>OX940878.1:153979634-158979634 GCA_954870665.1 Stratiomys singularior | reverse complement strand
TATCAAATCTTGCGCAGAGATCAACCTTAAAATTTAAAACGTGGCGCGTTATGCAGTACCATCATCTGCGTGGGGCCACACTTGTGGTGTAGTTGTGGTAATTAAGGGCAGATCGACTGACGCTGTCCAACTAAGACTTAATTATATTTAGAGGAGGTGTGATTAAAGGATATCCGGTCATACCTTCCAGGTGAAAACCAAAAGATAGAGGTCGTAATGATGATGATAAGCGGTGGATACCCACAATGTTGTCCATAATGTTTGCTCAATTGAGGCATAAGCCAGTCAGTCAATCAGATACCTGAGGGTGACCCTAGAAACCAAGCTGTCTTACTGAGAACGCGTCAGGAAAGCATTTGACAAATTCGCCAGTCTGGCCCAAATACTGAGGAGATTGACGTTGAGTGGCAGCTATGAATTCCATACTTTAGTATGATATCGAGATCTGGCATGACGCTATGAAAATCAAGGAGTGGAGAGCGAGAGTAGCAATGAAAGCGAGAATTGAAATTTGGCTACCACGGCTGAAAGGTGTGTAAGCAGCTTACGCTCATTACCGCTCCAGAACAATGCAATGGTGGCAGGGATTACTGAATCCTGAATCATATTGTTCTTCGTGAACCGTGAATCAATCGAAAATACGAGGATGTAATCTTCTACTTTTATCTATTCTAACGGAGCATTCAGACTGCCGATGAACATCTCTATCAAGTGAGTTTGGTTAGAAAAAAGGATCCTTTTCGCCATTTCGAAATTGCTTGCTAGCGCTTTTCTGTGTAGTGGACTAAGCTCGTTTCAATGTTAGTCCAGGTTACTCTGATTCGGTCGTCGGGACAATGCTTAATGCTCGGGACAAAAAATGTCTGCAATGCTTCGGTTAACATTGGTGAATCAGTCCTTAGGCTGAAACGAAAGTCGTACTAAGAAAAAGTGTGACTGAAGGCTTGAAGATATTCAAAATCGATGAAGTAATCCTAGCGCGGTCCCAGGATGGAAATAGGAGCTAGTTTTGCTGTGAGTTTTTGAGCCAGTACGGTCTACGCCGATGACAACGAGCCTGGAGCGCGCTTCAGCAATGTATTGTTAGTCCTCATCGTACTAGCAGTCATAGTATTAATATTAGCACACTAGAAGCATCCATGGATCAGCAGTTATCCTAGTAGTAAGTATAAAGGAAAAGTCGATATGATTCATTCAACATGGGGAATAGAATATTATCCTGAATGATTGTTTCTAAGTATTAAAGACAGTTTGGACCTGTTAGACCTGCACCTACTTTACATGGAAGCTGCGTTTCCACTTCCGCTCCTCTACGTTTTTATTATGGCTATTAGATCAATGTTATGTGAATACATAAAAGCTAAAAATTGGTTGTACGTGCTATAAACTCGTCACCTTTTACGATTCACACCATACATAAAGAAAAATGAATTTCCTTCCCTCAATAGCACTCAGCCAGCCATCAAAACGAACCTACTAACTTCGAAAATTCATGCACAATCTCTCAATTCATTTCAAAAGTGACTCATGGAAATCTATCTTTCGACTCATTGCCATAATGGCTGCTGAATTTGCAGCAAAAAGAAGTGCATTGTGGTTTCTCGTTGTGGCAGAAATGAGGAACTGGGGCAAAATCACAAAGAAATAAACTTGAACACGGCTATTGTTATTTTTCGTACCAATGGTAATGGTCTTCGTTTCTTTCTTTTATTGTGGGATGATCATTTATTATAGACAAATAGATGGAAATCAGGTGACGTCACGCAGGCCAGTAATGATTATAACGATGATGAGTCTTAAAATTGAAGGTGAGACGATGGTTCTCCAAGAAGAAAATGTGCTAAATAAGGCACCCATTAAAATATCATGAAGTTGTTTTATCGTTCTAACCGCAACATAACTGTAGAGTGGAGCTCTTGAACCTATTCGACCTTTTGCCATAAAGTGATACTTCATGAAAAATGAGTGGCTCTTCCCAGCTGAAGAATATTGGAGAGATCAAAATGGACGATAATTTGGCTAAATCTTTCGATCACGAATTATGTGGATGATGAAGCTCAAATTCAGATCTCCTAGCAAGTTAAATTGAAGAGATTCTTTTCTTTTGCTTTCTTGGCTAATGCTTTTTTCCGTTCCTGACATTGCCGGTTATTTTCCACCGCGAACATGCATGGTTTTCTTCTTTAGACATTCTGCACAGAACTGATTTCGCAAGAAATTTTCGAGAAGCTTCGAAATAAATTAAAATTGATACAATTAACTTGATGGCGGAGCGTCTCCAAAAATGATAAACTGTTATTTGTCTTTTCAACATATTGTTAACATTAGGAAGTGCGTGCATGTACTGTAAGCATCTGGTCCGGAAAACTCAAATATATTTGATTTCTGTAACTATCTAAAGTCGGTATTTGGCGATTAACATGAAATCCTCGCCTAAATTATAACTATGGAGCATCAGTGCTACCAATCAAACAACTGTTCACGAAACTCGTTCTTGTTTCGAGCTGAACAAATATGAAAATATGAACACATCCTTTTCGTTTTTCAAGCAATATGCGATAACAAATCCTTCGCATATCTCAATTTCAATGTGTAACCTATCCAACAATAAATAGTCCACAGAAGTCGGATGAAATGTATTGAACCTTAGAAAGAGCTAGTACATATTGACACAAGAAACAGCTGTTCGTTCTGTCCACATTATCGCTCCACTACCATTTAATTTAACATCACTAACAATATATTAACAAAGACCGTGAACAATGTTAACAAATAAAGGGTTTTTTAGAGGTATATAACTTTAAGTTGGCAATACCATTTAATGCTACGTATGGCGTGACAGCCGTCACGCGTTTTCTAATTAGTTTTGTTAGCCGTATTACCATAAACAGGTTAACGTCGATGCAACGTCTGTAATTGATTTATCTATTTAGAAAAAACAGCGGTTCTATTCGAAAAAAACTCATCGTGCACTCTGTCAGTTTTATGGCCGCCGAAAACGTCAATCAGAACAATTAATTCGGTCAAACATAGATCGTTTGCGCAAAATACGCATCCCTCCAGATATCATACAGTGCGTAATGAAGAAACTGCAACAGCTGTAGAGCGTAGTATCGATGAAGACCCGAGTGAGTCGATTGGGCATCGTACTTAATAATTAAACCTATGCCTACCCACATCGTTGGAAGATTTCACGGCAGGATCTTGTTTTGCGAGCCTAAAAAATCTAACTCGTGCAGGAATAGGAACCCAACAACCACCGAACACGGTGCAGACTCGGTGTATGGGCGCCAGAACGAATTGCTGTAGATCGCGAAAGTCATAAGAAAATCTTGTTTAGCGATGTGGCTCATTTCTGGTTGAAGACTACACACGTGAATAAACAAAAGTGGCGCATTTTTAGAGAGGAGCAACCACAGGCGATTGTCCAAACCCCTTCACATCCGGAGAAAGTCACTGTTTAGTGAGCTTTATAGGCCGGTGGAATCATTGGTCCATATGTTTTCAAAAATGCTGCTGGGAATAATAGAACAGTCAATGGTGACACTTATAGAGTCATTATCAATGACTTTCTCTTCTCCTGCATAACAACGAGTCAATTTCGGACCCGCTTCAACAGGATTGAAACATGCCATACAGCTCGTGCACTTATAAATTGTAACATTTAATGACCGCATAATTAACAAAATTTGGACTTGGGAACAGGCCTGCAAGATCTTGCGATTTATGTCGTAGTGTTAAATTATTTCAACAATTTGTCCATAATTTATAGTGAAAGAAAAACAGAAGAAAAACAGAAAAAAGAAAAACAGCCTTTTTTCACGGGTAAAATGCAGTTCCAACCAAAGACTTGCAGCCATCGAAGCGATGGAATTTTTGTTTTCGAAATACCTCAAGAGTATTTGCATCTTGAATTGAGAGTATTTGCATTTCAACGAACAACTTTCAGACCATGTTGAAAATTGTCCGTTCAGTTTTCCGCACTATAAATAAATGAAATAATCGAGGTTCATGTTTTTAAAAGTCTAATTTATGTTTTTTTTTGCAGGTTTTGTAACCCTTAACATGGTTAAATGGTTGTTTTTTTTTAATTATTTTTGTAAATTTTAAATGAAGAAGTGAGGAATCAATTCAATACTGAAAACTATTCTCCATAACATTCAACCGTCGAACAAGTTGTTTACTGAATTTATTAAAGATCACCCGGACATATAAGGTTAGAGAAAAAGAAATCCATTGTTTTAAGTGAACTTCAAGACTTTGGTTCATATATTTCGGATTGTCGGATTTGAGTCAAATATGCACGGTTTGTTGCTATTCTAATGGTCTCGCACAGAAGCCTTTGGTCCCTATTATTAAAATACTCTAGTTATTGATTTCCATAATTCCTCTTGATGCCGACTTCTAATTTTTAAGAAAGTTTTGCAATGTGAGAAAAAGATGATACTCGCTTGGTTTTAGGTCCATATTTATGGTGAGCTTCCATGGTGGAAGCATCAGAACATCCCAACCAATCTTTTTGAGTTTCTTGAGTTACTTGAGACGTGTGTGCTGATGCAATACGACACCTCTTTTTTGCCAGATTCCGACCATTTCTGGTCAATCCTTTACTTCAAATAATCCATATTCGTTGACAGTAGAAATCCGAATTCAGTATTTATGTTGTGTTGTCCAGTGATCAAACTCAAAACAAATGTTTTCTTCAAATTCTACCAAATACGCTGCACAATTTTCCTGAGCTTTCCAAGTTATAGCTGATATACCACGCTTTGACCACTTTCGTTTTCGCGCAATGAATCCTTTTGTGACCCATTTTTCATCCACAATCGCCGTTCCTTTATTAGATACGGTGGTACCTAGGCTTCGCAGATTGAAATCCGATTTATCATATTATTAGGTTATAATTCGTGTGACACCTAAACATCAAGCTTCTTTTTGAATCCAGTTTTATTTAAATGGTTTAACAATGTTTCATTGGCGATCTTCAGCTTTTGGGCGATACTAGGACCACTAACATGCCGGTCAACTTCGGTTATATCTGTAATTTTATCGACGTTTTGAGGTTAGGCTTGCCTATGTGGGATGCATTTTTAACATAATAATTTAACATAATAAATTTAACCTAATAAATACTTGAACAAAATGGATGATACTAGAATTGCACGTAATCAGCAATTACAATATCGAGCTCATAACCATAATTCACAATTTCAATTTGCATTTTCGCCTTGATCAAAGAGAAACGTTAAAATGTACTGAGTTTTCTCTATGTTGACTTCCATTTTTAAAACCTCGAAACTCATAACTAAATGAACCAAACAAAAAAAGCAAAAGAATTTGAAATGGGAAATGTCACCTTGACAACTAGCATATATCTGAAGATGTTTGACCGATGCTTTACCAGATATCAATCATTAGAGCCGTATACCCAAAAAGTTTTTTTCGCCCAAACCTGTTAATTTAAAATAAGTCCCTGTAAGGACAACCTTAATGGCTTTTTTGTTGGAAAAGTTTGAATTGTGGAGATTTTGTTCGGTGCAAGTCTCGCATGGTCATCCTTGACGAAGGATTGAAAATGCAGTAGATGCACTCTGCCTTAATTTCTGTGAAGGAAAATAGGTATAAGAACAATTATAGTAATATTTTGTTGCAACTGGGAGGTGAAGACAATTAATGAAGTGAAAGGCTTCCAGCAGTTCATGGCCGGCTGAAAATTGCATCCTGTGCATAACATTTATTCGTTTTATCATTTAAGCTCATGCAGCTTGAGTAAATTTCTAAGTATATTAAGTAATGAATGTGTGTCTCATTATCACCTCAAACTTAATAAATCCACCGAAAGTTTCAATAGGCAAAGATACAGAATATGCTCCTTCGGTAGTAATTCCTCTGAAAAGCGATACATTCGTACTTTCTACTAACATCTAGGAGGGCAAGTAGAAAGCTTGGTCCAAATATACGTTATACGTCTTGTAAAATAATAAATTTATTTTAATGACATTTCGACACAGCTTAAACTTCTTAAAATAGAATATCCACCATTTCACGTTTTTTAAGCTTTGGTTTATTATTTTGTTTTTGTATTTTTCTGTTTTCATATTAGAAGTTGCAAATTGAAATGATTTGAATAAATTTCCAAACATCCTCAGTCAATAAAAGTAGTCTGCTCGTGTCCGCATATATTTAATCGTGAAACCATAAAAAGTCCAAACCACTAAAGGCATGATGTTGCTCAATTTCGGTGTTGTATTTTGTGCAGTTTCTTGTTTTTTGATATTTTTTCTGTTTTCGTCACGATTGTGCCAAGTAAACGTGCCACGGTTCCGTTGAGGAAAAGAAAAAAACACTAAAGTCGGGGAAAAAAACAACTTAACTGGCAACGTTTGAAAAAATAAAAAATAAAAACGAGTTTCTCAAGAAATAAAGAAAGAAAATAAAAATGTTGGTAAGAAAACAAGAACTGGCTCAGCTCATAACACAGTTTCGAATCGTAGCCTGTGGAAAACCTGTCTGAGTATCTGTGTCTGCAAGTACGAGATTGAAACCTACGTGCGAGCTTACCTTCTAGTTTAAGATATTCGACGAAATGGTGGTTTTGTATTTTCCCTCAACGTTTTCCCTCTGCAACGAACACAGATGAGCGCCAGCGAATTCAGCAAACCTTGCAGCTTCAATCATCGCAGATAAAACCTCGTATGTGGCCATAGCTGTGCATCCAAAATGGTAGTAGATCGCGAACAAGTTTTTGTGAAACTGCTGGTACCCGTTTAATTTTTTTTTTTTTTTGGGTTTCTTGCCTGAACAATCTGGAATACATAGTAATTTTCTTTGATTTTATTTTGGTCTTTTTCTTTATTGTTGTTTACATTTTTAGGAATCTTGAACTGAAAGCTAATTTAGATCTTGGCATTTAGATTGTAGGCAACATTTAGAAGAGTTTTGTTGTTTCAGCAATAATATTTGAGACAAACGAGTGTGAGGAAAATGGTACTCAGTTAATCTTACTTAATAATGACAGTAAATGCTTAACATTGAATGCGAAGAGTTAAGCCTCGACAAGTGTCGGCATTAATTTTCGAAACGAGACTGTTGACGAATCACAATCAATTTCGACAATGTCACGTAGTGACAATTTTTCAGGTCAAAATCTTACATTAGCGTTGTTTATTTTTGCTAGTGTCTAAATTTGTCTGCAGTTTTTGTGTTTAATTGTGTTGTTTGGGTGCTAAATTTGGAGGCGGAGTTGAAACATTCGGATACATTTTCTTTTTAAACAAGATTATATAAAATTGTATGAAGGCAGGATGAGATACTTGGTGACTTTCGACTTTTCGAAGTTGCTTAGTAGTAGGAATATTTCATAATCAATTCATTCAGGCGATTTCCTTCCACCTTTGCTACTCCAATGATGGTTGTCTAACTGCATTAGCGCTCCTCTTAACAAACGGTTTTACTTCTTACCTAGGAATAATGACACTGGATTTTATCTTGGTTACTATAAAAAGAAATCGGCAAATCTAAACTGGTCACTGTTAAAAGTTGATTCTGTATAAGACTGAATAAGACGATTCAACAATTAAAGTTGTTGCAGTAAAATTCACATACGCTTTTCGGCAGTGTGCCATCATCGGTGTACAGTTTTCTCCAGAACGAAACATTACAAGAAAAAAGACGGGAAATGGCGGAATTCCGTTCGGAGAACAAGCACTTTTTCCAGTAGTGTCCGAAAAACTGAGGAGACACGGATGGAATTGTTGTTTTCTTTGCTGACAACTGCAGCGACAATTGAAGTGATTTCGTTCAATTCTCTCCTCCCGCTCAACACTATTCAAATATGAGAGCTGCTCCATTGCATCACAACACATTGTTAAAAGTCAGATATCCAATGAAAAAGAAACAGACGGAACATCTCGACACATTCAAGACATTGAAGCAAAAGAGATGAATAAAAGCTTGTAGCTTCCCGCACGAATTGTCGAAGAATAGGAAAGCCTAAAATGATTTCCTGCTGATTATTATGATTTCATCAGAATTAAAAATTTTCAACTTTACTAATGCCAGTTATAAACCACTGAAATAATTCAGAACCGCCCCAAAAAGACAGTAGGACTTGAACTTTCCATTGTAGGCTATTACTAATCTATTTTATGATTGAAAATATACGTTTATGGAGATCGCTTCGTTTGGTGAAGTTTAGAGGTCAATTTAATAATTTTGGTAATTAAATTTTAGAAAGAGGAAGGCAAACTTACCCATGTTAAAGTTTTTTTTTATTTATTTTGAAAAATTATAAAACATTACGCGAGGCAAAAAATTAAATGAAACCGAAACAGATCTAGTGAACCAACCAAAAAAAGTATGGAAAATCTATTCTGGAATTTGTGTGAATACTAGAGAGGGGTCGAACCGCAATCTCAACTATGTAAATTATCCCATTAAATACAACGAGACGCACGCAGGAAGTCGACCCCAAGAAGTTACCCCACGAGAAAAACGGACCAGCGAGTTGTTTCAAATTCATTGGCAACAGCACAGGAGATCAGCGCACTGGCGGGCGTACGGATCAATTTGCGCAAATGTTGTTGCGTATGTTGCAGCAAGCTGAGCATTCACAGCGGAAGAAGTTCAATTGTAAGGCACCACTGACACAGGCACATAGGGACGCTCGATTATAATTTGCACGAGAGAACATTCATTAGACAAGCAAATGGTGGTAAATCCCTTTCTTTTCTGATGAAAAACGGTTCAATTTAGACGACCCTGATGGTTTGCGGTATTACTTACGGAAAAATTGGCGGCGGTTATGTCATCATTTGGACAGGAATTGGATGTTGTGTTCGTGGACTTGTCAGTAGTAATTATAGTTCGCTCTGCAAAAATTTCTGGTGGAAAGTACATTGTCCAACAAGATAAGGCGCCTGTTCACAACGCCCGTTTCGTGTGCCAATATTTCAGAGAGAAAATTTCTGAACTTGATTCCGTGGCCAGCACGTTCTCCGGCCTGAAAATAATCGAAAACGTGTGGGGAAAATTGGCAGGTTCAGTTTAGCCTCATGGATGGCAACAACAGTTGACCAACTGAAAACTCGTTACAGAAGTAGACGAGCTAAAAACTGCTATCATGCAAACATTGGCGCGAACCGCCCACAGCTATTAAAAAAATTGCATTCTTCATTTCCAAGCAGGATTTGCGAATTGCTGAATTACAAAGTACATGCATACATACATAAATACATACATACATACATACATACATACATACATACATACATACATACATACATACATACATACATACATACATACATACATACATACATACATACATACATACATACATACATACATACATACATACATACATACATACATACATACATACATACATACATACATACATACATACATACATACATACATACATACATACATAATGTGAAGGTATTCTATGATTCGCATGGAGGTGCCATAGTTCTATCTCGTTGACTAGTACCTAAACTTTAAATTTTTTTTCCAATTTCTGGAGTTTAAATTTGTGTTCAGGTTCGTGTTATATTTTACATTATAAGCCTTTTGATGTACGAAATATCCAATCTAATAATGAAAATAAATAATAACTATCATTACAGATTTTTCATTTCTATTCCAATATATTTCTATTTCTATAGTTTTATCGCGGAGTGTAAAGCCTATTGAACATCTGCGGACTGATGTCAAGAAAGCCGTATCCAAAGTAAAACCCAAGAACACGTTGCAGTTATGGGATGCTGTGCATGCAGCATGGAAGTATATTCCACTTCAACGGTGCCAAGCATTAGTAGAAATGTAATACCACGACGTATCACAGCTGTTTTCAAAAATAAAGGCAATAAGATCAAATACTAAACAATTGACATAAAAGTAAGCCAGAAAAATATAAATTGCATCGAAATATCTTTGTGGGATTCAAAGTTTATTCCTGGGGCTATAATTTAGCATGCCTATGATATGACAATTTTTTGTGTAAATGTATATTATTTCATTATAACGTCATATGATTAAAAATTAATTATATTTGTACAATATTTGGGATTCATTCAAAATATAAGAAATAAACTGTATAAAAAAATTTTCATTTTCCTCGAAATACTCACAGTACTTCTCACAAATTGCTGTTTTTTTTTTTTTTTTGTAGAGAACTGTGCATACTATTTATAAATAAATAGTTTCGTTAGCGTTAGTGTACGTGCTCAAAATTGCAAATAAAAATTAAATATTTTTCCGTATCTAATTTGAATCATAAATCTCTTCTGAATTGTGGAATATTTTCTCCTGGTACTGATTACCATATATATTAGCATCGTATGAATTATATTTTCTCGTAATCTAAATATTATTTCCCTATGATTTCGCTAGTGTCGTCGCTAGAACGTGAAAAATGTCACCTTCCTTATTCTGCTACGTAATTTTATGTTTCCAAATAAAATGAGTGAATAACAATTTTTATTTTTATTTCGCAATGTGCGAACATGATAAAGTGATTCCCACAAACCATTAAAACGCGTCATCATCTGAATCGCGGAAATGATAATAAAGATTCCGAAGCTCGCTTGCGTCATCAACCAGATTACACACTAGGAAAGTCACATACGAGCGAGTACGTTGTCGATCGCTCTAGACGGAGCGAGTATTTTCGATTAGACTTTAATTTGTTTGCCACCGAACTGTCTGAGTCATTTTCTTCGCTTGTAAGATCATTAAAGCGAAAAATAAAAAAAAAGGAAATACATCAAGCTATTTAAGGTCATCACTACAACAGCAACACAAATATAGGTAAAACCAGCATGTTTTCAATCCGTAAAGGCCATTACGTAGTATTTTTGTCTGTTGCTAGGCAAGCGTCGATTTGTATGTCTTCGCAATATTGATTCGAAATGATGAAGCAAACTTCGCAGAGGAGAAATAATTAAACTCAGGCTAACCAAAAGTAGTTACGACAAGTTTTCAAGACCTCGATTGCCAAAAAAAAAACTCTTTCGTGATCTTCTACCAATTTAAACAATCTAATAAGATTGTTTACTGTCATTATAGGCAGGTTAGTCAATGAAGTACAAGTCAACAATTCAAGCTGGAAACGATTTGCCAATCAGGAAATTAGCACTGATCGCAGAAGGAGACAATCTTCAAAATTTGATGAACAATTTACAGGAGTTTTCGATTTCCTGTAAGAAATTCAACAGGGCAGGAACAAAGGCTTATTCATGAAGATTCCTGAAGATTATTACACCCATGTCGCAGTGGTTTACCCGACCTTTGAAGCAATTTCCGAACCACAATTCAACATGTAGTTTAAAACATTATTCTTAGATTCCTCTGCGATCGCTGCAATCTGTAGAAATACGGTTTTTATCCAGAATACGTGGTTTGTCCCAAAAGTATCGAGTCTCCACGCGGATATGAGGTATAGTCCGGTGAGTCACATCCTCCAAAGTAGTCCCTATTTGATTGAATCACACACTGCCAGCAGTATTTCCACTTGCTGAAACAGTCGTGGACGTCCATTTTTTAGAACTTCCTTCAGTTCATTCGTCACATTAGTTTCATCGGTCACTTTGTCATCGAACCGATGACATTTGAACGAAATTTTCAATAGGAAAAAGAGCCAATGTCACAAGCAGCTATGTTGGAATTATACACAGGCTGGCAAAGCGGTATGACTTGATGCTTTGTCAAATGTTATTGCACGAGGTGAGATGAATGCACTGGCGTCTAGTTGTGATGATACAATCGTCTACATCGATAAATATAAAGTGATGCCACGTTGCCAGTTAAACAGGGAATGCGTTTGAGCGTCTCTAATTCCTTACGGTTTGGTTGAATGGACAAATTTTTACAATCCTTTAGGACAGGTTTCCTAATCACCTTATAACGATGATGTGCAATATGTAACACCGTTAATCATTTCTTGTTGTTGATGAAAATCTGACGACAATGCGTGATTTCAAGGTCTCAATCAGTATCCACGCTGTAATGAAAAAAAGTCATGCTTAGTAAGGCACAGAAAGTATTCATGTCCTTGCGACGACTCTTTCATTCCACATATATTGATCAAAAGGTCAAAGTTATTTGTCACAACACTCTGAATGGACCAGTTTTCACACATGGTTGTCATATCTGTTTCCGTCAGGGTGCTAGTACAATGGCAAGACTAAGAGTTTTCAAAATGAAATGTCTTCGTGCATACAGTGACCTGTATAGAAAGACGGAACAGCAGCTCGATACACAGAATGGAAGAATTTACCTGCTAAAAGTAACAAGAGCCGACATCTTCATATTGAAAGTACTTCGAAATCATGTCTCAAGGTCTTTAACTGAAAATGAAAAAATCCTGAATTGTGCAGCCGTTCCACCCTAAACTTGGGTTTCACGTCTCACTACTTCATTCATTCCTACCTTCATTCGTATATTTCATTCTTCATTCCCACCATTCCTCCGTATATATTGACATGAATCGTTATGTTTTTGATACTGACAGTGTTCTGATTTTCTATAATGTATATAGACAGACCACCAATAAGACGATCAAATATACTTCAAATTGAATTCCAGGGACTTACGATTCCAATGGAGATAATCATTTGCTAGGTTCGTTAGACCTGATCGGGCTAGGATTGGCCCAGCTATGATGGTCTGAATGGCTAAGTAATTGTGGCTAAATTATTTGCGGCTTTTTTTTTTACTTTGTTTTGATTTTGAGCACATTATTGCTGCATGTAGTGCTGTTGTTTGTTTTTATTGGCGAGAAAAAAAATAGTTATTGAAAAGTGCGAATAGCGACAAGGGGTTCGCACTTTTACTTACGCGTATTTTGAAAAGGGACTTAACGTCTTGTTCATAGTGGCGACGTCTCGATGGGAGCGTACCTATAGCAGCGTCAGAACGTGGAGCGATTTTAAAGGGCCAGGAAAGGCAGCGGCTAGGTAGCAGAAGGGAAATTGCTGTTATGGATGGTCCGCTATTGTTGAGACCCTTTTGTTGTTAGTGTAGACTAGGAAGATTGCTAGCTTCGGTGAAAAACAGCAGCAAGGTAGTTTGGCTGACGAGCGAATGTACACCCGACGTCAGATCGAAAAAAGAAACCGCCCGCAAAATATTTATTTCCGTTCGCCCTGAATAAAGAATTGCATGAAATCTGAAATTCTCCTGTTTTCACTTCAAAATGATACTGAACGGCACCGCGATCCACGCGTTTTATTTTGTGACAGTTCAAATATGACTCGAACGGAAGTTGACTTAAGTTTGCAACATAAAAAAAAACGGCTCGTTCAGTAAAGGGCGCGTTCGGAAAAATGTCGCGCCTTAACAGTTGTTGTATACGTAGGAGATAAGATATTGGTTAGGTACATTGTGACATAATTATATAAGGAAAAGATAGAGCTTTTGATTAAGTTTTAATAGAATTAGGTTAAACATATTAGATATACGTTAAAAGTTTACCCTGGCGTTGTCTACATTAAATTTTTTCTGGTGGAGTTGATTTTTCTCATATGGTTTTAAAGTTTGTAATAACATTAAGTTGACAAATTCAGGATAACGTTTTTTTTAAATATTTTTGACTGTCCATACTGCAAAAATTTAATATTGAACAACATTCAAGTATAACATGTTTATTCTTTGGTTAGAGTGATCATCACATTTTGAAATGGATCTAAGAAGATGTTTGGTAAGATTGGTATTTGCTCGGAATGTCGAGTGAATCGTACTGCGTTTGATTGCTGGAAAATCCTTAGGAGTGATGCAAACGGAAAACACGACGAAGAATCATGCATTCCTTTCTGCATATTTTTTTGATACATTGATAGGTCGCGACAGTTGGCAAAATCAGTTGACAGAAAGGAATAGGGTGGATCCAGAAACCTTATCTTCACAAAAGGACTAATAATACTGAAGGAATTGGTCAAACGTTGTTTATTATTATCTTCGCCGTCCCCTTCTGTTTCCCTGTATCGCTCGTCTGTGTGTCGTTTCGTAAGGAATTGGCCTGACTGATATATGGGTTACGTGGAGCTAGTGCGATTGAGCACGTTTGCTCGATTCGTGTCTGTGAATACAGAACACTCACTACCACTTAACCAGAGTGTCTAGTCGTTTTAGTCTTGTGCTATCGATCGGAGAATGGGGTATAGAGTTCGGCTTGGGTTGGTGGAGACTTTGACGATTTTCATGGTGCGATTAGGAATATTGTCTAA
Source organism: Stratiomys singularior (assembly GCA_954870665.1). NCBI lineage: Eukaryota > Metazoa > Arthropoda > Insecta > Diptera > Stratiomyidae > Stratiomys > Stratiomys singularior. The sequence goes on along the minus strand of OX940878.1, from coordinate 158,965,406 downwards.
TTTGTCAAATAGTTTTAGTGCTCTTTCTCGTATGTATTTCTCTATGATTTCTAGTCGTAAGTTCTTGTGTATATCCGTGTTCCTAATGTACCATGGAATTCTACAGATCCACCGTATGGCTCTATTTTGCAGGGATTGGAGTGCTTTTTGTGGGTTTTGGCCGTGTGACAGAATGCGTTGCTGCAATAGAGGAGTGTGGGTCGAATTATTTGTTTGTAAATAAGTACTTTGTTTTTTATGTTTAGGCAACCGGAGCTAAAAATGGGGTGTAAGGAGAAGAGTACTCCTAGGCAATGGGCTCGTTTTTTACGGATATCGTCTTTTCAAATAAGACGGTGATCTAGTGTGAGTCCTAGGTATTTGGCTGTTCTGTTTCATGGCATTGTATCATTGTCTATGTGTAATACCGTTGGGAGTTGTCTTCTACGTTTGGTGATGAAAATGGCTTGTGTCTTGTCTTTGTTTTCGATTTACGGAAGTATTGTTGTAACGTTTCGACTGTGAGTTGCAGTTTTGAGGTTAGGACTTCTGCTTGGCTTGAATTATAGTATATGCAAGTGTCGTCTACATATAGTGATACTTGAACATTGTTTGGTTAGATTAGAGTGTGTGTGTCGTCCGGATTGCATAGTATTGGTGAGATGGGTGACGTTTGCGGAACTCCAGCTTAAATAGTTCACTGGCTGGAGAGATGATCTTCCACTCTAACTCTAAGAGATCGACCTTGCAGAAAGCTGTGTTGGATGTGTGATAGGGAGATACAAAATTCGTGCATTTTGCAGATGAGTCCTGCATTCCAGACCTTGTCAAAAGTCCTTTTGAAATATCAAACATAACTAAGCCTGTTGACTTCCTGCGATTAAATCCATTTCTTATGTGCTGAAGCATTCTTGCTCACTGGAGTTCCGTCAAGTGAGCTTCTCTTAAGCCATATTCAGCAGGGATTATGTGTTTTTAGGCTATTACTTCGTTGAGTCTTATCAGTAATGCCTTTTCTGCTATCTTTGAGATGGAGTAGAGGAGACTTATGGGTCTACAATTCTGAGCGAACGCGTGATTTTTTCCGGGGTTAGGTATTACTATTATGATAGCCGATTTGTATGTTTTGGGGAATCTACGTAGGTGGAAAATGTTGTTAATTATGTCTGTCAGGGTAGTAAGAGTGTTGACTGGGAGCCACTTTAGCACTATGATGGCCACTGTGTTGGTTCCGGGTGTTTTTCGTTTGTCCAGCTTTTGTATAAGTTTTTTAGTTTCTTGTACGTCAAGTGGCCGTATCACGTCCTCTGCCTGAAGCTTGATTTTGATGAGCTCGTTGACTCTTATTAAAATATAATCCTCGTTGTCAGGGTCCTCATCCCAGTCGGTATTTTCCTGAAAATGAGGAATTGGTCGGTCTTATGTGTCTTCATTTATATGTCCGCCATTTCCACAAAAAGTCCGTAACTTTTCATTTGCGCTCCTTTGTCTGCTGTAATTATGCGGTGGGCCCTTTGATTTTTTAAAGTTGTTTTAGCAGCTCGAAGATACTGCCCCAATGAGAGTTTTCTGTTCGTTTGTGACTCGTCCATCAAATATTTTTTTTTGTATATTTACACGCTTTCACATGCGTAGATGTAGTGCCTTATGTTAATGACCAATATGCCATGGCCATGCTCATCAAATATATGCAGTAAGAAAGCCGCTAATACAATCATAGGTTGGAACTTCCAGGCCTATTTTTAACGTATGGCCTCAGTACAAATTTATTTAGTTGACCATAAAGTTGAGCTTTATGTGCTACTTAGAATATTTGTTTCCTTTTCTACGCGCTGTTGCACAGACCTATTAGTGCTAGTTTGTATTGGCGCCAAGCCTTTACAATTGTAATAAACTGAAAACTTAAACCTAACATTTTTTTTTTTTTAAGTGGAGCAATAAATCTCAGTAAAACGATTAAAACCTTCGACAACAAATTAATCAGCTGAATCAGCTAACACCGACATCATTGTTTGGTAAATGAAAACATGTTCATAATTAGTTTCTAAAGCGTGTTTTAGATCGTCCTATCTCCCGTCGATTTTCCAACTTCACCAAAATCTTGAAAAGGACAACCTAGGAAATCAAGTGGGAGGCGATGCGGTGCTTCCTTGGTGCTAAATACAACCAAGCAAAAAGTTGTTTTTCATTACTTTTCATCATTTTTGACTCCTTCTCGATGCCATTCTACAAATGTATGGACAATATATAAATATATATCACGTCATCTGTTTCTAGTGATGACTTGCCCTAAATCTGCGCTCCTTATTAATGCTGAAGACTCATAACTAAAGAAATGAAGACAAGTACGTTGGAACTTTCACAGTTCAGTCAAGCCTCTTGGCCAACCATCCATCTCTGCAGCATGCAGTAACTTTATTAAAAGCGGCAAAAACTAACACTAAATGTTGATGGATAGTTTAGTTTAAGTGTCAATCCAACTAATTAATGTTTATTCGTTTGCTTGTTAAAAGCGTACATTAGCATTTCCTCTGTTACCCTATCATGGCTGAAAGCTGACGAGTTGTAATTACACTCTCAGTATATGACTGAATCACACTCTAGCTGATGTCTATCTACGAGTGTTGGAGCTGGTTTCTTGCTTGGTTAACTGGTTGGATGGCAAGATGGTTGGTTAGTAAGACGCCGCGAAAGACATCGAGAAAGACAGGGTGAAAACGAAGAAATGGAATAGCATTTCCGACCAGTAAACAACTTTCTAATCGGCGTATAACGTCTTGTCGCTTTGAACTTTAGATGACTTTCTATTTGATAATGCTGCCTAGGTCTGGCCAAACGCAGGATGGAAAGATACATGAACGGATACGTGTTGGGACGAAAAATAAGAAACATGGTCGTAAATTATGGAGTTGGTTGGGCACTTATCAAAAGTCTTGGCGTGATGCAATAAGAAGGCTTTATAAACTGATTCTGACGAGATGAACACTTGAAATGTGAGTTCTTTGAACTACAGCGCGGAGATACAGATGCTTGTCGCCACTAGGGTGCTAATTATTGACTCCACATGATGAGATCTGGTTTAGAACAAGGATCGATGTTTCTTCACTAATTGGATCACTGATAGGCTTGAGTTATTACTATGTATTAAGCAGATGAATTCAATTTATATGTGTCGTTGGGAATATGTTCGGTCTTCATATGTGACTGAGGATGTCATGTTATAATTTGACATTTAAACAATTTTCGTGACTCCTCCTGGATCAGTCGCTAGCTCGTTTAAGAACTGCGAGACAAAAACCCACGTGACAACTAGTCACAGTGCAGTATAGCCTCACCACTTTGTGTGTCCTTTAATTTTATGATTAATCACACATGTATCCCTTGATAAATTGACTATTTCCTGAGGAAAATTTTACGAGCACTGTATAATCAAATTGTGTGACATATATTCCGCACACGGACAAAAAAGAAAACTTGATTATTCCAAAAAGTTACTAGATTCATATTTGCTTCATACCTAAACTGAACAGTCTGCAGCCGGTAAGTCAAGATCTTAAGTTACGTTTTAATATCCAACATAGTTAGAAAAAAGATTGGCAACAGCACTCCCGCATCCATTGGTGAGTTAGGAAATCATACAAAAGCTACAGCCTGAAATTGTCGATACTAAAAGGTGGTTCAGCTTTTGTGAACAAATGGATTTCCTGCTAGCTTTGCATTCATCGCAATAACTAAGTAGGTCTATGTTGTAACAATTCCAGCTACGTCGAATGCAAGTGCTTAATAGAGTGAACCACTCTAAGCATGACGCACTAGAGAAGATTGACTTAAGATAAAGAAAACCAAAGGCGAATCGTTCGTTGATAAACACTTGACATTTACGAAACGGATAAAAGGGCAGAAAATGCTTTAATGCAAAGTGTAAGCAAGCAAGTAAGTAGTGCTTTTCATAACCATTGTCGAGGCTAGTTAACGTTTCTACAGAGCACTCCTTGAATTGAGACTTTTATTCATTTATCTCTGAATTGTTGTTGAGCAAGCCTTGAACCAAATTTTTAATCTTTACCTTCTCTGCGCGCTACGGCAAGATATTTGATGTACTTAGGTAGTATGACAGTGTAGTAGCTGTATACTTATCTCTTCATAAACCAAATTAATTAAATTGTGGCCTACCGTAAACCAAAAATCTATATATATACATGTATACATATATATATATTATCTGTTCATGTGCATAAATGGTATACAACATAACACACGTAGACCTTACAAAAATAATAAATATCTAAACATTATGATGCGATTGCTATTACTGTTGGATTAAACTGCCTACAAAGTAGTTGGGCTTTATTTATAAAAGATAAAGCAAGTTATCAGCATGCCCTCGAATATGCTTATAGCATTATCGAAATCACCCTCAAATCACATTGAAATTTCATATTTCTTTGTCTTAGTCTCGATCTTGCTCACTACAATTGTATTTTCAGAATAGAACAATTTAATTAGTGATGTCTGAAATCGACAGAACTCCTTCAAATTTTCAACGTTAACCTTCAGCAATTGCTTTCATCACTATTCATATTGTTAGGGTCAATAATATTTAAAATAAAGGATGTTTTAGAACTTTAAGTAGGCATCACGTTAAATGCTGCATATGGTGTGACAGCTGTCATATATTTTATGGTTAGCTTAATTTGCCATTTCATCGTGAGTTGGTTGACGCACGTCTGCAAATTGTCTAGAGTTATAGGAACCATTTTCCTGAACCAGGACACAGTCAATTGGTACTTAACGTCTTCAAGAAGTTAGCTAGAAACACAGATTATATTCAAAAACTACAGGGTATTCTAAATGGATTTTAAGAAACTTTAAGTTGTTGATCTATGTGATGTATCCAATCTAGAAAAGAAAATAAACACCAACTTTTCATCTTTAAATTGTTACATTGCAAAGCTATTATTGACTTGCGATAAAAATTAATGTTAATGAGTTTACTACTAAACCATTTAGAGATCGAATACTACTAAACATGAAATCAAAGCAAGTGGCAACATTGCACAAATCTCACCAAAGTGGAAATGCATCAGATTTTACGCATCAAAAAAAAGTAAACAGTGGTAACACTTACTACGCTTCTTTTATATTTCGGGGAAGAACCTTAACTTTTGGTGACAAATTTGTGCTGTTCGCGTGCTTTACTTCACCAAAAGTCGTTTTAAGTGCATTTGTTCTAATTAATATCAAAAATAAAGACGCGAAAGAAAATAGTTTCACTATGGGAAAGCAAACATCGCCTGATACTCGGAAAATTATAATCGACTTAAAAGAAAATGGTAAATCCTTGCGTGAAATTGGTGAAATCATGGGCAGAAATCACTGCACAGTAAAAAAAATTATTGATAAGTATGCCAAACATCATCTCGTTGAAGATTTACCGAGATATGGACGCCCAAAGCGGCTTAGTCGTACTGAAGTTAGAGCGGTAGTAAGAGAAGTGAGGACATATCCAGCCTCAAGTGCAGTTAAATTGTCAGAAGACATAACGCAGGCATCAGGCAAACCAGTAAGTGCGAGTACAGTTAGGAGAGCGCTTCATAAAAATGGTCTACATGGAAGAATAACACGGAAAAAGCCAAACATATCCAAGCCGAATCAGATCAAGCGTGTGGACTTCGCTAAAAAATACAAAAAATACAGAAAATTTTTCGGGGGAAACGTATTATATTCAGATGAGAGCAAATTCGAAATTTTCGGCGCGAAAAGGCCCCCAAAAATATGGCGTGCTAAGAATGAAACCTTCAAAGAAAAGTGTGTTACCAACACTGTTAAGCACGGTGGCGGTTCAGTTATGGTATGGGGGTGTATGGCGGCAACTGGTGTTGGTAATCTTGTTTTTATTGACTCCATAATGGACAAAATGGATTATTTAGCCATTTTGAGGGACAATGTTGCCCCTAGCGTCGAAAAATTAGGCTTGTCTGGAAATTGGATCTTTCAACAGGACAACGATCCAAAGCATACGTCCAAAATTGTGAAAGAGTGGCTACAGTGCCGGACTCCTAAGATACTTGATCATCCGCCGCAGTCCCCAGATCTTAACCCGATCGAGCATCTGTGGGAACACCTTGACAGAAAAGTGAGACAAAGGGTAATTTCAAGCAAAGCCGGCTTAAAGAAAGTTATAAAGGAAGAATGGAGCCAAATCTCTCCCGATGTTACAAAAAAACTTGTCGCGTCGATGCTTAGAAGACTAAATGAGGTGCTTAAGTCCAAAGGAAAACAAACGAAATATTAAATAACGAAAAATTAAAAAAAATCGACTTTTTCTATTGAAGTTCTGTTATGTTTTGTTTGCTGTTTACTTTTTTTTGACGCTGAAATTTGGTCTTTTTTTGATTAAAGTGAATTTATCTTTGTTTTGTATTACTTTTGTTTAATGTTTATGTTGTGTTCAGTTTTTATTAAATAATTCTTTAATTCCTTATACTTATTTTTGATTTTGTGTTAATTACTTTGTTTTAATAAAATTCTTAATATAAGTATCTAAGGTGTTTACTTTCTTTTGACGCTCACAGTATAGGATATTGTATTATGTAATATAACAAGGTTTTGGAAACAGAAAATACCACAGTGAGACTATTAACTTCAGTCTTTTGGTTGGTATGACTTTGTTTGTTTTACCAGCATAAAGAATGTGTAAGACGATCTGTCTAATGAGACAAAGCAAAGGGCTTATGATCATCCTTTGTCGTTTGAAGGGGCTACATATAACGATATGTAGAGTATGAGATAAACTACCTTCCACAAATCAGAATGTGCTTCTATAGAACCCTCAAAAGTAAAGCTGTTGGGAACAACAATATTCCTTTGGAAGCCAACGACGATCGGACTGAAGTGGACTTGTTACGGAAGTTAACTTCTTTTTTATTTTATGAGTACCTTTTATTCGTTTTCGACTAGCATTAATGATCTCAAACTAATTGAATGTTCATTTCACGAAAAAATATTTACAACTTAAGTGCTTTATTCGATACTGCTTCAGAAAAGGGCATATTTTTCTAGACTTTTGTTGGATAACCGCTTCTTTTTAATACTGTTTTTATTGGTTTCCAAAAATTTTATAAATTGGGCCGGCCCCTATTCTCATGAATTGCAAACAACTTTTCTGCAGGCTTGAGCTACGTTCTGGCCCGAAAGTTTCGGATGAGCTTTGCATCAGGATGTTTAAAGGTCGATCCATAGATTGGACATCTTTTTTTGTGGGGACACTTGCTACACTGGCATCTATCTTGGCTGATATCTAATAGCGGCATTTGGAGTATCTTTACGGATCTTCCTTTGAATCTTTATCAAGAGCTCGGAGCAAATGAATCTGCGTCAGAAAGTGCGAATCTGTCAGAAAGTGCTTGGCGGTGCACTAAATAAAATCAGTTCTAGTTCTTTACCAGAAGCACAGAACTAGAACTCATGCCTCCAAAATCGCTACAGCGGAGAGACAGTTTGCAACCAAATATGATGTATTCTTGTTCTCCGAACTCATTTTCGTCGTTCCCCGTCTGTTTTCCTGCATTTTCCACGCAATTTAGTAGTGTGCAATTTTCGTCGTGTGGTTTCGTGCCAAGAAACCAGAAGGACCAAACCACGCTCCATAGATGACGCACTGCCGAAAGGCGTATATGAACGATACAAGCAAACGACGAAATTTCGTTTGGACAACAAAAAGACATTTCCATCCCCGTTAGACAAAACACAGAGTGTGGTGAAACAACCAAATATGATCACTGTTGTCAATCGTCCCGCTGTTTTATTTTTAGTAGATCAATTTATCCATGTTCACTTAGGACATTGTAAGTGATTTATACCCTTGCTGAGCTAACTCAGCGAAGACACATGGGTGCGGAAGTTTTGATCGAATTTGTCAAATACCTCGAAAGAGAATTTTATATTTGGAAACAAAGGTGGAAAGAGCTCAAGCAGCTTGAGCTCTTGGAAGTATCTTGCTTGGAAGTGGACAAGTTCAAGCTGAGAGCAATGATCATAACAAGTAAAAATACGCGTCCCGGCTTGTGAGTTAGCACCTGACAAGAAGCGGAAGGGACGCGTGTTTGAAGAGTTTTTTTTGTTTGTATGAAGATCAGTATGAAATTTTCGTTTCATGTTACTCATCAATTTCTTCAGGCACGACATCAAACAAATTTGTTGTTTCGGTTTTCATTCTACTGTTTTTGAACTTTCAATATTTCGATGACGGTCTTTGGCAGGTCTTCGTGCATGTCTTCTCTTCTCTTTTCTTCTCTTCTCAATTGTGAGATTGCCGATTACCATAATTCAGCCAACAAGAGCTCTGGTAATTTATTCTCATACCATTGCTGGGTTTTCCTCGCCTTATGTGCTGAAACAAGATGACCTTATTACTGAAACAAGGTAGCCTTTTTGCACGGGTGAAGCTACAATCTTTATTGTAACTTCTATTGAGTTGGAAGCTCCATTTCTGCGATTATGCCTGTTTAATATTTTCATCCGACAAAAGATGTTCTGATCTTTTGCGAGCGTAGTTGTAATTCGTTCGTTCTGATCCAACTAATATCCTTAAGAGCAGGGTCGGTGTTCAAAACTCAGACCGTTTCAATAACCCTAGACAAGTAGTCGACACTAATCTTTGAGGTAGAATAAATTCCACAAAGACATAATTTTTGCATACTAAACGAATACTTGCGATTCTTCTTCTTTGTGAGTTTACAAGCTGCTGCCGTTCTACTCAAAATTTCCAAAACTTTGACGTTTAAATTGTGGCCTGTCATCGGTAGCGAACATTTTATTATGTCTGTTTATAGCTTGCTCGATCAACTTACTCGAAATTTTCAGTACTTTAAGCAGAACGAAAATGTCTTTCTCGGAACTTTTGTCGCACTTGCATTAAGCCATTGCTGCGATTCTAATTTCTTTGTTTCGCCAATCATCATTAGCTAGTGTTAAGTTGGTTAGTATTCAAAAAAAATTCACACTTTCGCGTCAGTTCCAGAACAAAAAGGAAATAGTAGCTCTTTAGTTATAGAGGACAGATATTCTTGCAGGACTAACAGCATAGAGATTTAGAGATACTTAAAATTCAATGATTTTTGATGTTTTTTCGCGCTCTTCTTCTTTCATGGTGAAGCTCTGTCTGTTATACCGCAACGAAACGCGACTTTGGAATTGAACTTTGAATTGAAATTGAAATACGCGATTTTCAATGTGACTTTGTTCGGGTTGATAAAAGTTAATTCCAATCAATGCATGACTAAACCGTTATTATTCGTTGTAATAAAGTTTCTAAGCTCATAGATTAGTTGTTGAAAAATGTGTCAGCTATGCTACCATAATTCAGCTAACATGAGCTCTGGTAAGTGCGGTGGTAAGTAAAAGTGTGGCGTCTGCATGGCATGAACATGGTATAGAACGTCTGCAGGGTATGCGCGACGGAAGCAAGTTTGCTCACCAACTTAAAAACTTGAATGAGCCATTTTGGTTGATTACAAAGAGGTTTCAACATCACTGGACATTTTAAAGCTGCTTGGAGCAACATGAGCTGCGAGCAAGTCAACCAACAAATGGTAAATTCATGCAAAAAGTTAAAATTTCCATCGGATCCTTTTAACAGAGCCGAGCATAAGTACATTATTCCTCTTTCAAGCTAGCCTTGACGTCCTGAGCTTCCCAAATTCATTACACCAACCGTTGCCACCCGTATGAGAACGACAATCTTTCTTTTTTCGCAAAACGCTTTCGCCAGCAGTTCTGGTCTCTTCCACCTCAGCGCACTTGTGTTCTAATGCACTAAGGCAATAAGACGTATTCCATTGATACTGTTTTTCACCTCTACTGGGCAAGTTCTTTGACTGACTTTTTCCCTTTGTTCCATGGTCATGAACAATCTCCATTTCATAGGTACGGTCGGGTAGTACGAAATTCTTCACAACATCCTGTACGGACTACCAGCCATTGTGATAGACGAGCCTTTGTGTTTGGTCTGAGTGTGTGACTGCAATCTGATACGTGAGTCGAGATCGGATGGTCCCTTGCGAGCCAGTAGATTCGACTTTGGTCTGATTTAGTACGCCTCTCCTCCATTTATTCCATGAAGGTAACAGTTGGAAGCAATAACTTCAACGGCAGTATCATGTATCTTGTATCTGTACAGTCTCGATACGAAGAGATCTGTAGTGAGTGCTAAACAAAGGAATGGTTTTTTTTTTCAAAGTAGCGAGGACAATATATGTTTCTTTTGTTATATCAAAGAGTTCATCATACAGTGCACTCACACGCGAGCGAATCAATTTAGTGTCTTTGTAGCATGTGTTAACAATTCGTATTGTACTCTTATCTTAATACCAGAACTCTCGAGTTTTCAAACGCAGACTGTACCCATGCGACTCACCTTTGGGAAAGGTGTATTTCTGCTTAGTTGAGTGGAAAACATCTGCTTCTAGGACAATAAATAGGTTACCCTCCGTGAATCCGGAACCGGTTACATAAAAACTTAACTTGGCCTGCAACTTCATTGGTGTTTGCTGCTGTCTAGCGTCAAGAATATCATACGTCGACATATATTGCATTATTACTGAGTAGATTGTGTTCCAAGCGGAAACATATATTTTGTCAGTTTCCACAGCATAAACATTGCGTAGATTCAACCAGCGCATTCTGTTCGCTCATGCCCTAGAGACAGGAACGTTGCACCCCAAGGACATCCTTCTCTATATATATATATGTGTTTCTTTCGCCGTACATAATATAATATTCTGCATTAGTTGCCTTGCTCGTCATTTGTAATAATTGACTATGTGTGACTCCTTTCCTGTTGTCAAAGTCATAAATCCAAGCTTGAATTGTAACGCGAACAATCGATTCCGGGTATGTTTGCACTCGTTTTCGGTTAGGGTAGATTTAATTCACGAGGGTAAGACTCAGCTTACGACCTTGTTGATTCTTTGAGATTATGTAAAATGATATTTGTGGTTGGAACTCATTTTGATTTCAGCTTGCAAATGCTCAAGGGCAGGATCTGATTGGTGCGCAGACATCTATTTGAGTCAAATGAAATGATGTTGTCGCTTTATTTCCTGCAACTATTAATCGAATCTATTACTTTTCTATGTTACTCTATTAGTCATGAGTAAATTCGTCTTTTGTATTAGAATATTTATTCTCTTATGCAGTGATGACTAGTATCGTAGCCGTTTGCTAATGGTGTAGTACTTTTGCAGGGGCTCATAACTTAGCATGTCATAGGGACACTCATGTTAGCAACATGAATCAATGCACATAGTATGCACATAGTAACACGCCTTAATCTTTTTGAAGGCTTCTTCGAGGTTTGGTACGATTTGAAACCGTTTTGAGTTTTCCAACCATTATGGCAAAGCCGTTTCATAATCACCAGCTCAGCCAGAATCCGTCCCATAGTCTTAGTAACAAGTCAATATTTGAGTTTCAAATTACCTTTTACCGTGAAGTGATTTCGCTTTGCATGGGAATCGTTATCCTACGCTGCGCATAAATAAAACATGCAATAAGTTACGTATGCTTTTACCCACATACTTATACCCCCATGAACATATGCATATGAATGTGCTGGAGAAAAAAAAAAATTAACTAGTTAGCATCTAAATGCATTAAAGTTGCTTCAAAGGAGGTTGCTAATATATTTAAACAATATTAAATTCGTTACGTTCAAAGTACAGTTCAACTCATACATGCGATTGATGATATTGCAAAGAACAAAGGATGGAAACACACAACAAATACAAGTTGTTGTTGTTTTATTAAAATGTGACTTTCTGCTGTCTGTAGTGGCACGTTGTACCTTTGTTTGGAAAATGTGAACATTCTAATTCGCACAGTTTCTACGCGAAACAACGAGGCGATGAGACAATTAGTGAAGCAAATGAGGGAATCAATTTAACCGGAGATATTTATCTAATCCACTGAGTTTTACACGATTTTCAATTGTTTCCTGTTTCCATACAAGTGAGAAATAACGTGAAATACGCGGAAGGGTGGAAACTGGTGGATATTTACATTTTTACACTTAGAAACAATAGTTGGTATGTTAAAGGCATCGTACGATAATGACGTAGCTTTCACATATGATTAGTAGCATACACATATAGATTAGATAAAAAATGTTACATTGAAAATTAGGTGACCGTTCTAAAACGGATCTTCGAAGAAAAATAATGATCATGCAAAAAAAAACACTACTTTATCACCCATCGTATTCGTAGAGTACTGAAATTCTTTCAAAGTTTAAAAAATTCCTGAATTTTATGGGTTGCCAGAGGTTAGTTAATGCACCAATCGTATTATGAGCTGTAGTTACTCGATCTTTGACAGTTGGCAATCAGCTGTTGAAATTTAGACCATATGGTTCAGTTTGAGATTTCAGCGTTTCATTCATATTCGTACAGGCGAAGCATACATTGTAACTATTAACTAATTGTAACGTATTGATACTACCATTATTGAATCGCCTCCGTGTTTGAATATCGGCAAAAGGTTATAGTTAGCGAGTATTGTATTCGCTCTCGACAAATTCGTTAGCGGTTGTCGTACACTTTGACGTCAAATGCAGATTCGTCCGAAATGATGGCACGTTTACACAAAAAATAGTCTTAACTAAAATATTATTTTGCGAAAATTAGACGTTTTTCCTTTTGACTGAACTTATGAACGGTTTCCTTACTGGAACTCTACTTTGAAATTAAAGTTTCTTAATGTGATTTCTAATCGTATGTACAGTGACTTTGATGTGATGGTATCAGTTGAACAATGCTGCAAGTTTTATACCTCTTGCTCCTGGATCTCGCCGAACATGTCGTTGTAAGAAGGACTGACCGGTTTCGGTTTCACGATTTTCGAGTGATTTGGCCACACTTCATTTAGTTTTATACGATGTATTGCACAGATGACTTACTTCTTAACACAATTCCACAGATTTGCTTCAGCAATTTTCAGCAATTTTTATAATTCAAATCAACTATCAATTTTTTCAAATCTTTTGAAACTTAACTTGACTTTCATCCCAGTTTTGATTTAATTTCTTAAACGCTCGAAGCCTTATATGAAACTCAATCTAAACTACTTAAATAAAACACAACTGTCAATTCCAACATTTCGCGGCGCAACCGCACGCTCAATCTAGCCGCCATGCTGAAATTATTAAGCTTTTAGATTTGTTCGAATGACCTTTTTGCGAACATTATAACGCAAAAAATTGCCTGCATCAATCAATATTTCTTATCTAATAATCTGAATTAATATAAGACCGCGATCGCTACTTTGACATCAAAATAAAGACCATGTAGAACATTGTTACTTACCTCGTTTGTTGTTAACAGAGACATGCAAGGGACAAATTCACGATGCCTCTGCATATGGAGCAGCCACACGTTAGCATTCACTTTAACTATATTAAGACTATGTTTTCTTTTGAAAACTTTGTGTTTGCGTTTTTGATAGGACATAGCAGACACAACAATTGGCGTGCAAATGTGACCAGGTCTCAATGAGATGTGTTAACTCTTTTACTTGCTTAACGTTTCAATTATTCCCAAAGCACGCCAGTCATACATACCACAGTTTTCCAGTCGGAAGTGTTTGCAATAAAAGCGGCTATAGAAGCGGCAACAAAGAACCTTAATGGAAGAATACAAATACTCTCGGACAGTAAGTCGGCACTGCAGGCGCTTGCCTCTAACCGCGTAGTTTCACAATTGGTGCAGGATTAGAGGCAGGCTCTCAAAGCCACAACAACCCGAGTAAATGTAAAACTGACATGGGTCACTGGACACTGCGGTGTAGAGGGAAACGAAAAAGTGGATGAGCTAGCGAGAACTGGATCAGCCTACCACTACGATAGACACTATTAAAGTGCCACTAGCAACGGTAAAAAGAGAACCAGACGAAATCCTCTGGAAAGAGACGGCTTAGAATAACAGGAACGACTGCAGAATGAGCTGAGCTCTTTGGCCTCACCCTAATAAAACTAGGACAAAACAACTCCTAGGGAAAAACAGAAATGGCGTTAGAACATTGGTGGCAGTATTAACGGGCCATAATCTTTTAGGTCAACACGCGAAACAAATAGAAATCCAAACGGATGACACCTGCCGAGCTTGCGGCGAGGATGAAGAAAGTACAGAACACTTCCTCCTAGATTGCCCGAGTCAGGCCAACAAACGCCTTACTTGGCTGAGGTCTACTGGCGTAACAGAATTGGAACATTTGACGACCACAGGGCTGGGGGAACTCCTTGCTTTCTGTAGGACGACAGGATGGACCATCTGTAAACAATATTACTACACATGGAGAGCTAAGGGTCGATACTTGCCTTTGCTATTTCCAGCAAGTGAATCCCAGTACAAATAATAATAATAATAATAACGCCAGTTAAATGTCCTGACTGCAAACTGAGTACCAAACTGAAAACATGTCTTGCGGGATGATATAACCAAAAAAAACCCAATAACTTTCAAATGCATACTGTATGGAAGCATTTTGTCGACTTCAATCTTCGTTTAGGCCTGTTTACCCCTGCCCTCCAGATTCAATTTCACTTTTACCAAAATCCTGCACAAAATCTTTTGTTTGCACATATGGCTGGTAAGTCCTCAACGCTATATTTAGGTAGGAGACGAATTTCACTGAGAAGTCACAATAAATTCGCTAAATAATTGAGGCATATGTATGCCTTGCCATCGTAGCCTTGCTTTCCAATTCGTGTTGAATATCGAGGCCACGGGAATGCGGCTATACAACAGCTTGAAAGCTATTTTTTCGACGTTTGCACCCTTTCCACTTGGGACTCTTTGCTGAGCTGTGTTAAACAAAGAATCATCACCAGTGAAACCAGTCGAAATACCCAAATACCGTGCCTATGGTTACTTTCAACCAATTTATCTTGTATTTTATTTTCACATACGACAATAATACCCGCCTGCGCTCAGCTACTTGTCACGCTAGCTCATTTTGTGAAGGCCAGTAGAGCAGAACCATAAAATCTACAATGGATAATTGACATAATGTCTGTGTGAGTGCACCCACTAGAGTGGAAACGGAGATCACAGTTGTACATGCTGCAAAGAATAAACATTTGGAAAACTTTCACTTAATTCAGCTTGATGACTTGTTTACTCTAATTCAATAAATTGCTCTCTAGGAAAACGAAGAATCCACACAATGATTGGTTGAAAAATATATAAAACCCCACTGTTGTCCGTTTCGTCCAAAGTTAATGAGATTGAATTGCCCGGGGGTAATTTGGCTAATGAATAATGATTGCAAGGAGATGTCCATAAAAGCCTGAACGCATTTCTCTGCTCCCTTTTTTCGAAGTCCTTAATGCCACTTGAGTTATTTGTTGCGTGAATAGAACATTGTCTTTTACTTGTTGTTGGTAACCTTGACATTTAAGACGAATTGAAGAATCCTTAAGAGGAATTGAATCAAAAGCAAAGATTAATTGATTTAGCGCTCACCAAATTAAATATTCATACGATTAACTGGTATAATATTGGTATTATTCATGGCCAGGACGCGCATTACTCACGGTCTTCTTAGTAACTGCCCGAATCCTTGAAATAATCATACGCAGCGGTTATTGGGTTCGGTTGATATTCACAACTCAATAGCAACCTTTGAGATCAATATTTGATACTGCAGGAAATCGAACAGCTCAGAAGCAAAATTGTGCAAAAAGGATGCAAAAAATTAAACAACGGTAACTTTTTGGAAAGATTTGACAAAATAATGTTTCCCCATGCAAGGAATAGAATGACTGAATAAATCACCTGATAGTCGGTCTACAGTCAAGATTCTAAAATATCGTAATATCGAAATAAAACTGGAAGGAAGTGCTCAAAGTACACCGCAGAGTCTCTGCGAGAGCAGGCAGGCAGGTGACAACTGGTCCCCAAAATAATCGCTGGATGAATAATGAGAGAAATCTGCAAGGAGTCTTGAGGAATGAACGAGTCGATAAGCCATCGATAGGGGGAGCAGGTATCGTTTGAAGATACATCGAAATCTCTCGGATGTTAAAGTTATTTTAATGGCTACAAACTTGGCTATAAGCATAATTACATTATATTTACAATTATAATTACAATCTTGAATTAAAAATTCCGAAAATCAATTAAAAATTTGTTTAATAAATTAATCCTTTCTGTTATTCGAATAATAATAAAACAAACACGAGTTTTTCCGTTTAAACAGTTTTTAAAACTATGTTATTTACACCAACACTATAACCTTTCGCCAATATTTGATAGATTTAGGATTCCAAGTTTCGAAACTACATGATACATAACAAATGTATACCAATTCATGTTAGGAAAAACAGGAAATTCCGAGTTAAACTCCCGAACGCTCGCTCCCTCTGTAAATCAATGCCAGCAGGCATCCCACAAGGTTCGGTCATCACTCTTCTCTCCTCTTTTCCATTTATACTGCCGATATTCAACCTCCTTCCCAGTTGCTCTCACCTATCCACATTCTGCAATCTGCTGACGATATAATCAGGTATCACTCAGCGTTAAGAACTCCGCTATGCCAGCAACGCCTCAATCACTACCTCGACCCCCTCCACAAGTACTTCATCAAATGGAAGCTGATACCCAAGACCATCAAGTGCGAGTCTATAGTCATATATGTCAAGGCGCGCCTCACCATGAAAGCCAGATCTGACTCAACCAAAGTCCAACTACTCATCGAAGGGAAAATCCGCACCAAACCACAAGTAACCTACCTTGGCATCTTAATTAATCAAAATCGCTGCCTAATCGCCCACGTCACAATGATCCTACAAAGTTCCACTTACTCATTTAAAGCCCCCTCCACCCTCTCACCGCGCACCCCAAAAAGGTGAAATTCCTCTGCTGTAAATCCCTCATCCGACCACTAATCACTTTCGGTTTCGCCTTCTGGTGGGATCGACCCCCGACCCAGATGGAGAAAATTTAACCACTGCTGCTGCTGATTCCAAAATTCAACCACTGCTGCTGCGGAATTTTCAAACAGGAAGACGACCCCCAAAAGAAAATATCCAACCAAATCCTTGATGACACACAATTCGAAAAATAGACGCAGTCCTCATGGACCAACTCCTATGATTCCTCGAAAAAGTGACCTATCATCCGAACCCTCTAATCACACAAATCATAAACACCGATACTGACCTCACACTCCACTTGAACGATCACCACCAAATACATCAATCCTTTCGCCTACTTGCTGATCCAGGATGGATCTTTGACCCAGCGAAATAAATATCCTGGCACAACAAATCATATTCCACCTCACAATACACCCCATACACTAAGTTAGTGTTAAGTTAGTGTCTAAATTAGTGTCACTAATTAAGTCCTCATTGAAGGCAAAATTGTTTTGCAAATAGTATTTATTTATTTATTTTTCCACGACCGTAACCAATTTGGGGAGGTTTTGTTTGGCTTTCCTTCCAATATAAATAA
Organism: Stratiomys singularior; assembly: GCA_954870665.1. NCBI lineage: Eukaryota > Metazoa > Arthropoda > Insecta > Diptera > Stratiomyidae > Stratiomys > Stratiomys singularior. Next base: position 158,947,917 of record OX940878.1, on the reverse strand, counting down.
TAAATACGAATAGCAAATTTTAAGACAAATATAAGCAACAAATAAAATTCTAGAATAAGTAAAGGGTGATAGAGATAAGCAATTTTAGGAAATATTCTTTTGAGAATTGAGTCAACTTTTGTACCAACGCCAATAATACACTGTGACAAAAAAGTATCCGGAAATTCTCATTTAAATTGCCCGCGTTGAGTATTTTTAAGTATTTGAAGTTTCTGTATGTTGGTAGGACTGTCCGTAATTACTATGCCAAACATGAGCGCGGTCTGTCAACTAGTTTGTTCACGACAGCTGTTGAAACCAGTCGACCTCAGTGGTAGTCTGCGAATTTTACAATGGAAAAAAATATTGAACAAAGAGTTTGTCTCCGATTTTGTGTTTTGAACGAAATCTCGTGTGCTGACTCGTTGCGAATGCTGGAAAAGGCTTATGGAGACTCTGTTTTATCGAAAACCTAAGTGATCAAATGGTACAAAGCCTTTAAAAACGGTCGGGAGATCGTCGAAGATTTGCCTCGTTCAGGACGACCGTCGACGTCTTCGACCAACGATAACGTCGAAAAAATCAAGGAAATTGTGCTCGAAAATCGTCATGCCAGTGTTAGAGAGTTAGCACGTGATCTCAACATCTCTCGTGAAACCGCTCGTTTGATTTTGGTGAACCAATTGGGCATGCAGCGCGTCGCCGCTCGGCTTGTTCCGTTAGAGCTGAATTTTCTCCAGAAACAGTACCGGATGCAGGTAGCTGCAGACATGCTAGATCGTGCGAATTCTGATCCCACGTTCATGGGACGGATGAATACGACACACAAACTTGCCAACAATCATCTGAATGGGTCGGAAAAATTGAGCCGAAACCGAAAAAACCTCGCAAAAGTCGTTCGAAAATCAAGACGATGCTTATTGTTTTCTTCGATATTCGTGGTGTGGTTCATCATGAATTCGTTCCGCAAGGTCAAACGGTCAACAAGGACTTCTATTTAACTGTTTTGAGACGTTTGCGTGAAAATATTCGCCGTAAACGGCCGGATTTGTGGCAAAACAATTCGTGGATTTTGCATGACGATAATGCACCATCAAATCGAGCCACGATTATTAACGATTTTAAGACCAAACACTCGATAAATACCATCGACCGGCCACCTTATTCGTCTGATCTAGCTCCGTGTGATTTTTTTCTTTTCTCCAGGCTGAAATTACCGCTCCGGGGAACCAGATTTGACTCCATAGACGCCATTAAAGAAAATTCGCAGAAGGAGCTGAAGGCCATCCCTGAAAGCGCCTATAAAAAATGTTTCCATGATTGGAAAAAACGTTGGCACATGTGTATCGCTTCAAATGGAGCATATTTTGAAGGAGATTCAATAAACATTGAAGAAGTTTAATATTTTTGCGTTTTATTTCAAATTTCCGGATACTTTTTTGTCAGAGTGTAAAATGCTTTCGTTAAATGTTGTTTTCGATATAGTCAGGACGAGAACACACATCGAAGATCACCCGTCGCCGAAAACCATACGATGTGTATGATGCAAGAAAAATTTTGGGAAACAACGATCCTCGTTCGTAGGACAAAATATTCCTCTTCAGACGTAAACGCCTTTAAAATTGCTCAGTTTTTGACGTTTACGCGGAGAAGCGCAGTTGGAAATCTACGGAAAATCATGGGGAAAAAGCCTTCTTGCCTAAGTATATTGGTGGAAATTATTTTCTACACTTGATTTTGATATTTCGGTCAATTCTGCTATAGAGTCGTATGAGTCGAGTTTTTTTATCGAAAACGCCATGGAACCATCCTTGAGGAACTAAATATGACGTTTAAGCTATGTCGCTTATCTTTCGACAAGTTTCAAACTTAGCCTGGACATTATTCATAAAATAATGTAACGGAAATGCCGTTTTTTCAATTAACATCATAGTTGTCAGGAAAACTAAGTACGGACTTTCCTTATGCTATTCAAGCTATGCAACTCAAAAAATATGTCAGTTAGATTTAATTTCTGTGATTGGTTGGCAAACTTACAGTTGATTGTGTGACGTGACTTGTTTTGTGAGCAAAAGAACAGAAAAACATGGCGAGTGGATATAAAAAACTGTTTTTTAAGGGATAAATGTCGCTCGAACCCATAAATGGTTTCAAACGAGCTACAATTATTGAATGTGAATCAATAAATATATGGGGTTCGTTTTTGTTGTCTAGATGGGGTGAAAGTTTCAGAAATATTCAAAAAAAAATCCAACAACAGCGTGTCATTTCTTCAGAGAACAATTTCATCATCTTTGCGTCCTTACATAGCAACAGATGAGATACGAGCCCCATCATTACTTTCCAGCATCGAATCAGCAGTTAGCAGAGAAAAAGACAGAACAGCATGAGCCACGTTCAAAGCGTGGAACTGTCATCTGTGACGGTTATGGTTACGTCTTTTGGATGCGCACGGGGTAGCCTCCGTGAACTAATTTCATAGTGAAAAGACAATTTACGAAAAAGAACGATTTTTGAGGGCAATGACAAAAAAAAATTATTCAATGAAACCGAGCTATTTACTTTAGTTTATTTTCACAAAAAGCCTTGGGAGGCCTCAATAGAGGACTCACTGCTCCATTCATCCATTACAATTTCATGTCTTATCAGAGGACTTGGCTCGATTTGGCTATGTTCGATTAAGGTTCATTTTCAATTATGAATTAGCGCGATAAATCATAGAATACCACAGTTGATGAAATACATAGCAATAAAATAAAATTAATAAAATAGTATTTTACATATTTACATTCATAGTAAAATACGAATTTTATCATGAACGTTGCCTGGCAGAATGCAAGGAAAGATCTTTGACAGAACGTGTCAACAGGACTAGCAGAAAGCGTGCTCGTCCTCGAGTAGGAGAATAATAGCTGAGGAATCAGGCCCAGTCAGCAAAGCCGAACATTTTTCATTTGATTTGAAGATACACAAAAATTAAGACACTAAAATGAAGAAATCGCTAGAAATTTTTTCATTTCCCGAATGTTTTTTGGATAATTTGAATTGAAATTTTGGTCAAATTTTTTTTTTGGCATATTGGAATTATTTACACCCTCAGAAGTTTTCGTTTCAGTTGAATCCAACTACTAAATACAAAAAGTCAAAACATTTGTGAGCGTTGTTTTTGTGACGATGCAATCTTGAGACACCTACAGAAATGTGGTGTTCCTGTCAACGTACAAATACATTCGAAACGATAAGTTACTTCAATAAAAGTGATTATCAACGCGAAAAATTGTTTATTTTACCGACACACCGGCGTTAAGAAACGCATTAGTAATCCATCCACAATTGGGTAGCTTTTCATTTCAGAAAGAATAGCATCAATGTTTCACAATAAGAAAGAAAATTGTAGAAGCACACAATAATAATATCATGCAATACGATTGAAATATTCTTACCTCAACACTCCCAGCCTGTGCAACTGATTAAATAATCGGATTTATTGTCTTCTGGCAGCACCACATCCTAGCATCACTCAAGAAATTGTCCTTATTCATCCATTTACTGTGTATTGTCTTGAAAAAGACATTTTGTTTTTTTCGTAAAGTATTACTTGCAATACTTTATCATTTTACTCTTTGTTGATATTTTTGGGGGGATTTCGGAAGGTTGTATGAGGATATTTTGAGGAATTATTCGAGGATAGATTTTGAAAGAGGATTTTCAGGGTGGATTGGGTGGTTTGGATGAATTGGATCAATGGAACACGGAGTAGTTGAGTGCGAACAAGGATATCGGATGGGATACAAGGGATTCTTTATATATTTAAATTTGATCTCCGTATTAATTTGAAGGAGAAATATAAAGGTAAATATATATTTTATTTTCTGTAATTTTTATTCTTAAGGAATAAAATCGTTTTGTTTTATTTATATTAAAATCACATAGTTACATTCAATTAAATGAACATAATTCATTGCATACACCTTTTCTTTCTTCGTAATTTTTTTTAATTGTTTTCTTTTTGCTTTGAATTCGTTCTCGTTTTCATGAGCCATCTTTAGTCTATACTGCCGTTTTCATCTTTCTGTTTTTCATTTCTTTGACAGATGGTTGTGCAACAGCAAAAGCTATTTTATTAATACTTTTAGAAGGTACAACTAATGGAAGTCAAATTTTAAAAGCGTGATGCTTTCTGTTCCACTTTTAAAAATTTTCCTGAAATTGAATGATGTTTTTGGCATATTTGAAATGCATTCTGCAGCACAAGCTTGCAGTGAAAGTCGTAGCTGCAGGATGCAATCACAAATATGAAAACTACTGCGTCGTTTATGAAAGAAATGGCATGTAGTCGAGTTTGTTTCAAATGATATTCGGAAAGAGCAAAACGGCGTGTGTATGACGAAAAAAGTTTGCTATAGACAAAACTATTCTCAAAAATGTTCGTATTAGGTCAAAGATGTTCGCTCTTTTATTTCTTTCACTTAAATTTGCTTATTTTCCTGCGCTTCAGGTGCCACTACACATTTCCGACTGTAATTTTAAATTTCTTTTTCACATTTGTTTGTTTCTTTCTATAAAATTCACATTTTCACAGTTTGTGAGGGTTGGTTCTAAAGAGATATGAAAATTTATTCATTTACAGTCAAATACAACTTTGAGTAGTTTCGCTTGGGCTTGTGTTTCATTTCATTATACATTGACTTTAATATATATTTTTTAGTTTTACGATTTTTTTATATTATACATTTAATTTGATTTATTTATTTCATTCACATTTTCATTTCATTTTAATATAAATCACAGAATATATCAAAAAATAATAAAAGAAAAAAATTGCATCTGACTTTCTTTAATTACACAATTTTAAAGGATCTTTCATTCTTTCGCATTAATGATTTGTGTATTTATTAACATTAGAAAAAAAAAATAAGGGAAGAAGAATGATTATATGAAATAAGGGAGTATAAATCAAAAAAAAAAAGATTTCTCATATTTTGTTTCATTCATCATGCATCAGAGATAATTATATAATTGTCTTTCGTTACATGAAAAATTTAATTATTTCTTAGCAAACATCAGTTTATTGTGTGTTTAAATATATACTTCTAAACTTTCCCTCTTCTCCGACTTCTCTCCTTTTTTTCATCGTTATTCAGCTAAACATTCTTCAGACAATTTATATCTGATTACCATTCCTTGCACGATTATAAAATAACTGACCAAATATTTGAGAACGCACAATGATTGATGTTTTACGTTGATTTGATATTGATTTGTTTGTTTGTTTGTCAATACATTCTTTACAATAATTTATCAGTTTGTTTTTCATTTAAAATCTCAATTTTCTAATTAAAGCATTTATTTTGTTTACAATTATTTTACCTAATCAAATATATTAAGAGTTTTTGTTGTTTTGGTTTCAATTTCATTTCATTTCTTTTCATCGGTTTTTATCCATCAATTCTGTTCTCTGTCTTTCGACTATTTCATTCCATTTTCTTGTTTCCCTTCTCGTTCATTGTGTTATGTCTCATTTGCTACATAGTTTTGTTTTAATCATTATATATATATATATATATGTAAACGTAATATGAGCTCTCATATTAAATTTTCATTTGCGAAAAATCAATTTGCTTTTCAGTTCGAAAATTTGATTTTGTTGTCATGAGAGGACATTTCGTTTTTTTTTCTTTTTTGTTGCTTCATTCTTGTTATAAATATAATAAATGTGTTAAAAAGTAGAATATATATTTATCTCATATATATTCGTCAAGATAAAATAATAAAATGAAAGGAAACTTGTTTTGTGATCTACTACACACATTGAAATATTGCAAGAATCTGATTTTGAGTATAAGATTTTTTTGTAATGGAACAGTTTTAAATTTTTTTCTTCTGAAGAATTTCAGTATTTTTTTTTTACTATGGAGCTTTTATTCGTGATTTGCTTGGAAAATATTATAAAATAATTACGTCACCTGCCTTTTATTATACTTCAAATTTTTTTTTTTTCGTTACATTTTTTCTTCGTCCGCATTCAATGGCCAATTTTAAGTAAATAGAAAAATAAAGTAATTGATTGGGATTTTTGATTGAATTGTTAAATGCAAATATAAATTTTGGCTTTGGCTATCTTCGTTGCACGTTTCCCACTGGATTTGAATTTTAGAAAAATCAATTTAAATAGTAATCAAAATATATTTTGCCGATCTCGTTGAAATTCGTCATTAAATTCAATTTTTTCTTCTTTTTATTCAATATAGTAAAAAGCAGGTTATATTAGTATGTTTCAGAAAATGTCATTAAGTCGGATTTCGTGATTAACAGGTACACCACATCCAAAATTTTCAATTTCAACAAGTTTTATGCATGATTTTATTTAATTCAGATTATTAAACCATCATTTTGGCTTTATAAAAAACTTGAAAATTCGTTTCCGCGTAAAAATATGCTGAAGTTATTTCTTAGGCATCGAATCCAATTGCAATTCCAACAATGTTTCCTCGGATGGAGCTCTCCTCAGGAGTGCTGTTTGTTTCTTTGTTGCAAGGAAACAGTTTGCCCTCCTGATCCGCTCACGTAAAGCTGCCAACATTGTTGGATTCTTCTTTTCTTTTACAGACTCCACTAAAATCATACATACAACTCACTTTTTTGATAGAATTACCATTATTTCAAATGTCCAAAAATACTTTTTTTGTTTGTTTAAACAATACATTTATATAAATTTCTACTTAAATATTAGAGTTTATTCATAATAAGAGTGAGAAAATAAAATACTCCATCAAATTTTATTCATTTTTTTTAGTTTACACCCAAACGAATTCTTGCAGCATTCATTATCGGAATATTTTTTTTATAAGATTGAAATTTTTATTTTGCATGTTGACCGGACATTCGGAACGTGTAAAACAACCAAGTGATATATTTTCAATTGAAATGGAAACGGCAAAATCATCTACGAACGGCATTGTTTTGTTTAAAAGTTAATTAATTATTGGAAACATGAAGAATTTCAATTGAAATATGTTACAAGAACAATTAATGAATTATGATTGGATTTGTTGATACTTTTCACGTTTATGCTACCGAAAAATTCTAAATTCTCTTATGAATAATGCTGTTTTGTTATGTTATCTTTATCAGGTGGTTATCTATTTTTCCTCATTATGTATAAAAACTTGGTTTTACGTTACTACAAACATGTTCACTTTGTTTTTTTTTTGACTACAAATATGCACGTACGTTCCTCTACTACCAATTATAAACTTATTTTTATTTTATCCAAAATCATTCCCGTAGCGGAAATTCTGTTTTGCTTTATCATAGTTTCGGATGGTTTAGTGTGGATAGTTGTTAAATTCTGCGTTTAAGTATGTTTTATGTTCTGCTTGTCAGTAAAGTCATAACAGATAAATTTCAAAAGTTAGATTTGCGTTTGCTCAGACATTTCACTAGTTTCCTTTGCTTTTATTTACTTTATCTATTGGTTTTGTATTTCATATTCTGTTTTTCCATCTATCATTTGCGTTTTCCTTCGATCTGAAATCGTTTCTTTTCATTTCATTTGATAATTTCTTTTTTCTCTCTCTCTCTCTTTCTCTTACTGTAGGTTTGTGTGTACAGAAAAATTAGATATTATTTGGTTGTGTTTGTGTGTATACGGTATAATTTTAAGGATGTTTCCAAATTTTCTCGCAAATATGCCATGCAATTCGCTTCGATTGATTATAATCATTGGTTGATTGACAAAAGGATCATATTCGAATGATGACGATGCTTTGAGTTGGAATTTTTCGAAGATTAACATCTTTTTAGTCATGCGATTCGTCTATTATTCATTCATCATTCGTTCACAATGCAAAACAGTTTAAAGTTATTTAGAATTTGCGTTCCTTCTATATTTATGCGTTTATATTCAAACTTTGTGTTTGTTATAATTTTCTCTTTATATAGATAAATTCAATATTGCATCATTTGCATTTAAACATTTTTTTTAATTAAAACTTCTACACAGAGTGAGATCACATTGTTTTGCTTTGTCAGTTTTTGTTTTTTTTTTATATTAAATGTTGTGGTGTTATTCGTTTGTTGTTGAACTATGATATTTAATTTTTTTGTTCATTCCAATTACACTTTTGCTTTCATTTAAATTCAACATTCAATTAAATTGCGACTCGCTCATGTCTTTAATTTTCTTTCAGATTTGCAATAATGAGGTGTGATAAAATCTGTTTACTATCGACGGTAAAGTTTGTTTTTTTCTTCTGTTTTTCTTGAATTTAATTTAATTTTATTTTCCCCGACTCAAACGATTGAGTTAGGTCTGAATTCAAAGGATATGTGCGACAGTGATTTGTTCAAATAAAAAAGTATGAAAATTTTCGAAGATTTTTTAGTTTTAGATTGGAATTATCCCTTTCAGTTATTCCTTTAGACAATTTTTAATTACTTGTTACGATTTTTATCAATCCCGAATGAAAAAAGAATTAACAAATTCTTTATCAAAACAATTTTTGTCAATGTCAAAAATTATTTTTTTAAAGAATTTCAATCGATGCCCTATGATAAAATGTTATGGTACCAATTTCGGAGACTATTTAAAAATCACGAGATTGTCTGTTGGGGTAGCAATTTGGTATTTTTCATTTCAAAGAAAAGAACTCATTGACGAAATTGCGCGATACTGCATTGTTAGTGCAATAAATTTATAGTAAACGTTCCAAACAAACAGCAACCCTTATATTGTTTCAATGTGATATCAATTCAGACAAGGACCATGAATTTAGTAAGAAAAGAGGAGTTGACTACTGATGGCGTCCATATGTTATCTTCATCTTATTTTCTCCAATGATGCGTGTGAAGTTTGCTTTCGCTCTTAACGCAACGGTCTCGAATTTTTTCTGTATTTTTGTTTTATTTTTGATAGTTGGACTGAAGATTTTAGTTTAATTTTCTGGTTTATTTGCTTTCCAATTGTTTTTCATTTCAGTTCAATCATCAAGACAAATCGAAAAGTGAAAAAGTTGAGACCGTTTGCAAGGATGTCAACTTCAAACACTTTCCCCGATGAAAAAACTAACAAAAATCACTCGTTCCGTTGATTGTTTCCTGGGATATATCTATTCTTATTGTATTACGGAAATTATACAAAAATTTAGACAAGTTCATCATCCATTACATTCTTCTGTTTATTAGGCCTTACAAGGAAACTAAATGCATGTAGTTTAGCCAAATGTAAATTCAAACGGATGTTATTCAAAACATGTGAATTTTCGGTACGAAGAGCGTATGCTCAAAATTGATTTACACCTTCCTACGTCTAAGGACAAATATCTGCTGATAGTGCACATAAGTGCCTTACGCTCAGCACCGTTGAAAGAAGTCGCCTCATATAAAAAAAATTTTAAAATTCCAAATTTGTTTGCCATCGAAAAATCTGATTGGAAAGCTGGACAAATTAGCTAACAGCAATTCAATGTAGATAATTTTTTGTTGATTTTTAACTATTTTCAATTGACTTTTCACGCCCTTTTGTATCATTTTCAAAGCTTTAATGATACGAGAGTAGCTGTTGTCGGAAAAAAGTGGAAAATGTTTCAAGGTTCCAGTAGAGTGTAGCGTAACAGGGAGGCACCATTGTGGGTGCCAAGCTGCAGCCTTACAGATCTTCATAAACAATTAGTGCTGATGACATCAGGTATATACAAGTATGCTCCGCAGGATTATATGGAGCTAGTTTCCTTAAAACCTTCAAAAATTCTGCGGATTCGTGACTCTGCAGACGTTTGTAGCAAGAAAAATATTCATGAATTTTGCGAAATGGTAAGTCTTGAGTAAAGTATGCGAGCTTGCATTGATAATGTATTTCTGACTGAATTGACCAGCCAAACATGTCAATGCAACTCCTGCTATTAGATTTTCTTCGGCGGCGAAATTCCTGATGGAAAATTCATCTGGAGTATTGAAGTTTAACTCGAACATAAAAACCTTTTAAAATGAACTGTACATACAAACACTGCACATAAAACTAGAAGCCCTTTACGAAACGCCTTTACGGCGTTTGTCATTCATTCGGGGTGAATTCGTGCTCACTGGAATCCTTTCTCTGACAGTTAACGTCAATCACGAACTGGCAATGAAACACGTCAGATCCTGCGTGGTGCAGTCCAATAAAATCAGATCAAAACGTCGTTTTTAGAGGTATTTACCTCTTTGTACGAATAGAGCAATAAAGTCATCCAGGGAAAGAGTGCTGTGAAATTTGGTAAAATTTTGAGGTCAGTATTCTCCAGCTTTATAAAAGGAAACGCAAATACGAAGCAAACGTCACAGTCGATTGGCGATTCTACCTTATCTTACTTCGGAAATTTCGAATAAGGCATTTACAAAGAACAGGACGCATGACAAGTTATATCGCCTCCTGCAGTAGAAATTTGCAATTGCAACTTCCTTTTTTATTTTGCTTGTTTTGTTTATGTTTATAATTTAAAAATATTAAGTAGTGTGAAGTAGATGCGCGCAGAATATTGCTGGTTATCAATCTAAGGCTTGATAGTGATTATTTCAGATAATTGCTGAGAAAAACGTCACCCATGATTAAGTTGACATTTAGACAGCTGTCATATGAACCAGTAGAACAACTCAGTTAAATATTTTTTTTTTGTTTTTGCGATTGAAAATTCCCAAACTATTTACCCAGAATAGTCGAGTGAAATAAATAATTGGTAAGCAAGGCAGGCAATGCAGGTAGGCAAGAAAGTTAGATTTGAGCAATCGAACATTAAGTACTTGCAATAGAACCTTCAGTATGACAATAGCTTACCCAAGTTCGACAATATTCCAAAATGTTCTTGCTTTCATTTATTCTCATATGATTTTTAATGAGTATTCATTGTGGATTTGAAGTATTCGTTTCATTGCCGGACAAAACCTATTTTCGAAATTAATCCAGCCAGCAAAACAGTTGAATCTACAAGGCTCAACCAACACTATTACTTCGACGTTTTCACTGTGTCCATGCCAGTTTGACACGAAATCGGAAAATTTCAATAAGGTGAATTCTTCGTTATATTGAATCCTTTTTCGTATTACTAAGTTGATTTGGAGTAAGGTAGACAATGTCGCATTGACTGGGTATGTTGTTACATTAATTCAAATTGGAATCGAACCGAAATACAATCAATACAAAATGATTTGAAATATCTGATCATTGTCTACGGGTCAATATATTTTAAACACCTTTCTATGTTGAGAATTGATTCCTTTTTAGCCATATCACAATGAAGAAAAAATTGCTCGCATATGATATAATCCCTTTGTGATAATTTCAGGTAAACATCTTCAGATAAAATTTTTTCGAATTTTTTTTTTTTTTTTTTTTGAGTTATTTGTACTCTAGGACCATACTTGCCAACCAAACTGATTTTGTGATTATGCAACGTTTGACAGACAACAAAAAAGCTTGTAAACTATTCATATAGAGTGATAAAAGTACGATTTTGACATCAACAGCTACTATTGCACGATATGTGATGATTGAATTTAAACTTGAAACTATTCAATGCGTTGAATATTAGAATGAAATTATCCTACCAGCCGCAATCGAAGATTTGTTCAACATTTTCCTATTTTTGGAGATTGAGCAGAGTACGCCCTGTTGGCTTTTGCTAGTTTATCACCCGAGGTTGTGGCATACAATTTCCAGATGCCATAAGTCACAAGTGAAAACCAGGAAAATCTTAAAAGTTAATCCAAGAAATTTAGGGTTGATTTCCGTACGAAAAAGTTTGCTCAAGTATAATTTTATCGAAGCACTTTAACAGAGCAAAATTAAAGCCGCCTTTAAATCTGATAACCAACTGCCTTTAAATCAATCTTCCTTGCTACCTCAACTGCCAGCCACAAAGAAAACTACCAATTAGTAATTTTATCTCTGCTCTTTGATGGATTTTTTCATCCCCTACTTGGTTGATTGGTGTCGGTTTCAGCCTTTCTATCGTTTTTTGAGTTCTTTTCTTTGAGAATGGAATTGTTCAAGTTCATTCACTGAGTACTTCATAAGTTAAAATTTAAATGCTAGAATCTTACGTAAAATGTACGCATCATCATTAAGCGAATAATAAAGCCTAAACTACTCATTATTCTCACGGAGAAAAATAAGCTTTTTATTAAAGTCAAGACAAGATTGCTGATTACTTATGAGTAGGTATTACACACCTGACAAAAAATTCACCTGAGTGTCTGCAATTTTGAGGAAAGTGTAGGCACAGAGGCAAAACATTTGAAATCGTGTCAACCTGATATCTGACCTACAAAACCAATAATGATCTAAAATGTTTTCCGACAGATGGTTTTGAAAATAATCCTAATTCAAGGCGAGAGAATGATGGAAAGTTTTTGTTCAAAATTTGAGCAAAATTACCAATGACTGGTGCACAATCATTGTGATTCGTAGTCTACGTAGTTTTAAAGCTCATTTGCAGATTATTTTTTCTGATCAGCCTCACAAATTCATACTGCTACGAGAAAAATTATGTTACTTAACTATTAGGTACCAGTAGGACGTTTTTATATTTTTGTTATTTTTTAATTATTTTTATTTTTGAATTACTACCTCCCCCTGCTAATACTTGGTTCATTATTTTGACACTAGACACTAAAATTAAAAATTGTTCAAAAATTCGCATACTTCTATTTAGATCAATTTAATATGGTTCGATTGAAAACAAAACTAAAGAGCTGTATTTTGTTAAATGTATTACTTCAGATAAAGTTGATTCCGCTGAGATCATTCTGAATTCTTAGAAATTTCTCGAAATGTTGGATCGCGTTGAAATGAGACTCGTTCGTATTTGAGCTATGATTTGCATTCTCCATAAACAAGGCAACAGTTCAACTATTGTTTTTTTTTTCAACCACATTCCCCGCGCAATCGTCACAATCACTAAAACGTGATCACCTTTCAATTGGGTTCCACTTTTTATATAAAAATTAACTTTAACGTTATTCCTTAAAACTATCTCTACTTAGAACTCAGTCTGAAAAATCGTTATTTTCACCCTTCTTAGTGTCGAGCGCATATAAGACTGTCCGGCTGCGATGTCACTTCACAAAGGAAATAAAGCTTGGGGTCTGTCCAAGAATCTTCTGGGCAACGTACCAAGGAAAATCTAGTTCTTTTTCACGCAGCACACCTTTTCGGGGTGCAGTTAAAGATACGAAAAACTCATCTGCATTTAAGCGAAATGAACAAATAAATTCCTCACCTGCAGTTAACTTGTATCAGCTGCTGCGGATGCTACGTGGGTAAGTGAAAGGTCCTTGTTGTGAATTAATACTTATTTTAAGAATTTTCTGCCATGTTTCATCATTTTTGATGTTGAAATGTTTGGAGAGGGCTCATTCGAAATAAGCCACCTTCAAATAAGACAAATGTTTGTCCTTGTTCGTGTACTTCTAGAGTAGACAGAGCATGGCTAGGAACTCGCACCGTCCCACAAAAACGACCGTCAATCCCCGCAAAGGAAATGAAGCAAGTTAGGTTAGTGATAAAACTCGGAAAAGGATTTTCCAATCTGACCATCGAGTCGTTAATTCCTCGCCACAGTTAAGAGTTCGATCGTTCCAACCAGTTTATACTTGAATAAACAATCCACGCTCGACACTCACTCGGCTCGTGCGTGAAATACGCAAGCCAAGTGGCCGCTTCATTGAATTTGTACTACACATCAATCAAAATTCCATACCTTAGACCGTATTACATGTCGACACTATTTGTCGTTTGCGGAGAATGCAAAATTTAACCCAATTGTTTAGTCTGCGACACGCCCATCCGATAGACAAATGGAATAGAAAACAATAGACATGTTCACACTTCCAATTCCAACAAAACGACACATACAATTCATGTACGAAAAATACTCTCCAACACTTTAGTTTCATAAATACTTCTTTTAATAATGATTTTTTCTATTATCTGATATTTTAAAAAAAATATTTTATCATTTCATCTTGTCATAAAAACTTTTTCTTTCGAATTTCCAAAAACCGTTTCCAAACAATACTTTTTGTTTTGTTTTTTGTTTTTTTTTTTTTGCAATGACGTATAAGAAAAATTATGGACAATTTTGTAATAATTGTTTACAAGTAGAAAATAATGGATTCGAGGGAAAATATCGTGGTAAAAACAAACTTAACAGTGAATAGTCTTAATTGAAATTTTGGTAAGCGCGCAAAATTAACAAAAGCATACAAATGTTGGTGTTACATCGGCGCGTGTTTGTCGGCTTTGAACAACAAAAATCATATTTGATATGATCCTTTTTCGACTTAAAAAATGCAAATGCACGTTGTTTGACATGATATATTGTAATGCATTATCTTACTAGAAACTAAGTTCGATTTTTGAGTTGCACGAGTCCACGACGAAGGAGCAGCGAATGTTAACATTTGTTGCAGCACAGCAAAAGGGTCCGTGTCTTAGTAAACTTGATTGTTGATCGAGTTCGAATTTTCAAGAGGCTTTCGAACTTGCCGACCGACGATTTCGAATTCAAATCACATTAGAATTTTCTTTTCGTTTTTCAGTTCTGCATTTGCTTCTGGTATTTTCGAAAGTTTACAATCACACTAACACTGTCTACTTATATTTGTTCGGATTAAATTGCAATTTTACGAGTCCAATGTTAAATTTTACTTTGTCAATTACCACACACTATAAAAGATTATCAAATAGGTAGAGTCAATATGCAGCTCTCAATAAATGCTTTACAAAGTTTTGCTGATTCTACTAAAAGAATAGTTGAAATTCATTACCTCTGAGCATTCGGGTGAATCTTGAGAAAGCTGTTAATGTGGTCGACGGACTGGCTGGTATTGGTGCTGCTGTCACTGCTTCTGGTCCTTGCTGGTAAGGCTTCCGCTTCGTTGCTAACTTTATGTACAATATTCATGATTGCTTTGCGCGATGCACCATCATATCAATTTACATAATCCTTGGTTCGAATTCGCATCAAGAGCTTTATTATCACAAAATTCAGGTTGTTTCGAAACAAAATTCAACTTTTGTTGCGTTCTAATTTGCACTGGGGTATTGGAACTAATGATTGAATAGTAGAGAAATGCGCCAACCGCGGGCACGCGCACGCGAGTGGTAATAACGGACGAGAAATGGTCCGTTTCGTGCGTTGTTGTTTCTTCAACTTTTCCTTTTTGCACACATCAGCATTTTTTTTAAATTTTACACACATACACATAAATGCTTTAAGTAATTGTTTTGGTATTATTTTTTCATATACGCATAAGTTCTAGTCATGGAAGAGAAAAGGTCTCACTGTCCGTAAAAACGTTCATTTCTTAATTTCGTTGCGAATCAAAAGTTCTATTGTTGCTCCGTTGAGTGTTTTGCTCAGTGAGGCTGGGGGTTGTTTCTTTTAAAAGTAAAGATTAATGGCAAATGGCTATTTCATGAAGTTAAAAGAAAGCGTTTTCGAAAAATTCACACGCGCTCAGTGACTATTCGCACATTCTAATTATATTCAGGAGCATCACACGTGTCGGTGCACTCTAAAAGCAGTTTTTTTTTTCACTATTATAGCATTGTCAAAAGTCAAAAGTACGTCCAAGTGTTTCTATTTGTGGTAATTTAAAGCAGATTTGGGTTCAATGTTGGCCTGGAGTAAGCAGAATTGGCTTCGTCCTTTGGTGATGAATTTCTGTTGATGATGTTTGTTTGGTGGTTGTGATTAGTGAGGTTCGAGGTACCAATGACATTGATGCTGATGACGTTAATAGTTCTAGTTTTTGAGTAGTCTTTGCTTGAGTCCTAGTAATAGTACTGGACAGTGTGCCCTGCAATGCGCGAAGTTGTTACGATTGCACGTTGAGCAGCAATTTCAGATTGTGCGTTCCGAAATCGTCCATCAAGGACCGTCGCGCCGACTTCATCACCTGAGATCGTCGTCCTGAAGGTTGTTCGGATGGGGGTGCTGGTGCGGGTACGGGTGCAGCAGCGAAGGCGCCGCCTATTGTGGCGGTCCAATGCTGGGGCGGTTTTGGAAGAGCGGTGGGTGCCGGAGCATCAAAACACTTGCTGCCCGCGAAATGCGTGATTGTTGGCAATGATGAGATCGGGGAGGTGCGACCGAATAGGCCGAAAACTGGACCAACGCCATTCAGTGCTTGCACACTATTTGTTCGCTGCTGATGGTGGTTATTCGACTTGTTCCCCGAATTTCGACCGCCACCAGCACGCGACGGAACATTCGATACCGGCGATGAGATCGAGGATGAAACGGGCTGCGACGACAAAATGGCGTTGCCACTGCCGACACACCGACTTGTACTCAATGTATTCGCATTGTTTGCATGTGAACGCTGCCAGGCACCGCGAGTTTGATTTGTTTTTCGATTCGAATGCACGCCGCCTCCATGCCCGTGCCCAAAGAAATTGTTCGGTGGGCTCGCTCCATGTGCGTAACGCTCTGCGTTATTGCGATTAGCTGCAAACTTGTTGTGCGAATAAGTCATGATTGTAAAATTATTTTCGAATGTGTATACACAGCTCCGCAGGACGCGTTCTTTCCAAGAAGAAACTTTTCAGGCAATACTTCCACAACTCGGACAGCAAACAGTCGCAGGCTTCCAGAGATATATACCAACTCTCAGAGCTACGTTTTTCGTATCACTTCCTTATAATTCCAATTTTGTAGGTTATAGTTATAGAAATAAACTTAACTTTATTATCACACACTGTATTGTAGGTTTAATTATTAAACTGCTCGCTCGCTCGATTCCGTCTCGCGCATTTACTCCGATTTCCTTATTTTCAACACCTTTTCTCTAATCCAAATCAGTCTGTGTATCTTTCTTCTAACAACGTAGAACAAATTGTTATTTATAATTATGAAAATTCAATCACACACAAAAACCTCGACGGCAGAAATTATAAAATAAAATAAAATCTTTTCGTTACGACCATGCGTATCTCGTTCTCTCCTTATCAATTATGTAATAAAAATAAAATGTTTAAAAGTATTCTCATAAATGAAAAATGCTTTCTTCTGGCTTTTCTATCTCCGTATTATTCTCAGGCGGGTGAGGTTCACTTATGCAACCGTACATACACACACAACAGTCCTCCAGATGCTTACGCGTCCTCCTCGCACTCAATATTCCTTTTCGTTATCGAGTGTATGCAAGTTGAATATAAGAATGGTGTATGTACTTTGTTATTGTTGGTTTATCCTCTTTTTTTTTTAGTATTTAACTCGGATTAAATTCAAAATCTGTCGCACGAATATCACAGCTTTCTTATAGCATTCTATTATAAGACTTAAATTGAATTTTATTCGCTGATTGATGATTTGTTTTAATTATTTATACATTTACTTTGTACTGAAGGCGTATTATATCTTTATCTTATTAATGGGTTCTTATTATCTTCTTTCCAACATTAACTCGGCGATATTCCTAAGCGCACACATGGAGACTTTATGTATTTTCTGCAAAGAGACAAGAAAACACCAAACTCCTTGTAGTGAATTCACGACCAAGTTATTCTCTGCAAATTATTTACCAACTTAAATTAGTAACATATAAACCGTCGAATAATGTATATAATATTTATTTTATCAAAACAAAACGAACAACGAATAAGTTCACAGTCAGGAAGGCAAAGATTGCACATCGATCGACATCTCAGCTAGTTAACTTCATCAACTAAATATCTGCAATCTACAACGCTGTAGTTTTTTTTAAATAAGAACTCAACAAAAATTTAGTACACAAAACTAATTTTTTCCAATGGGAAGTGATAAATAGCGACCAGTGCACTAGGGTTTCATGAACGCAATAGTTATTATGCGTCAAATGGTCAGGGGTTTCGTGTGACTTGCGAAAGGCAATGCGTACTTTGCTACTGAAATGCAAATAAAAAAAAGGACCTGAATTGTGGCGACTCTAGATCGCCAGCTTGGTTTCAAAAACCGATTGTTACGCCATCGATGGTAAAAGTGGTGAGCAATGGGCATGGAAAAGAGAAGGTAAGACCTGCGAAAGAGAGAGATGGAGAGCCGCAAAGCACGTTTGCAGTTGAAAACAAGTTTCTAGCGGGGGAAAAGGGGTGAGAAACAAGCTTAAGGTACAAAAGAACCCTGGAAGTACAAGAAATACAAAAGGATCCTGCGAGAAGCACAAGGGACACAGGGTAGAATTAAAGAGGACAAAGGTGGCATGTACAATAAAGAAAACGAACAAAATATCAATATGGGACGATTTCCGTCACTAAATAAGTTGCGTATATTCAAATCTCCCTCTTTCAACTTGTACCATTGATGCGTAAATACTTACAAGGGTATACAACAAATTATAGGTGTCTGAAGTTTGCATAGTTGCAAATTCAACGGCCTCCAATTTGTTGACTATTTAATTTTTTTTTTTAGATAACTTGACTAAAATTTTTACAATTTTGCTCGCTAATTTGAATTTTTTGCACTCTGACAATTGTTTATTGCAGTCCATTCATCCACAAAAGTCAAAAAGAGAAAAATATCGAGATCTCTGCTTCTGTCAAGAAGCAATTTTTTCAACATTTCTTCTAAGCAGATGATTAAACTAAAATTAAAACCCAGTAGAGTATTAACTATTCAAATACACGAATAAATTTCAAAAAAGTTTAAGTCAAATTATCTAGAAAATATTGAAAATGTGAAAGAAAAAAAATAAAAGGAGACCGTTGCGTTTGCAAAGACACATGAAAAATATGCAGAACAAATTGCGTGCAGAAATGAGGAAATCACCAAGAGTCAGTTAAAAAGAATGAAATTGAAAAATAAATAAAGAACAAAGGAACAAACACACAGTATATAAATCACACCCCAATCCATTCGTTTTGAAGGAATAAATAATAAACCAAATAATCGAGCAACACGCAAAAAAAAAAATAACCAGAACGAATAAATAAAAATAAACTACAGAAACGTAAGAAATGAATGAAACTAGGAAGGCATACGTAAAAGAGAAAATGCGGAGCACAGAGAAAAGATCTGAAAATTAGACAAAATGAAGAAAGAAGAAAATGATTTTTAGTAGGAAACTAAACAAAAGTCAAAATATAGGCAAAGAAATTGTAAGAAAAAAAAAATAGAAATGCAAAAAATAAAGTAAAAAATTTAACAGATGAATTGAATGGATAGGATTAAATAAAAAAAATAATTAAAAAAATCTAGGCAAATAATGAGAAAATTATAAATAAATGCAAATATAAGTGGAGAAAAGTGCAAAAATATGGGCAAAAGCTTAAAAACGCAAAAACAGAAAGCAAATACGTCAAAGGAAAAGGTAAAAAGGACATCTGATTATCGATACAACAAATTACGTTTATAATTATTGGCCAGAATTTTGCGAATTGTGATTAAAACATCATCCCTTAAACAATCAAAAAAGCTGTGTCAACGGAAACCGAAAATCGAGGCGTCCGTATTCGAAATCTTATAATTTTGAACATGGCGATGAGATTGAACTCAATATTAACACTGGAAATACGGTGAAGGAAATATGTGAGGGAGGTGTTTCGTTCAGCATCACCATAAACGAACTTTGTAACGCTGCAATCGCAAGGTGCCTCAAGTTTGCAATGGCCTCCAAATTTTTTCACCTTTTCAATGTTTTGACTTAAAATTTTGGTAAATTATATTCGGATATTTGAATAATTTGCACTTTGCTAAGGTTTATATTTCAGTTCAATTTTCCGCTTATAAAAAATAGTGAAGAAATTTGACAGTGTTGCTATTGCAACGATGCAAGCTTCAGACACGACAGATGCAAAGGTCCCGATTTAGTGACTTTTCGGATTTTTTTTTTTGGATCATTTGGATGAAGTTTTTGTAATTTCTTTTCGGAATTTCGTGACTACAGAATCTATTCTAGTTTTTACTTCAGCCAAATCTTCGATAAATATCAGTGTTTAAAAACATCTGGAACTCATCAAAGATGGCAGAAAAAATTTAGGTGTCTGAAGTTTGCATCGTTGCAAATGCAACGGTCGGCAATTTTTTTCACATTTTGAATGTTTTTTGGCTGAATTGACTTGAACTTTTTGAAAGTTTCATTCGCCTTTATTACTTCTTTGCAATATATTAGGTTTTCATTACAGTTCAATCATCTACCAACAATAAATTGTGAAAAATTTTGACAGCGTTGCGATTGCAACGATGCAAACTTCAGACACCTAAAAATTTGATTGCCTGTTTCCTTAAGGGAAAACTGCGGCCCCGATCGTCGCTTTCAGTGGATTGCCATAATCGAAAAAAATTTCAAAATGGGCGAAAATAAGTATTAGTTTACCGGAAGTATCGAAGTTTGGCAGATAACTAGCAACGAATCATTAGATCATGGGTACAGTGTCCTGTTGTCTGATGTGAAGTCTGCATTGGAATTCTTTGGAAATTTTTCGGCCTTTGATTTTAACCGATGAGACAGATATAAATTGATTTCAACAGATGTCCGAGAAATAAAACACAGAATGTACAACAGTATAAAGAGACACTCAAGAACGTTACATTTGACACACGGTAAACACGACATGACGATTTGAAAACATAATTTGGAGATGAAGTGGGGTTATTTTGCTGCAAATCATTGCCAAATTGCGATTGTCGTTGAAACCTGACCTGATCAATCCATTGATTGATATCAATATGATCCAGCAGGGAGAAAGACCATCTTAGATATGCGTATGCTTCTGTTCAGAGAATACTGTTGTTGCTGAAGCCTCTTCTTAATTTACTTTCTTAATTTTTTTACTTATTTCAGCTCCCAATTGGCGACAAAAAAAGCGTCCAATGCACGCTTCACACATTTCAAACAAAGTCTCTGAAATTTGCATCGTTTTAAACGCAACAGTTCCGCTTTTTCTTCACTATTTAACTTTCATAGATGATTGAACTGGACAATAACGAAGGATTGAAAAATAATTTATGAACACTTCAGCACAATGATCTGAAGAATATCCAAATCGTGAAGAAATTCGAGACCGCAAAATTCTCAAACAAGAACTGTTTCTTTTATCTCAGGAAAATGTCGATTATACGTAAACCAGACTTACGTACGAAATTAAAGCATGCTTGCTACTGTGTGTCCGTAGCAGCATAGGAAATACGACTTTTGGTTCTTTATTTATCTTTCGCCCAATTTCAGGGGAGAAAATTTCTGTACGAAAAATCACAGACGTCAAAAAAGACATTTTCTAATATTTTTTCAATGAAATATGGGAGCATAATTCACGAACTTAACGAATCGACGTAAAGTCTTAGCCCTCATCTAATTTGGTGTTCATCTGAATATTGCAACTATAAGCTTTTTACAGAAATAGTTTCAGCGTTTCAAACAACGAAATTCTCTTCTAATATTTTCATCGGAACTTACGAAAACTGGCAAAAATTGAAATTGAAAAATTTGACACCATGAAAGTTTAGGCTGGCATTGAACACACAAACTGAAACCCTAAATTGAACTCCCTGGTCACCAAGCGAGTTGATTCAATCCAATACTGGATTGAAATGTCAGTTGACTTGCTGAAATACTGTAGGGAAATCCCAAACGCATTTTGTTCCTGGGCTTATAATTTTGAAATCAAAATCAATTCCAATACCCTTATGAGCGTTGTATGCTCAGCTCAAGGCCACAAACAGGACACCACACGAGCGAAAGCTAACTTTTATTTAAGTTACAAATTGAAAGTCAGTAGCAACGTTGAAAATAGAGAGTAAGGAAGCATCAAATTGCCTCCCCACAAGTCCTTCGCGACGAGCTTACAATTCATTTACATTAGGATGAACCAGCGAAATGACAAAAACTCTTGGGAACTTTCCACTGCACGAGTGTTCGACCCGCAAGTCACGTTCCTGCTCAGTCTCAGTCTACAGGCCCTAGTCAACGCAACCAAACAAATAAATTTGCAAACACAGCAAGGGGTGGATGTACTTACCATCTATCGTTGTTATGAAATTAACAGCGAGTATTGTTCTCTGTGCGTCGCGTATTCACTCGGCTGGACTGCACCAAACGCACGTTTCAGCGCGGAAAAAACAATCGAAAAGATGCCAACGAAATTCCCCCTTTCCGCAAGCAGACACGACGCGAACATGAAATACTGATGTCGCCAAAAATTGAAGTTTGTCGCTAGAAACTGTTCCAGCAGGTCGCGAATCTTTAATGCTTGGACAAGCGACAAGAGATCTGGGCACCTCTCCTCGGTGCCAACCGCACGCCTGATGTTTTTGTTTTGCTCCTGTCGTTGACGACTACTGTTTTTGTTGTTTTGCGTGTGCGCTCTGTTGCCAGACTTCCCACGTTCGTCTTACACTGTTGCAATGTCGCAACGCCTGTGCGTACTGTGATTGTGAATCGAATGTGAAATCACAAATTTCGTAGTCGTCCGCGTACTTCTCGTCTTCTTCGCCCTTCCCAGCAACGATTTTTCTGTCGTCCTCGTTCAGATTTGTCGTCAAGAAATCAAACTTTGTACGGCAGCAAGATGGCGGCGCCTCAATGTTCGTCGCGAAATCACAGTTGCGAGTCGTTAAATATTGGATTGCGCTAACTTTTACGAGTTCCTGATATCGTCCAATGTTACTTCTTTCCGATATACTTTCATCACGGATGCTAGGATGTTGCATGCACGAGAAATACATGCAACCGAACGATAACAGATTGGCTTCGAGGACGCCCGTTACCGTTGCTACTCGCACAAATTTCACTGTTCTGAGCTCTACAGCTTCCAATACACTTGGTATTTCCTGCCTAACAGCTTACACAGCTAGCTCCAGGTGGACGATTTCGACTTTCTGCTTTTCGCTCAGCGGAACAACGCGATTACGAGCCAAATGGAATTTTGCGAGGACGCGACCGACCACAGCCAAAATTCTCAGCTTTTTCGATTTCTCGCACTCACGCGTAACCAACGCTTTAGCTTTGGCCTAGCGCTTGCTTGCCTTTTGCCCGAACGAACAAAGAAACGAAACAACTGCGAAATGAAGAAAAAACTGAACACGTAACGCACTTTACTCGAACTTCACTCGTTCGCTTCCTGCTTTTGGATAACGCGCTAATTAACTTCGCCTTCAGAAAACTTTTCTTCTCCTTTTCCACGTACGCTAAGCTGGCGTTTCGCCCTCTCGGGTGGCTTATTTCCTTGCTCCTGAGGAATTTGCTCGTAGATTGGAAATTTTACAAAAATAAAAACTCTGCCACTTTTCGCCTTCAACTCTTCTCTTCTCACTTATCTTCACAAGTTTAACTGGTACGTAAAACTACGTCCGTCCACCACGACTCTTTCCGATAAACTTAATAACGAGTGCTACGTGATGATCAATAAATAAAGAAAACGCTTTCGTCCAGTTGCTGCTTACGTGCGATAGAAAGCGCGCTAGTATGCCTTTGGAATTGCGTTCGAGGAAAAGAGTGCAATAGTGACATTATCATTATGACACTTCTGAATACGTACGTTCAATGTATTTCAACGTCAAAATAAACTTTAATGGTACCTATTGAAACAAAACTCCAATTTTAACATCAAATTAAATGATCGAAATATTTTAGCAACATTCCTTCTAAATAGGTAATACGTATTTAAAAATTTGTTTACAAACTTATGGTGATAGCAATTTGTTTAGAAAAAGCTTATATCATGCAAACATCATGAATGCGTCATCATTGAGGAATCAAGAAAAAAAAGAGTGTCTGCATAATGCGAGTGAAACATTCCGGCTAGTATAGAACAACCTTCTTATTACTGCATAAATAATTAAAACTATTTCGAACAACTGTTGAGCAACTATACAACGATAAATTATTTTATCTTATAAAAGGATATTACTCCCAGTAAATATCCTTCCAATCATTTTTATCCATCACACAATAGCGAAATGATATATTTTTTGCCTAATCTTATCATGTTATCATGACAATGTCGAAGTGGAATAGATTTGTGTCATGCATTATCGTACATTGTACGAGTAACAATCGAAAGACGCTTTTCAGTATCTGACGTATTTTACGGAAGAATATAGTCTTAAAACATGATAAGACTCTGATATAATCAGAATTTAAGTCACTGGTCATCAAAGACATCTTGTTCTTGTTTCAGATTTAACAACCTCAGCGAAATTATTATCTAAAATTCTATTTTCCTGTGTTGTGTTGAGCATATGCCTACATTTGCCCATAGCTTCCTGTGAGGTTCTTAGTCTCTCTTCGTCTTGCTGCCCTACAGAAGCCAAGGGAGTCCTCCAGTTCTTTGATTGCAGGTTCATTCAATTCGGCTATTCGATTTCATCCATTTCACATCAAGTGCTTGTGAATAAGGACAATAAGTTTGGACAAGCTTTAGGAAAATGCTTCACTATTATTTCTTCCTCGCCGAAATATTTGTCGTCAGTTTGGTTGTCCAACCATTTGGCACTTTGTCCCAAACGGTTGCTTCCATTAACCAATGCCAGCATTTAATCTCTTTGTTCCTGTTTTAGAGTAAGGTCAAAATTTTGCAGGTTTTCCTGTCTTTATAGGTCAATTCGATTTTCATATAGAAGGTTTCGTCCACCTGTTTTTTTTTTTTTCAAAGTTGCTAGTGGTATTTTTTAAGTAATTTCTCGTGGTGTCGTGACAGGCTGATCCTCATAAATTTAAACAATTCATGCATTGGGATTCTGCTTCCTAAGGTGAAGTTCTGCGCCGGTTCTGACCGTTCACTACTCGGAAAAGTGATGCGACTATAGTCTTTCGTGCCACTACTGGCTTGGTTGTACCCATTTGCCTCCTATTTGAAGGAACCATTGTCTCAATGAATTCAGTAGTATGTTTCTTGGTGGTTTAGTCTGATGTTCGCTAGGGATACCCCTTTTAGAATGTGTGTATCGTTTAACATTATTTCTATTGTAGCTTTTAATGTGCCCTCATTATCCTTCCGCAGGATGTTTTTCAACTCTTTTATGGACATTTATCTGTAGCTAACTTTTTCCTAGATTCTTGGTTACAAGCTGAAGTAAGCAATACAAGTTGAAACTATTTTCATTCTCCTTCTGATCTGCAGGACTTTCAACCCAAATAGTCTGTGCTAGGGGTAAGACGGAAAATTGATTTTAATATTTTAAAATAAGTGTTATTCTTTGTTTCTTTTTTATAACTTCAATACTATCCGCCATTAAAAATGTCACCAAAATTGCAACATTTTATCCTATTTGATAGTGGTATTTGCTTCAATAAAGGGCCTAAACATTTAACACTGAACATGTTGTTTTTGATTTGGTTTTACGGGGTGGAAAAAAGCTTGCGCTATAACGTTCGGATTGATCTAAATCTCTTAGTATAAATTTATCAGCCTGAAATTATCAGGAAAACGATCCTCTTCGATGATTCGAACAAACGTTTGCTCTCCAAGCCTTTAAACAAAGTGTTTTCGGATATCATCGCATCATACTGTAAGGTTTATGCATTGGACTCTAGTTATACCTCTTTGAATATTTATTATTCCCTTAAAAAGAAGAATATACAGAAAAAAATACAACTATTCTCAAAATTTCTTATCTTTAAGAAATCCAACAAACTGAACATATCGTTCAGTCTGTATAGTTTTACTTATATAGGCTTCACTGCTCAGCTTGAAGGTAGTCCTGTTTTAAAGGAAACATGATTATTCTCAACTATATTTTGAGCATCAAATCCAATTATTGTCATTGCATGACTAATTGACCTCTGTTTCAGTTGAATGCAACAAAACTATATCTTCAAAAAATAAATTATTTATTCGATGCTCAGCAGCAATATCCTTAGTATAAAGGTTCCGAGAAATTCCTTTTGTGAAATTATCAGCAGTCAACAATGTATGCGATTATCTTCGGCGTACAAGTCAGACGGTTTGGTAAACTTTGCGAACGAACAGGATGATGTACTTAGTCCTTAATGACTTTAGTTATTAACCGGACGACAGACAACAATTTCGACTGGAGACAACGAAGTTTTCCGACTTGCATCGAGGCAATAAAAATACCGAACAGGAAACAAGTTAATTATCATGGGTTGCAGGTACTTGTAAATGATTTTGACATGGCAAAAGGGTGGATTGTTTGTTATCCTTGCAAAGTTGGTTGAGTAAATATTTAACCGATTTTGTTGTAGATTAGATCCAGCGAAATGGTTTATACCCTTCGATGGAATCGCGTGCTTACTGCGTAGAATAATTGATTTTCATTAAAATTACGAGAATGACGCAATTTTGAACATTAAAAAGAATTTAAGGAAATTTTACTGTATTTTTTTTTATAGAGTACAGAAATAAACAAATTTAAGCATAATTTTATGTTTATTGGATATAACTAAACATATAATAGGAATTACGTAAAAGGCATCACACTTTTCAAATTTTTCAAAACAAATCATTATTTTCCTCGCAAAGTCTGATACGGATTCACTCAATATTCTCAGGCGTCCAAAAATGTCTGTAACTTATTTATATACAACCCCTACATTGTGCCTAACCAAAATTTATTGTCTGGCTCGTCGTCTGGCTCAGGACACTCTTCGAAGTAATCTCCATCTAACTGAAGCACACGTTCCCATCGGCGTTTCCAGAGCGTCTTGAAACAGTCCTGAAATTCATTTGTAAGAATGGCGTTCAGTGCATTTTAAGCGTTTGCTTGAATCATCTCCGTATCGCCGAACTGATGTCCTTTGAGCAAAGTTTTCAATCTTGGAAATAGCCAAAAATGGCACGGAGCTATGTCGGGACTGTACGGAGGCTGGCTCAGTTGTGAAATATAATTTTTCGTCAAGAATTCTTGCACAAGTTTCGATTGATGCGCTGGCGCATTGTCGTGGCGAAGAATCCAATCGCCGCTTGCCCAAAATTGCGGTCTATCTCTTCCCACTGCGTCGAGCAATCTTTTCAGGATTTCAAAATGAAATTCTTTGTCGATTTTCTGTCCTGTTGGAACAATTTCATGATGCACAACGCCATTATAATCGAAAAATACAATCAAGATGGTCTTGAGATTGCTTCGACTTTGACGTGCTTTTTTCGGTTGTGGCTCGGATGGAAGCTTCCACTGTGAGTATGGTTGTTTTGTTTCGGGATCATAGTCGTGAACCCATGTCTCGCCACTGGTTATAATTCTCTGAAGCATATTTTCCTCGTTACCGACAATCTCCAAGTTGACCCGGATGACTTCGAAGCGAAGCTTCTTCTGCTCTACGGTAAGCAATTTGGAGATGAATTTCGCAAACCCCCGAGTCATCCCTAAATTTCTTGATAGAATTCGAGAAACAGAAGTTTTTGGAATTCCAAAATCAGCTTCTAGTTCGCGCACAGTCAGACGCCGGTCTTCTTCAATTGCCAGTCGCACACGCTCGATATTTTTCGGTGTTATTGTGCTCGGCGGTCGACCAGAGCGCGGGTCACTCTCAACAGAAGTACGGCCTTGCTTAAAACGTTTGTACCATTCTTTTATTTGCGTTTTGCTCATACAATCATCCCCAAACGCCTTCTGCATCATAACAATAGTTTCGACACAACTTTTTTCCGAGATTAAAGCAAAACTTTATACAAATTCGTTGGTCACATTTCTGCGTAATTTTCAGTAATACAATAATCCAAGGAACGTAAGGAAGTGTTTTTTGAGTATAAATGCACTGCGAGTAGACTTATTAGTCCCGTTGGTGAGTGCGTGAGTTAACGATTAAATGTACGTTGAATGTGATGCATGGGTTTTGTTAATGTTAAGATTTCTTGTTGTTAATATTCAACCCGTATCAAAGTTGTTGAGTTCTATCGCATACAAATCACAGCTTTCTTATAACATTCATATATCGCTCATTGATTATATCTATGAATTTCCGTTCTCTTTGTACTGAATGTAAAGCCTATTTTTGTGAATAGATTCGGCAGCATTCCTAAGCACCGATATAAAGATTTAATGAATTTTCTGTAACGAGAAAACAGCAAAACTACATGTTTTATTTGGAAGTTGAGTTGAAATCAATTATCAACATATAAGATAACTCAATAAACTATCCCTCCTATAGAGCTTTGAGGCATTTAAAAAGAATTTGCAACATTTTGCGGACTGAACTTGTTTTGTTCAAATAAATAAATAACGATTGGCGTTGATTCATTTTATTTATCACATGCGGAGTTGAAATCGGGCGCAGTCTTTTGTACAGGCTGGTGGTCATTACCGTGGCATTGTTCAAAGTTTGGTGAATCGTTTACAAGTACGGTTTGGCATCTTTCTAGCAAAGGATTCCAGCCTTTATTGACAAAATTCTATGTCTTTAGACTTGATGAAAGGGAAAGTTTCGAAGCCATGCGCCATGGACAGGAGCAAACTGTAATCAAATGCAGGGATTTCTCGCTAATGTAGCAGTCGGGAGGGCTCCAAATTTCAAAGTTTCCAAAGAAGTTTTTAACATGCAACGTTGCATTTGGCGTTATCATAGATCAAAATCCCCTTCCTGTGTGGACACTTTAATTGGGGAGCTATCTTTTTAAGGCACTGCTCAAACGCTTCAGTTCTGCAAGCGATTGGAGTTGCTCAAAACGCATTGTGTCCAGCTTCCTATCCTCTTGCCATAAATAATTTGGATCGAGCGCTCATGTCATTGTCTGACCCGGCAAATCCAACGTTTTTTATTGGGCTTTTAAGAATGCTGGATTTTCTTACATACCTTTTTCGGTCAGTGGTAAGCCAAATAAGGCTACAAACTAAGTAAGGAGTGTTTCATTATGTACAAATAGGCGCTTATATGCAGCCAGTAATTTGTCGATCAAAACTTTTCTAGTAGGTCCTGAATCTTTAGTACTTTGATAGAATGGACATATACTAAAACGTAGGATGTGCGATTCTTGTTTTTGTTTTCTAGGCGTGCGTTAGGTTGTTGAATTAAAATGATACATCAAGACGCATTTGCTTACTGGCACTGTGTATCGAATGCAGAATCACCAATTTCGTAGTCGTCCAGAGAAACTTTCTCGACCTTACTTATGTTAGAATGTAGCACTCCCATGAAATATATCAATCCGCACGGTAAGGTTTCGAGTACGTCTGTTGTTTTTCCCTCTAAAAATTTGACTTTCCTGAGCTTTAGAATTTCCAACACATTTGAGATTTACTCCCTATTATCTTGACTATCTACTTGCGAAAGGACGAATTAGACCTTCTGCTTTTCGGTCCACAGAACAACGCGGCAACTAACTTATGCGAGGACATGACCGACTAAAGTCTTCAGTATTTTCGATTAATCGTACTACACACATAACTATTTAAGCTAAATCGTAGTTTCACATTGTCATACGATTAAACTTCATGCCATTAAACAATCACCTTAATGGAATTGAAATTTTAAGAAGCAAAAATGTTATTTTCGGCCTGAATTCATTTGAGATATCAATAACTTTGACTGAATCTGTCAAAGAACAGCCACTAACGACACGACGCCGATTATTGAATGCTTACAAATGTGTATGTTTATTGAGACTTTATTTACCATTAATAATTTGGCACACATCTAGTTTACTAGACCGCGATACAATTTTAATTATATCATCCAATAAAAAATAGGACATTGCTTATCGGTTTGAATATAAACAAAAGCCCCGAACGTGGTTTGATTTAGTTTATATACAATTTAGGTTGGTGGGTTGAATATACTTAAAGGACGCATTAAGCCTTTCAGTATGTTGAGTTACTTCCATACTTAAACTATCAAACTTATTAAAAATAAAACATCGCTTTTCTTATGTTCTCTCCGCGCCGTATCGCTTAAGTTTTTAAAAATATTGCACGTGTCCCATATTATTTTCAAATTTTCTGGCAAGGTTTGATAAACACCGAATGTTAATGTGATTATGTTTTCTAGACTTTGACACTACTCCAGTTTATCATATAATCCATGTTGACTTCACTCTAATACGAGAAAAATGTTGTACAAATAACAATGACTTGCTTTCGAGGAGGTTTTGATTGTAGACTCATCAACTAACACCAATTTTCATTATCTACCACCACTTTGTAAGCCAATCCGGCTCTAGGTTGATTTAGTTCCCATTCAGTTGATCAAAACGAATTGTAGTAAGAACTTCCTTGGCATTCACGAAAGTATTAAAAATTTTGATAAAAATTACAGGTTTGCATTTTTCAACTCGTCGCAGTTTGCATGACTGACAAGTTTGTGACTAACTTCACATCGCTAAATTAAAACATCACGAAAGACGAAGGAGAATTTTACGCTAGTCGCTCCCAGTCACAAATACTACCAACGGGATCTTTGCTATTCATCGAAGAGACGTTCGTCGGTCGAAGCGGCACAAAGAATTCCGAAGGTAAAAGAACAATTTTCGAATATTTGTGTTTAAATGCTGGTAAAATATTGTAGAAATAGTTTTAAAGTGTTGTGTCTGTGCTGCGATATTGATAATGCATGAAAGATTCGCGGAAATTGTGCTAACGAGCGGGTAAATTGAGTTTTTCCGTGTCCCATGGAAAATTTTTCATTGCTGTGTGTGACGAGTGTGTGTGCGACTGTGACGATTCGGTGGAGGCCCTTGTAAAATGGACCCCGCGCCAGGCAATGGCTTTCGGAATCGAAATATGGATCAATATTGAGCGTTTCCGCCGCTACTTCGCAGGCAGGCAAATACTCCCAGGTGGTCTAAAAGCAGGCCTCTCGCCAAAGCAAACCCCTGTTTGATGTGCTGCAGTGTCAAATTGCTTGAGTTTCATCCTCTCTGTCGTGTTAAATACGAAATGGAAGCTTTTCCTTTGCATTGTGTCCCTACGTTTTACACACCACGCACTGGCCAATAGTCGCCCGGAAAGTAGATTTTGGCTCAGTCCGTGCTCCTCTCGCAGCTCCGAGGTATGGTGAGTTTTTAATGGATATTGCTTCATCGTTCGGAAGAAATTACTAATTAGCGTCGTGAGAAATTGGCGAGGCGAAATCTCGTCAGTCAGAAAAATGAAAGGGAAAGTCTCGTCTCGTAACAGAAGCTCGGTTCGCTGAAGCAACGCAGCAGCCAGAGATTCCGAGTTAATTACATTTTCAGAAGTGCGACGCGAGATTCGGGTAGGAAGGCCGTTCCGTGGCATTGCTTGCGGTCTGTGTGAACCCCGCTGGGTGTTATCCACGATCATGCCTCGCGAGGTTGGGCCCTGGTTTTGCAGATCGAGATCCCAGTTGCGAGGCCGATGCGTGTTGCGTTTCACCGTGACGTACCGACTTTCCGCTTTAATGGGCGGAAGTTGTCACCAATTGAACTTCCTTTCTGGTGTGCACTTGTGCCGCTGACGACTAAGACACATCGACGCATTCAGTTGGGGCTCAGCTATTTACACTATTCGCAATGTCACCCTGTGCGAGTGCCCCTTCAGTCGCTGCGCCCGCCATGTGATTTCATGTTTTGCTCCGTGTACTCCATTTGCTGGCACACTCGGTGGGGCCCATCTGTCGTCGTCCGTCTGGCCATGTTGTGCTCTGCTATTCCACCGAGCACTGTCGACTAACACTGCATTGTTTACATTTTACCGAGTCATGCACGGAAAGTGAAGCAGCAAAAAACTCATTTGTAATAGTTGAATCGAAAGCAGAGACGTATTACGGGAACATGGGCGAAACTACAACACAGCTCGTCGCTTCAATATCGACGTAATTGTGGGGGAGAAAAATTCAAAGAGAAGTGCAGCGCTCAGAAGAAGGACGAAAGCGGGCTTCTATCCGACAGGAGACAGAGTTGCATTGTTTATATTCCGCGTTGCGTGCGGAAAGCTGGCTTCGTCGAACGGATTTGAGCTTGTTTGATATTCAAATGGAGGATTGGGTGTTGCAAAAATTGTCTTGAGCAAATGGATAAGGATTCCCTCGCTAAACAAATCCCAGCAGACTACTTCACTCGTTTTTCGTATTACAGAAACTGCAATTACTCATGCCAGGCAAACAGCTTTGCTGTTTGTTATGCAGTCCCAAAATGTCTGTTTCTGTATTGGCGCTTATTAATTCATCTCATGAAAAAACTATCTTTTCCCGTTTTGAAATGAAATTAAAACCAGAATTTGAATAGAAATAAAATCAACCAGCAAATTTCGGTCTGTGAAAGAAACCGAACCTATTCCACACACATATTGCAATCAACGGAGCTGGGGTCACAAGGCTCGGTGCGACAAAGAACGAGCCACGGTTCTGGTTTCACTTTGTGTGCAAGTTAACTCTTTGCATGTTATCTCAATGTGTCCGATGCCACGGATGGTGCAACAAAGTGGCTTCAGGTCGGTCTTATTCTACGGTTGTTGAGTCCAGTATTTAGCTCGGCGGTGGCAGCAGCCAAGCAAAGCATTGAAAATGCAAAACAACGCAAGGAAAGAACTGGCTGGTGAAACACATTGTTGCGCTTGGAAGGAAGAAGGGCCCGGCTTGCTTTTCTCTTCCCAGAAATAATCGAGTATAGATAACAGCCGTGTGTTACAAAAGTCGTTCATTCACCCTGGCTTGGCTTGGAAGAGACGAGCGGCATGTTCCCGTTTAGAGGAAATGTCTCCTCGGGTTTCTCTTTTCGATAGCGATTAATGTGGGTGGTTGTTTCCAGGCTTGCTTGCGGCAAATATGTAGGGGGTGACGGAGCATACGTTTGGGTGCAACGATTGGATTGAGCGCACGAGTAGGGAATGAATTATTGAGGGTGTAATCAGTTACACTTGTCGGTGCTCCGGGGGGTTTAAGTCTATAGTTCCTTATTAGGCATCCCCTGCATAGAGAATAAAAGAATGTATATGAAGTATATTGAGTTCAACGTTCTGTAAGAGTATACGTTTTATCCTTATTTGCTGTCTATCCATTATCCCACCTAAGAACTTATAATACAGATGCAAAAGGGCGCATTTCACATGCAATACTTGATACGTACGCGGTTCATATGATACAAATGAATGCTAGCTGACTTATCTCATAAAAGTCAGTCATGCACGAAAGATGCACTAATTAGAATTTATTTAAATCTTGAATTCTAATTAATTCAAAGTGCATCAACTGTTATTGTGAAGTCTGTATGTTGAAGTCATAAAAACTCAACTTCGCGTTCAGAAAGATAATTTTCATTGATGATGATACGATTTCTTATTTCACAAAGAATTTCCTGGTATTTCGATATCGAAGTTTTCCCAGATTCAGAATCCGGAGTAGAAACACAATAATGAGAACAACATATGCCTCATTCTGAAAAACGTCAAACAATGTATGTTTGAGCATGCAAAAAAACCAACATATGGTTTGGGATCAAGTGTCCACAGACTGTAATTTGGGACTTGGTTCATGCTCCCTTTGCATTTATTCGGCACTAAATTATTCTCCACTCAATTATCCACCCCCATTACTTCAATTGAAACAAAAAATAAAATAAAATGGTAGAAGATAAAAATGTAATTTGCATATCTTATCCGTTCACTTTGTTTATTCAAGATAATTTTAGTATGATTTTCTTATCAGTTCCATAGAATTTATCTTTAACCACGAGCTCACCAACTAAACAAACCGACCAATCAAGCGGGCCGTGCGTTTTATGTGAAATGTAGAATCTTTGTTAATAAAAACTTTGCTAGCCATGTTGTTGGAAACTGGTAATCATATAAGTGATTAAATATAAACATTTTTTCATTAATTAATTTTGAATTGAAGCATAATTTAAGAAAGCCGCCCTTACTAACCCAGTATGATTGAAGTACAAAACGTTCCTTTCATATAATCATATCCACTTTTTTTATTTTAAATGATTTTGTTTTCCATTTATTGGCTTTTTTCTATCAGACCTCTTTTGCATTATTTTTTCGCTTTATTTTTATTTTTAGTCACATTTTTAACTTCAATATTTCTTAAACAACAAAAAGAAAAATCGTTCTCAATACCAATCAAAAACGTCACAACCGGTGAATGCGGCTTAAAACGTCCACACGGAGGAGCAAACTGATTTCAGAGTAATAAAGTTTTTGCCCGTACGATATTTGAAAGGGACAATTGAATCGATGACAACATATAATTATCGGCAACGACAAACAAAAACGCCGAGAAGAATCCACTAAAGTTTCTAAAGGAAGCTTTGTGAAGAGGTTGGAATTTAGTGAGAGTTATTTGGTGGAGTAGAGTCTTCGTGCTTTTAACAAATGTTCAACCGGCTTTCCTTAGATTGGAAAATGTATGCCCATTTAATCGAAAAAACTATTCGAAATGCCCATTGGCCTAGAAATCTATTGGCTCAGCTAGTACTTGAATAATTTAAAGCTCCCAGAACAAGAAATTCACAGCTGCCGTGGGAACAATTATTCTTTCTTTTTATACTGGATTATAATGTTGCTAATAACATAAATCATTAAACATTTTCTGCAAGACACGATATAAACATAATGAAAGCGAATAATTCTCCTGATTTTGAAATATTAGCACAGTTAACACTGACATAGAGTGAGCTTTAGTTAGCTGCCTAGTGTAGTTTGACTAAAACTTTCCAAAACAATTCCTTTAGACTGCAAGTTATTTTTTTTATATCCACATACGTATTTCAGAAGTAACTCTCTTGCTCCATGAGTAGAGTCTGTAGGAGACAAAATTTTTGTTACCTATTACCTTCCCGGCACTTTGAAAGGATCGATTGATTGCAGGGGAAGGCGATTTGATAAAAAATGAAAGGTTTCCCGAGAAAGCTGAAATTTAGGCACAACAGACAAACAGGATTGGACTAAATTGAATAATTTTCTTCACGTTCGATTAAATCTTGATGAGACAAACCAGATTTTGGTTCGTCAGAGAGATCTCGATGCTGTTCTGACTAATTATACATCGACATTAGTTTATATATGGAATTTTATGAGTTTAAAACTTAAATATGCTTCGACAATACTATTCATTTCGGATTCGTTGCAGCAATGTGATGTTTGCACCGTGTGCTTTGTACGACTAGTTTTTGCTCTATAGGCTAGTTCTAACAAACAGTATAACATTCCCTTAGTTATTGCGGGTAATTTACATGATTATGCTCCCTATTGCCGGCTTATCTATGGTGACTGTTATCCGATCTGATCAACGTAAATATTTGAGGGAGTCCTGTGATTTTTTTCAAATATCATGAATTACAGCAAGAACTCAAACTGATTTCTTTTGAAACATACCAGTCCCCCTTTTTTTTAGAATTATTCCTATCCAAATTGCGTGTCTCTTTTTGTCTTCTACTCAAAATGTTTTCTTCAAAATCAAAGTAAGACCCACGACTATTTAGAGCTCAGGCTCGTCTTTTAAAACTTATGGTGAGCTGTTAAATAAAATTTTTTCTCGTTTTCGATGAGCAAATGTTTAAAACTTGCATTTATTTTCATTTTCGCAGCGCGGGGGGAACCTTGATTGCATTGAGGAGACAAGACTAGATATAAATTTATAATGTGTTATAGTTGTAATATGTACCTCATACATATCGACCCATAGAATGTTCGCCACAAAGACCAACTTCCTTGTAGCTCTTGGATATTCTCAAATAAAAGTTGTTTATTTTTGGCAATTCAAATGATTCGTTTCATGTTTATTTTTGTGTCTCGTACAATTTCCCCTAGCATGTAATTCTCAAATCATTTCGCTAGCGTTGTTCTGATGATCTCATCGTTCCAAGATCCACTTGTCCATATCTTCTTGGCAAAGAGGAAATCGCTGATGACAAAGCTTGAGTCGAAACAAAGAAAATGACGCAGATTCAACCAGAATTACCTCGAAGCATATTCCGTGTAAGAGTGGTTTCTTGATATACCTGGTACAATCACTGACGGCGACGGGGTAAACGAGCTTCTACCATCGACAGCAGAAGAACAACAATCTAATGTTGATATGGTTAAACTTAAAAACGATAATTCACGTGTGATTGGCTTACCTTGATTAGTTTCGTTGGTAGTTCGGTTGATGGCTGTGTTATGCGAAAAATTGACTACAACGACGCTGAGCTGCTTGTAGCTACAATGACGATTTTCAAGTCTGCGAATCTTTTGCTGAATCGAAATGAATCACTAAGCCACATTCGCTTCACCATCCCCATCATCTAGCCGTAAATGATATGTGGATTGGTGGAGTGGTGGAGTGTTTGTATTCATCTTATTCCCATTCGTCATCATCATAATCGTCAAGAAGAGCCGCAGCAGCAGGAGCAGTAAAAGCAAAAGCAGCCGCCGCAACACCATCAGTCGGCATGGGAAGCTTTTTTCCGTATCCTACCATGATGACGGCGGAGTCGTAAAAAGTGAATGTGTACCAAACACATAGCGGGGACTGAAGAAAGAGCTGTAGTCGATTCACAAGGAATATACAATCTGCGAAACGATATGATAGGAGCGTGGTATCGGTTGTATAAATAGTGCCCCATCAACGTTCAGACAATAAAAATACGAAAAGTGCAAAATGAAAAGATATTCTTACTGTTGTGGGGAGGGAATGGATATGTTATCCGGAAGACGGAGCGAGGAGTGTGAAGTGTTCATACAAAAGACTTGTTTTCAAACGCTCAGCTAGTGACTTTAGAATGGAGTGTTGAAATGTTTACATACTAGAAAAATTTATGTATTTCTGCAGACAAGCGCGGTAAGGGATTTCTTGTGAATAAACATCATTAACATTGACAACTTGAAAATGACCCAAATATGCCTAAGGGTACAATTTTTTTCCGACTGTGCAGATCGAATGCCAAGTGTAACGAAACTCTCATAAGACTCCTTTGTGTCGTAACCATATGGTAGCGGATTGTCGGAAACTTTCGGAAAACATGCTGCCCACACAGCTTTGTCCTTGTTGAACTTGAAGCCAATAGAACTGCCTATGCATGTATATATAGCACACAACCCAGCGTAACAGTCGCAGATGAATTGCTGGCCGACAAGGACCAGAGAACGACTTTATTCCATGTTACAAAACGTGTTGCTAAGCAGATATGTTTGCATTGCCTTCGAATTCGCTTCACATAGCATGTATCCATATCTGTGGTTTTTCTTGTAATGTAATGGTAAAAGTGTTGAAAATATCCGATGTTAACTACCTGGTAGACATTCGGAAACATAGAACCACATTGTTGTGCTGAAAATAATTTTAACAAACTCAGTTAATTTGCATTTGAACTCTCAACAAGACAAGAATCCGTCATATGGCACAATCAGTAGCTATTGAACCAGAATTTCTAAAAATTTTGTTTCTATTTTGAGTTCGACTGCTATTAGCAGTGGTTGCCACTCGTCACTATATTCAGGCTGTAGAGTGCCTGCATCAGAAACTCCACTCCAAACTCTCGAAACTTCTGCTGAATCTCGATTAAGCATAGACATCTCTGCCCTAACGTTTTCGTTGCAAGGATATAAGAATAGTATTTCTCATCACTTTGGGCAGCTATATACAATACGGCCCAGTGGTTACATTCCATCTATTGCATACAGTGGCTCACAGCTTATTTCAACCAACACGTTTTCAAGTTTGTGAGAGGCTATAACTTTTAAACAAAAACACATATAAACAAAAGTTAAACGTTGATTAGTAGATCTATATTTTAAGTATAAAAAGAGAACATAATTTATTTTCATCTATAATTTTTCAGCAACTTGCATGCAAAAACCTCTAAATTGATACGAAAATAATGTCACAGCTTATTTCAAACAGCTAACAATAAGAATACTTTCTTGTATATTTTTAACATTATATTTAAATTTTATTACTTAGTAAGGCCTCCCTTCTTATCATACGCCGCCTTCATTCTTTTTGGCATCGATTCTACTAGCTTCAGACACGTTTGGGTGATGATCTTCGCCCATTCCTCTAACAAAGCTTTTTTTAAATCAGTTTTGTTGGAAATTTGATGTTTGCGGATATTTAGCTCCAAAGTTGACCACAAATTTTCAATCGCATTGAAATCCGGTGATTGGGCTGGAGGTTGCATTAGATGGGGGTATTTCAAAATAAGCCATGTCTGAACAATACCTGACTTGTTTTTGGGATTGTTATCTTGGTAAAAGTAAAAATTTGACTCTGTGCCAAGGGTTCGGGCACTTTGTAGTAAATTTTCTTTTAATATATTGAGGTATATTGTATTGTCTATGTTATCCTCTATGAACACCAAATTACCAACCCCGGCAGCCGACATACAACCCCAAACCATGACGCTTCCACCACCATGTTTCACGGTTGCCTTTAAATTCTTGTTTTCCAACTCTTTATTTGGTTTACGCCAGACATAGGTTTGCCCATCGGAGCCAAAAATATTAAATTTTGACTCATCCGAAAATAAAACCTTGTCCCAGAAGCTCATATCTTTAGAAAGATGCTGTTTCGTGAAAGCAAAACGACACTGCTGATTTTTTTTTGGTAATGAAAGGATTTTTGCAAGCAACCCGGCCGTTGAAAGTCGTGCTTTCGTAAAACTCGGCGAATAGTTTCAGCACTACATGACTTACCCAACTTATGGTTAACCTCGATGGCCAATTTTGGTGCTGATAATTTTGAATTTTCTTTAATTTTACGCACGATATAGCGCTCATCAGTTGGGTTGAAAATTTTGTTTGGTGCTTTTCTGCCTTTATCATGTACTCGATTCTCGTGTATGAAACGCGATATTATGCTCTGCACTGTCCCGTCGCTTAAATTTACCATTTCTGCTATTTTCCGCCGAGAATTGCCATTTTCAAAATGGTTGAGGACCAATTTATGCTGCTCAATAGTGGTACGTCGTCCCATTATCAAAAAGATTTTTTTTCTTAAAAACGATTGAGAAATTAAACTCGAAACACTTAAACAAATTCCCGAAAATATTGAGAAAAACGATAGGAGAAAAAAAACAACGCAATTTTATTCAATAAGCGATCTCTAATTCTCGATAAACACTGTGGTTGAAATAAGTTGTGAGCAAAATTATTGATGACAAATTCTTTTCCCTTTCCTTACTACAGGGGAACAAATATTTTCCGAATTTGTCTTTGACTCCTTCAATTTATGTTTCTTTGTTTATAGTTCTGCTTTTCAAGTCCCTTGATACCTGCCTTTGTTTACAAGTTAAACCTTCTCAAAATCTGAAAACAGTTTTGGTTGACATAAGTTGTGAGCCACTGTAGAAAAGACGATCGCATTCATTAGGACGAATGTCAAATTTAACGAACCCGAATCGCGGTTGAAAATATATATCATCCATGAAAAGATGGTAAAAGAACCATCGTCCTTATACTATCATTTGGTTGTAATTTAGGCCTTCCATCTAAAACTTCAAATTTAAATTCTCCCTTTTGCTTTGCTTTTGTATAAGTATCCAAATTTATCTACACTACCACGTCGCATACTATTTTGGTTCTTTCTAAGAGTATGATTAAAAGAAAAATTCAGTTCATAGCAAGTCGAACTTTCTTTTATACCTAAGATTTGACGAAATGCGATTCACCCCTTAAAAATCCAAAATATCGTAAAATTCTTTTCACTGAAGAACAAAGGCTCTTGTACGCCTGTTTTTTTTTTTTACAGATATTTCATTCAAAACGGTCTCAAATTTCCACAGAATCCTGAAAAAAATCAGTCTACAGTTGTCGAAGAGTCTTATATTTATTTCTAAAGAAGAAGCTGCCTTTAAACCACCACACTCCGATTTCAGTTTTTTCTTTTCTTTGAAGCTTCAATGCTCATTTGACAAAGAAAAAAAAACACACACATTGGACTCACCATTTTTAATAGTAGCCTTTTTCAATCACTACCAACACGACCAGGTTCATCCGTTTCTCTTTTTGGCCTGTTACAAAAAATGAAATCTTCGCCTCTATACATTGCTTGTCGGCATTTCTTCTTCAATCCACGAGAAGCGAGTTTGTCCGTATGTAACGCATGCTAGTATGCATACACATGTCGAATTTTATTTATTCAGACTTCTTGCATCGAGTTTGGCAGGTTAGGTAGATAGGTAGGTAGGTAGCTACAGCCTATGGACATTTGTGAGGCTCCGAAGTAATTTAAATTTTCCCAAGTGCGTGCGTCACTTCAGATGGTTTCGTTTTGTGATCCGTAAGATACTTGTGCTGCTGAAATTATGTATCATGAAAGATAAGTATATAGCGTAAATTAGAGCCTGTCTTGAAGGATAAACGAAACTTGGGAATTTTCAAAAGAATATTTCATTGTCGGCGACAAAGAATTAAAATTCGTAAGGTTATACGTGCAGGTGCTATGCTGCACTTATGTTAGGAGATCAGATTTTAAGAATGGATGGAAAAATGACTGAAACCAAGAGTTTTTATTGCTCGTCCTTCCTTTCGGGCGCTGAAAATCATTTCATTTTCCAATGTAAGGTTCGGTATTTACACAAAAAATGTTCTGAAGAAACGGGATGTGACTTTCTACCTGATCCTTTAAATTTTGAATACAGCCGAGAATGATATCAGTAAAGCATGTGGTAATTTCTTATGCATGGTATTAGTAATTGTTTGTAGTCGGGCCAATGAAGTAAGAGTCGAATTGATACTAGGTTTGTAGATTTGAAAACATGCGTTCTGAAGGCTGTCTTTTACCTTTTTTGATGGTATTGAATTGAAATGATATATGATTCTCTTTAATTTTCTTTAATGAAAACTTTTGTCGCAATCTTTTCCGTATCTTAAACCGAAAAAGTAGGGCAACAACATATTTGCGTGCTTTTTGCTTGTTTTAACAAATGAATCCAAATTTATCAGAGTTTTCTACATCTGGGCACTCAATAGTAAAACCATCTTAATAACCTTTCATATATTATTTAATTTTCAAAACGAGAACTGTTCAAAACGAGAGAATATTTATGAGAAAAGTACAAACTATGTCAAGATTTGAATTGAACACAACGGCTGTGTGACCTCTTCCCCCTTTCCCATTCTACTATTTTATAAAATGGCCCACCATGTTCATGTTTTACTGTTAGAAAATTCTGTATAGCGCCAAAATTACTTTTCATTGTCATTTGATCCATACTCGATCCACTAATTTGAATCAAATCTCTTCTCGGGGGATCAATTTTTCAACCGGGAACACAGGAAGTAGTCGCTGAATCAGAATCGGTCTTAATCAGTCGAATATGGTTCGTTTTCAACCACGTGTTCAACGACAAGAACGAACGGACAGCAAACCAATATTAAATGGTTGAAAATAGTGGGACAGATGTAGTATCCCATTTATCAAGCTATGCCTTTGTTTAGGCTGTATATTGTTCGCATCAAAAATCAATGTTTTATTAAAACACAAAATTCCCTTTTTTCCATGGTTAAAATTTTTAGATGTCTGAAGTTTGCATCGTTGGAAACGCAACGCTGTCAATTTTTTTCAGTATTACTTTTTCCTAGGTGATTTAACTGAAATGAAAACTTAGTAGAGTGCAAAATATTCAAATATGCGAACGAAATTTACGTTCAACATTAAATTAAATTATCCGAAAATCATTCAAAAAGAGAGAAAATTCGAGACCGTTTTGTTTGCAACGATGCAAACGTCAGACACTTAAAAAATTCAGAGGTCCCGCCGCTTCGAAACTGCAGTGAGTTGCAAATGAGTAAACCAAATGTCATGAAATGTTGACACGATCTAATTTAAAGTACCAACTTTAAATTAGATCGAAGAAGGTACGAGGAGCACATGGATTTGAATTGGTCGTGCCATCTTTATTTCAAGCCAAACACTTTTAGTCGAGTCAATCGTTTGGAAGTAATGTGATGCTCTGGTATAATTCTAACCTCGCCAAACTTTACCGATAGTGAATGTTGTTTTTTTTTGCACTGAATTTAATTTTGAAATTAGGTTTGTGCACTAAATATGCTTAATAATATTAAATACATCAACATTTTTTAAGCATACTGTATACCATTGTGAGTACCATCCTTTCACTAGTTTCAATGTTCGAGTCATCAGGTTTATTCATTTATTTTAAAATGATTTGTTTGAAAAGGGCATTATACCTTGCTCGTTTAATTTTGGAATAGTTCAGTACTGCAACATTTAGGCGATCTGTAGAACGCTCATAATTCTTTCCTTATGGCCGACGATAATGGGGTCGGAGGAGTATTCATGATGACTATATAGAATATTAATATTTGCAGTAAATTGTCAATAAGTTAAAATTTGTCAATAAAATGTTCGGTAACTTCCATTGCAATTTGTATCTAGTAAGAGTCTTACGTCTCAATATATTGAAATGCTTGCGAGAAACTTTTGGTAACTAAAGCAGCTCGATGTGTGCAAAAACTGCAAAGAACTCAATTCAGCGTATATCAACAGCCATCTTTTGGCTGCTTGTGTACTAAACTAGCCAAATTGGATGGTTTGCAGTATTGTACCTCCAAATGTGGGATCGCCTTAGTAGAGTCAACACAGTCAATGGAAATTTTAACCGTTGAATAAAGTGAACTATAATCACACTCAATCTATGTCGATCTGGCAACAAGCGATTTTCAGTTTTATTTTCAGCTAAATAACGTGACTATTAAGATATCTACAAAGTTTATTTTCGTTTTCCACCATTTTCTCCCTTTAATTCCGTTGAAAATAAATAAATTCGAATTTTGCACCAAAGAAGGCGGAAAGCAAAGCTAGAAGCTTTCTTCCACCATATCCTCATCCACCCTTTTGTTTGTACAATAAAGTTCGTACAGCAGCTACAGCTCGCTGTAACCTGAATCCTCCCCTTTGTTTATGGTTGATACGCATGTGAATTTACTTTCGCCATGAATCTCATTATTGCATACATAACGTAGAGTTTACATTCATTTCTATGACAAATGTATTGCGTGCGTGCTTCGTATTCATCAAAAAGGCAGTTCAGAGTTTCGCACTTCCTCCCTGGAAATATACAAATATAATATACGAACCGAGTACAACAGCAATGTACACTAGTTCGTATGGTATATGTAAGCTAGGCTTGGAGAGAACGTAGTTTGGCTAACCGAAAGCTGCTAGATATATCGTACCAACTTCCCTAAGATAATAATTTATGAAACAGAATGAAATGTTCATTTTGTGGGAAAATGGTCAAATGTATGCGGCGGTCTTGATTGTAGGAACAGCGTTAGCGAAAAGTGCGTTTCCT
The DNA here is from genome assembly GCA_954870665.1 of Stratiomys singularior. Taxonomy (NCBI): domain Eukaryota; kingdom Metazoa; phylum Arthropoda; class Insecta; order Diptera; family Stratiomyidae; genus Stratiomys; species Stratiomys singularior. The sequence goes on along the minus strand of OX940878.1, from coordinate 158,904,827 downwards.
CCGTGTTTTCATTGTTCGTTGTTTCGGACATGAAGTGTAGATTTTGATTTTATTAGACTGAGTTGGGAGTCGGAAAAAGTGAAACGTCTTCCAAATTCTATGGAATGGTGCTAATCTGAAAATTTTAATTTCAAACGAGAAATTATGATCGTTCATTTGCATGCAAAATTAATTAATTTTATATAAACAATTGAAAAGCATTTGCCACCATCTGAAGTTCAATTGCTAATTGGTTATTGTTTAACCTTCGGACAACCTTTCCTCAAGTGTGGAAGAAACACTCGTTTTGAATTTTATCTTGCATTTTTATAATTCTCGTTGAAATTGAAAAATGATTCATTATATGGCCCGTGCGATTGCTTAGCGCAAGTTAAGGCTAACTTAAAAGTCGATAGATTGCAAACTAATTAAGCACTTCGAGAGACTCACAGAGAAATGTTTTATTATTATTAAGTTAATTGTATATAGCTCAACGCTATCTCAATAAAACTATCTCTTATAATAATAATAATGCTGTGGTTCGCATTCCCGGAAAAATGGTTGCAAAGTCAAAGTATGTAACGTCAAGCCCTTTATGGAGGGAGGTACATAGCGTTTAATGGTTCGTAAACTGCCATACATTTCACTGATATGTCATGAAAAAAATCACTATACACTAACTAATGGAGAAAAGTATGATTGAAATGTTTCGTTTGTAATTATCTATCTGAAGGAAGTAATTTGTTTTACGCTTGTCGTTTTATATCTTCCTTCTCAATAAGTCCTTTATAACGATGACTTTCGTGTGTATCCATTCCTCATTTAAATCATTGTTTTGTGAATCAAAACAAGGACTTCAATTCACTCTTATCTTCATTTTTGTATGAAAATACTGAAAGTGGTATGAGCCCAATTCGAGCTTTGAAAAATTATTTTCTGTAATCAATTTAATTATTTTTGATGCAATTTATCTGCCTTATAGAAATGTAAACATATCCCACACTTGTTAACTGTTGCCTATATTTTAAAATCTACTCAGGCCCAAACAAATAGGTCTACATATGAAAAAATAGTCGTATAACAACCTCGGAAACATTTTATATTTTTAATGTATTTCTTTATGGAGTATTTTTGTCTTTTTGTGCTCCCTCTCTCTCTCTCTCTCTCATCCCTTCTCTTTTATCCCAGAAATCCTTGTAGCGAAGGAATAAATAACAACTCACGCTAATCCGACTTGTCTACAGTAATAACATCTTTGAAACTTCAGACTTGCGTGTGCTGTTGCACGCAGTCAACACGGTATACCTTCGAAACTGGTAGAATTGAAACACGTTGGACGAACTCGACTCGTATATAAATAGTTTATGCAAAATTGAAGAAAAATGAATTTAGGATTTCAACATGGCCATATTTAGCTTAGGATTGATAAAAACCAAATGCATGTGTCGGGGCATGTGGGAGCATATCTCAAGGAACCAGCACGATTCCTTCACCTGGAAAAACACATTGCCTGCTCGTTGGTATTCGCATGGTTCACGGTGAAATGCACATGCAACACATTCACTTCGTAAAATTATCGTTGTGAATCATTAAAGCATTAGTTGAATCACAAAGTTGATTCACATCGGGATTACCTACTCGATACTTAACAGCATCAGGCTGTAAGGGGGCATTGTGAAATTGTTGTTCATCAGTGAATAAGTTGAAGGTGAAAACTTGAATATGCTAGAGTAATTCTAATAATACTGCCAAATGAATTTGAATTGAAATGCGTGCAGTTGGCGGAAGAAGTTCGTCAGGGAGCTCATTCGACAGTCTCCAACTCTCCAAAACAAGAAACTCTCATGCAATGCGAACGATCCACTTCTGAAGAACAGTTTAATTCACTAATGCTTCATTTGGCAATTCAAGGCTTTTCCTCGTTTTCATTGCAATCAAAAAATGAAAACGTTCGCAGGCTTGGTGTTTGTCGGTGAAACGTAGTAAAGGAAAACCCGCTGCGGCTAAGCTAGAGAGCTCACGTGGACGCCATTACAGTCCAGGTACAAGCTAAGGTAAGTGGTACAACTGGAAATAAATGCAAAAGCCATACCGAAAGATTCCTGAAATAGTCGCAGTGTGCGCACTTTTCATTTTGACCCTTGAAAAAATGATTGTTCGCCAACGTATTCCTTTGTTGCTTTCAGTTTTCGCACAGCTTAAGGCTGAAGTTGCTGCTGCTGCTTCTACTGTTGCTGTTATTAACATTTCAAGTATTTTTTCTCGTAACCTCAACGCAGATCGTCGTCAGTTGTCTTGGTTGTCATTGTGTCGGGTACTTCAAGGTGAATGAATCATTGTTCCAAGATTTTCGTAGCTCTCCACGATTTTCAATCTTTCCTCATCTCAATCTTGAATCAGTGCCACGCGTGGCTTTCGGAATTCATTAGTAATAAAGATTTTGTGTACGCAAGGCTTCGGTAGTAGGAAGCCTGAGAATAACATATTCTTGTCGCGATTTACAGCGATTACAACGTAAAGAGTTGATTATATGTGCTGATCACGAAATAGTGCTGTTTCGTAAAATATTATAATAAAGTAAGATTGATATTTCCTTAGCTTGGTATTCATCTCTTTTGTGCTGATACGGAAAATGTTAAGTGTAGTTTGGAAGTGGGAATGTGTTCTATAAGTTGTGCAAAATACTGGTTACTAGTGATACCAAAGTCATACGCGGTGGATACATATGGTTATACGCTTTTCAAGTGTCGAACTGGAATAGATCTTGATTTCTGCCTGGTAAAGTTGCTTCTAATATTCATTTATTAAATTCAACACTTTTGCACCAAGTCATTGCACCAATAGCTCGTGCGTTTTTGAATGCGAAGCCTCCGATTTTCACTTTTATGTTTCACTTGAACAAACATGCATAGCAGCTTGTATGTCTCCTTTATTGAAAATATAAAGTTTATACAATGTAAGATATGTACGTTGGCTCTTATCTGGAGAAAAGGCAAAAAGTAGATATGCATGTTAATAGTTTTACAGGTCATGGGTGATGTATCTTAAGAGAATGGAGATAAGTAGAGTTTTAAACCTGAGATAGATGCTTTCAGTTTTTGCTGTTCGATAAGAACGTGCAACAAATAAGAGCAGTCACAAGGACACAGACAACATTTAAATTCTAGTTATTTTCCGACATTGATAACCACTCCTAGTATGAAACATGCATAACAAGCTTTGGACTAGAAGTTAAACATTTGAAATTATTCATTTCGTGTCAATAAACAGCTCAATATCAAAATAAAAGAAAAAAAAATCAACTTATGAAACAAGCTATCATGATAATTTAATATCGAGGGGACATGTATAAAAAGTAGCAAACTGATTATTTTTATACAACCAGTTTTCCTTTCAACGCGCGTCTTTGTTTTAAATATTTTTTTTTAGGCAGTCGTATCGCACTTTCTAGCAAGGTATTGATTGTAAACGCAATATTTTACGGGATGTAATTGATGGCTTGGTTATTTGCGAATAAAAATTTGAAGGATAATTTAACTATCAAGGATAGCATTCCTGTTTTATGGATGGATAAATGCGTGTTTAATGTCTAAAGTTTTGTATTTTGTATTGTTTTTATTTAAAAAAAAGGGAAAACTTCCATATAAAGCTCTTATAATCGTGTCTTAATTTTATAACAATTCCTTCTAAATTCTTTGGTAACAAAGTGTATGGTAATTCTCCAAAAGACATAAACGAAGCACAACTTTAAAATGAGTTTGACAAAACGAAAATGGGAATCAAAATTAATTATCATCTCATGCATTAAGTTGCTATTTTCATATTATCTACTTTTTTTCTTCATGGAGGAAATCAGCTGTAAGAGCTTTCGTTTAGTCTTTTATTAAAATTTATTCAGTAAAAAATCAAACAAATTAACCACATCTAATTTTCGTTTCAAAATCAAAATGATTTGATCGCGTTCGAAATTGTCTCAATGTGATTCAACACAAATAGGTTAGAGTATATATTTTTCAGTTTTATATTGGAAAAATTTCCTTGGTTTTGGATTTTTGTTGATTCCCGATCAACATTTATCGACGGTCTTATCGTATTTTTTATTTTTCAAGCTTTGCTATTGTGGAAGTTACTGAAGTTTGCCTTGTCCGCATCGAAATCAAACGTTTCAATTTTTTTCGCTTTTTCATATTTGCGAATGAATCGACTCAATTGAAAAACTAGTACAATGCGAGCAGAGTCCGAAAAACGATGAAAAATAAATAAAACTTTCATTAGAATTATTCAAAAAGTGGGAGAACCCGGACCGTTGTGTTTGGAACGGACCAAAATTCGGACACCTTTTTGTCAGGGCTTTTATCTTCAGTTTTGTGAGTTTTGTCAAGGAATTCAAAATTTTAACAGTATGGGAAAGGAATTTTGGTCGTATTTGTTTAGTGAATCAAAATCTGACGGTTTTCACTGAAGCATTGACTCTAAGGCTCATTTAAGGCTCATTTCTGGTCAAAGACTAGTTTAAATAGTTTAAAGTAGTCAAATAAATTTACTCTAAACTATCATGTTTTGTAATTGAGCACCTTGACTTGTCGTCTACGAACCTTTTTTAAGAACGCACAGCTAAATGTGTCGAAAAAATTAAGGAATCATGGATATAGCCATCAAACAAAAGTCTTCATTAAACTTATGAAAAAGTTTATTTTATGAAACAAATAATTTCTTTTCTAGTATTAGTTAATTCTTTATTTTATGTATTCAGCTCCAGCTAGGGCATACCGGCAATACCTGAATCTATCTCAATTTATTTATATTTGTATTGATTTGCTTTATTATCTCTCGACCAGTAAGGCTTCTAAACGAACTGAAATTGATAAATCTTTTATAATTCTAGATAAACTTATAGTACACTTTCAATAGCACATGATAAAAATAATTCGACGGATGGCAAAGTAAAAACTATAAATTCTGCATGACGGTTACAGATGTCATACATAGCTGACTGGCTTAAAGGACTCAATATTTGCTTTTTATTCCATTATAAAATTTTTGATTATTCTTTCCATTTTGATATTATGTTGATTTTGACATTTTGATTTTTTGATAATTTTGTTAATTTTTAACACCATATATTTTTTTGATAATTTTCATTATTATTATTGGAAGTTTCATGTTACATTGACATTCATCGAGTCTATAGTTAGGTTAGTGTCAAGCTACTGAACAACTTTATTGGATTTTCCAATATCTTATGGAGTCATATATGTAACGGGTATACTGTTATAATAGCGATTTCAAATAAACACAGTTGGTTACTCCAAGAAAGTAGCATGATTTCATCTTAAAACCCGTTTGAGTTAACTTCAAAATGGAAAGGTAGGCTTATCTCTAGTATTTTAATTCTATCGTGATCATAGTCATCGTGACAGATGATGACCATGATCACCAAAGGAGTCTAGAAGTTGCATTTTGGCCTCTGGAGTAATCAAGTAAAATTGCGTTGATTCTATGAGTTTGCTCTTGAGTTTGCCAAGGATCTTTTATCGGCATGGAATGTGTCTTCTCGTCATTTCTCTGTAGTTTACTTGGTAAAAGTTACCGTAAATAAATGAATTCATTGTTTTCTTTATATATAATTGAGATATAGAATAAATGAAATTCATTTCTTTATATGAAATTGATTAGCTCTGATGCGATAACTTCACTTTTTAGAAGGTAAAAGATCAGTTTTAACTTAGTTTCATATAAGTTTCACAGCTGCAGGTTAAAACTGGATTCATTTAACATTTACAATCCGTAGTTTGGAAATTGCATCCCGTCTTACCGTGCTGAGAATTTCAATGAACGATTTTTTGAGTAAGCATTTTAGTAGGAGCCTTTTTGTCTGTCTCCCGAATAAATTGGAACAATATGCATGTGTTTCGTTCATATACGATAGCAAACGGTAGCAGTCGTATTGTGATTACGATTGCAGAATTCCCAATGGACTAGATTAGTTTCTATTGCAAATGGATAGGATAAAATCTTTCTAATCATCCTCTAAATTTCAAAATCAAACGACTGATTTTTTTTTTATTGTATGCGTCATTTGACGCATTTTGATAATTTCGTTAAATATTTCTACGTAAGACATTTAGTATTGTATTGGCTTGGCGGTTATTACTATAATATTTTTGCGCTCAATTAGCAGTTGTTCGTCACATTTTTCGTTAAAACTTTATCCCAACCCACAATACAATCAACATTTGATATGTGGGCGCAACACGTTTCATAGAATAGACCGGAGCAATTTATTTAAAAAAATGTGTTTTTCGCATAATGTCTCGAAAATATTTCAAGAATTTTTTTCTCGTTATTTTTTTTTTCTTTCTAAAAAATGTACGCAATGGTGTCTAATGCATCTTTTTTAAACACACGCATTTTTGTTCTTGTAATTTATATGTGTCGAAGGATGATCTTGAGAAATTATTTGCACGAAAATATCAACAGAAAGGATGAGCAGTTTTGAATTAATTCCATCAGAATTTCTGAAACGTTTGTTGAAGGAATTAAATTATTTTCTTAGATAGTATTATCTGACGGAAGATAATGCTGAAATAGCATTTTTCGCCAATTATATGCATTCCAATCGATGAACTTGAAATCAATCGAAACCGATTAAATGATTTTCGCTCCACCACTTGTATTAATGAGTCAAATGTTTCAGCTATTAAGACACATTTTAAATCATACACACATGCGAAACTTGTTGTCAGACTTATTATTTATTCTAGTCTCTTAACACTTTATCTAAAGAAAAGTGGTAAATAGTAGTGAGTGAATGCATGCAATTATATGAAAAATAAATAAAGCTAATGTAATGTATAGCAATTATACATAAGCAAGAAACATTTTGCTATTGAATACAAATAGGAATAAAAAAACGACACGTACAGTCGAAGTAATGAAATGTTAGATGTACTCAACGTTTGAGCTTATGAGCAGGAAATTGATCATGTGTACACATAAGTCTCTATGAGTAAGGCCATTGCAAAGCTAGTGAGTAACATTGACTTGCCAAGCGAAGTCTTCCATTAACTCAGCAGTGAATTTTGTGGCTTCCACTATAGCAAAAAATGGTATTTGGCTATAGCGTTCATAGGCTAAAAAAGTAAGAGTACTTTACTTTAATGTTGAAGCTTAGTGTGTGTGTTATGCTAAATTATTATCCATCAAAACACTTCTTGCAAGTATTGAATGGTTTACTGACTGCAAGAAAAACGAGCTTATGCTTAACGAAAAGCAAAGCTTATTTTTTTCGCCAAGTCAGGCAACTGTTTTAACACCGTCGAGCTGTTTTTCAGTTTTTTCTTATTTTCGTTCAGTATTCGAAGTGGTAGAGCAAGTTCCTTTTCGTTTCTGCACTATACAATGACTTTTAAATCTTACATTTGTTCTTCTCGAACGATCAGGTAAAGAGTTTGACAATGATTTCTAGTTTAGATTTTATCTTAATATTTTTTGACAACGCAGCATTATCCGGTGTGCCATGGTTTTCAATGTTTAAGGTATTACGTAAACATTTGCGTATTTACTTGCAAAGATTTGGTTGAATTGCCTCAAGTGCGCTCGTAACTTAAAATGAAAATGGTTTGGAATGTTGTTAGAAACTTTGATTATGGTTGAACTATAAAGCGCTGAAATAAATTGACTTGAGTAACATTGGTACACCCTGAATTTTGAATTTACAATTAATGTAAATAATAAATGTAATCCAATATTGTAACTTAAGGCCATCTTCGATTCGCAATTAACAAAATCTATCAAAACTCCTACAAAATTTAAGAAATTATGATACCAGGTAAAATCTTGCGTTTTTTTAGACTAATTTAAGTCCAAAAATGAATTCTAACTTTTTCATATATAATCAGTTTTGTAAATTGTTCAAGGGAAGATTTAAATGTTATGAATTACATGCAATAAGTTAAATAATGCTAAGAATTAAATGCAGTGAAACAATTATAAACAATACTTTCAGTCCTGAGTGTGAAATGTTGATGCATAAGATCGGGTGTGGGAGTAGCATGCAACAGACGTCATTTGTCACATGATTGCCGACCCCGTACTTGCATAATTAACCAAAAAATATTATAATTTCTTAAGGGTGATATTCGTTTGACTGCCAATGATATTGCATTTGAAGTCGGTATAAATAATGGGGCCACATGTTCCATAATGCCAGAAACGCTTAGTTGTTGTCAGGTGTGCCTCAAATCTATTCCTCACCTTTTGACAACTGATTTGATACAGTATATCCAGGTGTGTGGTCACCTCCTTCCTATTTCTGGAAAAAGGAGTATCGTTTCCACTACCGTTACCAAATGCGATGGAACACGATTTTAGTGCACCGCTGTATCCTTGAGCCAAAACAAGCGAGTCAGGAGTGGAGTTAGTAAAGGGAATAAATAAAAGCCGACATATAGTTTGATTTTGGCTACATTTCCTTTTTGCTGAGTAGCTAGACTTGTGGCATTACAATGAATGCGGTCTACGACCGTGGTATTTTATGCGGGGTTAGACAGACATATCATGGTAAACATCGTTACCATCGAGAGGGGAAAATTTTAGCTTTCAGCAAACTGGTCAAAAAGGATGAAATGACCAACTGGTCAAAGATGATGAAGAAATTTATTGCTATTTTAATAAATTCAGCCATATTGTTAGGCAAATTCTAAAGAAACATTGTAGGAATGAAACTGAAAATTGTTAGGATCTTGTCAATCGATTGTCAAATTTCGTAAAATCTAATGCGAATGCATCATTTAAGCACGAATACCATGTCATGATTATTCGATGTTTTTGATGGAAAAATCGGGAATTCAATCAAATATTATGAATATTTCAATTCTTTATAAAATAAATCAGTATGTATTATTGTTGCCTTGCTGATATTTACGCATGGTTTTTAGATTTTTCGTAATGAGTTTGTACATTTTGTAGTAACGCAAAATTTGAAAATGTGCTTGTGGATTGTTGACATGAATCTTCGACTAAAACATAATTCAATAGCTTAGACAAATGAATGTTAGTTTTAAGCATTGTCTTATTGTGCTACTTCCAATGATTATTCAAAACGCTACGAGTAATAGGTTCCTTCGATTGAAACTAAGTCTTCCGCCATTTCGATCATTTTTGTTAACGTGCAAGTATGCACAGCTTCCCCTACTTAAATAAAATGATACAAATAATGAAAGTTGAATGTGATCTACTTTTACACTTCCACGTCATTAAACTATTTCTCTCGACTTTACAAAGTTTTGTTAAAGCCTTGATTAAAAATGTCGCTGGTCATTTAATTAAAAAGAGAATCCAAAATGCGATCTCTACCCTTCGTAATCTGCTCATAAATATCGTCTACATAAAGAACTGACAAAAGATATATCCTGCGAAAGAAAAACATCTGAGATTTCCATTATTTTCCAAATAAACAATACATTTTGAGTGCAATGAAGTGTTTCCATGAAAATTCAGACAACTCAATGCACCATGATCTTTGTTTTGTATTCATTCGCTTAAACATTGGAATCCGCGCTCACGTATATTTTAAAAATGCATTATTTCCAACTTGATTTGGTTTTCACAATGTGCATTTTGAATGCACAAAATAAAACAATCGGAAATAATTTTTAGGTCACCACGAAAATTTCTTTCAAAATCAAACTTTCTCTTTCATATGTGGACATTTGCATTTTTAATTTTCATTCCCCATAATCTTGGCCGAAACGTATTTATAACTACATTTACAGTGTGCTCAACTTAACACATTTCGCATCGACTGATTGAAAAATTATAGGTGGAAAAAATTAAGTGGTTAACAATGTTCGACATAAAATTTTTGAACTATTATCGAATTGGATGAAATAAAAAACTTTCGCTTTTGACGGTTATTTTAGTCAAATTGAATGCAATTGTACAATTTGATTTCAACGAAGGAATTGTGCTTCTCCGGTCTTTTGTTGGTAATTGTTTTATTTCATGGTTTATTTTGTTCGCGCCCGCAACAATGAAGTAAATTCGCCCGATTTTGAATTAGTTTTGGTGAACTTTAGCGAACGTGATTTTTTCCCTTTTTCTCACTGCTTGGCTTTAAGTTTTACATAGCGGAATAAAATTTTGAACAATTGTTCACTAGCAAAAGTTTTATCGTTCAAATCATGTCGTCGGTAGGTTAATATTTAATTTTTAGTCTTTTCATGATTTGAATGAATAAATAGTTAGTGAAAAAGTTTTCGTAATAGCCTTTCTGGAGGTTTTAAATTTCAAAACATTTAATCTTAAGCTTTTGTTAAAAACTTGTTTTGCCTTTGTAGTTTCTTTCTCAACTCGAACAACTAAAAAGTATAAAAGATCTTGTGTTAAACGTAGTAAGTATAGCGTTGCTGGAGAATATTTGCATCTAGTGGATATTCGTCGAATATTGATTGGGAGAAACAAATTTGCCTGCCTGCGTTTTTCTGTGTGGAAACTTATGTTCGGTTTAAAACGCTTCTGTGTAAATTGATTGGTACCAAAAACCCGCTTAATCCGTCACAGTCTTAATTTATCACACCCTGCCACCTAAATTTTTCTTGTTGTTGTTTTTAAATTTAAAACTAGAAATTATAAATGCTAAACCTTCACATTTGCTAATCCAAATTCAATATAGAGTTGAAATACTAAAAAATGTAGAAACGTTCATTATTCGTAAAGCAGATTTATAGACATAATTTCCGCACTCATTTAATAATAATTAAAAATAATCATAGTCTGTAAGCATCATTTGAATTAAATATTATCAAATACATTTTGGAACATATATTTTTTCTCTTATTTGGTTTTAGATTCTCTTAACAAAAGCATATCTATCATAGCCAATTTTAATAGTAACGAACAGCCTGAGGCTTTTACCAATTGCATACTTGAAAAATTACAAGTGGGCTCATGGCTGACTGTGTGAAATTTTGTGCACTTTTATTCCATTCCAGTATATATAATAAAGTTATTTATTCTTGTTAATGTAACAGCTATCACATTTACTCAATCCTTATTCACATTTTTACAATATTAAACAAAGGAATGAAAATAAATATCACATGGTGAATTTTAATGTAAATTTTAGTATGTAGAAGTATGCTAATCTTAAAACAATTCCTACAATGTTCTCACCGTATACACATAGTATTAATGTACTGATAAAATGCTTTCTAAGTGACTGCAAGTATAAGATGAGAAAGAAAAAACAGAAAAAAAAAACAGGGCGCACATATTGGAAGTTGATGCAAAATCGCATGAACATTTTAATCCAACTTTATTTTTAAAATGAATTTATTTAAACTTGACCCTTGTACTTGTCGATTGATATTTTCAAATTTTCTATCATTGAAATCCTCTGCGTGTTTGTTATCTTTTCCTGCGCTTTGTCACATGCTTTTTAAGCATATTTTCTTTGCTAAAGTTCAAGTTGTTAGTCTTGAGGTGTCTGAAGTTTGCATCGTTGCAAACGCAACGCAGTCAATTTTTTCCAATATTTCTGTTTAGTAGATGATTCAACTGAAATGAAAACGAAGCATAGTGTATAAAACTCAAATATACGAAAAAAATTACTAAAATTTAAGTAAATTTAAGTAAAAAAGTGAAAAAATTGGAGATTTGTTTGCGTTTGCGACGATGCAAACTAAAAGTACCTTACTCTTGAGATCCTGAAAACTTGTCGGTAATCATAAATAATTTATTAAAAAATGAATTCAAATCCAATTGGTATTTGCGTAGAATGTTGGAGCTCTATTGTCTCTATCATCCGCGTTGTATTTCTTATGAAATTCATGATGCCGAAGTCAGATGATCTTCTCATCAAGGATTGCTTCAATAAGAAATTTATAAAGGTTCATCCTAATATTTCTACATTTTGTATTCCATATGTGGATTTCTAAAAACTGTGTCCATAATGCGAGTGTACTCAATTTAGTCTTTCAATTGAAAAATTTCAAAAGTTTCAAAATAAATCTCCCCTATATCCTGGTATATAAAATGACTACTGTGAGTCAAATAACATCGGGATTTTTATCCGTTGTCAATGTTCTTGATGATCTAACTCCCCGAAGTTTCGTATTATCAAAAGCAAGTTTTTGGGCATATCATACTCGGCATTTTATTATAAAAGCAAGATTTAATACAGTTTATTTCAGGCTTCTTTCTCAGCAGAAATAATCTGCTATCTCACTGCATGTTCGCCATGTTACGACCGTCACATTGGCGAAAGATAAAATTTACTTAAAAAATCAATTTTTCAATTGATAAAGGTAAAGGTATAATAATTTTCAATTTCAATTCAAAATTATTATACCTTTAGCGCTACCTGATGCAGAGTGTGATGATTATTTTAAAGGTACAATTTCATGCTATTGTAATTCATAAAAATAAATTTTGTTCAGTTCAAATCTAGTCCATACAAATAAAATGTAGCCTGTTGTCGCCCAAACCGTACACCTTAAAATTGTCGAATGAACCCAAGTAACCTTTTTACATCAATCTTTCCCTTCATACTTCAATCCCAATTCCTGCAATTGAAGAATCCATTCTCGAGATGCTACTATGCAACTCGTAACTAATTTTTATCAGAATATTTATACGTGTTTTCTCATATAGGCTTACGTAGTTGGGTATGTAACGTGGGATAATATCATCCAAAGTATAAACTGGAGAATGATTAAAATGAAAAGAGGATTAGAAATATTTAAGGATAGGTTAGCCACTTTAATTTTCCACACATTTCTATTGTTTCATTCCCTTAAAATAAAACTTTTAAAACTGGAATGTTTCTTATCGTAAAAACGGCCGCAGGAACGTATTTGTTTAGTGGCAAATTTGTCACTTAGCTTTGTGAATGGAAAAAGAATTTCGATTGCGGATTTTCTACTCAAGGTAGAATGAGTAATTTTATTGCTTTTATTGTTCATGCAACGCTACTTCGCCACAGAAAGATATTGTTTGATATGGTTATTAAGTCTTTTAAGGAATGATTTTTACAATTTATGTAGGAGACTTCATTGATGGTCTGCAAATTTTCAAACGAAGGTCCGAATAATTTGAAAATCTTCATTGTCTCACAGCTCTGGAATTTTGACTGAATTTCAAATTACGGGGCCTAAAATTAGATCGTTTGTAATTTGTTCATAGTCATATGAATGTTCGAATGTTTTTCGAAGTGTTTTCCTTGAACACTTTCTTAGAAGAACGGCTCGAAAATGAATGAAAATGCGTTGCCTTTGGCAATTTAAAAGGCGACTAATTTAAACTCTTGTTTGGAATTGTGTACCTGGTTTCTTCCCATGTCCGTTTTTTTTATGGAAATCAATATGATTTATTATAGACAGGAAGAATATTAAATGCAAGCCTGCAAGCAGTTCAAATTGAATAGTCAGTCCTTGTGTTTCAAATAAATCACCACTGCTTTTATTTATTTTATCTTTATAAAGACTTTTTCAATTTTCGTAATTCGATTCATTGATAAACTTTGTATCCATTTAATCGATGCATCACTTTGATTGACGGCTTGTCATAAGTTTCGTAATATAGATAAGAAGCTTAATATTTTCATTGGTTGCACTTACGGGTACGTATTGATTTCGACTAAAAATAATTTGTATTTATTTACTATCATTCAGTTGAAAGTTCATGGTTAATATCTAACAAATATTTACAAAAGTGTTTACGTAATATGTGCGTCCTGTTCTCATATTTTGTAGATTATATGAATATTTACTATGCTATGCAAATAAAAAGCAAATTAATTAATTTTTTTCGAAGGGGCTGGTATGTACAAGCGGTTTTGCTGTTGCTTGTCTGAAATCACTTTGGCAAAATTTCTACCTTTTTACTAAAATTTTTATCTTTACTGCAAGGAAAGTTGAATTGGACGTTTTCTTTGCGTTTTTCTTTCCTATTGTATTGTTGCATGAATACAACATACATCAAAGCTTTTGTACACCGCTCTCGAAGAAATAATAAGAAAACAATAAAGCAGATATCTTAAATATGTACTCAAAATAAATGAAAATAATAAATAAATATTTTGTCTGAGCAATCCTTCAAGTGGTGTAATTACATTTGCATGCAAGTTTTCAATTCTTTATTTTACCATTAGTTTTCCTTGTTGACGACAATAAAACTGTGTTATGTGAACAAGGCCAAACATCTGCTAAATATTTGTTTTATTGGTGTGCTATGTTGGTTCTGTTTTATTTAATTTATTTATTCAGTACATTAACTATTTACAAAGTGTAATCATTGTTCTTTGAACGGAGGAGCAACACGATTAAGACCTGAAATTTTTCTCAGGGACTGCTATCACTTATTCTCACAACTCAATGATAGAATAATGTAATGTCTTTTATTTCATCTAATATATTCTTGTTGATATTAATTTGTACAACTATTTGAAATTTCACATACTCGCTTTTTCATATAGTGCGTTTCATGTATGTATATTCAAAAATGAAACTGGAACATGACAAAGTACAATTACATAAGAAGTAATTCTTCATGGCAGTTAAAATTTACATTTTCATTTTTACAATGTGTATCATATTAAACAAATGGACAAAATATTAATATTTATTGTCTTTAGATAGTAATTTCATTTTAACCGCTTCTCTAGATAATGTATGTATACATATATAATCCATTCTTTAAGATATTGAGAAAAATAAATAAATAAACAAGTATTAAGGTGGACGGTTTACGTGTTATGTTATTATTTACTTATCCCTACTCTTCCTTCAGTATTGCCCTAGCCTTCTCTATTGTGTGTTATTTTTAATCATGCAATAATTCTTGCGAATTGTGAATGGCTCAAGTATATATATACTTAGATTTATTATGATTAATCATGATGGGTTATAATGGAAGTGTATTTATAGTATGAGATTTGTGCAATGTAAGTATATCATGGTATGTATGTACATATGAATTTTGCAGATTGTGCTGTTTTTCTCCATTAGCGTTGTTTGGTTTGCGTTTGTTATCACCTTTGTTAGTATTAACATCGTAAGTCATGTATTATTATTTTTCATTTACTATTTGGTAATATTTAGTTGGTTGACGCAATTCACATATAAGTTTTCCATAGCATGGCTTTGCGACTTAGATTGAATACTGCACACTGCGTTAAGGACTCGTGAAAAACAAAATAAATTTCAGTTGGTATATAATCTCTCAACGTTTATGCGTTCAACTAGGAAACTTTGTTAAAAAAATATATATTTCAGGTTCCTTATTCAAAACGGTGCATTGTTTCGCCAATGTTTCATTTCGAAGCAACTTTAAAACGGTCAAATAGAACGACCTCTACTTTATGCTTGATTGCGGTAGTAAAAACTAATTGAAAAGTTAAAATTCAATATCGATCAACCAGATAGAGCATTTACAATAAAAGTGAAAAACTTTCTGCCTCTTATTACGAGACATATGGAAAAATGTGTTAATGAAAGATGTTTTCATTTTTGACATTTACATAATCTTATTAACATCATACACTTGCGTGTACGCTTTTCTAAGTTTGGAGTCAGGTTTTTTCAAGAACAAAGGTTCAGCACATCCGAGAAGCTTCGGATTTTATATATATCATGGAAGAGGAGTCGTTTTATGTTTGTCTTCAAGTTTGATATTGAAAATATTGACAGGAAACCATTACTCGAGTATGCGATGTATTGAAAAAAAAAAAAATTTCATGTCAACAAATAAAGTAGAATGAGAAGAAAACAAACAGAAGAGCCAGAATACAAGTAATGAAAAATGGCCAAGCACACGAAAAATATTGTGTATACTTTTTCGACAATTAGTGACTCGGAAATTACTAGTAACTCGGAAATACTAAGAGATTAATTTTTCAAAATTATTTGCTGCAAACCTCACAAAAATTTGGCTACATTTCTTTTCGTATTAACAGCAATCTGTCATGGATAATATTTACGTCTCGCTGTATCGGTCAGAAAATTTACTATTTTTCTATTATCTGCTTTTGCGAAATTATGCATACAGCTATGCATACTTTGATGTTATACAAACATGAGCCGTATGTTTAGATTTGATACGTATCCAAGATGTTCAGTCGAATTTTAGCAGGACTTTTCTATCTATTATTTATTCGAAGAAATTAAGATACAGGGCAAACTCGCTGCTTTTGTTCTTAGAATCTTACAAAATGTAGTCAAACAATGGGAACCGTAGACTTAATTTTAGTTAAAAGTTTGAGAAAATGTCACTGACAAGTTGCACACGAACCTTCCACGTCGACATCGTTTTGAAAATTTAACCCGTCTAGTGCTTCAATCAGAATCCTTCACTCACAACAGCTGAAAGTCACAAGGAGATAAGTATGAGTTGTGCGGTGTTTATTCGAGGATTTCCCGTCAAATTGGTGTATCCATGCTACGGAAACACATTCTCGACTAATTTATTGCGTTTTTTGTTACGACTTCTAACAACGAGATTCAAGCGATATATTTCTTACTGCTTATGTATTTAAAAAAAAAAAAATTTAAAGTACAAGGCAAAAGGAAAAACGTACGTCGAGAACCGCATTGGGATTTTATAAAAAATTTGTATCCATAAACAATGACGTACATAGACTAGTAGTATAGTACATAGAAACTGTAAATTAATCTGAATATATTTAAGTTGAGAAAGCCAGCGATCGCGATCTCCCGACTCACCTACGTAGTTTAATATTCATTTTATTTAATTTTTTGTCTTTCTATTGCTTATCATTCAAGCCTAAAACGTTGACTATCTCGTGGCAGGTTTTCACTTTAGTTCTGTTTTGTTTATAAATTTTCTCGTTCAGGTTTGATTACGTCAGGTTTTTAGACCCTCTTTTTTTTAGTAGACCCTCACATATATCGTAAGATGCCAGAGAGAGGCAACAGTAGTCATTGCGTTCTTGATGGTTTACCTCATACCACATTGGAAGACCTCGTTCAGATCACTGGACTTAATTTAAGGATGGTTACACTGAAAACAAAGAATAAATTGCATAGTCTTTACAAGTAGCAATTTATAGGGGACTCATTAATCATAAGGAAAAGAATCACGAATAAATTAAATTTGTCTAAAATTGAATTTTATTATACGATAAATATCGCAATCGATGTTAAAATGATTAAAGGCTGAGCGTTTTTGAACTTTATGTTTCGCATCACTTAAACTGCCGGCTACTTTGTCTTAGAACATTTTTAAGTTGTGGCATTTAACACCCACTTATCCTATGAGTTATTACACATATCATTCAACCTTCAAAATTATTCAACATTCACTTAATAGCTTAAACAGATTTAAGCACCAGTTGAAAGTGTAGCGTTTAAACTATCAAAGACAACTTGGTCTTGAATTTTTACCCTTCATATCTGTCAAATGGGGCCACAAAAGAGTTCTTTGCTCGTCATCAAACCACCCGAGTTAAATTGATCGTTTTCATTTTTTTTTTTTTCTCTTGCGTATAAGAATAAAATAATCAACATGTCCGCTCCGAATATGATGCATTACACCCAAAACCTTGATTTTAATGTCGATTTCATTGTTGTTCACATGCCAAAATGACGCTAGAAGGAAGACAGTAAACTGCTTGAATTGCGTTTGATTACATAAATGAAGGCTAATCCACATCGTTTCACACCCACTAGAATATATGAAAGTAGAATTTAATAAAAATCGGACTACGTTGTCTCTATTCACACTTAATGTTGTTTCTACTTGCTCCAGGTTGATTTTGTTTATTTTTTATTTAATGATATAAATGAATCCGAAATGTTTTCATTTATTTTTAATTATTTAGATCAATGAAAAAAGGTCTATGAGGGAGAACTGATAAATTAAAACTTTTTGCGGGAGCTTGTTAACAGCCGGAGCCCAAATGGTTTTCAGTGATGGTTCATAAAGCAAACTGTGGGTTTTCCGGGTTGCCTCGCGGATTGAACATTTCTTCAAAGTAGATGACTCGAACGAATTTTAAAATCCCATTTCTGGTATTGCCACCGAAGGGTTACAAGGGACACGTTCATTTACTATTTTCGTGAATTCATCTATAAAATTACCTTTTCAATTTTGAGTGCAAACTGGAGTCACCCATTCTTGGGATTCAAAACTAGAAAATTGGTAATGTATGAGGCTCGAGGTGTTTTTTTTTATTGATTTTTGACACAAATTAGCAGTTCAGTTTGGCTTTAGGTCTTTTTGTTTCTTTTTTTTTTGATAGATTTTAAGCGTTGTCCTTAGTCTCTTTCAGAGATTATTTTTCATTTTATTATAATTATTTTTTAGATTATTAGCATCAGAGGTTATTCAATGGTCTGAGGAATTTTCACTTTGCACTCAAGGTGGCATTGATATCTGCATTTGACGCAGGTATCAATAACCGCGTCAAATGCAGGTATCAATGCCACAAACCGCCTTGCATGCTTTGTACAAGTTTGTTCGAGTCCGTACGGAAATTACAGAATTGATGCTTTATATGGTCATAAGGAAAGCCCTTAAAATGGACGTTTCAAAAGTTTTGAACGTGCATTTTTTCATTAGTACAAAGTACATGTTTTACATAATAAAACACAAAAAAGATCAATATTAACATTGGGACAAGCAATAAGCATTTAACACTGTTTAAGTGGTTTTATAGGTCGGGAACCTAATAGTTTAAAAACTAAAATATTATCTCCACGATTTTAAGTGCATTTCAAGTTATCATTTCGGATTTCTGGTTCAACCTAGGGTTAGGTTTTTTGAAGGAATTATCGCTTTTCTACAATTTGTGAAATATTTATATAATTATAGCTTGACCACTAATTTCATTAAATTGAAGAGAAGTCCAGATATATTATCAAATGATCATCTTCTGTACAAATTGTTTGATTTCTAACGAGGCCTCACATTTAAATGAAATATATTAGTATTAAAAAGATTGAGGAACTCATATTTCAGATACGTTTTTCTGTATTAAGCTTTTAGTAGCAATAAAATTAAATCAAACTTATCAAGTGTTCAGTTCGTTGACACTGCTCACACTTTAAAATTCATCAAAAGAACGACTTCGCGAAGGAAATTCTCACATTACCATAAGCTGGTCTATAAGCATATGCTCCCACATCTTTTTCACGCAGGTAACTTTATCCATGAGGAAAGTTCTCATTCCAAAAATAAAATTTTGTGGGGTGCAACGACACTATCTCGGATACTTAATACCATTTCTGAATGCAAATGAGTTGGTGGAAAAGTCTTAACACACGAAGCATAGCCCATTCTTGGATGTTGATAAGAAATCTGAAAAATTTGCAAGATGAAATACACACGTACGTAGAACAGTACCAAGTATGTAATGCATAACATCCCAGTTTGATTATCTGAACAAGTTTTAAAACGTGCTTTAAGTTGTCACGGAGAACGCATTTGCTTACTAAGTTAGATACAAGAAAATGTAACAGCAATGTTCGTACCGACATTCTGCGTTGAGCCTCATCGATCAATTACCTTTTGGATAAACAGGTCCTATTACGAAAGTCGACATAAGAAACATTTCAAAAGAACAAGAAAAACTAAACTAGCGGATACAAATGTTCATATGAGTGCTGTTTGTATGGAGACACTACAAGAATGAGTTGGCATATAGTACTTTAAGTGAGAAGAAATCCACTGAGGTAAACGATAGATAGCGACGATGAAATTCGGCTTTAAAACTTTAATAATACGGAACACTTGACAAATTGCTTGCCGTCTTTTGTTTACCGTATGTTTCAGGAAATTGCTCTCAGGAAAAACATGTTGCTCTAGTTTCCATATTCTTTCATATGTTTATTTCAGGTGAAGATGTCAATGCACATTGAGGTTCAGCACTGAAAAATACCGCTCGTCTTTGTTAGTAATTTTAAAATTTAACATTTTTATCAGATTTTTGAGAGGTGTTAAAGTGTAAAATCTTACTTTATAATCAAACATACTTAAAGTTGTTTTTGAAACGTAAAATATTTAAATGGGTGAGTAGAGAAGAAATAGTGCGTGTCAACTGGAGATGATTTGCGCTAAAGGTTTGAAAGAGTGTTGTTCCATTTTCCAGTAATCTGCGTCGATCCTTACTTTGAGTAAACTCAATTCACCTGGGCCATCATCAGCGGGTTCTCTTCTCGTCTACAGAATGTTAAAATTGGGAAAATCTATTGTTCGAAATGTAACATATATAGCGAACGTACGTTTTCATTTATAGTAGCAAATCGTTTTTCTTTTGAAATCAAAATAGCTCTCCCATTTAGTCCCGAATGCAAAAGCAAGTCAACATCTGATTATATTGCAAAGATATTTGTGGACTTCACTTTCATTCAGATTGTTAGAGAAGGAATCGGAATAAGAAAAATATTTAACGCGAACATGTCAAGATCTTTTTCTTCGTGCCTTACAGATAACATTGAATATGGGACATTTCTAAAGAAATCCAAATGAATAAAAAAAAACAAAGCTTTATGTGCCAGAGTCCATTAGTATCCGACTGTAGGACGTACTCAATACTAATAAGTGTATTACCTTCTCGAGGATGGTAAACCTAACAACACATACTTCTAGTCTGGTCGGTTTTGTCTTTCTTATGGCCGAAAATCTCTTATGCGAACATTCGTCTGTGAGAATGGATGACCCTTTTATTGAAAATATTCTCCATTATTATTTATAATAAAGTGTTGGTACGATCTTTCAGCTTTTTTGGCCTCAAAATCCCCTCTTTTGAAGAAGTTTTTCGTCTGTCTCATCTAATCATACAACCATGAGATATTGATAACCAACTAATTAAGTTATGTCGGAATGCTAGAACACAAAAAAATATTCAGATGGGAAACCGAACAAATAATGGGGAGATCCAGTGGACGCTGAATCCTGACCACTGTAATACGTCAGAACTTGCAGAACAAATTGGAAAGATTGACGGGCCGTTATGATTTCTCTAGTAGGCCATGGACAAAACTGCAGTTTCACGCTATGGATAATATTTTCGTAACCCATTTGAAGTACTTTATCACCTACCTAATCGGCCCGATTTTTCTGATTAAACGTGAGTTATTTTACAATCAATCACAATATCCATTGAGCCTTTAATCTATGATTTCGATAATTTACGAAGAACATCCTTTTTCCGGTCCCGGTCACGTTGACCTACACAGGAAATTTGCAAAATGCAGAATTTTCATCAACGATAGTTACGTTCTAGAACAAAGAGTTACATTTAAACCCATTCTATTGCCATAAATATGATTCTTTTAAAAATTAAACCTGCTGAATTTGAGGTATTGATTGTTTCCCTATTATCAGAACTGTGATGAGTTCAGTATGTCTTTTATAATTTTTGATTTGTTCTAAAAGAATAGAAAACTTTTCAGATCATCATTATCGTTGGTACAAATGCTCACGTCATGTGTTGATCTCTAGGAGAAAATTCTCTATATGAATTGGTGCTATGATTCTGTGAAAGTCTGCTGTTGGAAAGCTTCCCATAGTCACAATGATAATAAAGAAAACTGCGGTCCTGCATCCTTTTTTGGTTGGAAAGGCAAACATGGCTAATATAGAAGTATATGCAGGGAACGGTTTTACAATGTGTCCAAAATATTACAAAATACATTATATCGTATTTTAAAATTAAAAAACTTTTATCTAATGGAAATTGTTGAACCTAATGGGACAGTCACAAAAATAAAAATAAGAACTCTAATGAAAACGAAGTGTTCCAATGCTTGCCCCTTTTTTTATAAGTAGAATCGTACTTCGTATATGTGAGTTTAGCAAACTGGGTTACAGACAGAACATCATCCGACTTCGCGGATATTGCAAACGAAAAGGCTGAACCTGTCGTGTCCAATGTTTTTTAATAAAACAAAAACTGATTTGATAGGATTGACTGTGGATCCGTTTTGTTTTGGCCGAGCCTTTCAATTTCTTAGGTTTTTGAATAGACTTCTCAATGATTGCATGATCGAAATTTGTTGATAACCTTTTCACTTGTTTTTTTGTTTTGAATAATCGACTCAGAATTTTCTTTGTTTACTAGATCGAAAAAGGTATTAAACAACTAATAAAAAAGTATGCGTGGATAAAGTTCATATAATCATTGTTCGATTAACATTTGAGTGTATATTTTGTGTTGTTATTGTGTATATTTTGGGTAATGTGTTTAGAGTCTTGAATAGGTGCGGAAAACATTAAAGAAAATCATTCCAAACAAGTGGGCTAAATAAAGTGAAGTTGTGTATGTGTAGAGATCATATATATAGAGATGGTACTCTATCATTTTCTGTGATATAAATTTCATTTTTATTTTGTTTGTTTATTTTAAATAATTTGTATATATGATTTGCGTATATGCTCGCAAATTTTGAAGAATGATTGCTCTAATTGCTACGATTTTCTATTTCAGTTCAGTTTTTGAAATTCTACATCGCTAAGTTGCAGCATCACGTTTAGACGAGTGATAACAACCCAATTTCGTCTTGATTTAACCCCACTGTCGATGTGACTGTGAATCGTTCATGATACGAAATCATCATCACCGTCAACATTATAGAAAAAAATTAATTTGCAGAAATTCCTCGCTTGTTTAGTATCATCACAAGCACACCAAAATAATATCAACAGAGAAAAAATTGTAAGATATCCAGTAAAATGCTTAATCCCAATCATTCAGGGTCTTCGCGGAGACCATTTTCACGTGGTGCTGCACCAAGAAGTCGAAATCGCATTCAATTTTCACCACACCCACATCCGCAGCGCGGTAATCATGGCAATCACGGCCAATGGTACAAGGATATGGTGGAACCGTGCTATCAACTTGGGTAAGATCTTGAGTCGTGAAGAAACGAACAAAATACTTTTCCGATTGCCAAATGTTGGTTTTTGATGGTGTATGTTTTTCTTTCTACTTTAGTATTGAACTAATCAAATTAATATCAGTGTTTTTGCAATATCTTACAATAAATAGATTCGTATGTATTACCTTTTGGTAAATTGTATCTGTGTAAATAGATTT
The DNA here is from genome assembly GCA_954870665.1 of Stratiomys singularior. Classification (NCBI taxonomy): domain Eukaryota; kingdom Metazoa; phylum Arthropoda; class Insecta; order Diptera; family Stratiomyidae; genus Stratiomys; species Stratiomys singularior. Next base: position 158,881,792 of record OX940878.1, on the reverse strand, counting down.
TCTAATATATTTGGATAAAAATTGAATTATGCTGGAAAACACGAGCTATATGTCGGACACATTCTTAATTAGATTTTATTCAAACTAAAAAGCGAAGTACTCATATTATTGCCTAGTGTATTGTGTATGTCTAGTCGCTCGTCATATATTGCAACTAATATTATGTATACGTGTATGTGTTGCTAATTTCCATCAGATCAGAAAACGACTTGAAACACTGAGATTTAATATGGCATCGTAATATAAGTGACAGTCATGCATACAGGCTGAATTTATTTTTAAACATTACCATAATGGGAGCAGTTTACACAATCTTACTAAATCACAAGCAAAATGATCAACATTTTCAGCCTTGTATGGAAATTCCATGAAATAAGTAAATGCTATGCAAATCGCAATCACGAAAGTCGTGGAGTTTGCATTGAACTGGATTGAATACAGACGTTAAGATTTGAAAAAAGATTTTCATCATATTTACTGAGTTCGATTTTTTTATATTGCCGATTAGTTTCATGCCCAATAAATTTGTGGCAGCGCAAAAAATTCCTTTTAGAATTGCTTTATCAAAAGCTTTGTACCAACAGCTATATTCCTGTTTTGCTTTTTTGCATGCGATGACCGATCCAGACTTTCGTGAATGCGATTGCTTCTTAACTTTTCGAATCGAATGGAAGTAGCGACACATCATCCCTGTATCAATTTTAGCTCTATTTTCGCACATACACACATATGGGGACTTGATTTCTCAATTACATGTAATCATGACTATGTATACATATGTTTATTATTAACCAAATAATAAGGCGATCGATCATATGTATTGTTATTGGCTTATAGATTTTTCCTTATCAGCGCGACTGCAGAAGAAAGAAAAATTTGCATACCTCTATCAATCATTCTATTGTATCTCTCTCTATCACACACAGCTATTTCTTGCATTTTTGTTTGACTTAACTTGCATTTGCAGCGATGTACAAAACAGTAATAATGGCAGTTGTCCCAAAGAGTCCCAATATCCTAAATCTCCCATTAGTTTTGGTACCGAAGATATCCTTGTTGGAAATAATAATCAAAGATCTCAACAAATTCTTAGAGCGGCTGGCCCGAGTCATGGCCATGCGGATCGTCGTATTGGCGGAGTTCGGACACACACACCAAGCACAAGCTTAATGGAAAGGCATATGGTGAGTGGAATTTTATTTAACTTTAGTGTTTACCATATTTTTAAGTTTGTCATTTGCGGTCGCACGTTGCAAACACTGAATAAAAGGAAAACCTCTTTCTTCCAAACATGCTTCTTTCTTCAAATCGATTTGAAGCGAATGAATACGTGTAGTAATTGTCGACAAGATTTACTATTTTGCATATTAAATTACTTGCGTTTAATCGAACAAGCAAATTTAAATGCAAATCAGCACTATCCAAGAATATTAAAAGCAAATTACGTAAATTGCTGTTTTTCATTCCGGTGTTCATAAAACCTAAATACCTAAGTTTACATTTAAAATATAGTATTTTGAACCAATCGATGGGTTTCTGCTTTTTGCTGATTGAAATTAATGTCAAAATTCATACCACAAGTTTTCGAATCATATTGCTTTAATGCAAATAAAGAACATTTGCTCAAAATGTGTTCTCTTTTTAAACATGTCTTTAAAATATTTAAATCCTGAACACATCCTGTTTGAGTGCGATACGACTTCAACAATCTCGTTTGTTTATTTCACGTTTTGTTCGTCGTTATGTTTCTAAATGATTCTGTTCGAATACGAAATATTTAAAGCATCATTCGATAGACTATTGGAATTATACATTACGTAAAAGCTTAAGGGACTATTCAAATCAAATAGATAAATAAACTATGCATTTAATTTACTTATTTCTCGGACAACTGATGAACACCTTTCACTGGAAGTGTTTGTCTATCGCGTAAAACCACTTATGGAACTACTTTGCGACGTTTAAAAAGAGTTGAATGAGCAATGAGAACGTGTCCCACAGATGCGAAAAAAATTAAATTTCCTACACAGCTAAATGTGGTTGGTTAATAGCTGAGATTTGGTTCTTTGTTACAAAATTGCTGTGAAAATAACGTATCCCCTAGTGATTCATATCCTTATACCAAATGTAATCTTCAAGTGTATTCCAGTTTCGAGTATACTCACCTGAAATATTGACACATGTTTACAAGATATCAAAAAAACAATTTATTAAGGCGAAAATAAAACTTTCTGAATGTTGGTGATAATATATCTATAGAGTGATAATATATCAAAAGAATTGAGAAACGTCTTTATCTGAATATAAGACGCAGACGTATTATTTTCCAATATAACGTCGCGAGACAAAAACTTGAAAGAATTATTTCAATTATTCCAGCAACATTATGAAGGTCCTTCATCCAGAAATGCAGAATTGCATATAGAAACCCGTCCGGGTGTGATGGACTTACAACGTACATCGAACCCGAATCGTGATAGAATAAGTCCACAATATCATCATAATAATATTAACAACATTGGTAACAACAACATTAATCATATGAATCATCAAACTGCAAGTCCACCGTTTTGTCCGGAGAATGGCATTAAATCTGATAGTCCATCACGCAAACGTCGACGCATATCAAGGATGCCCAGCCAGTCGCCTCCTGCTATATGGGAACATCGCCGCTCGCCGAGGAACCAACATCAACAACAGCAAGTAATTGAAAAAACACGCATTTTTTAATGTTGATGCTCTTTTAACACTATCAACTTATTATTAATTTATTAAGGTGCAAATGCAACAAGGAAGTCCTCCAATACGGCGACCAAGACTTCGTGATCAACAACAACAGCAGCAACGTCCGTGGGAACCAATTCAAACTCTTATACAACAAACACCGCAGCCTCAACACCAAGCACCGCCTCCTCCACTAGTGGTAGATATCAATCAAGTTCCTGTTAGTTTACCGTTAAGGCATGAGCCTATTTGGACCTACTCTACGGGCCCGCATACATCTATATGTGCCTATCCGGCTCCACCTCGCCTACCACCATGTCAGGTAACTTGAAAATCTCCCGTACTTTCCTAGAAACTTTGCATATTTCCTTATCGTGTTCTCTGCAGGTCCACAGTGTCTATTCACAGCCTTTTGCTCAAACATGCAATATCGGTGGACATCATTTTGGCGGTTATACTTCAACTGCACCTCAACTTGCAGTTCCACAGCCGCATCAACCAAACTACCAACATGCTCATATCACACAACAACGTCCTGATGGGATTTCATTGGAGTCGCTTGACCATTCAGGTGCATCATCAATTCACGTGTCGCCAATCGCTGCTCACATGCATTCCTCAACTCAAATAGCACAAGTATCACCACCACAGCCAATATTCATATCCACAGAGGTGAGTAACTCTAATTCGGCTACTGAAATTGCCTTCAACAGTTTTTTCGCTCATTCCAGAATCGTCCAAATCAAATTGATTTATTACATCGCCAGGCACGACGTACATTAGCACCTCAGCGTCGTTACGCCCGATTCCATTGGCCAGCTCCACATCCACATGCCCATCGTCACACAATCCAACATCAAACTCTTACACCGCACCAACCAACTTCCGTACAAATACAGACAACCGGTCTGATTAATTCTGGCTTCTTGCTTAATTTCCTGTAAGTAAAATTAGATTGAAGGATCCAATGAATGAATACAATAAATTGTTGCATTTACAGTGCCATGTTCCCGCTTTCGCCTTATGGTCAGCATGAACTTAGTTCGCCGGATTCAAACGAAACCGAAAACTATGAAGCACTTTTGAGCCTTGCTGAACGTTTGGGAGAAGCGAAACCAAGAGGTTTAGCTCGTAGTGAAATTGAACAATTGCCGAGCTATAAATTCAATCCGGAAACTCACACAGGTTGGTTTATGAAGCAACAGCGTTGAAGGAAATATTTTTAATTTAGAGTTTAAAGAAAAAAAGGGTTGTTTTTTGAATGAGTTTTGAATGAGATTCAATCATAGAGCTCAGGTGAAGGAAATCGTTGAAAATTGTTTTTCAGCATAGGGGGATTATGGTCCAGATATTTTGGGCAAGATAAATTGTAGTCAGCATGTTGACGCGGCAGTTGCCGCTTCGCTGCTTTGAAAAATTTAAAAAAATCATAACATTAATTTTGAATCATAAATGACGAATTTTTTCGCGTTGTCCATTTTATCCATGAAAACTTTCACATCCTATGATAACTACGTATTGCCTTTGGCAAGCAATTTGTAATGCTTTTCGGAGCGTCAGATTCTTAAATATCCAAAGCGTTACATTACAGTCCGGTGTGTTATTCATCAATAATTTACTTTAATAATCTGATGTTCTCGATGACTGCGGAGACTTTTATTGAGAAGACAATTAATAATTATGACGAAACTGTTCGGTTCTGATATAACTGAAGAGCAAAGAGTGTGACGTATGATCTCTTCATATAATGATATGGATACGGATTTAGGTTGGATAAAATTTGTTGAATCTAATCGGAATGAAGATTTGAGAGGCACCATGGATCGTATAATGTTTACAATGAATCCAAGATAGGTGGACAAATTCGCGGATATGATTATTGGGGACAATTCATTTGAATTGATAGTAATGGAAACAAACAGATACCACACACAGAATTGTCGTGAATGTAAAGGGCCAAATGGATTGATATAATGGTAGCCGATGTTAAAAATTGGTGTGTACTAATAATCAAAATGGGACTTTTCAGCCAACAATAATCGACGATTACCGTTCGACAAACCCACAGAGAAAGGCTCCAATATTATTCATAAAAATGAGCCATAAGATTCGACATTTATTGGTTTTGTATTCTTTATAGGTCCAATAACGCTAACCGAATCTTCAGCGTTTAATACCCAATTAAATATTTATATATTAAATCCGAAGAATATTTCAAATGTACATTATTTAAGTCATTTGGGTTAGTTGGGATATTGCGGCACGATTTTTCGTCGTTTCCTGCCACTATTTCTGAGTTTTGTGCAAGAAAATTTTTAAAAAATTATTTCGATGTTTCATTAATGATATATCATGTCGACATTATTAATTCATTTCTATTTCTAATTCTTCGCAACTAGTTAGTACTTTTCATAACGGTACTCCTCTTGATTACTTCAATGAAAATTTTTTATCTTCAAATTAAGCATATGTATCTGGGATGAACAGAGTAATCTATAGTACATTGCATCAGAACCAAGCGTTTTGTGCAGGACCTTGTAAATAGAGCCGTAAGGTTACATATAACAGATGTGACATAATTCCCCTGAAGACATATTTTCTTTGCAAAATTCCATGTTATTCATCATCTTTCACCGTTTTCTAATAATAAAGAATGTTTGATTATAACCATCGTTTAAACAAAATGAAACGGAGTGTCACTTAACCTAAAAAACGTCGAAACAAATGAAACAAATGCCATAAAGTTTAACACGTAACTTTTAAAAACTTATATTAGCGCAAAACAGAAGCGTCATGTCCTATGTTATCTGTGTGGCAATCCGAAGATTCAATCAAGTGTTGTGTGTAAGAAATTTCAGCTCTGAACCCACCTTACCTTGCCTACAATTGATATGAGCTTGTTTTATTGACAATTGATATGATTTTTTGTGTCGAGGACTGGGAAATTATTATGTTAGGTGACAGGAAGGAAGTGACTAAGGAAGGACGAATTTGAATAGGGATGAATGATATATTTTTGCATGTTTCGCAACATCATTCTCAGGACGAGTTTGTGAAAACAATTAAACTTAGACAATAAAATTTGAAAATTAAATGTTCTTGTTGTGATAGTGAATACAAAATATTTATTTATTTCCAAAATTTAGGCGATCAAACATCATGTGTCGTTTGTATGTGCGACTTTGAGGCCAGACAAATGCTACGAGTGCTGCCATGTTCTCATGAATTCCATTCAAAATGTGTCGATAAGTGGCTCAGGGTAAGTTTAGTACATTTCACTTTGTGAGCGCTGTAGAAATTATGTTTGAACTTAATCTATTTCAGTCAAATCGTACATGTCCCATATGTCGTGGCAATGCTTCCGACTACTTTGAAGGCGGTGATGATCAATAAACATTTTAGAATTTACATAATGAATATATGCTAATATTCTAATCGTTACTATCAGAATGTAATGTAGCTGTATCGGAGAGACTAAAATCACACAAACTACCAACTATTACTACTACTCCTAGTTACAGAAAAGCAATCTAAATTTTCGTCTTCGTTGTGTCGTCGTTCTTCTAACATGCACACGCATATAGAGCGCATATATATACATATTAATAAAGAAAGATAACTGCGGAAATATTAATGAGATGTTTACACTGTTATCTACAAATCCGCTCATTCGTTCCAGCATAAAATTCAAAAGATGTCTCACACCGCCATACGTGTATGTGAATCATTCTAATAATGAAGAGTATACGCGAAACTTTGAAAAAAGTAGTAATCTGCATGTTAAACATAGATGTACGATGTCATAGAGAATCATACATGAAACAAACACGTTTATCTAAAGACTTTCTATTATTACCATATTTTACTTATTCAACGTACATAACCTAAATTGCAAGGAAACTAAAGTTAGAAAACAGAGAAACGATAATAACATATTCTTTTTTTAAACAAACAGCGTTTCAAGGTATTTTAACGGCTAGCACAAAGGAGATCTCCTATAATTATTGCCTAGTGTGTAAACAATGTAAATCTAGTTTTAAAGATGCTGGCAGATATATTTCTAATTTGAAAAGAAACAAATCTAAATGTGGTGTAATTGTTGCTTCTTCAATCTTTATCCTAACATCTATCTATCTGTTATCCTAAGGGTTTTTCATACGTAACAACAATCAGGCGTTTTAGTAAAAATTTCTTTCTATTCTGCAAATGAAAATAAAGATAAAACCATGAAAAGCAGAAAAAAATGTATTAAATAAAAATCAAAAGAGATTGACAAAATGGCTACATTAAGAAGACAATAGTGTTGTTATCCGTGCTAATTGTAGATTTTTTTTTAGAACGATTCAAAAGGTTTCTTTCTAATAAAGCAACACGTTTTCCAATAGAGAGTGTTTATAGATTGCTTTTGGTCCTAGCGGAATTATTTGCGAGGCAAAGTGGGATGTGAGCAATGTTAAATGTGATACATTTGATAAAAACATTTTAAATCCATGTCTTGAATAGAAAACTCGTTTGTCATTCCATTTTTACTATGTATTGGTTAGTTATCCTTTAATTATAAAATATGTGCGTTTTTTGGTATGGATGAATACTTGCGCGTTATTTTAAACTGTCACTCTACTAACATAAGCACTGATCGCGTGTCTATCCATTCAGGCGACATCAAAATTTTCAAGTAAGATTCTAGTGTTTGTGGTTGTGTTTTGAATCAAGATTTCTAAAAACAATTTTGAACATGTGTATAACGATCAAGTAAAAATAAATTCTATCGTAGAAGCTTTTCTTGTGCTGTTTACCACTTTTTGAATGAATGATAGAACAGATCCTACTCTGCCTTGTAAAATTATAAAACACTAGTAAAGGATATTGCTTTCCATATTATACTAAATGATCAGAACTTACTAAAAAACAAAACAACAAAAATGTGTTATTTTCGTAATAAGCTTAGTTTATAAGTTGCTTTCGGATGAAAACATTTTCCTTTATTGTGTTATGGTCAAAATTTTAGGTTATTCGTCATATGAAATAAGATTTCCCAAATATTGATTAACTGATCGTTTTCAACTTAATAATTTTGAAATTTGTTTTAAAAATTTGGCAATTTGGAAAGGTGAAAGAAAATCGTTAATTCCCTGTTATTCGTTGGATGTAATAGTAGTTAATTAGTTACAACTTTTTAGAATTAATCTAAAATTTCATGAAAACTTCAAAATGCTTCCTATGTTTTGAGTTTAATCAACTAGTTTTTAGTTTCAAGTTTAGATTTTTTTTTCGTGCATTTAAATAAAAGTCATTTTACATACGCATTATTAGTATAAAACTATAACAAACAACATTAGCAATAAAATATTCGTTTATTCGCTCCCTGTCTCTTAGTTTAGATAAGATAGTTCACTTTTAACATCTTCTTGACGGTAATATTTGTTAACATTCTTCCGTTGAATTGTCACTAAATAAATAGTTGCTATTATTTCATACAAAATATGTTAACATTCTTATTTTGTTTCGCGTTCATAACTGTATGGTTAGTATGTAAGTGAACAAACGACCTCAATGAATGTTTTTGTAAAACATTAATTTGTTTTCTATTAGAATAATTTTTACTAATCTAGTTGTAATTCATTTTATGCCAAGGAAATTGTAAACAAGCTTTTTTGTGTGTTAAAGATTTAGCATACAAGTTTCTTGAAATTATTAAAAACACAATCAGCTTTTAAATGTTTGCGATAGTTTTTATTTTCCATTCGTTCGTTGATTAGAAGTGTGTGCATTACTACTTGGGCAAAAGTTTTCGAAATCGTGTTAGCATTGTTTGCTTTGGGGATGAATTATTATTAATCTGTTCTGATTGCCCTTCTGTTTTACTAGTGTGATTGATTTTAGTTTGTGAAACGAATAATAAATATCACAATGTTTTTGGAAATTGTCATTTAAATATTTCTTGTATTGCAAGCACATAAAAATGCGATTTCAGAGCACTTTTATTCCAGAATTATATATACAACCGGTGTGACAAATTTATTCGATTTATTGCAAGTTTAGTAATTCGCTCACTTTCGATATTTTTCGCTTTTATGATTGTGTATCTTTTGAATTTTATTTATTATGGGGTTGGTAAACATATAAAAACGCAAAGTCTCAAAATTTGCTCGACATCAATTGTAGCTAACCCATACGAGCATATATGTGCAATAAAAACCTTTATATCATTTGAAAATGTCGTTTAGGATCTTTAAGGCGAGTCCGTTAACTTAACGTAATAAACGTTAAAATTATAGTTTGACAGTTATAAAATATTCATAAATATGTGCAATTTTTCCTTTAATCGGACTAAACAATTGTTGTTTGTGATCTACTAAAATGGGAAGTTAAACAGTGTTTAAGTCTCCTTTTCTTGGTTTGTATGTTTAAAAATGCAAAGATAGATATTTTACAGCGGAGATGGTTCTTTGTGCCTGTTTTTTGTCTACAGTGCGCCCAAGACGCACATCAGAGAATGAAATGGTCTGAGAATGAAATTTTCAAAGTTATCAAAAATATCAAACAATAGTTTATTAACAACGTAAATTCAGAATCAATTTATAACAAAAAGCAAATATTTGTGTACACGACAACAAATTAAATTTCGCATGCTAGTTTACATGCGACTTGTGACTTTTTGTTACTTCTCTAGTTCGAATTTCGTTTGGACTTACTTCTTGATGGTTATAATAAACTCTTTCCATAAATGATTTATCAATGATATGATGATCAAAATAATTGCCTATTCGACAAGCACATGCACATTATAAGCAGTTATCTGTGCTTTTTCTCCAACGGTTATGTCCTCCTTTCCTTTTTACTGAAATATCGCAATCAATAACTCATTTTACAAATTTCTTCGAGATATAAGATTGCCAATGGCTCATTTCATAATTTTAACTGTGTCTCAGTAATTTCCGCTGGGTAGTATGTGAAGACTGATTTCACCTGACAAAGTAATCTAAATAATTCAAAAGAAATTAGTTCTAAAACAAAATATGTTGTAAAGATTCAGAAAGGTTACTCACTTTTTAAAGCAGTGTCGAGATTCTGAATGCATGTAAGTGAATTTCACCCGCTGTATTTCTATAAACACAACAGTGACACTGAATAAAGGATCATATGGGCTAGTAGTCGATTGCATTTTAAAATATATATAAATCTACATTCAGGTTAATTAAATTATTTTTTAATGCTTATTTTTCATTGGTGGTAAAATTCGTTTTCCAGGCCGCGGATTACAGGCTAATTTTACACATGGCCGCGCGTAACATTCGCTAGGTGGCGATTTTGAAACAGAATGTATAGCTTGGATAGTCTATTTTAAATCATTCAAGCCTTAAGAAACGGGATATAACAATCACAAATAGTTCGTGTAGTTCTCGAATCCGAATCTTTTGGAATTTACTAAAGTATGAGTGAAACCGTCGTTTATCTTGCATTTATTACAAACTTTTTATTCCTAGGTCCTCTATATGCTTTTATACTGAGTATAGTATTACGGAATATCTTCTTTACCATCTCTCACACTATTTCCAAATTTTGTGAAAAATGCTTTCTTTGTTTCCATTAAATTATGTAGTAACTAGTTTCAGTTCCACTAAATATTATGTTGTATGATTATGATTATGTAACAGTTAAAACAGCATAACATTAAAGTAAAATAAATGTTTGAATGCTAATTTCCAGTAGCTCTTGTACTTCATAGTTGGCCATTTGACCGCAAAAGTTAAAAACCTTCTGTCTTGCATATTAATCAATTAGTATTTTAGGTTTATCGATGGTTTGCCTTAATGTGTGCACTTTTTTATTGATTGTCAAATGTAGCATTCTCAAGGTGTTTCGAATTTGAATGATTTTAGGTCGGTATTCATGAGGACCCAATTTTTGTAAACATATTTTGTGGAGCAACTAAGTTAATGCTTGATCATTTCAAGTACCATCTACCGACCCAAACATATGCTTGAATTTTTAGCTCATAGTAATGGGATTTTCTCCGATGAAATATACTTCAAAATAATTTGAAAAATTCTAAAAGAAAAAGGTAATTGCACGAACATATGGAAGACAAGAGCAATTAGAGTTTAATAACAATTAAAAGATCAGCACATTGATACAATCATATTTGAGTCAATCTCTAACATTCAAGAAATTTTTTTTATATATTGGATCGATTACATTCTTGTTAACATTTTTTGCTTTTGTCTAGAATTAGAGACTGGTAGATCAAAAACAGAACTGTCAGATGTATGCAACTATGATTCGCATTGCGTCTCAACGCCTATTTTAAAACTCCACTTACCACTTTTTCACTCAAATCGGGCGAAGCCCAACTTTTTCACATAATTAATGCGTGTAGCCTTCACCTTATTGTTATGTGGCGCACATTGAATAAATCTGTAAGACTTTAACGATTGAATGGTATTCATCGTTCATTGTCTGGTGATGTTCCTCATCGGTAAACTTTAGTGACGTTCATGAAAATTTCACCAGATATGGCAGTCGCTTTCGTTTGTGATACTACGTTCGTAAATCGCGTGTATGCGGTGACTGGCATCGACGACCTTTTCAATCTAGTCGAACGCAAGGAAAAAAGAGGCCTTAGGTACATACACTCCAAATTAACTATCCACTTAACCGAACATAAATAATCTATGAAGTCATAGGATGGTCCTTTTTTACACTTCAGACGATCCTGACTTATCCCCTTTACATCGGTTATCTTTTAATCATCTAGAAATGGGTTGAACTCTTGCAGTTAGTTGATAAATACGCTGGGCGCAAAGGAGAAATTTATTTTTTAAATTTTGTGTTTCTTCAGTATTTTTCAACATCATTTTAATTTAAACGAATCCCGTGAATAAGTTTTCACTATTTATTTCAGCTTCTTTCATTTGCATTGCTGCTAATGTATAGCATACTAAAACTTGAACCTTTATCGGAATTCCCCGCTATGAAAGGTGATAAAATTAATTTTGATTTTTTCCGATTTCGACTACCACTATCGGTGAAAAGTATTGCATCCTGATAGCAATGGTTTGCAACTATTTAACGAAATATCAAGCTGGGCGTTAAATTTAACAGAATGGGTTTAAGGGTGCAAGTCACATAAGATTCCATCATGAAATGGGTGGGGGCTAATCAATTTGTTATAATTTTTATGCGCTATAAAACTCTTTTCGTAGAATCTGCTCCAGTGAAATCAACCTTTTGTCATCTGTTAACAGCTGGTTCAGATTGAAACCTCGAAAAAAATAAGCCAAGTTATTACTGGCTAAACATTCAAACCTGCATGCATCAAAGGAGAAAGGATTTAGAATAAACCCATGAAAAGTTAGTGCTAATAACTAAATTGTGGCCACGTTTTATTCAAAAGTTTATCAAAGTGCAATTTCATTTTTGTTTTCGGTTACTTGATTTGTTTTTGCACAGAATATTGTGTAGAGTATGCTATTGAGTGTCACATTTTATTGTAGAATCCTTAGAAATTTTTTTGTCTTCCAATAATATTTCTCGTGCATGAATCAAATAATTGCGTGAAACAGTTGTAATTTAAAAAATTGATTATTTTAAGATATGTAAATAATGAATTGAGTTTTCAAATTGCAAACAATCAGTTATTTGTGTGTAATTTCAGAATAGTATCTGATTATTACTTGTGCATACTTGGAATAAAGTACATTTATATGTTAGATAAAACATTTGCAACACCAATGTGCTACAAAAAAATTATTACTACAATCAAATATTAAATTTCACTCATTATGCTTTTCTAACATGTAGCGATACAATATAGTGAGCAAAAATAAGTACATTTTATTGAATTCCGAATTATAGAACTTTATCTATTTGCGCACAGGTTTTGTTTTTTTTTTTCATATCAAACACGAAACCAAACGCTTCTGCAGATGAGTTTTAAATGTTAACGCATATAATATCATACACACTGGCTTGAATTTCACAACGTGGAGTTAAATTTTTTTAATGAGTTTACAATTTTTAGAGCCTTAAACAGTTCTCAACTTAAAAGCAATATGTAGTAAATAATTTTTAAGTGAAAGAATGAAATAAGTAAATGGTAAACAAAAAACAAATGGTTTTTAGAATTTCCATTAACATGGAAGTATTGCACATAGATGTAATGAATTGTAATATGATGTATATTATTCACAAAATTTCAAAAAACAAACAAAAAAATTCAAAGAAATTGGGAAACCTTGAATACATGAAAATTAAAAATAAAAGTATCGCTGAAATAGAAATATAAAAGTGCCAAGTTTCACACTTTTTGAATCTAATTACGTAAACGCAAATGATTATTTAGAAAAGTGAGCATTTAATGTAGTTTTTACAGCAGATTTTAGATTCTAACAATGAAAACAAAAAACATACATTTGTTCCATAAAGTTCATTGATATATAATAAATATGTTTTTGGTTTTAAAGAAATGAACTTTGAAACTTTTAATACTGAATAATTTTGCAGCGTTAGAGTATTAATTCTGAAGTGACGGCATACATACACTGTTGTATTTCATTGAATTCATACATGGCAAATCATAATTTTAATTTACTGTAAATTATGTAAATAGTTTTATGAGATAATTTTCATCCGGTCATTTTCGCTTCTGATATGCGTTATGTTTCGAGAGGATTTCCGCCTTCAAAAAGGGTTATTCTCCGAAAGCTTCAGGTTGTCTGCGAACGTTGTTTTTAATTTCAGAAAGAAAGTGAGTGTTTATTTGACAATACTTCGCTTTCAAGATATTTCGATACCAAAGTCCTGAAAATTGGTTGCCAGTAATTGCTGTCCACCAGTCAAAGTTTGTCGTTATATAATTTTGCTCCTTTTGAAAGTACTAGTTAGATCGGGCAAAGGCTCGTTAAGATAATGGTATTTTCGTGTGCATTTTTTGCAATCACACACAAAACAGCACGAATCAAAGTTTTCTGAGAATTTTCGAGGCTTATTCACAAGATGTTATCTCGTGATCTCTGCAATATCTTAACTTTATGAAAATTTTTCATTTTGTTCTATTCTAGGTATTTAAATATGTGTTCAAATGATTGTTTATTATAAATAATCATGGAATTCCATGAGCGCAAAAATGCGCTTTAGTTAACTTTTCCATCTTAAAAATTGAAGAGGCCCGCAATTATTTCTGTGCGAATGGTTTCTAGTGAAGAAAAGGGGTATTGAATTTAGATAATTAGTTAACGACGTATGACTTGAAAAAATAACTTTACCTAATAATATATTACCCTTCATTTTGCTTAATTGTTCGAGGCATTCGTAAAATTTTCCGCGTTATTTGTGGCGATATCGTTGTGCTACTCCTTGTTTATAGAATTTTTCCGATTCTCAGCGGTATTAGTTCCCAAACGATTCTTTTTCTTATTTTTAATTTTATTCCAATGATTTATCATAAATTTTCTATAATGTTGACACCAATACTAATACCTGTACGCAAGGAGACTCTATCTATTTTTCAACTTGAACTCAGTTTAATGGATTTCTATACTAAAATTCACTGCAAGAGCTCTCTAGTGTAAGGACTTGAGGTCCTGCAATTACACATTATTATTTTCACTTATCACAGTGAAGAGTATGAACTGTCTGAAGCATAGTATTTATGATTTCGAATCATGGGGAGAAGTATTGAGCATATATCCTCCATATTTGATTGTAACGAAGTGAGGGGGATGGTGGACGTCGGAATTCACCCTTGGACCAATGAACCATGCTGTTGAACCTTGTCGTGGCTGCAACTCGTTATGTAAATGAACATCATTCTATGTTCATTTTAGATCTAATGTATGATTTATCACATTGCACTCACTTTACTTTGTGCAATTTTCACAACTTGTCGTTTAGTTTTTCATTCTTGTGCTGTCTTAGTTTGATAAGCGATTGAAATTTGAAAGTGCTTTGAATTAGATTTTCGTCTCTTTCAGTGATAAACTTCAATTGGGGTTTGGAAGCAAATCCATTCTGGCCAATATGTTTCTGAAGTCCCATTTGGTTGTTGTGCTCGATTAAATTTCTCCATTTTTTATTCTACTTTATTGCCTTGAGCCCGACAAACCCTCTTCGTTTCTTCAATCTTCCTTGCTTAATGGTATCGATAGCATACTCTGTATGAGTAAACGTAAAAATTGGTACTCTCCACGGAGTGCTTGTCTTTTTGGCATGTATCCAATTCTAGTCAGTCATCGACTTTCACAATTTTATTGTTCATGATTATTGAGGATATAATTGAAGAAAAATTGTAGTAAACATGAGTTTGACATAAATCTGCAGAAGATACAATAGAAAAGTAGAAATCTGCATCGGAACACGTCGCTTAGGAACAAGCAAGCTCAAAGAATGTTTATGCTTGCTTAAACACTGATTCAGATCGTAATCGCTTAAACTACAACTAATTAATATATATGTATACAAAGAGTGGATAATGAGAGGCAACTTATAGGTTAACCTGAATTGTTAGTTTTTTTCCCAATAGAGGAAACCTAGAAGAAAATCAACATTACATGATTAAATCGCTATTTCTGCTGCTCTATTTTACTTTTAAATCGAAAACTGCTAATGCTTCAAATAGACTTCAATTTAATAATCCAGTAAAGCTATCTTTGAGCGTCTGCACTTATGACAATATCAAGCGTACACCTAATAATATGTCATATAATAAGTGAATGTTATATTTATATGTTAAATGGATGTAACAATTAAATGCAAAATCGTTTTTATGTCGTACATCGCTATAAACGATACGATTAGATTGAAAATATTATAGAGTCAAGCAGAAAAAAATCAAAGCACCAGTGTATGTGTGTAGAAGTTGCAAAGCACGAATTAATCCTTAAAAGTCACCGATTGAACCTCTACTGAAAATCAAGAGACCACATAACATATTACAATAATCTTCTCGTTAAAATCCATATCTGCATTAATTTCAAGATTTGATCTGTATCGAAATTATGCTTGTAAATTCTCCAACTTATCAAACTAGAAGAAAACACCAAACCAGAAATTGAAAACAGGAACAAAAACATATTATCTAAAAAGGAAAAAAAATTGAAAACTAAGCAAAGGTCAATATTAAGTTTACTAACATCATAACAATGTTAATGGCTTGAATAAGCCGAAAAGGAAAATCAAACACAGGAACCTAAAAAAAAAAACAGAAGCCATGGTTCATAGCTTTTTCCAACAAAAATTCACAGCAGAAAATAAAAAATGCAGTGCCGTTTTTTCTAATAGTTTATATCAAACGATTCAATTGTAGGTTTTTAATAGTTAACACCAGTATTTCTACTCATTGTACATTGGATAGTTCTACTACAAATTAAAAATCGATAGGAGAAATCGTGACATAAAGTCAATGTAAACGAAAAATAAAAAAATAAAGCTTAAGATCTTAAGCACATAAAATACATATAAATCTAGTACATATACATATATTTTGAGTATTTTATGTGTATATCAAGTGCAAAAGAGTATAACATATGATCGTGTATATTTTCAATTAGTGATTGCAAAAAAAAAGGCTAACAAAGCAAAGGTTTAATGATTTGGAAACTATGGTGTAGTGTGTTAGAAATAAAGAAATAATAAAAATAAATACCACCAATGTTTACATTATATTTAAAGAAAACATTATAAAAAAAAAAATAAAGTCTTAGTATTACCTATACACTGATAAATTAGCGAGATATGTATTACTTTGCTCTATCAATATGTTTGTATCTAGCTCATTAATGAAAAAAGATAAATTAATGCTGAAACAAATGAATATTTTTAACAAAGTAAATATATATATATATATATATATTCTAAAAATATATTGCATAATTGTAGAGATCCATGGTTTTTGCATTGATATATATGGAATAGTGTTATGTATATATTTTTTTTCGATCGCCTAAAAAATAAAGTATCTTTGGTAGTGTACAACTGACGGACTATGATTTAATGAAATAATAGTTTTTTTTTCTGTGTTTAATGAAGGGAAATCGAATTTTGTGAATCCTATAATTTTGTTTGCACCTTTGATTTCAGTTGCATTCAATACTTTCTTGAATAATCTTTCTTCCTCGCAAATTCCCTGAATAGTTCAAATCAATTTCATCTAAAGGTTTATATATCAAGCAATGGATTCAATCCCTTAAACAATAAAGGAAAAGTTTTTCTCGTAGTGCGAATATTGTTTGGTCTGAGTGAAGCTACAGTATGAAGTATAAAAAACATTTTTTTCATTTTAAACAATATAAAAATAAAGAAAAATACTAAGGAAGAATAATTAAGGTTGCCTTGTTGATCTTGCAGGAAGAAATCGTCTGAAACACTCACTCCAAAAAGAATGATTGTAATGGTGTAGTATGATGTTTTGTTTCGCTAGGGTGGAACAATAAAATTTATATTTATTATAAAATTAATTAAATGGTTTCAAAACTTCGATTTTTTTTTCGATGACTGCGAAGTAAAACAATAAGAACATTTGGAATTTTGCCTTAGTTTTAGTTCCATCTACGCTCACGTGTGTGGAAAATATTAGGTCAAAATTACAGAAACATGGGTACGATAGTTTAGGGGAAATTATTGGGGTATTGTCTAAAAGGGGTGTTGAGAAAAACGTTTGTCATTGTTCGTATCAATTATTTGTTAAAAATTATTACTATTTCTAATAAACAATGCCAGCTCTATACAGAATACTTTCAGATTATTCAAACAACTCGTTTTCTTCCATCCTGGAGTTCGCCAAACTTGCACGAGCTCTCGGGAAGGTTTCAGAGCTATTGCGCTTGGATGTTGTTGAGCGCTTGCATACCGCACCGCTGCAGCCCCAATTTCGATGTTCAATTTCTCCATAATTTTGAAAACTGACATGAAAGCTTGGTTAAGAATACTTGCTGCAGCTGCTTGTGCTACTATTTCGACGATTACTCGTCCTCAATAAAAAAATATCTTTTGTTGCCAATTGACCAGATGCAGTTGTTGAAGCTCTCATTTTAATTTTGCGCATGGCCGCCAAGGCATCTTTCCAAAATTAATCTTTTGACAAGTTCTCGTGTATCAGGTTTGAAATCTCTTGGGCTTCTTCGGAAAAAGGTGGTCGATGCATAAATCCTCTTAGGAAATCCGCATGTCGTTTTTGGTGTCCGCACCAGGAACTAGCAGCAGTTGCGCAACGTGTGTACAGCGGCGCGCGGTTTGTCGATATTCTGTCGTAGTAAGTGGACCAAATTTAAGGACTATGTTGCTCAATGATTTGCACTAATAAGATACTCAAAACATGTGAAATATGTTTGTTTATTCAACTAGCTCTAAATTCAGATTGACACTGACGCCAGAACAACAGCTAGGTAGGTATTCAATACCAAATGAGCTCCTTAGGGCTGGTGAGCGAAATCTTATTATCGCAATGACTATAGTAATAGTGCTCCAACGGCTATAAAATTCCCACCAAGTGGTCTTGGATCACTATATTGCGAATGGGTGCGAGAGGATACTCCCAGACCCATCATTGTGTACAGCGCCGATAAAGACGCACTGCATAATGATAGACGAAAATGATTGTTCAATGCCAAAGAACTTATCCCCTCTTCCTTTATTGTTGTTCATTGTGAAAGCACGATCCATGGCATATTAATTAATTAGATAATAATTGATTAATTAGATTGATTAATTAATCGTGTTCATTTAAACTATTAGCAGCTGTCTTCGACTCCATGTATTCTCCGTTTACTCGGTTCGACAGGTTTGGTCCTTTTGGATGTAAATCCAAAATACATAGTTAGGTAATGTCACACGTACGTGCCACCAATAACTTAAGAGAATGGTATTTTAAACGGACTACTACCCCTAGAGTCAACTCGCCAAATAAGTATGATTCTAAATAGACGGCTAGGCGAGCTAGCGAGGAAGAGGAAAGCACAGAACACATTCTTCTTGCCCAAGTCTGAGCAACATAAGGCTCATTTATTTGAAACAAGTTAATGTAAAAGAACTCAACCATGATTTTTGTAGGAAAAGAGGGCTAGCTATTAGCATGAGGAAGAGTTTAAATGAGAGTGCTAGTTTTAACCAACAGTATCATATTGGGTATAGAGTTGAGCGAAGAGCCCATGCTGATCTGTGATATATCCATTAGTAGAATCAGTTGCAACAATAAATAATAAATGATAAAAAAAGATACACACGGGAGGGAGAGGTTTTGTTTTGGTATTTGTAAGATAGATGTTTATTTATTTAAATCAAATCATTCAATTAAATTATGTTAAAAATATAATTTTTTTTATGGTTGGGAGGTGAAAGCTATTCACACCCTGAGTGTTGGACTCCCGCAACCGGACTACCGACTAAACACCTCCTCTGTCACACCGAGAACCTAGTCCGGGACTGTTTGTCACATTACTTTGGACAAGGCCTCATTAATCATCGCCTAGCGGTGACTTCAGGTTAAGGGAAAGCACTCTTTCTACACGGATATATAGGAAGGAAGAGGATTGCTGTCAGAAAGATGCCCCCTCCCTCTGCGCCGCCAAGTGATCCATGATGCCCTTCTTTATAAGAAAAACTGTTCGTACGTAATGCACATGGTTCCAATTGTCTTTTGATTGCATAATTTTTCCCGTTACGTTTTCTGGAGAGAGCACGCAAATTTTCTCCGAGAGGCACGAACGGAGGCTTGTCCATTTTGCAGTGTGGCAAGCGTCATTTGTCATCCCCGGGATGACATAAATAATCTAATGCATATAACTTCATTCAACTTCAACTTCGGCTATCGAAAAGAGCGGTCAAATCCCCTCGCTTGCATCCTTTTTTAGTTAAATATTTGCTTATCTCAGTCATGTGTGGAATTTCCGGCGAATTCAGTGTACTAAAATCCTAAACCTTTACAACTTTTTCATTCCAAGCATTTCACATAACAATTAGACGAATTTGATACCATCCTTTATGTCATCTAGTTGACATACTTCGTGGACAAAGCTAATGAATTGATCTTGATTACCTTTGAATTTACAAAGTTGTTCAAATCACGATCCACTCTTCGGGAGAAAAAGTTTCAAATATACAAAAAAAGACAAATAAACAGAAAAAATAATAATAATAAATAATAAAACTTTGAGTAGTTTTCTTCTCAACCAGCACATCATTCGTTCGTATGATCCTCATATATAAAACTATTCATCAAATCATATATCAAATACATATCATCAGTTTGTTTGTTCATATGATCCACATATGTGAAACTATTTGGAAATTTCGTGCATTTGGGGACATATATCATAATATGTAACTTATCGACATATCAATTGCCTCAAGCTTTATTAGCTAATGGTTGTCATTTATGATATGTATGATGATATCAAGGCAGTATATGTCTTTTACGAGTATTTATGTGATGTTAAGCATTTTTTAAGTGACTTCACTGAACCCAAGTGCTACTGGACAAAGGAGGAAAAAAGGGTTGAGAATTTACAACTGACAAGAAATTCCTCAATTTTCCGTTTTACTTTTCATTTTCCTAACATGTGAATGTTAGGTGTATTGGTTAATATACTTTCCGTTAATACTCGTTCGCTTCATCCACATACAAATATGAGTTATGACTAAATAATTCCAACCCTAAAAAAATTAGTTTTATATTAAAGAAAACTAACTAAAAATAAACTAACAAAACACTCTTATACAATAAAAAAATTAAAATTTTGTAGTTCTAAGTTTTCTGTTGTTTTACTATTATTTTTCATTAGTTTTTAGTCATTAGTAACAAGAATTTGATGAATTGTTCAAATGGTATAGCCAATTAAAAATAATAACAATAGATAGTAAAGGATAGGGTAAAATATCATACAATACACGAAATACAGAAATAAAAACTTGATTAAGTGCTAACTAAAATGGACATTTTTTATTTCTTGTTTTCATTTGAAAACTTTTTTTTAGTAAAAAACCTTTCATTTAGTTAAAATATCTAATCAACATATATTTATCTGGGTCAAGCATGTAATTCAAAAACAGGATGAAGAAAAAGAAAAAAGAAAAAGAAAGAAAATAGAAGCAGTGTATTTGCTAAGTTTTTTACTGAAAAACTGAACAGTTGATTGTATTGCTTCTGAGCTATCTTCATTTTCCATATGTTAGTATAACATCTGTGTTTACAACTGGTGATGCGCGTTATGTAAGGAGCAAAAGTTATCTCTTCAAAGTTCTTCCCACTCTTAAAGGAGTCTGAAGAACTTATGACATATTCCTGTAGATATATTCCTGTTTTTTACTAGTTCACAGCAAAAATATTCGGTATGGGAATAAGTTCCCGCCACTGGTAAACAGATGTCCTTACAGATACTATTTTAGTGTCTGCTGTGGTAGTGTTCTAGGAATTGAAAATTGTATGCGTAGGCTCTAGAATGCAGTAGACGACATTCCCTCAAAGTGTGAATACCGTTTTTTTTTCTCGTGCCAAAAAGCTGCATTAGCGGGAAGTCTCAGTTCATTATTTCATTCTCAAGAAAAGTGGTGCGGAAACTTATAGTATAACGCTCGATGTTTACTTAATCATGCTCCATCTGAGACGACTTGCAGAGAGTGCTTTCGGCGTTTTAAAAATGGTGATTCTGACATGGCTGATAAAGATCGTGAACGGGCATCGAAAAAGTTTGAAGATTCACAACTACGAGAGTTGTTGGATGAAGATTCATGTCAAATTCCTAGAAGAATTGTCGCAGGAATCGGTAAGCGCTTGCACACCATGGGAATGATCCAAAAAGCAGGGACTTGTGTGCGAGAGAGAGAGAGGGAAATTTACCGGCGTTTGGTGATGTGCGAGATGCATGTTCAACGACAAAAAAAAGAAAAGGTTTCATGCATCTGATTGTGACAGAGGGTGAGAAATGGATGTACTAGGACTTCACTAAGCGACCAAAACATTGGGTAATGCCAGGTGAACCAGGTCCATCGACGGACCGGACGACGAAAATGGAATACTCACGGTTCCAAGGTCATGTTGTGCATCTGGTGGGACCACAGTGGCGTCATCAATTACGAACTCTTGAAACCGTCTGAAACAATCACTGGGGAAGTACACATCCCGGTAACTTATTCGTCTGAGTCGAGCTCTGAAGGAAAAACGGCCAAAATTGAATGGCATGACAAGCAGATTTTGCTGCATAACAATGCAAGGCCACACGTAGCCAAGCCGGTCAAAAAATATTTGGAAGCTGTGAATTGGGAAATCTCGCTCCACTCGCCGTATTCCCCAGACATTGCTTCTTCGGAATTCAATTTGTTCCGCTTCATGCAATCGGCCCCCATTGGAAAACAACTTACTTTTTATGAAGGCATCAAAATAGTGACTCGAGGACTGGATCGAATCGAAGAATGGGGAGTTTCACCGCCGAGGAATCCGTCTACTACCAGAAAGAAGGGAGAAGGTCACAGCTTTAACTGGTGCATATTTTGAATGACGTGGCTGTTTTCTTTAATGTTAAACGAAAAACTTTGCTGAAAACATGCCCATACCCATTCATTCTTTTCAGCATTAAAGAGGTCTTTGGTTGTTTATTAAAGTTAAGAACTTAAAAACGATATATTGTAAATAATGAACATTTTCGCCAGGAGCCTTTGGTTGGAAGCACATAACATTGCAGCAATGCATATTAATGAGTTGAAAACACGTCTAACACTCATATGTCCGTAGCGATGACCATTTATTGTTGTGTTTACTTTTACCGTATGAATTGAAGAAACTTGAACTTTACATTTTTCCATCGAATAAATCAGCATAGTGCTAATTATATTATACTATATTTCGCCTAATATGGCATAGTCTCTGACAACATATTAAATTCCAGGCATTATTTGTTCGATTGTTAACATGATTTTTAATCGATTTTATAGTGACGACGAACGTGAATTTTGTAATTACAGTAATTACAGATATTACAAAAAATCGTATCTATTCCATTTTCACTTTTCATGCGCAAATTTCATTTCCCATACATGCATGTCTGGATGATTAGGAGAGTAGGCAGCAAACAGTAAGTAATGTTTAATCTGTTAATGTATTTCTTGCAACTGGTAACATGTATTGCTTTATCATTCAGAAGAATCAAATAAGACAAAGTAGTTGTACAATCACACATGATGTTTATCATTTGTCGTTGAATTTTCAATTATCTTAAGGAAAAATCTTTTCATCAAAAAAATTGTTCAATTTATTGGTGTGATCCTATTATGCACTTTTGAGTAGGGTTGTCTACCAGCTAACTAAATTATTTATACTCTGGGAACGGTATTGAAATTCGCAAAATATATGTCGTATACTAATTGTTGTATAGGTTGTTGTTGTACAGGTAATTTCAATATTTTAACAGAGACATTTTAAAATAGAATTTTCGAATATAACTACACAAATATTTCAAATATTACCAAATTTCGATATGGAGAATTCATAATGGACGAAAAACAGGAGTAACAGAGCAAATAGCGTACAATGCAAAACAATTGCAGATTCGTAATATCAGCGAACCTTAAATGCTAAACTTGATATCCTGATAACCAAAATTTTTGAACCAAAATGATGATTTCTTAACCAGAAATCCACTCCTATTCCAAAAGAATCGAATTTATGTTTGAAATTATCATTCGATATGTGCATAATATTTAACATCTCCTACCATTATCAACTTCCACTTCCACGGGAAATTGCCATGAAAATGTTAGACACCTGAGATGGTGGCCAATTCTTTAAATTTATCAGTCCACTCGCAACTTTGTCAATTGCCATTCTGAGTTGTACCACTAAAGTATCTTTGCGGAGTGCACCAGTCGAAAGACATTCAATTTATACCAGCGCGTGCAAAGTGCTTCTGAGTGTTCTCCAAATATAAAAGAATTGCACGCATTTGTTTGGTATCTAATACTTAACGTATCCAAGATGAGGTCGTTACCGTTGATAATCTTTTTCGGATTATTTGCCGCCTATTCGTCTCAACAAAGGGTAAGTCTAATTAACCTGATCAATATTTTGAGTTATATGATTTGCTAGATAGTTTGTTAACAATTTATATTGGCTTTCTTTTAAAACATGAAACTAACAGTTGCATGACCTAATATGTGTTATGCATTTACATGGGGAAAAAGGAGTTTTCACGGTTTTTAACCTTTGATCTATGCTAGTTACACTCAAGAATCAAACTTTAATTCGGAGTCGTTGGAACGTTTCAACGTTGAAAGCTGATTGTTAATGCCTATAAACGGTTTCGAATAGCTCATAGAATGACTGCTGCAGGGTTAATCGATTGAAGTATCTGTTCGCAATGCAAAATCGAAAGTGTAAGGCTTAGTATTAACGGTCGCAGTATCTTATAGGTAGGCTACGAATCAGACGATAATTGTCATATGTCGCATACATAGATTGCGAGTATATACTACCTGAATGCGTACTAAGTCGCCTACGAAGAGTGAGTCAAGGAGAAAAATCAAATTCGAATCGAGTTATGTAATTTTCGCTTCAGCAGACTAAACTAGTTACAATTTTTTCCGCGGTAGTTATATTTAATAAAGTTTTCAAATGAATGCCGAATAAGTATTTTGTTTATTGGCCAAAGCATGCGTACAAATGCAAGCTTACAATTGAAACAAGCAACTCAGCTAGTCCTTGGACAACAACTACTATGCGGAATAAAACTTGCATGCCGAACCAGATTATCCAATTAAAATGGTTTTTATAACTTTGTAAAAGAAGAGCAAATTTTGCGATAACACTTGTAGGATTTTGTATCCAGTCTTAATTAGCAAGCGAATAAAAATTTAGTTCCGACCAAACGCATCATAGATTTATAAATTGTGTAATGGGTGCAAGTTTTTGTTAGTGCTGAACAGTGAAATGACCATTATCAATAGCAACAAGTCCGACAGTGTATACTTATAAAGTTGTACTCTGTCCCCACCCCTCCTTCAATATATAAAAGTTAACCATACATGTTAAACATTGATTGTGGCTTTATTGTAAATCTATTTCTTTGTTAAATGAGAGTAATGTCATAAGCCTTCTTGTGTTTAACTATAAACTGAAGTCTACCATGGACATTTATTTTGCATCAGAGTCCTTATCTCAAAGGAGACGGAATCAATATTCGCCGAATATTAATACAGGGTGGGCCATATAAAATTTTCAATTTAAAAAGTCAATAAAAAAAAATGGTTTAATATTTTTCAAAGGTTGAACATTTATTTGAAAGGTTATTTTATGAAAATTATTTGTGGAAAACAATTTCGGACAAATGACCACCACGGCTGAGTTTACAGTAGCTCATCCGATTCACCCAATTTTGGAGTACTTTCTCGATGGTTTCAGGCCTTATGGCAGCAACAGCAGCTTGAATCTCGTACTTTAGATCTTAAATTGTTTTTGGATGGTTGGCGTAACATTTATCTTTAACAGCTCCCCAAAGAAAATAATCCAACGGCGTTAAATTGTAGCTTCTGGGAGGCCAATTCACATCACCTCTTTTGCTGATTATGCGATTTTCGAAAATAGGGCGCAAAAGATTGAGTGTAGCGTTTTCTGTATGGCACGTAGTGCCGTCTTGCTGGAACCAAATGTTGTCCAAGTCTTCCTCTTCAATTTGCTTGAAGAAAAATTCGGATAACATTGCGCGATATTGCTCACCATTGATGGTTACGGCGGCTCCTTCTTCATTTTCGAAGATTAATGGGCCGATGATTCCACCACATCAAAATCCGCACCATACAGTGACTCGTGCTGGGTGCATTGGCTTCTCGACAATTACGTGCTGGTTTTCTGTGCCCCAAATGCGACAATTCTGCTTGTTAACGTAACCACCGAGGTGGAAATGAGCCTCGTCCGAAAAGATGATTTTTCGGTAAAATTGACCATCCTCGGTCAAACGATCTTTCGCCCAATCTGCGAACTGTAGCCGGTTTGGATGGTAAAGTGGCTTCAGCTGCTGCGCCAATTGAACTTTATATGGCTTCATAGCGAGGTCTCATTGCAAAATTCGTCGCAAAGTTGTTTGTGGAATGTTCAATTCTTGGGATCGACGGCGAGTTGAGGTGGATGGATTCTCACTAACACTTTCAGCCACAGTCGCAATATTTTCGGTTGAACGCGCGGGAAACGAACGTTGATGTTTTGGTTTATCCACCAACGAGCCAGTTTCACGCACACGCTTGACAAATTCTTGCAAAAATTGAACTGATGGCACTTTTTGTCTGTCCATTTTTTTTTGCCAAACTTCTCACAGTTTGGGTTGAAGACTCACCACTTTGGAAAAAAGTTTTTAATATTTCCCAGTTTTCTTCTAGCGAATAGCGACCCATTTCGTAACTTTTATACTTTTCACTGAATATCTGTCACTTTCCGAATGGTATTTGATGTTTCCAATCTCGAAGTCTAGATAGTTCAAATTTAACACGCTAGATGGCCCACCCTGTATAAAGGGGACTTTCTGATCAATGGCAGATTATTACTGATGATTATTGTAAGTTAGGAAAAATCTGCACGTTGTAATTGCGAACGCCAATGTCCATATTTTGGCTCTAAATATTTAAGAACATCCAAACTGACTGAGTTGTTCGGATGCATTTTAGCAAAATGATAAGAATTTGTTGTGCAGGAAGAATACTTTGATGCTAATGTCTTTAACACCTCCCGATGTGGTTCACAGAATTCACATATTAACGTTTTTGTCCGGCAGGGAGGGAAATGTTGTTTTTTTTTTGTCCTGCAAAAGGAATTCCGTCGTTCCCCATCTGTGTCCTTGTATTTTACATATACTTTGGGCGGTGTGCCATCTCCGGTGTTTGGTTACGACAAAATTGCGAAACGATGGAACATCATTCGTAGGACAAAAACCTAATCATCATCTTTTCTATTACCAAAGAAATTCTCAATCATTCAAACAAATAAATCACATGTGTGCTGATCAATATCCGATATTAAATTGCTGAAATCAGAAACGTCCGGTTTTACGATAAATATGCTTGCTGAAAGCTTCTCTGAACTCAGAATTTCGTTGAAAAATATTTGAAACGTTAATACATTGCTACACCAGATCAAGATTTATATGCAAAAATAAAAATCTGATACTATCTCGATGTAATACTAGGGATCATAACATTAAAGCTACCTGAACAAGTGCTCCTTTTGAGGACTTCGCTCTGCCGTATATAGAAGGGCTACCTTAATGTTCCTTAAAGGAAACCAACCATCTTAAATCAACACTAATCACGCGTTTATCTTCGTTATATTTAATTTTATTGAGTATTTCAATTGAGGAGACTTTCTTTCATAACTTTATTTGAATCTGCGATCAATGAGGAACCTTGTTAATCCGTCATAGAACACTACAAACTTGGAACTGAGTTTTGATGAGTTGACAAATAGACCCCATTCGTGCAAATCATGTCTTCGTACACCTCTTGAGACCATAAATATTTATGCGATAGACGAAATCATTCCTTTGCGCGAAAAAAAGGAAGCTAATTTTTCTCTCGAGTACGATAGTACTAACACTTCTTCCTATGAGGCGAGAAGCTGGAATTTTCGACAGTGGAAGACATCTTACTAATTTATTGAGGATTGTGTGAAAAAATGGATCCTTTGAACTTATAACAGACCTCATAGTTATATGACCTGAACTATGATATGACATAGACCTCATACACAGAAAAAATCAAGATGATTTGAAGGTTCACGCCAGATAACGGGGCTTTAAGGATTTGCTTTTACGAAGAAAATTTTTCGTCACATCGATTAACAAAACATGCTTTTCAGTATGATTAAGGGTAAATGGAAAAGACGAATCTTTAAACAGCTTTTTAAGTCCAGACCTAAAAATGAACCCTCTTTAATTTTTGCTTTACTAAGCTTGGGAAATTTTGCTTGAGCAATTTTAAAGCAGAACTGTCCTTGTTTAGGCGTTTTCCGAAATATTGAATGAGGCCTCATTTAATGTTTGGAGGTGGACCAATTATTTTATCAGTCTGGAACAATAGCTCGAATTTAACGTTTTTCTCTCCGGGTACCAGAGAGAGTCACATGTTGGGCAGTTTCGTTTTTATAAAATAGTGTAAACGTGCTCCGTTGTCCTATAAACCAAGTGTGGACTCGAAACCGGTAACCCTGAATTTGTAAACAACAACAAGTTCAATTTTATTAGGCTTTGTTATTAATTAAGGATAAAATCTAGACTACTTTCATCAGTGATAGTGAAGAAATTACATGGATACGATTTGTCAAGTTCTTTGGACAAATTTTTGATGGTTGCCTGACGTAGACCCACTATATATAAAAATCGAGAAAGTTGTCTGAAATGCGCTACAATGATCTTTGCATTCCATCTTTTAATTTAGGCAGCTATCGAAAACCAAGTTGTAATATCTCAAACAGATTGTATAACCAAAATTATTGAACGGTAATCAGGCATTGTATCCTATGACAATAACTGTAAATATTACTCCATTCAGAGCAAAATTTCTACAAAGAGCTATACGTAAGGACTGTTGGTACAATCTACAATTGTAAATACAATCTTGCTGATAATATCTAAACAAAGTGAAGGACTTATTCGATATAGGTGGGGTGAACTGTTTTGCTGAACTGAATTACTCGATCCTCAGGGTTTTCTGAATGAGTCCTGTTTGAGTGGAAAAAGACCTAAATTGGCTATCACAAAACAGTGATTGGTATACTGACAAGGAAGAACATACGAACATTGTAATCACATACGTCTGGCATTACCTTATCATGATTACGTCGGTGAGAAAGTTGATTACCTTCATTCAAGTTCCTCGAAAAAAGCGGAAGGGATCATGCTCACAATACTACTAAAGAATATTGCCGACTGTGAGCTTAACGTCATGCAAATGAAGTAGCTTTGGATGAGAATGCTAAAGGTTCAAGACATTGAGTGATTAGACAGGTTGTATACAGGAACACAAGGAAGTACAGTACAGTAAAAACTTTCCTATTTGCAAGGCACATATTTACTACCTCCTGAAAATTAAAAATGAAGTTTTTATTATGATGCTTTCTAAGATTGATTTATTTCAATTTTAGAAACAGGACAGCTGTTTCGGGGCCGATATGGTGTCTCCTGCAGCGTTCTATCGTTGAGTAAAAGCAAGCGATTCTTCTTTACGCCTGTCTAACATTGTACATGTAAAAATTGTTCAAAATTGAGAACTTCAACTGAAGTGTTATTGAGTTTGCCCACTTCCAAGAAGTTTGCCTGAAAAATGATTAGGAAAACAATAGGGAACAATAAAAGAAGTATGTGGTACTATAAGGAGATGGCGATATTACCGTCATACGATCCTTTGATAGGCTAACGGTAGAATTGTGATATTGATTAGGCGATTAAGACATTCCGAAATCGGTAAATTCAATTTTACTCTAACTAAAAGTGCAATCACTCTGAATTAATTCATCAATTCTGAAATTTGATAAATTATATTTAAATTATTAACAGGTAAAAATCACCATCTTGTACGAATCTTTGTGTCCGGACAGTATGAGATTTATTACGCAACAATTGAATCCTTACTATTATCATTTGCGTAATTATATGGATTTGGAATTGGTGCCATTTGGCAAGGCAAAGGTAACAATTTATTTCGCGCATATACAACTATCATTTGGCATTGATTCCTATTTATTGTATTAATTTTAGAGTTATAATGATGGAGCTACGTTCACATGCCAGCATGGCCCGAATGAATGTGCCGGAAACAAAGTTCAAGCTTGTGCATTGCATACAGTATGGAATAAGGACTTGCAAATGGCCTTTGTTGCATGCCACATGGCAACAGATGATTTATCTGGTTATTATGTATGTATTACCTGAGTTAAAGTCAAGCATTTGAGCTTCGGCCTTCGTCAAGGCAATGGCTTTTAAGAATTAATGATTTTTATTTATATTTATGAAAAAAGTGCAGCAATCAATATGGAATTGACTTTGCTCCAATCATCCATTGTGCGACAACTGACACAGGAAGACAACTTCTATTAGAGCACGAGAAGCGAACTCTACAGTATCGTCCTTCATTCGTTCCAACAATCATTTTCAATGATGTGAGTTACAAATCGCGAGCGAACATAATTTCGAATTTACCCATTTTATTTATATATTTCAGGTCTTTGATCAGAAACTGCAAGATAAGGCGTTCAATAACTTTTTGGGAACCGTTTGTGAAGTTATAAATTATAATGCTCCCGTTTGCAGTGGCTCGCATTACTAGGACCGCATGAAAGAATTCTTATATATTTTAGATAATGCTTTAATACATAAACGTGCATTAGACTTGAAAATGTGTTTTTTTTTTGAAAATAAATGAGAATCCATTAGCTAAAATGAAAAACAAAATAATGATTTTTTGGAGTACGACGTTGATTTGTTTTTCCATTAGTTACCAAGTATTATCTGATTGGTTGTGTGGACGGTAGTACTGCAATTTTATTTGTAGAGGTTTCGATCGTTTCCCATGTACATTAAACACTTCAAACAAAAATTTCTCCATAAAAATTTCACTCCTCGGCTGTAGCGTTAGACGTTGAAGCTATTCCTCGACATGGAAGTAGCTTCCGAATTATATCTTACCGTGCAAGACCATGTTATGGAATCTTTGAATTTTTTCGCAATATTACGCAATATCTCGAAATCAATTTCAATAAAAAAGTATATTTTATTGAAATTGATTTCGAGAGCCCTAAACTTTCTTTTGTTTGTTCCGGTACAAGTTCGATACTTCTTCTTATCGAAAACTTTGATTTAGAGCATCTTATTATTTTTAACCAGGGTCTATTGCACTCTTAATCGTCAATTTCATTGAATGTACCAGCAAATGAAATTCATTTCAGACACACTAAAGACTCCAATAAAGGATGGTTCATTGCAGTGGAAGCTCCTTGTCTCGCGTTCTGCTGGATCATAAACACCGACATGAACGTGTCTCGGCACCCAGTATAAGGCAATCCTGTTGTGTTAATCTAAATCTTATATAGTTCTACATTTTTTAAAAATAAACTTTGTTAAGGTAACCCGTCGATGCGGTTTTGAACTGGTTTTCCAATCAGTATTCAGCATAATTTAGGTTGCGCCAGATTCTGAACAGGCCTATAAAAGACAAAATAAGCAGGTTCTGCCCCTTATGAATAAGGTTTTCCATCTCTATATTTTCCTTCACCTTCTTTTCTCGGTAGTTCAAAGGGCTGTTATAAACTATCCTTACATCTCCCGGGAATTGGTTTGCTTAGAGCAGATGATTATGTTCATTTTGAATGAGATGTTCTTATGCTAAATCGAATTTCTTTTGCAAAGCGTCAGTTTTCCTTGACGCAATGTTAAGTTGATTCGCCTTCGTCAGAGCTTTATTCAAACTGATTACCAAATTTGTTTCGTTGACGTTTTCACGAAAAGGTAGAAAAGCATGACGTTTCGCTGGTCGGATTCCTTCTCCATAGTGTGTTAGAATTTTATGATGTTCGACCCGAGCTCTGGTGCGTTTTAGACTTACTGTGCTACTTCTCTCTCACTTCTACAACTTTGTTTGTTGACGTCCAATAGCTTCCTTTAAAGGTATTCACAATGGCCTTGTTCTCAACAATTTTTTGGGTGTTCCCTTACATGATGAAATTGTCTTGCAATCTGGGGTTGTACAATGCAAATAGTAAAATCCTACTCTCAATGCCTCCGGGTCAAACCCAGAAGTATCAAGGCTTTGGTTAAGTTACTCGAACTTTGAATAGCCTATACTTTACTGGTTATTCAACATCAAATATTTTAATAAATGTTTTATATTTTATTAAATATTAGACTTTATTTTAGGTTGGGGGGTGAAGGTAATTTATGCCCAGAGTGTCGGACTCCTAGTAGCGCATGCTACCAGACCACCCACTAAACACCCCCCCTGTCAAGAAACCCTAGCCTGGAACTGTTTGACACATTACTTCGGGCTAGGCCATTTTTCCGCTCTAAGGCGCCGTCAGCCTACACAAATCTCCCCTCCCTCCCCGGGAGGGGGTAGAATGCAGGAGGACTGCTAGAAAGGAGACCCCCCAGACCCCGCGCTCAAAGCCAATCCATGACACATTTTTTCGCTGTAAGTTTTGCCCGAGAGTAATGTGCCACACAGGTTGATTTGTCGAAAGTTTTCAGCATTTCTCCGACCAGATTGTCTGGACAAAGCTCTCCCATTACCTCCCACAAGTCCTGCCGCATCCTGTTTCACCTTCTACAGTTGAAGAAGGTGTGACACGCGTCGTCCGTTCCCTCTGGGCAGAAAATGCAGTCTGGGAACCGTGATTTACCAATCTTGTGCAGGTAAGTATGAAAATACCCATGCCCGCTAAGAAGCTGGGTAAGGTAATAATCAGTCTCACCGTGCCTTCCATTAAGCCACGATCCCACGTCCCCTATAAGGCGGGCAGTCTAGCGGCCATTAGAGTCGCATTCCCAGGACTGTTGCCACTCACATTTATTGTGCGCTGCCTCTCCTCTTGGCCGACAGCATATCTAGAACCATCCCCTTTTCTGTCGTAAACTCTCCGTCGCTCTCTAGCAAGAACGGCGATGAGTATCACTCCTGCGATTACCAACACCGCCGGCTCAGAGATAGTGCGGTATGCAGAAGCAACCCACAAAGCTCCTCGCTGGAAATTATTAATAACAAAATATTAGACATTAAAAGCGTTTTAATTCAAATGCCAATGCTTGAAAAATAGGATTGCTTAATGATTGGTAGTTTAGACTATTTATAGACAGTACAGCGACATATTTATCAATTTTTCGATTTCAAAGGGAAAATTCAGTGCACTTTTCATTCGAATTACTGTATTTTCATTCTTAATTAAATTGTGTTGCTGCACGGCTGGTGAAAAAAAATATATTAGAATTCAAATTTGCCGATCATCGTTTGTTAAACACTATTTATTATTGATCTATATTTCTCAATACGTTTTTTCTTTGGCACGCAAACTACCATCATTACATGTTGTCCCTGGACAAATCTTTCATTTGAGCATTTATTGTTTGGTCATTAAGATCAATTTGTTGGTATCTTTTATAATCATTGATTCGAACCGTCTATCGGCTATTTACTTAAATACATATCTGCATTTAAATAAATGTTCGTTCTACTGGTATATCTTTGTGAATCCCTCACATTGTTTATGTTCAAAATTTTCAATATTTTTCATATGTCTGACCCGATCGTATTTGAATATGTGATTTGAAAAGTTTTTTTGAATTGAAGTGTTTCATATACGGTTTCTATTATAAGTGTTACTTAGAAGAAATCAGAAACATATTAAATTTCTTTTTGAAAAATTTCACTTACAATATACATCAGGACCTTCTGGTGAAATTTATAGTGAACTATTTGATAACTTTATTTCTCGTAAAATTTACGTGCACAATAAGATCAGATTACATAAAAATGATTATATACATACCACATACTACGGCTACCAAATGAATGCTTCATATCTTATCGCTGTCAACATCCTATTCATACTTTATGTGCCGATTACTATTTGTCGTAGTTACTATTGCTCAACGAACACCTAAGCTTGGGCACTCTCAGGAAAAATCATGTAGTACGAGTATTACAAACAAATTTGTTGGAAATTTCCAAAGAAACTTGGGAATATATTCGACTGCGTGGTTTGAGTATATTTATCGTAAATAAAATAGATTTTTGAATTTGGAAATGTTTGTTCATCCAGTGAGTCGAAATTTATGCGTTGCTTCACTGTTTGTAGGCCGAGGCCTCATTGCCTATTGGCAGGGAAATACTTGAGCGTCCTTTCAAAGAGCCCAGTCAAATGCAAACTCACTGCTCGTGCTCGCTCTTAACAAATTGTTACTAATAGTATGACTACGTTGAATTTCATGTATCTTTCTGGCGTAAAATTTTGCAATTAAGGCAGCCACAAAAGCGGAAGTGAGTAACCTCAAACAATACATCATCCTGGGTAGGAAGGAAAGAGGCGATTGCCTCAAGGAAGTAAAAAGTTGGTGCCTGGATACCGAGATGTAGAGGAAAACAAAAGGCTGAACGAGGTGGCTCAGGCGGTCTCAATACAGTAAAAGTGGATTCAATCAAAATACCACTAACACCAGTGCAAAAAAATAGGCTAAACGCTCCTGGAAGAAATTATTACAATGATTAAAATTTCACCTTACCCCCCTGTTCAAACTGCAAAAAGAATAATTATTTTAGTCGTGTCGGCAACTTATCACAGACTAATTTCTCCAAAAAGAAGATGAATCTCCTTAGTAAAGGCCCCAAATATAACCCCAACTTCAACCTGAAAAATGTCAAAGAAACGCTTATTGCTGCACTTTTTAACCAACCAGACTTCATTATAAAAAAAGAGAATGTCAAACACATAAATGCTGCTTAAAATCTCAAGTCAAAACTATCCTCCGCCATAAAATCAATATCACTTAAACTTAAAAACAAAGATTTAATAGTTACGAAAGCTGATATTGCCATTATCGAAAAAAACCCAATATAACAAAACAATCTTTGATTTAACAAAGGACCCCACAAATAAAATTCAAACTGCCTTGAAAGACATTCTCAAATACACCAAGCCCATTTTCCCCAATACGAGAAATTTCGACTGACACATATGAACCCGATGGCCCTAAAACTTTATAGACTTTTAAAAGTACATAAAGAGAATTAACCCCATTAGACTAGTTGTCTCACTGATAAACAGCCCCTTGAGACAAATAGCAATCGCTATTAATAAACTCTTCAAGTCTCCACTAACTTCATTGTATCCAACAGCATATAAAATTTCATAGACCTGGTCAAAAAGTTGGTCAATCTTAATATTCCAAATAACTGCTCTCATATCTCATTTGATGTAACAAATATGTTTTCCAATATTCCATATAAAGATTCTCTTGATTTAGACAAGAATCCTCCAAAAACATAGACCCGATTTGAGAAACGGAAATTAGAACTTTGCTAGAATTCTGTCTTAGGGAAAACTATCTTCAGTTTGAAAACACTTTCTATAGGCAAGAAAAAGGGCTAGCTTAAGGTTCCCCTCTGAGTCCGCTTATGGCCTCAGACCTATTGAGGCAGCTGTTTTACAATCCGAATTCGCAAACCATGTTATTTTTTGGTATAGATTCGTTGATAACATCCTTATTGGCTTTACAGGAAATAATTACCAACTCTCCCAGCTTCTAAATTTCTACAAGAATATACATCCCTCCATCTCCTTTACATTTGAACACGAAAATAATCGGAAAATTAATTTTCTGGATCTGACCATCACCAGGAATCATTTTAACAGTCTAGAATTTAACAGTTTTAGATAACCCACCTTCTCGAATGCAACTGTTCCAGCCGACTCATACCACCCTTGGTAACACAAGATATAGGCTTATAGATCGATGATTGACCGTGCGTTTTCGATACCTCTTTCTAAGGAACTTCTGAATACCGAAATGTCAACCATCAAATAAGTAGCAAATAATAACGGTTTTCCAATCAGCTAATTGATCATCTTATTAAAAAAAAGGATAAGGAAGAAACCATTTATAAAATTTATCTGAAGATAGAAGAAACAGAAACACAGAAAATTTCTACTCCTTTCATATTTTGGTCTAATATCCGATAATATTTCTCGAATTTTACATAATGATAATATTCACATTGCCTTCAAGCCTAGCCAAAAAAAATCCACCCTTTTCTACAATACCAAACAATCAGCGATCAAATTTAAAAAATCAGGAGTCTATGAAATTACATGTGGAGAATGTAATTGTGGTTATATTGGCCAAACAGGTAGATCCTTTAAAGCCAGGTTTAATAAGCATTTCAAGTTCAGCAATCATCAAAAATCCAATTCTAACGTAGCAAACCACTTCCTGGAAACCAACTATGTATTCTCTTTAATTGAAAATTTTATGATGTTCCATAATCCATCTAAGTCCCATAAACGCAATATTTTAGAAGCATTAGAAATTCACAAACACCTTGTTTTTTTTTTTGTTTGGGAGGTGAAGGCTATTTACGCCCTGAGTGTCGGACTCCCCCGCTACCGGACTACCGACTAAACACCTCCCCTGTCACACCGAGAAACTAGCGTTGAACTGTTTGTCACATTACTTCGGACTAGGCCTCATTAATCATCGCTTAGCGATGTCTTCAGGCTAAGGGAAATCTCTCTTCACGGATGGATAGGAAGGAATTGCGATTAGTAACTATAATATTGCGTTACAGAGGTGTTCCCTTCCTCGCCAAGCGATCTATTATGTCCTTCTTTATAATGAGTACTGTCCGTACGTAATGCGACACACAGTTCCAATTGTCCTTTGATTTCATCATTTTTCCCGTTACATTTTCTGGGGAAATTACGCCAATTTTCTCCGAGAGATGCGAACGGAGTCTTGTAAATCTATTACACGTAAAGAACGTGTGGCAGGCGTCATCCGTCATCCCCGGGCACAACACGCAAGTTGGAGATGGTGTCTTTCCCATCTTATACAGGTAAGACTGAAAATACCCGTGACCACTGAGTAGTTGCGTCAGATAATAATCAGTCTCACCATGCATTCTGTAG
The DNA here is from genome assembly GCA_954870665.1 of Stratiomys singularior. Taxonomy (NCBI): domain Eukaryota; kingdom Metazoa; phylum Arthropoda; class Insecta; order Diptera; family Stratiomyidae; genus Stratiomys; species Stratiomys singularior. The sequence continues at coordinate 158,845,431 of OX940878.1, read as the reverse complement.
AACCACGGCCCCAAGTCACTTATCAGCGGTGCGCTCCATCTGCCTCGCGTCTCGTTTTCCCATGTTTGCTGCCATAAGATAAGGGTTCTTCTCCGTTCCTCTCGGCTGACGGTTTCTCTCGCCGACTCCCCCCTACGTGAGTATACACGTTTCCGTTCGTCTGCAAGTAACTTAATAGGAACCACCATCGAGATTACCAGCACTGCAGGTTCAGAGACAGTGCGGTATGCAGCGGCTATCCGCAAAACTCCTTGCCTCTGCACCTGTGCCAGACGCCTTCGGTACGTCTCTTTATTAAGAGCATCAGCCCAAACCTCGGAGCCATACAAGAGCACTGACTCCATTACACTCATCAGTAGACGTGTTTTGCTCGAAGTTGGCCCCTGCGTGTTGGCCATAATGCGGTTTAGCGCCGTTACCCGCACGGAGGCCTTATCTGCTGACGCTCGAACCTGCTCGAAAAAACTCATCTTCGAATCAATCATCAAGCCAAGGTATCTGATTGATTCTTTTGACTCGATGATCATTCCCCCTACACGAACCCCTACGGCATAACACGAGGGATTCGCTTCTTTGTGAGGACGAAAACCTCGGTCTTTTCCAGCGCTAGGCTAAGCCCACGGTCTGTCATCCACTCGCTCACTCGGCGTATTACCGCATCCAGTTTGAGCTGCGTCTGTCCGACAGTATGTCCGGCGACTAGTACTGCTACGTCATCTGCGTAGCCAACCAACTCAAAAGCTCATCGTACGAGACATTCCAGAGGTCCGGGCCCAGCACGGAACCTTGCGCGACCCCTGATATCAAATCAATTCTTCGCCGGCCTCCCAACGAGTCATAGATGCGTTTCCGATTTTTGAGGTAGTCTTTCAATATCCTCATCAGGTACTCGGCATCCTGAAATATTCCAGAGCACCAAGAATGTCTGTCCATCTAGCAGAGTTGAAGGCATTTCTCACATCTAGAGTTATGAGCAGTACTATTCGTCTCGAGTAATGATTGTGGGCTTCTGCCTGCTGGAACGCGCTCACTACCTCTTCTATTGCACCAATTGTGGATCAACCAGCCCTGAAGCCGTACTGCCGAGGAGACAGATCCCCGGCAGTTCGAATGGCTTCTCCAAGTCTTTCTCTAATGAGCCTCTCGAGTACCTTCCCAGCGGCGTTCAGCATACATAGGGGCCGATATGTAGATGGTTGCTCCGCGTTCCTCTTCCCCTTGTGGATCAGCACGAGCCTCGCCTCTTTCCAGCAATTTGGAAACACGCCCTGCCGCAAACAGGCATTGAAAGTGGTAAGCAGCTTTTCAGGACAAAGTTGATGCGCAAGCTGTATCACTTCCGCTGGTATACCATCTGATTCTGGGGCCTTTTTCGATTTTAAAGCTTTTACCGCATTATCCAGTTCGATGGCGGTAAAAAGTGGGCATTCTCCGAGACATTCAACATCTGCATCATCCGGACGAATAGGATGCATAGGGAAGAGCGCTCTAACAATCTGGTCCATTTTTTCCGTTTCAAGGACACAGGGCCTCCTTGCAGCTCCTAGTTTCCACATGGCAAGCTTGTAACCCAGCCCCCACGGGTCTTTGTCGATGTCCATAACTAGGTTGCGCCAGCAGCGAGCCTTGCTTTCGTTAATTAACCTATGGAGAACTTTTCTACCCTTTTCTACTTTTTTCTAGTTGTTTCATTTTTCTAGTTCGGGAGTGTGACTCGTCTCGATTTCTTAAACGTTGAGATTCGCGGCGGAGTTTGTGACATTCTCTCCGCTTTTCGGCGATTTCTGCCGACCACCAGTATACAGCAGGCTTATTGTGTCGAGGCCGTCGCCTGGGCATAGAACAGTCGCACACATTCTTGATGAGCCTCATGGTGGAGTTCACCATGTTTTCAGCTGAGGCTCCTCCCGTTACCGTCATAGTTTCACCTCTCATAAGAGCTGCGGCGAACGCGTCGACATCTATTTTAGATATATTCCAACCTACAGTTGAGGGTTGGGTTGCTACGCGTCGAGTAGCACAGTCGCCAATTGCGAAAGCAATGTACTGATGATCGCTCGCCGAGTAGTCCTCCAGTACCCTCCATCTGTGTATCCTAGGCACTAAGGACTCCGAAGCAAATGTCACATCCGGTATAGTTCTCAAGCAGCCTCCCCGTCGAAAAGTTGGTGTGTTGTTTAGGATTCTTTTTCCTCTCGAATCTGGCAGAGGCATTCCCGATTCTATCGCCTTGGCGTTAAAGTCACCGCCAACAAGGATTCGGCCTTCTGTGCTCGAGACAGCTTCCTTCAGTTCATCGAGCCTGCTCTGAAAACATGAAATTGACTCATTCGGAGTGAAATAGACGCTTATGAATGTCAAATCGGCGCACCCAATGAGCACAAAGCCATTTCTGCTGGAGCAAGTCCGAGCTGTGGGTAGAGCCTTATCACGTACCCAGATGACGGCGGTACCGGATCGATCACAATACCATCCAGCTTCCTTTTTGTTGTGGTGTTGCTCCGATATCAACAACAAGTCAACTTTTTTCTCTCTTGCAACCTGGTCTAGTAAATCTTGTGCGGTTGAGCTACGGTGTAGGTTGATTTGCAGGACTTGGATCATGTCTTTGCTCTTTTCTTGCTTAGTGCCTCTTTGAACTCCTGGCACCTACCACTTCCTGAAATGTGAGTCAGATCTTCAGACTTCCATCCCTTATCTTTGCACAAGATACAACTGGGTTCGTTTGGGCAGTCTTTCACCTTATGACCGGAAGTGCCACACCTGTAGCACAGTTTGCTTCGATCTGGCCCCTTGCAGTTCAAGGAGATGTGTCCGAAGTTAAGGCACTTGTAGCATCGAGTTAGGGCTACCCTCCGACATATCCTGCATACAACCCAGCCGATTTTAATTTTCTCCTTAGCCAGGAGTTGTACAGCGTCTTTCTCTGGGATGTCTATTATTGCCGCCCTTTGTCCTCTAGGGTTGGTAGGCGTTAGCCTTACCCTAAAGCTCTCTGCCGTAGGAAGAATTGACCTAATTGAATCTTCTACTTCTTTGGCATCCGCAATGCAGTCAAGGTCTCTTATTTCCAAAGACGCCATTGGCTGCAAAGTCGAGATAACAGCTTTAGAGCCCAGGAGGTCCTTGACAGCGCTCTCGAATCGTCCCTTGTCGGTGGATTCCGCTCCGAGTTCTACGAGGAGACCGCCTGTTCTGGTCGCTCTTACTGTTACAGACACCGTTTTTTTCAGGTTCCATATTTTGCCTGATTTCCTTGAGGACCTCGGCGTAAATTCTCCCGTCTGCAGTTTTGATCAGTAAAGCATCCCTGCGCTGCTTGTTCCTTGTCTTTTTTGGCATTGCGCTGTGTTTCGTGCCTTCTTGCTTTTCGGGCGCCTGTTTGGAATCTTTTGTTATCGCTTGGTGTATCTTCTTCGCAGCCTTCTGTTGCGATTTAGAGCGCACCAATTGAAAGCCATCATTTTTCTCCTCCCCTTGACTGTTGTCTCCTGTCTCGACTGTTATCGGACCTTAGAAAAAAACACCTTAGAATTAATGATTTTACTCTCCTTAATGACCAAACCGACACATATAGGATATAGCATATAAAAGGTAGGCTTAAGTCAAAAATTGTCAATGCACTTGACAATGCTGACTAGTTCAGTGAAACGCGGCGTGCAAGAAAAAAGATAAATATATTGATCACATATTTGCGATGTAATTATTTTTAATAAAAAATTCTTGTCAAGGAATGTATCAAAAAGTAAATGAACGTTACATCGAACTCTTAATGATTACAATGTTTATGGTACAAACCGAGCTGTTTTATTTCATCCCAAAATAACGACGTCCAAAACACTTCTAGGGAATAACAAACATGATATGAGGATCCAAGTGAACTTGTGGAACATGTAACTATAAATTTTTGGCTTAAAATGAGAGATGAAAGTGTAATCAAACACACTCGGAGACTGTGGCGAGGAGGACAAAAGCTTGGAATGCTTCTTCCTAAATTATCTGACCAGGACTCGGAAGCTCTTCAAATTGCTTTGTTGGAACTATGCAACATGGCTAGGATTTCGGTCGATCGCTAAACTAAGGCACTTGTTGCCTTCTGTCGGATTGTCGATTGTCGTAGGATTGTAGACCCTAAAAAGAAACAACAAAAATAAAACCACCTTCAAATGTTCTCTTACGATTTAAAGATATAAAAAAAATACTACATGAATTTTGTTTAAGCAAGATTAGAAATTCATACAGAGATTATTTGATGAAAGTTATGTTTGCAATATAAATAAAATGTTAAATATGCTGAAACTAATTTGCAATAAAAATGAGTTTATTTACACAATTGTGCATTTCAATATTCATTTGAAAGTGTTTAATCTGATTTTGTTTAAAATTTAGAGCAGCATGCGTTTATTTACATTATTTGCAACTGTTAGTATTTAAGAACGAAAGCATATTGTCGTTCTTATATATTTCCTACTATTGCGGGAAACTAAACCCAACGAATAAAATGAAAATCAGGCTCAACAAGAAATGGGGACAAATAATTAAAATGAAAGTACAAGGCAACAGAAACCGATTTGAGTGATATATTCTTTTCTTTCAAAAACAAACACTGGCTGATTTATGTTATGAAATTGCATATAAATACTGTACTAAGAAGTTTTCCAATTCAGTTCCAGTTGACTTTACAATGTCTAAGATAATCTTGATAACTGTTTTAAGCGTTTTACTAACAGCAGAAGTGGCTGTTTGTTATGGTAGGTACTGTGGCTTTTAGCTAATAAACATTATTTTTATTATAAGAGTTTATTTTCTGATATTTTTTTCTTTTTCGTACAGATCGCATAACAATCAATCAGTTTCTGTCGCTAGTCGATAAAATTGCTCTTTACTTCCAAGAAATCCGTGAATCCGTTCAAACGCCCAATAATATTAAACCATTCAAATACCGACTCGTGTATGAAACTCCTGATGTTCGGGCAGAATACAACACCCTTCCACAGTCGGTCAAAGCGTTATTAGCAGCTTATGAACCAACCACTAGAATAATCTCCACTTTCCCTGCACTTAATCCTTCTTCAAGTCAATCCTCGAAACGCACACCATCCCAAAATATGACTAGTAAATCCCCTACTTCGCTGGAAACTTTGTTTCCCACTATTAAGGAAGAGCCGACCACCGCCGGAACAGAGTTTCAACTATCTCAAGAAGTTAGTGCCGGCACAACAAAAGTCAAGCGCAGTACAATTTGGGGTTTGGACAGAATTTCAGGTATGAATATAAGTTTAAGGACATTTTTAATTATAATAGCATGTAATGTTCTCTCGTTTCGTGCTTAGAAGAGCGTAAATTGTATAATAAGTTGTTGGATTGATTCGGGAGGAAACCTTTTATAATTCACATGCACAAATTGGTTAAGGCCATTTTAGTAATAAAATGAATCCCTAGTGCACCGAGTTGTGTCCCCCTTCGTCTTGACTTGTTAATATTTTAATTATATCAAGCTCCTTGGGAATGCATTCACTAGCTCGGCTATGCATTTTTGACAGTTTCTTGCATACATTTGCTGAAACATTTTGGAATATCCGCAAACAGCTTCCTTTGACAGCAGTTCTTTAAGTATTCTCATTGCATTTTCTAACGCAGAAAGGCTTCCCAAGAAAGAATCCTTTATTTCGTTTCATCAAATACAGAGTGCAGCAAGAAGTTCAAAAAAAATTCGCCCCATTTTTGATTCCTAATTGATAATGGATCACTGTTAAAACATGCTCACTGGAATTGGTTTCAATACGGTGAGTTTACATTGTATACACTCAATCGTGAAGAAAAGTAAATTACTCTATAACCGGCTGGCATGTGTGGGCACCTCGAAAAAGGAAATTGAGTAAATCTATCGGAAATAACTAAATCATATGTTTCCAAAAGTTTTAGCGAGATAATGTTGACAATCAATAAGTCAAATGCCAGATAGTAAACCGCAGTGAAGAATCCAAACTGATTAGATACCTTACTGACGCGATCACAAAGCTCTTTGAACATTCACATACTGCTCTGGGAAATCTAAGCAAATATGTCGATTGCAGGACTTGTTCCGAACATAATCGTTTTTATTTTGTCGACGTTTATCAATCCGTCTTTAGACCCACGTTGCCCCTACCTGTATGTAGGCCTTATTATTCGAACTTTCGCCAAACAGGCCGAATATTTGTAGAAGACTGAGCTTCAGCCAGGATTCTTTCTATATACACATATGAACTTCCTTTGCGAAATAGCAAAAGACGCATATAAGTGGATCAGCCGATTCATTCATTTGTTCCTCGAGAAAGATTTTCACGACGTACCAATTTATTAATCATCAGAGTCCAAAAATTAACACCAGTTACGTTCCTTAGGACTCCTCGCCTTATTTTGATATAATAGTAACTTTGTTTTGTCAGTTAGTGGTTTAGATCGAATAATTTTTTGAGGTACACATATAAAGGCTTTGTACGCCACAAATGACGGAATCGTTGTGACACAAAGCGAACCAAACATCGCACTTGTCATCCTGATAAACCAGAATCAGATTATTTGTCACATTGCTACTCTTAAAAAACTAACAATGGAAACAGTAAAGACGTTTAAAATAGAATGATATGATAAATAATAATAATAATTTAATTAGATTGTAGTCTTGCATTGTTTTCAAATAATTTTTGAATAATTTTCGAATGATTTCTGAATTTCAGATGATTTTACAATTGACCCGACTAACGTTGCTCTAAGAATTTTAAACAATGACAAACTATCGATTGAAAAACGCACAGTCAATGAAAATCGAGGACTGACCGACAAAGAAAAACTTACAAAAGTAATTAATTACTTCCAGAGAAAAATCTTCACAGAATACGGAATAGGATTCGCTTTGTATAAAGCCAAATTGCAGCTGTTCAAAAATATATTAGCTGAAGATTTTCCTTCGAATTTCTTGGAACGTGTCATAGCTCTTAAGTTAGCGCATGTGGCAATCGTAAGGTTTCACTATATCTCAGAATGAATTGTGTCCAATTTTCAAAAATATTTTCAGTTCGCTCGACGCCCTCTAAGGACACATGTTAATAAAGTTTTGGCAAAAGCTAAACGTTTTAGGGGCGGGCTGAGTGACCCACAAATTATGGATAACATAATAGTACTTCTAAAAGCTATAAAAGAACTTCCTGATTTGATCAAAGAGTCTTTGCGGGGATGAAATAAACTTGGGCGCACGAATGTGATGAATGTTGATTATTTATGAAGTCTTTCTCTGTATGGTTAAATAATTATTGTATTGTAATGTAAAGTTGTTCTATGCATTGATAAAAAATGCACAAATAAAACCAATTCACGATTTAGCTTACACATTGTTTCATTATTTTAAAATTGTCAGTTTAGTGTGATTTGAGCTCAATATGAACATTTTATGAAAGAGTTGACTTGTGTATGTGCGCTGATAGGCAAATTGTTTGTTTCACCAATAAGTGCAACTCCTAACAAGTGTTAACACTTTACATAAATTACGAATCTCGCGGTGATCGAAATGATGGCCCTAAAGATACTTTGCTAAAGATGTTTGCTGCTGCTTTCCTTCATAGTTTTTTCATTATTATTTCACTTGATACCAAAGAGCTAATTAAGTTATATATTTAATATTGTTCAATTAAAATTGGATTATCTGGAAACAAAATTAGGATCGGTAATTTGTCTCATCAATGTGAAATAAATAATCATAATATTGTAGGATGAATGCTATTGTTTGTTTTGCTTTCACATTCACAACCCTGGAGTAGTCGCGCGGTTGACAGTTGTCACCCACCTGCCATTATTTAAGGGTTGCTCCCTCTCCACAACCCCCATCATTCCATCCCCTCCAGTATCTTTCGAGGAGACTCTATTGTTGGAATCAACAGCCTTGCCGTTCAGTTTACCCTTCAACTACGGAAGATATACCACCCCTACTACTTTGGTTGACAAGTGTCCCCCACGCGACCTTTTAAGTTATTTTATTGGTAAGTAATTTTTTCTTTAATAATTTTTTTCATGACAACAAATATTACAATACAATACAAATACAATACAAATAAAGATTTTCACGAGATAGAGATGTCAGGACAACAGATGAAGTTGAACTTCGAGCTTTATTTGGTCTCTCATATTTGATAGGGAGTTACGGAATGTGCAGGACTAATGTTCAAAAATTGTGGGACAAATCCAAGGGGAATGACATGGAGTCATGTTATCTTGCGATGAGTAGGCAAAGATTTGCTTTTCTGTTGAGACGTTTACGATTCGATAACATGCATGATAGAGCTTCACGTAGAGAAATTGATAAATTTGCTCCAATCAGAGAGGTGTTTGAGATTATAAATAATAACTTCCCCAAATACTTCATTCCCAGTGAATACCTCACCATAGACGAGCAGTTATTAGCTTTCCGAGGTAACCGCCCATTCAGGCAATACATTCCGAATAAGCCAGCTAAATACGGCATCAAAACATTTGCACTAGTAGATGCTAAAATGGTATACACGTTCAACATAGCAACATATATTGGTGTTCAGCCGGAGGGTCCATACCGGTTAAGTAATTTTCCAATGGAGGTGGTATTGAGATTGGTGGAACCGGTAAAAGGATCCCATAGAAATATAACAGCAGACAATTGGTTCAGCAGTATTCCGTAGGCGAAAAAATTGTTAGAAACCAAAGGCCTCACATATGTTGGCACCCTCAGTAAAAACTAAATTGAAATCCCTAAGGAATTTCAGCCAGCCAAACAACGTTCTGCGTACTCATCAATGTTTGGATGTCACGAAGACTGCACACTAGTCTCTTACTGTCCAAAAAGAAATCGGGCAGTACTCCTAATTTCAACTTTGCACCATGATAATTATATCGATGAGGAAACAGGTGAGTTGTCAAAGCCTGAAATTGTCACATTTTATAACCACACCAAAGTTAGTGTTGATTTACTTGACCAACTGATAGCGAGGTATAATGTGGCAAGAAATACTCGTCGATGGCCAATGGTTGTGTTTTTCAATCTATTGAATATTTCAGCGATCAATGCACATTGTATTTATAAATCAAATTCGAAAAAAATGTGAGCAGAAGTATATTTTTACAAAATTTGGCATGGGAAATGATTAAACCTCAAATTCAATATCGGTCAACAATACTGCAACTACCCATTGAATTGAGGCCTCGCGCATGTATCCTTCTTGGTACTTCAATACAAGAGCCAGCATCAACAAAAGGAAGAGAAGGTGCTAGAGGACGTTGCCATGACTGTGGGCGACAAAAAGATAAAACCACAAGGAAATGGTGTGATAAATGTGAAAAGTGGATGTGCAACGATCATTTGAAAAGTGTTTGCCAAAATTGTTTTTAAAATATAAGTATTTTGTAATAAACTATGATATTCATAACAGTTAAAAATGTTTTTGCTGTTATGCTAAATTTGAGACTTTAATTTTTACCTAAAAATGCTTATGTTTGATTTGAAAATATATTTTTCAATTTATTTCAAGATTGTTTTTATTTGTAAACATTTTCCAACATTAAAGCAAGTCATAAAGATTAATAATTAAGTAAGTAATTAAATTTTAGGATACCAAAAACAAAATAATTCTATGGGTGACATTGGTCAACCATGCGACCCTTCATGTAACTGTTAACCGTGCGACTATTGCAGGGTTAAGTCTAGAATACTTTCGAGATTATGAAATTATTTCTCTATTTCTTTAAGTTTATGTTTTAAATAAATTGAAGTAAAGTTTTTTTTTTTTTTGTTTTCAGTCTGTTATTTTCAATGTAATATCCCCTCAAATGCAATGATCAATATTTACCAGTGAATATTGAATTGAAGATTTTCGAATTTAGCTCCAAGCGCGAATTGTAGCGCATCATGTTGCGCACTGCAGCAATGTTGATAGAATTTTAAATTTTCGCGGCGTACTGCCCGTTCATTGTGGATGAATTTTCACGCCCTCGGAAAAAGACACAATCAGCTGTCACTGTCGAACTGATAAGAACATCTTTACAGTGAACAAAACGTAGAAACGTCAGAAAATCGTATATTCTGTATATTGATTCCTTTACTCATCGTCTTGGCTATAAGTTAATAAAACGTCCTACCACAATGAAGAAGAAGGTAATTAAAATTGCTAATAAAGTGATGCCTAAAATTTCCAAGCGCTTTTTACAATTTATATGAACAGGTGCTACTAATGGGAAAGAGCGGTTCGGGAAAGACTAGTATGCGATCAATTATATTTGCCAACTATATAGCGCGGGATACCACCAGGCTTGGAGCGACCAGTAGGAATTAAATAAATTGCAATAATGCCGTCGTTACTAATTTATTTTTGCTTACTGCAGTTGATGTTGAACATTCGCATGTACGATTTTTGGGAAATCTTGTTCTCAACTTGTGGGATTGCGGCGGACAAGAGTCCTTCATGGAGCAATACTTCAACTCACAGAAAGACAATATTTTCCGAAATGTAGAGGTTTTGATTTATGTATTCGACGTAGAAAGCAGAGAATTGGATAAGGACGTTCACTACTATCAATCATGTTTGGAAGCGTTGCTGTTGGTATGTAAACAACTGAAAGTATGAATTATTGGGCCTGAAAAGTTTTCTACAAATATACATTGTTTACCTTAGAATGCTTTTGGGTTTGTTAGGAATCAATTGTTGATTTGATCAACAGATTGAGATGTTTCTGATAATATGATTTGTTCTCAAAGAATTCCAGTCAAGCCAAAATATTTTGCCTCATTCATAAAATGGACCTTGTGGCCGAGGAACAACGAGATGTAATATTCAAGGAGCGTGAGGAAGACTTAATTCGACTGTCTATGCCACTGAAGTGCACCTGCTTCAGAACAAGCATCTGGGATGAGACCTTATACAGGTCAGACTGAATGATTGCTATTAAGTAAAGACTTCACAGGTTTTTTTTCAGGGCTTGGTCCAGCATTGTGACAATGTTAATCCCAAATGTTGCAGCGCTCGAGAACTCCCTGACACACTTCGCCAATATTATTGACGCGGATGAAGTTCTGCTTTTCGAACGGGCAACATTCCTTGTTATTTCGCACTGTCAGCGCAAGCAGTATCGCGACTCGCATCGATTCGAAAAGGTCTCCAACATCATAAAACAATTCAAGTTGTCTTGCTCAAAGTTAGGTGCCAAATTCCAATCGATGGAAGTGCGAAATAGTGCGTTTGCCGCTTTCATTGACACATTCACAAGCAATACGTATGTGATGGTAGTGATGTCTGATTCGAATATGCCCTCGGAGGCGACACTAGTGAACATCCGAAATGCTCGCAAGTACTTTGAGGAATTGGAAAACCCGAACAGTAGTGCAGGATCTCATCATTATCACTGATATTTAAGGAAAGCGCCACGCGCGCGACATAATTTGTGATTTATTTTAACAGAAAGAATTTTATGCATATAAATATTAGTCATCACAGCGTCCAAGCTATGAGCCAAACCGATCATAAGAATAACAACAAAAACAACAACAAGAGACAAATATTAAACTATTTTCTATCTTTATACCAGCGACGAGTGTAGAGATGACCGCGTCGTATTTGTTAATTAGATAGTTTGATTTGATTTTTAGCTTTAAAGTGAAACAAGACTTCCTGCGTTGTTTATAAAACAGAGCTTGTCATTTAATCAAAAATATAGTGAATGTATTTTGTAAAAAAAGGAAACTATTGCAATGTCATTTATTTCAAAATGTAAATGCAGAGAATGAGATAGGTAAATATTACCAGTACATAGAAGGAATGTGCTATAAGTGCAATCTGAAGTGCATACCAAGTGAATGATAACCGTCAGATGCTAAACCTTCTTTTCGAATTGCCGTTTTGGGTTGCACTTCGAACATGAAATCATTAACTTTTAATACTTGAGGAGTTAGTCCATAGAACTTTCATATGGTATGAACGGAAGTGATTGAACTTGGTTGACGTTAGCTTGCACTTGATTTCAAAATGATATCTTACCTAATTCCTCATCTATTTCCTCCATGTCAGAATAGGTACCAGGTATATCATCATAATGCACCATTCAAATACAGTAAATCTTCTAAATAATTCCGCGAAGATGTGAAAGCTGTTTCATACTTGCGCCGGAATGTATATTTTTAAAACTAATTGAATAATCCAAGAACGTATATCCGTTAATACTCAAATAAGGAATTTGATTCAAAATAAAAGTCCTGCAACTTCCTCGTAAGGCAAACGTAAGAAAAGCTCGAGTCTAATTTTGTACGTAGCAGAACATTCTGGGGAGTAAGTCGACGGACGCATGAACGTAACTTGACGAGAAATATGATATCCATGCCCAGAAATGATTTGCAACATGCCGATTGGTTATATTCTCATTTAGACTTTTCTTTGATACTCGATAGATTAAGAAAGGAAGCTGGGAATTGTTCGCAACCATGGAAAAGCGATCAATGCGTGTGAAACATTTTCGATATGGGCGCAGGATTCGAAAATCGTTTATGTGTCGCCGCATACGAGGCGGCTGAGAAATAAATCGAAAAGCAAATCGCTACTAAAAGGCCAGATAACAGTCTCCTCCTACGTATTCGAATGTCAGCTTAAACATGATTGGTTGCAATGATCATTCATAGTTTAAGGAAAGATTTCTAGTAAAAAACATCATTCAGCATGGTGTCTTTGGATTTCAATAATGGGATTAAGATGGAAATTCGATTGAATAAGCAAATTCCTTTATGGGATCTTGCTAAAGTAACAAAGAATTCTACAGTGAGAGGTGACACCCGCCACCAGTTAAAAAGTAGATTAGATTTTAAACATGTCCAGCTTCAGAACTACCCATGAAGAATCAAACGAGAGTTTTACGAATTGTTCAATGAACTAAATACTACTAAGTTAAGTATATAGCAGAAGTAGGAATACGGGCATGAAATATAGTACAAAATTATGCTATTAAGAAAATAAAACAATATTATTAATAATTTAAAAAAATACGTCACCTGTGAATTACATTATTTGACATCTGCTGTCAGTTGTGATCAATAATGTAGGACATATATGTAATTATGATTAGTTTCAAGTTAGCATAAACGTTTTAAATTGTTCAATTATTTAATTTAGAATCGACACGTGTTGTTACTACTCAAAGGGTATTTCGTGCAAAAAAATGGTTCACAGTCCGTGTTATTAGAACATGATTTCACTCATTATGATAATTAGCCAGAAAACCGACATTTATGTTCGTAGTAAAGAGAATGAAGCGGCCGTTTAAGCAACTTTGGTTAAACGAAAAATACCTCTGTTGAACGTAATAGTTTTCAAAATTAGTGGCTTCCCACTATGACAACCTGGCGTATTGGCGATTGGATTATAGCCAGGATATATATGAGATATTTTTGGTAAGAAAGTTCATAGATTGTCCTCTTGAGACGATCGAAAATTACGTGCGATTTTCATCGAGCAATCGTCGCTTCCAATCAGGTAAATTTTCCATTAAACAGGTTCGTAAATGATTTAATTGATGTAAATGTAAGTCAAATCCTCAAAGTATCTCCATTCTATGCGGAAGAATCTGAAGGTCTGAAGCTGACTATAATACAGAAGCACAATCGGGCCGCATATCTCCAACGGGTCGAGATATATATCCTTCATACACCGCATTAACTGTGGTGACTTTTGGAAACGGATGCCTGAAACAGATTTTGTTGTTGTTGGTGATACTGATGCCGATGCCATAAACTTCCAACAAGACGGGCAGCATCATATGCGTCAGTAACATTATGATGCAATATTTAATTTATAAGGAGTGTTGATATAGAGTGATTCTTGAAACTCACGAAAGGGACATTCAGATGGCTGTCTGGAGCCTGGAGACTGCTTTCTTTAGAGCTTCATCGAGTCACCAATTTACGCTAACCAACTGCAAAGGGGAAGCTGAAACTTACGTATGAGTTAATGCTACATACCTTATAACTCAAGATGCTGCACAGATTTATCGAAAATCGGAATAAGCTGGTCAAGGTGTGTAAAAAAGACTTGAGAGATATTTTCTAAATTGTAAATGAGACGTAAAATAGAAAATATTAGTTCCAACAAGCATACTATTGGACAGAATTAACTGTGTTTTATTTTAATTTTAAGATCAAATAATTCTCATTGGGAAGTCCTTTACTAGTATTTCAAATATCATTAGTAGTAATCACGTGCGATTTTGTTGGCGTGCTAACGACACATCTAGCAGTGGCATATATCTAAAGGAACAATAATCAAAGAGAAGTTTGATATTGACTAAACTACCGTCTTGTGTACATTTAGTTCAAAATGAGTTGGCATGCGTTCTAAATTCGGCAAATGGACGGTATTAATTTGCGTACTTCATTCCTCCTTCGCAAAATGTTTCGAAAAAAAAAACAAATAGATGAACTATATTAGTTTGTAGAAGTTAGTATGTTGCGTTAACAACACTTGAAACTCGGCGTATGAAATCCTTCTGGAATAATGTTCGCAATTTCCTATGCTTCATTTGTTCTTTCCTGCATTTTAGATCAAATGATGATCTAATGTTGACTCAACTGTTTTGATTATCTTAAACTTACTTTGATCCACAAAATTTCTCGGTTCATGTATATGATGCTCCTCGAGATGGACAAAACGACATGTTTGGATTGGACATTTAATTACAAAAATATACGTTTATTTATATAAACCGCGTCTTATGCTATACATTAATAAAAGCAAGGATATGTTTATCCAAAACAGAACGATTGTGTATTTGTTCTGTTAAAACAGGATAACAAACAAATCACATAAACTGATACATTCACCGAATTGGATGCAAAACTTTTACATCCGTTTTAAATGTAAGGCACTGTTTATGAAATTTATGAAAAAAAAAACTTTGAATAAATAAACTTACGCAAGTATCATCATTAAGTAGCTAATAAATGCAATAAAATCATGTTAACGATATGAAGAGCTTACTCAAAAGCTAGCCTCAGTACATGCTTGTTTCCTGTTCATTATTTGACGAATTTGTTGCCAGTTGCCATCATTGTATCACACTCAACTGTAGTATCGTTTCACTTCCAATAAAAGATTGTCTACAGTAGAATCCTCGATAAGTACAAATTGTTTCTCGCCGCGGCTAAAGAAGTAGATATCGCCCGTATAAATATCAAACCATAGCGCGTGGATATGCAGGTCATTTTGTTCGAGTCGTCGTTTAAGGAAGCCATAGGACGCGATATTGGATAATTGTTGCAGTGTATTAATTTGTGAGAGTTTATCTTCGATGGCGAACTTGTCCTCGGGGTCAATGTAGGCAACGAATTTACGCAACGGTGTTTCCGATGAGAATATTAGGGGTTCCTTCATGCCCGTACGAACCCAATCTTGGAATCGATCCAAGCTCGACTGGGCATGAGTGCACAGCCACGATCTCAGTGGCGATAGCCGACGATTGTCCTGTAAAAATGCATGTTATGGCCGAATGTAAGTTGAAAAGAAGATTAATTTACCTGGGAAGCAAATTCAGGATCTCTCAACTGATACAGTAGGTTCATGGCCTTGCAGTCACTATGACCGCATACGATTATGTGTCGAATGTCATTTACTATACATCCTAATTCTAATGCGGCGGGCTCACAGCTGAAAAATTCGTCCACAAAGTGATGTGAATGTGGAATTACGTTCCCTGCGTTACGAACTACAGAGGAAACATATAAATTACTCATTTCTATATTTTTATCTCACGATTTATTATCTACCAACAAACATATCTCCAACATGCGTCTCTGTGAATCGCGTGGGGATCATTCTACTGTCCATGCATGTGAAGAAAACCGCTTTTGGCTAGAATAAAACAAGATAATTTTTGTATTTTGTACTGAAACTTAAAATTCGTTGAATCATTTCGTTGTGCCTAGAATTTCTCGAAAATTTCAACTGAATTAAATTTCACTGAGAATTCCCCAGTTTCAATTAGCATCAACATTTTATGCTGCTGACAATAAAACTCTAGCAAACAAAACTTAGTTAAAAAAAATGCAGTAAACAAATAAAAAAAATTTAATTTAAGTTGACGAACAGATAACGTATTTTAGAGATAATGTTAAAAATCGGGTGCTTAGGTTTGATTAAAAATAATATGCTTATCAATGTCGACGCCACCCCTATCCTTAAAAACAAAATCACGACAATGTAAACAAAATGATAGCACGTGTCGTGAAGCCGCACAAGTTCCGACAGAGCTTTTCCATAGAATAACATTCTGCGGATAAGATATGTATGTGGTGTGAACACGGTAAAGCTTTTGTTTTTATTATCTGTCAGATTTCACCTTTGAATATCAGTTCGAGTTATGATTATTGTCGACACGAGCCCACGTTATTTTCGCAAAGCATTAAATGCTCTCGAAGCAAATGACTACTGACCTCTGGATTATCGCGAACATTTTGAAATTCTTTCACCATTTGTTGTAGCGTAGTGCCGCGATATCGCATAATTCCTCTTAAAATCCGGTCCATTTTGCGCCAACACACTCACTGTCTTGTTCTTCACGGTCCAACTGCAGAAACAATTGATAACTGGCAATCAGAATTAACGAAGCACTTGCACAAACACCATAAATTAGTACACATTGAATACTGAACATCAAATTCAAAATATCCGTCGACTACTATTCATGCCTCTACGATGGCAGGCGCAAAGTCGCGGCACACAAGCACTTGCAATGGCTGCTAAATGAGTTTCTAAATCTGGACAATCGGAACGTTAACACACCGCACAATGCTTGCTAAACAGCTGTTTTAATCCATTACTCTGCCACTTGCTAAACTCAGCATATATTAAGCTATCGACATGAGGCGAAACCACATAGTAAACAATTTGATAAACATTCACACGGGTAAATGACGTCATTTGAAAGCTTACAGAACCAGTCCAGGAAAACAAATGAGATCTATGAGCGGTTTGTGTCTTGGATGACTGTGGAATGTAATTTTCCTATGAACTGCGCGAATGGGCGACCAATCTCTAATATTTGAGCGGGATAACGTCGCAACCTACGTGGCAGTAGCCCTTTCCAGGGGTGCAGGTCACACTAAAAATATCAAAAGGGCAGGGCAACACGTGAATTCAATTTCTGCGCCATTAATCGATAAGTATAAGGGAGTTATTGGAAATCTGAATATTTGGAAATATTCTAACAATCTCACATTTGAAGTGTAGAGCGGTGTGAATCGTTTGAATTGAACAATTCTTATTACCAACTCACATCTTTCGAAAGGAAGTAAAATATTCATTTTAGTTTATATTAAAATAAATGGGACAATAAATAGGTATGGTTTACACTGTAGATGTGTTCTTAGAAAATTCTGGAAACAGAAGTCGTAGTTATTCTTAAAATCGTATTCATTCATCGTATACTTACGATTCTTAATAACTATTTAAGATTTATGTAACAAAAATTAAATGAATGAATAGTGTGTAAAAATAAATTTAACCCTTACCGTGCAACGTCGTTTTCGGCACCTCTTCCGTGCAACGTCGGGTCACTTGTGTCCGATGCTTAAAAAAGTACATTTAAGTTTTATAAAAAATCTAAAAAAATTCATGTTACCTTATTAACTATCCTACTTTGAGGATCAATCGGAATATTGCTGATTTTTTCATTTGTTTAAACAATATATTTATACAAACAAATGAAAACGTGAAAAATATTATTTTTTTTCAAAAAATCGTAACTTTATCAAAAATTAATAAAATTCAAAAACTCAAACGGGAAATTAAAGCTGAAGAATAGTACTTTGAAGAAAAAAATAGTAGAATTATGTATGAAGTAATGGGATACTTAAGTTTTGAGCATCAAAATCACGTTTTTTGAAAGTACGTAAATAGATAGAAATTACAATAAAATACACATTTTATTCATTTTTATTCAATTTTATTTATCGAAATGACATGAAATACAATAGATTATTAAAGAAACATGAAAAATACAAAATGATGAAAAAACCAAGGATAAATTATTGCGCACATACTAAGCATAGTTCGTATCTGTGCTCTTCACACACAGGCGTTTGGCATTTGGCACAGCAAATATACGTTTTTTTGTCTTTTTTCGGATCGCAGACAGCACAGCGTTTTCTTTTCTCCATTTTATTAGGCTGAAGAGTATTATTTGTAACGTCTGCTCTTAATATTATGCGAATGTTCGTTTTCGTTGCTTTAGGCAGTCGTGGTAGCTGCATCCGATGGATCAAATGAGGCTTTATCAAAGCGAGACTTAACTCCTCCAAAAAGCGCTGCGATTCAAAATATCGTGATCAGGTAATAAATTCCATAAAATGCAGGCATTGACTCCAGCTTGATCGATAATACCGAAGAATAAACGCAACGGCCATCGATATGTTTTTCGTGCACACGAATAATTACCGCACAACTGGTCGAAAACATCTGTCCCACATTTGTTTTTGTTATAATACAAAATAGTATCTGGTTTGCATTTATCACTGTCCATCTTGACCGATTTGTGCACCGATGATAACAAGAGCACGACTTTGTTTTTTTTTTTGTCGGACAATAGGACGTCAAGGAAAGTAGACCAGCGTAACCTGCTCTCATGGTACCAGCTGAAGCCGGGGACTTGAATGTATTAGGTACCTGTCGTTTATTTTTTCTCAAAGTACCGACCATCTTCAATTAATGATTGTTATACATATTTTGAAAGCATTCTACAGAAGAGAACCAATTGTCACAAGTGATAACTCTTTCAGTATTATGTATCGGCTCAGATAGACGTCGTATAAAGTATGTTGGTATCGACTCGGCTTGCTCTGGAGTAACTCGACCAGTGTAGGGAATCGCATTCAACATGTAAAAAGTCCTCGAGTCATTTATCGATAAAATTATTATACCATAGCGGGCAGGCTTCGACTTTATGTATACGCGAGCTGAAAACCTTCCTCGGAATCCCAGTAACTGTTCATCTATAGTAACATTGGCGCATGGGGTGTAATTACTTATACAATTTCCAATAAAAATATCCCACAGTTCTCGTATGGGAGCCAGCACATCGCTCTCGCGTCGTTCATGTCGTGTGGTTTTATCATCAAATCGAAGCCGTGCTCCGATAAATTTGAAACGCCTCAGCGACATCACCGTTTTATATAAATTTGAGCCAAATTTATCGGACCATAAATTATCAAGAAGCACGTGATTACTTTTATTTACTCCTTGATGCGTTTTATTTGCATTTTTAATGCAAACCTGTGTGTGCTTTTAATTCGTTTAACGACAAATTAGAAAACGTTGCTGAATCAGCGACGTCAATCGTGATAGTAGTTTTATATTTTTCAATTTCGGCGTTTGTCCATTTCAAAATTAGATCCAACATGTCGTCCGAAAATAGCGCTTTCCAAGATTCGTATGGGTTTGTTGCTTTTAAGCTGTTACCTTTAGCTGCAGGCAAATGCATCGTTAAATATGATCTTCGACCACGTGTCTCCGGAGTATCAAGACTCCACTTGAATTTGTCCTTGCCGTAGGCAAATCTGCGCTTTCTTTGCTGAGGTGCTTCCTCTTCTTCCTCGTTCTCTTCTTCCTCATCATTAGAGCTGAACTCGTCACACGAAACTTCAGACTCACTAGACACCATATTCTCCACATTATCCTCGTTGTCGGAATCAGAAACATCGTCGCCGTAATGAACTTCGGGATCTCGTTCACGTAAAACGCGACTTATTGCCAAATCTGATCTTTGCGCCATTGAATCTGAGATATAAAATTGAAATTCTTATAACAATCACATACATTTTGATTACAATAATAATAAAAACATATGAAAATTTGAAAAGAGAACACGTGTTCTGTTAGGTTAGGAAACTCTCAAAGTTAGGTTAGGAAACTCTAATAGAATTTATTTATATATATAAGATTAATTTATCAATTCCTAATGAAAAAACATGAAAAAAACCTTCGAAATTAAAATAAACATTTCACTCACCTGCGATTTCAAATCAATGTAACGTGCAACGTCGGGTCACTCGTACCTTTCCGAAATTTCATCCGGCTCTCACGACTGCTGTTGTGGCACTAAACCGTCGGCCCTTCGGGAGCTAGTAGGGTACTAGTACACAATTTTTTTCATTGTAGTTTGGGACCGCCCTCCCCCATTTTCGAGGTACAGGGGACAATCACTTTCGCCAAGGCACGAGTGACCCGACGTTGCACGGTAAGGGTTAATTTGTGAATCCTTCACGGACGCACTACCATAATTTTGATCCTTGTTTAACTAATTGAACCAGGACGGAAGACAACCCCGCATGAACTCTGAATCAATGTCTCACTTCCTAATTGCTAAGCATGTCCCTTTCTTATTTCTTTCATCCTAGAAGTTAAAGTACTCGCATCTCGTTCGCATGAAGCTTTACAGTTGAAGTCAGGCAACTTTAAACATAGAGGTATAAGATAATAGAGTGGACCTATACGTGAGCATACGTGAGCGCTCGAAGTATTTGATTAAGCTTATTTCTACCTTGGCCAGCTGTTCATATGTTCAACTCTATTCCTGATTGAAGTTGAGCAACACGAAACGTGATTTCCCAAATTCTATCGAAATTTGAATTATTGCCAAGTGAGAAGATAGCTTTAGACTTATAAATGGGAAATGGATACAGTGTAATCATGGTTCGAAAGATACAAGGTACATTGTAGTCCGTGTAGAACGGCTTCGCTCATGACAACCAATAGCCCGAGGGCCAGTCAATTGCAGACATACTTAAAAAAGGTCCCCAATTAACTTACGTAAATTTCAGATTCTATGAAATGATAGTAAATTTTGAGGTTTTTTTGTATTTTTGAAGGTGTCTAGCAGATGGTTGCCGAAACCCAAAGTGTCTGGCTTTTTGCAAAATGACTTTTACTATTAGCCCGTACAAAATATCAATATCTCAGTTTTTCACAATGATGTAAATAATGTCAAATTGTCACCTTTGATATCAGTTTCCTTCGATAACTCAAGGTTAATAGTATTCAAATGTTGCAACCTGGTGTACAAAAATTGCGCAAAAAAAAAATGTTCGGCTCTCATACAATGACGCATGTCATTGTGATCACTGGTTTTTGCTCTACAATCGTTTTAAGCGTCGTAAGTATGGGCACATATTTGTTTTTATATAAAGTACATCCGTTTGTTACGACTCCGCTTACAACGACCGATCGGTTTTAACGCCGGAATTTTACACATAATTGTCCGGTTATAACGACACGACGAACGTTAACGTGTTTACAAATAAATCGTAGGTAAAAGCTATCTACACCTCGCGCATTCCTCTTGCCTGCCCATTGCTGATTGGAATGGGACTATTTTTTACGGCAATTACACTTGTCAGAAAAAGGATCCGTACAACATTAAAAGAAATCAACATATTAGGAAATTCATCCTGAAGAAAGCTGCTTCATTTAAATAAACAATAACATTTATTAATTTATGAAACTATCTTTTGACTAGATTTTACAAAATAAAAACATAAAATCCTCACTTAATCGAACCAGAAAAGTATCCGTACATAACAATATTAATTTTCAAATATTCAAATATTTTATTACACATCAGGGTTTAATAACTTTTCGCCTTGTTAGAATTTCCTGTGGCGTACACAGTTGATCTTTTGTGTTGTAGGAAAACCAAAGCTACACATTGTGTGCTGTGTGCTTGAAATTATTACCTTGCTGGAACCAGAAATCGTCACCAAGTCTCAACTGCTGAACGCTTTTCTTCAAATTCGCCATCAAAATATTAAGGTAACGGTTTTGATCCATAGTTGATTCTATAAACACAAGTTGACCAACACCTTCTGCCGCCATACACCCCCAGACCATCACACCACTTCCACCATGTTTCACAGTTGGTACAAGATTGTCTTTTTCGAGGGCAGTACCGCTCTTCCGCCACACTAACTTTCTTACTTTAATGCCAAACATGTAAAATTTGCTTTCGTCAGAGAATAGGACCTGTTCCCAAAACTTTGGTGGCTTGTTCACATATTTTTTTTTGCGGAATCCACACCTTTCTCCCTGTTCACTTCCGAAATGTATGGTTTCTGCCGTGCTATGCGTGAGCGATATCCATCTCTCTTTAGTATTTTTCGTATGGTATCTTCGTGAAGAACCTTGCCAAAAGATTCCTTTATATTTATAACAATTCGGGAAGCAGTTACTCAAGAATTCTTTTTAACTGCCTACAAAACGTTTCTTTTTTCGCGTTCAGTCAATATTAAGGGTCGACCACAACGAGGTTTTGACATAATCGAACCAGTTTTATTAAATTTTTCACCACATACTGGACAGAGGAGTGAGTTCTGCCTACTATTTGCCCGATTTCGCGCTAAGTTTTCCCTTCACTTTTAAGTTTCAGCATAATTTTGTTCTCCTCAGCATTTATTTTTTCATCATCATGTATTCTGTATTCATGTATTCATCATGTATTCTAGTGCACAAAAAATTTACAAAAACTGCACTCACTTGTAAAGCGATCACAACTTAAAGTAGAACTATTATTGCATATGTCATCGCATAACACGGGGAATCCCCCAGTTTGTTTTGTACGGATACTTTTTCTGGTTTATTGTGCTGCCAAAAATTGTTTTTGTTTGAGTTTCAAGTTTTTTCAATAGTAAGTATTATAAAATACTGGGAATCATGCAAAAGTGTAGATTTTATGATATTATAAAAGAAAGCATACAAATTAAGCGGACATATCCTTTTCAATACAACCATAACTTTGTTATCTTGCATATACGAGCGCTTTTTCTAGCAAGTGTACACATACTCAAAAAAATCTGCGTACATCTCATTAGTAAATACTGAATGATGTTGGAATTGTATGAATCAATAACGTGATCTTGATTTAATCATTTTGATGAAAAAGCCTAATCTGCAGGAAACGTATTGAAGCAGGTTTGATTAAAAAATTCCCAAAATTAACGAAGATATAGTAATTTCAATAGTTGGAAGTCTGTGAGCGGCCCTAAAAAAGTCTGCGTACAGATCACAAATTTTGGGGATTCCCCGAAATGTGCAGTGGAAATGCCTACATGTTTTCATTGATCTGCGTGGAGATACTTCATTCTGCGTGGAAAATTGTTTGTGAGTTTTGCTTGAATAAAAGACTATTCTTTAATATGGAAGCTAAAAATAAGGAAATCAGTGTCAGTGAGCGTAAAGTAATAATAAAATTGCGTTAAGTAATAATAAAATTGCGTGAAAACGGGAAAAGTTTTCGTGAAATCGTAAAATTAGTTGGGAGAACCCATTCCTCGGTCCAAAGGGTTGTTGCTAATTACGATGAAACCGGTTTGATTATTTCACGGCATCGATCAGGACGTCCTCCTAAACTTACAACACGTGAACGTAGGAGTATTATTAATGCTGTGAAACAAAATCCCTGATTAACGGCGTTCCGAATTGCGCAGGACATAAAAAATAAATATAATAAAACAATAAGCGATGAAACAGTGCGCATAATTCTCAGAAAAGGCGGTTACCATGGTCGAGTCGCACGTAAGAAGACGTTCATATCGAACCGAAATCGCCGAAAGAGGATGGAAATCGCCAAAATTTATGTGAATATGCCAAAAGAATTTTGGAAAAGTGTTCTTTTTTCGGACGAAAGTAAGTTTTGTATATTTAGGATAAAAGGACGCAAATTAGTATGGAGAAAACGCTCGACAGAATTCAATAAAGAAAATTTGATTCCCACTGTAAAGCATGGTGGAGGTGGTGTGATGGTTTGGGGGTGTATGGCAGACAGTGGAGTGGGGCAATTAATTTTCATAAAATCCACAATGATAAATACGGGTACCTTAACATTTAAAAAAATAATATTAAGCAAAGTGCCTAGAAATTGCAGCTGGGGAACGCCTTTTTCTTTCAACATGATAATGACCCCAAACATACTGCTCAAATAAATACGCTTTGGTTGGCCTAGAAGGTCCCAAAAGTCTTAGGTACACCTCCTCAATCCCCAGATTTAAACCCAATCGAACATTTGTGGGATTTACTTGAAAGGAAAATTCGAGAGCATGACATAACAAGCAAAGAGTCATTAAAAAATGTTATTTTGAAAGAGTGGAACAAAATAACGGCCGAAGAAACATCAAAACTTGTTCAATCCATGCAAAATAGGCTAAAGGAAGTCATTTATAGGAAAAGCTATGCTACTAGATATAAAGGTTCTTAATCTGATAAGCTAAGATAGTGCTTTTCAAATAAAATGATTAAATTTTTTCAGTTGTACGCAGACTTTTTTGGATGAATTGCGATTACTTCTTGGAAGAAACTTTTTTATTTTGGTTATTCTAAGCAACGAACGAGTATTCAGTTACATATTTATCTAGCATATAGTTTAATGGAAGTAATAACCAAAATTTTTTAAGTTTTAAACAAATGGCAAAGGTTTTTATAATGATATGTTTGCTACGACCAGCAAGTGTACGCAGACTTTTTTGAGTATGTGTATGTTTCGTTTGATGTGTGAGGACGTGAGTAAAAATGGCTTCTACAAAACTTGAAAGTTCTCCATCGAAAAAAGTACGATAGTTCAACGTTTAGAAGAATTGCAATTTTAATATATCGGTTGCGAAAATTCAGTGTAAATCATTCGGTAGCCCCAGTTTAAAAAATCATCACAAGATAGGATCTTGGTTCAATGCAAATGTTTAAAAACCCTAACGCATGATGGTGTCATCTCAAGAATAAGTTGACTTCACATTTTTACAACGGTTTCACAACCCCGTGCACGGGCCCATATTTCAATAAAAGAGGAATTTTTTTGTTCAACAGCTACACATTCTTATCTTTGATTGTTCGATTATTTGGGTTAACCCTTTTAAGAGAAGATAGAATATTATGGCTTGGAAGAGTGCTGTAGAGTCATTGTCGGTTGAACAGAGCCATGGGACCGAATGGCAAATTAAAGTGTGGTCTAATTTAGTCCCAAAGTTAATTGACGACAAAATATTTAAGGCCGACGAAACTGAGTATTTTTCTATAAGCTAACGCCAGATAAAATCTAAAAATTTCGAGGTGAAAAACTCTAGAGAAGAAAATTTTCGGAAGACACGATAACTATGATCACAAAATAAAGCAGCACCAAAAATTCCGATAGGTATCCCCAACGATAAATCAAAATGCCTCCCAGGCAGCTACCTGCTCATGAAACTGTCCAAAATGTAATTAATAAAAACTTATACAAATAAAAACCTTTTTCGGTGGTTGGATAGATCTTTAGATTTGAATTAAATAGTAAAAGAGCTTGTGAACACGGGTTCGGTAGGCCAAGGACTACCATTGGAAAGTCACAGTCATTTCTATGACAATTCAAGCTGATCTCTTTGGCCGCGTTTTGACAAAAGAAGGACAAAAAATTTCAAAGCGAAGAATAAGGATCTTGATAGAACCCTGCTGGTATTGTTAGCAGGTTAAAACCTTCTGGCTTACTGCGAACTGTTTCTTGTAGATTGCAGGAGCCTGCCGCACGAGCCTTGTAAATGGCTGCAATGAAATCAAGCAATATAGTTGGCAAATCAGGCGACTCTTGTACAAGGAAGACTCTTTTGTTTATGTAAGGCGACAGGATGAATAATTTAGGAAAGTTAAATCATATTCGGTGACCTAAGGGTAAACGCTGTCCTGTGCTTTAGCTAAACGTAGAACCCAAAGAACTAATCAATTTCAAACGTTAAATCCAACAATTTCAAAAACTTTATGATAAAATATTGTTTCGTTTTGTGGTTTTTATATAATATTGAAAAATTACAATTGAGAGACACTGATTACGTTTTGTAAGAATTCATATTGTTCGCCGGAACCATCTTGAAACCATGCAAAATAACATTGCGCCAATAGATAGGCCAAACAGTCTTCGGACGATTTTCCAGGTGAAACAAAAGAGAGTTAACATCTGCAACCAGGGAACACACCACTCATCGGCAGATACTCTTCTCTATTCCCAATCGAAGTAACCGCGTTGCCACAAACTTGCGTACATGATTTACACAAAGCTTCAGTGTGTGTTACGTGCAAGTATGCTAGGGGTCATGTGCATGAGAACGGGAGAACCAACACAAAGAATAAATCCTACATATCACGGCGTTGTCTTCCGTGTGGATTTTTTTCGTGCTCGAGTGGTCCGCGGTCCGGATTTCAGATACACACCTCACCGGCGAAGCTTACGGTATTTTCATTATGTGAAGTAGCAGTTAGCGCGGACCCCGCTCTGACGCGATGCTGTTGCTGTTCTTTTTCTTGGTTTGCTTGATTCCTCCATCTCTTCGTGCTGCTTGATGGCTCGCTGTGCTGCTTCTTATGGTTGAGGCATGCCAACAAGTAGGTCACTTGCGATTTCGTGACCGACTTTTTGCCAAATTGCCCGTTCGTATTGATGTTAATGGTGGGCACACGTATACACAGGTGCTAATTGAAAAAGACAAGACGCGGAGCTTGCAGAGCAAACCAAGGATTGGATGTTGTCTGTGTTAGCGCAATCGTATTTTTCTTGCGAAATGAAAAGGAAGACTACTCTTAGCGAATAGCTCCGGGATGACGATTCGGCTCGATTAAGTCAGAGACCATCCCGCGAAGAATGGAGAACAATGCAGCGAAGAAGTTTCAATTTCATCATGGGACGCAATGCGAGGGCCAGCAATTCTTCTGGGTCTTTTTTTTGGTGATGTCGCCTATTTTCTGATTGTTAGTCGCCATCCAACCTACTGGGAAATAGTTATGGCATGAGTGGTCCAGTCAAGCGCAAGTACCGTTAGGATTAAAATTTACATACAAAGTGTCGTGCGATACTGCTCTTTCTCGGATGGGGGATTGGGTTGGCGATTATGACTTATCTGGGTCAGAGTTAGCGTGGGTCTGGTTTTTGCTGCAAAGATCACTCAAGCATTGGATAATCCTCTTTCCTAGGAAGCGACGTTCGGGCTTAATGCAGAACATTTAACAGACATATAAATGATGTTAATGCACTTGGGTTAAATGGACTTCGAACCTTTGTAGTCATTTGACTTGTGTGGCTTGGTCAGTCCCTTATGTTCATTGTTGTCCACACATGGATATGAATCATTAGTTGGAAGTTCTTGGAAGACTACGAAATTCGGGACGGTCTGTGCATCCGTTTTCAATGCAGCACTGTAAAGTTATTACCATATGGGATGTTACATCTACGCAAAACAAGGATTTATGTGTGTTTAAGATTTATTTAAGAAGAACAAATGAAAAGTGAAATATATTGTACGACGATCTGATTCGTTTTGTACATAATTTTTAAGTTTTAAAGTTCCTTTTACAAGCTGCAGCTAATTGAAAGCTTGGTGAGGCAATTCTTGGAAATATCCGTGAAAATGGCGTGATTTGAAAGACTATCAAAATGTTTTGACGTAGCAACAGCTTTGTGAGAGTTAAAACGACTCAACATTGTGTGGCGAATTGAAGAGATTATTTTCTTTTACTTCCTTGGCTGATGTTTTTTTTTCATTTCAGACAAGTATGTCGGTTTTCCCCACTGTAAAGTTGCATGGTATCTTCGAAAGAATTTCTGCACAGAACCGATTTTCCAAGAAGTACTCGAGAAGCTTCAACATTAATTGAAATTGATACAATTAACTTGATGGCAGAGCGTTTTTAAAGAATAATAAACTATTATTTGTCTTTTCAACACGTTTCAAACACTAGGAAGACCGTTTATCATATGTAATCAACTGGTCCGCAAAAACCAATTATATCCGATTTCTGTAACCTTTTAGAGCCAAACACTGATCTTTAACGTGGCCTCTTCACATAACTTCACTAACAATTAAAAGACTATCAACGACACACAAGCCTGACAACCAGCTTGGAGCTAATTAAAATACTTAATCCTGTAATTCTCTGATAGAGGTTTTTCTTCTATCGCTTTCGGTTTTTTATCGCTAATCCTCTTCGTTTTTCAATCTATATGCTATAACAAATCCCTTCGGTTCTCTTAATGAACATTAATGTTTAACCTTTCCAGCAACAAACAGTCCAGGCTGAAATGTTTTCGACCTTGGCTGGAGCTAATGCATATTCACACACAAAACAACTAGTTTTGTCCACATTTTCGCTAAATCCACGAATATTAAAATAAATTTTCAACAACTAACAAAATACTAACAAAAGACAGTAGACAATAATGACAAATGAAGGGTGTTTTTTTTTTCGAGAACTTTAGCATAGAACTTAAAGTTGGCAACCCTTTTTAATGCTACGAATGGTCTGACAGTTCGGTTCGCCACATTATCATGTAAACTTGATCGATTTATTACGAAAAAAGAAACGGTTCTGTTCGAGAAACTCATCGCGCAGTCCGCCGACTTTATGGCGGACAGAGTCGGTGGTGGTGGAGAGCATCGTATTGATGAAGACTCAAGTGAGTCCATTCGACATTGTGTTCACCAATTGCCCAACCGCATAATGGAAGATATTACGGAAGTCTATCGGTTCGCGGGCTTACCGAATTCAACTCGCGCAGGAATTAAAGCCGAGCAACGATCAGGCATTGCAGTTAATAGTGACCGCTACAGAGCCATGATCAATGACTTTCTCCTTCGGGATTTATACCATCGTACTACAGGGGACTGCATCACGGTGGCTTCAACAGGATGGCGTGACATGCCATACAGTTCGTGCAACTGTCAATTTATTGAAAGAAACATTTGATGAACGCATAATTTCTCGTTTTGGGCCTGTGAACTGGCCTGCGAGATCTTGTGAATTAAGACCGCTAGGTTGTTTCTTGCAGGGATACTTCAAATCACCCGTCTATGCCGACAAACCCGAGATTAATCCATACCATTTGGAAGACAATGGCCCCATATATTTTTTATATACGACCCCAATTATTGGTTAGGACAGTCGTATATTGGGCCTCAAGTTTGGACTTCTTCTGCGCTCCTATGCCCAAAATCATATTTAAATAAAAATGGGAAAAAGTTATCCTTTCAATAGACTCCATTATCTGGCGATCAAACTAATTTATCTATATTGTATTTTATCAAAGTTCTTTAACTCGAAAAAACACCATTCATAAGTTAAAGAAAAGATGTTATTGATATTTCATTCATTTATTTATTGATTTAAAATATATTTACTAAAAGACTAATTACCCGATAAGCATATGGAATGAAACAAATTTAGTGGATGCATTTCGATTAAAAAGAGGAAAGTCTCTTAGCCTAGACTGAAAAGCGAAGGACTAAGCTCGAGATCGTTACATGTTCTAGGAATACGAATAATTGATGAATAAAAAAAAAGTGTAAGTGCAAGAAAATGGCATCACAAACGGATTATTTGTTTGTCAAAAGGATGAATCAGCTTAGAGACAACAATCAATTTGATGTTGCAAAGTAGATACAGAAGGCGTAAGGAGAGTAAAGAAGGGCGATGAAGAAGAGTTTAATAGGAGTCATTAGGTTGATAAGGTATGTTATCCTAATTGAGCACCAAGTGCGTAAACCTATGTCTAACGTATTCAATGGTAGAAATGAGATGGAAATAATTGGGATATCAATCGTCGAAATGAGGTGAGAGTTATGGGGAGGGGGAGACCAGATTTCAGAACACTTTTATGGGGTCCTATCCTAGAATAGTAGTGGAGAAATTTTTGAATTTTTGAACATGTCTGAGAATGGTACCGGAAATTTTAGTTGCTCGATTGATTGTAAGAATGAGCTGGATCCTGGATCTTTCCATCTGGATATTTTAAAGTAGTAACAAGAGCGAGAGTTTCTTGATTTACCATGAAGCCCAAGGCCATTGGTGATATTTTTAACGAAAAAGTTATTGTTGGCGCTTAGAAACGTTAACACGTAAAAAGTTAGAAGAACATCAGTTGCAGAATGTGGACAAGAAGCTTGTTGAAACTGTTAGTCCTGAAGTGAGCCAATTTACCGGTAAATTTTAAAATCATCGGCTTATAGTATGCACCGAGGGGAGATCAAAGGCAAGTGCATTTATATAAAGATTAAAAGAAAAAGGCAAAAATGGTCCAATAACGGAACTTTAGGGGACACCAGAGGAAGGATAAAAAGTAGTCGAAGTTATGCTGTAGAAAGTTACACAATAGAAACGTTGGACCAAATAAGACTGCATCCAAGACAATAATGATTTCTTGATAACAAATGCCTTTAATTTCACACAAAGCTTATGGTAATTTACAGTTTCAAATGTCTTGAATAAATTCGCGAAGATCATATCAACTTGAAAATGCCTTTCCAACGCCATTTGTGGATGCAGTCAAATAAGCAGTAGTAGAGCGAATCTTAGGGAAGTTATAATCCTTAGTGGCAAGTGGCAACTGATCGCAATTTAACAGAGAGCCGTTTGTGAATAAGACAGTC
Source organism: Stratiomys singularior (assembly GCA_954870665.1). Classification (NCBI taxonomy): domain Eukaryota; kingdom Metazoa; phylum Arthropoda; class Insecta; order Diptera; family Stratiomyidae; genus Stratiomys; species Stratiomys singularior. Next base: position 158,814,974 of record OX940878.1, on the reverse strand, counting down.
CAATAGCTTTGGTAACGGGAAATCAGGGATATAGAATGACATATCAGAAGGATATAAGAAGATATAAGAAGAAGTCAGATATATCAGAAGGATCACCACTTTTAAGAATTGAAACAATGATAGCTTGTTTTAAATTAGTGGTAAATACACCAGTACTGAGACTGAGATCGAAGAGAAGAGACAAAAGTACTGACAGAGATGATACGAGAGATTTCCCAAATATTTTTGGAATGCGATCGGGACTAGGACTTTAATAAATTCAAGAAGAAGAATCAACGGAATTGATGATTGCTTCAATTTCACTAGGGTCAGTACGGAAGGTGATGTAAGCCCAGAAGGGTTTCCCATTATTGGATCTGAGTGCATTTTCTAGGCTGAAAAAATCGACTCTTGAAATCAGCTCTGATTTCTATATTAGCTATAATGCGCAATAAAAATCAATAAGCCCTTAATTGAACCGTACCGGACTATTTAAGACGACGGCCATCCTTATTCATCCTTATACGTTTTCATAGTAAAATGTTTAAGCTTTGAATTGAGAAAAAATTGTATTTGGGAAGCAAGGCAGATTTCATAGATATAAAAGGTGCAACGGTCAATGGATAATAGCGGGCTGAGAAGAGGAATCTGGAGAAACATAGGGTTGCATGAAGCGAGTTACAAGCAGGCAATGAGGTGGATAATTCGATCAAACAAGATCAGGTAAACGGTCATGAGGATTATGAACATTATTTAACAGAAGCATCGAACAATGAGAGAGAAAAGATGAAGGAGACGTAGAGATTAGGTCTGTGGAACAAGTCATTGGTATGGACGAGGATGACTATCCAACTAAGTGAAAATTTAATTTGCCACATAATACTGTTTCAGTGTGGGGATGACATTTAGTAAAGCATGAAGGCAGTTCATTAAAAAACATAGGAGGATAAAAGTGATCTACATGAAATATAGTGATTTTAACAATTACATCTTCCAGGACTTTGACTGGATTACTAAGAGCAATGGAACACTGTAACCATGAAACTTGCTTGTGGCCACATAACCGCGGTGACATCGATAAATAATGTGGTTAAGACATAGCTGGGTATCAAAAATATTGGGGTTCAGCCACGACTCTGTAGGACAAATGACTTTATCATTATCAGAAGTAAGATATCAAGTGAGAAGTTCATCAAGCTTGATTCTGAAGCCTCTTAAATTTTGGTGATATATTGAAAGGTGCTTAGAACTAAAAGTGTTAGAGGATATTTTCGAACGACAGAAGGCAGGCTTACGATGAGGCAATCTAAAGCTGGAGTAGTCTTCGTACTATGCTACGCTATGTTCCCATCTAGTTTAACATAGTTAAAAGTATATCGGAAATAAATAAATAATTTATGCTTCATTTATTGATAAAATTTCAAACATAACAATTTGGACCAAATACTCAAAGCTTCATAATTTATCTCGACGACGACAGCAAAAAAGTTTATTTTATCATTTACAAACGTGATCTTCTTTGATCTTTGATTTTCTCTGAACTTTAAGTGAAGCTTTTCTAAAGTCATTTGCACATGCTGAAAAACTGGCTTCAGTGCCCTAAAATATTAATCACCGTAAGTTTACATATGAATTTATGTATGAACACGTGAGCTGCAGCACATGCCGGAATAAAATCAAAACCTACTTTAAGGTATTCGAGAAAGCAAAGAATCAGTTTGCTGAGCAAATTCTTGAAAATTTCAAGATTTCACTCTCATTTCGGAATTTATCGTTATTTTGAAAAATTTTTATTGTTTGAAATTAAGTACTTTCAGGGGTCACCACATGTGTCAACGACATCAACGCAATTTTTATTGCTACACATACTATACTATCTGGAAATGTACAATTTGCGGTAACATCTTTAACAGGGGTCTATGGCACAGGGAACTGATGTTGAATATGTGTAAAATATGCATTTATTTATAAACCGGCAAGAAAACCTTCAACTTGGTCGCTTGCGTTGAGGACGTGAATACGGTATTGTGTGTAACCTTTATAGGTGATGAAGCTGCTGAGATGTGATGAAATCAATGCTTTTCTTCATGGGTTGCAGGAACGAGTAAATAGATTGAAGATATCGAAAAGTTTGAGGATTCATAACTATGGCTGTAACGTTGTGAGGTATCTACCATGATGAGAAAACGATCTGGTGAAATGCCATGAAGTAGATAATTTAAAATTCGTATTAATTGAACTAGCATTCCTATCTGAAAACCACCGATATAACACAATCAAGCCAATGATTTTTATATGTTCAAATAAACTCAATTTCAAGTTGAATCAGATATAACGGACGGACGGCTTCTCCACATTTGGTAGGACCACAGCATAGCTACATACAGTGCTAACATTCTCGTGACTTCTCTTACATACAGATAGAGAAAGTACAAATTGATTTATATTTTTTTTAGTTTTGGGAAAGCTATGATTTAACGCAAAAATGAGAGGAAATTTACCTATCCAAAAAAAGGCCCCTTATTTCAGTCCAATACCATTAGATCAGGAGTTTATTAGAAGCATAGCGTAGCCACTAAGGAGCTCTAACACTTGGAATAAATTCAAAATCTAAAGGTATTCGACTTCGATTTTCCAGACGCATTGATATTGGTAAGCAAAACTTGCTCACATGTACTTTTAAACTGTAAAAAATTATTCTCACTCTCAAACTATTCTCAATTATTCTCATCGTGAAGTTTCCATTTCAAACGTCTCTTCAAAGCTCTTATTTTGCTATATGCGGTATCTGTCTCCTTCTTGTCATACCCCTCTAGACTCTTTGTTATTACGCTATGGCTAGAAGTGTTGGTGGTGAATATATCCACATTTGGTAGCACCGAGCCTAAGTTTTTAATTTGCTTGCTCTCCAAGTAAAGACAGGGATGATCGCCTTATGCTCGATTTTAATTATTTTCAGTCGATAAAGTTCAGGATGCGTGAGCAACAGATGCATCCTTACACTTAAAATTTTCGTTGCATTTCAATAGAAATTATCTAAAGATTGCATGCATAGTTTGGTCATAGTGTACTGACAATACAGCGGGAACACTCCTAGCCAAGATTTAAAAGTACTCCACAAAAATTAGTAGAACTTGTAATTGCTAAATATTTTCTTATTATTTTGATTAAGATGAGTAATACTCTAAGACCGCTTGAGTCAAAACGCAAAACAACTATAAATCTACTATTACTTGCTCTCCCTCATTCTGATGGATCCGTTCTGAAGTGAATTCACTGATTTGTGCCTACGCTATGTTTAAGTGATTGAAAATTTTCAAAAATGTAAAGATGTGCCTGACATAGAGATATCAATGAAGCACGAGAACGATCGTTTTGGTACTAGTTTAATTAATGGAAAGGTTCATGCTTTCCGAGGCATTCTTGATGAAGATTGCCGATTGAGAGTATGCGTGGGTAATCGGTGGAAACATTTTGGCAATATGAATGCATATACCAGATAAGTTCCACACTAATGAAAATGAACTTTACAATTATCCAGATCTGTTGGGAGCTTAGAGCTAGGTTTACAAAAAATTAAGATGTAATTTTGATCAGAATCTCAATCTGCCTGTAGTCTATTCAATTTAAACAAGATAAGGGGAAGAGACAACCCGTCTGAGAGCTAGGATTCAACTGTGTGGAAAGTTTTTTCTTTTCTACTGCGAGGCACTTTCGTTGTTTGTTTTTCGCCCGCGAGATGTACAATTAATATTAGTGACTACTGTGAGCTGTTGAACAATGTTAAGGATGTATATAGCCAAAATACAAGAGACGAAAAGTTATGCGAAGTCCTGCTCCTACAAGAGCTCAATAATCAACTTGATCATCCTCATAACAGCAAACCTATTTCTATTGTCATTTTTTTGGGATTACTTAAAGAAGTTCTAGGGGGACAACAATTCGTAAATAAGTATTCTCCTTTTTACGTGGTTTTATTTCGTTGCCTTTGATCTAAATCTCGAAAAAACATTTTGCATTCTGAAAACATACCATCAAAAGATGGGATTTGCTTTTGGCGGCTGCTAAAATAAGTTTGCGAATTGCCATTTTATAAAGTGACTTTCCATAGCGTTCACTCTGGAAACTGTGAAATAAATGCAAAAGTATTTTTTAAAACCGGCTGATTGGTGCCGTAGTATGAAATTTTGGATTTTCTTGGTCCGGTCAACTGGGCTACCTACTACTACCTTGTGGAAAATAAGCATGGGTCAGCAGCTCTACAACTTCCAAGTTTTTCTTCACATATTTTTGCTTCTTTTACTATTATCTGGTGTAGAAAAAATCTAAAAAAATTCAATTCAAATTTAACAGTCTATATGAAACATGTAGGTGAAGCATGATACGTATTTTCCAAAGTACCTTAAAATGTAGTTATGAAAACAAATAAATAATTATTGGAGCAACCATGTTGGGCGCCATGTTATGTATTTTCGAATAAACAAAAAAAAAATTGAATTTAGTTAAAAAAATAAATAAATAATGTATATATAATAATATATAATACAAAGGCCTCATAATGGCCGCCGAAGGTAGTTATTTTTAAACTACTAGCTCACCGCGCATGCGTGGGGATCTTACGACATTATGAAAGCACTGATACTTGCATGTCACACACAGAAAAATCTTACTGTTTCATTTTATACAAATGAAACAAATTTTATACAAAAAATACAAATGTAGTCATGCAATACAATTAAGTAAATACATATAAAAAGTAGTCAATTTACATAAACTAGTCCTGATGAGTTGATTTTGACCACCTATGGTACGTCCAACACGAGTTTATATTTCAGCTTATATGAACTTTTCCTCAATTTATATTCATGCAAGTTACTTCGTTACAGTTACAGTCAAGATACTTCGATAATCATTCAAGCACCAACAGACACCATTTACGTTCTGAAAATCTCGTATTCAATTTGCCGTCATCCGCTGACCAATATGATAAAAATTATTACAGTTGCAATCACAGCTAGGGTCCGTTTTTCTTCCTTTTACTTTTTCTTACACTTTACATGTATTTTTTTCACTTTCTTCTTAGATTTTTCTTAAGATTATTTTACTCTATTAATTTTTCTTCTTTTACATTCAGTTTGTACTTTATTCACTTTTCTTTCATCTACTAAAATGACTTTCGCTTTCCCTTCTTTTACATTGACTTTTGTACTTTATTCACTTTTCTTTATTCTTTACTGGATTCACTTATTTCTTCTGCTATATTTTATACTTTATTAATTTTCTTCTTGTCCTTTACATTTATATTTTCTCCTTCTTATAGGTAGTCGTTGACAACAAACAAGTGAGTTATATCGATTGGAAATTTGGGGTAAGCGTTCTTAGAATTTAATGGTTTATTTTACTCAGGCTTTTTTACTGACAAGCAAGAGACATTTACTCGCTTAAAATTATAAATAATCGTACGGTGGTAAAAAAAACTGTGAGCTTCGTTTGAACTCTGGGTGTCCTAGTAATTTATCCAATATTAAAATGAAAATCTTTACCGTACTTTGCTCACCCCTACACATCGCATCATCATAAACCAGCTATTTTATGCATGAAGTTTTTTCTGTATCTTTTAAGATACACCACGAAACTCCGTTGGCTGAGAATGGATGGGAAAGGAATCGTAGACGGATATCAAAAGAAGTATTTCTTGCCTCCACAGAGGTGTTACCAATGTCCTACATTTTTCAATAATAAATGAACGGATAGAATGCTGAATATCATAAACTTGTAATGAATAAATTGCAAAGAAAGATACAATCAAAAATAAAATGTTGGAAAAGGTTCATCTGATTAAGTTGTTCCCGGAGGCGCGAAACTAGCTAAGATTTGCCTCACTCAAAGGGTATCTGATGCCCATGGTGTGGACCATGTTGCATACCAACCAGAAACGATTGGTGGCCAGGCCGGCAGCCAGACACACATGGTCAAGGCAAGGTATTCACCGAAGAACCAAAGTCAATGTTGAAGTTGAAGTCCAACACGAAGTTGTTCAAGTTGAAGCGTGACAATTTGACCTAAATTTTTGGTTGTTTCCGAACAGAGGTTCGTAAGTGATGTCGAGCAAGTATTTATATAGTCCAATTGACTTTGGTACCAACTTTGATTTTGGTATATTCGCTCATTATTGCAGATGAGAATTTTTCATTTAATCTAGTTTTAATTTCTTTTAATCAAACAGTTATTGATAGTGCTTGGTCCACACCCAAATCTACAATTCGTTGCACGAATGGAATCAAAGACGTAAGTTGAGGGCGGTGTTCCCTCAAGAATGAACACTAGATTTTACTTAAGGGTGTGGATAGCCACAATGTAATTGTTGCTATGCTTTGTATTTTTTTTATAACAAGAACATGACTTGTATTAATCAAAGTTTGTCTGCTTCATGTCGAAGACGAAAATAATGGAGGCAGTTTCTTCCGAAATTTATGACGCGATTTAATATTGAGCGGTGAAAGTAAAAATGATGAACGATTATTATTGTTGTCGGTCTGCAAAAATGATAGGCTTGAGTTCTTGTTTAACGGCCATTTCCTGAGAAAAAACTCACCATGCTACTTACAAAGCGAAGGTAAGAGGCATAATAAAAATTTCGCAAGGCAGGGTGTTCGTAAATGTCATTGGTTTATGCTGAGGTTTTACTTGTTTGCAACACACGAATAAATTTCAGAGGCTCTTCAGAGGTTCAGTAAGCTAATTTTCGTAATGATCTTAAATATCCTGGAAGCGTTTGTTGAAATGGATGACGATCCTGTTTGGAACAATATCACAACATTCGGAAGGCGATGAAATAACGCAAAGGAGCTTTCTATATAAGGAGATGCCTGTGATTTAGTATGGGTATTTAAGGACTTAATGATATTCTACAAAATGATATAGATTCGGCTAAAAATAAAATATAATTTTATTGGAGATACATTAGGAAGGATGTCTCATGCAACCACCCTTCGAAAAATCTCCTGAAATCTACTGAGTTGGGAAACAGTTTCAAATGCAGGAAACGCGGTTAATACAGCTCCTGAAAACGCGAAAATGTTGAGGGAAAAAAATCAAGTGTAACAACATGAGCGGTAGAGAGAGGGAGAGACAGAAAGAGGGACGGAGAGGGGGCGGAACTGTTTGCAGTTAACATTTCTCGGCGATTATTGTTAAATGTCTCCTATTTGAACGCAAGTATCTTAATGGCGAAAAAAAGAGCGGGAAAGAAAGCCAGGGAAAGCTAAAACAAACTAATGACATGGCATCAAAGGCTCTTAGGATTCCTTACAAGATAATTGGAATCTACGTTTTCTTTGCTTTGAATGAACATGCGACTATAGAACACTAAACGAAAACTCACTTGCGGGGAAGCAAGGTAGAGTTATCTACGACTAGACATACTACTGTGATCAAAAAGTAAGATGAAATTGTCATTTAAAACTCCCGGGCATTAGGAACGCAGGTAAATTTTTTTCCTAGGTTGGTAGGACTGTCTATGAGATTTGCCAAGCGTCTGTTTGTCAAAAGTTTTAATTATCTCCGAGTTACACGTGTTTTTGTAAACAAGCAAAAGTGAATTTTTTGATTTTTACAATGGGTGATTTTGTTGAGCAAAATACTTGCATCAAATTTTGTTTGCGGAACAAATATTCTTGTGCGGACACGTTGAATATGTTGCGGAAGGCCTTTGGTGATCAAACTATGCCACAAAAAAACGTTTATAAGCGGTACAACGAATTCAAAGCGGGCCTAGAACGCGTTGAAGACAAACTGCGCTCTGGACGCAGAGTTTTTGAACGTGGCCCTCGTCTACCGACGAGGGCCACGTTCAAAAAATCAAAGATTTGGTGCTTGAAAATCGTTGATTGACAATTAGAGACCTCGCCGGTAGTGTTGGAATATCATTTGGCTCAGCATAAACCATTTTTAAAGATGTTTTGTGTCTCAAACGCGTCAAGTCTTGTTTGTTGCCAAAATCGCTCAATTTTTTGGAAAAACAGCGTCGCGTTGATGTGTCCAAAACTTTGCTGTCTGACTATCAGGACCACTTGAAATGCATCATTACTAGAAACGAGACTTGGGTGTACGCATACGATCCTGAAACCACCGACCAATCCAGAGAATATCGTGCAAAAGGTGAATCAAGACCGAAAAGACCACAGCAAAGTCAGTTGACAGTTTCTTTCGGGCCAAACTATCAACAAAAAATATTATTTGAGCGTTATGCGTCGTTTGCGTGAAGCTATTGCGTGAAGCGGCCGGAATTATGGGCGAACAACTCTTGGTTTCTTCATCACGATAATGCACCATGTTATACTGTATTGGTTCTTTGCGAGTTTTTGCCGAAAACTCGACTCATATAGTTCCGCAACAATCGTATTCGGCTGATTTGCCTCAGTGGGAATTCTGGCTATTCAGCAAACTCAAAAGGCCAATGCGGGGACGCCGTTTTGTCAGGATTGATGAGATAAAAACAGAATCGAAGAAGGTCTTGAAGGCTGTACCGGAAAAAGACTATTATATATATTATTATAAAAATCGTTGGCAAAAGTGCGTTTTATCGGACGGAGATTTCTTTGAAGGGGATGAAATTGATTTGGAAGAATAAATAAAAGAATTTTATAACATTTTATAAATGCTTTCACCTTACGTTTTGATCACAGTAGTAGCTCAAAAAATCAGCAATCAACCAACCAGCCGATGTAATTACCATGCGTTACGTCGTAACTACCGAAAAGTCGATTAGAAGGTATGTGTACGAATCAAATCCTGTCGAATTTCTTGACTATATTGGTACTGAAAAGTGATTCCAGACATTAAAGATTCATTTTCAAAGTTAAAGAATATTATTCTTTCTTCTTTTGATGGCGGAGTTAAGTTAACACGCACCAAATAAATTAATAAAATACTAGTTTGGTTTTCCTCGGACCCTAAACACAATAAATTCGGCCAACAGCAACAAAAGGACGAATTTCAAATACAGTAATCAATCAATAAATCATTTTATCTGCAAAAAGTCAAAATATTGTAAAAATGATTTAAACGTTTTATGTTACCTTTTGGCAAGAGATTCAAGAGAAGATGCAGCGTTTTTTGTGTAGAAAGGATCTCCTTTCTTCTTAATTCCAAACTAAGACGTAACTAGAGTCTTTGTCGTCACGAGAAACTATTTAGTTAGTATCTCCTTAGTGTATAACTTCAAGTTGAATTAGGCTTCTGGACTACGGAACTAACATTGAAAGGTAACTTTGAAAAGCGTACAAATTATATTTACGTTGCGATGACTGGCAGATTTTTTAATTACAGAAGCTTTCGAATTACCTTCTTTATAGGCTTAACAAGGGCTACTTCAAAAATAAGATGAATTCCAGCAGAAATCAATAAAACTAGCAAAAAAAAAAAAAAATAGAGGTAGCATCCGCCAAACTAGTAGCGCAATCGAAGCGCTACAATCAGGGAGTTGGTTCCTAATAAGATTTGCAAGGACAAATGTTTGGAACCAACTTAAGTTAGCCCGGATTCGTTGCAGAGCCTTTTGACGGCTTTGCTGCAGGGCCTTTTGTCGACCTCGTAGCCGGATTCTTCCGACGACCTTGCAGCTAGATGACGGATGAGGGCCCTTAACTGATGAGGGTCCTTGACAGATGAGGGAAAATACTATGCTGAAAGAAAATATACACAAAATTAAAAAAGTATCCTTGTTGAAACCAGAAAATAAATTCCTTCAAACGTTGAAGCTGAGAATACCAATAGAGAAGAAGAAATGTCTGATACCAGAGAGAAATTTCTGCTAAAATGCAAAAATAAGAGAGAAATTGGAGAAAACGGGAATAATGGAAAACTATAGAATAAAGTAAAAAAATAGAACACATGAAACTAATGAAGCCACTGAAAGGCGTGACGAGAGAAGGGGTGGGGGAAATTTCGCTTTGTGGCCGTCTGGCAACTTATGAAAAATAAAAATATGATAAAGAAAAAGAACGACACTACAAAATGAAAGGGTAAACTTGAAAATGCAGTTCAAGAAAGCAAAAACAATTGAAACTACCTATATTGTTACTTCTTGCCGCACGGACAAGCTTCCATCCATTAATATGTTGCACGACGACAGTAAATCTGGGGTAATGGGTTAAATCTGAAAATTTCCAAATATTCTGTTGCTCGTTGATACGTTGCATCAGGATAATGCTTATAAGTTATTATTTCTGAAGCATGTTATTCATTTTTGAGTGAGCACGTGCTTGGGCTACTTTGAGCCATCCTGTTAAATGTGAATGTTAAAAAGTAACTTTATTTGGAGTTGATTTTTCTTACTATAATTTTAAAAGAAATTGTTGTACCGTATTAAGAACGCAAAGACAGCGTACTTGTTGTTGTCTCTGAAACGTAAAATTGCGCCAAACAAGAAAGCCGTGAAATACGTTGCAACTTCTAAGACACCTAATGCGATCTCGTCGAAATTGGAGATACGGATAGCGTCTGCTTAAACTTCTTCGGCCTTGGCGATCCGGGATGGCGCCATTGTTTCGACTGTTCTTTTGTTTCCGGAGTGACATAGTGACACCACGTTTCATCTCCCGTAACAATGGAGTCCAAGAATTCTTCGGTATTCTCGGCGCATTGTCGAAGAAACCACTGGGCACACTTGACACGATTGTCTTTGTGGGTTTCTGAAAGCATGTGCGGGACCCACCGCGCACACACCTTGTGATAACCAAGTTTTTCAGTCAAAATGTTGTCGATGGATTTTTCACAAACCTCAGGAACCTGGTCAGCCAACTCTCGAAGCGTTACTCTCCGATCCATGAAGAGAAGGCGCTCAATCTTCGCCACGACTTCGTCGGACACCGATGGTCTCCCGCTCCTTTGCTTGTCGTGGACATCTGTGCGTCCTTCGGAGAACTCCCTGCACCATTTGCGGACGTGTTGGATGCTGATGCAAGCTTTCCCATAAACTTCTTCCAACTGTCTATGAATTTCAATAGGTTGAAGCTTCTTCGCGTTTAAAAATCTAATCACTGTACGGATTTCACACGTGGCGGTGAAGGCGATAGCGGGCTCCATCGCGGATGGCTGTCAGGCCGGCACTGAACGCCGTAGAGAGTTCTACCAAGACGGGATCTAGAGTGGAAAACCCAGCGCACACGGCGGTGTTGCCGGATTTTGCCTAGCATCTCACGCGGGGAGTTTACAGCGTTGGGAACCTTATTTTTTACTTGCCCCTCGTAGTATCGTAGTATCTATTCGTAAATAAACGTCCGACCACAATAAAAATTTCTTATGGTATTTGAGGAGCGCCATACGCCGCACGGTTTAGTGGTAAGAATTCTCATCCTCTGTGCAACCGTTGCCGGGTTTGGATTTCAATGTATGCAGTGATACTGCTTCTAGTGTTTCTTGCGTGACAGACTCAATCCCTGTAGCTGTGAAGGGTAAGTTCGGAGAAATTCTTAAAGTCAAAGTTTTCGTGTAACGTTTGCTTCCAAAAAAAGTGTTATGACATACCATGGTCCAAGTTGTCTAATGAAGTTTTGCGAATGATAACAATAGCACAGACTTTATGTAGCGCACTTGTTTGATTGTAATGGTTTTTGCGTCGTTATTTCCGAGCAATTTTGGCATGTTGAAGCATTCGGTACTTAATTGTCACTCATCGTGAGCGCATTGGAATCGTTTATATGACTTTGTCAGTGTTGAAACTCTTTCGTAGCCAAAATATAACACTGTGCTTGGTCAGAGAACAGTAGGATAATTTCGGGTATATTCGAATAATGTTTTCCAATACATGGTAAGAAAAGAGATATTACTCGTGGTGATTTGGGACTACAGTTCTTGAGTCCATTGAGCTCTGTAAATATGCGTTATCAAGTCATGTGTGAATATCAGCAATAATTTGCATCCGGAGAATAAAATTCTAGAGGTTTAACCTCATGAAAAAGTCAGGTGTTTGGTAAATTTTGACGATCTTCTTTGATAGCACCGTTATTTTGCCCCATTCGTCCGGGTATTTGATGGAAAATATAGGCCATCAGTCATCTTCACTTTTTACGCTGAATCAGCATTTGGAATTTTTTTTCGATGACCTCTTCAAACATTTCTACGAATTTAGCATATTATTACTGCTAGTGAATGCGAAATTTCGGGTTAAACTTTAATGAATCCTTTTCTTTCTTTCATAGTGAAGCGTTTCGGAGTGTATATCTCGTATTCTTAAAGGACAAACATTAACATTTGACAACAGTTAAGTTACCATCTGTTACACAATACACCTTTGCAACCTTAGAACTCTTACAATTAATTCTTTTTCATAGTTTTAAATTTCTTAGGGCCGACTGAGAAACATGTTTTTTAGTTGCATATACCAAAACAGAGACTCATTATGGTTCTCATAAAGGATAAACATTACTTTTGCTGCGACAGCTATTATGCGAATTTCAACCTGAATGAAGCTTACTTTTATGGTAAGTTATGGTATATAAGTGTGGTACACAACTTAATCAGGTGTTTGACGACATATTTGAAAGTGAATCAAATATGACTAAATCAGTATGTTTGACAAACATTCCATTGATGGTTGATGATCATATTGTCTGCTCTTCGCTCATTGGGTACGCTCCAAATGTTTAAGGAAAAGATTGGGCCCGGGAACTTTTGACTTGCATGTGGTCTAATAACAATATCAGCTGCATTTTTGTGCATTTATTTCCAATGTGGTCCTTTCATCAGTATCTTGGCCAGCCTGTTTATTGTTGCGTTAAATAATTCTACATATTAAATGCTACTTGTTTTCTTACCATTCGAATTCGTGTCAACGATGACATAAAAACTAATTAGAAGAAAGTCTAATTGAATAATAATTTTATGATCTTCACTTTATTGAAAAGACCAAGACAAATGCGATGATTTTCAATGCATTTGTGCACCCATTGATCTTGCCATCATAATTGAAAATCATTCATCATTGATGCCCTCAATTCTTACGCTAACATTTCCAAGCACTTTGTACCGACGCTTAAAGTCGTCAACGTCTTGAGCCTTTTCGTAATTAAAGACCACCTTCATGAATGCATCAAACAAAGCATTACGCTAATGGGACCTAGGTACTTTCAAGTACTTTATGCACGATATTCAAATTTCGTAAGCGTTGTGCTCGGTCCTATCCCATTAGGCTACAGCGGATTACACTATAGGTGACTTGGGACGAGTCGTGTACAACTCGCACTTTCTTGCCAAGGAAGGTTTGCATTCTTCCTCAGAAATGACCGGCAGAATTTCTTCTAGGCATCGGCTTTTCCGCGTTCAACAAAAGTATCGTGGACAAAGCTCCTACGTCGACCCACAAATGTTATTCAAACGAACCTTTGCGAATCGCTCAGATCGTAAACCTTCTCAAGAACAATACGATTACGTTGACTTTAGATGCACTTAAGGCCCCAAAGCGATATTTACCATAATCACTTGGAAAATGAAAACAAAACACGGACGTAGCAACGTTGCGCCAAAACCTTAGCCAGCCAACGCCGGAGCTGGAGCTGTGGGGCTCTTAACTGGTAGAGGAGAATAATGTCTAAGAAAACTCTCAACAAGTCGCAAAGTCATAGCCTTGTTTATTGACCTACTTTCAAGGTAAGATAATGCCAAGCTCGACGCCAAAGATCGTGTTTCATACTCGTACTGCATATTGTAGATGAACCCCGTTGAGATCAGCATCTTATGATATTGGTTGAGCGGTGAATGTGTCGGTGCTCCTCGAGAGCCCCGTCAAGAGGAATCTTGGAGCCTCGGTGCCTCGGTTCACTTGGATACGGTGCAGTTGGGTTTCATGGAACAAGGGCAGGGTTCCTCATCGACGCTGCATGGAATGCCTCTTGTAGCCTCCGAGTACCACTCTTCGAAGGCGGTTTCAAGATCGTGGGATGAAAGTTACTGGACCAGTTGCTTTGTCATTGCAGACATAGAGCTCCACATGCATACATGCATGCACATGGAGGCTCTGCAGGCTTTTCGTACGCCCGCGTGCATTTCTCAGATGACTGAAATGCTAAAATGCAAATTGATCTTTCGTTTAGCGTCTTGGTACTGCATTCTCGTTACCTGATGGCGTTCTGCAATGGGAGCGTGAAAAAGTGCGGAAAGAAATGTTTAAAGATGATGGTGTATGGTGGAGGGATAGAATTGTTTGGGGTTTTTTTTTGCTTTTGTACCCGACGAGGATTCTGGAAGTCATTCGAGCTACTACGAGCTATGAAAAAGTGCCGCCAATGATTTCTTCGGAATGAAGTGCATACATTTTAGCATTCCGGTGAGCTGTTGTACATGAAGCAAGGCTCAAGGAGCTCTTTATAGCCATTTTAGTAGCACACACTCACACCATTAAAATTTATAGAAAATGCTCGAGGATATATTCTACTTGAACGAGTTTTTCTTATTGATGCCTTAATCTGATTCGTTGTAGGCCAATTGGTTTCTTGTATTGATAGGTGTCTTCGAATTTATTATTTTCCTGTTTTGCTTAGGAAATAACAGATCTATCGGTGCCAACACTCACACGAACCCCATAAATATTGTGAGTTTAATTTTCTTTTATGTTACATGTAGTATTTGGGCTCGCTACGAACGTAACCAGGGCATTTGGATCACCATTTATGAATCCCACACAATAATTATTAATATCATCTTACAAGGCACAATTTGCCTAAAAGTCCTACATATAGGCTTATTTATTATTAATTTTTATTTATTCATAGTGAAGAAAATATGAACATATTAGCTAAAATGTAATATTATCTTGTTGAATTTGAGTTTTTTCTAAAATGTTAGTTCTACGTTTTTCCTCTTATCTAAATATCTCTTATCAAAGAACAAGCACTTTTTTACAGGATTCCTTCATATATGATTTTGCGAATTCCGACTGTTTGTTGTTTGCAGATACCAATGATATGCTAAGTGATGCCTAGCATAGCGCAAGAAGACCAATAAGTATTTTTAAGATGCGAATAAGTCCTCGTATCCACTTATAAATGTCAAAAATTCTACCAGGCTAGGTTTAAATGCGGAAGTCAAATGCTTTCAGAAAAAAAACAACACACATTTAAGTAAAAAATGAAATGAATATTGAAAATTATTTTTGACTGTATTCCAAAATGAGCCAGTTCAATTATTCAATACACTATTGTAGACGCGTTCACGCCAAAACTTTTGATGATAATGGATTCGCATAAACTGGTACCGGCTAATTGAAACGTGAGTACTGCTCCTTACCACAGATTATCGACCACGACAATATTTTCTTGATTTTCCGACAAGAAAACGCATTGTGCAATTTTCGTTAATTACCTGTATTTCATCTCAATATAAACTCAAAGATGATACTTTAATTTTTCTTCGTTATTTGCTGTAAAATCAGGACGTCCTTTTTCAGGCATCCTTCCACTTACATGATCATAGCAGATTTTTACGCTCTCATCGTCCTGGAAAACTTCTAGTATTTTCAGTTTCAGATCAGCTACGTTGTTATTTGCTGATGGATATAATCGATTTGAACATGTTCCACACATTTTCGATTCGGTTCACATTGGGATAGTTCCCTGGCTATGGTAGTCCTTTGTTGAATAGAATAAATTAATGGCATTTTTGAATGTTTGGCATGGAACTGTAGTCTGGAAATGAAGTTAAGTTTCAGATGTATTTATATTTGTCCTGAAAGAACAGTTTTCAATTGGATTTGATGCTGTTTTGTGCTTTGTTATGAAAAAGAATTGCGATTCCGTCGTTCACCTCAAAATAATTGTTTCTGATTTGAATTTCTCATTTCACAGTTTAATTCTCGCACTCTCGTCAAGACTTTCCACTAAAGTGTACCTTAGAGATAGAGATAGGACGACGTAAGAAATATCAACTTTAATCTTCATGTTTCACCTCATCGCAGTATATCGTTATGCAAGTGCTATGCGCCTTAGCTTTATGATCTTGGAAATTGATTTGCGGGTTTTTCGCTGGCTGACAAAATTTTATTGCATTTTCATATGCAATTCTCCGTATCGTCAATATCTCAGCGTTATGCTTCTTTCATTTTTTAACTTATCAACTAGAAAGCTGCGTTTGCGGCTCTCAAAAACCCATATAAACGTTCGTCAATCAGTCTGTGGAGGTATCATGCGTTTTCGCAGCAGTTCTGTCGCTTGAGAAAAGTCCACGGAGCAAACTCCTTGCTGCCTCCTTCAGTATTCATCATTATTCGGGCAGTGCAGTTGCCACTATTACGAAATACATGCGTTTTTTTCTTCCAAGACATTTCCTTAACAATTTCCTCCGTTTTTTGTAGGTTATCTAAAAAAGCAAATGAAACAATTAAAATGGCTGATCTGTAAGTGATAATCAGGCTGGTTGGCCTTACGTTTGATGGAAGTAGTGGTCTACTTATACTGGAGACAATATGGCAGCGCCCTTGAAGTTTCTGTTTCTGCAAAGTGCAGTAAATCACATGTTTCCGTAAAGCCATTTTTAGTTCTATGGAAAAAAAATTCACCTAATAAAACTTACTCTCTCTACCCTTCAAACCGCGTTTGAGACCGGCTTTGTTGAAATTAAGAGGCTAATCCTTAATCCTCTGTTGAAATTAAGGTGCGTATTGTCACTTTGACGATTCGATCACGAGTAGCAGCGAAATATAAATAAAACACTGTATTTGCCACAAAGTTACCTTGGTGAAGCTAGGAAGATTGATAGATAGAATAGAAGAATTGAATCAACGATTTACCTTACGACGATTTGCCTTAACAAAGGAGCAAAGGTTTGGCTCTCTGTTTTCAAAAAACCTTGTTGGATCTACCGACCATGCTGCTTTGAGTACCTAAGCCTCTAATCCCCTGAGTTGAATCACAGTGGGTTCGTTTATATCCAAACCAGATTGAGACATTTGAAAATCAATTGAATGCGCGTTTGACCCGGCAAGCGTAATGTTGGGTGTGGTACACCCAGACCTAGAAATTCGATTAATATTTTAATAACGAATTATTGTTACGCTTCGTGCGCTGGAGTAGGTGCGCGGGGGGAGATACGGAAACATCCCTTGCCACTGTTTCCGTCGACTGCCGCCCGGCGTATGGTGTGGACGAGGCTGAAGCTGTCAGCGGGTGCGTGAAGCCCGCCTTACGCTACTTGGAACGAATTTGATCAAACACATTATATTTTAATTTTGTTATTTTATTGATTTTTTGGTTGTTTTTCAGGCTTAAAATCTAGAATGTCGTACGAAAGTAATCAAAACAGATTATTACTTCTGAAGTTAGTTCTTCCGACGAGTCTGGTAGTGACCAAGATATTGATAATGTCAGCGAAAGAAGTTTTGAAAGTGACACAGAGCAGGAGATGGATGACGAAGGACAGCATGAAGGATTGATAGAGAATAATGGCGAAGGCAATGGTAGTTATTTGTTGGGAAAAAATGGAACGAAATGGTTCACAGTACCAAACAGGCCTAATGTGCGTACTAGATCGGAAATTATTGTAACAGAAAGACTAGGCGTAAGACCTATTGGACAAAATGCAAAAACAGCTGGTGAGTATTGGAACCTATTTATTACTAATGATATTTTTCAACAAATAGTGATTCGCACAAACTCTCAATTAAGTATCAGACGCGCGACATGCACAAACAATAACACAAAGAAATATATTATGGCTGATATTACCACATCAGAATTGAAAGCTTTAATCGGACTATTGTATTTGGCTTGGCGTTTTAAATCCAATCATCTAAATTTGAAAGATTTGTGGGGGAGTGATGGATCTGGAATTGAGATTTTTAGAACCTCTATGACTTTGAAGAGATTTCAATTTATTCAGAATTGCTTACGATTTGGTGATAAAGCTACGCGTCAAGAACGAAAAAGTATTGACAATTTGGCCGCTGTTCGTTCCGTTTTTGAGAAGTTTGTTGCATGTTGCCAGTCAACATATTCACCTTCCGAGTACACTACCATTGACGAACAACTCCCATCATTTCGTGGCCGTTGCAATTTTCGCCAATATATGCCGAATTAACCCAGCAAATATGGTTTGAAGATATATGCTTTAGAAGATTCAAAATCGTTTTACATTGCCAATCTTGAAATTTACCCCGGCAAACAGAAACCAGGACCATACGCACTTAGCAATAAGGCAATGGACGTTGTAGATAGACTCGTAGCTCCAATTTCAAAGACGAATCGCAATGTAACCTTTGACAACTGGTTTACCAGTTATCCATTGTTATTACATTTGCTGAGGGAGCATCGTTCGAGAAGCACAGGGACTGTTCGCAAAAATAAGACTGAAATTCCAAAAAAAAAAAAATGTTTGAAGACCGTAAAAGAGATGTCCCTAGTAGCATGTTCGGTTTTCAAAAGGATATCTCAATAGAATCCCATGTACCAAAAAAAAAAATAAGGTGGTCTTGTGGATGTCGACTTTACATCATGATGATAAGATTGATCCTGCAAGTTTAAGAAACCAAAAGCCTGAAATGATTACGTTCTACAAGCAAACTAAGGGAGGTGTAGATGTTGTGGTCCAATTGTGTAGCAATTATGATGTTTCACGCAATACAAAGAGATGGCCAATGGTGATTTTTTAATGCAGTTTTGAATATGGCAGGAATAAATAGCATGATAATACATAAAACCAATAACAAGTTATTAGTGAACGTTGTGATTTCATTAGAGATCTAGGAATAGAACTGATTTCAGAACATTTAAGAAACAGGAAGGAAAATATACATTTGCCCACAGAACTTCGTAAAAAATCCAAGGTCATGTGGGTGAATCCTCACAAGAACCACCACAAAATGTAGCCAGGGCTATAAAGAGATGTGAAATATGTCCTACAAAAAAAGGCCGCAAGACGAAATACGTTTGTTACCAGTGCAGCCGTTATTTATGTATGGAACATGCCATTTTCGCCTGTGAATACTGTACAAGATCTCAAGACGAATAAGTGTTTTTTTATTAGTTTTATTACCCAGTTTAAGTGTTATTTTGTTCTTATGTTGAGTCTATTTGAAGACAAAATAGTCCTTTTTGTTTTTGTTTTCATATTTTTGATAAAAAGTCATAAACATGTGCCATTACTAATAATTGTAAGTTCTAATTGTTAATTTTCTTAATTTCTTAAATAAATAACATTACTAAATTATTTGTTGTAATTTCTCTCTTAAATAAGTTCAAAATATAACTAAATATCAGTTTAATATTCAAGAAAATAGATATTTAAAATAATAGTGTATAATAACCACACAATCACGATCTGGGTGTACCACACCCACCTAGCGCTTTTGTTACTTATTCCAACCTTACGCTCGCCGGGTTAAGAGGCTTTTACCTCTCTGAGATGTCCCAGCGTGCTCCTTGAGTTAATATTTCTTTCGTTCTTTCTGCACAGTTTGGAAGCATGGTTGTTCCAGAGCTTGTCCGATCCACGAAATTCTCCTTTCTTGAACGCATAAGACATATGAGAGTCCACATATATTTTTTAGACTACCTCTATATTAAACTCGTACAGTTTAATTTATTTATTATTTGCATTTTTTAAGAAGGTACCCATGTGATGTTGCATTTTTGTAGGCTATGCCCTTTGGATAAGCAAAGTACCCCAAGGCATTCCTACTTCAAAGTACCCCAGGTACGTCTCTGCAAAGTTCGCAAGTCTTTTATGTGGCTTCAATGATTTAAAACTTAGGATTTAGGTTTTAAGATCAAATCGGCCGAATCCCCACATTTTGTTTTAAGATTTCTAGTTATTGATTAGATAACGCGTAGTATCAGTTCGAATTGTTTCATACTGGTAGATGCGGAACCTAGCTATTCCTCACGTTGGTCAGGGAAAACGCCGCCCAAATGCACCACAAGCCACCACGATACTCCCCGAAGGGCCGACACCAATAAGCTGATCCATCCGAAGATGAGGGCTTACCAGCTTTTCGTGGTACCTGAATACCTCCAGGGTTGAGGTTCGCAACCGAGCTGTAGTGATACCGAACAGTATTCCACAAACTGGCCACTATGCTTTGAACTAAGAACCTAACTCTTGTGATCTTACTAAGCTAAGGACCGCGGGAACGCTACCTCCCGTCGGATGCACTGGAATTGAACCTTTAATCCAGCCATAGGGTGAAAGATTCTTTCTACCAGCTCCATCCCCCTCTCCTCTGCTGGTTATGTTTTCAAACAGTGTCTCAACAAAATTCACTAACATTATCACTTTGTTGTTGATTTGTATTTTTTTATAGCCCTTTAACAGAGATGAATACTAAGCCAAGTGTGTACACACAGATATATTCTTATCACAATAACGAACTAGGTCCATATAGCTGATTTTTATCATAAGCCTCCATATAACTCAAAATCAAATGACAAATTAATTCAAATGTGTGTTTGTATATTTTCTAAGATACTATTCCCGTCAACCTGATGCAGGATTATGTAGAAGTTCCTTAAAAAAAAAGTAGAATATACCGATAATTTCATTAAATATGTACAACATAGAGAAATTTTATTAGATAAATATATCATTATAGTTTGCAGATCATTCATATTTGCATAGATGGATAAAATACCATATGTGGTAATCTTTGTTTCTCCGTAGAAATATGTTGCTCAAGAGTAAGTCCTTATGTTAACGCGCATGGGTCCTGGCAATTTATCCTGACACGAGGCAATCATTTAAAAAAAAAAAAGGTATTGCTCGCGAACGTTGAATGCATTTGTTAAAAAATAAGACATTATTCATTTTATGACGAGTAATTAGAAGATTTGCAAACATTTTCAGTGGAACTTATTTTTTTATTATAGTACATCAGTAAACATTACCCGCATGTGTGCATAACAATGTAAATTATCTTAGTTGCTCTTCATGGTGAATTATGTGATATTGTGTATAAGTCCAAACGCATGTGTGTATTTATTGTTTAATGGTTGAATCTTCCAAAGTATCAGATGTGCTAATCTGCAAGTTGCGAAATATGTTTCGAATTTAGCAAAGTACCCGAAAAACATATTTGTTTCATTTGTGAACATCTTAAGTTTATTTTACATTAATAGGAGAATAAAATTGCTTGTTTTGGTGTTAATGTTAGAAGAAAGTTTTAGCAGATATTTTAAATTGAAACTAAAGAATCATTTGATTAATTTATTTTATTGTTTAGCGCAGCTATAAAAAAGTTAATAATGACTGAACGTCATGGAAATAATTTCACCATGTTCTAGAAACTCAGCTTAGAATATTTCATAAAGCGTTTGCTAATTACCTTATCCATCTCTACCAGCGATAAAAATCATTCTAGATCTCAAAACCAAATCTGACACAAATGCCGCGTCTTTGGTTATTATTTTGATATCTTAGTTACATTCTAACTATGACAATGATTGGTATCTGATTGCAAATTGGTCAGACTGTTTTTTTGCTAAACTTTACATTTCATTCGCAGGAAATTCGATCATCAATTATCTAAATTTGACATAATGAAACCATTTCAGTCAGACCGCCAATACATGCCTCAAAATACCTTCTTACAATTCTCGTTGGGCTATCTTTCTTCATTTCTTATGTTCACCATTCTATCGTACAACCATCATGGTAAATTTTTTAATGGAGATTATTGATCGTCGAATCGATTTGATTGAGGCCAAAATCATAATAGTATCAAAACGGCCAACGAAAAAGATTAACAAGGCAACGAAAAATAAAAGCGATTCGGAAACATCTTTGAAATCAAAAGTCGCGGTCGAAATGGGGAAAAGAATCTAATCTGTCTAACATGGCAAATTATCCATGGCCATTATCGAGATTTTTGGTGGTCAGAAAAGAGGCCACGAATGTGAGAAAAGTATGCGCAGGTACTAATGGATATTTACCGGGTGCCAAAATTTTTGCAGTATTGAGTACACTTTTTTGGTATGCGACTGTTCAGTGATACCAGCTCTGCGAGATATTAATATTGGCTTTTAAAAATTTCCAAGCAAGTGATAGGATATACAAAGGGGACAGCATACACTCCTTTGCAGTTTGCTATGGTTTGCGTCCACCGCCCAACTAGATTTACCGATTGAACTATCGATTTAATCATTTCCCCTTTTTGTTGAGCCCTAATCTCATTTTTAACAACGAGCTCATTGAACTGTGTCTTTTTTATTCATGGTTGAAACCGCTGACACTTTAAAGTTCTTAAGAATTATCTTTTCCTTTGCGTGCCTGTCTCCATGCCGAAAGGTGTTCTATGATTTCTTCAGACACGATTTTAATGTCACTTTTCAAGTTGCTTGATTCCGCCCTTCGGAGGCGGATACCATAAATAGGACATCCACCTTCTTGGATCTTGATTCTACAAGATTTTCCATGCATGAATTAATGAAAAGATTTTGGTAAAAGCATTTTCTGCGCAATCATTGTTAAGTTGCTTCCGTCAATATTTGTTTACTGAAGGGGTAGATTAATTTAGCAGCGGATCAATGCTACATTCGATGTGTAACTCAAAAGTGCTCGATCTGAGTTCATAGTTTAGCACTAGCGATTTGCATTGAAATCATCCTTCAAAGTAGTCCCCATCCGACTGAAAAATAGATTTTGTCTCCTTTTCCACGTTCTGAAGCAGAACTTTAGTGAAGCTACTAAAGCTCTCTCTAAAGCCACGTTTCTTTGTTCGATGCAAATGAAATTATTGAAAATAGCAAAAGTTGGAAGGGATCATGCCAAAGCTGGAGGGAGGCTTATGGAAAAATCTTATAGTAATTTAGATTAATATGTTCACACTTTCTCACGGTGAAGAAATCAGTCGCCTCATATTCCAACAAACTTAAAAAAGGCAATGTCAATAAACACACGTTGCGTAATTGCAGATCCTTTCTGCAGTTGCGGTAGTTTATTCCAGGACAGTGCTGAGATCGTTTGAATATTCTGATGGCAAGGTATGCACGCCTTACTTGCCATCAGAATAAACGTTTTGCACGTTAATGCACGGGTTTCATAGAAGCTGCCCTTAAATTCATTTTTGTAACCAACTATTCATTACTTTTTACTACCAGCACTAAGAAAAGAATGAATTCTCCTCTATAAGCAACACCGATCGCAAGCTATATTTAGACTATTCATTTCGGCATATTACTTTACACACTAAACAAGCTTCACGCATAACTGACACCTATTGATGGTGAATTAACTGTACACCTGAGATAATCTGACCATCGATGTATCTATTGATTTGTTCGATGCCGACAATGTAGAGGAAGATGAAGACGATGATGGTGAAGATGATGATACCATGTAGCAGCATCGTCTTCAACCGGCCAAGATGCTAATTTCGTTGTATTTCAGATACTCACTAATGGACTTGAGTGTATACTGTTGAATTGTGTATTTTACTTTTTTGAAAGATACAACAACAGAATCCACGGAAAATATTGATGCCGAATCCGCGAAATGCGGTCATATTGAATGTTTGACCAAGTTTAGCTAATATTTTTCTTCTACACCTATAATAATAATTTGTTCTCTTTTCGTTAAAAGTGTTTTACGGTGAAATTTTTTCCGATTTCTTGAATTTTTTTGGGCTTTTTAGTTTTTTTTTTCTTGTGCTTCGCTGAAACTTGAACAAGATGGGTTCGCTTTCGTAGCGTGAAAATTGAAAGTTTGTTTTGCGGGATTAAGTGGCGCAGGAATAACATAGTCATAAATCACAAATTGTGTTTTTAGGTACTAATTTCTTGGTAGCGCAGATATTGTTTGATAATTGTTAGAAAGGATCATTTCAAATGTTGATTGAAATGGGAAGTGTGAAGTTAGTAATATTGCAGAGATGATAATGATTTGGGGCAGCAAACCAATCAATGTATTTACCCCCAAAATATTTTGATTGATTCATTTACTTAAGATTGTATTAACGATTAAATCTTCTCTTTGGTATAGTCGCGTCTAGGTGATGTGATGCGAGGTGAATTTTTACGGTGGCTTGACGTGCGACATATTACGACAGATTACGATATTTTGTAGAAAATAATTGAATAAAGTAGCATCCATAAATTTTTCAAGTACTTAGTGTAGTTCAGACTTTGTTCTACGAGTTGTTTCTTCAACTGATACGACAAACCTTGTAACCATAGAAAAAAATTTATTATTATTATTTGTACTGGGGTCCACTTGCTGGAAAAAAGCATAGGCCAGAATCGGTTCTTAGCTCCCCGTGTTCAGTACTATTGTTTACAGATGGTCCATCCTGTCGTCCTACAGAAACCAAGGAGTTCCCCCAGTTCTGTGGTTGCCAAGTGTTCCAATTCTGTTACGCCAGTACACCTCAGCCAAGTAAGGCGTTTGTTGGCCAGACTCGGGCATTCTAGGCAGAAGTGTTCTGTACTTTCTTCCTCCTCGCCGCAAGCTCGGCAGGTGTCATCCGTTTGGGTTCCTATTCGTTTGATGTGTTGACCTAGAAGATTATGGCCCATTAATACTGCCACCAATGTTCTAACGCCATTTCGGTTTTTTCCTGGGAGTTGTTTTGTCCTCGTTTTATTAGGGTGAGGTCAAAGAGCTCGGCTCATTCTGCAGTCGTTCCTGTGATTCCAAGCCGTCTCTTTCCAGAAAATTTCGTCTAGTTCTCTTTTTACCGTTGCAGTGGCACTTTAATTGTGTCTATTCTAGTGGCATTTTGTTCGGCTGATCCATCTCTCGCTAGCTCATCCGCTCTTTCGTTTCCCTCTACACCGCTGTGTCCAGGGACCCATGTCAGTTTTACATTTACTCGGGTTGTTGCGGCTTTGAGAGCCTGCCTGCAATCCTGCACCAGTTGTGAAACTACGCGGTTAGAGGCAAGCGCCTGCAGTGCCGACTTACTGTCCGAGGGTATTTGTATTCTTCCATTAAGGTTGTTTGTTGCCGCTTCTTCATTGCAAACACTTCCGACTGGAAAACTGTGGTATGGCTCTCTAGTTTATAACTTCGGTTGAGCTGCGGGTCATCTGGAAAAAAGATTCCGACGCCGCTTCTCTCATCCATTTTGGAACCATCGGTGTAGATCATAATTTCACTTCCAGATGTGGAATCCTGCACCGTTTTCCACGCTTCTCTGGTCGGAATGCTGATCTTGTATGGAATTGTTGTGTCCACTATTGGTTGAATTCTATCCAGTTCCCTTTTACTTGACGGGGCCATTCTCTCCTTTTTTTCCAAAATTCATACGTGCCTCGTTTGAGTGCGGTTAGATAACCCATATGTGGATTTTAATCTACTGCTTGCAACCGATGCCTCTCTGAAGATGGATTTGTTGAGTGGCATGAGATTAAGCATTATCTCAATTGCAGCAGTTGGCGTAGTCCTAATGGCACCTGTGATACCAAGTCAGGCCATTCGCTGGATCTTCTCTAGCTCATTTGCAATGGTTTTCTTTTGAAATGCTTGCCACCAAACCAATGCCCCATAAGTGGTTGCTGGCCTCACTACTGTTGTGTAGATCCACTGGGCAATTTTGGGTTTCATTACCCAGGTTTTCCCCACTAGTCTTTTCATTGTGAAGAGCGCCGCTGTAGCTCTCCGTCTGATTGCTCCTATGTGTGGAGTCCAAGTTAGCTTACTATCCAAGGTTACTCCTAAGTATTTCACCTTGTTTACTAAACTGATTTGTTTTCCGTCACTGACCGATAACCGAAAACATAGATAAATAACGTTGTTGCTTATTTTGGGTTATTTTGTTATTGTTTTGTTTCTATTTTATTTATTTATTAATAAATTATTAATAATTAATAATAATATTTAATAAATAAATAAAATAGAAGAAAACTCATCTTGTTATATAAAGCACTTGATCAAAGTTTGTATGTATCCGTCGAAACACTTCGTTGGTATTTTCTAGCTTACTTCAACCTTCTTAGTACCCAGCATTGTTTTCACGTTCAAGGGTACTCTACAAACTACTAGTGGTTGGTGAAACAATAAATTTCGATCCTTTAAGCATATGTTAACTTTTCCTGTTGTATATGTGGCTTAACAAAAGCGTTGATTTTCTACGACACTTTTCATAATTGGCTTAAAAATGAAATTGTTCATAGTGTTGCAAATTTTATTGAAGATGAAAATGAATTAGAAAAAGTTCTTAGTATTAAAAACTTATTCACCTCTCGATATACCGAAAGGAATGCATCAAATTTTGGGGTGAAAATTCTTCTTCTAAAATTTAGCGAGAGCATGGTGTTAATGGACTTTTGTACTTAAATCTAATAAAATCACATTAACATTGATACTCATGCTAGTATAAAATGTGACATCATATCCTTAATCTACATTAAAGTTATCAGTATTCATTGAAAAGCACAAACAAAACACAACAATTAACAAAACTCTAAGAAGTAGAAATAATGAGCTGCTACCAGTAATGATAATAAAATTGAAGATACTGCTCCGAAATGCTGGGCTTTTAATCCTATTGTTTGAAAGACACACTGGTAGCCCTGCAAATTAGTTTTTTTTTCAAAATTAGCTGTAAAAGAACCCAAAAGAAGTTTTCCGTCACCAAATTCCTCTTTTTTGTATAAATTTTGTCTGGTCTCATTTATTTCTGCCTCATTGTTCACTGTGTTCTGCTTCAATATATTATTATTTGGAATTGAAATTGAATAGTTTGAACTATAATATGCTTAGCCATAGCACATGAATAACCAATAAAATCTGGTGTGCAGCACATGTTATATATTATTGTTTTTTGAAATACAGTGATAAAGTAGTTTTGAATACAAGTATCTTCTTTTTCTTCAATCTTCGGAGTTTGCTAAACTCCGAACCCTAAATAGTTTTTCCTGAAAGCTATTTATTTTGTACGAGTTGGCTTTTGGCAGTTTTCGTCAACATGAGTCTAAAGCCATTATATTTAAAAAACGAAGACCGCTGAAAAGGAGAATTTGCTAGGATTATCATCAGAAAAACTTGGAAGACTATAAACTACATCAAGATGTCGAAATCAGTGGGACTTGAATCCGGGACTTGCCATATGAATGGTCATTTCTCTAACCTTACATTCTGTTCGAATTTGAATTTCGAATTTCCATCCTACTTTTTTGACAATGGTATTTGGCAGAGGAGTTGGCATTAAATGTATTTCCAGGAGAATCCGTGCTTCGTGGAAAAACTATAGCAATGAATGCTACTATTCATAAAAAGCATTTTTCCAAGCCGTCGAATAAGGTTTCATTTCCCATAAGAGAAGAAAAATTGGAAAAAAAGGACCTTGAACCATTTACCTTGTTTGCAGAAGTGTTTTTGAAAAACGATAGTATGCAACTATCCAAAGGAGCATCATCGCAAGAAGTTGCTTTCAAAAACTTGTTACAATCAATGCAATTAACCTTCAAACCATTCAGAGATGATTGTTTTTCACAAAGCTTTAAAAAATAACTCAAGCTGACTAAGTACGATTAGGATTAGCAATAAAATCTATGTGAATGCATTGAAGTTTAAATCCGCTCTGCAAATTGTCGTCTTCGGGTAACAGACACAATGACCTTGGGAGAAAGTTGTTCCTCAAGTTGAGATTTTCACCACCATCGGCTATGAATGCGCCGCACCATAAAACCAAACCACTTGGGGTCCGCTCTCATCTTGGCTACGAATGTCTTTATAGTGCAGACTTAGTATAGTGTAGTAAATCGAGTTGTTGCACTCATTAAAATACATTATAATTGAGTATAAACCTTACGTGCATTGAATTCTTTACGAGTGAATTTTAAAAATTATCACAACGATACGATTATGGAAAATTGCCACTGCTCAAGTTTTGTCCGGATCTTTGAGATGTCGCGGTAGCGGAGCGTGGGAGTAAGGAAAGGTTGAAGACAGGTATGAATAGTTAACCAAAAGGTTTTTATTGTTTGTTGAGATGTAAGTGCCACTCATCTTGCTATCGCTTCACTCACACTTAGTGTTCAAGTTTCTCAAGTGTTTTCTTCTTTGCAAAGTTTTATATGAATTGAATATTAATTTGGTTAAACACCAAGTCAATAAAATGAGACAAGCTTATTCTAATTCAATTTATTTCAGGTGTTCTACAGCGAGCGTCAATAACAATAAACAACGGTTCAAGTTTTTATATTTTCTAAGAGTTTCCAGAGAGAGTCGCAATCGAAGAAGAAATAACAATAATTGAAAATACTTGTTTTAATTCCAACTTGATTGGTAAATATTTTGCATCCAAGTTGATGATATAGTTGTTAAGCGTTACAAAATTATTTGCTTCTTTTCAAGTTCATACATACAAGCTAACAAAATTTTAACCATTTGTGATCTACAATACCTCAGATGTAGTCATGGGTACAATTGTTTGTTGCGGTATACAGATACAAGTGTTCAATAGTTAAAACAAAACGCATCGTATTACCACTATCGCTGTACCTATTTCTGACTAAGTTTTAAACAAGTCTATCTTTGAAATCTAAGTCTTTTCCATCATATCTTAAACGACAGATTCACTCTGAATGGTTTGAACTCAATTTCCGTAAGAAATGAATCTTTTGACTGACTGCATCTTTGTATTCCTATGTAACCCGTCTTTTGGGTTTCCCGGGCCTGCCTAAAATTTTGGTAAGTGGAAAATATTATTCATAACACCTTGCAACCGTAGAAAATACGCATCAATAATCAACGTCTATTTCAATAACCACCCATAACGCGTCAATAATAAAGGTTTTCATCATGACTCAAAGAAAATCAAAAGACTGCAGCGAGTAACCCGAAAAGATGGAAGGACAAATTGTGTTTGACGTCTACCATTGAAAGAACACTATGAATGTTGTTAGTTATATTGGTAACGATAATGAAAAATAGATAGTATTTTATTAGATAGGCAGTGGTATAACTTAAGCACAAGATCTGTTAGAGCAGTTCGCCAGAGAAAAGGGAGCTGATCTGCTGCTGCTGAGCGAACAACATCGAAATAAGGCCTCACCAGCCTGGTTCTCCGATGACTCCCATACTGCTGCCGTTTGGGTTCGTGGCAGCATGCGACTCCAGATCCAAGGTCACGGCCGAGGAGACGGTTTCGTGTGGATTCGGTGCTCGGGTATAACGATTTTCAGCGTATACCTGACGCCGAATGAGTTAATGCCATCTTTTCAAAATAGACTGGACGCGCTAGAGGATGCTGTTCTGAACACAGATGGCAAAGTACTCGTAGCAGGAGACTTCAACGCCAAGGCCCTTGAGTGGGGCATGTCTCAAACCGATTCCAGAGGGCAACGCATTCTGGACATGTCGTCGAAGACTGGGTTGATAGTTTTAAATACCAGTAATGTACCAACCTTCCGGCGCTGGGGCTGCGAAGGAACAATCCCAGATGTGACATTCGCCTGGGAGTCCCTCGCTTCGAGGACGTTGAACTGGAGAGTACTCGAGGATTACTCAGCGAGTGACCACCAATACATCGCGTTTGAGATCGGCAATACCACTCCCCGCTCGTCTCAACGATCTTTCACTCTCGGGTGGAATATCCGAAAAATGGACGTGGAGACTTTCGCCAATGTGATTCTAAAAGGCGGAACGACATCGGGATGCCCTTCGGGGAACGGAAGGGCTGGAGTCGAGGGAATGGCGGAGTCAACGATGAACCTTATCACTTCTGCCTGTAGCTCATCTATGCCTCGACGGAAGCCTCGACACGACAGGCTTGCTGTACATTGGTGGTCAAAAGATATCGCAGACAAACGAGGCGAGTGTCACAGACTTCGACGTGCAGCTCAGCGCTCGAGAAACGTAGAGGAAGCATCCGATAGGACAGCAGCATACAGATCAGCAAGGAAAGAACTCCGAAGACTCATCAATGAGAGCAAGGCACGCTGCTGGCGAGAACTTGTGGACGATGTGAACAGGGATCCATGGGGGCTCGGCTACAAGGTAGTGTGGCGCAAGCTCGGTACCTCACGGAAGCCGTATTTACTTCAAGCAGATAAGATGGACGGCATAGTGCAGGCACTTTTTTCTACTCACCCTGTCCGTGTTGATGCTGCCCACGAGGTGGACTCAGGCGAATGTCCATCGTTCACTAAAAATGAGCTGGGGGAAGCGGTGCTTTCTATGAAAGCTCGAAAGGCACCAGGACCAGATGGCATTCCATCCGAGGTGCTACAAATGGTCTTCCACATTTGTCCTGACTTGCTGCTCAATGTGTTCAACGCTTGCCTGAGAGAAGGTGTGTTCCCATCTCGCTGGAAGGTGGCGAGGCTCACATTGATCAGCAAGGGAAAAGGGGACCCCGGGCTGCCATCTACATACCGGCCGCTTTGCATGCTGGACACAGTCGGGAAAGTTTTCGAAAAGCTCATCAAAAGAAGACTCACAGACGCAATTCGTGCTGCAGGGGACCTATCTCCCCGGCAGTATGGCTTTAGAGCAGGGCGATCTACTTCCGATGCCATCATGGAAGTGGTGAATGCAGTCCGTCGAGCCGAAGCGCACAAAACTGAAAAACGAGTTGTCTTGCTAGTGACGCTTGACGTCAGAAATGCCTTCAACTCCGCCAGATGGTCGGATATTCTTGGCACATTGGAAAATTTTTTCCGATTGCCAGGGTATCTGATGCGGATTTTGAGGGATTATTTAAAGGACCGCAGACTGCTCTATGACACACAAGATGGGCGACGCAGTATGGAGATAACGTCTGGTGTAGCGCAAGGCTCCATACTGGGACCAGACTTGTGGAACGCCACATATGACGGACTATTGAGGCTTGAGCTGCCAGATGAGTCGCGCTTAGTCGGCTATGCTGATGATATAGCAGCACTGGTCGCCGGACGTACAGTCGAACATGCGCAGCGCAGACTGGGAGTGCTAATGCGTCAAGTGAGGGAATGGATGACCACCCGCGGGTTCAGTTTGGCACTAGAGAAAACCGAGGTGGTCATTCTCACGAAGAAAAGAATTCCCACTGTAATTCCTTTGCAGATCGGAGATGCGACTGTTGAGTCTAAAGTCGCAATAAAATATTTGGGACTATTGATCGATTCCAAAATGAGCTTTTCGGAACAGATCAGGGCAACGGCGAAAAAGGCCGCGATGGGCGTCTCAGCTTTGAGTCGACTAATGTGCAACATCGGTG
This sequence comes from Stratiomys singularior, assembly GCA_954870665.1. Classification (NCBI taxonomy): domain Eukaryota; kingdom Metazoa; phylum Arthropoda; class Insecta; order Diptera; family Stratiomyidae; genus Stratiomys; species Stratiomys singularior. The sequence goes on along the minus strand of OX940878.1, from coordinate 158,783,872 downwards.
GGCCCACACCGAGCAAACGCCGACTTCTCATGAGTGCTGTACAGTCAGTGCTACTGTACGGCTCTGAGGTTTGGGCCGGAGCTCTCAGTAAGGAGCTGTACCGAAAGCGCTTGGCCCAGGTACAGAGACGAGGAGCTTTGCGGGTTGCGTCTGCATACCGCACTGTCTCTGAGTCGGCGGTGTTGGTGATCGCAGGAGTGATACCCATCGCCCTCCTTGCTAGAGAACGACGGAGAATTTATGACCGTAAAGTGGAGGGCTCAAGATATGCTGTCAACCGAGAGGAGAGGCAGCGCACAATACTCGAGTGGCAACAGTCATGGGAAGGCGACTCCAATGGCCGCTGGACTGCCCGCCTTATAGGGGACGTGGGATCGTGGCTAAATCGAAGGCATGGTGAGACTGATTATTACCTTACCCAGCTTCTTAGCGGGCATGGGTATTTTCAGTCTTACTTGCACAAGATTGGTAAATCACGGTCCCCAGACTGCATTTTCTGCCCAGGGGAAAGGGATGACGCATGTCACACCTTCTTTAACTGTAGGAGGTGGAACAGGATGCGGCAGGACTTGTGGGAGGTGATGGGAGAGCTTTCTCCAGACAATCTGGTCGGAGAAATGCTGAAAAGTTTCGAAAAATGGACCTACGTGGCACATTACTCTCGGGCAATACTTATTGCCAAAAAATATTCGATAGATAACCTTGGGCGCGGGGTCTAGGGAGGTCTCCTTTCCAGCAGTCCTCCTCCATCCTGCCCCCTCCCGCTGGAGGGAGATTTCTCTAGACTGACGGCGCCCTAGCGCGAAGTAAAAAAGAGGCCTAGCCCGAAGTAATGTGTCAAACGGTTCCAGGCTACGATCTCTTGACAGGGGGGGTGTTTAGTGGGTAGTCTGGTAGCATGCGCTGCTAGGAGTCCCACACTCCGGGCGTAAATTGCCTTCACCCCCCAACCCAAAAAAAAAAAAACTTAACAATTTATTTATGTTTTTTGAGAGTCTTATTTATTTTATAATTACCTAATTTAGATCCATGCGTTTGTATTTTTGTTGCTGGAAATTTCTTCAGAAAATTATATCCCGGATGAAATAATACAGATGAACATAAAGATGGTAGTTCTACGAAAAGTTTAGTACTGAGCCGTTGATCTAAGGTATTACTTTGAGTTATTTCGTAGACGTTTTTGGCAGAGGCTTTATTAAATATGTGAGCTTCGGCACATACGTAAGAGATATTTTAGCAAGATAATTTTTTGTGGGTTTGAGATGATTACGATGCAATCCTATGCAGTTGCATATAGTTCATATTTATACTGCTTTCAATTAAGTTGTGGGTACAACTCTTCCATAAATACAAACCGGAAACGTTACATAACTTCACGTTTCGAAGCAAGATCGTACTCTACAATAGCGGTTCCATAGGAAATGAGGGATGCAGCGCCGAAATCTCTTCCTGGAGTTACCTGCAATGCTTCCGTAATTATAACTTTATAAAAATACAATCGCTTTTCAGCTGGAAATATGTGTGGTAGAAGCGGCTATAACAGCGGTAAAAACAATCTTAAAGGAGGAAAATAATTGCACTCGGGCAGCAATTTGTCATTTAAGGCATTTGCTCCAGACCGCGAAGTCGCCAACACGCAGCTTGATAACTATTGTGGAGTTTTAGATAGACCCTCGACCCCACACCTTACTGAGTAAAACAGCGTAAAAGTAAATTGGGTAGCTTGGCATAGAAGCTAATTAGAAATAGAAGATGGTCCGGCAAGAGTCGAATTAGAAGGTAAGAACGCAACTTAAAACGTACTCGGTCAAACGGCTACTATCGTGGACAAAAAGGTAACTATGGAAAACCAACCACTACCAGAAGACAGGTACGATTTGGAATAATTGAAAAGGTTGAAGAATAAGCCCGACTCTTTGACCTAATCCGAACAAAACTATAAGAGACAATCCGAAGTAGAGTACAAACATTGGTGGCAATAATCATGGTATACAATCTTTGCGGTGAATATGCTGAACAAGCTTTCTGTGAGGAAGAAGATAGTACAGCGCACCTCCTTCTAGATTGTCCGTGTCTGCCAAACAAACGTCCCACATGTTTAAGGCGTACTAACGTAACACAACTTGAGTAATTTATAACGGAGGGCTAAGTGACTTCTTTGCTTTCAATTAAACGGCAAGATGGAAAATATATTGACACACAACCCACAAGCAGGGGGTTAGAGACCGATGCTGGCTTTTGCTGTTTTTCCATCCCAAAAACTTACTTGAAATGATAATAATTTATATTTTTGAAATGATAATAATTAATGTTAACTAGTATTCGTCGTCGTCGTTGTAGCGCTACAGCCCATTTCGGGCCTTGACTTCCCGTAGGTGTCGCCTCCAGTTGTCTCGGTCCATCGACCGCGTCCTCCAACTTCGGGATCCGAGTAGCGTGCTGCTATCTTCGTCTACAGAGTCGGACCAGCGCTTTCTTGGCTTTCCCACTGGCCTGCGTCCCTCAGATTTTCCGACAAATACCTTTCTAGGTATCCGACCTTCATTCATTCGCTGCACATGGCCAGCCCATTGTAGCTTCCGCAGTTTTATCACAGTGGAGACTTCTGACTCGTCGAAGAGTTCGTACAACTCATGGTTGTACCTAATTCACCATTGTCCTCCTTACTAGTATTCTAGTTGACATTATATAGGATGTAAGAGAACTTTACCCTTTAGAACTTTAAGATAATTGTTGTTTGATAAAACTTGAGTTTTTTTTCAAAACATCTATAATCTGTAAAGTCTATAGTTTTCATGGGTACTGTATAGTATTTCAGGAAGTATGTTTGAATAATTTTTGCTCCTAAATAAATATCAAAAAATTAGAAACTCGCAAGTACGGACACCCACTGAGGTTTATGAGTATATGTTTCAATTTTTCTACGGCGACTGATAAAAACATTTCGCTTTGCCATGTTTTCAGAACAGAACTGAACATAATACCTTGAGAAAAATTGGATATTTCAATTAGTACATAGAATATAACTAGTGTCGGTCATAGGTCTTTGCTCATAGTAAAACTCCTGCTAATATTTTGCTTCCAAGGAAAGTGTCAAGTTTTCCGCTTGCCACGCAGTGCAGCTATCTGGGGTAGTCCCGCCGCTACCATTCAAAGTGTTTGCGAGTCTGTCGCAAAGAACCCCAAAGAAATTTTTGCCAAATTGCACGTTTTTTGGGCAATATTTGCACGTATGTCTATTCGTTACCTTAAAGTGCAATTCGCATGGTCTCGACGTATCCAGCAAAAACTCAGGATGCTGGATCGTACTTAAGTTTGGATCGCGATCTTCTTAACACTCTGTCTCCTATGTTCAAAGGCTGGTAATAATATTTGGTTGGCTATGTTTGACTATTTAAGTTCGTTGGAATGAAGTAGCTGGCAGTTCGTAAAGAAATATCTCTAATCATCTTTATAATAATGTATGCCTATACTTTTGGGAATAATAGTTTTCTCGTTCAATAGCTTTAATTTTGTGGCGCTAGTGTTTAAAATGTTTGTCTTATTTAAATTCTCGTCAAGAAAACTACTGATGAGGTAATTTATTACTTCCGATCAATTAAATGCCCAAATCAACTCAGATTAATGCATTCCAAGCCCACCACCATTCCGCGTGAAACACTACTTTTTCCTACAAATCCATCATGATTTAAATGTTTCTCCACCGTTCTCCCCTTAATGAATTTCAATGAAACAAGCAAAACAAGCATTTTATCTTGACCACACTACAAGTTCAATCGCAAGGTTTATCGCCGTCGTCAAAGAAGTCGGCTAAATCTAAATTATGTGTTTTTCTGTCAATATTTTCCAATCGAGTTTTTTTTTTGTCATTCGCAACTTATCATCTAACGTCGGTATTGCACACTTTTTGCTTTTCTCATATGCCGAGGTTGATTATTTACAACAAATGCATAACGCATATACACTAGGAGTATAACACTACGCAACCATACGATAGCCATTACGACGAGCAGACACTTGGTTTACATCAGCCAATGCAGGCATACCTGATTGCAGATTGGCAAGACGGCAATGCAATGTGAATACCTCGTTTTAGGCAATTAGTCGTCATTATAGATGAATTGGAAGATACTTAGGCATTTACCTCTTTTGAATGTATACAGTACAGGTATACTAGATTGGTATGTCTACTCAAACTAGTTGAATGCAACTATTTATTCCATTATTGAACAAATGACAACTTTCATTTCTTATTTCTTCCTCCTGAGAGCACAATTGTCGTCTTTGAATAATGAGTGAAGGTATTAGATTGTCGTTTGTCTAATTATGGAAAGATTTCTTGGTAATGTGAATGTTGAGACAATGCTAAGATGTTAGATATTTTTGATGAGAATGAGATTGACACTGGGATTTGAATGGAAATTGCAGCCGAAGTTTTTCATTCTGTACGAAAAACGAGTGGTTCGATCATTTTGTAGGAAGGCTTAAAGGCCATATAAAATGGTATGGAATTTATACGATTAACTTCAGCTAGTTGTACATATATATATACATTTGGGTAAGCATGAATAGAAAAGTAAATAGATATATTTGGAATATAAATACTTTTACTGACATCTGCGCAATTAAATTCCAAAAAAGAAAACTAACCAGACTCTAACACCGTAAAATACAAAATTTGTGAGCTAGTCTCAAAGTTGCCAAAACTTTGTTGGAGAAGTTTACGGGTAGCCCAATCTTGCAACTGACACATATTGTGTTTTAATAACAAAATAAACAACTACCACTTAGAGTTCAACTGAAGAAACTAATAGTTACGATCAAAAAACAAAAGACTTAGGCCAGTAACCCGAAATGGCCGAAGTTTCAATTTTCAATCAATTAGTTTGGCATGAAGGTGAAATGCGTGTTGATGGTTGAAATTCTATTGAATAATGTTGGTTTTCTGTTGATCTAGAAAAATTTCAAGTAAAATCTGTTTCTACTAGTTTTAAGTGATCGTTCTATGCACCACGTTGACCTCAACGAATCGTTGATATATGAGTACATGTTCACCTCAAAATTATCCCGATAACGTCTGATATAAATTCCAGTGTAATAGCATGTCTACTAAACCAGTTTAGAAATAATTTAAGCGAGAATTGCATTTGCTCACAAGACGCCCTATTTGATGTTTCATGTTTTCAGATAATATTCGTGCCGCTCTCGCATGCATTCACATTTGATATGTTCATATGAATAAATATGCATGTTCCTACATGAGCATATATGGATGACTATTTACTACTTTTATAAGATCCGCATGCCACTTGGTGTTCGAAACGATGTAATTTAACGCTTATTCGATTTGTGGAAATGCAGAGATTTTGAAAACATCATTTGGAATTTTTCAATTTACTTTACAGCAGCCAAAACTTCATATGCTATATTTATTCAAAAGTAAAACTCCAAGCGAACTGCAGCTTCTTTTTGTGGAAAACGGAGGAATGCCAATAGTGTTTACTGTGTAAGAACATGTTGCTCTACACCCATTTGTGTGCTTACATGTCTTCATATTTTATCCATCGCATGGCCCAGAGCGGACACATGAGACATATTGATGTGATCGGCTTTAAGTAATGATCATATATATCATAGGTCCGGTTTTATTTGACCTACTTCCGGTTTTTGTATGCTTACCTCCAGCTTGCTTGCCAGCTTGATGTTTGTGTGCCCATCATAAGCGACACTGCCGCCGAAGATGACTTGTCCTCTCTACATTCAGCCAGTTACGGCGAAGATGTTGACTGCATTCAATAGACATCAAAGATGCACAGAAAACATTTGTGGATCGCGGATCGTAATTCGCGAGACAGAGTCGTGAGTTGTTTGCATGCAAAGATAGTTTTGAAGCAAACAACTCTAGCGTAGAAAGTATGTTGCACTTCTTTTGTGCTTGTTTTCGTTTGCCTAGGCTAATGCATGGATATGACATGACAGTGTTGTTACTGAATTCATTTTTTTAGACTAATATGCAGAAAAATTAACATTTCATTGGTAATTTTGCAGTGGCGTATTTCATTTTGTTAAAAATTTAACATTTTTCTTCTATTTTGGCGCAGTTGAAAACAAAAACCTCACGTTTTTAACTTATTTCATTCCGGAAGTCACATTGACAAAAGGTTGAACATTCATTGCAGATAAAACGAAACAAATTAAATCCAATTCCAGTTAATTTAAAACTTGCATGTATTAAATTTTGAGTGTTGTATCAAACTCTTCAATATTCTAAAAAGTCAAAATAATATGCACATATCATTCCAAGTGAAAAAATCTGCACTCAACCACCGCTTAACTAAAAGACAGGTGGATGATGGCTAGGGTTCAAAGTTACATGAATGACAGGTAGTCAATTAGGGGTGCCATAAATCCTCCCAAGGAAGAGCAAGTACAGAAAAAATTGATGACCACCGTCTACGTAAATGTGGTTCGGAATAGCTTCTGTCCGTGACATAAAACTGAATCCCAATAGTATATTGTTTACAACTAGCAATTGTATCACCTGCTGAGAGTTTACTCAACAAATAGGAACAAGTTGTTGAGATCCTTGTTGTTCTGACTCATAAAATAAGTTGCTAGGAACCGTGAACATTTGATTTATAACCGAACAGGATGTTAATAAATAAAAATGTTGATGCTCAGAGGTGCCTAAAGTTGGTAAATGGGAATGACGATATGATATGGGTCATAACATTTCTCATTTATTGATACAAAACTATTAGCAAACTGGCATTTTTTTAACATTGGTGCTGTCTAAATATAAGCTTAATGATATTTGGCTTCTTTATACAGAAAACGAAGGAATGCCAATAGTTTGTCCTGGTATTTCAGTTGCTTTGTGTCAATGGATGTTCCAAATTTCACCTTCTAACCACGAAAAAGTGTTATCATGATTCCCTTTGAAACATCGCGTTAGGGTTATCGACAGAAATCGTTTGTCCTCTCTTGGCAGCGCAGATGTAGCTCCTTGCGTTGAGGCTAAATCAATTAATCTAGCTACAGCGTTCGGTAATTTATCTTTGATAGAAAAGATGCGTGGAAAATATTTCGAAAATGAATTTTCTAGTTCAGTAGTGCCTATCTCATACGTTTTTGGTTCATCGGCTGTCCCCTCCATATCATACTAGATAGCATTAGTCAGAGCCGCATTGACTTTTTGCACCACGTGTTTTGTCTAATTGTCGCATATGAGCTGTCCAAGTCAGCCCATTTTTTCGAAAGTTGGTCTCATAAGTATGACCTTATCCACATATATAACGCGGAGTCGAATCCTCCAGTTTGAACAATGCGATCTCATGTGGTTAACTCAATGTACAAAATTATATTGCTACTGTCTAATTTTTGGAATTTTAAAATAAGGCATTAAGAAAATTTTGCGGGGAATTCATCAGCTACTCCGTTAATCGCAATCTTGACAGTTTTCTCGCTATTATTATTGTATTGTTATAGTTTTTATTATTATGATTAATAATTTGGTATTATTTTTAACTGTTTCTTTGATGGGCACTTTTTCGCTATTTTATTTAAAATAATTATATATTTTTCTGAAATTTTTCAGCAAATTTATTTTGCTTTTTGAATTTCAGAAGGCATTTACCGTGGCACGATTCAAAATAATTACTAACTCCATCAGGCATCCTGTTTTCAAATCGTTACAATAAGTAAATGTATTTGGTTCACGTTCGCATACGCATGGAAATTATCACTTCAAATTTACGATAAAAAACATAATTAAATGTGAAAGTTGAACCCAACTCAGTATAAACTCAATAGAACATTGTACTTCATTTTCATGTTGGTGCACAATGCCTGTTTATGTTCGCGTTCACAGTGTCAAGTTAACCTCCGACATCGTTTCCCACTTCTAAATTGAAAATTCATCTTCAACGGAATATTTGACACAGATACGAGTTAACCTAAAATTGCATCAATAAACCCTACATGAATTAGACACGGTGACTTCCATGAACTTGTCGGCACTTGGTGTCATCTTCAAATTTACCATTGCACGTTCTCGTCGTCGCCGTCGCTGTTATCGTGACAAAACTCCAATATTGCACAGTTGTCGTCTAACAAAAAAATCAATAGTCTTATTGTCATATTCAAAGAAATTCCCTCGAAACCCGGCAAAAAGGTATTGGATGATCCCAACAGGTACATCGTTGTGCATCTTTTGCATACAAAGACCACAACATCTTCCTCTTCGTTTCGGTTTATTGATGGCTTTAAGTTCGACCAGAGTATACAACAATTAGATTTGGTCGAGCGGTTTATTGTCATGTTTGTTGGTTGTTTGTTACATTGTTAGGCACGCAACATAGCATCCATTCACTGGCATGCAATAAAAAATGAGAACGTAAGAAGAGTCAATTGGACGGCCGGGAATGAAGACAAGTAGAGAAATACGACAAAAAGATTCAATAGGTCACCAGTTCATGATAGTATTTGAATAAGATCTGCGGCAAGACTAACGGATAGCGACTTTATCTTTTTATGCATGGGTGATATAGAGCAAACGCGTAGGCGTAGCGTGTCCTAGTTTGATGTGTAGTGAAAAAACCGTCCAAGACTGCTTGATGGCAGCATTTCAATCGGATGCAAATTATTTATCTACTATTGTTTCCTGTATTTTTCATTAGAATGTGTCCTGGAGTCCATAAACTTGATACAGTTGTTTTATTACGAGTGGTCTTATTCTGAGCTGTTTCATTAGGGGGCAAAATATCCTGTTCCACTTTTGGAAATAAGAAAAAAGGAGGCAAACCACCCCTTATCCTCTGAAGTCAAACATTCGCTTCGGTAAGAAGTTTGCGTGAAACAAATAACTTTAAATTTGACTAACTTTGCAGGAATTAGGTAGTAGAGGGCAGAAGCTGTCCCTACGTTCTTGCCAAATTTCTTTCCATGTTGGTGTACATTCTTTTAAAAAAATTTGTCTGAGTGATCCCTCTCAGTCAGCTTTTGAACTATCAAATCTTCAAATCATGAGTCAATTTACATTTCTCCTATTAAAATAAAAATACAGCAATAAAAGCAATGTAGAAAAATCAAAACATGAAAGAAGAGAAGTTACTTAGGAGCTAGAAAAATACGATGCTCAGCAAAGATTGCTTTGTGGACCTTATCAAATGGCTAAATTATCTCTTGCTCTGATCAAAAATGATCTAGTGCAATTTAAAAATTTCAATTGTTAATTGTTGAAATTGTTGCTGTTGTTAAATTTAACTATATTTTGCTCGCTATCAGCGAAGAAATGTAATTTTATGCGAATGTTGCAATACCATGTTTTATTAATATTAATCACCTCTATTTTCACAATGCATGTTTACTTTTATTTTGTTTAATAAATATTGTTTAGCATTTATTTCCTTCGTAACGAAACATGCATAGAAACCATCAGCGAAATCCAATATCGTTTGTTTGATTGCTTAATGCAAAATTGACCACGGTTTCCACCAACTGAGCTTTACTTGTCTCTCGGTAGCTTATTTCCGCTTATATTTCCAACCTCGAGGGGAAACTCAAATGTGTTTTGCTATTTTCGTCTTAATCTTACACTTCGGACACCCCTGAGGGAAATAATCAATTTACTGAATGGAATTTAGTCAGCAAAGAACTGTCGAAGACTATAAGGTCAATAAAGATTACATTTTTATTCAGTGTGCGCCCACAAAAATTGTATCTTGACATATCCTATTTTTCGGTTGTTTAGTATTTAGACTGAGTAACGCTCGTTATTTCAAGATACAACTTATGAACATTGCTTGTAACGACGCACTGTTGCTTGACTTTTGGGACATGAAACAAGTGCGTAATGTCACCTAACAGACAGAATAAAATTAGTTTTGGATTTCGGTGATAGTTTCTAGGTCACGCATGCCATCACCTACCGGGCCAATCAGCCAATCACTGTTTTGTCGCGACAATTTAAATGCCTTTGGACGCGTCTACTCATTTCTGTTCGTTTGCAACATGTTCAGCATATTTTCCAGACACATGTTATACACAGTGGATGTTACTATCGTGCACATACCGCAGTCGCGATGGAAAATCTCAGATAAAATAATGATTTGATAAAAGAATCTTATTTTGGTTCTAGTGAGAAGTTGGGTTTGAATTGTTACACCTAAATAAATTAACATTGGTTAGTTGCTGCCCTGATATAGAAATCCTTATCGAAAAGACAAGAGCTAGGTGATCAATAAATTGCAACATATACTATTCATAACCACATTCCTTCATTACTTCTTCGCTGAGCCAGTAATTAACAGCCGTTGAATATTAAGCTAAATTGCCACTGTGTGTTATCATACCTCATTACTTTGCCAGACCAACCATCGAACGCATGGCAAGATGTGTGTAGTTAAGGCATGTAACTAATAGCAATCAAGTCATAAAGAAGCCCAAAATTGTGTATGCCTTATTATTTTCGGCTACTACCGCTGCCCAAATCGCGGCGAGTTTAGTTGTGACCTAGATGTAGAAAGTAACATGACGCGATATGATTCCGACCGTTAGCCGAAAAGATTAAGATATACTACGCATTTGAAAAGCGATTATATCGAGTCGATTGATTTCGACGCGGCTGAATGCTGCATTGATGCTTTATTTACTTGTTTCACTTTCTACGCTTATGGTAGGAGATAAAGAGATTTATTTTGTAGCAAAGAAAATGAAGTTGTTAGAAATTGTTTTGGCTGTGTTTCGGCTACAGTTTTCTGCAGCGTTGAAAACAACTCACAGGTGACTTCTGTGCTTGGTAAAAGAAAATTAAGAACTTAAGAGATTGGTTCTAGGTGTTCGAATATATAAATGAATTTATGAGCTTAAAAACAAAAATCCGACCATAATTTTGATATGCACAGGTAGTGCAAATCAAAAGACTTAAGGCAGTAACCCGATATTAGTGATGAATGTATACTCATGTTACTGACATAAATAAAGCGAGTAAATGGAATCAATAATTTTTACTACTTATAATGAAGACATGGTTCTTGTTGGTAAGCTGACATTCTCTCGAATCATTTTGTTGCTCGAATGAGTAGTAACTCTTATAATCGCTTGCCATTTTTGCATGAAAAACCTTTATATGTAAAGGTATTTTGAAATGCTTTTCTAATCGATGGAAGCTATAATTTTATTACTCTCGGATGCAAAACTAAAACAGCAGGTAATAAACATGAAAACATACACAGGAGCATAGTCAATGACTGCGCGGAGTTCACCTGATTCTCTTTTTTAAATTTGAATGTGCAGAATGAATAAGCAAATCAAAGAACATTTAAAGATAACTTGATCTACGTTTTTGACTGCAGTTCATGTCTTATTTGGCGTTTCCAAAATGAATCGCATACTTTCCACTGAATGAGGAAACATAAGTTTGAAGTAGACCAAGGATTCATGTTATATGGACTGTTGATCGTGATCAGAATTATCGGCGCATTGTTGTGGTAGGTACATTCGAGGTACATACCAATATAAAGCATAATTGCGATAAAATGTCTTTTTTGTGTACTTTCTGTCTCGAAATTAGGTGATTTTAATATTTCCACAGGCATAAATTTTCAGTGGAATATTCTATCATCGATTGTTATGAACCTCTCCGCACACACGAATCACTCTTGTGTTTTTTTCACTACCCGTAATTTGCAGTTAGATAATCTTGATTATCCTTTTCGAATTTGCTATTTTAGTATTTATTTCGAGTATTGGATATACGTTCCAAACTTTCTTTACTTTCGTCGAAAAACTGTAGAATGAGTAAATAAATTGAAACAATTTCGTAAAAACATAGACAAACTCCCATGATTTCTGTAAAGTAAATGTTCTATTCAGACGAATTTCATGCATATTGTGTGGTCTTTCCGAAGCAGTGGCTAAGATGATGCACAGCATGATTAAATGATTATGTTATTGGTAACCATAATTTTCTTTTTCCTGTAATATTTATCCAGTTCTCTTATTGATAAGAACAAGATTGTGAACATGGCTAAAACTTTATCAAGTTGTTCTAATGTAAGTTGGTCTAATGCAAAACAGGTTCTAATGTAAGAATTTCTTTTATGCTCATTTAATTAAATTTATTATTTTCGAAGTAAGTACAAAGAGAGGTTTCTAACGCATGCTTTTTTAGTGCTGTTTTTTAGCACCAATCCACCAAAAAAAGGGTCTTATATACGTGCACAAATCCAGTTCGTTTTATTCTTTTCAGTATGAGCAATCATAAACACAATTACATTCTTTCAAGTCTAACTAGAATGGTAAAGTTAAAAATAGACACGAGATATGGGGGCACCACTTGCACTGAACAGTCATCTAGCAATGGGGTCAGAGAACATAGAGCAATGTTAAAAGTATGAAAAAATGTCACATGCTAACGATAAATCCGGCTTGAAAACAATCCAAGTGATATTTTTATGTTTGAAAGGAAGACAAACGAGCTTTTCTACACTGGTCAAAAAAATTAGTTCACCACTTGAAATTCCCCAAAACTTTGTTGATTTGCTCTGTCTCTTCATTTGGGTTACATTTCATTAAGCTGACGTGTGAAAAAAATGAATATAAGTTTTGAAGTAATTTTTGATCGTTTGTGTTTTTAGTATAATTAGAATGCCAGCATTAGGTTATCTCGAAATTGGAGAACTTATTCTGGCTTGTTATAGCGAGTTGGAAAAGAATTACAAGATATCCCTAGAATTTTTGGTGTTGGCTGGATGTGCCATGAGTGTTTAAAAGTGTGAGGATACGCGTAATCTGATAGTGATATGCTCTACTGATTGATGTCAAACGGCAGAAATTTATTAAATAACAATTAAATAGTAGTGGGAATTGGCCGAATGAATTTCAATCGATTCCAAATAAAGCCAACAAGGATCACAATTTAAGTTTTTTGTAAGTAATTAAAAACAAGGATCTCTTTAATTGTACTTAAAATTTAATTCTACCACTTATGGAGTGCATGTCAAAGAAATGCGTCGTTGGAATCGTATAATTCAATCACCAACAAATTGCCTCATACCTGTCTTGTCTTACGGTAGGGAAAGCACATAAAAAGGCTCATGTTCAATGATTTTTTGAGTTCTTGGAAATGGAGGAAAACTAATGGAATTCTCACGATCATCTTTCGGATAGAAAGACATCTCTAGCTCTCAATTTTGAATGCTCATCCTTACCCTCGTACCGCCGTACCCCCCGTTAGTGGGTGACAGAAGTGTTTGACGCTGAATAAAATGAGATCTGTTGGGGCCGACCTCGTTGATGCCACCAGATTTTAGCGGAGCAAAACGAAATTTTCGCTCCACAAGGACAAACTTTGGGAAAATTTTGAATCCGAAATTTCTTTTGTAATTTTCACTTTGAAATAATCACTTGTTATTCAAAGCATTTGGCATCCATATGCAAGAAAAGGTAATCGGGGTTTTTAAGCCAATCAGAAAACCGAAAAACCCATTTTTCGTTCCCTTTTACTGGCTCACATAAATACCAAATTCATATTAATCACTCATATTTCCGAGGAGGTACAATCTCAATAACAAAGAGGTTGAAGTGATAACGATTAAACAGACAAAACAAAAGTGAGAGTCATCATTAGATATCTCAGAATGAAACGAAAGGTATACGAAGGATATGTGCGCTGTCTCAATAATAACTTTGATTGACTTTTCTCCTTTCTAAACTGCAGCTGTATGCTGGACCGAATAATATATATTCGGGAATTTTCAAGGCATATTTTTGAAAGATGACAAACACCTGGGTCACGCTTCAAAGTCCACTTCGAAAAATGAAGTCTCCAAAAACAATATTTAAATTTCGCGTTGATATATGGTCGAGCAACCAATTCAGGTAATTAGCTGAGGCTACTGTGTTAATTGTGAGCTGAGGAACGTGGAAAATAAGGTATGAGGTGACAATTAAAGGAACTAGCTTTAAGGGTACGAAGCTTAACCAGTTTAGACCAATTTGTAGGTGTGGGCGTGACATCGACCCATCACTTTGATTCGCAGCACAAACATAAAAAAACAAACATAAAACAGAAACAAACATAAAATTAGAAAGTTTTGAACGCAGCCAGCCCAAATATACTTGAGCTTACATTTTCAAGCGATTCGGGGTAGATAATGTCGTTCGTTTTCAGGTATTTGAGGGAGTTATTACTGGGAAATATCTGGAAAAGGAACCTCTTACTGAGCCAACTAAATTCCTAGTTTCATGAAGTTTCAATACAGAAAAAAATTGGAGACCATCCGCCCACAAAATTGGTCCAGTGACTTGTTCCCATTCCAGCATCTACCAGTTGACCTGTTTTCATTTTGAATCGTGCCAGTTGCAACAATACATCTTTCTTTGGCTCTAAGGGTTGCTTAGGATCCCGAAATTCTTTTTTTGCGAAGAACATGACAAAGAATTGTTGACAGTGGGCAAAGCGTAATTATAGAATCTTTCCTCTGTATCAAATTTCAACATGAAGTAACGATATGATGCTCTCTCAATTAAAAATGCTTTTCATGTTTTCTGCTTTAAATCCAAATCCTTGTTTCAACTATTGTCAAGTAATCATATGCAGATTCTCTTTGGGTTGCTCATCATTTGTATTCAAACAGCGTGAGTTCCGGAAAAATTCAAGTTTCTGATGACTACCACTGCAACCGTGATGTTCAAACTATTACATCGTTGGTTATCTGATGCAAGTTCACTTGGTCGCACCTGAACCGAACTCTTTACGTGCTGGAACAGATGATGCAAATCGCACGTCTTCGATTGTTATGACCGAGAAATGAAAGGGAGTCGCGGCCCGTTATGATTAGTGACCGACTGACTGACTCACCTGATCGCGAGGTGATCCCAACAGCGAACACATGTTTACCTTACTGTGCCTGCTATTATAACCACATCAGCTAGAAAGCGTCAGTATTAGCTGAATCGTCTTCACAAACGCTTCTACGCGAGAATGTATCTTCAACCCAAAGCTAATGCTTTCTTCTTCGCTAATGTTGTTCAAAGTGTTTATTTTCATCCAACCAAAAGTTACGCAACTTTTCGCTCTCTGCAGCATCACAGTTCTGCCAGTGGCATATTATCGAAAGTCAAAAGCGTTTGAATCTTCTTGAACTTCCCGAGACTTTTTAACCATTTCTTGTAAATATCATGTTATAAAGATGGACGTTAACAACTGATCTGCTCAAGCATTGTTCCATGCAAACTGACGAGAACTGTGTTTATCATCAGTGTTTCCTGCAAAAAGCCTCCGGCTACAAGAACTCAGTCTTTAAATGGTTAAAGGCATCTTTCAGTAACGTCATCACGACTATTTCGGTTTTTCTTAAACGTATTTCGGCTTTACGGTAATGCCATGATACTTTGGGAAAAAATGTAGGACACCGATTTGGGGTTAATCGTCAGATACACGCTGAGCGTTATCCGATCGTTCTACTTGGAAATGCAACGATTTTTTATTTCCATCATCATCGTCTTCTCCCATATCTGTTGTTTGGTGGTTCGGATGTGGCCACGTTACACTGCAAGTTTGGTTGTTGGTGTTTTTATTTTTGGTAACACCTCTCCGTGACCGATGTGTACGTATGTGAAGAATCGCTTTTCGCGCACTTCCCAGATATTGTTATGGGCAAAAAGTTAGAGCTTGAGAGTTCTCTAGGTCAACCGGTGGTATAACATGACGGCACCAATTCTTATTATAAACATACTGACTGGCTTGTTGCCGGTTGTAATGGATAATAGGGTCAGAAATTCGAGGAGGGTATAATGAAATGTAAATATGCGATTCCATTTTGTATCGGTGCCGGATCAGCCACAAAAAAAAAGAATCATAACTGGTGACTTTACAGGGAAAAGTGTTTTTGGCACAACATACACGCTAAATTGAATTTAACGAAGAAGAAGAACAAAAAAGAAAACAGGTTGGGATAAAGTTTTTGCGTGGGAAGACGCTTAAAAACGAAAGACTTAAGCGAGTAACTTGATCGGTTGCATTGCACAAGATACGTTAATCTGCAACGGTAATTTCGTTTTCAGTAGAGATTTAATTTTAGGTTTTTTTTTATGATCACTGAATCAAACGAAAATTTTAGTCACATCATATCCTAAGGATAATATGCACGGAGGAAAGATCATTGCATGCAACTTACGTGAAAAGTTTCTCGAGGCACAGTGGTGAATTTTCATTCAAACTCATTCGCAGTTTGATCCACTCTATTTGAATTGCAACTATTTGGCGTTACTAAATGGCATCCTGTTTCTGGTGTGATGAAATGATAACGGGAAGCAGGACATATATATGTGTGACAATTGATCATATATAAGCTATGTAAATTTGAGATGACTTGAGAAAAATGGAGCTTTTCCCAAAATAAATATGACTAGAATCGCAAAAGGTATCTCTTCGAGGATCAGCACAAATTGGTAGTGATAATGACATCATAACTTTTACAGAGATAAAGTGAAATCACTTTCATTCAGATGAAATACTTATTGAATATCAAAATTTTAGTTTATATAGTAGTAGTTCAAATTTTGGACGTAACGGGCTGTGATTTATGTTGGTCTTAAGAAAAACTCCAAAGTAAAATGTCGTTGTATGAAAGTTAAAGGTTTTAGTAGTAGACATTTAGTAGTAGTCAAGTATCAATGGAAGATGGGGTAGTAAAATCTAGGTGGTGGAATGATGTCATAGAAGTTCAAAGATTGACCAGCAAGTAAAAATAGAAAGAAAGAGCAGTAAATTGGCTGAACTTATAGCAATGTCTTTGAGCATTGTGAGAGGCAACTTTGAGGCAACAGACAGCTGCTGATGAATATTAGTCATCACCAAGCATGCTTTGCTTTTGGGGGCTGCTAAAGTTTAATTGTGGATGTGGAAGCCTTTTTCACACCGGAGTACAGCCCTTAAAAGCCTACCAATATCTATTATTTAAGCGATATTCTTGTATAAGCTCTACTGTAAGTTCCAGTTATACATTTACATTTACGTGCTCACGTATATGTGAGCGGCACATCCCTAAGACATGTTGAACATTTCGATCATACATTAGAACAAGGTATAATATTCCCTTCTATACTAAAATGAAAAGTTAAAGATTTCTTCGAGATCAAGGAAAACTACTTCTGAGCTCTGGTTGACTTAATAACCACTTAATAACTGGGTGATTCTTTAATCCGGCATCAGAGGGCCTAACCT
The DNA here is from genome assembly GCA_954870665.1 of Stratiomys singularior. Taxonomy (NCBI): domain Eukaryota; kingdom Metazoa; phylum Arthropoda; class Insecta; order Diptera; family Stratiomyidae; genus Stratiomys; species Stratiomys singularior. Next base: position 158,766,642 of record OX940878.1, on the reverse strand, counting down.
GATTAGATTTACCCGCTTAAGATTCATACCGCTTCCATTTGTAATTGTCTTTTAACTTTTTCACTGCTACGTGGTAGGGGCCCGAGTCTACTCTACTAATCCATTAAAATGCGTTTACGGGCCTAGTTTAGTCGGCTGCAGCAGTTAAATGTTGAAAATGTTCTGCCCTACTTTAGGGGTGGTCCGCAAGTACGGAACATTCGGCTAGACCTACTAGAGTGGGGCGCAGCAAGACGGGAGAGCCTTACCGGCCCTACCGGCTCCACTATAGGAGGGCGTAGCAGTGAAAAGGTTAAGTTGTTTTCACTAATGGTCCTATCTATATAACTACATCTTACATGATCGCGGTCTCTGATTCTAAGATGTGAACTAAAATTGTTGTGCTCTCTCACTTCTCATATTGATTAAGTATTATGTATTGTACTGTACGTGCTATGTGCTGTACTTGGACCTTCAATTGCTATCTTAAGTGGAATTTGAGATCCATTTTTGCAATACCCCCTTTGATCCCAATTTTTTTTAAAATCGCTCTCGAAGCCCACACAGTGCCCTCCCCATTTAAGCAGATTTTTTTCTCCCAAATCCTGCGAATCTCGTGTAAATCCTCCTTGAGACTTATGTTGTGAGTGGTGTTGGTCAGCTGACACTGATTTTTTCGCATGCTTGTAAAAAAAGAAAATCCAACATTAATATCTCCTTCTTTCCACATAGGTTGTGTGGACTTTTTAACGGGCCCCTCTTCCAGAAATTGTACTTGAGGATCCCGGTAGTCGATAGATGTTCTTAGGGTGTTGCTTCGGATACAGATTAGTACTCAGCCAATCTCCGAGATACTTGAACGTTGGAGGCACTTTATAGAGTTAGTGCTTCCTACGGCTTGGCGGATTTGTATTATATCTCGATTTTGCTCTGATACTTTCGGCTGATAGTAGTAGCATATTTCTTATGCTACATTTTATGATTTTTAATGCTGGCAACTCAATTCTTGTCATAAATACTAGTATGCCTTTAGCAGAGGGCACAACTGTTATGCCCTCATGTTGGTTGTATTGTGTCCTTAGCACCCCATCGAAATTAAATTCCATTTAGAAGGTTCCGCAAAGGGACTCTATAAGCAGTTCTTTACGAGTCCTTTTGCTTTTTCAAAATTTTCTTCGCGTATATGGACTGGACGGTCAGCTGTGCACTTTTGTGTTTGTAGCTCATTCAGGATCGCTGGTCACCACAGATTTGCAAACGTTCGATGTCAAATGGATGTCAATGAACATAGCGTCCGTGTTATTGGCTTCGGAGTTAGTTCACGGTAGATATATATAGGGGTAAGGTATGATCAAGTCAACAGGCTTATTTTTTGAAGCCATATCGGGGTCTCGACGACAGCTTAGCAGTATCCTTTTAATATGTTTTTGTGCCCTTGTGCAGTCGACATTGGAAAAGTCCATCAATGGCAATTGGGTCGAAGATGTGATCTTCCGGGAATCTCAGGATAGCCGTTCCTAGGAACGCCTCCACTATGAATAGAACTATAGAGAAGTATGCAATGTTACAAAGTATTCGAGAAGTTTTTGTTTTTGGAGAAAGTTATCAATGAAGACTACATCATCGACGTTTACCTGTAAGATTACAATCACTGAGCAACAATGGCTGAATTTTAAATGAAGGAAAATTGAAACACGCGACTTTTGAATTTGCTAGAATTGTGGTCCTCTTGTTGAACGTTTAAAAACAATTTTTCAGTGAATGTTCTAAGAACCTATTTACAAATATACTTTCGCCATTAGAGCTCTTTGGCAAGAACTGAACTTGAAACAATATCTGTCTAGACGACGGCTTTTAATGCATGAATACTTTTGCACCCACACTTAAGATATGTTTCGCTGTTGTTTTTTGCCCATGTTTTCCTATACAAACTATTATGCATACAAATGAAAAGTATCTTTAGTCGAATATATTTTATTTTAGATACAGAAAAAATGGGTTTCTTCACTTTATTGGTACTCCTTTTCGAGTTCACCTGTGGCTGCTTTAAATCTTATAATTACTTCTTGGACGGGCTTGACCTATTGTTTATTTTTTATTTTTTTGAAGAAATAAGATTCATAAAAAATATCTCATTGAAAAATGTATGTAGTCCTGAGAAACACTTGACCGTTCTTTACCTCTTACTTACATTAGCCTACAAGCGTTCGCACGATTTATGCAACATTCCCAGTTACCACTTACGTGTTGTCACAAAACTGTTAACACCCGTGGAAATTCGCATGTTGTGAAAATGTTTTTTTATTGTCAAGGTATATAAATCACCTGTCGTGCTCAAATGCAAGACCTATTACCTTAGAAGTCAACCGGCAAAGACGATTCCCACTGACTCAGGTGGGTCCATATAATACATCAAAAAGATGCTACGCCTAATATTTTGTTGACAATTTTTGTGTCTTCTGGCTTGCAGAGCCCGACCAGAAGCTGAATGGAAGGATGAAATATTGCAGAATTGTTAGAAGTGTTACCATGCGATTGTACACGGCGTAAGAATTTATGGTTATAGATTTTATGGGCCCAAACACGGGATCCGCTACATCAAGTAAATTTTAATGCGAACAATAGTGCGGAGATTGTTAATGGCTCGTACTTACTAGTTTATATTTATTACATAAGCTCTATTTTTGGTATTTACAGTGTAGTACTAAAATCCATAACAGAACCGAATTTCTGAGATGTTTCACATGCCGAAGCATGTGAGGCACATGGCATGGAACCATGTATGGTTCTTTTGAGCATGCAAACGAGAACACTGATGTGGATAGCTGGTCTGCTAACTAGGTAAGCCACCGTGCCGCCGCCGAATTTAGTGCTATTACTGTTTGTTTTTGCTTAATTTTTAATCTCTTCGCTGGTTACCGCGCGCCATTACATCCAATGATGATGGCCGGTGGCTCTAGTGGCCATCATCCATTTAAGCAAAAACAATTGCATTTCACATTTCGCGTTTATATTGATGAAAAGTTGGGCGAGATGGTGCGAATATTTCCCGCAAGTACGGGAGATGAAAACGGTACAAAGTGTTTAATGGTCGGTACCGGAAGATTTGCTGTCTGCGTCCATGTTAATGATCAACACCAGTTTTTGTCTATATGCTTTTGCGTGCGCCTAATCCAAGCAAATTCGCGTGAGCCAAGAACTTTTCGGCAGCCATGACACTTTTCGAGATCTTGCTTCCACGGAAAAGTCTTTTTGTTTTTCAGCGACAATGATTATTCGGAATTCGGTTAGTGCTGCAGTTTGCGGGAGTCTTTTCTGTTTGTCTTTATACAATTTAATATTTTTATCATTTTTCAATAAGGAAGTTGGGGTAGGGCGATTATGGTTACTATACGATTGCGAACGTGCTAGTTTCCATAGTCAGTAGCAGTCGTTGATGAGCGGTAAATGTTCGTGCAAATGTTTGGTCACGCTTTAGGTGTTTCGGCGTTGCGGGTGGATATAATTAGTAAATTTGTTGTGTGAACGAATGTCAGGAATGAAGAAATAAATGTTCTTTTTATGCGACTTGCTGGTTTTGGATTAAAGCTTATTGTCGCGATTTGCCCTCGATTCCATGACTGGGAAGTGGAAGTCAAAACAAACATGACACAGCAAAGAAAAATACTTTTGTAGTGACGAATAGCTGAGCATGTAGGACGAGTTATGAAATTAATCAAATAAATGACGCTTTCAAATAATCCATCCGTTAAAGGTTAGACTGACTTGGGTTGAACAGAGTAAATAAAATATCATAAATTTGGTGTGACCGTTTTGGACCCAATAACGTCCATAACTGCTCCGGAATCATTAGTAGTTCTGAAGAAGTTGTCAATTAAGTTACCCTTAATTATTGCACTTCATTGGAACAAAAGAACAAATTTACAATTCAGAGGTTTCACGTGAGTCTTAAGTTTGCATCGTTAGAGACGTCTACGTTTCAAATTTTCCTACACTTATGCTCTATTTCTGAAAGTTGCACTGAATTATTCGTGCATTTTTTCGAGCTCTTCGCACTCTACTAGTTTTTCGTTTCAGTCGAATTATTGTGTTTGCCACGATACAAACTTCAGATAAATATGTTATACAAGAGCACGATAATATGAGAATAATTTGATTCTCATATCACTCCTTCACAATTCTGAAAAGAAAAGAAGAAGTCCGGCATCTCAAAATATGATGCTTCTAACTGACTTTCAATTCTAGGCTTCGAAAATTAAATTTAATATCGATTGGTAATGACTTCATTTCCAATTCAAACTGAAGTCGTCTTTCTAACTTAAAAGAGAATCCTTAGAATAAGAACGATCAATACAGAGTCGAACATATCAGTAGAATTGAAACCTTCAGTTAAGTGTCTGGGCTCGCTGATCGACTCTAAGCTGAAATTCTTGGACCAAGTTCGGACGACACCACATAAGGTTGCGGCAATTGTCTCGACAATCAGTCGACTTATAATCAATATTGGAGGACCAAGTCCAACAGAAACGAGTGGTGTGGTACAATTTACACTTCCGTATGAAGCGGAGATATGGAACACAGCTAAATAAGAAGCTCCGCCAAAAACAGCTGAGATAGGTACAGAGACAGCAAACTCGACAGTTTCTGAGTTCGAGGTGTTTGTAATCGTATCAGTGATGATACACATTGGCCCCTTGCCAGAAAGCATAAAAGAATCTACCTTTGAAGACATGAGAGCAACAAAGAATCAGTTGCTTGCGATGAAGGACAACTCATTTTCGAAGATTGGCAACCATCTAAGTATCTAAGTAAGCCAAAAGAAAGATGGATTGCGTGGCTCAACAACAATTTGAGATCGTGGCTTAGTTGAAAGCATGGTGAGGCTGATTTGACCAAGCTTTCGATCGGAAATGTGTTGTTTTCAGTCTTTTCTCCATAAGATTTATAAGCAATGGTCTGCAGATAGCATAATTTGCATTGGGGAGGAATCTGACGCCTGTCATACTTTCTTTTCATGTAGAAGAGGGCAAGATTACGTGGTGATCTTGCCGACAAAGTAAGAGAGCTCCACACGTACAACTGACAAATGGGGCCAGGTGAAATATTACGCTCGGGCAATCCTAATAACAAATAATGGTACATTTTTATCATCTCGAAATTCTGGTCTTTTGCCAGGATAAAAACTGAGCTTCTCACATGTTTTTGATAAGCTGCGAAAAAATTGTTAGCTTTTGGCCTGAGCTAAAAATTGTTAGCTATTGTCTGATCTAACCATTTTTGTTAGCCTCTTCCTCTTGAGATGAAAACATACATTTAAACTAAAACTTGACGTCAAAAGCTATCCTTTCCTTGAAAAAATTCCCCACAGGACTCACAAAAACGGTCGAGTAGCACTTCATGAGTCCTATTTGACATTTTGAACAAAAAAGATGATGATGGTTGGCATATTTGAACGGTTATATTAAATTTGGTAGATTTGATAACAGTCTTTTGAATACGAATGATTTGCTTGAAAATGAACTACTAGAAATTGGTCTTAATTTTGACCTTGTGCATTTGGACAGAAAGTAAACAGCCTTTACCTCTTAGACACCAAAAATGTAATTTTAAGCCAATGGATGTCCATATATCGCCAATATTTCCTTTGCTCACTTCTCAATGTCTTTCTTGAAAACCAGGGTCATAGCAACCACCTTGGGTAGTGTTCTTATTTTCACTTCAAATTATTGAGACAAATCAATTGGGGACGCTGAGAGCAGACCATGTTAGATGGTGTGATTATGCGAATCAATTGCAATAAACACAGATAAAATAGAACAAAAATGAAGTTTAGGCATTTCATGTTTAGTTTAGTTTTTTCAATTTTCTGTAGGCATTTTTCAGAAATCAAAATACATACTGTGTGAACGTACTTTGTTTGATTTTTAACGATTATTTGTAATTCCAAGCATTTTGGATGCAATGCGGAAGCATATCCTATTTAAAGAAATACAACCAAATTGAAAAAATTGTTTTGCGTAGAGCCATGGCAGCTATTTACACCCTGAGTGTCGGACTCCTAGCCAGACGAGCCTACTGGACTACCGACTTAACACCCTCCACCGCCTCACTCAGTCTCGAATCGCCTGACACATTATTCCGAGCTAGGCCTCTCGGAGAAAGAGAAGAAAGAGCCTAGAATTAATTTCTGGGCAGTTTGAAAAGCGTTGATAGTTTGGCTGACAAATGGTTTGGAAAATAAAAAAAAAACATGTTTGGGCTTTGTTATTGTAACTGAACAAGTAATATGGAATTCATTAAAAAAATTAGCTAATAGAACTTTTAGTATTGTCAGTGGTACAGAGAAACTTGAATTTTGACGGAACACTAGCCCTGTCGACCAGAGAACCTAGCCTAAAAGGGTTTTGGGGTTAGGTCTCAGTGTTCTTTCGCTTATGTCAGCTTTTGGGCCTAGGATTCACTTCTCCAACGGTACAGTAAAAAGCAGAAAAGCTGCAGGAGAGATACCTCTTCCACCCTAACTGCATCCAGCTAAACAAGTATGCCATTTTTTGTAGTAACTGTAGAAAGAGTATGCTACCAGGTAAGAGTGTGCTACCAGGTAAGGTTTTTTAGTCTGATTTGCACAGATTTAAATCAAACATGGAACCTTAGATAAAACCTGATCTGACCATAATCTTCCGTCTAACTTTGGTAAGTAAGAGGTCCTTGTGGTAAGTCCGTGTGGTAGGTGAGACTACAAACCATAAGATAATTCTGTGTTATCAGTAATGTGTTTTATCAGCAATGATCAGCAAGTATTTTAGTCATGTTTCACTAATGCTCTGGCAAATATTCCCGGTGTGGAATATTCTTTACTGGTTCTACTTCTGGAAAACTTTTGCGAACAGTCTTTTATATACAACAAAACACCACTAATTCCTGAATAGACAATGCAGTTTGGCCGTACCATAACGGAAGCGAAATAAAAAATACAAGGAGAGAAAATGGAAAAATCGTGGGCACAAGTGGCATAACTAACAGACCACAATTTTATTTGATAGAGTCTATTAGAATTCTATTAGGATTTTTTTAGTTTTGGTATTTCTCCTTTCGTAAGTTTTTGCATCATCGCTCTAACACTCTAGATTTGAGACAAAAGTCTTCTCTGGAAATGTGTGAAACATTTTTACAAGACGGCCTATGTCGTAATTCGACCTCAAAAGTATAACAAATTAGAAGAAAACTATTATGCGAGGAAACTGTTTGTAGTTGGAAGGTGAAGGCTAGTTAAGCTCTAGATTTCCTCTAGTTCAAACCTACCACCAAAACTGTTATGCTTTTTAAACGCAGATCCTGTCATAGGCTGGAATTGGTTCATTCTTACAAACTACTTCAAACAAAGCCTCTGTTTCTCCCGAGATGCCGCTTTCAGCAAGGTACAGAAATATCCTTGTGAGCTTTGAACTGTGATTCATGAGTAAAACAAATAGTTAGGGTGCTGGTATCTCTTATTCCCTTATGATGTTAAGTATGGAGATTATGTATAACGCTTGGATGATAACTTTTACGACCGGGTCAGAGGTTGGGGTCACAAATAAAGAGATGAGCGCAATGAATAAGAAATCTCGCCCCCAAACATGATTTAGTCACGTTTCAAGTACGCAGGGCATCCTTAATGCGTTTAGATTCGTGACACGTGTCATGTTCTTGGCTAAAATCTCATCTACCTGCTTTGGACCTTACTCTAGTTGTTTGGATTACGAGAAAGTTTCCTTGCTGACACAACCGTTCAGGTTTGTGGTTCTTTCCATTCCCTGGAACCTTGGGTTTCATTCCCGAACCTGCAAACCTTCGTTTTCGTTGTTTTCAAACGATACAAAAAAACTATTGAAAGTTCGAAGTATGAAGTCAATAAATGTTTAAAATGGAGCTCAGAGGGTTCGTGTTTAGTAGGAACAAATTACCCAACTATTTCTCAAATCCTCTATCGTGTTGAAATTTGTCAGAATCTTATTCGCAAAGATAAGACTACGCAGTGTGATATGATAAATTATCTTGCAGCCCTATTAAGAAATTTCGCCTCGTTTGAAGGTACAGCAAATGAGTGAATTTTCTTCGTATTCCATCCTGCGGTAGCAAAAGGAAATAAGTGTTCGTTGAATTCCACCTTGTCGACGCAGATCAACCCAGATTGGTTTGGCATGGACGATAAATTATCTGAGCACGTGTGTTAATTCTAGCATTTGCTTTGATCTAATGGCAGTGTCAGCCGCAAACCAAAAGAAACCTTTCAAAGACCGAATAAAAGGGCTAGAAGCACTGAACCAGATACTTGACCCCATATCATAATTAAAAATGATATGCGTAGCTGAAAAAGCTTCACGGCATTACTTTTTGTTTGGTTCTCAATCAGTTGACAAGATCGCGTTTATTTTTTCTGGGGCTGCGGGCGCTTTATACGCTTCAGGTTGCTACAACCGCGATTATACTTTTTTTCAAGTACGTACTTTCATTGAAGTTCGCGCACAATTCATAGAAAGTGCTTCCTCTCACTGTCATTTGGCACACAAAAAATCGACAGCGCCGTTGAGGAGCTTATTAGCGGTTCGGACGTGGATCTGATGTGGGACTCAGAAGTAGGCTCATGCTTGGATTCTAGTTCACCAATCAAGAGTTGAGTGCAATGATGAAGCCCATCTTGATAAAGTTAATGGACGATAAAATGATTTGAGCCTTTCATAGGGTCAATGCGGAGGAGCTCTCTCTTCGGTTGATAGTGAGCCGCAGCCTTCCGATTTTTTAATTGGCTAGTGCAAGTGCATACATTTGCTCCACTTCCTGCAAAGTAGTTTTAAGAGAAACAACCCGAGGTATGAGATGAGAGGGCGTGAGATATTCACGCCTTGAACATCGATCATCCTACGTCGATAACTCACATCTTCACATTGTTCTGAAATCAATAAACTAATAGTCATCGATATTTGAATCTCATTACGGGCGAGTGCATCTTTCTTGTCATGTGTCGCTTGACACACAAACTTCGAAAAATAACCGACAGGCGATTGCTTGAAGCACGCATACCTGCACACCTCGAGTCCACTTGAAGCTCCCGCTGAAGTTCGTTCCAAGAAAAAAGAATCTTGATCTGCTATTGCAATGTCGCGCAATCACTTTGACTTGGCGGTTGGTGGTTCCAGCTTCCTCGGCATCTTAACGCCGCGCACTATGGCGCGAATGCAAGTCACTGGGAAAAACGATGGGCCAAGTAGTTGTGGTTGTTTCGACCTATCTATCTATCGGATATTGGGCATGGAGACTGATCTTACTTACGAAATCCGACGGTTGAGTCCTCCATTTTGCATTTATCCGAGTTGGAGTCATCAAGCATAAATGAAAGAACTAAAGTATTAAAGTACCGTTAAGCTGGCTTTTTGATTGCCGATGCGAAAGAAGAATTCCAAAGGTGGATTTATGGGTGGTGTTTGTGTTTGTATGCAGGCAAGGCTACCGATGGGCTGGCAGGGCATAATGGTGCACTATTGCGTTATGAATTTATGATGCTGGGAGGTAATATTTCAGTGTAGGATCAGCGAATGCTGGGCTTAATTACGCTTGCATAAACATGGTTTTTCATTTACTTGCTATACAGATGAACTATATGGGAATAAGGAACACTACCCGGTTGTTATGTTTACACTTGAAAGGCGTAAGCTGGTGTCTAGTTCTTCAATATTCCTCCGAGTTACGTCCTCATAACGTTTGCTGGAACTACAGGGCTGAGATTTATTGAGCTTAAGTGTTGGCGGATTAAAACTATAGGGGTCCTCCGATTTACGTCGGGATTGGTTCTATAAAAATGCGACGAAAATCGAAAGACCTAAGCCCAATGTTAAATGAAAATTAAGCACGAAGATACTACGAATCCAAGGAATTTTATTTTTCCTATAGGCTCTTTTCGAAATCAATTTTATATAATCAATCAAAATTAAAACTCTAAATACATTTAGAATAATACTATGTATGTTTAAATGAACTGAATTTTCAAATATTAATTTTTTCATGAACTTTTCTTCATCTGATGAAATAGCGATACATACTTTTTGCTGTTTTGAAAAACGATTAGCCACGAAGTTTTTAGCACAAGACATCTATACGTAAAGAAAATCTTTACGTTCCTGGGGCCGATTTCGTTTCTTTTTCTTTATATAGTTCCCTGTAGATTACGCTGTTGGAATTTGAGAGAGGTAAATCTTTAGAGGGTAAAAAAATTAAAATAATTCAGTCGCCCGATCTAGATAATTTAACGCTCCAGATAATTTTTGTACGGCAGTCGTAGAATCGCTGTCTTCATCCTTGCTCTCTGCCATATCAATTTCTTCTTCTGGATTTTGCATAGAGCGGTCTTCCAATAATCCAATCAATTCTACATTTGACAATTCTTCTGTATTTATTTGCAAATGTTGTGCTACATCGTTTACGTCGCCAACCCTGTGGTTGTGGATTCCAAACAAAAAATTCTGATTCATTCTGAAATTCAGCCTGATTCCATAATTTGTTGATGTATTAGTTGGGAATCCTCTGAAACACAAGTTCGGGAAAGCATTCAGGCTATAACTTCCTTCACACCTTGTAACCTTATCCCAGGACTTCTTCAGATTGAATGTGTCACTTTATATTGAATACGTTTCGAACGTAGCGATGATGCCTTGATCCATCGGTGGAATAAGACAGGTGGTGTTAGCTGGTAGAAAAACAATTTTCACATTATTATTAGATTCATGAAAATTAACCAAATGTGACGGAACATTGTCGATAACAAGCAGTGTTATATGTGCAAAGTTCATTTTTTGGCAATATTGCATGATGGCCGGGCAAAAATAATAGTTTTTTTTGTGGTAGGGAGGTGAAGGCTGTTTACGCCCTGAGTGTGGGATTCCCAGACGCAAAATGCTTTTGGACTACCCACTAAACACATCCCCTGTCAACCTGAGAACCTAGCCTAGAACCGTTTGACACATTACTCCGGGCTACGCCTCGTGTTCCTACGCCTAGAGGCGCCTTCGGTTTATTAGAATCTCTTCTAAACGGGAAGGAAGGAAGTGCTAGAAAAGTGATCCATCCATCCCTGATGTCTCCCAGCGCTCCAATAATGCTTTTTTAAGTATCAGCACTGCCCGAGCATATTGCGCCACGCGATTTCAATTGTCAACTGTTTTCAGCATTACTCCCACGATAGTCTCCGGACAGAGCTCCCCAATTTCGCTGAGGAGGACCCCTCGCTGCTGGCTCCATCTTTTACAGTAGAAGAATGTGTGACAGGCGTCATCCAATTCTTCTATACAAAACACACAGTTAGGAGACCATGCTCTGTCAAGTTTTTACAAGTAGGACCGAAAACAACCGTTCCCGCTTAAGGGGAGAAGTCCATATAGAATTTTCAAAAAATCGATTTTTTTTTCTTTCGATAATCTAAAAATATACTATGTTGAGCGTGTACTGACGAAACGAAAAAAAAAAGTTACAGCTAATATAATGGAGCGGGCCGGAGTACGTATTGTAAAGTAGCGAGCCAGGTAGTCGGAGCGCTTCAGACAAAAGGGTTATGATAACTTGAAAAACGTCTTTTGTCCCATACCCGGAAATAATACTTTATATTATAGTATATATGTAAGTATATATATCTACATTTACGTTCCTGTACACGTGTAGTTGCTATACAAATAAAGGTTAGTCGAGAAATATAGGTAGTTTAGCAGGAGAATTAATCGTGTTCAGTTGATTTCGGAACGTTAAAATGCCGAATTATAAAAAAGGTTCGCGAGGCAATATTGCACGAAGTAACCCCAGAAAACGAAAATTTCTGGGCAATCAGTTTACCGATAAAGAAGGTGAAAAATTTGAAGCCACTACAAGCCATAATGACAGTGCCAGTGGAAAAAAATTGTATACGCGTGATAGTGAAGATATAATAACTAATCCTTTGCATGGGTACAGAATAATTGAATTTTTTACAGTGTTTACAGCTTTGTCTGAAATTGTGAAGTGCTCGGTATGTAATCAGAAAATAAAATTCAGTGAGTGTGGCTCTAGAGGCCTTGGTTTTAAAATTGTTGTCACGTGTCCATGTGGTGATAAAAAAATTAATTCAGGACCTTTTATCAACAATGGATTTGTAATAAATCGAAAATTAGTGTTTGTCATGAGACTTTTAGGTGTTGCAAGAGAAGGAATAAATGTCTTTTGTAACCTGATGGGCTTATGCACTGGTTTGAGTAAACATTGTTACGCCAACATCGTGGAACACATTTATAATGCAGCTAAATCATCTTTTGAATTATTATCGCAGAAGGCAGTGGAAGAAGAGATAGAGAAAAATGTCGAACAAGGAAGAGAAAGAAATATTTTAAAAATATCTGGAGATGCTACCTGGAAAAAACGTGGTTTCAAATCAAAGTACGGTGTTGCAACGCTCATAGGATATTATTCAGGGAAAGTCATTGATTTGAAAACAAAAAGTAGTTACTGTCAAGGCTGTAATTACTGGAAAAACAAGACTCATACAGAAGAATTCCGTAAGTGGTTTGAGTATCATGAGAATGAGTGTCAAAAAAATCACGAAGGTTCGTCAGGAAAGATGGAAGTCGACGCCATGAAAGAAATGTTCTCGACTTCTGAAGATAAGTTCGGAGTAAAATATGGTGACTACATTGGCGACGGAGATTCGAAAACATTCAAGGCTATTCTAGATTTAGAACCTTACGGTAATGAGTTACCAGTTGTGAAGAGTGAATGTATTGGTCATGTAGAAAAAAGAATGGGTTCTTGACTTAGAAACATAAGAAAAGAAAAGAAACTTTCAGAAAGAGGAAAACTGACTGATAAAGTTGTGGAAAAATTAACAAAATACTATGGTTTGAGTATTCAGAGAAATATCAACAGTGTTGGCGAGATGAAAAAAGCCATAATGGCAACTTATCATCATATTTTTTCTACTAAAGAAAAACCTCAACATGAAAACTGCCCAATAGGCGTTGATAGCTGGTGCAAGTGGTAGAAGGCTATTGCTCTAAATCAAGATCCTCTAAACGAAGATTTAGCTCCATTACTTGGTGAAGATATAAAAAAACATCTTTTACCAATATATGAAGATTTGTCTAAAGATGATTTGCTTGAGCGATGCCTTGGTGGTCATACGCAGAACGCGAATTAAAGTTTTAACGCGACAGTTTGGCGATTATCACCAAAACATCTGCATTCTGGACTAAAAGTAGTTGAAATCTTGGCATACATTGCTGCTGGGATATTTAATGAAGATTTTAGTTCATTATTAAGAATAATGAACCTTCTGAATTTGACTATTGGCACTTATGCTAAAGTATTTGCTTATAATACAGACGAAGCGCGAATAACACGACAGAATCGTAAGAGCCTTTCAGAAACCAAAGATGCTCGTACAGCTCGCAGGCAACAACAAATGGAAGAAAATCAGCTTTTCGAGGAGGAGTAAGGACTGTTGTATGGATCTGGCATTGCCGATTAATCGGTAAGTAATTAAAAGTGGGCATTTTCCTGTACTTCAACTTTAAATGCGATTATCTCGAAACTATATTTTTCAAAACTGCTCGTGTTGTAACTCAAAAAGTTATTGACCGATTTGGCTGAAATTTTTCGAGATCTTTTTTTACATTAATATCGGAAGGGTAAACCTAAAATTTCAGATATTCCGTGTTGATAAAGTATTTTTTTGGGGTCACAAATGTCAAAAATTAGCTCTAAATTCTGACTTTTTTTAAAAGGTTTATTTTATATTGAATTATATACTTTTTTTTATTTTATAGGTTCATCCTTTCCGTTTATATGTCCTTAAAAAAAAAAACAACTTTCATTTTTGTGTTTCAGATCAACGGTTAATGAGTGACAACTGGAGCATTTTGGGACCTCGCGTCGGAGGCAGCAGACAATAAATCATACTGATCCACCATTTTGAATTGAAAAAAAAAAAATTATTTTTGTGTTCTAAAAAGATTCATTAAAGTTGTGTTAAAATTTAAAAACAATAAAATTATTTTATCATCGTTAAAAATATTATTAAAAAATGACCGATTTTGGGGCTTCTACATGGACTTCCCCCCTTAAGAGCTGGGTCAAGTAGAAATGGGTCTCACCATGCACTCGACTGAACCACAGCCTCAGACGTGCAGTCCACCTTTCCCTTGTTCCTTGCTCCCAGGACTGTTGCTAATCGCTTTTTCAGCGAAAAATAATGGTTAAGCCAATCACAAAAATTCCTTGAGATTATGACATCTTTCTTGTTGTTTTTCAGATGAAAGGTAGCATATTTTTCGATAAGCTTTTCATAGCTTTAGAAATTTCTTCATGGTAAACTAACAGTGGCATCTGTTTAAAATTCCCAGAAACGTTTTCTCCAGTAAGGAGCGTTAGTCTATCTTTTGCCACGTGAAATTCGGGTCCTAAGCGTTGTTTTATGCCTAGAAAACCTCTAGTAACGTGCGTTTTCGTCGACATTAAATACCGGGTAAACAGGGTAAACCCAGGGTAGGGTAGGCAGGGTAAACCCACCCTGCAGCAGGTCCGAGATTATTCGTTTCAACTCTGTAGGGAATTTTCCCATTAGTTTTACACAAACACATCCTAAAAATGTACGGCTTCGTGGTAGATATTAAATCCACCAATCGAAAAAGTACAGAGAAGTATTCGTGTGAATTTTGGAAATGTTTTGTAGTTATAGAATTTTTTATTTCAAAAATGCATCATAAAGGTTCGGAAACTACTCCAGAGATAAGGATTATAAACTTGATACAGGGAGGAAAAATGTTTGTTAACAGATCGAATGGTCTAAATAGAAGTGAAGCCATAGTGCGGAGAATTGCAAACCACATGAATCAATGAATTATTCCAAAAGTAAACATTACGTTTGTCATCCTCTTGTATTGATTCAACACGAATCTCGGAGAGTTGTATGTGATTATTCAAGATATCTAACAACTACTTCAGAAATGGCAGCTAACTGGCTGCCATTTCTAACGGGCTGATTGCCCGGGCGGTACGTAAAGTACTGACAAAGTATTGCTGCTTAAAATTTGACCATGCTGTTTATTTCTGGCATAAACTAAAAGGAAGTCTACAGATTTCATAACCCACAATTCATAATTTAATAAATAGAAATGAAGCCCATTTTGAAGTTTCAAGAAGAAGTATAGAAAATGGACTACAGGGAATTTAAAAGCAGTACATAGATGTTATTGACACACATGCTTATACACATTTATCGTATATTGAGTTGACATATCATCCTAGTAATCATTTTGTAAAAATAAAAACGGTAACGCAGTTACTATTGAAAGAGAATTTACTGAGAGACAAGCCTTGGAAAATTTTCTAACAAAAGCAGTGGAAAACAATTGAAACTAGTGATTTCTATCCGATGGAGAAACAACACATATCGTCATAGACTCTATAATTATGCGAAACGATATGTTTTTTTTGGGTAGGGAGGTGAAGGCTATTAACGCCCTGAATGTCGGACTCCCTGTGGCCCAATGGGCCTACTGGACTACCGACTAAACACATCCCCTGTTAAAAGGAGCGCCTAGCCTGGAACCGTTTGACACATTACTTCGGGCTAGGCCTCCCAATTTTACGTCTTTTGGCGCCTTCGGGTTGCAGGGGTTCCTTCTCCAGCGAGGAGGAAAAGAGGAGGAAGATTGCTAGAGAAGGAAACCCTCCACCCTCGACGCCTCCAGACGATCAACTATGCCTTTTTTCGTGGCTAGAATTGCCCGAGCGTAATGTGCCACTTGATTCCATTTGTCAACTGATTTCAGCATCTATTCGATTGGGCTATCTGGTTGGAGCTCTCCCACTTTTTCGGCAATATCGACGCGCTGTTTGTCCTATCTTCTGCGTGAAAAGAAAGTATGACATGCGTCATCCTTCACACCAATACAGAATATGCAAGCTGCAGACCGTGACTTACCAATCTTGTGCATGTAAGACTAAAAACTACCGTGTCTGCTCAGTAGCTGGGGCAAGTAGAAGTCAGTCTCATCATGCGTTCGACTGAGCCACGATCTCAAGTCGTTGATGAGCCGCACAGTCCATTTTCCTTTTAACTCACGTTCCCATGATTGTTGGCATTCGTCAAGAGTGCATCCTCTTTCATTGCGAGCAACTTTTTCTTTATGACCCTCGTGCCTTCGGAGGTAGATTCTTTAACGCTCTCTAGCAAGGAGAGCGATGAATATCACCCCTGCAATTACCAACACCGCTGACTCAGAAACTGTGTCTGCAGCTGTGCCAGCCGTTTTCGGTGCAGTTCCTTGTTGAAAGCTTCACTCCATATCTCTGCTCCATATAGAAGCGTAGATTGCACGACACTCATCGGCAGTCACTTTTTTGTTGGACTTGGTCCCCCCATGATTGGCCATTAGTCGACTATTTGCCGGTACCCTGCTGCGGCCTTTTTTGACGTTGCCTTGATTTGCTCCGAGAAACTTAGCTTAGAGTCTATCAGCAAGCCCAGATACTTAACTGATAGTTTTGACACTACTAATGTGTCCCCAACTCGGACGGATCCCCAACAGGATGACCACTTCGGTTTTCAATAACGCTAGGTTAAACCCGTGAGTGGTCATCCAGCTCCCTACCCGGCGCATTAGTACATTTAGCCTTAATTGCGCTTGTTCGACTGGGCGCCCAGCCACTTGTGCCGCAACATCATCTGCATAGCCAATCAGTCACGATTCTTCCGTCTGTTCAAGTCTGAGCAGTCCGTCGTAGGAGACGTTCCACAAGTCCGGACCGAGGTTGTGACACCTGACGTGACCAGCATCCTTCGACGACCTTGCGCCGTGTCAGGCTTCGATCAGGCTTCGATCCTTCAGATAATTTCGAACTATCCGCATTATGTATTCTGGTACTTGGAATGAGTTTTCCAGGGCTTCCAGAATATCCGTCCCTCTAGCTGAGTTGAAAGCATTCCTTATGTCCAGCGTCACTAGAAGGACTACCCGACGGTTGGACCGACTTCGTGCCTCCGCCTTTTGGACCGCACTCACCACCTCCGCGACTGCATAGAGGAACGTCCCGTTCTGAAACCATACTGCCTTGAAGAAAGATCACCAGCGGCGTGTATAACGTCTGTGAGTCATCTATTTATCAGTTTCTCGAGCACTTTCCCGGCCGTGTTTAGCATGCATAACGGTCGGTATGCTGACGGCGACTTGGAGTTTCCCTTCCTCTTGCTATTTAGCACGAGTCTTGTCGTCTTCCAACGCTCAGGGAAAACGCTTTCCCGCCAGCAGGCATTAAACGCACTGAGCAGCGAGTCAGGGCAACAGTGATAGGCCAGTTGCAGTACCTCGGCTGGAATACCGTCTGGGCCCAGAGCCTTCTTCCCCTTCATGGAAAGAACTACTAGTTCCAGCTCGTTTGTCGTGAAGAATGGACAGTCTGATGCTGTTTCCCTGTGGGCGGCATCAACACGGACTTGGTGTTGGGGAAAAAGTGCCCATTCTATCTCGTCCATCATGTCCGCTTCAAGTACGCAGGGTGCCCGTAGAGCACCGAGTTTCCTTATAACTAGTTTATAGCCTAGGCCCCACGGGTCCCTGTTCACGTCTTCGACGAGGTTCTACCAGCAACCGGCCTTACTCCTGTTGATCAGTCCGCGAAGGCATTTACTGGCCCACCGAAATACTGCCATTCTGGTGCATGCCTCGTCCTGGCTTCGCGCTCGTTGAGCTTCTCGTCGGAGGTTGTGACACTCCCTTAGTTGTTCAGCTATTTCAGTGGACCACCAATACAGGTGACTTTCCGTGTCTAGGTTTCCGGCGGGGCATAGATGACTTACAAGCAGTGTTGATGATACTCATTGTGGAGTTCACCATGTCTTCAGCAGTCAGTCCTCTGGTCCCCGGCGGTGAGCCAAACGATATGTTTGGCGTGTGCATTATGTCGCAATATTCACGAATTTCAATTGGCCTCTACGAGAACCTCATTTAACCGCTCCGGACCTTTTCAAATGCAAGATTTACTAATCTTATCTAAAATAAGGTGATAATGAATAAGGCCACCACCTTAACTCAACTTCAAATCAATAGTCGTAATCAAATCGAAGGTATGACATCATATTATACTCCCCTCAAAAACAAGATGTTTTAATAGCTGCGAACGCGTGGATCGCAAGAGAATTTTAGCAGAGGCAAGGCGTTTATTTTTATCTGGTTTGATTACTTGAACTCTTAAATTCAGAACTTACGTGATCTACCATGCTTAGCTCATTCCTGATTTAGTGAGATCATTTGGTTTCACATATTCGCTTTTTGCTGTCTTCAGGTTTCTACTCGTGTCAAAAGGAGCTGGTGATAATGACCTGCGAATTCGACAATCAGAACGGCCCCTCATCAAACCAATTAGCCTTTTCACAATCCGGATTGATATTGCACGATCCAGAAAATCACTATAAGCATTCTCATTCAGCGAATTTTGTGGCAAATAGTTTCGCACTTTAATCAAAACCATATTAGCAATTTTAACATCTTGGGATAGCGGCGATCCACGTGAGAACTGGGCCAGTACTAAGTATACAGCTCATAATCCATCTCACGGATGATCTTAAGGTTTCATGCTTGCTAAATGATCTTTACCATTGCAAGAAACAAAAATAAGAAAGAAAAAAAAACAAAACAAACAGAGCAGAGAATGGTATGCCAAAAATATGTGTGCTGCAAATACTGATCTCTAAAGCCAAAAAAGATTCTTACAAATGATTTCCGTTAATTGTTATTGCATTATAATAACCACTTTGGTATGCACCACCATGAGGGGATCCCAAGCCGCCAAACCTTTTCGGATTTCGAATGTACCCATAGAGCTCTTGAAAAAGATCAAGTCAAGACGGACCACAAGTCAAAAGAGTGCATGTAAATTGTAAACAAAAATTGTTGAAATAGCGGACTCTAAGCGAATGGGCCGCGAAATGGGATCAAACAAAGAACATACTCTTTTGGGGTCTGTTGTTGAGTGAACACAATTTACAGAGGGTACAGTGCACAGTGAACAGCTAAGCTAGCTAGTGGGTACATAAATACTCGTACACACATGACTTGCGGTACTTTACGTTTGATTCAAATCGAGACCCACAATAAAGCCCCAAAAAGAGCATAAATCTGCAGTTAACCTGAGTTGGGTGTACTTAGAGGTTCCAAGCCCACATTACCACTCGTACTCAGCGGTAAGAAAGTCGTAAAGACATGGCTTGGAAAAAATGGACTGTTGTGTTTGACTGAGTTCACTTTGGCCCCAGTTACTAGATTATGCCAAGTGTGCCTGTGGACCACGGCTGACATGAAAATTAAATATTCCAGCAATGGAAGTTGACATGAGAATGCATTGTCTCGCGGCATACGTGTCCTTTGGATGATGCTCGCTGCGTAATGCATTGAAGTTAGGGTAAAGTGCATCACATTTAACTCGATTAATCAAAACAAATCTCGAATTTCTTAGTAATCTGAGCCAAAACGCTTAAAAGGTTCCGCAACAGAGGCATCTGGATGAAGTCCCCTGAAAGGTTTCCAATTTTTATCGATAAGACAAATAATGATTATTCATGCATAAAAATATGTTTGTTTATTTCGTTTCATATTGTCCCTATATTTATACTTAGGACTTACTTGTCCTTATATTTATACTTAGAAGTGATTCATATGCAATGGCGACATTTGATTTAATTTGAAAATATCCTAAAAAATCTTAAGTATTTCAATTTAAACTTGAACAATGGAAGCACATATATCCAATTGAATGATAAATTCTTCTTTATTCTTCAGGCATGGAAGATCAAGGCCTTCTTGCATAGATGAATGATTTCGTGCTAACTTGTCACGAATCAGATACGTGCTATTAGGAAGTTTGGAATACATTTTGATATAATTTAGACTTATAATATTAGAACGTTGAACCAGTTCTCGTTGGTTTTGTGATAATTAATGCTTTTGATTTGAAGTATGTGGTCGAAACATTTCTTTAAGGCCTACTTTGCTCATCATTAACCACTACTTTCTCCCATTTTCTCAGCAGCATATGCAATCTTAGCATTCAGAGATGTTTTAGATTATTTGGAAGCAACAATTTCTTAAGAAGATCCAGTGAAATCGATTCGTTTTCTAATGGATGCGTTGCTCAGACAGGATATAGACCATCTAGTCAAGTGGAATTAGAATTAGGGCGAAGGGGGTAATCAAAGAATATGGTGCACCCTCGAAATTAGCTCTACTCGTTGAGTGGCTGCTTTTCCTTGGTGGCTCGGCAAAAATCTATCAACTACAATCAATAGCGACCCTTGATCGGTCCGTGCGGTTTAAGACGCTGATGGTGAATAACATACTGCTGATTCAATCAAATACAGAAAAGATACTTTGACAGTTGATATTTGGCTTTACCGTCGATTATGATACATGGCCAGGCTTGCTCTGCGATCTTTGTTTTGTAATGAATTTCCATTTTGTTTTTAAACAATGATTGTTCAAGTATTGAACAAGGCAGACTACGCCAACCGCCAAAACTTGTGTGAGGAGATCCTTGCTGTGAGAACCTTCCTAAAGTAGAATTCTGCAGCAGCGACAAGCACATTCAGTGGCGTAACTATACCATCTGAGGCCCGTGGCAAATTCTTTTAGTGGGGACCTATCAATAAGATCAATAAGATATTTATTAAGAAAAATCTTTTCTTCGAGCTGTGTGTTCCGCAAAAGTGTCCATGACATCATCAAAGTTTAAAGATCGGGCCATAGAATTTTCAATAGACAGAATAGCCAAGTTACATAACCTGTCTTGTCCCATAGAGTTTCTTAAATAGGTTTTTATTAATTTTAGTTTTTAAAATGATCGTTCAGCACTAGCTATAGTCACAGGAATTGTAACAAATTACATTAATGCAGTGCATACTCCAGGAAAGCTGCAGGACATGATTCTTTATCATTAATAAATCAGCAAGGTCTCTAATACACGAAGACTTTTCTATTACGTCTCTGAAAGTGGACCGAAAACTGAGAATTTCCCAGGCAAATGATTCAGATATGTCTTTTTTTATAGATATCAACAAATTCTAGAGCTTTTTTTAATAGATCAGTGTCATTTAAAGCTTGTAAAGTTGAAGGCTTCAAAACACTGAAATTTGAAACAATTTCATTCATCGGAAGGAAACGCGATTTCAGTTGATTAACAATGATGTCCAATACTCGATAAAATATGTTCACTCTGAACAAACTTTCCGATTCTTGGAGACGCTCATCTTCGCAAAGCTCGTCAAAATTGAGTTCTACCTTCCTCTGATGAGTTTTAGAAAATTCAGGGGTGATGGACCATTTTTCTGCTACACTATTTGCTTCCATTTTTAAATTTACAAATTCATGTCGATACCTTTCCAATTCTTCTAGACAAATTTTCAAACGCTTTAAGGCATTTGAAAGATCGGTGGCCTTAGACTGAAGTGCTTTAGAGGCTGCATTGGTAGTTTGTAGAATTTT
This sequence comes from Stratiomys singularior, assembly GCA_954870665.1. NCBI lineage: Eukaryota > Metazoa > Arthropoda > Insecta > Diptera > Stratiomyidae > Stratiomys > Stratiomys singularior. Next base: position 158,745,133 of record OX940878.1, on the reverse strand, counting down.
GCAATGGAAAACCAATAACATAATGAAATCGTAGTTTTCGATCTTCTTCTTGAGTGAAACAGCTTCATTTCTTTCATCTGACTTGCAATTTAACATAATTGTTTTCGTTAGCGCTTTTTTGACTTCAACAAACCGAAATTTTAAATTAAAAACAGCATCATAACGTCCTGGCCATCTAGTAGGGTTTAATGTTTTTAATATTATTGAAGTTAAAGACTCACTTTCTTTATTAGATATAAAACTTGATAAAATATTCCATATTTTGATACTATGCCCAAAAAAGTTATAAATTTGTTGAACTGTATCAAAAAAATTTTGCATATCATTAACCTCCCTCACTGCATCATTGAGTACTAGATTTAAGTTATGAACAGCACAGTGAACATATACGGCATTTGGCGCGACATCTTTTATGAGTTGTTTGAACTCCACCATAAGTCCCTTTCATTGTGTTAGCACCATCATATCCTTACCCTCGACACATATTTAGAGGAATATTTTTGTCATTTATGGATTTAATAATTTGCTTGGACATTGCTAAGGCAGTTTGATCCTTAACTTCATGAAGTCCTCAAAGTGTCTCTTTAATGATAAGTGCCTTTGGGATCCCATTACCATCTTTTTCGATCATACAATAACGGTAAAGTTCACATAGTTGATCAATTTTTAAAATGTCTTGAGTTGTATTGAATATGATAGAGTAGAATGGTGCGGCATTTATTTCATTTACGAGTGCATTTTCTACTTTTAGAACCAGGACAGAAATTATCTCATTTTGTATTTTTGGACTTAAGTATTTTATCTGGCCCTTTGATTTACTTAACAATTCTTCTAAAATCCGGTGGTATTTTCCTAATAATTCAACAATACTCAAAAAGTTCCCTTTGGAGCTTGGATCACTGCTATCTGCGTTTTCTCTATGGCCACGAAAGGCTAAATTACACGTAGAACGTGTCAGAGTAACATCAAGGAGTCTAGAAAGTACTTGGCGCCAAAAAGATTTTTCTTTTTTGATCATGGATTCTTGCTCGTCATCGAGTGTTCCATGTAGCCGCCACTGTTGATACGTAAGACAAAAATCCAGATGAATTTTCGATGTCTGGTGTCTTTCTATGGCATCTACAATATGTTTCCAGTCGTCATAGCTCTCAATCCAAACATTTTGTATTTTTTTAGATGCCCGATTATTGCGAATAACCAACACGGTTCACAATACGCCTTCTGAAGTATTAAAGAATAGGATAGTCATGTAAGTTCAAGTTTCACGCCAGACTTGGAAACAATATAGTAATGTTTTTTTCTAGAAAAGGTCTATTGTCACGATCTTTTAAGAAAGGGCCCTTAGGTTTACAATGTCCGTTTTCAATCACGAACCTTTTCACTTGATCAGTTAGCTCTTTCAAATTACCCTTATCAGTAACATATGGCGAAGATACAATATTGTTCACGCTAAAATATAATTCTCTTTAATTTTTGCTAGTACCTTGTCGTGGTTGTTCTGGATCTGGATAGACACTGGTGTTGGGTGCTACATCTGGTAATTCTGGTATACTTTTAGTAAGGTCCAATTCTTCACTTTTCGAGCACTGTTCACTCGAGTTTTCATTATTAAAGTCACCATTCTTTAAGTACTGACGAATTTTAGGTAGCTATTTATTTTTTACTTCAGTCTCCCTCTTTCCCTTTAGTTTTTCGATCTCACTTAAATATTTCCTGGAACTAGACATTTTAATATCTAACTTTCACAATCAACTTTACTTTGCCACCATTTGCAGATTCAATAAAACAACAAATACGAAAAATCAAAGATACAAATGACCAATTGTCAAAACAATCTCATAAAGAATACGCAGTCAGTAGTAGAGCCCTCATAAAAAATCCGGGTTCCCCGAAAATCGTGTTGCTGGCTCGTCCCAGTGCCACGAAAAAAGTGCTTTCTTGGTTAAGAAAATGGGGGAATTCCCCGATCGTCAATGCTCAACCACTGCTGCCAACGTACTTCGACATAAAATGTAGAAACCAATGGATGCGTTGTAAAATTGATCAACATCTTTTTGTTTAGGATGTGTTGAAATGCTTAACGATTAACTTGAAATTGTATTATGGTCTTTAGTTGTCTCACTTTAATAAATTTTAAGCAGAACTTAAAAAAAAATACTTTTCAAGTACTCAGGTACAAATGGTACAATGTGAAAAAATTATTTCTGTGCTTGCGGCTTCTTGGGCCGGGGGCCCGTGGCATTTGGCCAGCCCTGCCACGCTATAGTTACGCCACTGGGCACATTCTTCGCTAAGGTTGGTGATTAATAATCATAATTTTCATAATTCGGTTGAAAACAATCCCCGAATTCTCCTGTACTAACGGTACGCTGTGACATGTCACAATTTGACGTTATTGGCCCGTACTTCTTATATAGGAAGGCCGAACAGTGCCCGTGAATTCCGTGAGTTATGTCAATTTTGTAAAATTTTCTACCGCACCAATTGGAAGTAACTGTCAAAAAGATAAGCTATGGAGTTATTGTTCCAAGAGGATGGGGCTACATAGCACGAGACTGTTTCTCTATATGTTTCACGACCAACGTTTTACGGGGGTCTAGTATCTTTGAGAAACGACGTGGGGTAGCCTACGCGTTTGGTTGATTAAAACGTCACCCACAAAACCTGCTACAGCTGAGTGAGCGGATTTTTGAAAAAGGAAAGGCGATAACCTAAAAATGTGTCATCGACCTGTTCAAAGTTGAGAAATGGGCTTTAGCAATATGTTGCAGCTAATAGCTAATTATTTTGAATATTAATGAGCATCAAGTGAATGTACTATTGATTTCAAAAATAAATATACTTGTTTCATATTTACTCCGGGTTTTTTGTATCTCTTTAGAACGGCTCAGCTGGTTTTGTCACACCCAGCAAATATACCCAACGACAGAACGTTTTTACGTTTGGCTACTTCGATTATACACAAGTCGATTTTGACAAATAATATTTTGTTACCGGGAAACTCAAATGAAAAATAATCTTTTAATGAGAAAAATATTCAGTTAGTATTTCGTTTAAATTTTTATTATTATTATTATGATTATTATTATTATTGTTCTATTATTACTATTCTAATCTAACTGGGTGCGGTAATACGTCGAGTGAGCGAGTGGATGACAGACTGTGGGCTTAGCCTAGCGCTGGAAAAGACCGAGGTCGTCGTCCTGACCAAGAAGCGGATCCCTCGTGTTATTCCCGTTCGGGTAGGAGAAATGATCATCGAGTCAAAAGAATCAATCAGATACCTTGGCTTGATGATTGATTCGAAGATGAGCTTTCTCGCCCAGGTTCGATCATCAGCGGATAAGGCTTCTGCGGGAGTATCGGCTCTCAGTTGCTTTATGGCCAACATGCGGGGACCAACCTCGAGCAAAAGACGTCTACTGATGAGGGCCATGAAGTCGGTGCTCCTGTATGGCTCCGAGGTCTGGACTGACGCTCTTAGTAAAGAGTCGCACCGAGGGCGTCTGGCAAAGGTGCAGTGGCAAGGAGCTTTGCGGATAGCGGCTGAATATCGCACTGTCTCTGAACCTGCAGCGCTCGTAATCTCGAGGGTGGTCCCTATTAAGTTACTTGCAGACGAACGGAAACGTGTATACTTACGTAGAGAGGGAGTCAGCGAGAGAAACCGTCAGCCGAGGGGATCGGAGAAGGACCCTAACCTTGTGGCAGCAAATATGGGAAAACGAAACGCGAGGAAGGTGGACCGCACGGCTGATAAGTGACATGGGGCCGTGGATCTACAGAATGCATGGTGAGACTGACTATTACCTGACCCAACTACTCAGTGGTCACGGGTATTTTCAGTCTTACCTGTATAAGATGGGAAAGTCACTATCCCCAGCTTCCGTGTTCTGCCCGGGGATGACGGATGACGCCTGCCACACGTTCTTTACGTGTGCTAGATGGACAAGATTCCGTTTCCATATTTCGGAGAAAATATGTGTGCTCTCCCCAGAAAATGTAACGGGAAAATGATGCAATCAAAAGACAATTGGAACTGTGTGTCACATTACGTACGGACAGTCCTTCTTATAAAGAAGGACACGATGGATCGCTTGGCGAGGGAGGGGGGATCTCTCTGACAGCAATCTGCTTCCTTCCTACCCATCCGGGCAGAAAGAAGGGTTTCCCTTAACCTGAAGGCACCGCTAAGCGATGATCAATGAGGCCTAGTCCTAAGTAATGTGACAAACAGTTCCAGGCTAGGTTTTCGGTGTGACAGGGAGATGTTTAGTCAATAATTCGGTTGCGGGAGTCCGACACTCAGGGGCGTAAATAGCCTCCCAACCAAAAAAAAAAAGAAAATTATTCTTATTATTATTTATTGTGTTAAGATAATATTAACAATTAAGATTAGCGTTTTTAAGGCAGATCATTTTAACACGTTGCCATCTGCGATAAATCGATGACAACTGTTGCATTCCAAGGATAAGGCTTCATTTGATGCAGGGCGATAGCATCTATTACCATCACTTAGATGTTGTTGGCTACAAAAAAAAATGGAAATGTGTAAATTGTTTTGCAATCTGTATAAATGAATTAGAATTTTTAGACTACGTCAAATTTCAGATGGAAAATTTTGAATTAACAAAGCACATTCAACGAACATGGTCACTTGAAAAAAAAAGATGAAACTACACGCTAATTTTAAGGACGATATACCTGACATAACATGTCGGAACCGTGAAGAATTAAGAACATCCCTTTCAAAATAGAACGTTTGTCGGACAAACGTGCTTGTTTCTGAGTATTTTGCATATTTTTCAAAAAGTCAGTAGCGAGTCTCTAAAAATTTCCATCCTTTTACTTTAAATTTTATCTGTAATTCAAGGAATTTCATAAAATTATTTCGAAAGAAGCTCTAAGGGTTTTGAAAGAAGGATGAGCTACCTTTGAGGATTTGTACATAATTTTGACTTTTAACCTTTAGTTTTTTTCAACGAAACTTTAGTGTTTCCTTCATACTTTTTTAGGCTTCATCTTGATACGATACGAAAAGACATGGGTTATAAGGATTTGTGACCGCATTAGCTTGATTGCAAAAGGAAAAAATTGAGCCATTGAACGAGAAATGGAATAATTCTTTATTAAATATAGTATTATGTAATAAGTGCATATAATATTATAATATATAGTAATATTATATAAAAATTAGTTAAATTAAATGAATAAAAAGTAGTTTTTTGTAAATATGCCATAGCGATTTCGTAAAATTCCAATAAATTGGCTACAGTTTTGAAATTAATGGAACATAGTTTGAGGGACTACAGGAGTGGCTTTAAGGAGTGACACTTGTTAATTACAAGTACAAGTACAATAACTACATAGAATAGAAAAGTTTTTTCTTTATAAAATCAACAAATGAGGAAGCATTAGTAGTAAATTATGCAGAAAACATACCAACCTCCACAGGATAACTATATAACAATTGCATAACAGTAGCGAAATTGTGAGCTCACTATCAATGGGTTTAATTTTTTAAATTAAATTAGGAAAAGATTGTTGCTGAAAAATAAACGAAAGATCGTCCTTTTAATATTGTCTGTTTAATTGTATTTGCTGTAGTCTTTATTCACTGAGGAAGACCGAACGATAGCGGGCGAAAATCAATTAATTATCAATAAAATTTAAGACGCAAAATTATAAGGAAGGTTTTTCTTTTAATTTTCTATGGAAGAAGTTCTGTTTCATTGTTGGAGAATATTCAGATTGTAAAACCATGAGTGAATATGTTTTGGCAACGAAATGCACAAAAAAGGGATTTTTACTCTTTTCAACCATATTTTTATTATCAATGGTCTAATTAAATCAAAAGGGACCGTATTGAAACGACAGTAATCTATACTTAGAGGTGAGATGACATCACAGCTTTCCTTTTCGGTGAATTCATCTCACCACAGCAACTACCCAGTTAGGGACCATCCAATTTTTAGAGGAGAGTGCGTTAGAAAAAACTGCAGTTTTTCAAGTAGATTATGCGGAAGATTTTGCTTTTAAGCAAAAGCTTTCAAACTTTAAGCAAAAGAACGAGTTAGTTGACACAGCTGTCACAGCAATAGAGACAGCTGTCCTTTAGCGTCCTATTCCAGCTAGGAAACATCTCGTAGATTGTAATCAGTGATAAAATAATATTTTCATTTAATAAATTATTACTGGCAGATGCTTTGTAGGAAATTCCGTTCATACCTTCTCCGACGTCACTGGATGCCAATTCAAAAATAGGTTTAACTTAACCCTAATTATTTAAAAGTCCAATTATTTATCCGGATTTAAGGAAAATCGACTGGAATTTTTTCGCAACCTTCCGTGGGAACGGAAGTGTTAGTCATTGGTGTTAGCATTAAGCAAGCTTTTAGGAGAAAAATTCTTCAACAAAAAAGGGTAGCTGTGACTTTTGCAGAGGAATTTGCTCGTGACACAAACATATGAAAATATAAAATAAAATAAATTATAAATTCCATGTATAAATATAAGAAATATCTCAATCTTGCTTATGCCATACGAAAAAATTATACCTACAAAATACATAAAGTGTCCCAGAAAAATTAATTTTAACTAAGGATTGATTTTTAAGACCTTTACTAGACAATAAAAAATATACTGAGATATCAAAAACAGTGAAGATTATAGATGCCAATTACTAGTGTGGAATAACTTCGAGTCTAAAATCAAAAGTGTTACGTTCGTGATAAAGTATGTTACGTCCATTATAACGAAAAACTATTACTCACGTCGGATTAAGTTCAAATCAAATCAAATGAATTTGAAATATTTGAAGTTTCAGCGAAATGAATTCTTTATTTTATTTGGAATAATAAAGAAACACAGAAAGTTCACAGTAAAAAGAATTTTTTTACTTATGCTCCAACACATTTTCTTTAAGATGTTGCATCCATCACATGGTTTTTTTTTTGTTTGGGAGGTGAAGGCTATTTACGCCCTGAGTGTCGGACTCCCCCGCTACCGGACTACCGACTAAACACCATCCCTATCACACCGAGAATCTAGCCTGGAATTGTTTGTCACATTACTTCGGACTAGGCCTCATTGATCATCGCTTACCGGTACATTCAGGCTAAGGGAAATCTCTCTTTCTCCACGGATGGATAGGAAGGAATTGTGATTAGAGAGAATTGCGTTACAGTGATCTCGCCAAGCGATCCGTCATGCCCTTCTTTATAATAAGTACAGTCCGTACGTAATGCGACACACAGTTCAAATTGTCCTTTGATTGCATCATTTTTCCCGTTACATTTTCTGGGGAAATTACGCCAATTTTCTCCGAGAGATGCAAATGGAGTCTTGTCCATCTAGCACACGTAAAGAACGTATGGCAGGCGTCATCCGTCATCCCTGGGCAGAACACGCAAGTTGGGGATGGTGTCTTTCCTATCTTATACAGGTAAGACTGAAAATACTCGTGACCACTGAGTAGTTGCGTCAGATAATAATCAGTCTCACCATGCATTCTGTCGAACCACGGCCCCAAGTCACTTATCAGCCGTGCGGTCCATCTGCCTCGCCGCCCTTTTGCCTTTTACGAGAGGAGTAGCATTTTCGGTGAAGGGAGTTTTATTTTCTGGAACTTTCTTAAGCTCTTTCAATTCACTCTCCGCCCGTAGCCACCTGCAGCGATAGTGCTAGATCCTATCAACGAGGTCCTCCAATTCGTCAATCCCATTTTTGATGTCCTTGTTGACATTTTTTTGGACATTCATTGAATTTTTCATCACTTTTATTATAGCGCTTATTTTCCATGTTAGACGCTCTTCCTCACTTCTGTCAGCGGCTATTTTCGTTATCAGGTCGTCCTCAGGTGAAGTTCTCGATATACTGTGAGCAGGAAGGCATTGTTGTCGTTGAGCATCATTGTTTTCGCCTTCCACGTTGTTCAGTATATGACTTTTGATGGCCCCCGGAGAATGGCACTTCGGGTCGATGACTCCACTGCCCGAAGCCTCCACTACGCTTCTGGTATCGTTCGCTCCATCGCCTTGTCTAGGAGGAATGTTGTGGACAAGCACCTTTTACGCTGTTGCAAAGCGTTCGATGGAGGTTTGCTTGCACGATGTTTTCTCGCTGCCTTGATTAGGCTTGGCTACTCTTTGAGGCGGAGTTCGCAGTAGTTTTGGCCTTCGGGCAAACATGCTTGCATCGTTGATTTTTTCACTTGTAATTTTTGATTCTTCAGTGGCCAAGTGTTCCACCACTGAAAAATGCCCAGGCGACTTAATGCTGGAAAGAAGCCCGCATGAGGTCGAGGCTCCCTCACACGTCGGGGTGTATATCCCCACCCCTAATTTATTATTTTTGTTTTCACTCATCATCTATTTTTTGGTGGGTACTTTTAGTGACTTGATCACGCGTCTGGATGGCGGGCAAACTCGTCAAGCCCCTCCACCACGCCAAGGTAGTACCCATGGGGAGGATCATGGTTTAAATCACATCGTTTAAAGAGCTCTTATTTTATAATAATTATTTGTATATTTGCATTTATCTAGAATATTTGCACTTTCCTAGAATAAACCAAATCCTACATTGCGTTAGAAATAACTTTCAGACAAATTTAATTTTTTTTTATTTTTGAAAAATATGATTTCACATTTTAAAACTGTGTAAAAATGTAACATAAGTATGCTACGTTAGCTTTGACCATGACGTTTATTCTATTATTGAGGCCCAGAACATGGAACAGATGTGTTCAATTCACCATTGATGTGATGCGAAAACCATCGTTGAAAAGCAGAATCCTTTTTTCTGACGTTATGAAAATGTAAGGCTGTATGCAAGGTTAGAATTGAGGTACTAGTGTAGGTTAATAAATGAACATTTTAAACATTGTGAATTTTGCATATATTTGACATCATGGTAGTATGTTCCCAAAAGAGAATTCTTACATGCTAACTTTTAGTCTCTGCCTCATTCTATAACTTTTCATTTTCTCTTCTTCACTACTATCATTTTTGGGGTCATGCTGTCAATAGGCCTACACTGCATTCTCGAAGACCCATAAACGAGATACCCAAACGTACAGTACGCAATTAGATTCAGTAGGCTACTGGGCAACACTATCCAATGCTTACAAGAATCCCATTATTGTGATGAGATATGGTCATTTACATGAACTTAAATCTAACTATAAATCGCAATCTGCAACTTCAATGAATCTTACCGAAGAAACAAGACGTTTTAGTTACAGAAATTTCGCGAATTATCTCAGCTTCAGCTACGCGATCCTAGCAAAGCGAGTTTAATGAATAAGACTAGTTCGAATTATGGATTAAGACATCTCTAACGGAAAGACCCCACATACGCCTTACGGTTTCGTGATCGGCAAATAATTTTCGTCTCAGGTCATAAATCATTTTTCATGGCGCTATTAAAATCAGTATCAATAGTGTTCATAATTGAAATGTTGAAGAGGAACGATGGTTTGAGTTCATCAACTGTTTAATTGCCAGGCAAAGATTGAGTGTTCTCGCCGCATGACCCACTGCGATAAAATAAAGAAAGATACCCATTGAATCCGTAATTGCAGGCGGTAAAGTTCTTAATCGCCATATTTTCAATCAGGACTTGGCATACTTCAGTTAAGCTGTACGTCCCATCGTTGGAGTTGTACCGACGAACTGAGACCAATATGTTCCTTATTCGGATAAAAATGAAATCTGTTTTATTGATATCAAAAGGCTAAAGTGGATCACTGATGAACAGGCGTTGTTAGTACTCATTTGGAGGTTCTTATTCCTTCGGAAATGGAAGATTAGAAGTGCCTGTATCTCCGCGTCAATTCATCTTAATTGCAGATTTAGCCAAAATCGTTGCCTACTAATTATCCGACCCTTTTCACTCTTGGTCAAGGTACGAGTACATGTAGCCGCCTCACTTCAAATCAATTCAAGCCCCATCAATTTCCCAACACTTTGTTGGCAGAAGGAGACCCCATTCTAGTTATCTACGTGGTCAGTGAAAAGTGTTAACCACAGTTATATATCATCTATGATCGGCGATATGTTTCGTAGTATGCACTTATTCCGAACAAATTACTTTTGAATGTTTTGACACAAATTAGAGAGGCTTGGTTTGAAGTGTTGAAAAGAGGATGATTGCCGCGCCTGATAGAAACAAATTCGAAAATTTCCGATGCTAACTAAATTACACGCTACACATGCGCCTCAGATAGATACCAAGAAAATAAAGATACTCGGATACTTTGAAAAGCGATGCGAAAGCACAGCATTTTCTCTCGTCAATTCGAGAGTTGTTTTTCTTCATTTTCATCAGTGTTTTTGTTTGACCTCGCCGTGAATTCACTTTTATTTGGGTCTATGGGCTTATCGTTCTATCGACCAGTCGACTAGGTCGAGTAGGCGTTAACAAGCCTTTTTTGCACCTGATGCAGTTTAATTGTAGCATGTGTGGTTCCACCTTTTTTGTCAGTAGGATGTCGAAATAACGGTTGCACGTTGCACTAGGAAACAGCAAAAGTATTTAGAAATTTCATGTCCAATGGCGGAGAAGGTGGATTCGAAAGAAAGATTCGTTATTCATGTCTGAATATTTCAAGTGACACCACTTGCTTCGAATGTTTGGGTCTACTTTGAGTATTATAAAATAAAACAGCATTAGCAAAACTATTTTGGGGCAGTGAGAAAATAACGGTAAGCGGTAAGTTGAAAGAAAAAAAGTAAAAGCCAGCATGCAGAAAAAATCTAAATATCAGATTCGAAATGATCAGACAAGATAAAGAATAAATTGATGATTACTAAACGTAAGGAAATTTGAGCGAAAAAAGGTTGAAAACGGTCAGTTCATCTTCAGATTCGTTCCTAGTTATTGAGTAAAACTCCCTAGTAGTTGCTTAAAATAAAAAATCATACCTCGTGATTTCAGAAATTTACGAATCACTTGCAAGCTTGAGCGAACCGAAATTTTAAATTGTGCATTGGACTCATACTTCGTTATCAACAGGCTTCCATTTCCATAGAAAAATTCTCGAAAGATCCTTGCGATCATTGAATTTGTTCGCTTATTTATACAAGTGACTAAGTTTATTTCGGCTTCACATGATTAGTTATTTGTTGTTTAATAAAATACAATAATCAACTTAGGAGACCTCAATCTCATTCAATACAACCTTATTCTCATATGAACTAGCTTGTTTTACTTCATCGTTTCTCGAAGAATAGTATTGAACTTAGATTGTAAAACCAAACATAAAACCTGGTTTGTACTTACCCCATACTAGCTGATAACATCTTAAATCTAAATACACTAGCTCAATTGCTAGGGGCCAGGGGTTAATGCTAGGGGTTAAAAAGCATGATAGCTAACAAAGAGCTACCATTCGAGTGTAACTGACGCAATTAATCGGTTGGTAGAACTGGTAGGTTTGGTCAACATTTTGCTTCATCGTTCATTTGCGGATTTCTCGACATAATATTCCAAGGGTAAAAGCAAAAAGGTTTACTAAGGGCCATTTTCAGACATCAATTTTTATGGAAACTCAAAGTAGGAATTTTGAATACGTCGCGCATGAGTTCCCGGCTGAAACTCCATACAGAATTGTAAGCGTGACCACCATTTTGATGATGAGAGTCCTGTTTGTTGGGTCAAGGAATCATCTGTAGATCAACAAAGGATATACAGCCGCTTTTGCCTGCAACATTCATTCAATGCTCATTAAGTGTTATCTCTAAATGTTATGTTCCTCTCAATAGAGGGCCAAAAAATGTGAATTTTCATTCGACCAAAGAATTTGTTGACCTAGGAAAATTATACACCGATTAGGCACGGTTTACTTTTCTTGCAATAGCATTGGTTTTGGGAGTATTAATTTTATTTATATTCCACTGATGAATATCACACCAATGGTATATTGTTTCGCGCAATGTCTTCAAATTAATAATTTTTTGTTTCGGGTCCAGTTAAACCATGTATCCGTTGCAAATGATACTAGTTTTCACGCTTTAGAAAAGCACATATCTGATTTATAAACATTAAATAGTAACGGGCTTAAGAATCAGCCTTTGGGAACTCCAGCAGGTATTCTGCGACACTTAGTAAGCTTTCACGAATTTTGACTGCATACGTTCAGCCTTTTAACGAGAATATGATAATGTCAGTCAAATGGGGAGGGAATCCGAATTTCATTAATTTTTAGAGAAGACAATCATACCACACCATCTCGAATGCTCTTTCGATATCCAGTGAAACAATTTCCACAGACCGCATCATCTTGAATGCAACTTGAACGTACTGAGTAATACGTTATAAGTAATATTTGGTTCAGGGTCTATATCTGAAACCAAATTGATAGTTAGGGGTAATATCGCGACGTTCAAGAAACTTATTCAGCCGGTAAGCGATTTAGAAGCGCAGTTTTTGCTTTCATATTCAATTTGATCCTGAAATTATAAGATATAGGATATAGGACTCATATGGATCTTGAACTTGTAAATTTACAATATACCAGCTACATGTAAAATACTACTTCTGAGTGGGATTTCTGGTGGATCGTTGGATTGAATTTTCTATAGATGTTGGATTGAATTTTCTATTTTCATGTAGATGTAAAGATAAACAAGCAGAATTGCGGAATCGATTCCGCAAGGTAAATAAAAAAACATAAAATTAAAAGGAAGGTGTCTTTAGTCATAATATTGTCAGTCATGAGTCAATGCCATCTTTTCAAAATAGACTGGACGCTCTAGAGGATGCTGTTCTGAACACAGATGGCAAAGTACTCGTAGCAGGAGACTTCAACGCCAGAGCCGTTGAGTGGGGCATGTCTCAAACCGATTCCAGAGGGCAACGCATAATGGACATGTCGGCGAGGACCGGGTTGGTGGTTTTAAATACCAGCAATGTACCTACCTGCCGGCGCTGCGGCTGCGAAGGAACAATCCCTGATGTGACATTCGCCTCGGAGTCCCTCGCTCCGACCACGCTGAACTGGAGAGTACTCGAGGATTATTCAGCGAGTGACCACCAATACATCGCGTTTGAGATCGGCGATACTACTCCTCGCTCGTCTCAACGATCTTTCACTCCCGGGTGGAATATCGGAAAAATGGACGTGGAGACTTTCGCCAATGTGATACTGGAAGGCGGAACGACATTGGGATGCCCTTCGGGGAGCGAAAGGGCTGGAGTCGAGGGAATGGTGGAGTCAACGATGATATCGCAGATATCGCAGACAAACGAGGCGAGTGTCACAGACTTCGACGTGAAGCTCAGAGCTCGAGAAACGTAGAGGAAGCATTCAATAGGACAGCAGCATACAGATCAGCGAGGAAAGAACTCCGAAGACTCATCAATGAGAGTAAGGCACGCTGCTGGCGAGAACTTGTGGACGATGTGAACAGGGATCCATGGGGGCTCGGCTACAAGGTAGTGTGGCGCAAGCTCGGTACCTCACGGAAGCCGTGTTTACTTCAAGCAGACAAGATGGACGGCATAGTACAGGCGCTTTTTCCAACTCATCCTGTCCGTGTTGATGCTGCCAACGAGGTCGACTCAGGTGAATGTCCATATTTCACTAAAAATGAGCTGGAGGATGCGGTGATTTCTATGAAACCTCGAAAGGCACCAGGACCAGACGGCATTCCAACCGAGGTGCTACAAATGGTTTTCCACGTTTGCCCTGATTTGCTATTCAATGTGTTTAACTGTGCTTGCCTTAGAGAAGGTGTATTCCCATCTCGCTGCAAGGTGGCGAGGCTCACATTGATCAGCAAGGGAAAAGGGGACCCCAGGCTGCCATCTACATACCGCCCGCTTTGTATGCTGGTCACAGTCGGGAAAGTGTTCGAAAAGCTCATCAAGAGAAGACTCACTGACGCAATTCGTGCTGCAGGGAACCTATCTCCTCGGCAGTATGGCTTTAGAGCAGGGCGATCCACTTCCGATGCCATCATGGAAGTGGTGAATGCAGTCCATCGAGCCGAAGCGCACAAAACTGAAAATCGAGTTGTCTTGCTAGTGACGCTTGACGTCAGAAATGCCTTCAACTCCGCCAGATGGTCGGATATTTTTGACTCATTGGAAAATTTTTTCCGATTGCCAGGGTATCTGATGCGGATTTTGAGGGATTACTTAAAGGACCGCAGTCTGCTCTATGACACACAAGATGGGCGGCGCAGTATGGAGATAACGTCTGATGTAGCGCAAGGCTCCATACTGGGACCAGACTTATGGCACATCTCATACGACGGACTATTGAGGCTTGAGCTGCCAGATGAGTCGCGCTTGGTCGGCTATGCAGATGATATAGCACCACTAGTCGCCGAACGTACAGTCGAACATGCGCAGCGCAGACTGGGAATGCTAATCCGTCAAGTGAGGGAATGGATGACCACCCGCGGGCTCAGTTTGGCACTAGAGAAAACCGAGGTGGTCATTCTCACGAAGAAAAGAATTCCCACGGTAATTCCTTTGCGGATCGAAGATGCGACTGTTGAGTCTAAAGTTGCAATAAAATATTTGGGACTATTGATCGATTCCAAAATGAGCTTTTCGGAACAGATCAGGGCAACGGCGAAACGCGATAGGCGTCTCAGCTTTGAGTCGACTAATGTGCAACATCGGTGGGCCCACACCGAGCAAACGCCGACTTCTCATGAGTGCTGTACAGTCAGTGCTAGTGTACGGCTCTGAGGTTTGGGCCGGAGCTCTCAGTAAGGAGTTGTATCGAAAACGCTTGGCCCAGGTACAGAGACGAGGAGCTTTGCGGGTTGTGTCTGCATACCGCCCTGTCTCTGAGTCGGCGGTGTTGGTAATCGGAGGAGTGATACCCATCGCCCTCCTTGCTGGAGAACAACGGAGAGTTTATGACCGAAAAGTGGAGGGCTCAAGATATGCTGTCAAGCGAGAGGAGAGGCAGCGCACAATACTTGAGTGGCAACAGTCCTGGGAAGGCGACTCTAATGGCCGCTGGACTGCCCGCCTTATAGGGGACGTGGGATCGTGGCTAAATCGAAGGCACGGTGAGACTGATTATTACCTTATCCAGTTTCTTAGCGGGCATGGGTATTTTCAGTTTTACTTGCACAAGATTGCTAAATCACGGTCCCCAGACTGCATTTTCTGCCCAGGGGAAAGGGACGACGCATGTCACACCTTCTTCAACTGTTATGATGTCCCTATTTACAAAGAGGATCTTCGAGATTCATAGTTGAAGATGCAGACCCAAGTCATTGTTGCAACAGTAGAGAGCCACCACACACACTGCACTACCCTATAAGCCAATGTATCCTCCTTCCTTTGCATGATGATTCCCAATCATGTGTTGCTCCCATATTTCCGGAATTTTCCTCTCCAAAACCTTCAGTGCCTGAAAGTGAACCTTTTCGGGGTTCAAATTTTGTTGGACGAAATGAGTTACATAAAGACAAAAACTATTAGCAAATAATTCTATAATATTTAGTTTCATTAAATTCATATAATTAAAAACAATAACAAAAATAGAAAAACATAACCGCAATTCAAGCGCTAATAATATTTTTTGACGAAAAGAAAATGAAGGTGGAAAAATTCGTATCTGTCAGTGTTGTGAAATATGACTTTGTAGTGAAATGGTCTTGAGAGATTTGGTGTTGTCTCCTTTCGCAGGTGACATTGGCTTTATTTTCTTTAAATTGTTTTGTGCCATTTCTCAAGCGTTTTTCTTTCCCAAAATTTTGCAACTTGTTGTAGATTGTATTTCATTTCTCACCTGTGAATCAATTGAAATTATTCTCTGATAAAATTAGCAATCAAGGGTCCCAAATAAAAATGGTCAATAGGGTTTCGGTGTGGAGATGGGGGTGGAGCCTGCAAAACACCAATTTCTTTGCGAGCGAGTTTGGTGTGTATTTTTCGGGTTGATAGTACGGTTGAATGTTCTTCTCTTGTGGAAAGATAATTTCCGAAAATATCTCTGTCGTTTTTGAAAGGAAAAGGCAAATCGGTTGAATATTTGAGTATAGGATAGTGCAGTGGTTACACCATCCACTTCAGGGCACAGCCCCACACACCAGGAGAAAGCATACATCTCCATATAATGATAGCAACATCCCGAAAGGATGCAGTTTCTTATACCAAACCTTTATGGTAGAGGGTATAAGTTTAGAGGATATAAGCCTCGAATTCATTCGTTGCTATTCGAACCCAGGCGATTAATTCGGTCGTTTAATGGTTTAATTTTGTTAAATTCTTAAATGAAAAACTTAAATTATACTCACGGCTTTGAAACGGTCAATTTTTCCACTGACATGAGTCGAAACATAAGTCATCTCCGGTGTCGCAATCGAAGTTTCAAATGAAATTCATAATTTAAGATATCAAACAGGATATCAAAATCTAAATTTTCTTCGTTTTCATTACAATATATTTGGGCTGAATTTCCAATCAGATGGCGTCAATCAGAAAATTTAGTGCAAGGCCGTTTAGAATTTCAATGAAATACCGAAAATAGACAGATTATTCTTCAACGAAGAAAATTCGCCGTCGGTTGACCTACCTTTTAATATGTATCTAAATAGAATCTTTTAAGCTTAAAGCACGCAAGATTTCCTTGAATTCATTAAATAAACAAGGGCCATCCGAAGAATTTAAATTTATTTGCTTTTAGTGCCGAGTGATGGTCGCGAGTGACACTAATATGCGAGTGGTCAGACGAATTTCTTGTAGGTCACATCTTCTGTTAAGAATGTTGCAGAAAAGCAGATGGTAAAGGTGCTAAATATGTGGGTTTCGGAAAAGCTGATGGATACATCTGTTATTATAATCGTAGCCTAGAAATATTATGTATAAATTTGTGGCATGAATACGAGATGTGAAATGTCCATTGGCTATTTTGGTTAATTTATTTTTTTCGCCAAGCACGAGCGAAGATCTTCAGATACTTGTGCGTAATACGATCCACGGTTGACGTTGTAAAATGCTGAATTTAGTTAAAATAACTTATGTGCTCTTTTGAAATGCAAAATAAGTTTTATTCTAATTGTAAGAAATATTGAATGAAGAGCTCGCGATCAGGTCTTCATTATGAATTCATGTCCTACTTTGTAGGAATGGAACCTCATTTTTAATCCGACATTAAATAGTAGCTTTTACTTTTTCCTTAAATAAATCAAATCCAATATTCTAGATTTCTTGCTTTTTTAGGCGCAGATGTTAAAATTCTTCCAAGGTATTATCTGTCATAAAATATCGTGGATATCGATTGATCCGTTTAGCATCGTGTTCTAGTTATTGAAATTCTATTGGTCGCTGTCCCATAACATGCCTAGGTTTTGCGAAAAAAAATTGCATAAAATACATGAAACCTATGCCTAATAGGTTCTGAATGAGGCCCATAAAGATTTCCACTTAAAAATTTGGGAGGTAGTTTCGTACAAAGGCAATATCTATAGGTATTTATTTTATTTACCGCAATTATGATATGTGACTTGCAGACGTGCAGTAAGATGATTTGGGATGTGCAAGTTAAATTTGGTATTCAGAGTAATTGCAAAGGGAAACATTAAATTTAAGAACACAGCCCACTAATTACAGGTCATACATAAAATCACGATTAACATCCATTTGGCACTCGAATACTTGAAGTAATTGCATTCAGACATACAAAAGAGGTCTACGTTCTACAGGCATGGCAATGGATTGGCCGACTTAAATGATTGTTGTATGAAACAAAGGTGAAGGTTCCGTTTAGCTAATTAGCGTATTGAAAAAGAAATCCATTACCCTGGGCACATCGAGCAACATAAAGGAAATGGTATGTGTTGGCCTGTATAGTTTGGGTAAACTAAGAGGATTTTGTTGAATGAGTGTATATTATCGATCTCATTTATTTACGTTTAATAAATTTGAGTGTTTGATTTTTTGATTTTACCCTGAAAGAAATGAAGTGGGGTGAGAGATTCCTTGTTCTCAGCGAAGTTTTTGAACTTTCCAACGTAGCATCTTAGCAATTTATTCTTGTAAGTTCCAATTTTGTAGCGTTGTAACATTCTGGAATCAAATATGGAACAGGAGGTAAATAAAGAAGAAGCACTGACTTGTACTCGGAAGGTAGGGTTCCTCTTTCAGTTCTGATGACATGTCGCTCATCTGCGCAAGCTCATGCGTCTCTATGTAAACAAAAAGATAGTGAAATTTGGTGTAAACAAACGTAACGTGGAAATTACCAATCTCCCCCAGAAAATAATATAATGAACCCTTAGCTGGTATTGATATTTTAAATTACATTCTTGGTATCGGGGGTCCAAGTGGACCCCAATTAAATAAAAAATTTAAATAAAACGTGCTCTATAAATAAATGAAGGTGAGAGTTTCTATATATTCAAAGAACACACTTTTTCAATTATAAAAATCAACTTTTATTAATTCTTTGATAAGTCTTATCACTTATAAAGATACAGCCTTTGACTTAAGGTAACTATTTTCAGTCTGTACTTAAAACATTACAAAAACATGAAAATATACAAAATAATGTAAACAAATTCTTTTTTATGCTTTATCATACTCTAAACTTAACAAAAACAGAAACTTCTTCTGAAATCAATAATACATGAAAAAAATAACAGGCATTATATAACTTAAAAATATTAGTGAAAAAAAACCATTTGTTTTTTTTTTTTCACTAATATTTTTAACCACAAAAACCTCACCGACTACTTATGTTTGGCATTTGGTACACATAACAGTCTTTACTGAATGACTTTTACATATATATCCGCTAATACACTTTAGGGTTTGTTTTCGGTCCTTTTTTCGGTCACATAAATAGCATCGTCCCCTTTTCCGCCCAGATATTTCAGCGTCGGCTACAGTTTGATGATCACTTTTTGATTGGCCTTCTGTAGATGTTACTGCATTATCAATGTGCTCTAGAAAATTATCTATTCTTTTTTTCAAGTCAATAGAAAATTTGTAATATTCATCCTTCCTTTCTTTAACAAATGGTGTTAACAAATCTATGCCAATTTGCTCGATGAAATCATTGCGTTTCATTCGTTTTCCTAGATTCGAAACTCTCCACAAAACAAAACCATTAGCCGTGGAAATATTCATAATGGCAGAAAATATAACGAATGGCCATCGCTGTGTTCTTCTCGAAACGGAATAATTAGCACATTTTTGATCGAAGGAATCAACACCTCCCTTAGTGGCGTTCTAAAATTGAATAATTTCAGGCTCGCCACTTTCCTGATCTACAGATTTGGCATGATGCATGGGTGATATCATGACTACGCTTTGATTTTTTTTGGTACAGATGAAACCAATGTTTTATCATTTGTAAATCCAAAAAGAGTGGAGCCTACGGGTCGACTTTTTGAGTGGCAGAAACTGTGGTGGAATTTCACACTTATTTTTCCGCATAGTCCCCACGAACGTCAATCCATTTTGTTTTAGTTTGTCGAATAACTCAATCGAAGAAAACCAATTATCTCCGGTAATATTTCTATTCGTATTGAAAACTGGTTCAACCAGTGATAACACAGTTTGGGTTAGGACAGCGAGTTCGTTTTTTCCTCTGGAATCGGAATTGCTACTGTATAAGAATGCATTTTAGAGATAATGTGTTTTTGAATCACAGAGGCACATAATCTTTATGCCGTATTTTGCAGGCTTGTAGACTCATATAAACCCTGACGAACATCTTCAGAAGTTTGCGTATCTCATCGTCACTTAGAAATCGCGCCATTTTTGCTTCAAAATACTGAAAAACTAAAAAAAAAAAAATGTTTCTAAACCCAAAACAAAGAACACATACTTGGTATCGAGGGTCCATTTGGACCCGAAACTAGTTCATAACTTCACTTCTAATTAAGATAATGCAATAAACGTCCGGCACCCACTACAGCACGTGACATAATGAGATTGTACCGACGTGCGTGTTCGTAAGTGAAAAGCTAGCGATACTGCAACGGTAAATATTTGCAGTGGGGTCCATTTGGACCCCACGATACCAGCTAAGGGTTAAGTATCTGTACGTTCAACAACTTTCGTTACCAGGAACATGAAGATTGCTTTTTTGAAAAATGGATACGAAAAAATCTTGAGATAGCAGCCAAGCTACGAAAAGTCCGTACACCTTTATCTATTTTCTATTTCTAATGAACCGAATACATTTGGTGTGGGTAAACCAGACCCACAAAAAGACTCCTGGCATATCTTTGGAACCGAATTTGATATATTCCCAACGACAATGTCGTTGCAACTATTTCCTTTTTAAATTGTGTTCGCTTTGATGATCCATCCTAACCGAGCATAGTGTTCGCTTTGCTAATCCGTCCTCGCGGAGGGAAGGACTTATGAAGATGCGTCTAGATTTAGACGCATCATCTAAAATTTCTCTTAATATGGAAAATTACTCATGCCAAAATGCTTTTTAAACGCTTTTTTGAGACTAATACGTTTTATGGATACCAGAATATTGATGAAATTGCTTCGCCATTTAGAATTGTTTGCAAGAAACCATCCTGCCTTACTCTGAGTAAGAACACTTTGCTTGTAGTGCAATCAGTGGTTATGCTCTGCAATATTATTTTTGACAACTGGATCACCGACTGAGGGTTGCTAATGCATTACCAGAGAAGAGAGTTGGCTAATACATGTCGAATCAACAACCGCAAAGTACTATTTCCAGAAGAATGTGTTTTTGGTCAAGTGATGGCTGCAATATTCAACCTTAATCTTACCATGTCGGATCTGTTAGACCTCAAGAAGTATCAGGGTAAGGAGTGCGTAATTTTTAGTGTATATTATTTGGATGGGTTTCTTTTTTTCTATTTTACGGCTATCATAAAAAATGCCACGTTAAACAATTAGAATGTGTTCTCTATTACATTATAAGAATTTTGCCAGATTTATATGGGTTTTTGTGTAACTCGGGTTCATATGGTTCAAAAAAGGTTATCAACGATGACAAGATTTATGAGAATCAGACATAAGGAAACATCGGAAATTCAACTTGCCTTTAACAGCTTAATCAAAGCAGGAGAAGACATTGAAGAGTACATGTGCCCCGTAATATCAAGCTCTGACCAATGACGATCTTTGATGGAATACTGAACATGATTGTTATCAATTCGCATAATATTTCAAGAAATTTTGATGGAAACACTAAATTGTAGATAAATGTACAAGAATAAATGTCAAAGGATTTTTTCTGATTTCAATGAACCATTGCATCTAGTCATACAGAATACTACGCGGGGTTACATTCCATGTATTAACTATTCCCACAGCAATGATTGAAAAGAACAAAAAAACGTATTTGCAAGCTTTGGAAAGACCATCCGTTTTGAGCATGAGATTTTCTGTAGTGAAAAACGGTGCAAATTTCGAATATAGTTCCTGAGTTACTCCTAAAGTAATCTCTTATGTATTTAGAAGTTAACTTGACACAGGGTGTCGCAAAAGTTTCTGCACATAGTATTTGTCGTATAAATTTTGAAAGAAAAGAGATTGGTTTTGTATTGCAATTTTATTAGAAACTACACATTGCTCGTTGGCATAATCATGCGTTAAATTCAGTCCCTGAATGATTGGCGATTAGCAAGGCATTGTAGAAAGGCAAGGACAATATTTTCGCTTGACAGACACTATTGTTGAAGAAAGTGAAGCTGGCATTTTCCGCCACTTCCTTACTCCGTCAACTGCCATTATTTTTAATTCGAATTTCGAAGTCCGTACTACGGGATCGCTGATACTCACTGTCCTATTCTGTTTGTAGGATATTGAATGCATTTGAATTCACGACTTGTGTGTAAAAAGGATTTTTGATATTGCAATTAGCATAACCGAAGTTTTCGAGATTTTTGTAAAAATTCTGTCGGTCTCGAATGTGCTCGGAATGGCTTGCCGGCTCCACTTGGTGAACCAAATGTATCTCTGAACGGTTCGCTTCGACATGTTATTAGTGGCCTCCGGAAGGCTGTTTTCATTCCATTTCATCACTTTTTGGGTCCCCACTCTTGACCCTTTTTTCAGCCAGTTCTTCTCCACGTTTGCTTCTAGGTTAAGCACTTTTTACCACAGTTTCCTTGCTGCCCTAAGTATCGTGCATATATCGCTGCAGCTATACCCCAATCGATGCATGCCTTTATGAATGCGACTACTGACCATTAAAAAATTAAAACCATTAAAAAGTCGCGAAAAAATTCCAATTCAATCCTTTGAATATTCACGAAGTTTTGAGAATTTATACAGAAGATTGTTAAAATTAAGGTTTTAAATTTATTGCTTTCACTCTAAGAAACGAAATCTGAATGATTAAATTAATATTTTCAGACGTTTTTTCGCTGTACAGTCGCTAACATCTATGGCTAATACAAAAATACCAAAGTAATTAGACGGACTTACAAATCCGCTTCGAATTTTCGTAGCCGTTTTTACTGACTCTTAAATAAGGTTATTATTTTCGTATTTTAAAAATTTTTGTTCACATTTTGTGGAAATTAATTAAAACAATGTAGTTTTTCGAAAATTTAACCCTTTGTTCACGGAATTATAAAATTTTTGACAGTATTCTTTTATTAGGACTCCTGCTAATCCAAGCCTGGTGGACGCATATTCGCAGGAAAGAAATACCTTTATTGTATCGGAATTTATGACATTTTGAAAATGTGGTTTCCACTGAAACCACTAGGAAATAAAGGGCTTAAAATAAAAATTAGTTTTTTATTTAAAACGGTTTTTTATTTTATTTTTATGATATGCCTTAAAACAATTTCGTTGATCGTTTAGACACAATGGAATATCACACGTTGAGCATGTCCACCTCGTTCGATGCGGTTCATCTCGTGAGGATGTCCAAAATTTATTGGTGGTATATTGCCAATTGTTGTCGGTCTTCCCCTTTTAGACGGTAGTATTCTTGTCCCTATGAGACCTGAACATACTTTGATTTTACCTGAACTTGCTTTTAATATTCTGTAAGAATTTAACACTGCCAAGTCAAGGAAATTTGGATTTGTGATCTAGTTCAAAGAGCGATTTTAGCATATTTGCTTTATTCACGTTACCCATATACTTATTATACCGATCTTATCGATCGATTGTGTACTTATTATACAATCGACCACCATTTTCGGGCATGTAACTTCACGCCAACTTCCATCCCTTTCTCTTCTCGACGCAGTATCATTTACTGAAGGATCATGGTAGTTGCTCGGCAAATAAACCGCTTTCCTGTGTTTCCGCTTACAAAAAGCTCGGCCATCCTTACTAACACGCAAATCAGACTCATGCCTCTGTAAATCTTTGTCATTTTTTAAATCCTTCAGCAAAGGTCCACATGCATATATACCACAAGGTCTGCACCACACGTGAACACACATTTTTTTCCGCAACTGCCGAGACCTTACCAGTATATACTTGGAATCGGCATATCCTGATTGATCTTCCCAAATCCATATTTTGTATCCTCATTTTATGGGCTTCATCGGCATATACTGACGGATACTGCTACGGCCTTTGAATTTCACCATGGACGTTCACAGATTGATGTTTGGAACGTTTTCGATAATGCATGACTCAGTGGTCTTATATTGTACGAGGTTTATTCAAAAAGTATCGCGAATTTCATGTTATTTCAAAAATTATTTATTTATTCAGTTTGTCCCCTTCAATTTAATCCCCGTCAGACATTATACACTTGTGATAACGTTTTTTCCAATCCTCGAAGCATTTTGAAAAATCATTTTGGTCTGATCTTGTTCAGTTCCTCCTTTGATACCGTCTTTATCCCCTCAATAGCGTCGTCCTTTCATGGACCTCTTCAGTTTCAGGAACAAGAAAAAGTCCAGGGGGCCAGGTCTGGGGAATACGGTGGCTGCGGCATTCTTAGAGTGTTGTTTTTGGCCAAAAATTCGCGCACAAGTAACGATGTGTGAGCAGGTGCGTTATCATGGTGCAAAAGCCAATTTTTGTTCTTCCATAATCCGTACGTTTCTGGCGGATTGCTTCTCGCGAATTGCGCATTATTTGAAGGTTACATTCCTTATTGACCGTTCTACCCTGCAGCAAGAACTCATAATGCACCACGCCCCTGCAATCAAAGAAAACTGTCAGCAAAACCTTCACATTCGACAGAACTTGGCGTGCTTTTTTGGTCCCTCTGAGAATATTTTGTACCACCGATAAACGTAGCTTTTGTCCAAAGTAGCTTCGCTGTATGCAACAGTCAACATTCTGAATGCATATGCGCACTTTAAGTTGTTCTTCAAACAAAATTTAATACAAAATCTTTGATCCATTCTTTGGGATAGACGAAAATCGAAGACAAGCCGAAACACGTCCACGCACAATAATTATAAAAAACTGACTGGACATTCAAAATGGAATTGTCGACATAAGTGAGAGTCATAAGTACCAACATAACGCCACCAAAAGATCACAAATCGAAGATACGTAGCTCGCGAAAATTCGAAATTCGCGATACTTTTTGAACAAACATCGTACAATTTGTCGTACTGGTCACTACTTCTCACAGCTTCCATTGTTTGGTCGTTCAGATGAATATTGCAAAGAAGCCAAGAAAATCGGTCTCTAGGCATCAGAGCGCTTGTGTAATGGTCTCTTATTTAGACATTGACGACCAATAATCCAAATAACTTGGCAGTTTCTTTACACCCAATAGCAAATTGACCGCCAAAAAAATGTAATTTGCATACAAATTTGTTTCGTATACCATTTCTCAACATCTCAATCAATTCTTTCGGGAAAATATGAAGAAATACATCCAGTGGTGTTTCAAGTTCTTCCGGGACGCTGGGACCACTATCCTCCATAAATTTTTCTTTTGCATGTACGCAAAAATCGGCGATTTTTGTCCAAACTGTGGGTTCACTTAAGGTTTTAAGGCTCACAAGGGGAACCTCATCCTCACTTTCCCAGATAGATTCTTCGGTTTACTCTGCGATGATTATGTTCACTGGTAAGGTTTCTATCAACTTTTTTTCGTATTTATCATCAATAGGTCCGGAAACTTCCGACTCTACACAAGATGGAATGCTCTCAAACAATTTAGGGAATACCTCATGCGCCATTTCCTCTAAATCGCGAACAGAAAATTTGGTTTTATATCCTATAAAATAGAAAAAAAATTTATATACAAAACACGAAAAAAGTTACGTGTTTCGTAGTGGTTATATATAAAACCACAAGGAAAATAAGCTGTATGTACTTAAATTTTCGAAAGAATCATAAAATCGTTGTTTTTGACGGAAACTACATTTGTTAGAGTTTTCGAAAACAGTTTTTACTTACCAGACATCTTACTGCAACACTGTAAAAACAAAGATTTAATAATCATAAAACGAAAAATTTAAAAGTCGACTTATCCCTTCAAAGAGTGCACTACAAATGCCTTTTCTAACGAATTTTCCTTCTTCAAAAAATTTGCTCATAAGGGAAGAATATTCCTGCCCCGAAGTCCGTAAGTGGTTCGAAGCAATTATAACCACCAAAGAAAAAATAAACTGTTTTGTCAGTGGTTTCATACGATACCACTAGTTAAAAAAAGGGTTGAAGGAGCTTACAAAATTTTTGAAGATGGTTTTTGTTGAAAAATTTTTTGGGTTAATTTTTTATGTCGAAGGTCATCAATCACACTATTCATCGTCAAACAATTTCGACAGTTAGTAGATAATCTTAGTAGTAGCGTAGTAGTAGTAGTAGTAGAGTAAAGTAGATGATCTTTATGTTTTTGTTTTTTAAAGTTCTTTCTCGAATATTCTCTACATTTTTAAATATTTCAAATAAATTGTTATGCCTTTAATTAGTGTTTTGTTCTTGCCAATCAAAAAGAGGGCCTCAAATTTAGTTAAATTTTCTAATTAAAAAAATATGAGTGTGATATTGGTTTCTTATTTGCATTTACGTTCTTTGGCTTGCTATTATATGCTTTATTCATATAATGTCTTTTTCTTATATAATTGATAGTAATATATAAACAATTTTTCTGAAACTAGACATCTAAAATCAGAATGTTTAGGTTGTAACACCATTTAGGGGCTCAAAGTGAACTTTTTTCGCCATTTTTGCTTCACTCAGCCGGCAGTGTATAAAATTAGATTAAATTCGAACAATATTTAAGACATGGTCAAAATTTAAAAAAGAAAGAGTTTCTTCTTCATATCGCGCTACCCCTTAGTCGTATTTTCGACGAAGAAACTGTTTTTTCTACTATAAGCCTTGGTTTGACTTCTTTAATATCCAATTTTGCAGGTTTAATTTAGAACTAAATTTGATAGTCAATAGATACTATGTATGAACTTTATCTGAATAACATAAGATGAAATAAAATTGAAACAAATTTGCAATATTTTTTTTATTTGTTAATTATAGCTCAAGAAAAACATTTTTAAGTGAAGAGAAAGGCCAAATCTTCAAATAGAACAAATGAAAATAAATATTTCAAAGACCAATTAGCCCACATACTACCACCATGCAAAAGCCAAAAAGAATAGCGTCCCTGTCTTACAAGATCACCTTGAAATATGTTTATGTTATTTGATACCAATTTGATTCCAGGTGGCAATAAAATGCATTTCATCTGCCTCAAAACTTCTGTGACGCGCGTCAAATTTGAAATGTACACGTGAGTGAGATGCTTTTTTACACGAGGCGCTCGCGATCGAAATTGTTAAGGGAGCGGTTTTTGCTAACTACAAAGACAATGCCGAACTTCCGCAACTTTGGTGAATTTATTTTCAACTGAAGAAATGGTGTTCAATCAATCGAGGTTTGAGTTTCCCTTTCATTTCTTTCACCCAAATGATCGGCTAAGGAAGCGATAGTCCTTGCACACCTGCTTTGTGCGTGAAAAAAAAAACAACAGAGAAGGAGAAAAAACGTGCGGTATGAGTTCACGTTTCATTGTTCACCTTCGATTTCCGTGGTTTAGTTGTATTGATTTGTTTTTTTACAAAGTTCATTTTTTATTCGTATGAAAAATAAATCTGTTGCAAGACTACCTGACAATTGATCAATATGTTACATGTGCAGATACACCTTTACTTCCTTCCTTCTCGTTAAGACGTGCAAACAGGAAATCTTGATACGTTTTTGTGAACGATGTTTAGACAATTCTTTGTTATTGAGTTTTCTAATGAATTGGGTTTTCACTCTTCGGCGTACAGGGTTGTATCTTGACATTCGAAAAAAAGGAGTTAAGTGCATTTATAAAATGTTCAGATCAAACAAGGTTTCTAAATTCGAAGTGAATTATTACAGAGTAAAAGGAATACAAAGTTGGAGGAAGTTATATGATAAATGGTTCTCTGGTTCTCATATCCACAATGAATTAACCTCAATATTGTTCCAATGAAGTTATTGCGAAGCTTGCAAACCTCTCAAGAAAGGACTATTACAAAATTTTGAATCTATGAAAATTTATGGTTAAAGGATTCAGAAACAATATCAAGTAAGTTAGGCGTAAGCAATTTATTATCAAAGCAAAATTTTTATATGTAGTATTTTTATATAGTATATTAATACATTTACCAAGATTATAAGGTTACTTTATCATATCCCCTAATGATGACTAATTATATTAGACC
This sequence comes from Stratiomys singularior, assembly GCA_954870665.1. Taxonomy (NCBI): domain Eukaryota; kingdom Metazoa; phylum Arthropoda; class Insecta; order Diptera; family Stratiomyidae; genus Stratiomys; species Stratiomys singularior. The sequence goes on along the minus strand of OX940878.1, from coordinate 158,717,537 downwards.
AAGTGGACACCTTGTAATACAAAGCTAAGCATACGAAGTTTACACAATATATTGGGTTTACGCGAAAGTTTTTTTTGGGTTTCGAATTAATTATTTTTTTAAATCACAACCTTAATCTTATAATAATTAAATTTACTATCTGTGATTTGTTTCCAACGTTCTGGAAGTTGCTGTATTCCTTTCCTGTATAAATTTTCCCTCTTGCTTTTCAAAGTTTGTTAGTCTTGTGCGAGAGTCCTCTTTAGTGTTGTATTTCCATCCCTGCAGGTAGGTGTCCAGGAACTGAAACAAGCGATCATTCGAAGGAGCAAGATCGAGAGATTCTAGTGTGTGGACAAACTCCGTTAATTCGCCCTGGGTAATTGCGGCTGTATGTGATCTCGCATTGTCTCGATTGACTAATGCAGGACGTTTACACATTACATATTGAAGTCGCTCCTTTTGCTGATTATACAATCCTGCATTTAAGGTTTGATTTCGTTCCAGAAGCTCGCAGTAAATAACTCCCCGAGAATTCCAATAAACAGACAATAAGACCTTATGGAGATGCAAGCCTGGTTTATTGAAGTGGTCGATGGTGAATTGCAAACTGACTGGCGCCGTTTCACGTTATTGTACAGGACCAACGTTTCATCTCCAATAACTTTTCATCGGAGGAATCCTTCACTAATTTGTCCAACAAGATTGGAACCATTCAAGTACACCATTTTGTCTTTCATGTTTCGTTGCAAGTATTCGCGGGGTACCAAATCATCTAACTTTACTACATATCCTACCGTATAACTCTGTCTCTGTATAGTGGTTCTGTGGATCTCTTCGATAATTTCGCGGTCATCATCTTCTCATCTCCTTGTATGACTTCCAATAGACGACCAGCTGTCTCGTCGGCAGATTGCACTGATCTAAATTGCCATTCTACATTACGAAAGCGCCGAAACTAATGTTGACATGATTGTTTTGATGGCACGTTTTTTCCATTAATTCTGCGCGCCAGTGCATGGTGTCCAAGATGAAACGCTCATAGAAAACAATGTCTAATAAGCACTTTATAGTAACAAAAATGCAGCAAAAATGAGATTCCTAAAATGCTATCTGCTGCCGAAATCGTGCCGAAAGATTTATGATTTAGAATCCAAAGAAAATCCATACGGAATCCAAAGAAAATCCATACGGAAAAACTTAAAAAAAAAATTTGGGCACAACCAAAATTTATGCTAGGAACTTTTCCACCATTGCAGGGCAGGTGAAACGAGTTTCAAGTACCATTGGGGGCTTTTTTTATTTTTAGTCTATTGTCTACTCTATTAAGTCTATAATTAATTGTAGTTTACATAAGACAATTTACCAAAAGAATTTGACATAACTAAACAGCAACTGTTTGTTCTACAGACTCCATATATTTTACCGAAAAAAAAAGGTTGACACAAACTAAATGTAATGAAAACATTATAGCTAATAATCTTCAAAAATTCGCCTAAAACAGGAGGATGAGACGTTTTGGAGGGATATGACTTTTTTGACGACCGATAAACTAACGTAACTGCGGAATGTTCCAAAGACAATGCCGTCCTCACTATAAATTCTGGATTTTCTATTCTGGATTTCTAAACTGATTTCTAAAATTTCTGTAAACCAAGATTAGCGTATTACAAGCCTTACCATCTCCTCATTCACCAGTGCTTTACACACTAGACTCAAAGGGAGTATTTCGCTATAAACCACATCAAGCTTTCCCCTTCAAAAAAGCTGACTGGAGGAAATTTCAAAGACATATTAACGACAATATATCGGTTTCGCAAAATACGTCAAATTCTTTGAACACAGCGCAAGTGGTCGATGAAAAAATCAACGAATTTTAGAAATCTATTTGGAGGGGTAACGAATGCAGTGTACCTAAATCTAATGCCAAATACACAAGCTTCGAATTAGATCAGGAAGCTCTGAAGCTTATTTGGACTCGAAATAACCTAAGAAGACAGTGGCAAAGATTTAGGGATCCGGCCTTAAAGTTAGGTGTGAACACACTCACTACAGCAATCCGGAAAAAAAACTCAAACCTACGGAATCAGTACTGAAATCAAATGCTCCAGACCTTAGATTATAACTCAAGGGGACTTTGACGCTTAAATAAAATATTCAAAAGCAAATCTCAAAACCTCCCCTACCCACTTAAAGACGCAAGTGGCCAGCAGACTTACTCTTGTGAAGGAAAAGCAGAAATTCTTGCTGATAAATTTCATAATCACCACAAAATCTCAAACAAAATGCGCAATGATATCATAGAAACAATGATAGGTAACTCTCTGCAAAGTATATCTAACACATCTACCTACATCAAGACTAGAGAAATAGTTAGGCAACTAAAAAAACTTAAGAATTGCACAGCTCCTGGGACCGATGGAATTCCTAATTCTGTTGATGAAAAATCTGCCAAAGAAAGGGACTGTGCTCACTTGCCTCTTATTTAATGCTTGCCTCAAACTATCTTATTTTCCACTCGCCTGGAAACAAACTGTTGTAGTTCCACCGCTCAAGCCTGGGAAGGATCCACATGAGCCAGAAAGCTACAGGCCAATAAGCCTATTGCCAGCCTTTGGTAAACTATTCGAAAAGTTAATTCTCAAAAGACTCACAGACTTAGTTGAAAATGCCAACATACTTCCTAACTGGCAGTTTGATTTCAGACACGGCTATTCAATGGAGCACCAGTTGTATCGCGTCTCAAAGGACGTTAAGACAGCTTTAATAGAAAAACAATCAGTTGGAATGGTCACTATTGATATTAAGAAAGCATTCGATAGAGTCTGGCACGAAGGTTAACTTTATAAGCTCCAAGAGTGCAAAACTCCAACATACATACGTAATTTGATAGTTTGCTACCTCAAAGATAGATCTTTTGAGATAAAGGTCCGAGATAGCACCTCTACTGTAAGAAGCATCCCTGCTGGTGTTCCCCAAGGCTCATGTCCGAGCCCTACCCTTTTCAATATCTATACGTCCGATCTCCCTATCAATAAACTCGCCCTCTCACACAGAGATAATCTACTAGCTAAGTTAGAAAATGCGTCGAATCCGTACATTCAAGCACTCAGAATTTAGATTAACAGATTTAGATTAATAGGTCAACCTGAGAGATCATGCGTCCTCAACCGAGTATTGATAGTTATTATTAAGATCTGAAATAGTATGTCAATAATAGGTGTATAAATATGAAATGCGGATTTTTTCTGCTCGAAATATGCATTTATTTAAATAACAGAACGAATGAATTCAATAATCAAACTTTTGGCCATCGTTAGCTACGACTTTTTCCCATCTTTCTGTCAATTGATGAATTCCGTCCCAGTACCACTTCTCATTTTTTGCGGCTAACCACTAATCAAGCCAATTTATAACTTCTTCGTAAGAATGGAAGTGCTGTTCCGAAAGTCCATGCTGCATCGATCGAAACAAGTAGTAGTCAGAAGGAGCCAAGTCTGGTGAATACGGCGGTTGTGCAGAACTTCCCAATTAATGTGTCCCAAGTAGTTCTGGACAGGTATTGCAACATGCGGCCGAGCATTGTCATGTTGAAAAATGACTTTATCATGTCTTTGGTGAAATTCTCGTCGTTTTTCCTTAAGTGCGCGGTTCAATTTGATCAGTTGCTGTCGGTAACGTTCGCCAGTAATAGTCTCACCAGGTTTCAGCAGTTCATAATACAAAGGTCCGTTACTATCCCACCAAATACACAGCAAAGTCTTCTTTCCATGAATATTTCGGACTGGTTGTGATGTTGATGGCTGGCCTGGGTCTACCCATGATTATTTCCGCTTGGGATTGTCGAAATAAATCCACTTTTCATCGCCAGTAACAACCCGATGCAAAAAACTGTCTGGCAAGCAAAATTTCACAAATGGTTTTTCGCCTTTCGATGTCTCTTTCTTTCAATTGATACGGCACCCATTTTCCAGGTATTTGGATCTTTCCCATGGCTTTCAAACGTTGTGAAATGGCTTCCCGAGTAACTTCCAACGCTTCTGTCAACTGTTTTTCAGTTTGTGTGTTGTTTTCATACAATAATGCTTGCAAATCTGTATCTTCGAATTTTTTTGGTAGTTTTCCACGGTCTTTGTTGCTGACATCGAAATCGTCACTGTTAAATCTTTTAAACCATCGTTCACAAGTGTCTTGGCTTGGGGCATGTTCACCATATGCTTTCACCAACAATCGATAAGTTTTTGCTGCCGTTATCTTCAAATGAAAGAAGGTTGTTAGACTTCCCCGCAAAACCTCTTTTTCTGGCACGTAATTCGAGATTTTTGAAGCGAAAAAATAAAACTATGTTGTTTGTTCAATCAAAACCTATGACATACTGGAATTTGTTGACAGATGTTTACCCTCCAAATATGTAATTGTTAATATGTAAATGGTCTTCGCAATCACTGAAGAAGACCGAACGATAACGGTCGAAAATCGATTACGATAAATAAAAATTTAAAACACAAAATTAAAAGGAAGTTTTTTCATTTATTTTTCAATAAAGAACTTATTAATATAAAAAAAAATTTTAAGGTTATCCGCAGAAGAGTCCGTGAATATTTCTGTCGTTTACCCATGGAGTTGATAATTGACTCTCATTCCTATTCGGTTTAGCTATGAGTATGCTGGTAGAGTACAGTATTCGGGCTCACACCATAATATAATTCAGTAGCAAATATATGAAAAATATGATATTTCCAATTTTGTTTAGTCAGTCCTGAGTCGAACGAGAGGATTTTTGTGCCTGAATGGAAGGTGACACTTGGACGAAGATTGATAGAGGTTCTAGATAATAATATATGAAGGACTCTGTCTTGGGATGTTTTGTATGAAAGGTTCCAGGACGGGCTTCAGATACATCTCAGCAAAGAGGAAGCGTGAATTACCGTCGAAGCAAGATTTCCAAATAAATGCTGATCTAAATGAAGGTGAAGTTTGCTTTAACATCTGTAACTCAGAAAAGGTTTAAATATACATATGCACTTCCATAAAATTTTTTTCAACCGCTGAAATAAAGATTCAAAAAGTACATCTTCGTCATTTAATGTTTTCGGAATTTAAACAAGGCAATAGGACTAAGGCAGCTGCTGCAGCATATATGGTCAAGGATCAATGACTAATCAGTCAGTTAGAAACTGGGAGTTAGAATCTTAAAAGGTGATCGGCGGGCAGGACGTGTTTCTGACTTTGACCACAACCTATTAAAGGCAACATTAGAGAATATTGTCAGATAGGTCGAATAGATTAATCAACTGTTAACCACCACCTGGAGAAACTAGGGAAAGTCAGCATGATAGGATCATAGATAACTCACAATCTCAGTGATCGGAATAAAAATGATCGTATGACAATCACCACAAATTTACTATCACGGGTGAAAATTGAGGCTTTTTGAAACAGAATTGTATTAGGCAATGAAATTATGTTACCTATGAAATTTCAAAAACCACAGAATCAGCTTCAAAAGGATCAACGACCGCTACTAGATTCAACAACGAGCATCGATGGGGAAAAGGTTTGATTGTGTGTAAGGTAGGAATAATTCGTTTTTTGAAGTCAAACTTAACGATTGCTGTAAATACTTTCAGCAGTTGCACAGAAAAACTTCATGAAAAGCGTCCTGCATTCGTTATTTGCAAAAAGTGCGTTCTTTTGTACGACCATACGCCACCATATACAGCAAGATTGACTCAAGAAATAGCAAAAATATTGAGCTTGCAGGGTCATTTTCACCAAATCCAACTTACTCCCAGGTTCTCGCCCCAACTCACTATCCCTATTTCTAGTCCTTACGAAACTCTTGAATGGAAAGACTTGCTGAAATTCTGAAGAGCAAGTCAGGTAGGCTGTCGAAAACATCCTCCAGTTCAAATCAAAGTCATTTTACAAGGAAGGATTTGATAAATTGCCAAGAAGGGAGAATGTAATAGACAATAATATTTAATACATTGAGAGTTAACATATAATAATTTTTTTTAATTTAATGAGAGCAAAATAATTGCCTGGTAAAAACGGAAGTGACTTATGACTCGGCCTAATAGAAGCCAAAAAACGGAGAATGACATTGTTTTCTGTGGTTAGGATAAAAAAGGTATCACATCTTACCATTAATGAAGTGGTCTTATGGCGTAAGACCGCAAGTTCTCTTAAGCAATTTTTCGCTTTTCTGAGATAAATTATGGAAGTCATCAATTTTCCAGTAAGCCATTGCATTCGAATTAAGGATGGGAAAAGTAATAAACTAGTGGATGAGTAATAGATGATCATTTATATTCCTGCCAAAAAATGCAGTTCCATCCCATGCAAGTGTTCTTTGATCTTTACAAGAAATAATATCTTGAGAATTTATGCTCTAGTGCCTACGTCTGTTTGTCGCGTAGTGTAAATTTAAAATATGTTTGTTGCAAGAATTGAAGTTGATCCTACATGAATATGAAACGATCATGGCTTTTGCATATCAAAACGTACATCGAAAATCCAATCAATGAGTGTAAGTCTCTGACGTATGTTGCGTGTAGTATTAACCACTCTACACGATTCGTAGTGAATACTGTCACGTGAACTTGCCACCCTATTCGGTTCACTGCTCCTTGAATAAATTTCAATACCGAATTTGTCTCATTCTTATTTTAGACTTGTTATTTTCGGCGGCAGTAGCGCGAAAAAAATGTCTTTAAGATTTATTTGCATTACTGTATCTACACTTTGCGTGGTTGTGCTTGTTTGAATTCAACTCCTGATGGCGAATCGTTGGTCTGTCGTACAGGTATTTAACATTTTTCTCAAATCAACGACGTTCGGCCTGAAATTCGAACGTACGATTTCGATTGCGCCATATTATCGTTGCAATACACGTGCTAACTGGCACTGTTCTGGTCACGGACTCGGGCATGATTTGATTAAAATTATTGAAAGAATACTTTTCGGGACGACCCAATTTCCGACTGATTTTATAGCCAGGCGTAGGTTTTTGGAGTCCAGAAAACTCGTATAAAGATCTGTTCGAATATCGGATGTACGAATGGCATCAATTGGTTATAATCAGAGTTTCTTCTACCATCGATCTTCACTCACCTCAACGGTCAATCCGTACTTCGACTCTTGTGGTAATTAACCAGATTATTAGACGAGGAAGGAATAGATACCAATTAAGTTTCCTAGAAGCGCTCATCCGACTATCATCTGGTTCAATGGAATCAACCACAACTATAACCGAGAATTGGGAAATTTGTTTTCGAAGACTTCATTGAGTCGGCGAAGTTGAATGCTTCGCAACACGTTCACATATGAATTGAATGAATCAACAAACCATAATTGCATGAGTCACACATCGATTGAGAAGACAACTCTGCGTTTACTACGCTTTGATTCATAATTAATCTCTTGCACAACTATTTCGAGTCGTTGATCGCTTTGAATCATGAGATAGGTCAGTAATCTCGGTAGCTGCAAAGAGCAACGGACTCCATCAGACGCTTTTGGCAATGATTCAAGATTTGATCAAAAGTAAATATGCGAAATGTTTTGAAACTACATACACGAAACCAAAGGCCATTTTCAATGCAAATTCAAAGGAAATCTCTCCGTGCGTTTGCTCATGCTTAGGTGGACTGAAGTTTGAATATGAGTCGTCAACAGCGTTCAAAGCAAGCGAAAGTTACCCAATTGCGGATGGCGATTTTAAATGGAAAGGAATGCTGACCCATGTTATCAATAAAATTGTTTTGATTTGGTTACTATTTACTCGTAACTGCTATAATGATTCAGTACAATAGTGAGTGAGTTCAAAAGCGTGGTGTACTCCATGTGTATATCCTGTTGAACTTGTTTTTAATAACAAAGCTGTATTGTACACTCCTCCTATGCAGTCTCAGTTAGGCGAGCTCATGGGTTAACACGGTTATTCAAATATTCTCACTATAATTTTGATTTTTTTCTTGGTTTTTTTTCCAGTTCATCCCCTGCTAACTATCTCCATATAAAAATTACTCCTTATAATCCAAGGACTCAAATTACTCTTACTGCGAATGCAACGTTTCTAAGATATTTCGCTTCAAGTGATATTTTATAGTATATTAAGTCACAAAATTGATCTTATCTAGACGGTCTTCCCCCTGTTGATCCTTATATGCTACGAGATGCGTTGAAAAAAAGGGATTTTTGAGATGAGCTTCGATTTATATAATTTAGACTTGAAATTTCTTTATTAAGATTCTTCAGATTTTAATTGTTTTGATTATTGCTCCCATCCCTGGTGCCTCAAAAGAAAGTTAACACTTATTTAGCTTAGATTCCGAATCAGAGGAGGGCATGCGAGAAATCAGCTTGGCCTTATGAACTCAGTCGCAAGGAAACCTTTCTCGAGAGCGGACCGTGCGCTGGCGTGCTAGAGGCTTACAGAAACGGTGATTCAGCGGTTGCAACGCGTAGAAGATTCTATAGTATTCTAGGTTTTCGTCTTTTAAATGACGCACAAAGTTTTACTACCATCCGAAAACGAGACAAAATATTTGAAGAGACTGAAGGCCGAAATACAATACTGCGAGACGGCGATGCGAGAGCGCGACGAGAGTCTCGCAGCAAAAGTCAAGCAGTTTTCGTAACATGCATTTGTATACGACAACGTACAATGTTTGCGATGCGAGGTGAGAAATATTCGGAAAAACGAAAACGCACAAAAACGTCATGAAAACGCGGAAAAACGTCACGCACCTCGCAACGAGGTGCGTGACGTTTATCAGATGCTCTATGGCGCGGAAATGAAATTTGAAATTCAAACGCCTTTATTACTTTTCAAGTATGAGGTTTATTCGGAATGAATTTTGAATGAAAATTTCGTGCATCCTTGTTGAGGCTATTATTCGCAAAACGAAGGAAAATTCAAATTTTTAAAAAATCTAAAAAATCTTAATCAAATTTCATTTGAAACGTCTCCAATTTGACATTTGTCATATGCATATTATTCTTCCTCGCATCGCGTGCATTGTAAATTGAATGCGTTGCACGATGACGAGCGAGAATCGCATCGCGTTCTCGCATTGCCGTCATGCAGTATTGTATCTGGACCTTGATTCAACACTAGAAACACTGAAGCGGGAAGCCCAGAGTCATCAAGAATGGTACCCTTTCTACCTGAGAACAGCGTAAACTAGTCTGTTTTTAAGGATCCGAAACTGTCAATTCAGAAGCACGCAAGTGCTTTAAATGCCCATGGAGATTAATTACTGCACATTTTGCATAAATATTTTAAATTGAGACGGAAAAAATGTAAATTCCAGGATGCCAGTAATAGGCTTGACCTTATAAATTAGCCAATTGATCGCTTATCGATGCTTCGGATGAAACTACTTTTCATCTTAATAGGCATATAAATGAGCAAAACTACCTTCATTCACCAAAAGTGACTGTATGGGGTGTGATGTGTGGCCCTTACTGTTTTGAAGATGCATGTAACAGCACGTGCGGTTGCAATAATTGTAGAATTGATAGAGCGACATGTACAAAAGTTTGCTAATTTTACTAGCCAGAACCGCAAGGCTCTCAGGTTCTCTGGCTATAACCGAAGAACATGGTTCCCGAAGAATGATGCAATCTTACATACGTTAAATACAATCCTGCGTAGTATACAGTGTACCAATAATGTCTTCGTACCGCAGCTACTTGAAAATCAAGTGATAAAAAACAACAAATTTTGCAAGAAAATTCAAAAAGTTTCAATGCAGGTTTATTCGTTAAACATTTTTATGTAATTCAGAAACAAAAACTAATCCAATTCAATTATTTATTACAAACGTATTTATTAACAATAAAACAAAGTCGACAATTTGCCTCCAAGAATGTCTTCGTGCACTTATGAAAGAATTTATAAAAAATCTTACAAATTAAAGATACATAGGTGTACATTGTTTGTTAATATTTAGTTGGTTAACCTTTATTTTTAATCACTGCTTTAAGGGGGCGTGGCATAGATTCTACTAGTTTTTTTTGTAGCTAGCCTCTATTTTCGCCCATTCCTCCTGAGGAGCATGTTTCAACTTAAATGTGGAACTGATATGATGAGTTGTGATCCTTTTTTCCAGCATGTTCCACTTGTGCTCAATGGGGTTGAGGTCCGGACTTCGCCGTGGTGTTTTCAGCAAATGCCGAGTTTTGTATGCCAAGAATATCCTAGTATTATGAGCCATGTGCTTGGGGCCATTGTCTTGTTAAAAATAATAATCCTTTGATACGCCCAATTACACTTGGCTCTAAACTTTTTTAGAGCTTCGATACATGCACGATTGTCCATCATTCCTTCAATAATTTCCAACTGGCCAACCCCGCTGTCAGCCATACAGCCCCATACTATTACGCCGCCACCACCGTGCCTTACAGTTTTGATGGTGTTTTTGGGGTTGTAAGCTTCTCCTGGCTTTCTCCATACTCTAAGTCTCTCATCAGACCCAAAAATATTGTATTTGGACTCATCAGAGAATATGACATTGCGCCAGAACTCGAGAGAATCATTTTCGTATTGCCGAGCGAAGTCCAAACGTTTTTTTATTTCGATTTACTTCACTTAACAGTGGCTTCCTGCGAGGTGTACCACACTTAAATCCGGCATCAATCACGGCTTTTCGTACTGTTTCTGGGTGGACTTCTTTTTGGCTGGATTGAAGGAGCTGCGTACTCATTGTTGGTGCACTTATGAACCGGATCCTTGGCAATCATACGCTTGATTTGTAACCGATCTTTATCAGTGAGAATTGCAGGGTGTCCTGATTTGGGCTTATTTTCTACCCGGCCTTCATGTTTAAAGCAACAGATTACAGACTGGATAGTAGAACTGCTCCGGGACAGTAGTTTGGCTATTTCCGCGTATGATTTTTGTTCCTTTATGTGTAAATTTACTATGAGGTTACGCTCTTCCAGCGACAAATATTTACCAGGCATTATTTCGAATCACACAGAGCGAAACTCATAGTTTACATTTGTGTCTCTTTGTCTACGTTCCTACAAATCGTTATGAGTGCTTATGAGTACAAACGTGTTGTGAGTGCAAAATATGTGATTATGGTCGATAACTATAAGTAAAGAGATCGAAGGGCAAGCAAAAACTTAAATGTACGAAGACATTATTGAAGGCAAATTGTCGACTTTTGTTTATTTTCAGTTAACAACTTGGTATAGAAGAATCTAAATGGATTAATTTTTGTTGCTAAATTAAATACAAATGTTTAATGAATAAACTTGAATTAAAGCTTTTTCAAATTTCTTGCAGCAATTTGTTGTTTTCTATCACTTGATTTTCAAATAGATGCTGTACGAAGACATTATTGGTACACTGTAAGGCGACATAAGCTGGTATTCCACCCAGTCCTGATTGAACTTCTATGCATTTTTTCTATGCGGTTATTATGAATCAAATATATTTAACCATAACTTCGCTGGTGCATTCAGAAGGAATATTCATTACGGTTTAGCAGCCATCACGCGAGCATCATATGCCGAGCCGCCATTTTAAACTTTACCATTCGGCGAAAATGAATGCAGTGAACGCATTTTTCACGGAACACTATTTTCAAAGTCAGTTGTCAAGATTTCTCGAAAGATACTATGTCGGTTTTGGAAAAATTTATTACACGTCCTTGAAATATTTTTGACAAGAAGTTGGACAAAGGATTTCTTTTTTTCTTATCGCGACTAATTTTAAAAATTCAGAATAAGTCAAAAGCTTAGCGAAATTAAAATATGTTCGTTACGAAAATAGGCCAATGAACCTAAGTTAAAATTCTCTCCCGCCCTCGCTCATCGAACTTCTAGCTTTATTAATTAATTAATTAAAAGATGCTTTTTGACTTTTTCGTATCAGACGATCCTGTCATGAGTTCTCTTGTCAACGTAGTAGCACTTTTTTGGAAGGGTTTCCAATAATGACGGCAATAGCTGAATTTTTAATATTTTCAACGGAAACTTTTCAGTAAATGTTCGTTCAAAAGTTAGTTTTAATGTAGTAAAAATTTAGAATGGAAAATTTCTTTTTTATACAGAAAACATTGTCGAAAATATGCCATTTTTGCTCATAGTAAGCCTTGATCCTTGATTGTGGTGAACATTCATGATTACGGGTTGTCATGCATTTGCGAGGGTCATCAAGGTTCCAGGGACCTATTTGCTTAATGATTTTTTGCGAGGGGGTATTTAGCAAAAGAAATTTGCGTTCTAGCACTGTAGCCCTAAGTTTTTCTTTTCTAGAAGTATAATTTTCCCCGAGCCTTCTTCTGTGATTGCCTGACGGAATGTTTTCTTGACTTGATCAAACCGTAACTCAATTTGTTTATTTTAAACGCAACTACGATGACTATTGTTATTGATTATTGGTACAATTTTATGAACGATCACATACTAGAAAAGACTGCATTATTGTGATATTTTTCTCGAACTCGTTTGTTCCGAAAATTGACAAATTCTGTTACTGTAATCTTTCCCAGAATTTGTTAGTTGGCTGCAAAGCGCTAAGTTTTTTTGAAAAAAAAGGTAAATAACGGAGTGTATTTGATTAAATTTCATCCAACGTATTGTGAATAAGGATACTTTAAATACAAACAAAATATGCGCGATTTCTCGAAAAATGTTATTTTAAACTCAGTAAGACCATTCTTCCTTTCAAGGACTGATGTTCCGCCAAGGACATTTCCAGAGTTTCCGAGATCACTCTCTCTATAAGTAACTTTTTCGCAAAAATATGCAAGCTTTTGGCAGCCAAATTGGGTTGTTGGCGCACAATGAGGCTCTAATTGTCAGCATGTGTTATTCGAATTACGATTTAGTGCCTCAATCAATAAAATCAACAGGCGCAGAACAACCGCCGATCGATGTATGTTGTCAACGTCTAGCGCATAGTAATCGACTCGAACTTGCGCTACTTATGACTATACAGCAAACGTTTACTTGATCGCATACTTTTCAATAATTTATTCACAGAATTTGTTTATTGTCAGCATCAAGATCGGAATCGAACCCAGGGGGACAACGCGCGAAGCTAAGCTCAAGCTGTTTAGTATGTCATGCACGATTCGCAATCACTAAGTAATTTCTCCTCAATCGCGGACTGATCAACACAGGCCGGGATTATAGTCATCAGCATCAGGCATGCATCCACAATTGTCTGTGGTGTACTCATGTTTACCACAAACACTCGAGCAGCTCAGGTGAAGCCACTATACCTGGATTCGCGATCAGCATCGACGTATAGTCGCGGTTTGCACACATACACATGTTAGCACTGACACACCTTAGCTCACTAGGTCAACATACCACGCGGTGGAGAGGTGGCTGCGATCCGGCGATCGTGCCAACACTCTTCTGCAAACACTTCTTGGTCGGTGGTGCGTCTCTTTCCATTTCTTCGGCTTGTGGGCGAACGGGCGGGGACAGGTAAATTTTTCGAGGCCGTGCAACAGTCTTCCCCGTGCTGAGGCAGCAGAAGAAATGTGGTGGAGGTTGGTATGTTATTTGCACGGTTCGCCATGGCAGCCTGGTGTGCTTTTGCATTTCTCTTTTATTACGTCGGCATTTCTTCTCCGCGGATGTGTTAGGCGAAGTTGGGTAGCGTGACGTCACGACATCTTGGCCTATACGTCGATACACAGTTTGGTGCAGCGGTTTTATTTGTATTTCGGTTTCGAGTATCTTTTTTGCTGTCTTCTTGTGCTTGTTGACTCCTTGGTTTTCTGCGCAGACTTCTTGTTGGATGATGATGGCTCATGCTTGGATGGTTGCAAGAGACTTGCGAGTTGAATGTTAGTGGAATACACTCGGTTAGACCCTACCTACTTACTCCGCCATAGACACTGGCTTAAGATTTTTACCGGAGGTCTTCCTGAGGTCGCAGATCATACTTTTCCGTCTCAGTTAGATTTGTGCCGTGGTCGTGCGCGGATTTTTCGTACGCTTTTCAGACCGTTTTCGCTGTACATTTACGTGCGTTCGACAAATTGACCGCTGAGTATTTTTGCGTATTGTGCAAATGGATATTTGAGTTAAATTTTTTTTGCAAAATCAATGTGGATTGCAAGGATAATTGAAAATACTGAAGAATCATAAAAGGTCGAGCAAAGTGTCAAAATTGTGGTTAATCTTACAGCGAGTGCGATTTAGCACTTAGATTTGGATGCACCCCCGGAACAACCCCAAACATTTTCCATAAAAAAGTGAAAACTCTTCGATTTGATTCAAACGTGCCCGAGCAATTTTCGATACACTCTGTTTTTGGACCAACAACATTAAAAGCGAAGATACTAATAGATTGACCTACTTTAGTGCAAGTGGCTCGTAAAAGTAAAAATGTTTGGTGCAACTGAATTATTCGAATGACCCGGATATTATTCGCCGCTTGAATGAATGAGTGGAGTGATCGAATTGAGCTGAGGTGCAAGTTAATCGCATAATTATTCGAAACATGAATTTCACCTGTATAGATTTTATGAGTGGTGTTAGTTGAATTGAAATTCTCGTTAATTAATTTATTTATTTCGCTCATATCGCGGCTCGGCTCGTTTTCCCTCTGATGGATTATACCGAATTATCCTATTACTGTTACTAATGCAAAGCTCGTCAGCTTAAGAGAGTAGTGAGCAAAGAATGATCGTCAAGAAGAAGAAGAAAGGTGTTCATATGTGTGAAGCGTACTGAAAATAAAATGACCTGTTATAAAAATGAATATGTTAAAATATGTTGTGCTTGATATTTGAGCAAAGGAACGGCCAGTTATTACGACAATTGTAAGACAAAAATACATTCAAATGGATATTTAGTGTATCGCGACGCAAAGAATTCTTGTTTGGAATACGTAAACAATTAAACAAATTACTGATTGTTAACAGTCGGAATTATTAACGTGACTATTTTTTAAGCTTTCGAGCCTGATTCATGTGGATTATTCTCTGTATGATTGAAATCATCTGAACATTTGGATTATCATAAATTACGGATTACTTATCTTTTTTGGCGTGAGTATGGAATATTATCTTGCTTTATGCTTTTGAGTTGCAGCAGTTATTATATGATTTGAAATTGAGTTTCAATCGCACCCTGGTTGAATCTGTTATGTTTTGAATAAAAACTGAAAGGTTTGTATTTATATTTCTCGCGAAAAAGGCTCATCTAACTTACAACTGACCAATTTGTGTTGCGTCTGAATTAATCAGCGTAAATAATTATAAAATTATTCAGTGTATTCAATTCATTTATTTTAACAATGAGTAGAAAATAAAATAGCTCATTTTCGTGAGATTCGAGAAGAAAATCTGTGGAAAAGTCTAGCTTTTCTCTCACCAGTCCCCACTTTGCTCACATCCAAACATTTTTCCAAGCAGAAACTTCACGATGTTTATCGAACAATTTGTGTTGTTATCAACTTCCATTCACGTAGGTGATTGTTCAACATGTAAACAATTTCGCAACATATTGGAAAGGGTAGCAAGTAAACATATGAATCAAATAATAGATTTGAGTATAAAGTTGTAGCTCGAACTCAGTTTACACTCACATGTAAAGGTTTAGTTGCTGTTGTCAAAAACTATCTAAATTTATCGTTTTATCTGGATATAGTTAAATTATAATATCAAAACTAATAAATGTTGGTCTATAGTCAATTGTACATAAATATACATAAGTGCTGTTCAGTGGCAATATCAATTTTGGTGTTCATATTTCATATTTCCACATGCTGTATGGAATTTTTATGTTTGAGCATTTCTCTTAAGGTATAATTTATTTTAAGGATTTTAAAGGTAAATTCTTTTTTATTCTTGTTTTTTTTTTCTATGGCGAATCGTTACAGATAAATACATAAAATACGATCAAATGATGTATAAATACTTTGAAATTGCATCACCCCTCAATAATTTTGCTTAAAAAAATAGAGATTCTCTTCCTCTCAAATTTTCTAGTACTCCCTAATTGTTTGGCGAGATTTATATATTACTCTTATTATTCAGTCTTCATCAACGATATCTTCATGCTTTAATCGATATCGTTGATGAAGACTGAACGACTAGGGTCAAATATTGATTGATATCAGCGCTTAAAAGATTAATTAAAAATCGCAAAACAACAGAGCATGAACTGTTGAAATATTATCAAAAAATCACGTTATTGATAATATTGAGTTAAATTATTTGGAGAAGAATAGAACATCCAATACAGAAATAGTTTTTTTTTTCAGAATACAATATCTATAGTACATATGACAAACAAACATTTTATTCAGAGCGTTTTCTGTTCCTATTTGAATATAATGAAGAATAGACCTCTCTAACATTTTAAAAATATAAAACTTAAAAATTCGAACTAAACAATCAACAAATGCTGGGTGATAATTTACGAAACTCTATTGTCCTTGTTTTGCTGGTAGGCATATTTTTCGTAGACATTTATAATAAGAAAAGGACGTTGGAACTTCAAAATATTAGAATATAATTTATGAAACGGATATATTTATTCAATACTATCTGGATAAAATCTTCCCATGAACATTGATATTACGTAAATGTTCGATCAAGGCGAAATCTATTTATCCTGGTTGAAATAAATAGGAAATGTATCGTCGAAGGAAAATGTGAATAGTTAATAGGATACATACATATTGGAAAAGTTAATAATTCATTATATTGATATGATAATTTACTCAAAGTTACATATACTAAACAGACAAAATTGTCTACAACTTAATAATTCAATTTTTCTGACGATAATTCTAAAAAATTTACATCATTCATCAAAATATCATTATTTTTAAGCACAAAAATTTGGTGGCAATGTATTTTATTCTCAATATTTTGATACTATTATTTAATAATTAATTTAATATTGGGTCAATTATTATATAAAAAATACAAAATAGTAATAATAACAATAATAACAAGTAGTAATATCATTATTTCCTTCGCAAAAGTCCAATAAATTTCTCACATAAATTTTTCTTCATCAAATTTTATTTTGATGCACACTGGAGCTTCCTTATTCCTGAGTGAAGATACGTTGTAGGCGTTTTTTTCTGCACAAAGCGTCCTCGAAACTTCCTTGCGTCCTTGCTCAAAAATTAGCTAAGGTCGGCAGAGATATAAAAAACAAATGCACATAAACTTCTGGCAACGTATGAATGAAGTTTATTAGATAGTTAGTTATCAATAATCAGTCTCAATAGTTATGAATAATTAGTAAATTAGTTATCTATGATTAGTAAATTAAAAATTAAATTCTGTGCTCGTTCTAGAACTTTCAAATTTTAAAAAAGTGCGTGTTAAAAATGAACGCGTTTGAGATTGATATATAAAAGGAATTAAAACATGATTAAAAACAATTTGTGAATTTGAACTTTGTTGTCAGAGGGACATTTTTAAAATATTTTTTAGTACACTGTCGCAAACGATATAGAAACTGCCCGACAGAACTTATAATTTTAATGAACAAAAACACAAAAATTTATGTCTATAAAAACTTTGGCTTAAACAGGACCATAAAAAATTCATACTTTCCAATCGGTGATTACATGATTTTGTTACCTTCATTGAACTGAGAATGACAAAACTAAATTAAATTTAAAAATGAATAAATAAAGAATATAATGATCATAAATATTGGTTGCAAAGGAAGTCAAGTAAGTGGTCATCTGCGTAGCATATCTTTGTTGTTAGAATCCCCAGAGCGATTTCAAGGTTTTCTTGCTGCTCTTTACTTTTTTAATCCTACAAGGTATATCCTTCATACTGGGAAACCTAATAAAAGCCACGATAACATTATTATAATTATATTACATTAAACTCCATGAAGTTTAATATAGAGCAACTAAATTAAGGCTGCAAATAGGATCTTATGGTTTCCATATGCAGCCCCTGAGGACTCTTGTAAGTCTTTTCGTTCAAAAAGGAGGTGTTCGTGAATCTAAAACGTTTCTGAACAAGAAGCTTCGAAATATGAGCCGTCTCGAATTAGAATCGCTGGTATAGCGCATTGTGGTTATCACCCCTAAAATGCTATTTCATATGAATTACATATGTCTAATCTTGTTTCGGATGAAAAATGGACCCACTGTGCTTCAACTTCGAGTGTCTCGGCATGTAGTTTGCCCACGAAGCTTAGGCGCTCGAAACATATGGTCTGTCCAACAAGGATGCGAGCAACAGATTGTCTGTCCAACAACGTTGCATTTTGCCTTTTCAGTCCTTCCACACAATACCATCGTTTAGTATCAGAGGATCCTGGAGTTGTATAAGATAGTCTGAAGGTTATTGAGTAGCGTTTATTTTATATCCTACATGTTGTATTTGACAAATTGTTGAAACGTCCGAAGCCATAAATTGTGACAGTAGATCAAAAAAGCATTCTTCAAACATTGATTTTCCTGAAAAATTTGCACGAAATAAGGAAAACAAATCATGATTAAAAAAGCATTACAAAAATGTAGCTTTCATTCAATTCTTTATTTGGTTATGGGATATAATTATCGACTTAATATAGAAATAAAAACGATATTTCCGTAATTGGTTTGATTTTCACAAAATATGTTTGACAATAAAAGGCCATTTCTTTTCATTTTTCCGGTTAAATTTTAAAAAAAAATCATAATTTTTAAAACAAAATTGAAAGGAAGGTCTTTCTTTTATTTTTTCTAGATGTAAGCCAGATAACCACAAAATAAATAAACATATAAACGAAAACATAACACATATAACCGAATTAAACTTTAAAATTATTAAAAAAATTTATTAATGGTGCAGAATTTTAGCTGTTTCTCTGTTTGTTACAATAATTTTTGATAAAAGTTTGCATTAACTTTAAATGAATATTTGTTCATAAACGTAGAGGCTACGTGAAGAGAGGCTCTTTATACAAAAAAATAAATTTAGAAAATAAATCAAAATAAATTAATTACAATAAAGACCTTTAGAGATTTAATTTATTAATTTAATGAAATTTATAAATATTGACGTTCAAAAACTTATAAGGATTCCAATTTATTTATAAATATTATAATATTGATATTAATTAATCATCAAATTTACATACATCTGTGGATGTTTCAAACTTTCTTCTATGGTTTGTCTTTTAACTGTGGCATAGTCCTATTTGTCCAGTTTTTCAGATAGCTTCAATACTAAATTTTACATAGAACAAAGCAGGATTGTTACGCAAATAGTTAGTTACAAATTCACATTTACAGTGAGATGTAGATGGTGTCTTGAAAAATTACGATTTATAAAAATCAAAACTCGACTATCATATAAAAACTTGAACAAAACAGGAATCATTTTTCGTGGTTGAATCATTTGAAAAACTTTCCTGCATAAACTGAATAGAACCCTGCATGACAATCGTGGATAAAACATGACTTGGATAACTGCAAGAATGTTTCATATGTCCTTCAATTCTAAACATCGAATAGTCGGGATTCGTATGACAAAAATTTCTTTGGTAGTTGAATTGCTCAAGAAGAGCGGCGGATAGCAGAGGATATATTTGTATAGTTAGCGCACAAACTTATCCTTCCTGTTCTAGACTGTTCTACTCAATTACTCTTGCCAAAATTTCAAACAGTCGAATAAAATTCACCAAAATTTTAAATAAAATTATTCAAAATCGATTCAAAATGTGAATAAATTTGATGCAAACTTGAGATACTTAATATTTGTTGCTTAAGGACCCATAACATTGGCTGCCATACACCAAATAATTATAAAATTATCAATAGATCTCACTTGTTTCTGTTTATATCATTTGGCAATTAATGTCCAATCATTTCCATTCAACATGAGTTAAAATTTGAATTTTTGAAATTTTTGATAAACTCTGAAAAATATTCAGTTAACTTCGCTCAAAACTGAGTTTATCGAATATTAATTTAAGCCGCTCCACATTAAATAGTTATTCGGATTGTGTTTCATTTTCAAAAAGATAGCCTTGTATAAAGATCGTTGGAGAAAATTAGTTAACAATAGTTACGAAAATAAGCTGATAGGACACAACCTTAGATTTTGTTGAAGTTAAATAAAATTTTTTTCCTGAAATTTTCGAAATCTCTCTTTCACTTGAATTTGTTCAACGCTTTTTTGAAATTTCATTTTCTCTTTTCAAGTTGGTTTCCACCATACCGTCACCACTAGCAAGCGCTAACAAAGCCAACAAACTCCCAATCTAATGGTATTGACTCTAATTTTCTAAATACGTTGATATTTGTAAGTAACAATTTTCGGAAATCGGACATAAAAAGAGGGTGGAGAGAGACACGAATGAACATCTTTTACATTTTGTATTCAGACACAATGCCTGACATATCCAATTATACTGGAAAAATTAATTTCAAATATATTTAGGCTTTAAAACCTAACCATCGTGATTTGTCCACTCATTCGACTTTTAATTTCTTTAAGCTCTCTATCTTGCAAAGCTCGCATTAATTGCAACATGGAGTACACTTATCTCTTTTTTTTCGTGATGCCCTTCTGAAGTGTGCGCGCTTCTTGTACTTTCTTGCAGTCTTCTGAAGAACTTCAATCTAAGGAGCATCCCGATTGTATTCTTTTTCAAAATCCGACTGTATAGGTAGCCGCTTCAATGCTGTGAGCCTTCCTTCTTTAGGCTCCCTTGAGGTTATTTTAATTATTAATTCATAATCAAACAAATTCAAAGTTTATACACAAAGTATTTTTAATTTTTCAAACGTATCGAGTATCAAGCGTATGAAAGCTTAAATCAATTCCATGTTGAGCGTCCTTTCGTCAAGGACGTCCTTATCTCATCCTTTGTATAGCTGCATTTTATGAAAAGTTGTTCTATTTTTCAATAAATTTGTTTAATGTTTTCTGACAATCGTAAACACATTATGACATCACCAATAATTGTTTGCTTAAAGTTAGAGACCGAGTCATAGATTTCTTTAAAAAATTAGTGTAAATGTGGGTTTTATTTACAATGTTTTGTTTTTGTAAAATTTTAAATTTGCGAAGCAACATTTTTCTTGATTCTTTCCTAAAACTCACGGCATATTTGTTCGTATGTCGGCCAGCTTATCCATTCATTAGCCCTAGAAACCCTACGTACTTTAAAAATCAAGTAGAAAGTTGCTTACTTTGAAAAAAATCTAAATCGTTTGAACAAGAGAAAAATCCATTGATAAAAGAGCAACACAAATTTTTTTCAAGTAGCTCCGAAATGCATAAACGTATCCAGTTTTTTTTCTTAAACATTATTAACTGGGCTACTAGAAAAATGAAACCAATGTTAAATATTCATAAGAATTCAGAAGTAGCACTTGTCTTAGACCATTGTGTATATTCAGTTCACTTCAACAGCAATGCATTTCTCAAGTTGATTTTAAACCACCTTAAATTATAAGGATATTTTTTCTAACGATTTGAGTAACAATAAAATGAAATAAATGTTACAAATGAAATCAATTTTCTAATGTTTTTGGCTTTCACGCTTGCCAATTCGAAAATAGGATAATGTAGACATTTTTTGGTATGTTTTAGCTTTGTGACCTTATGGGGATATTTTATGGCTGCTGAATCTCTGACTCTGCTCTGACTTTTTGTCTTTATCTGACTGTTGTTTTTAATCATGTGGGCTGTTTCCCTGCCTCTTCCACAAGTTGGATACATTTTGTTAGTTAACTAAGAATAAAACGGGACCCTTTTCAAAAATCCTGTTTTGGAGTGGTATAATGGGATGCGTATTCACAAAATATTTGAAAATAATCATGCACGAAATCAATTATTTAACATCTGGAATCGTCTACTCGCTCTCTCTTAACTGGCTTAGTCAACCACTACCATCTGCAGGCGTCCACTAGTCCTTTCCTAGCAATCATGAAATTCGACATTTTGCTAGATTTTAGAAAATTTCTTTGTTTTTTTGAAGCTTCCTGTACTTGTTTATCCACGGACTTTGATGTTTTGGCTTTGATGTGAAAATTTTATGATTTCCCCATTTAAACAATAAACTGTTCTGTATATTGTATTATATAAAAGCAAATAATTTTGGTTTTTTTTTTCATATACAATATCTTTTTGAAAATTTTTGAAAGATTATCTGCTCCAAAATTTAAATGGTTTTATTATATATTTACCAAATGAAATCGGAATATATATATTTGAATGCAGAAGAAGAAGAAGGAAGAATCTAAGCTAGCTAGAAGCTAGCAAGCTGGAATATATGTTTCGTGCAGGCTTCAATTTCACAAGCTGTCCTGAGTTTTTGGTAATTCATCAGCACAAGTTTCTCTAACTGGTGCTGGGATAACACTTTGATCATTTTAAGGGCATCTTTTTAGGAACATTTTAAGAACATCTTTGTTTGATAAGTGATTTGTGGTGGTGGTATGGTTAAAATTTTGCAGCCATAGATACTTCTGCAATATGAGTTTTATCTCAAAAGTTTTGTATGTCAAAAGCATGTTTTTCAAACCAGGCTAGTTTCTATTGACATGCGGAATGGGAAGATTTTGTTATTTTATGTAAGAATTTAGTATTACTGTATTCGAAGGTTTGTAAATTTGGTGACGTTTCAAGTTTATTTACTTATATTTCTTCCTATGGTGTACCTTTTCAAATATATCTAGTAGTTGCTATTGTGCATGATCTTATCATAAGTGTTTCATTAAACCTATAAATAAACTGATTTTGAATCATGTTAGTGTCAATATGGTAATTTTTGATGAAATTTTGGCGATGGAGTGGATTCTAATATTCCATTTCATTCAGTTTAACTTGTGACAGAACATTTTGGAACACTACTGCAAATTTTCATTATCACTCGATGCTTTTCGTTCAATACCTTATATTGAAGACAGTTTGATATTGTCAGCCAATGTATCTCTTCCTCAATCAATGCTGAGTTCAGATGTTTCTAGTGCCTCTCTCCCAACAATACTTGGAATATTGTTTGTGGTGACGGGCTTTCAGTGCACTTTAGTGTGATATAACCTTAAGAGCAATTAGAAACGTTTTGATTTTGACCAAATTACCTTATTGCGTTTGGTTTTTTCTTAAGACCAGGTGACTCTAATGAAACATAAAGACATGGTCCCAACATAAAATTTTCGCGAGTTTTATTTTTTTGCAGCCCAGAATGGACCGATTTTGGCATTATGCAGATGCAACGTGTGCCAATTTGGTAATAATTTATTTTGAAGTTTTCGTCCATCCACGGACAATGTGTTTTGATTTGACTTATTTTTGACAGACTGAATGCTGTTCGATCGATGTCGGCGCAGATGCATATTAAGCCAGGATTCGTCACTTATAATGATTTTTAAAATACACCTGTGATCGATTTTTTCACAATTGCTTCACAAAAGTCAAATTTTGTACTGCATATTTTTCGATCGTTACGTTTTCGAATCTATTGTACCATCTTTAGCTCAGTTTTGATTCGTAGGGTACGGCCTTTATCCTCACGTATAGCCAAATATATTTTAATTGCTGAAAATCTTCATATAACGATTGGTATTTCAATAATCTTTTAAAATTATCACAAAAAGGGGTGCTGCATTTGCCTCATTTTGAATTATTTCCACTGATAATATTACGTAGATCGTTTACTTAGTTGAAAAATTTCAAGTTTAGTATATAATTAAACAGTTTTAATTGTATAATGGAAAATATTTGTTGAAAAAAAAACTTATTTACCTCAGTCCTTCGGAAAGTAAATTACAACTCGAACTCTCCAACTGGGGGCCACGATTAGTGGATCGAGATGGTTGAGGCGTTACGCACGAGAGATCATACCTTGAGAATGAATGTAGCTCCATAATGACAACAGTCCTTCCGGTTTGAGCATTTCTTTTCAAATTCGCTTTTTACTAATAATAGTAATGTCTCAACTATTTTGACCTTTGCCAACAACAGAAAGAAATAAAAAAATCATAATAAATACAACACAAATAATGTAACATCTGTAAATATAGCATTTTAAAAATATAACTTGTAATAAAATAAAATTATATATTTTATTTAAAACAACTCGCAAAATATCAGAGGGAATGCAATCACAAAGTAACGAACAACAATAAAAATTTATTTGCCACTACTATTTGATGTTGCTGGTGTAGGGTCGTGGCTCTGCTTTTCCTAGCTCTCACATTTGCGTCAGAAGCTTCAGCAAGGTTCGGTTGGTGTAGAGAATAAGTATCTTAAACATTGGCATACGTTAATTCGTTTGAAAAATATGTTTTATTCACACAATCGATAGCCCAAGTCAGGCTTTGACTAGGAGGTACTAGAAAGTCCCTCAAATACACGAATTTTATTAACTGATCCAAGCACTTTCCCCTAAACTAGTAATCGAAGCACCTGACCGCAATCCTGCTTACCTTACAAATTCTTGAAATACGTTCTCTCATGAAAAGTCATTGTTCTCTGTGTCCAAAAATCCAGGGTACTTTTTCAAAGAGCCATTAGCTCTATCATGAAAACAAAATAGCAGACGTGAGACATCATAGTTTTCAGAATATTTCTTATCCAAAGTCGATTGTATTCTGCCGCGAACGCTCTTATTTTTATCTTAATTCATGTTCATATCCTTTTATTCTTACATTATATTCTCCTGTAGAAATTCTCGGTAATAGAAATGTTAATACACAAATAATAAAATAATTTAAATATTTATCTTTTATTTTGATCTATTCTGTCTGCAATCCCGAACGTTTCATTCCATTTTTCAAGGCTCTTAAATATTCAGAATTGCGCTTTCAAGGATTCGAATGAGTTAACCCATTATCGTGTCTTCAACTTATTACAATGCAGGAACACAAATTCCTTTAAGTAACTTCCGTCGTACTTCGACGGATTCAACCAAACATACCTCTCGTTATTATCTACTTCTATGTTACGTAACCTTCAAATATATTTGAAAATTTTAGCGGATATTTGTTATGGTCATATAACTTTATGATTTTCAACATACGTTTCATCTAAGGATCGACCAACTCTCAATGTGTTTTACACAAGGATATGCAATTATGCTCAATAAACACTCACAGATGTTCGACTGCACTCCAAGTGCTAGATTATTGCACATGTGTTACTATTTGTCTTCTACCGAAGCATTCGTTATCAGCTGGTAAACTAGTTCCATGTACCGCCATCATGCACACCGAAACGTATTAATTAATCAATTAATAAATAAAGTTCATCGTGCAGTCTAGTGAGCCGAGTATTTGCCGCGGGTAATTTCCCATTCGACACATTTTTCGCCGAATCAAAGAACGGTACATACTGATATGAAATTCATGTCATTCAGTAAACGAAGATATGAACATACCTCAGTTGAAGATTGGGTCTGAGCCGTCCCAGCTATGGCCAGATCAGGTTAACATAACCGCTACGTTTTATTACAATCATATTTTAATTTGGAAGTGTTCTCAAATTAACATTAAATCATGGTCACCATTAAGTTAAACTTATATTACTTACATACTCGAACATATGTCCACGTTCCCGGATTAAATTTAGGAGCTTTACAGCATTTTTGGTCCCGGAAATAAAATTTTACATATTTTTTCTAAAAAAAATGATTATCTGACGCTCAGATGCTTACACCTACATTATTAGATACGGCTGCGCCTGTGGCCAATACGAAAAACCATCAACAGTTCAAGCAAGTGAAAATGTCCTGATTCGCCGAAGGAACATGTTTTTTACTTTCCCATTTACCGCCTCACGTATTGCTAAGGTCAGATTCTCGGTCAAATGTTAACAAGATACGTTGCGCTTGCCTAGATAAGCTTTACACGTGCCTGAAAGAAGTCGAGATAGCCAAGTGTTGCGCGTGATCCGCATGGACCTCATAACTTATCCAGGTAATGCTCATTGGTATGGAGTTCGTCAGAGCCTTTGGGTTCTGGCCAATACTCCAGTTCTGTCTTCATTCGCTGCTGCCGTGCTGCTAGCTCTGCAAAAAGAAATTTCATGGCTGAGTTAATGAAAACCTGCCTATGTATCTATGCTTCACCTAAGATCTGTGCCGGTTACCGTATTATGTGTTCCGCTCCACGCTGCTCTTGCAGAAAGCGGAAACAGCGCGAGAACACGGAGGAGAAACATAGGCCGAGTGCTGTGCTACACGGCCCTGATTCCGGTTGGTGGGAAAGACACCACGGGGAAGGTACGCCGATTGGTCTGCACTCGCAGCCATGTAAAGATACATTCGCACACGTTAGATAGATGTATCTGGAAGCGAGTAGCGAGCGTAAATGAATCTGTGTGCCGCGATGCATGACTGGGCTGTTTTACCACTCTTGTAGTGGTTGATGATGGGTGATTCGTTACCATCCGCGGTCGCTCCTCTGTACGCGAGATCTGATTGCTTGGAAGTGTGTCAGCAGGTCTTCGGCATAACGGTAAATTGAGTTAATGATGCCGCCTCGTGTTATTTTACAGCGGCATCGCGAGACGAGCTTGCGTTCGTGTAAAATTATTTTACTGTGAGCTGAAAGCGAAACTTTTTAACGTGTATTTTTATGCTTATTTATTATGGCGGTTTTGCCGTTCATCAAAAATGGCACATGACTCCTTGTGTTGGCTTGACCATATTTATGGAAATGAATCTACAGCGAAAGAATGTGTTTGCCTGTTGAATTAGTGTTTATCAATGGTCGAAGATTTTTTCCTCTCAGGTATTGACGAACCCGTGTATAAATTATAAGTTTTTGGTAACGGTTGGGTTGTTACTTTTATTTGGACAGTCACACCAGATGTAATCAGATTCGCTTAATGAATTGACCAGACGAGGAATTTCTGCAAAGTTTACGGAAATTTTAACACGTTTACTATTTTTCTGTAATTTTCAACTTTGCCAGTATGCTAAGTGCAAATTCTATGCATGTTCGGGTCTTTAATGTAGGGCAAATTCTGAATATGTAGCAGCATAAATAAACATACGAAATAATACTAGGTAAATGTGTGATGTGACAAAAAAGTTATTGTTAAAACTAGGAACTGTGGCATGCATACATTTTTCAGTTTTTAGGCAAATCTTGACCTGATTGGTACATTTTAAAATTCTTGACACAAACTCTCTGCTACTTTGGCACGGATGTTTCTTTTATTTGAAACCGTCTGAAGAATTTGATGAAGTACTTGCCAGCACAGTTGTAAACTTACTTTATTTGATTATTTCACCTGTGACCTATTTTTCATTGGAAGCATTGAGCACACATTTCTTGTCAAAAATTGTATGCAATTGGAGCTCATGTACCTCAGGTAGACATACTGGAATTTTTAACTGCTTGTCTATTTAGTTTGCCAAAGCAATATTCAAATACTTTGCCGAAATTTTTATTCATAACAACATGTATTCAATGAAGGAAACTGATAATCGAAAAACATATATTTAGGAAATAGACTCCAATCTCAAACTAACAAAAATAAAAAAAAAATTCACACCCAGTCTTGATGAATAAACTCTTTGACAAAGAAATGACGAGTTTTTTAGTCAATACCATTAAATATCGGGGTATACCGACTTGTTTGCGTAAAGTAATTTCACTCTTCAATTTTTAAAATGTTTGATTTGTAATACCAAAGTGTTTGGCATCAACTTTTGATTGCGGTGTGAACTTTCTTCGGGGAAAAAATATTTTGCATTACGATAGAGCATTGCCATGATTTTTTCAAATTTTTTTGCTGGTAGTTTTTTACAATCCACAATCAGCTTATCTGCTTGGCTTTATATTTTAAAGCTTGGTATAATTGTTACAATAGACCTTTTAATGAAAAAAATTAATTCTTTCAATTGCACATAATAATTAAATTATATTAAATAATTTAAATTGATGGCTTAAATTACCCTGAAGGTTTAAGTAAGCGTTAACATACTCAACGGAATAAGATGACGGTTTGGAAAAAACAGAAATATGAATCACAGGATTTTTTGTGCACGTCGTTTAACATCTTTTCAGTTGCCAAATGTCATGCTTAGTCAAATTGTTCGGCTAAATTCATTCAAAATGTTTGACATTTTGAGGTAAAGTTGCCTGCACATATTTGAGAAATGCAACTGGCTGTGAAATTGCCATGGAAGCGAAAATACGTTTGACATTATCAAGCAAAATTTTTCTGGGCCTTCAAAAAGCTTTAGTTTTGATTTTTACTTTCTGTATGTCTATATGTTAAATAATATTCAACGCAATATTCATATTAGATCACAGCTTATTAATCATTTTGATGATGCACCCTGTATTAATTTTCATACTTTTAAATAAGATATCACGGTTATTAACTTTTGTCATTGTAAGCCTACTGTAATCATATTTCCGATCCTAAGACCATTATTTTTATTTCATTTTAACCAAACATTAACATTTATATGCATGATATTTGTTTGGTAGGACTTCATAATATCATTGTATTTAGTGTAGGTAACTGCTCCTTTGATTGTGTGATATCTTTTTCGAAAAATTATCATTATAATATGAATAATGTTCATATAATCTCATGCAAAGCAAGCTGATATGTTTAGACGTCCATTCGCTTTTATATCAGGCGTTTCTTTCAATTTTACTGTCTCGATCTATTTCAGAGAAACGCAGCTCGAATGAGCTTGAAGTAGGCATGATTTGAAGATTGAATTCTTAATTTTAAAGGCACCGTAAATGTTTGTTACAAATAGAACAATTTTTTGTTACAAATGTTAAAAAAGATTGAAGGGATTTTTAGTGAAATTAAATCTTTATGTCAACAAATTCAATGATTTGCTGCAAGCGAACGAAACAAACGAATTAAACGAATTTTCAAACGAATTAGTAATTGAGCCGAGATATACATCAAGCCCATTCATACTCCCAAAGTCGAAAATAAAGTGTATTTTAGTGAAGGTATGCTCCACAATACCGCAGAAGTAATAGTCAGATGGGGTAGGATCTTGTAGCAACGGCGGGTGAAGTAGATGAATTTTTCACTTTTTGCAAAATGTATAGTGACATGACTTAATACTTTGTGTGAAAACCATAGCTTTTCGTTTTTCTCTCATTGCCCGTTTTCAACGTTTCTTAAGGTTTGCGCAGATTTCTTTTTAAAGGTCTCGCCGTTTTTACATAGTTCGTCACATCAAATATCATTTTTAATTTCCCCGAAAAGACACAACATCCTTTTGGCGTGGGAGTTTTCGATTTCTTGGCCCAGGAATTTTCAATTTCTTGGTCCGGGAATTTCCAATTTCATAGTGACGTTCGCCGATTGGCCAGGTGTACAGGACCTTTCGATTGTTAATATTATGGTTGAAAGTAATCGATTTCGTAAGTTGGCATGGAAAAAGTTCAGTTTGACCATTGACATCCTTGCGAAATATTATCTATAGCGATTCAACGCACATCGCGGGTAGTTTACCGAAAATTTTATTTAGTCTCATTTAGAAGAATAGTATCATTCTCAGAGGAATATTGCCTACCCAGTTTATTATCATATTAAAGGCTTGATATAACTTTATAATTCTCTGGAATATGTGTTCTCCATGCTCCTTATTGCGTCGGAACATGGAGAACACATATTACATGAAGAACACATATACATATATTGTAAAGTCAAGTCTGATGGGAAACTTTCAAGAGTAAACGCTGTGTTATCACCGGAAGTTGCTTCTGATAGTCGGGAAAAGCGTAAACTTATTCAGGCTTCTAATATGAAAGATACTTTGTAACTCTGGCTTTGATTTTTCTTTAGAAATTAAATGAATTTTCTGTAAGGATTATTTAAATAACTTTACGTATTTTTCCACTTATATATTATGAATGCTCGGATCAGAATCATACACCAGTTAAAACAGAAAATTCAAATAATTTTAAATGTCGTTGCATTAACATTCTATTCGAATTGAATTTGTGTAAATTTTAAACAATTAATTTATTGTTAAATGCATAATCTTTGCCGGAGTCCTTACATCTAATGTAATTGAAAAATTTTGAAATTATTTTCAAAAAGGTATTATATTCCAAAGAGAAGTGCAGTCCACTTGTCTGGAATTGCATTTACCAACTTTTCATATGTAGGGTTCTTGTTTTATCCTCTTGAGTAAAAGCTTTCACTCCAGATCCGCCAATGCAATACGACCAAACCAGGCCTTTCCATATGATGATGCCTACCGATTGCAGAAACACATCCATAAGGAAAATATAGTACGGCCCGTTGAATCTATAAAACTCCATAAATTTATGAACCCTTATACGTCGATTTACTGATCGCCTCTGATTTCAGTTTGCAAGAGTGTAATAATTAGGTGCCAAACTAATAAAGTTATCAGAAATTTGAATTAATCCTAGTTCTGAGTATTCCTTATTTAAGTTTAGTACTAATATTACTACTACTACCACTACTACTACTACTACTGCTACTACTACTACTACTGCAACTGCTACTTTTAATTGATCAATTAGATGAAGATTACAGAATCGTTGGTTTTCTGCTTTCAAATCTCCGAATCAATACGTTAACGTTGTTTCATACTGTATGTGAAGTGTCTTAGGACCTTGATCATTTTCAGGTCATCAGAGCATAGTTCCATCCCGTTGGACTATGCGAACACAAAAAAATTCTACAATTATTTGAAACAGTTACGGAAACATGAAAAATGAATATTTCTCACATACTCATGCATCCTAAAATAACTGATAACACATTTCCTTCTATTGACATATCATTATTCTTCAAATTCTCTGGTTCATCGCAAATATTGTTGTGTACTTGACACCATTTTAGTAATTTTTCACAATGTATCGAAATTTAAATAGAGTCTGGTGGTAAACCTCATTATACGCATATTATAACTAATAACACTTTTAGCATGGGCCATATGGTTACGATAGCGAATTCATTAACATTCTACCTAGAGCTCAGTTTGGGAAACTCGTGAATATGTGCAAATATGTACAAATGTTTCCATGCGATCCAATTCTGATGGTTATCAATGAAAAAACATAATGCACAGTTTTCAGTATAGTATATTTTAAAAAATTGTTTACCATATTTCATTAGCGGTGCTACATGTCATTTAATTAACATACTCCACGTCAATTAGAAGAAATTCATTGGCTCTGCATAGAAAAGTAGGACAAGAATTGCAACAATAAGGAAGAGAGAGAGAGAGCGAGAGGGAAGGCAATTCATTGAGTATGTGATTGATGCATTCGTGAAACAGGATATGAAGTTTATAGCATGAAAATCGGACATTAATTATTTCAAATTAAATTTTTCCGATGACTTAACATACGATCTACGAACTCATGCTTGAAATCTATCTTTAAGAATGTTTGGGTTAATGTTGAAATGGCGTGAAGATGTTCGATCAGGTGCGAAGGTGATTATTAATTTTCTTACTGTATTCTTGCATGCAGTTGTTTCTAGTCCATTTTATACATATTGCGGTCAGGAGTTTTAATTACAATGGATTTATGCTTCATTGTACCGAAAATGTTGCGTAAGGATTAAGATGTATTGCAAAAGATATTTCTCCAATAACAAAGATTAAAGAAAATTTGAGTGAAATCGTAACAAATGTTCTATATACTGAATTAATTAGTTGGATTATCGCGGTGCTTCCTTCGATTTTCCCCTGCTACAAAGATCCCATAGGTCGAACTTTTTCGTTAAGCGAATTTTATTTTGCTAGATGATTAATTTGATTAATTTCTTCGCCCGATGATGATAACCTCAGCCCTATTAACTTGTTAATGATATATCGTAACTGATCTGTTTTGTGAAGTAATTTATCTTACAACATGTTTTACGCTTTGACTCTACTAACAATTAAATGCATTGCAATTCCAGAATTTCCCTTCGATGCCGCCCTGATAGAGTCCGACAGCTGTTTGCTATTATTTTATAGAAGATATGATGTTGGGGTGTGTCTAACGTAACTAACAATTTTCATGCCGAATGCTTGATATTGTCTTAACTCCTTAAATTTGAATTCCTTGCAAGAAATCATCATCAACAAACAACTTTTCTCATATTTAATAGATCCTGTTCATAGACTGATGCGGTCCAATCTTCGATGCTCTCTCAAGACAGGTTCATACATGGATGGCTTAAGAGATATACACAGGAGCACTACTATAGCCCAGAAACTTAAACTGTTGCCCAAAATTCAACAACAAATTACTTTAAAAAGTCCTATGTATATTTTTACCAAACAAAATACAAGTTCTTAAATACTCGTCAAAACAAAGTGAGCTTAAGCTGAAACAAAGAGCTGACGATGGCTGTAGTTAGTGGAAACGCGAAAATGAAAACTCAAGCCCTTAAACTTTAAGCTTAAGAGGGAAGCTATGAAACCCTTAAAAACAAACCCAAATTATTGAACCTGCATCAAAAAATACTTGTGTTGTGCTTTGCAAATGCATCTTCGTTATTTTCACAAATGTTTGTACGAAATTTAAAAAATCAAAATGTTTTTCGTGGTTCCAAAATCATGGTTCAATTTGTTATGGCTACCCGAGGATGTCGAAAGGAAAAAATGGTGTGCAGTGAAAGAAAGCCCTCAATTTATATTAACTTCGCAGTTTGTTTTAAGTACGTTAGTCAGTTTATGAATTACTCTAAATTGTATTTTAAAGTATTTTCTTATTTATGCTGGATGAAATGATTTGGCAGGGCTGGAAAATAATAATATAACCTGGGAATAATCCGCGTATTCATATACTTATTTGAGGGACACGAAAATCAAATGGGTATCGATATAACTCTTTCAGAACATTAAAAATATGTATGCCAATTTTCCTCACATGAAAGAATGATCCGTGTCGCACGTAAGGTATTGAAAAAATGAGACCTACTCCGAAATGTTGCATGAAACGCTGGCAGCCTACGTTTTCCGGCTCACAGGCCAGTGCTTGCCTGATAGTGCAAGAGTCTCATGCTGTTTGGACTCTGGCTGAATAGTCTTCACCTACTTATCACAAAAAATAAAATTTGGTCATTAATTTGTTATTCATCTCGATGTCCACGTTGTTATTCTTTGATTATGTCAAAGATTACATCATACGTTAATCATATAGAGATAATTAGATGAATCAATTCAAGTTGATTTCGCACATATTCCCCTTCTAATTTCAATGATGAGCCAATTCTTAGGCCAGGGAAACATCAACGGGCTCAATAAACTCTTTGTATTCTGTTCTAAAGGCTTTCAAGTTACACTCCTCATAAATTTCAAGATTTACTAAAACTTTTTGAAAATACCCCAATAATCCATTGTTTAAATACTTCACACTTAACTTGTATCCTTTTTTGCTCGATAAACAAAATATTGTGGTACTGGATTATTTTCACCCTGCAGTCGTCATATTGCATTGTTATATAAGACATTATATAATACATTGTTCGATAAGCATTGTTGCATCTTATTTTTTAAAATCAGTTAAATAACTGTAAGGATAGCTCTTTTATTGAATCTTTTTGAAATTATTGATTATAAGTATGCCTGTAATAGAATCACAATCGGTCGTTTATTCTCTTGTAGAATATGAAGTCCAAATCTGGAAGACTAAATGACTACCCTTCAATATTTTCGAGCTAAACGCATGAAATAAATAAGTTTTCTGACTCTACAATCCAATCCGTGGAATGAAACATATACTGGGCTTTTCATATTTGTATTTTTCTGTACTCATGGCAAATCAAAAGCAAATCGACTCCAGACTCCTTTTGTAACTCCAAATACTCGCTAATTCTACTCTCCAAAGTCTTCATGATATTTCCTTTTTTATATTACATACACTATTCTATGTGAAATATTTTGTAGTTATTATCAACTATGCCAGATACACCACTGACCAGAACTAATAAACTAGAAATTAATGATGTCATCATAATTTTTGGAAATTTCTTAATGTTAACGCCTTAACCTACAATGACGGGCAGAGCCCGCGTACGATGGTCGGGCCAAACGTAAATATTACGGGCACAGCCCGCGTAAATTAGCAAAATTATCAGCACAATTCTCACTGCTTTCATTACGAAATCTCTTTCTTGAGAACATCTTCTGGGGTTGCTTTTCTAGAATTTACGAACGTAAATTTCAACGTGCGAATGTGACCAAGAACAACTTGACACTGATCACGATCCGAAGAGATAACAGAAATACATCACGAGCCTTGTCTGTGCTATCTACAAACCGCGATCGTCCTAACACGGGCGATGCCCGTCATGTTTA
The DNA here is from genome assembly GCA_954870665.1 of Stratiomys singularior. Taxonomy (NCBI): domain Eukaryota; kingdom Metazoa; phylum Arthropoda; class Insecta; order Diptera; family Stratiomyidae; genus Stratiomys; species Stratiomys singularior. Next base: position 158,683,331 of record OX940878.1, on the reverse strand, counting down.
CGATTGGCCCGATCAGCGTGTTACACAAGTCATGCGAATTACCCGAACGCTGCGCGAGCTTGTATACGATTTCGGCCCAACATCTTCGAATCTAAATCGTAGGTTAAGGGGTTAACTCGAATTCGGAGTTGCTTAATGAATTTGTTGGCTTCAGTAGTTTTGTATGTTCTGCAGGAAATCTAGGTATACACTTGTTATTTATAAAAATATTTCACTTGAAATAAATGTAGCAAATAGAAGCATAAAAACTTTACTTAAAATCAATGAATTATTAGTCAATTTGAAATAGATTCAAAATCTTTTGACTGAACTGAGTTAAATGTATAAATATACGACTGAAAAAAATTTTCCTTTTCATCCTTTTCTTTCAATAAATCCCGTCTTCAAATTATGTTTTTCAATTACAAAAAAAATACATCAAATTCAACGGTTTGAAATTTTAATCTGTTTAAAAGGATTATATGAGATGCAATTTTCTATTTAGATATCAGTTTTTTATTTATTTCTGTTTATAAAGGGCTCTGCTTTGTATGTGGATTCGTGCTGAAAATGCGCTTTGTTATTCATCTTTATCCTTTATATTATATATATTATTTTCTAATCCACGCATTATATAAAATCGAGGAAGTGTGTTCCTAGTTGTTGATACTTGTTTAACAATTTTTTAATTTTATTTTTAAATTTTTTAAATTTAAGAATAAAAATTACTGAGCGCAAAAAACATTTTTTTCAGTGCAATAGAAAATAAAAATTTGGTATTTCGCGCTATGTAATTCTTCGGTTCTTCTTTTGACAAAATTTGCTGTGCATTATATATTGAAAGATTCCGATCTATTATCAATGTTAGATTGATTTTTGTTCAAATGAGAGAAGGGCATCGCATTTCAGTTTCAATTTTGTAATGAAAAAAGAAAGTATGCATGAAGACCGATTTCAAAATATTCAGAATTCAAAATGACAATGAATAATGCAGGCAAAAAAGACAGAGTAAAAATAACACAAAATTATTTAATTTATTGAAAATAGCGCAAGCAAAAATTTGTGGCCTTACGACTAACTTCTCATCAGCGAGAAACGTTTGACTCATTCAAAGACCATTCAAACGAAATGTGTAATTAAAATAGAAAATAAAGTAAGGTGGTAAAATATTGTTTCTTTAATTTGTATTATAATTGAATGCCTGGAATGGTGTTATTATTATCTTATCGAATCTTATCGATTGGTTTGATCTAGGAAAGTGGCCACTACATCAATTATATGCTGAGAAATATTACTATTGCTTTCATTATTACGATTTTTAATAACCATTATTATAGCTTTTATAATACTAATGCCTTCTATTATTAGTAAAGCCCAAAAAAACGATGAAACCCACTCTCATAAAACTGGAAGCAGCTGGACTTAACGCAACAGCCAAAAAGACCAGGCTTCAAAAGTGAATCGATGTCCTACTGGAAGAGTCAATTTGTAAGGCAAAATTCTTACAATAAGGAAAAAATTAAGTACCTTAACAGCTTAACAGGAGCTGACAACAGAGCGATTCGAGCTACCAAAACTCGTCGTTTCTGTTGGAACTTGGAGAAGGATCCAAAAATACGCCTGTTTGCAAATCCCATTAAAGACGCTCTAGGGGCAAAAGCTGTGGCCACGATTCTACGTCGATGAACCTCTCTTGAAATATGAGGTATAGAGCGTAATGCTTCTTCTTCCCGAAGAAAAAGAAGCAATAAGTCATCAATGTCCACTCCTAGACAACAAAAGGACGCAATCATTGAATTACCAGAAAAAGACGCTGCGCGGCTCCAAGTCGAGGGAAAATCAAAACCAGTTTAGTAGTCCGTAGGATACATTAGAAGGTGGTCCTCACTCCATACTATTGACGTCTTCTTTCGCAAATATCTCCTCAAACTGCATAGGACTAAAAAGAAGTAACCTGTGCTACAAATGGTGTAGTTCTAACCATTAGGCAAAGGAGTTCTCAGCTGCAGAATGATGTTTCTTGTGTAAAATCAAAGAGCCAAGCCCGATGATCTGGCACAGGAAAAGTGAAAAATGATTTGATTTCAAATTGGCTTCAAAAAGCACAAACGCTAGCTATGGTCCGAACTCTTCAGATCAATCTAAACCGTAGACCAACTGCACAGGAGCTGCTTGATCGGGTTGAGAGGCAGAAAAAGTCGATCAGTCGAGGATATGTGAATCACAGTATGAAGGAGGTAGACTGGTATTGTGATCCATCCCCGACAAATGGATGTGGTATGAGATCCTTGCTCCAGACCAAGGCTTTTCGGAACCCAACGAAATATGTTCTGCCACATCAAGACTCTCGTCCGCACTTAAAGGTCAAAAATCTGTTATGTATTTAAGTGCTTAACTGTTACATATCCTTCATGTAAATTTCGCACATATGTTTCCGCTACATATTACACCTCTCATTAAATAGACTTTTCAATGTTATAAAACCATCACATTTTTCCGATCGTATTTAGCGCGGCAAACATCCTTAGATCTTTTCAATGTCATAAAACCATCACATTTTTCCTTTCGTATTTAGCGCGGCAAACATCCTTAGATCTTTTTACCGTCATAAAACCTATCCTAATCCTTTAACACATGTGCGAAATAATTAACTAATAGATAGGATATTGAGGCGACTGCATAGGTATATAAGAAGTTAGTTCTCAAGTCTACATTAGTCTTAAGAAAGATTCCAAACGGAACATGTAAATAATTAATCGTGGAAAAAAAAAAAAATAAAGTTGAAGATAAACTTGTGTTGTGTTTTTTTTTTTGTGTCCGAGGAAATCATTAATGGCGCAGTCGGTAGGATACGCGGAGTAAAAAGATTACTCGATTTTTTTTAAAAAATCAGTCGCGTATAGTATCACGTCTGTCTAAAGATATTCCCCAAGAGGAGGAAAATTCACGATTAACGCAGACGCGAAAATAAAAGTGATCTCGAAAAAAAAAAAAAACCAAAAATCGTTCACGATAGTGCTAACAGACAAGGAACCCGTGCTCTTCGAAAAAAAAGAAAAATTCTTGAAAGTGAATAAAAAGTTTTAAGGAAAACTCGACCTGCTGAAAAAAAAAAAACCAAAAATCGTTCACGATAGTGCTAACAGACAAGGAACCCGTGCTCTTCGAAAAAAAAGAAAAATTCTTGAAAGCGAATAAAAAGTTTTAAGGAAAACTCGACCTGCTGAAAAAAAAAAAAAAAAATAAACAACTAGCAGATTACAAGGAATCACGCTGAAAGGAGTCTTATAGTCGGTCCACAGGAGCTCCAGCACAAAACCAAGTAAATTTTACACTGTGAATTTTACATATTCAAAAATAAAATTTTTATATTCTTAAAATCCGATGTATATATATATTGTATAGACCATTATCTAAAAATCTTGTATTTTTTTTTATACCAAAAACTGCCCCAAAATCTCAGTTTATAATCATTTTTGTAAGAGTGGTTTGGAATCTGGTGTAAAGAAAAAAAATGACGAACAACGAAGCCCCTGCAATACAAATCAACCCCCTTAAATATCTAAACAGTCTCCCCGAATATGATGGTAAACACGAGAACTTACAAACATTCATAAATTTAGTAGACAGAGTGAAACCCATTCTAGAAGCTTACAATGAAGTTTCTCAACTTCTTTTCAGTGACATCATTAAAAGTAAGCTTAAAGGGAGAGCAAAGGAAACAATCGACATTAACTGTCACGCTGTCCTTTGGTCGGAAATTAAACAAATCCTCCAAAATAACTTTGGAGATCGTCTGAGTATGGACGAACTCTTCGACAACCTTAGAGGCGCAATCTTTAAAACTAATACACTCGAATTTTATAATGATATTAGAAGCAAACTTAGGCGACTTAATAATAAAACCCGTATAGTCTTAGGAACAAGCACTGCAACCAACGAGTGTGCTAGAAATAATATGAAAACAGCACTCAACGTCTTCAAAAACAAATTACCCGAACCCATGAAGACAATATTATTTTGCAGAAATCCCGAAACCCTTGAATCTGCCATGGACATTCTCTTTACGGCTGGGTACGCATACTATGGTTCAAATGGACAAATTTACAAAAACCAGACTACAGACGGAAACAATGACAAAAACCAAATCAATAACAATAATAATAATAAACCAAATATTCCAAATAACAGTTCCCGTAATAATAATAACAATAACAGGCCTAATAATAATAATCAAAATGATAATAGACAAAACAGGAATAATAATAATAACAACAACAACAACTATCATAGGTTTAATAATAATGCTAGTAACTACAATAATAACAACAACGCTAACAATAATAACAATTATCACAATAGATTCAACAACAATAACAACCGATTTAATAATAATAATCAACAAAGCGAACAACAAAGACGACCTCATGAACACAACTACAGAGTTCATCAAAGCGAAACCCAATATCCATATAATCCTAACGCATCAGGAAATCCTCGGTATTTCGAACGGCAACCATCGCCAGAACCCATGGACATAAATATTACTGAAATGGCACAAAATTTTCTTCCACAAGCCTCGGACGAAAATTACCTTATATAGTTGTGAAGACAAAGACAAAACCCTTAAAATTTATCATAGATACCGGAGCTACACACTCTATTATAAACCCCGGTCTCTGTCATCCTAAGTGGAAAATAAATACACCAGATACAAACTTAAAAACCCTCCAACATGTTATTAATATTCACGAAAAAGTCAAAATTCCGCTCTTTGAAGAATTGGGAGACAAGGCTCAAGAAATTGAACTATTCGTCTGTCAATTCCACGAATTTTATGACGGAATCTTAGGCAATAATGTACTAAAACAACTCGATGTAATTATAGATTATAAGAATCAAATATTACGCGCCGGAGAAAAAACTATCCCCATCTTCTTCGAAATCAAAGAAGATGAGCAATATTGTCTCTTTAATAGGGCCGGACTCTACGAAGTACCCGTGCCTGTAGACCAACAACACGGTCTAATACACCTCCCTGGAAAGACTTCCAAAGATGGAAAAGTCCAACTTGAGGAAGGTATTTACGACGCAGTAAATTCTAAAGTATTAGGTTTAGTAAAGATACTAAACGAACATCCCACAAAAGTTAAATTTACCCCACAAGAAACCACACCTGTAACCTTCGAAAACTTTAATGTAATTGATAACGAGGTTAAGGGATCTTTCTCCATTTCTGAACAGATTAGAATTGATCATCTGAATAATGAAGAAAAAGGTAAATTACTGCCATTAGTAAAGAAATTTTCAGACATCTTTTATAACGAAGAGTCTGATTTATCCTTCACTAATTTAATTAAACATGAAATTCGCACCTCAAATAATATCCCAATATACGCAAAAACATACAGGTATCCGTATATTCACAAGGAGGAAGTACGGAAGCAAATCAAAGAAATGTTAGAGAAACGTATCATACGACCTAGCAAATCACCCTATTCAGCACCAGTTTGGATCGTTCCAAAAAAAATGGATGCAAGTGGGAAACCTAAATGGAGACTTGTAATAGATTATCGAAAACTCAACGAAGTTACGATCGATGACAAGTACCCCATTCCCAATATCGAAGAAATCTTGGAAAAACTGGGAAGAAGCCAGTATTTTACCACGCTAGATTTGGCAAAAGGTTTCTATCAAATAGAAATCGAAGAAAAGGATATACATAAAACCGCCTTTAGTGTCGAGGGTGGGCACTATGAATTTCTACGAATGCCTTTCGGGTTGAAGACAGCCCCTGCCACATTCCAACGTCTTATGAATTGCATACTTGCAGATTACATAAACAATATATGTCTCGTATATTTAGACGACGTAATAATATTCTCTACTTCTTTGCAAGAACATGTTGATTCACTCAACAAAATATTTACTAGATTTAGAGAAACTAATTTAAAGGTACAATTAGATAAATCTGAATTTTTCAAACACGAAACCAACTTCCTAGGCCATGTAGTCACCAGAGAAGGAATTAAACCCAACCCGCAAAAAGTTGAATGCGTTCAAAATTTTCCTATACCTAAAACCCCGAAACAGATCAAACAATTCCTTGGTCTGGCTGGGTATTATCGTAAATTCATAAAAGATTATTCCCGTATTATAAAACCCATGACAAAATGCCTCAAAAAGGATGCTAAGTTAGACATACAAAATCCAGAATATATCCATGCTTTCGAAACGATCAAGAATCTTTTAACAAACGAACCCATTTTAGTATATCCAGACTTCAATAAAATCTTCACACTTACAACTGATGCTAGTAACTATGCTCTTGGTGCCGTCCTATCTCAAGAAGGACGACCAATTAGTTACGCTAGCTGCACACTAAATGACCACGAAATTAACTATAGCACCATTGAGAAAGAACTTCTCGCTATTCTTTGGGCCACAAAATACTACCGCCCATATCTTTTTGGACGTAAGTTTATAATTGAAACTGACCATCGACCTCTCACTTGGCTCTTTTCTATAAAAGAGCCCAACTCTAAACTCGTAAGATGGAGACTTAAACTTTCAGAGTTTGATTACACCATCAAATACAAGGAAGGAGCAAAGAACGTAAATGCCGACACTCTGTCCAGGATACCTAAACCAGAAATAAACTTAGTCGAAAATCAAACTATAATCCCAACGAGCTCTTCTTGTATCAACGTTTTCAAAAACCAAATAATCATAAATAAATCAGACTCAGGCTCCCTTAGAATTAAAAAGAAAAAAATCTTCAACAAAAACAGGACTACTATCAACGCCAAACAGCTGGATGAGCAAGACGCTATCACATTGCTAAAGAACCATTTTAATCCCAATGGATTAAACGCTATTCTAATTGAAAACGAAGATTTCTTCCAAAACATATATTCCACATTTAGCAACAATTTTATTACCGATGGAAAATTCAAAATCATTAGATGTAACGTCCTCTTAGAAGACGTAACAGACGAAGAAAACCTAGCCAAAATTATAGAAGAAGAACACCTTAGAAATAATCATAGAGGAATCGAAGAAGTGACTAAAGAACTCAAACTAAAATACTACTGTCCGAAACTGAAGGATAGAGTCACAAATTTCATAAATAACTGTGAAATATGCAATTGCGAAAAGTACGTCCGAAATCCACCTAAGCCCCTATTCAAACTAACAGAAACTCCACAAAAACCTGGAGAAGTAATTCATGTAGATGTGTTTTACACATTAGAAAAATTTCTATTCTTAACAATAATTGATAAATTCTCCAAGCATGCATGTGCTATTAAAATTATTGGAAGAACTTGGACCGAATTTAAGAGAGCTCTTGCCTATTATTTCAGTCAGTTTGGTACAATAAAAGAAATAATAGTTGACAATGAGTTAGGGTTTAAAGCAATCCCTTTGAGAGAATTTCTATCAAATGAAAAGGTTGAAGTTCATTATACCTCTAGTAGCAACCATACTTCCAATGCTGATATAGAAAGACTCCACAATACCATCAACGAACACATTCGCCTTCTCAAACACGACCCTATTAATAACCAGAGTACAGTAGAAGAAAAAATTCTGAAAATAATTACCTTTTACAACAACACCATACACTCCTCTACAAACAGGAAACCCATTGACTTCATCAACGGTAATATCCACCAAGATGAATATCCCGCAATCCACGAGATAATCCACCAAAGAAAACAAAAAATAATTGATAAGCTCAATCGAAACCGAGAAAATGTGGAAATAGATACCGGTCCAAATTTTATTAAGGAAACCAGAGGAGGTAAAAATCACACTAAATTTAGGAAAATTAACTCTGAAAAAATAGACGAAGACCACATTGTAGACACAAATAACCAAAACAAATACTTTCGCACTCACATAAAGACAAAAAAGAAATACCAAAATATAGAACACCCAACCATAAAAGCAAAACCTAATAAGAAACATAATAAAAACCGACCCTCGACTTCTAAATCTACCACCAATAACTAAAACCCTTATGCATGTCATTCTCCCAGGAAAATGTTGTTACTACCTATAGTATCCTTCTGGAATGTACCACAAACCCATCGAATATCACAATAACGTGCTACACATTATTCAAACCAATTCCAACCACTCAGAATAGGTCCTTGTTATTGAATTACGATCTCTACGATCTCATTTTTAAGTAAACCCTAATGAAAAAAAAAAAAAAAAAAAAAATATATATATAATAATTTAGAAGAAGTAAAAGATGTATGCATAAAAAAAAAAAAAAAAAAAAAAAAAAAAAAAAAAATATACCATAGAGCCTAATAATATAAATTACACTACAAAAACGTTTGAAAAAAAAAAAAAAAAAAAAAAAAAAAAAAAAAAAAAAAAATCATAAATCATATTACGGATTTTAATCTTTAAATTACAGTTACTTTTTCAAAGTATACAATGAAATAGTTTTTCAAAATTAATTTTTATATCAAAATCGTAGATTTGTATTTGAAGCAAATTGATAATACAAATACTATTGATAACTTTGTATTTAGAACAAAACTGACAATATTATAAGTCTGGGGTCAGATTTCATGATTGTAATTGCAATAATTTTTGTAACAGTCGCACACCTAAACCGTAATTAGCTATTTTCGTCGGAGCCTCAATCTAACGGTGGGGGTGTTACATATCCTTCATGTAAATTTCGCACATATGTTTCCGCTACATATTACACCTCTCATTAAATAGACTTTTCAATGTTATAAAACCATCACATTTTTCCGATCGTATTTAGCGCGGCAAACATCCTTAGATCTTTTCAATGTCATAAAACCATCACATTTTTCCTTTCGTATTTAGCGCGGCAAACATCCTTAGATCTTTTTACCGTCATAAAACCTATCCTAATCCTTTAACACATGTGCGAAATAATTAACTAATAGATAGGATATTGAGGCGACTGCATAGGTATATAAGAAGTTAGTTCTCAAGTCTACATTAGTCTTAAGAAAGATTCCAAACGGAACATGTAAATAATTAATCGTGGAAAAAAAAAAAATAAAGTTGAAGATAAACTTGTGTTGTGTTTTTTTTTTTGTGTCCGAGGAAATCATTAATCTTAACCTTTTAAAACTAAAGTATAATGGCTTTGCACCTGTTACACAAAATCAATGTTCAGGATATCATTTTTTTTGTTGGTATTGAAGCATTCCAATGCAAAAGAAACGACCAATTAATTTAGGTGATTGTTTGCGAAATTTCTCTCAATTGCAACGAAATGGCCATTGTCAACTAAAGAAGTTACAAGAAGATTTGAAATCGTGTTCAATTGGTTTGTTTTTAACTAAATAGATTACAAGAAATGTGGTCAGTTCTTCGCATGATTTTAAACCATGTTTTGTGTTTCCATTGAAGATGAGTACAAAAAAAATTTATAAGGAATATAATATATAACTCGATATACAATTATTCAGGATCAAGGGTTATCTGTGGCACTGGAATCTATTGTAATTTACTTTGGAAAATTTTCCTTTCAAAACATCTACCCAATCGCCCTAGAAAAACAAATGAACGCGAGATTTTCCGACTTTTATTTGGCTGAATTCAGCTAACGAGTTCACAGCAGTTAATCCAAGGGCTAATCGTTAATCATCTCTCCTTATGCAAAGCTTGATTCCAAGTAAACTATAACACATTCATGACCTAGACAATGTGATCCACCAACAATGCACTAACTTACTTTCAAACTTGCAAGTTCACACAGTGCGCTGTCTGGTTTCCGCTAACAAGCATCGCTTCTATGGCGTTAGTCGAAAAAGGAACAACTCAAGATCAAAGAAGCAGTTTTCATTGTTATACAGCATCGCTACGGGAAAACAATGAATAAACTACTAATTATCTTGATTTTTAATGAGCGTATTGTACGTAGCGTACAGTAACTAGTTTACGCTAATAATGATGTACCGTCGCAACATTAAGCACTCGCCAAATATTCTTTTTATATGAATATTTAAATGTATTCGATGTATTCATGTTCGGTTCTATCGCCACGAATGTAGGCCTTTGCTTTCTTCTTTCTTTTTAATGTTCCATAGATAAAATTCAACCATTTTTTTTTGTGCGAATCGAGGTAAAGAGGTGATTATCTGTAATTTTATTCCCATAAAGCTCCTGCATTTTTCTTTCTTTCTTCACATTTGAATGGAAAAGTGAAGATGATTATGTACGTATGAAGTCTGCCCAGTTTTTCTGGGTCACTGTGATTTTCCAATTGTAAAATTATATTTGAAATATATCAAATTTGATGATTATTTTCCACTAGAAATTGCTTCCATTTGTTAAAATTTTCGCAAACAAGATGTTGTTATAACATTGTCTATGTTTCTGTTTGAAGTTTAGGTTTTAGTATGTACGTTTATTACGGTATGGTCTGTTTATGCATTTGCTCATAGAAGGCTTTTGCTTGATATTATAATTCCATCGAGACCATGAATCTGTTTAAATAAAATGTACAAAAAACATCATTGCATAAAAACAACGACAAAACTGCAAGTCTGCACTGCGTAAATTTGTTCTGTTTCTGTTTCCCTTATACTTTCCTTATTTTAAAAAAAAGTAATCCTGTCCCACAAATCATATTGATTGTTATATACTATACTATAGAAGTAATCACTATGATTGTAATGTGACCAAACAGAATGTCAGCCATGAGTCGACTTAACTAAATCGATAACTCACGACCCTCAAAAACCCTCAACATACGTCAGTGACGAGGTAGCAGCTGACCCCAGGATCTTCCACTGTTTTTTCTTCACATAAATCAGCTTCCAACCCAGCTTTTATATAAGAATCATAAAATGTTGTTAAGCCTGTTCCTGGGTGAACTGTCCTATGCAAATTCTTACCCACATCCGTTCCTGTATGCTTCACTCATGATTCACATAACTTTTCATCTTTTGTACTTTATACATTTCAATGATAATTTTGGATGCTTTAATTCAGAAACTGTGCCTTCTGCACTGGAAGATTGAAGTAATTGAAAAGGACACACAGTGTTTAGTTGCTATAGACCATTGCACCTTCTTGTTACAGTTCCAGCACGCTTTGCTTAAACTGAAGACGGTCTAGGGGAGCTCAATCGGCCAAGACATAGCACGAGCCACTAATACTCCAAAAAAAAATTCCCGATCTTCAGTATTCGACCAAATTAATTAGAATCCCAGTTGAATTGGTAAATTTCTTCATATTACTGTGTAAAACAAGATAACCTCTCTAAAAGCTTTTGCGTTAAATCGCAATACAATCGTATATTTACTTGCGTTTTTTCTATCCCCGTCTGAGAAAAGTTACCCAGGCTATTAGCGCTACATGTAAGCTACACAAGAAAAACTACGATAAAAGCCTGTTTAAGTTTTCCGAGTAGAAATACTTTTCGAAACTTTGCTGTAAAGTTTGTAAAGTGTAGTGCGAAAAAAATGGGCCCAAAAATGTTTGGGAAAATCAAAATGATTCCTTGCTCTCTAGCGGTATGAATTTAGGGGATGATATTATCGCGAATATTTAAAAAGCTTACCCCACTAAAGCAGGCTTAAAACAATTTTTTTCTTTTAATAATTTTAATGAAGTTAATAAACTTTCATTCAATTTTAAACATTGAATTTTAATCCGAAATTGCTATTACTCCTTTAATTTTTTAATTGGTATTCTTATAAATTATTAAAACATATAGTTCGAACGCCATCATAAGTTTAGTTTTTCCACAAGAATCGAATCTATTGGTTTATCCAGAGGCACAAGAGAATCAGATGAAATTATCTTAAGTTAGTACGCTGATCAGACTCAAACTCTTCAAAAGATTTTCAGCATTTACGAGTCCGATTTGGCTGAAATTTTGACAGTAGCCGTCTACGCCACTGTATTACACGATAGTGAATTTCTCTTGCGAAAGTCGGGCGGTAAGGCTAAGTGCTTATCGGACCGCCCCCGTAGATTGTTTTTAGGGTCAATATACATCTTTATATATATATATATATCTGAACCTACCATTGATCTGTCTACAAATTTGCAATAAGTTACTAGATTCCATGTTAGTCCATTCACTTCTGTAACTTTTAAGTGAAGATTATTTCAGTTTTGTTTTAAGATTGATATGATTTTTCTGGTGAAAATGGGCAACAATTAAGAGTTTTTATATTTACTGCTGCCTATACACATCCAAACGTTATTTTGAATTGAAATTCATGGCAGTTATGTCAAATGATAAAATCAATTAATCTAAACATTTTCAGGTTACTTTAAATTTGAAACAGATTCTGCCCTTTTTATGATATATTTTTATTTTCTTCTACGTTACAGAAAAAAACCATGCCACCTCCAAGTTCGTTGACAACAAAGAAAGAAAAGCGCAAATTTCGAGTTTACTGACATTATCTGGAGTTAAATTGCAGCAGAAAAACAAGCAGCAGCAGTGTAAACCAATTTTCAAAATTATATTTTAAGCTAGACAATTATCACCTACGTTATATTATACATTAACAACAATTTGAGAATCGGATTGACAAACAAAAAAAAACCTATAAAATGAAGTTTTGCGGGTCAACAGCAACTATGAATTCACAAAGTGAATCGGAAGTCGAGAGCTTGCTGATGAGTCCATGCTGGAATCAAGGTACAAATGGGGTACAAGATCAATACCTGCTGGATGGCCATAAATTATTACTGGAACATGATTTGGACTCATTGCCGAGTGACTCGGAGCAGAAAAATACTATGGATGTACTAGACAACCTTCTCCTCAACTCATCATCTCTCCCGTCCAGCCTTGCTGACCTCAAACCTTTGCCACCATTCACCGGATATACCGGCCATCTATCAATAAATGGTATATCCGGTCATCATTACCATGCAATTGCGCAAAGACTTCCTGAAGAGAACAATAACTACACTCAAAATTCCTTTCAAAACTCACAATCTGCATCGCAACAATCCCAACAGGGAACGCCAGATCAAAATATCGTCTCCTCTTCTACGTGTCTACCGGACTCAGTGTTAAATTCAGACTCTGCAGCAGATGCGTGCTTACAAGATGTCAAACTTTTCTCAGATAGTGGCTTAGATACTAAGCTTTATTCAGTCGCAGATAGCTGTGTGATGGGAGGACAAGGTCCCGATTCTATATCTGGTGTGCGGATTTTGTCCGACGCCAAGGAGCTCAACGAGTATGTAGACATGAGCTCCATTGAAGACATTGCCGCAATTATAGGATCAGCAATTGCAGACACAACGGTGCCAAACCAAATAGACCATGACGATGGCAACGACACGAGGGACTCATGGATGGATCTGGACGCCTGGATTGATGGGAACTGCATTCAGCAAGACGGAAAGTTGATAGTTTCACAGCAAGATGCGATCAACGAATTCCTTCTCCCACACTCCCCCGCCCATACAAACAGTTCCACCTTGCAGAGCCTCCTCACCCACGGTTACATGCCACTCTTACAAAACCGGCTGCAAAATGGGCCGCCCATTAAAACGGAGTCGCCAAGCTCAACTTCTTTTTGCGGTGAACTTAGTTCAACATCCACCAGCCCGCCAGGATCAGTGGTTTCAACAACAGACAATATCATGATCAGCGGTCGATACTTGACGAACCCGCATCACTATCAAGTCTCAATGTCAGGCCTGAAAGCCGATGGACTTTGCAGTCCTGAGCTGATGGGCAACTTCCCGCACACCACCACCGTCACACCAACAGCAACGAAAAACAAGCGATCACGGTCCCAGAAAAAGTCCTCTGTCGGCTCCCAGCAGCAACATCAACAGCAACACCAACAACAATCCGCTCAAGTGAGTGTGACGAACTCCATTTCCCCCTCCGCGGTCAGTTTTAGCGCCGCCAATGACCTAAGCAACCTATTAGGCAAGGAAAAGCCAGTTCATCGGTGTAGTATTTGTAATCGAGGTTTTCTTAATAAGAGTAATATTAAAGTACATTTAAGGACTCATACTGGTGAAAAACCCTTCCGTTGTGATGTTTGCTCGAAGGCATTCCGACAAAAGGCACATTTGCTGAAACATCAACAGATACATAAGAGAATTGGGCGAGATTGACGATCATGCTTTTGATACTGATGAGTTTGCCTTCACTGCTGGTGGTGGGTTGGTACCGCCGACCTGATACTGGTGTTATTGGAATTATGAAGAGTGGCCCTCAGCAGCTGCCCACACCAATTCCGCTAATGCTAGAAAATCGATGGTACCACCCGATAACCACCGTTTGTGGTTCAAACCTTCCGTTTGCAAGAGTATCAACATAATCGCCGCTATTGTTGTTGTTGGTTGCTCATACCCATCAAGCCAAAACCAAGAAGTTTCAAGTGGTAAATGTGGTAATTCTCGAGGAATAGTTGAAGTGAATCGTTAAAACTCATCTCACTACCCCGAAATTACACTGAGTACTTGATAGTGAATGCTCGGAGTCTTGCTCTGGCACATTTTGCACATTGAAGCTGCCCCCGACCCCAGGTTTGCGGCGCCTCATTTGCAAAATGTACCACTGGAAGGCTGTCCCCATGTGAAATAAAATAGCCCAGTAAGAAGTGGTCTCAGGCGGTAGAAGCAACCAAGTTACAACAATTAGTCCAATTGTCTAATTGCATCTGTTTGTTGTCAGATGCAACGTGCTATAAGAAAGGTACCTCGACTTATAATCAAGAGTTTATAAATAGTAGTCCGATGTATAGTAAATTTATGTGAAATGTGAAGGAAATGCAGCAGAAAGCTACGAAATCTAGACCTTTTGCGCATGAAATTAACGAGTTTAAGGAAACCCGGTTTGGATTAAGAGCATTTATGATATCTGAAATCGATTTATCCTTTCGCAGCAGCGGAGGGAGCAAGCGATTATAACTTATTTATTTATTTGACTAGCACATAATATTTCGCATAAGACCCATCTATTTATCTCTCTTCATAATATTCATATAAGCATAGTCTACATAAATTCATCTTTATTTATTTCCATGGCTGGCGCGCTTTCGTGCAGTCCTCCGTCATACTTGTACTTTCAAAGAAATCCTGGAGAAAGCATCCATGTCAATTGCAATCATCCTCACTTTACTTGCCCACCTTGTCATATACTATAAATATTGCTTCCGAAACGTTTGTGGAAGATGAGCAAAAGTTCTAGATTTCGTGTCGAGTTCAGTTAGAAACGATATTACTTCATTTTAAAGGACTAAATCCTTTCTACTTGTAAATAACGCCGATTGCCCGAATACAAATCCACGCAATTGGCATCCTCCCAAAACAACCAGACGTAAAACTGCCTTTTGAATAAACGTTTCAATGCTTGTTGATGTTCATTGAAAACAATCTTTACGCTAAGTCTCTTTTAATTATTTATATATTTATTTATTCTATTGTTTATAATGAACTTATTTTACTACTGCATAATTCTACTATTGCTTTTGATAAAACAACTGACAATCATGCAGAACAGATGAAAAATCGATTTTGGAACAAATATCACAATGCCGTTGGGAAATTGAAAGAAAAACTAGTTTCTCATCTTGCTGATGACTCCTTTCTTGTACAATTGTAATAAGTGAAAAATATTTAGTGTTAAGCGATTGCAATGTAAGATTGTATTAAATGAAATTATCGTAATGTAAGGCACGTGCAATTTTTCCGAGTCTTGTAAATAAGTATGTTTTAATGACAAGTATTTTTTTTTTAAATAATGTAAATTCTTTTTATTTCGTTTCTTGTGTATTGCATAAACTCCGTTTTCGACTTGTCTCGAATTTTTAGAGTTCGTTAAATTTTAGTTAATTTATGTCATTCTCTTGTTTGAGCTGTAAGTAAAATGAGATACTAGCTATGTAGATGTTAAATTTGAAACACAAAGAAAATAAAAATTAATTATTGTTGAAAATTGATACATTTTCTGCATTTATTTTTTTCATTAATTTTTTATTTATAAAAGGGAAAGAACGGAGCAAGGAAAAGGTAAAACATGTTTTGTTAACTTTAATTTTATTAATTTGAAATTGCGTTTTTAAAAATAATTGAAAAAAATTGTAGATACAAAGGAAATTGAAAAATTCGCTGAAATATTATGGGCAATTAAGAAAAGGAAGTTATATTAGGTATTTTTCTTATCAGTGTATTCTTCCTGTACTCTATATTATCTATAACTCTGAAAAACATTTTGTCTTGCCATAGAATGCGTCCTTTTCCCGTTTTCATCTCTGGGAAAAATAAACCTCAAGCTCCTTTTAATGTTCCAGAATAACAACGAGCAGGTCGGTGTTCAATTTATAGACGGGGTGCCCCTAGTTTGAAGTTAAATCTTTAAGCTGTAGCAGAAGCAACATGTACATTGTGTACCTCTTCGGTGGATTTTTCCTGCTTTTTTCTCTCACTGCCGTTCAGTTATAGTGACAATAAGAAGAACTCCCTCTGTATCTTAGAAACCCGTGTTCATCGGTTTTCCGGCTGACGAGGCACCCTGAACTTCCTTAGAGGTAATGTGCACTTTTTGTGCTGCATATTGGAGTTTTACTTGAACTCAGGGCAAACACGATAAATTCAAGCTTAACCTTTAGTCATAATTCAACGTAAAACTGTCGTAGTTTTCACTATAGAGTGCTGTACTACGTAGTATCACTCAATTGCCTCTGGTATATCGCCGTTGCTAGTGTTGCGTCAGCACCTTGGCACTCACTTCTTGCTTACCTAAGAGATCTTAAGATCATCAAGACTTCAATCATTTTAGCAAACTGATTCCCCTTTTTCTACCATTATGAATCCAATATTAATCAGAGTTGGTGATGTCTTCTATGTTAATCACCTCAACATGCCGCTTTTGTCTCACGTTCAAATTAATTGAGTACCAAGTCAATTTGCTTGAAAAGGTTTTTTCATCGAACCATAGACCATGAAATTACCAAGATAACAGCCCTCATAAACAGGAATTATATACAAATATATTTTTTATATGAGGGGAAAATATACCCCCATAAACACACCCTTGATAAGGAACTTGATCAGTTTCTTCCAGATTTATGTGTTTATTGAATTTTTTTTCAAACTCTAAATTGCCAACTTTGATGAAACCTTATTATATATCATACTATCAATGAATGTCACAATCAGAGCAAGTTAAAAAGTGACGCTTTTTCTCCTCAGACATTGTTTGAGTAGGTGGGCTCTCTCCATGAGTTGCTCTGAGGATAAATTTTTCCAAATTTTGGCTACATATGGTTTCAACATTTATCATTTATATCTGGTAACATCATTCTTGCCGGAATAATTTTAATATACTTTGACAGCTGACATTTTAGGCATACTTTATTGAAGAATGCATAGGTCACAATGTTGACCTGTGCATAGTGGTGTAAGATACAGAGGACCCGTGAACATAAGCGTACGCCAGCGTCCAAAGAATTAAACTTTACTTTGTTTCCATCATCAGCTGTTCAAGTGTTCGTCTCCGTTCTTGCCTGGAGCAGTGTACTATGCGACATCATACCCGAAATTCTATCGAAATGTAAATATGTTTCGAGTGCATATACTTATAAATATTATAGTCGATATTCGCGATGTGCTGTCCATTCATAAACAAAAAGATGAAAACCATATTCATGAATCACTAAAGTCAGCTGAAAAATCTATTATCTTCAAATCTATTGTCGTACTTGCATTGCAATTGGAAATAATTCATCAATTTCTATCCTTTGTTTGATTTTTCATTCCAAAATGCTATGTTTTTGTTTTAATTTTGACAGATATATATTTCGGGAGTAAGTTGCTCTCTTCTTCAGTGTCAATTATTTTCTTGACAAGAAGACACGACACGACAAGAAAATAATTGACTTGAAGGGAGCAACTGTCTTCCGAAATTTAAATCTTTCAAAATTAAAACAAAAACATAGCATTTTGGAATGAAAAATCAAACAAAGGATAGAAATTGATGAATTATTTCCAATTGCAATGCAAGTACGACAATAGGACCCAGAATCATCAATTTCATTTCTGACAATTGAAAATTGAAAAAAAAAAATTGCAACACTATACAGGCTAATAATCTGCGAAACGCAAATATTTTTATTCATGAAATGCAAAGTTTATATTAATAACTGCGTTTTACATCATCTTCGGCCACCTTTGGTTTTAAAATTGACAGTCAGTTAACATTACAGTTGGAAAGCATTTTCTACAAAGGAGTTATCACACTTTTTAGTAGAATGTTGAAATCGTAATAAAATTATGTCCTACATTATTAACATTACTTAGTAAACTTTTATTAAAAATGTGAAAAAATGCTTGTCTTTACCATTGCCAATTGCCATTAAGTATAAGGATATTCTGCTTAATGACATGAAAAACAGAAAATTTGATTAGAACAAGTCTGATTAGCTTAGTGTAGATTTGATATTAGCTGAAGATTATATCTCTCCCATGTTTGTTCGGCTCCACGAAATTAATCCGAAGTTGAGCATCTATCAAAATTGTATTGAATGGGTAGAGAATTTGACTCCTGCATCCATGGGCAAGACAAATTTATCACTGATGGGGTACTTAATTCAAAAATCAATTTTTTTTTGTAGTTTGGTCAATGTAAAGACGAAGTAATGTTTTTGAGTATTTTAACACTCCATGCGAATCAACACAAAACGTGTGCTCCCATCATAGCAAGCATATATTGTAATGTTAATGATAAAACTTCAGATCACGAAATTTTTTCCCATTCACTTATACTATCCATAGGAACTTTAATGTAAGCATTAGTGAATTTGTGTCGATTTGCGTAAATTTCGGAGAATGTGGTGAAAAATGTGGATTTAGGTTCTGTCGTTATCTTAAACTTCTTTGATTCCGTGAGTCCAGTTGAATGTCACAATGGTTTCACTCTGACTAAAAACAATGAAGAAATCAGGTTCATTTTGAAATTATATTTTAAGGAAACGCGTTGCAAGTGACGGAAAAAAATCAGCAATCAATGACGATGACTCTTTGCAAGAAAACGCATTCTGTTAAATCCTCATGCTTCTTTTTGGTTCCCAAGTTTTGGGCTCCAAGATGCTCAAAGGTGGTCAGCATTTGGCCAGAATTCTCGATCCAATCATGCAAAACATGAAGAAAGACAGACGTATAAGCTCTCGCAACATTGAAATAGGAGTTGATGTTGATCACAAAACTGTTTTGAACCACTTGCATAAAGAAGGATTCAAAAGAAAACTCAACGTATAAACTACCCGCCTTACGAGTTGACAGTGAAAGACTTGTGGATCAAATTCCCATCTGTGACACACTTGTATCTTCACTCATGTGGAGGCACATCGAACGATTTCTTCAAAAAATGATTATGAGCAATGAAAAGTGGATGAGGAGTGCAACTGGAGCTTACTTCATCAAAAAATGATAATGTAAGACTTATGTGTGCAAAATAGACCATATTCAACGCCACTTAATTTTCCTCAATCGTTCGGGAGGTCAACATTGACACTAAGAAATTTGATGTTGTGTATTTAGGGGAACCATGTCAGATTAATTGTTGAGATATTTCACCGTCATCAAGTCAAGCCAGTTTATAGTTCAGCTTAGATAACAGCAAGAAATTCAAAAAACGCAGTTAGACTCGATCAACATAGGAGGAGTCTTCCACCATGACAATGGTGGAAGTGGAATCTTGACAACTCGGCAATATTGAGATACCTTGAATAGCAAATTCTGATGCATCCGCCGCAAAGCCTAGATCTTGCGCTTTCAGAATGTCATTTTGGATTCGGTGATTGCAGAGCTTGCATAATGGAGTAAAACTAGCATCAAAAGATGCCTGTGAAAATTTCTTGAGACGGTTGTTCTCTCAAAAAACTCAGAAATTCTTTATCGATAGAAGTGAGTTTTTTCCCGGGCAATGGCAAGTTCATTTATGACATAAAAACAAAATGTTATAGCATTTCTGCGGAGACAGTCCAGCCTCATATTTCATGCAAAGCTTCCTGATTTTCCTCTTGCATCATCCTTAAAGTGTTACTAATAAATCTTACTTGCTGTGTTTATCAGATAGAAGGTGCCTGCCTTAGGAAACACTAAAAAACAAAGGAAAACACAGAGAAACAAATTTCATTTCTCCTGAATAAAAGGAATTATAACTGTAAGAATTTAAAGGCTAAATTGATGCCAACGAGAAAATTTGTCTTTTTCAGCACACCCATTCTACATTCGAAAACTCTTGATTGTGAAAAATTCGTTCTGGTTAGAGTACACGCAATCAGGCTGATCAATCATATTAAAAAAAAAGTTCCTTGAATGCAATCAATTACTGCAAATCCGCAAAAGAATGGCTTTAATAATATATCATTAGTGGCACTTTCCAATCGCCCTAAAACAGATCCAACTATTCTCTGACTAATGTGATCTTTGACCCAGCATCATACGAAGAGAGTCTCCGATTTGTGTTCTCGTATCAAGATACCCATGTATGTACATTTTACATATACTCCCGATGTAGGTAAGATATTTCTATGCACGAACCTCATCTTCCGTGCACACACGCACAATTCATTAATAGAAACGTTAAATTAGCTCTCGTTCGTGATTAGATAAATCATAATTTGAATTACAACGGAACGTGCTATTTACAGAATCTGATTACTCGCAATCAAATTCGAAATCAGTGCAAATGGAATGAATGGTCTTCCCAGTGGGTGTTTGACATACATTCAACAACCGTTAAACGTTGGCGCTTAAACTTTTTCGAAGTATTTAATTTCGAAGAATTGGCAAATTATAAATATTCCATCGAATCTATCCGAAAAATTGAAATAATTCAAAAAAATAATCGAAAAATATAATTATAATTTTCATTATTGCCGATTGATTTGTGAAAATTGAAAGTTGTGAGTAAGCTTTAAAGTATATCCAACCGCTTGGAGGTATTGCTGGAAAAGTTTGTTCCTCAGATCAGCTAATGAGCGCGTAAGCTGAATGATTGAATGCATAAAATGAAATTAGAAATTTCAAACTTTGTATAATTGAATTCCTTACTCAAACAAAACCAATTAGTTTCGAAAAAATCGAACAAACAAAAAATTATAGACACACCTGAATGATGAATTATAGTCCATGCAAGGCATTATAGTTTATGTCTCACCCTGACATTGACCGTTCATATGGTGAAAAATTGAACTTGAGTTTTCGTATGGAGCGCTCAAATTGGATCTTCTCTTATTTCTTATGAAAATCGGCCTTCAGCCGCGGTCACGTCTTGTGCATATAAAATAGGATGGAATGAATGTTACAAACATAGTTGGTCGTACTATCGTCATCGCATAGTCTGACTTAAACAGCTGCTGGAATGCAATCGTTTTTATTTTGCTCAGAGCTACCTTTCTGTGTTTACATCTGAATGGCGGAAAAAGTTCAATGGAAGACATGATATCAGATGTTAATCTAAGATACTCCACAGTCTTGTCATTTCCATCAAACGCTGTAGCACTTTCTCGCAGAGTTGACAGTGATACGTGGTGAAAATTTGATAACTAATTTTGAAAAATGAATCGAATGCTGGATTCATCAAAATATTGGACATAAGGTAGCATTCATTGGAATCTGGATATATGAAACTTTACGTTATCATGCTCCCTGTAGTCCTAAGCAAGGATGTGCTTTCAACTACTTGACCCAAACATTGATTGCTTTGTCAATCTTCCCATAATTTTCATATCCAATCAAATTGCTTCCTGTAAAGTCTGAAATTTGACAAATTTAATGTGACAAAAATAAGGGAACACGAGTATGATGAGTCAGTTAAACAATCTTTATTTTTAGACGATCTTAGACAATCTGAATTTTTAATTTTTAGACCAGCTTCGACGACTTTTAGTCACTGATCTATGTTCTGTAATAGTTTGATGTTTAAACCTTAGAATCTTTTAGATTTTCTTTGATATTGCATAGAATTTTCGGAAATAGTAGCAATTATTTGACTTCACCCACCAAATGTTCCACTTTCAAATCGTAATTTTTGATTATTTACTTGGAAATTATGATATATATAATTATGATAAATTATATTTGAGCGTTTGCCTTGCAAGATATTCAACTTAATTAAAAGAATTTTAAGTACAAGGTGTCTCAAAAGAAATTTTATATTTAGTGGATCGATTAAAATAAAAGTAAGCCGTATATAGAAAAAATGTTTATTAATTATTAAAATACACTTTTTGGGGCTTTATTTCTTAAAAATAATATCGTCTAAATGTAGACTCTCCCGTTCTCGGCACTCATTTAATCGAACAGTTAAATTTGCTTATGACGTCTCGGCAGGTGGACTCAGGGATGGCTGCCATTTCGTGACGGATATTTTCTTTCACATGCGCCAGTGAAGTCGGTTTATTGGCGTAAACTTTAGATTTAAGATAACCCCATAGGAAAAAGTCCATAGGGGTTAAATCTGGACTGCGTGAAGGCCAATTAATGTCACTTCTCCTTCTGTCAATTAATGTCACTTCACTTCTCAATCAATTTGCCTGAGAAAATTCCACGAACATGTGGCAGAGACATGACGATTGAACAAGACATTGGACGAGTGTGAAGTTGCTCCGTCCTGTTGGAACCATGTTCTTTGGTTATAGCTAGGAAAGTTTTGCAGTTCAGGTACCAAGAAGTTGTCTAACATCTCCACAAAACGCTCTAAATTCACTGTAACTGCACGCCCCCTTTCGTCTTGAAAAAAGTAAGGGCTGATAATTCCTCGCGCCGATATCGCAGCCCATACGGTCACTTTAGGCGAATGCAGGGGTTTCTGATGTTTGCGTTTCGGATTCGTTGCACTCCAGTAGCGGCAGTTCTGCTTATTTACGTGGCCATTACGATGAGCTTCATCCGAAAACAAAATGTTGGTAAACGTTGAAAATCGCTCAATCACCTGATTTACGAAATTAAGCCTCTGACTGGCGTCTTGGGGCTTTACTTCTTGCACCAATTGAATTCTGTAGGGGTGCAGCTTAAGGTATTTGTGCATAATGCGATGTAATGATGATCTATGCACATTTAAAGCACTTGCCCGCTTCCGAATTGAAAGTTTCGGGTCGTCACGAAAGAACTGATTTCCGTCCTTGATGACCTAGGTCTCCCAGATTTTGATTTATCCAGCGTTGTACCAGTCTCTTCAAACTTTTTAACCCAATGTCGAATGAGAGGAATGCTTGGCGCATCATTTAAGTGGCGAATACTGCAGAACCTCGAATACTGCAGAATTTTCTGCGTACTACAGTTGCCGAATCGCCGTTTTTGTAAAACTCTCGCACGCACAACGCGCGGTCTGCTCCCGAGAAACGTTTCATAGCGATATAATTCCCAAAAGCCAGGCTACCGATTGACATAACCCCCGCGCCCCTCGGATACGTTGCGTTCACGCAGTAAGCTAAATAAATATAAAATTTCTTTTGAGACACCTTGTATGAGTCAGAAATACCAACCGAAGGAGCTAAAACTTGTTTAATTCCTTGTACTACTGATTCTATCTAGTGTTTTTCCAGACATAAAAAACGTTCATGTCGAAGTACAAACAAGCTTGAAGCCTGACTTCAAGCTTGCCTCTTTTTCAGAGGCAGCATCCTTCTACATGGGACTAAAGTGTTTTGAATTCTTTCTCTAGGTCCCCGCAGAGATTGTTGAAGTTCCCGTGTTTAACGCATGATTTTTACAAATTAGTCTACAACTTCGACGCACAATTCTTAAGTTTCTTTAAGATCCTTTGGAAGTGTCCGGGATGCCAAATCTGGAGGATGTATACGACAGGGAAAAGTAGTTACTTTGGAATATTGTATACTAAGTGGAACCGCTGATACATGATCATACAAACAGACTGGCAGGCATAGGGGACTAACGACAGAATTTCGCAAAAACAAAAACATAACATTTAATAGGAAACGTTCAAAAGAAATAGTTAAAAAAGCGTTTTGAAAACAGCGTTTTTGTTTAGGTTCCTATATTGTCCTGTGGTCCTGACTGTGTTGTCTTCTGCATTAAAAACATCTTTCAACCGATCTGAATTCGATCATACTGTGTTACATATAGAGTTAAGTTTTACAATCTCATTCTGATTCGCGGACACTATTTACAGCTCAGAATATTTCCGTGGAGAGAAATTTCGATACTTAGGAGACACATTTGGTTGACATTCCAACATTTGTTTGAAAGAACGTTTTCACATACAAGGCTTCGGTCTTTGAGGAATGCTCTTGCTTTGTGTTATATTGCTTACTTGACGAAAATTTTAATTTTCATGAATTAAGGACTATGACTTCGATGTGTACTTTCCACTTGGCAAAACGATACAGATAGGTACTGGTGAATTGAATTTGGGTAAGTTGTCCGTTTATATGAGTCTAACGAAATATTTGGGGCAGAATAAATTGTGAACAAAAATTGCGTAAAAGTTTTTGACAGCTAACGAGAAGGATCAAATTCTATATCCAAAGAAAAAGCTTTGCTGCAGCTCTGGGTTTTCTTGAATAGCTTGAAAGCTTCAGTATCGTTGATGTCCAATCGTTTTTAATATTATTATCGGTTCATTAATTTCGTTCAGCAAATATCGTAATAACAAATAAAGTTTGCTTTTGTACATTTTACAATGAAAAATATATATTTTAAGATTTTGACAGAACGTTTGAGGAACAACGATTTTAACACGCAAGAGGTGGGGTTGCGGGGGATTACGGGCGTGCAGTGGGGAGCGGCGGGTAGTCTGGGCAGTATGCGTACGAGCATTGCCGAGAAACGACGCCATTTGTGTTGCGCGGAGTCCAAAATGGCTTCCGAAAAGTGTAAAAATGACGTAAACTCTTTTTGTTACATTTGTGGCGAATTCATTAAAGTAAGGGCTAAAAAATTTAGTCTTTCGACAAATATAAGACTTTGTGAAGCTTATAAAGCTTATTTTAATCTTACTATTCGAAGTCAAGACAAAATATGGGCCCCTAAATTCTCGTGTGGTAACTGCAAAAACACATTAGAAGGTAAGAGAGTACATCATAACTTTCAAGGATACTAATTGTAAAAAAAATTGCGAAATGTAACGAATTTACAAGTAAAGTGTATATTTATATACATATGTATGTTATTTTTTTCAGCTTGGTATCGAGGAGAAAAAAAGTGTATGAAGTTCGCAGTACCAAGAATATGGAGGGACCCCACTTATCACATCAATGATTGCTACTTTTGTGTAGTTGATCCACGCAAGCGTCGGGTTGGCAAAAATGCCAAGAAGATTAAGTACCCAGATCTACCATCAACAACCGCTCCAGTACCCCATAGTGAACATTTTCCTGTACCTTCCCGTTCAAAACCGAAGGAACAGCTGCCGCTATCACAAATGTCTAGTTGTAGCGAAGCCAGCGAATTTTTACCCGAATCAGTATCTGTTGAACCACATCTTATAAATTCAGAAGAGTTTAATGACTTAGTAAGAGACTTAAACCTACCTAAACTTAAAGCAGAAATATTAGCTTCCCGGCTAAAACAGTGGAATTTGCTCAAGAAGGATGTTAATATAAGTGATCAAAGAAAGCGTCATGAAATATTTTCTGGATTTTTTACAAAGGAAGACGGACTTTGTTATTGCAATGATGTAAAAGGCTTATTTGTAGCAATCAGAATCCCTTGCGTTCCTTTTGAGTGGCATCTTTTCATCGACAGCTCTACAAAAAGTTTGAAAGCAGTCCTCCTTCATAATGGAAATAAATTTCCGTCTCTACCTCTGGCTCATTCTATAATGCTAAAAGAAAATTACGAAAGCGTTAAAATGGTGCTTCAAACTTTAAAGTATGAAGAGTATGCCTGGCCAGTGATAGGGGATTTTAAGATGGTGGGTTTGGGAATGCAAGGCGGATACACGAAATATCCATGCTGTCTTTGCCTATGGGATAGTAGAGCCGATAGTAGAGATAGTAGAGCCTTATGGGATAGTAGAGCACTTCACTACAAGCAGAAGTCATGGCCTAAACGGATCGAATTTCAGATAGGAAAACATAATGTCAAGAATGAACCCATTGTGAAGGCCGATGATATTTTGATGCCCTGCATATAAAAAAATTTGCTTATAAAATTAGGCCTTATGAAACAATTTGTGAAGGCTCTTCGTCAAGACTCTCCAACCTTTGAATACTTAAAGAGTTTTTTCCCTAAATTGTCAGAGGCTAAAGTTAAAGCTGGTATTTTTGTCGGTCCACAAATTAAGAAAATAATGGCCAGTGAAGAATTCCCAGAGTTACTGAACGCCCACGAAAAACAAGCGTGGCTCAGCCTTAAAGCAGTGATCCATGGCTTTCTTGGCAATAAAAAAGCCACAAATTATGAAGAGCTCATTTCTAACATGCTTGATAGTTTCAAACTCATGGGTTGCAGAATCTCCCTTAAAGTACATATGCTACATGCTCACATAGACCAGTTTAAAGATAACTTGGGGGCATATTCAGAAGAGCAAGGAGAACGCTTTCATCAAGACGTGATGAACTTTGAACAGCGTTATCAAGGACAATACAATGAGAACATGATGGGAGACATGACATTTGGAGTTTAATACGAGAAAGTTCTTACTTACACAAACGAAAAACCAAAAATGTTCATTTTTAAAGCTTTTTTCTGTTTATTTTACATATTTAGATATTTACCTTTATTGTTCTTTCTAAATAAAAGTGATTAACATATAAATTAAAGTTCTTTTTCATACTTTTGTATTCTACTGAATTAAAAAATTTAGATTTTCTTAAAATTTGAAATTTCGTTCTGGTTGCTACAAAAGCAAACTTTATTAGATAAAAGTATTTTTTCCTTGTTTAGTTAGACATAATTAATCAAAATCATCACCACAAAACTCAGACTCAAAAATCGTGTTTACTTGAGTAATCCAATGCATTTAAATTTCAAATTATTGAAACATATTAAATTTTATCAACAAAAATCATCGTTATAAATTAACGAAATGACTTTCACAGACGTATGTTTCGTGCAGAGTAAGAATGCAAGAAGTGACGAAGATTCTTCATGTTTGGTAATTACCAACTCATATCGAAGAGTTCTATTAGGTAGTGGATTGGTGGCGGCCAGTGGACACCTTAATGCTGCGTTAAAAACCACCTTGAGTATTACCCTTTGAACTTTTTATGTCGCTTCATCTTCTCTAGGATGATTAACATTACATACAATTCGCTCGGAGGAAGTTGACCTTTGCGTAGGATAAAAGGGTTATATCGATGAGCAGGAGAGAACTGCTGTCGGGAAGTGTTGACGGCGGTGCGGAGTTAGTGGTCAATCGAAGAGCATGCGGTTTGGATTCGTGAACGAGGAAGGTATTCGACTCAATATTGAGTGGAAATTTGTTTTCGAAAAAAAGGAAAGTTGAAAGTTCTTTTGGGAAATCAAAGTGAATTTTGAAGTCGGAAGTGCGCGGGAAATCATTAAGATTTTCAGGATAACAAAAGGTTGCACAAGTCCAACGTGGTCCTTATTTGAGCAAGAAAAGGAGCTTAAAAAACACAAATTTACTGTGAATTGCATTGAATACTTCGAAGAAAATTGAAACAAGTGCAAAAATGCCGGAAATATTGATAGCGCTAATACGGGCGACAATTAACGCTTTTTTGTTTTGAGTTTTAAAAATCTCAACCCAAAAATTTTGTGAAAAATACAAAAAACTTGCCGTGGAAATAGGATATGGAATGGTAATAATTATCATTGACACAAAATAATTATTGTTTAATTCTATATCAAACTTTATTTTAAAAATAATGAACACTTGGCATGGCGATCTTCACTCTTTGAAGATCCAAAGAGGAATAACTCGGACAACAACTTAAAACTAAGCTGAAACAGACTAAAATGCAATTAGTGGGTTCCAGATGGACCAAGGGAACTCCCAATGTTTTATTATCCTTTTGAGGTACACATTTTTATTTAATGGTAGGATTTTCGCTGGGAAAGTTTTACAAATTAATTACTTGATGTTATTTAAGGAAGATACATTTAGGCCACTCATCGAACTTTCAATAGATATATTTTGTGCTCAATAAAATACATTTTAATAAAATGAAAGGAAAAAGGAATAAACATAAACGGTGAATTTAAGACCGAGAATGACGATACAATATTCATTATATGAAAATGCATTTGAACCGCATCCCATCGGGTTAGCTGATGGGAGCTTTTAATAAATAGCAATTTCTAAATGCTTTTCTTTCTATTTAATCTCTTTTCCCTTTGGTTTTTTTTCGGTTTTTTTTCTGCTCGATTCATCTTTTACCCGATTTTTATCTTATTTCTCAAAGTATCCTTCATCTTTTCCCATAATACCAAGTGTGTCGAGGCTTGAACCCCGACAGGCAAATCTCAGCCGGACTCAGTAAGCTACTCAGGGAATTCAAAGAGAACTGTCAAATAAATGGCTGAACCGTTTTTGACCTCATTTCACGTGCTTATTTGACTATATATGAATGTTTTAATCTAGCACGCTCCTATTTCACATAGTTTTATTTCAGACACCGCACTCAACGTAACTAGATCTGCATTTGATATCATAATTCCTAAAATTGAATATTCTATAGTTCCCTTACTTTGCACATATGAAAAACACGAAATATGGAACACGAAGAGACCTGTAAACTTTCAAGTGAGAGGTTGAAAGCGTATACTTTGTTCTAAATAGGATTAAAACAATTCTTAGCCAGTACGTTTCAACAATCAGCGAAGTTTTTTTTTTCAATTATTTTAAATCAAGCTATTTTCTATGAATATTTGAATATAATATGAAAAAATCCAATATGATATTGTTGTTTTGTTATGTCTTGTTTACTCTCTTGTTTAGCTTACTGTCTTTCACTGCTTACAAAGTCTGGCTTTCTCAGTAAATGTTTATGTTTGTCAAGAATCAATCAAGAATTAATTCGGATCCTACATAAAACAAAATAATTCGTCGAATATTTAACGAAGAATCTCATGAAAAATATTGGAACTGGGTTACGATCTTGTCAAAGAATCCTAGCGAATTTTAAAATTAAAATTTATTGAAAATCATATGAAGTCCTGAAAACTTTTTGCTTTGCACACAATATTAGCAAATTGACGTAAATAAAAAATAAAATCAGCACAGTCCGATGACTTACAGATTTTTATTAGAGTTTGTGCTTAATGTTTAAGAATAAATTGATGAAACGAAAACAAAATGCTAGAATTGAATTTTCAAAATCATTCTCCATCGAATTCTAGTTACTTTGTTTGATAGTCTAATACGAACATTTATTCTTTAAAAAAAATTTGAATTTTATAGTGATTGACGCTGATTTAAATATATTATAATATTCCGTCAGGAATTCAGAATGTGTGCTACAAAACATTATAAAATAACACTTAATAAATCGGTCATTACGAATGCATGTTTTAACGATACGCCAAGGAAGTATGAAGTGCTGCAGTTTGTCATTTGAATTTTCAACTGACATTTCTTTCCATGAAGTCCAAATATGACTCAAAAGTCAAATCGTTTATTTCATGGTAAATGGAATTTCCATTTGTCCACCATTGAGGGGTATGCTAATGCTTTTAATTTCAAATGACCTACTTTACTCTGGCATTTACCAGGTATGAGTCGCATCTTGATATGTCCGTTGAAACTGAAATTTTCACGTTGTTCCTAATTACTTTGCACGCTGGATCGTTTACCAAAACAATAAATTCACTAAATACGAAAATTCGCAATATTCATGCAACGGATGAGGCGGACAATTTTCTTTTCGATACTGTGTCATCCGCTGCCTATTATATTCGCTTTTATGTGTTTATTAATATTTCGTCTCGCTAGATGGCAACATGTTAGAAAGAAATGAAAACGAGATGCAATCTAGACGACAACCACGTTACCAGCATTCTCAAGCAAACAAAAAACCAGTAAGCCCACTCCAAGATCAAGCGAGCAACACTACTCAAAAGGCCCAACTACAATGGTACGAGAACTGCATAATGAACATGGCTCTGATGGAATGAGGCGCGAAGAAAGGAAAAACGAGAAATGCAAAAGAAAGCCGCTCAGAAGTAGGCCAGTGACCTACTTGGCCATCTTGAGGAGCTTAAGTTATGCTGCTCCACACTGCCGTGGTTCGGTTTCTTGCGTGATTTTTTGTTCATATATTTTATTGCTGTGTCTATTTCAAGCTTCTTTGCTACTAACGACGCAAACAACAAACATGTTTTTTGCCTCGTCCTACCATTTCTGTGTACTCACGCACTCAATCTGCTTTCGCCCCCCATTCGTTCATAGACAAGTATGTGTGCCTTCCACACTGACTCCAGCAAACAATTCAAGTTTGATGCCGCGATTTGAGAACGATGTTTGGCTCGCGGCCATTTTTTCGGCGGAACACATCTTTTGGTTTTCACGGAAGAATCCATCATGGAATTTACCCTGTCGCGCTTATAACTTCGCTGATGATACCATTACTCAGCTCATGGCTAAGCACAATGATTGCAATTACATCGGTAAGAACTGAAATTTGACACTTTCAACGGTGCCACCAGCGTACAATGCCTGCAAAAGGGTTGCTCATCGTCGGTCTTATATGTTTTTCCTCCAAAATTAAGAAAGCATAACACCTCATTCACTTTTCGTTAATTAGCAAGTCATGGTTGTCGTTATTTCGGACACCCAGAATGAACAAGCCTGGTAGTGGTTCTGGTTTTGTTTGCCGTGCAATTAAGGGAAATGATTTTTAATCAAGTGAAAGCGAAGTTGGTAAATTCGTAAGAATTGTTCTTGAAAAACACTTGGCAGGGACGCCTTCGTAAGATGCGGGCAAATGTAGAAAGTTGAGGGGACAAGCAGGCTTACATACTGTTTATTGCTTGCAGCTATCAATGAAATTTGATTGATTTACAGGAATGCTGAAATGAAAGATCTGTGTCTCTCGCAATGTTTGGATTTTGCAGTTGATCTAGTTTGAATATATTGTAGCAGGGACAAATCGAAACAATGTTTCATATGCCGAAAGTATTCCTATCAAACAGGTTTACAAAAAACTTCAGCTGCAATTTTGCTAACTACAATTTGCAATACTCTGTGTAGCATTCAAATGTGTAGGTTACTCGCTTAAGTCTTTCGTTTCTATTGTGTATTGCAAGTTTGTATGAAACTTGTGCAAATAGTTAGGATGTGTGAGATGCATATAGTATATTCAGTCTCTTTAATAATCTACAATACGAGGATGATAACAAGTAAAATACATCAAATTTAGCCACTGACTTTAGTCTAAGTTAAAATTTATGGAATTCTTAATGAAGCTGTCATACTAGTTGCAACCAGGATACCCAGGAGGTTGCAACCAGGATTGTTGTACGAGCTGTAATATACTTTGAATTTGTCTTGTTGGAGCCCCGTTTGAAATCATTCGCAATAAGCGGCTTTACTGTGGATGCAAATAGCGCATGTTAATATATATTACCTTTTAATCATGTATTGGGGTTTATTTTTATTTCATTTTGCCTAGAATTTTTTATTCGAAATTTTCGAAATATTTTGGAACGTTCCTGCTCACAAATGTAGTATCCAAATATATTAGGATCACGGGTAAGCTGAATATCAAGCTCAATTACTTCTCCAAGTTGTTTTTCGATCCAGAAATTATTTCCTGTTCGATGTGATTCCCTTTACTAGCTCCGTTTTTGAAAGGATGAATGCTACCAAAATGACGATAATAGAGTGGAGTTTAAGAATAGAAAGATTATGCCAATATTTTATTTTGAATATCAAGCTGACAAGCAACCGAGAGACGTATCAAAGTTACACTACCGTCTATTGCATTTATTTAACAGATCTTACTGCATTTGGCAAACCAAAAATTCTTCAAAATTTGTTAGGAACGTGTGACGTAGTAGTTATCTAATCCTTACATTTCAAACACAACTTGAACTCAAATTCAAATGCCGATGAACGGGTTTTAAATTGTTGAAAAGAAATATATATAATTTTATGGTATTATTGGCTAGAGATATTATAGGCAAGAGGTAACTTACGGCGATTGAACAGAGACTACAGGATGACGTTTGAGAAAATCCTCCGATGAATTTTCCCTAGTTATAACTACTGTTCCAAGATAAAGGAAAAAGCTTATTTCTTATTTTCTGGAAACGAGGATGCAAGCTTTAATATTTCATTAGGTATATCATTAGGTATTTCATTAGGTATTTTATTAGGTATATCATTTTTTATATCATTAAGGCCTGCAATTCTACGTCACTGAATATTTATGTATTTATTGTAATTTGCCGCCTAGAAATTAATTTAAGCCACTTCCTTTTTGAACTTCTTTCTAACATTATTGGAAATCAAACTCAATACCGTTTGATTTTTATAGTTTGTTTGTTATAGTTGTCACCTATAACAAACTCTTTTGCTGTTTAAGTTATTACCTTACATCATAAACAACTGGTTAAAAAGCAATATTAAGATTTCGTTTTGGGTTCCACTCTGGGTATTCACTTGAGCCTCCACATTGTTTTTAAATAATAGCTTGTTGATTGAACTTAAAAGAAGAGTTTCTGAATGAACAATGAACAAAATTATTCTATTAGACCGAGCCGTTTCCCTTAAATTCCAAAATATAATTTGTTTTTACACATATTCGTATTTCGCCTGCTATTCTGATAACTTTTTGATATCATAAGACTTTATAGCATTTCACGTATATCCAGATCACTAAGGTGTACGCTGACTTAAGTATTTACGCTCTGAGTGTTGGGCTTCCAGAGACAACATAACTACCACCTGAACTATTTCCTTGTAAAACCTTGAACCTAGTCTGGAACTTCTTGTCGCACTTCTTCGGACTAGACTTCTTCAGTCTCACCTAGCGTGGCCTTCAATTGACAGAAACCCTTCTTTCGGCAGGGATGCATAAGAGGGAGAAGAATTGTTGTCACAAAGGTCCCGCTTCCCTCAATGATGCCTTCTATGATTACGCAGTTTAAATTACTTTTAGATATCAAAATCTCTCTCGTTACATTTTCAAGAGAGAGCACGCCTACTTGCTTGGAGAAATTCTAACGGTGCCACAATCATCTGCCACGTGTGACGAAGATATGGCAATCACTATCTGTGGTCCCAGGGTAGGACGAGAAATCTAGAGGCGTTAGCATTCCCAACTTTTCCTGGTAATATTTAATATACCTATGCTTTCTGCAGAAACTCAGTCCCAGGTAACTCATGAGTCATGCGTTCCAGCTGCCTCGAGCTTCATCTACCCAAATTCCCTGCTAGAAAGCATGGTTTCTTCTTCTCTTCTCTAACCTAAAATTTCCTTCCCTCGATTCCCCCTACCTGAGTAGACTCGCCAAAGCTCATCACCAAGCACTAGCGCAAAGGCAGTACGATATGTTATTGCTTTTTGCAAAACTCTCTGCATCTGTACCTGTGCCAGACGCTCTTGGTACGGCTTCTTACTAAGAGCGACAGTCCAGACTTCGTAGCCGTATAAGAGCATTGACTCCATTACAGTTTTGAGTTGACGTCTTTTGCTTGAGGTTGCTCCCCCAGTGAATGCATTTAGGCGACTCAGAGGGAAACGACGATCGGTAAATTACCTTGACTTGAAGATGAGCTTCTTTGATTAAGTGCGAGCGTCAGCAGATAAGTCCAGCGGCAGCAGCCTTATCTGCTGACGCTCGCACTTGATTAAAGAAGCTCATCTTCAAGTCAAGGTAATTTACCGATCGTCGTTTCACCAAACGGACCGGGAATAACCCAAGTGATTTGCTCATCTAACAATACTTTTCAACGTATATTCAATTTAAAACATCAACAAATTATTAAGCCTTACCCACTTTTGAAGTCAATAGCAAGAAATGTATGAGCAAAGGTGCCAAATTAAGCTTTCTTAATGTGAATGCGATGTTAACACTATCAACAACACTTAACACTACTAACAAATAGATGTCTCTTCGTTCTATGTTGTTTTGTCTTCCACAGTGATTGAAATATTATTAATTGCCCTTAGGAATGGTTTCCTATCGCTCGCCGTATCTTATCTTATTTCGTCCGCAGATGCGTTTCGGCAGATTATCACCTTTAGTATATCCTTTTCTCTGAAAAAATTACATAACGCCCTGGTTCATGCACAATATTACAACAAAAACAGCAATAATTGATTAACTATTATTGAACAATAAAACTACTTCTTAGGAACCGACTCATTTCAATCAGTTTACTCCTCTCTATGGCCAACTAGCCGCAATCTGCTCCTCCGAAAATAGCCTCCAAATTTCGTGTTTTATTCATTTTGGTTAAGCCTTCCCTGTTTTTTTTTTTCATTTCTATCTTACATCCATGTTCATCAATCCAATAAGCATCAATATTAACATAATATTTCCCTATATTACCTTGAAAATACTTACATGAAACTAGGAAGCCTCTTCCACAAGTTTTAACGAGCTGTTTCAACGAAACTTAGTGACTGCTGTCAATTTTCTACATCCCATTTGATATTCACGATGTTCTGCCACCAGTTTTCCCATCACTCAGATCGCAATCTTCAATTTTGGAATCAAGTTTCCCAATCTCATTATGACCTCGAAAAATTAATAGGAACCAGATAGCTATATAGTAGCTGGCTATCACCCTAATCATAGGCTTATCACCCTAAAAGTGTGAATTGTTATCGTAAATTTTATTGTATTTTATTCAACTGGCAATCACACGTGTATAAAATTCAGATTTGCTTGATGTCAGTGAACTTGTTGTCCTTTAAAATTTTTTTTAGTTCTAACAATTCATAATTGTAATAAATACTCGTAAATTCTTGAAATTTCTTCAACCCATTGCTAACTATCCAACCATCAAGCTTAGTAAGGTTTAATCAAACCACTAGCCTATGACTTTATTGCTGTATATGGACTGGTTGTGTTTCCTTCCAAGAATGTGCTATGTATTAAAATATAAAATAATAATGTAGTTTATTAGTCCTTTCCATTAAAACCTAATTTTTTAATCTCTTCAAGCTAGGTATTAAGAATTGAGAAATTATTGTTTTCCAACACCTGCTCCCAAATCAACATAAAACATTTGGATGTTCAACTATTTATATTAATATTGATTATGATATTGATACGATCTGAAAGTTATCATTCGTATTCATGAAATTGCGTGAGACATGTGCCTCTGGCCACTACAAGCGGCCGAACATTTATTTAGGATCCGAAAGTGGCTATAATTTAAACAGGAAATGCATATTGACTTGAACAAATTAATATTTGGCCGATATTTTTATTTTCATTCAGCCGATCTTCAGCGCAAGCGTGGTCCGGTTCTTGTACTTTGCCGTTATTTGACCCTTTTCCCATTACCAGACAACCAATGTTGCGACGTGCCGAACGAGCCGTATGGAGCTACCTTGCTACCACCGCAATGGATCGCATCACCTTTAGCACGACTTGTTCTGAATTTACATGATTTTCAGTTCTTTTTGGGGATCTTCTTGATTTCGGATTTGTAATGCATAAATTTTACATTTAAAGCCAAGTTTGGTGGTCTACAAGTGGATGGAGAATGATACAGACGCTGCGTAAACGACCAATGTTGGTTAAAAAACGAGGATGATAAATGGCCGTTGAAAAGTAAAAATGGCCTGAATGCTAAAGATTAACACCTTAAAGTTATTCGTGGTCATGTCATCTCGTTTGCATAATTGGATGGTTACTTGCGATTCGTACCTAGAATCGCCTCCTCTGCAAATACAGTCGATACCCCGCGAAAGTGGAAAAGATCTTCGATGGCAAATAAGCTCTGCACCATGCAACCTAGAGCTGTTTTCACCATTACTTTGAAAATTTGATCTAAAATCTATTTAGCCAATTGTAAAACCAATCCAAAGGAAGAAACAAGCAAATGTATAGTGAATTGTGCACAGCCTTCAGGACTTCCTTCGAGTCAGTGGAGCAGTTATTCATTGAGCATAATCAAACAACAAAGCAGATGTTCAATGATCACTACTAATCGATTGTATGAACATGCTCATCCGGTTACTTTGTTCACACTCGTGCACTTTGTCTTCACATACTCTAATCTAATGCAATGCAATCGCCTTGCGAAATGCATCCTCAACGGGCGTTCGATTCGCGCAACGTACATCCATATATCATGCTTGCTAATAACTTCTAATAAGCTATCAAACTTCGCATGCACTAAAAACAATTGATTTCGTAATAAAACACTTAAAGCCGCGTGTTGGTAGTATTTGAGCTATTATTTCTACAATTTCACGGTGCAAAAGACTGCAATCTAATGGCAAGCACCCAAACGAAGTGATGACGATAGGATAATGCGATGAAACATTTCTTGTATATTGTACCCAGGTATCCATCTATCTATGCTCTAGTGCGGCTCTATCGTGTCGGCAGATATAGATCGTGGCGATCATAGTAATTATAAACTCGCAATTTAAGTCGCATAATGTCTCGCCGCTCGTATCGGTACCAAGTTGTGCCATACCACATTTTTTTGCGTGACCAACCGCGCGTCCAGCAAACCGAAGCAACAAAGAGCCACTTTGTGTGTTGGATTGGTTTTTCAAAAGAATTTACGTTTGTATCCAGCGAACTCAAAATTGATACAGTTCGGTAGCTTCTTGAAATTTCAAAGGAACTGGCACTAATCATATGAGTATATGATTTAATGTAAGAGGACTGAAAAGCCAATCAAGCTTTTCGAATGTCCTTGAACAACATCTAAGTTTGATTCAACGTAATCTTAGATTTTCATTTGATACCTTGCAAACAACCTATTCAAAGGACCATGTCTTTCCTTTGTTTGTTTCAGCAGATTTATCGAAGCTTAAAGTGATTCCCAAAAGAAAGGGGGTGCGCAACAGTCAGGACATATATTATTAATTTTTTATTGCGAATGGCAGCGAGACGGCTGCTAATCGACAGGAGGACAACACACACACGACGGACGATTCCGAACACATTGATACATACGCGACAAGAGAAAGTTTCTAATTATCAAGTCGTCATACTCAAGATCTACGATCCTCCTCGAAATACGGCAGCCAGGAAGAAGCAAATACAGTGTAGGAAGCCAGTATAGAAGTTAATGCAGACACTACCAAGTTGAATGGATTTGGGCACTTAACGATCAAGAGAATTGGGGATAAAATCAGAAGAACTCAACAAACTTACTACTTAGACTACTTACTATTACACTGATACCTTCGTAGTAATCGTATCACTAATAACCTAAAAAAGAAGCTAAAACATTCAGAGTCCATACGAATAATGGAGTCAAAAATCGGCTGAAAAACATCATCCGATCAAATAAGGACAAACGGCTTGTTTGTTTTTGGAACGGAATTCAGCTGTTCTCCATCACATACGCGATTCAGCGGTGGGCTCTTTCTTTGGTGTGTGGTTCATTTCCTGTCACCATTACGATGAAAATACTCCTGACATAATTTTGTGCAACTCTAACCGAATTTTTTCGAGTTTTCAATAGTGAATCCATATGATTTCCTTTTGAGGACCCGCAAAAGCTGCTATTTTATGGTTATATTCCTTCCTTGCAAAATGTGCTTCATTATAAACAGAAAATATATTCAATACGTTTTCTATAAGACAAACATCAGGACATTGTGATGACGCGACGCAAGTTACGACTCCGTTTTATTCTTTACAGCTGACTAGGAAACGACTCTGACGATGCAGATTGTTGTCCTTTGCACACTATTTTCGAAAATCGCATAATCAGCCGCCACGAAGCTCCGATTTAACTTCATTGGACTTTTTGTGGGGAGTTGTTATGTATAGGTGTTACGCAGACCATTCAGAGAAGATTGACGACTTATAACATAAAATCGAAGTTGCTCTTGACGAAATAGAGGCAAACAGTCGATAATGTGCTGGAAAATTGGACTAATAAGGCTAGACGTGGCAGTCATTTGAATGATGCTGCCTTTCATTCCTAAATTCATGACTTTGAAAAAAATAATCATTAGTTTTTTGTAACCGATTCAAATTTCAAATCTTGTGCGACTCACCCTGTTATAAGAAACCCTTTCCTTTGAAACAGAGTTTATTTTTAGATTGGTAGAAAGAGGTGTATTAGCAGAGAGTTCCGGATTTACAAGGACGAACTTCAATGAACTTCAACTCTACGGCAAAATATAATTCAAACTACTCCGATCGACTGTCACGATATGAAAACATTATTTAATATTAAAAATAAGCATCATCAATGGCACACCAGCCTCAGTCAGGGTTCGGTCTGCAACCAAGTCATTTCTCTATTTGCTCTCCAGTTTGTAATGGCTAGCAGAAATTTGTGAAAACTTTGCGTAAATTGGATAATCATGTCCCATTTGAATTTGGTACAGGGATTTAAAAAAATGGTCCATAGCTGAAATGCGGAAACTCCCTGAAAATCTGTTGAACTGTTCCATTTTCGAATTCATATCTAAAATCTCAATATCGCAATACAGTCGTCGATTGCATATCATGGCGTATAGTATGTTGAATTTTTTGGCTGTATCGTCTAAATGAACATCTTAATGAGTTCAAATTACGGTCATCAAAACAAACATTTCTTGGAGCCACGATGATGATCAGGTTTACAAAGTGCCGCTTCAGCAGCCACTACACGGTGATGGGACAAACACAGAAGAAAGTAAAAAACTCATCAAGAAACAACACAAGCAGTAACGGTTTTCGGCAACTTTTACTTTTGCCAAAGCAAATCTCTTTCTTCTGCCGAATCTTCAGCTTGCGGTATACAAGCGATAACCGAATGAAATGTGGGTCTCTTCTCCCCTTTCGACTAATTACAGAAACGCTGTTGGGTGACTTCTTGATTGCTTGTCAAGTGCGCTGAACTAGATCACTTTGATGACAAACATTCGCAACAATTACGACCAAGTTAAGATTATCTGGTCACGCTACAGCAGAAAGATGCTGCTCAATCTGTCCCAGTCAAAAGACGTTGGTTGATGATGGTCCGCCGGATTTTCCGGTTAAAGACGAAAAGAGTTGAGGCTGGTATTAAAAGTTTAATATTGTAAGCATTATGTTAATTTTCAATTTGTTTTATGACCCCCTCATGAGGGCACAATTTAATTTATGACAAAAAAGTATCCATCAGGTGCTCATTTTGAGTGCGTTCTGCTTTTGAATACAAATTGAAACATTTCTTCCAACAGAAAATGTACGAGTTTTTCAACTTTTCCGCTTAAAGGGCAAACTCCAAAACAGCGCAGTTCATTTTGTTCATGTAGTCTGAGAATAGCAAGGCATGAAAAGTAGGCTTCCAAAATAATTAGTTTAAGTAACCAAAAAATTACTTCTCCTTGTGAGACAACTTTATAGTTTGTAGGCCTTCATTATTTTCAATGTAACTTTTACATTTGTTGAAAGCATTAAGATGAATGTTTGTTTATATTCTCAAAAATAAATCGTGTTGATTCGTGGCACCAGAAATTTTTCTAAGTGTTCGAAGCAATCGATGGAGGTGCATGTTGGACTCCATTTACTGGTATCATTTTCAGGTATGAATGCTAGAATGGATGTGATCTGTTTTAATTATATCCTGCTTGTGTGCACAGCTAGAAGCCACTGGTAGATTTTCGTATCTACTTTCCTCTTCGCGTCAATAATAATTTCATCCACTAATCTTACCAAGAATTAATTCTAACATAACCCTTGAGCTATTTCAAATACAACACCGATTAAAGTTGAATCCAAGATATTAGCACATATAACGAGATTGTTTAAATTTTAGATGGATAAATCAACCAGTATATTTGCAAGTACAGTCGTCAAATAATCTCTGA
Source organism: Stratiomys singularior (assembly GCA_954870665.1). Taxonomy (NCBI): domain Eukaryota; kingdom Metazoa; phylum Arthropoda; class Insecta; order Diptera; family Stratiomyidae; genus Stratiomys; species Stratiomys singularior. The sequence goes on along the minus strand of OX940878.1, from coordinate 158,643,486 downwards.
CCTATAAAATAAAAGCTAGAAATAAAATGGCACTCAGAAGAAATTATGTTGAAAATATTCGCAAATTATAGCGAATATAAATTGAAAGTTACCAGAATAAACATGAACATAGAGCAACATTTTCAGGGATTTGATTGCATTGTGAGAGTGGTCTTCTTCATTATGATTCCAATAAACCGATGATATCGCTAAAATGGCAGCATTATTTACAAACCTATGAACGAACTACTTTAATCTTGTTCGCTGACTACTTTAGTAAAGTGGATATAAATGATAAAAGAAATTCATCGACATGGTGCAACAGTCAGAAGGATGGGAACACAAGTAATTTTCTCCACTTTTTCTGGCGTTCTTTCCTTTCCATAGTAATGGTATTTTTTACCATTAAAATGCGCTATTGGTTCAAAAATGAACAAAAATCTAAAGCAATTGCAAGAACTTATAGCAATTGCAAAAACAAAAAATTGATCAAAAAACTTAATGGCACAAAAGGATCTCGAAATTTACGCAATTGGATAGTAGAAATTAGTGAAAATAGTATCTTATATTTGTTAAATTAATATCGTCAAACATCTTAAATAATTAAAAAAATAAAAACAATAGCTTCCTTTATAGTTCGTTGTTTTATTTAATATTTTATTTGTGCAAACACCGCGGGTTTCGGAATATACACCTATTCCATCCTCAGTGCAAACTAACATATCTTATTTACTAATCCTTATTATCCTTAAAACATAATCCTTAAAACACGCTTATTTTTTTATATTCTTATTTTTGTAACAACTATCAATCCTTGATCATAAATCATTCGTGGACAAAAATTACCTTCATAAAAATATTTTTTTTTTATAATTTATATATCTTCGTATTCTACGTTAACTACCTACTTCACTTCATTACTTTAATTACCTACACCATTTGCTTCATCCCTATTCCTACCTGAGTTTCATTTTTTCGTAATTTTATTCAAAATATCCATTAAGGGGGAGTAACCGTTCCCTAAGTCCTGATTTAACCGCACTTCAGCTGGCTCCCTCGATATTATCAAACTTTCATATGCGTCCATTTTATACCATTGATTGATTTCCTTCACCAATTCCACATCACGTTCTCCTATGCTATGCTTTTCATCTAAAATATGCTTTGCAATCGCTGATTTAACCTAATCTTTGCTCTCATTACTGCGTAATATTGTTTCTGCCTCCTTCACATGCTCCTTCAACCTCGTATTGATCAACCTTTTTGTTTGTCCCATGTAGGTTTTTTTTTATTTTATAAATTCCACTTACTTCATTATTTGATTTTTTATCTTTTACTCCTGCCAATATTGATTTTAATTGTAGTTGTCTACTCGATGTGACAACTTGAATACTGTAGCTTTTTAATATTTTCATAATTATGGTCGTTAGTGGTGAGTGTGGAAAAGACCACCTTATATTTATATCTTTATTTCTACTCTGCATCAATAATGTCGTGTATCGATCCTTCAATAATTTTCTCGAAGTTTTTGCGATAATTTGTTCAATTTTATTAGTAAGGTACCCATTTTTTGTCGCTGTATCTAATATGTAATCTCGTTCCTTATTGAACTCATCTTCACTCATCGGAATTATCCATAATCAGTGAGCCATCGAATGATAAGCAGCCATTTTATATTGGCACAAATGATCAGAATCATAGGTAATCGTCCTTTGAGTGCTCGTGGTTTTTCGGTAAATTCCAAATTCTACCTTCTTACCGCATCTTTTTATCAGAATATCCAAGAATGGTAGTTCGGAGTTTACTTCTACTTCACACGTGCATTTGATGTTTTTATGGATTGTGTTTAATTTTTCACAGATATGATAAATTTCTTCCTCTTTCACGACCGCTATTATAACATCTACATATCTCCACCATATTCTGGGCATTAATTGGCTATTTTCCATTTTTTCCTCAAAACGGCTCATGAACACTTCGCTCAAAAGGGGCGATAAGGGGTTGCCCATAGCAGTGCCCGCCTTCGTTTTGAAGTATTTTCCCCGAAAGGTAAAGTAATTCTCATTCATACATACCGACGCTAATCTCGCATACTGCCTAACTTTTCGTTTCCAATCTCGGGTACCACTTCTTTTTTCGAGCCATTCTTCGAATATCCATAACGCTTTTACCGGGATGCTAAGGAAAAGGGCTTTTACATCGAATGAAACTAACTTTTCATCCCGTTCAACGTTGATCCCTTGAAGTTTTTCGATGAGTTCCACAGTGTTTCTAATTTATCTACCTCTTACATTCATTCCTAAGCTCTCGACTTCCTTGATTGGCCATTTCGCGATGTTGTATGTTGCCATAAATTAAATTGGTGCCAGCTATGATTTCTCTTAATTCATTCCCTAGCTTATGAATTTTTGGCTGGCACGTTATTCACGGTAAGGACGCGTTCGGCATTTTTAAGCGACCCATACTTTCAAAAATAGTGCTCGCTTCTTTCGATGCTTTGTCAACTCGTTTGATAGATTCTGGCAGTGGATCATGTTTTAACTCTACATAATTTCCTGATGACAGTTTCTTGTATGTCAATTTGTCATACTCATCTTTACACATAAGAACAATTTTGTTGCCCTTGTCTGCTTTTAAGTAATACACTTGTTTAGTTTTAAGCTGCTTCATTATTTTCCATATGTTGTCCCTTCGCTTATTATATGGCTGTTGTTTTACCAATTCTTTGGTTACTTTTTTTTGGTTTTTATTGTTGCTTCCAAGTCCACTATAATGTCATCCATTGGTGGCCAGCTCTTGATGGCAAAATTCAAGCCCCTGTTTAAAACATCCATTTCAGCATTTGTAAAATTTGCACTTGACTTATTAATCACGAAATCATATTTTTATGAAGGTCATTTTTGCCCACGAATGATTTATGATCAAGGATTGATAGTTGTTACAAAAATAAGAATATAAAAATAAGCGTGTTTAAAGGATTATGTTTTAAGGATAATAAGATATGTTAGTTTGCACTGAGGATGGAATAGGTGTATATTCCGAAACCCGCGGTGTTTGCACAAATAAAATATAAAAAAAACAACGAACGATAAAGGAAGCTATTGTTTTTTATTTTTTTAAGTATTAGTATAAGTTCGTTGAAATTGGTGACGAGGTGAAATAATTTTGATAAAAAGGAGAAAAAACCAATCAACTCTATTCGAGAAAATCAAATGTAGTACAAATATGTAACTTATATCTAACACCTTTACACCTAATTCTAGTTAAAATCAAACCTTATCTTATCCTTATAATCTTATAACACAATACATCTAACCTTAATTTAAAAACATTTCTCTTTTTTTGCTAAGACAAACAAACAACAAACGTACATGTAGCAATAATGACCTGAAAATCCGAACAAAATTACAAAAAACATAAACCACAAATGACCACGAATGATTTCAGTTTAATCGTGAAACCATCCTTATTTGGAGTCACCCGTCGTAGCCCGAGCGGCCTCAATAAACGTATAAAATCATCCATTGGAATTGTTGGTCCTTGGAGCTCAAATTCGAAGAATATTCTATCTTCTTGGCAGGAGACCGTAGAACACAGTTAAAATTGAGAAACAGGACAATTGATGTCCAAGTACGCGGAAGGAAAATATTCTGGAAAAGTAATGCTGCTGAAAGGCTGCTCGATTCAGGGGCTTCCACTTACAGTTTCGGATCTTGCGATTGAGTTTCAGACTGCCAAAGATTTATAAAGATATTTAGCAGTTTGATAAATTCGTCTATTCAATTTATATAGTGCTTCCAATCCGCCTCAGGCTTTAATTACAGACCGGTGCATACACGAAGACATTTCTTTACATTGTACTAGCACTCTGATTGTACCAGATCTGACATCTGTATGTCAAAACTGGTCTAACTAGGGTCTGGTTACACATAACTTTGACCTTTTAATCAATGAATGTGGACTGAAAGAGTTATGGAAGGGACGTGACCAGTTTCTGTGCTTTACTCAGCATGTTTTTGACATAACGAACAAGTAGATACTGATCGAGATGATCACTGATGTACCGAGCACACGATTTATGTTGAACCCATTCTGAACTATCCTCGCCAACCGTAATATGGAACTCCTTCCATTTACGTTTAAGATTATCAGTGTTCAACTGCAGCGTTGTCTGAAACAATATTGTTTCACAATTCTGCGCATTCATTTGCAAATTGTCGATATAGAGCCCCACATCGTTGAATATTTTTTGCAGATTGCTGTGCACTATTGTCGCATTTCAATCTGCGGTATAGTCTATGACTTCAGCTGCAAACATTACTAATAATCGCATCAGCGACACGTTGAGTTCAAAGCCGTTCAATAGCTTCCGAATGAATATTTGAAAGAGCAAAGGTGCAGTAACAGTTCCTTGTTGGCGACCATTGAAGATCTTGTCACGCATTCGTGTCAGATTTCTATTAGTAACAATAAATTATTTGCCGTATTATGAATTGCACATTACGACGACAAGGTGTCTGGGAAACCTGTCTTGAAGGAGTTTAAAACTAAGTCCACCCAACGATCCGTATCGAAGACTTTCTGCATATGAATGAGACACGCTTCAACGCATTCCTTGTTGTTCAATTTCCAACAGATGTCTGGGGTTACTTTCCTTACCACATATATATTCAAATGCCTGACACTGCAATCAAACTAGTAATTTGGTATCAATTCATATCACTTGATGTTAGCGTTTAGGACTTGATTCCGTACTACTTCAAACTCCTTGTTGTTATTAGGCAGCAATTGAGTGCGCGGTACCTTTCAGGTCACGGCAATTTCTTTCCTTTCTTCAAGATCGGATATACCTTGCTTGATCTTTTTTTCATTCGTTTGGAAAATATGAATTGTCCAACATGTTGTTGAAGAAAATGAAATAATTACAAATAATAGTAACAATAGTAATAATAAAATAATATTATCCTTAGGCGAATGTCGTAGTTCAGTATTTGGAACATTGTGAGTATCAAACGACTTCTTTGAGTTTATCCTGCGAATAACGAAACACAATTCCTCGTAGCTGTAAAGTAGAAATGATCTTAGGACCGACTTTTGTGAAATCTATGTTCTATTGCTGTCTATACCGGCTCGAATTTCGAGGCCAAATTGACGTTTCACTCATCGCGAGAAAAGTTGAATAAGGTATTCAATATGGAACCTAAATCGAATTATACTATACATCAAAACCATAAACCAACGATTTCACGTGTTTTCCAGAGCACTTTTTGGGTGTATCTATCACATTTAGCCTACTCTGCGGAGATCTTGATATATTGTGATAGTCCTTGGAATCTGATCGTTTTATTGGTCTAGATTTCAACGAAAAAAAAGGTTTATTTCATGGAAATCATTGCTCAGACCCTCTTCCTGCCTAAATTTCACATGACTTTGTTGAATCCAGGTTTGAGCCATCGTACTAAGATTCAATTGTAAGGAGTAAGGAGATTCAATTGTAAGGAGTTATTGATTCGTTCTTGATTTTCAACTTGTTCGTTGGTTTACTTACATATATTGATTTTGAATGGTTTCCATTACTATTGGGTCCCGAGTCAGAGCTGGTCTCTTCACTCAGGAGTGAAGTAATCTTATCCAGGAAGACCTCACCAAAGTTAGTACCAGTCCAGTTCGTACCAGTTATCATATGCTTGGAATAGGGTACCGCCATTCGGTAGCATCAACAAACAAAACAACACTAGCAATTGAAAATCTTTGAGACTAAACAGATTTTATTGTGTTGGTGACAGAATGACGTTGTCCTGCAGCTGTTCATTTTGGATATTAACTGCGACGGTTGCAAATGACAGTGATATCTCAAATGGATCTTCTTCTCAAATTGTGGTTGATTCTGAATTGCTTCCGATAGTAAATTTTGCCCATTTGGTACTACCCAGATTGGACCACGGGAGACACTTGGCTGAATTAGTGAAATAGAAAGTGTGAATGCCCCCAATTTTGAGGGTAAATTGTGCTTTTTTTGTTACATTACATCTTAATTCTTATGTAATAATTTTTTAATTGTCTGTATGTGGCGCGGTTTTGAAACGGTCATTTAATTTTCATCATTCAGGGCATTTGGGCTTTGCTCTAAGGTTTCGAAATCATTTCAGATCAAGTAATTGTTGTAATCTTAGTCTGCAGAATAGGTTCTAAGGAACATAATTTTTAAATGAAAGAGAAGCCGAGGTAGTTAACGAGACAAATTTCCTAGGTGTTTAGCACATAATTCCATTTAAAATTAGTTTTTTAGAGTATACAATTTGTTAAGTGATAGATTTGTTTGCTAATATGTTACAGGGCCAAGTGTGGTAACCTTCGCTGGTATTTTTAGATTATACGTTGCTGGCTGATGGTATGATTGACTCAGTATTTGGTGTATATTTGGGTGCGTTTCATGAGTGCTTCTCGCTAGGAGGATTACCATTGTACCCTTACCCTTATTTTATTGTACATAACTCTTGAGCAGTTTAAATGTAGATGTGTACGCGAGTAGATGAGTGAAGCGAAAATTTGTCGACTATGTCCTTAAATAATATATCTTTTGGAAAAATTTTAAAATTGAATGTTATAAATGGAAAGCGAGGCCTACTCCCACTTACCCTCAACAAGGCTAGATGAAATTTTGATCTGAAATTCCATACAAAAACCTTTGATAAGTATTCATAGTCACCTGAATGCGTCAAAGTGTTAGTGATGGACATTTACGTATGATTCAGCCCACAAAAACGTGAACAGCTCTCGGTTAGGCGTGAAAGATATTCCATGTAAGCCCAATACAGCTGAATTCATAGATGAAAAAAGCATTCGGCCGCTAATTACTCAGAAACGTGGTAATCATCGCATCAGTCGTTTGGAGGTAGAAAAGTGCTTAATAATCAAGTGACTGAGTGAAAGCTTTCTCTTTCCGACCACACTGCACTAATCACGTTCCAAGTATGTTGGCTAGTCTTATTCGCTCGCCATTTCTCATCGTATCTGATACCATGCCGGTACAACTGGCAATCATCGTCGGTTCCATGTCCAAAACAATCCATTGCAGAAATTGTTTGCAAAGTGCAACAAACCTTACCAGTGTAAACGTCGATTTTTTATTTGTAATCTCTGATACGTGCTCGGACTTTTCCTCCACTTTTTTTTCGTATGTTTTTTTTCCAGGAATTTACGGCCTTGATTGCTCTTGCTTGAAGAAATTACGAAGATGCAAGCAAATGTGCAATATTTTTGTTGTTGTTACTTAAAGTTGCAAGATTGAATAATCTTAGTGCGAACTTAGTAGGGAATTCAGATCAATGAAGGGATCGTGGCTAAACAACCTTTCCTTAAATTTTCAATTGCAATTTACATATTTTCAGATGTTATAATATGTTCAATGTTGTGTAAAATGTTCAATTTTAATTGGAAAAAGATCATAAATTGCAGAAGAAAAATATACTTTAGTAATTCGTAACACAATATATCCATATTTCATTCTATAAGATAGATATCGTTTTCTCAATACATTTCAAGCAGAACGAAAGCTCTAATAATTTGATTTATATTTTGTCTAAAATGCAAATTCAATATTTTGTAGCACATATCATTTGATTTTTAACGGCATGCGGTCGATTTATGATATCAGCAAATATTTTCCATGTATACTCCTGAGGAATTTCAGCCCTTTAATCTTTTTGTATATTTATCAAATTAGGAATCGAATTTAGAAGAGTTTGAGTTGGGATTTAAATCTGGCAATTGCGGGGGAGTTTCAAACACCTTAGAACAATCGTAAAGGAACCATTTTAAAGGAACACCTTTAGACGCAGTTAAGACAATCGTAAAGGAATGCAATAGCTAATTTTTATTTAGGGTCGTTGCCTTGTACATGTCTTCGCGCATGTTCAAGCCGTTGCAACTGCAATCATATATCATAGACATGCAGTTGCAAGCTGGTCTACTTTTTCTTCAAAAAAGTAAACTCGACTGCACCGATGCGGTTGGTGTTACTGGTATTGGTAGAGAAAGGTGACCTTGAAGCCATCAGTAGGAAAATCGGCGAGAACTTAAGCCACGTACCAATGTATGGAAAGAACCCGCCAACTCTATTGGCTTGAGGCATACGGAGTTTGGCCCACCTGCCATAGAGCAATAGTATATCGCAAATGTCTTTCTATTCTTGTGCACGTAGCACTGAAATTATCCATGCTTACTTAAAGTAATTAACCATTACAGCAACAATAATGAAAAGATCATTATTGTTTCGGGCGCGGGGTCTGGCTGATCCTTTCCTTTCCAGCGGTCTTCTTCCATCCTGCCCCCTCCAGCTGGGGGGAGATTTTCTCTATGCTGACGGCGCCCTAGGGCGAAGAAAAAAGAGGCCTAGCCCGAAATAATGTGTCAAACAGTTCCAGGCTAAGTTCTCTTGACACGGAGGTGTTTAGTGAGTAGTCTGGTAGCATGCGCTATAAGGAGTCCCACACTCCGGGCGTAAATTGCCTGCACCCCCCAAACAAAACAAAAAATGAAAAGATCAAAAAAAATTTGTCGTATGGAGGTGAAGGCTTTTTACGCGTTGACTATCGAACTTCCAGTGAAAAACGGCCTATCGGCTAAACACCTCTCCTGTCATACTGAGAACCTAACTAGAAACTGTTTGTCTCATTACTTCGAACTAAGCGGCTTTGATTTCGCCTAAATATGGAAAGAAAGGAGAGGGATTGCTGTCAGAGAGACACCTTTTCTCAGTGCATCCTCAAGCGAACAACGAAATCTTCCTTTATGACAACGACCGTCGGCGCATAATGAAACACACAATCCTGTTGCTTACAGATATCAGCATACTTCCCGTTATTTTTTCTGGAAAGAGCCAGGCTTCTTACTCCGAAAGGTGTAGACGGAGCCTGCACCATCTTCCGCATGCGAAAAAGGTGTGGCAGGGCAAAACAATCAAACAGGAGACGGTGACTTTCCTATCTTATGCAAGTAAAAAAAAATACCCGTGTCCACTGTTTAGTTGCATCAGGCAATATTCAGTCTCATGATGCTTTCTGCAGAAAGTACGATGTCAGATATATGCCGCCCTGCCTCGCTCCCTGTGTATCCACATTTCCTGCAACAAAGCTAGGCTCCTGCTTCTTTTCTCACGGCGAAAATTTTCTCTCAACGACTCCCCCTAGACCTGCCTAGATTCGCCTTCGTTTGTCAATGGGGACCACACTCACGATAACCAACTACCGGCTCACAAGCAGTGTGGTATGCAGCTGTTATCTGCGAAGCTCGTTGCTTACGTACGTATGTGAGACGCCCTGAAAATGACTCCTTACTCAGATCTTCAGCTCAAACTTTGGAACCATACACGAGCACTGACTCCATGGCACTTATGAGTAGGCGTCTTTAACTCGAGGTAGGTCCCTAAGTTTTGGCGATAAGGTGATTGAGACCCGACAATCCGCAACAGCGTCAGGATACTTTATGACGTTCAGACCATATCGATGCACAATCATTAAACCAAGGTATTTTATTTATTTCTTCGATTTGATGATCGTTTCCCTAACACGCACGAGAATAACAAGAGTGATTCGACTTGATTAGTATGACAGCCTGGGTTTTTTCCCAGCGCTAGACTAAGCCCACGGCTGGTCATCTAACCGTTGACTCAGCGCAGTGTCATACCTAGTTTGAGTTGCACCTTTTTGATTGTACGTTCGGCGAATAATGCTGCTATGTCATCAAAGTAGTCGATCAGGCGCGACACATCCTGTTGCTGCAACCTCAAAAGCTCGTTGCAGGAGACATTCCATGGATCTGGGCAGAGAATTGGACCTTGCGCTTCATCTGATATCACATCAATTCGTTGACGACGCCCCAAAGTGTCGTGGACGATCTTTTGGTTCTTGAAGAAGTCCCTCAATATTTACATCAGAAATTTTAGCACCCTGAAATATTCCAGACAAACGAAAATATCTACCCACCTAGCAAAATTGAAGGCATTCCTCAAATCAAGCGTTTTCAACAGTATTATGCACCTCGAGTGGTGATTATGGGCTTCGGCACACTGAAACGCGTTCACCACTTCTGTATCTATAATAAAATACTTGTTTTTTTTTGCGGTTTAGAGGTAATAGCGAGGACATATAAGCGAGGACAAAGTTTTCAGGAGAGAAATTTCTTATTCTCTCTCCCCGTTTTAAAATATGTCTCACCTTGCTTCATATTAAAAAGTTCTGGTAGGCATCATCTACGATCCCCAGATACTCAAGAGACCGTGAATTTGGATTTCGTGCAAGTAGGACTTAAAAAAGTTATAAAAAATAGCAATCGATTTTGCGGTTCGGTAGAGCTACGGCTCCTGCCTCTGTGTTAGGCCTGATTAGACACGCCCTCGAGCTACTTCGCATTTTATTTGTCCACAATTCCTCCCATGGCGTGAGAGCCACGTCTCCCTCTTCTCGAAGGATCCTCCTAAGCAGGGAGACCCTCCTTCGTGCGCCAGCTCAAAAATAGTGCGGTATGCAGAAGAATTCCGTGTCAGTACTTGCATCAGTCACTTCCGGTAACAAAAGGTCCAATATAACAATGCTGCCTCCACTGCGCTCATCAGTAGGTGTCTTCGGGTAAGGCATAACCCAAGACGCATTTTGAACAGTCTCACGTTTAACTTTAATGAATACCTCGAGGACCCTTATTATAACGAAATATATTGATAGGCCAGCATTTTTCGTTTCAGCATTTGTTATCCAAACACAACCGAAGCTACCCAAAATCTAAAAATCGTAATTCATCGATGTATGTTACCGGACATAGTATTTCCCCCTTCTGACATTCTCTCGGCCCTAAAAATTTGTACTGGATAAGGTTAGAAATACCGAAACAGACCCTCATAGTAGAAGACTGGGAATCTCTTTCAAATGAAATATGAATTCTGTGTTGCTTGGGTCCGCCGGGCCTTGCTTGGTTGGTTTCGAGGACGCGTTTCGGCTGTATACAACCATCTTCAGCTCGTTTTCTATTCGTTCTATTGAAATATGAATTGTTGAAATTCTAAAGGAGGGGAATCCCTACTGAAGAGGGACATGATCGCTTCCAGAGTAATGAAAAGTCGTAGATAGAACATACAAATCATTAATATTTTCCAACAAAAAACAAACAAATTAATTGTTTTGTTTGAAACTAAGAAAACATTTAGACACACATTTAGTCCATAAATATATTAGCCTCTATATAATGCAACCAAATGAGTTAAAACCTAATTTCACGTTTAATTCTAAAATATAGTGTAAAAAAAGCAATATATCCGTTTTATTACGTGTCCTCTTGAGAAACTCTTGGGATTTCATGTGCAGAAGGCGTTTCAGTAATGTTTTTGGTGAGGAAAACAAAAATCACGGATAAAATGGCTTTTACTGCATTATTTACTTGCAAACTACTAATTGTTTGTTTATAAATTTTTGAAGAAATTTGATCAGATCAAAAACAGAATCATTAATTGGAAAAAAATAATTACTCTCGCGCCACAATTTTAAAATGAAATATGAAATCTGAAAAGTATCATTACAGCGGCTCAGCAGAGTGGTGAAATACATTTTGAGCAGCACTGGACATTTTGACTGCAATTTACCATAGAGATGCAAATTTTCATTTCGTAAATAGCCGAGCTCGGCGAGTTGATAGTTTTGAAGAGTGAATCCCGGAAAATAGTGAATGAGAAAAAGAGGCGTTTTGAAGAATTGGAAATAGAAGCTCATTTCGTGATTAATGTAGCAAATGATCTTGCTAATTTGGTAAGAATTTGAATGTAAAAATGTGACATTTCTTTTTGTTTGTGTAAAAGTTGAATTTCGGCAGCAAACATTGTGAAGAAATGGCGGAAGCAAATCGGAATGTTAAATTATTTTTAGAAAAATGTGTTATTAGTGATTCATGCGCTGAATTTTATTTGGTGTACATCATTAGCAAGTAGAATGTTGTCTTTTACGAGATTTTAAGTTGCCCTGTGTTTTGCGTCATAGAATGAAATTCACTGTGAAGAAGGTAAGGGGATGTCAAGGAGTGGGAAACTGTCGAAAGGATTGAAATGCGGCTGTTGTTAAGTTTGCAAGTAAGACGTCCATTTGATATCCTTTGGATTGAATAGATTTGGATCTCGTTCCGAGTAATAAAATCCTTCCTGCCCGAGAACGAGGTAGGCAATGTGCGGGATGTCACTTTGCTCAATGACATTCTATGCCCACTTTCGGGTCAATGGATACTGAAATCGATGTCAACTTTGTTTACTGCTTGTATCGTCGCCTACTGAAATAAATGGCTATTATGTATTAAGATATTCTTTTGAAGGCGCATCTGTATGGCTTAACGTGCCAAAAGTTTAGCAGAACCCAATACTTTGGTCTGGGTGAGTTCCGAGTTCATTTATCGCCGCCAGCACTTATTTCACTATTTGCCGGTGAATTAACTCATATGCGATTTGATTTGTTGAGATAACCAGGACTTGGCCAAATTTAATTGATTGAATTTTCTCTTAAATTAAATTCCAGTGATGAATCTTTCAGATTTTTGTGCTTTGCCTTTCTTCCCTTCATCCTGTTCATTTAAATTTTTTCACAGAGCTGCAGCAGACAGTTCAGATAGTAAGTGCTGTTAACGAGACGCAGGTCCTATGGATAGATCGAACTATTTGGATAATTTGCCGGCTAGATGCAAGTGTTGATCTTCTACAGAGAAGAAAATCGAGGCAGTTAATTTTTAAAGGAATGTCACGATCCAACACTGTAATGATTAAGACAACGTGAGAAATGTACATTCTGAGAGCTTAATTTGAGGATCGGTTTGCAAATTCAATTGTCGCAGGTTCAAATTCTTCTAAACTTCGCATCGGAGCTGGTCGCTTCCAAAGTTGTATCACAGAATAATGCCAAATTAAAGGTAGAAATGAAAGAAACATTGATATTCAACGGAACCTCTTTCGACTCTAATGTTGTTTAATTGCCCCTTCGTTGTCTAAACGTGTTGCCTCGTCGTTTTCTGGACCACCTTTAAATCCTGGAAATCTCCCCCAAACGACTCTCAAGAGATACTGGTTTTAATTCCTTGAAATAGTATCTTTTTGGTTGTTTCGTCTTAATCAGCTTCTTGTAAACATTTCCTATACGTTCTCTACTTTGTATTTTGAGTATTATGTCTGTTTGCCGGTTGTCGAAACGGACAATGTTACAAAACTCAGGATTTCATGCAGGTCATCATGTTGAAACTTGATTGAAACTTCAAATATGTTAATAATAACAAACACTTCCGCTGTCCTTATTTTATCTAAGCCATCAATAAGGTTGCTGCTTACTTACTAAGATTTTACTATTTCTATTGCATGCATTTGTCAGTGGCCCCTTTTATATGTTTAGGATGTTGTCCAAAACTTTGATACATCATTTACAAATCAGTGCGTCTGATCTTAAACTTTTGAGCATTTATCGCAGAAGCATATTTAAAAATATTAAAACCACATCATCCCAAACATCACATATCATTAATCCATACACTAACCATTGAAGTTACTATATTACAACACCAACATACAGTCTAACCTAAAGCAAGGACTATAAATAACAAAAACAAAATCAACAACGCTGGATAGTGTCACAGCGGCCAGAGCCAATAACTCACTGGTACCAAACCGGAAAGAATTTAAAAAAAAAATGAATTGAAATCACAATTGCTAACAATATCATATGATTTTTTCAAATTCAAAGAAAAACACAAATTGTCAGCTCTGAAAATATCTTAAATGTTCTCGTCTCAGTTGAACTGAATGCAATATTTTTACCAAATTTTTCATTACCTTCTCACACATATCATGTAGTAAATTTTCAATCTTGATTTGAATCTCAAAACTTATCTGACCTATTCTCGTCAGGTAAACATTTTAGAAACCCTTTTTTCAGAACACTTCTAGGAAGGAGACCTAGATAGTGAGATCACACGATTTTCACATCGTTTTGAAATTAAAATTTCTTGAAATAACATCCTGGAAATTTTCCTTGCAACAAGTCTACTTTCCGTTGAGATGTGAGACATTTGCACGATCTTAATCAGATAAAACTCCTTAGCATCTCCTGCGAACGACGCAAAACACATGGAATCGGATGTCCCTCTCAATCGAACTTATAACTGCGATATTTCCAGAGCTGTTTCGAGGTGCACAGAGCTCGTCATATCTTCAACCAAGCGAGTCCTCTCAAATTTTCCAATGATGCGCAGATAGTTCGTTCGATTAATCGATTACGTTGCCAATAGATTTCCTTATTGGTAAATAGTAAATAGCAATGAACCCTTTGGTATAAGCTGGAGTTATATTGGTGGCTTCTGGTTGGATTAGTGTCAATTTTTTCGTGAAAGTTCACGATTGTCGTTTTGATTGTGCGAACCCTCTTGGCTGGGATTCTCTCGTCCACTGTTAGACGTATTCTATATGCAACGTTATATAGTATTAAAATTTATTTATAAATTTGTTACTCTCTTTCCAGAACTCAAATTAATGAAAACAGCAAACGCAATGTCGATAAATAAGATTCATGTAAACAATACCACAAATTTATCGCTAAATGAACGATTCACAGCGATACAATCGATGAGCACAAAAGTGACATCGCCTGTACGTAGGCGCAGAACACAAAGTGCATCATCAGCCAAAGTTGATGCGAATGTGTCAATTGCAAATCGTAAATTTTTGGAACAATTGGATAAAAAACACAAAATGCGGGCAGCCCTGAAATTGAAACGAGTAAATGAATGTTCCAAATGAAATGCAAAACCCTATGATAGAATGAATACTAACGTTGTTATTGGTATGAAATTTCCAGAAAAGTTTGAAGGCAGTGTTGCCGATGAGGCCGCGTATTCGAAATCGAATCGGCTTAAGAAAGGGCGCCGCGACAACTGCATTACGGCTAACTCCAAGTGGGAGGCTTTCCCGATCTAATAGCCTGACAAATATTGCAACGTAAGAATCATTGTATTGAATTAAAAGCAGAGATTTGATTCCATGGTTTCAATGGATGTTGATTGAAACTTGGTCAGAATATTAGAATTTGTCTAAATCGAATAATCACAATTTCCACAGAATGAAAGCCGATTTAGTGCAAACTGCCGCCTTGAGACGGTCGAATTCCACATCGAGTCTTGCTCGACGGTTGGGTACGCGACGTGCCAGCATGAGCGGTGGCCCTACCCGAGTTGGTCGGCCCATTAAGAGAAATAGTATTGCTCGGGCGGGTTCCAAAGCGAACTTGTCGCGTTCAAACTCGACAACAAGTCTGAAACGATCGAATTCGAAGCTGAGCTTAAGTCGCTCAAACTCGAAACTGAACCTGAAGCGATCTAATTCCAGGGTTAGTTTGAATCGCGCCAACAGTAAGACAAATTTAAACAGAAATACGGGTGGCCCAGCTATACCACGGAGGCGATCCGGTCGTAGTGCATTTCGTTCTACAACCACCCGGAAACGAGCTGGCAGCACAGTTCGCAGTAATTCAGTTTCGAGTCGCTTGGGAACCAAAAAAGTACCAATGGCACGTGATCGCATCAGAGCTGCAAATATTCGAGGCAGCAGGCCCAGACGTGGCCGTGGAGGCCGCGGAGCAAGTCGAGTGATGCGCAGGAATTCGGCCGGGGTTGTCTCAAATTTCGCTACGAATGATGGCGGCAGGCAGACTCGATTAGGCCGTCCGAGAGGAAGGCAAGTCCATAATTTCTTATGTTTTTGTTTTAAGCTAAATTCGAACTGACTTACATTCACAGAGGCAGCAATAATATACAAAGAGGGAGAAGCCGATCAAGAAGCCAACGGGGAGGAAACTCAATTTCACAAAGAGGCAGAAGTCGATCCAGGAGTCGAGGGCGATATCAACAAAACGGAAACCGAGGTAACCGTAGCAGTAGCAGGGGTCGTGGACGGGGGCGTGGTCGAGGAAAAGGTATAAATCGATAATAAAATGACAAAGGAATAAGTCCACGAGAGTGCACGTCCTGTTGGATATAATTATAGACTTTTCGTTATCCGCCAAATCCAAAGTATCTGGAATAATCCTTCCGTATGAAGTCTTGTGACACAATGATATAATTTAAAGCTTCAGATTTACTTAATAAGAAAATCAGTTTCCTGTTGAATGAATGCTTCGATTTCAAGATACTTTGGAGCATTTCGAATGATGTTAGGTAATAGTTTTGATTTAAACCATTTTATTGCAGGTACGAAAGTAGATATTAGGAAAGAAGATTTGGATAAGGAGTTAGATCAGTATATGGCAACTACGAGAAGTGGATTCGATGACATGGATACCATATAAGTTCTAGTGCAATCTTTCTTCGATTGCATCGCGCATCATCTCTGTAAAGCTAATTATTTTAATATGTACGTAATACACGATTTTTAAATCTTGTGAATAAAATTGATTGAGATTAAAGAAAATTGTGGCTTTCACTTTCGAACAAGTACGCAAAGTAATTATGAAAAGAGAGTGTTGTTTTCTTTAACATTTACTTAATTTAACTTAAACAATTTAATTAAAATACTGATTTGTGGTGTCACAAATGAGAGTTATTACGTTCAGGTCGTGAATTATATTTCTATTTGTTTAAAGTTAGGGAATTTTGTTTCCTTCGTGTGTATCTGTATAATCTACGTTCATTTTTTTTTTTTTTTTTTATTTTTTTTAAGTTCACACTGGGGGATACCAGCTTAAAATTGGCCCGGGCTGCTATGGCACTGGCCAGCGTTGTCGATCCTGTGAATTATATCATTATTACTTGTTCATAGTTAGTCTGTGGCTTAGTTATATTTTGATTGTGTGGGTATGATTGATATCTCGTTGGGTGTTATATGTTAGGGTTCGCTTCTGCTAAGAATGCTCCAAAGCTGTCAAGTAAGTTACTGTCGTTTTTGAGAATTAGGTCTTTAATATTATTGTAATTAAGAAAAAGATTGTGATTTGCCCTGATCCTTTCGTATTTAGTGCAGTGAAACAATTGGTGATCTATTGTGTCAGTTTTGTTGCATTGTATGCATAGATCGGTAGTGCTTTTTTTAATTTGAAAGAGACGAAGTTTGTTGTAGGCTCTGTTTGTGAGGATTCTGTTGATGGTTTTGATATGTTTGGGGGTGATGTTGCTTTTATGAAACCATGGTTTTCCTTTGTTGTTGAGATGGTGTGCCTCTTTCCATATGTAGGGTGCGTAGTTGGTGGTTTGAGCTCTAATTCTGCCCTTCCATTCATTGTCAATTTCTTCTTTTATTAAGTTTGTTATTTCGTCCAGTTCATATTGTGTGTCCATGATACTTTGGCTTAAAACACCTATTTTGGCTTGTTTTTCGGCTGTTTCTAACGGCATGATGCCCGCGTGTCCCGGGATCCAGATGAAATTGAAGATCTTCTCTGGGTAATTTTCAATGAATTTCC
The DNA here is from genome assembly GCA_954870665.1 of Stratiomys singularior. Lineage (NCBI taxonomy): Eukaryota > Metazoa > Arthropoda > Insecta > Diptera > Stratiomyidae > Stratiomys > Stratiomys singularior. Next base: position 158,626,045 of record OX940878.1, on the reverse strand, counting down.
ATATATCTTGTGTGGTCTTTCTGTATTCTTGATTTTCCTTTAGAGTTTTGATAGCATTATTGGAATCAGTGAAGACAAAAATCTTATGGTGATTCTGTATGTTGTTCCTATTTAGGGACGACAGGATGGCGTGTAATTCTGCTGCTGTTGTTGTTACGCTATTGCGGAGGCTAGAATTGTAGGTGGTGTTGTTGTTAAGGTTCAGGAATCCTATCCCTGTGCCAAAGAGATTTTTGGCTGCATCGGTCACCAGTATCAGAGCATTTTGTTTTTTAAGGTTATCTGTATACTTCTTGAAGGTAAGGTTGGGTTTTGTTTGGTTGTGGGTATGGAGGAAAGAGGACGTTGTTGAGAAAAGTGTGGTGAATAGGTTAGCTGGTCTTTTAGTTCGGTGAGTTGGGTTGAGCTTTCTCAGGTGGTGATTAAATTTGTGGAGTATGTGATTGTAGCTGCTTTTGTGGACTGGATCCTGTTCAGTCCATGTTGGTCTGAAAGTGTTGTTGACAATTTGTTTACCTAATTCTTTCGCTGTTAGAAGAGCTGCTCTATCTATGGATTGATGTTCGCATGCCATGTTAAAAGCATAGAGGTTGGGTGTGCTAGGGGGTAAACCTAGGCTTTGCTTGAGAATTTTAGCTTTGAGCCTGTCCATGGTATTGAATAAGTATGCTGGTGCATGTGCCATTGTAGTTAGTCCGTATTCTATTTTGGGCCTGACTAATGATTTGAAAAGATTTAGAGCCAAGGTGGGGCTAAAGGGATTTGTGGGTCTGTTCAGATATTTTATTATGTTGCCTATGTTGTTAAAGGTTTGGATGTGTTCTTCATGTGTTCTGAAGGTTAGATTTTTATTTAGATTGATGCCTAGGTATTTTATGCTATTGCTCCATTTTATTTGGGTGTTATTGTGTTTGAGAATTTTATCTGTGTTCCTGCTATGGTGGAAATTAATGGCTTGTATTTTGTCCGGGTTGAAGGGTAGCTTGAGGTTGTCACTAATTGTGGAGAAGAGATTTAGTTTGAGTTGAAGTAGGTTAATCGTGTGCTTTAAATTAGTTCCCTCAGTTAGAATGAGGAAGTCATCAGCATATTGTAGAAGAGTTGTGTTGCTGTCAGATATATTGTGCAGTTTGGAAGTGTATATATTGAAAAGAAGTGGGCTCAAGACGTCACCTTGTGCAAGACCATTGGAGATTGTCGTGTGTTGTTGGTTTAGGTGGAGTATTCTTTCTTTATATAGATTTATGATCCATGAGGTGTAGGTTTTTGGGATGTTGAGGTCTGAAAGAAGTTTGTTCAGGATCTGTAGGTCGACTTTCTCATATGCATTTGAAAAATCTATAACACAGGCAGTTTTGAAGGGGAAAGTGGATTTGTTTTCAAGTTTTTGTAAAAGGGTGTTAAAGCATGTTGTCGAGGATTTGTTTTTTGTGTAAGCAAAAGTAAGCGTTGGTAGTGGATTTGTGTTTATTAGGTGTGTTTCGATTCTTTGTTTTATAAGTTTATTTATGATTTTAATGGGAACACTGAGGAGGGATATGGGTCTGTAGTTGCTGAGGTCTTCTAGATTTCTATTGGGTTTGGGAACGGGAACGATTCTGATGTGCCTTCCTGATGTGGGTATGTCACATCTATTGACTGCATCATTAATAGCCTGTAAAAGATTGTTCGGGTGATGTGTGAGTAAGGCTTTAATTAGATTGTGATTAATGTTATCGAGACCAGGGGTTGTGGATTTACGTTTCTCATTTATAACATTATTGAGTTCTTCCTGTTCGAAGTCTGGTGGGTGTTCCAGAGGATTGTGTGGCATCATGTTTAAGGTGTTATCAGGGTGGTGCTTTGATTTAATCATGTTGAGGTAGGTTTGGGTCTGGTCCTCATCAAGGTTGTATCTTGAGTTCTTTATTATTCCTGATACTGTTGATAAATCTCCAGAAGTTATTTATGTTTCCGCTGCCTCTGATTTCATCTAGTTTGTCTGTCCAACTTCTTTGCTTGGCTTCTTTGGATCTTTGCCTCCAGTTTGTTTTTGCCTCGTGGAGAATTGCCCAGTTGGCATTCGATTTGAGTCTGTTGTAATTTAGTAGTGCCTTATTTTTTATTTTCCAGAGCCTTGCTAAATCCTTGGACCACCAGTGTTTGGGTGTGTGCTTGTATCTTATCGTGTTTGAGTTTAGGTCTATTAGGTGGCTTAGTTTCTCGTATATATTATTGAGGTTTGGTGAAAAAGGGGTTTTATTTATTTCTTGAGCGATGTTCCTATATTTGATTTTCTTGGTGTTTGAAATGGGTGTACTGGGCAAGCAGATTTTAATTGTTATATGATTACTGTTGCTGATGTGTTCTTTGTCTTCCATCCAGAGGATATTATTCCTATTCATGTTACTAAGAGTTATATCCGGCGTTGACTGTAGAATTTTTCCGTTCTTGTTTGTTGTTTTATAAGTGTATATGCCAGTGTTCAATGTTTTGAGGTTGTGTTCCGTCATCCAACTTTTCAGAATTCTGCCTTTGGCATTGTTAAGATGATCTCCCCATGCCTTGTTTCTTGCGTTTAAATCTCCTCCGATGAGTATGTCTTTGGTGTAGTCTAAGATGTTGGAAAGCTTGTCTAATTCTTCTTTGAAAAATTGGGTATTGATCGAGGGGGGAGCATATAGGGATGCTAAAATTATGTTGTGTTTAAGGTTTAGGGTCTGGATTACTACATTTTCTATACGACTGTTCGTGTGGATCTGTCTAAACTTAATGTCCTTTCTGATTAATATTGCAACTCCTCCTCCTATGTTGTTGTCTCTGGTTTTAAAGATTATATTGTAGTTGGTAAACTTCATATTAATATTGAAATTACTGAGTATTTCTTGTAGGAGTGCGAAGGATATGTTATTCTTGTATAAGTAGTATTCTAGATTGTCCTTGTGCTTGTTGATACTTTGGATGTTTAGTTGTAAAATGTTCATGTGTTAGATGATAATGTTATTGTTACTCTTTCTTGTGTTACTTTTCTCATTACTAGAGTTGGCGAGGTATTTCTGTAGTGTTTTTACCCATGTTTGAACACTGGTTATTAGTAAGTCCTCGTTTTCTTTGTTGTCTCCGGTCTTTCTGTTAATTTCCTCTTCCATCTTTCCTAGGAGTTTTTCCAATTCAGTGGTTTTGTGTGGGTTACATGTAATGGGTTTGTTTGGTATAGTGAGGGTTTCAGTAGAGGGGAAGCTATTTTTAACGATGTTTCTTGATGTGTTGGGTTTATTGTTTATGCCAGCGATTTGGGCAAAGGAGCTTCTGAATAGTACCTTTTGCGTGTCCTGTTGGGGGTTTCTGGTATTGTGTCTTTCCGCGTTCGTTAGACTGGGGAAGTTGGCTTCATTAAGGTCCGCTACATCTAAACCCGCAAATTTGTTTCTGTTGATAATAACTCTTGCTTCTCTGTTTGTGATGTTCAGGATAGAGCTAACATCTATCTCTTGTTTATATGCTACCCATTTGGGGCATCTTTGGTGTGTTGCTTCATGCTCCTCGCTCTTACATAATACACACATGACTTTTGTGCATTTGTTGTCGCAATCGTCCGCACCACATTTAAGGCAGGTTTTCTTTTTGTTTTTGCAAAACTGCGCCGAGTGACCTAGGAGGCCGCAGTTTGTACATTGTCTTGGTCGAAATTTGAAGTAGCTCACTTTGCTTATTATGTATTCGAATTTCAGAGAGTCCGGGAGGTCAGTACCTGCGAAGGTTATCTTCATTGTTGTGGTTGGTATAAATTTGTTAGGGTCGTTTCTATCTCTGGTATTCAGCCTTTGTGCTTGTAGAATCTTTATATTTTCTAATAGAATTCCCATTCTATTGCAAGGCTTAGCTGAGTTTACTATCTCATCTGTGTTAATTTCGTGCGGGATGTCTCTGATCACTCCATATCTGTAAACAAAATTGCCGGGGATAAAGGCTCTGAGGTTATATTCTTTCAACTTGGTGTTGTCGACAGCATTGTTTGCTTCTGTAGCAGTTTCAAAGATTATCCTGAGTCTATTGAACCCAGCTTGCTTAACATCTTTAATGCCTTTGATGTTTAAGCTTTTGTTGTATACGAACATCTTCATTGGGGTTAGTCTAACCCTATCACCATTTGTATCCACACTATCGATGAGGATTGCAAAGGATTTACCTTTCGCATCGGGTTGATATTTATTGACTTTCATGTTGGCTAGCGGGGCTTGAGATGGTGTGGCGCGTGGTATGTTTTCAGAGGGGTTTGAGTGCAAGGATGTGTTATTTGGTACAAAGCTTTTCAACTCTCCCTTGCTTTTTGTATTACCGTTGTTTTCAACTAATCTTCTTTTTTTGAGAGTTTTGGTGTTTGGGTCCCCTGGGTGTGGGGGTCTATCCTCATAGTTTTCTTCCATGTCGCAGTTCACAGAATGAAATATTAAGGTGCTAGATGTATGCTATATTATGCTCGCCAATTGTTCACTCCACTTAAGAAAGTAAAAGGGTACTCACTGTTCTTTTCCTTTGTGAGAGTATTCCAGTATGTCAGTCACAAGTCCAAAGATCGTTATTATGCCAGGAACCAAGATATGGCGTTCGTAGGATTCTGAGAAAAACAATAGATGCTCGGGGAAAACCCTTCACTTCACTGATCTGAATACGTCCTTCCACTAACACGTTCCACATAGGAATGTGATCTACGTTCATTTAGGCAGCTTCACTATAGGACTGACTGTCAACATTTCAAATGCGTTTTCGCACTTAAAGTTGTTTTTGACACAAAATTTGGTACAGATTTTTTGATCCATTTAAAAACCAAATAAAAGGAACAAAGAACACCCAAAACACGACTAAGAAAAACAGCTGTCCAAAATTAATTGAAGTTTCTAGCTTTCAAGTATTGAGCAGCGCTAAGCAAATCCATCGTTGGGCCTCCACCTTAAGGCAGAATGTAACAACGGGCGGTAGGAAAACCAAAGGATTCTGACACAATGGTGAAAAAATCTGAACAACAAAAGATTCTGCTACCAGGCCTCATACATCACAAACAAGACTGCATAAGTCACTGGCAAAGAAGGTGAATAACTCTAATTCATTTCCAGATTGGAAATACCTATTCCTAGCGGCTGTGTCAAATTGAAGCATAAATACCAAGAATTAGGATTTCTTCTAGACATATGCGTCAGCTCGTTGTTGATCTCCTCCGGCAAATTGAAAAGAAAACACACTCATGGCATGTGGTTTTCAATAATATATTTTCTCATAAAATATAAATACAAACATATTATTATTAAGGTCATCCATATTGTTGTGTGAATACATTTGTTTGTTTAAAATGTTCATGAGTTTTCCTCTGCTATTAGGTTGCATATATTATACATGAATATCTTCATATCTTTCTTTAATGCTAATAGAAACATTATAAACTTTTCATCATATCTTTATTAGGCATTAACAAACTTATGTATGTACGACGACAATACCGTTTCATTATAAATCATATTTCTATTAGTCTTCAAGTGATTCAAGACCGATTTTAACATTTGCTGGCTATTTGTCACGTTCGCAGAAAGTCCTTCCTAGATTAAAAGTCATCTAACTACCAAGAGAGGAAATCAATCTTAAAATCAACTTGATGTAATGGTGTAAAACATGTACGATAAGTGCTTGTACTTAAAATCAAATAGTAATTTTTTGGTTGGTTGTTGTTGTTGTTGTCATTAAAATGCATCGATTGATATTAACTTTCCTATTTACATTCAATATTTGTTACTAACTGACTATCAGCATTTCGCCTTTTGGGATTTCCATCACTCTGGTCATGCACCGTCTTTGCTTGGATTATTATCAATGCAAGGTTTAATCTAAAACGTATCACTAAGTTTAATGTAAGCTTGTTTACCTCACTATTATTGATAAGTTTTTCTTCATTTGTTTTGTTTAAAACACAACCTAATCCTCTTAATAATATCTCAAAACACTTGGTTTGAGTCATTCAAAAATATTTACAGGTCTCTGTTATTTTTTCTTTTCTATATTTCCGTTTTTGGTTAATCATTTTAACTAAATTAAAGTTTTGTGTTGAAATTCACAAGGAGTAAATTCGTCTTTTTCATCGTTAGGAAAGGGTAGGTTTTAGGGTAGAAGAAATCACAGCAAATGTGTCAATGAAACGAATGAATATTGAGGGAGGACATCAATGTGAATTTCTGTTAAACTATTTCCAAGCGATTAATCTACTAGTAATGATTACCTGGTTCAAATCATCTCTCATCGCGCGATGGTTGCAGACTTTAGCGGTTAAAGACAAAATTATTGCTTAAATGTAATGTCCTGATGCACATGTTAAATGTTCTGCACACAAAAGCAAGTTTTAATGGTTGATTGATTTAATGCTTTGATTTTGCGTTTGCCTTGAGGGGAATAGCATAGAATAGACTTAGAATTGTTGCACCAAATCTATTGTCAATAAAATATGAACTCAAATTATTCCGGGTCCTTGGTTGAGCATGTGCGAGTGTCATTTGACTACGCCTGCAAGGCTTCGCTGTTTTCGTTTCATCTTTCAATTGCTATTTAGTTTAGATGTTCTACAAATATGATCTTACGACTACATACACTACTTTCAGCCATTCGAGAAAGTTGGGTTTTGATGTGTTTGAAACCAATTCTTAGAGCGTAGGATTTCTTTTAACTTTATTTTCAACTGTCTCAATTCTAATAAGTATGAAATTCTGATTTGTTTAGTATTTATTTCAGAGGGTTTAATGTCTGATCTATTTTTTGTTTTGGTTTTCTAAGTATAAAATACGATCGCGTTGTTGTAATCTAAAAAGAGTGTGCAAACAGTGAAAAATTGTGTTCTATGTAAACGTTCATGTGTGCTAGTGAATCGGAAATGGTGTGTGTATTTTTTTCGCGTAGGGAGTAAAGTAGCTCAGATCAGTGAAATGGAAGTATTGAAAGTTATCGAGGGAGTTGATAGATTTAGTAGAGGATCAAGGATTGGCTGAGTGTCAGCGAGTTGTTATTGGGGCGGAACATGCACATACTACTGGAGGCGTAATTAGGCTTACTCCATTTTCTTCGACAGATACCTCATTTCTTAACTGGGGCTCACTCCTCATGTTTTGTTTCGGTTTGCTTTTGTTTTTGAGCCCTTGAAAGTCCTTGGTCTCATCAGCGAGCAATTGCTAAGGGATTGTATGTGCGCCGGCCGTTCAATTTCATTGTCCCCATTGTATTTGTTCTGTTTGCGGTGTAACAAGTGTAAGCTTAATGTCCTGGGTGTGTCGTATTGTGGTATCTGCAGTGGTTTTCCCGATCAATGGATGTGCAAAGATATGTTCTACATGATTCCCACTATACGCATTACTCTTGCTAGTTCCCATGCTAACGATCGTATCTATTTCAACTTTCTGCATCACGTTACGTAAAAACTCTATAAAAATAATTATTACAAATATACATCGAGTTACATATTATTTTGTCTATGCATCGTATAATGGTTATGAAGATGGTAGAGGGTAGTTGCAGCCAATTAAGGTTACTTCGTTCGGATTCATTTGCGCTCCACCAACCCGTCCTGCAAAAAAGTCCTCGCTGTCTCCCCTTTATTTGTGTCGGACTTGCAATGAGATGGTGCAACTCTATCGCTGAATCCTTATCGAAATAGTCTTTATTTTTTATTTTTAATCTGATTTTTGTTCACATCGCGCTCTGTCCGCTGCTGATTTCTTCCGTGACAAACAAAAATTGTCTATTCGTCTTCCTCTTCCCTGAAGAGATATGTACTCCAGTAAACCAAGTTAAATAGTGCGAATACTAACGGAAACGTTATTCGTGAAATAACGTCGATTCTCTTCGATCTAGAACATTGACTTGGATAAATATTTTTGATTATTAATATATGGATCTAGAGATTAGCTTTTTGATTTGTGAGTTAATTCTTTTGTTGTTAAAGGAATATTGAAATTTTTTAAGTTTTCATCACTGACAATATTTTCGTTCGAACTGGCAACAAACGTATGACAGAAATGAAAACGAAATTCAACAAGAAAAAAATTAAGAAACAAATCAAAAGTTGAAGTTAAAATATGTATTCGTTGGTAGAGATACGAAAGTAGATATAGTAGCAGTGGCTGCCATGAGTACAAAACTTAGATGGAAATTTAAAAATCCAAACTCAAACAATTTATGCATTGTAACCATATATATATATATATGTGTTACCAAATCAAAGCTCTAAACTCCAGACAAAATTTTTTCAAAAAATCTTGACTCTATCTAAAGTGTTTTGTATTGAATACAGGAAGAAGCTGGTGCAAAAGAAGAAGAGGATAGAAAACATCTACGAACCGCAGAAATAAATGAACTTATAAAACAAAACACAAACGAAAAGCAACGAAAATAGAAGTAAACACTGGTGCAAAAAGCAGATTAAATAGTCAAGAGCAGAAAAACCAGAAACAAACCACTCGAATATCATAAAAAATTTGGTAAGACTAGCTTCACTATTGTAATTGCTGTTGGTGCATTTTGGTGTAGATTTAAAACTTAATGTGAGAACTAGAAAGCGAAGCCAAAAGACAAAAAAAAAAAAACATTTAGTGTCGCATGCAATTCATGAAACGACTAACTTATGATGAATCTCGAACGAAACTCTGAATTCAAGTAAGTGCCTTAAATACACTACTGAGTATAATTTGGAAGAAATTAAATACCGGGAAAGGTTAATAAAGGAGACCATAAAACGTCTAATTTATGAATCCTGCAATACTTATTTGAAAAGAGTGCTGATTTTGAAAGAAGAATATTTCGTCACATGAAAACGTTCGGTTCAATCGATTTTTGTGGCAGAGATATGCCCTAGGATTCAATTCGAATGACTAGGTCTAAAAAGGTAGATAAATAAATAAAGGTCTATTTTACAAGCTCCAAGAGTTCTCGACTTCAAGTTACTTACTCAATTTGATAACTTGCTTCCTCAAACAGAATATTTGCCGTAAAGAGTTGAAATACCTCAAGGTTCCCATTTAAGGCCGACTCTTTTTAACATCTTAGCATCTTATCTCCCTACAAAGCGAGCACTGTAATACAACGAGCACCTAAATAGCGGCCTTTGTCGGCAATATCTGCTTTTAATCTATCTGAACTGACCCAATACCATAATGACAAGGATATTTGGAAAGTCGATCTCTCCATAGTTGTGGCTGTGCTCAACTTACGTTGGAATGATCAAACTGGCACCTATTGGTACACCGCGGAAAAATACAATGCAAATGTTCAAATCGTATTAATCGCAGTAAAACTTGCGTTTTGCACTAGAATTTGTAATACATGTTCATGTGTTTCACGGTTGACTTTCACATCAGAAAATAAATGGATAGGAAAGAGCGCATTGTCTTCGTGTTTGCACTTTGTCTTTACAATACCGTCAGAAGGACTCTGTGTAGACCGGAGGTAGGATGAAGTTATTGCCCAGGATATTATTATTTCAGTGAACTGACTTCCCAGACATCCCAGAATGCGAATCCTTAATTTCCCTGTGTACTTTTAATTCAGCCGTACTTTAAAGCAGAAGATGCAACACTACACCGAGATTTAGTCTGATATATACAGAATTTTTATTCAGATTTTTGAGTCAATGGTGCATGTGAGGCAGATAGGCTGTGGCCGTATCTGCTCAATATGTTACTCGAGATGTAGTAACACATCAGGCATTTACTTTCCCATCCAAAATAATTGAACAACCATCTGACCAATGCATTCCTTTTTCTATTCAATTCAATTTGGGCCACTTTTTATTCATTTAAAAAACTATTTCATTTGTTCGCTAACTTGAATTAAGCATTCAAGTATGACAAGTTCCACATCTGAAGGCAATTTTTCGCATGCCATTGTTTCACCTATGCTCAACCAACCAAGCTTAATGATAACATTTAACAAGTAGGTCCAGAAGTTTGAAATGAATATTAACTATGGCACCGCAGGATCTGATCTACAGAAGTAGGATCGTAGTATGATTTAGTAATAGGATCTACAGAAGTAGTAGAAGCAAGTGGGAATAAATGCCCTTAAATTTCAGCAAAACGATACCTATTTTATCCAGCATAAAAAATGTCTGCGTTTGCGCGAGAATGTTGTGACGTTGCTGTTGACAACCAAGGATAACAGCAGTCTGCTTACAGTGGGTCCTATGATAGTACATGGACCATGCGTATATAGATTTCATTGCAAAAATTTCATGAAAACTGGTGAGTTTCACTTTCATACATTTGGAGAAAGTAAGAAATTAGTTATAATATATAAAATAATTGCAAATTTCGAAGTGTTTTAAACTATTTTGAATTTTTAAACAATTTTCCGCTCGTTTGTAGAGGGAGCTGCGCGAAGCTCCTTTTTTAATGGTGAAGGGTAAATTGAAGGACAAAAAATGAACATGTTCGGTTGCGCAGCAATCTAAACACTGCGATAGTAGAATAATGGACTCGAAATAGCCGTTTTTAACTTCAGTCCGTTTCTAATTTCATAATGATCAATGCGAGAGTATGTGACAAAAAATGTATCGGAATTTTAAATTTAAGGAGATAGTGATAGGGATTAAAATTAGCATTGAAGAGAGGAAAAATCAATTTCATCAAAACTAGTATAAACAAAATCAACTCTGCAAGCAAAGAATTACAAATAAAGATCTGCATTGGAAAAACGATTTCAACATCCTGATAACATTCCTAGAAAAAGAAACCGTGAAGAAAAAGTGTAAAGCAGAAGCAAATTAAGGACATCTAAGTTACCTAGAAAGGTTTTGAAAACTAGTTTTATTTGATTGATGGGAGTTATCATGCTGTTTAATGCGTCCAAAGAAAGTTTGTAGACTGTAAAGTATAAAAGGCACAAAGCTCAAGGAAAATTTAATAAAACTTATGTAGTGTTGTATGTAAGTAACGTATGCATGTTGGCTTCATGTTATATTGAAAGTGTTTTACTGTATTCATGTAAATAATGAAACTAGTCTATAATCAAATTGTATTTACGTTACTCTTTAGTGAAATCACATAAACAATTCAATTCATAAATAAGATAAGGACACTCTGAACTTCAGCTGAATGTAAGTTTTGTTGGCGATCTTATCTTGAAGTATAAAATCATCAAAACTTGAAAAATCATCACAACATCAAAAAGAAAATCTTTAAAATAAAAGCTATTACCTCGTAGGGAACTTCGCCAGCCACGTTTTACAACAATGTGGTCGTTTTGTTGGTCGTAGATGAACCTCACACTGTCGTAACTTCTCCAATGCCAATGGATCACCTGGATGGCGAACCAGAGGTTTCTGAAATTTGAAAGACTATCTTTACTTAATTTTTCATGTTTCTTAGTCGTTTTCTATTTCAAAGCAAAAACATACACGGTCAAAGGCAATTTTTTTCACTTCAAACGATTAATTTATGCAGTCCTCATTTGAATTTGTCAATAAAATTTATAAAAAGATTAATTTCCTGAAAAGCAAATGTTTTCCTTTCATATTTTATTTAAAAGCTATTTAGTGGAGTTAGTTTTTGTAACTAAACATCTCCGAGTCAATATGGATCTTAGTAAATTGACTTATGCCCTATAAATTTTTAAGTCAATTGAGGGCAACCAATTTGTATCCGTTCGTAATAAATCTTTTAATATTTAAGCAGACTTGACCAGCGATCTGTCGCCATTTTTTCAAAGTTGCTACCAAGCACTTACAGCCTAATTTAGTAGCGTCTAGTGCAAATTTGTTAGAAATAAATGTTATAAATTTGGCAGGCTATCAAAACACTTACTTCTGTGTCCAAAAATAAGAATTACTTTATTCAAATTCATGATTATCATGAATGTCTACAATTCTGTTTTGTAAATTGGTAGCACTGTTCTTGATATCTATGCAGAGATTTACGTCAAAATAATCTGCAAAGCTAAATGAGTCTATGACTTTGTCGATTTTCGCGATTCTGTTTGGTGGAGCAAAAAATCGCGTTGAATTTGTATGGGGAGTAGTAGTTCTACAAAATATTCTAAAATATTACATCGTATGAAAGTGTCAGCTAGAGTTACAGAGATATTCATGAAGACAGAATGAGGATCTAAGGCGAATAGCGACTTGAATAGTGTCAACGTCAGCTGTTGAGCATTTAAAACGATTAACACGATCATGAACACGTTGTTCACTAAAGGAACAATTCAAATATGGGAGTGAAAAATCCTACAAAAATTCAAATAACACAATTCAAATAAAGATATACAATACGAGTTTTTCATCTTTTGGGTTTGTTTCTCATTTGAATCTTGAATGTTTGGCTAATGCTCGTTGTGAGAACATCTGTATCTTTGTTACGAACTGCTACGGTATTTTGAAAGATTAATATTTTTCATCAAGAATGCCTGAAATATTCTGAATTGAGGGCAGAAGAGTGATTAGGATTAAGTTTACGGCTGAACGAGGAATGTCACAAGCAAAAATAGTTCAGAAATGAAGTGCTCACGTCGAGCTGTACAATATTCATTCAAAACGGTTCAAACAAACTAGCGTTCAGATAAATTCACCAAGAAAAGGACGAAAGAAAATAACAAATGAACGCCAGAAACAGAAAAATTTCTTCGGAATACGTTGAAATTTTTTTAGAGCCAGATAAAAACAAATGAGTGCGTGTACGTCGGAGAAGGAGACATCTTATAGTTTAAAAGCTGCAAGGCAAGGAAGAAGTCCTTGCTTTCGCTGTAAAAAAAGGAGTGGTATTTTAAACACAAACATTGTACTACTGAAGACTGGCTCAACAACTTGTAGCTCGCTGAATGCACTTTTGACATTTGCTTATTTCATCCCAGTATGCAATCATATAATTTAAATAACTGAATTAATATTTGATTTAGGAATAAACAATTCAAGAAAGATTACTTAGATGTTTTATACACTTGGTGTGATGTTTGCGAGGCGAATAATAGGTAAAGATTACACCACGGAATGGGTCGTTCCGCCAGTGAAGCATAGCGGAGGCAATATTATGATCTCGGGTGACATTGCTGCTAGTGGGGTTGGACAAAAGGTCCTCTGTGAAGGGTACAAGATTAAAGTGAAGTGCTCGAAACAGCTCCAGGCACATCAATGTCTCTAGTTTTTCGGAATTCCGACTGATATGATCCATGCCACAAACTGGCCCTTATGACTTGCATGACATAAACTGACACTACTGGCCAGTTCCCTAAAGTCACAGAATCTGAATTCCTTTGAACATTTTTTGTCAATTTTTAAGAAAAATATACGGCAGCAGTCATTATCAAACAAACGATCATTATTTAAAGCTTTAAAAGGAGAATGGGGAGAATGTCACAAGAAGAATGTTTCGGGATAATTATTTTGAATGGTATGGAGTTAAAACAAAGTAAAACTTTAAACATTGCGAGTTCATCTGATTTTTGGACACAGTAGTAAGCTGTTGCTATATATTTCAAATGTCTGAATGCAAACAATTAATAATTTATATAAGGAATATCAACAAGAAATTATAAAAACTCATTTTATACGGATATTTTTTGATGTTTTAGTGCCTCAGTATCCTTACTATCCACTGGCAATCTGGCTTCATATTTATTGCGTAAAAAAGAATGCCACTGTAAATAAAAACAACATAAAAATAAGCCCTAAATTTAATACTATTCAAATGATTTGACTTGAAATTAGGGTTAATGTCAATCTGAATCAATTTTTCCAATATTGTTACAACCGCGGTAGTGGCTAGAGTGCTTATGAAATAAAAAACTTAATTCAATAATTTGTATTGCCATCGTTTGTTCCTTTTACAGCTTTTATTTGGGTCTTCAATAACGTTTTGGTGAATAGATGATTAACACCTTTCTGGGGCTCTTAGATCTGGCCCTAACTCGTTTTTGAGAGCACTCTGTAGGTGCTCAATGGGATTATAACCAGAGTTCTGCTCTGGTCAGTCCGCATCAGAGATTCGAAACGCGTAAATTGTGATCCTTACATTACGAAGGTGGTATTTTTGTTGGCGCGGGGATCAGCTTGCAAGGCTTACCACTGATTGGCATCGTTTTCTTGCAAGCGATTCCTGATTGTCAGGTCGTTGATAAGGATACCGAAGAAATAGATTTGCGCGTTTATTTACATCCCGATTACGCCACGCAGTAATCCGAATATACTGGCTTTCCTGGACACTGGTAGCACTAAATCTGCCCGAATATTTTTGAAAGCGCTTCTCGAATATCCCAACTGTAAAGGCCGAAATACAATAGCGCGAGACTGCGACACGAGAGCGCGACGACAGTCTCGCAGCAAATGTCAAGCAGTTTTCGTAACATGCATTTGTATGCGACATCGTACAATGATTGCGATGCGTCGATGCGAGGCGGGAAATATTCGGAAAAATGAAAATTCCGCGGAACGCGGTGCATGATGTTTGTCAAATACAAAATGGCGCTTAAATGAAATTTGTAATTCAAACGCCTTAATTACTTTTTAAGTACTTTGGTTATTATGAATGAATTTTGAATGAAAATTTCGTGCATCCTTGTTAAGACTTTTATTTGCTAAACGAAGGAACATTCCATTCAAAAAATCAAAAACAATTTTCAACAAATTTCATTTAAAACGTCACCAATTTGACATTTGTCATATGAACATTAATGTTCCCCGCATTGTAAATTGAATGCGCTGCGTGACGGCGAGGAAGAATCGCATCGCGCTCACGCATCGCTCTGTAGGTTGTAGATACTAGTTACGCATCGCAACTGTAGGTTGTGATTGATTAATCTTCCAATATTCTTACGACTCTAAAGTCAGAATCACTGTTTAAATGGCATCGAATTCTACCAATTCTGCATTTAAATTAATCTCGACCCAGCTACCGAGCGGACGTGGATTTTTTCAGTTTAACCTCTACAAGATCGGTAGGTCGCGGTCTTCATATCGCATAGTCTGCATTTAAGGATGACGCCTGGCATGCTCTTTTCATACGGAAATTTGGATCGTGGGACAATTACAAAGGAAAAAAATAGGAACTCTCCGTCTGAGTAGCATATTTGGAGCATTGCTGCAACCAATTAACAATTGAAACCAAGTGGTATATTGTGAAGAAGGAAGGATTGATTGGCTGAAGCTGTCGGGATGGAGAGTCCCTTTGTTTATGATTATAGAAGTCAAGGGACTTCCGTCAAACTAATTCCTCCATTGTTATTTTATAAATTTTGTTATCAAAATAACAATCGGCGAGAAGCCCTTATTTTCGATTGAGGAATATTTGTGGTCAGGTAACATCATGCCACATTCTACAACCCCCTGGCTATGGTGTTGGACAATCAAAGCAAATCAACGAAGCCCAGATTAGAAATCATGTTAAAGTTTTTCTTCTGAAACAGAACGATCCCAAACGGGTACACGAACGTTATTAAGTCCACTCAGTAAATTTTCTGCTACAGCTCGGATATAAGAAAGTCGCTGTTCCACTTGAATATTAGTGAGAATTCTATTATCTCAAGCTAGAATGTAAATCAGCTGCTTGTAAAAGAGCAAAGGAAGATCTACCCTCGTCTGAGGGAAGAGACTACTTCCGAAGATGATGGGCAAGTCATTCGCGCTCTGTGGTGGAAAGGCCCAATGGACTTTCAGCCTTGTCACTGACCTAGAGCTGAAAATGGAACTGAAATAGAAAGTATTGACGCTTAACTGGTGCAGCACTGAGTTTCTCAGTTTTACCAGCACGAAATTGGAAAATCCAGGACTCAGAACTGCTTGTTTTGCCAAGCGGTTGTGGATGATTCCTACAACAATTTCTTTGAATACGAACGATTCTGATTAAATTAACAGGCGATTCCTCCCCGGATATTTTGGTGGCGGTTTAGATACTATCATGGAAGGACAAACGGAACGGTTTGCCACACGACGCTGTGCAGTGTGATTGTACTCATAAAGAAGGACGTTTTTGCTTCTTGGTGGAGACAAGACAAGAAGAGACAAGAGGTTACTTTCAACGTAATCCTTATCCTTCCTCCCTCTCCAGTTGCAAAAGAGACATCCAATCTGAATCCATGAAAGAAATGTGACAAACAGTTCAAAGCAAAGTACTTGACACGATACTGCAGATCATCGATGGATAATTTGAGGCCTTATGCTACTGGGAGTCCTTTACTTAAGATTTAATAAGCCTTGGTACATGGTAACTTCAATTTATCGATATATCTACAATACTGTCAAATTAAACTTTTATGGAACTTACCATCGGTATTGTAGCGTTACTATCCGTGTCTAGTAGATCAGATGCAGCATCCAAGCTTACTTGTTCCAATTCACGTCTTTTCTTCTTCATATTTTCTCTATGCATGTCTGCGGCCCGATCCGTATAAGTTGCATTAAGAAAATTTTCCAAGAATTTATTTGTTCCCAACCAAAAACATATTGAATCGATTACACAGTATTGCAAAATAAAGTACATACATGTTGTCCACAAAATAAGAGGTGTGTGAAAATGATTATTTTTTTTTTGTTTTGAAACATTTCAAATAAATAAACCAATCATTCACAGGAAAATAAATGTACATTGATTTGAAAGATAGATGTGTTCATTTACAAATACAAATACATTATTTGTTTGTTAGAATGCAATCGGGCGTGATTTATGGTTTATCAAGACATTCGTGAAGAGAGACATGGTTGAAATATAGTTGAATCAATCATAAGTAGAGTAACAGTAACATTGTTTGTGACGAAATTGGAGTACCATACGGTTATATAGAAATAAAATAGAGAAGAAATTAATAAACAAAATGTTAAAAAGCGAAAACCGTGAATCATTTTATTGCAGCAAACCTGAGCGTGATGCGTAATTGACTAGGGCAAACTCCAGTAGCGCGCCAAATACAAATGTCAAACATACGCCGGTCCAAACATCAATAGCCTTTGTATAGGACACAGGTGGTAGCGAGGCGTTTATTCCTGAAGTTTGCGTAGCCATCGTAAGGAGTGTTGTTACACCTGGAACGTCATGTTTAAGCGTAAATTTTGAATAAAGAATTGTAGCACGTACCTAATGATACACGAGCAGGAACGGCACCTTGGTCCAGCCAGAAGGACACCCATGATACAATTACCAACATACAACACGGTATGTATATTTGAATTAAATAGTATGAAAATTCTCGTTTGAAGAGCAAGTCTACCTTAAGACAGCTGTATTCACCTGAAAGGATATTGAGTATAATTGCATGTTCCTCGGATTTTAGGTCTGTAATGATCATAGCGTTCGAGATTAAATTACAAGATTATATATATAGGTTATATTCATTCAACAGTTGATCCTAAAATAGAAAACATTTTGCTTAAAGTCACACAAAGCAACTGGGGTGTGAAGTATTTTGGAGAACTTGCTCAACTATTCTATTGGGTCTCCAATTTCATACTGCAATTTGTTGACGTTTTCACTATTTCTTTGCAAAATTCCACACAAAACTTATAAATTTGTGAAACTTTTTCTTATCTTTTGTCAATATATGTATAAAGTCTCTTGTGACATAAAGGGATACTCTCTTATGACATAAAGGAATACTAGTATGCAATCAAATAACAATGGCATTCACTCTTCTTTTTCGAAAATTAATTTCGACAATAGTTGACAGTTTCCTTAAATGGAACCATGTGGATGTCAGCATTCTCATATAACATTTTCGCTGTTTGTGTACAATATGTGAAAAATGCACACAAGCTTATTATTAAAATGTGTAGCGAAATTTTCGCAGGGAATTGCGTGGGGCATTGGGAATATGACTTTCGATATGAAGTTGACTTTCGAATAAATTTTGAATGAATCTATCAGCATACTTTGGACGTGCATAAAGTTCATCATTCATTGCTATTTTATTCTTTTCTTCGCAATGAGTATAGGTGTAATTTATGAGCAACTTCTAAAATAAATATTTTTTTGATATAATATAAAAATTAAATTTTATTACTAAGGACATTTTACGAAGCCCAAATATTTTCATTTTTCTTAATCACTAATCATGTGCCATAAGATATCTTATTTGTAATGCACTTGTATAAGGATTTTAAAAATTCTAAGAGTCCTAAGAAAATTCTAAAAAAGTTTTATTTTTGTTGCCGCAGGCCACATTTTCTTGATTGTTGATTGGGTAAGCCGCGCGTTCCTTTGCTTTTGCTGTCGAGAATGCGTTTCGGCTGTATGCGGCTACCTTCAGCTCGTTCTCGAGGGCGACCCTATCTAGGGAACGAATGGCCCGGCAGATTCAATCAACTATCAAGATTTAAAAAGTCCTTTGAGTAGAATACTTTCAACAATGTCTTTGCGACACTCATATCGTTGTTATTGCTCTCTATATTTGAGGATTATCTCAACCACGGGTTGGGGGGACACTCATCACAGGCTACTGTCAGCCTCCACACGGTGAGGAGCCTATACTTGGCTGAAACGAGGCGAATGTGGTTTCGAAGGATAGAGAGTACGGTGAACTAGTTGTGTTTGGGAATCCCGAAAGCTTTAAATAAATTGCGGCTAGGGACTGAAACGTGTTTCAAATCTTGGGGGTGGAGACCCGTCTATAGAGACCGTGGAATAAAACCATAAAAGGCAGGTGTGGCTTGCTTTTTGAGATTCTTTGTGCCAAGAAATTAAGTCAGTCAAACTAATATTCCTGCATGTCTCATCACAAATAACGTCAGTTTATTCATATCTTACTCCTTAGCGTCAGGTTAAGCAATAATGTGTGATCTTACCTGTATTAGTTTTACTATTACAATAGTCTGTTAAGAATTTCTCTAAAGTGAAGCGAGGTAGGTGAAGATTTTTTACTACTTGTACAGGATCGCCTTCTTTCCATTGAAATACCAAATCATCGGTTGTCCAGCCGTCTAGGAGATAATAAATAAAAAAATTAATCAATTCACCACGATAGTAAACTAAGCAACTTACAGCTCGCCATTCTTAAAGAACAGACTTGTCTATCCAAAGGATATAACTTCAAATTCATAGGACATGCTAAAGTCAGTGAAATTCTTATACTGTACAGCACGGATCCTTTCGGGAATATCCGAATATACACATTTGGCATGATAATATTGTGAAAGTGTCCTTCCTTTTCATTGGAGAAGAACAAGTCAGGCATCCAGACACGACTTGCTTCTGTCAATGTCAGATACTTTAGTCGACCTGGAATAAGAGTTCAAATGCTAAACTTTGTGACAAGATAAAGCAAATGGCTATAATGACACGAAGAATTAATAAAATTCAATATAAAAATAAAGCAGTTTCTAGGCCAATCTTGGTTTCGGTGCCAACTATAACAATTATTTTTTTAAGTGAATGCCGAATTGTAGGATTTCGGTTTGGACTACTTTATACTTAAAATAAAGATGAAAATCTGAAAAGATCAGAAAAGAAAAATCAAGCCACGTTTATACCTCCAATATCGTCGAATTTCAATCTTTCATCCGTCCACTGTTCTCGGAATGTGAGTTGAACACTGTATTCCTAGTAATGAGAAGGTAATTGAAAACTTTTAGTGAGATATACAGTAAGATTTCGTCGTCCTTAAATTACTAAATTCAGAAAGCATAAGTAAAGAAATACGTTTTGATTGATTACGTTCCATGCTAAGCTGGTTTGCATGCGAAACGAAATGGAAGCTTTGACATTGTTTCGCGCCACGCATTAACCTCACATGAAATTCCAAAAATCAAACCATGCAATTTTGCGGTTACATTGAAAGCACAACCTCAACGGTAGCCTTCTCACATTTCTAATGCTCATGCACATGCTGCTTCGTGTAGTGTCATATGAAATTATCAACGAAAGAAAAGAATCTTACGGAATAGAACTGAGTTAATCTTAAAAAATTTCTACGAAAATTATTGGCGATACATTACAAATGAAAATGTTCTTCGAAACGTTTGAAACTAAATGAACTAATGACAGTTGAAATCCATAAAACATAGTTTGATGGTTTTATGATGAGCATGAATACAATTATTTAATTTTAGAATGCTTTCTTTTCTTATATGAGCTAGTTTGAACTTATCTACTGATCCTAAAACGCTTTTAAAGTACGTAAAACATGAAAAGTTAGTCCCTTAGAAGTTAAAAAATGTTCAATGCTTGTTCAAAATGTATTGAATGAATGACCTAGGACCGGAATGGCCTTTTGTGAGAAAGTTCAAAAGTTTACCTTGTTGAAACAGACCCTAAATACGAATGTTACTGCAAATGCATGCAAAACTGCATCTATATCCTCCCTAAGCTACGAAACGATGTTACACCTTCATTTTCATAGCAAAATGACGATTTTCTCTGGATACCTATCCAACCAGTAACTTTTCTATTACTGATTTTGTCCATTAAAATGAGTGTTTGTTCTATTGTTTGGTTTGTCAATCCGGATGTGTTTGTGCAGGAGTTTGCCTTATTTTTTCCGAGCTTGGTCTTTGTCGTCGGGGTTAAAGGAATCGTGACTGTGATGGCATTCGCTTTCTTCCAATTTCAATGGTGGATCATTGAATGCTTCCACCAAATTTCTAATGAATTGATGAACTGAGTGAGCGATTTATATGTATTAAATACAATTAATATATTACTCAACCGTTGTTCGTTTATTTTAAAGGGAAAATAAAAAAAAAATACTTGTAATAAATGTAATAAAATTTGACATCTGAGCGTACTTTTCTTACACTTGTCCGTCATTTGTTATTTTACCAAAAAAGTGGTGTCGTAGTTTTTAATTTGTGGAAAAGAAAATCTTAGATGCTTTTCTTAACTCGTTGTTGATGGGATTTTACTTTGAGATCACGCATAATATTTACAGTAATTAGTCTGCACACGGTGAAAAGAAATTACCAATAAGAAATCAAATCCGTGGTTTAAAGTATTTAATTTTAGTCAGATGTTCTTTACGATTTTTCATATTATTTGCTAGTGGGTTGATAAGGCTTTCGAGGATTGGAAATTCTCGGACCAGAATATTTATTTTTCAATTTTACTACGACAGCAAGGACTTCATCTTTAATTTTCATCTTTAATCACAAACTCTGTTTGTAGAAAATTGTGTTTTTTAATCGAAGATTTCGATCCGCACTATGTATGTAATCCTTATTTTATTTCATTTTATAAAAGAAATATTTCACAATCGTTTCAAAAGGTTTTTGAATCATGAAATTATTGATGTAAATAAGTGTAGGAGAATCTTATTTGTCAGACTAATTTTTATAATTACTTCAGCTCATTATTATTATTATTATTGTTATTATTATTGCTATTATTATTATCTTGGAATTGTTGGAATGATTTACGTTCCTTCAAGGAAAGGAGTTTCTAACTTTTGTTGATTCGGATGCAAGCACTAATTTGTGACTTATTTTAATTAATATTTATTGTTAACACCCCCCCCCCCCCCAAATGTTAACTCCGAATTCTATAGAAGGGAGGCAAATACGACTTGAGCTGTCGCAGCAATGATGATGATGATGATTACCAAATCACTTTGACGAACTTTTACACAAAACTTAAAAAAATGCCGGATTTAATGTTATTCATCTCTCTGACTCCAGGTCAACTGATTTTGAATTCTTTCAACAAGACTAAACGAGGTTGATGAGAGAACATACACTCTCCATTCCAAAAGAAACCGAATTTAAAAAAAAAATAGTACCACTAGTGCCATCTGTTGTAAGATGGCTTAGTCCCTCATTGACAACTGGTATAAATTTCATGACATTTGGATGCATACAACAAAATTTATTGCGTTTCAAATGTCAGTGTGTTTTGTACATCGGTCGGAAAATAAGTTTCAAACAAAGAGCTGCAATTGATTTTTGTGTTAAACTTGGTAAAACTTTTACTGAAACGCACCATATGCTACAAAATGCATATGGTGATGATTGTCTATCCCGTACGCAAGTTTACGAGTGGTTCGGGCGATTCAAATCGGGTAGAGAGACGCTGGATGATGACGATAGATCAGGCCGTTCCAGAACCAGATTATCGGAAGAAAATATCGAAAAAGTGCGTGAATTCACCAAAAATAACAAAAAATCGTCGGTGAAAGTTATTGAATTGGAATCAGGCATTCCTCAAACAACCGCATACGGCATTTTGACCGAAGTTTGGGCCTTAAGAAGGTTAATTCGCGGCTTGTACCACACAAACTCACCGAAGTCCAAAAAGTTGATCGAATTGAGCATTGCAAAGAAATCGTTAAAAGTGCTCGGAAGGATCAAAACTTGTTGAAATCGATTGTAACTGGTGACGAGACGTGGTGTTTTGAATATGAGCCCGAAACAAAGCGGCAAAGTGCTGAATGGAGAGCGCCGGATGAAGGAACACCCAAAAAAAGTCGCTTGGTGAAGTCGAAAGTTAAGGTTATGCTGATTTGTTTTTACGATTCAAATGGAATTATCCACAAAGAATTTGTTCCACCTGGCCAAACAGTCACTGGAGAGTTTTACTTGGGCGTCATGAAGCGTTTGCTGGCAAGAATTCGTCGTTTCGTCGTGAAATCGGCAGTTGGACTCTTTTGCACGATAATGCACCATCACATCGTTCGCGACTTGTAACTGAATTTTTGGTCAAAAATCACGTTATTCCTTTGCATCATTCGCCCTATTCACCAGATCTGGCTCCATGCGACTTCTATCTGTTCGGTAAATTGCATTTGGCGCATATTAATAAAAATGCTTTGTTCCAAAATGTACATTGGTTTTTTGTTTTTTTAAAAAGTTCAGTTTCTTTAGAAATGGAGGGTGTATTTTAGAAAGGAGGAAAATGTAACGTTTTGTTGAATAACAAATAGAAAAAATTATAAATTTATCATATTATAAATTTAAAAAATATTAATTCAAAAATAATTTGAAGAAAACGTTTCTCGGTGATATTAAGTTGGATTTAGATGAATCAGTTTAGAAAGATGGAAGTAAAATTTGACTAATAGTTTTTGACGTTATCTTTGAGATAATGACAGCTGATCCTACTACGTTTCAAATGAAGATGTGATTTGATTAGATTTTACCAGCTCTTTCATAGCATGAAAATGCACGTAAAGGCAAATTAGTAGGTAGCAGTAAGGTAGCTCTAGAATCAACGGAAGTTACTTATTTGATTGAATACTTCGTGTTAACCTCAAAATTGTTACGTAGAACTAGTGACACACACAAAGTACTATATCATTAGGACTCATTAAACGATTCTTTCAGGCTCAACGAGTTTGTTGAGCGTTTTTTTTTCAGTTTGCAGACGTTCATCTTGAGATTACTCACTTTATTTTGTCTTTTCTTGGCTTGGAGGACGCGAAAGTAGTTTGGCTAGTATGGGTATATGTGTATGGATTGGCTTGAAAAATTAACATTTGAAAATTGGCATATGAAAAAACATGCTGAATGAATGACATTTTATATCACTTAACATCACGATCGGTCGCAATCATCGAAATTATCAGGTCCAAACTTTAAGCGATTGCGCCCAAAAAAGCCCAAAACACTATTCACTGCCCAATCCTAGACAAATTTTAGCGTAACTTTTTGCCTTCTCTTGCATTTGATAACCCGACAATTACCCGACATATACCAAACAATTTTTATGTCTTTTTCATATAATTTTCTCAATTTTTTTAGCCTGTGCAAATGCAATCACCAGTTTTGAGGACTTCACACGTTTTTTCTCTGTCAAAACTGTTTTTCCAGTGTGCCAGGTCACAGGAAGTATTTTGATAGTTACATGTGAATGTTGTCAAATCGTATGAATTTAATTTTATTTTATGGGCTTTGTTTGGTGGTCGTGGTCAAAGGAACGACCAAAATGAGCTGTGTGAGCATTAAATTTCTTAAATTCTATAAAAAATAAAATGAAAAAAGTCGCCTGACTCCAAATAAAATTGAATATTAATAAAATTTAGAACAAATCACATTAAATAGAAAAGAATGATTTAAAATTGTAATCATAATGATTCAATATGCGATAAGACAAGTCTTCAGCAGAAAAAATTGACGTTGGTAGCAGAAATAAGAGCATCAAAGGAAAGAAACAGCGTCAAGAGAGAATAAATGCCCGTTTCCGCAAATCCAAGAAATAAAAACCAAATCTTTAAAAATATTCAACTTAAGCCAACAGCTTTAATAGAGACTCAATTCTGATTTTTTCGCTTAGATATTTGACAAATACACGTGTGAATTTTGAAAATAAATAATTTATCCAATTTGATTGAGATGGAATCTCACTTAAGGTTTACTATGTGGCGCCGCTTATTCATTTTCGAATTGTTCTATGTA
This sequence comes from Stratiomys singularior, assembly GCA_954870665.1. Taxonomy (NCBI): domain Eukaryota; kingdom Metazoa; phylum Arthropoda; class Insecta; order Diptera; family Stratiomyidae; genus Stratiomys; species Stratiomys singularior. The sequence continues at coordinate 158,601,747 of OX940878.1, read as the reverse complement.
ATTAATTAGGTCCTTGTTCAAAATTTTTAAATTTCAAATAGTTTAAAAGGGTGAAGACTTATAAATATTGGGTATGGAAATAAGTTTCCGCCGTTGGTAGACAGATGTCGTTACCGATACCATTTCAGTGTCTGCTGTGGTAGTGTTATTGGAATTGGAAGTTGTATGCGTAGGCTCACGAACGCAGTAGTCGAAATTCCTTCAAAATGTGAACACCGTTTTTTTTTCTCGCGTTGAAAATGTCGACTTTCATACCGAAAAACTGCATTTTCGGGAAGTCTTAGTTCATTATTTCATTCCCAAGAAAAGTGGTGCGGAAATGTATAGTATAATGCTCGATGTTTACGATAATCATGCTCCATCTGAGATGGCCTGCAGAGGTTTCGGGGTTTTAAAAATGGTGATTTTGATAAAGATCGTGAAGGGGCACTGAAAAAGTTTAAACATTCATAACTACGGGAATTGTTGGATGAAGATTCAAGTCGAAGCCTAGAAGAATTGTTGCAGGAGTTAAATGTTGACAGATCTATCGGCGGTAAGCGCTTGCACGCCATTGGAATGATCCAAAAAGCTGAGACTTGGGTGCCGCATTAACTAAGAGAGAGGGACATTGAACAACGTTTGGTAGCGTGCGAGATTCTTCTTCAACGACAAAAAAGAAAAGGTTTCATGCAGCGAAGTTTGACAGGAGATGAGAAATGGATGTACTACGACAACCTTAAGCAACTAAAACATTGGGTAATGCCAAGTAAAACGGGTCCATTGACGCTGAACGGAATATTCACGCTGCCAAGGTCATATTGTGCATCTGGTGGGACCTCAGTGGCGTCACCTATTACGATCTCCTGTAACCATCTGAAACAATCAAAGTTTTTAAAACTTTTTATACTTTATCTATTTCTGTATGCCAGAAGCCGCCTGATAATGTTCTCGCTGTTTATTCTAATGCTGTGGCAGTTTTTTGCCAAGAGGTGCCAAGGATGTCGCGGACATTTTTTTAGGGAGAGGAACTTTATAATGGATAACACTTCATTGCGCGTTTGGCCGTGATTGTTGTTTTGCCATTTTCGATGAAAATGGAAATGATGATAAATTTACATGATATGTTACTAACATATAGTGTGGATGTAAGTAAACTGCTATATAATAAAAAATCACTAGATAGAATCGATTACCAGAACTTATGGATCCCACATCGTAATTGTCACATATCCTTTAGAGTTTAAAGTTTATAAAGTTTCAAAATGTGCGAAAAGTAAAGGAAGTACCATTTAAGTTGTGTTCAATGAATGATCTTAGAAATGAAAGGATATGCTCCTATAGAAAGACATTTTACTTGATTAAATCATGGATAAAAATGAAGACGCTGAGTGAAAAAACCATTGCAACATGTTAAAAAATATGCTTGAATTGTTTACTACAGACTCCACACTAACCTACAAAGGTTGATAACGAAATATTTTCTAGATTTAATTTATAGACTGTTTAATTCATCAAAATATTGTTTTCAATAGATGATACAAACAATTGGGTTCGGAACGTCCATCAGCTTGTGCTATCTTTACCTTCAGGACGTGATTTGGCTGCCATCACATCCGCTTTCGTCAGCTTGCCTCTAAGCATAGCGTAGCTACTAACAAGCACTGACACTCCAGAGGAAGATCACAAAGAAAGAGATACGAATACCTCATGTACCAAATAAAGTGAGCTTCGCAAGATAGACTGCTTACAAATCAAACGACGTAGGTAAGTGGAGAGATCTCAATGGCCAGCTTTCTGAGCCTAAATGTATGAGAGAATTATTTTTCCGGTGGGTAATGCATAAAGAGACAATGTGTATGAGTAGGAAAAAAATCTGCGCATAAAGGTGCATATCTCTGCAGATTTGTCTCTATCTCATATCTCTAACAAGTGATCTGGAAAGTTCCGTATTCAAAGCGTGAGATTTCGAGTTTGTTTGAAGTTTGAGCGCTCTTCAGTGGTTATGGTTCGTTATGGTTCTGAATGCCAAATAGTAACACTGTGTAAGTCTTTTTGTATGTTAAGCTTTAATGGGTTGGGGTGCAATGGCTTGTAGATATGTGTAATAAAGGGTCATGACGAGTCGTTGCTCAGAAATGTCAGTGGCCCTTACTCTTGTTTTTATAGTGATGTCATTGAATAGGTATTTTGGTGTTTGCAAATTTCTGATCAATTGAATATGTCCTTAGTCGTTACTTTTCTTTTATTAAATATGTCAACAAAAACGTCATGGTATTAGGTTCCTTTATGATACTCTACAGGTTTTTTTGGTGTATGTTGCCTCTGGTTTGTTTTATGAAGGCGAATGAAGCCGTTCATTGTATCTGGTCATTATTTCTTCGTCCGGTTTGCCGACAATTTTCAGTCACCATCCGTATGCGTGAGTTTTTATTTATAAACGAAACTCAAAAAACATGTTTGTTGAAGACTGAATGCAAAACTTGAATCCCAAGTTTTTAAATTGTTTTTTAAATTTTTTAACCTTGTCAAATACATTTTCACCTGTTATCACCAGATTATTATAAGTTATGATATTATATTACATTTGTATCGACAGTCGAGTTAAGGATAACGTTTACATACACAGTACCAGTATGTCGGAAAAGTTCCCGAACTTATTTTGTAGCACTTGTACGAGTGGTGCCACCTCTTGGACGACACCGGTACTATGTTGCTACATCCCTCTGGAGTGTCTGAGAGTTTTTTCAACAGTATCCGTTCATTAGTTGCCGAGATAGACGTGCTTGAGTGAAAATGTGTTTAGTACCCCGGTGCAAGCTCTACGATGGATTAGAAATTTGAACATCGTGCCGAAATTAAATTCCGCTATAAACTTAAAAAAAAAACTTTCGCGGAAACGAAAAAATGATCGATTCGGCTTACGATGCAGGTGTAGTGTCGCGTACAACTGTTTACACGTGGTTCAGTCGATTCAAGAAGGGTAGAGAGTCGTTAGAAGATGACTTCGACTCCAAAGGCCTGATACACAAAGAGTTTGTGCCCCCAAACAACACCGTGAATGTTGCGTATTACGTACAGGTGTTAAAACGTCTGAAGCGCCGGATTAATCGCATCAGGCCCGAGTACAAGGAACCGGGATCGTGGAGTTTGCTGGATGACAATGCGCTTGCTCATTCTGTGAACATTGTGATGCGTTATCTCGCCAAAAATCAGATCCCACGCATCAATCACGCCCCATACTCGCCAGATCTGGCTCCAGCCGACTTTTTCCTATTTCCCAAGCTAAAAATGGCCTTGAAAGGACGATTTTTTGAAGATGTACGGAGCATTCAAGCGGCTTGCACCGAGCGTGTCACAGCGATAACTTCAGAGGAGTACCAGAGAGCCTTCGAATCACTCATGGAGCACTCAAATGAGTGTATATCTAGGGAAGGGTACTATGTTGAAAGTTAACTGGAATAAATTTCTTTAGATGTAATTTTCGAATATTTTATTTCGAAAGTTCGGGAACTTTTCCGTCATACTGTGTATAACGTAATATGTGTTAAATCAGTTGAACCCAAGTCAGAAGATGTATTTCATTATATTTTTTTAATTTTTAGTTTTTATTTTAGCAGGTTTGAATTTGAAATTATTTGAGGTTGTAAAAATTTTTAAGAGTAGCTCCTGTGAGGCAGAAGCATCAAGAGCTAAAGAGATTTTCGGTGTAAGGATAAAACATCATAACAAAGTTTATGTAATACAACATCATCATAAACCATGTTGCGATAACCCAAGTTGATAATTGGTCTGCAGTAGGATGTGTTACAGGTAGACACTTCACCTGAGTAAGGTTGCTAGCCAGCACGACGCTACTCTGCTTCCATCACTCGTAAAAGTAAACTCGGGAGTCAATCCGGGAATGATTTAATTGAATTTCAGTAATCAGCTATCCTGAGAGCTGTTCTCTAAGGTAGGGTACCTGAAGTATTGCGGCATAATATAGTCTTTATCGTAAGTTAAGCATTGGAATTATTTATAGATATTAAAAGTTAATTATTATTAAGTAATATCATAAAAGTAAGTTAATTATTTATAGAAACTATAATGTATAGTATATAGTAGCATAATGATAGTTAGGGCAATAGAAGGTAGCCGTAGGCTTAGTAGAGTCAACGAATGCACGATCGCGAGAATGCTACGCGACTCAATCAAAAAGATACGAAGATATGACTAACGATAATCGTGAGACGGATACCACAACAGCTGCGAGGGTGGCGAAAGAAAGTATTTAACCCGTGCACATCCATCCCAAATTTCGTCGCTCATTTTCCCAGATTACGAGGTAAACGTATCAAATGGGTGATCTTATTAAATGCGCTGAAACGACCTTTGGAGGGGCGGAGTTCGGGACCAACTGCCATGTTTTCCGCCACACAATCAAGCTCTGCATTAATTGCGTTCACTGAGTGTGGGTCACGGTACCATAGCGTAACAACAAACAGCGCTAACACTCAGAACAAGCGACCGATCCAGAAAAATCCAGAACAGATTTTACAGAATTGTATTAGTGTTAGTAAAAATGTTTATTTTTTGCTCGTTTTGTTTACAAGCACAATGTAAACAGATAGACAAAATAGAGAAAAATAAACATTTTTACGAACACCAATGCAATTCTCCCGAATTTTTTGAATACCGTTAGATCGGTCGCTTGTTCGGAGTGTTAGCGCTGTTTGTTGTTACGCTATGACGGTACTAAGAAATTTCCCTCTCTCGGGCGATCACCTTACCGGGCGACCGTTGGATGAAAAGTGATAAAAGCCCGACAAGCATGGAATGAGGATCTCTTTTTTCCTAACGTTGTGGAGGAAACCGAATCGAGAGGGTTCGTTAAATAGACCGACTACCAAGGAGTGGAATTCGAACTCTAACACCGGGATTCAATTGGGACGAAATTCAGTTGTTCACGACGAGATTCAAGAAGTTATCAGCAGCAGGATCGCTACGAACGTCCAGTCGCCTGGGGGCCCCTGTCCGGACATGTGGTAGAGTAATTCTTAGCATTAAATACCTAGTTAAGTAGATTGTTAATAAAAGCCTTTATTTTACGTAGCAATTCAGTTTTTTTAACAATATTATGTTGATAACGTGTGGGTGTAAAGAGTTCAACTCGCGGCGACAGTCCCCGTGTGATAGTGAAACTGTGGCGAAAGCGGGATGGTAACCGAGGACCCATCAGGATCTTGCGTGTGCTTGGCGGTGACGGCTTTCTTTGGAGAGGATACAGTGCGTCCGAGGCCAGCCAAGCTCCTTCTAGGGCTCGGGTTTTTTTTCATTGGGTGGAGGAGTGGCGCCCACGCCCATCTCCGACAGGCCTAACCAGGACCCAAATAACCCCACCTTGGAAGCAGAAGTACGTAAGCGCCCGGAGGGCAGGGAAAAGAACGTAATAGATGATGGACAACAGAAAATATCTTCTAATAAATTTCGGTCTATGAATATGAAATTGGTATGGGATTTTTTATGGACCGTTCCTATCGGAAACAATAAATACTCCGCAACGACTACTAAAAATACTCACGACAGGACAAAAACTCACGAAAAACCTTACAAACCGATCGAGGTTATCTTCGATGAAAGCTGTGTTTATCATTTTTTCAACTAAAGGTAGTAAACTTAATTCTTACGACCGACAATTTAACTAATTGGGAAGAGAGTCAAATTAGGTAGGGTTACTTATTATTTTAGTAGGTTTAAAATCCTAAAAACTGGTTTTTAATAAGTTTGAGTTTGGGTTGAGTAATAAAATACTCAGAAATGTTACTTTGTATTAATCAAACAAACATGTTAACTAAGAAGGTTTTGGCATTTAGTTTAATTTGGTTTGTTTTATTTCGGGTTTTCTTGTGTGCAGACAAATTAACGTGTTTTATGGGAATTAATTTGTAAGGAGTTCACTTATTTTCAATTTATTTAAGACCTTAAATAGAAATGTTAATTAGAAATGTTTAAAATATTCCGTGTTCAATATGAGCAGGAGACGTAAAACGAGCAACAACAATTCAAAATGGATCCTGTGCAATGAGCTGTTGATTTTTAATTAATGTTGCTTTAGATATAAAGTTTTATTATAATTCGTTCGACGTTGCTGTTTATGTGTTAATACGCAAATAGATTGAGATGGTTTTAATTCATTCATTTTTATTCAGATTTTTCATATGATTTTTGTGGAATTAATCTTATTAATCTTTTTGTCCATTTTTAAATGATTTTACCCTACTCAGTGAAACAATACGAAATGAAGGACATGAGGACTGATTTCCAGATTAGCTATTGAAGTTACAACTACATACTTATCGTTGCTTCACGACAATAGTGTAGGATGATAGCTAATCAACGTCTTTGCGTTGACCACGCCTCAACGTAGCGTTAAACTTTTGTTACTCCCAAGAAGTTTTTATGACCAATTTTTTAAGGTTTGTTGATGATGATTTTTCTTTGAATGATTGGTTATTGATTGAAAATGGAGCCTTCCGATTTTATTAGTTCGGCAGCAGTACGTAACGGCTGAAAAGTACTTTTCATATAACACTGAAAATCTGCGATTATCTTGCCTGAAGTGGAAATTTTCATATCATTTTTTCATTTTGTTATTTCTTTAAGTTTATTTTAGTGAGAAGCAAAGTAAATTATCTATTTGTTGGATGAGGCTCATACATTTTTTCATTGCTAATTATATTACCTCATTTTCGATGGTGTTTTAGAGCTTTATGAACCCTAAGAACATTTTTATTTCTGTAAAGCCTTAACGATTATCCTTGATCAAATTTTAGTGCGATTGTTCTATGAAAAAAAAAGATTAGTCACCAAAGTTTGCTTAACAATTTCTTTCCAGATTTTTCCATAAACGTATTGAACGAAATATCTCGTAAAAAATGAAATGAAACCCAAAATCACTGAAAGTCGAAAATGTTATACGAGTTGATCAACTAAGTGTAATTTTGTCGATTCGGCCATAATCCGAGATAAAATGATTTCAAGTAAGTAAATAATGAAAATGTGTTGTGTTTTGTTCACTCAAAATGGATACACTGAAATACAATGATTTCACAATAAACTAAACGTGAAAAAGAAGGTTTGTGTATATTTTAAGGAATGTACATGAAATCATGCAGAGCGATTGATTTTGAGGTTATTAATGGTTTAATGGAAAATTGAAATTTTTGGGGAAACAATAAAGAAAAGGCCAATAAATATTGATGACTAGCGGTAGAAAGATGTTGCCTGCTGCCCTTGACAGTTTTTCTTTTTTATTTTCTTTGTGTTTCGAATAAAATTCTTTTGGTTCTTAACACTAAATCCAAAGATGGTGCGCTTGTGAACATTTATCTAACGCTTTGTTACCAAAACAGCCAATTGGACGATGCTGATGAACATAAAACAAAAGCGTAGGGCAATATGGATAATGGTGTTGGTTACTTATAGACATGGTAGACACCAGATATTGTTCGTTCAAATATATATAATGTACAACATGTTCTCAAAACCGTTTATACAAAATTGTTAACATATTACTTATTAGTATGCACATCTGCACTGAAATGCTTTCTGGCGACACGATAAGATTTTTATATTTTTCTTTATACTTATGTGGATATATATGATGTAATAATATACGAGTACGTATAGGCAGACACAAAACAGATCAACTTGTGTGGGTAGACATATTTTATTGCTTTCACTTTTATAGCATATAGTCGTGTAATACACATTCAAGCACACAAAAACAAATGATAAATATTGGATAGAATTTGGGGGGGATTTGTTAAGAGTCTGGTGTTGAATTTTGCCGAAAATGTTGCAATTTTCACACGGTTAAGTACCGATGTAAGTGTGACTGAACTGCGGAAAATAATGTGGCCATCAAGCGCGATCCAGAGATTGGCACGTTCCTTCAGAGATGAAATTGAAGATTTATCTTCGATAAGAATTCGGGTTGCACGAGTTCATAAACTCCTTTTTCCCCGACATTTTCATTTAATCGTTTGTTTAGTTTCTGATCTAGATTTGCTGATCCTAAATGTATCTTGGATACCGATTTACTTTGATAGAGATTCGAAAACGGTTTTGTTTCTTTGACCCTCTGTAGAGAAAAAACCATTTGCTTGATAATATCTGAAACGAGTGGAATCTGCGATTCGGTTTAGGTCTAAAGATGATTTTTTTTGAGCTACCAAACAATGACCACATTATTTTCCTTCTCCAAAATCAATGTGCAACGGCGTGATACGTCTTATTATTATTATTGTTAGGCATATATGTCTGTTTTATACAAAATTTTGTGTGGAAATGTCGTTGTGTTAAGCATATCCAAAATTATAAATATATTTGCCGAAATCATATGTTGTAGATAATTTTTCTATCTTCAATTGTTTTAATGAACGATTAAGCATAATATTTATGTTCCGTGAGCATTTTTTTTTTCGTTGTATTATGTTTTGTTTTTGGAAAGGAACAGAAAAAAAAATTAAAAACAACTTTTTTTTTCAAATAAAATATGATGACGGACGTTGGAAGGTAATAAGTCCAAATATTAGTAAGAGGTAAACAGTATTGGGGCCTTAAGTTTCGTGTTATTTTGTTCACTCACCATTTTATAATCGTCGATTTTAGAGATCGATCGAAGAAACATGTTGACATCAACTAAGGTGGGCGCATTCTCTACAATGTTTTTAATAAATTTAATTTCGTTATGTCTTCTTCTTTTTTTTTAATTGGTTAAAAAATATAAATTATTTCTGTTTTGTTAGGCTTGCTTATGTCGAAGATGTATGTTGTCTTCTTTAGGGAAAACAACGGCACTGAGAGAAGAGAATATTGTGCTACAGAAGTTTAATCGATTCGTACTAGATAAATAAAAATGGTTCTAGGCAAACAAGAAGTTATAGCTAATGAAGGCATTGTATCGATGATCGAAAATCAAGAAATTTTCTTTGATAATGTTGGTTTTGTATGAGTGAGCTCTTAGATATAATTTAAGCTAGATAATGGCGATTTATCAAACTGTTTGAATGCGGTTTTCTAATACGGTGTTGAATAAAAATATGCAATTTAATTTTTGTGAGACTACACAACCTAATTCATTGACTACATGCGAAATTATCTGCTTATAAGTAATGAATGGCCTTAAAAATCCGAGCTAGCGTTAAGAAAATAAAACAACGAAAAACTTGATGAAAAAGCCTTAAACTCCTTAGGGAGATTCGTTTCAAATTGACTACCACTCGACATGGTGTAAATGTGCAATCGTTGGTTTGTGAAGAGTTTAAACTGTAATGACTGTAATTTATATGTTTGGTGGAATTAGCAGTGGTCATATGTGGTCTTCACTATTCATCCGGATTCGTAGTTTGCCCAGGAATTTTATCTATTTTTATGCAAACAAAAGAAAAAACTCTAGATGTTAAAATAAAATCGTTTGGTAGTGTCTTTTACACACTTCTAAGTTTTGCATTGGCTGATTTCTTTTCTTCTTTGATATTTAGGTTGATTTATGAGTGGCAGTGAAAAACAAACTTATTAAAAAGCCCAAAATAATCATTTAATAATGAAGAACGTCTATGGATCTCATAGAAAGAAATTAGAATTTAGAAAGCAAATGTGCGGTGACAAAATTCAATCGCTTTAGCAAACTTCATGCTTTACCACGTATAGTTGGCAAATTGTACCAATCACAATAAATCGTCATATGCAATATGTTGTAATGGTAGCGTCGTTTTTTCCCCTTTCGAGTCTTGTTCCTTCTAAATTATATAATTGGTATTTTGCACAATACTTACAGGATAATTTGTTATTTTATTAGAATGTGCTTAAAATTTAATGAGGTGAGGCGAATCTAATGATAAATCAATGATAAATAAAAAACTTTTTACAATTCTCTTGCACTATGAAATGACTTAAAAATGCGTTGTTAATAAATCAGAAGAATGATTTGAAAATATTTCGATTGAAAACTACTGGTTGTTGTTCTAAATGAAAATACAAAAATTTAAGTGTAAAAAAAATTTATTTTTTTTTCCAGTGTAACTAAAACGGCGAAAATTCAATTTTTATGCGATAATGCAGTCAAAGTCACATTGAAAACAAAAATTATCATAATTGAGTTATTCATTTCAGGTAATGCTTGGCAGGATTATAAACGCTCAAAGCATACAATACATTTAAAAATGCTTCCAAAAATTAGTCGCAACCATATGAATGTATCTCATAATTTTTCCTTATCAACAATGTCTATATTATTCACAGTTTATATTAAAAACATAGATTTAAGAGAGATCCAAAAGACATTCAACTTATCAAGAATATTTAAAGAAAATAAAAAATCAAATCAATACAAGAGTCCAGGATAGAACTAAACTAAACGAGAATTTAGCATGAAATTATGAGAAAAGAAAAGAACTGCAAAACTAGGTTTTAACGTAACCAAATTCACTAAATGATAGTTCATCTTTCAAATGAAGAGTGTAAATGAGCACAATTTAAAAAAAAGTTCACTTGTTGCTGTTTTTTTTTTGTAATAAATTTCTCAAAAGTTTAGTTTACGACAAACATTCATTTTAACGTAAAATCAGTAATTAAACATGGCCCACGTGACACGTTACAATCAATATATCATGACCTAAAATATTTCAAAAATTAATCAACTATTTAAAGTAAGAGAGCGAGTACTACAACCATTTAAGTCAAACGTTTTCATATCTCTGGGGTCATGTGTTGCATTTGTTTAAACTTTGGTAATGAATACTGTTTCGAAACGATACGATTCGTTCGGAAAAAATTGACACAGATTTGCTTACACGGTAACATCCCTCGTGGATGAGTCTTCTAAGTTATTTTATAGCAACTAAGGATAATCACGTTGCATGGTTGATAAAATTTTTCGATCGGTTGGAAGTTATATGCAAATATTACATAATTTCATTTATGAAGCTCATTAAGTTGAGTTCAAATAATTTTGAGAAAAACTATTCGTTCTAGTTGAGAAATATTTCAGCGCTCCGCAGGGCTCTGCATTATACTACCCTATACATTTTTTTTTCAAAAAAAAAGCCTTTTCGATAATTTCAATTCCGATGATTTTCTCCAAATTTAATAATAATTTGGGAGAAAATTAAGCTCGAAAAATATTCAAAGTTGCTTTTTGGGTGTGACCCAAAAATATTGTCCAGCAGAAGTAAAATATCACTATAGATGTTTGGTCGTTTTTTCAAGCAATTGTTGCAAGAATTCTTGAGAAGAAAACTATACAGAATTAACTAACACAACTTCATGTAAGCTATATGCAAAAATGGAAGCTACTGCAGCATCTGAGAACTTCTTACCGATTTCATTTGGCGGCTTCTATGGCCATTGTAAAGTCCCGGGGAGGAATGCAAGTAGGTGATTTCCATTTGCTTATATTACAAGGAAAGTAGGACCACCATCAACCTTCATACTTAACTAGAAACAAAGAATCAACCACAGTACAGAATAAATCATTTACGAGCTCCTGATCGAGGAATAGAGCACTTGCTAATAAATTGTTAGCTTGAAAGGATGCCATTTTCTTACTAAATGCAAAATTGAGCCGTTTTCGAGCGGCAACTTAAAGTAAAATAAGCTGACGCCTATCTTTTTGTTGCTGAAGGCTCAATCCGATTTCGTTTGCTGGTCTGACTAAACTTACGCCATCATTAGGTCGTTCTAAACGAGTTAAAGATGGCAGAACATAATTTAGTAGAGTTGTAGCGTTCAAGGATATGGGTAGTTGCGAGATGATTTATTGGGTGTATGCAACAGTTTTTTCGGTTTTTGCTTATGGATTTGTTTGAACTGTAAATCTTGAATCCTTGATCCTAGTTCCAGAGCAGGTAGCTTTTTTGATCGTTGCGTTGGCATAACAGTGGCAATCTTGGCAACCACGCAGTGCAGAGTCATCAGAATGTAAGCAGAATTTATAAAGAAAACTTGCTAACTGAACGTGCATGTTAACATTGGTTTTAGCGCTGTCGTAATGGAGAACAAAATTTTGAATGTCAGTCATGCCTCAAGGAGGTGACCGATGGTGGTGGAAGTCAAATAAGGAGACGATGAGCTGACCATCGCAGAATTAGCGTAAAGATTTCAGGTCCACAGAACCACTGTCTTAATTGCCTTGTTATGTGTATATATTGGGAGAGGCAAGTGATCTTCAGTTAGTTCCATTATTCTGCAGAAGTTTTAATTTATTTATAATGTATAACACAGGTCTGCGACCAAATTTTTTTCTTTAAAATAATGGGTGATTCTTATGTATTTTGGTGCACTGAGTTCAGAAATACCCTTAGTTTTTTTTCAAGCACGTAAACATTTTCCGCAAAATGCATTTTTCCGCAGCATTTTTCTGCCTACCTTAAGGTGTATATTTATGAATATGCCGAAAAAAGTTGTTTTTCTTTGAAAATGTCTTCAAGAGCTTGTGTTAATAATCCTGATAGTTTCTGTTACATTTGTGGCGAACTTGTATTAAAAAAACAATCTCGAAGTATTACGGAGTTAATTAAAAAAGTGTACTTTGCCTATTTTGGTGTGTAGATCGGAGATCAAGAAAAATCTTGGGCCCCTCAAAGAGTGTGTTCAGGCTGTGTTGAAGGACTTCGCATTTGGTCTAAAGGAAAGGTGAAATCTTTTCGTTTTGGGGTGCCTATGATTTGGAGAGAGCCGAGAAACCACGGCGATGACTGCTACTTTTGTTCTTGCAACATACAAGGGTACAATGCTAAAAATAAAAAAGATATATGTTACCCAAACATACAATCTTCACTTTGACCTGTGCCTCATGGACCCGGTATTCCAGTACCAGTACCCCCACACAATTTTGACGATTTGCCAGAGTCATCAGAAAGCGAGTCAGAGCAGTTGGACGATGAGTTTCAAGTCGAAGACTGTGGACTCCAACAGTTTTCACAAGAAGAATTAAACGACCTCGTTCGTGATTTAGGGCTTTCTAAAGAGTCTGCTGAATTACTGGGCTCTAGACTTCTAGAAAAGAACTTGTTGAGATCTGGAACTTCATTCTCTTGGTACAGAACAAGAGAAAAACAATTTGAGCCAAATTTTTCTCAAGATGGCGAACTTGTATATTGTTCTGATGTTGCCAAGTTGATGTCAACGTTTAACATTCAACATGTGTCAGATGAATGGAGGCTTTTTATTGACTCGTCAAAAAGAAGTTTAAAAGCAGTTTTGCTACACAACGGCAATAAATACGCTTCTGTACTCGTGGGGCACTCTGTGCATCTAAAAGAAAAGTATGACAATATGGCTTTTATCCTTGATAAATTGAAATATAAGGAGTTTGGATGGCCTATCTGTAGTGATCTCAAAGTCATCTCTATGGTGCTTGGACAACAAGGTGGCTATACGAAATTCCCCTGTTTCCTATGTGAGTGGGATAGCCGGGCAAAAGAACAGCACTGGAGCCAAAAAGTGTGGCCAACGAGAACTTCGAAGGTTGGAGAAAAAAATGTTCACTTTGAGTCTTTGGTTGATCCCAAAAAAGTGCTTTTACCCCCACTTCACATCAAGCTTGGACTGATGAAACAGTTTGTCAAGGCATTGCCAAAAGATGGCGAAACGTTCAAGTACCTTGAAAAGAAGTTCCCGGGACTGTCTGAGGCAAAGTTAAAGGAGGGGGTTTTTTTGTTGGCCAGGACAATCGGAAACTAATGAAAGACAATCAGTTTGAAAACGTGATGAAAAAAGCTGAGAAAGAGGCGTGGATATCATTTAAAGAAGTTGTGACTAAGTTTTTGGGGAACAATAAGGACCCGGATTATGAAGAAATTTTAAATAAAATGTTGAAATGTTTTAAAACCTTGGGGTGCTCCATGAGCGTGAAACTTCACTTTATGAACTCCCATTTGAATTATTTCCCAGAAAATCTTTCTTGCCGTAAGTGAAGAGCAGGGCGAGAGGTTCAAGACAAGACAAGACATCAAAGAAATGGAACGGAGGTACCAAGGACGATGGGATGTGAATACTGTTGAATGCTCCATAGAGAACTTCCAGACATCCCACACAAACGGAAAAGCTCAAAACGGAGTTTTGAGTGAAAAAGATGTAGATATTATAAAGACTTATAAATTCTTATTGTATATACATATTATTTTTATCAAATTGTATTTAAAAATGTAAATAAACCACTAGTAATATATATTTTTTTTTTTCATTTCAAAATGCATTTTTACCTATATGTACTGCGGGTTTTGCATAACTTTCATTTTCATTTTGCGGAAAATCCCTACCTGCTGGAGAAAAATTGAGGGCATATTTGGACTCAGCGCACCAAAATACATACGATTCACCCATTACGGTGAAAAAAAAAACAAAAAGTGTCAATTTGCAGGCCTGTGTAATAACTTAATAAATAACTTTCCTTGTATTATGAATTTTGTACAAACGAGATATATCTTTTCCTCAAGAATGGTACAACGCCTTCTTAAATTCGTATCTGACCAGCGCATGAGCATGGCATAATTAGTAAAATACATGGCATTGTGGGAAGACATGGCGCTAAGCAAAAGATTATGTTACTTTGATGAGTATGACTTGGAAGTCTAGACTGCTTTATTATTAGTCCATTATTGTTTTGAAACTTTATTTGCATTAGAACTCATAAAAAGGTGTTGCAGTCGTTCTTAAAATCGCAAATTAATGGTGAATTTGAAAAACTTTGACGATTGCGTTGTTTGCATTAATTCTCATCCATCTATCACATTAAAAATATCCTTCCTTGAGTAAAAGGATTCTAAGACTTAAGCAAAAAGTATCAAATGATCGATTAGCTTGTGTTAAAAGATGTATACGGGTGTCTTTTAATTTTGTTGCTGTAGCGCAAGCCGTTTTCGTCTTTCAGTTCCCTCAGGCTTAAGCTTTTCTTCAGAATAACCTGAAGATAGTGAGACAGAATTCCAACGCATCAAAGCAAGAAGGGAAAGTCTGACGTATATCTAAGATACAGTGAATTTATTTCACTATGATTTGGAACGATTT
This sequence comes from Stratiomys singularior, assembly GCA_954870665.1. Classification (NCBI taxonomy): domain Eukaryota; kingdom Metazoa; phylum Arthropoda; class Insecta; order Diptera; family Stratiomyidae; genus Stratiomys; species Stratiomys singularior. The sequence continues at coordinate 158,586,714 of OX940878.1, read as the reverse complement.
CTCGTCACTCCCCGTCAATCTAACACCTTCGAACTAAATTTTAAGTGAACAGAAAACCCTCCCTGAAGAGGGAGTGACAAGGTTCAAGCAATAACCCTATTTTCTTCAGGCTTTAAGGAAAGCTGGAACATAATGTCTTCTCCAGCTGTGAAAAACATACTCATATAATGTGTAAAACAAATTCTACGAATCGAATTTGAATTCGATATAATGTGTTAGAATATTTGTTCGAATATTATGTATAAATCAAATTCTCAGTAGATGTATAGATTTGAGTATTCCATTTATCTGCTTTGACTCTACTTAATCAGATTGTAGACCAAAATGGAAAGTAAGGAGTGGAGTGGTCAGTACTTTCGTTGCTGTGGCAAATTATGAAATAAGAATTGATAATTTGAATGAATAAAATATCCAAATCCTTAAGACACTTGCAAGTCTTTCTCCACTTATATCAAAATTCTGAAGACTCAGCAGATACTTCATCAAAGAATACTTAGGTAGCCTGTACCCACGTCAACTTTCATGTTGAACAATCTATGCAAGCGCTAAGCTATGATTAAAATTCTCCTTTTTTTGAAAATTTCCAATCGATTGTTTAGTTTTTAAAATTCGCAAGCTATTTTGATATCTGTACTCGCGGTATAGTTAGTAAAAAATATGCAAAAATTAGTTTTCTAATAGTTGAGCATGAGTAAACCAAATCGATTTTCAAACACGGAAAATCAGTTAAATAGAAATTATTACTGGTTTTATTAAAATTGTTTTTGTTTTTCGAATAGAATGTTGTGTTTGAATAGAATTTGTTGTTGGTTAGTGTTTGTTCTTTGACAACTAGCGTTGTTAATGTATCAAGAAAGAGTGGTTATATGTATCTGTCTCCTGCAACGTATTTCAAGTTTTGCTGCAGCCGTTGAATGTACTCGTATAAATAAAGGACTCGAATTGGCTAAATAACTTCCTATAAAATTCATTACCAAAGTTTATCGTATTACATTTGAATGGATAAATATTCAACCAGAGAATACAAAACCGATTTGAATGTGAGGAGACAAGAACGCTGCTTAGCAATGGCGTACCATAATGTTTCAACAGTAATTTAACAATACTATGTCGAAGATGATGAAATTTGCGATTCTTGTAGTATAATATTAGTTTTGCAAATATTATGTGTACGAACGAAAACAAAATGGAAGTATTTTAAATATTTCATTTTATATTATTTTGCTTTTAATTTAATCTGTTCGATTTGTGCTAATCTTTGTTATCGCAGCGAAATTTCAATTTTCTTAAACGCGTTCAACTTCCATCGATTTCGTTACCCAAGAATTTTACAATCGCTTTAAAAATTTCCTTTTTTTTTTTGGCTTTTACTTTGATTCTTTTTGTTGTCCCTTTACGACATGTGCTTTTCGACTTACCATAGTAACATCATCGATTTTCGATATACTTCGAACGAAAATGTTGACGTAAACAACAGCTGGACCATCTATTTTTGATACCGAGGAAGAGAGAAATCGAGAGATATTTCAAAGATGAATTAAATGATTTTTAGGGCTTTGTTTTGATGTTTTTTTTTTGTTTTAAGTTTCATTAGAGTAGGTAATTTTTATAATCTACGGGTTCCCTCAATTGAAAAACTGTGCCTAATCCTATCTTTAAGTGTCGAGTTATGGTCTTACATGGATGTGTGTTATGTGGCGAGTTTAGCAAAAAATGTGTACAACTTCGTTGGACTAATTCTTTTATTACGTCTACTGATGTGATACGATGCATGAAAATCGCTGTACAATGAACTAAGGCGAGGTTCACTTGCCACCTAACAAATAGCCCAAAGGAGAGTGAATTCCAAGCACAAACTAATAAATTTTGACTCCGTTCAAGTGCAAGTATAATATGTATATGATTCATTTACATTGTTCTATGTTTCATGATGGGTTCGATTATGGAATTTGAATTTCTTTGAAGATCAATCGAGAACATGATGTCAAACTCATATAGACCTTTAAAATTCTTAACAAACCTTTGTTTTAGTATAGGCTTTTACCTTAGGCTTTAGAGCAATTGCTTGCCTCAGTTTCCGACGATTTAAATTAAAAATAACAATAATTTCAGTAATACCTTAATGAGGTGCATTTAACTATTTTGGATGTTAATCCAAATGGCGCGCAGGGTGTCCAACTCATTTGCCATTTCCTAAATGAATGACCTGAGTTTGTTGTATACAAACATAATTTTTCTTTTTATTTTATAAAGAATGGTAATCAGAGTTGAACAAGTAAATAACAACAATAAAAACCAAACTCAGTTGACAAAGGTCAAATGAAATCTTCATGGGATTCTGGATAATTAGTTTTCATTTTAACCCATGGCAGTATTTTCCGCGCATTTCCGTATATAAAAGACAAGAAGACAATTTACGCGCACCTTACTGTTGAAAAATAAATCGTTTTTCATTGCCTTATATTGTTCTGTATTATTTCTCATTTGATTTCATTTTAATAACATATAAATAATATTGTATTCTGTGTCTATGTCCACCGATCTTTACTATGCTGTTGGTGAGGACGCGTTTCGGCACTTGCCGACTATTGTTACGTGCATCCTAATACAGTAGTTGTTATTTTATGCCAAAATATCGTTATAGCTCTACTAGGACAAAATGAATCCAAATAACGTAAGAACGAGCTAATGATAGACGAAGCGCGTCCTCATCAGCAGCAGAGCCTGGCCCAGCGGACATATATTTCAATATAACTTTGGACAGTGCCAATTGACAACAAATCCAACATGTTAATATGTTTAAAACACATTTTGAATACCGTCAAAGCCTTAGAAATAACAAAATAATATAAATCTTATTTATTACAGAAAAATTCAGTAGTATTTGACCTAGACAACAAACAATTTTCTGATTTTTTTAAAGAGAAATATTACAACATTAATTTTTTTTAAATTATATTTTATTGAAATATTATTGATTGAAAACCTTACTTATCCTTACAAATATCTCAATCACATCTCAACAAATTAAAATCATTATAGCTGATTTTTCCTCACTAGTTTTAACGTGCCATCAAATGTAGACATCGCAGATTCCAGGATTTAAATGATCGAAAGACCTGAGGCGAACTGAGAATACTCCGAATCGAACCAGGTTTTGTGAACTACCTTAAAGCAATACATTCTTTACCAAACACCGTCTTGTGAAACCAACAGCCTTGCAAAAGTCAATAATCTGGCGAGAGTCAACAGAAAAGAAGCCAAAAAAAGACGAACAATTTTGGTGATGAGCGGAGAAAAACAATCCTGGCTGTTGACAACGGTTAAGTTTGACTTGAAAATGTGACCAAAAATTTCAAGATTTCTTTGATTTCATTTAAATTGTGCTCTGAAGAGGATTACCACACATTGGTTCGAGTGAAGTGATGGAAAGTGTACAAATGTCGGAAATTTTCGAATGAAAAGCTCAAAGAATTTACGTGAACTCCAATGAACGCTAATTTCCACTCAGCAATGACCTGAAGGCTCACATCGCAGCAGACGATATTTTAAGGGTTTTGATAATCTAGCTCCTTCTCTCATGAAACCTGAAACAGGTGGTCAGTACTATAAAAGAAAGCCATTGAAAAATAACTAGAATTGGTCCAGCAAAAAGCCTACCTTGACATCTCAGGTGGCATAAGGACAATGCCTACTGCCACAATGACAGCAACAATACCCAACCTCATACCACTGGAGAAATTCTCAGAGAGACACACTTTCAAGCATCTCATTAAATTCCACAAATCAGTTGTCCAGTCACCCCAAATCCGGACAACTCTACAATTTGAAACCCATCTACGAGTATAATAGGATGGCCCTCAAAAAAGGAGTTAGATAGAAATCAACTGGTTGTGGACACTACGATCTCATACATGATGAACATGTCGATTAGAGCATATTATAATTTTGTCTCAAATGAAGAACTGGTTCACATGTTTAGACGACTTAACTTAGTAACCATGAGGTCCATTGGTGTTGATGGAATCCTGAATATTATGCTCAGTAATATGTCTTTTATTATCATCTGGGAGTACCGCGTGCTTTTAAACAATATCAAATGATTGCTACAGAGGTTGAAGAGAACCAATATCCTTCTGATCATGAAGAAAGGACTTTTCGATTCATGGACACGAGGTAGTCGTGGTCGACGTACAGATTTAAATAAAAACAAAAACAAAATGGAAATGGCAAAAAGAATTGAAAAATTATTGAGATATCCAAATAAAAATCCATTTTATATGGTTTTTACAGTTCACAGAGTTCGATTGAATCAAAGACTCAAATTTAACTAAAGAGTTAAATTTGATATCACAGTTAAAAAAATTAATGAAATGTATGAAAAATAGAGTTGACAAAATGATCAATTTATAAAACACACACAAAAAGGCAATGACAAAAAAAAAAAGAAAACGAGAAGAGAGAAGGAAAAAAAGGAAAAAAGGAAAAGAAGAAATATCTAACAGTGCTATTTACTAGTTAAGTTAATTTTGAAGTTTAGATTTTAGTAGTAACAGAGTGGATTACGGAGTATTTTTTTTGAAAACATGTAAAAGATGTTGTCGGTGTTCCCTGGGCGTTCAAACCAGAGAAAAATGCTGATAATACATAGTAAAACGGTATGATTTAGTGAATATAATGAACAAAATAGTATGGCAGAATATTGAGTGTCATTGGGTGCCATTAGAACAAGCTGAGTGTCCTGGGGACCATTAGAATGCTTTGAATGTCCTGGAGGTCGCTAGAATAATTTAAGTATTCTGGATTCCATTAGAATAAGGCATATTTAAGATGTAAATGTGTTAGAAACTTGATTAGTGGTAAAACACTCTGTAATTTTAACAAAATGTGTCCTTACACTGGATGGAGTCAGTAAATCCTGGCTGAAGCTGTAGCATAATTTGATACGACTAACGTATTGCTTGCTCATATTAATTTGACGGTTAGCAAGATGAACCAACAAAATGTTCACAGTGAGTATGTTTAAACCAAGATTCGCAGTCGATTAATAGTGCTGGATCATATAATGTCAAGGGATTACGAAAAAATATAATCAACCCTTAATATTTAGTCAATATAACTTGGAAACTGCATGGTTGAAAGCAGCTGTTAAATGCGCTTCATGATAACATGCAATAAATAAATATAATTCCTTATGTCGCACTTATTGCAGCTAGAAATTATATTTTAACAAGGCTCAGAATGTCAACCAGCAGAGTGCCATCGTTACGACAATTCTTCAAATTTGTTCCAGACCATAATAATACGTTTTTATTTTCACTGAAGAGGAAATACTGCTAAATAAAGATGAAAGAAATACCGAACGAAGATAAATTTTTTTTTATTTTATAAATATTTTTGAATTCATTCAAATTTTAATTGTACGCGCAAAGCGTTTTGACACACCTCATAAATATTTTATGTGTTTTATTTATTTTTAAATTGTTCAACTTTGATTACAACTTCTTTGTAAAATAGTTTCAACATTTCCATTACTATTTTGATGCTGAAATTTAACTTATGTCCTTCCGACAATTCCGTGAATAATATCAATTACAGAGGTCTATTTAAGTTGGTTTTCCCCTTTCAGTTTTCATGATTGATTTGGAGAGATTTTGGCACGCTGATTATGCGAAAAATATTTAAAAAAAATTCATCATGTCAGAATTTGAAGGTATTTAGCATAGTTTTTTTTTATTAATTAATATTTTATTTTAAACAAAAAAAATTGCTTTTTGTTAAATTAATTTTTTTCCAAAAAAATTTCTACACAAAAAACATATTGAATTGCTATTAATTATTTAAATACAATATCATATGTTACCAAAAAAATGGTGATATTTCATGGCAATTACTAAAGACTTCATTTCTTCTAGGCAATGTTTTTAAACACAAATTAACTCAAATCGTTAGAAGAGGGTTAATAAATGTAGGATTTTTGTTTGTAAATAGCATCATCATTGAACTTCCAAAGTGGTCAAAAGGGTACAAAAGGAACAAGGCAATTAAATAATAATAAAACAGCTACTGCTTTTGATTTCTTTGATCTTTGATTATGAACAAAACCTCAAAATCTCACTGAGGACTGATACTTTTGGAACTAAAAGACTACAGGCTACAATGCAACAGTATAATCCGGACATATTCAACACTGCAATCAGTAACAATTGCTGGGCATCACGATCAGAACGTTGTACCGTTGTACTTGGAATCATTGCATACTGACATTGCATGCTGACATGACAGTGACAGTGACGTCGAAGATGCATCTCAACCTGAGTCTGAATTCGAACCAATAATAAGTGAAACACAATTATTTTTACAATCAGAACTGAATGGCTTAAAGAAAAGTCAAAACGTGTCAAAAGAATCTCGGCCTGATCCAGCTGAGCTCCTCGGATCAAGAATATCAGAAAAGAATATGCTTGCTCATGGCTCTTTATTTTCTAGCCACCATAACCGAGAAAAATACTTTGTAGCATATTTGGCTGAATCGAATCGAATATATTGGGAAGGGATATATTGGGATTCGTGGCTTAATAAAAAGGGCAACATTGAATTTGACGTACACGGATGGGTTTGAACATAGACTCAACAAAACCAAGTTTGAAGGCAGTTCTTTCGTAAGTGGGCAATGAGTGCGCTTTACTGCCAGTCGCCGAATCGGCGCATTTGCGGGAACGCTATGATAATTTTAAAAATGTATTGGATAAAGTATAAGTACGAATTACATAGTTGGATCGGCATTGAAGATCTGAAAGTTCTAAGTATGTTTCTCAGTCCACAAGGAGGCCACAACAAGTATTCTTGCTTTCTCAGTGATTGGGAAAGTTGAAGCAGAGAACAACATTGATCTGAGGGCTGAACTAGTTCTTGTACCCGAAAGTGTTGTGATCACCCGAAAAAAGTTTTACTGCCCCCTTTAAATACATTAAAACTCCGGTTCACAAATAGGTGGCGGTGCTGAACAAAGAAGGGGATGGTTTCAAATATCTACACCAAATTTTTGAAAAAAGGATTAGTCAGTGGTCCGGTCATATGAAAATTCATGAAAGTTTCGGTTTTTGATGAAAAATTGAGAGAAAGAGTTTCAGAAGCCTAAAATTATTTCATGGAATTAGTGACACATATTGACAGAAACTATAAAAGTCCAAATTAAGAGCAATTTCAAAGAAAATGTTTGAACATTTCGAAAAAAAAAATGAAATCAAAAAGCATTGAACTTCACTTCCTTAATTCGTGTTTGGACTACTTTCCTGATAACTAGGAAGCTGTAACTGAAGAGCAAGGCAAAATATTCCACCAGGACTTGCAATAGATGGAATGTCGCTATTAGGGAAAGTGGAATGCAATAATTAAATGCAATGAATATGAATGTCTGCAATCATGTTGATATTGTTGGCAGTCAAAGCGAGATGATGCCAGTCGGAATTGCAAGCGCAAACCTTACGATCAAACGTTTTTGTGAAAAAAAGCAAAAAACCACCAAAGTTTTGAATATTTTTAATTTATTTACTACTGTCGCTTAAATGTATTTTCAATATTATAAAGTCAATATTATTAAAAAAAATGACTGATTGTGTTAGAAAAATACTATGCAAAGTTAATTGTTTTTACTTTTCGCGAATTTCCTCGGAGGAATTTTGTTAAAACGTGGTAGGAAAAATCCAAATACATATCAGTAATCAGCGCACCGAAATACCCCAAGATCAGCCTCTAAATCCAAAAGGAAGAAATAAGACTTAAAATTAGCAGACCTATGTTATTAGTGTTAAAAACGTTGGTAAACAAGCCCGATGTGAGAACGCTTCCTAAATATAGGTATTGTCAACGGCTTGTATACTGTTAAATATTAACATTGTCTAAACCTCCCTGCGTTCCTTGAGACCACTTATTTTTGTTATTAGATAAGAGATGGTTAAATGAAAGGGAAGTATCTTTAAAAAACCATCTATGTTTTCCACGCAGTGTATGATAAACGCGACAACTGATGGTGCACTTGTTTTTCTCTCCGATTTTGTTTTTTATTTACAAAAATAATAAGAAATATGGACAAAAAAAGGACCAAAAAAATGTTGTGCATGTCGTAGAGTAATGATGATTAACTTTATTAGTACACAATCAACGAGGAGATTTGTTTAGGGAACCTTTGCATTAAATACCCGTGAAAGTGAAATTCAGAAGGATTTGGTGTAAATGAGTCGCAACGAATAATTCAATCGACGTTCTATGAATGCGAAAAGATTCAATTACTAACTGTTGCATAAAGTCATCTGAAAGATTCATTTTGCGCAGACAAATGTAAATATGAAGTTATTGCATTGAATGTTTTTTGTGGTGCAACAAATTGCAAGTGCTGAAAATCGTATGAAATTTGTTTGATTTACGAGTTAGACCTGAAAAGATTGATTTATTTTCATTGATATTAATAAGTCGAATTTGAAAAATCCAAAACTATAAAACGAAAACTATGGAAATGAACATACCAAAACAAACAGGAGATGAATGCACTTACAAAATGAATGGCAATCCCAAGTTAAACTAATTGTCATTACGAAAAATAAATGTATGTATTTATATTTGTAAAAAAAATGGATTGGTACGCAGAAAATGGGTCTCTATAAAATTGACATGCCAGAAATCCTATTCTAGATTTGATTGTTTTACAAATAAACATAATACGGTCGCTTTCAGATCAAATTGTCCACGAATATATTAAATTGAATTCCAGCCCATAATTGATGTGTAGCAAGATAATAACAAAAAGAAACATTTAAATGGATGTGTGGTTGTTTGGTATTTTGTCTTGTTACTCGTTTAGATTGGAACAAATCCCATTTAATTTTGAATTCAATGAGCTGCGGATTGCTGTGAATGTTTGGAAAGAAGGGGCCGCTTTTCACAAAATAATACAAAAAAGGATATTTCGAATTTGAATCGTGTGCTGGGCTATTAAGACATGCATTTTGAACGAAAGTCCGTCGAGTCTCAGCAACAAATAAGTTCCTTTTCGCAGATTGGCGGATTTTTCGAAAATTAGTAATTTTAGTTGTTGTTTTTTTTCAATCGAGTGCTATTCGGTCGATTTCCTCATTGAATTCAAGCTAACTGGCTAAATGCATTAATTAAGCATTTCAATGTTTATCTTAAAAGTGAAATCGAGTTTAATTTGTGGTCACCATTTTTTGTACACATTTTTGCTGCTGCCTCGCTTGGTCGGAGTTCCGAATTGGAAATTGGATGGGCCGATTGCTAGGATTGCTGCACAAATTCAACTCGATGGCGTTTTCTAATATTGTATATGTTATTGTTGCATAAATATTACAAATGATAAATTAGTAACCAGAACAGCAGTAAAGTTTGTAACAATCAAAGTTTAATGGAGAAATATTCAAAAACAGGAGGAACTAATTTAAAAGCTTCAAATCAAGCTAGTCGCTTATTTATATTATGTCGTTACTATTTAATTTGCTTTTTAAGAAACAAAACGCCTCTCAAAATTAATATCAATTGAAAAATTCAACTAAACTCAGAAATCAAATGATATAATTTCCATAGCAAATTTCAAACAATATCGTCAAATATATATTTATGCAATGTTTAAATATATATTTATGCAATCTTCAATTTAGCTCAGCTACATAATCTCGTGTTTCCTTATTCGTATCAGATTCGTATAATTTTGCTTGCGTTTTGTCTAATGGCTTTTGAGTTTGACGAACTTTTGCAATAAATTTGAAGTAAGTTAACAAATGGAATATTATTCGTTAGGATTAATTCATGAGTTGATGGTTTACTTGCAAAAAGAAAAATCTACACTTGGACTTACCATCTTAATGTCACTTATCGTCATAATATTTCGAACGAAAAGATTGATTTTGACTACAGCGGGACCATCTGTTTATGCATATGCGAAATAGTTTCATTTATTTCAACCATTTGGGTTATTAGATTAAACAACAACTACATTATGATGTCGGGAATAAATGTTAGTAAATGGTTTTCGTATTATTTTCTCGGTTGAATCAGAAAATCGCCTAAACACTATGCAATTATGTCGACTATTTCGTTATAACTTAAAAAGGACACGAACGTTCATTAAAATTTTAAATATTGCTTTTACTAGATTTTTTGAATACTTGGCTATAAAGGGCGTGGTTTTATCAGTTGGTCAGTTTTATACGAAACTAAAACATTTTATAGCTTCACTAATATCCTTTTATCTGAGTCCACTTCTTCATTCATTTCAAAATAAACTAAAATTTTCAAATGCTGTTTTAAATGTTTTATGCTATTTCCGCAAATGGCATTTCGAAATGAACTTAGATTTTGAAATGCTTCCACAAAGGAAAATATGCGTTTCAACTGACCAAAGTAATTTTGCAGTTGATACTGTTGGTGGATGTAGCCAGGGAGGCGATCTGACGTTTTTTTTTGGGCTCAAAATTTTGCAATCAGCGGGGATGGTATCCTCAAAAATGTCGATTCAAGCATTTAAACAGTTGAGAGAAATCGGTGAATAAGTTTTTGTAACACCACTACTAAAGCGAAAACAGAAACTTTCATACAAAACTGAATACAAAAAGAAACTTTCCGTATGGCTGACACGAGTAAATCATGAAAAACTTCAGCGAACGAGCTTACATCTGCGGGTGGTATACTCAGTTTGAAGGAAATCGAATCATTTCTTTGAGGCGTTGGGCTATTATAGGATTTCAAAAAAAATCTTATATTTTCATAAATCGTGATTCCATGTTCTAAATGGCCCCTTAGGAGCTCAAATTATATCCCAAAAGATTATGACCTGGATAGATTTCCTGCCGCTTGTTTCGAGAAGTAAAGTACAAGACTGTCACGTGAGTAGCCAGTCACCTTAAACCGGACCGAAGGACTGCATTTTAAGAATCATTTTAAGAAGTAAACAATGGTGATTCGAAGACTCTTAAAGGGATGAGTAGTGCTCAACCTTATGGAAATGTCACCAAAGAAAGACTGTAAAGATGACGTTTAACCTTTAAGTATGGACGTGGAGTCTCACAGGCTACTTAATGTTTGCGTTTTCATAGTTTCGCCTATTTCCCCCCGCTCCCCGCGATTCGTTCCGAGGACCAGGAACCGGACCAGGTCCTAGGAGAAGAATCGGATAGTGATAGTTCCGACAATATTCCATTATCGCAGTTAGTGAGAAGCAACTATTACTACGGCAAAAATAGGTATAAATGGGCCAATATGCCGCCTTTGGCTAGGGTACGTACCCCACAACATAATATTATAACATCTCGTGCTGGTTCTTCAAAATTGACTTCTGAAGATGGTAAAGATCACTACAGTATTTGGAATAAGCTTTTTGATGAAGAAATGCTCCAGTGCATTCTAACTTGGACCAATCTTAGAATTTCTAGTTACAGAACCAAGTATGTCCGTTATAACAGACCAGAATTGAATGATTTAGAAATGGTTGAACTAAAAGCCTTTATTGGTCTATTGTTTTACTCAGCTGTTTTGAAATCAAATGATGAAAACACGAGTTATTTGTTCGCTTCAGATGGCACAGGTTGTGAGATATTTAAGTGCGGAATGTCAGCGACAAGATTTTTGGTTTTGTTATTGTGCCTACAATTTGACAACCCTGATGATCGTGAAGAGAGAATGAAGGCTGATAAGTTGGCTGGCATATTCCATATTTTCAATAAGTTTGTGAGTAATTCTAAACAGTTGTATGAATTGAGCGAATGTGCCACAGTGGATGAAATGCTCGTCAAATTTCGAGGAAGAAGTCACATGATATCATACATGCCAAAAAAGCCTGGAAAGTATGGGTTGATAATACGAGCATTATGTGATGCCAATATTTATTATTTTTATAATGGATATATTTACTCTGGAAAAGACTCGGATGGTATCGGACTGACAGCTCAAGAAAAAAAATTTCTTGTTCCAACTCAGTGTGTCCTACGCCTCACAAAACCCATTCATGGAACCAACCGTAATGTGACGGCTGACAATTGGTTTTCATCTGTAGAGCTCGTAGACCAACTATCATCACGGAAACTGACGTATGTGGGTACTCTGAAGAAGAACAAGAGGGAAATCCCGATAGAATTTCAGCCAAAGAAGCAAAGAGAAGTAAACTCTACTTTATTTGGATTTACGAGTACAAAAACGTTATGCTCATACGTGCCAAAGAAGAATCGAGCAGTGATGCTTGTATCTTCCATGCACCATAGTAACCAGGTAGATGAAAATACAAAAAAAAACCTGAAATTATTATGTATTACAATTCCACTAAAGGGGGCGTCGATGAGGCTGACAAAAAATGCTCGATTTACTCCAGTAGCCGTCGAACAAGGACATGTCCCATGGTGTTGCTATATCGTGTCCTAGACTTGAGTGCCATGAATGCGTACATTTTATATAACATACATCAACCAAAAGCTGTGGAAAGAGGAAATTTTCTAAAAAAACAAGCACGTGTGCTTGGAGTGCCTCATGTGCAAAGACGTGTTATAAATACACGATTGCCAAGAGAACTGAGGTTGACTATGAATCGCGTTTTAGGTGATGATATGGTTACAGAAGGTGTCCAGGATCAAGAAACCATTCAAGGGTCCACAAGAGCATGTAGAATCTGTCCCGCGAAAAAACATAGGATGACTACCTATGTTTGTGTTGGGTGCAAGAAACCTGTGTGTCTCCAATGTTCTAGACCTTTGTGCACTGACTGCCAATAAATTTGCGTTATTAGACTGTTGTCAATATTTTTTGTATTAGTTACCTGAAGTAGGTGTTTTGTATTTTTGGTTCCTTATGTATTATATTTTAAGAAAAAAAGACTCATTTTGTTATAGTAATAAGTTTGGCTGTTTTTAATATCTAAAAATGTAGCCTAAGTAAATTTAGACTTAAAAGTGCCATAATTTCTATATTTTTTTAAATAAAAGTTGATTACATAAGCACGTTATTTTATTGCTAAATCCCTTAACTTCAATATCCAATCAGTTTTAAAGCAACCTTATGTCAAATTCTCAAAAAAAAGTGTGTGCATATAGGAGCCTGTGAGACTCCACGTCCGCAGTAGTGTTAAGAAAAAATTACGTCCATACTTAAAGGTTAAGAGCGAATTGGAACCCACTTTTGCCATTCCAAAAATCATAAAAAAGATATCGGTGGACGGGGCAAATTGCCTGGAAAAATATCCTGTATTATGTCCAGATAGTAGATTTACAGTGAGAAGTCTAAGAATAAGCGACCGGAATCGATTAAAAATTTTGGCCGACAATGCGACACGACTAAAATTCACTTTTGTTTTTATGGGACTAATTTTTCGGATTCTATTCATTTTTTTTTTATTTGAAGTTCTGATTAAATTCACCATTCAGTGCGGAGCTTGAATCTACAGAGTACTAATTTCCCTTAAAAAAATTGGCAAAGTCCTACATAAGAAAATTTAAAAAACCATTCGCTAACTTTAAAAATTCTGTAGAAGTTGAAAGCAATGAGTAAACTCATTTTGGTATCATCAATAAATGTGCATCTAATTTGATAAAGGAGTTAAAAGTCAAAAGACCATCATAAAATTCAGTCCTTCTAGACGAACAACGAATGAATTGAGCCCTCAATATCTTGAAGTTTTGTTCTTGTACACTTCTTTGAACAAGAAAATTTCCAAAATGTGGATTCCTAACAAACAAGAAGAGTTTTTCAGTAGCCTTTATCATGTAGAGACTAATTTCCAAGTTAATTTTCGACAAAATGTGAGTTCTGCGAAAGTTATTCTAATACATTTAAAAAATCTAGTAATGCAAAAGATCGAAGAATATCACATCTATGTGAGTTTTTGGATATTTGCATTTTGATATTTTGCGTTTGCATTTATAATAAGAGAAGTCAAAATAAAAAAAGTTAAAAAAAATTCAATTATTTTTAGAATTCACATTGTTGAATCTATGTCTCGAAACTTCACTCAAATTTAGTGCTTACACATAATTACGAATAAAAAAAAAACAATAATTGAAGTGAATATTAATTGCCCTGAAATTCAAATTATATTTTTCGAGCGTCAAATTTTGTTGTCCAATTCGAAAAGAACTGCAAATTGCATAGCGTAGGTCATGTGATGGGTCCGTTCATTGTCTAAAATATCATCAAATTAAGGTGCTCATTTCACTCCATAGGTTTTCGACTTTCCATTATTTGATAAGGACATGAATTCATCTCTCTGTGAAACTGTCATGCAAGGCATGTTGAAAGAAAGCCTTAGAAGATCTGTTCCAAAACAGAATTATACCTAAAACCTATCTACCTAACCAAACAAATCCTATTGACTAATTTTGATCCAACTATTAGTAACAAGTTGCAGAATATTACTAAGATACTGTGCTGTGTGTAATTTTTGTTCTTATTGGCTACCTCAATTATGCAACACTTTTTCCAAAAGAAATTGACAGGAGTTCAATTGTGGGGTTCGACACCAATAGGTTCTGTGAGCAACGTATACTGCATTTTTGCTAGACTTAATTTGTATGTTCTTAATTCAATACTCACATGCCTGTTTCTGTATTCCTAGGAATGATAATTTGTGTGTGTATATAACTCCCGAAATTGTCGATTTTTGGTTTCAATAAAAGATTTAAATATCGCTTATTGGTTAAAATACATAAATAATAACATAAAATACCTGGAGTTGTACAGTGCTCTTGAGTAAGCAGAATTATAAGATTCGAACGGGGCAGATATCCTCGTCCCGTTTGGATTTTTGGTTAGAACGTCAACACGTTTTTTTTTTTGTTTTAAATACGTTCAAGGATATTGCGAAAAAAATTAACAAACAATTGAAGGCGGTGTTAATAAATGGTACGAAATTCATTTGACAAGTAAATAAAAAAATCTTTTTTACAACGGTACGTCATTTGAAAAATGGTGACAGGCTGTTGTCAGCCTTTTTGAGTAAAAAGCGAACTAAATCGGAATTCCGCTTGCAACAGTGCAAAAGCAATTTCGTAATGTGTATGGTGTCAGTTTGATAAAATTATGTCACATGGAGCCTTATGGTTTCGTTTGCATTGATGTTGTAGAATTCACTTGGGGTTCAGCACGAAAATTTGGTCTTTGGTAAAATTTAGTAGAATTCTGAATGATTTCTTCGACGCTTTGTTACAATAGCAACCCTAATGTCTCATTTATGATTTATTCGGTTATAGGGGTATGTTTTCGAATGATCAGTTGTGATTAGAAAATAAAAATATATTTTTTTTTAACTTTTTACCTGTTCCATTTACGCCGGACGGTCGTATCCGAGCGTCATATTTATTTGTTCCTAAAATTTGGTCAAGCACCTTTTTCTCCTTTTCACGGAAATTAATTTTTGCGTTATTCGCCCTGAAATATTTTAAAGAAATTTATTTACTATGAAACGAATAGAGCTTCGCTTTTCTCTACACAAATATTGCATTAATTTTAATTATTTTTACTTTAACAAAATGTTTTTTTTGTAAAATAGAGCTTATGTTTACATTTTACATGCCATTCTAAATCTGATAATTATGAAAAAATTTTATGAGGAATTCAAATGTGCAATTTTATCTCGCATACAATACAAAAACCGCCTAATTAAAAACACATCCTTTAGTATTTGCCCTTAAGCTTGCCAATGAAATGGACTCTGATTTGGTATTATTCATTCATCAAGGAATCAGAACTCAGATACTTACAATGAAGCACTACAGATGCACGCAAAGCAAAATACTGCCCAGAAGCAGTGGCCAGTGCCCATGATACTGTTGGTTATTTGTATGAGCCTGAAAGTAAAAAATAAGAAACAGAACTTTTGTTATTTGTGTTCATTATTAGTGTTCAAAGGACAGACGAATAGAAATAAAGAGCAATATATTGTATACTCGAGTCCAGTAAAACATCTTTCTGCACTCATCACTTCCACAGACACTCAGACATTTAAAAAAAATATATTAACATCAGTGTAATACGCGCTTTTCACAATAATACTCCTGGGAATGCTACAACATTATGCATGGCATTTTTCCACAACAGCAATTTCGTCCTTTCAGACATGTCTTAAGGATTCCCTGAGCTGCCCTAAGACGCCAAACCATTGTCAACTGTAATCCCGTATCATCAGCAAACTTGGTATCAACGTCACCGAACAAGAATGGTTGGGAAAAAAGAAAATGTCGTAGACTTATTGTCTCCATGTCAAGTGACATCATAAAAGCATAGTGGACATTTAATGATTTCAATGAGAAAGTACCCAGCAGTCAACAAACAACCAACGCTTTTGTCCACCGCAAATCGTTCAGTGTGATAGCTCTTTATTAAGCAGAGCCGGACAGGATGCGTCTCTAACAGTTTGAACAATAAGAGAAGAAAAGCTGCTCTGTCATCTCTGGCTCCACTGGCTCCATCCATCCATTCATTATGCATTGAGTATGGAATACGGTTGTGTTGTGGGAAAATATTTGAGACTGCATTGTCTAGTAATTATGCCTCAGCTCGCTGCTATTTAACCACATTTGTCTGCCACTTTAATTCTATCACCCATGGTGGATTCATTCGCGAAATTTTATGAGTTAATACTTGATAGTTTGGCATGTTTCGAATTATTTTTATAAAATTTTCCAACTTAGTAACTAATTAAAAAAATTTCCGATCCATGAACACAAAAGTTAAGGGTAGGAGCTATCTGTCAATGCATGCTTCACTTAAAGCGTGCACATGTTTATTCCAAGGATTAAAATATTTGGTACTTAGTTTAAATTTTCATCTCAATTGAATTCAAACATTTTACTTAAAACCAATATTTATTTTTATTACATATTCATACATAAAATGGTTGACTTGTAAAACCGTAATCAGATAATATGAGTCATATGACATATGCCAAATTTGTCATGTGACATGTGCCAGACTTAACTTGGGAACATTTCTTGCAAAAGCAGACTTAAAAATATAACAACCAATTCATTCCAAACACCATATATCATTAATACAGATGCTAACCATACAGAGGCGGATCTACTTTAAGGCTTTTTGGGCTGCAGCCCAGGGCCCCGCGAATACAGAGGGGCCTCCAACCGAACTGTAGCCATTAGACGATATTGTCAATAATAAAAATTATCTAGAATTTAAAAAAATCCGATTATAAGGTTGGCAACACTGCGATCAATCAACCCGTGTGCGCATCTATCAAACGTAACGGGGAATTCCCTACGTGCCATGTGCTGCGCATTCCCTTAACCTAGTTGGTCAAGAATCCGTGAAGGTTGCAATCGAAAATGTAAATTTTTTTCGAATAGTGCAACAAATATACGTTTTCTTCTCGGCTTCGACCCATAGGTGGGTACTGTTAAATCGTGAAACAAAACTAAAATTTACTTTAAAAAGTTTAAGCCAGACCAGATGGTCTTGTCACTTTGATGCTGTCAGAGCTTTGAAAAGTAATTATGATTGCATTATGAAAATTCTCAATAGTTTCAGCGAAAGTGACGATGAAAAAGTTGATTTCCGAAAAGAGGCACGAAATTTATTTAATAAACTGGCGAAACTAGAAACTGCAATTTTGATTGTTTTTTGAGAAGAAATTTTGGAGAGATTTAATGTAGTTAATAAAAAAGTTCAGAGCCCTGGTTTAGACATTGGTGAAGGCAATAAGTAAATTGTGTCATTAAAATAGTTCGTGAAAAACATAAGGCAACAATCAGATCAGAAGCTAAAGGAATACGAAGAGAAAGATAAAAAAATTAAGTACTAGTGTTGGAACAGACTACAGTGACATAAATAAGAGACGCATTACTTCAAAATTTTCAGATAAATCTACAGATAAAGTCTCAGTAAACGGCGCAGAAAAATTTCAAAGAGACACGCTTAACGTTGCGTTGGATAAGATGATTATGGATTTAAATAATAGAAGCCAAGCCTATGAGACCAATAGCAAAAAATTTAAATTTTTAATGGATTTGCAAGTCAAAAAACAAGAACACATAGAACTGGAAAGTGTACGTAATATTATTGATTATTATCCAAATGACGTAAACGAACATTTAGTGAATGAGTGCATTCAGTTGAAATCTAACTTACTGCAATCTAACACAGAGTCTTACACCTCTTGCAGTGAAATTTTTTGGCTAATTTATGAAAAGAAACTTTTTGATGTTTTCCCAAACTGCTATACCATCTTAAAGATATTTTTAACGATGCCGATCACTAGCTGTGAAGCGGAGCGTTCTTTCTCCAGGATGTCGTATATAGAAAACAAATACAGGACAAGAATTTCGAACTATCGACTAAATCATTTATCAGTTCTTTAGAAAAAATTGCGATTTAACAAAGAACCTACAGTGCGATGACCAAATAAAAGAATTTGCAGCACAAAAATGCAGAAAGGTTGCTTTATAATTTATAAAACATAACCATTTATAACCTGTCAATTTATTTTGCAATAAATAATGTTTTAATAAATAAATTAAATATTTTGTTTTCCTATTTTCTTCCTGTACTTAACATATATTACATTAAATATACCTATATCACTACAGAAAACAGTTTCTTGTCAAAATGGCAATTAGTTGAGTAATTAGGTAGGGCCCCTAAGCAGTATTAGCCCAGGGCCCCACAAATTCAAGATCCGCCCCTGTAACCATAGTTACTTCACAAGACAGCCATAGAATGTACACAGACCTAAGACAAGGACAAAAGCTAACAAACACAGGATCAAAAACGCTAGTCAGTACCAAAGTAGTCAGTGCTAATAACTCACTGGTGTCAAACCGGTGCCGTTTGAAAAAAAAACATGCTTGACTCGGTGTTCCCTGTTTCGTTACAACTAAAATCTGAGAGTTCACATTCAAATTTGGTAAAAGGATTTCTTCAATTTTTCCCGAACATCGAAGAAACCATCGATTAAAAATTACAACTTTCGATTTAGCGAGCTGATAACATATGTCACGAAGTTAACAACTCCTGGGCTCCGAAGTTAACAACAACAGATTCGGGAATATTTTCTCAGAATGCTAGAGGACCTGCATTGAATTTTAATATTGTAATGTTATTTACGATTAAAATTTCGAAAATTTTTTAACTCTGTATTCTGTACAAGTCTTATTTTCATAGAAGATGATCACGAAAAATTATAAGAGCAATTTGACTGACTTTTTCATTGAGAGCAATTTGCTTGACAAAATGATGTACTCTGATTTTGATCTTCAAAAATCCACGAACAGGTCGAAGAGAAATCTGAAGAGAAAATTCGTGGTTGATCTTCGTTTCACTACTTGTTAATTAGCCAATCGAAACTTCACAGCGACAAGGCAGGCTTTCCATCAAGGCGGAGCATTAATTATTAACGCCCTTTGAGGCATGCCACCATGCGTAAGGTCGGACAGTCGCGAAAGAATCAATGCCTGCCAATTCAACTTTGATTTTTCCAATATTACAAACAATTACAAGATACTTTAATCCATTCAAGCCGCATTTATAAAGTCATTATTCACATTTACAAGTTATCTTTTCCCCTTCGATTGATTTTATCATAAGATACTGTGTGTATTTTCCCGTGCTTAGCATTTCTAAATTAGATTTTATTTTATGATTTCCCATTCCAAAATGCTATGTCTTTTAATTTTGACAGATATATATTTCGCGACTAATTGACACTGGAAATTCTTGAATAATTGACACTGATGAAGGGAGCAACTTACTCCCGAAATATATACCTGTCAAAATAAAAAAAAATAAAAAAAGAATTTTGGAATGAAAAATCATAAAATCGAACCTCATTTATCGTAAGAATTATAATAAAATAATTTATTTATAAAATATTTCTCTGTATTTTTTAATGTTTTAAGATTTTTTATGTTATATATTTGATGTTATATATTTATTAATTATTATATTTATATTTTTAAATTGAATCCTTATATCTCATTTAATAGTAAGCAGTATTATACAACAATGGGCTATCGATGAGTTATCTTTAAGGACTTTCCCCCGAGATCGCTGACAATATCAGCTTTTAATGTCTGAAAAATGATTTGTGGTTGCAGTAGTTCAAAAGCACTTCTCATAGTAATATTTTTTCTTTTCCATTTTTTACCTTAGATTTCTTTCGTCTTCCAATCTAAGGTGGACTTCTTGCACATTGGATTTATTTCTATAATAGACTAAAACGCTTAGCATATAATTCACAGGATGGCAAAAAAATTCTTGGTATTCGAATTAAAGAGTCACCTCGGGTAAGCATTTGTTGGGTCAAATTATTGCTTGAAAACTTACAGATCGTCTTAAGTTTTTCTGCAAAGCTTTAATTATTTCCTGTAAAAATTTGAATTATCTAGTTCTGATGACAATATAAATGGGACATTCGCGGATATCAAGTATCATTTCTCTGAAACAAACCAGCACCGGTGGTGTATTTGGTAAACGAAAACCAAGATTATGTCTTCTGAGGTTATTTTTTGGTACGATGTTTTCATCTTCTTTTTAAAATCGTCTTCTTAAATCTTAATTTTAGTCGGCCTTAAAATTATCCTTGTTTTTATATTGCTTATGAACCGTTTTGCTTATGAACCATCGTGTGGGTTTATTAGTTTTAACGGATAACTTTATGTTCAATTTTCGCCTGTCAAAAAGGTCGCTGCGGCCGTTTTAACCCACTAGGAAGATGGTCATAATATAGGCCGCATATAACGGCCAATATTTTTTCTTTTACGGTTTTATATTTTTACTTTTAACGCAATAGCAATGAAAATCAATTGAATCAAAAAAACAACCAAATTTACAATTTACAAATCTCGTACAAATTGTCAAATTCGGTACAAATTTCTTGAATTGTTTTATCAAAAGTTAGTGCAAATTTTGAAAAAGATAACTGAAATTGTCTGTAATACCCAGTTGTGCTCACCATAAGCTATCTTCCTTCCTTTAAAAAATTTTTAAGGTGTTTGGCAGATGAAGTAGATCAACCATTTGGTCTTGTGACTCTTGCAAAGCCGAGAAGAACTCATAGATTACCTCAAAAACGACAGAAACAACAATTACAATAAGTGTCATAAATGGAAGCTAAGTTTTTCAGTTTAGCATGGCCATATGTCATAACGACAACTTGTCATGAGTTGAGCCTATTAGCTGGTAGTGAAAAAATATAACCTATAAATTTTCGGTAACAAATGAAAGCTTAGGAAAAAATTGGCCAAAAACTTTTTTTTTTGAAATATCTCTGAACGTGTTTAGACCATCCAACAGAAACTTCGTTCATACTAAGAGCGCTGAGTGATTTGAGAAAGAAACCATTTATTGAACCTTTTCGAAAAAATCGATGGTTGATATGGCATCCCTAACATTCCAAGCTCTGAGTTGAAAGGGCAAACTGGTAACTAGTCGTTCAACACTGGTAAGGAGGGCTTCTTTGATAACTTGGATGACTTGCGCGATACGTTTGAGCGATAGAGGAAAATTTATTCTTTCAATGAACATACGCCCCATTTGTGAGATGCGTCTTTTGATACTTTGCATCAAGGTTGCACTTCACATTGAACTCCAACCAATTTATTCCTAAAGGATTTTCAAAATTTCATTTAACTCATCAATTTTACAGAAGCGTTTCCGGTATTATCTGCTTTATTTCTTCAAAATTTCTTATACGAGTCTTATGCCAATTAACAGATCTTACAACTAACACTTATATTATTGTCAACTCAAATCACAGCGTCAACAAAATTAGCTGAACTTCTTGGCCTAAATAGAAAATAAACGGATCTTGCAAACGAATCATATCCAAACACTATCCATGGGAATAACAGCGACCGACGGCAGGAATACCCGGACTTCTTGGCCGCTACCGAAACAAATCGAAGCGATTGCAATCGATTCAGCGGATTTTAGACTGCGTGGTAAACAAAGGAGGGCTTCGTTCCTATTAAGTATAAGCTATGTTACCTTTGTTCCGTATCCTGGACTTTATAAAAAATGGTCAAATATCCTGCCAAATTCTTTTTGTTATGAATTTAATACAAGAATTACTAGGACTGACAATTTCGCGTCATATTGGATAGTATTTGTATATTCCGATGAGGATTTTGTAGATCCAATTATTTATTGAAGAAGGTTAGGCAGGTGGCATCTGCGATCCTCGGGTAAATTCAGCTATTTTGGGACTATGATTTTCCATCTTTTACAGGTAAGACTAATAACCCACTCTTTTTGAGCAGTTCCGTCAGATTAAAATCAGCCTCACCATGCTTTCTACGAAACCACGGTGCGATACACTGATGAAATGCGCGGACAATCTCCTCTTCCTGCTCCTGCTCTGGAGCAGGATTTTCTGTTATTACACCGTTAAGGGAATGCCCAGCCCTGAACTCTTACTGTTGAGGACACTAATTACCTAGGGCTTGGATTAAATGAGTTTCTCGAGCTTATTACCAGAACCATTTAGCATGTACACTGTTCGGTATGCAATGGAGAGCTCCGGATTCTCCTTCCTTTTGCTGATCATCGCCAACCTAGCCTGCTAGCACCCGGGGTATTAGTTGAAATTTACCGGTTAGTTGAAATTTACCGGTAGATGTCGCTAGAGATATGTTTACATTTCTATGATTTGGCATCTATGTCATATTTTTCTATTGACTTTAACATTAAAAGTACACAAGTTACAATTTGCCAAAATAATAGCGTCATATATGTTTACCTCAGTGAATAAGTCGAGTTTCGTTCTAAGTAAATCGCATTTGCGGCATTCGTTGATTTTCTTATTTCATCGGTTGGTGGTAGAAACTTATGGAGAACATGCTTCAGTGATTAGAACATGTGAGACATGGTTTCGGCAATTGAAAAGTGTAGATTTCGAATTAACAGACAATGAACATCCTGGTGCATCGAAAAAGTTCGAAGATGAGGAATTGCAGGCGTTATTGGATGAAGACCCAACCCAATCACAACAAAAATTGGCACAAATACTACATGTGACCGGAGGAGCAAATTGCCAACGTTTAAAAGCCATGGGAAAGATCCAAAAGTATGGAAAATGGGCACCACACCAACCGAATGATAGACAAATCGAAAATCGAAAAACCATTTGTGAAATGCTGCCTCAAAGGTTTGAAAGGAAATCTTTTCTGCATCGTATTGTCACGGGGGACGAAAAATGGATTTACTTTGAGAAGATGAGGCCGGCTCATCGACTCCAAGGCCAGATCGCTTTGATCGTAAGACAATGCTCTGTGTTCGGTGGGACCAGTGTTGTGTAGTGTACTTCGAGTTATTAAAACCTGGTGAGACGGTGAATACGGATCGATATGACAACAAATTATCGATTTGAACCATGCGTTGATCGAAAAACGGCTGCAATGGACCCGAGAACATGGCAAAGTTATCCTACAACATGACAACGCACCGTCTCATACCGCTAAAGTGGTGAAGAACACTCTAAAAACATTGAATTGGGAAATATTATCGCGGCCTCCATACTCTTCAGACCTCGCTCCGTCCGACTATCACCTTTTCGCATCGATGGGACACTCACTCGTAAAGCAGCGCTTCGCCAATTTCGAAGAAGTCGAAAAATGGCTCGCCGAATGGTTTGCCTCGAAGAAGAAAAAGTTTTTTTGTAATCGTATCCATGATTTGCCTGAAAGATGGGCAAAATGTGTAGAATCCAATGGAAGATACTTTGAATAAAAATTTTTTGAGATTCTCTTGAGAATTAAGTATTTTCTTTATTGAAAAAACCGGCAACTTCAACTAACACCCCAGGTACTTCGGGAAAAGATCTTGCTGGAAGTAAGCGTTGAACACCTTAAGTAGCAGTAAACCACCGCGAAAGAAGGTGGTTTATGGTAATTGCAGCTATTTTGCTGGAATGCGTCTGGTGTTGCGGCCTTTCACGTTTCTAGAGACAGCATTGCTTCATCCAGCTCTTCTGTACAGAACATTGGACAGTTAAATGGACTCTCCATGCCTGCGACCTTAGAACGAACAAAGTGAATAGAAATAATTGGCTGAACAACCTCCCCTTTTTTATTTCTGTTTCAAGTACATAGGGAGGCCTTTGCTGCTGCGAGCTTCCAATAGCATACAACCGGGGCCAAACGGGTCCCTATTGTTGTCGTCAACGAGGATTTGCCAGCAGTAGGCCTTACACTCAGTGATCAATTTACGAAGCAGATTCCTAGCCAACCTGTGTGCCATTGTAAGACGATGTAATTCTCTTCGGTTCGTTGAACGATGGGCTTCAAACCGAAGCTTGTGACAGTCTACTGACATTTCTACTGACATTCTACTGACATTTCTACTAACATTCTACTGACATTTCTACTGACTACTAGTCGACAGCAGCTTCGTCACGTCTTGACACAGATAGGAAATAGAGTATTCAGTATTATCATTTATAATAAAAACAAAAACTTTCCAAAGAACAAGCAGAAAAAATTTTAAAAAAAATATTGAAAATTATTCAAATGACATGAACAAAACCTCATTTATGAATATCTTTACTTTTCATGCAGATTTTTTACTGATTCGAACTTAATCATTTTTAATTCATGCATAGCATTTGAAATTAGACGAATATACATCATTTTTATCCTCGTGTCATATCGACCATCTTAAGATGTTCTATTAAAAACGCTCTCATACACGAGCCACCTGTAAAATTTATTTTCAATGGCGGTTATCGATTGAGATTGAGCAAGAAGCTCTACGTTCAATTAAGAATTAAATTAGTACTCGTTGGATGGATAAATTTGGTCATTATTCATTATCTCAGGAGGATGTTGAGGAGCATGATGGTGTCGACTGCAGAGATTTAGCTATTGAAAGAGTGTTTTATATGCATGATTGTGGTCAACAAAAAATATGGAACCATTTCCAATTAATCATCTCGAATATTTTGACAAATAAAGATACAATCGGAGCAATCAATCAAGATTACCTGAGACAAAATCTGCACAGGGCAAACTCATAAATCATGAATCTTAGGGTAATAAGGACGATAGTCCTGATTGCCTTCCTGAAGGTTTAAAGAGAATTAATTACTCTAGATGTTTTTTATTCTGTCTTAGACATTCTTACAATTAAATATCATGTTTGATGGATTCAAAATATCTAATGAGGAAACTCCAAGCAAAAATCTGAAGATGGATCAATTTATAGGCAAGGCAAAATTTCGCCATCTTTCCTATTCCTATGGAGTGGTTGCATTGAAAGTGTCGGTTAAGGGATGACTCATCTGTATACCTCTTTATTCCAGAACATCAGGTCATTTTCCCGGAATCCGTATACCTACCTGAAAAGGGATGTCGGTGGTCATTACAAAAGGTCGAGTGTGATTCAAATGTATTTAGTCTTTTAGAAAATTTTGAAGTGTAAAAATAGTCAGTGAGACTGTAAAAGTAAAGTGTGCACTCTACTACAAGTTCAAATTACGGACAAATGCGGCAACGGCTGCCCGCAGGATATGTGACGCATTTGGATACGATATTGTGTCAGAAGGTGCAGCTCAAAGATGGTTTGCCCGATTCCGCACCGACGATGACAGCCTTGAGGACGACGATCATCCTGGAGCGATGATTCTGATAAATGACACGAAGTTTCTTGCCGACATAGAGGACAATCCCCGCCAAACTTTGCACGAACCAAGCGTAAAATTCGCCGTTGACAAAAGCGCCTGTAGTCGCCATCTTTGACGTCTGGCGTTTTTGCATTGTGTATGACAATAGCATTATGTAAAAATGCATTATGTATGACAATAGCCGACGCAGGTATCAGTGGTTATCGCCAGACGACGCTTCTGGAAATATCCCAAGGCCAAGCCTTCATCAGCGGAAGACCTTATTGTGTGTATGGTGGCATCACACAGGCATCGTGTGGTATCAATTGTTGGAACGTGGCCAAAACATTACAGCTGCAGTGTAAAGGCAGCAGTTAAGAGGAGTTCATCAGGAGTTCCGACGTATACATACTCGCTCGTGAATAGGAGGGGAGTTTTGTTCCCCCAGAAAAACGCACAACCACATCCAGTGGCATTCACCAGGGACACCATAAAGGAAATTGGCTGGGAAACTTTACCACATCCACCATATTCTCCCAGCATTTCGTCATCAGATTTTCACCTTTTCCGGGCGACGGATAACTTCATGCGAGG
The DNA here is from genome assembly GCA_954870665.1 of Stratiomys singularior. NCBI lineage: Eukaryota > Metazoa > Arthropoda > Insecta > Diptera > Stratiomyidae > Stratiomys > Stratiomys singularior. The sequence continues at coordinate 158,560,526 of OX940878.1, read as the reverse complement.
ACGACAATTTATCAACCAGGAGGACTTAGAAATAGCATTACAAAATTTCAGAGACTTTATCAAACAGGAATAGATTGTTTACCATCACGTTGGTAACGAGTCGTAGATGCCAATGGTAACTATTTTCAAGGTTAAATATAATTATTTATTTAAAAAATTTACGTATTTTACTATGTCCAAAACCGACAATTTCAATGCAACAGCCCAATACGTACAACCGAATTGATTTTGAGCAAAAAATTAATCTGAAGTCAAGGACTTAGTAACAATATATATGAGACTCTACTTGTAATTTCCGAGTAAGACTCCTTATTGTAAACATAAAAAAAAATAATAAGAACATTTCATTTGTTGACCGAAACAGTGGAGTGCGGATAAAAGTGTCATGTTTGTCATGCAACTAATCAAATAAACTGAATGGATATTAATTTATTTTTTCATTAAAAGCAGTTTTTGCGTCTTGGAAGGCGAAAGATTAATGCTAAGCTGTTGGTATGGTCACTGAGTTACTCAGCTTGCGTCAATTCGTTCACTAACATCACGGTTGGCAATGCGGTATGAAATTTTATCTTTAATATTTTTGATTGAAGTATTCCATGATCAGAAGTAAACCTGATCAGAGGTTTGATTCGAACTACGGTTTAGGGAGAACTCACGACAGTTTTCTTTCATCTCCTGTAAGGTGAGGAAGCTATCCTGGCTACAGCGTGGTGGTTTAATGTGGAAAGATAGTAGTATTGAGCACTCACCAGTTGTGCTTAAGGCATCTTATCCTAGGGTGGGAACTGGCTACCCATTTTGATGGGGGGGGGGGGTGTTGACCCATTATTGCAGCCCTGTCTACGGAGACCATGGAATAACACCTTAACGGCCGGTTTCTACATCAAACATTTCGACTTCATGTCCCTAATATTAACCACGCCCTTGTCTAAACTCGCTTTCCAGTTCAACCATGACAGTGTCAAGGTTCGGAAGAAGTTGCATTGTTTAGAAGTCTTGTTCGCTTGGTATTCTCTGAAAAGTTGACATGTTACACCAATGAGGGACGTGTTCGTCTATCGTCGGTATCACGTAAACGATGTGGTACTGAAATATCCATGTAAATGGAATAAAGAAGATCACTGTTAAGAAGGATGGACTGAGATTAGTACTGATTATGTCGCCAATGTGGGTCCTGAAACGCTTAAAACCAGCGGCATACTGAGGCAAAATGGAGGAATACGCGACCGACATGTAAGATGAAAAATTTGACTGAGGACTAAATTTGACTAAGAAATAAAAAGGGAACTGAATAAAAGACCGACCGGTCGTAAACTGATGTGCAAGTGTAGCAAGAATGTATGAACGAAGGATGGTGACAATTTGCTAAGTTACTAACTAACTAACTAACTTACAAAGCATATGTCTGAAAAGCTCGCATTGCAACATCAACTATGTTGATGGGGTTAATGCGATACTAGCACACTTGCTAATAATGGTTAAAAAAATGTCACGAAATAAAGGTGTCTTTATGTTGGTATATATGATGTTTTTACACGGTGTTTAACGCGGACCCTATAGTCTTGTACTATAGGACTCCAGATGACGCAGGAATTGAAAAGCCTGCGCTACTGCTTAGTCTCTTCAGTCTTTGGGAAGTGTCGTTTCATATACCCGAGATTGTCACACATGACAGGCTACTATCAGCCTCTAGCCGCTTAGGAGCCAGTATTGGCTGAAGCGTGGTTGTTGTGGTTTCGAAGGCTTGAAAGAATGTTAAGCAAGAACCAGTGGTGTTCGGGGATCGAGATAGCTTTAACAAGATGGGGCCCTAGACAGAAACATGTTTTAGATCATGTTTAAGATCAAGTGGTTGGCATACTGTCTTAATCTCGTCTGTGGAGACCGTCGAAATTGACAGGTGCCCACGTTAACCACTACAATTTTATGTCCCTTATATTAAGTCCGATTGTCTTTAATATTGTTTTCAGCAGTACCAATGTTTCGAATACTACAACAATTTCAATTCTCTTATACGAATACAATATACATATATCTCCCAGTTCCTTTTCACAGGCGCACAATGGCGAACGCAATGCCTAAACTGTTTCCACCTTAGTGATGGTATTTTCATTTAATGCTTATCAAAATTATACGGTTGTAGACAGAGTCACAAACGGCCTGTAGTTGTCTGATTAGTCTGTAGTGTATGGGTCTCCAGGTAATCTGAGATTTCGTTGAATAACATTTTAATGTTTTAAAATTTAATTTAAATTTTCAACTCTTTTTTATTGACTTACGAAAAATAAGAATATTGTAAATATAACTTAGTTTTGTGATAATTAAGAAAAAACAAAAAACTTAAATTCAGGCGAAATTCATGTCAAATCAGGACTCAAACATTTAATTCTTTATAAGATTATTTTTATTTTATTATAGTTTTCAGTAATAAGTTGGCAATACTTTATTTTTCATTATTTTTCATATTCCTTTTTTCCTATCTATATATTATTTTATATTTGTTATAAGTATGGATTAGACGAATTTTTTTTGCAAACGGACGGATCGAATTTGGTCAATTCTGTCTGAAGAGCAACTTTCATGTCCTCTTTATTTTCAATACAATAGTATTTCCGTTGGCTTTCTTAATAAGTCGATATCAGCCTTATAATATTAATGTCAGGATATTTTTGAGGTTTTTCCAGTGCATGTGGAAAATTGTACAGATACCTGAACCGCACATTGAGTGCTTCATTTTGAAGTTGTCTTTTCTTCCGAATTTTTTTAGCACTTTTCACTAAATTTTCTTTTTGAATGCTCAAATACTTTGTTTAGACTATAATTCTATCGGTTACGGAGAGTTTATCTGCAGTAGCATTGGATATGCAGCCCCAGGTCATTACCAAGCCACCTCTGTGTTTCATATTGGATCGAGACTGCAGACTTTGACCTCTTACTTAGACTTGCCGCCAAACATAGGATTCACCATCTGAGCTTCATATATTGAATTTTCCTTCGACCACCAATATCGCAGTTTCCCACAATCACAGGACTTTGTTTTTATATGTTTTGGCAAACTTGAGTTTTATTTTTCTTTTTGCACTTGCTGACGAATGGTCTTTACGGTTTGCTCTTATAACCCATAAAAACTATGTTGTATAACGTCCCATTAACTCATCCCTACCGAGGACGTCCCTACTACTTACCAACTACTGCTATCCCTACTTTTACTAAGAAATTCGTTACTAATCGAGCTAATTATTGGGCTCTAAATTTTTGAATTTTTACGAATTTGTTTTACAATTCATCGCTAATATGACTTAAAAACATTCTAGGCCTACCACTTTTTTCTTGGTTTCCTATTGATCTTATAATAACAAACATTGAAGTGGCACCCAGGCATCAACTTGTATTTTTTAAGTATGTTAAATATAAGAAAACGTTAGCAAGGATTAGAGCAGATACCAAATTCTTAAAAGCATGCCTTGAGCGAAGAGTTACCCCGAAAAGCCATACTGTAAAGTTGCATTGTGGCCTCAAACATGCGACGGGAAAGGGAAAATTACGGAAAGGAATCTTATCAAAATGAGGATCAAGCAATTGTACAGCAAGCTGAATGACGCAACGAGAGCTTATGAGAGTCACCTAGAGTTAATGAGACAATCAGAGCATTGCGACAAAGGTCATATGGGAGATTTATTAGAGAAGGCTGATAGAGCATACCAATGTGAGAAAGAGAAGAAAAGAATAACTCATTTGCAGAAATTGAAAAAATTAGAAGAAGCTGCCCCGAAGTTCTCCAAAGTTTTCGAAGTGCAAGAGATTCCTCCACCGTACGGTGACATTCAAGGAAAATGAAATGCGGCTACTGAACATGGGTCTCAACTATGCGATAAAGCTAACAAGGGTCCCGAAGGAAGACATAATCGTGGAGATGGAAGCAGCCATTAGAAAACTGCCGGAAGCACATAAAACATCTGCGAGGAAGGAGGTAGCAACAGCAATAGTGGGAGCCCAAAAGTCAACGACGAACCCGGAAGCAGCCATAGCCCTGGAAAAAACCGGTTTATTTCATCAAAGCTGACAAGGGAAACACAGTTGTTATTATGGACAAACACAAATACGCGGAAGCGGTTACACAAAAACTAAACGATGGCAATTTTTTCGAACTTCGCCGAAACCCTTTGGAGGATTCTATCAAACGATTTGAGAGGACGATCAAAAGCTGCGAGTCACTAATCTGGGAACTGACGAAAGTGAGAGTAACGAACCCGACCCTACCAAGGATCAAATGTTTGCGCAAGATTCACAAGGAGGGAAATGAGATGCGAGAAATCATATCAGCTGTGAACGCTCCAACACAAAAACTAGCAAGATGGCTAGTTGAGGAATGTATACAGATGCAACAGGTAGAAAGCAATTCCGTCAAAAACACCAAAGAATTCACGGAAAAACTGTTAACATACGGCCCGCCAGCAGACGACGAGCTGATGGTATCGTTTGACGTGAAAGCTCTCTTTCCCAACATACCAGTGATGGAAACACTTGGGTACATCCAAGAGTGGTTACTCAAACAGGACAATTCTATGGCATGGAAAGCGAAAACGAGACAGTACCTCCAGTTAGCAAAGCTGTGTATGACAGAGAGCTATTTTACGTTCAAAGGAAAATTTTATAAAACTAAAGGAGGAGCAGCTATGGGAAATCCACTATCACCCCGAGATGCTGGATTAGGTATGTGGATGATATTTTCGCTTACGTGAAGAAAGGAGATCTGCCACAAATCCTGGTGGAACTGAACAATGCGCACAAGAACATCAATTTCACGATGGAGGAAGAAAAAGATGGAAAGTTGGCTTTCCTGGACACATTGGTATCAAGAACGAGTGGCGACATCAGTTTCGAAATCTACAGAAAGGCAACACACACAACACGGACGATTCCGAACACTTCGAACCACACGCAGCAAGTAAAAGTTTCTCATTACCGAGCCATGATTCACAGGATGTACGAACTACCTCTTAATAGGACAGCCAGGGAGAAGGAAATGCAGTAGATTCTCGACACTGCAAAGTTGAATGGATGCAAGCCCTCAACGATCAAGAGAATTGCGGATAAAATTAGAAGAACACGACAAAAGAAAGAACGATCAACATTACTCAACCCGGATTCTGAAAAGGCGTACTAGAAGGCAGTTAGTTACCACGAAGGTGTCACCGATAAATTGAAAAGGAGGCTAAAACATTACGAGTCCATACGCATAATCGAGTCAAGTAGCAAAAACCAGCTGAAAAATATCTTCGGATCAACTAAGTACAAACGGCAACCACACGAAAAATCAGGCATATACCGGATCGAATGCCCCAACTGTCACGAAGTTTACATTGGACAAACAAGAAGTAGTATCAAAACCAGGGTGCGAGAACATTTAAACGAAGCAAATACAGCGAAGACGAAAGGAAAGAAGAATAACTTTCGATCAGCAGTAGCGGAACATGTCATAACTAAAGGTCACCAAATCACAATGGAAGACGTAACGCCAACACGAGAAGCAAGAGATATGAGAGAATTGGATGCAATGAAAAGTCTCGCCATTTTTAGAGAAAAAGCCGTGCTAATGAACAACGACGCAGGTAAATGCAAATCCTGGCTCTTTAAGTTAATTAGTTAAGTAATTTCCATAAATATAATAAAAATAAGAATTCTAATAAAGTAAATTTTAACTTCCCTCTTCTTGAAACACCCCTCACGATAATTAAGGACTTAGTATATAAGTAGAATTTCTAGGTTAAGTAAAACAATCGCTGAAGACGACGGAACGATAACGGTCGAAAATCGATTACGATAAATAAAAATTTAAAACGCAAAATTAAAAGGAAGTTCTTTCATTTATTTTTAAGAAATTCGTTACTAATTGAGCTAATTTTTGGGCTCTAAATTTCTTAATTTTTACGAATTTGTTGTACAATTCATCGCTAATATGACTTCAAAACATTCTAGGCCTGCCACTTTTTCTTGGTTCGCTATTGATCTGCAAAATTTGCCTAATTATATAATGAACGGTGGAATGTGATTTCAAATTACCCTAAATTACACACCGGTAGTTCTACTTTGTAATGTTTCAAAATCAATGCTCCTGATTCCAAACGAGTTTGACCACGTTGCCTCACATTTTACATGATTTCACACCCACTAAGGTACACAATTTACACTATTTCGTCCACCTATAAAATTTACGGTCTCAGTTTATTTTACTCTGATGCTAAGAGCTGTCATCTACACAAAATCTGGGAACCCCCCTTTGAAACTCAAAAACAAAGAGCTGCCACATGTCCGGGGTTTTTTGGCATCAATTTTGGCTACATTTCGCCTTTTTGTTTTCTGAATGTTCGCATGTTCATGGTAATCTGAAAAAATTAATTTTGTGTTTATTTCCTGAAATATATCCTTCTGATGTTTACTTCTCTTTCCAGTATAAATGGTTATGGGTTTGACTTCTTCATTGCTTTTGTATATTTTCCGTATCGCATTTTGCAGATGTTCAACCTTCAAATCTTGCGTATTTGTCTTTGTTGGTGCTAGCTGCTTCCGAGGCAACCACATATTTGTACATTGCAAGAAGTCCAACATCATGTAGTGTTATGAGTGTTATGTTTATAATACCGTCCATGTTGGAAAATTAAAAACATTGCATTTTATTTGACTGCATATAAACCTCCCTCCCCGCCCCCACCCACCTTCCACTCACATTTAATGTAGAACTCATAAAGTTCAGTGTTATGCAAAGAAATGCAAGCGTCATAATCAAGTTTTTTTCCTATTAAAGAAATCATGATGATGATGATGACCTCCATTCTGATTCCATCTGTATTCCATCGACGACGTCACTTTAATGGTACACATAAAAAGGAGGTTAAGGTCGTAAGTGGAGTGCAGCATGCAACCTTCAAAGGATGAAGAAAGAAGACAATGCAAAATGGAAAACTATTTTTCTCGGCCCCGGCTTAGCTGCATACAACGAAGAGGCAACCATTTTATGACACATTTATCAGCTCCTGAAAATTATGCCACCCAAAGAGCTCCCATCCTGTATCACTCGAATCCCACTAGTGCTCACATAAACATAAATTTATGTGGAGGACACAGACATCGTCGACATAAATTTTTAATTAGGTTTCAATTTCATTTGTTTTGGAAAATTCTTCTGAATGAAGAATAGCTCGAGGAAATTATTCACACAAATATAATCTGAACGCCATAAAGACTTGTAGTGGGCAAGCTGCCAAGTATTTTACCTCAAGCGTTTTATATATGAACATTAATAAATTGTGGTAAATGACCAAAAATAATGATTAACAGTAAATTTCAATACAAATGTTCATATTAATTTGATAGAATGATGTGGGAATGTGCAGTGTTTGCTTTGGCTTTGAGCTTTTTATCTAATTTTAGTTGGCTTTTGGCTGAGATATTTTATATTTAGAGTTTGCTGCAATGCCAGAGTCAATGAGACAAATGTTGTAAATCGACGTAAAAATGTTACAAAATAGAATTTGCTCGCGTACTAGCAGGGAAACATTGTGCAACATAGAACTAAAATAAATCAAGCATATGAATATTTTCCTAGCCGAAGGACTAAAACTTTAAATTATTCATTGATTTATTCTTAACGCAGAAATTTTTGTTTGATTCTACAATTTGGAGGATTGACAAGAAATGGTTTGCATTTCGAAAAGACAAAAAGTTATAAAACAGACGAAACAGAAATTCAAAATATTTTCTGATCGCAATAATGTGATCTTGATTTTCGAAAAGCTTAATGTTTACTGATCTAGCATAATTTTTGTAGCAATTTACTTAAATTTATTAGACTTAGGCTTATTAACTCAGCTGTTAGGTTCAAATGAAACCCTGCGTAATGTCATGATACTAGGAACTAATTGATAAAATGCCTTAAAATTCTCCAAAATATCCTGTTTAGCGTTGTCAACCAAAAGAAAAAATATTTTTTAATGGGCTCAAACTCCGGAAAACTATTAATGTCCAATTTCTTTAGATCAAAAAATACAGAAACAATAGAAAAACAAGCAACTTAAAAAATATCATTGGTAGAGCAATAAGCAAAAAGGTACTAAAATACAGAAGCAGTGTTCACACCATAGAACCCGACGAGGCAGCTTATAAGTAGATTGGGGGGCATGAATCTCTACCTACTTGGTGAGTGGCCAAGAAATCGTTAGTCCTCCTTGAAGACTGGTGTAAACTCTCTGACCAGAGCTATCAACATCCAAATCACGAAACGCCGAAACCACCATTTGAGCAATCTTCTTAGTAGCCTTGACCACAATGAAGCGAAAGTCTGGAAGCTAACAACAATACTGAAACGTAAACACCACCATCATCCATATGAAAGGAAAACAGAGTTTATTACTGATAGTTTTCGCGAATATCACAATGCTCAGAATTGAATGACTAACAACATCACAGAAGTAAGGATAGCTAAAGCACTCTAATTGACGCAAATGACGCTAATTGAAGCCTCCTGAAGCTCTTATAAAAATAAGTACTTGAATCACAAAATCGCACAGCCCTTGGACTCGAAAGGATTCCTAAAATAGCTACCAATAGTCTTCTGAAAATAGTGTTAATTTGCATTATATTGAACTCCTGTCTGTAAACATCGTACTTCCTGTAGTGCTGAAAACTAGCCAATATAATACTTAACCTGAAGCCTGGTAATGATCCGTAAGATCCTAAAAGCTACAGACCAATAACTTGATTCCCGGCGCATAGAAAACTTTTGAAGATGCTTGTCTTGATAAAGTTATCAATAGTATCCCTCCCTTATTTTCAGTTTGGCTTCAAACGTGGGCATTCAACAAAGTATCAAATAGTATCTTCGGAGGCTTCGAAGATATGAGAACGGCAATGAAAACAACAGAGTCTGTGGGCCTGCTCTCGATCGATATTGAAAAGCCCTATGATATCGTTTGGTTGACAATCTGCTTCATAACCTCAAAGAGGGCAGTACGCCACAATACCTTCTGAGGGTCAATATTCACTGCAAAAACTCTGCCTGCTGGTGTTCCACAAGGTTCAAGCCTAAGTCTCGCACTTTTCAAGATATACAAGTCCGACTTGCCCACAAGCGATAATAGCCAACTAGTAGTGATTGCGGAAGGCACGTTCTGCTGTGATAGAGCTTATTTTCATTACTTTACCTTCAACTTATTCAATCTTCTCTGGTTTTTTTCAATACGCACTCATAATAAGCCTCATTTAGAAAAAAAACTGTTGTAAGATTCCATTTTCATTTATCATGGAAATTTTCATTTAACTTTCATCTCATCCTGTTATCATCGAAAACATAATGTTACACATAAAAAAAATGTAGAGGATTGATTTTTGGATACGTACGAATTCATTCACTTGGAAACGTGGAAGTAAATAATTATATCAGCAATACTAATCCTCAAAAATCCTGATGATAATCGATCGTTATCTGACGAATATAAATAATACTTTGAAGCAAAGAATCACATGAGAGTGCTTATTATTTACCCAAGATAATTATTATTTACTCATTTAGCAACATTCCTATGTAGTTCTCTATTCGAAATTGTGAAAAACTATAATTTCTCTGTGTACACTACATACATATCTAATGAAGGAATTACTTATGGCCGTCGTTTATTTGCAATATTCATCACATATAACTCTGTCATTTGCATGTTATAGATTTCTTGCAAATAACATGAAAAGTCAATCCATTAAGTATGGCTAGAATATGAAAACAAGTTTGCGTGTATATGAGCAATTAAGTGGCGACAGGATTGCTTCTGCATATTTATTTATTTAGGTCAATGACCTAGCACAAAAAGGAGTAAGATTTCCATGTAAATACTTTCAATTTCGTCCTTAACGGCCTTTGTAAGAATGTGATTCTTGCATAATGAATACCGAGAGCTCATTATTAGTGACCGCAATCAATTGGGGCTTTATATTGGGGCTTTTATATGAAGTAAACTACATTGAAGGATTGTGTTTTTTTTTCATTGCAGGAGGAAATTGTTCTTTGTTTTGACATAGCAAACAATGCATAAACAAATACAGACCCCAGGACTCAAGGACTCAGTGCATCCTTGTAAAGGTCTGACTATTTTTACAACAACTACCTAATAAGGATGGTCTGTCACCAACTACCCTGCATGAAGGTCCTCCGAGGTGGGCTTTCAGGTCCGACAAACCCTCGAGAAAAGAGCGTGGCTGCCAGTCGCTTGTGCCACTATCAAAACACTCCTACAACTACCAAATTAGGATTTGGTCTATAATAATTCATCGCTAACGTACTGATCAGAGATAGCCGGAATGCGTTCTAAGGAAAAAAGGGACATCCCGGCAAACTCACAAAACGTAACATTTAAACTTGTTATAAGGGTACCTACGCTTGGACACAAAATCATTCGAAAAGGATTGACATTCCGTTTGCGACGGGTTGTTCCTGAGGGGCTGCATGCATAGCTAAAGAGGCCACAATTGTCATGGGCAGATTGAATTCTTTGAAAAGGGTATGCTTCCAGCTGACAGTTGTCGAATACATGCACTCTAACATGCATGCATGTTGGAGTATGTGCTTTATATATTTATTCCTAATATCATGATGTCCTGGAAGACTCCATGTTTTGTGTTTCGCGTAGGTTTGGGCTTCTTGCTGACAGGTCATGGTAGAGGCTATGAATGGTTGTTTGACAAAGGATTGTCAGGTATTTTTAGTGTTTTTTAAGGAGTACACCAACTTACCAGTGTGTTGTTAGTTCAAACACAAATTTTTCTTTTTGAACGTTCTAGTTTCAAATTCTGTAACTTTCTTTGCTTGGCTAAAATTTTGTTAATATTTATCAGCATTTAAATTCAACTAATGTCATTTTATCAAACAAATAATTTTTAAAATTTATCATTTTTTAAATTAAGGACATTATTTTGCATACTTTCGATTTGCGTTTGGCCCATGGTAGAGGAAGGAATCCAAAATCTCTTAGAATAAGAATCTTCCTTGCTATTAATGAAAAGAATTCACTCATTTAGTTAAAATTCTCTTCTTTCGAATACCGTGAATGTAATGTATCACTGTGATTTACTTTAAATATTTAGCAATAAATTTCTTTTGGTTCAGGGTACACTAGACTCCTTAAATTCAGTGGAAGCAATAGAAGGAAAAATAGAGAAACTAAAAAATACCATTTAGATAACAATAGATCCATCTTTCACCTTATCTAAAATATGGCAATGGTATCCAGATTAATTCTTGTCCAGCAAAACCAGAGTTACTTGTTGTTACACTCCACGAATGTCTTAGTATTTCCCATGGAATGAGTAACAAGAGCACAGAAAGAATGGTAACAAACTCATTGCAAACGGGCACAAACTTGTGCATTATCTATCTCTGTCTAGGAGTAGTCGTCCGAGAGTGTTGACGCTGTACGTGTTAACGCTGTGGTACAGTTGTTTAAGGTGTTTGTGGAGGCCGTGACGCTGAGCCTGTCAAAACGCAGGCCCAGACGGAAATCCTGACTCTTATCTACTTGTCGTACAATTTTCTTAGATTTTATTTACCAATTGATGAAAAATGCCGAATTTATCCAGGCTCTTGAGATAAAGTGTACTCGGCATTTCTATATAACGGCGTTAATTTTCATTACCAACTATTTTTGGTACTGAAAGGCTAATCTCCCACTCTTGGCTACCATCAACCAATATGACATTTCTCCTTTTAATGGTGATTTTCTTTATTAAGTTAGAAACATAGAAATAGTGCCATTTTGTCGGCGTTGAAAACATATTTAAGTGATGTCGATGGTGTAGGGACGGCCCAAAGCGTCAAAAAATCCTTAAAAAAAACTGGCAATGAGTAGTTTTAAGTGAAGTTTTCGAAGTTTGAAGTGGTGGAGCAGGTGGGGTCCAAAAGCTCGTTTTAAAAAAGTTATATAATGTATATGAAACAAAGGTTTTTTGTTTCTGGAATCAGTAGAATTAAAACTTTTACAATCATTGTTTTTTAAAGAATTTTCATTTTAGATGGCGGCTGTAAGCTGGAATATACTGATGGTACCGATATGTGAGGTTTTAATTAGCCCGTTGACACATTTCGTGGCTTTCGCGTTTATTTCTTCAACTATCTCCGCCCTTAACTCTAAAGATTAACTGATTTTGATTAAAGATTTTCAGACGACCACGCAGGTCACCCCACGTCACCTCTCACTGACACTAGATACCCGAAAAACATTCCTCCTAAAGCAATAAGCGAATTTCAGACTATGTGGGCTGGCGCCCCATCCTATTGATGGCCAAAAACCACTCCCAATCCGGGCTACAGAAAATTTCGCAAAATTTAAGCATAACGCCCAGAACTTACAGTCTCTCCCTCTTCAATGAAGTGTCCTTAAGCAGAACGCCTTAGCGATTGCTCAACTGCTGCTCTCAATAGCTCTACATTTCCTGGTGTTCTGAAGGAATTTCGGTGGCGGATATGAATTTTTTCTTTGTATGCTACCATTTTCCTCCAACCGGAGAATCCAGGACTCAATCGAGTTGGTACAACATTATTGCGCGAATGTTGAACTGTCACCAAACAGCTCTCTGCGACACAATCACAGATCAGTTGGTCTTATGAAACGTACGCACTGCAAAGCCACAATATACTCCGATCCGAATCAAGTCGGGCACTGAAATCGGGATGCCAACAAGACTTAAGGAAACCTAGTGCAGCTGCCTATTGCACCCATCGCCCCATAGAGGTATATACAGGAGACGGCAAGCTTTTATTTCTCATGGAAGCCAGTGAAGCCGCTTAATACATCCAAATATTTCGTATGCATATACGATCATTTTCGAAAGCTTTTGCACATTTTAGCTGATAGCTTTATAAGGAATGTGTAAACGTCAAAGCTCTTCGAAATCATTTTCGAAATCAGAAATCAACTTCAAATTTTGCCTTTCTAGATACATAAATGCGATACCATTTTCCTCTAGAAATAGAACTTTCAAATAGCAAGCAACTATCTTCATTATAATTAAATTTGATTGATAAAATATTAGTTTCGCGCCACAATTTGAATGCCTTCTGAGAACATTTAGTACCGAAAACAAATTTGCACACCCCTACTTTCGAAAATTGATAGATCAGCTGACGTTAAGATGTGATTTGACGTTTCTAGTCTGATATATATACAAATCGCGTTAATCGCGGAAAATTTATTAAAAACTTACAAAATTAACAAATAAGTGAAGTAGAAGTGGTCTAACATGCCGTATCAGTGCGTGATTTGCTTGAAAACTCAGTTGCAGGAAAGTGGAAAGCGGGCAACGTCATATTTCAGGTAAGTTTATGTAATCATTAGACAAAGTATCTCGTGTTTTGCTATTTTTCGGTGGTGCTCCATTGAATGGAGATATAATTTTTGCAAAATATTGATCGCTACGAAGCAATAAATTATTGGTGAAAAAATGAATTTTCAATTCGGAGTGCAAGTGATATTTTTCGGGTGAAATGTATTCGATGGACGATAAACCGCCACTGTTTGTGCTTAAAAAAAATTGTTCCATTTTCTTTTAAATTAATGCTTTTAGCTCTTTTATTTTGTTGTGACTTAATAAAAATGTGTGTAGAGAATGGTTCTGAGTGTAATGCATACAAAATACAACCATTTTAAGTGAAAATTATATTTATTTCTGTGACCGGGTCCCATATTCGAATTCATCAATTTGCTTAATTCTTTCAAATTGCCCTGGAGTGCCATTGTTTCGGTAGACTATCCCATGAAAACTTTATGAGTTATTCATATCGGAAGCTGTGTGTGAAATTTTAAGTTTCAATTACTACAATTTCATAGATAAAATGTGGAAAAAGTTCGTGTTTTTGTGATTTTGTGCCATAGCCGTCGGATTCAAAGATTTAGGGGGCACTTGATTTTATTTCGAAAGTTGACTGTTAGATTTGAATTAGAAAATTATTTTGTTTTTTAGGTTTCCAAGAAATTGGCGCCGTCAGGAAATATGGGCTAGGCTTATCAAAGAATCCACCGGATATATAGCCAAACCAAAAAGTGAAAGGATCTGTGATCTTCACTTTAAAGCGGTGGATATAGAGTGGTCAGGGAAAAGACCCAAATTATCCCCAAACGCAGTTCCAGTTATTAACAAAGTAAATTGATTGTTTTGATGGTGATGATATGAATTAATTATGTTTTTCTTTTACAGAAGATTGCCATGGGGGAAAATGCAATGCTACCAGCCAAAACGGAAAATATGAGCTATTTGAGTGAAGTAAGTTGTTAAATGCATGTGTATTTTAACGTAGATCAGCGGTGAGGATTAGGGCTACTGGCGACACCTCTTTAAAAAAACGTGTAAAGCAACTACCTCTTGGGTTACATGGAAATGTTGCAATATAAGGGATAAGTTGAAGATAAGCGCAAATTTGTTATCAATTAAATGGTGGCATATATATATATATATCTATAAATGCTTGCATATAATATATGCAATACATGTATATATTATATATATATGTATATATATATATATATATATATATATATATATATATATATATATATATATATATATACATATATATATATATATATATATATATATATATATATATATACATATATATGCAACTTAATATGCATTTATTTTTAGTGAAATATCTTGGCCCCGTTTTCGAAATAAGTTCGTGCCTATGTGGCAGCACACAAGCGCAAAATGTAAAGCTTCCGGCTTCAACATAATCTTCTTTTGCCGTCTCCTGTATATACCTCTATGCATCGCCCGAACACATGCCCCATTAACTGCCCAATAGGTCTTGCCACAACCTCTGTATTTTTGAAAATTTTTGTTAAGGGTGAATTCAGAGGGAATTGTGGTTTTTATCGATCTTTGTAGTATTTGAATTTCTTTCTGAAAATGTGAATTATTTTATTTATTTAGTTATTTCAAATTTAAGGACTCAACAAATATACGTCTTAATCAAAAATATTTATTGAGAAAATTAACCAAACTGCAATATTGAATTATTTCCCAATATGTTTACTAGGTGCTATCTAGATACACATAGTTTCATTATTCATTCGACTACTATGCTTCAAATTTCAAGTAAACAAAATAATTTGAACGAATTATGCGTCTATTGGTCTTAATGGAGGACTCTTAAATCTTGCGCAAACGGTATTATTGTTAGCCTAATTTAAACCTTAATATTAGCGATCCTATTTCAAGTTTATGATCTCATCAGTATCGCCTTTATCAGAACGTGAATTTTATACATGTCCAATTTATTTTCATCAAGCATTTGCTCGCGAAAATTTACTAATTCATTATTTTCGTAATCTGTGTAATTTTCAATGTACAACTGAAAACGTGTTGCGTTGAGAGGTTGTCAGAAAATAGCGAAGCAATGCATCAAGCAATTCAACAAAGAATTATTTTGTCACTCGTTGAATATGGCATTTAGCCAAGTTGATATCCCATTGTGACAGTTGTGTTATTTTCTTTTTCTTTTCAATTACAAGAAAATCTTTCGATTCATTTTAATTTACGAATGTATTTTTAACGCTTTTGGAGTATTCGATTTTGATTTGTAAAATCTCAACATTTAATATTGTGAAAATGTTAGAATTTTGCTTTGTTCTCTCATGGCTGCATATGGTAAAATGACTTTAGACCTTCTATTTCATAATACCACTGCAAAATTCCAATTGTGACCTAATGCGGCACCGTGTTTCGAAATTTGGGTCGGCATGATATGCATATTAATTGATTTAGTAAGTGTCAAAGCATAAAATAAACTGTTTCCCTTTTCCACACATAAAAAATTGATAAAGCCGTTAGACAAAATACCATGAAAAATGACAGTCGCAAGAAATTAGAGAGTTCAAGTTGGTTGCGAAAATGCGTCGCTGTCGATTCGCATTAGATGCTAACTCCTTGGCGGAGACGCAGTGACTGACACTATCATATTGATGGATACTGATTAGTTATTTGTTTGTTAGTACTTTTGATCTAAGCTTGACACAGTCTCATTTGACAAGTTGCACTTGATGAGCTGATTAACCCTTAGCGCTCCTTATATATCTTGCGCCTGTTGATACTCTTTTTCACGCTATTTCACTAATAATTACACCAATAAATGCACCAATAATTAATAAATAATTGAATTTAGTTTATTCAGCAATATAATAATTTATTTCTTATAAACTTTTCTAGCATGGCCGTTAGAAAAACTGCCGTCGAAACGTAGAGTGGGACTTTTTTGTACATGTATCACAAAAGAAAGTTGTTGTTTTTCTTCCAGGACAACCAGAAGTTGCGCAAACCATACATATTTCGGTCCGTTTAGAGTTACTTCTAACTATAGGGAGTTCTAAATTCAACCGTCCCTCTCAGACCGAATCAGAGTGCCTGCTACAGTTTAAAGATCCTTCGCGAAAACTGAAGCTTGTTTTCAAACACTATCCGCTCTCAAATCTGATCTCGGAATGGTCCTTCAATATGACATTACATTTTAAGTACGAATTTGGCCAGAGGTAAGCTAGAGTTGTACCTATCAATAAAAATATGGCATCCTTCTGCGTCTGTGTGACCTTTTAAGTATATATCGTAATGATGTAAGACAAGTTTTTTGCGTACAGGATACAATTTTGGTTTCATTTAGTTCTAGAATATAATTCTACTGTAATATGAAAATATTGCGGAAAATGCACAGAGTTTGACTCGGTCTTGACTCTTTTTGGATTATGTGCAATAAACTTAACTCTTCTATTACTCGTTTTCACCGATGCATCCACGGAAGGTTATTCACGCGGTATGAAATAAGTTCGGAATTTCTTAATTGGAAAATAAATTCGGAACTACTAATTTTTTGAGTCTGGATCTGTTAATCTTAATCCGTTGCAACATTTTCATTTGAATGAAGATTTCAGGACATTTAGAAAAATTTCTTCCTTGTAAATATTTCAGCTTTTGACAGTTTTGCACGAAATTATTTAATGGAATAAGGCCCATATTCAAAAAACTGTCTGTCTGGAACGGCCTGAGTTGTTTCTCCACTTTTTAATTGGTTTATGTTTTTATTTATTTGAATGAAATTTTTGTAATTTCGTTTCGTTATTTGGACTCTACCGAAACTAAAATAGTTATCACTGGACTAAAGTTGTCGGCAAATATAAAATAGTGAGAAAATTCAAGATCGTTGCGTTATTTAGGTTTACTCCTGTGAATGCTCAATCCATGCGGAATATTTAGATAAATTTGATTAGATTAGCTTGGATTTGGCAAATAAATAAATCTGTTGAACCATGTTTCTTACAAGTTCACCATTGAAAAACAACTTGTAAATATCTATGGGCGCAACAGCGGTTCGAAGCAATCAAATTTTTTGATGCAATATCCTTTCCAATAAAAAATCAAGTCTTGTGGGTATGTTATCATACAGCGATTTATGTTTCCAATTATTATTATTATAAATTAAATCATCGCCTACATCCTCAGGTTCGCTTTTGCTGCTGCTTAGAGGGTATATATGCATCATTTTATTTTTTGAAACGCCAAAACACTTGAGTCCGTCAAATGAAGATGATCCATTTGAAATATTGAATATATTTTCATCATTAAAGTTTCCGATGTAGAACTCTTCGTCACTAGTTTCTAAATTTTCCACTTTACAAGTGGAAAAGTTCAGATGTGGAGTACTCGGCCTATTTCTGAATGGTATCGTTGAGATAATTTAGTAATTTTTTTTATGGTTTAGCTTGTGGAAAGTAATTTGGCAAAAAGAGGTCCTGGATCTTTGACCAATTAGTTTTTCTCTTTGTTAGTTTGTCTGGGTTGGCTGAATAGGCTATGATGGGTGTCCTACAATAATCTATGATGGTTGATGCATGGTCCGAAGGGAGATTTATTATCGTGTTGACCCTGAGGAGGTCTACAATGTTCGGATCTTCACGTCTGCCTGATGGCCAATGTGGGTGCCATCAGGAATAATCATATTTCCAATATTGACAAAGTAATACGTTTCTAATTTAGAAAGCTATAATTCATAATAAATTTTTATAGTGTGCATTTCAATACGCATCCGAGAATTACACTAAACACCTCTTGAATAGAAACATTGGATTGCAAATTTTTTGATCAACAAAGAAGAAGTCTTAGATTAACCTTGGTTTGAGTTAGCTTCAACAAGACATATCTATCATTGTTATAACAAAGGAATTGTTCAGAATAAGAACCGAATTGTCTCATTGCATCAAAATCTAAACTTGACTTCTCCAACTCTTTCTTGAATTCTTTCAATTATAATGTTTGGAATTTTAAATTTTTGCGGTTCCAATTAAAGAAAATATCGATGGCATTTAACAAATATTCAAAATATTTGAACATAAAACAAAGTCGTTAAATTGATTTTCATTTAAAACTTATTGTTGTTTATGGTTGTATATTGCTTATCAATTTATCATGTCGATTCATATTTTTCAAAACGCTATTTCATAGGATATAAGTATATCACATGATGTAGTTGGACCCGTGAAACGATGTATCTATATATAAGCCCCTAATAAACGAAGAAATAAATGAAAAAAACCGGGACGCGAGCCACCTAACCGAAACCATTCTGAAATGTGCCGAAATAGTAGGCGGCCCATGAGTAGTCGATAGACACCGTAAACTGTCAAATGAGACTAAGGCGCTACTCAGAAAACGAAGGGAAATGAAAGCATCCTTAAAAAATCGATTGAATACACAGAAGCCTGCAAAACAGTAAGGAAGATAATATCTGAAGATATCAACAAGTATGACGAAAAACTGATGGAAGATGCCATTTCAATCAACAGATGCCTCAAGAAGGCAAAAAGGGCACTCCTCATTGGCAAGAAACAAGTGATAACCCTAAATCATGACAACACTCGCCTAACTGATGGACAGGAAATAATTGAGGCAATCACCGACTTCTACCGAGACCTGTATATGGCTCCAGATAACTCGATTTCCAACTTAATTACAAACGCTTTCTCTGTCCCCAACGATAATGCCCCGAATATCCTAGTGGAAGAGGTCGAGACGGCTATTACTCCATGAAAAATGTCAAATGTCATGTAGTGACGGTATCACTGCTGAATTGCTCATATACGAAGGCAGAAAAACCTGTAAGCTACTGCAGGAATTTACCGGAATTTACAACGGTTGCATTAACGCGTGGTGCATACCTGATCAATAGAATAGTGCTAATATGATACTGATCCAAAAGAAAGACAGCAAAGAAGACATTATGAAAAACAGACCAATAAGTCTACTATCGGTCTTCTACAAATTATTCACGAAGCTCATTAGCAACCGAATACAAACAGCCCTACAGGACCAGGCTGGTTTCAAAAGTCAATACAGCACTATAGATCATATCCTCATATTACGGAAAGTTTTGAGTAAATATAAAGAGTATGAGCAACCCCTAGCACTGGCCCTCATAGACTTTGAGAAAGGTTTTGACTCAGTAATTTCTGATGCAATAGCCAATGAATTAATAGCGCAAAGCATAGACAAACCATACATCGAAGTACTAGTTAACGTCTACCGCAATGCCAGAGCGAAGGTCAAGGTATTAGAAGACAATCCAAAGTTTCCCACACAAAGAGGGGTAACACAAGGATACACCATATCGCCAATGCTCTTCAACGCTACGTTAGAGGGCATCCTCCGAACGCTACATTGGGAGAATAAAGGCTTCAATATCAATGGTGAGCACCTCAACCAATTGAGATTCGCATATGAAATAGTCCTGATAGCCAACAGCCAAGAGGAATTACAAGAGCAGCTGGATGAACTCAACGCGGCTAGCGGAAGAGCAGGTTTGAAAATGAAGTTAAGCAAAACCAAGATCATGTTCAACGATCATATAAGCACTCAAGGAATATATGTATACCTGGGTCAGCCAATACACAAATCCGGTTCACTTCTACCAGAAATTAATCGAAAAATCAAGATGGCATGTAGACGTCTAAAATGAAGATGTACTTGAAAAAGAAAACCATCGGCCAATATATTCTACCAGTTATGCTATACGGTAGTAAAACATGGGCGCTAACAACAGTCATAACAAGGAAACTCCAAGTTGCTAAACGAGCCATGGAAAGGATGAGATTTTTGATGCATGCCGGGCGACTATCCTGGATATGAGAAAGGATCCAAGTAACAGACGTGATACATAGAGCAAAATCCATGAAATGGCGATAGGCCGGTCACTTAGCGAGGATGACGGACGGCAGATGGACCACAAGAATAACGCAATGGTACCCAAGAAGAATCAAACGAGCGAGAGGACGCCAAAAGATTCAATAGGACTCTGACATAAAGAAAATAGCCGGCACATCTTGGATTAGAATAGCTGAAAACGGGCAGACTTGGAAAGCAATGAGGAGTCAGTATTTAAGGGAGGCTGCATCATACTCAGAATACAGTTGAACAAGCTGAATGTGATGATGATGATATATATGTACATAAATTTCACAGGAATCTATGCGAAAACATAAAGCAATGTATATCATACACAATTCTTGGGATATGGTGGATTGTCAACAGTAACTGATTAATGAATCATACTATAATACTATATATAATCATACTATAAGAATAAGTAATCGACTAGTTTTCTTATTGCGTTACTTCTTCCGTTGCTATGTGAGAAAAAATTTTCGTATTCAAATATCAGTAAAACCAAACATGTTGTTACCATTTTAAATGAGATTTACACTAGTGTTTCCCGAAATTTATACTCTAAAATTACCACGAATTATTGAAGTATTCCAAACGATACAATTTCAAAAACAATCCTGCAAAGAGTGCTTGGTCCACTTGTTGAAACAAATATACATCTCTACTACATTCTGGTAAATATTTCCCATGCCATTCTATTAATCAATGGAAGATGTAATCTAAAATGATTTCCAGGCATAGTGCAAAATATCAAAATAGTTTGTGTATCATCCTGAACATTGTTGAAATGAATCCTTAATCGCTCACAAAAGAACAATCGTCATATCATGTCAATGTTCAATCATTCACACACTCTATAATATACACTCTTTGTATCAAAAAGGATGTGTAAATTCATTTACACTGTTCAAAGCAGCGAACCAAAATAATTTTCGTGATAAAAACAAAGTTTTCAGTCATGCAAACATAACCAACTCACAGCAACCATGCCGAGATTCTCCAGCTAAATTGATGCTGGATGAACCAATACACTAGCAAAGCTAGAGGCACAAAGAACATGCAAATTAAAAGTCGCGTTTAGTACGAGCGATAAATGGAGACTTGGGGTTGAACCCGGGTACGAGAAGTCCAGCTCGAAGCCTCCCAATTCGACACATTTTTCATCTTGTCGTAGGTTGGATGCTCAATTCCATCATAAATCTCTCGGGTTCTACGTCACTTTGGAAATGAAGTGACCGTATTCTCACGAGAGTCGCATCCCCCGAGCGCGCCCTCCCATTGCTTTTGCCACTTTAGTCAAATACCAGCTTGTTATGCACTTGAAACCCCTAGATTTAGATGGGGAAGCTGTTTTATTGCTGCTAGCCCCATCGCTTGGTGAGATTCTGTGACGTAAGCACCCCGAACGACATTACTGCTCTACTCTAATCTACTCTAGTCAAGTGCTTTCCACTTTCATCAATGTTCTTATTGCTAACTGAATTATTCCCTCGGGTTTTCAAAGGGGTGGGTGGTAGTGCTTTTCGTTGCAAGGATCCACAGCACTACCTGAAAGCACTGTAAACAGGAGAAAATTGCCAATTTGTTGAATTCAAGCGTAGAAAAGATGCTCAAGCTGCGAAGTGTTTCGCAGATATTTTTCGGAAAAAAAGGATATCAACGCTCCGTTATAACACTTTCCAGCTTTAAACGGATGCTAACACTCAAGTAAGATGTACTGAAAGGGAAAGTTTCCGGTTAACGTTCTTAGAGCTCTGGACGAAACCGAAAACGTTCCGCTCAGCTTCCTTGCCCACTGGACCATTTAAATCAGTTTCATTTCGCCTAGCGATTTCCTAGCAGTTCGCCCTATAAATTCTGTTTCAGAGACGCAATCCGTCTCGGAACACACCCATCAAACCGATTCGGGATAATCTCTGTACGCTTTTTCAAGGCAAATTCAAAACACATGAGCAACTGATGAAACTGGCGAGAAAAGGAGATGTCCAACAGAAATCCTAGTGGTCAATCACACACAGAGTCCCGATAAGAAAATATTTGCTATTTTTTTTATTCAAAACTTAGATGAATTTTGGGCAGGGAAAAGTTTTTATAACAGCTTTTCGGTTCGACGTATTTTCTAGGCGGCCATATCCTTACCTGTATAAATTTTTGGCCTTACTGCAAGCTAGCCCTGTAAGGTAGGTTCGAATCCTTGCGGGTCGACAACTCGGTGTCGTGTCTCGATCCGTGCAACACATTCACATAAGCTAAAAAATGGATTTAGACGAACTTTTCCATCCCCGGTTGCTATTTGCCCAGCATATTTCCGGTCCATTTGTTATTTCATTCGCAACATCACAATTTTCTTTCAACTGAAAATCACAGCACAGTTACTTCTTCGCCAACTACACTTTGTATCCCAGCACTTTGCTCATTTATCATCAATTCACGAAACCGTTTCTATCCCTTTGCAAGCCAAACAGATTTTCACGGCTGGAAAGAAATTTTCACATCATCCCCAGATTTCTTTCAACAGGAAGGATTTTGAAGCGCGAGGATCCCAACGCCCGAACTTATTCACTGACTACACCTGACTAAAATCGATTGCTCTTGTGCCTGGATGCTGATGCTGGCTCTGCTGCTGGGGAGCTGGGTAGCCCCTATTTGGTTCCTATTCCTCAGATTGCAACCCCAACGACTCCCCCAAGCGGTTGGTACCCATGCGAACTTTTGTTCTTCGGAGCGGGCGTGCAAATGGGAGGCAAGTCCACGCGCACGTTGGATGCTTGTTGCGAAAGCGCCGCGTCCATAGGGTGCAAATGTTGTGCTAGTGAGGTCGCAAAAAGCTTAACAATTTTCCTAGAAAGCATCGAACGAGTGTGGTGTTGGGAAAATGAGAAAATCGCAAGAACAACGCAAGTTCTCAGCGACTACGACAACGACACCAAAACGATTACGAATTCGCCTAAGTAAATATTGTAAACAGGAGCTTTAGGGTGGCTTTGGTGACAGACAACAAGGCTGCGTTTTCCAATTCAGCAGGAGAAAACCGAAGCCTGCGACTTTGAATCCAAACACTACTCTGCAGACTAGGGAAAAGATAAAATTTTTACACTTCATTGACCGCGCTTTGTTGTCAAAGCATTCAAAAGGCTGTGTGCCATTATCTATGGCGTTCACATTAATCATTTTCCCGTCAGGGGTTGTTTCTGTAGTAATCGTGCGAAAGTTTTATCTACACAAATGAATCTTGTGGTAGACGTTATCACAACACTACGGAACCCGCATGTATTCGTTAATGACCAAATCTGATTTGTCGATTCAAAGGGAAAACATGCAACTAAAGTAATAATGAAAAGTTTTTAGTTTGTTCGGTGGATCATGGAAGTTTGAGGTTGATGACGTTGACGTAAATAGATGATCCAGATTGATTTCGTACAAATTCATTTAGTGGAAAGACTGGCAAAAGTGTGCCCAGCTACAACATTGAACATACAATCACAAACTTTTTAATCACAAGATAGCTCCCTTCAATGAAACGATGACCCATAAGACAATCAATCAACTTAATGAACAAACACAACAGATGATGTATGGACGAGACAAAAATGTCCTTAGACATATAACAATCCCGAACGCAGCGTAAAAGCTAAAACGGACGTCTAGCATATGAAGAATAATAATAAAGTTAAGAAACCATTTATAGGAAAAAATTAAAAAGAATACTTTAATATAAATGTTAAAAAATAACAATATTTCCCAGTATTAACCCTGGAAAGTTAACTAGACACTTGATTCGACGTGCGTATGTTTGGATTCTCAAATTTTGAATTGTATTCATATTTTGTGTATTTTATAATAATTAGTACATTTTCATTCAACAACTTGCTTTCGTTTTAACTTTTTTCGTACATTGTTAAGGTTGTACTAAAAACAAGAAAAAACGCATTTCTTGCATTAAAGAACTAGGACATATTTTGCGGGTGTATTTACAGACTAAGAATTACGACTCAAGCTTCAAAAATCACAGTTGTGGAGAATTCTGCGTGTCAAAATAGATGTTGTGCTAAATACACAGTATGTCGGAACGGTTCGCGAACTTAGTTTGTAGCGCTTGTACGAGTGGCGCCGCCTCTTGGACGACTATATTGCTACATCCCTCTGGAGTGTCTGAGAATTTTTTCACCAGTATCCGTTAATTATTTGCCGAGGTAGACGTGCTTGAGTGAACGTGTGTTTAGTACCCCGGTGCAAGCTCTACGATGGATGAGAAATTTGAACATCGTGCCGCAATTAAATTCTGCTATAAACTTAAAAAAACTTTCGCGGAAACGAAGAAAAATATCGATTCGGCTTACGATGCAGGTGTTGTGTCGCGTACAACTGTTTACACGTGGTTCAGTCGATTCAAGAAGGGTAGAGAGTCGTTAGAAGATGACTTCGACTCCAAAGGCCTGATACACAAAGGATTTGTGCCCTCAAACACCACCGTGAATGCTGCGTATTACGTAGAGGTGTTAAAACATCTGAAGCGCCGGATTAATCGCATCAAGCCTCAGTACAAGGAACCGGGATCGTGGATTTTACTGGATGACAATGCGCCTGCTCATTATTCGAACATTGTGAAGCGTTATCTCGCCAAAAATCAGATCCCCCGCATCAATCACACCCCAGACTCGCCAGATCTGGCTCCAGCCGACTTTTTCCTATTTGTCAAGCTAAAAATCGCCTTGAAAGCATGATTTTTTGAAGATGTACCGAGCATTCAAACGGCTTGCACCGAGCGCCTCACAGCGATAACCTCAGAGGAGTACCAGAGAGCCTTCGAATCACTCATGGAGCGCTCAAATGAGTGTACATCTAGGGAAGGGGACTATGTTGAAAGTTAACTGGAATAAATTTCTTTAGATGTAATTTTCGATTTTTTATTTCGAAAGTTCGGGAACTTTTCCGTCATACTGTGTATACATATACTATGGTACTAAATATGATACACTTGCCAAATCCTAACCAGCAGCAATATACCGAGTAATGTTGATAGCTCCAGGATGGAGGTTCCCAAGCAAATCGGGGCGACCGCTGACATGTCTGCGTGGCGTGCAACCAACATAGAGGACCCACTGCATCAACGAGACGACTTCTAACGGATTCTGTGCATACCGTTGTACTTTACTGAGCAGAATTAGGCGAATTAAAAGACCATGCACGCTCTGAGCAAGGAGCTACACAGAAAACGATTGGTTCAGGTGCAGATTACACAATCATATTCAACTGTCTCCGGGAAGATGGTGTTGATGATCACAGAGGTGTTAGATATTGCCCCGCTTGCTAGGGAATAGAGATACTTTCACCGATGGAGAAGAGAAAATGCCTTTCGGGAAGAGTGACAACGCCCTCTTAGTTACTGGCAACAATCATTCAATAAATTAATCTGTGTGTAATCACGTCTTTCCCTAATCTGAGGCCGTGGCTTAATCGACTGCAGAGTGAGACTGATTTCTTTTTGACTGAGTTTCTAAGCGGGCATGGATGTATCCTGTCTTAACTGCACAAGATTGATAAGTTACGACCCCCGAACTATATATTTTGCATAGCGCATGCCAACAATGCGTGTTACACATGTTTTTAATTGCAAAATGTGTTGCAGTATGGTGCAGTGTAGTGCCCATTTATGAATCGGGAAGCTCTACCTGAAAACTGTACTATTAATAAATGGGATCGCGTGGTACATTTTGCTCGAGCAGTCCTGGTAGTTAAAAGAGGCAAACTGGAGCATCAAGAGGCAATGGAAAGAATGGATCTTTTCCTTACTTCCTTCTCTTCCTTCCTTCCCACTAAGGAAGCGATCCCAATATCCGAACGCGCCTGTAGACATAAAAATACGAAGCCTAACTCAAAACAAAAGTGTCAAACGGTTCCAGGTTAGATTGACTGAAATGGTGTTGAGTGGATAATTTAGAAGCATTGCCCATCTGGAAGTTTTTCGCTCAGGATGATAATAGCCTTCACCTCTCTACAACAAAAATTGCGTTAGACAACGTAGACCTATTGTTATTGAGGTCACAATTGTCGTATTTTTTGAGTGGAATAATTAACAATCATACATACCATCATACATCAACATGAAGATAGTAAATCACTAAAGCTTTTTAAAGTTTCCCGGAACACGCAATAATCGAAAATCTAAATTCAAATCACAACACACATTCCGTATTCAACAGATATTTAAGTTTGTAGGAGTATTTCACATAAAATTTCTGCTCATACCACGACTGAATTTTATTGAAATGTCTATTGATTACTCATTGCTTTTACTATCATATAAAGGTCAAATAAGTTAAACTAGTACTTATCTGGCATTTTCATTGCAAAAATAAATTAGTATATTCTATTTTAAACGCATTAATTTTCAGACCATTAAAACATCCCTACAAATTTCAATGTCCATTTAACATTCAAGCAACTTGGTTCGAAATAGCAATAACTTTTTCATCTAAATGTCAAGTGTCAAAAAAGGTCAGATGCTGGCGCACAAGTACAAATTTAACATCTACGTATCTACTATCCATCAAAGGACAAAGGATTCGGTAAACACGAATGACGTCTAGAGAAATAATAAGCAGGCAAGTACTTAAAAATGCCGAGAAATACAACCTTCAGTGTCATGACAACATATTTCTTTTGTTTCTGCTTTTTATATGTCCTCATATCTAGCTGGTAACCAAAACGGAACAAAAAAAAGCTCAATAATGATGTTACTTATTCTGATCCTTTTAGGATACAGATATGTACGTACATAATTTTATAATACCCATTTTCACTTGCGTGAAAGCTCGCTCAAGCTGCTGTCCTTCATGTAGCATTGCATGCTTGCAATTTCTATCTGTTTCAATGTTTCAATGTCCTTCTGCTTTGTAACAGTGTGAACCAGTTACGAATTTCCTTTCATTTCAATACCACAGACAAGCCTTACACCTCATTGATTATCTAATTTAGTTTGAATGTTGTTATGCATATCGATTTAGTATACGAATACCAATTGCAAGTACGCTCCTGTAACAGTGATTAAATATTGAGAGGTTTTTAGAGAAAAAAACCCAACACTCTAGTCCTGATAGCCTTACCTCGGGCATATTTTAGTAAGTAAAGCACTTTGAAAATTTCATTTTCGCTACATTTCCAGTAGTTTACAACTTGGAAAGAATTATGTTTACATTTGACGGATAAATAGAAAGGATATATATCTAGGACTTGAGTTCGGATTTGGGGCTCAAAAAGAGAGATTTCGTATTCAAACACAGGCTTTAACGATGCCAGATAACTACTATATATGAATCTGTCTATTATTAATAGAAATGTAGAAATTCATAGCATTTGAGCAGTGCGTCCTGAACTCCTTTCCTAATGCCCTCCGCCTCCTAGAAGGCGACAAGATATTCCCGCAATTAATTGCACATGAAAGTCAATATTTAATTTGAACCATTTTGTCAAAACCACAGGTAACGGACAAGGCTACCTGTGGTTCGTTGAAGAATTGAGGTAATACAAAGATTTCGCCTCATATCAAAGGTTTGATTTCGACATTCTTGAACGTAGCTTTTGTTTAATCTAAAACTGAACTAATAGTGCTAAAATAAACCTTGTCAAGTCAAACTCCTTTCTGTAACGCCATCTGTCAACCACCTTACTAATATGCTAGCACCATCCCTGCAAAATCTCGACACGGTCTCGTGGTCGCCATTCGCCAATACTATTAAATTTTTTTTATTTTTCTTGCAGGATTCGACCCACTCATTTGAATCCTACACATAACCCTTAGGTATTGGCCCAATAACCTGTTGAAAATTGCTGGTGGGATTAAAACTGTTCTGCTGACACTCCTGGCTTCCCATTAACTATCAATAATTCTTGTCTTTATCGAACGATCCAACGTGGACACGCGACACTTATTTATATCCTAGTTTTTGGGATATAATTAATGTTTATCTTTTTTGTCGTGAACGGGGTTTTGCACGCGAACGTTGACATTTGAATTTTTTAACGTTTTTCGCGGTTTTTAATCAATATGCTGTCAATATTTTTGTCCTCAGACCTCTGTCCCAGTCGTAGCAAAATACAAAAGAAGCTCTTTTATAAGGACGTCCCATAAGTTTCATCCCCTCACGTTGTATATAATTGTAACTGGCATTGCTTATATAAACATGCAGGCATATCACTCAGCCGTTAATGTGATCGGTTTCAGTCGTCCCGGAGCTCTTCCAAAAAATGTTTCATTGGTGACAAAGTCTCTTTTAAAAAAATTTTTCCCCCATTCAATGTGGATAACCTAAAGAACTTGCGGCAATGTGTATTACTTTGAAAAAAGTAATAATGCAAAGGAGAGTACAAAGAAGTGCTTTAAGGACCGCCCACAAACGGTTGAAGAAATTTGGAGCTGGCAATTTCGAGTTGAAAGAATACGACCACAGCGATCATCCAGCAACTACGAAAAGAGACTTTATCAGGACTATTATCCCTGAAAACTCGCCTATTATATGTGTGAGATAGTTGGTGTCACTTACGTTTTCCAAACAACGGTATAAATGCGTTCAATCGAAATTGAGTATGGAACTCGAAATAAGATTTGTGTTAAACACCTTTTGACCGAGACCGGCCATATAAATTCTGTCTCTATGTACAATTTGCTTCTTCAGCGTCATTAAATAAATACTTTCTTAGGTCTTGCCACTGGAGACGAGAGCTACATTTCGTATCGAAATGGGGCTCGAAAATGCAGTTGGATCTTAGGAACTAGACTAAACTTGATCCTGGATTTAATCCAAAAATTGCTTTTGTGCGTTTGGTGGGACTGCAAATATACAGTTTACTACGAGCTCCTCCCTCGAGGTGATAAGATCAAGGCTGACGAATACCAGCAATAAAGCCACATAGCAGAAAAAGTAGACAGAAGTTGCGAACCGACGAGACGAAGTTTTCCCTAATGCGAGACAGCATATTGGATTAGTAATAAGAAAAAAATATTTCAGATTGATTTAGACGTTCTGCCTCATCCCTCGTACTCCGCAGATCTAGCTCGGTCGGATTACTACTTTCATCTTTCCTTTCTCTCTTCAATCAATGATGAGAAGAGGTTACAACTTAAGAAAGACAAACCTCCTCATCGAATGGTAACATTTCTGCGATCACAGGTGCATTGTCTTCGTGGAAGAGCGCTCAAACTTTTGCGATTGAATTGACACTTTCGCTATTCTCCGTGTTTTGTCCAACAGAAATGGAAAATTTGTTTTGTAGTTTTTAAATTCTTCAACTAAAATTCAACTAAAACAACATCGTTTCGTCCTCGATCACGAAACCAAACAACGGAGATGACACACTGTCAAAAGAAAGAAACAGACGGCAATTGACGGAATTGCGTTTGGAGAACCAAAATCGAAAATGAATTGACAATTTTTACATTCTTTATATACTCAGCCAATACAATGGCGTCCTTTAAGATTCACTATTGTTGAATTTTCCTCTCCCAAGCTGGTTGATTAAAAAATACCATATGCACCCCAAACTCAAACTACACAAGCGAACATCTTGACCCTTGACATTTGATTTTTTTTCCGCTTTTTGCGTTAGTAAATCAATCAGCTGTCAATATTTTTGTTTCCGGTGTGCCATATGGCATCCAGGTTTCATCTATTATCAAATATTATCCTCAGTTGCATCTAGCTTGAGTTATTTCAAACATACCTTCGAATTTTAAGTGCGTTATTGTTTTTGATCTATGGCGAGCAAACGTGTTCTCCACTGTGACACAGTTTTCTTATTGACAGATTTTTGGGTGAAATACTTAGTATACTGCTTTCTTATATCTCCAACTCGGTCATCTTATGCAATTTTTACCGTCGGCACGAATCATTTCATTGACTTTTTTGTATTTTTTGAACCAATATCCGAGTTCGGGCGAGGAGAGCTTTCATCACTTTTCACGGTCTATGCGACCGCATTTTAGACAAGTCGGCCTGAGACTTCTTCAACATTGGTCTAGATGAAGCGAATTTCAAACAACACTTTAAATGCCATTATTTGGTTTGAATAGTATTCCCTACAGCAAAAAGCAAATATTTTGTCATTCTTGCTCACAACATGGCTGACTGACAACAGCTCTATGGTCTTGGCGCACGAAGGCGTGACACTTGGAGCATTTGACACCGAATTTTCGGTCTATGGTTCGGGGACAATGAAAACATTTCACCTGTCTCCCTGTTCCACCTACGTCCCGTCTTATTGGCCCTTCATCCAATACCTCTTGTATACAGAATACTGTTTTGTGCGGTATATTTTGCAATTCTTTCCTCCTCCAGATATGAGGATTTGTGAAATCATTGATCAAACTTTTCAAAAATGTTTCCTATTCAGAATTGGGGTGTCAGTATCAAAATTGTAAATGATCGAGACGTTGATCCCTGATTGGTGTATCATCCCCATGAAAACGCGCACTGGCCATCTCTTAGTTTTTCTTGTCTTAGTGTGTTCGTGACACATCTGGTCAAATGTGTCAGTGCCCCCTTTCGTCATGTTATAAAACATGACCATGCCTGGTTCGTTTGTACTCTCATTTATTTCTTGTAACCGATGAAAGGTAGATAACACAAACCCCTCGTTATTTGTCTTTGGCGTGTAGGATACTAAAGCTTTGGAGTGGTCAAAAGCGAATTTTGAAGTTCCTGGCTCCCCCGAATTCTTGAAAGAAATTGTTATTTGAGGCTTTCTTTGTTCCAACCACCATAAGGTTGTATTGTTCAAGATTGTATCTAAAAATGCTGTTGAGGAAAACCAGTTGATGTAGGTTATATTTCTGGAGCTTCCGTGAATTGGCTCGCTAAACTTTCAAATATAATAGGATGGCACATTTTCTGTTTTGTCCTCCAAAGTCACTTCACCAACATATGTTTTATTTTAGTGTCATTCATTTTTTTTTTTTTTTTGACCACTATAAACCTTAAGAGCAGCGCCCATGAAACGATAACAATTGTTCGTCAATCGTATATTAGTTTGAGAGTCCTGCATTTTTCAGTAAATAATTCCCGAGTTTCTCTTATATGATATCTTATTAAATTTATCCTGAAGATGACGAACTGGGCGGGTGTTCTCATCGTCGAACCCAAGGAATTGTAAGATGGCTTAAAATCTTTTTTGGGCAATAACGATATTGTATCATACGCAACCAATTTTTAGATCCCATTGATCGTCAAGAGAGGTCATATTTGTTTTTTGAAGACCAAAAAAATGCAATAAACCAGTGAAAGTCTTCAATTCAATTACGTCGACATGTTTAAATGTATTATCCAACTGCCTGTTTACTTCTCGACTGTCGATCCAACGGTCGATTTCTTCATTATTATGCCGGACAATTTTCGAATGCATTGCTTTGTTAATGTATAAACTCCAGCTTTCATAAGGAAATTTGACCTCTTTTGCAGGTCCAAGTGGAGTGGGAAGCTGTGTGGTTATGACGTCTCGATCTGACAGTCTTTGACGTGGAGTTGTGTACCATTTATGCCCGTTTTTATCCACAGCAGTACTTTTTGCCACCACTGCTGCCTGTTTCCCTACTTCCTCTCCTCTATTTATTACGCGGTTTCTTGGATGTTAGAGCTGTACGCGTGTCATCATCATCTGACTCCGACTAAAAATTACAATAAATAACTAAGACAAACATTTTCTCGTACTAAATTTACCAAAAAAGATGATTTACTTACCTCAACCTCACTCTAGGACTCAACTTGTTTTTTTTTCTGATTTGACACTTGCTCCGATTCTGAGCCACTCTCTTCTTACGTTAAATTTTTGTCATTATTTTTATCTTCGAAAGGTGCAATGGTATCTTTCTCCTGTCTTATCAACTGAGCTAAAGCCTCCAAAGATCTCAACTTGTACTATACCGCCTAGCCATTTTTCGAATCTTTACACGATCAAAACAAAAGTGGGTATATACATATATACGTAAATATATATATAGTGGGGCTATTTATATACTCATTTCTTACCCAAAAAGTGCAAACAACACGAAAATAAAAGAAAAACTTTAAAATCTCGAAAACTATATACAAAAGGTATCGAGGGGTGAAAAAACACACCAGACGCATTTCCAACGTTCACTCCTCGAGCTTCCACGTACTACTGACACTGCGAGTGTGCCCCCTCTACTCTCCGACGTTGAAACTGAATTATGATTATGGTCCAGGGTTGTAAACGTAAGCCATTTCTTTTTGCCGTGAGATTTAAACCGGTCTGGACTGTTTTTTCACCCCGCGTCCCGATTCTAGGGTTCATTAGGCAAACAAGGTAAATCATCAATTATAGGACTTGGTCACTTTATTCAGGAAAAGACCATTGAAAAGCATCAATATATATTTCCTGGACTTGGCCAAATTTTTCTAGCATATCTGATTGAACAAAAAAATGTATACTAAGGACCTTAAATTTTGTTCAAACTTTTTGGCTAATCTGTTTTAATTCCCTAGACTTACCTGTATTTGAATTGGTTTTTTTATTTTTTGAAGCGTTTTAGGCTCTCTTGAACTATTTTACATCCAGCTCGTTGATAATCAATCACGTCCAGAATGAAATGAAGCCACGCTGAGACACAGGACTATATCAATAATTGCTTGCAAACAGGTATCGACGGTCCCTCGGACAAACAGATAGAAGAAATTGAACGTCAACTAAATATGTTTCAACAAAACTTGGAAAAAAGCCAAGTTTGAGACCTGTTTTGATCCTATTTATGAACGCAATTTTGAAATTGTAGACTAGCTACAACATTTCGATACTCCCAACTGCTTTCTTTTTGGAAATCGTTTTAAAATGATGTAAAATTTATAGGTAAGTTGCCTCCATCTCCATTTCAGCAAGTTTTAATTTTGCTTTTATAATCTTCAAAATTACATTCAATCCGATTTTCATGTTTCCACTTATGACGTTTTGTCTCCGTAATCCTGCTTGCCCTTTACACCACGATTCCAAATTTGTAGTCAAAGGAAATCGCAGGCGTTAATACATTTTCTGAATGTCGCGAATGTGATATGCAAAGAAATGTTGAGCAACGTTTTGTACGTACCGTACGTATCCTTATTCAACTGTATTGGGATCAAGCAGAATATGTTGGTATATCAGCTACATACATAGGTAGGATATCTCCCCTTTTATAACCTGTAATGAACATCAGCACAAAATCGAATAGAATCAAAGAGTGGGAAGTAGCGCGCAAACTCGAAATTAATGACGTCACAGGATTTAGGTCATAGAATATCGGTCAGGCATTATGCAAGTAGTAAAATGTTGAGCGAGGATACATAGGCACTACACAAGTTAACAGTATTCGTCATGTATAGTGTCTCTATATAGACTCATCATCCTAGAAAACGTGCTTCAGCATTTTTACCATATTTAACATCTTCAGGCAATCTTGCCGTGCCCGTAGTACATACGAAGAAATTGAGTTTTCCCGTGAGCAGAGTCCTTCCCGAGCACAAAAAATTAACGATTTATGTTGTATTGGTTGGAGATTTTATGAAGCGAAAGGATGACATTCGTTTTGTGTAGGGGAAAGAAAACTTAGGATGGTTAACGTTTCAGTTCGTGGTTGGAATCGTTAAAATGGAACCGGGTGTCAGACTGCAACAGGTGCTTTTAATTGTTCTTTTATGTTCGTTTAGGTGAGGCTATAAAATCTGTACAATGTTTGGGAGACCAATAAACGTTTCCTGTCGTTTTATTGGTCGACCCAAAAAATTGTTCTTTTGTTTCTTGTGTGGTTGCTTAGTTCACTGCTTCAGGCAATAAATTTGTGTCCGTACATTTCGATACTAACTACACGAGCGCAATTCACTGATTTCGTCCATTTAACATATTTCAGAAAAAAACAATGCCACACTAAGACGTTTTTTTATCATTTTTCGGAAGTATGTTGTCCTTTATACCGTATTGCGACAGCAATATCAAAAGTTCTCATTTCACAGCATTTGGAAGGATTCAATTTAGTTGATCAGCAAAAAGGATTACAAGAAAACGATAAATGGTGCGAGCAAGCAATTCAATGCATGTTATATATGAAATACTAAATATGAAATACTTTACTGATAATGCATTGTTTGTAAATGGAAAATGAGTACCAACTAACAATCAATAAGTAAAAAAAGTCGAAAAATCTAATTATCAAATGATGAAGTATGTTGAGAGTATATGTTGATATATTAAGAATAAATAAATTAAATATTGGGCCCCACTTTAGTCGCCATGCGCTATAATTAATAATGAATAAAATTAAAATAAATATTGGAGTAGCCGATAGGTCGCACCCGAAGCGAAAGAAAAGAACAAGGTTAAAGAGACATAGTTATTTGGAAATACAAAGTCCGCATAATGGCGGCCGAAGGAAGTTACTTTTAACCGACTAGCTCACCGCGCGGGCGTGGGGGTTAGGACATTATTTAAGCCCTGATCCTTCTATGTCACATACACACACAGAAAAAGAGCTTACTCCTTCATGTTAGATTAATAAATGAATAAAAAAGGGTCAAATATCAAAGAATCAAACCTGTGAATTGTGGTGCGCTGATTCTGACCACCTGTCGATTGTGCTGCGCTGAATCTGAACACCTCTGCTTCCTCTAGCACGAATATCCGCTGGTTTCGGGACTTCACTTGTTCTGCTGCGCTACGTCGGATCATGCTTCCTCTAGCATGAATCTGCACCTCAGCTGGTTTCGGGATTTCACTTGTTATACTGCGCTACCTCGGATCGTGCTCCCTCTATTGATTTATAGTCTTATTGATTGATTCTTCTTTTGATCCTCGATTGATACTTCTATCGATCCTCCATTGATTGAAAGTCGATTGATCCTTTCTTGATACTTCTATTGATACCTCGATTGATACTTCAATTGATACTTTATTGATACTTCTTGATACTTCAACTGATTGATCCCTCTATTGATTGAGTGTCCTATACCTCACAATTTCTATTCTTTTTGTAGCGATATGTACACAACAATCTAGTGAAGCATATCAATAGAAAATTTTATGGTAAATAACTTCCAAGAAATTTTTAGGTTTTTTTTTTCTCCTGGGAATATTTTTTTTCTGACATTTTCTTTTTACTGAGACTTTTTTTTTATTCATTTTTTTTGTTTTGTTTGTTACTAATTTTATTCAAATAAATATAACTTAATACCTAAATCTAACTATAAATGTTTTTATTTTAATTTTATTCTTACTTCTATTCCATCTCGTATGATTTTCTTTTAACTAAAAAATATGGATACATATAAAATAACTTAACCGAAACAATTAATTGTTATATTCAAAATTAATTGTTATTTTATTTATTTACTCATTTATTTATATATGTATATTTTTGTTATTTGTTTAATGTCGCCTACACATTGGAATAAGAACAATACTAATCAACCAAGTTCAATTTTCCCGGAAACTTTACCGTTATTTGAAATACAATCCCTTCAACACCTTCAAGATGGTTCAACCTTGCTGATAAAGAAGACATTGAGTCACTATCCACATTTGATCTCAAATGCAAATCAGGACCGTAGGACTTAATTTTTGCGTTCTATTTTTCCATTTCCACGTGCTTATATACTCTCTTTTCGTCTTTCAAGAATATCAAGAATCAATCATCCTTTTTGTGTATGTAGTAGACTGATTTTTCATTTAATGGTACAGCTTACTTCTGCCCGAATACTTTTCTCAGCTGCGGTTGCCATCAAATGAAATCAAACCCTCCAAAAAAATTGTGGACATAGCACCATATTACAGCAACCCCCAGTCAATGCCTTCACCATGTTTGATAAATGAATGCTACATTAATGCACCTGTCTTTTCAGTTCTTGTACTTTAGGAAATAGTTTGTCATTCTACGAATTCAAATTGAAATCCATCTTGCCGTAAAAGCACATTCTCTGTGCTTTGCATGAACAGATTTCCTATCATCATCACAAGATGATGACGATCAGATTATCAAGATTTATCATCATCAGTCACGGAATTGAAAACCTATCCCTTTTAATACTTGTATGTCAAATTAATGCAGTCCATTCCAATTTGGTACTAAATAATTGTCAGGAAAGCAAATAGGTCAAGGGCCTTTTATAATTTCACAATAATTTTAATATATCTGAATCAGACACATACTAACCACGGATTGACTAAGACTTTTCAACTGAATTTATTGCTTACATAATATTAAGGAGAGATTTCCAAGAATAGTTCTTAACAACAATGTGCTCAATATTTTATTTCCATAAAATTAATTTTACATTTTCTTTGTTGCCGCACGTCGAAATTATATTGTGTTCTTCGTCCCCCGGGCCGAACTGTACTGTTGGTGAGAATGCGTTTCGTTTTTTTGTGCCATCTTCATTCTCGTTATGGAAGATGGGTTCAAATAGGCGAAACGCGTACTCACTAACAGTACAGCATGGTCTAGCGGACTGAGAACGCAATATAAACTCAAAGTTTAGCCCTTCAAAACGACTCTTTGACTAGCGAGGACGGATTGGCCGGACGGAAAGGAAAAATGATTCATTTTGCTGAGAGCAAAATTGGGGATTGATAGGTGAAGACGCGTTTCGGCATCTTGCAGTTGTTTCCAATTCATTCTTAGAACGTATAAATTATTAAATTATTAATAATTGGTCTACTGTATTAAATCGCCAAATTGCAAAATAGTCCGAAATTTTCAATATTTATTAACTTAAAACATGATATCGATAACGTGTCACAATTTTTAAATGTTGACTTGAAGTTCACACACGAAGATAAGAAGCAAATTTCTACAAATTAAAACGTAAAGAGAAAGAAATAAAACTCCAAATGATATATCTCGTCAATTTCTGTCTTTACTTTGATTGTTTACTCAATCTTTAAATTTATTGTTATACCTTCGAAAATTAATATTTTGCATTTATCATCGAAAAAGTACCAAATTCCTCCCTTCATCCCTTCATCACTGGAAAATCTTCCTCACAAAACCCGAATTTTCGATATCCATAAATCAGAAAAGATGACATGCTTTGTCGTTACCCTCGAAAAAGTAGTTGATTTGGTTCTTCTTCTCTTAATTGCTGGATAATTTATTTCCGTTAAGTACTTTTTTTCATTTTTAGCATCAGATAAAAGTCGTTCAGGTCTATATCTAGACTACAACGAAAATTTTCCAAGATTTCGAAGCCTATCCTTTAGCAGCATTTACTGCGTTTTGAACGTATTTTAATTTGTTTCACCTTTCCTCCCACACAACCTCTCAAAACAAATTCCCGCTTGTACACAGTAAAAATGACACTATCTGTGTCATCAAAAAAGGACGTTACACTATCCAACGAACGGTGACACATGAAACGTCTTTGGGGTCTTTGCTTCTTTGCTCGTCTTTGCTCATAGTGATACACCCAAGTTTCATTGCTAGCCTAGATCCGGGCGAAACGTGAGTCCTTCCTTTCCTGATAGACGGTCTAAAACCTCCAATAGCACTCAACACGACGTTTCCATAGGATTTTTATGAATATGCTCCGTACCTAATTTCTGCACAACTTTGATCTGCCCAGTTGATCATGCAGGATAATGGAAATGGTTGCGACTGATACCTCAGTTGAAAGGGTATTTCCATATGATTTTTTTTTTCAACTATTTTGATTTTTTCTGTCAAGATTATCTTGATAAAACGACTCAACATTTGACGATCTATGAATACCTGTTGTGCTTCAAAAGGTCATGCTCCCACGAAGCTGACGACTTCTCCTTATAATGATGCTGTAATGATTTCGATAGCAGACGGTGATGAGCATAACTTTTAAAAAGCGTTCACAACTGGAAAGAGGAGGGTTGGTATCACAAAGGGAGATACGAATCCCTGTCTGACAAATAAAGCGAGCTTCGCACGATAGAGAGCTTGAAAATCAAACGTGAAGGGATTGCGTTTGCAGGCTTTCTGACAATATATGTATGTTAGAATAATTATTCCCATGGAATTGGGATGGGTAGGTTATTCAGAGCTAATCCAAGAAAACTTGGTTAAAAATTAAAACAAATGTATATGCGAAATTCATCCGTACCACTGATTGGTCACTTACTGTAACCGTAGAATCTGAACAAGGAAGCTGATAGCTCACACTTCTGCTTTTTTGGATTTTTGCATCATATGTTGAATCATGTATATATGGTGTTGCAAAGGCGCAGGAATACCTGTCAAAGCAGATTCGGAATAGACCGAATGGAGCAAAAGACATGAATTAGTATGAAGGTGTTTCCTTTGATGCATACTTTCTCCATCCAGGCTCTACTAGGTTGACAAAATTGAATGCAGATCAAGAGCCTCCGAAACAAGAAGCATCAGACCGACATAGAACAGGTGAAATCAGAAGTCATTCTTGATTGAATTAAAAATCTGCCACAACGTATGGAGGACAAGTACAATTCAAAATGCAGGCATCCCCCTTGCCAAACGATTTGAACCAATTGTGAGAGACTATCAACTACAGTTGCATTCACGAACGATGAAATATATTAAAAATTTTCCACATGCACAAAACTGAAATACACATAATTGTAAACACGTATTTTTAAAGATAAAAGATAAAAAGCAAAAATACCTTTTCATTTAAACTAAAACTAACTAAAAATATCAAATATTTTGTTTACGTCCAGTCTAAATCTCATAAGTTAAAACGTGAAAAAACTTCATCAAGTGAACGATAAGAATTTCTCGTTTTTATCATTCTATTCCTTATCCAATCCTGACAAATGATTTTTTGTAATTTTTGCAACAAACACCAACTAGCATTGAAAGTTCATCCCCGATTTCCAAGCATAAACGTAACACTATGAGCACATTGATGAAGTTTTACGATAGCAAAATTATTTTTAACGATTCCCACTCGCATACTCGGTGTATTTTCTATTGTTTCCGTCTCGAAAAATAGCAGAAAATAGCAAAACTAAATTTAGAGCTTTGTTAATTTAAAGAAAAAAATATGTCAGACCGATACTATTTCGACATTTCATAGACAAATTATGTATTACATTAGTTGTTTATTAGTTATTCAACGCACAAATTTCAAGGCAAAGACTTTTTCTTAAAATACTCTCAGAAGTTGGAACGAACATTTTGTTTGACAAGATAAAGTGAAAAATGTCCTCTAACAATTGATTTTTTTAATCTTTTTATTTATTATTCAGTTTATGATTGTTATAATTCAATGCCAAGGGCGTTAAACTTCGAATTCACGTTCCAATGTTTATCCAAATCTACTCAAAATAACTTTTGATCAGTAATTTTGCTCTTAATTCAAATGCTTGATCAAAAGTGTCGAGCATAAATTTATATGAATGATGCTTTTTAAAATACATAAATTGGCTCTCTATAAATAAAAGAATTCCCAAGTACGTTCATATAAACGAGCATCTTCTTGTTCATTATTGTAAATATTTTTGGGTTTATATTGATATTATTTATACTGCACGACGATAGAAGATTAGTATATTGAGATTTACTGATCTTTCCATTTGAAAAACAAATATTTAATGACAGCTCGCTACTTGATTTTTTCCATGTTCCCAAAAAGACTCACGTCGACTCAACTGTCAAAAGGCAAAGGTGCGTCCGAAGTGACAACAACTGTGGTGAGTACATGATAAAAGATCCGAAACCACATTCCTCAGCATCGCCTTACGAGTGCCGCCACCTATATGTTAAAGTCACAACCTTTTCAGATCACTCTCTCGAATATTTCATTCCTTAATCAATCGATTAGGTAAAATGTTTCCGAGACAAAATCGTAAAACTATAAAACTACTATCTACTGCAATTGACATCCGACAAATATACTGCTTGCATGTAACAAAAAAGTTCTTATCAGGGCCATGTTTTGTGTAAATAGTGCTTATCAACTTGGCACAGGAACCGTGAAAATAGTTACAATTGGATTGGATATGCAATTCTTGAGCTCAAATATTGTGGTCGAATGAGCACTTTCACCGTTCACTATTCGTTAAACCACAACAACTCGTAAATCAAATGGCGGCAAGTGCAAGCCAGAATAGTCCTCTTGTAGCGTTGAAGTAAATTTTTGGCTGCTCTCCAGTTGACCAACTGATTTCGGAACAAAAAATTCAAGGAGTTTTATGCCAGCGCAATAAGGATTGTTTTCTAGTGACGAAAGTAGAACTGAACAGCAAAAGATACTCGTAAACGGCGAATATACATACAAGTATGTGTATGGATGGAATAAAAGGGATTCGTTAACTTATTTCTAACATATCATTCCCTGCTTTTAATTCGTTTGGGAAATCAGCGTATTTCAAAACTGTATGTTTCGTATTTGCCAAATATTTTGTTGATTTATAATGGATGTAGCTCAAATTAAGTAGCAATTACATTCTCCTAACTTTAATACGATTGCAAAATTTTTTTGTTTTCGTGCGAAACTCACGGGATTGGTATGAATTCAGTTAATCAGAATCTAATTATAAAATGAAAATATTTACTAGCTTCCACCAAACACTCCTTTTGTTTATTTTCCGTTTGTAAAAAATTTTTTGTGTCTCTGACGCGGGAGTTGGATTAAAAGTCAATAAATTGCATGTTATGACGCCAAGACATGTATTTTATGATAATA
The DNA here is from genome assembly GCA_954870665.1 of Stratiomys singularior. Lineage (NCBI taxonomy): Eukaryota > Metazoa > Arthropoda > Insecta > Diptera > Stratiomyidae > Stratiomys > Stratiomys singularior. The sequence continues at coordinate 158,519,619 of OX940878.1, read as the reverse complement.
TATTTTTCAATGTGCCACATTGTTAGAATAATGTCCTACAATAAACGAGTGGTTGAACTCACTTTGCCTACATTCGACTATTCGTAAATCTTAGAATTTTTTACAAAAAATTCCTACACTTTCTTAAATTTTGAGATTTAAAAGTTATTTTCTGATATTCGAAGCAATGGCTAAAAAGACTAGTGAACGTTTCTTTGCAATATTATTTTCTCAAATAGAAATAAGTTTTGAAATTAAAATGAGCGCCGTCCAACTCGCGAAGGCACATAGCAGTTCCGCACGACGACAAGTCCTGCTGGTTACTTTGGATGTCCGAAATGCATTTAACTGCGCTAGAAAGATGAATATTCTGGAAGGGCTTGAAAATCATTTTCAAGTATGCATAATATGGATTATGAGGGACTATCGGAAGGACCGCAGCCTACTCTACGACTTGAAGGAAGGTGGCCGAAAGATTATCCTCCGCCATTGTGGATGCGGAAGTTGCTATATCAGCGCTCCCAGTCAAGGAGCAAGAGCAAGCTAGGTACGAATGCAGGCGAATTATTGAATAAGATATAAATTCAAAGAAAAAACGACACAAGAAACAAAAAGAATAAGAACCCTTAAAAATAAACTGAAAACAAACAATGTCATAACAACAAAGGCGACAAAGGAAACACAACAGATTTAATAAACAAAGAAAAATACATCGGAAAATAGGGAAACTCATTGAGGAAATGGACTGCAGTAAAATAAAAACAAAATATTCTACCGATGAATACCAAGCAAAAAACAAAGAGGCAATTAAGAAAAAAAGGAAAATAATACAACCAAAAGTTGCGCACACGCTGATAACAATGAACCCTTTAGCGCCACCAAAGCTGCACAAACCGGACACTCCAATGCGGCCCATACGAGGTTTGTTTGTTATGTTGACAGTTCCGGCCATTTTGAATGTCCAGTCAGTTTTTGATAGTTATTGTGCGTGGACGTGTTTTAGCTTGTCTTCGATTTTCGTCTATCCTAAAAAATGGATCAAAGAATTTGTATTAAATTTTGTGTGAAGAACTACCTAAAGTGCGCGCATGCATTCAGAATGTTGCATACGGCGAAGCTACTTTAGAAAAAACCCACGTTTATCGGTGGTACAAAATGTTCTCAGAGGGACCGAAAAAAGCACGACAAGTTCGGTCGAATGTGAAGGTTTCGCTAACAGTTTTCTTTGATTGCAGGGGCGTGGTGCATTATGAGTTCTTGTCGCAGGGTAGAACGGTCAATTAGGAATATTATCTTGAAGTAATGCGCAATTTGCGAGAAACAATCCATCAGAAACGCACGGATTTGCGGAAGAACAAAAATAGGGTTTTGCACCATGATAACGCCCCTGCTCACACATCGTTACTTGTGCGCGATTTTTTGGTCAAAAACAACACTCTAATAATGCCGCAGCCACCGTATTCTCCAGACCTGCCCCACTGTGACTTTTTCATGTTGCCGAAACTAAAGAGGCCCATGAAAGGACGACGCTACGCCACGATTAAAGAGATAAAGACGGCATCGAAGGAGGAGCTGAACAAGATCACAAAAAATGATTTTTCAAAATGCTTCGAGGATTGGAAAAAACATTATCACAAGTGTATAATGTCTGACGGGGATTACTTTGAAGGGGACAAAACAGATATTCATGAATAAATAAATAATTCTTGAAAAAACATGAAATTCGGAATACTTTTTGATAAAACATCGTAATTAATTATAAATCAGACCCTGGATGCAAACTATCCAAACACTTGGCAATTAATTTTAAGGAACAACCTTGAACTGTCTAATAAATTCGTAAGATCCAACACCGCGGAGCTGATTGACAAATTAAGCAACGTGAAACCAGCAGAAAACATCAAACAATTTTCATTCGATATCAAAGATCTATATCCATCAATACCGATAACAGAAACAATCAGTATACTGCAAGGAGCACTACTTGACAAGAAGAAGGAAAAAGACTTCTCGACACAGCTCACAAAGCTCCTCAAAACGACATTTCAACGAAACTACTTGCGGTTCAACAATATATTTATAGACAAACAAACGGATTAGGAATGGGAAGTTTAACATTGGTCAACCTCATGGAAACCTTCATTCAAAACCTAGAGCAAAAATACATGGAGGAACTGATATCTTACTTAAGAGTAATATTTTATGCAACATGCGTGGACAACATAAAATGTATAATGACCAAGAACAATGAAGAACAAATTCTGGAGTATCTCAACAAACTACACAAAAATTTTAAATTTACAATCGAAACAGGGAAAGAGGGGCAAATAAATTACTTTCACATCACGATAAAGAACATGAAAATATCAAACGAATTCGAATTGGAGATATACAGAAAACCCACAGCCACAAACACAATAATACACGACTCGTCGAACCATCCCCAACAGCATTAAAACGCAGCAATGAGGCAATAAATAACAAGACTGGAGCGGACACTCCCAACCGACTAAGCCTGCAGCAAAGAATTAAACATGATAAACACGATAGCAGAAACCAATGGATACCAGAGAAACCTGGTGAAAAAGATAAGATGGAACCTAAAAACACCCAAAACGCACAGAAACGAAGAACAAAGTGGCAAGAAAGCTTGGACGACATTAACACACATGGGAAGAACAACATACAAATTGGCGAAGTTGTTGAAGAATCACAACATCAAACCATGGAGCAATTTGGGACATATACTATGAACGAACATAAATGAATAGGCCCCGCTGGACAAACAGGATGTTTACAAATTAACCTGTACATGCGAACACAGGTACTTCGGTCACTGAGGACGCAAAATAAGAACAAGATTTCGCGAGCACATGAGGGACTACAACAAAAGGCTACGAAAACCGGACGCGCAAACTGAATCCATCTTCTCAAACCATTATATTCCAACCCTCTTCAAGGAAACAGTGAAGGTACTACATATACAACATAAAGAACGACGGTTGACCGCACTTAAAAAATTTAAGAATACGAGGGCCGGCTGATAAGTTATGATCCTAGGGTACCTCCACTACCGCTTATTACTTGAGTTATTTGTCACTAGTTGCGTAACATCTAATTAGTATATAAACGAACTTTTAGGTAAATAGCATCATTACTCTCTGAGTAATTAAATAGTGAACATCACCAGGTCTGAGTTATGGCTGCACTTGATGAAATTTTAGTACCACGCTGTCATAATGTTCCTTGTGAAGAAAAGAAAAACGGCTAAGGAAATTTTTGAAGTAATGTCTGAGGTTTACGGAGAATCTGCACCATCATCTTCAGCAATCAAACGTTGGGCTCGATTACTCCAATAGGGACGAGAATCATTAGAAGACGACCCCCGCTATGGCCGCCCAAACACAGCATTCACAGATGAAAACATCGCCAAAGTCAAGAAATTGGTATTGGACGATCGAAGAATAAAAATGTGGAAGAAATCTCAGGAGTTGAACATTAGTAAGGACCGAATTGGTGACATTTTGCACACTCATTTGAACATGAGAAAAGTGAGTGCGCATTGGGTTCCAAAAATGCTCACGCCCCTTGACAAGCAGCGGCGATTTCATACATCACAGGAGTTTTTGGACCTCTGTAAGGATAACTTGGAAGGAGTTTGCAGGCGCATTGTGACCGTGGACGAAACTTGGATTCGACTGTGTGATCCGGAATCAAAACACGAGTCGATGCAGTGGATCGAGAAAGGAGAAAAGTCGCTAAAGAAGTTCAAAGTACAAAAGTCAGCCACCAAGTTGATGACCACCATTTTTTAGGACTGCGAATCAATTTCGCTCACCGATTATCTTCCCAAAAATACTACGATGGATGCCGAGTACTATGCTGCGCTATTGGAAAAAGCATGCCAGTTAATTACAAAAAAAAAAAAGAGGCAAACTTGCAAAAGGCATATTGTTCCTTCAGGACAACACACACCGCACGACTTTCAAGGCAGGCACTGCGAGAGACTGGCTTCGAAAAAATTAATCACCCACCATACAGCCCACACCTGGCTCCCAGCGACTTCTTTCTTTTTAGTAATTTAAAGAAGGACTCGCGGGAACGAAGATTTGGAGGTGAAGACGAATGAAAGCTGGCAGTTGACAAGCATTTTGAGGAAAAAAACGAAAGAAATATTTTTTGGATGGGTTACAGACTTTATATAAACGTTGTTAAGAATGTATTGAACTCGACGGGAACCACATTGGAAAATAATTTTTTTTTTTTCAATTTTTATCTCGTGTTTTAATATGTTAGGCTCATAACTTTTCAGCCGGCCCTCGTATACAAGCAACAAACATTTGACGGTTGCATCATAAACGAACAAACAAACACTTGTTCGGACATAATCTTCGAGTCGTTAAAACTCTCTACAAAAATCAAATCAACTACGCCTTATGACAACAACAAACGAAAAAGCCCGAGATGAAATCACAAAGTTACCTGCGTTAAAGGACACTTACCTGTTGGCATAAACGACGGACCTATAAATAATCACACTTGACACCGAGTGAACTCAGCACGGAACATCAAGGGACGGGAGACGACGGAATTTTTCGAATACAAAGAAAAAAGGAAGATGATATTTACTTTAGGTGTAGCTCAAGGCTCCATTCTCGGCCCGGACCTTTTGAACGTCTCTTATGACGGATCTGCGTTTTGATGAAAAGTTCGTCTCGAGAAGAGATTGACAGGTGAATCATATTCAGGATTTATAGGTGTAGAACATGTTTACCGTCCAATGCTACCATCTCATTGTATGAGTAAGAATAATCGCTAAAGCCGTACATTCTTTAATAAAAATTATAGGCGGAAAATCTATGAATGCTACCATCAGGGATCCTTTCTTGTCCAACATGTAAGCAGCCCAGACAATAAGCGTTCAACCAAGGTCATTAGTACACAGAAAGCATTTTCTCGATTTAAGACTCTGACTGTTGGGAATGAAGATGTCCAAGTATGTCGCGAATGTTCCAACCAGTCACTATCACAGAAGCTTCAGTACGTAGTACGTTGAAAAGAATTGCGGTCACAGGACTAGTGGAACCAGACATGAGAGAACGTCATACTCTACCCAACAAACTACCATCTGAAGCTGTGATATACATTTGGGAATTCTTTCTTCTTTTCCAACAATGGAGTTGCACGATTGCCGCAAATCTTCTGGGAAAAAATATTTGCACGCAACATTGAAACTTTTAAGATGTACAGAAATAAAGACAGAGCTTTATCAAGAATAGCAAATAATCGGTGCTTTTTATACAACTTTGATCTAGAGGCCGTTCTTAATATTTCTAACTGCAGGGGGGGGGGGCCAAATATTTTATCTCCAAAACTTAAATATTTTCGATCTAAATTTGCATGGGCGCAATTGTTTTATATGGGATGAAACACATGGTAAAATAGGTTCTAATGAAATAGCCTCTGTCTCAATTGCAGACAGATGGAACTAACTAAGAAAAACGCCAGATAGTTCCAGTTGCACCCAATCAAACATTCTTCCTTCAACAACCTTCAACAACCTTCCTTCAACCTTCAATCGAATGTGGTAAAGATATCCAAGAACATACGATTTCTGTTCCAAAAGAATGGTTACAAGTTGATTGAATCCATCCTAAATCAGTCCATGTGACAACAATGGAATACCACAATTTTCAAAAAAAAATTCATACAGGAGTAGTTCCTTGAAAAAAGGTTTGCTGCATTGATTATAGGAAGACCAACGATCAGGAGTGGCTGCATTCTATAAAGAAGTATATAAAAATGAATTCATCCCTGTAAATCAAAAAAATATTTTAAAAAAAATATAAGTAAAAAAAGAAATTTCCAAATCCTTTGTTCATATGCTTGAATGTCAAGACACGTTTCTTGTATTTTACTTGATGTATTTGACTTTTAATAGTATTTTACTTGAATAATCATCGCATTTAAATGACAATGTAAGTTGCATATCATGCTATCATACGACGTAATTAGTTTTTGACACTAAATACTCTAAACAGTGCACCCTGCCAAATAAATAACTTATTTCATATAATACAAATACAAACAAAAACTCAATATGCCAGCATTCATTTTATTTTTTGCTTTTATTGTATATTTTGCTTTTATTATATATAACTACAACCGAACGCAATCCAAAAATATTCATAAGTACATTTGACTTTTCTAACAAGTGATTTTTCACTATTTGCAACTAATCATTGCAAGCTATTGTGAACATTTTTTTTTTTCCTTTTGTTTTTTATTTTAATCGAGCTACAAATTTACTCAGAACAAAGGCACCACGCAGAATATACCCTAAAATACTAACATAGTATCTTTTTTTGAAAAATCACTTTTGACCTGCAATTGACCTTACAATAAATCATGCATTTCAATACAAACACTAAGCAATCAGTGCAATGTCCTGTGAAATCCAACATAATTCATACAAATAATAAATAACATTCAAACTTTTCAATATTCCAGTATTTTCAAAACATTTCATCAATACATTAAAGGACTGTTTAAAATAATAAGTTGAAAAATTAAGTACATTGCAAGAGATATTTTGATGTCCTTTAAGCGAATACGCCCCTCTTGACTGTATTTTCAGGAATAGTGAAGGCATTTTATCTTTATTCAGTGTTAAAACGAGCGTTTTATATTATTTCGTTGCGAGAGTGCCGAGTCTGGATTTTTAAGTTCCATCGCCAGCTTATAACCAAGTTCTGGTCGACGATCACGGCCTTCAACCATGGATTTGACCTAGAATTAAAACAAAAATATTGCAGAATTTGTTACATTTTTATTGTTGGTAAAGTTATAAACAGGATCTATGTCAATTTATAAAATTATGTAACCAATGTTATTGTCAAACCAACCATCAAATTGACGGTTAAGCTTCAACAAACACATTTATGGTCAATGACACGAAAAGGGGTTCGCGAAAATATTACACATTACCCCAAACATTATTTTATATTATGCGTCCCAGCGCGTGCCATAAAAGATTTAGGTATAAGACTGAATCATGCGCTTCCTTCCTATCAGCGCTTTCTGGTCCTGAAGCTGTTTTCAAAGTTCAGTTTTTGGAAATTAAAAAGTAAAATCATTCAGTGCATTCGTCACGCTCCTTTGAATCAACTCTTTGTCTTTGGGAGTCATTTCAAGTTATGGGAACGGCGAAGCCCAGAGAGTCAATCAGAGCTCTTCCAGATTTCTAAGGAGGCTGAAGAACTTCAGGAATATTTTTTTGATTTTTGTATGAAATTTTGCATGCAACGTTTGAATGAATGTTTTGGTAACTTATTTTGGCGAAGAAACCAATTGTTACATTGAAAACCAACGGATGAATTCAAAAAAAAACATTGTATATAAACTCAGACAGAATGAGTTACATCATTAGTAAAACCAGTATCTGGCGACATTCTGTCGAATTTCTGATTGGGCAAATAAGTATTTGGGCTGACATAGAGATGTCGCCACAAATACAAACTCCATGCACTCTTTGTAGATATACAAACTTAACTTAAGTCCTGTCAAAATTTCATGACATTTGGCTTACTCACTTACCCAGCGATCGGGAAGACCAAATGAAGCAGTAATTTCGGAAAACATAAAAAAGTCGTGGATCTTGTACTGAATTGTTATTCAATTCGAATTTATTATATATTATTTATTTATTATGTATATAAATTTATTGAATTATATCAAAATTAAATTGAATAAAAAAACTGTCATCATAGACATCTTAAAGGAACGCTTTGGACACATCATCCATCAATATTTACATATGCGAAACTTGTGTGTCAGATGGTTGCCGCGTTTCCTAACAATTGACAAGAAAGCAAACCGTGTTCGTCTTTCAAAGCCAAAGCTGGAGGTATTTCGCCACATTAAAAGCGAATTGGTGACAATGCATGAAATATAGATTCAGCAATCCAAGGCTGAGTCAACTGACTCACCGGGAAGAGGTTTTATTAGAATCGGGAACTCGAGTTTTACGTTGACCAAGATCAGAAAGGCATCGAAAGGGTCTTAAGATTTTTAAGTTTACTTTCCTAAAAGCCACCTTTGACACCCTTCCCCTTGAAAATTACTAATAAATCAAAGATTTTATTGGTAATTTCTAAAATTTTTAACCGAAAGTTCAAGATACCCGTTGTGAGACCAGAAGCCGAACCGAAGTCAACATATTATTAGGGGCCCCTAGAATAGAACTAACAATCAACTAAATTCATCTCCCCAACTTTACCCACTTACATTGCTTTCTTTAAAAATCAAACAGTTGAAGCTATAATGCAAAAACACTTGACTTACCTCATTAGAATTCACTATAACTCCATGACTGGAGAAAACACTTTCTTTTGTATGCTCAATATCACGTAAATCCACACCTCGACAACAATCGTCAATTAATATTGTTCGATATCCTGCTGAAAGTGCATCAACCGCTGTTGCACCTGAAATTCATACCAGAAAATTTTGGGGAACTGAAAACTTGTTGCATACCAATTAACATACCAACACAAACATCATATGCTAATCCGCATACATATATATCGGTAGCTCCTTTCATCTTCAATTGTGCATTCAGTGTTGTATCGGCAAGCTTCTTGTTATCCCAAAAAACTGAATAGGAATCGACTTCTGGATTGGTGCCTTTGTAGACTTTAACGCCGCCTTCTGCCACCTATATAAAAGAAATGCAAAGGGGAAAAGTCGGTAAAGTTGAATATGACTATATTATTGGGAACTGTAGGGCAGTCACACTTAAGGGACTTGTATCCTAGCAATTATCAAAACTGTCGACTGATTTTTTATCAAAGGTTATGAGTTGAGTCACGCAAAACACCTTCTTTTCCAACATGCCTTTTAGCTTTTTTAAGAATTGCCGCTTTTGAAATCAACTGTCCACCATAGTTGTGCTATTTTTTGGCATCCCTACTTCGGATGCTTTTGGATAATTTAAAAATTACCAATGAAATACAAAATTATTGACTTTATTATGTAAACAGGAAGGCTGGAATAACAAATTATTTGAAAATTTGCCTTTTTCTTCTTTTGAGGATACTAATTCCATTTTACTAGCAAGCAATCATATTCGACTCGATTTTCGATGAAGTCTACTGATCTCAGGACAATGAGCTGAAACGCGTCCTTACAGGCAATTAAGCTGTGCCCGGCAAAATAAACAAAGATAAAATGTTCTATCAGATGATTTTTTAACGGTAAATTTAGGAGTCCTGTCAATTTGTCTGATTCCAAATTTTGAAATAGCCAATTACCCACTCATACCCATCCTCCCCCAATATCATACCCATCACCAATACCGTAACCACTTAGTATCGTTAATTTATAATTTCATTCAATGAATTTATACGCATAATTGTGCGTATAAATAATATTCCTAAATTTTCCATAATTTTACTAAACCTTATAAATTTCGAACTTTTTTTGTGTTACACCTAACTCCTTCGGATAGTAAATTAGATTAAATGGTAGTTTTTCTTTATAGATGCAGAACTTTGAAATGAAATAAAATTCGGAGAAAATGTTTAGATTGCCATAAAATTAGTTTGGAACGAAAATTTTCTCCAAATTTTACTTGAATATGATTTCTGACAGGTGAGCGCCACGACAGATGCCGAGGAAGTCCAGACAAGAGAGCAAATTTTCTACTACTCTAAACAATAACCGGGGCCATATCCCGACAAAAAATCATGGCCAAAATTTGTCTCCCAAAGGGTCAAGCAGTTCGGGTTTGTCATTATAAATCAACGAAATATTCCAGCGGTGTTAAATCACAAGATCGTGCAGGTCAGTTTACAGGTCCAAAACGATCATCCGCTCATTAAATTCTTTTTTCAACAAGTCGATGGTTGTACGAGCTGTATGGCATGTTATGCCGTCCTGTTGAAATCATAGTTCGCCTGCATTATAGCAATTCCAGAACGTCGTGCAAAAACAATGAATGGCAGTTGTTCCGATAGGCGATTAATTGGCGTAGTGCGCGATGAATTTCTCGAACAGAACAGTTTACTTTCGGAATAAATCTGAACAATTTACAGACGTTTCTCAGGCGTCAACCTATTCATGATAAAATCGCAAACCAAACTTATCATAAAACGTATGACAGCTGTCACACCATACGTAGCATTTAAAAGTGTTGCCAACTTACAGTTCTTTCCCTTCAAAAACCCATTTATTATTCACTTCACACTTAGTTTAGTGAAAATTTTTTTTTATAAGTTAATACATTTTTTCCGTCTATTAATCAATTCGACGAGTGCTCTTAGAGAGAGGTTAGGATTAGGATAGGATAGTAAGCCTAGTGTTAAGAGTAAATGTTACCTTTAGATCCTTATGTAATTCAGCTCCCCAAGAGTCTTGAACGCAGTGCCTGGGCCATAGGCGTTGTTTCATTGGTGGTGGACCCGCAAATATTACCGTGTCATAAACTTGCGCTATATCAGCGTCAACCTGGTAATTGGAACATGAAACATCAACTTCAAAGAACAGGAACTGCAAGAATTTCAACCTATATGAACACTTACCGGCGATGATTCGTGCAATGGTCGTATCTTTACATTATCTATAAAGGATACATGATCGCTTGGATGCCAATCTAAGGAGTAAAACACTGCGTCAAAATCAACAGTGTCCAAAAGGTGGTTGATGGGAGGAATGATCTAGTAATAATCAAATATTATATGGACAATGTTAACTTCGAAAACAAACCAACCTCGAGTCCATTTTGTTGTGCGCTGCAATTGCTAATATTCAGAGATCCACTGATAAAATCGTTTTGAACGTCCACAATTAAGAATGCATTTACTGGTCGAACAATCTAAAGATGATGTCATTAAAAAAGAATTTTAATAAACAAATAATAGATTTGGAAATTTTCAAAATTAGTTTTAATTAAAAATTTTAACAATAAAATTTTGAAAAACTTAAATATGCGAGCGTGCAGTGGTTAAATGGTGAATGATTTTTTTTTTCTCTTTTTATTATTTCTCTTCTTTAGATAGCTGTCCTTAATATTCCCTTATGACGTGCACTTTAATACAGACAATAGGATATCCTATAAATTTCTACTTTAAGGTCAACATCCCTTTTTCTATTCAACTCGGCAGAAAACAAACCTAAAATTAAACTGTGTTCGACTACAAATGGCAAAAGTCATTCAATATGAAGCATCTTTTCCCATTGCGAACTCAGTGGGAACTTTTCCTGAGGAAATTAAATATGTATGTATATCCATCTTTTATTTGACTAGAAAAACGAGCAGGAAAAAAAAAACATACAATAAAGATAGAAACGAAGAGCGATCCTGTGCAGTATGATGTAAAGGTTATCTGATGTAGACTGAAGGAAAGTATTCCGATGAGATGTTTTCTGAATTCAAACGTAAACACACATACTATGATGCATGTTTACATGACATCCAATGATTTCAGTCCTGAATTCAGTCGGGTTTAAGTGAATTGTAAGTGATGGAACATTTGGAAGCTACAATATGAAGGATGCCAAAAAATAGAATCGACGAGGGAATGTCAAACTGCTATCGGGACAAAACTTTTACAACTCCAAGTCTACGTATTATTCTGTATTGAAAGGTATTAAGTTGCGGATATTATTAGGGACAGATTTTACGTCATACGTAGGAAGTCTGATAATTTTGTTCCCTCAAGTAGAAGTAAGGGTTGCTTCCTTCTACTGCTTCATAGATACGCGCTAGAATAGATGATAAATTTATGAATGGAAAATTTTCTTTTCAATTTTAAAAGCAATCATTTTCATAATGTTTTTCCGTTATTTTTTTTTTCATTTCAAAGGATTTAAGAGTTTTCGACAGAAATCTTTGAACCTTTCATTCTGTATCTATCAACAGTTGTTAACGATGTCAGCGAAAATTATGAAATTTCGAAGTAATTGAAAATCGATACCGAGCGAATATACGGCAGCCTTTTTCCATTCACAATTTACGCTAAACACACACTATTTGGTTTTGCAACAATCAGAATAAAAGCCTTTCGTGATTAATCTGACGAAAATAGTTTGGACGTATAAACCTCTCACATATTCGTCTACATATGCCTAAATACTTGACACTTACTCATACTCCTTTAAGTATTTGCCTCCCTTGCATAATCGGATGCGTACTGCTAACCGGCAGCACTTCCTAGAATGGAATATTGTATCCACATATCCACATACGCATTGATGAAAGATACATTTGCCCTCCTGCATTGGTAAATTTATCGAATTGAGCACGTGCCGATTATAACAATTATTCTGTTTATTACTATTATTATCCAAGGACTTGATATTGTTACGTGTGCCTAGCATTGTACTCTAATCTACTTCAACTTCCATGTAACATACGAATTTAGCATGAAATGGGACTATCATCTTCCATAGCCTTAATGCGAACGTACTTACCTCTGCACACATGATATTCAACATAAGTATCATGTAGCGACGCAATAGAATATTAGGGAATATTTATAGGTCAGTCGTTATTCGGAATTCTAGTAATAAGGCGCTGAGCCTAATAGATAAATGAATCCGTGACTGATTTATTGTTTACAAAGGTGGATCCAACATTATTTCAAGGATTCAACTTGCAGGGTTGTTAAATTGGTAGGTTTTTTTCAAAATACACACAAATCGTTTTTTTTTTTTTTTTGAATTAGTTTCTATCCGATTTGACAGGATAAATTATGGAATAAAAATATTTATTCGATCTTTGACAATTTTCATTTAATAGTGTTTATAATTTATAAAGACTGTTTAACCTGTATATAGTAGAGAGGATTCAATCAAATCCGAATTGCTTTTTTTTCTTAAATCTGAAAAGTTAAAGTGGGGTTTAATTTCAACACTCTTCGTACATTAAAATGACACTATTACTTAAACTTCAAAATTAAAGGACATCCAAACGCGGTGAACACTAGTAGCTCCTTGAAATTGCTTATAAAAACCCATCACCTTTATACATTGGATATCTGCAAAAGTTTTTTCGGGTTTTCCATTCTGAATTTCTTTGAACTGCAGATCACAAATACTTGAACCTATTTTGACAACAGATTGTATTTAAGACGTCTAATTTTCGCCGCTATAAAACGAAACTACCGTTGTTTTCCATTTTAATTTTCAAGCAAAAGTGGTACGATGAACAGTGAGCAGATAAAGTGCATATATACTAAATTAATGTAATGCAGGTGTTTCGGAATATGAGCAGAAGTTATTGAGGAAACGTGCTACCAGATCAAGTACGTCTAACGTGATTTCCACGCTTTGGTAATGGAGTACAACAATTTGAAGTTCAGTCACGACCAGGACGGCCCAAAGAGCTGACAGATGGCGAACTATTGGAAATCATACAAGGTGGTGATAAGATGATTATATTAGATTAGATTATGTTTAAATAAATCAGTGATCGAAAAAAAATTGTTTCACTCGAAACCGAAAAACTTTTACACACACCCAGAATCTTTGAGTTTTGTTTACGAATGGCTGGTAAAACAAGCATTTCTTTTCTTTTTTCTAAAATTTAGTATCAATCTCTTTGAATATTCCTCTTTTTTTTTGTGTTTCTTTTAGTTCTATTTCAGCAAAGAATGAAGGCTAAGCGTGTCCTAGCGCGCTCGTTAATTTTTTGATTTTTGATTGCACCGGACGTGCGATATGTTATGGTTAAAAACATTCCGCCGCCGTTTTATGGTTAAAAATCATAAGGGGGTGACCATTGCCGGACTTACTCATAGTCTCGACTAAGTTGAAGCATGTTATGCGACTTTATCGCACTCTGCAAGGACAACTCGATAAGCTAGTGATATTTCCAATAAAAAAAAATATTTATTTTAGACGAAAAAGAGTTTTGCATTTCAATATAGTCTTCTATTTGTGCGATACAGTAAATCCAGCGTTGTTAAAATTTCACTAGCCAGTGAAAACAATAGGCTTTCTCAAAATCCTCAAATTGTGCATTTGTTGGAGTGATCACAATTTCATTTGATTCAAATCTTTTGCCACCAAAACATTATTTCAAGTTTAGAAAGAATATATGATGGCTGCGAGGTAAATATGAAGAAAATAATGGATATATGGATGACATATGGATACCAGTTCTCCCAATAAAAACATTTTGCAATGGCGACTGAAAACATCTGCTTCCATTCATTGCCATGGTATACGATTCCATATTTTTTCTCCAAACGAGGCCGCCTTTGCTTCAAGTCAATCGTGATTCTGTACAAGACCTTAATTAATTTCCGCTTATGATCGTTCTAACTCTTTCCCAAGGTAGTTGATATCATAAAATAACTATATACTAACAAACGCTGGTATCGCTTTAAGCCATACATCAAATATTTTTTAGCGATTTCCCCATTTTTGCCGTTGACGTCATCACCCTATCTCAAGTGCATCTTATAATCATGTCCACTTATAATAATGGAAACCTCAATTTCACGTCACTTTGGAAATATTATTATAATATATAACTATATTTATTTCTCTATACATTATAATTTGTAATATAATTTCTCCTATAATTTCCCATTATCCTATAATTTCTCATTACTACCTTAGTCTAACTGGCTAACCAACCTGAATCTTATTTAGAATTTATTTATTAGTAAGAATTAAATAAATATTATTATTTTATACTTAAATTACTCTGTGTACATCACTTTTTATGTAATATACTTAACTGGGTAGAACGACGAATACTCCCAACATTTACGCCTCTTGATCGCCTCTCCACGAATTCATCAACCGAGAACAGGAGTTAAAAAGTGTTTCGATAACCCATCAACCTGGCAATACTTTCTAGGCAAGAAGAATTGCCATTCGATCGCTCCGGCAATATTTGCCAGCCGAGAAAAATTAAGCAAAATACAGAACTACAGAACTTTCTACTGCGGATCCTTAAATGCTCATTATATTTAACCCCTTCCATTTAAGGATGTCCCCCTTCCCTGAACGGGAGAAAACTCCTCTAGCGAGTTACATATAAAAAACATTTCCATGCACATGCAGAATCGTTTCTAGGAAATGCTAAGAAGCCAGACGCAGGTGTCAGCAATTACGAAACTATAAATTTGCTATGAGGAGTAACCTCTCTCTCAGTTGTCACGTAGCCCTTAGGTACAATACTAGTAATCGGTGTTAAAATAAAGAAAGCTTAATTTAATACAGTTGTTCTTATTACCGTTGGAAATTTTTATTTTTTCGTCCGCTCGACCCCCGACCACGTAATTAGCGCCGTTCTCAATCCAGGGCGCAAACCCTTTCACTTGATGTCTCCATCGTAGTCATGGGGAATTTCTGTAATGCGCTGTATGCGTATTCCCTTGAGACGTCACAAGGTCTCACTTCAGTTGAAATAGAATAAGTGACGGATGACAGTTGGCCTTTTATTGAATGTATACTTACATGACGAATGTAAATTTGCGACAAACGTTCACCAGCTTGGTGAAGTTGTGATGTTGCATGTTTGTAAACAAGTTTTCAAGAGAGGCATTATGATTTTTCGTTAATAACTTTTTGTTTTTTTGTTGGTTATTTTTTTTTTTGGCTATGGAATCTTGTGTAGCTTGCAAAGTTTGTTCGATTTATGTGATGTGTGTGAATTGTAATAAAAAAGAAAGGAATTTGGCGCCAACATTTGTGATATTAAATATTTTGAGAGACTTAAATTGCTTATACCAGAAAACACAAGATGCTTGACTGCTTGGCCCTCTACCCGTTCTTCCGCCTTTCCCCTAACGTTCAGGATACAACCCAATTTCATTGTAGTTTTTTGGGTTTTGAAAGGCAGATCTCTTGCAGTTGACAATTTCTACTATTTGTTTCAGTTGGTTACAACTCTCTTCAATCCAATTTCTTATCTACTACACGAACTGATCTACTATAATTCCTGGAATGTACAGTTACTTCGCGGGAAATGATAAAAAGTCTGATAAAAAATCAATCAAACTACCCAAGTCAAACGATAACATAATTCCAGGAGGACCTGGACATCTACCCAAAAAGTGATGTGAAATTTGCTCAAAATTGCTGTGTTTGCATACTTTTGGACTTTTATGAAATCAAAAAAGATGTCTGGAATATATATCGAAAGGACTGTTTTACCTGAAAGAGCTACATTGAATACAAATAGAAGCTTGAGTGACGGGAAGCGTCTAACATGCTCGAATAGACATATTTATGTATATTTATTTGTTAAAACTATTACACCAACTATTAGGGGTCAACTAGACTTTTGTTTTCGAGTTGATTCCCAAACGAGAAAAAGAAAAGTTCTTCAAAAAAAATAGATGTAACGATTGTGCAATATAAGTTTTTCAAATCGTGCTAAATCCTAGTTATAACTAACTCAAATTCTAGAGTTAGTTATTACTAGGAGCTCGTGAGCATGAGTTCCAATCGCAACAATATTTATTGCATTGAAAAAAGACCGAACCAAAGACTTGTAATCGAAAACAGATAAAACAATCCCGAAGTGATAGTGAATATTTACATATCATACATAGAGTGCCATAAATTAGCGAACATAGGAAGTCAAAGGCAAGGACGGATCTGAGAGGATTTGAACTCGGACTGTAGTGATATGGAGCACAACATGAAACCATGGAACCAATATATAAATTTGACGAAGTTTATTGAAAACAGTCTAAGAGATATATCCTCTATGCATATGTGGGCATTTCTTATTTTATAGACGGTATATTAACGTTATTTTTAACCTTTGAACATACTACAAACAAAAAATTTAAACCGCATTATAACCTTCAAAGTCTTTTTTTATTCTAGTCTTGCCATGAAGACTTCCACATAATCATGAAAAAATAATGGTGAACGCATTATTTTAATATTTGAGGTTTGCATGCGGCATAGGAGGCATTAATTGTAGTGCTAATGAATCAAAATATCTATTCAACCAAGGAGCATAATAAAAACCTCCAATGGTTATTAGCCAGTACTTGATACGAGCAAAGCTAATAAGTGTACGTGCAGATCATAAACGAAAACTAATTTATCCTTCAGAAAGGAAACTTCATGTTGCGTTCTTCCTGCTAAAAAAAACGTTAAAATATTACAAGAACATTCATACACATGCTCGTCTTGAGGCAATAACTTTAATAGCAACCGTTGGATGATTTGTATTTAGCAGTCTCACACCACTACCAATTAATCAATTCTCCTGTCTATCTTAATTTCGAAATTCAAGTGAATCCTCTTCCCCATATGAAATACGAGTATGCACGTTCATTTCTCACATGACATTATTATTCATTTGGAATGCTAATGACTAGAAGAAAAATTGCCTCCGAGCAATTCACACTACTACGTCAGGAATGTGGAATGGATACCATTCCCCAACGACACATTATTAAAATATCATAAGCCTACCTTCCACCTACGTCTACCGTCCCGTACTCACCGTCTTAATCCACTGGTTCCAGCAAAATTGAAACTCCTCCCGATCGATAAAACCGTCCCCGTTCTTATCGAAAACATCAAACATTTGCTGCAGTCGTTCCGATGGCACATCGTAAATGTGTCCTTTGTCGTTTCGGAAAAGCGCTCGACATATTAGCGTGAACTCAGCCAAAGATAGCCGATCGTCGCTGTAACGATAAAAAGAAAAGTAGTACAACGTCACTATATTTGGAATCCCTCGATAGCATCTTTGGACATTTTTGAATATCCATTTCCGATTTCCTTGAACTAAACGCCTCCCGCACAAATCCCTCCACAATTTATATGTTTCACACATACATATGAACACATCAAAGCAAACAGGATAATCAACTATGATTGCGTGTCAGTGGGCTATAGCCTTAATTCTTGCTACTAAATTAATTCTCAAATTAACTTACGAACGTTAAAAGGATATGGCACATTTCCCGAAGAAAAATGCAAAAATGCACACAAGAGTAAAAAAGGAAGTGCAGTCAATCTGAAGGTCAATTATTCATGAACACCAATAAGCGACGTATGAAGTATGGTGGGTGTCGCTTGGCTTTGAAAATTGTTGAAAGTTGCATCGATTTCCATGAATTAACGTCATCAATTTTCGTTCCTTTTGATATGTATAAGTTGGTGACGTAGTTTGCACCGAAGTATCGTAGCAAGACATGAATGTCTTGGCTGTGAATAAGGATGATATGAAGTGGCATTTGAATATTTTTGACTTAATTGGAAACATTCACGTCTATCATCATTTGGGACGGTACGTTTAATTCAAACTCAATGACTTTTCTTTTAAATTTGAAAATGGCTAAAATGAAGGTCCATGGTGTGTCAAGCTTTAACTTTTGAACATAACGAAATTTAAAGGATATACACACGGAGAAGAAATACTCAAAAGAGCACAGAACGACCAGAATGCAATATACTTATGAATAATATACTCACGTCCTTAAAGAAAACAGGATTTTACCTCAGACACTTCATCAAATCAGACTGAGATTATTTAATTGTCAAAGCAATGTTGTCCTGAATAATTCGAAAATTTGAAATTAATTAAACACTTAATTCCTTCATAATTCAAACTTAAAACTCCTTATTCATAACGGTACAGTCCTGGGGGCTATTTGATTTCATTTGATTAGAAAATTAGAGTTGATTCCATGCAGCATCTCTGGACTGAAATTTACACATGTACGAAGGAATCAGTATGATTCAATTTATAATCTCCATACTCCGGAATTCATGCAAAAAAAAGCAAGAACCATTAACACACATTAGTCCCCTACTACGTTAAAGTTACGAAAATTACAAAAACATATGCAAATCGTTGTTACAACAACGGCTTCATACGAGGTTTGTTCAAAAAGTATCGCGAATTTTGAATTTTCGCGGGCTACGTATGTTCGATTTTTGATCTTTTGGTGGCGTTATGTTGGTATTCACGACCCTCACTTATGTTGACGATTCCGGCCATTTTGAATGCCCAGTCAGTTTCGGCAGTTATTGTCCTAAAACACGTACACGTGTTTTAGCTTGTCTTCGATTTTCGTCTATCGCAAAAAATGGATTAAAGAATTTGTATTAAATTTAGTGTGAAGAACAAATTAAAGTGCGCGCATGCATTCAGAATGTTGACTGTTGCATACGCGAAGCTACTTTGGACAAAAGCAACTTTTATCGGTGGTACAAAATGTTTTCAGAGGGCCGAGAAGATGTGAGCGACGAAAAGCGTTCCGGACGCCCGAGAACGTCAGACAGATGAAAACATTGATGAAGTAAAGAAACTAGTATTTACCAATCGTCGAATCACCATCAGAGAAGTTGCTAAAGACGTAAATATATCGATGGCTCGTGCCATTCGATAATTACCAATACTTTGGGCATGAGACGGGTCGCCGAGAAATTCGTTCCAAATATGCTCAATTTCGACCAAAAACAGCATCGAATTAATATTGTTCAGGAGCTGTTGGATTATATCCGTGACGACCCAAAATTACTCCAGAGAGTCATAACTGGTGAAGAATCATGGGTTTTTAGTTGTGACGTAGAAACCAAAGCTCAATCATCCCGCACGAGCCAAGTCCGAAAAAATCACGCCAAGTTCGGTCGAATGTGAAGGTTTTGCTGACAGTTTTCTTTGATTGCAGGGGCGTGATGCATTATGAGTTCTTGCCGCAGGGTAGAACTGTCAATAAGGAATATTACCTTGAAGTAATGCGCAATTAGCGAGAAACAATCCGCCAGAAACGCACGGATTTGTGGAAGAACAAAAATTGGCTTTTGCACCATGATAACGCCCCTGCTCACACATCGTTACTTGTGCGCGATTTTTTGGTCAAAAGCAACACTCTAATAATGCCGCAGCCATCGTATTCTCCAGACCTGCCCCACTCTGACTTTTTCATGTTGCCGAAACTGAAGAGGCCCATGAAAGGACGACGCTACGCCACGATTAAAGAGATAAAGACGGCATCGAAGGAGGAGCTGAACAAGATCACAAAAAATGATTTTTCAAAATGCTTCGAGGATTGGAAAAAACGTTATCACAAGTGTATAATGTCTGACGGGGATTACTTTGAATGGGATAAAATAAATATTCAAGAATAAATAATAATTCTTGAAAAAAACATGAAATTCGCGATACTTTTTGAACGAACCTCGTATTTTGTGCATTCCAACCAGACACGCTCCAGTCAAGTTTGGTTCAGATTTCAATCTTGTACGAATCAAAGGAGATGTGAATCTTAACATATGTGGAGGAGTGAAAATTTGATCTTCGCAAAGAATGCTTAAATTCAAAGATATCTTAATATCATTTCACTTTACTGATCTGCCTCACCAATATGGTAATGGCTTAAAAGCTGCTGTCCTGTGAGACATTCGCGTATGGCCGAAATTTTTTGTATGGAAAAACTTATTTTCTTGAAAATTACAGCGAAATGAAAGAATGGTTAAAAGTGAGTAAAATCAATCAAAAATTTCCATGGGCAAATGAATTTACATGAGACTTTCAGAAATTGAAAACAGGATTTGGACCAGCATCAAGACCAGGTTTTGCTTTCTAAACTTCGCATGGTGTCCCTCATGATTAACCAAAGATTTTGTTCTTATTATTTTTGTTGTTATTTTAGAATGCGCTCCTTATTAGAGACCTGAGGCCATGACTCAACTGGAAGTACTACGAGACTGATTAATACTACCTGGCACATTTTTTCTGCGGTCGCAGATATTTCCAGTCTTACCTGAAGTCAAAATTGGTAAGCCGTTTAGCGTTGACTTTTCAGAGAAATAATAAGCAAGTTCTCTCTAGATACCCTAGTGGCAAAGATGCTGTTGTTAAAAGACAAATGGAACTGTGTGTCGAACTAAGCTCAAGCTGTTCTTATGACAAGAAAAGCCATCTTCGATCACTTGTCAGTGCAGAGAGTAGGGAGCCCACTCTCTCGGGAATCCCTTATTTTCCGTTATTTTTCAACGCCACTGAAAGAGCGATGTCTCTTATGCTAACGCGAGACTTGAGAGACGTAGTCCAAATGCATGTGACAACTGCTCCTAGCTACGCCTTTGTAGCTACAGGGTAGCTAGTTGTAGGCTACGCCTTCGTAGCCTACAACTGCTACAGGGAAAGTGTCTTACCTTTAGTACAGTTGGTATTTTGCTGTGTTTCTGTTGTGTGCTTATTATTTCAGAAAATGAGTCCTCACTTCCAAGAAATTTTTGGTTCATCTGAATAAGAATTTGAGTTAAGACTCATCGTTATAATGGTCCGAAGTTATTCTGAGAAATAAGAAGAATTGTATAAGAATTGAATTGTCAAGAATTGAATTTGAAAAAAAAAAAACAAGATTTCCTCGTTAATGTTGAAGAGCAAAAAGGACAGGGATCTGTAGAAAGCGGTGTCTTTTCATTATCATTCATTGTCTTAAATTGGTGTCACATAAAAGCGTCTGTAGACCAGTCAGCCTTTGTCTTAATTTTCAAGCTTGACCCGATTAACGATGATAGTGCTCATCCAAATAAAATTTCTCTTTTGGGTACCGTTATGTTTACCAATTTTTATATTCTTTTAACAATTTATATTTTAGCAATTTTTTAGCTATAAATATTTGTTGTCATCGTAATATATGTTTGTTCCTTCGGCATTTTTTAAGTTTCTTTTTCGAAATTTTTTCTCAATGAACGTTTTTCTCAATTTTTTTGTCTTTGTCCACAGAAGCGTTTCGGTGGTGCGCCATCTTTGGTGTGAAGATCAAAGGAAGTGATGGGGAACAACGCAATGTTCCAAAGACATAAAAATGGAGAAAATACTTTAAATATAATCATGGTTTCCTGGAGGTATTTCAAATACTGAAGTTCCACAAAATTTCTGATTGCTTCGCGGGGTGTCTCTATCTGTGTCGAAAACATGTTCAACTGCGACGAAATCAATATTTCTTTTGTTCAACATTCTGGAAAAGTATGGCTCCGAGGTTTGCGCAGACGCTCTTAGTAAAGAGACGTACCGAAGACGTCTGGCACAGGTGCAGAGGCAAGGAGCTTTGCGGATAGCCGCTGCATACCGCACTGTCTCTCAACCTGCTGTGCTGGTAATCTCGAGGGTGGTTCCTATTAAGTTACATGTAGACGAACGGAAACGTGTATACTCACGTAGGGGGGAGTCGGCGAGAGAAACCGTCAGCCGAGAGGAACGGAGAAGAACCCTTATGTTACGGCAGCAAACATGGGAAAACGAAACGCGAGGCAGTTGGACCGCACGGCTGATAAGTGACTTGGGGTCGCGGTTCGACAGAATGCGTGGTGATTATTATCTGACGCAACTACTCAGTGGTCACGGGTATTTTCAGTCTTACCTGTATAAGATGGGAAAGACACCATCCCCAACTTGCATGTTCTGCCCGGGGATGACGGATGACCCCTGCCACACGTTCTTTACGTGTAATAGATTCACAAGACTCCGTTCGCATCTCTCGGAGAAAATTGGCGTAATTTCCCCAGAAAATTTAACGGAAAAAATGATGAAATCAAAGGACAATTGGAACTGTGTGTCGCATTACGTACGGACAGTACTCATTACAAAGAAGGACATAATGGATCGCTTGGCGAGGAAGGGAACATCTCTGTAACGCAATATTATAGTTACTAATCGCAATTCCTTCCTATCCATCCGTGGAGAAAGAGACATTTCCCTCAATGAAGACATCGCTAAGCGATGATTAATGAGGCCTAGTCCGAAGTAATGTGACAAACAGTTCCAGGCTAGGTTCTCGGTGTGACAGGGGAGGTGTTTAGTCGGTAGTCCGGTAGGGGGGGAGTCCGACACTCAGGGCGTAAATCCATCACTTCCCAAACAAAAAAAAAAGTGCTGCTAAGGCGCAAAAGATGATAGGATCTTTAAAAAGCTGAGAAGGAGGATAGTATATCACTTTGCTCTGTACTATGAGAGCTGCCAGTGTATACACTCCCCCAATGTCTTTCTTTCCCAGAAAAAGGAAAATAAAAAGGATGACCCAACGGAACATATTAATAAATGATCGAACAATGGTTGGTTCAATGAGGAACTTTATTTTGAATGGCTCAAGCATTTTACCCAACATGTTAAACCTTCTGCTGAAAACCCTGTTCTGTTAATAATAGAGAATCATGCGATTCACATTTCCCTGGTCATCCGTCACTCCTACTTGATACTTCAAATCGTATGTAGCCATTCGATGTGTCCTTTTTTGGATCATTAAAAGCTTCATATAGAAGAGAATGAGACTTTTTCCTGTAGAGCCGTCTTTCAGAAAGAACAACACCTTCATCATGCAGCTTCCTTGATCGAAAAATCCTCATTAAGTGTTGCCTCCGTGAGCAAGGGCAAAACAGGATTCCGAGCGATGTGCATATTTCCCATAAAAAATAAACATATAAATCCTTCTTCTTCCTTCATATAAGACTTTTCAGCAGTTGAACTCTTACAATCAAAGCCAATTGTGAAAGAAGACATAGACGATTCAATTTCTGAATCGACTGCCGGAATGGTTGACTCCCATCCAGAGCCAACAGCTACTGTTAAGTTAGAACAAGGTAATCCTATTCCAAGTACATCTACAGCGTCGTTCATCAATAGGGAACTTGCCTGGTATCAAAAAATTTATCCAGATACCTAAGAAGGCTACTCATTCTAAGAAAAAATATAAGGAGAAAAAAGATAGCACAGAACAATCTTGAACACCGATCAAGGATGCTCTGCTTCAGAGGGAAAACATAAGGAATACTAAACCTGAGAAAAGTAAAGAGAACAGAGGTAAAGAAAAGCGAGAAGGTCACCTTTAAGATGGTTAAGAAGAAAATTCTGCAGGAATCGAGTAATATTATGCTCTCAGACGTGATCACGGATGCGTTATGCCAGTATGATGAACACGAGGATGCGGAAGGCTCTGGTAACATGTTTCTTGTATGTGACGGATTTGGACGAGGAAATGTCAACTATACTGGGAGGGACTTTGATTGCAATAATGTGTGCGACAATGGTTGAGCACTATTTTCCCCATCACAATGATGATCCGAAGGGTGACCGAACATTTCATTCTGAAATCTCTATTGTTTCGAAATGTACAAGCCAAAGTGATCTCAAACAGTTGGTTTTAATTGAAAGTTGAATAACGAAAGTTTGTACAAGATCATAATAATAAATAGTTGATGTATAATTTTGTTGTATTTCAATTCCTGATTAAGTGATCCTTATTACCTACATCTCCCCTAGACAAAAATGAGTATATTTGTTAGGAAAACACAATCATTTGTGAGGAAACTTCTTCTAACTATAGGACAAAATGCTGGTGAATTCTCACAAAATTAGGGTCAACTTTCGAAGGCTATTTGCGTCAAAATTATGCACATTTGAGCGATCTTTTCATATTCGCTCAACTTAGTGACGTTTTTTGTACTTTTTTGCCTAAATTTTAACTAAAAACAGAAAGGGCTTGAATACTGATCTAAGACAAGGCTTTTAAGGAGATTAAAGACTTTAAAAACCGAATTTTTTGCTTTATATTTGGAGTTAAATGAAAATTATATACCTGGCATATGAAGATCGACCGGCAATGGCAAAAACCGGCGAAAAATGTTTCGGCGAACCTTCGGCAGAAAAACCAAATATTCACGAAGGGCTGACTGGAGGCAACGACGGAACAAAATTCAAGGCTTTGGAATTAAAAGTCTATTTAATACAAGTGGTATAAGGATTAGATACAGATTTAAAATTCATGTGACAGAGGATCAACCGATGTGAAAGAGGATCGTCCAATCTTAGGGCCATAAAAATGCATCTGTTGGAAAAACGGAATATGCAAATACCAATTGAAAACAAGAGCCTCTGGATCTACTTTTATTGAGATTATTGGGCTGAAAATCAAAGACGATTCCCAAGGAAGCCGAGACCTATATAAACCTCTATGATCACGAAGATTAATTGGTAATAGCATTGTTGAGACGTGATCATGGTTAACACCACGTTCCTAATCAACAACACAGCATAGTCTGCGAAAAGGAGTTGATATTAAAATGCTTAAAGATTTTTCATTACAAGACAATCGGTGGATAATACATGTGACTACAACATGGCTTTCTAATTTAAGTTTGCTGAGCAAGAGTGTGTCCTTTCATGAACTGGGCGCCGATGCATCATGTCCCTTGCTACAAACAAAAACATAAACACAACACAGTTCTCTAGCTAAATAGCCGACCGGGTTTTTCCAATTTTTTGTTTGACCAACAGGATATTGCATGGGAATAATTTGTATGAATTTACCGACAGGCAGTCCAGCGTCCTTAGATTTAATTTTATCTCTTCACTTTTCATATTTTCAATTCAGTTCATATAATTCATACTTGAAAGCATTTACCATTTAGCATTTATTAACAAAGCACAATTTTTAATGATTTTGCACTTTTCTCCGTGGCTTCCATACATTTCATGGAAGGCAAAAAGATAAAAAAATTTTATTTGCATTAAAATCAAATCACAAAAACACAAAATTTGACCCAATTAAACTCAGCACTCTACGCCACAGGAATCTTCAGGTAAAAATCCTGTCAACACTGGGAAAATCTGACACTTTTTAAGGTATCATCCAAAACACTTGAAGCAACTTAAATATTGTTAAAAAAAATTCTGCTTACCCGTCTTTATCGAAAGCCGTAAAACACGCGTCCATAGCCAATAGCTTGGGATCGTCAACTGCAAACATAGAAGTAGGCGAGTCCATCCTTCAAATATGGTTCACTTCAAATGCGGGCA
Source organism: Stratiomys singularior (assembly GCA_954870665.1). NCBI lineage: Eukaryota > Metazoa > Arthropoda > Insecta > Diptera > Stratiomyidae > Stratiomys > Stratiomys singularior. Next base: position 158,493,845 of record OX940878.1, on the reverse strand, counting down.
ACTGCAAAGGAAATCAACAATAACAATATCAGCTATCGAATTAACAGATATTCTCCTCGTATCGTATCTAGGATACCAAATATTTCGTGTTTAAATATCAGCCGAACGGTTAGCTGGTGAAATAGGATAGCCCAAGCTGCTACAATATTCCCAATTGGGTTATCTGGAGATTGAATGCACTATTATTAACTTTATAATAGATTTCAGATGTTATGTAGATGTTACTATTCTACCGACATTCGCTGCAGAATATTCAAGCAATCACTCAAGCGAAAAGTTTACGGTCGAATAACTTCAGCTTGCATGGAAAACTTCGACTAATATGGATTGATAGGTAATTTCATATCAACAATAATTGAGAATAGTGCACATGACGCTTATCGTGAAAATTAATTTTCTGAGAATTACGAATGTCGCTTCCATATGTACGTTTGTTATCTTTTCAAATCATGTATGGGAAAATTATGCTAAAAGCCCCTTCGTCTATTTATGCACTAGACACACATTTACTTATGCACTAGGTACAAATAATTGAACATTCTTTTAGGTTCTTACGACCAAATTATTTTGAACTACAGGAATCCTTAGAAGAGAGAACGAAGCCGAGAGCAACAAATTGGACGATAATTTTGCAATACAAACTTGATTAGATTAGATGATTAGATTGGCGCCACCATCATTCAAATTTTTTGCTTCTGGGATGATAGTGACAAATGAATACAAAATTTTTGGGGGCATTTTTTTCTAAGCCTAACATGAAAATTACGTCCGAAACATAAGAAACTCATAAGCTAACTTTTCGAAACCAGAATTGAAATGAATTCCAGCTTCATATATATATAATTGTATATTTTTTGGCATTCTTGTTTATAACTCACAAATGAATAACACCATTTTCTTAACCACTTTAGCAAAGACTGATCTTGCGAATCGATACTCCCCGGCCTAGGAGTTCACTCCAAATGAAAATCGACTGGGACTCATGTTCGAATCCAATTTGAACTCTTCCAACTTCCACTCCTGAATTTAATTCTAAGGAACTTCGTTGTTTGAATTTTTTGTTGATCCTCACACCCAGTTGCTTCACAGGTTATCCTTGAGTTAACAAGAAAGCGCACCAGAAAATGCATCAACAAACCAAACCCTTAATCAGATGAATAAATTTTGCAACGAACACCAAAAGAGCGTATTACGAATCTTCGGGATCGGATCAGGTGATTTTTAGAAAGGATGCAATTATTTTTCAATGATTGACACAAAAGTCTATCAAACTCAACACTTATCGTAACCCCTTCCTGAAAAACGAGTGGAGATTATGCGGGAAATCTTCTGAAGGATAAAAGTTTTGCAGGAAGAAAAAGAAATGCTGATTGTATTAGTATGTCAAGATTCTCCAAACCAGTCATGTTGGTTGTCATAAGGATCGCCCTCCATTTCAGAAATAATAACCGAATCTGCCAAGGAAGCAGTCGATAATGTTCAAAGGCAGCACAAGAAGGAAGTAGTAAGTAGCGATTAAAGATGACACATTGTCAATAGCTGTCAGGAGCTAGAGCTAAAGTGAAGATGGATTGCGTGACCCAACAATAATTTAAAACTGTGCATCGGAAGCAGGGTAAAACTGACTTCTGGATAACTCTGCTATTGAGCGGACTCGGATGTTTCATTGAATCGGGTCTGCGTTAGACAAGTAAGTCTACACCTTTAGGTTATATATTCGGCACTGGAGAAGAGGATGACACCATCAGAACTTCTTTTCTTGAAGATAACGATACATACAGGCAGAGAGCTTACAAACGAATGAGACAGATTAGACCAAGGCATTCTTATGAGGGAGATATTTAAATTGGCCGAAAGATTGAGCCATGAGGTACATTACATTTGGACTATTCTAACAACGAAGATTAACCAATCGGATTGATTAGAAACTCAAGAGTGGACACCTTCTTATTTTAAGAGTCGTTTTCACTCTCTATTTACTGAAAAAATCACTCTGATCTGAAGCCGCAAATAAAGCGTAGAATAACGAGGTTCAAGCAAAATTTATTTGTAAAACTGTTCCAGGCAAGACTCTCGGATTGACACGAAATCTTTTCAGCTGGTATTCAAGTTGCTCTGTGCTACTGGGACCCATTTTTTTAAGTTTAAATAGCCTTCTAAACTATCCTAAAAAAGAGGTCAAACATATGATACCTTAAGGTAAGAAGAATATTTGGTTACTATCCGGAGCGAACAGTAGAACAAAACGTTTTCTAGAGTACTAGAACTAATCTAGTACTAACATGACATTATGATCGGAAATTCAACCCTGCATATGGAAACCGTAAGACGTTATTCAGCCTTCTAAGTTAAGGTCTGATAATCCAAAGAAATAGGATCATAGCTTTGTTACTTTTGATCCTGCTTAAAAACAAAGAGCAAGAGTGGCACCTATATGCAGCAACAAACTAGTCTCAAATACATCATATGACTTCAAACTGATTAAAACTAATGAAATCACTTGAAATAATTTTAAAGAAACGAAAACATTCACGTCGTATTTGATGACAACCTTACAAATGATCGAGCAATCGAAACTGGAACTTAACAAAGCACATCTTGTACTAGTTTGCTGCAGATGAAATGGCCGATTTAGCAATGACATAAAGTTGCCTGCAATTTTAGTGTATTATGTTGGCACAAGGCGGCGCAAATTACATGACATATTGAAGTATAAATACTGCTACTTTGGTTTATGGAGTGATTTCTTTTTGCACTTCATAGAGATCGTAAAAACAAAAAAAGAAAGTGAACACGGAAGTAAATCAAAAACGGCTACTTTACCTTTACGAATTTAAATTAGAGCACAACGCAACGGAAGCAACGAGGAATATCAACAGCGCATTCGGGTCTGATGCAGTTAGCGAACGAATCACTCGACGGTGGTTTGAAAAATTTCGATCCGGAGATATAGACCTTGGAAGTGAACCACGTGGAAACCTGGGCAATCAATGGATAACGACGAGCTGCGTGCATTAGTGGAGTCTGACCGCCGCCAAATCATAAGGGATCGTGCCGGGAAATTAGGCATTCACAATTTGACAGTTTGCCACCGCTTGCAACAACTTTGAAAAGTAAAATAGCTTGACAAATGGGTTCCGCATGATCTAACCGAGCAAAACATGACGTGTCGAATGGAGAGTTCAAGTTCTTTTTCCTCCCGCAACAAACAGCAACCGTTCTTGCACCAAATTGTAACATGCGATGAAAAGTGGATTTTATACACTAATCGTCGCCGATCGGCCCAATGGCTAGATATCGGTGAAGCACCAAGACACATGCCGAAATCAAGCCTTCATCCAAAGAAAATAATGGTAACTGTTTGATGGTCTGTAGCTGGAGTAATACACAATTCGTTCCTGCAACCTGGCGAAACCATCAACGCTGAGAAATACTGTGCTCAACTGGATGAAAGCCATCAGAAATCGACAGTCCAATTACCTAGGCTTGTCAACAGGGATGGAGTGATACTGCTTTATGATTACGCACGATCTCATGTATCAAGAACAACGGTTAAGAAATTAAACAAGTTGTGGTATGAGACTCTTTCTCACCCTCCATATTCACCAGACCTCTCATCAACAGATTACCATGTCTTTGAAAATTTAGATCACTTTTTGACAGGAAAAAGATTTGATAATGAAGCTGCTGTCAAAAATGGCTCGAGGAGTTTCTTCGAACCAGAAACTCGGACTTCTACAGAACTGGAATAAATGTACTTGTATCTCTTTGGGAAAAGTATGTTGCATCGATTTGTATCTATTTTGATTAAATAAATTGTCTTTATAAAAAGTTACAGCTGTTTAAAAATTTATTACTAAATCGGCCATTTCATCTGCAACAACCTAATAGAAGACTTACAAAACTCGCAAAATAATCATGTATTGCCTTCATTAATAATCGCTCAAAGAAATTTCACAACGAATAAAAACGAAAAAATTATCGAAATTCATTTATTGCAAAAAATTAAGAAAATTTAAATTTTTCTAAATCATTTTATTGAGAATTCCTACAAATAGACGATCTGAATCTACTCGAATAAAACCCAATGGAATTAGACCCAATACTAAACTGATAACTTTAGTGAACAAAACTGTGAAAATCATTATTCTTGCTGGCGTTAACCAGTCGCCGTAAGGTCATATTTTGGCGTTATTCAAAAAATAGTAAGGACGAACAATGGGTGACAAGCTGTCTTTGACGTTTTATCATAAGAATAGTACGTAGTCACAAATATAGTGTTCTAACATCTCTGTATCCTTTTTTTAGATTCAGTATTAAGTATTAGTATTAAGAACAGGTGTTTATTATTTAATATCACAAGCTGAAATATTCTACACTGCCTTATCGGACTGATACCATACTAAAAGAAAATCCTTAAATCCTTTCAGAACAGATCGCTAAGAAACATTTTCGGAGCCATCTGGTCAAAAACCTGAGAGCTAAAAGTCATGAAACCCATTGAAATATTCATGTGTACGAAAAAGGTGCTTAAAATAATCTGGATTGCCTGAAAGACTTCTCAGTCAGAGGTACAGTGGCTCCAAAAAGTAGTCGCTCGGCTGCAAATTTTAGAAATTTACCATGACAAAATCCAAGCTATTATCACAAAACGATATTTTATTTTGGGCATTTATAGGTACTAATTCACACTAACGACATATAATAACAACAAAGTAATTCAGCTTTAGGCATAAAAGATAAGAGAAATCAAAGGTTCTACCTCACATTTATGCATCCAAAAAGTATTCACTTACTTAAGGGTCTCCCCCATTTAACTGAAGATAACGGTACTTTTTAGTGTTTATTTAAAAACGAATGAATTTTAATAATGAATAAAATATTTTCGTATTAGATATTATATCGAGATTTTGGTTCCTGACCATTTCCATTTGATACGAGTGGACTCACACTTCTGATATGCTTAAAAGCTTTTAAGAGCACAGAATGTTTTACACTTTGAACCGGTCGTTCCACACATAAACCACGTTGGCACCGTTTAATGAGTACCGCTCTATTGCGCAACCAATAATTGTTAAATTTTTGCTAATGAGTTACTACTAATTTTTTTGTTTCTCGAATGGCGTGGTATTATTTCTTAGAGTTTGTAATGCGAGCTGATCAACAAGATGAGAGATACATGTCTTTCGTACCTTGTTTGCTACAACACCAGGCCCCATGCAGTATCTATAACTATTTCTAAGCTGCAAGGTGATGCATATCTACAAAGTACATAATAGGCCATTGAATAAGTCCTTAGGATAAGTAAGAAAAATACAAAATTTTGACAAAACTCGTTTTCATTATTGAACATACTTGCCTTCGAGGGCGAAACAACGAGTATAGCGATTTCTCAAATTTTCGATACAACTTTAATAGTACGATTTCTGTTTATCATCAAAATAGGCCTCGGATTTAGTGATTACTTCATAATTAAATGAATTTCTTTCCAGCAAGCATTCTCTTGAGATCTGAGAACAGGAAAAAGTCGCGGGAGGTTAAAAGTGGAGAATACGGTGAGTGGGTACGCAATTCGAAGCCCAATTCAGTCAATTTTACCATGGGTTTCATCGCTTTGTAACACGGTGCATTGTCTTGATGAAACAACACTAATTTTTCTTTTACAAATGTGGCTGTTTCTTTGCGATTTCAGCCTTCAATCGAACCAAAAGTTCACAGTAATAGTTGCTATTGGGTGGTTCCTTTTTGGAGAACGCCGGTGAATATTGTTCCATTCGCACCCAAAAATATAGACGCCATTGCATTACCAGCCAACTGTTGCGTCTTTGCTCTCTTTAGATTCGGTTTGTCGACTGCCGTCCACTGACTGACTGTCTTTTGGATTCTGGTGTGTAATAGTGAAGCAATGTTACATCCATTGCCACATATTGACGATAGAATTCGATCTTATTGCGGTTTAACAGCGCCAAACACTCCTCTGAAGCGTCAATGCGTTGTTTTTGGTCGACTGTGAGCTCACGCGGCACGCATTTTGCACAGAGCTTTCGCATATCGCAAAACACTACCATCTGATACTTTTACAATGTCAGCTAGCTCGTACACCTTCAATTTGCGATCGTTCATTTGGTCTCATTTGGGCGTCCATTACACTCTGCACCATTTACGACTACGTTTAAATTCAACCAGTACGACTACGTAGTCACCAGTACGACTACGTTTAAATTCAACAAGCCACGTCTCTACCATTCGTCTCGATCGAGCAGAGTCCGTATAATGTTTATCAAGCAATTGTTTGGTTTCCACTGTATTTCTTTCATCAAAACTTGAAATTCACTTTTTACATTTTTTTCCAATAGCAAAAGTTGATTCGCACAAAATGCTATTACTCACTAATCAATAGTCCGATTGCTGTCAAATTTATACACTGATTATTTGAAGGTTATTACTAATAAAAAATCATATGGGAAAAATAAAGTAACGCCATCTATGTGTCATTGTACGGACTTATTGAATAGACTGTTATGCAGAAGACAAAACTGGATCATCCTCTTAACAGCCTGGACCTTTCACCAACTGGTTTGTATTTGGTTTATTATACAGGTGTTCTAACAGGAGAAGAGGAAACTGATTTGCAAATGACGTGGACCTGAAAGAGCTTCGTTGTATGATGTTATAAAAATCATGTCCTTTATTCTATACAAGCATACATTTTTGAATATGATAAGAAAGTCAATACTTTGAGTCGGATGACAAAAAAAAACAATGACTTAAATAAGGAACTTACATGAACAATATCCTTTCAGCGTATAAAACTGAATCGCACTAACTTTCGCTCTTTCGTTGAATCACAAAAGAATATTTAATGGACAACAATTGATTAGGACACCATCAATATTGGCAAGAAATATTCTATCAGCATTCTCGTCAAGTTGGTTTCCACTCACAAAACGACCGCAAGGATGTATAGCATGTGAAAATCTAATATTACAGACAAGACGGATATTCTTAAGGTAGAAGACAATTGCGTCTTTGTAATTAAATCATGCCTCCTGTGGAGTAATTTCCCATTTGTCCTTTTTGACTAAGCTTACATTGACTTTCCGTTCTTGCTTCGAGAGACCCAACAAAAGGGACACACGTAGATTCAATTAGAAAATTAGTAAAGTGTTCCCTTGATAGTATAGTAAACTATTATTTAAGATTTTAAACTTTGTATTGTTTATAGACTGGAAATAATGGAAATGAACAATTGAAACAACCGATAAATGTTATATCGCATCCAATTAAGGAGGTTCCTATTCAAAAAAAAGGTTCCAATACTGTTTTATACTTGCTTACGCTAATCGATATTTAATACCAGATATTAACTTCAATTGACTTTCTCGTCCCTATGAAAGGATCAATTTTATATACGTCACTTTGCCAATGCTATTATTATTAGACATTTTAATTTGCTACGTCAAGCAAATTCATTTTTGCAACAATACCAAACATATTTGCGACATTCTTGTTTATGACTAAACCTGCCTTTAGTGAGTTCTATGTTAATGGAACTATCAAACATCCTCGTACGTACACAAGGTTAATTAAATTCATGAACTCTTCCTCGAGCCGTGACCTTTCACTTATCACTCCAGAACATCTACGACAAATGAAAATATTTCTCCTCAACTTGTCTAAGCGAACATGTGCTGACATTATCCTTTGAACTCCACAGCCCCGGAAACAATATTGTCTAAACGGATAATATGTTTGTGTGTATCGACAGAGCCTGAGATAGGAGCGTTTGTTCGCAGGAGTTTGGAAAATCAACTTAGTTTGATCAAATTATTGCAGTTAACAACTGGCCTCTGAAATCAAACTTGCATACGAAACTGTTTGGAATCGAAAAGTTAATCGAAGTTTGCATGCCGGAAAGGTCATGTTGACTATATCCTCTGTAGGAACTTTAGTTGGAAAATAGTGTTGGCATGCAACTTTGTTGTCCGGAGCTGTATACAAGGCATTTGTAAGGTTATATAATTTTCATATTTCACGAAAAATACACCAACTTATATTGTGGTAAACTTCAAAATTTACAATAAGGATCGATTTTCAAAGTTTACGCTTGAATTGTTAGTAGAAGATACATTTGAATATCCTGAAGAAATTGTAGATTATGCTGGAATATGCTGATATAATATATTATACCCTTCAAAAGGAAATTTTAAATTGCTGCCTTGAATTTAATGGCCATCAATGCTCGTTATCTTCCAGAGCTAGGCCCAAGTATTTCGGACCTATTCTAGTTTTGAACCTCTTCTAGTTTTGAACCTCTTCTAGAGCTAAGTAGGCAAGCTTTGCCTTCAGTGTGTATAGTAAAACTTTTTGTAAGGCCTTTTGAATAAAATAATTAATACTTATTAAAGCTTAGTGACGCGCATTTTTTTGTGAGTGATTTTTTTTCTATTGATGAAAATTGTCAAAACTGGAAAACTGAAAAATTTGAACCGACAAATTTTTCTATCAAACTATTACCTGTACAAAAATATTTTGAAGGATTTTCAAAAGATAGCGTCACTGAATTTAAATCGAATCGGACAATATTGCAACCAACTTCATTTTGAAGCCGCATCATTAGGCTTTCTATTTCAGTATGTGTCATTTCTTTCAAGTGTAAACAACATAGTTTTTCTGTCCTCCGAATACGTCAACTTTTGTGGCATCAAAACACAATTTGCGGGAAGGATTACTTCTTTGCTTTATTTGAAGAAATCTGCAGCTGAAAGTCGTAATGTGCTGCTCCGATGGCAAAAAGGAAGGTATTTTTGCATCGTATTGTGACTGCTGATGAAAAATAGGCTCATTACGATAACCCAAAGCACAAAAAAAATCATACCCCATAATCGATTCCAAAGCCGAATATTCACGGTGGCAAGGTCACGCTTAAAAAAAAAAATTTATCTCGTCCTTATGTGAGATTGTTATTTTCACTATTTCGTGCAAACTATGTACTTTCCAGGCTTTGTATTGGAGTCTTCTTACTTTTATAGCTCTCCATCTCTCTCCCTTACTCCTTATTTAGTCCTCACCAGACTCTGTTGGTTGGAATTCTCTAAGTTCAAAAACATAGCCTATCAAATCGACCGAATAGAATCGACATCTTAAGCATGTAAGTAGTCCCTTTGAATTTAATCTACGATTATTAAAATTTAATAGATCCTTCACAGGGCAACAGATCACCAACATTTGATGTAACTTAAAATTTCTACAACTGATAAAAATCCTTCATTGGAAACAAACACAGAATTACTCCAGAATAACGATTTTTTCAGAGGTGAAAGCTGTTCACGCCATGAGTTTCGAACTGCCAACAGCAAAAAGGTACTACGCTAACCACAAAACTCCTCCCAGGTTAACCTTAGAACCCAGCCTAGAACTGTTTGTCAGATAGCATCAGGGTAAGCGTCTTTTTTCTCGCCAGGTATCACCTTCAGTCAGAAGTTAGAAAAATGTGAAGTTTACATCGTTGCAAATGCAACACTGTCAAAATCTTTCACAATTTGTTGTTGGTAGATGTCGTAGATGTAAGGCGTCTGAAGTTTGCATCGTTGCAAATGCAACGGTCTGTTATTTTTTCACTTTTGAATGTTTTTTGGATAAATTGACTTGAACTTTTGAAAAGTTTCATTCGCCTTTATTACTTCTTTGCACTCTACTAGGGTTTCATTACAGTTCAATCATCTACCAAAAATAAATTGTGAAAAATTTTGACAGCGACAACGATGCAAACTTCAGCCACCTTAGATGCAACTGCAATGAAAACCTAGTAGAGTGCAAAGAAGTTACAAAGCCGAATGAAACTTTCTAAAGTTTTAAGTCAAATTATCCAAAAAAAACATTAAAAATGTGTAAAAATTGGAGACTCGGTGCAAGCCAGTGCAACTTCTAAGCCAGTCTTACCTTCGTGCAGGACGACTTTATCTTAATCTCCTGTTAATCTCAAATAAAAGAGTAATAACCGAAAAAGAAACGTACGGCTTTCTTTGATTAATTCCACTCTCATCCTGTTAAATGAAATATAGTTCACTACATATGAAATAAACTACTCTAAACGAGTTTCCGCTGTGCTCTTTGATACAAGGATTAATTACGCGTATAAATTTGGATACAGACATTTTCTTGTGGGCTGATATATCTTCTCCTTTCAGGATTTTCGTAAAGATAAGATAACTCTGAACTACAATGGACCATGATAAACATAATAAACTTTAATCAACTGCTATTAAACTATAATAAACATGTTATGTTTATCCAAAGATCTAGGCCATCATCACTGAATAAGGACACGCATTTGAAGCATTTGATGAAACGACAAAGTACTTATGAGCTGTAAACTTCACCGCATCGCATAATAAGTTGAAAATAATCCTAGCAAATTAGGTTACAAAGCACAAAGGACGCATAGAAATAACCTCTATCGATAGTTATTTATCTATATATATTTATATATGTACATAAAATAAATTCGCCAACCATAAAATCATATCTGATTAATTTAAGCATAAACATGAAGGGCCTGAATAGGATGTTTGGCACTTAGTGCGAAATGGGTCGCAATATAATGAGAATTTTGCTCAAATGAAAATTACATACGGAAATTAAATTTCTCACAACAACAGAATGATTGATGGTTTCGGTACGCTTGCATGGTGTTTTTCTCTTGTGGCATTTGCTTTGTTCTACTCTTACGAGAAAAACCATATGACCTAATTGTACCCAAAGGTACCATGCATCAGCGTTCCAAAGGATAAGACCAAAATACCTAGAACGTCCGATATAGACGTCTTCATCGTGATTTTGGAGTGAAACACAAAACCAGTTTCAACACAATTAACAAGAAATAAAACAGAATTGTATTTACAACAAAGTGTTGTCCGAAATCTAGCACGAAGAGTTTTTTGAAGTTTAAATGTATCGCCTTTATATAATTCTACATATATTTTGACGTGTGTAAGTTCCAAGACAATAATCTGAAGCACTTTTCCATTAATATAAATCTGGCACTGGAATTGATTAGTTTCTGCGAAACTTTTGTGGTCCGCTCCATAGCTCTCCAGTCAATTTTAAATAACATTGGGATCAAATCATTGTAGTGGTCATTAAATAAGTTTGAACAACGGTGTCACCATTATTAAACACAGAGTTTCCTGAAAAAAAAATCATTGGTGCTTCGGGTCTCAAAATATCAGCACCGAAAGCTAAACGATTCAGTTTTAAGTAAGCATAAGCTGCTATGACAGCTCCATTTATTTTCCGTATTTTCTTCGAGACAGTTTTGCACTTCCTAGATAGGTGCTAGCACTTGCGACTAGTAAGCCGGCCAGCCGTGCATACCCGTCACCCGTCAACATTCAAAAACAAACAGTGTCATATGGATAAAAAAAACAAATATAAGATAAACGAAACGTCAAAGCAGATGTGAAATCCGCACAGTTACAGTTACCAATATCACATCAACTTGGCCAAAGTCCGGTTAGCTGAGCAATTGGCGATGCTCACATAAATTTTTACAGCTGCCAACACTAAAAATTATACCGAACTGCTTAATTTGAAGAATTTTTCTTGCCATTTGAGCGGAAGTGCGCCACCATATTGGTCACAGGTTTTAACCCTTTGCACTCGTATGTCGCCGTAGGAGCGGCAAGATGCGTTTTACCATTGCGCTCATATGTCGCCGTATAGTCGCCACAGTACGTTTAATCTTTGCACTCGTATGTCGCCGTATAGGCGGTATACTTATGTCTTATCATTAAGCGGGTTGGCCGGTCTGTCATCCCCTAAGCTTATTTCTAATATTTCTAAATTGCTTTCTTAAACCTTCGTTGAGGACATGTTTATGTAAAAATAAAAGATAACATGATATTTATTTTATACTCATACATGCCATCGTAGCTGTTTATTTTATATCTGCTGATGTATATATTACAACCACTTCAGTTCACAAGTGCACCATTTTTGCGTTTTGAATATTACTCAGTTTTATAACTAACACGATTGGGTTAAGTTCGGTGTATTTTTTCTTTATATTTCGGAAAAAAAAAGATTTGAAATGTCCAAGAAATTTTTACAAGATGAAATTGAAAATGAGTTGCAAAGTAGTGACGATGAATTTTATATTGACGCGCCTGACAACGATAGATTGGATAGTGATAATATTAGTGAAGAAAGTGACTCTAGTAGTGGTAGTGATATTATAGTTGCTAAAAGACAGAGAATCATAACTTTACCATCAAGTTCAAGCAGCAGTGAAGACGAGAATATAAGACAACCTGGTAATTTTGGTCCATGGCAGGACGTTACATTCCACGATCAGGTACCAGACAGGATTCTATTTACTTCTGGGGATAAAAATGTAGGACCACAAATACCAGATACTTGTACAAAACCCATAGATTTTTTGAAGCTCTTGTTTACCGATAAGCTAATAATAAAAATAGTGGAACAAACAAATAACTACGCTAGACATAAAATTGCACAGAAGAGGTTGTCAAAACGTTCTACATGGCGTACGTGGGTAGATGTTACAGTAGAAGAGTTTACCGCATTTATTGGTGTTGTCCTAAATATGGGTACGATAACCGTATCTTATATCCAAGAGTATTGGTCACAACAGTTTAACGCCAAAATACCTTTTTTTAGTAGCATATTTAGAAGAGAACCATTTTTACAAATTTTTTGGATGCTACACTTACATGAAAACGATCCAAATGACCAAACTCTTAGGGCTCGAACTCAGAAAGTCAGTCAGTATTTAGATTATTTGGACAAACAATTCAAAGAACATTTTGTTCCATCAAGAGAGGTATCGGTAGACGAATCTGTTGTTAGATTTAAGGGTAAAATTAGTTTCTTAAATTACAACCCTAACAAGTCTACGAAATGGGGGATAAGAATTTATGTAATGGCGGATGCTAACACCGTTTATTTAGTGTTTTTTAGGTTTTTTTAATTAATTATTTTTCATGTTATAATTGTAATAAATTATTGTACTTAATTTGAATAAAGTGTATTTACTAAGCAATATCAGCGCATTTAAAATAAATCCCAAAGAAAAAAAAAGGCGGATTTATTTATAGTTATCTTTCATATTGTAAAATCGGTCAAAATATTGCACAAACTCCAAAACTCATATGATCAATAATCAATTCCTGGTGATCACACCTATCTTACCCAAGGGCTTTGATTTCAGGAGGAACTATTTACAGGTTTGCCCGTTGAATTGCAGCTACAAGTGCTGCTCTTCTTCGGACTGTTACTGCTAAATACTTGATGGCTTCAAGTATTAGTATAGTTGTATAGTTGGCTTCCTGCCGGAAGCTGGCGACCCCCCTCCCAGGAGATACTCTAATTTATAGTCTTTCGACTTCAAGCCTGCTCTGATATCATCAAAGGCAGCACATTTAAGATCATATGCTCTGGGTCTTCAATTGCTTTTAAGCCACAGCATACGCACTTATCCTTGTAAGCACTTGGTAACTTACTTTTTCTTACTAGCTCATTATTGAACTGGAATGATCCCAATCTTATTCTTAGTAAAGCATCAAAGCCCACTTGAGAAAGATTATGAGTTTTCTTAGTTGCCTGCCACTGTGTATTTTTAAAGATTTACTAATAGTAGATATATTACTTTTATCCCTTTTATTAGCTCTTCCAGAACATTTGGTTAGTACGTTCTTCTTTAGTTCCTTAATATTTTGAACTTCTAAGGATATTCTGAACCTCTTTAATCATAAAATAAATCCCAAAGAAAAAAAAATTCCGAGTAGACAGATAAGTAGATAAAATAATAGTCCGAGTACAGTGTACTCGCAAAAGGACATATCTACGAGTGCAAAGAGTTAATAAGTCAAGGGCCGTCAATAATGTACGGCTTCGATATTACATTTTGGAGCTTCCAGACGAATAAATAATGTACGTTTTGAAGGGAGTGGCTAAGTCATAAAAATTCCACGGAATGGTTTACCTCGGATCTAAATGAATGAATTTGAACAAGCAGGGCCATGTATAGCCAGCTTGTGCACCATGCATTTCCCTAGTTTGAACACAATGAAACTGTTTTTCCTGCTCGTAATATGAGTTTTAAAACTTCATTAGATTTTTATGATCTAATGTATTAAATATAGGAAATAAAAAAACCCATTCGAAAGTCGTTTCAGATTAAAACACATTTTAAACATGTCTTTTTCGAAAATATTTATACATTACAAACGACAAAATGAGAATTGTGTGTTTACAGAGATCATTTTTTACAAGGACAAAAGACGACCACCTCTGTGATTGTATGAAATTTTTAATCCCCTAATAAGAAAGAACCAGCAATGTATATCAAACTTTATTACGAAAATAAAGAAGCAAATTACAGGAGCTCGCGGCTTGCTTCATGCAGCGCTTTTTCAAAATTTGAAAACACATTACCTCAAAAAATAATAAGCAAATCATAAAATGTTGTATATAGATTCAAGACAGTATGCTCATTGATTACAATAATTGAAAAAAAAAGACTTTTACAAAAATAAATTTCGACACGCCTACGGCTAACATCGACTGTGAAGCAGAAATGCAGGCCAAACCTTACTTCATGCAACAGTGCTTGTCTCCTCTGTGGTTTGAGTGTGTTACAACTGTTCCTATGCGTTCGTTGTTAAACCTGCAAACAACCATAGTGTGTGCAATACTAAGTGTAATGTTGCACGTGGAAAGGTCTTAAAGCCCTTTTTGAAAAATGAGTAAATTGACAGATAATTGAGCTGCAAAAATTGGCGATTGGGTCTTTCAAGAACTGTCAGCTCCAGCGGGAAATTGCTGAAACAGTTAATTTAACAGCGCAAAACATCATTTAACACTGCGTTTGAGTTTGGAATCAGTTTGGAATGATTTATTGTACGTAAAATCAAAGTAACAGTGTACGTAAAATCCATTCTAGATATGTCATGCAGTCTATTGCGTCCTTCGAGCCCACAATGCAAATGATCACGCAGCTAGAAAACAGCCAATTGTAAGCAGAAACCAGATGAATCGACTTGACATTGCTAAATGTCAAGTCGATTCATCTGGTTAAGCTAACAACTAACAAACACTCGTGGCTCTTCATTTAATATCTTGGCTCTGATGACATGACATACGTGGAACAGCAAAAAGTAAATGTTAAGGTTACACGTGACGAATGTTTGCGAATGAATAATAGTTTGAGCCTGTATGTCAGTAGTGGGATTGAAAAGTTGGAGTTCATTGAAAATAACACGGGCAAAACCATGTACATGAATGGGTTGAGAAAAAAATTGCTCAAAAGTGCTTCAAACCTTAAAATTCTCAACACACTTCGCTTCGACCAGAAAAACTATCTCAAACCTAAGTCTGGAACTTTGCCACCTCAGGTGATTTGAAGCTGAGCTCATTGGCAAAGTAACCAGATTTGAATGTAGTTAAGGATGTATCGAAAAAAGCAATACAAACTAAAAAAGTCTTTCCAACAAGGAACAATGAAAAAAACATATTTTGGAGGATTAGACGGAAACTAACCCAGCAACTGCTTTAAGACTTATGGATGTTTTGCCAAATAGGGCAGCTATTGCTAATGCAATGGAAAGCTTTATCCGGAAACTTTGGTCTAAGAATGAATACTGAATACAATTGTCAAATAGATTCACGTGGCACAATATGCTCGGACAGTACTAACACTGAAAAAAGCTACATTAGAGCGCTGGGTGGCGTCGGGGATGGGTGGATCTCTATCCCAGCACTTCCTTCCTGTCCCTTTCTTTTAGCTGGAAAAGAGATTCCCATAATCTATAGGAGCCTCTAAGCGAAGGAGCAAGAATTATCAACATTTAATTCAGATTCTCAAAAAAGGAACACGTTGCAAAAATCAAGACCGTTGTGCGTGCCACTGTTCATTTTACCATCACATTAAACTCAATCTTCTTCATTCATTTATGTTTCTTCTATGACTGCTTTCTTAAAAACTATGTTGGCAACGGCTTCTGCTAGTATTTTGAAAATATTTATTTATTCAGAAGCAGCTACATACCAAGTTTAAGCATAAGAATTTCCTGGTTTTTTATAAGAGATGGCGCCAGCGAAAAATACGCAGCGCAGTTTCGATCGTCTGACATTTAGCTACAAACACACACAAGTTGAGTCCACTAAAACTTGGGAATTTGTTTTATCGCGTTGATCAATCATGTCGAATTTTGTGCCTGAAAAAGAGCATTGGCCGCCCGCATGGCTTTTTTGTGTAATCAAAAGAAAAAGGCTGTTGAGATATCGTTTACTGGTAAAATCAAGTGGTGGACACGCTTCATTAATTAGGCCACGTGAGATATGGTTTCGACACTTCAAAAGTAGTAATTTCAATGTGAAAGACAGTGATGCGCTCTGGTCGACCACAAGAAATGGGAAGAGGAGGAGTTATCAGGAGTTATCCGATGGTGACCCAACTCAAACTGTGTCACAGGAAATGATCAGTAGACATTTACGAGCAATGGGTAAGATCCATAAACTCGGTGAATGGGCCCTACACGATTTGAATAAACGTCAAATGAAAAACCACCAGATCACTTGTTAAATGCTTCTTCGGCGACACGAAAATAAATCACTTTTGCACTGAATTGTGACGGGCCAAAAAATGGATTTATTTTGAAAACCCGAAGCGGAAAAAATCGCGGCTTTCAGCAGGCGAAGCCGGTCCTTCAAGACCGCAGCCAAAGCACCACAGCTTCAGCAAGAAAACCATGCTCTGAGTCTAGTGGGATCTGAGTGGTATTGTGTATTATGAACTCTTGAAGCCGGGGAAGCCGTTAATACTCAACGCTATCGTCAACAAATGGTGAATTTAAATCGCGCACTAATCGAAAAACGACCGAAATCGGCGAGAAGACTTGGTAAAGTGATTTTTTTACACGGCAACAAGCCGCCGCACACAGCAAAACCAAAACAAAAAAAAAACAATGAAAGACAAAACAAAATCGCTTCGGCACTCCCCGTGCTGCCCAGACATGGCGTCGTCTGACTATAACCTCTTCACATCAATGGGGCACGCGCTCGCAGAGCAGCTCTTCAGCAATTTCAAAGAAGTTGAAAAGCGGCGCCACGAGTGGTTTGCCGCAAAAGACAGTTGCAGTTTTTTTGAAATTGTATTTATAAATTACCAAAAAGACGGGCGAAATGTGCAGGACCCGACGGCCAGTATTTTGAATTAAAAAAATAAATTTTCTCCCCCTTGAAAATTACATATTTTTTACATGTTTTATCAAAAGATCAGAGAAGCTGCACTCCTGCGAACAAACGATTGTACTTTTGGATTCGCCGGTCGTGATCCTTCCAAGAATTAGATTTTTATGTGTTCGACTCTTTTTACGTTTTACGCTTTATCAACGAAGAATATGAACCCAATAAATATAGTAACAGATTCATTCGCGAGCCAGAGCAAACGCTCGGCGCTTCCCATTATTATAGCTACAAGCGTGGAAATACTGTTAACATCATTATAACAATTTAACAGGCATCTTCTCAAAACTATAGGCACTCGAAATATTGAAAAAGTAACGATTTTTTGTAAACGCTAGACCACCGTTTTGCGTTACGTAAACGACCACTGTCATCACTAATGAATTCACAATAATGAGAACATCAAAAGCAACTTTCCGCCAAATAATTTTTTCAACAAATTGTTCATATTGCATTACTCACCAAACGCTGGATTGAGGTAGAGCAGATGAAATTCACCTCAACTAACAAACGTACGCCTTATGTTAGGCAAAAACACATGCGATCGCCTACGTTGAAGTACGTTGTCATATGTATTGAGCATGTGCAAATAAATACGAAAACGACACGAAAATTCCGGGAATGTTTGCGTCACCTTGACCAATAATCACTCGATAGAAAAATGATTTACAGCGAATGGAAACAGTTTATCATAAAATTACAACGTAAAACGATAATTAGCTGCAATCGCTATCGAATTCACACATCACCACTGTCATTTGTCGGTCAAATTCATCACCATGGCAACCGAAACGTTCGCGTCTGAACTTGAATTACATGAAAACGTTTCTACAGAACAAACATTCCGGTCGCTGTCACGTGCACGAAAGATAAAACTGAACTTCACAGATGCATCTAAACTGTTGTAGAATATTACATGTAGCACAACATGTTTCGCGGTTATTAAACGTACTTTCTTATCGGCTAAATACGCGGCAATGCCTAACTCGGAATGTAAGCAAATCCTGACCCATGGAACTGCATGTAAATTACAATAGAGAGCTTGACACTATTACAGTGGATTGTCTTGAACCGTGTAAACGTCGAATAGAATTGCTTTTACATGATTATGTTGATGGTAAGGTGTTGGGAGCAAATTTAACAATTTACCTCATCAGGTAACTTTGCCCGGGTTCAAGAAACATTTAATTGTTAAATGTTCAAAGGATTCGTAGCGCTCGTGAAATGTTTTTGTTTGTTTTCAGTTTTTTTTATTGTGTCTAGCTCGGCTTGACACATTGTATGAGTTACAGCAAACAACCCTCACCATTTGTTTACATTTTTAAGTTTGGCCGAACACTAAAATAAATTTTGTCGTTGTTTTTGATATAACTTCGTACGAAAAATGTTGTTTGCATAATCCAAATTGTGTTTGCTATATTTTTGGCGGACAGATCTTTGAAAAATAACGAACATCTATAACACGCTTCGTATCTTCAATACTTTAAAATGAATTTGTGCAATAAAGATAAAGATAATAAAGATTCTTCAGTTCCTCCTATTGTATGCTAGAAATGCGTTGTGTGCCTGCTATTATGGTCCAATGGATAAAGGGATGCAATAAATTTCATTAAACCCATAATCTTACGAGAATCTCGAAATCAACATAAAAATTGCTACTTCTGCGCTGTGAAAATACATAGAATTGATACTGGAAATCAAAGTAAGTGGTCATATCCCTTCATATCTTCTTCTCCTCGATCTCAATTAAAATAACAAGCGATTCTACCCAGAACATCTAAGTATCCATATGATGCTAACCTTCATAAAACCTAACACAATACAGCAAGTGACGGCTCTGATCTACACTATATATGTAGCCCATCAGAACCTCCACCATTTTATTAGAAGGACCTAAATCACTTAGTAAGAGATCTGGACATACCGATAGAAGTTTCTGCAATTTTGGCATTCCCTTTAAAAGAAAAGACTTCACTTAATCAGTAAGCCAAAACTGTTCTTTATCGTTCCCGAAACAGGATCTCTTATCGTACTTTTTTGTAGGAAAGGATTTAGTGCTTTGTTATGATGTAAGCGATATTTTAAAAAGAGTTTAAAGTATGTTTTGTTTCCACGTATGTCCACGGATTGCACCGTTGAGGACTTTTAAAAAAGAATTGTTTGATGCAAAAATTTAACCACCCAGAGAATACCTAGTCCAATTTTGTTGATTTTAAAATGGTTGTTTCATGTGCCTCTGGAACAGTCGTGACAGGCAACACTATTGGCCACAAGATGTTTAACCTGTGCGAAGAGCTGAAAGTTGGTAGAAAAAAAATATTATAAACTTGCCTTTAGTTATCCGAGACGGTACCACACTACCACCACTTCCTATAAAACTCAGCGTTTCCTGGAATAAGTATTGAGGAATCGAAAGTCGAAAGTTTTTAAGGGCCACAAATTCGGACTATAGAAAACCGTTATTAAGGAAGATGGGCTGAACCTGAAGTCAGTCATTCAAAGGAAGCGTAAAAAGAACAATTGAAAGTGTAGAATAAAAATTTTGCTTACATAAATTGTAATTCTCTTGTATTTTTTAATCAAAATAATAAATCAGTATATTTGAAAAAATAAAGCTGTCCTTCCAGTATTTTTTTTTTCATAATCTAAGCCATAGAAATACCCAGTAACAGTAACAAAATTTGAAAACCAAAATGGCGTTGACCAATGTTATCTCCTGTTTTCTTTTTCCAAATGATGCAAATACAAATAAGTTATATGCAAACTCAAAATATAATGGACAAATAGACAGTTAAAAACATGAACATATTTATGCAAAATCAAAACAATCCGATATTAGGTCGTCCAAGACATAATTTGATTATTTGGCTCCTTGATTAGAGCTTCCTTGGCAGGTCAGGTTGATTCCTACTATCGTGAAAATATGTTTGCTTCTCAAATTATTTTGAAAAAGTATTGCCCAGCAACCTGTGCTTCTCAGTACTAAAATTTGTCTGTTCCTGGCACTCTATTAATCATGACTTTAATTGAATGGAACAATTAAAATTAAATTTCGAAAATTAATTTCGCAAGGTAGATAGTAAAATAAGACAAAATAATTACATAAAAACGTTCATACTTATACACTCACAAACTCACGAACGTGCTAACTTTTTTCAAAGACGAATGAAAAGTCAACGCCATTTTTGAGTACTCTACATTCTACGTAAGAAAGCTAAATGATAAATACTTGAACTGCCGAGCTCAGTCCTCTAGAGCCAGCTAATTGATTTGGCAGGATTTGGCAGGTCAACAAAATTTATTTAAGCATATATATGAGATTAATAAAGTCTTCTAATTTGAGTCCTGTTTCATTAAAAGGAAGAACCGAATTGACGGTTTCATGGGCCAATCATGAAAATCTCCCAGCTGTCCAAGAAACCATTTCGGAGCAATTTCTAACTATCAAAGAATCGCACATACATCTTTTTTATTCCAATATCAAATAACAATCAACAGCTTCGGAGAGTTACCTCACCTGCATCAAACAAATATATAGATTGAAACAAACCCATACATAATAATTTGCGAGGCAGTCTCCATTAGCACCCACACACACACATGTCCATAAAGAGGCCGAGCCGTTGCAAAGTAAACACACGAAACGTGTCGAATCATTTCTGATATTGACGGGTTATCGCTAGTTCTTGTAAATAAATTGCTATTAGCACGTGTGGGACACTTACCCAAAGCATATCGTCAACAATGATGTGATTATCGCAAAAGTTTGTTAGTGGCAAGCAATTAAAGAAAAAATCGGCGAAACGTCAATGTGGCCAGGAAATTTGTGTAACTCTTGTCATAAATTGCACTGTGATTTCAAGTAAGTCGGTTTAAAGCCTGGTTGCAATGAAAAGAGCGAGGCACTAAGTATGTAAGAAAGTTGTTTGTTATTAAAAAATACCGAAAAATACATAAAAACACACTTTTTGGTAATGACACTTGTTCGATAGCGTCTTCATTGGCACTGCCATTTTGTCTTCCGTGCGACGCAAGTAGACAACTGCTACCATCAAATATAGGGACATAGAAGCCTATTATTACGTACGCCCCAAATCATGAGGTCCATTTTGTACGAATGGAGTTATTGTATTTTTATTTTGTATGATGGAGTTAATGGAACAATTACAGAGTACAACTATTTCTAACTATATAAAAGTGGACTCACACTATCACGAACTTGTAATATATGGACCCGAATCGGAAATTGTGGAAAAATAAGCTGGATAAGTTGAGAGCGTGTTGCATTAAGGCAACGTCAGCGTATGTAAAGCTGAAGATGCAATAACGACCATCTGAAAAGCAGTCGGTCTATTCTCCAGATCTAGCCAGACAGCGTTAGTCTAATGTAAAAATGGAGACTTTCAAAAATTAAAGTCTTTTGTAAAAACAGAAGCTTTCATATCGGAATGTCTAGTGCAAACAGAAGAGATTATAAAATATTAAAAGACACATTAACTCTATATATATATCATAAAGTGCTCGATGAATATTGCGCTCGAGGATACCTGTTTGAGATCCTACGACGATAAGGCGCGGCTTTTGTTCTTTCATTTTTTAGTTGAACCAATTCGTCAAGTGTAAGTATGTCATACAGAGTTGATATTGTGAAACTATGTTTCTTTCAAGAAAAGATTATTTATCTGAATAAAAAAAATAATAATTACGAAAAGTGATTTTTATTTAAGTGGCTCGAAGCTCAGGAAATGAGATTCGAAGGCCATATTGGTATGATGAACACTGTAGAGATGCCTCTGATCACACAAGATTATGATTTTTGACATTGCATCAACAAGAGTCACAAAAAAAGATTATGTAAATTTAATGACGTGTAGGGATACTTCGAACTTCCCAGATTTCCAGGTACTATTCGAAGAAACTAACATTCAGCAATTCAATAATTCACCTGTATATGATTTTCATTTGTATTTTGACCTAACAATAAATTTTAAATTGGAGTAGTAAATTCTACTAGGTTTAGTCTTGAGCGTAAGAAAATAGTGTGACCATTGTGAGGCTACCAAAGTCTTAGGCTGCCCTCCACAAAACCAAACCAAAAATCAGATAAACAAAATTGAATAAATTCCGACTGTCCCAATTATCCACTGGCGATTACCATTAAAAAGCGCTAAAATTTCAATCTGACTTTGATTTATCACATTTTTGGTCAATTTCTATGATCCGTGCAAGCGTATGTAACTAATCAGTTAATAACAACATCCGACTTGTATCTGCACAGTTCAAATTGGTAAAGTGGAAAAATCCACTTGAGCCAACAATTGATTCATCATCATTTGCACCACTACCGTCATCGTCAGCTCCCTAATCTCTCAGGTAATCCCAACATCTCCGTTTTTTCGAAATCTGCACTTTACCGCGGCCAAGACTATCATGTGTGGAGGTAACAGTACCGATTTTAAATATGGCATTAAAAGTGAATTCAACGAAAAACTTTCTAGTTGCATAATACGCTTGAGCTGAATGTCATCTGATTGTTTACTTCACACTCATGTAATGTTGATTTAAGGGTACCCGACCTATATTAAATTGTCGTTTGGGATTTAGAGGGAAACTTAAAATTTTGTTTTAGTATTTAAGAGATTTGCAATCGATTTGGTAACTATTTTCTCATTAAATCCTGCGAAAAAACTTTGTTTCTAACTATCGGCAATTAGTTTTATTGCAAAGACATTTCAAATAAGTATGAACCTAAAAATGGTTAAAATTATCAACAATTTTGACAAAGTCTTGTTGTAAAGCTCAAAAGTAGCTTTAAATTCCACGTAAACTAGTTGGTTGTAAATAAATTCGGAAATTGTATTGGTAATGTATGTATTTACAGTGACTAAACAGACGACATTCGGGAATTCCATAGCATTGGCGAAATTTTCTACGATTTCTGCAGCAATGACACATTGAAGGTATGTGCATATTGATATAAATTGTAAATAGGTTCAGATATGGTTCACGGCTGCTACGCATTTCATTGTCACAAAGCGACAGCATACTATTAACTCGGAAAACTCCGATCAAGTTTTGGAATGGATGACCGCAAAAATGAGAAAACAACAGACAAACTCGAGTAGTTATCAGTTTCTTGGTAATAACTTGATGCAAACGGAGTAAAAAGATCTATTGGACCCAAACATAATCATTTTTTGTTATTGTTGCAACAGACCATAAGTTTTAGGACCACTGAGCCTGAGCCTTGGACCACTGAATCAACTTCTAATAAGGACACTTAAAAAAAATTTACTCTCACAATAAACAAATTAAAACCAATTCTTTCATCGACCGATTTTTTCTGTAGCGAGATAATAGCTTGAAGGATTTTTGACTCCTTCATTCCTATTGTGCAGCACTTATATTTTGCCACTGACAGCCAACTCAGCACTGCGTAATGGTTTATTCGCTTGATTAAGGCTTTTTAAGAAAAAATCTTCACCCACTTCCTGATCGCTGACTACTTCCTGAAAAGAGGCAAACATAAATGGTATATACAAGTATTTTCGTCCAATCCACATAAGCACTGAAGGTGCTTCTCGGATCGAAAATCACCGCCGATACCTCGATTGTTTTGAGCAGTGCACCACTTGCCCGTTTAACTTGAGTTAAATCTTCATATGATTCTCATATAAAGTCTTCGTGCGACATCGATTATTTTGACGTGGATCCTTGAATATAACCAGCTCGCTTTTCTTAGCGACAACAATTTAACGAGTCAAGATATCTTTGGACACCCTTCCTTGCAACCACACCAATAAATCATCAGCTGATAAATTCACCTTAATTCTACGTTTGAATTCATCTCTGATTCCCGGGATATTACAAGTGATATATTAAAAAGAAGGGGGCCTAGAATAGACCCCTGAGCGACCGCCGAATCGTTATCAAAGGGTTCAGAACTAGTGGCATCAGACACCAAAAAGACAGCATATCCCCTCATAAAATTGCCTACTATATTTATAACACCCACTACAAAACCAAATTGAATTACTAGATGAGACCGTTGATCCAAACCAAATTAAAGGCTTTTTAACATCAATCACGCACACTGCCACGGCCTTTTAAGCCTGCGAATTCCTTTTTATATAGGCTTGGAATGCTACTAATGCGTCTAATGTTGAGTGAGACCTTTTAAAGCGTAATTGTCTATCGGGTACAAGGCCTGCTTCTTCAGAGAATTGTCTGACACCTTGTAGGATTAAACTTTCAACCAATTTCGCCACATTGAACAAAAGAGGTATCGGACGAGTATCGACTGTATCTGCACTATCTGACTATTTCAAACGGCAAACATTTGCAAACAACAGCAAGCTAAGCAAACATTTGGAAATGTTTCCATTGCTGGGTGAACGAAAAATCAGCTGGAGCTCTACCCCCAACTGATTGCAAAACTAAGCTGTTGTTTAAGTCTTCTATGTGTAAATAGGACATGAAGTCACGTGGACACCTGCCGTAATGGCTTAATTCCACGGTCTCCATACACGAGGTTGAAACAATGTGTCAACCACCACCCCTAGGATCTGAAACAAGTTTCAGTCCTAGGTTCCAATTTACTCAAAGCTATCTGGATTCCCGAACACAACTGGTGAATGCTCACCGCCACTCTCTAGCCTTCGAAACCACAATCACCACGTTTCAGCCAAGGATAGGCTCCTCACCGTATGGAGGGCTGACAGTAATCTGTCATGGGCGTCCCCCCAACCCGTGGTTCTGATCAGGTTTTCGCTTCTCTTGTGTAAATAGAACAACAAAACTTTTTTGTAACGCCTAAACGTCAACTTCAAGGCGAGATGGCCAATATATTGACCGAGCTACTCCGTGCGCAGCAGAAAGTGGCAGCTGCAGAAGAGGAACTCGAGTTGGTTCGCCGAAAACGCTTATTTTTGTAGGGTCCAGACAAACTGCATATCGTCACAACACAGCACTAGCACTCTCGGGGGGTTTCTCCTGGACAGAGATAAAGAAGGCATAAGTAGATTTATATTTGAATTGAGGTTTTACGCAAAATATTTGACAGAGGTAACCGTATTTGACGTAGAAATAAGAGAAATTGTGAATCAATAAGAACGCAGTTGAGAGTCCTTTGTAAACTGCCAGCAAACGAAAGAATTCTGGCCGGAATAGGAGAACAATGGCTCGAACAGATCCAAGAATTATACAGAAAGTCTGTGAAAACCGTTTAATGTCCATGCGAAATTTATAGCAGGATCTGTTTAGGGAAGGAATATTTATTTCTCGAGTAAACGATTAAGAAAAGCGAACATATGGTATATGCCAGACGATCAATTAAAAATGGAAAAAACTGCCAAAATGCACAAAGCTAGTGTGGAGTGTAAAAAGGTAAAACCGTTTTACCAGTATTTCGCTGAAGGTCTACGAAAGGTAATTATGTTAATAAGGATAATAATAGGTCGTGATAAAAGCAACAGCAAATCCATTGTTAAAGCTTCTTATTCCGTTGTCGCCATATAGTTGTTATTATACTGAAAATTAGTATAAAAGTTAAATTAAAGCAACTCGTTTCGCAAAATAGTCTGCAACATTGAAAGTATTGACCCGAGAAAGATATAGTACACATTCTCGAAAAACCATCAGTAGAGCTCTGCATAGCCACAGTGCTTCTGTCAGATGTATCGCAAATCAGAGGCCACAGTGTTGCTGTCAGAGATATCACAAATGTCCTCTTAATAATTTCTGTGATCGTTTCTATTGCTTTGCGTATTTCATACAAAACCTGAGTATGTTACAGAAGGACGAATGTGGAAAATGTCAAAGATCTGTTAACTTTTGATACGTTCTATTGTAAAAGATAGTTCGGGGAATGGAAACAAATCCAAGTACCAAAACTGTTAGACGTACTGTCCAAACATCCTCAAGCCGAAGCCCATGCAGAAGGGCCAATTATCAGGAAAGTGCTAAACTATATCACATTCTCGTAGAAAGTGATATAGCTTAGTTTGAAAATATCGAGATAATAACCAATCTTTTCAGGATTGACGGTTTTAGGAATACTTTTAATTAATTAATGCAAAAATAAAGAACGGAGAATATAATTTTTTTCACACTTCCATGAGATTGTTTTGTGTATGAAAAGTAATTTTTGAACAATATCCAAATTAAAAATTTTTTGATTGTAAAACAAGGAATTGTGATATAATTGATAATTGATTCAAACTTTGACCCACGGTTGCTTTTAATTTTAGATTACATAATCCAAAAAATTGCTATGCCATTGCTCCACTTTCTCTTTCAAGAAGACGAAACACATAATAATTATCCAATACAAATCTGTTCAACTAAGTCCAGGATTCTTTCGTTATATGTTTTCATACAGTATGCTCTTATGTTGGTTTCTTCCACTATTAGACGTTATAATTTTTTGTATCCTTGAACACTGATCTAGACTTTTTGAACTCATATCTCACTCCACTCTTCCTCTGATAAAACACATGACAGATGTCAACCGCTTCATTGTTAACTTTGATTTATGAACAATGTCTGTGTTCTGAGCCGGGTACACTTTTTAAGAGCGCTTCCGCGTTACCACGTTGCCATCTAAGTCCACAATTATCATACTGATGTCTTCTACTAGTCATCGGGTTTTCTTGAAACCCAAAGTCTTTTCGTGGTTTTCAGCAGTCTTTTGACATATGGACTTCTTTGCCATAGCTTTAACACTTGACCTTAAATGATTTTCGGCATTTCTCATCTGCTTTCAACGATTATATCAATTCCTAGGGATAAAAGAAAATATCATCGTTTTCAGAGCAGTTTACTTGTCTTGAAATCAGAATGGCAAATTATCATTGGTGCTTCGGAAGAGAGTTCAACACAAGGGATTATTCCCGTAAATGAGTTTCTCGATGTCTAGTCAGGATGTTTAGTTTCTAAGTCAAGTATGTCATCCGTCAAACGATTCTCTTTTTACCTCCTCAACATACTCCTTCTGTTACATAAGCATATTCCGGTTTGTTGAGCTCTTTTTTCTTTTACTCTACATTTCTTTTCGAAATCAACTCTGACTATTTTGAAATAATTTATGGTGGTGTTTTTATTATTTGTTAAACTTCTGTTGAACGACTTTCCACGAAACTGTGATGAAGCTTTTCTCGATAGATTTGCTTTTCTGCAAGAATATTACTTCAAATTGTATCCGAAGCATGAGGAATATTTAATACTATCGCCCCTGAGGATTCTGAGTTTCGTTGAAAGTGCTTCTTTCGTTATGACGCTAGAAAAAATAAACGCTCTGTTAGACTCTTTTTTGCCGCTTAACTTCTCAATCAGCAATAAAAGAAAATTGAATGTCAATAATAGATTCTAAAAGCTCAAAACGTTTATTTAGTTCTGATTTCCTTTTATAATTCCTTCAGTGTTTTTTTAGCGACTTCTGTACAGAATATAGGTCCACATGCATTGTTTCTTTTGATGGTATCCCCTTTGGTTCGACTTTCAAACATGCTCTTACATGTCCTTTAGTCTTTTCTTCCTGTTTTCTTTCCCTTCCTTTCTGATTTGGTAAGAACATATTCCGGATGTTGGAGTTTTCGCTTTATATTTCTTCGAAATTATCTTTAACAAGAGGTTCCAGTCATTTAATGAGTTTGAGTAGTAAACCGTAATATTAAGTTGTTCGAACTTCTTTGCTATGGTTAGTTTTAATAGCTAGTGAAAAACGCACAATTTTCCTTTTAAACCATAGAATTATTTATTTTGTTTTAT
This sequence comes from Stratiomys singularior, assembly GCA_954870665.1. Taxonomy (NCBI): domain Eukaryota; kingdom Metazoa; phylum Arthropoda; class Insecta; order Diptera; family Stratiomyidae; genus Stratiomys; species Stratiomys singularior. Next base: position 158,465,810 of record OX940878.1, on the reverse strand, counting down.
GCATATATCGATATTTCGAAAGCCAGTTGCTTCCTTCCTCAGTGCTAAGGTGAGGGAGGCACTAACAATACTGGAACTACGTCTATTAAAAGGCAAGCAACACGATTGGACTTGGAGAAGAGAAGTGCGAGCGTTAATGAAATTGACGGAGTTATGCATGCAGGAAAATTATTTTATGTTTCGAGGAAGATATTTCAAAGGCACAGGCGGGGTCGCAATGGGAAATCCCCTCTCCCCACTTATCAGCGAGGTGTTTATGTGCAATTTGGAAATGACGCTGGAAGACTTAGGTATGTTACCTCGGTTTTGGATCCGTTACGTGGATGATGTGTTGGCAATTGTGGAAAAAGACAACCTCGGAGAGACGCTTTGGAATTTAAACTCAATACATAAAAACATTGTCTTTACGATGGAAACGGAGGAACGTAATCAATTAGCTTTCCTGGACTTATGTATTCATACAAACAACTGGGTGTTTAACTTTGGAATACACAGGAAAGCAACACAAACACAAAGGACGATTCCGGCCACGTCCTTCCATTCATTTACTCAAAGAATGGCCCCATACCACGCGATGATCCATCGAATGCTCAGCATACCGCTTTCAACAAACGAGAAACGAAAAGAGGAATAATACATTATGCAGACAGCAAAAATCAACGGCTACAATAGGAATACCATCAAAAAGATAATAGGGAAAAAGGAGAGATAGCCGGAGCTCCACAGTTTGTCGACACTGTTCGGGAAAAATACACAAGCCAAAAATACAAGAAGAGCGGCGATCAGACACATTCCAGCAACAGGAGCACTCAGAAAACTAATGAGTACAACAGGCATAAAGTTAATACCCACGAGCAGAAAACTCCAAATAAAGAGCCGTGTCAAGTCACTCAAGGATCCACTTCGTCTAGAAGAACAAAGTGGGGGTGTACAAAATCTCCTGCCCCGATTGCAACAAATGTTACGTTGGACAAACTCGACGTCTAGCCATCATACGCTGCAAGGAGCACCTTAGCGAAGCAGAGAACGTGTTGAAAAAGCAAAGAAGCACACAGGAAATCAAATCGACGGTGGAAAAACATATTGTGGAAACGCGACACAAGATCAGGACGGAGGATCTAAAAGTGATCAAACAGGTAAGACAGTACCAAAAATTAGACGTCATCGAAAGCCTGGAGATATTCAAAATACCCAAAATCAACAGGATGAATCAAGACCAAGGTAACGCCTATTCATCTCTCTTCAAATTCACACAAAAATAATGAAAATAACCTTATGAGGGATTAAGCCTTTCGGCTAAATAAGTTAGATAGAGGTATACTGCCAATAAAAATAATTTACAACGGTCAGTTTGTTAATGGTTCCTTTTGTTAATTAGGGGATAGTTAAGTTTAATTAGGATAGGCATATATATATAAAGGGTTGGTTTTCTAAGTTATGAATCAGTTAGCACTGAGGAAGGAAGCAACTGGCTTTCGAAATATCGATATATGTATAAAACAAAATAAATAATTCTATTGTTTAAAAGGAAAATTGTGCGTTTTTCACTAGCTATAGTAAACCATAATCATTTAAAACATTAATGTAATATTTATATATGTGCAGTGCACATTACATAAATCTCCATATATCCTCCGAGACATTACTCCAAACATCCTCGGAGTTTTCGATTCGATTTGCCTTGTTGCCGTGACCACTTCATGACCAATTTGTGGTCATCAACATTGACCCCTCTCACTTCAAACTTTACAGATAACTGTCACTGAAATTCCTCTTTAATTCACGGTATAGGTAGATCCTTCTTCTTCTGTTGCTTGACTTTTTACTTCTTCAATGAAATCACTTATCAGCCGAACAGTTGCCCTTTCTCCGGCCCCGTTTGTCCTTTTCTATTGCTAGAAGCCACGAGGGCTTATTTTTTCCCAATGGGTAATTGCTTCTCTTCAGTCTTTCACAGCCTTGAAACTATTTATCGCAGCAGTTTTTCAGCACGGAGATATTGTTACGGCTCTCGGGATAACAAGCATCGCTGGCTCAAAGACAGACTCCCACAAAGCCCCTAACTTTTGCATTTGCATCAGTCTCTTTCGGTAGAAGTAGGTTTTTAAAAATGTCGGCCCAACCCTTGGAATGGTTGCGCTCACGGCATCCATTATTAGACATATATTTCTCGAAGCAGGTCTCTCGATGCTGGCGATAATACGGCTGAGGTCCGATACCCTGTCTGCGGCCAAAAAAAATAATATTAAATACTAATAACAATTTTATTTTCAATTTTAACAAGAGACGGCAGAAAGAAATCCAGAGAAAATAATCCAAAATACAAATACGCTTTTCTACAATTTGGAGGTTATTTGTACAAAATTCTTATAAAAACTTGCGACGCAGGATATTGTCAAGCTAATAACAGAACATTAACAAAATTAAAATCTTGGGAAAAGCAAAAAAAAAATGTAGGTCACAGCTCTACCGGGAAGATGAAAACGAAAACGTCGAGAAATGAAAACGTCTATCTAGTATTCAAGGACTTTGACTTCTGAACAGGACTTTTTTTTACTAAAATACGCATATTTCGTAGAATATTATCTAAGACAAGTAAATAAAGTTCCAGGTGAGTATAATTCTACAAATGAATATAAAGTTGACAAGTGATTTATGTCTTCTGTTGAAACATGTTTTCAAAAAGGCATTATTGATAAGTCGAGATGACCTAATATAATCTTCTCTATAAGAAGGCTGGCATTGGTGAGTAGTCGACTTTGATTTGAAATCAAAACCTTATTATTGACCCTCTGAAAATATTCTTTCAAATTTTTGATATCGGCACCTTTGAATCTTCTTGTACGAATGTTACCCTCACACATGTATGCTTTAGAGTGCGTTGTCGTTTCGGTAAGCAGCAATTTCTGGCTCTGGGAAAGTTAAGAAACCCAAGGCGAGCTCAAAACGATTTCGTGTCTAATTAACTAAGTATTCCCTTTTAATTCTAATCACAGAAAGCATCTCTGCAGATTCTTTGAATCGTTTATGAAATCAACTAAACTGTAGCACAAATCACATCATCAGGAAAATCATTTCAACAATGCCATCATCCATCTTTGCGAGGGCAAGACGCGAGTCGAAAAGAAATGAATGCATTTGTATGAACTTTGGGTGATTTATTAGTTGCGCTACAAAGCAGAGAAATTGATGCTTCCGTGAAATGCTTCCGACTTGCCTACCAGATAATTATCTTTCACCATTACATTTATGCACTTACAAGTCAAATGTTAAAACAAAGCCCAAGACTGCAATAATTTGAAACAGCATGTTTTAGATTGTCTTTTGCAGGAGGCCCCGACATATGTAAGTTACAAAGCGCGAATACAACAGACACGAGCAACAGCACCACAAAGACATACCTTACCTATAGCCGCGACCTACACCTTTCACTTCTTTCTTTCTTTCTTTCTTTCTTTTGGAGCCTTATTGTGATGGCATTTATTCATTCGTTTCGTGTTCATTTATGAGACGATTGAAGTTGCCATAACGCTCGTGTTGCATGCCAGGGATTTTATTTAACCCATTCATAAGCCACAAGATTAGCTCGAATTGTATTCAAATTTGATTGAAAATTTGAATAGTGAGTAAGGATTTCTGACAGTCGGCAGTTTCTGCATGCATAAGTGTTAGGTTTAATTTGATTGGGGATTGCGATTAATTTTTTTGGTAATTATTTATGGGACATTGTTGGCACAAACTCTACACGATGGCTGTGGAAGACAAGCAAGCCCTGGATTTTTTGAAGGAATTGTTCCGAATTATTCTGCCATTAGCTCCGCCCCAAAACAAAGCGCCTGAGCTTGAAACGTGTACCAAATTTTTTTCCAAATTGCCCTTTTCAAAATCTGCACGTTCGCTGTTTTATGGGTTAACCTGTCCGTCAATTCGTGAGCATTGCTTCAATCTTTAGCGCAAGATACTCTAACTCCACTGCCGCCCCATTAATTTCGGTTTGTTGCAACAGCATTGATTGGACGCGACAGTTAAATTTGAAAAAGTTCAGGAGGTGGTAGCGCAGCTTACCGTCGAAGACGCTTGGTAAAGTCAAAGAGCTAGACCGTGCAGTCACATGGATTTTGTCAAGCTGACGAGCATCTCACACTATTTGGCGCCATCACATTCACCTTCAATCGGTGCAAGAGATTACGTACGGGTTCGGTCTTGCGTCGCGTCATTAAAAGTGAAATTTTCGTTGCGTTTTGACGGAAAAATTGGTTACTATTTTACTAGAGCCACATTATCTCCATGCTCCATACATCTCTCGGTGGCGCCTCTTATTATTGTATGAAACTTTCATTTTCATCGACCAGATCGTGTCGTGAAACATCCTAAGACGTCTTCTTTCGCAGCGCGTTTCAACCGTTTTGAATATCTTAGACGTGCGCACTAAATGCATTCAGTGCTTCGGGCAACGGACACTGCTGGCGTTCGATAAAAAGAAAATTAAATAAGTAGCAGCAACAATAATAATAATAATAATAGTATTAACAATAATAATACAGTGCTGAAAGATTCAATTTGTTTGTGAAGTGCAGAGAAAATTTTTATTGTTGCATAAATTCATCGAGATCGCTGACTTTCCTGCATCATTTCATATTGTGAATTTCCTTCGCTTTTCATTCGAGCCTGCATCGCCGTTATGGGATTTAAATGGCTACTTTTATTGGGTAAGTCCGCAGTTTGAGTAATAAATTTTAGATTGATCATGATTGAAAGGAAGATTAAACTGATGGGAAAACCTTATACAAGTTTTTTAATTGTAATTTTGCTGCATTCATAAAATGTTTATAGCCAAGTAGCCCCGCACAATTCTCATTTATTTCTGCTTAAATGTTTTTTTTTTTAATTTTATTGGGCAATTAATCAATGAAATTTTTGCGAAGATATAATAGCTCCTTTTTTATTCAACTGCTCCTTTCTATTCTTTCACTCGATATGTTCATTGCTTCCTATTTATTTTAAGCTCTCTTGTGGATGTATCATTTTTTATCACCATAAAGGCTTTCTTATCCTTTTGTAATCCTATTAAGATCCTTCATTTCTAGCTTTAGATACTTGGGATCATTCCACCGTTTCTGCTTTTTAAGCGAATGTTAAATTTCACACTTTTTGTTTTTTGTAATTTTTGTCCTTCTTCGCCACCACTTTCTTCATTTCACAGTTATCGAGCAATATCAAAGCATCCTTCATTATCCTTTTATATATTTCTAATCAGACTCATTACTAATCCACTCTAATCCATCTTGTTGCTTTTAAAGTATACCAAAGTGCTGCTGCTGGGTCTAATGTATGGACCTTTCTAGCTACAATATTCAGAATAAATTTTAAAGAAAAGAGAAGATATTCGGTTGAAATTCTTTAATTATGTGCGCACTGAGAAAGCATTTAAAATGTAGCCAAAACGTATATTTGCGAGAATAACAATAAAAAACAAGTCTTTACGAATACGCAGGACATTTCTATTGCATTGATATTCCATGATTCAAAGCTAGCTAAAGTAAGCTGCGAAAAAATCTTAAGGCTATCAAAGGAAGACCCTCTAAATGTTACTTTTCTGAAACTGATCTTGTCCATCACCATGCAAACAAATATATTGGATTTATTACAGCCCAAAATGGTAAAATCTAAGTTCTCAGGATGCAATCTAAATTTTCCTGTAAAAGTAAGCAAAGGGATGTTACTGTTAAACTTCTAAGACCATGAGAGAGAAATTGTTGCAAACTTGAAATTGATATTTATAGGAATTCGAACACCTGATATAATTATTCTTAAGGAGCGAATAAACGATTTGAGACCTCGAGTGCCTACAGCCCTTATCTAGTACATAATGAATTCCTCGGACCAACAATCATTAAAATGCAATAAGTCGTGCATCAACCACGTTAACAGATGATTTGTGTAGCAAAGAACCCACGAAATATCAATTTTCTAATGAATAATATTCTATAAATACTAACTTATAGAAGCGTGTCTTTACAAATTTGTATTGGCCCTCCCTTATAGTCAATAAAGAATGAATTCACATAGTAATTTATAAACAAACATATTCCAAATACTAAAGGTAGGTATTGATTAGATATCTTTGATAATCGATAACGCTAATAGGCCACACTATTGAAACAAAAGTATTTTATAGCCACCTAATTACAAAAAAACAAACATATATGAGATAACGAGTTGGTCAAAATCAAGCTTTACCTCCATTGACTGATACTTATTGGATCAAATCATGTTTGATTTTAGTGTCCAAGAGCAATACTAGACCGTCTAACCAAAATAGCATTAATAACGACAACATCAGAAGAACAGAACAGCAGTTTGATACCTTAAACACCTTTAAAATTTTAACAATTAAAGTTTAGCGTGAAGCAAGAAGATGGGCTGGTACCAGTTCTATTTATCCTAGCCCTAGAATATGTTCTAAGTAAAACTCCCAGTAGACACGCAAGTTGTGTCTCTCTTGAAGATAATAGCTCTTTATATCTACCGAATTAATGGCGAATAAGGTATAAGAAAAACAAGTCAAGCGTGATACTGACCAAATGACCACGCCATGAAACTTTGAAATAAGGTGTCTTTAACACGCCTTACCACCAAGCTCTACCGTGAGCTGTTGCGCCTCAACAAATGAAAAGGAACACAGCGGACTTTAAGCGAAATCGATTGGGTTCGATCGGGCTCCAAGATTGTGTATTGCAGTTCCTGCAATGAATTTGTCTTGAACAATGAATAAATAACGAGAAAATACTTCAAAATATATTCGCAACTGAGGCTGAAAAAAAAGAATCGAAGAAAATCGATTGAATTTAAGAATGTAATTAATCCCTTTTTTTTCTAAATAAAGGGTTTATAAAGGATTTTCTAAATAAAGGGACAAAACTGTTGGAGCCGTCACCAAGGAGTGAAGAACCGAGAGGGATTTTATGATGACGCTTGCCCTTGAACAATTTCATGCAAGAACCTGGCGGGGCTAAGACGGTTGCTCCTCGGGACTATAGCTTCTGATCATTATTTGATGATAATAACGTGTATTTTGAGAGTTAAATTGTATAACCTGCATCTTCAATCATGTTAAAAATAAATCTCGAATGTCGAAGCTATCACGGTATTACAATTTTCATCGTATAAATTGCATTTGAAGACTTATAAGATCCAAAATGCCCATTTTACATCTTTTTTGCAATAAATTCAATATGAAACAATTCAATATAGTTGTAAGCCCCACGTAGAAAAGTCAGTGGGAATGCAAAGTTGCTTGAAAACAAAGTCCCAATGTTTTATTCAGTATTTACACAACGAAATAATAATACCTAAACCTTATTATTGCTTAAACTATACATATGAAGGTTACCATACGCCAAAAGCCCACCTAGCAATATTTATGATAAGGATCACGGCTTCCTTCTTCTTCCAATTGAAGAATTCATGCTAACTGAGCTCAGTCTCGAAAAGTGCCAAATCCATTTGCGAAAATCTATAGAAACTGCTAATGTACTACTTGCCATTGAAGAAAACTCCAGGGTACAGTTTCGAATTTAGGGAACTGGTTGGAAATCTCCTTTATCCAATACTATAGACAAAGAGCACAACTACTAGCAGGAAGATAGATGGCAATAAGAAAAAAATTAAAAGGGTAACCGGCAATTTTTAGCTGGGTACCATAGCAATATTTTCCATTTAAACCTAAACGATATTTCACATATGGAACGTATTTGTAATTCTATATAAACTGAATGTAAGGAACAAAGCAGACCATTTGGAATTCTTAATTAGGAACTGCTTGTTTTTATTGTGAATTGCGATCCAAGCCTGAAAGGAGCCGCAAACCTTACGTACACTGATTCACATTTATTGTTTGTTTTTTTTTCACATTTTTTTCCCGACAGTTGACAATAATCTAAAAGGAACTGTTTTTTAATTGAAATGAGCTAACAAAACAAGAAGCTGTACCCAATATGCTGAGGCATCAAATGCGAAATCCTTGGTTCACACTGTTTCGTTTAATAGCTACACCTAGTACACTTTTTAAACAGGTTAAATATTTTGTAATAGATTTTTTTTCTTTCTTTTTCACTGTTTTGTTTCTTGATTTTAATTAATTTTTCTAAAAAAAATTTCAAAATTTTTAAGAAGCAAAATAAGTTTAGAATCAAAATTTCCGAAAAACTTCTGACGCTTTTTTTCTTATTAAAATTTTGAAAAGAGGTTTTGAAAATTTTGATTTTTGGGTGAAATTTGGAACAATTTTCAATCAAACAACAACAAAAACAAAGCCGTTAAGAAATTAGTAAGAATTTAATAAATGCATTTGATAAAACTATCGAATGAGACAATGTGTACCAAGGCTATCGCATTTGATGCCTCAGCAAATTGTCTATAGCTTCAGATTTTATTAGATCATTTGAATTACAAAACAATTGTTTTTTGATTATTTGTAAATTCTCGCCAATAAAAACGCATATCAAAATCTATTTGTAGATATGGATTTGTTTACTTGCTTAATTTTATTTTTAAATCGTAGAAATCGTTGATCGTAGAAATCAGGCAAAACAGACTTTATTTCGTGTGTCTCGAAACCTTGAAAACTTTTGATTTCTTCTTCAAACTACCAAACTTTATCCAAATCAAACTAGTCGTTACATATTAAGCCATCCTATTTTGATATCATATGTTTCCCATTTAAACTCATCATCAAAAAAAAGTCTTATTGTTTTCCATTTTTAGGTTGAGGTTTTTATTTTGGAACAGACAACTGTTTGAGGTACATGTGGTCCCTTCTTCAGTGTTATGTCTTTTATGAAGAAGAGATCATATCGACCTCGAAACAGCTGTCTATTCCAAAATGAAAACTTCAACCTAAAAATGGAAAATAACAGCAATTTTTTTAATTTTTTAAAAGGTTGCAAACACCCCAATCAACAATTCGAAAAATATTATAAACTCAGAAAAAAATTATTAGGATAAACTCGAATTTAACCCTCTTATACACTATTGCCGGATATTCAACAAATCTTTAGCAATTACTTTAAATACATCCAACTCTATTTGAAAAACAATAATGCTTAACCAACGTTCATGCTCTCATCAACGCTTACTCCCCCAATGCAAGGATCCCGCACGAAAATGTAATCCTGAAGCAGCTGATTCAGTCGACAAAAGAAAAACAGAAGACAAAAACAAAAGATTACATCATCTTTAACACTGTTAAACATTTCATTTCCAATTCGTATCTTCGTAATGCTTTTATTTATATTCTGCTAGTTCAGCTATTATCAAATTTTCAAGTTATTTGAATTTATGCAGTGAAAGTAGCACAATTTTGTAAGCAACACTACGATAAAAATTGTATGCGCCACTAACGTTCAACATATTCAAATCACGTGGTTTCCTATTGCATAAAACTGGTAATGTAAGTAAGCATGTAAGAAAGGTGAATGAGTGACGAGGAGCTTTTTATTGTATGATCTGGATTTTGTAACTTGTTTTAGTTTAATTTTCAGGTAAGAGTACTTAATAGTTATGGGAACTAGAACAAAAATTTAAAGTTATGAAAGATGTCTTGCTAAAATCATGAATGACCTTATATTTCACACATGTTAACATCTGTTAATATAAGTTGAATTAACTTCAACCGCAACAAATATAATTGAAACAAGTAAAAACAATAACCGCTTTTATTGGTAAAAAGGATAATAGATATGAAATTGTTTTCTTCTTATCCTAAACACAACCCAAACTCCTATTGCAGTTGATAATTAAATCAAAACATGAGTAATTGCCTCACGTAGGTAATTCAAATAAAATCCGGCAGTGTAAGCGTTGTTCTTTACTCTAAACCCTAAAACGTGCAAAGTTTATAGTCACAAAGGGATATATAATACCTAAAGGGGCACTCGTGCATGAAACTCATCTAATTCATAGTAAATTGAACGAAAATTATAAGATTTTTGACAATCTTTTCCGAGCAAAACTTGGGACTTAGTTGGGATAAACAATTGAAGAATACAAACATTAAACATAAAGCACAGACAATATTGAATTTTTACGAGTAACCAGTCCAGTCACCCACATTTTCAATAATTATCTGGAATATTCAAGGCGTGCTTCCAAATAGTTTGGTTGCCTAATCTTGAGATAAATAACACCATATAAGTTGAACTTGACGACCTGATTGCTTGAGATTCCAAATCTTCTTTCCTTGAAGTCTCAACTCATAAATACCCAAACATTTTCTGTGGCACTTACATCCGGCGACAACGGTGGCCAATCTAGTACATCAACGTAATTCTGTTCTTTCGGCACAGCAAAGTAAAATAATCCTGACATGTCGGACTACTGCTTACTTGCTGCCTCCAAAATACCATACGTAGAGTCCCTATAAAAGTAGCTCTCAATGTTGGTCCTCTCAATTAACGCCGGAAAATTCAAACTCATATCCTGCCAAAACGCATTTGGCAAAGATTACCGATCCGCGACAGCTGAAAGTAAAGAACATTCACAACAAGTCAATAACGTCCCTGTTCACCTTAGCGCCTGTTAATACTTGAGTGTGCTGTTGCATCACTGGCTCAAATTTATTCCTCACGCCCGTAGAGCCATGGAAAAAGCCTGTTGAGCTACTGCAGACATAACCCCTCTTCTTTCTAACCGTTCGGTCCAAGATTCACCGAAATTCTAATTCAAAAAAACTTCATCAATCCCTTTATTAGCTACTGCTTCCTTATCTGGTTCACTATTTCCTAATCGTAACAGAAGTGCTGCAAATTTTCGCGAGGGATATATTAAGGAAGTGTCTTCTGTAAATACCGAAGTAAATACAACACTAAACTTACAGCAAAACATAAATTAAGCATATCATACAATATATGATTGAGAGTAAGTCAAAGTACTTAACAAAATGGAACTCGTTTGTCTGAATATCGCTCTCGTCAATTAAACTGCTCAGCTCCAACTGTCTAAATTAATCCACTTACAATACTCAATCACAAGCCCTCTTTCTATGCATATACAGACCAACGTGACCAAGGCTAACCAACTTGCATCAGCAACAAGTGAACTTCCAAACATTGAAAGATTGAAAGCAGGATAGAAATACCCAGTAGACTAATCAAGGCTCATGTCAGCCAGGACTTGGACGTTCAATCTTTATCTGATTCCCTTCGAACACCTTTATATGCTCTTAGAACACCTTTAGATTCTAAATCGTATAAATATAATTTAGTTCGAGTAAGTTAGGCTTAACCTTTATTCGATCAAATGAAAAAGCCTTATTAGTCAAGGATAAATTCAAGAAAAAAAGTATAATCGGTTACGACTTGAACCATAGAACAGCTGTTTAACGATCTGTCGCTGTCAAACATTAGACATTTGTTTGAGGACTATTTTAGTTTTCCTATACCATTCTGGATATGCTTCGAATGCGTCCTACATCAATTCAGCAGTGCCAAATCAAACCAGAAACTGATAAGAGATCGACTTGCAGGACTATATGTTTAGTTGCCAAAATGATTGGTTGTTTGTTCAATCAAGCCTTATCGAAGAATGAAAGCCTAAAGAAAAAACTCGCAAAATTTTGTTAAGCTCAAAAATAACATCTTCTTCCCTGAATGAATTCTCTATTACCTAGCAGATGTTTGGAATCTTAAAATTTTTGAATTGTTAGGTTTATACCAAATATAATTTAGGTTTATACAGATCTCAAGTAGACCTCACATGGTCAACACCCATAGGATTTTTGTTCTTTAACATATGTGCAAAAATCAGCATGTCTGTTACAGAAGGTATAACCTCGATCAGCTCTGGCTATCTTCAACTTTATAATTTTCCTTACACAGTAATTAGATACCTGGTGCAGGCCAATGAAGACTTGCGCTTGAAGTGCCTTCCATCGACCCTAATTAACTGTATACGCAGTAATCGACTGTCCCTTTTTACCGTGGTCACCTGGAGCAGCTGGTTTCTTGTTCCATCATGGGTCTATATACCACATACGCAACTACTAAAAAACACCTAAAATTCGGCGGGAGACCATGCTAAAAAATATATAAAAACCACATGCAGCGACTCAGACGAGCTTTGCAAGATAGAGAGCTTATAATTAAACGACTCAGATGAGTGGAGGCTTTCCGAGCTCAAAGAAACATGAAAATCATTCTTCCAGTGGAACAGTATATGTAAGTCATTATTTATGAATAAAAAATTTAAGGGAATTTTTGTTATTTCAATGTGCATCACTCCATATTTAGAATATCCGCAACAAGTTTTCCTTAAAAATACCACTGTATTTGGAAAAGATTGGTCGGAAACCGATAGATTGGGACTTTTACTGGGATTGTGGTTGTTGTTAATAATTACCCTGTGGTTACACTTGTTGTTTGTAGTGAACAGACATCCAGACATGCAAGTGGGCCCTATTTATTCTTACCAGTGGCACATAAAAGAGTGTTGACAGCTTCCTTAATAAATCAGTACGCGTCTAACTATAGCCATTCCACAGGGAAGCATTGCAATCGAATGTTTAGGAACCTGAAAAGCACAAGAGACAAATTTCAGCTTCCAAAACTTTCGATTGAAATGCTTCCCTCCTCCTCCATTACTTGACACAACTTTGTAACATACTCATGTGACTTTAATTTGATTATCCTTCTTAAATAGTAAAAGGTCGCAGGTCGGCATTATATTCTGTTTTATGGTTACCGGGTCCTCTGGTGCTCTAGTGAGGAGCCGCTTCGGCTGTTTGTAGCCATTATCAGTTGCACAAAACTGTTATGGTTATCTGAAAGCAAAAAAAGTCAAATGATTGGAGCACTTTAAAATATATTACCACAAAGTGGTCATAACCTTTGACCATCAAGGAATGCCCTTTCAAACTGTCAGCGAATACTGAGCTTCACTTTTGAATACCCAAATCAAATAGGAATGATGTTTCACAAGATCGGTAGGTCTGTTAGCTACCATAACATCTGAACAAAAGACTTCCAATACAGTTGAATATTAAGCGAACTTTGTTGATTTTAGCCTGATTTAGTTGTTTGATATAATTTATATCAATAAAATACAGAAAATTTCTGAGAGTCGTGCTTATTGTTGTGTGGTAGAGTTTCATATAAATGTTGGTTTCCTTTTGAAAATTGCCTGTAAATACTGTTCAATAGAGTATGCTCTAAATGCTTGGTTTGCAAGAGTCATTTCTTGTTAATTTATCGAAAAATGCATGTCATTAAATTAATAAGCTTTTATTTACCAATGACCCCTGTTCATAGAAAAAAAGGTAGATGGAATTGTAGTTTTTTTTAATTCTTCTTGTTTTTAATTTTTTCGTTGAAAAATTCGATTCATTTTTAATGTCATTTGTTTAGTCTTTACATCCAGAACTAAGACAATTTGTAGAATTTCATTTGCGAAGGCGGCCGCCTACTAATGTAAATGCCTCATTATCTCAGTGCCGACTCGAAAAGGATGTACCATGTGCTTTCCAGTCACATTCATTACTGGCTAACATCTCCAGCTACTCGCAAATGCTTTCTATATCAAACGCACAATGTTATGAGCTGAATGATACCACTGAAATTCTCTCATATGGAGAAACAATAATTAAAGGATAATTCGAAGTTGTTTAGAATATCATATCAAATTACACACAGATGTCTTGCATCCACCGAGAGGAATTCAATTAAATTTCATTTTCTATATATAATTTCAAACACAACAGTTGGGAGACATTTTTGAGTCGAGATCCTTTGTCAGGTTACTATTCCACAGCCGAAACAGCTTCATCCGCAGACATTTTTTCCGGTGTGAAACCACTTAGCGTGCTCCAACATTAGTAACTGTTGTGATTGGAACATATGTATCCCGACAAAGCCATCAGCCACCAACCACAATCTTCCAATGTCGAAAGTCGGAAACGCAAAGCCGGGACATTCGCCTGAAGAAAAAAAAAACCTCATGCATGTAACAACACCCGCTAAGTTCATATTACGCAATATAAAATATATAAATTTCATTAAAAAAAAAAACACATTAACTCGCGTATAATTACATCTTCCACTTCCATTACCATCTCATTGCACTGCACAACGTATTAAAATCCGCATATGGCGTCACACTGTAGAAAGTAATTTCACTTTTCAATGTAATACTTGTTTGCCCCGCCATTACATGCAGGTAAGGTGGTTAACTTAGTTAGCCAACTGTTTACCTATGAGCATTCATGCAGCCCCGTATGCATTCACGGATTAGACCTACTGCGATTATGTTAACTAACTGAAGCTTGGAATCTTGGAGTAAATTTTTGCAAGTTTTTTTTAAGTGTCTCAAGACGTCGATATTAGTTAACCAAAAGTGTCAATCAATCGCTCAAAAAGTATGCAGTGGTGACTTAATAACATTCGCAAAAATATGTGTTATTTTTATTTAGCTGAAATTCAGTCGCTATTTAATTGCATAAATGCAATGCAAGCCATTTCGTTGGTTTTGTTTGCGGAACGGCAAAAAATTAAGACAAATGTTACCTAACATCCTTAATGAGAATTATTATGAATAATTAATGATTGAATTCTCACTACTGCTCTTTTTAATTGATCAAAAAATGCACTTAAATTTTTGAGACCCTGCAAAATCTTCAAACCGTATATTGACTTCTTAATACTTATTTGGCTTTTAAAAAATATAAGAACAAAAAAAAATTGGGATCTCGTGTAAGCCATCACTATCAAAACCCTCTTATGCAAATGGGAGGCACCATTTTTTGACCGCCGTATTCATACTCTGGCCAGATAATCGGTCAACGACAAAGACCAAAAAAAGTTAAGGAAATCCTTCACAATTGGATAGACACAAGACATGAGGTCCAAGGAGAATTTTAACGAATTATTGAACTTGCAGGATGCAAGAAGATGCAATGAGTGCATCCTCTTTGCACCTTTCAACGTTGGCTAAACCAATTTTTTTTCACGCAATTACTTCGGGCCCTATAAATTTTCGGAAAGATTCTGATTCTGAACTCTAAGGCTTCGTAAAATTTGGAAATTTTTCCCATTTCATATTGTATTAAATCGGGATAGTGATTGCTTATTGAGAAAATCTCTAGAAAAGACTCAAAAGTCAAGATCAAAATCCTTCAACATTGTTGTAGCGCAAATGGACTATAATTTGACAAGGTTTTGAAAATCCTTGTTCTGCTGAATTTTCCAATATTATTTGATTTGTATACAAATAAATTAAATTTAATCAAAAATCAATCTTTTCCGGTATTATTAAAGTCTTTTGCCCAATTTTGACCATTTTATTCTTCACTTATTTGATAAATTTATTTTCTTTTTCCCTTCTGGTCAAATGGTCACACTGGAGTACTACAATTGAAAGGACTCATGTCCTGTCCTCACCGATGGAGGCTATGAATTTAGAATTTGCTTTCTGTCTCCGGTCTCAAGTGCTACTTTCGTAAACTGGCGTTTTCTCATCTGTGACTAATGTCAGTTTACCATAAATTGGCCTCGATTTTTTGCCACTTCATCGTTACTAGAATTCAGTGCTCACTTTCAAGAAAATCACAGTTCAAACGTAATCAAGCTTCGATCTGAGCTTATTCTAAACATTTCTTTACAGTGATAAAGACCTTGATATCCCTCATTTGATGTCTTCAGTAATCTTGGTCCATCGACCGTGTCATCTAGTTGGGAAATCCGAATAGCGATTCACTGTCTTCGTTTATTGAGTCTCACAAAAGCTTCCTGGGGTTTCCCACTAGCCTTCGTTCTTCAGGCTTGCTTACAAATAATTGCCCAGGTTCTCGCTCACTACTCATCTGGTGCAAGGGGCAATCCTTTCACAAGTTTCACAGTCTTATATATTGGAACTATAAAACATGGCAAAATTCGCTTTTTACTCGAACTGTCTTCTTCTTCTGTTCATTGTTCTTGTCAAGTTAAACGTCAAAGTATACAATATTGACAACATGGCGAATTACAACATCATGTGAACTTTCCCGTGCCACTAGCCGCTATAATGCTAGCGAAACATCTAAAGCCATTAGATATTACGAGAGAAGCTTATTTAATAGAGAAAAACATGCCAACACTTTTTAAACAGTTGTCGAACTACATCAAAGCGTAACCATAGCGTAACAACAAACAGCGCTAACACTCCGACCATCGACCAATCTAACGGATTTTACAGAATTGTATGAGTGTTAGTAAAAATATTAATTTTTTGCTCGTTTTGTTTACAAGCAGGAATGTAAACAGAAAGACAAAATAGAGAAAATTAAACATTTTTACGAACACCAATGCAATTCTCCAGAATTTTTTGAATACCGTTAGATCGGTCGTTTGTTCGGAGTGTTAGCGCTGCTTGTTGTTACGCTATGGCGTAACTACTTAAGAAGCATTGACACATCGGAGGGACATCACAAAGAAAAAGATAAGGATGCCTCGTATGGCAAATAAGGCAAGCCTTGTAAGAATGGGCTTTAGAAATAAACGACGTGGGTGGGCGGAAAGATCGCGTTGGCTAGCATTCTGAGCTTAAACATATGTGAGAATAATTTTTTCATTGTGTATGAATATGAAATTTAAGAGAATTTCAATGCTTGTTTTTAAGCACTTTTCTTTGTATTTATCCTATCTGAAACAAGTTTCGCTTGTTAATACCATTGTATTAAGAAAATTGGAGTAGAATACCGTTAGATTCGGAGCTTGTTCTTGGTATGTGCAGTTAGTAATGCTCACGCTTTGGACTATATCGTCTGGAAATTTATGGACATTTTTTTCAATTGTGAAATTAGCACAATACAGAACACATGCGGGGAATTTGCTTATAGAGAAAAGTTCATAAAAAACTAATTAAATGAGATAGCCCTTTAAAAAAAATAATGAGGGTGCCTGAATTCTCCTGAAGACTTGCTCCCTGCAGGGTTGTTCTGAAGACATGCATTCATATTTAAGGCAAAAACATTGATAAGGAGGCTAAACGAAAAAAAAAATTTTAATGCTTAAACATCACCCAGAGGTTTACCAATTTAAAGTTTAAGTTGAACATAAGTTAAACGTAGTTAATCTTTGGCATACAAAGCGGGTTTATTTTAATCCCAAACCTTTGAAAATGCGTCAAATTTTATGTAAAACACAACCAAATGTATTGAATTTTAAATTAGCTGGAAGCTCTGTGCATGTATTCTATTCAAGCCATGCACAGAACCGTAACAATATTTTATGGGGTAGATCTAACCCCAAGTTGTATGGGTGAAGAGGTTTTTCACGTTGTATTCCGATGGCATTCACTAAGTAAATTAGTAGAATATCTACAACTTAAAGACATCAGTAAGATGAAATTATTATTTCAAATTGAAGATTATTTGAAGTTTTTTTGTGTCACTCATGTTACTGGTATTGTTTTTGGTCTTGTTTCCCATCAGCCTTGTTATTGCGGTAGCTCTAGAGTAATTAACTTCACATTTAAGAACGTTGCGATACCTTCCCACCTTGCCAAAGAAATGAACTTCTAAGCAAAAAATTACAGGCGCATTCGATCATTCATACTTACTGTGTTGATGTTTGTAGCTAAGTTTAAAATTTTGAAGGTATACGACATTATGAAAGCCCTGATCCATGCATATCACACACACGGAAAATTCTTACCGATTCATTTTAAAAATTTTAATAGAAACATAGTAAATACAAACAAGTAAATAAAATATTCAATTTACATGAATTCTGCTGCGCTGATTCTGATCACCAATTCTGCTGCCACCAACACGAATCTCCACCTTAGCTTGATTTCGGGACTTCACTTGAGAGTCTACCTTCACTATATCTAGCATCCGTCAGAAACGATCTCCGTTATGAATTATACAAATGTATTCTTCTTAATGTATTGCAAAACACGTGATAAGTATGTATTGCAAAACACATGAAAAGCTTGCAAAACACCTGATATCCATTGAAAAACTCTCTTAAGGCCCAGATACAAAACTGCGTGACAGCGACGCAAGAGCGCGATGCGATTCTCGCTTGTCGTCGCGCAACGCATTCAATTTACAATGCATGCGATGCGAGGAAGAATAATGTTCATATGATAAATTGGTGACGTTTCAAATGAACTTTGATTAAAATTATTTTGATTTTTCAAAATTTTTGAATTTGGAATTTTCCTTCGTTTGGCAAATAATAGCCTCAACAAGGATGCACGAAATTTTCATTCAAAATTCATTCCAAATAACCCTCCTACTTAAGAAGTAATTAAGGCGTTTGAATTTCAAATTTCATTTAAGCGCCATAGAGCATCTGACAAATGTCACGCACTTCGTTGCGAGGAATTTTCGTTTTTCCGAATATTTCTCGTCTCGCATCAATGCATCGCAATCATTGTACGTTGTCGTATACAAGTGCATGTTGCAAAAATTGCTTGACTTTTGCTGCGAGACTCTCGTCGCGCTCTCGCATCGCCGTCTCGCTGTATTGTATTCCGGCCTTTATTCCGAGCAATCTGGTCGCTGTTCAGCTGTTATCTTTATTTATTTACTTTTTTGGATTATATACCCATTTAATACTTGATCCACTTTTATGGCTTAATACTTGATTCACTTTTCTCGATTATATGTCTTACCTAATATTTTATACTCCTTCTGAAAGGTAGTTGATCACTACTAACACCCGAATTATATTGATCGAAAATTTCTTCCCAAAAGCGTTCCAAGAATTTAATGGATTTTTTTCCCTGAGCATTTTCCGACCACCGCTGGCCACATATTATTCAACGCATTAATACACAGGCTACTCAGCCTTCCACTTAGCGAAGATAACTTCAAAAAAGAAGAGGAGTATATCATAGACACAGCAAAGAAGAACGGATACACTGGAAGGGAAATCCTAAATATTATGAAGAAAAAGAAAAAGCAATTGGAAAATGACAAACTAACAACGTACTTCAAACAGAATAGGGAAATCAACCAGCAGAAGACGAAATGGCTAGCCGTTACGCATATAAAGTTAGAAAGGATAATTGGACAAATCTTCAAACCGTGGGACATATCAATAGCGGCAACAACAAAACTGAGTTCAAGACTGAGAAAATCAATGGACAGAAAAACCGAAAACGAAAAAATCGGCATATGTGAAATTGTATGCAAAGACTGCCCGAAAACTTACATAGGACAAACAAAGCGGCTGGTCACAACGATAGTTCAGGAGCATCTACAAGATCAGAAAGAATATATATAAGAATATAAGTCAGTTGTCCCAAAACAAAGTAGAATACCAGCACAACATGCAATGGAACTTTAAAAAAACCCACGACAAATAAAAAATTGGACGCAGACATAGAAAATTGTGACATTAAACTTACGAGGCTCGCCGCATCAAAAATAAAAAAGCATAAAATAACATTAATAGGGTAGACTTGTACTTTAATAGACATAACACTGAAGAAGCGACTATGTTGGACTCGAAACAGCTGTCTGACCTCAATCTATTAATGGAAAATAATAAGAATTTTTTCAATTATTCGGTATGATGTTAAGAATACTTTGTTAAATTTTGACACAAAAAAAAACAAACAAGGCAGTGACAGGAAAAATTGTCTCAAATCAGTACTCATTTGAATTTGATCAAAATATTAACAAATCCACCCCAAACGGTCTAAAATAATTTAATATTTTAAAAATTTTCATTTAAAAATTTTCGTCGGCTATTTACAGAGAAAAGGGCTATTTCTTACGAAAAATTCCGCTACTTTTAAGTAAAAAAATTCCTTAAATAAAAAAAATTCCGAAACTTTTTCTGAATTCACAGGAAAGTAATTTTATGTGCAGAAAGTTTGTACTAAATTTACAATGAATCGATTAAGTAGCTTTGACACTTTGAGTGCCACGCGGTTTTAGTCTTAGTCACTTCCTTTAGTACAGCAATGCGAAGCGCAATACTCGAATTTACTCGATGGAAATTTTAACCTGTTAACCGGGAAGTTCCCGTTCAAATTATGCAACATGTACCGGGCGCGTATTGTTTCGCTAGGACATGTCAATACGTCACGCCCGGAGAGGACGTTTACGTGACAGACGAGTGACATTTCGATTTTCTTAGCAAAAAAAAACAAAAAGTTAAATTTAGAAGTATTTCGGCTAAACCACTTTTCGAAAATATTCAAAACAAAAATAGGACTTGCCATTGATCCCTGAACCTGAAGGAAGATTCACAACCAAACTTGCATTGTGGGATAATCCCCCACACAGCGTCCGAGATATCTAACATAACGGGAAAATGGACAACATTGTGTAGGCCGACCGACACAATGACCGAACAGCCAAGGACGAAAGCGGCCCGGAAGGAACTTCCATCCAACATGATGCAGGCGGAAGACGTGCCAGACAATTCATCGTTTACAAAGGACGTACATCTAATAAATAGTAAGGTTAATGATTTTTTGTTAGCTAAGGGAAAATTAGTTTTTAGGCACAAAGCCCCGGTATCCTCCCATAACCACCCTACTCCTAGCGTTAATCCTTTTAGCGACTTGGCAAACAACAGACCAAGCGAAGGTAATACGAACGTGAACGCACCAGCAAAAAAAGTTTGGTACCCACCAATCTTCGTAGAGAACGTCAAGGCGACTGTACTAAAAGATATATTAGACAGGTTCACCCCAGCAGACGGAAAAAAAGTAAGCTACCGAATAACGAGAATTTCAAACACTCGTTTTAAAATATCGGTGGACAAATTAGAAGCTCACGAGTATGTCCTAGATCTAATTAAATCTACCTCGGCTGTAGGGTACTCGTTTACACCAAAGGAAAAAAAAAAGTGCGTAGTGGTATTAAGAGGAGTAAGTTCTGACTTTGGATCAGACTCGATATTTGAAGATATTCAAAACCAGCTTCCAGAACTTAAAATCGAAGCTGTGTCGCCGCTTACTATATCGTGGTCGAGAGCAAATAAACTTGACCTTGACCTCTTCCGAATCACGGTCTCATCGGAAGGCGACAAAAACGCGTTAATTAAATTGCGCTATGTGTTGCACCAACGGGCTACGTGGGAACGCCCTAAAAGAAGCGAACTGGTACAGTGCTACCGTTGCCAGCGATTTGGACACGTGTCCTCCAACTGCGGCTTCAATCCGCGTTGTGTAGCGTGCGGTGACGAGCATATAGCACAGGAATGTCCACGGAAAGCAATGCAGAAACCGGAAATAGCTCCATTTTGTACCATGTGCAAAACACACGGTCATCCCGCAAACTTTTCCGGGTGTCCGGAACGAAAGCGACTGGTAGAAAGAGCTAGGGAGATTAAAACAAAAAGAACAAATCCCAGTCCTGAGTACATACCGCATCCTTTTCATCAGCGTAGCGTGCCATTCTCTAATACCCCAGATCATATTCCCTCCATCACTTCCACGGCTACTTATTCTGAAATAGCCAGACAAGCTATTCCTTCACCTCTACCGACACCACCGACCGTTAATCCTATGGATTATTTACAAAAAATAACCATCGACTGGCTCGGGATATCTCCCTGTGAACTCTTCTCTAAAATCCGTTCCTTTCGTCCAGCCTTTGAGTCCACGCCTGATCAAGAAAAGCCAATGGCTCTCTTAAACTTCTATTTTAACCTTTATGGAAGGAAGTAGGCTTATTATTCTCTCCCTCAATATTAATTCCTTAATCTCCCATGACAAGAGACTATTCCTGGCGGACCTGATCAAATCCTTCCATCCTGACATCCTGCTTTTGAACGAAACTCGCCTAAAACCTCACCACAAAGTGCGTGTGGACCATTACAATGTCCTTCGTAGCGATACTGGCAGGGGCACAGCCATCATTTGTAGAGATGATTTAGATGTCTACCAAAACTCTTTCGAACAAGGCAGCTCCTCGTGCACCTTAGCGACACTCCGTACTAAACGACCCAACGGAACCCCAGCGAAAATCTTGATTGGCTCCGTGTATTTCCCGTGTAACACAGGTTCCCTAATCTCCACTACCCTCGATAGGTTACTTTCAGCAGCGGCGTCGCACGACTCATTTCTGATTGGAGGTGACATGAATGCCAGACACGAGCATTGGGGTGATTTCACCAACAACACAAACGGAAAAGCCCTTTTCGAATGGCTCCACACCGATTCATTCCTCACAGCCACTGTTGTTAATGCAGGTGTCCCAACCTTCCCAAGAGGTCGTTCTTTCTTGGACAATTTCATAATTTCACCCGATCTACTCTCTGATCCGATAAACTCTTATACATGTTCCACATTTGCTTCTCTATCTGACCACCACGGGCTGTACTTGAACATAACTCTCAGAACCCATATTCCAGTCCCTACTTGTCCTCCTCACTATAGACCATTCAAATCAATAGATTGGTCACACTTCCGTAACGATCTCTACGGCCTGCTTCCAAACTTACCACCAGAAAATGAGATCCTCTCAAACGCTGAAATAGACAGGCATGTATCAGCACTAACAGGCGCATTAATTGAGTGTTTAGATTTACATGCCCCCTTCCAGAAACCCCGCAGCTCGCTATATAGGTGTCTGAGTCAGCAAACTATCCATTTGTTAAAAATTCGAAAGCATATGCTCCAACGGTTGAAGCGAATTTTCCATAGAAGGTACAACAGAATAAATGAAGAGTATTTCGAATTAAAAACCCAGATATCCTCATTGTCCCGAGAAATTCACAAACACATCAAGGAAGATGTAACTAATTATTACAAGCACCGATTAAGATCTCTGAAACCATCATCAGAGATATTTAAAACGATTGAACAAATCACGGGTCGAAAGAGTTCTAAATACAACCCTGATAAAGATCCCATACGGCAGGGTAACGAGGTTTTCAATGCTCCTTCAGACAAAATCGGCGCTTGGGAGGGATACTTCAGGCACCTATACCGTAGGCGTGAGTCTCCTTACGTAGCTCTAAACAACAAAATTAATACCGAAGTTCAGCTTACATCTGAAGGATATGAAGGTTCTTACCTTATCATATTCTCCAGTTCAAATAAAGCTACTTCTCCACAGCACCCAATTTTTGGCGACTTTTTCACTTCGAAAAAAGAAGTTGAAGAAATCTTCAGCACAATAAATAATAAGCTATCCCATGGTCCCGACGGAATCCCAAACTTAGTCCTCAAAAAGTGTCGGAAAATTATTTCCTCTTTCCTGGCTATAATATATAACAACTGCATCAACAACGGTTACTTTCCCCAACCATGGAAAGATAGCAGACTGATTCCTATACCAAAGCCTAATTGCGAGGGCAGAATTTCCAACTTCCGGCTAATTTCTTTATTACCGAATCTCGGCAAAATCTTAGAAAAGATAATTCTTCGAAGTTTTAATAACTTTTACTTTCCCCTAACTCCAAATTTTCAGTTTGGATTCGAGCGTGAACGGTCCACAGAGCAAGCAATCATGCTGCTACACAACAAAGTCACGAGTAATCTTCAGCGGAAAGAGTGCACAGTGGCATGCGCTCTTGACCTTAAAAAAGCATTTGACTCAGTGTGGATAAACGGGCTCAAGTTCAAACTGAAAATATTGTCATGTCCTGTCCCGGTCCTTAGAATCCTTTATAGTTTCCTATCAAACAGAACCTCGCAAATAAAAGTAGGCAATATCACTTCAGATCCCATCCCAATTTACTCCGGGGTCCCGCAGGGTTCTATCCTTGGTCCCTCCCTATTCAATTTCTTCCTCCATGATATCCCTAGACCAAACAGCTCTGACTTAGATTTAATCATGTACGCTGATGACATCCTACTCACCGCCACGAATACACTTCCAACACTAGCTCAAACCCAACTGCAGTGCGCTGTGAACAACACCGTTTCGTATTTAAAAAAGTGGGGCCTAGAAATCAATGCAAACAAATCGGAGTTAATCTGCTTCCGAAATGCTAGTGGTAAAGGACACAGGTTAGCAGTGCCCCAAAGTAGACTTCTTCAAATTCAGATAGAAGGCGAACTGATTCCTCTCAAAGACGATATAAAATATCTAGGAGTACATTTCAACAACAGGCTGAAGTCAAACAATCATGTAAGGAAAACGCTAAACAAAGCGAAAGCAGCGGCTGCTCTCATTTCCTCTCTCCTTTCCTCGAAAGCAGTAAGCTCGAACGTGAAAGTACTGATGTACAAAACACTGGTCAGACCGATCATCACCTACACTTTCCCAGCCTGGCTAGCAATGTCACCAACGGCAGCCGAAGAACTCCAAGTCTTTGAGAGAAAAATCCTAAGGAAATGTCTCTCGAAGTATCGACGACCCAACAAGAAATACTTCAAGAACAGAGTGCTGTATAAAGAGACAGGGGTTGTGCCTATACTCCACTATATGCTCACAACGAGTAAGACCCGCATAGAAAAGTGGAGAGATCACACACTCCGTAGTATCCGCGCACTCTTAGAATTCCCTAATGTAAATCATTCGTATTACCTTTATCCCCTCTATGTTCTCGACCAATACCACCCAAGTTCCTTCAATCCAAACACACCTAATAAACCACAGTTTTACGTTTCATCCGAACCTAATACATACCGGGGCTGAAACCACTAAAGTAGATTATATAACGTCTTCAAGTTAAATAAAAAAAAAAAAAAAAACACTCCATGTTAACAAAAATAAATAAATAAAAAAATCTAAGATTAATCAAGGGAAATAGTGTTAAGCTAACGCCTTCCTACTCTAATTTGCCATCTAACTCAACTCCAAGTGGCGGGCACGGGCCGTCCATCCTCCCAGGAACCTACTGGTTAGGTACCGACGGGAGGGGAGTATAGACGTCCCCTGCGTACATGACAATAAATACAATTTCAATGCAACATGTTAAAACTAAAATAGACGTAACAATTCTTTAACCTAGATTAGTTATAAGAATAGGCATAGCATTAGTTTTAATTATAGTTAGGAATAGGATTAGTTTTAGATTTACGTAATCATAAGTTTTAAAATAATTTATATATTAAGCTGTCTCACTAAATAAGCCATAAGAGCGAATGGCATCTCCTAAATATATAAAACTTCTATCTCTATATGTAAAACATATCCAAAACGGCCAAGTGTATTTGACAGTTAAACAATGTCAAATGTTAAATAGTCATTAAGTTCTCACTGTCAATTTGTTTAAAGTCTCAATAAAGTTTACTTACTTACTTAAATCACGCCCGGAGACCGTCATTTCATATTTCTATATTTTTATTTATACATACAATAAATGAAAAACTATGAAATATATATCGTTTATTAATATTTTTGAAGTACAAAAGGAATCACAAAACAAGTAAAAGCAAGTAAACAAAATAGAATTACACAATAGGTATATATAAAAATTCAAAACTCATTTTCTGTGTTATATATTTTAAAACAATTATTAATACATAATGCTACACTACAATTCGGACACCAGTAAGTAGATTCTTTTCCGGGATTTAGTTTTTCCTGTATCACTTTTCATTTGCTCTGGAAAATGCCCTTCCACTATGCGTGATGGTTTAGGTGTAGAGTTGCTTGTTGATGGCTTTGGGTGGGTGTTCACGATATTGTTATCAACTAATTTTTCTACACACTCTAACAAAAAATGAAGTCGGTCCAAATAACCTTTAAACATTTTGTACAAAATATAAGTATTTGGGCAGCACATATCAAAAAATCGTAGAAAAATTTTTTTATAAAATTATAAAAGAAAAATTTTTTACTTTATTACGAGCAGCCGTGTAAGCCACCATAACTCCATCTCCCAAATCTACGCCGTCCATATTCTTATTGTAATCGACGACAACATTAGGTTTTTCTTGACTTCTTCCTCTCTTTTCAATCATTGTCTTTTCGTCATTATGAATTGAACTGAGCAGCAATACGTCCTTTTTGTCCTTCCACTTTAAAACCATAAGTTTGCCTTTATATCTTACAATATGTTCATTTTTTTCCAATTGTTTTGTTTTTATTTCACTGGGGATACCGATTCTATTTATTCTCATCGTCCCAACAATGTCGGTGTTGTTTTGACACTAGAGTTCAGCCAAATGAATTGAAGTATAGAAATTATCTAGGTAAATTCTATACCGTTTATTCAGTAAGTCATGTACTAACACAAAAACAATTCTTGATGATTGTTTTTCTTGCGGGTAATTTGAACCATAGTTTGTGTCCTTTCCTGTATATAAAATGATGTTTTGAACGTATCCAGATTGGCTTTCACTCAAAATGAATAGCTTTATGCCAAATCTAGCTCGTTTCGTTGCTATGTATTGCATCCAGGATAAATTCCCTTTCCACAATAAAAGAGACTCGTCGACACATATGTCTCGTTCACAAACATAAAATGTTTTGAACTTTTCTGTTAAATTATTTATAATTGGATCGATTTTGTATGTTTTTCTATGAGATGTTTTAGGATCAAAACTTAGATTGTCTGCAAAATATAAAAACTTACACAATAATCCAAATCTGTTTTCGCTCATAGCTTCATGAAAAAGGGTGTTTCAATAATTCTTCTTCTAGAAAAATAACACTCTAAAGTTGGTTATCCAATTATCCCTTGTAAAACTAGGAGCCCCAAAAATATCTTCATCTCAGCTTCATTTGTATCCTTCCATTTTCGAAGTCTCGAACGTGGTTTCAACTCCGGGTTATTGGCAAAAAACTGAGCGGCATACAAATTCGTTTGTTCTGTTATTAATTTTATAAGATCGTCATCTAAAAACTTCTCTAGATAAAATAAAGGAACTTTTTTTGAACGAGTATTGAATGTTTTTCCCGGATGTGCAGTGAAGTGAAATGGTGATCTCTCTGCATTTTGAGGCACCCATTCTTCAGAGATATTGTTGTTGCAAGGACCAACTTTCTCAACTTCTTCATTATCTTCACTCTCAGTATCGCACAATTGTGTGTCGTAGTCAAAATCATTATTAGATGACTCCGATGACGAACTCATAATACGTCTCCTTCTTTTACTTGCCGGTACATTGAATTCATCATCACTGATATCGCTCTCATTCATTTTGATGAACACTAAAAAAAATTTTATCAAAAGATTGGAAATAAAAATAATATATAATAGAAATATTTTAATAGCCATTGTATGTATTTGTAAGCATTTAATTAAATAGATAAATAAAATAGGTGGTAAGTGTAAATACGTACCTGTCACTGGTCACACAAAACACGTCTATCACTCATGATAGCGACATTTTTCTGATTCCATACGCATGTCGATTCATGTCGAGACACGCATGGATGACGTAATATCATAGTCGATCGGAAATATACGTCCCATCCGTTCCAGGGCGCAAATAAATTTTCGAGGACGTATTCATATGTCCTACCCGTACTCGATATTGTTTACGCTTGACGAATTTATGCGTCTTGTCCGGTTAACACGTTAAAACGTATTAGGGCCATTGTTTTTTAGCATAGTGGAAGGTATTTCTGTTCGAAAGGGAATGCTTATATAAGCATTCATTCAACACGTTAGACCCTCGCTTGTTTTGTTTATAGTTTATAATGTATATATAGTATAGTATAGTTTATAGTATAAGGAAACCGACGTTCCATCCGGCAGCATTGCAACCAGTAAAAAACGTCACAATGTGCAGACAAAACCTGGCCGAGTTTCAGCAGTACGAAAATATTGCAAATCGTGTTATGAAGAAAATGCGGCACAGAGTGGCAGAAAAATAGCACGAAATTTGACCAAACAGGTTATAACATTTTGTGACACTTGTGAGGGACAACCATTTTTATTTAATATTTATAAAGAATTGTGGAAAGAGCTCAAGCTGGTTTCGAATACGCGTCCCTGCCGCTTCTTATCAGGTGCCAACTCACAGGCTAGGACGCGCCGATTCGACGTCCACAATTCTTTATAAATATTAAATTCACTATCGAGGTACTCGAAAAATTTGATCAGAACTTCCGCACCCATGACTCTTCGCTGAGTTAACTTAGCAATGGTATAAATCACTTATAAGTTGTAAGTGAAAATGGAAAAATTGATCTACCAAAAACTTCTGATAATTGATAAAACCATTTTTAAGTTTACCATGTTTTAATAAAATCCATTAAAGTTTTCTGAAAAAACCTTCAATTTTTACCTTTATTATCATATTTTATACTGTCAGTCACCGGTGACTGACGCGGCCTGAACGAAAAAGTCGGTATCAGTCATTGGTGACTGACGTGGCACTCAACGTATTAAAATGGTAGTGAACACGGACTTCGAAGAAGATCTTCGAGATCTTCGAACATATATTCTTCTATATAATTTTTTTAATGTTGTACTCGACGATCTAGTTTTATCTTTTTCACTTTACTTGGATTTGGACTTCCTTGTGAAATACACAGAAGGTTCTACTATTACTTCGACTATATCTCGAAATGTCAAATATCCTCAGCATTGTTGCATAATAATAGTTACAAAATCATTAAATCACAGAAAACAAGTATAGGGTCGAATTTTCCGCAAGTAACTGACTCTCATATCCTTTAAAAATATCATACACATGTAAAATATAAATTTGAGGCTTATATAGGTAGATGTCTCTACTATATAAAAATTTTCTCGAAAAACAATAACGGGCTAGAATGTCCTGAATGATCCCGAAGTAAATGAACAATTTAATTGCACATGAGATGCGCTTTGGCGAGGCCAACGACTTGATAACTTTGAGAATTTTGCTCGGATCCATTTGAAATTTTCGGTATGTCTTTTTGAAATGTTGAGCTACAAAAAAATTCGATATTCTGAACGTGCAAAACTCAACCGCTTAGGTTTCATTATTGATATGAAGGCCTATCGTAATGGTCAACCATACATAAAAGCTTCTGGTTTGTTCAAAACTTCAATGCCTGATTCAAGTTTATAAAATTTATATTCATTTTCCTAACAAATCATATGCATTGCGTCTCATTAAAAGAAAAATTATGTATGCCATGCCATCACCACATTGTTCATAAACTACTCGGTCATGTTTTATCACCCAACGCGGTGATATAACGCGAAAACTGTGTCAAATAAAAATAAAAACATCTTTATGAATGCAGTTTGCATAAGTAATATGCCGGCGTAAAAACCGGCAATTATTACATAAAAGAAGCTGCGGGTGCTTCCATTCCTTCGCGTTTCTGCAAACAACATCCGTCGAAACAAACAAGCCATAATTTTTTTACTATTTCAACCCATGCATCAGTAGGTCAGCGATTGCATAAAGTTTTTGAATAACATATCGAACGTGTCCTCCCATTTAGGAAAGCATAAACCATTTGAACTGCTACAATCATTACTTTGTAACTTTTCAAGTGCTCAGGACGGTTGTTAATTAACAACTTTCCTATAATTGCAACGTTTATGCACAAATCACTTAATTAGACTTTACACATGAAAACTCACCAGTGATCCGTATCAAATCGGAGTTACGTTGAATCTCGGCATCTGTATCTTTTATTTGTAAAAGTTAAATAAAGATATTTCCCACCTTTTTAGCACCCACTTACATCAACTCGTTTGGCTTTAATAAGAAGTGAAAGTCAATTCAGATTGCATATGAATTTTCTCCGAATTTCATCTTAATTGAATGCCCGAAAAGGAGCCAAGAGACTTGTTTGTATGCTTATGCATGCATGCATGCTCGTTGAAAATTTTTAATTCCTTGCTTTTTATGCGTACGCGTAGCCTCGTTTTTTGTTGGCGATTAATGCATTAAAGAAGTCACGCCGCGGCCTTGAACGACCTTTCGCGAGTGGACAACAGATGGATAGGCGGATGGTCGGCGAACGAGAGTGGAACCAAGATAAGAGTGTAAATATCTTAATCTTGTTGAAAATTTGAAGAAAGGCAGATTGAATCGAGGTGGCCACTACGACTGTTGCATAAGTTTGAATGTCTCAGCCGGTTGATGAATAACTCATGATTTAACGCATTTTGATTTACTAATTTATTCCGACTAAGAAGGGTTGGATTAATCACAGCAATTTGAAACGATGCATGTCTGAAGTGTTTCAACACTTTTTTATTGATTTCATTTACTTTTTTCTGAATTAAAGACTTTCCTCCTCTTATGCTCTGGTAACTATTTACCTTACCTTCATGGCAAATACTTTGCAACAATCTGTTAAAGTTTCCATTTCTCTCTTTCAGGAGTCATACAAATATGGTTCATCTGCCAAATAGCCGCGCAGCTGTTCCATCCAGAATATATTCCACTACAGAGAGGTAACAATTTTCGCAACAATCTCACAAATTAAATAAAATCTAGATTATCATGATTTCTAAATCTACGTTTAAGGTAGAATCTTACCTTCAGTCGCAGCCTACATTCAATCCGCTCATACAAGGACGTCACGTGCGACGAACAAGTCGTAATGAGTTTCTCGAAGACGAAATATTCTCCAGTCCCGAGTTAAGACGTTACCGTCGGGAAGATGAGGACGATTCAGAAGATACAACAGAAGAAAATTCCAGCGAAGTAGACGAGGATGAAGACGAACAGGCAGGACGAGTGTTATCATCGTCCGCTTTCAACAAAATCTCCGAAACTTTAGGTGCGTTAAACACCGTTGGACACTTCATAGTCGATATGACACGAGGACAAACTCCCGCGCATTCTTCCGATAATTCTTCGAGTGTACCTGAAGCGATTTTGACTTTAACGAAAACTGTTCTGGGTCAAAATGTTACCAAATCAATCGAACCACTAATTAAAAAACGAATTGGAACTGAAGAGGAAACAACAATTATACCAACAGAAGTGAAGAAGAAAAAGAAAAAGAAGAACAAGGTTAAGAAAGAGAGTAATACTATACTCACAACAAGCACAACAACAACAACGACGTCCACAACTACTGAAGAACCAGTGCAAGGTAACTTTCTTATAACCACTTTAGCCTATTGTGTCTGACCTTATGCCTAGATATATTCTCGTTTTGAAATGTCCCCTCAGAACATAACGCATTCGTTTGATCAGGACTGTATTGCTGAGCGTATCGCTGGTCTTTCTATTATCAGTAACAAGCAATACGCTTGCCAAAAAGTATTGTTAGAAACATAAAAACAGGATCCAATCATATTATATCAATGCGATAATACCCTTTTTATTCAACGTCAAATCTGACTGTATGTATCACTCGAAACCTTTACAAAGAATACGCCTTTCATCCACTATTTTGAGGGTAGTATTTAAACACATCATTTGTGAATGGTCTATGCTCAATTTCTAGACTTAAACTACGATCAAATCGTCTTGCAGGCAAGCGTGATATTGACCGTGCTTTTTCGCATCTTAAGTCTCATCATAAGGCGGCCTAAGCATCGAACTCTGAGGCCAAAATCAATATTAACTAGTACCCTACCCCTAGCAAACGAATAACAACGATTCAACACTCAGGACAAGAAAGTTTTGGCAACATAACTCAAAATTACCGGCCATAATCAGACTCAACTTCTTGAACTCACAGTGACAAACTATCAACTTACAATGTCTATGGCTCAATGGTGCAAGGATTCATTCAAATATCAAAATGTCTGCCATATCTTATCTCATCAAGTAAGATATGGTCAGCTTATTGCATCGCCAGGACAGGCAAACTTCTTAGTAAATCACGTAAAATAATATTAAGGTCTGTTAGGTCTGATAATAAGATCCTGCGACTAAACGCAACTAAATTTTATGTCGTTGAAAGGACGCGATCGTAGTAGAAACTCCTCTGCAATTTTTTGGTACTAGGTAGAGCTAAGTAAGAAACATAAGGCAGTAAGTTAATTGGGAGACCCGCAGGGCGTCTTCAAAAAGTTGATTCGGAAGTTATCCTTCCTGAATTTTGTTTGGATTTTAAGCTCCAGAGATTCCAATAATTACAACCAAATCTATCGAGGTGTGGCATTGAAATAAATTCGACTAATAATAGCCGCCACGAAGCAGAGCCTATTATACTAGAAACTAACTAACTAACTCTCTAACTAACTAACTAACTAACTAACTAACTAACTACCTAAACAAGGGTATGAAGTTATGCTTTTAGTTTGATTTTGATGAAAAAAAACTATGTTTTAATTGTCTTACAGTAAAAGGATCACCCACTGTTCCTTGTGATTGTTTACTGAAGCAAATTTAGTTCTTGTGACGATTCTTCGAGTTCAAAATTTGAAGAAAGTATAGACAGGCGTTGGTCTTTGGTTAGGTTAGACCCCAGCTCCCTAGCAGTCTAGTACTACAACTCAGTTATGGAATAACATCGCAGCGAATCAAGGAGCTTATGATTCGGAGACGGACGATCTAGGATGTAGAACTTTCTAGACTGTAGAAGAATTCTTACGAGTGGTTATTTTTTTTGACGTTCTTGTCCTTCCACACGAGTTGTTTGATCCTCCTTTCTTTGTGATTAGCCCAGTCTATCCTACTGTCGGTCAAAGTGTGCCTATCTTCTTTCACTGAGTTTCGTTTGAAGTTCATTTCTCCCTTGCTGACGGTACTTTATCTGTATCGGCTCTTGTTACTTTTTGGAAACTTACCCAGATTGTGTTGTGTTAGATCCCATCTGTTTTCCTCATTACCTCTATGTCCAGAAAGCCACCATAGGTTTACCTACGCCGGTCATCTCATGTCTCTAGTCAATCCTGTAGTAGTTTTGCAGCTATGTTTTTAGAACCAGACGCTACAGGCGCTTACAGTGCTGGTCTGCTTTCTGACGGGGCGTGTATTTTATCCTTGAGGTAACTGGGCGTCATTTCTGTGGCTATTTATATTGCAAAACTTTTCGACTGAAAGCTCGCAACATACGTTTCCTGCTTGTAGGTTTGGTTGATTTATAGATAGTCACGGAAGTAAGCCTTCATCTCAATTCACTCATCAGTTTAATCCTTCGCTGTTTCTTACTTTTCGCTGGTCGGTAGTTTGACCACAAAGGAAATCTTTGCATTCACCACTGGCTGGATTCCTCCCGGATTCTTACTACTTACGAGTTTGACTACGGTTCGAGAACGGCTAATTATCCTCTTCCTCTTTTAGGATATGCCCTTTGAGGGACAAATGTTTAAGCATTATCTCTGTTGCAGGTGGTAATCTGGTCTTCGAGACAATAGTGGTCCTCAGATAGACCATTCGCTTAAGCTATTCCTTTAAAAGTGTTTGTAATATAGGTCAAAGGGCAAATACTTGTGTGGTACCCATAAATCTCTCTCCCTCACTTCTCCTATATGAAGCGAGCCCTTAAGTTTGCGGCTAAGGGTTGTCTTTGTTCTGGCCTACTTCGTTAAAAGGCATAACACCACAATTTTCGAAAGTGTCTCCAACGTCCTTCACGTAAATGTCCGATTAATTACCAAAAACAAAGCATAGATTTCAATTTTCACAATTACAATAATTGTTTGCTACTCATTAAGGAGGTTTATTAAACTGAAAACATTAGGAAATACTACGAAAAAGGAAAGGAGTATATAAAAACAGTAAAATTTAGCCAATTAACAAAATTTACACGGGTGGATACCATTTAAACCATTACAGACTCATGCAGTTTCGAACATCATGTATCTACACCTTTTGTCTTTCTAGTGAAAATAGGACAATATTATTATTAGTTATTCTGTATTCTATATATTATTATTATTTATTATTTATACACCTCTTTATCGCTCGAGCATTTTTTCATTCACTGCTGCTTTCTCACGTTCGAAATGAGGCAATAATTGCTTGCGACGAAATCTTGACTGTGGAGAAAAGGATTCGATTTTTCGACGCCCACTCAGACACTGTAACATGTGCCTTGTAAGAAACTGCATTTCTTTGCCATCGGATCATTTTCTCACTTTCTCCCATGCACCATCCCGCGGATGTTCTAGGAGTTAAGTAGTATAGTGTAGTATCTCAAGTTATACCCTTTTTCTTTGCACTTAACAAGATTGTTTCCTTCAGTATCTCAGAAAACTGTGGCCATGTTTTTCTATTTGATTGGGGGCAATTGACATTATTCGGGATTGAATGCTATTTATTGGCACGATATGGAGTCTTGGTTCAAACTAATGCTCGTTATGAAAAACCCAAGTTTCATTCAGAAAAGCTTTATCCCTGCCGCGTCCTTATTTTCACCAAAAAGGGTCAATAACTCGGGATAACACAGGATGTTATCAAAATATTTGAAAATAGAGCAGGATGGATGTTAAACGTGCAGGATACTGAAAATCATTGTAAATAATGCTTCTATGATTTTTTGGCAGCTGGTCTCCTTTTATTTAAATACGCATCTACCGTTATGATTTTTTCAAGTACGTCAGCGTTTTCTGCCTTGTTTGCCAGACCATCGCAGGCTTGAGTCATCATCAATCGAATCCTTGCTTTACTCGAAACATTTTTGACACATACAAACCATCATTTACCCACAGCGAGAGATTTCATAAATAGAAGGCGTCGCTTTTTCCTAACAGTTTCCTTGCTCGGTAAGGCACTTGCTGCTTTTTGCAAGGGTCAATTTTCTGGAGATTGTAATTTTTTTCTGGGTAGCATTGTTTGTTGAAATATATCTATAATGATCAATGTCTGACGACCTAATTATGAAAATCTTATACCCTTTGTAAGAGTCACAACCAAAGCAAGGAAAAAGCGATTCCTTTTGCCATACCCAGTTTTTCAGTTACTTTTGGACCAATTCCTCATACATCTTTCATCGACACATCTATCCTACATTTTTAGATACATTTTTGATAAGACTATTATCTTTCGACAATCGCAGTAGGATCATTGTCGAAAAGATCATCTATGTTTCATAGTCGAATAATTCTAATAATATTTATATATGATTGAAATAATTAAAAATTACTGAAAATCCTTACAAATTTTGCTTTAATTTCAGCGTTTACAGCACTCATTAACGAAGCTAATGGCAAAG
Organism: Stratiomys singularior; assembly: GCA_954870665.1. Classification (NCBI taxonomy): domain Eukaryota; kingdom Metazoa; phylum Arthropoda; class Insecta; order Diptera; family Stratiomyidae; genus Stratiomys; species Stratiomys singularior. Next base: position 158,430,901 of record OX940878.1, on the reverse strand, counting down.
AAGGTGAAAATCGATGCAAAACGCCAGATGGTCGACGTGGTAGATGTGAAGATTTAAGCAGTTGCCCGGCGTTACTTTTGGATTTGAGCAGCTTAAGGGAGTCACTCTGTTTCAAAAAATTATTTGTACCCGGTGTGTGTTGTCCTATTGATCAATCAACCATACTTACAACCCAGAAACCGTTAAAATTAACACCACGACCAACATCAAGACCTATTGTACCAGCAACATCATCCAACTTAGTTCTTATACCACAACATACCACCCAACGACCACTTCCACCAATCATTGATCATTCAGGCAATGATCTTGAAACAGAAATTTCGAATATTGTTGATCCTGATCACTGTGGTCAACAGGAGTTTACAACCGGTCGTATTGTTGGTGGTATTGAAGCACCTAACGGGCAATGGCCGTGGATGGCTGCTATATTTTTGCATGGTCCAAAACGGACGGAATTCTGGTGCGGAGGATCTTTGATAGGATCAAAATATATTCTAACCGCTGCCCATTGTACAAGAGATTCCAGACAAAAACCGTATTACTATTGTTCATTTTAATATTATACTTTTGTTAAGTTTAACTTTTCCTCTAGATTTGCTGCGCGACAATTCACTGTAAGACTGGGTGATATTGACTTATCTACTGATAATGAACCGTCAGCTCCAGCAACTTATAATGTCAAAGAAGTGCGAGCTCATGAAAGGTAAACTGAGTTTTTATTTTAAGGCGTAAAAAAAGGACAATTTATGTCTAAATTTATGCGAAATTTATCTATGCGAATGAAAGAAAAAATTTGCGAGTAAAAATAATATTACTCTCTTCCGTTCTTCCTAAGAGAACGCCCGAGTAAAAGCAAACATTTTAAGTGTAAAACTTCGCTCCCGCCATTTTCTTATAGGTGGCACTAGAAGTCAGCATTGGTAGACAGATAGTTTTTGACATTTCCAAACATAACCCCAGATTAATATTAGTTGATTTGTATCTGGATCTTGAGGTTATTTTTAATAGAAAATGTCAGATTATAAATCAAATGCTCATCATTGGCGAGAAGTTTTACTTTTTTATCTTGATTAGCAAAAAAAACTGTGGTTGAGGTTCATCGAATGCTTACAAGATCTTATAGTGAGGCTACTGTCAGTGAAAGAACATGCCGCAAGTGGTTTCAACAGTCTTAGAACGGTGATTTTGTTGTGGAAGTACAGCATAGTGCTGGAAGGAAAAAATGTTTCTGAAGATGCTTAATTTGAGGCATCATTTAGAGAAGACTCATGTCAAAGTGAAGAGGGAGTGGCGATATCATTGGTATCGCTGGATTGGCAAATGAACCGGAGTTAGTAGTATCTGAAGTAATATCATATCTAAAGTAACAGTAAAGACATTGTAATGATCCGCCAGCAAGGATACTGGGTACCGCACGAACTAAATCCAAGAGATGTTCAACGACGTCTATTTGATTGCGATCAGCTGCGAGAAAGACAAAACCGGAAAGGATTTCTGCATTGCATTTTAACTAAGGGCAAAAAACGATTTCATTATGGGAACTCAAAGAACAGAAAATAATACGGATTTGGCCCAGCCATGCTTCCACACCAAAGCTTGAATTAGATAGTCATGGCTCCAATTTCGTGCTCTGTATTTGATTGGATCAGCTTTGCGGAGTATATTAGGAGCTATTAAAACCGTCTGAAACTATCATGGGTACGCTTTATAGAACGGATTTGATGCGTCTCTGCCGAGCATTGATAGACAAGCGTTCGCATTACAACGAAAGACACGAAAAGGTGATTGTGCCGAATGACAATGTGGTCAAAAAAGCGGTTAAAACGTACCATGAAACATAAAAATAGTAAGTTCTACGTCACCCGCCGTATTCGACAAATGTAGCTCCCACCGACTATTTTTTATTCCTAATAATGGAACATGGCTTTCCTGGATAGGAGCTTAAGGAAATGAAAAACCGGATCGACTCGAGGATTTCATCAAAATATGACAAACAATCCCTGCGTAGGATTGTTCTACAATCCTGAAAATGTCCTGCGGAACGACAAACATTTTGCAATACATTAACACATACTTCAAGCTATTTGAGAGCCTTACTAAATTGCTGATATGAGGCATGGACCGGATTCTTGGTTGCGAAAACATACTGAATGCGTTCAAAACACAGGTCCTTAGCCGAATCAATTGAAAAATAACACCAGAATGGAAGTGATGGAACATAAGCTCGTAAATATCTGTGTTATGAGCATTTTGATCTACACGAGACCTTCACTTCTAATCAGAGACCAAAGGACCTCTCCTCACATCTCTGGTAGCGACAAATCCATATGCGATGAATGGACGAAGAACGCGTACCTAAAAAAGTTACTCGCCAACAAAACCGATAGATAGCCAATATAGGAATGAAAACGATTTTCCAATATTGTGGGCAAGGAAAAATGATCAGGGCTCGATGGACCGAGACGATTATCTGTGGTAACCCAGGACCTAAATAGGATATGAAGTTTCGTTTCTATGTCACTTTTAGTAAATTTGGTTCGAAACCAAACACTTCTTATACACCTTAATATGAAAATACTAAAGCTGGGCTTTGATAGATAAATTTGAAAGGATAGAAGTTGGTTTACTTTGGTTAATATTCATTAAAGAAGGATCACATATGTGTTCGCAGTTAACACTTAGCCCACAAGTGTAAGGGTCAAAATCTGATTGCCGACTGTTCTGAAACAAAGTTTCATTACCAACAGTAGGTTTCTCATCGCATATAACAACCCTTACCTCGAACTCTTACTCTCAAAATCATATCTTCAATCGTTTTATGTATTACACATTCTTGTAATATGATTATTTCTACCCAATCTTCTTCTAGGTTTTCACGAATTGGATTTTACAATGATGTCGCCATTCTTGTATTGGATCGCGCCGTCCGAAAATCAAAGTATATAATTCCAGTTTGTTTGCCAAAAGCTGGATTCACCCCTCCGAAGGAAAGACTAGCCGGGCGTCGAGCCACTGTGGTGGGATGGGGTACGACGTATTATGGCGGTAAAGAATCGACTGTCCAAAGACAAGCTGATTTGCCGATATGGCGGAATGAGGATTGTGATCGGGCATATTTTCAACCAATTACAGAAAATTTCCTGTGTGCTGGTTTCTCCGAAGGTGGTGTCGATGCATGTCAAGTATGAAACTGCGCCACTAGTAAGGTCCGATTTTTATTCAGTTCTATATGATTTCATATTTGTAGGGAGATTCAGGCGGACCTCTCATGATGAGAATTGATGCGAAATGGACACAACTAGGCGTTGTGTCATTTGGAAATAAATGTGGTGAGCCTGGATATCCAGGTGTTTATACTAGAATTTCAGAATATATGGATTGGATCCGAGCACATACCAGAGACTAATTTTAATATTTATCCTTGTAATTTATGTAACTATTTATTATCAGATTTTTTTTTGTATATAACAACACCACAAGTGATTGAAATGTAATCTATACCTAACGAAGTAAGTTCATAAAAATTAATTGAGTGTTTTATTTGATTTGGAATATAAATTTTTCAATTGTTTGTTTGTTATGTAAGGCCTACCAGCTTCTGTCAATGAATTCCTTCAATAACTGGCTTCTCATATCTGGCTCTTCGTTAGGAAGTTATTACGAAAAATGTCTTGCATCTCCCAAAATTCAATAACATTAAACTTGCCTACTCATTGAATATGCCGAGGCTTTCAACGTTGGCGAATGCTTTTTTCGACGCCAGCATATAGTAATGAAAATATTTATTCAACTGTATTTTATCGGCAAATAACTCCTTTTCGCACATGAAAATAGTTCTAAACCATTCTCCAAATGTATCAATTGGTTCAAGTTCTGAAAAAAAGAAATAAATGTAAATGGTTCTTTGGTTTGTTGGTTGGGTCCGTTCTTTACCCACAGAAATGTTGCGATACTCGCTAAGGATTTAAGTAATCGGCAATCATCATGAAAACAGAAAGTTTCAATACGTCAAGAGTATACGATGATTACCGAATTTTCCTGTCAATCGCTAAAGAGTGAGGTTCTCTGTTACCGTCACGAAAAATTCTCGGTGTTTATCGGACCATAAACACTCAGTGACGATCACAGAAATTTGCTTACTGTGCTCTTGTGACTGTCATGGAACTTTATGTTTGTTTGCAAGAAACACATCACAAGAAATCGTTCAATGTGCTCCAGTGACCGTCACAAAACTTTCTATTTATTTTCAAAAAAAAAAAACATGTGACGACCACAGGAGCCTTTTGGTTGAAATCGAAATATAATGTCCTTTGAAACCGCCACGAAACTTTCTCGGTGTTTATCTCACGATAAACTCTATGTGACGAGCAATGGACTTCTAAACTGTTTCGAACAGATCGCTCATTACCCCTTCGCTGTGATTCGCAATCCGCTCGTAACGAGTCTTTTCAGAATTTTTTGTATCTTTTCTTCGGCGAATAGTTGCGCTCAATTGTCAATAAACCAGGCCACACTTTTCAAGCTATTGCTAAACTAGAATAGTATTCTGGCCGTTGAAAAATAAAATTTTATTTACACATGAAACTTATTTTTGTCGCCTATATTTTAATATCCCAACAACGACTCAATCAAATGTCATGAACCACATTAAAACAAAACACAGAGATGCGTAATTTCGGAATTTTTTCCTGTGAATCGGGAGTTTTTCTTTTTGCCTGTAACAACAGCGCCGTTCGAACTAGTTCCCAATGTCCTAATGACATCAAGGTTTTAAAAACTTAGAGAGTCCTCGTCCAATTATGACGTAAAGTCATAAGTCCATTATGACGTTAAGAACTAGTTCAAATGGCCTCATCTGTCCCGGGCATAAGGCTCACGATAATCATATTGTACAACAACAAAGTTCAAAATGTTGAGAGCTTCGGAAAATATCTTTTTTCATTGAAAATTATTGCTGGTACGTACACATTTTACCCCCACTGTATTTTTCGTCCAGAGGGTAAAAAATATGATAAATGCTCGAGTAACACCAATATTGGTGAAGAATAAGGCACACATAAGCCAACACGGGAATCGTGGGGCATTGAATTAAATTTGGATCGAATTTTTAAAAATAGAAAAAGGTTTTAAAGAACTTTACACAAATCAAAGATTATACAGAACAATTACAACAGACAGAGCAGGACCAAATCGAAGCATTTCCTCAAAATAGAAAAAATTTGAACTTTTTCCTTTCATCATAAAGTGACCCTTCCTGCTTGTGTAAAGGACGGACCTTGCAATAAGGATATTAATCACCGACAAACACAAAACGTTACCACACACCGAAGATGACACATCACCGAAATGCGTTTATGAACGCAAATATTTACTTCAAACACAGAATCAAAAAAGTGAGCCGGTAGTCCTAAAAAATATAAGAGCTCCAAAGATCAGGCCTTTTGATTGGATGTTTGTTTTTAATTGAATATTTCCTGGCTGAGGATTAAATAAAGCGAAAATAAACACCAGCTCTTAGCTCGCTCAGCTGAAATTAGCCGATAAGCACAATAATGTAATTGTAATTGGTGCAAGCAAGGCGAGCAATGCCATTAATTTGCCGAAACACTCTTTCGCAGACACATGAAACGTTTATTCTGAAATAATAACTAACGCAATTCTAAATTGCAAAATTATCCTTTTCTTGAATATCTATCTTTTTCATATTTTCGTCAATTCAAAGCTTCCTGTTACTGTTCAGTTTGATAACGAGATCAGGCGAAGCTATAGTTGACAGCAAATGGCAACATAGACAAGTTCCATACCAATAGAACTGATTCAAAAAAGAAGAACTTAAAGATCAGATTCTCAATACACTACGAAATATCATCTTTGGGCAACCACCCACTTGAAGATAGCAACTCCGTTGTCCTTCACCTTTTGGAAGTTGCTTCAGAAATGCTGTCAAGAGCCTTCGTTGGTGCTGTTCGATCGTTCTGAATCGACTCGAACCGACATTGTCGTGATGCAGCTTCCATTTTGCGGAAATGGCTAATCGGACGCGAAAAGTTCGAAACTTCTTGTTAAAGGTACGAACGCGTCAGCAATCGACTCCATCTTGGAACTCATCCAGGGGAACAATACGTCGATCGCTTGTGTGAGCGATGTCCAGCTTGTCACTTGTTGCTACAACGCATAAGCGTCGGTCATTGTTACCAATTCACTCACGTTGGACATATTGTTGTCGATAGGAATCGTCGATGACTGTCATGTGCAAAGGTCCCTTTCAACGAGATCCCTACCTTCTTTAACCCTTTCGCTACCAGCGTCACATATATGTGACGATCCGATTTTCTTGCCTGGGCCCGGCGTCACAAATATGTGACGGGTGTTCATTATCAGTTTATGATAATTGTTTGCACCAAATCGTGTCGTACACAGACGGGTTATGTTATAAAACAATAAAATAGATACAAGATGTTATTGGTCTGGCAATAATTACTTTTTTAAAAATTTTCTGGGCATCACATATGCTACGTGTTCTTTATCAGTATTTTTCAATTGGTTGCACTAAGTGGTGCCACAAGTAGATTAGCTGAGTTATAAAACTATCTTATTGTTCTGCTGCAGGGGTTCTAGGTTTTCTTTACCTGAGCAAACATACATAAGATGTTCTTGTTCAAGGATGAAATCTAATTTTAGTTATTTAGTAGCAGTTGGATTGATCTTTTCTGTGTGAACGTTCAAAAAAAGTGATAGAATTTGTATATCAGGAAGAAATACCACAATTTTCATTGGATAAGGTAATATTCATATATAATATTCAATAGTAAAATAATATTTGAATATGTAATTTTCAATACAGCATACATCTTGTGTCCACAAAATGAATAATCTTCGCACCAAGCAACAACCCGATGAACCGACAACCGATGAAATGCTGAAGTTTTTGGGATTGTGCATTATGATGGAAAATATCCGTATGCGTAATTTCAAGTCATATTGGAGCACAAATCTTCTTTATTACCACCCTTTATTTGGACAAACGATGTCCAGAAATCGTTTCGAAGCAATACTTCATAAAATTGATAAAGTGTTGAATCATGTGTTGGAAAACATTAAAAATGTGTACTATCCGGGACAGAACTTATCAATAGATGAGGCTTTACTCTTATGGAAAGGTCGTTTAGCATTTAGACAATATATTCCACTAAAAAAGGCAAAATATGATATAAAAATATACGAATTGTGTACTCCTGACGGGTTTGTTCTAAACTTCATAATTTATCGTGGAAAGAGTACGGTTAGTAATAATAATGGTCACGCCTTCTCTATTGTGTACAAGTTATTACGCGATTACTTGGGAAAGGGTCATACTATTTATATGGACAACTTTTATAACAATGTCCAATTAGCAACTTCTTTATACAAAGATAAGACACATGTTGTGGGAACACTTCGAAAAAATCGCAAAGGCAATCCCAAATTTGTAATTGAGAAAAAGCTAAAGAAAGGAGAATCAATTTTTGCAAGGCATAGTAATGTGTTAGTGCAGAAGTGGAAAGATAAACGAGATGAGCTAACAATATCAACGAAACATAAAGCATCATTTAAAAAAATACGGTGCAGAAGTGGGAAAGTAGTAAATAAGCCCTGCACAGTTGCTGATTATAATGAGAATATGTCGGGAATCGACAGAGCAGATCAAATGATCTCGTATTATTCTTCTCCTCGGAAATCAACACGCTGGTACATTAAATTGTTTTTTCATTTATTTGACATAAGCATTTGGAATTCTTGTTGGTTATACAACAAAGTTCATGATACCAAACTAAGTTACATAGACTTTAGAAATGACCTTGCCAATAAACTACTAAATCGTGAGTGGACAACAGAAATACCTGCAATTCCGCATTGCAGCACTTCAGATGCATATTTTCCTAAAAAAACTGGAAAAAAGAATTAGATGCCGTGTATGCTCCGCCAATAAAAAGCGCACAGCTACTATGTATGCCTGCGAAATATGTAAAACAGCTACAGGACTACCAATTGGGCTATATATAGAAAAATGTTTCAAAATGTATCATATAAATAAATAACGTGTATTTCACTTTGAAAAATAGTTTTTATTTTGGTTTTCCTTTCCCATTTTACTCATTTCCTTTTAATCAAATGTGTCACATATATGTGACGACGGGGCTGCCAAAGGAATTGTCTATCTATAGCCCAGTGTCACTTATGTGTGTCAGTTTGCAAAATTGCTAATTTCCCTTAGTTAGAACGTTATACATACATCCCACAAAAATAAATGACAATTGGTATCATATATAAATAATAAAACGTCTGGGCTGTGGTGGCAGTTTTTCTCCTGAGGCTCTGGTAGCGAAAGGGTTAAACAGTTTGTACCATTCAAAAACATTAGAACGGACTATGCAATTTTTCCCGTAAGTTAACACAAGGTTGCGCTTCCTGTCTCCCCGAGTAAGAAGAAAAACTGTTGTATATCGCTGCTCCAGGGATGGACTCATGTTGTGCTTCGACGATGATCGATGTCTATGCCCAACCAACTCCAAAGGCGGCTTAGGCTGGTGTTTTTCTTTTGCTGTTAACCCTCCACTTCGTCAAGCCAGCAAAACCTACTTCACAGCTCCGCTCACACTAAAAAAAATCAGACCAACTGCTTTGCCAATAATGCCAAGGATTTGCCAATAATCCTCTACTCTCAAGTTAATGAAAATCCAGCTAGTCCTGGTGAACAAAGATAGCCAGTCGACGTTAGATACAATATCAAAGATTCAGATGCCATTAATTTATGGATTTTTTTCACACTAACAGGTGAAAGCTTTGAAGATCGTCACTGTTTTCTCCATCATATATGAGAAGTTTGAGTAAGTTCGAAAAAAGTATGACGGCCGCTATACTACCATTCGATAATGCAGCCTGCAAGGAACATTGGCTCTACAGCAATCAAATAACATCAAAGTTAAGTTAATTTCCAAAGTAAAGAAGGCGTCATCGACAAAATAGCAGAAAGTTTGCCAAAAAATCTTTTTATGGGCACAATGCGTATGAGATTAACATTTAACATGTAATAATTACAAATATGGTTCTATGTGCTTAATGGATATACGAAATGACAGTAATTAAGAAACATTATTTAGTTTCAATTCATGCCATATTTCGATCACTGCCTCTAGAATCGAGTCTTTGAAGGTATGGTATAATGTACGGCAGTTCCCAGTGTTTTAATAATTGCCGAGAAAACCAAATGCGTCCATACCAATTTAATAAATAGTCAACTTGATTTTACAAAGCTGACAATTCAGCACAATATAAATTGACACTAAAAATATTTAATGTTTACAAACGAGATCTGTTGAAGATACTAAATTTCAATAGCTTGCAAAAGATGGATGTTTGGTTAGCGAAGTAGTTTCAGACACCTTAAAACCAAAACCATCAATTGTGACGAATTGTACCGCATTAGTAAGCATTCTAAGAAAGTCATCGTTTGCCGACCATTCAACACCACATAAAACATATTTATAGTGGGATAGGTTTTCTCTAATGGATACAGGAAAATTTGGATACGTTCTACTGACAGAACAAAAGCCAAACACCAACGAGATGAATACAAAAAACTACTTGTTAGATACCGCAGCATCCTGACTGTTTGAACTCTAATCGCTTCCAGTCAGTCTAAATTCAACAGTCACCGAAAACTCCACTAAAGTGAAATAGAACATTTGCAAACACAAAATCCTGCGTTTTATCCGTGCCAAACCAGTTTAGTCACAGATTGTAATTTCATGTCCGAGAAACAAAGTTGAATCAGCCTAGAACACAAAAATGACGAAAACCAACCTATCCTCGAATAGAAACTGAGGAAAAATCGTTTTGTTAATGGAAATTCACAGCCAATTTGAAACGTACCGCGACATCCTTCATGCAACTTCGGAAAAATAATACAATTAAGCCCAATCAAAACAACACGAATAAACGAACACATCTCGACAAAACGCCATCGATTTAAAATTTGAAAAATACACTAATTTATTAATATTTATATGATCACTACCAATAAAAATACTTAATACAAAGGTCTTATATGATTTAAAATAAATAGACTGATACATGCTTTTTATAAAATTTTCACTTTCTATATTTCCAAAAAAGTTGAAACTAATTTGTAGTAATTGTAAATATTTTATAATAATCGAAGATATCATAAGAGATTGTTCCGAAGAAATATTCTTCGTATTCTGATTCTGATTGCAAGAAATGTGTACGTTTGCTAAAATGAATTTGCAATGAAAATAAAAATGACTCTCCATTACTACACACAATATCTGTTTGTTGTTGTTAATGAATTGCAATAAACGATTTAACTTTTTCTTCTTCTATTTGTTCGCACAGCCTTTTCAGAAAAAAAGACTACTACGCTCTTGTTGGAGAATACTTCTAAATATATATTCTTTTTCAAGAAAAAAATCTTTATATTAATAGTTGATCACAAGACTTGATATTTTAATTAAATAAAAAAAAAACAGGAAGAAATAGATACAATATTTGTTTTACAAGTATATGAAGAAAAAATGATCACAATTGTCTCTTTGCAAAAAGGTTCTTTGTTATGTTTGAACGATATTTGTCAGTGAAAAGGTTTTATACTTTCGATAGGTTGATAGAATACACAAAACAGGACGGGGGTAGATTCTCTCCGTGAATACGAAAAGAAAATTGTATGGGAAACTAGCTCTCTTTTGGATTAATATATGGCTTGTCAAATGTCCTTTTATGAATGACTTGTTGTTTTGTTTTATTTCGAGTTGAACACGAATTTCCGGGTTTTTCAAACAATCTTTGAACAAATACGTTTGCCTTCTATTTTTCGCTACTAGATACGTCACGACACTTCTTTCCAACAAAACATCAAACACCGACTTCTATCACTACCTTTCGAAAATTGAAATAATTTTTTTGGAAAAAAAATCTGCGCGGACAAATTTTAAACGTTAACACAAACGGCCGAAGAAATGCTACTGGCTCGCAATCTTTTCTGTCTTCTTCGAAATTATACTTTTCCCCGTTTTCAAATGGTGTCCAAAATTTTTATAACCAAATTAACTTCTTTTTTTTCAACTTTTGATTAAAATCCTGTCCTTAATTGAGATTTTATGGCTTACAATCTAATGATTTGTTTTTCTGTGTTTTTTTAATTACTTTTTGTTTAAGTCTAAAAAGAATTAGTTTTTACTTTGTACTTTTTTTAATTTTTTCGTTTTTAAATTTTTTTGTAGTCTTTTTTGCTTTTTTACTATACTGTCCTTTAATCAAAACACTTTCGTCACTTTTTTTTAATTATTTGAACTGAACGGCCACTTCTCGATACTTGTGGAACTCACACTTTGTGTCTATATCGCGCTTTCTTATGTCTTTCGACGATGCGATATGCAACTAAATTGATGAAAAACACTGCGATAAATTTTCTGCGCTTTTCAAACTGAAATACACTGACACTGAATACTTTTCTCTCAGCTCTGTTAACACTGTTCAAAAATTGGAATTATTGGAGAGGTGGGCCAATCTTCTTCTTCTTCGGAACTTGAGCTTTCTGTTCTGTGAAAAAGGCGGAAAAAGAAGAGAAAATTACGATCAGAATTCATGGTGGATTGATGGTCACTGTGATGCAATGAAAAGGTTGTTGCTATGGGGGATCAAATGTTTTTATGACTTTATGTTTGTAATGTCAGCAGCCAACATCCTTTTCATGTTTGTTAATGTTTGTGGTTTTGTAACTGCACATAAACCTACCTTAAGCGAGTAATATTTTCATCAATCATGCTTCCACGGTGTTCTTCAATGGTTGGCAAATAGGAAGTTAATTTGTTTGTTGGTCGTAGAGCACGCATTGTCCGAGTTGACAATCGCCAAACCAGACGTTGCTTGTATGGAGTTTTGTGTTGATTGTTGTACGAATGTAAAATCTGCGATACAAGGGACCTCGCACAAATGAAAACATCGTGTGGCATCTGCAAATGTGAAAAGGACAAAATAATCATTAGAAAACTTCCTGCCGATTAAAATTATGCAATAAAAAGTCACTTACCCCAACGAAATCTTGCATGTACACAGCATAATCAGCAAGTCTTCGAATCTCGAGACTTTGCATTGAATAGCTCTTGCCCAAATGCATTTCAAGGTGATTGCAAATTAATGCAAGGGCCAACGTGGACGGCACGGCCAAGGTTGTTCGCACATCACACAGCAGAATCTCAATAGCCATTTCAAGTTCTTCCAACTTGATAACCTTATCGAACTGATCGACGAACAAACCACCCATTTCCATTGCCAAACGTCTGAATAGGATATAGTAGACACGTACAAAATTGAGAGCTGTTACTGGTGGATGACCGAATTGGACACCAAGTTTATTCTCAATAACACCGGCCATACGTTCCAAATCGCGAGCAGTGCAACCAACCTGTGCGGAGGTGAAAAAAATTAAATTTTTGAATATCTTTCAAGCTCATACTATCAACTCATTACAGAATGATGAAAACAGTAGAAAAGAAAATTGAAAAAATGGCATAAAAGTAATAAAAAATATAAAATAAATTTACAAACAAAAAATTACGCAGAACCTATTGAAATGTGATCTTACAAATTCGTCGTCCCGCGTATATCTTTGATAAGGACACGTTTCGACCAACTGCAGCAATCATCAGCATCAGCTATCTGTAGCATGTTAGCCTAAACACGTCCTCACCAAAGATAAAGCACGATCTAGCGAGTCTGTTAAACCAACAGATTTAGAATTTTTTTAAATAGTCGAATGTTAGTAGGCCTTATCCACAGACAAATAAAAATAAATCCCTGTACTTTGAACTTCTCGAATAAGTCTTAATGTGTCCTTAATAACCTCCTAGAAATCGTTACGGAATGTTCGATAGTACTTTGCAGTAAGTGAAAAAATTGCAGTGTTGATGGCATCCCAACAAAGCGCTCCAACCCAGACAGAAACATGCTTCCCAAGAAGTTGTAATCACTTTATCTAAAAACTTAGGTGATTGAAACTGTTTCATTCGAATGGAAGGAAGCTATTCTAGGAACGATTCAAAGAAAGAAAATAAATGCATCAATTTGTCTTTCAATTAACTTAATTCTCACTGGAACACTGCAAAGGTTTTCTTTTTTCTCAAAAATATCCAGTCGTTAACCCGAAACATTTTCCGTTTAACAAACGGCAGGCGTTCATCTGAGATGACCAGGCAGAACAAGCAGCCAAGAGATCGTAACTTTCCTCCATCTAATGCAGATAAGTGTGGTCTTCTTATCTACTGAAGAGGAGTGTCAAATACCAAACAGTGTCATCGTGACCTCGATTATACTACGAACAGAACCCACAAGTAAGACCTTCGTTACACCAGCATCCCTGTTTGGTTTACCCATTTTCCCTGTCACAAAGTTCGAGTAATTTTTTTCTCATTTCAAATAGCAGTTTTGACCTCAATTTCCCCATCATATGTACCCCCCCCCCCCCCCCCACTGCTCAACAATAAGCGATGATTCTCAACAACCCAAATGTGGTATAAATTCCAGTTAAATTAAATGTATCTACAAATACGAAGAATTCTTTAGGTTCATCATTCGATGTTGAACTAAGCCTACAGAATTGCAAAAAATTTAATCTTGAGTGGACGATCTTTATAAGTTAATTTGCTGAGCTTGAACGAATAGAAATATCTGGAAATCAAATTTCTATACATAAGCAGCACAAAGCGAAAATTCATTTGTTTATTTTTCAAAGCATTTCTATTTTTCAGACGAGTGATAAGATTTAGCGAATTCGAAAACAGATTTCGTTGAATAACTACCACATACGTTACGCATTTTTGCGTCTTTACTTTATTTTTGACTTGGACGATAGCTGCTGCCAATGACCTCACATCTACCCTACATGTTGGCAAATTGACAAAATTCTAATCGATTACAAAATCAACGACAAAAATATTTTAACATCTGATTATTGCCAAAAACTTTTACTTTTACAATAACATCTTGGACAAAAACAAAATCATAACAATTGAAAATAGCATAATAAAAGAGGACAAAAGCAAAAATTTATCTCAAACGATATAAATTCACATCAAACTTACTTGTGATATTGTTGCTAAATCATCTAAATTGATCGGCTCCAATTGTAATTGTTTAATGGCCAAATGAAATGATGCGACGCTAATGCAGGCCATATGTTTCGGCTTCACCGTCATCCGATTGAGGAATCGATCAACCAAATTGATAGCAGCAAACAATACGTCCGAGGGTAGCTCATACCAAACTTTCAAACACCGTAAAACATAAGCTGAACCGTCCCGTGCACCAGCTGTTATCTCTCGCTGAAATAAATTTAAACATTATCATCATCATCTTTTGCAAGTTGATAAAACAGAAACAAAACAAAGTGTGTATATAGTTCAAAGGAAGTTCAAAGGATTCTATGTTGGCTGGCTATAAGGGGTACGACGAAATAGTACAGAATTGTTCGCTATGATTTTCGTTTAAGTCGGGATTTTCCCTATCGTGAAGGCTAGTATTGAATGAAATTTTCTCTTGCTTCTGTGATTAGCAGCAATTTGGAAAAGGAAACTTTAACGCCTGGCAAACGTGGGCGTATATTTGTTTGGATGTTACGAAATACATTCTATAATATTCTTCAGTGTGTAAGTGTGGCGTGTTTTGTTATCAAACGCGTGTAAACACACGCTTTAACCTTAGCAGTTTGTTGCCAAATTTTCGACATCAGCAAGCAACCAAAATAAATCATTAAATGCCTCCCACAGACGCATGTATGCAAAAGTTAAAAAAAAAATGCCTATGAGACCAAAGTTTATAAATAAAATATTCACTTGTAGTCTCGAAACTCAATGCCACTCGTAAAGTTATGCTTGATTTTGCATGAAAATCTCCAAACGTTTGTATTGACATTGATAAATAGCTCTGAAATATGTATTTTGATTGCCATTTCGGGGGGAAAAAAGTTGTTGATGTGCAAAGAACCAAACAGATTTCTCCAACAAAGAAGAATACAACAATGGCGAATGGCTTTTCAAGATTGGGGACACTGCATTAGCGCAACAATAATCAAATGAAACTTTCTAAAAAATTTAATTACAGATAGTGTTGTGTTTGCAAAACAACAACAAGTAACGAGTTTGATAGGAAGATATTTTTCAAGGGTATCCAGTCTTACAGCGATAAATGAGTGAGAACAGCGACAAAAGAGTATCGAAGACAATGGCGGAAGATCTGAACGTTACGCATACACCGAGACCCGAAAATCGTATCCATTTGGTATGTGAAGAGAAACAAATAGCTTGAACAATAAAACCATACTCAATACAATTTTTCGAAAGCAACTTTGCCAGATATAAAATTTGCCACCAGTCCGTAGCTGCGAAATATCATTCCATTTGAGTACACATTCTAAGCTTTTTGCTAATATTTGTTCTAATCAACTCCAGCACGCAATGTGGATATAAGATATCATTCGGGGTTGGACACTGTGAATAAAGATGGGTTTAACGTTCAGCATGCTATTAAGAATGGTTTCGCGATCGCATACACGGGACATATGTGGTTGTAGTCATATTCAAAACAAACAAATCAAATTGAACTAGTTTTCAAATTGACTATTCTGCTTTTTCGCCCACAATACAACTACAAGTCTGGAATGGATATAAATAAGAGCTATTGAAACATTTTGGACTATCGCAACCCTCGCTACCCTCGCTACCCTCATCGTGGCATAATATCTAGACGGTGTAGTTTTTTGGAGCAAATGTGCAAACAATATTTATTTATATTTAAATGCGCAGTTGATAACACATTTAGCTTATCGACAATTTCTTTTCTATAGCGCAATAATTTTGAGGTCGCTATGTTCAAATTTCCCAGCTCTTCAGCCAAGCTACGCCTTGGCTTGAAAGTCGCAATAAACTATTGGAGCGATAACAAAATACAAACAAATACAAAACAAATATCATTTGATTGACATTTGTTTGTATAGCATAAAACATATCTAGCTTGATTTTCGCAAATTTGTTTCAACTCATGATACGCCATTTAGGTCTTAATTGAACTATTCAAAACCTGCAAGAGGATACTATGTTTAGTGTAAGCTACGATAACAACTTCCACCAGCGATAAACAGAAATTGAAAGTATTCGGTAGTGATTTGCTGCTGCCAGGTACTTGCATAACGTTTGAATAGGGTTTTTTCTTGACCCTAATCGATTATGATGCAAAAATGTTACTAACTAAAGCTTAATTCGGAGCACAGTGATTACATGGGATATCTGCTGCAACTTTCAAGTTAAACTTACCTAAATTTGCCACCAAGTAAATATTTTCTTTGGATTCTTTGATATATTTCATATGATAAGAGTTTATTGATTCACGAACAAAAGGAAAAATGACAAATCATAGAGATTAGTAAAGCTTTAAAGTCGTCATCAGCTTCCAAAATTAAAAAATAACCACTATTGCGTTTGAAATAAATTCTACGTCATACTCTGTCGTATTTTATCAAATCAGTCGATGACTAAGACGCCTGAATTCGTTTGGAATTAATAGTTTCTTTCATCATTTGTTTGATCAACCTTCTAAACAAATCATCAAATATCAAAAAATCAATTCCAAATATTAAATAATTGCAGGAGCATGTTCCGACATAACAAGGCAATGACCTCCATTACATAGTCCAACAAATATTACAGCATTGACCACCTTTAATTAAAGTGTTTTAATTGAAATATCGACCAAAAGCGCATTTGCTTACTTGTGTAAAATAGAATTTACATGCATGAATACGCAAGGGTGATAAATGGGAATCGTTGTAAATCTGTAAATGTTTTAACAATTATTATCGTTTTACCCAAATACAAATGGTTAAATTTCGGTACGAATATCTCATATGCGGTTTTGAGTTGCCGTTTAATAGTCAATAAGTGTGCAATTGGTTGTGTAATATACAATAATGCACTTGCGAAACACGGCAAAGTTGGTGGCTTTGTAGACAAATCTTGCTTTTTTATGAAAACTTAAGATTTGCAAACTATTGACATAAGTCCACTTATTTACACAAGCGGAAACAATTGATAAAACATCTTTCATATTTTCAAAGACTGGAATTTTCTCAGACACAATCAAAATTTGTAATCACATTCATTAGAAATTTATGGTGGGTCACCATGGATGAAATTAGGCAAGATGAGAAAATATATTGCAACGCATTTGAAAAAATAACGAGCAATAAAATCTGGAGGTTGATACGCGACCTCACAAAGGTGAGAAATTTGTAGTAAATATCGAAATTGTGGCAAATAATTCTCATCTAATGGATGTTTTCGTTACAATGAAACAATTTAGTCTCATAATGCGACGCTTTACCAATATAAAATACGACAATTCAACATTAAACAACTCAAGAACAGAAAGTGATGCTACTACTGCGCCAAAGAGGTCCAAAAAGAAATAAGAGGTATGAAATGATTATTTTATTTCTCTGATCGGGGCTTAAAATAGCTCCATTCAATCTGGAAGCAATGCAACTTCAACAACTACCAACGAACGAAGATCTCAATCTCAAGCAAAAATTCTGAAATCCCGAAACATGACTAAGCTGATTGGTGAGGGTAGTTCATTTTTCGACAAGTTTATAACTATAGGGACTTACAGGATCAAGAATCAAACATTTTCTTGTCTGGTTTGTATTGTTTTAAGTTTCCGTACTTCCTGTATTGCGACTATGATAAGCGTTGTTTGGTTTGTTTCCTTCTGAAACCAAGTGTTTACAAAGCAAGGAGAGGAATCACTAACGAAATGAATTCTAAAAATCTAAAATTCTTAAAAATGACTGACGAGCATATCAGATTTTGACGTGTAGACTTTAAGGTAGCTCAGAGACGTCAGCTGGTTTTTTTATTTTCCGAGTAAAATCGCAGAGTGGTTAATATAATAGCAATGACAAAGAATCGAAAGAGCTGATAAAAGAATCAACTTTTCTCTTCTAAGGGTAAAACGAATCTTCAGGCTTAAACTTTATTGGCAATAACCGTGGTCAGCATTCCCAAATTAACAGCAACAGGAACATGTATAAACACTTACATAATTGGCAAGGAATAGGATTCGTTCTTCGTTAAAGCTCATAAACTGCAGTTCTAAAATCAAGATCAACTGCTTGGTTTTATTTTGTGGCTGAAAGTGATCAGTGAGTCCAATAGTACAGAGTAAAAATGACTACTTCCTAGATGATCAACGACCTTCACTGGAATGCGTAACGCATGACGTTATTAACGTTTTGATCATGAAATTTCTAGGTGTGATTCATGGGATTACGGCAGTATGAGCAATTTCACTTCACAATCTTTTGGAAAATTTGATCAAACAGCCAACACAGAAGATAGAAGGGCAAATATTAAATAGATATTTATAAATTTTCAAGCCATATTAAATAGAATGACGGATAGAAAAAATTGTACTTACCGTTGATTCTTGCGGCAAAATCAGGCAGGTATGATACTTGGATTCCAACGTATAAAACTCCTTAAGCTTCCCATACAAATCGTTGGTGCCGAGTGCTTCAAGCTCAGCTGTTTGCGAATTATTCCGTTGTAATAATTGTAAATTGTGGTGACTTGGTTGCGCTTGTTGTTGTTGTAGTTGACATTGCTCCTGATGATTATCTTCTTGTCCACCAGCAGCAGCACCCGGTATCCCAAGCCGACACCCCCCGTCACCGGTCGGCGACATTCTAATCCACTGCTCCCGCATCTCCTGGTCCACCATCATGGCGGCATCGGTGGCACCGTTTTGTAGTAAGGAGTCGCTTAAACGAACGACTTTACTACCGCCGGCCGATGCATCACAATTGGCAGCAGAATAGCGTACAGGGACAGACATTTTGAGGGCTGGCCTAGTACCTATATTTGATTTTACAGAATCAAAAATATATGTCTTCAGTATAGGATTCGATCACGCTTATGTTTGTATGTTTTGTGATTTTATAGCTTGACTTTGCAACTCCAAACTTCTATCTGTTTCGAATTGTACTCAACCAAATGTCGCACTGGGCGTTTTTTGGATGTAAATTCGACAGAATAACGAAGCCTTGATTTGCAACAAATCTTTAACACAGTACAATATGAATAATAAATTAATAAATATTGTTTTCTATGCAAACGATTCAAATCTCTTGTGCAAGAAATTCGAATAGCTGATTTAGTACACAGTGGTCAATGTTCAAGGAACCGAGACCTTCGTACTCCTTCGGCAAAATATATGAATATTTGCCTAAAAATCAAGCCCAGCCACCCTCTTAAGAGCTACCACTTAGTTCTGTCACCGTTTAGTACGCTTTTGAAATAGGCACAAATCGGTCGTTCAACAAAACTTGACGCTTTGGAAACAACCTTGGTACCCCTTTTTCACTGAACTCTTGACAAGCTCAAGCAATTTCACTTGTGTAGCAGGAAAAAGTTTTTATCGCAGAAATGCAAAATACTGCGTACTTTTTCAACTATACACGCTTTCTTAAATAATTTACCAGAATAAATCTGCTGTAAGTAGTCGAAAACACAAAAATTAATGAAAAATGAAATGGTGATATAAAAATTACCTTGAAATTATTTGCAGCCAAGTAGGTTTTAGAAAATTTTGTTTAAGTTTAAAATTTAGAACTAAGCAAAAACACACTCAGATTCCACACACGCCACATTATTACCTATTGCACAAGCATTTTATTTTGCACTAATTTATATACAATTATCAAAAATAAATAGGAAATTAAAGACGCTACACTAACGGAAAACATAAACAGAACTTCTTCTTTCTTTGTTTGAACAAACGAATGTTTCGCTATACCAAATCTGACGCAATGACTGAATATTCAAAGCGGAACGTTTCGAAACCAGCTGAGCTACACTCAATGGTCACTCACACTTCTTAAAAATCTATGTTGAGAAGAAGAGCCTACAAGAATTCGTTTATACAGATATGTTTGCCATACACACACACACACGCGCGCTACTATGCTATCAAGCGTTCCACAGCTACATGCAAACCCGTTCCAAATTATATAGATATCAGTAGCAATGTAGCGGAACAGGCACTAAGAAATCCCTAGAAGCTATACTAGTACAGTTATCCATAATGGAAACGAGACGTTTCGCTGACTGCGTTCTGTAACGTGACTACACATAAGGCCAACTATAGATATGACATATCGTTTTAACCCCTTGCGTTCGATTTTTTTTGTGGTTTATTTGAATGCATCCAGAAAAGCTTGAATTAAGTTCGCTTCAATCTACAAGAGTTGAGCGCGTGACAATCAGCAGGCTTGGTATACTGGTTTGACGATATCAAACGAATGTTCAGCACGAGTCATTTTTATTAAATGGAGTGAGGGGTTCCCAACTAGGGTGAAGCTTTGAGGAAAACCGAAAAGTGATTTTGGTTCAATGTTTAACGCAAATAATTTGAATCTTAAACAATACAGCAAAACGACTGCTAGTCATACGAATTGAGTTGATGGTAGTTGCTTGACAATTGCATGTTAAAAATTTTAATGCAACAAAGTTCATCCTTTTTCAGGTCATACATTTTAGCACCCCGCAGATACTGCTTTATGGCTAATATGATTCCTATTGCGACCCCGAAGCAGCTGTCTATTAATACTTATGTGTATCAACTTGGGATAATGCACACAACTTTTTTTTATTCCTTATTTTCTAAAGGCTGCAAAAGTAAAGTAAATGTGAAAGTCAAGAGACTTCGTCAGTATTAATCGATTAATTCTCGTATACAAGAGGTAGCTAGGAAGAATTTTAGCTATGCTGGAAAGGAAACCTCCACACTTTTAATTGGGTTGGTGAGCATTAGTCGGAATATCTTCATTTATATATATAAATATATTTAAACATAAATGATTCAATAAATTATTTTATCCAAAGTTTATAGTTAATATGCATGTTTATTCGTGTTTATCGGCCAAGCATTGCCTTGACGAAGAAGTATTGGACCAAGCTAATTCGTAAGTGATGGAGTTTAGTTTTAAATTTTTAATGCTATGACGTATCACAATACTTTAAACAATTTACATTGATGTATAAAATACATTCTCGACTGCTTTTGTTTTCCATGACTCAGCACGAAAATGCCTAACATTTCTGCACCGAAAATCCTATAAATGGCACACTTTCGAAAAAAATAATCTGTGACATTGGACAATGGACTGTAAAAATTAGTTATGCCTGGATGGATGTAACTTTAAATATCCTCTCGACATCTTGTATCCAGCCCGTTTTATAACATATTGAAGAACAACTGTCAAATAGCGTTGATCTGTACATATATCTAGGAATATCATTGTTCTAAGCTTGATCGCCCTATTTTTGGGTTAAAAACATTTGCACTATGTGAAATATGAAGAATAGAAAGGAACTGAAGTCTACGCCGAACATGAATATAAAATTAATTGAAAAATGTAACTTTGAAACATATGAAACTCATTTCAAAGTACTTTTGTACCTACACCCATTCCAAACGCAAGAAGGACTATGTGAATGATTCAACAATGCATTTTGTTGCATCAGAAGTCAATGAGCATGGTCTGAAGTTTGAAAAATTGACTCAATTGGAGCTGATGCCAACAGATGCCCGTAAGGCGTTTCATGTCGGCCGCAACACTACTCCAACGCTGCAAGCCAAAGTCGCTTTTACACCGTATCTTCACTGGTGATAAAAATGGATTTATTACAGCCTTATGCGGAAAACATTATGTGTGAATTTTGGCCAACGAGAAAAGTTCACTTCGAAATGAAGTGATTTAAGAGTAGAATGTGAATTTGTATATTTAGTGAAGCCAAAGGATTTGTACTATGAGCTATTGGAGCGCGGCGAATTCCATCGAAAGCTGTTTATGCATTTAAAACTGATAGTGATGAATTATCGTAAAAGATATGATATATCTCACACGGGACTGAGACAATAAAATAAAATTTCGAATGAAAGATTCTACATCATCCGATTTGACAATCATCCACTCGTTTGATGGACCGTTGTGGTCTCTGGATATTCTTGCTCCAAAAACATGCTCTCAACAATTTTTTTTGCGCAGAATCTACGATTTCCAACAAGTTAGCACTAATGTAACATTTCGTTCCTTGGACGATGCTTTGAGTAAAATGAATTTTTAATGAATAAAACTGAAAATTTTCATGAAAATCCCCTAAAATTTACTTCACGGAAATCACATCTACAGAAATTTATTTGAGATTGTGTAATTGCGTGGCCATTATGATCAATTTGATTTTTACATGAAGTAAACAACAAAGCTTAATTCATATCCAAATTAAAAGAACAGATTCACAGTTTTTGGATAATTTATATAAATACCAAAATACCCTTTATTGACAATAAGAACGTTACTTGACTTGTGTTAATTATTTTCCAATCCCTTAGCACATTTTATTGTGCAATTAGAATGGAATTTTCTGAATTTGCGAATACTTTTTTTCATTACAAGCCAGAATCGATCAAACTCACTCGACGATAAGCAACAGATTTTAATATCAGCTTTAATTCCGTTCCAGCATTAAACGAATGTTGAAATATTGATGCAATATTGCATTAACTGAGCGTAAGTACTCGGACAAGATAATTTGCAATCAATGTGCTGAGCAGCACGTCCACAATGCGAAGATTTCATCATCACGTGAGATTCGACCTCCCCAAAATCCGAGTTTCACAATAAATTTCACATTGACCCCCACTTCCCCCATGTCAAAACAGTCTAAATTTATGAAATCCTTAAGTGTCGTGAAATTTCGACAAACATTACTGTGAAGTGATTCTTCATAAAATCTATCTACCTATCCAAAATATGTCACTCAACACTGTACTTGCTAGATTTTGCAAGTCTTAACTTGTGTTGTGTTACTAACATTAACTCAACAAATTGAAAATTGATGTCCCCGAATAAACATATGTCTCCACACATATCAATTCAAATTCTTCTATTGAGTTCAAACGTTCCATTGCCATATCGTTCTTAGCATACTATCAAACATTAAACATCGTACGATACAAACGACAACGACACAACACAAACCTACTTGGCCCGAATTCCCGATTTCAACAATACCCAGGGAAATTTGCAACTCTTGTTTTCATTTCGACAAACAACCAACAACAAAACAATATTTTCACTCACTTTTCCTGATTTCCATACGCGTCAAGGAACTTGAAACAGCTTTCAAACTATCGTTTAAACTGACAATTTGGCAATCATATTCCTTTACTAGACTAAGTATATCACAGTCACGAGAATTTCGATTGACTAAAAAATTGTTTAAGATCAGCAATAACAAAACTTCTTGAGCTGAAAATTACTAACACTAAACTGATGCAATAAACGGAATGAATTGAAACTGACTTGAAAACATAGAAGAGACCTCAATTTTACAACATGAGCAGCAGCAGCTGGGGACGAACCGAAACACAATACATGCGTCTCTGTCTGCCCATATTACAAACTCCTTGGACTAAACATTATGCTAGTATACTGGTGATATGCGGGAAAACACCATGGTCAAAATAGTGTTGGTATGAATGTAGAGCGCACCCGCGTAACTTCGCTCTCGAAATACACACGACGTTGGAACGTGCGAATACAGACGAACTGGGAGGTGAACAGCACACACCCCACACCTAATACACGTGCAATTTCGCCTTGGCCTACACGAAATTGTATGTGGTGTTACCATCTGCTACTTCATCCAAAATGTATATACATGGTATTGATTTATTTCGTGCAAATCAGGTGACTGGGAGCATTAATTGGTTAAATATTCAATGAAGTACGACGAGTAAATAACAGGAGCGTTTTGGATACACTTGAAAGGATGCAAATATACAACAACGACTTTCTCGCTAGTAAATTGAATTTCAAAGTTAGCAAGTATGAGCCAGACGAGGCTCTTAACTTTAAACAGCCGATTTTTAATTCCCTGACGAAAAAAGCACTCAGTTATCAATCAACTTCAGCAACATATAGCAAAAAAAATGTTCATCGATATTTATACTAAATGCCAATAAAAATTCGTATCAGACAGATTTGAAACCGAGTGCCAAAACATGGGATTGAATAACGGGAAAAGTAAACAATTGTATATGGACGATAAACCTAAGCATTGTAAATAAAAAAAATTAACAATCAAGCTTAACGGTCAATGAGCTAAAACGTATCACGCGATTACAATTCTTGCATGTAATCCATATTCGTTAGAAATTTGTTTTTTTCAATTTTCCACTCTGATCGCCACGAACTACACGCATGTAAACTTGATAAAAACTTCTATTATTTGATATAATTAAACTGAGGTAAAGGCATCAGAGTAAGGTTTTTGCTTGCAACATGTCATTGTGACTGGGAATCAAAATGAATACGCTTTAAAACCACGAAAAAAAATGTACATAGCGATTACTGGTCAATAATTGATAACAATCTATCTCACTATCAACACCAAAATCGAATCAGTTCGAAAGTTTTGCTTTTTATCTTAGAGGACCTAAAGGTTGCTGTGTTTTGTAATTGACGATTTTATTATGTACGTTCAATATACAGTCCCCTCTCAGATTGTTTAAAGGATCTCGTCAAATATAATGAAAATTAAGCGGGAGGTCGACCGCACGGAAAAAGCGAGCCATTCTGCGAGTCGCTTCTAATTCAATGACATCGGCACAGTAGATTAGAGCACAGGCGAGTGTAAAGACCAATTTTCGAAATGTTCAACGTATTTTTAAGCAAGCTGAGCATTTACTGCGAAAGAAGTTGCAACGTAAGCCATTATAGACGAAGGCAAATAAGGACGTTCGGACGTAAGCACGAGAATATGGATGTTCTGTTGTCTGACAATAAACATTTCAATTTAGACTGGCCAGGTGGTTTGTGGTGTTATTTCGATGATTTGCGACAAATAGGCAGCGATGGAGTCAGGATATGGGTAATGTTTTTGATTTAATGGCAAAACGGATATCTTGTTCGTGGAAAATCGAATGGTCAGTGATAATTATATTACTTATTCCCGAGCAACTAAGGCGTCAACCTGCAATAATTTCTGATGGAAATTAAATTTTTCAACAAGATCATGCACCAGTTCACAACGCCCATCACAATGATCTCTCATTTTCAAAATGCAAATTCATAACCGCGCTTCCGTGGTTAGCACGTTCTCTGGTCTTAAACATAATGCTAAAACGTGTAAATATGGAGGCTTCATTTTATTCTCATGGGAAATGTCCTATGATACGCATGGGGAGTCATATAGTTTTGTCGCGTCGACTAGTATCTAAATTTTGCCTTTTTTCAAATTTCTTTTAGTTCAATTTTTGTTCAAGCCTACACCTTGTGTCAAAAAGTCGAGAGAAAAATTGTTTAAAACCGCTCAAGCAGGAGATTTCACTGCACAGTCCGGTGTGTCCGCCTTTTTTACGATTTTCGATCAATGATTCTTCCGATCACGCCAGTCGATTAGACCACTTATAACTAATCGTACATTGGCTCTGAATTGGGAACAATTCGGGAATCGAGACGATGAAGATGAATTTACAAAATAAAAATAAAAAAAAACAACAAAATTTTAGCCTAAACTTTCGTAAGAAAAGGATAGTTCTTAGCAACCAAATTTCACAAAACGCGATTCATGGTTTTCTATAAAATGTAAGAGAAAACTTCCGACGCATAATTAGTCTTTAATTTTTCCTTAACTCGCAAATAATTTCAACGGTTTCTAGAATCCACGAATTATTAAATTATCAATTCTAGGAGTTTTTGGTAGATCAATTTATCCATTTTCACTTAGATATAAAATAATCAGACAACATCCACCTAGCTGGTAGTGCCAATCGATGCGTCCCAGCCTGTGAGTTGGCACCTGATGAGAAGCGACAGGGACGCGTGTTCGAAATCAGCTTGAGCTCTTTCCACCTTTCTTTATAAATATTAAATTATGTTTCGATGAATAACCAATTTTTAACGTTTAACGTTTTCTTAGTTTTGAATCCGCGATAAATAGTTGCAACCATTTTCATGCCATACTTTGATGGATCTGGTAGATGTTTCTCATGTCTCTGGAGTTTCCAATTCAACCTGCTGTGTTCAGAAAGGATAACATCTCACTAATTTTCTTTTACTGGTTAAATGGTAGGTACTGAACGAGAAGATATTTACCATTACCATAGTTAAAGATTCTTAAGATTTACTGAGAATTCATCTATCATTATCAGACTAATTCTTGTCAAGCATGAAAGATTCATATAGATTTATTTTCCTTGAATTTCACGTGCCTCTAAAAAAGAATATCCTCGAAAACGACACACTTCTCCCTAGGAGCGAACAAGGCAACACTCGTTTAGATGTAAGGTATGACATGCATGTTTTAGGATTACAAATTTTCAATGTCGTATCACGTTGTATGTCACATGGAAGTTGCTTCCGTCTTAGGTTCTCAATGTTTCTTTTCTTTTCCCTTCCTTCGCCATAAAACCTTATCGCATAGTTTATAAACATTCCAACGTATTTAATTAGTTCATTGACGACATACTGGGCATTCACAGTATAGTTCAATAATCGGAGAGTTGAAAGGGAATAAGTGCAAAACAAATGTGTAATAGAATAACTTGAAAAAGTTATCTAAGATAATCAACTAAAAGCATACGAAATAAACTCAAACATTTGCTTTAAAACATAGATGAATGCAATGATTATTCTGCTTCTAGACTCTCGTTTTGTCTATCGACATTTTTAAAAATTCAAAGTGGAAATTATCAATTCCAATTTCTAACTCTTTACATGCATTCACATCTTTTATTTCAATTTATTTTGCTAAGTAAACCATGAATATCTCGTTTCGTTGTTCAATTTGCTTTCTGATTAGAACTTTGTTTTATCTTGCTTGAATGCTACATGAGACTTTTGCGTGAACTTCTAGTCAGTTTCTAGTTTAGAATTGTAAAAAAAAGCGGAATCTAGATAAGAAATTCACATTTGTTCATGCATTATTATCGCGACTACTGATACTGTCATGAATAATTTTCTAAAATCTCTTTATTGTAAGTCCTATTTTAATTTTAACGACAAGAAACGCAAGGTTGCATAATCAGTATGAAATGAGTTTTGTAAATCGGAAATGTTCTTGAGTTTCACCACTTTGATTGCAACCAGTTCACAAAGCTGCAAGGGTATTTTTTTTAATAACGTGATATTAATTATAAATAGATATTTCCCATTTAATTTCAAACTTCTAATTTAATAAATCTAAACGATCCAACCCGAAAAATTATTTGAATACTAAAATCCGGTTCAGAATTTTAATAGCGTTTTTAATGAACTTAGGTCGATTACTTGCACAAATTTTTCTTTGAAAAAGCACCAACTATCAGTCGTCCTAACACACTCTGTTCTAGTCAAGACAGAGATAGATAAACTGAACCCAATACTAAAACCAAATGAAAATAAATAGACGCACTAGACTGGTCGCCGAGACAAATATCTTGCAGTATGTTAGATCATTAAGTTGTTGATCGGGTAGTGACGCAAATTTTGCGTGACTACTTGTTCGTGTGTTATTTCGGATTATATCACTATTTATTTACGTACGTTAAAACGCCGTCAGAGAAACGAAGATAAAGAAAATTGTAGACCACAAACCGATTTAATTTTGAAAATTCAATTTTGTCAAGCACTAAAACTGATTTCAATAATTAAATCAATTAATGTTTGAATATAATTTTTACACATTTAATCAAGTTTACACGTTTTTAATATGATTTAGAGGTCATGTGAATTAAGGAAATTAATAAGCAGTAATTTGATTAATTCAGGAGAAGATATCAAAGCGTACTTTTCCATGCGAAGAATTCAATTATTGCAATCAAAATTATTTGGGCGTAGAATACGAGTTAATGACTAATTAACGAAAGCCGATCACTACTAAGAAAAGAGATAAGTGTTTGCTTTAAAAAAAAAATTAGCAGATCTACTGTTTACGTAATATTCGTTAATAGTAAGGGAATATAAATTTTTAAGAATATTCTATCAGGTCTAATATTTATGTTTAAAGTTTAATGACATTATTGTCAAATGGATTCAATTATTGCGAAATTTGGCCGAAATTTTTTTTTGGGAATTGTTCTTAATTTTTTGGATACAATAAAAATACGATTTTTTATCGATTATTCCTTTGAAAAAAATTCTATGAAATTTTTATGTTCTGATCATTTCACTAAATTAGGTTAATATGAGGATATGGCTGAATTTTCTCTTTAATTGTTGTGTGACTGACACTAAACTGACATTTAATTTTCCTTTGTTGAATAGTTCTATGTAATGCGAAAGGTTGCGGACATTCAAACGAACATTTCAAACGAAATGTTAATTGATATAATGAAATATCAGTAAAGGATAATTATATTGTAAAATAATAGACGCGGATCGCCGCCCTGCTGTTGGGCTGCTCCGGACTCGACTGAAAGAAATAGCTCCTGAAGAGAAGTTTCAGTAGGCTCATCAAAACAGCTTAATCTATCTTCATAATAATTTCGGCACGGCTTAGTGGTCTTAAAATCCCATAGTTCTGACCTGCTGCAACAATTAGACAAAATTATTTTATTTTCACTATAGGCTCGAAAACATGGACTCGATGGTTATGTTTCGGTCTACTAGATACCATCAATCCATCTACACCACATTAGTGGCAAGAAAACGATAACAGCTCCGGTTTTTCGGTCTCATTTCTGAGGTAATGAATTACAAATCTAGATAGGTGTTTTCCGAAATAAAAGAGCAGGTTGATTTGTGACAAGCAACTTTTCTTTTCTTAGAATCGCACGAATGGAGAAGTCAAACAGTGATGCGAATTAATGAGGTCGTGGTTGAGACTCCTTGTAAACTGCCAGAAAACGAAAGAATTCCGTTAGAAAAGGTGTACAACAGTTCGAACATTCCGAAGAAGAATCCCACAGAAATCCTGTGAAAACAATTTTTCTTTCGCACGATATACGCCTAAGGATCTGGTTTATGTCTCGGATGACCCTCATAGGATGATTTTCATAATCGTCTGCCGAGGGAGGTGGGTTCCATGACAAGCGACCGTTAAAAAAATCAGAAATTAACGCTCAAAATGTGCACAGCTAGAATGGAATATTCAAAAACAACACTTATAATTGTGTTGAAGACTTTCCAAAAGGTAATAATTAATTTTAATAACAATTAACATTTATTATTATTAATAATTTACTGGTTTCCTCACTTCAGGCAGAATTTCGCTTAAAAGCAAAGCAATCGAATAGATTGTATTTAATTTTTTTTAATGAAATGTCAAGGAATATCAAAACGTTTTTTTTTTCTAAATTTTTGTTTTAAAAATAATAATTTTAGGGGCAAAATTAAATTTTCCAAAAAATTGAATGTTTCCATTAGAGACTGTAAGTTATATACATATACATTAGTTGTATAAATTTTTGCTTGTTCTTCTGATTGGGTTTGATGCTTATCTGGACCAGTTTTCGTTTTTCCCTATCCCATTCTCTATTATCCTGATTTCATAACAATGAATGTCCCTTTCAATCAACTAACAATGTCCCGAGAAAATAGAAGGAATAGAAGAATAGAAGATGAAGGACTGGTAAAGGGCATTTGTGGTACAACGATGCTATTGTCTGTATCTGCTATCTACTATCTTTGGTCTACCGAGAAGAGCTACAGGTAAATCAACTGTCAACAATTTAAGAGGAAAAAAAGTTATACCAATTTTCTAATTGGAAGAAAATGCGCTGAGGATTTGCTGAGGAAGACCGAACTATAACGGTCTAAAATTTATAATTTAATTTATCTACAAAAATAAAAATTTAACACGCAAAATTAAAAGGAAGCTCCTTCGTTTATTGTTCATTTTCAGTTTGTTTACTTGATTTGGAAAGCTAGCTCAAGCAACTTTTGAATAATATAACGAATTTCAAAAAAATAAAGCTCGATAGTTTCAGCATTATGCGGGTTTTGTCTTTTATTGACTGTGAAATTCCGGCAAGATATGCCTTTTTTTTGTGGGAAGAAAATAAACGATGTTTTGCTTTCTTAGTGTTCGCTCTAAATTCAAATCGGGTGAAGTATGTTATCAAACATTTACATCAAGTCAATGATGTATACCTGCTATAATACCCAAAAAATCATGAGTATCTTGTCAATTACAAGCTGATAATGTTATGCTAGCAGACATATATTCCAGTTTGATGGCGTCCTCATTATGAACCTGGATTGGCAGTGCGACCTATAATTTAGGACCTATTTACACCACCCAAAGTGATAACCAGATTTAACATCAACATGTGTACCTACATTAATTTCAATAGAAAGTTAACTATAATACCCCAAACAGCTGGATCAGTGCAAACTACATAATGTGCAACCAAAGTTGCCCACTTGTGCATACATAATTTGGGCTAGTTACACAATATCTGTACAAAATCAATATTTTTGCATCAAGTTAGGTCAAATATATTCAGATGTCTTCAGTCAATTATTCAACAAAGTCTCGAAACATGATGACATGAATTTCTGTCTACCAAGAGTTGAGGTAAATACCAAAAGCGTACTTAAAATCGAACTGCAATCTTTACAAATGCTAGACAGGATTTATCCAGCTTAAAAGATTCATAAACAATCACTCAATCATATGAATCTGAGTACCTGTTTAAAATCTATTAATATGGTAAACAAAATTTCTCCAACTAGAAGAAAAGTGTCTTAGGTGAATAAATGGGTTCGCAACAATGAATGCATTTTTATGTGGTATATAATTAGTAGTAATGCGTTTCGCTATTGTTGTCATGAATGTGATCTGATGTACATACATCATAAAACATTTCGATGGTATCGCGTATTCGAGCGATTAAATGCAGAAATTATAATTCAATATAGAAAATTCTCGTCTTTCGTCTTTTTTAACTCTCTTCGTAATAGAAGGCACTAAAAGTTACTAGATTACTCAGGAATTTGCCTAAAAAATAGCTTTCCAGAAAATTTTCGGTGTACAAACTACTTTAAAAGCATTAAACGTTTTGAAACATATTTCTCAATGTAACAAACCGTTACACATATATGTTTGGTTCGGGCAATTATGTGACACTTTCTCGTGGTTCAATTTTAATAATAAATATTTCTTCAATCATTGTCACTTCCAGTAGGGAAGTTCAAACGAAAGCCACAAGAGACGCACATGTTGCATATCATTGCGGCAACGTGCCACATACCTGGTAAAGTTATTGTATGAAAACTTTCCAAACAAATGAACTCGGATTAGTTTTTTTTTAAACTTACTGCATATTCGCTATAAACGTGCCATACGTTCATACGTCCAATAAAACTGGCGAAGAAGAAGCACTCAATTGTGAATTCCTCACGTACTTCACGTTATACACATATGACATTAAAACATTCGTCGATGGAAGAGGAGAGTCAATAGCAGAAGAAACAGCTGCAGGCGTTAACCTGCCGCAAGAAAGTTATTCCCAAGTCAAGACGACCATCGACGCCTCGTGAGTTACAAATATAATATGTCACGGCTACACATGCATACAGTAACGCATATGAAACAGCGCTCACCTTACGTTTATTTTGTATTACCTTAATTTTTAACAGCGGGGCTATAATGACCTTAAATAAATACACAATGAGCAGGCCTGCGACTGATAATTTATCTGAACAACTCGTAGCTGAAACGATTTACACATGTGTCGCATACGCTCAGCTTCAAGTATTGGGAAAACACTACAAGGTGAGTAAATAAAACCCACACAAGGTGCGCCTCGAAAACTTCCTATTGAATTGAATTGTTAGCACTTAAATAAAAACGATATTGAAAGATACTCAATTTGCGAAGCTACTTCTGCTCACAGCTAATCAAATACAATTACAACAAATCCTTTTATTATCAGCTCTTTTTAAATCGATTACCCTTTGATTATAAAGAAACCAACTTAAAATTGAATGGGATCGATTGGAAAAAGAGCTCAATTTCGTGTTAAGCACTAGAGATAATTGGGAACAAATTCATAAATGGTTCAGATAAATGAATTGTCATCATAATTCACGAATAATGAGAGTATTCAGGCATATTCGTGATTGAATAGGATAAATTTCCCAAGTACTACTTTTCCCGACTTTTATCAGCAGAAAAGCCAGTTTTTCTGATTCTCCATACCAAAAGTAGTATCCAGTAAACATGCGTATATAAAATTTTTGAAAATTTGTTGTCCTCAATAAGCAACTTTGGTCATTGACTTTGAATCTTCTTCACACACCTCCAAACGTTGATTTCAAATCTCACAGGTATGATATTGTCGAGTTCAATGAACATTTCGCTCAAGGCTTACAAGCAAAATACAGCATCGAAACACGAATTTAGAAACTGGACACATTTTTATGCTAAAAATGTTTAATTTAATTTAATTGGCTGCCTGAGTTTGATAGTATTTCAGGATTTTTCTTCCAGGCAGTTTGATCGTTTTGCTTTAAATTGCTTTAATTTAAAAAGATTTCTTTCATTGAATGTTGTCACATGTGTCACTATCAGATTTATGTGTACAAACACAACGCATGCATGAACCATGTATGAGAAATTCAGGGTCAAAAGTGTTTTGATTCATACATTCAGTTCGGTTCAAAGTACATTTTTTGAAAGACATTGAATTTTAAAAACCTAAAATCATTCTGTTCTGGAGCTTTATTTAAAGTTTAATTAACAATTCAAAAGCGAACAAGACCTAAGATAATGTTAGACCTGAGTATACCAGATATAAGCAAAACTCGAGAATATTAACCTAAGCCGCTTGAGGACAATATGTAAATTTCTATTCAACTTGTTCCAGTTGTTATAAATATAATGCAGAAACGTCAGTAGTGCAAGGCTAGTAATAAAACCGATATTTATCGTATACTTTCTTAGATCAGGACTAAACTTTGCTTTCAAATGTCAAGACAGATAATATTCGAATATGTAACATCAATCTGGCACTTAATCTGAAATAGGAGTACAAAAATTGGACAATAAAAGAGAGGCAACAGAACTTTCACGCAGATATTGGTATTGTCAAGTCACCGCGTTATTAAGATCTTCGCTACCTTTGTTGGCCATGGGACCATGTCCTTAATTGACACTGAACAAAGTTCGAGAAATTACCCTACATTTCAATAGGCTTTATTCCTCTGCGGATGTTTTGGCAGCGCCGGAATTTATCTTAGTATATAAAAATACCTGATACAGCTAGCGAGGGATTATCTGAAATATGGAGCATGCTGTGTTGCATATGCAAGAATTGCCGCGAAGAATGAAAGTTACATCATTTGTCGTTCAACGCCCAATCCTTTAGCTACCCTATATATATTATATATAATATATTTCAAAGATATATTACGCTTGAATAGCTACGTGGATAATCTTGCGTCCCTAATAGTTGAAGCATAGTGCAAAGCTTGCACAAGTGCAAAATAGGCTAAGTATTATAATTCTCCGAGTTATCATCATACTGATGGCCACTCTGCGGAATGGGGATTCGCGAGCGTACGACTAATTAAATCAGACAAATGCAAATCGTATGTTAAAAATCAGTCAAGTACCTGACTATGCTGACGAACTCAAAACGAATATTGGCCTACAGCCAATTTATGGGCACCGCACGGGATCATCTTCAATAAGAACATGACTTTTGATATTGGTGGATCAAAACGTTCCGTTCTACCATAAAGATCAGAACCAAAAAGGGCATACTTGATCGGCTGGAGGCGTCTAGGTCGAAGGGATCTCTTCTGTAGTAAACCTCTTCCTCCTTCGCTTCCCACTAAAGAAGAATTCCTGTAACACGAAGGCGCCATTAAGCCTAGAACAGGTCGACCAATCCCGATTGTAATTTGTCAAAAGGTTCTGCGCTAGTTGCTCCGATTGAGTTTGAAAATGATTTGTCGGTAGACCAGTAGCGTTTGTGCTTCTGGTATTCTGGGCATAAATAGCCTTCATCACATCCCTACAAAAAATAATCGACCATACAGATCACAACAGCATGAACGATCGATCCCTTTAAAAAGCATTTTCACCGAAAACGGCGGACAAAGGCGTAGTGATTTTGAGATTTTTGATTGAAAATAATGCGCTATGCCACACATTATGCATGCCACAATAGCTGAAGTGCGTCAAAAATTCGATGGCCGCACTATCAATAGAAATGGAGAAACGAATTTGTCGTCAACGGATTGTGATTTGATGCTTTTGGATTTTAATAAGGTTCCGGCAAGGACAACTGTTATGCGGATCTGGAATAAACGGACTTTTGACCATTTGAAAGCCAATATTGAAGCCACCATTGCCAAAATAGAGCCGCACACTATCCAAATCATGCTCAGAATATGGACCGATCGAATGAAGTACGCCAAAGCCAGCCGCGGTTAGCATTTGAATGAAATCATTTTCCAAAAATCAGAAGGATTTATTTCACCAGAAGTATCGTATTTCAGTATTTCAGAAGTATAGTATTTCAAACAAAACAATTAATTTGCAAAAATATGAAGCAATTTTTGTTTTATTAAATTTTTAAATTTGCACTTCTTACTGAGACACACTAAAGTAAGGTAGAGGATCAGTTTGGAACACAAGATGTTCAAGAAATTAACATGGAGGACTTATGTTAACATGTTAAAGGTTGTAAATTTTATTGTTTAAATGGTTTTAACTAGACGGAAAACCTTCAAGCTGAAATGATTGTGAATTCTAGCCAATCGAAGTACAGGGGAATAAGTCATGGTACTGATAAATAGTATACTAATCTGTTCGAAAAGGATTATCCAGTTGGGTAATCTGTGTTCCTTCAATTTAATGACTTTTACAAGATAAACATGTCATCGGTTGCTCAGAGGTAATTGTTTATGCAACGTTTGCAATTATTCCCATGTGTTTAAGCACTAAAACACTAAAAGCAATCCAGCAAGTCTGTTTCAGAGCATCCAATACCATTTAGAGATTATTTCTTTTCAATTCACGCCGCCATACCAGATTCGCGTGATTTACTTTGGGCGTCGACAACTAAGTCTTAAATCTCATTGACCATATCACAAATCACCGTTTTAAAATTTCTTTCGGTTCAACTCCTACCTACATTCGAAAAAACAAATATATTCAACACAAGTATGGTCAAACAAATAGATATTAGGGGCATGCAAAAACCTTTGCTTCGCATCAAACTACCAAAGCTGTCCGAGAGCTATAAAATTTCTATCAGAGTTCACATATAATTCATTTAATACCTTTTTCATATCTTCCCCAAATTGTTTCGAAATTTCATTTTATGGGTGTACGAATACATGGTCATACGAATACATCTTTAGAAAAGATATTAGGCAGTATGGTACTATTGTTGGCAGTGCAATGTCTCACTGTAGCCTATAAGATAAAATCAGCTCTAGATTTTGCTACCATGAAATTAACTGGC
Source organism: Stratiomys singularior (assembly GCA_954870665.1). NCBI lineage: Eukaryota > Metazoa > Arthropoda > Insecta > Diptera > Stratiomyidae > Stratiomys > Stratiomys singularior. Next base: position 158,395,324 of record OX940878.1, on the reverse strand, counting down.
TGGAATCTTTTCTGATGCGGAGCTTTTATTTTGTGGCCAATGAAAGCAGACAGTCGTTAATGCATATTTACATGCGGAATAACTGCGGTGACTTGCAACTGAAAAGGATACAAACTTGTTGAACGAAATAACTGAAGCATGAACTTCAAACGTTGATATGCTCGTTCGTTATCAATGAAACACAAGTGGCTATTTTATTCTCGATTCCGTATTCAAAGGGAAACGTTTCCTCAATGTATTTGTTAACTGAAAAGTAGGCATTCATTTTTTTTCCATGTTTGTCTTATCGATACATAATTTTAATTGTAGACAATGAATTTAGATTGATAATAAAAAAAATTGTTTCATTATCAATCTAAATTGAAAGGCCCGAATAAATTTGTACATTTCATGTTAGATTTCAGACATTTACTCTAACCCATAAAAAATGGATTCATCCATGTAACCATGTTCATCCATGTAACCTACTTTTACCAGGTAAGCATAACGGACTAGCTAAGTCTTACCGAAGATCAGTACATCTTGTGCATGTATGCAAGACCTTTGCATACACATGCACTTTTAGATTTGCTTCACTATCGCTACTCTTCCAATTGCAATTCAATTACGTACAGTCAGAAGGTTTTGCCATTTGGCAAAATTACATTCACCAAATGCGTTCAACTGACAAAAACATTTGTAGCTTTTTTTTTGATTTCTATTTAATCTAGAAGCTTCCAAAAACTTACTAGGTAAATGAATTCATTTCAAGTCTTATTTTGAGCTTAGTTGAAATAACCAAATTTTGGAAAATCTTTAAAAAAAACATTCAAAAGAAGAACAACCTCGTGATTTAAAAGCCTTGAAAGTGATATCAGAAGTTATAAAAGAATTACGTTGCTTATTTGTTTACGACGTAATATTATGCATTATTACTCTTATATCAGCAGAGATAAAAAAAATGGTGATAATCTATTGCTTGTGTAATTATTCAATGACTCGAAACGCAATTGCTTATCTGCATCGTGTGCTGATACTTGAAATATGAAGGATCTTGGTAGAAATGGCAAATCTACTTGATTTTTCTATGGCATAATTTAAAATCTGCCGTTCAAAATTAAGAACAAATTCCAACCAGAACGTTTGGCAACAATCCTATATAAAAAAAATTAAAATTGTCATCAATGGTGCGGCAGCCCAAGTCGTTCCTTCTTCCAACAAATAATTGAAACGCCTGAATTAATGCTACATTTTTACATATGAAATTAAATCTTCTGGTAGGAGATAGATTCAGTTGGAGTGACAAGAACCCTGCAGAATACGCCGTCCCCTATAATTGCACTCTAGTAAAATGTTATCCAAACAATTACTTGAGAAAGATCGGAAAGACGTAAGAACTCCAGTAAAATTGCTAATACGCGGCACACTTGCGGTCAATATGACAAACGAAAGTGTGTTCAAGTGGATGACATAGCCTGCGACAGGAGAAAGGGGCATGGAACACTTCGCCTTTTACTGTCCGCCTAATTCATTAGCGCTTTAAGAAGATTAGGAGACATCAAGCACTAGTACGGGAGTAACTGCTAACCACGGAACTAGGAGCTTCGTTAGGCTTCAGAAGGGCAACATGATAGTTAATCTTCCCAAACTAATCCATATGTGCTGAGCTTGTGTTTCAACACTGGTCTAATAGCGGTCCCTGAAAACAACATGAATAATGAAGTCAAGATGCGATATTCTATTAGAAAGTGTGAATTTAAAAACTTTCATGAAAGCCACAATAGATATAAATTTGTTTCGAAAAATTTACCATATAAAAAGTGTTAAAGCCTTGAAAAGCCGAGTATTAGTTACTAGAGAGAATCTAAACAAAATAATCAAGAAACGCCTCCCTTCGCTCTTCTCCTTCGCCACAATCGTTTTCACACTATTGAAATTTGTGTTAGGTTTGGATGCGACAATTTATTGAAGGTTGAACAATTCAAATCCAAACTTCCAGAACCACCAATTTAAATAGAATATCTTGCTTTCTTGGTTAATATAAATTGTTGGGTCTATTTCAGATATTTCTTCTACACAAGATGCATGTATGCGACAAGTATTTAAAACGAAAATAAACAGAATTTATGACCAAAGAAATATAAAATCGATAATGGCAACAAGCCAAATGACCTAGAAGACTACACCAATATTCTTTTTATTTGTATTGAACTTTGAATAAAAATCACTAAAATCATCGACTCTGACTAATTTAATCATTTTTCGTATCTTTCTGATACTGCTAGAATTATTATATCGCTCTTAAAGGTTTGGTTTAAGTTAAGATTACGGTGCAGTATTCGAAATTTGATTTATTATTTTAGGGAGTGGACAAGTTTGGAAATTTTTCATGAAACTTGTTACGTATCAATATGAGGTAAGCGTGATGGTCAAAGAGCTTAAATCAACCAGATATAAATTAAGCTATTAATTCTAGCTTCTAATTTCGTTTGATGGCTGAAAAATGACTCATTATTGAAAAATCACTGAAAATTTAAAATTTTCTGTTGGGTGTATGGAGCATCTTTAGAAGTTGTCACACGCTTCTGATAAACAAGAGGTTTTTTTGCAACAATAAATTGCTGGCGGGCATCGCACTCGCTTCTGAGTTGACTGACATGGTGAACCTTTCACAGTGAAGCACAATTGTCCTGTTTAAAATTCAACGGGAACGAGGCTATTTATTTTTTAAAAGAATGTTCACCCTCATTCTCAACAATTTTTGGTCACATAGCATTCAAATGTTCAATTTCGGTTATCAAAAGTTGAGTTTTTGCAAATGAGTTGAGTTTGAGTTTTTGCAAATGTCCGGTCTTTTCAGTTTTATTTTCTTGCCTAAAACTAACGTGCCAGAAGATATCTTTAGCCCAGTGAAGCATAGAACAGTGTTGATTTCGCTACAAAGATAGACTTTATTATATCGTCGACCGGGATGAGTCTAATCGTAGATCCAATTTTGCCGTCACAAACTGGAGAATATAATCGCGGCATCATGGCATCTTGGTAACATCTACGAAGTACGAGCACTACGTTCGTATTGATTAGCAATTAGAATAAATGGAGAAAAGAAAACAGTACCCTTCACTTAAAAATAATTTATTCCTGGATTTGACCTCGATAGTGCGATCTAGCAATATCATACTGCACGAAAACGTTTGTTGTAATGTTAAAAATTGCTGATCCATTGTCTATTTCAACAACTTTAAAAAGATTTTTAAGCGCTGTTTGTGTAACAATACATTGTGTCGATTTACTCATTGAGAGCCACTGATTTCGGGATTCACTCATTGAAAGCCACTGCCTTTTGCGTTTTATCTATCAATTCAAATCCTTACAGGTTAATGAAGGTATATGTGCATCAATCAAAGCGGGTTACCGACCTCTATTCATAAAAAGATCTGGCTAGTGACTTTAAGACAGTCTAGGAAGACCTACACATGTGCGAGTTATCGCGGGGAAGTTAGCCATGATAGTTGACTGACTTTCCCTAAGGTTTTGCAGAGCTTTTTATTAATAAACAACGTTTTGTTTTCGCGATGTAATTGGGAACTGACTTGTCCCAATCCCGTTTAACGAGACCATCAAGTTGGTGTTCTCGTCTCCTAAAAAATAAGTTTGGATCTGAGCCCTCACCTTAAATGACTGCTGTTATCTCAACGTTTCTTCAACTTCCTACAAATTAGTAAGCGAACTTGGAATGATTCCAAAACAGTTTTCTTTAAATTGTTTAGAATTTTTATTATTGCAAATTTGTTGCCAACTAGTTGCCTGCAAAAATAGTAAAATGAAAATAAATAGCATAATATCCACCCACCCTCCCTATTTGTAAAAACAATTAAACTTTTACGAATTGAATGATCATGCAGTGATGACCACTTAACAATCAAATTAAAAGGTAAATGCGCAATCGCACGCCAATTAATCTTGCAGGCATTTGAAGGCCAAATTTTTCAGGAGTCGGCGGTGCGTGTCGTACTTGTCTGCTTGCTCTGAATTTCCCGCCTTCACGCTACATTCGAGAAATGCTTGACAGTTTTCATGTCTGATCATTCTTAGCGCGAAAGGCGCGCAAAAAACCCGCAAGTGATACTTCAACACGATTGAGCAAGTAATATCTTGACTCCGTCATATCACAAGCCTATCATGACCAGTCTACACACTTCAATGATTTTTCGAGAAATTTTTCACCTAGTATATTTTCACAGCGATTTTCACTGCTACGTCATTTCAACGAATATCAATTGTTGAGTCCAACTAAATCGACCAGATGTAATCGGGTTCGGGACTGGTCGTTGGGAGCGTGTTCGAAAGTTCAAGAATTCTCCAAATGTAGACTCCAAGTTTCCTAATTCACGCTCCCAACAAAACGCCCGCAACCAATTACAGACGATGTCGTTCCAGCCAATGACAGTTAGGCGTTCATTGCGCAATCGTGACTAGATTTTTCGGCTTTTTGAGTAATCGCAAGGAAAGGGTACACAAGTGTCATTAGGCATAAAATTTCCATTGCCATTGCGCATCAATGTTCCTAAAACCCTAAAATATTCCTCATTCACTAAGTATTCACATTCATACTACTCTCAAATCACACTGCAAGATAAACTCTAAACTTTAGATCAACCATTTCTAATCTGGTTCGCACTTTGAACGGAATATCGTCATCGAACCTAAATATTCCACCATCTTGGATTTCACCATCGAACGTACCATGCAAGGTGTACGCACAATTTTTTCCGCAATAGTGAAAAGCCACATCGATAACTACGTGAAAAACTTACCCGGATGCTTCTGTTCACTTTTTAGGCTTTTAGTATACTCGTCACAAAACAAATTAATCTTTAAATTTACTGAGAATACACCATTTAAGAAATTTTTTTATCGCGCACTGACAGCTAACGATATGTCTGTAACAAAGTTGAACCCACGAATGAGCTCAACGAAACAATTCCAATTAGAAGATGGCCGACATATTGATTTCGGGTTGGCCACATTGGCGGGAATAATGACGATAGATTTGACGAAGCTTCGAGGTGGGATATATTCGATTTGAATATTAGCATAGATTAGCGCGTTCACGAGGCGTTTGAACATACATGGATCATAGGAAAGAAGAGAATTTTTAAGGGATTCGAATAACTTAGAACGTATTTTAGAGTCAAGAAGGGAAACAGATTACAACTCAAGGCTAAATTCCGTATGCATATCGGTATCGATCGACCTTTCCACGAACTGACTGGATATGTGATTGCTGAAATTCGTGTATTTCAACGAAGATTTACTAAAGTATTTATAATTATTTGCTCTTTCATATCAGAAATATTTCCTGTATCTATTAAATTGGCTGCATTCGTCTACAACTTTCACAGAAAAGGTCCATGAAGTTTATTATTTTTATTATTGTACTGGGGTCCACTTGTTGGAATTTTGCATAGGCCAGAACTCGGCCTTTAGCTCCCCATGTGTAGTACTATTGTTTACAGATGGTCCATCCTGTCGTCCTACAGAAGCCAAGGAGTTCTCCCAGCTCTGTGGTCGCCAAGTGTTCCAATTTTGTTGCGCCAGTACATCTCAGCCAAGTAAGGCGTTTGTTGGCCAGACTCGGGCAATCTAGGAGGAAGTGTAAAGTACTTTCTTCCTCCTCGCCGCAAGCTCGGCAAGTGTCATCCGTTCGGATTCCTATTCGTTTGGCGTGTTGACCTAGGAGATTATGGCCCGTTAATACTGCCACCAATGTTCAAACATCATTTCGGTTTTTCCCGAGGAGTTGTTTTGTCCTCATTTGATTAGGGTGAGGCCAAAGAGCTCGGCTTATCCTGCAGTCGTTCGTGTCATTTCAAGCCGTATCTGTCTCTTTCCATTTCGGATTTCGTCTAGTTCCCTTTTTACCGTTTGTAGTGGCACTTTAATTGTGTCTATTCTAGTGGCATTTTGATCCAGCTCTCGTTAGTTCATCGGCTCTTTCGTTTCCCTCTACACCACTGTGTCCAGGGACCTATGTCAGTTTTACATTTACTCGGTTCGTTGCGGTTTTGAGAGCCTGCCTACAATCCTGCACCAGTTGTGAAACTACGCGGTTAGAGGCAAGCGCCCGCAGTACCCACTTACTGTCCGAGAGTATTTGTATACTTCCACCAAGGTTGTTTGTTGCCGCTTCTATAGCCGGTTTTATTGCAAACACTTCCGACTGGAAAACTGTGGTATGGCTCTCCAGTTTATAATTTCGGTTAAGTTGCGGATGATCTGGGATAAAGATTACAGCGCCGCTTCCCTCGTCCGTTTTGGACGAGGGAAGTTTAAATCTAGCACTAGTGGTGATCAGGCAAACACCTTCAAAATAGTATATTAGTTTGTTTGCACAATATGCAACACGCTCAAGAGCCATAAGAGTGTTTTGTGCAGAATAATACATATTTCTTCCTTGTTGAATCAACGTACGTAGGACCAAGGAAGAGTTCTCTGCTTTGGACGAAAACATTCATGTTCATGAACGAATTTGTTTGGTCGCAACATTTTTTTGAGGCACGTAACAATATTTTATAAAACACTCGTTTAGACATTGGTCATAGAGACAAGAACTGCAGATCCTTCCTTCAATACAACTGTGTTTAGTAATTTCAACTTTTGCCTTAATATTGTCTATTTCATTTCTGTTTCTCGTATAGTAGTTTGAATTTCTTATTACGTACTGCTTTTAACAAGAAAATCGAGTTGTTCCAACGTGGTTTGGTTTCAAAACTAACTTCGACTCTTGCATTTAATTCTTGAGGGCGAATCGATCTTATTGATCAATTGAACAGGAGTAAAAGAAGATTTTTCATTTTTCATGAAATTCCCCAAGAATGTGAAATTCAATGAAAACGAGCCAACACCAATGTGAGAGATTGAAAATTATATCTTAATGGTATAAGGGAATAACCCATGCTTCACTATTTATACGAGTTCATGGTCAAAAGGAAGAAAAGTCCAAAGATAGAAAGCCTCCTTACAATGCTCTCTTTGAATCTGTATGTAACTTATATTTTTGTCTCCCACTAAATGATTCTTATTCCTGAAAAGAGACATTAATATCGTCTCGATAAATGAACACTCCTTTTCAAGTTCTGTATCATCGCTTCTCAATCCATGAATCACCACTTCCTGTGAGCCTTTCCTTAGCTCAAAAAATTTTTTTTTTAAATCAGAATGAACGTTTTTTCGCTTTTTATTAGATAGAGTTATTGTTGTACATTTCCGATTTTTACATGCCTGAAGCAGAGATCGTTACATTTCAACACTCGCGCCCAAACTCATGAAACTCACCACTCCAGTCTCAATTTCCAATCTCGCTTATCAATGACATATCAATAATCATTCGTCGTAAAGTCAGTCAAAAGATGTTGACATCGTTTTGACAGGACTAGTAGTAAGGTTTCCTATTTGGATATCGAATTTGAATGAGGTAAAAAATATGGAATCGACGGCACAATTTCGAGATTTTGCATCATTGAAAAAAGAAAAATTGAATGACGAACGTGTGTCGACAGTGACATCCAGAGAACAGGTAAACTATCAGTCATGTCACAGTTTATTGCTTATAATCTCTCATAGCCCAAAATCTTCATAATCCTGAGTTTAATTATTTAAATATTATCAACAGGCAAATACCGAGCATTTAGTCGAAAAGTGTTTTGATCGTTTCGACGAACTCAGGTGCTTGGACCAATCCCTACCGTATTTCTATCGTGATCAGCACATCAGGTATTTGGAGAGCTCTCTTCGGTGTTTATCATCATCGTACGAATGTTTGGACAGCAGTCGCCCATGGTTAATTTATTGGATACTAAATTCAGCACACTTGCTCAATTTTAAATTTAGTGACGACTTACTGGACAAGGTCGTTGATTTTCTAGATAAGTAAGTTAATCCTTTTTGTGGATGTTAGTGTTAAACGAACTCGTTGTGAAGGTGCCGCTCTCCAACCGGCGGGTTCGGTGGAGGACCAGGACAATACGCGCATCTAGCGCCAACTTACGCAGCTGTGAATAGTCTATGTGCCATTGGAACAGAAAAGGCATACGAAGCGATCAACAGGACCACACTTAAGCAATATTTTTTATCCGTTCGGGAGCCTGACGGTGCATTTAGACTGCATGTCGATGGCGAGACAGACGTCCGCGGAGCATACTGTGCTCTATCGTGTGCCAAACTATTGAACTTTACGGAAGAGGAAGAACGAGAAGTTTTCAATGGAACCGCGGATTGGGTAGCCAGTTGTCAAACATATGAAGGCGGTTTCGGTGGAGCACCGGATCTCGAGGCACATGGGGGCTACACGTTTTGTGGCATTGCATCACTAGTCTTTTTAGGAAGTACCGATAAATGTAACCTGGATCGATTGTTGGTAGGAAATGAGATAGAAAAAATACTCTATTTGAATTTCAGGTAATTAGGGTTTTTTTTGTAGAAATGGACAGCATCACGACAAATGCGGTTCGAAGGTGGCTTTCAAGGCAGAACAAACAAACTAGTCGATGGATGTTACTCGTTCTGGGTGGGCGCGATATTTCCTATTATAAAGGCAATACTGACAAAAAATGGTGCGTTGGCGAGCTTTCTTGAATTTCTTTTAACTTATAAATCCTTTAAAGCAACCGCAGTTAATTATTTGATTACTTCTGCAGATCCTGAAGCGACTGAAATTTTACAAACCTCTCTCTTAAACAGCGAGGCACTTCAGGAATACATTCTTTTGTGTTGTCAGCGGCCTAATGGTGGTCTCTTAGACAAACCCGGCAAGTAAGTATTTACATTGGCTTGCATACTTTGATTGAGAGCCATCATTCATCTCTTTTAGACGACCAGACATCTATCACACGTGTTACACATTAAGCGGCGTATCGATTGCGCAACACTGCAGCAGCTATTTGCAACCGCATGTATTAGGATCGCCGGAAAATGAGCTGTTACCTGTCCATCCGCTCCATAATATATCTCCTGTGGCTGTTATGAAATGTATTAAATACTTTCAAAGTAGAAATCTTATTGACGACGAAATGGGATCTGAAGTAAGTGACGAGTCGCCTGAAACTAGTTCATCAAGTTAAAAATACCAAAAATCACCAAAACATTAAATTAAAACAAAAAATCGTTGTTTCAAATGGTACGGATAGTTGCATGATAATTAATGTATTTTTTATATGATCATGAAATTTAGAGAAATACAGAGTGTGCATTAGTTTTGTGATGGTTGCGAAATCATTTTGTTTTTATTAAATTGATGCTGTGTTACAAGGCAGTAAACTTTAAACAAAAATGTTACCTTCTCTTCTAGATGACAGGCATATGAAAGCAATTTTCTGGCCGTGTTTAATTTCATCGTAATGTATTAAATGCTTACCTTGTTGATTTCCAGTGGGAAATCGGTAGAAAACCATTGTTACGAATCCACGCATTTTTCTAATTTGAATGTAACGTATGGCTGTTGACGCAATTTTTTGTTTATCGCATATCCAACTATTTCGATGATTTAACATTTTCAAATTCTTCCCTACTTCATGTCACTGTCTAATTAACTCCTAATGCCCTCCGCACTACAATTCAATACGAATGGCTTCTGTTGTGACTGCATATATCGAACCCGAGCCACAACTATCCTTCCATTCAGCTCCACTATATACCAGCAGCAGAATTGCCTACTTTTTGAAAATGTAGTCCTAGTGCACTCATGAACACATCTCGTGATTCGTCACCAAATTCTTGAAGGAGGTAAATTAAATTCAGTCTTAGTCACTGCAAATTCAGTTAATCCTTTGGCCAGCAAACAGTCCTGGTACAAACTCAATGGGACATATCTGGGGCAGTCTCAAAATACAGAACTCCAAACGGAAGTCGTAGATCAGCTCCTACGAAGCTTAGGGAGCTAAAAGGGGGGCTATCGAGGAGCAAGGCTATTAGAATGTTCAAAAAGCAATGAGAATGACAATGATAGTGAATAATTAGGTACAATTTAATTTTATTTTTCAACATAATCGCCTTTATATTAATACATTTTAAGTATCTTTTTTTGGAAAGCTAGAATTAATTTTTAAAAAAATCTTCTTGACACTTATGGAGTCCTAGAGCCGCTGTAATTCTTCATTCTATCGTTACAACTCCATGGCTGTTCCAAAAACTGCACATGATCCTCCCGACAGACGATTTAGTCTTGGATTTCTTTGGAATTGGAGTTGATGGTCTTATCCATGTCATCAATTGTTTTGCTTCAGGATCGTAATGGAGAAGCCATGTTTTTAATATTGTTATGGATTGAGCTTAAAAGTGGTCAGAATCTTGTTCAATTACAATGAGCTCTTCGCAATCTTGAGTCGAATTAGCTATTGAGCGTCTGTCAGCATTCTGGGAATCCAACATGCAAATACATACTAATATATCAACAAAATAAATACCAATCTTAAACTTAAATACTTGACCTACTATAAAAACTAAAACCTAATGGATTTTCTTGGCATCTTTGCACACGGTGAATTTCAGGATAATGCTTGTACCAAATATATCAAATCTTTGAATATTTTCGGCATCCGTTCGTTCGGATGTCCGCAGACTTTGGTAATACATAAACGCCAAATATCTTTTTTCTACTGGGAAGTTGCTTGTGTTTGGCATTTTATGTAGATTTTCTATAGCGGATTTGATATAGCCGCGTTTTGCTCTTGAATTGAATTAAAACCCTGTACAAGCTCGTAGTCATTTTCTTCCCAACTTTGTGACTTCATAGCTGTTTCGGGATCAATCTAATCAGTGTTTCATTTCAGAATTAATTTAGCTTTGGTGGTTAGTCCTACTTGCTTACGGTGTAGAAACCGAACGCGAGAAAATACGCTGTAAGCTTTTTTGGTGCTGTTTCGAAGGCGAGGTTCAAAAAAGGATTCTAAATGTTTCATTGAAGGTCATTCGTATATACTTGATATTGGAGAAAGGATGGTCACTGTTTCTCTTATTTTCGGTTTCGGCAAGGCGGTTTCCTTGCACTTTTGCTTAATGAAGTTGTTTCCACAATTATTCTCAGGGTTTTTGAATAAACTTAACAAGTTTTCTGAGTATTTACTTTTATACCCCATTTAGCGAAGTACCTTTGTAGGGTAGCGATGTAATTTATAATTGACTTGATGGCTTTGACAGGGTTTAATTATGACGAGTTAATTAAGGTGTTATCCGCAAATTGGATACTTTCGGTGTTTTCCTCTACTGATAGAATTGGAATATCTGCTTGGTATATATTATACAATTATGGACATGTAACTGAACCTTGCGGCACACAAGATGCAACTGTTTGTTCAGGTGATTCTTTTTCTTGAACGGAGACATAGAAGTTCCTGTTACAGAATAAGTTTATGACAATACTTCGGGAAATCTCAATTGGACTAATGTATAGATCAGACTTCCATGCCAAACACGGTCCAAGTTTTTTTCTAGGTTTCTAGAAATAAGGTTTGACCATACATCTACATTAAGGATAAACGCGGATTGCAAACAGTGCAATAAGGTTAAATGACGTAATAAATATAATTTTGTTAAAGGTGTTTACACAGTAGAGAGGATTTCCATGTTGGTACCTAAGAAAAAGAATTTCATAATTTTTCCTGATTATGGGATGCGTATTTCATTTTAACGCTTTTTTCTCTTATATGAGATCTTCAAATAAAACAATACAAATATTTTAATCTTAAAATAATTTATTATATTTTGCACAAAAATATTCCTAAACATTATAAAAATCATCATTTTGTTTGTCAACTAGAAAAAGAATGAATGAATGCTAAGTCAGAATGGAAGTTTCGATTGATATTACTTTGATCATTCGCATCCTTATCATAGTTTAATTTCCATTGATGAAAACTAAATTTACATATCATTCAATACGCCGATTTCATTTTTTTACTTCGTCGTCCGTTCATATGACTATCCTCGTCGTCTGAACTTTCGGCTTCGGATTTGATACGGTCGGCTATTTGATCGGAGGCAAATGTATCCCGAGCTTTTTCCAGTTGTTTGACTATGAAACGATAATAAATAAAACAAATTATACGGATTGCTGCCTGAACTTACTTTGGGATGCGAGCATACTATTCTGTTTTTTCAAATCATCGATGTCCTGTTGATGCGACTGGTTTTTTCTCCGCATGAATTGTATGTATTCGGCGGCTTTTTTGAGTATTTGTGCTCTACTGGCCTGAAAGTGGATTATATGAATCTAGAGGCGAATGAATTAAGCATGAAAGAACTAACTACTTTTTCGCCTTGTAAAGATGGTACTGCTTCGCGTAACGATGTGAAACTGTCTTTGATGTGATCACGTCGTTTCCGCTCTAAGGCGTTATGATGCGCGCGTTTTTCAGCCTGAAAATATAGTTTTGCTTAGAAGCGTTGGCGTTCAGCTAGAAATTCGTACCTTTAATGTTACTGAAAATCATTTTTCTAATCTTGGCTTACTTTAACGGGGAGACACTTTTGGGGGCCCACTATAAATTTGTCACAAAGACCATATCACTCTACATTGAGCTCGTATACGTGTATTTTCATACCACAGACAAGTAATCCAGTCTTTTTCATATAGTTTACAGAAAGTTATTCAATCTAAGCATAGTGTTAACGTGTGTTTTCCTGTTACAATGCGACCGCACTCGACATGTGTCACTCGACCTCAGAGTTTTTATGGCTTAAAAATGTAAAATCTACAAAAAGATGATGCCCATTGTGCGAATTTCAATATATAATAAAACATAGCAAAAAAGACCTCTAAATGTGTAAAAAAAAAGGGGTGCTAGCGGTTTTTAACAAGCCTTAACTTAAGCATCAGTTAAAAGTTTTGTTTAAAGTGTGTAGATTCCAAGGAGGAAGCATCAAAGATTTAATTATAATGAAATATTACTGGTGTTGAGTTTGGATTCAATTAAAAGTCCTATCAAGCCATAAAATCTATGCTAACTTTTTATTTTCTTGTAACTCGGTAAGACTACATGTCAATCGAACTACAATGGTTAGCCACATGTCAATGGAAATATTTTCTTTTTCGCCTTTTCGTATTTCGTACTTTGCATTCGAGATTGATACCAAATTTAGATTTCAAAAGTAGAGTTTTCTTACACGTACGAACGGTTTGATTGAAAGAATGTGCAGAGTTTTTGTACAAAGTGAATGTACAATCCCAATCAAGTTATGGTTTAGTTGGAGTAGGCATAAATATGATCTTATCGAAAGCAAGTGAGCAATGTTTCGCTCTTTTTTAAATGAGTTAGTTTATGAATTTAATCAATTGATTAATGAAATTGAAGAGAAACAAAAAATAACTAAACAATAATTTAAACCCTCAAGCTGATAAAGCCGTTATCAAGAGAATAATGTTAATAATGTACTACTTAGCGAAACACTTGGCATCGCTGCTCCAACCACACGTGGGAAAAAGTAATAACTACGTCAAAGATTCCGCTGTCTTCGTGCACAAGATTCGAGAGATCAACATTGGACCCAGTGACATTCTTATGAGCTTCGACATAGTCTCACTCTTCACTAAAGTACCATTGAAAGAGTGTATGAAATTGGTGACCAGGATCTTCCCAGCTGACATATGCAAGCTCTTTGAGATCTGTCTTACTGGAAGCTACTTTGTCTGGAGAGGGAATTTTTACGAGCAAGTAGACGGAGTGGCAATGGGAAGTCCACTAAGCCTAGTTATAGCCAAACTCTTCATGGAACACTGCGAAGAAGCAGCAATCACGACATCCGAGTACAATCCAGCAACTTGGTTCCGGTACGTGGATGATACCTTCGTGATTTGGGGACATGGTTTGGACAAGCTCGCCGACTTCCTGCAACACCTCAACAGTCGGAATCCCAACATCCAGTTCACCATGAAAACTGAGAAAGACCAGCAGCTGTCATTTTTAGACGTGCTAGTGAAAAAGCGAGGTGAAAAGCTGAGCCATACAGTATATAGAAAACCAACGCACACGGACATATATCTGCATGCTCTATCCAACCATCACCCGAGTTAAAAGTATGGAGTCATCAGAACCCTTACGGAACGAGCTCGAAGAATTTGCGAACCAGAAGACCTTCAAAAAGAACTTGAACACCTAAAAACTGCATTCGAGGCAAATGGCTACAGCAAGAGGGAAATCGAGAGATCAATGGGTTCAAGATCATCGAGGCCAAGGGAAACCGAACATCCGAACAAGCTTTAAGCCTACAAAGAAAATCCAACAGACTCTCAGATCAGCGAAGGACAAAAAGGATCCACTTAAAGCAGCAAGATTCTACCGGATACCTTGTTCCTGCGGGAAGGTCTACATTGGAACTACCAAAAGATCAATGAGAAGGAGACTGAAAGAACACAAAGCAAGCTGCCGGCTAGGCCAAATTGATAAGTCTGCAGTAGCTGAACACGCATTGAACAACGAGGATCACAAGATACACTTTGAGAACTGTAGGTTGATAGCTCCAGCAAACGGTTACCACAACAGGTTGGTAAGGGAAGCCATCGAAATCTATAAGCATCCCAGTAATTTTAACAAAAAAGGAGGAGACCCTCAGGCTCAACCAGATCTGGAACCCAATCCTCAGACACACCCGAGTAATGCCATTAAATATGCCGAGATCAACTGAAGGCGAACGAACCATACCAGAACAATGCGAAAAGGGACAAGCTCCGCCCCCCAGCGGTATAAATACAACCTGCGCAGGAGAAATCGTCAGTCTACATCCAGCATCGAAAATGAACAGACCTCAGAAGAAGCTCGCCAATCGTGCTAGCGAAACGTCAGGAAGAAATTCCAAACGACGACGGCCTTTAGACCCGAATGAAGACAACACCAGTTCATCAACTGGCCGCGAAAGCCTCAACGAATGTCTAAGGTCTGTTGAAAAATATGCGGATATTTTAGGTTACATGTTATCCTATAGAGGTTGCTTGGTTTGTTAGAGATCAGGATGGGTAGGAAAATTTTGTTTTAAAGCGTATGGCATTACCCAAAAGGTTATCTGTCTTTGTTGTCAAATGGCATCCTACATGATTAGAAAATTTGGTCCGGAAAAATTAGTCAAACATTATTGAACATTAGAAGCGCGTTGGAGTGTGGAATGGTGGATTAAAATTGATGAATTCTGTTACGAGATTTGACCGAAAATTATGATGATGTCACATTGAAAATTTGTTTATGCGCTCGAATAGGAAAATGGTAATTATGAATCAAAGCGAACATCGCCTCTTCATACCGTTTTAACATTAATATACTTAATTCTAAATTTTAAACGCTAAATTACACTTTTAAAGTAATCAGCTAAAAGCCACCCTTCATTGCACAGATTTGATATAAGATACAGAGAGATTTCAAGAGCATTTTCCCTAACAGGTTTGTGCCAGGAAAGGCACAAACCAGCATTTCATGTATCTAGCATTCCCTGGATGGTGATCCAATGTTCTTGGATCACTATCGCTAGATTTAAATAAAATTGTGACACTATTGTGTTCACTAATAAGTTATTTTTGAAAAATTTGGCATGCTTGCGTATATAATATGGCAAGCTTATATATAATACAAATATAATATATTGAAAGAGAGGTGGGAAGAGCTCAAGCTGGTTTCGATCATGCACCCCTGTCGTTTCTCGTCAGGTGCCAACTCACAGGCCGGGACGCATCGATTGGCACTTCCAGCTAGATAGATGCCGTCTGGTTATTCTATTTGCTATTATTGCTCTCAGCTTGAACTTGTCCCATTTTCCAAATCGCCTTTGTTGGGCTTTATGAATTCTAGAAACGACGATTCGTGATGCATTAAAAAAAAAGTAAAACATCTTCCACTTTAACACACAGCCTTCGAATCTGGCTTCTTGGAAAGGGAATGGCATGAACAATCTTAAAAATATTGTGACACATTCCAAACAAAAATGATCATAGCAGTACCCTTTGTCACATTTCGTATGGCTTCCACCTCGACGATGTGTATCAAACCAACGACGATGTTTTTTTTTTCGTTGCAAATATCTTATACTTTCTTTTTTGACAGTCAAAGTTACGCGACCAGAGAGGGTCCTAATAATTTTGAAGAAAGTTTCGACTTTTTTGCGAAAATTTAATTTAATCTTTCAACATGGTCTGCTCCTAGCTTGATGCATCGAGGGACTAACATTCCTTCAGGATTTGAATGATTTTTTTGTGTGGTCTCATCCTTTTTTTGAAAGTATTTTGAATCAAATGTACAATGTAGTGACGGAGCCATGTTTCAATAATTGCAATGATTCGACAGTCAAATTTTTTGTATGACATGAAATCATGTTTAAACAATGCTTTCAATTGCAATCTCGTCCTACTCCTAGTTTGCAAGCAGATACATTACTCATCTTGCTTAAAGATTTTTCATATCTAATGTTTATGTCTACTATTTTCCATTGTATCTACTTTCCGCAACTTGAGTTGCCGAAAATCCGCTCTGGCTTAGACTGCATCATCACTCAATCCTTTTAAATTGAAGAGATTTAAACATATATTAAACTGCAAAAATTCACTGCATGTCTGCACTGCATATCAACAATTCACAAAATACCAAATGCATGAAGAACATTTGCCCTAACATAGAGATGGCGCTACAAATTCAAAATCTATGTCCAGTTTGTTGATAAATAGTCTTGACTTAGGTTTGACATTTGGTTTACTCATTTTCAAGTAATATCTTTTGAACTAACGCTTCGTCTGAATTTTGGCAAAGAATGGAAAAAAGTGAAGTGAAGACAGTGATGACACGCTTTGGGGAAGGCCAATAGAGGCAGTAACTTTGGAAAACAAAAAGTAATCATCAAAAACATCTTAGAACGTGTTGCAATCATCATATACTAATATTTACATTTATTTTATTTACTCACAATTGACCAGACAGCAAAATTTGGAGCTATTTCTCCACAATAAAAAAGAATTTTGCAGACCATTTGTGAATAGAAACATAGATCACTACACGCCTGTGTCCAATCGGACTCGGAATTGGTATTGCCTGGTGAAAGCCACGGAAGGGGCGCGCGCACGCAACAATCTACTGGCAAGGTCCTAGCCAGTATTTTTTAGAATGCACATAGTATAATTTTCTTAGACTATCTTCAATTTCAAAACTTTTGGACAGTTTTTCAATTTTAAAAACAAAAAAAAATTTACTGACATTATTGGATCGATGGAACAACGAAATCAAGTCTAATAGACGTCTTTTAGCAAGAGAAAGACACCTTGATTGACCAAAACCAGCTTCAGCTCATTTTGCCGCGGTACGACCGATAAATTAAAGGAATTACGTTACGAAGTGGCTAAAATTATGGTTATTGCATTGCCGGGCCAAGGACATTTCAGTCCATGGAATATTACTTACCATAGGAACGACACAGAATACAAACAGAACTAGCACTAACCTCGACAATTTTCGTATAACACGTTGTCAAATGTTCAATTCAAAATGGGTATTTTGCTTGTGCTACAGATTTGCTGTCACGTTTCAAGTTCACCTGAGATGCTCACAAGCTCCATTAAAATACATGTGGAGCCACGGGGATTATACATTTTAACGCAGTCCAATATCGTTTAATTGAATTTCAATTGTTTCTATAACTATTGGAAACTTGGATGCCAGCTTTGGGCACGGATTTCGACCAAAAGGAAATTCCGCAGATCTCGAAGGATTCACCTCGCACACGAAGTTCCTGTAGATTCTGCGAAAATTAGGATGCTAGATTAATCTATTTTTCACACCACTTGCTTTAGCCTAACAATCTTGATATGATGAACTAAAAAAATGAGCTAAAATAGTTATAAACTATAAAGTATTTTGGCAGAGGCTTGATTCACTTGGTAACGTGCAAACTTAAAGCTTGAAACCGAAATGAAAAGAATCGTTTTTTGTTAATCAACGGAATGAGAGTGACTACCAATCATTTTCTTAATTTCAAATATTTTCTCAATTAGGTGTGAGTGTCCATTCAACATAGTATAGGGAATTCAGGTGATCGAGTCACTTCGCTAATGCTTTTATTTGTTTAGAGTTCAGTAAAAAAAACGCCAGTGGAGCTTCTAAAAAAAGTTTTGAAAAACTTCTGGAGCACAAACTCTTCCAAACGGACATTTGGATTTCTCATCGATTACGAAGAAAATTGCAAAAGTCTAGACATGTCAGTTCGTGTTTGTTGACGCAATTCCATCAACTTTACAGACCAACAACAATCTCAAATTCATCTGATTGTCCTTAATTTCGTATAGCAACATTTTCAGTAAAATGTTAACGGCTGTAGCACCCGCCGCGAACACGTGACACGTGAACGCCTCTCGGGAATACAACAATACACCAACAACACAAAACAAATCAGCCAACCAACCATTTGCAATGAAACAAAACATTCGATGCCACTTACCTGTGAATATGTGGGATTTGATGCATGTCGTGGCGGTGGTCTGGGATCGGAATCATTTTCTTCCTGCAACAATATAAAATACAAATGTCAACTCGCACGGCGATCGTGTCAAAGCGCTAAAATTAAAAAATTCATCTTTTCACATACGTCGCTCTCAATGTCGATGTCCCTGTCATCTTCACTCATAGTAATATATTCGTTGTCCACCGTTTACGCGCAACTATGCACATTCACGAAAACGTTTCGGACGCGCGCAAATCACTTGTAGTTTTAGTAAATTGACGAGATGACTGTCTCGCGACTTTCATGCACGATCCTTACTGAATTTGCTTTTAAGTCAAAAATCGGGGACACGATTGGTTCGTGATTGCTAGTGGAACCTCGGCGATAGCAGATAAACATAACCCATACACCTGCATGCATGTCAAATTTTGTGTATTAAGAAATGTCAGAATAATCGAATGGGGTCAGAGTGCTGCCACCAAAAAACAATTTTCCCTAAAATTCATCGCAATTGCTTACGATATTATTATTTCGTGATTTGTGTACTCGTGTTGCAGAATTCAACCTCTTGGCGATTATTGAACGAAAAATCAAACAGACAGCACCTTCTACAAGTCGAAACTAGTCGAGAAATACAAGAAAAATATTATGTTAGGTGACATATTTCACAGATGATTTGGAAAAAAGAATTTTTCCAAACAGGCAATGCTCAGCAATGTCCGTTGACAGTTGAATTTTTTGTATAATGTTCGTTGTTTGAAAGGTTGTCCGCTCCGTAAAATGTGAGAAATATTTGTGTTGGCTCGTTAATAATTAAATGTAAGATGCTTATTAGTGATGTGTTAAATAAAGACGAATTGTCTTCGCTTATAATCGCTGAACTGAAGGAGTTCGGCGTTAAATTTCGCAAAGAAAAGAAGAGCAAATGTTCCCAGGTGAACGATGATTCAGTTTGCATCCGCGCGCAGTAATTCGCTTACCAGAGTGATTTACTGGCTGGCGGGCGGCATGCATACGATATGAAGTGTGATATATGGTTCATATTTTCAGGATAAACATTGCAAGAAAATATTTCGTGTGCCCCTGACGGCGTTAGAACCGACCGATGTCGTTTTAGCTAGTGGTGGAATCGTTCAAATACCAAAATTCGTTGCGGATGCCTGTCAACGGATATTGGAGCAAGTTGAAACTGAGGGTCTGTTCCGGAAAGCAGGATCGGCCAGCCGGCAAAAAGAAATTAAGGTAGGTTTTGTATTGTTTTGCTAGCATTGAGTGAATTTGTCCTTTGATACATTTTCCTCCTTGTGCACTATAAGATTGAGACAACTGCCCAATATGTGATGCGAATATCCTTTGTGATTAACATCATATCCTGTGCGCAGAAATTTTGCCGTTCTGCAATGGCATAAAAGTCAACGAAATGACTCAAATAAAGACGAGATTTTCTCTGTTTCGTCGCCTAATATGTGCAACATCGCCACAATGCCTAGTGGTTGTTTTCTCTTTTCAAACTAATTGGCTTGAAATGACCCCGTTGCAATATGCCTTTGTCGACTGTGCAGAGACTACAACATGAGATACTAAAGATAGGATACCTAATTAGATACTAACTAACAAACCAAGTCTTACTAAATCAAACAACAGTGACCCCAGTACAGACAATAATCTGCCATAAAGCATCAAGATCGGAAAACGCTGGCTAATGTGCTCAGCACCATAGCCAATTACACCTACTAGACGGTAGGATGAGAAAAAAAGCAACACCCGAAGCTAGGCCGAGTGAAAACGGTATAAGAACATCCTGTCTAAATTTTCAAACAAAATTTCATACTTATTTAGATTTTATGGGCATAGAAGCGCCCATCCAGTAAATGTTATTGTCTGAATTGCGAAGCCGGTAGGCTAGAGCGATGCCTTGTAGTAGAACTGTCTTTCTTTTCAAATAACATTTTTTTATATTTGATATATCGACACAAGGGAGACTGACACTAAGTTAGGTACAGCGACGCTCGCACTACGTTAGTATCAGTTTCGATTTAGCAGTCTAAAAGTGCTCAAAATCGAGAGAGAGATGTCTTTCCATCCGAAAGGTGATCATAAGAATTTGAGACCCTGCAACAAGCAGCTTGAAAGAAAATTTCATTGGAACCAACGCGAAATCCGCAGCGGTGTAGCTGAGGAAACGCACAAAAGAATTTTCAATGTTCATCTTTTGATTTTGATATTTGTTGCAAACAGGGTTTCGAAGAAAGAAAATAAAACAATTGGCAGACCTTGTGCGAAATGGTAGAAGAAATCTAAGGACTCCAATGAATATTTAAATTGACTGAAAACCATGACTAGGAAGACTTGTAAAACATTTGAAGCTACTGTAGGAAGCATGTAAGTGGAGTCCGTAACGTTGCTTAGATCAGAATAATTACATGGGGTAAAATACGGAAACTGTATTAGTGACGGTGATTCGAAGACGTTTAGAGCAATGTCCAATTTGAATCCTTACAGTGATGATCATCAAGTCTTTAAAAGCGAGTGTACAGGCCTTGTCTAACAGGGAATGGAAACTCAACTTCGAAAGCCTAAAAAGGTAGGTGGAGAAGGCAAACTCACAGTGTCATTAACGTCATCAGATGATAAACAGACAGTGAGCAAGACATGAGAAGGGCAATCATGGCGTCATACTATCGTTTGACTTCCACAGGTAACAACAGTTGGTGCGAATGGCAAAAACGGCTCTTGAACGAACTTAAGTCGGATCCAACTCCATCCATATAGGTGAGATTTTTATAATATATGAAGATTTATCGAGGAAAGACTTACCAGTGAGATGCTTTGGCGGCCACACGCAAAATGCAAATGAAAGTCTAAACTCCACAGTTGCTCCTAAACATTTGCATTGCACAATAATTATTACGTTGCACAAATCTCAAATGAGTCGAACAAAGGGACAACCAGGGCGTTAGCCGGCAGTATCAGCGTAATTTGTTGGACTCGCAGGAAGCTCGAGAAGCACATCTGCTAGCCCTGAATAACGCATATGAAGAAGAAGAAGGACGGGAACCACTTAAGTGTACAGAAAAACGTCACGGCGCGGTACATGGGGGAAATGAGGGCAAAAAATGCGGTTTGTAATATCTGAACGCGCCCTAAGAAAAAGGCGGCGATATTTGCGCACTTAATATAACTGCTAATCTACATAACTACGCCGACTTGGTCCCTCATCACATTGGTCCTTCAACACATGCACTCCACAGCCTTAATATCTTTTAAGCATGAGCCCCCGTGGCAGGCCTCCTCCTGTACCAAACCGATATATTCGAATTGGTATTCATCCCATAATACAAGTTTCTATATCCTAGTTTCTTGCGTTTCTTTAACATAAGCTTCAATTTATATTAAAAATAAAAACAATCGCTTCTTTTATTGTTCGTTGATTTTTTTATTTTATTACTGCAAATACCGCGGGTTTCGGAATATACACCTATTCCATCCTCAGTGCAAACTAACATATCTTAGTTCCTACTCCTACCTATTTATACAAGCTTATTTTTATATTCTTATTTTTACAACAACTATTAATCATTCTGTGGGCACAAATTACCTTTATAAATTTGTTTTTTATCTTCGTATTCTACGTTAACTACCTTCTTCACTTCATTGCTTTAATTACGTAAACCATTTCCTTCATCCCTATCCCTACCTGCGTTTCGTTTTTTCTTAATTTTTATTTCTTTATTCAAAATATCCATTAAGAGGAAATTACCGTTTCCTGAGTCCTGATTTAACTGCACTTGAGCTGGTTCCCTTGATATTATTAGGCTTTCATATACGCCCATTTTATACCATTTTATGCCACGTCACGTTCTCCAATACTATGATTTTCGTCTAAAATGTGCTTTGCAACCTCTGATTTAACCTTATCTTTGCTCCTAGTTTTTCGTAATATTGTTTCCGCCTCCTTCACGTGCTCCTTCAACCTCGTCTTCAACCACATTTTCCCACCGAAGTTTCTCTATAGCTGTTGTTTGGAGTTGCTCCTACGAGCAACTGATTTTTACGAAATTTGCTCTTCAGCTGTTCTTTTTTTATTATAATATTTTATTACTGTTTTTTGTCATTGAGAATAGCGTATTTGTTTCAAAAGGGCTTCTACTGCTGCAATTGTGCATGAGGTCCAGTCTTTCTCCTTTCCTATTAGTGCTATAATTTGAAAGAAAGGTGTTTATGATAACTCTGGGAGGGGAACGAGCATTATCTACTAAAAATTCCACACCTACCCCCCACAAATCAACCTTATGTTTATACCAACATTTTATTCATTTGAGTTTACTTGAATAAAAACTAAAAAAAAAAAAAAACAAAGTGAGCTATCCAAGAGGGCCTGCCACCAAATCATGAAACATTTGCGTCTGCATGTCTCGTTTATCGTAAATTTCTGTTGAGTGCATTACCATTGATACTAATATCCTATATCATAGAAACCCATTTCCCGGGAAGCACTATAATAAATGAAGGGATTGACGAGATGGTACAAGAACGAAGACCAAACAGCTCGGAAAAACAGTACGGAAAAACGTATAAGGTGGGCTTTAAACTCTTTCCAGCCCTTTAAATCACCGGGAGTAGATGGGGTGTATCCAGTCCTTATTCAGAAGGGACAGAATCTGCTTATATCGCACCTGATACGCCTCTTTAGAAGTAGCTTGGCATTGGGATGCATACCAAATCCATGGAGGCAGGCGAAAGCGGTATTTATACCCAAAGTGGGCAGAGCTGATAAAACGAATCCAAAGGCATGCCGACCTATTAGTTTAACGTCGTTTATTTTCAAAACGATGGAGAAAGTGGTGGATAATTATATTAGGACAACTCACCTATCAAAATACCCACTAAATTCAAATCAACACGCATACAGGACGGGAAAATCAACAGACACCGCACTGTACGAGTTGACTAGCAAAATCAAGGAATCCTTAGAATACAAAGAGGTAGCACTAGGTGCATTCCTCGATATTGAAGGGGCCTTTGACAATACCAGCCATGATGCGATAAAGAGGGCGCTAGTGAAAAGGGAGGTTAATCCTACCCTTATTCGCTGGCTGACTCGGGCACTGGCGGGGCGAACCGTCGTATGTAAAGTGGGATCAAGCACCATCAACGTACGTACGGATCGTGGATGCCCACAAGGAGGTGTTCTTTCACCACTACTATGGACTCTTGTGGCAGATGAAGTCTTAGTCAGACTGTCAGAAGCTGGGATGATATGTCACGCGTATGCGGATGATATAGCAATTCTAACCAGAGGAAAATTCGAAGGGACACTGTGTGATATAATGCAGGGGGCACTTCGAATTGTGAACAGCTGGTGCCAGGAGATAGGTCTAAGGCATAACCCCGATAAAACCACACTGGTGCCGTTCACAAAAAGAAGAAATATGGACCAACTTCGTACCATATATCTAAATGGAACGGAGATTGAGTATAAAAATGAAATCAAGTATCTCGGATTGCTGTTGGACGGCAAGCTCGGGTGGAACGGACACATTAAGGCAGTGTCTGCAAAGGCTGTCACGGCTCTGATGGTGTGCAGGAACATGACAGGCAAGTTCTGGGGTAACCCGGGAATCCTGCGGTGGATGTACACCATGATGGTGAGACCAATCATCACCTATGGAGCGGTAGCCTGGGCAGACAAAATCAAAGAACACAAGACGAGGCTTGCACTCGATCGAGTTCAGCGTTTGGCATGTGTCTGTATCACCGGAGCTATAAAGTCATGTCCCACGGCAGCTCTCCAGAAAATCTTACACCTATCGCCACTTCATTTGGTGATAGAAACAGTAGCGACATCTACAATGGCAAGAATCTTCCACGAAGAAAGAGGAAATGGCCTCATAATTGGGCATAAGAACCACGCTAAACTAGCGAAGGTGTCTCCTTTCATATATGTACCGTCGGATCACATGACGTCGACTTTTAACTTTCACAACAGTTTCCGTGTAGTGATGAGTGACAAGAGGGAATGGAGCGTTGAATCCAATATACGCCTCATAAGACGGAATGCGATCAAGTGGTACACGGATGGTTCCAAGACATCTGAGGGAACGGGAATTGGAGTATTTGGGCCTGGCACCAAATACTACCAAACGTTGGGAAGTATGCCAAGTATCTTTCTGGCTGAAGTTTATGCCATTGCTGTAAGCGCACGACTCAGCATAGACAGAGGATACAAAGGCATAACTATAGCTATAATGTCCGATAGCCAAGCAGCACTAAAAGCACTAGAATCCCCGGTGATTACATCGAGAATGGTTCTAGATTGTTGCAATGCACTTAACAAATTGAGTGCGGACAATAGAGTTACCCTATACTGGGTGCCAGGGCACGCAGGTATCGAGGGTAATGAGCAAGCGGACCAACTGGCGAGAAAAGGAGCATCGACAGCATTCATCGGCCCTGAACCCTTTAGCGCAATTGAAATGAATCTCATTCACAGGGCCCTAAAGGAAAATGAGGAAAGAGAATGCAATAGGCTCTGGAATAGACTTCCAGGGCTTCGAATGTCGAAGCTGTTCCTCGACGTTTATGACGAGAAAAAGTTTCGAGCGTGCATCGAAATGAATAAAAGAAAGCTAAGGGTCCTGACTGGGATGTTCACGGGGCACTGCACACTCGGAGAGCATCTCAAAAAGATGGGCTTGACAGCGAATGATGAGTGCAGATTTTGTGGTCTTGCGGAGGAGACACCGGTGCATCTGCTGGCACACTGCGACGCGCTGTCCCGCAGGAGAAGAGACAGTCTGGGAAGTTGCTTCCTTGTCAAGGAGGATTTGGAACGCCTGAGGCCGAAGCAAATCATTGACTTTTTGAGGAAGATCGATCTGCTTGAGGCGCTCTACGCGCACCGGAAGCGGGGGCACAATAAACCTGTAAGGGTTGACGTGCACTATCCCCGACAGTAATCAATCAATCAATCAAGATTACTAATATCGCCAGTATTGCCAGTACGATTTATTTTAGGTTTGGCAAGATCTAACAAAACACATTTACAGAAAATTGTGTGTGTTATACTTGGAAAGCGTTTCATCATGTCTACTTGAATGTAATAAAGAAAATATCCTTCCGAAGCGTACCGCCTACCTAAGACAAGCACAAAATTCATCAAAAGGAACACCATGCAAATCCAACAGACTTCTTTAAAAGCCGTTGAAGCCCTATTCGAAATCAAGACTCGCATATCAGATGGGAGTAATCTGACAGAGGTAAAACCTCAATAAGGTTCTTGATATAACACAGAGCTGATACGCTGTTTACATAAGAAATCCTAGCTGATGCATACCCGCAGCCGTTCTTGCACATTTCAATTGATCCATTCTTTGGAGCATTGTACTACTGCCCCGAGTTTACCTTTAAAATATGACATACTCCGGGCAAGTCGCAGGCTAACCATAGGACATAGGAAACTGGTTATCAAAATTTGTGGCTCTCAAAAAAAAAAAAAAAAATGCAAGTATAATTAACTCTTAATATCTGATCTAGTTTGTTACACCATTGGTAGTCAGGTAGCAGACATTCATTCATTCAGACATGGCTGCTTCCAACAGAACTGGTTCGATGGCTTCGCTGTATAGAAGGCGAGTGCATCGAAAATTACAAGACACGATATGCTGTCATGAAGAATTACTGTCCATATATATAAACTAATATTTTCCTCGATTTATCTGTTTTCAGGTCGGCTTAGAGGCAGGATTGCCTCTTGGGAGATCACATCATGTCATAGATATAGCAAATGTGCTTAAATCATTTTTCCGCGAGCTACCGGACCCACTGATTCCACCCAATATCCAGGAGCCACTACTGCGGTGCCTTTTAATCGGCGAAAAGGGGGTGAAACCTTTACTTATGGCATGTTTACTTTTGCCAACACTTAGCATAAACACACTGGCATTTTTTATGCAATTTCTGCACACCGTGTCGTTATGCTCGTATCGAAATAAGATGACTATTGAAAATCTTGCAATATTGTTCACGCCTGGTCTTATGCCTATAGCCGATATCAGTGGTATACGATTCACAAATCATGTAAAGGTTGTCAAGCTGCTTATCGAACAGTCCGAACTTATTGGAATCCTGCCCGAGAGAATAGCCGAGAAGCTGAATCATTTGACATCGAAAACTCCATCAGATGGCGACAAAAAGAAGAAAAAGAGACGAAGCGGTTCGCTAACTCGTAATGTGTTTTAATCAGGAATGTTAACGACTTATCTATGTTTTGCTTTCTTTTTCTCCCGATGATTAGGCATGTTCAATGGTTTACGTAAAATTGTTGGTGTCATAGGATCGGCGGAAAGCTTGGATAGCACACCGGAGAATGAGCCAGCTACACCGTGCATCACAAAGTCAGCGAAGAAAAGGAAGTTGGCTGATGTAACAGCGTTTAGTGCAAAGAAAAAGTTTGTTTTTATAATTTTCTGCACACTTGATACTTACACTTGCTTTTTGCTCTTTAGGAAAGAACTATTGGCCTTGTTTCCTGATAATGGTGGCTTACTCCCTAATACTCCATATTCTGAAAAGTAAGTTCATGTTGAAAGTTTGAAATTTTTTAAAGCTTCGAATGTCATTTTTCGTTTGCAAATTTTCCACGGCAGACCTTTTATGCGGGAAATTTATTCTGCTTCCTTCGAGTCTAAGTTTATCCGATGAATTTTTTTTCTGACACATTTCCTCGCAGTGGAAAGTCAATTAGAGATTTTTAAATTAATTTAAAAAAGCAGATTTTAATATAAATTTCAGTCTAATCAGTCCAAAACTCAAGTTCTCGTGGAAATCGAAAATCTTGACTTGAATCGTGCTCAGAAATAAGTATTTAAATTTTGAAATTTTCCAGGGAGTCGAAAAAGACACGTTTAAGCCTTGGCGGACGTAAAAATACAAAAAATACGTCGGGATCCTCCACAAATGGAACAGTAGAACGTCGATGGAGTATGGTTGGCCCGAGCTGGAGTAGAAAGAAACAAAGTCAAACAGATTTGTCTAGGAAAGATAATTCGAATCCAACACTATCCCCAGTTGTATCGATGCCATGTATAACGAGCATAGCTCATCAAAATGACTCCTCTCGCGTGGAAACGACAACAGAAGACAGCGATGTAGGTAGTGCAACAAATGCGAAAAGTGAAGCAAGTGATTATGACTATGTTCGTATACCGAAAAGTGAATATGAGGCTATTAAGGAACGCGTTAGTGCGATCGAAACTCGAATTTCACAAGAATTCGGTACCGTCAGAGAGTGTATTTTACGATCTTCATCTTCGGATTTGGAAAATAGTCTGAGTGGACCCGAAAAGGTTTTAAGTAAGTTCGAACGGACTATGGAAGAAGCGGGAAATGTATCTTCTCCGCACACTGATCTTTTAGCGAAGCGATTATCCCGTGAATTGAAGATACGGAGAAGTGAGGAACATAAAGTTATCCGATCGCCTTCAGCACGCAAAATCGGAACTATGCGACGCAGATCGCGTGAAAATGTAAAATTAGTCCGAAATAAGACATGGCACATAAGCAATTGTAAGATGTCGGACACTCGACCAAATGTAGAAAGCGTGGGTACTGCAATGCCATTTTATCCTAAGAGCAATTTGAAAAGGGGAAGACCTAACACACTGTTCACGGGTTTACATCAACCGAGCTCTGTAGGCAAGTGTGAAATTGATAGTAGTACGAAAGAGAACTACTTGCAGAATGATGAAAAATGGACTTCGGCTGAACTGTTTTTCCAAAACACTGAGCTAAGAAAAAGCATTGATGCTGAAAACAACAAATTGATACAACCAGACGACATTGAAATGTTATATGAAGAGCAGACTCCTGCGAAGAAGACAAAATCAAATAATGAGACTCCAGTGAATCAAACTCCTCTTTATGTTACCACAATCAATCTTGATGAGGTTAAAACTCCGATGTTACCTCCGAAATCCTCAGTGAAGAAGTCGGCGGTGAGCAAATCCCAAGTGAAACCTGCTGGTAAGAACGTACCGCCCCCGCCTGAAGACGGCCCACAAGGAAGAGCCTCAATTGCTCGTCTCCGTAGTCAAAATGCAGGTATGGTATTAGCTAAAGCAAAACTCTTCAACGAATTGGGGACGGAGCCAGATAAGGTAAAACCTCCACCTCGACCTACTGAGGGTCGCCGTAAAAGTTCTGTTTTTCTCAACAAAATCAACACCCATACAGAGACGAACAGTTGCTATGTTGTTCCCTATAAAAATCTTCTAACACAAATGCCAAAAGATAAAATGTCTGATTTAGCAAGTGCCAAAAGCGGGCGTCGTAAAACGAGTGCAAAAAGTCCGGGTCATGTACAAAAAAGATTATCACAAAAGTTAACGGTCGTGCGACCGGCGATACAAAATCGATATACAATGGAGAATATTGTAAACGAAAACGAGAATACGAACGATTTATCCAACACGAAAAACATTTCCAGTATTCGTATCTCAGCCTCAGATCGATTACAAAACAATGAAAACTTTTATCAGAACACTCCACGAATCAAGAAATCGTTGCATTTGAATTCGCCGCGGCGTTTTGTAAAAACTCCGCGTGGACACTCGACGTTAAGTAGCGGCCGGCGAACTCCGTTAAAGGCAACTCCTTTGCGATGTTCACCGAGGTTAAAATTACAAGCTGAGAACAAGTATACGTCCTAGTGTGTTCGTGTTAATGTTAGTCTAGTGTTCATTTAGTAAGGAGTATAAACTAGTGTCATATTTTATGTAATTTTCTTTTTATGAAAAGAATGTAAGTATATATTTAGAAACATATACTGTTAGGCAATGAAACAAAACAAAAAAATATACATATTAACAAATATTAGTCACCGAAAATGTAGGTTTTATTTTATTTCAATTTTGAATTATGTGAATTTATCTGCTCTGAGCGCGTAAACTCACAAATTGAAGAATATTTTGCACTTTTGATGAACCGGTAGCAGTGATTCTAGCTGTTCTGGAAAGCAAAAGGACAGTAGGGATGATGTAGTTAAACCACTAGCCCCCTATACAGCAGCCCTCGGCCTCAAGTTCCACAGGGTTCCACTTATGGGCGCCAAACGATTTAGACATTGACGTTGCTTTAAAATAAATAAATGTCAGTTATTTATAAATTTCAGTAAATTTTGAATTTAACCCGACAGTGCTAATGTCGGTGAGGTGGAAAATTTTTTACCGATACACCCCAATTTTTTGATTCTTATCAAACTGAGTCAGTTGCTGTGCGCCAATGGCTACAATTGGGTTTTGCGCTTTTGATTGATCGTCATTTTAGGTGCCTGATGAACGAAACTTTAGTGTTCTGTGGGGAATTTCCCTGTATTTAGTTATTTTTAGTTTTATTTCGGTTTTTGTAGTTAATTCATTATATTTTAGCGGGGTGAGATCAGAAAAACAATTTCTCGAGTGACTGAAACAGCGAAAGTAATGAAAGAGATTTGAAGGATCTGTTGGAGGAAGAAAGGGATGGTGATGGTATGAACGACCATTGAGATATGAACAACCTCGTTAAATCGGATGATGACGATGGAAATATGAGGAACGACTTACTGCCAGCTGCTGATATTCCTGAATTTATTGAACAATCCGATTTAGATAATATAATGATAACACCACCAGAATCTGCTATAATAGAGGGGAAAAACTTTGCTTGGAATCCTACTTCGAGTTATGTTCGAAAAATTTCGCAAAGAATGGTTGCTATAAACGTGGTTTACGTTGTACGTTATCCAATGAGCAGTGGCAAACGTATCACCAATCCCACTGAATACTTTGAACAGTTTTTCACAGATGAAATATTTGTAAGTAAGTACAAAGCATACAATAAGATCAGTTGAGAAAAAAAATTTACTCATAACTCTTCTTGGTTTTCTCATATTGAGCGGGACGATGAAAAGTAATAATTTGCCGACCTCGGAAATGTTCGACGCAACCCTTTGTGCATCTAAATGTAATGCAACAACGAGCAAATATTGTTTCTCTTTTCTTCTAGTATGTCTAAATTTCGACAATCGAAGCTATCTTGATGCGTCAAGCTCTTTTGAAGTCTCTAAAAAATCAGCAATAATTAATCAGATGAGCGCTAACTACAAACCCTTCTGCAAAACCAGGCGTTAGCCCCTTCGTATGCACTTTGAACATTTTAATTTTAAATAGTTGTGTACCGTACCCATACAAATTTGGCCCCCAACAGGAAAAAACAAAATGAAATTATTACCCTAGAGTTTGTGGATGCTCTGGAAAACAGCTCGAAAGTTTTCTCAAACCTGCAGTAAAAATTAGAAAAAAAGTTCCTCTGCAATTTCTGTCCATCAAAAATAAAACGGGTGAGTGATTACAAATACACCTTATGTAACAGAACATATTGTATGGCATATCGTCCGTCATTTTTTTTTTACTGTGTGTGTTGTCCAGTGTTTAGCACTTCTAGATTAGATTTTGTTTTTCGTTGTTTTTCCATTTTATTTTGTTTGAAATATCATTTAAATATCTTCAAAAACAAAGTTTAATCAACCGCAAAATATATTAAAAGATAAATACTTTTCATTTTTAAAGCTGCTACCCATGCGAAAGAGGCTGTTAATTTAAATGTTATGAATAACATGTATTTTCCTTGTTTTCTCAATGTATTTTTGATTTTATTTGGGTAACATATTTATGTTTTTGTGTTCATGTTGGCTTTAACAACGTTTCCTCACAGGCCAACACTAGCATGAACGTCTTAAAAAAGACAACTTAGTAAACCAGGGTTAAAAATGTAAATTTTTACAATTCTTAGTCGATCTGACATTTACGCGTTTTCCGGTGAATTTTCCAAGAGCCAAATGAGCACGTCACAAAGTTATAAAATTCCACTTAGACCCCGTTGAGTTTACACTAAGGGATTTAAGTGAACTGTTTTGTTAAATTTGATACTAAATCTGCTTGACATGCTTCCACTTATTTTGGTTGAATACCGTTAGATCGGGAGATTGTTCGAAGTGTTTGCACTGTACCTTCTTTCGGCGTTCACAAAGGCGAAAGACTATGTGTAAGAGCAGTTCGAGCTTGCTCGATGTTTCCAAGCACACGAACAGTTTGGATATTGCTTGCGTGCTAGACTTATTCACAGAACTAGTCTTATCACAATTCTACCGCTATGGTTTTACAGTGCTTCGCGCAAGTGTGGGATCTTTTGGATATAATTGATAATGTTTTTAATATACCGATCAGTTTTTTGCAGGATTAGCGCTGAAAAACGTCTTAGAAAGAAACACGTTTGTAGTGTTGGACGTTCCATAACTTCATGTTGGATAGATACTGCATAAGAGTTAACTGTCACTTATGTACTTTCCGGTGTCCCGTTGCCTTTCTCCTTCCCCTTCTAGTTGAGCTTCTTTGCTAAACTCTAGATATAATTGGGTCAAAACATCTAAGTAGACTTGGTCGAACGTTCTTTTGCGTTGCAGTAGGCGAAAATTTGTTTGTTGTTGCTTGGGTTCACCGGACCTTGTTCTGATGGCTGCATTCATCCAAAATACGTCCTCGACATCAAAAATGCAAGGTCCGGCGGACCCAGCAACAACAAACATTACTCAGTCGAGTAAGCACTTAAATTTAAAATGTTGGTTGGAAAACTTCGATTGGAACCGAAACAATAAGGAATAAAATAACTTGCTTAATTCATTTTTAATGATAAAATTTTATTTACCATTAAATAAATATATAATTCTGTACAAATGCACAAAATCCAATAATATCATTATAATCGATCCGTCAGTATTTATCTCTCGCGTCACGTTCGCTTTATATTCCATTTCGTCGGTTTTTTTTTCTTTTTTCCTTTTAAATTTATGCTTGTATGTAAGTGAGAATTTTGCTTGACAGGTTTTTGATAACTTTTCAAATTTTTATACACAAATGAAATTTAAATTTAATAGCGCTGTTACAATGCTGGTATTATTTCATAAAATATATATTAAGCAAATAATATCAGCGGCAATCAATAGTACAATCAACCAATTGGTTGCATGCATATTTTCGAAAATTGAAAATTGTTGGTTGTATTTCGAAATAAAGAATGAGAAATCGTGTTTTTTTGAGTCGTTCTTTATGGATTTTTTTTTCTAGTCTGGGTCAGGACAGTTTTTCTTTACTCCAAGACACAACCGTAAGTGAAAAGTTGACTTTAAATGTATAAAACAATTTATTATTTGTTGTTTTTATTTTCGGTGAGATTTCAAAGATTTCAATTCTTAAATTTGTGTTCTATGTTCACATTTTATTTTATATTTTTTGTTCATATCAAGGACTTTTCTCTAATACTCCCGTTGTTCACTAGGTGAAACATTTTACTTTGAGGAAAATAACAATCTCATCCAGAAAAGGATCTCTATAATCTATAGTGTGTGTATTATATCTTCTGGGTTGTTTTCCTTTTGTAAATATGATATGTATTGTTGATATGTTTATTTATTTAATCATTCTTTTGAATTTGTTTTAACCTCACACTTTATCTTCTTCTTAAATCTAATTATTTGATATAGGTTTACATGATCTAGTGATGTTATCATCTCTTGTTCACTTATTTTCTTCACTATGGTTCATTGGTGATGTTGATAGGTAGATTAATAAGTAATGGGTGGATGTTTCCTTTGAAAAATATTCAAATCTTACAATATTCGAAATAAGTGATATAAGTGTAAAAATATGAAATTTGACACAATTAAGATTATCAAGTTTGCTTGTGTTTAAGGAAAATTTCATAGGGATGTTCAACTCCGCCGTTTAACTTTCTCTCATGTTCTTAATCGTTTGTCATATTTATTTTGCATGTACTTCTAGAAATTAATGTTATATGCCTATAAAATATTATGTATATATATATATTTATTTTTTCATCAATATTCTGGTATTTTATCAAATACTTTAACAAGTTTATATTCATTTAATAGCTGCACACTTCATATCGCATCACTTTTCATAAATTATTTTGGAGTCATTTCTATTTTGAAGGATTCAATAATAATATTTCATCATCAATATTTGAATATAATCGTTAGGTGTCCAATGAGGTTAGTTTTGTCTTTGAGTAGCTTCTTCATTTTTTTTTCTTGAGAGATTGTTAGATTTTTACAAATGCAATTTTACAATATGTGTAATGTCAATAGTATTTATAGCTAGACATTTAGATATTGAAGGAGAAAATTTATGAATGTGAATGTAAAGATCTTAAGAAAATATTTTGCAATTATTTGGTAAGTATTAATGGTATTACCGAAATGAGATTTTTAAAAATCTATTTTGAGTTGTTGAAATTTGGAAAAATATGCCAACGAATGTTGGCAATACTCAAGTAATTTAAAATTTATAAATGAATTTAATATAGTAATAAGTATATGAGCTTATAGTTCCAATTTTCCTGTTTTCTTCGACGACGAGATTGGATATATCGAATGTTTTGTTGTATATAGAAGAAAATCTCAAATTCTTACTGATATAAAAGATTGCAATGCAATGCAAAAAAAAGCTGACAGTAGATAGATCGGTGACAGCTTTTAAAAACAGAACAAGGTCAGATAGTAGGGACTGTTGGAGGTGAGTCCTTCTGGTTTGCGAAGCACTTCTGGGGCTAATGCGCCATTGATGAGGATGACAAATATAAAACTTATTCAACGCAGTTAAACAATATAACGCATAAAACAATATAAGATCATTATGCTGAAGGTGTATGGGAATTATAAACTGGATGGGAGGTTAATAACAATTTGAATAATAGGATTCGCTAAAGAAAAGATATCATCTATTAAACTATTTTTATTTATTACAAAATGCAGGACGCAGGCCTCATAATCCGTAAAAAGGAAATAGGATGCAGAACGCTGGTCGTTTTTCTGATAAAATCAACCTATGACCAACTAAAACCATCCTGCTTCTAGCTTTAAGGAAGATATGGTTGAGGAAAAATACGCACCGCATTTATTTAATCCCAGAAACGCAATTGTTGAATTTAATTATAAATTATAAAATTATTTATAAATCGAAATACCAGAAATTCAATGAAAAGCATGGAGAGCAACCCCGAAAGCCGAATTGTTAAGGAAAATTACTGCGAAATAGAAGACATTTATAATTCGGGTTCTGATTAAGCTTTGAATAGTTTCTTGTACCCTGAAATTCTCGATAAAATGCATGTTTCTATGAGTTTTCAGGGATTATTGAGTAGGATTCAATTGCTACAACCACTAGTAAGGAAAAGTATGGAAGTTTAACTACTAGCATCAAATCACTCTAATAGGGAGATCGAAAAGTAATCAAAATTTTCTTGAAGTGCATTCACAGATAATAATTCAACATAAGTGCATTTACAATAAGTTTGCACACGCTATCATGGAATATTATATTATTACGCTTCGGCTTGGTTGCAAATTTTTTTTTTCGGTTAACGAATTTTCGTTCTACCAAGTAGAAAGGATGTGAAGATCTGCAATAGTGAAGATCTCTTACATCATTGTGTGCTATTTTTTTAAAGGCAAAACAAGCAATGAAAACAATTACCGTTACTTACGGGAACATTTTGAAACTAAACAAGTGTCAGATGGTTAAAAAAGTTTAAAAATGTAATAAGGAATCTTAAAGTTGACGTACGAAAAGGACGACTACAAAAATTAGATTTTGATATTCTGAAGGCGGTTATGAATTCAGATACTTGTCAAACAATTGAGGAATGATCTTTGAAGTTCAGGATTATCATCATCGCAAAGGAAAATTGTACAGACAAGGAATTAGCAGCTCTGAACATGATTTGACGGACCGGACGCTCGATCAATGGCGTACCTTCTGTGTGTTTCTTTTGTGTCGGTATTTTTGCGACGAATTGTAACCGGAGATGAGCAGTAGGTGTTATACGATAATTCTGTAGGAAAATGACGATACCTTACTTTCGGGGAAGCAACTGTTCCAACACCTCGGACATAACTATAAATAAAGAAGGTTCGTGTTTGGGTTTGGTGAGATTTGTTCACTATGAGTTGACTGAACCTGGTCAGACCGCTACAGCAACAGTATATTGTGAACAACTGGAGGGAATGAAACTAGACCTAATAAAAACACGATCTGTTGTGGTCAGTAACAAAAAAGGGTCCTTAAACACGATAACGTGAGCATGGAATGGTACTTCTATCTCATCCACCTTATTTTCTAGACCTTGCACCGTCGAATTATCAACTTTTCAGATTATTAGAACATACTTGTTCATGAAAATAATTTAACATTGTTGGGAAGGTGAAAATGCACTTGGAAAAGTTTTGAAAATTGGAAAATAATAAATCAAAGGACTTTGAAATTGACTACTTGCAACCAGTCGTTAGCAAGGGTATTAAAATGATTTACCAGGAACCCATTGCTGGATATTATTGCTTGCGAACGGTAGTTAGCAAGGGTATGTCAGATATTGTTTCCTACGATCCAAATGTTTGATGTTTACTTTTTCCAATCAGTCGGGTTAGAAAGGACAAAAATTAGCAATAGCAAAAGTGTGAGAGTTTTAATTGTGCATCATTTTTTATGTTAAGCCGATCTAACTTGACGAGATCGAGGGCCAATTTTGAATTTCGTTACAAGCTCCCGAGACTTTGCTATATTTGGACGATATTTTGTATGTACGATATATTTATGAAAAATTATGTTTTTATAATGAAAATATCGTTCTGTGGGTAAGCTCATATACTCGTAGAAAACAAATGCACTACCAAACTCAAGAACCATCAATTTTTAGCGTTTCATCCTTTAAGTCTTTGCAATCACGCACATTTAATTCAAATGTTAAATGAATTTAATTGATGAACAAAATGATGAAATTATTTAAAAATAAAGAATGAAATTCAAAATCATTTCAAGTTTTTAATTTTAACCGCAGAAAATTGATATTTTTTCGTATCATGTATTTTTGTTCATTTCTAACAATCTAGTTAAGGTACATAACTCCATTAGCTTTTTTAGTTTTCTCGTTTTTATCGTATCTTTAATTAATATTATTTATTTTCACATTGTGTGTATTTTTTAAATATTTTTTTCTCTCTTTAATAGTATTTGGATGATTAATTTGAACAAATTTGATCTTGAATTGACTTCAGAGCAAACCAAATATTTCCCTACTATTTTTTTTTGGGGGGTATGGCATGGAAAAATAATGCTCTTACTATTTTCCTATTCCTATTCAATATGTTTCACTTCTTAAAGTAGATGATATGTATGTGTAACGTATCAAATTTAATTTTTTTTTGTTGCTTATTCCTTTTACACGTTCGTTATGAATTGAAAGAAAACTTATTGTTTCAAGATAAACTTGGCTTATAATTGTAATACGTCTGATATTAATGTGAAACAGAAGACTTTTCCGAAAGATACAACAATCTAAGCTGCTTGCAAAAGTTAAAAGAGTGTGTTGCTTGCATTTTATATTTGTTTTTGAAGCTCTTAATAAGAAACTTATGTATGATTGGAACTTAATTCGTCACTTCTAGGCTTTTTCATGTGCAACATTTCGCATTAATTACAAATTTTACTTCTAATGCTATCACTTATAACTTGTTGATATGCATCTGGTTGTGAAAATTCATTTTTGAAATGTTCAAAATTTTTTAAAAATATTTTTCTATAAATTATGCGCGAAGCAGAAATGAAAATAGAATATATCTGTGGTAAATATATTTGTTAAAATACTAATTTTAACATTATATTTGCATGATACTTCAGTATACATAGAGATATTGACTTGTAGATAGTA
Source organism: Stratiomys singularior (assembly GCA_954870665.1). Lineage (NCBI taxonomy): Eukaryota > Metazoa > Arthropoda > Insecta > Diptera > Stratiomyidae > Stratiomys > Stratiomys singularior. The sequence goes on along the minus strand of OX940878.1, from coordinate 158,358,067 downwards.
TTGAATACGCATCAAGTGATCATCAAGAAAATAGTCAGTTTTAGCAGCAACATGTTATAAAAGGATTTGCTTGTTTTGTTTTTGTCGTAGATATTACGTTATTACAATATATCTTAGGGGTAGGACTTAAGATACACATATCACATGACATGCAGATGTTTCTTGATTTTTTTTTAAGTTAGCAAGAATACGATCAGAATAAATTGCCAGATTTGTAGCAAAATATGATGGAGACAGAACGAAGTGCGTACTGTCTATTAGAAATAACAATCTGAGGTTTCACTAAGTGGTTTTCCCGATTAAACAAACTAACCCCAAAATTTTCCATCGTTTAAAACGAACTTATTTTCCTGATGTTTTTCTAAATTCTCGGAAACAAATGTATTGTACATATTAAATATCCTGTTTAGGCTTTATTATCTAAAGAAAACAAAAACAAACTTTTCTTTTTATTCTTCCTGTAAGTGCAAGCTATCTGACATTCATATGACTCAAGTTTCATTGAAGTAAATTTGAGTCCAGGATTGTTTCATTATTACCGATCTAAACCTAAAAAACTACAATATCAATGGAAATCAATGAATTTAACATCTTTCCCATCATAATTTTAACAGGTATTGATAATGTTTTATGCATATATATTCATTGTTCAAGTCGATCCTGCTTCCATCACGATTATTTGTTTTTGAAATAAAAATGAACGTAGCAGAAACGAGAGCAGTGGAAAGCGTAGAGTAAGTCTAGCAAAACTTCCAACGAATTTTTTGATTTTTCATGATATGTCCTTTGATGTTAAACGTATTTTGTTTAAAACTTAAATGTAAAAGTTAAATACAGTTGCTACTCATATGGGGTTTATCAGAATTTCATACGTATATTTGCCAGCCTCAATACACGTATAATCTGGTTTGTATTGTTATTTTTTTCAGTTTTTTTTTTGAATTTTTCAATTGTATTCATTATATTTTTTTTTAGATTATTTCGCAATAGAGAGCTCAGTGTATAGTGTCAGCTTTATTCTTAGATACTTAAGAACATATTCACATCTCTCTATTGCGAAATATATGTATATTTTCCTTTTTGATCTAAAACTAAGTGAATTTATTTCAACTCAAGTATTTTAATTTTTTTTTTGTTCATTTTCTGTAACAAAAATCTTATTGCAGGCACTAAAATCGCTAAATGGAACGCCTAAAATGAATTTCTAATTGTGTTGGTGTACAAGGAATGTGATTTCAGGAAAGATATAAATTTAGTAGTTATATTTATCGATGTATGAACTTAAGTAAGAATAAAATTGACTATTAATTGGAATGGAATAATAGTATGGGGAAGCTGGATCTGGTCCTACTCAATCGAGAAATCCGGTGTTGACCAATTTTTCGAGGAAAAATTTCACATCGCCTAGCTCTGAATCTTTTATTCCAAGTGATTTTAACATTCCTAGATCACCATTTTCTACAGCCATAAAGACAGATCGTAAGTGTTCCAAGTCGGATCTGAAATTATACGATATAAAATGAGCTTCAGTGAGGTATGAATTTAAGATATTAATTAATTTTCTAAACTGCTATCATATTAGAAAAGTTTAATTTTTTTCAGCTATGCAATATTAAAAATATTTGCATTGAAGAATATATTTTATAATCTGAAATATATATTTAATAAGAGGAATAAGAGTGTATGTCCGCCAAATAGTCGGTGATGTTAAAAATTTTTAGATCAGACACGAAGTAATTCAAGATGACACGAAAGCGTCAATAAAATCGTTCTCCTTGCGTCTTATGCCGAGTCCATAAGCAATCATACGCATTGAAGTCTCGATTTGCATCCATACATACAAGTCTAGAAGCGGGCAGAATCCTCGCGCAAATTTCTATGACAGTTTCATATTTTGTATGGTCTCGATTGGACTGTATCGGGAATAAGCAACAGGATCATTGGGATAGCTTCTTGTACTCGTTAAAAGATTGTTTATCGCGTAAGTAGAATACATAACATCCGAGCTGTCCCAAAAAAGCGAAATGGTTAAATGGAAAACCTGATTCCGTTACAAGCCTTTGAAGTGAAAGTTGACTGTTTTGTTTACGTTTCACTCGCATTATAAGCGAAACGTCAAAGTAGCCATAGTATACTTATGAATCTCGTAGAGAACAGAAGAAGAGCACAGAAATTTCGCTTGAACCGATCTCAAACCCGTTCGGAAGGAAAAACGAAGGTGATCAGGTGTGTTATTAAATGGTTTAACTCGTCGAAATGTACAAAGAAGTGCACTTTCCGTTAATGACATTTTTGCTATGGTGATTTCATGATCGCTGCAAAATTGCCTCACGTTCGCCAATAGTAGACTGCTACAATCATCGAGGTAAGGGCTATAAGACCTACAAATACGTTCGGCCTAACTAATATACACAATCTTCACAAACTGTTTATGAAATTACCGGTGAACTGAATTGGAATAATTTCATACCGTTCTGTAACTCCTTGAGCATCGTAACATCTTAAATTAATTTTTTTTTGTTTTTCAAATCGTCCGTGATGTATAGCATTCTCCACGACAATTATGTGCAAATAAATATTCATGTAAGTATATACATAAATATTAAATATTACTTACCTCATAAGGTGCAATGCAGCTCCAAAATCTTCAATTGTTTGGGATTCACTCAAGGCTATGGCAACTTTCTCTACACCACCCAACGGTGCCAGCGCGTCACGTGCTTTGCTTCCAAACAATTTCTCCAAGTAGTTGGGGCCATGTGATGCGATTAAACTTTGCAGAAATGATGCTGTCTCTTCAACTGGTGGTCGTTTAGCTACGAAAAATTAAAAGGAAAATGATAAATTTTAGACGAAAATGATAATGGAAATGCTCTTATATTAATTACATTCATGAATAACAAATGAAATGTTCACATAAACTATTACGAGCGCTTAAAAGTTATTCATTGCAGCGGAGATCATAATGAATTTAGGTTAATAGGATGATGGACATTCTGAGCGGTGTTGCTCAAAAAGGATGACGAATTTAGAGATTACGATACGTTACAGAAAGAATTTAAATACGAAAGGTGCAAGGTATTCTTCTGGAATAATTTAGATGAAGGAATGAATGTTGGGCTTACAAATGTGGAGCCTTACACTAAAACACTTTTACGCCACCTGTGCACCCCAAAGCGTTGCCTAAGGGGATGTTCGCAATCATATTAAACGCAAATGTGTCCTTAGGTGAGGCATAGGAAAATTCATAACCCTTCTAGTCATGTGGGTTGGTTATTGCCTATTGTTTCAGAGCATAAGTATGTCATATAAACACATCACAATGTAACCATTAGGTATTCTCTTCACTCCAAACTCAAAGTTTAGAAAATCTGAAATAAGTAGAAGTTATAAACTTATTTAAAGGGGATTTTGTTTTGTATCGCCCGAAATTATATAGGGTATTTTTAAGGTATGGAACTATAATTGGCAAAATTTTTTCAAAGCTACGTATGGCTACTACAGCTGTTATGTGTTTTGGGGTTAGTTTGGTTTGCCAAATTATCATGAATTGGTTGACGCCTGACGTCAGCAATTTGCGCAGTTTTATTTCGAAAAAAAGGTCCTATTCGAGAAACGCATCGCGCACCTCGTCAATTTTATGACCGACATAATCGTTCGTAAGAACAATTCATTCAATTAACTTCGATCGTTTCACGTTGACTCTCACAGATCGTACGCATTCATCCAGACGTCGTAGAGATCGTAATAAGGAAACCAACGAAGCTGTAGAGGTTTGTATCGATGCGGACTCAAGTGAGCCCATTCGAAGTCGTGCTCAACAATTGAACCTGTGTCCATCCACATACTGGAATATTTCATAGAAGTATCTTGGTTTACAGGCTTACAAAATCCAACTCGTGCAGGAATTGAAGCCGAACGAGCAACGGGCCCAAACAAAAATGACTGTAGATCCCGAAGTTCATCAGGAGATTTTGTTTAATGACGAGGCTTATTTCTGGTTGGAACAACACAGGCGCACTTGGAGTCATGAGCTACACCGTCTGGTGTAAACACCGTTACATCCGGAGAATGTAACTGTTTGGGGTATTTTATTGGCCGATGGAATTATTGGTGCATATGTCTTTCAAAATGCAGTTGGGAATAGCATAACAGTCAATCGTGACCGTCATAGAGTTATGATCAATGACTTTCTCATTCCGGATTTCAACAGGATGGCGCGATATACCATACAGCTCGTGCAACCACCGACTTATTGCAAGAAGCATTTAATGAGCGCATAATTTCTCGTTTTGGATTTGTGAACTGGCCTGTAAGATCTTGCGATTTCAGACCGATGGACTGTTTGTTGTCGAGATACGTCAAATGACTCGTCTACGTCGACAAGCTAGAGACGCTTCACTAATTGGAAGACAAGATTCGCCGCGTTATTGGCGAGATATGGCCCCAATTATTGGTTAGATTAGTCGAAAATTGGGCCTCTCACGGCGTTCATATGCACGAAGCCATGTTAAAGTTCAAAATGGCAGATAATTATCTTTCCAGTAAAACAAAATTCAAGCCTCTTTTCAGAGCTACATTTTGTTCAATGTATGCACTTCCGACATTCCCATCAATTCAAACTGTTTGTAATATAGCAATGTTTAAAATAACATGGAAAACTTTGAAACATTCTGCAAGGAAACGACTGCAATAACTAGAGGATAAGCCAAGTTAGATTCTTACAATATTATGACAAAGTGAAAAAACAGATCAGGTAAGAACTCTAGTATCATTGCTAACAGGCCACTCCCTTCGGAACAAACTGCGAAATCGCTAAGCCTTAAATGCCTTCCACGCCTACTGAGTCCGTAAAAACACACGTAAAACACGTTTTTAAGAATTCTCGAGTTTGAAATTTTTGAGGATGGCATTCATGACTCGCACAATGATGAGCAAAACTTGCAGCACCTGCCAAATCCTTTAAAAGTGAAATTGATTTTCATTTTTCTTTTCTGTCTGTTCATTTGCTAGGGAATCTTATCTATATACAAAATGGATTTCAATAGTGAGAACGATTTCATTTGAATCATAAAGCCTTTTTTGAGCTCTAATGATTTTATTAAAGCAACTCAAATCGAGAATATTCATAGCGAACTGAATTTAAGGCACTACTTGAAAAGCAAAAGGAAAGTGCTCCACTTTTATAAATTGAAGTATTCACAAGTCGATTTTTTTAAGCAGCTTCAATTAGAGTCCTGCTATCGATCCTTCCAATTCATTTAAGAGATAGACCAAAGATACAGGTCTAGCGGAATAATAAATTTCAAATGGGTTGTTTTCATGTTCATAACATGAGTCCTTGCAATCTGAAAACAAAAACAAACAAATTTAACGTTTCAATTCATTGTGTACTGAAGTTGTGCAATCATTGTCAGATATCCTGTTTGGAGAGCGCCACAGAGCCATATGTGCGATATTTAATCGTGATTGATGCACTTCTTATTTTGAACCCATTATTTTGGCCATAGCACTCGTATTGGTTCCTTGTTCATAAATTTTAAGGATGCAGTTGTGTTTCATAAACTATCAAGTTCAATTTAAATTCAAACTAGAACATCCCTATATTACATTGTCTTCACGGAATGACTTTTTTTTTAAAGAATTTCTTTCCTGTCGAAGTTCTCTGTACACAATAACTTTCCGCAATTGCCAACCTTTTGATTTATAATCTCTATTGAATTGAACTCAACGCCGCATTGTACGGCAATAGTGGAAGGCATCGTAGGATATGGAACTGTGTACAGATACTTTGAATTCTGATCCTTAGGGTTTAATCTTGCTGTTTGTTATTTGTAAACTTTTCTTTAATGTTTGTTCATGTTCGTTATTTTATCTTTACGAATTGTTCGTTGTATTTGTATTTGAGGATACGCTTTATAGCGTTCACTGTTCTGTTTTGTACGAAAGTATGGTTCGTGGAAAATACTCGAGAACGATGGGAAGATATTAGTTTCCTTTGGATTTTAGAATGGATTAATATTTTCAGTTTTATAGGAATATTTGTTATGGCTGCAATTCATGAGAAGGAAATGTTGGAGATGAAACGAATTCGCAGCTTTAAGAATTCAATTATTCAAAAAGGTTTCGGTAGCAAGGATCAGAGTTAAGAAAATAATCAAGGATGCGAAAATTCTGGACAACCATGAATTAATGCTGAAATAAAGATGTTTAGAACTTGATGATAGCACTGTATTGTATATAGTTATTGACGGCACGCTTGCAGTAAGTCCTTATAGCACAAAGCGAAAGTTGACCGCTATTTGAGTTGAACCTTATGATTTTATGGGCAACAAAACCTATTCGTCCACTTAATTTCATAAAATATTCTTCGTGAAAGGTCAAATATACAGGTCAAAGGAGGGTTTTGCTTAAGACAACCATCAAATTAAGAAGAATTTAAGAATTTTATTCTTAAGTATAAATTATTTGATTGTTCTGGGCAGCGTTTTGGAATTTGGGTTCTTCGAGCTGGATAACCAGTGCACCTAGCTTTGTCGAACGTGGCACTGCCAAATTACGGACGGTATACCTAGTATTCAACTTTTACACACTTTGGAAATAATTTCCGAAATTGAGTTTTGCCGCCGTTGCAGTTTAATTTTGTTGATTATTTAGGTGTTCTTCCAAAAAACAACTAACAAGGCGTCAAATTTTCTTTATTCCATCCTCTATAAAAATAATTTCCTTGGCGTTATTTAACATTTTTTTAAAAATAAAATTTAATCCTTGTAAGTCTGATAAAGTAAATTAAGGGTAGCAAACATTCTCATGCCATTATTTGAAAACTCAACGCAAACAAAATTAATACTATCGTGATTGTAAGGTATTCAGGTTCGTTGCTGTGTCAAATTTTTGACCATACCATAATTTTTGACTGTAGTTAGCATTGCCTAAAGGGGCAAGATTTTAACTTGCTCAATGAATATGGAAACAATTAGATTAATATTTATTTTCAGATTTGAAACAACTGACTATCGCGGAAGGTACATATGTATATATTACCAGAAAGCTGATCCTAACTATGTGTATCGTGTTCCGCAAAAAAGGCTACGAAAAACGTTATGGTTTTAAAAAGTTATGAGATCAGTTGAGAGATTTCGCTTTAATATTTGATGGAATGGTGAGGCATTCAGTTCGAAGAGTTCTGGATATCAGACAAAATGCAATTTTGAGGATTATTAAGATGGAAAACTTAATTCACACTTTAAAACAAAAGGAAAAAAAAAATTAAAAAACTTAATCGACTGTAACCCTCCTGTCACAATTGAAGCAGAATCAAGATGTTTGGATAACAATCTCAAGAACTTGAAAATTATTAGAACTATATCCTTTTATTTATCTTTTATTATAACTCCGTAAGGCACACTTTCTATGTACTGAAAGAGAGACTTCCCCAGCCTGCGGGCGCCGCTTGGCGAGACCAAAAAGGTCTCGTCCCAAGTATGGTGATGAACAGCTCCAGGCATGGTTTTCGATGTGATAAGCGTGGGGTTTAGTCCGTAAGCCAGGCTGTCACTGGGAATCCGACCCTCAGGACGAAAATATACTTCATTAGTCACCCCCCCAACAAATTTTGCCAACAGCAAAAAATTACCTTTCTTATGAAATGATTAAAACGAAAAAGGATTTCAAATTAAATGAATTGCCTTGTAAACAGTTTCAATTGGCATTCTAAACCAAAAAAAAAACTCTAATCTATTTCATTGGTCATAAACATTCGCGACACTGATTTTGCATCAGTTCTCGCACATTTGCATTATCTGTTTTATTCAACGACTTAAATCCTTTTCCTTTTAGAGATTTATTACACACAAGGTTTTATTAGTTTGCTTTACAACGCTCAAATACGTCGTTTATCCTTTTTTTATGCTTTCCTTTGAAATCATCGTTCCATAAAAAAATGAGGTTGTGATGCCAATGTAACACGTAAAATGGAGGATTTCGTGAAATTTTAGAAATAAGAATATTTGCAGAATAATAGTGATGCAATTACTCGATGCCTTGATTTTGATCGGAATTTAGAAAAAAAGTGAGGAATAAATAATCAAAATATGAGCGGGAGTTGAAAAATTTATTCTTACGGAAACCACTGACATAATCATATGATATTTGCAGTTTTAAAAATTTTTGAAAGAGCGCATTATTTTTGATATATCCTTTAACTTTTCTGTTACAAAAATTGAATCCTTTTTCCATATTACATCGATTTCAAAATTATGTGTAGTGGCAATACATAGTAAACTATTAATTTTGAAAATCTCAATTAGAAACTGTTGAAAAACTAACGACCGAGAAGAATAAATTCATGGTAATGATAAATATTGAATAAATATTTTTTAAATTTTGTTTAGGAATTTCGTTAGCAAAATATTAGTGGATCGCCTCTCTTTAAGGCTGAGGGAATGAAAAATTGCAAATCACTAACGTTGATAAGAGATGTTTCGAATCTGCTCATTTTTAACAATTCTTCAAATAGACACTCAAAGGGATGAGGTAATTTTTTGTAAATTTCGGGTGTGTTTTTGGTCGGCAAAAAATTTACCAATTCCTGAAAATTTCCCAGTGTACTCTGCGATGTGGTGGTAGCAAAAACATAGAAAAATGCCACGTCATTTGTTTTTTAAGTACTTTATATTTTTTAGGTAGTGTATATTCCCGTAATAAAACTTTACGTCCTCTGTATAGTAAAAGCAGTCCTATTCTATGCATCATTGAAGCGGTATCCTTTTTATCTGGCTCACACTCAACTCCGTAACAACGCTTTACACCTAGAGAAAAGATGTACTCTTGCAACACACCCCTTCTCATTTTGTGCTAACCTATTATAGAATCAAGTCATTATAAAAATCAAAAATGAGCTTCCTACCGCAAAAAGGACTACTCCTTCGCGTGTTTGTTTTTTTAATAAAATATTAATCACGTCTTTTTACAATAAAACTACGATTGATATTCGCTTTAGCAAGATATCCGTTACTTGAAAAGGAGTTTTCTTTACAACAAGAAAAAAATTAACAATAAAGAGATAGAACAGGGTAGAGAAGTAGAATGAACGGACAAAGTTCGCAGAAGTAGGGTAAAGAATAATATAATAATTGTTTTATTTATTTACTCCTATAAATTCGACTCTTTTCATTATGTTTTGTTTATATTTTGTAATGAAAACACAATGTGCTTATCATAACGATTAAGAACATAAAACAGGAATCAACTTTAACCAATGTCCTATTTTCATAAGAAAGCTTGTCATTAAAATTTTTATATAATTAGTACCATTAAAGTTATCATATGGAATGCTCAAAGCATGAGAAATCAACATATTGAGCTATTTGACTTAGCTTGTAAGTTAAGTTTAGACCTAATCTTAATTACTGAAACATGGTTAAGGCCGCATGATAAACTATCGCATCCAAATTTCTGGATCTACCGAAATGATCGCCATGATAAAGTCGTTGGCGGAGTTGCAATAGCAATCAGAAAGGAAATTAAGCACACTCCCCTACCGCCTTTCAACTCTTTATTTATAGAAAAAATTGGGGTTAAGTTACACGAGCTTAATGTTAAGGTTTATTCAGTCTACTTTCCAGGTTCAAAAATGTCCCAAGAGAAAATAAATGGATTTAAAAAAGACCTTAAAGACTTTTCCCGATACAACCACAATTTCCTGCTATGTGGAGATTTTAATGCACGTCACAGGCTTTGGAATTGTGCCCAATCTAATAAAATTGGCAGGTCCCTGCATGATATTTTAAATGAAAGCAAATTGTTTATTCATTTTCCTACTGAACCGACATATTACTCAGCTCAAAGTACTGGATTTAGTTATAGGAAGTTCTCGATATCGTTCTGGGGGATCAGAATGTTGGTCCTTCGGATCTTCACGTTGTCCAAGCACTATCATCGCCTCCCTTACCTGTTTTATTCTGCCTGAATTCAATGGGAATCTGTCAAAACTCCAGCCAAAAGTCTTATTGTTCAAACAAGCCGATTGGTCTAAATTCAAAGCGGATATAAATAATAGCATGTCATTGAACGTAAAATTAATGATTTCAAGACTATTATCTGGAGAGCTATTGACAGCAGCGTGCCAAAAACAAGCTCAACAAACAAAACCTTTGAATTGGATGACGAAGCTCTAAAACTCATTCGTACTAGAAATACGCTAAGACGACAATGGCAAAGATCCCGAGATCCAGCTCTGAAGTGCGGTGTTAATTCATTGACAGCAGCTATTTGTAACAAAGTTTCTACGATACGCAACCAGCGCTGGGGAAATGTGATTGAATATTTAGACTACAACTCAAGAAAAGTTTGGAGCCTCAATAGACTTTTCAAGGGAAAAACCACGCTGTCCCATACCCACTGAATGATGAAAGCGGAAAGCACGTGTATTCATGTGAAAGAAAGGCTGAGATCCTCGCCAATAAGTTCCACAGCTACCACACCACTAACCATCAAAACCGCGACAACATTACAGATCGATTGGTAAAGGAAACACTTAAAAATCGTCCTTATCCCGTTAATGTACCTCCATCTGCTTACATTAAAACCAGGGAAAAAATTAGTCTGCTCAAAAAGCTAAAGAACCGCAATGCTCCAGGAGTGGACGGCTTGCCTAATATAGGTTTGAAGAAACTTCCAAAGAAAGGTATTGTTTTCACTTGCCATCTATTCAATGCATGTCTAAAGCTCTCGCATTTTCCACTGCTTTGGAAGCAAGCCATTCTTGTTCCATTACTCAAGCCCGGGAAAGATCCTCATAGCCCACAAAACTATAGACCAATTAGTCTTCTGACATAGAATCCGCTTTGAAAAAGAAGGAATCAGTTGGCATGGTTACAATTGACATTGAAAAGGCGTTTGACACTGTATGGCATGAGGGGCTACTACATAAACTTCAATTATACAATTCACCCATCTACTTGCTTCATCTGATAGCATCCTTCCTTAAGGAGAGAACCTTCAAAGTAAAGGTTCGAGAGGCTACTTCCTCGCTAAAAACTATAACGGCGGATGTCCCTCAAGGCTCCTGTTTAAGTCCATTGCTTTTCAATGTCTATACTTCTGACCTACCTTCATCTGATTTCTGTTAAATAGCAGCTTTTGTTGATGACTCGTGCTTCGACTCCTTTGGAATTAACCCTAATATAATTATCGCGAACCTTGAGACAATGCTCGAAAAAGCCTAACAGTTTTTGTTTAGATGGAAAGTACTAATGAATCTTAGCAAAACAAAAGCCATGTTCTTTACCAAAAGACGTAAACCTGATTGGATTCCAAATAGACCAATTAACTTCCTAGGCCAACCAATCCATTGGTCAGAAAATCTAACCTATCTTGGCCTAACCATAGACAAGAAACTCACCTTCAAGGATCACATCGACCATATAAGTGTCAAGATCTCCTTTGAGTTTAAAAAATAAATCATTGATTTTAAAAATGGTAATACAACCTTTAATTTTATATGGAGCGCCTACTTGGTGCCAATGCGCCAACTACTTAAAAGCAAAGCTCCAAGTAACACAAATAAGTAAATAAATAAGCCTTTTCTTTTCCTTTCTCGAAGATTGCATGAGCTCGCTGACATGAGCCCCATTAATAAACTTGCGATCTTGCGCAGAGAAAATTTACTCTCTAGATGCGAAAACGCCACCAATCCATATATCCAAGCATTCTCTGTTGTATAGAAAAATTGCACACAGTCATACATCCTTAACGGGAAGTATTTTTTTTTTTTTTTTTGGGTTGGGGGGTGAAGGCAATTTACGCCCGGAGTGTGGGACTCCTAGCAGCGCATGCTACCAGACTACCCACTAAACACCCCCCCTGTCGAGAGATCCTAGCCTGGAACCGTTTGACACATTACTTCGGGCTAGGCCTCTTTTTTACTTCGCGCTAGGGCGCCGTCAGTCTACAGAAATCTATGGGGCAGGATGGAGGAGGACTGCTGGAAAGGAGACCTCCCTAGACCCCGCGCCCAAGGTTATCTATCGAATATTTTTTGGCAATAAGTATTGCCCGAGAGTAATGTGCCACGCAGGTCCATTTGTCGAAACTTTTCAGCATTTCTCCGACCAGATTGTCTGGAGAAAGCTCTCTGGAGGGAAGTAATAGAATAAATGGTACCTTTTAGATAGTCGGTAAGTAGCTGTAAGCATAGTACGTTAAGTTTAATAAAGTTTAATGTTAAGTCTAATGAAGGTTTTTGCCAAATTTTCCTTCCGCTAAAACTCTAATTGTTAAATAATTTCCAGGTCATCCTAGATTTGAGAAACTTAGCTGTAATGAACGTGAAGATTGTTATTAAACATGCAATAAATAAAGATAAAATAATAATAATAATCTTCATACGAATTTCAATATTAAGATATCTACTGATAAGTATACATTTTTGCTTAAAAATTGTATTGTAAAAAATTTAACATTATTTTGGTCAAGGGTATCCCAAGTCAGGGACGGAAAGGGACCAGTTAAGGCTGGGGTCGTTCCTCAGCTCCTTTCCTTTTTGTCCACATACGCGTTTCGACGGTGTGTCCTTTCAGAATAACTTAAACCTGCATGATTGACTCAAAAAAGTCTGAATGCACATTTTCGTTCATTTCTAACCATATTGATAAGACTCTTAACCTTTATTCAAAGTGTGAGGATAATCAATGATTAAAACTTTAAAGAAGTTACAAATCTCATGGAAAATGTCCTGGCTGCTAGTTAATTCGACGGAAAAGTTTCAGCGCGATGGAAATTTCTGTGTTTATTACAGAAAGTAACTTGTAATAAAGTAGATACTTGCAGAAATTGATTAGTCGTTTATCATACTCTCCTTCGCGTCTTTTTCTTGGTTAACAACTTTTTTCCTTGAAATTAATTCCTGAAACATTTTTCTCATTTCTCTTTCATCCCTACCCGCTCATTTCATCTTTCACTGCTTTATAATTTTGTATGAGATAATGAAAGGTTTATTCTGTTGGCTGTTTTTTCGTTTTCCTGTTTCCTAATTTTTTCCTGTTGGCTGCACTTTGTAATTACCTTTTAATGGTTCAAGTTAGAAGATTTTTTTCGAAAAAGAACTGAACCCTACTTGGACCATATGACTATCTTTTTCGAACCGTATTACCAATTGATTCAAATTCATTCTTAACCAATTACTGTGTTTCAATTGAATAAAACCTAAAAGAATTCACTCAGTCAAAATACAAACAAAAGAATAATTGCCAAACGAATATCAACTGTCTGTCTCTGGGCTTTTTTTGTGTTTTTCAAATGTGGTTTGTGTTATTTTCTTCTCCTGTTTACTCACGATCCTGCCCTTTTAGTCTCGAAATGCTATAAAGGGGTCGCAAGCGTGTGCGGTTATTTAAATTACCTGCTGTGCATAGCCGCATATCCTCATCGTATCCATCGGAACAGTCTGGCGCTCCATCGCATAAATACTGAATGGAAATACAATTTCCATCTCCAGGACATTTGAATGGTTCGTACGGGTGGCAGGCATCTGAAAAAAAAAACGGAGTTTGTTTTGCATGAGTATTATTTTCCAAGTTTGACTCTGTGAATGCGCCAATGTATGTATAAAATTTGAAATTTCCAAAAAAATGTAGGCGATATATTCATGTAGGCAGGATACCATTACAGCTCTAGAAAGGTAGGTAAGGGTTCGTAAAGTTCAAGGATGGCGGAGTTTGAATGGGAGGGAAGTTCGTATCGTAAATGGAATTTCGCAAAAAAAACACAGTTGGAGCAAAACAATTTATTTTATTTTTTTAAAAATAATATCCCTTTCGGGAACGTTGGAATGCGGTTTTGTTACTGTTTTTTAAAAGGACTTTTTTGAGAATGAGTTATGTTTAGAACCAGACTTTCGTCTAAAATACTTTATGTTTTAATTGATGATTTTATATCAAATATTTTTGAATTTGCAGGCTTTAGAGCGCGGCCTCTCTTTTGCGCTTCTTTCACAAGGAAACAGTTGTTTCAAATTGCCTTTTAATAGTGCACTTCTATTGAGCCCTTCTCTTGACTTTTGTTTCGTTTTTCTTTTCTGTAGCATAGGTTAAAGTTGGCTCTTCTCGTATATCGCGTATTTTTTCAAGATTGTCCAGACTTTCGCCCTATAGAAGTCATGGAGAGCACCTTGTTCTCTGGTTGCCAGAAGTTTCAAATCTTTTATTTGATTCCTGGCCACTCGTTGGAGACATTTATAAGCCAGTTTTCGACAGTCCAAAATGGTTATCAAGTAAGAACGTAGAACTTTGCTCTCCTCATTTCCACAGGCTTGATATGTGTCGTGCTTTTGGACAAAGTCGTTCAAAACGACGTGGTTTGGACAAAGTAAAAGTTCAAAATATAAAAAGACTAAGTATTTCTTTTGGAATGCTCCAAGCTGAAACGATTTCATCACGGAAGGATCTCTGTTGTAAGTGGCTTTAAGGTTGAGCTCTTAATTTTCTTTCCTGTTGCCATTGTTGTCTGTCACTGTGGTTTGGTTACTGCTAAGTTAAATCAAATAACTTTTTTTCATTTCTAAAGTTGGCGAAATCAAAATGCAAAAATGAAAATTGGTTGGCAGTTCTGTCAGTGACCTTAACCTTCTTATCATACCAAATTGTATTGTTTCATGAGTCAGTTCTGCTCCGATTTGTAATCGCAATTTATTGTTGAAATTTATTGTCATCGACAATTAAAGTTGTAAAAGTCTTGTTCGGCAAGACTAGTTGAGTCTGTTTGACAAAAAGGTACCTTTTTTGTTTACGATTGAAAATTAAATCCATTCTACAAATCAATCTGTCTGGACTATTTGAAGAAAACCCACTACCAAATGAAAACAGATACTCTTCCAAGAAATCCAAAAATATAATAAAATATCAAAAATACAAAAACTGTATTATTCTCGGAGGCTAGAGAGGCGTCCTTAAGAAAATTTTCTCTCTAATTAAAGCTATATAATACTTTCAGTAAATTATAAATGACTTCCGGAGCTACAAATAATTCTTGTGAGATAAAATTTTCAGGTTTCAGCCGTTTTTTTGTTCTCCAAACGAAATTCTGTCTTCCACATCAGTTTCTTTGTATCCCTCACATTCTTATGATCCATCTTGGGGCTGCGGTTTCGACTTGAGTTTTGCGGTCTTAAATGTCCTTATTTATAAGTCCTCCATTTACACTGGAAGGGGCTTTTTATGGTAAGCATATAAACTTGCGAGGGCAGGAAAAAGTCTGTCGTTTTTCTCTTTTAAGGGAGTGATTTGGTTCTGCGTTCCTTTGCCTGCTGATATTGTGCGGTATTGGCATTGAATTTTGCAAAGTTTTTTTTATGGGCTCGTAGATTATGTCCAATTCAGTCGGTTTTTTTTGAAATTTTTTGATGGTTCCAAAAAAATTGAATCTAGAGCTGCGTGGCATGGCACCTTTTCGACACATATACTCTGCATAGTAAAAACGTGTCGCTTAAGATCTCTGTATAAGTTCGTGAACTTAATTATAGATTAGCTTGGTTAAGAAATGACAGCGCTACTATGTAAGCTACTATGTAAGTATAATCCTTCTGCTCGTGGCTGCTATTCGGCCGAAGTATGTGGATGAAGGGTAAGCATACACAAAGCTTCAATGCAAAAGTGAAATTTGTAATTGTTCATGATACAGGTACTTGGATTTTCGGGAGATGTACTAGTATATTTGATAGTGTTTCATTACTTCAGGGAAAACTTGACAGTCCATTCAACCTTTATTAGAGTTGCAAGCCTGAGACGACGCGGCCATTTGTTCTTTCCATCCAAAATCCATGGAATAATGTCTTGGGAATACCATCATCCGGTATAACTCTACTCTACGCGAATACTACTACAACTAACTCTCAACTACTATGCGAATTTCACCATTCGTTACTTTGCCTTTACTTTTACGTCCTTTTGGTCCAATGAATATTTGCAGTTTTTGGACCGTTGTTGTAGATATTTCGTCCAGATTCAATATTCTTGATCCTTCTGAAAATATGGGATTCCTTTTTAGGAAGTTTTCCGTGTTATTATAGAGCCTATCTGCATTTGTTCGATGCCTTTGCCGTTGCTCATGCGAGACAGCCTCAAGGGTCAGGTCCTCTTAAAGTAAGCTTGGGTATCTTTTTTTAAATTTAAAAGTAAACCTTTATTGTCATTTAATGTCTTCCATGAATTATTTGATGTGCTGTTCTTCGATATTCGTTCACATTCAATTCTTAAAATTGTAACGCACATTTTTTGAAATAGTCAATCAACTTCTCAAAAAACTCATACCACTATAATTTGGCACTAACGAGCCTCGTCGAGGTCGTGTTGCCAGGTGATAACGTCTCATTGACGAGGAAGAAATGCAACAAGCCTTAATTTTTTTACTATTTTTGAACTTGCATCATGTTATCAGCTCTGTGTTTCCGTATTTTATGAGCCCTTGCTGAACCGAAAAGGGTATATTACAGAAAATTATTGAATCTTATTTAATTTTGTAAACGAATGTCTGGGTAACCATTTTCAGAACTCATAGAACTCACTGAATCATGAACCACTGTGTACTCAAGTGATTGGAGCCACTCCAAAACCGCCATTTTGGTTTTGACTTATGAAATGCACAATCGTGTAGAGTACGCCAAAAATCACCTCAGTTAGGTATATATGTTTTTTTTTATTAATCCATTGGTGAAACAAGACTTTCGTGAGAAAACACAAAGAATACTTCAATTTAAAATTCACTTTTTCTTTCGTCAAATTTAAAAAACCAACTCAACGGATTCCTTGCATGGCAGACGCAAGCGAATTGGCTGTAACCTTTATCTATAAGGACGACTTGCGAACAGTGAGAGTGATAGAAAGCTCCCTACAATACTTTTGAAACAATGGCCAGGGCCCCGCTGTTGCCACGATGACCCTATTCATTCATTTCGTGCCCAAAATAATCTGTTGGTGAAATGGTTATAATTTTTCAAAAATTTCAAATGATAATTTTGAATTATTTGGACTGAAGGAAGTTTTTGTACTTAGTAGTTCCATTTTGAACGAGGAATGGAATTATCAAATTCACATTCACACTGTATTCACTGGCTTATATAATGTTATTGTTAATGTGCGGGAAAGGATACACATTTAGATCTCGGTGTATAATAGCCTGGAAACAAAGTTTATTCCAGTGTACTTGCACAGTTAACGCTTTCAAAAGGCCAAATGAACATAATTTAAATACATGTTTCCGTCCCAACAGGGGTTTCCAACGAAAAGAGAAAAAAAGTCAGTCCAATCGTCTTAATTGTTCATTTTCCTGCAATAATGTTCAGAGATATCCTAAGAGTACCATTAATCACCAAAAGGGAAATTTCATTAGAAACTGTTAAATTCTGGAATTGTCTTTCCTTAAATTTATTCAACTGATTTGTATGCCTAGTGAAAACTTCGGCGTAGCAACGAAATTATCCCTGTCCTTTCACATCGTCTCCCAAGAGAACGAATTCTACTGTCGTGGGTTTCGATTTCGGGGAAGAGTGCTAGTGGGAGCACAAAGTCATTTAAACAAGAAATAATGATACTATCAGCGCTCTGACGTTTATTCATTTTTATTCCAGCGCAATTTTATACAAGTTGAGGTGGTAATAATGAAGAATTGTGTAAAGATATCAGATACATTTTGTGTTTTCCTTCGTGTGAAGAGCGAAAAGTGAAAGATCTACGTACATTTTTTCTAATCTACGTCAAACTTACTTAGTACGCAGCAACGTAACTAACGAGAGAATATTGATGGCTTTGCTATATATGCGCTCCTTTATCTTATTGTCCTTGATCAAATTTAATAATGAAATTTCTATTATAAACTAGTGTTGACTGCCTCAATAAGTTTCAATGTGCTAGAAGACTGGTTCTCCTCAGGCCACAATTTAATTATTCGATTATGATTGTTGCGAATGAAACTAGGATTTTCGGTCGATAAGTTTGTCTATTGCTATAAATTAAGTTCATGTTTTTCACCATGTTACGTCATCACACTATTCTGGCATTAACTACAAATATCATGTGAATTATTTATCAATCTATTGGTTAATTAGTCCTTAAGGTTACTAATTACACAATCGAATTTGCCCGAAGATAGAGCTTTGTAGCTTTTTTACCATTGTTGGATTTAGTGAACTATGGTTCAGCCCTTAATATGGAGCGGTGCTCCCGAAAACTGGGAAGGAAAGAAAACTTATAAGTATATAAGTATATAAAAATATTCCATACATTCGCCGTATATGAACGTTTTTCTTTACAGAAAAAGTGCTCTTACCTCCGCCAGACTAATCCTGTTTTAATAATGGAGGCAGCCCTGAAGACGGAAGAAGCACAGAATGCTTACCCTAGTTTGATCCTCTAAGGGAAGCCAATATTATTTTTGTATTTTTATTTATTTTACTTTACTGTTTAATTGAAATGATCACTTAAATGTATTAAGGGATTAAACCTATGTGAATTTTTTTTTATTGGCTAAAAGTATGCTAACACATCCCTAGAATTGAAATCAAAAAGGTCCAAATACTAATATACTTCAGAAAATTTTTGAAAATCAATTTTCTGAAGCAACTCCAATGCTCGAAAAACGTAAAATTGTCTCGCTTTATACTATATAGTAATTAATATACACTGTATAGGGCACGTTCCTTCGTAAACGACGCTAGGAAAGCTTCTGTTTACTCGATTGACTACACGCTGCATTTGAGGTTAAAGTACTATAGTAAATCGTTCAATGCAGTCGTGTGGTCCATCGCGCCGAATTATGTGTTGAGCGGCAAGGCGGTGCTCGATATCGCGACGGATGTTGCAGTTATCTTGTTTAATGATGAACTGTCGGGCCTTCTCCCCATCTACAACTCATTAAGATTTACTGCAGGACCTAATTTTTACAATTTCTGCTTAGAATCAGACGCCGAGCGAATAAAGGCTGCTAAGCGCTCAATTTCCGACGTTGTAAAAGAGGCGAGACGCGGCCTTTTAGCATCAAGAAAAGACGAGGAGGAGAAATCCACGGTCTTGGAAGGCCAACTGTATGGTGCTGGGATAGCAGAGTAAAGGTTAAAAATTTGTATATAGTAAAATTTTGAAAATTCACAACTTTATATGGTTTTGAAACTTTAAACGCGTTTATTTCGAAAGTGTATTTTTGAAATTTGCCGGAAACGGAACTCTTTCAGTTTTCATCCGATTGACTTGCCGTTATATGATTATCTAGTGAAGTACACACGATTTTAGCGATTGGTTTTGTTTAAAAAAAGTTATAATCAATTTTAATTGTTCTGTTTTTTTAATTGTTCCAGATGCAGATGGGGCTGAGAAACTTGTCCGGCCGCGGAACGTCTTTTGTAAATACTAGTGACTTTGACGTGCACTACAGCCGCCATTTTCTATTGAATTTAAAATAAAAATTTTTTTTCGCACTCCCGAAAAGTTGCCCTTTATATTGATATATTATTTATAAAAGCTTTTTTGCAAAATCTTTGAAAAAAAAATCCTGAAAAAAGGCTTGTTTTTTAGCCTTTACATAGGTACAACCCCTTAATATAATACTTTGGCGGAGAAAATACATTATTTTTTCGGTAGATGGCTGTAGTGATCGATACCCAGTAAAGTATCGATCAAACAATTTCAGATTTACGTCAACGACACACATGACTGATTTATGTAGTCAAAGAGACATTCCGTACTTAAAAAAAATTCTGTTGCTAATTTTTGTTTGTTGCCCTCTGTTGGGAGACACAAAGTGTTAAAAAAACAAAGAGAATTTTTACAGCTTTACTTTGATAAGAGTGAAAATGCAAGCTTAATGGCTGAAGTTGTGAATGGTGTTGACATGTTTGGCATGTTTTTGCCCAAGAGCTATAGATCCGCCATAAAACAATTTTAAACCATTTGCATAAAGTTGAATTCCAAATGAAACTTGATGTTTGTGTGCTACACCAATGAATTTCAAAAAACATATAATGGCAGCTAGCGTTTGAAGCTAGCGATGGGCTAGGGAAACGGAAAGAATCGACCGACACAAGAGATGTCGCGAATCCTCTGGTCAGAAACTCCGGGGGCTTGATTTGAAAATTTTGATGTCAGGGTTTTCATCAGTCAAAAGTTGACATCAAGCGATTACCATTTTTTTTTGCATTGCAAAACTTTCTTGGTAATAAAAAATTGGTAATAAAAAATTTTGAAAAACAATCACTCATTTTTCGCCACGATCAAGTGGTCAGTAGTGACGAACAGTTCTATGAGAGAAGGAGTACCAAACTACCCTTAAAATGACCACAAATTATAGAACAAAATAGTGCATACTAAACAAAAATAGGACAATCCAATGCATATTAAATAAAGTCTTTGAGCTCAGTAGTCGATTTCTTTTCCCCAACTTATATACAATATACAAGGGCTACAGGATATTTCGGTGAGAGCATCGGAACGTGAATTGGAAAATGAAGCGTTGTATGACTTTGTACGGTTGCATGCTCATATGGGTGTGTAACAGTTAACTTTAAACGCACCTACGTGGTAACATATCATTTGTGAAATATGAAACTGAAGATTAAAAAATTTATTTTACTCTTGAAATTATCAAGGAAAAATAAGTGGTTTTTTCTGCAATTGCAATAGTCCCGAGAGTATGAATTAGCCGTATCTTTCCCTTGGCTCTCTTTGAGTATGAATTTTGTTATAACAACGCTCTCAAGAATTATCATTGGTACCATTGATCGTTGGCTACAAGTTTTGCTCCATTATTCTGATCACTTTCCTCCAGTTCTTTAAATTGGGTGTCTATAATGATATTCATCGTTACTGATATTGGAAATATTTTCGGAACAGGTGAAGTTAGTTATGTCATGCCAGATGCTGTACGCTATTTTGATGTTTTAAATTAATTAACCGAAAAATTCTAATCACTTTCGTTTATAGATTGACTTTGTATTAATGAGCAACAGTCTCCAATTTTGTAGACAGGAATTCGGTACTCTGGCTACATGAGTACAAAGAACCGATAATTTTTTGTGCTTTTTATATAATTATCCTAAAGCAACCTTTCCTTCGTTATAATAAATCGTCTTAAATTATCTTGTGTTATGACATTCGTTTTCTTCGACGAGTGCATGAATGAAAAGACTACTAGGTTCGCGGCACAAAGGACATATTGCCATTCCTCTGTAAGTGGAATAATTTCCATCATATGCGGTAAGTGACAAAAGCAATGATACCGGCAATACTGCGGCGATCTGGCAACGTTGCGTTACAATTGTTTGTTTATCCCTTACACTATCTCAGACTGACATTAGTTTTAATAGCGCCATCAGTTAACTTGTGATTTTGTTGTGTTACCAAGTCGGGCATCGGAGCAGCATTGTGCAATCAAGTTTTGTTGAAGCTTAGTGCATCCTTGAGAGTGTCTTTTGAAAAGTTGAAACAGACAGACTTGTGTCACTATATATACATGGGAAACAATTATAAAATCATTGACAAACTATTCAAAAATAAAATATGAGGCCCTGTTCGAAAAAAAACAATGATTAAAAACAGTTTCATTGAAAAGATGTGAAATTGCCTTTGGGAGAAAACGAAGCATTTTGGTACAAGTATGGCAATCGCAGAAAACAGTGTCCCTCACATCGAGAATACATTCTGCTTAAATTGAAGAAAGCCTTTATATTTATGGAATATTGAGAAAGAAACTAGTAAAAGCGAATGACCTCAACGATTATGATAAGTTTAAGAAAGGAATATTACTCAATTCTAAGGCAAACAATCGAATAGATGAAAAAAGTTTCCACGTATCTTGTATACTGCACTTGAATTAATTCATTTGTTGCATATAATAATTTGAACGAAAAGATGACCATCCAGGGAGTTTCCCTTCTTTGGCCATGAGGAATCATGTATTTTACGTCTGAACTATTAAAACTCGCCTTGTACAAGGTAATGCAGTTAGCACGTGGTAATCTTAACATTTTGTAGGACTTAAATCCTGATTTTGAAGTTAAAATATACGAGCATAGCAAATTGGAGAATCCCGACAAATATAATCAAATATAACAATTTAAAACAAGGCTATCGTTACATATTCCCATAAATCCAGCTTTTTTGAATGGCAACCACATGTGACCTTATTAACATCTCTTGTATGCTCTTCATTGACATTCACTTCATCATAATCTCTGGAAATATTACGTTTGAGCATGGAAGTTATTCAGTACACAATGCATATTCTTACATAAATGAGATTTTCGCCAATATATTCTGAAAATCTCCAAACGAAAACACATTGTAGTCAGGAGACTTCAACCCGACCACATTGCACATGTATCTGTATAACAATATTCCATTTTCGCTCAACAGACTGTTCCAATTTTCAGTCAAAATCCAGAACCGACTGAACGCTAAGCCAACCAGTTGTACATATGTGCATATTTTCACAACGGGGAGTTGCTTTCGAATAACCAATTCTCTGAAATACACATCCTGATCATAAATCCTTGCCTGTTGAAACAATCACGTGTGGGAGTAGTATATTCGCATGTACGAAAGTTGGTCTGGAGAGAGTCGCCACCAGAATAGACTGGTCTGGTTTTATTCGAAAATTTTAAATGAAACATTTAATAAAGGATCAAGCATGTGTCCTACCCCGCATTGCGCTCACTTTCCAAAGGGGACTTTAATGATGCTATTATATTGCGCTTATAATCTTGGGTAAGTTATATACTAGATTAAGCGAATCTCATCTAAACAATAAGGATTAGCATCATTTTCCCAATGGACGGACGACCACGTGTCCAATATAATAGGAATTTTCCCTGCGTTCGCAAGATAAGGTCAAGATAATTAGATGGTTAGATTGGATTTGTGGTAGACCGCAAGATATTTATGAGAGAATGATTTGGTCATTAGTTAGTGTCAGGGAATCCAGATGAGGATTGAAAGTGTGCCAACAGTAAGAAGGTCCAAAGCTTCTAATTTTTGATTCATATCCATGTGTATGCACTACATTCCGGGTGGAAAGGGTAAAGACAAAGAATATATAAAGACAGTACTGTAGGATTTTTATACTTTCAGAACAGAACAAGTTAAGAAAAGGAACTAATTTGGCTTGGAATTCCTATCAATCAATAACCATCCAAAACACTCAACTTCAAAGGACTTTATCATTCAAAATATAATTGACAAAGTCGTGGGTTGTGGTGTAGGTTGTTGTCATGTGGGAGAAGAAAAAGTCAACATGTTTGGCAGGATGTTTAGCATGTTTAACGTGTTTAACAGGATAACGCATAGTTCGCCTATTATATTCGCTTGAAATTACGTAAATTAAAATTCAACGCTAATTTTGACCTGCGGCAGCAATCAAACGAACTTAAATAAAAATACTTTTAAGTTTTTTAAGAAAAACTCTTATTCACTTATAGCTAAATCCTGGCTAAAATAGAATATCATCTGCCCGGACTACCTAAGAAAATTTGCTGATGACGCAACAAAGCTAATTAAAGCCCTTGGAAATGAAGACTTTAAGGAAGCTCTAGTTGCCAAAATACTAAGAAGGATCGCAGTGAAATCCACCGTCGCAGATCATAAAAAGGCAGCGTGGACACGTCATTAAGTAACAACATAGCATTTTTTATAGAGAATAAATGATTGGATACATCTGACAGTTTCTGGTATCAATAATACGGGATGAGAAAAAATTATAACAATGCAGGTATTGATTGGAACTGATTGAGCAACTTAGTTGAATGGCTCCAGAAATATCCTCTGTTAGGAATAAATAGAACAGGTCAGTACAGGTATGGTGAACGCGGCAGTTAAACAATTGTCAGATGCTTCGTCAGTTACGTGACATGGAAAAGTGAAATCATTAGAAAGTTCATTATTCATTAAAAGTTTTAAGCAAGTTCGTAGTAATTTACAGACAGAGCCAAATCTTTTTAGAAGAGTGTGTTTGATAAGTTCGTTGTGATATTGGGGATTCCCGTAGGCATGTCTTCTTCGTCAGGTTCTCTCTATTTCAATGCATTTTACTCCCTGGAGGAAGACCGGAATAGGGAACGCCGGAAGGTCTGCTATGACACTCTGGGAGATCAATGAAGAATGGCTGTGATATCAGGAGTGGCGCAAGATTCTATTCTTGGCCCTTATCTATGAAATGTCTCGTACGACGAGCTTGCAGCTAGCGGAAGAGTCATGTCTGATCGGCTAAGCATGACGTAGGAGCACTAATCGCTGGACAAACTGTAATAGAGGCATGACACAAGCTAGGTATGACACTACTCCAGGTGAGCGAGTGGGTTTAATCTAGCTGGAAAAGACCGAGGTCTCCATACTGACCAAAAAGCGCATCCTATGCTTTTGACGAACGCTTTTAGTAACGAGTCGTACCGCATTGTCTCTGAGCCAGTAATGATGTCTATGACGAGGGTGGTCCCCTAGTGCTACTTTCTGAAGAGCGAAAGTGAGTCTAGTTTCGCAGGGTGCAGTCGGAGAGAAAAAATTTTAGCCCGAAAGAAAGTAGAAGGATCCAAACTTTGTGACAAAAAGCGCATGCCTTGTCAGTCACTTGGGGCCTTATTTGTGCAGAAAACATGGTAAGACTGATTATTACCTGTCGCAACTAATCAGGGACTTGACATTTGTCTGAATTTCTAATCGAATTCGAAGCATGAATTTCTATTTGGCAATTTGGCCCCTTTTTATTGAACCAGTGTTTTTATGCCATTTTTGCTGTTTTCCGCTTGACGCTGTTATGCCCTTGTTTTTTTTAAGATGATGCCATAATCTTCGGCACATTAAAAAGATCTGTCATAAAGACCTACCGAATTCCACGCGATTTTAAACCGATCCCTACAGAAATTCCATCGATTACCATAACAGCTGTTAAAAATATTTCGAGAATTAAATTAAAAATTAAAGCAGAACTGGTTTACGATGAAGGACTAAGTAATTCAAATGAGGAAACCATTTCTATACGAATCCTATGAAAAGATGTATCGAATAAAATTAAGCAACAGGTTGAATGCACACACCAAAAATATCCCGAATGCTCGCAATGTTGCAAATTTATTTTCTGAATTCGAATATTTGAATAGCAGATTCCATGTTTCAATTGAAAATTCGCTCAAGGTTTCTTGTCCTGGGAGTTTTTGTGAGATGAATGGACAAAAATTAAAAGGCAAATTTATTATAGTCCAATTCAAGGAAAAGCTCATTACACATTCGGGGGGATATTTCAAAGAAAGAAAGGAGACTTTATTGGCAAGTATTCATTCTATAAAGAAGTTACAAATATGATCAATAACGATCCCAATGGAAATATGGCTGACTTATATTAGTCAATACATATTTTTGGTTTCGAAATCTTTAACTAGTGAACTTTTTTTTATTTTTTTTTTGAATACAACAACAAAACAACAAAGTTGGAAGCAAGTTGAGTGCTAATGAGGTATACAGTATACCTATATAGGTATACATATAGGTATACAGTATACCTTATTTACAGGCACAGATTTAATTTAATAATCAGAGATAAATATTTTGTAGAAAATTTGACTAAGCAACGCCGATGGAAGGTTGTAAGTTCTTGTCTAGGGATAATATGACCCCCGATAATATGACTACGCGACTCAATTATTTTCCATGGGTATGTTTTTGTATGTCGCTGACGCGTCAAAACGCTGTCAAAAATGTCAGGTATTTGGATTTGACAGAATTGCTTCATGTTTTAAGCATGTTCCACCAATTCTGGTCATATACATTCATGGAGATTGGTCTTTTTATCCAAAACAGAAAAGCTGTTGACACACTTCACTTCGAAGAAATACAGAAATTGATTTCTGTGATTTTATAATTTAATAATTTCCACGAATATCCAGAAAATGGAAAAGGAATGATTATGATTTTTTGTTGAAACTCTTTTTTAGTTAAAAATTACCACCCACATAAAAACATTTGCTGAAACATTTTGCTAAGCAAACTAAATAGTTATGAGCAATGTTAGTTTAACTTAAGGATCCATTGGTTTGGTTTTTTCTTCTATAAATTTCAAAGACATATTTAACCCTTTTCTACAATTTCCTTCCAACTCAATGGCAAATAAATCGAAAACGAGTGTCACAGCATCCTGAATAAACCATCCACCGGATATTTGTTATCATACTTCGTTTATTCGCAAAGCAGAGATGCATTCATTCGTAAGGACATGTGTTTATTTGTTCATGACAGCCCACACAACAGGAAGTTTTTGCAACCAGCCCGAAAGTAGTTTAAACTTTTTGAGCCTTCTTAAAGCCTGGCAAAAACATTTGTCTAGTTATAACCGACTTTGGTTGACTCTAATCTTCTTTAAAGAGTGACAAAATAATGATGTAGCTGTGGCTTTTGTTGAGCCTTTTCAATACTCGCAAACTTATTTGAAACACACTCAACGTGACGATATCCTTCAAGATTTCTATGCGCTTGCTAGAAAACAAACAAAACTTTCCGTCTCATGTTGTATTTGTATTGGAATTTTTATGGCTCATTTCCGACCACCAATGTTTCTATTGACTTGTTCGATTTTGTTGTTGTTTTGCGAGTATATATTTAGAAAGTTCTTCCTTAATCCTTGAAATTTATCGTTGAGTTTTTCGGGTTTGGAAGGTATTTGCTTTTCAGTTTGTACTGTTGGTGAAAAGTAAAGATTTGTTTTAAGGATACGGATAAGAATTTATTATTGCTACAGTAACTATTCGGTTTTTATGTTTCTTCCTTGTTTAGTATGTAACAGGTGGGGATTTAAATTTATTTTCTTCAAAACTTTCCTTATTCTCTGTTGGCTTTTGAATATATTGCTATATTTGGAAGAATTTGCTAGACACTATGATGCAAGGAGAGCACTCTAATAAAACAAAAACTCTTGTAAGTCCTGTTTAGGACTACATAATTCTTGATCTGTGGACATGCTTGCAGTTGTTCTTGATTCGGACGAAGTAATGAATAAAATGGCAACTTGGTCTTTTTCAACGGTTGGAATCGTTCCTCATCATTCGAACTTCTTTTCCACTATACCAGATTACACTCAATACACTCTTTTTTAATTTTTACCTAAAAATAAGCCCCATTTTCTAATTTTGACCCATGTTAACAATGAATCTCTTTCACGAGCATTTCATTGAAACTCCAGACTTACATTTTCTTAATCATTTTTGGTGATGAAATATCAATATCAGACCGGAGTCGAAGGAACAGTCGAAACAGACCAAATCCAACGTATCACACGTAACATTTTTTTCACAATTTTTAAAGTGTAAAGTGATTTTTTTGACAAATAAATAAAAATTGTTTGAAGGTACTGTTATTTTTATCGCAACGTAGGATTTGTTTTCTAAGAATGGGAAAATTCTGATAGGTACTACCATTATGAAATGAGGGCTTTCTAAACCTTTCAAAACCAAGTCTGGGACTATTTGACACATGACTTCGGGCTAGACTACAGGCATCTTTAGATTATGTGGAGAACCTCTCTAACGGGAAGGGAGAAGAAGAGATTGCTAAAGATGCCTTTATTTTCGACGTATCTTGATGATATTGTATGCCTTATTAAGCACCAATATAATGTGTCACACGATTCCCTATGTCAATAGTTGAAAGCATTTTTTTGACTAAAGTTTTCGGGAAGAGCTATCCAATTTCGCTGAAGGGGTTACTAGGCTGCTTGAACCGTGTATTGCAAGGGACAGGTGGGTGACATACGTCATTTAACTCCTCTAATATGTAGTTGAAGGTTGGGACCATCCATTCCCGCTTAAGGGCGGGGTTAAGTAGAAATCAGAGTCACCATTCAATCGATTGATTCACGGCTTCAGGTCAGGGATGAGATGCGCAATCCATTGCAGTCCTTTCTTCTGTATCACACTCCTGAGATGATTACCAAACACAGAGGAGGGATGGGTTACTTCTCTGCTGTTTTCTAATCTTCTGTATCGATAATTGTTTCTCCACTCTCTAAGAGGTGTAAACACCAGCACTAACGTCCCAGGGAGTGTTTTAATGAACGTTCTGTTTGTAGCGTTTTTTTGATGTAGTGAAGCGACTTTTATTGGCCATTTGCAGCCTTTTCAGCGGTCGCTTTGATTTGCTGGGAAAAACTTATCTACGAATCTATCAATAAATCCAAGTATTTTGCTACAGATTTTGGTTCGACCAGTGCTTTCCCGGATTTGATAGGCCTCATTCTGCGAATTCACTTATATGTAAGGAGGACTACTTCGACTTCTAAATGCTAGTCTGAACCCGCTAGTCACTCAGTCAGTCGCCGTATTAGTTAGTCCCACGTTAGGTGCGGCATTATTGTTAATCTACCCGATGAAGCGTTTGTCATCCGGCTTTTCAATCCTCAGTAATCCGTCTTAGGAGATGTTTCACAGATTCGGGGCAGGCATTGAGCCCTGCGCGACATATGATGTGACTATTATCTTAAGGCTGAGCAGACTGCCTTCCTTCAGATAGAATCCTCACCAGATATTCTGATACTTGAAATTGAGTTTCAAGCGCTTCAAACGCTCAAGGATATCCTCACAGTTTATCTAGCACAGTCAAATGCAGTGTTGATGTCCAGAGTACCCAGCAGGACGACTCGTCGGGTGTAGCTGCTGTGTAGCTCTGCACGTTGGACTGTGCTCAGCACTTCTGGGGTGTAGAAGGTGTAGAGGATTACGATAATGGTTGATAAATGTCGCCGCCCAGAGCTCCCCAAGAAATTTGATTTTATTTATCTTTTTTACAGCTTAAATATTTATTAATTTGTTTTAATACTACCTCTAATTTACGTGGATAAATAATCGCTACTTTTAAAACATTATCTGAAACTGATATTTTTGTTCCACGTAAAAAAAGATTTGCCTGCTATACAACTGATATTATTTGGGACCAAATTAGCGTGAAGTCAGTTTCTACCAACACTCAGTTGCAGGCGATCCTTCGGAACAAGGAACACTAACATGTATAAGTTAGAGTTATAACATGGCAGTAGATTGCTTTTTTCTCACTTTCTTCCTTGCTACAACTTCGATACACTTTTCTATGCATTTCCAGCACTCTGAATAAACTTTGATACAGGGGCATGCACCACTACCCTAGAAATCGCTTGAAGGGGATGTTCTCCACGACAGCCAATTTCATGGCATTTGCCATCCACTCGTAAACATTCTCCTGCAACGAATGTAATTTATGTGCATACAATTTTCCCACTGAATTGTAAATATTTGCATGCTGAGTTCTTGCAAACATCTCGGATACAAGAATGTACTCGAAAGGACTTTGAAAATATTTTCATCTTGACAACAAAAAACACTCGTATGCTTATGTAGGTGGAAAATGGAGAGGTCCTCGTAAATTCGATGATTGCTGCATAAATGCATATGCTCAGAATTTATATTTGTGATTGTTTACTTTATATAAATCATACCCGATAAACAAACAATGGAACATTTAATTTACTGAAAAGTTAAAAGTTGTGAGTAAATAATCATGAATAGTCAGTTCCAATCCACAGGATAAATCTTACAAAAAACATCAACGTTGACACGGACAACATACTTCACAAGCCAATAATACAAATGAAACATTTGCCCTAAGTCAATAATAATTACGAAAAATCCAATTACAAAAATGAAAGGAAATGAAATTTAATCTTTTGTTTGCC
The DNA here is from genome assembly GCA_954870665.1 of Stratiomys singularior. NCBI lineage: Eukaryota > Metazoa > Arthropoda > Insecta > Diptera > Stratiomyidae > Stratiomys > Stratiomys singularior. The sequence continues at coordinate 158,328,343 of OX940878.1, read as the reverse complement.
GACTGTGTAGTGAAGAATCATTGATTACGACTACGGAATAAGCAAATCCGTAAATGAGGTCTGCGGCAAATGTAATCAATACGCGTTGGCCAGGATATGTGACGTTTGTTCACTGCTCCAATTGTCCATTCATAATACGGACAACGAATTCGTTGAACAGCAATAAGAGCGGAAATTTATTGGAAAACACATATCGTTTGTTTGGATCTTAATTCGCATTTTCCCATGGCCACAAATGCGTGGGAAAAATACATTTATGCTGTAAATCAATTGAAAATTGTATTCGCAATTAATTGCAAGAAATACATTGTTTTGCCTTTTGTTATTCGAAGGACAATTTTGGTATTCAAATGGCAAATGTGCATAAAACATGTGTTGCAAAAGGGTCGCAAACACTACGTCAAACGAGATGAAGATTCCTGTCAATTGGAAATATATCAAATGGAAAAGGAAAGGATGTGTTTGCGTGCTATTCTTTCATTGAGGGGTAAACACAATCCTGAAATTCTCAAAAAGTCGTTTTTATCTGCTTAAAATGTGCTTTAGAGTCTTAAAAATCAGATGCAATTGGTCTATACTGTCCGTAATACTGTAAAAACCTTTGATTTTTTACCTTTGACCGTTTGATTTTTGACGTTGTTTTTTGACGTATCGACCTCTATGCGAAAGTGTTCAGACTCGTTCGTTTTATACTGACTACACCTTTGAAAATTATACAAGATCCTATGTCTAGTTTCTGCACACGGTGCGCAAAAACCAGGTTACGCAAGTACTGTAATATACGTGGATGTGAAAATTATAACCATTAGAATGTAAGTTTTGTTTGACAGCTGACGTTGTGAAGATGTTTTGCTTAGTCTGTCGAGTGTTTTTTTAAAACATTTTAATATAAACTCATTTTTCAATAATTTTAAAGTTACAAACAAACAATATGAGTGGTAAGGGAGCATTTTATAAAGTACGGAAGTCCCAAAGGGTCGATTCCCAACTTGAAGAGACCATTGCTTCAGAGCATCGACCGTTGAATCGCTTACAACTCAGAAAACCAAGCAACATTGGTTTACAGAAAAGCAAATGATACGACGTTAATCGTGGAATTGTTCTCGCTATGCGGTTACTACGAGTAGGATTAAATGGTATAATACATTTTTGTCCGTCCTCCGCACCCAACTTTTCTAAACGTTTTTTTATGATTAAGTTGTTGAAAATATTGCTACTGGAGCTGAGGTTGTTTGTCAGGCGTGTTTGAAAACAACACTTCATAGCGCAAAAAGGAGCGAAGTAATGTAAAATGTGAAACCAATGGCATAAAGGTAGTCGGCGATTGTACTATGAGAAAACGTGTTTTTGCTTTTCAAACTTAAAATTCTCTTTTCCAGTTTTCAACCGAGATAAGAAAAAATTTTTATTTAGATTGGTAAACTTTCTCTCATTTTTCAATAAAAAGAAGAGAACCTCTCTCAAAGCTTTTGCGTGAGAATGCAATACAAATATAAATCAACTTGAGTTTTTTCTATCTCTTTCTGAGAAATGCCACTCGAGAGTGTTAGCGCTATATGTAGCTCCACTGTGAAACGGTGTTATTATGCTGTCCGATCGAAACAGATGCGCGCATATATCCTCAGCAGTAAACGGGCACTCGTAGCCCTAATAGCGAAACGGTGAGAGGTGGAAAACCCCAAGATTTGTCGGTGAACTTTTTACTTACGTATAATCGCCATATAGACCAGGTATCAATAAGGTACCAGGTATAAATAAGGGTTTCGACCCACTTACAACCGAACTTGACAATGGTGATCAATATGGGGATTATAGCAATGAACACATGTCACGCACATAATTGCAACAAGGGTCCCTACCACCATTACAATTACCATTACAATCGGCTTGAGTCCAAATCCCTCAAAATGTGAACCGATTCCCCATTTTGTTATTGCGTCCGAATTCCCCGCATATAAGACACATGTTACCAGAGCCTTCTGCATTATCGTCTTCATTACTTTGTCTTAACTCGTCCATGTTCACATCTAACACCGAAGCATTGCAGCAGGATTTCAGAAGAACGTTTGATTTGATTAACCTTCTTAGCACTGTTGTTCTGTAGTTTGCTTAGTTACCACATGTTTCCCATTTCTTTTCTCAGCTTTATACTTCTTCTTTTTCTGTCTGAATCAGAGCTCCTTCGAACTGTGCTAGGGAGAAGATTGTTGCTTGATATTCTTCTCCTCTTTGTCTTTTCTAAGAACGAGGAGCTTTCTCAGTCATCCAGACGAAATTTGTGATAGTTGACACGTTCCCAGATGTTGATGCCGTTACATGTTCGAGTGAAGACAATGCAGCAGTTGCTGGTTCACTAATTGTTGGACACAATGTAGATGTACTTGGAATAGGATTATCTTATTCTAGCTCAACACAAACTGTTGGCTTGGGGATTAGTCAAATGACAAATAAGCAGTCGATTCTGCAATAGAATCGCCAAGATATTGTAATTCAATAGGATCTGATTAAAGGACTTCTGCCGCTAAAAATTCTTCAACTGAAAAGACACAGGGATTTATGGGTAACATGCTCGTTGCTGAATCATTGTTGCCCTTGCTCATGGAGTTAGCACTTGAGATTGCTTTTTTGCCCAAGGAAGCTATATCTTATGGTTTTATTCTTTCTGTAAGATGGCTCTTCACGCAAGCTATTTAATCGAAGCTTTTAAAGGGCCAAAAAAAGGACACACGCGATAGTTGCATGCGGTTTGTACCAACGAGTTGTAGACACAGCATGTGAATATAATGGTTTTAGCCAGAGAAATGTGGCTTACATGATTATCAATATTGATAAAGCCGGTTCTACAGTAGAAGGTCTGGTCAAAGACTTTTTTGCACAAAATACTTTGTGCAAAAAAGTACACTCTGGGTACAAAATATTGTCTGAGCATTCGTAAATAGCAACTTTTGGGCCATCCTTTTCCAGGGTCGGGGTCATCCTCTTTGTGGCATTACTCACGCGAAGCTGATTGATATACTTTTCCCTTTAAATTCTTTAAAGGTCCTTTTCTCTTCGGCCCCTTAGCAGTTGGTTCATGGAGCATGTAGCTATACTAGTCCTTCTAGAGCGAAATTTTACATCTATTTGTTTTTTTTGCTGAACACTTTTAAGGATACGCTTTTTTACTATAATTGAAGTAATTGAACATGAAACATGTCCAACGAATTTGCGACAGCTGATGAAATTGAAAAATGTGCAACGATTATGACCATTGAGAGAACCATCATGAGGATAATAAATTTAAGGGGTTATACCTATGTGAAGGCTTAAAAACAAGCCTTTTTTCAGGATTTTTTCAAGGATTTTGAAAAAAAGCTTTTATAAATAATATATCAATATAAAGGGCAACTTTTCGGGAGTGCAAAAACATTTTTTTATTTTAAATTCAATACAAAATAGCGGCTGTAGTGCATGTCAAAGTTCCGCGGCCGGAAAAGTTTCTCAGCCCCAGCTGCATCTGGAACCATTAAAAAAAAATTTTCATAAACTTCATGAGTTTTGCTAGTAAAGTACACAAGATAATAGTTTAATATCGATTTCTCGCAAAATGGCGACCATTTAATAAAAACATTGCATTTTCGACCCAAAAAAATGACTTCAATTGCTTATAACTATTTTTAAACAAAACCAATCGCTAAAATCGTGTGTACTTCACTAGATAATCAAATCAAGAAGCTACAGTTATAACGGCAAGTCAATTGAATGAAAACTGAAGGAGTTTCGTTTCCGGCAAGTTTCAAAAATACACTTTCGAGATAAACGCGTTTAAAGTTTCAAAACCTTATAAAGTTGTGCATTTTCAAAATTTTACTGTATGCAAATTTTTTAACCTTTACTCTGCTATCCCAGCACCATACAGTTGGCCTTCCAAGACCGTGAAATTCTCCTCTTCATTCTTTTTTGCTGCTAAAAGGCCGCGTCTCGTCTCTTTTACAACGTCGGAAATTGAGCGCTTAGCAGCCTTTATTCGCTCGACGTCTGTTTCTAAGCAGAAATTGTAAAAATTAGGTCCTGCAGTCAATTCTAATGAGTCGTAGATGGGGAGAAGGCCCGACAGTCTATCATTAAATAAGATAACTGCGATATCCGTCGCGATATCGAGCACCGCCTTGCCGCTCGACACATGTTTCGGCGCGATGGACCACACGACAGCATTGAACGATTTACTATAGTACTTTAACCTCAAATGCAGCGTGTAGTCGATCGAGTAAACAGAAGCTCTCCTAGCGTCGTTTACCAAGGAACGTGCCCTATACAGTGTATATTAATTACTATATAGTATAAAGCGAGCAAATTTTACGTTTTTCGAGCATTGGATTTGCTTCAGAAAATTGATTTTCAAAAATTTTGTGAAGTATATTAGTATTTGGACCTTTTTGATTTCAATTCTAGGGATGTGTTAGCATACTTTTAGCCAATAAAAAAAATCGAAAAAAAAATTCACATAGGTATAACCCCTTAATTCGTAAACAGGATATTAGTTACTTGTGATTAGACCTTGTACTTCGTGCTTTCAGTACTTTGCACGATGTAGGAATGCTAGAATCTCTTATCACGTTAAAATATTTGTGATTAGCTAAAATTGCGATAGGACATTCCTACTATGTCTAAATAATTGATTGCTATACTTCTCGGGGCAAACAAACTATTTAGGTTTGAAAACTTATATGGGAGTCTTTACCGGAAAATTTACATTTTCGTTCTATTTTGTAGCTAAGTAATGGTTTCAGCTATTACCCAGAATAAACCTCAATCTAGTTCGGGAATGCTTTCTGTAGGATGCAGCAATATCTTCGTCAAAATCCATTAGCATCATTATGTCTTAAGGATAACTAAGCGCGACCTTTTTAGTTGTCGTTTGTTATGACGGAGTTTGTACGCAATACAAGTATTGGTTCGAATATCTTTTTATACATAGAATCGCATCACGGTCATGTAAGATGGTGAATAATTAAATAACACAAGATCAATATAAGGTTATTAAATGATTGAATAATTCAGGCATACGTGCACAATCATAACAAATTTCCGAGGTCCTTAAGAGTCCATTATTTTCTCATTCGCAGTGAGGTTCACTGTTGAAAACTATTAGGGTCGCAATTTGAGCATGTCCTGGTTGAAGCATAAAGCAGACTAATTCGACACTTTTTAATCAAGAGACCACAGGCGAATCACGTTGACATTGAGGCTACGAATGTTAATATTTAAGGAACGAATTTAACAGTAGTAACGAAATCCTGATAACTGTATTACAGATATTAAGGAGAAGTACGAGAAATGTAAACAGCCCAATACGCCGTACTAGAAACATTTTCGCTAATCTAATCATTGTTATGTTCAAAAATTATACATTCATCCTTCCATAATGCGTAGCTAATCCTTGGCTCTTCGCCGCATCATATAATCATATATTTAGTATTCCATTATTCGTATCGAGCAATTTTCATCCCTTTTGCGAGTAACTCCATTCGTTTTTATCCTTGGATTGTGTTGGCCGCAGGTGAAGCTATTCTCTTTTATAGTTAGCCTGCTATAAGGAACAATGGTTCTGTGAAGGTTTTGGTGCAATTCAAACATTCAAACGTTTATATTTGCTGATAGCGAATAAACCTCTCGGCATCCCAGGATCGACTTTGCCCACGAATCGTAACCAGATGCTGATGTATCTTACCACACTATAAATATTCATTCGATTATGGATTTATGGAGATAGTTTGCTTGTTGTAATCGTTTTAGTGTTTCATGGTTTTAAGTGGGTTTGGTTGTGTTTGTATATTTGTGTGTGGGGTTGCGCTAAACTAATTAAGAAAGATGGTTTGGTTAGGATTTCCATGCGAGAGGGATTGATTGTTAATTCTTAATAGGAAGTCGTAGGTGGCAACGATTTTGAGATGGAAGTTTTCGCTAAAGGTTGCAATAAATGTAATTTTGTACCTTTGCAATGATTTATTAATGGCACTTGGGTTGAAAAACTGTGAACCTAGTTCTGCCATTATTAGTCCCTAACATGAGTCGTTGTCCTGGAGTAATTTGCTAATGGTGCAAAATTACTTAAACGTTTTGGCAATCCAATTATCTGATTTGAATTATTTTTCCAACAAAGTATGAAAAAATTATGGACTGACACACGAAGGGAGGATGGAAGAGTTGGTTACAAAATAGATGACGAATGTATGCACATAACGGTCAGGAGCCAAGCCTATTCTTTATATGTGCTTGTAACGATATTTGCGAGGAACAATCATAACAAGATATTGTCAAAAAAGCTTTAATTTTTATGGAATTCCCATTGTCTTTCATTCAAAACTGAAGGAATTTGTAATAATAGGAAACTGCAAATATTATTAAAAAATTATAATGATCTTTCAGTCCTCTCTTTGAATGGATTGTTTTTCTCATCACCTCCTTAAATGTTGAAACTCGACTTTAGCACAATCTATTCATCATAAGAAGTGAAAAATCTTTGCTAGTTTATACGGAACTTTGTCATTAATTGTTATTAAAAGGCTGCGTAGCGAGTTTTTTCAATGTGCTTTTTTCTATAATCATGAACTACAAAAAGTCTTCAAATGAAACACATATAATATTTAAATCTTGCACTAAATTTTTCATGTTGAACTCTATCCCAATCCATTCAGACCGTATTTAATAACAAACCCAAAATCCTTTTATAAGTCAATGTCAGCAGTAAATGCAAAAAGTATTGTATGAGGTAATTTAATAATGCTTTCTGTCCAAAAAGGACCATGTCAAATCCCTTCGTAGTAATTAAAATGTTTGCATTGATGATTCTATCTTTTAAACATTTCAATCTCACCGTAATATTTTAGCATTACCAATACACTCACGTGATAGTAAAATTAAATTAAATTTCCGCGAATAACATGTCAACGAATTGGCTGGCAGTCAAATACATTGGACCACGATTGAGTTTAGTTTCAATTAGCCAATGAAATTCTGATTAGTAATTAGCAATGGAAATTGAGCTTTCATCCTCTTCTGGATTGGTATGTGAATGTGTGGAGTCGATAAATACAAAACTGTTATCATTTCCAATTAACTTTGTGCACTTTCATGCACATGTGAGCCTACCACATGTGCATTGGAATGCATTGGACATTTCTTGCAGGGAAATCAACTACAAGCATTGAAATCAATAGAAGGAAACAAGTGAGTTTCAAGGAATGTCAACAGGATCAAACTTTGTTCAGGAACTTTCGCAATTGCTAGAATGGTTTGCTCTGATTCAAATGCTGGAGTTGATTCTAGAGTAAATAATTCATGATCCTGTTTGTGGATTCATTTCAATTTGGCTACGTGCTTTACATACAATCAAATCCATAAGAAACGTTTTTCCTTTGTCCTCCTATACTATGCTTTTGCTAGCTCTTCTCAGAATTCTGGAAACCCCTTCGGCTTTAATAAGTGATAAACGCGTTGAACTTCCTCAGCTATTTTCATTTTACTCCATCAATGGTCAGAAATTATTAAAACTTCAAGGTTCTCTTCATGACTGGGGGATGGAAAAAAATGTCTTCTATAAAAAAGGGTCTGTATTATTCGATCGAAATAACTCCTCTGACAATTTGACTGCATCCGTTGGCATCTTTGGCAACTAAGTGTGTTATGGTCTTTTCATATTGGACTTCATTGAGAAAGACCCCATACCTTTCGGCTGATTGGGTTCAGTAGGTCAGAGACCATCGATAAACTAGAAATGATTCAACTGGAACACATTCTTCAGAGAAACACAGTGGAAAGCAATGATTTGAGAGTCAGACACTATTATTGCAAATCAATTGCAATCCTTCATCAGTGTCTTGCCAAAAGTCAATCCATGTTGTTTTTCAGTTTTCGGTTGGTGTAGGCTGTAAGTTTTAGTAGAAGTTGGAAAAGCAAAATTAGAATGTTATGATGCAGATTGTTCATTAAAATGAAGCTTGGGCTCAACATTGTAAGCCTGAGTTACGGCAAGATCCGTAGCAATGACATAGAAAAGAGATCCCTTCTTCAAAATATGGTATAAGTGTATTACTGTGGTAACAATGTTTTTAGGATGGGAAAGTTATTCTGGTCGTGCGCTCTAAAGAACTTATTTGTTTCAGAATGGGATAGTTCCAAGATTCTTTAGTCCAAAGATGCAGGAAAGAAGGTAATTGTCCAAAGAAGTCTTTCTTTTCAATAAAAACACTTTCGTTCACAAACGTCATGTTGCGATGGGTGCAATTCACAGATACGATTTTCAGGAACTGCATCACCCACTATATAAGTCAAGATTTGCCCCTTATGATTACAAATTTCAAAATATGTGAAAGAGTTACGCAGAGGGAAAAATGTCACAATGACAGTGATATCGAACCGGAGATTTTGAGTAATTTTGACACCAGAAGCTTTTCAAGTTCTTAAAAAAATTGAATGAGTTCAATTCGTCCATTTACGAGTCCTATAGCTATATTGAGTAAAAACAAGTTTTCGATTTCAAGCTGCCACTTCCAGCAACGTTTTCTACTTAGTATTGCTGATCAGCTTAGATCTGGCCCCCTTCCAGAATTTCCGAAATAGTCGTTCCTTCTGGATATACAACGGAGAGTCCACTAATTTCTGTCTTCATGTTTCACACTCAACAGTAAGAAGTCAATTTTGCATGAAACATCAAAATCAACGGTAATGTGCAGGGGTAAGAGACCTACCTCTAACCTAATACATTGATTCTGCTTCAAATATCTCGTGCGTTTATGTGACTTTCAGCTACGCGTGACCCGCTTACAACCAGTGCGACACGATCCTGTGTAAATGTTATCAGTCAACTTTGGCAGCTATGGTATTCAGCTTCTTTGATTAAACTCTATGGGAGCTTCCTAGTCTAACTTTGTGATAGTATTCGGTTACGTCATCAACTTTGTAATAGTGGTTGTGACAATGGTTTCGTTTAACAATCTTTGCTAAACGGTAGTTCAAGACACATTTACTATGTCATGGCTGTCATCTGTGCAAAGATTGGGCTTGTGACGACGTAATGAGACTCATAGTCTTCAGATTTGTCTAACCCAAATCGAGGTTTCAGGTGTGTTTTTTCAAGTATACATTTCCGAAAACTTTGAAGTACAATACTCAATGTTCCATTGAATTAGTGGAAGTTGTATTATTGTGCATAGAGAAGCGCGCTCGATTTTTTGAATGATATTTACTGATGATAGCTTGCTGAGTGGTTCTTTGGAAACTTTATAGTGGTCCAATTGTAGTTCTAACCTTTCTAAGTCCTAGATGGCTCTCCTCATCGCTCCTTCAAAAATTTCTTTTACTGAACGTCAATCACAAGCCCAGAAGGCAACCGCAGTTTTTTGGACTTTTTTTGCTTGAAATTGGGACAGATTATTAACTTTGAAATTGTCTTGACATTGATGTCACCATGAACAAGGATGCAGTCGTGAGTGCTCAGTGCAGTGTCCTCTAGTACGTTGAGCCTGGTTCGGAAGGATGGCATTGCCTCATTTGGCGTGACTTGAAACTTTTATTTTGTGACGTGATGCGGATAGTTCTTCATCATAGTTTTTAATCATAGTCAAAGGACAATCCAGCCTCCTTCTGTTGCAGTGTTGTTCAAATATCTGCAGTAGGTCGAACCAATTCTATTCGCATACTGGTGAATATCAAAAGTGAATTGAAGAACTCGGGTCATATCAGAGCATTTACTTCTAGTGTCTTGAGTTTTGTTATGCCTCCTTAAACATTAGAAAATTTCCAGGTGCTTGAACATCGATTAGATCAAAGATTTTTGGCCTTTCGATAGATCTCCTTGAACAACACCTTGCATGACACTTTTGTGCCTTCTTTCTCCTTACAGCTGAGAGTATTACAATTGTATTACAGCATGGTCTGCTGCAATCAAGCTCTTTTTAGTACATGGAGATGTCTTCAAAGGTAATCAATTTATAATATCAGATAACGATACTTGTAAGACGAATCCTGCTGACGGTTTATCGGATTTCCAAAACCATAAGTTCCCAAGCGTTAAAAAGCGCATATTTTTGAAAGTCTATGATTGCCATCTAGTGGCCAATCTGATCTGAATATCTACCTTAAGGATTTCTCTATGAAATTTATAGTTCTCCACCTTTAATGAAGCCGTTGATTTTGGGAATGTAATCATTGCTTCCGGGACCAGCACATCCTTGGATACTTTGCTCGTACCATTTCGATTGTGGCTCTGGCTTTCTCACAGGAGATGTGAGATCATAGTTCACTCACAGTTACTCGCAGTTATCTGACTTTTTCTTGTTCAATTTGGGTTTTTAGTTCTTAACTCCATGTCAAACGTCAAATTAGTACACGCCAGTGGCGATGGTTGAGATAATAATAATACAAAAGAATATTAAGAATTTTTTGTGTTTAGGAAGTGACGGCTATTTACGCTTTGAATTTCGGACTCCCAGTAACATGCAACAACTGGACTTCTGATTCAATACCTTCCGTGTCATACCATCCTGATTTGGGGTCTTCTGTGACATTGCTTCGGGCTGGGCCTCTTTAATCACGGTTAGCGGTGCCTCCAACTTTGATGGATCTCTCTTTCAGCAGGGACGGATGAAAGGCGTCTGCGGGCAAAACCAGGCACCAGCGGACCATGACTTACATTTGTCATGCAGGTAACACCTAAAATATTCGTGAAACTTGAGCAGTTTCGTCAAGTAATATCAATTTCAGCGTGCTTTTTACGAAATCGAAGCCCGAGGTAATTAATGAGATGCACGGTCCAACTGCCCCGCTGACACACGTTAGCTGTCACTAAAGCTGAATATGCGCTGGTATAAAGTCATTTCTTACCAGAGACAAAAGATCACCTTACCTAGTTCATAGAGGGCGGAGTCTATCAAAACGCCGTTTTTGACTAGAGACACTATGATTTTGACGGCACACTCTAGTATCTAGTTTACTTCTGCACCAACACATGTTAAAAAAAGATCAGTTGAATTGTTGGGAAACAAGCGGAAACTCGTTTTTTGATAGTTATCACTAATTTCATTCCAGCAACTCGAGAAACATATTCAAAAAACTACTTTCAAGGGAGGTAAAAGCTTCCAATAATTAAATGAAATTTTCAAAACGTACTCCGAAATAAAAACCCGCCAACTGACAAATGTGCCAATGCAACAAAACTGCTAAAGTTCCATAGTTACACGAAACAGTCCTTGAAATTTGTACATTTTCCACGGTCGTTAAGATGACAAATTTTCGCAAAGTACAAATTAGATTAAATTTCGTATATCTAAAAGGACTGCTCAAATATCTCAAAATACACTTTCCTTGCTCTGCATCTCTCCTTCCCTTCTTCTCCCTTTAAAAATAACGCAAAGAAAATTAGCCAACAACAATTTTTCATCTTACGCATTCATGTATCCAATATCCTGGAAATGCCAACAAGTTCAATTACACTCAGCCAATGAAAAATTGAATCACAAATTTGATGAAATTGGGAAAAGCTATTCCGCTCTCAGAGCTATGTGTCGTTGTGTTGGTGGCGTGAACAGCTTACATCGCTTTATATTAATTTTAGCAGATGCTTTGGGGGAAAGCGGAAGTGGAAAATTGATAGGAAATGATTTTGGGTGTGTTAACATGACATTGCTCTTCGACCCGCCTATCGACTTGTTCTCCTTGTGTTCTCTCTGCATTTACAATTTAATGTAATTTATAGCAGTTCCGGGAGGTTCGAGTTGGTGTTGCAAATCAATTTATTGATAAAACCAAAACTTTTTTTATGGATAAAGTTTTCCAAAGAGCTCTTCTCCATAACGGCGACCACACTTCACATGGTGTGAATTTATTATGTCCGATTAAGTTGTCTAGACGATGCTTGTGTAATCGGAGAGAAATATTCGTTTGAACTTGTGCTGCGAAGGATTTATTGGTGATTAGCGAAATTTTCCTAATTTCTAGCTGGGAAGGACGAATTTACTATGAAAACGAATAGAAGGGCACTTAAAATCAATTTGAATCAATGAGAGCAGCTTTGAGGGATGAAGTGGCATGAAAATTTGGTTGAATTATTGTGCAAGCGTTAACTCCAATTTAATTAGGACTGTCATTGGGGAAGAGCTGAAGTAATTTGTAAATTTATAGCTTCGCAATGTTTGACTTTGTCAAATGTTTATAATCTCTCAACGATGCATCATTAAATGCTGCCAACCAGTCAAATCAATAATATTAATTAGACTCAATTGCTGGAAATGTAAGCTGGATTTATGTGCATGATTAGCACTTTTGGCAAATTGTTGAATTGAATATTTCAAAGGAGTCATATGTTTCCATGTCACCAAAATCTTTGATTGAAAAACCGCCTGTTGATAATTTATTATTCATTTTAATTCATTGAAATTCAGACATTTGTCAAAATGGCGTCTCGTACACAGTTATCTCAAAAATGAATTCGCTTACCAGCTAAACAAAACAACTATACAATGCAGCTTAGTGATTACTGAGCTGGCATGACAGTGCAGACCAGATAACAAAATAATCATAACGGGATACGTAGCTGTTCATTGTAAGCTTGCCATTTCGACAAACATTCGATATATTGGGTTAAAATTAATTATTCGGATCACTTATTATCCCTTAAAAACTAGCGTTTATCGAAATGAAATCACCATAAAAGCTTAATTTCTGCGTGGAAGTATCTTTTAATCGAGGTTTTCGCAGAAACCAGTTTTATTAGCGCTTCACTTAGAAAGATTTTCACTTCCATCGGAATTAATTCTATTAGGATCAGGACATTTTTTTACAATATAAAATGAACGATTTTATATTCTCTTCGTTTGATGTTCCTTGATGATTGGTGTCGAAATTCCAACTGTGCCATTCATACGTCTCAAAGATAATTATCATTACTAAAGTAAACGAAGGTGAATGATAAAATCTGAGTGAAAATGTAAAACTCCCCATAATTTCTTCTTTTCCATTATACGTCCATATCATGCAAAGCATCAAGCATAAAATAAGATGAAAAACGTGACGGACAACGTACGCCGACATTAATTTAAATCTGAAAGGTTTATCCGTCTTTCAGTACCAAAACGCCCACCAACTTCGTAACCATTATTCCGAAAAAAAATTTCCATCATAAATTGAATGATTCTGCCACAACCAACCGATAATTTTCTTTATTAAAAGCACTTAAGCAGACGTTTCATCGGAAATACTTTTGAATTCAGTCGTAAATTTCATAATTAAGCTTTCACAGACCACTTCAAGTATCTTGAGTTTTACGTTTGTGTGTTCACAGGAGGCTGATAACGACAAATGTTCACAGGACTCTTCTTCGCTTGTTCAATATCCAATACTATCCTGGTAAATGAAAATAGAATGATTCGATGGAGAGTTTCGCTGGTGGCGCTCACGCAATAAATGTGAGAAAAGTAGAATCAACCAACAGCAGTGCGTAGGTCTAATAAGGACAAAGTTGACATTCTTGACATCCCCTAGGAAATGAGTATTTAATTATGAATGGACAACATGGACGAAAAGAGAGAGTATCTCTACCGAATAATGTTATGAATTCACTAGATACTCAATAATGAAATTGTCTGTATAAAAGATCCTTTTTCTACGATTCACAGCTTTCATTTCAAGCTCCACCAATGTGGCTGACTTCAAGACGACTTTATGACTGCTTTAAGATCTCTCTTTATGGAGACTTAAAAAATATATGATGGCATGAAAGTAGGTTTGCGCGTAAATTTGCTAAAAAATATATTTCATGGCTCCTTGACAGAACTTCCTGACGATGGATTACACTTCAGTAGGGCGTAAGTAATCGGGTCGAGGAAGCTTCAGATGGAAATGTCAAAGTATGAGCATTTCTCAAGCACACTTGAAAGATCGGGCGAGAGATGTTTTTACAATTTTCCAGTTTATTGCATATCAGGGAAATTAATGAGCATGATGAGTTTGATTTGATAGGGAATTAAATAAGATATTGGGAGGTTGGATGGTATAAAATAGTTGGTGGGAAATTTGGGTGAATTAATAAAGGTTGATTTCGAAAAACAATGGTAAGGCGTTAGAAAATGGGAAAAATGTCTGGAAACAAAAGCATTTTTTTAAGGCATTGGTTTAATCGTAAACTTTATAAGAGTTATTAGACGTTATGGTTGTAAGAAAAGATAAATTTGAAAGTTTTTCACAAATTGCTACTGCTAATACAAATTGATTCTACTGCTACTAGTTACACTATTTTTCCTTCCTCTACTGCTTCTCCGTTGACTATTAACGGGTCTTTTCAGAGGTATTGAACTTTAAGTTGGCAAAGCTGTTTAGTGCTATGAATGCTGTGACATATGTCATGTGTTTTATGGTTAGTTTGGTCTGCCATTTTATCATGAATAGGTTGACGCCTGTCTGCAGCGAACATGAAGAGCACAAGGCTTTATCTTTGTAACAAAAACGGTCCATAAGAGTATTACTACAGACAAATTATTAGTCGTTTATGCGAAAACAGTGAAAAATAAAGGACATGACTGATAAGTGCATCGACAGTATTCAGGCAAGTGATGAAAGCCAAGGGTGGTCTTACAAAATATGGGTATTAAGATGCAGGTCGTTTTACATTTGTTCTTAACAAATAATCAAGGATTATAACAGGTTTTATCGACATCGTCGTTTTGAAAAATTGTTTTCAGGGACAGAAGGGACGATTATTTATAATAGTAAAATCTTTGTATTCCTCGTTTTTTGATAAGGGACTGTATAAAAAAGAATTGGAGCTTAATCAAATTCATAAGCAAATTTTGTTTAGAAGCAATGGCGGAACACTATTCGCTTATACACTGGTTAACACTGGTTATAAATAAAACAATAGTTGATTTTTTTGGTGTATGTGAGCGCCTTAATTCTTACGATACCAATTAAAACCAAGACTCCTCAGCACTCAAATAATAAAGTTCCAAAACGCCATAGAAGAAATATTTGTTCGATATTCTTGACATTATCGTTCAGGATGCCTGTAAAAATATTTAAGCTGCTGTTTAAAACAATCATTCCTTAAACACTGACTTGCTTTGCGGCAAGAAAACGATTATCTATTCATAATTCAAAAAGCTCGAAAAACTTCAACCCGGCAAAGAGTTTTCCAAGTTGCCAGCACTTATCTGAATGGGGTACTTGTATTTGGATAATTGTGCTGTTTTGTCTGTAAATAGAAAGAACAATTTGGCTTCACGTTTCAGGATACAAGTAGCTGAGCCAGGCCACTTTCGTTTTCTTCAAGATTTATGCACTTGACTAAATTGTTTCAGGCCTTCTTTTTGCTATTCGTAGAACTCATTACACCGTTATATTTATGTCTATCTCTGGGGTAAGTTCTTAGAAGGTGTGGCGAACTCGAGTGCATGTTGAATGAAGTTGAATAGGATTTCGCTCATGAACATTTATCTCGCATTCAGAGAATCAATTTCAAGTAGTGAACGTATAAACAAGCACTTGAGGATATAGTTTCACCATTTTGACTCAGCAACTCGATGCTAGTAGAGGATGAAGGATGCGATCCGGGATAATGCAAGCGTCTTAACGGATTCTGAGCATAAACACTATCCAAGCACTTTTTCACTTCTATTCCATCCAGTTTATTTCTTTCTCCAAATGCAACATGCAACCAAATAAACCACGAAACGCACCCTGCGCTTCGAATAAACTTTATTCAGCTCCCTTTCTAGTCGTGAAACAAAGGAATAAGCATTATTTCAATTGTGCACTCCATACTAAAGGGTTCTTTGTGTACGTTTACAATTTGTACACGCCGTTGAGAGTACTTACCCTGATGATTCTGTACATACACAAACACACACACAAATTTGGCTTGGGGTGAAACATTTCACTAGAACCAACTGGAATAGTCAGTAAGTGGATTTCAAGGGTATACACAAAATATATTTAAGGGCTTATAAAAGGACAATGACGAGTTTTTCTGAAAGAAATTCGAACTCATTATTAGCTTTATAACTTTTTTCGCCTCCCGAACAAAAAATAAAAGGTTTATGCATTAGCTTTGCGGAAAAGAAGTAATAAAGTAAAATTTCAGAGATACGGATCCTTAAAGTGGTTGGTTTCATTGGAACGTGTCATTGTTGCATGAAATTAGCAAAAAGGTTCTGTTGTCTTAATTAGAAATTCTCGTACCAGTTTGAGGGTTTTTATGAGGCTTTGGATATGATGTAAAGTGAAATGTACAATTACGAAATTTCGGAGATCTTTTTCGAACTTGAATGAAAAAGGAGAAAAACGAGACAAAATGAATTCGGTGTGTACATTTCATTTTGACAGCAGGAAGAGTAGAATTTCAGTGTTCATTAACTTTTGAAGCTCTACACAAGAACGAATTTCAATTATACTGGCTGAAAATAATAAAGCATAGCTAATCTACGTTCATCTTCTTTTGCTGTTCATTTAGAAGAATAAGGAAATGTGAAAAATTTAACTTTTAATTGTCAAGTGGAATAATGCCTCTAATTTTCATGCTCGCTGCATAACATGTTTAAAATATCTTCATTTCAACAAGACGGAAAAAGATCGTTCCGGTTCAGGCCATTTCCGACTAAGTGCCAAAAATTACCACTGTCAGATCAGTTGATCTCAACTACTTCGGGCTTAACCAAGTCATGACGAGGGTTCAACGATTGAAAACCGAGCACAGTTTCCTTATGCTGTCGTAACGGAATACATCAACGTTAGTTACGTTATTTAGTTAATAGATTGGCCCCGTTGACTCAAATCAACTCAAATCCATTAAGTTGGTCAGAAAGCTGAGATGCTGTGGACAGCCAGCTGGCAGGGATGACAAGTGTTTAAAGTTTAAATTTGTTGTAATCTTTACGTTCCGCTCGTACTTATAAGCAAAAATCAGCATGTCTTCACGACTACACGTCAGAACACTCAAGCGACCTCTGGATGACACAATTGAAGTCAGTGGCTCATCTTAAAATCTCATATGACCATTATTAGAACGAAAGCATGTTAGTGTACACGCAGCGTGTCAGAATAAATTTTTTGAAGAACTTTCTCGGATTTTTTAACGACTGACAACTAGGACAGGTGTGAAAGTATTGAACACTTTGACTGCTGATAGTTTTGGTTGGTCCGCGCCCTTAAACATGACCTTCAAGTATGATCTTAAGTTGAAGTTTTGGTGGAAATTTCCGCGTTCTCAACGTTCGTACTGCTCCGAACAGATGCCCGGTGCGGAGTTCAAATTTTTTCGAAAGAACGGAAGCGACGGGAAACGAATGAAAATTCCATCCCCGTCGGAACACATGATCTCAACGAAACAACACCGTTTGGATTTTACTAGCTTTTGTTCATGACATTTGCCTTCCAAAATTAAGCGCTGACATTTCAACGGCTCATCGAAAGAGTACTCCATTGTCTGTAAGTCGTTTTTGTCTACCTTGATTATGTCCTCGGTGTTTCAGAATCCGAACAACAGAATCAAAATTTCCTGCGGCTTACCATACTACGGTGTAGCAATGAACGTGAAGAAAACTACATTCGGCGTCAACGAGGTGCCATTTAAAGGTAATAGTGTATCTAGGAAGGTACTAGTCTATTACCGGAAGATGTTCAAGCCATTGTTTTCACTGACACAAACTGCCAAGCACCTTCGATAGTATCTAAGTATGATCAATTTCTAAAATGTCGGCATGCCAAATACTATAATACAGGCCCTATAAACGCCCTACTTCACGGAAATATCATGGAAAAGTCCCGCTGAATTGGACAACGACAGTTAAAAATTCATTTGAAGAGATAAAGGAGAGCTTGGACAAAGCTAACTTGCTCTCACATTAAGCTTGCTTGTCCTTATTCGTGATGCAGCCGGCTATAAAGCAAATAGCGTTTCAGAACCGCTAGTTTTCGACACATGCTGGTGGCTCGAGAATTCATGGTTTACATTGATCACAAACCATTGACATTCGTATACGACTAAAAACTTGACAACACTTCTCCACGACAAGTACAAAATCTTGATTTGATCAGCAAGTTTACATCTAAAGTACAAAAGAAAAAAAAGGATCGTGGCTGATACGTTATCACGTGTAAAAGAAACGTAGGTTCTAGTCAACTGCACTCACTACCAACCAGGCAAACAAAGGAGGATTCGCGGATCTGTGCGCGTACAGGATTTCCCTTGCCACTCATACCAATACCTCGACCATGAGGGCTTGGCCATATTGCACATCAGCCTTCAGAAAAGCCGCTTTCTCAACAGCTCACCAATTCTCTTATCCTGGAGCGAAGTCCACCACGAAATTAGTCGTGAATGGGCTCGATCCTGCATTTAATCCGAAAAACTAGGTTTCATGCCTTATTTCAGCACCTATTGGCGCCTTCGCAACACCAGGTTGGAACGCGTACATGCTGACATCATGAACCGTAGGCGGATAGGAAAAGGTACTGCGTCACTAGCGTTGACAGTTCCACACATTGGCCAGAAGTTATACCAATACGCGACGAGGAGGCCGAAAAAGTTGCTTGTGATCTCTGAAAAGTCTGTATCAGCCGCTTTCGGCTACCACCTGACTTTTCACCGATGAAGGACGACAATTTCAATCAAAAATTTATTGCTGCTGATACAAACGTAGCCAAACTAATTCGTGGACGGTTTACAAAGAGCAATCAAGACTGTAACCGAATCTCATCAGGACGAGCATTGGACGAAAGTCGTTCCGAATGTCATAATGAGTATCCGAGCATTTATACGCGAGAATTTAGGAGCTTGTCCGTTTGAAATGCTTTTTTGCCAATAATTGCGTCTAACTGGCGAATTTTTTGAATCGATAGAACCGTACAACGATCCAGCGCCGGTTCTCAACGAATTCCGCCACCACTTTGACATCCTCCCATCAGTTCCAATCAAGAGGCCCGAACTCCGTCTGTTTCCAAGGACCTTACAACATCAAACATTCATCACACACAGTCTGCGGGCTGTCGATTTTCCTTACTGTAAAGTAAAAATAAATAATTGTAGTAAGAATTGCAGTTCTTTCTCATCCTGCAGCAGCCATCCAAAACAAAAACGTGAATCCTGGAGACGAGTGATTGACTGATCTCTGAGTGTCAGTGAGCAAGTTTGCAACTTTTGATACCCTACAATTGAGTTCAACAGAACCACGGTTGTTGGTGATATTTAAGTCCATTCGTTATCCTTGCGTGTATGAATCCGTGCAGCCCCACAACAGAATATACAAATTTCGCATCTTCTTGTTACGAAATGAAATTTTGAATGTTTTTTGAAATAGTAATGTTAGTGCATGTTCGTGAACACTTGTATATCTGTAGGATATTTTGTGTTGGCAGACAAAGCCTGCAGATAAGATCCTAGTCCTGTGAGGATGTTGTATGTGTCAAATTATTTTCACCATTAGCGCAAAATTGGAGCTGGTCCAAAAAAAGAAAAGAAATTAAATCATACACACATCTAATTAACTTAATTATAACAGAAATTTTCCGATTTTCTCGTATCTGCTTTAGTCCCGGCAAGTTTCGTCTTTAAACTGCCCAAACCATCTTTCATTTTCATTCTAAATATGAAAATTTTAAATGAACCTAATTCCCGCAAAGTAAAAACTTTATAAATATTTACCAACAGCCTTCAGACTTAATACATTTATGCTTGGGGTAATATATACAAAACAATTTTCAAGTATTTCGGATTGAATCATTAATCAAAGCAAGAAAGTCGAAAGTACTATAAATTTCAATTCAGCTCATGTAACCTAAGTACTTCTCAATTGCAACTTTCCTGACTTCACAGGCTCTTAATGAGTCACTGAATGATCCTGTAGCTTGCAGGCTTGTTACTTTGAGTTTCCCGTCCTTGATACTTGGCGAACTTTTGCTGTGTTGAACACATAGGAGCCGATTGATTCGTTGTAACATCAAAGCTGTGTAAAGTATTTATGATAATGGTCTTCCATTCAGTTTGGTTGCGCCGCTGAAGAGGACGCTTATGAACGCTATTGAAAGTCCATTACAAACATGTTAGCTTCAATATTTCAGAAGGAATTGATGCAAACATGTATATGGGTTTCTTTGCATTTCTAAGGATATCAGTATAGGGTTATGTCAATAAAATTGTTTGATTTTAATAGTGTTCATTTCTAGACTTTCCCCTCTACCAGCCGTTCAGATTATTTTAAAAGAAAATTTTCTATATTGAATGGATGTCAATGCTATGAATAAATCATTCAAGTTTTCTTCATCGTCGTTCAAGTCTTCAGTTGAGGTTTCCGAGTCCAAACACTCGCAGTTTCAACACGGTTCCTTAGATATACTTTGAGCGAATGTCTTTGAGCGAAAGTGTCGGTTAACAATGTCGATTTTTAGGATTGAAAAGAGCATTTATGTCAATAACTAAATCGATGCAAATCCGTCGGCCAACCCGATCTGCATCGATCGGAACGAATGGTCGTCAGAAGGAACAAGGTCTAGAGAGCACGGAAGGTGCTCAAGATCTTCCCAACCGAGCCTTTCTAATTTTTCTTTGACGATCTTTGCGCGCTGAGGTCTGTCTCATAATACATAACACCCTTCTGGTCCCACTAAATACACACCATAAGCTTTTGGCAATGAATATCGTGTTTTGCTTGTGAAGTTGATGGTTGGGCGGGATTGGTTGGGAAACGTTCAGAAATAGTTGATTGGCCAACACACAACTCCACAGCAAGTTTTTTTTTGCGTTCGACACAAATGTTCATGCAATAACACTTGCAGTTCTGCATCTTCAAACTGTTTTGGCTAACCAGACCGTTCTTTGTCTTCCAAGTCAAAATCACCACTTCAGAAGCGTGGAAATTATCGTTTAAAAGTTTTTTGAATTAAAGCATGTTCACCATAAGCTTCTACCAACAGTCAATGACTTTCAGCAGCGTATTTTTTCAAAAGAAAGAAGGTTATTAAACTTCCCCGCAAAACAACTTTTTCAAGCACCAAATTCGACATTTTCGAAGCAAAGAAAACTTTGTTTTTTACGCTATTTCGTTCAATGGCAAAGTCAGAGTTAATGACAGATGTTTACCCTCCAAAATGTCATACAAGTTATCATAGACACAAACCATATGTAAAAGTTGCTCCGTCTGTTATCTAAATCGATATTTTTAACCGACTCTCCCAATATGTCGTAAATTTGTCGTAATTCGTAAACAATTCCTTCAATTCCTTTCTTCCGGTCGTATCACGATCTGAATGAGCTGGAGCGTTATCTTAATGAAACAGGATTTTTTTCTTGCTAAATGAGGTAGCTTTGACTTTATTTTTTCGTCCAATTGATACTATAATATACTGTGGTATTTTTTGTTGATTATTTTTTCATGTTAAAGACATTCTATAAAGATTATCCCAACGAATACACTGGCTAGACATTTCCAGATGATTTTTGCGTCTTCGGACTTACCTACGGAAAATCCGGAATTGTAATGGCCTGTTATCAGTCTACAGGCAATAATCATTTTGACAACTACCGATTGGACGCAGGCGTGCAGTGATTTGTTCATATTTTGAATTCAAAAATTGGATTTTTTGTGGCGTAATAGCTTCATCTAATATGGAGTAATAGCATCATTGAAAGATGAGCACGTTTCGCTCTCTGGTCAATTGTTGGGAAACGCGGTACCCACAGCGCGCACAACTTTCGCAAGTGTAAATATTTTTGAATAATGTGCGATGCTTATGACATTAGCTAACTCACTCAATTTTGTTTTGCCATCATTCAACATAAGCTACGCGAGTTTTTGGTGTTTTTCGAAGTTACTACTTCGTTTGATTCTTCCCGATCGCATGACATCACTGGTGATCGTGCGGTCACGAATCCAGTAAACAAATATTTCATCGTTGAACATGGTGGGGAATATTTCATGGTTGAGTATGCGTTACGACAGTTATCAAGCCATACCCTTGTTCGCATCTGATTCCTCTCCATAAAAAATGTTTTATCGAAACACGATCTTCTCTTTTCTTTATTGTTTACAAAAATTTAAAGGAAGATTCACTTCGATAGCCAGAACTTACGCAAGAGCAAAGCAAGTGGCACGAAATTTTGACAGGTTCTAAGTAAAGGTTGGTGCTCTACAAAGGGATTTTGTGGCGCCACCTCTATGTCAGGCTCAATAATTTTCAGCTCACATAGAGTAGTCAATGTCGTCAAAGATCTGCTGATGCACCAACACCTCGCTTTGCGACCATAATTATTTCCTGAAAAAATTCATCGCAAGCAAAACTTTAAATTCTCTTATGCCAGTTTTGGTCATTGTCTCAAATTCCCTCCCTCTTTTGCCAGCTTAACAATTTTTGCACAAACCGGAGATATGTTACCAAAATTTCAAATATTGCCTGCGTTAGAAGTTTTTACGAACAGATTCTGAGCATTTCTTCTGTGATACAACATTCATACAACTGGGTGGGCGTGATTTCATTCCACAATATTGTAGTGACCTTTTTGTTTTGTAGAGTAAACCTCATTCCACAAGTAGTATTTGGTGGTTTAAAAAAAAAAAATTTATTTCATAAAATAAATAAATATAAATAAAATATATATAAAATCAAAATAAATATATATTTTGATATAATGAACAATCATTGTAAATGGGATGGGCTAAAACTATAATGAAAGATTTAAAATTCAAGTTTCCATTGGATTAAAGCGATCATATTTCATGAGTAGCACATCCACAAACCCAGTCGTTAAACATTGCGGATGTCATCCACGCTTTCTTGTTTAATCGCCATTGCACGGGAAGGCTTTGTTTATTTACAGCTTCCATTAATCTAGGATTTTCAGATTTGTAATTAAGAAAGAGTTTAAATTAAAGAAGAGTGAGTCTACTTTTGCTTGTTTTCCGGCCTGACTCTGATCCTGCCGCCTCAGAGATATACGACGATGTTTCAATAAGGACCCGTGTTTGATGATAGAGGGCATTGCTGAGGGAAGTTGGTATTATCATCGTGTGCTGTTAATTTTCAACTGACGATAAAAATCATTTCATATTAATTGATAAGTTAGTTTGGATTCGGCAGTCATTCGAGTAAGATATCATCTTTATGACAGTAAGATATCATATCATGACATCTTTTTGCTAAGATTGAAAAAGAGCAGCATCGTTCGAGAATTCGCTTTTTGTTTTAAGATGGAGAAATATGCCAGGAGATAAAAGCAAAGTTGGATGCTATTTGTGGGGACGTTTTGCCATCTATGACGTCAGTTAAATATTGGTTCAAGGGATTCAAACGTGGGCGAGCATCCGTTTTTGATGAGGAGTGACGAGGACGCCCGGCAGACGTGGTTACCGAAAAAATCATTCAAAAAGTCTACGACATGATTCTCGCTGATTGACTAACGGAAGTACGCGAAGCGCGTAGGTGTGTCGACCGGAACAGCAATTAATATTTTACATGATAAGTTGGTGATGAAAAAATTGTCAGCCCAACGGATGCGGAATTTTTGTGTAGAGTTGTCAAAGGTAATGAAACCTGGATTCGTATTACACACCAAAAACTAAGCATCAATCAAACAATGGATTTCTCCCGGTGAATCTGCTCCAAATAGGGCGATTGGTCCCATCGGCCGGGAAGGTCATGGCGACGATTTTTTGGAATGCGAACGGTGTCATCCTCATGAATTTTTTAGAAAAAGGAATAACGATCACTGGACAATGCTACAGTGTGTTATTGAACCGCTTTGACATAAAATGAAAGGAGATGCGGCCGCATTTGGCGAAAAAGAATGTGCTATTTCACCATGATAGCGCACAAAGAAATTCATCCGGAGTTGTCGCCGCCAAAGTACGTGAATCGCATTACAAATTGCTGCCGGACCTCTAGTATTCACCCGATCTGGCTCCCTGCGACTTTTTCTCGTTCTCTAACAGGAAGAAATGGCTCACGGGGAAAAAAATTAACGAGAAAGTCATCGCCGAGACAGAGGTGTATTTTGCAGAGTTCGAGAAATCCTATTTTTTGGAGGGGTTCATAAAAAAGGTAGGAACGTTGGAAGAAGTGTGTCTTTCTAAGAGGGAACTATGTTGGAAAATAAAAAATATTTTTTGAAAACAGGGTGTCTTCATTACTAATACGAGTGAACCTTATTGAACCGTCTTCGTATGTTCTGTTCGCTGGTCTTTTTGAAAACCTTTCCGTCTCCTCAACGTTACATACTTGCTTGGGGGTTACTCCTTTGCTATGAATATTGGCTTATAAAGCTGCGGGATGTTCGGTACCTGCAACAATATTCGTGCTCGCTGCTTCACCTTTTAATTCTACATTAAGAAGGTTTTAGCCTTTCATCAGCATTCTCCCCGTTTTAGCCTGACTTTCATTAGCATTCTGTATTCCATTTGACATTGATTGTCTTTCAAATCCTTCATATAAATTCTATGCTTTTTCCTGAATTATGCTTTCAGGTAGTGCAACTTGATCATGCACTTGATCTTTGATCCATAAAGAAAGTAAGGTTTCCAATTTGACTAGTAGAAAGTAATTTTTAGTTTTAAGATTTTCCGATTATTAAGTGACTAACGAATAAGGAGTGTGAAATATTGCTTACAAACTTTAAGACAAAAAACGACGCATATCGGGACAATTTATTATGAATGAGTGACACAGAAGAGTATGAGGAATTCCCATACTCAAGGACGACACTCATCACTTAAATGCAACAATTGATTTGAATTGCTACCAATTGGTTGCCTGTCAATCTTCATACAACCAATCTCACGTCTATTTGCAGCTAATAAAAGGATTGTCTGATATTACAACTTAACTGATAACCATTATTGATGATGGCACGAGATCAAAACTCTCCAATTTCCATACTTAACTACCAACACTAATTGAATTACCACTGCATAGCTTCACATCCTGAATATGTTGGCGATATATATTCTCCAAAATTCATAATCAATCATTCGGAATTGGTGCCACGTACATTTATTTTCGACACGAAATTGCTCCTTTCATCAACGGAACAGCTCAAAACCATTATCAGTCTATTTTATCGCTGGGAAATCGTTTTCATATCGATATTTATATATATAAATATATTGTTATTGCGTGACCAGGCCACTAAACGTTGTTTCAGATTGTGAAATGGATCCTAGACTTGGCAGGATAGTCGCACACTTGTTGAATTTTAACTGATACGATGAAAATTCGCTAGTGTCAGCTACCTATTGGATATCTTCATTTTTGCGCAGTGTATTAAGATAATAAATTAGATATGATATGAAATGAGTTGACCAAGAGGTATGACAAGGATATATGACCGTAGGACACTGATAAATTTGCACGGGCATCAACCACTCATTTATTCTACAACCATTGGAAAATAACCAACAACACGTTCATCACCCTGCTTTGGCACTTGTTGACCAATTTTACCTTTCCCTAATATCCTTTAAAATATTCTTTCACCTGAAAGGTATTAAAAACATGGAAAGCGAACTTTTAAAGCGTCAAAAAAATGTATTTAACGTGGTTGTGGTTTAGATTTTACTGCAAAAGGACGAAAGTATGTCGGTTCAAAGCAGATATAAACCTTATCATGTACTTCGTAATTTTATAAGAAACTTGGCAATTTTTCGGAGGTTTTGTGTCCTGTGGGAGAAGTCCTTGTGTACTACACACAAACTTGGTTATTTTTTCTGGTAACTTCTAGGCTCAACTCAGCTCGTTTCAACTCGAACTCACCTGAAAGTAGAAAAAGGAAAAATATTCAAATCAGTTTTAATGATAATTATGAATTTAATATAAGCGTTGAAGCTTTTTCATATTCTTTTAAGAAATGGCGAGAGGCTGAACTTTGAAAATAATTTCAGTTAACACATTTTTATATTTGCAATATGAGAAAAAAACCAATCAAGATCAGCGTCATTTGGCAAGATAAAAGGTAATTTTTATGCTATTGAATTCTGTGTCCTACTCTGTGCCATATCAAAGTCAGGTTTCATAAGGAACAAAGCAAAGGCAACTTGTTTTAATTATTAAACCAAACATAAAGCTATTCTCCTTTAAAATGGTAACGATATGCCAATTAAATTCATTTCTGTTCGGTTAGCACAGGAAAAGTGACAAAAGGAGCTAATTTGGTGGCGAACGCCATTATGGAAATTTGTTTGATATTCATTTCCGTACATTGCTGGACTTTACAATTACATGTGAAATTAGGTCCAGGTAACTACAAAAACTGTTGGTACTGCTACTATGGTTGCATCATATACTACGGTCCACCCTACGAAATAAATTTGCGCAATCTTCTGTTTCAGGACGAAAATGTATGTTACTTATCTGCATATTGCAACTGGCATTGATATTATATCGAACCTTCAAAATAATGAGTTAAATGTGTGATATAAATTGATGAAGCCCGGAATAAAATTACGCAATTAAGGCAGTAATCGATTGTTTATTTATATAAATGCCAGAAAAAAATTAAAAAATAAGCTCCATGTGTACGAACGAAAATGTTATAAATATTTTTTTCATTTCATTTTATCGGGCTTTGAAGGCATGAGCTTAGTTAGTAACGTTTCTGATGATTCTTCCCCAATTCATAACGAAAATGTTGTACGACTGCAGTTCCAAGATAATGTAATGACATATTCTCAAATGTCATTACATGTCAAAAGGCATATGGGGCTAATAACAGTTGAGTAGACTAATTCAGGACGAATCAACATACTGAAGATGACATACCGCCGAAAAGATTTTATTAAATTGTACGAGATTTGCCCCAAAAGCTTCGAGCCTATCTTTGTATCTCCCGACTGGTGTCACCCTTTATCATTTGGTGCGTGACATCCTTGAAAGTTGCCCCCTTTGGATTGAACAACAATCTCATAGAGGTTGTGTTACTTCCTGAAAACATTTAAAAAACAGTCTTGGAAGTCAGTTTTCGGAATTGCCAACTGTTCCTTGAGCATCAGTACTGAGAAGGAGCCAAATGTCGAAGGACAATATGCAGGACTAAACGGAAGCTGATGAAGTTCGACAACTTGTTACTGTGTCAAATATTACTGCACAACATGAGAGGAAAGCGCCGTCCCATTCTCATACTGATGCAAACAATCATTGCTTAACACGAATGTGGCTATACTCTTCTTCATTACTGCATCACGCTATCTTTTTAATGCTTTTATTTAACTTCTTAAGTGATCGTTTGACCCTTCGCAGCATATGAGGGCACACTACACCTTCATGATAAAAGAAAACAGTTAACATCTTAATTTTGTTCCGACTTTGACGTGATTTTTTAAGGCCTTGTCGATTCAGAATGTTTCCAATGTCAAGACTGTTAATTTGTTTGTAGGTAACAGCTATGAACCCATGTTTCATCATCAACAATAATCGTCTCGAATACGTTTTCGCCATTAGAAACTATTTCTCAGTTATCCTGAGCGATTTCAAAGCAAACATTCTTCTGTTTTGCTGTTAAAATTTTTGGGAAGAATTCTTTCGTTTTCAAATATTAATTTCAAAAACAATCGCTTTTGACATCTTAACATCACTTTCTAGTTGACGTATAGTCAACCGACGATCTTCTTCGGTCGCAAGTCGCGTAAACTCGACGTTTTTTGACGTTATATCGGGCAGAGCGAAAATCACAGCTAACTGAATGCTTTAAATCGCTTGCACCATTCTTTGAATTTTGCTTTGCTCACAAATTTCTCTCTAAATACCTGAGCCATCATATCAATTGCTTCAGAGCTAGTCTTTCCAAGATTATCAATTTTGCTGTGAGCTTTCCTTGGCAATGATCATCATTTCGTTTTTAGATGTTTAACGAATTCGACTTCAAAACAATTAACAAAAAACTTGTGCGACCCAAATAAATCTAAAATTGAATCCAATTTGTAACGAATTAGTGTTCATATCCTTATGGTATAAGAAGATGAAGGAATACGCTCCGATAAAGAACCAAAAAGACGCTTTGATCTACTTGCCACAAACGGTATAATCTAATTCTAGGTGATTTTAACTCATTCCTCTAAGAATTATCTTATCACATACGAGGAGTGTGAAAAAAGTATTGGGACTGGCAACTCTGCGGGCGATCTGACAACGAAGTATCTGCCGGCCTATGTTAAGTTTATTTATCTCTTCCACTTTGTCAGTCCGAGCTTCGACTCCCTACAGTTGCCTATTTTTTCTTGACAGTGCCACCAGTGGACTTTTTTTTTGTTGTGTGTGTTGCAACAATGGGTCATCGGAGTACAAAGCAACGTGGTGTAATCAAGTTTTGTGTTAAACTACGTCTAAAGGAAACATTTCTTAACAAAAGCACAAGTTTTTCGCTAGTTTTCCAAAGCATTTTTGGAAGGCCAAGATCACGTGGAAGAAAAACGTTCAACATCAAGAAATGATAGCAACCTTAAACTTCTCACACGTTCTCTTGTGAGAACAGAGCCGAGGTAACACCTGCGTTATGTTACGGCTGCGAGACGTTGTGCCTTGCGAAAAAATTCGTAAACAATATGAAACACTTTTGAAAAACGTGTAATGTGTAAAGACATTAATGACGACCTAATTTGTACGGAGTATACAATTTTTTGACGAGGCAGAGTTTGGTGTGATTGTAATATTGTCAAATCTGGAATGGATACGTCATATAAAGTGAACAAAAATGGAACGTATTTCTAGAAAATTTGAGGGAAAATGGAGGAAGCTCACGACGGTTTCAGCTAATGAGGAGACTGGCTGCTCAGATTTTCCAGTTGACGGGATCGTGGGTTGACAGTTCGCCATTTTCCTTCCATTCAACCAAACGGCCGATCTTATCTCAAAATTAACTGACTATTTTATATGTTTATTAATTAGAGGGTAATAAACATATAAAATTCCGATTTCAACACAGAACTCAGCTTCCAACTTTATCTCAATTGTTTTTTCACTGAGAACTCAATGTCGGATAAGCAGGTCAAATTGTATAGAAAAAAACTTTTTTCTACTACTATTTATTCACAATTCATTGCAACCTGATTCCTTAACACAAAAGTTGCAATTTTACTTTTACTACAGTCCTTAATTCAAGCAAAAGGATATCCAA
Source organism: Stratiomys singularior (assembly GCA_954870665.1). NCBI lineage: Eukaryota > Metazoa > Arthropoda > Insecta > Diptera > Stratiomyidae > Stratiomys > Stratiomys singularior. Next base: position 158,299,224 of record OX940878.1, on the reverse strand, counting down.
TAAAAACAACATTAAACGTAACTCAGTTGAAGTAACGCGAACAAGTCCTTCTACCTTCGAAATAGTTGCGGAGGTGGGCGGACGTATGTATGGATTTCATGCAAACTTAATCTATAACATGCATTATTCTATTCGAGGACACAACGACACATGTGTATTCTATTTTATGATTCTTCCATCTGCATTATTCGTCCCTCCACATGCTGTTCTCGACGTGAGCGAACTTGCTGAAAGTTGTAGACAAAGTCTCACAATATTCCCTCATCATTTTTGACTATTTTGAATAAAATATGCATTAAAATCGAAACTTGGTCTTGAGTAACGAAAATAGACTGACACATTTCTTGCACAAGCTCAACTTTTCTTATTAACTGCAGTAACTTGATAAGATGTTATTGTATTTGTGAATCTTTCAGTATAGATAAATTATGTTCTGTGCAAACTTTTTTTTGTTCACCGTTTGGTTTGCTCCTATGGAGACAAGGTTCGGTTGGTATTTTTCAAATTTCCAGGTCACTGGGCATCTGTTAGAAATTATTTAATGTCTGCTTCCTAATTTCCATGAAAGTCATAGACAAAAAAAATTGGAAATCAAAAGCAAAGTCGGAAGAAGCTTGGACTAGGAGTCTTTCAGAATGGATGGTGAAAAAGGATTTAAAAGACATTCGTCATGTGATGAAATTAGTAATTTTTGAATTTTAATCGAGCTTGAGACGTTCTTGAAAGTAAATTGTATGGTCGGATTTGTTATACTTCTTCAATTTGGTTGCATTATCCCTATTTGGTTGAATCTATTATAATTTCTCTATGTGCTGTCGATGTGCGTCCTACCCTTTTTTAATTATTCAATCGAAGCGTGCGAGGGTACCCAGCAGAAACCGAATCAAAAGCCGTTGTAGTGCGCCGAGTTTCTGTAGTAACCCCTTTTTGCGCTAGGGGCATACAAAGCCACGTCGTTGCTAAAGAAAGTTCCGTTCGGTTTGGGTGAATTTTTTGATGACAGTTTTGATGTGCTCGTGGTTTTTGCATTAGATGATTCTCGTGTACGGCTCCCGTCCGTAAAGTTTCGCTTCTTGCTCGGAAAAACAGACAAAAATGAAATGTAAAAAAACGGCCTCTAGGACGATGCTTTTGGGGAAACTCAAGTGCTTGAGTGGTTTTCCGATTACAAGAATTGTTTTTTAATTTAATTGTCAATTGACAACCACTGTCGCTCTGATCGTCTGTCCGTCAACGGCCTGAACCAATGAAAATATCGAACAAATTCGCGAAATTATCCTAGAAGTTCGACGACAAACTATTGAATTTTAAAAGTTTCTGGTAGATTAATTTATCCATTTTCACTTTTCACTAAAATGGATAAATTGATTTACCAAAAACTTCTGAGATTGAGAAAGCTAACCAAAGTCAATTTGGAAAAAACGACAAGTTCAAGCTGAGAACAATAATCATAACAAGTAAAAATAGCCAGACGACATCCACCTAGCTGGTAGTGTCAATCGACGCGTCCCGGCCTGTGAGTTGGCATTTGACGAGAAGCGGCAGGGACGCGTGTTCGAAACCAGCTTGAGCTCATTCCACCTTTGTTTCCTAATATAAAACTATTAAAGAATTATGCTGCTGTCTGTAGTGATTCGGCGTTCAGTTCAGCGAATTTAAACGGGAGATTTGAGAACGAAAAAGGTGGCTGCCAAGTTGGTGGAGGGAGCATGCTTTTCTTCGTAGACGAGCTCCTAAAGGATCTGAATTCATTTTCGAATGTCATCACAGTCCTCACAAAGGAAGAATTGTGACCCGAAAAGCCCAGAAAATTACGTCAAAGTCAGAAAAAATAATGCCAATGTTGACTTTTTTCTTTCATAATGAAGGTTTTGTGTACCACGAATATGCTCCAAAGTATCAAACAATCACTAAAGAATAATATGTTGAAGTACCGAAAAAATTGCTCGATACAGTGGGAAGTACATGACCATGTTTTCGGTCAAGCGTTATTTGACTGCTTCACCACGACAATGCGTCAGAACATTCAGCGCACCTTGTACTGCCTTATTTAACATAAAATTAAGTCGTACAGCTTCCCCATCCTCTATGTGGTCCTGGAAAGCTCCTAACGACTTTTTGCCCTTTCTGGCACTAAAACCACCCCTCAAAGGAAATCGTTTGTCAAAAAGGCAGTTTAGGCTGATATTTGGAATGCACTGAAGGCAGTTCCGTCAATTAACTTCCAGGAAGTGAAAAAAAAGTTGGATGATGTTCATTCAAATGATGACTTCTTTGAAGAATGTCATTCACTGGGTGATGAAGAATAACACTAGTGCGGATATATGATGATGGGCTTGAAATTTTTTGAAAAAATTAATAAGTTTAAATTAATTAACTTTAATTAACTTTAAATTAATTTTAAAGATTAAAATATATTGATAATATGGAATGTATCGAAAAGATTCATTGGCGTCGAGGTACTGCAACTCCTATCAAGACTTGGTTTTCTTCCTTCGCCTTCAACAGTCTCAGTCCATTAACTGCACTCTCCAATTTGTGATTCCGAGTAAAAACTCCCTAGAACTGTTTAGAATAAATTCGTTGGAATGCTCCGAAATATAGACCAACATGAATTTTTAGAAATAAGGTAATGTTTCGACGGTGAAGAATATATCAAACATTTAGGATACGTTGTATCAATGTATCACGTATCAAATGCGTTTATTGTCGAGATATTGTGGGTGAAATGGAATTGAAATATGTAGATTGTGACATTTAAAAGCATAAGATTTACAATTTCCATACTGATGTCCACTCACATTTCAATAACATATTTTATCATCCTTTAAGTGACCCTTACTCGTATTTCATTGAAAGTTATCCTGAAAGTTATTCACAGTTCATTCTTTATTCTTCAGAAGCCATGTCCTGATGTGGATAAGTTATGTAGCTTCAAATAGTGAATCTTTAGGCAAAACTGCCTTTTCAAGTGCAATGATCCTATTTAAAAATTCTCAAAATCCTATTTTCAGGTTTTATGCAAATGTTATAGTCGACAGCAATCATTATGTTAATAAAAGCTTTTAGTGCGAGATTCTTGTTGAAAATTTTATGCAAATAGCAACATTATACGTAGATCGTATTCAAATAGAACTTGTTTAATTTTCATTTATATCCTACAGGGATTTAATCTACTCTGTATCATGTATTATTTGCAAATGCATATATTTTTCAGTGCACAATGTCGCACTTATGTGTTGGCGTCATGTGTAATTGCATTACAGTAGCAAGGACTTAATGGAATAAGTTATGAACAAATGTGATTTATATTTTTTGTTGTTAGCTACCGTGTTTGGTAAATGTGTACGTTCTTTGTATGTTTGGAAATTCGATTGCTAAAAAACTGTAAGTGTTTCAATTTTACAAGTCACCGCAGGATAACAAGTTAGTAGCAGTCTCAAAAAATAAAACTTAAAAAAACAAAATTTGAATGCTATTTAGGTTTGCAGGTTGTTATTTTAGTAAAATTTATGCTCAGCGTGAGCATATTCCAATCGCTGTAAGACTATTTTGCTCTCGATTTGGAGTTACACTCAAAGCATAATTTTGAATTTGCGAATAGTTAGCAAACGCTTAAATCTCTAGGATTTTACGAATTGAAATAACCCCTCAGAAATCGTTAACAGCATCCCATCCTTATTTATTGACTCTATCGTCTCTAACCTCGGAAAATTTTTATGCTAAATTGACAAAATTGAAAAATACGCTGCACAATATAGGCCCTAAAAATTTTGAACTTTACGATTACACTGAGAGGGAAGCGTATCGGAAGCTAAAAAACCATCCTGAAATGCCATTTAACATCGCAGTACATTTTGTACGAATTTATCTACATAAATGCCATAAAAAACGTCGACTAAAATCAATCAAGGTTAGGATAATTCAGATATTTTGTATGGCAATCAAAGCCTCACGTATTCCCTCCGTATCAATTGCAAGGCCACTTTATCCTTTAAAAAAGATGAAACAGTCTGCGCATTACCCTTGTCAGTACTAAAGTATCGTTTGATGTCACATCAACTCGTCCAGTATGGTGTATGACGAAATTTTTTTTTGTTTCTTTTCAAGTACTTCCAAACATCGTCCTTGACTTTGTATATGTCAACTTTATATGTGTGAATCACGGTCCTCTTACCGTGAGCTGGTCTGTGTTCGTGGTTAATCATGTGCTTACCAAAGTTGGTTTCACCAAATCTCTCCAAAGTGTGTCTGGTTTTCATATCGTTTTGTTTTATTATTTGCTTTTGTGGTTTCGAGTCCTTGTTCTTATGTTCCGTCCCAATCGACCGACCTAGCTTAATTGGATTGCAAAGGTCAAGTTATAGACACCCTGTTTGTCCAGTGGGTCATGTTTGTTTGTACCGGGGCATGTTGTCTGTCCTGAATCGTGACTTATTTTGTAGGCTGGGTTAATGTTTTATTACTTTAATTGTATAAACCTTATGATAAAAAAACGGGAGTTTGAAAAAAAAACGCAAATTTTCAATCATAAATAAATTTCTTTACTATCCCCTTGAAAATACTTTCCTCCTGAGGCAATACATGTATACCAATGTTTCATTCAATTTTCGATATATTTTTTAAAAGGCCGCCAAGGTATGGCCTTAAGCTCATGCAGCCAATTATCATCTATGGCCTCTATGGTCTCAAAACGCAATAGCGATTTGAGTTTGGTAAATAGAAAAAAGTCACTCGGGGCCATGTTTGGACCAAACGGGGCTTGGCTGATAAGATTGGTCGAATTTTTGGCAGTAAATTCCGAAATAATCAAGGTCATATGACATTATCGTGGTGTAAAATCTATGAATTGTTCTTCGACAAATCAGGATTTTTTTTGCAAATGGCTTCACGCAAACGTCGCATTACGCCTGAATGGTATTCTTTATTGACGGTTTAGCACTCCGGAAGGAATTTCTGGAAGGAATTTGTAGTGCACCACACCACGGATGTCGAAGAAAATCGTCAGCGAAACTTACATTTTCGACCGATTTTGGAGCTCTTTCTTCAGTTTTGACTCGTGTTCGAAGCACCATTCGGACGATTTTTGTTTGGTCGACATATCAAATTCATAATCCCATATTTCGTCACCAGTTATGGCGCTTTCAATGAATTTTATGTCACTGTTTGCTTTGGAAATCATCTCTTTGGCGACATCAGTACGACGCTGTTTTTGATTGAAATTCAGTTTTTTTTGGAATCAGCCGAAAAGCGAAGCTTTTTTGTCCGAAAAATCAGTTAAAATGTATTCGGTTGATCTATATGAGATGGTCAACATCACAGCAATATCTCTAATCGATACACAACGATTTTCCAACATGATTTGCTTCGCCGATTCCATTTTTTCTTTGGTAACAGATGCTGATGGTCATTCAGGGATCTCATCGTGCTCTAGGCTCTCTCGACTACCTTTTAACATTTTATAATATTCGTCTGCTCGTGTTTTCGACTTACAAGCGTCACTATACGACTTTTGTAGCATTTTCAACGAATCGGCACACGAAATTTTTAACACAAATGTTAGGCACGTTCGTTGTTTTAATTTTTCATCCATTACAAAAATCGCCACACAACAATTTTTCGACTTTTCACCAATTGATATTTTTATCAAAAGATATTTTAAGCATTTTTGACAATTTTCATTTTGACGCTTCTGCTTATGTCAAAGTTGACATTTTGTTGCTGAGTCTTTCTACTTTTTTTTTAATATTGCCAGTTTCCATCTTAAACTCACCACTAAGTTTTTTTGTGTGTACGTAGATTGCTATTTATTTTCGGCCTGAAATCCACATGTCATACGATCCAGTGGTGGATCCAGTATCCATATGTTAACATATAATGTCTGCAGTATCCGTCCATAACTTTGCAAGGAAAATTTTCCATTTATACTGGCTAATTTCACTGCTATTTATTTATATCCCAATTATTCATAACTTTGAATATTTTACAGTGATCAAGAAGTCTTAAACTGTTAATATTTATAAAGAAATGTGGAAAGAGCTCAAGCTGGTTTCGAACACGCGTCCCTGCCGCTTCTCATCAGGTGCCAACTCACAGGCTCGGACGCATCGATGAGAAGCGGCAGGGACGCGTGTTCGAAATCAGCTTGAGCTCTTTCCACATTTCTTTATAAATATTAAATTCACTATCGAGGTACTCGAAACATTTGATCAGAACTTCCGCACCCATGAGTCTTCGCTGAGTTAGCTTAGCTAGGGTATAAATCACTTACAATGTTGTAAGTGAAAATGGAAAAATTGATCTACCAAAACTTCTGAAATTGACTTAAACTGTTGTTCATCATCAGCTCAAGCGAGTGTACCGTTTGTTACTTTTGTGGATAAGCTTGATTCCATCTTAAGAAAGGATTCTCTTCGATGTGTTTTTTGGCTTTGTTTTGAGTTAAGTTTTGACAACCACATTTTAAGTATGTATAATATCAGCAAAATAGTGTATCCTTGCTAGGGAGTACATATATGACACTAAGAGTCATATGCTACAAAATCCAATAAATTTTCCAAATAAGTGCAGACTTTAGTCTTATCCTTTAGACCCTGGTTAGATGAACGTCTTAACGTCTTTTTCAGGAATAACCGTGGATATTCCCATCATATTTGAGTTGTACAACTTTATGGACCCAATTAATTTATGAAATGGGAAAATTATTGACAAAGTTATTCACATTCGAGAGGGACGTGAGACCATGAATGCGAAATAAACACACAGCATGAAATCCATTTTACAACATACTTAAGTAAAATTAATGGTTACCCCTTCTGCAATCACCGGAATGGTTTTATAGAGTTCAACAAATGTCCTCTCGAAGACCACAAAAGACTTAACGAATTCACTTCTGCCACTTGTCGAAACCTTTAACACTCATTATTATTCTCGTTATCACCTACGCATTGCGCAAGAATAATCTTCACAGCGTCCATAAAACACAAACATTCATAGTCATTTCATGTTCGTCATCGTTTCACTCTTAAAACAGGATATCGATTTATCAGATTTTTTCTTCACAGCATTTACAGCTTTAGCGCTCACCTTGTTCGCATACCCTTTTGTCTTCTGACTTATGTATTTTTTTTTAGTATTTTCCTTTCAGCTGCCCAGTCCTCTCCAGGACTTTGCCATTGCTCAAGATAAATGGCGGATGGAAACCACAGGAAGCAAATGAAAATTCCCTATAGGTTCGCTCTTTAAATTTGCACGACTAGGATGTTGTTTAATAATGTCGACTTTATAGTAGTCATAGAGAAGGAAAGGAAGCCAGTGAATGGCAAGTAAAAGCAACAGAGGACTTTTGCTGAGCAAACATTTTTGCTGATTCCCTTTTGCACGACAAGGTGACGTGTGAATTACGATGAAGGAATAACAAGGAGATCTTTGGGTGACATGGAATCGATTTTTTTTCTAGTTTGCCGGTACGACGCGATTCAATGCGGGAGTGCGTTAGAATTCACACATGGAAAAATTTGCGTAGAACCGTTGAAGTGAAAGGGAAAGTTGCGTTCTTCGACAAAAGGACATCAAAGGATGGTTTTCAAAATTGATGGAAGAAAATAAAAGTGATTTGAAATGAACCTCTATCACAGTTGGCGAAGGTAAATAAGAAGGAAGCTTAAGACATTCATCATGTAAAATGGAGTTATTGGAATAGTTACTGATTTTCATAGAAAGAATAAGGATTTGAAATCCTCTTCCCATTCAATTTATCTTATTTGATTGAGCAAATGAGAACGATTGGACAAATTTTGTGACTTCAACGTTAATGTATCTTCGGGAAATCTGTTGGAAACATGGAATTAATGCAATTTATATTTATATAAATATTATATTATATTTATATTTTTTTTTAATATTATATTTATATTTTATTTATATTATTATATTATAATATTTATATTATATATTTATATTTCGACTCAGACATGTCAAAGACTATTTAGAGAGACATAAGGTTCCTTTTTTAGACTGGCTAAATAATCCTTGCTTTCCTTGTTGCAATGTGGTTTCGACTCCCTTCAGACTGGTGAATTCAATTTATTTCGTTGTTTTTTCATTGCTCATAAATCGATTTCTCTAGCCCAGAACCATTTGGCACTTCATGCTACAAAGAGGAAGGAAAAGGGATTGCTAGCAACTGGAATCCGAAAATTTTGGCTAATGTGAGTCTTTTTTTATTTTTCAGGCTGCCTGAATATAATGTTCCACATGGTTCAATTTGTTAACTGATCCGAACATCTCAACGATTAGACTATCCGGGGAGAGATATCTTGCTTTCTTGTAGAGGTCCTGTCGCAGCCTGTCCCATCTTTTGTATGCACAAAATGTGTAGCAAGCATATTCTTCCTCTCCTGAGTAAAGACTGCAGTCGTTGCAACATAATCTTTTGCAGGTAAGACAGAAAACATCCATGCCCGCTCGCAAGCTGAATCAGATGGAAGTCCGTCTCACCATGCCCTGGAATTTAGGCACGGTCTCAAGTTCGGACCTCCCTCCGTGCAATTCACCCAAGATTGTTGCAAATCATTGAGTAAGCGATGTCTCTCCTCGTGGGTAACTGAGTCATCCAGTTTATTATTCGACGCATTCGCAGATTAGGTCTGAGTTTCGCTTGTTCAACGTTGAGTTCCAGCGACTAGACCCGTTCGTTAAAACATTGACGTCCAGACATTCCACAGGTCTCGCACAAGGATAGATCCCTGCGCAACAGCCTATGTAACCTCCATCTTCTGCTGGCCCTGTGTTGTGTCACAAAGGAGGCTTCGGGCCTTAAGGTAATCCCTCAGAAGCCACATAATATATTCCAGTAATTGCAAAGGGGTTTTTAATGTAAAAGCGTTCCTAAAATCGAGCGTCTCCAAGAGAACCGTCCGCCGTTCGGTGCGGCTATATGCCTTTACTTTTGAACCGCGCTCACCACCTCTGCAATCGCATCGATAGTGAAGAGACCTGTTCTTAGACCGTATTGCCGATGAGGCATGTCCCTAGCAGTCTGAAATCCGTCGGTGAGTCTTCTCTTGATGAGTTTCTCTAGCACTTTCCTAGCCATGAGTAGCATGTATTACGGTAGATATGCGGACGGCGATCCGGGACTTCCCTTCTCCTTGCTAATCAGCATGAGCCTCGCCGATTTCCATCGTTCCGGATAAACTCTTTCCCGTAGGCAAGAGTTCCATGTGCCGAGCAGCAAGTCAGGGCAATGGTGATAGACGAGTTGTAATATCTCAGCTGGAATACCATCTGCGCCTTAGGTCTTCCTTGTAAACGCAATTGTAATGGTAACATAGACAATGACAATCTCTCCTTAGTGATTAAGGAGGTAGTAAATGGCCTTTTTTATTGTGAAAATTTTCCATCAGCATGTTGCATTCGTGTTTGTCACAATCTTGGCACGATTATTGTATTGTTTCTCAAGGTTGATTACTTGCTGTTGGAACACGTTACCTCGGGTCTCACTGATTTGTATAATTTTGATACTTATTCGGCATATCTTGATCACCTAACAAACTGACTCCCTTTCCTCTAAAAGCGTTTTCTTCTTTTTATTTTATTGCCTTCATATGGGCATTGATTTTATGACTGCCCCAACACTCAATTCGTGCTCAGGTAAGATATTTTATATTCAAGTCACCTCAAACCCACCCGAAAAAAACCCCGAACGACCACCCTCCGAGCCCCCATCCCCGCGCGCCTCACACAATCTTGTAAAAATATTTTCTTTGCATTAACTAGTGACGGATCATTATTTGGAACCGTGAAAACTTTTTGGTCATTAAAGCTTTTGCCAAACCGTAACTATGATTACCAACAATACTTTCCTTGAATGATAACATCATCAAAGAGAATGACATGGAATTGTCCTTTCCACTCGCGTTTGACCTTTCAATAAAAAATTCGTGACAGACATTATCGTTCGCGATTATTCGCTCTCCCAATGTACAAAGTACTTTGGTGGGTGCTTTATCCTGTAAGCTCAATTGTTCTTTTGATGGTTCTTACGGGGAAATCGACTTCAAGAAATATCAACCAAAGTACACTTTGATTGGTCCTTAAAATTAATTTTATTTCGATTAATTTCCGCCCTGTGAACATAACTTGAGACCGTTTGATTGGTTGGGGGAAACGCATAATGGAAATTTTGGGTATTGCCTTGCGATCAAATGGAATAATTTTTAAGATATATTTAATTGGACGATAAGAACTTTAAGGAATTGTTTGTGTTCGTTTTTGATCTGAAGCGAATTTCGCAAGTGAGACATGTATTAAATCCATTTGAAGGAAAATATTTGAATGAGTCGAGTGGCAAAATGAGCATCGCATGCTTTCACTCCAATCAAAACGGATTTGATCCTATCCAAAATCTCTAGCCCGTTTGACTTCGACTCTGAACTTATAATGAAAACATCATTAAGTTACCGAAAGACAACTGGGAGCTATGCGAATACAATGTCCTTGTTAGAGAATGTGATTAAGCTCAACGACAATTTGCTGCCGCAATGGTAGTGCAGGTTTGAACTTTATCGACGACAGTCAGATGACATAGCTCCCGGGAATGATTTTGATAATGTCTGAATTAGTGTGAAAACATGATGAAAATGAATAAAAAAAGCAAATGCAAGTTCGTAAGAATGGTGTCTGTAATTGGAAAGGAGATTAAGTTATTTCCCTGGGAGTGCTCTTACTCTTAATAATTTGAACACGAATTTCACTTATTCTGTTTGTTGATTTTCTATTCTAATAGAATTCAGAAAAGTGCTAAACGGAATTGAAAATGATTCAGTTTTCTATGAAATCCACCCCATGATATTTCCTCAACAGAGTCCAGATATTCCGAAGTCATTTTTATAATTTTTCATTTTCTGATCACATTTTTCCTAATTAGGGTGAACGTTTTACGTTAATTCTCGTTGGAAAATAAATCTTAAGCCAACCGAATTTACCTACCCCCGACGCCAAAATTTACACTTAACTGAACAATAAAGGCGATTTATTCGTAAAATAAGTGATATCAAGCTGCCTCCAAGATTTCCTCTGGTCGACCCAGTTTCTGTTGCGCGCAAGGACAGAGCGAAACAATTAAATCAGGTTAAGTACCGATTAACTTCCGTTTCCACTGTCTTGCATAGGTTGGAATAAGGAAGCAGACGTGACATATTTCTGCTTTGTTAAGCTCTCTATAAAATAAGGTAAGCGCTACGTTGCGTCGAGTCATTCCGGCCAAGGATCTTCAGTCTAAAGGTTTAGACATCGTTAAAATTAAATATTGATCATTATGCTCTCGCAAAATTTCCTCCTTGAACTCATTAACTTAAAGAAACACCCAAGCTGCTGTACAATTCTGAACAACCACACAACCAATAAATCAGGACGATTCTGAAATGAACTCATGTCTCATATTTAAAGCTGACTTTAATGCATATTCACTGATGTGGAATGAGGAATATACGCAGCCATCTCAAGTCAGTTGTCTTCAGATTCATGTGAATCTTCCATCTTTACTGTCAACCTTACAAATATTCCCAGAGATATTATTAGCAAATGGGCTGGCATTGTTCGGCATACGTGGAAAACTCAACCTTCTGCTTCATACATCGTTAAGCTCATACATAATTTGCGAGTCTCTGCGGGGCGTTAGCAGCGGAAAAAGTTAAAGTTCCATTTTTAAGGGCACTTATTATGCTATTTACGAATATGCTGAAATAATAGCAGGTTTCATGGTTGCGACGGGAAAGCCTGAAAACAGAAAAATCACTTTCATTTATTCATGCTCGACGAAGGCGCTTCGCAACGTGGCACTTGTAACATCTGAAAAGAGTCATTCATTTTGCCCAAGGTTGAAATTTATAAACAGGAGAAAATAAGGATGAAAGCGGAAGAATTGGAAGAGTTATTGTTTTTTTTTTCTTCTATGGAAAAGATTCAAGAAAATGAATGAGTAAATATTAGAAATGCTGACATGCACACATGGGATATGAATTGAAAACAAAGGAGTTTTATGTGTTATTAGAACCTTTCAAGGAATTCTTTTTACAATATTGGTAACTTGAAAATTTTTTCGAGGAATTTGCTAGCATAGTATACATGAGAAAATCGAACTTGATTTAGTATTGTGTAGGATATTGGTAAGACTTTCCAATTGATATTGGTTTGGTTAGGATTTTAGCGATAGATTTTAAACCCAATAAGAAAATTACAGTTTTCCAAGAAATCGATCGACGGGCATAAGGTCGGTTATAAATCGAAACACAAAAAGGAATATTGCTTATTCCCACAAAAAAGTATGGCGATAACTCTTAAAAGTTAACCTACGCCGCAGAGGCGCCCACACGATGAACATATTGCTATGAATTTTTAGTCAGCGAATGAAGGCTGAAATATGTACAATAGCGCGAGACCGCGATACGAGAGCGGGACGACAGTATCGCAGCAAATGTCAACCAGCTTTCGTAACATGCATTTGTATGCGACATCGTACAATGATTGCGATGCGTCGATGCGAGGTGGGAAATATTCGGGAAAACGAAAATTCATCGCAACGAGGTGCGTGACGATTGTCAAATGCAATATGACGCTGAAATGAAATTTGAAATTCAAACGCCTTAATTACATTTTAAGTACTGTGGTTGTTTCAAATGAATTTTGAATGAAAATTTCATGCATCCTAGTTAAGGCTAGACGAAGGAAAAATCCAAATTCAAAACTTGTAAAAAATCAAAAACAATTTCATTTGAAACGGCACCTATTTGACATTTGTCATATGAACATTATTGTTCCTCGCATCGCGTGCATTGTAAATTGAATGCGTTGCGTAACAACGAGCGAAAATCTCGTCGCGCTCACGTATCGTCGTCTCGCGGTATTGTATTTCAGCCTTCAATTTGTTTTCCGTAACCAACTTAATCAGTGATCGTAGCTCATTTGACGCGGAAATTTGAGTTGGATAGTTTTTAGCAGTCCTTGGAGTATGTGGTGCGTGGAGTTAACTCCTTCTTATCTGTCAGCATTATATGCCCACTCAACCTATCGGGTCTGTCTTTTCCTACTCAAAATTTTATTCTATAATTTGGCGGATATTCGGGTACGTAGAATTTTGTTTCGTGTGCAGGGTTCTTAGGAACACCAGGGTATTGTTTTCGTGGTTGTTTATTGTGTCGGAGAGCTTTAGAGCCTTGTCTCGTACGTATTTTGTGACTGTCTCTATTTTGATGTCTTTGTATATGTCCGTGTTTCTGCCATACCATGTGGTTCCCAATATTTTCCTAATCACTCGATTTTGGAAGGATTGGAGTGCTTTTTCGTTTGTTTTTGTTGTTTGGTAGAAAGCGGAACTACGTACAGTAGCGTCGGTCTGTACGGTAGATTAGCACTCTATTTTTCAGACTAAGTTTTTTCAATGCCAGAAAAGGGCGGAGTGAGGATAGGGGGCCTATGCAATGTCCTCGTTTGTTATGTATGTGCTGTCTCCAAGTAAGTCTGTCGTCGAATGTAAGTCCGAGATATCTTTCCGTTCTGTTCCATTCTATGGGTTCATTGTCTATTGCAATTGTCTGTGGATTTTGTCGTAGCTTCCGGGTTATCAAAATGGTTTTTGTGTCGTCTGGGTTGATCTTGATCTTCCATCTGCGAAAGTATTCCAGAAGGGAAGAAGGGAAGGTTGAGCGTTGCAAATTTGACGTTATGACTTTTGCTTGTCGTCCTGAAGTGAAGATACTTATGTCATCAGCGTACAGTGATATTTTTACTGTTCGGGGCAGACTGGGAAGATCTGCAGTGTATATATTGGAAAGAACCAGAGAGATGGGTGATCCTTGAGGGACTCCAGCTTCAATGGGTCGCAGGGTTGATAGATAGTTGTTAATTTTGACGCGGAATGTTCTACATTCTAGGAAGGAGCCAATGATTTGGGTGAGTTGTAGTGGCAAGTTGAGTTCATGCATTTTGAATATTAGTCCTGCATGCCAGACTTTGTCAAAGGCTTTGGCTATGTCAAACATAACCAGTCCTGTTGACTTCCTGCGTTCTAGGCCTGTTCTTATGTGCTGGACCACCCTTACGAGCTGAAGCTCTGTGTAATAATTAGCTTTGAAGTCGAATAACTCTTCCGGTATGATATTTCTGTCATATAGTGCCTCGGTAAGACGATGCAAAATCACCCTTTCTGCAATTTTTGCCATCGACGAAAGGAGGCTGATTAGCTTGCAATTTTGTGGAAATTTTGGGTCCTTTTGAGGCTTCAGAAAAACATTAATTGTCGCTGATTTCCATGCTTTGGGATACTTTCACAGCTGGAGAATTGCGTTTGTTATGTCCGTCAGTCTGGTAGCCATTTTAGCATGGTATTCGTTATTGTATCATTCCTCGGTGCTTTACGTTTGTACTAGTCCTTTGATTTCGTAGATGTCTGTTGCCAGTATTTTCTGGTCGTTGTTCTCGTGTGATCTCAGGAGCCTGTTGGCCGAATCCGATATGCCATGCGCAAAGTTATAGTCCTCGTCGTCCGACGAATTTTCCATGAATTGTATTTCAAAGAAGTCCGCAAATGCTTCGGCTTTACCTGCACTGTCGTATTGTAGTCCGTTTGGGCCATGTATTGGAGGTACTTGTATCCTGTCTCGCAGTCGAAAATACTTGGACACTCTCCAGAAGTTGTCGGAGCCAAGATCAAAGCTTAGCAAAAAGCTTTTCCATTGCTCATTTCTGAATTCGCTTATTCGGTCCCGTATTTCGTTTGTTAGTCGCGTAGCTTTCACTCTCTGTACAGGATCACCTGTGTACCTGGCTCTTCTCCGAACTTTGTTCCTTCTCCTTATGAGTTTTTTGATATTTTCTGGGAGTTCGTAGGGATTTGTTTCCCTTCTCGCAGTTATGATCGTGTTGTCCTCTTTTGCCTGCGTGATCTTATCTGTTAGAGTTTCTATTGTTTTCTCTATGTCGTCAGCCGTTTCAGGTGTTTGATGTGTTTCTTTGGCTAATGCGACTTGGCTTGCTTTTTTTTGTCCGTTATTCTTTTTTCTCGTATGGGGATATCTAGAAAGATGTTTCCTACTTGAAATAGAACCGGCTTGTGGTCTGATGATAATTCGTCGATAACTTCCAGGCAAACATCGTTTATGAAATTACGTGAAATAGCGATGTCTAGTGCGTGGCTGTGTATTCGCCCATAGTGGGTTGGTTCTTTGGGGATATTCAGGCTTAGTTGATTTGCTGTGCTGAACTCGATCCCGGCTTTGTTACTTCTCACAGCTCCCCAGAGGCGATGTGTGGCGTTAAAGTGAAGGTTAAAGTAAAGTTAAAAGTCCAACCTTCATCCAGCGATGAAGATTGGACCATTGGAGGACATCAGTGCCTTGAGGCCATCGGCATGGGAAAGGCATTCTGTTCTGATGGGATTGTAAGTTAAAATCACAAAGAATTCCAGAAAGTCCATTCGCATCTTTATAACCGTAGCTTCCATGTGTTGGAGGTGTGGTGTGTTGATGACATTGTGGCTCACATTTCGCCTCACGGGAATTGCCGTGCCTCCTCCTCTACCCGTGAATCTATCATTTCTGTATAAGATGTGGTTAGGGATACGGAATCGGGTTTTTAGCAGTCAGTAAATCTAAGCATAAGTACATACATATATCACTCTCACGCACTCACGAAGCGTATGGAGATCTTGTTTGTAACTTTTAAGGGTTATCATTTTTTTATTGACAAGACATTTGCGCTAAGATTGTTTCTGGTTCTAAGGGGATATTGTTTAGATCGGAATGATAAAGAGCAGAAAATCATAAACAGGTAGCGAAATATGTGTCATATCAAAGTGAGCAGACGAAAGCAATGACGGTAAACGTCGCGAAAGAGACAGCGAATTAGAAGATATTTTGATAGAAGAGGATCAGCAGAGTAACTACGAAGATGTATTTGTCGATAATGAAGAAGATTCTTCTCGGTCTGTATTCTCCGAGTATGCCAGAATGACAGCACATGTCACTTACTTACTTATTCCAAATAAAACAACGTTGCGAGGTAAACACAAACATTACAAGTCCACGGTCGAGGATCAAAAACAAGTTAAAACACCTGATGTTAACATTATTCATTCAATACGAAGTCCCACAAGGATGTGTCGAAATGTCTATGACTCAGTTTCATGTTTCGGTTTGTTTTTGACCAGTGAGACTATTAAAATGATTGTTTGGTAGACAAATATGGAAATCACGGTAAAAAGCGGTGAATAAATGACAAATGTCACTTTTACGGAAACAAGCTTTTGCTCGATAGCTTAACTTTGACAGCAGCTATGAAAGATAAGAGAGATTTATTCGACAACTCTTTCTTAGGAACAAGGTATGTAGCTGTAGGGATAATAACGAGTAGGGATAGTTTTTCTTTATTAGTAAGCTAAGCACAGATGAGATTTTACGTCCTCTTGCTCGACGAGAAGATCCTTTTATGCCAATTAGAAAAATGTGAGAAACTTTTGATAATTAAATGCCTAACAAACTACCCTCCAGGTGCATAACTATCGACGGCCAATTGCTAGACTTTCGAAGAGGAAATTTAGGGTGTATATCCCAAATAAACCTAACAAATATGGTATAAAATCCCCATGATGTGTAATAGTGGAACTAAATACATGTTGAATGCAATACCGTATATTGGAAAAATCACGAACACTAATGAAGGAGAATATTATATTAAGGAATTATCCTGGCCAACTTATAGAACAAATGGAAATATTGCCTGTGTCAATACATACTTTACACAGTATTTACTTTAGTTTACTTCGATACACCCTGCAAATTCGCTTCTTCAGGAACCATTTAAGCTAACGATTTTAGGTACTATAAGGTCTAACCAAAGTGAGATTCCTGAGGCTTTGAAGAAAAGTCGATCTCGATCATTAGGTTCATAAATCTTTTGCTATGACGTACCCGTCATATAAACCGAAACCGTTGAAAATGGGTTACTTATAATTTTCGTGTGACGAGGAAGGTATCATCGAACCTCCAACTGAAAAGCGAGCTTTAGTTTTTATTTTATAACCAAACCAAGTGTAGCGTCAACGCAGTTGATCAAATGTGCTCTACAATGTCATGCTTGTGATAGCCCAATATGTGATCAATGTCTTTGTTTTATGTCACGTGAAATATAGCCCTTATATATCCATATGTTGTTTGCTGTCATAATGTTGGACCAAAAGAAGAAAAACCCTTAAACCGTAAAGAGTCCGTAAAAACACTCAGTACTCAGCTGATTTTATGTAAAAACTGGAATCTTCTCGTTGCCAAACCATGTATGAAGCAGCATCGAAAATATTCTTCCACAAACAAACTAAAAGCTCTTATAGAAGACGAAGAGGAGCCACGATAACAAAAGGCGTTACTGTAGTTACTGCCCCTGGAATTCCACCTTTTAAGCCCACTTCAACAGATGACGTATTTTGAATATTTGCAGAAATTAGTATATAATTTTACACCGTGTATTTTCCCAGGAAAAAGCATATCAAGGATAAAGTATTAAATTTTAAATATATCTAGGCGACATGAGAAATTTCTTCTGATCGTTGACTTGAATGTTTGATATACGCAATGAAGTTGCACACATAATAACCAAGCAGGCAAGAGGATATTTTTGATCTTATTTGAGAAGAAATCCTTAGTCTACCACGCCTCTAAAGAAACAACTTGTTATTCCCCTCAACGTGATAGATCTCGCCTCGATTTCACCTTACATGGTGAAAATGTGAGCGCTGTGGGACTAACCGTATTCCAAGCGCTGTTTTTTCGTATTGTTCGTACTGTTTTGATTCTGTCTTTTGTCGTTTGTTTTGTATCGTACTGTTTTGTTAGTATTGTTTCGTACTGTTTGTATTACTTTAATTTAAAGCAGCAGCAGTAGTAGCAAATTATGTGTACGTGAGTAATGCTATCAAAAGCAAAGTATGTGAACATTTGCAAACATGCTGACTTCAGCAAATCGGATGTATGACTAAAAAACATTGAAGTGTAACTTAATACTTTCATTTTCGCAGATGTTCAATATGAATCATAAGAAACTATAAAAAAGGTTATCGATGTTTGATATATTAAATTACAATGTCATCACATTAAAAGTGAGAATAAATTTGCTTGATTTGTGCAGGCTATGAAAGTATAATGTATTAAAGACCTGAGATTGTTCTGAAAGAGTTAGTTCACGAATCAAACTTGAAAGGAGAAGTTATATAAGAAATACAAATTAATTTTTATAAATAGTAGGGACGACGAAAAGTTTCTCCTCAACAACATGGCCGCCACTGACAGCCATATTCGATCAGTCCCATTTGAAACACCGAACAGTATTTTCGTTTCCAATTGCAAAATTAGAACGTACGTGTAACTTTTATGTGTTTTCATTCTAGAGAAAAAAACCTCGCACAACCACATATTTGTTATTGCTTAAACATTTTATTTTTCAATGTGGGTATGTGAATGTGAAAAGGCGCATATTTTTACCTGTTCAATGCAAATTTTAAATAAATAAATTTTGCGTGAAAAATCGCCTTGTAAAAGTTACTAAATAAAATTTAGTTCATGTTTCCCACACAAGCGAGTCCCACACCGTCTTAAATTTTCCTTTTGGAAATTTTCTTATAGACAAACGTGTTCTCTTTAGTATCCTGGCAAAGAAAAAAATGGTCGACTACAACTCGAAGCTCTCCTGAAGCGAAGTTAATCAAATGGAAGAGCCCAGAATACGATTACAACTACCATAAAGGGAATGGTAATGCGTATCATGCTTTGTATTCTACAGCGAAAAGTATTTTATTAGCTCCAATAAAAGGCAAATTATAGATAATGTTAGCGCTCCGCTAGACGCACATGTGAATGTTAAATCTAAACAGGATACTCTTTGCTCTCGCGTTGTAAGTTTCCCTACGCTAAGACAGTCCAAATGAAAGCAAATACCATCTGTAAGGAAATTGATGAGACTGATTTTAGATGATTGGATAACTCCCACATATGTTTTCATGCATGCACACGTACGTACATACATTTGTTGTACATTATCGCTATCAATGATGATAGTCTTTTCCCTCTCAATATTTTATCGGGAGGAAATATTACGGACTAATTTTTTACGACTTGTAATTGTATTGTGGATCAATACAAACAAATCGAGAAATCCTGTTGCGACGTTGCTATCAAATATACTGTCTTTTGTTGATGAATCTGTTATTATTCTAATCGAATAGTTAACATTGAGCAGAATGGACAAAATCATTTATTTATTAATCATTCAACATCACGGATTCATAGAATAAGGTAAGATTATGTCAAGAGTCATTTTAGAATGCTACGAGAATCATCCCTTGCGAGCATAATAAAAAATACATAATTTTGAGTTTGTGCACAAAATTGAAATTAATTCTCCGAAGGCATGGAATCGAAGTATACTAATTATCAATCGATATATAAACCCAGATGAAACTCTTATAATTCGATTAAATGTTAATTAAATATTAATCGAAATATATGAACATGGAGACCGCTTTTAAATGAAAAAAAATAAAAACAATGGGAAACTGGCAGAATTGTACTCAATAGGGCTTGAAGTTAATTTACTCCGTAACAAATCATATAATATTAATTTTTAATCATAATAAACTACTTTTCCATAATGAGTTTAAAATGCTCGATAAAAATTTAGTTATCAAGCATGATGGTATGGTAAAATGGGTAGAGATTATTTGATGGTCGGGTAAAATGTCATTTTTTACGTTAGGATACGATTTTATATTTACAATATGATACCATACAATTTTTTTATTCATATGAAGTATAACGGCCTCCTAGCAGCCAATACATGGATCTCATCTCTTTCCAGATTTTTGAATTTTTAAACAGTTTCACAACTTTAAATAGTTTGAAATCGTGAGTCCGTTAAAATACGTAGGTGGTAGGTCAGTATGTTCTTAGAAAATTAAACAGATGGTGCAACTAGCACTATAAGCTGTCAGTTTTTATGCAGTGACACGACCGACTAGGTATGCTTTGAAGTTTCAGCCGGATTGGTTGAGTTGTTGTGTGTTTCTCGTGTATTGAAAAAAAAGAAATTGTTTGATTAGAGAAATGGAAAAAATGAAATGGATTTCCATATAAAAGGCTTAATAGCAAAAGAAATAAAAAATGAATTGGATTTAGTTCACGGCACATCTTTCCCTTTAACTTGCAACTATTTATAACTGGTTAAATGAATTTAAACGTGGTCGTACATCAACAAAGGATGAACCACGTAGAGGTGACTACGCCAGAAATGATGAATAATATCCACGATATGGTGTGACGTGACCGATGATTAAAGTTGAGGTTGTAGGGATTTCAAAAGGTAGCGTCATTTCTATTTTACATGACACATTGGGTTTGAAAAAGATTTCGTCAAGATGGGTGCCGCGTTTGCGCACAGTCGACAATAAACGCAATAGGCTGGTCGCCTCTAAAATTGAAGGAATAAATTAGTCGACCGATCGAATTAGTCGACCACTCACCTTATTCACGAGATTTAGCCCTCAGTGACTTTTTCCTATTCCCAAACCTGAAAAAATGGCTAGCTGGACAACGTTTTTTTTTCAAATGAAGAAGTCATCGATCAAACAAATACTTATTTTAAGGATCTTCCAAAATCTTTTTTTTCAAACGGGTTAAGAAAATTAGAGAAACGTCTAAACAAGTGTATTGAGCTCCAAGGAGATTATGTTGAAAAATAAAAAAAAATACCAAAAAAACATTGTTTTAATGCTTTTTTCTAAGGACTTATTGACCCACCCTCGTAATGCTGCAACGGTTACCACCACGCTTTTTTCTTTAAATGTTTTATCAACAAGGTTGGGCTTACCATCAGATCTGGGGGTTCGATCTGAAGAACAAATCAACCCCCCCCCTCCCCACAAAACGAAAGATATTTTTTTGCCCTGTGCTTCAGACTTTGAACGTCTTCTGGGTTGACGAAGACGGCGTATTCTATGTCATACAAGAGGGTACCCTAAAGAAACCGAGCTGATGTAGTGGTGAGGTTTTCTATAGTACCGTTTCCTGCTGCTGGGGGCGACTAGAATCATCATTATCGAGTCAGGAAGCCAATCGTCGTCGGTAAAGAAGATTATGTTCAGTTTATGTGAGACTTTGTGACATTTGTTTTGTGCGTTCGTCCTTTTTACTCCGGAAAACTGGCACTGAAACTCTTGAAATGTTGAAAACGGTCTACAAGAATAATGCTATAGGGAAAACTCAAGTGTTTGAATTGTTTTCTTCGTTTTAAAAATAGTGAAATGTTGGTTAATGACACACCCTGCTTGGATCGCCCGTACGCCACCCGTACGAATGGAAATATTGAAAAAAAATTCAAATCATCCTGAAGGATCAATGACGGACTATTGAACAATTTCTGGAAGTGTCTGAAGTGACTTAGGGTTCTGTTCAGCGAATTTCAATGAAAGATTTAGGTAGTTTAAGGCTGAAAACTCATGCCTCGACTACTGAACCAAAACAAGACCTTTGACCGTTGTTTTGTTTTGAAAAAAGAGGTCGTGTATGATCCAATTTTTTCCAACATTATTGCAGGTGACGGACCATAGTGCTACAGTTACAACCCTGTAACGAAGATACAATCAAGCCTGCGGAAGTTTTATCTGACCCCAGAAAAGCTCAACAAGTGAAATAACACTTATATTTTTCGGCATACGGGAGGAGCAATCCATTCTGAGTTTTGTTTTCCACAGGATCAGACAGTTGACAAGGTTTCCTACCTGAGCATGTTGAAAAGATTGCGCAATAGTTTGCGATATAAGAGGGCTGATTTGTTGCAGCCGAGCGACTGGTTTTTCCACTACAATATCGCATCTGCTCACACAACCCTGTTTGTGCGCAAATATTTATCTACACATCATACACACAGCACAACATCCCCCTCACACATCCGAACTTGCCCCCTGCGAATAGTTTTTACTTCCCGAATGAAAGGGAAGCGTGTTGTCGATATTACCAAATAGAAGGAAAAAAGGATGGAGGAACTGTCCGGCATCAAAGAGGACAAACTTAAAGAAAATGTGAGCAATGGTCAAAAAGATTGGGGTAGTTATGGGTGCCATTGGAAAGTACTTTATACAAGATTGAAGGATTTTTGTTTTAAAATTAAGGGCATACATTTCCAGAAAAAATTGCGGTTTATTTTGAGTATCCTCTCGTATTTCTGTCTATGAATTAAAAAGATCGCGGCCATAGTTACAAATAGACTCAAAATTTATTTTGGGCTTAGGTAGTCAGCGCGTATATTCTTTTGTTTGGAAACTATTCTGGGTTGATGACGTGTTGACATCATTTGCTTCTATATGGGCATCTTGTGACATCAAATAAGTGTCAAATGATCCTTTTTCGGGCAGCTAGAACCGGATCAAATGCTATGAGTATGTTTCTTCATATGAAATTTTTTTGAGTCTGAAACTCTTTATTTCCTTTGCACAACGGCCCCAGATATATAGATCCGAAATTGCAGGAATCAATGTCGCAGATGTTTTTAACAGGGAATTGCAGGAAAACATGTCGAAGATCTAGTTAACAGGTACATTAGAATACGATTACCATCATACACGTTTGCTGACCAGTTCAGTGCATGGTTTCAGCTCTATCTTTTATCGTTTTTATTTAGAATTTTAAAGTTTTATCATTTATATTGAACTTTGAGAAAATCGTTCTGTCGGTCAAAAATTCAGATTGAGCCCGATAAGAGGGTATTTGGCTTTTTTTACGTAAAACACAAAATATTTTTGCATAAAATTTTTTAAACTTATTTTCATTTCACTCTAATATATATTTCTTTATGTTATATTTCCAAAATAAGTACTGAATGCGAACCTATCCACTATGTTTGAAGGATACACAAGTACTTCCGTCACAAACTGCATAATTTGGATACAGCATCAGCTTTCCTCAAAAACATATTCTCCCATCTTCCTCCAGAAACTCTTCCTTGCTCCGTTGCTGCACAAGTTAAAAACGTGCATCCACACAGTAAAAGTGCTAAAGAAACATGCTCATAAGTAATAACAATTTGCAAGAGTATAACTCAGCCAGTTATAGAAGAAAGTAATAAAATTCCTCCATTCCTCCATCGTCTTGCATGTCGAAAATGTAGGTCGCGAAGGAAATTGGAAATGCAAATTATCCAACTGAATTTATTTCTCTTTCAGTCTGCATTCTCGCCACCTACGTCGGAACTCTTCAAACCAAGGATTTTCAAAATACACAAACTAATATTTAGAGTGACGACGCCGATTCCAAGACGCTAACTCAAGATGAAGCATCCAAAGAATTCCAATGGAAAAGCGTATTCAAAATTGAACATTAAGCGAAGGACATTATTAATGCATAACAATGTTTGTAGCAAGAATTTACTTCAAGTGGATTGAATAGAAGTCAGAGGACGAAGCTTGGGAAACAAGTTAGGCGTGTGCATTAACGCGAAAGTGGATTCTGAGATCCACATTGTCAGGATTAGCAAGATCTTTTAATTATTTCAAAACTCTTGAGCCATTGCTTGAATTTGCACTGATTCCTTATTAATTATGGCAATTTTCATTTAATTTCTGTTAGTTTATTCTTTACAAAGCTAGAATGATGAATTCCTGCGAATTTTTTTCTACTATTCTACGTTTTCTGCGTATTCTGTCCTTGCGTTTTTTCTCCATTCTAAATTGAGTGAATTCTCTGCAACATTGATGTATGCAGATACTCACTGGGATACAATTTTGGTAACATCATAGGCAAAATGTTATTTTCATAAACGAATACACTTTATTTTCACCAGTCCACAATCATTACCAAACAAACCTTATAACCCATGCGGATACCACACGCGCGTTGAAATATTAATTTAATTTTTTCCTAGAACACGACGTACAGAGAGAGAGAGAGAGAGAACATCCAATTTTCATGAGAGTGCCAATTGACGGTTGGTTTTCTTGAAAGGTCCTAAGTCAATTAACTTGTTTAGTATCAGCAGTGAAAACGTGCTCCTTGTTTCAAGGGAAATTAGTGGGTCGTACGCAACATTGAATTGGCTGGCAAACATCCTTGGCTAATAATCAAGGATGAAAAGTCAATTTTCAGAAAATTTTATTTGTAGTACGCGCACACAAGACATCACACGCAACGCTAATATTTTACTAAGTAGTTAAACACTCAGAATTACGATTAAAAATTAACAGCTGTCATTTTAAACCTTTGAGTTTTTCTATTTAATTGGAAAATTCTCAATCTGAAAAAATTGTGCCCAATAAGTTATTAATTAAATTAACAAATATAATAAAAAATAAATTCATTTTGATATGGAAATAAACTCATCCCGCATTCAACACGGTGGACAAGTTCCTGGAAAAGTCGTACAAAACGAAAGCGGGTAAAACGAGGCACTGGGTTCGCACAAGTAGAAGGATATGGTCAATCAACCTGCAAATTGTGTAAATAAATTTAAAGAAGTCGATTCAATGATAATGACTCGTATAATCGTGAAAAATAATTTTAGGATTGAAAAATTAATGGGAGTTCATTTGTTCATTCGTTAGCAATTCAATTCAAATTATTTATGAAAATTAAATACGTAAACATTAATTATCAAAATTTCTTTCACACAAAAAACAGTGAAACATGAAAAAAATTAACAATATTCTGTAAAAAGAAAAATATTGAACTTGATTAACCATCATAACAACTACAAATTAAAAAACAAAAAAGTAAATCAATACTGACTCTTCTTCTGAGTTTTGTAAAGCTAAAATTCTCCTTTTCTTAGGTAGTGCTGGTGCAACGTCACTGTCAGAAAAAAAACAAAGTTTTCCACAGATGCAACTTCACTGATTGAGATGGTGGCTGCATTTTCCACGTGGTCAATAAAGGTTGATTTACTTTTGGATGGCACGAAATCAGTGATAAACATTTGGTTACTCTGACGGGTATTCGTACAAATTCCTTCATATTGACAGCGCGCATTTCTTATTGCTCTTTGAAATTTCAATGCTTTCTCAGTATCCAGGATCTCTGCTAAAAATGAATTTTCAATTCTCTACCCAGGCCAAGCGCCATAAAAAATAAATTTTTGACAAATAAGTTTATCTGGACATTTTTATTCTGGACAACCCACTCTCATCAGCATTAAAAACATGGAGAGGAACGCTTTTTTGCATATTCGTTTGCAGATTTTTCATCACTGGAGGCGATTTCCTCTATAAGTTAAATGTTATGCAGATTGTGTCTATTTTCGTTAAGTTTTCAAACCATACCTTACTTGCACTGAGTTCTTCAGTATATGGAGTTGGTTGCTTTTTTTAAACATCGCTGATGAAGACCGAACGATCACGGTCGAAAATCGATTCCGCAAGGTAAATAAAAAAACATAAAATTAAAAGGAAGGTTTCTTCATTTCTAGCACAAAAAATTTTATGAAGATGGAAGCAATTACAAAAATAGCTAGAAATGTTTTTCCGCTTCGTGTGATATCAAATCGGAACCGACCGTTACTTTTTTGATATCGTCTTCGGTCCATATTACTAGAACTTTTTCTACTGCTTCTATTAAAACATCTCGATTATGAATGAAATTTTCTTAGCATACAGTAGTTTTGAATTCGCTGCATTATAACAGTTGCCCCATTCATTCATTTTAGTGAGACTAAACAATCAATTTTGGTTCGAAACTGATTGCTATCCTTTCCATGGATTATGTATTTATTGACATTATAGACCTCTGATAGAGTTGAAACACTTTTACGAAATAAATTTTCAAAGCATAAAAACTGCCATTGTTCAATAAGAATTGATTCTGAACAATTGACTTTGACGTTTCTTCTTCTTCTTCTTACAAAAGAAAGGCTGACGCAAGCAAGAGCAATTGAAGTTTTGGAAAAGAGTGTGTTAGGTAACTTTGGACGAACTTATAAAAGATTACGTTCATGAATATGATATTGATAAATGGCATAATGCTAAAACTACCATAATAACACCAAACCAATATATTTTTTGTTGAGAATTTATAACTGTGCAGAGATGAAATCGTTTAATTCGAGTATCGTTGCAAATCGAAGGATTGGTGTACTTCAAAATCTGAATTTATGCTTATTACCAACTTTAGAAATTCAGAACCGAACAGTACAGAAAAACCAGCAATCAAGGATAGTTACCCCTTGATGAAATTTAACTATTTTTGATTCGAATGTTTGTAAAAAATAAACCTAAAAGTATCCTGTTGTCTCCAGAGACATAGCACTGAAGATGGAACCATATTGGCTCTGGAACAGCGTCGTTCCACAATAAACCCCAACCTGAAAATGGACACTCTCAACATATTTGTTAATTTAAGATTAAAGTTATTATTATTCTACGTTTTAAAAGCGCTAAAACCATAACGAGACCTTGAGCCTTGAGAGAAAACTGTAATTTTACAAATTTTCCAAGTACGAATTCTGAGAAAAATAAGAGATTGCTTTGATTGATTTTCATTTTTTAGTTATATGGAACGTTAACAGTGATATCTTTTAGTTTCTGAACGATGCATCTCAAATTAAGCTATCATGCAGAGCACGACTCTGTGGAAAAACTTTGGCGTTTTTCTCTTTTATATTTCACGATTGCATTCTGGGCCCAGAAGTTTGAGCTATGGAGAATGTCAACTGAAATTCAACATCGTAAAAAACGTTCCTTGGATTCCTCTACACCAGTTGATATGTGCTAAAAGTCGATAACAGGGTCTTTACAAATCGTAGTAGGACTGATTTCCTGTAGGGCGAATGGAGTTTGGCTGGCTGTTGGTGGACATGGAAGGGATACCGAGCCGAAGCTTCTTACTGCTGACCGAAAAGAAAGGCATTTTGAAATTTTGAACTTTTTGTATGGACCACAAAAACAGGTGACAGGTATGTGACAGGTGACAGGTATGTGACAGGTGATGAAGCTTGGGTTTTCCTGTATGAAAAGATTCCAAAAGACAATCTATGATACGATACACTTCTTCGTGCCCACGTTCAAAAGAAGGCTCGCATGACCAACCAAAGAAAAAGACAATGCTGATCGTGTTCTCTGACTGTCGCGAATTTATTCACACGGAGTTTGTTCATATAGGGTAACCCATTTTCAGTTTATTTCTTTCCGTGCAAGTCCTGAATTCGCTTGGGAGATCAAGTGATAACGTGCTTGACTAGCCGTTTGTGACAACTGGAAGTTGCATCATGACAATGCGCCGTCTCGTGGCATGCTTATTGTAAGGCAACTATTGGGAAGATTCTGTGTTGGCATTTCATGTGGTAGTGTTTGAAAAATCCTTTCAGACGAGCTGTAGATGTATAAACGCTCATCGCATTAGATACCGAGAAAATTACCTGACGAAGATAAGAAGCAACGGGTCCAGTTCCTAGCAGGAGAGCTTTTCGTCACGTTTTGTGACCATTGGCAAAACCTGGATCTACTATTTAGGATCTGAAACCAAAAAATAATCGGTGAGTTTAAAGCAAGTCATCTAAAACCGAAGAAATTCACATTCTCAAGTTGGGGGGGGGGAAAGATTATTGCTTAATGGGAACGTGTCGAGATGTCCAGTTTGAACTTCGAAAACTTTTTGTTATGAATACGGACGAGATCTTGATCCTCCATTTTGATTCTGAAACTATACAATTATGAAGCAATGAAAAAAGCAACTTCGAAGCAACATCCCCCTCCCCCGCGACACTCAAGTTGATTCCGATACCAAAAAAAGTCGGTGACTTGGAAGGAAGACCGTACATAAAATGTAAAGTTGAGCGAAAAGGGACATGGTTTAATGGAAACGTATGGAGACATCAGGGTTGAACTTCGAAAGGATATGTCATGAAAATGAACACGCTCTCGAAATCAAACAACAATTGTCAAAATTGTCAAAACCCATCCCTCCTTCCGCCTAAAGGTGTTCGAAGGCGGGAAAGATTATGGTATCCGTTTTCATCATGTAGTTGAAAATGGTCGTCAATACTTCGGGGTCGAAAGAAGGCTTAGCTAAATAATAAGAGTTTGAAAGGTTGTTTTTTTGGTTCCTCCATTTCGGAAGGCCATTATGAAAAAAGGACATGGCGAACTGTGAGCTGAACCACTATTGCGATTGCTGCTTTTCAATAAACCAGTTTCGAATACGCTCCTTTTTCGCCTGATCCAGCGCCCAACGATTCCTACCTCTTATTAACTCAAAGAATATTTTCGGGGCATGAAATTTGAAAATGTTAGCGAGATTACGGGCACAGTTGAGTTATGTCTGATGAATCTAGAAATAGGTTTTTGCTAAGCGTACCTTGGGTTCAATAAAAAAAAACGACAGACGTGGAAAATGTGTAATCAATAATCGTTGTAGACATCTGTAAACGTTGCCTTTAATTTCAAGAGTCCTTAATCTTAATCGACCTTCTAAAGTCACGTTTCATCCATTTTTTAATACTAATTTCGGTCTTGTTTGCACTAATTATTACCGAAGAAATTATCCGTTCTGTATGAAAATATCTGTTCAGAGTGTAAGGGTTCTTCCTTTCGTACTTCCTTAACTGACATAAAAATCCTTGGGATATACTATTTATAAATTTTATCTTTACCTTAAATGTAAACTTTTAATTAAAGCGTCAGGAACATGCAAAATTGAACATCGGATCTCCCTTACGTTGTGTTTTTCCTACTTGGAAAGTCTCAACTGCTGCTAAGGACATAATCAGAATCTGCAAAAAAATACATGCGAACGAACACAAGGATGGCATCCGCTATTGTGTGTCCCGAGTGGATATCGTAGATAATGTAGCTACATTTAAACTGGAATAGCATCGTCGGTATTATCTGGAGAGACATTATTGGAACAGAAGAAAGAAAAGAAAAACATGTGGAAGTTCACATACTCGAACATATACGTAAGAAGAGCATCAACAAGTAAAATAAAACAAATATTTCCTTCTGCTCCATTTCGACAATCTTGCATTCTTGAATACCCGCAAGTTAGATTTGATAGTTGCATTGCTTTTTTTCTAACCTAAAATTGCTCCTTTGCTAACAGATTTTCCTGTTTTCCGAGATTATGTGTGAAAAGTGAATGATAATGTAGATTGGGTAGATACTGTGTGTTCAACATTTCAATTAGGAACTATTCTATCGACTTTGATCGTGAATAATTCCAAGCTTGAAATGCTCTGTGCTTGTTGGAAAACTCTACGGGAAAGCTTGAATTTTGTGGAGGAAGCTGAAGTTGGCTCGATTGAACCCAAAGATATACCCATTGCAATCAAGACAAGGTCTGTCGGACCATCAGGATGTGAACGCAGTGGTGAATTTATTTTTTAAATGAATTTTCTGTTTTGATTATGCTAATCTGTTTTGTTACCGAGCATTATCACAAAGTCGTTCATAGTCCTGAAATAGTTTCAACGTATGCAACATACACTAACCCCAACTGTCATATGGACCAATCTTTGAAACAAATATTTTTCTTTGGAATCCTCAATGGTCCCTACCGAGATGGATAGAAATATGCATCCTTTTTCAATGGTATGTCTGTTTTAGCCCCTTTTCTGGCTTTTTCTACTTAATTTTATCTCTTAATATCTCTTTATATCTTAATGTTATCTCTGAATTTTAACACTGCGAACGAAACGACGAAGCAGGGAAAAAGGTGCTCCGCTAAACCATAATGAAATGATTTTCTTAAAACAATATATTGGTAAGTCTAAAAAGGATTGAGCCCTTTTTTGTCATTTTTCGATTGAATATTTCTTTTATTAACAATGGATTTTATTTAAGTACATATTGTCCATTATTATCTGTGACTTTTGGCTATTTTTTGGATAGAGCCATAATTCCATCTGTGTAGAACTTCTGTGGTAAACCGGCAAAAAACTTGGCCAAGTGATTTTCATAGTCCCTTTTTTTAGTTTTTTTTTAATAAGGATGTTTTGCAGAGACCGAAACAAATGGTAGTCTGATGGGGCAAGTTCTAGACTTTACGGTGGATGCATCAAAACTTCCCAGCCAAGCTATGTCAATTTTTGCCGGATCATCAAAAATGTGTGAGGTCTGGCATTGTCATGATAGAAGAAAACGCCCTTTATATTGATCAATTCTGGTCGTTTTTTTTTTTGAATTGCTTGTTGCAATCTGGTTAATTGCTGACAGGACAGAGCCGAACTTAGTGTTTGGCCAGGTTCTCACCACATGATAAATAATTCCCTTCCAATCCCACGATGCACACAGCATCACCTTATTTGGTGTCAATCCTGGCTTTGAACTCATTTGTGGTGATTCGCCTTTTTTTGACCATGATTTTTTTTCAAACGACATTCTCGTATCTTACCCATTTTTCATCGCTCGTAATGATTTGCTTCGAACATGGCTCGATTTCGTTGCGTTTTATGAGAATTTCGCAAATGGAAATTCGGTCGATCAAATTTTTTTGTGTTAATTCATGTGGCACCCAAACGTCGATGTTCTTTGTGTATCCAGCCTTACGCAAATGCTTCGGAACTGTTTGGTGATGGGTATTCAGTTTCTTAGCAATATCATGGCTGCTTATGTGCCGGTTTTCTTAAATTTTTTGTAAGATTTCATCGACTTTTTCAGTGATTGGTCGACCGGAGCGTGGTGCATCTTTGACATCAAAATTTCCCGAACGAAAGCGATCGAACCATCTGTGGCTTTTGATAATGTATCTTGACCGTAGACACCACAAATTTTTTCACGAGCCTGCGATGCATTCTCACCTTGGTCGAAGTGATATTTTAAAATTCAACAATTTTTTTCAGAAATTTCACTCATTTTTAAATGAATTATACTTTTGACATGAATAACGAAATACAAAACTCTCCATGTAAAATTGTGGACTGGAATGTCACCTTTCAAACGCATGTCAGTTTGACTCAATCTGATTAGTATTGTCCGATATATTACAAGGAAGCCATCTAGTGACAAAAAAGGCTGAATACTTTTTAGACTATCCAATATTATGCGATACTATATCGAACGCTATGCGTAGGTCTGTGTAGACTATATCTGATTAACCATTCTCACCAAGACTATGGGTATAGAAATTTCAAGTAAATTGGTTGTAAACCTACTCTTATCAACAATTTCGGTCTTATCTCGCCAGTAACGCGGCGAATTTTGGCTTACAACTGGTAAAGCATCTCGTCAAGCTTGTCGGCGTAGATGAGCGATTTTACGTATCTCCACAGGAAGTAGACCAAAGTTGTTGAATCACAAGGTCTTGCAAGCTCGATTACAGGACCAAAACGAGAATTCATGTGCTCATCAAATGCATCTTTCAAGCAGTCGATGAATGTACGAGCTTCTTTGCACTTCGTACAATCCTGTTGAAACCAGAGAACAGCTGCATTCCGTCAAGTCGATTCCCGGACGAGAATCTCATTGATCTATAGATGTTACTATTAGCTGTAATTTATTCCCAGCAACATTTTTGAAGACACATGGATCGATGATTCCACCGGCTCATAAAGCACACCAAACAGTAATTTTCTCCAGATGTAACGATGTTTCGACAACCGCTGGTGGTTGCTCATGACTCCAAATGCCGCAATTTTATTGAATGACGTACCTATTTAATCAGAAATGAGCTTCATCGCTAGACAAAATTTTCTTATGAAATTTGGGATCTGCAGCAATTTGTTCTTGGGCCCGTACATCGAATCCACGCTGTAATCTACGCCGTGCGAGATGGTCATTCGATTTCAATTCCTGCATGAGTTACATTTTGTAAACCCGCAAACCAAGATCCTTTAGTAAAATCTTCCATAATGTGGATGGAAACGAATTTAATTGTTGAGCACGATGTTGAATGGACTTACTTGGATCTACATGGATACTACGCTCTACAATTGCTTTGATGTCTTCATTACGTACTGTACGACGTCTATATGGATGTGAATTACCAGAGAGAGTAAACTTTGTTGCAGAAAAGATCCATAGTTAATCGAATTAATTGTTCGGATGAACTACAACGTTGGCCATATAATTAATGGAGTATGCGATCTGTTTCTTGAATTAAACCTGTTTTTTCGAAATAAATCTGCACAATTGGCGTTGATCAAGCGACACCTTATTTATGATACAATGACAAACCAAACTAACCATAACGCGCATGACAACTGTCATGCCATACGTGCCATAAACTAACCAAAAAGTACATGACAGCTCCCACACTATGCGTAGCATTAAAAAGTGTTAAACTTAAAGTTCTATATCTCTTGAAATTAACCTCGCTGTCAAATATTTTAGACAAGTCGGAAAAAATCGAAATCGGTCCATACTGACATGTGACAGATCACTGATTTCAGGTTTAAGGCCTAGGTACCTCCGTTTTTAAGCCAAAAGAAAAATACTACTTATCAAATATTAATTGAAAATGTATGGAAATGGCGTAGATACAACGATATTGATAGATATTAAGAACGGACTAGTGATTCCATCCTGTATTGGATCAATTTTTTCAGTTACATGTTAATAATCTGTTGAAATTTGACAGATTATTAACAGATTATTATTTCTTCCATCATTAATGATAATGGAAGAAAAAGAAACTGCGTCAGAGAATGGGAGAGAGAAATTTTTCGGTTCAGTTGATGTAGCAATTGATGTTTTAAAAACTATTGAACGAATTGATCAACAAAAGGATCTGTTAAGCCACAAGTGGCAAGTGAAGCCATTCAAGTGTATCGTGCTATGAACGTTCAGCGAATAAATATTTGGCCAGTTTAGGTGTTTAGAATTATTCTATTAAGAGATATATAATAATTTTTAATTTTTTAATATAGTTTTTGTTGTTTTAGTTTAATTTTTTTTAATTGATTTATTTTAGGTATTTAATTTAATATTTTATTTCAGGAGTTTGCATTGGCTCGAAGCCTGCAGTATAAGCGAGTGTAAGCTGAATAAAACAATTCAGATTCGGCAATGCTTTGTTCTTATTTCTGAAAGCCTTTCGTGTTGATGTTTGCTTTGAGAGAAAGGGAATGTGGATTGCTGAGTGTTTAGAAACAAGAAAAAAATTCATATCGAACCTGTCATGTTATTTTCTTTGGAGAATCACACATCCAAGGACTTATTTAGCTGCAGACTTGATCTCGTTTTTTCAATTCAATTTAGATTAATTTCTAGATTTGTACGAGATGTTATGCCATTGGGCGCTATTGGAACTTTCAACCGGAATCTGTATACATCATTCATTGATTCATTCGGCAATTGTGAGCATTCAGCTTCCAGATTGGGCTTGTTTTATTTCCATATGTCCTTGGTGTACGATAGACTTTATTGGGTAATAAGTTTGAATTGCATTCCATATCTCGGGAATTCTATAAGACGGTGGCCTCAAGATATCTTGGCAGCGATTAGAAAGTGATCGATCTGGTAGAATGTGGTGTCGTCTGGGAAGGCCCATGGTTTAATGGGCCTTACTCTTCCCGTCGGGGTTTGAAGTTTCGTGGGTCCTATGCCCTTCGATAGTTCCTGTCTAAGTTTTTTCGTTTCCCACCTTACTATGTTTCCGTTTCCCACTGAGCTTCGTTGTTCGGGGCTCGTGCAGTTTTTTAGGACTTTTAAAAAGATTCTTTAATGCCGATCCCTGACGCCGTGTTGATGTTAAGTAGATGTTAAGAAATCTTGTTTGCATTCAGAACCAGATTTCATTTTGCTTGAGTTCCAAATCTATTAATCTCCTATAAACGTGAATTTAATTCCACGATACTTACACCGATTTTCAAAGTTGAAAGCTTCGAAGTTCCAAAATCCAATTTTTTTCCAAAAAACTTTACACTTAAAAATTAAATTGCTTTGAACCAATAAAAAAAGTGTTGCACGGCCGTCATGAGAACAAGATCAGAAATGAGTGCTGCGGACATGTTTCAATGAAAATATTTGTCACAACAAGTCGAATTGAATTTTTCGAAATACAAATTGAAAATTCATTGTTTTTTCAATTAAACCTCTAAGTTTTGCTCAGACTGCATTCAGTATTGAATGAAACCTTTTAAGTGAAATTTAATCTTTTGGCGAAAATTGCATAAGTTCAAAAGTGTATTCTGGTGTACGTTGAGTATTCAAATTACCATTGATTGATTGATTTACTGTCGGGGATGGTGCACGTCAACCCTTACAGGTTTATTGTGGCCACGCTTCCGGTGCGCCTAGAGCGCCTCAAGCAGATCGATCTTCCTTAAAAAGTCAATGATCTGCTTCAGCCTCAGGCGTCCCAAATCCTCCTCGACAAGGAAGCAGCTTCAGAATTCTTGTGAAAGCTGAATGTCGACGTCATGCGATCCGACGGTGCATATATGAATGGGGACACCTTCCTTAGTTTAGCGTGGTTCTGAGGTCATTTTCTCTTCCTTCATGGAAGATTCTTGACATTGTAGATGTCGCTACTGTTTCTATCACCAAATGAAGTGGCGATAGGTTTAAAATTTTCTGGAGAGCTACCGTGGGACATGACTTTATGGCTCCGGTGATACAGACATATGCCAAACGCTGAACTCGATCGAGTGCAAGCCTCGTCTTGTGTTTTTGGATTTTGTCTGCCCAGGCTACCGCTCCATAGGTGATGATTGGTCTCACCATCATGGTGTACATCCACCGCAGGATTCCCAGGTTACCCCAGGACTTGCCAGTCATGTTTCTGCACACCATCAGAGCCCTGACAGCCTTTGCAGACACTGCCTTTATGTGTCCGTTCCAACTGAGCTTGCCGTCCAACAGCGATCCGAGATAGTTAATTTCATTCTTATACTCAATCGCCGTTCCATTTAGATATATGGTGCGAAGTTGGTCCATATTTCTTCTTATTGTGAACGGCATCAGTGTGGTTTTATTGGGGTTAAGCCTTAGACCTATCTCCTGGCACCATCTGTTCACAATTCGAAGTGCCCCCTGCATTATATCACACAGTGTCCCTTCGAAATTTCCTCTGGTTAGAATTGCTATATCATCCGCATACGCTTGACATACCACCCAAGCTTCTGACAGTCTGACTAAGACTTCATCTGCCACAAGAGTCCATAGTAGTGGTGAAAGAACACATCCTTGTGGGCATCCACGATCCGTACGTACGTTGATGGTGCTTGATCCCACTTTAGATACGACGGTTCGCCCCGCCAGTGACCGAGACAGCCAGCGAATAAGGGTCGGATTAACCTCCCTTTTTACTAGCGCCCTCTTTACCTCATAATGGCTGGTATTGTCAAAGGCTCCTTCAATATCGAGGAATGCACCTAGTGCTACCTCTTTGTATTCTAAGGATTCTTTGATTCTACTAGTCAACTCGTACAGTGCGGTGTCTGTTGATTTTCCCGTCCTGTATGCGTGTTGATTTGAATGTAGTGGGTATTTTGATAGGTGACTTGTCCTAATATAATTATCCACAACTTTCTCCATCGTTTTGAAAATAAACGACGTTAAACTAATCGGTCGGCACGCCTTTGGATTAGTTTTATCAGTTCTGCCCACTTTGGGTATAAATACCGCTTTCGCCTGCCTCCATGGCTTTGGTATACATCCCAATGCCAGGCTACTTCTAAAGAAGCGTATCAGGTTCGATATATCTGTCCTTTCTGAATAAGGGCTGGATACACCCCATCTACTACCGGTGATTTAGAAGGCTGGAAAGAGTTTAAAGCCCACCTTATACGTTTTTCCGTACAGATGGTCGCAACCTCCTTCCATTCCGAGCTGTTTGGTCTTCATTCTTGTACCATCTCGTCAATCCCTTCATTTATTATAGCGCTTCCCGGAAAATGGGTTTCTATGAGCAATAGAGTGCGCTCCTTTTCATTTTCCGTGAAACTGCCGTTACTTTTCCTTAGTGCAATGTTAAAGTTATTGCCTTGCTTAGCCATGGCTTTGTGTAGTCTAGCTGACACAGGTGTTTCTTTAACATTCTCGCAAAAAGATCTGAAACTGTGGCGTTTTGCCTTTCGGATTTCTTTCCCATAGTGTGTTAGACTATTATTCGTCCCAATCGTTAGTACGTTTTGCCTTATTGTGAAGTTTCCGCCCCTCCATTCTAAGTTTGGCTAGTCCTTCATTCCACCATATGGGTTCTTTGTTCCCCATTATGACGCGTTCAGGACAGCTTTTCTCAAAGGCATTCACAATAGCCTTGTTAACTTCGTCTACAGCATACTCAAGTTCAAGAGGGTTTTTGGGGGTCCTTTTGACAGACATGCTGGATATTTCCCCGCAAACGGGTGGTGTACAATGCCCAATCAGTGCGTCTTGGGTTCCTGGTGATGATGGGCTCCATCCTCAGCCCCTCCAGGTCATACCTCAAAATTTTAAGGTCCGACATGGAGGTTTCCTCGGATACATGCCATCTTTTAACCAAGGATAGTAATATCCAGTACCTCCTTGCGTATTCTAGTGACAAACAGAGGTGTATTCCCTACGTTGTGGATAATCATGTTTGATTTCATTATGAACTCGTATAGTTCACTACCTCTTTGATTCGTGTCAGTGCTTCCGCAAAGCTTATTATGGGCGTTAGCATCGCATCCGATCAAGAGTGGAATATTTTTTCTCTCACAATGTGCTACTAGCCTTTGTACTTCCAGTGGTGGAATGTTTTCCGCTTAAAATTACCATAAAATCCAGTATATATCGGAATGAGAACATACTTATTTATTTCGTACACCATAAACAAATCTTCCTTTTTCTAGAATTATCCAATTTCATAGCTTTTAAAAATCAAAAACAATGTCTTTATGAAATCAAGTAAAATTTTTGGGTGAAAATAAGAATAAGTGTTCGGAGTTGCTGTTCAGTGCCTAACCTTGTAATAGCTCCCACCTTGTGAACAATCCTTCACTCTTTTTAGTTGAATCCCTATTGCGCAGCCGAATTTAAAGTTTACCATTTTCATCTTACGTCACCGTAATCAACCCCATGCCATTCGCATTACGTTTAGAGGCAAACCTGACCAATTATTCGGAAACATATCAAGGATCTATTCATAATTAAATTTCATATTTCCCATTTAACTTTATTGCGTGCCGTCAGTACGACGGGTTAAATTATTTTAATTACGTAAACGCCATTCATTTGTCTTTTAAAATTTCTCATTATGAACTAACGAGATCCAATGAGTTCAATACGAAGAAATTGTGTTTCTTTTTCTTTCTTTTCTTTTTTTCTTCCCTTATATCTCTAACTCTGAAAAACTTATTTAAAACTTGTGCAAGAATTGAGATTGAGGGAAGATTTTAGGTGAAGTTTTTGTTCATTTAAGTTTCGGTCTCCAGTTCTACACATTTCAGCAATTAGATGAATCAATGGAAGACCTCCGATTCGAGTCAACTTTCATTTGGGAACGATTAGCTTGGACAGGTATTCCGAGAAGAAGTTTTTCAAACGTCAACAACTTTTTCTATCGAAAGTTTCGTTTGTTGAATAGTTTTGTCTTGATGTAGTTTCAACTAGTTGAGAATTTTCAATGAGACATAAAGGGGATGATAGGTTAAAATGTTTGAAGGTTATGTTCTAAATATGTTTCAAGGATATTTTTGTAAATATAGAATACATTTTCAGTAGATCACTAGAAATGGAGAAATTTTCAATTTTGAAAATATGGTCGCAATCATTATAACCAATCATAAGTACACGAACTGGTGAAGCTTTGCCTTTGTGAATCCTATTCGTAGGATCTCGATTCCTTGCTCCCAAAGACCTATATTTCAGTCTATATTTCAGTTTGTACATTGATATTCCAATTTGAGAAGTTTTTTTGAAGTCTGGATATCACTCGAACCATTAACATCATGTCCAACTATGGTCTGATAAAGCGTTTATTATTTTGAGCTAGGTTTCAAGTTCTTACCTCTTGTTGTTGCCAG
The DNA here is from genome assembly GCA_954870665.1 of Stratiomys singularior. Lineage (NCBI taxonomy): Eukaryota > Metazoa > Arthropoda > Insecta > Diptera > Stratiomyidae > Stratiomys > Stratiomys singularior. The sequence continues at coordinate 158,261,277 of OX940878.1, read as the reverse complement.
ATCTGTATCAAAAAGGGCAATACAAATCTTTACTTTAAATCTTTAAATGGAGGAAAATTGAAAATAAACAGCCCATAGAATTATAATCATTTACGAAATTCAGAATATTTCCATGCCGCTCAACTGACATAAATTGATGCCAATTTAGCGAGCGAAACAACACAGGCATATATAAAATAGAGCATACATGGTAAAGTTTCCAGTCAAAGACCACCCAGCGGTCGCTGAGCATTTCATTTAACAGAACGAAAAAGCCTTGCCCCTAACTTGCAACTGTACTGAACGAGCAACTAAAATTGACTTCTTGAGAATGGTCTAAACAGCCCAAATAGCAAATGCTTAACGAAAAATCTAACATAAAAAACTCACAAAGTGCCAGTCAGCCGAAAGTATGAAACAAACAGGACACGGGATTTGAAACTCCATTTTTAACTTGGCTCTCAACATCTAGAATCAAAAACATTACCTAGAAAAGTCTACGTTACTACCTAGTGTAAGTCTCCACACACACACATAGTCCTACGTTGGCTTAAGACTCGTCCGAAAAATTTGTATGGAAGTTTCGTGATTTGCATGGCCACGCGTGGACTGCACTGGGAAAAATTGATTATACTAGCGGAATAATGTATTGTTTTTGTGAAAAGAGTGACAATCTCGCACTTAGAACACTTGCAAAAGTGAAATGATTTTCGCGAAAGTGAGCGAGTGGCTGGTGGTCAATGTATAATTTTTATGATTTGTCTACGTTTCGATCTTTCTTATGAGCTAAACGTCAAAGTGCCTAGAAAATACGTCATGGCTCTTGACATCAATAGAACAAATTTCGACTAAGCCTGTCTCAAGCCCTGTTGAAAAGACAAACATAGATGATCTCGTATGCTTTGGTCGATATCATTTACAAGAATGTGCAGAAAATCGCACTACTACCATCAAAGGTAAAAGTTACCTGTTATAACGTGAGGCCCAGAAAATAGCTACAATGTGAGAGCTGCAGGCGTGTAAAGTTTTAATTCACAAAATATATGAACTAAAGATAAAGGTGTAGACTGAAATGATTTTTGGTAAGTACAAATAGGATCTCAGAACTGTTAATAATAGACCGTCAATCAATAATCAATCACCAACAAACTGTCAAAGGCGTTCGTAAGAAACTCAAAACTAAAGCAAGTTGACGGTTTAGCCTATCCTGTTTATTGGGTCCTAGTGCAAGTTTTCAGAAAAAAAGCCAATCTACACCAAGGGTACACTTTTATCTCAAACTTTCAGGCAATAGGTAGCCTATGAAGATATCATCAATGTTATATCCAGCTTCTTTTTATATACGAAATCGAACGTACCGGAGCTTCGAGTCCGCACTAAACGAACTTGTTCTGTGTGTTTATAAAAGGTAAAAAAAAAACATAAAATTATGATACAAGCAAGAAAATTGATGCCCGATAAAAAAACAATAGAAAAATCAGAGACTGTCAACTAATTCTTATATCGCAGCACAAAAATTGAAAAAAGACAGCAACGAAGATGTAAAAACTGTTGGAACTGAACAAATCAGATCCGGCTCACGATCAAGATGGTAGATTCGATCCCGATAAGCTTGATACTCAGTTGCTTGTGGTGATCATATAATCTGAAACTTCTTCTGAAATAAATTCTTGTACCTCTTAGAAGTCTCTCAGATAGCATAATTCGTCATGGAAAATAGGATCGAGAAAGAAGTATGGCAATCTGAAAGCGCTTTGCTGTTATATCGACGAAAACAGTGCACAACCTCTTTAAGTTCGAAGTTACGGGATAAGATCAAAAGATCTAGAAAGTTAGAGGGAAGACATTTAAAGATCAAGGTCAGAAATGGACACAAGGATCATGGCTACGGTGATGATGTTCCATCGCAGATTGAAGAGTGAATAATATATTAGTTGAAACGGTTCATGACCTGAAAAGGATCTTCTAAGCACTTGGGAGAGTCTGAGCTTAAAAAAAATAATTAAAAATAATCTCACCCCGTCATTTTCAAAATTTGTATTATATTTCTAACATGGAAAATCGTAAATAAAGAGCATAAGTTGTTATTGTGACTACCACACTCTTTCACACTTTTTAGTCACTTACAACGCCACATTCACCATTCTAAACGTCGAAAGTTCTAAACTTTCTCTCGAAGGTGTTCCACCAAACGAAAATACCTCCAAGGATTGTGACAGAATGCTTTTATTTCTTAATTATTTAAGCCTTACAGAAAACTAGCTACTGAAATGGGGACTCTTTTTTGTACTGCGATAAAATATCTAAATATTTCCTATTAGCTGCAAATCGAATAATATAAAATGAGTAAAAAGATAGAGATAAAATAACAAAAAGAAAAAATTCAAATTAAATATATTTCTATTAGTCTTTGCAAACGCTTGGTCTATTAATTCTTTTGTTTTGTTTAAATCGGTTTCGTAAGAAGGATGTATCTAAATCTTTACAATTGTTATGGCGAACAGAGTACGCGGCGCAAATGATACGCAAACACAACTTCACACAAGGCACCTTCATTCCCTCAAAGATAAATAAACCAGCACGAATTGGATACGTACACGAATAAAATAAACCATTAATATTTGAAAGTTTCCTTTGCAAAAGCAATCTCGCACGAAATACTCCAACTAATGAACACTCACAGGATATTAATTACAGAGAAGTTGCACGGTAAAACTTTCAACTAACTTTACGGGTATATGTATGTGTTTATTGTGGGCTACTAATATGGACGGAATACATTATAAATCCTGTATAAACACATACGAATATTGTTATTTTTATAGCTACTTTTATTGTTATTGCTAACGCCAGCCGAACTTAACAACCGGCCTTAAGTGATAAATATAAAATATTTAAATACCGCCGCAAGGTGCAACTCAGAACATTAGAATGACTATATAAAGTTTCGACACGCAAACATGTAGGTGTGGTCTGAATACGTTGCAATGATTTTATACGATACTAAACACTACTTTGAAAATATTCAGGATTTTGATTACTCCCAAACAAAACTCGAATCGGTCAACTTATTCGCCATTTTTGATGAATGAGTTCTTTGTGAATGGCAATATGAAATGGATGAACTGAAAGCAGGAGAAACTTAGGTAATGCCTTACACTGCCCCATCCCTCCTGCCTTCAAGAAATGGTAAAGGAAGAAAACGTCCTATGGGTCACTAACACCTTCGAACCACGCATATCACCAGGAACCAACAAAGTGTTTCCAATCAGACCTACGAATGCGGATATCAGGATAATACGGATAAAATTTAAGATGAACATTGCCTATTCATCCAACGGATACATCTCTTTAGACAGGAAAGAGGCTCGAATAGTTCTTATACAAAAGCTGGGAAAAAACAGTCACTACAAAGCAACGAAGTCCTGGTTTATTCACCTCACTTCGCTTATGCTGAAAGCCCTAGTCATGTCGATGTCAAGTCGATGTCAAAGGGTCCTTCAATAATGGCCAAAATGAAAAGTATAATAACAGCCATACCAAAAGTATGGAAAAGATTTAATTTAATATTCTAATAGTTGGTGGAACTACAAACAAAAAGAATGGATTACATTTATGGAAAACGGCGTAACCTTGAAGAAATTGACCAAAATTAACCAAATGAAATTAACCAAATAATTAGCGATCCGCACCGGATGATTTTCAAACTCCTGGCCTGTACTGACGAAATCGTTATGCTGATTAGTGGAAGATTCCCGAAAACCATTTCGGTCTGATACAGAACTCACTCTCACCTCTTTGCAAGAGGACGAAGGTAATCGGCGTATACACAGTATGTCGGAAAAGTTGCCGAACTTATTTTGTAGCGTTTGTACGAGTGGCGCCACCTCTTGGACGACACCGATACTATGTTACTATACAGTCACCAGTATTCGTTCATCAGTTGCCGAGATCGACGTGCTTGAGTGAACGTGTGTTTAGTACCCCGGTGCAAGCTCTAAGACGGTTGAGAAATTTGAACATCGTGCTGCAATTAAATTATGCTATAAACTTAAAAAAACTTTCGCAGAAACGAAAACAATAATTCAATACGATTCTTCCACGAAGCGCTAGTCATCCGCTTGGCTCAGTCCGGGCCGTGCGAGGCCTCAAAGAGTGCGCCAACAAAAATCACGGGTAAAGACAATGCTCATCGCTTACTTCGACTCCAAAGGCCTGATACACAAAGAATTTGTGCACCTAAACACCGTCGTAAATGCTGCGTACTACGTAGAGGTGTTAAAACGTCTCCAGCCGACTTTTTTCTATTTCCCAAGCTAAAAATGGCCTTGAAAGGACGATTTTTTGAAGATGTACCGAGCATTCAAGCGGCTTGCACCGAGCGTCTCACAGCGATAACTTCAGAGGAGTACCAGAGAGCCATCGAATCACTCATGGAGCGCTCAAATGAGTTTATATCTAGGGAAGGGGACTATGTTGAAAGTTAACTGGAATAAATTTCTTTGAATGTAATTTTCGATTTTTTATTTCAAAAGTTCGGGAACTTTTCCGACATACTGTGTAAACTGAGCTTATGCTTCAAGCAATATACTGAAAGCCGGAAAGTTTATACAACAGTAGTCAGACACAAACCTGAGCAACGTACCACCAGTATGATGCCCTGGACTTCAGAAGAAAACCACTTCAAAAGATCTAAAAAAGATCTGGCGAATGGCCAAACTTGGCATCACAGGTTCAATATGAATTACAGTAACTGCTGCCAAAGAGATAATACTCAATATCATGCTACATGCGAACATCATGTTCATCAAAACCATACATGAGTTTTCTAACCAACCCTAAGCGGAACGCTAACATTGACGGCTTCCCGTTTGGGGTCGTTAACAACCTCGTCATTTTTTTTTGATTTTAGTTTAGTGATATTTTCATCAACTAAAAGGGGTTTGGATGTACCAAACCATTGGTGGACATAAATATTCCCTACAGGTTTTGCATAGTCACTAGATAAAAGTGAGAAACGGTGCAGGATTTTACATCGTGTTCTATGTTTATGGCTCTAAAACAGATGAGAGAAGCGTTGCAGCCATTTACCTCTGAGATCATCTACAACTTTATCAAAGTTACAAACTTGAGAGCCATACCACTGTTTTCCAGTCGGGAGAATTTGCAATAAAAGCGGCCAAAGAGCCGGCGAAAAGAAGGTTAAGGCCTTACATACGTCCAGAATTTTCAAAAAACTAATTTTTTGTAACAGATTGTTGTTCGCTATAGTTTTACGATGCTTTCTGTAAAAATCAATTGTAAAAATTTCCCCCAGATCCAAAGTTATTGTAGAAAATGTGACAGCCCGACGAGAGTTTGGTGCTTCTTTGTTTGAGACGGCTGACCGTCACATTCTGAGCGCCTCTACCTGCTTATTATGGCAAAATAAATTTGGCGACGTTTGGAAAGCATTACGAGAATATATTCAGGGTCAATTGCTAGGATTTCTAATGCCGAACGTTAGTTGTCTTTGATCTTTCGCAGCGTACAGTTGTGTCTCATTTGAGATTTTAAAAATGTTGAAACGTTGCAGTATAGATCGTAAATGCTGTAAGAGTCAACAATATTCACGCTCTTAAAAGCGGAAGCCTCCCCAAAGGCCAGACAAGATGGAGAGTGAATCTAAATATACTAGATCTGCTGCCAAAAAAACTAGCGGGACAATTACGTGAGGTTTCATTCGATCCAACGTTCTCGTACTGTATTTTACAGTTTGCTGCTGTTTTCACAGCTATTTGGGAATGTATGGTCTTTCGTACATGTGGTGGAAATGTGCAATTTTTGAAAGCAAGTAGTCGTGGACTTGGTTTCAAATTGAAAGTTTTTTGTACAACGTGTGACGATAATATCCAGAGCGTTTTTTCATCTCCTCTGATAAACTCTGTATACGAGATAAATTGACGCTTCACATTCGTCTTTCGACTGTTAGGAAAATAATTGAAGGCAATGCAGCCTTTTGCGGTTTCGGATTTAGCATCATGTATGGCAAGCTTCAACTCAATTCAATTGCAAAAAATATTGAAGAAGCTTCAACAGCCATTACTAAAGGCCGAAATACAACAGTGCGAGACTGCGATACGAGAGCGCGACGAGAGTTTCGCAGCAAATGTCAAGCGGTTTTCGTAACATGCATTTGTATGCGATATCGTAAAATGATTGACGCGATGCGTCAATGCGAGGCGAGAAATATTCGGAAAAACGAAAATTCCTCGCAACGATGTGCGTGACGTTTGGCAAATGCAATATGGCGCTTAAATGAAATTTGAAATTCAAACGCCTTAATAACTTTTTAAGTACATTGGTTATTATGAATGAATTTAGAATGAAAATTTCGTGCATCCTAGTTCAGGCTTTTATTTGCTAAACGAAGGAACATTCCAAATTCAAAACTTTTAAAAAATCAAAAACAATTTCCAGCAAATTTCATTTAAAATGTCACCAATTTGACATTTGTCATATGAACATTAATGTTCCCCGCATGGCGTGCATTGTAAATTGAATCCGTTGCGTGACGACGAGGGAGAATCGCATAGCGCTCACGTATCGCCGTCACGCAGTATTGTATTTTGGCCTTAAAGCAACAAAAGAGGACAGAACAGCTTGAAGACTGGAAAAAAATAAACAAAAACAATTAATTACCGACTAGGAAGGCATACAACTCGAAACCGGAATGGAGGATTAAACTTAAGTTTACAGAAAAAATAAAAAATTCATAAATTTCTTGCTTCAGCTGCGCGCGACTTCGAGCAAACCACACTTGAAACTTCAAACACGCTTTTCTCGAAACTATTCTTTCCGCCACGGTTGGAGTAATAGCTCATACAGTTTTCAATATTTTTTGATGCAATTTTTTTTAACATATTCAAAATCATTTTCTCTATAGTCTGTCGAACCGGATTTTTTAATATTTTTATTCGAAAATTCTATAAAAATAATTGCAGTGTAAAATTTATGACGTAAAACGTATATTTTGTTTTAAACGGCCATAAATTGGTAATTTTTTTCGAAATTCGAAATTTCGGCTCGACAGACTATAACAACAACTTTATTTACAAGGAATTTTTTTCAATTTCGCAAATTGATTAACATTGGCTGCAGATGTGATGCATACCGTGGAGCAATTTTTTTTCTTAGTGTTGGGGATCACGTGATTTTTTATATAGTAATTTTTGTAAAAATAAAGTAAAACAAAATTTTTCGCAAAGTTTAAACATCAATAAACAATGTGTACTATTTATTTTCATTAATTTTGTTTTTTGTTATCCCCTTCAAAAAAAAAATTTTTTTTGTGCATTTTTGGCGCTGCTGGACGTTTGTAAGGCCTTAAGGGAGCAATACAAAAACTCTTGGCCAACAAGTTGTTACTGCGGACGCTTACCTCTAAACGCGTAGTTCCAGAACTAGTGTGGGAATGGAGGCTGACCCTCAAAGCCGCAACACTACGAATGAATTTAAAACTGACATGGGTCCCAGGGCATAGTCAACTGGAGCGCGATGAGCAAACGAATGATCTGGCAAGAACAAGTTTCAATTAAAATAGACGCGATCCAAGGGACACTTGTAACGTGTAGAAAGTGAAAATGTAACTAGACAGAACCCTCTGGAAAGTGGTCGATATGCCTTGGAATGACACGAACTACCGCAGAATCAGTCAAACTGCTGAACTATTGGTGTTACCCTTACAAACTTAGGACAAAACAAAAACTAGAAACCTAGGGATAAACTGAAACGGCGCAAGGATACTGATGGTAATACTATCAGACCACAATCGCTTAGATCAACAAGGCAAACAAATAGGAGTCAAAACGACACATGATAAGTTTGAGCAAACTTGAGGGACAACGAGAAAAGTACAGAATGCTTTCATCCATATTGTCCGAGCCTGGCCAACAAACGGTTCACAGAATACTAACATTTCAGAACTAGAGGGTTTGGCCACCATCATGTAAGATGGCTAGTGTAGGACCATATGCAAACAAAGGCACGATATGCGCGGAGCTCAGGGCCGATGATTTTAACAGTGCGAACCTCAAACCCCAAATAAACATTAATAATAAGTAGAGGGCGGGCATAAAAGTTGTTAAAAATGTTTCAAAAAATTGAGATATCTTCGAAATAAGGATAATGTGTTGTAATGCACCTCTCAACTGTGACAATCCCAGCAAGATTGCACACAAGAAAAGAAAAAAAGAAGGAAGAGAAAAAGGAGAGCTTGTCAAGGAGGACGGAAAAATAAATCCATTACAAATGAATAGAAAACTGGAACTGATTTATCTCACACGGTCTTATGTGTTCACTTTTATTGGATAAAGCTACCTGTTTTTTTTAAAACTCCAACGCACACTGACCATAAAAGGAGAAAGTTCTAGAAAAACTAGAAGCAACTTTGGTTTGCTTATCAAAGCCAAACCAAACCGAAACGAGTCCTAAAGAACTTGTCTCCTATCGTAGATTAACAATTTATATCAAATGCTCCATTGAAGCTAGCGGAGCTTGACGTTCATTTGGAGTCCTTTGAAATTCAAAGAAATCTCTGTCACTTTCTGGACGCCAAATTAACGTAACATGATTCCAGAAACCAAATTTAATTTCGGACAAAACAAGTTCAAATGTTTTTAGTGTTTCAAGAGCAAAATTTCCGTCGCAGTCACTCCTGAATTTTCCTTGCAAAACCATTTTTCTTCTCCGCATTGTGTTTTTGTGCTCAAATCCACTTACTGCTCTATGCTCAAATATTAAAAAACAATTCACACCCAATTTACTGCATTCACTTGAAAATACGTCAACCATTGTACTACACTAAATTCAATCATGTGATGTCATTACGAAGGAATTCAACCACTTAATTAAATATTCAACCAAGTGAACTGAACCAAATTGCATTTGGAAATTAGTTTTGGTCCTAGCAACGATCCCATCCCCGATGCTTAATCTGTTCTTTACCATCGTTTCCAACTCTGTCATATCTCAAGGCATCATTAAACCCGTGCAATGTGTTTGAGGGATGAAACATCAGGTGAGCTGACAACCGCGCCCCACCCAGTGTTTCATCAAAGGAATAGTTTTCAAACCGATGCACGCTCACCCTTTTACAACACAATTCACCTTAATGTGTCTCAAGAATTTCTGTCACGATCCTGTCAAGCAAGTGAGTGGCTTCTAGAGCATGCCAGCATTAAATAAAATTCTGACGAATGTTAACTTTTCAGAAACGTACGGTTCGAAAACACTCAACAAAACGTTTCAGAAGAGATGATGAAAGGGACGAAGGCGAAAGTTTCATTGCCCTAATGTTGGTTTTTTCCCTGCACAATCATTTTCGTCCAACCCGACTGTAAGTGCTCTGTTGAAAGCAGATGAAAGTCACCCTAACAGTGTTGTTAGGTCAACATGAACAAACCAGGACTCGAGTCCTGTAATCACCCACTCTATGACGACATTCCCTACTCTATATGCACACCATACCTTCGCATTCACGTACATAGACCCAGCCCTGAATGTATAGCGAGATTTCAGTGAAACCATGCAACAATGTTGGAAGGACATGGAGGTTGGCAGTGTCTTATGATAGATTTACCTTTGCGAATTTGTGTATGCGAGAGCGGAAGCGTCTTCCAGCTATTTCGTGACAAGCAAATACGCTCCGGGTGTCCAAATAAAATTAAATCATACCGTCATTATGCATATTAATACGTAACAGCTATTCATGCAAAATAAAATTACATGCTATGAAAAATGTAAATTTAATAGACGACACGCTTTCATTCTATTTTCATCCTGGCAGTCACGAAAGACAATAATTCGTTGTATGTGAACATATCAACGTACCTCTATATCCCGGTTGGAGATGATTTCACGAAAATCAAAGAAGCATTTCCAAGAAGTTCAAATTCTAAATATACGTTGCAAATGCATAAATCATCACATGAATCCGGGTGGTATTAAAATGAAAATTTCATTGCTGCTGTAGCGTAAGAACGTCAATCTGGGACCTGGACAATTTCTCCGAATTAGCACTCATGTGAACAGAAACTGATATTGGGTTAATATGCTGCAGATACAAATTTCAACATTTAGTTTGAGACACGTACATCCTTGTTGAATACGCCGCGGTTGATCTCGTCGACATTTATTGCTGTCCTACTTTAAGCAATCATCCATCCACAACCCGGAGAAATTTTATTTTAATATTCGAATACTGCATGAATCCTTAAAAATTTATCTCCGTCAAAAGGACTTCTGAATCGTCTTCAAATAAAGTGTTGTTTACGCTGATACCGTAGCACTGACACCAATGAAAAAGCAATACACAACGCAGAAACTCCTACCCTAACGGCATTCGACTTTAACTTTCCAGATGCAATGGTAAGCAAAACTTGGTCCAGATAGACCATGAAGACGAGATTTGGAGGGATGCGAATAAAAACAATACCTAACAAATATTTTTACACCTGCACACAAATTTAAACGCGGAAAGCTCGCGATCACGATCTCTAGGCGTTTTATTTCGAAGCTCTCTGTCTAGCAAAGCTCGCTTTATTTGCTACATGGGATATTGGTATTTCTTTCTTTCTGATGCCCCTCCGGACTGTTCGCACTGTTTAGTGGTTACGCTATGCTGATACTGTTCATATTCTTTGGTAACACCAAGCAGCATATCGATGCGTATTTTCGCCAGTATTTTACATAAATACGTAGATTTCGTAATGTCTATGTACACATTCGATTCTTCTCTTGCGATAAATTTCCATGCGAACAATCTTTAAAACCTTGACATCAAAACATTAAAAAGCGTGAAATTTCAATTAAAAGGAATAGAATGTATGAAAATAAGCCTTTCATGCTCTTAAAAGTTTGACATATGAATGAAGATTTTTATTTATTTTAAAAATTATTTGTGTAATTGTTAAATTAATCAAAATTCAACGTAAAGCTGATTGAAATCGAGGAATTTTCTATTAATGCCTTCTCATTCCCTTTTTTGTTTTGAAGTTATCCTTTTGATTTTTTATTCGCTGATTTCATAAAGGGAATCAAAGCATTCAATTATGTTTCTGTGTAGATTTCATAAGTATCAGTCAGTTATTTAGAAGAAATGAAAGGATTTTAATTTTCCATTCATTTACATCATTATTTTCATTGTTCATTTTAGATTACTTGACTAAAGAAACCAGTCAACTTTCAGTAGACCTTTAATTCGCACTTTAAATACCAGGGCGGTCCGATAAGTTTTGGGTCTCACTGCCTGATGGAGCCCCTTTTCAAAGAGAAAGAACACAATCGTGTTATACTTTCTCATAGACGGCTACTGTCAAAATTTCCGCTGAATCGGACTTATAGTTTAATTGTGACAGCGGATGGAAGCGAACGTGTCTGAGAATTCTACACTAATGCAGAAAGCGTGATATCGGTAGATTATTCGATTCTTGCTTTCAGAAGGCAAATCCCGCAGCGAAATCAAAGAGTATCTGGATATTGTGTATGGTGACTCCGCTCCTCCGCCCTTCGTAAAAAAAAAATTGGCTTGCCAGGGAAGCGGTTAGCACGGAAAATAACGTGACAAAAATCCACGATCTCGTATTGTCACGATTAAAAGCACGCGAGATTTTTGAGGCAGAAGGCATCTGAAAAGGCCACTTGGGCATTTCCTCCATGACATATTGGACGTGAAGAACGTGTTGGCGCAATGGATGCCGGAAAACAAGCGCAACTGTGTGACCACTTCAGAACAGTTTTTGATGTTTTTAAGCACAATCCACAGGAGTTTCTGCGTCGGTTCGTGGCCTTCGACGAAACGTGGCTTCACAGGTATACACCAGAGACCATGGAACAGGCGAAACAGTGGACTTATCCCGGTGAATGTGCTCCGAAGAAGACGAAGACTCTCCTATCGACCGGAAAGATGATCGTTTTCTGGGATTTACAACGTGTGATCTGCATTGACTACCTGGAGAAAGGCAAAACGGTCACAGGGCTCTACTATGCCGAATTAAGAAGTCGATTTATCCCCAAATTGCAGTAAAAAGACCCACTTTCGCGAAGAAAATCTGCTTTTCTATGATGAGACAACGCATCAGCTCACATCTCTGCCATTGCTACGGTCGAATCGGGCTACAAAGTACTACCCTATTCTCCAGTCACTGGTCGGCCGAAATTAGAGTCGAATGAGAAGGTCATCGCAGGCACGGAGGTCTACTGTGCAGACCTCAAGAAAACGTATTTTTTCAACGGATTAAATAAGTTTGTATACAGCAATGTCAAGGGTGTCGAGCTAAGCGGTGACTATATTGAGAAATAATTCGTCACTTCTCCAAAATTTTCGTTTTTCTTTTGTTGGTCAAGTATTTATTGAACAACCCTCGTAGCTCAATCTTTCTAAGAAAAAGAGCAAACAGTTTTGACTAGTAAACAAGAAAAATTATGTTCTCATACACTTAAGATTAAGAAGCTACCCAAGGCAATTTCTCCCACCCATTTCGTTCAATTTCGAAGCTCTCTATCTTGCAAAGCTCACTTTATCTGCAACATAGGGTAGGCGTACCCTGCTTCGTCCTGCACTTACTGCGCTGTGATTCAGTTAGTTTTACAATTTTTCTTCCATTATGAAGTAACTGTCACTGCGATTTATTTTTAAAGACGAGATTTTCAAACTTTTTTGTGAAAACATGTGAAGGATCATAATGGCATGATGCTTGCGGTCGTTCGGGATGTGGTATTGTCACGTTCAACACGTTTTCTTTTTCTAATAGGGATCGGTTTGAGGATTTAAAATATTGTTTTGGAGTTGGTCACTCGTTGTTCGTTCATTGTGTTTATTATTGTGTATTAATTTGTGTTTGAAAGTTTAAAGTTTTTCCAAAATGTCTGGTCCTGGTCCTTTCGTTTTGTGTACGTGACAATTTAATATAATTGATCCTGCTATCGAATTTATTAAAATTCGTTTATACGGTTCTGTAGTTGTGTTCATTATTTAGACACAAAATATTGCTTGTGGGCGGATGTAAATATTTTCTTTGAGAGCTTAGGCTCTGGGTTTTTCTTTTATAAATCATATCGCAACCACTACATATGAATTTACATATATTTGATCTGTCTGTTGGCACCAATAAGCGTACTGTCAAGTTTTGCCCTTAGTTGGTTAACAAGGTTGTTACTAACTTTGAATAAGAGCTTGAATTATATATTTCTTCAAGATATTTTACATTTTGTGGTCCCTGGACGGACAATGTTAAAAATTTCTCTGCAACCTGAGGTGCAATGCTCTGTTAGTACGTTTCAGGTTTTCACTTTATCTGAGCTCCATTTTCAACTTTGCTATGTAAAATCCTATAACATTTATGGTCCAGTACGGAGGCTGGAGGTGGAGGTGTTAGAAGCTCAGAGTCATACTGCATATATTTATATCCAATATCTTATGTTCGAGGACCCACGCAGTAAGGAGTTCTTCTTAGTTTGAAAGCTAGGGTTCAACATAATTGTGCGGATAAAAATGCTTTCATTTTATGATCGAAAATTTTATTTAAAGAAGAATCATTTCACAGGAAATTTCACCTTCATTTGAGAGCATAATCTAGTTCTGATGAAATATTAATAAGAAAATAGTAGATGGGTTTACGCAGACATGATTTCATCTTCTGATACCTGACGCCCCGCACACCATAGATGTGGTAGGTACTCCTCAGTAAATAGCAAATACAGATAGGAGTAATAATCAAGGCCAAGCATGATGCTGAACAACTTGCTTTGCATGTAGGTTTGGCTCTGAAATGCAATCATGTTCCCAATGGTCCTAATTCTAAAGTAAATTGTTAAGCTTTCAATTGATCTTATCAGAAAGTCTTGGCAGCTATTCGTGAAACTTTAAATACAACAAATTGAGCATGCCCTCACAATGAAGGTAAAAAACTCGACGTGTAACTATCTTCAAGCTTACGTAGCCTATCTAGCTTCTAGATACCAAGATATCTTCTGGATTCTAGATAGATGATCTCATTTCCATTCGGCAGTTAGTTGTCTATAATTAGTTACTTATATAATTGATAATTTGAGCTCTCGGTACCGATGTTATGCCAGGCATTAATTTGTAATTCGGAAAAACATTTGGAAGCTGTGAAAATACATTAAGAATTCATGATTTTCCTACATCGGCCTCCTTACAATGCAGTCAGTACAAACTTTACAAACCTGTACGCCCCTAAGCCCGTGTATTTTAGTAAATCTTATCCAAGTTCCTCAACAAACTTCTATTAAAATTCAAGAAAATTTGAAAGAAAACTCAAGAAAACCAAAATTGTAGAAAATATGAAAACATTTATAATGCATAACAAAGTTTTTCTCGCTTGCTTCCGTTCTGTACACAAGAACCACTTTAAAATCATATTAGCCGCATATTACCCTAAGTCCAATTATGCTCTTCAACTTTGGATATGTTAACTTTCTTGGTAAACTTCCCGATATCCCTTGAAATGATGGCATAGCCATTCACTTCAACGATCAACTTTCGCATTCACAAAACGTGACAGCCGTTCGCTCAACGTCCTGAGATTCATGAAAACTAAATGATTTTCTTCACCTCATCCACATCCACAATGAGATAATTTAGTACACTAGTCCCTAGGCAGCCTGAATGAATCGGACAAGCTAAAGCTGAAACGAGATGTCTCCAAAGGACATTAAAGCTTAGGCACATGGGAACCGTACGACCAACACATTAATTTATTGTGAAGGTGTGTTGCTTAGTCGGTGTTTTCCCTCCAAATAAGCACCACTGACATGATAAATGATATAAAAATCATTAGTACTTGCCAAAAAACACGTTGAGCTTCGACGATAGGGGCATTGTCAAGACAAAAGTTGAACATGTCCTGAATGAATGCGAGAGGAAAAACCATAAGCCACCCACCGAGAGAAACTATTACGTGTAGGGTTGAGTGATAATATCGTAGGTCTGGACAAGCAAAGATTTACCTTATCGCTATCCTTCCGAATTATTTATGTGATCAACCACAAAAGGCCTTTAGGGATGATTTATTACTATGTCTGGGGAGCCACACTAGAATAAGCGTTCTTTGCTTCAGCCGTGCAGACATATCACGGTGAATGCTCGGTGCAACGTGTTGAGGAAGGCTGGACATGAAGAATTCAAAAAGTTTAAGTTATTCATAAATTCAAAAAGTCAAAATGCCCCCAATCGCGTTTTTTTTTCAACTTTCTTCAACAATACAAATTTAATCGGACCACGTTTTCTTGGAATCATTTTTATGATTCGATTACTTTGCGTCAAGAATTTCCAGGAAATCCAGGGTAGGTGACGCCCAGTGGGAGAATTCCGTTTCGTCGTTATTCAGTTGAATCAAATGGGCTCTGTCATCAAACATAGTGACGTATGAAGAAATGTCCTGTTTGTGGCATTTCGTTTGCCAAAGAATGGTGACAGAACGTCAGTCGCCCATGAATGATTCCCATTAGTTTGTAAAAAAAACTGCTGACCGTAAAATAAGACATTATTTTCGCAGAATGTTCGCCGAACACCCTTAGGCGCAATGTTTGCGCAGGAGGGGGCGCCTTTGTTAGTAGATGAACGATAAGCTTTTACGCATTTTCTGATGAATGTACACAATTTGTCAATTTCGTTTTCGTGCTAAGAATTTAATTTAATGTTTATTATGTGAACATGGAAAACTTTTCAGGAGTGTGAAGGTTAGAAACAAATAAGGACGGCTGCTAGCAACAAAACTTAAAGATGAAGGATTAGTTCCTATTATGTCTAGAGCTCAAACATGAAAGATTAGTTACTTTTGTGTCCTTTCTCCGACGAATCGTATCATCTAGGTTAACACACAGCTAAAGACAAATTAAGCAATCGAACTCGAAAGCCAGCAAACTGAGTAAAGTATGAAAATATGAAATTAAATTTTTATAAATATTAGCAAAAATTGTACATTTTTACAGCCTCCACGAATGAGTCTGTTTCTCGTTTATCACAGAACTGATAAATAGCAGCTGATGTTTGCAAATCGATATTCAATCCCTTGATTTTCGCCATATTTTTGAGGCTTACTTCAATAAAATGAACAACGCCACTGAGGCCTGTGAAAAAGTGGCTAAATGTCATGATGTGAGAACATGAAAAATGGTTATAGACATGCCTTGCTGGACCTTTCATTATCAAAAATGCTTCTGGAATAAGAAAGCGAGCCAAGAACTTGCTTACTTAGATCTGACCCGTTTGGTCTCGTATCCGGAATCACTTCAATTGGTTCATTCGGTTTCTCGCTTATCGCGAAGTGGATTTTCATAAGCAGAAAAGTGAACTCATCTTCAATTTCCATGAAGCAACCATCTGTAGTTGTTTTTCTGTTGTATCCGAGCGTTTTATGTCTGGCAGACGTTACTTTAACATCCTCACAAGAAGAACTAAAGTCGTGAGATTTTACGCTCCAATTTTCTTCTTCCAATTTGTGAGAATCGCATTTTCTCGAACGCTTTGCTTTATTGCAAAGTTTTTGAACTACTATCTACTCTTGGCCAGTCCTTCATTTCAGGAACGCAATACAATGACCTTCTTCTCATATATTCATTAAACACATGTTTCATGACACGAGTGATCGTAGACACATTCATACTCATTGGCGAACATTAGCGACCAACACACCTAAGCAAGCTCAATTATTTCGATTCCTGTTAAATGTACAAAGTTTTATAAGATTTTTTTTCAATTTTGACGCTTTATTGTTTTAAAATTTGTTACAAATTCATATTTCAAAGTATTGTCCATCGCTAGCCACTACTTTTTTCCATCTTTGTGGTAAAATACGGATTCCTCGTCGACAAAACGACTCACCTTTAGAGGCACCTTTAGAGGCTAGGCACGAAGTGATCCAGTTAAAGAGTACTTCAAAAGAGCGGAAGTGCTATTCCAAAAGGGCATGCGCCATCGACGAAAACAAATAGTAGCTAGTACAAATAGTAGTAGCGACGAAACCATAGTAGTAGTAGCAGAAGGGATAATGTCCGGGCGGATTGACTGGTCTTGCAACATGTGGTTGAGCATTTTCATGCTGAATAATAACTTTCGTGTCTTTGCTAGTTTTGCGGCCATTTTTATTTCAATGCTCGGCTCAAACGCATCAATTGTGGTCGGTAGAGTTGCCCTGTAATGGTTTCACCCGGTTTTAGCAACTCATAGCACACCACGCCCAATTGATGTCACTATGAATATTCGGCTTTGGCGTATGGCCGAGCGGCCCGTATGAATTACTTGTTGTTATTGTAATGAACCCATTTTTCGTCACCAGTTACAATACGATGCAAAGATCCCTTTCTTTTTTACCGTTGGAACAGCTTTTCACAAGTGAAAAATCGTCGCTTATGGCTTGTTGAGTCACTTCCAATGCTTCTGCGAGTTTTTCTTGCGTTTGACATAAGTCTTCATCCAATAGAGCCTCCAATTCGGCATCGTCCAACTTTTCTTTCTTTGTCATCGGTATTAAAATCATCACTTCTAAAACGTCAAAAGCTATACTCACAAATAGAATTTGATGGAGCATGATCTTCATTGTCTTGCTGCAGCACACAAGGACTTTGAGCTGCACATTGCGTCAAATGAAAGCAAAGAAGTAATTCTTCCCTTAAATTGTGTTTAGTTGGCACACAAGTTGACATATTCAGAACACAGAAAAACTCTGTTGTATATTCTTCAGAGAAACGACACCTAATGAAAAATAATGCCTAATAATGACGCTTCAAAATGAAGTTTGTTGCAATATTGTTCGATTCGATTGAATGTCAGTGACGCCATCTCTTGAAAATCCTTTAAAACTCTTTTGTACAGGTAATAATAAGGCTCAATTAAGTTGATGTTGCAAAAATGTGAACTAACGATCTCTTTTAAAACAAATGATAACTAGATATGAAACGTGTAAAACGATCTTTTTAAAAAACCCTTTTGAATAAAGGGGATTGCTTTAATAAAACTATGCAACGCAATGCTTTTTGTCCACTGATGTTCCGCATCACATGATACCTATAGGAGAGAGACAAAAAGAGATAGTCCATATGATGGGATAGGAAAAATCAGGTGCGTTCCGAGCTTTCACAAAAGAACTAAATCTAATCAACAGGGAAGACCCCTGTCTGCAGTTAGACCAGCCGAACGAATACGACATCCAGAAAAGATCGAAGTTCGTCAATCGTAAAGGTTGTCAATACGTTGTCAAAGCATACAACAAATTGAGACAAACACTTCTTTGATGAACCGTCAAAAGTTATATCAAGCTTGAAAATAGCAAAACAATGATTTAATTGAATATCTTGAAACAGGAGCCAATTTAACGTTAAGTGAAGTGAAATGGGTGTTCTCAAACGGATGGAAAGCCAGTGCCAAGGATGATTAAGATAATTTGATGAAACCCCCTCCCCCTTCATATACCTTATGAACAGCTTTTGGTTGCTCAGGTCCAAAAATGTGTAATATTGTGTAATTTAAGTATTATAATCTATTTACACATGAAATATTATAATATTCAACTCAGAATAAAGAAGCACAAAAAAAAAGATGCAATAAGCGAGACATAAACAAATATATTGCCAGATATATTGAACAAAAATAAATTTAAAATTCAAAAAAGATTTCCCGCTTTAAGGTTGTCTATCTCTGGTAGCACCAATCGCACTGGAATAATTGGCAGGTGACACTTTAAGCTTACTTTGTTGAAGAGAAAGCTTGAATCTTTAACTTCAGTTGCAAATGAAAATGGTTTAAAAAGAATACAAATAAAGAAGGAATTAGATACATTTTGAAATCCTATTTCAAGCAAAGGGAAAATCTCGCCGTAAATCTTCAACCGCAAATATGCATGCAACTACCGATGGTGATTTTGTTTCAGGACTAATTTATTCTGTGCGGCTCATACGTTTTCGTTGGTGAAATTTTTGTCGTCGAAATAGTCATTCCAGTTATGCAAAAAATGAAGAAAACATCAAGCGTCAAGTTCATCAGGTTAGATTATGACAATAAAAACTCACAAATGCAATAATTGAAGGACACAAAACTTTGATGAAATCAAAAGACCTCGGCTGGAAAGTTCTGATGCACCCAAATCTACCACAGACATTGTCTCTTTGGACTTTAATTAGTTTTAATCGTTTAGAAACTTCGTGTTGCAGAATAAAGACATTCATCAAACTATCACATTCATTATCACATTCATCAAATCACATTATAAAAAAATGCTCTCAAATTTTGCTGTGGACCATACCAGTGGATGTTGTTTCCACAACCCAATTTATAACATAATATAAACAAAAGAGCAATAGAAAATGCAGGACACTAACTAACTAAGTTTGCTAACGAACTCTAGCATCTTCTAATTATTAAAATTCAAAGAACCAAATTTATGCAGTTTGGAGACTCCCAAAAATTCACTTACCAAAAGCTTGATTGATTCTATTAAGGGGTTATACGTATGTGAATTTTTTTTTCGATTTTGTTTTTATTGGCTAAAAGTATGCTAATACATCCCTAGAATTGAAATCTACTTCAGAAATACTAATATACTTCACAAAATTTTTGAAAATCAATTCTCTGAAGCAACTCCAATGCTCGAAAAACGTAAAATTTGCTCGCTTTATACTACAGGGTGCGGCGCTTAAATCCGGACAAATTTCAATTCAAATTTCCCGCCATATAGTAATTCCGCCAGAGATCGCTATTGGCGTTTTTAAAAGCCATGGGCATAGTCATAACCTAAAAATGGCTGGGATGTTACGTACAAATGCAGAGTACAACCGAAGAGTCGCGATTATCGAAAGTCTTCGCGCTGGGCGTTCACCGTCAAAAATAACTCGATTCTTCAAGTTCCCAAGATCAACTGTCTACGATATTGTATCTAAGTACAATGTTTTTGAAGTGTCTCGAGAACCTTCTGCTAACCTTGTGAGGAAAACTCATTCGAGAAAACGCATGTCACGAACTCCGGCAGTCGTGGAAAAGGCTCAGGCGCTGATTTGGGAGGACCCGGGGCAATCGTTGCGGAAATTGGCATCAGTATTGGGTGTCAGCGAACGAACCATGCGTCGGATTGCTGAGGAGGACCTGCGTTACAAGTCGTACACAATAAAGATGCGTCAGATGCTGTCAGAGGCTGCCAGAACAAAACGGCTTGCTCGCTGCAACCTGCTATTGAGTTCATTAAAAAATGATGCGGCAGGACGAATCAGATTCTTTTCTGATGAAAAAATTTTCACTGTTGACGCGAAGGTCAACCGGAAAAATGATCGATGGCTCGCCAACGACCCCGAAGATGTCCCGATTGTTGCTCGAACAAAATTTCCAGCTAGTGTTCACGTCCTAGGTGTTGTGTCCAGCGAGGGTGATGTCATGCCACTACATTTCTTCGAAAAAGGACAAACTATCAATAAAGAAGTTTATCTGGAAGTTTTGACAAATGTCGTGAAACCTTGGATAGTAACTGTGGCCACTGGGAGACAATACGTCTTTCAGCAGGACGGCGCACCGGCTCACACGAGCAATTTAGTCCAAAACTGGCTATCGGATAACCTGGACATGTTCTGGAGCAAAGAGTTCTGGCCCCCGAATAGCCCGGATTTGAACCCCCTGGATTTTTATGTTTGGAGCGTAGTCGAAAGGGTTACTAACAAGTCCAGGCACCCTAATGTCGCATATCTCATATCGAAGCAGCATTCACCAATATGGACAGCGCTGCTTCGAAGAGAGCATGCGACCGTTTCAGGACCAGGATAGAAGCGGTCATTAGGACTGAAGGAGGATATATAGAGTAATTTTACTTTCAACAGGTACAAATATATTTCTGTAAATGAATTTTCAATTTTTTTCATGTTATGAGGAAATAAACTTGTTTTAAAACAGAAAAAACAATTTGTCCGGATTTAAGCACTGCACCCTGTATATAGAAATTAATATACGCTGTATAGGACACGTTCCTTCGTAAACGACGCTAGGAAAGCTTCTGTTAACTCGATCGACTACACGGTGCATTTGAGGTTAAAGTACTATAGTAAATCGTTCAATGCAGTCGTGTGGTCCATCGCGCCGAATTATGTGTCGAGCGGCAAGGCGGTGCTCGATATCGCGGCGGATATCGCAGTTATCTTATTTAATGATAGATCATCTACAACTCATTAGTATTGACTGCAGGACCTAATTTTTACAATTTCTGCTTAAAAACAGACGCCGAGCGAATAAAGGCTGCTGAGCGCTCAATTTCCGACGTTGTAAAAGAGACGAGACGCGGCCTTTTAGCATCAAGAAAAGACGAGGAGGATAAATCCACGGTCTTGGAAGGCCAACTGTATGGTGCTGGGATAGCAGAGTAAAGGTAAAAAAATTTGTATATAGTAAAATTTTGAAAATGCACAACTTTATAAGGTTTTGAAACTTTAAACGCGTTTATCTCCAAAGTGTATTTTTGAAACATGCCGGAAACGAAACTCTATCAGTTTTCATCCGATTGACTTGCCGTTATAACTGTAGCTTCTTGATTTGATTATCTAGTGAAGTACACACGATTTTAGCGATTGGTTTTGTTTAAAAAGAGTTATAAGCAATTGAAGTCATTTTTTCGGTCGAAAATGCAATTTTTTTATTAAATGGTCGCCATTTTGCGAAAAATCGATATTAAACTATTATCTTGTGTACTTCACTAGCAAAACTCATGGAGTGTATGAAAAAAATTTTTCATTGTTCCAGATGCAGATGGGGCTGAGAAACTTGTCCGGCCGCGGAACGTCTTTTGTAAATACTAGTGACTTTGACGTGCACTACAGCCGCCATTTTGTATTGAATTTAAAATAAAAAAATGTTTTTGCATTCTCGAAAAGTTGCCTTTTATATTGATATATTATTTATAAAAGCTTTTTTTCAAAATCCTTGAAAAAAAAATCCTGAAAAAGGGCTTGTTTTTCAGCCTTCACATAGGTATAACCCCTTAAGGCATAATATGATGCCAGAATAAAATTTGAGGTTTAATATTCATTTTTAAAAATATTTCCCTTTGTAAAAATAATTTTATATAAAACACACCATTCAGGACACAAGACATCTAAACTCTTTTAGGAAAAGAAAGCTTACAGCTAAAGAGTTTTCCGTAAATCTCTCAATTTATCTGATTTCTCTACGAGCACTTGCTCCACTCTAAGCTAGAATATTGAAAAACAATTTTCAATCAATACGGAGAATCCGATTGAGATCTCACTTTCGGTATTTTCTGCTCATTTCCTACTGTTCCAATACCTATCCAGCCTAGTCGAACGTTAGAAAATCATTCAAAAATCAATAAAGTGGCCATAACAATTGTATAAGTCCTAGTGCAGTTTGATGTCATAGCTGTAACGATTTCTCAAAGACCGACTGACATTGAATGGCCAATTCGATAGCCAATTTCAAGGATAAAACTTAATAGGAAAGCTTCACTGTTTGATCAATTGATTATAACAAGGACACTAATATAAACAGACTAAGAGTAAAATGTATAAGCTGGATTTCGATGAGCACTATGCCACCCAGTTGAATCGGCGCTAGGAGGACACATTTTTATGGATATTTCCTGTCAGCTACATCCTCGTGGGTTTCTATCTTTGGTTAGTACCTGTAACTCTAGAAACTTCTGTGATGTGGATACTTCGCACGGAATATAAACCTGGCATTTAACTTGTATTTTGTAAATATGAGGGCATATCTACGAAGATTCTTCTTACATCTTTGATTGGACTACGAAAGGGCTCTGCAAATCTTACTTTAAAGCATCAGAAATGGGAAGCGAGGATGTAAATGTAAACATAAATATTATATTAAAAGCCGCTGTCGCATACCAAGTATTCAGAAACATTTTTTTTTAATTTGAGGACAATGCTCAGGATATTTTTACCTACTTTACAAGACGGATATTCAGACTGACTACTGTTGCCTAGTCTTAGAACGAACATGTTTCCTTATCATTTCATTTTCAGAAGCAAATCAAGGTTAAATCCATAGTCTGCAACACTGCAAATACAGCGTAATAGTATACAACCTTATTCACCTTTTTGTTCTCAATAGTACTCAATACACGAAAACCCTAACCTCCTAGTCCCGAAACTTCTTCTAACCCGCGAAGCAGATAACAAATTGATTGCGGTGAATTTTATCTTAAGATTCTCGCACCACTGCTCCAATCCTAAACATTTTAGCTCGAAAATTCCCGTTCATAATAAGATATAAAAAGGAAAGATAAGATAGGATATTTTATTGTCTCGCTAACAAGCAACCTTGCTTTTAGTGTCAAATTTTACTATGGACTTTTCCCTGGCATTTCACCAGCCGAATTTCCCACGTACTAGATCAACTCATCAATTTTCAACGGAAAGGCGAGAATTTGCTTGGACTGAATCAAATCTAATCCGAATAAATTCCCATTGAATTACGTACCGGGAAAAATGGAAAAGGGAAAAAATTGGTAGTGATTGAACGGGATTTATTAGGGACTGGGAAATAGAGTGTGTGTGAATGAAACGCGGAAAAATTCAATGGCAGAGGAAAATCTGTACAGGTCAGATCAATATTCTGGGTTGATCCCAACGCAATGACTACCGCTTTATTGACTCCCATCTAACCAGTTTTATTATGAGTGTGGAGAGTATTTTATGTTATATCACCTGTGATCCCTAAATTTGCCCGTCAAAAGAGATAAGCCTTAAGGCTGCAATCAGATACAAATCATTATATCCTTTTCCTTAGTTTCGTTTCTTTAAAGATAATTTTCTTCTTTGAAACGAGACTATGAGGAAATTCTGTAAAATTTTAGGAACCCTTACACAATGCAACGTTACACCATACAGCATTATGTGCATATTAATCTAAAGAACATACCTTAAAATACACTTTTACTGATAAAGGATCCTCGTACCACGTACGGGGTATGTTTTCTACCAACAAGTCTAAATATTAGGCTCTACTTTCAATTATGGCCGCCTCCAGACTATATATATGGCCTGAAATAAAATTACGATGAATGAATTTTATCCTTGGATAGTGTTACAAAATATAAAACGTCCTAGACACATGGGCGGAGAATTCCCTCTGGGAAAACTAACGAACCCAACCTAAACGAGACGGCATAAAACCAACGACACGTAGATAAAACGCGCAACATTTTAAAATCAATGGGATGTGGTGAGGGAATCCGGCACTAAGGATGTTTTCATTCTGTAACATGCCATAGTCAATGCGATACCGGCTGAAGGCTTTGTACTAGACAAAATGGATAGGACAAGCACATGAAAATATGTTGGCAGTAAATGTGTTGATTATGCCATTTATGATGGTATAGGACAACATTTTCCAGTATATTATTGGACATCTTTCATGCAAGGACAATGTGACATTCAAATAAAATTTTGAATTTCCCATGTGTGACTGGAATGAAAGTGTCTAATAAATTGTATCATTCAAAATCAAATAGCATAAGCATTAAACAGACAAAGACACAAAATGGTAGTGTAGACAAACAAAGTAACCTGATTCCATGACTGCAGGTGTAAAGTAATACCAGGTTGAAATATACTTTTAATTCAAGATTTTCAGGATACAATAACAAAGCACATGGTTTTAATTTTCACCAAAATTTTTGTGACCGTCACCGATGCTAATAGAAACATTTCATAGAAACATTTCATTCTAAGGTCTCTTTTTCTGGAGGCGATTTATTTTTGCTCATCAAAGCTCAACCCAAAAGAAATGCTACTTACAGTGTAACCTCCATAATTGCAACCCCCGTTAATTGCAATACTCGAAATTTGCAACGGCCAATATTTTTCTATTGTAGACTCTAAAGTTGCAACTCTTGTTGCAATTTTAGAGTCGAAATCAAATCAAGACCGTTACATTAAAATTTCTTACCCTGTTGTATGCACTCACAAGATATTTATTGGAAGTCTAGTGGCAGAATAGTACATATTTTCCGGTACATCCCCCAATACGCGTGCTTGTCAAGTGGTATGTTCATGTGATTTTCGTTTAAATTTCGTTTTCTTACATCGCTCGAATGGTTTATTTGAAAATGTCGGGTACAAAAGCACATAAGTTTTTATCATTTACAGATAAAGCGCAAGTTATAACAGATTTCGAAACTGTTTCATCTATTGCCGCCTTATCTATCAAATACGGCGTCAACAAATCGACAATTTGCCGTATTATGAAAAACCAAAACAAATTCAAAAAATTTGTGGCCAATGCAGAATTTGGATCCGATAAACGGAAAACGATGCGCCAGTCTGAATTTCCGAAAATGGAGGCTGCGCTGTATAAGTGGTTTTTGGATCAACGATCAAAAAATATACCGATGTCTGCGGAATTGCTGAAGGAAAGGGCAAAATTTTTTCACAACAAAATTCGAGAGAATTCGAATGGATTCAATGCAAGCAACGGTTGGTTCATAAAATTCAACAAGCGACACGGGATCCGGCTTCTGAAAATTTGTGGAGAAAAGCTGTCAAACAATGCAGCTGCCATTGACAAATTTGTTGAAAAGTTCCATTCCGAAATCAAGGAATTGCAATTGAAGTCAGAACAGATATACAACGCAGATGAGTCTGGCCTGTTCTGGAAGCTTTGGTGAATTTCCGGGAAACTTAAGCGCCTGGGCGGAAAACTAATAAGGAGAGGATAACTTTTCTAGCATATACAAATGCAGCCGAAACGCATAAAGTTAAGATCCTAGTGATAGGAAAAGCCAAGAATCCCAGGTTATTCAAAAATGCTGGAGATCTTCATGTGGTGTACAGAAACAGTGGCAACGCTTGGATGACGAGATGTTACTTCGACGACTGGTTTCATCACATATTTGTTCCAAAAGTAAGGTCTTCAATTTCCGAAATTAAATTTATTGATTTCAATGGACTTTATTTTGCTTTAGGTCCGCAGATTCCTAAGTGTTCAGGGACTTCCACCAAAAGCACTTTTACTGCTTGATAATGCTCCATGCCATCCAAAAGATGGCAAGTTTGAAAGTGATGACGGTATGATATCCGTAATGTGCTTCCCACCTATGGACCAAAACGTGATCAGGTTGACAAAACTTTTTTACAAAAAAGCCTTGTTGGCCCAAATTGTAGGTTCTGAGGAATCGGACACGGAGCAAATAATTAAGGGAATAAACTTAAAACACGACGTATGTCATTTACATATGTGGAGCATGGGCGAAGGTCAGATAACACGTTATTGAAAAATGCTGGGAAAAATTAATGACACCAGTCTCTGATCGGACGGAAGAGGATGACGTTCCGCTGAGTATCATAAGATCAGAAAAGCAGTGCATGAAAGATTTAATGGTCCCAATAGGTGATCTTCTGAAACAAATTGGGCCTGATGATAAATTAACATCAGATGATATTGATAACTGGAGCAGAGATTTGTTTTGAAGAGATAGACGACAATGAAACAAAGTCAGTTGACGAAAGCACCTTGGAGATAAAAGTGAACAAGTATAAAAACAACAATAAAAAATGAAGACGCAGTACGAAGCTTTAACATTTGTATTGAATTGGCTGAACAGAATAACGAAAATCTTCAGGATATAATCGTTTTGCAACAATTGAAGGAGACAGCTATTGTGAAGCAAGGCAAGAGCCAGAAGCAGGCAACACTTTTTAACTTATTTGAGAAAATCTGAATACATGTGTTTGAAAAATAAAGGTGTAAGAAAAGTTTTTGTTGCACTCATTCTTTTTGAATTGCAATATTTTTTTTTTCCAATAAAAATAACTTCATTTGTGTTAATTGGTTGTTTTCCTTCACAAAAAGTACTGACCCGAAAATTGCAACAAGTCTGTGTTTCTATTAGTTGCAATGACCGAGATTACACTGTATTTGTACCTGATAAATTCAGCAAAACAGATTCAAATATATCTCAGACGTTCGTTTTGGTGTTGTCGCAGGCCAAAATTAACTCTGGGTAGCTTGGGTCCGCCGGGCCTTGCTTCGTGGGTCTCGAGGACGCGTTTCGGCTGCATACAGCCATCTTCAGCTCGTTCTGATGTCTTTGTCGCGGTGTCCATCTTTTTATATGTGAAACTTTTTTCGGTGGGGTAAGTCTGGTTAATTAGGTGTTAACGAGGGTCATTAAGTTAGGGTCTTTTCAGGATCGTGGGATTATCGTTGTCGGGTTCGTCGCGTTTTCTTTTTTTGACAAGGATTGGGTCAAGGACTAAAAATATTGTGTTGTTGGTCATTATTTGTTCGTTGATTTTTTAAAAAAACAAAAAAAAAATTCAAACATTGACTTTTTTCAGTCAATTTTTTGAATTATTCTTCGACCAGGAATGAGGACGCGAACAGTGACGGAACGGCCTAACAGCTCTTCGGAGGCCACTTATATCTTTTCGATTCTTTCGATTCGATCTTCAGCGATTTATTCAGTTCATGCTGGGACCCGTAAGCCAATAGATAACCCGAAAATCTCTACTTTCTAAGAAGAAAATTCAAGACTGGCTGCTTATCTGTCAAAATCTCAAAAACCTCGGAATTGGTACGTGCAAACATCCTTTTTACGGACGACTCGTTGGTTCAATTGTATCCAATATCCAATCAACTAAATAGAAAAGTGAAAACCAGCGATCGCGCAAATAGTTCAGTAATACAGACTCCGGAATTCGACTCCAAAATCTTGGTGGATGACGGAGTAAACGGTCGCGGAAAATGCCATCCTCACTTTGTACAAGAACGTGTCTCTGTTAGTGGAGAATTTCAAAGAGTAAATATTCTCCATTTTTTTGTGCATGGCCACACTCACCGCAAATACTTCAAGGGCGAAAAGGATTTCGATATAAGATGGCACATACTACTCTGAAATCTGACGAGACGATTGATTAACATTAATCTAATGTGTGAATTGATAGGCCTGGTCTTTCCTCTGGTTTCAACCCTATTGAAAATGTGTTACATTAAAAGAATAGTGAAAGAAGAGTGTCTAGATTTATCAGACCAAAAATTAGATAGCAGCTGATTCGACGTGTAAGGAAAAGTTAATAAGGCGGAACAAATTTTAATAATTTTGAATACTTATTCATTAAGAACTACTTTTATATAATCAGTCATTAGAACTACGGAAGTTGAGAAACATTAGACTTAATAAAAAATATAAAAATATTTATTATGTCAAAAAAGTTAAAAGGCCGCCTTGCCGCCATCAGTAGGGTGAGACGAGGTACCCTGCGGGGTAAGATGGGGTATGGGGAACATATTCTGCTATCGCTTGCAAAGCTCGCAAGTTGAGCCTCGTCGTCTACCCTAGTGCGCTCGCAGAGGGAACATGCGGCCCACCCTTCATCTAAATCCAAGTTTTTTTCGATTACATTGAAAACAAAGGATAATATTTTCATCGCTATCACCTATGGTTGCAAATTTGGACTGATATCGGTTATCTTCTTTATCTTCGGTTTTCTTATTCCTTATTTTGTTATTTTTTCTCTTGTTTAATTTTTTCATTTCTATTTTTTTGCCATTTCTAGTCAGTTTCTTTTTTTTTGAATTATTTTTATTTAATTCATTTTTAATATGGTGAAGAAGTAATAACAGCCGTAATATCCTTGTTTCGTTGTCGCACGTATTATTTTTGCAAGTTGCAGAATAAGGAATCACTTTTTCAGGACTGACAACAGAAAACATTGATGGTGATCAAGTATAATAGTCTGCCCTTGATTTATTTATTTATTGCTAATGCAAATAGAGCACTCAGGCGAAGGCTCTGTTTCAATCTTAGGATGTGTCATGACAACAGACATATCAGCGGTTCGCCAATAATTTCTTTGTCAGAATCTTGAGCTCCCGAAACGGAAATGATAGCTATATATGTAGCAATGCTTCAGTGACGGAAAATCTCTCTCTTTGTGAAATATATGTAGTCAATGATGGAGCAATGACAATGTCGGAAAACACTATTTGGTCGTATGGATGAGTTTGACTGAGCTGAGTCTGCCATTGGAGAAGGTTGAAAATAGGCTTCACCAAAATGTTGCCGGACAGTTACTCTCCTTCTTGAATCGCTGCAAGGTTAGGCTGTAACTTTTGGTCGTGGTGTGGGTGTGGGAGAGCGTTTCCGTCGTTTCTTTGACAAAGTTTTTAGTTTGTTTCAACATTCAAAAATACAGTCACGTCATTCAAAGTATGCACCAATAGATGCTATGACCTTCTCCCTTCTTTCTGGTAGATGATGGATTCCTCGGCGGAAAAAATCCCCATCCTTCGATTCGATCCAGTCATCGAGCTATTTTTATGATGCCTTCACAAGAAGTAAATCGTTCTCAATTGAGGGCCGATTGCATGGAGCGGAACAAACGGAAATCCGAAGGGGCAATGTCTCTGAAATACAGCGGTTTTGGCAAGATTTCCCAATTTACATCTTGCAAATATTGTTTAACCGGCTTGACTACGTGTGGCCTTGCATTGTCATGTAGCGAAATCAGCTTATCAAGTCTGTCATTCCATTCTCGCCGTTTTTCCTTCAGAGCTCGATTCAGACGGATGAGTTGCCGTCGGAACATACCCCCCTTTTAATGTTTGTTTCAGATGGTTTCAGGAGTTCGTAATAGATGACGCCACTGTCGTCCCACCAGATGCACAACACAACATTTGAAGCGTGAATATTCCGTTTTGGCGTCGATGGACCTGGCTCACCTGGCATTGCCCAGTGTTTTGGTCACTAAGGGTCGTCGTAGTACATCAATTTCTCATCCCCTGTCACAATTCGATGCATGAAACCCTTCTTCTTATGTCGTTGCAGAAGCATCTCGTACGTCTGTTCGATGTTCTTCTCTCTCAGTTGATATGGCATCCAAGTCTCAGCTTTTTGGATCATTCCCATGGCGTGCAAGCGCTTACCGAAGATAGATCTACCAACATTTAACTCCTGCGACAATTTTTCTAGGCTTCAACTTGAATCTTCACCCAACAATTCCCATGGTTGTGAATCTTCAAATTTTTTCGGTGCCCCTTCACGATTTTTATCAGTCTCGTCAAAATCACCATTTTTAAAAGGCCGATACTACTCTCGGCAAATCATCTCCGATGGAGCATGATCATTGTAAACATCGAGCTCTATACAATAAGTTTCCGCTGTACTTTTCTTGAGAATGAAATACTGAACTAGGACTTCCACAAATGCAGCTTTTTCGGTATGAAAGTCGACATTTTCACCACGAGAAAAAAAAAAAGCTGTTCACGCTTTGACGAAATGTCGAATACTGCGTCAGTGGGCCTACGCATACAATCTTTGATTCCAACAACACTACCGCAGCAGACAATAAAATATTATTTGTAAGGACATTTGTCTACCAACGGTGGAAACTTATTCCCATACCCAAAACTTGCTGAAGGGCTTCAAGTGTGCTACGTCGGCCACTTAAAGTCGATGAGCGATATGTGGAGGGATGCATAGTATAATAAACTCATTAGAACGAACTTCATTGATGACTTTTATGTTTTATGTGTGGGTATTGTGGCCATCTAACAACAGCAGCACGTAAAT
The DNA here is from genome assembly GCA_954870665.1 of Stratiomys singularior. Lineage (NCBI taxonomy): Eukaryota > Metazoa > Arthropoda > Insecta > Diptera > Stratiomyidae > Stratiomys > Stratiomys singularior. Next base: position 158,230,717 of record OX940878.1, on the reverse strand, counting down.
ATTTACATTGATGTAAGAAAAACTCAAAATTGTGATGGAACTAAAGTATTTCCAGTTGAAGAGTTCCCTTATTGGTCAACTGTTGAAAACATACAAGAATCATTGAAAATCAACTTAGGCATGACATAATCCATCACCAAATAGAAAACACAAAGCCACCGTTAAAGGAACCAACTACACCATTTTTCATTATCAACATCAATATCTTCTACAAGAAGTCATTAAACACGCCTTTAAATATTTATGACAATCTACCCGTGCACTTACACACGCAACCCTATACCACCCTTATCCAGCAACGTACAATCCTCTCAGTTACTTCCGCGCAACCAGCCATCAGTCAGTGTCAACTTAGCAACAAGTTTAACCCCGATCTATTGAAATAAGGACATGAGTAACGACCACGAGATACTGTTGCATTTTATATGTTCACGCGGACAAAGGAGCTACCACGTCGCGAAGAAATACGCGAGCTCCTTTGCAATCCATGTTCAATTCATTCACTTCCTTCCCGATACATTCATGCAAGCATATCCATCGCCTCCTCCTACTGCTACTCAGACAACTAAAAGTGTATTCACTGTGGCAAGGACACTTGATGTGCTTCTGGTGAGGGTGATACTCAATATACCTTGCAATTCTATTGTAGCTTTATAATGCATGGATAAACATTCGAACCGAGGTAATTGCATATTGAGTCAGAAAAATCGATAGGTCAAAGGAGTTAGTAGTATTTGTCGGGACTTCCCTGTGCGCTTACAGCCGTTAAGAATGAAGGCTTATAAAGGCTGATTGCTCAGTATGTTAGCATAATAATCCAGAGTAAATACACAATGAGTATCCGTGAATTTCCGACGAATTAAGTCTATTTGGGGCGACTGGGCTGACAAATCGATTGTGATTTATACGCAGAAGTATTATTCCAAAAGGAATTTCTCATCTCCCGAATCTTCACTCGTATAGACTGGTGTTTTATCTTTGGACCATTCCTAGCGGAAATATTAAAATCATAAAACGCATTGGTTTAGTCCCCACATACTCGCATCATTATCCTTTAGCTTTCCGACTCTTAATGCAAAATACATGCCTAAAGGAATATAAAAAGTTTTTTACTAACTTCAAGGAAGGTATGCAGTTTTTCCTGGTTACATTCAAAACGAAATATGGCTTCATAATAGTGTCAAAAATGTTAACACCCTTCGCACATAAAACACACCACACCACATCCTTTATTGAATCCACCGAGGTCCCACATGCAATGAACGCCATACAAATAATGAAATATATTTATCAAGTGTTGTTTTCTCAATGGCTCCCCAGAAACTTCATATACAGCGAGCCAACAAATAAATATCCGGAAAATGTTAGTTTTTTGACACATCGGAGAAATACAAATGGATATATACACATCCGTACCTTTGCACGTGAATATTCAAATGCAATGGTACACAACAATTGTTATAAAGGCTAGACAATAGATACATATCTAACATAGAAAAATGAAACATTTGATGTACATATGCAACTTACACGCTTCAATACACTTCAATAATGCATGCAGCATATACGCGCTGTATGGTTGAATTCCGAACATGCATTGTGTGTTTGCGAATTCAATGGAATCCTACAGGGAAATCACCATTATACCTTATACTCACCATTATATTTTTTTATAATTATGTCAACAACTAAACGTCACAAAAAAAATCGAGACCTTGCATTTGTAACGCTGCAAACTTCACACCTTATGCTTTGACATAAGACGACGCTCAAAATCGTCATCAAGGAGATGGTAAAAATTGTCCATTAATCCGATCGAAAGGTTTATTGTCGGCTCTTACACTGAAATTATACCAAAATGGAAACCATGCCACGTAGTGAATGAATGTGGATAAACTAATGCTTTTTGCGTACATTCCATTAACAACAGACTACACATCGGTGAAGATCCAAATTTATTTCTTTATCACATACTGAAACTCATGTATTGCTCTTGTAATTTAAGTGTAAGTGCTACACGGACTTTAGCTTTACCTGTCTGGAAAAAAAATTGGAAAATATGAATTTGTCTACGGTCTTTACATCGACGATTAAGGGAACCGCGGCCTTATGCGGAATTTTCTCCTGAAATCAGAAGATAACAACCCAGTAAGTTTTTAATTGGTGGAACAATTGGCCAATGAAGAATCAATAGTTACAAGTGATCAATATGTGGAGGCAAGCATGTCCGCTCGCTGGCCAAACGACGCAGAGTTGCGAGAAGACAACAGTTAAATAATCCTCTGTTGAGGATTATGTCTTACAACGTGGGCGTGACTCCGAAATATAGCCCCTGCTCAGCTATCTGAACCCAAATTTTGAATTGCAGTTGTAGTTTAGGGCACAAGAACAGTCAACCGCAAGTGCTATGCTCCAAAGAATCTTCATAGTCACATCCCCAACTCTGTTGAAAGCAGAAACAATAATTCAGTTGCCACAAGACCTCAAAGTTGACAGCACGAAGTACTTCACCTGGAAACCCTATAACAATAGCTGTCCACAGAAGTGAAGAGAAGCGGCTAATGCGGAACGTGTGATCCTAAAACTTTTTAGAAACACCACCAATGTCCTGAAGAATGTCAATAAGAACATGACAGATGGTTTTACCAAGCTCGAGATCCTGGTCTGTAGGATTCAGTTGCACAACCGTAGGTGGCTTAGGGTGTGGAATAGACTGAATGTTTTCAAAAGTAGCGAAAGCATGGCAAGCTAATGAGGGCGAAAAAACGAAAGTGTCTCGAATTGACAGCGTGCAGCGAAGGGGAAGAGATAGATACTCACGTCCAACTGGGATGCTCCAAGGCATAACAGAAAGTTGCTTGGAAGTCACAGCTTGTGAGGGCAAGAGAAGTGACAAAGCACGAATGTGTGGAACTAAGGTGACGCCTAACAAAGAAAGAATGATGCTCTAATGACAGACAGACGTCTTCCTGTTACGTCCACTATCTTAAAAAAAAGCTAAAACTTGAAGTCCGAGAATGAAGGATCCTGAATATCGACGATACGAGCAACCAAAACAGGTGGGCTCCGCATGGTTCTCGGGATGGAGTCCACAGACAAAGGCTTGTTTCAGAGTGCCAGTAAGAACATACTTGGCTTGAAAGGTATGACCTTAACATTACAGCAAATGGCCTTTTACAAAATAATGGGCATTGATTGTTTCAGGAAAGTCAAAGAAGTAGAAGGCTATTAGAGTAAACCTTCCTACTGTAGATAGCTTTGCCATAAGTTTTAAGCCTACCAAAACTGTGTAAATCGTAACAAGAGTGGACATGTCAGAAAATGACTCTGCGCGACTTTTGGCCACGGAGAAAATTTAAATCATTTAGATAAAATACATAATTAGCTGAAGAGAGATCCTGACTCGCTGCTTTGATTGCCATACATGCTTACACATTTCCAGCGGGTTGCAAAAGGTCAGATCGAAGCAAATTGTGCTACAAGTCGACGGAAAATTCCGATCAGCTCACACCAAACCCCCCTATGTTAATGTGAGCCTTCAAGCAAAGCACAATTCATTATCCTATACGTCGAGATATATGATATAAATTATATAAGCCCTTCAAAAATAAACCACATTATATTGCAAAAGAATGCACAAATTTAGTTCTGCATCTTGTGAAAAAAATCTAAAAGCCTGAAGATGTAGCACAATGATGCACTAAGCAAGAGAAAAGGCACAATATGATCCAATACTTCCAGATCAACTTGCACCATAGCGCAACCGCTCCTTGCAACGTGGTCAAGCACCATAGCTTGCTTGTCGGCATTGCAAGGAAGAAAGAGCTTATCTACTATTGATATCTCAACGGCATCTCAATTAGGAAGAGGCAGGATTTTTCTTTTTGGTAGGGAGGTGAAGGCTGTTTACGCCCTGAGTGTGGGACTCCCAGACGCAAAATGCTTTTGGACTACCCACTAAACACCTCCCCTGTCAACCTGAGAACCTAGCCTGGAACCGTTTGACACATTACTTCGGGCTAGGCCTCGTGTTCTTACGCCTAGAGGAGCCTTCGCATTATGGGTATCTCTTCTCTAACGGGAAGGACGGGAGACGAAGGAAGTGCTAGAAGAGATCCATCCATCCCCGATGCCTCCCAGCGCTCCAATAAAACTTTTTTTAATATAAGCACTGCCAGAGCATATTGCGCCACGCAATTCCAATTGTCAACTGTTTTCAGCATTACTCCGGCGATAGTTTCCGGACAGAGCTCTCCGATTTCGCTGAGTAGGACCCCTCGTTGCTGTCTCCACCTTTTGCAGTAGAAGAATGTGTGGCAGGCGTCATCCATTTTTCCTGCACAAAACACACAGTAAGGAGACCGTGCTTTGTCAATTTTATAAAGGTAGGACCGAAAACAACCGTGAAATTATTGTAATTGTTATTATATTATTTAAATTGTTGTAACCGAAAACCACAAACAAACCGCATAAGAGCTGGGTCAAGTATAAATCGGTCTCACCATGAACTCGACTGAAGCACGGCCTCAGGTCAGGGATCAGACGTGCAGTCCACCTTCCCCTTGTTTCTTGCTCCCAGGACTGTTGCCAATCACTGAGAGAGCGACATCTCTCTTCCTTGGTGATCTCTTCTCTTCGATCTTCGCCTCTGCGCAGGTAAATACTTCTGCGCTCTCTCGCACCAGCACTGCCGCCCCGGAGACCGTTCGATATGTGCATGAGATTCGCAATGTTCCTTGTCTCTGCACCGGTTCTGTTCCGGTTCTGTTCCGGTGTAACTTCATGCTGAGGGCGTCGCCCCATGGTTCTGATCCGTAGAGTACAAGCGACTGCACAACGCTCATTAAGAGCCGTCTCCTTAATGTGGTGGGCCCCCCTATGTTGCCCATCAATCGGGTGAGTGCCGTCACTCGCGCTGCAACCTTGTCAGCTACTGCCCTGATTTGTTGGGGAAAACTCATCTTCGAGTTTATCAGGACGCCCAGGCGCTTTACTGCTGATTTCGATTCGACCAGCTCGTCCCCTACACTGATAGGCCGTACTCTGGGGATTCTCTTTTTCGTTAGCATGACCATTTCGGTTTTTTCCAGTGCCAGATTTAATCCGTGAGCGGTCATCTAGTCCATTACCCTCCGCATTAACGCATTGAGTCTGAGTTGCGCATGGTCTACTGTGCGTCCAGCGACCAGCGCCGCGACATCGTCCGCATAGCTGATCAAACGTGACTCTTCCGGCAGTACAAGCTGCAGGAGTCCATCGTAGGAGATGTTCCACAGGTCCGGGCCAAGGATAGAGCCCTGAGCGACACCTGAAGTAAGATTTGTACTTCGCCTACCCTCCTTCGAGTCGTAAAGTAGGCTGCCGTCCTTCAAATAGCTCCTGAGAATCCGCATCAGGTACACTGGTACTTGAAAACGATTTTCTAGCGCTTCCATAATATCCACCCATCTAGCGCTGTTAAATGCATTTCGGACATCCAGAGTCATCAGCAGGACGACCCGTCGCGTGGAAATACTGTGAGGCTCCGCACGTTTGACCCCACCTCTGCTGGAATCCCAGATGGTCCTGGAGCCTTTCTGGCCTTCATAGACAAGACTTCTTTCTCCAATTCCATCTTCGTGAAAAATGGAGTTTCTATTTGTGTTTCATAGTGAACGGCTTTAACGATGGCGGGATGGATGGGGAAGAGAGCCCGCACGATTTCGTCCATCTTTTCTGCCTCGTATGAGTGAGGTGACCTTTGGACACCGAGCTTCCGCATTACTATTTTGTAGCCCAGGCCCCATGGGTCTCTGTTTGTGTCGACCACCAGGTTTTGCCAGCGGCTGGCCTTGCTGCTGTTGATAAGTCTACGGAGGCATTTTCTAGATGACTTGTAAGCAGCTAATCGGATACATGCCTCTTCCCGGGTTCGAGCTCGCTGTGTCCAGCGTCGTAGTTTGTGACACTCCCTTCGTTTTTCGGTAATTTTAGGTGACTACCAGTATACTGGAGGCTTGCTGTGCCGGGGTCTTCGTAGGGGCATTGAAGACCTGCAGGCGAATGTAATGATTCTCATTGTTGAGTTAACAACATCTCTTGCTGCGGGTTCTCCGTCCTCTAGCGTTGCTTCCGACAGCGGTGATCGTGCCATAAGCACTTCAACAAACTTCTCAATATCCGCTTTCTCAGTATTCTACCGGAGCGCAGAAGAACAAGCGCGTGGTCTTCGGGAATCTCCAGAGCTCCATCCTCCGGATGGATCTTCAGAGCTATGTACTGGTGATCACTGGCCGAGTAATCCTCTAGCACTCTCCAATTTTGCCGTATCTGACAAAGAACCCACCCTATTCTTATTTTGCCCTGCTTCAGAAGCTGTTCTGCTTCCCTCTCTGTGACGTCGATTATGGCCATGCGTTGACCCCTGTTGTTCGGTTTGGACAGCCTGACTTTCGTCTCGCCTAGTACGGGGAAGTCGCGTTTTAAGGCGTCTTCTATTTCGGGCAGATCCGTAACGCAGTCAATGTCTCTAATTTCCAGCGTGGCCTTAGACTCCAGTGAGGCTACAGTTGCCTTCTCTCCTAGGAATCTTTTGACTGTGTCTTTATTGTTTGCATCTGATCCGAACTCAACAAGTAGATCCCCCGAGCGAGTTGGCCGTAAAGCTTTTATTGCAGTTTGTATGTCTTCGGGTTTTACCGCTCCCTTGATTTCTCGCAGAACATCCACATAGGATCTAGCGTCGGTGGGTTTAACCAGCAGTGCCTGCCCAATGGGTTTTCGACGCTTCTTAATTTTAGTTTCCTGGGTTATCTGTGATGATTCACTGCATTTCGGTTCCTGTGGATGTTCATCGATTTTGGACTTCAGGGCCGCTTTTTTAGCTGCCTTTTTAGCAGCTTTGGATAGTGCCGTCTGAAAACCCTCCACAATCGCGATTTGATCGTTCGGCGTCCTGTCCTCGTCCTTCCTCCGTTTATCCCGATCCCCTTTGATTGGACTGCAGCCCAACCTTTTGGTGGCAGTAGAAATCGGGACGGCTACTGCGCTGTCAAATATATTAGCCTGTTGCTTTTCCTCTGCCTTTAGCCACCTGCGTTTATAATGACGTATTCGGGTTAGGAGGTCTTCCAACTCCAGAACTCCGTTTTTAACCCCTTTGCTAAGGTTTGTTTGTGCGTTGCATGTGGCAATGATGCGTTTAATAATCCTTTCTGCTTTACGGTATAGCCGCTCTTCCTCGGCACGATCCATGATCATCGAAGTGCTCCGTGTCTGACGTGCAGGGATTTCTTTATTTGTGTCCCGAGCTTCAGTTGCTTCGGTGGTGATGGCAACAATCATAGGTTTCTCAACCGTTTCGCATTTCTCTACCGTGTGTTCGTCTCTTTCAGGTTGCAAGAGGCTCTGTTCTTCTTTTTTTGGTCGCTATGGTGTGCGCATGGTTTTCTTGCTGCACCCAAATGCTGTTAAAATCTCTTGTTGTACCAGATTTCCTACTTTTTGACATTTTTCTGACATATTTTCTTTTGTGTATATTTTGTTTGTTATCATTTCTTATGGGTCCCCCTTCAGAGCCGCTATCTCCACACGTGTTTGTAGTCGCCTTAATGGTCCCATGGTTATCTTTGCTAAGCAGGGAGGCCATGCGAGGGTTGGCACCAGCCCTTATGGGGACAGGTGCTCAGGGCCAGACCGGCACTAATCGGGAGTTCGTCTCAACCGAACCTATACCACCAACTCAATGGTGCGAGCTTCGAACGTACTCCGAAGCCTGCCAAGGTTTTACCGGGACGGAGACGGTATGATCGTTAGATTGGAGCCGTTCACACTCGAGTGTCACCTCGGTGCTACTGTGCGACGCAACTAGGGCCAAAACATCATATCCGCCAGCGCAAAGCATCAATTTTGGTTAATCAGTCGAATCATAGTCCACGATTGGGTCATATTCCGTGATGTCCTCAATTTCCTCGGGTACGTGGGGGCGGCACTCCCCAAAGAATACTAGCTTTCAGGAACGGTCCTGGTAACCAGCATTCCTCCTGCGGGTGAAGAGGCAGGATGGTAGTGAGACCAATGTGGCACCGCTGCCATCTCGGTGCAAGATTATGTTTTATTCCTAGTTCAGAGCTTCATCAGCCGGAAGGGCTGGATGATAATAAGGTGTGCTGATAAGATATTTACCAGTGTCCATCTCACATCAAACGAGCCAAGTCATCCTATAAGAGCAAGCTCAAGCATCATCAGAGGGATCTGTTTCAAGCATGAAAGAGTGAATCCTTGTTGATTTCCATGCCAAGATGGTTCGATGGTCAGTGCCTCATCCAACACCAGAGTAACATGAATAGTCGAAATGTTGGCTAACATTGATTTTGTCGTCATGAACTTTGGGAACCATTTCAAACGAAAAGTGCGCTCCACAACCTTAAGATGGAGTACCTACGTTAGACAAATTGAGAGTGCTAGAGAAATACTCGGCAATTAATGACCAGTCTATTGTACTCCAAATGGGCAAGCATGTTTGTCGGCCCGCAGCAACCCAATCTACATCAATAGATTGGAACGTTACCAAAATAGATGTCAAGGAGTTGGCCGAAATTCTCATACGGGGTGAATTTATTACGGCGACTATGAAGCAGACTAAACGAGAGATAGCCAAAAAAACGATACGAGAAGATAGAACTTAACTACGAATCTCATAACGTCGGCATGCAACGACTCTATGGATCGACGACGACGACCACGATGCGGGAAGCTTGCTGTCTAATCGTGGTCGATAGCAATTGACATGAGAATGTCACCGACTTCACCGTGAAGACCAACACATCTGTGAAAAACAGTTCTCCATTCTCGATGAGAAAGGGGAGATGTTTGTTCAGTAGTCAACTTGCTCTGTTCCACTGAGAGTCCGACACTTAGCACGTAAATAGCCTTCACCCCCTAACCCCTCAAGCTTCTACTATAAACAAACAAACTACAGTAAACAGCAAAGGCTGGGCCATGTTAACAGAGTGGATGTTACCAAGATCCCACGACCTGTTCCCGGAGGAGAAGATATGGCGAGCAACCTCTAGAAAATCAAGGAATTGATGACAACATTCTGTTGCCAATGCTGATCATACCTCTCCGTTTGAGGATTCGTAGAACGCGATCCAATGATTGAGACAAATGGAGGCGGAATCTGTCGGATGGATAGAACCCATTTGGGGTTGCAACGTCACAGAGTAACATAAAGAAGAGCATATAATAATGTAGATTAATCTATCCGTAGGATCTTATGATAATTCTTAATACGATCCTTTGTAGGTTAACATATGTTAAATTATTTTGTTACAGTTCCCTTTTCGCAAGTGTCTGCTTTCATTCGATGGTCAATAATGAGCCGAAATCAACGGTAGCAAAATCATGGAAAAACATCGTTGAATGTAGCATTAAAGATCTTTACAATAGTACGCGTACTCAAAAAGTCCTGCATTTAATAGTCAACAAGCCAAAGTGTAGCTGTGCCTCATGTTGTTGGTATCCGAATGGCTTTCAGGGTTACTTTCACAAAGTGAGTTCTTTTCCATATTCCATTCACAAGGAAACCAGTTGAAGAGTCCTTTTGCGTTTCTAGCAGTCGCTATGGAAACTGTGCTCTTTTCAATGAAATGATAGAGCATTTGTTTCTACGTAGCCCTTACATGAGGTTACTTTGATCAACATAGACTTACTCATAATGTGCATATGTGGGCATGTGAACATGAATAAACCCCTACAAAATGCTATTTTCCCATATGGCATGGGTTGGCAGAGATCTGTCATTTATGCGAGAAGAACGGAGAAATCTCTAAAGGATACGTCCATCTACATCCTTCACAAGTCATTCAGCAACTAGACTGCGGGTAAATGAGAGTTCTGCATAAAACATTTCTACTAAACGCACCGTCCTTGTAGTCGTAACATTGTAATTAAGTTGTTTCCTATTGCGTTAGGTTGACAAAAAGGAAGCTTCATATTTCTCATTATACTAAACTTTTGCTTTGAGCGCGGGATAATTACCGTTCTTTGGAGCAATTCATTTTAAGCGCCAGGGTAATGAAAATGTATGGAGACAGGGGCGGCTGCTATCTGGAGCTAATGGCGTTGATTTTGAATAAAACTTTTTAGACACTAAAGAGATATTTGTATCTTAATAAAAACTTTTAACACACTTGTTTTGTTCATAATAGCAATTAATAAATTTGTCCGAAATTATAACAAACTTTTCGCCAAAAGTTTGGAAAATTAACTGAGCTAATTATGCATCAGAAATTAAAAAAGAATCGTTGGCCTCTGTAGGATCATTGGGAAGGGATCATTGTAGCTTGCAAAATTTGCTCTGCACGTAATCCTTTTGTTTATTTTGATCTGAAATATTTACACACCTCTAACAACGCTTGAATAGTAAAAAGTGGTCGAAAGATTTATTTGAGATGTCCTCCTCGAAAGTTTTCGCTCCCAGATGGCTTGCAGCTCCTTGCATTAAATTAACAAATTACTACGTGCACCAACTACTGAACAACAGAATTTTCTTCAACATCTTCGAGCTTCGTCAATGGGAACTTTCGCACATTATCATTTTTTCTTCTGATATCCTCCATACTGTTGGCGAAACCCTCTGTTCCCAAAAGTGAATTTAATGGGAAATTTTCAAGAAGAAAATGTTAATTCCACTTTACTAATTAAACTAATTACCCTTATTGCACAACCCTATGAACCCTTCATTGCATATGCAAGCATCTTAGGGATAATACATATTATATTTTCATTTTCCACACTTTACCGCCGAAATACTAGGAACGGCTCCGAGATGAAAGTTGAATATTCATAATTAAGTGCGGTGAAGCTATCCTTTAACAGCATCCTGCCACTTTAGCCTGTTTGTTTACCATCTGCAACAAATTGAGCTGCGTTTATTTGGTTTTCGTGTTTGCTCGTTGAGATACGTTACCAAGTTTTAGATGGTTTCTACGAAAATTCTTGTTAAGATAATGAATTTTGCTTTGGTTCAAGAAGAAAATAAGTTTACCTGGTCTGTGCAAGTAATATAAGGGTTTTTTTTTTTTTTGAAAAATGTCGAGTGAAGAGGCGATTAAGTTGAAAATGTAAATGTTAGAACACATTCGAGTGTAATCTTGGTTAGTAGTTTTTAACACAGAAATTTATCCCTACAAATCTTCAAATTGTTTGTTAGTATATCCTTGACAACCTCTATACTTTTTAGAACTGGGTGTGAATTTACAAACTACGTTTATGATTGTAACAGTTTTCCTCATTTCACTAAATTACCCTCAACCAACTTTGCTGTTCCAAAATTCTGTTTTTACACCGAGTCTGGAATGGAAAACTTCATTGAATTAGACAAATTTCCTCATTTTACTGTATCTATTCTGTTCATTTGTTCACTCTAATTTAAAAATTTCGTTTTATAAAAAAAAAATTTTTTGCTTTAATCGGAGTTAAAATAAAACGCAATTATGGTTAAATAAAATTTGCATGTTTCATTCATCCCCAAATAAAGTACCTTTGTAGCAAATTAAGATTCATACTCCCAAAGCAACAAAAATTAAACTATGGGTTATAATGACCACTTTGACTTCAACATCAACATAGACACAACCATGTGTTACATGAAAGTTCATCTTTTCCAAGAAACTTGCGAAGAAATTTTCATAAATTACCATTCAACCACAAAACCTTCAATAAAGCCCAAGATACAATGCAGTGAGACTGTCATGCGAGTTGCGCATTAAATGTCAAATGTGGGTTTTCGTTGCATATGCTTGTATACGCAATTGTGCCATGCTTGCGACACCTGGATGTGAGGCAAAAAACATTCAACAAAACAAATATCTTGCAGATAGTCGTTTACATATGTCATTTATCGATTTGTTTTAAATTTTGAAATACACAGTACGGCTAACTAGCATTAGGAGGGTCGTTTTTAATGAATTTAACACAGAAACTCTCCACCTCGCATAGCACGCATTTACATTTCAGTGTAATGTGAACTTTAGTCTGCACTCGGTTGTCATTTTAAGACTGTTTCTGATTTTATTAAGATGAAATTAATGGGATAACGATATTTGAACTGTGAAGGATTAACAACCAACTTAGTATTCATACAGAAAAACGTTTAGAGTTATGAAAAAAAATTCATTAATATGAAAAAAACTGTCCTTAAAAGAGTCACCTTCAAAAAACAGAGCCTGAATTAAGTTGATTTGAAAAATAATAGTGTATTATAAGTGTCGCTATTGTTGCAAAAAATTTTTCTCCTAAATTAGCGCGATTTTGAAATTTGTAAACCAAAAATGCGAACCATTATACAGAAATCAGTTTTGATTTAGACAATAGCCACTGGTATATTTAGCACTTATTATGTTTGGTTGGAGAGATCAATTTTGTGCCATTTTATCGTTTAAATTTTTTTGAGTGAAGAAAGCAGTTTTGACATGATGAGCTTAAAGATTTACGCATGAATATTTTTGAAAACATTATCCAAAAAAAGTATTAATAATAATTTTTTGATTTTATCACCAAAGGGAACCCTCCCGCACAAAGAAAAAGCATAACAAAAAGCATCACAAAAAATGAAGCATGAACAACAGGAAGAAACCACACACCGAAGATGGGATACCGTCAAAACGCGTATGTGTCAGAAGCAAGGAAACAGACGAGGAACGACGGGACTCCGTTCGCAGGACAAAAAAAAAACACTTTTCCACCACTGTTGAACAAAAACGTGAATAAAATGAAAAAACTAACCAGCCCAAGCATTCCAGCTGGAAGCTAGCCTATAAGCCAAATAGAAATAGAAATGCTTAAATTTTTAATTCTGCGCAAAATCATAAATAATCTTAAATAATTGTACGAGCCATAGAACACTCGAAATAGCCATAAATGACTTAGTAGAAACAAATTATGTCCTCAAATCAAGACTAGATGAACCTAAGGATAAAAAAAATGTTTGATAAAAACATATATTCTAGTTTCTTTACTTATTTTGAAAGATAAATTTGAATCGTTTTGATAGTAAAGAGATAGAAATCAAAGCAAAAGAATGGGCAGAGTATTTACTTTAGAAGGATAACATGAGATGCATTTAATTAACACCTACAGTAGAGCCACGCTTTTAACCAAAAGTCAATTCAGGTTCCATGAACACTTATTAGAAATGTAAACTATTATTCCCACGGAAGTTTTCATCTGCAATAATTGTTTGGAAACTTTTGCTGATGAATCAAATATGGAAAATCATTGCAGTGCGTTAAGTCTACTCTACAAAGATCGATCTTTTGTTAGAACAAATTATAGTAGTTCTGTTATCTCTACATAAGCCAACAAGGATTTCATACCAGCGCGATATTATACACTATTTATTTTCATTATATTTATCTTTTTAGTAAACAAATTGAAATAAAATAAATTTTAAATATTTTTTCGGATCGCAGATTTCGGCGGATCCTCATCTCTGTCTGGATAAAATTAAATGTGGAAATCCTCTTCGAAGCAACAAAACAAAATCAGTGAATAACTCAGTAGGTGGATGAGCAAACGAGTCGTCCTTCGCGAGACCGGTGATGAGTCGTTCTTTCAATTCATACAGACGAGCTTAGGTTCGCAAAATGGAAGCTAAAGATCAAAGGAGAAGTTATTTTTTATTAGGTTAAGGAGTTAAGGAGAAATTATTTCTGTTTTCAGTAGATTCTCATTTATTTCTAATACAATTATTAGCGCTGTCAATTTAGTTGTTGAAACCTTCAAAAAATTGTTTTGTCCTTGTTGTTGAAAAACACTGAACCAGCACTCTTTTATCTCTTTATCACATGGAAAAATTCTTTATTCAAATTTTTAACTTCATTTTGGAGAAAGAGATAGAATAAGCATCTTATGGTTTAATCCGAGTTGAAAGTTTGACACTATAAGATTCTAAAGTCCACTCCTTGTACACACGTCAGCACACCATTTACCACACTTTTATTCAATTAAAGCAACACACTTTTTTGTGGTCAATTGGAAGCAATTCCTCTGTATCCTAGAAAGCAAGGGTCATGAAACCCAAACTATACAGACAGCTTGAACATCCTTGGGGCCAGAGAAGGGGAGGTTGCTTGTCTGTGCATATTGCGTTGTTTCGTTTTCTTGTCTCCGTATGGAATCCTGTTTGAACTCAAGCTCATAACCTTGGGCGCGAATTTCGTGTAGAGTCACAATTTCATTTACAGTAACATCTTGGCGAGAACTCTACAGACCACCAAACTTGCCGCTATTTTTCGCGTGTGAAACATTTTTTTATGTCATATATGTGTGTCATATTGAAACTTATTTTTCATGACAAGGGAATCTTTTTAGGGTCTCTTAAAGGGTTTCAGTTTTCGATCAAACCTGTAATTTTCCCTAAGCTTGGTAGCTTGCAATATAGTATTTACAATTCGTCAATGTTTTCTGTTGTGACTGTCTTAACTTTTTGCTCACGCCTCTGACTTTTGATTGAAGAGCTTGTACCACTTGTAAGCATTGAATACACCGGGGAAGAAGTTCCCTTGCTTGGCGGGTACTTAATGACAATGTGCGACTCAATTTTCTCCATGTTTCTCCATACTTTTTTCTCTATTGACATATTTCATGAGTTAAATTTGACTAAACAAAGATATGGTATAATGTCCTTAAGAAACTTTTATTATTTATTACCCTTAATCTTTCCTCTTTACCTCCGCATTTCATGAATTTTTGTCCTTTCCAGATAGCTATGAATGTATCCTTCGATAGTAAAAACGATAAGAGCATTCATAAAATGATAAAAGTCTTAACGAAAGCTGCGGAATCCATGAAAGAAACCATTCTAAAATTCAGTTCTAGGTCTATATAATCGCTATTAATCACTGACATAAGAGTTGTGAGCACAGTTTCAACCAAACACTTTGATAATATATCTAAAGTACAAGTTGAATAAAGATAATGAATGAATATTCATAGCTTAAAGAATGAATACAATACTGAACAATGTCTGCAACTAATTTAGGGGATTTAAAATCTTTAGTAAATACCTTCTCAGCAAGGAACTGTTTGGTATGATTTGTGGCATGAAAGAATAATTGGCCCGTATTTTTGAAGATAATACAAAAACTGCTGTTGCAGTCAGTAGCATTTGTCGTAGGACCGCCTGACAATATGAATATCAGACATCTTTGGCTTCAACAAGACTGTTGAAGACTGTCCCATTCTAGCACTAATAATCGCGCTTATGCTCACCAATTTTGTCAGTCTACATCATTTCACCCCTCTCACCCAAAATACTATAGAAAATTAATTGCATCACACTACGCTATCTACATGACTCGAAGCAATAATTTTGCTGCTACATAATGTGCATATAATATGGATAATCTTTTAATAAATTGACAAGAAGATTTTTTGTAGAAATATTACGCATTCTTTAATGATTTAATTGCGAAAACTATACTGAATTACCGATTCTTATAAACATACTCGTGAAAACTCACTGCAAGTGTTTTGCTTTTACACGGGTTGAATTGAATGATTTTAATGAGTGCTTTCTTATTTTTGAATGTAGTTTAATTCAAACTAGCCTTGGTACTCCACTTTAAGCTTATTCCACTTTGCAACTATTTAAAGCCTTCACACTTTGGAAAGGCACCAAGTAGAAAGAGACACGAATATTGTCACATAGAAAGCGTGTAAATTAAACGACATACGTAAGCGGAGGGATACCGATGGCTTAGCTTTCTGACCTTAAATGTATGTGAGATTTTTCCGATGTTATTGTAGATGTGAGTAATTGTGTATGAATACAAAATTCAACCTTCTGCGCACGTTTCGCCGTCATGCATGTTCGCACCGCGCTCCCCAAAAAGGTGAAGCTCCTCCGCTATCAGTCCCTCATTCGACCACTAATCACTTTCAATGTCACCTTCTGGTGTGATCTACCCCCATCTCAGATGGAGATGATTCGCCGCAAAGAGCGACAAATTTTCCACCACTGCTGCGGAATCTTCAAACAGGAAGACAACCCCCAAATACTTTATGATACAGCGTAAATTCGATGAATAATAGCAGTCCTCATGGACCAACTCCTACGGTTCCTCGAAAAGCAACCTATCATCCGGACCCTCTAATCACACAAATCATCAACACCGACATTGACCTTACACTCCAGTTGAACGATCGCCACTGAATACATCAATCCTTTCGCCACCTCGCTAATCAAGGAAGGATCTTTGACCCAGCAAAACGAATATCCTGGTACATCAAAATATAACCCACCTCTAAATACACGCCATACACCCACCCACCAAGTCGTCTTTGAAGGAAAATTTGTTTGGTAAATAGTATTTTTTTTTTTAATTTTAAATAAAATAGTATTTTATTTAAATTTATTTATTTTCTTCCCCCACAGAAACCAATTTGTGGAGGTTTTGTTTGGCTCTCCTTCCAATGTCTAATAATGTTTCGAGCGAATTAGCAACTCGAGAGTAGTCAGCGACTCCCGATTATATCAAGAGCTCGTGAGAGTTAACTTAAAATAGTTTTAAGACACAATAGAACACTTTAAACTCGTGTGTTGTTACATTTTACATGTTTTTTTAACTCAATGAAGGATATTTATTAAAGATCACGGTCTAAAATTTTGATTCTTATGGTATTTTATAAAACAATCTCTAATGTACATTCTTGGCTTGTCGGGGCTCGTGCCACAGTATCATAGTACACAGTTTGTCACCTTAGGCCAGACATTCGTTGAGGAAAAACCCTGCAATCCTTGCAGCGTTATTGTTAGTTTCCTACACTATGTCAGTAACTAAGTCTTCGGTGAAAAATAAATTGAGGAAATCTATTGGTTCTTTTATGTTCAAGCACCTGCGACATTACTGGTCTTTCACCAGATACAAAAGGTATTCTTGTTGACATCTCTTCAGATTTTGTGCATCCTGTTCATTCTGAAGGATCAGTATTTTCTAAACAATATCTATGTCTTTCAGATTCACAATCGCTAATTCGGATTTTTGTCTTCTTACACCTCTGAAGTCGTCGGTATCTTCATGACTACTGTCTTCGTTCCCATGGACAAGCTGTCCATTTAGTAATGTAATTTCGTTCGATATTGCCAAGAAAATTGAACTCATTTCCACTAGAAGTAATTTGTTCGTCATGTTTCATACTTATTTGGCTCGGTAACTTTGAAAGAAATACTGTGATCGCCAAGCAGGTTGAGTTTAAACTAATGTCAAAGACTGAGTCGAAAATGCGGTCGCGAGTATTTTCCGGATAAGACATTTTATCTCAAGAATGCGAAGACGGTGTAGGTTCTATTCTTTCTTTGAAATAAGCGTTGCCACGTTTAAGAGCGTTCTGATGTTCTTAAAAACGCACGCATTCAAATACGTTTCAGGCCCAGCTACAATACTGCGTGACGGCGATGCGAGAGGGCGATGCTATTCTCGCTAGTCGTCGCGTAATGCATTCAATTTATGATGCACGCGATGCGAGAAAGAATAATATTCATATGACATGTCTAATTTGTGACGTTTTGAATGAACTTTGATTAAAATTATTTTTGATTTTTCAAAATTTTTGAATTTGGGATTTTCCTTCGTTTGGGAAATAAAAGCCTCAACAAAGATGCATAAAATGTAATTATTACTCATTCAGAATAACCCTAGTACTTAAAAAATAATAAAGGCGTTTGAATTTCAAATTTCATTTATGCACCATAGAGCATTTGACAAACCTCACGCACCTCGTTGCGAGAAATTTTCGTTTTTCCGAATATTTCTCGCCTCGCATCGACGCATCGCAATCATTGTACGTTGTCGTACAATGCTTGACTGAAACTGCTTGACTTTTGCTGCGACACTCTCGTCGCGCTCTCGCATCGTCATCTCGCAGTATTGTATTTCAGCGTTTATGTTTTTGTAATAAGACATCTTAGGGCAAATACAAAAAAACACCGTTACCGCTTGAGTTCTCTCATCACTGGCAGTAGTGCGTGAGAGGCACAGCTTTTCCCATCACATGCAGTGGCGCCTGAGAGTCATCGCTCGAGCGCAAAGGGTTAATTCGTATCGCTCTGCACCTTCGTCTTCGTGTCCTATCGCTAACAAATTTTACTTTTGCAAATACCAATGAATCTGAAAAATTGGAGTCGAATACCACTAGCGCTTACTGATGGTTATGCTATGCTAAGACATTTTTGTATAACTGCAAAGAATGCAAATGCATTTCAAAATCCATAAAATACTCGACATTATACATCTCATCAATTGCTCTCGATTTAGCGTAAGCAAAGTGAAATATATTTCAATCAATTCCTAGCATCCATAATGCACGCAGAAGGGAATCACAGACCTCTATTAACAATGTGATATTCTCATCTATAAACTATCCCTATTCAAACTCAAACAAGCCATTAATGGCATCGTTTTTCCATTATTTTTTAATTTTCATTAAACTGCTCTTTTTCTGAAAACGTTCAAGCGTTGAAAAATTAAACTTTTGCCACTGCAACTCCACTTTGATCGCAGTTTGAAACATTTCATGCATGCACCCCATCCATTGCACGTACTCATTTTTCACACGTTTGAAGTTTTCCAATTGAATTAGTTTTCTAAACTGCAGTGAGATTGTCCTCACGCAACCCCTCACATTGACGATGCTCTGGTTGGTTGCAGCCATAGAAAGGGTGTCGGAAGCTGCAACAATTTTTCATCAAGGACATGTTTACATTTCCACACGACCATGTTCAATGTGTGTGCGTGTGTTTGTGCAACTACTTTTCTTCACCGGAGTAAATTGAATACTTGCGATGCAGTAGAAAAATCGTGTCGAGCAAATGTTTATGCACATTAATTTCGATTTCACAAGGAAATTTGATTTGATCAAAGTTCTATTTACTTTCCCTTGTGCATCGGATAGTAGCCTGATATTGCTTTAAGTTGGATGTGCAAGAAAGTTTTCATCCTTGTGAGAAGTTCTAGTTGAATAAATTTCATTTTCCTTAAAGCAATCTCGTCTTGTATCATTTCCCTCTTGAGTTTCAACCCAAGTGACATCAGGGACGAGTAGAAATCTATTTGTGTTTCTTATTATGCAAATTTTCAATGGAGTATCGATTTCTGAAAGAGATTCTTGATTGCTTTGGTGTATTTGCAAGCATTGAATGAGGACCATAACTACATTAACAGCTATCAAAATCAAACTTCTCTTCACAAAGAGTGAACATGTTCTAACAACTCAGAGAAGCAAGTTTACATGTGGTAAAAGACATACTTTTCTTTTAAATTTTTTGAATCCTTAGAGATCAAACAATTTTTGAGAACATAAAAGGCGGATATAGAATAGGCGGAATACACAATTATCCAACAATTATAAAGGAAGCCTCCGTTTGGTTTTCAGTTTTTTAGTTTTGTGTTAGGCAATCGACTTTCAAACTTTATGGGTTGACACAAATTAAAACCAGAGCATGCATCCCAATTATGACGCCATAATCCAATTTTTTCCAATACCATGCAAGTATAAATTATGTGTTGTAAAATGAATGTGTCTGGAGAGAGACCGTTTGGAATTAAACATACTTCAAAACATATTCACACTATCGCAAAACGCTGTCAATACTCTAAAACGCCCAAAGCAATAATCACTTTCGAGAATTATGTTGCTGCACTCGTACACAGGGCGAATCCTTTTCTCCAAAAACAGCCGCATTCAATAGGAGTATGCGGCATGCATACTCATTCATCATACTCATCATAACACTTTCATTTCTACCCTCTTTATGTATTCCTTGCTTTCTAAATAAATATTTTAAAATCTCGGGATGCGGCGGTATATGATCATTCTCATGAGATGAAACGTGAATCATATTCACTAACGTGTGATTTTCACCTCCAGCCTAAGGTAAAACCCAGAGCATCGTATTAGAAGTGCAAATAAAACCCTTTTAATTACTTGGTGTTGCTTGTGAGGTACCCGTGAACATACCACAATATCACCAAAGGCGTCAGAATCTTCAAAACATTGACGGCTCATACTCTTTCAGTTTGAGGTCAGCATTCACATCGCCGTTGTTAGATGATGTGAGAAATCGACGAGCTGCAAATGTGTCAAATAGCTCTATCGCACAGAATGCATTTAATTTGCATGCCCTGCAACATATGAAATCCTCTACTATGGTTATCCCCATTTCAGAACATCACGTGACCACTACGTACCTACATACAGCGTTAACACTCTCGGGTGACTTCAATCAGACAGAGATAGAAAGAACACAAGTACATTTGTATTTGGATTGCGTTGTTGCGTATCTCGTCAATAGCTTGAGGAGATTCATGCTTGTTTTAAGCACAAATGAGAGGAAATTTATCAGTTCAAGTAAAATTCCACTTATTTTAGTTGATTACCGTTAGATATATATGCAATGTATTTACGTACGCTATGATGTGTGTTTAATGGATCCATAGAGGTATAAGATATAGAGAAGTCCTATGCGTGTATATGAGCCTACGTGAGCGTCCGAAGTTTTAAACTTATCATTTTCCCCTCATCAGCTGTTCAAATCACCAGCTCCATTTTCTTCTTGCCATTTGTGTCATATGCAGCATGATATCCGAAATTCCATCGAAATTTTAAAGTTTTTCGCTCAATTAGAAGCACATTTACTTAGCATCCGAAATGTACTATCCAATCATAGGTGAAAATACGAAAACTACATTCATAAACCACTAATAACAGCTGAAAATGCTGAATTTTTACGTGTTTTGTCGAAGAGCATATATTTGCCTTGAAATTGAAAATTATCCATCAATATAACAGCGGACAATTTTAAATACAAGTTAACTCACCAATTACAGCATAAAAAGAGCAAATCAAAAGCATTTTCATTCATTAAACGTAAAAATAATACAATGTTTACATTTTCCGAAATCTTCGTCTACCTTCGGTTTTAAATTTGACAGTGAGCTTACATTACAGTTAGAAAAGCAAATTTTGTACAGGAATGGCCACACATACCACTTGCAAGTTGAAAATATTATCAAATTGGACGCGGAATCATGCACTTTAATCAGTCAACGTCAATTGAAAATGTGCAAACGCTTATATTGAGCATTTCCAATTCTCATTAAGCACATGGAGCATACGGATATGCTCATTAATGACATTCACAACGCAATTAAAGATTTGAACAAATGTGATTAGCTTAGTGTGGTCTTGAGACCAGCTTCAGATTGCAATTTCCCCATGTTCAATAGGCTCGAACAAATTAAATCCGAAGTCGATTAGCTGTGAAAATCGTTTGGAATGGGTGGGGCTTAATTTTTCGGGAAATTATGTTAGTGCGGAGTGAACATTCCCGTTACGTCGATTCTCCTACGTCCATAAGCAGTACAAATTTGCTTATGATGACGCACTTAATGTGATTATATTATTTCGTAATGTTATTAATCTAAGGACAAAATATTGTTTATGAATATTCGGATGATAAAATGCGATTGAAAACAAAATATTTGCTTGAATTATGCCAAGCAAATATTCTGATGTTTGTGACCATAGTTTAGATCGTGAAATTTTTGACCATTCATTTATACTACCTCTGATTATTTTTAAGTAAGTGTTGATGAGTTTGTGTTAATATGCGTTACTGTTGGGGATTTCAGACAGAAATGAAACCAAAGGGCCTCTCTAAATCTACTTGCTCTTTGAATGGATCTGATTCGAATAATAAATCGTTTTCAACAGAGGACATTTCCATCATTTCTTCAGCAAATTTAAACCCATCATCCCACCTGATACCAATGCCATCACCAACCAATCAATTGACGAAACTGTATCCGCATACACTACCCTCATCCACGAAATCACTGAGAAATTCAGACCAAAAAGAGTCCTCAACTACAATTCCCTACTAACACTACCCCTTGAACTGATATTCGCCTTAAGAGAACCCTTCGTATACGTCTATTCCGCAACCCATTTAACCCCAACAATACCTATATTCGCGACCAAATCCGACAGTTAGACTACCACATCCGTTCCAGTATACAGCACCTCTATCATCAACATCTCACTTTACGCCTATCTAAGATACAACTCAATCAAAAAACCTTTCAAGAACTCCGAAAAACATGCCCCCAACTCTCTAAACCCTCCCACCATCATACGCATATACTCTCTCAAAACGTGAAAAGCCGAAATGCTAGCCGATCATTTCCTCACCACACATCTCACCTCTGCTCACTTATCAGATCCCAACGTGAACTGTGCAATCAATGCCACCATCAACTCCCTACAATCCAACCCCACTTTTCATCAACCCACGAACCCTCACGTTTCCCTTTTCAATCATCCTCTTTCAAAACCAATCAACTTCATACCCGACTGTGAACCCATACACTTCACCACACCCACACAAATCCATAACATTATCCGCTCTAGCAAAAACAAAAAATCAACAGGTCCCGACCAAATCTCAATCATTTTCCTCAAGTAGTCCGCTAAAACAATCAGCCCTCTTCTCTCCAGACTATTCAACCTCTGCATCCTCAATGTAGACTTCCCGCTTGCCTGGCGAAACGCCACAATCACATCGATCCTTAAAAAAGGCAAAAATCCACTAGAGGCATCCAGCTTCCGACCCATTTCGCTGCTCTCCACAACAAGCAAGATCTTTGAAACCGTTATCAAAACGTTCATCGATCAACACTGCTCTTACTTCAACATAATCCCAAACTTCCAGTTCGACAACCGACCCTCACATTCAGTAGACCATGCACTACTTAACCTGAAAACGCACATCCAGATTAGTGCAAACAAAAACCTCCCCACAATTGCCTGCCTCATAGACATCCAGAAAGCCTTCGATTCCGTATGGCAAAACGGCCTCGTCACCAAACTTATCAGCATCTTCAACTTCCACCCGCACCTCAGCAAACTAATCTCGGCCGGAAATTCCAAGTAAAACTCCCGAACGCTCGCTCTCCCTGGTTATCAATGCCAGCAGGAATCCCACAAGGTTCAGTCATCTCAGCCACCCTCTTTTCCATTTATACTGCCGATATTTCACCTCCTCCACAGTCGCTCTCACCTATCCACATTCTGCAATATGCTGACGATATTATCATATGTCACTCAGCATTGAGCATTCCTCAATGCCAACAACGCCTGATTCACTACCTCAACACTCTTTACAATTACTTCATTAAATGGAAGCTGATCCCTAACCCCTCCAAGTGCGAGACTATAGTCATACAAGGCAAAGCTCGACTAACCAAGAAAGCCCGATCGGACTCAACCAAAGTCCAGTTACTCCTAAACGGAGAGAAAATCCCCACCAAACCACAAGTAACCTACCTGGGCATCCTTACCAATCAAAAACTCTCCCCAAACACCCACATTACAACGGTTCTACAAAAAGCCACGTACGCATTTAAAGCCCTGTCCACTCTCATGCACGTACGCACCGCGCTCCCCAAAAAAGGTGAAGCTCCTATGCTATAAATCCCTCATCCGACCACTAATCACCTTTGGTTTTGTCTTCTGGTGTGATCTACCCCCATCTCAGATGGAGAGGATTCGCCACAAAGAGAGACAAATTCTCCGCCACTGCTGCGGAATCTTCAAACAGGAAGACGACCCCCAGAAGCACATATCAAACCAAACCCTGTATGACACCGCGCAAATTCGAAGAATGGACGCAATCCTTATGGACAAACTCCTACGGTTCCTTGAAAAAGCAACCTATCATCCAAACCTTCTCATCACACAAATCATGAACACAGACACTGATCTCACACTTCAGTTGACTGATCGCCACCAAACACCTCAATCCCTCCGCCTACTCGCTGATCAAGGAAGAATCTTTGACCAAGCGAAACGAATATTTTGGTACAACAAATCGTTACATTTCCATCATTGTGTCCCTACCTGCGTTGCGTGAACAATAAAGAAAAGTTAGGGCAAGGCATTCCAGATGCTTTCCGAATTTTCAGACTCTAATCTAAACACCAGATAGAAATTTCAAGGAAAAAACTCCACTTCCACAAATGCACTTCAATGTATGACACAATATCAATGTTGAAAATGTAAAATAACTTGTATACCTCGGTTTTGATGTGAATTTATTAAGAAAGCGATAACCTACAGACACACGAAGAAAAGTGAAGGATACAAAGAAGAGGGAAGTAGTTTTTTGGATGAATTCTAAATCTTCGGGAAACTGAAAAAAGAAACTTTCTCTATACAACTTCAAGCGCTGATCTGAACATTACAGGAGAAGCGTCGCAGGCTTCAAAAATCGGATAAATAATTGATAATGGGGACCTCAACTATAAATTGACTTTTGGCCATTGTTAGACGACAAAATCCATGAAAAGGCGACTCTTGCGCTCAGTAGAACTTGGTATGCTTTCTATAGAGTAGAGATATAGAGGTTAGCTCTCACCATAGAATTACATCGATGAGGACTAGCGTTGGATCAGACACAAGGACCACTATGCATATGTATACCGAACAGTCTTTGAGTAAATGGTATGGCTACTCATTGAGGTGGACCCATAGCTCCCCTTGCCATGAAGCGTAAAAGAATTGTCATCTAAAGCAGATCAAGCTCTGATCTGAACTTATCAGGAGATTCACCGAAGACTTCCAAGACTTCCTGGCTTTGATGGAGTGAGGATGACCACTGTGCATCAGCATACCCAAAGATAATTGTCTGTAAAATGAGTAACCAACTGGGTTTATCCATCGCCTTCCTTGCCTTAATACAGAAATGAATATTCCTGCTAAGACAAAAAGCTAACAAGGATCTGGTTATTAGCGATGCAATATGATACACATTAGTGAGTGGCAACAGTGATCATAGGTTGAACTAAACGGGAAACGAACCGCGTTGCTCATCAACAACCTCAGGACGTGGACCATTTGAAAGCATGTCGAAACTGACTTTTGCTTGACCCAGCTGTAGAGTGCCTTTGGATCTCTTTACTCCTCTCAAAGATCTTCAGAAGGTGCAGATGAAAATATGTAACTTCAGCTTATAAAATTTGCTCTGGGGGAAAGGATGATGCTTATCAAAACTTCTTTTGATGACAGGATTGGACAGACACCGCCTTTTCGATAAAGCTGCAGGAGCACCGTCTTCAAATCTAATCAAGGAGATGCAAGGAATTGCAAGCAAGAGCAAAATTAGTTCGCTGGAAACATCGAAGATCAAGGTATCCCTTATCGCGGATCGTCTTCCTTTTTCTTCCTTTTGGCTACCAAAGAGATTTCAGAAACCTGATGACGCTGTAAGTCTTTAAACAAAACAGCTGTGGTACTGGAATGGTATTTGGTTTGCATGGTATTGGTATAAGGTATTGTGTGAAATAGATATAGAGCTAAGTTCCCAGTTGATAGGATAAATATTTGATTGTCAGTCCAGTTGTTTTGTGTGAATAAGTACCCAATATTAAGGACGTGAATAGCCTTCTCATATGTAACTTAAAAAATTTTGACGTGCTTGTATTCGAAGGTATTGATAAATGCATTATCAATGAAAATAAAACTTTTCAACCGTAAACTCCTTCTCACCACCGTGCATTCTATAGAATTTCTAAGTTTACCAAATTCATCGTCCTTCTCTGGTGTCCTGCAAAGACCAAGAAGGTTATGTGGCTCTGTGGTCGCCAAGTGCTCCAGTTCTGTTACGTTAGTACTCCTCAGCCATGTTTTGTTCATTGACCAAGTCGTACAATTTAAAAGTGTCGTTTATTTTCGACTTCTTTGCCGCAAGCATGACAGGTGTCATCCGTTGGCATTACTATTCGTTCGGGGTATTACCCTTAAAAGTGGTCTGTTAGTATTACCACCAATGATCTTACGCTATTTTTATTATTTTCCAGGGGTTGTTTGATGCTTGTTTTGTTAAGTTGATTCCAAATAAGAAAACAATTTACCTATGGCAGTCCTCTAAAAATGGCCACCTAGAAACTGAATAATTTTCCCGCGAAATTATTAAAGCGCTTTCACTTCATCTTCACCTCTCCTTCGCCTTCTTCATCTTCATACAATTTAAATTACAAAATTGTAAGGACAATGTGGATACGAACTTAGCTCAAAATTTATTTTCTCTATTTCCTATCCCTAATCATGAACCGACTTTATTTTAAGCAAATCTTTATAGTTAACCTGAAATGTCTTATAAGGTTTGCAAATATATTATCCATTAATTGGAGGTGATTTCAAGAGGATTATATTCTAAGTCCTTGCATTTCGACACATGGCATCTTATCTTTAAGGACTTTTTAACTAATCCGCTTGAAAGAAAACTTCCTACAATGAGCGGGACATAGACAGGAAGAAAGATCATTGTCACTTTGAAATTTGTAAGCCATGGTGTACAATATGTGTTGCTACAAGACCTTATTCCCTTAAAAGCAATCAAGTGATTGAAGCAATAATGCTTCATACCATGAAAACGTACTAAAATGGAAACAAAACTCATACAATGCAAACGTACTAAAAATTTGAGGAATAGCCGGTAGTAAGTTCCCTCTCATTGTTCTAAATAAAACCCCTATTTCCTTCTCTCTTTCTTTCTTTCTTTCGCTCTCTCTCTCCCTCTCTTAGTGAAATCTAGGAGAATCGCTTTTCAGGGGAAGTTTATTCTTGTCAAAATTTTGTAATTGGTTAAATAGGGTTTATAAGCAAAAAGACGTGCAAATTGAGAATTGTTCCTTCTGTTTTTCAGACCAATTGCGTTTTCCAATTGTTAAGTGAAGCCTACGTTTTCTCGACGGACGTATCACAAGGAAAGTATGTTTAATTCAAACTGGATTCTATGCTAGAAAAAAAAATACTTTGCTTTCTGTGAATATATGGTTCATTGTTGAACAACTCGCTCCCTACAATTTTTCACTGCCAGAAGCAGTCCTTGCCTTCAAGGAATCGCCTTCAGAGAATTCGTCAGGTTGGTTTCAACTGGCGCATTGTCATCAAAACGATGTCTCCCAGCAGTAGTTTTTAATTTCAACGTGACCCAAATATCGCAAGAAGATATATCAAGACGATACAAGGGCTGAGGAAGCTTTTTGACCTAATGTTTTGTCGAATATTGCAGCACATTTTTTTTGATTTATTGCAAGCCCATTGTCACGGTTAAGCAATCAACATTGCATGACCAAAAACCAAGACATTTTCAGTTCCGCCTTGCATCTTTTGAATAGTTCAATATAGTTTTCATCACTCATCGTTTGGCCGCTCGAAGCCTATTCGTGGTGCACAACCATTTCATAATTTAAGACACAATTAATTTAGCAATTCAGAATGCTCCTACTGTGAAGACTGTCACTTTCTTTATCGACCATATCCATAAATAATCACCTGAAATCATCTTTCTGAGTACGTTTTGGCCTTTTGAAACCATATCAAAGTTGTCCTGAGCGATTTCAAAGCAAGAATTTTCCTGTTCTGCCCTTAGCGATTTTGGGATAAATTTCGACCACTTGCAAGTCCTTCTTCAATTCTTAGTTAAAATTTCGACTTTGATGTTTCAATATCACTTCCTGTTGGCATAATGTCAACCAACAATCTCCTTCAATGACAAGCCTCAAACGCTCAACGTTTTTTTATGTTATTGCGCTCGATAGTTGGAAGAGAGAATTTCAATACGAACTGACGTGCGGCCATCTTTAAATGGCTTGTATCACTCTTTGATTGAAGATTGCTCAAGCGATTTGTTCCTCTCAAAGTGCCTTATGCTACATATGAACTGTTTCCGAGAAAGTCATTCAACGATTAAAGCAAAATCTAATGTAAATTCGTTGATCAAGTTTTCTGTCCTCTTTTCTTCTTTCTGTTATTCTTAGAGATGAACAAATCTGACATACACGTAAATATCCATGCAAAGCAGTAAACGCTGCGTGTGAACCAATTGGGGTATCTAGGGAGCTCCAGAATGGTCGCAGTTTCAATTGATATTCTGCAGAGGGCGCTTGAACGTCGTAGCAGACATATAAAGAAAGGTTCGATATTTTTTGGGCAAACCTCGTACCGTTATTCCGCGATGTGAATCAGCAATCAATTTTACTTAGACTAGCTGCTATGCTTCCTTATAACTTAGCAGTTTATCAGCAGAGGGCTCAGGACGAAGAAAGAAATTTTAATTTGTTGAAAGAAATTCCAAGTTTCGAAGGTAAGATGGATGCGAGCAGAAGTTCCACTATGGTTCCAATATTGCAAAATGGTTGATGAAAAGAATTAAAAACAAGGCGGCAGGTGTCCTTACATCGAAATTTCAAGCAATTGAACTGGAAATCGAAAAATTAAGTGAAAGTAAGTAGTATGGAAAACCCAGGACTCAAAACGACCTAAGCAGATACTTATCAAAAATATCGTATCGAATATAACCTTTCCGGGACGATCTCTCAATTTGGTCAACCATTTATTGAAGTATCTTATTATTATTAGGATCGCATGCCACCGGTCCTTGATTCACTTTTTCGTATCGTAAGCTTCGTGTCAAAAACCAATTCTAGACGAACGAATTTGATTTTCCAAATTCTCGAATACTCTCTCTCTCTCCGAACTGCAAATCTGATTTGCTGTGTTGCTAACGACAACGGTGTCTGCTCCTTAGAATTTAATCACGAGTCAACACTCAGCAATAATGTTACATCAACTGGCAAATTAACTTAATGTCAAGTCCCTAGCATGTCACTTTTCATTTCGAACAGATGTAGGAACTCGCTACAGGGCGTTTATATGCCCATACACGCTTGCACATTCACATCAAATTTATTATTCAACGCCAATCACAAGAATATTTAACTTAGCAATTATGGAGCATGAGCGCCACTAAACGACATGAATAAGAACCCAAAGATCTTAATCCTGAATGTCCTTGGTTGCCCTGGCGTTCGCTCGTCAAGTTTTATCCGATGAGGCGAATGCTACAAGTTATGGGAACTCGTCAGAGATTGACCAGAAAGCAAATAGACCAAAGATGAATGTATCAGTTAAGTTCAAGGTTACAATGTATATCCTTCCAGAGTTCCTTTTGCATAAGTAGCTCCCGAAAATTAGCATACGCATATGTACGGACGCATTACACGCATGTGAATATAAATTTATGCCTGTCTCTAACAGTGTGGGCAAGAATGAAATTTGAAACGTTTTATGCGTTGATTTTGTAAATAAATACAGTCATCAATTTCTGGGAAAACGTACTTTCATTGGGGAAAGATTGTATCCTGCATAGAAGGATATCCGTTTTGAATATTCTGCGAACGGGTTGAAGCTGTTTTATTGGCAGCAATAAATTTTTGGTGAAGCTAATAAAGAAATATGTGAGAAAGGTGGATACGAAAATATTGAATATATTTCATTGTATGAGTTTGGGTGGTTCCCAGTAACGCAGGATACTTTATTGATTCCACCAATCTATATTCCCGACTACAATGGAAGAAATCAAAAAGATTCAATTCCACGTCCCTTACGAAATTGAGTAAGTGCTTTCACCAAAACTTGTTTTCTTGTTTCCTCGTTCGCAGTGTATCAAGGTGGGGATCATTTTTAAAGAAATAAGTACCACGTCAAAGGTTTAAATCTATCCAAACCACGTAGAAATCATATCAAATTATTACTTTATCATACCCAAGCTACAGGATATAATGTCCTTCATATTCATCTTGCATTGAAGTTTATCGTGCACGGAATCCCAAAATGATTTTATCGCATCCATGGAGTTTTCTTTATGTCCATTTCCAATATATGGACTTGAATTTTCTTTGAGAATGTTCACAGTGAGTTTGTGTGTCTAACTTCAAGGATCACTGCCAGTATGAACGATTTTCTCTGGTGGTCTTACAATGAACACTTTCTCCCTTCCAACTCAACACGACTTTCAGAAGCTTGTGCTGGTCACGTCCGTGACCTGGTTTCTGGGAAACAGGTGTATGCCCATTGCAACTTTATATATTGCTTCTACACTTGAGATATTTTCGTATCTATGCCGGACATGTTCCACGGTGGTTTTCCATTGAAAACACTAAAGATAATAAAGTCGTTTTAGCTAGATAAAATGAAGAAGGTAATTGACGGGAGTTTGTAAGCTGATGTATGCTATGAAATTAGAAAATTGATAAGAAACCTAGTTTTGCTTTACAAGGATAATCTATTGTCTTTTTATATAATAAGCTGCAAGTTTTTTTCAATTTTACTTATGCTAGTAATGCAATTTTCAATGTACTTGCTATGATTGAATCCTTTCTAGGTAGTTCATACACAGTTCTTTGTAAAATATTCACAAAAATCATCAATTTTGTTTTTTATTCAAGTTTTTTTTTTAAATAATAACATCATCAATCAATTTTGAGGCCTCATCCTTTGGCGGTGATGCTGCCATCAATAAGGTCTTTCGAAGAGTAAAGGGAATTGAGAAGGTTCTTAGGCCCGAAAATCGTTTATCCTGAGCCTCTTGGTTCAAGATTGTTCATAAAGTCACAAAAAAGTGAAAGTAAAATATAAAGAAATCATCACCTGGCTTGCGTATAGGCGAACACGTTTTACACGTTGTGTATATGCGTACCAAAATTTACGAAAACTCAAGAGTAATTATTGAGTTAACTAGTTTCTACATTCGAAAAAATAAACCAAAACCAAACAGACTGGTAGTCAAAATATTCAAGAAACAACCAACGAAATTATTTCCAAATAAACTACAGCTCAAAGGATTCAGAAAACAACAGTTTTTTTTTGGGAGGTGAAGGCTATTTACGCCCTGAGTGTCGGACTCCCCCGCTACCGGACTACCGACTAAACACCTCCCCTATCACATCGAGAACCTGGCCTGGAACTGTGTGTCACATTACTTCGGACTAGGCCTCATTAATTATCGCTTAGCGGTGCCTTCAGGCTAAGGGAAATCTCTCTTTCTCCACGGATGGATAGAAAGGAATTGTGATTAGAGAGAATTGTGTTACAGAGATCTCCCCTCCGTCGCCAAGCGATCCATCATGCCCTTCTTTATAATAAGTACTGTCCGTACAAAATGCGACACACAGTTCCAATTGTCCTTTGATTGCATCATTTTTCCCGTTACATTTTCTGGGGAAAGTACGCCAATTTTCTCCGAGCGATGTGAACGGAGTCTTGTGAATCTATTATACGTAAAGAACGTATGGCAGGCGTCATCCGTCATCCCCGGGCAGAACACGCAAGTTGGGGATGGTGTCTTTCCCATCTTATACAGGTAAGACTGAAAACATCCGTGACCATTGAGACTGAAATACACGTGACCACTCAATCCTAACCTTATACCGATGTCTTGCTAGCTCATAAACCAAAAAATTTCTTCAAATAAAACATCAATAAAAAATAAATAAAACAAAGTTTTGTTTCTGTGACTTACTGCTTGGTTCTGGTAATTTATATTAATTCTTTATAATCAAACACTCAGTTCGTTTTTTTGGTACAAAAAGCTGATTTATGAGGTTCCGAACAAAGGTGTTTCCTGCATTTTTTTAAATTCTTACATCACATATGCGTAACAATCAAATCTCCTTGAAAAACAGAATTAGAACACTGACTTTCTAGGACTCGAATGCTTATAACTAAACTAAGAATTCTCATAAAAGCATTTATCACAAAGTAAACTAATTACAATTCCAGCATGATTAACATGACATATTAAGCCCATCAACTGTTATATCCTATTTCAGCCATGTGTACATTTTTCCTAGCTAATTAAGTCTCATACTTCATCCCCGAATGTGAACTTTTACCAGTTCCATTATTCTTGTCACTCTTTCTTTAGTGACGAATAAGACTGTTTCTGATCCCCTTCCTCCCCCCCCCCCCTTTCCGACTCGAGTCCTTTTCCACCCGCCTCTTTCCACACCTATGTCAGAAAAACAAACGCACATATACACAATCATTCGCATCGACGGTCAGACGATCCTGACTGACAAGCGTTTGTATTAAGTTGATAGAAACGATGAAGTTGATAAACATAGTCATACTCGTCGTCATGTGAACGTACGACGAGCGCATATATGTATTACGTATGTGATAAATTTATTCATATATTTTTTTAAAGATGTGTACAAAGATAAAAAGGAATCTTGGGAAACATACGCTTTTGATGGTTTGGAAATTATACTGAATCGGAAAAGAAGGATAAAGGATGCGATTAAGGTTATCCTAAGTATTATTTTCGAAGAAATATAACCAATTCTTGTGAACGATCTTTGAGGTTGATTACATGTGAAATAATGCAAAAGCCATAATAGATAATAAACAAAAGCCAAGAAAAGCAACACACAATAAATAAAAAGTTGAATTCAAATTTCTCTATCGTCTCTCAACGTATCATTTTTTTGTGGTAGGGAGGTGAAGGCTGTTTACGCCCTGAGTGTGGGACTCCCAGACGCAAACTCCTTTTGGACTACCCACTAAACACCTCCCCTGTCAACCTGAGAACCTAGCCTGGAACCGTTTGACACATTACTTCGGGCTAGGCCTCGTGTTCCTACGCCTAGAGGCGCCATCGGATTATGGGAATCTCTTCTCTAACGGGAAGGACAGGAGAGAAAGGAAGTGCTAGAAAAGAGAAAGCTTTTATCAGTATCAGTACTGCCCGAGCATATTGCGCCACGCGATTCCAATTGTCAACTGTTTTTAGCATTAATCCGACGATAGTTTCCGGACAGAGCTCTCCAATTTCGCTGAGGAGGTCCCCTCGCTGCTGTCTCCACCTTTAACAGTAGAAGAATGTGTGACAGGCGTCAGCCAATTCTCCTGCACAAAACACACAGCAAAGAGACCGTGCTCTGTCGATTTTGTACAGGTAGAACCGAAAACAACCGTGCCCGCTTAAGAGCTGGGTCAAGTAGAAATCGGTCTCACCATGCACTCGACTGAACCACGGCCTCAGGTCAGGGTTCAGATGTGCAGTCCACCTTCCCCTTGTTTCTTGCTCCCAGGTCTGTTGCCAATCACTGAGAGAGCGACTTCTCTCTTCCCTAACTTCTTGCTGAGAGCGTCGCCCCACAGTTCTGATCCGTAGAGTAGAAGCGACCGCACAACGCTCATTAAGAGTCGTCTACTTGATGTGGTGGGCCCCCCTGTGTTGGCCATTACTCGGGTGAGTGCCGTCACACGCGCTGCAGCCTTGTCAGCTGCTGCCCTGATTTGTTGGGAAAAACTCATCTTCGAGTGTATCAGGCCGCCCAGGTACTTTACTGCTAATTTCGATTCAACCAGCTCGTCCCCTATACTGACGGGCCGTACTCTAGGGATTCTCTTCTTCGTTAGAATGACCACTTCGGTTTTTTCCAGTGCCAGCTTGAATCCGTGAACGGTCATTCAGTCCATTACCCTCCGCATTAACATTTTGAGTCTGAGTTGCGCAGGGTCTATTGTGCGTTCAGCGACTAGCGACTACCATCGTCCGCATAGCCGATCAAACGTGACTCATCCGGCAGTTCAAGCTGCAGCAGTCCCTCATAGGAGATGTTACACAGGTCCGGGCCGAGGATAGAGCCCTGAGTGATACCATCTAGCACTGTTAAATGCATTTCGGACATCCAGAGGAACCAGCAGGACGACCCGTCGCCTGAAAATACTGTGAGACTCCGCACGTTGGACCACGCTCACTCCTTCTCCAATTGCATCGATGGTGGAGCGGCCTGCTTTGAAGCCATACTGCCGTGGAGATAGGTCCACGGCAGTACGAATCACGTCAGCAAGTCTTCCCCTGATAAGTTTTTCAAAAACTTTTCGGGCCGTGTCAAGCATATACAGTGGGCGGTATGCAGCTGGTGACTCGGGACCCCCTTATCCCTTCGTAATGGGCATAAGTCTCGCCACCTTCCGGTACTTTGGGACCAGCCCTTCGCGCAGGAATGCGTTGAACATGCGGAGGAACAGGTCAGGGGAAAAGTGGAAGACCATCCTCTCAACGTATTTCTTTTCAACATGAATAAATTTGCACTCCAATCCAAACACCCAATAAAGGACAACCGGGACGAATAATGCCAGTAGTCCAAGTTTGGAAATTGTTTTTCGAAGTTATGGAAACTTCTCTTTGAACAAGACAAAAATTATCATTTAACGGGGTGAAATATTGTAGAAATAATATTCTCACTGTGTAAGCCGAAAATGTCTGGAGTGACAAGATCCGTTTTGAGTAGAGAACGTATGGCATTGATGTTAAATCCAGCCAGTATGAACGCAGCTTTAACAATTATCATCGCCAGGAAATTCTCAACCCGATTGAAGATTTATGACCCACGTTAAAGGGCAGCATATTTAGGCATTCATGATTCAAAAAGTGGCAACAATTGGACAAGGCGTACAGGCAATTAGGTCTTAGAAACATCATGTCAAAGTTTTCGGAAAACAATCTTTGAATGTAGAGAAAACGACCGAGGTCATACAACTGGTTAATTACATAATTTATAGCTTATAGTGTGTTATTATTCAAAACATATTGAAGCCTTATTTTCGACAAAGACACAAATTCTTATTGACGATAAACAAATTCCAAAAACTTCCATACCCTATATATGATATATAGTTTTGGTCCACGATATAATCCTCTGCCTGAAGTTGCAATAGGAGATGCGTATCCTTGGGAAGAGATGCAACTTGTACGTCTTAATGTTGAATATCTTGAACCTGATGCAATGTCGATTAGAATACACTTTAAAGGATACGATTTTTTTTTTTTTGAACAGAAAATTTTTGGACTCAATTTTTGAAATGGACAGGTTCGTGTTCCTTGTTGGCCATCAAATAAAAAGAAAGATGATTTTGTATTGTTCTTTAAATTATACTCCTTTGATTTATTTTTGACTAACGAATTCAGTAGAAAATATCCTGTTACAAATAGTACCGTTACTCGACTTTTCATTGTCTTCGGAAAACTAGCCATTTTGACAGATTTTCTGAGACTAAATAAGTCGTCAGTGTGATGTTTATGAAAATAAATCAAACGTGCCTGCTTCAGAATCCGGAGCGGAGAATGTAAATGGGCGGAAATCATTTTCGTTAACTTTATGGAATAAGATTCGGTTGCGTGCTTTTTAGTTAAGATTGTAGTATGGTTATAGCTTATTGCTTGTTTTTTGTATGCCAACCAGAATTCCAGTTCTAGGACTTATAAGTTTTGTTCTTTTAGTACAACAAAACGGTGAGAATTCAAGCCAAGTTTTTCGGTAAATTTTTAAATCCCCTACGGAGAATAGTGTTTTTAGCAAGTAGGGGCGTTTTTTGAGCTTGGTTTTCTATCCACAGGAATGAGAGCTCACTCATCCTTGTTGTACTTGCAATGGCGTAAAATCATACAATTCTTTGTTTTATTGATAAGTCCTTCTCCCGAGAGAAATACCAATGATAGTTTCCTGAGAAATACTTCTCTCATCGTCTGTGTACTTTTATTTTATTTTCTGTTGCAACTTTTAGCATTCAGAGGTTCACCACCCTTTCTTTTCGAGACGAAAAGAATGTTCTAATACTAAAATCAAAACTTATTGAATTTATATTTGCCCGACTCAATTACAGAAAGGCTACTATATGAGCCCAGAAGCTGCAATGAACCAAGAACAAGAAATGAACCTCCTGTATCGCGGCAAATGCTTAGATATTCTGATTTTCCTGTAATATGTCCTTATTCTGAAGGTCTGAACTCGGTGAGGTTTATCTTAAACAAACAAGATGATGGACCATTCTTCGCGTAAATATCTTTCAACGAAATTACGAGTAAGGCCCCGGACTCTCTGCTTCATTCTAAAGCGGAATTATACTTCAAACGTAGTATGAGATAAAACATATTACCCTGGAGTTGTACCTTTCCTGTGCGTTTTTTCCTGGATCCAAAAAATTTGCGCTTCATTATTTCAATATATTTTTATTATTTTTTCATCAATTTATTGAAACTTTAGACCAATTTTTGCAACTCAAGCGTAAATAGAATTGTTACAACAAAGCATCAGGATAATAGCACAAAACGCAAACAAAATGCGTATGCAAATTTCAACAGAAGTCAATGAAGTTTAGCTTTGAGTAATTTTAGAATTTCTTAAGTTATTTTTAACTTTCCCGCCCTTCCTTCGAGACTAGAGCACGTATTGATGATTGCTTAAGGCACCCCTAGGCGTGAATAGCACCCCTAGGCGTGAATAGCACCCCTAGAAGTAATATTGTATCAAACGGTTCCAGGTTAGTTTCTGAAAAGCTAGGCTCTCAACAGCATCTCCAAAGCTGACTTTTGTAAGACATTCTGAGGATAGCATTAGCGATTTTCTACATATCTTGCTGCCCAATCTTGCTATATTTTCGAATTTTAAGCACTTGTAAACGAACCCTCAAAGAAAATTGTTTTTTGAAGTAACCCTACTTCATTAAAATTAAAGGAGATTCAGGCTTAGATTTAAACAAATTTATACGCAATTCCAATTAGGATTGAAAATAAAATCCAAGGCATTTTCCATTGAGATATACTCTGGAATGAGCTTTCGTTGTTCCTTGCCAGTGTTTTTCTTTGCCAGAACAAAAAAACATCGAAAAAAGCATCACAAAACGGCGAAAACTGGAAAAATATATCAATCCGCGACTTATAACAATTCAAAATTGTCTACTTCGTAATAAAAAAACGTACCTAATAAAACGAAGAAACGAGAAGGCGCCTGGAATAGATGAACGCCCTTGCAAAGTTCTAAATAACTAGGCAAGAAAGGCATACCTCCTATTTAAGGTGTGCATCAAACTATTGTGTCCTACTTCTATTTCGAAACATGTAATAGTACTAAAAATTTTAAAACCAAATTTTTCCCAAAGATTACATGTCTATATACCGTGGTGGCCAAATAAAACTGAACACTCTGAAAAACAGGGAAATTGGCAAGAAAACCCTATTTTTATGGGTCATATAACCAAAATTTACCTGGGAAATCACTTGCGGGGTTAATTATCTGTCAGTTTGTTCAGGTTTCGTGACAGGGTCGGCTTCTGTCAGTCGTTTATTGTAGTTTAGCCGTTGACGAGGAAACATGGCACCACAACTGGATAGTGAAAAAAAACTGATTGTTATTGCGTTAAGCAACGAAGGGCTGTCCACTAGGCCTATATCTAGAAGGATTGGTTGTTGCCAC
This sequence comes from Stratiomys singularior, assembly GCA_954870665.1. NCBI lineage: Eukaryota > Metazoa > Arthropoda > Insecta > Diptera > Stratiomyidae > Stratiomys > Stratiomys singularior. The sequence goes on along the minus strand of OX940878.1, from coordinate 158,193,569 downwards.
GCGACTGTGTCCAAAATTTAAAAAAAAACGCGAAAGGAAGTCTCCAGCGGAAACCAGGAACAGGATTTGGCAACAAAAAGACAACCGCGAGAGATGACCGACATCATAAAAACATAAGCTTAAGTGACGGAAAAAAACCGCTAGGGAAGTAAACATGGACTTCCAGGAAGCGACTGGAATAATGATTAGCGACAGAACTGTCAGAAGAAGACTACAGTTATGTGGACTTTCAGCTCGGCGACCCCGAAAAAAACCAACTTTAACGGCTAAAATGAGAACAGCGAGGCTGAATTTCGCCAGATCTCATCGCAATTGGTCGGAAAATGACTGGAAGAGAGTACTCTTTACCGACGAATCAAAATTCAACCTTAACCAGTCGGATGGATTGCAGTATGTACGTCGCAGAATCGGAGAGGAACTTCATAAAGATTGTGTAGTGACTCGAAACAAGTTCCCTCAGAGTTACATGATTTCGGGTTGCATTTCCTACTTTGGCACCGGAGATTTGGTGTTTTTAGAAGGATCAATGAATACGATCAGTTACATCAGTGTGATTAACAACCATTTGATGCCGTCGATGGATAGGCTCTTTTCGATCATTTATGACCCGATTTTTCAAGATGACTCTGCGCCATGTCATCGAGCTCGTAAGGTAAATTGTACGTTTTCTACAAACAACAGTTCAATAAAAAAGTAAAAAATAAATAAAAGCATAAAATCATTGTTTTGTTTTTGAACAGGTTAAAGAATTCGTCGCAGAAAGGCGAATTTCTACACTGGAGTGGCCAGGAAACAGTCCCGATTTGAACCCAATCGAGAATTGTTGGGCTGAATTGAAACGAAAAGTGGCGAGTAGGGGACCAAGGACCAAGGAGGAGTTCAAAAACGCCATTAAAGACGCTTGGAAGGACGACATAAGCATCGAATACTGTCAGACATTGATAAAATCCATGCCACAAAGGATTGAAGCTGCAATCAAGGCTCGCGGAGGATACACAAAGTATAAGTTTTAGTAATGAATTAAAGAATATTGTTCCTACCTACCTACAAGTAGCTTCCCATACAAATTTCCTATTAAGAATCCAAAATAGTTCATAATTTGTAATTCAACAAATTTCGTTGTGAAAATGATCATTTTGCTGATAAAACGTAAAAGTGGCTGTACCTTCAAAAAAAATAAATTTTTTGTTTATGTGTTTCATACATTTTAAGTATAACACTACAATTAAAGAAGTAAACACCAGTTCGTTTTATTTATTATTGAAGATCATTATGTAGAGGCGATATGTGGTTATATGCAAAGGTGTTCAGTTTTATTTGGCCACCACGGTATGTTTGTAAGCCCAGTAATTACCCATCCAGCCCGAAAACTAGAGAACAATCGGTCTCTTACCCATTTTCTGGAAAACTTTTAGAAATGTTAATACACAGGAGACTGGCTAGCTCCGTGTAAGGTATGAACAACCTGCGGAATTTCCAATTCGGTTTTATAAATGGATATTCGACTGAGCCACATCTTCACCGGAGTACGAATTATTCAAAAAATGTCCCAAACGTAATATCATCAGTTGGGGTGGTGAGACTTAAAAATAGAGAAATATACATTCGATACAATAAAATGATTTAAAATAACACTCCGTTGTACTTGGTCAATCTGATGAAATCTTTGCTGAAAGATAGGAAGCTAGAACATGAAGCTAGAACTTTTTGAAGAGCCTCTTATTATTATATATATTATAATTGTATCTGCTGGGGTCCCTCAAAGAACTTTTCCGAGTCCTGAGTACGCACTGACATGCGTCCTAATGCAAACAGACAAATAGCAATGTTTGCTGACAATGCATGCACGATACAAAAACATTATTTGAAATTTGCAACTTTCACAATATTTGTGATTGATTCCATTTTCGCAAAATATATTTGACCTAAAAAATAAAATATAAATTCTCCTTGTAATTTTGCCTTTTGTTTTAATTTTCGAATTCAACGTTCAACCGTAATCGTTCGGCCTTCTTCAGCGATTCATGGGGCTTAACTTAACATATAGTGTGGTTGCTTAACATAGTCAACTAAAAGTCACTTAGTGAGGTGGGTAATTAAGGCGACTTAAATTTCCCCAATTTTAGGTGATTCGCCGGAAAGCCAGGAATTACAATTACCCCTATCATGTTTTATAAGAGTATTCTACTTGCTGCTGGACTCTATAAGTCGTACAGATTTGTATTCTTTGAGGGTGTTTTTCAGTTGCTTTGCGATACCCTCAATATCTGTCATAGCCTTCCAAAAAGTTGTTTCTTGGCCTAGTGTGGTTAATGTTTATCTGTCCTTTATTGTTCTGCGTTTCACGATTTTTTCCACAATCCTCCTTATTGTTGATATATTGAAACCATTAAATTTAGCTGTCTGTACAATATACACCATTTCCTTCTTTTTTGCCACTACGCTTAATGGCAAGTCTAGCATGCGGTTATTCATTGCCCGGTATGGTGATACCTTGGTTTGTTGCGTGTGGTTCGAGGAGTTATGAATTATTCTCTGCGTGTGGATTGGTTTCCTATAAACTTCAAAGCTTGGGCAGCCATCCGTACTTGATACTAGCGTGTCCAGGAATGCTAGGTCAACGTTTTTTCCTCCTCAATTGTGAAAGCGATGTTCTTGTGTGCTCTGTTGAGGCCCGTAAGAACTCTGGAAGACTCTTCTGTTTTGACGTACGCATAGATGTCATCTATGATGTCATCTATAGATATCTCTCTAGCCTGGACATTTACATATCGCTTAGGAATGGTGAGAGCGGGTTCCCCATCACGACTTTGAACATAAAGTAATTCTCAGTTATACACAGTTTGTAAAATTAGATGTCTTGTCTGGTTTTTACTTTCTAAGCTTGAGAGTCGTCCTGTGTTAGTAGTCAATCCTCGACGTAACCTAATGTATTCATTACCGGTACACTGGGAAAAAAGGCTTTCGCGTCGAACGAAACCATTACCTCATCGTCTGCCGGCGGACCATATGAGAGCAGGTTCTCTGTGAATGCTTGGCTGTTCCTGACGGAGCCACTTCCTGCTGGCTTCATTTTTTTTTTAACTCTTCCATCAACCATCTCGCAGCTTCTGAATGGGCACATTCGTGGCAGATATTATTTCTCGCATTTCGTTTCCCTCCTTGTGGACCATTTAATCCCTAGTAGCGTGGGGTTAGGGACCCTTACTTTCGACAACTACCGATTAGCAGCTCGCATGTTTAAATCACATGCTCAACTCTTTTTATTGATTCCTCAAACGGGTTTCGGCGGAGTTTGAGAAAATTGCCGTTGTAAGAATTTCAACTTTTTCGTTAAAAAATCTATACCAGTATTTCCATAAGTGGAAAATTAAAACTAAACACTTGGAATCAACTAAACAAATCTCCGATTTCTTACACTTATTCTTCTGTAGTAAATTTCCAATATTCAAATAATTTTAATTTTTGGTTTTTAAATAAATAAATACTATTTTAGAAAATACTGTTTTATATTGTTATCTGATGCATAAAAGTGTTTTTTTCTGAGAACAATTGATTCTGAGGAAGGGATCAACTTAATCCCGAAATTTCTAAAATTATATATATATATACATATACACTTTGATTAATTTTTGACATGAATATCTACAGATAGATGTCAAAAATTAGTCAAAAAATAATCAAAAATAGCTTTATCTTCGAAACAAGAAAAGAAATATTAACACTCGAAGTGCTAAAAATCGGAGAGCATTCCCAATATTCAAATAATTTACTATCTGAAATGCCTTATCCAATTTCACATACTTTTGAAATATTCCTTGCCTAAACTTTTCACAATATATACAACTCGATACAAAATTTTAACCCATGTATATCATCGTAATACAACACATCTAGAATAGTCTCCAAAAGGAAATTACTGATTTCCTTGCAACTACAAATATGAAATGTCTTCTCGTTGCATGGAAAACCTAGTTGCATCACCTGAGCTTTTCAGTTTGAAATTAGGACTAGTAGCTCAGCAGCAAGGCAGCATCTATGATCCCTATTGCAAGGTTCCAGAATCTAAGATTCGGTTTGGGTTTTATGAAATTTAAAACCCATTCAGATCAGTGAAAATTTACCCTGAAATTGACAAATTAAAGGAAATCCAACTAATCTCATAAGGATGAAGGGATTCATCAAGATTTTGATTAAACATTCAGAGCTGACTCTACCTTTTGACTCATTTCATTTAATCCTTATCGAATAAAAAATTGATTCATATTTGGACGCGATATTATAACCTTGAATCGTATTTCGATGTTCTAGTTTAGAATCTATGTCAAGAGCAAATAATCCCTTTGAACTTATTATAAATATTTTAGCATGGTAGAACTTAGCTTCTCTTCCGAATTACTACAATCCCCACTAATAATTATAGTAAAAAGGCCTTTGGTGGAAAAAAACGTTAACCTTTCTCTTAAACTACAAATTAACCTACACTCGGATAATCTTTAGTAAGGATCAAACATAATTACACACTGCTTGCAATACTGTCTGACTTTGTAAAATAAGACAAACATATGTTATTTTCACCTAAATACCCGTAATAGTACCTTGTAATCACCTGCATGTCAAGCCAATCATTATTATCCTTTCACCCACAACTTGTGTGTCTGCTCATATAAAATGGCTAGTGCTGACTCATTGCCCCCACATTATTGTAAGCGAATTAAAAATAAAGCATGATCTGCTCTAGAATTTCAAAGGAAATTGTTTCAACCCCTTCATTATTGCTGACTTACCACTGCGTTTTTGAACCGGTGATCCCAAATGGCCATACAAACGACTCAAATCGATTCCCTTCGCTGAACCAGGTAGCATTGCTGCACAAATGCTCAACACAACACAGCACAACATCACATTAGCCATATTGCGAAAAATATAGTAGAATCCGATTTATTCAAAATAAGAATATTTTATTCGCACTTGTTGGCAACGTCCCGTCGCAGAACTCGAAATTTCCGTTTCAACAAACGGTCTTGGGACACTTTTCTCTACTCACGATCCGACAGTTTCGCGCACTTTGGTCTATTACAAGAAATTCTGCAGGAAGGACACGTCGCTGAAACCCCCCAATTAACTTATAGACTCGTACTCAGTCCGGGAAAGGATTAGAGAAATAAAATACAGAAATTAGTAAAAGAAAACAACTAGTCAATATTGAGATGAAATGCAGCTTTTCTAGTTCGGATAGTGATTCACAGTAACTGCAAGGATCTACTTTCTGCTATGTCTCTTTGTGTGATATCGATCAGAGTCCGTAAAAGACTTCCAATGTGATCCAGAGGAAGTTTCAAACTCGACTGTCTAATTGTGAGCTTTTCTATCCTTCATATATATGACGTGTTTGCGAGACAAAAAAAGGACCTTCAACTGACGCCACCTATCCACCCACATGCCTCGATACAGCGAATGCAAGGAAGCACCACTCTATGCATTCGTTGTCAACGAGATGCAGTGGTCAGAACAGGACAAAAAGTTATCGCGCAAACCACTCCCAAGCTCGTACGGCTGCCACCAGAGAAAAGCTCAACAGGATTCTACTTCTCGCCCCCTATGCTAACAGGTTGCTTGTGTCCTACGTCATCATAAAAGCTGGCCCATGCAATCTCGTCCTTTTTGTTCGTGCAAGAACTGTTGCGCGATAAAGACAACTTGAAATTGTTGAATGCTAATCGCCAAAGGAGAAATATTCCTTGTGTGGGTGTCACGACGATTCGACTTGTACAAGTGGAAAAATAGGAAAACTCACTCAACGTACTGAGTCTCAACATATTCTACGGTGGGAATGCCAAATTGAGCTGTTGGATTTTGAAGGGCAAAGTACACGGAATGAGAAATTATAAAGCACGCGAAAAGCTATCCGAGAAGTTTTGTGAAACGCGAGCAGTGGCGTTTCCTGTGTTTGGATGAGGGAAGCGCAAATTTATATTTTTCGTAACAAACCCAAGAAAGTGTTGTTCAGAGATGACAAAATAATGGATTACCCAGAATACCTCAAAAGACAAATGACAATGAGGAAGTAAACAAATAACTCCCGATATATCCTGAAATATTATACATATAAGTAAAAAAATCCAAAAAAGTGTCAAAACAAAAAATATCAACTTTTAATTTCGATAGATTCAAAGTTATGAGAATTTTACGAACCTTTTGCTTCTGAGGGGCTAAAAATCGTGGTGGACATAGGCGAAGAGTCGAAAAGGGTTTGGGGAATACCTTCTAGATGAATCGAAGCCAAACCCACGGCTTGACCAGTCGGTTCCACGAATGAAAGCCTAGTGTGCCACCAAAATGTGAGCCACCGAAGACATCCCAGCTCCAGCATTACGCCTGATAACGTTGCAACTGTTCGCAAACTTAACGAAAGAAATCATCGCAAAATCAGTAAGAAGACGGCAATCACTGTTGGACGTGTACACACCATCGTTCGAGACCACCTCGAATTTTGAAACGAAATCCCAGCGAAATGGATACCACATTTGCTTACCCAAGGACACAAAAATGCGAAAGTTAAAGTTGGTCAGGGGCTTCTTGCTCATTTTCAAGATTAAGGGCAGACTCTCTTGCAACGCATTGTGACAAGCGACGAAACGCGGGTTCACCACGACACTCCCGAATCGGAAAGGGTTAATATGGCGAGCCAGGATCAACTAAAGCCAAAACTCACTTAGTAGCCGGGAAGGTTATGCCAACGGTTTTTTGAGACCAATGAGTTTTATTGATTGATTTTCTTCACAATATTGTAATAAACGTTGCCAACTTTTGCGGCATTCTTAACCAGATCGAGCCGCATATCGGTCAAAAAAGCGCCGCCAGCTAAGAATATCACTATAAAATTGCCAAATAAGACCACCTTAAAACCCTATGGCGAGCATGTGCTGAAAAAAGATGTGGCTACCCCTCAACGCCAAGATTAAATGAAAACTTGACGCTAGATCAATTCAGATCGGCTCTTGCCTCTACCAAACAATTGGCAAAAGGTTCAAGTGACAAAGGAGTCTTTGCAAAAGTTCACAAGGAACAATCATAGGTAACCAAATCGAAATCAAAAACTCAAGAAGAAGAAATCTCAAGAAAGCAAAAAAAGAAGCAGTGAACGTCCAAGAAGCAAAACCACAGCTCGGCGTCAAACTACTCGCCAGAGACGAAGTATAAGCAGCAGTACTTGATCTCAGAAATAATAAGGCTTCTGGAATTGATTGAGTTACAGCAGGACTGCTCCAAAGATGGGCCCTCCTCTACGTACCTCTTTCCACCATTTCATTTCTAAAATATGATCAGAAGAGGAGTTGCCAGAAGACCAGCGAGAAAGTATTATTCGTCCTGTGTATAAAAAGGGAGAGAGGTTAATGAGTGGAAATTAAAGAGAGATCGCGTTCCTGTGCACGTCAGATAAGGCGATCTCCAAAATCATACAAAGCAGATTGAGGCCGTACCATGAAAGTATTGTAGGGGAGTTACTGGGAGGCTTCGAGGTGCGTCTACAAATGATCAAATATTCCAAGTTAAGCTGGTGTTCGAAAAACGTAAGTTACATGGACATGCACAAAATAATTGTCGACTACAGTGTCTAGAAACCTCTGATGCACTAACGATGAAGTCCACGCATTTGGTAACGTATGTTAATGATGTAAATATTTTGGCATGATCGATCTTACATGCCAAAAAACTTTTTGTTTTATTTTTATCATATTATTTTATCTCTTATTTTGCTTATTAGGAATGTACATACGAAAAGAACATCGACGTCGAAATCTACGAAACTGTGTCACATACAGATCAGGAATTTTGTTGAAACAACAGTGGCTTGCGAAAATCTCCCATATTTTTCTGACGGGTGCAACCAAATCAATTATTCTTAGACCAATTGACTTTGGTCGCACAGATTTGGCATCCAATAGCAAGTATTTCATCAGGAAATCAAATCTCTCTCTACTAATAGCAGTAACGTATCTCTTACCTGAATAGGAACAATCAAAAAGTTCAACCGTGCACATGTGATTATCCTTCGTAACTGCTGGAAGTGTCAACAATACAATTAGAGTTCGAATTTCATCAGAATTTGTAGTGGTGAACATTCCCTTTATATCAGATATTTGAGTTTTTTGCTGGGTTTCTGAGTTTCCGGGTTGGTCCATTTGCAATCTCTTCTACTACAATTTGATCAATTATGAATTTGCGAAAGTATTCTAAAGGATTGAAAAGACATTTATTAATCCGGATTAGACCTCTAGACGCTCGAATTATATTAGAACACGATGTTGCTCTGCCTTTAGTTGCCGCTTTATTGTGATCACTGTTGCATCTAAGAGTCTTTCGGCTCCGGCTTTTTATTGGATTTTTCATACTGGAAGAGGCGATTGAACATAAGCAGAAACATTTTCCGCCTCCCCCTCAAGTTTCTTTCTACCAGTGGTAGACGTATCTCATATTCTTCGAATAAACTATTCTCGATTTCACTTCTCCGTGTGCTCGATTTCTTCATCATTCCATTCTTGCAATATTCGTGCGATTTGCTCGTTTGTTAAAGACACCTTTTCGACACCATTTTCTTTTGTTTACAAAACCTATAAAATCATCGAGCTTCAGTTGATATACAAACATATAATTTCGTATAAAATTCACAATAACTTATTCAATCGATTTCAAAAACGAAGACAAAAAATAAATATATGCTGAATCGACGTAGAAAAGATATATCCTTTGTATCCTTGGTAATAATGCACTTGTTTGAACGACTTGACTGACGGCTTCGAGTTTGATAGATACACTGAATTGACAAGAACTTTGAGTGCAGTTGCTGTATGTAACGGCAACTTGTGCCGATTTTTCCAGAACGTACACGCCCATTCGACGCAGGTTATCTTTCTAGGGTTTACAGCGTGTGATTTTTAGAATTTTTTATTGAAAATTAACGGTTTCAAAATACATAAAAATAAACAACTTCAATAGTATTTTTCATATTTTTTATTTTTTTCTATTCATAAATATTTATTCAAATCTAGTCGTGTCGTTAAATTTACTTTTATTTTCAGTGTTTCAGTAATCTCATTTGATCCAAATATGCGTGAGAACGCAATAATATAGAGAAATGTTGTTGATAATTTCTACTTTATTCGTGTTCCTCTCATAGTTCCAGTGGAAGTAAAAACAAAATCTAAAAGTTAATTTAAGACACCTAAAATGGCTGGCGAAGACGATAATTTTATCCAGTAGGACTTCGATTGTTAACAATGCTTGAATAAATAATAGAATTTACTGAAATTTGCGCAATTTAAATCAAATCTTATTTCTGAATCAAATAACAATAGTTTAAAAAATAGTTATGTTTATGTTTTTGGCAAGCAAAAATGTTTTTTATGATTTTTAATCAGATCTAAACTAATTTATTATTTATCACGCAAACAGTCAATCATTCGACCTACGATAAATTATCTATTTTCTCGAGAGGCGCTAACTTGATAGTGAATGCATGTACAAGACGAAAAACGTTCAATTCAGAAATTATAAATAAAATTTAACTAATCCAAGCAACGTTAATAGAAAAATTCAAACTCAAAACAAAAAACAACGATTAATTTTCATATCACTCAAACTGATTTTCATTTCATTCATTTGTTAGATTTTTGAAATAATGTCAAAAGGGACGACCATAAAAGAAGCCTTAAAACGATGGGAAGAAAAAACAGGACAAATTGCAACTGACGCGACAGAAATTCTATTGCAGTTTCAATGGCCGCCAATCGAGAAAATGGATAATACCCTCTCGACCCTAACAAAATGCGAGTAAATTCGTTTATTTTGGTTTGTTTTTAACATTTATCCTTGTTATTTGTACACTACAGAAAGCTTTCTCTTTCCACAAATATGATTGAGAAAATTGTTGGCGTGAATAACATGAAAAGTTTGAAAATACTTTCATTGGCAAGAAACAACATTAAATCATTATCAGGACTGGTGAGATTTTATGTAAAATATGGCTTACATTATGGAATTTTAACGTTAGGAGGCTCTCGGTGAAACGTTGGAAGAACTTTGGATAAGTTATAATTTAATTGAAAAACTTAAAGGAATGGAAGCGATGAAAAATCTTCGGGTCCTTTACATTGGTAACAATTTGATTAAAGATTGGTCGGAGTTCAACAAGTTCAACGCATTGCCATTGCTGGATGAATTGCTATTTTCGGGAAATCCTTTATCTGAAAATATGGACGAAACTGTTTATCGCGCTGAAGCGATTCGGAGATTAACAAATATCAAGAAATTAGACGGCGAGCCTATTGTAAGGGGTTTGTAATAGCGCTGCCGATGATGAGTATGTAGTTTTACTTATGTGAGGATTGTTGATAAATAAATACTGAATAACTGCGGAAAACATTTTTGTTAATTAACAAATAGTAAAGTTTGGTTGTTACATATCATGAAGTTAAATATAACGTCAGGTATGTGTGTAGAGAGCGTTATCCAAATACGTTGGTCATTATTGTTGATTTTGTTCGTTAAGTTCGATATGTACATCAATAATTGAAAAAATCTAAACAATTGCAATCACATTTAACTAATTTCGTCGTCAAACTAAACATCTAAGCTGCCTCTGCGCGTTTAAGTTGGGGAACAAAACGTTCGCGATGCATGTACTACTAAACTAGATGTGTGAGTGGGCTCTACGTCCGTCTTTCAATGTCATCTGTTCGGAACTAAATAATAGCAAATTGTTGGAGCGTGCCTCATTGATGGAGAGAAAGCCTTTAATATTGTTTGTCTAGATGGACTTATTATTAAACTCCTCCAAGATAAGTTTCTACGACGCCCCTCATCGCCATGTTTAAATGGGAATCTGATGACGAAGCGCGATTCTAAGGTATTGAAAGGTCTACAGCAAGGAACGGTGATCGCGCCAGTTTCATTCGTTACCGTTTGGGCAGCTTTGATTTCAATGTGTCGCTAACGCGATCATTAATTGGTTTTGCTGATGACCTGATAATGTATGAGAGAGACAGAAAAACTTCGGTTGTTCAAAAGATTCTTCAAGAAATGTTGAACGATGATCAGTTCTACACGAACAACTGGCGAGTGAAAGTGAATGCACAGAAGTGCGACGTGTAGGTAGTGAATATCTTAAACGAAATTGGCAAGTTTTCCACATTATTTCTGCTGACGGCAGCTCTGAACAGATTCCGTAGAAATCCTGTGTACGATACCTCGGTGTTCATCCGGATTAGTTTCGTTACTCTAATCAGCACATCGAAATCACGCCAGCTGAGGCGCGAAAAGTATCTTCGTAAAATATTCCGCTGCAGATACACTGGCCAATCAAGAATCGACAAATTCTGACACATGGATGTCAGATCTGGTATAGCCACAGTGCTAGTATGATGAAAGAGCTACGAAATTTCGAAAGGGAATGTTAGCGTGCAGAATGACGGAATAAGATTGGAAACATTCTATACCGAAACGAAGAATTCATCACTGGCTAAAGTGACGAGAATTAATGTATTCATTTAGAACCTTGTGAGAAATCACGTTGCCAACTCTGTGACTATGAACAAAAATTCTTGGATTTCGAATGCATTCCACCTTACAGACAGGTACATTGAGACTTGACGCACCACCGGATTCATTCCACCCGAAGCATTCGTGTATTTGGACACTAATCGATATGTTCTGACGGTGTCCCGATTATATACCATGTATGTAGAAAGGTCGCCGATAAGAAGATAGAACATCCTCCGGGATTGAGCAGACGGTTGAAAACTGTCGATGGAGATACTCCGATACAAAATACGCATAGAAGTGATACGCGGAGATCTAAATATTTGTGGCTGAACGGCAATATCAAAATTCGCTGTATTTCGTTATTCAATTTTTATTTGTATTTCTGTCAAGTAGTAACTTATATCGCTGCGTGCTGTGTTCTGTATTTTGTTGTGTTTGTTTTAAAATAAAAGTGATAGATACAATTTTGATTATGGATATTGTTTGTTTCAGTTTATATTCAAGTTAGGATTATTGTTAAGCATTTTACTAAAAAAAAAGGTAAAGTTTTTCTGTTATTTAAAATTTGTATAGGATTTGTTTATTTTTACCCATTTTTCCAAGCTTACGTAAAAAATAAGTAATATTTATTTATTTATTTTTAATAATTTTTAAGAAATAGATTTTCCTGCAAAGTGCCATTTGGATCCGTAAGGTTTTTTATTATGTTTTTAATTTTTGTTTTTGGCTTCGCATTCTTTAAAAATATGTTTTATTTATCAATAAAGCAGTTAGTTAATCAATTAACTAATCTATGTCTACCGATATCACATCGAGTACATCGCTTGGACTTACTACCTCTCGTTTAGCATAGAGCATTCCAAAGCAATTACCATATCGACCTTTATTTCTCCATCGTGAAATGATGCTAAAGACAGCACGGATGATTGAACAAGTCCATATTCCAAAATAGCTTCAAATAAAAATCTGCAATGAGAAAAAAATCAAAAACCTGTACAAAAGACATGCTCTAACTGGACATATAACTTTGCTCCAAATTTTGTACATGTTTTCTATCGTACCCACTAAAACTTTCCCCGAGATATAATGTTCACTTGCGTAAAGTTCTCCGATATTTTATAGTAGTCCCAAGTAATTGTATACGATCCAATGCAAGTAATATTTCTCTATCAGTTCTACTCACCCTTGTGATCCCTTCACAAAGGGTTGGATCATTGTGCTTTGTTTTGTGTGAGCTAAATTCCTTAACTTCATTTTCCTAAGTTCCGGAGTGACTTAAAATCTTGTGGCTCGTTCTGGCAGGTCGTCAACATTTTCCACCTGCAAATATTGCCTGCTCCTGCTTGTTAGGAACGCCCTCAACTCGTACAGAAATTAATATTTTTTTCTTGGTTTCACAGAAAACGGCTTTATTTTATTGTTTTTTGACAAATATACATTTCGGGAGTAAGGTATTCCCTCCGTCATAGTTCGTCCCGAAGTATACATACACAAGTCAGAAGAAGTTTACGTACTATATAAACTGCAATGCAAATATCTCCAATTGGGTTATGACGCTTTAATAGTTCACAACTTTTAAAGGAAGTTTTGTTTGCTAAAATAAAGTCCAACCATGTCTTTATAGTTTAATATACAAAAATTTGGCATATTTGTCGCAGAAAAATTTTGCATACAAAAGAGTAAAACGGGAATCTCAAGAACTATTACCGAAGATAGGGAAATCCAAAAAACTATTTTTAAGTGAATTGGGAGTAGAACGAATTTATTTTTTGTGTGAGTGATTGTGTGACAAATTTGTCAAATGGACACATAAAAAACAAGCCAACAAATTACAGCGAAAGAGATATAGTAGTGAATCTATGAAAACCAGGAAAAAAGTTCCCCGAAATCGGTCAAACGGTCGATAGGACACACTCTTCGATTCAAAGAGTAATTGAAATGTATAAATCGATTGGATCTACCGCCTTGAAGCCTCGTTCGCGACAGCTCTCTTTGTTGGTTGATCGAGAAAAACGCTAAGGTAGGGAAATAGAGAAAAATCCAGGACATAAGGCTGCTAAAGTTGACAGAGACGTCAAGGAAAGTTTTAATAAATCAATTTGTAGCGATACCGTATGTGAAATTTTGAACAAAGATGATTGTCGAAGACAAGTTACACGAAGAAAGCCATTCGTTTCATTAATAAACAAGCAAAACGAATTGCATTTGCTCACGAACAAATCAAGAGACCGACGGAATTCTGGAAACAAGTTATATTTTCGGACGAAAGTAAATTCCGCATATTTGGAACTGAAGGGCGTAACTAGGTATGAAGAAAATTGGGTAATTGCCAGTGCCAGCAATGAAATATAGTGGAGGTGGTGGTCTCACGGTCTAGAGGTGTATGGCTAGTAAAGGGATAGATAGATTGCCTCGATTGCATCAACAATGGGCAAGGCAGTTTTTTTTAAATACACTCAAGGAAAATTCAAAGCAAAGTGTTACAAATTCAAGTGGTTGGAGAATACCTTTTTGTGTTTCAACATGGCATCGACCCCAAGAACACTGGAGGGAATTGTTAAGCTTTGACTACTTTTCAATGTCCCAAACAACAAAAACGTACGCCTCCGCAATCACAAGATCTCAATCAGATTGAGAATATATGGAATTTATAAGGGCGTCGGATCCGCCAACGCCACATTGACAACTGGAGATAACTTGAAAAATGGAGTAAAACTAAAATTAAAGAGACATTAAATCTAATCAATCCAATGCCAAGACAGGTTATCCGATCCGATTAGTTATCACTAAATACAGTTTTTATTTTAACTGAATTTTGTGTAAATTTTTAATTTCCATGTACGCAGTGCTTTTCTGAAGTAATTTTGGTATACATTTGCTTTTTCTTGTTGCCATTACCTTCAATTTATTTTAGAAGAACCCAAAAATTCTCTTAAACAAAGGCTGGATTGCAAAACGTAAATAACGTTCTGCTATACGTGAATAAAGTTCGAATTTCTGTTCCGAAAAATTATTTATAAATAATTTTTTTAAATAAATTCAAAATGAACACAACTTTTACGTAAACTTTTTCTGGCAAGCGTTTGTCGAAATACAATAAAAATTCAAAACATTAATGCTTTGAAACAAGATGAAAATTAATTCTCTATGTGAATTTCGCATAGATATCCTCCTGCTATTCGTTTTGAAAATTTTGGGATGTTTGTGTACGTAGACAAAAAACTACATCAAAATGAGACGCATACACGGAATTCATTATGATTGATTAAATTAATTTCGACAAAGGACTCAGGAGAGCTGATTATCTTCAGTATCATTAACAATGCCAAGCCCTTTCATCTCATAAAATTGCAAATGGAATTTTTAGAACACAACTGTGGCCAAGCTCTTGCTTGACCGACTGTAAAGCAAAACACAAAAAACAAACGAAATCCTTTAATGCTGGGAAATGAATGATCAGTCAGGAATTAATTTAAGGTACTCAATTGTACCAACCTGCAGGAGCTCACCAACCCCAAAGAAAATGCAGCATATTTCTTCCGCATTTTTGTTGATGAAAAAATTTGGTTTCTCAAATCCAGGTGAAACTCAAGCATATGGAGTCTATTTGTACGGAGAATTTATTTGGTCCACCTTTACTTCGTTGCACTTTAAGATGACCCATGACGACTTTTCCACAAAATTTTGGAACTTTAAAGCGTTGCCCGTGTATGCTAACATCCAAATTTTTGTTTAAAATGTAATCCAGGGTATCACTCATACCTATTGGATTAGCAACAGCTTAAACAATATGCTCATCTAAGAAAACGACGTAAGCAAGCATCGATTTGCTCTGAGCTCGGCTATTATCGCAGCGATCCAGGATTGCAGTTGATCGTCTCCTTGCTAACGAAAATAATACGAAGAAAACGAGTAGCGTATTTAAATATTATCGAGTATGTTACATTTACTAAATTAAATATGATTTTCGTATGATCACAAGAAATTGCAACATTAACTTAGAATTGAGGATTCTTCTTACAACCAAGTCTTGCTTAAAGCTGTACATTTTCAAACATTAAGTAGTATCGATTAAATTTTTTTTCTTCTTTCGCTAACTGTGGTCATGATGAAGGTTACTTAATTAAATTTAAATTATTATGCACTATAGAACGTAGCAATTAAATTCAACTCTATTCCGTCATTTTCTTAACATAGGCAATCACTTGGAGTCCAAACAAACATTTCCGTAATGTCTGGACGATCTTTACATGGAACGTGTCATCGTTTTGCAAAAATACAAAGAGTCGGTGCAACCCACACTCTTTTCGATTATTCAAAATAAATACTTATAGTTTTATGCTCCCTTAAAAAATTATTTACAAAAATTTTTTCCATTATTTCTAGATCCAAACTAAACTAAACTAAAATTCTATTTATCTAAAGCCTAGAAAATCAGTCAGTCTATCGTTGAGTGCGTCCAACCAATGGACACTACTTTTTGGTTTGGTCGATCTTTGCTCGAAGGCACCGGGTGGAATATAGTCTTCGGACCGTATGCAGAAGTAACTGGTAATTGGAGCGCGACACATTGGGCATCGGTTTAACTTTGCTGAAATAATGAAAATTTCAATATAAATTGATATTAGATACATTGCGTGAAAATATTGAAGCGTGTTTAACCAAGCAAATAACAACAATAAAAACTTACAAAAACATATTGCACAAATACAGGTGTGTCGACATGGTAGAAGAGCTCGTGAAAGGGGGAAATAATGACATACTATGCACACTTGCTCCGGCTGTGGTCCATCCGAGCATAATAATGGACCCGCCGAACCAGCACATGCTACTGGTTCGGCCAAAGACAACGAGCTTGATGTGGCAGGTGCAGCAATGTCCTCAAGACCTGATTCCCCTGCAGCCAAATAGAGTTGCTGAAATGTTAAGGCATCACTTATTAATTGTAATTAATACTAAAGCAAGATGTTTTTTAAAAAATAGCATGAAAATCATCCTTCAGTTCAGCGCAAATGGTGCATTTCATGCATTTCATGCGTTTGCCGTGTTTCTATACAAATTGAAACGAAGATTCCAAACAAGTGAAAATACCCAGAAAAAAGTTAAATTTAAATATGTTTTCGAAAGTAATCTATATATCGAACGCTAGCAAATCAAGATTCATACAGCTCATTCTTGGATAAAGTTACCTGAATCAGAGCAAAAGATTTGAAAAAATCATTGAATATATTTTTAGAGGTCAACAATTAAAAAAAGGTCAGCAAAATTATTAATTTTACTTAGCGATCACTAAGTTTTTGAAGCAATCGAGACAGACCAGTGGTCAAGTGTTCACCATTCACTCAAAACTCGGCTTTGAACTTCCTGCGGTCATTCAAATCATCTTGAAGCCACTGATTAACTCAACCTTCTACATAAGTGGAGACAAAAATATTGAGATGCCTAGGAAGTCAACTAGACTTGTACGTCGGTGCCTTGCACGGTAAAATATCGATGCAGTTTAACCAGTAGCGAAATTTAAGTGCCCGAACGCTTTAAAAGGAAACCACCTTTATTGAAATAAATGCGGTTCTTATTTAAAACAACTTCCTTCCTACATGCAAACCAGAACCCATAAATATTCCGTATTTATTGTAATGCACCTTTCAACGCTAATTGACAACAACAAATGTAAAAAGTTCAATAACCAATGACCTAGATGAATGAAAATACCTGAATACACCGAAGAAGAAGAAGTGGAAGATGGTGAAGCACTCAAAAAGAGAATTGCATAATTTCCCATCACCGTTGAACTGAATTTACCTCAAAGAAACCGGTCCCAAGACTCGGTTAGTCAGTCAATCGCCACTTAAAGATATGAAATTGAAGATTCGAAAACTTGAAAGGCCCAACACACGACACTCATGCTCAACGCGTTACAACCAAAGAAATTACAACATATAGACTAGAGTTTCGCCTTACGGAACGCCGCACAATTTTTTAACATGCAATTGTAGGGTATGTAGCACTTGAGCCTGGCAACAATCTTTAAGATAGCATGCAAGTTCTTGCTAAAGGGAACGTGAACATTTTCAAAACCACTAGCAAATAGTAATGGTATACTCGTTAGAAAATCAGATTTTGCCATATTTAATGATTTCATGCATTTTCATTGTTTTCAGACACTGTCAGCCCAACAAGCGTCAAATTATGAATGTTTACACACTTTTGTTTCTGCCATGTTTACATACATTGTGGGCTCAATGCTGAACAATTGACTTTTCAGGAGCTATTGTTGTGTTAATTGGTAAACATGCCAGTTAAGTGAATTGTAAAAAAAATCAGTTCATTGTTGTGATAAATTACCTTCAAACATGAGAGCTGTCCGTTCGCCTGTTTCAAATATTGCGCCAAGATTGATGTAGGTAGAGGACACACCGGATCGCGTAGATGAATGACATTGACCAAAACCACCTGAAAGATGTAAAGTATAAAAGTATTTTAATTTGCATTTTGAAAATTTGTCAAGGGCTTTTGTAAACGGAAATTCAAACTTAATGATAATGCGTCAAAATTAGTCATGTTGTAGTTCATGGAAAAATAAATTTAGAGAATTTCTTACACAAATTGGAGCGAACAATACATAATTATAATTAATTTGTTGCAGTTTTCCCAAATTGGCTTGTTTTCATAACCCCTTATAATAAATCGTCTGCCTTTAGTTCAAATGACAGGGGTCAAGGAAAGAATTTAACATTCCCAACAGTCAGCTTCATTTTTAAGTGTAACCTATAACCAAAAAATAATATAAAAAAAAACCGATCATAAGCTCATATCTAAATATGCCAGAAAGATTTTCCGTTCCACATAAATTACGTTAATATTATTAACTATAATCCTTTATGTTTTATATTCGGCAATCCTATTTTTGGTTTTTTCTTACTACCTTACCAGTATATACTACCTTATATTCATTACTCAATAAAGAGTTATCTAATCAATAAAGAGTTTACTACTGAAACGGATGGAGCCAGTGTGCCAAACCTTTGGTCTAGTCAATTTCAGTACAATCATTTAATGATTCAATTCTACAAGTATACTCTCACTACTAAAGCGGAAATTCAGATGTGACAGACTAATTAGAAGCTTATATCCTACTTCCAATCGACCTATAATTGACGGCATAAAGACAATCCCAATGCAAGTACAATGCCTAAATTTTTTTGCTTATTCACTAACCCATTAAGCGACAAATACGCTTTATCCCAAAAAAAAATGACTTCTTTCTCAAAATTTTAATCAGCTTCCAAGTTTGACGTTCAATTTGCAAAAGTTCGGTACAAACAATGATCAGCAGGTTTGAGTTTGTAAGTCAGTCGAGGGCTTTAAATAAAGATCATTAGTCTATGTTCCATATTGTCAAATCCAAATTGTCATTTGACAAAGCGTGAGTTCGAATAATACGGAACAGTGTTTCGGATTATCCCTAATACTCTGCGTTGCAGTTCGGAAAATTTTCGTTGTAAAAGCGCGCATCAACAACGCACAAGTTTTGTCTTATCTGCAGCTAAACCAAGCTTCTCAAATTTTCAATGAGGCAACAAATCGAGCGTTCGGTTGGTCTATGGCGTGGACCATACTTTCATTGCTCTTAATTCACACAACGTCTCTATCATAAAAATAAGTACTAATAGTTTCGACCCGTTGTTGTATCACAAACCTTTCCACGATCACTTGACAACCAGTACGGAGAACAACGGTCAAATTTTAACACTTTTTGACATTGATTGACATTTTAATCGGACATTTTGATGGTAAATTCTACAAAAACGTTTGTTATAAGGCCATAATATGTTTGAAAAATGAATAATGAAGGCATCTTCCACGCCACGTTAACAAGTTCCTAAAAATTCGAAATATAATCATGAACCAGATAAGTTTTCTTTCAATGTTCATAAGAATGGACATTTAGTTACGATATTTCTAACCAAGAGAGGGAATGCAGTTCTGACTCAACAGCATTTTCAACAATTTCAACCCAACAAACTTGTTGAGGGAATTGAAAACTGAAAAAAGGAATGAAGTTTTCAAAACCGATTGTCGATAGATAAGGGAACATCCATTGAAACTCCGTTTCAGCATAGTGAGACACGGGAGAGTGAAATTTCCAATACACACAGACAATAGATTGGCGAAAAACACCAAATGAAATACTAAACACGATATTTGAAAACCACAGTTTACTAGTGCGTAAATTTATATTCTAAAAACTAAATTTGAATGTTACTACATTGTACGCTTTATTATTTAGTTAAATATACAAATAAAGGATTAAGGTATTTTCAAAACCTTTTTAATATAAAATACTTTTAAAATTTAATATTTAAAAAACAATTGGTAAAGTGGTTCTCGAAAAAAGTATTAATTTACAAATTATTCTAATCTGGACAAGCAGACTTTTCTGAGTAATTATTACACAATTTGATTACTGCTGGTTCTGTCAAGTAAATCTTGTTCAAATGCACACGGTGGATAAATGAGCGCTATATATTAGGTGTATAAATATGAAATGCGGATTTTACTAACAGATGGCATAACCATTATATATGGTTTGTGCCGGGGATAACTAATATGGCATTTTGGAGGGTAAATATCTGTCAACAAATTCCAGTATGTCATAGGTTTTGATTGTACAAACAACATAGTTTTTCTTCGCTTCAAAAATGTCGAGTTACGTGCCAGAAAAAGAGGTTTTGCGGGAAAGTCTAATAACCTTCTGTCATTTGAAGAAAACGGCAACAGAAACTTATCGAT
The DNA here is from genome assembly GCA_954870665.1 of Stratiomys singularior. Classification (NCBI taxonomy): domain Eukaryota; kingdom Metazoa; phylum Arthropoda; class Insecta; order Diptera; family Stratiomyidae; genus Stratiomys; species Stratiomys singularior. Next base: position 158,173,232 of record OX940878.1, on the reverse strand, counting down.
TGTTAGTGGAAGCATATGGTGAACATGCCTTAAGCCAAGACACTTGTGAACGATGGTTTAAAAGATATAAAAGTGGCGATTTCGATGTCAGCAACAAAGACCGTGGAAAACCACCAAAAAAATTCGAAGATACAGATTTGCAAGCATTATTGGATGAAGACAACACACAAACTAATAAACAGTTGGCAGAAGCGTTGGAAGTTAATCAGGCAGCCATTTCACAACGTTTAAAAGCCATGGGAAAGATCCAAAAAGCTGGAAAATGGGTGTCGTATCAATTGAAAGAAAGAGACATCGAAAGGCGAAAAACTATTTGTGAAATTTTGATTGCCAGACAGAAAAGAAAATGTTTTTTGCATCGGATTGTTACTGGCGATGAAAAGTCGATTTATTTCGACAATCTCAAGCGGAAAAAATTATGGGTAGACCCAGGCTAGCTATCAACATCACAACCAGTCCGAAATATTCATGGAAAGAAGACTTTGCTGTGTATTTGGTGGGATAGTAAAGGGCCTTTGTATTACGAACTGCTGAAACCTGGTGAGACTATTACTGGCGAACGTTACCGACAACAACTGATCAAATTGAACCGCACACTTAAGGAAAAACGACCAGAATTTCACCAAAGACATGATAAACTCATTTTTCAACATGACAATACTCGGCCGCATGTTGCAATACCTGTCCAGAACTACTTGGGAAACATTTATTGGGAAGTTCTGCCACCCGCCGTATTCACCAGACTTGGCTCCCTCTGACTATTACTTGTTTCGATCAATGCAGCACGGATTTTCGGAACAGCACTTCCATTCTTCCGAAGAAGTTAAAAATTGGCTTGATGAGTGGTTAGCCTCAAAAAATGTGAAGTGGTACTGGGACGGAATCTATCAATTGACAGAAAGATGGGAAAAAGTCGTAGCTAACGATGGCCAATACTTTGATTATTGAATTCAGTCGTTCTGTTTTTTAAATAAATGCATATTTCGAGCAGAAAAAATCCGCGTTTCATATTTATACACCTATTACTTCGAGAGAGAATTGATGAACTCTGCACAGAAAGTCTGGTGAATCAGATGGGAAAGATCGGAACAGCTAATGAAACTGTGTGACAAATTACACGATTACCATAGATGAAATGGTGGTAACTTTTACGTGAAGGTCTACCCCTCTACTCCCTACGGTTGAAAAAGGGACTCTTTTAACCGAAGGTACCGACTGGCGACGAAAAAGATGCGTAATCTGATGTAACGTGATAAGCATTTCCAGCCTGGATTCTCAGGGTGACAGCAGATGACTTTGGAGGGTAATTTAGTAGCACTCGCTTACTTAGGGCGTAAACAGCCTCTACATCACTACCGTATATATAATTACCAGGTTTGTAAGAAAATTTAGCAATAAATGTATGAAGGCTAGAAACCTTACAAGTACATTGCAAATGATTTTATTTATAATTAACTCATAATTTCTACGCATTTCTTTCCTATAAATCCTTACGAAAATAGGTTATCATACTACAAAACTAACATAGAGAGAAAAAAAGATCGCTGCAGTTCATCTAACTAGCCTTCGAGAACAAGGTGCATAAGTAACATGTTCTCAGCAATTAATAAGTAGGTATACTACAAACAAGGCAGTGGCAGTAAATGAATAACGCATGCTGCAAAGAATAAAGCCTGAAGAATGCCAAGCCCTCTGTGATAACACAAACAAAAATCCGTCCGCTAAGGATACCACATTGTTGCCCACATACTTGCTGTAGTGTGTCCTAGAGTTCGAAATGGTTTCAGCGATCATGGGATGTTTTCAAAGGATGCTGAACAAACCTTTACCAACTGCACGATGCAGCGAGTTTTCTTACAGAAGGAGCTAATACTATGGTCCAACTAAGGAACAGAAAGGTATCTGGACTGGATAAAATGCAAGCCAAGGCATTGACATTTTTGACAGAAACCCAAGTGATGGTATAACTACGAATGAATATGATGGGTTTAGCCGCGGGTGCTATTCGTGATGCTGGAAAATTCCTCGGCATGTACTCATGTAGGGAAAGCCAACACGATGAACTGATATACTGAATTCACATCACGATTAATCTTATTTCCTATCTATAGTTACATATTACTTGAGCAATTGCTATCTGATATAGTGGATGACGAACAGAATGCAAACAAAGAATATCACTAAAAAACTCTCTTTCTAGCTTGAGCATAGAAATAAGATGTTTCCTTTTAACTTTGTGATCCTTTTATTCCACTCGAAACCGTGTAGAAACTACCTCGAAATTCGGCCTTGCAAAAGTGACAAATGCGCTGCATCACAAATGCTTCAGAGTAAAAAAAGAGTATAAAAAGAGTGAGAGAGTATAAGAGCCCTGGACGTAAGCTGCCTGAGTTCACCATGAGGCACGTCACACGACAGCAATTAGATAGAAAGATAGAAAATACAGCGCTACCACTTCAAAACCATTTTCGTTCAAAAACTTCTCGCATGGATTGACTCAAACTCTAGATGGTTGTTTGCTTCCGAACAATTCAAAATTGCTTTCATTTAACGAAAGGATCCTATGATCGGATCCTTCTACCAGAACGAAAGGGCTTTATCGGCATTCATTCTCGCAAAATCCATATGCTTGATCCGATTGCGAAATCGTTCATTGTCCTTTATTGGTTCAATCGTCGACAAATTTTTTCTCTGGATACGCATAACAGGCTTTCTTTATGGCTCGGATTGTTATTTTTCACTTCCCGTGCAATAAGAGCATCCTTTCTAGGTGTTGTTGAACGTTTACATCCAGGACCATGTTTGTCGACAACGAAACCCCTTTCCTGATACTTTTGCCTGATTTTTCGAAGTGGAGAATAGCTCATCCGTACTTTTCTGCGATTTTCAATTATGACAGTCCAACCTGACAGTCTTTCACAATAAGATTTTAAGAAAACAAAGACTATTCAATATGAGAGTCCTGCTGAAATATGGGTTTGGTTTGTAAATGATTTGATGCGTGTGTTATATTTTTTCTTGCACTTTATGTGAGTCCTATTCTAGTTAATATAGAAAAAAATGAATCGTACGGAGCCTTGTTTGTCTAACTATATGTAATCTAATAGAAAACTTCACGGCGTCACGCCGAAAAAAGCGCTTGACGGGTCATACTCGTGAAATTCTACAGTGGCCCATGAAGTGAATGACACGTCAGACTCGACATTGTATGTCAAGCGGTTAACTGCATGCCACATGGAAGTAATTTAAAAAAGACTTCAAACAGTAGGAGAGAGAGAGGTTACGATTTTTTCTCTTTGATCTAATGCTTTGTGAATATTTTCAATTCATTCTTTCTTATAATCTAGATCTTAGACCGATCTGACGCTGCATTTATATTCTATTGAAACCAACGAAAATTTTTAAATAGAGCAAAACTTTACTACAAATTTATTCTGCTCGTGCTAGAATGACTACCGCATTTGAATAGGCAACGCTATGGTATTTTAATAATTAATTACTACAAACTCTAGTCATGTAACGAAACGTTTCACACATGCTAGTTTCTACATTCATTCATGACTTTTTGCATAGTCCACAGTTGTTTTTATAATTGCTTTGCGACTTTGAACGCACAATAAAAGTAATTAATTACATTTCAATGAGCCACCATACATACATAAAATCGCATAAATTATTGTCTACAAATACATAAAGGATGCATGATTTAATTACACCTTTTGCAACCAAGCATTACCATATTTTATTAATTTTTTTTTATAGTTTTTTTTTCTAAAAATATGCCTCCCGGATAAGACTATAATTCAATGCATATGCATTTTGTCACGTACACGTGAAAAGCGTCAATGCTACCTTGTAACACTACAAATCGAATGCAGAATACATTTCTCAATCGATTCAGATTCTGTCTATAAATCAGATCGTTTCCAATGTAGTCACATCTTGTGAGAGATATTAGCCGGCAACGTCACAATTTATGGATACGTTTGGCATTCTTGCGGATCATACGCGCTTTTCATCACGTAGTCCATTCCGCCAGGACGACGATTTCCAACCAGAATAAGAAACATTCAAAGAGGAGTAACATGAAAAACAAAATGAAAAAATTTCTGAACTGCCAATATCACAAAGATGCATCTTTGGAACACCATTAAGGGCACTATTGCAGGCAATCAAGTCATTATTATTTATGAAGCAGGTTCGACCATTCTGATTCTACACCGTCATTAAAGACGCAATAATTGGATAACTCTTCGGGAAATCTATTTTATTGATCATGTTCGTGCCAAGGATGGAGCAAATGAATAGAGAATAATTGCGGCTTGTAACATATTTTCTTCAGAGCAAGATAGTTATCTTACTTACTCTACTATCGAGAAGCGGTTGAGCAAACGCTCGACCTTCCAGCAAAACCTTCGAAATCACTAAGATCTATTACAACATACATGCAATTGCCAGATTTTCTACCAATGAAAACCATTAAAGGTACTTTGCTCAATCGACTTCCTTTTCCTCTCTGGTGCAATACAGACGTAAACGACCAATAAACCTACATATGAGTATCTTAAAATAAACATTTCAGTAGAAAAAATGAAAACCGATCAACGAATTCAACTGAATCTATTTTCACACGAGAAAAGAAACAAAAAAGCGACATCGTTATCTTGCACAAAAGTTTCAAAAACGATTAAAGCGCTAAAATGCAAATTTATTCACAGAAGAAAAAAAACCGCGGGCATGTTCCACTAAATGAATAGTTGCCCAGATACTCGCTGATAAGATATACCACACCGGTCGACTATAGCAGATGGACCGACCAACATTCAATCTAGCACCAATTTGGTAATAACCTTGACCACTATAATGAGAAATAGATACAAATATACAATGGACGTTTTATGTTTACATTTAAATCTGCTTGGAAAGATACTTTATCTGCACAACACTGAGTATCTTTTATCGTTTGGCTCACCATAGATTGATCGCTGAAGAGTCAATTGCATATAAATGGAAAATATTATGATTAATGTAGTCAATTCAGTAGGTGGAAAAATTATAAATAGATGCTATTAATAAAATGAAATTTCCTTGGAGATTTAACAATTCCTTAACGGTTTCGTAGTTGAGACGAAAATTGATACAACAAATGAAAATGTTATGCTAATTGCTTGCGGTTTGAGGTCTTGGAGTTATCATTAAAATTTGAAAAGAAAAAGTTTTAAATAAACATTTCAGGGCAGATTTGAATACGAATTATTCAATTAATAATCTAGTCAGACTATAAACCATACGAAATATGTCCCAAAAGTATCGAGCCTACCTTCATATCTCCGCACCATTCATGTCATTTCTTACCATTCGTTGAGAACATATTTCAAAGTAGTCCCCATTTAATTGAACAAAATGCTCCCATGCTTTTTTCACTTCCTGAAGTCGTTCAATAAGTATGTTTTCGGAATTTTGATCAGAGCATTCGTCGCATAAGTTTCAATCGTCGCATTTTCAACGAACCAGTGCCAAATAATAGAAAAAACCAAATAAAGTGCAAGGACCTATTTTAAGTCCAGCAAATCTGTAAGACGATGCTTTATCATAAATTGCTTCACACGTTCGATGATTGAGCCGCGGCATTGCCATGGTAAAGCAGCCAATCCCCTTTTGACCGAAAATGCGGTCGCATCCTTCTTACTGCATCACTCAATGTATTAAATACTTAAATAAATTCTAAGAGACCGTTTGACATTTCGGAGCACGTTTATAGTGGACACATATTCAAAAAAAGAAACTCAACATCGTCTTCACTTTGTACCGGCTTTGACGTGACTTTTGGTCTTGGCGGTTAATAATCCTTCCACTGTGCAGACTGTCACTATTTTCTGAATCCTAAACCCACGATTTATCACTAGTAATAATCGTCTTTAAAAATTTTCGACATGAAACACGATTTCGAAGTTGTCCTGAGTAATTTCAAAGGGAAGATACTTCTGTTCTGCGGTTAGCAATTTGAAGAAGGGTTTCGAACACAAACGAGCCATTCCGCAATCTTCGATTAATGTTCTGTAAACAAAAGCTTTTGAAATGGAAAGGTGTGACCATTCGTTAAAACTGTTTCTAGAGAGTTTTTATAAACAATTGCCACAGGAGATGAAACGTAGATTTATTAAAAGAATCCCACAGTGAACAAAAAATTATGAAAGAATGCTTAGTGAATCTGGTCCAGAGCAGCTAAGCCAATATTCATTCGCTACAAGATTATCCTGTGTCTCTGATGAATAAAAGGCTAGGGCATAAGAGGTCTTATGATTTGGTGAAAACTTCTAAAACAGATGCTAGGCTCTGTGTTTTAGAAGAGACTAGACTAGAGTTTTAGAAGAGACTTATACTCCATGCACATGCACATGGAGTTTATAATTTAATTTTCCCAAAGAACAAGCACCTCCTCGGAGATCTTCTTCATGACCAAAACATGGGGACTACATCGTTTCCGTTTTCCCGTTTTTAGATGAATCATTTTATAAGTAAAATACATACGAGGTCAGTTTAAAAAGTATCGCGAATTTTATTTAGTTTTTTCAAAAAAATTTTGTTCATTCATCAATATCTATTATGTTCTGTTCAAAGTAATCTCCATCAGAATCGTGCAGTGCATCGATACACTTCAAAAAACTGTTTTGTGATCTTATTGGGTTCCTGCTTTGATGCCGCCTTTACCTCTTCTTCGTGACTCTTAAGTTTCGGGAACACGGCTACGGCATCATTAGGGTGTTGTTTTTGGTAAAAACTTGACGCACGTGCAACGCTTTGTTGGAAAAAGTCTGATGGTGCGCAAGCCAATTTTCATTATTCCACAAATCTGGACGTGTCTGGCGGATTGCTTCGCACGAATCGCGTATTACTTGTAGACAATATTCCTTATTGACCGTTTTCCCCTGTGGCAAAAATTCATGATACACCACGCCTTTGCCATCGTGGCAAACTGCAAGCAAAATGTTCACTTCCGACCAAATTTGGCGCGCTATTTTAGTCTTGGCTGGTGCGGCAGAATCTGTTGGGATAACTGTGCATTGGTTTCCACGTCATAACCATAGACTCGTTATTCATCACCAGTTAGCACCCTCTAGAGGAAATTTGGGTCATCTCGGACAGAGTCCAACAGCTGCTTAGCAATGTTAATGCAGTACTGTTTCTGGTCCAGGTTGAGCTTTTCCGGTACGAATTTCGCGGTGACCTGTCTCAATTAAAATATCCGGAAACGTAGAACGTCATGAGCCAATTAATATATTTACATTCTCAGCAACTTCTCTAGCGGTTATTGGACGATTGGCCACTATTAGTTTCTTCAGTTTATCAATGTTTTCTTCGTTGTTGCTCAAAAAAACAGTCGTGTCGATTGGTGTAAAAGAAATGTTTTAAAAATTCAATTGCATTGCTTCAAAAGATCAGATTGTGACTGGTGACGAATCACAGATTTATGAGTTTGACCTCGAAACAGAAGAGTAGCCGCTCGTCTGTCAATACGAGCCAAACGAGAGAAAAGTTGTTCATGCAAGAAGCGTTGTGAAGCAAATGTTCACCTGTTTGTTGCGACTAACTGCTTATTTGGCCACAGTTTTACGAAAACAACGTAGAACGGTAAATTTTGAATGGTACAGACACATTTTTCTGTCCAAAGTATTTGGTGATATGAGAAAAATGAACAAATGACGTCAAGTCATCTTTCACCATGACAATGCCAGCTCGCACACATCTCGTAAAGCAACTGACTTATTGATCGGTCAAAATATGGGTTATCCGCCGTGAAGTGATGATTTGGCATTCAATGACTTCTTCTTGATACGTTACATCAAAAATTAACTGCGTGGACATCGATTTTTGACGCCCGTAAAGCTGTTGAAGTGTTCTAAAGCCATATTTTGGAGGTTTTTCAAACGAAGTGGAAAAAATGTTTGACAATTGGTTTCAACGCATGAAAAGGTGTACAGATCTTCATAGAGAACACTTTCAAAAAAAAAATCAACGTTCATCGATTCATAATTGTCTAGTTATTTTTTGGTCAGAAATATAAAAAGCAATCTAAGTAGTTCTAATCGATGGCTTCCGGACAACGAGTTGACATGTGATGAGAACGCATGAGACGCATGTCCTATACCATGTTATATTTTGCCACCTTACCATTGTTTCTAGAATGGTTTTAATAAATGTCAAAACTGAACTAAGGCTAGGATCTTTTGTCCAACTGACTTTTGATTTGAACAACTTTGAACAAAAGAATCTTCTCGCCAAAAAAGTTGATACGGCTTTAAAGAGCTATTCCTTTCGCAAAATAAAACTCATCTTCTTCAATAGGTTTTGAACAAAATTAACAGAAAAAATCTAAAGTCGTAAAGTAAATCTAATTGTCGGTTGTCATTTTTGGTTGAATTTCTGTAGCCGGAGAATCATTAACAAAATAATTTGAAATTATGTGTTGGAATTTAGAATTATAGCCAAACAATTTGTAAACAAATTCAAAAACATGCGTCAAGGAAAATTTTCATAGGAAGAATACAATTTCTACTATCAAGGCCGGTATATAATTTCGCGGCTGCATTTGACGAAAAAGGGTGCAAAAGGGTATCACCATGATAACGCCGCATCCCTAGTATTGACCCGATCAGGCTCCCTGCGACTTTTTCTTGTTCCCGAACATACAGGAATTTCTCTGTCGAAAAAATTAGCTCAAACGAGGAAGTCAGAGACAGAAGCGTATTTTGGAGAGTTTGACAATACCCCTCCTATAGAGGCGTTAAATAAAATGGCAGGAATGTTGGAAGAAGTGTATCTTCCTAAAACTATGTTGAAAGATTAAAATCAATTTATTGAAAAAATGGTGTGTTCATTTCTAACACGGCTACTTTTTGAACCACCGTCGTATACTTATATTGTGACGAAAAGTGAAGAAAATTTTGGACTTCACGTAAATACAGACGAACAATTAATGATTTCATGAGAAAAACAGATGTTTTTGTACAAAGTTGTTTTATATTTTCACGATGATATATGCTATTTAATTTAAAATATGAAAAACAAATGTAGAAAATTCTAAAATCTAAAAATATATAAATAAATTTGTAAATAATATATATTAAGTTGTTTGGACTGCTTTGCTATGGTTGGTTTCGATAGTTATTGAAAAATACGCAATTTTCCTTTAAACCTTTCCTTTAAGGGTAAATTGCGTATTTTTCAATAATAATATATAGTTTAAGTAAACAGAGAATGCATTAACAATCTACTTACTGTTTCATCTGGATGGGTACCACTACAATCCTTATCGCGAATCAAAAACAAAACCAAAGGATATACGAGTCGCGGTGGTGCTCCTAGAACCATTGGCGGCTTAGGCGATTGCAACGTTATTTGTTCTTCGCCATGCGGGCCTTGATCTCTGCAATAAGTACAATTGAAACAAACAATCAATAAATGAAATCCTTACCAAAATCTATCAAAAGAGGATCACTATAGATACCTTCGATCAATTGCAATCTGATGATAATATTGACTCGTCAAAATTCCACTATCTGATTGATATGTCTGATTTCGAATTTCCGACCAGGGTTTCCACAAAAACATATGCAAATCACGTATCGACACGCCCCAAAATCCTTGTATTGAATATTTCACCTGGCTCGCGATATTTATTCGAATTTCTGAAATGAAAAGAAATCACAACAAAAAAAATCCATGAATGTATGAATGTCGTGTATTATTCACAATCTTAGATTGAAAGTAAAATTCACAACAGAAATCGAGTAGAAATCGAATTAATGATGACACAGAAGAAAACAAACTTATTTCTCTTGAACAAACCACAACTATTAAGTTTAATTTTCTACTGTAATGTAATGTGTTCACTCATCAGTAATTTGAGGAAGAAACCGAAATGACATGCACACATGTTGTTCACAACAGCACCCATGCGTGTTTTACTCAAAGTCAATGTTGTTCCTTTAGCAATAAAAGAAATTATAAGATTGTTTGTAAATAGACGTTAGGGACGTAAAAAATTCGCCAGTATTTTCGCCGAATGACTGCAGGCTTGTTTCTATTTTCTGCTTCGTTTTCTTCCTTTTTCTCTAGTATTTGCTTAGCATGATTCGTTGAATTGACTTATAGGTGTGCAACGAAGTCTTCAGAAGACTTTGTAAATAATGACATGATTTAATATTTACTTTTTCCTCTTATACGCTGTCGCGCAATTATTTAATTAGGAGTGAAAGTCAAGTACCAGGTGCGGAAAGAATGAACAATTTCACTTTCATTTCCCTCATTTGCATTAGCGGTTGTCTCATTTTCATCTTATTCAATTCATAACATTACAATCGCATTGTGGCTTAATTGCTAACCCCAAGGATGAGTGAACCGAGTAATTATAAGGCATGATCAAATGTCACTTAGCCTTGCAAGATCTCGTGACTCTATTGAATGCTATCAATAGAAAGTGCCATTCAATTTATATTTAATAGGATTTTAACTTCCAATGCAATGAAAACCAAAAGGGAAAAAAATATCATTGATTTTCAAGGCAATGCCAAAACATCCAACGATTATTATGTTTTATTTCATTGCGACCCGCAGCATTGCAATCTAGAATCTATATCTTTCTCGTTCTCTTTCACGTCTAAGCAGAAGTCACTTGCATTACTTAGAAGAGAAACTCATAACACATTAACACGTGCGACATGATTAACTTCGATGTCATTTGAAAGGTTGCTTTAAACGTGACATTGATAACTTCACGGTATTTGTTCTAAGAACAATACACAGATTTCCTGTAGCATTTATGAATCCTTTTTGGTTCATTCGCACGTAAAAAAAATCAGTATTTCAAATTGGTGCATACACTTTGTAAGTGATAACAACTCAAGCTCAGATTCTCGATGGCATGAAGATAGATGATAAGAAAATTCTTCTGGGCTCATGAGCATGAAATTATAAGGTACAGCTTCTGACCATTGAATTAGGATTTTGAAAACTTTTTTAAGATTATTCCGATTTTGATACAAATAGCATGAAATCCATACACACGGATAGCTCACGTCGGAGTTGAAGTCGAAGGACGATTTTGTATTGTATTCATACTAATTTGAAATGTATTTCCGTTTTGCCTGCTTGTTACCGAAGCGACGAAACCAAATTTTATCATATGTCATTGTCATAATTAGCTCGGTAGCCTGTCTATAATCAGTTTGAAATGCTACACCATGCGTACATTGATTTTAAGGGAATGAAGGTAATTTTATCAATTAGTGATCCTTTCAAGTTTAAGTAGTGTTTGTGTTTCATTTTTTCGTTTCTTATGGATAATTGGAGAAACGGGAATGGGCCAGAAAAGGGGCATTTCGGGTGACAAAAAGGCATGTTTACTTGGATTGACTGATAACAGCAAGTAATCGCTCCCAGAAATACCTTAAAACGACAGTATTTCCCTCCAAACAGCCTCCAGGACAGCCTAAAACAACGAGGAGAATATTCCATGGACTGCCAACAAGCAGAAAAGCAGCCGCGAGTAACGCAAGCCAAGTGATCAGTAGACCTTCCAATGTGGTTAGGAAACCCGTAACAAAACTTTCAACAAAATCAAAGAAAAAGGGGCGAATCTTTGTGATATCGGTGAACAAGTCGACCGACGGTTGCATAAAAGCGGCATCAAATGATTTAGACTTGCCAAAAAAAAAAAATTGATCCCCAGGATGAAAAAAGCCCAAGTTGATGGAATGACTATGATGGAAAACAGGTGTAGGATAAAATAGTCTCACATATTTTAGCACGGATCGATTAAGCACAAGGCGCAAGAAAACGAGCCATTCGTAATTTGATTGAAAATGATGCTGAAACTTGAAACGTCAATTACAATTCCAGAATTGAAAGCTAGAAAGTTTCCATGTTCCATGAGGTTATTTTCATAAATTCCAAGTCGCAGGTTCGAGGGCATTTCGCGGTTTCCTTCAATCAAATAATTAAATTTTGCGGCATTTTGTAGTTTTCGATGTCTACTGAATATTTAGGACTCTTTGATTTGCGAACATTTACATTCTCTACAACAAGTTACCATTGATACTCTCAGAAAACCCTTTTCTCGGAGATTATGTTCGAAGTTACCATAAAACATGGAATGTTCTGGTAATCACGTTCGAAATAAAGTTAATGAACATTTAGTTCCTTTTAGTTATGTTGTGAAGTCAGCATTTTTTGGATATCTCAGTGTCCCTGAAACGCCATTAATAAAAGCACAGGACTGCTTGAGGTTTTCAATGCTGCAAACGAAGTCATCCTCCCATCAAGGAAGAGAATCAGTCAACTGCGATGAGCGTTTGGTAGTTTCCCATTCGTTTGAAATAAATTCGTTATTGAATGACTGAAAATTGGAATACGTCGTAGCAAAGTCTTCAAACTATTAAGACCACATATGTACGCAAAGCATCTTAAAAAAAAACCAAACAGTATGCAGCTGGATATTGTAAAATAAATTGAAACTAGTATGCACGTTGATGTTGAATATCGCAGACATTATTCTTGATATCAAATATCATCATTATAATTTTATAGTTCTGGTTTAAAATAACAATTAGATGATAGTATTTTAATTTATAATATCATACGCAGGCATGTTGGTTAGTTATTCTTGGAAAAGTTGTTATGTAGGCCCATGTAGATATTCCTTTTTTTTCCTTTTATTCTCCTTTTTATAAACACTAAAACAAGTTGACAGGTTGATTTGCATTGACTGCAGAATATTTATAGCTTCCAATACGTACAACACGTGAGGATAAAATTGGCATTGATTAATGGTTCTGAATAATCGTTATGATGTTGCCGACTAAAGCAGCAGGTTCTGTGTCGTGATTACTCCTTTGAATTTAAACTAGTTGGAGTAAACAGGTGTAATACATTCACCAAACATATTTCTGTGTGCAAATATGTTTCATATTTTTTCTTAAAATTAATTTAATAATGTAAGCCGCTTCGATACAACATTTTTATAGATTAAGCACGAGCAAAAAAATTGAAAAAAAATTATATAGTTTTAAATAGAAATAAATAAGTTAAATAAATTGAGCGCACCCGTTCACATATTGAATTTCATTCAGACTCTTTTCTGTAGTCAAATTACAAGATATAATTATAATTTGCTTTAAAAACGTAACCAGACATGCGTGATGCCTTAGAAATTCACTTTTCGGTCTTTTTTCGGCTTTTTCTTTTGAAGAAAAACTAACAAAGAACAAAAAGGATAAGCCCAAAAAAATGTGTAGTAATTTGACATATGCCTAAGGAGTCGCTCTATCATGCGGCCAAGATTGCGTCTAACACGTAAGGAAATGCAATGAAATTTGGCAGAAAGAATTGCAAATGAAAAAAAAATTTCAATATAGGCTTTCAATTTGGAGCCTTAAAAAGCTCAATCACAAAGTATCTGCCCTGAGAAATCGAAAGTCTACACGTCGTTGAAAGTATGGAGGATAAGTAATTCACAGATTACAAACAGTCTTGGATTTTCCGTAAGGAAGGGACCTAGGTACCACCTGGGATGGGTTATGTCGTTCCGTAATTATTCACAAAACCATGGCAACTGTAGTGACTACCGACTTGAAGATGGTGCCACCATCTTTTCCCGCAGTCGGAAGTTCGGCGGACAGGTCGGAAGTCAGCTGACCTACGACCTGGCGACCACTTCAGGTCAGAAGGGAGTGATGGCATTTCCGGAACGGGGAGTTGGGAGAGGACCGCGAGAAGAGGCACACGCGGGTGGAAAAAGAAAAAAAAAGTGATCTCGTGGAAAATCACTCGACTTAATTTTATTTCCAAACGTGAACTTATCTTGACAATTTGGTGTGTCTTTCGCGCGCAATTACCTGTTGGAAAGTAGAAAAGCAGGTTCAAATCGATTTATGGGTCGGTCGTAAAATGTACGGTAGATATACGAAATCGTCGCTGATTTCAATGCAACCGCAATTCTCGTTTTCTTCGAAAAAAAAACTAACGTGTCGAATGCAATGGATATTTTCGTTGTCATCAACGCCACTAAAACAAAGATATCGCCAGAGGTTTGATGACGGTGTGACGTGAAAACCCATGCGGAAGGGGGGGTTCTCGATACGCGCATGGTGTAAAAATCCGAATAGGATTGAATTGAGTGAAAAAAAAGAAAGAAAAATCAATAGACAATAAAAAATTTTAAGTGACGAGTGTTCAAGTGTTCCTTAAAATATAGTTTTGCTTGAAAAATGATGCGTTCCATGTCGGCTATGCAATGGCGTCCATACGATTGAGATTTGCTATAAAATTTTGATTACTCGCCGGCTGCTTTAATTCGTGCAAGTTCTGTGAACAGTGGAATCGATCGTTGGAGTTTGCGCGGCGATTTAAACCACGCGCTGTGGGGTGTCCATTTTGCAAGACCAGGGCGTCCGATTCAAATGTTTGCCGTATTGTAATCGACCCGACCGAGCCACCACTAGATCGACGGCGCTCAGCATCAAGAGCAGAAAAGTGCAGGGGCCGCACGACGGGCGCAGCACGGACGGTTGACTTGAAGCTTGTAACCATTGGAATCTGCTTCCTGTTTTCAGACTGCAAACTGCATTGAAGTCCATCTGTCTGAGTTGAAATTGAGGAAGCTTACCACTCATAAGATTGCTGAGGCATTCAAAAATAATCAAATCGCTAAAATATCTTCAAGTATTAGCTCTTAAACAAAAGCATGGATCCATACAACCATCACGCAACCCACAAAGTCTACAATGATTTCTCTTCTTATTCGTGAAATGCTGCCACTACGTTGAAACAACCAGTGCAACAACTGAAAGCAGTACAGTTGTTGTAATTGCGGCGTAAGGTAAACCTAAACTATTAAGTATTTAAACAATTACTAAGCCGGGTTAATTTGTTCATATGTTCATATGTATATTTTTATCAGAATTATATTTAATTTATGTAAATTTTCCATCGAACCGAAAAACACAACATACTAACTAACAACCTTAACTTTTCCTTCCCAATACTATTCTTGAAATAAATTTAACGTTAAGCGATAAATTTAACAGTCAAACCAGTGTAAAGGTAGATGGAAATATAAACAACGCATTGACAGTTAAGAAACTTACGCTCTATTATTTTTCTAGTACTCTAGAATAGAAACCTCTTAGATGCAACAAAAATTAACATACATTATATTTTAACAGAAAAGAAGCAATATTTATTTCGTTTTAGTTACTCTCCATTTTTGTTTTATTATTCATAAACTAGAAGTATATACATTCAAATAAAATTATTTAAAAAAAAAAAAATGAAAACAATATAACAGATACTACACTAATTGCTTAAGTTAGTTAAATTTTAATTGTAATTTAAACATTTAAAAGAGCCAGGAAATAATTAGAAGTAAAAGAAAAGGAATAAATAATTCATTGGATTATTCAAAGTGTACAAGCAATTTACTCGAGTTGGGATTTATTTTTATTTTTTTTTTCCAAGCAATTTTTGTTTTCATTTTTATTTCTCTTAATTTCCTCATATCCAGTTTTTTTTTTGTAGTTTGTAATCGTTGCATTTTTTTCTTGGAGAAGTAGTACGTAGAATCAAAATACACTCTTTATATTGATAAAATTGATAAAAATACATAAAATGAAGTGCTAAAAGAAAAACCACATTCTTTCCTTCCAACAACCTTTTCTTTCAGGTGGAAATGGCGCGAAGGTAAGTGTAAGATGATGTAGGGTCAACAATGTGTTTCGTCGCTCGGGTTCCGCGGTGCTGTAGTTTTGTTCCGGTAATAATTTGTAGTCGTGTCGCGGACTACTAGTTCGGTTTTTCGGGTTCGCGTGTTTTACGGTCGCAAAATTAAAGTAGTTTGTTTTTAGGCACCGCGGTATATCGGTTCGCGAATGCGCGTTAGTCGGGGAGTTTGATTCTTTGATTGTATCTTGCTGGTAAAAATTAGAGTAAAGTAACGTAATTTGTTTAGAAACGTCGCATAGTAAATCGGGCTTTTCGGTGGCTGGTTCAAATGGAACCAAGAGCGGAAGTTCACTTGGGTCCGACCCACGTCCGCAATCCTCGCCGCACTGAGCTAGCTAGCCAGCAGCCACCACGCGAGGGAACTTCCGAGTGGCCGAGTTGTTGACCCACGGGGTACGACTCGTTGCCACGTCTCAAGGACTGCACGTCCAATTGTCGGTGCGAGGCCGACTTTCATCCCGAGTCGTCGCCGTGACGGCTGGGAATCTAAATCCATTACACAACTTGACCATTCTATCAAGATGATTTTTTTCCGCACGTATTAAACACAGAACGGCAGGGTGTGTGCTTTAGTTGAATCACTCACATGGTTTGCATAAAAACTATCGAGAAAAGTTTCAGAAAAACATATTTATGTGTAGAAAACCTTAAAATTCTTCAAAGAATCGACAGACTTCTGCAGTGGTTTTGCACGACTCAAAAGCTCCTTTATAAGTAGATTCCAAAAAGATCTTAAAGCTAGACGTGCAGGCTTCTTTGAAGACACTGAGCATCCCATGGTGGGGGATATCACTTTTGGGAGAAGAAAACAACTGCTTTTGGTTGTCTTTCAAATTTTTCGGGATGAGTTTGGCGCCGATCTTCCGTTTCACTGAGTTTTTAGTGATAATGGTGTGCGCTATCATCTTATCGTTGCCAACGACGGTCTGAATTCAGCACTTCACGTGCACGTTTTAATCGGTTTTTGATGTGACGACCCTTCAGCGCAGAGCTCGTATCCTTTCTATCCTTGAAGAGGTTCTCCCACATAACACCTGCATGCTGTGACATTCTTTCATCCGTCAACGATTGGCGAATCATCCCTTATGTCTTCGTACCCGATTTTTTAAGACAAACAAAAAATTTGATGTCTTAAACTGTTCAGTCGTTTGGTGACTTTTGTGGCTTGCACTAGATAGGAGCCTGCTAAAAACTCGACCGAACCTGAATAAACGGTTGCGAGCGACTGAAACATGAACCTTTTTGAAGTTTAGACCTCACATCCCCGAGCGCGCTCGATGTGAGTCTGCTTTAAGATACACTCGAAGAAAGGAAAACATATTTCTCGATACTTTTTACACAATCCCTATATGTTAACGCTTCATGATAAAATTCAAAGCACTTATCAACTATAATATTGTAATGAAAGAAATACAACTGCTGAGTGAATCTCTAGATGACTCCTATTTTAAGTGTGCCCCGGACAAAGAGATCAACCCGGACAAAGAGATCAACCAGGCATGCAAGCCAACGTCGCTTGACATATATTTGTCCTAAATAAATACCTAAGAATAGTGGATACAAGCATATAAATTTTATTTTATTTTTTATTGTTGTTGTAATTCAATTTAAAAGTCACCATCTTAATGGTCATCAATGGCGTAACAGACCATGCCGTGCCCTGACCTCCAGTTTATCACTATATTACAAACCAAACGAATTGCGGGTGAATTCAAAAACCCTGTACATATCATTTGCATCTATCACTAAGCCCGAGTATGTATTTCCTAAATCAATGACGGGTTAGTAATAATAAACAAATAAATAGTCGGTTATATCAAAATTTACGCAGCCAATATAAGAATTGCTTTCAGTCATTTAACCCTGGGAAGATAATCTTCACTTTTGAAAAATTGAGCTCCAGCTCTAGGAAATGCAGCTGCATTGTTAGTTTTTCATGACATCTCATTCCTAGATTGCACGTTTCGTGGGATGCATGCGCGTTCAGCACAGAGTTGGCATTTTCGGGATATAGAGATCATATGCGTAAAAATCATGCATGATTATCTTTAAAGTGATTTTTGGGATTTCCACAGGACTAAATATGGGTGCGATTTTCCAGGAACTCCATCAATTAAACTAAATATTTGTGCGGTTATTTACATCTGAAATAATTATTGACGAATTGTAGTTGTATCAGAGCCTGATATTACAACCTCTAATCTATTCAAATCTTTTAAACTATATCCTTTTTTTTTATAACCTTTCATTTTCACACTCACTACACGTGATATCCCTTTTTAATTGCTTTGGAATTTTACTGTTTCGCTACATGTCCCTTTTTCTTTTTTTATTGCTTTAGGAAGTTTTCGGCATCTCAAAGATTTTATGAAGATCCTCTATACGGGCTAGACTAATGATCACTTTCGTTTATTGTGCATCATTGCTGATTTCAGGAATGTGGTAAAATCCCAATATACATATAATAGAAATAAAAGGATAAGCAAAATATAAATAACCAACAATGTTTTCTAATTAGTCAGTAAGGATTTAGACGCAGTGAAATAATTATTTTAAAGAAAAAGACGAGTTTACTTTCATAATAATAATTTTGTGATTGCACTTAGTTATTATGCCCAGCAGAGGTTTACGAGACGATGAAATCCTGGCTGGTCTGTTAGATAGGGACGATGATAGTCAGTTCAGTGATACTGATAATGAAATTGAAAGCCATTTAAGGGAAGATGACATTGAAAGTGATGTAGAAGAAGCCTTTGACTATAAGCTAGCTGAAGAACTACTAGTTGATGATAATGAGTCGACGGGTTCATTATCTATCTAATCGTCGAGTTTTATCTTATATGTAGATGCTTCCATTGACGAAGTTTTCGGAAAAGCTGACATGATTATGGATTATAATCAAACTAAGGGTGGAGTTGAAAGACTAGATGAAATGTGCGCACTTATGCTCATGGCTGTGTTTTACGGAATGATCATGTGGATGTTGCATGCGTAAATGCTTATATTTTATACAGCCATAACGTAAGCAGCAATGGTGAGAAGCCCTTATCTCGAAAAACTTTCATAAAGAAGCTGAGCACAGAACTTTCATCGCCGTTTATGGGTACGAGATTACAGGCCCCAACTTTTAAAAGACTTTGACTTTGTCAAAAGATACTCCCGATTTATCGAGAGATATTGTAGACGTACCTGAACCAAAAAAAGGTATTTACTGTACGTATTGTCCTTATCAAATAAGGCGCAAGGCAAGCGCATCCTGCAATAAGTATCGAAATGTGATATGTCGCGAACACAACATTCATGTGTGTCAAAACTGTGTGTAGATAATTTTTATACCGATATATGTTCTTGAGATACTTTTAATGTTTAGTATTAATGTAAAAAAGTGGTTTATTTAGAGAAGGAAAGATGATTTTTTGATGAAATATTAAGCTAGAGTTAAGTTTTGTTACTTTTTGGAAGAGCTTAGAAATTTCGTGTTTTGTTTGTCAATGAATTTAAATACATTCACTAATTATCATGGGTTTTATTTGATTTGTATTCAAAGATGAGAACTCAATTAGTTTATACATCAGTACATATATACATCAGTAAAGAAAACCGTACACAGCAGACAATCGAAACTTATGCGTGAAATTTACGAATGATTATCTTTTCCGTACAACTAAATATGATTATCTTTCCAGGATTAAATAACATTACAGGAGCTTTGTCTTATTTTGTAAAGCAAACATGCACAAGGTAGTATAGAATAGTACGAATATAATTCGTGTTTTTTTTTAGGACACGAATTCTATTCGTTTGATCCTTTACAAAAAAAAGTAACAACACTTAAACAAGCAAAAGAACATACTGATGTATCATCTCATTTCCTAGTAAACCATATGAAACGAACCCGTGAATATATGGTTTACTAGGTATATTCACTAGGAATATTCACGAGCCCGTGAATATTTTCTTTTAATTTTGCACGATTATTATTGATTTTATTTCATTCATGCGATTCTTAACCGCTTCGAACACGATCAGAGATTCTAGAATTCAAGCCTTTCATTTGATACAAAAGAGTTATTGAACGTCCAATCGAAGTATGGTCAATTAAAACATCCTACATGAACTTCATTTAAACGCAAATAGTCCTTGAAACGTTCCTGATATTTACAACGTTCGATGAAAATTTATGATGAATGATAAATCAAACAGACAGAAACGACACAATCAATGAGCTTGAACGTGTCATCTGAACGTAGCGTGAAATTCACATACCATTAACTATAAAATAAATTAAAATTATCTGCAAACTCAATCGCCAGAACAAAAATGAATCCATGTACAGCATCACAACATCCTTGCAATAATTACAAATCAATAATTCGAAAATTTTCATTAACTTTAATCAAGTTCAACATCAAATAATTCGTCATTAAACAACAGAAATAAATCAATACCATATAAGACTTGATATGATTGGAACCCGTTCTCACCTTTTACGGTGTTGAATTATCATGCATAGTCTTACTAATGAGATTAAACCCAATTTCAGGTGACTCGAAGTTAACATTCGATTTCTCACTTAATCTATCCTAAATCTTTAACACGACCTTGTTTTGCGGTTAAGGTTACACTACATGCATATGTTGCAGCAATACGTCATGATACCTCGATGATTGTTTTAACAATAAGTTCAAGCTTTAATGAGTTTCTTCCATTTTTCATTTATTCATTTTGTTTGTTTTTTTTAAGGATAAGTGTTGGGCCGGATGGTAAAACAAACAGTCATCAGTCAAGTACGAATCAGCAATAAATTTCTTTAATTGAAAACACGAGTACAGTTTTTTAAAACATTTAATGAAGGGCTTTTTTGAGTTGACCTTACATGGTGCATGATATACAAAAAACCTGAGTAAAGTTTCTACCTTTTCTAGTGTAAATATGTTTAAAATCTTGAAGACTAGAAGCAAATCCAGCGATAATGTATGTACAATCTTAATGATTTCGTTATGCAAACGCATAAGAAATAAAAGAGGAAATTGATAAATCGGTTTTAATCGAAAAACTAAAACGAAATCTAAAGGAATTTCAAAACAAAACTACGTACCTTAAAGCTTTCCACCGTTTCGTACATTTTCATTTATAGCTTGTACAGAGATTTTTAACATTTTCTTCAAAATATTTGACCGTGAAAGATAGCAATCCTCATAAAAAGATGCATATGGTAGCACAGATGAACAACACAACAGTGCACATGAACAATATTGGAGACAGCTCATCTGAATAAAAAGCTGTTGTGAAATCCTCATAAACCACGATTACATAGAAGCCGAAGTTATCAATTTTTAAGGAGTATGACCAAAATATTAATAGGTGTATAAATATGAAACGCGGATTTTTTCTGCTCGAAATATGTATTTATTTGAATAACAGAACGAATGAATTCAATAATCAAAGTATTGGCCATCGTTAGCTACTTTTTCCCATCTTTCCCATCATGTTGAAAAATGACTTTATCATGTCTTTGGTGAAATTCTGGTCGTTGTTCCTTAAGTGCGCGGTTCAATTTGATCAGTTGTTGTCGGTAACGTTCGCCAATAATAGTCTCACCAGGTTTCAGCAGTTCATAATACAAAGGTCCCTTAGTATCCCACCAAATACACAGCAAAGTCTTCTTTCCATGAATATTTCGGACTGGTGTGATGTTGATGGCTGACCTGGGTCTACCCATAATTTTTTCCGCTTGAGATTGTCGAAATAAATCCACTTTTCATCGCCAGTAATAATCCGATGCAAAAACACCTTTTCTTTTCTGTCTGGCAAGCAAAATTTCACCAATGGTTTTTCGCCTTTCGATATCTCTTTCTATCAATTGATACGACACCCATTTTCCAGCTTTTTGGATCTTTCCCATGGCTTTTAAACGTTGTGAAATGGCTGCCTGAGTAACTTCCAATGCTTCTATCAACTGTTTTTCAGTTTGTTTTTCAATAATGCTTGCAAATCTGTATCTTCGAATTTTTTTGGTGGTTTTCCACAGTCTTTGTTGCTGACATCGAAATCGCTACTTTTAAATCTTTTAAACCATCGTTCACAAGTGTCTTGGCTTAAGGCATGTTCACCATATGCTTCCACTAACAATCGATAAGTTTCTGTTCCCGTTTTCTTCAAATGACAGAAGGTTATTAGACTTTCCCGCAAAACCTCTTTTTCTGGCACGAATCCGACATTTTTGAAGCGAAAAAAACCATGTTGTTTGTATAATCAAAATGTATGACATACTGGAATTTGTTGACAAATGTTTACCCTCCAAAGTGCCATAATAGTTATCGCCGACACAAACCATATGTAATGGTTAGTAAAATCCGCATTTCATATTTATACACCTAATAGGTAAAATTTTGAAAATAAATTGTTAACAAGATTGCCTGCTTCCGGAGATAAAGAATTTGTGGATAAAATTCTCTTGATTCTGCTTTCTGCTTTTCTGTTAGACTGGCAACAATCTATGGTATATATGGTAGACATACCACACATGCCAGTGCTTCTCAGATATACCTTCCAGTTTGTAAGAATTTGTGTAATTTGAGTAATTTTAATAAAACAAGAAACATTATTTGTTTTCTCGGTATTTCAGCGGTTTATTTGTTGTTAGCAAATATATTGGAATATTTAGCGACTAGGATTTGGTTGAGAGTGTGGAAATTGTTGTAAAAGCTCAAAAAATCTATGCTTTGGCAAGCCTTGACGTTCAAATAATGGAAAATTGTAAGTAATCCATCAAGGGGCAACCATCCTTACCCCTAATTGTACTAACGATTTGGTAATTCATTCAGTCTAAAACAGTTTAGACACACACACTGGTCCGGCCTTCAGAAAAGAGTCGTGCAGATGTTGGTCACTATGTTTGCATTTCCAGTGGGGGACCTGTATTTTGACCTTAGCGCAACAACTTAAAAGCGAACACACTTTTGAGGTGTACTAAAAAGAAAGAGATACGGAAGAGATGATTCATGCTACTCCCCATGAACCCCATGAATCATCTCTTTTGTATCTCTTACTTCAGTAAAGTAAATAAGCTTTGTAAGATAAAAGTTTGTAAATTAAATGGCGTTGGTGAATCAAGACATGGCGATGGCTGGTGATGAGCATTCTGAGCTTAAATGTATCTAAAAAAAAACGCACGTTTACAAATTCGGGTCAACTATTGGACCTAAGCTAATGAGAACGATTCTTAACCTTATTAGAAGACCAAATCTCAAAATTTTAATGGTGTGTCAAGATTTGTACTATTTTTCGTGTTCGCGCATATTGGCAGTACTGTAATTTTATCGCGACTGTCAGTTGACCACTTTCCAATAAACATCGTTTATAGTACATCGTTTAATGGAAAGAAGTCACTAAACTTCTTCTTGTGCAGCGTGCGAAAAAGCAGAAA
This sequence comes from Stratiomys singularior, assembly GCA_954870665.1. Classification (NCBI taxonomy): domain Eukaryota; kingdom Metazoa; phylum Arthropoda; class Insecta; order Diptera; family Stratiomyidae; genus Stratiomys; species Stratiomys singularior. The sequence goes on along the minus strand of OX940878.1, from coordinate 158,150,023 downwards.
CTATGTTCCAAAGTCCATTCGAATTGTTTTGTTATGTTTGTGGATTTCATATACTTGCAAACCGTTCAAAAATCATGACAAATACAAGATGCATTTTTACAGTACATTGATTTTGCTTTACTAAACACTTACAACCCATGGGTACCCAAATGGTTTGCGTGCAGAACATATGCAGAAAATGTTAAATGCTAAATCCAAAAAAAAAACTACCACTAATTTATAATTATTATTATTAGTATGAGCGTCAGTTCCACGTACGGATAGTGATCCATTACTTTGTCTAGGTATAAGGACTTCGTCTTCATCGCTGGCATGCAACGAAATCGATTTCATGATGGGAAAAAAGCATTTAACTTCGCACATTGAGTGGTCTGATTCGCGATTTGCATTTATCGTAAAAAAAGAGTTGCTTGCTTCACGCTTGCAGGAATGGAAACATTTTAATCCTAAAACACAAGTCACTATATACACAAATAGAAATCACGCGATTTCACTGTTCTTTAAAAAAGAAAATGACATGTTTTTCTGCAATCACATCAAAGATTTGTTTGGAGTGATGAATAACATCATATGATCGAAATGAATAGTGATTATTCATAAATGTTTCTAGGTACAGTTTAGAGGCGGCTCTAACCCATATTGGAAAGAAACCACCCATTCTGATTGCTCACGCAGTAAAAGTAAAGGAATGTCACGACACAATGCGAAGAATTTTAGCGAAGTCCAAATACAATGACCATCAATGGAACACTGTTGGCGAACTAAAGATTGAGGAGTTAATAAGCTAATTTGGATAGTAAGATACATTTTGTGAATTCACGTTTTCACTTTTTAGCACAAAACTTGGGCGACACGAGCGACGAGCAAGGAGCGCGGTTACATCATGATATAGTGAAACTCGAAAGGGAATACCAACTATTTTTAGACGAAGACATGATGAGCCACTACTGTCAGACTCTTGTGCGTCAAACTGGTCCCAAGATCCAGTTCGACCTTTCTTCATTTTTGATTAACACTTTTTAATTAAATAAATAGGCGTTAATTGGCAAAAAAGCAAAATCACGAATTTATTGAATAATTCGAAAAGCAGAACCAATTTTGAAAAACGGATTTAGGCCACGAATTTACTTTATAAACAGCTTTTGATTGCTCGGCTCCAAAACAGTGCAAACTTGTGAAATTTTTGCGGTCAATTGGTATGTGTGTCATTGTGTACTAAATACTAAATTTAAGAGTATGGTAATGCGTATCTCTCCGCATCTTATTCTTTATGTCCTTTTTCCAACAAGTTTTGGTCACAAATACCAATGCATTTGGAAAATTTGAGTCCAATACCATTATGTTAACAGTTTGTTCGAAAAGCGATTGTTAGTGGTTACATTATGTTTGTAAAAAAAAATATTGCAACCAAAATTATTGTTCTCTTCTTTTCCAATATCCAAGTTTAACTCGATTATCACTTTTCTTCCCGTTTTACTTCATGGTGTCAACATGTAGTCAAAAGGACATAGTCTTATATTAAAGTTTAAAACGTTTGAGCTATTGCATTCTCAATTTTTCCATTTACTGAATCTGGATAGCATGTCGGTCTCAAGATTTCTAAACCGAACTTTTACGTGAAGATACTTTTTTAGATAGTCCACTCTAAGTTTTGCCTACTCTTATCCGCACGGTCAGAACCTGGAGCCATCCGAACACATGTGTGCTGATTCTCTTTTATACGATTTTGCTCCAAATACTCTATAGCTTGTTAACTAAATATAACCCCTATTTCTGTTCAAATTTTAACATGTCGTAAAACCCATTTTAAAATTTCATGAAAAACAAACCATCAGCAGACCATTCCATTGCTGGATTTAGATACAAACTGAAGCTTGTAAAACACGCAGCAGTCTTTCTATTAGCATAGAGTTAATAATATTAATTCGATTAATATTAAATTTAACAAAAACAAAACGATGACGTCAAACAGAGCATAAATAAAAACTTACCTTCCGTCGAATTATTCCCACTTTCGAATAGTTTGAACGTGAAAGGTATATGAACTCGTGTCATATTTAATCGTGGAACTTGTATGATATTTTGATTGTAACTTGCTTGTCCCATTTGTTCCTCTCTTTGCGCCAAAATAGCAATTGTGGCTCTGAAAACAATTGTAACACTGATTGGTTAAAAAATAATGTTTTAATAAGAACTTGTTGATAGATGATGTTTAAATTTTTTTTTTTAATTCTTCAATGCATACAAAATGGCAATGGCAAATACCGGAATGTGAGGGTTGAAATTTATTGTAAACAATAATGAATTATTTGTGTATATTTTTATTTTTTCATTGAAATATTCTTAGCTAAGTTTAAAAAATTTGGCATATTTGGCTAGTCATAAAACTTGACATAAAAAACTGGTCTTAATTAATTCGCGGTGTTGCATTCCAGTTTTGACTAGTGAACAATCAAGAATTTGAAAATGTTGATCTTCACCTGTAAAGGATCATACGATTGATTTTTTTCGGCTATGGCTCATTGACGTATAAAGGCCTTTTAATTGCTCTGTCAAATCAGCGAAAGCAAATCTAGATAACACCTCCAAGATCATACACATTATTATACAATATATATATATCAGCTGCTTGATAGGAAATCAGCAAACCGATTCGAGTCAGATAGTATGCTAATGAAGTATCTTTAAATGGGTCAAATTGACAATTCAGTGTCAACTGGAAAGTAGAATTTCATTTATTCTTTGAAAACCGGTTGCATGAAATTCAAACAAACGTCGCCTATACTAAGCTTGATCAGGCATTTGAGGTTTATCAAGGTGAAAATATGTGTTGCGAATTTCGAAAACAGCGGAAAATTTAATTTAATCCGTTTTGGTATAGGCTGAATTATGAAATTTGTTGAAATTAAGAATGTTGAAAATTTTTCACTTTTCTTTAAAAGTGAAAATATACCTTCACTTTTGTTGCAGAAGTTTTTTTTGGGACGAGAATATAATATTTATATTGGTATTCTGATTGACTTTCTACTTTTTTAAATAACTCTGGACATTTTCTTAGGAGAGCATGTAAGGAAATCATTTTACCGAGTATACTGAAGTGAAGAAAAAACGACGGAGGCGCTCTCGGTGATCACAGAAAACGAATTTAAACACCAAAAGAACATTTTTTTGTTCTTTCGCATATTTACCGAGAAGTGAAAGGTGCACAATAAATTCGCAAATATTTTTACAAAATGTTAGCATTGGGTTCGATTATCATTGAATTAACACAAAATTTCGTAGAAGTAAAACAATTTCAAACAATTTCAATCAATTTCAATAATTTTCCGTGGGGTCGAATTTATTTCAGAAACTTTTAACCCAATTTCGGATATAAAATAAAGTAAATTGAGATTCGAGGAGGTCCCGCTCTACTAATGGGAAGACCATAAGGAAAAAGAGAAGGACAGAGAGTTAGTCTGTATTTTGAAACAATGACATCGGTAATTTAGTCATATTAAGGAGATTTAGTGTGAGAAATGTAATTCAAAGATTTGAAAACCAAGATAAATTTAAAAATAAGCCTAGACGATATCGGGAGTAAGATATGAATGCGGAATTCATATCCAAACGATCTACGGATTTGTATCCCGATTTGTATTCCCTTCAACAGCAATTGCAGCACATTTAAAAAATGAAATGAATAAAGATGAAAGATAATAAAAAACAATTATGCGAAAACAATATGCATACACACATTATCATGCCATACATACATACGTACATGAATTGAAAAATTAAATTGCACGCAGGGTATCATATGGTAACAAAACTGACAGGACAAACAATGAAATTCGCTTCTTAGTTTTGACATCAAGACAGCGAATATTCAAAAATTTTAATTTTCTCAAAAAAATTTAAAATTCTCAATAACTTCACTTCAGGTAACCGGGAAAGAGTATTGACAAAACATAGTAAAGAATTATTGATAGTAAAATTGGCAAAACATTATGAAGAACAAAGTAACAATGATATGAACTCCCATATCTTCAAGCGGACTAGCAGAGTTCGAATATATTAAGACCATAATAGATAAGTTCGATTATTTTTAAAAAATTTTAAGAAGATCAAGGAGACTAATATATAATTATGTGAGAAAAAACTTCGATAATAATTTTTACATCCATTATGACAATGATTCGAAACATACATTCGAACAGGTTGGTAAGTGGACCATGTGGAAACTCCCACACGTTTTATCAATTCCACCCCAAGGTCTTGATCCCAATACGATAAACCATCTATGGGATGAATTAGAAAGGCGTATCCGACACATTATATTGCATCTAACGGAAGGAAGGTCATATCAGTCCAAGAATGAGAAAAATTAGACTCCCAAGTCGCTGAATCGTTGATATCTTCGACAGGAAATCGACTACAAGAAGTCATTCGTCGCAAAAAGGCGTCATCAAATATCCTAGCCACCAAATATCCTAGAATATTTGTTGCTATCAAAGACGTATTTAATATGATATAAAATCCAAGTATGCTCACAATTTCGTCTCCTTGAATTCAACTACTTTGTATTCATTTTTTTAACATGCTCATTTAAATTTTATGGTAGTTTTATAATAGACATCCACATATTGGAATAAATACGATAATTAATCAAATGAAGTTCCTGAAAACACATAGAAGTGGTGCCTGAAATTTTTCTGTACGTAAAACTTTACGGATTGCTTTCCGTTTTTTTTTATTGAAATATAATTACTGGTTCATATTTCGAACAATCAAAATAGTCTGAATATGTAATATAATTTCTATTATATAACGCGAATCGGAGAAACTACAAACGGAAACGAAAGTTGTAAGAGATTTTCTATACAATCGTACTATACAAAATATTACACTAAACAGTCCTTACATTGAAGATAAGAAAATAACTGAAAATTTAGGGGAAATGGCTATTTTCAATGGTCATAAATTGGATTTCGATAGGCATCACTTTTATTTTTGATAACTGCGACTTTATTTTTTGGTCAGGTCGCTCAACATTGGCATTTGTTCCATACATCAACTACTCATTTGAATAAAATCTCTGCCCGATGGGCTGATTTTTCAACCGGAGACAAAAGAAATATTCGCAATTTCAAAATTTCGAAATTCGATTTATTCGAAATAAATAAAGGGAAATATTCCTTCAATTTCTGCTGGAGCGTTGTCTTAATAAAACGAGATTTTTTTCTTGCTAAATGAGGTCGTTTACCCTTTTTTTCGTGGTCCAATCGATATAATAATGCACAATAATATTCTTTGATGATTGTATTTGCATATTGAACAGAGTCTATAAAGATTATATCCTGTGCATCCCAAAAAATACTGGCTACAACCTTACCAGCTAATCGTTACGTCTTCACGCGCTTCCTACGGCTTTCCAGGATCGGACTCAGGCGTATAGTGATGAATCCATGTTTCGTCTATTGTCACAAATCGTCCTTAACATTTCTTTTTATTGTGGCGGAATAGCTTCAAATTTTGCTGTTAAAGACGAACACGTTCTGTTTTCTGGTAATTGTTAGAAAACGCGGCGAAATTTGTTAGGAAACGCGAAACACATCGCGTGAACCACTTTCGCCTGTGTAAATATTCATGAATGATATGTCTAACACGTTTTTTGTAAAAGATGCCTATAATATGTACCGCCTCACCAAATTTCGTATTGTAATCATTCAACGAAAGATCCATGAGTTTATTTGATGGTTTCCTATGTTACTGTCCCATTTGGTCTTTACGATCGAGGGATATATGCGATCATGACAACATTCAACGCACTTATATTTGGTGATTGAATGTGGAGGAGCAGATGTACTACAACATTCGCCAGTCGATTTGTTAGCAACGTATTCTTAAACCATTGAAAAACAATATTTTATTGCAACACAAACATCGCTGTTTTCCGTTGTTTACAGAAAGCAATAACTTGAAAATGAGAAAAGCAAATGTCATGAAATTTTGACAGGTTCTAAATGAATTTCGAATTTCTCTTTGTAAGGACAATGCTTTTCAGCGCATGTAGTATTACAATTGTTTCATAGAATTGGATTGTAAACATCGATGTAGGTGCAATCGTCCAGTTAAGAGGATTGTTATTTATACGTTTGGCGAATCGTTGAACTATTTTGGCCTCAAGTTTCACATTTTATACGTAATAAGGACGCTTTGACGTACGATCGCAATTAATTTTGTTCTTAGTAACTTCGAAACTTCATTTCGGCCAACTTACCGAATTAAATCGCGAACATTTTCGTGCGATGATCGTGCATTGATCGAATCAAATCGACATTTGATTGTGAAGCGCTATCCTTAAGCAGTGTTAAAACTGGTATAACGAATTCAATCGTGGTCGTCGTTCGCTCACGGATGAGTTTCATGCAGATCGTCCAAAAAAGGTGATTTCACTAGACAATACCCATGCCGTCATGGAAATTTATAATGGAGTCGTCAAGTGACACACCGAGAAATACGACAGACCGTAACATTCAATCGCGATGCCTAGAATGACATTTATAAGATCGTAACAGGTGAAAAATTACAGATTTATGCGTGTTCGGCCGAAGACGATGCAGTCGACGGTGTGGGTCTTACAAGACGAGCCAAACACGGTAAAAGTTTTTCATGTAAGAAGCACTGAGCAAATGATCGCCTGTTTTTAAGGACTGACTGGTTGTGGGGCAACAGTTTTACTAGGGCAACGTAGAACGGTCAAATATGAATGGTACACACCCATTTGTTTGTCCAAAATTTTTAGTGAAATTAGAATAAAACCAACGACGTCGAATCATTCTTTGCCATGGAAATACGACCTTTCACGCATTTCGTCAAACAACTGATTTTTGATCGGATCTATGGATCTTTGCGATAAAGTCCTGATTTAACACCCGACGACTTTTTATTGTCGGCTTACAACAAAAAATTAACTTTGTGGACGTCGATTTTAGACGTGAGTGAAGCTATTGAAGCGTCCAAACAAAATGTTTTGGAGGTTTCTCAAACGGATTAGGTTCAAATTGTTTTGGCAATTGCATGCAAAAGTGTATCGATCTTCATGGAGAACACTTTGAAAGCGATTCTCGATTGGCGATTTTCATTGGACAAGATTCATCATGGACAATAACCATTAATCCTTATGTCAGAAAGAGCAAATGCAAACTACCTATGACAAACTATTATTGTTTGCTGATGCGATGACGGTATGGTGGACTGAGGCGTTATCATATTCGTAATCAACGTTTTAAAGTTCCCTTATATTAGTCAGTGAAGGGGGAATTCCACAATCACAGGCTTATGTAGTAAGGAAGTCTGACCACTAACGCCATGGCGCATTGATAAATTACAAAATTCGCTACCAACAATTCAATGTATTGGGAATTGGCTTTGTTTTGCTACATCTTTAAGGCTCGAGTAACATTTTAATAAGAAAAACTTAAATTTCAAATTTTAAAAATAAATAAACCAGTGAATGACGTCATACGGAAAAACTACATGCATCACCCCTGTTTTTTCGGGATGCACTTTTGATTCAGTGCTTCCACAAGTGCATCTTTCATATGTTTTTATTCTCTCTGTTTATGTTAACTACTCGACAGTTCAGCAACGACGATGACACATTAAATATACCATAATGAGAAATAAATAACATGGAAATGTGTTCCTTAACGAGAAATCAGAAGATTTCAACAAATGTCTTATAATTCATCGGAAATTGTGGATTTGGTGTATGACGTTGTTTCTATTCCTCTGAATTGGAAGATGTAAATGTACTTCCCAGATAATCGTTACTTTCAATTCTTTCGAGAGGAAATCTTTGATGCATTTCAATAAACTTGTTTTTCTCCTTGAAGATGGAAACACCCATTTCGATCTTTCCATTTTTTAAAGTTTAATTCGCTGCTTGCGCATTTCAATCCAACATCGTCAGTCTTTGTGCAAAAGAGAAAACAGTGAAATGCTAATTCCCACTTTACCATCTATTTGCCCTAGATAAATAAGAATGACTCAGTCAAAGATGCGAAAGTAGTTAATTCTCATCTTATCCTACCTGTGTATATTCCATTCGCTTTTAACTTTAACTCATCTGCTGGCGTTCTACCATGGAAGACCGCAAAAAATCTACAACTTATGCAAACAGTCTGTACGATGGTAAGGGAAATAACTACGGTTCCACTCAAGTATCTTCACTGATTCGGAATAAGTCTCACTAGAATCTTAATCATGCGCAAAAAGAAAGTTTTCTCAAGGTCTATGTTCTTTTTTTTGTTGGTTTGAGTGTTGTTGTGGGTCGTTTACCTATGTGGCTCGTCACCTACGTATTTACTCACATTTATCTCAAGTGTTTGAAAATTTATTTAGAACACTTCAGAATGAATTATTTGCGGATTTATAAGTAAAATATTTCCAAGATTGGTTCTCATTGTGGGTCCTTACAATTTACGCATGTGGACCTAAATTATTTGCATTCAACTCGGCAACTTTGTAATGTAAAAATATTTGTTTAGTCGATAGTGTGGTCAATATTTTGGTTGCCAATTACTAAGAAAATGGATTTAACCTTTGCGATGTAAATAAAGGCATTAATGATTGCATATATTGCATTTTTTCAACAATTTTGTTTGCATCATTCTGCACTTGAGAGTAATTTCATTCTTTAACACAAACTTTTCGGAAAGCATTCTTTTACAGAGTTTGGTATCCGGTCAATAAACTATCGGGGAAAAGATTTTTATTCCTGAATTAATGGCAATGTTAAGTGTTAGACGTCAAATGTAAGAAAATTGTGAACATTATACTTGCATTCATAACCTAATGCCACATTTTATTTGCGCACTGAATGAACGAAGAATGGAAATTTTTCACAACATTATACAGTATCTTCTTTGCTTAGAGAAGATTGCAAAAGTCTTATTAGCATGTTCAATTTGTGTAAAAGAGTCATCTTGCATTTTATTGCACTTAGGCATGATGCAAGCAATGAATGCACCATTCATAGGCGAAGCAACTTTAACATGCAGATTCCACTGCTTACAAAAAATATTATAATAGTTTTGTAATAATAATGCAATCTAGTAGCGGAAAGATGGTGCATATGCCACAGAAATTGTTAGAATTCAACAAACTTCCAGCAAATTTTAATCAATAAGATTCAAGTTTAACTAGAGTTTAGTTTAGTTACTACTCTAACTAGTTTAGATTCAAGTTTAACTACGATATTCGAAGTCAGTTTCATGTAATATCTTTAAATAAAATTGTTCTTTAATGAACCAGTAACATTATTCATACCATTTCAATTGTTATAAGACCATTAAAAGAAAGAAGGCACAACTTGTGGAATAAGCACAGTAAGTAAGAAATTAGTAAGAAATAAGCAAGAAAGGCCGAATTCTAGGCACGGGGATACGAATAAACGGTCGTGTACAATCCGCTACAGAGTCAAATATGTGCTTCCTTTTATAAACCTATTACATAATAGTTCAATCCAGCGGAAAAAAAATTACAAAACTGGAAGTATTCAATTTGTTAACAAATATTTAAGCCCGTCATCCAGAAAGCCCAGACCCTACAACTCCTGAAAAAACCCAAACGCGCCGTTTTTAAGGAAAACAGAAAAGGAAAAACATCGCACAATATACCTCGACGCAGATGTGAGTCAGAAATGAAAAAGGGATCTCGAAATACTGATGGACGGCACCGTCACGTGAAACAGGCACATTAAAAAGGAAATCTGGCTAACAAAAGCTATCAAAGCTCCGATACTGTGCAAATTCATGGCGGGCCGGGTACATCTTGTTTCCTGCGACGGATGGACACTGTGATTGTAAGCCAATCTATCATCTGTTATATAGATCTATTACACAGGTATCAAAAACGCACTACCAGCTTGCACTTGATCGAATTCAGCTTTGTTTTGTGGTGATACCACAGTAAAAATGGAGTCGTGTCCTACAGCAGCTGCTGATAGGATGATCTCCCACCAATTCGATGAAAGACACAGTGATAGAAACGGTAACAGAATTGCGTAGATCAAAGATTTTATACCAAGGATTTTATACGAAGGATTTTATACGAAACTATAGCTACAATTTTTGACTGCCGAATAGCCTTAAACGTACTACATTTATAGGTTATATCATCGAAGATGGATTAGGATTGTTCAAAAGTGCTTGTCATCCAACGATTATCGTGTTACCGTACACCGTATACTAGAGAACGCAGTCACTGAGGATAATGAGAAGTTCGAAAGGTAATTAAAACAGGTTCATACCAGTCCTGAATCTTATTAATCGTTTGAAAAGAGTTTATTGACAAAGTCTTTAAGGAACTTAAGGATACTTGCCTGAAAATTACAACTTATAAAAAATATTATCAACAAAGTTGACGGCATTGGACGCAAAACTTTCCAAGTTATGGATGATTCAGTCTCCGGTCAGTCGGTCCCTCTGACCGTCATTAAGGCAACTTATTTTATGACAACTGTTTTGTAGCAGCTGCTCTTACCTGTTTCCACCTTTCAAATTTCTCTAGGAATCAGTAGACTCACTTGTTGCTCTCTTTACAGAAATATAAAGAGAAAAAAAAAGTTTTCTAAAAGTGTCATTCTGGAGGACTGAACTGGTTAGTTAGTTTGGCATCGTTCGCTATGCTGTACTGATATACATTTCAAGTATCAGTTTATTTCTTTATAAAATGAGTGAAGTTACAAGATATGACCAAAAAAAAGGTATTCGGAAAGATAGACCAAAAAAAGACTAAGCAACCCGAAAATGTAGAACAGCCTTCACTAGCTCTTCAACACAAGACACTGAAAATCCAGGCTTCTGGCTTTCTTGGTGTGTACTCGATTGAATGAATGAATCCCTTTGTTTTTTTTTTTTTAATTTCAGATGAAACAATCAACAATTATCCTGTCTAAAGCATGGATACTTTTTGAGGTGATTCGATTCTCACCACTACCACTGAATATTCATTTTTATTAAATGCTGCAAAATTGCTGAGAATAAAATATAAAAATATAAAATAGACCGAGTCTCATAAAATAGACTCAGGTGGAGGTTTCATCGAAATCGTTCCTCGACGTCTATGACAAGAAGTCTTGAGTTTGTATCAGACTGGACAAGAGAAAGGTAAGGGTTCTTACGGGGGTCTTCCTGGGGCTTCACACATTCGAGGAACACCTCGTGTAAATGTGCGTAAGAGTGGACGGCGAGTAAAAGTTCTGAAATTTTGCGGAAGAAACACCAGTTCATCTGCTGGCATACTGCAGAATATTGTCGCTCGGAATCGCACACAACCTAGGATGCAACTCTTTTGTCGAAAAGGAATTGCAACAACTAAAGCCTACACTAACAAGTACTAACTTTGTTGCATACATCGATCCATTTGAAGCATCAATGTACCATCAGAAGGGTCATGATGTATAAGAGATTTGACATGGAGTACTGCCGACTACATAATCAACCAGCTAATCAACCATTATTTTCAAACTTTATTTAGAACGATATATTGGCAATTATTTATGAAGGCTAGCTCTTTTCATAGTAAACTTTTGACTTTGATTCAATTGGAGATTTTATTTAAATTTCGTGGCAACACAAACATTATTCCTTACTTTTCCCACAAATTTCAGAATAACATTTAGAATTTTTGTAGAACTTATGCAGAACTCAAGAGAAGAAAATCTTCCGTTTCACTGTTTTCATCTCTACTCATTCCTTTTTGTGATCTTTGCCTCTTATCACGTCGTTTTTTTTTAAATATATCGTGAAAACTAGTCCGGGAAAGGAGTCTTTCCTTTTCAGAAGGTAGAAAATAGAATAGAAAGCTTAGTTTTGGGCAGCCTGCAAAAAATTTCTTTGCCAGTATTGAATTGAAATCTTTTCTTAAATATGTATCGCGCTTGATATACAATGAGCATATCCTTACAAATCTGCGCAACGTCTATTTATGTCATATTATAACTGTGGGTTAACATAAATTTAACACTCTCCACCTATTACCAGACGAAACACATCGATTTAATTTGCCATTATTTTTGTCCTTCAAACATTTGTACCAAATACAATTTCATATTGCTCACTCTGTCTGAAAGTTATTTCCGATATTCCTATATGAGAACATGTCATCTTCACCTGACCTGAAACCCATATGCAACTAATATCACTCCACACATGAGGAGCTTCTCACATAGCCAGTGCAGTCTGCACTAGTCGTAATTGAATTCATGTTGTGAAATTTAACCTCGCCACTGAATGTAAAGGTAAAATGTTAATTGGTTGGTTGATCTGTCGGTCCGTCGATTGATCGGTCTGCCGGTGCCACTGCGGTTGTTATGTAAATAACATTGGAATTTCAAAGAAGCTCATGTGTGGCTCATATGTCGGTTGGTCTGCTGTTTCAAAAACAAATCATATGTGTGAGCACGTCGAGCTGCTATTTGCTTTGGTACGATTATGCCAGGTTGCTTGCTAGTGAGCTTACTTACTAGTTCGCAGGCATTATTGCACTGTCATGACTTCCGAGTCAAGTTCAAGGTGCAGGAAACTTTCATTTTGGTATTTAAGTCTTTGGCGATTTTGCATATTTTCGAATTTAATTGCAAACAACAATTTCTTTTCCGTTTCAAGTCCGCCGTGAAGAAGAAATGAAGACGATGTGAAGGAATTAGCATTCTATGCGTATTTTGTGCTGAGTTATTTATGAAAATTATTAATGGGGAAACATTAGCATAAGCAAATTTAAAAACGAATTTATCGGAAAAAATAGCAGGACGCTATTGGAAGTCATATGAACTAGGAACATTTTCAGCATATTCAAACTATGTCTTTAAAATGTATACCGTTTCATTGAAGAAAAAAACACGTTTAAATCAGAGAGGAAGGACTTTTCATAAAATGCGCAAGGAAACAGAATCATAAAAGTTCCAAAATTGTGTCTCGGACTTGTAAATATCCCTCAAATTTCATGGAGTCTCTATTTTTTCATTGATAATTGTTATCATTAGCTTTTCAGACCCTCTCAAGAGTGATGCTCTGCAAAGATTCCCCCACTCTTATCGATATGCCTGAAGATAAACTTTTGCCAACATTTTACCTTTGTTTGGTTGCGATAAGTCACGGAATATTTTCCCGAAAATTGTGAATTTTTGGTTGAACTTACTCACAATCACTTTGACCCAAATTTCCATAAAGTTTGAGAGAAAAGGAGAAAATCAATGCCGCAGGTTTTCGTAGACAGAAAACAGAGACTGCAGTGCAACAAAATGAACCGAAGACGCAACTGGCACTCAAATAACACACCTATCAGGATTTTACCAATAACACACCTATCGAAAAAAAAATGATTTTATTGCCACAATTAGACCAGTCCCATGAACTGAACATCAACTCCATGAAACATTTCACATAAAGAACTCCATTTGTTTTTAAAATTGTATCTAAACAGTCCAAAAACACCAAACCAACTAGATCTTTTTGTACTACGGAAGCAAATTACCCAAAATTTTTATTCTTCATTCAATTAAATAATATTTTCAAATTTAATTCAATACTAATTTCATTTATTTTAGCATTTTATTTTCATTTTATTTTTATAAAACAAATGAGAAAATAATAGAGAAAATAAATAATAAAATATGCTATCAAATTTTTCAATTAAAATAAAGAATTTATACTCCTAATTCTATTCTCGTATATTAAAATAAAAGCAAACCACCAAATCTTCTGCGAGTGCAATTAGGAATACAGATGAATCAGACAGCGAAAAACGATGGACATAGCAGGAATTATGAGTATTTATCGTTCAGAAATTATGATTAATAATCTCATAGGTTTAAACAATGCACAGATCCAAATACTGCTGGAACACACTCTTATATTTGTCAAATTTGACGAAAATTTATTCAAAAAAATCAAATTCCAAATTCAAGAAAATTTAGAGAAAGCGAAACGTTTCTCTACGCGATTGTCTTTTGACCGCAACACGTATAATTAATATAAAAAGGATTTTAGTTTGTAGCTATTTGGATGCTTTCCCCACGTTAAAAAGTCATCATTAATAAAATGATTACAATTTTTATATACATTTGTTGGGTCTGGACTATCTAAATTTTTTACCGGAAATGTTGATAAGCAAATGAAATGTCTCAGGAGCACCTGGCGTTGTCAAAACAGGAAAATGGACGACATACTTCGGGTACTTTTTCAACGTACACCGTCTAATTTGATGCTTCATCCGAGAATAATATCTAATTGATCGTTTGCTGCTCAGATCAAGGGAAAAAGGCGCAGGGAAGCAAACAATGTAGAAGCAGAAGCCTACTAGACCACATGGAGTGTCGTTGCAATTCGTCCACAATTTTTCCTTAACTCGCTGCTTAATGCAATCAAGGCTGGTCCAAAATAAGAAACATTCTTACATGTTTAAGGATGCGAGGTTTGTGCTGGTCATCAAAGAGAAAGGGAGCCCGGAGCGATACTCCGCACATCAAACTTTATGCATACTGGAAGGAGCTGAGAGGATACTCCCACCGCTAATCAATGTGATTCGCGACGGAGGAGATCCGCATTCATAGCAGTATTTCTTCAGGACTAGAGATCCACCCCAATATTGGATATTGGGCAAGTTGGACGCGATTCGACTAGCAGGAGCAAACAACACCCACTTAAAGGGGTGTCTTAAGTTTCTGAAATTTTTTTTAACTATTTGTTTTTAGGTAAATGGTTAAACTGAAATTAAAAATTAGTAAAAAATTAAAAATGCGAATGAATTTGACCGAAACTTTCATATTCAAAAAGTGAAAATATATGAGACCAAACTTCAGACACCTCACTTAGGGTCATAATCATAACGAATAGGACAGGATTCTGCAAGACGGACAAATATGAAAAGATGATAAAACTTTCAAAGTACCGAAATATTTAATGCTGATTTTGAGGGACCACCCCTACGATAGGCAGCATATCTACGACACATAAGACGTACGGCGAAAAAAGCGTCGCATTTCTTGTTTCGCAGGATTGAATTTCTAGATTGCATCTCTAGAACACCTCATACATTCAGCTGTAAAGATTGTAGCTGGTAATGGAATAAAATTTGACAGACTTTTTGGGCGATGTAGAGGCTTCAATCGCTGGACGCTCTGTCTATCTATGTCTCTGTGAAACTTGGAGTGACTGTAAATTCGGCCTTTCAATGGTAAAAACTGGTATGATCATATTGACTGAAAAAACTCTCACCAAATTAATGATTGTTAAGCCCAAAATAACAACATGTCAAAATGATTGGCTATCTTTTTCGAACAAACCAGAGCGACAACAACTCGAAAGTTTGCTCACAACTGCTCGGTCAAGCAATGCCCATTGACCACTGCAGCGAAGAAAGTGCTCCTAAACGGAAGCCACGCCTCAGAAGAAGAAATGAAGGGTTTTGTAGGTTTTGCCTGTGTTTTAGCCAGTGATGGTGATTACTGCGATGCCAAAGAACTTCTTATTTAAAGTCGCCGGAGGATCTATTAGGACAGGCGGGTTGGATTATTTTTATTTATTATCGGGTGAAAGATACTACAATCAACGCGGAATATTATTCGAACTTATTAGCCGAACTATTACGACGAGCACATTTTAAAAAACAGCATTGAACGTTGAATAAGGATCCATTATTTCAACAGGATAATGTAAGACCACACACCGCAAGAAAGACGAAGAATGTTTTGAACGATTGCCGATGGGAATTGCTTCCGCAGCCGCCATAAATTTTTTAAACACAATTGAATACCCCTCTCCTTAAAAGAACAAAAACGATCAAAACCCCAATTTTATGCACTCTGTTTTCTGATACAGGAAAAATATCGAAAATGTATTCAATTATGGATGCAAAAGGACTGCCCGCAATTGAATACGATGAATTTGAACTGTGTTCTCCATTTCGTCTAATTGGTATTTAAAGTTAATTAGAAATTAAGTATTCTTTCCTGGTGTTGCGTTAAATTATTCGCTAATAGAGGCAAATTGAATTTCATGCGCATTCAGGTAATTTGTTGACTTATTTATAGCGCCATTATTTAACTGTTTCCATTTACTAAATGCTAATAAATTTATATGTATCAGCGTATTCATATTTTTTCACTATTTTTAAAAAACCTAACTATGACATGAAAAAGGCTCAAAAATTAATTTACTACCACGAATCTGATTTCAGCGAACATTTCACAGGTATGCGACAGGATTTATCCGCAGTCTTAATGTTTTTCTGAGAGAAAATACTCACGAAAGTCGTTTTTTAAAATATGCCAGTGATTTGTCCTGGAAGGACGAGTATGTCGCAGGCAAAATGGAACACAATAAAGTAAATTTTTGCATGAATGAATTTGCTTCTTACGTTCTCCTATCTTTGCCTAATGTTTTATATACTACACGAGCTTTGTAGTGCAACTAAATCATTATGATCTCAAAATAAAAATCTGATGAATGACCACATGTGTCTCAAGCAAAAACAATTTTTAACTTACAAAAAGGAAAGAAAAGATTAATTTCTGAAACATTTTTGAGTGGCTAGAAGGGAGCGTTGTGAATCTTATATTTTCCAAGATTGAATAGAGTCTGGTTTTACAGAATAATTTTACTGAAAAGTCCTTGATCTACTAGGACAAATCATGCTAGAGATACCGCAGGGATAATCTCTACTCATAGATTCATAGTTGTATGTAGGATCTCGTACCAACAAACCATCTTTAGACACTCGAGTGTCTCTACCTTCCTCAATAAGACCACTTCCTCTGCTTGCTATAAATATCTACAAGGCAATCCAAATTCTTTCGTAACTTCAACGTCATTGAACTATCGGCATAAAAAGTCACATTAATCATTTGGCTTCAAATAAAAAACTACATCTTCGTCTGAGACCTCCACCTTATTCCCACTCTAACCACGCATCAAAGTTCAATGGTTCCGAAAATGCTGCTTTTCTCTCAGCTGTTTCTTTTTTTTTTTTTTTTAATTAAATGCATTCACAATCACCAATTATTAACTCTTTATTCACCATCTATAGGTGCATATCTCGCGTCTCACAGATTTTTTTCTTTCAATCGATCTAATGGAGGTCACCCGGTTATATTGACAATGAACAATCTGTTCGAGTGAGACCTTAACATAGAAATCTCTGAAAAAATTATCTTGATTTCATTTGTGATTTGAAAGATTTGAATGCAAGTAACACAATGAAATTGTCGGATAGTTTTTCTACTTCGTTTTGGTTTTGAATTGAGCTCCAAGGACAACATCGCGTGCCACAAACATAATTTTTCTTTTGGCGCTTTAAATAGTGTTGGCCTATCCGTTCATTCATCTCGTTTGTTGGGTGCAACAATCTGCATCGTTTGCGGATGGAAAATTTCAATTTTAGATAGTTATCTACGGAGGAGTCGAATCACGATTTTTTTTTCTTTCTGGGTTTTGTTGAATTTTTAGCGCTCTTCCTAATGAAAATATGAACAACAACGCTGTGGTGTTTATGTCAAGGTCCAGGGGGCATTCTACTAGTCGGTGAGCCATTTGAGTGGCGCAAGATTTAGCCGACAGATTGAGAGTACCATAAATATTATAGCTTCGATGTTTAAATATAGAGTTATGAATGCTTGTGATTTGTCCATGGCCCGATGCATTTTAATCAGCAAAATTACTTTGGGAACAGTAGACGCTCATCAGTGTGAGCAATTAGTTATTTTCGGCTCAGAATGTGGGTAAAAGTTGGACGCGAATTTTGATGAGTCCTCAATTTCTACAACATCTATGCAAAAAGTGACCGCAACGGCGTACTTTTTATTTGATTCATGAATTGTGCAACGCTTATTTACATTTTTAATAGCTGTTTTTCAACATATGGGCTACTCGCAACGTAATTTGTCACATGTGTTCCTTGTGAGTCGTATGAAGCGTACATGTGGTAACCGGCCGGCGCTATGAATATTCTGTTGTTTAACTTTTGCCTTTCCTTTGTTGTATCGGAAAAAGCAAAAATTATGAGGTGCAATTAACAAACGAAAGTCAATTGCATCACAGAAAGTACCCAATAGTTTAATCTAAATAATCAAATTCACCAGGATCTTCCTTTCTTCTTCGATGGTTGGATTGCCCCTCAACAGTGGGTGATCCTACCATGATAATGATCGTTTATTTTACAGTAAACAAAAAAGAAAAACACATGAAACAAAATATTTACTAACAACAATTAGTTGCCTCGAAAGCCTTGAATAGCGCAAGATACTATTATTCCCATTCCCACGAACCTCATGCATATTGCAATGACGCACTTGTATCAACAATAGACCGCAAAGTGTTGTTGAGGTTAAAATGTTTATTCTATTATGAATTTTTATACAAATAATTCTGTGTAGATTATTCTTACAGCATTTCACACGTCGAGTTATTACTTCAAGTGTCAACAGTTGAATGTTAACACTTTCAGAGCAAACTATTAATGATTCTTGATTTCATTCTGGACAAGTTCAAAATGTTTATTAGTTGCAAATATATAATTTTGTTTAATGTTTGCATTTGCTTGAGAATATAATCTATGTAGGTCAAAGGCGCCATTTAAAATCTGGTTTATGATTGAATTAATTAATTTACGCGACAAAATCATATCAGTTGATAGATCATAGATCATTCACATCAACTGAAAAAATCTAAATGAAACTACAATAAGTCGATTGAGCGGATCCATGCTGAAGGATTCAATAAACCTTCCTACGATTAAGAACGAATTTGAAACAAAGAGACAAACTTCTGATATATATTCCATGGAACGTTATCGGGTATCACCTTCAATACAACAACCAAGTTTCAGGGCAAATATTTCGTGTAAGACTCCACTCTCGGCGTTTTTTTATTAACAATTAGTGGAACTTTCAGAAAAAAGTCGTTATATTGAGTTACATACAATGAACATTTAGATAAAAACACATAATTTTTTACTACGAAAACATAAAATTAGAGCAATATTTTTGAGTGTGAGGAACGTCATCCCGCATTTCAATGCCAAAATAAATTTGCTTAAAACAGCTCAAATAGAGAGGCTGCTCTATAGACAGAGGCTGTTCTATAGACCAAGGCTGCTCTATAGACAACTCAAATTGGTGGTTCGACTGTTGAGAAATAGTACAAGAAGCGAAACAGAGCATTAAAAATAGAATAAAATTTTCAAAAGATTGGAGGGCGTCGATAGCGATCGAGAAATGAAGAAATCTAATGTGCACTCATGAAAACCAAATATATTTTTTTGAAAGTGATGGCAGGCAAACTCTCCCAGGACCAACAATGCAGCAATTCAGATAAGAATATCTAAAATAAATAAGCGATATATGAAGGAGGGAGTATTTAGTTATGGGGATTATTTCCGTGGCTTCGTTGATTATATTGATCCGATTCGATCGATTGACGACACGTTGGATCAAATCAAGTGTGTGTCAATTGTTTAGGAAACACAATGCTGCCTCATACAGAAGAGCATATGCCTCTTAAAAGACTTTTTTTCTTAAAAGACTTAAAAGACTTAAAAGACACAGTTTGAATCTCAAATAACATCTATCGAGAACCCGGAAAAGACTGTTGGTGGGCTCCAGCTAAAAAATAAAACAGAGTTATAGGAAGTAATTGAAAGAGAATGGTCCAAAATTCTTATTGAGCGATGCCCTAAATTATTTTTTCAGTGTCAAACAACTAAATATTAAAAAATTTCTCTTTATTTTTAATAAAATGCTCGAATATATGCATTATATGATTTTTTTCAGTTTGGCTTTTTAGTTGTCCAATGTATTTTGTCACTTTTAATCTTTTTTACAGCAACTCAGTTTAAGGAATTTTATTTGTTTGTATAGCATTTACATAGAAGTATTCATAAAACAGTGAAATCATTTGAAACTCTCTCCAAAATTTGGAAGTCCCAAAACTCTCAAAGTCCCAAAGTCCCAAAATATTGAGACAATATTGTATTGATGGATGGAAATATGGGCCCTCTCTGACTACTACTTTTCGGGTAGCATATGACTCGAAATAAGTCGAGTCGTATGCTAATAATAAGAAATACGTCGAAATAAGTCATATTTTGATGATTTGATTATGATAATATCTTGATTTTGATCCAGCCGAGTCCACCATTTGATTCTGTTTTTCACTTCTTGATAAGAATGAAATTTCTGGCCAGTCAGGTCGTGCGCCATTGATCGAAATAAATGGAATTCGGAGGGAGCTACATTTGCAGAATACGTTTTCATAAAGTTCGAAATCTAAATCACTTCTAAATTTGACTTTTCGTGAAAATCGAAATTTAGAAATAGTATACAGTGTGTTCATTGAATTTAGGGTACTTTCGACATTTTTGCACATGTTAGTCTTCATCAAAAATCGATGGTTTTAGTTTATCCTAGTTTTCGAATTTTACCCCTGTTTATTCATTACTATCAATTTTTTACCACTTTTGACTCTTGAATTTGATACCTAAATTATTGCTTTACAATGAGAACTTTCCATATGCATATAAGTATATTTAGGTATCAAATTCAAGAGTCAAAAGTGGTAAAAAATTGATAGTAATTAATAAAAAGGGGTAAATTGAAGGGGGTCAATTGAGGAGGAGGTGGCTGACTATGGTCTCTATGGCTATGGTCTCTTTTTTCCACTTTTTGAATTTTTCGGGTAATGTGAATGAAACTTTTTTTAGTTTTTTATTTGTAGGTTTGAATCTACTCGTCGAAAATCGTCGACATATAACAAAATATGAAAAAATCGTGACCGTCCGCAAACTGCAAACACCTTAGTGGATGATGGACATTGGGCGATCGCACACTCCTCAAAAAATTTAATAAAATTGAATTAATTGAAAATAATGGATAACAAAACCATTTTATTTTGCCTATTTAAACTTTTAGGGGTGTTGACAAAAATTTTTAATAGTAATTTCCAAAAAAAATATTTTTGATGATTAAAATTTATTTGGAAGAATTTGCTAAGAACCTCGAATTTTTTGCGTCAAAACTGGCATATGTAAAGGTGTTATGAACGGATCAAATAAGATTTTCATCAATATTTTTGGCGATGGTTTCTGAGAAAGGAGCTTGTAACTAGTGAACGCTTGAATAGCCTTTCGAAGAGTTAATGGCAAAGACACAACAACAGTGCTCTTCCCTGCATTTCATCCCCTCTGAAGCAAAATTTTGGTTAAGGCATCTCAACATCCTGGTTCGAGATTTGAAAAAACGACTCTAATCGAACGAATCTAATCAACTTTCGAAAAATTTAGTTCGGAAACGAAGTTTGGATGAGGAATCCAGGCGTAAAAATAACAATGGGAGCATTCAAGTTTTCAACAAAAAAAAACCACTATAGAGGTACTAGAATCCTTGTATGTAGTAATAAAATAGAATATGAACGAATATATTAATAAATTCTTTAGCAAATCGAAAGAATTTATACATATAATATAATGAAACTAAGATTTCATCAAAGCTTAAATGAAATACTGCTTATATGAGAATGATGAAATCGGGATTTAAACCTCTCTAAACTACTTAATCACTACGCCAAACATGTTTTTATGAAATCCGAAACCATTACAGAATCTCTAAGAGAAATAAAAACTAATAAATAAAATTAAATCTAAATCACCTGGAGAATACTGATTGTATAAAGCTTAAATTATCATCAGCGGCGAACGTTCTAAAAGAGAAAACAAATACGAGAGAAAAAAAAGATACAATTAGCACGTTTAGCGGATAACGTTATCTACACATCATACATTGTTGTTGTAACGAATGAATGCCATCACAAGAAATTGAAGATTTTATTTTTTGTGGTTAAGATGCGTGCCAAAAAAAATAAAAAGTATCTATGAGTGTCTATGAAAATTGATTAGATATGACCAAAAATAAATGTGGCGCCAATATGTGAATCGAAATTTCTATGAAGATTTGAATGTGCAAACCAAATTGCAATGTCAAAATGATTTCTTAACTGTGCAAACGATGCATGTATGTATTTATGTATGTTTTTATGGCGCAATGGTAGCGTTGCTGTAAAGTTCAAAAGAGAAATATTAATTTTGTGTTAATTTATTCTATTTTATGTGGTTTTTTTTTTTTTGTTTTTATTTGCTGAAAGATACTGCGAATATGCTACACTTTTGTTAATTTACCAGTTAAAATATGGTTAAATTATGTTTCTTATTTTGTGAGTTACGCTAGAAAATATTTATTTTCTTATTTATTAAGTTTATAAATGTATTATACCTTTAACTAAATAAATTTTAACGAATAA
Source organism: Stratiomys singularior (assembly GCA_954870665.1). Lineage (NCBI taxonomy): Eukaryota > Metazoa > Arthropoda > Insecta > Diptera > Stratiomyidae > Stratiomys > Stratiomys singularior. The sequence goes on along the minus strand of OX940878.1, from coordinate 158,127,686 downwards.
CATACACGAGCACTGCTAAATCCTCTTAAACCTTACAAATAAATGATTCTAATACGCAATCCAACATAGAATGAAATAAAAGACCTAATGCCTATAACATTGCAAATAACTACCTCTAAAAAACCAGTCAAATAACTACCGAGATAGTTTTCATCTGGAAAAGTTGATAAATAGGATCAACCAATTGTGAAACAAATATCAAGAGTTATTTGAAGTAATTGAAACTTAAATTTATATAAACGTAGAAAAAAATAATTCAAGCACATCTTAAGTAAATTTAATACAGCTCCGGGTTTTTTCAAACAGAATTTATGGAGGTAGAAATACAAAGGGAAATGTGAAAAGCATTTATATGATCATGTAATAACAATAATCGATGACGCAGGAGTCTACTTTTTGACCATTTTCCGATTTTGTCAGAATGAACTCAAATATCACCCTTAGCATAGCTACGCGTAGAAGTCATACATTAGAAGCACAAATTCAAGCATCATTACTAGCAATAGTCTTTGAATTCGAGACCTGGCACAAGAAGGAGAGGGAAATTAATCACGAAAAAATATCTTTTTCCGCTTTTCATGTTAGCATAACCGACTTGCTCTCCATAATACAAAAATTGAGGGAGAAACTGCGTCTGCAGATAAATTGGCTGTCAAAGAATTACATGAAAAACTAAGAAAAATTATTGAAAATAGAGGATAAAACCCAGATTAGGTTTGGAATGTTAATCGACATTGTGGCCTCTGGTAATGTGGTCTTATTAGGGAAAATGTAGAACAGAACTTATTTTACAATATCCAAAAAAAACAGCCAAGCGCCGCATCTCTGAAACGTCCAGAAAGCTGATGCAAGTTTGAGTGACTCCAGAAAAGAACAAAATGAGTTGTTTGGACAATCTCAATGTAGTTTGTATGGAACTGGCATCGCTGATTAAGGGTTATAATAATTTTTTTTTTTTAATTTTTCTATAGAAAAAAAATTCAAATGTATTTTTCTCAAAATCGCTTTTTCGGACAATGTCCCAGCAATTTCTCATAAAATATTTCCTAAACTATCTCCTTATTTTGACAATACATTTGTCACAAATGTGAGCAAAGGTGAGACTAAAAGTTAGTCAAAATGAATTAAAATTTTTTTTTGACACCAAAATCTTCAAAAGAAATAGAATTTTTCATATTTTTTGTTCAAATGGCCGCCGTTTGGTTGCATTTACTTTTGCCGCTATTTTGTGTTTCAATATGGGTAAAAATCAATTAAAGATACTTCCATAAGTATTTTATACTTATACTGGAATGCAGCATGAAGTAATAGGTGTATAAGTATGAAAGGGGTATTTTCTCTGCTTGAAATATGCATTTATTTGAATAACAGAACGACTGAATTCAATAATCAAAGTATTGGTCATCGTTAGCTACGACTTTTTCCCATCTTTCTGTCAATTGATGGATTCCGTCCCAGAGCCACTTCACATTTTTTGAGGCTAACCACTCATCAAGCCAATTTTTAACTTCTTCGTTAGAATGGAAGTGCTGTTCCGAAAATCCGTGCTACATTGATCGAAACATGTAGTAGTCAGAAGGAGCCAAGTCTGGTGAATACGGCGGCTGAGGCAGAACTTCCCAATTAATGTTTCCCAAGTAGTTCTGGACAGGTATTGCAACATGCGGCACAGGTCCCTTACTATCCCATCAAATACACAGCAAAGTCTTCTTTCCATGAATATTTCGGACTGGTTGTGATGTTGATGGCTGGCCTGGGTCTACCCATATTTTTTTCCGCTTGGGATTGTCGAAATAAATCCACTTTTCATCGCAAGTAGCAATCCGATGCAAAAAACCTTTTCTTTTCTGTCTGTCAAGCAAAATTTCACAAATGGTTTTCGCCTTTCGATGTCTCTTTCCTTCAATTGATACGGCACCCATTTTCCAGCTTTTTAGATCTTTCTCATGGCTTTTAAACGTTGTGAAATGACTGCCTGAGTAACTTCCAATGCTTCCACCAACTGTTCTTCAGTTTGTGTGTTGTCTTCATCCAATAATGCTTGCAAATCTGTATATTCGAATTTTTTTGGTGGTTTTCCACGGTCTTTGTTGCTGGCATCGAAATCGCCACTTTTAAATCTTTTAAACCATGGGTAACAAGTGTCTTGGTTTGGGGCATGTTCACTATATGCTTCCACTAACAATCGATAAGTTTCTGCTGCCGTTTTCTTCAAATGAAAGAAGGTTATTAGACTTCCCCGCAAAACCTCTTTTTCTGGCACGTAATTCGACATTTTTGAAGCAAAGAAAATCTATGTTGTTTGTACAATCAAAACCTATGATTTCACTGGAATTTGTTGACAGATGCTTACCCTCCAAAATGCCATATTAGTTATCCCCGACACAAACCATATGTAATGGTTATGCCATCTGTTAGTATAATCCGCATTTCATATTTATACACCTAACATAAATCTATCTCTCATAGTATTCGTATGATAAATTTTTTAAAAATAAGTTTTTTAAAAAACGGGTACACCCTTTAAAATATGTCAATACAAAAAACCATTTCTAAAAAGAAGTTTACATATTTTTCTTTTTTTAACATGAATTTTTTAACGCAATTTTTCGAGAACCTATTGATCATGTAAAAAGACAATAATGTGCATATATAACTAGAAATACTTTAGACTACTGCTACAAATCAACCAAATACACAACTTTAGCTGCTTTCCATCTGCTTTCTTCGTTGATTTTATATTTTCCGCCCTACAACTAAGTCTATTATGAAAACTTTAGTTTTAGGAGTTAAGGTATAATAATAAAAGGGGGCGAGAGCAGTTTCGTTTCGGCTTCACATTTTCAGTTTTTCATTTTCACACAGGCACCTAATAGATCTGAAAACTGATGTTTGCACCTTTTTTTAAATAACATAAATCTCAGATAGGAAATTCGGAAATATTTTGTTTCTCAGTATTGAACTCTAGCAAAGCAAACTTCATAGTATGTAGCGCTACGATATTGAATCGTTTTTTAATACTAATTACAATTGCAATGCACCCTCAACATTTAAATTTTCAAAAAAATGCTTATTCATGTGAAAAATACCCCCAAGTATATTCTTATTCGCCGATAACGCTGGAAGTTTTTTTATTTCGCTTGACCTGATTACTAACACCACGTAATTCATGTTATCGTCTAACAAACAAAATTTCCACACATGCTTCGTTCTGTGTTTAGTTTTGAGGAATTTATAATTTTTCATCACGATCACAGTGACGCATAATATAATACCAAATGCATCTTACTACGTTGGAGCTCTACTTTTGCACAAGGACAACCTTGAAAACAAGCAAAAGTACTATACAACAAACACATGTAGTTAACACAGCCATGTTAAGCTGCATGTGAAGTTATCACACAAACATAAAACAATAGCGTAAATCATTTAATTAAATTTATCTCTGTTTCATTTACAACCCACAAACCACAAAACTAACATGTAAATGTCTGCCAATTAATTCGAAAATGCTTTACGACTACAATTTTCCTGACCCTTCGATGAAAATGAACTGAATCGTTGCATCAAGCGATACGAGATAGTAGTAAAGATTGAGTAACTTAAAAAAAATAATAAGTAACAAAAACCCTCACACGAAACAAAACAAACTTGTAAATAATTAAAATAAACTTAAAAATAAAACTATTGCGATACAAAGTAAAGTTTCTAATGTAATAGCAGTTCGTATGATTGCGCTCGTTGGAGGGAGAGGCTGTAAAATGATCTGAAATGGGCAATTAACTAAGTTTATAAGATTTAATGACACTACATCTACTGGATCCACTAAGCAGACGTGTAAAGAAATTTGATGCAATCGGGCAATTATAATGTACTCCTTGTTAATAGTATTTCCAAACATAGTAATTTATGACCAAATGCCTGGAAGCACGTTCGTAAATAAATAACTACATGTGAGTTAGAAACTACCAATCTGAGCACAGTTTGCGTGATGCGAGATGTAAAGATTAAATTGTAAATTAATTTAACTTAAACATTTACCGTGAATTTATCATACTTTAGTTATTTGTAAAGTTCTGATTAAGTACTATATTTAATGAGCTCAATTTTGTTTTATAAAAGAGAATTTCAAACTGCAGATTAAAGGCAATTATCACAGTAGAGATAATTATCTTCTAAATCAGGATCAAAAGAGATGAGCAGTTATTATCTAAGATTCTCCTCAACAAATAATTCAAACTGGGAAGCAACAGTCAGAAAAGCGTTTTTTTAATTTCCATTCACGTGATTAAATTACCAAAGATACTGACAAATGATAGTTGAACATGCAACCACCGATCGACTTTTACCCTGTAGATATAGATAAAAATTAGAAAAACAAAATGATCCTTTTAACAATTGGGTCAGTTCTATCAAAAGTTGTAAGTCGTCGCACGCTTAACCCTCGGTCTCCATGGTGTGCAAATCGGGCATGCCAAATTGTTCAAATGTCCCTCTCTTATAGGACACGCACTGTAGAGGTCTCGTTTATGGAGGGGAACTCTTGTCAGTTTTCGAATAGTACCCGTCATGACATCGGTAGAGTATCATCACATAAGTTTATCATATTTATTGTTCATCTGTACAGAAAGGTGTCCCAAAGCTACCTTATGTCGCAGTAAAAACGCATTATCTTATTTGTAAATTTTTCACTTTTTTTTGAAGAATTTCAATTGTTTATCAATAGAGATATATGAATCTACATATTTATAGTTTTACGCGTGATATGACAGGCTAATACTCTTAAATGGAAGAGCAGATCGCCGATTCACTAGCCCACCAAATGTTGAGGTTTTTCAATTGTTGCAGAAATTATGTCATAAACATTCAAAAAAATTCAAACTAATAAATGAGTTACAGTAGTTTTACTGCGTGCGCATTGTCAGTTCAATACCGGCAGCAATAGTTGTTAGGCGTTCACATACAAGGTGTGTCTTAAAAGTTCCCGAACTGGTCAAGAATAAAGAAAACTACGAATGATTTCGGCAAAACGGTCTATAAGCGGTCTATAAGATTTCTACACCGCTTTGCACGGTCTATAAGCGTGTCAAAAGATTTATTTAAGTCATTCTTTGAAATCATGTTTAGAATGGCGGTCGTCGACTTTTGGATGCGTTCAATGTTCGCAAAACGCTCTCCTTACATTTCCGAACAGAAAAAAGCCACATGGTGCCAAACCAGGCGAATACGGCGAGTAGTTGATGGGAAGAATGCAATTTTTTATCAAAAAAATGGTCACAAGCGTTGAACGATGAGCCGGCGCATTATCATGTAACAAACGTCAACTTCCACATTCACGATATTCTGGCCGAACACGACGTGTTCACAAAAGCAAACGTTTCATAGCACCAAGATAAAACACAGCATTAAACGTTTGGCTGTGTTGAATGAAATCTTTGTGACAATGCCCTTGGAATCGTAAACACAAATCAACATTGATTTGACTTTCGACTTCTCCAAACGCGAATTTTTGGATTTGGGGTCATCCGGATGCTGCCTTTCGGCACTTAATCGCTTGGTTTCGATATCATATTGATAACACCACATCTCGTCACCCGTTACAATTGATTTTCGGTAGTTTGATTCCTTTTTATCTTCCTTAATCAAGTCTTTGCAATGTTGAATGCGAAGCAATTTTCGGTCATTGGTCAGCTTATGAGGAACGAATCGTACACAAATCTTTCCGAGGCCCAAGTGCTCCGTCAAAATGCGATGAACCGACTCACGGGACATATCAAGCTCCATTTCCATGTAATGCGATTAGCATTTTGGCTCATTTTTAATAAATTAACGCACAAATTCGACGTTCATTTCGTTCACAACTAATCTTGGACGGTCAGAACGTTCGTCGTCATCCAGCACATCTCGGCCTTTTTTAAAACGTTTAAACCACTCGAAGATAGAGGTACGGGATAAACACTAACTACCATAACCAATTTGCATTCTTTGATGCCTCTGGGCCGCCATTCTACCGAGCTTAAAACAGAATTTAATATTCGCTCTTTGTTCAAAATTCATTTTTCGACCGATGATACAAAAGTACTGTCACTTAGAGCGCAATACCTTGGGTTCTATTCATGCAAATGTCATAAAATTTTGACACAACGTCTATGATGGATGTTAGATGAAATGCCGAAAAAATCTAAAAGATGCCACCACCAGTTTTCTTCATTCTTGATCAGTCCGGGAACTTTTGAGACAGACTTTGTACATTCTTTTTCCTTAATAGTTTTATGGCACTTTCCACATTCCATTCCTGACATAATGCTTTGTGATATTGTCGGTATTTCGCAGGATCTGGGCTACAATTTGTAGTTATATAATAAGATGTTAAACGCAATTTTCTCGAATTTACTTTATTCAAAGCTGCCGCAAATTTTTTCTTCTTATTCACTCGATGGATATTTTTAATTTAGATTTATTTTCTTTATCAAGGAGTCCCATATTGCAATTTACTGGTTGTGATGTGAGCCAACGTTTTAATATGGTTTTATTCTATGTCATAAATGTTTCATGGAAGTTACAATCTCCATTTTTTTCCTGCTGTTTTGAATTTTTGTAAGCTCGCGCTGAATAAGCTATATTCGATATGTTCAAAACTCAAACAAAAGTTGCATCCTTTTCATAACAATAACAAAGAATATATTTTTAATTTATGAATCAAATATTAACGACTACTACCGCTAGCCAAAATTACAATAAGTTTTATGGAATAACTCAATTTGTTCGTCTTTTTGGCAACCATAATATACACTAAGTTATTCAAATATATTTACAAAGAGAAACCATTCGTTTACCAAAACATTTTTATACGCAGCATACACGAATAAAAACATTCAATAAGTAAGTAACATATTGCATCCCACATACACATATAATATTCGGGTGACGCCTTCTTTGGAATGTCAAATGTCCTATACTAACATAATAATAAAGAATAACAATATATTGATATAACATTTGAATTCTAATGACGTTAACAATAATAGTGAACGAATAAGAGTGATGATACCAGCAAGTAAGTGAATTTAACTGAAGCAAGCGTTTAACAAGCGAAATGGTCAAAGGAGTAAACTCTTAACATCAATGAAATGTTTACAATTACTATTTGTTAACACTGATTTATGTAAAAATTGTTAAGATGTGTTAATTCAAAAACGGATGTTACTAGATACTACAGTTCAAACATCTGAAATTCCAGATTATAAAAAGTTTACTCTTGATCATGCTCCCAAAATAATAATTAAATAAATACTGTGTGCCACTACTCAGCGACTGTATTTACATAAGCTATTTAAAATACGCGGTGAAAATTCGCAGGAATTTTTCAAAGATCTTTGACCGTGTAAGCATAATATTTATACAGCCAATGTTACATAGGAGCATTTGAAATTTAAAAATATGAAGGTCCTAACCTAGATTTGGATTGATGAAAATAATTGAGTACGTGTCATGTGCTGACATCTTCAGAGTAGTGCCAAAACTTGAATTAAGTCTGGAAGACTAGTTCAAGCAGCGATTAATACAAGGGGCATTCAAATATGACCGAGCCTTTTGCTTCTGAGAGCTAAAAAAGCGTGTTGAAGGTTGACGAAGCGTCGCAAAGGGTTGGCTCTCTAGTTGACTTGTGGCCAAACCAACGGCTTGACCAGTTTCTTTACTTGTCCTCAAAATGAGGGAAGAAGTTCATCCTCCAGTTGCGCAACGCATAATAATAAAGTTCTTAACGAAGGAAGGCGTTAAGCTTGCCTCAAATTTCGCGGATACTACTCCTGAATCAAAAAGGGAGTGGAAAAAAAAGAGGAACCGGGACCATCACAAATCAAAACACACGCTTGTCAGGCTGCAACGCTGGAACGCAGGAAGGCTATTTCAACGGTTTTATGGTACTCTCAAAGTGTTTTACTCATTGATTTTCTTTACGATCATCGCTCAATAAACGCTGCCTTCCATAGTGGCTTTCTTGACCATGTCGAGCAGCAATTCGGTCAAAAAGGCGCCGTCTGAGACGTCTTGCTTCTGCATGACAATACAAGCTCGAACACTGCAGCCGCAACAACCCAAAAATGGGCTAAAATGTGATTTCCATATGCCCAAAAAATATGACAAAAATTGAACACTGAGTCTCAACATGAGAATGACAGGATTCTCCGATACTCAATCATCCTTAGAATTCCATTGAGTCAAGTGAGTAAATAATGACGAATAAGCAGCAATATCCTGATCATAATGCTGAAGTCAGGATTCAGTTGATAGCGACATTTGTGAGAAATAACACAGAATCTTAAAAGATGCATATACAAACAGGAAGAAAGAATTTTACTTCCTTTAATAGAACGAAATCCATGCCAAAACCTCATCGGCTGCACGTATTAATCAAGAAATGAGGTACTCGACCATATAGTGCAACTTGCGAATCGTAGTGACTATTTCATGAGTAAAATGATCCTTTTTACCTAAAAAAAATGCGCAAAACGGCCTTGTTTTGACCAAATTAAATTTGACAAATAAAATATCGTCTCTGAATCTTTATCTGACTTTATATTGCTTAATGTGTTATTTTTCACAGGTAAACAAATTTTTCGAAGGCAGAACGGAAATTGAGCACGTAGTGTTTGGCCAAGTGTTAGCAAGTGGAATTTTTGAACCCAAATGAGCGGCCAGTTTGAGGGCGTTATTTGTCTAATTAATACTAAAGATCTAAGATGGAGCACAACATAGCTACTAAAAACTTCCAATAAATTCCCGATCTATTTTCCCGAGCTGATTGTTTGATTTATTTTGATTGGGAAATTTCCTCTATTTTTCGTGTAAAGGGTAAAGAATAACCCTTCTAAAAGATTTTGCTCAAAAAACGCAATGCATATATGAATCTACGTGTGCTTTTTTTTATCTTTTTCTGCAAGATGTGACACGAGATTGTTAGCGCTGTATGCAGTTGGAAGTACATACAGGATTGTTTCTGTTAGAGGTGAAACATCGGCCGTAGCATGCAAAACAATCCAGGTCGAAATCAAAAGGACTTTACAACCATGTTTTGATCTGATTTTTATTTTTGGAAGATTATTGGTTAAGGTTTCCATGTTAACGGATGAAGTTCCAATGGCCTATAGTCTACGAAATTTTAACTTGTAAATTTTTCAAATATTAACAATGTCTTCGACCTGGGATTGGCACCGTGAAAAATAGTTGGGTTTGATTTAGGTTGGGTCTATAGTCCCTTTGTAAAAATGAATATATTTCTTATAAATGAAGAAACGAGAAAAAACGATTCCTTGCCAAAGTGATTGAGCTTGAAAACAATGTCATATAATAATTCTAGAAAATGCACGTTGTTCAAAATGCCACGGACATCATTCTGTTTACATTTTAGTTAAGGGGTTACATGGGTTTCGCAGTTTTAAAAAAAATCAATTTTTTCTTATTGTCTTATATATTTCTACATCCTTTCGAGAATATTGACGTAAATTTTCAGGTCGATCTGAATAATATTTTCGGAGATACAGCCTTGTTAAGGTGTGTGTTCGAGGTCAGCTAGGCCCCGAGCGCCATAGCTGCTCGTCTATTGTTTGTTTTTATTGTCTATTGTTTTGACTTTCTAAGAGCAACTAGTTTGAAATACTTCAGTTGGTGATTACTTCTTCAATCACGAGGTTCAATTGAGGTTATCCAAAGTGTCTGTTGTGAAATTTATTTAAAAATATCTAAACTTTCGAAAACTCAGTTAACAGACGGCGCTCGTAGAAAAGATAGACCAAAGGAAAGGAGACAGTCATTCAATCCTAAAAATCCGAAAATTGATGATGATTTCTTCGCGAGCACGTCGGCAAAAAAAATTAAAAAGTGACGATAAAGAGCACGTGCCACAGGAAGACACGCTCCAATATTCAATTATAGACTTTGCCTTAGTTTTTTCAACACTCAAATCTTTTGTGCGGTGTTCTAACATTATTAAAAATAAAGATGGAGAAACATTGTGTAATTGAAAATTGAATTTTAAACAATTCAAAATTGTGGTAGCATGTGAACGATGTGATTCGAAACATATTTTAGCATGTAGAAAAATCTGAAAAATGTCTGAAATTAATCGCCGGTTCATATTTGTTATGCGAATATTATTTAAATTGACTACTTATTATGGTTTGGCAGTAAGAAGAAGTCGTGAGTCAGTTGAAAAAATGAAAGATGCTATATGGGCTACTTATTACCACTACAGCTCTACACAAAAAATTCCTCAGCACGGAAATTGCCCAAAAGGTCCAGACTCCTGGTGCGCCTGGCAGCGAGCATCAGCTACAAACACTATTTCATCATTCAAATATGATTATACTGCATTCGCAGATGATGTTTTGACTGCAATGAAACCTATCTATGAAGACTTCAGTAAGAATGAACTTCTGGCGCGGTGTGTTGGTGTTTTCACGCAAAATAATAATGAAAGCTTGAACCAGTTAATTTGAAAGATTACTCCAAAAATACTTCCTGCTGGTTCAAAAGTCGTTAATATTGCTGCATTAGTTGCTGCTTGCACTTTTAATGAAGGAACATCAGCTTTATTATTATTTATGTATGGTATGGATTTGAAACTTGGCCGCAATTCCCACGAATATACCCGAAATGCTGATGAAAACCGTGTGTGCGCAGCTGAGAAAAAATCTGCAAGCGAGACTCGCGAAGCTAGGATTCGTCATAGACAGGAGCAAAAGGATGCACTGGACCTTGTAGCTGCTGCAGGTTGTTTACTTTATGGCCCAGGAATCGACGATTCAATGTTGGTTAAAAGAATTTTTTTTTCCCAGATTTATTGTTACTCAAAACATTAAACACGTTTTTCTCGAAGCTGTGTTTTCATAATCGATTGTCAAAAGTTCTCGAAAACTACACAATCGATCTTTATGAAATTTTACACTGGTATTTGGGATACAATTCTCAAGAATTTGGACGAAGGATTCTTTTTTCGTTCAATTACAACTATTTAAAAAACAAAAAATGTAGAGAAAATTTTGACCAAAATTTGCATTTCTTTGCAAAAATGTCTGCCAAAAATGCAATTTTCACTTCTGTTTTTGCCTTCGTCCAAGTTCTAGTTTATGCTCTTAACTAAAACAAGAATTTTTTTTTCACTTTATTTAGATGATCCTGTCATGAGTTCTGCTGACAACGCGGACGCATCTTTTTCCCGAAGCGTCATCGGAAACGACGTCCCAATGGCAGAGTTTCAAATATTTTTCTTTGAAAATTAAAAAAAATTATTCTTCCAATGTATATCTTTAAGATAGTTAAAAGCTTGAATGATATCGTTAAGACAGTTAAAAGCTTGAATGAAATATTTTGATTTTTATGTATAAAAAAAAATGTTGAAAATAGACCTTTTTTCGCCCGAGTAAACTCATGTAACCCCTTAAGGAATATTCATAAAGTTAGATAGCATCCATGATTCATAGAAATGGCGTTGTTTCGTGAACAAACTGATATTCACCTATTCTACCGATACAAACACAAATATTTCAATTAATTTTTTAATAAAAATAGTTTAAGTAGTTTCCAAGCAAGTGAATAATCTTAAAACATTGGAATTAAACTTTCGCACTCTCTCATTTTACTTACTAGTGACTTACAACGTGTTTTAACTCTTCATAATTTCATCAAAGGTGTTTACAGTTTGCATCGTTGCAAACGCGACGTTCTTCAACGTTTTGAATTTTCTTTATGTTTGTAATTTCTTTCCATGATTTTTACTCCACTAAAACTCTATCCATTTTTCGCATGAGTCGAATCAGCAAATATGAAAAAGGGAAAAAGCCCGAGATGATTGCATTTGCAACAATGCAAACTTAAAAAACACAATTGTTTCACAGAGCCTTTTGAATGTTATTATCTGGCTATAACTCAAATATTACCACCTTATTTCGACAGAAGCACTCAAAACATACGTGTCAGTCTTTTTATCATCAAAAGTCAAATTTTGGCAGATATAAATCAAAAAATCTCGAAATTTCGTCTAACTACCCTGACTAATAATTCATCAATGTTAACGTGGGATAAAAGTGAGCAAAATGATAGACAAAGCGTCGTAGTTTCGAACCCACATGGATTGCATAAGGTTTTTCTATCGGTAGGACGAAATAAGAATACTGAGTACGTATGTATACCTCGTCACTCCAATAATTGATACTGTAGTACAAGCAGCAAATTCTGAGCAGAAATTAGCTGATAAAAAAAAGGGACATAGGGCTTCACGTACCAGTAAGGAAGAATCAATCAACTGCCCTATCCCTATTCACTATTTACTCTAAATTGTCATAGATTTCTTTTAAAGTAAAAAATTTAGCCACACAATCTCAACAACTCTTTAACTAAACAAATGCAATATTGAAAATTATTACTGCAAATCACAACAAACAAACGAATAAGGAAGCCCACAAATCAACAAAAGACGCGAAATATTGTACTACTATGGATAATAACAAAGGATTCAAATAAATACTAACAAATGCGCTCATATTCGCATTTCTGTATCCTCATTTTTAAGGAAATCAAAATACCAAGCACCAAAATACAAACGAATGATATCGCAGTGGAACGAAAACATTTTTGCATCTTAATTTAAGGCCGAAAAGAGGCGACATTGACCTTAAACTAAGCCTTGTCGTTATAAACAATTCACGAAAAACCATAACTTTACAAAATTTTGCATATTGCACATTTTAAATATTGTTATGGCAGAAAAGAGGTTGGAATAATTTACGCGAAAACAAATCTTTGATGAAAGGCAACAAATTCGTTTCCGGAAACGTTTGATAATAACAAACAAATTTTCGTAATTGAATTCATCCTTGCAAAATATTTCTGAAAAATAACTGAAAAAATTTCCTTTTAATTTTGCGTTTTATAAATTTTATTTGTCGAAATCGATTTTCGATCGTTATCGTTCGGTCTTCTTCAGCGATTGTTGTACAATCGCTGAAGCTGAATTTATAAAACGCAAAATTAAAAGGAATTTTTTTCAGTTATTTTTCAAACAAATTTTCCTTTTTTCGTAGATGCATAAAGATATATGTAGCCGATAATTCTTTTTATATAATTTTTTTTTTTTTTGTTATCGTCACTTACAACCCTACATAGTTATGTAATACCAAATAGCTAAATACAGAGTGTCTCAGAAGATATACATACACTAACTAGAAAAAGTCTGCGTACACTGCGTACAGAAGCATAATGAATATGTTTCCTAAAGGTGCAAATATATGAAATGTATATTCTGAAAAAGAAATAAATAAACATGTATATTTCACACGCTTGCATTTTGAAAAATAATAGTTGAAAAAATTTGACCGTCATACCAAATTAAGATTCCATAGCTAAAAAAGGTGGCGCTGCCTCCACTAAAAGCACTCCAGGGTTTTCAGGAACACGTTAAATATGTGTGCCTTTCAAACTATAACTACCATTTCAGTACAAAAATAAATGTATCAAGTATGTGCATCAGTGACGCATGCTGTCATTTCAAAGCATGTAAAACTTGTCGTTTCCAATAACGTGATCATCATTTTTCGTAAAAAGTAATTTCCAGCACTCCGGCTTGAAAAAAGGAAGCTGGATTTCATGTGTCAGTTAAGGGGTGAGGTGTTTGACATGCTGTTGAAAAATTTCCCTGACAAATGTATAGCTTGCGGATAGTTAGGGAAATGTAGGACCTGCACAAACACTAGAACCTCTTAAAAGTGAATGAGAGAAAATGTTGCTTCAGAGTTCATGAATTCGCTAGTAAAATAGTAAGACGGTCCACTAGAACCGCTAGGTTGGACAATAGGACCACTACTTTAACAAAGATGAGTTATGGATTTTACTCGGTGTAAATGAAGCATTCTATCTTGTATTAATAAATAAGATTATTTGAATGATTATTTACTGTATAGAGTGTGTATAATTTTTTTTTAATATATAATGATTCAATTAGTTTTTCAAAAAAAAAATTCGAAGATTTTTACTGTCGTGCCGTTTTTTGAATAAGTGAATACTGAGCAAGTAGTGAAATATCTGGAAGGATTTTCGGTTTGAAGACAGAAACAGAACAACTTTTAGCTTTGCAACGATGTAAACCATCGTTAGATGTCCTATTGACTTAATGCAGAGATAAACTCAAAAAAAAGATTTTAGATTTGACGATTTTTGAAAGATTAGGATTTTAAATTCAAGGTTTGAGCCCAATGAAACTTTTTCTTTACGTCGGAAGCAAAAAAAGAACCAGAACTGTTAGTGTTCCAACGATGTAAGCCAAACCTACTGACCTAAGCGCAACTGTGATCTTTATAGACCGAGAAGCATGTACGAGGACTCGATCTTAAAATTGGATTACAGAACAATGAAAGGCGTGTGAAGTTCGATAACGAACGTTTCACATTTTGATTTTCGTGGATATTTTTTATGGCAAAGAAGAAATTTTTGAGCCTTATTGAAAATCATACCTGAAATTCCAACAAAGAAACCATTCCCTTCTTTCAACCAAAGGATCCTTATGTACATTCGTATATTTATAAAATTTGTAACTACCGAGGAGAAAATAGGAAACTACACAATCATCCTTTAAGGTGCTTTAGCATTAATGACAATTAGAGCAAACTAATTACAAGGCCAATGGTGCTTAAATGCTATCAAGTTCCAGAAATATATTCAGAGCATGTTCAGCATGTGTTCAATATCCTGCTTGACCATGTGACTACTATTTCAAATTAACTCAGGTTGAAGCACATTATTTGATTGCTATTAAAATATCACATTCATCTGTGGGATCTGAGCCGGTGACCGTTGAATTAGAGAACAAGGACTACATTCAAACGATTCCAATATAACTCATTTGGAATGCATGTATAAAGTGTAATCTTAACACCAACGGCCATCGTTGAAATGTCACACTTATATTTTCTCATCAAACCTACTAAACATTTATCACGATTAGTATAATTGTAGCCATGGCGTATAGCAATGAAAATTGTATGTGAACATTCTCGCCTGCATATTATATGGTCGCAATCTTTCCTCTTTAGTATCGACAATATATTAACTGCTAGACTACCGTTTCTGTTACTAACATAACCAACTAACATGCAGAAAAATTTCGTAATAGCTTTGACCGCATTTCGGGCCAAGCAACTTCATATAGTAACTAATAGTAACTATCGTGCGAGTGAATGAACTTGGTTGATGACTGAAAAATCTTATGGATCCTGACTTCGAGCGAGTCGATATGCTGCGCCGGTACAAATATTTTTAATAACAGTGTTAAAACCTATAAAGGTGGTGGTATCACTTTGAGAAAATGAAAGGCACCACTCAAAATCAGTTCTGACTATATATGGAAATTTTCATATCTTTAATCTAGTACGGTCCGATTAATGTTGTGCGTCAGAATGAAGATGAACCCAAAACACATAAAATCATAAAAAAAATATCAAACGATAACAAAACTATAACTCTGACACGTGTTTTAACTTAAATATAATCACTTATAAGAAATATTCATGACCATATTTTCAAAACAACACATTCTTAAGAATACTAAGTCAACACAACTTCGCAGCATCCATGTAAACCCAAAAAGCCTCCAGCAAAGTCAACAGAAACATGAATTACCATATGTGGAAACTAATTCAGAAGAAATATTAATTGCTTATTCGCGTTAAGCATTATCAATTTGTTGAGAATCGAATTTTCTTTTTTCCATTTTTCTGTCAATGGTTCATTATTATTACCCGAAGATTGCCATATCCATAGTTATGGGAAAGTTACTTAGATGGTAAAACGGCGGTTTCAAGTGAAATTTATGGTATTTAACACGGATACGTCCATACATAATTCATAAGATTCAGCTAGACAGGCTCTTATTAGCAGATATATGTAAGTTTGATGGATACTGCCAACGTATGAGTTTAGAAAATATTTAAAATAAAATTTATAAAAGTCCATACTTGGAATGTTGCAAGACCAGGACTCTTGCTGAGACTCTTGCAACTTCATCGATATATAATTTAGTGCTTTGTACATTTACACTTAATTGAGGACTGGAAAAAATCATAAAAACTTAACTGAAAACGAAACAATGAAAAAACGAGCTCATAGACATCACAGATCCATGTTCAATTAACCTGAAAACCGTGCATACAAGGCCCAAAAATAAAAACCACAAAAGGTAATAAGAGGTAAAATGGTCAGAAGTAACTAATCTAACTAACTAATCTAACTAAGCACAAAAAAGGAGGTACATCAATCCAATTTATATTCAAACATTTAAAAATTAATATTCATTTGCAATATTCCTTTCAAACAAAATCTGCTGACAAATGAATGAGATTCTTTATAAATGAAAAAAGAAAATAAAGAAAAAAATCAATAAATAAACTAAAAGTAAAAGAATAAAACAAAGAAATAAAAGAACGGATAATAATAAAGATAAGAAAAGGATAATGCTTAACGTGAATAAGCAATTAATATTTCTTCTGAATTAGTTTCCACATATGGTAATTCATGTTACTGTTGACTTTGCTGGAGACTTTTTGGGTTTACATGGATGCTGCGATGTTGTGTTGACTTAGTATTCTTAAGAATGTGTTGTTTTGAAAATATGGTCATGAATATTTCTTATAAGTGATTATATTTAAGTTAAAACACGTGTCAGAGTTATAGTTTTGTTATCGTTTGATATTTTTTTTTATGATTTTATGTGTTTTGGGTTCATCTTCATTCTGACGCACAACATCAATAATCTTCATATACAATTGCAACACAGGAAACGAAAACAAAAATCAGCCTTCACTCATCCTTTGCATCAAAAAGATAGAATTATCTTTTTCGTTGGTAGTCAATCACCATCCCAGTCACTAACAGATAATTTATCAACTTTTTTCATCATTAATGTTTCTCCATTTGAAATTTTGACAAATTTTCCAAGTGGTTACTAATAATAGATTCTCTTTTGGGTGGTACGAAATAGGGAATCGTCTTATCCTCTTCATATCGACGTTACATTTCAACACATTTCTTTTTGTTCTTTGAAGTTTCAAAACTCCACTTTCTCTCTCTCTTCTCTTTTCTCTGTTTCAGTATCGACTTTCAATAAACGCTCAGTCACTTTGTTAAGCTTCATCAATCATTTAAATTGCATTCGAATAGACAGTTTCTTCCATTACACCTCAGGTCCACCCAATTTCTCTATTTCGTTCAATGTGTTGGACACATTAGTCAAAATAAGAATAATTTTCGATTTAAGTTTCTTTTCATCAAGGTAAGGTCGAGCTCTTTGAATAAACTTTTTTAAAGGAATCAATATGTTTAAACTGACATTTTCAATCCAAGATTTCGTTGGAATACAACAATAAATTTTCTCACTCGACTTTCGTTAAAGGATCTTTGCATTTTCGCATTGCCTTTGAGGTCTAATATTATGACCTCTTAATGCATTTGCACAAAACTGTTATGAGGTAACAAGTTAAAAATGTGAATTGCTGCCTTGGTTAGGCCCAACCTCACTGTCTCTCTAGATAAGAGTTGAGTTTGGTCAACTGCCATGCCTCATCAAATCGTTATGAGATACGCGCATGTGTTGAGGATCATCTATTTACTTAAAAAAAATCAATTTTATCACTGGAAGATACTGGTATTCCTAACGCTGTAAGGAGCAGCGACATTTTTATCATGATCATCAGCGTGGCTTATCAGCGACCCGTGTCACCTGAATATATCTCCAGGGTTCAGGTCACCGGAAGGAGTTTCAAGGGTACTCTATAGTGTAGTGTCTACCAAGCTGGGCTGCTTTGTTCCGGACGGAGATGTTAGTTTTGGTGTTTTCAAGGTGTCTGAAGTTTGCACCGTTGCAAATGTAACGGTCTCGAGTTTTTTCACTATTTGACTTTTGTCGATGATAGGACTGTGACGATTCAGGATCAATAAATCCATTACAACTGCCATTAATAAAAATTGTACATTACAAATAATTCAAATTAACTCAGACAATTCATAAAAACGTTAGTCGAAATCGGTCAAGTCCAAAAAGTGAATAAATTCGGCCACCAACGGACACGTCTGAAATTTGCAATGGTGCAAACTTCAGACACCTGGTTATACTAGGTGTCTAGGAACCGCAGCAGCATCAACTTCGGTTGGATGCACTGGAATCGTAATTTAAACCCAGCAATTGGGATCACATTTATTTCAACAAAATCTACCCGGCCTGTGAGTACATAACTGTTATACACTCTTTTATAAATATTTCTTCTCTCGTTTGACTTTAAATTTTAGTGGCTAACGTTCGTTGTTGAAACATTTTTTAAAATAAGGGACGCCATCTTTTTTGTATATTCGCTCCCAATAAAAAATTGAATTCTGTGGCAAAAGTTTGGCTGCGATCAATATCATTAGTACAGCTCTCACCCTTATTCTATATCTCACGAATTCCACGCCGTTGAATAGATTGTACTATAGTGCTACTGTGGTCCTAGATAGAAAGTGCTCCCATATTTTTTGCATTTTGTCAAAACTATAGTTTCGAATGAAGATGCACGGACAATTCTAGCACACTTAATCAAGGTTTCACTGTATGAAACCCAAAGTGAAACTCTGACGGAGTTCTACTTCCTCCGACAGGGTTTAAAGATCAAATCAGAAAATTTATTTCGCCTCCAATAGAATGGGATGTATCTATGATAATGACATAACGTTTTTAAATGAAGTCTTCAACAATTATTGCCACAAATTTCCACATATTCTTAGTAGTGGAAATACAAAGGTTTCTTATGCAATTCGAAATCGTATGAAATGAATATTCTTGATAGATTTCTAACCTCTCTGATACCATCAAAATCAGCTGTCACTATGAAACATTCATAACAGCCAGAGCTCTCTCGTGAAAATGCATGGAATTAATTTCTGCTCCCAATACTTCTACGACTCGGTCAAAAAGTTCATAGATCAGTAGCACTATTTCTATTAAAAGGAAATAAACATGTAGAATTCGACAAATAATCAATTTTATACTCACCAATGGCGCAAAAATGATAAGCTTTATAGTAAATTGACCTTCTTAACTATGCATTGTCCATGTCTATTAAGCTGATAAAAATTTCTACTAATGCCTTTATACTCTGTCGTACATTTTTGGGTATTTTTACTTCGTTCCCAAAACGGTGTGGGAACTAAGCAGTCATCGACCGTGGTATCAGCTACGCCGGTTTTTTTTTTCGCACTATAAACCATGTACATCAAATTACAATATTCGCTTTGACAACTTTTATAGGACTGTTGAGTGATAACCAGGAAAAAAAAGTGTAAAACTTCCTTCATAAACAGTCACATCATATAATAATTAGCTAATTGAGAAGCCGAACTCGTGACTTTAGAATTACTTTTCATATAACTTCGAATCGAAAATTTATTAGGCCTTAAAAATGTATGTTGGGAGCATTTTACATTTCTTTCATACGAAACTCTTATGATGCGGTTTAAATGAAATAAGAAACTACTCCTTTTAAAAAATTAGTTGTAATTATACTAAGAAACACAAGTAGTTAATTTATGTTGGCGTAGCGATAATTTATGATCGGACTTTGTTTGTATGCATAGAATACAAGTCTAAAGGCCAAATGCTCCATTAAAATTTACTAAACGAATTTTATTTAATTTTTTTCATTGAAAACAAAATAAATTAAACAAAAAGTAAAATTAACAGTGAAGTGTGCAGACCAATTAAAATTTCAGCACACAGTTCGATAAGCAATGCCTTAAATCAAACATGCTCCCTTTAACTTAGTTGTGTAAAGTTAACTAACTAACAACTAACTCCAGCTACGGAAACCCCTGCGGACCCACGCAAACAAAATCGATACGATGATCGATGACATTAATGCACAAACAGAAGAATTAAAAATGTTGCCTTATTTTTTTGTCAATGAAATGTTGAACCCCCAGTAGCAAATGGACTATCATCTAAACACCTTCCCTGTTATACCGAGAAACTAGTCTGGAACTGTTTATCACATCACTTCTAACTAGGCCTTTTTGGCGAAGCCTTCAGATTAGGGAAATTCCTCTATGAGCGGGAATGGATGGAAGGACAAGGGATTACTGCCAGATAAACCCCCTTCTCTCGGTATCATCAAGCGATCCAGGATGCCCTTCTTTAATATAAGAACCAACCGTATTTAGTGTAAGACGCAATTCCAATCATTTTCAGATGTCAACTTCTTTCCCTTTATATTTCCTGGAGAGACCGCGCCTATTCACCCGAACACGGAGGCTGGACTATTTTCTGCGTGCGAAGAAGACCTGCCAGGTGTGATCTAGGTTCCCCGGGAAAAAAAAGCAATCAAAGTGCGTTGACTTTCCCGTCTTGTTCAGGTAAGACTGAAAATACCCGTGCACACTGAGTAACTTCATCAGTTAATAATCAGTCTACACCTTTTTGCTGCCAAAAAAAAGCCCCGGCTGACTGATTAGTTTTGCGGTCCACGCGAATCGCGCTTGGTTTATTTGTATTTCCTGTCACAAGGGTCCTCGGCTAAAAATTTCTCTCACTCTACAGGACATCTTAACAAAGTTTATTGAATTTCGGTATAATGTCCTGTTCAGTGGCGAGAGCAAATTTTGTGTATTTGATAGTAGACAGCAAGTACGGAATAGAAAACATGACGACATATAAAAAATAAATTTGGACATCTTCGGTAAAAGGTGGTGAAGGATTATTCATATTTTGAGGATGCAAGTGTACAATAGAATTCGGTAGTCTGACTTTTATTGAATCCACATTGAACGTTCATGGATCTTCCAATAGGATAATGATGCAAAACACACCTTGAATATTGTTAGAGAATTGTTTCTGTATAGAGTACCGAAACAGCTCAACCACCCTCCTCAATCAGTGGCCCTGTACACCACAGAACATCCCACACGAGAGGATATCAACAAAAATCTTCGGAGAAGGAATGTAACATGTAGAGAAACTTTGAAAAAAGCTCTGCTTGGAGAATGGACGAACACTCAGCCATCCAGTACTAGAAGACTCGAAGAATCTATTTCAGATTGATTAAAAGCCATCATTAAAGCTGAAGCAGGTCCCACCAAATACTAACTTAAGCTTAAAAGTACGAATTTTTGTGATTTTTTTTAAACTTTAACATAAAATCAACGATATAATTGTTTTGTCACCATGAACTCTTGATAATTATTGATTTATAATGAATCAATCTATATTTCATGCAAATATGAAAAATTTCTCTCTTGCATTCCGGAAGATACACAGCCTTTAACGACAGGTTAGGACGGGTACAAACACTTTTAAGCGCGACTGTATATATATATATATATATATATATATATATATATATCGGGAGTTTGTTGCTTCTCTCTTATTCAGTATCATTTGCTTTTCTTTTGAAACCAAAACAAAGCTGAAGTTTCCATTGTTATAAATGCAACGCTCGCCAATTTTGCACTTTTTGAATGTTTTTTAGATCGTGGGTTATTCGTTATTATAGTAAACTATTTGAGCAAATTTTCTCCGCGCTCCACTAGATTTTCATTTGAGGTTAATCATCTTCCAAAAACAAATAGTGAAAAAATTTGACAGCGTTGATGCAAACTTCACACATCTCCAATTAAAAGACATCTGCGTCCTCAAACTTGCTGCGAATGTTGCAGAGATTTGAGTTTTTATCTTCTCTGCAGGTTTCCCTGGTTGTTTCAAGTACAATCGATAGGAGTGATACTTGGATTTTAGTTTCCCGTACCGAACCTCGCAGCTGTAATAGATGTCTTTGAGATAAAAATCAAGGTCAAGCGTTATTCGGACCAAATCTCCTGTAAGTGTTCGTTTCAAATGTATTGGCTGTAACACATCTTAAGGTCTGTGTGCCAAAAGTGAACGATCAAAATGAACCAGTCAAATAAAATAGAATCACTTGAACCGACTCAGTTACTGAAGTGCTCATTGACATTGAATGTCCGTTTGAGTACATTCAAATACGATTTTGATTTATGTGGAATTGAACAAGAGAGTGACATTAATCTTTCTGAAATTATAATCGATCGAATTTATCGAATTTTTTCTTGCCGTCACATATTGATATATCCGACATCAGTTTACCATTAGAATATTGAATTCGTATATTTTCAATAAGCCGCAATAGATTATCTACTTTATTTCTGATGAATAATAAAAATTATTCATTAAATTTAATGCGTTTTATTCTGGTGTCGTAGATTATATATAGATAGTCGTAGATTATATTATAAAGCCCTACGTATAGGCTTGATAATGTTTTTTTTTACTTTAAATTTGTTTAAATGATTCATTATTCGATAAAGTCAGTTTAAAAATTCGATTCTAATTTTTGCTGTTTTTTGAGATATTGTTGATTCGAATTCGCTATTTGTGTAGACACAAAAGTTGTTCGAGAACTTATCCGTAGTCACGGAATAGCGCAAACAAATTGGTAGTTTCACAGCAGGTAGCATACAGCAGGTTTCTGAAGTTTATATCGTTGCTATCACATCGGTCTCAAAATTTCTAATCTTCTTGATTTTTTTTTGTCAATGATTGGATTGAAATAATAAAAAAACCAACACAGTCCAAAGTGTCAAAATTTCGCAAATTAAAGCATAGTACAAAAATTTCAGCCAAATCATCAACAAAAAATATCAAACAATCAGAAAATTGTTTGATATTTTTTGTTGATGTTGATTTCGTTCGTTGAGCTTACAACGATGCAAACTTACTTAACGCCTTAGCTTACTTTAGCCAAAAATAAATAGTTTTCCCATGTTCTAACAAAAATTTAGGTGTCTGAACTAAGCGCGATATAAACGCAACGAATTCGAATTATTCACTTTTTTGAATTTATTTTGGATACTTGAACTGCATTTTTTTTCTATATTGTTTTAGCTATTTTCAATTATTTGCACTCTACTTGTTTTTTTAATGGCTGTCCAACCATTGAATACTTTGAACTATCCGCACTCTATTAGTTTTATATTAGGTGTCTGAAACGCAAAGGTGTCCGCGAACGCACAGATCTCCAATTGTTTCACTTTTTGAATGTTTTTAAGAAATTTGTCCTCAAAGTTTGGTAAATTGTATTCACAATTATGGTTTCTTGTATTTTGCTAGTTTTGAACTTCAGTTTAATCATTTGTAAAGAACAAATAGTGAAAAAATTTGACAGCGTAGCCTTTGCAACGATGTTACCTTCAGAGACCTTTTTTATTGCAGTCAAGTCATCGACAAACGTCGAAAAATGAGAAAAAATCGAGACCGTTGCCTGTGCAACGATGCGTACAATTGCTTATTTATTCTGGAATAATTGTTTTAATAATTCTTTTAATATTTATTAATGTTGCTTAGGCATTAATTAATTTTTGATTTGATTTTAATTTGTACTGAATAAACTGCTAATTATTGAACATGAATTGTTCATCATTCTCAGCTTCAACTTACTCACATTAAATCTCCCAACAAAAAATATACAAATATAGAAGGTACGTAATTTTTTTAACTCAGAAAGTACTTCAGATCAGATATAACACTAAATTAAAGTGTTCAAGTCAAAGACCATTTATCAGTTTAGCATAGTGAAGCCTCAATTATTATCTTAACATACTCAGGACATGTTGAAAGCATTTTGGAATATGAAACCTACTTCCCTGGAAAGAAATACTCACATCTCCCCATATCCTAATATCGCATTGATGACAAAGAAAGTGATCATTCTTTCAAATTTTGATTTATTCAATAGAAAGGAAATCAGACTAATCGAACACTGATAAACCGAGATACCTTCTACAATACTACATCATTGCCCTCTTGACATGTTGTTGGGGTTGTAGTATTGTTATTATTGTTGAAAGGATCGGGAGCACGATTCAGTAAACCAAGATTCCTCGTTTGTTCAAGTTTATACTCAGTTTATATACTTTGTATTTTGAGTTATTCTTTAAGCATCCCAAAACTGCATATATTTCCGAAAAACATTGTAACACTTTTTATTCAGCGTTGCAAATGTATCGCCTGGGTGAAAATTGTTATGAAATTTAAGTGTTCCAACGTATTGGACTACTCACAATGTTTACATTGCTGCAAAGAAATACGGTAAAAGGTGAAAGAACTCATTAGAATGTTAACAGGTGGTAAATGCTCAATTAACACAAACGCCTTTTACGGAACGGCAAGCAGTAGAGTAAAGTATTTCACGTTCGTTATTAAATATTCTGAATAAAATAATTTCAATTTCGGCTTGATGCGAATGAAAACAACTCGCAGAGCTTATTAGCGGCTCGCAGTCACGTTTGCCGTGCGTCAAATTTGTAACCAAATAATTGTGCGTATGATAGTTTCCATCAGATGAAATGCTAGATCTAAAACCATCAACCAAGGCTCGTTGTTAATGTGTAAACTCTACCAAATCTACGGGTATGTAAAATAAATGAATTGGAATGCCAAATGCAAACTGAATCAACTCGAAAATTCGACAAGGAAAGCAACTTACTTCAAAAGAAATATGAACACGGCTCCAGTGCACGAGAGGACGGCCAGGCATGACAAAATGTTCGAGAACTCGACGGCTGAATGTATCATAGAGTTGATCATATCCATGTTGATTCTGTGTCACCGTGTCAAACGATATATTAGAGAAAACACACCACGGCTAACTGATAATCACTTCTTTTCTTCACTTCTTCTATTTCTTCTTCTAAGCACAACGGCGCTCAGTATATGAAGCACTCTTTGCGATTCACACCGAATGCGACGCTGGATTTCGTTTGCATTAAGAAACGCCAAATGTAAACGAACTTATTGCGTTGGGATAGACCGACAGAAATCTGCTTCAGCTGGGACGGACGACTCAATCAAAACTATCTTTAGCGAGTGGAGTGGAATCACAATGTGTTGGCTGGTTCACGGTCAAACGAACCAACTAATTAAATGAGCAATTGTACGATTTAGGAAACCACTCGGTTGGTCGCGGTTCATTCGCGGCAACGGGCGAAGCGCAAGTGATGGGTTCCCCAAGTCTGAAAGAGGTAAAAATTAACTGCAGCGATCGAGTCCACGCTTAGCACTGATACAACATGCAGCTCGCATCGTGGGAGAGCCACCGACTAGGCAGGTTAGCCGCAGTAGCTCAACCGTTGGCTTGGAATATTGTTTGAGCTGCCCAACAGTATGATCGAGGTAGTAATCAGCGGTTTTGGGAATCCTCTCTTCCAATATCTCAACAGGTCTTAAAGCTCCAACAACGGCGTGGATACACATGCAACGACGTTGAGACAACCGCCAGGCTACCAACTAGCAACGCTGAGTTTGGCGAGCGGCACTAATTATTCTACAAACGGCGAGGCTGAGAAGCAGCCTATCGCCTTCGACCTTGGTGGAATTAGTGAGTTGCAAAATCCGCTAGTCTGCTTCCAGCTTCAGCCTTCGGCTTAGTAAAAGGCGCTCTTAACTGTAGCAACACAGTCCGATGTTTGATAATTGCCGTGCCAGCACTGTTTCGTTTGTAGGGGACTAGAAATTCAGCCTAGCGCATAATCACTATTAACGTGTACAATTATTTCGATTGCGCAGAATTTAGAACTATTCCAGCTGTTCGTTCGCGTGCACTTTAGTTTCGGTTGATTCAGTTCGTTCGAGTGTTTTCAATTCAGGAGAAACAGAAGATCGACCCAGTTTGATTGGAATACGTCAACAATAATCAACAGGTAAGAATTTTCTGAATAAATTGTCAATACGGTCCGGAAGTGAAATTTTTGCAGCTTCGTATGGATTCTGCAGTTAATCAAAGCACTAGAATTCGTTGTCACATGACTCATATCCAAATTTTCGCGAAACTTTCGGGAATCTCCCGGTCGCGGCGCTACACATCTGTTTTTTTTTTTTCGTAATTCCAGCACCTGACGTATCACTAGTGACAGTGACTTTCCGAAAATGATTCCATCGCTAGTGCTGCCAAGTGGGAAAGCCCAATGGGGGGTGAACTGCATAACCACAACCACTGTTTGTTCTAAGTAACGCTTCGTCGCTTTTAAATGTGGTCTCCGTTTAGTGAGATCCAATGTAAAATTATTTTGCCAACTCACATTATTGGATAGAAATACATTAAATCTGTTCACATGAATCAAGTAACTTTTCTGATAGAAGCTGTCTGTTTTGACACTCGCATTTGATACTGTTGTTAGTCGTCAGTCGTTTTTCTCGCCTGTCCTGCTCAGTTAATTTTGAAGCCGAAAAACATGGTAAAGGTTTTTAACAAACAGTTTATGTCCTTTACTTTACTTTGTTTTCAAGATCTATTCTTAAAACCAAAATTGAAAAGGGACATTCAAATCAGCCTGTCTTATGAAGTAATGATAAATAAATTACAATCTCATCGCTTTCGATTAATTGCATTTTATGAATCGCGTTGTGTCTTTTGAATACTTAATTGAATATTCTTCACAATTGTTAAGCATATTTGTTAATTTATGCATTCTATATTCTATGAGACAAAGATTGCCATCGTTTATTTTAATGCAAATAATTATAATAAAATTTTTGCCAAAAAACGTTTCGGAACAAGGCAAAGAGAAACACATCAAAATCTTTCCTCTGAACTTTTGTAGAATAATGTTGATCTACTCATGCCTTATATTTTATTTGCATTTCAGAGAGACCATACAAAATGGACTTGAACAAAAAAACCTACTTTCTCATTACTGGCGCTTCGCGAGGGATTGGACAAACTATGGCGGTCGAACTGTCTAAAAAAATATCGCCAGGATCTCTTGTAGTGCTATTGGCGCGCACTATTTCTGGTCTGGAGGCTACAAAAAATGAGATAATTGCTAGTACCCAATCAATACATGTCGTCACCATTCCTATTGATCTCAGCAAAGCGTCTAAAATAGAAATGCAGGTAGCCATTCAAACATCCTTAACCGATTACAACGTTAAAGACTTCCAACGAGCTTTGGTTATACACAACGCAGGATCACCCGGGGACAGCACAAAATCCGCCAAAGATTTAGACGATTTAGATTTTTGGATTGACTATTATAAACTTAATGTATTTTCCGTTAGTATTCTAAATTCGATTTTCATGAATACCTTTAAAAGTATCGAAAGAGTTGTTGTTAACATCACATCTTTGTGTGGTTTGCAACCGTTCAATAGTTTAGGCTACTATTGTACAGGAAAAGCTGCTCGTGAAATGTATTTCAAAGTCTTGGCGTCTGAGGAGTCTGATGTAATTGTATTGAACTATGCACCTGGTCCGGTTGATACTGAGATGGTTCACGATATTCAGAAAAATAGCAATGATGCAAAAATTAAAGCATATTTTACGGAGCAACTTGAACAGAAAACAATTTTGACCACCGCTCAAACAACTGCTAAGTTTTTAAATGTTTTACAAGAATTCAAGTTTAAATCAGGTGACCATGTTGATTATTTTGATTGAAATGTGGTGCCTTAAAGTATTTTTTACCAGTGATCAACTATTGATTTAATGTCACTTTAAATTCAAGTTTTAACTTGTTAATTATAAACAATAAAACTCATATTTACTTCAGTCAACGAATAGTCACAAATAAATATGAATGAAATACTTGGTGCTCAATAGCATAGCTGTTGATAATAGATTAATAATATCTTTTTTAAATAAATGTACGTTGAAGGTATGTTTGGAATATTTTTGTTGATTAATAAAGTCTGTGTTCAGAAGTAGAAATGAAGTTTTATGTATATTAATAGTCCAGAGAAGTTATCACTATTCAGAATATTACTGGGAACATATGGGAACAATTATGATATGTTATAAAGTGGGATTTTATTTTTTGATTTTCCATTCCAAAATGCTATATTTTTAATTTTGACAGATATATATTTCGGGAGTAATTTCGGGATCCCTTCTTCAGCGTCAATTATTTTCTACACACAGAACACCCAGTATACACAGTTTAAAAGTGGAGTTCAAAACGTTTAAAATTACTTAAAATTTTTCTGAGGTTTCATGTTTCAATTTCCAAAACTTCTTCTAACCATATATGACATAGTTATGATCAACTTTATCAGAGCGAAAATTGTGAACTACTACAATCTTTTATTGAAGCATACAACACATTAATTTTGTTGTTACTATTCCCAACCTCATTTTTTGTTATTTTTTGTGACATATATATAATTCGGTAGTAACTTGCTCCCTTCTTCATTATCAATTGTGTTCTGTTTCATTTTTGTTTTTTATTTGTATGTTGTTTTTGATCTTTTCCACACTGTTTTATTGAAACTCTGAATACATTTCTGAATACGTTGGAATCCATGCAGTGTGAATTTTATAATATTGAATTTTCAGAACTAGCGAGGAAACATTATGAGTACTTTTGATTACTGGACTTCGTCCCATGTCTTAAGCTTGGCATTAATTTAGCTTCGATAGTTTTGCAATCTTGTCGTTCTCTGGGTCGTATATTACGTACAGCCCATGGTTGTCTCTTGTTCATTACTTCAAATTTCGCTGCGATTATAAGCCGTAGGAGATGTCTTCCGAATGCATTCATTTCGCTTAAGATGTTTGAAACGGGATTTCGTGCCCACAGTATAACACAGGACATACCACCACTTTGTATGTTTTCAATTATGTTTTAATGAGTATGCAGGTGGCCTTAAAGATTGATGAATCTGAGAAGAATATCTCATGTTTGAGCTGTAATTTTGTTTTCATTTACTTTAGCTAATGCAGAATACATGCAGAATACAATAAAACAATTACAATTAAGTGTGAAGATTTATAATGAAATTAAAAGTGTAGATATAATTACAAGACAAATATATCGTCAACGTTTTATGAGAATTTTTTAAACATTGATTTGATTGTTGTCTATACCGAGTGTTGAAAATTTAAATCCGATTATTAAAGCCGTGAAAATAAACTGAGATTTGGACATCCATAAAAGTGTGCTGCTGAGGATCTCGCTAATGTATCCTGTAATTGAAAGATTCTGAGACATCTTTTATATGTACCGCATTACATTGAAAGTATAACGCATGAATTAAGTCATTAGACATTTTTCAATAAATCTCTAACGTACAAACTGAGTGAAAAAGGCAGATTTCTCTTGCGGTGCATGAAAAAGAAAACTTTTACTGCTACAGTGCATTGTCAGCAACTGTACAGATACTAAAACATAAAGATGTTCGAGATTCGTTTGATCTTCGCAAAATATTTCTGAAAAATAAAATATAGACCTTCCTATTGATTTTGCGTGCTTAATTTTATTTTTCCGCTATTGATTTTCGACCGTTTTCCATCGGTCTTCCTCTGCGATTACTTCCTTGCGATTTACTTAATGTGGAAACTTTACTTGTATACTAAGTCCTTCATTACATTAAGGAGTGTTTCCTCAAGGGTGTAATTACTTTGATAAAATTACAACTATCTTTGGGGAAATATTTTAACTTAAATACGTAAAGGACCAAGATTTAATCCGGTTTATACCGGATCGAATGTCAAAAGGCTCGTACAAAACGTACAATGAGCCTTCTTTACGACCTTCGATTGCTTTGAATTTTTGAGAAAGTAAAACAAACTAAGCAGGCGTTGAGCATCAACGTTAAAGTTTGTTCACATGGCATTTCTGCAAGAAATAAATCATCTTTGACAAGGATCTCAAGGATAGCAAACAATTCATGCCAAATAACAATTAACCTTCTTAACTGCAAATCAATAGATTTCGAACATATATACTTATTTCATATAAGGCATTTACATTAAAACGTTCATTTTGTGCACGCTGTTTGAAGCAACTTTTGGTCAAAATTCCAAAATAAATAAATGCTGAATAACAAGCCTTAAACAACTACTTTATTCGCCTCTATAACAATCGTCGTTTTCCCTATGAAAATATTTATTTTAGTTCCTAATTTTCTATCAACTGTATTTAAAAAAAATATTTTGAAAACATAAATTTAATGAGAAATAATATTTTTAAAAGTCTTTTGTGCAATTAAGTGAATAAATCTCGTTAAAATAAAGATTTTGATAATTCAATTGCAGTAACGGGAGTTCATCTATAGTATTATTCTCAGCTCATCGTAGCATATGTCACTCTAACAATGCCTAAGCTACGACCACGGCTGGCAATACTGAACAGTTTTTCACTTTCATCGACATTTAACAATCCATCGAATAAATGTCATCATCATTTCTATGAAAATTTTGCTGGGTGCTAATCGATAGCTCCAACACGATTACCGCGACTGACGATTGTTTAAAAGAGTGAACTTGGAATCGGTGGTGTCTGTAAAGTTGAAAAATCTAGGTTGTGAAGGACCTGGATTGAGTGCATCCACTTTAGTGCAAGTTCCCACTATCTGTGAAAGTTAAATTCTTGTCGAAAAATTCAAAATGAGTTCGAAATCAATGTTTGAATATGGGGACGAATCGTCATCCGGGAAATTCGCGAGAAAGGCCAAGGAGTCTCCTTTCATGTTAATAGGTGAGTCGACTAGATGTCATTATTCTATTTTTACATGAATGCCCGACATTCAACGGCCCTGTCCATGACCTTCATGACGAGTTTTTTTGCGGCTTTAGCGGAATATTCACGGGCACACCGAGTGATTCTAACGTACTGAATGAGGGTGCGATTCGGATGCTTCTATTCCTGGCCAAACAACAGTTGGTTCCTCTACTCAATCTCGTTGCATAACTGATGCTTACGAAATATGGTTTTGACTCCAGAGCGCCGCGGGGCTCCGCCGCCAAGCATGCCAGCTAATAACGTTTGTTGGATCCGCGATCAGCTGTGCACTGACAGAAATATTCGTGGAATTGGGGTGTTCAAGGTTACCGCGAACTTGTCACGTACAACACAATTTGCTCCTCCACACATTGCCCAGCTGGGGAAGCATATTTTAGATTTATCAAATGTAACAAGTGTGGTAATAGACAAAGAACAGGCCAAAGTGACCCAATAGCTTGAAAAAAGCGCCAAAATTACTCTTTGTATATTCGGTGTGTTCAATTCAAATAGCGTTTGGCTTGCGTAACCAGAATGCGCTGTGGCGCATACGTCACGAATCTCGTGCCCATTCCGCAGTTGTCGAAGTCCCCGACCATGTCATGTTCCTGAGAGCACCCTTGCTACATGTCCCTGGGACGTTTCTACCGTTAGCTTCTGAATTGCACACGCATAAATTGACTTTCATTCATTCCCATCTTCGGAAAAGTGCTATTTTCCCGCTGACGATTTCCTTGGCCGGCATCCAATTGGCTCTCTGTCGCACACTATGTAGCGCTCATATGATCGCCACATACGAAAAGCGAAAGCACGTGGAGATAAATCCGGGCAGTGTAGTGACGAAACAGACTAAAAGCTGCAAACGGTTCTCTTTCTTCATAGATCATAAGTCCGTGGAAAGTTCTGATAACCATAGCAACAGGTGATTCATTGCGGAATACTTCACGGCTTAATGAATTATTTGCCTTCATATAAATTTACATATCCACTGTTGTATTGCGTTTCCTTTTGTTACTAAATTCGTAACAGCCAGCCGAATTGTTCCATATTCCGTTCGATGCCTCCTCAGGTTGAGGAGGTGAAATTGACCTTTAATATTTTCCTATTAATTGTATACTGTATAAGGGGAGGTACTCCCCTTGTTGAGTTATTGTTTTATCTTTTGTAGGCTGAACAATTTTTTTGTTGATTTTAAAATTTGTGATTTTCGAACACAACTCTATGTTTCTTATACAGTGGAATCTCTAATAACGAGCGTTTCTCATGAAGAGTAATTCGCATAAGGAGCAGAAAAATGTGAATAAGTTGCTCATTTAACGAGCGACATTTCGCATAACGAGTTAGACAGACAGAGGAAGTCCCTTTTCCTCGACATTCATTTGTAAGTCGGGACATCCGCCCCGATACATTAGTCTGTGTTTAGCACTTGGTCTTTTAGCGTATTATTTTCGTGTGTGTGATCACCCGTTTTTACAAATTTTGCATTCAGACTATTCGTAATTTTTTTATGTGCAAAGTTTACAAACAAAAAACCACAAGAAGACAAACCAGAAAGAAGAGAATAAAAAAAAACGGTTAAAATGAAATGTAAAATCATTGAAAAGCGCGAACATGGTCTAAGCGTGGCTAATCTAGCGCGCACAGACAATCGATCAACTTCAACGATCTGGACTATTCCCAAGAATAAAAACAATATTAAGGCGATGCATGCTCCAAAGGGAGTGCCAAGAATGTATACGAGACGGTTACCTATTCTTGATAATGTGCAGAAGTTACTTCTAATATAGATAAACGAGAAGCGATTACAAAGCGACACTATTAACGAAAACATTATTTGAGAGAAGCCGAAACTTATTTTTGCTGACCTCGTTAAGAAAAGACAAGGATCATCTGCTGTCGTAAAAGAACTACAATTCAAGGGGTTCGAGAAGTTTATGAGAAGAACCAGCATCCATAGCGTTGTGAGGCAAAGTGAAGCTGCAAGCTTTGACACAAAAGCAGCAGAGAAATTCATCAGTTACACGAAGGATCTCATAAAACTTGGAAGTTACCTGCCGCAACAAGTTTTTAATCTTCACGAGATGGGTCTCTTCTGTAAAAAAGATGCCAAAGCAAATCTATAAAACAAGAGAAGAGAATGCATTGCCATGGCTCAAGCCAATTAAAGACCACCTCACGCTGCTATTTTGTGCCAATACAAGCGACGATTTGAAATCATTTACCATTCTGAAACCCGTACGATATGTAACGATAAAGTGTAACGTCCAGTTGAGCACACTAAATGTGATGTGGAGATATAAGAACGTGACATTTTCGCTGATTAGATCAATGAAATGTTTGATCCAATAAAAAAATATTTGCATGCGATGAACCTTCCTCAATTGTGTGGGCGGATGCAATGTCCACACTAAGCAAGACATCTTCCTCCATGTCTTGTGCAACAATGCGCCCGAGCATCCTTTAAGCCTACAAAATGATATTCATGAAGAATTTAATTTAATCAAAATCCTATGGTCCAGCAAGTTATTCCTAACTTTAAAAAACTCTAGTTAGTTGCTTGCCGTAAGATGAATGACGAGGCTTCCGATAGATGAAGTAACCAAGAGGACCCTCTCTTCTTTGAACCTCGCTTCAAAACGTTGGCCAGAGAATGTTTTCGAATGTGATTTGAATGTTTGTGAATGTTTTTTCGGACCATTTGAATTAGTTGTTTGTCATTCCTTTTTAGAGATTTGGGCTGTACAGTCTACTAGTCCTTCACTTGGGCCAAATTTAATTCGCGACCGTTGTGTTTGCAACGGCGCAAACTTCAGCGTTTAAGAAGAACACAGCTAATCGGAAACTGTGACTTGAAAAGTGTCTGCACACAGACTTGTGGATGAAACTTGAGCCGGTTGTTTGTAGGGCGATTCATCTGTTGTCACATTCTTCCCCAGTGCATAGATGCAAAGCTTGTCATTTTACGTTTTGCCAGCGATGGAAAGGGCGGAGAATTGAGGAAAAGCAACTTAAATAGGGGGCCAAGTCCGAGGAGCCAGCTAGGTTCCGATGTTTAACGAAAACAATTCTCTCTCTATGGTTTGAGGATATGTTGTCCATTTCCTTATCTCACATTTACTTCAATCGTGTTTATCATGTGGACGTCAGAACTATCTTATTTCTATAACATTCAAACAAGTTAAACGCAAGCTTCGACATCAGTGGTGATTAGTTTGGCAAGTGATTATGAATAGAATGACTTTTGAATGCGTAGAAATTATTTGAATTTATCATCGAATGACTAATTTTGCTGAATGTTTCATGGATTGGTCTACATATCACCTCATCGAAGAACTTGAGGAGCAGGTTCAACTGCTGATGAGGCACACTTTTGATGTTATTGAACCGCTCGTACAGCAGGTAATATCACGGCTGTAAGGCAGAATGTGATGTGAAATCCGAAATCATTCTGTTCTGTTACATTCACCGGAACCTAAGCTTATCCTCAAATGACGGTGTGGGGAATTTCGCGTAGAGAACTTCACTTGAAAGCACAGCGTTAAAAAGTTGAGTTGAGCGTTGAGCGTTGACTGTTCAGCGTTTCAGCGTTTATCGCTCTTTGTATGGTTATAGTTGATGTTGAATGTTATTTTCGTGCTTGATATGTCTGCATTTGCTATTTCTTTAATGTGTTTTATGTTGGAGGAAGTTTGTTGAACGAGTGATTAAATTATAGGAATATGGGGGTTTTAGATGATGATGTTCGTTTCTGATAGGAAGGAATCAAGTTCCCTCAGGAGGTTCATGTTATTTGTGGTTAATAGTTTGTGGATTTTGTTGTAATGTTTGAAAAGCTTATATTTTGCCCTGATTTCCTTATAACTGGTGCAGTTAAAAATGCGGTGATATATATATCATCAACCTGTTTGCAGTAGGTGCATAGGTTCGAAGTTGTTTGCTTGGTTTTGTAGAGTCTTTCCCTGTTGTAGGCTCTGTTCGTAAGAATTTCGTAAGAACTTAATCGTTTTGATTGATCTTCCAGACAAATTTTGGTCACAGAACCATGGTTTGCCGCCTTTGAGGTGATGAGCCTGTTTTCAGGCGCCTTGTTGGTAGTTTTCTGTTTGTCTATTGATCTTTGCACGCCAAGAGTCTTTTATTTCCTTGTGTATTTCATCTAATATTTTGTCTAGTTCCCAGTGCGTATCGATTTGTTCGTCGGTTAGTATGTCTTCTTTGGCTTTGCTGTCCGTAAGTGCAAAATCCTCCAGTCCTTTGTGTCCAGGTAACCATTGTAACGTGTATGTGTTATAGGGGTTATTCTCAAAAATCTCCCATATGGCCTTTACAGTTGCCTTTTGATCCTTGTTTTTTTCCTATTTGGCGTAGGGCATTTATTGAGTCTGTGTAGATATGTATGTTGCTTCTGTTATTGATTACGCTGTCTTGGAGTGCCACCAGAATTGCTATTAGCTCAGCGTTTAGCACTGTTGTGGTGTCTTTAATGTTGAATGTGTTAGAGATGTTTTTATTGTGATAGGTGAAGACAATTCCTACTCCAAACATATTTTTTGCTGCATCTGTTTGGAGTAGGAATTGCATTCACCTATCATTATAAAAGAGATGAAACCTGCGTATTGTGCATTGCGTCAAATGTTTTTAAATGTCATTTTGGATCCTTTAAAAGGCAAGTCCGATTCCAGTTAAAATATAATCTTTTCAGATAATGCGCATATCTGATTCAATGAATTCGTGAATAAACAAATTTGGAAGATTTAAAATGCCATCCCCATTACTTGCAAATTATGTTGACATTTTTTTCTAACCAATAAATGAAGAAAACCTTATATTAAGACGAATTTGATACATGCGGGATTACTGTTGAAGGTTAAAATAATCTTTTGAAACACATGGGAATTTGAATTTATTTTTCCACATAATATCCCGCTTTAGAAATTGATTTTTGGCTGCCAAAATGTAAAGTTCTAGATCGTAGTATAGTAGAATAAACTGGTTTCGCGTCTCTTAGTCTTTATCAAATGGTTGTCCTCCTAGCGTTCTTCTTTAAGCGGCCTAAACAATGAAAACTTTAGGTCATTAGGCTGTAAGATGGTTACTTGCCCTGAAGGGTTCTGTGCATTTTCGTAATTTCCAAACCACAGAATTGCAGTATGGGAACTGGTGTTGTAGTGAAGGAGGGTCACCACTCAAATCTATTGTTCTTTTGCGGTGATATTATCTCTCAACCCGTTTATCAGCTTACACTAGTAAGATGCATCGAATGTTTCATAAAATTGATTGATTAATTCATAAAATTTGACTGAGAAATGTGACTTACCAGTTGAAAAAAAACGACTGAAAAAATTTGCCAGCTGGCAGTCAAGGCGTGGCTTTAACTTGGACTTCTTCCTCTTTTTACCGTCAGTCATACTTTCTTGGTCTAATCCTAGTTTAATCCTGATATGGCGCAACAGTTCACTACATAACTAGAGAGTAGGGAGGGTAAAGTCTAGGGCCGTGACTATGTCAAGGTCACATCATTACCAAAGGTACTCGAGAAAGTAATCCGTTCAGAATTACATTTCATCTTAAAAAATTTACTATGAAGCATCTATCGCAGCTAGGTGGGCTGATACTGCGACTCAGAAAAACAAATTCAAAAATTACCAATGTGTGTGAAGTTTGCATCGTTGCAACCGTAACGCTGTCATAATTTTTGACAATTTGTTGTTGGTAGATGATTGAACTGTAACGAAAAGCTAGTAGAGCGCAAAGAATTCAAAAATGCGAATGAAACTTTCCAAAATTTTAAGTCAAATTATCCGAAAAGCATTCAAAAATTGAAAAACTGAAGACCGTTGCGTTTGCAATGATGCAAACTTCAGATACCATTACCATGGGTACAAAAACTCGACATGTGTTGCACAGAAGGTGAGCAGCCTACGAAACCATTTTGAGCCCCGTAAAATTGTATAAATTTATTATTTTATTTCATACTCTAGCAGCTACATATGAACATAAAAATAAATTGGAACGAATAAGGAAGTAAGTTAACAAGTTATTAAGTAGAAGGCAAATAAATAAATTATTAAAATAAATAATAAATAATAGACAAAGGTTGACTGAATAACTTTATTTTATTTGAACTTTACACAATATACAATTTTAGTAATATTGTCTATGTTGCCTGTAAATGAAAAAAGATTTTGACTCTTCTCTTCTTGCTATTGACCCTTAGTTTCTTAGTTTTCATCTCACTTAATTTGCCTTTATTAGCAAATAAAATCCAAACGAGAAAGTGCGCACGAAATAAAGGCACATATTAACGATAGAATTGTTGTCTTCAATTTTTCCCTCTAGGAATATTCAAATTTTCACATTGGGCTAAGAATTGTGAAATAGTATGTTTATTTTGTTATGCAATAAATAAAATAAAGATGCACGCCAACGCATGCATAATGGACTAAATGAAATAATATATACAATGTTAATTGCTACTACAAAATTCACTAAGCAAATATAATGGTCGACCAATTTATCCATCTTCGGAACTTGCAAAACAAATTTATTCTGTTGAAATTTTGACAGCAACTTTCCGTTGGTTAAGATAGAATAATAATATTCTTAAGACCATAGTCTTATATTCTATATGAAATAAAAAAATAATGTTTGCAAAAGTCAACAAAAGAAAACAAAGTGTATATGGCGTACATGTTTAATGTTAAGACTTTTTTGCATTGTTTCGAATTCATTATAGTGAAGTCAATACTAACATATTCATATTCTGTTTGGCAGCACGCAAAACAAATAGCGTGATATTGATCATAATTTTTTTCATATATGGCAAGTGATTGGAATTATTTAAAAACTATCACTTGTTCATTACTTGTTTAGAATTTGAGATGAAGTCTGCAACATCCGTTTTATAATGATGGCTCAAGTTTGTGTAACATGCAAAGTAAAAGTTTAGCTCGATTCATGCGCTTATACACAATTCTTAATTTTATCACACACAACACAAGCATTTAAAATCATTATACTTACGACGTTCATTCGAATTGATATGGAGGACTTATCGACAATGTGAGAAATGCACGGAATTGCAATCTTTCGGTTATCATGATCATCCACTTACCTATTAAAACGTCAATATATGATATAATATTTATCGTGTTTCTACGATAATTGATAGCTTAATTGATAAGATTCCGATTAGTTGTGAAAGTTTAATTTTTCGACACGATATTTTCGTTCAGTATCTCTACAGTACTTTCTTACAGAAAAAAGAATATATTAATTTACGAAGTTCGTCTTATTTCTGTAGCAGGACGAAATTCTTGTTTTTTAATTTACCTGAGCACACGTTTATTATGAAATTATTTCGTTTATAACCATTTATATATATCGTAGCTTTCGCTGTGGTACTTCTGGCCCTCTCTTGGCTTAGTCTCTCGTATATGATGAACTTAATCGTCCCGATCCATCGACAGCTTCCTCCAATTATAAAATTCGATTAGCGATTCACTGTCCTACTATCCACAATACATAAATTTATATGAAAAATGATAAATTGAAACCCTAACAAGCATTCAGAAGACGTACCTTTAACCTTACCATACAACTCGAGGCAGAACACAATTACTATACGGATAGAGTCAAGACATTAGTGGAGCGGGGAATAAACGAAATATTCCTAACTGATGAGTGGTAAGCCAAATATCTTTCTAGCGGAGGTGTATGCCATTGGTGCATGTGTAACTCGGCGTTACCCGAGGAATACAAAGCACTACCTGACAGGCATGTATCTTTGAAGGCGCTGGAATTGCTGGTAACAACAACGAGAATGGACCTACATTATTTCAACGCACTTACCAAGTAGAGTGCGGACCTTATACGGGTTCCGGACAACACAGATATCGAGGGCAATGATCACGTAGGTCAACTGACAAGATGGGGAGCTTCGATAGCGTTCATCGGCACTTTCTAGTGCAATTGAAATGAGTTTCAGTAAGAGAGGCTTGAAGAAAATGAGGCAAAAGGTTGCAAAAGGTTGCAAAAGACTATGTATAAGATCCTAGGGCCTCAAACGTCAAAGCTCTTCCTTGACCTCTAAAATGGCAAAATGTTTCCAGCTTGTATCGGAATGCATGAAAGAAAGTCCGGGTCCTTGCTCCAGATCTTCACGGAGTACTGTACACGTGGAAGTCAAAAATTGACTAGAAAGTTAATGGTGAGTGCAGGTTGGGGAATTTAGACGAAGATCACCAATCCATTCACTAATATAGTGCGGCGCGTTGTTCCGTAAAAGCAAGAGACAATCTAGAAAACAATTCCTTCGTCGAAAAAGAATTGGACTGCCAGAAATAAAAGAAAGTTAATGATCTACTTTCTTAGGAAGATTGACCAGCTGGAAGCTATAGAAGCTACGAAAAAGATTCGTAGAAATAAACTGCTTGTTGTTAATGTGCGACATTCCTATCAACATAATCTTCAATCTGTTCATTTATACTTAGAATTGCATTTTGCTACTCAGTTTTCGAAAAACATTCCAAATTCAATTTTTCTGTACAATTTTCGAAAAATTTTCTCAAAGTTAATATAACATTTATTACGTTCTAATAATACAAACTTCATTAAACTACGAACTCGTTGTGATTATCTAGGTTTTTTTATGCATATTTTAACTATAAGTTCTGTCAGTCCGTCCATATCGAGAGAAAATGAAGCCACATAAAATTGCCACCCTGCCAAACGAGAAAATCTAACCGTATCGTATTTCTGCTCAAGTGACAGGTTCGGACTGTTAGTAGTTTGTTCGAGCCCTCAAGATGAAGTTCGGACCGCACAAAAACAGAATTATTCTGTGACTTATTCATTTCACACGTGTGGTTCGCGACTGAAAGATATTTGTAAGATGATGAAGCAACTACCAGTGACCGAACGACTCGTCACGATTATGCGCAATCCTGTACGCCATTAGACACGACAGGCAGCTGCAATTGGCTTTTCTACTCGCAAAATTTGTTGTATTTTACGTCTTTGCGTGTTGGCGAAAAAATCTCCACTATTATGAGAAAAAATAAACAAACTGAATGATCGGGTATACTCCTGAACGTGTTAACTATGAATCGAATAAGGAAATACCGCGACTCTACCGCGTTCTTTGTGTTATGCTTTTTTTGAGCTGGTTTCTTATTATCTAAGGAGTTAATCTAACAAAATGTTGGTCATCGGTTGGGTATATTGTCGCACAGGGTTGCTGATATTCACTTTTATAAACCTGGCGCAAAACAAATTTCATTGTGTACCAAACCATGTTAGAAGAGATTGTTGAACCCCTAAACGATACTTGCAGGTTGGACAATAGTGGGGTTTTGCTTAATCATACATTGTGATTCCTCGCCGGCGCGTAGGGAATCGCAAACAAATTATAAAGTGGTTGTGTGATTATATTCTCAATTTTAATTCCTCAAATAAAAAGACTTCTGGCATCTCAGCTTTGACTCCTCTAGGCTAGCGACTGTAGAACAAACTTGGGAAGGTTAATGGCGCACGACATACAATGGTGCATAGGACATACGAGGTTTGTTCAAAAAGTATCGCGAATTTCATGTTTTTTCAAGAATTATTTATGAATTCATGAATATCTATTTTGTCCCCTTCAAAGTAATCCCTGTCAGACATTATACACTTGTGATAACGTTTTTTCCAATCCTCGAAGCATTTTGAAAAATCATTTTTTGTGATCTTGTTCAGCTCCTCCTTCGATGCCGTTTTTATCTTCTCAATCGTGGTATAGCGTCGTCCTTTCATGGGCTTTTTCAGTTTCGGCAACAAGAAAAAGTCAGAGGGGGCCAGGTCTGGGGAATATGGTTGCTGTGGCATTATTAGAGTGTTGTTTTCGGCCAAAAATTCGCGCACAAGTAACGATGTGTGAGCCAGAGTGTTATCATGGTGCAAAAGCCAATTTTTGTTCTTCCACAAATCCGTGCACTTCTGGCGGATTGCTTCTCGCAAATTACGCATTACTTGAAGGTAATATTCCTTATTGACCGTTCTACCCTACGGCAAGAACTCATAATGCACCACGCCCCTGCAATCGAAGAAAGCTGTCAGCAAAACCTTCATATTCGACCGAACTTGGCGTGTTTTTTCCGTCCCTCTGAGAACATTTTGTACCACCGATAAACGTTGCTTTTGTCGAAAGTAGCTTCGCCGTATGCAACATTCAACATTCTGAATGCATCCGCGCACTTTAAGT
This sequence comes from Stratiomys singularior, assembly GCA_954870665.1. Lineage (NCBI taxonomy): Eukaryota > Metazoa > Arthropoda > Insecta > Diptera > Stratiomyidae > Stratiomys > Stratiomys singularior. The sequence continues at coordinate 158,086,867 of OX940878.1, read as the reverse complement.
TGTGCTTCACACAAAATTTAATACAGATTCTTTGATCTATTTTTTGGGATAGGCGAAAATCGAAGACAAGCTAAAAACACGTACCCGCACAATAACTGTCAAAAACTGACTGGACATTCAAAATGGCCGGAATTGTCAACATAAGCGAGGGTCATGAGTACCAACATAACGCCACCAAAAGATCAAAAATCAAACATACGTAGCCCACGAAAATTCAAAATTCGCGATACTTTTTGAACAAACCTCGTACATGAGTGGTTTGAAAGCGAGTATCATGAAACCTGCATGATAAATGCCACTCTGTACTGTTGGTGAAGCGATCGATAGAACCCATGGTGCAGATGCATGACTAATGCTTTGAAAAATTTTCGTATGCTTGATGAAGGCTATTCACAGAAGCATGTCGAACTGCTTAAGCTTTTCATAATCTATTTAACAGTATGTAAAGCCAAGGTTTTTCCCACGACTGGCCCGTGGCCGATCAAGGTTATTGGCTTCAAATTCTCAGTTTGAGCTTCTTTTTGCGTAAATAATTACTGTTAATATAAGTCCTTTTGGGTAGAGAATTATTACAGAAGTTAAAATGTTGAAACGCACGCTGATATCAAAGAATCATTCAAGACTTTTATCGTCAAAAGCAGCTAATTCTTTCGGGGTCCCTGTAAGTAGTTCGTTTGAGATCTTCTCAAAATCTTGGGGGTTTGTATGATTTCTAAGCATTTGCAATAAAATAAGTCAAATATGTCGTCGGCCAATGTGTTCTTGAAAGAAAAGATGAAGTCATTGCAATTTCGACTGGATTACTGATAACAAATCGCCACTTCCACTCCTTTGCCGAGCAACTCGTTCGCAATACTGAAGACGTACAATAAATCGTCGATTTATTTTAAATTATTTCTTAAGAATATTAGTCGCCGGTCTATACTTTTTCCATTAGACTGGGTCACTTGTTGGGGGCAATTTTTATAAATATTTTAGTGAATACCCTGAGCGACGAACATCGCTCTTCGGTTGAGAACTAGCACTTCAAATAAGTGCAGATCTACACAATGGGGTATCAATTGGAGTTTCGGCATGCCTTCTCACCAGAAACAAGCCAGGTGGGAGTTCTTTGACGAGAGCTCCAGAGAGCACTTATGATGAATTCCATTTTCAAGCGTTGCTGGAAGAGTGCATTTCTTTATACAAGGACCCTGCCACCAAATTTTAAAAACACAACTCATTACAAAAATCTGAAAATATTCCTGAATACTCTAAAGAACATTAACTTTGTCGATATACTCATCAATTAAAACACTTCTGAATAATTTATTTGTTTTATCTTTAACAGGCATAGGAGGATTCCTTGCAGCATGCGCTATCGGTGCCTACAAATACCGAAATCGTGGAAAGATGAGCACTAGTGTCTTCCTAATGCAACTTCGTGTTGCCGCACAAGGAACAGTCGTTGGATGCTTAACGCTCGGCTTAGCATACACAATGGCTAACGACTATCTTTTCAAAAACAAACCAAAACCAGAAGATCAGGAATAATCGATTTACCACTCCTAAATATGTAAAACTATCAACTAACCCTGTACTGGATCTAGACGAACGTGTATAGTGAAATAGATGAAATATTTCTTTTTTATATAATTTTTCTAGAGTTATTCCTTAGAGTCAAAAAATCTCACGATCAAATACGATTTTCAACAAATCTGTACAGTATTTTTGTATGATGATTGAAATTGAAAAATTTAACAGAGCACATTCGTGAAAGGATATTAATGTGTGAAAGCTGCTAGATAAACATATTTATTTATTTAGTGTATAACGAAAAATTATTTTTAAAAATAAATGAATCATAGCAGAAAAGAAGGAGAAGGTAATAACATTAAACTCGTAGGTGTACGATTCAAACAATTCATTTGATTTTGTAAACATTCTATTTCATGAAATAATTCGTCAAAGATAAACGAAGAAATTGGCGGGTTTTGAAGAGCCTGTGATAAGAAAGTAATTCTAAGTTTAGTAATTATTTCGCGATTGATTTACAAAATGTGAGGACAAACATCAAACAACAAAAAAGTTTGTATTTATTTTTAAAGCCAAAAGAAATGTAAAAGAATGTAATAAATGTTGATTAGAAACAATTTTAAGATATTTTATTGTTAATTTACTTATCCTTGTGCTCGTGAATTTCGTGCACGTTAGGAACAATTGAATTGCAAGGATTCACGAATTCTTCAAAACGAGATTTTTATTACATCTAAAGCTATTCATAATGTATCATCATGCATATTACAAAATGTTGGATATCCAGAGCGGCTGATATCGGAGGGTACTGAACTTCTAAATAACTTGTATTCGCTACCATGCACCCTTGAACCAAAATATGATCGGTTGTATTAGTCGAACTTCTACCACAACTTTTTTTAATACCTGCGCCAAAAAATGTTACAAATGTCAGTGATTTTCTATGTGGAAATCCTTCTATATGCTTGGATATGAATCGAACAATGGAAAACGAACAACCATTGGTTTTATTGATATATTTATTATTTATTTCAGTTTTTAACGTATTTACTTCGTTTTCACGATGGCTACCTGCAAGTCATTTGCAGTGAAGGTGTTGAACTCTAACTAGTCTTTTTTTTTTTTCAAAATAAACATTCAGCTTTCAAGTGATTTCGCATCCAGATGAATTTTCTCGTTCGGCAAAAGAGAAACTACATATGGGCTAGTTAGACTGAAAAAGCCGAAAACAACCTTAATAGCAATATAAATTTATTTGTACAGGTACAATGTGATAATAGTAAAAGTGAGAAACATTTCCTCCTTGCTGAATTGGGTTAATAACTCTTCTTAGGAAAAATGAATAATGTGCTTCCGTGACATGTACGTGATTTTCAGTTTACTTGATTACTTTGAGGAAAAGGTAAGCTAAACTTGAAACAAAAAAATATCAGTTGCTCATCGGTAATGCTTTCTCGTCTTTCTCATCGCCTTTATTACTCGTGCCGTTGAACCTTTCTATGGAATTACTTTCCGTTCTGAAATATTGTAGGCAAATGATTAAGGCTTAAACAAATCGGCATTATGCAAACATATAATGGACATTAACACATCAAACAATACTCTAAAATTGTGGCACACATTTAACCGTCTTTTATTTGTAAACCTTTTCAAATCTTTTGCCGGAATAGGAATCTGGTCGCAGCGAGACAAAAATCTCAATGTTAATTTCATGCAAATGGCTACATATTTCAGTCGACTCCTTGTCGACTATGTCTAGAAATGTTCTCTTTGTACACTGGAAATATTTTTGTTTTAGCAGGAAGATCCATAAATGAGTGGCATGACATTGGGAGTGCCATTATTCAACGAGCGTGGTTCATTAATCAATAGAAATTTGCTTTTAATCTCCTTTTTTGAAATTAAAAGTTATACAAGTTAAAAAGAACCATCAGAATAGAAAACAGCAAAGAAAACATTAGAATTAATTAAAGAATTTTGTTAATTTTACAGATTTAGGGACTATTAACAATAAGTCCATCCAACTTTCAACTGGATGAAAGCCTTCACTTGCCATATTATGCTGTCATACAAACCTTTAAGTAAAGCTTCATGGATTCAGGGTCCTTCGATTTGCTATTATATTCTACGAAATTCGCTTAGTTCTCGGCTTTTTCTGCCTTTCGACTCGTAGTAATGGGATCAAAAAGATTTGACAGTCGTAGAAATTTTCTTGCCACTGTAGAGGCTCTATCCCTAACATTTCCTTTCATTATGTTACCTAGGAAACAGAAAACACTGCTCAGCTTTTTAGTTGCAAACGTTTTCTGTCAACCTCGAAAAAACTTACTAATATAGTTTGATCTGCAGGAGGATTTCGCACATCAGAAATTCGATTCTCAATTGCTGGACAAACGCATTCTTTAACAATTACGATTGCTCACAACGTACTACGCAGCATTCAGAGATCTAATTCAAGCTCGTTTGTTGAAATTTTCGCGCTGAATATTACTCTTAAAACTTTTCGGAGTTTTTGAGCATTGGGGTGGTAAAGAAATGTTGACAATGTTTAGTTTGCTGATATGATTTGTACTAAATTCTACATATAAGTCTTTATTGTCATTTATCGACATGATTTTCGACTCCAAAAGGAAAAAAAAATTATGTTTACAGCCAGTGTTTTGGGATTAGCTTTTCCCCGAATGGTCCTGGGGTGATCTTGGTTTAATAACACAATTTTCTAATCTGCAGCTCATCTATGTTCAATCCTCCTATTTAGTTTTCGAAACCACAAAGCTCCACGTTTCAACTAGGATAGGGTGCTCGGTAGCGGAGTAAAGTATTCTGACATGCTCCTCCCTCGACCTGAGCTTCAGATAACACCTTGATCAGGCTGGTTACCCCTAGAGTTCGAGATTAGTCTTGCTTGTTTTGTTGTGGATTTAAGGAACTGACAAATCTTTTCAAGTTCCTCAGGTTAGTGGGAGTGGCCTACTTCAAACGTTGATAATTCCATGCCAAGACACAGAGATCTCAATCTTTGCGTCCAATGAATCAGTAATATGAAATAAGCATTTACATCGTCGCATGCACCTCTACTCTTAATTTGACGGTCTCTACAGATGGGTGTCATGTACTATGTCGATTGTCACTCTTTCTTATCAAGGAAAGTGCGCCAATGCCAAAGTTCTAGTTATAAAGGACACCCGATGTCAAGATCAGGAAATGTCGAGATACTTAAAGACGACTGGTTAGCGCTCATCCTTGCCAACAGAACCTACAGCTGCTCTATCTGAAAAAATTAGGCTGGGAAAATAGTAACCTACAGTCGACCCCGCAATTCCCAGGACAGATCATTTCTTAAGTTAAGGAATGAATAAGTTTTCATCAATCTTAATCCAGAAACTCTTAACAAATTTTTCATTTGATGGCAAGAGATGGTGGAGACTTAATACCTATAAAACAATGTTTGTTTATTTTCAGAACAAAATTCCGTCCTTCCCCGTTCGTTGTTTTATTACGCTCACATTCTGGTTTTGTCCAAACACAAAATAGACGGATAACAACGTAATTTCGTTACGAAAACTAACCAACACCATTTCCCTCCCGGTAAGACAAAACACGAGATATAGCGAAACCTGGAAAACAGTTTCTAAAATGCGATAAGTACCGTTCGTTCTTGCTCGTTCGCCACAGGTTATTACGTGTCCAGGGTTCGGACTAAGTTCCAATGTTTGTAATCTGTTGAACCACTGGTTCGATGCAAAGTTTGTATAGCTCATGCTCCAACGAATCGCCTGATAAAATGCCTTTCAAAGCCTTTCAGCACGGAAGGGGAGCCGTGGGTGTGAGTTCTTGTCTCATACCCATAGGATAGCATCTCCTATCGAGGAATTGTACCGTTAGTTACAGCTTTGCTTTCGTATTATTGGAGCTTTACTTCTAAGTAGTAACAACTGATTAAACAGTTTTGAAGTATTTTTATCTTTTTCCTACTCCTTTTTAGGTGGACAAGAGGGTCGGAGTATCAGTTCCCCCAAAATAAACTGTTGACTAGGCTTTCCCTTTTTAACCTCATTTGAGCCTTGGCCAATTTCTGACATCTTGGTCACCTTTGAACCAAATTCATTTTGAAGTTTTTTTTGACTTTATTTTCACTCAAATTGCCTTTTAATCATGAAAATCTGTCCATGTTTTTCAGGTTCTTTTCGTTGGATGTTACTTTATATGATTTAGTGTAGAGGATGTTTCTCAAGCGTTCGATCTTATTCCCTTTTATTCCCATCTTATTTCCTGAGTTGTACTTACGCTGAAGAAATTACATTTGCCAGAAGGCTTTTACGCTATTTTTAACAATTTTTGTCTTTGAGATTCGTCTCAATTTTTCAGAGTTTACCGTTGATATACTTTCAAATTAATCAAATAATCGATAAGGACATATTACAGCTATCAACTTGGATCATACAATCCAATATTCTCTACTTTTGTAGCCATAATCCCTTAATTCCTAGTGAACATTTTATTTTTTAGCCATTCTTTCACAAATTGGTTTACTTCAATATTTCCTGCGGTAATTTTCAATTCGACAATTTCCTTGACACGTAACATTGATGAGCAAAATGCACTTCAGAACAAAATGACAAGGAAACCAGCTGAGAAACAGATATAATAATGATCTGTACGATATTTAAGAGAGATAGAAGCATCTAAAAGAATTGAGCTGCAGAGTTTTCACTGAGACTATTTTAGTTAATTGAAACGCAAGGATTGCTCTCAGTGATCAGGATAGACATTGAATAGAAGATATTAAGATCATTAAGTAAATCTCCAAAGTTCTTGGCGGCTTCTAATGAAGAAGACAAAGTAATCCCAAAATCGGAGGACACCGGCAAAAGATCAATAAATGTAGTGGCGAGACCGCTCAAAGGCCAAGACCTAAGATGGGTTATAAATCTGCGACGAGAATATTTATTGAAAAAGAGAACGTGTTCAGAGAGATATACGTACCCTTTGGTCGTCCATAAAAATTTTTCATTTGGCCCTCCTAAGGTTATTTTTGCCATAGCTTCTATAATATTATTTAAATAGTTCTTTTCTCCAGAAGATTAGCTGATACATATTCAAAAGAGTCCCTAACATTGCTAAAATGAAACCAGTTGAAATACGACGATTTTATAGGATGCTCATTAGTTAACGATTTTATGTATTTTTGGGATTTTCCTATTTCAATTTTTCAGAACTTCGATGTAAATTCAAAATCTTTCAAATAAGTTTTGGATTTAGGCAATTCCAAAACTGTTAGCGTAAAATGATTTCGAAATTGAATCGCTTTGCTTTTTTCTGTGCCTATCTTTAAGACTTCATGATCAGTGTATGTGTAGAGGAAAACTCCAACATTGACTCCCATATTTTAATCTATCTCGAGAACCGGAAACCAAATTTGCACGCCAAACTTCTCCCATAATAAACATTCTCCCATAATACATTCCTTAACCATGCAACCACATTAAGGGTAAATCGATACGAGCCACAAGCCACAATTTCCTTACAGTACAATTCAAGGCTCCTCTAACCGGGAATAATAGTAACACATCGTAGTCTAGCAAAGTAGAAAAAAACTCCTTCGATCCGGCTTGTTCTTGACTGTTGGCTGTGTCCTCCTCTAGCTTATATTTACGACTCTCCCAGGGCAACGTCGCTAAAGCAAACACCAAAACAATTCATTCCCTCATTCACCTTCTAGGGTTAGCAGGGTGAAAAGTACAAAGTTCATTATTATTTCATTTCCACTCAGGTGTGTATCAGTTGATGATGGTTATTTGTTGGGGACAGATTTAAAAATTTATCAGTTTTCGTCAGCTCCTGGAGGATTCCATGTATGGACAAATGGTTTGGTGAAAAGCGCCTCTGGTTGTTCGGAGATCATCTTCCATTATTGCCTCGAAGGTATCTATAATATTTTCATTTATCTTTCGCTCGCGTCCCGCCCACTTATTGTTCGCTTTAATAAAAATACAACGGCTCGAATGATTATTAAATCAACAAAGTCACGATCAATTTAGGTGAAAAGTTTTTGTCGTTGTTCAATCGCGTCTCGTGCGTAATTAATTTGAAGTGAAAATTTCTAATTGCTACAATTAAATCGATTTTTCGCTCCATAAAAATTATTAGGGACGACTACATTCAGCACAAAATAATAGATAAAGCAGTCCTTGTGGGATCACATCCTTGTTATTATGTTGAGCCTTAGTGTGTAGTGTAAGTTGAATGTTCTACGAAACGTCTGACATCCAAAAATCTCACGTACTGATTTCTTTATGTATTATGTATAGTGGCATGCTAATGAGTATAACGTAGGTACAAATGTGAAATATTCGGCAATATTGATCCCTTCTATGAACTTTTAATTGTTGTAATTGGTTTCGATACGTAAATTTCAGTAGAACTTCATGTCTACAATATTCAATACCAAGCGCAAGTGAGTGTATTCGGAATCGGGTGCATTCTTTTGAAACATATTTTTGAGATTAGTGTGAAACTTAGAAGAAAGTATCGTAATTTTCGATGGAAACTCTACTCGAATTACTTAATGAAACGTGGAAAAATGAAATGTAATAAGTTTAAATTTGGGGTTCTTAATTTTCTTTATTGCTTTAAGAACAAACTAAGCTGTGTTTGTGATATTCAATAAATTGGGAAGAAAGAAATGTTCATTTCGAATAACAAACATTCCTAATTTAATTGTGCATCCTTTTTGTTTTAAATTGATTCAATGTTAAAAAGAGTGCAAGACATTGTCTAGAATGCTTCGAGTGGGCACACTTTTCGAACAACATCATTGAGAGTGTGAACGTTCTTGAAACCTCTTGAACAAAAAGTCCAGGAGCGTTCCTAATTGGCTTGTGAATACGCATTAATGTTTCACATTTCACATTTGGCATTGTTAAAACTGAAAGTGCAAGAGTAACTCTCTTCTTGAGAGTTACCGTTTAAATCGGTACCTGGAACCTTTTCCAGATATTTGAACTTTGATCTTCGTTATTTAGAGGATTATTTGACTCCCTGAGGGAAAATATTTTTCATATTAAAACGATTCGATCTTTACTGACTAATTAGCGGGGGACGAAAATAAAGTGACTAACCAAATCTAAACAAAATACATAAAACATAATTATCAAAAACATAATTGGTTGACACAATTAGTAACGACTTTCACGATCGATCACTATACAAATCCAGAAAATTTCTTCTTAATTCAGAACGTCTTAAAAGTAAAATTCAGCTGGACATATTTGTTGTAGTTAATAACTCTGGAATAGTTTAAATAAACCCCCACTCCAATAAATATTCAAACAGGCTCCCACTGCTTATATGTTATGTTTACATTTATCTGGACATGTTTAAAATAATTAATAGTAACGCGAAAGCTGGAGCGTTTGGAAAAGTTGAAATAAACTCTCACTCTTTTACAATGTCTACAATGTAACTTATTTCTCAGGTTTTGAATAATTCACGACAAGCTTTATGTGAGAGATACCAATTTGGCTTGTAAAGCAATATCCTTACATCCATCTCAGCTAATTCCTCGACCTTCCAAGCTTGCTCTTCCTGGAAGAAAGATTTCGGTTGTTCTGTCCACCATTATTTGCGCTTCTATTTTCCAACCTTCAAATTCCTTTCGATTAGAATTCAGCTGCTGTATTTAGGTACCAATTAATTGAATAGTAGCTGAAGATTCATATCATCACGTGAAAAGTTCAAGATAATTTTTATTACAAGTTTGTCATGATATGGAAAAATATTAAATAAAATAACTGCGGAACACTAACGACGCTACGGTTCGGTCTGCTGCTATTGCATGTCAACTGGTATTAAATGAATGGAAAAGTGCGTTTATGTAACCAATCAAAAGAAATTAATTTTCCTGAACATTTCACAGGATTGTTGAATTATATAAGATACGCTTCATATAAACGAGCGCCGTCGTCTGTTGCGCAGTTCCAACTCCAAAAGTTCGCTTGCCGAATTGAAAAGAAACAAAAGAGCTCATGACATCAATATTGAGGACTAAACCGTAAAACCTTCCCCCTTTGCTGAAGAGAAACTTGTGCATCTAGTCAGGACTTAGGTCAATAGAACGAATGACAGATTTTTAAAATTTAAATACATGTAATTTCATCCCTGGCTAATTCGAAAAGCATCCTTTGTTGATGCGACCTGTCAGAGTTCGCCGGTAGTGTGTATTTGATTATTTTTTAACCGTTTATCGGATAAGTAAATTCGTGTTCATCAGAAGACATACTCCGGACCAGCTTCTCGCAACATTTAGCAGTACTCAATATTGAAAATTCTACTTAAAGGAAACCAATCAGACAACAGAAACGATACGAAAAGCTAGAACAAATATATTGACGACCATATCCAAAACTAACATTCAAAGCTAGGCTAGACATATATAAAAAAATTTCCGTTTAATTTTGCGGCTTTTATTTTTATTAAAATTCTCGAAGTGGGCTTTCAACCGAAACCTTTCGGTCTTGTTCATGAACGATGTGGTCGAGAATTCGAATAAAAATTAAACTGAGAACTTTTTATTACATTTCTAGCCTATATTGATTTTGCGTACACGAAGTCAATCGTAATTTCAAAGTTGTTTCGGGGTGTGGCAACTGAAATGGAAGCATGTTCTTCATCGGAATGAGAATTACTTTGAGTATTGTTATAGCAGAATAATTGATGCATGTCTCACACTTTTGAAACGCACCTCGTATCTACGATGTCCTTTTAAATATTTTTGCAAGATACAATCAGAAAGGCATACTGCAAAGGAGGTCATATTTTCATTTGTGTCGTCATATTTTCATACCTTACAATTGTAAAGTAAAAATATTTGTAACTAACATTTACTAATTCGAATAAACGAGTTATCGCCGTCATAAGCAATGAATTAAATATTAGTCTTCTAATAGTCTGACGTTAATTTGGAACTTTGGGTCTAAATTTTAAAACAGATCTCAAGGTAGCTCAAAAATGGATCGATACGAAAAATTAAGCAAACTAGGTGAAGGATCATATGGACTTGTTTATAAGTGTCGAGATAGAGAAACGGGTCAACTTGTTGCAGTTAAAAGATTCGTCGAATCGGAAGAAGATCCGGCTATAAGAAAAATCGCCTTACGAGAAATTCGACTGCTAAAGGTTCGTGTTAAATAAATTGAATCTGTGCTAAATATTATTCACGTTGACTATTTTTTGTTCATAGAACCTTAAACATCCAAACTTAGTATCACTTCTAGAAGTTTTCCGGAGAAAACGTCGTTTGCATTTAGTTTTCGAATTTTGCGAACACACCGTCTTACACGAACTAGAACGACATCCTCAAGGCTGTCCTGATCATTTAACCAAACAAATAATTTATCAAACTTTACAAGGTGTTTCCTATTGTCACAAGCAAGGATGCTTACATCGCGATATCAAGCCCGAAAATATTTTATTAACCGCACAGGGTCAAGTGAAACTCTGTGACTTTGGATTTGCAAGGATGTTAAGTATGTCTTTCGATTTTATCAGGATTACATTACGTTGATTTCATTAAGCCAAGTTGCCGAATAGTCGTGGGATAGTTTGATAATACTTGATGAGCTAAGTAAATGCTAATTAATAGATTTAATAATTCTTATCCTGTTTAAGGTCCCGGAGAAAATTATACAGACTATGTGGCAACACGATGGTATCGGGCGCCTGAGTTACTCGTTGGCGATACGCAGTATGGAACACCTGTTGATGTATGGGCTATAGGATGTGTATTTGCGGAATTAGTAAAAGGAGAGGCTTTATGGCCCGGCCGAAGTGATGTCGACCAGCTTTATTTAATACGTCGTAGTTTAGGGGATATTTTACCGAGGCATTTAGAAATCTTTAGTCAAAACGAATATTTTAAGGTATGTATTCACTTCCGACCTCTTCTTATGTTATTGAAGCAAACATAAATCCGTTGCAGGGCATTACCTTACCCGTACCCCCAACCTTAGAACCGCTTGAGGACAAAATGCCCTCAAGAGCGTTACAGAATCCGCTGACGATGGATTTTCTAAAGGTAAACCCACCCACTGTATACCACACAACTCAGTTATTGATTTTCTTAAATTTTAAATTGCAGAAATGCATTGATAAGGATCCTGCTAAACGGTGGACTTGCGACAAACTTCTCCGTCACTCCTATTTAGACGACTATGTTGTACGTCAGCGTGAACTAGAACGTCTTGGAGCTGGAGCCGACTTGAGCTCAATGCGAGAAAAGTCCAAGGTCCTTAAATTTCTATCATTGTTTAAAATAAAAGTAAATAATAATTAGAGACAAAGATCGAGATACATTAAATATTTATGATAATTTTTAAAGACGTCGAACACGTCGTTGCCACTATTGCCTGGTACTCAAGAGCCAAAACAGCCATTGAAAAATTATCACAATCGAACTGAACACCATTTGCCGACTATATAGTTAAGGGCTGGATCGGGAAGATATTGTCGAAAGTGAAGACGATATAGACAGGCAACTGAGATTAGCATCAACTAACCTAATAATTGAATCAGGTAGAACTAAGTGTGACTGTAAATAAAAATAACAGAAACGTTTGTGTGTTACATTATAATAATATAAATAAAATCAATTTTAAAAATAACGAAATTCTTATTTTATACAAAAAATGCGTTTGCAAGCATAACTAACACACAATGTTACAGTAAATATTATGAACCAAGCGAAATTTTTATAAAAAATTGACAAAATTCAATAAGATTGACTTTCCACAAGTCTCGTATCGACGATGATGCTCTTATGAGTTGCTGGAACTAAATAAGTTTCGTTTCATATAAAGTCTTGTATTTGACCAATCCTTATTAAAGTCGATAGATATACACAAAATACAGTTCCGTACTAATTTTTCCTGTGTTAATCTGCTTCCTTAAAAGACTTCGATTTCTTAAGCTTATTCTACTTAAAAGCATGCCGCTTGGGAAATATTGTATAGCAGATCATTAAAGGAATATATTCGTAAATGGGACAATGTAAATCAATCGAGAATGAATTCATTAAAGCTCTCCAACGTCAAAATCGAATCCTTCTATTTACTAATCTCTCACAGAACTTTCGCTGGGTTGATTGGGCTAACTCAGTCCACGGTCTTGGAAAAAAAAATCACAAATAACGATTGCAAATTCAAGGGGTATAAGGCGAGTTTCACGTTATTTTGGGATCTTTCTAAGAAATGTGATTCCTAGTTTTTTTTTTCAGATTTTTTTAGTATTTAATTTAATTCTTAATATGATATAGCAAACATCTTTTCTTATTCATTTGTTGATTTTCGCACTATCGTTTTCTAACTGTTGCTGTTGGAATTTTTGCAGTCTTCTCCTCCGGATTTCCGACAATTCTGAATTGTCACGTTCATTGTCGCTTGTTTGCCTACTCGTGCTCGGTTCCGGTGAAAGATTTTCGCGAGAATGCGTTATTGTGTCTATATGCTCTTCGCTACCTACATCTTCAATGTGTACATCCTTTTCCATGTCGGAAAGATTGTGGTTGGTTTGATTTGTATCATTTTGAGCGCTATTGACTGGTGTAATGATATCCTGCTTGGTCGCCGGTGTCGTTTCCAATGGAGCTTTGCTTGTTGATGGTTGGTTTTGTTGTGGTGTTGTTATGTTACTGGTGGCACTTGATGATGTTAAATTATCCCCTGTACTGGCTGTTGCTGTCCCGACACCAGGCGGCATTGGTGGAAGACGAGCAGTCACCATTGTATACTGATTCATCAATGTTGTAGCTGCGTCCATCAGTAGCTGGACATTTTGCAGCAGCTGGAAAAATAAATAATATCAATTAAATAAAAGTATTTGAGAGCACTGGTAAGATGGAAACGTAATATAACAACCATTGCACGCAACCGCTGGAGGGAAATGTAAGCATGCAATTCAAAGTGAACAGACTAAATAAGGGTTTGATGAATTTAATGAGACAAGTGTACGATATTTTGCAATAGTATAAAACAAATCATCTGGATCAGAATGCTAAATAGAAAAAAAGTTCGTACTTTCTTCATTATATTTATATGGTACATATAAATAGTAAACGTAGTCGACCTACTCGGTAGCATAGTTAAATGATTACTTCTTGTCTAGCCATTGTTAAGAGGCAATCAAGATAGTTTACTTTGACTTTATGGTTTTTTGATGATGCCTTCATGTGACTTTGTGCCGCCGTGACTTATTGCCGTTTCTTCTATGTATCGTCGTTCTTCGTTGAAGTACGGATGCGATATTGGCATACTAATTAGTTTTTGCGATTATAAGTTGCAGTTTCTAGTGTGGTTAGAATCCAATTTTATGTCCATTGCGTCTCCGTTGGTTATACATTATATTTGAGGTGGTTTCTGATTCGCTGTCTACAGTTTGAATGGAACTTCTTTCGAATTCCTCTTTTAATTGTAAAATTTATGCTTCGATTACTGTCTATAATATCCATTTGTACTATAACTACCAGTATATGAAGGCTTGAACTACACAAAGAGGGAAAAGCACGGAGCGAGGAGACTTAGTAAACATCGAAATACGTATTCACATATTCAAACCTTTGTTGTTTTGTTGTTTCTCTATCTCTTCTATTCGACGCTTTTATTCTACGCAACATAGAGCGAAAAAATGTCGGGCAATAATATTGTACAGTATATAAGCAGGCTTGGGATAATTTGTTAAGGGTTATTGAATCCAGAAGGGTTAATTTAAGCACGAGATATTGGCTAATTAAGTATGAAATCTTATTGGAGGATTAACGTTTAGTTAATTATTCTCCGGCAAAATATAATGTGATCATTCAAAATGTGGGCCTAATGGCATAATGTAGGCCATTTGAATGGTGGCTTGTCGATTCCGTGTTTAATACGGGCATTTCAAATATATTCAAGGTGATACTTCCAACGGGCGGTCAGGTTATTCCTAGTTCTACAGTTACCAATAGTCTGCTATGAAAGGTTAGAAAAAGCCTCTTCAAAAAAACTGGAGCACAGGTTTTTCTCATATGGCGAAAGATGTTCTTCACAATATGTTTTTTGTGCAACAAACTTTCCAACTTCATTAAAAAATACAATTAATAGGCCCGAAATCTCGCTATTACAATGATTGACGAAGAGTTCCTAGGACCAGCTCTCGCAGTTTCAATAATACAGGACGGTTTGTTTTGCTAGCCAATTTACGCTCGTCCCATTTCTTGAAATTGAATGCAAGATATCTCCGCCGTTATCGATTGGCCACCTCTGATAAAACTCAAGTAAATAACATCTGTGTTGGACCAGTAAACAGACGCGATTAGTTTATTTTGTTATTTTTTTCCCCCTCTTTTCCAGTGTTGTGAGTCTGTGAAGATGATGATATTTTTAGCATTGTCAGTGGTGTGTTCCATAATGGCTAGGTATGTTTCCAGAATTTCCGCATTATTAACTGAAGATATGTTGTTAAGTTTGTAGAGATTAGTTGTTCCAGTGTTTACGTGATGAATAGCACATCCTGTGCCAAAGGGATTTTCCGCTGCATCCGTGCAGAAGACTTCATGGGTGTCTATTAATGAGTCCACTATTGCGGGTAATGAAGTTGTAAGACCATTGTAATCGATAAGGGGCATGTTGTGAGTGAAGTTATTGTCGAAGTTGTTGAGTTGAAATAAGAAATTTTTTTGGAGATGTGTTAATTTCTCCCTAGCACATGTTGTTTATGAGGTCTTGGAATTTTCTATGTTTTAACGTATAGTTAGAACTGACGTTTTCAGAAAGTAGTTTTCTGAATTCGCTGTCGTGAAGGTTTTTAAGTATTTCTTTCGCTATAAGAAGGCAAGCTCTCAATTTAAATGTGGGTTCTTTGGATACAGCTAGCGTGATTGTGTTAGAAGCTGTTAGGGGGACTCCCAGGCATCTTTTTAGTGTGGCGGCTTTGTTAGAGTCAATCTTCTTAAATAGGTATTGCGGAGCATCTGCCATGTTCCCTAAATTGGCCTCGAGCTGTGGTCTTATTATTGCTCTGAATGTGTTAATTGCCTTAAGCCATGTTTGGGGCTTGACAGTTTTTTGATAATCTGTTTGTAGATTTTCGCTTTAGTTTGAGTTTTCGCTATCTGGTCTCTTATATTACCTTTGTTGTTGATTGGACGCCCTAAAAAGGTGAAGTTATTTACCCACTTGATATTGATTCCATTGAGTTGAAAGTATTGTTGAGGTTGATTATTCGCATAGAAATGAATGGCTGAGGTTTTATTTATATTTAGTTCCAGGTGTAATTCTTTTACAATATTCTGGAAGTACAAAAAGCTATTTTGTAAGTTGAGGAAGGTTTCTGAAGTGTTTCGCCCTTTGCCAATCAGGATAAAGTCGTCCGCATACTGGAGCAGCGTTGTTTTTTCGTTGGTGATGTTGTGTAGTTTATGCGTGTAAATGTTGAACAGAATTGGGCTTAAAACGTCCCCTTGTGATAGTCCGTTTTCCAATTCGATTGCACTGCCATCTATCGTGAGGATTCTCAATTTCAAGAAGTTATCTATCCAATTGATGTAGTGAGTGTCAATGTTGAAATATGCATTACTTTCGATTTTGTCTTGGCGTTGCATTATTGCCTAAACAGCGCCAAAATCTCACCAATTATCGAAGATAAGAAATTTCTTACTGAGTATCTGAATTTATCTGGTCATTTCTCATCGGAAATGCGACAGTGATTCGGAAGTGCGTGGACTCCCTTCAGCATTCCCATCTTATTAGGCTTCGGAAGTCTTGAATTTAATTTAAGTATGTCAATATCCAATTCAGTACGTGTGGACTGTCCCTCACTTCTATTTGGAGTTATGTTGCGAAATGTGCACCACTTCTGACTTGTTTTCTTGGCTTATTCACCAGCGATATATACGTGATGCTTATTTATTTACTTAACTGATTAACACCGCAACCTGTTGCTATTTAAATATTAGTTTGTCCCATAAGTTTGGTCCCTTTTTCGATACGAAATGAATACATGATATTTTTTTTTTTTTTGAAATTTGAATTATTATTTTATTTAAAAACCATTCTGTTCTATAACCTTCTTCAATCTCTCAAAAAGCCTTCCTGTGCTTTTTGCAAACTACAAACTACTGCCTTGCAAAATGTTCATCTATGTCCATTTCTATTTCGCTTATGGATTTGAATGATTTACCACGGAGAGAATTTTTTAAGGAGAGGAACCAGTAATAATCCGCTGAATTACGGTGGATGAGGTAGAAAGTGCATATCAGACACTCATAATTTAGTAGGATTTCTCCATAGTTTGGCAGCATACGCCTTATACGGTTTTGTGATGGAAAACGACGCCTTGTCGGTTCGCCAATTCTGATTGTTTTTCTCTTAACGCGCCTTTCAATATATCGCATTTGTCAGTCAATTTCAGTTCAATATTTGTCAAAAGTTCAATATTTGTCAGCATTGATCGTATTACCCTGAAGAATCAGCTCGCAGTACGCTACACCTTACCAGTCTCACCCAATGCACAAAAGAAGCTTCTTCGGTCGAAGTCTAGGCTTTATAACAGTTAAAGGTCTTTTCCCTTAGAATAAGTTCGTTTTCGATGCACATTTTCATATAAAATCCAGGTCTAATCTCCAGAGTCTCCAAGACTCTTTAAGAAAAGATTTTTTTCATGTCATCTCATGTTCATGGTTATGAACCCGATATTAATATCCATTTGTCTATCCCATCTTGATTAAATGCTTATGTACCCTTCTCTTGGGAATTTGAGTGGCATCCAGTTTCTCATACACACACTCTGTCGCGAATATCGATCGAGTATGTCTTGATTCCTATCCGTCGTTATTTGGCGGCTGCTGCGGTCATCTTTCAACTTTGCTAACGCTCTGATTTTTTTAATCAAATGGGTAAACGGTCCAAATCTCGTCTCCACTGTCCTTTATAGTATTGCCTTTTTCCAAGGTATGAATCGTAACATGCCCCAAATGCATCTTTTGGCTCTCCATACTGGTAGATGCACAAAAAATTTAAGAGACTATGTGATCAAGGAACCAACTTCTTCCAACTTCTTATTTGATAATAATTATCGTGTCACAATAGATGTTAGCATTAAGGATGTAGACTAGTAATCTAAGCTTTGCGTAAGGGTCACCTTTCCATTCGATCTGTTCATCATAGACTTGCTGGTTTACGATGGTTGAGCATTTGGAAAATCGATGACGTGAAAAAATTCTGGGTATTAAACATTTTTTCACACTGATTTACTAATAATCAAAAGTGCGTTTGGAATCAAATCGATTTTATAATCATGCAGTCGAGCGTGATGCGGTCCACCGTCTTTCTCGTGCATGTTTCTAAGTATAGCCCGTATAAAAATAACCCACTTGGCTCTGATAATACTAAACGATAACATGATTGTCGATAAATTATATTGTTTTTCTTTTTCTTAGAAGTTTATGAGCTTCGTATTACAAGTCAGTCGATATCAGTATCATGTTCGATCAAGGATTGACCACTCTCGTTGCACTCGAGGGTCCACCCGAGGGATGAATGACATCATTAAGAAATCTATGACTCAAATCTATGTTGCTAATGAACAAGTCCGAATTCCATTGAATTGATGGGATTTTATTTGGTGATCTCATACTTAGAATATGTCTGCTATTATCAGTGTACCATATCAATTACTGTTTGGTGTGTCTGATCACCTGATTGTTATTATTTTTAATAGTAATGAAGCTAACCGCTGGTCATGCTTAAGACATTAGTCCCAAACCTCGTATTTGAACTTTATTGCACTCATTTGGTATAAATATTTCCATTTAAAGCTTATTTTAAAACACATGAAATCATGCAACAGTGCTCACGAACAGCCACTTATCACTTCATTAACTTTGCATATGTTAATGCATCTTTTTTTTTGTATTTTTGTACTTTTTCGGCTGCACAATCTTATCAATTAAAACAAACCGAAATATCTATTCAATTTATCACATACCTTAATACGTTCTTCAACGTGTCGTCTTTCATTGCCTTCCATAGCTCGAACCTCTTCCTCCGTGAGTGTGGCCAGATTGGGAGGCATTGGCGGAATTGGTGGAATCGCATATGGTGGCATAAAGGGGAAAGGTGGTAAAGGAAAGGGTGGCACTTGCGTAGCTCCTGCCGCTCCAGTGTTTGTCCCAGGTGCCGCATTTATTGGTTGTCCGAAGTTCTGGGCGAACAAGTTGGCAAAGGGATTTTCTTCTGCAATAACGACATCACATGACACATGCAACAAATCAGATTTTACTTTAAACTCACGTCCAATATTCGCATTGTTGTTGTTATTATTGTTATTCATATTGAATCCGGGTAAAGGACCTTGCATTCCTGGTATCCCCACATTCGGGTTGATATTGGCCGCATTCACTGCTTCAGGTCGTGGCGGTGGCGGCGAAGAAGTTCCGTTGGTTGGCGTTCGTAAGATATTGAGTCGGCAAGTCGGACAAGTCTGCTGTCGTTGGAACCATGATCGCAAACAAGCTGTATGGAATATGTGTCCGCATGGTAGTTTTTTCGAGTTGCTCACCATGTCTTCGCTGAAATACACACGAATGTTTACTAACACATTCGCATACAGACAGCACAGCAACCGCGATAAGCAAGTTTTGTGTGAAAAAAAAAAATATATATTTACCGGCAAATAATACAAATATTATCCGACTGTGCTAGCTCTTCGGGTGTAGCATCTGGGTAGAGAGTGTTCATGTTGCGGATCGCTCTACGTGACATAATCACATCGTTCAAAGCTTTCTTGAAGTTTCTGTAAATGGTAGAGATTATAAATATGTATGAGTGTGATTAGCATGATTTTTGTTTAATGTTGGTAGCCAACACATGCTACAAGGTGAAGCATGTTCGTTTAAAATACAAACAATATAGGTTGTTATCATTTTTTAATTAAGACAACTGGTAAAATGCTTTGATAAGTGATTCGGCTTGTTGTATTACGTGGATGTAATCAATTTGTGAGTCCATGGTTGCTACCGAATTAGTGTTTGAATGTAGGTGTTAATGTAGATGTGGTAATAAATTATTAACAGTTAGTTTGCGTTGTTTTTTAGTGCTATATGGAAGAATATTTCTATTGCAAGCCAATCTGCATGTTTAAGTTGTCAAATTTGTGATGCTGTTGATACAGTACAAAAACAGTGTAGGAGTTATTTTATTTGACAATTTTTTGAACATAGAAAACAGAAACATCAACCGACTCGTTTTTATTTTTTTAAATTATTTTTTTTATTAACTGTCTTGGCTCTACTAAGATTTAATTAAGCGATGAGGAAAGTAGAGCGGTCATAGACCGAGCATGAGTTCTAGCTACTGATCACAAATACTGTGATAGCAGTGACGAGAAAATAGAGAATACCAACAATATCAACACCCGTTACAATGCAATTTCGTTACTTTTCGACTCTGCTCAGCAAATCGGTCATATGTCTGAGAGTAATCCTCGCTATTAAAATTAGCAAAGCCGTCTTTTTAGTAAAGTCACTGAGCAGGCTGTTAACGATTTTAGCGGCCATCGAGAAACAGAGGGGGAGGCCTATTACTGTCGACGCTTAATTCGATAGTATTGTATGATATCTACACCCGGAGTAACTTGGCGGCCGTCAAATACAGCGCAAGAAGAATTATACAACAAACGTGAGAATCACTTGCATCTTCTGTACTATCTCTTGAGACACAGAGTCTATTGCGGCAGTAGGGTAGTAGACCGCAGAAATAAGTTGAATCTAGTTCGGTACTGGTTATCTAGAAGCTGTTTCATAAACCTATGCCACTGTATTTCGAACTAAACGAATGGATATCAAACAGAAAAGAAGAGGTTAGCAGTCCTTTTTGTCAATTTCACAAAGCAGACTCTGAAAACTCACTCCACACATTTCTGTAGCAATCGTTTTTCTCTTGTGAGCAGTTTCACTTGACGTGCAAACAAGAGAATTTGGTCTGGTTAACATCGATTTTATCGTGAAAGCTGTGTTGCGTTCGAGTAGTCTTTAAAATCTAGCGAGTTATTATTTTGAGGAGTTCTTAGATTGAAAAAAGAGAAGTAACACTGATCGAGATGATTGCATTTATGACTACATGACAAAGAAAATACCTTGGGGAAATGTGATTATGTTGTGATGGATTTTGTCGGGAATGTTACAGCAGGGATTCGGCCACACTTTCTCCAATGAATTATTTACTTTAAAAGAGTACTGATATCATCATAGCAATGAATGCAAAAGCAATGCATTTGCATTCAGCAATGAATTTGATTGATTTCCCTGGAATGATATAGCAGAAATTTTATTCGGAAGTATTGTTCAAGTAGTGGCAGGTCGTGCGTCAATTTCATTCAAGCAAAGCAGGGGGATTTCAGTGGATGCGAATCGTTAATGTCCATTCTGTGCATGCCTATGACAAGTCTGTATAAAACAGTTTTTACAATTCATTTCAATTGTCGATAAATGAGATATTTTATACAAAGACCGTTTGATTTTATTTCCTCCTTTCACAAAAATCTTCAGTGTTTTATTTTTTTTATATTCGGAACATCCCGTCGTTCCCCGTCACTTCCTTTGATTCGTCCATAAACGCGTTTTGGGGGTGCACCATCATCGGTGTGATATTCCGTTCTGAATTTTGTCGGTTTCAAGTGTTCTTAACTATAGATTTGACCAATGTATGAATCAGGACGAAAAATAAAGACAAGATTCCGTGAGCACATGCGGGACTACAATAAAAGCTCACGAAAACCGAACGCGACTACTAAGTCTATCTTCGCAAACCACATGATTGACAACAAATGTATACGAACTCGCGTCAAGGAAACAGTGAAGGTCCTACATGTACAACATAAGCGACAACGGTTGAACGCACTAGGAAACATGGAAACATACAAACAAAAAACATTTGACGGACGCATCACCAACGAAAAAACAAGCTCTCCTTCAGAAATAATCTTCGAGTCGCTAAAAGTGCTCTGCAAAAATCAAAAGAAGCGCCATACGACAACAACAGACAAAGAAGTCCAAGACAAAATCGTAAAGCCCCTTCAAAATAAAAAGATCACGGACTTTTTCCTACCTGTATAAAAGGACACCTACCTAGCTGCATGCATAAACAAGGGACTTATACATCAGGACAAACGGGACATCACATCAATAATGGCGCACTGCCGAAACGAGTCTGTGGACGAATCAAAGGAAATGACGGAATGTTCCGAGTACAAATAAATATAATTCCATCCCCGTCGGAAAACATCATTTCTACGAAACAATCTTCAGTGAACTATATCTGTTTCATGCGGATGGTTCCAAGGCATCTGAGGGAGCGGGAATTGGAGTATGTGGGCCTGGCACCAAATACTACCAACCGATGGGAAGTATGCCAAGTATCTTTCTGGCTGAGGTTTATGCCATTGCTGTAAGCGCACGACTCAGCATAGACAGAGGATACAAAGGCAAAACTATAGCTATAATATCCGAAAGTCAAGCAGCACTAAAAGCACTAGAATCCCCGGTGATTACATCCAGAATGGTTCTAGATTGTTGCAATGCACTCAACAAATTGAGTGCGGACAATAGGGTTACCCTATACTGGGTGCCGGGGCACGCAGGTATCGAGGGTAATGAGCAGGCGGACCAACTGGCGAGGAAAGGAGCATCGACAGCATTCATCGGTCCTGAACCCTTTAGCGCAATTGAAATGAATCTCATTCACAGGGCCCTAAAGGAAAATGAGGATAGAGAATGCAATAGGCTCTGGAATGGACTTCCAGGGCTTCGAATGTCGAAGCTGTTCCTCGACGTTTATGACGAGAAGAAGTTTCGAGCGTGCATCGAAATGAATAAAAGAAAGCTAAGGGTCCTGACTGGGATGTTCACGGGGCACTGCACACTCGGAGGGCATCTCAAAAGGATGGGCTTGACAGCGAATGATGAGTGCAGATTTTGCAATCTTGCGGAGGAGACACCAGTGCATCTGCTGGCATACTGCGACGCACTGTCCCGCAGGAGAAGAGACAGTTTGGGAAGCTGCTTCCTTGTCGAGGAGGATTTGGGACGCCTGAGGCCGAAGCAGATCATTGACTTTCTAAGGATAATCGATCTGCTTGAGGCGCTCTAGGCGCATCGGAAGCGGGGGCACAATAAACCTGTAAGGGTTGACGTGCACCATCCCCGACAATGAATCAATCAATATCTGCTTCATTTAAATACTGTAGACTAACGGATGTAGAAGTTTTTGACACAGTTAACAGAGTTCGCTTGAAGCGCAAAAATTTGAGGGGGAACAATTACAGCAGTGCGGTTATTTAAAATTTTCTAGATCATAATTTGGATAAATTAATGATAAATAAATGATAATCTATACAGTTTTTCTAAAGCTACATCTAGCTGGTACTCAAGCGACCGAGATTTATGTTCCAAATAACTTGGATTATACCGTTCCAACGTTCTCTGGTGAAATTATTATTTTTAAAGGAACTAAATTATTACAGCATCATGTCCGACTGGTATTCTTTCTGTTAGTAGATAGAAGATAAAGGTGATGATGAAAAAGAGATTGTGTGGAATTTTCCAGAGGGTGAGTGGCAAAGCATGCTCCTAAAGCCGCATTAGTAACTTTGTAAAAATATTTTAAAATGGTAAATACTAATTTTCTAAGCAGTTCGATGTAATTGGTGGTGTTGAAAATCCCTCAAACCAGAGAAAACTCGAATTCAAATATATATAAAAGAGTACACTTACGTTATATGAATGAATTCTGATATTTAGATATTTTATAAAGTGTACAGATAAAGTCAATTTAGACACATTTATAGAGCATTTCTACGTACACAAATGAAAAGCGATTCATTTTTGACCTCTCTTGCTAGCTCTTCGCTTGGTCTGTTTTCAATCTTTTTCATGGGCCTGGAATAAATATCCTCAATGCAAACTGGAAACTCATTAATATTGACAAATTTTAATCGACATATGTTAATTCTTGCTTAAAGAAACCATCAGGTAAGGCCAAATTAAGGTAACTTCTCACAATAAACACTGCGACTTCATCTAACTCAAGGAACTAATAGCAGATATTTCCATGAATAATTATGGCTTGTCAACTTGAACGTAATGCCACTGTCACAGTTCAGGCCGTTCTGACGAAGCAGTGAGCAGCAAATCCGACAACCCTTCTCAGATCGTACCAAGTAACAACCTCATTAGAAATTAGTCAGGACCATATATAAGGAGTTGGGATATTACAGATTACTGTTGTCTCTTCGATAATAAGCCCCCTATCGTGTCTTGAACCGGGAGATCATGGTTTCCAAGGCTGAAAAGTGGTATTGGTGGTATGGAAAAGGGTACGAACTATCGAGTCTCCGTGATTTCAATAAATTTCTTTGAGGAGATTCATAATGACTAGAAAGTCTTCGTCGCCTAATTCGTTCAGCGGAGATGAGCGCTTATAGACCCCTTATTCTTTTTTTACGGAACAGTAGAAAACGAAATCCATAAAAGCTTTTAAAATTTATTACGTTGGTCTTGATGATGGATTTTCTTGTAACTGTTTTAATTTTTTTCAAAGATTAAGGACATCTTCCCTAAATTCAAATTCTTCCCTAAATAATACAAAAAATAGACTGTCGAATAAAATAAAAAAGCGCAGAAACTTCGCCAAGTTTACGTTTACGTACCTTTCAATAACCAACCTCGTTCCATCAGCGAATCAAAAATAAAAACTAAATACTTACTGAAGACTAGAGAGTCAGAACAACGCAGGCCACGCATGAAATTCATGTTCAAACAAAATATTCTGAATCCTGAAAATGTTGCCATATTTAAGAAAAAGTACTGAGGGGATACGAAAAAAAAGCCATGGAAATAGAAACTTAACCCCTTGCACTGCGCTACCCAATACCGCTGAATTTCAGAATAAGCCGTGCCTAAGCGTTGCACCCGAATGGTCGTGAAAAATGTCGAAGCGGCGAAGCCTGAGTGTCGGTATTTTGAATACGATATTTTATGACTGAGTGCGAGATAGGCTTGCTCGTGTTGACTTCACGCGATGGTGCTTTGGTGTTGCTAAGGAGCTAGACTCGTGATATCCACGTTTAATGTAGAATTGAACGAGCCTGACTTGTGATATTCAAGTTTGGCCTAAAATGATCATCACGAGTCAGACTTGTGCAAATAGCTTGCACCATTTAAATCAAAATCAAAAAATAAATTTTCACATTGTTTCAAATGCAAAGTCGTTGGAAAATATCTTGAAATTATCGAATAAAATTTAACCGCGTCGCAAATCAACATATAGATTTCATTTCTCAAATGTTAAGTCATTTTTCTTCTACGTTTTTTAATAGAATTAAAAATCCCAATTTCTACTTACCTCATTGTAAAGAACATCGGCCGGAACACAAACATTGGTAATGCATAAATTTTCGCCATTATTATCACAAACAGAACGTACAATATAACTCGTATCAATCCAATTACGAGTTCAGTGTATAATAAAAATACGGCTTTATTCTCCCAAGGGCTATCAGCACGCAATTCGGCCGCATGTAAGACATATTTCACAGTTGTATTCGCGACCATTGTTATTAAAATTGCATATTCAAAGCCGAAAACCAATTGTACTGTGGGTCCTTTTATTGTTACCGATTCGTATGCATGTGCGATCATAAAATAATCCAATAGACCTAGAACCGTCAGCAGGGAAGCGACACGTAAATGGAATAGCCATCCAATAACCGGACTCCGTTCCATCTGAAATATATTAATATTAGATTTTTTTTACTCATTATTTAAATTTGTATATGTCCTTACATAGTCAACTCGTTCCTCAGCCAACCAGTGGAATGATTTTAGAAATAATAGAACCGTAAAAAGAGCAACAAATCTCGAATTGAAATCGTCTCGAAATACTGTGAATGCTAAACATGTTTCAGTTAGAGCATACCAGAATCGTTCCATTAAATGCTCGAATTCAGCAGGTCGTAATGTGCCCAGAAATATCTATGTTTGATTGAGATGAAGAAAACAATTTTCAAATGCATGAACAATGTAGATAAATGATAAACTACTTACTTTTCTTAATAATTTACCCAACATAATTACTACAACAAAAAACTGTATATATATCACCTGAAAGGGAAATGTGTTGAATTAATCAATAATTAAAACATTTTGGATTCAGAAATTTTTAATGTTTTTTATTTAATTAAGGCTAGCTATTAAGGAATAGTACAGGCGATCCTATCAGTTTGATTTAATTTGGGGTAATCTAATTGTGATCATTCCTTTTACAGTTTTACAAGTCCTGGAGTTTAAATCTTCAAAACGATGTCTGTCAAGTTGTAGTCTGTTGCGAGCTCCCTCAACATTGCCCATTATTTTTGCTATACTTTGCCTATATTTACAAAGTATTTGATCCATTTATCGCATGCATTAAGTTAGCGTCGTCGAATGAGACAAATGTAATCGAAGTCGACACTACTTAAGTCGACACCGAAATTATTTAACGACTTAAGTCGACACCGAAAGTGTGACAGTCCTAACCAGACTTTACGATTAGAATAAGTGAGATTCAATTCTTCAAACATTGCGATCCAATTTTTTTTTTTTTTTTTTTTTTTGCAGCTTGTTGTAATTAGCAAGGATATAAGGATTTATATGCACTGATTCTTCTTATCATTTGGTGGCTTTCTCTGTCGGGAGCCCTCCTTATTCTCTACCACTTCGTGTTAGTTGTTTACTGCATCTTGTCGACATGATCTTTCTGTCGCAATTCGCGTTGCTATATGGATGTTATGGATGTTGTGGATGATATTGGACCTATATTAGATCTATCATACTTCTATTTTCATCACAATCGAAATAGCGCGTGCCTTTCGTAATAGATCTATTTTTCCTAACAAAATCCATTTCTATCGGATTATTATATGTTGTTGTTTGGGTGAGGAAAATACCTTTAAACTCCAATTGAAGCCAAACTCGAGTAAAACTTTTATAAGACTTAATTTTGGAGCGATCAGTTTTGGATCAAGATCAATGTTGGAAAATCAGGAATCTCAGCAAGAAAGGACGAAGTTCTGAAATGGTGAGAGGTCAGCAAAAATTTTTATTAAACGTAACAAATCAAGATTAATTTTATTCTTCCTTCGCACCATGTTCTCAAGTTTTTCTTGAACCATTTTTGAAATTTTATTATTTGTTTGTAAGTTATCTTGTTTTTTTACAGTTAAATTTAGGTTCTCAATTTGGACATATCCTTTTCATCAGAAGGGGATTAAGGTGAGGGCTGAGTTGGCTTCAGCTTCAGTTTCTTCTCTGTATGCGCCCAGTTGCCACATATCGTTGTTTCTTGCTGGAGATGCGGATTCCATCCGTTCCAAAAAATTTATTTCTTGAATTGACAAAGTTAGATCATTTGAATATCTGATCGTGAAATACCCTACGGCTAATGCACCAATTGCATTAGTCGGATTGGCTATGATTGCTTTTTCCAGTCTTGTCTTATTGTGCGCTCTGTTTGGCAGTATATAAGTTGATTGTTTTATTGCATTGATTCGTCGAGTTGACTATGCAGGATTTGTTGCTAAAAACAAAATTGCTTTGAGCAATGGGTAGTACTTTAGTCATATCGTTTTTTCATTTTTTTCAGCATATCCTGCTAGCCACTCTTTACTTAAATAGTGTTATCTTAACTGTATCAAAAGGGACGCTGTTTTTACTGCCATTTGCTGCTTCGATATTTCGACATTGATTAGGATGAACGTTTTCCACTCACAGGTCATTGAGATTCAGTAAAAAAAGACAACAAAGAAGACGAAACTACACACGGAAGATGGCGCACCGCTGAACCACGTATGTGAACGATACAACAAAACCGACGGAACTTCGTTCGGATAGCAAAAACACAACATTTTCATCCCAGTCAGACATAAAACGGAGTATAGCGAGAGTCAGAAATTGGACTGTTGTTTTCGGTGATTCTCATTTTGGTGATATCGTATTCTATACTTATTCAAATTCCGTTACACCTATAAAGGAGAATGAGTCTTCTAACATCATGTTGTTCTTGGCGTTCTATGCTGTCTAATCTATGATAGCAGCACATACCGCCATGATTTGTACATTATTAATGTTAGTCTTGAGTTTGTATAATATATTTGTTTCTGTATCAAAATGGTAAACAGTACATTTAGTATTATACTTCCATTTTCAGTGCTTTTGCTTCATATTGAAGAAACAACTATTACTCTAATACCAAATTTACACCCGCACAAATACTTGAGAATTATCTTTGCACTATGCAGTTTTTTATATTATAATCGTGTTTGCTTACCATGCTCAGCAAGTCTTTCGTACATTTTAGATTTAAAGGGCAAAAAACTTAGACTAAAACCTAAGAACACCTTTATTGGGAGATACAATGACATGGTCTACCATTTAAGAAGAAAACAAACACAGAAATATGCTGGAACACTGTCTAATTATCACTTTACAGAACGGAATTTGCATTTTTGGCAGTTCGCTCGCGTTGCAATCATTTGGCCTGAACAATGCAAAGATTTTTTGACGAATTGAGTTTCCATTTGAAATTCCCACATATCAATCATTTTTATGTGAGAATAATATAACTTCCACAAGTTAAGTTTGGAAACAAATCGTTCCCAGCCAAAGGTTCAGTCTTTGCCAATGGTCCATTCTCTTGCCCTTCAGAAGATAAGGAAAACTCCAGTTCCGTGTTCACCAGGTGTTCCAGTTCTGCTGTTTGATTCTACACGTTATTTCAAGCGATTTAAAACGAACTGTCTTCCTTTATTTGAATGCCCAGCCGTTTGGCTTGTTCACTTGAAATGTTATGGTCAGCAAGCAACGCCACAACGATTCTTTCGTCATTACTCTTCGACCCTAGGTGTCGTTAGGCTCTTGTTTTATTAGGGCGGGGCTTAGCTTCTCTAATGTTTGGTACGATAAAGACGATATAACTTTTTCTACTGTAGTTTCATCGTCGCACTCGTTTAATATAACTACTTCAGTACGTATATCGTTATGCATTCATTGAAAACTGACTAAAACAAAAGGAAATTTTATGGTGATGTAATTGTCTTCGTAATGTCTTCGAAGAGAATGAAAGCCATCGAGGAATTCGTTTGAAGGCAGGTCCTTGTTTATTTGGTAGCTCATATCATAGCATAAACCTAAAATTTGTGGTATTTGATGAATATTGACTCTCCGGATAAGTTTAATATTTATCGAACCGTGACTCAACTCGAGCTTGGTGCAAGTCGATTCGAATATGTTTTAGTTGCAAATATTTACAATTGTTTAGATAGGGGGCACGTTATCATAGTGTAATTGTGACTCCAAATTTCATTTCATAATCACTTTTATGCTAATTATAATATCGCGTTGATTTTGTCACTCCCAAGGGGCTAGACAATATGAATAATCGCGGAGATAGCTTATCTAATACATTCTGACCACTTTCGCTTCTTCAATTGGGAATAAATTTCGCATTTGTCAGAATGTCGTTCGAGATAAACATTCGTTGTTTTTCGATCAGATACTGATTACTGTTTTTTACAAGAAATTATAAAAGGTTCTAGCAAGATTTTCAGCTTATCAATGCAAAATTTTGTTCTAAAATAGATTTTAAACGGTTTTTTGAGACTTCAGGAACTGAAGTGTAGTCAGGTGCCAGCGATCATTGGAAAGGACAAATGTGTGACACATACCCAGCTGCATTGTAATAGGTAAATAGGCGGCAAAAACCGATAATGGGAAGTTAATAGTAATCGATTCTTTCCGAAATAGGGCACTTGTTCATTTTCTCAAGGGCGCTCCCGGACACTGTCCATCGAATCGGAAAAAGTCACGACATCTCAACCACTATCGCGTCGAGTGTCTTCGCATCAAAACAATTCACCGTATGGTAATGTCAATCGCAACGAAGCACCCCAATACCTCCTGAAAATGATTATGCATTACATTTACTTACGGCCATCGAAGGATTGGATTTTGTGATGTAGACCACCGCCGGATAGAATTGCTTTTTCTGATAGAAGGCATTCCCGATGACAACGGCGGTCAAAGCCATGCTCAAGGCGGACAAACCGAGCGAACGCATTTTCACGTTTCTAGCAGCCCAACGGCTGATCGACGCCAACAATAATCGAATTTTGATAGCGGACAACTGTAACGGAACACGGATAAAAGAGAAAAAATAATGTAAATTATCATAGGAAATTTTTTACGACTCGATTCGGGCAGTACACGTATGTGTTTTTGTATTGAGTGAGAACTGTCAATTGTCTAGTCGTTTCAGTTCGGTTTGATATCGTTTGACAATCGTCGATAATCGTGTTCTGCGGTTTGGGGTTTTGTACAGCTTTACAGAAATTGAGTCAGCATGGGCGGGAAATTTCAAATTGAGCGAACTGTGAATTAGCACATCGGGAAGGATCACCATCGTAGAAATATGTCTGAGGTTCGTCCCGAAAGATTCGTGTAATGACGGCCCCGTTTGTATTCTGTAAAAAAAAATTGCAAAAATAAATGGAAGAATCTTGATAATTACATTCATTAGAGTTTCCATGTAATTAAAATTATATTCTGGAACTAGTTGAAAACTGATTGTGTAATTTATAGTGTTGCATAAGATGAACACCGTATCGATGACGAATTTCGTATTCATTGCTTCGGCTATTGCAATCATATCTTTATTACAATGTTTGTTGGGAAGGATTGTGAATTGCACAATCTTACATGAATAAAAAGATAAGGCAGCCCAAAAAATGTTGATATACTAGGTCAATTCTTATAATAACTTTTTCGGATCAATAAAATACTAAACAAATAAAATTATTCTTACAGTTTTCACGATTTATATCAATGATGAAATCATGATTATATCAATCATGATGACAATTTCGATACTTTGAAGAACTCTTTCTTATCTATCTTATTTGCATATATATAATCGTAGGCTTAAAGGATTTGTACCTGTATGTAAATTGGAGCGACTGTTCACTTTAGCTCCAATTCTACAATTCTTATAGGTCCATCTGCAATTAATAAAAGGCTTATGTCTTTATTTTAGACCTAAAAACGAAATGTGCTTCCCTCCAGTATCGAGCCAATCATTGTGGTTACTTGCAGTGGCAGCTAAAGTAACATAATAGTTCAGTAAAAGTAAAATGTAGTAATCAAATATTTATAGTATCATTCAAACGAAAGTAGCGCAAGCTAAAACCTGCTACATACCTTCGCTAAATAAATTTTTGCTGTTTCGTTCTTATCTTATTTCGCAGGAGTTTGATCCGGAGGAAATTTTCAATGGTTTTTTAAGTAAAGTATCCTAAAAGGATTTTTTTTTTCGGAAGGACGCTCGACATTGATTTTGCTCCGAAGACACCTAATATAGATACTGTAGAGGTGGAAGATCTTTCTATTGTTACCATAAACCACAATGATTGGTGCGTCGTTGACATAATTATTGATACAAATGCTAGTTAGCGCAATTATGGTTAGTAGATTCAGAGCTATTGCATTATACAAAAGTGCTCTATATCCACCATATCATGCGAACAAAGTTTTGCAATATTTCACTTAGTAGTAAGTAAAGTAAACTTTTCACGAATATTATTTGTTTTTATACACTACGAAAGACGATTTCTAAATGTCATCTTTATATTTCTTC
Organism: Stratiomys singularior; assembly: GCA_954870665.1. Classification (NCBI taxonomy): domain Eukaryota; kingdom Metazoa; phylum Arthropoda; class Insecta; order Diptera; family Stratiomyidae; genus Stratiomys; species Stratiomys singularior. Next base: position 158,055,605 of record OX940878.1, on the reverse strand, counting down.
TATTTCTTTTTCATATTAAGTGCTTAGGGATGGCCTGGTTACACACGTCACACCTGTAACACAAATGTAAGTATAGTTGCTACGAGTTAAATTAAAATGCGTGGCCAGAGTCGGATCCCGACTGCTACTAATAACGGAATTTAGGATACAAATGTGGAAGGTTTATAAGACACTTTGCATCTTTTATGTCGATTAAATTCAAAGACTCTTGAAAACTTATTTGAATTGCATTTAATTTTAGTTGTAGCTCCACACGTAGGATAAAATTTAACCACTTTGAAGGGATTGACGGCCATTTTGTAACAAAATTTCTTTTGGAATTCCTTGTACTTAAAAACAAAGTATAATGTAAAAAATATTCCTGATTTCATCTTTTAATATCAATATTCCATATGAGATTTGAGTCCGTTATAAATCCAAATACTCCTATATATGCATACCTAATTCTATATCACTTAAATGCACAAGGCAAGTTGTTTAAAATCATTTCATGAAATCATCACTAAAAATTCATTACAGAAAATTTCCTTAAGAAGGAAAAAGTTTCCGGCTATGATGCAATTGAATGGATTTTCATAAAATAACTTCCCCTCATTTCTGCAACTGAGCGAACGTCAAGCAAAGTGGAGTAACTATGGCAATACTATCTGATAAGAAACTACTGAAGAAAATGAAAACAAATAAATGTCATTTGCCCGGCGAAGTGTGTCAACAAGATCGCTCAATTTTTATCTCAGAGTCCGGTTCGTGTCGGTTCAGATTTCCTTTAAATTAATTTTTATTTATTTCAATAAATATGGGCTTTGGATCAGTAATTTTGCACGGTTACGAAGAATTTGCGAAATACGTTAACGAACGCAAGAATAGTGAAGATGTGATAAATTTTTACTTTAGCGGTGCAAAAGATGAATCTGGCAATAGCTGGTGCCCAGACTGTGTTAAAGGTATTTTTGCTTGTTTTGTTCGATAAATTTCCTTTCCATTTCATGATTCATTTCATTTTGCAGCTGAACCATATGTGGAAAACGCCCTGGAAAAATATTCCGAACCTGATCAACAGTTTGTTTATGTGGACGTCGGCGATCGGGCTATGTAAGTGAATTTCAAACTACATTTTGTCGACTTTTGAAATAAGACATAAGGACTACGGTCGCAATAATTGATATCTGCATTGTCGCGCAACCTTGCCCAACCCCTAATCGATCGAGTGATAATTTCCAGCGTTGGATTAAGGTCAACAATAGCTGAATTGCAGTCGGCTCAATTAATTTAAAATTTTCTAATCAGTCTAGATTAGATATGAAGGAATTCAAATTCATGCTATGATATCGACACTAAATTCTCATTTCAAACACTTAAGAATACCGATTCTAATAATTTCTACAGGTCTAGTATTTTCCAGAAAATGCCAGGTGTAAGTCATTCCACTATAGCAAATTAAGGTCGTGCGCACTTTTGGAAGTAGGCATTGAATTTTTATTCATTCGACAACTATTCCTATCTCTTTGTTACATAATTAACTCAAGAATTTTTCAGTTTTTCGTTAATGTATGCCTTTTTAAAGTGTTTAAACTATTTCAAAGCTGAATAGTTAATTTTTCGCAATTGCTAGTCCTTACGTCCTTACTGCATTTAATGATGTCTTCAGCAAATATTTGTCTTAGTGAATTGCTGGTTAAACAATAAAAGGTCATATAACGAGTGAACTTGCACAAGAGAATGTATTAGTTTAGCATAAATCAATGCTGATTGCACTTTCAATAGTACGAATTTGCTTCTCAATTTATATCGAAATTTTACAATGAAATCTTCAAACATTACCAAAAATTCTAGATATTTAGAAAATAAGTACATAGCGAGTCCCCGTGAAAATTCCCATATGGTTCCTGTGGATATGAACCTTTATTCGCTTCCTTCACATTCAATGTGAAGGTGTCTGGAGTTTGTCTCGTTGCAAACACAACCCTCTCGACTTTCATCACTTTTTAATATTTGTCGTCGATTTGACTTGAGTGAGAAACTAGTAGAGTGGGAGCAAATTCAAAATAACGGAAAGAAATCACGAACATTTAATTCAAATTGTTAAGAAAAAAAATATTCAAAACATGGAAACAAGTCGAGATCGTTGCGTTTGCAACGATGCAAACTTCAGACACCTTCAATGTGATTGATTTACCTTATATAAACCTTCTGTGAAAACAAACAAAGTGTGGGAAAAAGTCCTGAGATATTTGCGACAATTTTCTTCCCACTTTTGATTGAATTGTTCGATGCAGTTTGAGTAATTTTCACTTCCTGTAAGGTTGTGGTTTTCGATGCATGCATTTTATGTATTCCACAGGTAAACCACAGACCTGATCGACTTCCTCTTATGCAACAGGGATTGGTTGTAAAATCAGCAAAATCGTAGCTTAGTTTTTCCTTTTCTCAAATATTTTATCTAATTTTCTAAAAAATTTATTAGTGTTGATTCTACTCTATATTTTGATGAAAATCTTCATCTCTGGAGTTATTTAAGCGGCTATCTGGTTAAAATTCCTCTAATTTTCCTTATTTTCTCATCCTAATCCTAGTCTACTTATAAAGTGTTCTCTTTTTCCCAAAGGTTCATTAATATTACTATCAGGTTAATAATATTATTGAAAAAGTTTTTTAATAAAAAGTTATTTGCTTAGTTTTTCCTGTTTGTTATATTTCGTCTACAATCGCGTTTTAGTGATACTCCATCTTCCGTGTGTTTTACTCTTCTAAATGATACTATGAGACGGTAAATATAGATAACAAAGAGACGGAGAACAATGTGAAAGTGTTCAAAAGACTCAATTTATTTTTTCAACCAATGATTCTAAGCTGTAAAGTGACCAAATAGTTAGATTTCTTCAAGAAAATGCATCAACGGAAGAAGTGTTGTCTTCCACTTTAACAATGCTGGACCATATATATCCTTGATAAGTCAGCGCTAATTGGGAAACCTTGGCTAGGAAGTTCTGATGCAATTATCGTTCAGCCTAGTATGTGCGCCTTCATTCGTTTGATCCAGTAGTTCCCAGAGCTTGCAAGATGATGTAAGGTTAATTTCGAGGGACCGATTTGACAATTGTCATGCTACTTCGCCCACTTGTCTCGGTTGTGCTTGGTTCTTCGCTCCAAAAAACAAAAATTCAGTTTCCAAAAAAGTTTTTTTCATCGAAATGGCATATAATGGCTTCAATACAGTTCATTTATAATTTGGAACAATGCTTTTGAATAATATCGAATAATCGACGAAGATTTATCCCAAACAGAATATTTCATATATTTTATTTTTTGTTTTAACTATGTTCGTTTACATATTTTAAATGGGCCAAGCATGCTAAATTAAAAGAGATATTGGCGTGAGTTTGAAATGTTTATCTAACAGTATATCCTGTGTTATTCACAAGTCCTTAAACAGAATTCTTTGGTGATGTCAGTGGCTTACATATGAAAAAATGTCATCAATGTCGTAGAAATTTCATCGCTAAACATGCGAGTTTTCGCACCTTTTGGTTAAAACGATAAAGAAGCCGCCTCAGCAACATCCTTTTAATTTAGAAATTAGCTTTTATCAGAATTGAAATATGTTTGTGAACTGAAAAGGCATGAACTTCACAACCAAATTGACGTTTCTCTGATCAGCACAAGCGAAAGGTTAACAAAACATTTATTTTGCACTTTCAACACCTTTCACTCAATTATTTTCGCACTCAACCATTCACTTTGTTGTTTTGTAAGTGACAGACAGCAAATATGTGGATGCCCGATCGTTTTGTAAAGTTTGCGTAACGCGATCAGAGTATGACTTTACAAAGGCTACACATTTTATGTGAACTTTCGGTTCGAATCGAATCACTTATGATTATTTATGTGGGCAGAGAATTGCAGGCCTTATAAAGTAGTCCTTATAAAGTGAATTTTTGATTTATTTGAAACTATTTGATTAATTGCAAACTTGTATATTTCTAACTGAATTCTTCTCAAATGTATTGGCATAACAGCAAGATTATTTCTTTGCGTGGAGTACAAATGCAAGCAGCAAATGCAACACTTTCTAAGCGACGTAAATGATCTAAGTGTTTGCGTTCCGAGGGCTTTTACTATAAAAAGAAAAATGTGTCGAACGCGACATCTAGGGCGATATCACAAGCTGTCCTTACTAGCCGAAGATATTCGTTCTCATATTCTCATTCCCTCCCAAAAGTAGAAATTGACTTAAAAGAAGTTTACATTTGTATGATCTAATATTGGAAGTACTGGCAGCCAGGTGGAGGAGCGTGCGTGATAGACGGGATACACCCATCCACTTTTTGCGCTTACGTACAAGCGGGTCTATAGTTATCAGACCAGATAGCAAAAAACTGTATCCTCAGAAAGTGAGAAGGAGCTGTGAGCAGCGTTCAATGCTTCCTCTCCATATACGCTTGGTATTGTTGCCGCGTATTTTTTACTTTGACGACATCAAGCCAACTTTCGATTCCGTACGGTAGCATCAAGTCTTTCTTTGTGACCAATATCAATCATTGTTTTTTCACCCGAGAGTCACCGTTCCATAATTCACCATTAAACTTTTCCGCAACATGCCTAAAGTTAGAGTTTGCTCCCCATAACGTAGATCGTACGAATTTGTTTCTAACAGATCAGGATGTCTAGCTTTGCATGTACGTACTGAATAGTTTCCTCAGTTTACATTGGCAAGCGATCATCCCACAATAAGGTATCGGATGTTTGTGCAAAATCATCCCTATCTCCCCAAAGCATAATGATTTTCGTTATCCATTCACTCTTACTCGTCCATTTATGTTATCCATAAACTCTCAATCGCGTCACCTTTTATTATTACATTTAAAAGCACTCAAGTATAGCTTATCGGATTTCCTTTGAATTTTCGTCAATATAAGCTCTTATTTACAACACAAATTTGAAATCAATTTATATAAAAAAGTAACACATACATAGTATTATGTTTTTTTCTCACAGAACATTTACCAACTAATCTAACATTGATTTTGCATTTCAGCTGGAAAGATCCGAAATGCCCATTTCGTACAGATAAGGACACACATCTTCAGGTCATTCCAACACTTTTGAGATGGAGATCACCGCAACGACTGGAAGGACCGCAATGTGAAAACGAAGATTTGTTAGAAATGTTCTTTTCGGATGAATAGATTTTATACATGCACACAAACGCATTATCCATCAACATATTTAGATAATGTTTGAAATTCCCAAAAAAAGAATAAATTTTTAACGAATTCAAAGTATTGAAGTTTTTTTTTCATTCATGATTAATATTTGAAATTTTCGTCGCAACAGCTAATATGTTACATATCATTAATTGAACGTTTCATCACTGATGAAGCTAGCATTGGTCGATTGTTAACGGATGCACTCAAATCCATAACGAGCTATCATCACGTTTTCTTCCTTCTTGCAAGTCTCAATGAATTCCGGCTGCATTAATCGTTTTTCATGAATGTTGATGCGCCTGCCATGTGTCCCCAATCAATTCCATGTCCATTTCAGATATTTATGTTCAATGCACGCCAAACGCCTATTGATTGTTTACTACACTCAATAACAAATTATCATAATATAAATGCTCGCCGTATGTATATGCTAACTGGACTTAACTGATAAGATTTATTATGGGGAGCATTGCGATTGCATATATCGTCATTGCCGCCGCCCTTGTTGTTGAAAATATCTTGCGGTGTAGCTCAGCTGGAATATTGCAGGCAAGTTGGAGCTGTTTCATGCTTTCATTATGCTTCACATATGCGATGGTTACTTTCGAGTTAAGAGAATTTTAATTAATCATCGGCTGCCCGGCTGACTGACTGACTGATACACGGCAGAACGATCAGAATGACGAGATGGCCTTAACTCATCAACCTTTCTTCAAGTTGGGAGTCGAGCCAGCTATTTCTTTGATAAGAAGTTTTAGGTGGTAGGGGTGAACGCTAATGTGGTAGTATCGGCTTACCGCTGGGTTAAATAGGAAATTGCTAACGGATGTATATCAAGTGCTTTATTTTCATTTGATCTTGGGAAAATTTAAAATACTGTGCTTGAATTCTGTTCATCGTAGAGGGTTGCGCTACGTTAACTACTTGCGAAATTATTGGGTTTTAGTTTGAAAATCTTTGAGGATTGAAATCATTTAACCGTCAATTGAAAACCAGAATTTGTTACACAAAGAAATCGTAAGCATTAGAAAATAAGACTTCATTGAGACTGGGCATGACCTTATTGTATATAAGGAAGCAAGCAAATGTTTCTGTTGCGAATTAATAAACGTATACAAGATTGTGGCGTACTAACGACTATCACTTAGAATATTAGGATATAGTGAAGCTCCAGCTTTTGTCTGCTTCGGCTTCCTTAATTTTGAGTTTTTTTTTCGAATCATGTAAATTCAAATGAGAATTGTTCTGCTAGGTTTTTTTTCAAGCAGCCTGAAGCATTGAATAAGGAAAAATGATGCTGAAAAAAAAATCTGACTATCTACATTTTAATGTTTACTTTTATTATCATCATTCAGGATTTGCTTGACCTGTCGGGGAGGCCAGGCGACTGTCCCAGAAACGAAAAATCTATGAAATGCATCGTCTGTATCAGATAACCAATGTCTATGCTGTGGTGTATGAATCTTCCTTACTTTGTGGAAATATTCGCCTACGCCTAATTCAACCATGCAAGTGCATAACAGAAGTTTGCCTTTGCATGTTTTTTTGCAATATTACAATATACGATACAATAATAAGTAAAAAATATTTATTTAATGCATAATAAATGAAAACTCCTTCCCTTTTGCTTAGTTGCTGCATACATTTACGAAGTGTCTACTAAATTTTGATAATCATAATTTGGATGCCGTCTATGCATTAAATCAGAGGTTCATATTCAGAGTGATGAACTTCTGTTTCCGTGTAGGGACTGCCAGGCACCGAGCGTTGACAGTTGCCTTCGAGGTAGCAATCAAACTCAAGCCTGATTTCGACCAAAGCTACTGGTGCATGTTAATCTTCAAATGAGCTGTGACCCTAACACACTTTAAGGCTCGCATTTAACTATTTGTTTTTTTTTTCTTCAGACTAATTTCGCAATGACAAGACAGAATTAAACAAATAGTAATAAGAATCAAAGTTAAGCGGGTCTAACTTAATTTAAAAAATAAGTCCCTTAACCTAGACCTAAACGCACAGTACAAAGGGGCTCGTTATTTGTACTACGATTACGAAAAATTAATGAGTAAAAAAGGTATTAGTATGAGCAAATGGGACCACAATCAGATTATTAATTTATAATAAATTATAAAGCAATAAAACATAAGAGTGCAGAGGTTGTCAAAAGCATAAATCTGTGTAGAGACTACAATTAATCTGATGGTGGGAAGATAAATACAAAAAGCGCCGGTGTATGAAAGTAAGACAAGAAGGAAGAAGAGTTAAGCGGGGAATCATAAGGCTGATATGACATAGTATGTTAGTATAACACAAAGGAAGCAAACTTACGTTGAACGTATTTAGTCGTCCAAATGAGGTAGAAATAATGAAGAAATCAGACATTTCGAGCTGAACTACTATACTGACAACAAATACTAAGCATAGTCAGCAAAACAATACCAAGAGAACTTACCTGGACGTTTTGGGATTAAAGCTGAGCTAAAAAAATTTTGTAGAAGCTAAAATGCATATTTGCGATTAAAGTAGCAGAAACATTCGCAAACATAGCGGCAGGAGCAAGTAGGACTTCAACAAAAGCCACAGGCGCGCTAACTCATGCTTTTAGATAGCAAGTCAGTACAATAGGCAATTGTTTCTAACCGCCTAGCGTGACACCTAGCTTAGGGCTGTGGGTAACTGCTTAACACTGCACTAACCGAAGGGAAGCAAGGACAATACTGAAATGAAAGTAATGCGAGACTTTTGACAAAAAGTGTGGTAGGAAACAAGCAGGGACGCACGAGCAATTGCTAGTTCTGTCTTTTAAAATATGGTAAGAGTGGATTTATCTAAATTTCATTAGCAACAATAGTGAAGTGGAAGTGAATTTATATTAAACACTATGAAAGGATACAAATTAGTCTTGGAATGTCAAAACTTTTGCAGTGGCAATCGGACTTTTTGATCTCGCTCTGAGAAATTGAGGGTCAAAGAACTTCTAGGCATGAAGTAAAATTGTGCAAAAACGTTAGTAGCAAAGTTAACAGATCCAACCGAATAGGCATTCTAGCAATTTTCATCGGCATGTGACTTGCATCAAGGACGAGGAATGCTTGGAACATTTTCAGGCATGTGACTAGCATCGAGGAAGAGGAAAGTTTGGAGCACTTTTTTCTGGGTTACACAAATTAAATTTAGACAGAATCAACATACTGATATGGAAAATTCAGAAGGCTACCACGTAGTTTTTGGAAGGAGCGGGATACAAATAAAATCTTTTTATGAGAATTTGATCGTAATATTGATTGAATTGAAAAGAAGTACGGCATTGGTATACCGTTTAAGCTCTTCTGTTGAGGGGAGATCAAAAATCTTCCTGTGTGCATGTTTATAACGAACTAGTTGAGAAAAAAACAGCAACTTCTCGTCAAGGACCACGGTCAAAGGTCAAAAGAACATGGCATAAGTCCCCGTAATTTTTGAATAGACATCATATATTCAAATCAGGCCTTGATTATATTTTTTTTTGTATTTTCTGGTATCACGAAAAGTAGTCAACTCTTCATTTCTTTGTTGGCTCGCCTTGGTGCTCTCATGGATACAAATATGGATTTGTCATTGGTATACACTATGTTATACGATTCTCGGCGCATGGAGTGGTGGCTCTTATAATCAGTACGGGATGTATTAAATTTATTTAGGCAGTCTAGGTAATCACAATGCCGCCTCAAATCTTCAAATTGTGCCAGATACTTTATAAATATAATTTACACTTAAATAGGGGCAGCTATGCGATACATACGCACCATGTGGTAGCATAGGATAGTAAACTTCAAATAAAGGACGGGATCAACAAAATGTTAAAACTTTATAAGTACTACTATATAAGAATATATTAATAGGACTCACTGGCTGCTACTTGGTCTTTTTTATTATGAAGAATCGGTATAAGAAACGAAAAACAGCGAAAAAGCGATTCTGTAAGAATAATTATTATAAAACATAAAAAGATTTTTGTTCCATAAATCAATATTAAAATGAAGGTTTTACTTTTTTCCACTGATGCACACACTGAGGAAGCCGAAAGGAGCTGGCGAAATTTAGATTGGTGTAAATAACAAATAAATAGTAGAATTTAAGGGAAACTTCTCGGCTCCATTAAATAATTTTTTTCATTCCACTCAAAACCCGTTCTTTTATTTTTTAAATTTTAGTTTTTGTTTTTTAGCAATTTTTTTTTTTAGTGTGGAAGCAAATACCAATTTTCTAGAAATGATAAAGATTTATCTACAGTGTTAATCTGAGGTTAAATCTAATAAATTCTTGCAAGGTCCAAGGAAAATTTAAAGCAATCCCTTAAATGAAGTGTTAAGCAATGACTAGTAAATGTTTGCATATGAAATTTGCTGAGGACGCTGCTACATACAACCAATTGAGAGATGATCAAATCCTTGCACACTTTGTACGGTGATTCGCGGCTTAGCTTATTGCGAAATAGTTTTTCTTATTCTGTGACATGTTTATCTACTATCCGTCCCTTGTTGTGTTAGCCTGACCTATACAGAGATTAGAATACCAGAGTCCTGCGCTCATAACAGTGCCTCTGCACTTTCAGACGGTGGTCTAGAATTTCCTCCTTCGCATTACTTTAATTATTCAAGAACGTAATTATATGCTTGCTTCCACTATCCGGTAAAGTATCTTTTCTGGTGCTGCACACGTTGATTAACATTAAGGAAGGGTAGCAAGGATACCAGGGGATGTGAAATTTTACTTTTACGCATATTATTGTTTGATTAATTGTTGACCGTGGATATTTTTGAAAACGGGACATGAGATTTACTCGAAAGGATTCTGTTTCAGAGAAAGTATCGTTATTGGAGTATATTTTCGGTTAATATTCGATACTTTTCATTTTCACCCGATGCTCGTGTGATAACAGGCGCCGCGAGTTTCGAGCACTTAACAATTTATACAGAGCCCAGTTACCGCGATTGAATATTCGATTGAAGAACGATTTTTATTTTCGCGCGTTTCTTCGTTTCCCGTTTCGTGTTTTGTTTTTATTTAATTTATGAAGATATTTCGCTAAAATATTGAATTGTCGACGCAACGACAACGGCCACAAATTTCGATTGATCGTAATTGATTTGATGCGTGTGCTGTGATGCCAAAGTGATTAAGCTGAGTCTTTGATGATAGTGTGTGATGTGTGCAAGCGTGTTCCAGTGAATTCAAATTGTTCTTAATTTAGTTTCAATTGTTTTCTGTTAACATCATCGACCGTTGCGCTGCATACGCAATAAATACCCGTGCTGGAATTTACTCGCAATGACGGATTACCCTGCTCAACATCAACATCTTCAGCCGCACCTGCAAGGACAAGGTGTTGAATCGCCACCACAATACGACGACTATCGGAGAAATTTCGCCGGTAAGTTATTGTTTGCGATGTTGCATTCCAGGAACATGTTTATCGCATTCTATATAGTCCGTATTCGGATCCATAGATACGCTGGAACTTTTGATGAGTGGAAAAAGAAATGAGAGACATTTTTCGCCTTGATACTATTCCAATTTCTATGGGTGATTATTATTTTATCGCTTTATTTACTTTTCGCGACGAATACGACGAAGCGGGTGACGACAGCAGCAACAGTCGCGTATGAATTTCGGGAACTGATAACAAGTGTCTTACCTGCGAGCATGTGAAATTATATAAGAATGAGCTATCACTCTATCAGCAACTAATCAAACATTGATAAGGGTATCGTGCGGTAAGCTATTGTTGAACAATTCGTAGATTCCTGTTCATGATGTGAAAGGGGAGGCTGATGAGCAGTGAATTTATAGTTTGTTTGCAGAAAGTTTGTATGGCCTAAATACGCTGGTTTGTTGATTATGGCCGAGGCGTATGTGTAGAGTAAACATTTCTTTCCAGTATAACATATCTACCGAAATTCTTCATAGACGAATGCTTGTTAGATTTACTAATATTGAAAATAACTCCAAATAGAGATTAGTTGAATGTGAACTGTCATTAAGATGTTGTGTATAGATTTTTTCTGTTATGTCGTTTCTTGTGGAAAATCTAAGCGCCAGGCTGACATTGATTTTTGAAAATGCAACTAAAAACAAAATTGGAAAAGACGTTTTGGGGAGAAATTGGAAAATCGCACTCCTGCCGAACTTTTCTTCGAAACCGTCATTCAATTGCAGCTGAGTTGTTGACGTACTTAATTACTTTTAAAAAAGGTTCCAATACATCGGGAGTCGCCTAATATAATCAATGATATTGTAAGAACTCTTTCCATTCAAAGGTTCTGTACGTTAAAATTGATTTAACAGCTTGATTACTTTTAGGACGCATTATTGTGCCAATTATTTAAGAAAATCAATTGCCATGAAGCTATGATTGAAATAATTTGAATAAAAATAAAATATTTGTAGTTGCTTTCGTCTGCACACAAATTTTTTATTACTGCCTAATATTAATTTTAATTTTAATATTACTAATATCAATTTTGACGAATATTAATTTTATTATTACTGCCTTACGAAGCCGATTTCCAACCGTAATTACTCGGTCTTCCTCAGCGATCCTTGGTATATTGGGGAGAATTCTATTGCGTTGAATAATGTGTTATTGTCGGTTTCAGTTGTAGATGTCTCCTCACTCCCATTTTTATGATATCCGTAAGTGTTATGATCTCCGTCTTCTTATATTTGTTAGCTGTCATCTTTACTTAGCTTTACAAGTTCATTGCGCAGATATTTCCGTAAATTGTTTTTACCTCAATATTAATATGGAATGCAAAAACGAATATTTTCGCCATATTTTACTTTACTTTATCCGTAAAAAAAGGAACGCTGTGCAAGCTGCCAAAAAGTAACGTGGTGTGTATGGTAATGAAGCCCTTAAAGAAATTGGTTTCCAAAATTCCGTTCTGGAAATTTTCTTCTCAAAGATGACCAAGGTTCAGATCGACCAGTAGAGCTTAATGAGGATAAAACCAACATCGAAACGCATCGTCACTTAACTACACAGGAGATTGCAGAGAAGTTAAGTGTTTCACTTACAGCCATTGAGAAGCATTTTAAACGTGTGGGTCTCGTTACCAAGCTGGATGTATGGATTCTGAACTATTTGAACGAAATTCATCTGACAAAGCGTGTAAGTGATGGCGAATCATTCCTTAAACGCAATGAATTCGATCCGTTTTTTAAAACAAATCATCACTGGAGACGAAAAGTGGATTGTGTACAACGATGTCAACCGAAAACTATCGTGGTGCAAGCCTCATGAGTCATCGCAAACCACTTCAAAGGTGGGGATTGATTTCAATTCAATATGTGTGGGATTGGAAAGGTCTGGTGTATTTTCGGCTGCTTCCAATTCGGAGGTCTACTGTCGGCAATTGAACAAATTGAATAAAGCGGTTAAGGAAATGCGCCCAGAATTGGTCAATCTTAAAAGTGGGATTTTCCCCCAGGACAATGCTAGTTTGCCACTCGGCAAAATTTGATGGATATTGCGTAGAAATTAATGTTACACCCACCAAAAAGCAATGATTATTTTGATCCCTGGACAACTCCCTTTGTGGCAAAACTTTCAACGATTATGATGCTGTAAAATCTCATTTAACGCAGTTATTGGCCGAAAATGATCAAATAGAAAATTGCGAAATTTTCAAGTTGAACAAAATGGAAAATATATTCTAAATTAAACTTCATTCTAGGTGCAAAAAAATCTTGTATTTCATTGGACACATCCGTTTCAACGTCGAAAAACATATATAGTGCATTTGTTTCCTCACAAGTTTATTAGAAATGTGAAAAAGGTTTTTTTTTTGTATTTGAATAATTTTGAAAAAGTGTGTGGAAGGTAGTTGGACCTAAGATGGCTCTCAAAAATTTCAAGATTTCAATTCCAATGTAATCAATATTCGAGACAAGAAAAGGAAAAACAGAGCCCAAAAAGACTCTAAGGTTAACAAGAGGAAAGCCACTTTTTAAGATAAAGTTGTAAATATCAGGAAAAGTTTTTATGGGTTTTGCTAAATATTCAGGCAAAGACTCGATTTGCTGGTGGCAAAGTTACATTGCCAACGTCTGCATATGCATTTACCCAGCATTCAAACTAGCGAAACAACAATGTCTTTGACGGAAAACATCGACGAGTATCACATATATATCAAGCCGCCAGGATTTGCCCTCACCATTCAGGGACGAAGAAGTTCCGATAAAGAAAGAATAAAGATAGGCTCCAGGCAGAAATTGATCTCTTTTGCCTTTTCTCAGGCCTGAGAACAGACCTGAAGAGAAAGGCACCAGAAGAAGCAAATTACGGGAAATCTATCTACAACTTTAGATAGTACTAGATATTACTCTAAAGTTCCATTAGAAAGGTATTCTATTTCTGTATTAAAAAAGGATTTTTTTATAAAAATTTAAAAACAAAATCGATGATATTCTTTTAAGAACTTTTATTAGAATGTTGTTGTACACATTTCAAGCTATGATAATTTTTTTCTGACTTTATTTCTTCTCGAAATTCTTTCTTCTTTTCTTTTTATTCCTTTATTTCTTCTACTATTTAAAGAATCAGAGTTTTTTTCGTAAAAAATAAATCTGTTAGGTTCAGGAAAAATTTGATATAGTTTAGAATGGAATAGATCGAATAGATTTGGGCGGAACGAATTTTTGTTGGATAATTTATGATTGTGTATAAACAATTTGTACGCTTTATCTCGTATTTTGTCCGACGGGAATAGAATTGGTGTTTCACATCCTAAATTGCAGCCGCTATGCACTACGCAATTTATTCTATTTTTGGTTTCATGTCTGATGCTTAACTCATTGATTATACTACGATAAAAATAATACTACGCGTTCATAATGTTTACAATGAAAAATTACATTATATTTACAAAATTCGTGACTGTGAAGAACTTCGTGGCTTCCCTATTCGATAACAATCAGAAGCCAACATTCACCCAAAGCGTAAGAAGGAAACGCTCGTAGGAGATCTGTATACGAGAATCTTACTACCGGTCGCCCAAGCGTCAATTTTTGTCTATGACTGTACGCCCTTACCGGTATGCGTGTTAACGACTTTTTGTATGAGTTACGTGATGTTTTGCGCTTTTCTTCCAGGATCGCATTGGATTTAGCTCAAATAGCCGATACGGTATGGTTTTGAATGATTGTTTTCTTTCATGACTTTCATCTTTTTACCTGTGAAATTGTGAACCTAGCACCCTCTCGTTCACCCAAACGTCAAGGCATAACACTTCGATTTCCAGTCGGTGCTCCGCAGATAGATTTCTTAGATGTCGTTCGCTTTCCGTTCTTCCAGCCACTTCCAAGTCGGGCTTAGCAAACGTCAAATAAGTATGAGCCACACTCGACGGTGGGACGCGGACGCGAATGCTTGTTTACGTTTCGTTTGGGCAAAGATCGATAGCGCGATCTCGATTGGAACAGGCTAAATATCCTTTAAATTTCCGAATTTTCGCTTCGACATACGTGTGTGTGAACGATCGATTGACTCTGGGTAGCGACGATCTGACGGTTTGCGCGCGGGAAGTGTTTACGTGTAAAGTGCGAGTTCGCGACGGTGTAGCGGGCGTGCGGTTTTCGCCATTCAACTGACGTGCTTCTGATCACCTGTTGATTGTGCAATTTTAGCGCCGCGGCCATTTACCACCCTGCAATTGTGAATCCTTGTGCTTGTGAGTTTGGTGCGATTTGGCTGCTTAGTAAATTTAATAATTTCATTGCATTTCCTTGCACCCATTGTGTTCCATTGATCCCTCAAGAGTCGATCTTGCCCCCTGTGTTGTTTTTTTGGGTGTTCATGAGCTTGTGCGTGTGTGAGTGCAAGTAACTCGAGTTGGTCATACGTTCGTTCAAGTGATGGCGGCAATTCAAATAGTTAAAATCTAAAATTGAGATTTTCCCAAACGGCTGCCTCCGCGACGCGCTCAGAAAAGCAATTTCGGGCTAATTCAATTGGTTGTGTATAATTGCTTGCCGCGACGGTGACGATTATTGGAGCAATTATTTGTTTTCCCATTAAAGCGCGGCGTTAACAGCTGCTTGTTCTTCTCACTTTCAAATTGGATTTATCAATGGATTAGGCTGTTCATGTCAACTTTTGGATGATAAAATGGAACCGGTTATCATTGGTAAGTGAAAAGTACTTGAGGCATCGCTTTGGACTTCAGTGGTGGAGGGCAATAAAAAGGGTACTTAAGCCCAGAGTTCTTGTGGGATCACGCTCTCGCTCGATTGCGATCATCATGGTCGCAGGGTCAATGGCTACCGGGGAGCGGTCTTCGTTCTTAGTGGGATCCAAGTGCGCTGAGTCAGTACTCGGTGAGGATGGAATGCGGTTTCGTACGATCGGAAGAGTTTTATTGCAGGAGGAAGACTGCAAAATAGGTTTGATGATCGCCTTAGGTTTTAGATGTTATTTTATTCCAAGACTTGTCGACATGAGAAGTCTTCGACTTGAGTTGGGTATTGGTTGTTAGGTTATATTTTATCCACAATCAAAACATCGTTTTATCTAAGAATCTCAATCTCATGGAGAGTGTTCCTCCTATCAATTTGCTGATTATTTCCTAAAAAATATCAAAAAATGTTTTTTCCTAAAAATTGCTGCAGTCCTCTTTACAGTCCTCTTTCCCTAATGAGGGTGTCAAACCTTCATATGCATGATATATAAACTTCTGACGTCAGAGCCTTCCCTCCAATGTCCACAAAGTTTCCACGTTTTAATTAGTTTACGATCAAGAAAAGAGTTGATCAGCACGACAGCGCCATGTTAGTTAAACATTCAATTTCACATAGCAACGGGGTCAACAATTCTTTGACGTGATTAAGTATTTACGAAGAAAATGCATATCATCAAAAATTTACACATTGTTTCCATATCAGGATTCACTCCGCAGCTCACATAATAAAAGAGTATTTGCTGGTTAAAAATGAATACCAGCAGACTAATATGACTTAATTTTATGCCTTGCTTTTTAGTTTATTTATCACGCAATCATAGCTTCACTCTTCAATGATAAACTGATCATAGACCTAGTAGCCTAGTAGACCTAGTAGTACCTAGTAGGTATTTATGGAGGAGCGGGATGAATTTGCAAGGCGCTGCCACACAAGAAGGCTCTAGGAAGACAAAAGCTCTGCATCAATTCTTCAATTTTCCTACACTTATATTTTATTCTTGTTAGTTGAACTGCAACCTTTTCTTGCAATTCTATGTTATTAGGAAGTCTCAAGTTTTTAAAAGTTCTTTAATTTCAGTCCAATCGTCAACACATAGAATAAAAAAAATATGTGTCTGAAGTTTCCATCGTTGTTAGCGCTACGGTCTCCAATTTATTGGCTTTATAAATATTTTGACATGAAATTTTAGCAAATTTTATCCGTAATTTTGACTGCTCGCACATTACTAGACCTTCATTTCAGTTTAATCATCAACAGACAAATAGTGCAAAAACTTGAAAGCTTTTTGTTTCGAAAATTAAGACCACTGCTTTTAAATCGATGAAAACTTCAGACATCCTGATCTTGTCCTATT
This sequence comes from Stratiomys singularior, assembly GCA_954870665.1. Classification (NCBI taxonomy): domain Eukaryota; kingdom Metazoa; phylum Arthropoda; class Insecta; order Diptera; family Stratiomyidae; genus Stratiomys; species Stratiomys singularior. The sequence goes on along the minus strand of OX940878.1, from coordinate 158,038,823 downwards.
TCCAAGAAACTACCATGGTTGCTAAAAAGGCTCTAAGATGAGGTGTCTGAAGTTTGCATTGTTGCAAACGAAGCGGTCCCGCATTTTTTGGATAATTTGACTTAACGTTTTTATAAATTTTATTTGTATTTTTGATTTTTTTGCATTCAATGAGGTATGAATTTACTAAAAACAAAAAAGAGTAAAACAATTGAGAAACGTCTCTACAGGAAGAAGGGTCTGCCTGAATTAGATAAGCCATAGAAAGTGATTTTCAAGGTTACTTATAGCAATAACTAATTTACCATTAGTTCTAGTATTACGGCCCATAAAACTAGTGGAAATTTTTTTTGAATACATCCACCATACAACAAATGATCCAAAAAGCATTTAAACTTGAATTACACACATAAAAACATATTCTCGAGGCAAGTTTTCCTTCCTGAGTACTTTTAAAAGGCGTTAACAATTTTTAAAAGACCTCTACATCGTACCTATATGGCTCTACTACAGCCATACAAACGACTGAAGCGACTCTGACCATGTCATGTCTACCACGTACCATCAATTGACTGGAAACTAATTTTATTTATAAAAACTATAAAAAGATGTAAATGTCTTCAAAGTAACACAAAGAGTATTGAACGGCTAATAATTCACTTTTTTCAGTTGTTCAAAAATAACATCTGATTCATTCGAACATTTCATTTATTTATTTAATTTGAATACGCTCCTCATACTTGCCATGTAAGGGGAAATTGTTTTATTTATTGGTAAACAATCTGAAAATGATGCATCAATGCATTTGTTTTTTTATTTATTTTGTTTTGAAGGAGTAATTTATTCTGCTTATATTTTTTCTTACCATTTACAGAATATTGTTCGTAAGAATTTTGTAAATGTAAATTTCAATGGACAGCTGGCGTTATAAATATTCATTGAATGAAAGGTGCTAAGAATTAATTTTTATTGAATTAAATTCTATACATCTATATGTTTTTTAAAAATTCTATGTTTCTATAAATTGTTATCTTTAGTATTTTTTCTTACATGAAATCCAATTTCTATCCAAATTAAAGCAAAAAATGTCAAAGATGGTGCGACGATACGGAACCCTGTTGCAACATCCACTCTCTCGATTCGGAACGTTTTATTGTCGAGGACTTCAGAGCTCCTTCCAGAACTCAGCCGCAGTGAACATTGGCATTCACTTTGATGCCACAGTCAAAAAACAGGAGAAGAGACCGGCGATCGACTGTCATTGCAGCCCAATCCATCACAAACAATATTAGGATCGATCGAGTCTATTATTTTTTCAGGTTTTACATTTTCCATCGTTACAAACGCAACTCTGTCAAATTTTCCGCTATTTGTTCTTTTGAGATGGTAAAACCGAAAAAAAAGCCTGTTAAGAACAACATGTACCAAAACGTCAAATTATTCAAAAAGCCATCAAAAAGTAAAAAACGGAGACCGCTGCGTTTGCACCAAAGCAAACTTTAGAGATTCACACAGGGCAGAATCGTTGGTATCCCCATCAGTATTTCTCCACATGAGTCTAAAGTTTGAAGTGAACTGAACTGAAATAAAAACTGAAATAAAAAAATTCGTAGAGGCAAAAAATTGAAATGAGAAAAAAAAGAACATAGTTTTTGCGCCTATACAAAGCTCTAACAGCTATTTCAAGCGCTGGTATAGTTGATCGGTCTCTGTTTTAAATAAGGATCAATTACTCCATCGGTCCATAAACCACACCATATCAATGTTTTGTCAAATTTATTGGCAGGCATTGAAATATCTGTCGGAAGTTCTGCAGCTTAAAACGAGCAAATTGTGTTTGAGGTACCCATTACTATAGAAATTGGTCCATTTGTGGACATCCTTCCAGCACAAAACTTTGGATTCTCTCAGACACGGTGATCTGATAGATGTAAGCCTTTGCGGCGCTAAGTTTTTCCTCGCAGAAATGCTAAACAATACTGAACAAAAATACCACACCTAAATAATAAAAAAAAAAAAATACCGCCAGATTATTGTTTCTGGCGGTAGATGCATTCGCTCTAATTTTTCAAAATCTCTTTTTGCTCTTTGCTAAGTAACATTGCTAAGCCTTTCAGACAGAAACGTCTGGCGACCGAGTGCTTTTCTAACTTAGCTTCAGTGTATGGCAGAAAGGCGTGTCAATTTTGAAGTTCAATACTATAGTAACAATTGATTTGACTTGTGCCCATAAGCACTACAGAATACTGCTCATTACGACCCGTAGTCAGGTTGAACATATTTGGACACATGCTTGTGTATTGAGATACAAAAAATGGAAGAACTTAAAAATTAACCTTTACAATACTTTAAAGTGAGAGCTTCGGAACGGAGCCACGTTAATGTCTTTCTTAAAAGTTCTATCAGTTTCGTGAACGAGTTTAACGGCGATAAGCGAATTATTAGATGCGCAACTAAGTTCCCGCTGTTTTTCAAGGTATGGCTCCAGTAGTAAGTGCTGGTCGATTGTGACATAACCAAATCGTAATGGACCAAGCTAAGACATATGGTAAACAAACCGCTTCGACACATAAGTGATTTTGTTTTGAAATGTCGAATTTTGTGCTAAATAATCGTCATTTGCGATAAGTGATGCTTTTTTTTCTTTCATTCAAAGAAAACGGCGGCTGAAGCTAATCGAGAGCTCCAAAAAGTATATGGAGATACTGCTGTAAGTGAGACAACGTGGCGTGATTAGTTCCGTCGCTTCAAAGACGGTGATTTTGATTGCGAAGACCGTTCGCGTGAAGGAAGACCAAAAACCTTTAAAGACGCTAAATTGGAGGCATTGCTTGATGAAGATCCGTGCCAAATGCAACAGGAGCTTGCTTCAGTATTAGGAGTTACTCGCCAAGCAATTGCAAGCGTTAGGAATGATTCAGAAACAAGGAACTTGGATTCCTTATGAATTGAAGCCAAGAGACGTTGAGCGTCGTTTTTTGATTATGAACAACTACTATAGCGGCAAAAAAGGACGGGTTTTCTTCATCGCATCGTTACGGGTGATGAAAAATGGATTCATTATAGCAACCCAAAGAGAAGAAAGTCATGGGGACTGCCCGGTCATGCTTCTACGTCGTCGGCTCGGCCGAATATTCATGATGCGAAGGTTTTGCTGTGTATTTGGTGGGACCAGGGCGGTGATATTTATTATGAGCTATTAAAACGGAACGAAACTGGGAAACGGTATCAAACTCAATTGATGCGATTGAGCCGAGCACTGCGCGAAAAGCGGCCACAATACGAGCAGAGGCACGAAAAAGTCATTATACAGCATGACAACGCTCGTCCTCATGTTGCCAAACCCATTGAAACCTACTTAGAAACGCTCAAATGGGAAGTCCTACCCCATCCGCCATATTCCCCAGATATTCCGATTAGCACTTATTCCGTTCGATGGCACATGATCTGGCTAATCAGCAGTTCTACTCATATGAATCAAAATGGCTTGATTCGTAGATAGCCTCAAAAGACGAACACTTCCACCTCAAGCAGGCTGGTATTGCGAGCTCTGCCAGAAAGATGGCAAAAAGTTGTCCCTAGCGATGGGCAATATTTTGAATGATTCATTTTTAACCATTTTCTCACAATAAAGTGGCAATTTCATAAAAAAAAACAGCGAGCAAAAACAAAATAATATTTTGAGTGCATGAATCAGAAAAAAAGCAAATTTTAGCAACTTCATGCAATCCATCAACACGTTACAAATGAAACGTTTTCAAGAATGTTCAGTTTATGTGACGGAAAATTAATTTAGAAAACAAAAACGTTTAACTATGACATTTTCTGTAATGAACAGATCCGAGTGCTGAACATCCAAAACAAATGAATTTACATGCTTTGTATGTTGCACAGACATATAAAGAATTTAATTGCAATTTTAATACAGTTTTTAAGTTAGTTGGCCATTATTTGAGCCCGAAACTAATGTAGGGAATACTTGAAGGCATGAGGAAACATAAATAAATCAGGTCAGTTCAGCCAATGCCAAAAACAACGGCTTACGTCTTGCGTAGTATAATGTTAAAATATTCCAAAAATCATTGGAAGCAAACTGTATTTTTGGAACCCATTTACGACCTTGTTGCTAAATGAACTTAACCAAAAAGTCTTCCACAGTTCCCATTAATTCATTTTCAAGCTTCCACTTCAAATAGCCCAAACAAGAAGAACATGATATTTGCAGCTTTAGTCAATCTCCAAAGTATGGAAAGAAGTTTTTCTGGCCATTTCCATTAGCTACAGAAACGCTGCTCCACCAAGATTCATTCAAATTTTTAATGACGGTATAGAATTACAACGGTCATAAACCAATTTCTTTTGCTACCACTTCCGGGTCCACTAGCAGAAAAAACATCCAACAAAAACAATCCAAACCATCTGTGTTGCGTTATTTCATCTCAATTGAGCCACCAATCTCAATGTCAACTGGCTCCAACATTTCGATCAGAAATTTTCGCAATAATTTTGTATCTTTTTTGAGTGTCTTTTCCTTCAGTTGTAGATACTTTGGTTGAGATGATGTGATGTGAATGAGTGATCTCATCGCGTTTGAGTGTCATGAGTGCACCCAGTCATGTCGTAATACTAATTCAATTTATTTATATGCATATGTGGTTATTTTTGCGAACCGCATCGTGCCGCGCAGTTTTATAATAACGATATAAAATAGCGTAAAAAACAGTGAAAAGAAACAGCGAAGATAGATGATATGTGGAAGTATTTAATGGTATTTCACTTCCATTGAATGTTAATTTTTCTGTACTGTTGGCTGGTTGCTGGATGAAACTTGTCTTCTTTCTTTTGCGCGTTATCAGTTGTTTTTATGGCGGGCGCTCATGATTTTCCCACCGTTTTTTCGTAATGAGGGGATCTTATACGATAGATACTTTGGTGTATTTGTTCTTTTAAAGGCCTTTTTATTGATGGGCTTTTGTTTCATGGGGGTATATAGTGTGTACGTTGTTCATGAATGTTATTCTTGGAAGCGGCGATTTATTCAGTTATTTATATGCAATACCATTTCAGGTGAGGATTAAGGTATTCACGCTCGGTAAACAATTTTTCCTTTCTGGCAGATAACACTTGGCTGAGTGGGTGATGTCGAGATATGTATTGTGCAGCTGAATTGTTGTTCAGATCCTGAACTCCGCTCCTTAAAAGCTGAAAATATTTACGGAGAATTTTCACACTTGACAAAAACTCTTTAATTCAGTATACGGCAGCTAATCCTCTAATAGTTTTCTTGGATATTTCCTAAGCTCATGCCCAGCGGTGTATTTAACTTGCGGATGGATATTAATATGTGCACAAGCAACCTTATACACACTTTTCAACACCTAATGGCATGTTTTAACTTTGCAACGTCGCTAAATAAATTTACCTGACCGGCATATTGTATTAGCGAATTTCCGATAATTCCGTCCTCACGTGTTCCAACTGATACAACTTTACAGGTCTTCCAGGTGTTTGTTAAAAGACATGCCGCAACTAACTACGGCAGATTGATCTTTGTATTCTATTGAGAGGAAAAACTATTGTCAACATATAAAAAAGTATGGTGTCAGTATAATGAAGTTCTTTAACGTGGCTTTCCAAGTTGTATCTGATTAAGTTTGCAGCTGTTGATTCGTTAATTATATATGTTAATTGTTTTAATTGACTGGAAGTTAATTATATGATCCTTTACTTATTAGCATTTAATTGTGCTGCGAATTGAATGATTATAACACCTTGGTTCTCTGCATTTTTTTCCCATTATGTTTAATACTTTGTATATAGAAGTATAGAAAGTATCAGAAGTAGGCACCATTGGAATCCAACGCAACTTTTTCAATCAGTAGTTGCTGGAGTTTTATCCAGTAATTTTTCTGAGGATTTATTCATTTACTTATATCTGATAAAATGAAACTCTAACAAACTAGTTTTTTTCTGAATAAACTCGTCTGCAAAAATCAAGAATAAATATTCGTTACGTTCCAACGATACCAACTTCAGATTTCTTTATCTTCAAGTTATTCTTAAGATTCTAAAGTTAAATATGACGCTTGCTACCATTCTCACATCATTATTTTTTGTGAAACAATGAAATTTCCCCAAGCTTCCAATTGTGCAAAAATTATATTAAAACGAAATTCATATTAGAAAATGTTTATACCTATGGTTTTTTAATAGAATTCATTTATCATTTGTTATTGCTTCTATTATAATAAAAAAAAAAAATCCTGAAAATAAAAAAAATCTTCTGATATTTTATTCATGTTGAAGTTTGTTTATCCGATGCCGTAAACGAATGTCCAAGACATAGATGTCTGAAGACTGCATCTTCGCAAACAACCCACTGGCAAGTTTTCGTCAATTTTTGTTTTTTAAGTTGACGTTTAAATCGAGATAAAAACCATCTATAGTGAAAAACACTAAAATGCGGATGAAATTTACAAAAATTTGGAATACTCCACAAAACATTCAAAAAGTGAAAAAGTGGGGAAACCGTTGCGTTTGTTACGATTCAAACTTCAGACACCTCCAAGCCTTCTTAGTTTCTGAGTGAGGATGCGTTTAGGCTTCTTAAAGACTCAACATGGGCGGAGTGAGTAAACTGAAGATGCCAAAATACATCTTTAATGGAACTTAAGTCTCCATTGAATTTCTTTTAAGACTGAGTTGTCACCTAACTAGAGAAAAGGCATAGAATTTGCTCCCTGCCACATCCGAGGACATGGGGAGTGTTCAAACGACTCGAAACTCTTTTCTTGGTTTGCGGGTATCATGACTACGGCCTTGTGTGCTTAGTGAAATAAGACCCCAACCCTAAATTTTTCCCGCTAGTTTTCTTGAAGTATTGCTTCCCATATTGTTTGCGCAATATAAGCCTGTAATAATGACTTCCTTTTTCGGGTATTCCATTACCATTCCTTCGAAGAAAAAAAAATTGATGACATTTACAACTTGAATATCTTGGAAATCGCTGATAAAGTAATTTTCAGACCATGAAGTATTGCTTCCTGTCATAATCAAAGCGATCATTGCAAGTTTTAGTCAAATTGTCCGAAAATTCAGTGCAGATCAGCTTGAATGATTGGCTTTCAAGGGAAAACTCGTTGCTTTTTTGTGTTTTTGTGCGGCAAGTAAAATTCTTCGTACTCTACTTACCGGTACCTTGCTTATGTGAAGTTCATCGAAAAGGATCCTCTGAAAGCTAGGTGTCAAAAGTTTGTATAGTTGTAAATGCAGCGGTCTCGAATTTCTTAATTTTTTTAGCGTTTTTCATTCTTAAACAGATTTGGAATGCGAAAAGGGACGTACGTTTTGTTTAAGGTAGACTGGTGCCACAAGGGCAAATCCCACGGTCTCCATAGACGGTTGAAACAATGCGTCAGCCTGTCTCTAGCATATCTAGAAGGTGTCTTAAGTTTGCACGTTAAAAATGTAATGGTCTTGATTTTTATCGTTTTGCAATTTTTCAGGCCAAATTGATTTAAAGTTTGATGTAATTTTGATTTTTATTAAGGTTTCATGTCCATCATGCAATTTTAGGATTAATTTGCGAACTTCTAGTGGACGTTCACTGCCTGCTTGTGACATTTAAGTTTTTACTTTACTACGTCTCAATAAATGCAATTTTGGTAAAAAAAACTTCACTCAACTAGAAACTAGGCACAAATTTATAATATTATAGCATTATGATAATATAATATTTACATATACCAAGTGCGCAAGTTTAAAAGGTCGTTTTATTGTCAAAAGATGGCGCATGAAACCTTTTGAAGTTAGCTGTCGAACCCAAAGTGCCATTTTGTTTGTAAGACTGCCCGCTATAAAACGTCATATCCGTTTAGTTGCTTACGAGTTAGTAGCATACTTATTGTTCGTGTTAGACATGTCGAATTTAGAGCAAAGTGAAGAGCATTTGCGGCGTGCAATGATTTTCTTGTTCTATCAAAAGAAAAAAAGCATCGGAATGATTTTGTTGTTCAATCAAAAGAAAAAAAGCATCGGAATGTCATCGAATTCTTGTAGAGACTTACGGCGATCTTGCTCCAACCGTCAAGACCGGTGAATGCTGGTATCAACGTTTTAAAAGTAGTGAATTCAATGCTATTGTCAAAGAACGTGAAAATCGACCAAAAAAATTTGAAGAGGACGAATCACAAGCATTATTGGATGAAAACGATACACAAAAACAACAAATGATGGCGAAGCAGTTGAATTTCACTCGGCAAGCCATTTTCGATCATTTTCGTCATGGGAAAGATTCAAAAGGTTGGAAAATGGATTCCACACAAACTGAACGAACGACAAATGGAAAGACGAAAAACGATGTGCGAAATGCTGCATTTACGCCACGAAACAAAGGGATTTTTGCATCAGGTTGTAACTGGCGATGAAAAGTGGATATATTTTGAGAATCCCAAACGTAAGAAATCATGGGTAACGCCAGGACAAACATCAATATCGAGTGCAAGAACCGATCGTTTTGGAAGGAAGACTGTGCTGTGTGTATGGTGGGATCACTACGACCTTCTCCAACCCGGCGAAACAGTTAATATCGTCCTCTATTGACAACAAATGATCAATTTCAACCAAGTATTGATCGAAAAACGTCCAGACTCGGCTCGAAGACACGGCTCCTGCACATTCTGTCAAAGTGGTCAAAAAAACGATTTGCTCGCTTGGTTGGGTACACCTATCCCACCCACCGTATTCACCAGACCTAACGCCTTCTAGTTATCACCTTTTTTCATCGATGGGACACGCACTGGCTGAACAAAACTTCAAGACCTTCGAGGATGTGCAAAAATGGCTCGATACATGATACATGGATATCAATGAAAGTTGAAGCTTTCTTTTGGAATGTTATCCATAAATTGTTCGAAAGATGGATAAAATGTGTCAAAAGCGAGGCCCAACACTTTAAATAAAAAAATGTTTTGCCATTGTTCTTAAATAATTGCGTATTTTTCATGAAAAAAAAACGACATTTTAAACTTGCGCATCTTTTAATTTTAAATACAAATAATATTCTAGCACTATTATAAAAATAAGGCAGCTTGCACTGAAACTTCAGACACCTATCATGTATAAGGATCTCGTTTTTCAATTTCAGTGAAATGGTTGTAATTTATTTTTGTGATTTTGAATCTGTTATCTCTCTGCTAGTTTTTCACATGAGTCAAATCGTCGGCAAATATAAAAACACGAAAAAATTCGACACCGTTGCGTTTGAAAAGCTGCAAATTTTGGACATCTGCATGAAGATGGGGTACAACTTCTTACCCCGCCTCAGTTTACTCAACATACAACTAGTGAATGCTCAATACTACTCTCTAGCCACAGATAACCAAAAACCATCATGTTTCCGACTGGATAAGTTCCTTAACTTGCAAGAAAATGAAAGTAACTTGTCATAGGCGACCCCTAACCCGTGGTTCAGATCAAAGTTCTAATCGGGCTGCGTCCTCTTGCAGTCTGAGAATGGCTGCCATTTTTGACTCCGAATTGATGTATGGTGACTCCACATCGGGTTCGTGGACGTATAGAGCTCAAATAAGTTGGAATTGCGAAAAACTTTACCAAAAATTCAGTTCAACAACAGTTCAACATCCATAAAACTTCAAAAAGAAAAAAACTTACAGACGGCTGCGTTTGCAAAAATGCAATCTTGAGACATTTCTGAATCATATATGAAATCGCCATAGCATGTTGAAATGAATGTTGGATAAACATTTTTCGTTTAGAAATAAATATACACAATAAATATTCATATCTTAAATTTTTTTAACATTTTTTTCGGAGTGATACGAATGAATTGTCCAACTTAAACATCTTCCATCAATTTACAACTTAAGAAGATGAAGCGGGAAAGTCAGTGCTTCAACCACGCCAGCACGTAGATCTTTCAGAGACTTTTTTCAGACAGAGGTACTTTATGATGACTCTCATATCGTTTTCTCCGTTTCCATGTTGTCCATATAATTGTTCTAATAAATACAGTTTCAAAGGATGAGGATATTGCTTCGATATTTTTATATGTCGCGTATTTAAGGGGTATGAATTTGTAAGCGTTCGATCTCAACGCTGCTGAATTTATCTGGATGACTTCATTGCATGACTGTCTTTCCAGGATTTTCAAACAATTACATTTAATTTTTTGCAGATTTTTTTTTGTATTGTTTTTAGTCCTAGTTTTTATTTCCGGTCCAATCATGGATAAAAATCTATTCGAGACGAACTTTGCAAACCTTATTTTTGCTAGTGAGATCAGTGCGTTTACAACGATTTATTATTTGAAATCAATGCGTTTACAACGATGCAAACTCCACACATTTTGTATAATCTATAACCATTGAGGGCATATGCAAGCAACTGTAATAGGTGGAAACTTTTAAAGATTGCTAGAAGTGTTCGTTTATTAATTTTGTGTCCCCTATTGTATATATTGAGTCTATCGTACTGCATCGGAAAAGGAATTTCGCTAACGAAATAAATAAAGCCAGAAGTCTATATTTGACAATTTCTTTGGATTTATTACGGAAAACATACACTCTTCTAATGTAGTTTAAAAAACACGAACAGAATTCATCTATTCGGGCGTTTTACTTGAATGTATCTAGATAAAAGATGTCTCTTATCTGGCTTGAATTTCGAGAACGATGATGTTGGTAATGGTTGATGATTCAATAATCTTTGAAATTAATATAACTAACAATGAAACACAAAAATCAAACATACAATTAACCGGAGCTTATTTATTCCTTATTGCTGTCATATTTTAATTCCATCCACGAATTTCCAATCAGAAGTCGATCGAAAATTGATGAGTGTATCTCGTAGCTCCAAAGGGATTCCAAATTTTGATGGCAAACATTTCTTGCTATACTCAACAGAACATTGAAACAACAGGTTCCTTTTTAAATGCCGCTTACATCACTTTGTATAACCAAATTGACAGAATTCCTATACATGCTTGATGACTGATTTTCTGAAAATTCCTGTTTCTAATGAAGTGGCTTTCAGTGAAGCAAATTTTTTTTCAAACAAGGCCTTTCTGTATTTGCATTTTGAATTTTATGGATTGTTAAATGCATTGTTGGAATATTTGATAAATTTTGGAATGTGCTACGAATTGTTGAACGTCGGTTGACCTCGTTCTCTGTTGGCCTTGCAATGCTTTCAAAGTTATATTGTGCATTTTGGTGGTACGATCTGTTAAATATCACTTTAAAGGAAATGCTGAAGAGCTTAACCTAATTCGAATGCCGCAACAAAGTACATATGTGATGATATTGAAGTTTGCATTTACAGTATGCCTCTAATCATAGTCATACTACATCTTACATCACTCACATCACTTACGTCGATGATGCCCAACTAAGGCTAGATACATTTGAGAGCATCTCTATTCATATTGTATTCCAGCCTCTTGTTATGAATGGAAATGTCAAGATATCACATATGTTGAACATAAGTGTACTTTATCACTTGAAATCATATTCCAATCTGAAATGAAAACATTGTTTTCATTCACATACAAGTTGTTCATTTCATGTGGGAGAACTTGTGTTAATTGACGATTAAATATGTAACCAGCTACACAAGTAAAACATGTCCTCAAGTATGTTGTACTGATACCGATTCGCCTACGAAAATAATTCTGCTATTAATCTACGACCCGGAGGATTATGTTCAAGATAATCGCGGCAAACGGCTAAGAACTAAATGACTGCATTCAGATTATCCAGTCGAATGAATGGGCGAGTGCCTACTTTGTTGGTGTAATATTTACTATGCCCAGATAATACGAGGTAATATTTATCGAAAGAGCTTTAAGGTATTTTTTTTTTGTATTTTTCATTGATAGCATTCCATGTTTATTGGTTGATCGAACCGTGAAATTCCAGACGTTCCACATCTATGACGATGCAGAATTGGTTCGATTTTATCGTATGGGTTATATTGCTGCTGATATGGTTTTCTCTGAATCTGATTTGAATTTGAATTAGATTAGCCGGCTGAGTTGGAGTTGATTTGCATTTGCTTATTGATTTGAATGAATGGGAAGTTATATAATTATCCGAACAGGTTGATGGTAATTGAGTGGAAGACAAATGTACCCAAGAAGTTCTTTAAGTTCGGTGATGTGATCTGAATTTAATGGTATCAAGAAGGTTTTTTCTCCATTTCTTCGACTTTGGGACGGATAATAGCATTCTCGCATTCGGCGTTATGCCGAATTGTTACTTTTGATAAAATTACAGTACTAGGTAGAATAATGTTTTGATTTTGACGAAAACTACTTTCAATATCGTATCGGCTCAGATTTGATATATCTATTTTTTTTTTTTTATTTTAAAAATACCAGTTTATGTATTTATCTGCTATTGAAAACATAATTAATATTGACAGGGGACACCGAATGTGTACTGTGTACGGTGTGCATCAAGTTTTCAGTATCTTTAATCCGCGCTTTTCAAAGTGGCCCGCATGACGGCCTAATAGGCATTGCACGATCGGTCTTACAGGCTTAACTGGCAACGCCTATGTGAGAACAAGGTATGTGTTCGATTAGAGTTATTCGGTTCGGTCAATAATCGAAGTGCCTAAGCAACAGGAGCTTAGCAAGAGTGGAAAACGAAAAAAAAGGCAAACGCGTTCTAGAGACGGTAGCAATAGTAGGACAAGTTGTGACAGTGACAGTGTCGGTACCATATCAAATGTGACGTTCGCCTAGGACATCAAGATAGACATCTTCTCAAAAGCATACAAATGGAGAGTTCTAGAGAACTTTTCGGACAATGAACATCAGTACATAGTATTCTAGATAAGCTAAAATGCTTCTACTCTCCCACACACTCAGCTCTTCGCCCTCGTCTGGAACAGTGGAAAGATGGACGCAGAGAAATTCGTTCACGAGGCTCATACCACAGTTTTGCTCTTTGTCGGGGCCCAGAGGACTGGCTGCTGAAGTCATGCTAAATTCTAGAATGAGTAACGTTAAATCTGCTTGTAAGTCATCTATGTCCCACTAGAGATCTAGACGCAGCAAGCTTCCAGTGTACTGGTGGTTAACTCAAATCGCCGAGAAACGAAGTGAGTGTGACAAACTCCGACGAGTAGATTAATGGCGTGAAGCTAGAATGAGCCATACAGCAGAATGGCAGTATATCGGTCAGCTAGGAAATATCTTCATTGACTGATTACCAGAAATAAGGCCTGCTGTTAGCAGTACCCCGATGAAGATGTAAATAGGAATCTGGGGGTTCTGGGTTGTATGCTAGTTGTGCGAAAGTTTGGTGAAAATTTCCAACAAGATAGTACAGGCTCTCGTCCTCACACATTCCATCCGTGTAGAAGCTGTCCACAGGGAAAGACCAGTTTACTATCTCCTCCTCACGAATTCAGAAAAAATTGGTATTTCTGGGTTTTCTCTGAGCAATGGATGACGGCAAAATCTACTGATCAGCAAGGAAATGGGAAATTTTCTCGAGCAACTCTTTTAGGGAAAACTCACTGACATAATCAATGCCGCTGTTAACCTAGTGACGCTGACCATAAAAAATGCGTCCAGCTCTGTTAAATGGGCGGATTTTCTGGAAACCTCATTGCAAATACCAGAATATCTAATGCAGATAATTCGGTTTTACATGAGAGATCGCAGTTTGATCTTCGACACGGCACAAGTTCAACGGAGAATGCTAGTCACATCAGGTATGTCCCAAGGCTCCACCCCCGATCCAGACTAGTTGAGCACATCCTACGAGGGGCAATTCAGATCCGAATCAGCTCTGGGGGCTATGACGCCATCCCATTGGTTGCCAGGCGCAAATTCGACCAAGCATAATTAAGGCTAAGTGCGCTAATGCACCGGGTAGGAAACCATGGATGTCGCAGGTGTCTTAAGACATCGTTGGAAATGCAGCGGTCTTCAATTTTTCAGCTTTTTGAATGATTTTGGATATGGCTTAAAATTTTGGTCAATTTTATTCGCATATTTGAATATTTTGCGCTCGACTAGGCTTCCATTTAAGATTATTCTTCTACAAAAAAGAAATAGTTCGAAAATTTGACACAGATTGAACGATGTAAACTTCAAACACCTGGATTTGGCCAAATGCTAGAGAAAACTAAAGAACTCATCGTGACAAGAACGAAGATACAGTACCAAGGATTAGTGTCGGGGATTCAGTAGTAGAGTCGAAATTATCAGTTAATCACCTGGGCTTGCTTATGTCCAAGCTGAGTTTCTCGGTGCTAATCAAGGCAACAACATATAAGGCTGTGAAAAGGTACTCAACAATCAGTCGACTAATGGCCAATGTTTGAGATCCTATCCTACAAAAAGGCAACTCTTGAAGAGTGTTTTACAATCTACGCTTCTATATGGAGCGGAGATATCGAGTCCAGCTCTCAAAAAGGAGCTGCACAAAAAACAGTTGGCGCAGGTGCAGAAACGAGAAGCAAAGCGGATTGCATCAGCATACGGGTCGGTCCCTTAGTCAGCGGTGTTTGTAATCGCGGGGAGATGCCCAGAGAGCGTAAAAGCATTTACGTCTAAAGACAAGTGGGTAACAAAGAAGTAGTCGCTCGCGATGAATGGCAATAGTCTTGGGATAGTGAGACAAAAAGGAGGTGGACAATTAGAAATCGTGGCTCAGACGAAAGCTTGGAGAAGGAGCAGGGTATGATGGGGTTGGGAGAAGGGAATTGAACCTTCAGCAATTGCAGATAAAGAAAATGGTCTAAACGTAGTGGTGGGCACTGTAAACGAAAAACAGATAACCTTAGTCGAAATGAGATGAATGTGCTTAACATCTCGGTCATATCCATACCTGTAAAAAGGTACATTGGGAGCAAAACTGAGGAAGTATGGCAAAATGACTTTGCGAACATTCGGTGAAATAATACCCAGACAACTGTTTGATAACCGCGAATGCCTACCCACAGAGGATTGTTAAAATCGGCTTGTAAAGAAATTATGGGGATCCAGGAGAAAGGGAGTATCTCATATGTAATCGTAACCGCAGCGCTAAGTTCAGTTCTCTAAATGTATTATGAGGTAAGTCCTTAAGTTCGCAATGACCCTTGGTACGTTTCAGCTGAACCAGAAAACTACATCAAACTCGCTCACAGAATTTAAAGTCGTATCGTTGCATGTGGGTTTATATGAGACTGAAGCGATCACAAAAATCTAACTTTCAATCCCTTCGAAGCAATGAGCTGTGATATCGCATATTGCAGTAAATTACATTGAAAACCCATTTGAAATGGCGTTGTACTATAGGTGACGAGAAAAATCAAAGAAAACTAAGTAGAACTGCATTAAATCATAGAGTTCGGTCCATAATCGGAAAGAAATAACAACTTGAGCGGAAGACTTCAGACCAAGTAAAGGAAATGCATTTACCCGACACTTTGTTAACGATCATTTCAATCTTCACAAACCATATTCATTGCACAGGGTTAAAAGGTGTCTATTATTAAACTCACGTACTCTAGCAACCAATAAACTAACCATACTTTAATCTTTACATAAATTCAATTATCGTGTAAATTTCACATTTGGCATTACAAAGCGCAGCGCATAATTACTAGCGCCCACATAAATGCATTTACTCCCTCTGAGCGTGGTAGAAAAGTGGCTACACGCCCGCAACCCACGCATCATTCATAAAAAGGCCCCTTTTACTACGGCCATCAAAATTGCAATAACTTCAAATTATCTATGGTAAAGCTGAGACAATCTGCTTCGGTTCCAGGCTGCATCCTATTATTGTAGACCGACAACATTAAATATAGCCAATAGAAGCATGGATGCATGGTTGATGAGAATGCAGCGAAACATTGAACGCGGAAAAATAATTTACCAATAAGCCGAACAACGCCAAATCATATGTGTGATACATTGCAGTGCGTACTGTGAGTATTAAATGGCTATCAAGCGAGATTGTGGATCTCTGCAATGAATTCATGATTCCGATAGAGGCGATAGTTGGTAAGTGCTTGTTTCCTCTTTGTAATCGAAATTATATGTTAATTTACCTCGACAGCAGTGAAACAAGCGTTTATTTATAGAGTTTTTGAAAAGATCTATAGTGGCTTCGGTGTTGTTTTGACGTAGTATCTTTTGTATCTTTTGGATGGCAATTTGAATGAGTTACATAATAAAACTGCGCCAGTACCGCCAACAACTTCCGCTGTCCTCACTGATGTTGTGGAAGAACAGAAAAAAAAACCACCAGAGGTACCTGAGCATGTTTAACTGCATTCGTAGTAGCAACTGAATGAATTGAAAGCGAAAATTTAACGAAAGTTTATATTCATAAATAAATCTGGCATGTATCTATCTCGCGTACCAATTCGCGGATTTGTCGAAAACTCGTAAAACGAGTTACGAATGAGGGCCAAATGGAATCTTGTTTTTCAAGATACTGAACAACTCGCTCCTCATTGGATCCCGCATGCCCTCATATGTAATGCATTAGCTCAGTTAATCTTATGTTGTTTTTTTGCTAATATTACTTACCTAAACGTATTTATATATGCTTAAACATTGAAACTGGTTAGATGCAAATCACTTTCATTCATAAGAATGTCATAATATTTTGTGCTAACTCACTGGTGGAATACTAAAAGCGGTCATATTAGCTCATATGCCGACGATCAAGGGTATCTGAGCAATTTCGCGTTCCTACGCAACAAAATTGAGATGTGACTTCTTGACAAATATCTTCCGTAAAAGGCCGGTGATGTTAACTAATCAAAGGATAGCTGCTTGATGTTGTTTACATTTGTTTGTTTGTTGAGTCAAATTTCTTTATTCAACAATATATTATTTGAGGATCGGTTTGTTGACGTAATATATTGGGTATTGGGGTTTTTGGGACGATTTTTTTCAAAGAAACTGAATTTAGTGTAGACTGTTTGCTAAGAAGTACCTCGTAAAAGCAGATAGACAAAAATAATGGAAGTCTCAAATATTTCAAGTAACTTTGTCGCCTAAAAACTGATGAAAACGTTCATCAAAGTCAGTAATTGATTTCGCTGAAATCAGAAGGTTTCACCTTCGTCAGGCGATTTCAGGATTAATTACGAACTTCTATTGGTAATGCATTTGGTGCTTGTGTCATTGCATACTACAAAACCTGCATGCATAATTGTGAGTCTATGAGAAAATCTAGTCTGTAGAATGTCCAAATTTATGAGGATATTTATCTCACTCGCTACATGAATAAATGTGGCTTCAATCACGTGCTCCGCTAATTCCAATCGAGCGCTATATGTATGCCTAGGAAATATTTTTCTTGCTCTAATAGTTATCATTAGGTAGTGTTGGTGCTTAATCATTGGAAAAACATCGAGACATATCGCAACGAAGTTAGCAAATCGTCGAAAAAACTTCTATTTCTATTGATATTTACCACATGGTCAGTATCGCTATTTATCATTTTTAAGACACTTAAACTGTTATGAAAATTTTCCCAACCAAAAACAATGCGAATCAAATTCAACAAAAGTCAAATCACCAAAAAACAAACATTGAAATAGTGAAAAATTGGAAACTTTTGTGTTCGCAACGATGGAAAACTTCAGACGCTCTAATAATTATGGATAAAACACTATGTGAAAAGTTAAAAGCATTGTTTGAGCAACGATCCTCACATCAGGTATCTCATTATAAAACGTAACTTCCCGGATTTAAAGAAATTCCAACGAAAAACATTCTATGAAAATTTTTCACAGACATAAAATTTTTTTAAAGTCTTGCTTTAACTAGTAAGTTCGGTTAGATTTAAGTATAAATAAGCTCCATTAGTCTTTTCATAACGTCTAGATATAATGCATTTACAGTACGAAGAACATTATTGATATCTTCCATGTTAACATCAGATATGAGGAGTTTGTATTCAAAGAGAAAATTTGTCACGTACCAGTGATTGTAGCAGAGCAGTAAAAGCAGTGTACTTTTTTCGCCTAGAAAACATCGAAGACCTCGTATTCGTTAATCCAAAACGAGTAAATAATGACGTTTTCTCTCTTATACAAGATAGGAATGCAGAACTTAATGTGATATAAGTGTGAAGGATTATATTTCCAGAATAAAGTTAATATCAGTACAGATTGCTTATTTTTAAGCAAGGCTAGATGGACTAATTATCAAATTCCATCAGGAAATGTTCCTTAGACACTTTGCCGCCAATATCTGCAATATATTGTACACGAAATACGTTATTTCAACAGATGAAATCTCACAAAGTCCGACATCAAGAATTCCAAACCTAAAAATCTGACGTTGTCAGATGTTTACAACAAGGAACATTTACTGAGAGTTTGCATCGTTACGTTTCTTTGTTAAATAGCTTCCAATCAGGCTATAAAAATCGCTGCTTTTTTATTTGCGAATGAGACAGCCAAGCGTCATTTCATAAAAGAAAACTGGCCATCACGTGATTCCCTCGTACCGGGTCTGAAAAACCGTTCTAAATTTGAGCCTTTGGTCGACTCAGAAAAAAATACTAATGCCGCCCTTATATGTAAAATTAGGCCTTATAAAATATTTCGTTATTTGCTTATATAATATTTCTGCAAATGTCCTGGTTTGCAATTTCTCAAACACAAATTTCATAAGCTTAGTGAGGCAAGAATCAAAGAAGGCGTATTTGTAGGCCTTGTTATAAAAACGCTGATTTTTTGTCTTTTACATCTACCCTTAATCAAATTTACCATTAAATGGGATGCCATGTGTCATCAAAACTGCATTTGCATCATTGACATTTGGACTTTTCCCCGAAAATGTTCCTTCAATGAGCAACAAAAATACAGTGAACGCTTTCATCAAGATGTAGCTGTAACCGAAAAACGTTTCCAAGGAAGATGGGGTCCAGCTATGCTCGCTGATTACTGTTAGGCCCTTGCTAGAGAAACTTCAGGATCTAAGTACAAGAGGCAAGCCAGCTGCATCAAGAAAACGTCACCTTTTCAATCAAATTTCAAAATAAAAATTTGTTTTGACAGTTGGTTCCATGTTCATTCGTAAACTATTTAACGAGTCGCCACCAAGATCATTTTCAGCGTTTGCTGACGATCGACTGGAAATCTTTAGTAGTTCAAACGAATCTTAGAAAACATTTGATTATGTACAACTTTATACGATAAATTGGCGAGTGAAAGCTCATCACCAAAATGAAAAAAATATGTTCGACATTTGACGAGTCAAGACCTAAAACGTTATTGGAAGCATTTCCAAATGACTGATGACTGGCTATTATGACAGATGAGGGGTAGTTCAGAACGGGATCCACAAAAATTCTGCGTTTGATACTTCGGTTGTCATCTCTGTTCCATTCTAGACAAGTCAAAATCACGTTCAGGAAAGCGTAAACAGTGGTCTTGTCATTCTGACAAAGTGATTGAAAACTACTGAATTTGGCAGCCGTTTTACCTTCAGGCCAGTGGATTGAGACTTGTCACACAACTGGCCCCATGCCACCATACGTGTTTTTGGACATGAATTGGTGTGTTTTTGATTCTGCATGTGTTTCAGTTATATATCATATGCATAGACGGGATGCTGATAATATGAAATATCCTCCGAGCTTGAGCTCCAGGGTTCAACAATTTATTGAGATACCCCTTTGCTAGGCCTTTGAGGCTAGTTAAGCTGGGCAGGAGCAATTCAGGTATGGGTATATGAATGAAAATGGCTAAATTATTCGCGGTTTGTGTTTTTTCGTTTTAGTTTCTAGTTCATTATTGCTCATATTGTGATGCAAGCATAACATGAAGTTTCTGATGAAGAATTTTTGAAAAAAGTTATATGAAGTCTATACTTTTATGAGGCTCTTTGTGTCACATGTGACTTTTTGATAGAGTTGCTTGATTGTTGCTCTTCTTGCTATTGCATATTATCTAATATTTAGATAATATGCAATACTTTTTCAGTTAGATAAAAAATGATATAATTATTGAATTTTGACTTATATTTACCTGTTTTACTGTTTGTATTAATTGTGCCAAAAGAGCCATTAAATTATTTTGATGAAATTAAAGTTTTTGAAATTTATTTAATGTTTTTTATTTATTTTTATTGAATTATTAAATTTATAATATTAAGCTAAATAACGCGCATTTGAATTGCGATTGGAGTTCTTTTTAATTTGCGTAAAGATTGATATTTTCATTTTGATTCATATGCTGAAATTGTTTGAATTTATATTGCCTGAAAAGCCTCTGATGAAATATTGCCTTTGAAATTGGTTTTTTAAATTTATAATGTTTAATGTATTGCGATCATATGTGTGATATTCGTTGTAACAAAACTATGTTTTCTTATAGGTATATGCCACTAGTTTAAATTTCTTTAAATTTAAAAATCTCAAAAATTTGACATAAGTAAGGTATCTAAAGTTGGATGTTTATAAATGAAGCGGTTTTGAATTTTTCACTTTTTGATGATAGTGGAGGAATGAAATGCAATTAGAAACTAGTGGAGTGCAAAGATGCGTAAAGTGTCAAGAAAAATTAGATGTCTCAAATTTGGGGTAACATTTTTTTTTCACTATTTGTTTTCAAGTAGATGATCTTGAAAATCTTGTAGAATGCAGAAAAGCCATCAAAAAACTTATACCTTAACTTATACCTGCGTAAGCCAGTTATATGTAAATATTCACACCTCTGAGGCTTCTATTAAGACTGTGTAACTTCCCAATGGATTATACTTTAAGGCTAATGAAAGTCTTATTTCTAATCTTATTTAGATGATTACAATATGAGTTTAAGGACCGTCAAGATCACAATCACTCAGGCATTGTGATCTTGACAGTTGATATTCGCGATCAATCATGAGTCATCGCTGCATTTGACTTTTTGAAATTTTGTGAATATACATAGAGTATGGTGGTCTAAAGGCTGTCATCTGTATGCTGGGCACAATTTTAACATTTGAGAACCCAGGAGACTGTCCCTTCAAGACTCGCGTAAACCATTATCAAAGACTAAACTAACGAGATTGTATTTTTACTCTTCATTCCTCGCGACCACTTTTCGGGAGTTCTGGTGTTTAATTTTCACCGTTCAGGATAATATCTGATTATTTATTTAATAATCAGATATTATCCTGAACAGTGAAAGAAGTAACATCCGAAGTCGAAATAAATTTTTTGTCATTTTGTTTATCTTCGAATACCCTAGATTGAGCTTAGGTCGGCCTAGTTAGCCATCACTTAGCATACTGTACACACTATAGGCTAGTCAGTCTTCCCTCGTATGCTACTCCCATAGATTTCTCGCCAAAGCGTGTAATGGGATATAGAAACAATATCCACCGAAAATTAAATAAGAGATTTGATTTACTAGAGAGATAGATTCGCTACTTAATATGTGGAAAATTTAGTAATCCGCTAAAAAAGCGTTAAGTTGTTATTTATTGGCAGCAACAGTTTGTTTAGATTCTGGTAAGTACTATTTAAGCCTTCGTAATTGATTTGCATGAAAAGTTTATCTGAAATTCTTCAGTCTTTCAAGCTGATAACATTTGAATTTGTTCAAAAAGATATAAATTAAAATCCATTAGATATAACATTTGAAACTGATTTCAAAGCACAATTAACAACCAATAAAGTGTCTATTTATTGAATAGAAATCTCCGTAGAATTGAACGACACGATGTATCCGCAGGGAGAAAATGGAAATAAATAATACAAATGAATGTTCCTAGTAACCATTTAGTGATTTATTTCATGACGACAAACTCACTTTGATGAATTCATGTCCATGAGACATTCACGTTGAATATCTTTCTGTGTTTCTCATCCACTTAATCTTAGATGTTGCTTTTAGTGCTTGAGGTGCTCCAAAGTAAAGTTGATTTATGACCGCGATCAATCATGACCTAAGCTATCAAATTAAAATAAAGGTATTCCTTTTACAGTCAACAGACGTTTTTATTAGAATTTCCCGTGCTAAAAATTCTACGTGACTTGTTTGTTCTCAATGTGGAACTAATTTAGAAATTTTACCGCAAATAAAATTCGAAATATTTAACGAAAGTTTTCACTGTCTTTCCTATTCCGTGCAAATGCATGAGTGAGGGCTACTCTTTTTTCAATGAGGAACGTGTGGATTTAGTTATTAACCAAATACTAAAAAGCGTATCAAGTTACTCCTACATTTTCATATAACGCAGCCTACCCTTTCGAACCCATAAAACCGACAACTATTGCAATGACAGGGTTCCCCACAAATGAAATACGTTGCATTGTATCTTCTTTCGTCCTTAATTAGCTTGCCTCGCATGTATGACTTGTGTGAAAGACAGATTGAATAAATGGGAAGGATTTGTTATAGAGTTTCAACCTTCGCAAATGTATGACTTAGTGTCGGTCAGAAGAACTTACTTGTATATCCTTTCAGCCGTTTTTTCGTATTCTCTACGACCACATCAAGCATATATTGAGGATACATATTTTATTATATTATTCGTTTAAAATCCATACTATTATATTCAATGGCGCGTTGTGCGGTCTGTATGTCCAATTTGTGCAGGGTCGACTTTCAATCTGTCCATTTCAGATTTCTTTTGTTGTGTCTGCATTTTGTTGAAGAAAAGGTTTTCAATTGGCCTTCTACAAAGGTGAGCGGTGAATTAAATCGGGATTTTCAAAGATCCAAAGGTAGATATGATAATTGTCCATTTGTTGTTTCATGTGCTATCAGAACATGCAACCAGTTTATGGTTGAAAATTTTAACGTCGTTCTAGATTAAACTTAAAATCTGATCACAAATCTGATAGCGGGTCGAAAGGAATATTTCTGAGATTCGATATAAATATATGATTAAGATCATTAGGTTTTAAATAATTAAATTATTAATTTGAAATGACATTGTCAGATGATAAAAGGCAGGGTATTAAATCCGATCAAGATTAGGCTGGGGGTTATCTATTTATCTAAAATGACGTGGAACGAATCAATAAAGGGAAATTATTGGTAACGTGACAAACACAGCGATTATCAAAGTATTCACCCGAATTCGAACGTCTTACTGTTTAACCTGGTATTTATTTAGATTTACTCGAGATATTTTACTCTAGGCAATGCTATCTTCTGGCAAGGAATACGCTGTATGTATCTGTGTATCTATCTTAGTCAGTTTGTCTCATGAAGTCACGTGTCCTTTGTGATCGACTTTATAAATTCAGATTTATTGCCAATCAGGTACTTGTTCTCCTACTTATTGGCTTTAAGGTATATTCGGTAGACGAAATCTATCTTTGTTGTGAGGAACTTCTTTAGAATTTTTGTACAGTATCTAAATATCAATATTTATCTAATCCTTGTGAGATACTGGAGATGCGGCATATATTATCAGTTGCCGTTATCGATTGTTCTCAAAGTTCGAATTATATACGAATTATATACGATTAAAATGATTTTTTGGGTCTTGTGGACTTGGGCCTGTTTTCTGTTTGTCTTCCTTCATTATTTACGTACAAACATTGGTTTTAAAACAACTTTTACATTATAAAACCTTAATTTGAAGATAATACGGGGATTTGGATTTACTGCTGTATTTTTTAAAGATAATTGTTTCATCGTTTTTCACATTAGTGAATTCATTTTTCATCTTTTTCACCTTGCTGTCTTGGTAGGCTTCCAAATCCTTTTGGGCTCAAATTTCTGGCGATTTACTAAAAAACAATCAGTGCTTATATGCAATTTTAGCGTTAATTATCTATCGAGCCTGCCTATCGATTCACATGTATTCGAGTTAAACAGCAACAAATTCAGTCAGTTGACAATAATTCTAGTTGATAGATATGAAATATGAAAGAAAAACATCAGATCGCTTTGCACATAAACCATTGCATTTGGAAAATTCAGTAGCTCATCGGGATCCCCATATTTGTGTACTTAATATCCATTATACATGTACGATTGGCAATGAATTTTCTCCACCTTGTCACACGTTTTCCACACACGTTTCGTATTGAGAATTGCAAAAATGCTCAATCCCTTCGATTTCACTTTTAGTTTATTCATGGTCGTTGGCTGCGAAGTCCACATATTATCGATAGATTTTTTAACTTTGCACGCTCCGAAAAGCGAACACTGTGCATATTCATACGTTGA
Organism: Stratiomys singularior; assembly: GCA_954870665.1. NCBI lineage: Eukaryota > Metazoa > Arthropoda > Insecta > Diptera > Stratiomyidae > Stratiomys > Stratiomys singularior. The sequence continues at coordinate 158,014,679 of OX940878.1, read as the reverse complement.
CAAATGCATACTCGTACAATGCTATTTTCTTTGAGTGCAATATAATTATATTATTTTTGCTTTTTCATCATTTTCTTATACACCTTTAAGTGCATGTCGCACGCCGAATGTGGGATTTTTGCTTCTGTAAAGTTTCTTGCAAAAAACGGTTTAATTACGTGTTTACTTACCTATTCCTTAGCCGCGTGTGCATGAATCTTTAGTGAGAATTGTTTAGCGCAACCAGATTTTGTCGTTGAACATTTAAGATAAGATAAAGAAATTGTCTTGTGCCAACAGGCATTGCAGTTCTAGTGCTGCATGCAAGAACAATGCCAATTTGTGTTTCTGCGAAAGGTGATTTCATGATTGGCCTTCAAAGTTGGAATTTAATGGATGTTTGTTTATGTTTGCGAGGGTGTGGATCTCCTTGCTGGGAGATTATAGTTTGTTCACGTGTTTACAAATGTGGTGCTATTAAAGGTGGCAAATGGATATCCTCATATTAATGGACAGAGATTGCGATGCAGGTTTGATGTTAGCCTATAAAATATTTCAAATTTCCATTAAATTCTACATATTGCGGCAGAAGTTATTGTATGCAATATAATAAGATAAAGTAATAAATATATACTTCTGCGTAAATATATTTAACTAGTCCTTAAACCACTCCAAAGTGGAATGTAAAATAAAAAAAAAAACACAATTTATGTGGTTAGGGATTCTGTGATTATTCACACTTCCTGCGAAAAATATTTGTACTTTTGTTAAGAATGAATATAGAATGCTTTGTTTGTACCAGAAATTATATATTTTATTCAACCTTGTGCGTCATCGTTATCCATTTCGTGATAGCCATGAACTAACCTCCTCCAATCGTCATGATTATGCGACCTCGTTCTCCAATTGATCATTCCCAATAAATATCGGCTGGCAGTGTTCATCGTGTCCATTAAATTCTTGGTCTTCCTGGTGGACGTTTGACTTGCGCTCTATCCTCCAATGTCCTTTTGGGCACTGAAGGGCAGCGGGCTTTCTAGCATTCTTTCTAAATTGCCCGCTAATTGCAGTTTGCATAGTTTTACGAAATTAAATGCCCATGGATCGTGAACTAATTCACAAAATCCATCGTTGTAACGTAGTTTCCACTCTGAATTTTCTATCACAGGGCCGTATATTTTCCAATGCTTTTTGCATTCAGAACTTCCGAATACCATTAAGATTCGTTCGTCAGTTTTCATGCTTAACTTTCATAACCGACCCGATTTCTGTTGCAATAAAATAGAGAATTTGACTCCTGGAATATGAAAAAAAATGATCGAGTAACTTTGTTCCACAACACGTTTTTTTTACATTTTTCTAGAGTGCTGGAAAAACTAATTCGACTTAGTTTTTTACATTTTGACTGCTTTTTGTTTTTAGGTCTTTTTATTCCTTGCTAATTGTTTTACGAATGTTATGTCCTTTTCTTTGCTTTATGGCTTTTAAGATCGACTGCTTGAAGCCTTCTACGAATGGTTCCAACAGTCTCTATATGCTTAATAGACCCTGTGGTCAGATTATGTAAACTAAGGAGGCTTTCGGGATTTCTTTGAAGGTGAAATTAATTAAAAACGAGATTTAAACTGTGTATTGATAAAAAAAACTATGCATTAATAATAAACTATAATTTATAATAAACGATATTGAAACTATCATTCACTCAATACTCGTACAAAAAAATTTATAGTGAAAAAAAAAAATTAAAAAAAAAAATGTTAAACAAAAATGAACCTGGGCGATGTTGATGATTTAGTCTTTTCCTGTCATTTTATGTCACACAAAAACGGTTGACTATTAATTTATTCTTGATTTTTTTGGTTGCTGCAAAAAACCCCTTTCATACGTGAGATGGAGCAACCGTTTGCTGTTTAATTTGCTAAACGGGGACTCTCAGCAACCTGTCAAACGGACTGAACTCCTTCAAAAATCACAAATGTCATTGTAAAATATTGGGAAGCATATTCTCCAAACCTTCGAAATATATAAAAACTCGATTATTTAAAGATACAAGACCAACAGGTTTCCGTAATTTCTAATGATGGAACGCTCTCAGTGTTCTCTGTTGCGCTGTGGCTATAGAGATATTTTTTCCTATTTTTCCAAAATTTCCTCAGTATCTCACGATCGTGACAGTTTAAAGTCATATTATTACAGTCGGTTTTGTGACTTTTTTGAAGTGATCTCGAAGAAGATTCGTAAATCTTCTACTGCTGTAAAGATTCTACTGCATATTGCACGGATCACCACGAGTATTTCATAGCTTAAGAAATCTTTAACAATAATTTTCCTCGTTCATGAAGAAATTACATCATATTTTTCAATCTGGACTTTGGAGAAGGGTTTCATGAGAAAGATTAGCGCCACTTTCAACAGATTTTCGGACCATTCAATGGTTTACCCTTAAAAATCAATCGATTTATTAGAGAGGAATGAACGTTTCCGTTATTTCTTCAAAAAAATATCGCTCGGTCTCTTAGTTTTGACATTTATTTTCCACCTAGACGAGGACTCATACATGTTTTACAAACTTTTTCTCTAAGATAGCTTTTATGGTGCTTTGGTCAGCCGCTGTCGAGTAAAAGTTAGTATCGTCGGCCAATGCTGCATTTTGACAGTCTTCGTTAAGAAGGTCATAAAACGTATAGATGTTGAAAAGACTCGGGCTCAAAGAAGAACTTTGAGGAACACCAGCCGGGATATGCATTTAGATTAGATTAATAGATTTACCAATTAGTATTATTCAGAATTCTTTAAGATTTCCAAGTGTTTTCTGAAATATTGAAATATGCCAACTGCCGGCTTTCTGAAAACCCTTTAAATTTATTCTTCCAAAGTTAAAAGGGATCTACCCACTTTGTCAGCTCAAAAAACCTTTTTTTATCAAAATTATCATTCAAATTCTGAAAATTTTAAAAAACATATTGCAGGAAGTATGTGTCAAAATAAAAAAAAATCCAAAAAATGTATGTTTAGTATTATTGTGACTATGGTTGAAGTCACAGAATCATGTATTACAAATTGATAAAAACAAATAAATTTATTATAATAGATTTATTTAATAAATCACAGAATCATGTATTACAAATTGAAAAAAATAAATTCATTTTCTGAAAAGTTTAGAAAATGAAAAAAATTTCTTAATATTGTATTGAATTTATGAATTTTTAAATATTTATTTAAATTCTTAATTTTCATAAATTAAATTTTCTGAAGATTTCGAGGTTAAAAAATGAGAAAAAATTGAAATTTGTGTAACTTTAACTGTTAATTATGCCCGTATATGTGTCCAAAAAACAGTCAAAATTTCAAAAAGATCGATGGAGTAATGTGGAGAAAACACTGTGAATGTGTCAAAAAAAATTATTTTGAGAAAACGAATTCGAACATTTTTTATAGAAAAATCATAGAAAGTTTATTATAAGCGCTAATCAGCAATACCAACTTCATACAGAATACCTTCAGATAGTTCAAAGAACTGATTACATTCCATTATGCAGTCTATAAAACTTGCAAAACCTCACTAGAACGTTTCAGAGCTGTGGGGCTTGGCTGTTGTTACGCGCTGATCTTCGCGATGGTTCCCATATACTACTGTTGTAGGCACAGTTTTAATGTTTAAAACCTCAATAATTTAATTTTAATAATGTTTAAATCCTAGAATATAAAGATATTTTTTGTTGCTTGCGCTGCAATTTTGACGACCAATCGTCGTCGAAAAAAATATGTTTCAGTATCATTGACCAGACGCTGTTATTTTGCGTATGGTGGGCAGGACATCTATCCAACAATTCATCCTCTGTTAAGTCCTCGTATATGTGTCTCAAAATCTCTAGTTTCGTCGGAAAGAGAAGGTTGATGCTTGAATCCTTTTAAGGAATCGGTTGCCTCGCGTTTTCGATATTCGCGCCAGGAGTTGGACCTGTAGGACAGCATGTGTGCTGCGATGCGCGGTCCCTCGATACTTTATTGCAGTAAGTGGCCCAACTTATTTCATGTATATCTCTGGCAGATTTTTCAATGAATTGCCAGACCAAAGTTAGCAGGTAACTCTTTCATTGTGCTGCATCGCGCTTTTTTCAATTTTTATCGGTATTTCGGTTTTTATAATAAAAAAGGCTAAATTTTATTCAACTCAGGGTATTAGTTCAAATAAAGATAGCAAGCAGACGTGTATCTGGCTAGAAAGGGATAAATATAGCCGAATACATATTTTGACTTTATATTCAAACTAATGATTGTTATTGGAATTGAAATATCCAACTGTCTGCAAACCACATATTTCTACAAAAGTGAAACCCATTGAATGTATTTTCTGTTTGAGATATTGGTATTTATATGGTTTGAAGTAATGGTTTTAAAGTTCTCTTACCCGTCCCTTAAGCTATCTTTGATTTGGAATGCGTATTTGAGCTATAATAGTTACGTCAGTACGTATGCCATCTTGGATTTTGAAAACAATCGATTGTAAGCCATATTGTATGATAGGAACATCATACTTCATGGTCGTTTTTAAGGCATGAAAAAAAACTAATGACTCGTAAGTTTAATGGTTAGACAATATAATTCATAACAATCAGAGCTTTACTCAAAATTTGCCTTACGTCGTTACAAAAAATCCAAAAGAAATTAGTAAGAAGAATTAATTCGTGTGTAGGAAGGGTACATAGTGAATGAGTAATTTAATCCAGGTAAGATTATCAGCATCTAGGTAGAACTTGTTTTTGTGTATTTCGGTCTTGGCTTCTGTACATTTTCTATGTGAATCCCGAAGTAACGATGGACCTTTGTAACACCATTGAAGGAACTTGTTTCAAGACGATGATTTTATGAAATTTTATCCGAATCGCTTCTTGCTTTGATTTACATGCGTACTACCAGCACTCACTTTCACAACTCTTTATTTACCACCCACGCTCCTGTTGAGAACAGAAAAAATAATTTCAAGCCTTTCCGTCACTGCAAATCCAAGCTTGGAATAAATCAAAAACGATAGACATTGGAAGCTTAATTCGCGTATTTTATTTATGCAAATCGGCTTATAGGTTTAGGTTATCTCTAGTTCATGGTCACATGTGAATTACAAGTAGCAATTGGTTGTTTTATCAAACGTTGCTTCCGTTCACCATCATCATCGGAGCCGCAGAATAACTTGGAAGATTCTGTGTAACCACCAGCGTGCAGCTTGCTAACTTGGATGAATCTTGATTGCTATCCAACTTTACTTCCCAATCATCTTTGCTTATTTGAATCAAAATGACTTGAACGGACAACAAATCCTATGGAATCTATTGTGGATAGATATTGTTCGTTTTAATGGTTTGGTACCAGCACGACGTCGTCAGTGCGTTACCAATCGATTCAACACTGAATTGAACGCTCGATTCAATGATGATGATGGCAATGACCCATGGCACGAAGTACCACCACCCCTAGCTTATGACCACATTATTGTTAAAGTGGTTTGGTGAGCGCCGCATCCACCACAAAGAAAGTTAAACGATTTTAAGGTCCGGGATTGATTCAGCTCCAACGCTAATTGAATAATCCGCCAAAGAATCGGGTTTAATGGGATCAGTAACAAATCTTTCCGAGAAATAATGTAACCCATAAAACCACAAGAATTTCACCGTAACAACACCTCCAACCCATGCAAGATTGAAGACCAGCAATCATCTTCGATGCTGCAAGCATAAAAGATTAGGTGTTGAGGTCTCTTCGATCCTGTTCGGATATGATTTTTTCATATACCTGGGACATAGATGTACAAGCCGCTTTTATCAGGGAACATGTTGCTCATACTGAGTACCCAGTATTGTTTGCCAAGCATAAAAAGAAACAGCGAAGAAACGTTAAGACACTGCACGGAGTGCATGCGTCGTCGTCTCTTGGTCGCCTGCCTTGCATAAATTTTATTAATGAATGTTTGGTTGCGTGTTCCTACTTGCAGCCGATGCACTTTTCGTTGCACTTTTGCCTCCATTTCTTCTGACGTTCCAACTGTTCGACGTCTTTGATGGCGATATTGAAAGGTGCACAATGATGTCTGTTATGAAATTCTAAGTATGTCGGTAAAATAAAAATGTCTTTAGTAGCGCTCGCTCGGATGCAAGAGTTTGTTTATCGACAGATGTTTTGTTTCTTCATTTCGAACTGGAAAGACAAGGTTGGTCATCAAAAGAAGTAGCTGGCGACAAATAAGGAATGTTCTATTGCGGCTGCATTACTTCCCCAAAGTGGCGCGACTCTAGTGCCACGCCTCGTTGGTGTGAAAATGCGGAAGTGTGGAAAATGTTGCATTCACGTTTTTCATCTCATTGTAATCCTATCTGCTCCTTAGGTCTGAGATCCAGATTTCTATTGCAATATCGTTATTCCGCCTCATTTAGTACAATTTGCAATGCTACAATGATGCGAAAAGATAATGTCGACCAAATCATCGCAAACCCGTATCCGATGTCGTTACTACCCTGGTGCACTCCATTCTTTCCCTCATAATGATTTTAATTGTTTTTGTCGTCAACAAACTATCGATTTCAGTTGCTTTAATGTCAATACACTCATCAGCGTTTGCTCCCAGCGTGATCCCGGCAACAGTGAAAAACCGCAGATTTACGATTATCAAAGATTGCTTGGGTTCAATTCTGTTTTATATGCCCGAGGGGTTTGTTGTTGATATTGTTTTCTAATAGTGGTTTAATTAAACATGGACAACCGCGAAACTTTTACAATTGCTGTTTCCACAGTGAGTTGTTTTGTTTGCTAATTACAAAACAAACAAATTGCTTTTGAGACTCATTGAAATAGAAAATTAAAATTGCCTTATCACCTGTTCTATATAGCATATATTTGTTAAACATCGAAATGGGAACTTCCTGCAAAATTGGACTCGCTTTTCAACGCCATTTGGCGTTCTGCTCGCTATCCTATCGCTGTCTTTACATTATAATCTTTGAAAAATATGGTGTTCTACAATTGAAAATTGTTTCAAATGCATGTACCATGTGATTATAAATATTAATTTAAAACCGTGGTCAAACAGACTGCATAGCCTTAATAGTGCATTTTATGCTTGCAATCACTGTATCCTTCCATCAATCTTTGAATAACATCGTGTAACACTCAAAGGTTTGGGAAGCCTCATTATATGGCCCCTATATTATGATGGCCCCAAGATGAGATGAAACTAAGGACCTGTTCAAACCATGTAAAAAATGCAGATGGGGCAATTGGAAGGTCAAGAAGCGCAAAGACCACGATGGGGTAAGGAGCTCTAGTACTTTGTCGACAATGATCATGGTTCCTTCGAGATCTGAGACCCGACCCCGCTATTCAATTGTTACGAGCACATCAGAGAACACAGGTCTAACTTTAATTCGTAGCACGATTGATCTAGATTATTGCGGGTACTTTCTTCAGTGCTTTTCAATGGAACTTTTCAAATGGAACTTGGAACAATGGAACTTTCAATGGAACTTTTCACTTTATTTCCCGATAATGTTTGGTCTACTTTTGTCGAGTTCCTTTGATTTTCAGTATTTTTCAGGATTTCATTTTTGTTTCAAGCCTGGTAGATGATTTCAAAAATTGAGTTCAGATGATCTGGAACGAAAAAGTTTATTGTTTACTTAAAGCGAATTATTTAAAATCTATCTATACATGTGTCCAGTAATATAAACAACAAGTTTATAAATCAATTAAAAACCAAAGCACAGAACAACTACGACAAAGAATAAATTGAAAAGCAATATGTTTGCCCTAGAATCCGTGCTACGGCTGGCTTGTGATATTCTAGTATTCAGAGACCATAACAGACTTTCAATAGCAATTTAATTGTTTGCGCATATGATTTCGCTACACAATGCGTGTTTTCTGTTCATTGAACTCGACGCTCCTCACTATCAGTAGTGGACGGCCTTGCACTTCATAAACCGCATCTCATATTTCTAAGCGTTATTCTCGACATTTAATGGATTCTGGTCATCCAACAGGAAGCGAAATGAGTTATCTCACTTTAATTAATTTATTACTAACATTTTTTTCCTGCCGCAAAGAAAGGGTTCGTATCGCCATTCTCTAATTACTCACCCACTTTCATAATTGCTTCCGCAGTTGTGAATTGCGCCTTGGATATCTACGAATTCTCCAGTCATGATAACATCTCTGCAACTGTGGACATTAAAGATCACACAAACGATGTTTTAATGACATCACCCATCTCAGCAGTAACATCATGCAACACTCTCTAATAGCTTTCCATGTACATTCAATTAATCTTAATTCCATGCATCATCAGTAGTTACAATAGCGAATCTATCTATGGATGTATCTAGTTGCGTATCTGTCGATCGTTCTTTTATTGTTGCTAATTAGAAATTCTAGATCAGCTGGGGAGCGAAGGGGGATAACTGCAGGCAATTGGCCTTAGGCTATGTATGATGTGGTGGATGTTGATAATGATGATGGCAATGATGGTTAAAGATGAAAGGAGACCCAGAAAGGTTTGCCCCTCCCAACATCGGGCAGTTGGTTAACCGATCGGTCATTGAACAAATTTTGAATTGCTTCTATTGTTGTCAATGAAAGGGGGGAGAGGGCGATAGAGAAGAGGTTTCTTTTCATAGTCTAATGCCCTCGTGGTAGAACACATTTGTTAAGACGATGAGTGATTAGCAAAGTGCCAATTCATAAAGTCAGTATTTATATTTTTTCAGTTTAGTGTCTGTGATTAGTTTTTCTTTTTTTCTTCGTTTTATTCTTTCATGAAATTTTTCGTGAGTCTCCGATCCTTTAATTTGGGTATGTGAATGTTTTAAATGAGTTGCTATAAAATATGTTGATGAATGTGGTAAAGATTCATGTAAACATAGCGTTAATTTTTACAAGAGTGAAGTTTTGAAGTTGCTTTGTTGGACCCCACTCAGTGGCCTTTGATTTTTACGCGGATATTCCCATAGATTTTTAGGCAATCAAACCTGTTACATATACACAATATTTTTTTTTAATTTTTATTATTCAAAGATCAATAGTTGGAAGCAGTTTTCCATCATTTAATTTTTACAATAAACTATTCATATAGTCTTGCAAACGCAATACTACATACAATGAAGAATCTGAACTGCAAAAGCAACTATCAATTATTCCATTTTTGACTGAATTCTTCTTATTTTCTCTTCTTGGACTTGAATGGTGATTTTGAGGTATTTTGGGGCGTTGATTAAGAATATGGACTTTGATATTGCCTATTAAATTCAGTTCTTTTGTATCCCTTTGTGTGAATACGCAAAAAGCCCATCTTTACTATGCTTTTGTATAATAATTAAGAATCAATTTTATGACTTTGAAACAATTACAATATATTTAAGGGACATTCATAAATAATAATATAATAATAATTCAATGAAATAATAAATAATTTAATAAAATAAAATAATAATTTAAAAATATTTAATACTTTCGTCGTATCCCGCTTTATTAACAGGACCTCCGATTGTGAGATTTTCGGTTGAAATTTCGACTTGAATCCTTGCACCTCGCTTTAACAGTCAACATTAGTTTGCCATCATTATTATAGTCTACTTTCCCTGACATCCAAGGTTTCCACCTATTTTGAATCCTGGTAGAAATTTACGCCTTTGACTTTACTAACATCTCCAAAGGTATGAGGGAACTAATCTAAATGCCAATCAAGGAAGTGCAGTTAAATGCTCATGGAACATCTTAATTTTTTTTTGAAATTCTTAATCCTTTTCTTGCTTCAACTACCAAATGTCTCACTACTTCCTTCAAATTCTTTGAAGCTTCTAATTCAATTTCACTCAAATGTTCATCGAAAGCTGTATTTTTTAACATTTTTCTAGGCCATCGAAAAATACCTTTTTTCAGTTTAGCGAACTTTAGCAAGTTCGATCGTTGGTGGCGACTCTATCTCCGTCAAACGTTACCCTCTCCTTCGACTAACTAACTCGCAGGGGAAGCAAGGATACTTCGTATAGCCATATTGTTAACCAAGCTGTATATTTTTTATTATTGTCTATAATAAAATTGAAACACACTATTCAGTGTTTTTTGTTCATTAAAGAAATATTTAAGTAAAATATTAATTCATAAATAGAAAGGTCTAGGTAATTTTAGCACCCAAAAACAATGCTAAATAACTAAAAATTCTGACGTTATGGAATTTTTAACTATTTTTAATGACCACCCCGCAAAATCTATATAAATGAATCATCAAAGCCGAAAGGAACAAACCATTGTAGGCCTCTGAAGGTGGAGAGAAATCTTTCAAAATTTTTTTGGAATTTTAGGCAAGTTTTTTTTAGTTCCAGGCATGGTTCTCAGGTTGACAACGGATGCGTTTAGTGGGTAGACAAGAAGCATTGCACGTCTGGGACTCTAACACTCAGGGCCTAAATAGATTTCACCTTTGCCACAAAAAGACCATAAATTGTTTTATTATCAGGATCAAAATATAAAAATATTGCCTTCAAATAGTCGAAAAGTTTCCTCGACCAAAGCGCGGCATGGCCCGGGGGACATTAAACACAATATACTTCACTGGGTCTTCGTTTCAGTTCAATCATCGAAAAAAATCCAGATATTGTGAAAACCAGAGACCGCAAATTACATGTGCAACGTTTCAAACTTCAGGCAACTCGTACTATACTACTTGATGCTCGCAGTACTAATGTAAATACTCATCATAATAGACATCAATATTTACGGTTCAAACAAATATATGGAAAAGCCTTTACTGGCAACCAGTTAAATTTTTGAACTGATTCCTGAAATATAATAAAATATGAAAAAATTGAATGGCTCATAATGTGTGATCAAATAATATTTTGAAAAATTATTTTCACTGTTGGTGCATACAAACTTCTTTTCGTTCATAATGAATACTCTACAGCAGTTAACATTCTTGAAGTTAAATTACTATTAAAAAAATTATAACTTCCAAGCTGACTTTTGACCATAATTAAATCGAATTCACTTCTTTTTATTTCAGATGAGAGGCAGGACATACAAAAGAAAACATTTACAAAATGGATAAATGCGCATTTAGTAAAAACAAAATGTCCGCTAGTCAATGACCTATTCACAGATCTTCGAGATGGGCACCGGTTGCTGGCGCTTCTCGAAGTCCTTACAAATTCACAATATGTAAGTGTTTATTGTTAACACCTTCCAGATATTATTTATACAATCTAACCAAAAAAAATACAACACAAAAACAAAAAATATATTTTTTCAGAAACCCGAAAAAGGACGAATGCGCGTGCATCACATCAATAATCTCAATAAAGCGCTACAAGTTCTGCAGGAACATGGCGTCAAAATGGTTAATATATCGAGCGATGATATTGCATCAGGCAATCCTAAACTTACACTAGGTCTAATTTGGTTGATAGCGTTAAGTTTCAATGGCCAAAATTTGGTCAATTCGCAAGCGGGCAGCGGTATCGAAAAGTCTCTGTTGAACTGGGTGCGACAATATACAGAGCCGCATGGAATGGTGATAAATGATTTCTCCAGCAGTTGGTCAGACGGGCGGGCGTTTTTATATATAATACACGCGAACATTTCAAATTTTGACTTGAATGCGGCGATCCGGTTGCATCCTAACGCGCGGTTAAAAATGGCGTTCGATTTAGCTAGTCGTTATTTTAAGATTGACCAACTGTTGGATCCCGAGGATGTAAATACGCATAAACCGGATAAGAAATCGATATTAATGTATGTGATGTGTTTGTATCATGCAATCAACTCATGGGGCAGTGTTCACGATTTAGTCCAACATTGTGAGAGTACTGATTCAATCCCTTTCGCCGCGGATAGGGATCGTGACGCAACGCCTACTCCGGACGATGAGGAGGCGAGTAATGGAAACAGTAATGCACATTTCGATGAGTACAATAGAAATACGTTGCCAGGGGGAATATTTCATCCGGGTAATACGACAGATCTTGACGAAATCTCTTTGGACAAATCAGTTGAAAATCTCACTGAAGTTCCTATAACGCCAAACATTGTAAGGAGCTCGACGTTCACAATATCCAAAAACGAGCATCCGATCAAATTTGCAGATATAAACTTAGACGAACCGAAAATGGAATTCCTCATGCTGGATTCATCAAAATCGAGACCTCTATCAACAGCTACGAACGCTTCAATTGAGATAGGTGGGTACCAAGCAGCCTTAGAAGCAGTCTTGGCTTTGCTGTTAGAAGACGAAGAGATTCTCTCCAGAGAAATCGCGGAGCCGATAGACTTTCCTTCTGCCAAAGCTCAATTCAGTGAAAATGAACAATTCATGTTGAAATTGACTGAACATCAACAATACGTAGGCGAGGCTCTAGAGGAAGGTTCTATGTTAATCAGTGAATCACAAAGAACGTGTGGACTCTCGCTGGAAGATCAAAATGAAATACGGCAGCAAATGGTACTGCTCAACGAACGATGGGAGACTCTGCGTCTCCGAGCGCTCGATGTACAATCGAAAATCCTCGCTTCACTCGCCCAATTCCAAGCGCAGCAAATTGAAGAACTTAGAATCTTCCTGACCAACACTGAAGATCGGATTTCACGAATGTCGAATATCGGTCCTACATTGGATGACGTGAAAGTTCAAATCAAGGAAGTCAACGAGTTCCGCGAGGATCTGAAAAAGCAGCAAACGTTAGTGGATAATTTAAGCAATATGGTAGTTATTGTGAATGATGAGTCAGGAAGTTTCAATGACTTGGAGGATAAGCTTTCGGCTTTAGGTGAACGCTGGTCACATGTGATAAAATGGAGTGAGATACGTGCTGAAAAACTACATCAGTTCAAAGTAATAACAAGGTGGATGGATGCAAGGGAGGAAGATTTGAAATCGATGGAATCCAAAGAACTTAAAGAGCTAGGCAGTATTACTAGAAGGATAAACGATCTTCGCTATTGCGAGATGGACCTGAAGGAGCTTGAAAGGTATTTAGTAGACTTGAGACAAATGGTGCAAACTTCGCAAGATGGCGGATGTTCAGATCAAGTATTGGAGCAAATAGAAAGTCTTGAAGACCGTCTGGATGCTTTAAATCAAATCGTTGAAGTACAACGCATTCGCATTGAAGCGATGGGCTTCAAATTTCCCTCCAGTTCCGAGGATCGCAAACTTGAACGTCCTCATTCGTGGACCGACTTCCAAATGATCATTAAATTCGGTGAAGATGAAGCATCGTCCGACGGCCTATCACCTCAATCTAGTAAAAAACGAAAACTTCAGAAATCGTCGAATTTGATATCATTGGAGAAAAAAATTGCCGAGTATTTAAATGTTTTGGATGATTGCGATGAAAAAAATTCGAATTTGTCTCGGTATAGTCTCAAAGACCAGTCGCAAATATTAAATGACATTGCAAAATGCTTAACAGATCATAAGAATGGTGTTGAAGATCTTGAGACTGTTCTCAGGGAATGCCAAGATGAAGATCCGAGTCGCAACTTAACTCTGGAAACAGGTCAAGTAGCACAGATCAGTGATCGATATCACGCACTCGACAAAAAAGTACACGAAATGCGAACTGATCTCGATCATAAGATTGCCAAAGATAAATTCTACAAAAGTTTAACGGGCTTCAAGCTGGTGCTGGCTGATTCCCGCGATTGGTACAAACAACATGCGAACACGGCGACCAAGGCGGAACTCGAGAACCGTCTCAGTGACATGGACTCGTTGTCGGAGGAGATCGCTGAGGCTAAAGGGACGACCAACAAGCTTACAGATGACTTACAAGAATGGAAAGATGACTTCAATCAATTTCACGAGAGCTGGAATGACATGAAAAAGGCGATCGCGCGACTTATTCAATCCAAAGGTGGTTCCGATGATGTTCAGTCTAGACTGCAACGGCTGCAAGATTTTGTTGCAGAAACAGATGCAGTTCATGTGATCGTGTCGAATGAGGACGCGATGACTTCGAATCTGGAGAAACTGAATGGTTTAATGGATCAATATCAGCAACTGGACGAAGACTACATTTACGTGCATGAGAAAGGAGACCATGCTGAGCTCAGCGATTTCCTTGATATATGGTCAAAAATCGCTGACGTCATCAACGAGCGCATCATCAAACAGAACACCTCGATCGAGAATCTGAACCATTTCAATGCTGAGTACGACGCTATCGTGAAAATTCTACGTGGACTCGAAACCACATTCAAGACCGATCTGTTTGTGCTGGGCGAGTTGAAGATGCTGCAGAAACAATCTGAGGAATATGATCAACATGCGTCGCAACTGAAAAAGATTGAAATCGACGTGATCAGCGTTCGAAATTTCAGTGAAATTATCATGAAGCAAGCAACGGAAGACCATAAGGTTGAGATGGGTAACCGTGTCAGCGATCTCAATCACTTCTATACACGAGTCCTGGACTTGTATCACCAGAATTCCAAAAAGATCCATCAAATCTTGATAAAAACGGAAGAGGTGTTGCAACGGGTCCATCAGATGGAATTGTGGCTCAACGATCTTGAAATGAATACTCCGAAAAATGCAAATTGTGAGATTACCAACTCGAATGAATTGTTTCAGATCAAGTCCAAGTTTCAGACACTTAAGGAAACTTGTGAGCGCGAGACGATCAAGTTTCGTGAGCTGAACGAAACGGGAAGTGATATATTATTGCAGATCGATGATTTGGTGCAGCCCAATTCGGAAAATAAGTACACGTATTTGGCGAAGAAATTCACAAAGTTGAATGCACGTTGGAATGATGTGACTGCACAAGTTTATAATCGGACCGCGTTGCTGGAGCATATTTCTAGTCAGTTGGGGGAGTTGAAAAAGCTCATTGTATCGGAGACAGGATATTTGGATAAGTTGGAGAAGAAACTGAGAAAGAGTCCAGAGAATGCAGCGGATGCTGAGGAGATGATTGAAGAGTTAGATGTGAGTAGTGGTTTTGAGTTGATTTTCATTCTTTACTTGTAGTATTTGATGACTATGTAGGTTCGAAATTGTATTGAATAAATGTATTCAAAGCTCCTGCGCATCTCCTCGACACTGGCTGAAGTAGGGCAGGAATCAGTGAGCTAATTTCCTTAATAGAGTAGCATTTGTTGTTTTACAATTTCCGTGACTTCCATGACTATTTGATCAGGGTAGGTGAATGAAATGAGACTGGTTTTTGGGATTGACAAATGACTTAATGCCTAGTAAAGGGGATTCGGGATATTGGAAATACAAAGTGCTCGGTTTTGTTCTCTGCAGGACCTCGAATGAAAATGCGGACTAATTTGAACTTTCGATCATAACATTATTGTTAGATTTACATGAAAATGTGACATCTGTCGAAACATCAAAGTTGTTCTGTCGATTCTTCAGTCATTAAAATTGCAAGAAATAGTTTTAGGACTTTATATTTATCATATTTCATTAGCCCATATAAGTACTAGGGCCCAAGTGCATATCATCATAATATTTTTTTCTAGAGCAGGAAAGTTAAAATGATCCTTATAAAATCCGCCTTTTAAGTTTGATAACGCGATGAACATGTCTTGAAGGTAAAAGCCATGTTTTTTCGCGTGTAATTTTTTTTAATTTGATAGCTGAAAAATAAGTTTAAGAACTTCTAATAGATAGATTATTGTTGACGCTATAAAATGTTGTCCTTGTTGATTTCTTGGAGGTAGAAACGAGAATGAAATAAACTTTTGTTATTCTATTATTTCCACATAATTTACCGGGGACTTGTAAACAGATTTGGAATACTTTTCTCCATTTATGTAAGACAATTTTAGGCGTCTGAACTTTGCACTCTTGTAAACGCAACGGTCTCCAATGTTTTCATTTCTGAATCCTTTTTGGATGATTTGACTTAAATTTTTTGGTAACTTTATTCCCATTTTTGACTTTTTTGCGTTCTACTAGGTTTTCATTTCAGTTTATCATCTACGAATAACAAATTGTAAAAAAAAAACTTCACACACCTTAAAAATTTTAGTGTGCAATTTACCTGTTCAATCTTCTATGAAACATCGAACTAATCATGCTGAGAACAAGTTTTCAGGAACTGGGTACTTCCTTAAAGAATAAACAAGCATCTACCATCCTAGGATTGCTTTAAAATAAAATGTCTATCTTACTCTATTTTTTTTTCCTTTTTTTACACCTTGAATCTAATAATCCACCCTTAAAGTTACGAATTTGACTTAGGAACACAATTTGGAATTCTAGCAAACGAAAAGTTTAGTAGCTTTGTCGCGACTTTGGTTCCTCATTCCTATGACATCCTACCAGTGAACCTAAAATCAAAAGCTCCAAGACATAATTGTTTTTTGTAAATTTTTGTTCAATTCGGTACCAACTATAACTTTTTTAAAACATTGATTTCATGTACATTCTCAGGATCTGGAGAATAAAATCCGAAATCATTCGGATGATCGGTTGGAAAAGATCCAGGATATTGGCAACGAACTAATCGACTTAGGATTTATGGCGGAGTCAATTAAGAGTGAAGTAAAATCGATAGTGGATCGATGGGATCATCTCCAAAAAAAGGTAAGTGCTTCGTTTGCTCATTTATTGTCTATTCAAAGTGCAAATTAATAGCTTAAGTTACTATCAAAGCATTTAAAGTAAAGTATTGCATATTGTTTTGCATATTTGATATGCATGCAATAATGAATTATTCCTAAACTACAATATTGCATGCATCACGATCAATTCGCTGTAGATCTTTTGTATATATATATATTGCCCAGTTTTCCTTCATAATTATTTTTCACAAATACGCATCATATTTCTATCATTGCATTTTTATTCTTCCCGCCATTTCTGATTCATTGTTAATTACACAACATCATTATTGACATCATCATCGTAATCATCATCAACAACAAAAACACAAAAATAATAAAAAATAAACATTAAATAACTTAAACAACAAACAACACAAAACGAAACTGAAAAATCTGTACAGGCTAAACAAAGAACAGAAATTCTGGAAATGGAAGTATCTGAAGCGGAGAAATCAGAGAAGTGTGTAACAATTTTAGAAAGATGGTTGACACGTGTTGATGAAATACTCACTGAACATTTGGAGAATGATGTGACCGTTGAAGATTTACCACATGACTTTCAGGTAAGAAGTTAAAAAAAAAAATAAAAACAACAAAAAATGAAGAGAAAATGTTTCCTTTTGCAATGATTTTGTTTGCGCTTGTTTGAATGAAAGAATGTTGATTTGCTTTTTGTAGAAGTTCTTGATGTAGAGTTGACAAACATAGCTAACCAATGAATGTTTTCCACTATATACTGAAATAACTTTGTTTGACAAAAATATTTACTTTCATGTGAGATTACTGATAACTTTCTTCTACATTGTGTGTATATAAAAATTATCGAAGGCATGTGTCTGTAACTGAAATTTTTAGTGTAGATTTGTACGTAGATAATCTTTATATTTATTCAGAATCCTCGGATTTTAGCTGTTATTGTAAGATTCATTTCATGTAAAAAATTGACAGCTGTCTTATGCCCCCTCCAAGCGCTCACTTGAGTTTCGATAGCATTGCCTAGAAAGGATCTGCCGCAGAAGCTCTTTCCATATCGGTGTTCGTTTTGATAATGACGATAACGCTATGAACTTCAGATTTCAACGAACGAGGAAGATGACGTTTAGAATTCGAATTTTGACACTTCAAGCACCCATGTCGCCACCGTCATCCATTAACCTAAATTAAAAAAGCAATTAATATGTTCGCATTTAGTATATAGTTTCGCATTAAGTGAATTAGGTAGGTCAAACAAGCACTCATTCAGGACAATATATCGTTGAACAGTTTTCATGAACTTAGATTGCGGAAATATAAGTTTTCACACACTTCTCAGAGGCTTGGGGCAGAGTCAAATATTTGATTTCTCCAAGCCATTGAGACTATCACAAAAATTAAAACGACATGAGGACGTCATATTTTAAATTATCTTCAAGTAAAATACGTTGTAAGTAAGTAATTCTTGTATGCAGTAGACATAAAGATTTGTTTATTTATTTTCTATGAAAAATACAATAGGTAAAACGAACTCGAAATTTAAATCCATTAGTAGGCGGTTAAATATTGTTAACAAAGTAAATACCACAGGCAGATTGGCATTTGAAATGAAGACCGTAATAAAAATCTCAAAATATAAAACCCAAGATAGGCCTTGGATATTGTTTTGAAAATGTGTATTGCGCATTTTCTTTTTGACTCCAATAACACAAAAATACAGAGAATTTTTATTTCGTTTTCTAGATAATATTATACGTGAAATATTTTTCAAAATTGTCACGTTAGCAATTTGATTTATTTTTAAAATTGGATGCAATGTATTTGACAAGATTTTGACGGCTGTGCTTATTGGCTGCGTAATGTCTAGTAATTTTTGTGATTACTCTAGAATTATCTCTTCTTCTACGAAGCTTGTCTTAAAAAACAAGCCTACATTCCTGTTTCTGCGTCACAATGTTCGCCCATCCTCTTCCGGATGTCACTTCAAATTGCAAATATTTAGGAACTCCCTTAATGCTGCAGTGTTTCTCGAGACGCCTGATGTAGCACACAGAATGATTTATTTGTTCACATAGACTTTTTCGTGTTTGTCGCAAGTGCTTATAACTACAAATGACAGAAAAAGTAGATCAGCGAATTTGCATCAAGTTTTGCTTTAATAATGAAGCGCAGGATATTCGGGGGGCAGTGCCCGAGTCAATAATAATAATAAAAGAGTTGTACAAGCAGTTTTAAGGTGACCGCGCGTCAATTTGCAATGGTTTTCGTCCTGATCGCATTTCGAATAACATCAGAAGCTTAGAAAAATGGTAGTTTCGGCAAGCGTGTGCATCTTCCGGTTAAAGGAGTTTTTCGGTTGACCTCGGTTGAAAATTAGAACAAGAATTTTCGCTTGGAAATCGTTCAGGACACCTGCGGAATACTGCTGATACACTGCAGATGAAGCTTGGGTTTATGGCTGTGAGCCTGAAACAAAGCGACTGTCTTCACATTGGAAGCATTTTGGATTGCCAAAAAATCACGTCAAAGTTGGATCTTAATCATGACGATCTTGATTATTTTTCTTTGATTATGAATATGTTGTGCATCACGAATATGCTTTGACAGTCTAAGTGATCACTTAAAACAATCTCGTTGAAGTATTGCAAAAAAATATCAAGCTTTGTTCAGCAATATTTGACACAAAATCAAGTTCTATATCTTCGTCCCCGATTTATCCACTTCCCGCCTTTTGCTTCTTCCCACAAATAATGCTGAAAGGACACCGGTTCATAGATAAAGTTGAAGTTGAAAATAATGCGATGAATGACCTGGAGGCAATTCGGAAAATTGACTTCCAGGACTGCTGCAGAATGTGGAAATATCGCTGAGAGCCACTGAAATAGGAACTACTTTGAAGGATGCCACTCAATGTATGATAAAGACTATCATCAGTGTGCAGTAATGTAGGTTGACTCCACTTTCGATACCAACATCCTTTAATCCTCCCTTTTTCTATGGCGTAATAAAAAGATTTGATTCTCCAAAAACCTCTCGTGCTCTCTAAAATTTGCATTGGGTTCTCTGGATGGATTGGGTTCGAAAATGACTTTCAAAAGTTTGTATTGATTATTTTGAGCTGTCTTATTTTCTTACTGTGTGTGTTATACTTATCTCGTGGTATGTTGTTCGGCTGCAGCAGGAGGACGTTCTGAATTTGAATTCATGTTTTGAACAAAGATTATTAAAATTGTAGCAGTAATAATACAAATTTTATGCGCTAAAGAGATAAGATGAACGTGATCATTGTGAAAGCTGTGAACCAGATTCCAGATTTTTCCCCAGGTTTTAAGCATAGATTTGTTAATGATGTTTTAGTGACTCCTTTGATTTATTCTACTCTCAGCGTTCTGATCCTGTGCCTTAATGAGCCATTAAACAAGATAAAACTCCATCTCGTACAATGGTCTACTGAAGTTTCAGCTGTCAAATGAGTCGCCTATAGTCGACTCTGCAGATTATGTCACAGATCTAAACCTTTGTTATACAATTTAGCATATACAACTTCGGTTGAGTCTGTTAATGCGTCATGTTAACCATACTGTAACTTCTCGCGGATGCAGTCTAGCACTGGAGAAAACCGACGTGGCACAGAAAAAAAATATTTAGAGACCATTGTAACTACTAACCAGTAGTAACACTTTTCACGAATTCCCCATCGATTGGATTTCAATCAATATCATCTGGAGGCGTTGGCATTTGTAAGCAAAACATATTGGAGGTTGCACATAAGGACGAAGAGCGGTGTGGTGCGCATTAAGATTCTCCTCAAATCCTTATACAATCACAACGATTTGCATATACAATTGCGACAAAAAAATATTTCTCACATGCATTTCAGCGCACAAGTATGCCATAGCGATGTCGCCATTCACCTACGTCGTTTATTTGTAGGGTAGTACAAGAAGACGATTTTTTGATCGCCACAATGTTCGTCCCTATGTACTGTTTAGATATTTTTTATTGATGCCTTCTGCAAGAAATTGCACGGATAAGGGGTGTCGCACGTGCATAGGCGACAAGCTGTGCGCATTTCATCTGCATATCGATCAGATTTTGAGTCGATCGTTTTGGTGACATTGACGTTTTGGTGACATTTGGAGTGACATTGCTTTTTTCACTAATCAAAAGAATGGTTTGGAAGGATAGCTAACCAGCTATCCAGGGACTATCCGATTGATAGAAAAGCGTTTTGTAGAAATTCCTCGCACTTCCACCTATAATGCTTGGGAGAGGAATCCCTGTAGCTTGATGATGTCTTAAGGCATAGAAAAAATGTAGCCTAGTGTGAAGGAATAAGTCGAAGGGTTCCAGACTGAGGACTATGGGAGAGAGGAGACATGTAAATGCCTTGTGCGGCTGAATGTTCTTCCTACAAGTGGAACCCGTCTCGGGCTTTCGCTTCTTGCAGCAAACGCCTCGGTCCATCGACCGCGTCCTCCAATTTTGAAATCCGAGCAACGATGAACTGTCTTTGTCAATAGAAATAAACTAGCGTTTACTCGGTTCGTTCGTACGTTCGTTGTTCGTTCGTGCGCTTCACATGGCCTGTCCCTTGCAGCTTCCGCAGCCTTTCAATCGTCGAGACCTCCGGCTCGTCAAAAATTTTATACAGCTCATGGTTGCATCAATTTTGCCATTGGTCTCCGCCTATCTTCGATCCAATTATCCGCCCAGGACCCGTCGCTCAAAGGCGTTGTGTATAGATTTCATATACTTGGGCGAGGGTGCATGTTTCACTTAAAGTTCTACACATCGTAAATAGCCTTTACGAAAAAAATTTCGCTGCTAGAGATTGAAGCAAAAGTGCATGCACCGAAATGAAGGTAACACGGATCTTGTCACTCACAAGGTGCAAACAATGCTAGGTGAATAACAAGTATGGCCAATAGATACTGA
The DNA here is from genome assembly GCA_954870665.1 of Stratiomys singularior. NCBI lineage: Eukaryota > Metazoa > Arthropoda > Insecta > Diptera > Stratiomyidae > Stratiomys > Stratiomys singularior. Next base: position 157,993,187 of record OX940878.1, on the reverse strand, counting down.
GATTGTTAATGATCGGAGGCCATCAAATCATAATCTTGGTTAGATCCTTTCTACTTGAAGAAAGTTTTGAGAGAGCATGGATGTTACCACTTTTATCAGCGTTAGAAAATTTTTGAAATTTCCTAGCTAACTTATGCACTAGCATAAGCCCTAACATCTACACATTTAAACAATTTTAAGTTCATATAAAACTGGAAATTCTTTGTTTTAGAAATTAGTTTAGAAAGTTTATGGAGAACATACTATAGGGAAATATGGATTCTATAACATGATCATGTTCTGTTTTGTTAGTATCTTTTGCCATAAGAGAACTCGTTACAGAACAGAGTATTTCGAGGTGCGTTTTATAATTTATATCGTCTACGCTATGGAAATGACAAAGTAGGCAATTTAGGAGCTATAAATACCACCGGTTCGTCTTACATAATTTCGCCGGCTATTGCTTATATAGTCAGGGACATTTATTTTTTGGCGCCTAAGTGAAACTTGCCGACAAAAATGGTTTTTCTCTGTCACTGTGTTCTTCAGAGTAATAGGTCAATGTTGTGGAGATTCACAGGATCTCATGCCAATACCTATCCATAGCATTTTAACATTTTTTTTGTACCCGTTTGGATTTTGAGTGTGTAGTTCTTATCCTTAAGCTATCATGAATTACTCTGTCGAATTTCTAATGTAGAAAGCTGTTGAAATTGCGAGCTGCTGTCCTATGCGTAGTTTGCATTAGAGGTTGAAAGGGGCTTTGACAAAACGTAGTGCAAAATGTGACAGTATTTGATCTTTTTAAAATCAGTTTTTATCGCTTAGTATTTATGTAATTTCAAATTCTTATAGCGGCTTGCTGACGAGTTCAAAGAAAATGAAAAAGTACTGGAGGAAGTTCGTGACCTGATTACGCAATACTCAAAGAAAGGCAAAGTTGAGGCCGCTAATCGATTACGAGACCAACTTAACTTATTAGAGGTATGTTGGGAACTGAATCAAAACAATGAATAAATTTTGTTTAAAATATTCACGGGTTTTATTTCGCAGTCCCGATATAAATCATGTCAACTGAAGCTGAACAAATGCACGGCGCCCCAAGCTGCTTACGAATCACGTCTTAGTAGAGCGATGGGAGAATTAAGGAATGTTGAGAGAACAACACTCGTTCTGGATATCGCCTCTGCTGGGCCATCGCTGGTTCAGGATCAGTATCAACATTGTTTGGTAAGCCATATGGGAAGACAAATCGATCCGATTCATTGTCGCTTGCATTCTAATTTAACGCCTTACTTTCTCACAGAAAATCTACCGAACTCTCTCCGAAGTCAAAAGTGAAATCGAAAACACTATCAAAGCTGGACGTAAAGTATGCGAAGATAAATACACCAAAGATCCCAAGCAACTATCACAACGTATCGATGCGCTGAAGCATCTTTACAACGCTTTGGGTGAAAATGTAACACAATCGAAAATTTCGCTAGAAGGACTTCTGGTCCTGTCAACGCAATTAAGTGAGAATCTCGAAAGAACAGAATTGCTCATCAAGCTGTGCGAAACGCAACAAGCTCAAGATAAGAATTCAAAATTTCAAGAAATTGAAGATTTATTACGAAAATGCGAGCATATCTATGATGAGTATGCGAAACAATGCGAACGAATTTATATGGAGGATATACGACAGAAAATTGATTCGCTGCGTACAAAATATTTGAAATTGTCGAGTGCAGATGTCGTGAAGAGTTTAAATGAGATGAAATCCACATTACAGAATTTGGATAATATTTCCATGGAGACGTTGAAGTAAGTATGATGGCTTCCAGCCATCTATAAAACTCGCTTAAGTCCAATTAAAGTCGGGTGACTTTTATTCGAACTAAATTAAGATGAGGTTGGATATGGGAATAATGAAAGGAAATTTTTGTGTGTTGACTTTGTTATGTATAATAATCATTTGTCTTTTTCCAGGACAATGGAGAATGATCTGCAAAAAATAAACGTCGTTGATTCTGAAATTGAAACACTACACACCCAAGTAATAGGAATTGTAAAGGTAAGTTGTTGTGGGTGTTGTCATTGCAGATATTCTCCATAAATGTAGACTTCCCCCGTACATGTTGCTTTGTTTGCTTTAAATGTGTACATAGTTGTTTCGTATTGTGTTGTTCGTTTACATCAAGCATAATGTTCACTGTTGGTATTGAATGCTTACATTTAAATGGTTCAAAACATTTAAGTTGTTAGCTGATAAGTTTTCATTATTCTTACACATAAATTAAAAAAACTTATTGTGTGTTACTAATTCGACGGGTTATTTTTATGTTTGGTGTTATGCATATTAATTTTAAGGGTGAACAAGCAATTTGTATTCCTGTGACTAATATTTTCATTGTATTTGCAAGATTGTAGGAAGATATCATGTTTTCTAGGTTATAGCGTTCTAGTTTTTGTAAAACATGGGAATATATATTCAGTGAACCCCTTGAATGGAGTTGATTGCTTTATAAGTCATATAAAGCTGGTATTAGTTAGGGCCCTTCACATTTAGGTATTTAATTCTAGTTTATCTTTGTGTGTATAATTGTAACAGATCATAGAACGGAGTTTAGCTGAAATTCCATTGAGGGAGAGTTAATATTATGCTAGAGCCTACAGAAATTCAAAAGTAGTGTCAAAAGTAAGCAAATGTAACCGAATTCAAACGATTCAATTCAAGAAGCTAAGATTAATTCAACAATAAAAGACAAATTGTTGTTTATGTTTCCAGCAAATATTTTACCTTTTAATCGAACAAATGATCTATTATCGCTCACTTATATTCACGAGTTGTGTGAGGTTAGAATTGAGACTAGCCATAATGTGGCCGAAACCCTGAAACCTGAAACAAAACGTAATCTTTTCAGAAAAAATGACGAATGCGTGAATCAAAGATTAAGGTAATGCTGTTTTATTTTTTTGACAGTAAGGGTATGATGTGCAAAGAATTTGTTCCATCAGAACAAACTGCCACCAAAAAGTGTCATTGACAGGATCAGCTACAGTGGCATTCGTGTGAGACATTGCCCCCAAGCGTGCAAACAGTGCTCCGGTTCACACAATGTGCATATTGTGGTCAACATTTTTGACCTCAATTTTTGTTTTTCCTCAACCTCCCTATTCACCTGATTTGAGGACTTGTAACTTTTACCTTCTTCCGAAATTAAAGCGTGACTTAAAAGGACTTTATTCTGGAAATCTGGATAACATTCAACAGATTATGATCGAACAGTTCAAAGTCATATCAGTTAAAGGCTTTCAGCGCTGCTACCAAGAGTGGGATCAACGACTTCACCGCTATTTACCTGCTCAAGGGATCTACCATGAAGGAGTAACATTGTTCTTTGAAAGAAGTAAATGAATAAAAGCATTGGTAAATGAAATACTACTTTTATTACTCAGCTCATAAATCTCGTATAAAGTGATTGCCTTAGAATCGGGTTTTTGTATTAACATCTTTCAAAATTGAATTCATTTAAAGATGTTAATATATTTCTTTTTCTAATCTGTGTGCAGATATCAGGAAACGTTTGGGAAATGAGCGGTAGATTTCCATAAATTCAGTATGAAATACGGTCTTGCGTACTGATGGAGTAGTCCTGCTTTTGCTTGTAGATCATATGTAGAGAAATTTAAATTTACAACAGAGCACAATTTTCCACGTCTTACAAATTTACATTAAATTAAAAGGCTACGAAAAAATTGATTTCTCTACACACATGAAAAATGTCATGGCAAAGAAATCCGTAATGATGATATAAAGAAGATGTAGATTGTACAAAAAGGGTTTTGGGCAAATTTTATTTAATTCTAGAAGTTTTTGGTAGATAAATCTATCCATTTTCACTTAGAACTTATAAGTGATTTATACCCTTGCTAGCCAACTCAGCCAAGACTCATGGGTGCGGGAGTTCTCGAATACCTCGTAAGTGAATTTAAGAAAATGAATTTCTTTGTAAATATTAAATTCACTTTCGAGGTATTCGACAAATTTGATCAGAACTTCCGTACCCATGAGTCTTCGCTGAGATGGCTAGCAAGGGTATAAATCACTTATAAGTTCTAAGTGAAATGGATAAATTGATCTACCAAAAACTTCTAGAATTGATAAAGCTTACCAAAGGCAATTTGGAAAATAGGACAAGTTCAAGCTGAGAGAAAAAATCATAACACGTAAAATATAGCCAGATGACATCCACCTAGCTGGTAGTGCCAATCGATGCGTCCCAGCCTGAGAGTTGGCACCTGATGAGAAGCGGCAGGGACGCGTGTTCGAAACCAGCTTGAGCTCTTTCCACCGTTGTTTCCAAATATTAAATTTTATTTGCTTCCGGGTCTTATCGATTCGGCGAATTTTAAAAACGCGAAATGATAGTTTATCAAATAAGAATTTTAGAGAATGATTTTCAAAATGAAACTTTCAGACGACTTCAGATCAAGATGGGTCTTTCTTCCATAAACAATTTTGGTTTCTAAGAAAACAATCATTACAATTTTTCGGTTTTATTTAAATCATGGATATACGAAACGTGAACTGTTTTCATTTTTCTTTTTCTAATGGTCTAATATGTTCACCTAAGAATTCGGAAAGTATGTTTGGTATCCATGACTTTGTTTAGTCCTTAATAGTCAGATAATGCAATGCAGATAACGTTCATTACGCATATTGAAAAATTATGAACTGTTTCTCGATTTTTACGCTACACATTCTTCGGAAATTCTACAAAATTTGTTTGGATGACTTAATCATCTTCTCCTCGGGGATGACATATTATGCAAAATGAAGAGAACAAATTATTTAAATCCGTATGGCTGGTATGTTGTTTTTATTAATTCTTAAACTGCACGAAGTTTGGGCGTTAAAATACAATTTTATTGTTTAGGTTCGTTTTATTGTTGCCTCGGGTCGAAAGTACAGTCTGAAGTAAGAGCGTTTACCGAATTATTTATTCAAAAAACTTACTTCAACATATAATATACTAGGCGTGTTTTGTTCTGAATACGGAATTATGTTAATAATGGGTCTAATCACCAGCAGCCTTGATCACTACCAAATAAGAATGAGTCTAATCACCACTAGCGTTGAAATACCGAGCAATACTACCCATAAAATACCCTTCAACGTATTGAAGGACTAGTGCTAGTATCCAAACGCTCCAAATGCGTCGAAATTCTCGTAATAGCTGCATCAATGTAAGGAGATGTTTTTCTCGAAGCATCTATTTGATGTAGGCTCAGACATGGTGGGATTAACATCGGATGAGTTTGAAGGCCCAATCAAGTGTGATGATGTCATTTTGCTGTTTCCAGGTCGTACAGAGTCTGGTCCTGTTTTAAGGGTTCGTTGTACTCCTGCAAAATGTAGTCTTCATTTTTTCCTGATGAATTGAAGTTTGACAGTCGGTAACAAGACCTTGCGTAGATAGTATTTTAGAAGCATTGAGGTTATTGCTCTTTACCAATAACCCTGGTGTATTTCGTGTATTTTATTTGTTGAGACGCGGTCACCAAGGCTGCCTTGATTGGATGTTTGACTGTTCGTGTGACGAACTGGTTAACAGTTTTGATTTTTAGTCTTCCGCAAAAGCTCGGGATAGAGTAAAATTGTTACAGGCGAAGTTTTCCTGACTCAAATAAAAAAAAATATTTAGGCATGCTTAACTAATCGTCTTCAGGAAATGTCGTACACGCTCTTATTAATGTATTGAATAGTGAACTGATCATGGGAACAAGGAGCCGGAACCTCTCCTTACTAAAAGTGCAGAAAGAATTACTGATGCTAACGAAGAGCCGAAATGTGTCCTCGCTTAAATCACAGCATCGTCCGGCGGAGACTCTATCACTATTTGCATTCGAAGGCATCAGTCATTGAAGTTATAACGCAATTATGTTACCACGAGAAAAAAAAATGATTGAAGTTTGTGATGTGTTGAAATCCTAAATTTTCAAATAAATTTCTCGTATACTATCAACGGCAATTGCGCCAAACACGCCCTATTTACAAATTCTTCAAGGAATCTGTTTCCGAATAGATAAACTTTTGTCTGTATTGTTTGATTTCGTTCATAATTCTTTCTATGTTTACATAGTTTAGAATTTTTGAATAGCTTACGACCAACTTGAAGACATTTCCATGTCGACATAAACTCGAACTTTTGGGTTTTCTTTACTATTCTACGTTGGACTTGTGACTTTTCGGGCGAATCAAAAATGTTCTTATAAAGTTCGAATAAGGTGCAAACCTATAAAGTAGTAGTCTATGATTTTGAAGGAATATTAGGAACTGATTACTAACTTGGTTTTTAAAGAAGGACTATTCACACTTTTCGAACAAAAACATTTCAGGTATACCAAATTTAAAAAAAAAAACCTGAAATCAAATAAGGAATCACTCGTTTTGCTCCTACAAATCATTTTCACAAGAGCTAAAGAATTATGCGGATAACATCTACAGGGGAAATTTGGAAAGGTACGATCCAGTCACACCGAATACTAAATAGCCCCCCTCATTGAACGTGCTTAAAAGTTTCTGGAAGGTGTCGCAAATGTAGAATATCAAAATAACTTTATTTCGAAAAATATGTTTTCTTCAAACGTTGTATTTGAGATTTTTTCTTAAAGGAACGGCGCCAGAAGTGTTTCTTGGTTTGTTTGACCATGAGGGAAATTTATTGTCTTAAAGTTGAATATCCTACCACGATTTTAATTGTAGTATTTTACTTGTAGCCAGTACGTATCTACCGGCAATTAGTGTTTATCAATTAGATTGCTATCTGAATAGTTTCCCCCTGTAGAATTTGATGTTGATGTTGGGCAGATTCTAATATTATTTGGGAATATATTTAATTTTGTTAGTAATTTAGTTATATGTACTTTACATCCATTGTTAGGAGTCTGTATTTCATTTAAATCCACTCATAATTCGAACACACTCATTAATTACTTTCGTCTTTTGACTTTTCACTTATCTTTGGATTACAATCTGTTAATTCTGTAGTAATGGTTCAAACTTCCAAACGAAGATAATTTTGATAATATAAATTGATACCTGTGACTGTTGTAAGTTCGCCAACGTGGATTTAGGTCGCCAGGAAACATGAGAAATTTACGAAAAAAAACGGAAAGATAAATTCCCGCTATAAAATATTGTCAAAAAACAAGATAAAATAGCCTTTTCATTGAAATAAGAAACATGAAATAGGATTAATACTCGAAGCGCTAAATATTGGAGATAATTCAGAACAAAGAGAAATATTCAGGATATTTACATTGTTTCTAAGTTATATTTATCACAATAGTCTCTCTGTGGACGCAACTAAAGGATATAGATGTGTTCTAGTTTTATAATCAGCTTTTCATCTTGTTTTATACAAAGAATTTTAATGTCAGGTTAAAATATCAGTCCGTCTGAAATACTGTACAATTTTTTATTTAAGACTATTTGAACTAACAAATATAGTAGCCGTTATTTTTTTAAAATTAATTTGATTAATAAAGTAGTTGAGTGTTTGACCATTAATGTATTCCCACCAAATCAAATAGTTTTACTTATAACTAACAATTAATTGTGTTACCGTTGTACTAGATAGATCCATTAGTATAAAAATCTTGGTAGTCCTGAATAAGTTTGAATAATTCTATGCACATCATGTATAAAATTTATTGTACTTCTCAACTAGGATACAAAATAAAAAAGAAAAAGTAAATCAATTTGGAAATCTGAAAACACAAGTAGATCATTCACAAAGTTCACTTTTTTCCGTGAATCAATACAGTCTGAGCATATTTCCTTGTTGAACGCTACGGGTTATGGATTAACAGGATCACGCTGGATTAACCCCACTATTGGTGGCATTGTATGACTCGATTAAAATCTGTACATAATTTTGTACTCACCCTTAGGTGAGGGATTTGATTTCAATTAGCACTATAAGATCATTGTATTGTCCTGGGCGCCTAATATTGACGGTGGATGTTAAATACTATTTATCGATGCAGCCGCAAAACGGTCCAAGTCGATAGATTGCATTTGGTATCAACAGTCATAAGCATAATCATAACATCACATGCTTTATGTCTATCCTGTGCGAACAGCTTAAACAAAAATATCATCAGCTTTTGTCGGTTCATGGTACAACAGCTATTCTCAACTAAACCCAAAACACATACACATAGTTGCATACTGGGCTCAATGAGAACTAGATATAATAATTTATTCAAGTGGAATAAAAAAAAATTCTACAAAACAAAATGTTTTCAACTAAACAGGACGCTATCGAACAACGCAACACTCCACCAAACGTCGCGAAAGAGGAGGCTGATACTGAAATTGTGGTTGTTAGTGATACAGTTCGTCAAAGACGCGCTAGAACTCCTTCGGCAAATGAAGCTTCAGTGGATCGCCTGCCTGTTAGCACGCCCGTTGATCACACTCCCATAGTGAGGGCTACCAGTCCCAAGGTCGAGTCAATTTCTCCGACAATGGAGCACAGTCGGAATGTACTTCCGGATCTACTTCCTACAACATTCCGTTTAGCAGAGGCCAGCTCTCTATTCTCTGATATATCTCAAAACAAACCTATTCCGAGTGAAGTATCACGGACTGAACGTCCAGCACGATCTGGTCGACGTCGTGAGCAACAAGAGTTTGCAGTTGTTGCTATTCGGGAGAAAAACTTAGGAAACGAAAAGATGTCCATAGCGCAGAACGCTGAAGAAGGAAATCAGCCGGACGATTCGGATGCAGATCGCAATGAAATGGTTGACACAATCAACATTCTAGAGAAAGTTGACACTTTCGAACCAGAATATGTGGAAACAGTTCACATAATCGATGCTTCGGAAGACACCTCCGATACAGATTCTTCGTTGCATTTGGACGAGAAAGGTCGTACTAAGGAGGAAGCTCAGGTTGAGTCTGAAAAGGATATTGATACATTGGAGCAACAACAAGTGGTTGATGACGTTGAGATACGTTCGGCCGAAGGTGGTATGTTGCGTGTCGAAAAACAACGGATTTCGTTTGAAGAGAAACGAAAGCGTATGGAAACCGAACGTGACTTGTTACGCGATTCTGAAGAGGAACTGGATGATGTGAAAGCGTCAAGAACAAAACCCAAAAAGACACGACCCAGTCCACAACGCGAAATTCCATTGCCACCAAATAGTATGGCTGATACCGTCCGCGATAGTTTCTATAGTCAAGATAAGGAGAATTTTGATGAACCACTTGTGTTTTCCGAAGATGAGGACATACCAAGATTTTCTTTAGAACTTGCGCCTGCTATTGAGTCTGATAGTGACACGGTAATGTTGTTTTGCTGATATTCTTTTATTTATTGTTTATTTAAGTTGCATTGGACACAATAGTAATTCAATGTGTGTTTGCATCGGAGTGAATGTAGTGAGTAATGACGACGTGTTGATGGGCTGTCCAAGATAATTTGCATCTGAATTATTTATCTTAGCCCGCCAGATATGGCCAACGCATATTTATGATTTAATATTCACAAACCTTAAGTATACAACGTTTAAATGCATCGAAATTATTTATTTACATGGCAGTCTTAATGCTCATTTAATTATAATTTATATCATGAAATTATATCAGCTTCTAATCTCTTCAATGATACGAGTACACAAATTCAATAATTTAATATAAAGGACATTTTCGCCATCCAAAGATGGACCTTTCAAGTGCATTTTAAGTTTTTGAAAGCAAATACCTATTTCCGAAATGCAATACAGTCTGGAATTTCTTTTTACAAAACAAAAACCAAATACTAACAATGCAAAATATTACAAAATTAGTGGCGACTAAGTGCATTGGGAACTTTTGAAGGGTTTTTTAAAAATCTTGTACGTTCACATTGAGGGATTCGTTTGAGAATTCTCAATTTGAGTGCATTATTCACTGGTACACTAAGTAAGTTTCCATTCTTTGATTTGAAATTTTCCACCATTCTTAAAATAAATAAAATTCTTATTCTTTGGCTTCAGGTTGAGTTTCATTCTTTGAACAGGCCGTTGTTTCGGGGCGGATATGTTTTGTTATATAAATACAGCTTTTGTCAGCCTTTATGGCTCACGGTATGCTTCCCAATGCCAGGCTACATGCAAAGAAATCTATCAGATTCTGGCCCTTCTGAGTAACGGCTGGATACATCCCATCTACTCCCGGTGATTTGCAGCGCAGGAATGAGTATGATGTTCATTTTTGACGTTTCCCCTTCCACTCTGAGCTGCTGGTCTTCTTTCTTGTACCTTCTCGTCGAGCTCTTCATTTATTATGACGTTTCCAGGGAAATGTTTTTCTATGAAGAGTAGAGTCCGTTTTATTTGTCCACTCTAAAAAACGGTGTTAGTATTTATGGTTTTCCGACCAATTGTTGGTGCGAATTGCCTTTCTGTAGATTTTTCGCATCTCCGCTTAAAGTTTGGTTAGTCCTTCCTTTCATTGCTTTGGTTGTCAATTAAAGCATTCGTGTTAAGACAGGCTTGTTTTGCACACCTGAGCCATGCGAGTTACATCCTCAGTCATTTCCTTTAAGGATTTTGGGCACAAGCTCCGTATCTTCCTTCGTAGGATCCCCTGAGCTTATTCCCAGAACTGAAAGCACCAGCTCATCAGACAGAGTGTACTAATAAGAAGCTTGTTTCTTTCATCCTGGAATTGCTTCTGTACGCCGTTTTTCCACGCTCCGTTGCGAGTAGTCTCCTGGGTTTCGCTCATGGAATAGAAAGAAAAGTGTCGCGTAAAGAGTCGCGGAGATAAAACTCATCGCAATCACCGTACGAAGTGGAATTTTAATAATGGGATTCTGTTATGCAACATACAACAAAAAAAAAATTTTGTATCGCAAGTCAAGGATAAATTTTACTCTGGGTAGCTTGGGTCCGCCGGGCCTTGCTAAATTTTACCTTGATCGTTTTTTCTGAAAAGGATTATTCGTTTTTTGGTACTCAAATGCAAAACTAGAGAGGGACTAAACTTCTGGTCACGAAAAATTTTTTGTTTCGCTCAGCCCTTGCGAAAGTTTTCAATCTCCTTTGATTTTTAGTGTAATCACGATTTCAACCCAGGTCAATAATTAATTTTAACTATTTGACATTATCCTTTTCCCACAGAGTCGCATCGAAAGTCCAAACACTAAAAAATCAAATGCTATGCAAAGTAAATTATCAACGTCGGATATCAGTAGCGGATCATCACCATCACGATATGATTCATATAAGAATCCGTCTTCTTTGGAACAAAGAGTACAGGAGTTCGATAAAATGGCAAAGTATATGATAAAAAAATTGGAAGCAACTAAAGAGAAAATTGAAGCATGCAACGAAGGTGAAAGGTGATTGAAATTGTTGAAAATTATGATTAAAACTATGAAAAACATAAATGTGATGATCTCTTTTCAGTGCTATTGAACATTTAAAAATGTCAATTGCTCCCGATGCAGCTACATTAATATCTCAAGGCGATTCTCTTGTTTTGGAAACTCACGGAAAATCTGGAAATCTCTCGCAAGTCGTTATGAAAACTCAAACGCAATTGCGAGAGAAATTTCGTGAGGTACAACAGGCAAAGTATGTAAATCAGATTATTTATCGTTTTATATGTGTCCTTAAACGGGTGGATTTTGAAGCTATTTATATGGATTATCTTTTATTGTCTAAAAATTCTGTAGGACTGTGCTTTGATTCTCTTGAGGAAGAGTTTGCGGCTTTCTTGAGTTAGCTTCAGTTTGTTTTTAGTTGAAGTTAGTTTAAGAAAAATGAAACGCAGCCTCCATGTCATCATGTCAGGGCCATCCGGAAATACTAGACGATGTACGAAATGATATATCTGTCTTCCATTAAGATATAAAAAATAAAATATATTAGTCATAAACAAAATTAAACATGAAAACTTCAAATTAAACAAAAATATCATTGTCTTGAAAACCATGCCTGATCAAAGTACAAAATTTTTCAAGGTGCCTTGAAAAACTGCGTCCATAAGTTGTCCTACTAATGGTGTCTATTGAATTGGTCCAAAGTCAGATTTCAATTTACACAAACGCGTTCTCGAAAATCCATACAATGCATTGCGCTTCAAAACATAGTGCTTTGCTCAATCGAGCACAAACGGAGGGAGCCGGCAAGTAGCAGGCGATATTCGTATTTGTGTAAACAACAAATCAAAAAACTTTTTTATTTAATGCAATTGAGCAGTTTACCTTAGATTCATTTTTTTTTATATCTGAGGCAATCTAAGGAAAATTGTTCGGTTTTACTAAAAAGATGCATCCCACTCAAAACCGTTCTCTAAGAAAATAAATTAAATTGTATTCTCATAAATTCGAATCGAATGTAAGGGAAACTGATCGGTTTCATTGTATAAAAAGACTTAATATGGTATTTCGTGGTCCTTCCAGCAAATATAGAAATTATTGTTCATGGGTCCATTTGGTGTAGATATGCTCATGGAACCAATTAAAAAGTGTTAGTGGTCGTAAACTCCAACCTAATAGGAGTATTAAGTAGATTACTCAAAGCAGTCAACATCCAGCTAATCCCAAGCAGTGTCCAGTTGCACATAAAGAGTAGGTTCGCACACATAAAGGACAGCAAGAAGAATGAAGAGAAGTGCGGTATCTACAAAATTAAATGCAACCACTGTGATAAAGCATATATTGGAGAAACAAGATGAATGGTTAAAATAAGATTTGAGTAACACACAAAGGAGGCACAATTAGCGATAAGACGAGGAAACGTGAGAAACGTCAAATCTTCAGTAACGAAACACATTTGCGAAGGATATCAATTAGAAGAGAACGTTCTCACGGTAGTAAAGAAAGTTAAAAACATGTGACAACTGGATGTGTATGAATCATTGTGGATAATCAGGTAGCCAACCGAAACGAGGCTCAATGATGACCTGGGAAATGAATTCTCTAGTTACAATTATCTAGCTTCTCTATATAGTGAAATAGCGCTGTTTTTCCAAATAAATAAATAAGCAGTAATAAAAATATTGAAAGTAATACTTAGATATGTACGCAGATTATAAAACCCTTGTAATATAAGAAAATTATTGACACTGAAGTAGGGAGCAACGTACTCCCGAAATATATATCTGTCAAAATCAAACAAAACATAGCAATTTGGAATGGAAAATCAGAAAAATGAAGGATTCTTGTTGCTTATACCAAAATTTATTATAATCTGTCTAATACCCAAATCAAGAGCTACTTTGACACATATTTAATGGAAACCCAAAGATTCTGGAATTTTTGAGGGTTTTTAGGGCAACTGCTTTGGGGAGGAAATTTGAGAAGATTTCTTTTAGATATTTCAGTACTGATTATGATTCGCGAGAGTTGCTAGCCCTAATAAATAACACTAGATAGGGCAGAGCTAGCCATAAACCCAGTATCCATGAGCAATTCGCTAGGTTCTTCCTTCTTGGTACGTCCTTCAACTCTGTCACACAAATTTCAGTGGAACAAGTTTAAAATTTGTGATACAAGTTTAAATTTATCTTGACTTGTATGAAGCAAATAGAAGAAATGTTAAGATATTTGACGATTTTTCGGAAGTGTAAACTCTCGTTGTTTGGGATCGGGTGTAGAACAGTTTCAATGTAACCACTTCGACACGTATGATAATACTGTAGCATAAATGGGCCATAATTAAAGCTAAATGTATGTAAACTCAATTCCTTTGGCTTTGTGAACATATTCTTTGCTTGACAATGAATTGAACATATTCTTTGCTTGACAATGAATAATTTAACAACGAAATTCTTCGTGAAAATGGGGATTTTTCGTCTTACTTTAGATCAGATCAAGTTCAAAATAATGAATTCAAGGGAAGCAGAAACATGATTTAAATTTTTTGAAAATTCTATTCATAAGCTCAAAACTGAAAAATCTTTTGGACATTTGATAAAAAAAACTTTATAGCGTTTTGTATTCCTTTTCAACTGAATTATAACATTTCACCATGGTATTCCTCTCTCCTTATTTCAGACTTCCCAAGATCTTTACTGATATTAACGCAAAATTATTGAAACATTCGCCAACGGAACGTCCTGAAAATCAAAGTCAATACAGTCCAACATCAAAGGTAATTTCTGATAAGAAGCTGCCAAGTGATTTGAGTCGCTCGAAAATCAGTCAAGAGATTAATTTGGATGAATTGCTAACGAAATCAATGAAGCGCGTCTATGATTTAATTGAGAAGCCATTAGACAGGCGTTCGGAAATCGAATTGAATCGAAGGATATTAGAAATTAATGTAAGTCTACCATCTAACATATAAATGTATGAGTTTGTAGGATATGACTAGAGAATAGTATTGTTTTGTGTGCGTGCCAATTCAATTGTAAAATTTTCTGGTGCTGGGTGTAACTTAGTTATAGAGTAAGGATGTGAAATTAATTTTGATATTTGAAAAAATTCAACAATCAATTAAAATTTCAATGAATGAAACAGGGAATGCACAATACGATTGGAGTTTAACTAACCCAAATAAATCGAAATCTGATACGGACTACATTTCGTTGATTAAGTTGTAGTTTTGTAATGAATGGCTATAAACTGCCTTAGATGTCCACCCCGCAAAACTCTTGAAGTCCAATCGACATACACCCATGAAGTGTAGTCTTGTAGCGTTGCCCATTCGGCCGCCCCTAAGCTATTTGAAAATGATTAATAGATTCACAGGCTGTAGAATATTCGGATCTTTCAGCTTTGAAGCTTGAGAAAAATGTTTAATTCTAATTTTAGATGTAAAATTGTCGGGTGTGTCGATCTTGGCTGACAGGCAGTGAACAGGTCGTCTTTGTGGTCAATCGGCCTATGCTTGGGGCAAACGCGTGAAAATCGAAAGATTGCTGTAATCGAATTTTCCCCCGTGGTTTTTCATACTGCTCTCGAACTACATTAAATTTCCGGTCCATATTGTAGTTTTTATCTTGTTTATTATCCACACGCATATTTATGTTCGGAACTCTGCGTTCGCCTGGTTTAATGTTGATTTCGAAATTTATATTGTAGCAAGTAATGCAAGGTGGTGGTGTTTTAATCTTAGACTCCAACACAATTTTGTCTGTTGTGTGTTTTCTTTTATTTGTTCACCTCTTTGTTTTTTGTTCATTCCGTAATTTTGAAATTAGGATCGGCGAGACGATTTAAAATTAGCATTAACTGCAGCACTTTCACATAAATCGAAATCACCCAGCAAAGTAAAGAAGGCAATGGACGCACTTGATAAGGTTAGACCAAATGAATCATTAATTTATTTATTCCGATTTTATATTAATTTAATTTTATTGTTTTTGTTTTCACTTTGTATGATATCGATACAGGCTAAGGTGGATTTAGCTGTTCATGCTGATTCGGTTGAAACATCACTGGCAAATTTGAGTGTCGAACAGATGAACGCCGAAGATTTTGGTCGGAAAAGTGTGAGTGGGAAGATGTCATCGCCTGATGATAAAGATAAATCAGGAAATAGTAGCAGTGATAATGTCAGCCCGAAATCAGGTGAGTGAGCGAATTGATTATGTTTTATCGCGACGAATATGCCGAGACTCGAGTGTGGCAGTTTGTTTAGTAAATATGCCAGAGGCAAGCAATTCATTTTGAAAATTGTGTCTGCTGACAAAATGTCATAAATTTTCTGCAATAGCGAGGAAGCTTGGAGATTTTGAATCTAGTTTTAATGTTTAGTTTTTAACATAATAGGGTCTTGTAGCTGTTATTGGTTTACCGGTAAAATGGTTAACACATGCTCCTGAGGGACGAATAAAGGTTTAAATCACCACTTCCCTATTGCACGATTTCAACTAGAGGGTCTGAACTTTTTATAGGCTGCGTTCTGCAAAAGATCGAAAAAACAAACAATAACGCCGAAACGAGTCTGCAACGCAAAGAATGGAGACGGTAATCGACAGAGAAATGTTCCGAAATCCAATCAAAAAAATATGTGCAATCATTGCTTTAGAAATAACAGATAACAGAACGATTCATAATTAATACTGATTATTAAATCTACTTTTCAAAAAGTGTCGGCTCCATAGTTAACATATTTGACTTTAATATTTGTAATTGCTTCCATCTTCATAAAATTTTTGTGCTAGAAATAAAGAAACCTTCCTTTTAATTTTATGTTTTTCGCTGATGAAGACCGAACGATCACGGTCGAAAATCGATTCTGCAAGGTAAATAAAAAAACATAAAATTAAAAGGAAGGTTTCTTTATATTTGATTTGACATTACACTCCCATGACACAATTTTTTTGGATTTAATTTTGAATTTGATTCGCGTATTTTCACAATCTTCACAATTATACGCTTTCTTTTCAGAGCATAAACTTTGTGGTCAATTTAGTAAAACTCCAAGATTAATGTCCGGACTACTCAAGTTGAGGCTTTCCCGAGTATTTTGTTTCTATAAATTGTTTCTCATGGAGAGTTTTGCAAATATCTCGTTTCTGTGAATTGTTTCTGTTATTTGAACAACCATATTTGTATCTGATGCTTAAGTCAATTGTAGTCTCTCTCCAATTGTTTATTCAGCTTTCAAATTTTCATTTGAATATTTTTTCTGTGGTTTCACGTAGGTTCCCAGTAAAAACCACATCCTAATGATTCACATGCCCTTTTATTTTCTCTTTTCAGTCTTAAAACATGTGAATGTGCTGTCTTTCAAAATAGACGGAATTGTTATAGTGAAATTGCTTAAAGTACTTGATTTTGAAAATGCCAGACTTTTTAAGATAATGTTTTACCATTTTATGTGCAGTCCGTTTCATTTGAATGTATTTGTGCCAATTATTCTAGCAGTTTTGGGCTTGACATTTGCCTACGAGTACATAATTTTATTCTATTTTCAATATAAATCAATCGCAACTTTTTCGAATGCATTAAATTATAACTTCATAGATGAATTTATTGCAACTAAATAAAATTGATGAAACATATAGAATCTCGTATGCAATCTCATAAAATCGCGATTAAACACATTTAAACCAACCAAAACAAACAACTTTGAAAACCTATTACATATCACAAAGTACTAATCTGATATGAAGGCTTTTCGCTAATTGGAATCATTATTTTCTCTTGACTGAACTTACATTAACCTGATTTCCGCGTTTCGATTTCGTTCTAGGACTAGAGCCGCTTCTAAATGGCTGTTTCCTCCCAAATTCCAACAAGAGCAGTAGTGGTTTCATGTGGTTTACGGTTTCATCGTTATCTTGCGCTTAACGTTTAATCTTTTGCTACAGGTGCATATCACAACAAGGACTCTTATCAAGAATAGTCTATTGCAAATAATAATATGAGTTCTAGCTTCGCTCTAGAAACTATCGTGAGTGCTAATGGTATAAAAGATTACATCTAGGCACGAAACAATTTGCCATAGCAAGTTTCCTACCTTGATTCCTGTTCCCCGTCTGTCGTATGTGATGTGGTCAAGTGTTGGCCATTTATATTTCGTATCAGGATTTCGAAAACGACTGGCAAAGCGCTAATGTCTTGTTTGTTCAGTGAGGCAGGAATCTACTTTATAGTCAGACAGTCATTCATTCAGTCAGCCAGACCTCGTCGATTCAGCGTTTCACCTCCAGCTGTTTTTCTTTCACGTTTTCAACTTGACTTGGAATAATGGATTGTTTGCGTCAAACAAATCGCAATAGTTAAAATTTGTTAGAGGGGGTGGCAGGCGGCAAAACGATGTGAGGCTTGCGGTCGTGCCGCAACCAGGCAATGGCAATCCTTTCAATCAAGTGTAATTGCGATTGAATAGCAAGGAGTGGCATATCAACATGATTGACCAACATCAGACAACCGGTGAAAATAGTTGCGTGGTCGCGTAGGTGAATTGGAGTGGCGAATGTGGATTTTAGCGTTGATTTGGAATAGGAAATTTGTAGGAGATTCTAATAATAAGTTCGATAAGGGTTGAATAGGTTTGTTTTTATTCCGGATATTGTTAGAAAATTGCGTTGAGTATTGCATATTATTCAGTTTGTCGTGTATTTTGCGGAAGATGAATGTTTGTTTTAAACAACATTGAGCTTAATTGCGTATCTATCGATTTTTGGGAGATGATATGAAATTTTCTATTATATCCTTTCGATGTACCAGACGTAGCTCATATCAGACAATCTAGTATCTTGATTTGTGAATTTTATGTGAATTTTCGAAATTTCGTGCCTAGGAGTTCACGGGAATTGCTGTTCTATTTTCATTTTTTGTTTTTGAATATTCACGCATGCGAGTGCAGGTAATGGGCCTTAACTAAACGTGCAAATCATCAACGCGTGCAAATTATCAACAGCATTCAATGCATTTAGGGTTTTCTGCGGGTGTAAACGAAACATCTTTTTTCATGGTAGGTTGGTTAAGACAATTTGCGGCCTGAGTATGATGCGCAGTACTTTTGGACTGTCCGCTGAACTCTCCCCACATGATAACCTGAAATCGTTTCCCACATTACTTCGGCTTAGTCCTCTTGATGCTTTATTCCTAGGCACATTCAGATTATGTGATCATTTATCGAAACGAACTGCATCAGAAAATACTCAAAGCCTAAGTATAAAAAAATCCGTGTCTCCTTTTTAAGCGCTTCCTTGACAAAAAAGAAAATAGTTTGATAGCTAACACTTTAGAGTGAGTCAAAGTGGAGCACGACATGAAACAACAACGCGTTTAAATTTTTGAACAAAATTTCAAAAATAGTCATCATAATATCTGTAGAATACTTTTATTGTTATGTCAAAGTTGAAGAGTGGAATTGAAAAAATTAAGGGTGACTAGATCGATGGGGCATGCTAATCACTCTGGTCGTCGCAAAAAAGGAAGAACGGTGGTTTGAAGATCAGTTACGATCAGAACGTCCAAGGAGGTAACAAATGGTGATTTACTAGAAGTCATAGAAGGAGGTGATTAGATGACCATCGCAAAATTATTGGAGGGATTTCACACAGAATCACCCCAGACAGAAGAATCTATGGAGTAGGATTTGTAGTAAAATTAGATGCTTGACCCCCACTAACTTTCGCAAAGTAACAAACTACGAAATCAAACTTTGAATTTGGACTTTTACTGTCAGTGATGGGAGCGGCTTCACAAGGAATTCGTAATAGGCGTCCTGCATAAGTCAATTGCCACGGAGTCATCCTTCACCACGATGATGAGAGATCGCATACAGCTGCAGGTACTCAGCGCAAATCAACCACTATATTCTCCCGATCGTATTGCAAGGTACTATAACTTGTTGCGGTCCTTGGACAACTAGTTGCAGGGAAGGGAATACAACACTGAACAGAGTCTTCGTTCGGGACTAGGAAACTTTTTCACGGATAAAGATTTCTTCGGCTCATCAACTTTCAGAAGATTGGAGAGAAGTTTCAGGTAATAATATTGTTATTATCTTTATTGTTTTTTAAAAATTGTTACCGTCAATGGTGAAACATCCCTAATCAAGCCTTTGCCTCTGGCTCTGCCAGGTCAAGGCTTTATCGTAGAGGGATTCGTATACCTATGACTGAAAAAGCCATCCCAAATCCTAAACAAATCATAGAGGTTGCATCCACCTGTATAAAGTGAAAGTAAAAATCTGATGTAGACAAAAACGTAGCATGTGAATGAGTGCTACGTGAATAAAAATCCAATTTAATGAGAGACGGATGGAAAATTTGGCTCGAATTCCTGATTGATTTGTGTGTTCGGGCAGCTGGTCGAACAGTTTCTCTACAAAATGGCTCTTGTGCCGTTTTTTGGTGATCTTTCGTCACAACAATGTTCCGAGTTTTATTCTCAATCTTAGTTCTTAGTGTTTAGGACCTACTCCGGGTCTTAAAAACCAAGGAGATTAGGATGGTTTCTGTTTTCTAAATTCATTTCAGAGTGAATCATTAGAAGTAATTACAAAAATATATATCCGATTAAATATCTTTGTTTTCGATATAAGTCATCGATAAATCCGAGCAATTTGTTCAAATAAATATGCCTTTATCCTTGAAACGTAAGCATATTACCCTTAAATATGCACAAACAATTAGCAATATAAAGATTACCGCAAAGACCAAAAAATACATTACGCTAAACTTCTTAGATTCATAGCAGCAGTAACTTATTGCTCATAAACCATCACCTAATGTAGCACTTCCGCCCATTAAACTTTAAACTTTAAGGAGAAAGTATCATTCAGCGAAGCATTATCAATCATTGTAAAATTACAATTTATCTCGTCCTTTATGGTGGATACTGAACCCGCATCCCTTGCTGTTACCCTTGAACTTCTCCCAGAACGTGTCCATAATTCTTGCATTACTATATCACATGCCATACTCTATTCTCTGTACCACACAACCTTCTCTCTCTGTTTCTCTCTTATAAACACTCCCCCCCTCCGCCCCATACACCCTTAACCATTAAACCTGCAAGTCTGATGACCTTGCAGACTTTATTTCCGTTTATTTGTACAAACCTCACCAGACTTAACACAACAAATGGAGAGGGGATGCAGGACCATTAACGCAGGCAAAGTTGAGTCTTGGGTGGCACTCTGTGTTGCTGTTCAAATGAGAACGAGCGAGTGACATTGGACCACCAAACCATCTAAATACTACAAAACACACCAGGAACGGACGTTAGTTTATGTTATTCCAAGAGTGGAATGACGATGGCACACGTGCTTTTCTGGGAGGGTTGGAGAAATTGCCACATAATTTCCCCGAACCGAAACTGTATGCGACGAGGGGGCGTGAAAGCCGAACAGCACACGCGGCAAGTTGACATGAAGAAGGAAAATGCAAAATCCTCAAAGAAGGAATGCTTTAAAATATCCAAGATTTGGATCTTTTACGCTAAGTGGAAGTGTCTACGCTTGAAGGCAATTCAAGTGGGAAAGTTTTTGTTAGGAATTTCATCTTTACCTTCATCCCTTGTAGCCTTGCATACACTTGCCTGTTTTTTAAAATAGAGCCTGAAGGGCTATGGACTATGAAATGCTTATTTCAACCGACTTTGGTGAAAAGTCACATTCTTGTATAAACAGCAGTGAAGGGCGTGGGTTGAATTTAATGCTAGAGCCGTGAAAGGAGGATATGCCTACATAGTCGTTTGCATATATCCTAACTCCTCTCTTTAGAACATTCCACTGAGAACATATTATAATCTCATGTGTTGGATCATACTCTCAAGGACCCGATGCGACATCGAGCAGGGAAGTTGGCATTTCAACAATATAATTTAACAGAGCCAAGTGTAATGACTCACACTCAGAATGCTTAATCCTTTATGTTCCAAAAAACGTTAGCAAAAACAACAGGATATAAACAAATTTCACTTTCATAGTTTTGTTTGCAAAACGACGTTCTTTAGTGCTTTCTTAACACATTGTCCTGTAGTGTCGTCATAGCGATGACTATTTGCTGCATTCAGACCCAAGTGTGACCAAAAAACAATTTGTACCATCGTTATACGGAGAGATCCTGAAAGGGCAATTATAGAGTCTGCTTGTGAGTGCATGTAATGGATTGTGGCATCCTGGCGCGTAGTTGAACATTAAATTTAATGGCAAATCGATATGATTATAAATTGTCGGGACCAAAGAATATCCCAAGCTTGAGACGATCTGAGTACCATCTGTCTCAGGAGTATTTTATTAATTTATGAAACGACCGGTAAGTTATTATGTCATTAGAACTGGTAATGTATGTGGGGACAAATCTCGAATAGTAATGGTGAGTTATGAGTGTAGCCCATTTGGGAAGGCGTCAGTTTTCTATCGCAGGACTGGAAAAAACTGAAGCTTTTACCTTCGTTATCAATACCTTGCGAAGGTTCTACCTTGCACTGTAACAGAATATATCCAGGACTATATTTTCAACTTTGTTTTCTTGTTTCCCATTCACCTTGTTTCCCAACTCTCTGTGGAAATTGTTGATTGCATTGAAATAAGTATATATTTTTATTTAACATGTCCAAAAATGAAAAATGTTACAATTTCGATATCCGCATTTGTTCAATTTCCAGAAATATACATAACTATTGTCGCACAAAAATTTTATAAGACAAAAAAAAAAAATAAAGCGGCCGTTCATGATCGAACAAAAAACAAATTTTGACAGGTGGTTTGAGGGCTATGAGGGTAGGTCCAGTGAAGGTTCCTTGAGACAGATTAGGAATCGCTTGTTGAGTCAGTGCTAGAGTGTTAGGCAGTGTCCGCTCAATTTTACATGGAACCTGGTTAGGTCAACGTTTTCCAACTTCACTGGTTTCTATTCGCATTCTTTGTCGTTCGTTGCTTTTTAAAACCCGAAACCAGTAATGAAACGTTTTGATTGATCGTGCATTTATCCCAAATTTTTTACTCAAGGATTTCGGTATCCATTAGCTGAATTTTGCTACACACTTAAGCCGAAAACAGCACTTTTTGCGAAGTGTGGTTTTAGGCATAAAATTTAACATGGTTAGAACACAAAAAGGTAGTTGTGAAGGCCTCAGCGAAATCATACACACAGATTTTTAAGCGAGAAATTTTGACGCTTTAACATCAATTATATTAGGTATTTTTTATTCCCAGTCATTGCATCCTATGCAAGTTCCTACAAATTTTTTACAATGCCATATTCTATCTATCTGAGCAACTAGTGAATGTAGTTTATCCAAAATACAATCCGATTTTTGTAGTTGAATTTACTGTGTTACGTTTCAACTTCAAAAATCGGAATTATTTTATTTTCGAAGAAACTACATTCACTAGTTTCAAAATGAAGTAAAACATTTCGAGTACAACTGAATGAATAAATGAGTTTAACAGATTTTGTAAGGTCGAGTGTTATAGATATATAATCATAGGGAAAACAAATACCATTTCAGTCTAGATTTTCTCCAAATCCACTAAATTATGGCCCTATACAAAAATTGAATTTCTAGCGCAGCATCTATTACAAAAATGCTCTTCAAATCACCAATAAATTGGCTCATATATGATACATGGACTTGGTATGGTTGGTACAAAAATTGCGTCATGTATGAATGGACGTACAATAATGGACGCAGGAGGGCAGACTTAACGGAACTTATCTTACACTTGGATTTGTTGAGTGGTAAATTTAGCTTCCTTGTTCGAATACGTAGTCTGGTACCTAAAGGAACGTTCGGATCAAAATCAGCTTCAAAGTAATCTCTTGAGGACACTACACCCTTGTTCAAGCGGTGACCCCAATGTTGGAAGTATTCCAAAGAAGACTATTACGCAATATCCGCTTTTGCCACAACCATAACATCAACTCTAGTCTGAAATCGCTGAACCCAGGGACAGTAGTCTCAGGGTTGATGAGCCTTCTGCAGGATTCCAATAGCTTGCTCAGACTTACCAAGAGTGTCTGGACTCATGAGTCTCATTTTTCGCCTTGAAAGTCTGAGTCAAGTAGAAGGAATGTGCTCACTCATTGTCATGGTTGAAGAGCCGAATTCCTTTTGACCAAAACTTCGGTCACTTGCGTCGCAAAACGTAATCGTAGCGACAGGGTTATGTCAGTTGGTAAATATGTCATGTCATGTCATATCTTTCCATTTAGCGTTCCTATGTTAATAATGATGGTTTTGGCAATATTTGACTGAGCGATTTCATTCGGAAAAAATTACTATAAATTACTACTGTGTGTGTTCAGTGATCAGTGATCCTCATCGTTAGTCGGGAATCCACCATCTCCCTGAGAATTTGTTTTGGAACAATGCGCAGTTAATGCTGCCCAATATTGAGCGGAAATTTGAATATTTAGCACAAGCGTACCCGATAATTTTACACATTATTGGTTATTTTCATTATTATTGGTTGGATTAGTTGATTTTCATTATAAGTCAAACAATACAAGTATTGTAAATCAAACGTCCATCTATTAGAACAACTGTTTATAATTTAAAAACATTGTTGGAAGCCTCAAAGAAGATTTTTCCCCACCAATTTTTACCCAGGGCCCAATTTTCTCTCTTTTATGAAGTAGGGAGATGAACGAGTGTCGGGATCCCAGCATAATAAAGCCATTTGACAACCTATTAAAGACCTTCTTTTTCAACCGTAAGAAGTAGCCTGGAGTCGTTTGACACATAAAATCGAGCTGAATTTCTTTGCCAGGCGCCTGACGAGGCCTTCCAGTAACAAAAATACTGTGAAAGAGCAGGAGGAGGAGTGCTAGGAATAGGATCTCTCTGCCTTCAAAGCATTCCTTCCAATCAATTAGGAGTTTTTGCGATCAGAATAATCCGAGCGTCATGTACCAACTGGATCCATTTGTCAATCGATTTCAGTATCTATTTGATCAAAAGTTACCCGGACGAAGCTCTCCCTTCTTGCGGTAGAATCATTCCTAATGCTTCTAACCATTTAACTATGGTTTTCTCTGCACATCCTTCGCATTTTCTAACTTACCTTTTTGCCTGGCATATAGTTTAAGTTAACGAACCCTTCAAATAATTTGTCTTCAAAATACTATAACGCCTTTATGAAGAATTTTATGTGTTTCGTTCAAGCGTCTTTGTGTGTCTCACATAAATTTTTCAAGGATTTCAAAGTTTTGGTCACGGTTGTGATTCCAAGATGATCATACACGTCGAATAAGTCCTTGCAAAGTAGCGCAAAGCTAACGAAAGTCTTGTCTGAGTCACTGTAAAAAAGTGGTTAATACAATACATCTTATAGCCACATGTTAGCATATTTAAGTCCTTGATAAAAAAGGACAAAAGGTGTTGAAAGCACTAATTTCTCTTTTTAAAAGATGAAAAGGTAAAAAGATGAATTGAATAACTCACTAATTGCTGATTTATTATCTTCGTCATAATTAGCATCAAACAGCATTTTTGAATATCCTTTTGATGGGTATGGGTAATGTAATGATCAAGTTTTTGATATCCATTCAACCATAGCAATCCACTTTTAAAGGGATCTCTCAAACCACAAATCTTTAAAAATGCGCCACTCCACCAACTCCCTGCAAACAATGTTTCGATGAAAACGCTTCGCCACACCAAATCGAAAAGGATAAACGATTAAGGCAGGCAGTCAGTTAGTGAGTTAGTCATTCACTCTAGTGTGTTGTTCGATCATAAATTCGATAGATTCATCCTGACGGAAACTTTTCATTTCGTTGGAGTCATTGAATGCAGAATTTCCCTCACACCTGCCAACTGCTGGTATTTCGTCCTACCACTCACAGTGTGTGTTTGCCTTTCCATAAATCCTTCCATAAAATGTATCCAAGGACAAATCTGATTCCTGGCTATATGTTTTGTGTCGGAGAAAATGAAAAAGAAGAAAACACTAACGGTTGAATGTGTCCTTGATAAAATGCCGCCCGGCTCAGTTGAGGAAGTAGGAAAACTGCCGGTATTTGGGCGCGTAATATATGGATGGTATGTTCATTTATGAAAAAGGAAAGTTCCAGCTGTCAGCTGATGGGAAAAGCTTCTTCTATATTATCCACCAGGACATAACCGGGAGACTGACTCCCTGTTTCAATACAATTGGGTGTATATTTGAAGCGTGGAGTTTAGTATGGCATGGAATATAGCGAACGGTATGAATTTTCCTAGGAAATATTCTCAGTGTGACGCGACATTTTCTACAGTACACATCAGGATCATATCTTGGCTGGAAGCACGAATTTCACGAGAATTCGACCGGTACTTCCTGACTGGTGTGTTGGTTGCATGTTGTTATTTTGTTGTTGTTGAAGTGAACGTTTCACCACGTTTCAAACCGACTAATATTTCGGAGTTTGGTACGGTTTCTGGATGAGTCGTAGTGTCCTTAAATGGATGTGAATTAATGTGATGTCTTTTGTGGTCTGCTATTGTACGTTTTCGGGGTAGTTAGTGAGACACGATTGTGCCGATATAAGAAGGAAGTGTATAAAAGAGAGGGATTTAAATAGTGTTAATAGCATTTTTGGATAATCTGATTTCAAAGCGCACAGGATTATATTTGCGAAGGATTTGTATGATACGTTTGTAAGTACTCAGAGATGCATTTCTTCACATGCTTATGGCGGGGTGGATTTTATAACTAAGTACATCTAGTTTGGAAGGAAGTCCAAATCATAGGATGTAGGGGTTTCAGCAATCTTTATCACACTTGTAGCGCTACAAAAGTAGCGCTACACAAGTTAAATCCTGTTTGTGTTCATGCTTTGAGCGGGTACTTCTCTTACACTATAATTTTGCCAAACCAATTTTTAGTCTAGTAGCCAGAACGTTAAAAGTGTCAAAATCTAACGTAATATAGTATTGTAACTGGATGATTGTGGCGAGATATTTGTTAATATCAAGGCAAATTTTAAGTTTTTTAATTGTTTGATAATTGTTTTTTTTGATTGTAGCATGACGAAATTGAAGCGCAAGTTAGTACCTTAAAATATGGGTCTGTGTAAAGTTCTACCGTGGTTTGTTCCGTAAAACCTTTGGTCTTTGACAACGGAAACTCATATACGTTAACTATAATGCAATATATTCGCCATTCTAGTTTGTAAGGACTAATTTATGCTATCGCAATTAATTTCATTGAATAAAACCGTTCTTCCTTTGTCTCTTAATCCTTATCATCTTCGCTCTACAAATTAATCTGAAACCTCTGTTTGAACATTCATAAATGGCATATCATTTGTGTTCGTTTCGTCCTTTTTGTGTGATTGCTAGCCTTTCACATTATTCTCGATTCCTTTTTTTCTCTTTCGGTTGCCTTGACTACTGCTCTCTCGCACTTCCAATATTTGCTTTATCTGTTTTGCACCCGATAATTTTAATTTCAATTAATTTCTATAATTATGCATTGTTTATTTTAAAATTTCATAGAACCCGTGTCAGATTTTATCGATGGTGAATTTAATATTTTTCGGTTAAAGGTCAAAAGATGGATGGATCTTGATGTGATTCAGGCCTAAGGAGTGTATAATCGGATTCCTAATTGAAATAATTTTATGATGGTTGGGCACCTGAAGTTAGTAGACAGTTATTGATTTGGAGTTGGAAAGGTCTTGGTTTTGAGTTAGAAACGAGTAGAAAAGATTATGATCGATATGCGACAAAAGAATGACATTTTTGTAGGAAAAATTGACAATGAAGGAAAAAGGTTGATGTGATTGTGTAAAAATGAAATGATGTGAGTAAGTACTGGTCAGTTAAAATTTAGATGGGCGAATGTGTTGTCTAAGAACAAGGTAAATGTGTTGTTATATTAGTCTTTAAAATTTAGCATAAATTTTGGTTTTTGGAATTGGGTCATAGATTTTAGCTGATAGTAGTTACGATTACCTAATGAATACCAAAATTTAATTTCGCGAAAAATCAAAATGACTCGTTGTATCTCATTTACAATTTTGTAACACAAAAACACAAAAAAAAAAGAAAACACACGAAGATTCGTATTACCATTAATTAACTCATTTTCTGGTTATTTATGTATGTCGCCACAATCATCCGATTTTTACGCCATGAAATAGAACTTCAGTTTTCTCCAGGCTTATATATCTGGAAGCAGAAACGTCGCAAAAGCATTTGATAGAAAGTGTAACCTTGATTTAGATTCCACAGGGAATACTGAAAAACACAACACAAAATACTAGTAAAGTTAAAAAAGAGAAAAAAGAGAGAGAGAAAGAAAACAAAAGGGCTCCTAAATAGCGGAAGACTCTTGCATTTAAAATTTTTTATTCCGGCAACATTGTATGTTAGAATCTATCGAATATAATGAGAATATAACAACCCAAAAAGCTGCCGCGAGGGTCTTCATTTAAAATGATAACGAAAATGATTGTTTCGCTAATTACTGAAGACTTTCTGACAGAGAAATGACTACTTGGTTTCTAGAACCGTTTCCCATTGTTGTTGTTTGAAAAAATCCACCGAAGATGGCACACTGTAGAAACGTGTATATGGAGGAAATGAATGAGTGGCGGGGAAGGACGAAATATTTTCCCGAAGACATACGAGATAGGAGGTCATATTATAAGACTTTTTGAATCATTCTCAAAATTCAAAATCTAGGCTAAGTAAACGACGCTTGTGAACATTAGCTGGGATCGAATTAGGGATCGATTAGGAAAAGGATCGACGAAGAGTAATTTTATTAGGCAAGTTCCTGTCATTGAGTGAATTTGGTCTTTTCAAAATTTCAAAAATTCGATTGTATTTTACGATTTTGAGCAGACTTTCTACACAAATCTTCTACCAGACAAATACTGCAATATATGGATTTATTGCGAAGCATTTTTTTAATCTCGTGTATTCTTTATTTGACTGAGACCAGAGCTAAGAGTTTGCAATTGATGAGTTTTCAATAAAACTATCCTTTTTTCGTATTAACATGCAAGACCAACTTTTTTTTTGTGTAGTTCTAAAATCAATATGAAACCCACAACCGAAAACTGATTTGACTCTTCTCTGCGAAATCCAAAATAAATTGCCATAAAATCAACCCTCATTTATTGAATCATCTTTCAACTGGTGTAAGGGTTGCTTACTAATCAAATTACAACGAGACGATTGCTGTCAATCCTTGCAAGCACATGTCGTCTCGAGAGAGAAGTGATAAATCAGGAATTCCTTAAAGCCATCAGGCACTTAGTCTGCTGAGTTTTTCTGTTTATCAAATTGCTCCTGAAAAGGATAGCTATACTTGCCATTATCAAAGTGTCGTTCCTCTAGAGGTTTACTGAATTTTCATTCACCTAAATTTTTGAAAAGTAAAAGAAAATAGAAAAGCCAATACAAAACATTCGAAATCGAAATGAAAACAAATCGTACAAGCCGACTGTTGCTCTGTAAAGAATACTTTCCTGGTCTTCATTTACCTTTAATACTTTTTGTCTCTATGATTCTCGAAAGGTTTAATGTATGCACAAGAGTCATCGTCCTGACGGTGTACTCATCGACTAATGGCAACTTTCGTTTGTACGTTCCTTCTTTCGTTCCAATTACACGAAACAATAAATTCCTGAGAACAACAATGTTTTGTCGACTGAGTGAAAATGTAGACAGGAAGGGAAGAGAGAGAGAGAGAGAGAGACAGCGACAGCGACAGAAAGGAAAAAGGATAGAGGGAGAAATCTGAAAATAGCGAAAAGTAAGCGTGAGTTGAGAGTCTATTTGAGGTCTTTTGCTGTGAATCGAAATTATTTGTATATTAAGATTTTTATCACAGCAACTCAAATGTAAAATGGAATGAAACATTACTCATTGATGGATAAAAAAGGATTTAGGCTAGAAGGTTTTGAACCCGATGCTTAATTCGAATCAGGAATGAAAATGTGTTGCAGATTGACATACAAGTTCCAGGGGGGGGGGAATATAAAAATGGGAATCGAACTAATATTTTCTCATGCCCCGAAACGCCACATTTTCTGTCCCTGTTCGAAATCCTCCAACAACGAAATGTTGGGGTAGCATTTGTGTATGTTTATAGAGATGAAGAAGGCGAAGGTAGGTAGCGAAGCTAATCAGGATGGGAATAGTTGTGCAGCAAAAATTGAGGTCAGTAGACTTTGAATTTACTTGGTTTGTATAAATGTTCCTAGCATAGACTAGTGATAGTTTGTAGCTCGAGAAACATTATAGTGAGAGCTGTTAAGTGATCCTTAATGAAAAGTATTCATGTTATGCCCGTCCCGTCCGCCACCATAGAATGCATCCTTTTGCCGCGAAGAGGAATGAATTAGAATTCTAATGAGACTTGGATTCCACTTATCGTTGTGATTAGATGGCAATCAGAATGGGCTGCAATGCAGTCGAGGTAATAATGCTGATAGTAGATAAGGAATTAAGGCTTGAAATGGTAGAGCTTTGGTTAGCTTTCTATTCATTACATGAAGACAGTAAGAGGGGAGGGGTTGCTGTGATATGATTGACTACAGGAATACTTTGTGAAAAAAGCAGATGAGCAATTCAAATTGAGTTAAGAGACTCGGATGAGATATTTATTTACAGGCTATTGTCTTTGGTAGATTGAGTACGAGAGCACATTGATTGGTAATGTATCCTTGCGTACTGTTAATCTCGTCCCTCCCACTAAAAGAACTTACTAATGGAACTTTTAACATAGAGGGAAATTTATAGCAACTTGTGTCTTCATCGTGCTTAGAAATTGGGTTAGGGATTGCAGAAGTATAGAGCAGAGGATTAAATAGGGATAGAAAGAGAAGATTAAAGAAGAGTTTTTACGGTCAAACGAATGTGTTAGAAGGGAGCTTATTGCAAATTGTAAGAAATAGTCGCAGACACTTCAAGAAAATTAAGAAAAAATTTTATGCTCCTCTGATTTTCAAAATAGAAAAATTAAAGTTTAGAAGTTTAACCATTTTTGGCAGAGACATTGGGTCTTTAAACAAGAAAAAATTATTAAGTAATATATATTAAGTGTTTTGAAAATTTAATTATCATCTACTCACTAACACTCTACTACACAATTCAGACTTATTTTTCGATGACTTTTGATTATTGTCCGCCCATTATTGTCTATATATTATGGTCCATTTATTTCGGGCAAGAACTGCTTAACATCTGTGATTTTGGATAGATAATAGATGGATTGAAAATATGTTAGATACTTTTAATCTTAATTAGCTTACGTGTCTCTCTCACTATACCGTGCCAACCAAAAAGAGCTCACAGCTTAGAAGGATGAATTCCATGTAGCAAGTAAAGCAAGCTTTGCAAGACAGTGAGCTTTGCAAGACAGTGAGCTTTGCAAGACAGTGAGCTTTGCAAGACAGTGAGCTTGGAAATTAAACGAAATGTATGAGCGAGGCAATCGACAGGGGTAGCTTCCTGAGCCTAATTGTATGTGCGAATAATAGTGTATGGACACAAATTTAAAGAAAATGTTAATGCGCATCTCATGACATTTGGCATAGCAACGAAACGAACCCTATTGAAATTAAGGCCCTAAGTAGAAGCAATCACTTTGATAGCAGTGATAAAAAAAATTTGTAAAA
Organism: Stratiomys singularior; assembly: GCA_954870665.1. NCBI lineage: Eukaryota > Metazoa > Arthropoda > Insecta > Diptera > Stratiomyidae > Stratiomys > Stratiomys singularior. The sequence continues at coordinate 157,962,181 of OX940878.1, read as the reverse complement.
ACTTTACTAAAAATGTTTAGTTATTCAACCAGTTTTGTCCGCCAATGTACACAGTACAATTTTGATTACGAATTACGCAAACACAAACAAATATCCTCCACCGATTGCGATTTTATCACAATTGACTCGAACTTCAATTGTTTCTTTCAACTACAATAAATATTCCAATGCAATTTTATTTACCCGAAAATTTCGTTGTTACTTTGCGTTCTGACAGAAAGAACGCTCAAATAATCCTATCCTACATCTAATAATACGTGATTCCATTCAGACGATCCATTAGGAGCCATCCAAAAGGATTTCGGTTCATGTTCATTTCAATTTATCTTAATTTGAATTTTGAAGAAAACATAAATAGAAATTCAAGGCAAAGTGAATCGAAATCATTTTGAACGCGTGAAGCTATCATTTCCTGCATTTTCTTCTCTCTGTCCTGCTCTGGCATGAGGAATCAGAAAGGAAAAATCTCTGAGGAAAAAAGAACAACTTGAAAATGTGTAACAGCTCTCGCATATCCTTGAGCAACATGAATTTTGTTTTCATGGCCCATCAAAGTCAAATATCTGAAGGATGTTGTAATTAGAAATGACAAACTCTTTTCCTATCCCTTCAGTTGCTCTTCCTTATACGTATATATATGCTGTATGGAAAGGCAAGGAGTTGGATTGGAAGACACAACCGAATCAAGTCAACGAAACGATTCAGACAATTTCAGTTGGTAGGACTTGTGTAGTAGTCACAGTGTCGGCGAAGAAACACTGTGATACCAGTCAGCAGTGTTGGATGTCTAAGGATATATGATTTTAGGAAGTGTTGCGAAGAATATTTAGGGCCAAGGGTACAAATGTTATTTGAGGGCGCGACGAATGCATCCTTGCTATGAGCTTATGTACAAGCGACTTGAAGTGAAAAGCTTCTTATCTCGGTAGACATTTTGCCTTGTGCGGGAACGATGCGAATCAAATAAAATAAAGCTAGTGAACATGGTCCTGGTGAAGTCTTGTTGATTAGATTTGTAGTATAGTATGTAGTGCGAATTTTATCAAAGGCTGTGATTAATTTAATGACGAAGATGACGGTGATGATGATGATGATGATGACATTATGTCCTGGAAATAACAAAAAGCGTGAATCGAAATGTGTTTGTAGACGATTTTAGGCCTTTCTATTTGACCACTTATTCAGTGGAAAATAGTTAATACCTCATTGCGTTATTGTTGAGGGGAGGGGATATTTAATCTTCTTATCGCATTAGACGAGAAACTTTCCTTCGTGGAGAATTATTTTGATCTTTGCATTATTATTTGTTCCATATTTTGCTAATCATAAGATGTTGTAGGCTGTTTCTATGTGATAACGTATCAATTTCCGAAGGACATTTTTGTCGAAATGTATGAATTTAACCTTCCGGGACATCTCCGAATCGTTAGGATTTTGTGGGTTCATTTGTGAATCAAAACAGGTTTCTTTTGTCTAAGTTAGTTTCAACTAAATTAAGGATAGCTTAGGATATGAGAATGATTCCGATGTTCTATCTTATTATTTACATGAAAATAAAAGTCTTGAAGCCAACTATGTTCATTCCTCGTACTGGCGTTTTTTTCCTGAATAAGATCCTTCATTTCAGTTTCCTTTCCATGAGGCATGTAAATCCTTGATATTTATTATACTATTGGTCGTTGTCGGTGTGAAGTCTTTAATTTCTCTCATATTAATTGAAATAAAGAGTTCGTCAATTTAACTAAGTTATAAGGACTATTAGTCTCAACTAATGCGACCACCGATATTCTAAATCCTGACCTACTTACTATCAAACAGTTGTGCACCGAAACCCTCTTTCTTCCACTGACTTGTTGAATCTAGGCCTCTTACATTATACTGATAAAAAATACTAAAAAAAAGAGAATGTGTTAGGGTTATACAGACGATTTTGGAACGATGTTATTAACAGATTTTTTTCAAAAAATGTAGATTTTATTTATTTTGATCGTCAGAATCTAAGAAATTGAATGGACAACTGAAAAATGATGTTCGATGAGGTTTTAAAAGAGAAAATATACGATTTTATACAAAAAAATTTCGACAATTTTCGATGAAACTGATTAAAAATTCAATTTTTTCGCCCGTTTTTTTTTAAATTTCTTATCGGTAATTATTAACATTCAACAGTGGAGCATATAAAACAAGTTGCCTTGTAGGTGCCTAAAAATTGAAAACGAAGAGACCTCGAAAAAAAAAACTTGTTCATCAATTATTACATTTTGTCTAGGCATTAAATTTGATTTGCTGTTACTAAAAAACGAGTCTTAGACTTCTCTAATAAGCGCAAACATCTCTCTTCTCTCCTTCTCCGTCTCCTTCCTTTCTTGACGTGTTGGTTTTTCGATGAAGCGAATCACAGAGCATCAAAATTCGAAGATTGCAGGAGCAATTGTTGTACGAAAAATGATTTAACTTACAATTCCGTACAATGTTCGATTATTACAGCGAGGTCAGCCTTCAAGAAGTTTCTGGTTCACATAGGGCATCAAGACACGAATAAGTGTCTTTAACTTCTTTCTGCGTTCATCATGCGGAAATAGAGACCATGTTTCCCTCCGCTCAGAACACTGGCACCATTAAGACTCTGCAAGAACTCGTTAACCAGGTGTTGCATTACGTAACCGAGGTGCAAGATAACATTTGTGTCGGGTTTCCCTTGGAAAAAAAAATAAAAAAATAAAAATAAAAAAAAAATACACAAACTCTTAGTTATTTTCTAGGTTTTAGCTCCTTGCTAGACTCTGCTCGTCATGTCCAGCACCATTTAATTGCCACTGTCACTACTACTTCATTACAATTAGTTGGTGAATGTGCTTCGTCAACAATTCGTTATCACTATCTACGCCATCATCTGCATCAAAAAATCCTTATCTGAGCCTTATCATTCTTCTTCATTATCTGATTCAGAATCAGTCCATTCATGCCTCTTCGTCTTCGACATCGAATCCACCCAAACCTTCATTTTTGTGGCGGTCTATCCATTGGACCGAATTACGAATGTACCCCTTTGCTTGTATTTCCATTATAATTACTTGTTGCGTTGTTCGCTTTTCTCAGTGGCTCGTAACATTTTTTAGGACACGAAAGACTTTTTATTATAAATTCAGTTTTAAAATCCCCATAAACTTATTTAACATATACCTTATTAATTTTTACATCTAAACGATATCAAGATGCATTATTGCAACAAAACTTATTGATTGAAAGGCTGTAATTGATTTATTGCCTAGAAAACAACAATAATGCAGAAAATTTTTATATAAATAATGCCTTCGTTCACATTGCCTCGTTACAATGCATATAATGTACCATGTATACCGGGCGAAACGCAAAAATAAGAAAAAGTAAATAAAAAAAGAAGGAAAATAGACTGTGAAGTCTGGAAAAAAGGATGCTACGTGCTATCTTCTAAAATGCGTTGTTTTCTGTTTGATTGATCAATGTTTGTTTTTGGCTGTGCAATTCAAAAATAAGAAAAATAAAAGTTAAAAAAAAAAATTTAAAAATAGAAAAAAATAAACTCTTAAAAAAGGATCCTAGGTACTGTTTTCTTAAAAGCTTTTTTTTGAAAATGCAGCAAATACTTCAAATAGTGAGGAAAAATTCGATTATCAAATGGAAGTTCTCTTCCATTTACTCGCTAAATTTTTCGAAAATATTCGATGGTTGAATGACTACGTCATCTGACGTAGTGTAGTATTGTCATCAATTTCATCAATTCTATAGAAAATACTATGGCTGTGAATATTTGTCAAAGTCTTTTGTTCAAAAATGCATATTCTTTGCTTCTAGCTATCTTTAGTTGGATTTAGACTTTTTGTGAATATGCGAATTGCCGGGAATTTTCAAAATAATTTTATTTGGTATTATTTGGATCAATAGGCTGCTTGTAGGGTTTTTATTGACGGGTGATGTTGACTCCTTTGTTAAACTTTCTGCAATATTGGTGGCTTATTCTACATAAGCGCAGTAATTTTAACTAGAACCAAAAAGGTTCGAAATGTTCACTTAATTTACGAAAATAAATTAAAAAAATTACCAGGACTGGGAATAAAACACGTCCTGGATGACATGTGTCAAATTGGATTTGATGATTCATGAAACCAATGATTTTGTTTGCCAACGATAGGAAGTATATTACTTTGTATTGTGTTCTAAATCCACTGAGCCATGCTTTCTGTTTGGTGAGGATGCATTTCGGCTTGTTGCAGCCATCATCATCATCTCGTTCTGTCATTTGTCTGTCCTTTCCGAAGCAGGGCTTTGAAGCGCAAGGGCGAAAGAACAGATATGAGGTAATAAGCCGTTACGGAGGGGTGGGTTGGATTGCTTAACCGTAATGAAATTTTCATTGTTGTGTTTATTGAAAAATTTTGGGATTTTAGAAGTCTCATTTGAAAAATCATTGCCTGTTTCGTTACATTTTCTTTTCCTAATGAGTATCGAGACAAGCACTGCACATATTTTATCGAAGTCGGTCACTAGATGTTCGTTCATAATTTTTAACGTGTGTTCTCATGTGGTTGTAGTTGTCTTAAGACTTGCCGATAAATATATCGAAAAAATCGTATTGGTCCTTGCTTCCTTTCTTGAAGTAATGTCATAAAGTTGGCGATCGTATCGAGTTATGTGCGTGAGTCTACCAGTGTGCTGCGAAGTTGGAGTCAGTTTCCTCATATTCCTTTTAATATATGTGTATTCCTTGCTGTCCTTTGAACGAATGTCGATATTCTTTATTTCTGGTTAATCGTTTTGCCTATGTATATCATGTCACAGTCCCTAAATTTCAGTTGAAATATACATTGTTTCCTTATGTAGGCGTTATCTCAATTTTGAGTGTTTTAATTCGATTCCAATGTTGCTGATTTTGAACGTGGCTTGTAATATGTATTTGTCGAAGAACTTTGCCAATTTGTATGTATCCTTGGCTATATCAGTCAATGTGGTCCGTTTTTGAGCATCCTTTGGTCAGGTTTGTTGTTGTTCCTTCTCCTTGACAGTGCGATCAGAATGGTAATATCGTATTTCTTGTATCTTTATTTTGTCGGCTATCCTTTAAATGTCATTCTTTGATGTATTAACTGGAATTTATGGGGATGGGGGGAATATTTATGGGGATGTACAGGTAATATTTATGAATATTACCTGTACATTGCTGATTTATGCTGGCCGCGGTGGTTTGATGTTGCCTACATGGTGTGGTCCGTTGCCGTTGGTTTCTTGTAGATTTTGTATTCGAAGTCGGTTTCGTACCGTATGACACTTAAGTTCATGTAGTTAGGTTAGGATGTTGCTATCACTTGCTTTTGATTTCAAATAATTTCAATTGAAGGAGTCATCCACACATCATGTGCAGAATGCAATAATTCATTTTTCTGCTATTTATGATATGGGAACTTCCGCTGTATTTGGCAGAAAAGCCTCGGAAATATATGTATGCATTATATACTTACATTAAAGACGTTCGAAAATTCCAAATAAATACAAAAATATAAAAAATAAAAAAAATTAATACAATAAAATAAAAAATAAATAAAAAAATAATAAATAAAATATAACAATACAACATTTAAATGCAATAATTGCTGGTACATTACAGGACCATCTTGCGAGCACTACTGTATAAAATCGTGTGTGCTCAGTAAAGGATTCTTTTCCTTATGACGAGAAACAATGATGTCTACTACGTACCGTCACTTTTATAGATTCTTGTGGCAATTAAATTCTGACTATAGATCTCCTTTAAAAAGAAAAAAAAAACTGACTAAAGTTGCTTTAATTACGCCATACTTAATTGCAGAAAATTTTTTCATACAATTATCCAGCGTATACTATTCGCGATATGCTCGTTTATAAATTTTCCTGTAAGATTCGTATAGCATCATAGCAAAACGCGTATGCAAAAACACAGATGCATGCATAATTCGAGCGAATAATTGACATGGATGGAATAGAGAGTGTACTAAGATATTCAGAAAAGGACACTTGCCCGTGTTTTATTTTGTTTCGTTAAATTCATTTCTTTTTGTCTGCTCGAGTCATTACACTTTCTTTTGCTACGTTCCTCCTCGTTTCGTGTACTTTTAATTCATTCACATACGTACGCTCGTGTACACATGCAGAAGAGGAGATATGTTGAACGATGTGAAAAACGTGAGGAGCATTTTACGGAAGAAAGCTTTGACATTGCAAAAGGCGTAAGAGGACTTTTGCTAAAGTGCAATTATTTTCTTTACGCTTGGTAACCGTTCAGATTCGTAAGAAGTGCATCTTTTTTCCTTTTTCTGGCGAAGGTGATATGCGAAATGCGGGAATATCCTATAGGAATGAGCCTGATGTATCGGGAATGAAAGACTACAAAATCATAGAGCGATGCCTCCTCTGTATTTTATCGATTGTCGCGATGAAACCAACTATTTTATGCGTACGAGTCCTAGCGTCATTGTACTTGTATAGTATATTCTTCAAAGACCTGCGTTATGCTACTTAGGGGGTTGTATGCTTTTCAGAGTCCTTGCAATTAAAAAACCAGCATCCTTAGTGTTTGAATCAAGGTTTGAATCTGGTGGTATGAAACGACATTCATATAAACGTGTAATTTTCCTGAAAGTTTAGGTTTTATATAGTTTACGCCAGATTTCCCTCGTCTACGGTTGGCTAATCAATATATCGAATGTAGTTCTTTAGAATTGAAAAATGTTCGGCGGTTTTAAGATAGTATAGAAACGAGTTCCAGTCGGTTAAAATCTGGATAAAATACATTGCGCAGTTGCTATTGTTCCTTTTTTTTTTTTTTAAATTTCTGCTATAAAGTAGTACTTCGCGGAACAGTAATTTATCCTGACACTGACGATTTTATTTGTTATCAACCTGAAAAAAACGATATATAATGAGGACTTAAGACCCGCAGAGCGCCCACGTCTGCGGGTCTTAAGCAACCGACACTATTGAAGGTGTTACATACGGGTGGCTAATACAAGGACTTGTCATATTGATGGCCCAAGACGATGTCAAAATATATTTTTGGGTGATTTGACAATCAAAAGAATTGAAGGACATATGTCAAATATTTGATATTTGAATTTTAACGTTATTTTAACGGTTCTTAGATTAGATTTCAATTTTTTTTCATTTCTAAACCTTTTGACCTTGAAATTTTTTAATTTCCCCCTCTCCGAGGAACAGCTGTACGTTACCGACAGGGTAGCTCCATTTGCTGTTTTTGATTTGGTAATTTTAATGTCCCTTTATTAGCACTACCATAACCGCTAGGGTTTTAAGATGGTCAGTGGATTTTAATAGTCCATCTTGCATTTAGTCCTTGAACTAATCGAGTAAATAAACCTTAATGTAATCAAGTTTGATGTAATTCAATGTTCAAAGAACAACTGTGCAACCCAATAAAAACTGGGTTAAATATGTGGTTCGGGTTTTCAAATCACTTCACTGTTTTTGTTTTGTTTTGATTAACGAACTCAGTCGAATCCTGATATTCATTTATATCTAAAATGCCTTTTATACATCTGTTTATCTATTTATCAAAACAAAACTCAGGCAAATCGATATCGGATAGAAGCGTACTCCCTTTCCTTTGGGATTTCTTCCATAATTGAAAATCATTCGTGACATGCATAAAAACCAAATAGGCCAACTATCGATACCTTCCCAATCCCAATCTGTCCTTTTCCTCTCAGTAGCTGGCACATTCCTCGAATAAGTCGAGACTGCTGCAGTCACATATCACCCTTGTCATATATGTACATGTCAGGGCACCCTTGAAAATGCGAATAAAGTTTTATTACAAGTACATTGTTTCTAAAGAATTATCTTTAGAATAGGAAGAAACAATGCATTTACTTTCCACCGTTGTGTCCTATATATTCTCATCCTTTCTTCGGGTCTTACTTTTTTTTATGTTTACGTTTATGTCGTCCAACATTGCAATAAACACATTGGTAGCAATGAAAATAATGCTCCTAAAAGAATAATGATAAGGGAATCACAGGCAAAGTAATGTAAACAAATGGAGTGGGAGAAAAAAAAAAACGAGCTTGAGGGTTGCGCGGAAGTGGAAATAAAAAGTGAAAATTGGCAGCACAAATAAATATCTCAGCTCAGTAACAAGAACAAAATGGAAGGTAGTTGAAGGAAGAAAATCAACACACGAAAAACAAAAACAAAAGATGGAAAGCTCTTCACTGTTATGATACCCTTGTCTTTATACTGAGCTCGTAAAATACCATAATAAATTTTATAGGTCTAGACGAATGATTTTGTTTGCAATATTGCTTCAGACTATTTTATGAAGATCATAAACCTGGAAATGATTTTGTGGTTTATAATTTGATCCACTCTTTGAAAATACTCGTGACATCAAAAATATTCAAATTTTATTAGTAACATGTTAATGTTGCCAGTGAGAATAAAAACGAAATGAGAAGAATTGCGAAATATAGTGCAAAGCAGCAATATATGACAAAAAGAAATAATTTTATTTTATCAATTTTATTCAAAGTGCTTTATTTGTTCGAATTTTCTTTAAAATTTCATGGACTTTATTTTTTGACTCCAAATTATGATCTCTCTCTCAGCAGAACAGTGTGCAGACTGTAATTTCATGTGTTTCGTATTGTTAGCCGGCAAGCCATCTTAAAAATTTTCAAAGCTCTAAAATACTCTAAAGCTCTAAAGCTTTATGACAGTGATGTTGTTTTGACAAAGAATTTGTCGGGTGAGGTGGTGGTACGTGTACGCAAAGAAAAGGATCGTCTGTTGTCAGAAGAACTCATTAATTTTCTTTCTGAACCTTTTGCTAGTATTTTTCATGTCAGATAAGGCATTTTGACAGGAGCATTTGACAGGCATTTTGACAGGAGCATTTGACAGGCATTTTGACGAGTCGTTAACAAACGATCCTGATTTACTGTTATTTTTTCCGAAAATAATAAATATTAAATGTGGATAAATATTAAATCCCGGATGGGAATACGACGGGCGGATGATTTTAAGCAACTCCTTAAATCTATCAACGTCTTAATAACGCGAGCAATTATCAATACATTCTAAGAGCCTCTTTTGCCATTCCCAACAGTGAAAGCAGTTATACCGTCATAAAATGTCAGAGTAATAATGATATATGTAACAATATATAAATTCATAAAGGTTGCCGCTGATGAAATTCCATCAAATATATTGGCAAAGGTACTAAAACGCCATCCATAAACTAATTCAAGCCGTTAGGGATAGAGTAGATGCCACAGGGGTTGTGCGAAACAATATGATCTTTATCCCCAAAAATCAACGCCAAACAATGGCTGATGCTCGATGCAAACTATTCACTAAGCTACTAGACCACAAAGCCGACGTTTATGCCAAAAATGTAATGAGGACGAGGGCATAAAATATGATTTCAAAACTGGAACGTCGAATATCAACCCTATGTTCATGTCACGTAGGTTCCGGAGCAATGCCAGGAGTTCAACGTTAGTGTTTACCAATAGTTTTCGTTGATTTTATTTGGCATCACAGTGGACCAGTTCGTCTGACCAAAATGACATTGACAACGTAAGTCTGAAAAAAAATCAGCTGACCGATGTCCATAACTGAAAAGTACGAACGGAGATGAGCTCGTCTCATTGCTGAATATATATTAAGGAAACTCTTCATTGAAACATGAACCACGCTTCTCTATAAATCGATCCAAACTGTATCCTGTTCAGCTGACTGCACATACTACCACGGTTTTGTTGAAAAAATCCTCTTATGTATGTGCCAGAAAGCCAAAATAAGTAGCAAAATAAAGTGAGAGACCCAAACATGTGAAATTAACATCGGAATCATCGAAAAACCTCATAAACGTCATAAAAAGGAGGAAAATTCTGTAAAGTTAAAGCGAACAGACAAAGACATACACCATTTTGTCAATTGCTGAGCGCATATTGTAATTCCCCTCTCAAGTGTGGCAATTCCACCAAGATGACAGACTTGAGAAACATAACTTATCCAAACTCACTTCGTAAGTATGACAATGCCGTCAGGGGGACACACTGGCGGAAGAAAAGCTACCACGACGAACACACAGGTGATCCCGTTACCGACGAGTGGTTGGTTCTTGACGGAGGAGTTCGTGTTCGTTCGGGCAATCAAAGATATCTATTAAGTTGTTCCGAGCCCGCTCTAACTTTGGCGAAATTGAATTGTCTTCCATGCTCTTGATCGATAAATTCGTGGGTGATGTATGGATTTGAAATAAAAAAATTTTCTGTAGCTATGAAAGAAAATATGGAAAAACAAAAACCGATTATCTGGAAAGACAAAAAAAAACTACGAGGGGACCGGCGAGAAGACTGAATATAAAGGACTACAAAGTTTCAAATACATGAAGTGGTGAACATTGATGCAAAACTTCACCAAAAAGGTATATGCGCTGCAAAGATGCTTCTCAAGACCCTTTATAAGTCCAAATGGAGAAGGAGATCAGTTGCGCATACGGTATATCCACAGGATGTATGAACTTCTTTACGAGCCAGAAGTGTCCGAGGGTTTAATATTGTGGAAGCTGCAATCGTCCGACCATGAGCTGTGACGTATGAAAAGTTTATATCTATGAAGGCGTATGTCTGTAAAGTTGTTAGAAGCAGACTAGTCGAGAAATTTAGGAGGCGCTGATCGGACTTGATTAACATGGCTAGTAAATTACTTGTTGAATTTTCTGAATTGAGGACGCGGTCTGTGGCAGATACTCGAAAAGTGCTATGCTGCCTAATGGTATATGACTTATAGTATTGTTTCTTTTTGTTTGAAACTTGGGTATGAGAGATTACAATGTTTTATCTCTGCCCTGCTTTTCGATATAATATATATATAATACACAGCAATATTATGTAATTAACATAAAGGAATTGTTTTCATATACATACAAGTTCCGCCATTTCTGGTTTTGTGATATTTCTTCAGGAAATTCACTTGATGACTCAGAAATTTTGGACTCTTGGATTTCTGAGTTGCTAAAATTATGTTTGTTTGTACCTTTTTTCTATCATTACGAATGAAACTTGTGTCAACCTTTATAGGTATTTGCAAATGCAATTCAACACGAAAACAAATCTTTTGGTTTCAAGAAAATTCGCCCGTACCAATGTCACAAAAAAGAATTAAATTCGATCATAGTGTCGTTTCAGGAAGCAAAAAAAAAAATTAAACAAATATCCTAAATTCTCAACGTCGAATTTCAAAACAGTTTATTTCAGACAAGACTATAGAATCAACCATTACGTTTCCGAGCCGATTTTAAAAGATAATAATGTAAATTAAATGTCGCCCATTTAGTAACTTACTACAAACAACTTGTCAACAAAAATGTGGTAAATTGTACTGACTTTTATATAGCATAGAACTTCACCATTGTTCAAATCTATCTATCTACAACAGATAGATAGTCTACAATAGCAGACAAATAGTATATATATCGTCTACATTGTATATATAAAAAGTCAAAAATATAGTCTACAGTAGAAGACATAGCGCAGTCACCAAAAAGTGTTAAAATTTCAGAATAGCATCACAAAGAAAAGCTTACGAATACTTCATGTAGTAAACAGCAAGAGCTTTGCAAGATAGAGAGCTTAAAAATTAAACGACGTAGGTGAGTGAAGACGGACGCGGTGATGACTTTCGATCCCTAAATAATAGAATGATGTTCAGAATAATGTTACCGGCATAATAGTATAAGTGAGTCACTGTGCACGCACACGAAATATAAAAGAATGTTAATACGCATCATTCCACACCTCTGCTGTCTTAAATGAGTTAGAATTACATATGCTAACGCATCTGAAAAATTGGCGTTGAATACCATTAGATTGGGAGTTTGTTCGAAGTGTTAGCGTTTGTTAGTGGTTAAGGTATGGTAGCAACTCTTTGCCAACTGTTCCGAAGTTTTTTTCAGTTAATTGGCCTTCGTAATCAATGATAAGACGATTTAGTATTCAGTCTAGTTTCAGGCAACTTGCCAATGTTGATTTAACTTTAAGTTACACAAGGAAAAACGGCGTTATTTCAATCCCCTTTAGGATATTTATACCAAATAAGGAAAATCACAACCAAACTAATTACTTCCTCATTGGCTACTGAGCCATTAGACAAAAACCCTCAACATAATTACGGTTTTAGCATTGAAAAAGTGTAGTCTCTCGTCAACGTCAACCCTTGAAGTATGGAGTATTCGTTTGAAAAGGTTTTCTCCCTTTTTTCGGTTACTTTGCTTGCAGCATCACTGGTTGGATTGACACCTAAATAGAATTATTTCAACAACTACATTAAAATCTTATTTTTCTTTCCACTTTCCTCACATCTGACGACCGTATCAACCAACATGAGCTCGGTCATAATTTATTTGACTAGCTTTGAGTCCTTTCATAGAACTGAATTGAGCTCGTTGTTACAAAAGTGCAAATACGAAGAAGTAAAAGTGAAAGAAAAAAAAGTGATGAGTAAAAAAAGAAATATGAAAAGACCAGGCACACACAAAACCGTGAAATAAATGAAAAAGAAGTGCTCAGGATTAAGGATCATGATAATAAGATTTTGAGGCTTAGTGCCTTTGAAAGTGGGAGCAACTAGGCTAGGCTGCGAGCCCCCACAATCAGGGAAACGACGCTTGCAATGATGATGATGATGATGAAAATTACAATACGCGTGCTGCAGATATAATTTTGTCATCAGAATTTTTTCTTCCCTTCCAAGTGTATTGTGTTGCGAGTTCAAGGGTAGGAAAATTACTGAGTGCGATTTCCAAGTGAAGCCCGCTGTGTCTTTTAAGGATGCTGTTGATAAAAGAAAATATATGTGCAAGGGGGAAGTGTTTATGTTGAAATACTGCAATTTCTCGGATACAAATTGAAAAGGACATTCGTCATAAAGTTAAGCTGTTCTTATTCCCGGAATACACCCCTAATGTGGAGTGTGAGATGCAATTTGTTCGCCAAGCTCTAGTTCTTAGGATGTAGCTTTATTACACCTTGCTTTTATGATTATGACTGAAATTGAAGATAATCCTTAAGTAAGAATTTTTTTTTATTTGCAGATAAACCTGCTTATGTTCCGGGATCGTTTGCCGCTAAAACAAAACCAAAGCCTATATCGGGACTATCTTTAGCGGGCAGTTTTGAGAAGTCAGTTTTACAGGTATGTTTAATTAATTGATTCATCAGCATGACAAAGATATTTCTGCGTAAAGTTGAAGAAAATATGAATTTGTCCTGAATGCTTTCATCAAAATTTCTCTTTGATTTTATTCGTAATAGATATCTGATTGGCTGACTTGGGAACAAAATATGATTAAAGGACAAAGCATATCTGTTGGAGATATTGAAGGAATACGGGCAGCCATCGAAAAGCAAAAGGTAATTGACGATGATTCTCGATTTCAATAAGAAATTTCTATGTTTGATGTGTCCTCAATGAAGATGTGTGAGTTTAAAATCGATATAGCAACTTGAATTTTGACATGGTGAATAGATTTTGGCATGGAAAATGTTTAGTAAAACTCAAGAATAAATTGAATAGAGAAATTTGAAGTTCGGGTACTGAAATTATAATACTAGAGGCATTAGATTGAGCACGATTTACAGTCCCTGATCAGTAATTTCTTAGGTTGCCATTGGGAAAACTAAAATGTTTGTAAAATATATTCTGTTGTCTCCGCAAAACCCATTTTTTTAAATGACAAAAAATTTTGAAAAAACGTTTCAATGCTCCTTGACTATTTGATTAGAACAAATTAAATACAACCTGTGTCTGAATACTAATATTTCGTAAGACCACCCTTGGCCTTTATTTGGCCTTTACGGTTCTTAATAACCGCTTTCATTTGTGCGCGCATAATCTCGATGCATATATCAATCATATCCTTTTATTTTTCATTGTTTCCCATTATCGTCATTGAAATATTTTCCTTAAGTATTTTCACAGTGAGATAGGCAGTCGTATAAGCTTTGTATTGTGCCAAGATGCTCCATATATTTTCAATAGGGTTCAGGTTGGGTATTTGCCAGGTGAAGGAAGAACAGGGATACTAACGCCATTAAATATATTTCGCACTTAGCGGACACGATAGCATGCAACACTGTTATGAATAAACGTGAGATTCAGCTTCCACTGTATCTAAAAAAAATTGAGCTGTCCATTGCATCTGAAAAAAAAAGATAAAAAAATTGATATGTAATATGTGTTCCATGCTGTCAGAGTACTAGAGTGTATTCTTTGCCCAGTTGTCAAAATTCAGCGGTACACAGCTATCTGCAAAAACGCAAGGCCATATCATAACAGTTGGCGGAAGCTTGACAGTCCTCACAGCACAACCAAGATTATAACGCTCATGCAGCCTTCTTCCAATCAACTAGTGACTTTCCGTTGTCGCTTTTAACCTGGATTCGGAAAACAACAAAAAATGAAGAAAGGATTATATTAACCTTTCGGATATCTTTATCGAAATTACTTTGAAGTGTTTTTTCAAATTCCAATTTAGTTTTGCGCATTTCGGCTATGTAAGTTCGTTACACTGAGAGAGTGTTATACGCGATATAAATATTCTAGATCCTGATAAAAATTTCGTACGGAGTAGATCCTGATGAAAATTTCGTACGAATGAAAAACGGTTTTACTGGCTTTCTGTATAATTCTTAGGTCAATTCGAGTCGGTATTCTACTTTCCCGGCCAGAATTCCTTCGTTTGCTGGATGATTGTAAAGGACTTTCAATCGCGATTTTATCATCAATTTTAGTATCAATCTTCTTCATTTGTGAGCTTTCACGAAAAAATTGTTTGTTCATATAACGCATTTATGGATGATTTTTATAACAAAAATAAGTCTACATAAATTTATCGGATAAAGTATCCGATTGTGTAATAAAACTACGTATAATAAGACGGGTTTTCATGTATAAGACAACTAACTAAAACAAGTCCGGAAAAAATCTAGTGCTATCCCAAATCAAACACTTTTGATTGCCAGATACTACAATACTATAATAAACTAACGAGCTTCTTGGTTTGTACCCGATTTGACCTAGTTTTGTATCCGATGACCTGGTAAAAATTTCCTTGAAAGACTTCCAAAGGATTTCCGGGATTTTCCATAGCGTGCAAAACTACTTTAGAAAGTGAAGAATTTCTCGAAATCCAACAACAGAAACGAAAATTTTGAAAAATTTATGAAAATTTTGATTCCTGATATTTTTGTTTGCTGTTCCTGCAAGGGCAGTATTCTTAGACTTGGATGTGTTCAGATGGCTGCCTCCTACATTTCCGAACTTACTGACCATTTGTCATTATTAGCTTTCAATGCTCAAACTGCGAAAACCCCAATAAGGAATGAGTTTCCTTGTCATCTGTCATTTTGTCCAACGTGAATGGGTTCTGTGGGTAGATGCCATAAAAATATTTCAAACATGGACCGAAAATTTAAAAATATTAGTGTCTGCAAAATTTCAAAGATTAAATTCCCAAGTGTGTCTGAGGAGACAAAGGTCAATACGTCATTTTCTCTATCCGTTAGTGACAGCTCTCCTGAAACTGTTAAAGGCTCTACCCTCGATGTCTGCTATTGCTTGTTATTGGATCTTATTGACCATGATTCGGAAAGAAAGAAATAAGAACAATATTCACAGGAATATGTGTTCTAATTTATATTGCTATTTTGTCCTCGTTTCGTACCTTCATAAGCCCATATCAGCTCGATCTATTCATTGTCTTTTCTGAAAAATTCCAGCGTGATCTTTATTTATTTTACTTTACATTTGTTTTACTTTTTGATGACTATTCATTCTTTTCGTTTAGAACAATGTTCAAAAAACCCCTAAATCGCTAGTTTTCCGAATGAACGTTACATAAAAATGATTCTTCAGGATACACATTCAAAATTTTCGACAAGCTTCCACGTAGTTACATAGTCCAGTGGATGTGTTTTTGCAAATTGAATTTTACCGAATTTTTCAACAGAAAATTTATTAAGTAATAAATTAATATATTAATTATCATAAATATTATTTATTGTTATTTTTAATTATTAATAATTAATTAAATAATAAATTAATTTATTAATAATAAATAATAATAATAAAAAATAATATTTTGACCAAGTTATTACAAAACATGGAAACTCGTTGCAAATTTTCATAAAATGTCCTGTAAAATTACGAAATTTATGAGGTCTGTTTCCAACGTCTTGAATTCTGTTACACCCCCCATGATTTCCTTTTTGGAAATTTAGTGTTTTCATAAGGAAGCTTGGCATAAAAGTTGCTGTTACGGAAGTTAAGCTAATTTTTGAATTACGCCGAAACGAATCAGCACAAAAGCAAGGGACACAAAAGGTCTCAAAGAGAGTTAGGAAATTTAATATTGAAAACATTAATATTGAAAACATTTGGTATTCAATGCGGTCATTGTTCAGAAAATAGACCCATAAAATAATTTTTTTTTGTGTTTTTTTATCAACTTAGATAAATGTAAGAATTGTTTTTAAAGGATTCGGAAATAAGGAATCGAAATGAAGGAATAAATGAAACGGCCGAAAGTTTTCCATCGTCCAATAGAATTGTAAATTTAAAATTCTTGACGATTGCCATATCCAAACAAGGACGCTTTCGACCAAAAATATTTATACCTGTTTTAAGTTCTAAAAAGTCCTTTAGCAAATACACAACAAACAGTTAGCTAAGTCACCAACCACATTAGTAAGGATACCTTACCATTCAGTGCTTAAAGTTCATTGGTTCTTCCGCAATCTCTTTTGAAATTGCTCATATATACATTCATCCCCACATTGTCCTTGTTCGTTACTAACCCGCAGAGTGTTGGTTTCGTGTTGCTTAATTTGATATTGTACTTGAGTCCCCATTAAAAACTCATTAATGTCCGTTGATTAAATATTAACTAATGGCATAGTATGGAGCGCGGAAGTGGCTAATCTTCGGGGAGTTTCGGGGTGCCGCGCTGCAAGCATTTAAAGCAAACAGGAACTTGGCGAGTAAATGATTAGACGGAGACGTTTATCCGCACCCTCTTATGCTATTGAAGTCAAATATTCTTACATTAACGCCTAGGCCGATTTGACGAACAACGAGACGAAAACAATAAGGACTACGCCGGCTAAGACGAGTAACAACGTGTCGATGGACTAATTTGTCACGTTCTTGTTATTGTTATTAATTTCGTTTTCATTTTTATTGACTGTTGCTCGTGTATTCAGCAACATGCTCTTTGTATTGTTGGCTGTTTGTTGTTTTACTTAGAAATTCTGCTACCATTCCTGTTGATATTATTATTGATGTCATTTGTTATCCTCCATTTATTTGCAGAATGTCCTTCGTGAGCTGGAAGTGAAGAAACCGCAATTGAATGAATTGGTTCAAACGGCCGAAACGCTTAAAGTTGAGGTTAATCGGCAACAGTTGCAGGAAAAAGGTAAGATTTATTGTTGTTATGCAGGAGGGTATGAGTGTAGCTTTTGTTTTCAGCGGTAACATAAAACATGGTTGGGCCGGGACGGAGGGTGGTGGTGGTAGGAAGGGAAACGGTTGTCAGTACTTAGGTTGATTTCCAGTGAAACATTGAATTGGTTGGCTTGAATGGAAGATTTATCGGTTGTTGACAACCTCTTCAAAGTTATGAAGGATATTAATCATTTTAATATTAAATATTGTCTATCGTTGCAAGATTGAAGGTCGATAATCCATTTTTGTGAGTGCTTTAAAATTGGCGTAAGGACGGGATAAGAATAAACAATCCTTCGGCGATCAATTTTGTGTAGTTAGCATATGTATTCATTGTCCTTTGAAGGGAAAATTTAAAAGGAAAGCTGTGCAAACGATTGATCATAATTTTGGTTGCGCGTAAAATTATATTTTATGAGGCAAAATGCATTATCTAGAATAGAAAGTGGATAATATTTGCAATGCAAATAATAAATTGGCCTGTTAAACGTTTGCTCTTTTGTCTTGGTCGAAGGTTTGCTCTTTTGACCACGTCTCTTTGATTTGGTTGAACTGTTCAACGGTTTATCCATTATCTTGAAGTTGTTCACTGGTCAAATATATACTCGCACTTCCATTACAATGTCACGTATCAGTGGAATCCCTTAAATATTAGACTATTCTCAGTTTAACTGGGCAACATGTATTCAAATCTTTTTAGACCGAAGTTCCGCACTATACGCTTGAAAGTTGCAGTGGTTAGAATGCATACATTGCTGAATACTATTATATAATTTACTAGTTTACTGAGCTTAAGTTTACTAGGCTTGCTGAACTAGCTTCCCTAGTCCACTGTTTTAGCCTCTTGTCACAAATAAGGACTTCATATATATTCTTTTATATGCATACGACTTAGGATATCTTTTTTATAAGAGATCCGGTAAGATTTATACTACGAGCAAAGGCTTCATTTACTCTTCAATATTGTATTCATACACAATGACTCATATATTTTGCAATACCAGAAAAATTATGATCACAAACACCTAAGAAGCTAAACATCGTGATTACTCTATCCGCCTATGTCGGTTTATTTCTAAGCTCGCTATGTTACAAAGCTCGCTTTATTTGCTACATGGGTATTCGTATCTCTTTCTTTTTGATTGCCCTCTATTAGGACATTCTAATAATAACGCTATGTTTCGAACAAACTGCCGATATAACGGTATTCATCGAAAAATTTGAACTTAATTTGAATTAGTAACTTAGGAAAACAAAGAAGAAAATAATGCGAAGGATTTAAATAAATATTAAAACATAGTGGAATATAAGTCTAATAACGCTTTTCCTATCAGTGACTTAGTGAAGCCGTCCGAGAGTATGCACTCACGGTATGTTAGAGCTGGTTCTTCGAACAGACTTCTGATCTAACCAACCAAAAAAAGTGGAATTTTATTTAGATTGGGAAATGTTCTCTCATATTTGCATAAAATGAGAATATTGCTCTCAAAACGCTTGCTTTTAAACAAATTTAAAAATAAGTCCGAAAGTGCGTCTTCTATCTCTTTCTGAGAGAAGACGCCCTAGGGTGCTACGGCTATATTTACTTATGCTGTGCCACCTATAGCAAAGAAAAATGTCCTTTAATTGTACAGTAAAAATAACTGAACAGGATGGAAGTCTCCTCGTTTCAACTTAGAGTCGATTTTCATGTAGATTTTGAAGAGCTCGAATATATCTTAAAGTATTATTGTATTTTCAGTATCATATTGAGCTCATAGGCTTTTGAACTGACTTCTTCCCTGAATCATTGCATTCCTTCGTTCAACTTTGTTCTATATCTGCAACTTTAGTTTATTAATGTCGTTATGTCAAATTCGAAAACTATAGCCATCTGGTGAATGCTCACTGATTGCAACTCCTGCACTTCTTCTCACTGTCATTGGACTGCTGTACTAGTATTGTTAAGTGTTGATTCAGTTTCGATTCGAGTTTTTCCGGCTTTTTCATTATGGTTGGATTTGAGTTGAGTTCCTGCCTATAGTCTTTACTTGTTCTTCGTCAATGCTAAGCCATAGCTTAACTTATCACGAGCACGATCATCTTAAAAATAATCCGGGATCTAATAATATGCAACCGGAGAGTCCCTTAATGTATTTGTGTGCAAACAAAACAAAATGGAGATAGGACATAAAGATAATGGTCGGAGATGCACATTAACACTTTCTTAAGATTTAATTACATTCTTTAATTTTCGCTGTATTTGCTGTATCGTGTTTTTGTCTCTTTTTCACGCGCTGCGTCCCTGAGTGGTAATGCTAGTTGTAGTAAAGCTACATTTAAACGAAAATGTGATGAATTTAGAGCATCTACTGGTCTCCTCCCTTTTCCAGCTCTTGTTTCAGGAAATTCATCATGAAATTTCTCATGAGGAATGATTACTTATACAGAAAATATATTCAGGAAATTTAAATTTCCAAACATATTAAATATACATGTCAAACTAAATTTAAATACTTAAAGTTTCAAAGCAACTCTTTATATAACTAATTTTCTTGTAATTTGCATTTCATGCTGAGCATTAAATTTTCCTTCTGGTTGTAATGCGTTAATGAAATATACATGAATAATCAATTGCCATTATTCCGTAGTACAATTGAATCCGTGTAAATCTGTTGTAATTACATTAAAGACTCCTTAATTCCGTTACTCAGTAGTTGGACGTGGTCATTAGTGTTCGTTCTTTAGTGGCGCAAACAATAATGGACTGAAAAGAGAAACCACTTTTCCACTACTTTTTCAACTATAATGGAAAATGCTAGAGACACTTGTGAAGGAATGGCAATAGCAACAAGTTATCCTTGTGTGTTCGTAAATGGCAAACTATATATTTTATACACAATACGTCGCTATAATGATGTGAATGGTCTTTCTGAATTCCAGAATACTATACGCGTTTAGGACGACAAGTTGAACATCAACATTGGCTGATTTGTTATTATTGTCCTTATTGTCTGTACGATTCCTGTTTCCGATATTGTTTTGTCTAAAAACAGTGCAAAGAAACTAAAATAAATAAGCAACGAAGGGTTCGAAAAGAGTCACGTACGTAGCAAGAGGTGGTGATATGTTGCCACTATATGTGCACGAACATGTCGACATGCAATTGGGACATTGTTTGAACTTTTATAGATTTTTATCGGTTAGGGCTTGCCATTATATCGGAGTTGTTCTCGGTTGGTCGAAAAAGAAATGACAAAGTCGAAAGAGAAATGAATTTCCTAATATTGACTGTATCGCAATTCACTAATACTTCATCCCCTGTTCTTTTTAAGGAATAAAACGTTCAGTCTGAGCTTCCTGACACTCGTCCTTGTCATTGGCTAAATTCCCAAGTCATCAAACTTAAAAAAGTGGTAACTCTGCTTCAAACAACACTCAGAGCGCGCAGTGTTTCCACTTGTATACATCTGTTAGACTAGTTGTTGGCAACAGAAAGCGAGAGCAAAATCAAGCATATATTCCAATTGTGTCGAATATCCCTTTTGGGTTCAATGTGTGCTTGCTTACGATATAGCGATAGAAAAAATGATATCTGACTTAACGATGGCATTGACACCGTGTGGTGAATTTCTATCTGATGATGCTCCTGCAAAAGCGTGTAATGTAAGTTCTGTAGCAACGAAATGTATTTTCGTCCCTGATTTTCAACTCAAAACGTACACACATTAAACATCCCCCAGACAAGTATTATTATATTGTATAGAATGTGCTGTGATAGACAGATCTGGACATTTACATTTCTATCTGTCTGTATACGTATCTAAGATACACAATTCTTATTGCCAAATAATAGGTTTTATGTTTGCCTTTTTCTTTTCAATAAATTTTTCTTATTTACACAATAGGATTGGAGGATAACTCCGTAACTTGAGCAGTGAAAGGGATTATCGAAAAGCAAAGGACGAGACTTATGCAAAATAAACGGCCGGATAAATAAATATTTGAAATATCCTTTTTGAGAGAAGGTTGCAAAATTTTGCTTTAATATTGTTACTTAGGGTAATAATTCGTAATAGAACACGACTGTGAGTTGTGCAGTTTTTTGTTGAATTAAGATAATGGAGAAATCTTTGGTAGACGGATAGAATTCAAAAGGGATTTACTTAAAAAAAGTCAGCGATTCAGTTCCTGGCTTGACTGACTTCAGTCTCGCTAAGTACGTGGGAGGCGGGCGTTGGGGCACTTGCCTCATACCAACCCTGCCAAGTGAGAGTAAGACGGGCCGGTCCGCACTTCCTGCAGGAACGCTCGGTCACCGTTTTATTGGTCTTTGCGGCCTGCCTCACCATTCTAACGCTTTGTTGGTCGCAACTCACTACAAAAAAAAGGAGAAAGAAGAAGAACATTGCATTCTCCTTTACATAGTAAAATGAAAATTATTAGATCCTAGTCTTGGGGATAGACATATAAAAGAGAAGAATAAAGAATCAAATGTCGGTTTGCTTTGGCTTCCTTGCTGATAATGGAATCTCCTTCGCTATCCTTCGCCATTCTCCAACACTCTCTCAATCTCCAACTTATATTCCTCGAATCGGAATTAGCTATTCACTGGTTTTGTCCATTAGCACATTATATCCATAAAATCGAAATCAACTACTTACAATTTGTCATTTCAACAAGGATTTTGTCTATTATCACCCTCTGATCCTCGAGTCGGAATTCACTACTCATAATTTTTGTTTGCCCTGTTAAACTACTTTAACACAGAATCGTCCATTAGAACTTTATGTCCGTCGAATCCGAATTCCCCACCTTAAAAAGGACTTTGTGCGGTATTAGCTACTTATAAATTTGATTTGTAAATTATCGTTGACGGAATAACGTTCCTACAAACAAGAAAGCCGAAAGAAGAACCGTTTCTTTCACTTGTGTTTATTTCAATGTGCTTAACGGTTTACTGATCCTTCTGCGGTGGAAGTTCACACATCGTACGATGATTTATCCTAGACATAACCCACTTTTAGTGAATCGCAGTATCGGCTGTATGGTGAGTTCTACCACCCACACCGGATGTTACCACATTGTGTTATATCTGCTGCTCCGCTTCAGCCGATGACTGTCGAAAAAATACAGTTAAGAATGGCGTTTGATTATAGTTCAGAAGAAATTAGGTCGCTAAAAAGAAGTCAAATTAGACAAATAATATCCGATGGCAATGACAGTGAAAGTGAATTCGAGTGGGAGGAAGAAATTAAATACTAAAAGTTTACAAATTTTTAAGTGCTGGCAGTATAAACAAAGATATTTCAAATTTTACAAGACAATAGGTTTTCGAATTATTTTTGAATGAAGACATTCTGGAAGATATTGTAACGAAAATTCAAACAAGTTTGGTGAAAATGATAATTATTTTGAAGAGATCAGTGTAGAAGACATAAAATGTTATTTTGCTTTAAATATTTTGATGCCTTTAGTACATAAACCAACGCTTCAAAGTTATTGGTCCGCAGATGCTACCACAGAAACACCATTTTTTAAAACAGTTGTGTCTAGAGATGATTCTAGAGAAATTCTTAGATTCTAGACAAATCTAGAGATAGATTTGTGTCAGTTTTCAAAAATTTGCATTTCGTAAATAATGAATTTCAACAACCTGATGATTCGTTGCGAAAAATAAGACCAATATTTGAAAAAATGACTACAGCATTCAAAAAAATATGTTGATCGTTGATGAAATGTAGAAGTAGATTGCACTCTATTCAGTACAACAAAAGCGGGCCAGATCCGGGATAAAGTTTTATAAATTGTGTGATTCAAAAACAAAATAAATATACAACTTTAGAATGTATATAGGAAAGAATAATCCTGAACAAGGGCTAGCCAGCACGAAGATTGTATGAATGTACGAATGGGTTATTGCCTGTATATAGACAATTGGTATAGCTCATCAGATTTATATAATAAATTATACAAACTACAAACTGATGTTTTCTAAAATTTCTAAAAAATAATGCTCAAAAATGATTTTTTTTTCTACTTTTATACAATTTTACACCTAAATATGAAATAAACTTTTTTCCGTGATATGGGTCTTTTTTTCATATTTTCATATGATTCAAATGGGTTAATAGTTCTAGTAAAAAGTTAAAGATCCTCCCGCCCTGCAAATTATCGCAGAAATATCCCGAATCCATTTATAAGGAGTTGGTTCGGATTTATTTGTTAATTTTAAACTAGTTATTGAAATTCCTTACTTGGATGTAGGAAGTCTATCAGCTTCTTCATTATGGTATCTGCGAACTTTTTGGCTGCTCACTGCTCCGTAGCATCTTTCACTGTTGTTTCTCTTCGATTCTATCCTAAGAGTCAGATCTTAGGACTATTTGAGAAAAAATTCTATGTCTTCTTCCAATTCTTACGAGTGATGAGCTACAATTCTATATTTAGTTTAACTTTTAATGGGTACGCAGACATAATTCTATGTCTAGCTCGAATTTTTACGCCTATTAGGCTAGAATTCTTATACCTTAGCTCCCTAGCATCGCTGATCAACTGGTGTTCGTTATTAATTTTCTTTTTCGAGAAAAACGCGTACAATTATTTCTCATTGTGGTGCTGTAATCAGGTTCCTCGGAGAGCGGAAGTATCAAATTACGCTGCAATTATAGTTCAAAGATAGTTCTCTCTCCCAAACTCAAATAGGAGAGAATTATTTCTTTGGTCCTTTGAATTGTTTCTGACTGGTTCAGTGCCGATTGTATAGTTGGGTAGTATTTCGATTTGGGTACAGAAATTGTCTGATGATTGCTCTCTTCGAAATTAAAATCAAAAATTCTAAAACTTTGCTTCAACACTCTTCATACTTTTGTTCTAAAATATTTGAAGGTTTCTCGAAAATTTAAAGTTTTTCGAAATATAGGTTTCAGTCTATTACATTTCGATACAAACAATGGTTCTAAGATGATTGATATTTACAAGGAAGCTTTGTTATCGACAACTAAACGTGAAGCCTGTATTTTTCAGTAAGCTTTAAATACTTCCAGGACTCTAAAAAGATCTGACACTTCAGATAATGACCGAAGTATGATGTTTAACGTATGTTGAATACATTTTGGCTTAAAGCCTTACCCTGTCCTCCTTATTAGATACAGTGCACTGTCCTCACCTGCAAAGAAAATGCTTTCGAAGCTGAAGAACATCTTAGATAGAAGGGTACGAAACCATGGATTATTTGGATGTTACAGTTGTAGCACTCTTGTGGTAGCTGATTGCATATCTTAGGATCCAGAATAGACCGATATTTGTAAAGTTGATTTTTATTACTTAGCTTACTCCATTTTTTTACAAATTTATCTAGGTGCTCCTAAGCCCACCCAAGCTGTCCATGTCTTTTCAAATTTGTTTTGCATACTTCATGACTCCTATTCCTCGAGCAAGAATCAACAATGTACGTGTGCAATAGGTTTCTTACCTCTACAGATATGGCTTTTTTATTGCAAAAGCTTAAATTAGTTATTTTTCCCCCCAGATATTTAAGTTTTTTCCCTTTTCCGATTACATTTTTCCACCCGAGATTGTCCAAAGCATTTTTTTGACCCCATGAATTTGTTTATACGTCCAACAGATTTGTGCGAAATTTGCACTTTCTTCTTTCTCATTGGTGCTTTCACTAGAAAGAAACGCGTGTAAGTTTAAAAAACCATACTGGCCATTCACAATTCCACCATGTGGGTATACCAATATTTATTTTATTTGATTTCATAACCACACAAACTAAAACAGCCACTGCTAACAAATCAAAACCACGTGAGTTACCCAAAAGCATTTACAACTGAATGATGAAACATTTGCATCTGCATCGCGCGCTTGTAAATTTCATTTCTGTGCTATACGCAGGTGCTGCCATTATAACCAGTACTGCTAGCATGATTTATTCATTTATTATGATTTATTCAAGGCCAGATGTATCATAGTGCATTTACCGTAAAGTTGCTTGTGCCACACTTTGAAAGCGCCTCATCATTTCAACTTTTAACAGGAAATGTGCCTTGAGTAAAATTGGCCACGACTTTATACATCTTTCTGTGTTTTAAAACGTCGAGCGCAGTTCTACAATAAGCATTCTTCAAAAAATCGGAAATATTCCTTGAATTTCGACCTATTTCTTGTCAATGTTTCAATATGTTAAAACTTTTTGAGCTTTTTTTAAAGCCCTACTTTGTAATTTTCATGTTAATTCTGAAGCTCCCACTTCTGACACATATTGTAAGTGTTTATGATATTAATAATTCAAGGCAAAGTATATTTCAACTCAATTCTACCGAAACACAAATATAAACAGCATCACAGTCTAAACATTTTTCATGTGCGCAATAAAACAGGACATAAACAAAATGAATTAAATTTGCTTCTCGTTTCGGAATTGACTCAAGAATCAAGAATTGCTTTTGAAGTTTGACCACATTGTAATGCTAAATTCTCATTTCATACGCAGGTTTTAGTCCTTAAAAAATGACTTGAAATAGAATTTTCTACATTTTGTAATAATGTTCCTAGAATAATAACAATGATAAAGTAATTCAGTGGCAATTCACCCAATTACCCATTCAAATCTAGTTTAAGTTTTACTCAACAAACCACAAGTATCCTTGGAACAATTTGCCAAATAGCGAAGATTATCCAAGAAAACTGCAAATGGCAAAATAGGCTACTTTTTCTTTGTCATGTATATTTACAATCCTATATGTACACAATTGTGTTACATTCCATTATGTGTCCTAGGTGGTTCCTGCAGTATTGTCAGTCGTTTTCGTTTGATGGTTTTCTTTTATTAAAAAAGAAGAAGAAGAAGAGAGAAATAAGGATAAGAACTGGATAATTTTCTTACTAGTGAAATAGATCTAGTGTCGTATTCCATAACTGATGACATTTGATTGCTCGACAAATAAAAATGTCCTGCTTGCTCACAATGCATAGCAATAAGGAGCAATCAGATTTCACCGGATGTAATAAAACTCTCTCGGACAATTGACCGTATTGTGTACAAAGGACATTGAAAGTAATGATGAGGCAGATAAGGAGTGTCAAAAGTAAATGTTAGGAGTAGGGTCCGTGTGTTTTTTTTTGATGGTGTATGGCTTAATAAAATATAAGGATATGGTTAACCTTGCTCCTGTTGTGTTATTCCATGTTTGTTATTGGTTTTTTTTTCAAGCGATGATGTTGAGCTAGGACTCTTTCTAGTCCCTACATTTTCCCATTGTTTTCCCCCGAAGTTGGAAAAGATGGTGCACAACGAATAAATGTTGAAGTTTTTCGTTATATTTTTATCTTCCTCATAAATGTCACCCACGATTACTTGAAATCCTGAGAAATTGTGGCATTTGAAAGGAAGAACAACGTTCGTTTTTCCTGATTTAATTTAATTGAGATTCCTAGTAGAGTTCACTTGACTTCAAGTTACTTGATTTGATTGTTGTAGAAATTTCCACAGAAATAATAGACAAATGACACCTGAAATATTCATTCCAATTTTCAACAGGTCGTCGTGGAAATACGTTTTCATATCTGACTATCGCATGTTTCGCCTTAAGGTATCACCAGAGTAGACAATCGACATTGTACCATTTAAAATAAACTCTACTCGAAATTCGGCAATGGGGTGCTCGTGTTGCTATTTCGATCCCCTTGTTTTGAGTATTTACCTTGTCGTTTCGGAATTGTTGTGAAGGTTCAGTGCAATCCTGAAATAATTTCCTTGAGAGTTTTAACATAAACGCCAATGGCAAAATTCGCTTTGAGTGCTTGGAGTCGATGAACGACTTCGACAAAATAACAAGCAAACTAACTTTTCCAGTTTTTAAGGAGAGAAGAACGTTTTCCACGAATGCCAGAAACATAGATTTTAACAAATTGATGAGTTAATTGCGCGAAAATGTTTTGGACACCTTCGCTGAAATCTCGGGGGAAAGAGGAAAATAGAAACAAGCATTTCGCGAAAAATCCAGGATTGAAATTTCACAATGTTCGCTATAAATTGGTAAATTGATACTTTTCGGGTCCTTGATAATTTATTTACTAAAGTAGAAGGTGACATTTGATTGCTCAAATAAAGGTTTTCTATATATTTGGATAAATCTTTGGACGGCGTATAATTTTTTATTTTTTGCTTCTTCGATTTAGTCAGCTCATGCTTCCCTGATTTTCAATCGATAAAATTCATTACAATAAATCTTGTTTCACCGTTTCACATTGCATTCCGCACACAGTTGCTCCTTTTCTATCTTTCGCCTCACACAGAAAGATACTCCAACATCGTTGTAAATGATTGACTCCTTGTTGACCAAGTAGTTTGTTTTTATTCCATTGAAATCCTGCCTGCGAAACGCCCCGTATTCCATCCTATTCAGTTTATGGCTAGACGGGAGGCTATTTAGTAACCATGGCATGTCCTAGTTGTCTATTGTACATCAACATAGAACTTAACTTTGTGAATGCTTATGAAAATGGGTTTCAACCCTTTGAAAATTGACTAGAAACCTTAAACAGGAGATTACTTGCTCGATTCAATGATACTTTGCTATGACCGTAGCGGAGAGACAAAAAATTGTTTCTGTTTATCTTGTAATTATTTTAATGAAAGAAGTGAGAGTAAGTAAATTGATGAAAATGTGCGTTGATAACAAAGTTCATGGGATTTTTAAATAAGAAATCAATGCCGAATTAACCTAGTGGATATGTTTCTCCCCAGTCATTTTCCGCTTTCGCTGCCGTTGATAACGACAGGACGAACAGAAGGAGAAGGGGGGAAAACTCGCTTTTATAGAATTTATTGTAGCCATGCCGTTTTATAAATGCGGATTAATTTGAAAAGTTTATTAAAACAGTCTAGAAATATGAAATGCTGCTTACGTTATGACATTAGAGGTTGCCTTCTTTCATCAAATACTTCCCCAGGCAATGCTTCCGCTGTAGCAAGAAACAATGTTCCAATATTTTCTGATAACTTCTGATAAATCGCTTAAATATAGGAAAAAGTCTAAACATTTCACTGCATAGGCTGAAAAGTATATGGCCTGACAAAGAGATGGCGTCACAACCTAACTTAGATCTCTGTCAATATTTCATGACGTTTGCCATGATGCTTAGTCATTTTCAAGTTATAGCTGTCAAAGTGACGCCGCCTCTGAATTTTGCAAACAATGGATAAAAGTGAATTCCGTGTTTTGATAAAATTTTGTTTTTCAATGGGAAGAAATACGTTGCAAACAAAGGAACGGATTAATAAATGTGATAATATATCTACTCCATCATATTTAGCCATTAATCTTTTCTCAAAAACAAGTACATATTTATACTTTGTGATAACATTAATCTGAAATTCCGTAAACAAGTTAACAAACAAGAAACAAACCAGAAAACTAAAATAATGAAATATTATTCCACATCCAAGTTGACTCCAAGACTCCAGATATGATGGCTTTATAATCCCAAATTATTTGTGGCTTCAGCAACTTGACCATCATTGTGCAGACTTGAAATTCAAGGACATTTCTCCCTTTCTTCGAGTCAAATGAAACTAGTGAACAGTCCATTTTTAAGACAAAAATGACTACTATTTAGAATTTTAGAAAAATTTAGTAGGGAGCGGGTACTTGGTTTTTGGAGAGCTCCAAAATTACAAGTTTTTTGCTTTGGGAGCCATCAATAATCCGTTATTGTTGAACCAGTTGTCGCAAGTTATATTACGTCCTGATCCATACAGCCGTCGAACAATTCTCAAGACCACGTCTTGTGGCATTTCGCTTGTAGCGCAGGAGTCCTCAGGCTGTTTTCCTGCGTTTTGGCATCCACGTCAGCATAAATCCTTAGACCGTATTTATTCGGATTTGATGGAGTGTACTGTACTAATGAGCATCTTCATCGAAATCCTTTCAGTTTTTCATCTACAATAACATCTTGTCCAGGTGAACAATTGTTTTGATAGATCGCTACTAAAAGGGCAAAAACATCGCAAACTGATATTATCCTATTGTGCTTTTTTCTTTCATGTAAGCTTTAATATGTAATCCCAGCAAGAACTGTTCATAAGGACCTTAAATCCTTTCAAGTTCATTATCGGGTGAAAAACTTGTAGGACATAATCATTTTCTCTCGATAGTCCTTCTTATAACTGTCGATTGCTCCTTGGAACACCGGACAGACTTGGTTTGCTCTGTCTGGCCGACGAAACCGCAAAACTCTAATAAATGGGTTGGTTTTGCATCCCTTTCTCTTGCGTGATATTATTTTATATTTTCAATGTATATATTTGTATATTTGACGATTAAATCTGTTCTGGCATCAGGAAGATAAATTTTCTAATTTTCATTTGGGGAACGTGCATAACGAGCAATTACATTGGGATCAGAGAATGGCAACTAAAAATTGTGTGTTCTCTTTCTGTTTGAGACTATTTTATTCCGTCCTTGTCTGTGAAAAATTACTGACTAACTGTTTCTTCTTCGTCAAAGCTCTCATCGTCTTGGTCTGTATCGCAATTCTCTCCTCTTTCTTATACATGTTGATCACTCTAACTGCCGGTTTTGTCATCTCCATTGCCTTCATTAGCTAATATCTCGTGTCGTAGCTCAAAAGTTCGAGAAGCATTTTCTTTTGACGTTAAAGCCAGTAAAATAGTAGATTACTTTGATGAAAACTTTTATAAAAACTGAAATATAAACAACAAAAATGGAATTTTGAAAGTTTTAAATACTTGCACGATCGAGCGCAATTCATCTGAGAGATTAAAACTGTCACTCAGGACACTGAGTGAAGTACTAACGAAAAATCAAAGACGGTTTTCGATGACTGATGCAGAGACAGGACGCTACCAGAAAAATCAATCCAATGCTCCTCGATCTCACTGATTGGCGAGAAAAAAAGCGACACCATCTGAAAGATTAATTGCGCCCGACGGAAGGTTAAATATTGATTTGCCGAATTTCGTCGTGACCGTTAGAACACCAGCGATGACCTGCAATCGGGAAGGCCAGAGTAACTGCGGTAATAACTGTTGAAAACATAGAAAAGTCATGGATCTTGTGTTAAATGATCGCAAAATTAAATTGAGTAAGATAGCTCAAATGATAGGCATCTAAAATGGTCGCATTAAACGCACATGCGTAAAACATGAGCGCTTTGGATGCCGCGTTCCCTGAAAATAGACTAAAAAGCAAAACATGTTTGTCTGTCAAAGCAAAATTTGGAGCTATTTCGCAACAATAAAAAGAAGTTTTTGAGACGATTTGTGACAGTGGAGGAAACATGTATCCATCACTACACGCCTGAGTCCAATCGGTAGACGTCGGGTTGCTTATTGCCTGGTGAAAGCCACAGGAAGCATCCGAGAACGCAACAATCAGCTGGCAAGGTTCTAGGCAGTGCTTTTTGGGATGCAAATGTTATCACCTTCATAGACTATCTGCAACATGGAAAAAAAAGTCTAGAAAAGTCAACAAAATCAAGTCTAAAGGACCTCATTTATAAAGAAAAAAATTTCCTTTTACCAAGTTAACGCTCCGGATCATGCTGCTCGCGACACGACTGTTAAATTGAAAAAAAAAAAAACGTTACAAAATGGTTGAACACTCATAGTATTTGCCTGATTTAGCCCCCTGTTTCTTCCGTTGAAAAATTCGCTAACCAGGAAGTACTTTGTTCACATCCTCTCCCTTTTTGGATCGATTGAGCATTGCTGCATTTTTCAGTCTCACTAAAATTCGCTCCATAAATAAATTATTTCCATAAATAAATTAAAAACCTTGTTACTAAAGCGTTGAATGGTCCTTGAACATCAAAATATAATTAATAAATCTTGTACATGATTTTCCCCTGAACTTCCTTTAAATTGCAGTTCATAAAAGCTAACAAACAATAAACAAATTTCAAAATTAACAAAAACACTCGATTGGACACTAAAAGATGTTCGCAGGACCAAGTTTCTTAGCATATAAAATGATTTTAGTCCTCAATAAAACATTGTTATTTGCCGTAACGCTGTCGTTAGGTCCTGCAGCCAGCCACCTAGAAACAACGAGCTAAGTCTAAGATTGTTTTGTTGTCGTTAATTGTTATTTGTGTTTATACATTTTAGCCACTTTATCGTCATTGTCCTTGTGGTTGTTGTTTTCATTTAAAATAAAGCTTTCCTCTGAAAGAGCATTAAATTTTAAACGATATCCGAGTAATAAGTTTACTCGAGGAGTCCATAATTTTCTTCGGAGCTGCTTGTTCCGTTCGGTAGATGTTTATTGTTTGTCATAAGATAATAAGACAGAATGGATATATGCCAAGAGATGTTTGCTCCATTCGTTACTCTTATTGTGCTTTTTGGATTTGGGTAAGCATATGAATGCTTAATGTTTGCTCTGATGATCCAAAAGACGACGTTATGTTAGCTGAAGTATCAGCAGTGCTTAATGAAGAGATTCGCTTTTCAGGATATTGACAGTAGATCCTGGTTACAAAATGATTTCATCAAAGATAGGATCGAAAACTGTTGAAGTTTTTAGTATCGAATTGATTTTAGACAATTTAGTTTCATGTTGACTTGATTGGATTTCGAAAACAATTTTGATTTCGATAATTCTGGAATATTATCATTCTTAATTTGAAGGGACGCTGCTCAATAAATGTTGCTAAAGTTAAGCATGATTTATAAACCATATTTATATGCGCATCATTTGACAGCCAAAAAACTTCAAAACGCTTTGTGTTTTGAAAACGTTAGATAATATCTGATAGAAATTTGTTCTTATTGTGACAATAAAAATGTCAAAAAGAATACTAATTTGGTTTGGGGATGATAATCCTTCAGCTTCAGAAGGATTTCTTGACAGACTGGCTCGTAGAAAGGAATACATCCATATTGTAGTTATTAATCGGTTTGGACTTTAATAGCCATCACATAGTATCCGTCAATAAAGCTTAGATTCCAAAAAAGATGGTTGTACTAATGAATAACGAATGTTTAAAAAGGCAATGCCTATCACTAATAGCGACTGGAAAAGTTTGAAAATTCGAGTTTAATTTGTAATCAGCGGTTAAATTAAATAAGCCATATAAATTTCAAACCATGAATTTTCATTCTCTGTCAAGCTCAAACAAAGGATCTGCAGGCAATGCCAGCTGAACAAAAGGCCGAATAGACGTATAACGTAGAAATGCCATGGTATTATTGAGTGTATTTTTGGTATTGGACATTGAAATCTACCGCATTGTGATTATGAAACGTTGATTTAGAGTCATGACTTCCATACCAACTAGCAAAGCAAGTGAGAATATCATTATCTATCTATCAAATGGATGGATCAGGAATTATGGATATGCAACACCAACACAAACCAAGGAAAAATCCGTTCTACAATGCAATAAGTGTAGGGATCATTGGGGTCTAAATGTTCCTTCGTTCAATATCAAGAGTGAAAATTTATATCAGAAACTTTCACCAACTCTATGTTTGGTCGGAAATTTGCTCGGACTCATCGATTATCGTGTTAGAATACAAAATTAAAAATTAAAATTCAGGAGAAGGAAACGTGGCAATCCCTACCAATCTACAGATTAACGGAGTCTTTCTACAGATTAACGGATTATCGATACGAAAAACATTAGTTCAATGAACCTCGTTTTTGAAAATTGTTGACAAATTAATATCGTTTTATTCGAAGTCAGGCAGAAACAGATCGGAAAACATTCCTTTTCCCTTTTTCGTTTGTAGCTTTAACGTTTTGTACTTTCAACATTCAAAAAGTTTACCTTAGATTTGAACTTTTGACATTTAACATTTTTGATTTTTTGTTAACTTTTTAGTCCATTTCGATGTTCTAGGAGTTTCCATGTTTCTTTGCACGTACCCAAATTGACATTTGTTCGAAAAGAGGGTTACAAGATTTTTGAAATTGCCAAATAAAGTCAATGACTTGTCAAATCATGATTAACATTATTTGGCAGTTCTTTTGGTTCCGCCGTTTAGGTTGTTTTTCAAATTTTAGAGTTAGAATTTCAAAATTTTGAAATTCTGTAAAAATTTTTAGTTCGGGCTTTAAATGCCGAATTTGCTCTTTGTAGGATCGTCGTGACGGGGACGATTAGGGATAGACCTCGCTATAAGGTTTAGACATACTAGTTGATTGGTTCCTTTAGTTTTGAGGTAACGTAATTTTAGCCCTAAGAATGCTAATGAGCGCTGAATCCAAGAAATCTTGCGAGCATTGTTTATTTAAAGAACGAGTTTATAGACTAGTTCAGTGTCCTTGTTGATGCACATCGCTCAGGTTGACCAGTCACTGAAAAAGTCGATGAAATCTTACAAAAAATTGAAGAAGACCGACACACAAGCAGCCATGAGATTGCTAAGGAACTGAATATCCATCACCAAACGGTTTTGAATCATTTGCGTAAGGCTGGATACACAAAGAAGCTTGACGTTTGGGTACCGCATGCATTAACACATAACAATTTGATCGACCCAATTTCAATTTGCGAATTGCTGATAAAACGCAACGAAATCGAGCAATTATTGATGCAAGTCGTTACGAGCGTTGAAAAATGTGTAACATACGAGAATGTCGTTCGAAAAAGATCATGGTCAAAGAAAATGCGAATCATCAGAAGCGACTTCAAAGCCAGGATTGACACCAAATAAGGTTATTTGGAAGGATTGGAAGGGAATTGTTTATCATGAGGTGCTAGAACCTCAAAGGGTCAAACACTCAATTCAGCTCCGTACTGTCAGCAATTAACCAGATTGCAACAAACAATTCAGAAAAACCATTCTGAATTTATCAATAGAAAGGGCATTGTCTTCCATCATGACAATGGCAGAGCTCACACATCTTTGATGACCCGGCAAAAATTGACAAAGCTTAGCTGGGAAGTTTTAATGCATCCACCGTATAGTCCATACCTTGCACCATCAGACTACTATTTGTTTCGGTCTCTGCAAAACTTCCTTTTTAAAAAGTAATTCACTTCAAAAAGGGACTGTGAAAATCACTTGGCCAAGTTTTTTGCTGGTTTACCACAGAAGTTCTACACAGATGGAATAATGGCTCTACCCGAAAAATGGCAAAAGGTCATAGATAATAATGGGCAATATGTACTTAAATAAAATCCATTTTAAATAAAAGAAATATTCAATCGAAAAATGACTAAAATTAAGGCTCAAAACTTTTTATACTTACCAATAATCCCACAGGAAAAGAGTTTTATATAGTAGAGAAAGAAGAATTTTGAGAAGGGTTCTTCCGTCTGAATCGTGTGTTGTTGTTTCTACACTACTTTGTGGTCAAAGTCCCGCATCTAGGTAAAAATCAATCTACGTTCATTAGAGTGCGATTATTTCATCTTCCAGCGAGTCAAGGGTATAGTGTAGCTGCGTTAAATTTTTAAATAAGACTCAAATATTCGACATTTTGATTTCTTTTGAAACAACAGATATTGCAATGTGTTTACATAAATGATTTTGATATTAGCGTTACTGTCAGCAGTAAGTTTGAACTCGGGTATTTTTTATTTAAAAAAGTCATATTATAATTATTGAATTCGTCAAAAGATGACATTTTGATTTTTACAATAGGAAGCAATAGCTTACATTGAAGAAAACATACAACTGTCCTCATAGTTTTCTACTATGATGTCTACTCAACACACTTAGTCTATAAAAGGACATCCAAAAATTAAAATTTGTTGCTTCTGCTTTAGACCTCAAATCTAAAGATCTGAAGTTAATGAACTCGGTTCAAGACTATTCTCTTTCACATTTGCGTTTTAGGCCGATTCCTTCGAATATAAATTTCAAAGGATAAAGAGACGTTTAAAAAATAAATAAAGTCAAAATGGTCCTCGGTGTAGAATTATTTTTTCGGTTTTTCAAAAATTCCCTGTTGCGTTTCACACTACGTCCAGAAATCTATACAGTCCACAAGAAAAAAACCTTTTTATTGCAGCAAACTGGTCCAATGTGTAATACATTCCCATATGTCAAATTACGGATTTCTGAATGTAATCTGTCAAATTGAAAACCCAATATTTGTGAGTTCTTGCAAGGATTCAAATGAAATCAATTTAACTCGATGTCACCTATCGTACAACATACACAAGTTGCCTGGCTACCACATGAAGTATCCAATCTTCTCTAGACATCAAGGAGCACAGCACAACTAACTGACAGAAAACATCCCCTTTCATCATACGATTGACTTTACGAATTTTGCATGGGATTCAAACCAGCAGCGGTTGTAGCTGAAAAAGGTATTCGCATGAGGTGAGAGCCAGAGAATTGAAGTGAGCGGCACAGCCAGTAAATACAACGAAACAGGACGAGATGGAAAACGTTTGTACAATTGAAATCAGTTCAAGGAAAATGCAATATCCGATGTTTGGTTGGTTCAAAAGGTGTACCAGGTAAAATGGAACAAGGATAAGACATGAACAACAACGAACAGGTTGACGACGATTGAACTTATTGCAGTTCTATGTAGTGCGTACAAGTGCCTGCATGGAGGTCACACCTGAAACAGGCGGCTAATGAATGGTGGCAGAAAATCCTTGCTGGCTAATCACATACTATTAGACATGGGTTGTACCTTACCTGTACGTAGTTTCCGTGTGGGTAAATGGGTGGCGATGCGGGCAGTGTATTTAATTATGTCTGTTAAAAGTAAAATAGTAAGAGCACAATGGTGAGGTGAATTGTGGTTTTGTAATCCTTCATTATGTTGTTGTCGTCGCCGTCTATGCTCTGAAACAAGGACCCGGTTGTTGAATTTATTTGTTTGATTATTGAGGCGTGGTATGATAAGTCTTTAAAATTAGTTTGTTGTGAACTGTTTAGATACTTTCAGAATACTTTGGGGACCGGTGTTACAACTGAGTTGTTGAAATTATAGCTCAACAAGTTAACATCTTCAATGTGAAGGAATAATTTGCTAAGCAAGCTAAATGTAACAGAAATGTCGAGCACAGATGTCTAGTACTATTGCTTCACTATCATCCTGGTTGCGTATTGTATATTATAAATTGTTTCCCTACGTTTAGAAAGACATCTAGACTGATGACCTTTTAGCATAAATATAATTAAACGTAGTTTTGGATCAGAATACCATTTTGCTGATAACGTATCAAGAGCGATTCGATGTGTAATACCATTGGAAGACTGACCCAAACCTGCCCCCATTGATGTCCTTCTAATTCTCTTGTTCATCTGAAGCACAATGTCATATATTGAGTATTTATAAACTGCATTATTTTACTCAAAACAAAAGTATAATTCCGTCCGCCTACCCTTTGGTCACATGCGCTACAATTATTGCTCCTTGCATTTAGCATACATAAACCAAGCTACTGACTTAAAATGGTATACGAACGGTGATTATACAATAATTACTTAATTGTAGACATACTAAAGCCTGTTCGACACCTGATGTCAACCGTTCAATCTGTACATAATGGTATCCTTTGCGATGTGGAATTGGGGAGACTCACTTTCCTTAAGTGGATTGTCGCTGCATAAGGAGGAGCAAATTGAGTCCAATTAGGTGAGGGAAGGTGGGACGAGAGAAAGTAAATAATTTGCATAAATTAATGAAAGTAATTATTAAAAGGAATATATTTAAAAGAGTGGTTTGTTGCTAGGTATCAACGTTTATCTGACAAAATAAGTCTAAGAAACTCGGATTTTCATGTTCGATCAAATGATGATAAATATGCAGAGAGTGTCTATGCAAGAATTTCAGTGACATTCAAAAGTTGATTAACCAAAATTTTATTCTTGAAAGCGAAGTCGCAGAATATCGACAGGATTAGTAAATATGTGTGCTCTCCATCTGTGCTCCTCATCTTAAACGTGAAAGTAAGAAAGTGTACAGGATATTGAACTTAAAAATGGTCAGAATGTAACAAAGATTGCTATGAATTTTTCAATGAAGCAGATCAGGGACTGTATATGGTTCTGAGGATTGCCTGTTAATATAAAATGCGAATAATTTAATTTTCATGTATTGTACGCCGTGTAGCTCTTTGTTTCTAATGAATTGAAAAAGTAATAAAAGTTCCATTAAATGCTTTGCAATGAACTATGTATTCACTTGATTGAAGTATGGAGAATTTTTATCTTTTTATATTGGGAAATTAAACTAATCTTAAGGTGTATTAAGGATCTTAATCTTATAACACAGGGTATAAGTCGTCATATGCAAGGAATCAATAGAAGTTTTTAGCTGTTTCAAAATGTTTTGAGCTTCCTTTCCTTTTTAGATTGATTCATGAACTATTGGGTGGATGCCAGAGGTTTTTCGGTTTCGAATTATGCAATTTATGTTTTTGAATCAATAACCTATTTAAGCTTAATCCAATATATAATCACCATTATTATCTGTGATTTCTCTTCTCGACCTTCTTCAAAGAATTTGCTGTATCCCCTTATTGTAGAAACCTTTCCCCTTTTCCATCGAAAAAATTTACCAGTCCTGTACTTAGACTATTTTCAGTGTATCCTGTGCTGTATCTACCTTCTGTAGAAATGTCTGCCTTTATCATTGATAAAGTTTGCCTGTCCCGTATGAGGATTTTCTTCAGTGTATCCTGTGCTGTATCTCCATGCGGTAGAGATCTTTCCCCTTACTCTCGAAAATTTTACTAGCCCTGTACGGAGATTCTCTTGAGTGTTGTATTCCCTTCTCAGCACTTAGTTGTCCAAGGACCGAAATAAGCGACAATCCGCTGAAGAAACATCGGGAGAATATGGTGGATAGGTTAAATGTAAATTGCGCTGGATAATTGCAACTGTGTGTGGTCTCGCGCTACCGTCGTAAAATGTGACTTTGCCGATTGACTAATGCACGACGCTTATCACGATATGATCATTGAAGCCGGTCCAATTGCTCATAGCAAAAGTTCGGTTTTAAAGATTGAACTCGTTCCATAAGCTCCAAATAGATGAATCCTTGGGAATCGCATCAAGCCGATGACAAGACTCTCCGTCCATGCAAGACTGGTTTTTAAGTGGATACTTGTGATGAAACTCTTTTGCAAACTGTCCGATGCTGTTTTAATCTCCACTTTCAAGTGGGTCACCAAACTGACCCACTTTTCATCACCAGTAACATCCGTCGGAGGAATCGTTATTGGTATGATGAGCAGAATGAGAAACAGATCAGGTCATCCTGTCTTCCTTGTTTCTTTTCGAAAGTTTTTGGGGTACTGAAGCATTCAACTTTATCATCTACTAAGTCCATAGATCCCTCACTTTATAGTAGTTCTGTAGACATGAAATCTCTCCTCTGATTCTGTGATGGTCATCTTATCGATCTCTCATATGGCTTCCAATCTGTCAGCTTCTTCGGCCATCCTGATCGTGACTGGTCTTCAAATCATCGTTCTTTGCTGTTGGCATTCTCGTTCTGTTAGCACGTTTTCTCCCTAAATTCTGCTTGAATTCCGATGATCTTCCACTGGGCGGGTCCAAGATCCAACTTGCGTTAACATTGCCTAATATGCATTTTATCAGCTTCCATGTTTATCTTCACGATTTTGCTTGAAAACTAAAAATGCAAACGCAACCTTGATTTCTATATAAAGTAGTGATAATAAGATTTCCGAAATGCTACCTGCTGCCGAAATGGGATCAAGGACTTATGATTTCATTTCAATGAAAATCCATATAAAAAAACTGAAAAACAGTTTTGCACAGATTCAATAAAATGTATGGTACCTAAGCATATGTCACTTATTTGAATTATTCGCAAAATCCTGTACAGATTGTTGTAACGATTTTTCTTCAATATCCTCAAAATTTCAGACCATACTTTTCTTTTTCAATTCGTTTTTAGGAAGATAATACAGGATTCCAGCTTTTGATGCTGATTTCTATGCTCGTTCTGTGCCTACAGTTGTCTTACTTGGATAGTTAACCATAAAGGTTTCCGATCATTTCCCAAAGTTGGCTAATCACAAAGATATCCGCGTGGGGACTGGAAAGTCTATATTTCACAGGATGTCATTCGAACTGCGGTAGAATTCCGTTTCACCAATCATACAAAGGTCACACTCTTACACGTTTTCTTGACGGTACTTATGAAAACGTCAAGGGAAAATATAAAAATGACAAAGAAGATGTTTTTGGAACTGGAGGAAAAGAGTTCCACATGTTGTTCTAATATTTGGGAATTAAGTAGTAAGGAAATATTAGCATTGAAAATGTTCGAAGCTATTATTCGATTGTTTGACTTGTTTGTGTATCTGTTGCATAATTTTCGTGCTGAGCTTATTCCCTAAAGAGAGACACAAGTCTATACCTGGGTAAATTAGCAATCAATTCTCTGCGGGTATTTTCTTGGATGATTAGAAGCTAATTTTTGAATTTTTCTATCCCAGTATAACCCGTTTAAGATGTCCTCGACTGAACTCTTTTTGTTGTTGTTAAACAGACATGAATAATTCACAAAATTTCTTACAAATGTTTCCTCCTATTTCAGGTGAGCCAAAATCTTTTGTTTTTAATATGCACCATTGTGGTAAGTACAAGAATTTCTAATATTTAAACTGCATTTGGATCAATTGTTTCGGCTGTTGAACATAAGCCTGGATATTCAGGATTTGTTCCCGTTGTACATCCAGATGCTGTTGCACCTGCATCATACACCGGACGTCCTACTTCATTGCGTGATGAGAAATTGCAAATCGTCAGGACAAAGAGTTGTCCATTGCGTCTATAGGTAGAAGTACCGCAACCAACATGAGTTACACGTTGGTTCACCAAAATGGCGAAAGGACTGTAGTCAGGCCTGAAATTTATTTAAACATGAGACGGTAAAGTTGAAAAGAAAGCTACTTAAAGGACGCTTACGTGGTTTTCACATAACTGGCCATTTTAGCTGGGTCAGCATCCGCGTAAGCTTGGAAGTATCTTTGGATCATATAGATAATATGTTGACGGTGGTTGATGTTTAGACCAATCGAAGTTTGTTGGAAGACGAGTTGTCCAACTTTTTTGAACGTATACGTGTTTCTGCACGGATCACGCTGCATGGTACATCGTTTCACGCTGAACTCTGCGAAACGTTGCAGATCCGTACTCCAAGCTACTGTTCCCATACGAGCGGCAGGTTGAAAACCTTCAAATTGTCCTTCTGCTATGGAATTGCGACGTACGTTGATCATGTCTAAAATGAGTTGTATTTTATCGGTGATAGGATGCATTCGTGCGGTGAGTGGACACTCTGGTGAAAATGTCTTTGAAATGAATCGTTAGGTTTGACATGTTGAATAGACAATTCTATATGTATAATTACCCCAGGATTGTCACAAGCAATGTGAACTTGACCAGCTTCACAAAGATCAGGATTGCAGTAGTCATTGGATAGCGTATTACCCACTAACAGTGAAACACCTAAAACGATAATAAAGAACTTCATTTTCTTGTCTTCCTGCCGGAATCAAACTAAGTTGGGATGGTGAATTTATCAAATATTTATACACTTCCGAAAATGAATTTTCAGGTGTTTTAAATTTGAATAGAACAGAAATGCAAATATCGTCGGTTCTCGCTAAGATGATCCCAGCTTTGTTGTACATATTTGTTAGTTATTGCTTGTGTGAATTTTTGAGAAAGTTCTGCAAGAATATTATGTCAGCAAAGAAAACAATACCAAATGTTGCATGTGTTACCACATGAAATGTTATAAGATAAGTTGAACTATCTTGTTGAGTGTTGCTCTTGGATAACCTTCAAAATGTGTGAGAAAGGTTACTGTACTCGCCAAGAATTCAAACGCGGATAGAGGACTTAATTTTGGTTTGAAAACTCTTTATTTTCTGATATTTTATTTCTGGTCGAAATCTGCCTGCTCCGTTCATAATTTACTGGATGTTTGCACCTGAAATTTTCGATATTGACCAACGTAGGCCATGCGCCATAATTTCTCTGTTTCATCCAAGTTTAGAAGGATGGAAGCTGGTTTGACTTTCCTGCGGAATTTTTCGCGACGAAGCTACCATAAGGCAAAATGGCGTTCCATTCTTCATTGAAGATTAGTGTGACTTTCTCGGTTCTGACAGAGATTTGTTAGAGGTGTTTAGAAAGTTCTGTTTTTTTATCATCAACACAGATGAGGTTCGAAGTCGCTTATCCGATATGTTTACATGTTTACAATAGCTGACTGCAAAACTTGGACCATGATAGGTGTAAGAACCGCCTCATGGCAGGACTAAAAGTACACGGGATTGCGATCTAGTTAGAATCATAATTGACCCTAATAATTTCCTTGAAGATTCCCATCACAGCTTCGTGGGACTTCAGACAAACCATTTCAGATATTCCTGTCACCAGTCGACTTTCAACACTGCTACACAGGGAATGATTACTCTCACATTCTAACCATCCGGAGTACATTTGTATATTTGTATACGGAGTACGGAGTATATTTGATCTGACAGATGCAGGCAAATTGATGTGAATTGACTTGACGTAAGGGCTACTTGCAGCTAGTGTGATTGATCACTCTTGCTTCATTTGTGTCTCTGAGTTAACACCCACTACCAATTATCCAAAAACTTCAGTCTGATTTGACTTGTATGAGCAATCCGCGGTTGGAATACTTATTTCGATTTTCATTAGCCAGAATATTGAGGATTTCCATGGTACAGAGAATTCCTCTTCCTAGTTCCAAATACTATTTATCTTGTCAAATAGTTTCAGTGCTCTGTCTCTTATTTGTTTCTCTACTGTTTCAAGTCGTAAGGCCTTCTGTATGTCCATGTTCCTTATGTACCATGAGACTTGGTGAATCCATCGTCGGGCATTTTTCTGCAAGGATTGGAGCAGTTTTTCAAGGTGTCTAAAGTTTGCATCGGTGCAAAGTGTTACTGAAATTTTTGTGATTTCCTCCCGTTCTCTACTGCCACTCTACTAGTTTTGGATTACAGTCAAATCGTCGGCAAATATCAAAAAGGAGCAAAGTGTGAAATTTAAGGCCGTTGCGTTGCAAACTTCAGATACCTCTTTTTTGTGGGTATTGGCTGTCTGACAGCAAACAAAACTGCTGTAGAGTGACAGTCGTAGTGTGACAGTAGTGACAGTCGAATTATCTGCTTGAAGATAAGTAGTTTGTCTTCGATATGTAAGCGACCAGAATTCATACGAGGTTATAAGGAGGAGAGGATTCTTGGGCAGTGGGCTCGTTTTTTACTCATGTGATTTTTCCAGGTAAAACGGTGGTCGAGTGTCAGTCGTAGCTAGTTAGCTGTTCTGTTTCATTTTATTGTATTGACTATGCCGTTGACTCTTTTCATCTACGTTTACTGATAAGAATGGCTTGTGTTTTGTTCTTATTTATCATTTCCATTTCCGGAAGTTTCCTTTCCCTGCAATGTTTCGACTAAGAGTTGCAGTTTTGAGATGATAACTACTCCTCATATAGTGGTTTGCAAGATTGGGATGCTTGCCATCTACAGACAATATTGGTGAAATGGCCGATCTTTTCGGAAAGCTGAAAAAGTAAGCAGGCTTGATAAAAGATCTCCTACCCCAACTATGAAATATCGACCTCTTAGGAAGGTGTGTATAATTTTTAAGATGAGTCCTGGGTAC
Source organism: Stratiomys singularior (assembly GCA_954870665.1). Taxonomy (NCBI): domain Eukaryota; kingdom Metazoa; phylum Arthropoda; class Insecta; order Diptera; family Stratiomyidae; genus Stratiomys; species Stratiomys singularior. The sequence goes on along the minus strand of OX940878.1, from coordinate 157,919,031 downwards.
CAAACTTTGTTAAAGGCTTTAGATATGTTGAACATAACTAAACTTGTTAACTTTTTGCAGTCAAATCTATTTCTTGTATGCTAGACCACCTGGTTATAATTGGAATTTCGTCGAGGGTGCTTCTCTAAAACCATATTGCTTATCAGGGATTCTATGTTTTGCGGCTGTATCAATGCCGGTAATGCCGGTCGGTAATTTCAGCTATTTTGGGGATTGACGAGAGATGATTGCCATTCTCCAGATGGTCTCCTATTTTGAGGGGAGACATAATTTAATTAATTATAATAATTAAAGTTATTTTCCTGAAATTGAAGCTACAGCGTGTCTGCAAAATCCCCCTTTCCGAATTTATCATATACATGTATTTGGACATCCCCAAAAAGCATCCTTGCCAGGCTCGAAGCTTTATCATTGAAACGTAAAGAAACTTTTCCATTGTTCATTTTCAAACTAATAAATACAGTCTAGGATTTCGTTTGTCAAGCGGTTAGATCTCGTTCTCAGCCTAATTCAATTGATGTGCTCTATGAATTTATCCAATAATAACATGACTTTTTTTTTGTATCGTATATTTTGAACCAGAATTTCGGAAAAGCGTTCAAAAAAGGCGTGCCATTGCCGACCGAAATCCCTCACGATAATCGTGACGTGGATCATCACGTTTTTTTCAAGTCTTCTATTCACTTAAATGGCCGAAAAATAATGTTTACGTTCTTCCTTGATTCAATTTCCCGGCATTGCATAATTTTTTTGTAATCATGAATAACTTACATGTTACTAATGTTCAATGTGTGTATTTGTCGGCCTAATTACAAACTCATCATCATTGTGACTGCGACTCCACCCTAGACAAGGATTTCATTAAAAAATTCCTGTCTTCCTTTTTGTGTCAATTACTGCCACGCCGAACGTCAAGTCACGTCCTAGCACCAACGTTATTTCAACTCGTTTGATCCCTCATAATGAATTAAACTTCAATTAATGCTGTGAAAAATTTTAATAAGGGATCAAAAACTACGATAACCGACGAGAAGATAATGTTGTGATATGGATTCATGGATTATTACATTGAAATAATTCGAAATGAATTCTGTCCAGGCTTATCCTCTAGGTAGATTAACAAAGGAATGTGATGAAGTTTATTTAATGAATTAAAAATTGCAATTTGTCATGATAATCTGTTGGCTACCCATCACGCTTAACTGGACTCTAGGGAAAATTAAATTTCGAAAATAATTTTCCAATTTACAACATTGTGCGTATTATTCAGCTGTCAATATACATTGCAACGTCTTCAAAATGACGTGCGCTCGTTAAACTACATCATTTCAGTTGAAACATAACTTCAGTCTCTAAACATCACCTTCCCTCGCCTGGAAGTCCCAATTACTTCCTTTATCAAATTGACAATTGCGAGAAATGAGTTTCCTAAGCTTCCTTAACATCTGTCCATGAAAGACAGAAAGAGAAAGCTTGAAACTAGCAAGGAAGGAAAATAAGGAGAACACAGAATGCGATTTATAATGTTATCCTCGCTTGGTACCTTCTTTTCAATTTTCTTCTTTTCCTTTTCAAGATGAATTTCTTCAATTAAAAACATACAAACTTTCATTGTATGCGCCATCGTCCCCAAAGTCTGTTTCTGTTGAACTATCTCAACGTGCTTCCATGAAATTGATTGTCAGCTGCCATTCCAAGAATTTCATTGACAAAATTTGACTGAATGTTAACGTAAGTTTACCGCCGGTCGTCATTGCCTTCGTTTGCAAAACATGTCAAAGGAAAAGGATGAAAACTCCATGTTCACATTAAATTCGAGAAAAGTTTTTAGGTGCGGAGAACCATTCTGCACATGGGGTGGTAGTGAAACAACTGATTCCTTGTTATTGTTGCGTATGATATGACAACCCTCAACAAAAGTATTTCCATTAAAGCACTTCTTAAGATTTATTCCACAAATACCATTACACACGTTCCGGTCCTGCTGATATAAGTAGGGGTTGGTTGTTTGGGGGTGGCAGTGGGTGCTATTCAAACTGGTGTTGGGAATATATAACGTGGCGGGTATAGTATCTTCGACAAAGGATAACTATGATCACATTTGTAGGATATCGACGGCTGGGCGAATCGGTGCTGGTTGGTAGGACAGTGCTTACTAACAATTTGAACTGAGTCCTGCTTGATCTATGTAATCATCTCAAAATGAACCTAAGCAGGATTCTGCTCGATTCAATGGTAGATACGTGGTAAGTCGCAAAAGTTATCGACCTACATTTATAATTCGAATCTTACATTTTTCTTCGTCGTCGAGCTCTCTAATTACACTGAACAACCCGCTCTCGTTAGTCGTTTCATGTCCTCAAGCAGCTCAGAATGGTCTTAAATTTGCGCGATCTTCTCATTTGAATCCTTTCTGTACAACAGCGTAAGTACGATAACACATAGAGCGAAGAGCGATAACACTACCGGGCGGCTTCTCTCAGACAGAGAGAAAAGCGAAAATATATTAACATTTGTACTGCATGTGTTCGCAAAAGTTTGGAGAGTTTGCTTGGTTTACGCAAAAATGAGAGAAAATCCAAATCTACCAATCCAAAAAAAGTCCACTTATATTGATTGAATATTGCGAGTCCAGGAGACAGTTCTAAGTGTTAGCGCTGGTTAGTATCGACGTTTTGCCCGTGCCATCGAGCAGGTACTCATTCAAGTATATTTTAGTGACAATAATGGTAGATTTTTGTTGTAGAGGTTACAAAAGGGACAAGAGACAACGCATGATTGCCAAAACTTTCGAATGTTTATGATAAGAATACACGCTGCATGTGAACTGCATGCACCAAACACTGACACTTCCGGTTTTTGTTGACTCCTTAATTATGCTCGGACTCTGCAGAGGTCGCCCGATCATTATACATGTCAAAGAATTTTTTAAGATATGCGAAAATGTCTATGGATCAGATAGCCTTATCCATTGAAGCCATTGCTCAGGATCTAATGCTTATGACATTATTTTGTGACCTAAGTAAGCTCTGACAGTTCTTGGAACTATTTTACTCTTAAATGTAAAAAATGTTCTATTTAAAATTCGTGGCTCATGTTAGTTTTGACGATGTCAATTCACCAAAAAAGTTCTTGAAGCATGCTTATCTGAAATATGGATGTTTGTGGCCTGTGGACATTTGAGTTAGAAAAAGCTTAAAGATAAACTAAATTTTTGAATTTCATACGAACCCAGTGTTCAGATGTATACAAACACAAAGCGAAATGAAAAAAATATACTTATGCAATGCGGGGGTATTTGGTTTATTAGTCAAGGACTGAAGAATTGAATTTTAAAAAAGTGCTACATGTCCTTATAAAACTTTAATTCAATTGGTATAAAATGAGTGTTAAAGACATTGAAGTACTTCCCAAAGGCAAATTTACATGCAAAGCGCGGGCAATCATTATTACTGCCGGGGGAACAGAATTCAACTCAAACTGTCTTAAATATGGATCACGTCAAATGCCATAGAATGAAACCTTTATCCATAAAAAACATTTCAGGTACTAAAGATTCTTTAGTCAAATTTGACATGAAGATCTGACGTTAAAAACTTGGCTTGACTCTTTTTTTTTTTTTTTTTGAAGTGTCTGAATTATTTGCATCGTTGCAAAAGCAACGCTGTCAAATTTTTCACTATTTGTTCTTTTAAGATGATTAAACTGAAATGAAAACCAATAGAGACAAAAAAATTGAGACAAACTATCAAAAAAACATTGGAGACAAAAAAATTTGAAAACGTAGTGTTTGGAAGAATGCCAACTTCACACACCTTTTTTGGAATGTCTATTAAAGAATGCTTATTTGATGAGTCTAAATAGTCTCGCCAATCACACTTTATAATCCAATGGTGAATATAATCCAGATTATATTCAGATGTTTTAAAAAACTTAAGGATAATTGAAAATAATATTTTACTATTACTTTTGAATTTTATGGTCACGCCTTTTTTTGTGTGTAATTATTGCACAATTGAACTGAACTGAAATGAACTTAATTTTTTTTTTACAATTATTAAGCTGTCTATGTGTTTATAACGTTTTAGTTTAAACTAATCATATTCAACATTGCGAGCCACTGTCTTTGGTACACACCCTTACCGTCATTGTACTGTTGCGCAATAAAAAAAAGAAGACAGGTACTCACATTTAGTTAGTGGCCATGCTTCTGTATCCTTTCATACAGGAGTTTGCCGGAGTTGTAAAACAATGAACAAGAAAATGCCAGAGAAAGGATTACCCGGCATTTGTTTCGACAATGAAGTTGTGCGAGACAAAATGTGGGGGTTGGGGGATGATGATGCTCGTACATTCGTTCTGTTGGGGTGCCAAACAATAACAATAGTAGTCAAATGCCGCCTTGGAACAGTATCATATCCATGGACATTGAAAGCGAGGGTGCGTAAAAGCTCAAAACAATGTTTCGATTCATACATGGACATTCTTCAAGGATACAAGTAGCATTGATGCGTTGGTGTGTTGAAAGAGAAAAGAGACAATATAAGCGTGTATACAGTAGCAACAACTTTGAAGAGCTTTCGCTCCGGCAAAGTGTGAGCATGTGTGTCGCCTTGAAAGGATAACTGACGGGGTGAAATAGAATGAAATTCCCCAAAAAGGACTAGGGTGGAAATAATTTCGGTAGACGCATACAAAATCAGTTGGTTAGAAAAGGTGCTCCTCGGTAGTCGGTTTCTAAGTTTAAGGTTGTGAAAAGCGTCGTAATCATAGTTGTCGCGATAAACGGTCTGTGAAAAAATATCCAGCTGAAGTAGGGTTTCTATTGCAGTGGCTCCGCCGAAATACCATTACAAGCTGGCTTTGCATAGCAAAAACGCCTGTTCATGCTATTTTTCTCGGAAATATCCCAGCAAGGCAGTTTGTTTCGTTGAAGCCAGGCAACATTGTTTGTCGTCTTGTGAACGTGCGGAAAGCGTTGCCTCTGTGCTGCCTCGAAATGTATTCTCGCCGGGATTTGTGTCAGGAGCATTAAGGAAGATTTATTGAAATCGGCAAGATTGAGATAGGCCGGAAAACTGCAATTACGGCCACTGGAAATTTGTCATTGCAAACCATCTGCGCTACGGCGGCCAAGCTTTGTACAAGACGTTGTTGTTGTTGTTGCACTTGGCGTTGAACCCGACCCGGCAAATTAACCACCAATCGCACCGTCCTCCAGAGTTTTGTGTATACACCGGATTCCACCACAAATTATCGAAAAGCTACACACCCACCGCCTCAATTAAGCTTTACAACCTGTCCGTTTGCACACGCACAAAGCGCCATCGCCACCACTACCAATACGAACGCTACCCTTATTTCCATTCAATTCACATAGTAACGAAAGCGCCACTACAGCCAAAGAATAACAACTTCTCCCAACTCCCTCGGTCGCTCGGCATCCTTTCCGGGTAGTGTGCGAATTATACCTCGTGTGCTCGCGTATCGCCGTACGTAAAATGTTTGTTGTATACGAAGTTCGACATTGAATTGGTAAAAGTTGAAGGAAGAATTAATGGTCCAGCGAGTTGACGCTCTCAGAGAAGGTCGATCCTATCCTGAGACGGAATCTTAGCCAAATTTTTCAGTGTTTAGCATCTAAGAATTTAGCATTATCAACCATACAAATATATCTATTGTATTAAAGTGCTCTATATCTAGTGAATAGTTAAGTGAATTATTGAATTATTGTGAATGTGCTTGATAAATAAAATATATTAGCATAATTATTTAGCCTGCCTGTGCACATATATTAAGTGCAATATTATTGTGAATTTCGGTGGTACCATATTTACCTAAATCATAATCTACCTTACATATCTACCGTGCAATATCATTTACCTACTCTACGCTTTAATCTTGGTACTAGTCTGCCCATAATACTTCCGTCATAGCTTTATGTTATAAACAGCTTCGACGATCATATACACTTATACATATCCATAATAATAACGCACAAAACTTCCTTAACGATATCAAGAAATAAACTACTAGTAGGCCCAGCAGATACTCGGGATCGCCACAAAATGTCTCAGTTGCAAACGAATCAGGCGACATCATCGAATCAAAAGCCTGAAATAGCTCCGGAGATTCCAAAAATCACTTCAGAACTGGCAGCTCAGGCTGCTTTGCGAGCCAAAGAAATAATGAGTAATAAGGCAGCAGAAGGTTCGAAAAAGGTTCCGGAGATTCCAGCGCGTAACAATCCGGACGTTCACAAAGTTCCGCCGGAGATTCCGCCAAAAAGACTGAGCTTGAAAAAAGCAGCATCTGAACAGTCTGGAAGTCCTGCGATGAGTCGTGCTCCACCTCCGTTGCCACAGAAGCCAACGAGCGCCCAAAACTCACCACAGCTAGTTCATAAATTCATAGAAAAACCCGCGAATAATCAAACATTGCCGGCGCAAATAACTCCCCGATCAGCGGGCGTTGCTCAAATGACTCAAAAATTCCAAGAGAAACCTGTGAGTGTAGCTTCCCCAGGAAACCTTCAGCAACATCAAAATCAGCAATCGCAAGCATTGCCAAAACCCACAAATTCACCACAATTTGGAACAAGAAATATCAATTCACCACAGCTGAACTTCCGTTCTCAACCGCAGAGTGTGAGTAGCTCTCCGTTAGTTGTTACTAAGAAACCTACGCCGAAGACCATATCTCCTTCGGAGGACTTCGGGTCTGAGGATGCTTTAAGAGGAATTGAAAGTGGTCTCCGAAACATGGAGCGAGCGATGCAGGAGCAAATGAACTTGCGCTCCTTGGAGGCCGAGTCAGCAGCGCAGAAATCAGATAGTATTAACTATGAATTCAAGTCCGGCAACATCCGATCGATGGGCTCCATTACTTCCCTGGATGGATCCGGTCAAAGTATGAAGCGAATGCCGCCAATCGAACCTCCATTATACAGAGGACTTGAGCGCAACCTTAGCATGGACCAGATGCGTTTGGAAAACTTCATTCCACCAAATGTCATGCGCTCGATGGAATCGAATCCTAACATTAGAGTTGCGATGGATGAAATGAAAACTCGAGGTCCTAATCAGCCAGAGCACGGATATCCACGCGAACATCATATGCGTTCCCTGGACCGAAATCTACCGCTGGAACTCCAGTACAGTCGCCATCGATCACAGGATTATCCGGCATCTGTCCTTGCAGGTGATTTCATCGAACAAATCCGTTACCAACTGGCTACAGGTGGCAGCCCAAATACGTCGAATGTCGGTTCTAATGCGGGGGCTGGCGGTAATCCGGGATTCCTGCAAGGAGCACCTCCTGGAATGTTACACCAACAACAGCCGCGGTCTTCCACCGGATTATCACGAGAGGATTTACGGATGAGACGACGCTCATCACACGACGAAACACAGTACTCGCAAGGTGGAATCCCTGGTAAGATTAGTGTTAATGTCAATTCATGTGTACAGGGGATGGTGGGGGATTTTCATTCAGTTGGGCTGGAAAGGGTTTGTATCCATCTTTATCTAAATATATGAAGTTTCACGAGAATATTTCTTACCGACCAAGTAAGTTACGAACCTGTCTAAATTCAAATTAAAGTAGAGAAACCGCGAATGTGTTCATCCCAGTCACACCCTGCCTCTGTAGTTTAGCTTTTAACTACAACAAGGATTTGCTGTAATTAAGATAGCAATCAGACATGTACATTAGACGCTAGAACTTTAAGATGGTGCACTTTAATGGCGCGTTTTAGCATTTCGCAAAGCTTCCCAATACCCAGCGCCTGTGATACCGAACGTGAATCCTTTTGTAGTGGCTGCCTGTCTGCTAGGCTTCCTTGTCTCCTTGTTTTCTTGCCAAGGAATCACCGTATGTCATCGCTCTTATGCATGGAGACTTGGGTTTGATGTAATGTAAATATGTTGTGTGTTAATGATTTATTACTCGAAATGACTTTGAGATTTCCGATTTATGGTCGTCATCAGTAATGTTTACCGGTACCGAGGATAAAGGGACATGCTTGTGGATAAGGTAGGGACGACTGGTTATTTGTGTGCATAGCTAATTTTCAAAGAATTTTCCAATACATCGGTTGATCAATGTGTGAATGTTAGTGGCAGATTTCTTTTTTCATTTTGTATCAGACACCAAGGATAATATATCACGGTGTGGAAAATTTATTTGAATCAAATTTTATTTTTAGATATTTCGTCCCAGCAAACACTTATTGTGGTTGATCGAAAGATGTTGTTCGACTCGGAAAGTGAATTTATGGGTAGTTATAAAAGCTAAAGGATATGAAAGGAAGTCTATAAATCATTTGGAGACGTGTCAGGACGAGATAAAAGATTATCATCGATATTTTACGAATCATGATGTGATAGAAAGAAAGTTTATGTTGTGGGCAGTATTATCAATGTCTGACTTGAAAAAAAAGTATTTAAAAAAGAATTGCGTTCATTTAGCACTGGTTTTCGTCTGGTCTTCTTGTTTGACAGAATGTTTGTAAGAGATTCGATATGAAATGATTTGTATTGGTGTGCGCCTACTACGAGATGGACTTGGACAAATAGATTTCATATTATTCATATATTATTATTCCTATAATATTCATATATTATTATGCTTCCTTTGGATTCTCCGTTAACATCCTGTCAGGGCTCTCATTTATTTGGATTTTCAGTCAACATCCTGTCTCGGCTTTCTACATTTGCAAAGAAAAAAGTGCACGAAATGTAGAATATAGTATCATGCAAGAAACAGCAATGCAAGTACAAATTAACAAGGTCACAACGAAGAGCATGGTCAAAAAAACGATACGGAATCTAGAACATCGCAAGAATACAGGTCGCGTGTAAGACGTTCGCATCATTTAGGACAATCGCACGATTTAGGCATTATTTGATTGAAATATCATATCGGAAAAACGTTTCCGGAACAATTACCGGGAAAACTCCACAGATTTCCTGCGCCTGAGGGCGACCCAGCATCTAATTGCAGGTTTAAAGAGAAATTTAACAGGACTGCCTATCGTTGACGCAGCCAAGTCCTTTGACAATGTCTTGCATGCAGTAGTGACATTCAAATTGCATGAACTCTATCTGCCATCGCAGCTCACCAAATTTATTGGCTTTTTCCTAGAGAGCAGAAATTTTCCACTTGAAAATTGACGACAACCTAAAACTGGAGTGCCTCAATAGTCATCCTGTCCTTTACAGTATTTGTACTGCAGATCCTCCCAAACTGCCCACAACAGCACAACTTTTACTTTGATGACAATCTGCTTTCACTAGTGGACGTTAGCAAGATCAATAACTCAAACTTTCAACGTTTTGGAATACTTTCGCCGATGAAAGAATTACTTCAACCCGAAATAGACTCAACCTATATTTGTAACCCAAAATATGCGTTAAAATCCTACAGAGAATGCGAAGACCGTGTTGAGGGAGTCAAAGTGCTTAATTGTACTGAGCACCGGAGAACCGTGCACCACATCCTTCAGCTGACACGTTCAATTGTAAGTTGAAAGAGTGTGAGGTCCTTGAAATGTTGTTTGATTTTAGTAACTTGACATAGTCTTAGCAGAAAGTTAGAATCCATTGGCTATAACTCGTATGTACATTCCAATTAGTCTTTTTAATTTTCCTTCTAACCTTTTCTAATCCTTTGTTCATCTAATGGACAGTCTTGGTAGTGGACTGTTTGTTGCTTTGACATCCTGCTGTTGCCCTATTTTTTTCAAAGTCATCTCCAAAACTAAATGGGATCCATAATCAGACAAAAGGCAGTCTCATTACGAGTACCCTTTAAACGATTAGATGAATTGCGCAATAACTTTAAACAAAATAGCAAAATCACTTGCTTAATATTTTAGTTTCTAATTGAAAATTTGCTCAACATGCATCCTATTGAAAACTCAAAAGTGCATCATGAAATGTGATAACATTTAAGTGCCTGCAACCTCTTCTCTTCGCCATCTTTTCCGTAGCATTAAAAAATACATTGGTCAAAAATTCACTATGTTCACTTAATCCTGGAATGAACTTGAGATTTCAGGCCGACATTTCCACTAAAATGCAATCTATCCAGAGGAACATGAAAGTGCAACAAAAATTGCTATCACTTTTACAGCCGCAACCATCATCGTTTGCGGATGAAAACGCCAGGATAAATAGTGATGAGAATGTGTCGAGTGTATACACTTATTACGCCATAGGATACATTTAGCGTAGGACACTAGAGAACCATTATTCTATCCTACCGGTGATGAACACCAGCAGGATAGATTAGATATCCACTCTGTTAGAAATACGAATAGGATAGATGAGTTGTTTTCGCGGTAGTGGTAGAAGTCCTTGTTAGTAGCATGAGGGTGTGGGGAAACAAGAGAAAAACAGAGTGAGAGAGAGAGAGACACAGGGGGAGCACTAAACGGATATCGATGTACACATCAGTGGTATAACTAACATAACTTCTTTCCTTTGGAACTGCTCGTATTTCACATTTTCACGGTCCCTTAATGTGAGCTGCCAAAAACAATAGATTAGGATAAACATATTAATTTCTTTTATGGTAGTCCGTTCATGCCAGAATATGATACTCGTATAAGTTTCACTGCTAATTCGGTTGATGAGGTGACAAAAAGGATCTTTATTGTGATGAAAATAAAGGGGCGAGAGATAATCTCTCCCCTTACAAGGAGATAGAGTGAAAGTGTGGAAAAACAATACAAAAAAAAAACGGCCAATAAATTACGGAATGCGAGTTTATTCTGTTTATTCTTAAATTTGTCTAATATCTTTTAGTTTGATCCTTAGCTTATGTATTTCGGATGAACATAATAAGTCAAATTAGTAAGCTTTTGAAATCGCACAAGCTATATCTAGAATTTCTTATAGTGCAACGCCCAACAAACTTGATCCTTAAGCTTACCTAGTAAGCAAACTACTTAAACGATTTTCCACCGGTTCCACTATTCGCACTATTCCTCCAGATGATGCAGAGACCCTATTGAATTTGCTGCAATCTAGAAAACATTTACTGTCATAATTTGACACCCACACCATTACGTTGGCGCGAAGTTAGATTACAAATTGTGCAGAGGCTCAGGCAGAAGCATGGAGGCTCAAAAAAATATCTTTCAAGAGCTTCGCATATCCTCCTACTGACTAAAATGTTGTTTAAAAAAATATTTGATGTTTTATTATGGTTTTGTTTAAATTTAAGACGAATTAGCATACTCTATATCAATATAATCTATATCAACTTAAATTGAATTCCGGATGGAATTTGGAAAACAATGTGCAAAACGTTTTCAATACACTAAAACTGCCGAGTGTCGCACGGAAAATAAACCAGGTTTTTAATATGAGCAAACTTCAAAGAGAACATAAAATGGATTAAAATTAAGAATGTCGACGTAAATTTCATTAAAAAGGATTGCAGGTAATATCAAAAAATGTTTAACTTTACGTACTTTTTAATTATTCCGAAAAAGTTTTGCGTCTTTGATGATCTGCATGAAAGGGAATTAGATGTGGCTTCAATTCCTGTAATAGTTGGATTTTGTAAACCAGCAAACATAGATCCTTCCGTAAAATCTTCCAAAGTATGGATGGACATACTTTTAATTGATGAGCATTATGTCGAATGGACCTACTTCGATCTTCGTCGATACTACGCTCTACAGCTGCTATGATTTCTTCATTACGCGCAGTACGTTGTCTGAATGGATGCTGGTGCATATGGTGCAAAAACAATCGATGGTTAATCGAATTAATTGTTCTGATGGACGATTATGTCGGCCATAAAATTGAAGGTGTGCGCGATGAGTTTCTCGCACAGAATCGCTTTTTTTTCTAAATAAATCGGCACGATTTGCAGACATAGGCAATATCATATTTATGATAAAATGAAAAAAAAAAAACAAACTAACCATCAAACACATGACAGCTGTCACATCAAACGTAGCATTAAAAAGTGTTGCCGACTATACTTCTACAAAAAACAGTGTTAAAGTTATGGTTAATTGAAGAAGCGTACCTCGTTTGGACACGGTGGGCTTAATGGTTTGAAATGTTTTTGAAAATGATTTCGAAATATTGAAAAGTAAAAAATATTTCATGAAGGTTCTTTATTATCATTTGGCATTTCCATTTCTTTCGCTCCTTAAAGTACATTAAATCAAGTTTAATTACCGACGAAAAAAAAAACACGCAAATGAGAGTAAGAGGAAATGTAGAAAAGGTAGGTTTAAGGACTTCCGAATAAGTTTTGCTGTAGTCTAATCACATTTGTTTTCTCCACATGCAATTAGGCGTGCAATTTTCTAGGAAATCAAATAACATCCATGTTTTGTTTCAAACGTAGCAACAAAACTCTTTTCTTTGCCACCTAAATACATCACATTTCATTGTATGAAGTAAACTTCTATATTGTAACACAGCTTAATCCTTGCATAATCATACCAGCAACGTGAATCCTTAAAATAGATTAAAAAAACTATAACGAATCTTTATTGAAGCAAAATAGTTTCATTTAAACAACGTTCTTATCGTCATCGCAAGAATAGTAGCCATGCCGTTTGCTGAAAGGAGCTCCACAAACGGATATCCAAAGGATTAGGTGGAGCATTTTAGGAAACACAGTTTGCTAGCCAAACGATAATTTATCCACTGAGCTTATAACAAAAGGTGGATCGATGTGTTTGTGCAATGAGCTATGCGACCATGTATCTGATAGCTACTAACTCTGAAAATCACCTGAAATTCAGTAGTACAACAAAATGTATTGTAGTCATTGCCAACAACAAATATCGCTAGGTCCTCCTCAAACTCTGCTGCAACTTTTTGTTCAGCAGAACAAAGGGAGAATTTAATTAAATGTGTCTTGAGTTCTGTACAGGCGTTTTATCTGAATCTCTCTGTTGCTGAAGGAAGGCACTGAGTTGAAATTCATTAGCAAACGAAAGGGTTATTGCAGATATGGCGGATCACGTGGGTGAAATATAAAATAATTCCTTACACTTGTTTTATATACAACGCTTTTTATTTTGTGTGATTTTTTTTTAAATTTATATATCATTTCCTGGGGAGCACACGGCAACAATGTTCTCGAGGTAATTTGAGGAAATGAACTATTTGTAAATGCTCTTACTAAGAATATGAAGCAAAAAAGTTGGCGAGGGTCCATTAAAAAATAAAAATACATCTCCCTTTTGAAATATTCATGCATGTCCAAATGGATGCTCTATTACATTTCAAATTCTTTTTCAAATTCAAAGGACATTGCCTTAGAAATATTCGTCCCTAGAGTATTGTATAAAAATAAAATAAAACCCGTAAAAGCTACTCCCCCTTAGAAACGATTGAGCCCAACAATTGAGTACCTTACTCTACAAAAAATGAGCCACTCATTGAACCTAAATCCACTAGATGTTATCCTCTGTCAGATATATTAAGTATTTGTCTGCTTTGACCTTTCTCATTTGAACGTTTGTGTTGACGAAGTCTGAACAATAAAAAACGTGTTGGATTTGGTGGATTTATTCAAGGAAAAATGCAATTTCTGCTTGTGATATCATCGAAACTACTTATCCAAAACGCTTTTGTTATCCACTTCCTTTATCATCATTTTACCAACCTCACTCCTCGTCTGTGTTTCCTCTTCATGAACAGACAGACTTTCGAATTGCAGAAAGTCCTGCTGACAAATTCAGAACTTCCACTGTTCTACTGAATCGAAGAATGCTGTTGCTGCTACTACCACATACAATTCAAACTGATATCCTTGCGCTCTATACAAATTTTTCTCGGTCGTCTCGGAAGTTCAGTGACTCTTAACAATCCTGTGATTTTACGTTTTTATGCTTTCCACCGAAAAAAGAAATATTTAGGGCATTATTATATGTTCCATACCGACAACAACAAATGATAAAGATAAAGGTTCAAAAGGGAGCTGGTCGGGAATGTTGAATGTGGGACAGAAACTCATTCATTTGTTCTCGACTCGACCGTAATGCCAACTTGAGACGTTTACCCATTGTTGATGATGCTGAAAGCGCAAGCCTAAGCTTCGTTGGAGGATTATATGAATATGATTTCATTGCGTAAAGAAGTGATTTGACTGGATATGGGATCAGGCATAATAACGGAGTCATGCAGGGACGTAAGCTTTTAGGGATATGCTTTTGATTAGCATTGAAAAGAAAAGGAAATTTAGCATAATTTAGTGGATTAACGGTGAGGATACTAATTAATCATGCGATTTGAACAAACATTTTCTGGGAAAGTCGATCCTGGCTTGCACACTTGCATTTTCCTTTCAGGCGATTATTGGAAATTTCGCCTGAACTTACTCAGACGAACATAAATGGTACAAAAATTCTATAAGATCAGAGCATATAGATAGTGTGACATGGAATATTACATGGGGTTTAGCGCAGGGTTGAAAAGAAAAAGGAATTGCCCGGAGATTTAATGTTCATTTCAGCCAACCATACTTTAAGATCTTTAAATCTTCTACTTTATCCGAACTTACTCACTTACAGCCTTAGAGCCTCCTCACCTACACCGAAGAAATTCGAAGTACCAAGCTCTGCGTGAAGGGTTGACATATTTATTTTTGGGATGCTAAGGGAGTTGTTTTTTTGGTGCCATATTTATAAAACTGGATCACACTTATTAGTATAATTTACTTTTCGGACCAAATTCGAAGATTGTCTGAGGTTATTATAGAAAGAGGGCCTAGCAAACTGCGAGACCAACTTCTGCTTCATTAAGACCCGTATAGAAAACTGAAGTTGTGACGGCTGTCATTGAAAACTGCTTGTTTTGAACTGCTAATTCACCGGCGCATTCTTCAGATCTATTCCCTAAGAAATTCTGAATCTTTTCTCCGCTGAGATGTGCTGAGAACAAAGTTCAGAGATAAGATCTATTATATGTTGACCGATGGTCGCGGAGGTGACTGAACTTTGCATCAGTGCGAACGAAACGATTTCAATTTTTTCACTTTTTGAATTGCTGAAAGCTGAAGTTTTTCAACTGTAAGCTGAAGGTTTCGTCATTTTTTCTCTTGAAGTTTTGAGTTTGTTTCAGTCGATTGGTTTATTAATTCAGGCTCTACATTCATCAAAAGTCAGAAAAACCGAGATTGTTGCAGTTGTAAAGATGCAAACTTGAGATACCTTGGTCGTTATTGGACCCTATTTTGAAGGACAAAACCAAATCAAAATCAAAACCAAATTTAAACTTTAGACAATTAATGTAACGAATGTGTCAACTTTTTAGGAGAGTCCATTGGGAAGTAGATAAAATTTTAAAGCATTCCGATTATCTCATAATTATGTTACTATTGAATATGTTACCATTTTCATGATACATGAAAACTGTGAAGAAATTTTGAATGATAAACATCAATTTCGTGGTGAACCCAAGAACTTTTGTAAATATAGGGCTCGAAACAAAAAATAGTTGAAAAATTTTCAAGATATTTTCGTATTATCACACGGTTCGAAATTAAATAATGAACACAACAATAAAAGTAAGTTGGATTTACCTGTCTATATAAGTATGCCGTCCGGAAAACCATGATTCCAATTGATGTCTAAGGTTTTTTTTTCAGCAGTTTTTTGACAATTCGAACTTGAAAGCCTTAGAAAACATCTATCAAAGCAAGGTGCGACAGGGTTTCGCGGGTTTCCAAAAGTACGCTGCGCTGACAACCATGGTTCCAATCGATGCCTTGGTTTCTTGTATCACCAGTGTTTTGACAGTTCGTGTTCGAAAGACTTATATTCCTAACGGGCGCTAAGGATGTATATTCTCAAGGGCTCATGAAAGTACGTTGCATGCTTATAAACTATCTATATCTACATCTTATTGTTCCCAGTGAACGAAAAAATAACAATTGAACAGATACATTTGACTTATGGCCATATTTGAAAAAAAGGGCTTTACAGAAGAAAAAAAAATTTCTCGAAAAAAACGTCGCTAAGTCTCTCTGGGATGGTTACCGCCCATTGAAATTGGTCGTTTTGTCAAATGTTATGTATTTATTCAAAAATATTTTCCTCCTCTCAGGAGGGGACTAGGATCTGTAAGGTGGTGCGCCGGTTCATCCCTGAGGAACGATACTTACTCTTGGACTTTAACGAACTATCCCCGCTCACCCCTATTTTTGCCATCAAAAATTACATTACGGGATGATGTACTGCAAATTAAAACCTGTGGCATTACGAAAATTTACGAGTGTGTGAGTGTACAAGTGCTGAGAAGTCTTAAATATAAACGTTGTCAATGGGTGTGGCAACTGGCATGGTATGAGTCGACAATCAAAGGGAAGTATTTAATGTACTAGTTCGAATTACAAAGCCAAAAATGCAATAACGTATGGGAAGTTTTCTCTCGTCATCTTTGCTACATATTAATATGAAAACTTTCTCGGAAAAAATTCCAATAAGGAAAATTTCACACACAGGAATCCACCACTGATTAAAATTTAGTTCAACACAAAAAATATATAAAATTAAATATAGAAATGAATTAATAATAAATTAAAAAAATAAAATGCAAACACTCCCTCCCCCTCCATTTTGTTCAAAAATCAATAAATGATCAAAATGTCATTCCAATTCTGATAATAATCATCCGCCATGTGGTAAAATTACATTTATAATGTAATCCGTTTGAAGTTTTTCGCTATTTTTAATGAATCCTTTAAGAAAAATTATGCTTAAAATTTGTTGGTTTGCTATTTCTGAATCATATAAAAGTGTTGCCTCATCAATATGTGATTGCTTTTCCAAACGGCCTTTCCTTGTAGCCGTTTGTTTCGCCTTTTCAGCGGTCAGGATTCTCTCCTCGTCTTTGTGCAGCACATAATTGTAGGCTGCCATAATAATTTTGCAACCCATGATATCTCTAATTTTCAAAAGGGGAACATGGCCTTTGTTAAATATGGATTATGAAGTTTGTACAGCAAGTTCTATAACATTCTTGCGAACAAACCTAGGTTTTGGCACGGTAGCCCAAAGACTCTTGCTGTAGCACTCATTGTTGTTTTACGTGTTTTTCCCAGCTATAGAGTAAGCAAATCTTCGTTGGTTAATTTTTCAAACACATGTTTTATATACTCTTGCATTTCTAGGTTTTGAGCTCTTCCAGATTAAGCCTTCAGATACTTGCACCAGTCTAGACTGCAAAATTAATGTTGTGAAACTTCACCGGTTGGAGTAAGATGATAAAAGCCAGCCCGTATCTCTCTTCCCATTTTATGCTAAACTCTGATCAAATCTGACGTCTTTGACGGACGTCAAATCGGTGGTTGTCGCAGGTTTTGGCACTGAAGCAGTACTTTTTCTCTTCAGTGAAGTGTTTTTACATTTGTTTTTGTCTCGTTTTTCTCTGCTTTTTTCACCTGCTTGTGCTTTTATCTCTTAATCTCTCCAGTCCTTTTCATTTGCGAAATTAAAATTATTCGGAACTGTCGGTTCCGCAAGTTTCGGAACCGAAATGATCATGTACTGCATATACTCCATGTACTGCAGCTTGTGAATGTCACAGTCGCATGACACACAATTTTTCGACTTTTACTAAATGCAAAAAATTATATTTTGAGTAGTTTTTCGTGTAAATGAAGTGTATGTTTACCATTGCTTGAAATGACTGAAAATTTGACGTTTCCATTGTCGAAACCATGAGTAATGGTAACCTTTCCTATACAACAGTAAAAACTGTCCGGTATCAACGTAACTCCTCTTTTAAAATTGACTAACATTCAACATTGAGACACTGAGAAGGATCCTTCATCTTTGACCGGATTTTATTCTTTTACAGCGGTTTAGTGGTAAATTTCCCTGGACAGAAGTTTTTGCGGAACCCTCCTGATACACCTACATTGAAGATTGAACTGGAGGAACTGGAGAAATAGTTTGAAAAAGTCGATTTTCAGTTGCGAAATTTTCGAATCAGTTCAACGAGATACTTTTTTATCGTCCTTGTTTCTACAATATTCAATTTCAATGCGATTCCATTGGAAAATAAAGTATATTGTCTTTGAAAAAATTTATATTGAATATATGTATATATATTCGCATTTTACTTATTATTATTCTGGAAGGTTCAATATTAGATGAAGCATTCAACAACACTTACCCCCTGACTTGATTAAACTCCTCCTCTATACTAAACTAACTCCTCTAAAAAGTTCATCCTGCTATCTTGCAGGATCAAGAAGAGCCCCCCAACTCTAACTCCTCTAAATAGTTCACACTGTTGTCTTGCAGGATCAAGAAGAGCCCCCGGTACCATGATCATCAGTTGTTCCAACTCTTTTATATGATACCATCCCAGCGTTTTGAGCTGCTTCTAGCCTCTAGCCTGCTTTTAGCCTCCTCTATACTAAACTAACTCCTCTAAACTAACTCCTCTAAAAAGTTCATCCTGTTATCTTGCAGGATTAAGAAGAGCCCCCCAACTCGAACTCCTCTAAATAGTTCATCCTGTTGTCTTGCAGGATCAAGAAGAGCCCCCGGTACCATAATCATCAGTTGTTCCAACTCTTTTATTTGATACCATCCCAGCGTTTTGAGCTGCTTCTAGCTTCTACCCTGCTCTAGCCTGCTTTTAGCCTCCTCTATACTAAACTAACTCCTCTAAATAGTTCATCCTGTTGTCTTGCAGGATCAAGCAGAGCCCCCGGTACCATGATCATCAGTTGTTCCAACTCTTTTATGTGATACCATCCCAGCGTTTTGAGCTGCTTGTCACTCCGGTTTGGACGTCCTTTAAAGTACTTCAAGCGATTATCCTCCTCGCTACAACTCAACAGTTGTCATCCGTGTCATGTCGTTCTGCATATTTACCCTAAAGTTTTTTAATCTGTTGATGATGTCTTTTCTTTCTTTAGAGTTGATTGATCTCCGTGTTGTTCAGCAAATTCCATAGGGCATTATTTATCCTGCAGTCAATCTTATCATTCCAAGCCGATTCATACATACTATTGTCTATTGTCCTTTAGGTTGCAATCCTTAAATGCTACTTATATTCTTTTTAATTTCACTTCACTTACTTTTTAAATTCACTTAATTTGAATTCGTAACATTTATCTCATGCCTGAGACTGACGACGCGGTTCCTTGAACTAGTTCTTGACGTCATTAGAATATAAGAAGTTGATATCATGGTCATTATGAACTAGTTCAAATGTCGTCGTTTGACCTAGGCATTAGTTTTATCTTCGGTTGGCCAGTATTTGCCCTCAAACTAAATTTACGTGATAGATGCGCAAGTGGTGAACTGAAATACGCAAAATTTTAAGGAATATTCATTTAACCGAAAAATGTAAACAGTGGGAATGATGTTAAATTATCCTTTTGAAAAGACTTCAATTGTTTGTTTTGTAACTCATCGGAATTCTTGCGTTTAGTCCAAAACATTTTCTACTCACTATATTTACAACAGCTTTTTTGATTAGAATTTCAAGCTTTTCATGTATATGTCGCCAATTTTGTCAAGTTATGTGTTATGAACAAGGACATAAGTATTGACTATAGATCAAACCAAGCAAGTCGAAATTGCTTGGCTTGATACAATCACATAATATTCTCATATTTCCTCCACTCCCATCCTTAATCTATAGCACATCCGTTGAAATTTAGGAGACTTCTGCAAACGAAGCAAGATGGAAAAAGGAGCGGTTAATGTGTCTGAGATAACACGATATGTGTCACAAAAGTGACTTCCTCATGCTGCCAAATGACAAAAAAATCCTTAATCAATAACGACGTCTGATTTGTTTTATAGTTTGTTTGCAAATGAGATTCGTTTACTTTTAGCAGTGGAAAATTCAATGCTATACCATAGTAGACATTGCCCATTTTAATTGTTAAAAATCAATTTTTGTTCATACTTATTAATATTCTGTATCTGAATCCTAAATACAGGATGGTTATGCGGTACTAATATAAATCTGCTTAAAAAAATTATCAATTGCATGTGAAATCGCTACAAAATGTACTAATTAATTGTTAATTAATCAAATGTTTCTCTGTTTTCCAGGTAAGTGGTCAACAAATAATTTCTAAAATAAATTTACTAGGACGGGGTGGTAAGTATCGATTTTTGTTCAAAATTGCTATGCAGTTGTTCCTTCTCGGGACTCTATCAGTCTCAATAATACAACCACCGGAACGCATAACTTTCATAGGGAAAATATGACCAAAGTATTCAACTTTGTCAAAGTGTTTAATTAGAAAACTTTCCATCATCCCCTTATGCCAAGGGAAATTCCGAATAAATCCTCAAAGCTCCGTTTCATCCCTTACCAACTTTAATTTCCAACCAAATGATGTGGTTAGTTTCATGATTCGTTTCATCGTGCACTTCTTCCCCCACTCCCCATTTTCTCATCCGAAAATCGGTTCTTTAATTGCGGGGTGATTTTGAGAGTACTTTCTCATATAATATGCATTTGCAAAACATATATTATACAAATACATACATATGATTGTATTAAAACTCTAACGAGAAAAAGAAAGTTGCAAGCGCGTAACAAAGATTAATTTCATTGTAGCGTAACTTCACGTTTGCCATTTGTCAGAAAGACGGCAAGGAGTAACAAAAAATCGGACATTTTTCGGGGCGAATATATAGGCAGGATAACGCCTTATGCCAACACTTGGTCCACGATGAAATGAGGGGGAAGTGTCAGACTTCTTGCTTATTCATTTAGAATTGTATTTTGCTTACTTTGTCACGATGGGGGTGGGGGTGATTTCTTTTTGTTCTTTTGTTCTTGGTAGATACCATGAAGATGTCAACGTTGAAAAGAGAACCGGAATATTAAGCTGCGTTTTTCCCGCAAGGATCAAAAAGATTTATTGGTTTGGTGGCAGAAGGGCGCAAAAAAAAAAAATTTAAATTTAGGACGTGGAGAGATGGTGGCGGGAGCAACGTAGAAAGTTCTGTGCTCTGGCTTATTTATGGATCCTATTTACCTGGGACATTTTGTTAAATGTTCACAAATTTAGGTGCACTTTGACAGACATTAAGCTGTTTTAATTGAATTTGGTATTCAGCGGCTGTACGAACACCTCCAAATGTGGATCGCTTCTATCTAATTAGAGCGACGTCCTGAAAGAGAAATCAGTATGCTTTTAACAGACCATAAGGATTCGTTCACAACCATAGGCCATGTATGATATCACCCCTTACTCCAGGAATGCACGTTGGTATTGAAATAATTGAATAGAAATAATGCTTGGTGACTTTTGGCAACATAATCTCCGGTACATAAGCCAAATTCTATCTTTAACATAAAAGTCATTACGCTCACTGTCCTGCGAGATATTTCCTTTTTGGTCTTTATCTTTGATTTCGAGTAAAATCGATCTTCGTAATTTACCGATGGTATATCTGGGGTGACCTTACGATTCCACAGATAATTTCTTATTTGAAATGCTAAACTTTTCCTGTCTTTTCCATTTCCAAAGACGATGTTTGCGGTCACAACGGTGTGTCCTTGGCACATACACGTTCTCCGATGCATACATGGAAACCTATTGAATTTGTATTTATTGCGACCGAAAAATTTATTCGTTTCACATGAAAAGCAGATTGGCAAGTTGAATGGAAATACCTTTTTTTTCCTCTCTCCCGGAAAATTAATTCATATTATTTCAATGTGTAGTTGGCCTATATATAATCTTTGTTGAACTGTAATCCCTTTGTGAATATTGTTGCCAGGCAGCATTTGGTAGGATGCGTACGTATGTTACATGAAAGCTTCTAAAAGATTTTTTTCTGAAGAATCTAAGAAACCTAAAATGGAATTTAATAGGCAAAAATGGAGATGCGTAGAAGGGAAATAATTTTTGAAATTAAATTGAATGAAATTCAGTTTATGGTGAAAAGAACACAAGCAACTTTTTTGCCGATATCTTGGTTTGTATTTAATGAAGCTTGAAACAAAAGTGGTCGAAGGAAAAGTTCTTCGAAAGTGGAGTAAAACTGAGGCTTTCTGATCGTTTTGGGGGGTGTTGTTCACCTCTGCAAAATCAAACAAATACTATGGTCCGGGTATACAAGTCACAGTGTTCAAAGCCAATCATTCAGTCCCAACTCAATCAGAAACTGTCTGAACCCTTTGTTGTTTTTAGAAACAAGACAATAATTTGAAAGTTATCACATAAAAGAAAAGCAATTTTCTCAAATAACTGGAAGAAACCTATTTAATCACCTGATTGATACGACCTGGGAAGGATATATGTGTGTAGTAGCTTGGGTGTCTAAAATGTGAAAGCAATATGGCAAATTAATGGACTAATAAACCAGGACCTGAGGATCACTGGAGAATAAGACCTAATCATTATTTTGTCAAAATTTTGTAACTCATAAGACAAAGTAAATTCACATAACTAACGACGCAGCTGCCCATTGGTTTTTAAATTGCAAAAAAATTTACTTTTTAATGTACTCGAATTTTATTTGGGATTTTGGAGAGCTTCATCGGCTTCCTCGTCAAAAACAGGCCTGTCAAGATTTGTTCTGTCCCAATCTTGATTGAAGGTCCAATAATATACTTTGTGTTAGTTTATTTTTGCGCCAAGATGGTATGTAGCCACGATATCGTTACTTTTTAAGGTCCAGTCACCTCAGATGTGATATTCTATGCAGAATGTGATGTTTTCAACTTCGGGTTGATCTGTCTCTTTGGTTCATAGCAGATTTCAAATTTAATCAAACTCTAATGTTATATCTTCTTCTTCCTATTGAATTTTGTCATCGTTTTAGTAGATTTAGAATCATTTTTTTGAATTAGTCGATGAGTCCTGTCGGTGTATTTTGACTTGTTGTTATGAACCCAAGCTCCTACTGTTGAGAGAATATTGTCGAGACCCATAAAAATCCGTAGGAGCAACATATTTCATGGAGTTTAGTCCTCCTTGTAGCTTGCTCCGTGTCTACGTAGGAGTGGGTGGGCTCACATTATCGTGGTGATAGACCATCCTTTTACATTTAACGATTTCCGGCAGTTTTTATTTATTTCTATACTTCATTTGCACATCTAAGCAAATTTGACATCTTAATTTATGTTTGTGTTGTTTGGGAGTAGATTATAACAGACAATCCCTTTCCTACGTCATTAAATTGAGGCGTCTAAAGTTTGCATCGTTCGAAACGCAATGGTGTCGATTTATTTCACTTTCTGAGTTGTTTCAGGATAGTTTACCGGCTTTATTTGCACATTTTAAGGATGTCGTTCAAATTCAATCATCAAGGTTTTTGGACTGATATAGAGAAGGCGCCACAAATGCAATTTCCTTGTGCTCTTTGTATATTACCAACCTTAACTTAGATTCTGTCAAAATTTCATGACATTTGATTTATTCATTTTCAAGTTGTAGTTTCCGAAGGGACGCTACCTCTGAATTTTTGGAAACGTTACAAAAAGTGAATATCGTTTTTTATAAAACATTGTTTTTTTGATGGGCGGGAAAAAGTGCAAACAAAGGCATGGCTTGATAAATATAAAAAATATCTGCCCTACCATCTTCAACCATGATATTGGTGTGTCCAATTTTTTCGTGACTGTTTGCGCACCCTGAGATTGATGCCCTGGGATCGCGAACACCAAATATGACAGTAATTTCGAATAGCATAAAAAGTCATTGAATTTGTGTTGCCAAATTGAAGTGAGTGAGTTAGCTCAGATCATAGGCATCTCAAAGGAAGAAGGTGAGTACGACGGGTGCCGTCTTTCCCAACGATTGTCAAAACAGCAAAACGATTTCGTCTTTCAAAGCAAAATTTGGAGCAATTTCGCCATGCCACAAAGAAATTTTTGAGACGATTTGAAACAATGGACTGAATACTATAAGTCTGATTTCAATCGGTACTCGTCGGGGTAGGGATTACTGGTGAAAGCACAAGGCAAGGCAAGGTTCTAGCCACAATTTGTTTTGGGTTGCACACAGTATAATTCTTATAAACTATCTTCAATATGGAAAACAGACAATATAACTGTGCATTATTGGATCGATTGGACAAATGACATCAAGTTTGAAGCACTTCACAGAGCATGAAAAAGAAACCTTGTTTCACCAAGATAACGCTCCATTGCATTTTGCTCGCAATAAGACCGATAAATTGAAGCAATGACGTTGCAAAGCGCCCGTCGTATTCTGAAACTGTACTGCGTTTTAATAGGTTCCAGCAATGTGAATAACGTCAGTATGTATCCTCGTTTTGAGTTACTCAAATGATTTCTGCTCCATTTCTAGCGCACTTGATGGGTGACATTCCGAACGTGACTCAGAAGAAAAGGACAACCGTCGTTTTCTTTACTGATGAGCATGTATCCTGCCATCTTTAACCGTTCAGGAAAACCATTTGCGCAAGCAGGCATTAACGGGTTTTGATCAGCAAGTCTGGATAAAAGTGGTATGTTAAGTACTTGCTATCGTTCGACAAGGGTGCAGCTCCATCCCAGAGCCTATTTTGACTTCATGGTTAGAACCTTTTTACTCTAGTTCTTTTTTTAGTGAAGTTTACTGACGTTTTCATGTGTCCAGATCCAACACGGACGGGATAAAGAGAGAAGAGAGTCCGTACTGTCTCGTCCCCTTTGCCTGCTTCATGTAAAAAAGCAGGCTCCAAAGTTTTGCCAGCAACGCGTCTGAAATCTGCAGGTCGGCCAAAGAAGACTTTTTCTTGTTGACCTATCAGATGCGTATCGGCTTCGCACCCGTTTAGCTCCTACCTAAAGTTTGTGACCTTCCCATCGTTGTTCAACGTTTTAATCATACTCCTCCCACACGTTGTAGGCCTTTAAACCGAAGGCATGCTGTACCTTTGTCTTCTGCTAGGCATTTGTGGCTTATAGCTTGTAATAATACTCATTGCAAAATAAAAATTTCTTCTGTAATGTGTTGGGATCTTGGGAGGACCAGATTGTTGATTGTTGAATCTCATATGCATGTCAGGGAGCGTCTATTCGTCGATTTATCGAGTATCCCACAGGGAAGTGAAGGCTGAATGTGAGGGCGTCTAAAAGGGCATTCGCGGATCTCAGGGCCTAGGCACCCAGGGTCACTGTCCGAGTAGTTCTCTAGAACTTCCGAATTGTGTATCGTTGAGACGAGGAAATCGTAATCGAATTTCGGTGTGTAACCAGTTTTTTCGACACAACTTTTGGCACTTCGGTTGTCATCTCCAGGATTCGTTAAATCCTATTCATGAATTTGGTTGAGGCACTCCTCAGGCAATCGATTCCTGAGGCTATTACTTGGTGGAATTCTAAACTAGAGCGAAAAATAAATTTCATCTTTCGTTTTGTTTATTGCTGGTTGTTTCTCAGGACTCGAAAAAATTGGAAGTTTCTCTGTACCATGCGTTCCACTACACGATTCTTCCGTATATTACACTGTAAGTTGCATATCCTTTCGCTCAAGATAGTGATGAAAGTTTGGAAGTTGGAGGAGTTGCGGTGAACACGAGACAACCCAAGGAGTTCCTATTAAGCTAGGATCTGCTGATTCGTCCAGAAGAGCGGTGATAGTTAATCCAAAAGGATATCGTTGCGAAAATAAGCTTAAATGGTCAAGTATTTTTATTGGTTTCCCACTTTCAAACAAGTTCCGACTTAGTATAGCAAGATGTTGCTTACTTCTAATTCATTTTCTATTTCTCATGTGTCTTCTTAACATGTAAAAGCTGTAAAACATAATACGTGCTAACGGTTTCATTGGGAAATTTATATATTCCTGTAGCTAGTGTACGTTTAAATTGATGGCCTGCTGGGTCGGTTTCAGTGATTGCTTCATAAACTGGCCTGGTCGCCTTCGGTGTACCATGACGTGTATGACGTAGGGTTAGAAGTCTTCCTTAAAATTCTCCTGCTGTTATCAGGATCATATTTATAACAATCGTCGCCAAGAGTAGAACTTATAATTCAAGTGATATGTCAAGTAAGCCACACACTAAGTCATCTGTTCAATTGAATGTGTGAGCGCATGTGGGAGGGAGAGGAAATAATGTTGTTCTATGCAGGATCATGTAGTCATTGAAAACATTTTCAAAGATAGAAAATGGTTCGACTTTGGTTGCGAATTCCTTCGATTTTTTTTGAAAAATTGCGAAACCGTCCATTCGCAACCTGAATTATGTCCTTTAACATTGGTTTCTATAAAATTGATTGAAAAAGTTATTTCATAAAACTGACACCATTCTATCACTATTAATGTCATGTCCATTGAACGTCCACGTATCAAGTTTATCTTGTTTTTCCCTATTTCTAATCCTTCTTGCGTTGAAATATATTCAACCACCATTTTAATCCCTGTCGAGCTTTTCACATAATTTATTCATTTCTTTTAGAGAGAGATTGATTTTAATTAATATTTCATGCGTACTAAAATGTGCGTGCTGGAAAGAAGGAATTTCTCTTATGAGACTTTTCCCCGCCTGTTCCGAGTATGTGAGTATGTTGAATTATTTAACATGTAAAAGATAAATGTTTCTTGAGAATGAAAGCAGAAGAGTAAATGCTGGTAAATGAAAGGTAAGCATACAAAAATTGTTGTGGTATGAGACGAAAAAGAAATACGAAAAGGTTAAGGATTTCAAGTTGTTAATAAATGAATAACGTTGGATTCCTAAGAGATTATAATGAATTCAGTTATCTTGTGTAAGAAATCTTAAGATTTGTTCGATGGCATGAGTGTGCATTTATCTGGCATTGAGTAATGTTTGGGAAAGGAAAAATGTAGTCCTTTCATATTAGGGCCTATTAAAAATGCATGTCTATCCCTAAAATGCTTTGGAAAATGATGGTTTCCCTTCTATCATCCCTCTCAATTGACCACAGTTTCAGTTGTAAGGAATGGGTCTCGTTTAAAAACGCTGAGCGCAATGAAATAACTAAAACAAAAAAGCAGAAAACGAAAAAATCCTAACAAACCCCTAACAGAAAAAACAACTCGTGGGTTGTAATTAACCTAAAACTTTTGTAATTTCTACTTTAAAATAAACGAGCCAGCGACTTTTCCAACAATCATTGTTTATAATGTGCGTTTTCTTTTGTGCGCTAGGAATTTTCCGTTTTCACGTCTCCGTTTGTCTGTACGACAATAACTTATTTCGAATTTTTCATGTTACCACGTTCGGCGTGGTGGAGGGTACTTTTAAGAAGAAAAAAGTCGAATTTATTTCCTTTTCTGGATTTGATTATGCAAGGAAGAAGTTTTAATAGACATTTGAATTTGCTTTAGAAATGTGCGAATAAACTTAGTTAGCGTGCTGTTATGTCGTTTGAAAGTCCTTAAGTATAGATATTTTTGTAGCAATCATTATTTAAGATGAGTTGCCAGGTTTGAATTGGTAATTTCCGTGAAGGCCGATGGTGGTATATTTTCATGTGAATTTGTTCTTAGTACTTGGAATTTTAGTTCAAAGCTCTCTGCGACCACTGCGTAAGCTATTGCTATCGCAGCAATGTTCCATGCAAGCGAAATCCTAACTTTCTCCATGCGATTATTTCTGATGCTCGATGTTGAGAATTTATTAAAATTGTACTTCAATGTTGTTTTCGAAAATTTCGAACTGCGTGAACAGTGAAGAATTGACAGAACGTTTTCATCATTGAACGCTCGTCTACATGGCAGGAGTTATTCATTTGCAATGAAAAGGACAGTTCTGTTGATAACCCTTACAATTAATTAATTAGATTTTTCATTCTGTTGCTTTCATTTTGAATTTGCTAACTGCCTTAGTTTGAATCAATGTTCAGTTCAGGTGGTATTCGACCTTTCATTGATTTCGGGGGAAAATTTTACATCTAAATGTCTAATGTGTATGAATAAATACATTGGCATGAACCAACTGGTACATAAGCAGGATCTTGGTCAGGGACTCGGTGATGAGCAATCATCAACATCTTAGATCGGTCTGTCTTGTTGAAAATGGAGAACAAGTGATTACCGAATCGAAATATGCTGCGGCCTCGCGCGTTCGTACCTTTCTTCGCGGAAATTGGGCGAACGGCAAACTGTCGTCCGATAATTTTCCTGGGACTGTTTTCTTCGCAGCTTCTCATGACTCTGACTTGCGCGTAAGCGTATTAAATTCATGCTTCTCAAATGCCACCGCGCTAATCTTCTTCCGCCGGTCTTTCTTCCACTCCGACTCATGTATCACAAAGACAAAACCACTCACTGCACTCCCAGCTAGGAACTGTCTGCCCAGCCAGGAAGTGTCATGTTGCATGCGTTCGATATCAAGTGTCTTTATTCGGGTGCGTTCCTAAACGGCAAGTGCCATTTGTCGGGTGCGTTCAGTCGTTCACAAAAATCGCTTTGTCAATCATTTGACGCTGTCAATTTATGACGGAAAATAGTATCTACAATGTTCCTAGGAGCTTCAAATCTCTTAGATTTTATCTGTAGGACTTATAACCTTCAGATTTTCTTCCGTATGTCTTATACGTTTCGTAAATTCTTGCTTTGTGATAGTCGCTTTGCGAGAATCTTGCTATCACTCCCGATGTCGGTCTCATCGAATTATCAGGAGATGCTATTGCATCGATTCAATCAAGAATGTCTTTCTATTCGTCAATGGTCTTCAAAATAATAGGTTCCAGACAATGTTCTATTCAAATATGTCACAATACGAAATGATGCTGCCATGGTTTATCCTAATTTCCTTCCGCTTTTTGCTGCCTATTTGTCAAGCTATCGAAACTGAAACTACCTCCTGAAATGCTTTTTACCCGTGACTACAGCACTTGCTTATCATTAAGATCCTACCGTTCCAGCAATTATTTGTCAGTGAATTATCCTCTGCGATATCAAACAAACACAATCTTTGCTCATTTTCAGTTTGTTTTTTGTTTTTCATATCAATAACTCTACCTTTTCCCCCCTTAAATTTTATTTTGAAAAATATCAAAAAGTCATGCCGACCCTTTTAAATGTTTTCTGCGTGGTAGGTGAAACCTCTACTGACCGCATGATAACATTCAAATTAACTATAAGCGTCCACAATTACTTTCTTTTATTCAAAAATAAACGATCCGAATTAATCTCATCGTATCTCGTTTACTTTTTTTCCCCGGTTTTTGTGTGTTCAATTCAATTTCATTTAACTAATGAAAAACACTCGAACATAAAACACTAAAAAGATCCTTCAACAGTACTTGACTTCACATCAGAGTTACATATCCTGCTCGCTTGGGTCGATGCTGTTGGCGATGGGTAGTTTAAACAGAATCTCGTTTACATTCGAAATCCATTCGCCCATTCCACCCCAGGACGTGATTCTTTCAGTGTCGGTGCAAGAGAAATTACATATCTTTTTGCCCAACGATAAATGTTCCTTTTCATTCTGGTGAAAGTGGACTAAGAGGCATTCTATGCTGTTGGTATTCTTTTCCTGCGTCAAGTTTGTTTGGTGGAAAAGAAAAGGATCGAGCCTATCAAATTACGTTTAAATTCAATAGAGCCGAAAAACTATCAAAGGTAGCCATCAAGGTAAATAGGATCCGTGTGTGCTCCTAAATAAACTTCATTACTGCCACATTGTCGCTGGTCGCTAGCTGAGGTGGATAGTTTGTGCTGAAAGAAGGTTGGAAGAGTTTCCCGTCAAAAAAGATCCTTTTTAATCATCTATAAATTTGATTCTGCTACCACATGAAAGTTCCGCATTGACTTTGACTAATGGTCTCCAGAACAACATTGCTCACATTGCTATGCACACTAAATCTTTATTGGCGACCAAAAGCTCCTAGTTATTATTAGCAGTACGTCAAACTTGATCCTTCTGTGTGAGCGTCAAAATATTGAACTACAGTAACACTTGATTCTATATAAAACTATCAACTGTTCATACAGTTTGTCAGATGGCTCCCTTTCACCTATCCTTCGCACAAGTGGTAGCGCAAATTTTCTGCAATCTACACCAATTTGATGACAGCACAACTACAAGAAGCTTTAAAAGGGACTTTAGTTTGTTCTTTTTCTTTAAATTCAACTATATTGCAAGGCTCGGCCGCTCATCCAAAGAACACACTCATGGCATATACTTCATCACATTACAGCCTAGTAAACGGCTCAAGGATATACGACACACTTGCTACCATACATAGAGCGTTTGTAATCAATTTTTGATGGTCTTGGCCGGGTCTGTGTATCCTTGCGTTATTCCATTTTTAAAGGGGGTTCCGTGAATCTATCTTTGTAGCATTGAAGTTTTTCCAGGAGCATATCCAAAAGACTGTCGGTAGTTGTGTTTATTTTAGGGGAGCATAAGATAAATCTGAGAGTGTTTCGTGGTCCCGTCGTCTGTATGTAGTTAAAGTGTCCTTGATGTAAAAGTCAGGGAAGGTGAAGGAACCAGTATGAAATATTTTGAGCAAGTTTGATGCTTTTAAGAAAACTGATATTGTACAAAATCTCGTTTTTCTTTCACAAGAAGAAGGTTATTTGTTCTCACGTCACGTTGCATTGTAAAGGGATGTTTGCCACAGAATGTATTTAATTTCATAATTTATGTAGAACCGTTATTTACAAAGAAACAAAATGTGTCAAAAGTGATATCGAAAACTATTTATCTCTTATAATTCATAATCTCTGCAACATTTGACTGTCAAAAGAATAAATCCAAGAAAATTGTCTTTGGAAAAAGATCCAAAAGCATGGAAGCGTTACGAATTATTAAAAAAATATGTATTTTTTTTAACTAAATAGGACTCTGTTTTTTACGATTATATTATTGTGTAAGGTGGTCGCTTTTATTTTCAATAATCGCTTGACTATTTCAGAAACTCTGATTCAGTTTTTGTGTTTCATAGTAAATCCTTACCATAAGTAAATGGAAAATAAAACTATCTTAACTGAAAGAGTAAACCCTCAGTGTTTTCTCCAAGAGGGATAGAAATGTTATTAGTTTATTCTTCGGCTGAAATTCCGTTTTTCTCCGTTTGTTTTCTTGTAACATTCACATACGCGTTTCGGAGGTGTGCCATCTGAACGCCACAAAAAAAAAAACACACAATCAGGGAACGATGAAATTTCTTTTGGGGAATAAACAAACAAAATTTTTATAAAGTTTAATTCTTGATGTAGTATTAAGGTATTCGTTAAAACCATAGCATAAGTACATATAGCGTAAACACTCTCGTACGACTCCTCTTAGACAGTGATAGAAAATACTCAATCAGATTTATATTGGTATTGCGTTTTCAAACAAAAGTAGTGAGAGGGCTGTTCTTGTTTTAATGCGAAAGTCAGACAAATAGTACCAATCCAAATAAAGATCCATTTTAGTTGAGTACCGTTATATAGGGTTTATTTTTGGCATGTTAGTGCTAGTTAATAGCACTACGTATCTTTCAAGGTCCACCTTCGTCAGGCGTTTTATATACACCGGTAATTCAACCCCCGCCCCCTAATTTTTCGTTCAATCTCTCTTTCGGCAAAAACACCAATAAAAATATAGATCCATCAGTAAAAAGCATGTTGCTGCAATCATGCACTGAATACTGCTTTGTGTAAACTTAGTCCCTTCGGTGTGGTTTTTTTTTTGTAGAACAACGACTTCGGAGCGAAGCATCATCTGAAGTCCATGAGTGGCAGTTCCTGACTCTCATTGCATAGACTGGGTAAACTAAAATAAGCTATAAATGACAGGTTTCTGAAGTTTGTATCGTTGAAATGCAATAATTTTTTTTGGTTATTCGCATTTATGATTTTTTTTGCATTTTCTACTAGATTTCCGTTTCATTTTCGTCAAAACGTCAAAAATGTCAGTATGAGCCTTTTCAACTTAATGCCAGATTCTTTCAATCGCTGCCTTCTTGTGCCTAGTTAATGCAATTTCCTCTTTTTTTGACAGCTCCTTATTCGCATTTCTTAGACAAGGTCTTCTCAAATAAACTCCAAATGCCCATATCTCGCCACTCAAATGTCACGCTCTTATAACTTCTACCTGGTTCATCAGTAATATCACCAGAGTCCTTAAAAATCCCAATCCTCTTTTGAAAGAGTTAAGGAGAAGTTTTAGCGTATCTTAGAAACTATGAAATTTTTTCATGGTGCGGGTAATTCGTCTTCAGGATTTCAGGAAACAAGATTGAAAATATGATGAAGCAGTTTACACATGAAAAGTAAACGGCTTCGAAACGAAGAAGGACGTTGATTGAAGTTACTTGACAGCGAGCCAAAAAAAAAACGAGCAACGAGAAATATATGCCACCATCGTGTTGACAAAATTTTTGACGTCTACAAAACAGCTGGGAAAACTAATACATATGAGACTTCTGCATCTTCAAAAGAAAAAAAAGCCTGGCGATGTTTTTCTACTTTGCTAGTTAAAAAAAGGTTAAAAATGAGCACGGTAATTTTTTAAGGCCATTTTGACCGATTTTAGGATTAAAATTTGTGATCAAAAATGCCAAAAAGATGTCACTATTGCTGGAGCAATGTGACTACTGCTGGAGAAGGACATTCCAGATTGGTTCTCAATAAACAAAAAGGAATTACTTGTGGACCGAGATCTTTTGGCGAGAAAGTTCATTAGGATTTTTAACTTTTTTAATCATTAACCCTCCATACTTAATCCTGGCGGGCTCCGCCTGCTATTGGTTGATATATTAAAACGCTTATAATGTTTGTTAAAACTTTCTATCCAACTTGATCCGCTTCTCCCTTTGGGGGATATACTTCACTACGAACTAAATTCATTTATATCTCTTATACAGTTTGAATGTATTTGTGCACCTATCGAATATCCTTTACATCTTCTCGACAAAATCTTGACGTTTTTTGGCGCGCAACTCGAATCGTAGCAGAGAACGATGGTAATCTATACTCTCGCATGCATAGACTTGCTTCAAGGACACATTTATGTATCATACCATTCCATTCGTACAGACATTTATCCTTATGCAATGTAAGAATTTCGGATTAACTGCAAACGACTGACTGTATCCATTTAGCATCATCGCACCACAACTTCCATTCAGCTGTTGGTTTCTCGCATTCTCTCTCATTTGATATTCACGCGTGTATAGTGAGCTTTTGAAAAGGACATTGACCTGCTTCCTAGACATTTTTTCTTATACAATTCCTTCTGTTATTTCTTATTTCGCTGATGCCCCTATAACGGTCTAGTGATTGGACGTAGAAGTATTATAATCAACACAAGGCAGAGTGGCTTTCTTGTGGT
This sequence comes from Stratiomys singularior, assembly GCA_954870665.1. Taxonomy (NCBI): domain Eukaryota; kingdom Metazoa; phylum Arthropoda; class Insecta; order Diptera; family Stratiomyidae; genus Stratiomys; species Stratiomys singularior. Next base: position 157,885,808 of record OX940878.1, on the reverse strand, counting down.
TTGTTTCAGTTTCACCGCCGAAAAGGACACGCAGTCAAGGATGATGATAGTAATTATATGCGATGATGGTGGAAATGTCTTAGGGACAAATAAGAAGATACGCAGATGCTGCTTTTAAGTAACTTTGTGGATGATGAAGACAAACGAATTTATCATTGGGGATTAATTTTGTATTGTGCAACGACCGTTGGTTGGTCATAAGGGTAGTAGGTTGGTTTAGTTTTCATCATATTTGCTAAGAGTTCTTCTTGGTTCTTGTTGGAGTTTGTAATTAAGACATTCAGTTTTTCGGTTCGACAGAATTAATTTGCTTGTGCTGATTGCAAACTAGGGAAAAAGTGAATTACAATAGGAACATTAAATTCACGGTTGAAGTACTCGAGTCGTGTTTATTGTTAACTCAATTATGTTCTGGCGAAAAAATCCTTCCGTAATGTTTAACTGCCAAAAAGTACCCAAGCGTTTTTTTTTTTGTTGTAATTAAACAGAATTAATTTATACATGAGAAATGGATAACATTATAAAAGATTCAATGATGTCTGAATAATTTGAAAGCTTCATTTTTGCGTTTATAACCAAAGCGAAACACGTTAAAATGCGTAAGGATTATTATTTTAATATTTCCCTTCCCATTACTGATTCGAATAATTCCAATACACAATTCCGCGTTACCACAATGATATAAATATGCAACAACTTGTACAATATTTTCCTAGGATGAAAATTGTTGCCGCATGAAAGGATCAACATTCCAAACAAACAGTCCATAATACACTTTCGACAGCACGAAGCATTTTAAGGACGAAGAGTATACTTTATAAAAAATACCACATATACAAAACTTACACACGCATGTATGGACGACACAAGGCCGTACATATTTGGAGGCAAATGTGCGATAAATTGGGTAGAAGGGAGGGTGGTTATATCAACCCTTAGATTTGCCGTGCGGAATAAATCATGCAAAAATGTTAATTTGTCCGTGAAAAATTTCATTTGTATTCGATTGAAGCGGCGTACATGCAAATTTACAATATGCTTGTGTAAATGTGACGATTCCTCTTGAATTGCGACTATCATATAAAATCTTTTTCACGTACTACCCTTATACGATTGCGATGCTTCCTGGGGAGTCCTGAGGGTGGTTTGCGGTCTCGAAAGTTGCCTAGCTGTGACGGATGCTTGATAAGAATTGGTGGTAGACCCTGATCGAATGGTATCGACGGTTGTGGTGGATGCTAACCATATTTGCGGATTGGGAGGAATGTAGATTGCATTAAATTTTCTTTCGACCCCAAAAATCATTTGCATATGTCGGTGGTGGCGTTGACGGTGACCAAGGAAATATGCTTATTTTTAGATTTGTGCAAATATATTCCATACTGTTTGCATGCAAATTTCAATCAAATCCTTTATAAAGACTGACACAACCAGAAATGAGAAATATCGACGTTGTAGGTTTCAATATGCATCCCGTGTAGGATCTTAGATATTTCAGCTTGTTTAGATACTTATTCGGAAGAAATATATTGGATATGCGAATGTGCTACTGATTGAAATATGTTCGATTGTGCAAAAGTTATTTGGTTGAGATTCAAGCAGAAACTTTTATTGCGACATGTCTAGAGGAAAATTGATATTTTTCAAGATGAATTCGGTTTTGAAAATAAATGAAGTGTGAAATTTTGTCAATGTTGACGGCGTGGAACTCAAAGGGGGAACAGAAAAAGAAGTGTTATGATGTACATTCTCTGTAGGTTTTCCAGTGCGTAAAAATTTAGTTTTAATTTTTGATGTGATGAATGTGAGTGATCTTTTGATTTTAGTCCTATCAAACGCTCCATACTTTGAACTTTTATGTTAATATTATCTTTATTCAACTATTAGGAAGTGTCCAGTTGGTGCAATGACCTTAACTCTATCCGAATGTAAATAACAACCGATAAAATCCTCTGCGCTTAGAGTTTTCTTTCCACCATCTTTCATTTTCGGATCGTGCAAATTTTGACTGTAAGCCGTTTCGATCTAATCGGTTCAATATCCCTGTGATTGTTGAAACGTTGTGAATCAACTTATTTCTCATTTTATTGTTGAAAAGGATTAAAAAGAATGAGGTATAAGTCTGCTGAAGGTATGAAAAACGAAGTGCTACGACTCCTAGAGGAGCTGGGTAGAAAGTTATCCTTGCTTTGATTTTTATTATTCAACATAAGCTGATTTCTAAGTTTACTCCCAAAATATTAAGATATCTTAAACTTGTATCGTTGCATACGATTCAGTCTCCACATTTTTTCACTTTTTGAATTATTTTTCGGACAATTTGACTTAGAATTTTGATAAATTTTTTACGAATATTTGAATATTTTGCATTCTACTAGGTATGCATTTCAATTTCATCATCGCTTAAAAAGTATACTATAAAAATTGACAGCGTTGGGTCTGCAACTGAATGGGCTCCATAACACTCTCCCGGTACAAAAATTCGTTTTCGTAGAGCAGTCCGTTCTGCGTCTAGAAACACGAAGAATTTCTCTCTCAGTAGTTATATATTGCCCCGCCTTTAATTTGTGTGCTCCCCGCCAAAGGAACACAGACTACAAAATCTTTGTGCCTGATTAAAGCTTTGTAAGCATTAATCCTCCCCGCATGCTGGTCGTTGCCTTCTTCCTGAGAAAGCGCATAAGAAAATGGTATGAATATTCTTATGCCCCTTCTCAGGAAGGATATGGATATAGATTACAGAGGAAGTATACGGATAACTCGGAGTGTTTTTGTATTCATTGTATTTTGTATAAAAATCTCCCCCAGCTACTTCCTCCATTTGCAGCAGTGCCCCGACTGCCCGTTCAACTCTGGTATCACAGATGCTCTTCGCTGAACGTTCATATTTTTATGTGGATCCTTGAAACAATCAGCTTGCTTTTCTTAGAGTTAACTCTTATTCCCCATTTCGGGTAGTAGCAAGTTGACTAGTCCAGGTATCATTGAAGTCTAATTCTTGCAAAGCGGTGATTGTCCTCAGATGACCATACTAAAAGATCTTCAGCGAATAGATTCACCTTGATGCTAAATCTCATCTCTTTTAATTGGAGTATTCTACGTGAATATATTAAAGAAAACGGGGCCCAGGATATACCGTTCAGGGCCCTCCGAATCGACACCAAAGATCAATTTATACCATTGATCTAAACCGAATCAAAGGACTTTTGAACATTTATGAGGCACGCTATCACGATTTTCGCCCCTCTTTATACACTGGTTTAGAAAGCAGCCAATGCGTCGTATAAATCGTCATCTTTTCTCGCCGAACTGTCTTCGTGGAGCAGTTCCCGCTTCTTTAGAGAACGGTTTGATTTCTCTTTCAAACAATTTTGTCACGTTCAAAAAAAGAGTTATCGGACGAGTATCGACAAAATATACGACCATTTCGAAATATAAAATATTTTGGTTCATTACCATTGTTGAGGAAAGTAGCGAAGGTATACGCAGTCGTTAAGAAGGACTACGCGAAGAACAAAATCAGTATGGGGTAGCTTTCTTCTGAAAAGAAAAAAAAAAATTAAATTCCATCAGCCACAGCTGATTGATTGGGTCTTTCAGTGCTGATCCCTTAGTCTTTCAGGGCTCACAAACAGGGTACTGTTTGGGGGCCAAAGAGAGTGTCCGAGGTATTGGAATCGGGGAATAAAGTCAGGTACAAGTCCTAGAGATGTCTATCAAACTTGAATATTGTTCTCTTTACCACAGAATCGAAAGCAATTTATTCTCATGAGGAAATCTTGCAAATGGCTTACAATTCATAGCAACGTTATGAGTGAGAATACCTTGCAGCTAATAACAGTCTGCTATTCTATTGATTTAAAGGTTACCAGAGGTTGTTTACCAGGATAGCATGCCGAAATCAATAGTTGACAAGCTTCTTCCGACGGAAGGAAGAAGAATGGTGTCTTTTAAGAAACCCGGAACAAAATCCCTCCATTCTTCCGTTTTTCTTTTAAAGGTTCCGTATCCTTTTCTCAGTCTTCTTGGCCCTCTGTCTTAGAACAGCCTCTGACACTAGCATGGTGTTTTTGATTATGGCAATTTGCGCAGGAAATTGCATCTTCCAGCCCCCCTCCCCCTCCCTCCTTTAATTGGTGCAGTCTTTTGATTTGTAGTGTTTATTGCATTTGACACAAGGACATCCCGCAGTTAGAGGCACGATGGACAACACGTTGACAATTGAACCATCGCAACGTGTTGGGTTATGTCAAACGCTACCACTGTACCTCTTGGTGTAAAAGTGTTTGTACCTTCATAGTATTTTTGACGTCAAAGTGTGGCTTAAATGGAATAAAACCGGGAAGCGTTTGCTTCTCCTTGTTTGAGGCTACCGGTGAGAACCTTTTGGCTCCCAAAATATCCTCCCATAGTATGGCCTGCAGTTATTCCTTTAAATTGTTGTCTTCGTAGGGAGTATGCAAACTTTCCAGTAACAGGGTCAGTTTTTGCAGTTCGGAATGTATATGTCTAGCAAGCCACCTTATCTCATTTAAAAAAATCGAAAATGCTTTTATGCTCTTTGATTGTTTTCGGGAGCCAAGAAGTCGTTGAAGAACAGTTCACCGTAACGCAAATTTTGGTTTCACAGCGTGAAGTTCCGGAAAGTTCCTTTCGCTCAGGTTTACTGAATGCTTAGAAGACGGCTCAGGGGTGGAAACACAATTGTTTATTTCGGGTCTTTTCTATTTGCTCTTCCGCCGTGGAAATTAGGCAAAGCTTCCCCTTTTGTAGTGGAAAATTCATCCAGATCTACAGGCAGGTCCTCAGAAGGAATTTGTAGTTGAAATTTACAATTGTTCAAAAGATCTAGGAAGAACTTCTCTTTAATATTTTATTTGATCTTTTTAAATGAGCTGAAACACAAGGTTGGAACCTAGTGATGATAGTGTATGACCTAGATGCACGGTATCCTCTAGGTTCCTCAATACCTCCTACTTTGTATAGCGTTTTCACTACAGAGATAAGTTCATTGCTACCATATGCATGGATTGTCATGTACGTATCATGTACGTTCCATTAAAAGCAGAATAGGGAATGAATTCACTGTTTGGACGAACAACAGACAAAACACAAGGAACCTTAATTACAAAAAAATGGGTTATAAACAATGACATTATTGTTAGAAACCCTAAAAATGAAATAATGAAGGGTCAATAGTGATGAATTGTAGTCGTAAAATGTCAACAGACAGGACGAGTTGGTTTGCTCAACCGCATCAGCGTACTAGTCCTTTTCGCGCATAACAATCTGAAACCATAATTTAAGGGTGTCTAAACAGAGATAATGCTGACGCATCGATATAATTTATGTTGAGACGTAAAATGCTTGTTTATTCCGGATTCAATTTAACCATCTAGAAATTTTGGAGGAATGTCAATGTTTGGGTTTAATTTTTGATGGGCTTAAAGGACTAATTTTTTTTATTGCGAATTTCTGTATCCTGTACTGCTCGAGCTTGTTGATTTCTGAAACAGATACTTCCAGTGTTATTCAAAAATTATTATAGCCAGTACGTCTATTTAAATCTGGTTGTCAGAGTTTGAATTGTTAGACTCTTGCGTTGTGTATGTCTATGAAAAGTTTTTCATATGTGTCAGTTCATTTCAAAAATCTTTGGAAGTCACTCAAAATGGCTTTTGTTGAATTTTATATTATTATTATTTTAAATTATTAGTTAAATTATTTAAAAACTTCCAAATTTTCTTTGAAAAAGACATAAGATAAGTCCAGCGATGTCGTTCTTGCCTTATTCACCGTTCCATATGTTAAAATTGAAACTCAGACAACGTTATCAATTTGATTTCCTATCTAATTTTCCTTTCTTCCAATGAAAGAAATTGTATAAAAGGGTAAAACCGTCGTTATGCCCTTCAGGACTTTCTTTTTCAATTCTTGCCGTCAGTGGAATCAATTCTTAAGTATCTTTTTCATTGATATATTATTAAAAAAATATATACCCACAATCAAGGACCACTTTCGATGAAAATTGCGTCATTTAACATCCATTCTGGATGAAAAGGCGCCCTCAAGTGCTTACATTTCATTTATTTATGGAATCACTCGAATCCATTTTACATACTTGACTATGTGTACATATGTGTATATATATACATATGTGTATGTATATGGCAATGCACATACCGGAGCAATAAACGAGCGAGAAAGAGATAGAGAGAGAGAGAGAGAGAGAGAGAAGGGGATAGAAAAAAATGATGACAATATAAAACACTTGAAATGGCAAAAGCCTGAACAATTTCGAATCGTCGTTCGTAACCTCAGTTTTTAGAGGGCATTGTTGCGATGATGCTTTCAAAATGAGAGTGACAATAAAGCCGCAAGTATGCACATGTGTACATTCTACATACGTACTTCATTCTTCTTATTGGTTCGCAGTGTACAATTGGCAAGAGTCTGGCGGCAACAACGACAGCGGAAAAGTGATAACCAACATGGAAAATGGGAAATTCGAAACCATTATTCTTCAAGGATCGTATAACACACCATTGCCTAGTAGACGTGTTCGTTGATAAAGTATGTCGTATAAATGTTGATTTTCGGAAGGAGTTGCTTGAAGCAAGAGAAATTCCAAGAAGTTTGCTGTTATGTCATGGAGGGCATGCTTTGATATTTCATTTTGAAATCTCAGAGGTCTCTTGAAAATGAAGGAATTGAGAAGTTGCCTGGAAATTGTGTATCAAACGTCACTTAGAAGTTTATAAGTCATAAATTTTCCAAGGAATATCATTGAAGTCTTTAGTACAGTGCAAATTGAAAAAGGATTCATAAATCTTCATGGACGAACTGGTCTGTTCGCCGTAATAAATTCGATATGATAGCAAAAAAATGGCTTTGGATCGTAATCTTTTGCTCGTAGAAAATGACCACTAAGGATTCGGTATAACACACCCCAGGCTGGCAGGGAATAAATTTCACTTCCATAATCTGTGATAACGCTCTATCTAGCTCCACTACAAATTAATTTCCACCTAATTACTGATAATAATAGCTGCTTAACATGAAGCCATTGACATTAAAGGATAACATTCCTACCCGAAATCTATTAATAGAGATCATTATCCTTTCTGGCATAACTTGATTTTTGGAGGACTCTGCCAAGTCGGTCCGATTGCCCCATCAAAAGCCACCATGTCTGCTACTCACATACTCGGACTGGAACATGATGAGCCTTTGAAATGTTTTCAAGTTGAGGCGCATTTTTATTTCACAGCGCACTGGGAGGTCGTCGTCCATATTGAGTCACCCAATAGCCATCCTTGCCAAGTGTGCCGAGTGTCTATGTTTGCCTCGGGTGTGTGTGACATTGAGAGTGAAAGTGTAAACATACCCAATAATGTAATACGGATGATTTTCACAGTTGGATATTGTTACATTAGAGAATTTCATCGTCGTCCTGCCTGTCAGCTTTGTATTTGTTCATTCCGCACAACCTTTCTCCCTCTCCTCACGTCAATGGATATCTTTCATCGAATTCAATTAAATACGAGTATCTGGCATAAGATGTGACCACAAATTCGATTATCACATCAGGAAGGAAATTTAATTCGGTTGCGGGTGTGCACACCATCCAGATATGGAAGTTGTGTTTTGGTTGTATGTAATATGAATAAAAGGATATAGCCAAAATGTGCGGTCTCATGTGTTCGTACGACTACCTAATAAAGAGGATCATGTGCGTGACGGTAGTCTGACCGAGCTAATTAAGGATTCCAGACTCAAATGGGAGGTGTTACTTTTTTCCCAGCTAACTAAGGCGATTTAATTACGAAGGGATTTGTTGTTTAGTCGTGCGTTTTCGAGTGTTCGAATTGAATTGAATTGCGGGTAGTATTATGTAAGCATACGAAGTTTCAAGTCATTGATAAGGAGAGATGATAAGTTAGGTAAGGCTGAACTGATTCCTATTCTTTGGTATGGAGATTTCGTTATAAAAAAAAATCGGACTGAATTTTTATGGGTAGCCTAAAAGGGTGAATAAGTAGGTACAATAAAATTATCGTGAACTACCCCCACTAAAAATGTTGTAAATACGCAAATAAAATATAATCAGTAGACATGAAAGGCTCCTGGAATTTTGCTACCTATTTTTCGCCACTGAACAGAAATTCAAGGATGTAATTCCTGTTATCTTTTGAAAAATTTCAATAAATATGGTAGTTTTTTGTGGTTGGAAGATGACGGCAATTTATGCCCTGAGTGTTGGAGTCCTAATGGCACCCAGAATTCCGACTAAACACCTCCTCAGTAATACCCGTACCCTATTCTGGAGCTGCTTTCGCATTACTTCGAACTAAGCCTCATTGCTCTCACCTAGCAGCTCCTCTGAGTTGCCATTACTGCCTCAACCTTCCCTCTGACCTTGAGACCATTGTCTGACCTTCTAATAAAGAGTGTCATCCGTGATGATAAAGAAGGTCATCGGTGATGACCTTCTTTATAAGAAAAAAAAAGAGTCCGCACGTAATGTAACACTTAGTTCCAACCGTCTTTGAATGTCAACGTCTCACAAGTCATGTTTTCTGAAGAGAGCATGTATATTTTCTCAGAAAAATGCAACCAGAGCCTGAACTATTTTCCGCATACGAAGAAGCTGTGGCAGGCGTTGTCATTCGTCATTCGTTGTCATTCGTCTAACCATGATTTCTGCAGAACCACGGCCACAAATCACCCATGAGTCGTACGATCCACCTGCCTCGCGCTTCGTGTACACCCGTTTCTAGCAACAGAGCAAGTGTCCTTCTTCCACATCTGCTAACAATTTCTCTCTCCGACTCCGCCTACGTAAGTAGACTCGCCTTAGCTCTTCAGCAAGTAACAATAGGGTTTGAAGCTTGTGGAGCACTACATGCATGAGCATGTAAAATATTTTAAAATCTCCTGAATAGAGCCTGAATTTCAAAATTTAAGTTTCTGAATCATCCTTTATAGACCGATTAAATTGCATCTATTCTACAAAAAATCCAAAATATTGGACTCCATGAAAAATATTTAGTGCTGTGTCCAATGAGATTTCACTTTCAAACCGAAACCTTTAAAGTCTTACGAGTCGAATTAAAGACAGCCAAGAAAATATGTCAAAATTTACAATTCCACCTCAGCAGATTATTTGTGGTGACAATCATGTTGAGATGTGGAGTCCTGGCTGAATTGGCTCTTTGGGAGTCTGCGGATCTATGAAGTTTGCCTTAGCAGCACGCTTGGTCTTAGTGATCAATAAAGAAGTTTGTCTGCTGCCCGCGAAACTTGGTTAGCTGCGGTCACGAGGAAAGGAGAGGGAGAAGGGAAAAGAAAAGGGGCTTATAGGCAAGTAAAGGGCCAGGTTTTGTTCTGATAGTAGAGTTGGAGGCAGGTAGTCTAATGGGCTAGAGTTAAGGAGAAGATATGTTCTCAGCGATGCTCCGGGAAGTCAACTCCATTATTATAGTTTTGGGGTGCGTTATGGCCGCTAGGCGTTTCAGAAGTTGCTGAGAGGAGGACGAGTACGAGTACGTTCTGAACGAGTGTTCAGAACTATTGCAGAAATGCTTGAAGTTCAAGCATTTCAAGTCGTTCAAGCCTTGAACGGCTTGTTTGGGGGCCCGAGCTAATATTGGTCCCTGAGAAGACGGAGAGATAGTAACCTTGGTAGCCGTTTTGTGATTCGGGCCCTGCTTTTCCTACAATTAAGTTAGTGCCCTCATCCGAGGACGATCTTTCCCTGGACACGTGGGCTTAATGTAGCGAGCAAGCAGTTAGTTTCAGCTCCATTGTGGCGAACACTTATCCGTTTAGTTGGCTGGAGTCTCTGGTTATTGACAATTTCGCAGTACGAACAACATCGGAATCGATCTCAATACGTGGGGGAAGGTGCAGTCATTTTCCGTTATATTTTATTTTCCTTTATTTTATTTTATTTTATTATTTTTATTTTGTTTCATTATTTTCCAGGAAGTTTATTAGACTTGAAGCTGGCGTGTTCTGAATTAATTCGATTTTAGTTCCTATGGAAGATTCTTTTTAGGCGATGTTGCCGTCTGACCCTAGTTCGAACTGAATTGAGGTGATATGTTCCCATATTGAGATGTATATTTGGCCATCATTGATGATACTTAGATACGTTTGGTGCCCAGCTAATAGCCAGCTGGATATTGCTAAGTCCTTGTTGTTTGTCTTGTGGTCGCCCGACAATAGTTGTTTGTCATTGAGGTAACTCCTAATAATCATTTCATCATATTCCTGCCCTGTAGTAGTTATTTGGTCTAACTTAAATTCTTATGGGTATTCGGTGTTGATTAGGATGTAGAGTAACCTGAGCAACATTTGCGGACGTAGCCCCACATTGGCAACGGGGATGGAGCGTGTCTAGTGTGCAGGATACTGGTATGATAATAAATCAAACTTATTCGATCGTTTGATTGGTGCGTGCCAAAATGAGGTGGCACTACCCTCATCATTGCGAAAAATATTGTAATAAAAAAAATCTAGTTTATGCTTTTCTTGTATGATTTTTTTTTTTTTACATAACACAGCTTCAGTGCTATACGCTTTTCATGCCTCTGGAGAGAGTTTATGTTGATTGCTAGACTTCGGAGCCTACTGCTCGTCGACCATATTCATTTAAAAGTTGAGTAATGCTAATGTTTTCTTCTCCTTTGGAAGTTGCCGAAAGGTGGTCCAGAATTCCCTAGCCTTCAGAATTTGATTGCTTCAGCTCCGGGGTTTTCGCGTTGGAAAATGAACTGAGGTTGTAGTGTCCGTCTGTAGTGTCCGTTTTACGGTCATTTTCGCTCTAAGTTTGACGCGTTTGGGCCAGTTAGAAAAGCTCGCGAGGTGACTCCTATTTGAGAATAGGATGCGAGAAACTGGTGAGACAGTGGGGTCTGCTGTGACCCCGGTCCCACCGGGATCCGGTCGTGGGTTTAGCAGACTTCTTCTTGAGTACTGCTGATTCTATACTCTCATCCACATCCAATGCACGAGTAACTCTAATTTACGGCAACATAATCGGATCGCTGTCATTGAAAGCAACCAAAGTTAAGTAATCCTTTCTAGGCATACTGCCTAGCAGTTCACTGTGCATTTTATTTTTAATATTTTTCATTGATTTTCCTCTGACGTAAACGCAAATTGTTACAAGTTAAGCGATTTTTGTTCTCCTGCGACCAGTGATAGGAATTGGTTGTCATTTGGTTGGACGAGGCTTTGTCATCACACAGTGGCCTAGATGATAGCGTTTCTGAGACAAATTAAAAACCCATGAAGATTCCATCAGAATTTCTGCATGTTGCTCCTGCAGCTTCCCAAAAAATCCTAAAAGAAATTTAATAGTCTTATGCAGACATGCTAAACAGGCTCTCAACCTCTCCGCTCTCCGCAACCTCAACGCTCTCAACCAGTGAAAACGGATGCTTAATTTCCCTTTGCAACTATCAACCACTGTCCGAATATGTCCTTAGCGCAACATGCTGACGATTTCATGATCCAATTTTAAGAATTTCACTCCTGTCGCCAGACAAATATAATTTTCTATTCACCAACCTATTCACCATTACGTTCCTAGTCCATTCAATCTTTTAACCCTCTTGCCATTTGTCATCTTGTCCCTCTCCACCGACTTGCATTCATTTTATGTTCTCAGTCACTTGCAAAAGACATTGTGCTGGCTTGAATATGAATTAGGACAATTACCGAGAATATGTTTCTTATTTTCAAACCGGCACATTCCTGACTCAATTCTGTTATCGTCTGGCTTTGTCATTATCGTGTCTTCTGGTGCATGAGAATAAGATTCTGGATCCCAATAAAGAAGTAGACGAACTAGTGAGAAAACATTAAAAGACAAAGACAGTGAGTAAAATTTTAATAGGGAAAGAGCGAATAGAGTATAGTATATGTAATTGAGTAATTATAAAGGTCGTTTGCATACAGCACACGTCGTCCAATACTAATTAGCTTAACAACAGAAAGCTTAGGGTATATGGAAAATTATTTTTAACAGGTTATCCTAGTAGAGCACATTTATTTATTCGTGTCAGGAAGGAAAGTTTTAATTTAGGGGTCGACTATGAATGGGGTTTACTTGTCTGCACATACGACGCCATCAATATTGGCCATGAATGAAGGTGAAGCAATATGAGCGCTTTACATTAGGATAGTTTAGGAAGTTTTAATTGATTTTTAGAAATACCCCAGAAGTTTTCTTGGCTGATACCGAATAAATCCTGAATAATATTTGAGCTTTTGTAAGAGATAGGCATTGTGTTGTGATATTTGTTGGTTGTGGTCTAGATATGATTCTCTTCCTGCTTGACTTAAGTGAAAACTATACTTTTTTTTTGAAAACTATGAACGGAGATTTGTGATCATTGTAGCCAGTTGATATTCTTTCTTGATATTTATTAACTTATTTATATTTTTTGTTTATTTCTTTCTTTGAAATAAGCTGATATAAATAAACATAACACTGAAGAAGGGACCTTGTCGGCCCAGCAACAGCTATCTGTCCCAGACTTAAACTGAATCTGGAAATGAAAACTCCTTTTTCGGAAAGTGAAAATTTTTTAATGCAATTATCTCCATGTTTTCGAAAAATCTGAATCGATAAGTATCCTTTTATAAAATTTTCCGTCGGAAGGTTCCAAAGATGTGATGGTAGAATTAAAATTGTAGAATTGGTCACCCAGGATGATCGATTTTCGGAAAGAAAAAACGTTTTCCCCTCAGAAATTAGTACTCGCCGGCAATAATGTTGTTTTTTAACGAAAGAGTGTCAAAAGTGAAAAACAAATCGTACAAGGTTTGACACATGAATGAAATAATGGGAACGATCAAACTTGTGCTCTGTGGGGACTGGTACCCTTTGATATTTCATTTTACTTTGTATCATTAAAGGCGAACCTCGTTTTCCGCGCCTTTACTTATCGAAGTTTGATCTCATAAAATACACAAATAACAATGAAATCCAAAACATTGTCGTGACAGTTAACGTCGTAAAAGGATAATTACCTGGCGACCTATCGCTGGAGAGCGAGATAGTGAGAGTGAAAAGGTAGCGCTCGTGGACATTAAGGTCTGATGGAAACGTAGATAGATCAAGAAATCTATTATCCACTAGTTGAGTACGTCACATTAAAAATTAGGACTTTTAGCAAAATAAACTGTGTGTCGACATAATTTTCGAGGTCAAATGGTTGATCTGCTTCAGAATGTATGGCTTTCATCCTTTTATACATCTGAACATCATCATCTTGACATCCTTTTATAAAAATGCAATATCAACGGTAGTCAGGGCTTTAAAAGGTAAAACAAAGACCATTTTACAGAAAAACTTTGCATGAAATCTATCAATGTTCATTTAGCTACTATATTCCCTCCCCTCTATTGCTGAATTGATCATTAAAGGAAGCTTTTCTGTCTTGGGCCCAGATATTGTTCAAGCGTTTCATCTTCTGCTCCATATGACTGCAACTGTTACGGCTTGAGCAATTTCGAATGCTATTAATTATTAATGATGAAATTTATTGTCCTTAATATCGATACGGGATTCCTATATAAGTTGACATTAAATACGTACTATCTCGCCATAATCCTGCCATGCACACATATGAACAATTTATGCATCCATACATAGATACCATGTACATTTTTCAAATAAGACCGAGTCATAACTTATGAATTGTTTATGACTTACTTTCTAACCACATTTATAGTCGTTATAACTTCCGTGCAACGTATACGCTCACATGAGTTTGTTCATATGTGCGTATTCATATGTGTGTTATATGAACTTTCATTTTATGTTATCTGTTAGCTCCTTTCTAAGATACTATTCTTGTATTCTTGTTTATTACCCAGTAGTAATTAGGATCGTAAACAACAAAGTATGCATAATGTTAAAATAAATATTTGAGAAATGCAAGATTGGTGATACGATGAAAAGACTGAAGGTTGGCAGTGAAATCATAGCCTCCATTTCTGTTTGCATCATTCAGGAATAATATGAAACTTCCTGAAGCGTCCCTGAAGCTGTAATTAAATGTATAAAAGCTTGTACCTATGTTAGTCTCCTCAACCACCATGTTCTATTTGAATCGAGTAAGTGAGGTTGTAATTAAGGATGTTAGTTTTTGGTGGCATGGCGCTAAACCTCTTCCAGAGCAATGTTCCAAACGAAAATTGTTTGACCAGAATACCGCCCGGTGTCGATTAGTACCCAGAATATGCTTATTTTGGCTAAGTGCGCTTTAAGTTCGACACGGAAGTCCTTGAACTGAAGATCAGTTGCTTCGAAGGCCAATGCTTCAGCCATTCATTTGAACGGGGTTTGCAGTTTGTATCGACGCGAATGCAACGCCTTAAAAAAATATTAGATTTTTATTTGGTGTTTTTCGGAAAATTGAGATTTTTTTCACATTTTTCCATTATTTGAAACTCTACTAGATTTTCAATTGAAATGTCAAGGTAATTGCGGGGCCATTGCATTTGCAACGCAAACAAATCAAAAACAATTTTACAAAAGATTTTCAATTGTCAAAATCGTACCAGAAAATATGGCCTGAATACCTGTGTCAAATTGACTCAGTGAGGGTGAATATTTTGTTTAAAACAACTCTTACAAATATTTATAGGTAATTAAAACAATTGACCTCATTCGCAACTAAAATAAATAAAACGACATTATTATTATATGAAGACATGGGTGGGCTTTAAAGTCAATTTGACCGTTTGTTTATGCACAATTTCCTTAAAAATCAACTCAGACCATGAGCATGTCGATTGATGCTAGTTTTTAAAATATTATCATCAATGGCGCAACAGCTCAAATCTCACATCATTCTCGGGTCTTACTTGCATTCTACGTTTGATATTAAAAAAACCTACCTATAATATTAGGAGAATTTTAACTTTCATTTCGCAACAACTGAAGCGAACGGAGCACGTATTTGTTCAAATTGTGGTCGTCCATCTTTTGTATTCACATCGAGTCCTGAGAAAATTATCTATAACGAATCGAATTCACGTAAAAATACCCGCCGAATCCAATAAAAAGCGTACTCTAATACAAGGAAAACTGTTCAAGCTCCCCATTCCTTAATTTGCAAATTCGATCAAAGTTCTCGAAGCTCAACCCAAAAGTAAACCAGGTGGAAAAATAAACCACGCTAAGAAAAACATTTCCCTCGAATACCAACAGTTGGTTCCTCAAACTCAATTCAACTTTTTCAAAAACACTGCTGAAAAGGAATGCGAAGGACGCGTAATCATACCCAATCCATAATAATTAAATAGCACTCTTCACTTAATCTTACCATTTCATTTTTTCCGCTTTACTCTTCACTTACCCCATTCAATATTCATAGAAATGAAAGGGGGCGAAAAGCATAGCACAACAATGATCTCTTGTATACATTTCTATCCCTTTCTGTTATCCTCTCGACAGTTTTTCTTTTTCAACACTTTCGTTTCACTTTTCTCGCTCTGTATCTTTCGATTGAAGGTTTAGAGTGTTCGCTTTTCTTCTACTCGAAGGATTTTCTTACAGAACAACAAAATAATGGAAAATTTTTCACAGATCTTTGGTACTCGTATATCATAGCATGATGGAGTTGTGAAAAATTCTGACTTGGAAATTAATTTTCCCGGAAAATGACTTGATTTCCGTTCCGTGAGATACTTTGATGTGTAATAAATTCACCTTAGTATTCATCATTTTATGTTCACTACGAAGTGGGTAATTTTTGGTTTATTTCTTCCTCCATTTTTTCCATTTTGGACAAGTAAAAGGAGTCTAGCATTGGATGGTGTTACTTGGATCCACTTTTGCATTCATGAAATTTTAATAGGACCAAGAAAAAAGTTACAGCATTCGGAACGCTACAACTCGGTGGTCAATTTCTTAGATCCACTTAAGAGGAATTCTCTGAAGCTTTTATGTTTATTTGAAGTGAGAAACGAGAAGAAGAAATATAGTTAATAAAATAGCGTCATGCACACGGCTATATAATTTTGGCACAAGTTGAGAGCTCAAAATTATAGCAAAAAAATTTCATATTTATCAAACGTTCACGTTGAGACTTTCACAGGTGCTAGCAAATTGAGTTGTGGATTATTCATGAAGACATTACAATATGTCTATGAAGGCAATATTCGTCAAAGGACATTTTCTAAATTTTACTTTTGAATCGCTTCTTGTTCGTTCGCTGGGCTCGAAGGGGTTTCCAATAATCGAATGAGCTTCATCTGGCAATTTGAAATACTCAAATGGATCCTATATATCTGGGACTAGATATCTGGGAAATATTAAAATATTAAAATCGTATTTGCAAAGTGGTTCTAATCAAACTGTCAGATATTATATAAAAAAAAAAGAAATAACAGAATCTGCCAAAAACTGAGTTTGTGGATTTGACGACATTTGACGAACATTTGTGAAGCAATTTCGTGAAATTTGATTGTTGCTGGATACCATAACCCATTCAATTCACGTACTTGTCCAGCGCGTTACCATACGATGCGTTTTCGGCTTCCCAAATAGCCCGAAAACTGCATGATCGAACATGAGCATTTTTACCTAAAAATCATCTAACGAAGCTCATTTCCACATCGGAGGAGTTGTCGCATCAGGGGTTCAAACCCAAACGTCATCGTGGAGAAATCAATGCATCCACAACGAGTCACTGACTGCACGAGTGAGCGCCATGCTAAGCGATTATTTGTTTCGCATAATAAAAGAGGATGACATAGACGACATTTGGTTTCAACAGAATTGCACAACATGTCACACAGCCGACGTGACAATTGATCTGTTGCGCACTGTTTTCGAAAATCGTATAATCAGCCGAAACGCTCATTTGACGTTTCTTTGGGTGGTAAATATTTTCAAAAATGACAATATGAACCAGCTTGAAATTTAAGACAGTATATAGTGTTGCTTGAATAACTGAAAATGCAAGAAAGGAATGTTGAAATTCAGGGTACTCGTTAAGCAGTAGCACGTAGATAAAAACTGTGTAGACTTACAAATTATTGAATCACCAGCTCACCATATCTTGCTTGTCACTAAATTAATTTTCTTAAAATTTCTGTTTTTCATCTAAACCATCCTACGTTATCATCATCGACATTTTAATACCAATCAACGATTTTACTACAATTATTATCATCATCATCGTCTCCTCGTTTGCTACCAAATATCATCGCTGTCATCATCTCCATCCTAATCATCGTGCTGATGATTTTGTCTATATCTTTTGGTCCTTGAACCTGACTGAACAAACACCCACAAAAAACGGATGATGAAAGTTGGAGAACGTGATACATTTGGAGTTGTAGCGCCACATTGTGCAATTGACTTGGATAACTTGAGAACATGCCTGAAAGGTAACTAAAATGTTTATAAGGTTTGTCTAGTTTTTGCTTGTTTTGCGGGAACGTTCCAGCTATAACATTCGTTTGGTTGTTGTCTAACAGCATGCTCACCTGAGATGAGAAATACGTACCTACGTGCTAATGTATCTTGGAAGACACCTGCAAGGGTTGCTAGTTGGCAAACATTTCGCAAGTTATTTATCTTTTCCAGCAATATGTTTGTTACTAACACATTAACTTGGAGCTGGTGGTTCAAGGACGTATTTTGGATGAATGAATTTCTGTTTGAAATTCGTTTTAAAGACCTCTGTTCTGGTATGAATAAAACTAACATGCCTTTAGAATGAACCGTCTTTTTTTCTGTTTAACTTTTCTAACCTAAAACTCTATATCGAGTTGCAGTCAGATACATTCCAATCTGAAACTATTTTCCTGATGTGAAAACTGTTTTAAAATAGAAATGCAAATATTTAGTTTCCTTTCTTCTTCCTTTTGTGAAGAACTCCCCTCTTGTATAGAAATCAGAAACAGGAGATGGAATTAAAACTTTCCAATTGTGTGTGTGGCTTTGGTCTTGGAAACTGTGATAGTTGCAGATTGACGATGTTGCAAAGGATGAAAAGAGAGTGCCTTCGTTTTGGGTTTATAATAATTTAGGATTAAAAGTCTCTGTTTTTCTGTTTTTGTTTTGTTGTTTGGAAGAGACTTTTGAAGCGTGATTAGTTATCAAGTTATAATATTTATGACTTCTAGAATACAATATCATCTCTTTAGTCAAAGCAGTGAAAGTCGATAGAATACTTATAGGTCAAACGCCTACATAAGGTTTGATTCCTCCAAAATTAAAAAAGAAAAGAAATAATAAAACAGACCTACTGAATAAAACGAGCAATTCGACCTATTATAATATGTAAAGATGGTTGTTTTTTTAATGGTATGAGCCTTAAGTTGGCAGCACTTTTTGATGTACATATGATGTGACAGCTGTCATACGTTTTGTGATTAGTTTGTTTTGTCATTTTATCATGAATCATTTGACACCTGAGCAACGTCTTCTAATTTCAAAGATTTATTTAGAAGACGAAAAACCGTTCTTTTTGAGAAACTCATCGCGCACTCCGTCAATTTCATTGCGGATATAATCGTTCATCAGAACAATTATGGATCTTTTACGGGCGACATTTACTCCCACGGGTTATACGCATCGATTCAAACGTCGTATAGGGCGTAATGAAGAAACCATCACAGCTGTAGAGTGTAATATCAATGAAGATATAAGTGAGTCTATTCGACATCGGGTGCAAAAATAAAACCTGCGCCCATCCACATTATGGAAGATTTTACGGAAGGGTCTTAGTTTGCCATCTTGCAAAATCCAACTCGTGTAAGAATTGAAGCCAAGCGACCATCGGACATGGCGTATATTTGGTGTATAAGATAATGTTGGTTGGCGATGAGGCTCATTTATGGTTGAATGAATATGTCAATAAACAAAATTGTCCGATTTCTAGTGATGAGAAACCATAGGCGGTTGTCCAAACACCATGACGTCCGGAGAAATTTATATTTCATTGTGTTTTAAGGGCAGGTGTTAAGATTGGTCCATATGTCCTTAAAAATGTTGCTGCGAATAAAATTACAGTCAATAGTGACCGCTATAGAGCAATGATCAATGACTTTTTGTTCCTAAACTGACTTGTCGAAAAGCAGAGAGGCTCTGATCTCAACATTTACGCATCAACTTATTGAAATTCATTTGATGAGCGCAAAATTAACAAAATTTGGGCTTGTAAACTGGCCTGCAAGATCTTTTGATTCAACTCTAACGGACTATTTCTTGTGGTGGCACGTCAAATCACTCGTCTACGCCGATATGCATGAGACGCTTGACCATAAAGATTTGTGAATTTTAAAACGATGTTCGCCGCGTTACTGGCGAGGTACGGCTTCAATTATTGACAGCTAGTTTTGACACTGACGTTTTGATCTAATAAGGAAATACTAAGTCCGTTCAGACTATAGATATATAAGATGTCAGCGAGGATATTAAACAAGTTTTTCGTTCCGATTTTCACTAGATCCACTAACATTTACATAAATCTTAAACTAGCAACAAAAGATTCACAAAGACGGTGTTTATGCAGTGGCAGCTTTTTTGGAATATAGCACAATCGTAACAAATATAAAATAATCTATAATTTTTATTATTTTCTTATTTGTTCTTTTTGTTACAGAACACGAAAAATCAGAAATTTAATCTTCCGTTTTGGGAATTCTTTGTCTTTTTAATGACCAGAAACAATCAGCACCCAGTCGCAATTATTTGACATATGCATGTATGCAAGGAAACAAACTTAATGTGACTATAAACTTCTCACAAACTTTACTGTCCACCGATTAGGATCCAACCCATATAAGCATTGACGGGGCTTAAACTTAAAACAAATCAATGCCAGTACTTTCAGATAAATAATAAAACCGATTCGCAAAGCTTTAACAAAATACGTAATTTGCAAATGTAAATCGTTACTTTTCTTAGTGTATTTGAAATATCCTCAACTTTGGATAAATTTTTGAGCACATATCCAAGTTACGAAGTTCCATTTCGACCCTGGTACACGCTACGTACCAGGGTCAAGGCTAAATCAGTTGAATATTATTATGCACATCAAATCGATTTGAGAAAAATTGTGAACTTACTCTTGGATACATCACAGTTTCAAACGGAACTTTAAATTTCTTGACAGTTCTAAAACGGAATACGGACAAATAAAAGCGTGATGTTGCAAACAGCAGTTTACATTTACAATTCATGTATTAACAAGCTAATTTTTTAATGTTTCTAATGATTTTCATTGGCAAAAACATGTCTGTAAAATCACGAAAACAGCTATTTGACGTTTCTATCTTATTGCTAAACAGTTATATGCCTGCTAGATTCGATTGAACAACAACGCATTTTTTAGCTGTCTAAAGTTTGTGTCGTTGCACACACATCGCTGTGGAATTTTTTAAACATTTGTATTTCTGTAGATGACTAAAATGAAATGAAAACCTAGTAGAATACAAGGATTATAATTGCGAATAAAATTTATTCAAATGTTTGTCCAAAAAAACTTCTAACAGTAAACAGTTTGGTGAATAAAATTGAAAATAAAATAAAAATTCGCGTATTAAATTTACCAAAATTTTACGTCAAATTATCCAAAAAAACATTCAAAAAGTGAAAAATTTGGTAAACGTTGCGTTTGTTACGAACCAAACTTCAGATACCAATTTTTTAGCATTCTACAATGATTTGAATGGATCTGTTATGTAGATGGCAGTTGAAATTGATTATTCGATATACTTTAGAAGTATGTTTCTTCTGATTCCTTCAAAACCATCGAAATTTTGATAAATTTTCTGACTCCGAATTCTTTACTGAATAAGTACAATCTCCATACACCCTCAAAATTTCATAAATTTATTAGAAAATAAAAATATTTATAAAATATTTGTATGCAGCTTCACTACAAATGTATTTCTGTCAACAATAAGTTAAAAAAAAAAACAAAATTTCGTAAGTTACAAGTGTAGAAATAACAAAATGAAACAAATTATGTTGGGACAAAAGTGTTCATACATTCATCATATAGTGTACTCTGGTCTTCATAGCATTGCTTAGCTGTTGTTTTTCTTGGAAGAACCGTTGCATTTCCCATGAAATGCGTTAGTACGATCTAATGACTAGTTTGTTTCAATAATCTGTGAGCATAGGAAGTGAAAAATGAGCAAGCGTAAGGAAGTAAGTGTTGAATTAAAAAATTTAATTATTGTTGAGCATAGAAATGGAAAATCATACCGCGCAATTGGAGCTTTGGAGGTGTGGGGTGGAATTGCAGCTGGTGGGGTTGGCCGATTGGTCTTTATAGGTGGTATTATGGACCAATACTATTATAAAAGACTGTTAGAAGAAAACTTGCAACCTTCCGTGGACCATTTGGGTCTTGGCCAGCATTGGATATTCCAACAGGACAACGATCCTAAACATACTGCACGCTTTGTAAAGAACTGGTTGCTTTATTATGCACCAAGGCAGCTAAATTCTCCTCCTCAATCGCCAGACTTAAACCCCATTGAACATATTTGGGAACTTATGAAAAGAAAAATCTCGAAAATCCACACCAGGAGCAAGGAATCACTCAAAACTGCGCTTCAACAAGCCTGGGAAGAAATAACTCCGGAAGTCACTAAAAATTTGGTGGAATCAATGCCAAGACGGTTGCAGGCTGTCATTGATGCAAACGGTGGCCCAACAAAATATTGATATATAAAATTATATAAATAATGTGGAATTTTCAGTTAAATTACTTAATGTATGAACACTTTTGTCCCTACTGAATTTGGTTTTTTTTGTGTTCTTACAGTTATAAGTTGATTAATGTAATTTTAAAAAAATTTCTGTTAATAAAGGTACATTTTCAGGAATGATACATATAAAATTCGCATATAGATGTGCATTTTCTACGAAATTTATGAAATTTTGAGGGTGTATGGAGAGTTTTGTCCCCAACTGTATATTCCCCGAACGGACAGAATATCTTAAAAGCTGACAAGGAAAAAATCAGCTAAATGAAATTCTTTGCACGCGCAAGGTCATTCATATACAAAGGGAGAACCTCTCTATATTATCTTATACCTCCATGAATCACAAATAGGACATACAGTGAGATATACGCCTTCGAATACAAAACAACACATTTGTTTCTCGTACATAATATATATTACAAATTTATTAAAGCATGTGAACCTGTTAGGATAATGAATTTAGTCACTTCGACGAGCTTTTTAAACTATAATAATAAATTCACGTAAAACCTACATGCTATAGTTGTTCGACTATCCTCGAAATTTGCCAAAGTTTAATACTTTTACTAATCCGGACCCTGATAAACACTATACGACCTCATAAAATAATCAAACATAATCACCTTAACCATCCAAACTTCATAACACCCGAGCCTTAAGTCCTATCGTCCCGAAAGTTTTTAATACCAACCACACTCTATTGACCGAAAACAAATCAATATCACCCGAATGCCATTCGGTCGTCTGTCTAAAATCCTATCCCTTGTCTCCAAACCCCGCAATAAGACCTTATGATTGTTGTTCGTCAACTTGTCAATTTATCGAAAGGAGGAAAACCTCTTGCATTTCATTTCAAATTCACTAAGCCTTGAAAATTCTTTCAATGTTTATTTGCTCATGCGTTCATTCATTCATTCCCTCGTTCACTCATTCATTCATTCATCCATTCATGTTTCTTACAAACGGTTTAAAAAAAACCGAAGAAGAACAAGAACAAGAAAAACCAAAATCTTGACAAGGATCTGCCGGTGAAGCGGGAGCAGAAGAGGCAAAGAATAATGCCAAGAAAATTGGAAAGGAAAACTTATTTTAAATTATCTATAAGCTTACCATTATCTGGTGTAAGTCCTCTTTTATGATGGAACTGTCAGTAGTGCAGCTTACACAAGGATCTTGATCTCGATGAAGGGAGACGACCTCATTCATTGAACAAGGAATATTATTTTCGCTTCTGTTGTTTTGTTCTCGCATCCGAAGTTCTTAGCATTTTATTTGCTTTTTTTCTTCGTCCTCTTTTTCATCGTAAGGATCCACTTACGGAGTGCTGAAAGTGTAAATATTTGGTGAATGTGTGTGTGTGTGTGTGGGATTACAGTTAAAGTTAAATTGAGTTAAAAAGTTTGCGATATCAGATTAAGCGATGATTGGTGAGAAGGAAGGTGTATATACAACAAGTGAGACACTCAAATGAACAAAGAAAGTCCTTAAAATGTTGAAATTAAAATAAATGATCGATTTAGAAAGAGGAAGAAGTTTAGTCCTTGTTGTACTCCTGGTCGAGGAATTTTCTAAAGATTACACGTACCATCACACTGAATCTACTCCTTTGGTTCATGGCACCGCACAAATTGATGTCAAAGTTCAAACTTATCCTTCGATTTGAAGCATATCGCGACCTCAACCCCAATCCCGAAGTGTTTCCAAAGTATCATCACTTGTGTTTTGACCTAATTTCAAGCACCGATTTTGACTTGGGCGCGAAACAAATGGAACAAAAGAAAATGTCGATCGGAAAGTGTATCCGGGAGCCATTTCTTTGTTCCTATTTAGGGGATGCTATTGGGGCGGGAATTTTACATTCTCGCCATTCCTGCTTAACTTTCGACTGCACTGCCGTGTGGCACTCGTTCGCGTATTTATTGTTATTTTTCCCATTCATTTGTTATCCGCCCGATGTGTTTGATGGATTTTCTTTTTTACTTATTTTTGTATCTTTGTTCTTTGCAGTGACGAGATTACGAGAACATTGGGACGAGACATCACAATGTGTCCTTCAACGTGCAACACAACTTAAAAATATGCTGGGTGATTCGCAAAGGTGAGTTCTGTTCTGCAGGCATTGTTCGATATGTGCGTTATATTGTTTGTATACTGAGTGTTATGGCTCATTGTGAAGTGTGTGTTGAATTTTGAAAAGTTTACTA
Organism: Stratiomys singularior; assembly: GCA_954870665.1. NCBI lineage: Eukaryota > Metazoa > Arthropoda > Insecta > Diptera > Stratiomyidae > Stratiomys > Stratiomys singularior. Next base: position 157,861,848 of record OX940878.1, on the reverse strand, counting down.
ATGAAACAGATGATTAAGGATAGTGTGGAAAGATAGTTTCAAGCAAGGAGTGTTTGACGAGTGCAGCTCTCGACTGCTATGCAAGATTATTAATTGGTTAATTTGATGAGAGATCGATGTTTTCGCATATTTGAACAGGAACGTTTTGAATAAAAGGAAAGCAAAATTAATTATCAGGACTAAAAATCACTAGGAAATATCACTAGTGTAAAAGGTGACTTTATAATCGTTCTTCTACGAGGGGCGTTATAAAGTTCACGGAACGGAGGGTAAGAAATGATAATAAAACTACACAGTTATCTTTTTTCTTTACATTCACCTGCTACCAAAAAACATTTCTTTCAATTAGCTTTTGAATATCTCCATAAATAAAGGTGCTTTGTATTTGTCCACACTGCGACGCGCTGTCCCGCAGGAGAAGAGACAGTCTGGGAAGTTGCTTCCTTGTCGAGGAGGATATGGGACGCCTGAGGCCGAAGCAAATCATTGACTTTTTGAGGAAGATCGATCTGCTTGAGGCGCTCTAGGCGCACCGGAAGCGGGGGCACAATAAACCTGTAAGGGTTGACGTGCACTATCCCCGACAGTAATCAATCAATCAATCAATTTGTCCGAAAAACAAGCTGAAAGTACGTCTTTCATATCTTTATCGCTTATCTTGATATGAAGTTCCTTTTTTAAGCTTTGAGTTTAAATAATAATCACTGGAAGACAAGAGTCTACAATATCGAAGCCCATCTTGTGCAGAGCAGAGAACGCAACACGGCGCTTGTGAGCAGTTGCGTTGTTGTGCAAAAGGAGGACACCTCGGATCAATTTCCTCCTCTGTTTTCTTCGGCACAGCCTTCCAACCACTCTATGATTGAATCGCGTATGTCTGGAACAAAATTTAAGAGTTTTTTTCAGATTGAAGGTTTATCTGAACCATGGGTTCGGGAGACGCCCATGACAGGTTACTGTCAGCCCCCCACACGGTGAGGACCCTATCCTTGGCCGAAACATGGTGGTTGTGGTTTCGAAGACTAGAGAGTAGGGCGAGCATTCACAGCTGTTTTCGGGATAGCTCCAGATAGCTTAATCAAAATTGGAACCTAGGATTGAAACTTGTTTCACATCTTGGGGGTGCTATTGACACATTTTTTCTAGCCCCTTTATAGAGACCGTGGAATAAGGCCACCGAGACAAGTGGTGCGTAGTATTCTCTGTTTATAGAGAGGCTTCATCTTTGTAATCTGTCAACAGGATCCCTTCTGAGTCTCAAAAGACTCATGCCTTGATTTGACCAGCCAACTGTGATACCCAAATTTTGTTGGGTGGTGATGTGCCCTCTTTGTGCCGCTGCACAGAGTCCTGTTTTAACTCAGGTTCATAATGATAAACCCAAGTTTTATCTCCAGAACCCATTCAATTCAATTGTTCATTCTTGTCTTCACTACAGAGGTCCAAAAATGCGTAGGAACACTCGGCGCGGTATTGTTACTAAGGCACCCATCGTTTGCTGTCCTTTGCCATGCCAAGATGATCGCGAAGAATTTTAAAAATTATCATACCTGATACCCCAACCATTCACCAAGCTTTTACACAAATTTAGGGCCTTCTACTACTAATTTTACGACTTTTTGGATCATTTCCTTAGTAAGGACTACGATAGGGCGGCTGGACCATGGGGCATTTTTAGTCCCTTGTTTAAAGAAACTGTTTCACTTGTAAACCATGGTTTTATTCGGATGAAAGTCTCCATAAACGGACGCCAGGATGTATTGAACTCTTCTAATATGATTTCAACGGACTTTTCTTGCTGGGTAAGGAACTTAAAGACGGCGTGGTACTCGGTTTTTTTTCCATAATTCCAGATGCTTGGCCGACGAGAATTCAAAGTTTACTGACCCGATTTGGATGAAAATTGGATACGTTATCAAACATGTTACCACTCCGTGATTACTGAAGACTTACTCCGATTTTCCGCGAGCATAAAAACACCCTGCGTAATTTTTCTTTAAACACATGAAAAATCCATTTGCCATGTTAGTTTATTCACTTGGCTGATTTCCTCTTATTGGAGCGGCAAGAAATATTTTTCAGGACAATCAGTGGACTCTATAGAAAAATGTTGATTGATGCCAATTTTATTCTGTTTATTCATTACTTTATGTTAGTCTTTTTTCTATACTTTATGGCTAGACCGAGTTGTAATTTAACCTTAATCCAAGGTACTGACCCAAGGTTTTGACCTTGATTCAAGGATCTGGATTTCAGTATAACGAACTTCAAAAGATAAGTCACGACATCCTTTTCGTTGTAGACAAATCATCTTGATCAAGAGACGAAATTCGCAACGTCATAGCTTCGTTGAAGGAATAGGTGAGGTTTCTTCAGTTTGAATGATCGGAAGCATGATAACATTGACTTAACAAGGAACTCTCTAGCAGATTGCGTTCGGATGGTGTTACAAGAAAAACGAGTCTATTTGTCTGCTGGCATCGGAGTTTGGAGGATAGGGAGCTCCTTTGCTTGCGTTTGCCATGTCTTATCCTTTGCGCTGGAAGAGGGACTCCTGTTTTTTGAGAATCATGGGCCCTAGTCTGAAGCAATGTCTCAAATGATATCCGGCTTATCCGGCTGACAGAGATAGAGTTGCTTAGTGGGCAGTCCAGATGCCTGAGTCTGCTGTAAGTCCTGCGCTAGGAACCTCAGGACTCTTTACCTTCTTATCATAGAAAAACTATAAATATATTTTCTAATCCAATATTCGATAATAAAGTCGAACGAGTTAGTTCCGAATAGTAGAAGGAATTAGTTCCAAATTATTTCGGATTCATAATATTTACATTTGATCCAGACGTCAGCTCTCTTACTACCACAATTTACCAAGTGTTCAAACAACGTTTAATAGATTCTTACAAAGATTTAATTCGATTTTCAAACCAAAAATGCCTTTAAGGCTTTGAGACAAATGATTCCACGGAAAATCATCCAAGAGATTCTGCATCAAGCCGAATAGGTGATAGTCAGATCGTGTGTGGTGTGGTGACTATTGGGTATGGAGCACAATGTCTCTTCGTACTTCTTGAACAATTTTTCTAATAATTTATCACCCATTCCAAATAATGTGTCCGAGCGTTAACGTAATGAATTGAAATCAAAATGCTTACCGTGAATACCGGCAATTATTTGGCTTATCTCACAGCACAATTCCGAGAGGCGTGTAAGAGAAAATAAAAGAGTAAAAGAGCTGTTTTAAATGCGGTTTAAAGATGTCCGCACGTCAGTTGGCAGTCATTCTCGTTCTTGCCGAACTTCAAGCGCACTAACATCAGTAATCATCAGTAAGCTTGTATGACATTCGATTGAAAGAGATCTGGGGTTGACTATACGTGAACTAAAAAGTGATCTTGGAACACCAAAACTACTGTTTGGAGAATTTTAACCCGATACTTCGGTAATTGTTCGTTTGTGTGTGAAATTCATCCCAAAATTACTAACGGCAGAACGGAAGAACATGCGCTTGGAAATCTATCAGTACAACTTGGAAATTGCTGGATTATTACTGTTGTTGAATCAGGGCTTTGATGCAAAGATCCAAAATGACAGTTTTGACAGACAGACAAAATGACAGACACTGATAAACCTCGAATGCACTTCAACCAACACCGGATTCAACTTGAAACTTGGCGAGACAGTCCTATGTAACATATATTTGGTGAATGTCATGATAACTCCCTCATATTCCAAAGAAGGAATCACAATTTTCTAGTAAATCTGTGTACACACGAGAGGATATACAATGAGTTGCGTATGTGAAGGCGGTCCCCACCAACGATAATTTGAAATCAGACAATCAATTAAGTCGAATATTAACGCCTCTGAGTGGTACTATCACTCAGAATTCACAGCACTAGTCTACCATATATGTCCGGGCACTGCTAACCTAGATCCATCTATGCTAAGTTCAGTATCGAAAATGACTCCCACCTACCTAAATCGATACATAACTCAATATATAGTTGAATCTGCGGCTTAACTTATTAAGACCAACTTTCATTTTTTGAACTTTTGCTATAGCTATTTTTCATCATTTTTTTTATATTCAGCAAGTTCAACGTATGATTCAACCACTGTACCACTGTACTGAACTCGATTTCCAGCTTTCTCACAACGAAAAATCTCCTCCATTTATACCCTCCCCATTTATACAAGCTTGGAACTGTCATGATGGGTTTGAACCAGTCGTCAAGGTTTGTTATCAAATTTTCAACGTTTACTTCTCTCTCCACTTTCACCGTATTTCAAAAGCTCACAGTTCGCTGAATACAGAATATCATTCTTCGGAGTGAATTTTGCTGGCCAGGACCTTTTCTGGTTGGGGTCGTGATAGTAAATTTATTTGTCGTTACCAACGTAGCTTCAATTGCTAAATGTCATGCTAAGAGTATTTCAAACGCGGTCAAACGGTTTCCTCTTTGATGTATCAGCGTCAACTGATAAAAAATTGATTTTCTGAAATTTTGGACCACTAAAAAAAATGGTTTTTTGTTGTAAATTTATGGTGTTTTTTCAATTCCGTTTTGTTTATAAAAAGTTTCTCACTATTTTTTTCTCCTGTTTTCCATCAGGTATGAGTCCAAACGACTTGAAATTGAGACGTGGCTTTCCCGAATGGAAAGTAGATGTGAACGTATGGGAACAGTGGCTGCAACTGCTGATATTCTGGAAGCGCAACAAAAGGAGCAAAAATCGTTGCACGCTGAATTACATCAGTATAAACATCAAATCGAACTGTTCAATGGATTAACTCAGAAACTGATAGCGGTCTATCCAAGCGATGATACTTCGCGAATCAAACGTATGACCGAAGCAGTGAATCAAAGGTAAGATGTTGTTAAATCGTATCTTGTTTGTTTCTCAGCAATTTGTTGAAAGATGATTTTGTCCTTGGATTTCCCCCGACGTAACTCAATAAAAAAAGTGACTTGGAATGACGAAAAATCGTTTCGAAGACAAACAAATAATACCGGTGATATTCCACAGAATAAGGAACTAAACTATGCCCCTTAACCATTCCCACAGAAAAAACCCATGGTGGTCAAATCGGAAGATATGAACTCCTCCAAGGCGACGTATAAATTTTGTTGAAACTGCTCTCTGAGTTGGTCCATGGTGGCTCTTAAGTTATAGGAAATAACCCATTCCTTCTGACAATGGCATTCATGAAGGGAGAAAGCAGTATGTTCTCCAAACTAAGGTTTAAAATAACCGGCAATAGTCGTGGCACCTCATGCATTTTCAAACAACTAAGGTCCTGTCATTCTGCTGATTAACAATATGCACTAGATAGTCAAATTTCGGTAATATGTTGGAGTTTGATGTGCTTCTGTGTAGTTGATTTATGGCAGAAATTGTTGCGTCAAACTTCTGTAATCAGTTAGAATCATCTTCATCGCATCTTCAGTCTCGCTTAGTGACGCATTTGAGTCGAGGGATATCTCTGTCAGCAAGGTTGGTCGGAAAGGAGAAGAGAGCCCTCTTTCTTTTGCGCCGACTAGCAGTGGCAAATGCCCACTTTGTAGGAAGAACCCCAGGGTAGTATGAGACACTTTTGCATTTATCCTTATTCGGGTAAGAGTGCCTGTACACCCTGGTCTACTTCTCCGTACACAATGAATCATCGCAAACATCTTATTCATATTTGGAAACAAAGGTGGAAAGAGCTCAAGCTGGTTTCGAACACGCGTCCCTGCTGCTTCTCATCAGCTTCTAATTCATGCCCCCAGTTCGTTGCTGATGTCTTCAAAGAGGTTCTGCCAGAAGGGATCATTGCTTTCGCTGATCAGCCTATCGAAGAACTTCTTAGCCAGCCTGTCGTACAGCACTCGTGAATGTGATTCATCCTGATTAATTGAATACTGAACCTCGCGCGAAGTTTTCCTTCACTTAGGGAATTTCGTTGACCACAAAGCCCAGTCTCTTATCAAGTTGCGGCGGTCGCTGCGGCAAAGACTAGTCATAGGGAGACAAGTTGGAACTCAGAGTGGACTTCGCCACATTTTCGTCTCCAACCCCCGTTTAGGTCAACGTCATGGTTATACGACTCCTGAGTATTTTCCAGCCTCTGGTTGGTGGACGGGTAGCTGCACATCAAGGAGCATGCTTACCAATTTCAAGGGCAATATACTGCTGATCGCTGGCCAAGAAGTCTACTCTAGTACCCTCAATTTATGTTTCATATGCACAAAGGACTCCGAGGCGAACGAAATGTCTAGAATACCACGCAGCATCTCTGAAAAATCCTTCCGTTTTTGTATCAGCTTTCTCAAGTTCATCGAGAATGTTCTGAAAGGATGATATTGGCTGGCTTATCGTGAAATGGATACAGAAACAGGGTTACACCCGGTCTCTAAACGAGAACAAAGTCATGCTCCCGGATGCATACAGCTTTGAACTGGGACCTGAGTGCTATCTCGTGCCCAGAAGGTAGTGGTGCCGGATCGGATATAGGACCATCCTGTCTCTTACAAGTTGTGATGCGTTTCAGATATCCAGAGCAAGTAGACTCCTTTTTCCCTGGTAATCTAGTGAAGCAAGTTCTATAAGGTTGTGCTACGCTGCAGATGATCTGAAGGACGTCTTTGTTTCGTTACATTGTCATAAATTTTCAGCACAAATTTATATACGCAATTTTGTATACATTTTCGAAACTGTTATCGATGTGTCTTATCTTTATTGTTAGAAAGTAATTCGCACAAAATTTACCCTTTTTATTTCTCAGGTACAACAATTTAAACAATGCCGTCATTAATCGTGGTAAATTAGTTCATGCTGCTGTACATAATCTGCAATCGTTCGATCGATCAATGGATCAGGTGAGTGACGTTTATTGTGTGACTTGTTGAATTTATTTAGATTAATATCGAAAATCTGTAAATAGTACCGGGTTTATATGAAAAGTATCGTGAAAACTTTCGGAAAAACATATTTATTTCAATTATCGCTAAAAGAAATTATAGTATTCGTCATAGTACATCCATTGAGCGTTGGCACAAAGTTACCACTAGCTTTTCCACCACTCGAATCCGTAGGGTGTCATACGAAGCAAAGATGCAGTAACTTCCTCCGAGGAGCTGAGTTTTTCTTTCACATGTTGCAGCAGGTCTCTGAAAGCAGACACACGCCTTTGCTTTTGTCCATTAACGTCCGTTAAGTCTCTCGAGACGAGTAATCTTATCAATGCCTATTCGATCTGCGTTCATGACCATACGCAACGACGGTTGAATTCAGAACTTCGCGGTCGCGGTTTCGTGGGTTCCAAACGTCGATGTGACATCCTTGAACACTTGACGAATCATGCCTAACATCTCCGTACACGTTTTCTTCAGCTGTATTTTGAGCTTGTTTCGCGTGACTCGACAGGAAACCACTAAAACCCGATCTAGCCCGATCAATGCCTTGCAGGCGACTGACTCTTGGTACGCTTGAAGGTCGGACTTGTCATATACCGAACCCGCTAACGGGTGCAAACGAGTTGTGACGTACAGCGACGTCAGGAAGACGTGTCCGATACTTTTTATAAATACCTTGCGTATAGACTAAACGTTGGAGCTTGCAATGTAACACTTAAAAGTAAAACATTATTTGATACGTTTGATTTCTTGAAATCATATTCTGTTTCGTAAAAATTCATTTAAGTCGGAAAGAATAAACAAATTAACCTAGGGTTAACCAAAGCTTTCGCGGAAAGCTGTAAGTTATTCACAAACTCTGTCATTGCTAACTCATGGAATGTTTTCTTAAAACTAAAGCAATTTGTTACTCAGCAAATCTAATATATTTTCGTTTCAGTTCTTGGCTTGGCTATCCGAAGCTGAATCATTATGCGAGAATGCTGAATCGGAAATCGACCGAAATCCGCTTGTACTAAAGGTAAGTGCCTCTGCTAAGTTTTCATAAGAATTTCAAAGCTTTTAGGTTGGAGTCTTAAGTAGAACAGTTAGAATTCTGTACTTGTGCACATTGGTCAGAATTCAGATGAGAAAGTAAATTATTTACTTAATTATTCACTTGCAAGGTTGAGCATATTTTATTCAGCTATAATAATGCACGGCTGAACAAAGCAGGGCATTCAACATTATGAGTTGTGAATAATAGATACTAAATTTCTAGAACTTGCGTTTTCAGGGTAATCCGGCATGTTTTTTCGCTGAATGCATGCTTACATGTATTGCTGAATTCATCCTTACATGGTGTCCTTACAGTTTGTATCCGATAGGTGGTACTCAAATATGTTAGAGGATTCATTTAACGGTTAATATTGCTGTTTAGTTTGTTATGTCGTCTAAATAAATGGTGGTTTCCGAGTTGGGGTTTCCATGGAACTATCTACAGATTTCAATGATCGAAATGAAACGCTACAAAAATCGCCAGCGACTTCTATATGAGTTGATGTTTAAACTGTCACAACTTTATCCTGTACAAGCTTCTGTACTACTCAGCTAATCCAGCTATCGTCGGCTGTTTTTGTTGTGGTTAATAAATCGTCAGAGTTGTTGATTTGTGTTCTAATGTAGGCGAAACACCCAAGCAATTCCGTTTATTTTGTCAAACTCAAAAATTCGAACGGTATCATCTTGATTAAATTTGTCAAAGAAATCACAACATTATGATTTTGCAGCATCGTTTTTATTATACTATCCATTTCCTGTAATTTGAACATTTGTATATTGTGAACAAGGTTATCAATGCATCAGTTCTGTGATAATATACACAAAACAGTTTAGTTAAGATTGCACTAGAAAAACAAAATGGTGCCATATGTCACACAGCCATCAAAACATCGATTTACTGAAAACGAAATTTAAAATAAGCATTTATGCAATGGTCTCATCAATTGGCCTTTGAAATAATGCCATTTGACAGCTCCAGATTACTTACTTTGGCTCCATGGCAAGTTCTTGCTTTATGCTAATAAACGAATAACAATGTAACCATTCGAGGCAAAAATTCGACTTATCATTGACGTCATATGACGAGAATGTAAGTCGAAGAAACATGAAAAAATGTGATGAAAAAGAAAAAATTCTCGGAAATTCACTCGATCGCACGCGTTGTAATTGCTTTTCGCGAAACCCATTCCCCAAAAGTTATTTTCAAATATTAAATAGAATTGCATTTGCCTTGACTGAAAAGAACTTAAAAATTTTTGATTGTTCACTTTCAATTTAAGGTCCCCATGCTCTTGCAAGAACCTTATACACACTAATAAGAAGGTATGAGCTGTTTAGTATAATATACCCAAAAATAAGCATTTGGTAACCAACGTTTATATTTTATTTTTTGGGGCTCACTTGGACTTTGAAAAGAAAACCAATCATTTTCTGGTAATAAACCCGGAATATAACCCGGTAATAAATCCGAAAAACATAATTAAGTCCTGAAAATTTTACAAAATATTTTGGGAGATTATCTATTCGCGAAATCATCAATTAGAACTAAAACCGATTATAACGGTATTTTAGGATATTTAAGGGATAACGGTGTTATAGGGGCCAAGGAAAATTTATATTTATTCCCGGGACATCACTAAACAAAGCTAGTCAACCTACACGCTTACATATTGGGTTGTCAGTGAAATTAAAGAGCATTTTACATTGATCCTAGTATGAGTATTCGTTGAACGCCATTTTTTCTTACCTTTTTCTAGTCCAAATACACACTTTATGCAATTTACGTATTCAGTTCACTGTTTACGCTCAGAGTGCGGAACTTCCAGCCAGGTGATGCTTCTGGACTCTCGACTAAACTCTTCTCCTTCAACCTGAAAATCTGGTTCGGAACCATTTGACACATTACTTTGGGTCAGACCTTGTGGATCGTTATCTCCAGAGGCCTTCAGTGTATGGCAATCCATTCACTATGTGGAAGGAAGGGAGAAAAGGAGGGGTGCTCGAAAGGATATTGCTTTAGCCCGACGTCGTCTGACACTCTTCTCAGCACATTCCAATTAGGCTGAAGGGGTCAGCACGTTTTTTCATCTATCTTTTGCAAGTAGTAAAATTGGTGGAACCCATCAATCTATACAATCACTGCAGTTAGGGGACCGTAACCTATGAGGCAACATCCACAGAGCATCTTGGTTAGACCGTGAATATCGATGCTCGCTCACGAGTTGGACGAAGTAGGAATCAGTGTGAGTCAGATGGGGCCTCAGATCAGGGATTAGACTTGGTGTCCACCTTCCCTTTGAAAGTTCTCTTAGCTCCCAGAACTGGTGTGACGACCTCGTCTTCGTTTTCTTCTTTTCTACGCCGATAAATGTTTCAGCGGTCTTTGTTAGTGTTAGACAGTGTTAGAGTTTTGCAGAGGCCCTCCTCGGTCCCACCAATGTCATCCTTGTCATCCTCCATTCACTTCGTTAGCATTGGCCCCATGAATACTCTGTTGGTAGATTGCTTTGACAGACGGATGCGAGCATCGACTCCTGCAGAAACTTTGTATCAAATATTAAATTGAGTATGGGGATATTCAAGTTAATTTTTAAGGGAACTTTAAAATCTAACCTATGGCCAGCGGAGTAACGTGCTTGCAAAACAAGTACGCTGCCCCAAAGACCGCAGGTGAAGATTAGCTACAACCGGGACAGTTAAAGGACCTATACGATGATTAACTTATACATATATATCTGTAGAAGAATTACCGAAGACGTTGTGGGTCCCCAAAACTTATATAAGATTTGCTGTAAGGATTTGCTGTAAGGCACCTTTGGAGCCCATGATTTGCGGTAGATTTCAATATGGATGAACTTATCAATGCTTGTCAAACTAATGAAGGATTTTTGTCACACTCCTATGGTTACTGTACCCCAGTGAGAGAAACATGTTGCATTACAGTTAATGCAGTTTTCAGGAATTTAGAAACATTACCACTCCGATTATCATATCAAGGATTAAGTTATGAATTGTGTTTGTGAACATGTGTTGGCATAAGATGAATATTCTGAACGCCAAGTCATAGAACAGAAGACCTATGCAATTATCAACAAAAGTCAGATGGGTTCTCTGAGTAAAAAAATGTTAAGAGCATTCGCCTTCTGTGCCACCGATGCTAGTTCGAATCCCACTGGTAATTTGTATTTCTGGGTTCATTTCAATTTTTGAAATCAATACTTCGTGTGGACGCCTAAACGAGTTATCAGCAAGGTATTTCAGACAATCGTCTTTCTTTTAACCTCGTTGCCTAGTCTGGACCATGAAAAAGATATCAGTTGACTTTTAGACATTCTAAGCGATTCGTATTCCTGCTTCCTTCTTCCTTCCTGTTTGCATAATTTGTTGAAAGTCCAGAGACATTTAAAAATTTCACCGAGCATATTTCGAAATTGAGGATGTCACTCTTCAATTGCATTCTTCAATGAATTTCAGCATATAAGATCGATCTGACAGTTTCACATTGACAGTTTCTCTGACTGCTTCATATTGACACGTACTCTGACTGCTTGACAACTAATAACTGCTATTAAAAAATCTGTAGCGCAACAGCTGAAATTTGAAAAGTCGTGTGATAAGATGTGTTAGAACTGACTAAGTATGATTCTAAATATAGGCAGGAATGTTATTAGGTAAGAAACTTAGATGTTTACAATTTACTGACAGGTAAATGCCACAGTTAGGTGCTCTAATAGTCCGACACACAAAAAACAAATTCAACAAATGATGATGTCGAACTATTTTACGTGAGTGCCTACTATAATTGGCCTTACCTCAGGACCTAAAAGACAAAGTTAAAATAAGTGAACCAACGTTCCCCATTGCTCTTGCAAGGAGTTACAAGTTTAACCCTCATTAGAATACCCAAACACAACTGGTGGAGGCGCGATTTTTAAAGGGATTTTTCACATCGATTGCCACAAATTGCCAAAAAAGGAGAAGAAGACCTTGACCATCTTGAGGGTGACAGTGATATATCGTGAGCTAACCTTGTTACTTGAATGAAACTTGAATCCGTGACCTGTTGCGTAGGAAGCGAGTGCTTTTATCATTACAGCCTTCGGTCTGCAGCATGATTAAAAATGTTTTCTACCTAGTTCCAGGGGATTCCGTTGAGGCTGTAATATATAGAGCAGATTTTCACTCTCACGCATCTTACTTTTGCACTTCTAAAGTTTTGAAGAAATAAACAACTAAAGTTAGATGATAACATCAGAGAATATGCCATTACATCCTTTATGTCCTTTCTTTTGGCCCAACTGATAAAGTCTACAGTTTTAATGAACTTCGGTATTTGTTCATTGAGTTTTGATGGCGCAACCTAAATTTTTTGGCAAACTTCACTGTGGACTTTCGGCGACCCAGCATACTCGAATGGTTGCTTTTGTAAATTTAAATATAATCAGGATACAGGCTTTAAATTTGTATTTTATTGATTATTTTGTGGCTTCTATTCAAACTTTAAACATAAAAAAATATCAAAAACTTCAAACAAACGCCCCACCCATTTTTGACGTATTTCGAATTCGTTTATCCTTTGAAGCTATACCGATTTCGAATCGGTATAGCTTGGCTATACCGATTAGTAAAAAAAATAATTGGTGTAGCTTGTGTGCCAGGACTATATCTATCCTTAAACGCCTTTGAGACAACGTTCTCATTCAGACATGTGCAGAAGCATGGACAGAAATTTCCCAATCTAAAGTCGTATTCAAAGGTTTTTTGTTCTCGATTTTCGTCGAGTTGCTGTATGTCCTGTCTGTACTATCAATGCATTCAAAAGAGTATTCTCACCTTTGTCTTTTTTTCTTGCTGAGCCTTAACGACTCGCCACATCGCTTTTCAGTATTAGTCAACTCGCATTTTTGTGTCATCAGCAGCTTTTGTATGGTTGAAAAAAAAAGAAGAGAAAATGCTCACTCTATTGGAAAGAAGGCAGGAAGTGTTATTTCTATTATCCTTTATTGTGTTGGTGCTAACCTAATTCGAACACGAATTTATGCAGCTGTTAAAATGTTCTAGGATTTGCTTGAAAATGAATTGTTTTTCCGAGGCATTGATATTGAAATTATTAAGATTTATCGATTTGCAAAGGATAATGAAGGACAAATAAGAATAAGCATTTATCGTTTTCAAAACAAAGCTTCGCTTTGCAACAATCAACTATTTATACTCTCCTCGCATTATATCACGCATGAATTAACAACTTGCAATCAATATGCACCCGAATAAATCTGCAACATCATCTGAGTCCTTCATTCAATACCAATCACCAATCACAAAAGCTTTAGCCTTTAGAGCGGTGAATTATTTCAAGGCTGAATTCATGAAAGGAATCACAAAAGTGGATTAAACATCCTAAGTATCCTCTTTCCAATACCAACCAGCAAACTCAATGGTATATCTGAAATCAAACAAATCGGAATTAAGTGTCCCACATTGAAAGCCAAGGACACTCGAGAGTCGGATGGTAGCTATCGTTGAAGCTGCCTCATCTTTGCAACTATCAGCTTGAGAATTCAAATTTGTTATGCATGTATTGCAAATGGTGACCCGTACTCGGAAGCTTTCGTTGTTAATTGAATCTGAAACCTAGAGAATAGTGAAACTTGACATTCTTGCAAAGTGTTCTTGTTCGTCTGAGAAATGATCTGACGTGTCGGGTGGTAGGTGTCCTTTTCCTACAAACACAATTGGCAAATCATTTGCGTTTCGGTTAAGTAAAGTTAGTGCTGTTTTAAGTAGATTAAATCTTGAAATTTTATCGGTAAATGTAAGTTTATCAAATTCCTTTTACGAAGGACGTATGTAAATTATATTTCGTCCTTAGCAAAATTGCTTAAGCTTCATTACATTTTATATTAATCTAACCTGGTTGATTAAATCGTAATGGTGGCCGATGTATTCATTCAAATCGGAATGCAATCCAAAATGATACAATTTTCTATTGAATGTGGCAAAAACGGATTGAGCTCGCGGCATTTTGTTTCGAATATCAGCGACGTAAGTACATGCAAGGCGATTGTTTCTTTGAAATCTGTTGTTTTATCGCCGATTTCATAAAAATCTTTCAAATATCAGGAAGGTTAAAACTAATCTACTGAAAACATCAAAGTGTGTTCATGCAACTCATTTCCCATCAAAACTACATTACTACTACTCATTTCCCATTCCAATACTTTCAACCATTTTCCGGGCAACGCGCGAATTCTGGAATCCATTTCTCAAGTCATTTTTAAGATAACTTGATGTGAAGTCAATCGCTCACCGAACTGGGCCGACTGCAATATATCTCGTCTACATATACATCCAACGGACATTTCACGGAGCTAGGGATCGAATCTGGTTGATGGCGTATGATTTCCCACTTCTGACACCGATGTAATATATTTCGCCTAACTGGTTACCTTTTTAGATAGAATATAAAATAATAAAATCCTGTTTCTGAAAAAACGTGTAAAAGTAATGATTAATACAGTCCTGGGGCGTATTCCAATATTATTCAGTAAAATCAAACAAATAAACAGCAATTTCTTACTATTTTCGTCTATGTTTTCTTTCTAAGCTCTAATCAGTCACGAAATATTAAAAACGGTAGAGGAATATCATTTTGTAAACGATGTCTACAGGTGGCTGATACTGATTCCAGTGAACGCGACGTTATTTAGTGTTCCCACGATCCTTAGATTCTTAGAAAAACCACTAGAACTAAGATCTTAATTCAAAGCTTAGAGGCCAAGCTAAAGCCACGCTACACTAAGTGCTAGAGACTGCTTCAAGGCTGGAGGCATATCCAGATACTCTGGCCGGCTGGTAAACCCCTAATCCAATGGATGGGCCAGCTTGCAGGATTTCAGTCCGTCGGTTAATATTGCTGTGGCTAGTGGTGCATTAGGGGATGACTTTTTGCGGAACTCATGCCGTGACTGATGCTTCCATACAACTTCAAAGAAATATTTCTGGATTATTGCGGAGACAAACACTATTTAGTAACCTAATTTTGTTATGACTTTGTTCGTCCTTATCCTTATCCTAGAATTTTGGTACTCCTCTTTTTCCGTTTTTAATCGACAAGGATCCGGTAAGAGTTTCAAGGATCTGGTAAAAGTTTTTCAAATTTAATGGCTCTTGCAGTCACGATTCTCAATCAATAAATCCTTCAAAACATTCAATCAACTACATGGAATGAATCAATTCTCAAAGTCAAAGTTTTCCATTGGGTACATATCCTTTTAACTAGCAAAACAAGTTACCAGAATATTCACATCTTGTTTTTACCTATCTCGGTGAATTCATTTAATGAAAGCCTATACAAACAATGAATAGATGAATCTACATCTCTTACATTGTCAAATGAAAATAGTCATGCAAGCACATCCTTTCGCCTACCACATATTCTGTTGTTGTTGCTACTCTTTCTGCTGGTGCTCCTGTTTTGCCCAATATCAGCACAAGGCTAACTGGAGAACCAAAAGTATTGGAAACATCAGCAATGAGCAAAATCAACATGAACAACTGAAATTGAACCCGACAAGAACGACAACATTGCCAATCCAATTACTAATTAACAACTAATTACCGCGATTGAATCCTTAAACACGCTACAACCAGCTAAAATTTGAATGTCATGGCTCGTAACCTGACTCTGTCTGGGTGAACGCATTGATATTTGTTGTCTTTGGAGCTTTTGCGTTGATATTTTGGTAGCTAATTTGGCTACTATAGTGTTCTATGAACTTTCCGGATAAGGATTATCAAATACGGGAATGTCGAAATGTTTTGTTGAGGGATATTGAATTCAGTTGAAATTGGATTTGCAGAAGGATCCTTTAACGTCAATCAAAATTTGTGAAAATTCCACGAAAACGAACAAGCAAATATTGTGTAGAACGTAAATTCTCCGAAATTTTCATGGTATCGTGATATACGCTTGAAATTAATCCTCCATGCTCAATGATAGCGAATCGTTTAGTCTATTTGATTAGAATGAATAATATCGGTTAATACTTTTTGATGAGCTGTAGGTCAGCTGGAAAACTAGAGAATGGCATTCAGTTGTATGTAGCAGAATATATTCAGTTGTAGCAGAATATGTCAATTGGGCGCGCTTCTGACACCGCTTCCTTGTGAATGATAACAAATTGCCAAAACTGGTAGCTATCCCATATGGTGGAAATGAGAAGTCCAATTTTTAAATTTTTGTTTTTCTAATTAATTGGTTAAAATTGAAACCATTTCGCTGTAGTCTTTGAACGATATTGAGAGCATGGAATGTATGTGACAGTCAGCTCATGGGTTATTCGGTCAGCTTATACATGGAAGCCAAGTAGAGGTTCTATGCTTTGGTCACCAACTTTTCCAGCTTTTTTGCGTGGCAGTCCCACATATTGATGCGATTCTAGCAGTGCATATAAGTGAGGGCCATCGTAATACTACATACCAATAGGAATATTTCATCCTTAAGTATCCTGAATAAACTTTCAAAACTAAAAAATTTCCATTCGCCGACTTCAAACCATCGATATGACTACAGCCAAGAATTTTCAATTTGCTCAACAATCTTACAGTTCTCCACCAAAGTTCCCTTTTAACGTGAATTTTTAACTTTTCCATTGAAATTCCGGAAAAAAGAAGGCTTAGCTGTTGGATTATTTAAAAGCTTCGATTAATAAAGAATTATCCTTTTGATTGATTAAAAAGTTCCAAATGGTTCAAACCATACGAAATGGCAGTCGTAACCCAGTAAAACCCTTTATTGACCACTCAAATATTCTCCCATGTTGCCCAGTTAAACTCCAGCAAAAAAAAAAAAAATAAGAGGAAAAACAATGCAAAAAGGATTCGACCGTTTTAACTGGGAAAGCATATTCAACATTCCATTACACACTTAAATTCCACGAAAATAATTAACTACTTTTGTTGTATTATTCATTGGTGAAAATTCGTGGCCATTTTTTCACCGAGCAATGGTGAAACTTTTCTCAGTCGAAGTGCAATAGAATTGGAAATTGTAGTGGGGAAATCATGAAAAACTTGCCAAGCGTTGCAATGTAGCTCGAATACTTGAAAATGCAACGGCCAATTACAAAAATCATGCTTATCCATAGTTCGAAACTATTCGCGCGTTATTTCCAATCATTTCGTTCTCTGATTTTCATCGTTCGCGAAGGCTTAACAAAAATTTTCCGATGCAAATGATGTGTTTGCTATTTCACAAGTACTTTGGCTGATCAATGAACGTTAAGCTTAGGGTCAGTTTGGTAGGAAAAACGTTATGTAGTTCACTGAGTTATATGCAAGGATAAAGAAGGGATATAGAATGTTCGGCTGGCTCTCGCAAAGTATTCTCTTGTAGGTTTTTTTGCTATAATTCGTACATATTTGAGTTAGTCAATAAAATCAGTTCGCTCAGCTAAACAAATAATTATCCTGAAAACCTCAGCGGTACCAATCGAGTAATTGCAGATTTCATTAATTTTTTAAATGATGAGTGGATGAAGTCCTTCTCAAGACCATTCTTAGTACAATCAGGAGGTAATTGTGCGATACCATGCCCTCGTATTAGAAAATCTCAAGGTAATTGACTTTAAAATTTCATAAAAGGAAAAAGAATATGCGCTATTGGATTATTTCAAATCAACTTTATTCAATGCGATTTATATTGTCAAAAAATTTGACATTGGTGCTAGACCACAATACTCTGACGTGTGTATTTATTTGTGGATTTTTGAAATTATTGAGTTCATAGTCTTGAGTTCATAGGAAGTCTATTTTGGTGATGACACTATTATTTACTATTATTTGCTTTAAAGGGATTTCTCCTAGAAGTATTTAAAATTGGAAAATGTCATAATACGTGATTGTCAAGTCGTTTCATAATAGTCAAAAGTCAAAAGATTCACATAATAGTGATCATTAAGAATGTTTGTCTACATTGGGTCTCATTACTGCGTCCTGATACGGAACGATATATCAGTATGGGTCAAAAATAAATTATTTCCCCTAGGAGGCTATATCAGTTATATCTTCTTCTCAATTCCGCCCTCGTAAAACTGATGTTTTTGTTGATTTGAATTCTCAGCCTTGAAAATATTCTGGCAGACAGACGTCCAATGTTTGACGCGGAACATTCAGATTAGACCATAAAAATCAAAAAATTCATCCTGATAGTCTCCGATTTTACCAATAAGGAAGTCGTACTCAATCTTTTTGAATTTTTAAGGCTTGAAATATTCGAAGGACAACAGGGATACCCAGGCTAGAATAGAGAATCGAATAGATTGTGAGTTAAAAATTTTCCCAGGTCTACAGTTGGTGTATCTGACAATATATACCTTACTTGAAGATAAATTTCAAGTGAATACTGAAAAATACAAACGGGTCGAGAATACAATAATTCGGCAGCAGGAAATACAAAATGCTCGAGAATACAACAATTGCTCCAGATGGACAATGGCTCCAGAAATCAATCACTTATAAGCGTCAGCAATAAGTTGTGTGCGTGCACTAATTATAGGTAAGATTTGCCTAAAAATGTTCATTCCCATTGCAAGGTTATTCTGAAATGCTAACATTAAGATGGCAGCACTAGTCACCAAAAGCTCGAGTGTACCTAGTTGTGCTTTAATTGATGATTAATGAAATGTCAGTCATCTACGGGATGCAGTTATTGTTTGACAAACATTTGAGAAAGACGATGTGGATGATTTTTGTAAATGGAAAATTAATGGAAATTTAGTATTGTTCTGAAATTATACAATTTTTATCGAACGGTAATGTCACAAAGCTAAAAATCAGATGGAGGCTGTGTATGGACGTTTCGTAGCATCATTAGCCATCGTGAAATTTTGCGACGCTGAATTTAAACGTGGACAAATGAAAATTTTGAATGCTCTTTACGCGAATAAACCAAAATTTTCGTTCCGAGTATTTATCGTAGATGAAATTCGAAAAGACTGCGATGCGCTCGGAATAAAAATCCAGTGAAAGTGGCATACGGCGATCAACGAGTAATCACCAAAGAGTTAAAAACTTTTTGCATTTTTGTTTTTTTTTTTCTATCACGGATTTGTCTGAATTGTTCTTAAAATAGATAAAAACCTAAAATAGATATGACCGTTCACACAGTTGCGGAGAAATCGGCTCATTTATAGAAAAAAAATCCGTCTTCATAAGACAATGCCCTATACTTTGGCATCTGTCATGCCGAAAAATCACGAATTACGATTTGAAGACCTTAAGTATCCTCCTTGCTCACCAGACCTGATCTCAAACGCATTCTTGGTGTCTTAATCAAAAAACTGCGTTCAACGAAGTGAGATTTTCGCCAGCAAATAATGTTGGAAAACCGATTGTTTTTGCAAGAAAAGGCGCCGGAAACTATGTGGACGCGTTTAAATGATGAGCGAATTACTCGGAGAAGTTTTTACATTGACTGGGAAAAAATATAAAATAAATAAAAATACAAAATATAATATTTAAAAAAGAATAGTATCTCCTTGTTAGCATTTTTTCAGTCAGTCCTAGTTTTTCAGGACAATAAACTGCAGCAACCTGTTGGAAGCATGCGCTAGAGTTTGATTGGAGATTTTCATTTGAAAAAGAGTTTGCCATTCTTCAAAACTGTTTTTTGCCATTATTATGTATATAGAGGGGATGATGTTATTGAAAAATTATATCCTTCTATCCAATTAAAAACCTTTCTGAAGAACTTATACAGTAAAATCTGGTTATTTCAATTCAAAAAAAGACGTCTCATCTTTTATACGATAAATTCAATGAATATGAACTCTCTTATTGTTTTCTTGGATATTTTTACCGTTCTATTGTAATACGTCCTTTGATATAAAATGGTTGAACGTATGGGAATCTAATTCTTGGACAAGTAATGATCCGGAATACTGGGTAAATATTTCCTTGTGAAATATTGTGTGAGACAATGAAAACGAATAAGAAAAAGTAAGAAGGGAAAGAAATGGACAAAAGCTATACAAATCATAAAATTATTTCACAATATAAATAAAGAAAGAAATGCAATAAATAAACAGTGAACAAATTTCTGAACAAAAGCAAAAAAAAGAATCACGTAAGCTAAACTCTGATTAGATCTTATAAAGAAACCGTTTTGAGGACAACAACAAGGACCGCCATTTCTTAAGTAAATATCTCGAATTATTTCAAGAAAACATTTAAAAATTTCCGTTAAATTTCGTTAATTGCATGATTATTGTCAAAGGTGAAAACATATACGAAACCATCAATAAATATATTAAGGGTGGATTTTCAAGGAGCTCTCAATACACGACTTGATTTCATTCCAATCAAATTCCCATATATCCTTCTATTTGCATTTGTTTTTGGTCGTAAAAACCTTGAAATTGAAAATGTCAAGTTTGTTGCTAACAAAAAATACTTTATGAATCTCATCGAAACGCCGGGAGCTGTGCATCCTTTCGGAGTTGCTTTAACCGTGGATCATTTTCATGCGTTTTATACATATATTTCCTATGAAAATTACAACGCCTGAGGCCATGACTTCTGCTCAAATCAGAGCACTAACCAAACAAATATGTTCCGACCTTTAAATCCGCCTTTAATTCCAGAAACAAAGAATGAATTCAAGGAACCCATTTCTGTAAGATACTCGCAATGTCTCCGGTCTTATTTCGATTTGTATCAAATGAATTTTCCTATTTCACTCGCATGGCGCACATCCACCCAATTAAACTGATCAATGTAATTGAAACTCATTACACACATGAACCTCTTAAAATTACTAATCCCATCCTCTTCACTCGAGCACTCAATGGCAGCCGCTTCAATGTTACTTGGCCTGCGGTCGATTTACCTCATTACTACAGCCTGCATACTAAGCTAAAATTATCCAACCGAAAGATAGCAGCCGCCACTAGAAACAACCAGCGAGGAGCACTTAAGATGGAAAAATCAATGAAAATTATCCATTAAAATCATACATGACAAAACCATGCACATACGAACAGGAATATGAGGAACGGCCTGAAAGTAAGACCCAGATTGGACCACGCGAGCAGCATGACGGTACCTAAAATGCCGGCCAAAGTACGATTACTAACCGCTGAATTAAAGGATCCATTAAAGAATACGCACACTCGGTCATTCGTACGGTAGCGATGAATTTTGAGTGGCCAAACCAACAAATCCTTGTGGCCTTGTGAGCCATTTCGCGAGGAAATGGTCGCAAGCGTCAACCACCCACCAGCGCTTCCGGGGCGCTCCCGACCAACTGACTGTCCATCCGGCCAGACTGATCGGTGTCAGTGCAAAATACCGGCACAGTGGTTTTCCACACATAAATTTCACATGGAAAAACAAAATTCCAGAGGGTGGAAAGCATTGTTGTCTTTAGTACTGTTTAGCAAACATGCGCAGGACACATTCAACCCTCCACGAAATGTTCTCTTGAAGCGTCGGAATCGTGCTCTTAGGTTGGAAAATTCCGATGCGTTCGTCAGTGTTTGGGGACGAAACAATTGTTTTTGCTCGCTCGGCTTTTGCCGGACGATTTTCCGCCGAAGCGATGGGAAAATGCCGAAGTCTGGTTCGGGGCGTAATGTGGGACATTTCTTGCGTGGCGCTTAATGGTCCAGATCCAGAGACTGTGGATGTTGGGCTCTGGAACTATGTCGGCGATGTGATATTGGAAGCGCCCCCAAATCTTGGCTAGTTTCGGCGGTGCAATGCTTTAAGCAACATCTTTTCCTCTAAACGGGTTCAGCACGCGGCTTTTCCCTCATCGCGGTCGAAAAGGGTCGTTAGCGCTTTTCTGTTCGGCAAGCAGAGGAAAAACGTTAAAAAAGAGAAAAATAAGATGCTGTTTGTGATATGCTAGCAACGAATTGAAGATAGTGCGAATGTCTTAAATTAACGAAGAAAGAAGGATCTGCGGTGGTCAGTGCCGGGGTTGCATATGGCGTTGTCGATAGAGTAACCGTTTTCCCCATGAGCCATTGTTAATGCGTTTAAGTGTTGTAATTAGTGTCGCAAAAGTGATGAAAAATTATTAGAAAAGCTTTTGTTCGCAATACGATTCGGGTATCTTTGTTGACATTCAGAGAGCATCCTTGAAAATCTTGCAATTGCGTCTCTGAAATCCTTTAGTCCTACATCAAAGTAGATTGTTGGATAACGTACTGAAAAGGGTTAGCAATGGCAACTGTTTTGCTTGTTTTGATAATTTTTTTGCCAACCGATAATATTTTGATTTCGTTCACTCTCATTCTTTTGTTGAACAACCAACGAAAGCCTACGCGAGGAGACTTTCGGGTCCAGAATCTCCCAGGACCATTATATCAGCCATCCGGCAGATTTACAAAACACGACCCGTTCATTTGTTCGGGGCTTTCATTTGTTACTTATTCGCCATATGAAGGATTCACGAAAGGAAGCCTAGCGAGCCAGCTAAGCATCCTTTTCGCCCGCTTATCATCTCGAAGGATAACTAGGTTGCGGGCTGAATCCAATTGAATAATTTACATTGTGAGGTTTTTGGAATTGTAAATTTGAAAATCAGGAAGGAAGCAGGCGAACGAGATACGTCTAAGTTCTCTGTAGCGGAAAATAGTAAATTTGTAGCCACTTGATCCAGAATGTCTTGCAGGGTAGACACAACCCGCTCCTGTCGGCCGGTCTATTTGTCGATGTGTTGATTATTCCTTTGCCAAACGAAACATTTCGCCTGCATCATCACCACCGTTAACAATCGCACTTTCTGTTGATATTGCATGTGTACTGTAGACAAGGACTCTGTTGGTACCATTCATTGGTGAATGGTAAGGTTGATTGAAGGCCGAACGAATCGTTGAAGAATAATATTTGTTGCAACTGTAAATAAGGGTAGTTTTCTCTATGCAATTGTTAATGCCGGGAAGTAGGTCATGAGGGGAGGCATGTTTTGTGTGTGTGATTTTTATGGGTTTGTAGGAAAAGGTAATGAGGCAGAGAATAGCAAAACAGACAAGGGAATAGGCTTTATCCTAACTTGCAAAAAAGGAAGTCAAGAGCTTAGAAAAACAAGGATTCAATTTGTTACACTGGTGAATTCAATCAACCCAGTTTGAGCTACCCCCAGGGGAAATCTCTTAAGATTGTAACATTTTTACATGAGAGCCATCAAATTTCAAACAGCCTTCCTCGTTGTTTTTTTTTTATTTTACAAATCGTTGAAACTCTCAAAGTCCTATCATCACTTTATTATCTGCTCTAATCTCCTCAATTACCATTTATCACAAAATATATTGTTGCTTGCTATTATGTAGTCGCATCGTAAAATATTTCCACTCCGCGAAATTGTTTCTTTTAGCCAATGTTCAGTTTGGAAAATTTATTTCTGGCAAATTGCCTTTTTGTATTTGCCATAAAATAGCGCTATCGCTCGTTTGTAGGCTCTTAAAATATGAGTGCGTCGAATATTTACGTACGCACAAAATAAACTGGCCGATTGTTTGGATGTGAGATTTAAATTTAGCTGACCTAGAGATATTTGACAATATGATATGGGATGCATGTTACAAACACGCTCCAGGTGGTTTTAATGAAAAGATATAAACAAAAGGGGAAGAAAGTCTGGAGAGTTACCCTTTGTAGAATCTACGGGAATCTGATAGCGATAAGGATTGAGGCAATTGTTTCAAGGTGGGGCCTAATAGATTTTGTCATCTTTCCTATAAAAATTTAGACCTCAAACAAAAATTATTGATTGTAGGCCTTTCCCTGAGATATCTGAATATTTGTGATTCCAGAAGTTTAAGTGTCAACTGTCAAAAAAATTTTAACCCTAACATGTCAAAGAATTTGAACATTTGGTTCCTATAATCAATGCATTTTGTAATTATTTGTAATGAGATGCAGTTTCAAACTTACCGTGTCGTCTTTCGAATTGGGATTCAAAGCAATCGAATTTATACAACGACCAGTCCCATCACCTTAAAATACCTTTAAGTGACACTCCGTGAGTGCCAGTGGTCTTGTCTTTGCCTTCGAAAGAGTCAAACTCCAGCGTTAAGCTAGCAAGCTCCAGCGCTTACCCAGCAATATCTGGTGCTAAGTCAGCACAATCCAGTTTTTAAATCAGTGGAAATTTTGAGCTGCATGATACTGTGAAGTTTTCAACTGCAAAATCTTTCTCCTGTGGACTAGAAATGGGAAGATGTACAAAAAAGTTTACGTCAAACTAGCTCAAAGCCATCTATCATCGCCTTTATTTTGAGGTCATTTGTGAATATTGATTCCGTTGAACAAAACCTCAGTGGTGAATGGCGCTCCCTTGTTGCTTCCTCGTTTGGAAGCCATTGGGACTTGAAATACAGACATCAGAGCGTTTCCATTTTCTTATAATCTAATCTGATTAAATAATTTTCTAATTAAAAATAAAATAAAAACAAAGGAAAACCCTGGTTTCAAAATTAAATACGAAAAGATATTTTCAAGATAGATCAAACTAAAGCTTAGATACTTTTGCAATATCTTATTCGGAATGCAGTGTAGTGTATGTAATAATGTGTTCTATGTTCAGAATAAATATGTTACTGTCCTGGATGTTCCTCTGCAGATGAGTCCATCGCGCTAAGCAATATTGTAGTATTTTTATTTGTGGACATCAGGATTAACTTAGAATGTTTCTGTTTTTGTGTTGGAATCCATGTTTTATCAGAATAAGCGTGAGTCAAAAAATTTCTTGAGTGTCAAAATAAAACAGGACAGTTCTCAGTTTCAAGTTATAAACGTTATAGAACTCCTAGAAGACAGTATTTAATCTGATCCTTCGGTATTTAACAGTCTTCCATGCTAATAATTGTGATATTTCTAGAGCTCTTTGGCTTCTTTCGTCCACCTACCTAGGTCGTCTGAAAATTTCTTTAAGGGAAGCTGAAATTTCATTTGTTCCCGTTTTGGGTTTTTCCGAAAAGATTTGACACCCCTGTAATAGTTTATAATGTGACATCTGGTTTCAAAAAAGGTTCAAAAATTGTGAACTCTGTTTTCTTTTGTGGATCAATGTTGCCTGGGAATTCCTTTAAGGGAATAAGATATTTAGACGGTTCACTATGTCAGAAAACTCTTTAAACTGATCAGCCTGAAATTAATTTGTCTTCTTTTTGCGTTTGCTGAAAAAAATGACACCTGCGTGCCATTGGAGAACTCCTTTTCGTCACAGTTAATGGTCAAATGAAAGCCTCGTGGCTTTCATGATTTGACGATAAATGAACTGCTCAAGTTTGTCAAATTGTTGACCGAAAACCATTTGGTCTAGAAACTCGCATTAAAAGTTACCCAGGTATGTCCGACGTATCACGAGAGGTGGCTAAGATATCAAACAAAAGAGTATAGAGTCTTTGACATTTATATACCTATACCTATGTGGATCTCCGTGAAATAGACTTAAAATTTGACACTGCAGATGAACAATTGTGAACTAAAACTAAACGTCGATGACTGTCGATGTCGACGAG
Organism: Stratiomys singularior; assembly: GCA_954870665.1. NCBI lineage: Eukaryota > Metazoa > Arthropoda > Insecta > Diptera > Stratiomyidae > Stratiomys > Stratiomys singularior. The sequence continues at coordinate 157,836,383 of OX940878.1, read as the reverse complement.
ACAGTCAAAAATCAATGATTCGTCTCTAAACGCATTTTTGGCAATCACCACTGAGTTCGTGATCGGAAGCAATAATAAAAACATTGGGCTGGTGTTGATTAAACACAAAATTAAAACCCCCTTTTCCGGTTTTTGTTCAGCTAAAGGTTATTATCGTTATTTTGACGCAGCTTTTTAATATTCTTGAAATAATGTTGGGTTTTTTGTGCTGTCGAAATACACCAGGAAATTATCTTGGCATTGATTCTATGAAATTAAAATTGGTTCAAGGGTTGGACGACAAATACCAAAAATAATGAAGAAACAACAACAAAAAATAGAAAGTTTTCACTAAAAAGAAGGGGTTTTATAAAACCCCTCCTCGCTGAAGCCTGTAACTTTCCCCGAAGCCAGTATCTTACTTTCATATTATTTTTATTTCGTTTGATTTGATTTTGCTTTTTTATTTATTTTTGTGTTAATTGCTTTATTTAACAATTTTTTCAAGGATTTGTGAATTAGTTTTCCATTTTTGAATTGTTCTTTTTGGTGTAGTTTTTGAAATTTTTCATAATTATTTGATTTTTGGTCATTAATTTTGTCAATAATAGAGGAAGGGCTGCAGCGTCTTCCTTTCGCTGGTTATCCACCGGTTCCGCACAAGAAACTTGTTGTACCGCCCAGCCTGTAAGTTTGAGCGCCTCCGAGACAATCAAAGATGTAGATTCTTACCAATAGCACACAGAATAATGTTGCCATATTTGTACAGAAAACAGTTTGGATTCTGTTGTATCTATCCAAACGACTTTGACGTTATCGAAGTTTTCGAATACCTCGTTTTCGTTCTGGTTGAGATTGTAAGCTTCCTGTTATACTAACATTAAGTAGACATTCTCGTATATCTAACACTGATACATGCTTCAGATATGCTTCTCCCATAATTTTCGAACCGTTCATCGTTTCGGATTTATACCTGTACCTGTGGACTTTACCTTTCTGTTCTCACAGAGGACTCTGCACGGGCTTTCAATTTTTTATCATACATTTGATACGATATTGCAAGAGAACGTTGCCTGAATTGATGACTGGATCCAAGTTTGTCGTAATCTTTTATTCTGTGTTCCCACTGGGCTGCCATTTGTATCCTGTACTTTTCTGGTAGATGTTAAAATAGCGTATATTTGCATCAACTCCGATTTTCGTTTTGGAAATCCGTTTTTTTTTGTATAAAACTATATTTTTCTTTGAATTATACTCACGTTATGTTCTATTTCTCGCAAATGTAGTCAATTGTCTCATTGTACTCTCATCTCTGTGTTGAAGTATGAAAAACCGGTATCGAAAAGTCCGGAAGGCTGAAGTTGCGGAGCCCACACAAGTGAGTTATGAGCTGCACTTGGGAGCCTCACTGTGCCAATCCATCGTGACTCGTGTACTGACCTATTGGTGATAACGTCACGATGACATTTGAGGATTACGAGGGCGAGTTTTTCAATACAGTTTTTGAATAAACCTTGCCAATTTTTTCTTGTTCATTACTCTATTCAGAGCAGACCACTGGACTTAAATCTCAGTTGAGAAGAATGGCCTTCGCGACAGCCTCGGGAATCCGCAGGTAGATTTAATAAAGTAGGGCCCTTAATTCATCAACCAATTATTTTTGTAATGTAAAAGCTAGTCTTTACCTTTTTCGGATCCTTCGCAAAATTGCGTGTCCTTTGCAGCTTACTATTGAGGACAATCTCTACACATTTTGCATGCATCGTTAGTGCACGCCTTCTTATTTACAAAGTTATCTTTGGTTAGCTCGGCGATAGACTTTTTTGCACAGAGTTTAAGTTTAACATTTTATTTGTCGATACTGAGGGCTGTTAACTGCCTGGTGTTTGCTAGCGCATTCGTCGTAAACGTGTCAAAGTAGGCTAGTGCTTTGTTCACTGTGTAGACCAAAACTTTGTCAATATCTCGTGTGATGGCTTCCAGGATGTCACTTAGAGTAAGCACATAGTTTAGTAGTGAAAAATGTCCTGCATATGGTAAACCTCTGTTGACATGTTTTCCAGGGAGTGAACTAACCACTATAAGGTCACTAACCTGCTTTTCGATATTATTGGGGACCGCTCTCAGATGTTATCGCTCACTTATGTTGCTCTTAAACCCTCATTCATTATATAAGCCGTCACGTTTTCGATGGCTTCCTCCACATTAAGATTTTCAAATGTCAAAAATAAAAAATTCGGCTTGTTACGGGTTTGTAAAGGAAAAAGGTTCGATTTTGTAAATATAATTAATTGATCCTTCTGTTACTAGCCCAGAAGCGGCCTTGAACGAAAACGCTGGTCAATGCTAACATGGGAATGACCAATACACCCTCCTGAAGAAGGAGACAGAAGGAAAAAAAATCCTGCTGTTATTCGTTTACAGTCATTCAACACGCTGGCAGTATTCACTCTTTAAACGTCATGTTCAAACTGGGCAAGTGTCAAACTTTTTGAATTATTTCTAATAGGGCTGGGCACGCTAAACTAAAGGGAAGTGTTGCACTGCGTTTATTTGCCGTCATGAAATATGAATTCGTAATGACGATTAGTTCGTTGACTAATGAAGTATGTAAAAAGCTCGAACCTTTTGACTCCACTTACGTATTTGGTATTTACTTGAATATTTTTTATCACAGAAGACAGTCGCCCCGAATATCCTTTTTTGTTTATATTTTAAAGCTCAAGCAATGTTGGTTACTATAATGTTCTCGTTGTCAGGCAATGAAAACTTGTAATGTGTTTTACTTGATTTTATTTGATGTTTTCTTATTTGCGATTTTTCACTCGAAGAAACAAAAAATTAAAAATAGTTCTTTTAAAAATAAAATTCTATCATACGTATATCATACGCAAATACATCTCATCAAGGGATGACAACATTTAAATATGCGGAAATCGAAATTTTTTGTCTATTTTCCCAATAGAAAATGAAAATGATATTATTACAATACGTTTGTATTTGTGTATTTTCCGAAGGTCAAGGCAGTATTATCCAGTAGGGAATCTATTCCTTGCAGCATCGACGTAAGATAATGTTTGGATGTTTTCAAATCAATTTAAATTATTGCTTAGAGGCATGAAATATTCAATGATTTATTTGTATACGCCATAATTTGGTATCAATATCAAAATCAAAAATAAATCCACTTATCCCACCCGAAATTCAATTTCTCCCGATTCGCTGGAGCACTTTTAATATTTCCCAGCGTTAATCGCAGCTTAAACTGACTCCCAATTGTTTCCGACAATTTTCTCCAAATTGTTTCAAGCTTTTAATCTTCCATCACAAAATTTTCACATTCAGTCATGAAACGCCAATTTTAAAGGCAAACCACCTTCTAAAATGTTTGCCATTACTCCCAGAACGTAATGCCAGTCCTTAAGGAAAGAAATATCCTCGTAGCGTTGCCGCTGTCGTGTCTAATGCTTAAAAAATGTCCCTAAACGAGCCTAAAAGAATTTTCCAGCTTTTTTCAGTCTCTCCCTCTTTCTCTCTGCTTCTCTCTTCGTTTACTGTTACTGCTCCCACGCTCATATCGCTTGGGAGACAACAGACGAAATGACGTCGAAAAAGAAAAACATGGAAATGGATGAAGAAGTAAGAAGGTAAAGCATGCAGAGTTTAATCCTCGTTTGGGTAGAATTTTTTTTGGTCCTAACTCTCTCCATACAACAGTTGATACCTTTACTACTGTAGTATATATTCTGTAGACGATGCGGTTGTATGAATTTTTTTTTATTTCGTTTCGCCTCCTCATGAAATTTTAATCCTTCCGTTCCTTGAAAAGAAACCTGAGAAATGCGGGAAAGTCGGTCGTTGGTGGAATTATGTTATGGGATTCACGTTAAGGATCTTTGAATGGTGAATGAGGGTGGTATGCAACCAAGTATGGAGAGATTTCTGGTTTTGTTCGCGTTGAGGCGCTGTTTTTGTTTTTTTTTCTGAGAGCATTTTGTTGAGAATTATCCTTTTAACAACGCCAATGAAGTTTTTTTTCGTGCCTGAACCCTGTCTTTTAATTTTTGGGATCGTAGCAGAGGTTTAATGTCGGCCACGAAAGGCTTTGCGATTTGTGTTGAAAAAAAAAATTGTTTTTTTTTTCCACTCTGTTATTAGTGATTAGGATGATAAATGCTTACAGATTAGCAATTTTATAAATAAGAACTTATGGTCGGGATCATTTAGGATATTGAATAAAGGGACGTTGCATAGGAAATTTTCTGTTTAGAAAATGATTTATGCGGATATTCTAGTTTGAAATGAAGTAGAAACAGAGAATATGAAATTCAAAGCAGTTTTTATTTGCTGGAGATATTTCAGTTCATATTCAGTATTTCTATTTACACAAGGTTCGGACCTGTAGTGGTTTTATTACTTGATCCTTTGAAATCGAATTTCCTCTATAACATTTCAACGAATGTTATTTACTTTCCGTAAGACTTGTTCAAAGCAATATTTTTATCGATTTCATCACTGTTCTGGCTGAAAATGTTGTGAAAAACTTCATTATACAATCAGAAAATCCTTTCTAAAAAGGTGTCAAATTGTCATAGCCTTTTTTTAAACAAGAGCTCGTTTGGTTTTTCCAATTCTGTTCGTTTTTTGCTCTGACGTGTAGAAGGGTTAATTTATTAATGCGAAGTTAAGCTTCCTTTCTCTTGCTATCCCAGCTTACTTCGTAAATCCAGGAAAAGGATAACGGTTTTCTGCAGCAGGTTCATTAATTCTTGTCATTTGGATCGCCTTGGAACATTTGGAACATTTGGAACATTTCGCTTGGAACATTTTCAAACCAAGCAAGGTTGACTTAAAAGATTTATACGCGTCCTCGAAGCAATCAAGGTAGGATCCAACCAAAATGCAGGGTGAGAATATTTTCGATGGGTCTGATGACTTTTGTTGTCTGTCAAAATTCAAGGGATTTTCTTTACTCTTTTTCTTAACAAGAGGATTTGTTGAATAGGGAGGAACTGTCGCCTGTGATTTTTTGTGAACTGTGAGATTTTTAAATTGTGTTTCAAAGAGATACGTCATTACATTTTCATTCGTTCGGTGCTGCCCGGCTATCTCAGGACACAGTTTTGACATTTAGAAAAGCAACCTGTCCGGTCCCTGATGGTCTTTCGGGGAGTGATGACCTTGGCTATTCTGTACCTCCACCCACAGGTCTTATAGATCTTACAAGGGACTTAGCCCTTGCTTCCATCATGAGCATTTGCTTCAATTTTTAAGGGTCTGAAAGGACTCCAGGGAAAGACAAGTGTACGCAAAGACAAGTATTAAAGGAAACATAACAAAATCACAAAAACGCGTAGTAAAGCTACAAATTAAAAAAAATATCTCACCCAAAACTTAAGCAATTCTTAGTTGCGCTTCAAAAAAAAAGTTGTCTAAGATTTAAATCTTAAATCTTAGACAGCTGTTTGCTCGCTCGCTTCGAAATTGCGACTGCAATTTCAGTTTGCATCTGAAAATACAATTTCAAAATTTAGATTGGTTGCCTTTTAAATTTAGATTGCAAATGGCAACGAAATCAGATAATTTTTTTCTAGAATTTCGTGATGACTTTTCATTAGATGTTGTTGTTTGTGTAGGACTACCTTTGAAATCCTTTGAATTATACTTTAGTATTTCTTGACCTCCTTTTTTCACACTTTTTCATGAATATATTGAAAATTTAACATTAAGGAAACCGTGCAACCCGAACTTTGCTAGTAGCACTGATGTGAAAATATTGCTCAAATTTTTTACTAAATATATTATTAAATATTTCTCCTTTCATCTGGAAAACCGTGAAAATTCATGTAAAACATTGAAATCATGAAAGAAGATTCAACAACTTTTTCCAAATGATTGCATATCAATATTGATCCATTAAGCCCAGGATTTATGCTCTCGTATATATGTTATATCCAATGGCAACGTAGGGATAATATTTCCAACACATTTTAACGTTTTGGCTTCCGTTTTTCCCACCGTCATGTTCCATTGCCGTGTTGACCCTTTTAAGGCAAAAGGTTATCAAAACACTAAATCGTAACATTAAAAAAAATGAAAAACAACCCTTTTTAATATTTGAATAAAAAAAACCAGCAAACAAACATCCTTCTTTATAGAAATGAGTTTTGCTCCTAACTGAAAAAGTGTTTAAAAGCCGTGAAATAGCTGGAAAACATATTTTATCATCTACAAAGCACAAAACAATTGAATGAAATATCCATCCATTGATTTCACTTTGTGGTCGTAGACCATTGAATGTGCATATCACTAATATGTGCATGTGTGTGTACATAAAACAAAGTCCTAAAGAGTGATGATAAAGTGTTAGTTGTAAAGCAAATAGTGCAAATAATGGTGGAAGCTATGAAATTGTAGCTCGTGCAGCATGTAGACGGGAAGGAAGTTGAAAACTTTTCCGTAGTAAATTTAATACATTCCGTATCGATGCAAATTCCCGAAACCTTGCAATGGCAACATCGACTAATCTACAAAATGGAAATGGTAGCAGCAGTGGCGGTTTGAATGGAGAAGATAATAGCCATGGTAGTGAAATAGAGTTGGCAGAATCAAAAAACAAACAACAACCAGACCTACCATCGCACACACCGTCGACAATTTTGCAGAAACAAGGCCCGATTGCGGGGCTGCATCACATGCAACAACAGCAGCAACAAAATCAGCAACAAACAACCCAGTACGAGCAACAACAACATCGAAAAGTTCTAAATCAACGACTTCTGAACGGCTACCGGTTGCCTGCTTCCATAGGACAATTCGGTAGTGGGAGTAGTGGTGGAGGTTGTGTTGATAGCGAGGATTATAGCCAATATTCTGAAATCACTGATATGAGTCGTCGAATACAATTGAATGGTGGCAGTGAACTTCAGATCGACGATAAAAATATTTCACTGCATATCAATAACAATCCGTTTGTTGGGCCTGCAGGTTTGGGAACAGCAGTCATGAGTAATTCGGTGCATGAAGATGAGAAGCAAGCTAGAGTAACTATAACGCATTACCGGCAAAATTTCGATGAATATGCTGACCCAAGCAAATTGCGCCCTAAAAGACCGCACAGTATTCCTGTAACTTCACCTCTAAACGACATAAACAACGATATAAAGACAACGATTTATAGCAGTCAGCAACAGCAACAACAACGATTAATAAGCACACAAAGGTACCACCAGCAGCAACAACAGCAACAGATCCTGACGCCCTCCCATCAAAAGGACGAAAAAGATGCAATGTATGGGTCAGTTGCATTTTATGGTACCTATCGGAACAGCGCTACTGCCCGTTTGAATCCTCGTCCGAACGAACATGTGCTTCTGTATACTCCACCCTCTCCTATCACAATCCAATCGCAGTTACAACAACCGCAAAGCGGAGCCTATCCGGCTGTACCAAGACGTTCCCATAGTACTCCTCGTCCGCCTACCCAACCTCCAACAACCCCAACCGGGCATGCCACCAACGTTATAGTTAATGGTCAAATTGTAGCGAACCAAAGACCCCGAAGCTTGGACCGATGTAATGGAATCGAGAAAACTTATAAGCCGCCGCCAATACCTATACGTCGTTTATCACAACCTATCAATACTAACAGCCCGATTATATCAACGTCTGCGTCTAAGATGCTAACACAAAATTCACGCACAAACAGCATAGGCAGCAGTGGTCCTAGTCCATCCATAACGTCACACATTCAAAAACCGATGCCCGGAATGCAACCATCGCAGAGCATGTCACCCAGTATAGGAGGTATGCGACATTCAGCTACGTTTCATGGCGAAATCAACAGACAATCTCCTTTGGCGTTCTTAAATCCGTTAGAAAATGGAGGTCCGAGTAACATGTCCGACTCGGCACTTAGCAGCATGATGAGCCCATTGAGCGGCGGGAGCGCGTCTACCGCTAAAAGGAAACCTGATCGCCCCCTGTCTTACGCATACGGAACCATTCCAGATCAAGCATTCCTAGAAAACCAACTTCGCATTTATTCCGAACAACTTCGCACTATAACCGAAAGCGTTCGTAAATACTCGGAACAAACTAAACTGCTCTCAGAACTGAAACGTCAACAACAGCTCCGAAAACAACATACACAACCGCAACCAAACCACCAAACGCCCACCTCAATGACTTCGTCAAAATCTGCCAATAGCTTCCTGGCCAATCATGACTCGGAAAGCAAATCGGGAAGCGATCCAGTTCAAACACCATCCCACCAACTAAGAGTATTTTTGGATAGTATTCGAAGTTCCATGCGAAGTGATATGCCGCCGGAAGACAGTTCCACTAACCCATCTACCAGTGGAGATGACAAGCCTAAGGTTCCTTCATCCAAATCTCATTCAGATTTGAATTCTCAAATCAGTGGAACCACCCCTTATACAGCTCCCCAAAGTCAAAAACCGAATGCCACCACACCAGTTCGTACACCATCCGATCAACTTCGTATGATCCTTGATGCTATTCGTTCTAACCAACATCCAGAGGGTGATCCACCGCCATTAGCCACAATCAAAACACCACCCAAAGAACCGACAGGGACTCGTCCAAAATCAGCGAACATTGAGAGCCTTGATCACAGCTCGACTACTCTGGAAAGTTTTCATCAGATCTCGGATAACTTGCGTATAATGAGTCAAGATTTGGAAGCTTTGAGTCCTAGTAAAAATTTACGTATCAATCAAACGTCCTCGACGTCCGCAGCGTCAATGGGGCATAAGTCCTCGATGCATAACGTTTATCCGGATGTTAATCAAATTCTAGACAATTTTCATCAGTTAGCCGATCAGTATAAGGCCGGTGGCTCGCTAGACTATTTGAAAAAATGCTCTGATGCACTTCGACAGACTACGGAGCAGCTGAAGTTGGCTCAGTTGCAGAACAATAACGGATTTAGTGATTCGCCAGAGGGTAGTTCATGCAGTACCACTCCTGGATCCATAAGAGAGGCAGTCCAAAACTTGTTGGCGCAACCACGGAATGGCTTTCAAATTATGGACGATCGTATGCGATTGTTCATCGATATCCTGGATAGTCAGGAGAAATTCAGTCAGGTGAGTAACTGGTTTTTCATTGACAATTTATTGTTGACTTTTAAGGATCGTCAGTGAATGCATGAGTTGTATTTTAGAGAAAGAGGCTCTGAAACTTCGATTTATAAGAAATTTTTGTAAGGTTATGTGGATTGTTTCAGTTGTATTACAATAATTTTGAACTGTTTCCCATAAATCCTTTCGTTTTACTTGCTTTATCAAGTGGATTTGACAGGATTTACTGTACGAAAAAGTGACCCAAAATCTTTACTTTAGCACCACCGTACTTCACTGTCTTAGTGGTGTACTTTGGATCAAATTTTGTTTTTGACAGCGGATTGACATATGTCTGAACCCAAGTCTACCTAAAAGCACGACTTTGCTATCATCTGACCCCAATATATAGCACCGTTTGCCTAGTCAACGTGCTCTATGACGAATTTTGGATGTACTTCTCTGTGTTTGCTTTTTGTCAGCGGTTACACTTTTCGAGGACATCGCACAAATAAATTCTCTTTTAAGAAACGCTCGCGTATTGTGGTTTCACGTTTCTTGCAGAAATGAAAGGATGTAACTAGCAGCAAAACGGTGTGAATTTTGAGGTCCGTTTCGGCGAGGCACTGTTTCGCATAAAACAGTGAAAATATTTTGAAGCTGCGCTCGTACTATTTTGACAGATGTTGTAGTAATTTATGCATCCATCTTCGGTGACAACGGTCTCAGATTTAAGTTCCTGATGTTTCAGCGTTACTTATGTTCATGATTCTGATGCAGCAATACTTAACTTTGATACTCGTTGGGACGTTTGAGGTTAAAGGAAAGGTACAGCGTATTTCGGGAAACATGTTCTTCGGGAATCGCATGTTCTTAACACACCTGGAGTCCCACGATTCTAGACTTTAAAGTTGACAGAGAAAAGTCAAAGATGATGTAACCGTATTAGAGTGAATTCAGAGAGCGCTCAGAGTTGTCCTGATGATACTTTTGCAATCTTCAATTCGTCCTGTTTTTAATCAATTGTCGATGCCATAAACAAATAACGTCTCATAGAATAACTTATGCTGCCTATAAATTAAATTTGAGTTTCATATATGTATGTGTTATTGGAAATACGTTTGTCATGCAGATTTTTTCCGTTAAAAAGATATGGACCTTATTGAATTTGCCTTATTCATTTTAAAGACCCATCAAGCCGAAGATAAATGACTTCATGCATACAAAAACGTATTTTATCGAACCCCTTGAGATGGTCATCCTACATAATATACATGTAAATCACGCACTTTCCATGTAAGATTACACCCAAAGTACAAGAAATACTACTTTCAACTCATGAATATCATAATCCATTACACCTTCTTCTGATATCCTATCAATTTCCCATCTTTAAAACGAAAACCAAACAAACGTCCCTAACCCTTTTCCGTTTATCTGCGGCAGTACAAGAAGAAGAAGAAGCCGATGAAGAAAAAAAGGTTAGGCGGAAAGTGTTATACCAAACCTCTTTCTATTCTGGAAAATTGACAAGGATCTTGAATTCAATTTAACAGTAAACACATGACAAACTACACTGTTATCCTCTTAATACACCTTTCTCAAATATGTTCAACAGGTCGATATGACGAAGGAGTGGATATACTTTTGGGTCTCATGTTGCTACTGTTGTTTTTATTCACTTTTGCCGTCTACCCTTCCGTTTCCATTATTCCCAAATAACATCTTAGCGCGTGTCAGGTCTCAGCCTTAAATAACAGCAATCCTACATACTTGATTAGCAGCAACATAAGCAAAACTACTTACGTATCCTATCGACCGTTTCAACAGATAGCGAGCGTTGCTTTGTCAACATGGGGTCTCCCACAGGATACGATGGCCTATAAACTTGCCAAGGGAGCAATTCAAAAGTGTCATAGTAGGACGAATACAAAAGGCAGTTGAAGAACAATAGGCGGAGTGAGAATGATTGACAGTTTTGTGGTTGATACGTTCCAAAGGACGATAAATGAATGGACAAGGTAGAATTGGGTTTATTATGGGTTGTGTTGAAACATGCAACTACAGTGAAGTTGATCTACGGCTATATGTATTTGCGAGGATTTCAGGAGGAAGTTTCGAGATGAGTTGAGTAAACAATTGTCAGAAATTGGTCCTTATAATTCGCGTGGCAACTATCTTCTGGATAGACACTAGTTGTTACCATCGGAACAGACTTAGTCACCTTTAATACTGAGACTGTAAATAGCTGTCATTATAAGTTTTTCTCTAGTCATAATTAGGATCCTTAAGAAGCAACAACACAATTTAATACAAAAGCAAATATGGGAAACCAAATCACTTAACTGTTGCAAGTTTAAGGATTGATACCATCCGAAGAATATCGATTTGATTCACTATAATTAATCATTATATCTAACCATACCCGCTTAATGGTCACATAGTTATTAGTCAACAAGTGTCAATCTGGATAACAATTGTCTCAGTTCGTTCAGATGAGATATTAAGATTATCATGTCCTTGAAAAACAGCTCATAATGCAATACAAAGTGGTTTGGGTCGATGAGGAGTCCTTGTTTAATTATCAAAGTTTTCTTGTCCTAGTCCAATTCATGTTGACCAATTCAACAATTGAGAGAAAAATTTACTCATTCTTAGTGGCGGGTCCTGAAGACACTTTGAAATCGAGCAAGGATTACGGTGATGAAAATGTGGTTTGCCAATCATTAAATGCTAAATTGAAGATGACATTCGTATCAGCTTTTAAATTTGTTTGGAGTTTGGATTAAAGGGATTAAATCAGGATTAAATTTTAAATGATATGCTCATCCCCAGCCCTAGGCAAGAGGTTCCAGGCTTAACCTGTGTACGAAAACATTCATTTCAACTGTGTAGAAGCCGAGGAAAGAACCAATTTCTGAAACGGATAAACCAGGCCCAACTTTAGCTCGAAAAAATGGAATAAAATGGATTCCAACTATGAAGAGCATTTGTTTCGCATCTAGAGTGCCACTGTTCGCAATGTACTTATCAAATTTTTTCAAATTTACTTCAAATAGCTGCGAATCGAACGATATCCCTAAATACTCTGCGAGGTTCGCATACGGTCGCCTTTTCAGTCTGCGTTTATAAGAATGTCAATTGGTATTACTACTGGCTAAATAAAGGTTACGTCTCAAAGGAACACGAAGCACAATTCGAAGGAATGTATCAAACGGGCTTCAAAGAAGTGTTTAGCGAGTAGCCCTGAACGATTTCGCTCCAATACCCAGGTCGTAAATAGTCTTCACCTCCCTGCCCGAAAAATTAAGCAATAAATGGGTTTGATTCGAGGGAAGCCAGCTTCGCTTACTGGGTAACTCTGTAGCTTTGGTAGTCTAAGAAATGACGTAACTTGATGAATGTATACTTGAAAAATCTTTCTGATTGCTTGGAACATCTTTTAATCTTAATACTACGTTAAAGCATGGCTTCTACCTGTCACGTTAGTGTCAAGCCTTGGAGGAGCGACAGTAAACAATTATGAAATTTTGTACATCCATATGATATGTGTAGACGACTCCTAATTCCAGTTCTTGTTAGGTCAAAATACATTCGATATCCTTTCGTTCAGTTTCAGTGAGTTCATCTTTATTACAATACCACTGTTCAGTCACGCTCTACAAAAAGAGAAATCATGTGGCTTTGGATTCTTTAAGATCGTCTTTCTTCAGAAGAGGTTGACTTTTTTTGTCATCTGTCAGTCTGATATTGCAAACCAAGCTAGGAATCTAGACAATATGAATTTTATTCAAGACTCATGAGTCTTTTTTGAGGATAAGCCCATGTAAACGGCCTTCATTTGTAAATACCTGAACCAACGGTTTTTCAGCGTTCAGTGGTTTACTCAGGTCCTTTCACTCACAAAATACCAATGAAAGATCGTCGATACTCAACACTGTGACATTCCATCATTTTATTTTCCCATTGAAAAATATCCTAATATGGAATTTGAGGTAACTTTACCTCTCAAGATAACTTCGATTATCATGTACAGTTTTAAGCATATTATAGTGTAAATCAGTCAAAATTCCAAAAAATCACCATTAATAATTTTGAGTATATTTTTGCGAAAATCTGTCAAATTTCAAAAAAAAACAACTTCTGAAGAGACACTCCAACACTCAAGCAATTTATCGTAACTACATGGTTGCATCGTATGCATAAATTTAGCCTAGTTAAGAAAAGTTTCAAAAAATCTGCTAGGATTTTGAATACAGATAATTGATAATTGTGGTTTTTTCTGTTATATGTCGGTCGGGCCATACTGTACTGTTGATGGCGAACCGCGTTAGATATTTGCAATCATCATCAACTCGTTCTCTTTTTCTTGTTGAATGGATATGAGCTGTCAAAGATCTGTCATTAACGCTCTTTTGAAAATTCTATCTAATCCCTAGCTTTATTATGTGGAATACCGTGGTCCCGGTTCCCCAAAGGACTTTTCACATCACTAAATGTTAAATATACCTGTACAGTATCGCTTAGTCTATTTGCGTGGAATTTATTGTAAATGTTTTAAAAAATGCTGTTAAATAAATAAATACATAAAAGCTATAAAAAATTTAAAAGCTCAAAGAAAAAACATTGTCAAATGATGATTTTGTCACGGATCGTCATTGTAGGGGACGGAGACTAAACTATTCCAAATGGACACTAGTTTCGAGTGTTCAAAAGCACTATTCATCAGAAACGATTTCAAAAACTTTATAGAAAAACTCATTGAAAATAGCAAATCAATATCACATAAAATTTAAAAACAAAAATCAATTCCTAATCAATATAGGACTACCCGCCTTATTTCTATAAAAATCACGAGGGCACTCCCAATTCTTTTATTTTACAGCTCACATTTCAAAAAAAGGGTGAATTACCTAAAAAATTATTGACGGCAAGGGTTTTATTAATTTGACATTTCACAGTTCAGTTCTTGACAGTTCAGTTCTTATTTAAATGAATAAAGGAGGGAAATACGTGTTGAAAAAATGTTCAAATTTTAAGTATTTTTTATTGATTCGGCTAGGATTAATTTTGACATTGAAAGGTCGCGCAGTTGTCGGAAAATTTTCCTCCTATTTTTCTACGAACTGTGCTTTATCAAGGTGTCTAAGGTGTCTGAAGTTTGCATCGTTGCACACGCATCGGTCTTCAGTTTTTTCAATTTTTAATTGTTTTTTGCATTATTTCACTTCAAATTTTGGAAAGTTTTATTTATATTATTGACTTTTTGCACTCTACTAGGTTTTCATTACAGTTCAATTATCTAACAACAATAAATTGTGAAAAATTATGACAGCGTTGCGTTTGCAACGACGCAAACTTCAGACACCTCTTTATCATCAGTTCCAGAAACGTTGAATTCTAGGACTCAACGGTTTGTTCGTTCTACACTTGAATTAAATTTCGTATCATATATATTATTATATATTTTCGTCGAATAATTTGCAGGCGTCTCATATGTTATAGCACTTCATCCTTCGGCTGTTTTATCTCCGCCTCCAATTGCGAATTTCCCTTCACAGTTTTTGTATTTCTTCATCATTGTGGTGTCAAGCCTTACCAGATGTGACACCGTGCGGTGTTTGTGTGATTTAAACTTCGAGATCCTATTTTTATATCATCGTTTACTATTACACTTCTTCATCTCGCATAGCAGACAGATCTATTTGAGACAAACTTTCTCGCTAACTCCTCTAACAGACGAAGCCATTTGAACATGTTCTTACGGTTCCATGGTAATGACATCAACGTCCAGAAAAAAAAAATAACAAGTTCTTCTGACGATTACATCGTTGTCGCGTCAAGAACTAGTTCAAACGGCATAATATTGTGTTTAAATTACGATTCCAGTGTACCCTGGACGCTTAGTAAAAATACCGGAACTTGTTACATATAAAAAACATTTCCATGCATCTGCAGTTAATTTGCAAGATGCAGATTCAGGTGAAACTGACACCTGCTGGAAAACATTAGAATCGTTTCTAGGAAATGCTAAGAAGCCAGACGCAGGTGTCAGCAATTACGAAACTATAAATTTGCTATGAGGAGTAACCGCTCTCTCAGTTGTCGCCTAGCCCTAAGGTACAATACTAGTAATCGGTGTTAAAATAAAGAAAGCTAAATTTAATACAGTTGTTTTTATTTCCGGTGGAAATTTTTATTTTTTCGTCCGCTCGACGCTCGACCACGTAATTAACTAGGATCTTAGTTCGAAGCATAGCAAACTAGCTTGCTAGATACTACTAAATACGTATTCTTTCCACTCGTTCGGCAGTGCTCATCGTTGAATATATCTTCAGAAACCACGCGTAAATGCTAAGCTGTCACCCATATTGATGGGAGCAAGAGCGGCCCCATTCACACAACAGGAACGAAGTACCTTAAATCGAAAATCAGTTCCAGAAATGTTTAGAAGTAAGAACCGATTGCTACTTCGCTACTAAGGATTAGTGTATTGATCATCGAACTTTGCTGAACTGTTCAATATCCTAGTCGTTTGCAGCGTTTAACTTTCAAAGAACCTTTCTCAGGGAATAGTTGAAATGGATGAAAACATGAATATGAAATAATTATCAAACTTCCGCGAAACGAGAACTTGTAGAGTAATTTCCGCATAACTATGAAAACAATTATTCACTAAAGAGAATAATCTAAAGCATATCCTTGCACATCGTCTCCAGAATGTTACGTTCAATCGTGAAATTCACCGAATGAAATCGAATCCTTTCTATTAAATTTTATCACGCGAACACCCACCGCCAACAAGTCATTCGCCATTTATAAACAATTTATCGAAAACCGCACAGAACTTCACAATATCGGGGGTACTAATCTTCAGATGTTTCCAACTTAAAAGGACCATGACGGCAACGATAACTTTGACCGACATTATTCTCGACTTTCGGTTTGCTTTCATCCTGAATCCCTTCCGTCCGACACGGTTATGGTTTGAAAAGTTGCTGTGGCTGCCTGTGTCCTCCCGCCTGACATTCAAATACGTACTACCCGCACCACTATCTTCATCTCATTGAATATATGATGGTGCTTGCAAGGAGCAGCTCCTATCGCCGTATCAGCCGGTTCAAATCTCTTTTATATTTGCGTTGATATTAAATTAAATTCAGACACATTTATGCAAGTATTTCAGATATAAAATACTAATGGCAAAATGAAAAAAAAACCTTTTTTTGGTTCACATAACAGACGACAACAAACGATGACCTCGTCTTGACTCACAAAAGCATCCTTCACGCATTTGTGGAAGCCACTCCATCAGTATGTGCTCGTCCCACGTGTATTATGCTGAATTCTTGGCTATGTTGTGGATGTTGTTGTTGCGACTATTGTCCTGGTCGTACATAAAACATTGACATATCCTCCAAGCATATACGTACTGTGTAACGAAAACAAGGATAAATGTGTGACTACTGTAGGAAAATGGAGTACTTTGTACCAATGTTGTTTCAAGGAATGTACAGGGTGCAGTCGTAGAGAAAAACATACGATACAACTGCAGATAGGTTCAAATAGTTTGGATAGCTAAAACTTGAATGGATTTTTCGTCCTTCCGGTTAGTCCTTTAGTTGTGTTTAGTCAAAGTTGTGGGAATAATGGGTTAATAGGAACTCGGGAATTCAAGCGATGGTTAAGCTACACGATCGGGATGTCACATGTTAAAATTATTTTATCTATCCAGCAAGGGTGTAAATCCATTTAAATTCGTCTAATGGAACGCTGGGAAAACGCATGGATCGCAATTTATTCAGTGTAAAGTAATTTTAAATTGAACGACTTGTATGAAACCGAAGACATTCAAAAGTCGATGGGGAAATGCTCAATCAAGGACGCAATCATCAACCCATTTCCAAAGCGTAACATATACAGCGCTAACATTCTTGGATGGCTTCTCACAGACAGGGATAGGACACGCGAAAATAGATTCATATTTTAATTGCATTTTTAAGCAATTTAAACACTTAAATTGCTTAAAAATGCACTTAAATTTAAGCAAACACTTTGAGAAGGATCAAGATCAAAGATTAATGCACAAATGAGAGTAAATTTACCAATCCCAATTAAATTCCACTTTTTTCGGTTGAATAGCTTCAACGACAACGAGCTTTGCAAGATAGAGAGCTTATAAATTGAACGACGTAGGCAAGTGAATGGATCGTGATTGCAAGCTTTCTGAGCTTAGATGTGTGCAAGTCTAGTTTTTCCAGCGGTACAAACTTTATGAAAATATTAATGCATATCCTTCCGCAGCTTCGAATTTATATCCCATCTACAATAATTTTAGCTTATCAGTGCAAATATATCTGGAAAATTCTGGGTCAAATACCATTAGATTGGGAGTAAGTTTAAACGCTCTGTAGAAGCTACGCCATGTTTTAATCATTCAATATCAGTACATTTCATTCGTCCAATAGAGCTGTGCAGGTTTCAGGCCATGTTGTGTGAAATCAACTTTAAATAAAAGTATTTCTAAAGGATGCAACCTAGGAGAGTTTTAACATCGAAAGTTTTCCCGATAGTTTTGTAATCGAATGTTTCTGAAAGCATCGCGAGAGACATCGAAGCAATTTAATGACACCATCCGAAGGAAGAGTACTTATCAGGACAGCCTCATCACGCACTTTCGGAAGCTTAAATTCCGCGCGCATAAGTAGTCAGGAAAACACAATAGTTTTCAGTAAATCTGGGGGTTTCCATGCCTGGCATCACTAAATAGAGATTTAATTTCCCCCGAGTTCCCGGAGTTCCCTCCACGTTCTTCTCCTGACTTTCTCACGGATCCAAAGCTCAAAAGTCTTGCCCTTGAACAAAGCACAATTAAGGCTGTCATTTACTGTCATTTCAATCTTACGTTTGTCATGGAAAAATATTTATAAAGCTCTTCCAAACTAAAGATTCAACTTAAAAAAATCAAAAGTTAATATTTCAAGGCTAGAATTTATGCAGGAATTATATAGAATTTATACGATTTACCGAGCGTCTGAAAAAATAGTTTTATGTTTTATTTGGACGATTTCAAAAAAGTTCATCGTTTTTCTTTAAGCTTTGTTTACCTTAATTTTATCGTGAAATACTCAGTGTTTGGATTCCTGAGTAAACCCGATTGACAGACGGTCTTGCGATTGTTTTATAGTGTATATTTTTCAAAAACAACAAGAATCGTTTCTTTCGGAATGAAATGAAGATTCTCCTTGTCCTACAGACGAAATTAAATTTCTACTCAATTGTCACATTTTTGACACTTTTGACACTTTTGACACTTATTTTCCTGAAAGGGTAGGACGCGATCTGAGTGTATTCACGATTCTTGTGATTTTCGCTCTAATTTTTCCAAGAATACGATTAAACGAGATTAAACTTCCCATAGGTCTAAGTTCCAAAAAAGTTCGATGAAATTAATATTTGAGACTTTAGAATTTTTAAAATGTTTTTTCAAATTCCTGAATTGAATAGGGTTAAAACTGGATTACCAGTTTTGACAAAGATGTCTGAGATCTAGGGATATAATCGAGAAATGCTTTCAAATCAAATGCAAATCAGTAGAATTCTGTGTTAAAACTCATTCATAAATTTTGATTTGAGTTGAGTTTCATGACTCCTGTGAAATTTTTCACCTATCTGCGTTTCATCGCCCTTAAAAAATTTTGAACAAAGTGTACAACAATGTTCAAAAATTTGGAAGAGTGAAAGTTTGAGGGTTCTTCATGTTTCTGATTGGCTAATGTTGTAATAATATTTAGGGTATCGTACGAAATGGTGGGAGTAGATTTATGTGGTGTAAAAGCAGGTCTACTTTCGTCACAGATATCGCAATCACTTTTTGTGAAAGCGTAAAGTAATACAAAATGAAATGGACATGGAGATATCTAAGGTCTTCTATTAATTAATTTTTGCCAAGTTTGACGGTGTGGAAATTGCCAAACAATTTATTAAAATAATTTTCATAAATGACATAAGTCATTGCTGATTTGAATCATTCAATAATTTGCTCAGTAATCGCAAATTATTTAATGCGCAGAAAGTACAAATTCAGTTCTCTGTTTTGACTTCCTGTTCAGATTTCCTTCTACTGTCATTTTAACCAGTAGGCTTAGCAAAAATAGTAACTAATATTTGTTTTGAAAAAGATAAAACACTGAAACCGAGGATAATTTGACCAGTGTTTTCACAGATTAATATCAAATTTAATTTAAGTTTCTATAAATGAAACTTTACGTGCGTAACATCCACTTTCAATTTTCGCATCGCTGACTAAATTTTCTAAATTTTTTTCGAAACTCGAAAAATTTCAAAACCATAGAAATCATCTATTTTCACTTAACTGTATGCACTCAACTCGTCGATCGCTTGTTTCGCGTTTCAGTCAATTCCACGGGTATCATGCTTAGGTAAAATGTCAGCTAGCTTATTTCTCGTGTTTTCATAGCCATGTTTGCTGCAAATATATTCTTGGAAACATTCATCCATTATTCACATGGTAAAAATGGCGAAATTCAACGACGTAAATTGTAATGAGTTGAGTGTGGTAACTCAAAACAAGGTATCGAAAAAGTATTCCTTTGATAAACAGTAGGTAAATGCTGTTAAAAGGAGTGCTCAAAGCTTATGTCCACCATTACACGACCCAAGTTATTTGCGAAGATCCGTTAATAACGGTACTTTTCGGTCTTTTGAAAGAACGAAGTAAGCTCAAGCTGCCTGCTGGAATAAAAGTTGTTATGTATTTTCAAAAAAAAAGAAGATATGTAGTTAAGAATAAATAAATTAAATAATATTGGGGCATCCGATCGGTTGCACCTGCAGCGAAAGAACGGAACAAGTTTAAAGAGACAGGGTTATTTGAAAATACAAAGGTCGATTAAAATAAAAGGATCCAAAATCAAAAGATGTGAATTGTGAATGGTGCACCTGTGAATTGTGCTGCGCTGTCCTGTCCATTGTGTTGCGCTGACTCTGAACACCTATGAATTGTGCTGCGCTGACTCTGATCGTGCTTACTGTAGCACGAATCTGCACCTTAACTGGTTTCAGGATTCATTTGTTCTGCTGCGCTTCCTCGGATCGTGCTTCCTCTATCACGAATCTGTACCTCAGCTGCTTTCACGATTCACCGGTTCTGCTGTGCTACCTTGGATCGAGCTCCCTCTATTGATTGATGGTCCTATTTAGTCCTACTGGTTGATTCTTCAATTGGTTGATACTTCTATTTAAACTCCGATTCATACTTCAATTGATACTTTATTTATACTTCTTGATACTTGATACTTGAATTGATTCCTCTTTTAACTTAAAAATATTGGAACATATAAAAAACTTAACCAAAACAATTAATTGTTATATTTAAATTAATTGTTATTTTATTTATTTATTCATTTATTTATTGTCGTGTGTTTAATTTAATGTGCGTAATTTATTCATTTATTATTTAAATGTTTGTTTAATGTCGCCTACACCTCGGAATACGTAACAAAGTTTAGTACAGGACAATGGTATACCTCCTTCTTCCAAATAAGGAGATTCTCAACTCAACAGTAGCCATCAGCTCTGACATCCTGTTGAGTTGGACTTGCCCCAGAAATAGTCACAATCAATAAGCAGTTCAAATAGAGAATCTGTCGAGAATTTTAAGTCAAGCTGGCTTGCTGGCTATGTGGCTTGTCTGGCCAAAAAAGGACACAACTATAAATTGAAGCATAATCAAATAGAACCTAGTCAAACGATAGTCGATTTAGTCAGTTCAGCAATAAGTTAAACGGCTAAATCGAGGAGTTAAACTGTGACAAGCGATTCCCATACCTTATTTGAACAGGTGTATTCAATTTCAGGCAATATCCTTGTTAACATTATTTGAATAAAATAAAATATGTAAATCATTTTGCAATCTTCAGAATATGAAATTATTTACTGGTCACCTCATTTGGGTGACCTTATAAAAAAGTTCAGGATTAACTTGTCTTCTCAGCTCCCTGGATTGTAATCGACATCATTTACTTTTCAAATCAATCGATTCTTCTTCAAAACTCTAGAATCACTCAAAATAAGTAAAAGAATAAGTCCTTCTGGGAATTATTCTAGCATTACCCATTTTGTCGGGGATGAGGGCAATCTCAAATTCTAAAGATAAAAATGTAGTATTTTTTTTGCTGAATTGCAAGCCCTTTCCAAAAGGGCTAAATTTACTTTGATTGAAAGTAAGCTGGAAGTAATTTAATTTATGTTAAATTTAATTTTCCATAATGTTTTGTCTCAGCAGCAGCATAAACATAATTTCCCATAGCCTTTAATACGCTACTTTGTTCATCTTCACCTGCGGGGAGTATGGAATATGATAAGGACATAATTTCATCAACTCTCTGTGACTTGATTCATTCACGTAATTCGTGTGGAATTAATCCTATTCATGCTGCATGCATATGCTCCGCCATATGTGCATATATTCGTCCTTCAGTGATCATCTGACCATATAGCAAACAATTTCAATTTAAACCCGACGACAAGGAATGATATGGGCCATGGGATGATACCAAAGTTGTTTGTCCTCATACTCTTATGAGTATGCTTTGTGGATCCGTTTTAGATGCGAGTATGTGGTTTTGCGTTTCAATTGAAATTCATTCCGATCTACTTTTTCAACCGGCAATTTTTTAATTTCATTTACTTTAATTACCTTTCATGCATGTGGGAAAAAAATACCGTAGACGGTAAATTAATATTGACATGTCACACAATTGCATGTGAAGTTGGCAGAGTATTTACCCTGCGAGAATATTCATTGTGAAAGGCGCACCACAACGGTTTCCTTTCAAAGGGATTAAAATATCATAGTCGTGAATGACATGGAAAAATGTAATGAGAGTTCAGAAGTGCTGTAAAGAGGATAACGAGTCTTTGGATGGTGTTTATTGGAGTGGAAATTTTAATTAAGAACTTTTATGACTCTAAAAGGTTTTCTATGGTTTCATCATTATTAGCTGTTTGACAGAAAATACAAGCAAAAGACCTAGACCTTGTTTTATGTGTTGTACTTCCTACTCCGAGCGTGATCTGTTGTCGATATTAAAGAGTTTGTTTGGTAATCTGCAAGTTGACACCAAAAAATGGCAACAGTGTGGTCCAAAGTTGTCATAGTGGCACTACCGGTTCGTATATGACCCCATCAACAGTTTCAGCGACATCAACCACATTTTCTAGCTGGAAGTTCGAGATGCGATCCAATTTGCCTGTTAATCAATACCAATCACCTTTTTCTGGGATTTTTCACTGGTATTCGTTCCTCAGTCGTCCCTCATTCATGGGCTCTACATGTTCCTAAAGTCGCAAGTTTTATTGTGACTATCAGTTTAGACTAGGCCGGACTTTAAGGTGGTATGCCTCAACTACATTTCCCCATTAAATTGTAATCAAGTAACAATTTACATTAAGGATCCGCAACTTTTGTACTGACAGATACGAAACAAAGCTGTTCCTGACGATGTTAGGGACAACGCAACTCGTTCGCACCACTACCCGACACGATACTCCCCCAAAGGTCGTAACCCAATAAACAGGCCAATGAATAACGCCTCCAGGATTGAGTGGCCAGGATACTTCATGCGGTTGTGTCTCGCCCGATATGCTTCGAACTCAGATCCTAGTTGTAGTGTTTTCTAGTCTAGGGATCGCAGGAGCCCCAAGATCGGTCGTGCATCCTTGGATCGTAAGTTAAACCCAGGAATAGGGCGTAAGTTTCTTTCAACAAGATCAGCTCGCCCTGCGGGTTAAATGCACACAATCAATCCACAGCAGCTCCGCCATTTTACATTCTCTTAGACTTCCCCCGTCGAAAACCTTATAAAGCAGATAGTTATACCTCACCAGCCATTGATCTCCTTCCAAATTCGATGGTGAGAATGCTCACGCCGCCTCAGAAATAAAACCTCGTATGTTATTCCTGATAATTTTTGGACGAAATTGGGGTTCATTGTTATGAATCTGAGTCTAAACAGGGCGATCTAGTGTTACGAAAAGGACATATCACCCACCACCCAAGAAGTTTAAGGTGTAACAGTCGGCTGGTAAAATGATGGCGACAGTCTTTGCGGTTTCAGAAGGGATCCTGTTGACAGACTACAGAAATAAAGGCGTCTCCAGACCCTGAAAATACTACCCTTCAATCATGTAGAGGTTAAAAAAATGTATTAAAAAAAGAAGGCGAAAATAAAAGGTGTCCTCCTCCTACAGGACGAAGCGCTTGTTTGCAACTCCCTTGTTGCGTTGGCTGCCCTGCACTAGGTGGGCTTTGGTATATTGGACTACATAATAGTTATGACCTTATTTACATGGATTATTATCTGTACCTAAAGCTCAAAAATCAACTTCGTGGGAAGTAGATTTCAAGCAACGAAGGAGTGAAGGACGCGGTTTTAATTTATTTTTCGGACCAAGATAAAACATTTTTTTATGAAGACATTCAGAAGCTTTTCGAAATATCCGAAAATACAGAAAAAGTAAAATTCTGTGTTGTCATCCTTGAATTTAGCGAACCTAAAACCGCTCCCGCGTACGTGTAATACTTTTCTTATATAAGGCTGCCAGCTGTGATATGGGTTGTACTATTGCTTTAACATTTCGAACACAATTGAAGACGGGAGAACTTAAGCCTTATAATCATTCGTCAAAATGTAACCAAAGCAGACAACCTGGATTTGGGACATCACGGCCGATCACGGATGATTTTTATCAAAGACAATATTCAAGACAATTTAGGTCCCATCTTCAGCAATATGTTTATATTTGAATTTTGCAGAGTGCTACTCAACAATTAGAAACTTGAGTTTTTGTCAAAAAATTTGTCCGTCCGCTAAATCAGTGGTTTCATTAGACAATGACAGCGCTATAAGCCGCCATTGCGAGGCAGGACCAAAACTTAAATAAACTCAGGCTACTCGTCAAACGGTCAATCACTGAAGACGCTGAATTAAAATGCCGATTTTATGGTTGCATTTATATTTGATAGTTTTCAATACGAACCCAGACGCAGCTATAAGTTTTGAATAAATGAAATTCAATCATATTTATTTGTTGTAAATATGAATTTCAATTAGGACCATCGAGTTGTCTCCTCTAAATATGAAATTTTGTTATCATTGACAAAATTTAGGCTGATGGGTTAAGGTATTTTACTCCAGGATAAATGAGAATGTTGACCTATACATGTTACCTCAGTAAGTTCTTCAGAACTCCTTGAAATGCCAAAATTTAAATCAAATGATATCTTTCTTAATATGTCGCCCAAATTTAACGCGACACAAACACGCAACAAATAGCTGCACTAAATCTTGCGATTAAAATAAATTACTCTAATATGTTGGTGACAGCCAACAGCACAAATACATCCGCACTAAGTAAAGTGAAGCTACCTTAAGCCGGGAACATTTCAATTAATATCAAATGTCCTGCAGTGACACAAGCACAAGTCTCTATCGCTAACCATACGCAACTGCTGACATTCACAAAACGATAAACACTAACATCATTATTATTCCAAACAAGAAAAAGGCTCAAAAAAGAAGAGAAACCCCCTCTGGAATGTAAGGTCACGCATCGGGGTCAGGCATCGTTTAGGAAAACCACTAAAAATAAGGTCGCTTTGTAATATTAATAATAATAATAATAATGATAATTTTGTTACCGGACTGTAAAATTAATTTAATTGAGTTGAATACAATTTTTATGAAAACCGAAATGATTGAAATCAGCAGAGAAGGAAGAAAGGTCAAAGGATCCAAGTACAACGCAAAGTGAGTCGAGGAAAATAAGCCTATCAGCTAGGACTACTTTGCAAAGTAATTTGTTCTTGTTTTTGCCTTTTTCATTGTCGTCTAGCTACAATGTAATGTAATACACAGTCAAATGTCTCACTCCACGCCCACTCGAAAGGACATGACGCGCGAGGCGGCCGTCCGGGACATATTTTATAACATTTATACGAAATGTATTTTTCACAATTTGCTTTTCTCGTGAGCCTGGATGGAGGTCCTTGTATCGTGTGACGGCTGACGCGTAACCAAGCAAAGCAAAAACGAAAGACAGAGGGGGAAATAGAAATGAATCTAAACTTAGAAAAGTCCTTCTGCCTTCCTTCTGTATACGACATCCTTAAATGGTTGAAAATTCAATTTGTTATGGCAATTTTTTCCATTCGCTCCCTGACACTCTCTTCAACAAAGTGAATATTATCACACTCAATTTCCTCTACGTATAGTCCTCGTAATGGAATAAATTATGGTTGAATGGTATCAAGAAGTGACCAAGTTGGTAAAACCTTTGGCAAGGGATGCCAGAGAACATTGCGGGGTACATTTGAAATAGTGAAATACGAGAGGTGGGATAAAGTAAGGAAATAGGCAACATGATAACAAGCAGTTTATTTTTATGAAGTGTGTGTGTGTTATGGACTATCCTTGCTTGTTGAGTGGATGTAGAGTGATTGAGTCAAATTAAAGTCCTTTACAGGAGATGGTTGGCGGGACCGTTTAACATGTAGCCTGGATGCTCCAATAACCTAAAGCAAGGTTAGAACGTCAATTGAGTTTGGGAAAATCTGTCAAGCGGAATAAACGTATTAGTGCTCGTTGCGAAAAAGCTTCTACTATTCTGATCCTTGCTCTAGCTGCAATAGAAGACGTCTACCGTTCCGACATTTATGACTTTTTTTTCCATTGCAGTTACCAACAAATCAATTTTTTTCGTACTGCGCTCAAGGGTATCAATATAAAACGAGAATTATAATTTATTTACCATAATTCCTTGTTGCAAGGTTTTCAAAAAAGTTCATCACTTTTCAAACATTTGACTCCCACTTGGTCTTATTTAGCTATTAGTGTTCCAAGTTCATTGCGATGAAATTCCCTTAATGAAATGTTAAAGTTCATTGAAAGTTTATTGCTTGGAAACGAGATTACAATTAACCTCAGGAAAGAAGAAATCATTAAGACATTTCCCCCTTTTAAGTCCTGTCTCCTGTGTGCTGTCATGTACGAACCTTGTGCTGTGCTACGTCCTTTCATGCAGCAATCAACATCAAATTCTCCTACTAATTATTCCGGTGACTTTTCGACGAAGTCTTGATTTCTTTGTAAATGCTGCATGCCTATATAAAACCAGTAAAGCCAACATTTGTTTTATCCGAATGTCAGAGACAGGAAAGAGGCACAAAAAGAGAGAGAGAAAGAGAGAGAGAGAGAGAGAGAGAAGAAGAGAAAGTGGTCAAATCTTTTCTTCTTATTTTTTTACTATATACTTAGCTTGGTCATTCATACAATTGTGCGCTAGTCCTTACTATACGGAGCACACTTGTGTTGCCTTCGCATATATGCGAGAAGTGGAAGACAATGGGATGCTTGGCTCGACAAATTACAAAAGAATTTTCATTAGAAGTTTCCTTGATTATACTGCTGGCTTTTGTGGGAGAAAAATAAAAACAAAATTCTGTGAAAGACAAATGGTTAGCGCTTGCTGAAGCTTTCGTTCTGGATACCCCCTAAATATGTGTAGGTTTTTTCGGAGTGGGTAAATATGTGTTGTTATTATCTTAGCACAAAGGAGCCGTCAAAAGTCAAAGGAGGGCTATTCAAAACATAATAAGGACACAAATAAAGACAAAAGACAAATAAAGTGTTGCATGGAATCAGAAGAAAAATAATTAATTGTGCGTGCAATGGTTTAGAAAGTCAGGATGTAATCAAAATAAAGATTCCCTGAATAATGTTAAAAAGGAAAACTTGCCCATCAATCCTGTTGGCTCGATCGATTAACAATAATATGCTCTAAATTGTGTAAACGAATCATGTCCATTTCATACAAAAAACAATGATTGGTTTTACCATGCTTTCTGCTGTATTTCGGGCCCTTGAAATCATTCAATAGAAAAGGAAATTTGTGTCACGATGAAAATTCAAATGTTTTTGATAATAGGGTGAATCTCGCAGACCTACATACAGGCAATCGATAAAGTATCATATCTGGTATAGCAACAGAAGGTTACGGAGACAATGCAACGTTTGAGGGCTGAAGAAACGATCAAACCCGCTCCCGAAAAGCACGATAGCGCATAAACCAGCGTGATGCCCAAAAAGATCAGGCGCAAGGAGCGTAGGGATTCTCTACTGATGGAGCCAACAGACGAAACGTTCGATGTCCTCAAAGCAATAGCAAAAGGTGAAACCCTTAATAACAGTAACCTGGCTCCAGGTGGCCTCCTCATGGAACTTAGGACAGAGCACACAAACAAGGGCTCTTCCTGTGTTCCATCAAGGACCCCCTTGGCTCTAAAGCTGCTATCTCATTCAATGTTCTCAGCCAAACTCATTCTACAGCAGAATGCCTAAGGGTAAGGTTGACGCTTACAAACCCTAGAGAGTAAATGTCACAATAGTAGATATCCCAGAGAAAGACGCAACGCAATTCCCTGTCAAGGGAAAACTCAGCTGAGTAAAATGCAAAATTCGCCGATGGGTGGCGTTAACTCATATCTATAAGTTCCTTATCTGCAGACGCATTTTTTGAACTGCATGGGGCCAAATAGAAGAAACCGGTGCTACAAATGTGAAACTACCGGCCATAAGGCTAAAGAATGCGCTAATGCACTAAGCTGCATCTTGTGCCATGCCAAAAGGGTGAACCCTGAAGATCTGACTTTTATTCCAGAAAGTGGAAGGTTCCTGGAGTTCAAACAGGCACTTAGCAAGGGCAAGGCAATTCTATGTTTGAAGTGCTCCAGATAAACCTATATCTTTGTGTAACAGCGCATAACTTCGTTTACAAGGTGGCGAAGGAGAAATAAGCCAACCTGCTGTTGATAGCTGAAAAAAATTTCAACCGGAAAGAGGCTGGATGCTAGTGTCATCGGTCTGTCAATTCCTTAAATTGGGTGCGGGACAGTGATCTACTTTCAGTTCAGAAATACATCTGTGAGGATGGCATTGTACTGATCAGGTGTGCGGATATGACATTTATCAGTGTTTTTTTCGCTCTAAATGACCGATGAATTGGAAGAAGCTGTCTTGGGCACAGAAGGTTGAATCCTTGTTCATAGAAAAGAAGAATGTACAAAAGGGTGAGAACAGTACAGAACGGTGACTTCTATGCAATGACGATTGAACGGTGAATGCCTCATTCAGATTCCAGAGGAAGGCAAACTCTAGAAATAAGGGCTAGGATGTATTGAAACCTCCACCATGAGTCTCACCACGTCTGCGTGCGACTTGTCTATGCTCAAACGACGGCCACGACGTGTTAAGCCTGCTATGTAACGGACGTTAGCCGAAATCGCTGAAAAGCGAAAGGAATGTCAAAGTCTTTGCCGCGAAGCTCAAGGTTCAAGGGATCAAGATGAGTCACATTTCCTAATACAATTCGGCTGAAAAACTGCAGAAAGTATTAGTAAGTTATATTATATTATAAAGCGTATTACAAGTAAAGTGTGTGAGACTGATTATTACCTGACGCAACCACTCAGTGGGCACGTATATTTTCAGCCTTGCCTGGATAAGATGGGAGAGTCACCGCCCCTTGTTTGCTTGTTCCTCCCAGTGATGACAGTTCACGCCTGCCAGAACTTCTTTTCATACTGAGGATGGCAAAATGTTGACACCTAGAAAAAATTGGAACTGCGTGTCACATTACTTGTGTATAGTTCTTCCATTGAAAAGAGGTCACGTCACTCTTTCCTCTCGGAACCTGTTGATAAAAGATTTCTCTAACCCGGCTTGGCAAGACGGGTTCTAGTCCGAATTAAAGTGACGAATAGACTAGGTCCGGTTCTCAGTGTTACAGAGGAGGTGATTAGTCGGTAGTCCGAGGATGCCAACCACAAAAAAATTATTTTTTATTTGTTAACGGATCCACAGTTGGAAAAATCATACGCCAACATCAATCCTTTGCTACCCCCGAATGGTGATATTGTTCACCGATAGTCTATCCTGTCCTCCTGCAGATATCAAGTAGGACTCCTGTCTCCGTGGCCATTAAGTGTCGCAGTTTTGCTACTCCTCAGCCATGTGGGACGTGTGTTTGTCAGGCTCGGGTAATCTAGAAGGAAGTGCTTTGTACTTCCTGTACTGTTTCTTTGTACTATTTCTTATCAAAAGTCGGCGGGTGTCGTTAGTATTTCTACGCGTTTGACGTGTTGATCTTAAAGATTGCAGGCTATTATTTGCCTATACGCATACCTGCATGCACAATTCCGCGTAAGATGAGCAAAGTGCTGAATTATTCTTATGGAAAAATTAATTTTTTGGAATGTGTCAAAATGAAACGGTCGGAGTTATCGAGTCGTGATATACACTGCAATTTTTGAACACTGCACATCATATACCTCTCATGCAGCATATGTCGCGCAAGTATGAAGACGGCATAGTATCCTCATGTCATTGCAAACAACTGTACTTCGGCTGCTGTCGAGTTCGTTTAGTTAGCGTTTTTGGTTTAAGACCCATAGCGTCAAAAATTCAATAGTACTCCCCCAATTATTCCTTTTAAAAGGGACTTATCCTGTTCTATACTCTTCATGGTGCATTTCCGACGTGTTTCTATCCACCAGACCTTTAACAATATTCACACCATTGTGTAAGTTCATCATGCAACACCTCATGCAGTTCAACTCTGGTAAGACTATTTTACTTGGATTTGCTTTTGCAAACAACCTACAAAACAATCTCCTCTAAGGGATACTTCAGCATCCAATTAACGTAAATTACAAGGATTACAATGAAAAGGCCAATAAAAGCAAAGATTAATACTTGAACCAAATGTATCCGCAATCAGTTTGGATAAAATCTGAACAATCTGACTTCCATTTGTATTTTTTTGTCCTAAGGACTCCGAATAAATCGAATTGATATTTCGTGCTGTGGCAGTAGTGTATTAAGTAAAGGATTCTCAAAGTGGCTAAAGTACACACAGGACCAAGTGAACCATACAAAGTCTCTCGACGATTCCCGATAGACGAGTATTGGAGAGCATTAATTTAAAATCTATAGACCTCCTCGTGGAGAAATTCAAAGATACATACTTAATGCTGGAGAGACCAACTCATGAATGCGTTGCGATAGGGATGCTAAATGAAGTTGCTTCCGAATATTGCATGAATGTAAAATAGAAAGGTTGTGTGTATTTCGTGCCTCTTTGGCATTATATTGCATTCATATTCAACGTGCCTATTACGGCAAAGCATTTGGATAATGAAGACTCTTCATTGACGATGGGGATGATGATGATTATGAGGATCCTCCACATCTTCAATGTTACACAGCAGCTGTCTGTGGTAGATTTGGTGTGTTGAAAGTATTTGAACAGAACTGAAAGTCAGTGGGTTTCGAAAATCCTTTTGATATTTTCATGTTTCGAAAGGAGATAGGCTGAAAGCTTGCCGAGTCTTTGCGAATTTTATGCAGCTGAGTACACGACATCGATGTGAAACGCTGAAAGCGAAGCCAATAAATTTCACCAGTGAAATAATGTGCAAAATCTATGAATATTGGAGTCTAATGCATATCCAAAATTTTTATAAGGATCCCTTAAAAAGATTTAAAACACAATACGCTGTTATTTTGTAGTGTCTCTTCTTATTTTACCCCTCACAAACTACTTAAAATTGCTTAAAGCTAATATGTGAAACGCAATGATACCATGTTTTGTTCGTAAGGATATTCCCACGATACAAATGTAACCCAATTCCATTTGATTCGAGCGTATAATTCTGGAGTATGAGTCGATTGCGTGCAATATTCCAGATATTATTATCTCAGTACACATTTAATGCAGTTCGGGGTGTGATTCTCTACATCATCGTCCTGATCATCTCTCGAACTGGTTTCAATGAACTGATTGCATTTCCAGGTTAACACATACAATAGATAGTAAGTGTATCCTGTTTAGTACACTATAGACAGTTGGCAGGAATGGCGTTGTGTGTGCTTAAACATTCGAAACAGTATCTGGGGTGCACTTTGTAAATTGCATACATACACCTAGTGGAAGTAAATGGAAATACCGAACTGTTTGAGGAAATTGGATATATCATCTCGAGTCAGAAATACCAGAAATTAGATTCAAGTCAGAAAATTCCAATTGTCGTTATTGACATCCATTGAGAGGTTATAATAAACGTTTAATATTTATTATGAAAAAAAAAAACCAAAAATCACCCTTATTTGAGTTCTCAATAATATTTTCAAACGCTGACAGAATGGCGAGAAATTTGTTATTTCCCATTACAAATCGTCAAAATCTCACTGTAACTATCGTATGACGTGCACAATCAATTCATGCTTCAAATAGTTACAGGAGGGGGGGGGGGGGTTTATACCTTCTGTCAAAAAACCACCTGGAATTCGTTATTTAAAACGCCCGCTCGCTGAATGGATTTCGAATTAATTTTTCTTTGGTTGGTAGAACTGTCATTATTATGCCAAGTTTGAGCGCTATCTGTCAATCAGTTTGTTTACAGCAGCTGGTTAAGTCAGTTAACCTCGTTAGTGCGTGGCGATTTTTAACATGAACGAAATTGTTGAGCAAAGAGTTTACCTTGAATTTTGTGTTGAAAACAAAGTTTCTATTGCTGACGCATTTGAAATGTTGGAAAAGGCGAGTGGTACAAAGCGTTCAAAGAGGGCCGTGAAATCGCCCAAGACATGCCTTGTTCTGGACGACCTTCGACCTCAAATTTCGGACCTTTCGACCGAAATTAACGTCGATGCAGCCAAGGAAATTGCGCTCGAAAATCGTCATGCCAGTTAAAGGGAGATCACCACCATCCTCAATATCTCTCACGAGTCAGTTCGTACCATTTTGATTGAGCATATGGGCATGAGACGTGTCGCTGCACGGCTTGTCCCAAAAGAACTCAATTTTCTTCAAAAACAGTACCGTGAACAAGTCTCTTTCGACATGCTTGAACACTTGAATTCCGAACCATTATTCATGGAGCGGATCTTAGCTAGTGATGAAACACGGGTGTATAAATTTGACACACTCACCAGTCAACAGGCTTCGGAATGGCACGTTAAAAAAGAGTCGAAACCGAAAAATGCACGTAAAAATCGGCCAAAAATCAAGGTGATGCTCATTGTTCTCGTCGATATTCATGGTCTGGTTAACCATGAGTTCGTTCCACAGGGTCGGACGGTGAATCAGGAGTTTTATTTGAGCGTACTAAGGCGTTATGTGAACGAGTTCGGAAGAAACGGCCGGAATTATGGGCAAAGAACTCGTGGATTTTTGACGAAGAGCACGCCCCGTCGCCCCAAACTACCATTGTGAACGCAAACAAGGGAAACAACTCGATTAACCCCATCGACCAACCACCGTAGTCGCCTGATTTAGCTCCGTGCAACTTTTTTCAGTTCCCGAAAATATAATTGCCCTTCCGTGGAACACGTTTCGAGTCCACTGACGCCTCAAGTAGAATTCGGCGCATGAATTGAATACCATACCAAAAAATGTGCTTATAAAAAATGTTTAACCTCAAATGGGAAATACTTCGAAGGCGATAAAATGAATTTTGATGATTAAATAGAAAATGTGTGTTTTATTTACAAATTCCCGGTTCCTTTTTTGATAAAGTGTACATGTTTTTCTATGCATGATTAGAGTTTTATTGTCGATGACAGCGGCCACTTCTCATTTACTGATTTTCTGCATTAATTTGCGAATTTTCGTCTCAATATCGATGTGTTCCACGCCAAAACATTGAGGCAACTAAATGATTATGGTCACATAGGTGCAGCTGAAATGAAAAGTGTGTCCTTGACGCGACTCAACTGGTACACACTTTATGTAAAGTAAACATGTCTTGAAGCATTTCCTTCCGGAAATCAGCATTAATCCTTCATTTGAAGAATACGCAAGCCTTATGCATGCATTTAAAACAATTTGAAATTATCAAATTCCTTGAATTTTCGTCCCCATCAACCTTTAACACAAATATTATAGAACAGAAAATTCAACCAAATACGCTCAATTGCATTCCTCATTTAATGTGAATTCCGTTAAACGTTAAAAATCCTTTATCGTGAGTACATTCACTTGACTCAACTAACCATCATCAAAATATTCTGTAGTTCTTCCTCGCTGGTAGGATGTGTACCTGTGTATTATCATGATTTTTCACGGGTTGGAATTGAAAAACTTTTTCGAGGGTCTTGCATGGAACGTAAATTCCACTTTGAAAACTATTCAACCTCCCTCACATTCCGTTTGAAAAAGGAAAAACATGCATTTCCCGTCTGCACATCGAAAGTAAGTTCTAGCACGCTTCACATATACACTCACAGGTAAGTTCATGAGCCAGCGATGCTAAGGCGAAATTTTGTATCCTTTTGTTATTCATATCTCATACGTAATTAATGCGAGACATGGAATGTCGGTCATAATTCACTTTAGTTCTTCACTTACACGGAGACTCGGCCCCCAAACTTGATTGGTTAATAACATTTTACATGTTTTCCCAGCAATTGCATATGGAATGGTTTCAAGCGTGCACACAGCGACAGTTTTTGTGTACGTTTGCCCAGTACAAGCATTGACAGGACGTAGATAATCCTTAAGATAAACGTACGTATTTATTTTGAGATACAAGCGTACAGTGGTGTTTTATGTGTTATGCGATGTAAAGGACTGTAAATTTCATTTCATTCACACAACACCCATCCGTACCGCAATTATCTGCATATCTGTCTGCTGAAATCCTTCCACCAATCTAATTTTTGGATTTGTAAATGCCACACATCCTTGGACGTGATGTGTATGTTCGGATTGTTTACATCAAGCAAAGTAAGGGAGTGTGTCTGGGAAGCTCTTCTTCTGCACTGGTTTTTCTTGCATCCTTTCGCCCCCATTTAGGTATTTACGATAGAATTTAGATGTATTTTACTCACATTCGTATGTGTGCGTGTGTAAGTCCAAATGAATATCCTTTATACGAATGTTATTCGCATGCAAATTAAGTTATGGGACTACAGGGCTTTTGAGACTCATTCAAATTCACAGATATACGAGTGGAAAACAAAAGGACGAGTGGAAGAAAAACGGATCCAAGATTTCAGTATTTCTGAGTGGCTACGAAGGTTAATTATGGTGGAGAGTTAATTAATGGCATTTTCGTATAATAATGAGCCAACGTTTTGTGGGAAGGTTTTAAGTTATTCATTTAATTTGATACAGATCGACATTGAGAATTAATGGATTTGGTTGTGAAGTATCTTTGGACGGTTGTGTTCTTTTTTTTATATGAATGTGAAAATAAATATGTCTTCAAAAATTAGAAGTAATGGCTTTTACTTTACTGGATCCTTGCTGGATCTTAAGTGTTAAGGGGGAATGATTTTTTCGAGTCTTTTTGAGGAGAGATGAATGACGGGTGTCAATATTAGAACTTAAAAAGTATTTATCTAACACTCTTCTGCCGCTGGAAATATTTATGGATAGTTATAAGTTTCATAGTTCCTCACTAAAGTACTTTTGCACTCATCGCTATGAATCAAAGTGCGTAACCTATCCAGGAAATCAATTGTATTACCTATCCAACGCCAAGAGATTTCTTAAATGAGACATTAATCCTTTTAATAACCAGAAGGAATCAAATCCCATGTAAACTTTCCAATTCGTAGAATTCTATTATGGCTCCTTGCGCTTCCAAAATCGCGCAACAGAATATTGAAAATGAAATAAGTATTACCAGAAATTTAGAATTTTCCTTATGTTTCCAAGTTCTTCATTGAAAAATGTTGCTATATTTACTCAATCGAGATTGCTGGTTAATACCAGTGTTAATAATTTAAAAAAAAATTTTGTTGACAACTAAACTGACAATTTGACTAAATATTGTCTTTTTTCTTTACAGGTAAGCCTTTGTTTTGATTTTAACCAAAATATGCAAGTAAGTTCTCAAAATGTTCTTTTTTGAAATGATCGCTGAAAATTTTGATAAAAGGATGAAATCTATGTCAGGATTGTCAGAAGTGTAAGAGAGAATAATCAACTTCGATGAGATTTCCAAAATACCTTTTAGAAATTCTCTTCAACATGGTAATAAAATTCAAACCGTAACTAGAATCGGGTATCAAATGACTAGGATTTGTTAGCCAGTTTGTCGGCCATCTCGTGACAAACTCTGTTATGAATGCTGATTCCGCTTTTGGAAATTAAAATTAAAAGTAATTAAATTTTTTTAAATTTTATTATTTTAATTTATTGTTTTTGTTTTATTTTATTTAATTTATTTAAAATATTATTTATTTTTTGAAATAAAAAAAAAAAACAATAATGTAGTTTTCTAGGAGATAAGATAATCTGCCTTGGGTTTTCCAGTTTCATATTTGATGAAATCTCCGAGAAAAAGTATTTTTATTATTAGGTTCCCTATCAGTTTAAACAATGTCAAAGAATTGCAATGAAACTTGGCTGGTCTGTTGGACGTAATTACGTGTCTGAAGTTGAAAACATAACATTTATACTATTTAGTTTTCGTAGGTAATTTAACTGAAATTAAAACCTATTAGAGTCCAAAAACAAAATGCGAATAAAACTTGCCAAATTTAGTGTCAAATTATTCAAAATACATTCAACAAGTGAAAAACTTGGAGACCGTTGGGTGTGGAACGATGCAAACTTCGACGCCAATTCCCCATACCATATGCTAAAAATTATCATCATTTTTAAATTAGAATCCAAGTCTGTGCGTTTGCTACCTGGTTTCGTCAGTTAAAGTTTTGCCAAACTTTAGCACGTGTAGTCAAGTATTTGGAAGGATATATAATCCCTCCATAATGTTAAATTATAACTTTCCTCTTTGAGTCAGTATGGATCTACCCTTGCAGGTGCTAAATTTGTGCATTCTTGTGCATTTTTGCAAAGTACATTTCGACCTAATGGAACTCGCATCTAAATTTTCCTGGGAAAATTGTGACAAATTCAGCAAATTGGGTTATTCTGATTCTGCAAATTTAAGTGAAACATCTTAGTGTCAGCTACAGCCTTTGCTTGTTCTGGAAAACTTCTGGAACAACAAAGTCCTTAACTTATTAACTTATTAACCTTAAGCAATTATTTCAGGAGCAGGGATGTGCGGATTATAATCCCACAGAAGACATCTGTAGACTCCGTTATTGAGAATTTGCTTAAAAAATTCTCTTAATGGTCCAGTAAACTCAAACAAAATCAAACAAACAACCCAAAAAGTATTTTGAGATTCGTTAAACAGGTTCGTTTCCAAAAATCCTCAAATTATTCGACCAAGATTTCGACAAACTTCAACATAATTCACCGAAAACTCACATCAAATCCACCTTTCCTTCAAATCAATTCCTTGTCATTCACATGTCATCGGATGTCTTCACGGAGGAACAATTGAGACTCTTGAACATGGGGCTAAATTATACGGTGAACAGCAATACGATGACACCAAAGAAGAAATTGTGATGTACATGGAAGCAGCAATAAAGTTTCTACCGAGAGGAAAAGTAGGTTTTGGAAGGGAAAGAACGGTGAACCTGCTGGAGAAGAAATCAAGGGTCACGAAAACAAACACAAGAAAAGGCAACGAGGCACTCAAACAGCTAAACCAAAACCAGTCTTTTAGCTTAAAGCCGACAAAGGACATACAGGAATTATAATGGAAAAAGAAAAAATATGACATCCTCGTACTTGAAAAACGATGAATTTTTTGTATTAAGCAAGGATCCACCTCCGAAAATATTAAACCACTGGAAAGGGCCCTAAATGAGTGCGAAGACTTATTTGGCGAAAAGACGAGCTTGAGAGTTACCAACCCTGTGCTTCCAGAAAATAATTGATACTGAAGAAGGGAGCAACTTACTCCCGACATACATATCTGTCAAAATTAAAAACGTAGCATTTTGGAATGGAAAATCAAAAGATAAAAGCTAGCTTAGATGTGCTAAACACGCGAAAACACACATAGTACAATTCCTTATTCTTAGTATAAACTGACATTTATTCGGCTTAAGTCAAAATATTTAAAAGAATTTCAGGTCGTACATAGTGTTCAAATGGACCGAACGTATGTCGGTTCTATTTAACCAGTTCATCTCCTATAACTTAACTCTATTAACCATTCTGTCATTAAACTCTGCATTACACTTTTCATTTTCAACTTGCCCTGAACGAATCCTTTGCCTCAGTCATTTTCTCGTCAGGCTAATTAAATTGAAATTAGGCAAGGGACACCGGTGAATCGTCGCTACACGTATTCAACACACTCTAGTCTCGAAATGAATTGTGTAGGGATGAATTTGACATTACAGACCGCAATACACAGAGCACATATGCTCCTTTGCCGTTAACATAAATATACATCTCGATTAAATCGCATTCAAGCATAGGTAGTCGGTCTCCGTTCGTCCCAGAGCGGGACAACATGATAACTAAATAAGTGCAGTAAAAATTAAGAATTCATAACGTTATTTTCATATTTTGTGTAAGGTAAAGGTAATGGACACACTGTAACCATATGGTAACAAGTTTCCTACTGTTTTCATGACAGTGAAAAACTCATCAGAGTGCTACATGTTTGGTGGCCGTTGATGATGGTTAGTCGGCATAGGCGATGAGTTAAGGACACCCATACAATTTTCTGTTCATGGAGTGCTAGAAAGAGAAGTTATGCGAAATGTCCTGAGGCATGTGGCACTGCATTAAAACTTGACCACATCCCAGTGTGTACGATTTGGGTGCCACTTTCCATAAATAATTTACTAATAGAACAGATAACACATACCTATCTGCGTTGAATGTAGTGACTAAACATGCTGTTAACCAACGAGTCCTGGTTCATTGCAGCGGTCAGAAAAATCATTTCATAGTCTGTAGTTGGTTTCGGGGTTATTTTTTTTTAAATATATCTGTCGGTTTGTTGTTTTTCATATGGTCGAGGTAATGTTAATTTTTCTCGAACTGACATTATGGGACTCTAGTTTTTGTGTTTAGATGACACGCCGACAGTAATTTAGCAAAAAGGAAGCCAAATTCCAATTGAAAAATTAGAAATATTTCAAAACTATGGACTGTGAAGGGTACAAACGTTTCTATCTCGCAGTGGTAAATTCTGTAATTTTGAATCGTTTTTTGTACTTGATAAGTTTGAATAAGAACTTACGGAATCCTTTTTGAATGAGAACTTACCGCATCAATTATTGTTGGAGCTGTAATTAAAAAAAACTGGTGCTTTGATAGGAACTGCATGTCACGCTGATCAAGGGGTCAAAGAGTTTTTCCGAATCAAAGAGATATGGAAAACGGAAGGAAGGGGAAGGAAATCGACTTTTTCTAAAATTATCCAATGACTAACAACCACCATTCCAAATGGCAATCCGCCAATTTAAAATAATTTTCCAAAATACCCTCAAAAATTGTTGCATGCATATCAAGCGTATGATAGAAGTTTCCATAAGGAACATATATTTGCATCCTTTTGGTACTCTAGATACGGTTTAAACTAGAATGTGAAACTTATTTGACTGTACTTCTTGCGCTCTGAAAAGTCTGCCGTTGATCAGTTTCGTTTTCGACTGTGAACCTAAAAAGTTACTTCATCCAACTCTTGTGATTTATTACTATCAGATACTTTTTAGTACTCAAGTCGCCAAACAGACAAACACTCGCTCCCTACACGTAAGACTTCCAAGAATTGTCTAATTGATACGTTCGAGTACGATAAGACCATGGAGGCAGTCGTAAATTCCCGAAAACTTTGACTGGCTTGAACATCCACTATTTACCTTTGACACAATTCATGCATCACTATGGATCCATTTATCTGCGTATTCTGGTTACACTCCTTGTACCATGCACCATGCTTCTGTAATAATCTGTAATACTCAAATAAATTTGGAGACAATTCACCAAACTGAAAAGAGATAACCCGAAAATCAAAAAGATGTTATTCTCCCGAAAAACGAGATCATCGAAATGAAGAGGACAAGAGGACGATGGATATCCTCGTTCTGCATCCCGGCCTTAAGATTTATTTACACCAGAATTCTACAAATGAATATTTGATTCTGTTACATTCATTTTCCCGAATTTCAAACTCCACCCACACATTTCGTTTTCTACATCTGTTTAATCCTGTTCCACAGGACATACATACACTCTTCTCTTCGAGTCTATCACACCATTTTCTGTATATCTCAATCATCCATCGTTCGTTCGCTGCCTGAACCCCCCACCGACGAGACACTCCGTGACATAATCATGCAAGTCAGTCGTACAAAAGTTTAGATAGCAGATCCTTGATACCAAGTTTCGTACAAGGTGACAATGTAAAGTTCATCGAAAGCCATTTGTCAATTAGTCAGAGCACTGGAACATGTTCCCAGGCAACTTAAGGACGATTTGTACTTAAGTCGTATAAGATTATTCTGTCGATATTGGAGAGTGCGGGATTTGTGATCCCCGCTAAGGGTGGAGAGGGATGCGGGGGTTCTGTTTCGCCAATATAGTGTCTGCCTGGAATAGCACGAGTAAGTCAAGCGGTATAATATCGATCTGAAGGAAAAAGCGGCATGATATACTTAATTGACAGGGTAGATTTTCGCTGCGGGTATGCTGAATAATTACCCATGTAACCAACTATATATCACTCTTCTTACTCTTTTTCATTTGACATTGTCCTCCAACGCCCGCCCGGACTCGTTCATTTTTCCTTTCGCTTTCGTCCTACCTTCATAGCGTCCGTCGTCACCGATGTCGGCCTCGCTCGATGCGATTATCTGTACAAATATAAATATCGGTAGGATAATTTCCAATTAATTTGATGCTATTAATCACTTGTAAAGTGCCAAACCATTTTGATCCCTCTTCACTTCTTTCGCCATCCTTAGTCCTTGGCACTAGTCTTGTTATTTAAGTCGGGAGTATGCTCTGGATTTCGTGCAGATGAAGGCGGGAGAGAGGTAGGGTATGGATAGAACGAGTGATGTGATGGCCAAATAATGTGGAATTGATTAGAAGGATTATCGTATTATTGTGGAGATTAGACAATCAGTTGAAGTTTGTCGGGAATAATTAGGGGTTGGCAAGAAACTTGGTTTTTATCTCGTTGTGCAATCAAGAGTTGTTACAATGGCTCATTATGGTATAGGCTGATCGTTGTTGAAATCGTTATTTATTATTCATGATGAATGGCAGCCATTATCTATTTTGAAAGCATAACAAATGAAAAAGTGTAGGAATTGCTAAAGAGTATTAATTAGTCTCTATAATTCTTACAAATTTAAAGCAGCATTTAAAATCCATTCTGGTATCATTTTAAGAATATTTCTCAAAGCTAGTTCTTTTCAGAGGAGATTTTCTGTTCTAATATCCATTCAGCTGGATGCAGTATAACCTGATTATATTCGTTAAATATCTCGTCTATCATCTTTATTGGAATATTCCAGAATGTGCCCTGATAATTGAGAAAGGAGTCTAAGTAGTCAAGACTCGAAATCTAAACTCCATCTAGTCAAGCGTCTTGGGTTTGTCCGCGTTGACGAGTGACATAATGTATTGTCAAAAGAATCGAACCACTTTATGTAATCGAGCTCAACAGTTCACAGGCCCAAAACGAGAAATGATGCGCTCATCAAATGCTTCTCTCGATAAGTTGATGCTTGCACGAGCTACCACTCTGTTGAAACCAGAGGTCCTCAGCATTACGACGAGTCAATTTTTGAACGAGAAATTCATTGATCATGTCTCTATAGCTGTCACCATTGATTGTAATGTTATTCTCAGAAGCATTTTTGAAGTCATATTGCCCGATGATTCTACTGGTCCAAAAACACACAAAGTAGTGACTTTCTGAGGATGTACCGGTGTCAGGCTGTGGTTGCTTATCACTACAAATACAATAGTTTTGTTTATTGACGTAGCCATAAATGAGCTTCATCGCTAAACAAAATGTTCGTATGAAATTCGGGATCTGTTGCAATTTTGTTCTTGGGTCCATACAGCACAACAACCTCGTGCCCGAGGATTTTTCAGCTGTAATTCCTGCACCTGTTGGATTTTGTAAGCCCCCAAAATCAGATCCTTTCTTAAAATTTTTTCTCATGTGGATGGGCATAGACTAGGGAAACTTCGAATTTACTCACATAGGTCTTCATTGATACTTCGCTTTAGAGCTGCTATAATTTCTTCATTACGCACTGTACGATGAAATGGTGAAAATAAACGCGGTGCGGAAACGCTCCATGGTGAATCGAATTAATTGTTCTGATGGATGATAATGTCGGCCATAAAAATGACGCAGTGCGCGATGAGTTTCTTGAACAGAAACTCATCATTCTTATTTTTTCGAAATAAATCTGCATAAATTACCGACGCTGCTCAAGCGTCAACCTATTTATGATAAAATGGCAAACCTAACTAACCACAAAACGCACGACAGCTGTCACTCAATTCGCAACATTAAAAAGTGTTGCCAACTTACAGGTTTATACCTTTAAAAAACACGGTTTGGTTGGTTGGCAGCGTGAATGGTTTAAATGCTGTTTGTATTCCTGAAAAGGCTTAGTTTATCATATTATTTTTTACAAATTTAAGCTGAAAATTGATGCGTCCTATTTGCATTGTTGAAGACATTCAATGTCAAAGAAATTAGTATTTTCATTTGGTTTTTCCTAATAGTATTCTGCAGATAAAGAGGGAGCACCATGTGTAGTAGACATAATCTCTTATGTATCCCAGCTACGATGTAAGCAGTCAAAATATTCAAGAAAAAAAATATCCTTCCTTTCCCATTTTAACCTTATCAAATGTAAGTTTCATATATTGAGTGATATTTGAAGATAATTGTACAATTTTGCATTTCTCCACTCTGAAACTAAGAGAAAGACGAATAAGACATATTTTAACGGTATTATGAAACATAAATTTAGTGATTTTCCCTATGGTGGTCAAAGTCCTCTTTGTGTAAAATCGAGCTTATCTCTCGCTTGTATTTTCACCTCGTGCTCAAAGTGACGGTGTCACGAAAAAGCCTCCACATTCCTGCGCTCGCCTCCTGAACTGCAAGCCATGACATCGAGATTTCCAGGAAATGCTAATACCTAAGCGCACGTTTATTCTGATTTGATCCAAATAGAAATAAACAGTATGCAGTCTTGAATGTCGGTCACATAGCTTTAATTTTATTATCTTTCGCCAAATCCTTATTTTAAATGGGATTTCAAGTCGAAAAATCGTACAATGCTCATGGAACGACGCATACAAGTAAAAGCAATACATTTTAGTTAATGTCACACGAGCATAAACAAAGCTTGAAACAGTATGAAACATTCCATTTGGATCTCATTTTAATAGAGCACTTAAAATCCAAGCAGAAATCTTCCTGCAATCTGAAATCTGCGTCACATTTTCGCCTAACTTAATCCCAAGCGATTAAATTGGAACGCATAATTCATTCAAAGCAAACTTTTACTGCATCAATAATAAATTCTATTTAATCCGAATATCAAAACCGCTTCCATTTCCGTCATGGACGAAAACCAGGACGAAAAAAACCGAGAGAAAAAATAAATAAAAATCTGCAAACAAAATGATTTTTTCTTCTAAACTATTTTCGCAAAGAAATTATATCCTCTTAGTACTAAATTTCACCATTCAACCGTCGCACCATCGTCCTCATTGCCTCATAGTCATTCCATTCATTTCTTTATTTAATTTTTCCTCGCCATCTGCTGCTCATTTCCGTGCATTTCTTGCATCTCACCCGCTCCCGACATTTCCCATTACTTTTTGGATTCCGCGACGGGAAGCTGCAGGAATCCTTATTTGCCGCTCGCGCCTCCAACACTTGACAATGTCAGAATAATTAAAGTTTTTATTGATCATAATAAAGTTTTCCGATGTAAAAGTGTTCATTGGAAAGTTTGTTTTTAGTATGACTTGAAAATTTAATTTTATTATTTAAAAGTTCGCTTACGCTTACAGTTCTTCATAGACTGTTTGGGGTTGCATTTCACATCGGACGGAAGTGGAGCTGGCGAAGCGAAGCGGGGAAAAGTATCGTGGAAATTTCACGAGTTTTACGATAGGCCCGGATTAGCCAGCTTTTGTTTTATTTGGAACGAGATGTATTTTCATTTGGAGACCGAATTTTCATTGTTTCCCTAGAAAATTATGTTTTCGCTAATTTCTTATCCACATTGTAATAGATTTAGGGAAGTTTCGGCTCAGACAGGGTAGATCTGCCTATCGATAAGGGTGTAAATGTTCAGCTGCGAAATAGGCAACTTTAAGCAGTAAATCACTTTAAAATGAAAATGTTGCGGGCAGCGAATGATTTATTTGCTGAAGGAATTTCCACAGGACAACAATCATAATGAACTTCTCACCAATTACACCAACAATCTCACCCATCTCACCAGTTTGATAAACCTTTCACCATAAATTAAGGTAACTAGAGCCGATCGCCTCGAAAATAATGCTCCACATTATCCCCTTACAGAAAGGATCCTCCGCTAACAATACATTCTGCCCGACAACAATCAGAAAAAAATTAAGGACAAGCGGCTGTGCAGCCGCAACGAAAAAATAACCCTCACACTGAAATTAACCGAAGGCGCTGACGATGGCGTGATTCGAGTAACCAATTTATAACCAACAAAGAAACATGAAATCTCTGCCGCTGGCAACTATGAACCGTGTGCACGGATAAATTTATGGCTTGTCAAAAGTTGGTTGTTCTTTTCGATAAACCTACAAATACCATCCTGACTGGAGGACCCACCCATGATGGTTTGTGCTGTTTCGGGGCATTTTCTCAGCCCCGAGGCTTAACTGAAATCACAGAATCATTCAACTTTCTCAACCAAAAATCATTGTGCGAACCCCTAGAACGAATTTCCAATACAATTGAGTAGGAAAGCTTCAGCTGGCCCGAGGGGGTGGGAATTCACGAGGGAAAAACAAGCTGTGAAAAAATCCGAACAACAATTCGAACAGGAAAATCGAAAAATCCCCAAAGCGAAGGAAATTTGTTTGGGCCTTGTGTTTTGATATGCTCGCGGTACGAAAAAGAAGAAAAGGATGAAGGGGAGATTGGGAGGGATATGAAATT
Organism: Stratiomys singularior; assembly: GCA_954870665.1. Classification (NCBI taxonomy): domain Eukaryota; kingdom Metazoa; phylum Arthropoda; class Insecta; order Diptera; family Stratiomyidae; genus Stratiomys; species Stratiomys singularior. The sequence continues at coordinate 157,792,163 of OX940878.1, read as the reverse complement.
TAGTTGGATCATGCCTTTCGCTTATAACAAGGACCATTTGTTATTGGCTGATGTTTAACAAATGTTCTACTTAGTCACGTTGTTGAATGTTTTTTAGTGATTTTTGTATTCGTTTCCGGAGTTGAAGCGATTTTTCACATTTTCCCGACTTCCTTACGCTTGTTTTGTTAGTGCGTGAATCTAAAGTGTGTGAAGGAGCATCACTCGCAATCGATATTGCTAAGGACAGGTACCAGCCCGAATGGGTGAAGTTGAAAGGAGGTCGATGGCGAAGACTTGAGCCTCCTGCCTGATTCCTGGCGGCAAACAGCAAAAAAAAAAGGAAAAAAACGTTTATATTAAATGGAAACTGATTGAGACGACACAAATTCGTGGAAGCCTGAAAAAACTGATTGATGTTTGATGTGATGATACTTTCGCGCTTCAAGAGGAAGAATGATTCATATCCTTTGCCGGTGCACATAATTTATTGATTTCATCGAGGATGATTGATAGGGTTTGGAAAATCAGAATGTAAATGAAGTGTCTTGGAGCATTTTGACACGTTATGAATGTACGAAGTGATTTTCCCCGAAGATATCGAATCAATCTGTAATGAATTTAATTATGGATAAAGTGGATATCATCAATAATAATTTTTGTCAGACCTTGAGTTGTAAATTGAATGACGCCGGATATAAATGGGTGAATTTAAAGGCTTTTCAATGCCTAAACTATACATAAAGGATGTAAAGAAAGTTTTTTTGGGTAAGGTTGTGTTCAAAAAAAATTTGTTATTCTTGTAGTTTTTAGATGATGTGCTATATTATATTATTCACCACAGTTAGCCCTGCCCGTATCCTGGCATTATCTTTGATGAATGTTAGGCTTGTTCTGATGTCTTGTTTTCTTCTAATTCAAAATCCATTCTTGCGATGACAAACAATTAAGGATCCAAGATAAATCAAAAACTGAATGATTTTCCCTTCTGCTTCCTTCTTATGTTTAATTTAGCACTATTCCTTAAAGTCGGCTACGGAGTCTGTAGATTTAATTAATCTAGACTGAACCATATATGCAACATTTATTTTGGATAAAAACTTATTTTTCGAAGTTGAAAAATAGAAGTTAAATACTATTTAAAATATTAATAAAAATGATAATAATTCAATAGATTTTATTTAAAAACATATTAACTGAAACTCCATTTTTCTCCTGAAAAAAGTAATCACAAGTATTGTACATATTTCAAGTGAATAAAATTTAAATAAAGGAACATTAAAATTAAAAAGATGTTGGAGCCTTTTTTTTTCCTTGATTACTTCTAGCTTTGTTTGCATGGACGACACTCGGTTACCAGTCTTTTCGGGGGGTATAGAGGAGGTTGATTTTTCACCAATTTCTTTTAGAATGACTCCCTTCAATTGAACCTTCCTGTCGACACTATGATTCCTTAATTTTCTTGTGGATGTGTTTCCACAAATGCTTGATCGGATTTAGGTCAGGCGATTGTGGTGGTGTTTTGAGAGTGTACAGGGTGTTATATAAACTTAATATTCGATCAATGTCTGCGGTTTAGGCTCTTTGTTTTGTTGGAAATAGAAATCGTTTTCGAGGCCCAAGTTTTCGCCTTTGTCTTTTTAAGTTATGAGTTAAAACTCATTTTATTCATGTTTCCTTTAAGCAAGGATTATCCTATATGCCTTCATTAAAAACAACTTCGCCGAGATCGGAAATTGTCATACAACCCTTAACCATTAGTCTATCCCCTGCACGCTTCACAGTTCTCATCATATTTTTCAAATTTAGTTTTGAGTTCGGCCTTTGCCACACCAATACTTTTCCACCGCATTGAAAAATGCTAAATCAACTCCCACCTGAAAACAAGAGTTCAAAACTCAACTGTCTATATTTTCGTTTGTATCCTCCTTTTCTAAAAAGAGTTTCTTCTGCTTATTGATTTTATTGAAGAAGAGGTGTTATTCCTAGGTCTTCCCGCCCTGCAATCAGCCCATCGTGTGATATTTGGCGCTGTACTAGATGTTCTAGATGTCAAGGTTTTTTCAAAATAAGTCTGCAACTCCGAGGGTATCTTTGACGATGTTTTTTTAGGTCTTTTCTAATAGTTTTGCGAACAAATCGGATAGTTTTTCCGGGCACCCAATTTTTAAACATTTTTTTTAAATATTTTAAAATCAAGATTTAAAATAGTTTATTTTCATCACTTTCTTCTATTTCCTCTGTCTCACAATATCAGCAATAGTAAACCTTATGTCAAAAAAGTACCGGGAATTTGTAAATAAAACACACATTTTACATTTAATCATCAAAATTTATTTGGACGTCTTCAAAGTTTTCCTCATTAGAGGCTGTATACATGTGCCATTGTTTTTTTCCATTCTTCAGAACATATTTGATGAACCAATTTTTTGGGATGGCCTTCAATTCACGCCTCAAATTCTGTTTGATGGCTTCAATAGACTCGAAACGTGTTCCACGGAGGGGCAATTTTACTTTCGGGAACTGAAAAAAGTCGCACGGAGCTAAATCACGGAAAAAATACGGTGGTTGGTCGATGGGGTTAATCGAGTTATTTGCCTTGTATTCGTTCACAATTGTAGCTCGGTGCAAAGGCGCGTTATCGTCGTGAAAAATCCACGAGTTGTTGGCCCATAATTCCGGCCGTTTCTCCCGAATTTGTTCACGTTAACGCCTTAGTACGCTCAAATGCAACTCCTAATTCACCGTTTGACCCTGCGGAACAAACTCATAGTGAACCAGACCATGAATATCGAAGAAAACAATGAGCATCACCTTGATTTTTGACCGACTTTGACGTGCTTTTTTCGATTTCAAATCATTTAAGTGCGTCATTCGGAAGCTTGTTGACTGATCAAAGTGTCAAATTCATCCACCCATGTCTCATCAAAAGTTGTGATCCGTTCCATGAATATTGGGTCGGGATTCTTGTGTTCAAGCATGTTGAAAGAGACTTGTTCACGGTACTGTTTTGGAAGAAAACTGAGCTCTTTGATAACAAGCCGTGCAGCGACGCGTCTCATGCTCAAATGCTCAATCAAAATGGTACCAACAGACTCGTGAGAGATATTGAGGATGGTGGCTATCGCTCTTAAGCAGGCATGGCGATTTTCGACCACAATTTCCTTCGCTACATCGATGTTAATTTCGGTTAGACAGGTCGAAGGTTGAACGGTGAACGATGATTCCACGGCTTTTTTTTGAACGGTTTTTACCACTCATATGCACGAGTTTTGGATAAAATTGAATCAACATAAGTTTTATCCAACATTTTCAATGCGTCAGCACAAGAAATTTCGTCTGCAACACAAAATTTAAGGCAATATCTTTGTTCAATAATTTCGTTCATGCTAAAAATCAGCACGCGCTAACGAGGTTGACTGACTTAACTAGCTGGTGTAAACAAACTGGTTGACAGATCGCGCTCAAACTTGGCATCATAAGGAATGAATGACAAAAAAAAAAAAATTCAAAATTCGGCACGCATTCAGCGCAGGCGTTTTAAATAACAAATTCCCGGTAATTTTTTGAGAGAAGGTGTATTCATTTATTTAGTATTTCACAAAACTCACCATGTGTTTGGAAATTTCAAACGAATTTGAAGTTCGACTAAAGTGGTCTCTTCTGATTATTATTTCCACATACCTCGACGTTTCGGAAGCAACTTGTTTCCTTCCAGATCGTTCAACCCACATTTTCGCCAAGATCCGGCTTTAAGAATCATTATTGATACATCCCTTATTACTTTTGATGTCACTCTCTCAACCACTATCGATTCAATGTTCTTTCTTCCAAATCTGTTGTTTCAGTCCTTTTTTTTATGTTGGTAATCTGGGTATTTGTGGATTGTGTCCACTAATTTACTGTAGTTGTTTTTTCTGAACCCGAGTTCAGTCTCCTGAAAAGTCAAAGTTGAGTTCAATATGCTGCCTTAAAAGGCGCATACAGTCCAAAAATTAGGTTGTTGGAATCCGGTAACTTTCGAGTGAATCTTTTATACCTCGCTCTAAACGTCATCCATCGCTGTTATCTCGACATTTCCAGTTGAAGGTCGCTACCACTCATCTCAAATCGCTCCTACCTTAGCCAACTACTAACAAGCTGCTTTGATGCGTTCCTGGTTTAAACCAACATTTTGACGTGTCCAAGGAACGTCAAAGACATTGAAGGCATCAGATTTTAGATGTGCTGCTCTTTTCATCTGTCTCCTGGGGTCCTTCTCAGATATTATTTTGACATATCCATAGCTGTATACCGGCGTAGAATTTCTCAATATACCTCAAGGTGCCTTTGTTTTTATTGATTCCTGCAGAGTAGGTTAATTTTTTTTTCTTTTTTATGTTTCAGATAATGTCCTTTGTTTAGTTGTCTTTGATTCTGGTAAATTTCGTCTCTTTTTTGTTCGCCAATTTTTTCACTTTACTTATTGTTCCTTATATTGTTTCTAGTCTACATCCACTTTCGATTTCAATATCAATGATGTATCCTTTTTCTCGTCAGTTTTGTTTCTCCCTCATGGTTACAATCAGGAGTCTGCTAACAATTTGTTGCCATGTTGTGAGAATATGGATGATGGGAAGTGCTTAGCATGGTTGTTTTCTGATGACTTGTTTTTCAGTCCATGTTGTAATCAAGTGTACCGTTAGCTTTCATGACGTTAGTGTTAAAGAATGGTTAAATTCCATTTGTTACCTACTTTCCAAAGGGTATAATCTTCCCGTGGTTCTCGTAGATTTTTTCTAGTGGAGCTGATTTTAGTTAGAAACAGCGATTACTTAGTTCGTATACATCGAAAATACCTCCAGGATTATCCTTTTTTTTCAATACGTCCTTTATTTTGACTCAAATAAAAATCAACCAAGAAGGGTTCTTCTCCATGCCGATTTATGATTATTTAACGTATGCCATCGAATTTCGCGTTTATCCGATGAGGTGTAGTGTCCCCTCTATCAATCTTGAAATAATTCAAGGCTTTGACTTACTGGGACACTGGGGAAAATGATTTGAAAACAAATCAAACAAAAGCTTGTAAAGTTTTCATCTTCATCAATACCAATATCTTACTTATGAATTCTTCCCTGTTTTCACCGTTTTGATGTCAACTATAGAGAACAGTTTTTCAAAGTTTCGAAGGAGTTACTTCTCGTTGGCTTCCTGGTAGACCAGGAAGGCTTTTCCTTCGTAGTAAGGCGAGTGTGGTTGCTTGAGGCATCCGGCATCCCTTACCAATGGTGCTAATTACTCTTACCAATGGTCTTTCCTCCTTTTTAATCTTTTCTTATCAGCTGTAGGATTTCGTCCAGGGCGAGTGCAAACCTACGTTTTTGCACTTTTTCTCTACTTGAGTTCGTATTGGTTCATTGTTGAGACTTTTTTCTTCTGTTAGACCATATTGATATAGATTTTAATTTCGGCAGTATGATCATGTTTTTCTTCTTAATACCGATTATCACCGGTCCTTTTTTAGATACAGTCTTTCCCGCGTCACATTTTGAAAAGGCTTTTTCATTTGATTGGAAAAACAAAGTCCTAGCTTTAATGCTCTTCAAAAAAAAAAAAAACAATTTTGAATTGGAAGTTCCGAAAAAGCAGTGACAAAGTGAAGCCTGAAATTAAAAATACGCAGGTCTTTTGTGAATATTTCAGTTGTTTATTCATAATGGGTGGGGGGTTGTAAAATGTTCCGATTTAGGAATAGGTCATACGTTAGACTTTCTGAAGTTTTTCCTTTTTGAACAGCGTTATTCAGTTTGTATATTTTATTATTGGTAACCTATTATTCTTGTGCTTTTCATACACCATGGCTCTATTTATGCTACTTACAATCACTTGCATGTTACTTTTCTTCTCTTTGCCTTGTTGTCCTGGTCGACGCTACTTGAAGAATTTATCTCTAGCTTGATTATTTCCTTTTTCTTATGCAATCCTTGTAGACTTTGCTTGGGAAACTTCTTTTCATCTTCTTTTTAACTGCTTCCGCATCTGTAATCGAGAGTTAAAGCACTATCCTGTCGCTGTTTAGTGGTTAGATTACTGCTAAGATCGAAGATCTCCTAAAGTCGCTAAGATCTCCTTGATTTCTCTTCAAGGGTTTGTTGAGATCAATAAATTGAAAGCTGTCTGTCATATTCATGTGTGGTTGACAGGTCGAAAGTGTTGCGCTGCTTGTGACCTGAAAGAGATTCTTCCAATTTGGGTCCTTTTTTGTATGCCAAAAAAGTTGGAAGCTTTTGAGATTTCTCGAATTGAGAGTAGAGATGTTACCATTATAACCTTAAACTGAGATGAATTCTCTTATTTAAGCCGTATTATGTTGGTGGGTTACACCCCTGCAATGAACCTGAAAATATCATGAAGATGAGGTCTTTGATAACTTATTTCAAACACTTCTCCTCCTTGAACCGATTAAAATACATCCTGACTTCGTTGTGATAGACAGGAAACACTTGACAGTCTTGACAAAACCATTTGCGGCCAGTCTCTCTTTGACCATGGTCATCTCTTGGTCAAAGATCTCTTCAAAGTCATCTCTTTGACGTGGAATTCTTGAGACGATTGCAATGAAGTTTGGTAGATATACAACGAATATCTTCTAAGGTTCGAAGAGTTTATTCGGTGTTTTCTTATAGTTGTTATATATAAGTAAAATGTATGCTTGAAAATGTCTAGAATACCCCATTTTGTAGGCACATTAAAATGTTCTGATACTGCACACTGTTCCTTAATTCTTCTTCCTCATCGATTTGAGTCACATAAATATGCCACAATGCTTGATGTCTGCCAACGATTTCAACATTTAAAACGAGAAAGTATCCCGGAAAGGCGTATCCACTCTGCACTTCGGGACTTATTTATTACGAAATCAACTCGTAATTACATCCGCCTGAAAATATTCATTAAACCAATTGGTTAACAAAACCATAAGCGTGCATTATAGGACAATGGGAATACATTAAGAACGCCATCGTAGATCGCAACATGAACTTGAAAACAATTAAAGACCCCAGACGTGTTTCTCTGTGGCTGGAAAATGTTGACATTAAAGTGAAATGCTCGAGGATGGCTAAGCCTTTGACGCCAGACATGTTCTATTTTTAAATCTTCCTTTCCACCTATAATTGGAAGACTTCTATTTAGCTGGGAAACATTTTAACCTTCACGTTAATGTTAATGGGCAGGTTGAACCAAATTAAGACATAGCTAGCGGGCGGAAAAACTCAGCTCATAATTGTCCTTAATCGATGATCCCGTCTACAAGTATTGCGTGAAATGGATTTGTTGCTTTTTATATAGGAAAAGTATTTTAAAATCATCATGACTTGTAAATTTTTCGAAAATTTTTGCATAAAACTGGCAGTAACCCTTCTGTGATACGAACTCCACTAGGTGCTGAATGTCCTGTCCTCCAAATGGCTTCAACGCGCCAACTTGCCATGAAAACTATTATTTGCTCTATTTTATTGTCATTCATCCTGTTCGCTTTCAACGTGCGAATAAATCCAATTTGCAACACTTTTCTTCGTTGATATTTTTCACGCGTTTCATCTCGCGACTCTTGCCCTGAAACTTTCCATTCTGATTTTCCCACGCTTCCTCCCTTAACTATTGTTCACCTCCAGCGACAGCAAAGCAAAAAAACAAACAACAAATACAAAAACAAAAAAGCTTCGTAGGGTATTATTGTCGGGGTGTATTTTGTCATGAAGCGCTCTTCCGTAAAGTTATACTTTTTTTTATTTTCCCTCGACACAATCCTTGCAAAAAAAAAGTAGAAAAGTGGTATACGCTATTGCCTACGGTGAGATAGAAATACAGGAAAGGGGGAAAAGGCGTAGATTTGTGTAGGTATGAAGTGCAGTAGTCGACACTTAACTTTTAATTGCATTGGCCAAGAGCTGTGAACATCAGGGGAGTGAAAGAGTGAGTGCAACACAGGGAGGCTGGGGGATGGTGCACAAGAATCAGTTGACAAGCTTCAGCTGTCATTATTATGCAAGGCCATACGTTGTGACGGAGTATTTATGTATAGGGTGACATGAAAGTGCATTTTTTTCTCACTAGAATAGTCCTGGAGTAGCGAACAAGGCAGGTGGATGACTGATAAGAGGGACAAAATTAATGAGTAATGGAGATTTACTAATTGAAGTATTGTTTTTTTTTTTGACAAAGGTTTGAAAGTTATGTAATATTACCAAGCAAGAACAATAACGGTTCGTTAAAATTAATTAAATTGTCTCTAAAAATAGGTATTAAAATTTTTTCATTGTTGTACGATTTGTTGTGGATGTAATCCTCGCAAATAAATTAAAAAACGGCATATCAAACCAAAATGACAGTAGCGCTTCAAGCCGTGCGAAAGGATACGATCCAAGCTGATTTCCAGATAGTTACGCAGATAATTACAATGTCTGGAATGTTCCCTTTCGAATGCACTCTTTTGGGTCAGTTTGATTTTCATGGGTTTTTATCGTTTTCAACTGCAATTTCTTTAATTCTGCTGGTTTTCCCGTGAGCTTATGCAAAGAAAATCTGTAGCCAAAGACTCCACATTGGTCCAAATCGATTTTCTTAGTTATGTATTAGTAATAATGATGATTGAATGATTTTCAATCATTCAATTAGAAAGTAAAGAGAAGGTAACAATCTAGACGCCACAAAGAATGTAGCGTCTAAATTTGTAACCCTGATTTTTCTGCAGTAACTGAGCTTGCATCATCTGTGTTACATTGCTGTATTGTTTTGCATTTTGCGAAAAGAAGAAAGCGACAAGAAAACATAGACAAAAAATATGACAGCACCGTAGACTTGCAAACATGAAGCAGTTCAGGACAAATATAACGCCCCTATTAGCTACAACGACCGATTAGGCCTTAAAATAAGGACACGAGTTCGCGAACACATAAGGGACTACGACAAAAGAATACGGAATCCGGACGCAATAATTGAATCCAATTGTTTGTTGTTGCCTGGGTCCGCTGGTTTCTCCTCAGGTGGAGCTGAAGATGGAAACGCAAACTGGCGAGCCGGCGAGCCCAAACAACAACAGAGAAATTTTGGTCTGCGACAACGAAACGAACTTCAGCTAAATCTAAGTTGGGAAACCGCACGATAAACAGCAAATGTGGAAGCACTACTCAAACAGCGGAAGCTCTACACATACACCATAATAGATGGCGCATGAATGGAAACGAAATCATGGAAAAATATAACAAAAAAACCAATTGACGGACCAACCATAAAAGAACAGACTAGCTCTCATTTGCAAGATGATCTTCATGTCGCTAAACCAACTTAAGTAAAACCAAACGTTTTCCTATTTGCATAAAAGGGCCACTATCTACATGAAAGAACCTCTACCTGCTATATACACGACGAACCTTGAAAGAAGGACACGTAAGACCAGCTAAGTGAAGACGAATCCAAGAAGATGGTGCACTGGCACAACACAAGGCAACAAATGGAAAATGACGGTTTTTTGTTCGGAGAACAAAAATAAACCTATATGTCCCTCCTACCTACTTATGGTCCTGCGATCCATTTGTGAGGCTGTCAGCACGGATCAATAGGCTTTTTTTTTGGGAGAGTTGTTCAGTCATCCCGATTGCAACACTGCCAAAGTGATTTTGTCAAGACTGTCAAATTTTGGGGTTTTCAACCCATTTTGAGCTCAAGTATGAGTTAAACTACGCTAACAGGTCCTTGTTAGAAAGATTGAATATGTAAACAATGAGCTCCTAGGATCGAAAACTATTTGACCGTAAAAGATAATACGGAGGTTTTTTGTGTCACACAGGAAATCTTAAATGTTACTCTTTTCATTCTTACCGATGCAGATTTGACGTTTTGAAAAATCGGAGTCAGAAACATGTCATTCACACTTCGTTCTTCGTAGTATCCTTTAGTTTGTTTATCATTTAGAGAATATTGTAATGAACTCAAGAGTTCTTAAAAGCATTCAAAAATCATGTCCCGAGAATTTATATCATATAATCAGTCACGAATTTTAAATTTGCGTTTTGCAATCCGTTTGAGATTAGCATCAAAGTTTGCAAAATCTAGTAGCCACTAAGTAGACTCTGAGTTTTGACAAAATTTGTCATTTTATTGTTGTTGTGTTTTTCATTTTTGTCATTTTATTTTTCATTTTTTTTATTGTTTTTGTTTTAGTATAAAGGACCAATAAAATATGAAATTTAACCATCTGCCATTTGAAAAATTCTTCTCTATGCATCATTCTGCATTTGCCTTGTCAGTAGCGTGGAATCAGTTTTGTGGTTTTTGGATGGGAAAGTGAAGCAAACGCAGCTCTCTACCAGTAGATTCCTTTACCTTTACAGGCCGAGCTACTATGACTCCTGAGTCGAATCAGGTTTTGATACCTCTGTTGCAATATAAAATGAGGCCTCATGAAGTAACTTACGACTGATTTTGTCAAAATTTTGAAGCTTTAAGATGTACAAAGCATTTCTCTTCCAAATTGTCAGTAGCAAAAGTTGTTTTTTTTGTCGGTCCTGAATCAAGGGCAGTAGGGGTCAATGGAAAAATGCCACAATTTTGCAAGAACCCCAAAAAACAAGTCTGATACAAACGTCTTTCAAACGCAAGAAAATCTTTTTGTTTCGCTTAGTACTGAATCTTTAGGCAACATATCGAAATTAAACTACTCTGGAAAAGAATGTCTCCGTTGATCTTTCGTGTGGAGACATTCTTATTGTTACATCAGAAGGATAAAGATCGGAAATATCTAATGGTTATCTTACCATATCCTAATAAAGCTAATATAGGGAAGCACCAGAGAAAAGTCAGGAAATGTATCATTAAATCAATTTCATGGAGACAATGGCCTTATTAAATAGAAAATACCTGAAGTTTGTGTCGTTGCAAACACAACAGTGTCGAATTTCTTAATTTTTTCGGAGGTTGGCAAAATATGGGCAAATTTTTCAAATATTTGTTTCCGCTCTACTTGTTTGCATTTCAGCCGCATCATCGACGAAACCAAACATTGAAAAAATGAGACTTTTGTGCCCACAAGCATGCAAACGTGTTATACATTTTATCAGTAAAGGATTGGGTATAATGTCACTAGCAGTGAACACTAAGATCTCGCCTAAGGGAGAAAGGAAAGACGTGACATGTTTTTCCTCAAAAGGGTTTGAAATGACAGTCTACAATGACTTTGTTTAAACGAATGACTCCGCAATTTAACCGAAGCAACAAGCGAAAAAGTCCAACCACGATTTTCTGTTGAAAGTTTTTATAATTAAGGCAACAACAGGGATGCTAAAGACCAACTTATAGTCGCGAAGGAAAGCTTTATAGATAATCCAAAAGAAACAGTTTTTAGGTAGAGTGTTGGCACAAATGTGAAAAGGATAATAGGATAGTAGGCTGGCAAGTCTGGGGTCAGTCTGTCAAACTGACTTGAATCAAAGATGACTGAGACTCAATTTCCCCCCGGAAATAGATAGACTTTTGGAAAGGCAGAAGCGTAAAAAATTAGACCATTGCATTCTCGGGTAACATGCCGACCCACTCGGCATTCGAACGGTCACCACATTCCAAAATGCTCATGAATTCTTTAAGCCTAACTCACAAGCGCTTACAAGGGCTGGGGCGGAGTCGAACAGAAAAGCTAGAACACAAAGAACGGCAAGCATAGATAATAGGAGTCTCTTCTTTTCAGGCATATGGATGAAAATTCAATCACTAATTTGTAGGCACACAAAATCGCATGCAGATACTCAGAAAACTAAGGCACCGCAGGTTTAGCCTAGAAGAGTTTGTCACATCACTTTAAACTGGACCTCATTGGGCCTGCCTAGCTGTGGTTTCAGGTATGGAAAATCCCTTTTTCGGCAGATACGAATAGAAGGGAGATGCATCACTGGGAGAGTGATCCGCTTTCCCTTTGTATTGACATGCGACGGATGATGTCCTTCTTTATAAAAAAAATCGTTTCGACACATAGTTCGATCTGTCTTAAAATGTCAACATCTTATCCCTTATACTTTTTGCAGCGAGCACTTCTCTCGGCCAGGTGCAAACGAAGCCTGGACCATCTTCCTCATGCGAAGAAGATATCAAAGGAATTATTTGTGGTCCACGGACAAAACAAGAAGTTCGGGGACCTAGCTCTCCCATCCTACCCAATGCCTTTCAGGCTTTGGCAAAATGAGTTTCTTCAGGTATGCCTGAAAATAATAGATGTATAAATATGAAATGCGGATTTTTTCTGCTTGAAATATGCATTTATTTGAATAACAGAACGAATAAATCCAATAATCAAAGTATTGGCCATCGTTAGCTACGACTTTTTCCCATTTTTCTGTCAATTGATGGATTCCGTCCCAGTACCACTTCACATTTTTTGAGGCTAACCACTCATCAAGCTAATTTTTAACTTCTTCGGAAGAATGGAAGTGCTGTTCCGAAAGTCCGTGCTGCATTGATCGAAACAAGTAGTAGTCAGAAGGAGCCAAGTCTGGTGAATACGCAATCATGTTGAAAAATGACTTTATCATGTCTTTGGTGAAATTCTGGTCGTTTTTCCTTAAGTGCGCGGTTCAATTTGATCAGTTGTTGTCGGTAACGTTCGCCAGTAATAGTCTCACCAGGTTTCAGCAGTTCGTAATACAAAGGTCCCTTACTATCCCACCGCAGACACAGCAAAGTCTTCTTTCCATTAATATTTCGGACTGGTTTTAATGTTGATGGCTGGCCTGGGTCTACCCATGATTTTTTCCGCTTGGGATTGTCGAAATAAATCCACTTTTCATGGCCAGTAACAATCCGATGCAAAAAAACCTTTTCTTTTCTGTCTGGCAAGCAAAATTTCACAAATGGTTTTTCGCCTTTCGATGTCTCTTTCTTTCAATTGATACGGCACCCATTTTCCAGCTTTTTGGATCTTTCCCATGGCTTTTAAACGTTGTGAAATGGCTGCCTGAGTAACTTTCAAAGCTTTTGCCAACTGTTTATCAGTTTGTGTGTTGTCTTCATCCAATAATGCTTGAAAATCTGTATCTTCGAATTTTTTTGGTGATTTCCACGGTTTTTAGTTGCTGACAGCGAAGTCGCCACTTTTAAATTTTTTAAACCATCGTTCACGAGTGTCTTGGCTTGGGGCATGTTCACCATATGCTTCCACTAAAAATCGATAAGTTTCTGCAGCCGTTTTCTTCAAATGAAAGAAGGTTGTTAGACATCCCCGCAAAACCTCTTTTTCTGGCACGTAATTCGACATTTGTGAAGCGAAAAAAAACAATGTTGTTTGTACAATCAAAACATATGACATACTGGAATTTGTTGACAGATGCTTACCCTCCAAAATGCCATATTAGTTATCCTCGACACAAACCATATGTACTGGTTATGCCATCTGTAAAAGTAAAGTAAAATCCGCATTTCATATTTATACACCTAATACATTTGCCCACTGAATATTAATACTAATAAAAATAATATCTCTACATTAATAAGGATAATAGTCTGCCAATAGCTAATTGCTTAATCCTGATATCTGTTCCGATATTTGTTCTTTGGTCGAGATTTGTTCATTTCGTGCTCACCTTTAGGCATCTAAAAATTGAACTTCATCCTTATCACGGTCCCTTGCATTGTTCAAAAAATAAAAAAGGATTACAAGAGGAGCAAATGAATAATGTTTAAACCGTTTTCAAACTATTCTGTACGTGTGATTGATATACATGTGCCACCGTTACAGCCACCAACAATAGTCCTTGCCGTTAATTCACGATATTCAACTAAGGCAATGAAAATGTTTAGCGCAAACGGTAGAACAATTTCGGACTGTACACCATGTGGATTCACAATGGTCGTACTATTCACCAAGTGGAATTCTAAAGCATTAAATGTCTGCAGGAACGTTGAAAATTCCTGAAAATTTGAATAGTTCGTTGCACAAATTACGGCAGCTGCTTGCATAATTACTCCAATTATTTAAAACTTTTGATTCGTGCATAAATTTCGCTAATCCAACTGTCGAGTGAACATGAAAGACAGGCAGTTTCGCCAGAAAGTATCTTTTCTATTCGGAAAAAGTTTAAGTTGAATTGTATCCTAGTTGGAACAGTTGCTGGTGGAACAGTTTATTGAATTTCCAAATCAGTCCGTCGACTTTTCGAGCAGCAAAGAAAAATTTGTTCCTGGAGGATATCAGTAGCTTTGAGCTAGCAGCAATCTACGGAGGAAATTTTGAACAATGGAAAACCTACGCGCGGCTGGAAAAAACAACGAAACGTTCCTCATTGTGCGTCTCGCCGCAAAAGTTTCTTCAGCGCAATCATCTGGAAAAGTATCTTTCCCGAATCTGCAAAGCTAATATCACAACAACAACTCAATTACACAAACATCTTATGTAGTTGCAGATGAAAACTTAATTCTTTTTGACTAACAACGGCTGTTTACATTTTCCCATGTCGATACTGACCCGTTGTGTTTTCTTTTGACGCTCGATTGAAGTTTCTATTTTTAAGGAAGGCATTCCTGTATTCAGTCGAGAGGAAACAAATCTGTATCATACTGAAGCTTCCTAATGACTACATGGATCCGCACGAAAGGTCAGTGGATAGCTTAGTATTGTTTCTTAGTATTGTTTCGAGATATGACTGAGGAAAAGCGCCAATCTGCCGCTGGATTTTCTTTTCGTGAGTACAGCGAAATTCGAATAAATTTAATCGGGATGTGATGAAATTGTGAGATTTGTAGTCGATTGTTTCGTCGATTTTCGACAGTTCGCAGATTTATCTTGTGTTTCGATTTAGTGTTGCTTGAGGGAGGAGCTATCGAAAGTCAGTGGAATCACAACAGATATTGATAAGTTTCAGAAATAAAGTTGCTACGACAAAAGTGCCCGAAAGATTCGTTTGAACACTATGAAGGTGAGTGAGTTGATATCCTTGGATCAAGAAATGTGCGACCCTTAAAATCAACTTGTGTTTGTTTATTAAGCCGTTGTCCAAAAGAACAGAAAGTGTAATCAATGTACAGAATATTTTCCGAACACTAATCAACCCTCTATCACGAATCGATCAAGTCAATTGTTCATGTTCGTCCTTCAAGAGCAAAAATATCCACCTACATGTGTATTCTTTCATTTTTACATTGTCTTGTTGTTTTGCTGAGATAAGTGAAGGCATTTGATAGACTTCTGTTGTTTATAGTATGGTACTTATGTAAAAACAACATTTCGTCCTAAAAATAAATTCCAGAATACTTGCATACGTTGCTAGCCTTGCGGTTGTGCTGGTTACGTTTGCTGTTTCATCTGAAACTCTCGACTAGTAATTTATTGATCTTCATGACGCCCACTTGAGAATACATCGGAGAAACATGTTGGACCATAATGCATTTCTTGTTTCAAGGAACACGGAGTTGCTGGCCCATTCCTCTTGTACAAAATAATAAGTAAGGAAATTTCGGTTAGTAGTTTATGCAGCATTTACATGAATTGGAATCCTTAAGGTAGTATTTAAGCAAACTAAAGCGATAGGAAAATGCATTCAGGCTCATTTACATATGTTTCTCTTGTATTCTATTTCGAAAGTATATTCGAGAATGAACACATGCTGGCTCCTGTTTGTTGATTACGATAATAATTTATTTAATGCTTTCTCCTTGCAAAAACGAGCTTGAGGCTGAGTGGTTTTCTAAATTTTTAATTAGTTTACGTGTACGTGAGATTATACACGCTTTGTTAGTCGACGAATAAAATTCATAATTAATGAATGATATTTTATGGTTCTTAGATAAAAATTTGAAAATCGTTTGATTATTCTGGCGATGAAAGTGCCTTTAAATTTCTCTTGACTGTAAGTTGTAAGTTGAAAGGCATTGTCTTCTAATTTGTTTCGCTCATTAAGGCCTCTCATTCGGCCTCTGACTCATAATTTCTACTGCCAGCGACCGATTGATATGCTCCAATAGCTACAAGATTGGGATGCTGAGCCTTAGTCGGACCATTCCATATCAGCACGACACATCCTGTCAGGAATTTTTATTTTTTTAAAGCCCCGCGTGTGTTGTGTTTCGATTGTTGAGATTTCTCTCTAGATTGTTGCTAGTTCCATGCTCCTGGCACGCTCTTTCGATTATAGTATTTCGATAATTGTTCGATTCAGCCGCATCAACTACCGATGTGAAAATCGAAATATGTAGCCGAAATCCAAAAATAAATTTCCATATTTTATAGTCAAACGTCATTGAATAACTACCGGTAAAAAGAATCGTTTGGTGAAGCAATGCATTGGAATGTTTCGCATATCTTTTGTCCTTTCTTGCGGGGGGAGAGAGGGCTTAGGGTTTTCAGCGTAAAAATACCCTTATTTTACGATTTTTGTTTTTGAAAAATAGTTTGAATCAATTTATTAAAACATTTTGTGAATTATTAAGTATGATTTCAAGAATATTCTGTAAAATTTTGATGCAAAAATATTCAAAAACAAACCAGTAACTGAACTTTTCCTAGAGAGCTTTTCGAAAAACACAATTTGCGGTGTTCATTACATCTCAGCTGAAAATTATCCGAAATCTTCCACTTCCCTTCCCCTTCCCCGAAATATTTGTTTCACTTTAAAATTTTCGCCGAGCATTTGCAGTGAAAAGTGTTAATTTTTCACTAAAATTTCTGCCATTTTTAAGTAAGAACCCCTGAATAAAAAATATTAAATCTCGCGGTCTACGAGGAGGTATTATATGAAAAGTGCTAGAAAACGTGCAGAAAAAATGTGAAAAGTGTTAATTTTCACGAAAATTTCCGCCATTTCGTAACTAAAAAACCGCTAAATAAATGCTTTTAAAACTCGCAGTATAGGACGAGGTATTTCATATGCAGAAAGCATGCACCAAATTTGAAATGAATTGGTCAAGTAGTTTGAAAATGAAAGTGAACAAGGACTTTGAAAAAGTTGTTAAGAGAAAAACACGTTTAACGTTTTTTAAGCTAAAACAGTTAAGAAAATCTTTTTTTTTCAACTCACACCGAATTATCGATTCTACTTCCATAGAATACAGTCCTTGTAGCAGCTTTGATGTTCTAAGCGTCGCTTTTTCGAGTCTTTACTTTATTCTGGCGTCTTTGTTGAGCTGCTTAGCAATATTCGAGCTAAGCTTTAATCGAGCTGAGCAATATTCATCCTTTCAATGCGACAATTGTCAACCAATCTAGGATATTCGTGAGAGCTCGGCCCAAAACTGATGTTTATAATTGAAAAACAGCTGAGGAAAGCACCAGCACCTTCGTTGACAATGAATACAGCTGCATGGGCTGCAAAATCAACAATTTGTTTGCTGTCAATTTATCTCCGGCGATTTTTCAAATAAGTTGGTTTAAATTTTCATTTGCATTTTTAGTAGAACCTTCAAGGCCCATTTCCAGAAGTTCTTCCTTGCTTAAATCATCATAAATTGGTTTTATAGCTTGAATGACATCTTTTGAAAATTGAGTGTCATTGTGCTCGGAACTCGCCACTTCTGATGTCGCCAAAGCTTTTCCATAAGGACATCATGAACTCTCACTGCTGAGGCACATATCGAGTTGAGGATCTGTGGCAGTACCTGTCCCGCTGGTAGTGGCAGTACCTGACCCGAATTGCATCTATCATTTCCTCGACCGAATCGCAATTTCTAAAAAAAAACAACAAAATATTGAATCCAGAATGATCCCCAACAGAATAAGCTGTCCGCAGCTGTCAGAACTACAGTTTGAAGGAACGGAGACTAACTAATCGATAACTTTGTTCGTATTTATCTGAAATTCTGGGAATATATATTTGAAATTAACGACTGTTTAGCTTTAAGGAAAGACAAAAAACTTCGAAGTGCCAGCCCTCTCCTGAAGTGGAAGTGACGTTTGGATTGAAGATTTCGTTCACGTCATTTGTGTGCTTTGAATTGCATACAAATCAGTAAGAGAGTCTAAGCATTCTTTAACACTAATTTGATTTCGATCGGTTTATTTCGGGACGCTCCGTTTCATCCACACCTCGTTAAGCTTATTAACATGTCAATTTTTTGCGACAGGCATGTGAACGCTGTTTGCGCTCACTCAGACTCACAATGCTTCTGGACTACCCTCTAAATACCTCCTCTGTCAATCTCGAAACCTTGTTATCTTGTCGTTCCCTTGCCGCTACCTTTCCTACAGATGCTTTTGCATTATGGGGAAAATATTAAGGGGACCGGAAATTAATATCGCTTCCGAATAAAAAAACGAATACAATTTTATAAGTACTCCGTTTGAAATAATATAAAAATTATCCTGGTTTTCAACAAACATTCAACCAAATTTTCACTCCCGGATAAATGAAAATTAATTGGTTTCCCGATTTTCTCGAGATGTCACTTTTTGTTTGTTTTTTGTGGTAGGGAGGTGAAGGCTGTTTACGCCCTGAGTGTGGGACTCCAAGACGCAAAATGCATTCGGACTATCCACTAAACACCTCCCCTGTCAACCAGAGAACCTAGCCTGGAACCGTTTGACACATTACTTCGGGCTAGGCCTCGTGTTCCTACGCCTAGTGGCGCCTTCGCATTATGGGTATCTCTTCTTTAACGGGAAGGCAGGAGAGGAAGGAAGTGCTAGAAAAGAGATCCATCCATCGCCGATGCCTCCAAGCGCTCCGATAAAGCTTTTTTTCATGTAAGCACTGCCCGAGCATATTGCGCCACGTGATTCCAATTGTCAACTGTTTCCAGCATTACTCCGACGATAGTTTCCGGACAGAGCTCTCCGATTTCGCTGAGTAGGACCCCTCGCTGCTGGCTCCACCTTTTGCAGTAGAAGAATGTGTGACAGGCGTCAGATCATCATTTGTGATGTGTGACATCATTTTAAATTTGATTTTTTTTTGTACCTAAAAATATATTTGGGACCAGAATAAAAGGAAATCTTAGAGTGCGTTTTTGCGAATGTATAATCGCGGATTTTTCGGTCATTTTTTTCAGTGCGATCTTGCATTGTCCTGTTGCTGAATAATGCTAGATACTTTTCAATTTAGGATTGGACTCAATCAGGAGGAATGATTAACCCGATCAAATTCTTGCTAATAAAGGTCTACAATAATAGTTTGTCCAAGTCCAAGATAAATTTTCCGCGAATACAATAGCGCTTTTTTGGGATGAAAACCCGGCTACGCAGTACTTTGTCTTCGGATTAGTTTGGAGAGAGTCTATGCCTTTCCCTTTTTAAATTATCATATAGTATGTATTTCCGACTCGAGGCGATCAAAAAATGGTTCTGTGTGGTTCCGTTGAACCAATATGATGGATCGGTTGCTTGTGATGAATCAGTCGGCATTTGTCCCCAGTGATCAAACAATGAAAAAACTATTGGGTATGGTCCTGTTTAAGCAATATGATATATGTCATGAATCGGTTGGCTTGGATCTCTTCAGATAGATTATGGGGAACCCAAACACTAACCCTGCTTTTTTTCCAATGGGCTGTAAGTGTGCCTCGATTATCGACCTAGCTTGGTTTGGGGAATCGACAGTCCTTCGATTGTTTGACATGGATTTGCTTCAACTTCTGTCTATAGCACGTCCTTGTGTAAAGTTTCAACGTGATTTTTAAGTTGATTGTGAAGATAATCAAAGTTTTTGAAGATATGCTGGGACGGAATGTATTCGGAATGATTGTCCTAGTGTTGGTCAATAAATAAAGTATATAATAAAGTGTTAATGGGAATCATTTCTCCGATGGCGATTCGGGCAGGTCAACTAGGATTGTTAGGATCATTTTCGCTTCTACCCTCGATGTAATTTTTTGGTTCATAAGTGGCATCATTGAGAGAATCATCATTATCTTCAGAAAATTTAGACAGTCTAGATGAACGTAAATTCGATCGATCAAATATTCTGTCTGAATATAAAGTTAATGTTTGGATAGCCACTATAATCCCAAAAAAAAATTAAAAAGATTGTTATTTAAGACTATTTAAAAACTAATACCAAGTACCAAACACCTATCAATACTAGTTATAACTTCTAAAAAAGTAAGAAAATTTCTGGTTACCTACAAATTTCAGCATATGGTCTTACCAGAGTAGGTACAGAAGAGGTACCCGGCTTTCCGTCGAGTGGTACATTGTTTGTTTCTTTATATTAATTTGAAAAAGGTTCGGAAAATTTATGAATTTCATTGATACTTATTTCATTAATAGAAGCTCATTTAATCAACTTTAATATTAAAATTTTTCTTGAAATTCTACGTATATACGTTAAATACATTTCCATTAAATATATAAATATAATTAGAAATTCCTTTTCAAATGATTTTTGGTTATGTTGTATTAAAACTTGATGTCAAATTTCCTGTGATGTCAAGCATTATTTTCCTCCATTTTCATTTTATCACATTGATTTTTGAATGGCATTCTTTTTGATAACTAGTAAAAATATTAGCAATTTTACCGGCATTAATGGAAATAATTTCGATTACAATTTGTACAACAATATCTTAATGAAACGTATATAGAAATCGATTGCTTAAATCCCAGGCCATTTTTGTTAGCTATATCGTCTTAATATAAATAAACTGCGGTTCTGCATGAACATCACAAATTTAAATATGTCACGCATGATTCTTATATAAATGTTAACACGGAGATCGCAAAATCTTAACATAATGCGGTATGTAAAAAAAAAACAAAGATAGAATGAGCTTTAAACCTTGCTGTTATATAGTAACAATGCGAAAAAAAAAACTTGATCACCCTTTACCCGTAGCAGAAAGCTGACAACTGAGGTAAAGGCCGATTTACAATACTGCGTGACGGCGATGCGATTCTCGCTCGTTTTCGCGCAACGCCTTCAATTTACAATTCACGCGATGCGGGGAACATTAATGTTCATATGACAAATGTCAAATAGGTGACGTTTTAAATAAAATTGTTTTTGATTTTTGAAAATTTTTGAATTTAAAATTTTCCTTCGTTTAGCAAATAAAAGCCTTAAATAGGATGCACGAAATTTTCATTCAAAATTCATTCATAATAACCAAAATACTTAAAAAGTAATTAAGGCGTTTGAATTTCAAATTTCATTTAAGCGCCATATTGCATTTGACAAACGTCACGCACCTCGTTGCGAGGAATTTTCGTTTTTCCGAATATTTCTGCTTGACATTTGCTCCGAGACTCTCGTCGCGCTCTCGTATCGCAGTCTTGCACTTATATATTTCGGCCTTAATATGGTTTAACATCTAGCAAACGTCGTCAAGACCCTATAACGACAGAAGTGTTCTCTAGCGGCAAATATCAGCGGCTCAACAATTATCTCGTTACCAGTTAAAATTATATCTTAATCTCCCTCCCTGTAGTCATCATTGAGAAGACACTTTTTTAGTTATGGCGTAACTAATCGCTCATTTGTAATTGTTGCCAAAATGTTACTCATAATCTGGAGTAACATGGCCATGGAAATTCGTTGAAGCCACAAAAGCAATCACTTTCACTAATTGCGCCGCGATGGTTAGTTGATTCAGTTGATTAGTTCCTGCGTAATATTCTATGCTGCTTGTGATATAAAACCGACGATTTTGATGAAATTTAGCACGATACTTTGGGTGTTACGGAAGAATATGTCCTTGCGCTTGGAAATGCAAAAGAGATTCTTTTTAGCTGAATTGTTTTCATCTACGGATTCGCTGTTAAAGATATTATCTTCGGATGTACGTTTCTTTCGATTTTATGGCATTCAACACCTAATCAGGTATCTCAATCTCGTTAATGCACACGTTACCAATAGTAAAATGAGATTTTACCAAACATATTTCTATCAATAATTTAAGAAGTATCTTAAAGATTAACTTTAATCTCTTTGGGAAAGTCATTATAGCTGACTAACTTTTCGTCAAATCACCTTGTTCAGCCACTTCTCGCTCTTGAGATTTTAAGCAATTAATAACATCAAATTGTTTTTTCGTGTCAAATTTCAAAAATGTCCACACATTCCGCATTGGTTAGCGAGATAAATTAAAATGGCACTTGAATATAATTTCTGCTGATATACCACAAAACCCTCAGTTCACCGAAGAGAAATCAACCCGCTTAAACAAGGAGAGGAGAGCATTGTAATGTCATTGTTTTTATAAGCCTCTAAAAAGGTACGATATGCCTCATGATTTCTTATGAATTAGAAACAGCCACACAGCAAGAGTACCAGATGACATTGTTAGTCCTGGGCCATTTCTTCTGAAAACCTTTCAAAAACACTTTAAAAGGATCTAAAAGTTAAATGGATGATGATAGTCATATTATCTGGACCATAATAAAGACATGTTTGAAAATCTTAAATGAGTTCCGGTCAAGCAACAAAGAAAGAGCCCCGAAATAATGTAGTCATAATCTTTTAAGGCTCCATTTCGAGGAAGCATTATTCCTGTTGAATAATGCTGCAGAGTCATCTTATACGTTCGACCAAAACTTAACAGACCCATCCGAATTTCACAAGCGAACAACCCACGGACTTAATATGAAAATCGTGTTAGCAACTTATAAAGGCTTTAACCTTGTTTTTGTACGATCCTTCAAACGGAGGTAATAGACGATGTAGAGTAGTTTACAAATATACTTTCATGCGGAGAGTAATCAAATCGTATTCCAGCGCAAGCCTAGAAGAAATATGAAAGGACGAAGAACTCCGCCGAAGACAAATGAAGAAAACATCTTTGCCATTATTCTTGTACAACTCCCATTCAATAGCCGAGCA
This sequence comes from Stratiomys singularior, assembly GCA_954870665.1. Classification (NCBI taxonomy): domain Eukaryota; kingdom Metazoa; phylum Arthropoda; class Insecta; order Diptera; family Stratiomyidae; genus Stratiomys; species Stratiomys singularior. The sequence continues at coordinate 157,769,415 of OX940878.1, read as the reverse complement.
TGTGAGTCGCACAGTATCCTTGTTTGGTATATTAAGAACGCTGCGACTCGGGAAAGGTGAATATGCCTATTGTTTCATGCATTCTTTGCGAAAGATTTCTATTCGCGGAAGATACACGAAGGTGTAAAAAGGAAATTTGGGTCACATGATATGAAGCAAACATGTCTTTTGTTTTATTCGGGGTCGTTGGGGATTGTTGTTTTGATCATTAGATGTGGGTAAATAGGACGTTGAATGCATTGTGTTGATGTCAGAGGATTACAATAGATGTGTCATTGAAGTGATTGTTGTTTGCAGCTATTTGCCACTGTCTTAAGAAAAGTGATAGATATTATTTCGTAAATTAACGAGCGCATGTTTTGGTTAGCGAGGATATTATTTACGCACTTATTGCGCTGTTACATTTCGTGTTTAATTATGTACTACTGAGAATGTCATTTTATCCAAAACAACGTATTCTTTCATTTAAATTGTATCAAATTAAATTCAAATACATTTGGGACATTTCAAAGGACAGTAAATATTTTCAAGTCTATTCGAAAAATATGTTCTCATCGACATTGAAAGACAGCGAGCAAGCGTAAATAATCGCGCACTTAACTTCCATTACCACACATCAGCTAAAAAATATGCAACATAAATTCCAAAGGATATGTTGTCGGGGAAAGGACACACCATAACGACATAGCAAGGACAGTGTGAAGTTATGCGTCTTTTTCAGCTCACGAAGCGATTGAAATATTGAAGTCGATAGGGAGTAAATACACGTTCAACATCATACACTATTTGGCAAAAAAGTCGCTTGCATGCGGCGGAGAAGGAAAGTGTGGTGAAAGTTTCACAGTCGCCAGTTAACCGTAGAAAAACGTCCTAAATCATATGAAGCAAATTCTGTAAATTATGTAAACATAAATTCATAGCGCAGGAAGATGCTCTGCCGAATTTGCGTTGCTTCCTTGTGCAGCAACGAAGCCTCAGATAAAATTTGCTAGGCTACAACGATTTTCCTCTACACACTCGACACTTTAGTCTTCTTTCGTCCTGCCAAACTTCCGGTCTCGTTCACGTGAAGTTTACAAAACGGATATCATTTAAACTGGTAAGCTGAGTCGAGTAGATTAGAAAGTTTGTGTGGGATTAAGACTATCACTTGGACTTACTTTCCAGGGATTAGGATACTGACATAAAGAACACTAAAAGTGAATACCTTTTTATGTTCATTCAGCTATCCTTTGGGTTTGGGATATTGATTTTAAGGTTGCATAAAATATTTTCCGCTAGCAAAGGGCTTATCTCCATTTAACTTGAAACTGCCTTCAGTTTTTTAAAAGGTGATTTTTCAAATACGGAGTATCTTCGTACAACAGATTCAATTTCAATGTATGTTCCTTATTAAAAATTTATTGAGGCTGAGGCTTTTTACTTAAAGAAACCATCATCATTTGATTTTAAATGACCTGTTTGTGGGGAAGAGATGTTAAGTCTTAAGATCTATGGGTCGTATCAGGGATAAATCTCTACATTTTTATTTAATTCTAATCCATCCACATGTCCTTATGGATAGTCGGTAAGAAAATCAAATATTCAAACGTAAAAAAGAAAACATTTTTCGACCCATTCCAACCGCAATTCTATTTTTTTTTTGTATTTTTTTACTGTAGTTAGATATCAATTGGTATCTCCAATTGATATTAATTGATATCTCAATTGGTCCTTATTGGTTTGTCTTCATTGTTGATTGAAAGTAAACCAACCCTTACTTTCAATGAAGAACCTCTCTGAGTCTATCTTGTGCTGGGAAAAGAATCCTGCTTAATTTGTCGGGACAATGATTCTCTCTCTCTTTGAAAAATGTTCAGTTAGGTCAGTTTCAGTCGAACTTCAGACTTCATTTTGTAAATATTTTATTTATGCCTCCAGCTGAACTTTTTTCAATAATGCGATTTGGAAGCGCTAATGAGCAACTACCATTTAGTCTCTTTTGGATGGTGTCATCTCTCCTCCTAATATAAAAAATATCGATTTTTATGGCGGCCGTTACATTGTCTACCATTTTATGTCCGTAAATCTCCGAGGGCTTATTAAATATTTATTAATGCGATTTTGAAATTTCGTGTTCGAGGCCCAGTTTTCAGTCCCCACTTTGAGCACAGCACCATCATCTTCTTCCTTAAAACATCAATTATCTGCTTGGGCTGGAGGTGTTCTGATGTTTCACCTGTTTTGGCTCCAGCGCTATTTCGAAAAAGAGTAAGTTTCCCAGGATCTCACCTATACTGGACAACGCTCCGCAGTATGCCAGTAGATGCAATTATTGAACCTGCACTACCTGTTCGCTTTGAAGTCTATCATCATGAGTTGTCCTGCGAGTGTGCGATGTCACGTACAAATGCCTACAAAAATATCTAACTTTCTCTTTTCCACTTTGATATAAGCTCAAAATTTCATCGTATGTTGTCAAGACAGCTTTCATTTTTTTTTATACTTTTAATGTTTGGAAATTTAGACATTATAGCCGGTACAAACCAGGAACTTACTAAGATACTAGTATAATTTCCTTCTAAGAAATTATAAGACAGGTTTCTTAAAACTACTAAGGTACCGTTATGTGCAATGTGACAGTTCGACATAATCACTGACTTTTTATTTCCTGTAAAATGCGAGACCAGCGAACGTTAAATCAAAACTCAGCACTCAGCACAATAAAAACTCAGCACAAATTTTCACCCTCAAAAGGGCCATCTACAGATTCTCTATTTCACAGAGAAAATGTCCCATCAAGCAAGAGAAACTTCGAAATAAAATTCCAGCAGTATTGGGTTTAAAGATTCCCTTAAGAGTAAAGTTTTCGAGCAGGGAAGCATGGAAAACAATATTATGGTTTCTCGAACATGATTTTTTGGGTAATTTCTATAACGTACGATAACTACACAACCCTTCTCTAGAGATGTCTGAATTTTGCAGCGTTGTATATTCGACGTTGTCAATTTTTTCACTTTTTGTTTTAAGTAGATAGAAAAATTTGAATAAAAATTTCCAAAATTTTAAGTCTAATTATCCAAAAAACATTCAAAAAGTAAAAAAATTAAGACTGCTGCGTTGGCTCTAGCTAGTTTGCACTGCAAGTAGGTGCTTCCAATTGTATACTTAGAAATGCGGCGCACAACTGGTGTGAGTTGAAATGTCAAAACTTCAACTCAGCGGAAAGAAATGAAACCAAGTGAATTTCTGGGTAAATAACAGCAGGTTCAACCGGTTTGAAGACAATGAAAGTATCCTTAACAAAATGACAGTTGGCCCAAATCATCTGAAATGAGATAGACCCTCTGTAGAATGACATATATGGCCTGGTTTTTTTTGGAAGAATAGGACTAAATAACTCCCAATGAATGGTGTGAAAACGCTACTGCATTGTTGAAAAACATCAAGGCTTCGCGTCAATATGCCAAACGTCTGTTAGTGGTTACGCTATGATTTGGCAATCAAATAAACCACACATGTCGAGATTGCAGCGGGGATGTGGAATACTTGAAGCTTTTTGTTTTAGATTCTCCGATCTTCACAGGCAAGCGCTGCAGGATTTTGGAAGAAATTAATGATTTGCTTGGCTTCTATAGAGCGAGTGGATAGATCGTTTGAAACTTAAACGTGTACGCAGAGCCAAGAATCAAAACTGATTTATGCTTTATCCTGCAGAGGGAACTGTTTAACCCATCGCCCGGTATTATTGAGTGATACAAATTTTCATTGATATTCAAACCATGAAGTAAAAAAAGTCATCTATTCAAAATAAACCGAATAACTTCATCCGACTGTTTCCTGTTTGTGTATCTAAATTACACAAATTCTTCATCCTGACAGGATACATCTCAATCTTTCCACTACTCAACCGTTCGTGACGCACATTATAAATCATACTTAACCTCAATCCGACCGAAACTATTACATTCAACGGTAAGCGAACTAATCCTTTTTGCTTGCCTATCCATGCTACTTTATTCAATAGATGAGAGAACAACAGGATGCAAGTGCTAACCTCGTTGGCAAATTGAAGAAGTGAAGTGTAATATCTCGCGCACGAGATAGAAACCCTTATATCCTGTACGTATTTCAAAACAAAAAGCATATCATATCGTCTTCTTCAACATCTTCAAAATGTAAGGATAATAATAGTTTCAACAAACGAACATACGAGCACAATGTGATTGTATAAGAGTGGAATATTCGTTGAAACAGAAACTAACTATATATGACGGTTTCATGTAACCGAAACAACTCATTTGACATGTATGTCAGTTTTGTAGGTTCGGTTTGGTGTCATTTGAAATATCATATATAGGAAACACGTGACATGAGCTATGCAGGATGTTGCATTGTCGTTAGGAATATATCTTTGTTGGTTGCAGATTTCCAGGAAGTCATCCGTTCTTCCACTTGCTTCAGGTATACATTATATATTTTTCGAAGGAGCAATGTTCGTCGTAATAAATTGATTTCGTAATGCAGTAATTGGAAAAATAATTGAAAAAAATGACTTAATTGAGAAAAATAAATGAAAGAAAAAAAAAAACAAGTAATGAAGTATGTAATTATCCTTTTTGAACAAAATTAGGGCAACATAATCAAAATATTTCGGCAGTTTGTCATGAAAAAGTTAAAAAAAAATGTTGATAATTTTTTTGATATCAAAACATGGCGTGAAGTGATTTATTTTTATGAATTAAAATTAATAACCAACAAAAAAAACCCTTGAAATTATTGATCAAAGAATCTCCTTTGGTGCAGACAAAGTTTTATTGTTGACATAATTATTACCCTATATATATATTAACATTATAATGGTAGTATCCTTTTTAGGTTTTCTTCTTTAATCATCTACAGTGAGTTACCTGAAGTTTGTCCAATTTCAAACGCAACGATTTTGACGTTTTCCCACCTTTTTGAATTCAATTTTTTTATGAATGTGTCAAATTTTTATAACTTTTTCTATTTTTTCAATTTCCACTATTATGCACTCTGAAAGTATTTGTTTGCACTCCAGTCATCGAAAAAGATACAGAGAAGAAACAGATAGGCACAGAGACAAGGGACATAGAGGAAAAGTATGAGACCGTTGCGGTTCCAACAATTCAAACTTTTGCAACCTCGAATATAAGCATAAGGATTAGTTATTGCAGGCTAGTCTGGGTCTTGCTATCCCAATCACAACCGAAGTTGAGCCCCCAGCCATGTTATCAGCAACAAAGAGGACGCTAACTCCAGGCAGAAAGTCATAAAAATCTTGACAGAAGTGACATTTTCCCGAAGCAGAATCCTTGTAAGTTAATTGTAATTTTCTATAGAAGTTGATTTGTCTGTTGGCAGAATCCTTGTTAGTTAACTGTAATTTTCTATAGAAGTCGATTTGTCTGTTGGCTGTGCCTTGATGGTTATGGTGTATAAAGATTAAATGCGGATTTTTTCTGCTTGAAATATGCATTTATTTGAATAACAGAACGAATGAATTCAATAATCAAAATATTGGCCATCGTTAGCTACGGCTTTTTCCCATCATTCTGTCAATTGATGGATTCCGTCCGAGCACCACTTCTCATTTTTTGAGGCTAACCACTCATCAAGCCAATTTTTAACTTCTTCGTAAGAATGGAAGTGCTGTTCCGAAAGGCCGTACTGCATCGATCGAAACAAGTAATAGTCAGAAGGAGCCAAGTATGGTGAATACGGCGGGTGGGGCAGAACTTGCCAATTAATGTTTCCCAAGTAGTTCTGGACAAGTATTGCAACATGCGGCCGGGCATTGTCATTTTGAAAAATGACTTTATCATGTCTTTGGTGAAATTCTTGACGTTGTTCCTTAAGTGCGCGGTTTAATTTGATCAGTTGTTGTCGGTAATGTTTGCCAGTAATAACCTCACCAGGTTTCAGCAGTTCGTAATACGAAGGTCCCTTACTATCTCACCAAGTACACAGAAAAGTCTTCTTTCCATGAATATGGTTTTCCATGGTTTTTCGCCTTTTGATGCCTCTTTCTTTCAATTGATCTTTCAATGGATCTTTTCCATGACTTTTAAACGTCGTGAAATGGCTGCCTGAGTAACTTCTTACGCTTCTGCCAACTGTTTTTCAGTTTGTGTGTTGTCTTCATCCAATAATGCTTGCAAATCTGTATCTTCGAATATTGTTGGTGGTTTTCCACGGTCTTTGTTGCTGACGTCGAAATCGCCACTTCTAAATCTTTAAAACCATCGTCCACAAGTGTCTTGGCTTGGGGCATGTTTACCATATGCTTCCACTAACAATCGATAAGTTTCTGCAGCCGTTTTCTTCAAATGAAAGAAGGTTGTTAGACTTCCCCGCAAAACCTCTTTTTCTGGCACGTAATTCGACATTTTTGAAGCGAAAAAAAACTATGTTGTTTGTACAATCAAAACGTATGACATACTGGAATTTGTTGACAGATGCTTACCCTCCAAAATGCCATATTAGTTATCCCCGACAAAAACCATACGTAATGGTTATGCCATCTGTTGGTAAAATCCGCATTTCATATTTATACACCTTATATTTCCAAGAAAACATTGAATACTGTAGGTTTTACCCTAGACCATTATAATCAGGTGTACATGTCGAAGTGCGTATTAATAGCATTGGGACATTGTTTTATACATCATATCAATATTCTCTGAATAGATTGAAGTCAAGTTGAGCCCACACGGCATATACCAACATAATCCATACCGTTGTCCAAAATCCATTACTGCATTCTTTTCCGCACAGTTCAGAAGTTATTAAAATCTTGACAGAGATGTAAACTTTCCCCGAAGTAGGATCGTTGACAGTTCTCTGTCATTTCCTAAAGATGCTGACCTGTTCTTTGACTGAGAGTGATGGCTATTAACTCTTGAGAATCAGAATGGCGTTGTGAAAACCTGCCATGTCAGCGATTTTTAAGACTGAGGTTTAAGATAAAGGTTACACCTTGGACCATATCAAAGTGCATATTACCGGCAGTAGGGCATTGATCGGTGCATAATATCAGTATTTTTTGGAGGCACCGTCAAATTGAGTCCTTGGGGCATATTCTATCGTATTGTAACCAATTTCTCAGTACAAAATCCATTGCTTTCGTACTCCGCTGACTTTCTGCCTTTGCTCTTCGGATACAGCTCTAGTTTGAAGTGCTTACTCTTCTTATACCAGCTCTAATTTGAAGCCGAAGTTCTTCTGTTCCTTTTTCACAAACAAGCGATAAGAGCGAATTCACTGATTTTTAAAGTTTAATCAAAGAACAAACAAAACCAACAACAAATTTTGTCAAACAAAACGTTTTGTAGTTTTTAATTTCTTTAGTGAACCATCATTTCAGAAAATATTTTGAAAAAAATTTTGACACAATCCTTCACAGAAGAAATAAAAATCATATTTCTACTGACGGTTATTTCCGTTTGACAAGCCCTTTTGTGATGTGATTTCAGAAAAATGACGAAACAACATTTTCCAAATTGCAATTCTTTATCGTTAACGTTTCCAATTCATCGCAAAACAGTTTTTTTGTTGGAAACTTTTCATTTATAGAATCGGTTTGTAAACTAGTTGATTTGGTAATTTTCTTGACATTCTTTGACAATCACTCGAACAACAAAATAATTGAAATCCTTTATTACCGATATTCAGATCGTCGATTGCAACAAAACAGGAACAAAAAAAATCGAGTTTGAATCGAATAACAAATAGAAATCGAAAACTGAAATGGAAAAAGAAACACACAATTTTCCAACTCTCGGCAACGAACTTTTCTTCAACATTAATTAAAGATTGCTTTGTATAAATTCGAGTCAGATTCGAAGTAGATAAAAAAAAAATTACCATTTTCAATTTGCCTGTAATTGAGTTTGGTTTTAATTAGGGCAAAGTTAGTTTGGAGAAATTTCACTTTGTGACTGTAATAGTGATAAGGAGTTTTTACGTAAGAATTGTGCAATCGATGTATTGCCTTTGCAGCAAGTCGAGTTTTCAGTTAAATCTACTAACCTATCTACTAACTATCTATACTTCGAAGAGTTTCAGGCCTAGAAAATATCTGTGACTGCGTTTCTAAGAAAAACCAATTGCGTAAACGTTAGGAATTTCTAGGACGAATCAAGTGAAACACTCAAATGACATGACATATGTTGTCAATATTTTTCGAAAACGAGGTTTCCTACCTAGAGCTGGAAAATGATGGCTGCGCTTTCCCACGGTCTGTGGCCTATCGGTGAATTTACTTGTGCATTCTTTTCCAACATAAACGGAATAAACCACCAAACTTTTCCGTGAAATTCCATTTATGATAACGCAAAGCGTCATAGTCAACTGCAACTCAACTCCGGAAAAGTTTAGCGAATGTTGGAAGTGAATTGGCAGAGTTTTTTGCATCTCCTTAAAAGATGTTCCTGACTGAAAAATTGCAAACTATTTTTATTATGGTGTATTATAAATTTTTTTCGCTGGTTTTCCTATCCGTTTTGTTGTTTTACTTGTATTATTCATTTTAGTTCCCAAAAGATAACTCGTTGAACCCGTTGCAAGTTGTAGTAGTAACTACAATTCGAAGCCTTTTTTTATATTCATAATAAGATTAAGTCACTTCTAAAGTTTTAATAATAATGAAATAAAAAATATGAAAATATATTTAAAGTTTACGAATAAGAAGTTGTCGGAATAAAGTTTTGATTCATGAAAAGAGGCTCATATCTAAAAAAGAACTAGGAACTCTACTCGCTGAAAAGTAATTTTCTAAGGAAATAGATCCAAGGAAATGAAAAAAGAAACACAAAAGGATTGTGCTAGCCATGGAAGTAGTTCCCATTTTTAATGGTCTCTGAAAACAAACGCGAAACTCTTTTGCAGAATAACACAAATGGTTTGTGCAAGGACGAGAACACCTTAGAAGTGATCTTATACACAAATAATGTTGTTAATTCGGAATAAATCAAAATATTTGGTAGTTATCTTCCCTGGTTTACAGAACTTTTCAATAGGATAGTCTGTCAATACGATTGCTCTTCGTGATTAATATATTGTACATTGTCACCTTCCTAAAGTGACAAAACAAAAAATATGTCCTTCAACTTTTTTTGTCCGGAACACTGCATCCTTGAAGTCAAAATTCTCGTTCTTATAGTGCCTGGCTGCTGTCTGTGTGACGACTTCCTCAAATTTCTGTTATATATTAATTTTAAAAATAAATGAATAAAAAAATCATATTTTATTTTAGATGAGAAAAAATTGAATTGAAAAATGGATTTAATAATTGCACCCATCCTGTCCCTAATTCTTAGATTCTTACACATCCATAAGTAAACTCCTATCAACTTGTCCTTTATAGTTCGTCCATTTTCCTCTATGTTCTTTTCTTTCCTCTTTCGTCTTTTCCCCTATGTTTCAGCGCATGTTTTCATTTGAACTTCAGTCAACCTTTCTTTTGCTGTCTTTAGGCCCAGTCAAAGTGCGGCTGCCATATTTGACATATTTGCAATATTTTGACCATATAGATCCTAGTATAGCTGCTGCCATGCATAGCTTCCACCTACAAGTGTCAAAACAGAGCAAAAACTCTCAATTGAATGGCATTCAATTTGAGTTTCCCAGATGCAATAGTACTTGTTGAAGAAAGTAGGAAGAGATGCAGGAGTAGAGAGATGTGCATGAACATTCTCTTAAATTTTGTATTCAAACAAAAAGACCCAAATATCCTATTACACCAGAAACATCATTTCTACGTTTATTTAAGCTGAGAAAGCTTGCATTTGCGATCTGGCCACTCAACGCGTTAAAAAATTTTGAAGCTCTCTATCTTGCAAGCTCTCTATTTAGCATTGGGTATTAGTATCTCTTTTTATGTAACGACCTTTCGAAGTACACGTATGAGCGCTTTTTATTTGGGTAGCGAATAAAAACTGTAGATACTGTATGGTAGCAGCATACAGCACTATCACTCGCCGACGACATCTCTTAGACAGAGATAGAAAAACCACGTCTTCATTTGTGTTGCGCTTTTACGCACGGCTTTTGAGAAGGGCATGCTTGCTTTGTGCAAAAATGGGAAAAAAATCGCCAATTTGTGATTTGTACTATTTATCTTGGTTAGATACCGTTAGATTAGAAATTTGTTCGAAGTGTTAACGCTGGTTATACCTAGACTGTGGCTCCGCATTAGCAATTGAATGATTACACTTTGATCTGTTCCTATGTCTTTGTGCACTGTGACATATTTAAGCTTAAACATCTTTGTCCCCATTTTTTTGGTCTTCATTTCTCTTAGTCTTCATTTCTGACATATTTAATTGAAAGATCTTGGTCCTCATTCGCCGATGGGTTTTCAAGGGTGCAATTTTATTTTATTTTCTTCGCTGGGCCCACATTCACCAATATTAAAGGTATCTTTTTGTTTAGTTTTGCCTCCTGAAAAATGTTTCGGAGATCTTCGGTGTGTGGTTTCGTCCTTATCCTTTCGTGAACAGAACCACACACCGAAGAAGGCACACTGCCGATATGCGTATGCGAATTTTACAAGGAAACAGGAGATCAAAACAAAAATGCCATTCCTGCTAGACAAATCACAGAAGATATCGAAGTTTTTTTCTCGCGCAAATTGAAGAGAATCGAAGAAAATCTGTTCTGAAAACCATCCTTAAATTTCCGTACAGTTGTCAAATGGTTTTTATAATTTTAGTGTCGGACTTTTGCTTAGCCACAAAAGGCTCACTATTCCCAATTCTCACTTTAACTCGGCAACCTGAAGTTCAGTTGAATAAAAAATTTCTTGTAACCCTTTTTTTCAGAGTTCACTAAATGTGCTATGTAGCGAGGACCTGCGATGTGCTTGAATATGGGGCCATGGAGACAATCTGGTGGGGCCTCGATAGTTTGATAAGGTTGCTGTCTTGATATTACTTGGTATGTTGAAGCATTCACCAACCGTTGTAAGATCCTTGTAATTCGCCAAAATGATGGGTGGTGATGCCTTGCGATGTTTTTGCTGTTTTCTCTGGCTTTCGTAGAAGCCTCATTGCTATACCTTCACCTTTTTGATGAAGAATATTTAGCGTTCCATTCTATCCGAGCCAATAAGATTTTGTTTCATCGCGAATAATATCGTGTCGCCAAAATGAATGGTAATTTTTGTGTGATTTTTGGCATATTGTAATTGATACCTTCGAATTTTTGCCGTTAGAAAGGATTTATGTCAGCCGCAGTCGTCATTAAAGGCAAACCAAACTCATTCAGTATTTTTGCGATGGCCCGAATGCTTACCCCATCATAAATTGTTTCTTACATTTCCATCTTGATATCCCTTGTATTGATGCTCCAATTCGGAAGGTCCTTTGATTTGAATTACTTATGACCAAGATTCCTTCTACGTGATTGCACATCTTCTTCTTTTCGTCTTTGCCGATCTTTTTTCCTCATACTTGAACATGCTCTTAAATAGCATTTTATCGAATTTCTAGGTATTTGTCGATTAACCCTCGTACGTAGAAGTATGATTCTGTAAATATGACATCGCCTACCTGGTCATATTTGACAATCTTATATTTCATATCACCGTCAAAAAGGCATCAAAATTCTTGGTAGACAAATTAAAAGGGTTGTATATGAACTTCTTAAGGATGTATGTTAATGTGCAGAATTGTGTCGGCATCCTATTCGAACCACGCACCATTCGGTAAACGTACCGCTGCGAGTTAAGGTGGTCAAAATGTCAGTCGGAAAAGATATGTGTCTGATTTGTTAGTGCTTATCTTAATCAGCATTTGTAATTCAAATAAAATACGATGAGTTTGTACAGAATTCGACAAAGCATGTCGAGTCCTCATATTTTTTCGAACATTCCCTTTCTTCTTCAAAAATTTTGATCCATCAAACTGGTCTGATAAAACCAGAGGTAAAACAATAATTTCCTTTTTAATTTCAACCAGTGAGCGCGATTGTAATGAAGACGCTAAGAGCCCTCAAAAAGAGATTTCTTAGAGCGTGTTCAGACGTTAAAAAGAAGGATTGAAACAGGAGCTGAGGACTGTTTATCCAACCAGCAGATTTATATCCTAGCGCTGGTGTCAAGAATGGATGCCTATATCATCAGTTTGAAAAGGGAAGGTTAGCCTACATTCGACAAGCTTGGAAGAGAACGTATGAGTTCCGCAATTTCTGATTTTGGTGGTTGGTGATAAAAATGTTGAAACCTTTTTACAAATAGTAAAATTGTTGGTCAGTTATTGTAAGGAAGTTAGAAACTTCGATTAGACCAGTATAAAGCGTAAACGAAGAAATATTCAATTTAGACTGCTTATTATTTAATGAAAATGGTTGGCTTGCTATAATGGAAACGTTTTTCTGTAACCTGAACTAATGTTTTGTTCTTTTTTTTTGTCTGTTGAATGTTTTATGTCACTTTTGAATATCATTGCCTTAATGTGGAGAACTAAACATATTCAAAATTAAGACCATATGACATTAGACCTTAATGACAGTATTTTGTCATTTTTTGGTTGAATATTTCTTTTATTTGAAATGGATTTTATTTAAATATATATTGTCCATGATCATCTATGACCTTTTGCCATTTTTTCGGTAGAGCCATTATTCCATCTGTGTAGAACTTCTGTGGTTTAAAACTTGGCCAAGTGAATTTCAAAGTCCCTTTTTGAAGTGAATTTCTTTTCATTAAGGAAGTTTTGCAGAGACCGAAACAAATGTTAGTCTGATGGTACAAGGTATGGACTTTACGATGGATGCATCAAACCTTTCAGCCCAATTCAGTCAATTTTTGCCGGGTCATCAAAGATGTGTATGGTCTGGCATTGTCATGAATGAAGACAACGCCCTTGATCAATTCTGGCCGGTTTTTTGAATTGCTTGTTGCTAACAGGGTAATTGCTGACAGTACAGAGCCGAATTGAGTGTTTGATCAGGTTCTAGTACCTGATGGTAAACAATTCCCTTCCAATCCCACCATACACACAGCATAACCTTATTTGGTGTCAATCCTGGCTTTAAAGTCGTTTGTGACGATTCACCTTGTTTTGACCATGGTCTTTTTCCAACAACATTCTCGTATCTTACCCATTTTTCATCTCTCGTAATGGCTTGCTTCAAAATGGCTCGATTTCATTGCGTTTTATTAGCATTTCGCAAATGGAAATTCGGTCGATCAAATTTTTATGTGTTAATGCATGCGGCACCCAAACGTCGAGCTTTTTTGTGTATCCAGCCTTACGTAACTGGTCCAAAACCGTTTGGTGATAGATATTCAGTTCCTTAGTAATGTCATGGCTGCTTATGTGTCGGTTTTCTTCAATTTTTTGTAAAATGACATCAACTTTTTCAGTGATTGGTCGACCTGAGCGAGGTGCATCTTTGAAATTTCCCGAACCAAAGCGAACGAACTATCTCTTGGCTGTCGCTTTTGATCAAGTGTCTTGACCGTAGACACCAAAAATTTTTTCACGAGCCTGCGATGCAGTCTCACCTTGATCGTAGTGATATTGCAAAATTTAACGAATTTGTTCAGAAATTTCACTCATTTTTAAACGAATACAACTTTTGGCACGAATGACGAAGTACAAAAATTTCCATATGAAAATTGCAGACTGGAATGTCACCTTTCAAACGCATGTCAGTTTGACTCAATCTGATTAGTATTGCCCGATATATGACAAGGAACACCATCTAGTGACAAAAACTTTATTATTGAACATTGTTCTCAGTTATTTTGACAGTTAAAATGTACTTAAATCTGCAAGTACGCCGTTGAACCCCCATAAGATGAATAAAAAATATAAAAATTAAGAATTATTATGGGATAATTATGAAGGATTTTTTTCCTGTTTGACAAAAAAAAAATTAGCAAAAAAGTTAAAAAAAATTGGAAAATAACAGAAAAATAAGTTTTCGAAAATTGTTTAAAAAAAAATTAAATAATCAGTAAGGAAAAATTGAAAAAATAAATAGTGTCTGCAATATCGTTTCATTTTCAGGCGCAGTCAGGATATATTGCAGATTAAAAGAATTAAATCAAATGACTATAGAACATTAGTTTGACTTCATTTAGTGCAATAACACTTTCGAAACTATTTCGAATCTAGTTTCGAAACCACTTCGAGCATCTGGTAAAAAAATTGTAGTAAACTAGAAAGCCCTAAAAAAGGAACATGCTGCACTCATATATCTTCACCAAAAATTGCCGTCCAAAAATATAAAAGCCGATTCAGATCCTTCATATATTATAGAATCCTGAGTGCAAAAAAATATTCTATTCGCTCATCTGTTATTTTTATTCACATTTCGTTATTCGCTTTATTTTTATTTCAATTTTTTCATTTTTTTTTCGTTCCACGAACAATCGCTTTGTCGTGCCCGTAACGCAAAAAACGTGTACGAGCACATTTGAATAATGGACATGGCAATAAAAAGTTCGCACATGTCCTTAACCGTTCGTACCTACGGTTCTCTTACATCCTAGCTTCATGCTACAACAATATGGAATTTGTCCGCACTGTGTGTTCCTGCCTAGAGGTAAATAAATAAAAGTGTGATATGCTTGGACTGTATAAATAAACACACACATCCACACAGAAGCGGTTTGGCAAACAATAAAACCAAAAAGAGAAAAAAAAAAATCGGTAACGTAAAAGTGTCCTTTGCCAGTGGGTTTCTGTATACAGGACGAAACCTCAAAATGTAATATATCTGTCTGTGGTATGTATTTATTAAGATTTTCAAAACGAGAAATTTACTTTTTTTTTGTTTTCGGATTTGCATTTTTCACCAATGTACAGCGGATGTTTATGCTGATGTACGTATTTATGTGAACGGTTGTTGGCGCGTTTGTGGTGGATCGGATATGAATCATTGGAGTATGTCAAATATCCTGTCAGACTGTGTTCGCCGTAGGCTGCACTGTTCATTGATGTGTCGCGGGAAGTGAAAGTCCATAGGTACCCGCTCGTATGATTAAGGAGAATCGAAGCATCCGAAAGGTGTTTGGCTGATGCTCATAAAATGGATAGGTTTGATATCGTAAATATCCTTATCCATAAGCAACACCCCGCTCCGTTGCTTCGCTTTCGACTTCCTCGAAATCGACTTGGTTTCACGTAGGCAGGCAAGCGAAAATTAATATTCCACTTTAGTGACAATGTCTTTCAACTGACCACTTAGCGCTAAAATGTGAGCTGGCAAAAACAATAACGAAAAATCCTTCGCAATTCGTTCTATTTCAGTCCGTCATGTTGGAGCATAAATCAATTTTCTTTAATTGAATTACATTTGAACGGAGGGAATGCCTGGCAGAGGATAATGTGGGCAAACTGACGGCTCGACCGTGGAAGGAAATGAGGTTAGAATAACAGGCTGCCATTAAACAAGCTAGGATTCAGGAAGAAGCATGCAGCCAACCATGGAATGGCCTCTACTCCCGAACAATGAATAAGGGTTAGAAAGACGGTTTGAGTAATAGTTGGACTTGCTATTAATCAACCCGTTAGAAGCTTTTCAACTATGATGGATTGCTTTGCTTTCACCATTTGCAATTTTTTATTTGCCCCAGGACCTTTTGTTCGTCAAGTCTTTTTAAAAAAAAATTATATCATACTCAGTGAGAAGAAAGTTCCTTTCATGCATTTTATTATGTTCCGAGTGGAATGTGGTATACTGTGTGTCCAGCTGTGCAGAAGACTATGTTGTTGTGCGTTGGAAGGAGCAAACCTTTGAATGTGTACTTGCTTCAGAGTAAATGATTTATTATTCACATGACTTGGGTATTAATTTAGCAAAAAAAACCTTCAATTTCAACATTTACTATAATATTTTCAGTCTTTCTCTAAAGCACCCATTGTAAATGCTCTATAAAGTAACTGACTTAATGTCTGGCAAGCACTTTTCCTCCTTCTTTCAATTTAAAAATGATTAAAATCCCTCAAAATTGATTGTATAATTATTAGAAAAATTGAAACGGTTGAATCCTTTAAGTGACTTCCAAAAGATTGTTTTCTAATTTGGTGACACCTCAGAGTTTTAATACACATTTTTTGAAAATCAACACTGTCAGCAGGAGGACTGCCCGGATAAGACCTTGATTTTTTAAGGAATTCCAATCTAGGCGTTCTAATCCTATTCTCCTCCCCAACCGTTTGATATATTTGACAGGATTCTGACATTGTCTACCGCTGAGTGTTCCCATCGTTTCCTCAGTTTCAGCACGGAACTTTTTCCAGTTGAAACACTCTCTTTTTCAATATCTTGCTTCATTGGAAACATTGCTCCTCAACCTTAATCTTCCGCAGACTTTTTTATCAGATGATCTTTTTCATTTGTTACTCGATTTGATTCGACGGTATTGAATCAAATCGAGTAACGTTTCTTCGTTTCTTATGAACTTCAGTGTGATATGTAACTTTCAATGCAACAAAACGCTGTAATCGAAACTCCCCGCATATTCCACGAAAAGCTATCACAGATCTGTTGCATAGTTTCATACTGAACGGCTGGATCTTTTGCGGCTTTACATAGAGAAGATTTTTTTTGAAACTGCTCTTTGCGCGCTTTAAATGAAGGCGGTCTCCTTGTCTCTGAAGTACATTTTCCAGTACTCTTGAAAGTCAAATTCGTCGGTTTCATAAACATGGACTCTATGTCAGTGTCATTAGTTGCGTTGTTTTTAAAGAACATAAGTTGACGTTCATAAACGTCAAACGGCTTGAACGAACAGAGATGTCAGTTCGGCTGAGTACCAACCGTCGACTTGATCAAATGTGCCCCTAATATTTCTTCTTTCAATGTCTTTCAGTCGGCTGAGTAACAAATTAACGTCTAGTTTACTTTGAAATCTCTAGTTGATACTGCGTTGAATGACAATTGACCAACTGAACACATTCTTCAGGAAGAAAGAATTTTTGTCGGGTATTCTTTCGACCTAATTGAAACGTTGGCATATCGACTGACTCCAACATTTTGCCAGTATTACATAGAGTGAAATGTATTTGGTTCGGCATGGAAAATACGATATTTATCGTGCAAAAACGATCTGATTCTTTGACATAATCTCCATCTAGAGAATTGCGCTTAGTGAAATAATCTTCCACCATTTCGAAGCTATTCTTATAGTGGTCCGCAGTCCCTCAAAACAGGCATTTGTTATCATGCACGGGCTCGTCATTTGTGTAAAATCTCTTCCTGTGAGCCACTTTTTCAACCGAGAAAAAGAAAAAAGTTGCTGAAGACTGAAGCAGGCTTGCAACTATTTTGTGGCGTTTTTTTTTCATTGTAACGGTCAGCTGGAATGGAAAAACTGGAATTTTGTCTTGATGTAGCAAGTCCTTTTTCTCGCTAAATGTTGTCTTTAAGACTTGATTTCGTTGTCCAATTGAGCCGATAAACACACAGTGATATTGCTTGTTGATTCTCTCTTCAATGTTGAAATTGAAGATAGTCTTTAAAAATTATACCATGTACATCCCAAAAAATACTAGCTTGTACCTTGCCAGCTGAACGTTGCGTCCAGGACATGACCCCTTTGCCGAATCCTACTCGAACGCAGGCGTGTAAAAATTTGTCCGTTGTCACAAATTGTCTCCAAATTTCGCTTTGCATTGCGGAAATCATCGCGCGCACAACTTTTGCATGTGTCAATTCATGTCATTCATGAATGATGTGTCCAAACCGTTCTTTTCACACTACTATGACGTGAGCTCTCTCACACAATTAAATTTTGCAATCATTCAACACAAAATTCATGACTTTTTTGGATGCTTTGTGGAGTTACTGCCTCAACTACCCTACGCCATCACGTTGGCATGGGGTCTTTGTATTATAACATTTATAAAGTCATGTCTTTATTTGCACTGTAATTGTTCCCAATCAAAAATCAATGCATTATCAAAATACGGAATTCACCTTTTTTCTATTGCTTATAAAAATTCAGAGGCAGCCGCACACCTAAAGCTATAACTCGTGCAAATGAGAGAACCAATTGTCATGAAATTTTGAGAGGATCTAACTTAAGTTTTGCTTTCGACAAAGAGCACACATGGATTATGAATTTGTGCCGCCATCTCTTTGTCAGGCCAAATACTTTTCAGCCAGTAACAGTAGTACGTTGATTCGAACTTTTCCAAACGAAAGTTTATAATGAAAACTTTTGACAGTATTGTTCTAAGTCGGCGGAAAAAATATCTTTACATGTTTTAATAAATTTTGCATAAATGTTGCACCATTTAAAAATCTCGTTTCAATCCAAGATTCTCAGCATAGTAAACACAAAATTTTCTATGTCTCCAATACTCGCTCCCAATCGAATTGCTACGCAACATATCCACTCACTTATCTTATCCTTTCAAGTTAAAATAACTGCAGTATGCTGCAGAAACTCAAGTGATGCACTCTATTCAATGTGTAATTTCCTTAATGAGCATTGTTTCATTTCTCTAATGAATCCTGCCGCTATTTATTTTGTAAATTTCATTTTATTTTTCTTAAGCTCTTATAAGATAAATGACTAACAAGTATAGCATCAATGCAGGCAAAGACACATATAGACAACGGCCGACACTAGATTGTATCGAGTCGAAAAGGACATTCTTCATTTATTTCTATTATACAAACACACTATCTGGGTATCTATCCTTTAAGTAATCAGTCTATATATCATTGTTTTTGTATTGTCCTCAATCACTGACTCAATTTGTAGTCTTCGCTCCACTTCAATTTAATTACATTAAAACCCCTCAAGTAAAAGCAAAAAAAAAAAAACAGGACCAATAATAGATTAGGTTGGGACATTTGTGTGGAGATAAGAAACGTTCCAAACGTTTAGAGTAGGAGGAAATATAAATAAATATTGGATAGGATTTGTGTTTTTGTAAAGTGGTCAAATTAAGCTCTTAGACACCCTTTTACTGAAGGAATTTCAAAATAAGGTTTAAAAGATTAATAATTACAAATTCATGTAAGTTTGACCAAAGCGTAGTTTAAGGATGTAGCGAGGAATAACCTAGTCAGGTTTCAAAAGAGAGTTTCTCCAAACTTCAACTCATCTGATTAATGCTTTGTCCACTTTATTCTTTCTAATGTGAACTTAGTCATCCTTCAAAATTCTTCATTACGGCGAAGTACAATGCAGTTCAACACTACCGTATCCTTTGGAAGTAGCAATGCGGTAATGTAATAGACAATACACATTCGTTCCAATCAGATGGTGTTTTCCAATTCTTTGACACGTCAAGTTCTAGTCCTCCACGACCAACTATTCTACACTCCACTCTTGCTTCAGTGTTTTCAAGTGTTGTTGACATTGTTATTGTCCTTGTAGCTCTTGTTGTGTTATTCCCATTTCTTGTGTTCATTCACATTCTAGTTCGCTTCATTCGATCACCCGATAGCCGCTTTATGGATCACTTCGTACCAACGGATTCTTGTCGATGCCACAAGGATATTCAATCGAAAATTAGGAGGAAATCCCTTCGGGCCGCAAACATACAACTGTTCGAACGTCAATTCTTGTGCCGAGGGGAAAGGACGATATCGCTTGGCTCAAGCAATGACGAAGTAAACGTTGAAGAAGAAAAAGAAAATCAACGAAAGTTAAAGTTGTAGCCATTGTAGCAATCAAAGAATAAGAACATGCGAGAGTCAGAGAGTGGCGAAGAGAAATGGCGGGTCGACAAAATGGGATCAAGGATTGATAAAATTGACATATAAAATGCCTATATATGTTCGGCTGAACTCAAGTAAGGCATGTTAGTGTTCTTTTGATGTTTTTATGACGCTACAAATAGATTCCATTATGAGGATAGTATTTGGGATTTACATGGTACTTTTGTCAGTTTCGGGTTTTGGCTTAGTGAAGCATATGGATAAAAGTCCTAGATATGAAAATGATTGAAAACTAATATTTTCTTTCTTTTGTTTGGCATCAATATGGAATTACCTCGAATGGTGGATTTAAAATTCTAAATGGAAATAAACACAAGTTATGAATTATTCCCTTGAAGGTTATTCTGCATAAAGCAAGGTAAAGGTTAGGAATTAGGAAAGGCTCTTATGAGTCCAGAACTAAAGGACTATTACGTTATCGAGTGAATCTCATGAAGTTTTGATAAATTTTGTGATTTATGAAGTCATTTGTAACATTCAGTTCGGAGTTAAAGCGAAGAGACAATAAGGCGAGACAATCCTTTAAGGTCACGCATAAAGGATTGATATTCCGATTCGAATTTTTAAACAATCACTACCAAATCTTTAAAAATCCCGATAGTACTTTTGAGGACGTTTTGGTCACAATTGACTGAATATGCTCCATATTCAACTGAAACTAGATATGTCAAATTGAAAAAATTCTCTAAGGCTTAAGTCAGGGCTTTTACAAAAATCATCGTTGTCCTGTTGGCTACTGTTAACTGAATCAACGCAATTGCCCATGTTCCATACGGCGAAAACACTTCAATCGCTGAGGAAAAGTCACCGTTAGAAAATAAGCATAGGCCAGCATAGTTCGCGGAACTTATCCACCCCCCCCCCCCCCAATTATGGTGCACCCTTTAGTCCTACAGTAATGAAGGAGGTCTTTTAAGTTCGTTGCCGACGTCGGAACTTTATTATTCCAGCTGTGCTACCTGAGTATTCCCTACATGTTTGAGGCGATTGTCAGCCAGGTTCGGCGATCTAGAGGGAAGTTTTCTATACTTTCTTCTTCCTTGACAAAAGCTCCGCAGGCATCATTTGTTTTCTATATTTGTCGTGCTGATCTAAGAGATTGTGTCCTTTTAGAATTGCCACCATTTATTGCGCCATTTCTTCTTTCAACTCGGAGTTGTTTTGTCCTCGTTTCGTTAGAGTGATACCAAAGACTTCAGCTGAATACTGCAGTTGTTCCTTTTATTCGAAGCAGCATCTATCTCTTTTCAGAGTGTTTTATCTATTTCTCTTTCTACTAGCAATACTTTAATGGTATCTATTCTATTTGCACTTTAGCTTGCTGATTTCGGTCTTTCTAGGCTATCCAAAGTTGCTTCTTTTTCCATCGCTGCGTTCTAGAACTTATGTTAGTTTTACATTTTCTCGTGTTGTTGCCGCTTTGCGGGCCTGCCTACAGTCGTGCGCTGGTTGTAAGACTACAGGGTTTGAGGCAAACGCTTACAGAATCGGATTTCTTTAAGGTTGTTTGTTCCTGCTCTTTTGGATGCTCTTATTGCACATACTACTGTGGGCATAAAATAGTAAGACTTTGTTCATTCTTTTTTTATTCTTCCAAATCTTTTTCGTCCCCCTCAAAGTAAAATCAAAAGTAATATCAAAGTCAATTTCCCGGAATAGCCTTCAATGCGCGAAACGATTCACGTTTATCACGAATTCGGAGTGCAGCACATCTCGACAATCGAACAAAACTGTCAACATAACCTTGATTTTTGACTTGCTTTGACGTGGTTTTTCGGGTTTCGGCTCACCTTGGGCACGATCTTCAGCCGATTTATCGTATATTTCCGGGTCGTAAGCATACATCCAAAATTCATCGCCAGTTATAATACGTTTCATGACATCCTGGCCAGCCGGAGAGCATTGTTTCACAGACGTCAACGCGACGCTGTTTGTCATGAAAATTGAATGATTTGGAACCAATTGTGCTTTCACTTTTCTTAGGCCCAAATGATTTTTTTAAATGGTTTTTACTGATCCTTCCGATATTCCAACGATGCCAGTAAGGTCTCTGACTGTTAATCATCGATTCTCGAGCACCAATGCCTTGATTTTATTGACGTGTTGATCTGGACGTGGTTTGTCAACGCGTTCTTTACCTTCCTTGAACAATTTGTACGAATCAAAAACACTTGCTCGCGACATACAATTATCACGGAAGACCTTTTGCAACATTCTGAACGTTTCGGCACCAGGAATTTGATTCTGCACACAACATTTTATGTCACTTCTTTGTTGAATAATTGCCCTCGTTGTGAAAAGAGCCGAATGAACCTTTTTGTACTTCGAAAAGTCAAGCGTGTATACTAAACACTAATGGTTTTTGTGCTGTACATTTGGCACAGATGTCACTGGAAGTAATACCAACCTAAAAAAAAAATTGACGAATGGGTTTCCGCGCGAAATTTAAATTACAAAATCCTTCTAGTCTAGTCTAAATCTTCTCTAGTCGGTACATCGATCCTGTATGCGATCGTTGTGTCCACAATCGGTTGGAATTTATCCAGCTCTCTTTTACTTGATTGTCGTCATTTGCTTCAAATTTTAGAGATGTCCTGTTCGGGGACGATTTGTAACTTATTTACTAATTTGGTGTTCGCTCTCGTGTATTTTTTTCTTTTCTTTTGCTGGTCTCTTTTTGGTCTCACTATTGTTGCATGAGGCGGTTGTTTGATAGCTCGGTAGGAAAGCTTACAAATCGGATTTCTGGTAAACAAAATAATGCCGAAAATCAGGATACTACCTGAATTTACACAATGAAAGATAGTTCTTTTTGTTGGAAGTGCGACTTAGGCGACTTTAAATTTCATACTAACAAAGCTTTTGCCTTATTATCTGCCTGATTACACTGATTTTAGCAAGCTTGAAAGCCTTTCATACTTTCTACTTGATCCTTGCAACAGCCCTTGTTCACAGGCTGAGTCGAATATCAAACGCATTAAAAAACGAATAGAATTCAAATGAAATCATTTCGATATCTTATCGTTCGGGGCCGGGTATAGAATGGCTGAACAATTCTAATTTGCAATTTATATATTTCGTGCTCAGGAGTGTACTTGCTGTAATCGTATTTTCATTCGATTTTCACTTCCTTTCTCCTTTCACTCCGTCTCTGTCTCGATTATGTACGCTAACTGAATTTCAACCTCCATTAACTTTGAAAAGTTCACACAGCCTGACAATTTGATTGATGAGTTCTCTGATGGTTTCCAGAGAGCTCAACAGTGCTTCCGCCTTCCCTCCCATTTACATGATCAAACAAAAGGCGCAATATATTATAATAATTGCTAAACTTGGGAATGGAAAAAAGACATGGAAATAGGCTTGTAGATGTGCCATTGTGTGCAGGAATTGGTTAGAGAGATTTTCGCCTGCAGGATTTCCTGCAAAATTGAGCAAATCATAAATTGCCATTATAATGAAATATCTGTGAAGGTTTGGTAATGTGGTCTCATTTGAAAATGTATACTGTTTCATTTTGAATTGTATCTGAATATTTCGATATTACAAAGTGCTTCCACAGGCACTTTGATGTGGATTCAAATTTGCCCACAGGAATCGTGCAGGGACTTGGTCAGAATTTTTGTGCACTGAAGTCATAACTTTCAGTGTCTTCAATCTTTACGTTCGCCATCCGCAATGATATCTTTACATTTGATGCGAATCCTACACATCCCACAATATTGCCACATTCATATCTTTCAGAGAACAATTTTAGAATTCAATTTGGTTGTTTTCGCCACTCCTCTCCTCTCCACTCATCATTGTTACAGGTGATAAGTAACCACCTACTGAGGTAACAGAACGCCAACCATTATTCCCCCAAATGTCCCACGAAGATAGAATAACATTCAGTTGAACATTCTGTGAATGTATCTTAAGGTATTTACTTTGATATTCCATCCCACAGACACAATTAACAACATTCATCGTCAATGGCAAATGGAATGACTTTTCATCTGCAAATGGCATGAACTTCCTCTCATTCCATTACATCTCATTTCATCCATCTCATCGCCAAAAAAAGGTATCCTCGACGTGATTGCTTTCTTTTGTTATCCACTGCGAAAACGGTGTCCAAATCTAATTGTTAAAGCAAAAAATGCAATCAACAATGAGAGTTTTGTGAGCTCAATATAATTTTATTGACTGCTAATGAACCATCAGTCGGTTTCGAAAGTCCTTTAAAAAAAATTCCAAGGCTTTTCCACGGGTGCCATTTTTCAGGCATCTCTTTTCATGGGGATGAGGCAAATTTCCCGTTAACGTCTTATTTTATACTCTGTATTGGGTGGAAAATCATTTCGCAATGACTCTTGGAAATTTCCTAGAGGGAATTGTAAAATACAGGAACGAAAGACGCAGGAAAATAAAATCAGACACGTTACGCATTTTATCACACGCATCCTTGTGTCGCAACAGTGCCGTTACTTGGTCTGATGGCCCTTTACATTCGTTACTTAGTTTTTGTTATTTTTGCGTTGATCGTTATTTACCTGGCAGCATCGTCTCGAGGTGAACTTTTTATATGTATGCATCCTTTACGACGAATACGTGGTCATAATATCAACATTTGCTTTGATTATTACCCACTTTCGTGATTTATCTCGAAGTCTTCACGACTATAAGCTTTTACTGCCATCTTTATGCGGTTTATTGTGTGTTTTTTTTTTTTGAGATGAATTACAGGTGGGAAGTAAGGACGAATGGGATGAATGAAGGAAAGGACGTCGACTACATGAATGCGAATAGTCTGAAATGAATGCGTGTGTATTGTATTTTATTGTGGAACATAAAACTTTTCATTACTGTGAGTGTATGCTATGATTCTAAGGTAATGTGAAAGGAATACAATCAGAAAGAATAAACTGGAAAAAGAAAAGTTATCACGACTGAATGTTGACTTTTTCGAAAGGGTAGTATAAAATTGGCTTGCCAACATCTGATTCTATTGAAGAAAGTCATTTCAGGAAAGCAATTTCTCTGTTTACATGCCGGCAAGTAAGAAATTTCAAAATTATAGGAAAAATGAGAGGTATCGAGGTATTTACATTAGCAGACCATTTTTCGCTTTGCAATTTCCATTTTTCAATATATGCGTATGTCTTATCCTTGCATTGTAAGGAGTTGATGCGTCGGCATGTCAATAAACAAGAACCATCACAATGAAATACTGCTGAAGCTCTTTTATCGAAAAGAAAACTATTTCCCGAATTGTAGTGCATACACTCTGTAAGGATCTTTACAGGATTTAATGCAAAGAGCCAACTTAGCTGGATTGCTTTTCATACATGATAGCTAGGATAACATTCCAAGAAGTTTGCTGTCAGTAGAACACAATGTTGAAAGTCCGAATGTCTGAGATAGGTTCAAAGAAGTGCGGTCACGATTATATCCTCTCGCACTTGGGCTGCCATTATGTGTTGCCACGTAGAGTTGATGGGACAAGTATATGACGTAATGTCGCCAGCATGGGAAAATCGTCTCACCACAAAACCTTCTGATTTGCCGCGCGACAAGTCTTCTTGAACCATTCTGGGCTCCATTGAGGTATCATGTCTGAGAGTCGTCT
The DNA here is from genome assembly GCA_954870665.1 of Stratiomys singularior. Classification (NCBI taxonomy): domain Eukaryota; kingdom Metazoa; phylum Arthropoda; class Insecta; order Diptera; family Stratiomyidae; genus Stratiomys; species Stratiomys singularior. The sequence goes on along the minus strand of OX940878.1, from coordinate 157,744,112 downwards.
TTGCTAAGTATTTAAACAGTACCTAGTGACCACAAGTAAGCTAATGTATTGTTTGTTTTGATACCTTGTTCTGAATTTCTTCACACAACAACCATATTTTGAATGCTTCTACCGAATCTCGTTTTCACTTTATGTAGCTTTTTTGTTTCTGTAACTTTTTTAAATTACAATTTCTAAAGACCCTCAAAATATCGTATCCTGCCCAAACCTGGTGGAATTTTTAATACAATTATTCTATATGTTTGGCTATCGGATTTACATTCTGGTGTACCTTTTAACATCCTTTGTTTCTCCAAATGGGGAGATATTCTTTTAATCTCTTCGCTCAATCAATGCGTCGTAGCGTATAATACTTTTCAGTTAATATTTTTGCTCTTCTCATCTCTTTGAAAAATCAGTGATTATTTCGAATACATAAAAAATAAACGAAGTCGAAGGACTAACTACCGACTATGTCATGATCGTGAGAATCCATTCGGACTTAAGACTACACTGCCAGTCTCACTGCTCTCCCCATAATTATCTTACATGCTTCATTTTTTCGTGCTCCAGCCATACTTTGCCCCTGTTAACATATTGACATTAAAGACGAAAAAAAGACAAAGAAGTGTTCGTCCTTCATATTTATACCTCTTACCACAATCATAAACCAATGGGCACTATCCCCGAGCCGTATTAGAAACCTCCTGACCGAAGCAAAACTCAAACGGCGACATAAATAAATTGCGAGTAATATGCATGCTCTCGAATTAAGGAAAGATACTAGCTTAGTCATACTTCTCTCGTTCTTGGTTTTTGCCAAACCTCTCAGGCCAGCCCAGCAATTTGGATGTCAAGAAAAGGTTCCAACAAGGTGCTCAGCGTTGTTTTTGCACAAACGCATATCCAACGAAGCAAGCAACCGTTCCATAGTCTTTTGGTTTCGAAAAGGAATTTAACTAAGGGTGGGCAAAAGGACTTATTCCCAATCTCCTGAACAATGAATCATTTAGTGTAAGCTAACGGAAGATACTTTTCGGTAAATATTGCGAATACATACTCCAACTTCATCAGTGCGAATTGAGGTGTTCCTCAGAAATCTTCTCTTGGACCGCACTTTCTTCAAATTCTTACTTCATGATATCCTGATTTCTGAGCCAGTACACGTTTCATATCGCCTAAAGGATAAAGTGCTCCCAACAACTTTTTTTATATGCAGTTGGCATCATTGTACTGGCGACCTTTTTTTTCTCTCCAAGCAGCCTTGAGGATCGTTCTACCACGAATACAATCTCTTCAGAACTACTTGACAAAATAGATCGTTTCCATGAACGCTGAAAAATGCGAACTAATTTCTTTTTGAAATGCTTCTTGGAAAGTTCATCGGTCAGAAGTGTGACAGAGTAGAGACCTGATCCTTAACATCTAAAACCTTCCTATGCTGTTTTAAAAAACACCATGATATATTTAGGGGTGCTGTTACATCACCCTCTCAAATTCAACCCGCAGACCTGCGATACCATTTTGAAAACCAAAGTCTCTGCAAAGCCAGCACCACAACTCACTAGCACCTTCGTCAGCATCAGTCAAAGTTGCTCATGTACAAAGCCTTGACCAGACCCATAATATTCTTCCTGGTTTGTTTAACGATCTCTCCTTTTTCTAGAGCTTTTCTGCTCTAATTCGCAGACAATGAAATCTTACAATGCTTTGTCAATTGAAAGGCCGGACCAGGTCACTCCGGCTGATTATGTGGTCTATACCACTGTCAACCATATAGTTAAGGGTCGGTGTTTGTCACCTGAGAATTTATCGTTCGCAAGTCCGCTCGAAGGACTCTCCTTCCACAATCCCTTCGAACTTACAAATATATTCTCGTCAGACCACTAACCGAAATGTAAAATAAGTAGAAATAATTAGGATAGTTTAGTTGTAAGTTAGGATTAAGACAAGTCTTCAGCATAATTAAAAGACTTACGAACGAAAGATACAAAATTATTTCTGAAAATTAGTTCAATTCGGTTAACATCAGATTTCCATTGGTAATAGTTGTTTGACAGTTGGTTGCTGTCAAACATTTACCATAACCTTAATTTTTTGGCAGTTTCTCAGATTTCCATTTGGAAATAGTTGTTTATTTACCACAACATTTATTATTTATTTACTTTAATATTTGCCATAATTTAGTTCAGAATGACATGTGTATATCAGGTCCCAATAAACATATTCAGATAGACAGATAGACAGATAGATAGATAATCTTTCTATAAATCATATCATATCTATCAATCATATAAAATCCGGTTCTGTGAAACATTTGGCGGGAAAAATTGAAAGATCGGAAAGAAATACACAAAAGCGAAAAGAAGTAGAAAAATTCAAACTCTTCCCCTACTAAAGGAGTGTAAATAAAAAAAGGATAAAATCTATAGAATAATTTATTTTTATTAAATTTGCGATACTTTAACATAAAATTGTGTCCTATCTTGTAGTTTTTGTAACTTGTGTGCAACATAATAGTCGAATAGCAATATAAAAGGACTTTTTCATATTCATCGAACATTTTATCATAATTATGCATTTGGTTTGCTCTCCGAAGAGAATGCAAAAAACAAAATAAAGCAAATATGCCATGAATTCTATCTACTAAACATTACGATTAACGTTTGCAGTGCACAGAAAAAAGTTCAAGGCTCAATGTCCTCCGGCTTTTGTATGCTATGCTTTCCCGTTTCTTTAACCTACCAACAATTTCAGTATCCATCTCTCGCGATGATATTTTCCATCCTGACCAGTTCATATTTAATCTTCCATTCCAGGAAAGAATATTAATCCTTTTTAAACCGGAAAGCGGCTTGAAAATGATGATGGAAGAAGAACGAAAAAAGCGCAGAAAATGGAGCTGTAGCACTTAGCACTTGTTATATTTTTAATTATTTCCCTTTGGATTGAGCTCTTTCATCGCTCTTTCTGCGCTCCGACGGGAGCTACTGACTCTTGATCTGTATTTCATGTCCTGCACAATGCGTGAAAACGAAAGCGGGAGAAATATGGTAGCGCATATCGTATCGAGCTCAAATATCGAATAAACTTTGTAGGGAGGTATTTCCTTTATTTTGAAAATTTTCAATGCAAAGATAAATTGATTGAAACAAATCGGTTGTTAATTATTTGACAATAAAAACAAAAATTAAACGCTCTTGTTTCGCGCTACCATCGAATTTATAACGACTTCTGACTCCTTCCTATCCACCGTTCTTTACCAAAAATTTGCTAATACAAACAGTCATAAACACAAATCTAAAAATGGGAGCGCACAGTTCCTGACAGTTGGGAGAAAACATAATAGCAAAACTAACAGCTTGAATGTGAACATAATGCCTGCTAGCATTCACCAGGATCTCTCGCAGGTTGACGCATTACCCGCTTTGCCTTTGAATCCAAAGGAATATTGACTGAAATGCAACCGCTTCCCCATCTTATATGAAAAGCGCAATTCATTCGAACATCCGTACAAAAGCGAATACGCCTTTATATCCTTTTTCATGTTGAAAATTACTGTGGTTGCATAAGGATGCAATATGCGAGCATAAACCTTTGAAAATACTCGCTTACCACCAGTTGAAACCTAAATGGTGACCCCATATGAAATGAAGTGCATACTGTACGAGAGGAGACAATTGAGACCCGCATCCAGTAAATAGGACATCTTGTGTGTCAGTATGATATGTACGGCAAAATGGCATAGATCCTTTTCATAGAATCAAAAAGGGATGCAAAACAAAAGGCTTTTGAATATTTCGCCAAGCTTTCGCCCGCATCCATCCTAATTGAGACGTGGCCACGTTTTCCTGTGAAGGACTACCGTAGGAGCTCGTTGTTGGTACAGAAAACTGGAACAGTGTTAACTTGATGACACATCATGTGTTTCTTAATAATTAAAACAAGCTGCTCCTGATGTTGTAAAGTACTTTTGAGCAGCGAATGAGTTTTTTTCTGAGAAATCTGCAAAGGTGGGGTCTGGATTTCGAAGGATAATTTTTTGTGTGAATATGAAACTTTGGGACTCTCATGAGTTCTGATAAGAGGTGTGTTGAATCAACACATCTGCGATGAAAACTCATTTTCAAAGGTCAATCGGGATTTAATATTTATGAAACTAATAACTTTCTTCTACAATCGTAACCCGTATAAATCGAGAACCGAAAAAGTGATCGTCCTTGACGTTAATGACTTTTACGTCATTCAAGCTCGAACTACCTACTCTAACCCTGATGTATCCTTCATAAATATTTATACATATTCGAATTGCAAGCAGCAAAATATAATCTTCTATTGCCACATTCTCTCAAATGTTTTATGCAAGGATATTGCAAAGCCTTCACCGAATTGAATAGTTTGCATGTAACATCGAGCAGGTGTGTGTGTCTGTAAATTCAGTCAACTCTACTTACCACACAAAGTTTTCCGCACTGAACTTATTAAACGTTACTGATTTAGTGGAAAATTTACACCTTACCGAGTATGAGACGCAAAGAAAATACATATGGGAATTGGTTACGTGTTATGGAAACGATAATTGTACAAAGTTTCTAAGGAGTTGGCAAATGTGGAGTTTACCACAAAAGTTACTCTTTCGGTAGCGACTGGTTCAGGTATTTTGATATTAAATTATTCCAAACGATATGAAAGTTTGATTTAATTAAGTAATTTTAGTAGAATGTATTGAAAACGAACGCATGAATAATGTACATGGATTACACGTGTTGATTAAAAACATATTGAGAACACATGTGTTTACTTTGTGTGAGTTTTCGATCTACAAGTTTTCAACGTCTCATTTTGGAATTACGAAATTCATGTACATGTAGTCAGACATCTATGTATACGAGGAACATGTGGACGAATAATGTATTCATACCAAGTTTGCAAATCCTTTTTTCAATTCTTGCGGTTCGCTACACGTACAGGCCTGGCATTAAGTTGGTTGCTTAAAACCAGTGCACATGTCTTACTACTAAGTATATATTCAGGTACATAATTTCTAAAGGGTAGTTATGGAACATACAACAAGGCCACTGAGGCGTCTATAAGCTGCGACATTTTGCGATTAACAATTTCAGCAACGAAAGTCAAGAGGGGAGGATTCGTAGCAAACTTTCCGTATCCCATTGACAAAAACTGGCAACGGACTTGAAAAAAGAACTCTAAGCTTTAAAATAGTAAGTAGGACAATCTGATGTTGTGTTTCTAACAATCTCTTCTGACCTATGTCAAAAATCTTAACGATCTCTTTTTTGGAGACAAAATGAAAATCGTGACACAAAACCCGTTGTGTGTAATTTTGGGGATATCTGACAGCCGAATATTCCTAAGATGTTTCAACATTGTCTTGGCTTCCAGCATCATTTCGCTCAACATATTGCTAATATTTCAGACATAGCATTCGTCAAAGGATGCCAAATACGTTTTTCATGAGTTATTCTACCTTTTTGATGTTGGCTCAAATTGGACCACACACTGCTTCTATGAATGTGGACATCCACAAAGATCTATTCTAGGGCCATCTTTATTCAATATGTGCATTGCAAATGGTGCAACCGTTGCTAATATGTGAAAATACTTACTGAGAGGTTGTTAGAATAGACTGAAAAGCTGATTTATTTCAAGGATCGATTTAAATACTTCAAAAAAAGAACAAGTTTTTCTTTCCTTGCGCCAACTACACACTCTCCTGGCTCATGTGCGTATCCGCATCAATTATCCGCTAATCAGACGTCAAAAAAATATTCAATTACTTTTAGATTCCTTGTTAACAAACGGAATGTCAATTGGGAAAATAGGCGTCATGAGTATATCACAATGTGAACTATTCATCCGCAAATAGGTGCGGAATGAACAACGTTCCGATCTAATATGTTTTAATTGGCTGTGTTTAAGTTGATTGAACATTTGGCATATAAAGTGGGATAACATCTACCACTTACACTACCACTTATCCATTTACATCACCCTCATCTTCGTCGCCATCATCGTCAACTCAAAGGATCATTATAATCGTCACCATTCCCATCATCTTCATCGCCATATCGTGTCCATGTCATTTCGAGCTTTTCGCTCAAATAAAAGAATGGCGAAATTGGAGAGAAAATTGATTGGCATCAATTTATGATAACGAATGATTTTCCATGGTCTATTGATTGATAACATTTCCGGGAAATGAAATAGCAAGCAAAAACATTAATTATCAGCCGAGAAATGAGTTCCTCCCTCTAAAGGATATCATTTAGGCATAGATTGTATGTGGGCGATAGCACACAAATTGCGTAAATAATAAGCTCATGCTATAGATTCATAGCGGTAAAAATATATGTCTTTAGAGGTAGACTTGTCGATGGAAATAATCAGAAAGGATTTTTCTGGAATATCATAGACAGACTGTAACTATTTATGATATTATCGCATCTGTTTGAATGCTAGAATATTCTTTTTTTCCACCTACATTTGCTTGGCCAGGATAGGAATACTATTGCGTTGTATCCGTATTCAGAATAATTCAGAAACATCAGAGAAATACGATGTTAAGTATAGGAAGGTTCATTAAGCTCCTTACTGATACATTGAATGTTGCGTATGTAGGCAAACGTTAATGCCATTAAAATATTTATAATGTTTTACTCCAAGGAAGATCTACAATAAAAATTCATGCAGTTCAATCCTGCATTTGTCATGCCATGATTCGACTTGCAAACACACCTCTTTATACTTTTCCGAAGTTTCCATGCCTTTTACGCTTCCTTTTTGAAGATTTCCGCTTTGATATTTAAGAAATCGATCAAACGAATTTTAATGAGAAATTTATTAAAAGTATAGTAGAAGTAGTAGTAGTAGTAGGAGTAGTAGCAGTAGCAGTAGTACTATTGAATGGCTCATACCTATATTGATTCTGTTAAAATATTTCTCCCAGGACTATAGTTATACGTATTTTAGTTTTTTTTAAATAAACTGCTCGATTTATTCAAACTGGAAATAAAGTTCTCCCGTCCCTTTGACGTATCTTGATGATTCCTTTTTCCAGTTATTTACAAGACCATCTCTTGAAGCAAGTACGTAGAATATTATAAGTTCAATAGATATTAAGGTGTTTATCTACAATACTGTCGTCTGTCTTATCCTTTCTTCCTTTTCAATTTGGCCAGAGACGGTCCGGTGGTATAGGAAATCCGCCTAAATAAGTTTGAATTTTTTTTAAAATTTTTTAGGAGCTTTGGTCGAAGTAGTCAAAATGTAATCCGTCCTAGCATTATTGCATTTCTGTTTTGCACTTAACATCCCTCCGCCATATGTCTGACAGTCTCCACGTGCTCCAAGTTCAAAACTTTGGATTCCAATGAAAAAGAGCTGATAAGGTTTCCAGTGATTTCGGCCGATTTCCTTACGATCTATTGTTTTCTGTTCAAATGTGTAACCCAACTGATTCAGACATACGCATACAAGTCTTCATAAATCATTTATTTAAAAAACTACTTGACATCTCAGTTGAAAATCTAGTCTCATAGCAAGAGGGAAGGTGCAGCAGAAGAATAGGAGAAGAAACTGACACTTGAGCGTGAGAATTACCTGATCATGTAGTATAATTTTTATGCAGCCCTTGGAGAGACATGATCCTGCCAAAGTTATGATCGGTAGCTATTTTTCGGAACGGCAAACTCCAAGATGATATTCTCGTATTCCCGTCCCTTCAGCCAAAATTCGATGACTGAAGGGACAATCAATAATTTCCACTCTGATACCGAATAAATTGCTCAGAAATTACATGAAAAGACCGTAAGTGTCTGGATAAAGACTTTTAGAGGAATGCGGAAAAAAATGATCAAAATATCGAAAGACAGTCCAACTGGGCAAAATATAGCTCCAGTCAAAACGAAATTGGTAACAGTGAAACATGAAACCTTTAAAAAGGGAAAAGACATTTGTCAAATGTCAAATTGTTAAAATGTCAAATGTTGCTTTTTCGGAATTCGTCCCTTTGAAAAATTCCTTTATGAATTCCAACAGTAGCGCGAAAATTTCTTCTTCGTGGTGTTTCAGTAGGACATTAGCATCAAGTAAATACATTTATCTTGTTTTATTTTTTCAGAGAAGCATAAAACGAATTTCGCAAAGACGAAAAATTTTTCCATTTACCTCATCGTATTTCAACGAAGTTCCTTTCTACGCACAAAAAGGTTCCCCAGCCAATGTTGATACGCTTATACATTAAATTTTGTGAATTTAGTAATAGAAAAAGAGGCGATCATATTATTACATATACCGTTCAAATTTTACATTTTCCCGCGTAGGATTTAGGGATTTTTTTTTCATTTTCTTGCCTTGCCATGATTTTTACGTCTACTTCGGTTTCCATATTATTTCAATTTTCGCACATTAATCTTTCACTTACTCTCAACTTCACTGAATCCGAAAAATGACTGAAGGTTACATTCCTGCTAAGAACGTAATTTCCACCGCGTGACTTCTTAAAAGTGCTCTCATTTCAACAACACTTCAAACAAGAGCCTCGGGGTATATCAAAGAGATACCAATACTCAATTTAGTAATTAGAGCGAGCTTTGCAAGATAAAGAGCTTTATTCTTAAAGCTTGGATTGAAATTTTTTGGGATAGCCAATTTTCGGATCTGTTTTTTAAGCAAAAATATTTCAAAATATAAGAACTTTAAAACTGCACACTTAAGTTACTTTCTTTACTTTTATTTTAATTTAAATTAATTTAAAATCTAATGGATACAATTATTCAAAGTGCATTTCTAAATATTTGATAAGATATTACCTGTCAGAAACTTTAAAATATTAAAATCCATTAAATGTTCTTGGTAGAAGAACGAAACACATAGCTATGATTCAAGATAGTTTGTAGTCTTCTCATTTTCATGAGCGATGTCCTTAATATTTGATAAATATATTTAGTAGTCCATTCTATGTAATCTTCTATGCATATTAAATACGACTTTGAATATTATTTGGTGTCGTAATAGATTCACTCACGGACAATTCACGTCTAACACTTAAATCAGTATCTTCCTTGCCATCGTATCATTCCTTGTTCAACATTGAATCCTTAGAGAGCTATAAATTGTCGCCGCCTTCTCAAGTGCTTGCTATTGCAGCCAACAGCATGCTACGCTTCTGTTTCACTCGTTTGCATTTGAATTTATGACATCTGGAATTTGTGATGTTCCAACACAAATATAAGCTCGACCACAACCTTTGTAGTATTAATGGCGTGCATATAGAAGATAATTAGCCCGGATGCATTGTATTTGTTAGACTTGCCGCAGGATTGGTATTTGACCAGCTGGATATTGTTCATTTTCAGGCTATTTTCAAGGATATCTAAGTCTTGTTTATTTCGACAGTTGATCAATAGTTTTGTTTTCTGTATTGCTACATAACCTTAGAATTCTTAAAATGCATCTTTCAGAGCAGACACACTTTTACCTGTGGCTCTCCACGACTCGAAGGATCGCTGGTAATCGGATTCCGGGAGGTTCTTAAAGATACGCGTGCATGCTTCATTGATAATATTTAGGGTTCCACTTTTCGGAATAGACAAAAGTTTGCTGGTGTCAGGTCGGGTCGGGACCTCACACTTGATCACAGGATCACTCCGAATCTACTCGGATGAAAAAAAAACCTAAAATTTCTTAACGGTACGCATGCCGCCTTCTTTGATGGAACTAAGATTCCTTTCGTCAAAGTGTTGTTTGATGGAGGATTTCACTTTTTGGAATAGTCACTTCACTTCAACTTTTTGGGAAACAAAATTCTGCTGGGGTCGAATTTGGCCTGCAAAGGTGGTGGGGTATCGTCCCGACGCTGTTTTGCGTTAGGTAATCGGTCGCCTAGCAGCATGTGTGACAGGTTGCACTACCATGGTGGAATTTCCAAGTACTCAGCGATGGCTAGTCCCATCCTCCACCACCTAGTCCACCTATTCCCACCTCGACCCTCCTCTTCTGTCTTTTAAGCAGTTCCTGGTAGCAACTTCCATTGATCTGCCTCTCAGGTGCAAATTTGTACTGGACCTATATTGTTTATTCAGCATCGATTCAGAATTCCGGGTCGAATCTTTTGGATTTCCTTCTTACTATTTTTCAGTATATTTTTGATTTATTCTGGTCCATCTAAACTTAATTTAAAACAAAGTTTAAATTTATGATTTTTTTTTGGTGTTATGAATCAAAGCTGGAAAAATTCCAATTTACTCTATTTGTTTCTTTGAATTGAGTTTAAACGAATTAAATTTTGATGATTTTATTCTCCTTTTGGATCGAGGATCACGCTCTTAATTTACCAATATTCAAGCAATGAAAACAGTTTATAAGTATGGTGATTATCTTCAGGTACGTACAACTACATTCAAATCAATAGTCTGCGAAAATAAAAAATGAGTCAAATTAAGTCCTTGTGCCAATTGTCATCCTGTTCTGTATTCACAAGAGCAAAAAATGAGTCTTTCTTTGGACTTATTCAAGACTTTTATTATTCCAGTTGTACTGCAAACCCAATGAAAATCATTCGGGTTCTTCCCAACGAGAATGTACGCCTTCAAGTCCTTGAATAATAAATTTCAAATCATTTCATTGCTAAGCCATATCATTTGCTAACATTTATTTACTGGTATCCATTCACAATTTCGGCTCGTATACTAGACACTTGTGATTAAAGGTGTCATAGCGCGTACCTTGAACCTCTCAAAAAATCCTCCAACTGAATTATACACCTGTAGCAAAAGTCCATATTTCACGAGAGGGTACGAAAGCCAACAACTTGGGTGGGTCGTGATTATGAAAGCAATTTCAGGAGTACTTTTGTAGGCTTCAATTTAATCCCTACTAAATACTCAAAACGGCGCGTCGTACATTTGTTTGTGGTACGCGACTACAAGAATTTAACTTTTCCTTCGTTCCTCTTGCTCACAAAAAGTCTTTTTCCAGGAGACTCACAACAGCATGCACATAATCCCAAAGAAAAGGGTGGTTGAGCACAGATATGCAATTGCTCCAGGTAGTGCGTCTAGTACGTTCAGACCCATCGCCCAGTCACCCTTACCGCACAGGGATAAATTGTGCTTGTATATAATTTCATTTAATTACGCTCTTACTCAGCATTGTGGCTTCCCTGATTCCTTGATGCGCTCAGTGCTGATTTACTATTCCACAAAATGTACACGTCTGGTATTCATACAAGCTCATGTTTGAATTAAATTTACAACCCTTGACATTGTTTGCGTTGTGATAGTACAGAAGCAGTGGAGCTAGAGGGACAAATTGCCGGGTGTGTGCGAGAAATGAACGTTATACGTTGGATCCTTAATATTTATCTGTTGATCAAAATGTTTGTCCGGAAGAATACGCTCTTCGGGGACACGTTCACAAGTTTTTAGTCATGCTTCTGGTATTTTAATAGAAAACTAGTGCCAGGATTTTTGAGCTAAATCTTTAAAAAAAAACCAACAAAAACTTGAAATATGCAACACTTCTAGAATGACTAAATTCGTTCAAACCGATTAAATTTTTAATTTTGCTCAGCTGCTGGATCTCCTGCATATCGGGGGCCCGCTTAAGGATATTATACGAAATAAGAAAAAAAATTTCTCGGCAATGGTTGTCATTTGTCTGCGCACTTTCATCAGCAACTGTTTCTTGTAATCCTTACCTACCACCAGTCGAACATTAAGCTCAGCCCAAAACATTAAGGATATGATTCAAATATGCATGAAAATGGTTGTCTTGTATCCCGACTTGAATTTAACTTTACAGTCCCACGCACTCACTCATATGTGAGTATGTGGTGTGCACTTATGCATGTAGGGGTAGTGCTAGAGCTTCACTACTTAAATTATTTACAGAAGAAACAGGGATTACACTAATTCAGTGTGTAAACAAAATAAAACGGATAAAACATTTTCCTTCTCGTATCGTTCAGTTTATATCCCACCTTACCTTGAGCTTATCCTCCCGGAACAGCCATGAAGGAGCTCACAAATATACTGGACCCTTGAAAACTTGTGCATATTTCACGAAATTGTTGCCATTTTCTCTGGTGTTGTTCCTGCTGTTGTTATTATTATTGTTGTTATAATGCTTTAATATCCTATCAAACATGGCAGCAACCTTCTGACAAGGGTGAATGAATTGTACACGAATCAAATTTGATAACGGATTTGCATTTTGACATGGGTCCTACTGAGGGATGACGCTAAACGTGAACGTTAAGAAGAAAATAAGGACTTTGGTGGTTGGATAGGGATAGCAAAAAAAAAACGTTTTTTTGTTGCATTTATTGATTGCTTTAGTATTTTTGTTGGAATCGATTCGATTCGTTGTTTTGTGCTACAGCTCGCTTGTGTAATGAAAATTACATTTTGATAAGAAATAAAGCGTGGAGAAAAATTGAGTTGTGGATTTTCTGTGGGCAAGGGTTCAGCTTGGCTAGTAAGGATATTTCAGAAAAAACAGGAAATTTATCGATTTATAATGCTACTGATACAAAGCCCCCGAATTATCTTTTCCGCCTTCTGAGTAACTGCGAATTAATGTAAGGATACTGAAGGAAATTGTCGTAAGCGATTTGTAATTCGAGTGAAATTATAAAGGATTCATTCTGTAATGATTTGAATCCATGCTCCTGACAGATCTTTGTAATTCCTCAAATGACCACAGTTGTAGAGAAACGGTTGGACATGTCAAAAAGGTATCAAGCTTTCTTCTGCTACGTTCTTCGAGTCTGGAAGCGTGTATCGTAGGATTGTTAACCCTGTCATAGATTAATTGATGAAATTTCATAACTGAAATCTGAATTTCCTGCTTCATCATGAAAAAACGGAGTTTAATCATTGCACCATACGACTGAGAAAAAAGGAACCCAATTTTTTTAAATGTGAACTTCAAGACTTTGTTCAATATGTTTCGGATTGGCCGGTTATTATGCTTCGGTTCTTTCTATAATTTAAACCCATTTCAAGGGCGGCTTCATAACATCTCTCTGATAGAGGTCTTGTTCCCTTTTGGCGAAAAAATTGATTTTATAAATCTTCCTCTGACTTCAATTTCTTATTACTAGAAAAGCTTAAAAAAAATGGCAATTGCTTGGTCTGGTCAAGACTATTTTCTAGATGCATAAGAACTTACCGACTCCCGGAGTACCTGGCGAGCCACTATAGACGCGCGAGGACAGGCGTTGTCCTGATGGAACACACCACCTTGTCTGTTGGCTAATTCTGGCCGTTTGTGGTCAATCGCGAGCATCGAATGGTCCAATTTTTGCCAGTAGAGATCCAAATTTAGTGTTTAGTCATATGGGAGCAACTTATGGTGAGAAATTCCTTTCCAGTCTCTTCAAATCCCTGGTAGAATTTTCCTTGCCTTGCCCTTTTCTTTTCCTTGTCCTGATGTGGTCATCGTTCGAGTCGCTTCATCTCGCTTTAACCACGGTCGTTTTCGCTCAATGTTGTCTAATGTGACCAAGTCACCATCCGTTTAAGAAAATGGTTTATTACACTTTGTTTATCCACGGCTTTGCAGATTGACATTTGATGCATAATTTTTTTCTGTGTTAATTCGTGTGACATCCAAGTATCAAGCTGTGTTCAAATGGTGAAAATTGTTTCATGGGCGATCTTTAGCTCGTGGTTGATGCTACGACTGTTAACATGCCGGTCAATATCGATAATCTTTATGTTTCATCGAAATCTTTGACGATAGATTTGTCTGCGTGAGATGCATCATTCAACAAAGTCCCTGAACAGAATTGACGGAATCAAAATTGCACGTAATTAGCTGTTGCAGTATCAGGACCGAAAACATGATCCACGATTTAAGCCGCCTATCGTGGATTTACGCCACTCTAATACCTGTAAAATGTCCGAATATTATCTTTGTCGACTTTCAATTCCAACACCCTGTAACTCACTTCTGAGTTGGACCATTTTGTGAAATAGCACGGTGAAAGCCTGCAGAAATCTGACATTGTTTGGTTGATGCTTAAAGACATATCTATAACTACTGCTATCTACCGACAAAACCTGGATTCGCCGCCCCCTTCCCCCAAACTAATATATTTCCATCCATTACACAATTCTTGTGAAAATCTGGCTCTGCGAAAAGGTAACGCAGTCTAAAGACGTAACGATGGACGAATCATGAGCGATTAGATAACTTTTTTTTACTCAGACATAATCTTCGAGCCGCTAAATTTGACAAAAAACAAAGGCCGCACAAAACAATGACAGCTGACAAGGGAAAGCGGGTCTTAATAAAGGGACTCCAACAAAGTGGAAACAATCAAAGACTTCTTCCTACCCGCATAAAAAAGAACCCCTACCTGCTACACCTAAGACCGGAATACTCAGAACGAAACCACGAACGAAACCACGAAACGCGTATATGCAAGATTCAAGGAGACAGACTGTCCTTGACATTCAAGAAAACAGACGACAGAACTTTGTTCGTAGGACAAAAAAATCTTTTTCATTCCTGTCCGACAAAAATGGGAATATAGCGAAATGATTTATATCGTTTATTTATTTATATTAAGGATAATGGAGTGCGACCCATTTTAGGTTTTCCTTGTAATACAGACCGGACGGGTAATTCTCACCAGCAATGCTTTCAAATGACTTCTGTTGCCTCTAAAGAATTTTGACAACGTTGCCTAACCGTTTTACGCAATTTCACCCCCTTGAAGGTTCACAATTCACACAATTTCTCCCATCTATAAAACTAATAGGTCCAATTGACTCTGATGCAAATAACTTTCCAACTTTACAAACCCGCTTTTAAACTCAGACAGAACGAGAGTGCTGCCACGAGTCCAAGTTCGTTTTTGACAAGAGGGCTGCAAGGCTGCGTTTCGACACTTTGTTTTTGACAAATCACCAAATTGAGTTATGTTTTCAATGCTCGCATTTTCGTTAGTTAATAACATCGAGTTAAAATAGTGTCTTTATGAAATGCATTTTTCAATCGTTTGTTGCCTTTTCAAGTGTAGGTGGGTTGGTATGTGTCCAACTACTTTATTTAGGCACTGTACGTTGTTTTGATGGAACAAAATCATTTTTTACGTTTTCAAATCATTTTTTTTTTTTAAATCTCTAATCATGATTTCTTTTCGTTTCAGGTAAGGTCACACGCAACAATAATAAGTCCGACTAAAACATGGTAATTAAATCATGGTAAAGAGAAAACATGGTAAAGATTTTGGCGAAATTTTTTAAAAAATATTTCCTGTAAAATATTTTGAATGACGATTTCAAGCTATTACGCGTATTGATTCAACCTGTGACTATGTTTTATAAGTGAAATGGTAAAGTCTCTACTTTTCAATTTGATCCCTACTCGACAGCATTTTGGTGAAAAAAAGTTAATCGATTTTTCCAGCTAAGCATATCAATCCTCAACGTTTGTCCGTAAAGCTATAAACGAGCAGAAACAGAAAAATCGGAAGACAGGACTTTGCATTTGCAGTTTTCGTTTAAAATCGATTGTATCGAGAGATGAACGCAAGTTATGATGACTTGTCGATAAACGGAAGCAAACTCTGAATTGAATGCAGAACCATAAAACGAAAACCGCATCAATCTGACTGTTCTGAACAATCAATCCATGTAAAAATTTCAAACATTCGCGTGATTACAGCTAGATCTGCTCCACTGAACCATATGCACGTGCCCATTTGCATGTACTACGTGCATGTGTGTTAGCGCAGGAAAATCCACGTATCCCATTCCGCTACGACCGCTGATATAACTAATAGTTCCATCGACATGCACGCTCTCCGAAACACATTTCGTCCTTGATCCAGTGTACATGAATATATCGTTTTCCTGATTCCCACGTATGTTACAGTTCCATAAACTGCCTCACACACAGAGCGAGATATTATCTGGTAAATAGCTGCAAGGAATATGAATGAAAGGCAACAGGGAGTTAGATGGATAGAGCAAAAAAAAAAGACAGTTTTTTTGGCGACTTACAGGATATCCTCCACTAGTGGAATTCAGGAGGGAATTGTGTATGTTTATGTATACAACAACGGCACTGAAAGTAAGTACTAAGCTTGGGTATAGCGTGAAAGGCAGTAGAAATATCTACGGATATGATCTTGGGATTCGTTTAGCTGCAGTGAATGCAACCGCATACCCACGGAAGCGTCGCATTCTGAACAATGCACGTAACGTAGATATATAAGTCTATCATTTACAGAGCAATGCACTGAGGGCAATGCTGAGATATTTACTTTTGTCACTCCAATCCGAAAGGATAGCAAATAAAAACGATTTTCAATTTCTATTGTTGACTGAAGTGTTGCATCCTGGTCTTGATAAAATCGAAAAAAGTTTTGAAATATTTGTCTCGAAACATTCGAGAAATGGATACTTTGGATACAATTCATGCAAAATGAGTAATCTAGGCCTCTAAATGGACCTTTCATTTTCAAGGATCTTTACTTAACCTTACGTAGGAGGATAGAGAGTTTCGGTCGTGCAACTAACTATTGAGATGACGAGATGAATTTAATTTTTTTTATATGATCTACACTATATATATAACACTACATTTAACACGAAATTTATGGTGAAAAGCAAAAATAGCACCAATTCAACACCCTTTGTTGAACGTCATTCGAGACATTCATACTCATTTAACCTCTGAACCCTACTTAAAAATGTATGCCTATATCCACTGGCACTAGTTTTGGGGGTCCTTCTAGCGCAAACCTCTGCGCTGAAGGTGGTTGGAGGACGTTGAAGCCAACCCCAAACTGAAAATAGATAGAGGAAGCTGAAACGCGTCTTCAGTGAAACCGTGCGAATTCAGAGAATTATTTATAAAACTATTAAAATCAATTCTAACATTCTTACACTTTATCATAATTAAAACCGGGGTCTTACGTTTCTTGTGCCGTTTATTGTTAATTTTTCGAAGTTTTTTTAACTAGGTTTCTATGTATAAACTTGCGTTTTTTTATCGAATTATTGCGTTCAGTATAGTCGTATAACATCCTTCTTTGTAGTTTGAAGGTTTTTTGGTTCGGGTGTTTGCCCACATTGACACATCTGAATTTGTGACTCGACCATGGCATCTTCTATTGAATAACTACAAATTATAATTAAAAATGCCTACAAAAGTGAAACGACAATTTTGGAAAAGAAGCGTTTTGTTTCCCAACAAAAGTCGCCTCTTAGCTCGATACACTTGATGCAGCGATGCTCCAACTTCTTTTACCCATCTGAAAAATACGTTTTCCTGACGTTCGGGAAGTAGGCCCCCGTAGGCATCGTTGACTTCCTCATTCGATTCAAATTTCTGTCCTGCGAGAACTTTTTCGAATCTTGAAACAAAATGAAGTCGCGCGAGGACAAATCTGAAGAACACAGTGGGTGGGTAAGCATTTTGTAGCCCAACTCGACCAATTTGGCTATGGTAACGGCGGAGTTGTAAGCCGGTGCATTGTCATCGTAGAAGATCACGTTTTTGCTTCCCCAAATGGGAATTTCGGGTCTGCAATTTGCTGTCACAATTCTGGAATTATTCGGCATAATAGAGCCCTGTGACTGTTTCCAGATAGTCGATGCAGATCACATCTTGCGAATCCTCGAAAGTGGTGGCGAACACTTTTTCAACTTATAGGACAGTCTTTGCCTTCTTCGAAGTACGTTCGCCGAGTGACCTCCACTGTTTCGACTCTTCCTTTGTCTCTGGTGTGTGCCAGTAGCTCCATGTTTCATTGCAGTCACGCAACGACGTAGAAACTCCTTCGGACTGCGCTTATACAGCGTCAAACACTGCTCTGAGGTGGCGTCTGGGTTGAGTTTGTTGGCCGGAGCGAGCAAAAGTGGCACTCATCGCACCAACAACTTTCTCAGTCCTAAATTTCATGCAGGATATGACCCACGCAGTCTTTGCGATGCCTTACACCTCAGCTATCTCCTGCAATTTCTATCAGTGGTCTCTCAATATGAGATCGTGAATATTGGTCACTTTATTCTCTGTGGTAACAACTTTTGTATACCTGGGCGTGGCTCATCAAAAACTGACGTGCATCCGCGGTGAAACTCTCTAAACCTTCTTACGATAATGGCGGCATCGGGCGGTGAGGCTAAATACACATTGGACTGCCCTCGTATTTATTCATACATTTATTTGCTCTTTGTAGAATTAATCAAGAGAAAAAAGTATATGTTTGAAGCAATAGACATTTCGAAACATTGTTTCAAAAACTCAAAATGAGACTTGCAAGGACCAATTCAAAACGAATCATATGATGATGATAGCCTCAACAAATGAATCAATGAATTTACGTCTCAGTGCAACTTAAAAAAAAACTAGCAAAATATAAAGAGTTAAAGCACCGCCAATTTACCCGTCCTTACAGAGAAAAGGATTTCTGTTGACTCGGACCAGGTCTCCTACTCGTTTAACTTTGGTCATAGCGTAAGTACATTCAGCACCAACAACTTGATCAACCTCCCGCTTTAACGGTATTTGAGCCTGAAATACCTGAAATTTTGATTGGCTTGGTATATTTGCTCACAATTTTGCCGATAACAAGCAGACACTTCGGAATGCTTTTGCATCGAAACGCAAGTCAAATATAAACCCGAATGTGCTTCTTATATCTCTGTCTAGGAGAAGCTGACCGGGAATGTTCGTGCTGCACGTAGGTAAATTGCTTTGACCTCCAAATCAGGTTGCAAAAACACGCTGCGCGGTCCAAACTGCAATGAATAAGAACACGGAAAAATTATGAGTGTGTCTTAAAATTAATCCGAAGCTTTAGCGACCTCGTTATTATGAAAGGCAGCATCAATTATAAGGAAAATCAATCGAATAGAGTAAAACTTAGTTAAACATTTGAGCGAAACTGATATTTGATATGAAGATGTGATCCTTTTGTTAGGCTACGCAATCATCCAGAAAGTGAAAAGCTGAGAAGGTTCAGGGCATCAGTGTAGTTCAAATAAACAAATAACTTTGACAGAAGATAATAGAGAAAATATAAGAGATGACTGGTCCCAGAACGGATCCATGGGGAACATGATTCATTCGAAGGAAAGGTTTGGGTATTGGATAGAAACCTTTGTCTATCCTTTGTGACACCACTATACGTTTGAGAGAATAGTTAGAAAGAACGGCCACATAAGAAGGTTTCTAGCTAGGTCCATGTATCTCAAATTGTCAATTCTGATCGACTCATTCTCTGATTCAAAGTCCTTAAGAAAGTCTGATGGCCTAAATTTTCTGCTGTTTTAATTAAGCAAAAAACGATGATTAAATTTTCGGTTTTTTTTTATTATCTACCTTTAGAAATTCAATTTCTAGCACATCTTCTTGTCCTAGTTATACGCAACGTCGAATTACGCTGCGAAACCTGAAAGGAAAAAGGAGAGTTTTTAGAATGGTCGACAAAAAATTTTGATGGCCTCGGTTCGTGTCTCATTTATTTTGAATAATTATTTGACATTTTTGACAACAGTTTGACATTTTCTACCCGTCAGGCTATTTGTTAAATATAACACTTGTGTCCTTATTCTTGTTTTGAGTTTGAAAAAGCGCTAACAGGATAAGATAAGTTGACGGCGTCGACTTTAATTTTTAAATCATAGTCATTCAAATAAACTATATTATCAAAATTGAATATTTCAACGAATATTTTTAATTTAGCTCATAATTGCCACTGTCATCGAAAAACAACCTCTACAATTGTTAAAGCCCTTTAATAATTAGTTGTTCATTCCTTAAAGCATTTACCGATTTGCATGCCTACCCTGTGAAATCTTTCTGGAGAAAGCATTAGCAAAGGCTATAAAATCCATTAATATGATTTTAACCATAAGCATCATAATCACACACCTTGTCTCGCGAGTGACATAGTAGATTTAGTTGTTATTAGTATCGAGATTAACCCTCCGAAAAATAATGATGATAATATTCTGTGAACCTAAAACCGGCAACTATAATCATCTATCATATAAACTGTATGGCTGAGTGATAACAAAAACAACAAAATAGACTTTCATCAACGTAGTAAATTCCACACGTGTATATTCCTACATAGATTTGTATCGGTATTGTCGTCCTTTACCATTTTGCTACCGGAACTGATGCCAAGCCTTAACATTCTTGTTAACGTTTTCTCAAGAAGGATTCTACTTACATCGTGTCATCGCATTAGACTTGACGAAAATCCTTAGAAAGGTAGCAACTATTTATGAAAATCCTTCGTGTAATCTTGGAAATGAGGAAAGGATAATTAATGTTCGGATGGTTGCTAGTAAGTAGATTGGGTAATGTATTGAGATAAAATGAGGGAGAATATTTCTACATCGGAAGCTATCATAGAGCGAAAGTCATCCGTTTGTATGGATTGTGATGAAGATGTTGCTTTGCCATTCGTAATATTCTGATGTCAAAAATAGGAGAAAAAAAATCATATTAATCGGAAAAAGGAAAAAAAATCATGGAGTCGAGATAGGCGCATGGAGCTTTGATTTCTGGAACGGGTTGAATTATAAAACACGCATTTATACATACTAGTTCTGTTCCAGAAACATTTTAAAAGTTTCAAATGAATTTCCATATCCTTTGAAGGCCGCATTCATTGGTTTTTCTTATTACTTAGACTTCTTCGACTAAGACTAAACCATAATGAACATTGTTTAGTGGGGAAAGTTAACAAAAATTGTTTAAAATTATTCTGTCAGGAGATGAAGGCTATTTACTCCCTCAATGTCGGACTCGCAGTGGCACCAACCAATTGGAGTGCCTACCAAACACCTCCGCTGTAAACCGGAATACATACCCGGGAACATTTTGACACATAACTTCAGGCTACGCTTCCCTCTTATTTGCCTTCTGGTCCCGGCTGCCATCTTCTTCTTAGCTCACGCTACTAAGTTTGTTGCCGCAGGTCGTCAGTGCGTCGCTTTTCATCGTTGCTGACTGATTCTTTGCTACCTTCATGTATATGGCGATGGGTTTATTTCGATCTCTGGTAAGCAGGGCAATGGATATCAACTCTGCAATTATCCAAACTTCTTATATTGAGACTACCAGATATGCGGATGCAATCAGCTGTGCTCCTTGTATCTGAATCTGTGGTTGCCGTTTTCGGTGCAGCTCTCGATAGAGAGTTCGTTCAGTATTTTTTGAGAATCTCAGACCTCATTTCAAGGCTTAAAAATAATTAAAATGTGACGAAGTACACTATTCAAAATGACTCCGCTAACGCGCACGCTCTCTTTCACGATCAAAATAAGACTGAATTTGCATAGACGGAGAATGATAATTTACGGACGTTGAAACGGTAAAATATAACCGAATATATAAAACAAGGAAAAAAAGATGCAAAAAAATAACGCGGTGCAAAACTTACTGCGATACTAGTAAATATAACACAAATAATAGTGAAGACAAAATAATAGTTGAAATATGAAAATAGATTTCGGCGCCATTTTGAGGCTTATATTATATGTTGACATAAGTGGACGCTTATATGTTGGTCCTTATTTTTGAATTAATTGTTTATTTACGTACAAAAAATATGCTTTTTGCTTCATTTGTAACTTTGTTGACCGCTTGCATGTGTTCCCTTTGAAATGAACCATGGAAAACTTTATAAAAATTGCTTAAAAATTCGCAGGAAAACATTTCTTGGAAGCGTTCTCCCAACATTTTCTAAGAACATTAACATCTCCTATTATTGGATTTTGGGTGTTTGTCCATTTTTCTTAATTCATTCTCTACAGCGTGGGAAAATCTTCTTATGTTTGATGGCATTATCGTTAATCATCCGCCATTGCTGTTGTATATTTTGTCATTACTCGTTTACTCGAAATACGGAGGGTTAGTCCTCTCTCCCTTAGAAATTCCAACATTTGGTCATACACTTCGACTCTACTCGAAAAGCTTATTCATAGCTCGAACTTTCGCCAGAAAGGATGCTTTAAAGCGTCGCAATTTCGAACAACTATACAAAGTATACATATCACACGCTATAAAGGATAACATCAGAAAGATAAGATCAGAAAGGCGTTTTAAGTGCGCACTTATACAAATTGGTGGCCATTTGCTCTAAGGATGTTGTCTCATCCCTTGCGTTTCTTCACAGAGAAGTTTTTGCTGTTGCTCGTGTTGCTGTTACCAACGTTTTAGTTTTATTCTGTGAGATGTTTGTTCTTATGAAATACGATGAAGGACTCATCAGGTTTAGTTTGTTTTGGTTATTTTGTTGGTGGCTGCATAGGGATGGCTAAAAAGTTTCGAATAACATCGCGCCAAGCTAGAATAGAAAATTCTGCACGAACTAATAGACGGAGTGGAAAATATATTTAGAGGAACGCCAGACGAGTGATGAAAATTTACACTCGCATACAGATGCTAAATACGTGTTCTGTGGGGGTGATAAGCACCCCCGCGAAATTTAAATGGCTCGATATTGCGGTTGTGGAGAAGCCGAATCGCGTTTTTGCACGGCAATTTAGATTTTTATTCTCCTTTATAAATACGATGAAATCGCGTTGCTTTTGTTAAAATCTGCGCATCTGCTGTGATTGTTTCGGTGGAGAAAATTAAATTTCCGATAAATCTCAATTTTATGCAAATCATTAACTATCTGCAATAACATCACTCCAGGATCTATTACCCAACTACATAAACATCATCACATTCCATCAAATCGGTGGGGTAATTCACTTTTAGGTCGCTCGTTAGTTAGGCCTCTGAGCAGGCAGTTCGCCGGCCAGGATTCAATTTCCTCCGTATATCCGTTCGCAAATATGAAACTTCGCATTCGGAAATGGACCCGAAGTTCGAGCATTTGCATAAATTCGACTGGGGTTAATATAAACCCTAAAGTGTTGCAGCAACAGAACAACCTAAACGCAATTTATTAATTAATGGAATCAAGCTTAACCACAACTTGATAAGCAACGAGAATTAATTTCCATAGGTAATTTATCGAGTTAACAGACCTCCTCCCATGCGAAATAAGAGTGACGATGAAGAGCCAAGCGTTCACTTGAACTACAGGACATGGGTGGAGGGATGTAGTCTCGAAACTAATGAATTTTAATTATAATTGGAGTCGTTATCATTTGCGAATGACAAGGCTTTGAATAATGAGCAGGATCGAAGCAGGCGTTAGAATTTTCAGATTTTTCGATTAAATTTTCAAAGTAAATATCACGTTGCTGAGCTTATTTTGGCATACCGTGTCAATGTTTGTTATATGCATTTTTCCTATTTTTTTTAAGTGTTATCTGGATTCCTATCATTCTCTATCGTGAAAATATGTCCAAGCGTCCTACCATTGCGGATGAATAAATTTGAGGACGAGAATACAATTCTATTTACTCAATAATTGCTAAAAACTTATGAATAAATGACTTGAATGTTGTAATTGAATTCTCCCCAGATCTTCAATCGGAACCATCCTTAATATAGGACGTTTATGTAGATGAATGTTAGAAGAGAACTCACTGACAAGCTTTACAAGACCGTCTGGTTAATGACAGTTCCAAGCAAGAAGTTAACAAAGCCGATGATTTCGAAAAGCAATCGAAATAGTAACAAGATATATCATACAGGCAAAAGAGGATAATCCAGTCGAAACTCCAATAAAGGAATACAATCCCTATGAACTTCTGCGCGAAATTAACAGAAAATGAAATCATTATAAAGAGGAGGAATGAATATCGGAGAAGAGCCCGAAAAAAGAATGTCTCTAGGCTCCAAAACAACGCCAACGGGTTGCCAAATCAAATGCGAGACAACATTGATGTGTTTCAAAATGAAGAATGGCGGGGAGAGGGGGGGCTTCTTGCAGAGCTTCAAACTTAGAGAGACATTCTTCTGGAGAATGTCAAAAATACTTTTGCATACGAATTGAGATTGGCAGGTAGTGGCAGAGTAAGGAGTGGCACATCCCCACACGATCCAAACGGCATAAAATTTGACAAAAAGATTTTCAATTTCGTGGAATTACGTTCTGGGATGAGAATCTTGACGAGGAGAACAAAATATCAAATGAAGCACGACAGCTGCTAAAATATATGCCACAGGCGCAGGAGGTGATACAGTTACTTTATACAAAGTAAACGAAATCCTTGATACTAATAATTGACAAACGGAAAGCATCAGGACCCGACACCGTGACCAACACAATCCTAAACTGGCGCTCAGATAATGTCTTAAGCATCTTGACAAACACAATAAACACAATTATCCGTTTTCGGAAGTTCCCAACAGCATGGCTATCATAATAATAACCTCTATACCGCAGGAAAAACAATGCCTTTTTTTCAAAACTGGTGACCCATAAGTTTTCTCTCCGAAATAGCTGATAAGGAAATATTAATTGAATCCACTGAGGTCATAGTCCGAAAGCACATAATTCTAGAGATTCAAAAATATACAAAAAAGCGCTCAAGTCCCTGCAAAAGAGATCCTTATCGAGTTTCATGGCATGTTCGAAACAAGGATATAAACAAAGACCTAAAGTGCGTATACAGTTGAAAAATATATTAATGTATATCACTGAAACCATTCGACAAGATCGATGAGATTCCAAATAGAACAATGAGAATCCTTAAAATCCGAGATGAAGTAAATCGGAGTTCTAAATTTTGCCAGCAATTAGTCCTCCGTAAAGTGGGAAAGTCATCCGATCAATATAGTAGGATCCATTGAGTTTATCTTGGTTTTCCGTTAAAAATGATTTCACCTCTGGAATTCTTGATAGCCATGATGTTGGCAGGACATTTGGATCGGCGTGTAGAATGTGTATTCAAATATATATATTCCTTATAATAAAATATTCACTTCGATTATTTCAATAAATAAATCTCAATTCGACAGATCAAATGATTTGAATTTTTTGAAACGATAGAGCCGCCTAATCAATACTCCAGTGTCACCTCCTCTATGACAGTTGACCCTTTCTTATTTCAATTTTTGAATTCGTAATGTTTGAACGTCTTTGAGTGTCATGAACTGAATTGGGTTCAAGGAGTAAAACAAGGTTTATATCGGGCATGGATTTCGAGAAGATTATCACAACGATCGAGTGCTACAATCAAGTTGATGTTGATCGAGTTGTGATGAAGGACATCTGTGAAAATGTTGCCGAATGGAAAATTATTTCCATATATGTTGCAAGTTAAGACTTGATAAATGAATTTGATTTTGGAACCATATTTCCTTTAACTTTCGCTTAAGGAATCAAGCCGATGGATAATGGTAAGTAGCAGGACTCATTGGTTTTTTTTGATATTTTCTGAGGCCTTGATGTGCAGAGTCTTCTTTTAACATCCTGATATCAAGGACATCCTCGATATGCAGGACGCTGCTACAAAAGAGAGTTTAGGCGTTTATGTGAAACATGGAACCCTATCAGTCTGCAAAGCTTGTCTGATCGCCTTGAAGTTAACCAGTGATGTTTTCCAGATGGGAAAAATTGGGTTTCTAGACTTCAAAATTGTTAATATTATACCAGGTGACAACGCACCATATGAGTGCTCTGCTCACCAAATATTATGGGTAAAACCTCATTTATAACGCATACTGGAATTTTAATTCTTTAGGTAATCTACAAACTTACCTTCGTCTTGTTGTAAATCGATGTCCTAAGATTCTTGGTTTGTCTGAGTTCCAGAGAGAAGTGAGTAAAAAATCTGGCTCTCATTTGCTTCACTTGTAAAAAGAATTATTCTGTGCTTTCTTATGAAGGCTTATTTTGTAGCCTTTGTTTTTCTTTTTTATCTTCTTTGGAAACATTAGCATTTTCTCCAATGTTCTTACCTAACTTTTCTTTACGTTAGATTGTGGTCGTTCCCTTTTTTCCCGGAATTCTTCTTTAGAATATCATCAAAAAGAACTAATCTTCGCTTAAGCTCTTCGTTTACTCTCAGCAGCTTCTCTTCATTCTTATTCATTTTTAATGAATTTTTTTAGCGCTTCATTTTCTTTTAAACGCTTTTCATATTCATTACTGGAAATTACTTTATGTGATTTCCCTTGTTGGTCTTTTGATACTGCGCCTTCAGTTTGTCTCGTGAGATTCTTCTGCCTGAAAATGTTTTTCCTCTCTCTTAAAGTGAGAGAGCTTTATCCATCCATGGTGTCAGTCGTTGAACTCCTCCATCCCGCTTGCACATCGACATCAGTAGGTGCTTCCGCTTCTACTTGTTGCCTTCTCTTGACATCTTCAAATAAAATTAAATGACAAATAAGAAGCAAAAATGAAATGAAATGAAATGAATTAAATAACTTGCCGAAGCAAGTAATATCACTTTAATTGACGTTGAGAGAAAAATTTGCTTAATAATATTTAATAACGAATTTGTTTGATAACTGACCGGAGCTAATCCAAACACATCTAAACACTACGATAGCTAAACGTAGAAAAACACGCTGCTTACTCGTATGTAGAATCCATATATTCCACAACAATGTCCTTCGCAATAAATATCTTCAAATGGCCGCTGGTATTTATGGTTACCTGTGTTCCAGTGAATTTCGACCGTTGTAAGCGAATGTAAGCATATCAAAAATAAAAAAATAGGACCTTCGACTTCCGATGATAGCGCTTCATTATACTTACAACGAACGGACTATGCTCTAGCTGAAAAAGTAAAACTATCCTTAAAAAAAGGGACGTCAAGGTGTAGTACTCGTAACACAGCAGTGCTTTTTAGTCACCGAACAAGACTTCTCACATATGCAATTGCTAACGTTCGCTGGGACGACTCATTGATGGCCGTACATGTGCTCAGGTGAAAAACATCCCTTGTTAGACAGCTTTGAAAGCTGCACAAGTCCTTCCTATACACTGTATATCATCAAGGATGTAGTACCTCAACTCTTTGAAGTACAGGGTACTTTGCTGATTTCCAATTTCGTATATAACTAGCTGGGAAATAAAATTTCGATTTCCTCTTTAATGTTAACAGGTTTGAATAGAGTGCACTATGTTCTTTTCACTGTACGTGCTATGATGAAAGTCTGAAGGACTCTTATTTGTATCGTTCCATGATTTGCCGTCACATTAATTTATACTGAAACTAGGAATTTCTTTGACAAGTGACTTATGGATCCTGATGAACAATCCCTCCAAGCCCTTTAAAAAAAATTTCAACGGTAATAACGGTAGAAGTTCCTGAAATCAAAGCTTCTGGTGCATCCTGCATTAAAAAGAATTGTTAGTAGAAAGGAAAAGAACGTCGGGAAGCGCTAGAAGTTTGCACGATACATTCTTCTTGTGTTCGTTGTCCGTGCATTGTGTTAAACTCACCTTGCACGTCCGTTTCTTTAAAATCTGTATACACGTTGACATTTTCACCTCATCATTTATCCTGGGGATATATATACTGCCCTGTATGTAACTTGAGTCGTTTAACCAAGAAAGTTGTTGTTACCTTGAAAAAACTGCTGTTTGAACTATTGTTGAATCTGTCTTCACTACTTGTCTTTGCCTTGTTTACGACTAACCTAGCCGTCCCATTGTTGTTGGTTGTCCTGGGTGGGTTGGTGGTTTTCCAGGGCTAAACAGCTGCTAAAGCGCTTGAAGAAAATGAACAATGTTATGCGATTTCATTCCATTTTGGCGAGAACGTTTTTCCAAAAGGATATCGATAGGTGGCTTGCAATAATTTATGAATTTTAAAAGTAAGTAAAACAAGAAATATCTATTTTAGACGGATAATGAACGAGTTTTAAGGTACGAAATATCTGTTACTGTCTGTTGGCAAAATAATATAGAAATAGTAATAGAAGGTTTAGTGAATGTAATAGTCACTGTTTAGGCGAAAATTGGCCTGTTGGGTTAACATTTTCTGTGAAGTTTTTAGATAGATTTGAGCTAATTGTTAAAAAAAAAAATAATATTGAGTGAAACAAACCACCCTTGTGCTTTCAACCGTTAGTATAAGCTTTAGAGAGCATATTTTTCGTTGTAAAGAGAGTTTCTTGTTTGTTATTAATGTAAAACTTTTATTTAAAATTCATATTAATGCGGACTATGGCCAATACTTTTTATTGTGGGGCTGACAAAACCAATTTAAGGACCTCTACCTTCAATTTTCGTCCAAGCAGGCTTTACAGCTACCTTAATACAAAGCTATTTCGTTAAGAAAACCTTTTCAGATGACCAAATATATTCTAGGTCTTGGTAACTTCAATGAATCCAACAATTAAATTTTCGCTAGATTCACTTTTTTGTCGGACAAGGATAAGTTTTGGGAGTTTGGGTTTTTTTTCTACGAATAAAGTTCCGTCGTTCCCCGTCTGTCTCCTTGCATCGTTGAAATATCTGTTCCAGCGGTGTGCCATCTTCAGTATGTGGTTTCATCCGACGAACCTAATACAAGGAAACAAACGGAGAATGACGGAGGACGAACATTGAATTTTCCATTTAATGCGTCCAAATCTCATAATAAATAAGTGCAGGGGAAAAGGACAAGTCATCGTCTCAAAGAGAAAGCGAAGGGTTACGGAATCGAATGGCATTCCAACTGTTGTATTACAACTGATCTATCATCGTTGAGGATATCTGCGAAGGCGCACCTTTGACGCCTTCGAAGAGGAAGCCGTTTTGGCACTACGCTGCAAGGAGGCGAAGCTCGCGTGAATAACCAAAGAGAAGGGAGAATCCGAGCTAACAACCGCATACCGCCCGATTGACAAGCTGCATATAGATGAAAAAGTGCTGGAGAATCTTATCAAGAGAAGACTCGCCGAGGCCATTAGGGCTTCAGGAGATTTGTTTCAACACCAGTACAGCTTCTAACCTGGGAGATATACCAGCAATGCCATCATGGAGGCTTTCAACGCACTTTGGCCAACAGGTCAGAAAGAGCGGTCAAGGCGAATTGTGCTCTTCGTGGCAAGGACATGAGGAACGTTTTCGACTCCGCTTGATAGACAAAAGACAAATCAAGAGTGGTTTTGAACATACCTCCATAGATCCATTAATATTTGATGAATTTTATAAAGGATTACTTGACCGAACGCAGTTGGCTGTACGTCACGCAAGGAAGATGATGCGTGATGGGCGTAACAATAAGAGACGTTCAAGGTTCTATTCTAGGCCTTTTAACGCCTCATAAGACAAAGCCTTTGAAGAAGACAAAGAAGCGCGACTGATTGGTTAAGTCAACGTGGCGGCTTCGATCAAAAGACGCTGCTCAAACTGAGCGTGGAAAAAGCAACCAAGTGTTCATTCTGACCAAAAAAAAACGGCTACCAAAGGTTCTTTCTCTACAAATTGGGTAGACTAAAGTTGAGTCCTAGAGCGCATTCAAGGACTAGGGCATCACAAGAGACTCTAATTTCAACTTCCTTTTACAAAAAATTACGGCGGAAGATAAGGCTGCAATGAGGGTACCAGGGCTTAGCCGGCACATTGCTTACATAGGCGAACCATTTCCAAGCAAAAGATGCCTATTTAAACCATGGATTCCATATTTTCTATCGATTACGAACTCTGGGCTGACGTTCTCAACAACCAAACATGTTGGAAACATTCAATTCATGTACAGAAACCCTACGAATCGCATCGAAGTGCCGCACCATGTTAAAACCGGCGATGATGATTTTTGCGGGGTAGTGCCTTTCGCTCTCTAATTCGGCATATTACACTCGGGCGGTTATTCTTAAAAAAAATTTAAGGACCACATAAGAAAGAAAGGTTTTTTTTTCCAGTAACATTTATTCATTTTACTCCCTCTAACTGAAAAAAGAAATCAAATCTATAGCGTCAACCTTTGGAGAAATAGAGTACCACCTCGATGTAATGTGCCTGACTGTTAAGGCACGATTCTGAGGGTGACAGGGAAGCTGTTTGGAAGATTGTACTGTAGGCTTCTGCTGCTCGGGTCGTAATATACAAACTTGAAACATCACACAGATTGATAGCGATGCGTTGTCATCGAGCTAAAAGTTGCGAATCCTTAATTTTTACTTAATTTCTACGTAATTTGTACGATCAGTAACTTGCATCAACAACATAAATTTTCCGAATTCCAATGCATTCATATCCTTAAAAAATGTTTGAGTAGAATTTCAAGGTAATAAGTACATAGCAAAAAATTTAATCTTGTTAAAAAAAATCCCTTAAAGGCAGATGTGAGTACATAAAAATAAAAATATCAAGACATATGTTTATTTCAAAGAATCTTTTATCGCAAGGATATCAACTTTGTGCAGCTTTTAACTTATTCAAAAATGGAAATCGTCTATTCCAAATAAAAAAATATTCCCCGGTGATCTTATCCCAAACCAAACCAGCTTACAATGATACAAATTTGCCGACAATCTATCATGCCTAAATCACAATGGTGTGCTGGATGAATTGAGGAAATAACATCTAAATCCAACACCACCATCATTATTTAATAAATTTTCCAGGCAATCCAATCTAATATCCATTACCATATTTGCTCTCGGTTTTCATATTTCAAATACGTCTCGTTCCTTTCATCTTTTTTTCAGGGAAATGAATCCTTAAATTGTGGAAGAACACACGCCATCATCTTTCATGTACACCGGAGCTATTTTTTTTTTTTTTGAATAAAGATTTAATCGCTGAGCTGATAAATGTCATTTGAATCCTTCACAACAATAGGTGCGCGTTTATTGTTGAATTCCAAGTGCTTACCTATTTTCTTTGTACGCACACCTAACATGCACGGATATGTATCTAAAGATCCATTCTTCGCACAACACTGACAATATACCCAGATGTACACATGTTTAAGATATTACCACACTTTAAAAGGAGGCAAATAAAAAAGCTGAGAAAAAAGTGAAATCCGGGCATTTGAAATCCTGCTGCTTCATCATATTACCACTGAGTCATGCAAGCGCAAGGAGTAGGAGACGCGCTGTCGAACAAGCCGAAGAATTTAGGGTGGATTTCGAGGTATTTCCTATCCTTTAGCTTCTTTCACCTTTTCTTCTTTCTTGTACGTGTAGATATACACAATTTTTTTTTAATAATGGCAGGTGTAACCATTTCTGGAATTGAATTCACTACCCACTTCCCTTGTGCGGATCCCGAGATGGTTAACCTTTTTCGGTGCAAATATGCTTTGAGCGAATGAACTTTGACATATGCATGAGGTTGATTTTAAGATTGGTCATACACACTACCGAAAGGATGCTTGTGGTGTATGTATAAATGAGGCGATTTCTACAAAATGTATTGTAAAAGATAGAAAGGGCTTTGAGATTTTCTAAAGAAAAGATAAGAATTTGATAGGTGAATTTCGTCAAAGATACTTTGCTCATAATGAGATTGTGAAGGGGTATTTCATATCTTTAGCTTCCGTGCGTTGAGTCGAAAAAGAATATTTAATTTAGTGGCGGGTGTTTCGCGTGTATCGGAAAAGTCCTCGAAAGAATTCCGTAACTCGTATAAGAACGTATTGACAAAACAATCACATAAGTCTACCGAAAAATCGACCTTTACCGCACTACATCAATTTGCCTTCAATATTCACCCCTCAATAATCGACCGCTCAATTTCCTCGGAAAGCCTCTATTCCATTAACTGAGCACCTATTGACTCGTCTTTTCGTCCTTGCCAGAGTTTGCTTCGGAAAATTAAGACGTATTTTCCTAGCTCAGTCTCCTGAAAACCGACCATTGTATCCTTTCTTTTTACCTTTTCACAATACCTTTTTTCTCAAGAAGTTTTAATTCCGATTTAAAAGTTACGATAACTAAATAAAGAGTTTTTGAGTTTGTCCTTCGTATTATACCTTTTAGAAGGTTGGACTATAAACAGGGAAAATTGGGCATTTCAAAATTTCTTTTCACTCCTATTATAGGATACCGTCGGATTACTATAGCTCAATAGAGGTCGATGATTTTCGTTTTGAGTGGAAAAAGAAAGATGTTTGTATGACTGTAAAGGGTTATGGACTTGAGTGAATCAAATTGTGCAGACATTTTCAAAAAAACACAACTACAAAAAAAATGAATAAATGGAATGAAGTAGTTCCTTATTGTTTCCACAAATATTAACAATTAATATCAATCTCTTGTTTGTTGATGCTGTCATGCTAGTCAGCTGAAAATGGAAGCATAAACGACTCATCATCCGCAATGGCATGACAGCCTTTAAATAACAGTTTTCAAGTCCAGTGATCCTTACGAGTAAGTGTAAACGTAACACCATCTTGGCCATGGTACTACAACTGCCAGGTTTTTGGGTTGGTCTGTTCGCTGGGAAAACAAAATTAAAAGTTTCTATATTCGATTTACGCTTCTTTTTGATTATGGCATTAAATCTGATTGTCTAAAAAAATGAAAAAATATTGTTCAAATACACCTTCTGGATGCATTTTGAAATCTCTCGACATTTTTAATCCTTAATGAATTTGAACCATGGAAAAGTGTGTACGTACACCTCTTAAAATACACTTACTTTTAAAAAAATTGGATTAAAAACATAAATTATCTTATTCACTTAACCGCCCCACTCCATCAGTTCAGCTTCTGTTCCTCAAACTGAAAAGAGTATTGAAGGATAGATTTAATTCTCGATAAATGCTACCCTGCTCTGCATAGGTAAGATAAAATAAGATTCTGGCTGAAGTTAAGTGTCATAACATGAAATGTCAAAGTACTCTGCTTTAACATGCTAGGACTAGTTCATTGTATTTGGACAAAGTAACTAAAATCAATTTAAAACTCATCAAAAGGAGAATATTTCTACCGTACTGCATACGCTCCTGATTTCCTTGTAATATCCAATGAAATCCTCCCACTGCTCATCATAATCATATTGATCGCAATGAGATCTGAATATTCTGGCCAAATCTCGTCAATCTGTTTTTGAAATCTGAACACAATAGTACCGGATGAATAAATCCTGTAAGAGTTCTGAATAAATAAACCGCGAAGATAGTAAGCACCATCCCAAATCCCATAAATCAGATTTTAATTAATGCTGGAACTAAAATTTTCCAAATGTTGTCTTTCAGATCTTGTAGGTATTTCATTATAAACGTCTAGATTTCTGTAGAAATAATCGCCTATAATTGTCTGCCTGTCTTCTTCCTTTCTACTTTATTGTCCCTGTTACTAACGGGTTACTATATAATTTGATAAGCTTTTGTTAAAAACTCAAATTCGTTGGTTTCTGCGCCGTCCACTCAGATGGCAGTATCTACTGGACTGCCATGCATACACTGCCACCTGCAGTTCATGAAATAAAACTTCAGGTGTGCTGACGCCATTCCCTAAAGTCATGTCAATGCGTACGGCCGGATTTTTTGACACTCGCGAAACTATTTGTAGTATGTATAGTGTTTCGGGACAAAAAAGAGTGATAATTCAACAAAACTGCATGTGTAAAGTTAATTAATACTCAGTGAACATCGCAACAACAGCCTACGTCCAGCATTCATCAGAAATAACACCCACGTGTTGCAACAGCTGGGTAACCGTGCGCAACACACATACACAGCTGAGACGAGATTAATAAAATTCAGTCTCAGTATCGGCTAAAGATACTTCAGAGGCATTGGGGGAGATCTACACTCTCCATCCACACTGCCTGGACCAGCTGACGATCCAACAAGATCATCGATCTC
Organism: Stratiomys singularior; assembly: GCA_954870665.1. Lineage (NCBI taxonomy): Eukaryota > Metazoa > Arthropoda > Insecta > Diptera > Stratiomyidae > Stratiomys > Stratiomys singularior. The sequence goes on along the minus strand of OX940878.1, from coordinate 157,710,471 downwards.
TATATGCTGTGTGTGAGTGTCGTGACGCGTCACAGCACTTCATCGTACTTCAACACTCAGACCATAAATCCACTCGTGAATTTTATGATTCTATGTAAACACTCAAAACATTGTGCCTTGGACTACAGTGAATATCCAAATAATAATAAAACTTCAATAATTTTACTGTAATATAGTTCTAGAAAATATATTGGAAATTAAGTGAATATCCTTGTGTTATTATTCTCCCGGCGGACAAATAATAATTAATAGTAACTAGAATAAATTACAGCTTATCTTATAAAGGAGGTCTATCTACCACATTGGTACTAATTAGCACTGGAAAAAATTTAGAGAACGAAAATAAAAACCACTTTGGTAGATGATCCAAGGATGCACCTACATTATATTGGCAGTACAGTGTCAGTTGTGTACTGCAAATAATTTGAAGATATGAAGATTGTATATTGGGCAAAAATATAATATATGTCAAATTGTTGTCATTAGTTGTAAAAGACGGGGCTTTTACAGCGGTTAACTAAAGAGCAGATGATAAGGAAAGGATTCACAGAGAACGAGGGATGAGGTCTAAAGACCGGTGAAAAAACGGGGGAAACCTTTTTCGGATTTAGTTAACAAGGCTAGTGAATCGCTATTCAGACCGTCTTTTTGAAGGATATGGTCGTTAAAAAAAGATTTTTCGTTGCGTGTTGCGTCAGATGAAGAAGATGGAAGTCAGCAATGGCTATAGCCTCACGGTGATGCAGACGCCACTTGTCGGTTGTTTATTCCTAATTTGAACTGAGTTATATAAGTTGCTCTTATTTCCAGTTAACCAACTATTGTGAACCCGTCAGTATTCCAAAAAAAGCTGAGTTAGCTTAGCAAGGGTATAAATCACTTATAAGATCTAAGTAATGGAAAAATTGATCTACCAAAACTTCTGAAAGCTCCTAACTATTTAGCCAAGACCTTTGATTTTGGACTTCTTAGATGTCGGCGTAGATATTAGATTCCAGGTCGTCATGAATTATTCCGTCTCATGATCCAAAATAACACATTTGTTCAGTGTGAAGTTTGTCTAAATGTTCGGTGTGAAGTTTGTCGTTCGGTGTGAAGTTTGTCGTTCGGTGAGAAGTTTGAAATTGATCAAATGACTTTAAATATGTTTGGAATGGATTAATGCAAACTATGAGTAATTTATAAAGCTGTCAATATTTTTAAACACAATCTTCACAATTTCCGCTTCGGCATTAAGTTTTTTGGGTTTTTGCGTGATTTTATACTCCAGTTTTTCCCTGCGACTTTCATCGCTTCTTCGAGCTCCCAAATCGTTGAATCTTGCCGAGCATTGTCATATACGTCAAGTATTATTATTCCACAAACATTTCCGATCGGGTTCAGATCCAGGAAAACTTGTACCTTGGCTAACCACTTTTCCATCAACTTCCTGTCATGATTGACGCACTATCCTCTTTAAGTAACAACTTTGGTAGAGTGGTAACGTCAAAGATTCTCTTCTAACACTGCTTCATAATAGCTGCTGTTCATTCTATGCGAAATAATTGTCAATTTTTCATTTTTGTAACCGCTGTATAAACTATGCACCTAAATGGACCCATCTTCAAAATTATAATTTATTCAAAAATGAAGACAAACGAGGTTCATCCTGAAAATTGCGCCAATTGTACCGGTAGTCATTGGGCTGTCTGAAGTAAGATTCCTTTCATCAGACCAGACAATCTGAAATCTGACATATATAGGACCAACTTTGAAATGTTCTAGAAGCCTGGAAAGCTGTACACTCTCGATCCTCTGTGCATTAGTACAACTTCTTCTGTACGAATATTAAACGGATAATTTGTGATGAAGCTATGATTTAGGCGTTATTTAACCCCTCGAACCAAATGCACAGATTGTTTCAATACAATGTGAAAAATAGATTTGGACACGTGTGGCGCTACCAGCGTGTGTGTGGCGAAACTGTCAACAGGCTTTGGTTGTTTTACAAGCTCCAGCAACGATTGCTCGTTTGCCATGCTTCAAAAGCCTTGCTATACGTTTGCTCTTTACGTTTGCTATTGGTTCAAACTACCTGTTCATTCCATTACTCGTCAGGATCATCAGCCTGTAAGATTGCCTTTTTCACATATCCTATATTTGAAGTGTGGACCTATATTTGAAGTTTGTCAATGTATGTCTTTTCCACACATTTCCGAGAAACTCAGAGCTCTTAGACTTGCTTACGTCATGGTCAGTTGGTACAAAACTAGTTTAAGACAGCTGGCGTTCTTGAGATTATTCCGCTGCCCAGTTTTTACAGTGTTTTCCCTGTTCAAAACGGGACCACACCATTTCAACAAAACCGCCAATTAAGGGAGTGGTTTGCTATAGACTTACCGAAATCTGACAGATATTTAGATAGGCGCTTGACATACCATTGGTGAAATTTCCTTTAATTTCTTTGAAAAGGTACGAAGTCGCACGTAAAAATGGGATGTCCTTACAAACATAGGAGGCTCATGCCTCGTTTTCCCTCCATTTTCGTGCCATTGCAAAAATTGTTTGTACTCTAAAATTTACTTTCTAGGGACTATGTTGTATTCATATGAATTGTTTCCTCATGGCTATGGCGGTGAAAGCAAGGTTCAAGCATTTCTCAAAGGGTTAAGGTCTGCTAGAAATATGCAGATATCATTAATTTTAGACCACCCTTCGTATATACTCCTAGTAGTATACAGACATCATGTATCGTTTTGACAGAGACCTTTCTTCACGAGTAAATTTTATGCGACATTGCATCTTCACGTGTTATTCCTTTTCGGGTTTTGGGTAAGTCCGTTTTTAAATTATGTTCGAAAGGATTCCGAGAATACTTCTTAATAGGAAGCGACTTTCTTTCGATTTCTACGGATTTTTTCCGTGGATTTCTAGGGTATAAGATACAAAAGCTACTAGCTGTTCAGGATTCAGGGCTTCAGATACTTTTTCGCTTTTAATCAATGCTAATGAATCACCAGCTGCTGAACGAATATTTGGTTGGTCCTCGGCAAATAAAGAAAGCGTTTGTCGTAAAATTAACGAATTTTTATTCACCCCATTTCGCTTTCCTATAGAAAGTTGCCGCATCGAATAAAACCAAAATGTTTTTTGGAGCAATTGGTCAAATTTGAATGATTAGATAAATTATTTAAATTTCCAGTTACCAAAACCAGAATCGTGTATCATGCATGATTCCATATTTCAGCGTTCACCCACGAAACAAATAGTTGTTTCCTTTTTTGCTGAAGGTTCTGCTTCTGCTTGTACGTGTCATTTAGTCAAATGAAACTACTTTAAGATTCACCCATTCCACATAACGAGCGCAATGCTTGTAATTTCTGCCTGGTGTTATATCCTTTTTCACTTGCAAATCAAACGTCGATTTCAGCAATGTACTTTTGTCGTTATTTGTTGTATCATGCCTTGAAAAAATGGACGAAAAGTGACTACACACGGTATTGGTAAATACTGAATCCTTCCAGGTAGCATCCGCTTACATTTGTTGCAAAAAAAGGAAAACAAAGATGGCGCTCTTGTGGCGCAGATGGGAAGTTGATTTCGTAACGCAGTTGAGGAGATAAACGAAGGACGTGATTTTGGTTGAGAATGGCAAGAAAAATTAACTGTGTAAATCTCCATTCAGGATCAGAGTATTTAACTGCTTAATGCTATTTGTCTCCTGGAAAATGTACGTTAGTTCTCTTGAGAGCAAATGTAGGTGTTGACTCTGTTTCATCCAAGAGGCACTAGTAGAAGCTATTCTGTAAAGGGATGTGAATTATGGTGTGACCTGCAATTATAGGCTTTTGTAGTTACTCTAGAGCAGTCTAACAACAACTTGCTGTTACAGACCTTTTAAACGCTGTTTACCATTAATTTGTTCACCTCCATGTAGTATGACAGAGTAAACAGAGTCGTTATTCTGTGTCTGCGCTTAAATTATTTTCTCAGGTAATCAGGATTTCAAGGAATGAAATATTCAGTCACTACCCACGACTGAAATTTGCCGGGTCTCAGCAGCTGAATTCATATATTTGCAAGATGCTAATCCACTTTAACACTTTCTCAGCAGTCCTCATTTCCATTCGTCGTCCTTCTCATGGCACTCGCTCCACATCCTTATTGTTCCTGGAATGCCAACAAATTGACATCAGCTTAAACATTCGCCAGCCAATTAATTCGCCCGTTAACAGTACAGATTAACTCATTAAATTATGCAAATGGGATTTCATGTTTAAAATCCCAATCTGTCTCGACGCGCTTTGGAAAAATATTCTCTCTAATAAATTCTCCACAACCGTCCATGCTTTGTCTCCACCCTTCTCTCTCAATTCCGGGAATTCACTGTGACCGACATCTTGCAATCCAGCTGTACGTTGTATTCGTGAATTAGCTCAGTTGCTCTCCTTGAAGGACTGTCGCCTTCGCCCTCGATTTTCGGCCGGGTGTCGATCTCGTGTCGAATTACAAACAGCATAACTAATGTCACCTAATTCATAGTCGTCCTTCATTTCGGTTTCTCCGATACAGATTGATCCGCCTTTCACAAGATTGTTTGACATGAAATTCAACAAATTTATCACTGAAATCGCTTTATGAATTCAAATTTTCTGATTAGATTCGATGCTTTGAAATTTTATCTTAGCTAGGCTAAGGATAGGGCGAACAATGAAAGGGAGCAGAGGATTGCCTGGACACATTTTAGTGGATGGGAAGTTACGATGCTATATAATTTATTAATAGGCACTGATGCAAAAATCACTTTTGGCATGTTTATCTGGAAGTTCTCCCCGGATGGAGTTGATTGTTAGACTTTGCATAGCTCGAAAGCAGAAGGAGGGTAGGGTGGGCGACAGACCGTGAATTGATGGTTGAAATGATTGGTAGAGATTTTCAATTATGAGGGAAATTAAAGTATTTGCATTCCATTAAGCGTAAACTGTAATTTGATGGACCAGACGGAAGTTTGTTAGAAAGATGTTTCCTTAAATAATGATTTTGCTATTCCAGATTCCTCTTGTTCTTCTTGAAAATTAATTGAAATTTGCTTCGAGTTTTGACGTTACTCAAAGTTTCGGTATTGTTTAAATCCTGCCAAGTTTCGCCCTCAGCTCGCTTCCTGATTGCTGCCAATACCTCGCAACTCTGTTGCACATATATCATGAATTCATTAGACATGGCGTTCACAGATTTCCCTGATTCATGAGTTTTTTTGGAAGCTTCAGGACCGACACAAAACCCGAATATAAATTTGTTAGACGTCAGATTTATCTATCGTTTCAGATTTGCATTATTCTTGAAATGCAGACTCCAGGACTTTCTTCCACAAGGTCTGAACATCGAATATTTTTATGTCGTCTTTATTGTGGCGCAACAGCCCTTCTTGTACTTTGGCTTCCCGAGTCTAAGGCTTAGTTTATCGATCGTGTCTTACAATGGGAAATGAACCCGACTGCGAGAAGCTATTTAGTGTCCACTTCAGTCGAATTCGCCCAGCATTTCTTGGATTTTCCCATTGATCTTAGTCCCTTAACCTTACCCATGAATACGTTCCTAGAAAACCGCTCCTCAATGTTTCACTACACATGAGCAGTCTTTTGCATCTTACATATGTGTCCATTCAGCCGTCAGGACATGACTGATCAGGAGATAACGCCACTGGAAAGGTATTAGAGCTGGATTAATCCGTCGTCAAAAAAGAGTCTTACTATGTTCAAGAATTTTATGGCAAAGGGTTTTACCTTTCAGGCGTATATTAATTTAAAATGGATACATGTTCGAATAGAGTACTGATTTTTTGCGGATATTGAAGGCTAAAAATTATTGAAAACTATTGGCGTAACAGTAACATTTAAAAAAAAACTTTTTTTACTTCGAAAAATTGATTTTTTTTATATAGATTTGGATGGATTTATCTCGTTTCTTTCGATTATAAGACTCAGTAATCTAAAGGATAACAGCGTAATTGAATTGAAGAGTTCACATTATAAAAAGGATAGTTGGTTAGTTGGCATGGTATGCAGAGGCTATGCATACCAGGAAAAAAGTTGCATCTTTTACAGACTCAGTTGAAAACAGAATGAAAATAAAGAAATGTTGTAAAACATGATTTGGTCATCTCAGATTCCAGATCGCAACTTGTCGAAAAAGATTGCCGTCGTTGTCCTATGTCACAAAAATACATACTGGATGAGATGGATAATAGAATTTTGTGACAGCTTTCAGACGGCAATCATAGATTGAATTCTCGTGTACCTCGAATACCGCAGCAAAAAAGCGGTCACCAGTGAAGAGAGACAATGCTTTCTCAGCGATTAGCAATAGTCCTGGGAGCAAGACACAAAAAGACTGTATCCTTGACCGGAGCTTGTGACTGAACTGAGCGCATGGTTAGATTGATTTCAACTTGACCCAGCTTTTAAGCAGGCGTGGCTGTTTTCGGTCTTACCTTTCACACATTTTTCGCTTGTAAAGGATGAGCTAAGCAGTGCTGTGACTTCTTGAGGGAAAGCGGAGAGCTCCGTCTGGAAACAATGGTCGGAGGAATGCTTAAAACGGTGGATAAACAGAATCAACTGGCACAACATTCTCTTTCAGTCCTGAAACGGAAAATAGGTATACTGCATCGTCAGGAGGCGTTGGGGATTGATCCTTTCACGTTTTTCTTGCCCCTTCCTTCCTACACGCTGGAGTAGAGACTCCGGTAATCTGAAGGCGTCTCTAGGTGTAGGAACACGAGGCCTAGCCCGAAGTAATCTGTCAAATGTTTCCAGACTAAGTTTGATATAGAAAATTTTTTCTGACTTCGGACAAAATTTTTTTCCGACTTCCTTTATTTTGCTTTTTTAAATGTTTCTACAAAATAAAAATAACATTTATGCATAAATCCTTTTCATAAAGTTCTTTTAGTGCTTGTTTAGTTGTTGGTGGTGACGATTATTTCAGCCAGCGTCAAAATATGACAGCATCAGGACCCTCGCTTTCAAAAAATTTACTCGTTTATCAATCTGCTATTGTCATACTGTACGTATTACCCTTACCCTCGTATAGTTTTCTTTGTTATCAGTAATTTTAAGGACCTCATCTGAAGTCACCTTTTCCATAAATTAAAGTTATTTCTCTTATCCACTGCCTCTACATCCTTTTTAGTATACTAAAAAGGATGTAGAGGACTGATGTGAATTGTTTATGCGCACATCTGTTGCGAAGGAGTTTTTATATTACATAAATTATTCGATAGGAACAAAAGTATGCAAATGTTTCGATAATATCACGTTGAATATTGTTATCCACACGCTAATCGTCAATGAAAAGGCTTTGTCTTTGATATGTTAGTGGAAGATGTCGTTGACATCATTTTTCTGACGTATAGTGACACGTGAATTATAAAATTTTATTTGGTAATATGACGTTGATTTTCTGTCAGGAAATGAAATTGATATGGTTTATCATTCACCATACAAAGTACGTTTTATTTCAACGTAAATTCGTCCTGTGGTGAAATTCGAAAAGGAATAAATGTTTGAACTTATTCTTGCATAAAATTGCGCGAATAATTGTTCTTGGAAGAGCTTACAGCGATCCGAATTGTCAAAACCTCGTATGGAAGGGGATGGGAGTGTCTTGCTAACGGCGATCCAAATTCTGTTAAGCTTAGGGGAAGGGGGGCACCCGTCATAAACTTAAGGAATTTGTGCCGGGTTTCGGCAAGTGAAGGTAAAAGAAACAAGTGGATATGAAAGTCAATTCAATCAATTAACGATCAACCAATCAAGTTCTCGTTTAGCAATAATCAATAAAGTCTACCTAAGCATTGATCCTTATGGCATCTTACAACCACCCCTTATTGCTAGACTGGAAACATAGGAGCAAGTAATTCGTCTGGAAATTCGTTTGGTTTTAATCTAAAAAAACCCGTTATGAGATCCACAATGGGGCGATACTCTGGCACTCTATAAAGATAACTAGCAACACAAATGTCAAATTCAATGATACTTGAACTTGGTGCATGCCGCAGAGAAGGCAAGTGCTTCAGCCACTAGAAAACCGGTACTATAGTATATATTATCAGTGTGATTACGACGGTTACGACTTCTATCCTGCAGTTAGCAACAATAGAAATAGCATTTTATGTTTCCATGTGTTCCTTAAAATGCTCTTAAAAATATAATTTGAATTTCGAAGCACTTCATATATACGTTTTTCGTTATGACTTTAAGCCGTCAGACAGTGAAATTCAGTTCTTCCAAGGGACTTCACAGTCCAGTGTCCATGTCCAGTGAATATGGTAACAGTGGCATAATTGCTGTATTATTTTTAACCCAAAAAATTAGGCCCCACGGCTGTACCTGGATTACTCAAATGTATATGACAAGAGCTCCGCAATTCTGGAAGTTCTTTTCGTACTGCTTCCAGGCGATTTCCCTACTTGGTCACAGGACAAGCGTGCGAGAACATAAGATGCTCCAGGGTATTTCAATTGAAGAAAATCATGAGTAAAAACTTCAGTTGACAGAATTTGGCGTCTGCTTTTTCGGGTTTGGCTCCTCGTGTCCCCTCCTGCTTCATCCGTTGCTGCAAGTAGTTTTTTGGGAGAACTGGTTTTGAATTGAACGCCACTTCCAGATATTTGTATTTTAAAGTCATTTAGATCGCCATTGACGTTATTCAACATGTTCTAAACAATTCTTTTATGACGGTTCATTAAATTAAATTTTTTAAATTAAAAAAGTCGTTAAATTTTTAACGACTTCGGAAGAAACTTCACTACCATGCCGATCTCAAACTTCGATTAACCTTCGCATCATGCCGAGTTCGCAAAAAAATTGGTTTGTCCCGAAAATTGAGTCGACCGATATCGTCAGCACCTTTTCTTTGAAAAATTTGGTGATTCTCATTCAATGTGGTTGTTGGCAAGGCGGTAGATCCGATCGCAAATCGAACCTTTTCCTCCCCACATGGCGTTCAGGTCTGGTTGAACTGTACTTGCTTCCTAATTCCAGTGAAATCGACAGACATTGACGCTCCCGTGGTCGCTAGACGCTTAGTAAACTAGAACTCAGATATTAGTTCGAAGCAAAGAGCTGGAACTTGCTTTATACTATCGTATAAAGTACGATTGTTTCCTTTTCGTTCTTGTTTTCCGTGTTTCGCAAACTTCAAGCCTTGAGCTAGATCAAGTGTTGCAATGAAGCTCAGGTCCATATTGATAGGATGAGCTCATTGGTTACGGTCTGTTGAAGCTTAACGTTGTGGCTAGTGGCTCATAACTGTGGCGTTGTCCTTAACAGCATCACGACCAGCTGAGGTCCGCATCTATCAGTATAGAAGTTGGAATTCCTCTTTGTAAACTGACAGCTTTATACGATTAAATGGAAGAGAATGTATCTCCTGTCTGTCTGACCCGTCTGAAAGTCTGTGAGATTAGGTCTAATAAAGGCAGAGCCTTGCATAAAGCATTGTGACTTCATAGTCTTCCACTTTTGAGAATGACAGCTCTACTGCTTAACACTTTTCCTTTTCTTTTCATTTTCTGCTGCTTCTACTGCTTATAAACATTTTTCCTTCCTCGAATATGCTCGGATTGTGTCACAATTCACATTTTAAGTGGGATTGAGGTTCCGAATTCTGTGATAAATTTATTCTGATTTTCGAAAAAATTGCCAAAAATATCATAACATGTCGAACCTTCATATCTGTCAAAAACAGTCGAAAAATGCAAAAACACTGTTATATTATATGTACCAACATGAAAAAAAAACAAAATTTCAAAATAGAACACATATCTTGAGTGATATGCGAAAAGTTTCCTTTTTTTCGAATGAATCCATAACTAATTCAGATGTTATAGATCAAATTATAAAAAAATTGCTAAACCATTCAAATGCCGAATTGATTCTCCAATTAGGCACACATTGGCATTTCTCCGCATCAACCGCTGCCACCGAATTGGGGATGCCTGCGCCGTTTGTAAGCCACATATAATTGATGTCCTTTTTATCTCTTAGTATATTCAGCCAAACGTCTACTATCAGCGTTTTTTTTGTTTAGTCCTTGCAATAAATAAATAAATATCAAGCAGACATGGATACCACCATTTGGTGGGTGGGTGGTAATATGTAGAGACGTTAAGGACCTATCGCCCCGCGATAATGGGTCTAAGTGGTAGTCCTTGTTGAACACACAATTGTATGTACACATATTATGGATGCTCATAATAAATATATGTATGTAACGGTTGCTCGAGTGTGGAATCTTTTATCCCTCAAGTGAAGTTCGAGAGTTGATTCTATTGATTGCTGTCAAGAGCCTTCTCTGACACGACCTGATTCTCCGCTCTCATCGTCTTTTCCACGTAATTCCCTGCTAAAATACTTTGTTTGTGTGTGTTATTTTTGCTGCTTCCTCTCTAGAACGTGAGTGGCACTTGTTACTCTCACCATCTGTCGAGTGTTTGTTCAGCTTGCGATTGATAGGTTCGTGATAGGACTTCTGAATATATTATTCAATGATAATACGTATTGATAGTTGGATAATCATAATGTTAATATGGAATGAAACAGTTGAAAAGCGATGGTAACTGTTTGCTAGGAGTCTATTAGGGAATCGGAGATGTGTTTCAATTGAAAATTGTTTACTAAAAGGACTAACGAATTCCAACTTTCTGGGATGGGACCAATCGTTTTGGTTGATTAACGCAAAAACCGAATATAAAGGGTGAAAAGACTGAGGATTTTGTAAATAATTTCAAATAAATTAAATGCAATCAATGAATCTTGCAGTGTTTTTCTCAAATATTTGAAATATTTCGTGCCAACGAAGTCTTAAAAAAACCTTCACATGACATCTTTAGCAGCACGTAGCCTTCAACTTGTAGAATTTTCCTGTGTAAATATCCTGGAGCTGAACTAACTAACAACGAACTTGTCAACACAACTCGAAGGAAATACATGCACTACGTATATCCGTCTGTTTGGTCTATGTAGATTTGAATTTGTCAAATGAACAGGACATTCACCTGTAGGTGTATGCTGTCATTCATTTTCGTTGACATTCATTGTTTTACGCTTTATAGGTGCATATGTTGATGAATTTGCATAATGGATTGTTCTTTGCAGAAATAATGTTCAACGACAACTAGCAATCGCAAACAGAACTTACGTGAGCAACATGTCGTGTTGGAACATATTAAGTGGATTACGTGAATCGAATATGCAAAGGACATTTTTCATTTTATCGATAGGTATATCGTTTTTTTTTTGGTTTTGGGTCCAGGACAAAATTGAGCAAAGGTTGATTCAAAAGTTGTTGAAAATTGACTGAGTTTTGAGTATTGAAATGAGCTTTGGAATGTTGTTTCTAAGTTATTTCGAATTTCAAGGTGTTGATGCGTGTCAGGATATCTTATATACCTTATATACCGTTATAACGGTACCTTTCATGGTATGTCAAATAATTTGCTATTTACCGAGGGACTGACTGTATCGAATTCCTTTTCATCATGAAAGGCACAAAAACAAACGCCTGCAAAGAATATTTAAGTTTTCTGATTACAGCGGTACAAGATTTCCTTTCATTGCAATATTTTTGGTTAACTTTAGTTGTAATTTCATAAAATATATGATAAAGTATTTGGATTTGTCTATTTGCTTTCAAAGTCCATTGAATATTCTACCGTGTTATCGCTTAAGTTGATCTTCTTAAAAATAAAAAAAAATAAAAACGTACTTAACAAGAGTCAAAAAGATCGAAATGAAAGCAAAGATTTTCGTACAATTTTGGTATTTGCATAAATTTCATTGCAAAGAACGAGAGAGACCAATTTGCACTCATGATTTATGAATTGAAAATAATCCGCGGGACACTTCAATTGGGATGAAAGGATAAATATGGGTTAAAATTTTTATCTTTTTTGAGATTAAATATTCAAAAGAAGGTTTCTGAAACATTATTGATTGGTCTAAAATCAATAAAAAAAAATATTTAAATTTTCTATCGTTGGGGTCTCCCATATCCGGGATTTGCTGCCACTAATTCTATTAGCTCTCGGGATCTGCTAAACAGAAAAATAGTTTCATGGCGCGAATGATATTTAGAATTGTTTCGAAGGTTGTTTAATTCAGGAACAATTTAATTCTTATTTCATCTTTTCTCTTTTCATTTCTTAATTCCTGCAAAATCGTTCTTTCATGTCCCAATAAATTTGGGACAACTAAGAAAATGTCCCAAAAATTCTATATAAAACAAAAGTATCTTTGCTTTGTCCCAACTCTTCCTTAATTCTCTCAAACTCTTTTTAAGTCGCACCAATAAATGTGGGACAAAGAAGAACATGTCCCAAAAGTAAATATTATATAAAAAACGGACGAAAAACTGTAAATTGGTATTAAGGCTTCCCTTTTGATCTTTAAACAGCTTCTAACCGGCTTGGCTTTGACTTCTCCAAATTCTTAAGAAGTTTCACAGGAATTATTTGTAAGTTTCTCTTTCATATTGATTTCAACAACGATGCTTCAGATACACTTTTGGGATGTGTGAATCGACACGCTTTTTGCTAAAGCTCGGTGAAAATAAGGTTTTCGGATCACGGCGGCTGATGCTGCTGTTCACGTGTCACATACTGGATCCATTCACTTACTGATTTTGCTATTTTACTAATATAGAATAGAATATAGATAAGATGGATAGAATTTACATTACATACGTGTGCATTTTCTTTTGATGGTGGCAGTTTGTTTGACATTCTTAGGATTCTGGACTCTTAAAATGCATTTGATGTTTTAAAAAAAATATTTACTACTGGTGCTTCCCTTCAGATGTATTCAAAAGGATTCTTATTAACTTAAGGTGTCTGAAGCTTGCATCTTTGAATATTTTTCCGATAATCGGACTTAAAAGTTTGGCTGATTTTCAATCGCATATTTGAATAGTTTGCTCTCTAGTTGGTTTGCATTTAAGTTGAATCATCAACTAAAAAGATATAGTGAAAAAAATTTACAGCGTTGCGTTTGCAACAATGTAAACTTAGACACCCTTAAATTTCAGTTTTAAGTTTAAGCTTTTGGATATGTCTTTTTGCAATGGTTGAATTACAATTTCTTTCATCTTTAAAGACGGGAACATTTTTTAAAATTTTTCAAATATACCCTTAAAAAGTCAACTGTGACTCCTGGAATGTGTTGTTTTTGAACACTAACCTTTTCATCAGATGTTTTCCTAATATAAATTCATAGTTGTAGTTTTCGTTGCAACAGTTGAACTCACTTAAGACCTGATTTCAAACCGGAGTCATGTCAAAACTTGAGTCCTACAATTAAGTGTACTAGTCGCTAAATTTAAATTTGGACCTTTCCTTCAGGACAAATTAAAAGTGGCAAGGCTGTGCTAGGCATCAAACTGCATTTTTTCGTCCTTTGTGCTTTCGGACCAATAAAAGTCTTCGCTGATAAAACGAAAGAAATCACCAAGTGAACACCAACCTGGTCTTTCACGACTGTGAAAATGAATCATCTAAAATGGAGTCTAATATTTACCATCAATCTTTATGTTGTTTTTTTGTTCCATTAATTTTGTAGATTTTTGGGTCGCTCTGCATGATTAAATGTTTTTGGCCTTTTGTTGGTTTTTTGACCGAATACATTACTTCTAGGATTTCAACAACAAAAACTGCAAAAATCCAGGAAAAAAAATTTTTTAAACGCTGTCCATCCTCTCAATTTTTTTTAATGCACGGCTCGTGTAAAGTGTTTTGGTTTTTTTTCCCTTTGAGTTGTTATGAATCCTACACCAGGTGCAAAATTCCAACGAGCTATCAAAATATCATTCATTATGCTTTCCACCAACATGTTCACTATTCTGATTACAATTTATCCTCGGACCACAGCAAAAGAATAATGTTGATGTAAAGCACTACAAAGTAGCATCTTATCCTGGCCCTATTTCCTGCCACTAATGAATAACATTATTCTTAGAGATGCTCTGCGCCACCGTCGGTACTTCAAGTTTTCGTAAACAAACAGCTTGTACATATTCATCATAGCTCTCCACTTCTCATCCTTCAACGCGCCCCATCACTTAGGTTGCTTTCACCTCTTAGTTTAGCTCCTTAGTGCCCACCTACTCCGCTGGAAAATCCCAACAAAGATGATTGACATCGCATGGTTGAGGGATTCGAAAAACTCATTTGTAATTTTTCTCTACTTGGGATCTTTTTCCTGTTTTTCGTTTTTTTTTTTTTTGTTTTGTTTGTTTTACTGTCTCCTTTTGACGTATACGCAACCTTTGTGATGAATCGTCCTGTTTAGCTTCTCTTAATCTAGTCAAGAGTACTTCGTTGGAACTGTTGACTTCCGTGGATACGACAAGATGGATATTTAAGAGCCGAAGAACTAACCTATGCCACTTTGCGAGGTTAGGAAGTAAAAGACAGTGGAGAATTAAGTCAAGTGTGAAGCACATATGTGCACGTACTGGAGAAGTTCATACGGTTCATTGGGCGAATTCGAAGAAAGAGCGACTGTTGAAAGAGTGGATAGAATAGGTTGAAGGATGCGAACTCAGAGTGCTTTAATATTGATTAAGTCTTGTTTGTTATTTGAAAATGTGCCACTCATTACACAGGCGCTGCAATTATCCTTATTTCCTCCGAGAAAGAGTCAAAATAGAGAAGAGTAATTTCAGGATTTTCCAAGAAAGTCGCCCAAGTCGATAAAATCTAATATCAATGGAACGGCACAGCTTTAAAATCCACAATCCGACCAAAGATTCATTAATTCACAATATCTCCAATAACCAAGTCCTCACCTTCATCTCGCATCGTTCATCCATTGAACCATTCTATTCTCGCAGTCGCAGGACCTTTGACGACAAACATACCGTGAACGTATGAAGTATCCATTTCACAAGGGAATTGCTTACCGATACGTTATCATTTATATACGAATGGATATCTAAGTTTGTGTTTGTGCAGGGAGTCCAGTTCCGTTTCTGGAGTAATTGAATTGTGCCCTGGCGTCTTCTTGTTTGCTACGGCGACAGTAAATTCAATTTATCAGATCCGGGATTGACGATTTCCGTTCTGTAATTTTGTTGGTTGGCTCGCTCGTTCATTGGTTCGTATCCAGTTTTGTGCTCTTGTGAACATTAAGGATGGTGATTTAATTATGACCTCGCCTCAGTGGTATTGGGGTTTAATGGCAAAGTCGATGATTTTTATTCACTTTACTTCCTTATACTCCTTGGACATTTTTCTGTTGGCGTCATCAGCGTAGTTAATGGCGGTAGGTAGTATTGCCAATGCCACTGCTGATGCTTCGACTGCTGTATTTGATGCTGAGAAACACCAAATCCCTTTTTGATTGTGGTGATAGGTTCTGTTCCGTGGTAGCTCATCAAATGCGGATGTAGTCCTGGTAACAGAATCGTATCTTAATGAATTGAACGCTGATCACTGGAAATTCGGTGATTACTGATGGTTATAATTGAAGAGTGGGTGGATAATATTTTAGCTAATAAGTAAAGTGACTTTTAACTCATCTACTTAGGGAGTAGCAGATTATTATCATTCTGATGATTACGCTTCCAACCGTACAATCATTCGTTTTGATGGTCTTTGCCTGATAGACCTGTGCCTGAGAGTTCCTTTTATGAGAGGTAAAAATTGAATATTTTTCAAAAGTTGGCAATTTTCAAAATAACGAACTGAGTTTTTCCGATCACGATGAAATTTTATCTAATTAATGTCCTGTCTTATAAATAAATGTTTCCCTTTTCGATAATTAACCGTCGCGGCTCACCAATCCCACCATTTTTCATCCTACAATCATAATTTTGGTGTCATATACTCTAGTATTTCATGCTATGGTATATCCCATTGTCTATCTCAAACTGGCCTACATGTCTGACAAAAAAGGAGTTTCTTATGTAGTATCTCGTGTTTACTCTTAAAACTCCCTCAAAAATCGTGGTCATTGAATATTATGGCATAAGGCTGAAAAGTAAAAAAAATTGTATGCTCGCACAGGCGTATATTGCGCTGGAAAAAATTTAGACACAGTCGCATAGCGCGAGAAAATTGTTTTGGGAAACGCAGATTTCCATTCGCATCAACTTTGACATGGGTTTCAGAACGGGTTTCCACAAGTAACTTTGTACGCTTTATACATTTATATATGCAAACGTAAGTTCAAAACGTCCTGAAAATCAATCTTTATACATGAAGATGCAGCTGAAGGAACAAATCGAAACAGAAGAAAAGCTGTAACATGCAGAACATTAAATGTGGTGCAATCCTCAACTTCTTTACCAACCAGAACCTCCTTCGCCTGTTTTAAAAAGAGTAGGAAAAGAGAGAGGGATGGTTTACAAAGGCCATCCATGATGATCGCTTGAAGCACGCACGTTATTTGGTTGAAGATAAGTCAACGTAGAAAACATTGACAAGCTTGAAAAAATCACACTGAAAAATATCATTTCCAAAAAAGCAGTTTTTGACAATTATCCCAGCTAGAACCATTTTGAATTTTTTTTTCCGTTATTTTTGGATGTCAACTGTGTGCAAAAGATCGACAATGCCTTCACCACCACCCCCCCCCCCTCCCAAATAAAAAAAAAGCGGCATGATGAATCATTTTTTTGACGTAACAGTTTACAACATAACGTGGTCCGGTGTTAGAGTCATCTGATTTCTTTTTTTGATCAGAACCACAGTTGATCCTATGGAGTTTCTTTGAAAATACTTGACCCAATTTAGTTCGATGATATTGAAAAAAGAGAAACATAAATTCAAACATGACTGTCACCAGTAGGACTAAAACCGAAGATACAGTGCATCAAGGATGTGCGTATTACACAATCCGAAGTTGCAGTTGAGTCTTATCACGATTGTGTGGCTATGTATGATTAGTGCCAGGGCGCAGTTGTATACCTCATTACGATTTCTGATGAGTCTGACCAGCACAAGCAATAAGGTTTCTAGTAATAGCACAATACCGGGAAGCTATCCCCGAGATGGTCAAGATATTTCCGCTTGCTTGGAAATTCATGACCATTGTTTTTGACTCCCTGTGGTAAATGCCAGGAAGCAATTTTAGACGAGATTAATACTGCTCATGAATCTCCGTTCATCATTATGTCTAACTTTTACAAGCAAGGTTCCATGCCACGGCGCAAAACGGGCAATATATCCCCAAGAAGTTCATGCTGTTTCCAAGAGGTTGGAAACTCATGGCCAGTGTTTTCTGGGATACAGAAAAACCCTTCTATTTTACCTTAAAGAGGAAAAGTTTCGCACAAAAAGGCAAGGAAATAGGCAGGAGACTGTCTTGTTTGCACAACAAGCCAAAAGCCGCAAAATACGTTGGAATTATACAAAAAATTGGGCTCAAAGTTTCGGAAAATTCGCTCTCTAGTCCAGTTTAAACTTAAAGCCATTATTATCCGTACCCAGAAATATTAACAGAGCTTCAATGAAAGATTTTTTTGACACGGTTCCGACTTATATTGACAACAAAGAAAAAAGAATATTTTTCGAAATTATAAATAAAATGGTTTTACAGACCCTGGAAGTTTTTTAGGATATCATCTCTTTATCCGCTAAAAAAATTTATAAAGTAAAGTACGAATAATATCCTAGATAGACGCGGAGCAGCGTAATCTTTCATAAAACATTTCCAATTAAACAAAATGCGTTTCTACAGACATAAGTTAATATCGCGTCATAAAACGTCACCTAACTAGGATCATGTGGATTTATTTACAGAAAAAAATTACCGAATAGAATACATTTTCAAAATATAATTGAAATGTAGCTTGAATCTATTGTCACAAACAAGTTAAGTCTACATAAAGCTTTACTCTAAATGATTTTCTTAGCTTTTCTATATTTTCATCAACAGAATCCCAAATGAATTATCATTATTTTCTTCTTTTTCAGGACCTTCAATCTGAAATTGAATCACACCGGGTGGTTTATGATCGTCTCGATGGAACGGGTCGAAAACTTCTTGGTTCGTTGACATCACAAGAGGATGCAGTTATGTTGCAAAGACGTCTTGATGAAATGAATCAAAGATGGAATCATCTAAAAGCTAAAAGCATTGCAATTAGGTATGTAGTAGGCGACCTAGCAAAAACATTTTCTTCCTACAACCTTTGCATCCATTTATTTATCAACATCTCTGTCTGTGTCTCCAGGAGCTAAACTATACTCTAGTCATAAACAGAATTCAACGTATCATACAAGTTTTGCGCGCTTTTTACCTTACACTCTTATCCTTGCCCCGCAATGGCGTACTATCTTGAAATCTGTCTTTCGTGATGTTCTACATCAAAGAAGAAATAGAACTCAAAGATGAAAATAATTACCAAGATTACACTGAAAAATAATTTCCAAGTGCATTTTCTCTGTTTTCTGTGACTGACAACCGCGAGTGATAGAAAAGGATCATGATGACAACTGTTCAGCGGTTGCAATTTGACTTATCTATGCATTTAAATGACATTTTCGCTTTAGCAAAAGTGATGAATCCCGCGACATCGTCCACTTCGATTTAGGTCAAGATGTTTTTCTTCATTCATAATAGCGAACGCAATACATTGGACACCTCAATCAAGCAAGAGACAGCCGCAGGGAAAATGTTATCCTTTGAATTTGAATCATTCTAGTGTGGAACGATGGAAGATATAAGACGGTAGATGACTGCAAGTAAACACAATTGAATTATAAGGAAAAAGTAACGCCAAGGTTGAAAATAGCATTTCGTTCCAGTGATTCAAGAGCTCCTACACTTCCCTCTACTAGCAAACAACGTCCTTAAAATTGCATTTCCAAAGTCAAATTCTCTAAGTAAATCTCGAAAATGTTCCGGAAATAAAATACGCCCGAAACATGTTCTATGCATAAACTCATATTCGCACACAAA
Source organism: Stratiomys singularior (assembly GCA_954870665.1). Classification (NCBI taxonomy): domain Eukaryota; kingdom Metazoa; phylum Arthropoda; class Insecta; order Diptera; family Stratiomyidae; genus Stratiomys; species Stratiomys singularior. The sequence continues at coordinate 157,691,530 of OX940878.1, read as the reverse complement.
CATGCCAAAATCAACCATGTCTGCCATTCAATCCCGGGGATTTCTGCGAAAAATTCTCATCGCATTTATGTAATTCGTATAATAAAAATAAAATATTTCCTACAAGGATATTCCTTTTATTAAATGTAAACCTAGAACATTTATGCAATTTAGTCTTGCAATTCCTCTACAGAATTTCATACTCGAAAACAGGGGAAAGTTTTTCTTCGTCGGAATAATAGCACGAAAAAGGAAAATCACAGAAAGAAGAAGAAGAAAATAAAACTCCAGAAAAATATTGAAGGAGAACATTTTTTCTTCTTCTGTGTATTCTTGAAATATATATATTTCCTTCCTTTTCACGTATTTTTCTTCAATTCAATATGAGTCCTGTTGTGATTTTTCCATGCAATGTGTTCCTGAATTGAACTCAATATTTTCGAGTTTATTTTGGTGTTACACCGAGAGGAGGAGAGGAGAGGGAAGGAAAATTTGAAGATGAAAGATTCTGGACTGGCATGAGAATCAGTTAAGAGTAAATTGGTAGCAAGGTATACGAGCACTAAAAATCGAGAAAACTACAATGATTTGGCACGTACAGCTTCGTTTTCAATAATATTTTTTGGATTTTGAATTTTGAAATATTTAATTAGAAACATGGTGTAAATTGTAATCAGAATCATGTCAAAGTTTGATTGAGGCAGACGGAAAAATTAAATTCCTTTGTTACATTTTCTTTTTCGAAGCTGTGTTGATCATTTCAAATTGTTTTTCCGATGTCCCAATTAATTTGGGACATGTGAACTCATGTCCCAAAAAGTATGGAAAAATATCTTAATTCCGCTTAATTCTATCAAGTTCGTTGGAATATGTCCCAATAAATTTGAAACATCTAACGAAAGACCCCAAACAATGTCTATTCAACGAAAATATATCAGTATTGTGTCCATTCTGTCTAAACTCTTTTTAAGGTGCCCTAATAAATTTGGGAAATGTAACCAAATGTCCCAAAACCCGTCTATTATATAAAAAAAGAGACCGAAAATCTCAAAATTTATACTTATCCTTCACTTTTGACTTTCAAGCATCTTCACATTGCCTTGGCTTTAAAATTAGTTTAAAAAGTATTATTTTACTATTTCCTCTTTTTAAATTGACTCCAACAACTGGCAACAACTCTATTTTTAGATGTGCGAATTGAAGAACTTTTACAAAGGCTCGTTCGAAATAATGTCTTGAGATCATGGCGAATAGGCCGGTTATTGAAATGACCGGTACAACCATCATTCCTTTACTAATTTTGTAGTTTTACTAATGCTTTGTTTCGTAGTCTTCCTGCAAAAGACAGCAATGACATTGAACCTTAATTTTGCAAGTCTTGGTGATAAATTTTACCCATGCTCAAGGAAGGGAATGGGATAACGATTCACTTCAGTTCACAACCGAACTGAGACTTTCCGTCATTGCTGAATCTATGGCCTTTCATTTCAACGTTCTCGATGTGTTTTTTTTTAATTTTCTTAATTTTTTTTCTTTTCCTCACAATGTCGGATGATCTATTGGCGCTAAATATTTCAATAATTTTCGGCATTAAAAGGCACAGTTGTCAGAACTGTTGTCAATCTTAGATTTTATACATTTCCGCTTATAGTGGACGTCACTTGTGGTTCTATTCAGAAATGTAAGTCTTTCTGCGAAATACTCTACCATTCAGCCCACTACTTGCATTACTACTGACACAGTCAGAAGTATTTTCCACTTGATTTCCCTGCCATTTTCCTGAAAAAGGCATTCACAATTCAATTCATTCTCAAAATCGAACATCTAGGAACGTTTTTATGGATTCCCATTCACTACATACGGGGTGTCGCTTTTGACAATATGTTTGGCATACCTACGTTTCCGAGGGACAGTTTTTCGAAAATTATGTCAGTGATTTGTGATTGATCAAAAGATTTTGACTGGAACTCGCCAATCTAGGAGCAAACTAGGGCGTCAGAGATAAAATAAGAAGCTTCATTTTCTATTATTTCAAGTATCCAAATCCACTATGACAGAAAGTATTCTGAGCGATACTTTGCATACATTTTTGCATTTTTTGTCAAAGTTTGTTCTAGATCCTTAATTTGAAACTATGATCCTTCTACTTCTTTCTTCTTCATTTATTTTGCTACCTCATAAAAAACGAGTCCTAGGGAAATGAGTAGTTCGCACAAATTTTAAAGACATTGTCAGATGTTTTTCAGATAATATTCATTAGTCTTTCATTAGTTACTTGTAATTATGGGTGTTCAAATTGAATTTACTCGATTTGAGCCAATCGTAACCTATTTTTGACGGGTTACGTCAATTAAATACTCCTTGGCTTCAACTGGCTTACCAGAGTAGTTTATGCTCATCTTTTACAGATAGTTTTGTAAAATGGTACATCCTCAACGTCAAAAATGCCGGAACGAGATTTTGCAAACCGTTTTCAAAATCGAAGTTTAAAAAAACTGCTGCCCAAGAAGCAAATTACTGTCTCAACATATCAGCGCAACAATTTTTTTAATTCTGTGAACTGTTTTTGAATTTCTCTTCCTTTGGTTTTCTCTATACTTAATTTTTTTTTTATATTGAATATCCTTCTTTTAAGCTCAAACCTTTTCGATTATTCCTTATTGAAAACTTCCGGTTCGACTCCCATAGCGGATAAATTTTGTTATTAGATGTTGCAGAAGGCTCCAAACCATATTTTTGATATATTTCAGCGAGTTTCAGCTTTATGGTTTTCGGGATGAAGGATGTGCTGAGCGTGTGAGTGGTATATTTGTGAGATACCTTGACACAAGTTCAAAATATAGTTGCGGTTAGAATTCTTGTTGGGATTTTCATGGTATATAGTATATGAATTTTTTTGACAGGCTACGTTTAGTCAGGCTATCAAAACAGGCATGTGGCGTCGATTCATTCTTCGAACAAAATTATATGACTTTGTCCATTATGGTCATTATATGACCATTTTTTCAAAGTCTGAGTTACACATTTGGTTGCATTTAATTCTTATTTATTTCAGATTTAGCAAGCTCCTCGTGGATTTAGGCATCATAATGTGGGTTATAAGAAAAGCTCTTTTGACCTATTAATGTCACACTGAAAACAAACTGCAACTGCCTCGGTATCGTAGTAAAATAATCTTTTCCACTCGGCTACCCGTAATGCCTAAACGTATGAAGTATTAGTCGGTTCCTTTTTTTATCTGGGTTGTCCCAATCATAGATTCTGAATCAAATTCACCTAGCAAAGAATAAACGCAACATGCCACACTACCGTCAATATGGTGAATACATTCACTCCGATGCAAAAACAATGACATACCGAGTTGTCAGTTTGACAACACAGTCAGTATGCTATTCTTACGTAAGATACCTCTAAATTTGTGGTAGAAAACATGTTAGCATTCATCAAGTCATTCATTTTTGAAATATATTGAAAGGCTTACGATAGAATATACGACCTAATCAACAACTTCTTCAACATGCTCTTATTTTTCGTAATTTGTATTACCTTTAAAGGAATACAACTTTTCTTAAAGGATTTTCAAGCGATAGCGTCAATGACATCAAATCGAATCGGACAAATTTGCACCCAACTTCATTTTGATGGCTCATCATCAGGCTTTCTTTTTCAGTATGTGTCATTTCTCAGAAGTGTAAACAACATAGTTTCTCTGTGCTTCAAATATTTCAACTTTTGTGCAAACAAACCACAATTTGCGGGAAGAATTACTTCTTTGCTTTTATTTGAAGAAATCTGCAGTTGAAAGTCGTTATGTACTGCAGGATGCCTTTGGAAATCATGGTTCATTGAATTCTACTTGTGACCACTGATTTTGATGTTTTAGAAGTGGTGAATCTAATGCCGATGACAAAGAGCGCGAAGGACTACCAGAAAAGTTTGACGATGCCAAATTCGAGGCTCTATTGGATTAAGACTCGTGCTAAACGTAAGAACAACTCGCAAAAGCATTGCATGTGACTCAACAAGCCTTGTCTGTTCGCTTAAAAGCCATGGGAATGATCCAGAAAGTAGGGTATTGGAGGCCGTATGAATTGAAGCCGAGAGACGTCGAACGACGCTTTTTCAGCTGCTCCAACGACAAAAAAGAATGAGATTTTTGGATCGTATTGCAACTGTTGATGATAAATGTCTTCATTACGCTAACCCCAAGCACAAAAAATCACACGGGCCGCCCGACCATACGCCAAAATCGACGCCAAATTCGATTATTCAACGTGGCAAGGTCATGCTCTGTATTTGGTGGGACCAATTGGACGTGGTGTACTATGAGCTGTTAAAACCAGGTGAAATCATCACAGGGCAACTCTACAATTGATGTGTTTAAACAAAAACGGCCGCAATACGAGCAAAGACACGATAAAGTTTTTCTTCAGCATGACAATGCTCGACCACATGTTATAAGGCCAGTCAAAACATACCTTGAAACGCTTTAATGAGAAGTACTACCCAATTCGCCGTACACTGCCCCTTCCGACTACTATTTGTTTTCGTCGATGCCGCATGCCCTTGAGGAACAGCACTTCCGTTCTTTTGAAGAAATGAAGAATTGGATCGATTCCTTGATAGCCTCAAAAGATGAGTCGTTCTTTTGACGAGGAATCCGTTTGTTACAAGATAGATGGGAAAAAGTCGAGGCTAGCGATAAACGATACTTTGAAAATGAGATTGTAACAAATTTTAACACATTAAAGCGTCAAACATATAAAAAATCCTTTAAAACATTTTGTACAGGTAATAGCAGCTGAGGCATTCTAGTATTTCTTTGAATGATACCACTGTTTTATCATTATCTTATAGAAAATCCTTGAAAATTACTTATTTTTTAGTTCATTCGGTCATTGGTGCGATTACAACCCTATATGTACTACCATCCATGAAGAATATGCTGCATACCCTACTGACTTTCTTCAAATTTTTAGCTATTAATACATAAGCTATTAATGTCTACCGCGTCGTCCTACTTCTTTTGCGACAGAAGTTTCATTCCATGTTGCTCATCACTCCTTTCCCAGGTAAAAACCTTAGCGTGACAGTTTATAAGACATAACAGAGGATCCCATTTGAACTAGTTCTTCAGCTCATAAGTATGTCTACTTCAGAAGAACTTCTAATATTATTCAAAAGCTAACGTCATAATGGCGTCAAGAAGTAACAGCGTCTTCTGTCCTAGGCATAGGTGTCAAGGCTTGTCAGCAGTCACGCTAGCGTTTTTAAAATAAGGAAAAGTTTAGCGTCATCTAATCTCGTTGGAACAAACAAAACCGGTTGGAGTATAAACATAAAAATGTTGGTGCGATAAGACAATCGTTGAAATTCTTTTAAACTATGTGTCTGGACGGAATGATTTCCATATCCAGTTACCTGGAAAATGCGATAGGGTTACATTTATGGTTACGCTATTGTAAAAACCTTGAGGTCGAACGATTTTCGAGGTCAAACCGCATTTTCGTAATCGGCATCATCTTATTCTAAATCGTCCGTTTTTCCTGATTTTTTTCACAGAATCTGTCATCCTGCTATCATTTTCGTCTACAGTCAGAGTTTCCAGTTGGTTTTACTGTGTCTTTCCGACACAATCTATGCATAATATAATATTAAAAAATTTGTCAACAACATAGACCAAAAAATTCGGCCATAACTCAAACTCTGAAAAAAAAAAATCAATCGAAAAAGTATAAACTTAGACCAAAATTAGCATGTATACTCGCATTGCGTTACGAACCCATTATCATTCAAACCATCTTCACTCGCCTGTTGCAAGAAGGTGCGGCAAACACCAAAGTACATCCTAACTACATATAGTGCTAACACTCTCGGGCGACTGCTTCGGACAGAGATAGATAAGGCACAAGTAGATTTACATGTGTGTTGCGATTTCACGCAAAAGCTTTGTGGGTGGCTTTCTTGTTAGTGATAAGTCTTGTAAATATTGTTGTTGGTGATAACGCAAACAAATTTATCAATTCAAACACAACTCCACTTTGTTGAATACCATTAGATCGAGAGTTTGTTCGATGATTTTCACTGTATGTACTTACACTAACACTAAAACGAAGCCAAAGCATTAGTAATTATAGCGCGAACAGTTTGAATAAAATCTCAATCTAACGATTTTTGAACAAAGTAAGTATAATTGCATTTTGACAAGTGAAGTTAGTTTCATTTCTACGTGAAACAAAAACCTGCCCGCATCGTTTTTGTGTAAAAACGCAATACTAATATAAATCTACTTGTGCTTTTTCTATCTCTGTCTGAGAGACGCTACCCGAGAGTGTTAACGCTGCCTATACTTAGACAAGGTGAAACTAGCTATAAAGTCCCATGCTAGCAAAAACCCGCAAGTCTCACCATTTTAGAGGAAAGGAATAAATGCTGAAAATTGTTTCATCTTTTTCCACAGATCACCGCGCGTATGTAGGTATGTTAAATACCCTTCAAATTCAATCAAGACAAGAATTCAAATGATTTACAAAATAAGCAACTTTCGGAGAATTTCTCCCAGATTTCAAAACCAAACTGAATTCAATCAGTGTATTTATTCGGGGAAATCAGTTGGGCGCGAAAACTTTATTTTCAACTTGGATGAAAAAAATGCAAAATATGTTACAATTCACTAATTCCGGTCGAAATTTTCCTTCTTTTCCTGACAAACTGCAAATGTTCTTCTCTCATTTCGTAGAAAAATCGACTCTGATCGGACAATTCCTGACCTTATTTTAGTCTTATCTTTCACCTGGGAAATTTCAATGAAACAAAAGATACATTTCTACTCCCGAGAGACTTTTGACTCTTTGCTCGTTTTTTTTTTCTTTCTCCATTTTCCCAAGTTGAAAAGAATAAAACGACTTTTTCTCTTGATTTTCAACAAAATCAAGAAAGTCCTTTCGGTCTTGTACTTTTCGCAGTTTTTGACTTTAAGTCAGACATCTGCACTTTCTACCGATGAATAACGTCTCCTATTCATTCATCGTCTGTGTATATATTGTCAATTTTCGCTGCCGCTTCCATAGCGCCTTGCGTTGTGTCAGATTGTACCCTGCCTTGCGATTCCTTGCCATATTCAGGCCATTTTGTCTTGTCGCTCGGCTCGAAACGAAAAAGGAAGCGAATTTCATTTTCACATGAGCAGAGAAGAATAACGTGTTGGATGATAAACGTTGTCGTCTGATTGCGAAAAGACGTTAGAATCATTGCCCGACGTTCGGTATCGTGCCTGGTAAAGAAGGAACTAGTGAAGCTGAGTTGAGCCTGAATGTTGATGCTTATCTGAAGGAATGGGAGAGGCTGATTCATCTTGTCTTTTATCATTTGAGGAAGAATGGAAAAACTGAAAAATTGTTGACACGAAGATTGTTCTTCAAATGCACTTTCAAATGCGAAGCAGATGGAGGCATGCAAAGATGGTGTGGATAATCTTTAAAACACTTTCGTGTTAGATAAATCGGGTTTGAATGTGTTATTCTTTTACTGCATTCTTCAATTCCACGGAAGTTTGTTCGAGCCCAAACACCTTCTTCAGCCAGCGTTTTTCCATTCGCTTAAGAGTGACAAATGAGCAATATCCTTGCCTTTCCAGAGCTGAATAAGCAAATCAATAAATTTTATGAATTAAACGCATATTATCCTTAATATCCGGATCCAGTTATTCTTTGACTTTTATTCGTTCCATATGGATCTATCGACCGTTGTAGACCGCTGAATTATCGCGACTGGTATCCATCTGCTGAACTCTCCCGTCCGCAAAAGATAAACTTTAGTTCCTCATTGGCTAACCTACAAAGTGCGATTTTCGTATCTGAACTCAATTTCCGGGTTACCTTCACCACTAAATTGTTCAAATAATCTGAATTCGTTCATATCAAACGTTTGAATAATCATTCACAAGTATCCTTGCATGCTCAAAGAAAAGGAATATATGCAAGCAGCGTGCCTTCAAACATCTACATGTATACGTTATCCTGGATGCTCGCAATCATGTGAGCACAAGGAATGCATTTGCAGCATTCTCTCGATATGAGAATGTTGATTCGACCCAACTTTGTGCATTTAAATTAAACGGCAAAATGCTTGTTTAGTCTATAAACACAGGAACTTTGTGTAGTGCTGATAGATTCCTGGCTTCCGACCGACTGCTAGGCAGGATACCAACTTCTTATCATCTGCTCTGCTTATAGTCTTAGGTGGGAATCGAGGGAAGTTTATAAATACTCTAGTCCTGTACTACCTGTACGTTGTGAAGACAAACACACAATATATTCCTGTGCCCCAAGTTATGTGAACAATTGTTGAAAACATTTGAGATATTGTGTTGAATGTTCTCTGAGTGTTTTGGTCGATGTGTTTTGCAAGGATCTTTGTTGCTTGTCGAAAATATTTTTCGCCTGTTCGTTGTTTTTTCTTGTTCATCTTAGGAGCTATTGATTATTGTGGAATCCAAAAAACAATCTCCTCTGCTTCACAAACATTGAAAAAACCAAAATTTTAGCCTTTAAGGAAAACCATAACACAAAAATTTTTAAATGTTGAAAAATTGCAAAATTCCTGCCACACATTTTGCTTTTTATTCCGGTGATAAATGTGCATTCAGTCTGTATAGGGAACGGACCATGAACTAAAGCCTGGAGACAATTCCATTTCACTATTTCATGGTAATTTATATCCTCCATGCATGCAATCTCATAAATTTCTTGCGTAGCGCGAAAAAATTCACTCTGCAGGCGAAATTAATTTTGGCTAAGCCACCAAAAATCACTGAAAGATAAACGCATTCAACTTGGAAAATTCATTCATAAGAGTGATGCTTTATGTTGTTCAATTTTGAAATATTGATACAAAATTTTAAAGGATATAGGAGATTAACTATTTTCTGTGCAGAAGAATCGAAATGTTGGCTCTCCTGATTGCTTCTGCAATTTTCTGTGAGCCACCGTTGAAAGCATTTTGACGTTTTTTTATTGTCTATGTCAGGTTTTTTGTTTAAGCTTGCTGTCAGTTTTGACAAATATATTCAGTTGAGGACCAATCAGGACCAGTTTATTTGTTATTCATTCTATTTATGGTCTCAGGTTTTGAGGGAAGCGTAAGTCTGTGCAGTCTCGTCAGGCTCGTTGAATTTAATGCTATTCTCATCTCCCTCCACTCTTCAAATCAAGAACTTTGGAACTGAAATGAACTGAAATTGAACTTTCAAATCAAGAACCTTAATTTTCACCTATCTTTGGTATACAGCGCGGCAAAGTCTTACAAGTCCCTCGCCAATTAATAATTTTACTTCGTTCTACATTCCACGTGCTGCATGTAATACATAATACAATTTGTAATACATAATACATAATAATACATAATACAATTTGTCACCCATAGTTACAGAAGTAATACTAAAGCATACAAGTTAGTGATGGAGGGGCTTCTGTTTTAACACTCCCTTCCTCTCCCTGCAGTTTACATCTCTTTGTTTCCGCCTCTCGTTCCCCACCCCTTTTTTCATGACGAATCCCATAAACTGAAGCACCTTCAGTAGGAGTAAGAACACGAAGGGTAGCCTGAGGTATTGTAGTAAATGGTTCTAAGCTAGCTTGTCAGGTTGACAGGGACGGTATTTGGTGAGTAGTTCACAAGCATTGTGCGTGTTAGTATCACACTCTCAGGGCGTAAATAGCCTTCCTTCGCACTCCTTTAAAAAATACAAGTAGCTGGTAAATTATTTGTTAGGAGGGTGCAAATCAATTTAAATTCAAATTGATGTTAAGTGGTCTCATTTTTCTCTTTAGAAAAATTTTTATATTAAAATCTACATTGCTTTGTAGTTTCGATCCATATTTTTGAGTGATTGAGATCGATTGCTTTTTGAATATAACATCGATCGAAACTCATTTCAGAATTTATTCGTCAAAAATTCGTATAAAATTAAAATTTTTTGTCAATAATTTCTTCCTGTGGCAACAATAAGACGTACCTCAAGTTAAGAATCATTGGACAGAGGCTCACAGCATTAAAACTCATGCGCCAACAAGAATGTTGCCAAATTGAGATTTGTTTGGACGGCACAAAGGGAATCAACTGAATTTTTGTTTTATTTTCGAAAAACCCTAACCAGATATTCCTGTTTGGCATGCACTGTTAAAGATTTCGATTTTGTGTGGGTTTTGAGAGTAAAAGAAGCTTTGAAAGGAGGCGAAGAACTTCTCCTTTTGCACAAAAAAGAGACAAGATCTACCAATCCAAATAGAATTTCACTTATTTCTGTTGAATACCGTTAGATCAAGAGTATATTTTTGGTCAGGGAGTTGGCTTCGAAGGCGTTTACGGTTAAAGGCAAGATTCCACAACAAGTGCATGACTGTAAAACGTCTGACACTTGTCGAGCTTCTGGCAAAGAAAAGGAAAGTACATAACACTTCCCTCTAGATTTTTCGAGCCTAACCAAGATACGTCTTACATTGCTGAGGAGTACTAACGTAACAGAACTGGAACACTTGGCTCCGATAGAGCTTCTTTGGCTCCTGAATGACGACAGGATTCACTATCTGTTAACACTAGAACAACACGCCCGAGCTTACGGCCGATGTTGGCCTAGGCTAATTTTTTTTTCAAACAATAGACCCAATTAAATAATGATAATATTTACAATGCATAAGCTATTTTAACTTGGTTTACAGAGGACATCACATGCCCAACAAACTGCTGATCCTTTCCCACAGCACTTCACTTTATTAAATTCCAGGTTGAACCGTATTTCGATTCACCTTGCCGGGCAAACATAATTTCGAATTAATCGAATTAAAAGTCTCTTGAAAAGCCTTGTCAGCAAACATCCTTCTGCGACGAATTTAATTGAAAAGTCATTTCCTTTTACCAATTCTGTCTCTATCTCTCCTCTCTATCTTTCCATTTTTTCGATGCACCTTTCGTACAGATATTTTCACAAAACCCTTGTTGTTTTTTGTTCTTTACAGAAATCGATTAGAATCCAACGCCGAGCATTGGAATGCATTGCTGCTATCCTTAAGAGAATTAACGGAATGGGTGATACGAAAGGATACTGAATTATCATCGCTTGGACTTGGTCCAGTTCGTGGTGATGCAGCGAGTTTGCAGAAGCAATTGGTGAGTTTCTTCATGGATTTATTTATTTTTTTCATTGGTACACAAGATAAATTAAAGGACCGAATCCTTTGAAAAAGCCGTGGACGTCACAAATGTTGGTCGCTTTGAGTATTGTGATAATGTGTCGAAAAGACGAGGCTAGAACTTATCGTTTGCTGTTGTTGTGTGTTGTGAGAGGATATAAAATTGGGTGATTCCATATCATCTAGGTCCTTCAGCTTTGTTAAGGCCAAATGTACGTTTCAGTTGTTGCAGAAGGACAAATAGCTATCGACAATTCTTATGTGTGTGATATCTACAGGCGGATGCCTGTTTGCAATCAAAAGAAATGAAATTGCATTTTCATTTGAAAAATGATAGAAAAAAGCAATGGTTGGAGTCCCACACTAAATTTGTTTTCAGCAGCGTTTTTTAAAAAAGTCCTTCGGGTAGTATAGGTGAAACTTTGATTGAAAATAAATGAGCTACCACCTGCTCGAAAACTTTGACTCATTGAATTAAACAGTCTTCAATTAACCGGATCTGATGCGAGAATCCTTATCCATCCTCTATCCGATAATCAACATTTGTTCTTCACCTTTCAAGTTCTCTCACTTTTAACATTTTCACCCACATATACCACAAGGTGACTCGTATCCTTGCTCGACATACTTTCAGTTCCGACGAAAGAAAAACTTTCAGTATGTATCCATATGGCATGTTTGAGGCTTGTCTATTTTTCTATCCTGCGGGTTTTCAGGATTTTCTACTCTCACCAGAGTCTTGCAACACCATCAGCGATACGATTCAAGGCGTTCTATAGCTGCTTCACTGGCAGTTCATCGTAAACGTTCTTGACCTAAGCCCATTAAGGATTTGTTTATTGTTCTACGATGGCTAGGTCGATTGTCCTTAGGGAGCAAAATTCTAATTACCATTGTTGGCCCTTGCGTTGTCGGCGATGAAAGGCGAAGAATTCCTCCTCGGATCTTTGGTTGAAGTTGTAGGAATAGTTGGTAAGTGAAATAAAAGTAACAAAAGGCGGTCATGCTCATAGAGAATGAGTGTGGAATGCTCCAAGTTGGCGGAGAAGTTCGTCCCAGTTTCAGAAAATTAATTAGCGATTGAAGTTAACAAATTTTATGTATCTTGGATGAAACTTGTTGATATGATTTGGAAGTTGCAAAGGAAATTGTTGGTTTATTGAATGACTCGGAATTGGTTCATCGATTTAAAGTGAAATTTGATCAGTTAGTTCATTGATCGGAAACGATTTGCAGAAAATAAATGTGTATTGAATATATAATGAAAGAGGAGCAGAATTCGAAACTCAGTATAGAAAGGCTTAGTAAAATTAGCTTCCTTTAATTCCCTTTTATTTAAAAATATTTTGGAACTAGTATCATCAGTTGTTAAAGATAACGTTTCGAATCGTATAATACAATATTTCAGGATATTTTCATTGTATCGTAATCAATTTTACGAAGTAATATCTGAGAAGTATTCAGTGGATATAAAGTTCTGTAAAATAAGAAGATTCTACTTTGATTTGTGTCTGATCCAAAAAGCAGAATTTATTTCATATGAAAATTATCTGTTAAAATATTTTTATTTAAAAATTCACAAAAATAAGCAATATAATGCTGTAGTAGCACCCATGTACCTAAAATGCATCAGTATGTCTTCTTTTTTATTTTTTTGCTGAGAAACAAAACCTTGCACTGCATGCCATCTTCTTGACTTCAAAAGTAAAAAACAACATACCTGGTCGTCTATCTTAGACAATAACAACGAGTATCAAACTTTGGGTAGTTCTCACTCACTAGCGTAAAGAATAAAGAGGGCGGACACTTCCAGGGCCAATCCAACGGAATTCGCTGCCAATTTACCAAATCTTGTCGCACTTTACGATTGTAAGCCAAGTTTGCTGGAGACAGGAGATAGAGACCGTAGTGTGGAGAAATGTGCTTTCACTTTCTCTTATGTTTTATAATCACACACAATTACATACATAAGCTATTTCACCGGAAAAAATATTTTCACATATATTTAGGCACGGGAACCCAGCCGACGTTCCCTCCACTCATCTCTATTGCTTAATTTTGAAGCACTCTATCTTGCAAAGCTCGCTTTACTCGATCCACGGAGCATTCGTGTCCCTTCTTTGGTGACGCCTCTCCGGACTGCTAGCACTTTATTTAGATGTTACGCTGTGGTGCGCAAGTTCTTACCATTCCCTGAAGTTACCTTAACGGGGGACAGCAAGATGTTCTGAGCGCAATAACCGAGATTCTGAAGCGTCTAGGTCCGATTTATACGTTCGATGCATAAGAATTTCACAGGAAAGCAAATTCAAATTGTTTCAAGTCATTAAGAAATGTATGTGATCTGTCCTTGTCATAATAAGAGACAAAGCTTCTTCTGTTCATCAAGTTTGATCCCTTTTCGAATTTTTTTATGTAATCCATCGAGCTGGTCAAAACACAGTTTTGAAGCTGTAATGTTCGTCCTTCAGCTGCAGAGTTAGGACCCTTTTTAGGTTTTGTGAAAGTCGCATCTGGCAAAAGACCCAAAAAATTTTGAGGCTTTTTTTAGATGGTCAATGAACAATGAAAATTAGATCAATGAACTTTCGGAAGCACTAGATTAATGTTCTGGTAGAGCTTATCATTTTCGCACTAGGCAGATAGTTAGTTAAAAGGAGAAGAAAGTTCTTCTTAAATTTGAACCTTTTGTTTCTACCTGATACATTTGAGTCAAATTCCTAATTTCCTAGTCTGCATTTATCGCCCTAAAGGACTCTCCACTAGCTCAACATTGTATGCGATTGCTCTGACGCAGACGTTGTCCTTGTGACCATTGTACTTAACAAGACCAAGACTTGTCGACTTGGTAGTTGCTATGGATAAATTTATTGTAAGCTTATTGCAGTGGTTCCGCCTTCGGGTGATTTATAATTTAGTAGTAGCTGTCCTGCCATATGAGACAGGAAAACGAATCACCAGTTTAACGTAGCGTACATAGAATTCCTTACGACTAATTCTATTTGAGAAATTCGTACTTAACAACCATCATACATTTCGTAGGAGTCGTTGCATTACAGATATTTCGGTGACAGTGTCATCATTAGGAACACGAACGTCGTTTCACGCGATCCACATCCACATATCCTGAAATTTATTAATGTCAATCCATCAGAATGCCAAGATATCACCATTAAGAATTCACGCCTCGAGTAGCATAAGAAATAAATAAAGCATTTTCGTTAGACAAAGCGACACCACCGTGCCCGTCTGCCATGACAATAATGTGTCCTTTCAGAGCCACGCCAGTGGATTATATGTGAAACAGGACATACTACCGCCGTATTCTAGCACGTATTTGTTTCACCACCATCAGCATCAGCAGTCTGGGCTGCGTTGTTACACACAAAAAGCCTCAGGATTATTCACTAAATGAGCATTGTCGAAAGCTTTGTTTATCCTGTATTTTGTTTATTGTCCTTTTTCTCTGGAATTTCATAAGAAAATGCCCTTTCACAACATTCTGCTTTGCTCTAATGGTTTTGTAGATGCTGGTGCGACTGTTGTGTATTTTGTTCCATTCCTACTTTTCCATGCTTCTCCTCAGCATTTCCATTCCTTCCACGCCACCAAGCTCCTGGATGTAATGAAGAATTGTTTACACAAACCTAAGAAGTGTGCAAATACGAATTAAACGCTGAAACTTGGTTCTGCAGTGCAGTGGGATGGGATTTGGTTTTTATTTTGAAGATTGTCCAAATGAGATTTTGTGCTTTTTTTTAATAGGCAGCGAGGACGCAAAGAAAAAATAATAATAAGGAAGGCACAAGATGGTTGTTATGTTGGCTTTTGATATTTGCTTGTTGATGTTGTTTGATGTTTTTAAATGGTCTTTTGCCCAAGAAAATCATCGCGATATAATCTACTGCTAATGGAGATGATATCGTTGTAATGAAGATTCGTCCCCTCCAGGCTACATCAAAAACTAATTTGGAGTTTATGCAGAAAAAGGGAAATGCTGTGCGCTAAATAATTCAGATTTGATTGTATTGTTGAATCTGAATTCACGTAAATGATGCAATCGCTTCACTTTATATTTTCAGAGTGGCATGGACATACTGCCAACTCTATTGCATTCGAAATTAATTTCGAATTTCACAAAACTAAATCCTGTTGGTGAAATTACTGAAGAATGTGTTCGATTGCCGCATTCCTGGCAGACAGAGGTGTAAGTGCTGAATGTTCAGCACGAAAATTGCAAAATTTTCTGTTTATAGAAGTGTGAATGCTTGCAGGAAAAGGATTTAAAAAAAAACTCCAATGGAATTTCCAATCAAAGTGCAAAATGAGTGTTTGGAATTTTTCGTTAGCAAAGAAATGGTAGAAAAACTAAATCGATTCAAGTGGGATTGAATGAATATTCCAGCTTTTTCAATATTTGATGAACCTATTTGAAAAATTAATTAAAGCGGATGCGTCCTGAAGGCAAAAATGCAAAACAGGTTCAATATTCACTTCAAATCGATATGAATGCGCATAAATAGAAATTAATCAATAAATTTGAAAGTTTCAATTGTAACGATTGTAATGTGTAGGACAACATTGAAACAAATCCAGTAAATTCATTTTTGCTACTTAATGAAACCTTTGTTTCGTAGAGACTTGTTTCATATCCTGTGGTTTGATATTCTAAGGGTTAATGAAGCCTCGGTTATTTAGTCTTCTAACAATAGGAATAGTGGCCTTTTTTTACCTTCTCTGGCCTCCATAGTTGACAAAGCGTAGGCGAAAATTATCCCTTAGACGCCCACGTTAGATGGTTTTGTTTACAGATGGTTAACAACGTCATACTACGAAAACTAGACATTCTCCTAGTTCTATACTTGCCAATTGTTCAACTTCTGTAACGTTAACACACATCAGGCAAATGAGGTATTTGTTGGTAAGAACCGGAATATTTAGAAGGAATTCTGGATTTTTTTCTTCCATATTGAAAGTTCCACTGTTGTCACGTGTACGGATGCCTATTCGTTCGGCGAGTTGTCCCAAAAAATGGTTGCCCATTAACATTGAAGTTGCTTTGTTCTGATTTTGTTAAGGTCTTATCAAGCCTTAGTTAAGTTAAGTTTGACTTATTCCGCAGTAGTTCCAGTTAGTCCAAGTCGTATCACAATCTGTCCTTTCCTCTTCCTCACCAGAACCCCGCAACTGTCAACTGTTTAGATTCCTGTTTTTTCGGCGTGTTGACCTGTTTGTATTACCAACAGTGTTCTTACGCCATTTCCTCTTTCCTATGAGTTTTTGTGTCCTCGGTTTGTTAAAAGGAGACCACAAAATTTGGTTCATCCTTCGCTCGTTCTTGTCATTTTCAAATGAAGCGATAGACACGCGAACTGCATCTATCGCTTTCTAGACGGTTTTGTCCAATTTCCTTATTACTGTTGTTGATTATATCTAATTTTTTGGCTGAATTTTGGCCGCTCTTGTTTAGATCTTGCTCGTTCGTCGTTTTTTTCGTTCCCGTTTACACCTCTTTGTCCGGAGACCCTTGTTAATTCTACATTTATTCGAGTAATTCGGCAATGAAGACCTGCCTAATATCCTGCACAAACTTTCAAGGTATTCAATTAAGCCCAAGCGCCTGCAATGCCCACTTGGTGTTAGAGAGAGGTTCCTCGATTAAGCTCGTTCGTTGCTTCTGTGACGACTTTTGTTGCAAATTCTTTTGGCTGATAAACGATGGCATGTTTTTTTGTTTTTCAAACACGTTTTTTCAATCGAGTTTTTTCTATGTTTTTCTAACAACGGTCGAGAGAATGTCGGCAGAATATTCAAGAGCTGCCTCGGTGTAGACAACGATTTTACTTGGAGAATGCAGTGTCCTGTACCTCTCTCCACGTCTCTATGACCCGTATGTTGTGGTCATGAAATTCTGGGGTCGACCACCACTTGAATATTATCCCCGCCTTCCATTTGACGGAAGCTTGCCTCCATTATTCTCATAATCCAAATCATTCTCGATTGAAATTAGATACAAATCCTACCTGTGAATTTTATTTCGATGCCCACAAGTGTTATCTATCTAAAAATCAATTTGTCTAGTGCCATGTTGTTGAGAATTGTCTCTATTCCAGCAGTAAACTGCAAGCTGCAGGGTCTGGAATGCCAAAGCTATCCACTGGCTTTTCTCTTGTTCCTTTACATTGGTTCTCTTTGATAGGTATGGTCGCCATACCAATTTTTGTATATCTGCGTTATTATTAAAATATCTGAGAAAATGGATATGAACATCAATCTATCCTTTTGATTGTGGTTTCGAAAAGGATTCCAGTATCATAATCGTAATGTTTTCAAAGAAAATAAGAAGGTTCAGATTGGAAACTAGGTTACAACCATGAATTGTATGGATTATTTGACGAACTCCCTGTTTCTACTAAGAAAATTACTTTCTTCATGTGGAAAGAAGACGAAGAAAACCCACTGCTCAAAAAGACATGAAGTAGTATGCATTGAAGATGGAGGATTCGTGGGAGGACACACTATACACTGACAGTCAATGGTTGTTGCGAGTGATCAACTCACGAACGAGGTCGTCGAAGCGTGACGATGGAAGTGTTTAATCCTAGATGTCAAGACCCGACCTGATCTGTCATCCCATAGACAATGCTGATGAGAAGTAAATATAGCCTATACAACTTCCAATAGAAGTTTTTATCTCTGAAATTAAAATGTATGCTACTTTAACTCAGATGATTTATCACTTGGACATTACAAGAGGATATACGTTCTTCACTAATAAGTAACTACACTTGACAAACAAAGAAGCAGTGGGAAAGAGATAGATGATATGCTGTTAATCCTAATTGCACCTGTTCTATTTATCGAGCTGTGACACCAGGACAGATGCGTGGCCTTTCTCAGGTGCGTACGAAAAGATGAATATGGTGTAGAATGTCTATTGGTCCTGCCAGTACTTTGCAGAGGTAGACTTGCTTTCTTTGTATGTAATTAGTGAATGGGTTTCAGCATATGGAGTTGGCGCTTGATCGCCTGGCAGATGGTATGGGACGTGCTTACCATGGTTAAGGTTGTATAGTAAATAACATTGTTGGCAATGCTACCTTATCTAGAGACTGTCATCTCAAAGCTCTCTTTCATCTGAAGCTTAAATCAATCATGCTGTGATAATGATTTTTTGTGACCGATCTACTCTTAAAGTTTAACTGAAATCATAGCAAGATAGTGTCTACGGATTTTGAAAATTATATTTTTTTGGGCGTTTGGGCTGGGTAACCAAAGGCCAATTATTTTGTAACAAATGAACCCAACATAATATTTGTCACCTTTGCAATCTGGAAGTATTCAACTGAACTGGATCATCTTAAAGCATTCAGTTGCTGTCCATTCACTTATCCTGATCCTTCACATGTGCGAATTATTACTATCGATTGGACAACATTTTGAACTTTGCCCATACAAATCGCTTAACCACAAACGTATGACCCCTTAGCGCCTCGACTACGCCACAATGAGCCATTCCTGTATCAAGGGTAGTAAGTTCTATCTGCAAAATATCCATACACCTACTGAATATGTATGTGCGGCCGCGTCGATGAAGATATTATAGAAAAAGGATATGTAATAAAAAATTTATGATACAACCAAGTAATAATATCGTTGTACTACAGCAGATACCGTAAAAACACATAATATCCATTTTTCTGTGAAGAGCCCAGTCTGCTGGATGGTTGAAATTGTCGGGATATTTTCAGGATTACTCTGGGCGGCGGCAACGGTTGCCGTATCGAATGATATTTGGGTCATCATATGGGTGTGTGTATGTATTTGTAGAGTGCGCTTAAGGTTTGCGCGTGTATATCCGTTAAGGATAAAATAATGCTGGGGTGAATGGTTGAGTGGATAGAATTTACTTAAACTACATTGAAACGCAAAAACCTGAACGTAGCATTCGAAAAGGTAATAAATTCTTCTATTCTTATAAGCGCCGGGTAAGCATATAATAATAGAAGTCGGTATTGGCCGTAAGGGTTGATTTTATGATCTTAGAGTCTGGATTTGAGTGCATCCGAATGTGTTTGTGTGTGTTTGTTTTTGGACTTTTCACATTCAACATGTTTTTTAAAATTTCCAAAGTCTAACTTTCATCTTTTTTCATTGACTTGTGTAATTTATTTTTGGGTATTTTTATTCGTTATTCACTCTCTTCAAGGTTACAAATGTTAATTATTCAATGTTTCCACTTTCAATTTTCACAATTTTCGTTTTTCAATTTACAATCAACTCTCGTTCAACTGCATTCAATTCAACTTGGAACAACCGGATAAAAATTGAATCAATAATTCGTTCAAAAGCAAATTCCGATGTAATTTTTATTAATTTTTTTTGTGGTAGGATTTTTACTCTTTCTTTCTCCAGCCCTAAATTAAATATTTTGAAGAATATCCTGCTTTTGTTTCATTTGTGTTGAGCTCCAATTGTAGTAAACATTATCCTGATCAACAACCTAAACGAACAACACCCTTAAACATTATATGCAGAGACCGGGCTCTGGAAAACATAAAGTTGTACTTGTTCTTATTTATTTAGCCCCGGAAAGAACTGACATTCTTCTACTCAATCAAAGCAATCCTTCCAAGTTAGGAATCACATTCGAGCATAGCACCTTATAACAGGGTCGAACAGGCATCGAACTAGGAGGCTCGGACAAGGATCAGGAAGAGCAACAGACCTATTAGCCTGTGAAATGCATGTATTCAAGCTCCTTAAATCGAAGTGAGTTTCTTGGCATGCCGGATAATGGCACAGCATCCGGCCCCAGCCATCAACCCCTTTCGCAAAATTGTTGAATTCTTCGATGATTTTGAATTTCTTCTGCATCTGAGTCCGTCTGTTGATAAAGTTATTCTTTCACCCTGTCCATTAACCGCAAAAGGTAGAAGCATCCCTTTTACCCCGTAAGTCCAAGTAGCTTAATTAACTTTTTTTTAAGTTTAGACTTAGACTTTTTTAATTTGGAGTGAGTGATGGAACGGAGAGGCTGTCAGATTTATTGCTAGTGAAATTGATCAGTTTTTCAATAGTTTATTGGCTAGTGCTACACTTGTGTAATAGTTGTTGAAATACAATAAGGCGTGGAACGACTGATTTCCTCCTGGCTGAATTTGTAGTTTGCTTTTTCAGTCAAAATATTTTTAAAACCAAGTCATGAGGCGCGGTGAAAAGATATTCCATATGAGTATATCCTCTTTTCCCTCGGATACTGTCTCATTTGAAGTTTGCCTCTCCCTAAAATCATACGTTTTTCAATTCTTAATTCACCTTAAGGATCATAAACTTCCTACCTTATTTCGATAGAACCATTAAAAACGGAACTAATTTTCTGGAGTTTGGTTCCCTTGAAAAATAAAGAGCCCTCTATATTATCATAAATCTATCCACTTTCATAAAGTTTGGGAACGCAAATTTAAATATCGAATCGCTACTCCAATAATCTCCTAGCACAGATAGCCGTTACCAGATATCCAATCGGTGAATTATCCCTAATCAATTTCTAAACTCTGAAAGAGTTTTTTCTCCCCATTTCAAAATACGCGATTCCGGGGAATGCATGGTCTCTAAAAAGGATTCCACATGGAGGTTGGTCTGATTTACAATATTCTGCCTGGAGTATTCCCTTAATAAATATTCATATTCAGTCAAAATATTCACTGGCTTTGTCATGTCTAGTTTGAGGTTTGAGGTTTGAGGTTGTCTTATATGATTTAATGCCCCGATGCCCAATGAAGGGTGGTTTCGTGAAAAAGCTCCTTGTCGAATACCAGTCCGACGGTCCATCTTCCAATAAAAGATGTGATATCATGATCCATAAAGCTGTCTTACCAGAGTGGACCGAGCTGTGATTGACATCCCCTTCATCCTTTGGCAGATCTAAATAATCAATTTAAAGTGCAAATAGTCAATAGTAGTATAAATAAAATAATACAATTGAAACGATAAATTTGTTATTTATTTTGTTGAAATAAAAATTTATCTCAGGTGGGTAATCCTTCAGCTTCGACTTCTTTCTCATATGGAGATTTACCTCACTCGAAAAATTATTAAATAGCCTGAATTGCCCGTCATTTGGATGTAATTTGATTGCTTATATTTTGACGATTCATCAAAATTGCCAACGAAATAAAGGGCTTGTCTCTTTATTTCTTTGGAAGGACTTTCTAGGTGTGTTCATTTATCATAAATGTAAGAAAAAAAACTTGGTCTAATCGAAACGGTTAAATACTATATTGTTGTAAACAAAACCTGTTTCTTTTATGATATTGTTTTAAATTAGGAGCAAACATAAGGAACTTAAAAAATTTGCTTTACTTCCCCTTAAATTGAGGAGTGGTCCGAGGAGTGATCAGCTTGAGAAATTTAAAACACCGCAAAATTGAACATTTCTTGACTGGACTTTTTGCAGACAGGACTATTTCTTATGCAGTATGCAGCGTAGAAGGCGATTTTACTTAGCTAATACCCTCTAGGTCCTTTTAACTTTAGATCAGTTTTGCTACCCGAAGGCGACAGTCGCATGGGTGAAAGATTTCACTTGTCAATTAAGTAATGAGACTGATTCCATAAAAACCATATATTTAAATATTTTTCTACAACTCTACCATCCCCTTCAAAGTAATCCCCTTGGGCAACTATACAACGATTCCAACGAGTTTTCCATGCTTCGTAACTTTTCTGGATGTCCGCGAGTACGCTATTTACGGCCGCCTGGATGTCCGTGATCGACTCATAATTGATTCCTTTGACCACCGATTTTGTTCTAGGGAACAAAAAAAATAGCCACAGGGTGACATATCGGACGAATAACCAGTTACGAGCGATGTCTGGGGGCACCCTGTTGACTCGTTTTCGCAATCATTCGAGTACTTGGCGATAGTAGACTTGATTTACGGTTTGCCTCGATGGAACAAGTTCTTTGTGAACGATTCCACGGCTATCAAAAAAGGCAAAAATTCGACTTGCAAGCTTTTTTGGGGCGGGGGGAGTATTGGAAAAACCAGCTCTCTTCGCCTGTAATGAATCGATCGAGCAGCTTAAGATCGTTTTCCACTTCTTCCAAACAGTCTTCTGCGACGGTCATTCGATGCTTCTTTTGCTCCGGAGAAAGGTACTTTGGAACCATCTTTGCGCACAACTTTTTCATCCCAAAATTGTCGGTTAAAATTTGTCTGACTGTTTCACGGTTCATACCCAGTTCCGAGGCCAACATTCGAACTGTTAAACGCCGATCTTCACGGTTTAGGGAGCGCATACGCTATGCATTGGCGCCAGTACGCACCTTGATTAGTCTCCCGATCCGCACCTCGTCTTCCACGCTTTCACGCCCCTCCTTAAGCTCTTTATGCCATCAAAACACCTGGTCACGACTGATAGCACTATCGCCATGCAATTTTACAATTTTAGCGTACGTTTCCGAAGCTGTTTCGCCCAATCTTGCGCAAAATTTTATCGTGACGCGTTGCTCTTGAGTTCGTTTCTCCATTGTTGCGCACCAACAACACACGTCTACTCAAGACGACACAGCAGGCGAACTAAACAAGCTAGAGCGATGGTAAATATACCAATGGAGAGGGGAAGAATGCCAAGGAAGGGTAAGAGAATTTCAAAGACGCAGGTTTACCACAAGCGCGGCAATAAAATCAGTCTCATTACTTAATTTTCACACTTCGTATTACCAACAGAATGTTACCAGAATAATATATTTTATAGTATGAATCACAGATTATTATTCATTGCGACTATCCAAAGAAGTCATGATGTTATATGTCCTTGCGGAATTTCTCAGCTTACGAATCTCGTTAGGTGGCTGTCAGCTAAATCCGACTGAACGATCGACTGGCGAAAATGTTAAACTCGTGATAGTTCTTGAGGTAAAGAGTGCATATTTAGCTTTTTTTGTACACTTTACCTATATAATCTTCCCCTGGATACTGTATAGTACATGAAGGATATCAAATAATGGGGGTAACTTTGAATATCACCGGTCGGTAACAGCAGCCACATCAACACTATATTCAACTTTTTGCTCGACTACTTTCGAAATACCTCGAGAACAATTTCACAATGACAACATGCGTTATTTGCCGCCTTTTTTTCATTTTTTGATTGTGCATTGGGTTGATTTTACTTTAATTATTTTGATATACTTGGATCTTTATTGGATCTTTCTTTATTTGGATCTTGATTTTTCTGGCCAAGAGTTTCAACTTTCCGCGGAATTGTCTAGCCTGTTGCCAAAGGAGTCCCCACATTTCCTCTATTTTCTCAAATGCATACATTGAAAATCACGGCATATAGTATTCGTGACCGCATCTTTTTCTGCCAGGTAGTAAGAGTAAGGGTGTTTCTGGATAGTTTTCGAACGAGAAACTTTTGTGGACTTCGAGTTGTGTTATAATTTTTTCTTTCATTTTTTAACAAAAAATTACCAAACAGTCACTTTTGTATAGCATATAAATTACAAGTTTGTTTATATGCTAGACGACATTTGCTCCAAATATACAGTGTTTTGTACGTGAAAGTCATCTGTCAAATTGACATGTGTCAGGGGCATTGAAAATGTCAATATAGTAAAATTTATACCATTTTGAATATCTATTTTGAAAATAACTCCTGCAATGCAATGTGCAAATATAAGCAAATATCGTTTAGATTTTGGCAGATTATTTGGCACTATCAAATCCAAAAATTGGTGTCCGTCAACGTCGAGATGTTATTGAAGCCGTAAAAGCCGATGTTTATCATATCGTTGTCGCGCTCAGGAGGTCAGCTTCTTTCTATAAGCTAATTTTAAGGGCTGATGTGCAATTTTTGGTGCAAAATGCAACTGGCACACACATTGACACAAGAAGATAAATCACTTTGCATTAAATACGAACAAAACATGGAAAACATCTTGATTGTTGAACCGAATTTTTGTAGCCGTTTAATCATTGCTGACGAAGAACATTTCACGCCTCCTGAAAGCGTTAATATGTAATATGTTCGTTATATGGATCCTTTAAATCCTCAAACAATAGTCAAGGATCCTTGACATTCACTAAAATGTTTAGAAAGAGTCATCAGTGAATGGAATGACATGCGTTACTGGGCAATGATATGCATTTTTTTGGCGGCTGAAGTTACTAAAAATAGTACGAAGGACTTCTGGTTTCAGCAGTGTCCTACATGTCAGACTACTGGCGGAACAATGGATTTGTTCAATGAAATTTCCCCCATAAGATTGATTTCAGAAGGCGGTGATTAGAATTAGCCATAGCAATCACCAGATTAGACTGGACTGGATGGACTTAACATGACTGGAAGATCAGATTTATATCACTGAAGCTGATACTCTGCTAGTTTATGCTCGATACGCCGGAAAATTGCAGGAATTACATCGCGAAATGATTCAAAAAGTGATGAAAAATGCACAAAAAAAAGGCCAATATGTGTGGGGTTGCTGCTCATGACATTTGTCAGATATCATTTTCAAAAGGTGACTAAACACATTCATATTGCCGGAAAAAACATTGAACGCAAAGAAATTATTGCATTTTGTCCTTTTTTTGTCCCTAAAGTACCACAAAAAATCATCCTGTACTTCTTATTTTTGAGACCTCCTTTTGCATAAAACTTCAAACGAGTCGATCAATTTTTTAAAATAAAATTTCCAGATTTCAGCATTCAATAGGCGTTCAACCTTTCTTGCATTTAGTGGTGATATTCCTTTGAATTTGTGTTCCGTGTAAGATGTCATTGGAAAGGCTCGATTCAAGATTTTCTAGTTGTTTTTCAATTATCCTTCAAAAAAAAAACACGATTGTTGTGTACGTGCAATCTGTGACAACCAGACGCTAAATAGCATGAAAGTATTCAACGGTATCAATAACATAGATTCACACTGAAAAGGGATCATTTCATTTAAGTTGCTTCCCGGTCGCGATATAACTTATTCAGTTTGATCATGTAATATCCACAAAAAATTTCCATATTAAATTTCATGGAGTCGTAGCCAACAAACTCTATAAACATAACTGCCAGACTTAAACATTGTCGAATTTATATCCTTTTGCAAATCTTAAACTTGTTAATGACATCATGTCGCTGCAACCAACTTTGATTGGCCTATTCGCGTAAACATGTCCCGAAACATTTACAACTGTGCTCGCTCGTATCTTGAGCTGAATCTCCTTTACGTGCGCCATTGGATCCGTGAGCAGCCAAAGTATCGGAAAAAATTTACAACAGTGCGAATGAGGCACAACTAAGTACTTGGAAATTGTTTGTCGCTCATAAATTTTAATTGCAATGGGAATCATTTAACGGACCATCGTCGTCGTAAAGTCTTTTTTGCGCTTTGGTCCCGGTACCAAGGAGGAATTAAGCACGCTGACTGAGTGTGAACGAACACTACAAGAACGACTCGCCAGTCGGGCATGTTATCTGGTGGTATCAGATAAAGATGGTAGGAATTCTATTACGGTCGCTGTTATTTATCTAATCTTGATCCACAAATCAATCGGATAGCATTTAGATACGCTTGCAATGAGGGTCAGTCTCTAGGATTTCCTGAGATGTTAGAATCTCAGAATTAAACTAAGAGCTTATAATTTTAGAAACAAGAGAAGAAGGCGGAAGAGGCTTACGGATGCATTTTGTAAAGGCAAAGCCTCCATACTGTTGTGAAGCCTTTTTTAAATTATTTACATTTGAAAGGTAGAGACGGCCTTAATGACGAAGTAATGTGAAGATTTAGCCGCCGGAAGCACTACAGTATGTTTTTGTGGACGTAATATATGCTACATTTTTCAAATGCTCACTTACCTCTGAATTATATTTTTGGGTTGGAAATTGAAGGCAGTTTATGCCCTGAGTAAGTGTCTCCCAGCGGCCGAAGGCTACTAGCCAAATATTTAAGCACCTCCTTGTTGTAAAACATAGACTCTTCCTTTAATCTAAGAATGAAAAGGGAGGTGTCCTTTTCTTCAAAGACACGTCCACAGCTTCTTTTCCTTCGGTTGGAGGACTCGCTCTTTCAGCTGTAGACAGCGGGCACTGTTGAGGTTCCTGTCATACTTACGCTTCTCTACGTGTCAACCCCTGGTTGAAGAAACCTTTGTTCGTGAGAAAAACCAACTGAGCATAACGTGCCACACAATCCCATATGTCAGTTGATGATAGAACCAAATTTGTCGCAAAATAAAGAAATATTGCTCACCCTCTATCTACGTTTGAAAAAAGTAGAATAGGCTTCATCTATGCTCCCCGGACAAAAGAAGTAGTCGGCGGGTTGCGTCTTTCTCACCTGGTAGAGGTATCATTAGAAGTGCCCCTGGCAACTGAGCACCTAAGTTAAATAGTCATCGGTTTCACCATGTCTTCGACTATACCGTGGTCGGTATATACATTTTTTCCATACATTTTTTCCATTGATCGAAGCAGTGCTGGAAGTCTTTTTTGGTGAGGGCCTTTAGGAGCTCTGCCGTTTTTAGCTTTACCGCTTCCATCGACTCAAATCGGGTCCCTTTCAAAGCAGATTTTATCTTCGGAAACAAAAAAAAGTCGCACGGTGCCAAATCTGGCGAGTACGGCGCGTGTTTGAGCACGGGAGTGCGCTTACCGGCCATATTCTGCTTCACAGATAGCGCGTTATGAGCAGGTGCGTTGTCCTGGTGCAAAATCCACGAGTTGTTCTTCCACAACTCGGGCCGTTTCTTGCGAACTCGTTCTCGCAGTGTTGCCAAAACTGACAAATAGTTAGTCTGGTTGACAGTCTGACCCTCTGGAACCCATTCAGTCATCACGACACCGTTAATGTCGAAAAAAAAACGATCAAAATTGCCTTGAATGTTGATTTGGACATCCTTGCTTTTTTGATTCTGGGCGATTCAGGCGTCTTCCAATGCATCGATTGCCGCTTTGTTTCAACATCGTATTGAAAAATCCACGTTTCGTCGCAAGTAATATTGTTTTTCATCAGTCCGGAATCTTTTTTTTAAACTTTCAAGAAAATCTGAACAGATCTGTTGACGCAAGAGCTTTTGGTCAGGAGTCTGGTTTTTTGGCACCAACTTCGCGCAGACTTTTTTCATGTGTAATTCCTCGTGTAAAATTTGTCTAACCGTTTCTTTATCGGCGTTTACAGCCTCGGAAATCATCCGGATGCTCATTCGAAGATCTGCATGCACAATTTGGTTGATGTTGGTCACTGTTTCCGGAGTTGAAACAGTGACAGAGCGACCTGGGTGTTGGTCATCTTCAGTGCTCTCTCGGCCCTCACTGAAGCGCTCACACCACTAAAGAACACACGCACGAGATAGAGAATTGTCCCCATAGGCCTCTTGCAACAATTTATAGCACTCAGGCGGAGTTTTTTTCAATTTAATGAGAAATTTGAGATTGATACGTTGCTCCTGTTTTTCGTCACACATGGTTTTCGGCACGAGAAAAAAACACGTTCGTTTCAAACCGCTACTGCACAAATAAAATAATAGTGACGAGAACGTGTTTTGGTACATGCATAGACAAGATATCTAGATACCCAACGCAATACTGGTTTTTCCCACCCTTTACCCCACCCTTTTCCCCACCCCTCTACGGCGCCCTCTAGGCGCTCAGTCTGGTTATTTAATAGCCAGACCTCGTATTGCGAATGAGCGGCGTCATCTACCTACCACGCGACTCATGTTTCAATTTTTCTGCTACAGAGTGAGAGTCCGTTGCCTCTCCGAAGACAAATCCTTTATACGTTTCCTGATTGAAGGAAGATAGGTGTGATCCCGACAAACAACCAACTCCACGGGTATTGAGACGGTGCTTTATAATGATGTGATTCGTAAGGCTCCCCGCCTCTTTGTTAGAATTCCACGTTTCCGATACGTTTGACTTTAGTTTCCGGTAATTTCAAGTTCGCGGTAATTTCCTTCTATACTTCTACGCTGCAAATCGTAGAATGGGCAATTCGTTCTGCATTGCTTTGCATATTTAGAGGAACAAAGATTTCTGGAATACTCTGACATAGTTAAGGCGAGAATTTGTATGTGGTAGAGCTCCAGAGCTTTCCAATTGTTTCGGTCTGCACTAGATGGAAAGTGCATTCTCGGTTAGAAATCGCCTACTCTTCCAAGGGCTTGGTTTAGAGATCGCATATTCAGTTGCCGTTACGATCACCTCGTTCACCTCAGTAAAGAGTCTAAAATAGAACAGAACTTCTGCTGATCGACTTCACTTTTCAATGGTTGTCTTTTATTTAAATGCCAGGAGATTGCACGCTAAGAGCTAAGTTTCTAGCATCTGTAGGAGTCAAGTGAATATACCCCTTTGCTCCATCCATTTGCTCTTTCAGTTTTTCTGCTACCATATTTTGGAGTTGCCAATCAGATTCCTGATTCCGAAAAATTTAGAAAATATCAGATGCAATTATTAACTTGAGTAACAATATTAACTTACAATTATCAAATTTAACCGCAAATAGTAACATTTTATAAATAAACGCTAGTTTAGAAAGAATTCTCTAACTTATTCTTTAATTCTATTTCAAAAAGATTCGCACGAATTCGGCATAGAAATATTAACTCGCTATTATTCCTAAATATCGCGGGAAAGTTCCATTTTTCTTCACTCGAGCGAGGTTTTTCTATTATGTATCACTAGCTTACAGCATGCCACCAAACTGGTAATCCATACGAGCACATGCGAAGGACAATACTTTCCAACCAGACACGATTTTCTTGTTTTAACCATAGCGTAAGGGCAACAGGAAAAACCATAACGTAAACACACATAGCATGAACACTCCCAGGCATCTACTGGCGGACGGAGATAGAAAAAACTTAAGCAGTATTACACATACATTAACAATTTACGCAATAGCTTTTAGAGGTGTTTGTTCTTGTTAAACACACAACTCAGAAAAAAAATTAGCAAAACAAATCAAATTCTGCTCATTTGGCTGAATCATGTAAAATCGGGAGTTTGTTGGAAGTGTCCTCGCTGTTTTGTGGTAACGCTGTGATCTCACGTGCATTTGAGATTCGCATCTAAAAAAGAGTACAAATAATTGGTGGTGAAAGATTACGAGGGTTAGAGGTCACTGAATCTAAAGAGATTAAGGTCTACGTTTTTCCTTAAGAAGAGCATCATTTCCATTTGAAGGGTATTATTTCGATTTTCCTTGGGCTTCCAGGGCGTATTCTGTGGTTCCATTGGTCACGGAAGTGAACGGACTCCAAATGGAAATTTTCAGGACGTCAGCATATGCTACCGATTGAATTCCAACCTGACATAATATTACAAAGTATGTAATGTTTAGTCTGTTCAAACCAAATATCCAGAGAAGGGTGCCCATGTCCCTCGGTGTGCTATTGTTTACAGAAGTCCGACCGGACGGTATCCATGAACGACAATTTTCAACGTGTTAGAGTATCTGCGACAAAAAAGTCCTGTTTAGAAAATTTCTTACCCATCTTCCGTTTGATTCCCCACTCGATACTGTATACCGTATAATAAATCAACGAAACATGAGATTAAAATTAACTCTGATCAAAATTTGAGTTAGCTAAAAATGTCCTTCGTCATATAAAGTTCATTAGCTACCAGAAATTTCAGCCATCTTGAAAAATTTATACATTTTTGCAAACCTCATGGTAATGCATGATTTTAATAATTTTTAGTAGGGTAGCATAATCATAACTACACAAGAATGAAAGATAAATAAAATGTAATGCGTTTGGATATCATAAGTAACA
The DNA here is from genome assembly GCA_954870665.1 of Stratiomys singularior. NCBI lineage: Eukaryota > Metazoa > Arthropoda > Insecta > Diptera > Stratiomyidae > Stratiomys > Stratiomys singularior. The sequence continues at coordinate 157,661,580 of OX940878.1, read as the reverse complement.
AATGAATATTTTAACAATGAAAGAATTAAAATATAATAGCAATGAAAACTTTCAACCTAATCTCTTGCTTTCAACTTTTAGACATGCTTTTGTCTGTTGCAACGCAAATATCCATTTAAATGTTAAACGTATTCGCTGGAGAGAAAAAGGACCGAGATAAACGTAATGTCCACTCCAATCTTTGACCACCAAAAACATCTGGACACAATCAGATAACGTCTTCAAATAAACTGGGTCATTGTTATCTATTCACATTGCTCAGACTTGATATCGCTAGTACTAATCCGGCACACACTTGGTCCCTTAACGTTCTTAGTCAACTTTCCTATAACCTATTTGAAACGGGTACCCGATCCATAAGCATCCACCGAGAGAGCTGGAGATACAAATGGCACGATATACATAAGTATGCAGGTCGAAGTCCTGAGTACGTGACTTCAAGTTCCTTTTCGACATTAAGCTCGAGAGATGGGCGATAACAGATAGTCTAAAAGGAAGAAAAATGACAAATTGGTTGGATCAATAGTATCTTCATAAATTTCAGTGGAAATTTTCTGATTTAATTTCTTCAATGGGTGCACAGAATCGGAACATGATAATGATTATGAACGGAAAATGTTGAGTGTCTGAAAGGACACAAGTTGTGTACGTTCTGTAGGAAAGGTCCCTTGCTTTTGAAGGTATCGCAGGGGCTTGCGGGGATCTGGTGTCCTGTGAATTCCCCCCAATATTTGTTTGGGCTAATTCCATGCAATGAAAGCAATTAATTTTTTTATGTGGACTGAAACCTTCACTCTTAATTTCCTTGATAATTCGTTCACCACAATCGAATAATGCAAGGATTTATGGTTTCGAACACCCATTTTACATTTCATCACACTCGAATTAAAAACTAATTTTACATACCTACGATTCGGGTCCACATTTCAAAAACAGTCAGCAATACGTTTTTTTCGGCGATAAACAACATTTAATTAAAAATTAAAGTGTAAATTGTTTACAATGAACATGCAATTCAATCCGAATCGTTACACTTCCACGCACTCAAATCGCATACGTAGCCTTGCATGTAAAAAAATCAAAGCTCCAACACATGCATATTTATACCATTCTCCATTTCGGGATGCTAGTCAATATAATGCTCCCTCTATGGCGCATATATGCCTCGCAAGGATGCCCAATATATGTTGGGTCGCGAAAAAAAAGATTTATTGCGAATGTCAACAAAATGATGGCAAACGTGTTCGTAATCGTAATCGTAAAATTTATTAGATACGAAATTAATGACACGTGCTCATTCAATACTTACACAGTTTGGCTAGGAGCTTTCCTATGTTCTATTATTATCACAATGTAAATACGTTTATATGCATTGTAGATACGTGCGAATCTCTTGTAATAGACGGATAAGATAGCTGAAGGGAAAAAGATACCAGCGGCAATAAAAATCATCGAAATTTCATTGTATGACGGTTTAATGCCCGCACACAATGTGGGAAATGGAATATTCGAATTTTATTGATTCAGTTGCGCCTGAGATTCGAAGAACTGTAGAAAGATTCAAAGGAGCACCAACATATTGGCTTTAATCCCGACAAAAACGATTGATCTTGATGTATGTAAAAAAATTTTTCACAAAAACAAAACTGACTAGCAAAAAGCGTCCTTAAATATGTAAGCACATTGATAATGAAATTTAATCCCGAATTTAGGGATGGATTTGGTTCGGTAACTACTGCAAATTGCTAGATAATCCGAATTTTTTTTAAATCTTATACCAGAATAAGGATTTACCGTTATGAGGTACCGTTAATAAGAGTCAAATGGTAATGGTGCACATGCCCTACTCATTTTATGAATATCTAATAATCCAACATTGAAGGATATCTGATAGAAAAACGTCTGGCAGAAAAACATTACCAGCTTCTTCCTTCTATTCATCCTAACCTTACATTTTATGAAAATTCAAAAAGTGTCCTGTTCCAGAAAGCCTGCTGTTTGGCTGCTTTATACAAAGAGCTGGGATTGGATTCTCACTTCAGAAATGTAGTTCGAAAAAAAATTTCGAATATTAGGCCTACGTTGAAAAAAAATTGTCAGTGTCAGACATGTATGGACTTTAGACTGGTACTCTTGGTAGGCCCTATTTCCTATCAATTATATTTGAATAAAAAACATTAAGATTGCAAAAAATGTATCTATTATCAATTCATTTTGGGAGATTCACAGAAAATGAAGTTCAATTTCGAATGCTGCAATTTTTCAATCCCTGGATGGCAAAGTGATTGGAGCATTCATCTTCTCTGCCTGACTGACTAAGACTGTCTGTAGTATAATGTAACCAGCAACAAGCGCTAGCACCTCATACAAGCTCCCAATCGATCGGTATTCGGCCAACATATTCCCAGATGAATTGGTAGAATTAAAAGGCGAATGTGCGCAGAGATATGCATATGCACACTCTATAATTTATTTATTTTTTCGTTCACAATGATTCGCATATACCTCTACACGTGAAAAATTATGTTCATATTAATTGATTCTCACAAAACTGGCCATCGTTATTTCTCCACTCCATGCATGGTTTTTTCAACAAGCTCTCTTTCTTGCAAAGCTCGTTTTTTCAAAAAGCTCCCTCTCTAGCTAAAGCTCGCCTTATATGCTATTCAGGTCATTTTGTTTGTAATATCTTCGAAATTGCCAGCGTTTTCAGTAGTTACACCATGATATGCAGGCCACGTTGAGCTTTGAATTCCTGTTTCCATACTCTATAAGAATACAGTTTTTCTCATGGGCATTTTTTTATTCTTTTGTCATGGTCGTTTGCTTTTGATTCGATTTTCAGCAAAATTTGCCATAGAGATAAAAAATGCGCTACATGATTCTGATAACATCTTTCCAGATCTATTGTTTGCCTGGACTCGTTAAGAAGTGTCCTCTGGTGTTGCCTTAAATCTCTCTGATGACCTGGAAAATGGGGCTCACCAGTCTTCTAAATCAGTGTGTGGTAAACAGCACTTTGGCTGGTATTCTAAGGAGTTCAACATTGTCGTCCTAATGAGACGAAAAGGTCCTCCAGATATTCGAAAGCCAAGCATCATTATCGACAGTTTTTATCGATTCATAATATCATGTAATTCCTTTAATCAGGAACTATATCATAAACTTCCACTCTTAATGCTCAAAATTTGCCGAGCCTATTATCGAACGGAAACTGTTAGTAAATTCTTGATCTTTAAGCTCAAGATCTTAGTTGCCCTTTATCGTGTAAGCATACACTTTCATTTTCTTCTTGAATATGTTGGACTACAGATCCGTCAAATACCTCTGTATTTCTAGCATTGTCATTTGTCTTCCTTTTTTTGTAGAAAAGTGAGGTTATGATATATATTTTGTCCACGTCTTTGGTATCTGTTCTAGGTCCAAGATATTGTTAACCAACTGGAAAACAGGTTTCAGAACCCATTGTCCGCTTTATCTTTTATGATTTTCAGTTGGAGTAGTTTTTGATAATGAGATAATTGTTGTTTTGCTGAAAATTTAACGCTCTATTCTACATCATCTAATTTTCAAAAGATCAATATCCGTCAGATCAATTCATTTCATTAGTTCAGTTCAATTGTTCAACTGAAAAGGTTTTGAAATATGATGGCTAGTTTTCCTCGTTCTTTTATTCCTCCTCTATTACTATTCTCTATCTTTGCATTTGCAGAAATTCCTGTCAAACTGACAACCCTCGCCTTCGATTTGTCAGTACTTTTAAGGCTCATTAATCAGTGTTGCTTGGCAAATTGTTTTTAATGATTCTCAGTTCATCCTTACAAATGTCTGAAAATTTCATCCGCCATAAGCCTTAGTTCGACCAATTGCTATTTCTTCTTCGTTTTACCAAAGTTTAATTGAAAATAGGACTAACACTTCCGGGCAACTTCCCCCACACATATCGAAAAACTTCAAGTAGATTTATGTTTGTATTGCCTTTTTACGCGAAGTTTTTGAGAGGTATGAGAGGCTTAGTTCCTATTTTACGGTTAGTTCCTGTTCTACGAGGGTTAGAGGTTAATTCCTGTTCTACTTTAAAAAATGAGAAACTTTACTAATCCAAATAAAGTTTAACTTTTGGAGAAATACCGTTATTATATACTGTTTTATAACGGTAGAATACCGTTAGAAATGGAGTTTGTCTGTAGTGTTTGCGCAGTCTGTACGTAGGCTATAATGTTACTACTAGAAACTCGCCACTCTTCAAAGGGCCATCACGAAGCAAAAGAAAGTAATACCACATCTTATAAATGAAACGAGCTTTGCAAGATAGCGAGCTTTGAAACTAAACGATTTAAATGAGGGAAGAGTATCCGCTTCAAATTTTTCCGGTGCAATTGTCCATGAACTGTTCCTGAATCTTATATCTCTGATCTCTATCCTTTGTCTTAATGTCCTATCTCCGAACAACGTTCCTAACAACTGTTTCTAACAATGCGTCTGGAAATCTTGATTGAAATCCTTTAGTTTTGGGAAATTTGTACAAACCGTTTACGCTGGTTTGTGGTAACAATGTGGCGGTATTTTATTGTATGTTTTGGACGTAGGACTTCTTTTTCTTGAGGAAAACTTTGTGGGATTTCATATCAAGCCAACTGTTCATTTTTCGCTAGCTCAGAGATTTGATAAAGTCACTACTTCTCATTGTCCTTAACGTTTGACATCAATAGACGCTTTACCAGGTATTTATTGAAGTAATAATTTGCTACTCGCTAGGATATTTAATCTAGGACTATAGAAGGAAATGTCTTTAATGTTAATCCAAATAAGAAGATCCCTTTCGTTGAATCTACAGTCGTATGTGTTGAAGGCGATGTTTGTTTGCGATTCATTTATATGGTCGATCTATGTCTACAGCATTTGAATAGTTCTGCTGCCCGGAAAATGAAAGAGGGGCGGGCCTTATCGATTGATGCTTCATAGAGACAATGTCCCTGAGTTATTTCTTTGTTAGCCTGCTCGTTTCAATGAATTCTTCAAGCCATGTCGTTCGTGGCTATAGAATCGAAGATTCTTGAAACACAGTTCTTAGAAAGATTCTTGATAGCCTGATGTTGCAAGATCTGGATCGAAATAAGATTGCATACAGTCGTTCGTTGATTAGTTTAGATTCGATTGAATTTTGCTTGAGTTCCTTATCTACTATCAGAGTGACACCCAACTCACGACTACCAGAAGGCTTACCAAAATCATGTCCTCATTAAGTCGTATTTATTTCATTTCGTTTCTTTCATTCGTAGTATATTCAGTTGGTATATATAGCGTACTGCACTGATGGAGAATATTTTTAACAGCACCGGCCTTGCTTCAACAATGAGTGTCTCGAGATTTGTCATGCCATTAATGATTGCGTGTGGTCAATCCATTTGCGTTACCAAATGTCAATTACACAATTGCATCATATAAGTGGTCCTTTGATAACTCAAATGACAAGACTCAGAAGCTGACTCAAATTTTTTCAAGTAACCCAAAAAATCTTAAGATAGAAAAGGTGCCTTGCTTTACATGCATGGCTTGGTTTTTTGGTAGTTATTTTTTATCCTATTTACACTCTGCGTCCTAAGTTTCAGACTTCACTTGGCATAAAGCAACTGGTTTACTAGGAAGCGCACCCTCTGTTAACCAGTGTACCTGGTCGGGATCCGTTTAATACTTTAGCTAGCCTTTGCTTGTACAGCCCCATTAACCTTTTCGTCCCTCCTTCAGCCAAGCAAGAACGATGGATAAAATAGATGTTTATGATAGAATAATCCGAGCGTAAAGTATCTCCTGGGTCCATTTGTCAACCGACTTCTGTATCTTTTCGATTGAGCAGTCCTCATGGTACCCTTCCATTTAATAGCCATTTAATGGTCAGCGTAGTTCGCTGTCTATTCCATCTCCTGCTTAAAAGAAAGTAACAGACGTCATCCTTCTCTTCAGTGCAGAGTTGGAAACTCTGAAACCATGTGAATCCGAAAATTGGTCAGATGAGGCTGGAAACAATTGTGTCCGGTGAGCAGCTAAGACAGGAAGATGACCCACCAGGATTTCGATTTTCACCGTCTCATATGGTTGATGAGCTGCGAGGTCCATCCTCCGTTTAGATCACTGCCCGAGGATTGTTACCACTCGATCGCAGTGCTTTGCATCTCATTGCTACCATCCTCTTCCGTCTAACCTTCGTGTGTTCACAGGTTTCTTCACTTATGCAAGAAGGCGATTGATGTCACCGGTGCTGTTTTCAATACTGCTGATCCATGGACCGTGCAGTCTGGTAATGTAACCTGCAATATAATCCGGTCTCCGAACCTAATCGGCTCGCTCCATACTACTCCCTCTAGTCGCAGCTAAGCACGAATATCCTTGTGTTGCATTTATTTATATTTCCGGCATTTTTTCTGAGTCTTCAACAATTGGTAGATCCTGGTTCATCAATTCCATCAATAAAGAGGCGAAGTTTACAACTTAAAACTATTGGTGTGAGGAAAGCACAGGTTTATAGTCTGGCATGCATACGTATATGCTTTCAATCTCAAGGATATTTTATGCCGCACATGGCGTATTAGAAATATAATAAACGCTACAAAATTGTAGCAAATAAATTCAATTGATATTCAGATTGACCCAATTAGCCTTTCATCGTTGCACCACCATTGACTTTTGTTTCTCGACAAACTTGTAGCAAAAGTCAAATTAATCAATTATCCTTGCTCATCTCCACCCGGTCGTGCTCGTAGCAATCATCAACTCTAGATTATTTTAACACCTTAACGAGCAAACAATTTAATTAGCAGTTAACAGCAAAGAAATTCACGTAGCGCGACGTGATGCTACGCCATGCCTCAATTTTAAGACATTTTTCGTTCCATTCCTCTTGCCAACCCCAAGGGTGTATCGATTATGTCGGTGGTAGTGGTTGGTGATGTTTCACGTATATCACAGCCTTACCACGGCACCTCACAAAATAAAAAAAAAATAAGGAAAAACACAAGAAAACATGAAGGAAAATAGGAAAAGTCAATTTGTAGTTTTCATCGTTTCTGTCTTGCTGCTTGGGTCGTTCAACCTTTACCACTTTTAGTCTCGCTTCGTCTCACGAGCGCAAAAGGATTTACGAGCTTGGCATAAACTCAACCTTAATGATGCGTGAAATGATTGTGTGCTGTGCGGTTAAACATTGTGGCAAAGTCTCCTTCCATGCTATTTTATCTATTTACATCTTTTAGTTTTGCCATAGTCACGGATACGGATCGAAGACAAGAAATGGCAAAACAAGTGAACGAAACTGAAATAAAATCGAATATCAATTTCGGGTGTTTAGGATCGCATTTACACTCCAATCACATCAAATCTGATACTCTTGTAAAGGATATCCAATGACGATAAATAAAAGTTTATATAAGATAGTCTTTCTTTCGCTTGTATGCTGTTTTTGTCTTATTTTTGGTTTCTTCTTTTCCTGCTCTACGATTACTTTAAGGATTGAACGGGTTTGTAAGGACACTTAGAGAGGAAGTTTTATGTTCTGTCGTGTCAAAGTATCAAATACTTATTATATGATATGAGTTTCGTTTTTGAATTTTTTTGGAAGTTATCCTCGAGAAGACTAATGAACAAAAAAAAAATTAATTTTATTTAAATTCAAACATATTCTGTTCCATTTATCCTTTTTTTAAAAACAGAAATCCTTTTTTAGAATGTACAATGCGAAAAAAACTAAATAATATTATGTTCTTATTATTCTATACTTTCAGGACGATCATAAAGCCTTCCGACGTCAACTTGAAGATAAACGTCCTATAGTAGAGAACAATCTTCTAAGCGGACGTCAATATGTTGCAAGTGAACCTCCTGTTTCGGATACAAGTGATACTGAAGGTTAGTTCGCGATTTATTTTTATTATTTTTTTGAAAATTCTTTTAGGCCGCACGTGAAAAACTCCTTAACCGATCAGGAAATATTCAGTGATTGACACAAATGAGATAAACCTAAATTACTTGCTATATGTTTGCAAACTTCTCTCGATTCTCTCAAGGTGACTGAAAATCATATTGTATTCTGACATTTCCAGTAACAGGACATGCATACTTCCACGCGGCATAAGAAATGCCAAAAATTATCAAATATTTCCAGTGAGGGCTTCTTGTCAAAAAATTTGAATGTCAAAGTCAATATTTTCATAATGAAAACTGAATTCATAACGCTTCGAATATTCAAGGAATATCAGTTGTTTCCGTTATACGTCTTTTTATTTAGATTTTAAACTCATTAAACTTCATTGAACTGATGATCTGCCGGATCACATACATTTTTTTCATTTTAATTTTCGAAAATCGTGGAGCAAACCAATACATTTGATATTTGACAATGATACCAAATTTTAGAGGCCTTAAACGAGTTAGACATCTTCCAAAAATGTTCCCTTTAGATTGCTTTCCAGCTTATAAAAAACATGGTTTTCTACCATGTTCTTGATTCTTGATTCTAAGCCAAGCATTTGCTGCAGAAGCAATCAGTTTTCTGCTCATATTAGAAAAGAAGAGCACCTAAACCTCAGCAAAGCCTTGTTAAAATTCAAAATGTCAATATTCAAACTGTTAAATAATGTAAGAATTGACGTTTGCAAATGATTTTTTTGACGCTTGAAAAACGACGTTTTCACCGTCAAAACCAATCAGGCCTCCGATTAACTCAAAAAGTCTGAATAATTGATTTGAAAGCATACGTCCATTAAGTTTGAGTCAAACGCAAGATAAGCTTGTAAAATTACTGAAATGTATCACTGTTTTCAAAGTTTGTGGACTCCGCTGCTCAAAGGGAGCAGTTTTCAAATGAACTTCCTTCAAAATACTCCCCATTTGATTGAACAACAAGCTCCCAGCTGTTTTTCCACTGTCTAAAGTAGTTTTGAAAATCAGTTTTCAGAGTTGCCGTCAGTATGTTCGTCGCATTAGTTTTGACTATCTCCTAGTCCTCGAACTGATGTTCATTGAGTAGCACTTTAAATTTGGGGACGAGCTAAAAGTCGCATGGAACTATACACAGTCTGACAAAGCGATACGTCCTGTGCCAAATATTAATAAATTAATAATACAAAGTATAAATACAATTATTAATTAATACAAGGTTCGATGAATGCACTTGCCCATTGTGATGGTGAAGCTACACTGCTTTACCGAAAATGTGGCTGTTTTCTTCTTACTGCATCACGCAATCCCTTCAATATTAGTGGCATTACAAGGTAGTATTCTTAAGTGATTGTCTGACCTTTCGGAGCACAATATTTGTGCACAAAATTTGCATAATCAAACAAAATTTTCATCATCGTCAGGGCTTTTCTTAGATCGTGATGTGATTTTTTTTATCCTAGGCCATTCAGAATCCTTCCACTATGAAGTGGACAAAAGGTTTGCCTTTTTTCCTGGATCAACGCTGTAAACGCATGATTTATTGCCAGCAATAGCCTTTATGAGTACATTTTGGTCACTTAAAGCCATTTTCAAATTTTCCTGAGCGATTTCGAAGCCCCGATTCTTCTTTCCTGCCTACAACAACTTTGGGAGTGAATGAAGTTCACAAACTCGCATCTAATCTACAATTTGAATCTACAATCCTCCAAACAATAGTTTTTTTGACATTTCAAGATCACTTTCCAGTTCGCGTGTAATCAAACGACAATCGCTTCCGATCGCAAGTATCATATGCTCAACATTTCCTGATGCTAGTTCGCTCAAAGGTCGACAAGAGCGGAAATCACCGTTGACTGACGTGCGGCCATCTTTAAATCGCTTGTACGGCGCTTTGATCGTTACTTTGCTCATAAATTCTTCACTAAAATTCTTAGTCATAATTTCAATTGTTTTAAGATATTCTTTGCCTGATTAAAGCAAGACTTGATGCAAATTTGTTAAGTTGCTTTTCTTGTCATGTTCGCACTTAACAAACCCAACCCACACGAAAAGATGTATGCAAATAAATGCACGGATGTGCGGATCGAGGCGGCTGGGGAAAAACTGCGACATCGAGCGTTTCTGAATAGTTATAGTTTGTATTGATGCCCGGTATAGGGCGCTGGAGCGTTGTGACGCGAAGATATGAAGATTGGCTTGATCCTTATGGGACAAATCTTTTGTGCTACAGATGAATGTTTCGTTTACAAAATATTCTGTCTGGTCCTTGTAAATTTATCGCTAAATAAAGTAACCAACTATTTTTCGTGGGTTTTTATTGTTAAAGGATGGAAAATTTTAGTTATCAATCATATTTTGCTGGATCAATCCATTTTTTTCAGTTCAGGATATCTCTATTTGTTATCGTCTCTTGAAGATGATAATAATGTTGTTTCTACTTTGTAAATCGAATTTTAATAAATTAAAAACCCCATACTAATTCTTTTTATCCTTTTAGCCATCGACAGTGATTCACGATATCTATCAGCCGAAGAACAGAGTCGTGAACTAACTCGAAGCATACGCCGCGAGGTGGCCAAACTTTCCGAGCAATGGAACAACCTAATTGACCGTTCAGATCATTGGAAGCATCGATTGGATGAATATATGACGGTAATTAATTGAATTTAAATTTTAATCCTTTAACAAATAAACGACAATCACACTCAACCAATTGTTCATGGCGCCGTGTTTGTTGCATACGCGAACATAAGTATGCAAACATATGTGTGCGCACCAAACTCAGACAGAACTTTTTATTCAGCACATATGTAATTATCCTTTTCAACAAAATACATGCACATACAGTCCGTACGGGTATGTGTGTAAATTGAGGTGGTAATTGCATTCACACCCAATGTATGTTAATTTGTTTGGACATTAAAACCGTAAACAGCTCGTTTGGGGTCAAGTTAATTAAATTTGTTTTGGGCTATGGTTGTCGAAAGTTTACAGAATATACCGCGGTCGTAGCGGATGAACGGCTTGCGTAAGCAAAAAAGTGAGGAATTGCATTATGCAGATAGGAATAAACGAGGGCAACACACTGTCGTAGTTGATCCGCAAATGCCATCGCTTTATTACACAAATATTTTGAAAGTTTCATGAATTGCAGGATATTTTATTTAGTTAGTGGAACACTGAAAGACCTATCCGTCGTCGGTCTCAACGTTGAATTATTTCGCCAAATTAACCTTGTTAAATTGTTTATCTTGGTAGAATTCATTCAATCCGTCTGTGAACATTTTTCATCCAGCATAACATGAGAATGCAGGACTTAACCCAGCCACCAAGAAAAGGACTCGATTAAAACCTCATTCAAATCGTTTCACATCACCCGAAAGTTATGACCGGAAATTCCTTCAAATCGATTCATCATAATCACCATCAAAACACTTTCAATAATTGTTGGAGACTGATAACTCCCATCTGAAACGTGATGACCATTTTGTCATGCCACCGTATAATGATCACGTAGTGAAATGTACACCACCATGATGCCATCACACACTCCATCTATTTCTGATGCATGCGTTCCTGGTCACGAAACCTTTCAAGAAAGAACGACAACGAGATAGTTTGCTGGATCGCCCACCAGAAAAAAAAGAGTGAACATTTGTTTAGCTGGTGGAATCTCGGAGGTAATGAATAAGTCATGGATTCCTCAGTCAGTTTCATTCACCTGACAGCCAGACGTTTCCCTGCGATGGGAGTTGGGAACATTAACATTTTCATGGGTGTAATGGTTGGTGTTGGTACTGGATGGCGTGCTCTGCGTTGTCACTGTGCCAACTCTTCGCGACTTCCTCAGCCTCAGGCGTAAAGACATCTGCAGACTCAATGGTTAATCAACCATTAGGCATTCCGGGGTTTTGATTGAACGATTTGGCCTCATCATAACTTGCCGTGATTATAACGTCAATGAATTTGGACTTTTTGATTTATGACACATGCACCTTGTGACTCGATACGACATGGATCTGCTATTTGGAGATTGTGGTATCAATGACCTCCGTCAATTAACTTTACATATGAAATTGATTAAAAAAAGAAATGGTTTTTTTCATTCTTGAATATGCGTGAGCAGCAGATAGAGCTCCACGGTTTTAATCAAGTGAATGCTATATGGCTTAGGAATAATTATCTCATTTTGTATTCACAACATTGCTTGCCGTGTACTTTGTCAAAGATATAACACGATAATGAGAATTTGTAAGACTAGACTTTTGCCTCAAGATCAAACACGTTTGTAGAAGAAGCCAAAAAACAATTTCCAAAACTAATTACCATATCGAATCACTACTTCCCTGCACAATGTGAAAGGAAAGTAAACAGTCATAAGCCAAATAAACGTTGGGCTTTATTTGGAAAGCAAATGAACGTTTAAGTCAACCGTGCCATAATGAAGGCTTCAGTAACTTCGCACCAACTTTGAGTTACCCTTTGCCACTATTCTTGTGATTTTCAGCTTCTAACACCATTTGTCATGGCAGCTATTCTGCATTAGTTTGAGCTATTGCTTGTGTAAACTGGTATAATCCTTTAATCTTGGAGATGTCTTTGGATGACCACTTTCCATACAACATGCACGCAATTTCCACCAATAAGTTGTATCTTGGTTTGTTCAAATAATTTTGCATTATCATACTGAAGGGTAAATAGGCAAACCTCCCTGTTTTGTTTGCAGCCTTATTTTGCCTCATTTAGACTTGATTATAATACATGGTCTTTTGACTTCGAAGACTTCTGCTACCTTGAAATGAAAATGCAATATTTATCATCATCAGTACTTTGTTTCTTTCGTTCATGACAAATTCAGTCACGGAAAGAGGACTTTCTTTCAAACCATTACCCTAGTTTACAGTGCGTCTGTTGTCAATAAATTTTTTCCTGTTGGCGATAGGCTGATTGCGAATATGTCCAGATTTTGTCAATAACTCTGGTTTGAGTTTCCGGTGCCTATGGTCAATGGAAAAAAATGTAAATATTAACTACACAAAAAAATTAATCAATCATTGAGTTCGTTAAAAAAAACTTGTCTTTAAAGTTGTTCACTTAGGTTTGGACTTAGGGAAGTGGCATACAAAGTACCAGCAATAGTCAGATTACTCAGTAACCCTGATAACGTCACTCAGTGTCATTTAAATCTTGATGTGAATGCTTCCTTGCTCTTCGCTCATGTCCCCTAAGTTTTTTTGGAAAGCTATCTAGATGAACCTAAAGGAAGTGAAGTTTTATGCTTACATTGCATCTCAGAGTTTTAAATAGTGAAAAGAGGTCTCTGTCAAGTTCGGTGTAATTTTCTGATTTTCCGTTACGAAAGCTTGTTCTCTATTCAAGCTTCACCGACAGGAAAGCTTGTTCTTGATGCAAGCTAAGACAGAATTTGCGTAGTCGGTTTGTTCGTCAGTTGTCTTATTTGAAGTCCGTCAAAAATACTGGCCTTAATCCTTCCTATAGTGAGCTATGGAAATTTTTTCTTAGCGGATGTTCTTGTTTAGCTTTGCTGTCCCAAAAACACATAGAAAATGGAAACTTATGGTAAACTTTTCGCTAACCAAGAAGAATATTCACCATTTTCAAATCAACACATATGTTGCATTTAGTGATCATTGTATTGTATTTTGTCCAAGGCGAACGACTGGGAGCGAACGTACTGGGAGCAATAGATACTTTGCGTATATGTTACGCGTTAACAGTAATGTTACTACCTTTTGAGAGTATTTTTTTTTTCTTTCAGTCTTGATGTCAATAATTCTGAAGCTTGGCAGAAAGCTTCAAATCGCTTACGAAAAAGATTCAAATCTCTTACAAGATCATCTAACTCACTTTGGGATAAATTAATTAATTTATAATTAAAATCTTGATGAACTTGGTACTGGATGATATTCTTGTATGAAGGGCACAGACGTATTTTAGACACTCAAAAGTAAGGATTCTAGATTTTCCACTGTGCGCTGAAGACATGTAATAACAATGTAGGTCAATTTTAGAGGTTTTATGTTGATACTACAAAATTAAGTGTAATTCAGATGATTTTATGGTTCTCGTCAAATGATTTGTGTTCGAAATTTTTAACTTCTTCCTTTGCCTTCTTACTTTAAAATTAAATATTCAACACTGGGTTCACAAACATAATCGAGAGTTCTAAAATTGTCATTTTGATCCAAGAACATCTCAAAGTACAGTCAATAAAAAATTACGCAAAAAAAAATAACGCACGCTGATACAGCTTTTCTTTACTCTTTTAAAACATATTCTCTGCATATACATATCAAAAATGATTTCGGTTGCGTAAACAACTGCTCCTTGACCGACTCATGTCGCAAACCCTTATGAAAATAATATTAGTTCACAAAAACATCCATTTTTTAAGCAATAAGTACGCATAAATCATGAATTTCAAAAAGAACGACATTACAAATAATGAAATTTGAGTCACAAAAAAATTTTGAAGGTAGATTAGAAAACAAAAAAACGTTTTACACAACAAAATTCATAACAACAGACAAAAGTTAAATTTTTTAATCTAGTGCTACCCGATTCGTGGAGAATATCCAGTATTCTAAGTAGTATGTGACCCTGCTTTGAGTAATCCGCTATGGATCCATCAAACTTTCTGTTGTTCATGGAGCTCGAAAATTCGGAATCCTCGCAAAAGGATTCCGCTCATTGCTTATTCAAGATTGTTTCATTCAGGGTCCCAAAGAAGATTGTCATGTACTGTGTAGAAAGTATTCCCGGAAACAACATGACAAAAGGTCCAAAAAACTGCTTCACATTTGTCAAAACATTGGAAATCTTTCATTAAATAGTTTGCGATCATTGATCTTACTGAAAGATTTATTGTAAAGTTTGGTCCCCTGTGGATCAAACTATTCCTCTATGTCACTGGTGCTAAAATTGCTTAGCGAAGCACGTAATGAAATATTTTTATCAGAAGAAAGCTTTGGTCTTTACAAAAAATAAATTCACTCTGGTCTAAGCAAGAGTAATGCCCCATAATTATTATACTACAACTATTTCATTACTTATTTTACTATTTCACATATTTCACAAATCAAGAGAAATTAAAATTTTCATCCGAGTTGGTTGACTGTACAATGATAATGTGGATGTTGGGGTGCAAATCAATTAATTTATTTCTACCTTCGAAAAAATGGTCTTGTCTTTGTCGCTTACTTAAATCGGAATTCCTTTCGGAAAATTGGTCTGCGGTAGTTCTTTACAGCATTTTGGGGAATAGATAATATTCAGATAGTACTGGAGGCTAGGTTTCAAGACACTCCCAAATTCATTCAGGCAACACTATTTAGTGACCTTGTTCAGGGATACATCGTGGAGCAAAAGCAGTTCTTCTTTTGTTAATTTTTCCATCTTTCTCCCGCGTACAACATCTGGAAGGTACACTTGTTCTGTGGCGCGATACTCCCTGGGTAAAGGGCCAGCATAGTCTCTGTCGCAGTAAATAGGATTCCCACTGTATCCTAGAAATCAAGTTCCCGAAACGCAATTTTTGCTCAGATGGAACCAACCTGTGCAACACCATACGTAAATTTAGCTCCTTCGTAATTGTGTGAAACGTGCACACAGAACTTATATCGACCTCAGATAGAATCCGATTGGTAATCAGGTTCCTGTCAATCCCATAAAGTTGTTTCACACGGAGGATATTGATAGTTTTGCGAGGTCGGCAATCATGTTTTTTGTTTTCAATGTTTTCATGGCCCTTACAAAGTTTTTCTACCTTGCAGATACTCTGGCTCGTGAAACGTCTCATCTTGCAACTATACAGTGAATATTATCAGAACTTCTATTTTGGTTAAGATTCATTTTTTGGGTTAGGGTGAAGGCTATTTACGCCCTGAGTGTCGGGCTCGCAGTGGTTACAGCAACTGAACTACTGTCTAATCTTCTCCGCTATTACGCGGACAAGCTAGATTGGAATCGTTTGACGTATTCTATCGGACTGGACCTCTTACTTCTGTCGATCCGTCGTCTTTGAGGTAACACACCTCTCCTTCAACAGGGATAGACAGGAAATTGAATGATTGCTCAGAGACTTCTGCATCGGTAAGCGCTCGAAGATGCCTCTTTTTTTTAATGAGAAGTCCTGAAACGTAGTGCGACACAGTGCCGTTTGTCCTTAGACCAGCATCTTTTATATCAGGTTATCTGGGGACTACTCATATTTTTTCTCTCCGAGATGTAAGCGCTGTTTCGCCCTTTTTTCGTATGCAATGATACTTCATGAACATCCGCAATCTCTGGGTAAAACACAAAGTTTGGTGACTGTGCCTTTCCCATTTTCTGCAGGTATCACTAAAAATATCCGTGCCTACTGAGAAGCTATGCAAGGTACTAATCAGTCTCCATGTGCATTCGATCGAATTTGGTCTAAATTATGGGGCGCTACCTCTAGGCATCTAGGCGTTAAAAGAAGCAACTCGTCTTCCGGGAATTGAAATGTGTAACGACGTGTCACTTTATTGGCATGTTCTGATGCTGCCCGTTTTCATAAAGGAAAACCTGCTAAGCCCCGAGCGTTTTAAAATATAAATATGAAGTCCCTGCCAATCTGGCACATCGTTTTTAAATTTTTTTTTTCGTTCAATTCTAAAGATTTCAGTAGCTGACTCACCACTTCGGAAATAAATTTTCATAAATGTCAAACATAACACTGACTTTCTGTCACACGGGAAATGTCATCGAATCTTCTAACCTCTTCTAATATAACCTATGTTGCAATTCTAAACCTGTTCATAAACTAGTCCTTCCGCCACTCTAGTCAGGTCTCAGATGATCAGTGTATCATCTGTTATCTCGAAATGCTTATAGAGTTGGCAAACAAATCAACAGTTGGTGATTGAAAGAAAAACCAGTTGAAGTTGAAACGATATTGTGCATCCTCTTCTCAAAAAATTATCAAAAGTCGGCAGACAGCGAAACAGTCCGAAAAAATTAGCTAAGATAATCAACCGTTTTTTTCTGATTATTACACAGCCGAAACAACGCGATATTGACACAATGGTAGCTAAACGAAATTATTCTTCGAAAAAAAAAATTTATAAGGACTATGCTCTTGTCTGAACTACAAGGCGCTGTCTGCGGGTAACTTGGCATCAACAAAGGAACATGTACTTCGGGATTTAAAATGTGTAAAAAGCGTATCTTTTCGAACATGTTCTAATGCTGCGGTAAATCTGCAAAGCTTCGATTGTTTTGAAAAAATAAGACGAAGATCTTGCCAGTCTACTAAAAAATCAAAAGAAAGCCGGATGGGTGGAAATTTATTTATGGAATCGTTGTACTGCCAGTGTAAAGACAATTGAAGGTTGCAAAGGAGCAGCACAAACGGACGTCAATGAATGGATTTCTGTAGACTGTGCCAGTTGGATGGCTGCAGATGGCGCAGATTGTGAAAACTTGACTGAAGATGTCATTGTCATTTTTTTTCCTCTAAAAAAAAACCACTGGAATGTCATGAAAGTCAAAGTGACGTCGAGGTTAAATGTGAGAAGGCAGAAATGATTTCGCACCCAGAGGGCGCAACAGTACCCAAAAGTGTTCTACTAAGTGTAGATCAGCAAGTCAATACTACAGCTCCTTTTTGAATATTTAAAAACTGGTGGCAGAACTTTGCGACAGCCAATAGATTGCCTTCATTGCGCCAAAGGTGTCAATTACTGAATTTATGTCTCATAATAACATAAAAAGGTTCCTACAGTAGAACTGATTGATCAGAAAATCGAAACATAACTGTGTTTTGAAAAGTCAGTCGAAATTTTCACTTTCCAATGAATCCGATTCCATTTTTTTTCGTGTATGTATTATGCTCGAACAAGCTGGACTCCACTCTATATACAGTGGCGGCCAAAAGTCTATATACAGCACCTTATACTGACATTTTGAGTGATTGGAAGCTTTAATAAAAAAAATATTGATGCGATTTTTTTCATTATCGAAAATATATTCATATTTTTAAAAAACAAAAAATTTTCAGAACAAACTTTAAAAGATGTTCATAAAAACGAAAAAAATGACGTGCCAAAAGTCTACGTACAGTCAATTTGTTTGTACAAATGCTAGCATAATTTTTCTAAATATTATTTGTTTTAGTATTTTGTTGGGCCTCCTTGAGCATCAAGTGTTTTCTTGCAGTCTTCGGGGCATAGAGGCGACTAAATTACTGGTTTCCTCCGGCGTTATTTTCTCCCATTCTGCTAAGAATGAATTATTCAGCGAATCGTTGTTTTTTATGGAGTACGTCTGAATTTTTCGCTCCCATTCATGCTACATCGGATTTAAATCCGGGCTTTGGGGATTATGATTAAGCTGGCTGGGAGCGTGATGTAACAACCAATCCCTAAGGATATGAGCTGTGTGGTTTGGCTCGTTGCCTTGTTGAAAAATCCAACTCCTTTGAAGGCAAAACTTCTCCACGGATGGCTGTTAATGTTGTTCTATCAGGCTTTTATATACAAAGCGATCCATGGTGGATTCAATAAATGATAATTTTCCGACTCCAGATGCTGCTATGGCACCCTAAACTATGACATTGGCTCCACCATGCTTGACTGTAGGTACCAAGTTTTTGGGATCTAAAGGAGTGTTGTCCTTCCTCCAGATTATGGCACGACTCATCAGTAAAAAGAACTTGCTTCCAAAAATCCAAGCCCTTGCTAATATGAGACTTTGCGAATCCTAGGCGTAGAAGTCGGTTATTAGCTGATATTAATGGTTTTTTACCGGGAGTTCTGCTCCAAAAACCATTCGCATTCAACTCTCGCCTCATAGTCCTTGGATGGACAATCTTCTTACTCACCGTAGCGATATGTTCCGCTAAATTTGCAGCAATTGATTTGGGATTTTTGCCCACTTACTTTAAAATTAGACTGAGGTATCTCCGCGAAAGTTTTTTTCGGTCGACTAGTTCGTGGTTTGTTCTTAATAGAACCGGTGTTTTCAAAGTTTTTTTATTATTGTTTACACTGAACTTCGTTTTAACTTCAATAGTTTCGCTATTTCACCATACGACTTATTGTCTTTTCTATTGATTAACCAATTTTCGCACATCACCGTAAATTTCTTTCCCGTACGACATTTTTTCGATCTTACACTTCGTTAAACTATAAAAGCGTTGCAGCTGCACTTCCACAACAAATAAACGACTAGGTTCTTAGAAAAATGCTGTTAGTACACGCTGTTAGTTTCTCAGTACACTGACTGTACGTAGACTTTTGTCACCTCATTTTTTCGTTTTATGAATTTCTTTTTAAGTTTTTTATGAAATGTTATTGTTTTTGTTTTTTTTAAAAATATATATTTTTACAATAATGAAAAAAAAACTGTATCAATGGTTTTTTGATCAAAGCTTCCAACCACTCAGAAACTCAATATAAGGTGCTGTATGTAGACTTTTGGCCGCCACTGTATAGTTTGATCCTATTCTGCCGGCTCTCACTCCTTGCAGTGAGCAATGGCTTGAACAAAATCTGATTCTCTAACAATATTTGTGTTCTGGAAATGTCAATTTCTTTAGTTCATTGAAGGATACCGAATCTGAGAATTTTGTTTTACGAAATTAAACTGAATTTTTTTCTGGTGGATCCAAATGGGATCCAATCGACCATCCAAAGGATTCGCAGTCATCGAATTACACAAAGCATATTTGATTTCGTTGCCAGTCAACTGCCAGCAGCTAAGTGTGTGCCTGTCTTCGAACGCACCAAGTGTACATTTGGTAACATTAAGGAACACCCTGCGTAGGGAGAGTATCTCCTCTGAGGAAAATATCTTGTAGCCCAAATCTAGATGCAGGACACGCGTAGGCATTGATATCCTTGAATAATGAGTTCTCAAACAAAGAAGAGCTGCTGTACGGATATAAACCAGTTGGTCTTCTGAAAATTAGTTATGTTAGTTGCAAAATTTTGCTTGATTTTCAAAGGAGTTGGACTGGATAAATAAACTATCCCTAGATAAAGGCTCTAGGAAGTCGTCAAATAATTCTACCAATAAAGTTCACAATTTCATGTACGCGCGCCATTAAAATCACACAAAGAATAGTATTTTCTAGTTCAATGAAACTTTCTAGTGAAAGTGATACATGTGAACTTTTCCGCGATTATACGACAATAGCCCAGAAAATCACGAAAAATCGACAACAATCAGTTTCGTGTGAAATGACTATTGCCTACACCAGCGTGCAATATTGTAGTAAATCCGCCAATAAATTTTGCCGCGCGATGTGAATTGACAAGACAGGTTAATTGTTAATGCATAAAGGCAAATCCAGAGTCAAAGTCACGATTCAGACCTTTCCTTCTTCTGTCCCGTCAACTTTTTCTTGTGGCCCTCCTCCGCGGAATCGGTCCTGTTGTTGTTGTCTGCGCGGCTAAACTGCATACTTACAAATCAGCCAGTCAACAATCACGCTAATCTTTTTCCTTTCCGTCTTATAGTAGTAACACCGCGAATAAGTACAACTAACAACATTGTTCCGAGTATGCAAGTCGCGCTTCGGGTAAATAACAAATAAAGAGATAGTAATAGTTGCCGATGGCAAGCAAGCAAGCATGCAATGCAATTGCAATTTTTAATTCTTACCTGGCCCGGCTGGCGCGACATGCAAAACAAATTGAAAGTACCCGATAAAGTCGCGGGGTTAATCGCATT
This sequence comes from Stratiomys singularior, assembly GCA_954870665.1. Classification (NCBI taxonomy): domain Eukaryota; kingdom Metazoa; phylum Arthropoda; class Insecta; order Diptera; family Stratiomyidae; genus Stratiomys; species Stratiomys singularior. The sequence goes on along the minus strand of OX940878.1, from coordinate 157,640,928 downwards.
GCGAATAATTGACGAGGCTGAATAATGTTGAGCGCGCGAATACCGGTGCGCCCCGCGATGGAGCCGTTTTATCTGCAGCGGGTATAAATAGTTTCCGAATGCGACACAATGTACATACTAATGCCGATAAGTATCTTTGGAGGTGCGTGTCAATATCATAAATATTCACGCTAATCTCGTCGCGAGTCTGACACCGTTCCGGAGATTAAATCGATTGCCTGGAAGGTGGATCTATTGCATGTTCCGCGTACTTAACCGGAGCTAACTTTCACTGCGAAGGCGCCATTCGCGATTTACATACGCCTGAAGGAGCTCTGCAAAATCTGTTGCAAATGGGCGTGCTCTATGGTTGATAAATATTACACTCTTGATTGAATCATAGACTCAAGGATTGTTCCTTTGAAACAAATGACAATCAAGCTATGATTTCCGGCTTTCAAATGATTGAATGCCGTTCAATTGAGTCCTTTTGAACCTTACAGAAGTACAATTAAACTAATGGTTGCATGCTCGCAGTAAACAAATAACTAAAACTATTCATTTCCATTTGAATAAAAATAATTAATTAAAGTCATATTCACTCAGAAGCTTCAGAGTCCTTTCAACATTAGCTCACAATACACGTTTGACGGAAACTAGATCTCTATAGCATAGCGAGATTACAGGATCATAAAAGCCGCTTCCTTATCTGACAGCAACCAACTGGTAAACTACTCCAGCAAATGAGCAAATGCGCCTTTCGAAAATGTTCCAGTTCAAAGGAATCTAATGCAGAGCATATTACATTCTTTGGCGGAATCACATGATCTTAGCTCTTCGCAGGATAGAAAAGCTAAATCGCTGAAACGTTACTTGATTACTACTGTGTTGCACTTGACGAGAAAGCAATTGCAGATCCCATCAGCGATGGTGCTACCTCTAATTTTAATGCATTTCATGCTTCTGTGGCATGAGCATATGCTTATACATACTCGCATGTGTTGGTATGTTAGTGCAGGTAAATTTATGCATGACATAGTGAAGTTGAAGATGCCATCACCATTTACCATCGTTTTCTGTATATTTAAATGTGTCGTCAGTGGTAACGGTAGCACTTATCGCTGGGCACGGAAGCATTAAATGCTTTCAGATACATCCAGTCGTGACGGCACGAAGCCAGAACTCTCTAAAAATCACATAATATCACTTTCCACTTACCTTATCATGGTGGAGTAATCATAACCGTCAATGACACACTACCACCGATGGACATTCTGATGTACCATATTTGCTAACATGCTTTTTCCCTAACAAGCAAAGATAAATGATAATCTTTTAACGCTGATTCCAGTACAATGAGCCATCCGGAAGTGCTACGCCGTAAGGATATCGTAATCGTCCTTATTAACCACTAAGTTGGATACTTTTTATTTGAAAAAAAAAAATGAAAAAAATGTTGAAGATTTGCTTAGTTTCGGTTCCAGTCCTCAGCAACAGGATACTCATTTATTGAAGTGAATAAGCAGTAGTAGTAGTAGTAGCAGTAGTAGTAGTAGTAGTAGTAGTAGTAGTAGTAGTAGTAGTAGTAGTAGTAGTGGTAGTAGTAGTAGCAGTAGTAGTGATAGTAGCAGTTGTAGTAGTAGTTGTAGTAGCAGTAGAAGTAGTTGTAGTAGTAGTAGTAGTAGCAGCAGTAGTAGTAGTAGAAGTATAAAATCAATAAAATAAAACATAAAATTTGCTCCATGCTAACATCCGGAATGGGTCAGAAAGCCTTAACAACGACGAAGATGAACAATAAAACCAAAGGGATGTCCGTTGATGTTCTTCGATTTTTTTATGCGAAAGGAATATCCGATATTTATTCTGTTCTACAGCCTTCTTGTATCTCTCAGGAAGCCTCATTTGATCGCTTTCCTAAATAGTTGAGACTTACTCGCAAAATAGTTTTTATTCCTCTTTTGTATTTTGAATTTTTATTTCGGTTATGGAGTTAAAAGATTTACCACGGTGAGGGGAGACACAGATAATGATCAGACGGAGCAAATCACAAAAAAATCACAACGCGTTGCTTCCCGAATTTCGACCGATTTTGTTTTTATGGCGGCTTTCAATTGATGGAGTTGATTGCAATATTTGTCAGCAAGGAGCTCGTAGTACGAAAGCCCTTTCCAGTCTCGCCAAATGTTCAAAAGAACCCTCTTCAGTAGAAGTCATAGCTGCTTCGCAACAGTTGAAGGTCCACTTTCGGTCGTTTCTAATAGTCTTTGTACATTAATTATGTTTTGAGAATTCTTGCCATTACCCTTTGTCTGTCTTTTGTGCCTCTGCTTGCGATGCGTCTAAAACACTTCAAGCAGATCAGAGTTTCTCGGCTAAGAATGAACCCTTAGGTTTCCTCTGTCAAATCTAACACGAGCTCAAAATTCTTCTAGTCAGAGTAGTTGCGGAAGAACTGCAAAATGTTAATCCTGGATCCTATTGCATTCTCTATCCTGACGTTCCCTAATATGGGTTTCAACTAATTTTCAGTTACACTTAATTCTTTTGGCCCAAAATATGTTTTCTAAGCTATAGTTCTGTCTGCTCGTTAACGTTCATTTCTGCGGGATGCGTCAGCCAGTAAAATGGAGCCTTACTACCGGCACTCAACTTATCAAATACATAAAAAGAATCTAAAATCATATTTGACGTAATCACTGGTGATTCTAGTGCCTTAAAGTCGGCTTGACTATCAGATAGAATATCTGCGGCATTACCTTTGTATCTTCTCTTTATGCTAAGCTGTTCGCTCACGACATTAGCATTGAGCGCTGTCAGAAAAATGAATATCATTTTGCCTAGTGATAGGGAATTTTTTATATCAGGCCCAAAAATACTCAAATTCCGATTTCCTCAAATCTTTTTGGACCATATGTATCATATCTATCTTACGGGCTTGATTCCAGAATTAATGCTCATTTTTCTCTCATTTTTCATGAAATTGAATGTTGCCGTTATGTGAACTGTTAGCGCACATGTGAATGAGGAGGGTACCTCAGATAAGGTGCAAAAAATGCCTGAGGAGGCACCTCAGGCATTATTGGTCTTTGTCACCCACTAAGATGTCGGATGACTAGATAGATAGATGACTACAACAAAGATCTCCATTTCCAGATCTTTCCATTTTAAATATTTCAAAATTTTCTAAAAGATTGTGTCGTTAGTAAAACTGGTGTCCGTATCTGATACTCCCGTCAGTGTGGGCCCGTCAATCGCGTCCTCCAATTTGAAAATCCGGGTAGCGATTCACTACACTCGACAACTGAGACCGATCAGTGCTTCTTACTGGTCGTCGTCCTTCCTAGTTATCGGCTCGTCATTCATTCGCTGCACTGGGCCAACTTTGGTAGTTTCATAATCGTGCAGAACTCGGAATTTGTTACATGTTTCAGCTATTTACGTAGATTCGGGCTCCATTGTAAATGTGGGTACAAATGTTATGTTTATCTTGTTGAATTTTTTGACATTTGTTTTATCCTTCGATCGGGCTACGTAACTCCAATCGTTAATGTGACTGTCATGCTGAACAGCTGCTGTACTGAGAATTTTTCGATGGATTGTATTTTTCAGGTGATCCTTAAAAATACAAAGCATCATAGCAAATCCACTCGTCGTTCACTGGAAACCAGTTACTCGTCATTTATTGTCTGTTTCCATGGTCTGTGTGATATGTCATACAGACATTTCATTGACAATCGAACTGTCAAATTAAGTTATGAATTGATTGACAGTTCTCAAGTGAAATTAAAATTAAATTGAGTCACACAGGATTGTTGTTCTGCGAGCGAACCTACAGTCAAACACAGTTTTCGGCGTTGTCTAAACAGTTTTTGCTAGTTTAGCTCTACCAATGGTTGGTTTATTCATCTGATCCATCATTATAAAAAAAATGCTGTTAAAAAATTCCAAATATCTGGCAAGAAAAATGAAAAGTCCATTGAAAATGGACTTTCGTGAATATTCTCGTGAATTTTTAGCCAAACTTTATCACTTCTTGCATTGATTTTAGTTTGGAATCGATTTTGAAAATTCGTAGCTAAACTCAAAAACGTAATGTCAACTAAAACTTTGCAGGAATGATGGAATTAACCTTTTCTGAAATTAAATAGTACATTTATTGCAATACCTACGTAACATTACATAAATTACATACATATTACATATATTATAAACTGGCTGTACTGAAAACAGTCAAATGCCGTTTGTTTGTGGCAGGCTCCGTTAGAACGGCTTATATGAGGATACTTATTATTGTAATACCTATTTGAATTCGATATTGAACTTGTCGTCCATGATTAAGGGATGTAAATCAAGTTTAAGCGTGATACTACCCAAATCACCTTCTGGTATAAATTCGCTCTCTCAGAGCTCTCATTTAAATTCTGGCAAAATTACGAGCAAAATTACGAAAGACACTTAATCGCTGGGTGAATAAAACCAATCAATATTATAATACATTCTGGAATGGACAGTCAATGTTGGATTTCGGGCCGTTTTTATTCGTTTTTGCCTCTCAATATTTTTTTCGAACTGTTTTCATTGCCTCATTCGTTCTGGCTTTGTCGTCTATTTAGTCTTATCATTGACACATAGTAGGCATGTCTCACATTGTTTATTAACTTGCCAGGTCTTTTAACACCAATTGATCCATGTTCTAGACTGATTGGTGCGATAGCGCAGAATTTCATGAGCCATTTTGATCTTTGACGTCTTTCAATCAATTTTCTGCTATATATTTTGACGCTTTTCAAAAAAGGATTGCCTAAAGGGATAATTTAGTGCAAGAGAGTAAAGAGCAGGAGCGTATTAGCGAGAGTAGTTATGATCGGTAGTTAGAAACAAAAAATTGGTGCGAGAATTTTCTAGGGAATTCAAGCAGCGCTCTAACATCAATACGTCATCCTTATGAGGGATCTACTACTCCTTTTTAGAACTGAATAGAAGTTTTTGGTATACACATTTCCTTCACTTTGATATAAGCGTATGTCCGGGTAGTGAGAGTCATTTTAAACCCAAGAACGAGCTCAAAATGTCTTGAGAAATCTGAAACGCAGCCCCTGAAGGTCCAAAAAACAGCCATAAAACCATTAAATTGTAAAAAACCAGCAACCGAAAACGTTCATACAAAAAATTTTAAAATAATTTGCAATTATAAATTCAAGCACAAAATAGTACACAGTCTTTTTAATTTCGGTGAACACATTTCCAGAGATTTCCTCCGGGTAATTTCCTTTAAATATCTGAGACAGGCTTTTTTGAAATTTCAGAGACATTGTAAATTTATCACTTCAGCCCGGTTAAACTTGAGGTGTTGATTGATTTAGCAAATAATTTATGTTGCAGGAGGAAGGGTTCTTACTCCTGAAATATACATTTTTTGAAACACAATGCAGCGTTTCATTGCTGGACAACCATGAGGAATAGTTGTCCCCTTTATTCTTATTGAGTTGGAAGCAGAGACGATTTCTTCGTTGATTTAAGGTAATATCTGTTTAATCTATAAATAATTCCTGGAAAGAGCACGGTAACCGTGTTCAGCTGATTTTCAAGATTTGAAGTAGATATATGCCGCAAAAGCAGAATATTGCCTGATAGAAGGACTTGGTGTTTATTAAACAAAAAATTGCTTATGACTTATTTATTGACTTCCTTCTCATCTATTACTTTTCCCGTGTCCTTTGTTGGAACAGTTGATTGTAATAATTTTTGTGACTCAATAAGAACATTCTTTGAGTTGAATTATTGCCGGACCTTCTTGAAATTACTTTAGATTCTCAGTCTATGTTCTAGCCTCAGCAAATGCAAAACTTCATACGAAATTCTACAGCTCTGGAAATCACAACATTCATTTATAATTAAAAAAAACTTCATTCCTGCTAAATAATACCTATTATTTATGAACTTATACTTATGCATACAATCATTTTGTATCATCAATTCCAGTCGTTTCATGTGGAAGGGTTAATAATCCTTGCAGTGCGGACCATATTATTTTCTTGCCACAACCTCACTTTTCACTTAAGAGATTCGAATTCGTGGAAAACTGCCCCATGGACTATGGAGCATATGGGCATATAAATTTTGTATCACATTTCCAAGACATACTATACAATCTCGTGCAAGAGGACGAGCATTTGTATGCATGAGTATGAGTTGCAACCTCAGATTCATCGAGGCAAGCACCGAATACGAATGGCTTACAAGTATCTACAAGTACAAGTGCGGGTACTTACCACCTGCCTGGAGTACTCTTGTGGCTCGACACAGTGGATAATAATTAATCGCAACGTTTTGCCAAGGCTTATGGGAATTGATAAGGAGCTGAAGACTCCGACGAGCACGACATTGTGACAAGGCCCAAGCGTGCAGTCCCAAGCCCAAGATACCAACCAAACCGAAACACTAGCTCAACTCAACCTTCATGCGAGTCCTGCTGGCGGGCCCCTATCTTTAAATCTCGCCAGTCGTTTCAGTTGACAGCCCGAAGAGAGGATATTTGTGCACCATTAACCCATAGAACGGGGTCAGGTTTGCACTTTGTATGCATGCACATATCGCATTCAATATAGGGATGCATGCATGCCACTTGCAGCATCCGTTAATGTTCTTGTTCGAAGCTCTTGCCGGTCCTGCTAGTCCTGCCAGTTCATTCTGTCTCGACTCGACTGCATAGTGCTTATTCGCACTCCATTCCTGCTCCTACTCATCGAGTTGGGAGTCATATGTATGCAAAACGTGGGTTTGGACTAGTTTTGCTGTAATGGGTGCATGCGAATGTGTGGCTGGTTCTTTTATACTGCACCTCCGGCAATTTGCCCATCACCAGATCATAAATCTTCTCTCCGAAAGCCGGATTCACTCCTTTCGCTCCAACAGCACCAGAACTGATAATTTTATTCAAATCTTTTTCGAAATATCTGCGATATTTTGCCGGGAGCTGGGAAACTAGACTTGATCTGCTTTCAGACTCAGTGAGTAGATTTATGAATAGAATGCTCCAGGTCTTCGATAGAATCTTAACACTCTGGTATTTCTCTTGGTCCAGAGATTTGTCCGTTGCAGATGGACTGATTGCCGCGAGTGTTTTGCATGAAAGTGAATAAGCTGCTTTAATACCCTTACCCACGAGCGAATGACAAATCGCAGGATTATTGCAAAGTCGGAATGTGATGCACTGGCGAATTCATGATAAATTTCTTTCTTAAGGATTTCCCTTGCGTTTCGTACATTATGAAAGGAATATTTTCATGGACTTGTTGGTTTTTACAGATGTTGTTACAGGTGAGTTTATTTCGGACAGAATATTCTGTAGTGGGTGCGTATGGTAAGAGATTTAGCGCTGTATGAATTCACAATTCGGGATCCGTGTGCATGCAAAAAGCCATAGTGTCACCATGTTTTGAAGGACAATCAAAGTACAATTGTGCTGGAAATAAAAGTGTCTTAAACCCTTTTTTCTGTAATAAAAGGCTGTTAACGATATAAGTTGCCAAATATAATTTTGTCAGTTGATTAGTTGCTCCATTTGAAACAATTTCTACGAGTTGTTTTCGCAAAAAAAATGTTTTAAGGACGTTTTGACGTTTAACGTTTAAGGTTTAACGTTTGACGGAAAAATAAATTATGAGATTAATGTTCATATGTTGACTTTTTCGAACTTTATACTTACAACTTTCTGAATTTGCCATGTTGCATTATCCTGTGGCAACACCAATTTTTAGTATCGACAAAAAAAGGTATGGATATGCAAATAGACACAAAATATGGATTCATAAAGCATATTCGTGCTCGCTCAGTACCAATAAAACACTCCTACACCTGAAATCCTTCTGATTTTGAAGGAAATCTTTGAAAGCATTCATAGCTAAGCATTTTCCGAGTTTCCCGTCGTACTAGAATTCTTCCGTCGCCAAAATGAAGCATAAATTTTGACTCATCTGAAACTATTGACATGCTACTGAAGCTATTGTTAACGTTATTACCTTATTCGACGAATGGTCTAGTGAGTGAACAGGCCAATATTTTACGAGCTATTTTTCTACCAAATATATTATCCCCTTCGAAGAAGATCCTTCCTAATCTCCTCTTCAATTCGTTTCGACGGCTTTACAAAATGAGGGCGTAGTTTATCTTGGCGTAGTTTATTTGGGCCGTTCAGAGGTTGTATTCCCTTCAGTAGAGTCTATTTCTCGAAACTTCTTTAAATGTTATGAAACATTGCCCTGGGAAATAAGGAAAACGACCTACTTTGCGACAATTTAACTTTTTGCGGACAAAAACCAAAGAACTGCTGTATGCTTCCGCACTAACCTATCTCATTTTTTACTCTAATTCGACTTGCTTCCTTATCACGCTATTTTCACCGAGTAAATAAATATAACTTTTCATTGCTTACAGAGAGTCTACACATCCTTTGTTTCGATCAGATTAATTGGAAGTTTGTCATTCTACTTCCTTTTAAGAACATTAGTGACAGGGGCCATAAAATGATCTGAGAGTTGCAAGTTCTTCCACGATGATTATTTCATGGAAATGACTCCGCATTTAATTTTTTTTTCTGGAAATATTCAGTTTGAGAATAGAAAATATATTTGTCCTATCGCAATTTGTTTTTAAAGTAAGCGGCTCAATATTGAGACGTTATTCAAGGGTTCTTATCATTAAAATAAAAAAGAAAACTTGACCTTTTTTTACAAAACAGTCGCAAAGCTGGAATTCGAAATAAAACAATACTTTAATGTTCTTTAATATTCATAAAAAAGACTTAAAACTGAAGCAAGACTAAGGCAAAGAACAGGCTTAAAATGAAATATAGTAAATATTTTCCAAATATTTATTAAAATGAAAAAAAAAAATTGGTTTTCTAATTATTTTCATTCAACTAAGCAATCATATGACATGAGCTACAAAGTAATTATCATTGAAGAGAATCGGCATTTTTTTTCAAAATTGCCTTCAGCTTGAGTCGCAGCCCTTATCCGCTTTATCAATCTCATTAATTTGATTTCCCATCCTTGATTTCCTATCCGTTTTTATTTCCGTATACTCTCTAAATTGAGATCTAAGCTCGATTTTTCTTTTTTTCACTCCATTAACTGTCATAGGTTTTCTGTAGAATTTAAGTCGGGAATGTTTACCGGCAACGACGGAGACTTTATCCCAAGTTGCTCCTAACATTTTTCGGAAAATAGAAACCAACGAAGAGCTTCTTAGGAACCAGCGATTTTGGTCACTTGCTAAGTAACGAGCAGAGTGAGCTCGATGTACAGGAGCCGAACCGTATTGTAAGAGTTGATGTAACCCGTCTCCCGTCAAAAACTCGGTTGCTAGAATCACGGCAACATTCACAGATCCTTCGAGAATACAATGACAGCCCTAAGCGATGGCTTAAAATATATCCCGAAGCGATAACATAGAAGAAATGCTTAATCGTCCCTTGGGTACATTCGTTCGAATATCTTCCACTTGTTTTCACTCGCAATGTTCCATCTGATCCAATAAGGTTGAATTTCAAGTTATCCGAAAAAATTAAAAGTTTCTAATCCAGTTCTCTATAATGAAGTCACATCTTTTCATTCCTAGCTTCATACTAGATGTGCTTGCCAGATAAGTTTGTTCAAAAGCAGCTTTTTCGCAAGGCAGTGAAATCAAAATCCTTCTTATTCGGTCTTTTTTTGGTTGATCGGGTACTACAAGACTTATTCATCAATTTCGACAACTCCGATTTTAGTTTTGACGTTAATTCGATTTTCCATGCTTTTTGAGACGAAACTTTTAAATACTTTTTGAGAAATGTGAAAATATTTTTTCATTTATAAACTTTATTTAAATTTCGAAATTTTAAATTTCCAATTTTTTCTTGTAAAAATGAGTTAGATTTTTCTCAATCTAAAATGTTCCTGCGCTGCAATTTATATAGCAACTTCCGACTTGGACCTAACTAGTTACGAAGAAGTTCGAACCTCGACCCTTTGTTGCATGTTCAATTTCATGTATTTTGGCAACTCTTTGGTTTTTGTTCAACAATGAACGTGAAAATTAAGCTGCTGCTGAAACTCTAAAGTTTTCAGTTTAAATAGGATACAAGATCCTAGTTTCTTCTTTTCTGTAAAAGTTCGTTTGAATCTGGATAAGCTTATTCAGTTACATAGCGTAACTACTAAAAAGCCCTGGAGAATGCAGAAAGCAATACAAAAGATAGCAATACATCAAGCAATACAAGTGAGGTGAATTCAAATTTCGCGAACAACGTACATTCGATTTGATTTTTAAAATTTTATGTTGGTACACTCATCACGAGTTTCAGCTATATAAAATGTTTAGTCTGCTTGTGAGAGGCGTAACGGTTAGAGGTGTTTTGCAGTACTCGCTGATTTTTGCTATCGAATGAAATGGATCAAAGAATTTGCATCAAATTTTGTGTAAGAAATAAAATTAAGTGCTCCAAATTCTGGCAATGTTGTCAGTGCCATAGGATGAAACTGTTCTGAGTTAAAAAAAAAGTTTATAATTGGTACAAACTCTTGCAAGGCCAGTAAAATGCCAATGACGAGGCTCGCTCTGGACGCCCAAGCACGTCAACAACAGATAAAAACATTCAAGCAGTGAAGAAAATTGTTTTGGAAAACCTTCAAATCACTGTCAGAAAAGTTGCTGCGGATGTAAGTATATCGGTTGGCTCACGCTATGAAATTTTTTCGAACGTGTGTCAGCGAAGTTTTTCCCCAAACTGCTTAATTTTTACCAAGCAGTTTGGGGAAAAACGATCATCGCTCATAAGCTGTTGACAGAACGCAATGATGATACTGATTTCCTCGAAAGGGTCATAACTGGTGACGAATTATGGGTATACGGTTATGATATCGAAACCAAAGCCCAAGCCAAGACGAAAAAAGCTCCCCAAGTTCGATCAAGTTTTAAAGTTTTGATTACTGTTTTCCTCGATTATTCCTCGTGTAGTGCATGAGGAGTTCTTACAATATGGTCGTACGATCAATAAAGAGTATTATCTTGAACGTGAACAAAACGTCCGGAATTGTGGAAAAACAATTCATGGCTTTCTCTTCATGATAATGGCCCTGCTCACTCATCTTTGTTTGTGAGAGATTTTTTGGCCAAAAACAGCACCACAATCATGTCTCAGCCACCATATTCACCGAATTTGGCCCATGTAACTTTCACTTGTTCCCAAAACTGAAGAGACCTGTGAAAGGACGGTGATTTGCAACGATTGAGAAGAATAAGACTTCATCCCTGCAAGAGCTCAAGGCTATACCGAAAAGCGCTTATGAGCAGTGTTTCGAGGATTGGAAAACGCATTGGGACAAGTGTGAGACATCTGGGGGGGATCACTTTCAAGGGGATAACATAAGTATTGACGAAAAAATGATTTTATTTCTTCCTGAAAATACAAAGTCAGCTTACTTTTTGAACACACCTCTTATATCTGAACAAAAAATGTATGAAAGAAAAGAAGCTTTAAAGAAATAGAAAGTAAAGAACGTGTCTCTTTTAATTAATTATAAGAATTAGCAACACATTCGGACCGCAAAAATTTAAATATGTTACATCCTACTTAGCGTGTGAAATTTGAACAATTCTCACCTGCAATGAGTTCATAAAAAGCACGGAATACATGATTATATGGCGTGTAAAGCATTGACGAATTATTGTCTATGTACGAAGAACCAACGGTTGCAGACCAAAGACATCACTTTGTTATGATTAACCGAATTTTAACGCGAGTAATTCTATCTTAACCCAAATCATAAATTACGATTAGATTTCTAAAAAAGTAACCATGAATTCATCTCGAATGACTTAAATTCAGAGCCATAGAATACCATCAAAACAAATCAGAAAGATTCAGGCACTTGACCTTAACAAATGCTCATATGTTGCATGAATCACATATGACTATGATAACGTAACGGAACACGAAAACCCAACGTTGACCACAGACACTATAAAGATTAGGCACACTGAAAATTCCTTGTGTGTTGGACAGCTTCCAATCTTTATCTTTATCTGAACAACGGACTAGACATCCCAAAGAAATAGTGACCAAGCCATCCTCCCTGTCGCCGGGTGTCCGTGAAATTTCCCCTTGTCATCTCTTCGGGCTTGGTTGGATCTAATTATCTGCGGCTTATAAACACTCAAGACTTTTTGTAAGCAAACAATATTTACATAGTAGCCAAGCATAGGGACCAATTGAGGCCAATATTCTTCTAGTTTACCTAGTGCTGACTGCGCATTATGAACCGTCGAGAATGGTCAAAAGTATCTCGCGTCGAGATGTAGTAGAAGATGTTTGTAGCAGCGTTCCAAGAGTTTCTACGAATCGCTGCTGCTTTGCTTTCTCAAGAGGAATGGAAATTGGTCCACCGGATGCTTAGATAATGTCTTTGTTTATGACCTCGTGCTGTGGGTGGTATCGGATCGTAAACATATTAGATATCATTTTGATTTTCCATTCGATAGTGAAGTGTGCAGATGACAGGACTCATTTGTTTGTGCTATTTCACAACAGGGTCTAGCCATGAATCTGCCTCACGTGCTCAATTATTCAATTTTTGGTCATATTTCAACGCAGGAGTTTCGTCAGTAGTAACTTCACTTTAAACCAAAAATGATTCGCAAATATTCACTCAGACATTGGTCCTGCCTCGATTCCTAGGCCACTGTTCACCGTTGAATTAATATGTGGTTAAACCTTCCATCATCTTTACCCGCATAATTAGATATTAACAGAGAAAACTAAGTAAAGTCCCGTGTCTTCATTTGTAGGAATACAACGAAATTTCATTACCGCAAAACCTCCAACCATTATAAGCCCATCATCAGCCCTTGAGCTTTCCATTCCATTCTAGCACTACCTTCATCAAATTCAATTGCTTTGAAAAGTTTCCGGGTTTCGTGCCCATGTTACAAAATAACACCTCTCGCACGCCTGCTAAATGCCATATTTCGGACATTGTATATCCTAGAGGCAAAGCATCCTTAACCTTTCTCTCACCCCACCATTATTTCATCTTTCCGGCGAAGTTGTGGAAACTTTCCTACATCCTGTAACGAAATTCAGCTCAGAAAGTCTTTTCAATTAGCTTCAAAGAACAAGACACAATCTGCTAAATAAATTTCCATGAGTTTCATACGCCCATGATTCCCTTTCCAGCTCAGCACGGGAGTGGGAGATTATTCAATAATGTACAACTCTTTATTTGGTGACCAGAGAAACCACTTTAAGGCTTCCTTCCGCTTCACATTTATTTGATGATGGCTGTAAGGTTATTGCAGTGGGTGGTAGTAATGGGGGATCATTTGAAATGTTGTGTAACTGTCAAGCATATGGGACGAAAAGGGTTTAAAATCTTCAAATTTGGGAAAGTTATGTGGCTATAATTTAATACCAGTACGTGTTGTTGTCAGGACGACTGAAGATTTGTCTGGAAAATAAAATTCAGTCATTTCACGCATACCGGAGATATGGTTATAAAAATTTTTCAGACTTATTCGACCACATTTCACCACCATCAACGTGGTAATGAGAGCATACACATGTTGATCTGATTTCAGGAAATGTCCTGGAAATTTTGATTAGCTGAGTCCATTTCAGATGAGTAAAAAACTCATGGCCAAATTTTCCGCCAATCTTAACTGTCTTTTGGGTTCTGTGAATTAAACATTCCCGTCTGTGTAAGGACGTAGAAGTTGATCAAGACTTCGAATTCTTCCTGAACTCGTCTGGTTGAAAAATAGATAAAAATGGTTTGCTAAAACCTATTCAGAGCCGACTGACGAAATAAGAAAAAGGATAAAAATAAACTGGAAAAAAATTGCCAGATTCAATTGTGAAATAAGATCAATATTGTCCATTCAAGTACGACGAAGAAAACTGTTTTTCTGCTTCAAAAATATCATTCAGCTTTCTGAACGATTGCCCTGATGCACAAAATGATCCACGAGGAATCTACGTGATTATGTAGTGCTTGTATACTGTAACTATTTTGGTCCTCCACGATCGTTTTCCACTGTCACCAAGGGTGAAAAGTTTTAGATGCACCGTGAAGGCTGTTCACTTGTTTCTATGCGACTTGAATAACACTTGACACCCGACTTGTCGACAAGAGTACTTAGTTGCTCAAAGTCCTTTTGAGTAGCTCTGCTTATTCTACGCTCTAATACATGTATGATTCGTAGAGATTCCGTGGGAAACAAGAGGAAAGGAGACTGCTGTGGCAAGAACCCTTTCGCTCTCAACGTTACCGAAATAGCGTTTCACTAGAGTAGGATGAGAGTAATGTTTCACCTGGTTCCATTTTGTTCACTGTTTCCAGCATCTCCTAGTTGAAACTAGGAGCACTCTCGTTATTTTTTGGTAATCTTATCACGCTGTCTTTCGCATCTTCTGCTAGTAATTTGCAGTGAAAATGAGGAATGAGACAACCGCAACTTACCAATCCTGTACAGGTAAGAATGGAGCCATGAGGTTTCGCTCATTAACTATATGAGGTAGAACTCGATTATTAAGTCTGATCTGCGGTCGCAGTTCGTTCATAAGCCACACTGTCGTTTATTTCACTCATCCTATGAACATTCTTAGCACTCACCGATAGTGAAGCGTTTTTAAGTCCTTTTCAAAGAAGGCGATGGGTCTGACATTTATGATTGAAAAGACCGCGAAGGTAGAGACGTTTCGGTGTGCTGATGGCGTCCGTAGTGCTCTCCCTCTTGTTGTTTCAGCTCCATTCTGAGAACGTTCATGTATAGACTAATACTATCAATAGTCTGTTTACATCAAGAGTCACTGTTTAGTTGAATCGAAAAATTTATAGCCTTATAGCCCGAAAAAATGTGAAACTTAACTTGGAGTCAGTCAGCGTGATGCTCAACTCATCGTTTTGCCCTCACATGGATATACCCGACATTGAACATTTTTACTATTTTCGGTTGGGTGTCGAAGGCAGTTTACGCCCGGAGTGTGGGACTCC
The DNA here is from genome assembly GCA_954870665.1 of Stratiomys singularior. Classification (NCBI taxonomy): domain Eukaryota; kingdom Metazoa; phylum Arthropoda; class Insecta; order Diptera; family Stratiomyidae; genus Stratiomys; species Stratiomys singularior. Next base: position 157,625,917 of record OX940878.1, on the reverse strand, counting down.
TAGGAGCGCATGCTACCAGACTACCCACTAAACACCCCCCTGTAAAGAGACCCTAGCCTGGAACTGTTTGACACATTACTTCGGGCTAGGCCTCTTTTTTACTTCGCCCTAGGGCGCCGTCAACGTAGAGAAATCTCCCTCCAGCGGGAGAGGGCAGGATGGAGGAGGACTGCTGGAAAGGAGACCCCTCTAGACCCCGCGCCCAAGGTTATCCATGGTCACTTTTTTTGCTGTTAGTATTGCCCGAGAGTAATGTGCCAAACAGGTCCATTTGTCGAAAGTTTTCAGCATTTTTCCGACTAGATTGTCTGGAAAAAGCTCTCCCATTACCTACCACAAGTCCTGCCGCATCATGTTCCACCTTCTACAGTTGAAGAAGGTGTGACATGCGTCGTCTTTTTCCCCTGGGCAGAAAATGCATTCTGGGGACCGTGATTTACCAATCTTGTGCAGATAAGACTGAATTTACCCATGCCCGCTAAAAAGCTGGGTAAGTTAATAATCAGTCACGCCGTGCCTTCGATTTAGCCACGATCCCACGTCCCCTATAAGGCGGGCAGTCCAGCGGCCATTAGAGTCACCTTGCCAGGACTGTTGCCACTCGAGTATTGTGCGCTGCCGGTCCTCTCGGTTGACAACATATCTTGAACCCTCCACTTTTCTGTCATAAATTCTCCGTCGCTCCCTAGCAAGGAGGGAACATTTTTTAACATAGGAATCATCTTCTTTGTAAGAATGATCATTTCAGATTACTCTAGTGTAAGATAGAGTCCATGAGAGATCATTCAGCTCCTCCGTGTATTAGCATATTAAGCCTGCTGCCCGCCATAGAAGACATTCCACTGGGTTGAATCCAGGATGAAGCCCTGAATTAAACCATATGTTACTAGCATTTTCCCTCGGCCTTATTCGGCTGGTATTGTAGATGGGACTGCGTTCATCCAGGTGATTCTGCATGCGCTACAGATATTTTAACACTTGAAGCAACTTTTCCGGATTTCAGATTTCATAACCAGGAAGGCTAGCCTAAACTACCAATACGTGCCTCGGCTAGTCTGACTGCGTCACTGCCTCCATAATAACGTTGAAAGTGGAGCGTTCGGCTATATAACCAAATTTGAGAGAGGACCACAAAGGCAAAGAGACTCTCAGTGAGGAAAGTGTCAGCTTTCCGAAGATGTAACCGTTTTAGGCAAAGGATCCTAGAAGCGGAGTTCAAAAGATCGTTTTTCGAGTTTTTACTTTTTCTTGTCTTGAGGGTAAAATGCAATAATCAATTCCCGATTTACTTTCGAAACTAAATTTAAAGAGACTTCCCTTCCGCTCCAACATCGCCAGAACTCTCAGAACTACAATTTTATATCAATCAAAACTTTGAAACTAAAATTCAAAAAACAAGAATACAAATTGTTCATTGGTTATCATTTGAAGCGAGTAATTATAAAATAATCAATTCAACAATCCTAAGTCACAGAACTTGATTGTTTTACTGGTGACCATTATTGTCATCACAATAAGAAGTTTGATTAAATTTAAAAAAAAACTAGCTAAAATCAAAGCAATTCATTCTTTAGTTCTTGGGAAGGATTCTCTTTTACAGTTGGCTTTTTCCATCGTCCCGAATACAAAATCAACACTGATTCTAAATTCCCACCACGCGCCAAACATATTCGCTTGGAATTTTAATAAACATGTGTCCAGCAAGCGGTTGGAGTTGGCTAGGTCCTTGTAGGAGACAGACTGATGCTATCTTTCTACGGTCACTAGTATCAAGGCAACTGTATTTCATGCATGCTAGCTGTGTGAAATTTATTCGAGCTATGTTCATGGCAAGACTTCCTTTTTTTCGTCTTCTTCTTCCTTTGGTATATCACCAACTCTATGCTTGGAATGAAATCGGAAGAAATTCCTGAAATGACACTAGTCCCCAAAAGCTTCATATTGCAAATATTCTGGAGTGCATATACGGTGATTTACATCCTGAACTGAACTATGCTTGTCCTGAACATGAAGTATCTAGGTGGCTTTTTTGCTAGGGGAATAGTTTGAACATTATGTGCAATGGTTTTTTTTTTTGTATTCCGCGTACAGGAAGGATACAGAAAGGTGACTTGAATAGGTGTTTGATATGTTTAAACATACAAGAATAAACATGTGTGCTCTATTTAAGTTTGCATAGTCGAGACCAAATATTGAAATTGTCCTGGGGAATATAAATGAAAACATAGTTAAAAAATAAACTGTGACTAAAAAGACAGGGGAGAGTTTGTTTCACTTGAATTTGGCTGGCAAAATTTACCCTATTGAGGGATATAGCAGAGATAAGCATCAAATTTGATGGATTAAGGAAGAATATGTAGACAAGTCTGACATTAGAAAAAGATTGGCTCCGAATAAAATAAATAAAAATTTGTATGTCTCGTTGTAGAGGCGAAGGTAATTTACGTGTTGAATGCGGGAATCTCTGCTGCGCAATGGTTCTGGACTACCCACTGATCACGTCCCGTGGCAACCTCAGAGCCTAGCTTGGAACCGTTTGACACGTAACTTATACTATGCTAGGCCTCGTTTTACCTTGCTTAGAGGTCTTCACCTTACTAGCTTTCTCTACCGATAAGGAAGGGATAGGAAGGTTTTGCTAGAAAAGGAATCCCCTTTGCGTTGACGCCTACCATGGTTCCAGGATATGTTGCTTAACTGTCAGGACTACCCTAGCATACTAGCATACTACATACATACATACTGTTCCATATGTCAATCGTTATAAGCATTTCTCCAACTAAAGTTTCCGGGAGCAGCTATCCAAATTTGCTGAAGAGTTCTACTTGCTTCATATGTGGTCAAAAAGAATATATGACCCATCCATCCTGCCATTGAAATAGGCGGACCGTGATCTTTTGTCTTGTGCAGGCAAGTACACCCATGCCTGCGCAAGAGCCTATTCAAGTAAAAATCTGTCAGGGATCAAACTTGCAGTCGACCATTACCTTCTGTCACTTTACCAGGACTGTTGCTTAACGCTAAGAGAGTGTTCTCTCTCTTCCCTGGCGATGTCTTATCTGTCTCTTCTGCGCTAGTAAATGATTTCGTGCTCTTCAAGAATGAAGGTGATGGGTATAACCCCAGTAGTAATTGAAACGGTCTTTTCGTAGACCTATAGCAAACGCTAGTCCTCCTACAAGTCTGCAAAATTAAAAACTTGGAGCAATCATTCTACAGGACATTCTTCGATCAAATTTCAGGAATATTTTTTGAGGCTAATTGAGGCTCTCATCGTAGATAGATACTCAAAAGCGATAGATTACAAGTGTAACTAATGAAAGAAAAATATCGATTCACTAAAGTTAGGAAAAACAATTTTGAAAAAGTCCAAGTCAAAAGGAGATTTTGATTTTTAAAATCGCCGAAATCCTGTATTGGAACCAAGCTAGACTAGAAACTTTTCAGAAGAGCTATTGTAGGTCTAGCATTAACGCAAGAATGGAACATTTTAAAGAACTGGAATCCAACTAGATAAGTGAGAATAGAAAAACTGACGGGCGCACAAGAAATATTAGAAACATTAGAAAATTTGAAACAATTTATTTAACACCCCATAACCATTGACATCGAAATTGAGCGACAAAACCATCCCGTGAGTAAGCCACTTTACTCCTGGTCTTGATGATGTGGAATCCCACTCATACAACTCCATAATTTGGATTTTGTTATGTTATATATGTGAAGCATATACGAGGTCTGTTCAAAAAGTATCCGGAATTTTTAAATTTCACGGGTCTGGAGAGTCGGATTGCCAAAATGTGTTGTTGTGTGCATGTGTTGGTATACATGCCCCTAAAGTATGATAAAATTTTCAGCCATATTCACTGTTTACTTTGTCTGTGGTAGTCGCTAAGGTTCGACGTGTTTTTATGAGCTCGGCGATTTTCGCTTGTTTAAACAATGGAAGAATTGAAGAGTCAAAGAATTTGTATTAAATTTTGCGTAAAAAATTAAACAAAGTGTAACAAAGTGTATGAAATGTTACAAAAAGCCTATGGTGAGTCTAATATGAAAAAAGCAATCGTTTACGAGTGGTATAAGTGTTTCCAAGATGGCCGCGAATACGTTGAAGATGACGAACGCTCCGGTCGACCCAGCACGTCAATAATCGATGAAAATGTGGAAAAAATGGTTATAAATGATCGCCGAATAACAATTAGAGAAGTTGCTGATGAAGTTGGCATATCAATTGGCTCATGTCATAACATTTTTTCAAAAGTTTTGGGCATGAAACGAGTAGCAGCAAAATACATGAATTTTGAGCAGCATGCTGAATTTTGACCAAAAAAACAATCGCATGAACATCGCTCAGGAGCTGTTAAATGACGTCAACGACGATCCAAGTTTGCTTGAAAGGGTCATAACTGGTGATGAAACATGGGTGTACGGTTATGATGTCGAAACCAAAGCACAATCGTCCACCTGGAAGCATTCAACGCCACCAAGAGCGAAAAAAGCACGTCAAGTTCGACCAAATGTCAAGGTTTTACTTACTGTTTTCTTCGATTATAATGGCATAGTGCATCAAGAGTTCTTACCACAAGGTCGTACGGTTAATAAGGAGTATTACCTTGAAGTTATGCGGCCCCGATTTATGGAAAAAGAATTCATGGCGTTTGCACCACGATAACGCACCTGCTCACTCCCCGTTGCTTGTTCGTAATTTTTTGGCCAAAAACAATACCGTAGTCAAACGAAAACTAAGCGAAAACTAAAAGAATCATCGGAGTTAAACGAGACAGAGATGCAACAATAAGTTGCATAAAATATTCGACGAGCTTGTTAAAGTTGGAGAAATCTGAACTGGTTTGTCTTTCGCAGACTTAAAAATACCCACAGAGGTATTTGATGAAAAGAGCAAAGGACAAAGGCTGATTTTATTGATAAAAGCATTGTAAAACTACTCGCATTCCAAAAATGGAGGACGCGATCCAAAGTACAAAGAAGTAGAAAGACACACATTTTAAAGTCCATTACCTTGATGCCTTGATCTTTTTCTTCAAGATGCTGAAGATCTTGAAGAAAAAGACAACAAACTATTTATTAGTGTTGCTTGTATTATGTCATTTTTTTTTATTAATTTCACCATAAAACAGAAAGTGGCTGCGTAGCTGCTAAGGTTAGCTTTTATTTTTTGAATTTCCATTCCAAAATGTTATGTTTTTAGTTTTGGCAGGTATATATTTCGGTCGTAAGTGTCTCCCTTCTTCATTGTCAAAATATTTTCTGCTGTTGTTTTTTAAATTAGTTGTTTTCAATGCAGTTCCGATTATATTTTAACGCGTCCACGGGTTTGTAATGGCTCCACAAAAGTTTCCCTTGCGAAAACCTTTCACTAGAATTCATTGTAATGGATTGCTTCCATGAATTTTAATGGCTAAAACTGCCTATGCTTAGTGGAGAAGTTTTCCAGCCATAAATATTTTTTGCAAATCACATCTACCTTGAGCGTAAAGCACAGCAATCTCTTTAACATCTATTGTTACTTTGTTACTACTAAAGAGTTTCTTACAATGGAGTGGTCATACCACTTGGCATAGCTAAACAGTACACCAAGTGGCTGTTTAAAACCGACAAAAGAAATGAAATTTTCCTTGAGGGACATTTTGTCATATTTTATGTTGCAAATATTGTGACTAATTTTTCTTGTTCCTTTCTTTCTCAAGACCGCTTAAGTGGTGCTTTTTTCTGTATCCTTTCAAAAACTCCTTCCATGCTTTCTACGCTTCCCTCTCGGTCTTTTTTTGTTGTGCAGTTTTTATTTAGCGATTTTTCACTTCTCTACATTTCTTTCTTTTGACTTATGGTCACATGATCCTTGTGTCACCCGCTCAACCGTAATAAAATATACACACACAAAAGTGGTTTTTGTTTCGCACAATCTCGCTTTCTCATTTTTAAACCAAAAAACAATCTCATATAGCTGAAGCATTACAAAAACAACTGTCAGTAAAGCGTAACAACAACATTCAGTGACAACCAGAAAAACTTTACGATGACTTTGCTAAGAAGACCAAGTTAAAGTTTCCACTCTCACTCTAAGGAGTTAGAATGTTCTTGTAATTCTTGGACTAGAAGTTGGTACAAAGTTGTGAACGCGAGCGCTGGGGACGGGCAAAATGTTGCGAAAACCTTTTTATGTTCGTTGATCCGCAAAGCGTTTCTTAAGTACTTTACTGTTTCGATGCTTACTTAACACTCTCCTGATATTACGCTTTTCCCAAGGATTCAATGTGCTGTATAAGATTTGGTGGTTTTGTATTATACCTCATTTTTTCCCCGGGAGATGCTTGGTGAGTAATGCTAATGTTCCGAATCGGCGGCGGTGGTAATGGTGCTGAAGATTGAGAATATCCCAGTCCCCACACACAGACAGTTTGTCAAGTACGAAGAATGCTGACTAGTTTGTTGATTTCCAATCAAAACACCGTCAGAAAATGCATGGTTGCCTCGGAGAAAATATCCTCAATCATCGATCTTAAATTTAATCGTTCTGCAGCCGTTTTGAAGTACATTAAATGGGGCCAAAGGCATATAAGTTAGTGCGAAATAACTAGTCGAATGAACTCATAAACAGGCTTAGGCATAATTTTCTCGAACCTAGAATGCAGCCTGCATCCTTTTTTCAAAATTATCTAGGCTTCGTGCAACAAACAAAGCCAAATATGCTCGGTTTAAGTTCCATTAAAGCACACGAGTAAGCACTGGTCTTGAAATTTGTGGGTTTTTGGATCGAATCCCATTCATTTGAATGTATTTAACACTCTTAACACTCTAGTTTTGAGCTCTTCCAACCTCAATGTGTAGTTTCAAAAAACTCTCAGTGCTGGTATCATCATGTGCTCTTGACGCGTGAATCGCAGGATTTCAGTATTCTTCTCCATAGTCGAATTTAACAGTGCTGATGATATCAGCAAATTAACGTAAATTTGGGTAAATTGTATGCACAAAGTTATAAGGAATTGTTATTTTAGTGGTAGAAAAATGCTCTACTAATATTAGTGTAAACTTTTATGCAAACATTCTCAACAAGTAAATAATAACAATTAAAACTACAAGTGCAATTAGCACTTGCATGCCACCGCTTTGTGTTTTCTTAGTGGCAATGCACGACTTCACGTCTTAAGAATTCTACAACCAATTTCAAATAAACTTTTCTGAGCAGATTTTCTTGGCAAGATATAGTTTTGACTCCTCTCACACTTTTCCGTCATTCCAGCTATTCACTCAATATCCCTCTCACCGCTCTTCTCTGCCACTCTCTTCTCCTTTCTTTTTCTCAGACCGAACGAACAACCAACTGTACATTTCAATGTATTTCTTATGTCGTTTTTGGGAAAGTTGACCGGAAAAGTTTGTCTGACATTCACCCCAAGAGATTTCTATTTACGCGTTTACCATTTTAACGTCTTATTCCTTCGCCACAATGTTTATATATGTTTATCGCCTGCTCTCCTTCTCAACTGTGACTCTCAGTTTCGTGATTTTTGAAATGCAATATTTCTGAAAAGTCAAGGTACAAGATTGTAAAACAGCAAGACAAAGTTTCCTTCATTCTGCGGCTAACCGATCCATTAAATCCTTCTCTGTTACACTGATTTATAAGTTATGTGAAGCCGTGTCTTCTAATTTTTATTTCTTTGTAAAAGTATTGTATCAGACTGCACTGGACTGTTTCTCACTTACAAGGAAATTTCTTTTACCTGGAAACTTTGATATTACAAGTTTGTAGTTACTTGTTCTGTGTTTTCATACTCAGAATTAACATTATTTGGTGAGATTCTCCGTTTAAACTTTTAATTCTTAACAGGTTGATTAGAATTGAAGGAGTTTTAATTTCTTTGAAAATGTAAGGATAACTAAAATTAACGTATTTAATTATTACCTCTACCACCCCTACCACGTCAAATTTTTGACGTTTATGTTCCATGAAAATTCCTTTTGACCAACATTCAGCCATCGGACAATTGGACTTTTATTTACAGAGTATCGAAGTGAAGTTAAGAAACAAGTCAAATTTTAGAATAGTTACAAAACGCCAGTTCACTGCAATTATACAATTCCTGCACACTTATTCTGTTGCAAGGATATATTTGTTTCACTTAAAAAAAATGGAAGGTATGCTTTACTTGGTAACCGATTTAGCGTATTACTTTCTCCGGAAAAGAGTTTCTACTGATGGATCTCTATCTATTTTTGTTTGATAAAAACGTCAAAAATGTGTTCTAACTTTTCTCATTATCTTGCTGTGCACTAGTTTTTCGAAAATGTAGAAAAGTCAACCATTCGACCTGTTTCTCACGGAAAAAGGTCCTTTCATGCGAGCCCAACGCTGCCTCTTCGACTGTAGAGGAACGGGTTTGTTACAGGTCTTGATGACATACTTAACGAAGATGGCCCTGTATCCCTGAACAGTTTGAGATATTTGAGGGAAGTTTCCTGGGTCTGCGTAAAGCCAATCATGATGCACAGGTAATATTATTGTTGTGTCCGCTCTAGGAGCTCCGGTTTTCTGACGCCTGCTCATTTTCACTCACTCCGCCCTCCTCATGACACTCTCGATAAAGCGGTTATAAGGTCTTTAATATGTTTTCAAAGCAATATTCACCTTGGCTTCACCGATGCAGCTTTTGCCTCTGCATCACCACCCAAACCGTTCTATTCAGTCAGTGAGGATGATTATCAATGTATTACGCAAAAACTGTCAGGATAGTTTGACTGTTCGATTTTACATTAACGGGCATTCCTTGCTCAAGGTATTTTCATGACTGTGCAATCCGCCAGCTAAAATGACTTTTGAGAAGAATTTTAGGGCATTTAAGGGATCACTGATTTCCGCTACCCTACCCTGTCTCATCCTATTAGATATTGGATGCAGTTGTTTCTGCATCTTGCCCATTAAATAGTATTTACGTATCAGGCATAATCATCAGCAAATCCAAGGATTGTTTACATATGTTTTTCTCGAACAGTAAAATTTTGATGCGTTGCCTGTAAGCTTTTCATACCCCCCCCCCCCCCATCGTATCTCATATCCGAAAATAAACCAATAATATCATGTCTCAATAAACTACCTATAAACTTTACTTCAGGTGTTACCAGTGTTATTAGAAAAGGATCTTCTACCCCAGACAACACCTAAAGTAAATTGAAGACGCAGCGTTTTATGTGTAGCAGACCGTGCTGCTTTTTTCATGAGTTTGCATTGCAGATTCCTGAAACTTGTTCGGATACCAACTTTTTCTGGAACTTAAAATGTCAAAATGTGTCCTCACGAAAAACGCATCTTGTATCGCGTGGATAAGAACGCTTATAGAATTTAAGCCTCCAGCAGTATTCTTTCGTCAACGGCAAAGGCAATACCATCCCAACTTAAATTTGTTAAATAATAACCAAAAATAATATGTAGTAAACACTAACAAAGTAATAAATACTCAGATTCTCCTGAAGAATGCATTTGCGTTAATTTTTTTGTCAGGAATTGCAGATTCAAATATTTTGTTCTCCTAAAACTCTTCAATGGATTTCATTGCTATTCTTTCAAATAATTAATTAGAAAGAATATAGTTGAGAGGCTACTGTCAATCGACTATACAGGCGGGGTCACCATTTCAATTTCCTTTTACTTTATTATTCATTTATAATTAAGGGTCCGGCAAAACATTTGTGGCACCAATAATTACAATAATAATTAATCACTTTTTAAAAAAATGTGTAATTATCTTTGACAATTTGATGACTTTGTTTGTTAGAATAAAATAGCTTCATATACTGAAAATTTAAAAAAAAAGGTGACGACAGCGTTCCTCGAGGTTGGGTCAAGGGGAAATAGGGGGAGAAGACTTAGAAATAAAACTCGAGATTTTCAAATTTTCTCTCTTAATTGTAAAATATTTGCCTGAATATTTATCTGGACTATTGTTTGTCTTTGTTGATAAAATTGGTCGGAATTTTGAAGCTCACCTCCTCATTTTGCATCGAAGAAAAATTTCGGTAGCCCTCAAAGTTTGCATTTCATGCTCGGAAACAGCTTCAAATCATAATAAGGCTCTACCTGGCCTATAGCGTAGATATTCTAAGGTTTTTTAAGATTATTCTAAGGTGTTCTAAGGATTCTAAGGTATTCTAAGGTATTCTAAGGTAAAGACATTCCCTCTCTCAATCGAGTAGGCAGTTTACACCTTGTGTGCCATGTCATTAAAAGTCAGTGTGTCTGTCAATTAGTAGTCACTTTTTCACACGTATCTTTATCACTGAGCCTTATAAAAAATCTAGTAGTACCACGTGGTATTCTCCAGCTAGGCATAAAGGCACAGTTCGCTGCTCAGCAAGTAGGAAAGAGGATATTTCCAGCCCGTGAGGTTTTTCGGAGTTCCTTGATCGTAGTGTGCTCTTATCTTCACACTGTAAAATGCTTTGCTTGAACTCAAACTTGAAAAAAATGAACCCAAGTTTCACCTTCAGTCACATCCGGGTGTGCATCAAAACGCAGCTCACTTTTCATAATAAACAGGCATCATGTCAGGATACCACTCCACTCGTCACTGCTTTTGGTTTGATATCAACGTTCTCAGAACCTACCTTGTTGAGACCTTTTAAATGTTCACAATTTATACCGTCTCGCAAAATGATTCGAAAAAAGCAAAACCCTTTCTTTAAATTTTGCATTCTAAATTTTTATTTTTCCATAAACGATTCGACCAAAATCGTTCGATCTTCCTCATAATAGTATGGAGTATTCAAAAGGTTTGTATTTTTAACTCCGTCTGTTTCGGTAAGGGGTTTTTTTCGTTAAAGGGGTGAATTCCAAAATGATTTTCTGAATTTTGACCGTTTTTCAACCGTGGTCACATAACCAGACCATTCCAGCTCAGGATGATTTTCAATCGAAGGCGTAGCTGCTCTGTCTAACGAGATCATGTCAATTGTCAAACATTAATTTAGTCGAAAAAGTGGCTCTATAAAGAGTATACATCTCGTTTGAAATAGTCTGAGAAGAGGAAATCTAGACTGACTTCCGTTCACGTTCAAATTTTATTTGTTCTTCTTTTGTTCGGTTTCTAACGTATCATGACCTTATTCTTGTGAAATTTTCATTGAAACCCATATAGAAAGTGCCACAATAAGTGCTTATATAAAAATAACCCTAACCCTCAACGTACTCCTTGTACCGCGAATCATTCGTGCTACCTTTGTGTAAAGTGCTTATAAGATTTCTATGCAAGAAGGCGATTTTTTCATTTAAACGCAAGGAAATTCTGGGATTCCGGAAATCTTTAAGCTCAATTAAACACAAATCATATAAAATTTCAAGCTTTGAAGTCAAAGAAGACAATGATATCCTTTGCCGGGGTTCATCTCCTTTGATGAGCCTCATAAGACTGAAAAATAACTTTTTTTTAAATTAAATATATAATGTATATAAATAAGATAATATTAAATAATAAAATAATAATTAATTAATTAATATATTAAATATCAAAGTATGAATAACTTTAAAATGAACGCTGTTTGACGTCATTTTCAGTTTTCAACTTTATTTTAAAGAAATTCAAGTAAAATTCTTACGGTCTTACAAAACTATTCCCGCTGTTTTCATCTTCTTCCAGTTTATTTTTTTCTTTCAATTTTTTTTTCAATGGTAATTTGTTAATGGCCGAAAATTTGTTGCTCGTCCTAGCTCAAAAATGTTGACCTAGCTATCAAAGCTAGCAAAGATAATTACACAAAATATTTCGACAAGACTTCAAAAAATTTGCCATGATGTCTCAGGTGTGAGCCTGACAACGACCCAGGGTCGATTCAGTAATCATAACAGCAGCAAATCCTTTGTTTGGATGAAATGACCACGATTCCGAAAAACAGGGTCTGTCCAGACAGATAAATCCTCGATTCAGAAGTTTTCCAAATAGACCAAATAGAAGTCAAGTCGACAAATCGCCAAGCGCCAGCGATATGCTATCTGTGTCATATTCCTGGAATTTCTGAGCAACCACCAATCATTTTCAATTAGTTCGACTTCTCCTTGCCTGACCAAACAGGCTCTTGGCATATTCTATATATTTGGACCATGCTTGCACCATGTTGGCGTTTCAGACAGTCCAACGCAAGAGTGGTCTCCAATCGGCAAATGAATCACTTTCCTCGACTTCTTTATTTTCATCTATTTATAGTTGTACATTAACATTCAGAATTAGAAGTGACATTTTGATGATGATGGAGGATTATGTCCAAGTCTAAGAACTTCATACCCATTTCGAGATCATCACGCACTGCAATGAGTCAACCTCAACAACATACTGTAATCGCACTCATATGTGTAGATAACGTTCAGGCGGAGCGGCGCATGGACAAAAGGAATAATGTCTTCGTATTTAGTCGAAAACCATTTATGGGACAACAAAAGCAATTTGTATTCATGATTCTTTAACAATTTTATACTTTTGTGTTGCTCCCTCATTTATTCATTTTACTTTCATCACAGCCAAACACGTTGGAATTGCTCATTGTTGAATTTATTGTTGAATTGTGGGATAGTTTTCGTGGAGTTCGTTGCTCGCTTGTTCTTTCGCAACAAACTTGGTATTTCACTAACATACACTGACACCAGTGAACATTCCTGTTTACGTGCCATCATTCTTTCACGACATTTTTTCATGTAATTCTTGACTTGAATTTAATTTAAATGATTTTTTTTCCTTTCTTTCATTTCAGGTAAGTACAAGACTGTCGTCGTATGTGATACCATCGCGGCTGTGCAATACTAGAAATACATTTGCATGATTCGGTGGTTGATGGGAGAATGGCTGGTGAGCATTTTGTATAATGAAATTTGCTTTCCGACTTTTTTTCCTGATTTTTATTTCACTAAGACATCGAGGTGGAGTTGCTAGATTGAGATACTTGAAGTATCTTTAATGACATGATTTGCTTAGAAACACACGCATGAAATAAATTTGAATGGGATTAGCTGAAATTTGGTCAATGAACTATGGAGAAATCCAACTGACTTGATGTTCGGCTCAGGATTAGCCTAAAAATGCGAAATGAATGGTCGAATGGCATGGTCGATTGTAGGTCAAGATTTCCCAATTTGCTCAATTGGTTTTTGCAATGCTTCTGAAAATGATTGGTCAATTGATCGAAACACTTTTTATTTGTTTTGGTGCAATACCAGTGGGGTTTCAATTGAGTCGGGCGATATATTTTGACCTTTTTCTCTACATTGAATCAAGTCTGACCTGAAATCAAACGATAGCATATCTATCCTTTGAAACAGACCAGTTTGCTATATTTGAAGTAAATTCAGCGAACTCAGTTCTCAATTTTATGGAAAAAAAAATACTCGTGAACTCCAGCATAGGATTAAAAACAGGAAAAAATACTTGGCGTGAAAAATGCAGGCTCAGCATGAAATGTTGTTGCTTAGTCTCTTAATTTTTTAAAGTCAAGCCGTTACAACGACTACTCTCACCATTGGCTGGCCAACAGGCACTTGTTTTAAATTAATTTTCTTTGGTCCTCGAAACTACTTAAAAATCCAATCAAGCGTAGCGCTCATTAATATTACTAGCGCCAGAAAAACGGTGTCTAATCAACCTTCGTGGTCACCTTTTGGCCAACCACCTCTCAATCACCATCCAAAGCACTAAACGTGTGCAAGTCTTTAAGATTCTTGCACAAAAAAAAAGCCTTCGCCCATCGTCGATCACTTCTTTGCCAATTTCTATTTATGCTCAACCTTACAATAGCAAATTGCAAAATTCGGATTTGAATAGACGAAGAGTTTGCAAATGGTAAGCGGCATGGCCTGAAGAATTTCTTCTACTTCAATAACAGGCGAAGTGAAGGCCTTAATTTCCCTGATTACATGCTACTGACCTTGTCGGCAATTTATTCTTGTATATGCACTCAGGGAGGTAAGCGTACCGGTTACTCATAATCTTTCATTTCAGGCTTCAGGCTTCAGGCTAGGGATATCCGTCTACTTAATTTTGCCCGATGGTAGAAACGAACGCATGTACGGGTTGAAATGCATGAAAAAAACTCCCCCGTCACTGGTCTGGGCTTGTTGCAATTTATCTACCACCGCGAGATTTTTTCAATAACAGTCGTACAGAAACTTTTGTTGGCGTACTATTCAAATTCAATACGAATTCGAAGAATCATTGTCCCTACCATTTATTTATTTATTGAAATTGAATTAAAAGGGCTAAATCCTGGACCTCTAGAGCACATATAGGCTCTAAATGAATTAAACAAATTAAAGGTTGAAAAGGACGCGGCACAATGGCTTTAATGCCGGATATATAGTCCCTATTCACAAAAGGAGCAGTTTTTGAATTATTAACACTTTTGTTTCCAGAAAGCTCCTGTAAACGACGAAAAAATGCAAAAGCAATTGTTTTAATATTCCTTGACTATTTAGTAATCACAATTTCAATACTAATATTTCGTAAAACCACCCTTAGCTTCAATAATTGTTCTTATTCTTGCGGGTATACCAACCAATAAACTTATCAATCATGTTCTTTATTTTGTCATTGCTTCCGCATTTTTCCCGATATTCATTGGGATTAGTTAAGGTATGCGCTTTGGATTTAGCCATGCAACTCCATTTTCCAGACGGTCGGGGGAATTACCTTGCCATGCAAGAGTTTGAATACTGGCATAAAGGTGGTCCAGGGGTTTCACCTTACCCGGAAATTGAAAAAAACAACGGAATTAACATGTCATTTTTCCTTAGAGTACTAGAGAATATTCATTGTCCTCTTGAGAAAATACAACACACATCTATGTGCTCAAATGTAAGACAGCTGGACGATGCCTGTTGGTCCTCACCATACAAGCTTAACAGAATCGCTCATGTAGTCTTCTCGGAACAAACCAATGACTTCGTACAACCCATAAAATTTGAAAATCTAAAAAATTTACAGTCTTATCGTCATGGTCCTTCAGTCCATTTTAGGTTTCGGCATTTCGAATTGCCTGGCCTCCACTCTTACCGATCTTTTGATTGTAAGTTCAAAAATTGAGCTGCGTTTCACCATCTTCCTCGGTTGAATTCGCTCACCGGGTCCAAGGTTTGTCTATTTGTTTTCGTTCTATGAATTTCCCGTCAAATGTCTTATTTGATATCCTCCAACCGCTCATGCGCTGCATGTGACTAATCTGCTGTCATTTCGGTGGGGTTTTTGATTTTGACACTTATAACTTGCCGAATATTTCGAGATTCACAGATTAAAAGATTAGGATAATTCACATTTCGAGTAGATTCGCCATCGTCGGTTTTCTTCCGATGATTCTCCATATCACGTTTGTTATTAATTTGTCAAAAATTTAGTTCTATAATTTCTAGTAACATTATTAATTTTCTGAACGTGTCCAATGATAAAGGTTTCATTAATTATTATTTTTTGGTTGTTGTTTCAAGGGAATACTATTTTTTAATTGTTTTTTTTTTTTGAGTCCAAGGAAGGGAGCTTCACACTACCGAATTACAGATATATCTATTAACAAAATCAAAAATAGCGTTTTCTTAGAAAGAACAAATGAAGACTTAAATTATAAATAATATAAAATAAATTCTGGGAATTTCGAGACTTTTTTGTAGTTTATTATTCCTGAAATAGGTTTATTTCTGAGCATTTCATAGAATCCAGTAGACTATAATAGTCATGCCTATTTTTCTGCTTGATAGATTTAAAATCAACTTAACGACTTTTTCAAATTCTTCCTAGATAATGGACCAAATTTTTTAGTTATGCCGATATGTTCACAATTTTTTTGGTTGCAACGTTTCTATTCGAATGTTTGAAACTTAAATTTTTTTTTAATTTTAAAACAGACACTTGTTTCGGGGCCAATATGTCAAATAGAGATAACGTCGAAGAATAGACCTTATTGGTCCCGAAACAGGAGTCTGTTCACGCAAACAAAAATAGAACCAAAAAAATGCATCCGCTGATCGGAAACTCTTGGTTTTTTTAGTCTCTTAGGGAGGGGCATAGGGTCCTTTCATGTTAAAAGGACCGTCGGTTTTAGTATGATTTTGTTGAGAATATTCTTGATGCAAGTTTTGCTTGATGCTTGATTCACCTAGTCAGCGCAGGATAAAGTAGCATCAGAGAAATATTTGTCAAATTTTAATCGAAATATTGTAATATTAAGCCAATGAAAATACATCTGCCCAAAAAAGCTGTTCTGCGGTTTAGCGCATAATTAAACTCTGTACTACCTCATATAAAAAGAAAATAAACTCTGTTCTTTACTCAAAGATTTTTTAGTAAGCAGTTGTTTTTTTTTTATTTGCTTTAAATTTGTTAATATTGACAACATCTGGAACTGGAAATACCGATTTTCGTGTAAAGAGTGGCAATTTCTGAGTGATAAATACAAAATAATTTCAAAAACCGTGACCTTACTACCTTGAAAATTGTTTTTATATACAGTGCACTGAATTCAAGCAAGATCGGTGCAGCTGATTTTGAGTTACGTAAAGCACCAGCTGTAACAACGCTGTTTCGAGAAAAACGCGACCAAGGAGGTAGTAGATGGTAGAAGACCTCCACTGTTATTGGCCAGCTCCTACTCAGAGGGGATGAAAGTCACTAGGTACGTGAGACTGCAGTGAACTGCAGGAGATACTAAATGTGGTAGGAGGTAAATCCTAAAGTAAATACAATTTTCTCTGTTGAACCGCGGTCACCTTTGTAGCAGCAAATACCCAGACTATTTCATATGTTCGAGAATAACTGTTATTACTTACTATTACCCTAGAATGTTGTATTTGTTCTCTGGATGTCAGATAAACCGAAACTTATTCAAATATTAACAGCTTCAACACCCCTTTCAAATATCAGTCTTGATCTGCAGGGTAGCAGTCTACGGGGCATAAGTCATGGTCTAAGAAAATTTCAATATGCGATTCGCAGGAGTACGTTTTCCTGGTAAGAATTGTTCCCGTTTGACTTGACTGAGGAAATTTGGTGTCATCACTTGCAAAACTATTCTAATGGTACTGAACTCCCCTTTCATTGATACAAATTATATTTTCAAAAGATCCATGGCATGTTTTCAGATAAAGTCAGATTATAGACATCCCTTCAAAACCATTCGCACGGCCATCGGTAACATAAAATCATGGATATGAACCTCTTCGGAGCTATCTAATTGCTCTTAAGGAATTATTTGAATGTATTTACAATTTTAAAAGATTTATTTACGGAAAAATATTATTTTATTCCTGATTCTTCGCATCTCAGATAAAGATAGCCTCAATCAAGGGATAACAGCTCATTCGAGTTCATAATTCTCCTCGCCGTTCCGATAAAAAGATTTTGAAACCCTGCTAAATCCTCCCAAGGCCTTAAGACATCTTGCACTCTTAGGTCAGATTTCGTATTTCAACTTTGGCTTAAGCCAGCGATTTCAATTCTGGCCGCGAGCGCAGCCGTCTTAACGCAAAAGCTGCAGAATTAATGGAATTAATCCGTGCGCCATCCAAAGTTACTTTGCCTGTAGTTGGGAACACTCGCTAAGACTGCGCCAAGTTCTTACATTCAGCTCAGTCTTAAAATTTCCTTCGCGTCGTTTGCTTTCCGGTGGCGCTGAGTTCTGCCGTACTGCCGTTGCCGTACCGTGCGTCATCGCGTCAGTTACAATCATTCGCTACAGATACAGATATTAATTGTATCTAAATCCTGACGCCAAACGCTTGTCTGCCATACGCGATCTATTGTTAATAGCAAATAATATGCAAATGCCAATTGTTGTAAATTGTTGTATGCATGTGTAGAATGCGATTTATCGGGTATGATGAGGGTGTTGTGATTTTGATTAAGTGAGTGAAATCTGCTTAAAGGTGTTAAAATCTTGGCAAGTTTAAGGTTCGAGAGGTTCAAGTTCCCACGGACGAAAAAAATGTCCATTTGTTGCAAAATAGTGGAGTGAGCCGATGTGAAGTGGTCCATGTGTTAACTTGGTGGTTTTTGTCCGTCTACACTATCCACATATGCATACACGTCCTGTGTCTGCAGTTGCGAAGTGTAATTTATGAACCCTCGCAGGAAAGGCAACATAACATCTCCTGGCCGTAGACGGTGATGATACATCTATGTAGATACAGACAAATACATAGCGTATCACAACTGGATACAACATTCAAAACGGATAGAAGAAGAGGAGGAAGGATTGTTTAAATAATGAGAAAAAAATTCGTTCTACATTTGTGTGGAACTAGAGACCCCATTCTAGGAAGGTTTTAACATTAAGACTATCGGTTTTGTCCTTGGTCTTGTTCCCGGAATTTCAATTATACGCGCTATGAGAAGGTTCCATATCTGTTCACACACAAAAACTCTACTATCGAACCAGAATAACTTCTTGAAAATCACCAATAGGAATTGGAGTTGCAATTGGAAAAAAAGTTGTGCAGTGGATCCCTAAAATATTTTCATTTATTGAAATCTTCCGCCGAATAGGTGAACTGCTAATACAAATATTCACAACATAACTAGCAAAATTGTATCCTTGATTTTCGTTTGGATCTTCTTACTTTTCATCTTGTTTGCGTGCATGGAATCGTTTTCGGGGATACTTTGGCAAATCATACCAAAACAAAACACATCTGGGATGATTAACTGCCACGAAGACTAGAAAAAAGCACCAACAATATGTTAGCCTTGAAATTTGTTTAAATAATTTGAAATACTTTTGCGTTCCCCCTTATGAATACGTTGTAAATAAATCAAATTCTGAAAATCTAGAAATAAGAAAAATTCAAATAGCAACAAATAATAAAACTTCGGGAAAATGATGAAAATGCGCGTGAATAGTTTTTAGGAATAAGCTTTGAAACAACTTAACCCAGAGAACTATAAATCTACTGAGGTTGTAAATATATCTGAAGTATGATTGAATGCAAGAAGCGAATTTCCCGGAAAATATTAATATCCAACATCGTTTCTCTGTTGGCGTCTTAAAAATATATTCTCAGAATCAATGGCGTTGCAGCTCAAATTTGGCTTGAATGCATCTCGTGAATGAAAGATAATATCAGAACTGAATTCTGTTACACTTTCTCAAGGTATGAATTTTCGCGGAATTCGGGCTCGCATCTTTCTAGCATTCTCTGTCCATCATCTGTCATAATATAATGTTCTATCAACCTTCTTATTATCACTAAAATTCTGCATTTTTGTTCGTTTAAAGATATTTCGATTACAATGTCTACATGACCTGCTATCGCAATTAAATTTTCAAGGGTAAATTTTATTTTGCTGTGGATCGGGGGATTGAGGGGGTCTTCTTCCAGTTTATTTTAACAATCGAAAAGACATTTTAGAATCAATTATTTCAGTTAAGGTCTCGCTTCAATCAGTAATATATATGCCGAAAGCGTTTCGATTGCCAATGAATCGTCAAAGAATGTTTTAATTCTGTAAAACGTAATTATACGGCTCATTGTTATACATGTAATGATCTTCATCCGTTTTTATCGTTGAGAAACGTGCTAAGTTGACCACAAATACCTCAGGCTTGGATGAACTTGTCAATCTGTCCCGTGTATAGCTGCTGTTGTAACTTTGTTATTCACCAAGAAAGAAAATAATAAAAATAATTTTTGGTGGAATATGTAATTTTAGCAGCTTACACTTCTTCTTAAGAATTTCAGCAGAGGTGAGTTAGGAGGCTACTCGAAATGAATATTAAAAACTACGTTTTTTCGTTACAAGCTTTCGTTGGAGCTTTGTCCTTTGTTACGATGATTGTTTGTGAAAGCGATTTGGAATCTTTTCGGATCTTTTCGTTCGAAAAATTAGCTGAACCTTAGGAGAGTCCATAAACGTCGTTATTGAAATCATGTCTTAACCGCAAAATCTAAAACGAGGAGGATGAATGCTGAGAACAACATATACATATATCTACAATGTCGTCTTTTGCCTTTCTTATTGCATATACTTAAAATATTTCTGCTCACACGTGTTTGTACAAGATACACAAGTTGGTACACACGATGCAAGACCTTTTAACCAAAAGAAAATCTTTTTCCATTTTCCATTCCACTATACTTTTTGTTATATAATTTCGAATCTCGTTTGTGGGATTGATAATATTATTGCGATAGAAATTTTTTATATTATTTACAATTTAGCAAAAGTTCAATAGATCCACCAGGGATGAGAGGAGAGACGACAGTATTTTGGGGAATCATATGCCAACAGTATTAAAGCTTACGCATCTCAGCGTTCTACTTCAGGGTATGGTAATACTGAAAGTTAAATGTGTTCCGAAACCGAAATTCCTCAGAGATTTACATGTTATTGTTTTTAAAGCTTCCCGGGTATTCATACATATATATTTTCAACTCTAAAACAGTCAATTATCTCAATCCTCTGCTTGCCCTTAATCCCCAAATCACAGCGTAGCTACATACAGCACTAACACTCTCGCTCGACTTCTGCCAGACAGAGATAGCAAAAACATCTCAAACAAAAACTGATTTATAGTTGTATTGCAATTCTCCGCAAAAGTTTTGAGACCGGTGGTTCTGTTCTACGAACAAATGAGAGAAAATTTACCAATCCAAAAATACTGTCACTTATTGTGACAGAATACCATTAGATGGATAGGTTTTTCAAAGTGTTTTCCTACATGTACTATAGTTATGCCCAAACCATCAGACCATCACCACTATGTTTAGCTATCAAACGTTTTATCCATAGGAATTTAGATCCTTTTTTGCTGAAGATATAAAATTAACTGTCACCCTTAAACAGAGCACTATTTCAGCTTTTTTTGACATGTTGCTGTAACTTTTCGAAAAACTCATTCCCATTCGGCGATTGTATACTGAATGGTTTTCTAGATGTCATCCATCAATGATTACAGAATTTTTTGACAACGATGCGACTTGTCTGATAGCAAAGAATCTGAAGTTTGCTTCGTTTCAAACGCAATGTTATGGTTTTCTTTATTTCGTTTCTCGCTTTACGACGATGTTTCGACGGAAAAAAAGAACTATTAAACGCGAAAATTTCAAAATTAGTTTTAAAAATTCAAAAAATAATTTAATTATGGCGTTTTATCTAAGGAAAATCGAAATGCAAAAAGTGGAAAATATGACTGTTTGTCGCATGATCTTTTTGGAATTATCATTTTATACACTGCATTTGTTGTTACCTTGTCTTTTGAATGAACGAAAAACAAGTAGAGCGGATAAAATTAAAGAAAATTATTCAAAAAAATGTCAATAGAAGTATCCAAAAATTGATTCATTTTCAAAGATGCACAGCTACAGCTATCTGTTATCGTTTTTTATTCATTTTTAATAATTAAATTTTAGTCGACGACGGTCTTTGGAGATTTTAGTTTTCAGAAAATCAATGATAATTCGACATTTCGTTCAAATCAGCTCAGATGTAATAGAGCGCTCTAAACGATGTCATAAAATAAACAGAGTAATTTATGCTTATACCCTTTGAAGCGAGGCATGGGTTCTTCCAACTCAAGTCGTCCCTTCACCAAAAACAATTTCCTAGTTTTCCGTGTTTTAATCGTTTTTTGGTTACCAACACTTTTATTACCAGCTGTGTTCAGTATTGACTTTAATCACGTTTAATTCATCACAGTTTAAGGTTTATGTTTTATGAATTTCTTTTTATACAAAGTTTTCCTAATTTTGAGCATTTTTGAGTTGTATTGGGAGTGTCGATTAATAATGTCAATATTTTGGCTTGAAAAAAAGCATATATTTCAATAATTAAATGAATGAGTACATTAACCAATATATTGCCAATCGTTAGCAATGATTTCCTCCCATCTTCTGGGAAGATTGTTGATTCCACGTTTGAGGAAGTCCGCATCTTTCGAGATAATCCATTCATCGACCCATTTCGGCCAAGCTGATCTGCATCGATCGGAACAAATGATAGCCAAAAGGATAAATGTCTGGAGAGTACGAGGGGTGATCAAGGTGTTCCCAACCGAGCCCTTCCAATTTTTTTAACGATATTTGCCCGATGTGGTCTGGCATTGTTATCCTGGAACAGAGCTTTATGATGTTTTGGAGCTATCAATGGTCTTTTTTTTGTCCAGTGCGTGTGCCAAATTGGTCAGTTGACGTCGGTTACGATCAACTGTGACTGTTTTATTCAGTTCTAATGTGATGTGCTGAATATCGCGTTTTGGTTGTGAAGTTGATGGTTGGCCGGGATCAACATAAAATACTTTATGTTTAGGGCTATCGTAATAAACTCATTTTTCATCGGCAGTAACGATTCGACTCAAAAGACTATGTTTTTTGTCTTCTTCAAGATGTTTTTTGCATGCTGTGATTCGGGCACGTTCACAAATGGTTGATCGGACGACACCCAACTCCAAAGCAAGTTTTTTTGCGTTCGACATGAGCTTTCATCCACTAATGCTTGCAATCCTGCATCTTCAAATTCTTTTGGTTGACCTGGCCGTTCTTTGTCTTCGATGTCAAAATCACCACTTAGGAAGTGTGCAAACCAACGTTCATAGGGTTTTTGAGTTCAAGCATGTTCATCGTAAACTTCTACAAACAATCAATAACATTCAGTAACGTTTTTCTTCAAATGCATGAAGAAATACTTCCCCGCAAAACAGCTTTTTCATGCACAAAATTCGACATTTTCGAAGCAAAAAAAAACGTTGTTGTTTATGCTATTTCGTTCAATGACTAAGTGAGAATTCATGACAGATTTTTACTCGCCAAAATTCCATATAATTTACTAGAGACACAAACCATATGTAAAAGTTGCGCCATCTGTTATCTAAATCAACATTACTAACCGACACTCCCAATAATTCAACCGTCTTTGATGCATCCAAAATTGACAAATACTTCACCCATGAAGCCACTGCCTTTGGAAAACTTGAAGGATTATCAGGCCTTGTGATGCATGCGTAGGAGCCGCATTTCTGGAAGCTGCTCAGAGATTTCTTAAAGTGAAACTCATAATATGTTATTTAATTTGAAGCCCGCAAATCCACCACTGTATCCTTTTTTATGAAAATGTTTAAGCAAATATACTATAATAATATTCACGTTAAATCAACAACATTAAATTGGAACTTTAATTGATTTTCTGAGAAGATGAGAAGATATTGTTTACTCCATTTTTCCGACAATGACTCACCAGTTCAATAACTCCAAATAGATTGTAAATAGTCCTAATATT
The DNA here is from genome assembly GCA_954870665.1 of Stratiomys singularior. Classification (NCBI taxonomy): domain Eukaryota; kingdom Metazoa; phylum Arthropoda; class Insecta; order Diptera; family Stratiomyidae; genus Stratiomys; species Stratiomys singularior. The sequence goes on along the minus strand of OX940878.1, from coordinate 157,602,668 downwards.
CGAGAATCTTAACTTCAAATAGAAGTTGAGCTCAAAATTGGCTCAATGGACCATGCTAGTTTTAACGACCTGAAATCTGCTGAGGTACATTTTGCAACATTTGATCTTAATCAAAAGTAGTTTTACGGTCTTATGAGTGAATCTGCGGACCCATCCTATTTTTGTAGGTGTTGAATGTTCCATAAAAATATCGTACGTACATAAGTACAAAATAAATTGTTGTCGCTCGTCCGCGTCCTCTTTTATGGCGGTCACCCCATCCCATTCTCACCTATATAACCATTCTTATGGTAATGTGCACTTTAGTCAAAGTAAAAGGCTTTAATTTTTGTAATAAAAGTACATTCTAATAGAGTTAAAAATATGCTAAAACGGTTTTACTTCTTTCTATAGAAAATATAGAAAAGTCTAGAAGTTTTTGGTGGATCAATTTATTCATTTTCACTTAGAACTTGTAAGTGATTTACACCCTTGCTAGCTAACTCAGCGAAGACTCAAGGGTGCGGAAATTCTGATCAAATTAGAGAGAAATAGAGAAGTATTACGAAAACAATGGCTTCACATCGCAAGAAAAACTTCGTTAGAAAAGCCTTAGAGATACTTTAAAAAAGGGGTTCATCACCCAATTCTCTATGAAGCACGATGAAAACTCCTGTCTTCGCAAAAATACTGTCTGAAGATGTGACTCGAAGGGGTATGGTAATATTGCTGCGACTATATCACGAAGAAGGAGAAGGCAGGAGTTATTTTTTGTATCCATGGGTGTAGAACTCACTCTTTTTGATTTCTATGCAATCTTACTAAGAAATTGATCTCATTCTGATTCGAATTTAAGGCAATTGAAGGAACTTGATTTATGTAGCACCGTGTCAGCTTCACGCTCACAAACATACGCAATTTAGGCAAAATTACCAAAACCACAAACTTTACTCATCTGCACTTAACTTGCCACTAAAGCAGCATAGAACGAGCGTACGCATCGTAACAAGATGGATCTCATCTTGAATATTTTATGTGAAAGGAGCTCCAAATTCATCCCAGGAAAATTAATTTCACCCAACATCGGTCTTAAAAGCTTATCTGATAAATTGCTAAGCACTAACTCTATACGATTTTGCATACAGAATAGCGTTCAACTGGCGCTCCAAGTACAAGATTCAAGATACTTAAGATATTTTATCTTTTCTAGCGGAATGATTAATGTCAAGGATTGCATATGATGGGCTCCTTCCGCAGTCTCCAACACATTTGCCACAATACAGCCGTTGCGTATTTTCCAAAAATTATAAATTTAAACATTTAAAGTCAATGTCTCTCGTTCTGCCGCTGTAATTGTTATTTGTGTTAGTGCTGAAATTGAATTTCCTTTGATGGTTCCCGATTGCATTCTTAGGCATTCACATTGAAAGTTGTTGCGCGGTTGGTTTGTCTGTTTACGAAAAGATGACATAGCGCACAGTATCTACCACATGCTTGCCGGATTTGGGGGTGACGGGGGATGACCTGCTGTGAAGAAGAAATGTGAGTTCTTCGAGAAAGATATAAACAAAGTCTGCAAAGCAAACTCCAAGCATTGGAGGAAGTGTTTGTTTTCGAAAATGTGTGAACCGATGCGAAGAAGTCTATTTAGCTATGCTATCTTTTCTTTCTATTGAATGGGGTTTCTGTTTGTTTACCTGCCCGATAGGCACTTGATCTGTTTCATAAAGTCGAAAGATAGGTGACTAACTGATAATGGGCGGAGTTGAATGGCATGACGCTAGGTGAAATTGGCTTTGAAATGTTTACAGATAATTTTTTTGAAGGAAGAAAAATGCTAAGATGGTTTGTATCTTAATTTAGCAGATTTATGCCCAGGTGTGAATGTACACACAAGGGTACGGTTCGGGTAAATTCATGAAAATGCGTAAATATTCGACTAAACAGAAGAAAGTTTCATGAAAACTTTACATTTGAACGGAATTACTTGTTTGAACGTTGACGTGTTTATCAGTCAAATGCGAATCATCAACATTGAAATCTTAGTAAGTGTTGTGACTAGCTCCGTGACTAAGTCGCGAGATTTCTGAAACTCAAGGTGCAAGGTACACATTTTCGATAGGGTGGTATCGGGTCAATCGACTACTGTGAGTACCATGAATTAAACTCGAACATTCTCTTGCTGAAACTCAAGTCCAAGTAAACGAGGCTGGTGCGGAGGTAATCGACACAACAACAAAAATCCCAACAACTTTGGAAAAAAAAATATTTATTAATTATTCAGTATAATCTCTTTCCAGCTTCGTACTCACTTTTCAGCGAAGTCCAGGAAGTTCGTTACACTTTTTATAATAAGAAATGTCTTCCTACTTGAAATCACCATTATCTGTTGACACCCCTTCTTCATCGTCGGAAAATCTTTGGCCACTGAACCATTTTTTTTCTTTTCTCAAGTTTGAGAACAGAAAGTAATCCGACGGGGCTAAATCAAGCCAAAAGATTTAAACTTCAACTCACCTTAGATCTATGACCTGTTGCATTGTCGTCATAAAATAACACTTTCTCTTTAGCCAATTGCAGCCGTTTTTCCTTGACTTCTTTACTCAACTGTCGCAATAAATTTGCATACTTCTTCCTTTTTCAAGAAATTCAATGGAACAGCGGGCAGAAAAAAACCAAAACCAGACAACAGAAACCAAAAAAAAAAAAAACGGACGCAATGACCTTAGCTCAATTGAAAAATCTTCCCATCTTGGACACATCCTTCTCATGTCCGAATTTTCGGATGTTATGCGATGTAGCGCACTTTTTGAAATTCTTATTAAATCTAATTAAATCTGCAAGCTTTCATCCAGTGGATTTTCCTTACCATTCCTGGAACCTACATATCATTTCGTTGATCACTGCGATGCTCTTTTTGGCAACACTACTGCCCAATATTTTACTGCTTTAAACGAAGGAGCAGACTTGCTCAAGGTAGAATCTAGTTCAGAATTTATAATAGTTTGACTGAGGGCTTTCGAATGAAAAAATTGAATTTCTTGATGGCTGGCAAAAAAATATTCAAGAAAGTGGCGTCTTAAAAATTGTCTCATATGCTTTGTTGATTGTCTGCTTTCTGAAACAGTGAAATTAAGTCAAATTCGTATCAGATATTGAACTCTAAAAGATAGTAGATGTATCAGTTTCGAAACCCACCAAGAAAATCTACTCATATATTCGTTACAGCTCCTCCGCGACAATGGTCACCCTGATTTGACGCTCCTACAGTCGACCGACAATTTCCTTCAGCTACAAAATCCAAGTTCCTCTTCGTTGTCCGCATCAATAAAGTCCGGTCAGTGCGTCTTAGGCTGTGAGACCAGTCCCCGCCCTCGTAATCCACCAGCCAAATCCTGCTAGAGAATCGCTCCTAATTCATTGGTTGCTTATAGCTAGTCCATTGCAGCTTCCGCTGGGCGACAATTAATGAGGCCTAGTCTGAAGTAATGAGACAAACAGTTCCAGGCTAGGTTCTCGGTGTGACAGGGGCGGAGGAGTTTAGTCGGTAGTCTGGTTGCCACTGGGAGTCCGACGCTCAGGACGTAAATAGCCCTCATCTCCGAAGCATTACCAAAAAAAAAAAATATTGCAGCTCTCGCAAGTTTACAATTTTTGAAATACTCTGGATCATCAAAACATCTATAGACACTCCAATTATGCTTTAAATGAAACCTAGCGTGCCCGCATTAGAAGCCTGGCACTGACTTCCAAGTATCAACATGTACAATATTTCTAAATATTACAAAAATTTTCATTTAAATTGATAGCTATCAGTTTAATAATGGATTTTAACAATGTTTGTTTAATAAGTTGTAAATCTTCTCACCTATGATCACTAAAATGAAGGATATATGATTTTGTTCTGAGAATATTAAATTAATAAATGTGGACCGAATAAGTCAACCACAAAAACTCAAAATTTCGGGTTTGTTTGAGAAAATTTAAAAACTTCCAACCTTTTCAATTTTAAGTTCCTCAGTAACATTTGGCACACATATCTTTGATGGAATCTGCTATATCCGTGCTAGTATGCACAACAGTCGCGTGCAAGCTTCTTTTCAGTGTTAAGACACAGTTTCACTAAGTCGTCATGTCTCGAAGAAACATGCAAGCAGCGGTAAGATAGTTTTAAAGAAGTCATCTCTAACATGAAAGTTATAAGACAATATCCTTTGTATACGGGTTATATAAATCTTTTAGAAGCTCACTTTCCCAACGACGTTTATTTCTTTATAATAACTTCAATGAATAAATAGACAAATATAGCACCCCATACGATTTAGGTAAATGTATTGTTTAAACACCTTCATGATTGATGATAAGGTTTTCTGCAAAATGATGAATTTTTAAAAAAAATTTAGCTTCCTTTCCACTAAAGATGCGTAGAAGGCGTATTTGAACACGTCAAAAAAAGTCCTGAATTAAAGTCCTGTTAATCATATATGTTTTTGAATCATCATCTGGACGCGTGGCTATGCATTTGTGTCAACCCAAACTCAAATTGGTATCAACCCAAAATTTTGTCAGAATAATCAAAGAGTTTATTTCAATTTTTTTATTTCAATTATTTATTTTATTTAATTTCATAGAGTTTATGTTAACAGAAATAGAACAGATACAACCAACTTAGAGCAGTAAAGTGACAAATTTCTGTCAAAGACTTTTGGAATGGTAGTGAACAAGGGTAATACTTTTCACTCTTATCGGGCAACACTAACTTGATTCAGCATGGACTACTTTTGATCAGTTTTTGAAGCTTCCTAAAGTTACCTTGTCGAAATAATCCATCCAATCGTCCGCTTAGAAGGCAAGGTATTCCAGCTTAATTGCTTGCTATAACACGCTTAAGAATGAGGTTCGCACAATCATCTCGCTACAGGCTGTATATGTGTAAATCAAATCGTTTCATGTTAGTCTAGGAACATGGCCCTTAATTTTTGCCACTAGGAATGCCACAATCCCGTACCAGTTTCGCCTTGGTTTCCTAGTGTAAGGCCGAACGGATTGGCTTAACCTACTGTCACTTTTGACCAGATACGAGAAAAGCTGATTCTGAAAATAAAGAGAAAAACGAAATTCAATCAAGAAGAGTTTATTTCAAAATAACGAGATTTGGCGTATCTTAGGTCGAAACCAATTGGTAGTAAATATTTGATTTTGGAACGCATTGCCATTGATCCCCACTGTTCCTTGTTGCTTGTCTGTAGACGTGTTTTCGTTATATGACATGACAACTTCTAGCATATTCTTCGTCCTGTGAATCCAATCCATTCCGAAATCCATTGAGCAAAAGTTAAATCCTTGCCAGAGCACTGGTGAAACACAGCGAAATAGCATTTGTTTAGTTGGTAAATTGAAGTTCATGGACATTTTGATAAGGAGAACCTTCTGTCAGATTTGGTATAATTTTGATTGTTAGTGAAAAATGTCGGTCCATTGGATTGGTTGGAAGTTTATAGATCGAGTTGTAAGTTTATGTGTTTCTCATTCAAACTGCTTCAATGCCATCGTATTTTCTCAACATTCAAAAAGATGTTTTTGAGGCGACTGAAACTATCCTTGTGCCGAAATATGCGTTTTTTTGCTATTTTTCACTACGCCTGAATTTTTTTTTTTTGGCATACAAGTGCAGAATCAAGAGTCGCCTGCAGACCATTGAATGTCCATACTAGTTTAAAATCAGTTATCCCGCAAAAAAGAACGTTTTGGAACACCTTTGCCGTAAGATCGAAGTAATCACTATAGAAAATCATGCATGTCCCGCATTCACAAATTTCAAGCCATCATCGCAACCAACTTGAACGGCAGTTTGAAAATTTCACTCATAAATTTAATATATTACATTTTACTTTGTGGAAACGTGTAATCATTAAAATTGCTCCTTTAGTATTGCATTGCTTTTAAACAGAATTTTGATGAAATTTCAAGGAGCGAAGTCGGAACAACTTCAAAAGCATGCTTCGATACAAGAATCTAAACTCGTAACTCGTTGACAAAGTTGGCGAGGATGGAGATGCAAAAAAAAGAGATGAAGATAAAAGCTTAACATGAAAAGCGATCAAAATACCTTCTTGTGAACTTTTAACGGTAGTAAAATTGCAGTAACAAATTTAATCAAAGGCTAAGGAACGCTCAAGTGGTCGTTAAAGATACGCGACGAAGGAAGACAGAACGCCTGTCCATTGAATTGCAAATTCTGTTGAAGATGGCCCCGGTGGAATCTCGAAGTTTGGCCATTAGTGTCTTAAGTTACATACCTCTATGACAAACTTGAGAGAGTTGATTTTAAGCCTTTTTCAAACTTCTTCAGAGACAATAATCCTTAGCAAATCTTAACTTCTGAAAGAAAAAATTCTTCTCAACCCACGTCCAAACCATTGAATTAGAATTCTTCTTCTCTGATTCCCAATCCCAACATGTACCAGGCACAGAAGAATCATTTTGCTCTTTAGCTACTTCTTAAATAATGCTATGGTGGTGTACTTGCCCTTGGAGATTATTTTGGGCTTATCTTCCCATTCGTTGTGGCCGATTTGCTGGTGATTCTTCTGTTTCCTGCTTTGTATTATCGTTCGTCCTTTTTTCATTTGCAAGGAATTCCGTGGTTGTCTTGATTTGGTCGTTTTTCGCGTGTCGACTACACACAGCACGAAGTGATTCGTAGACGTTTAACAGTAATTGTGGATTAAGGATTCCGCTGTGCTTTTGTTATGAACTCTTGCTCTCTCGCCCCCGGTGCGAGTCATTTGAATTCATCGGGGAAATCGTGTTTGGAATGGTTGATGGTGGCAGGAACGTAGATGAGATAATGATAATGCTGACACGCAAAACGCTAGGAAATTTACAGAGGAATCTACGAATTATTCTATAAAAGCATTATCCGGGGTGCGAAGCGGAAAAATGATGAACTTATATCGTATAGCGTGTCAGGAAAGTAAAAATGCCAGAAAATTTAATGAAATTCATGCAATTTACAGGCATCATTTAGGATTTTCGCCTGAAGATTTTTGTGAATTCAACATCGCATTCAGTAAATGGCAAACAGGTACTCCGGCTTGCCTGAGTTTTGCACTGCTTGCCGATAATGCTGAAATTCACTAGGGAAAGTTGTTTGCATTCCATTTATCCCGACACGGTAATCACAATACAACGTACTTTCCCATCCATGGTTCATTCACTCCCTCAACCCTTTCGAAGCAACCAAACATTGTAATCTGAACAAAACGTATTCAAACTTCTATTCAATCAATAGTTCATTCATCGAAAAAAAGGAAGACAAAACCACACGTCATATGCACGATTCCCTGGCACAAAACGTCAATCAATGATGCATGACCAATTGTATTCGCATGCATGATGAATCAACGAGAACAACTCGTCGCTCCCTCTTTCAATTTAATAGTGCACCATTTAGAAGTTACACCCCGGCTGTACTTTGCCGATTATTATGCTGGAATCAGAAAAAGGAAAAAGAATTTAGTCATGCGTTTAAAAACGAAACAGAGAAAATGTAAAAAATTAAAAATTGAAAAAAGAAAGCAGCCGAACAGCAAATAAAAAAGCCGACAAAAAAGGGGAACACAAATCGATAAAATGGGGAGCTGTTTGCTGGAGCTTTTGTTGCTGGAATGTGGTAATGCATCAGTAAATACAGAAAAAGGTGTTCATTTGTATAACAGTGAACACAAATAACATCTCTTCAACGACATGGTTAATGAGTCCCACCGCTCGCCGCTTAACAGTCACAGCCAAACCTCTTTCACTGGCGGATCCAGATGGAAAATAACTTTCTGCTGAGTCAATCACTGTCAAATGGTATCGGTAATGAAGCAACTAACCACACATGACGGTATTAAGATCGAAAATCAAGTCTGATTCAGAAATCTGGTCGACTAACAACCTTAAAGAATGAAAGGTAGCATTGGTGAATCTGGGAGCGAGCATACCTTTGTGCATTTGTTGCGTTTCCGAGAACAAATATAAGTAGTTGTTTAGCACAAAGGATGAGTGTGCCAATTTGCGTAGGGAACTGGATGCGAAGTATATCTGCTTGCTTCCTTCCTTTGATTAACATAAGTTGACATGACGCGCACTTGAAATTATCTACTTATTTTTTGAAACCTTTACTCGAAGCCATGTCTACTGCCCTTCGTCTTTGCATCAAGGAAATGCATTCGAAAAAACTTTGGAATTATCACCTTAGTGAGAATCATTAGAAATTTCGATTCTGAACCGAGATGATTGATTTCAAGCGGTGGCTAGAAGTGGAAGGAACTAATGGCCCAGTTAAAGCATCCTTGAAGCATTGAGTCTTGTTTACAGGAGGGGTAAAGATGGCTACAAAACGCATTTAATTTCATATCAATCAGTAAGTAAACATTACTTATTGATTCATTTATGAAAAGCGCCAAAGACATTGTTTTGTTGGCTGTAATGGGTCTTACAAAAAAATCCTTAACAAGCATGAAACATTTTGCCAGAAGCCATAGGCATATACGAAAACTACCTACATGGTTCGAAAACTATTGGAATTCATTCGTTTGAAAGGGAATGAGATACATTTCGAGAAACCCTTGGCCGAAATACTTTGAAATTGGATGCTTCAAATTTGCGAACTATTATAATAACATCGGTGTCTTATTTAGCTCATAGATCTCAAATTTCAATACTTATTGTGTTTTTCTTGGTTGGCTCCCAAAAAAATTTCAAGACAGCTGAGACCCGGAATGGCATCATTTACAACTTTCTTAATTATTACTAACTAATTTTCTTCAGCACTGAAGTGTTGGCTCCACAACCACAAAAAGACGGAAAGTCGGTCAAGAAGGTTCCGGTTTCCTCGTACATCTCCAGTAAAAGTCATATTATAACCATATTCGGTTTATTCAGTATATTTGCGTGTGCAGGAAGAAGTCAGGAGCTTGTATTAAAGATTTGGAAGGTGGATACAACTGTACGGTGATACAACTTATAGCAATTCTGAGCAAAACTAGAAGGTACCAAAAAGAAAGATCACATTCCGAAATGAATGAGCATGCGATAATAAATTTTCGCTAAAAATAGACTAGTAACTTCATTGATCTATTGATTTTTCCAATTTTTATAGTCTCTCGGTAAGACGAAATGGTGAATTGAAAATAAAAATGATAAACGCTGTTTGACATGTATGAGATATGATAAACGCTTAATTTGCACTTAAAATGGACTTCCTAGCAATTCTGTCCAGAAAACCCGAAATTATCGCGGCTTTTCCAATCAAAGCCCAAGAAAGACTTGAAGGAGGGACGATTGATTTTACAATGCCAGGGAAAGCGATATATTTGGCCTTAAGACTCATGCATTAAGAGATTAGGAAGGGAGCACTTGGTATTAAATTTCAAGCCATAGAATCATATCACTGGTCATATAATATTATACGAACAATGGACATTTCATTTTTCTCTAATGGGAGCGGACTACATACAGACGGACTAATAGTTTTTGGAGACGCTGCTTTGATGAAGTCTTTGGGAGAACTTGTCAAATCATTGATTTATGAGTTATTTGCTGTCAAGCGAAGAGATGCTTGCTGATTATCTATTGGTGTTTGATCTCGATCCCAAATTAAAGTACATGTCTCATAAACGGGATATTAGACGTATATATATTAAAAAGAAGGGGACCAAGGACAGACCATTGAGGAATCCCCGTGTTGATACCAAGAGATTTACAATTTTCAATCTTTTAATATCAATACGGGGGTCTCTCAAGAGTCTAAACTAACCACAAAAGCCTTTAGTCCCCACACGAAACCGCTTCCTTGTCATGGAACTATCACTGGAAAGCCAAATCGAGTTAGTTTGTAGATGAGCCCATAAACACGTTGAGTGTCATGTCAGTCACCGGTGACTGACACCGACCTTTCCGTTCAGGCCGCATCAGTCACCGGTGACTGACAGTATACCTGATACTGATACGATACCTGCGCGCGCGGCCTGACGGGGAAGTCGCTATAAGACCGCGTGGCACTCAACGTGTTAATCCGAGCCGGATCAAAGGCAGACTCCCGTTTTCAAAGCACTGCATAAGTTTTTAATACAAAATGGAAAAGTATCGAAAGGATTCAACGGCAAAATAATATGGTAATACATCTGTATAAAAAGGATCTGTATATTCAGACGATTTAGTAAAATTTTATCGAATTTTTATGGTTCACAATCAAGTGCGAACAATGAAAGAAGACATGATGGTTTGTTTGTGCAAACGTTTTGTGAACGTCGATAAAGAAAAAAGAAAAAGCTTGGGCTTGTGCTTGTTGCACCATACTATTACCAATTGGCATAGCCTTGAGCCACCTCTGGGAGTCGAAGCAAATCTTCAATCAACACCACCGTTGCTGAATACATTACAGGTGTCAATTCTAGATTTCAAAAAGACAAATCTCCTTGGAATTGCAGAATAATTCAAAAAATACTTCAGGCACAGTACTCATCGATTCTTCTCAAATAAATTGGCAAAGAAGCAACACCGGTCTCAACGAAAAGAATTTATTTTTGCTGAGTTTAACTTTCTCGTCTACGATACGAGTAAAGGGGCTCTACGGTGTATAAAATTACAACAAATTGTACCGGGGAAGTAAAGAAATTGTCAACATATGAAATTCGTTCCAAAATGATTGTACAAAACCGTAAAACAGATAATGAAAGCATAACGTCACGATGCGTGAGCGAATCCTGAAAGTGATGATTAAAGATTTACAAAATGTTCAGTGGAAAACCGGCAGGTGCTGAAAAGTACAATGAATGTCGATGTAAAAGAACTTTTTATGGGCTTGAAGCAAGTGCTCCTACATGTCAGTTTCGTAAAAAACCCCTCAGGACTCTTGAGTACAATTTCTAGTTGACTAAAGGTACCAATGATAAAGAGAGTGCCATGTCAAGATTAAAGGGACTAAAGTTCCCTATCGAATACTATCATAAAGTTAAAAACTCGCTGTGATGATTGTTAACCAATATCTGATCTGAAATATGGTGTAATGAAGGATCTGATCAGTAACACGCAATCTGTAATCCTTACGGTTGTGCAGGCACAATATGTGAGCGGCGCGAACAAATCGAGGCTCGAAAAATATCCATTTCATTTGAAATTTCTAATTTCGAAACCGAAGGAATTGATAGTAATCGAAGAAATTTGAAGATAGCTTAGAACAAATTAAAAACTACGCCAGCAAAGTAACCCCCCCCCCCCTTCTCAACTTTTCCGTTGTTTCAATAAAGAGTTCTTTTAAGAAAAGATTACCAATATAAAAACTTAACGTTACTACCAATAACCTTGACAGTTTTTATGATAAAATTCCCCGTTCCCACAGCATCTATTATTTTCCCATAGAGGACAAATATGAAACGGTTTGAAACCACAAGAATTTATTTTCCTTGTCAAGCCAGCAATTTACATTCTTAAGCACATACTTCATGCATAAATAAAATTGCTCTCGTTACTCTGTTATGCTCCTTATCTTGAAAATGCAAGCATTTACTGATTTCCTGAAAAATATTAAGTACACACGTAATATAAGCTACCTCCCTTCGCTGCTGCCACCCTGCATGTATTCAACTTTGTTTGTTAATGTCACCATTCAGTTTACGAAATATTTCCAAGATGATGCATTTCATGAAAAGATGCACATTGCCAGAGGTTTTGGAATCTTTAAGAAGAACAACAAGAACATAATGCACCCACTGAACCCCCTCGAGGGGAGCATACGCGTAAGCATCTATAACTATGCTCGTAGAAAGATACTCCCAATGCCCGTATCAACGTCTTTGCGGTCTGAATACACAGATGAATGCTAGTATGTTTCGACGTAAGACGAAGATGCATGAACTGCACTGAGCGAGCATGCAGTTGTAATGCATTTTTCTTCTTTTCCGAAATCGTAAAAATAAATTGCGATTGCATTACTTGCACAAGTTGATGCACACATGGTGTGCAATGCACTTTGTGTTTACTGTGATAAATTGTATCAGCACTGGCAAGTGTAGACACGGAAATATGGATCGCGCTCTGTTATGGAATAGGGATTGTATTTGTTACTGCTATTTGTAAGGTGGTTTTGGCGTGAGATAGGATTAAGGGTTGTATGGCGCAATACAAGGGATTATTTCAAACGAATTCGTTCACGATGTATCTCGTTAGTCTGTTGAATAAAGATAACAAAAATTGCAGCATTCTAAAAGTTGGGCTCACACAGAACGACATAATTTCTCTCATCAGAAAAATATTTGATCGGAAACTATTCGATTGAAGAGACCACAAATTAAAAGGTCTTAGCTTCAATATCATCAGAAATGAAACTTAATGACTACGAAACAAACTTCATATCTTACGTCTCCATCAAATTAAACTATTAAACTAACTATTAAATCATTATATTTACCCGCATCCTTGCGCTTGAAAAACTTAAAAGCAATCTCGAATATCATTAAAAATATCTGCAAAGAAAATAACAAAACATTTCAGCCCAGACTTCTTCGGTTCCACCCTCCCACTCGTGTTGTAACACTTCCAAAGACCTTTGATCCGGTAAACAGCTGCAAAAGCTCTTTTGGTAATTGCAGCCCATTACATTAAATCTTCGCTAATTTGCCAATTCATCACATTTCCACAACAACAAAAAAGAAAATGCTTCGTTACAGTCGATAGTGGTTAAAACCCTGCTGTGTGAGCTGTGAACCGATGAAAGTTAAAGGTGTCATTACTGCTACGGGTGTTGGGTGAAGTTGATTATTCGCTTCATTTCTTATCCTAATGCATTTAGGGGTTCCGTGTTTAGGGAAGTTCAATACTTGTTGAAAATAACTGACATCAATTGACTTTAATTTAATTTTTCCTAACACTCACCATGATTAAAGGACGATTATGAGAGTTAAATAATAATTATTATTATAATCAGCCATGGCAGTATTCCTTTTCAGGTCTTATCAAAAGCTGAATCCTGAATATATTCATTAAAATATAGAGAAGTGGTACTTAGCCTACACAGCGGAAACAAGCCACAATAATCCCAATTTCAAAACAAAGTCAAGATCCTTCACTACTGTCAAGCTACCAACTCATATCATTGACTTCCTGCACGGGGAGAAATTGGGAAAAATGGTCAATGAACGTTTCAACTGGTGGCTGAAGTCTAAGAGCCTTATTTCGGAATATCAAATATGTTTTAGGCAAAACCATTAGCGACGGAAAATTTAATAGAGAAAATTTTCTCGGGATAAAAACGTTTGAAAAGTGTTTTTTTTTTCTACCTTAAATATTTTATACGACATGACCTTTTGATACGACATGGATATTTCAAATTATGAAAAACTTACAAGAGGGCAAGTTGACAGGCTTTTCTGCAAAGTTTAACGCTCGTTTCATAAGTGCACGAACTTTTAAGGTGAGAGTAGGAAATCAATTTTCACAAGTCTGTACCCTTGAGAGTAGTATTCCGCAGGGCTCCGTATTGCCTCCACACTTTTCTCCGCTCCACCCTTTTTAAGATTGCTTTGAATAAAATAACAGATTAACTATGGATAAACTAACACAAGTAATGCTTTATGTTGATGATCTAGCAATAATACGAGCAGGCTCTACCATAAACGAGTAGATAGATGTCTTTTAAGCAAATTTCCGTAAAAAAATGTAAAGCAGGTGAAAGTAGACCATATAGTGATAACATCTATTCAAAATATGGATCATACAGTAAATGAATGTCATCAATGTCATCATCCCCACAAATCGTGACTGGCCTACACCAGAGCGCCGTTTATGCCCATAGACTTAAATAGATGTAGGATAGATAAAACACTTTTTTTTTCCTCTATTTTATGGCTTTTATTGTAGGCTTATATTGTAGGATTTTTTAGCAAAAATTAGGTGATTATTCAACTCAATTCAATTCAGTTGAAAGTAGAGGCCTACAATTTTCGAGAAACACAAGCAATCCATTTTTGAGGACTTAAAAAATTCACATGACGTTCACACTCGGAGAAACAACACTGTCCTAAAAAGATGGGTTCAAGTTCCTGGGACTTACTGACAACAAAAAACTGACTTGACAAGCTCTTTTGCGAAATTTAGACAATGATGTTATAAAAGCAATACAGATACTGCCAATGCTAACTAGTCTGACATGGGTTGCATAGCAAAGATGGTTCAAACTTATAAAGCATGCAATATTAACCTTAAAAAATGTAAAAGTATGACAGTGTTGTCTAGGGTGCTGCAAGGAAATTTTACCTGAATTTAGTAGATTACAAAACAACGCAGTTAGACCTTTTTCTGGTGAGTTCTGGACCTGCCCTAGAAATGCGGTTAATAGAGAGGCACAAATCATTCCTGTAAGCTACGCGGTATTTCCTTAAAACAAAGAATAATCCAACACATGGTCGTGATCACATCATTTCCAACCCGAGCATATTTGTTTCTGAGAACCCGATCCGCCAATATCAGTGCGATGAAAGCGCTGGTAGACCTATGGTATCAACACCGTAGTAAATTTTGAATGACGTGAAATTTTGGAGTCTTACTGGTAGTTAAAAAGACAGACAAAACTGCTAAGGAAGTCTACTGACAAATGTACCATTAATCTTGACAAAAGGGCCCAAAACAAAGAATGGAGTATGACGCCTTCTATTTAAAGGATCTAGTGTTTGCACAGTGAAGCAGCTGGCTATAACCTTGGCACTAGAGTTTCTGAGAAACACACTCCAAAATAAGGTCCTCATTTGCACTAACTTCAGAAGTAACTTCAGCGTAAATGGAAAATACGAGCCAACATCAAATACTGACAACATCCTACACATCAGACACATGGTATATGCGCAGAGATGGCAACAAAATGTTTGAAATGATGATGAAAATGAAATACCGGACAATGATAGAGCTGCCTTCTACGCTAAGGAAGCAGCACTTAAGCCTCATGTAGACTTAGTAGAAAAACTCATTCCTGTTTGCTTAAAATATGTTGGAAAGTGAATCACAGAGCTCTGAGACCATGATGTAAAAGAAACTAAAAAGAGAAGGACTTTCAAGGCCTAACAAACTCAAGCACGATATTTTTTTATCATCGATTTTGACGAAACTGAGACATGTTACAGCTCTCATGTACGATGTCATTTTTCAACATTTTCTTTAAAAATCATGCTTTTTTTGCTGATGCTTGGTTGATTTTCGAGGCTCACATGAGACAAACTTTTTGCACAAGTTTCAATGTTACGGCGAATGAAATATCTTCAAAAGATTCGTTTTTGTTCTGATCACAAAATATCAATTTCATTTGGCACCCTTGGTGCCATAAAAGATGATTCAAGCCGAGACCTTCATAATTTTAAGGATAAACTTGAATTGTGAAGATGATCTCGTTGGTACTAACCTGATGTCGGCAAGACACATAATTTAAAACGATTCGTGATGCTTGGGCAGTTCCCAAAGTTATTTGAAAGACTGGAACGCAGGCGATATAGGATGCATTCGAAAAAATCGCAAAAAAATCATAAAATTGTGATAGAGTATCGCTTCTGTAAAGGAATAGCGACTACACTCCGAAAAAACTCAGAATCCAGAACAAGTGGATGTTTTTTTGTCCCTCGTCCCTCATTTCCGCTTAAAACTAGAACACCCCTCCGAGAGCTTTTTCGTATAAAAGCAATACAAACATGAATCAATTTATACGTTTTCCATCTCTTTCTGCGAAAGATAGCTTGAGAGTATTCTTGCTTCTTATGCTTAGGCTATGGGTCGCAACTTGCTAGTCAATCACACATTAAGAGTCAAAATATGCGCAAAATTATTTTATATAAATTAGATATCAAGTTCCAATGAAAAAAGGACTGTACGAACCGCGTGCTACGCTTAAACGAAAATGCCCTTGAACAAAATTTGTTAGTAAATAGTTTCGTCCGCGAATTCCCAACAAGAAATACCAGTGAATTTTTGCAGGCATTTCAAATTCAAATTGAAACTTGTGATGGCTATCACACCCCCGACTTGCAAAAGTCAAACAATAACAATTGCAATAATAGACTGAACCAGCTGAAGTCAGAATAAAGATCGTAATGGCTGTTTTTTGGATGGAATCATCTTTATTGATAGCTTTTAGATGGTGGAGACCATCATTTTTCGACGATCCCGCAAAATGGTCAGAGGAAATTTTAACAGAAAAGGACCTCATTTGGCGTAGAAAAGAATTAAGCCCAATCTCATTGTTATGTCAAAAATTAAGCCTACTAAAGCTTAATTGTTTCCCCATCCTGCGTATTTGGAAGATGTCACCTCTAGTGACTACCATGCGTAATTTTTTATCTTGGAAAATGCCTTGGAGGCGAAAAATTTGGAACCAACGTGAAGCAATTCATGAAACGTTTTGATGCGTAATTTGAGGGGTCTGATAAATTGGACTTCTAAACTGCCGGGCTTAGAGAATCGATATGATATGTGTTTGAGTCTTGATTGAGGCTACGGAAAAATAAAATAAAAAAATCTAAATTCAACTCAAAAAATTAAAATAATTGAAGAAAATAATTGACACTGATGAGGGGAGCAACTTACTCCCGAAATATATATCTGTCAAAATTAATCAAAATCAGTTCGGACATTTTTCAGTCAACCCTCATTTGACAATCAGCAGAATGAAAACGTGATAGGCATTTTGTGGACATATAGGAATGAAACTCTTTGTTTTCTGTATAGTCTACTATTGATAGAATTTTGAAGTTCAATTGATAAAAGCTCTGGATAAGTTGAGGAATAAGACTTCAGTATGAAGGACATCAAATACCATCAAATTTTCCGCTAAACTGTCCTTCAATTCTTAGTTCAATTGAAAACAGTTCACACCCAGGAATTTTATAGTTCCTTAGAAATAGAAATAATAGTTTCTGCAAGATTCATTTGATATAATTTGAATATTAAAGGAAATAGTAGTGTATTACTTGTCGTCCACTATTGAAAGAGGGATTGAATGTAAATTGAAAAAAAAAGGTCGGGGCATGTACGCCATGAAAGACCCACTTCGAGCAACGAGATATTTGTAGGCATAGCTTCAAAACTTCTGCTAAACTGTCCTAAGATTATTAGTTAATTTGTCAGGAGCTGTTATCCGTAACCTTTATAAATTCTTAGTATAGAAATGAAAGTGTCCAGAAGATTCATTTGAAATAGTTTGAATATAAAGGTTAAAAACCATAAGTTCTAGATGTATTTAGTCTACTTTTCACTGAGGGCTGAAGCCAAATAAATAAAAAAAAAAAAAAAAAATAAAAATCAAATAAAAAAAGATTCAAACGTTTTGCCGTGAAGGATCCATACTGGGAATTAAAAGATTAGCACGCTTTGCGACAAATTTTCTTCTGAAATGGCTTAAAATTATTATTTCAACTATTAGCTAAACACTTTTGATCAATACTTGAGACGTCTCATAGAGCTTCAATGTTCTGCTCGTACCATTTCTAGATGACTCTCCTTCCCATAGAAATAATGAGAAAAGAATTAAAAATAGGAAAATTAAAATGTCTGAAGTTTGCATCTTGGCAAACGCAACAGTCTCAAATATTCTCACTTTTTCGATATTTTTGTTTAAAATTTTGGTAAATTTTAGTCGCATATTTGAATTTTTCTTCATTGTAATAGATTTTCATTCATTGTTTCTAAATCTACTCAAAAGAAATACTGAAAAAATTTCGCAACGTTTGCAACGAATCAATCTTTAGTTTCTTAGCAAGACGAGTGCGTAATCCAACTTATCCTCTTTGAGCCCATAAATAAACTTAAATTAATAAAATCTAAATCTAAAATGGTGTAAATGCTGGAAGCAACTGTCCTCCTTAAATGCAAACAATCTTGACAATAAAATATTGGAATTGAAGTTCAGGTTCTACAGGTAAATAAACTCATAGGCATTTTATCAGGTTTCCGGAGGCATAATGGGAGCTTGTCACTGTGCACTTCTAGTTTTCCTAATTGACGGCTTAATGAGTGTTACGATAACGACATGGTCAACCATAATGGTAAAATTATGATGAACAATCTTTTTGTTGTTTTTTTGGAATGATGGAAGAGTACATCACATTTCGTTGAATCGTTTCTATGCAAAGTATGTTGCTTTGGGCCTCAACATTAATTATGTTCTGGGTCAAGTGGTCACTTAGTACAAATGTATGATATGTGGAAGTTCGCCGTAGAGATTGTTATGATTTCCACAACGTTTTCAGGTTACAAATTATCCTAGGCAGGAAGACGTGATTTAATTTTAGTTGCGAGTATACTGAAATGCTTTAAATATGCTGTCCGGAATGCATAATTTATTTGATTCATGTGGCTCTAGCCCTTTTCCGCATTGTGGTAAAGTTAAATCGCCTGCATACTGTAGCTGGATGGCATTATCAATTATCAGATTAAAATGCATCATAATTTCTCATTGTCGGCTGCTAAACGTTCGAGAAATTCTTGAAAATGTCTTGAAGTATGTTGAACATATGCTCCATTTACTTAAATGCACTGGGAGCCTGTATTAACCTATAAAAGTATTCCACGCAACGCATACCATCTTTCAGATAACATTTCCATCGCCAAGACAACTTCGAGTTCTTCCAGTTTAATTCGTAACTGCATATGACATATGTTGTCGTCCGCAACTTGATTATTATCTGGCTTAAACTATCTTTTAGATCCATTAGATTTAGCACGCCTGCAGTTCCATCTATCGAAGATTTATGATGTGTTCCCCCTAAAGAATTATTTATGACCTCTTGACTATGTCTGCAAGCCAGCCAGAGAACCAGCCAATCTGAACGAATTGTAGTTCCCGAGACGGTCAGGCTCGCCTTGGTACCATGCAAAACGCAACATGCATGAAGGTTGAAGATATTCATTACTTGCTGTTTTGCCCACCATCTTCAGATAGAACTTCCACTCCAATGAGCTAGCGTCTACAGGTCCTAGACAATTGCTGTAAGCAATCGTACACGAGCAGCATCTTATGCAGTGAAAATGAGGACTTTATACCAATTGCAACTGGATGCTAGACGGTCCAGATTGTTTTCTAATTGTTTTTGAACGACAACCTTAAAATATTAGCCAATTTTCGCCAGTAGCTACATAAGGAAAAGTCGTGCAAACGTTTTTTTTTTTCACTAAAAGTAAAGTTTCAAGTACCATTTCCCACAGCATAACCGCGGGTTGCCCTTAATTGCAAACTCTCCCAAGACTATCAAATACTAATCGCTCCACTAAATTACTATCTACACGCATAAATAAAATTACCCTTCGTGTAAATCTCGACCGCATGATCCATTACCTGCACCCCGCTCCCGATTTAAATGCAGATAATTAAAACAGATAAATTGGACAGATGTTGTACATCAAATCCTGGTCGTAAAAGAAAAGCAATTGCACTCGTCCCACTGAAGATTTATTGAGTGAGACAAAGCCACCAAGTCCTTGAGCAAATGTGGGCGGGAACGCGAAAAATCACTCTTGGAACGGGCACTGAACCGAATACCGATATGGCAACCTGTTGTTCTGCAATGGTATGATTTGGAACTCTGGGATCAGGACACTAAAAGGTAGCACCTCACTGTTCGTGTCGTGTTTTACGCTTCGAAAGTGACTCGAGACAAATGCGCCTTGTTTACTCAAGACAACTTTGATTCCGTAGCTCTGCTCACATATCCTTCGTTCGTGCACAAAAAGGGTGAGCGATTGCGATTGCAAATCGTGATAGTAATAATGCTTTTAGCAAAAAGCAAGGAGGCGACACGAACACTCGTACGACTAAGTACGATTGAATTTTTATTGGAATAAGTACCCTGCAAACAAGTTCGTCCATGCAACAATGGAACGTCTTTATTGGTTTCATTTGTTGATTCCAATGATGATATGACGTTGATATTGACGTGGTTACATCTTGTCATTTGTGATCCGTGCATTAAATTTCAATGTAACTATTTATTGCTAGTGTGCGAGACAGGAACGACAAGGTTGTCAGATGATTGAGATGGCATGTAAGGATTATAGCCACGGTGCGTTTTGTTTGTTGGATAATGAACGTTGATGTCGATATGTAGCTTGGAGTTTTTTCCTAAATGAAGGTACGAAACATGCAATCCTTTCATGAGTTGGAAGCTGTTTCCCCTAAAGGATTCTGCCGAAAAATTTCTCAAAATTCAGTTTCACCGTTTTATAGTTTTCAAATGATACCAGGTTGGAAAATAAAAATAAAGGATTCAAACTGGCTTTAACGCTTTTGCAAAAAGTTCTTTGATTGTTGCTGATTTTTTCGTAATATTATTCATTTTTTGAAATATAAACGTATTCCTTAAACGCCATAAATTCACTTTGCTGAGGCACAAACCAATTTTCAAATTTTGAAGTTTGTATAACATCAATAGAATCCCGAGCGTTTCCCTTCATTTCTCGTCAACATAATTCTTGGTACTTTCAAACTTTTATAATGTCCTAACGCATGAATGACAGCGTTTACTATAGTGTCTCCAAATCCACAAAAAGTAGTAGGTATTGATTATGTCGCCGATAATGCGCGTTAACCTTCAAAAGTTTATTATGCTAACATTTTTGGTGCATGAACCTACAGTATCTCAAGCAGTCAATCTTTCAAAGAAAGTTCTTTCTCAAAGATCAATTCTGGTTTCCAGCGTCCCAATTGCTCTTCAACAAGAAAGTGGCTTCCTAGATTGTCTCTCCTCCTGCGGGACAGTGTGTCACAGTTTAGTTGCAGATGCACTGAAGTCTCTTCCGAAAGATTGCAGAATCTGCACTCGCCTTTCGCTTTCAAGAACATTTTATGAGAATTCATTCGAGTTTGCAATGCTCCGTGAGGATCCTATCATAACTTCTTCCCGTCATGCAGGTCGAGGAAAATCTTCGTTCTCGAAATTCACTGTAGAATCTATGGCATTATCTATCTTCATTTGCCTTTAGGGTCCTGTAAATGAAAATTGCACAAAGAATTTCAGCATCGGTGTTTGCTGTAAAAGCTCTTTTTTCGCTAATTGATCGCTAATAAGCCTAGCTATAGTATAGTTGCAAGATTTAGGTGAAGCACAGTTTTTCCATAACCCTGTAAAGAATTCTAACATACTCCCGTCGTGAAGGACTTAATACTAAATGAATCATTCAAGATCAAAGAATCGTCCCGGAAAAACAATATGGCCTCTAATGATATTATTTCATAGAACTCTAGTTGACAAGGATTCCCAAACGTAAGTTCAAACGTAAGAAGTCGAGACTTCTTGTTATGTTTGATATAGCGAGAGCCTTTGTGGTAATGAAGAACGTGGCACCAAATTTTTAAATCATTCAAATCGGAAAAACAAGACCAACACAGTGAAGAAATTCGAGTCCCTTTGACCGTTGACGTTAAACGTCAGAAACCTTAAAGTTTGCAGATTACATGGAAACAATCAGTCAAGCACTTTTAAACTTTTAACAATAGCTTTTCGTGTCCCTATCCTATAATAATAAGAAAGGAAAACGTGATGGTATACTATCTCTATCTGAAATCTAGGAGGCTTAGTTTTTTTAAAAAAAAAACACAGAGGTCTTATATAGAAAAAAATCATACGATAAGTGTTATGGTCTGGTAATTCACCTTTCTGTAAGACGATTCGGACTAGCAAAAAAGTGATCTAGTCTTTCCTGAATAAAGATATTCGTTGATATTCTTTGATTTTTATGTCATTCATTGGTATGTTAGGAGTACTGATATTAGCAAGGATGTCAACGTTGAAACTGTTGCAAATTACAACAGTAAAGCACTCAAACTTCTTAATGTAATTAGTAGTCAACGTAAGCGTTCCGTCGAAATTCCACGGGCTGTTGAAAAGACCGACAAATGTATAGTTAATTTTAAACGTATTTTAAGGACTTGACATTTTACTTATTAGAGAGAGATTGAGGAATAGAGACTGATATCCATCAGTCTCTAATTAATTCAATTTAAGTGCAGCTGTCCACCCCAGATCTACTTCAAGCTTGCATATGATATAAAAAAATAAATACACCACGATAGTCATATTCTGTGAAGAGAGCTGAATTCTGTGAGAGCTTGAATGGTTGAATGCTTTTCTTTCAGTTATGGTTTGCAACTAAATGAGTTTTGGGATAACTTGACAGCCTGCATCGTTTTTTGCTTTAACATTCACTTGTATCTCATATTTGACCGATAGCGAATGGGACATTCTGGACAAGTTTGCTGATCGACCAATTTCCAAGATCGGAGGTCCAAGTGGTGATACCAGAGAATTGTTTGTTGTCGGCATTTTTGAATGTTATTCTTCCATATATTGAAAAGGTTTTTCTTACGGCTGAGTACCAGTTTCCAAGTTTGATTTAAAAATTAAAACGAATTTTAGTCAAAACGCTATTACTATAATCAATTAGTTGAAGTTGAAGTAGATATCTTCTATTTTGCAGCACACAAAATCGTTTAAATCTGCGAAATACACTTGACCATAGCACCCTCAGTTTCAGGGACTTTGAAATCGATATCTTCTTTTAGCTTGGTGAAATAATAATCCTTGAAATAATTTGAATCAAATTTGTCGTAACATAGCCTCGTAGACAAAAATCTTAAGGGATCAAATCCGGTGAACCCGAAGCCCATGTGATTTGACGAAAACAAAATATCAATTTAAAAAGAAACAGAGGTTTATCATTGCTCTCACATTGCAGGACGTGATTCTGTTCTGCTAAATCCTCGTGGGCGATCTACAGGTTCAAGGTACGGCTTACCTACAGAACAATGAGGTGTAGCTGACTTCACCAGTAACTGTTAAAGTTGGACTTCTTGTGCTTTCATAAAAGTAAAGACCAACTGTTCCATTTACTGACAGAGCTTTTGACTATCATTTTCAGGCTATAAAGCGATTTTAAAATTTTTTTTTTTTGATTGATTAACATAAACGATCGTTTTATTTGTAGTACCTATGACTCAAAATGCACTCTTATATTTGAAAGATGACTGTGGTGAGATAGGTGCATGAACTGTGCACTTTTTTCTGAGCTTAGAAACCGCTTATAAATAAAGCATTTGCGTTGAATCATTTGTATTGCATTTAGTCGAAAGGAAATTGTGTAAAATTTTCTGTTTCTAAATTTTTTTTTGGATTATTGAACTGAAAATTTGTTCGATTTTTTTGACTTTTTTGACAATTTCGACTTTTATGCAGCTGCGAGCATGAATGCAATTTTTCCCATGTCAGCTTATTTTGTGATAAAAATCGGAATGACAAAAGTCTGAAATCAAAACTGAGAAAAGTTCATGATCAGATATCTGAATTTTGGCCTCATTATTGTACTAATCTTCACATGCTTGTTCTTTGCTTACAAAGTCACGGTTGTGTTTCTCAGCAACATTCTCTCAACATATCATCTAGCCTCTGAAATTAACTCTGATGTCAGTTCTTAACGATCGCAAGCTAATCATAATAATAAGGGATTTGTTGACTTTTGGACGTATTTCTAAGTTTTTTAAGAAATTAAGAAAATAAGAAATTTTCTTTAATTTTGCGATTATTTTGGTAACTGTTCGAAGATGACGCCTTTTTCTTAGTTACTGATTTTTTGAGTATACTCAAACTTTTTTTACTGATTTTGTGAATGTACTCAAACTTTTGCATCTAAAGGTTTTTTTTTAATTGCAGCTCTCATTTCATTTTATCGACATTTTCTTGATAAAACGTTTTGTTTTCTACTTCGTAACTACCACATATGAGGCCTTTGCTCATGTGAGTGTTACTGAAACTACAAACAGGTTGAACTCATTAACCGCAGAATGAGAATGTAACATATCAACACGAATAAGGTGTACATCAATGCCCGCAAAGTAGCAGTCGAAAATGCCATACGACACCTATGTTTTATTTCCGCTGATTTCGTTTTCAACCTTGACTGCAATAGTAAGATATTGCTTACCTTTGCTTGGCGAAGCAATAGAGCGTTGCATTACTTACTTGCGCAAACTGCAAGCGTGGTAGTATCAATTTCAGTTTAGCGTAGAATATTTGATTTGGCTCTAGCACTAGAATAGAATCGTTCTTCGCAGAGGAATCATATGTAAGAAGTTTCCATTTGGCTTGGTGTATCTTGATCTGATCAATTATCCGTTTCCAATTCCCACTGCATATTCCGACCGCAACTCCTCGAAACCTAATCATTCAAAACTGATTGCCATCCCATATCATGCCATGATATGAATGAAGTTCAGTCGGAAGTGACCACCTCCCTATATAAGTCTCTGTGTCGCTTTTTACAACCCCTCCGCATGGCTCTCCACTTATTTGCGTCCATATTGAGTCGAAAACGAAACTCTAAATTAGATACGGTTTAGATGCCTTTGGTAATTCGGAAAGATAAATAATCTAGGGATAAAATCGTGTATGTGTGTAGTTTACAGCCCAACGTTTTATCACTTTTTTCCGATTAGTGTAGACGCCAAGTACTTGGAAATAAATTATCAGCTCCAAGATTATCGCATTCTTGACTGCTAGCGCTCCTTAAACGGTCTTGTTCATAGATTCAGATAAATCAAAAACAAAAACTTGCACGATGGAACTTTCGTAAGCCCCAAAAGTGAAGTTATGCGGAGCCCATTCCGAGAATTCGAAGCGTAAACGAAGAATGGACTCGGCGACTGATGAGTGATTGAAAAAGTGTTTAGAGTTATTTCCATAGTTTAGTGCTGAGAGTGAAGGATGTTTGGTATATGTAAACACCCGCAAAATCGATACCGCGCCGAGTGTTAGAACGTGCATACCCTTAATTAGTGGTCGGTCTCCTTTCCGCATGCAACCGCGTCCATCGCCGCCCAACCTGCAAGCAACAACCAGAACCAAACAAAATGCACTTGCTATCGCCAATTGAAAAATCACAGAGTACTCTGTACTCGTCGACAAACAATATGTCGACATCAACAAAATCGATTGGGAGCTGCGGAAGTAGTAATGGCGGTGTCTGTCGCGCCGGTACTGTTACTGCCATGGAGGAACAAAGCAATGGGAAGATTATCACACGCGAAAATCACCGCGAAAATGGTGACGACCACAAAAACACCAACGGCAGCTTTTGTTTTGGTGATAGTGTTAATGGTGAAATTGATGATGAGGATGGTGGTAACGAAAGTGATTCGGACCTGTCGTTCAATGAGTGCGGGGATATCACGCTGGTGGATGATAACGACATGATTTGTGATCCTAAAAACGAAGCCGAAATGATGTTCTTCCAAGTGGTGGAAATGCTTCGTTACGAACAAGAGGTTTGTTGAGTTTATGTGGCTTTCAATTGTTATTATTTAATATTTAAGGTTCAGTGCTTGTATGTCAATAAGATCAAATAAATTCAAATCAAATTGCCCAATCAAATTTTGGATAAAGGACAATGCAATGTCCCGAACGGACAGACAAATGTGAATAATATCATATTCACACTTCAACATATTCATGATAATTGAATCCTTCTTTGGATCCATTGCTCGCTTCGGGCAATTTACAATTAGAGGAAAACAGCTTGCGTTATCTTTTCATATGCAGACACAGCTTAATTCCCACCTGCTAAAATATTTGCATAATCTCTTGGCAGCGAAATAGTTCATTATTATTCAAAGATAATCAGATCAGCTAAATGTGCTTGCAGTTCACCCGTAGCATGTTCAAAATCCCTATCAGATAACTTACAGGACTACGTTCCATTGCATGTTCATTCTGACTTGTTCGAAAACTGCAGGAACTCTCCACCTATAAGTTTTCATAGAAAAATATCTCGGCTGCTCCCTCTAAGAAAAAAGAAATGAATGATATTACCATACAACCAAATCACTTCTACATAATTTTTTTCATTTGAAAAATCTGCAAATTAAAGGATTTCTCATAATCATGAATATCTTCAAGTGTTGTTGCGTCCAAAGAATCTTCTTACAGAGAACATCCGGAGAGACAACGATCCTTGCAGCCGCAGCAGCAGTCGTACAACAAATTTTCAACCGGGTAAAAAGTCGCCAACAGACAAACTTAACTAGCATAATTATGAAAACTCTTCTTTTTTTTTTTTGAATAGATGGAAAAACTTGCTAAGCCTCTCCATACCCTCCCATGGCCTCGATCGCATATTCCATCGTTTTTTTATTATATTTTTATTCTCCAGGAACTTTGGCTACAGTTCTCGGTAACTTATTTTAACACAAAACTAAGATGTCTTCTTGCCAACCAGAAAACGCGACGGTTTAAGGTTTCGTTTAGTTTTAAAGGAAGCCTGGAATAGGCAGACAGGCAGGCAGGCAGGCAAGCAGACAGACAGACAGGCATGGCAACTTGCTTGAAAGAAACTTTTTTCAACATTATAATTACCTGCCTGGCCACTGAATTTTTCCCAATATAATTTTTTCTCGTCCTTCTTGTTTTGAGCTGAACCTACCTTAGTGCTGTTGAACGAGAAAAGTTGCAGATTATGTTCCGGATTACTTTTTCCAACTACAGACTATGAAGTAGTATGAAGTAGATAAGGATGCATATTTTTAAATGCAGGAAGTAAAGATTGCGATAAGGATGGCTTTCGAATAAGCTGTAGTTGGATCAGATAAAAATGTGCTTTGGTAAGATATTAATTTTAAAAGGATTAATAGATGAGGTTGGGATTGCAAATATGAACATGTTTGAAAAATCAGAAGTGGTGGAGAAGTTTTTGTTAGGTGAGATTAGATGGGCAATAACACGTTCGTATGATTACGGAATAGATATGATTGATTTTTTTTTCAATTCGATCTGTATGCATTTTTGAGTAGAACTTCCTTAACGATTAGCCAGCCTTAGCCTCATTAAATAAAAAGGATCTCAAACATGTACGATCCATGTGTGTCCATAGCATTCATAGTGATTCATTAAGTCATGCATGCTTCAATCAATTTCATTTTTTACAAGTCATATAACTTAAACAAAAGGGACGTTATAAAGCCTGTCTGAAGATTGCATCGAGGCAAACACAACGCTGTCAAATTTTGTCATTATTTCTGGTTAGTACATGAATAAACTGAAATGAAAACCTAGTGGAGTGCAAAAATCTTCACGTATGCGAATGAAATTGCGAATGTTCAACAAGGGAAGACTCCGGCAAACTAATTGACCAAGTTATTTTAATTGCAAGTTAACTTAACTCAACTGTCAAAATTAAGTAACCGTCGTTAATGTTAAACCTCCTTTGGGTCCAGACCACTTTTGGTACCACGTTTTGTTATGTCAAAGCAAACATTTGAGCGCTTGGTAAACATTCAAAATAGTCTGTGTTCCAATCAAGAAAAAAGACACCAAATCGGCTTTTGCTTTGACCGCTAAATGGTTGAAAAGTGAAGTGCAGCAATGAAAATTTTTTGTTACTCATGGTACACTGCTGAAGTTTAAAGTCGGGGATTCAGGTGCCTGAAGTTTGCATCGTTGCAAATGCAAAGTTCTCATTTTTTCACCTTTTTGAATGTTTTTTTGAAAATTCGACTCAATATTTTGGTGATTATATTTGAATTTTCGGATGTATTTGCACTCTACTAGATTTCCACATCAGTTTAATCACCCACTGAAAGCAAAATAGTGAAAGTGAAAGCGTAATTTCTTGACACCATCTGCATACACAGGAAAAAAAAATTTCAAGCATACAAAGTGGCGATAAGACCTGCAAAGTTTTCGAAACCAGTAGCATGACGAAGAACAACTGGGAAAGTTACTGCATCTTAAAGACGGCTCATAGCGCACATTATTCGGAGCCAAAATGTGAAGGATACTAATGATATGAAAAAAGTAACCACTAGTGGTACGAATTTTTCGGCGAGATAGATATCTCTGGGCAAATCTATCTAAAGGCTGGGAAACGAAAACCAGTAGTAAAGCAAGAAAGCGCTGATTTGACACGGTTGAAGAGAAAAGTGTACTATTCCTAGTTTCCAGTGTGAGGACGCGTTCAATGTTTGAAGTTTGAACCATTGAAGATATCACATGTGGAACGCCAAGGCCCAAGAAGAGCTCCAATGTATAATAGAATTCTTGTGATTACCCCTAAAAAATTTAAGGCATTGAACTCAAGTGTTATCCCCATTTATTTTTAAAGACAGGATAGTAATACAGCTCGTATCTGTGAAAAAAAAATGGTAGCTAATTTTAATTTATAAAATTATAAGTTGACAAAGGGGATGATATAATATTGATTCGTATGAAACTTGTGTGCGAGCGAGTATTACCCTGGTATTTTACACCTTTCCTTGTTACATAGAAGGCAGAAGGGCCTTCCCCGGTGTCTATCTTTAAAGCCTATCTATGCCTATCCTTAAAGGGTTACCGTTAAATTCATTTACTTTCTTTTCACCGGAAAAATATGTACAATTAACTAGTCAGGCATATGCTAGTTTTGGTCTCAAATTTGTAACAATGCAAGTCCTTCAGCCATTTGCAAAATATCTAAATATTACAGTAGTCGCAAAAAACGGAAAATATGTGTATCGTATTTATGCTGAAACTTGTATAAATCATTTATGCGATTAACATAATGCTACAACGTAATGTACATTCTACGGGTAAAATGTTTGTGATTTCATGCTTCCCCCATTTGACATTATTACAGAGGGTAATGTCCTCTAACAAGATAAAATACCAAAGGACTTGTATTCTATACACTAAAGAACTTCTAATACCCATAAGTAAGTACGTACATGTTTTGTTTGTACATTGTGTGCGAAGAAAAATGAGCACAAGTGCCCTGAAGTATCCCCTAGAGTATGTTGCGTGAAAGGATTTACCACCTTGCATGGTCCAAATTGTCATGAGGTTACCCACGAACATGCAATATATGTTGAAAGCTATGCGCCTTTGAAAATCAAAACCGAATCCCTTTCCACATTTCAACACATACGACGTGCATAGTTGGTACGAGTAAAACAATTCCATTCCGTCGACACTGAAACGTCTGCGTCTCAAATGTTTCTAAGCTCCACAGGGTTTGCACCATTCCTTTTAGGCAACCCAACCGTTCACCACAAATAGCCCACAAACAATAGTCCTGTTGTTTTGAATATTTCCATTTCATTCCGTGCAATTTTCAACTCCATCTTTGGTTTTCACCCTTGCCAGCAGACTTTAAAATCCCAGAAAAGTTCCTTGTGAAATGTGAGAAGAGTAGAGTGGAATGTGAAACTCACAACATGCTTGGCAGTATGGTAACTGAGAGGCGTGATGATAGGAAAATAACTTGTAATAGAATCAGTTAGTTGAGATTTGACAAGCGAAAAAAGGGAAAAAATGACTGGAATATTAGGAAGAGCGAAAAGAATCCTGACAAGTGATTCTAAGAAATTCATATTGAAAAAAATCGTTAAGAAAGTCGAAGAGGAGGGAGATGATGTCTGAAATTTTCCTTCCCCTTGCCACCAACACATTCTTTGTAACACTTACATTGAGAATGTGCATTCTGTCAAGGATACATAGATAAGGGACTACCTTCCACCGAGACCAAAGTTATATTTTCAAAATACCTCATTGCAAGCAAATGATTTATCCGAAATAGATAATTACCAAAATGATTAGTATTGTTCGAAACTACTAACAAATGAATCCCGCAAATCAATTATTTATATTATTTAATTGCTCTCCGTTCATTTTATATGGCATTAGTATAAATACAGAAATGTTGCCCACCGTACTAAACAAATTGACAAATCGCTTCATTTACTATGTTATTGTGTTAATTTGGTACGTAATAAATGTTTCCATTTTGGTATAAATTGCTACCGATCCCTGTGAGACCTTTCAAAGTCACCAATTAATCTAAATGCTATTACAATTTAATTGAGTTTTGGGGATGTTATTCATTCGATGTGCGGCGTACTCCGGATGAAGATCCGTCCTCACATACTCCCTTCCATGTGCTTGTGTAAGCTTGTAATTGATTAAAACTAAATTGAATGAAAAGCCAACATATGTTGCTTTGAAAATCAAATAAAAGTCTCACAGAGCTATCGAAAGGCTTGTGAAATTCTGTTGGTATTCTGTGTTTGTTCAACTAATTTGTCTAGTTTAAAAATAAATCATGCATTCGATAGTCATTGTAATACTCTGAGGAGAACTATTGTTTTTTTTTACGTATTTTACATTGTGTGTGTTTTATTATTGTGTTTTTTGGACCCTTTGCAAGTTTTGCAATCGAATGAAGTGAAATACGAAAGTCCATAGCCTCGCATGTTTTAGTATGAAGACCATTCACGAAATGCCCTACTCTCACATTATCTTCAGATAAGACTTGAGATTCGCCATCGACCGCTACTAAAAACATCGTATTGAGTTTCTATTTTTCATTGAGGGTCTTCAATTTTTATTGATACTACATAGTCATTGATATTATTCCAGTGGATACGGAACCAAGCTATTTCTGATACTGCTATAGGACATCGTTATTCTAATGCAACTCTAAGCACCACGTACTCCACCAATTTGCCGTTAGTCAATAAGCTGACTCGTTCATACGAATGGACCTTAAAAACTACTCGTGGTGCCTGACTACACTATTAGCATTGAGGTTAGTGGAACGAGTCGCAAGAAAACTCTATACGATAAAGGATACTCCATCCACTAAGCTCGATTGAACCTGAGTCGATGGTGTTCATAGACAGGGTTGAAATAATGCGTCAACTTACAACCCCCCAAATGACGTACCAGTCCCTACACTAGCTTCGGTTACTCAAAACACAACTGATAAGTGCCCTATTTTTAGGCTTATAAAAATACAAACGACCTCGTTTCAGCCAGAATAGGCTGCTCAGCTTGTAGGGTCATGGCAGTAACCTGTCATGGGCGCGCCCTAATCCATGATTCAGATCAAAGCGATAAGTCTAAGAATGGATGCTTTTTTTGGCCCTGCATCGAGGGATGGGTGCCCCACTTCGGCTTTGTAGTACACCTGAATAAATGCAGGTACTCCACATTTATGCAGGCCAACTGCTCATAAACAGTTGTACAAAAATCCACATGGTAAAGGATGGACAACATGCTAGAAGAAACAGCGGCATAACAACTACCTAAGACCATTTACAAAAAATAAAACTAGTCGTTTGCCCAGATTGCAAGCAACCACATTCGTTTTTCAAATGCAACCCATGTTAAGAGGTTCAGTGGGGAAAATTGGGCAGTATCCTAGGGAGTCAAACACATTTTCTGGACAATAGGGTAATCCCAGACCACAGATTCTTCGCAGGACGATGTATGCCCGACACCTAAATAGCACTTGTCACCAGGTCTTACCCTCCTCCGACATATAGGATATACACTTTCCATTGACACAACCATTCATTTAAGCTCTCATTTTCCGTCAGCAAGTACACAAGCGCCGATCGAAATCTATACCCGGTGTTTTCCAGGAAATAATACATATGTGACACGCTCTTTTTACGGATAATCTCCAAATCAATCGGCGGGCCCGCATCATGTACTACATCGTATCAGTTGAAACCGTTTTGAAAACTGGCACTCCTCCTCCTGAACACTCCTGGCACACACAGATGCAACACAACAACATAGCATATTCGATAAGTCTTTTGCCAGTTGCATCCGCATCAGTTGTTGCATCATTTACAAACTCCAAGAACACTATTCTTCGTATATTCTTCGAAGTGCACCTCGCTTTAGGCCCCACTGCTTTAGGTTTTACATCGCAGAATCGTCAGTCAAGTCTGTCAAATTAGGCCAGAACGAAAGTCTCTCTAACCAATAATCGTAAATTTCACACTGAAGTCACATAATTGAGGGCACTTCCCTCATACAGGATCCGAGAAAGACTTGCTCGACTGAGTGCAACCTACAGTAGCATCAGCGCAGTCTTGTCAGTGGTGACAATTAAACCTACACGTTCAAACCAGTAATGCACAATGTGCATAAACCTCGCCACACGAACCTCCAGTGGAGACCTACTAAGCAACTAAGGTAAACAAGTACTCAGTATTTGCAGATACTTTACCCAAACCCGCCAGCTGTACTAGAAGGTTAACCATCACCGGGTTCCATATAGATTAACCAGAAAGGAAGCCTTGTGGACATTTCCTTTACGTTGTAAGTTCTACCACATCATCAAGACCTTCAATATATACACTTCTACCAAAAAAGTAACCCAACTTTCTAAGACGAAGCTCCTCGCATGCAACTGCATCCACTTTTCAAGAATTGCTAGGCACAAAATGTGGTCTAAAGCACCCCTGAAGTCAATAAAGACTTCGAGTTCATGGTTGCTAGTACTGTTATGCGATGCAGTCGTAACATAAAGCCTCAACTCGACGGACCATCACCCTTTCTAGCACTTTACCAAATGTCAGAAGTAATGATATGCCCCGATACGAGATCGAGAAGCTTGAACACATGTTTTTTTTTTAAGGATACGGGGAAAAAACCTGGCCGCATTCACTTATCGAAGCGCAACTAAAATAGTGTGCCACATACAGCCAAATTGCCGTTCATGCCGTCATACCCATGTGATCTCCTACATCAGTGAACTATACACTCACATCTATCTCCCAATTCTGCATCGCAGGAGCATGCTCCTGTTCTGTACTTAAGTACGCTTCATTTAGCATGAAAGCCCTGTGTACCGTCTAATAATCAGGAAATAAATTGAACAATCTCATCTAACGCCTAGGTCCCTAAAGTTCGCTGCTATGCCATTCATTATTTAGAAAGGAAATCCTGACATTAAGAAATCCTTTATTAGCAAAATCATTGATACGGTTATTTGTTGAGCATTATTACCAAGTCTTCAACTCGCAAAAATTTTGGCTCTTCAGGACGTTATTGTTCTTCCAATTAAATTTTTCATTTTCAAATCGCGCCAACCGTTTTTTTTTTCACGTTTTTTCAGCTAGAAGACCTTCACTGTAAATATTCCCTAAATACAATGCCTTTTAATGAACCTTCTTTTATGTGAAAGTAATGAAGTAGCCGCTCCACCCTACCAAACTTTGTGTTCACAAGCACAAAAAATGTAAGGAAATGTCATATAGTGAATAGATACATCATACCCCAATTAATATATGTATTAATATATGTAATAATAGCATGTAAAAAGTGGTTTTTTCTGTAAGTGTGACTGTGGATACCTGGAGAATGGCATCACTTTTTGAAACGTTACGCATTAATTCCAATCCTTTTCCCTACTTATGTCAAAAGGCCACTAATGGGTGAAGCATTCATATAAGCAATTTTACAAACAGGCAAATTTTGATACAAAATAGGTTTTGATACAGTTGGATATAGTTTTTGCGATAATGTGACTGAGACTTCATACTCCTTTTGCTTGGGGTCTCCGCCGGAGAGCCCTGAACTGATGGGCCAACTCATATAGGCCTTGGTAATATATTAAAATAATTAGAAATATAGTTCCAACTTTTTCTATAGTCGCGTTTGTCCTTTTTCTAAGGCATAAACCTTTTTTAAACACTGGACTAATAAATGGATCCTCCAACCCTCTCTGCGACCTGTGGCTTGCGAACTCAGTATGTACGCTTAAAGGTAGATTTTTTTTGACAAAATCCAAAAGAGCTCTGTGAAAAAACTAAAGTATCCTAAAGCCTTTGGCACAGCTGATTATGTTTAAAAATCCTCATTAATTTATGAATCACATGGGTCTAAAAACCCTCTTCATGAATATGTAAATGAAATCATGCACATTAGGTCAATGAAACAAACAAAAAGGCACAATCAAAAGACAGACCTTGGAGTCGATTCAAAGATTCCACATATGCCAGATGTACTTTTTCTTTCTTCTTGCATTATTCCAAATGTTTTAGACTTTCAATTTATATTATCACGTCATGTCCAGATCCAGACGCCTTTTCATTACAACGTCGTCCCGTCTTTCGCGGGAAACATATGTGATATGTGAGTGAGCCGTGGTATAATCATTGGAATGGAAGAGATCAGCAAATGGATAGTCAATCAGTCAACCACAACGAGGGCTGTATGTCTTGTAAATATGCTGAAGACTTCTTGCGTTTTGTCGCCCAATGGAATGCAACAGCAAGCTGTTGCCTTTCTCATGCATAAATTTATTCAATTAACATTGTGAATGATATATGCAAAGCGCGAATGACTCGAATCAGAGGCATCTTCGAGGAGTGAGGTGACTAATTCCTTGAATATACCAGTATGCATGTTAACGAAGTGACTGGATTCAAAGTTCTCGAAGTGGAAATAAATATTTTGTTTGTCCCTTTTGAGGCATTGACAAGGACTGTATGTAAATTTCAAGTTGTTCCTTATCATTCGAAACATTTGCGGATATTTCGAATGTTTCTTTAATTGAACCAAGAATGCAATGTTCTTTGAAGTAACAAAATGCACATTCACTGCAGCTAATTTTGTTATCTTTTATAAAGGTGTCCCTACAAGTTTCCACTTGCTTGCGTCTTTCGTATAATATTGAGTGATTTATTCATTTTCCCCAAACGCAAAGACCAATCCAAATCATTTTCATCCGAAAAGGTCCTTCAACATTACTCCCCGTTAACAGTTTCAAGTACCACAAAGAATGAACATAACCGAAGCTTTAATCAAACAAATCAAACTTAATCTACGTAATATATCTTCAGAAAAGTATGTCATATCCTTGAAATATTAAGAAAAATATAATATAGCCGGCATTTATTTCTTTTCCGTTGTTGCCGTTCGTACGGTGTAAGGAATATGGTTCAACCGCTACAATTTGTTTCCTCGTCCGCTCAGTGTTTGCTTATTATCCTGGCATTTTCCAATTTCCGGAAAACATTACACTGTGGTATATAGCGGTTGCGAGCGAAAAACGAGGAACTATTGCAACACCCAAACCGGTAATAAATCGGAAACCATTTCAAATACAATAAATTTCTTGCAACCAATAAAAGTGAAATAAATCAGCTCCTTGTAACAAGCTTTAGTCTGACTCCTATTGAGTTAAACATTTCGAGGAATCTAGTATTGCATATAGCTGGTCCTTGCTCTTGATATTTCTCTGTCTCGATGTTCCTCTTTCCGTTCGAGCTACCAGGCACATCGCATCTTGAATTCTATAAAAAAAGAGTAAGAGTAGACGAAGACGTAGAAGGAAGAAGAAAGTAAACGAATGAAAATATACAACTAACAGTAAATACATCGATTTCCTTGAGAGCTCTTAGCCGGACGATTGTTACAAAAATCCTTCGATATATAGTTTAAATGTCATACAGGAAGAAAATGAATCAAAGGGGAATGATATTTTGTCTTGCTGGATGGGCAGATAGTAAAGGTTGAATGAATCCTTGATAACAAGTACAGGAAGGTTTTATGGCTATGAAATTCGACCTAAAATCGCTTGGTGGCCAAACTGAAAATAACATGTAATTTGAGTAACAATCGATACTTAAAGATATTGTTCTAAGGAAGCTTAAGGATTTTTTTCAAAAGCATGATGAATGGATGTATATTATCTTAAAATAAAAGGATATATTATATCTTAAAGATATAATATCTTGTATCTTTATGTCGGACGTTTAACGGCTGTAGTGCTCCTGGAAACCGTACTGTAGCTTAAGTTGCTGCGCCTATGATTGTTGAACTTGAAAACCTTGTTTTTCAAATAATTCATCTCAAAATATCTTAAACTTTCGAGACAGATCGCAAACCATACGCACAATGCACTTCCGAGCTAATTACATGAATCCTTAAAAATGTGCATCCTGTGCCAAGTGGAAACCTCAAATCTGAAAATCTCCATTCGCCAGTCAAATCCTATGGATCTAAAAATCGCTAGTCAAATCCTTTGGATCTAGGGAAAAAATGACTACTTTAGAAAGGTACGAAAGTAGTTTTTTTTCCAGGGAATTCTCGAAAACACGAAGCCTTAAAATGTCTAACATAAATATTACACCGAGGTTAATTGAATTTTATTTAATATACTATATAATTAAATAATATTTAATAAATAACCGGGAATTTTTTATATTATTTAATAAAAATTTAATAGTTTAATTAATATTTGTGGAGGGGTTCATAGTTCTTGTAATTTGTCAAATTGGGCAGAATATAAAACTTGATATTATTTTTAAGCGATGTAAATTGATATAAGACGGAAATTTACCATTGAAAAGATCTTAACCTTATTCTCAGATTGATAGCTGACTTATTTCTAGGAAATTCTAAATTTAAATTGATAGATAAAAATCGTTCGAAAACAGGTTAATGTCTACCTCAAACTGATCCTGCCAGCTATTGTTTTTTATTTTAATTTATAAAGACCAGTATGGAAATCTCGACGACCTCAGAGGTACGGCACCTGTTTGATCCTTGCATGTCGATAGGATACACCATCTGCAAATATTAGCACCTGACGCAGGAAGCGCAGGACCGATGCTGGTCTAGTCTTTTTCCAACTGCAGAAGCCAATTTAAAAAAAAATAATATTAGTAATAAAAATAAAAGAAAAGCAGTGCTTACTAGAATAGCTATAGAACATACACGCATGATACCCTCTTATCTACTTTTAAAGGACAGAAACTAGACTGTCCAAAGTGCGGTCAACAATATTTGAGAAACCACGCCTTAATTGACAGCTCAAGGCTATTGGACACATGAGCAAATCGTGTGCATGTTAGGAACCTTGGCAAAAGAAGAGATCCTCGACATGAAAAAGTTGACGAGCTCCTACAATTTCTCAAACAAACATTGTGATTGTGATTTTGACCATATCACCTAACCATATCACCTTCTTCATATAGTTGTGATACTTACAAACAAAAAATTTTCAGGGGGAACGTAAATCAAAAATGAAAGAAGAAGAAATAAGTAGGAGGGAGAATATGTACACGTTAACAATTAGTACCACCGCTAATAACCTGGTAGTTGATGCGGTAAGAAGAACTGTCGGTACGTAATGCAACACGCAGTTCCAATATTCTTTAGATTGCATCATTTTTCCCGTTAGGTTTTCTGGAGAGAGCACGCCTTTTTCTCCTAGAAATGGGAACAGAGCCTTGTCTAACTTGCGCACGCAAAGATCGTGTGGCAGGCGTCATCTGTTATCCCCGAACAGAACAAGTAAACTGGGGACTGTGACTTTACCATCTCAGTTTCCGTCACCTATGCCATTCCCGGTGACTTTCCCACACGGCTCATCAGTGCCTTGGAGTCGTCAACCATGACGTTTCCGGTGATGGTCCCAAGTCCCTGATAAGCCGTGTGGTCCACCTTCATCGCGTTTCGTTTACCCATCATTTCTACCACAAAGTTAGGATCCTTGTCCTTTCCTTTCGGCTCTCTCGCCCACCCCCTACATAAGTACATACGTTTCTGTTCTTCTGCCAGAAGTTTAATAGTAACCACCCTCGAGATAACCAGCACCGCACGTTCAGAGACAGTGTGATATACAGCCGCTATCCGCAGAGCTCCTTGCCTCTGCACCTGTGCCGGACGTCCTCGGTGCTACTCTTTACTAAGAATTCTTTACTTTACTAATTTTTTACCTCCATTGCGCTCATCAGCAGACGTCATTTTCTCGAGGTTGGTCCTCTCTTATTGGCCATTAGGCGCCTGAGGGCCGATACTCTCGCAGAAGCCTTGTCCGTTGACACTCGAATCTACTCGACATTTGTTTGACATATCGTGAACGTCAAAAAAATCAAACACACCTTTTTCGTTTTACGTTCAGCAGTTTACAGATTATTTATAAAAAACGCTTAAAAATTTGTTTAATGTATTAAATACCTTCATAACCAAAATATTGCCGCCGGTAAAATTATGTATGAGACAAGCATCAATGTGAGAATATTTTCAAAGTTAAATAATTCCCTTTTTACAAGCATCAAAATATATTGAATAATGGCAGCAATCAATTTCGTAAGTTCATATTTTTCCCGGGGAACCACCTGAATTTAATGTTGAAAGAAGTTCTGCATTGCTTTGTAATACATACAAGAGTTTTAATTGCTGCTAATCCTCAATGTAACCACAGTCATTCAGCACTGGTAAAATGAGGACAGCTTTCCCAGAAATGACTTACATGACAGAACACCGGGCGTGAATCCGTACATATCGAAAATAAACCAGAAAACAAACGCAAATAATTCGCAAAACATTACAAAAGCAAGACTTTAAGCTTTTGGGGAAAAATAATCGTCACGGATGAGAGAAAAATTTAATAATTCTGAGTGGAAAATTTTCAAAAAAATATTAGCCCCTGAACATGATGCATTTATTGCGAAACTCATTACTAGCTTTTAAGCATTGTGGAGGCTCCATTGTTGTCTGGGGCTATATAGCTGGGATGGTGTTGGATATTTTGTTTTTGTTGAGTCCACTACTGATTGTCAAAAGTGGATATTTTGAAAATACTAAAGGAAAATTTTGCACCAATTGTACCCAAAATTATACTTGATGGAGAAGTATATCTTCGAACAGGATAACAATCCAAATCATGCTTCCAAAAATTTGTCGGAATGACAGAATGGCTACCTTATCGACTTCCGAAGACTCTTGATTATCCACCTCAGTCCCCAGATTTCAAACCGATTCGGTATCTTGGGAGAAAGTTTTAGAGAGAACAACTTCTAAAAAGGAGGAACTAAAAAGCGCTTTAAAAAAAGAATAGGCTAAACTCTCATGTGAACAAAACAAACTCGCCAATTTCATAGCTTCAAGGCTGAATGCAGTCAATCACTTCGTAGGCAATCAGACTAAGTACTAAAAACTATCTAACTTTAAGTTTTATTTCATGTTTTCGATCCCTTTTTTGCTTTTTCGACGCGAAAAATCAACTGTTTTCAGATTTCAAACTAAATATTTAGTTTGAGTTCCGGACATTTTGAATAATCATTGAATCCGGTCAGTTTATTGGTGGGACCCACTGCATGCCCGTTTTACTGAGTTTTTTGAGGCCACGTTTCACCAGTATTGCAATCGAAGTAAAGCCTAATATTTTGAATAAATTAGACCGAAACGAGTCGTTAAAGCTGTTAAGACAAAAACCAAGGGAATAAGATGACAGACATTTTAGAGAATTTTCGAAAACAGTTCAAAAAGGAATGGAACAAATTTTGGCTTGTATTATTTTATTAGATTTTAAAATGTGTGTTTTTTTAATTAATTTTTTCAAAGAGGTTTTTCAAGGAGATTATCAACCAAAGTATTTCAGTTTGTCAATATCAAATCCATGCGACTGTATTTTGGAAGATTTGTTTTCTAGTCTTGTTTTGTCTTTTTGCATGCTAACTCGGTATAAAGAATAAGTCAATACCGCCAAAAACATGGAGAGGCAGCTTCTGCGAATTGTGTGTCATAAGCATAATGCAATCAATATGCTTAGGAGGGAAAATCTCATCAAACTTGGTTTCTAAGTCAGGATTCTCAAAAACGAGCACGGATCGTATTTGAACAAAAATACTAGGCAACCCTATTGAGTAGGAGTACCCTACCTAAGGTAGCCTACCTTAGAAATCTCAGACCAAAGCTTGGACGGGTCTAGGTTCCCTGAGTACGCAAAAGACTCAGTCAAAAGTGAAAGGAACAATGAAGATATCCAATGAGCACTAGTTAAAACACTTACTACTGTACAACTACATTATCTACTACGATTAAAACAACAACTTCTACTACAACTACTACTTCTTTTACTGCGACTACTACTTCTACCACTAATACTATTAATACTACTCCTACTAATACTACTACTGCTTCTACTACAACTACTTCTGCTTCTACTACAACTACTTCTACTATTACTACTACTACTGTTTCTACTGCTACTGTTTCAACTACTACTGTTTCTACTATTTCTACTACTACTACCACTACTACTACTACTACTACTACTGCTACTGCTGCTACTACTACTACTACTAACGTTTTGCGTTCAAAAGTTCGGGGACTGCCTCCAGGAATCCTAGAAATCGCTTAAATGATTTGCACGATAATGCACTCTACTATTGATCATTTTGGATAAAAGGCCTCGAATCGGATCCTTGTCCACTTTGTAGTCCTGATCTGAGTCCATAGTCACTTTGTCTATGCACTAAGCAGAAAGAATTACCTTCGCACGTTTCTTGACGATGGAGATCTTCCATAGAGAAGTGACTCCACCGGTTTCGATACTCAAGAAGAATGGGATGCTGAACAGATTCGAAGCACTTCCTTGCAATCGCAGGATGGATCACATTGAAGATCTGGAATATCTCTCATTTTCTTCATTAAAATTTCGCGATTTAAAACCAAATGTGGATTACTTCTTGACAACGCTGGTTTTTGTAACATAACTACATTCTTTACACGTGGTAAACCCATACATTGCTGGGATATTAAAATTGTATCCTATTGTTCCGTTACCAATGAAGCGGATCTAAAACATATACATGTACAATAAGTACAGAATTTTCAGAGGCGATTGTTGCGGAACTGATTACTATTATAAACTTAGAAAATGTTTCCAAATTTTTACGAGATTGGAAGAAAGTCCGTCCAATCATATTAGTCTTCTTTTGTTTAATTTAAATTTCCATGTTAACTGCAAACATCGTCACAAGAAACATTCTTTTCCTTGAACCTTTCAAGTCCTGCAAATATTTAAAGGTGCTCTAAAAATTCGATTTGGACAGAGCACCTACGAAATAAATCGAATCTATGATTAGGAGACCTTAGCATAGAGTCAAGGTCCACGAGTGATCCTTGTCTGGCATTCTTCAATTTTAATTGTGAATTCTACGCGGTAACTTTTTAATTTCGTGCTTCATGAAGCTACAATAAATATAATATCTATGTTCGTATTTCGCGACATCTTATACGAAATTCGAAATCCTTTCTTTCTTAAGGACGAACTACCTTCTGCCTTACGATGAGCATCACTAACGCATGTTATTTTTTGATTGATATGCGCATGGATCAGTTAATTATGCTTCGGATTCGCCAATGGAGCGTAAATTAATATGAAAGTAATGAATAAACACAGGAAAATAGAAACTGGAAAATTCCGTATAGCTGCTCGATCGATTAACGTAATCTGAAGAGCTTATCGCAGTCAATCAATGGAATATTGATTGTGTGGCAAAACAATATTTCAGACTTAATAAGCGCCAATGCTCGCTGAAATAATTGACTCGTGGAAAGGAAAGGAATTGCTGGCGCCTTGCATTTATCTGTTAATAGCAGACAATTGATAAATTGCGAAATGATTGTAATTGTGTTAATTGGATATATTGGTCGTGAAAGAATTATAGCCAGTGTTAGTTGCGTCTTGGTTGTGGCTAATATAAGGCAGATTTTCGATAATGGGTAGGTAAGCTGGGTCCAAGTGTGTAACACATGGAATATATTCCAAATTCATGGTTGATATGTAAATTACCATTAGATAGCTTCGATTCTTCTCTTAGAAGGACTGTCACCATGGGTTGAGGGTGGCACAAAAATATATTTCTGGAAAATAAAGGATCCAAGTCGTTTGAGTAGTCCATATAAATTTATTTATGTTCAATGTGTGTATTACGTTCAATCATATAACACTTTGCTGTCGATGTGGTTGAAATGGAAATGATGAGAGCAAAAGCATCGTACAATTCTCGGAATCAGCTTTACCTCGTAACCGACCAAAACTTTCCCATCTTCAGAATTCAATAGCTTCCAATAAATCCTGAACTCTCCAGGCCCTCCGCCCTTCGCAGATTCTCTAGTATTCATTGCATACAATTTTTACCCTACCAGCAGTTATCGTTAGCTGTTTCATTATTTCCAGTGGAATGCATTCCCATAGGAAGAAGGCACTATTCCCTAGTGTTGAGTGCTCGTTCTGCAATAACAATGACTTTATTTTCCTGGTTGCGACTGGATGGGTCATTGCAGAAATGACGATAGTTATAGCAGGAGGCGAAGCAGTAGTTGTAATTTTGACGCTGTATGTGGAGAAAAGTTAGCGTCGTTGTCGACGTCGTTGGACGTTTGGCTTTTTGAAACGACATCCTTTGTTGAATTTTATGGCCCTTGAGTAAATTGTTGTGCCCCAGAAGCACTTTGTCTTCTTATATCACTTTAATTGGATATCCCGGCGGGTTGACATGGTGCTCTCCTGAGTCTGGCAAGTCTGGTCTAGGTCTCGTTAGACTCATCGAGCCGGCTGCGATTCTTTAGGACTAAATCTGACCAAGTTGAAGCGATGTTTGCAATAGTAAGGGGGGTTACTAAACTATGGACCATAGTAGAGAGAGATCTCGGTTAGCTAATTTGTTACGTCTCGAATAAAATTTACGATTTGGTGTTTATTTGTTGTTTTCGCTTCATATTGGATTCGTATTGCAATTTCATATACAGAAATTGCGGCAGTACTTAAATGCTATCTAAAAGAGCACTTTAAGATGGAATTCCACTTATTTAAATGAAATT
Organism: Stratiomys singularior; assembly: GCA_954870665.1. NCBI lineage: Eukaryota > Metazoa > Arthropoda > Insecta > Diptera > Stratiomyidae > Stratiomys > Stratiomys singularior. Next base: position 157,560,234 of record OX940878.1, on the reverse strand, counting down.
TTATGTGCTTCAGGATATCGTTGGTTGTGTAGTTATACTGAATAGGTTGATGTTTGTTTTACTTTTACAACTACAAATGCTAATATTTATTGCAAGTTGATTGAACGTCAATAAAAGCTTGAATCTATGAATTTATATAAATAATTGACAGACACAGTTGGCAGGTACTAGTGGAAACACATTAGTGTGTTCTTGATGCAAGTTATATTCCAAAGGGTATTTTTCGACAAGTTAAAAAGTTGTGTCTTCTAATATCGCAAAGCCCATGGAGCTTCTGAGGATTTTTTTTCGTCTGATTTGTGATAAAAGTTTGTTGATTCATAATTTGGTTGAGCAAGTTAAAGACTTAAATCTTCAATTACTGAATAGCCGATAGAGCTTGTGATCAATTGTTTTGGTTTGGTGCAAACGGTCTGCCCTCAATTTCAAAGCGCTTTAATTATGGGTATATTGAGCAAATTCCATTCCATTCCAATGCCAATCCTAGCCCCATATCATCATCATCCTCAAATTCATCTTGTTCAACCATATTTCTAAGTTATGGTGCAGCCTCTCTTACATATTGACCTCATTGCTTTCCAATTCTGCCTGTTTCAGCTATTCTCATCCAAGATGTGCTTGCTATTTTCTGTATCACCATCGAATCTTTGGGCGTCCTCTCGGTCGTTTGATTCCTCTTAGGTACCACTGCGTTAATCTTGTGGTACATCTGCCGTCCGTCATTCTCGCCAAGTGACCGGCCCATCGCCATTTCAAGGATTTCGTTCTACTTATCTTGTCTTTTACTCGGGTCCTTTCTCGTATCCACGATAGTCTCTTGTGATTCTTGTCTCTAGTCTCTATCCACGATAGTCTCTTGCCTTCATGTAATGCCCAGCATGCATGTTTCCATGACTCTTTGGGCAACCTGGAGCCTCTGCGTTAGCCTTGTTGTCAGAGCCCATGATTCACTTCCGTAAAGCAGGACTGGTAGAATCGATTGATCATAGGTTTTCTTCTTCAAGTACACCTTCAATTTAGGCTTGAATGTAATCGAATTCTTCTCGAAGGCACTCCATGCCATCTTCATTCGTCGATTGATTTCTGGTAGTAGTGAAGTGGATTTTTATTTTAGCTGACCAGGGTATACATATTCTTCGACTATTTTGAGTGTAGTGTTGTTCACTTTTGTGTGTCCTTGAGTGCTTATATAATCGTTGAACATGATCTTGGTTTTGCTTACGTTCATTTTCAAGCCTACTTTTCCGTTAGCCGCGTCGAGTTCATTCTGCTGTTCTTGTTATTCCTCTTGACTATTGGCTATCAGGACTACATGTATATCATCTAGAAATCTCAAGTGGTTGAGGTGCTCACCATCGATATTGAATCTTTTATTCTCCCAATGTAGAGTTCGGAAGAAACCCTCTAATGTGGCGATGAAGAGAATTGGCGATATGGTGTCTCCCTGTCTTACCCCTCTTTGTGTAGGAAACTCTGAAGTGTCTTCTAGTACTTTGAGTTTTGCTCTGGCATTGCTCACTGAGGCAAAGGCTTACTCAAAGTCGACGAAGGCCAGGGCTAGGGGTTGCTCATACTCTTTATACCCTTTATACTCAAGACTTGCCGTTATGTGTGGATATGTTCTGTAGTGCTGTATCCACTTGAAGCTAGCCTGTTCCCATGGCTGTTCGCCATCTGTGGATCTTTGTATTCGCTTGCTATTGAGTTCGCGAATATTTTGTAGAAGACCGATTGTAGACTTAGTGATCTTTAGTTCCTAATGGAACTTCCAGGTTTTTCCAGGTTTTGCCTGCTTATTTGAGTAGTTCAGCAGTGATAATGACGGTATCTGCCGTTTTATCATTATTCATGGTGTTGATAGTCGTCTCGACCTCTTCCTCTAGGATATTCAGGGCATTATCGTTGGTTGCAGATAAAGCAGTTATTATTTAGTTTGAAGTCGAGTTATCTGGAGCCATATATAGGTCTCGGAAGAAGTTGGTGATTGCCTCAATTATTTCCTGTCTATCAGTGAGTCGGGTGTTGTCATGATTTACGGCTTTGACTTTTTTTGCCAATGAGGAGTGCACTTTTGGCCTTCGGGATTCTGTTGTGTATAATTGCATCTTCCACCAGTCTATCCTCATACTTCTTGATATCTTCAGATATAATCTTCGTTACTGTTTTGCAGGTTTCTGTGTATTCAAGCCTTTCGATGTTTGATGATTCTTTCATTCGTTTTCGATTTCTGCCTCATATACAGTAGTCAAAGTTATTTTTTCTAGCAAGTGAAACCTTAATTGAACTCAGCTATTCCGATCATTGGTTTTTCTGTTTGAAAATTGAATTTCTCGTAGTGATTCAGTTTTTAACCAAAGACGTAGCTTTTAATAGAAGCTACACTGTTATGTACGATAATAATAGTTTTTCATATGCACGAATAAAAATTTGTCCAAGTTGTTCCATTAAGGAAGAGTTTCATTAAGTGGATCCTGCTGTTGTTTCGCTAAAGAAGAGTGTCATAGTACATTGTCTCATGTGAAGTAGACCTGGCGACAGTTACTTCTCGAGAAAATATCCAAAAGGTGGTTAAAACTTGTCCTGAGCGATCATCAAATGAAAAACGAAACGAAAAAAAAGCAATTGGCCCATTAAGGCGAGATAGATACCATGAACTCAGAGAGCTGTGCAAAAACAACCATGTGTTGACTTCTGGTAACAATTTTTAAACTTTTATTCCTTCAAATGGGAACGGTGATGAGACAATGAATCTCTGCTGTGATCCCACATAAAAATGTGGGAACATCAGAAAACGTGTACCATGAAAAGGTGCTAATGTCACCCAAAAAATGGGTAGAACTTTCAGGAGCGCAACACAGTTATCAATGGAGCTTCCCGATAATATCTAAGAACAAACGAGAAAGTATCTGAGAACATACTAAGAAACAAATGAGAAAAAACTCACCCGAGATATACGATTGTTCATGATAATGCTCCGATCAACGTAAGTCTAATTTTGGCGAAAATTGACAAACAAAGAATGGTCCGGTTGCATAAAGTCCAGTCGCTGCCACCTCGGATTACTTTTTTTTTAAATACAAATTAGATCTGCAGAGATAATAGATACAACGAAGTCCCGACATTTACACATAGCTAGTGATCAATTTGACGGAAAGAGTCGGAGTTGGGCGTACTTTTTAGCTGGTAGTTAGGATACTGGTACTTATTCGACGTTGTGAAAAATGTAATTCAATAAAACGAGAATGAATTTAAAAAAATTTTAACGTCTTTTGCGATTTTCATGAATTGTGTCATTAAAATTCAAAGTTTTTTAAAAATCAGGTATATATTCAATCAGATACAGCTAAAGATGAAGAAGATAGAGCTAATACATGCTCAAAAAATGAGACTGTTTTGACGGTGACATCACATGTTTCTGTTGATTCTATTAAAAAAAATCCCTTCGCAGTCATAAGTTACCCTGTGAAAAGTGAAGTATGCAAACCTGGATGTATCTACACACATACCTCGCACCCTGCGAACCTTCTAAACTTCCTTTTTTACGGTATTTGAAGTGTGCATCGATTTTTTCATTATGTTAATATTTTTAGATACTGAGTATTTGCAAAATTATTATAGTAATTTTCATATGGCACTATATTGTACACACACATAACTTGGAGTTGTTTGCCATGCCGTGAACAATTGTACTGGTATGAACTCATAACATGTTACACGTTATCCTGAATTATTGTTACTAGAATATGAATATTCTCGACAAATAATATTTATTTTCTAGTTAAAATAATTCAGGATTACATGTAACATCATATGAGTTTCATACCATATTAATAACAAATCTTATAAGCACGATAATCAATTGAAAATTACGTAAAGAAAATTAAGGCCAAATATAAATTTTAAGTTCTTATCAATGGCACTTGAATTTTACCATTACTGACATTATCATATTTTTCCACTATCTTAGAAATGATATTATAACCCTTGAAAATTCTAAAAGGATCAAATTATATTTTCTATTTACAGAAAATGCGACAATTCCAAAAAACGCTGGAAGACTTGAGTTCGCGAGTTGCTTCTGCTGAAACGACAACATCAACATGGACTGTCCCGAACAATGCCAACGAAGCCACCGAACAAATGCAACACTTACAACGATTAAGGGATAAAATGACAACAGCTTGTGCCCTCCTTGATGATTGCAACGAGCAGCAAGGTTTCTTCACAGCGAATCATGTTCTAGTACCGACACCATGCCTTTCCAAACTCGAGGACTTGAACACAAGGTAATATTTCGCCAAAAAAGCTGCGAGAACTAATTAATTTTATTATTTATTGTCTCCAACCTGAATGAATAATAATATATGAAACATTCACCAAGAGGAAAAAATGACACTTTTACAATTCATCTAAATCACTCTGTGTATAAAAGTATACACAAAAGGACATAATCTAGCATTAAATAAAGTAGGGCACAACGTGTTGTATCCAGCCTCCATTCATTTGCATCCGTCTACTATCTATCTATGTATTTAATTTAAATTCTCAAGTGTAATTCATCCATTCGCGACAGCTTTACATTACTGCATTCGTCCTCGTCGCCTGTCGTTCTGATCCTGAACATTCAACATTTGTGTTGTTGTTATTCAATGTGGTGTTAATGTATTCAAATTGCGTCGTCCTAATCTTCGCTTCACCATTCTCGTGGCTTGATGTTCACACGGAATATGTCCTGGTTGCGGTTTGATGCAGGATACTACAGATACAAGATTGTCTGCCAGCGGAAGCATATAAATGAAGTATCACTTAATGGTATTTGGAGAATTAAAGTTTTGTTTCCTGAGTTTACTGTGAACGGTGATTTGCAATCGAATTGTTGAAGGTTGACATAAGTCAGGGCCAGGAAAAGTGGAAAATGTAATGATATTTATTTATGTTGAGCTCTTATAGTGCTGAAACTTTTTGGGTTACGTATTTACGGCGTATAATAATAGAAGTTATTTGCTGGCTTACATGAAGGGAAGTTGGACGTTAAGGTCTTAATTTTCTTTCCTGTCAAATGAAGGATGTTTACCAAAAATAAATTAATTTATAATGCTGTCATTTTACGCATTCGAACGTACTATTATTATTGTCCAAAATCACATTCGGTTTTCTTTTGTTAGCTGTCCATCGCGTCTATTTTGTGTTCACTTCCGTGTTTAAATTTGATTAATTTTCACTGTTTACTTATTTTCATTTGTTTCCTTATCATTTTATCACAGAAAATCGCTATTTAACTGGGTCGCACTGATCAACTGACCGACTATTAACTCCGCCCTATCGCTGCTTAAACATTTGATCTGGCCAATTTACAAATCGAAGTTTTTCGTGTACAGTGTTTCGTGTCCTGATAATTTTTCTTCCTTTGAAAAAATTTCTATGTAAAGTAATTGACCTTGCAACCAGATTAGGTTCTTCTATGCTTGCTCACCTCAGCGATTCCCAACATTTTTTGGATACGGCACAATTTTATTAGACCATGTTATAAGCTCCGAAAACTTTCCTAGCTCTATTACCTCAGTGGTCGCATGGACTCAAATACAACAGAACAGAAGTAACCTCAACATGAACATCGCGTTTATAGTTATTGCTCATAGAATCAATTAAGAATCCGTTTATACTAGATATGTTGATAATATCAAAAAGTAAGGTGAAATTGTTTATAAATTGTTAATTCTTTATTTATTCTTCCAAATCAATTTCATCCCCTTCAAAGTAATCCCCGTCCGATAAAACGCACTTTTGCCAACGCTTTTTCTAATCCTCGAAGCAGTCGAAATAGTCTTTTTCCGGTATAGCCTTCAAGACCTTCTTCGATTATAACTTTATCTCCTCAATCGTGTCAAAACGGCGTCTCCGCATTGGCCTTTTGAGTTTGCTGAATAGCCAGAAGTCACACGGAGCCAAATCAGGTGAATACGGTGGTTGCGGAACTATATGAGTTGAGTTTTTGGCAAAAAAGTTCCGAAGAAACAATGCAGTATGACATGGTGCATTATCGTGATGGAGAAACCAAGAGTTGTTCGCCCATAACTCCGGTCGTTTCAGACGAATAGCTTCACGCAAACGACGCATAACGCTCAAGTAATATTTTTTGTTGACAGTTTGGCCCGGCGGAAAGAATTCATAGTGCACCACACCACGATAATTGAAGAAAACTGTCAACGTGACCTTTATTTTTGATTGACTTTACCGTGGTCTTTTCGGTCTTGCTTCACCTTTTGCACGATATTCTCTGGATTGGTCGGGGGTTCCAGGGTAGCATGCGTAAATCCAAGTCTCCTCTCCAGTAATGATGCATTTAAAGTGGTCCTGATAGTCAGACAGCAAAGTTTCACACACATCAACGCGACGCTGTTTTTCCAAAAAATTGAGCGATTTTAGCACCAATCGAGATTTGACGCGTTTGAGACACAAAACATCTTTCAAAATGGTTTGAGCTGAGCCAAATGATATTCCAACACTACCAGCGAGGTCTCTAATTGACAATCGACGATGTTCAAGCACCAAATCTTTGATTTTTTAAACGTGGCCCTCGTCTATAGACGTTGATGATCGTCTAGAGCGCGGTTCGTCTTCAACGGGTTCTCGGCCCGCTTTTAACTCGTTGCACCACTTATAAACGTTTTTTTGTGCCATAGTTTGATCACCAAAGGCCTTCCGCAACATTTTCAACATGTCCGCACAAGAATATTCGTTTCGCAAACAAAATTTGATGCAAGTTCTTTACTCAAAAAAATCACCCATTGTAAAAATCGAAAAATTCACTTTTGGTTGTTTACAAAAACACGTGTAACTCAGAGATAATTAAACCTTTTGACAAACAGACGCTTGGCAAATGTCATAGACTGTCCTACCAACCTTGGGAAAAAAAACCTGCCGTTCTAATGCCCGGAAGTTTTAAATGACAATGTCACCTTACTTTTGTATACAGTAGTATAGTCGGTTATACATTTTTCTGAAATCGTAATAGTATAGCCGAGGAATAAATCTGCTACTAGTCTGTTCTGGAACATTTACCAAAATTTTGGGCGGTTATAAGTAGACAAAAGATTCAGAAGACTTGAATTCCCTCGCATCACCTAATGGTGTTATACTTGTATTCTAATATTTGAAGATTGAGTTCTTACACTGGTTCAAAAGGAAGTTCTTTCTATTGCATACCTGGCCTTACAGTGTAGCATTGCAAATTAAAAAGTGAGCAATCCTCGCCGACTTTTTCTTGAGCGCCTAAATCAATATCGACAGCCAAGTGACTTTTCACACCTGCTTCATTCTCCTCTGGCTCCGAATCGGACACATGGACTTCTTCTTGACATTGACGTTTTTCATCTTCGCTAATCTTTAATTATTCTTCCTCTTCGACGTCTGTCTCCAGGGGCCAAAATAAATAAATTTTAGCCTCCAGATGTCACAAAAAATAATAAAAAACAATTGGAACCGAAGAAGATAGTAACATACTGCCGAAATATATATATGTCAAACAATAAAAACAATTAAAAAAGAATTTTTCTGAAATGTAAAAAAAAATATTCTAATTTTTAATTTTTTCAGGATGAAACTACTTCAAATCGCAATGGATGAGCGACAAAAAGTTCTTGTAAATGCTGGTGCAAATCAATCGATGGGCAACAGCGAAGATGGCCGAACGACATCCAATAGCGGTACTATCGGACCATTGCCTAATCTTGGACAAAGTGTTAAGCCACCATGGGAACGTGCAACGACCGCTGCAAATGTGCCTTACTACATAGAGTTAGTTGCAAGACATCAAATTAACTATGAATAATTTATTCAATAATTCAATTAATTAATTTTGCAGTCATGAACGGGAAACTACTCATTGGGACCATCCCGAAATGATCGAATTGATGAAATCTTTGGCTGATTTGAATGAAGTGCGCTTCTCTGCGTATCGAACGGCACTAAAACTGAGAGCAGTTCAAAAACGATTGGGTTAGTATTTAATTATAATTACGTTATATACAACCTTAAAATACAAAATGGCTTTCCCTTCATATCGGCGGCTCAGCTGAAATCTTGATCTGATTACAAAGTCAACCCACCCTCGGCCTTCCATCCCAATAAATATTTAATCTAAATTGAGGAGTGTCGCTCACCAGAAAATGAATTACAAACTGGAAGACGTGCACGTCCTAGCTTCCCTTTCACAAATTCCATCCAGATAATCGAGGATGTGTTTTCGTTCAGATTAACCCTTATCAATCACATGCTCTTCTGCTTAATCTTCTACATCTCTGTACGACATGAGGGAGCACTTTATAAAGATTTACCTTTTATGTACCTGTAGGCATCTGATTAACCACCGCAATAAAATGAAGAGTGTATCCTGACCCTAAGTAGGTCCCTTAAGAACACGCACACACTCACACACGATTTATCTTGAATGCCCTTGCTATCGCTTACACATCAACTTCCTATTTGAAGGAGTCATTTTCTCCATAGTTGCGTTGCTTCCATATGAAACGAACGCGTTCCGCATTTTACAGCAAAGCCGCAGGCCATGGAAGGCTCTCGTGAAGATTTTTCTTAACATTTCTCAAACTCATTGCAGCCTTGGACCGTATCCCCATGTCGGTAGCAATCGACTCATTTGATCGTCATGGCCTTCGAGCACAAAATGATAAATTGATCGACATACCTGATATGACGACTGTCCTGCACTCCTTGTACGTCACCATCGATCAAATTGATTTGCCATTGATGCTGGATTTGGCCATTAACTGGATCCTAAATGTCTACGATTCGCAAAGGACCGGACAGATAAGGGTGCTGAGCTTTAAGGTAAGTGAAAAATCGAATGAACGTTTCGTGATGAAAAGGAGCTTGATGACTTTCCACTTTTCCTTCTCGACATAAATACATACATATCTTTTCGTTCGTCCTTTTATTTGAAACTTATGATACGCATCTTGTAAATGTATTATACGGTCATTTAGGTTGGACTGATATTATTGTGCAAAGGACATCTTGAAGAGAAGTATCGATATCTGTTTCGATTAATTGCTGACCCAGAACGGAAGGTTGATCAAAGAAAATTGGGATTGCTGTTACATGATTGTATACAGGTAAGTGTTTGCATTTAGTTTGTAAGCAGGAAATTATCCTGGGTGGTCTGTATGAACATTTAACGATAAATTACAATAGAAGACGGTTTCATGTTATTCATGAAAATTTATTTTATCATAATAAATTTTAGGAGCAGATATAAAAAAAATTGAGATTCGAAAATTTTTGCATTACTCACAATCACTGAGGTCTTTGAAATGTAAAAACGCACCAGGTTGCGAATGTCCTTGCGCCTATTGAGCCATATTGAATTAAGATACATCATAGAAGAACCAGTTCGAACCAGCTCGAAATTAAAATTGTATCTTAAGAAAACGTAAAGAATTCAATTCTCAGAAGACTGGAGTAAATACGCAATACAAATCTAGAAATCAAAATCTACTGTTGCTTTTCTATCTCTTTCTCTCAGTGGCTAGGCGGGAGTGATTCCGCTGATTTCCGTTGACGCTATGATTCCACCTATGCATTCGGCAGGCATCTTTCGGTTTCTTACGACATCTTGCTGTTTCTAAAATTGAAAATTCCTCTGCCTCGGATGAATCCAGTCACGCAAATACGAAATAAGAACCTACAGCGAATGCAATGTTTTACACGAAGTGTTTTCCTTTGCCTGATGCAAAGGAAACATTGGAGGATGCTTCGCTCCAGGTTCCGGGCAGTAATACCACCTAGTAATTATGAATACAAGATCTGCTTGCGTGAATAGTTTTCAAAATCTGCTTAGAAATGATTTCAAATGGGGACACAAAAATAAGTTATCGCTAGAGTGATACGATTGGGGGAAAAATATTCAAGACATTAAAGTCACTTAAATGAGGATAAATATTATCAATAATGTGAAAATAGTAGGAAGCTAATAACACGCTACTTGACACGGACTCGTGATATCATTCTCGATATCAAACTTTATTACGTAACGCAAGGGAAACAAGGTGAGGTCCACAGGGTGTCCACCCTTCATCTCATTATCATACATGTTTTCGGTTTGATTTTCCTGTTTCAGTACCTTTCTCGCGTTTTCTCGCGATAACTGATATCCGTTTAACAGACACGAATGACTGAAATGGCTGTCAAGATAAAATTCTTTCCTTGAGGAAAGGTCCTTAAGGATTGACGGCGCGACAGCCCAAGTCGCATGTTGGCATTCAGAATGTTATAAATGTTACAATTACTGAGTTTTTATTTGAACTTAAATGACTTAGCTGGGAAATTATTAAATTATTTATAAATGTTCAGAAACAATATTCTGCGAGACTTATTCTTAAAAAACTATCGAAACTGTTCTTGGGACGTTAGTCTTTCTCTTTTTCGCTTTGATTCAATATTTCTAAAGCCTTTTTAGTTTTAAGAAAATTATTTGAACATCGTTGCTACAAAATAACGCAATTTAAACAAATATGCTCCTGCTGCTTCTAAATCTTTTATAATCTTGAACAAAGCTCAAAGAGCAGTCCTCGCTCTGAAAGTTCACTTTATTTGCGAAATTAATACCTTTTCCTGAAATGATTTCCTTTCTCTTTTTCCATAGGTTCCGCGGCAACTTGGTGAGGTGGCGGCATTTGGCGGTTCCAACATAGAGCCTTCAGTTCGGTCGTGCTTGGAAAGAGCCGGAATCTCACAAGATGGTAAGCAAACAAAAAGCAATAATAATAACAACCTTTAAATAATAGGATGACGTCGATTCCTTAGCAGAAATAAGATTTTCAGCGGTAGGGAACTCATAACGATTGCGAGCTGAATCCATGTTACAAAAGCATAAATAATTTAGAACTTGAGCAGATTCTGAACTGCGAGCGAGGTTTGAATTCATTTCGGTAACTTCATCACCCAAAATCAAAGCGGATCCTAACTAAATAAATAAAATATCACGAAGAAAAACTTATCGAATTTTCTCTCCGTCAATCTTCAATATTTATAATTTATTTACACAACAATTTTAACAAGTAAACTCCATTTCACAAAACACTGAGTCCCAAATCACTGCCAAGGACGCAAACGATGATTTTCAAACAAAGATCCACTTCAGATAAAGTGAGGAAAAAGTTTTCCTCTTTTTGTGTGTGAAAATCTACGTGATGTATCATTTTTATGACTGCCTCATAGAGTGCCAAGATTTCATGGAAGACATTTCAGGGGGTATGAGCTTGAGTATAACAATGCACGTCTGTATGTTGAGTGGCATTCAAGGATATAAAAACGTAGAATGGCCCCATATATCATCTCCTAAGGATGTCTATTCGTCATATTTTCGAACGTATTCAATAAAGATTTTTGTTCCGTACATTGGCTTCCTTGGCTGTAAGGAAATCGTTCCATCAAGCAGCCCATTCAGGGCTTAGGCGTGTGCGTGTGTGCGTCTGAGGGTGCACATGTGTATGAAAATGAGAACGTTAGGGCTCTGCATGAGCGAGTAAATAAAATTACTCAGTTGTGACATATTATCGTTATTAACTTAGTTATTTCCGAAATTAATTAGAGAAGGAAATATGGCTTTAATATTTCTTATCTTTCATCCGGATGAGGGAGTGGTTGAGATTTACTGAATTGTTAAAATGAGGATGTTTCAAAGATTTTTTGTCTGCGATAAAAAATTGTGTGCATTAAGTCGACCGGATTGAGTTTTGAAAGTGAATTGAGGGAGGGTTTTATTTAAGCCAAAGCTGAAGCAATGGCAAATTCAACAAACAAACGACGTAGATTTCAGCTTGCTGTTTTAGATTGGTATTTATTTTTGTAAATAATATAGAAATAATAGTTTAGGCCGATAGGAGTACTGATTTATTGGACTTATTTATCACCACATATAGCAGAGAATGAAATAATTAGCCCAGCCCAAAAAGCTAGGCTGTGGAAGCCAGCGTTGATCCCCAGAAATGCAATGTACTCTTTAAAAAACCCTTAGTTGATCGTACACTGTGAGATTTTGAGATGAGATTTTATTGTTTATTTCGTCCACTTCGGCTCTATATCAAGGTTTTTAAGTTTTTTGTTCGAAAGAGCATTATTATGAATCACCGCAGGGATGTACACTTTGTCCTCATTACTTAGTAGAGGACGATTACGTAGGTGGACCTCCCAGGCAAGTTTTGTAAGAAGCAGCAGGGAAAATTACTCGAAATATAAACGCTGATGGTCTTTTCCATTTAACGAGAAGTAAAAACATTAAACATCAAAATTGCGCAGGCAAACTCAGCAAAGGTGAATACAGTCAGAACTTCAAGAAGAGAATATAATCCAATTGAAAATGCATCAAGAAATGATGGAGTTCATTTCGTTTGTAAAGAAGGAGGAGTCGAATATGGATCAGACCCAGAGCCGCTGATGACCTTAGACTAAAACAGAAGCTAAACTGGTTTTCGACGATTTTAGGAAATCAAGTAACGGTTTTTAAGAACCAATGATTGGATATAGCCTCCTTCAAAGCTTGTAGCCAATTTCTGTAGAATAAATTCGACTTAAAAATAATGGATTTGACCCACTTTTAAAGGAACCCAACGAAATAGAATTTGACTACAAAGAAAAGATACACGTCTTCATAAATAAATTTGATCAACAGTTGAAGTAAAGCTAACTTTCCGAAAAAAATTCCTTGCGCGGAAGATGGAAACTTATCCAAACGGATACGCTCAGGAAGTACCGACTTCTACAGCGGTGACTCCTTAAAATGCAGAGTTACAAGACATGATTCATGGACAAAACAGACAAAAAGTAACAAGCCTAATAGCCAAATAGCCAACCTGGCTTCAATGCGTAGGATTCAGTTCTATATACCCATGTCAAAACCAGGCTAAGACTAATCTTTTCCTAAGAACTGGAGATCTATACGCCTCACATTCTCCATCTCCAATGTGGAAGAAATAATATTGCTAGTCGGGTTTCCGGAAATAGTGAAAGAATGCTATGTAATTTTTAACCAGCAACTCGGCTCTAAGGCACCACATTCAACAGAAGTCCAGCTTACGACGGTGTTCCAGCACATAGGAAATGGAGCGAATTTCAGATGAATAAATTGTTTGGATAAGTTTGTCATGGTCATAGACTTTGACAGAGTATGGCAGTACGAGCTACCAAATACATTTGATCTTCCTCGGCAGATCCTTCCGCGTTAAAGTCCAAATATGAGACAGGAATAGGAGAAATGATATCAGGACCCCATAATAGGAGACCTCAGAAGAACATTAAAACTGTTCAACAGAGTCAACAAACTCTCTTACAGTACCTTAGATTCCCTGAAATCCCGAGAGATAGAGAGTAAGGCGAAAGTTCCTAAGTTTAGAATAAATTTACAATATGGCGAAAATTAGTGATTTATCCGAGGCGAAATAGTGCAGAATCCAATTAGTTTGAGGTGAAATTTTGAGTTTCCTTTAGGATTTGGATTTCCTTGAAATTTTTCGTTTCCTTTTTTTGAAATCCTTTGAAACGAACCTTCAATTCCTGCAATCAATATAATTCGAAAGTTGACACAATGGAGCTGAAAATCTCCCAATCAAATATGTATGTATTCCTGATAACTTCTATGCCGAATGTATAAATTTCTTCCAGCATACAATTTCGAAGAAAGCTAAAAATAAATGTTCGACGATGAAGCAAAATAATCGTCTGATTCATTATATCACACAATACAAAATTAATTAGCAACAATATTGTAATTAAATTGTTCAATATCAATATCACCGCTGCTAACGATGAAAGCTGAACGAATTAATTCACGCAAAGGACACATCAACATTAAAGACAGCATTGAGAATATTCCTGTCACCTGGGGATTAATTGGTGACGAGCTAAAGAATTTATCGCAACGTCTTGTTCCGAAATAGAACGCTTATTGAAAATGTCAGGGGGGAAATATCATCATTCTCCATTGGAATTGAAAGGATAAATATTCTGGAGGTTTCATCGTATACTAGCGTCGAGCATATTTTAGATCATTAGAACTAATTGGAGCCAATTTCAAAGAATTGCCAGGAGCATTCCTTTTCTCTACTTGGCGAACGGTGCTAGAAAGCAACTTAAATAGGTTAGAGATGTCAACTATACCAGAAGAAATGCACCAATTAGGAGAGGTTTATTGTTGTTGCTAGTTGTTTTTGCGACACAGAAATAGAACGACTCAGGTGATACGGTTTGAGAGCGAATGCGGAATATATATTGGTATTGATAGTTTGAAATCGTGTTCAGGTGACTGACTAGGATATACTTGAATAGAAAAAATCATTGAATATATTCTGACGCTCCGCATAAAAATGACAAAACTTATGAAATCTACCAAATAATACTTTCAGTTCAAGGAGACAACGCAGAGATAACGATTGAGGCGCATCATTTCCTCGGCTGGCTTCAACACGAACCCCAAAGTTTAGTATGGCTTCCAGTGCTACATCGACTAGCAGCAGCAGAATGTGCCAAACATCAGGTAAGTGGAGCAACTCAATACTGTCTCCTATCATCCACTATCACAATCGATTCCTTCTGCAACTGCATTTGCGATGTGAAGGAAACCTTGGAACCTGCACTTGTTAATCCTTATGTTATCTTTTCTAGGCCAAATGCAACATCTGCAAAGAATATCCGATAATTGGTTTTCGATATCGTTGTTTGAAATGCTTCAATTTCGATATGTGCCAGAAATGTTTCTTCTACGGACGAAATGCCAAAAACCATAAACTTAGTCATCCAATGCACGAATATTGCACAACGGTACGTATATTATGATATCCGAGCAAAATTTATCTTGATATTAGTTTTCTATGGAAATTTATTGTTATAATCCTTTAATATGACGGGAGCTGTCTGAATTAAAAAAAAAAAAAAACACACAAAAAATCATAAATTGAAACTCGAAACTTTGAAGATTTTTATTACTTTCCCGATGGAGTCGCAAAAAGCTTTCAAAATAAAAATGACAAAATGTTAGCAATACATAATAAATACGAAAACTTTTTTACATACCCTCATTTTTTCCAATATATCTTCGTCTACAACTAGAAGATAAAGTTTATGATAACTTTTCAATAATCTCAATAATTTTTTCAGACTACATCGACAGAGGACGTACGTGACTTCACCCGGGCGCTAAAGAATAAATTCAAAAGTCGAAAGTATTTTAAAAAACATCCTCGTGTTGGGTATCTGCCGGTGCAAAGTGTGCTTGAAGGTGTGTATGTGTGCGCTCGTATCATCACTTATCATCATCGTTTTTTGCTTGAACTTTTTGTTTTTATTTTCTCTCTACTTTTCGCCACTATTCCTTTGATTTATGAGTTTTTAGTAGACTAGTCGATATGGACATAAATTTTGATTTATGAATTTCACATTTAGGCGATGCTCTTGAGAGTCCTGCTCCTAGTCCTCAACATACAACACATACACTCCAGAACGATATGCACTCGAGACTTGAAATGTATGCATCGCGATTAGCACAAGTTGAATACGGTACAGGATCGAATTCGACACCGGATAGTGACGATGAACATCAACTGATAGCACAGTATTGTCAATCTTTGCCAAATAATGGAAGTGCTGGAGGTGGTTCCGGGCCTAAGTCGCCGGTGCAAGTGATGGCTGCCATGGATGCAGAACAGCGCGAGGAGTTGGAGGCCATTATTCGTGATTTGGAGGAAGAGAATGCCACGCTGCAAGCAGAATACGACCGACTTCGATCGAAACAGACACCAACGACGACACCAGATGAAAGCATGAACTCGAGCGTTCCTAGTCAAGGACAAGTATGTTATCGAATATTCGATAGCTAATAAAAATTCGTGTTTTCCTCATAAATTCAAATCATTCTTCTCCTTAGCATTGACAAGCATGCATATATAAAACTATGAAATTGTTTAATTTTGAGTTAGTATTATGACTTCTCAGTTTTTCAGGATATGGTTTCTAAAATGAAACGATAAGTTAAAAGCAACAACTTCATTGAACACGACATAGATACATGTATATATTATCAAGTTTGATGCAATATTATTGGGGCATTCTTGTGATAGTTTTATTGGTTTTTAAATTTCTGATTTTCCTCAAAAAAGGTCAAAAGATTCAATTAACTTGTTATTGAGTTCATACAGTTTGTATGTCTTAGCCAAATCAGTGATTCTTTTTAGAATTAAGATTCATTTCCAGAAAGTCTGATCCAGAAAGAAACTTACCTTTGTGGCACTTTTTTGATTTCTATCTTTACCCTCCAATGTTGGACGTTGTCCTTGTTTGAGGCATCTGAGGTTTGCATCGTTGCAAACGCAACGGTTTAGTTGCATTTAAAACGATCCACACTCCTGACACCGTAAAATAAAGTTTTCAATGTCCATTGAAAATGCACATACCTCTGTTTTTGTAGCCCCTAAACTTGTGGCGATCTACCTATTCTCAGTATTAACGGTCCAAACCAAAATTCAACATGAATTAGCAGAAAACTTGGCAAATTCGACTGAGTTCCTTATTTAAAGTTCCTTATTTTATGCCTCCACTAGAACTTCCAAATCGCTGCAGAAGAAAATTCCAGCTGGCAATGTTTTATGTAAACAATTATGTACTTTTAATAAGGTTCTGTGACCGTGATCAAAATGATCCCTCTATTTTCGATAAGGATTCGTTAGTTAATCTTTGAAGTTAGTTGAAGCAACTTTATAATTTCGTCTCGGGTTTTTTTTGCAGGATATGATGGCAGAAGCGAAACTACTTCGTCAGCACAAAGGACGTTTGGAAGCCCGCATGCAAATCCTTGAGGATCATAACCGTCAGTTAGAAGCGCAATTGCAACGCCTACGTCAACTACTAGACGAGCCTAATAGTATCAATACGAAACCATCAACGCTACAAACGAGGTCCGTCACTGCTTCTCAGCTCAACACTGAATCACCGGCTAGAATGCAACAGAACGGCCACTACGAGCAAAATACAAGTGAGTCCTTCTGCTAAACGCATTGCGAACAGAATATCCTCTTAATACAATTACTGCTATCCTATCAAGGCTACATAAACTATAGTTTGAAAAACAATAACACTCTATTGCGGCAGCTAAAGTAGTTTAGACACATACAATCACGTCCACTCTGCTACACGTATTCAATTTTCAACATCCAATTGGCTAATAACAATATCTGCTTCTCTACCTCCTCAAAATTTCACGCTTACCCCACAAACTCCGAAACACCTCATGATAATTAATTTAGATGGCATTGGTGGTGGTCTGTCAACAGGTGATGGTAACACTGGTCACAATGGAGCAACGACTGGCAATGCTTTGGCGTTTGGGAACGATGGTGTTGGTGGTGGTGGGCCGATGGGAGGCTCCGGCGGTATCAATGCGGGCCACATGATAGGCGACGATGGACGTCCTCCGCCACCACCCCACTCGAGCCTACTTCACATGGCCGGTAATTGATGTGGTTGAATGTTTATAAAGCTCCCGTTCGATGTATCCTCGTTTTGTGTTTTTGTTATCTGTCGTTTTTGTTGCAATTTAGGACGAACAACAGACGGTGAACGTTGAAGAATTTTATTGGTGTACATTATTCTGTTTCATTATTGATCGTATGCTAATACGGAGTCTCGTGACTCCATAGAAGGCTCGGAACGTTTTGTTGAGCCCGATAATAATTTTGTGTTCCTTGATTCAAAATTCATTGGAAAGCTTTGCATGAATAAACGAGGCCAGCAATTTTGTAAAGTGCATTTGATTAAATTAATCGCAATATTCCTGTCAACTTTAAACAACGGAAGGCACTTAGTCGCAACGATATCTTTTGATAAATAAATTTCAACGCGAAATGCTAAAGTAATGAGGCCAGTAAATGATACTTCGTTCGTCGCCGTCGTCCCTAAATGACTTCCTAATGAACTCCTTTTCCACGCTTTTTAACATAAATAACAAGATTATGCTTCGTTTCGTGTTCTTTTCTGCACTTTGAATTCCCACTTATTT
This sequence comes from Stratiomys singularior, assembly GCA_954870665.1. Taxonomy (NCBI): domain Eukaryota; kingdom Metazoa; phylum Arthropoda; class Insecta; order Diptera; family Stratiomyidae; genus Stratiomys; species Stratiomys singularior. The sequence goes on along the minus strand of OX940878.1, from coordinate 157,542,173 downwards.
AGACGGTTATGTTGATACGTTTTTCTTTCGTTCTTTCCGATAACAACAAAGGTCGTTCGTCTACCCAATTTATCTTTTCATCCACCACCATTTAATTTCATCTCTCCTTTCCAAAACGCCTGCGGCGAAAAGGAACTTGCATTGAATTAAATTTGTGTTTATTTTTTTCTCTCTCGCATCTTTCCCCTCGGCGTGCTCTCCCACATTTTCAACGTGGAACAGGACGTATTTAAACAAACAGGAGAAATGGTAAATAATTATCTTCATTTTAATCCTTTTCAACTACCGTTTTGTGTATGCAAGTTTTTAAAAATTTTACGTTTTTATCAAAAGTCGCGGTTTATGCAGTGTTTTTGTGATCTGCAACAAATACAGACTAAGATGATCATTAAGGGAATTTGTTTTCGCTATGGAAATTTTTTTGAGTGTGGTGAATCTCTAATTGGCCAAAATATAAGGTGGAAAACATTATCCGCGAGGTCAGTGGTAAATTTAAATGAAACTTGCTGATTGACCGTTTAGATGTGGTTGCTGAAGTAAGATAAGTCCTTAGTGGCTTGCGAATGGAAGTTTTTGTGTGTTTCGAAACAAGGTGGTTGTTTGAAAGGAAGTTAATTTCCTCTGGTATACGGCGGGATGTGTATTTAGTGTTTTTTATTTCTTCTCGTTTCTCTCCTTGTGTGATTTCGTAGAAGAAGATGTTGGACTGTCGATAATGAGAGAAATTTAAAAGAATTCAAGATGATATTTTGAGGCTTCGGTAGTTTAAAAACTCATTGGCGGCAGTCACTCAAAGAATTTGTATAAGACTTAAGGATAATGCCAAAAGGTGCTCAAGTCTACGAGCCAACAGCCAACAAATTCTTATCAGCTGCTCCGAAAAAATAGTCATGAGTTCAAACCACATGTTCAATTTCTGGTTAAAAATTGTATATAATAGAATATCCTACAACGAACTATTTTGCAGCAAGGAAGTATTTTGCATGCAGTTTGTATTCCTGGAATAATAGGACGATTACTGTCATAAACCATTCAAAAGTTTACAGTTCGAATGGCAGAGGAATTTCAAAGGAACCCAAAAAGTCAGTAAGAAGAAAAAGCCCTCAGAAATTGATGGATTGTGGAAATCGGACTTACACAGTAAATTTTTTGTACAACTTTTGCAGCCTTGGCTTTACCTAAAATTTTGAGACCAAAGGCTTTTTTAAGACTAGAGAGCAAGTGATTTGGTTTATACCGATCGTAACCTGTCAGAGCTGTGCAACAAAAACCCATCCAGGTTTGTGCCTGGAATTCGAAGTCCCAGGATCAAAATCCTCGGTAAGAGAATAAATTTTGCTAAGGGCACGTTTTTCTTCGTAGAAATAACTACTTCGACTATAGTTCTGTATAAAGGGGAAGCCAGGATTATAAATACGCCTGCTGAAAAGCCCAGGACCTATTTAAACGAATAGCGTTAAGACACATCCTCGGCCGCTTGAACCAGAACCCAAAAAGGGGTTTCGTTACGACCAAATATTTTAAGAATTGATCACGCTCGACCTGTCTCCATTTCCTTTTTTTGCAATCGATTTCGCGAAAAGAATGGTAAATAATTGATTAGCGATTAATTTAGGACGGTAGGGTCCTAAAATCGCGCTGTCGCATCCATGGCGATAGTAAATCCTGCGATGAAATCTATTACTCCATCTTAAAAACTATCGGCTCTGCAAGTGGTGTTGTATTCAACATTTATAAAAAAAGGACGCGTGGATTTCCGATTTGCAGCATTTAGAACATTTTCAAGCTATCATAAAGGGTCGAAGCATTTATTTAGACACTGTACATGTAAATATTGTTGCATTTCCTGTTGTAGTAACTGACAAACAAGCATGGTTTGCGCAAAAAAAAATACCCTGATCATAACTAACAGCGATAAACTTTCGTATAGGCTGATGTTAGTCGAACGCTGGGTATTCTACTAAATTTTGACTTATCCTTCAATTGTCATTTTTAAGGGTTGATAAGACCTAATCAGTTCTTCCAGAACGCAGTTCCGAATGAAAATTCACTACAAAAGTTAAAGAAATTACGTCCAGTGTATTTCCAAAGTAATCATCCGTGAAGGAATCGGAAGGTTGAATATGAAAGTAGTCGGAAAGCTGAGTTTTAAATGAGATATTTGACTGTAAGTTATTAAATTTACTAAATTTATATCATCATGATCATCAATGGCGCGACGGCTCCAGTCGGATTTTGTCCTCCTGTGACTTTCTTCTTTGGAGCAATTTTCTCTCCTTGTAAGATTTGATCAAGGTTATACATTTTGATATACAACATGTTGACGCAGCCACCCATAGCGATCAACACAACTAAGTAGAGTGCATTACAAATGAGTTGAACTCTTCATTTTAGTTTGACGGTCTTGACACATAATATTTTGTTAGAATTTCATTCATTTCTTTCCATTCGCATTAAAATTGATGCTTTATGATAAATTCAAATAAAGCTCCAAGCACACATTTCTAATTTTATTTGATCATAATAAAATCGTTTTAGTAAAAATTAGTTACATCTCGTGAAAGTGACAACCAAGCATTATGTCAACCACGTTATTGCCAAAATTCTCTCATTTCCAAGTCTGCTAAACGTAGTCCTCCGTATGAATTATTTTAAGCATAAAGAATTTGAAAAAAAAAATCATTTTATGAAGTTTCTTTTATCGTGTAATCAGTGCGGAATACTAAGAAGAGAGTCTCATTTGCTGAAACCACTATTAGTTATGAAACTTGCACGGAAATCTACAGAAGGAGTAAGTAATGCAAACTTCTTGATTTTCACTTGTTTTAGCTGCTACCTTAATGAGAATAATTGCTTTCGAAGGATCGATTTTCTAGACATGTGAAGAAAAAAATAACAAGGTGAAATCCTATATCTTGCAAATATTGGTCGATTTTCGTGTACTTTTATGCATTCACCACAGGATAAGCAGCTTCTAATTTTTGAAAATTAAGCTTGGTTTCATTTTCGATCATAAAAGCTAAACTTCATCAACCATTTTGTGAAAGTAAAACCGGGTATTGGATTGCGTACGCCCATTAACAAAATATTATATTAATTAATTTTTTGACTAAAGTTGCACTGCTAAAGAAAGAAGTTGACTCTCGGAAAGACGGTCTGCCCATTTTTGAATTTCAAGTAGCGGAAAAAGGTTAAATCTTTAAAAAAGTCGTTTCGCTTTTTCATATTTTATGTCGTTGGCCAATGAGCCAGTCGTCTGTTGAGTCAAGATTGAGGACCGACCAAGCCGAAACAACATCGAAAGGAGTCGTCTATGGAGGTCCGTTTTAAGAGTATCCCAAAGTAAAGTAGAAAAAAAAACAACCACAATTTTTGACAAAATGTTATACGCTCTAAAATGTTTCATTGCTTTTCTACGGGAAATTGTAGAACAACTTGAATATTTTCTATTCTTTGTGTAAATGCAGAAAATTTAACAAATTATTCTAAAGCCTATGTCCTGGAAAAGATTTAAAGGATGATGGAGAGGATGAGCTTCATTAGAGCTGCAAACTTTCAGCTCCTTTTATTAGAAAGTACGCTTCTGATTGAGTTATTTTTGGGTCATCGGTCTCCCATATGTGACGCTTCCAAAAGTCTTGGCTAATCAATTTCGGCCTCAACTTCGAGACTTGATTCATTTGATTTATCAAATTCGGTTGTCTCGTCTTGCGACCGTAAACCCATTTGCTTAGGCCAGTTTGGTTCATTTCTGCGGGCTAGTCCTTGCACTTTTTTGAACTTTTTTTGGACTCAATATCTGATACTACTAGCTTCCGTTTTGAGTGCATTTAATCAGCAAATTAAGAGAACCGTGATGAGGTGATAATGACATCAACGTAGCCTACGATTTTGTTCGTTGTATGGAACAACGTATCCTTTGTACCTGTTAGAAGTTTCCTTATCCAGTGTTCCAAAGCTACGTTAAAGACCAGTGGCGCTAAACTATCTACATATGCCAGTTAAACCCGGAATGTCAAAAGCAATATTTAGCTGACTTTTGTTTGACTTATGAAGTCGAGAGTAAAGCCATTTCGGTAGCGCGGACATATTTGTAAGGATGTCAAAATCGGGTATAATTTAGCGCATGTTGTTTTAATCAGTATCGTCATATGTTTGTTTGAAACCTAAAAAATTCACGACATTGATATTGAACTCCCAGTTTTCTTCACGACTTGTTTGACAGTGAACAATTGGTCGACAGGGGATTTTAAATGTCATTTCGGTAAAGTGGGCAAGTTTGTCAGACAAATTTACTTGATTTTAACACAGGGATGTCAAAATCAAGTGTAATATTGTACAGCATTTTTTGATTGGTGTTATCTTATGCTTGTTTGACTTCCATGAATTAGCTAACATTGATATTGAACTCCCAACTTTTCTTATGATGTTCCTTGATCGTGGACCGATGGTTGCTAGCGAATTCTCAGCTCTAAAGATCCCTGGATATCCTTAATGATTTTTTTCGGCTTAAACAGTGGTTTTGCATTCCAGCGGTATAATGACTTCCTTGCATATCATACACAGAAGTTCTGAATCTTCGAATCCGCTGAGTTCTTTTTATTCGAACTTGAAGTCCTTCAGCGAAAAGTGTCGTGCAAGCGTCGAAATGTGAAAATCACTCCAAACATATTATTTGTTTCGGTTTGCCTTTGTGTTTGTCTGATTACAGGCCGGAAAAGGTCGTAGAGGGCGTGCATCTGAATGATATTGAATTATTGTTTCAAACGTTCCTGGTAATCGGTTCACAACAACTGCTGGAGCTGAACAACGCTCGTTGATGCTTGAAATGTTAGCATCAGTGTAAGAGTAATAAAAAAATAGTTCTTCAGGAAAGATTTGGGAGCATTTCGCTCAAATTGAAGTCCTGTTGATTCAGATAGCAACCAATTAGCTGGTTACCAATGAGATGAGGCTTTATGAGCTATTTGTAGCAACTGATTATCCCTCCTGGTTTCCGGTTCATACCAACGCTAAGTAAGAGATCAATCAGCAAACTCGTCTATTATGTGTCGCCCTAGGATCCTTAGTTCTAATATTTTTGCTGCGTTGTTGAGGATCACAGACACGTCAACTCTCAGTGAATTGAATGGAATCAGAATTTTGATACCCAAATTCTGCGGTGAACGGTTGAGCTACACTAACCAAAGCTTTACCTTGCTTGGGAGAAAGTGTCGTAAAAATATGAGTGTCCTATCTTAAAGATAGTTTTTGCAGTTTTCTTGGTCTTCCAAGATGAGTTTCCTGGTACTCTCCTATAGGGACTAGAGAGTGGTTCCCGTTAGTCTTTTTATGAAATTGGTGTGAAGAAATATTAAAATTTTTGTTTTCCTTGATAAGTGGGCTATTGAATCTGGACGTTGATGATAAACCGGGGAAGGGAACTATGTGAGCCAAATTTGAAATGCAACACAAGCCCACCTGCATCTTTTTTCGAGAGGAGACTAATAAATAGACTTTCAAAATGCTAAACAGAAATTGCTGAACAAAGGAATTACTGTGTCGAATGTTGTGATTTTGGCAAAGATTGTAAAAATCTTGTTCGCAAAAGTGGAAAGGAACTTACCTATCGTGTCGATGTTGACCGACAAAATCAAAATAGACTAGGTCAATCAAAGTGAAGTTTAGACCGTAATTGAAAAGGCGTGATTTTGGTTGATGTATACAAATTTTTTGTGCTATTACAGAGCGGAAAAAAACTTGGATCGAAAATGACTTAAAATGTTTTGGCTTTGTTTAAATGTGAAACTAATCCTTCATATGGAGCTGACACGACGACTAAATCATATAAACGAACAAAAATCCTGAACGTCGTAGTTGTCTATATAGCAAGTGTTAAGAAACAATGAAAAAACATAGTCAGAGTCAATCTTGGACTTACTACCATAAAGCCAGGACATGAGCCCGATAGAAAACGTGTAGATACCAATAAAGAAGAAACTGAGAACTGGAAAGCTAACGCGAGCTTTTAAGCTTTATAACAAGGTTTTACTATGGAATAGGCATTGAATGATGTTTCATATAAAGGTGACAGGCGGCAACTGATAATAATGGCAACCCGTTCCCATTCTGATATAATCGTGAGAAATGCACTCCTACGTAGTTCGAGACACACATTTTATTTAAAGGATCCTAAATTTTTATTAATTGCTTTCTTTTGCAACCCTGAAAGGTTTCGTGCATTTCAGGGAAAATGAGGGGTGTTAGAAAGGAATAAGACTGGCTTTATTAGAGTAAAATTTTTCTTTATTCCCACAAAATCGTCCTTTAGGGTCTCACACTTTAAATTTCTTTTTTCCCCACTAGGAGCTAAATCTGTCCAATATGAGGAATGTTTGAAGATTTCAAAGACAGCATTTGGGATTGACCATGGCAGACCATGGCAACTGCAGAGTTGTGTGCCGGTGCGTTGTCTTGATGAACAAGCAAATTTTGTTGCGAGTTTTCCTCTGCGCTCTTAACGAATTTGCTGACGCAATTTTTTACTTGGTCTGTGTACACATTTCCTGTTACAGTGGTTACAATCAAGGTATTCAGTCATTACAACTCCTTAGCTGTCACAAGAAAAGTTCTCACGATCTTAACGAAAGAGTCCTAGAGGATCCAACAAACAAGTCCCCTATCACCTTAAAACCCTGCATAGAATTTTTTTTGTCATTATATTAGTCAAAGCCTGTATTTATTCCCAAGATGGTGCCTTGAGTTAGAGAAGTATTCTGTTCAGAAGGAGGGAGTTTAATAGATACTCTAGCAGTCAAACCCGGCACGTTGCCGATCTATTAGCCTTGGCAGACTAGGCACTGGCCGGCGCTGTCCATGAGGACGTGTTAGCTCCCTTATATCTGTAATTTTAAGAAATAAGGAAAAAATTAACGTATTTCTAGTTCTATGTCATTCGAAATCATGTGTTAGGATGTCGTTAGTTGTATATGGTCAGATCACATATCCTAACTAGATGACTATACTCGCTGATGAGGCTCTCCTGATTTTGAAAAGACGATCATTGCGAAGTCTTCTGTTTTTGACAAGAGGAAATTCCGATTACCGAAGGGTTCCTTCTGTAGAAGCAATGTTTGGTGACATTTCCGAGACGTTGTGCATCTTCCAGGGTCTGGACTTGAAGTTAATTATGTTATTTGTCGACTTGTCTAGCTAGTTCCTATTGATTTTCTCCAGGATTTAACTTGGAACTTCATCAAGTTCAGTTGAATTATGAAGCTGCTGTGTTTACAACACCTTTTCTTTGGTGAGTAAGTATTCTTTATTTATTCTTCCATATCTATTTCGTCCCCCTCAAGGTTATACTCACCGGCCCCCATACACTTGTACCAACGTTTTTTTTCCAATCCTCGAAACAGTTGTTAAAGTCAATTTCCAGGATAGCCTTCAATGCGCGTAGCAATTCACGTTTAATGTCTTCACTTGACTCAAAACGGTTTCCCCGCAGCAGTCGTTTGAGTTTACTGAACAGCCAGAAGTCACACGGAGCGAAATCAGGCGAATATGGTTGTTATGGTGCAATATTTGTTGAATTTTTCGCAAAAAACTAACGAAGAGTCAATGCAGTATGCGACGGTGCATTATTGTGGTGCAAAAACTAAGAGTTGTCGGCCTATAATTCCGGCCTCTTTTTACGAGTAGCTTCGCGAAAATGATGCATGACACTCAAATAGTATTCCTTGTTGACAGTTTGGCCGGTCGGAAGGAATTCGGTGTAGACCATACCTCGATAATCGAAGAACATCGTCAACATGACCTTGAGTTTTGACTTTCTTTGACGCGGTTTTTTCGGTTTCGGCTCATCTTTGGCACGATATTCGGCCCATTGATCGTCTGTTTCCGGCTCGTGAGCATACATCTAAGACTCATAACCAGTTATAATATATTTCATGACATCCTGGTAGTCGGAATGCATTCTTTCACAGACGTCAACGCGATGCTATTTCTCAAGAAAATTGAGTGATTTTCGAACCAATCGTGCTTTCACTTTTCTAAGGTCCAAATGATTTTTTTAAATGGTTTTCTCTGATCTCTCCAATATGCCACCTCTGGAGTATGTGGTTCATGGAGTTAGTGCGATTTAGCACTTTGACTCCCTCTTGTCTGTGAGCATTATATGCCCACTCAATCTATCGCGGTCTGTCTTTAATTACTTTAAATTTTAAATAGTTATCTGGCGGATATTCGGGTATCTGGAATTTGGTTTAGTCTTCATGGTTCTTAAGAACGCCATAGTACTGTTGTCGTGGTTGTCTATTGTGTCAAAGAGCTTTAAAGCCTTGTCTCGTACGTATTTTTTGACTGTCTCTATGTTGATGTCTTTGTATATGTCCGTATTTCGAACATACCATGGGGTTCCCAAGATTTTCCTTATCGCTCGATTTTGGAAGGATTGGAGTGCTTTTTTGTTTGTTTTTGTCGTTTGGTAGAAAGCGGAACTACCGTACAGTAGCGTCGGTCGTATGATCTGTTTGTAAATAAGCACTCTGTTTTTTAAGCTAAGCTTTTTAGATGCGAGAAGTGGGTGGAGTGAGGATAGGAGACCAATACAGTGTCCTCGTTTGTTGTGTATGTGCTGTTTCCAAGTAATTCTGTCGTCGAATGTAAGTCCGAGGTATTTTGCGGTTCTGTTCCAAGCTAAGGGTTCATTGTCGATTGTAATTGTCTGTGGATTTTGTCGTGGTTTTTTGGTTATAAAAATGGCTTTTGTCTTGTCCGGGTTGATCTTGATTTTCCATCTGCGAAAGTATTTCAGAAGGATGTTCGTTGAGCGTTGCAAATTTGACGTTATGACTTTTGCTTGTCGTCTTGTGGTGAAGATACAGGTGTCGTCAGCGTACAGTGATATTTTTACTGTTCGAGGCAGAGTGGGAAGATCTGCAGTGTATATATTGTAAAGGACCGGTGAGATAGGTGATCCTTGAGGGACTCCAGCTTCTATGGGTCGCAGGGTTGAAAGGCTGTTGTCGACTTTGACGCGGAATGTTCTTTCTGATATGCCACCGATGCCGGTAATGTCTTTGACTGTTAATCGTCGATTCTTAAGCACCAATACGTTGATTTTATTGACGTGTTGATCATCAGTTGGTGTTGGTGGTCGGACTGGACGTGGTTGGTCGGAAACGCGTTCTCGACCCTCTTTCAACAATTTGTACTAATCAAAAACATCACGCTCGCGACACACAATTATTATGGAAGACCTATTGCAATATTCTGAACGTTTCGGAACCATAAATTTGATTCCGTACACAAAATTTACTGACACTTCTTTGTTGATTATTTTCACTCATTGTAAAAATCGCCGAATGCACTTTTAGTACTTCAGAAAGACAAGCTTATACTAAACACTGATTATTATTTTGATTTGACATTTAGCACAGATGTCGCTGACAGTCATACCAACCTATAAAAATTTCGACGAATGGGTTTCTACAGTAGTACTTCTACAAAAGCTTTAAGGCCTTTGTGGGCATGGGCTAATCTGTAGACGAACATTTTGTTCGGATGCTCTTTTGACTTTTCACATATGATACTCTTTACCTATGGTTATTGTGCAGGATATTTTGTAGTGTGCTGATAAAATCTGCGAAAACGACAATGTCGGCATTTGGAAGAATAAGAACTTCTTTGGGCGCTATATTAATCGCCACTAGGTCAGCATTAAGAACAGTGAAGTAGCTATCAAGGCTGGGAAGTTAGACACGTGTAGGTTTAGTTCTTTGTATGTAATGCCTATAAGTTTGCATCCAGTATAATGATTTGGGGGTTTTAACGTGAGTATTCTATGCCCTCAATGAGAATTTTATGTACTTTAAGCGAACCTGTATCTTGGTAATTTTCGAAGACGGAGTGTGAAGAAATTATTTAATTTTAATATTAGATGGCTCTTGAACTTGCAGAGCAAAAACCGTGGGGGTCGGTTTTTCTGCCAGAATGACCACTTTGGTTATTTACAGTGCCAGGCTGAACTCACGACTGGCCATCCACCTCAAAAGCTCGTCATATGAGGTGTTGCATTGATCAGGTCCCAGAATAGAACCTTGTGTAATTCCTAGTGTTACGTCCACCGTTCGTGTCATGCAACGGAAATGTGGTCCCACAGATATTCCCTCAAAGTTTTCAAGCTATGAAAGCTGAAGTCTGGAGGCATCTTCCAGAGTACTTATGACAACCAGCTCAAAGGGCTCCTCACGAGTAGTACGATTTGCCTTGAACGCTGTTTGTGAGCTGAACCGCGTTCATGGCGTCCATGATGGTTCTGAGAAGTGGAAGTTCTAAGTTTGATTTGAACATCATGTGTCTCTTACGCAATTTTTTAGGAGTGTAAGCCAGTTCGCTTCAAAACCATTTAGAATCATTATAGTCACCAAAAACGGAACTAAGCCTAAAATTTCTACTATATTAAATCATATTAACACTTTTCGATGACCGTAATAAACGACTTAATTTAAGAACAATGTTTTCTCTGCATCAAAACCCGAATAAAAGACTGGTAGATCTTTCCTATCTTCACTAATCGTTTTCACTAAAACTTGCTAAGTATTGTGTTTTTCAACTAATATAGAATTTCTTCAGTTGTTTTTATAAACATACGTATAAGAAGGTTTTAAATTAAATGTTAAAATAATGCAAACTTTCTTCATCGTCTAGATGACTTGGGACGTGCTGTCGAAGAGTTAGTGACGGTTATAACCGAACAAGAGATTGAACAAAACGAAAATGGCAATGGAACTGCTTTAGATATCACAAAGTCCTAACAGTTGAACACTCGATACTGATTAAATCTATCATAAGAATATCATTAAATGCAAGAAAACAATGTAAAACATATACATACGAAACAAAAAATCTGAAACATACGAAGAAACATACTAAGAAAAAAAAAATAATGAAACTTAGCATAACGATTGTATTGATACTGAGGAAGGATGCGGCGAAGATAAGAAAAATAAGAAGAAAAGTGTATTGTTAGTGTAATTCTCTTTTTTCTAATTTTTATTGTTTTGGACGATACTTATTGTACGTATATTTTTCAAACTACAACCAAATAAACATATGACTTTACAAATATAAGATATATACATACAATATACTACTGTACATTTTCGTACATGTGTTTTCTAAAGAAAAGAAAAAAAAAAGATATTAAGATAATGTTGAAGTGAAAAGCGACGCTGAATTATTGACACAAACTTGGTTCAAGTTTCAAATGTAATGTTGAAAAGTGAAAAAATAGCTTTTCCTTCCCACGTCTATAATGTTTGTAGTATAAAAGATAAACGAAAAAGATGAAATGAAAAAACGAAGAACTTCCCAATAACTTATAGATACACAGATGAATTTATACCGCAACTACTAAGTAACTTCGCTTACTAAATATTTTTAAGTGATTTGTTTACGCTCATTGAAACCTACTTAACATCAGTCTGTCCACTATTTAGTAGCAATTCAGTTCTGAAACGTTTTAAATTGTTATAGTTAGCACATTTTACTGAGACGAGCATATTTCAAACGATATCCATTGTTATCTAGAGCCTTTCTGTTTCCTCGTGCTTTATTTGAATCTGTTGAAGAGTTTGCAACATAAAAATATCATAACCGCTCGGGCTGACTTAGCATCCAGATCCGAGCCTCTAGCGAACAAGGAAAAAGGAAAGCAATGTTAATCTGTTGAATAAAAATGAAATTATATAGGAAAAAGTAGAAATGATGTCACGTTTCGGGCTCGATATTTGTAGATTAGAAATGTTTAGCGAATGAATATCCGAAAAAAATATCAAAACGAATCGAATGGAATCAGGCATATGATAGATTGTGAAGGACAAGAGTCTTACAAGAGTTTGCATATCAGTCAGTCATTTCAAAAACAAGAATATAAACATATAGAAGACTTTTAAAGGTACACGTTTACGTACTTACCAAAATTTAACGAAAACATATACACAAAATTATACACGAGCAACTTATTATTGAATACGAAACCAAGAAGAAACATAAAAATATCCTTAGCTTATCGATATCTGGGCATGCGACATTTTCTTTCGTGTAGACGTCCTTGAAAGTTTACCAAAATTTTCAGTATATGCTTAGGTTGGTTTTCTTTTGTATAGAAGAATCAAAAATTGTAATCATTAAATTTAAGTATTGACGACTTTTGACGGGAACTAAGGTGGAAAATGCGTCAAGTGAACAACTATCATCAACCCAACAATGTAAAAAAGCATATCCTAAACTCAACGGATCTATAAATATGGCGTAAATGGACGAATGGAAGTTAAGAAAATGAAAATTTATGTTGGCTACAAGTGAAATATTCTATCTAATTTGATTTTGTCTAGAAAAATTCATGGTGTCGGTTTCATTTACCCTCCCCCGAATATATTGTACACAATCCTTATTTTCCGCACTTTTTCATGACGAATTTGTTTCAGTACTCGTTCGAATATAGTAAAATGTTAATTATGGTAAATTTATTCGTATTTTATTTCGCACAAGTTTGATTGAAGATGGTAAGTTAACTTTTACTTGAAAATAGGGCTCATAAGATATACACACTCAACAAGGAGACGTCCTAACGTTGTCGTCACGGCACGAAGTATATGTTTCTGCATTCGCTCTCATGCGTCATTATGATTTTAAGATTACGAGGATATTCTGCCTGTTTTCAAATTTCGTCAGATTATAATATTCTGTTGTAAGACTAAATCATGTGACGGGTGGGCGCAGATGTCTGCTTCGAAGGCTGCTATGTGGGGATTTTAGGTGGCGCTTGCTGCTGACCGCGCAGTTTCAACACTTTTGTACGACAAAACGTAATCCCCAAAGCCGTAACAATTCGAGCAAATGAACAACTTATATGGGTCCCTGGACACAGGGCTGTAGGCAAGTGATTTGAGAAATGCATCCACCGCCAATCAAAATGCAATCAGAATAGATTTGATCAAATGCCACAAGCAATTTTACATCAGTAAAAAGGGAGGTAGATGAAATCCTTTAGAATTAGAGAGATACGGCTCGGAATGACAGGAACGTATTCAGGCGAAACCAAGATATTTGCTTAACCAAACAAGGACATAACTCCTAAGGGAAGAAAAAAATAGCGTAAGAACACAAAAGCGATTAAAAATTTGCAGTATCGGACAAGACTGAGAATTACTTTTCCTTCTGCGGTCTGATAAGTACTTAACCTCACTTCCCCATGGTATCTCACCATTGCAGGAGACAAGGGACTACACATTAGTGTAGTAACTGCCTGTAGACGGCTACTGACGAAATTTCAGCCAAATCGGACTTGTAGTTCTGCTTTGAGAGCTAATGAAAGCAAGCGTGTTCGTTGATTTCAAAAAATTAAAAAAGGAGCATTATCGGTCGGTGATTCGATTCTTGTTTTTGGAAGAGAAATCGGGCAGTGAAATGAAAGAGCGCTTGGATATAGCGTATGGAGACGCTTCTCATTCGATCGCGACCGTCAAAGATTAGTTCCCCGTATTTCAGCTCGGTCGCACGTCGGCTTTTGAAGAGCCCCGCCCAGGTACACCAAAAGCAGCAACCAAAGAGGATAAAGTGACGAAAATCCACGACCTCATTTTGGACGACCGCCAATTGAAGGTACGCGAAATAGCTGAGATAGTTGGCATTCCTAAAGACCGTGTGGCGCATATCCTACATGAAATTTTGGGTATGAGAACGCTGTCGGCAAGATGGATGCCGCGCTTACTCACTCCAGTTAACAATCACAACTGTGTGACTACTACAGAGTCGTCCGTGTGACAGAGTTATGTTTGGCGCTATTTAAGCGCAATCCGAAGGAGTTGTACGTCGTTACGTAACCATCGACGAAACATGGATCCACTGGTACCCACCAGAGACCAAGGACCAGTCGAAACAGTGGATTTTACCTGGTAAACCCGCTCCAAAGAAGATGAAGACTGTCCCATCGGCCGGAAAGAAGGTGGCCACAGGTTTCTGGGATTCGCAAGGTGTGAAAGACATTGACACAAAGGGCAGTACTATGTCGAATTATTGGGCCGATTCGACGCCCAAATTTTTTGTTTTTTCATTTGTAGGCTACATGCTTTTCGGATCGCCCTCGAATGAATGGGGCTAAAATGATAGCCCTTTATCACCGCTTATATGTGTAATATTCGTAAAATGGATAGAAGAAAATATGACAACACTAGAAAAAATGACGAAATTCTGGACTGGATACATTGATAGCATTTTTATTATTGTCAAAAAGTAAGAAATGGAAAACTTGCTGGAAAAATTGAAAAAAAAAATCATAAAGACATAAGCTCTACACCAGAAAGAGAAACTCATAAGAAGCTTCCATTCGACGATCTACTGATAAAAGGACGCTTATTTATTGCGAGTCGACAAACACCCAGAGGACATAATGAATATATATGCGTCGATTGGCATACTCACTATAATAAGCTTTTCAAGCGTCTATTAACAGGATTCAATGATTACCTTTGTGTGAAAATCGTCGCACAAAGGAGTTGAGGTTTATTTAATAATAAAAATTAAATTATAAGACAACAAAAGAATAAATTAAAACACAACAAAAAAACGAACTTCAAAAGTGGCAAAAGAAAGGATATGGCTCAGAAATGCACCGAATTCCTCAAAAAAATAAAAGTGGTCATTAAAGCTGAGGTTGAACGAATATTTCTAACGAAATATTATTGCGTCTATAACTTAATTCGTGCGGTTTGCTAAGAGAAGGCGTAACTTGTATAATATTACATCGTTTCAATATTCCGAACCTGCGTTAGAAAGCTACTGTCATTGTACGTCTTTTCAGTGTATGTCATTCATTTGAAGCGTTAACAACAATAATTTTTTTTCACTCAAATATGTCGAACTTTGTTCCTGAAAAAGTGTTTTGCAGGGAGTTCTTCTCCATTACTTTAATATGAAGAAATCTGCTGCCGAAAGTCATCGTATTTTGGTGGAAGTTAATGGTGAACATGCTCTAGCTGAGCGAACCTGCTAAAAGTGGTTTGCACGATTTAAAAGTGGTGATTTTAGCTTGGAAGACGATGAACGTCCTGGGCAGCCAAAAAAGTTTGAAGATGAAGAACTGGAAGCATTACTCGATGAAGATTGTTGCCAAACACAAGAAGAGCTCGCAGAATCTTTGGGTGTCACTCAAGCAGCCATTTCAAAACGTTTAAAAGCAGCTGAATATATTCAAAAGAACTCAAGCCGAGAGACGTCGAAAGGCGGTTTTGCATGTCCGAAATGCTGCTGAAACGCCACAAAAGGAAGTTATTTTTGCATCGGATAGTTACTGGTGATGAAAAGTGGATCCATTACGACAACCCCAAGCGCAAAAAATCATATGTGAAATCCGGCCAACCAGCCAAATCAATGTTAAAGCCGAATATCCATGGTGCGAAGGTAATGCTCTGTATTTGGTGGGATCAGAAGGGTGTGCTGTATTATGAGCTGCTACAACCGGGTGAAACCATCAATGGAGCACGGTAACAAACACAATTAATCCGTTTGAAGAGAGCAGTAGCCGAAAAACGCCCGCAATGTGCGACCAGACACGAGGCAATAATTTTCCATCATGACAACGTTCGGCCCCACGTTGCTTTTCCGGTTAAGAACTATTTAGAAAACAGTGGATGAGAAGTTTTATCCCACCCGCCTTATAGCCCAGATCTTGCCCCTTCTGACTACCATTTGTTCCGATCGATACAGAACGCCCTCACTGGAATACGGTTCATATCAGAGCAGGATATCAAAAATTGGCTAGATTCGTTCTTGGCTGCCAAGCTGGCGCAGTTCTTTTGAGATCCATAAATTTCCAGAAACATGGGAAAAGGTCATAGCTTTAGATGGGCAACACTTTGAATAATACTTTTGTACATGTTTTTCTTAAATAAACGTTCAAATTTTGAAAAAAAAACCGCACGAATTAAGTTATAGACCCAATAGTATTAGAAATTATTAGTATTATTAGTTAGAAATTATAAGTATTACAGAGCGGACTTGATTTGTTATTAATAAATAATTAAGGAATATTAAAACATTTTTTTCAACATTTTGTCATCGCTTTAATGAAAAAGTTTTCAGGGAACGAAAGTTTAAAATTTAACAAATCCTGGTCTTCCCAATTTTTCAATTAGGGTCTATATATATATGTCGAAAATCTAAAAAAAAAAAACAATAGCGAAATGACATGGCTGAAAATCTGATACGAATGCACTCACTCAGAAGCTGGCAAGATGGTTGGTGGAAGAGTTTAAACAAATGAAAGCAGCAGGAAGTGGCTCCGTCAGGATTAGCAAAACATTCACAGAGAAAGTGCTCTCATATGGTCCGCGGGCAGACGATGAGGTAGTGGTATCGTTCGACGTAAAAGCCCTTTTTCCCATTGTACCGATAATGGCAACATTATGTTACGTCCAGGACTAGCTGCTAACACGGGACGACTCTCAAGCTTGGAAATTAAAAACCAGGCAATACATCCAACATTGCAAACTGTGTATAACTGAGAACTACTTCATCACGTTCAAAGGAAGCTTCTTCGAAACCAAAGTAGGAGTCGTGATGGGGAACCCGTTCTCATCATTCCTAAGCGATAAGTTGATGTCCAAGCTGGAGAGAGAACTCAGAGAGCAGGACAAACTCCCAAGGGTATGGAAAAGACATGTTGATGAGATCTTTGCGTACGTTAAAAAAGAAGAATCTTCAAGAGTTCATACGGACCTCAACAGAGCACACAAGAACATCACTTTCACAATGGAGGAGGAAAAGAACGGTGAGCTAGCATTCCTGGACACGCTAGTATCAAGAACGGAGGGCTCTCTGAGCTACGAAGCTTATAGCACACCAACCCACAAGTAGAGAACAATCCCTAACTCCTCGAACCACACGCAACAAATTAAGGTTTCACCATACCGCGCAATAATTAACCGCATGTTAGACTTGCCACTAAGTGAGATGGCAGTAAGAAGGAAATGGATTTTATTCTACAGACAGCTTAATTGAATGGTTTCAACCCATCAACAATACGAAGGATTGCGCAAAAAATCGTGAATCGCAAAAAAATTAAGGAAAGATCAACATTAACCACACTAAGCCAAGAAACAACTTTTTGGAAGGTGATAACATACAATGAAGGCATCGTAAAACAGCTGAAAAACGCCCTCAAAGAATACAAATCGATACGACTTATAGAGTCGAGCAGCAAATACCAGCAAAATACATTCTGTAATCCACAAAGGACAAGCGAACGCCGCACGAAAGATCAGGAATCTAGAGAATTGAATACCAAGAAGTCTATATCGTGCAAACAAGACGACTAATAAACGCCAGAATACGAGAACACATAAGTGAAGCGACAGCAGCCAAAAAGAAAGGAAAGATGAACAACTTCAGGTCGACGGTAGCCGAGCACATTATCAGAAAAGGACATGAGATAATCAACGATGCAAAACTAGTACGGGAAGCAAGAGATACAAGGGAATTAGACGCCCTAGAAAGCCCGACAATTCTAAGAGAGAAGAACACCCTTATGAACCTAGATAAGGGTAGATTTTATTTTTATTTTTTTAGGTTAGGTTTTGCGAAGATGGAATCAATCAAAAATTTCGATAAATATTGTTTTGACGCGTGTGAGAAGGAGGCTTTTCAATCGTTTCAACCTTTTACTGTCTGGAGTTTCATATCCTTCCATGTTGTTTCGATACTTAACCATCGGAACCACTTTTTCAATCGTTTCCAATATCAGTTTCTGCAACTTCGACTGATATCTTATCTATTCATCCTTAGTTAGGTTCCTATCATTGGGAACCATTGAGAAAGTGTTACCATCATCAAAAGGTGGACATTCCTTCTGGTAATCCAGATTGAACTTCCTTTCAAACTTTGTCCATTCCAGTTTTTTTAAATTCAACCTGTGATTTTCCTGTCTAACCGAAATCAGGAAATCATCATCCCTTGGATGATTCATTCCAATTAATATCGCCTCGTGATCACTGAGGATATAATGTAATACTTCCAGTCTCCGTTGAGGATTGTGAAAATGAAGTTCTAGTCTTGCGTCACCAATGCAGATATCCAAGTATGAATTTGTCCTCGGCAAAGCTGGGAAGTCCGACCTATATATTATGCATTTGAATTCATCTTGGTTCTCTGTTATCCACGATTTCAGGGATAAACCTCTTGGATTATTGGTGACGTTTAGCGTGATGTGTGCCAGGCGTTTAGATCGCCGGATAGAACATAGTAATTATAGAAGCTTTGGCAGATCAATTTATAAACAATCAACCTACCACATTGTAAGTGACTTATATCATTGCTAAGCTAACTCAGCCAAGACTCATAGGCGCGGAAGTTTAGATCAACTTTATCGAATAACTTCGAAAGTGAATTAATACTATTAAAAAGACCGGGGAAAAGAGCTCAAGGTTTCGAAAACGCGCCCAGGTGCCAACTCAACTCTTTCCATCTTTCTTCCTAATTATAGAATATAGTAGTTATACATTCTATTAAATTCGAGCATTTCAAACAAGGACTCGAGCTCCATCTTGAATTTGAGAACTTGTTTTCCAGTTGCATCAACTGAAATAACAAAGAGGTTATTTCCACCATTTTTTTGTTTGGAAGGTGAAGGCTGCTTACGTCCTGTGTGTCGGACTCCCGCTACCGGACTACCGACTAAACACTTCCCTTGTTACGCCGAGAACCTAGCCTGGAACTGTTTGTCACATTAATTAGGACTAGGACCTCATTAATCATCGCTCAGTGGTGCCTTAGGGTTAAGGGAAATCCTTCTTTCTGTACGGATGGATTGCTGTTAATTGCTGTTACAGAGACGCCTCCTCCCTCGCCAAGTGATCTATCATGCCCTTCTTTGTAAGTAGAAGCGTTCGTACGTAATGCGACACACAGTTGCAATTGACTTTTGGTCGTATCATTTTTTCCGTTACATTTTCTGGGGAGAGCACGAATATTTTCTCTGTGAGATGCAAACGGAGTCTTGTCCATCTGGTACACGTAAAGAACGTGTGGCAGGCGTCATCCGTCATCCCCGGGCAGAACACGCAAGTTGGGTGTGGTGACTTTCCCATCTTATACAGGTAAGACTGAAAATATCCGTGACCACTGAGTGATTGCGTCAGATAATAATCAGTCTTACCATGCATCTGTAAAACCACGGCCCAAGTCACTAATCAACCATGCGGTCCACTTGCCTCGCGTTTCGTTTTCCCATATTTGCTGCCACGAGATTAGGGTCCTTCTCCGTTCCTCTCGGCTGACGGTTTCTCTCGCCAACTCCTCCCTACGTAAGTATACACGTTTGCGTTTGCTTGCAAGTAACTTGATAGTTACCGCCTTCGAGATTACCAGCACTACATGTTCAGAGACAGTGCGATATGCAGCCGCTATCCGCAAAGCTCCTTGCCTCTGCACCTGTGTCAGACGACTTCGGTGCGTCTCTTTACTAAGAGCGTCAGCCCAAACCTCGGAGTCATACAAGAGCACTGACGCCATTGTAGACATCTTGTGCTCGATGTTGGTCCCCGCGTGTTGGCCATAAGGCGACTGAGAGCTGATACTCGCACAGAAGCCTTTTCGGCGCTCGAACCTGCTCGAAAAAAATCTGCTTCGAGTCAATCATCAAGCCAAGTTATCTGATTGATTCTTTCGACTCGATGATCATTTCTTCCACCCGAACGGGAATAACACCAGGGATCCGCTTCTAGGTCAGGACGACGACCTCGGTCTTTTCCAGCGCTAGGCTAAGTCCACGGTTTGTCATCCACTCGCTCATTCGACGTATTACCGCTCCCAGTTTGAGTTGCGCCTGAACGACATCTGCGGAGCCAACCAGGCGCGACTCCCCCGGTAACTGGAAACTCAAAACCTTGCGACGGTATTTTAATAACGGTCTCTTCAAGAAATTCAAAGTTTTTGAATTCAATTTTATAAATATTCTGCAAACGAATGGGTCTGATCAATATCCCAGTACCACTTATCGAACCGAACAGCGAACCCTATCGTTTCTGATGAATTCGAAACCTTTGAACGCCATTGAGTGCCATGGATTGAGCTCTGAAACCGTGCTCCCTTTTTTACTACATCATAATTATTAAGGATTATCTAATAGCCTACGATACCGTAATTGTTGCTAGTCGGATGCCATTTAAGCACACAAATCAAAATCATTCGTTTGGTTTCGAACTATTTCGCACGAAACGCCTAACAGCGACAGAAATCGATTTTGATATAATTGAATCAAAGCATACTGTCACGAATGAAATTAATACTATCCAATTTACTGATAAGTAGCTAAATATTGAATTGGCTCAGATACCAGATACAGATACAAAATGCCACATATGTCGAGCAATTGAATTAGGCATCGTTATCGACTTATGCGTTCGTTGGAAAATGTTTTATAAATCCATTTAAAAAGGACTTATATTAATTACAATGTTTGAATACGCTCCTAATTAGCGTTCGAAACTGGATATGAGTTTCACGAAAGCAAACAAGAATCCTGATTCGATGAAGTTGATTTATTTAAAGCTCTTGATAACGACTTTGGTGCATACTTTTTAACTAAATATGGTTCGAAGGTGCTTACACTTGCAGATGAATCTTGTTGCCACTGTCATCGCCCTTTAATCCTGAAAACAGAGGACACGATTCTATACATATAAGTGATGGCTGCTATAATGATGGCACATGTGTGACAAATGTAGCAGCTACACGGCTCAACAACTCCTGAGGCATTGTGGTGACCAAATTTATTGCTTCAACCAGTACCTGTTAATTAGCGACTAATCTGTTAAGCCCATTTAAATGCACTGCGCTAAGTATGCTCGCAGCGGATGTGAATTTCATAAGTCCCCTCGGCAGATTTTTGATAAAGATATCAGAATGATAATTTGCAAACAATTAGCTGTAATGGAGTTCGTTTTCTGTTCTGCAGTATTTCATGCGAGGAGACAACATTTCAATCGAAAATTGTCGCTGACCATGCAAATACGCTTCAGTGTCGAGATGAATGTTCGGTTAACATGCAAAGGTCTAAGAGGTTGCGAGGAGTTGTGCAAAGGTGCCTTTGCGAGTATGGCGTGTGTAGGTCATCGTGTTATCATGTTCGGCACAAGGAAGAACCGACTTGGATGGAGGAGCAATAAAACCTGTGAATCGTCTGTGTTTGACCTTTTCGATGCCATTTGAATGCAAGCAACATTCGACAGAGGAATATTTTACCATCGCTTCGAATATCGTCGTCTGCGATTCGAAATGCAACGTTCGATGCCTTTTATATTGTCATGTCGTGCCTATTACTTAATTTGAACGATGCCATAACAAAAGCAAAACTCCTTACGGCACGTCCTCACATCACAAATGTGTTCTATTACTTACCTGTAGGTTTTCCGCCATCATGCACTTGTTGCGGATTAAACAATCTAAACTCGGACAGGGTTGAAGTCTAAGCACAGAAATGTCTCGGGAAAATCCAAACAAATGCCTTAAATCGTGTATTCCACCATAGTGGCCATCCAGCCAGATCGATACTGCTGTTAATATTTGTCCAAGTAAATGAAATAACTCGAAGAAGATATCAATACATTGTTTCGTCCTCGCGAACCCTGACCAAGCAGAAGATATGGAAGATGCGCTTGGAAGAAAATCGAACTCGCAATTGCTTTGTTGCTTATCTCCTCGTTTTGTTTTTCTTGCAGTCATGCTGGAAAACTGGAAATTTTTCTCACGCTACTCCAGCTTGTTTATTACCGTAAGGAGTAATGGATGCACATGAGGTTGAACAACTGAAAATAACATATCAGTGCCATTGAAATGTGAATTTATGGCCGTGAATTGACTCCAAGGGGTTAAATGTCAATAAAATCAATTTGAGTCTAATATCAAAGTTCGTGTAGCCTCTTAAAATGTTCAGTGTTTGGAGTTATAACAACATTCGGCAGCAATATCCATGAACAATCAAATTGGTTTTGAGTTTTTCATCGAACTTTTTTGGTGAAATTAATACACTTTTCCCTACATCAATTAAAGCTGAGTTACATCTTTCGCAAATAAAAAACATTATTTAATTCCAAAAGAAACGACGAACGCGTGTATGGGGGTCGCAATTTATATTTCTGACATATGGCAATACTTGTGTTTACCAATGCAAAGCATTGTAATATTCGTAAAGTTTGACAGTTTTCAGCATATACGTACTCAAAACGTTTTGACGTACGAGTACTTTTTATTTTGTTTCTACTAACTTGAAAAATTTATCTTGGCTAAAAAATTAAAGTAAATCGTGAACGCTTCTCTGCGATACCATGCCACGATTCTTCACGTCACGGCAAGATCAACTCAAATCGACTTTTGGTGACGAAGCTCCATCTTAAAGCACTGTAAAAACGAATTTAATCGTTGTCGCCGTTCACTCACTGATAAGTTTCGTACAAGTCGAAATCAATTCACAATGCAGTCAGAAAATTTATAATGGAAAGTTGTCATGTGACAAACCGTGAAACAGATGCATCCTTGAGTATTCGTTCCATTAGTGTGCTTAAGATATTACATGCAGATTTGATCTCGAAAAAATTTTACCACATTGGATGCCAAAAAATAATAAAAATATTCAAAAAAATATGATTAAACAACAAATAATATAATTTTGTGTAAAGAAATGCTCAAAGTAAAATCACGGTACTTCAAAAGCCATTTATACGATCGCTAGTGGTGACGAACCATGAATTCATACTCGAGCCCTAAGGAAAATGGCAATCGATTGTATGCGTTCTGCTAGACGAATCCAACCCGACAGATAGTTCGTGTAAGGTGCATGGCAACAGTTTCGCTTGAGCAACGTAGAACAGTCAATTCTGAATTCTGCATTTGTTTGTCTGAAGTCTTTGATGAAATTAGAAACAAAAATCAAACAATGTCCAATAATTACTCACATAGACAATGCGAACTACAAACACATCTCGTGAAACAACTGAATTTTCGATTGGACGAAACATCGAATAAATAGGGCATCCTGTACAGTCCTGATTTGTTATCCAGTTTCCGTATATCCTGTACATCCGTGCAGCCCTGATTTGACTCCTAACGATTTCAACTTGTTCCCTGTCATCAAAAATAAACTGGGTGGAAAACGAGGTCCATAGAAGCCGCTCAAGGGTTCCAAACCAATGCTTTCAGGGTTTTTTTAACGGAGTGGAAAACTTGCTTTGTCAATTGGCTTGAACAAAAGTGGATCGATCTTATTGGAAAGTCTTTGAGATAACAACAAAGCAATTTTATTTGATGTAGTTGTCTATCCGTAATAAGGTCAGAAATATGAAAAGAAAAGATATATGAAAAATTCACATAATTATAAAGTAAATTAGGGTCTTCGGCTATTCTATAGGTCGGAAAAATAGGCATTTTCGAGATTTTTATCCAGGGAAAATATCATATAATTTGAATTTACATATATATTATAAAAGTTTATCGTGACTTTGATTGACTTCAAAACATAATTTCAAAAGTATAACTTATTTCATAATGGTGATGGGAATCGCTTCTCAGATGACCCCTCTATTTTAACAGGGTAGTTGTCGGCCAGATTGGACGCTTTGTTTCGAACGCACCCCAGTAGCAGCACACGCGGTCAAAGTCGATTTCCACTGACGAACTTACGAAAAAGCCTGTGTGAGGTTGCTTCCTGTCATTATCTCGCTGCAGAAGCGTGAAAACGGTTTTGGAATACGTGTTCCTGCTAGTTGCAAATTTTTGTTGCAATTAGCTTTTCATAAACTCGTGATGTTTGAATACGTACAGCCGTGCAAGCCGATCCTTCGCGATGGAACGACAGTACAGGGCACAGCCGCTGTCATTCCAAAATGGCACAGGCTGCAGGCACAGGATTGTCAGGAAAATCAATCGTTTACAGTTGAATCGAATGGGTTTATTTCGTGTAAATGTGTCAGAATCGGAGCACTTTTGACGGTTCCCAACGTCATTGTACAAGCTGGCGATCCGACTAAAATAGTGAGAGCATCGATTGGTGAGGATCACTCTTTGTTTCTGAAGGAAAGACAGTTGCAGAAAACCATTGGTCAACTGGTCCGTAGCACCAAATCGCCATGGACATTGGAAGATTTATGGATTGGGTTTTGGACATTTGGTTTATAGTTTTGGTGTTGTCAAATGACAGGGACAGGTGTATGTTGCATTAAGTCTTGCCGCTATAGTGACGACAACTTCAGAAGAACTTCTTATATTTTTTGCACGCTGATATCATTATGGCGTCGAAAAATAGTTCACATGGTATCGTCTGTCCTTTGAAAAACGCCCTGGTCTTGTATCGGATAGTGAACAGATTCGAGGGTATGCTGATTGCCCGGAGTAAAACAATCGCCAAAATAAACATACACATGAAAAAGCGATGAGTTACCAAACCCAACAAAACTAGCTTTAAAAATAAAACGTGCGGCTGGAGCAGCGGTATATTTTTACGACGAAGCGACATGCCATAAAGAGATTGTCAATACTCCTATTGCACTGCGCTAATGAATAAGGTCCGTCTTTAGTAAAAGTCAAAAATGTTAAGTCAGATTCTAGTCGTTCACGGCATCAAATTCGAGCCGGTATTACTCACGGTATACGTGAGTATACCAGAGGTATAGTATACCAGAGGTGAGTATACCAGAGGTTCATCCATGTGAAGTGTTCCAGAAGTGTACATCCAGAAGTGTTCATCCATGAATCTTTCGAAGATTCGCAAACGTCTTTATAATTCCGAACAAAATTAATGATGATCCTGGATGGGGACACCCATTACCCCGTGGGTACACCCGTTTTGGTTTTGTTCAAATTCTACAAAATGGGCATTGTATGGTTTCGAAGCAAAGTTATTTACCCACTTTTTTGTACGTGGTCTCTTGCAATTGTTTCCGAATTTTTGAAAATTCGAATTTTATATAAAATAGTTAAGTGTATAAAATTCGAATATAATAATGAATAATTCCGCTGCGTAAAACGTTGAATGTTTGTTTGACTTACACATGTTCAGGACTATTATAGTTAGATGAAGAAAACAAAGGAGCAACAAAGAAAATACAGGCGCCTCGACCATATCAGATCGAGAATGCTCGAGAAATTTTCTATGGTCTTTGGATTTGAGATGAACTATGGAGAATGGTTAACTTAACGTAGAGATCCGAAAAATTGCGTATTCGGGTATCCGGCTTTAATGGTGGCTGTTCAGTAAGTAAGAGATTCATAGTGAATGTTTGCTCGTGGTCCAACAGCACCTCCCAATGCAAACCGGATAGAACTGACTTGCCAGCGCAGTGGATTTCAGATGGCCGAACCATTGATCTGAAGTGTATAGTTTGTTACCATACTGCCCGGATTTTATGCTTTTATGTCGCTGCAGAGCCTTTTTATCGTTTCAATTTGAACCTCGACAGTAAACTTCATTACCGGATCAATGGCCAAAACTGGAGAAGTACGTGAGAATCTTTCTGAAACCAAAATTTTTGGTATAATCGCGCACTTTGAAAATAAAACTTACAAAATTCGTAGAAAACTCACTGGAAAAGTGTTAATAACAAATGAATGGTGCCGTATAAAGAAAAATTTCCTACGTACACAGCTGGACAAAATAATAGGTGTGAGTCGTAAAATTTGTAAAATGTAGAAAATATATTGTATAACATTTTGTACGATCATAGAATCAGTTTGCAAATGTGGTAGCACTGATTAGCAATGTAATAGGGTAATCCCTGCAATAAAACGACTAACTGTCAAATATTGCAGCTTATTAATTTGTTCACCCTTTAAATTGAGTTGGACAATAAAATAGGTGTGCATTGATAGAAAGTTAAAATAAATAAATTTAAAGTGTTATTTAGTTGCAAAAGGTAAGATGTTGAGAAAGTTAAACAAAATGGATGCTTATTTACACTATTATAATGATATTAGATGGGTCGTGGACGTCGTTGCAGTGCAGAAGAGAAAAGACTTGTTCGTCAGTTCCGAAATGAAGGAAGGACCTACAAATTCATTGCCACATTTATGGGACGGTCCGAAAATTTCGTAACAAATGCTCTTAAACCGGAAAAGTCCATTAAAACGCGTGGGGCTCCTAAAAAAACCTCACCAGTGACCGACTATCATATCATTACACTAGCTAAACGTGACCCATTCACATCATCCAGGACAATTGCAAGCGAAATCGGAAATGTTGTATCATCACGAACCGTTCGGCGATGGTTAGCAATTGCAAAACTACCAGGAAGGATTGCCCGAAAAATTCCTCTGCTTAGAACTACAAATTTGAAGAGGAGGAAAAAATTCGCACTGGTTCATAAGACCTGGTGTGGACAACAGGGTGAAAAAAAGTGGCATAATATCCTCTGGAGTGATGAAATAAAGATAAATTTGTTTGGTAACGATGCGGAAAGAAATTTTCGCCGACCAAAAGGCAAGGAATTTCATGGCAGGTTTACAAAAAAAACAGTAAAACACGGAGGTGGCAGCTTGATGGTATGGGGCTGCTTTTCTTGGCAAGGAGTAGGTCCCATACATCGAATCGATGGAACAATGGATAGATTCGTGTACAAAGATTTGTTGCAGACTATAATGCTACCATACGCCGAAGAAAATATGCCAAAATATGTTCAAATTTATGGACATTCCAACAGGATAATGATCCTAAACATTCATCGCGATTGATGAAAACATGGTTCCAAGAGCATAACGTAGACGTCCTTGAGTGACCAAGTCAATCCCCAGACCTCAATCCCATTGAGAACCTCTGGGGTCAACTTAAAAGAGATGTTTCAAAGATGGTTTACCAGAACAAAAACCAGTTATGGGACAATATTCAGTGAGTTTGGTATAGTATTCCCGTAGAAACTTGTCAGAAACTGATATCGTCTATGCCCAAAAGAATCGAAAAAGTCATCAAGAATAATGACGGATATTCAGGGTATTAAATGCATTCTAAGTAATTCAGCATTAAATGGAACGGCAACTAACGAAATTTTAATGTTAATTAATAATTTTATTGGGCACACCTATTATTCTGACCATTCAAAAATTGATGTATTCCATGAATTAACGAAATATTGAGTTTTTTTTGGTTTGTGATTTATTTTTTATTCATTATTACGACGATGAACTATGCTTGTATTGTATGCAAATTAATTTTTTGAGGAATAAAAAAGATATATATGAAAATGCAACTTGTTTGTAAATATGAATGTTTACACCTATTATTTTGTCCAGCTGTGTATGTATTTTGGCAATATATTTTCGAAAATTGGTTGAAAATTATTCGAGTTATTGTTACGGCCATCTTTTAGGGAAAATAAAACAGCCTTGAAGGAAACAAACATCGATAAAAAACCAATGCTCTTATTAGATGAACATTTGTCTGAATCTCGAAGGTTTTTCTGTACGAAACTGACTGAAACTGACGTTTCTAAAGATGAAAGAAGGAGAAATCCAAACATGTGGCAAATAGCTTCAAAAATTTCTGCCAAGTATACTGTGGTCTCCCAAAATGCCATCCTTCGTTGTAATCATATGAGAGTCGCAGCTTACTTGGTAGTTTCCACTATACTTTGATAAAGAAGTACTTGGAGATTTTGACATAATGGAGATTTTTTCATATTTTTCTGGGGTATCATTTTTGGGCTCCTATAGAATCATCAGAAACACAAATAAATCAATTTTTTTGAAAACCTTTTAGTGGCTTAACGACTGAAGGTACTAACACCATCTAGAGCTTAAAAACTGACTTTTGTTCAGGTCATTTTTTTGTATCATGTCATTGCTTATGTTTTTCATTTTCATTCTTTACAGTTCATCTTTGCGAAAAAGAAAAATTTTTTTGTTTAGTTTTCATTTGATAGAAGTTTTGAGTTACTCCACGGCGGTTGTTTGATTCTATTTTGAAATTTGTTAATAGGTCTTTAAAATAGAATATGATGAATGAATGCCGAGATCCTGGAATTTTTCATCCACTTATAGCAGGCTTGGTAAGAGCCTTTAAGATTGGGGTTGGATTATTGAAAGATTGAGTTTCTTCTATGCCTGCCAGTGACCAAAGATTTCTTTTGCTTATGACAGTTAATATTTTGGACAAGGCTCATACTTTCATTAAAGATACACTTAAGAGAATGTAGATAGCACCTGTCACAGCATATATCGGTTTTAGCGGGATGCTAGGACTATGTCCCCAAACAAAAATTTGTGAGTTTATAGTCAGAGTGGATTGTATAGACCATTTTGCGTTGTGCAGATTTGGAGACGAAGTACTGAATTATGCAGCGATTACATGTGGTGAATGGGTATTTGGGTATTCCAGAGAATTCATACATTCATGTATAATTTTGATTCAGCTTTTTTTCACTTTTTACGAAGTAACTCATCAATTGAAATTTAGGCAACGAGCTGGAAAAGGCTAAAAAAATCACGTCCTCACCAATAATGCAGCATTGCCGGCGTACTTTAAACACAAAATAAAATAAATTTTCTTAGGCTGAAAGTTGATGACTGTCATTTAATTTACATCCATATGAATACGTTACGGAGGTAGTCCTCTTCTAACATCAGTGGAAACTGTTAACAAAGTCTAAAGAAATTCTTGTATCACTTGGTATGAAGTCTGGTTGCGAATTTATTTTTATTTTGATGGTTAAGTTTTTAATAAATATTGAAAATGTAATAAAGCTTTTTTGAAGAAAATAATCTGGACGAGACCTACTCTACTGTGCTGACAAACTCCTCTGATAATCATCCTTGCTGCTGACTGCCAGTGAAAGAGATAGTTTCCTATGCTCTGTTGGAGAGAACATTCAAGACAACCAAGTAATGTTGTAATGAATATTGATATTAGTGAAACACGTTAGTGTTTCTATAAACGCGTTTAGTGTAAGTGTTTCTTATTTCTGAACTATGGACGCGGAAACAAATACTATAGCAAAGTGAATCAGAAATGTTTTCACCTCTTTTAGTTTCAATAACCAGGTGGTAGTGTGGTGGGGTTTGAGATACCTCATATATTGTTTTCGGCGTAGTATGTTCTTATTTTTCAGAGTGTTTTTTTTTTTGAGTGTAGCTGACGCTGAGGTAGAACGGAATGGATAGCGGCGTGACCGCAGTCTGTCGTCTGTCAGCGTTCGAGATACACGCGTGTCTAAGTTCAGAGGTCATGTGACATCCCGCCATGCAGCTCGCGTTTGCATTTCGCAACAAATTATCCAGTGTTAATTTTTGTTAAGCTAAATTTTTTTTGTTTCTTTTTTAGATTTTTGTCAAACATGAATAAGGAAAGTGGTCAAGTAAGACTGAGGTCTACATTGCATGACTTGTGTGAAAATTCTTCGGATGAATCAAATTCGAAAGAAGTCTCTTTTATTGCAGCGAACACAATCTCAAATCTGATACTCAACAGGAGGTTAATGATGATGAACTGGATAGCAACAGTGATTGGGATTCGGAAGATAGTTTTCTTCTTTCAGCTCTGAGAAAATGCCGCTCATCTGCCCAAGTTCATGCGCCTCAATTCAAATCTAAATATGGTCAAATAACGCATAAAAAAATGTCACGTACAAATGTGCGAACTCGGTTCGAAAACATTAGTTAAATATTCGAAATATTAAGTTCGAAAATATTAAATTTATTGGGTCAAAGAAGGGAAAACTGAAACGGAATGTTGGAATCCTGTTTTCTAACGAGGAAATGAAGAGCGCTTTATTGAAACATTCAAACGAAGAAATCTTGAGAGGACAGGCAAGTTGCAACAACCCGTAAACCTATGTTACTTGAAGGAAACGACATCTACTGATCTTGATGTATTTATTGGCTTGCTGTACATAGCTGGTCTGAATAAATCAAGTTGACAAAGCCTGTTAGACTTATGGAGAACTGATGAACATGATGAACTGATGAGAACACGAGTTGATATATTTTGGACGACAATGCCATCGCAACGATTTTACTTTTAACGAAATTGCATTCAGTTTTCTTCGAGGGAGGATCGAGAGAAAGTTGACAGCATGACATTAGAACGCTCGTTGACCACTTTGTTCGATGCTGCAAAGGTGCGTATATACCATAAGAATATATGACAATTTATGCGATACTTTTGGCATTTAGAGGACGTTTTTCCTTCAAAGTTTAGCACCTAGCAAGGCTGCTGCATACGGCATCAAAATTGTAGCACTTGTAGATAATAAGGCTTCTACATTTTAAATTTGGAAAATTACGCAAGAAAGCAGCCTGAAGGGCCGTATGCTTTTAGAGAAAGATTGATTATCCAATGCAAAATCTAAGTCGAACCGCAATTTGACTTTTGACAATTGGTTTACCAGTCAAGAATTGATGATGCATCTATTGACTGAGCATCGACTGACTGCCGCTGGAACAGTTCGCAAAAATTAAAAGATGCACCTGCATTTTGGAAGACAGAAAAAGAGCCAGGAACTTCAATGTTCGGTTTCATGAAGGATATTTCTTTGGTTTCGTATGCTCTTAAGAAGAATCAAGTGATCGTTGCAATAACCCCCCTTCACCACGACGTTTAAATTTATGAGAGAACTGGAGATATAAAAAAAAAACCGGAGATTATTAGGTTTTCGAACTCAATAGAGTAGGAGTAGATGTTGTCAATGAATATATGATGTGTCCCGTAATAGCCCGCGCTGGTCAAGGACGATCTTTTATGGAATGCTGAACATGGCTGCTACCAATACAAACATCATATTTCAGGAAAATGGCAACAAAAACACAAAGCGCACCGAATTTCTCCGTAATTTGGGATTAAGTGTTGTATATGCAATTAAGACAACGAGCAGAGAAAAAGAATATTCATAGAAACGTAAAGCGGAGAATCTTTTTTCAAATCAATCAACCATTGCGCCCAGTTGTCCAGGATGTTACGGGAAGTTGCGTTCGATATGTTGACTCTTCCCGCGGCAGGGATCGAAAAAATATACTCATATAAAAAGAGTGGAAAAGTCATATGCCTGAGACATGCAATTCGTTCCAGTGAACAATACGCAAATTTCGAATATAGTTCTTAAGATGTTCCTTATACCATAAGTGTTATATATGCAATTCATACAAGATCTCATGTTCTTTATATTTTTAGAGTTTTTTTTTCGATTTTTTTATTTGTTGTTTTTTTTTTAAATTTAGTTAAAGTTTTTTAATTAATTTTAATGAGTGCCTCGATTAAATTAGTGCCTTAGATTTGGTAATAAAATTGAGTAAATTTATTTTTATTACACGTTTTCGATTTAAGGCCAGGTTACCCCAATAAACGTAATTTTTTTCAATACATTTTATTCATAGTACGAAACATGTTGAGTAATAAATTTTTTTACATATGAAAGCACATATATAAATTTACTTGAAATAATTTTTTTTTTTTTTCAAAATGGCGGTCCTGAAAATGGCTGCTGAAACTCATCTGATTCACAGATGGATGACATCATTTCTTGGAAAAGAATTATCTGAAAGCAAAAAACAAAATGGTTTCATGTTCTGTATCGAATTGGCTATGGCCTCAAGCAGAATGAAATATTTTCAATGAAAAAAAACAAAATGGCGGACTTTTGAATTTTTTTAACATTTTTTTTCACTTTTAATTGTTTATAACTTTTTTAAATAATAATGAATATTTCTGGTTCTGCTTGAGGCCATAGCCAGACATCCAAAGAGTAAAATGCCGTTTGGTTCATATCGATAAGTGCAATAGTTTTGAAATGAGAGTGTCATCCATGCGAAAAAACGTGGTTCGGAGAAAAATCAGTTCAAAGTTTTTATTCGTAAAAAATCGTAAAAAAAATGAATTTTACTCACATATCCATTCCAGCTTCATACACAGCTCCTTCCTGGTCTTCGTAGGCATCATTCTCAAGAATTCTTGCATTTCTTAAAGAAGTTCTATGTTCTTTAGACGCTTCAGTAGCTTCTAGCTCAGCTCGATCAACACGTCTGCTGTTGGCCCTATCAGCAAAGTGCCTTGCTTCCGGGCCGATTCTTACACCCATAACTTCCATTACTTTTAATATGGGTAAAAGCCCTTCATTGAAAATGCAAGCGGCACTGAGAGCAGCAATTTCAAGCGTTTTTTTTCCAACAAACTTATGTTTAGGGGCTATGTTCCAAACACATGAGTTGTAACTTTCGTTATTGTTTTGCGTGTTAGCCCCTAAACATCTCTCGAGCAACTTGTCGTCGGTTAGTTCTTCATAAATTGGCTGTAAAAGATCTTGAATTTCCTGATCGAAAGCTGGAGGATGGTTGTAATTCTGTTTTGTAGCTACTGCTTTTGATAAGCGCACCATGAATCTGCTCCGGCTGGACAATACTGGTGTTGTGGCTTAGCATCGGTGGAACACTTGTGATACAATGTGGCTAGAATTGCATTCTTCATGTCTGGCACAGAACCGGGATGACTAAGCACAGCTTTTTTAAAATAGCTAGATAAGAGCGACAGTTGCGGTTCAGTAAATTTTAAAGATTTTACGACAGGTTGTTTGCTTTTTTGAGCCTTCTTCTTTTTGGGTACTTCTTCACCTCTTTCTATTGCCTCTCTTTTTTTTGCGCTTCCAGAGCTTTCTTTATTTTTGCATGGTTTTTTTTTGGCTTCTTTACCACGTCTATATATACTCTTGCCTACGTGTAAAACACATGCTTTTTTCTTTATTTTGACAGCCTCGCCGTACGGTTCAGATTCTTCGAGTCTCTTGAAAGTTTTAGAGTCACCGTCGCCGACATAATATTCATACATAACACCGTACTGCTCCACAGACCTCCGAAACATCTCTTGCACTCCTTCAACTTCTATGAGACCGGCACTACCATCATGATCCCTTGTGCATTTGCCTTCTTCACAATGTTCGGTAAACCAAGCATCGAACTCTGGCGTATCTTCGGGGAATTTTTTTGAATAGTTACTGCATGCTTGGCAAACCTTCGATTTTACTATGACATCTATGACTTTGTTCGTGTACTTGCCGATCAAACTAACAATACCGAGTAAAGCTGTGAATCCTCTTTTTGGCCAGGAACCATCGCCCGAAACCGTAAGCCTATCTTCGGGTAATCCTCTCTCTTTATTTTTTTCTTGCTCTTCTTTAGCAGCTTTTTTGAAAACCATTTCACTAACAGCCTTCAGTGCAATATGAACTTGCATTATGCATTTATAATAGCCATTTATACTGAATGCAGTTGCTGAGATATCCATCACTCCACAAAAATTCAATAAGCCATACAATCCAACTCCTAACAAGCGCATTGCATAAACTATTCTTCTGTTTATTTCATAACCATTTTTTATTTTTGGAGATGAAGGGATTGGTTCACTCTCCTCACAACCACAGATAATTTGTAACTCAAAACCTAATCCTTTTTCGACACTTTTTGCAAATTCCACTTTTTTAGTACACTTTGCACAAACAACTCTCTGTTGCAATGTAGCAAATACAGACCACTGAACGATCACGTAAGTCAGCAACGGATGGATTTTCACTTCAAGTTGAGGATCGGCGTTTTTTAGTTTTTTTGCAGCAGCACTGGTTTGCTCTGTATCATCATTGGAACTATGTTGGTTACCCAAAAAACTCCTTCTTCCTGACCTATGTGGGACACCACTTTTTCTTTTTTTGTCCATGATAAATTTTGAGAGCTCACAAACGAAAAATTTACCGACGCGTGCGAGGACTGAACAGAATAACCATCACCAACGAAAACTTTACTTGTACTGCCGTATATTATATTCGAAGGACGCTCTCTAACTGTAAAGGACAGAATATTTTCGAGAAATATAGAAGAGAACAAAACAATAAAACGATCCGAAGGCACGCAGCAGCTGCCGCTACGGAAGGCGCTCGAGCGGCCGGATTTACCGCAGCGCTCCCCACTCTTTTATACCTGCTTCTCGGTCTTGCTGACCTTCGGGACTAGTTCTATACTATTTCTACGAGTATACTGTAGCAATTTATGAAAAAAAAAAATTTCGATTTTTTCAAAATTGTTTGGGGTAACCTGGCCTTAAATAAAAAATATGCCTTCTCTGATCGCTTACTTGATATAAAATAATTATTTGGCACAATTTAGCTAAATTATTATTAATTCTTTGTCACCATATTCCCGCCGGGTTAATTGAAAATCAGTCGGGCAGTTCTCGAAATATCAGGAAAAATTGAAAGAATCAAATCGAAAACCAACAATAAACATTTCGAGTAAAAACACAAACAAAATTTAACTTAGTATCATTTTCAGTGTCTCGAGCATTCTCGGCAGAATATTGCTGATCCGACGATAAAGCCCAAAGAGAAGACAAGATACATAGAGATCTGGATACAAATAAATACATAGATGCAAGGTATTGTTTCCATTTGAAATATCGAGGAAAATAAAAGATTGCGATCGGGGTGTGCTCATTTTATTACCTTAGCAAGTAAAGCTATTACAGGAAATCGCCAAACACGGCAGGACAACTTCTTCAGATCCCATTCACATTCACTGCATTCGGTGATTCATTTCAATGTATGGCCCACACGTCCTCACTTTGACATTCTTCGACCACACCGTGAAAAGCAGGCCTCAGCCATTGGAACCATTGCCATTTCGCGCTCGTAAAAGTAGATCGCGAACTCGATCCAAACTGATTGGGTGATCTTTAAGCCATGCAGTGCACAAATTAGGTCTCTGAGGCATTATATTATATAATCCACTCAAATTGATATTATTGAATGTACTTGAAATCATTTCGCATCATGTTTCGAATGGTAACAAGTCAAAAATGTAAGGCCGCAACTTGGGCTGGGTCGCGACACGCATATATCCAGCCAACATTTATAGACCAGCAGCAACGATGGCCACTTATCATTGCACAGTTAATGTCCAGTCTTGTTCGGCTTACTGCCGCCCAGACAGCGAATTTGATTACTTGCTTTCAAAGTGGTTGTTCTAGACCTGAGCTCATTCAGTCAAACTCAAGTCGCCTCCATTGATCCTCTGAAGAAAGTAAAGGCTCGTTGGACCCGACTAACAGGTAATCTAGCACAGTATTGATCAAATTACGCAAGAGCTGCAGCACCCTCAGGTGGTGCTAGTGCTTGTGGTAGATGCAACAATTTCACTTATATATGGACAATAGTCCTACGCTAGACCAATAACACTTCATTTAAATCTGAACGAGAACCAGTTCTGGGTGAGAAAATTGAACAACTTTGTCAGAAAATCTAATTAAAGTTGATCTACAAGCCTTCTGATAATAGAGTAAGGACGAAGCAGTGTTTCGTAGCGTTTCTACGCATTTTATTAGTGGCATCTAACATGGCAGTAAACTCATACACGATACTCGTATAACTGCCTTGCATATCCACAACTGAGACAAATTTATCAAAAATAATTACAGATTGTAACACTGCACAGGGGATGGATAAAATTCGCATTAACACGCACGAATCATAGCAATTTATTTTAAGATAATTTTTTGCTTGCCAAGTTACTATCAATGAATAATACAAAACAAAAGATTTAAGCCAGAAACTCGATTATGCGGCTTGTCAAATATATCATTTTAATTAATCGTATGCTGGAGAGGCCAAAATTAAAACGGATTATATGTTATGCAAACGAATTGAATGGCATTTTGAATGTTAATCGATATTACTGACAACTTTTCAATTTTATGAATTGAAATCAGCACTATCTTGTTTAAAGTTCGAAGCAATCGGTTTCTGATTTGATTTGCATCTCCTAAAAGTAGAATATTTCGAAAGTATTTTCTGAAATTGCAGGATTATTATCAGTGGAGACTAATGGCTTTGGAGATAAATGGTTTTGTCCCTAAAACGTAATTGTAGTAAAGGCAGCAACTATGCGCTCGGCTGAGGGACTTGAAACCTCTTTGTTGTGCGTTATGTTATCTGCATGTAACAATAACGTGTTTCAGTCAGCCTGTGTTTTTGTCAGGTGATGACAGGGGTCTTCCAGTTCCTTTTCGCTTCTATATGGGAGGCGGTTGCTGGTATGCCAATATTGCTCATCGCATTGGTACCGCTGATGAAGTTGTGGACCGAAAGGGTATCCTGTGAGCAGGTTACCTCCTCGTCTGGTCCCGATTCCGCTTCGCTTGTTGGCCGTCGTGAGAGTCCCGTGCAACTGACTAAGCAGGTCGGTCGTGTTTGGGCCCCGAAATTTTCAACGGGCATTGTCTACTGGCAGGATTTAGGCTTTTTTCAATACCATCAGGATTCGGTTGGGATCACATGCCACTAATTCTCCAAGGAAGAAGATTCTTTTTGAGGTGAGCCAGCTAATCGAAGAAAATACTGGCGAGATAAGGGATGTTCAATGACGACAACGTGGTGGAAGGGATATTAAATGACGATTCAGTTAAAATAAAAATTTAACCGGTTGTAAATCCTACTCACAATTTAAACGCATTTTATTTGAAGTCATGTTTTCAAATCATGTTTTCATGTCATGTTTTTTTTGATAGCCAAATTCAGCTGATTTTTTGATGGTAGAGAAAAGTACAAAATAAAAGAAAATGAGTACAGCTTTGACTGAGCAGGTTGTCATTTAGGTAGTCAATCGTTGAAATAATATTTGTTTTAGTGTGTTGTGATCATCTTCAGAGGAGTATCACTTGCGCACATAAGATTAAAATCCACATGAATGATACCTAAACACTAGAGAACTGAACATCTACTCATTTTGAAACAAAGCCGAGAGAAGGCCCCGTCTTGCAAAAGGAAGTTGGACATAATCCAAACGTTAATTGAAACCATGGTCTAAGATAAAATTAAACGTCTAAGATAAAATTAACTAAGATAAAAAAAAACGCATAAATTGGGTCACAATATTAATGGATGCTTTAACGCGCTATAACCTTCGAGTTCAACATGCCAAACGAAAAGGAATACTTAGTCTGGATTGTCTGAGATTAGCGAACAAACGCGTCACTTTGCCGAGGCGTACTGACGTTACAAAACTGGAAGTCTTGCCGATCTCAGAGCTTTGCGACCTCATTGGATCCTGTAGAACGACAGGACGAAAGAAGCAATAGGACCATACGTGACGGGATAAGGACCGGACTGACGCCTGCTTTTCCAGCAATAGTTAAATAAAAGTTAAAATTAAAAATTATAATAAATCTGAAGGAATAACAGGAATACGGCGCTTTGTTTGTTTATCATTTTTATTTGATAACTGAATTTAAGGGAATTCATTTATTCTTTCAACAATGGGTTGATTAAAAAATTGGATGGTTGCATTGAATGTGTTCGTTCAGGGTTGACTCATCTGTACACCTTAATTCAGAACGTCAGGTTATTTTCACGGAATCCGTATACCTACCTGAAAAGGGATTCCAGCGGCCATTGTAAAAGGTCGAGTGCGATTCAAATGTAGTAAGTCTTTTGGAAAATATTGAATTGTAAAGATGGTCAGTAAAACTGTAAAGGTAAGGTGTGCTCTCTATTACGAATTCAAATTACGTAGAAATGCAGCAACGGCTGTCCGCAGGATATGTGACGTATTTGGAGACGATATTGTGTCAGAGCGTACAGCTCAAAGATGGTTTGCCCGATTCCACACCGGGGATGACAGCCTTGAAGACGACGATCATCCTGAAGCCATGCTTCGGATAAATGACACGGAGCTTCTTGCCGACATAGAGGACAATCCCCGCCAAACTGCACGAATTAAGTGTAAAGTTTGACGTTGAATGAAGCACCATTAGTCGCCATTTTCGACGTCTGGGAAAGAAACGACGGCTTGATCAGTGGGTTCCTTATCAACTTACCGGCAACAACAAAAGGCAGCTTATAGAGATCTGTACTTCGCTATTGTTGGGCAACGAACGGGATTCGTTTTTGAATTGAGTGATTACGTGCGATGAAAAATGGATTATGTGTGATAATAGCCGATGCACGTATCAGTGGTTATCACCAGACAACCCTCCTGGAACTATCCCAAGGCCAAGCCTTCATCAGCGGAAGACCTTGTTGTGTGTCTATCACACAGGCATCGTGTGGTATCAACTGTTGGATTGTTGGAAAGCATTACAGCTGAAGTGTAGAGGCAGCAATTAAGAGAAGTTCATCAGGAAATGCCACGTACGCATGCAGCGCTCGTGAAATGGAGGGGAGTCTTGTTCCTCCAGGATAACGCACAACCATATACAGCGGCATTCACCAGGGATACCATAAAGGAAATTGGCTAGGAAACTTTCCCACATCCACCATATTCTCGCGAGAGAACTTTTATCAAACAGGAATATATTGTTTACCATCACATTGGCAACGAGTTATAGATGCAAATGGTAACTATTTTCAAGATTAAATATATTACCTTTTATTTAAAGAGTTTATATATTTTAATATGTCGAAAACCAACAATTTCAATGCAACCATCCAATATATTATTCTGGATTTCATGTCAACTTGAAAACAAAATTGACTCTGAAGGTGGGGCTATTGAATCATCTGGAAAAGTCAAAGATATTTGACAAATAGTCTTAATTTGAAGTTTTCGGGCAAATCTTGTTATGTATTTTCAAAAAAATATATAATTTATAATTATAAATGAATAAATAATTATCGGGGGGCAACCGATCGGTCGCACCTGCAGCGAAAGAAAGGAACAAGTTTGAAGAGACAAGGTTATTTGAAAATACAAAGACCGCATAATGGCGGCCGAAGAAAGTTATTTTAAACCGACTAGTTCACCGCGTGGGCGTGGGGTTAGGACATTATTCAAGCCCTGATCCTTCCATGTCACATACACACACACACAGAGAAAAAAAGCTTACTCGTTCATGTTAGTTTAAAACTAAATGGGTCAATATTAAAAGATGTTAATTGAGAATTGTGCACCTGTGAATTGTGCTGCACTAATTCCGACAACCTATCAATTGTGATGCGCTGACTCTGGATACCTAGGAATTGTGCTGTGCTGATTCTGGACACTGAATTGTGCTGAGCTGATTCTAATCGTGCTTCCTGTAGCACGAATGTGCACTTAAACATATGGGTATATACAAAAAACTTAACCAATTAATTATTATTTTATTTATTTATTCATTTATATATATTTTTTTGTTGTTGGTTGAATGTCGTCTACACCTCGGAATACGTAACAATCTTTTCTAGTCTAATCAATCTTTTTTAATTAATGTTTTTCTAATCTAATCAATCCAGTCATTCCCTCTAGTTTTAGGTCATTGCTGTTGATATTGATGATCATCCTTACATGATGATATGATACGCTGCCGTTAATCTGAACTCATTTCCCTTTCTTGTTTTTTTTTTGTGACTGTTTTACTTAGATGCTCTCGGAATCTTGTGTCAATTGAGTTCCTTTTTTGTTCGGTTAATAAATTCTTGTAAAGAGAGAGCGTTCAGATCAATAATTGCCCTTTCATACGACTGCCGCTTGTTCTTTCAGGATATAATAATGTGGTAATAATGTTTTCTAATGTGGATTTTATCGTTACGATCGATATTGATTTGATCATCTGCAGCATGTTTTAAGTTATTGTCCTCCGATAGAGTTTTCCGAGGTTTTCAGAGTTTTTCAATATTTTGGAATCTTTTTAATTTATAAAAGCAAAGTAACACGGAATGAATCGTGTAATCTCAGGCGGAGTGGATTCGTCTAATCTCCTCGTTTGAAGAATATAATGCCTATTCTACGTATTCGCTGCTATACTTGGTCGTAAGGTAAACATTCCTTGAGGAATCAATGAGGCTCACTGAAGTTCCCACGCATGACTATGGTTTGATAAGTTGGGGATCGTTGTCTTTAAACTTTAAATTAAGATACATTGTGGGTAGGTCCTTCGAGCCACAACAATCCGAAACAAACATGGATAATTGACCGGAGTTACGTATAAGGATATACAGTATTATTATAAGGATATATTGGGACAACTATCAAGAGCTGTTAAAGCCCATCAAAATACCACTAGAAAAGACGCCGTGAAAGTGCCGCGAGCAGTGGTTAAAAGGGAGCTTGAATATTAGGGAGCTTGAATAATAGGGAGCTTCAATAAAAGGGAGCTCTTCCGTTCTCTCCATCTTCTATCGTGAAGCTGTCTCATTTGTGCTCTGTTTGAATCCATAAGAGTTTTAGGTTCAATTGCTTCAATTTTTTTTAGAGTGTGCAAAAAGTAAAACTCTGACAACTGTTCCAGAATATATCCCAGTCTTTCCATAACTGGCCGCCTGACAAAAAGAGCGTTTACGTTTAAACACAATATCACCTTATCTTCTGCTGGCGGGGGTAAACGTCAGGAGTTTTTCCGTGATAGCATTGCACTCGTCCGTAGAGTGTGGCTCTTTTATAAGTATGTATTTTTCCATTCAAATATTCCTTATATCGGAAATGGTTATGGCAACTGTGTTACATGAGTTAACAGGATTTTCGTTAAGTCTAAAGTCTGTGGCCTTCTGCGGTAAGTCTCTGGGGAATATGTTGGCTTTAATCTACCAGTTTTTGATATTGCTATATCCTTCTATATCGTTTTGTGGTTCTTGCAATGAATTTGCTTAATGCTGCCTTCTAGAATTTTGCAGGAGCAGTCGCTAGATCAATATCAGATGTTTTATGTTCGGAGTTAACATTTCACAAATGTCTGATCTTTGAAAAAATTGTCTTCGACATCTCATTGCTAAAATTCCTGTTCCAAGGAAATAAAGTAAAGAGAAAATATCAGCAGAGAAACCACCAGATTAACAACAAACATTGAAAGTTATTATTTTTTAATTTCACTTTAGGTTACAAAAGCTGTAAACGTTTGGAAATGTCATTTCTACCCTCGCTACCCGCCGTATTTTGCTGATATTGTTCTGTTGATTGGTTAGTCCGAAGGATGCCGTGTGACTTCGACGGCCATTGTTCACTTTTCTTCCCACAAAAGAGCAGTTGGCTCGTTACGTAACATTTTTTTGGTGCTGGGGTTCAAAAATTTCAAGGAGTTTTCCAAATTTAATACCGTAATGACCAATATTGGACAACATTTTGATTGATTTTTAACTGATTTTGGGTTGAAAAATTTGCCTTATCGATCATTAAAAACAGACTAAACTATTTGGAACCCGCAATGCATTGTTCTGATTTCTAGAGTTCTTTATGCTTAAGTTTGATAGCAAAATTGCAGTGATTATCCTTAATATTGGTTTAACCTCAATTTCAGTTGAAATTTCGATGGCATAGATCTATTGAGTATGTCTGTCCTTCCAATGTCAATCACTCCCGTTTAATAGTCTCATCGCTTCAATGCTT
Organism: Stratiomys singularior; assembly: GCA_954870665.1. Classification (NCBI taxonomy): domain Eukaryota; kingdom Metazoa; phylum Arthropoda; class Insecta; order Diptera; family Stratiomyidae; genus Stratiomys; species Stratiomys singularior. Next base: position 157,500,830 of record OX940878.1, on the reverse strand, counting down.
CCTTAAAAGGATTCATCGACGATCATCATTGAATGTTCATATGTCTTGCATATGTTTTAATTGCATGCACTACACATTCAGTCATTCAATCCGAATCCATGCTAAATTTCATTTCAACGGTCCCAAAAACAATTTCCACACAACTGAACAATAACATTCTGTACTTTGTATTGCGTTCAATATCTTGTAACTATTGTTGCTACCATTATTGTGCATGTTCGCCTCATTGCAATTCTACTCTAATAGTTGGGAAACTTGGAATTGTTCAAAGTTTTGAATTTAACGAAAATAAACGGAAAACTTTTTTTTTATGGATGTGAAACGAACATCATCCGCTCCAAAGCGTCAGTAACGTGCAAATACTAGATATAAGTATTGGTGTGTGCACCTATCGCACACATGTATTGTATGTAGGTGAAGTTTATAGCGGACTTACGTCCTATGCAACACGAAGAAAACTTTACGTACGAATAAAAGATATTTTTCCACTTGGGTGCAGTTGTGTATTATTAAATGCAGAGGAACGAGGGTAAGGGTAAATAATGTCGTCCTTGTATGGAGTACACAAGTAATACAAATGTTATGGAGGTGTTTAAAAAAAATGGTTTTCTGTTCCAGCTGACAATATTATTTTGTCGTTCCCCCGAGGATGCGAGATAAGATAAAGTTTCATCATTAATTATATTGCTAGTTCCTGTGATTGGACGTTAACGGTAAATAAATGGTTCTTCGATAATTTATAACTTCGAGACCAATGTGCACATGATAACATGAAGAACATGAAGGCATTGGTTTTAGGAGAAAGTGAAGCTATTCATATATGCTGTCAAATTTTATTCAGAATTAGTGGCTCTAAATTGGCTGTCTAGCTACCAATGTCTGTTTCAAAATTAAATGATCATTTTTATGACGGACGCAAACCTGGATTGGTACATAGCACTCGTTATCTAAACACTCAACTCTTCTTATCTGAGCAAGTAACTGCTCCCGCAACCATAAGCATACCAGAAAAACGTACGACAGTAATTCGTAAAAGTCAAAAGATGCTTTTTATTGCATTTAGCGAGAAAACGATCGAAACGTTCAAAAAACCAATGGACGAAATATGTAGTTAGCTATGAGATACACTTAGCCAAATCACCTACGAAGTGGTTGCTGAAACAGCTTTTAGAAGTAGGCTAGTCCGGAGCTCAATGGTCATCATGTAGATGGGGACGTTATGACCCCAGACCTCGTTATGATCCTTATGTGATCTTTAATGTCGAAGCCGATTTTGGGCAGGGCAGCCAACGCAACATGGCTATTGGGAATAAGCGCGTTGTCGTGTGTAAGGAGGAAACTTTTGTTCAATTCTCCCCATGTTTTTTCTTTCAAATAGTCTTGCAACGATTCAAGCATATGATTCTTCAGTCGCCAGTTTTTTGTTATTTGTCAACACCATCCCTTCTCAGTCCCAAAAGACTATTGCCATGATTTTACCAGCCCACTGTGACACCTTAAACTTTTTGGGTGGTAATGTTCCCTTTTTGTGCCACTTCACAGTCCTGTTTGGACTCAGGTTCAGTATGACAAACCCAAGTTTCGTGGTCACTAACAGTTCAATAGTCCAGTCATGTCCTCACTACAAAGACCCAAAACTCGCTGGAACAGTCTTTGTGGTTTCGTTGCAGAGGCGGCGTGAGCGACCTCGGCATCCATCTAGCAATGACGTTTGTCATGCAAAGATAATCGAAAAGAATTTTTAAAATTGAGGTATCCTACAACCATTTCTGCAACGTGTTTTCCTGTAGAATATCATTTTCAAATATAATTTTTATTTGAATTTTTGAACTCTTAACGGAGGAGTCACTTCAATCGGCCATCCGGGCCGTGCGTCGTCTTAAAGTGAATTTGAAGACCCTACGTTGTTTGAAGAAACTGTGCCAGTTGTAAACCATAGTTTTCGTCTAACTAGAGTCCTTTTAAACAGATGCTAACTCTTCAAGTATAGTTTCGACTAAATTTTCTTGCTTGGTAAGGAACTTAATGATTCACTTTACTTGTAACCTAGTCTCCATTATCGTAGGCTCGTATGTTCGTAGGCTCTCTTCAGTATCCTACGAACTTTGCAGCCCTTAACTGATTCTCTATGAATTGATTCTCTACTCTCCATAATTGTTCTCCACTCTCTTTTAAAAATAAACAAATCGAAGATTAAATAAAAGTTTGAGCTAACGATTGTTCACAGCTCAATATACAAAGGACAACTTTAAAAAGGAGGAATTGTTCTACATAATTTTGTTACTAGTGATTTCTACGTGGGTATTTTGATTTAATCCAGAAAATTAGTATAGAAATGCTGAACGGAAGACTTAAGACGAACAATATCCCTCTAACCTCACATTGTTAGAAGTTGAAGGTGAAGACCGAACGATCACGGTCGAAAATCGAGTCCGCAAGGCAAATAAAAACATAAAATTTAAAGGAAGGGTGTTTTCTTTATATTTAACAAAACGATTTTATGAAGATGCAAGCAATAACAAAAAAAAAATGATTGTTTGTTTAAATTACCAGAGTATTCTGTGCAAGGATTAATCTCACTCAGCAATTTTGTTGATGCAGTATTCTATTATTTAAAGTTATATTGCTGATTTAATCTTCTTAGCGTCGTACTTGGCGTCTCAGAACATGGTAGTGGTCAATCTGAATGAGTATGAGTGGTCAGTATTTGCTCTACGATAATTCGCCATCTCATTGGTCAACACTTGGGAACGACTTTGAATAAAAACTGATCTTTTACCCTGAATAAATCCCCATAATCTCTTGGTTTGGCCCCATGTGACTTTTACCTTTTTTGGGAAAATGCATTTTTTGATGTAAGAAAAAGGCTTCGATGACGTTGGTACTATAGAAAAGGTCATTGCGCCATCGAGAAGGACATCTTCATGAAGAGGCTGAGACTCGTTTTTCATATATGTCTAGACTTTCAAACCAATGTATCAACTGTGGAGCCAATTATTTGTTAGAATAAACTTTTTAAACCGCCCCCAAGAAAAAGGACCTTGTTATTTGTTGTAAAATCCTGTTTAGTTTCGAACGCACATGCAAATTGGAATCATCGCCATCTTTCTCTGATGTCCAATGCACTCAATTGTTAGACCACAGTTTTTTTCTCTCTGTTCAATCGTAATCAGTTTCTATAATCAGGTTTGCTTCGGCTAATGCTAAGAAGATCTTGAGTTTTAATAATGAAAAAGTGTCTCCAACCAAATCATGCAATTTTTGCAACCCTTGATTGCTCTTTCAAACGACAATACTTCTGTTAATGATACAATAATTTTTGCCTTAATTAAGGTCTCCGTACCAATGCGAAATTCTCTAGCTAATTAATTGCTAAGTTCCTAGTTTCGCGCAGAGCCGAGCAGAGGCGATCGTCTCGAAAGAGTTTGAGGGTCATTTCTCTTGTATTGAACCTGTTACTTCTTAGCCACCTAGTATTTGTTTTTATTGAGAATAGTTTAACCAGCTTAACAAATAGTTTAACCTATACATCGCGTCACAGGTCTCAATCGCGTCATGGTAACCTTCTGCTTAAATCCGTGATTTTAGAGCACGTTTACATTCAATCCCGATATATGAATAATGCCTAAACCTTATCCAATCCCATTTCGGTGCTACGACGTGACTTAATTTTGTCAAATCAAATCGAGGACTGGGCAATTAATGTCCTAATATGGAACGTATGACCTTCTTGCATTCCGCCGTTATGTCTGCAATTTTCAATCACCAACGCTACCTACCAACGTCTGAAACTGGATTAGCTTACATGCAGACATGAACATGTTTTGTCGATAATGTTATAATCAATTTTCCTTGGGATTTATTAAATTTCTTTGAATTTCTTTTGTATGATTTAAGCGGGCGCGGTCTTGTCATTGATAGAGAAAGTGAAAGGAGAACATAACACGCCCAACCCGTCTCCGCCATTAGTTCAGCTAAAATTCTATCATATTCGAATTTAGCGAAGTTTACGTTTGCCCGCCGGCTAATTTACACTCTATAAATTATAAAATGCCGGGCGGCGAATATATCGATGACATTCTTCAGGTTTTTCAAATGAATATTGAATCACGATACGATTGTGCGTGTTCCAATTGACACAGTTTCGAGTGTGTGGACTTGCTCGAGTTTGGACCACATATGAGATATGATGATGCCATGATTAGATCATTAACATTTTTCAGGGCATAGTTCGGGGTGTGTCTAACGCGAATACATTTTCCGAGAATCTTTCAATTAGATCCATCTTAAACCTGAGTAATGGTGCTACCACATTTTCCGCACATTTTATATATTAAGAGCATCCTTCTGCAAGCGGATTGACTTCAAAAAAGAAATAAATGATTTTCAAAGATACTTTAGTAAAATTCTCAAAAAATAAGCGATTTTCAATTAATAATAAATTAATGGTTAAAATTAAAATCTTATCCTGCCGCTGTTTTGATTGACTCTCGCCTCCTGCCAACTTCCCTTTAATGAATTTAAAGATTTAACATCCTTTAATTTAACACTCCTCTTTCACTAGCGATAAAAATCACTAGGAATAATTAAGTTCAAAAGTATATACGGTGGTAAGTAGCAAAGTAATTATTTTGACTATTAATTTACAAATTGCAAACATGGATGTTTGTTACAAATTATGATTTATTAGCCATTATGGAAAGGTAAATGGTGCGTAGATTGGACTGAAAGACCTTGGCTGCGTGCTTTAGCGCAAGTACTTTGCTGCATATTAAATAATTCAACTAGCAAAAACGCTCAAAATCATTGCATGGTAGCATGATGGAAGCAGAAGTGAATTTCGACTGTAAATACCTTTGGGAAATGCTCCATTATATTCGATTTTAATTCTGCAAACCTATAAAATAGCAGTCAATGTAATATTTGGAAATTGGACTGTTAATTGTTTGGATTCGAAACGAATTGATTTGATCTTTTCGTGATTTAACGATAGGTGAACTATTTATGGAAAAGAGTTAATGGGCCAGCATTTAATAAAAAAGAAACCAATGAGACAATGCATGAAAACCAACAAACAATAAGGATATAAATTACACGATAGAAGAGAAGATAAATGGAACAAAACTAGCCAATGAGGACTGCACGATCACAATTTTTGCGAGGTAAATCAATTTAAATTTGATTTACGCGTAGGAAATTAATCGCCTGATAAAAAAAAGGTGGAGGGAATTCAGGACTTCACGAAGTTCTAACTCTAAAAAGTTCCCCGGTCGACAAAGAAAAATCCGTGAAAAAATTAAAAATATGTTGTCTCGAATAAAAGAGAAGTTGCCAGTCAAATCTCATTCTCCCGGGTACAAATCCCAAAATTATGCCACCACGGATTCAAAGTATTAATAGTGTGGTGCCTCATGGAGACGACAAAACTTTGCCTTTAGGGCATAGCGTAGCCACTAGAGAGCATGAAATTAGAACGAACACCAGATCAAATGTTACTCCACTCTAATTCTCTCGATGCATTTGTATTTATCACAATATGTTGTAAAGATAGGACAATCGAAGGCGTAAATCCATAGGAAGAATTACGTTTTAACATCCTCTTCAGATCAGCATCCACAAAGATATACAATAATACCGAGAAAAATATTTTAACATAAATTTGAACTCTCATAAGCGAATCATCGCGACCTCTCTCTACTCACGCATACCGTTTAGTTCACAAGCTCTCTATCATCCAAAGCTCGTTTTACGTGTAACGGGGGTTATCGTTTCTTTTTTTGTATTCCATATCTCTTTCTTTGTTATGCCCCTCAGGACTTTCAGTGATTTTTTGTATTTATGTTTTTCATTGGTGCAGTACAGCTTCAAGAAAGTAAGACATGTGACGAAGGCGACATAAAAGAAGAGTTTATGCACGAGAGACATGGGCATCCACTGGAAGACATTCCGAAAGACTACATTCGGTTAAGTAATAAAGCTGAAAAAAGTTCAGAACATAATACAGGTAATGAATAGACTGAATGCTCTGTATTGAGCGAATGACTGTATCGAGCTTCAATATTTTCTTTACGTTGAACTCATGACAACGTTAAGAACTAGTTCAAACGGGGTTACCATTTCCAGACATAAGAAGCTTATCGTCTTCTAAGTCATCACCCATTTGAAGATGTGCGTGGCCTCTTCTTTTTCCATGCATTCATCCTGAATAATAAAATTCAAAATAGTTTGTAAGCTGACTTTACGCGTCCCCTTAACACACATTGAGACCGAACTCGTTATGACATTCGGTATGTAGTTTGTCTACTTTTAATTTCAGACTTTCTAGAAGAAGTTTTATTTTGGCAACATGAGGGATATGTGGGAAATTTTGTTAGCTGATAAATGGTAGGGGAAGTGGGGTCGTATTCAGCAATGATTGGAGATTTTGAGTAGAAAAGGATATTGCTAGCAAGAGAAGAGGCTTCATGTTCAAAGCAATGCTGTCCAAACGAGTTTGACGCCGAGTCAAACGGCTTATAACACTGAAGAAGACGAGGCATCTGCATTGTGGAGAGATAAGATGACCAAACAGACAAAAATGTCACCATTGAACGTTAACCGAAGAATACCAAAAAAAATTTAAAAGACTTGGCAAAGATGAGAGAAACTGATAACGGGCTAACTGCAGAAGAGCATTGAGGACAGATTTCAGTCAATTGTGAAACCACAAGCGAATCAACACCAACAGACTAAAGGATAAATTCTCTAGAGAGAGGGAAGCGATGTTTATAGATATAATCAAAGGGAGAGCATTCATAGGCTTGCTAAAATTTGGCAGGTGCCTATAAAGGAAATAGAAATAGTTTGATGGATCGTTGACGCCTGGAAGAAATGACAGCATAGACAAATTTGGTATAGCGATGAGTCTCAGATGGTTCAAGTTCCTCATACGTAGTCTGATTTTCATGTTCTCACCACTTTTTTTATTTTAATAAAAAAACACTAAGATCGGCTCATTTCGATTCATGAAATCTTGGAATAATTGTTCGAAAATTGTCAGAAGGACTAATCTGATACTGAAAATGTTAATATCAGTGAAAAGCTCGTAGATTTCAGATGTTAATGTCCTTTCCACTAATGTATCCTTTCAAAACCAAACAAATGAAGGATTATTGCTCTTTTACCGTTGTGTGATACCAAAATGACATATGCATACTATCTTAAAATTCATTTTCGTAGGTTGTCTGAAGGTCCTTTTCATGTCAACAGCACACAAAGTAATCTAATGATGCGATTGGCTTAAACCTTTTTTGATCAAAGAGTTTTATAAAAGCCAAAAATTGGCTCACCGACTTTATTCTCATAAATGTGTTGAACAAATATGGATTATCGATTTGCGCCAACAGAAAAAATGAGCAACAGCTGTATCCCGAATTATAAATATCAAAGGAAGAAGCAGCGGGTTCCATAAGTTTCGATAAAGAGGAAATTCGCTAAAGCAGTATCTTTAATGGTTTCAATGAAGGGAAAGTCCTCTGTTTAACTCTTCATAATAACGACGCTATCGATCCTTCATTAAAGGAGCGGAAGAAACCAGGGATCCTGACATTCTATAATTCGACATAGAACAGAGTAGATAGAACTGACCAAATGTTCTCAATGTATAATGTTAGCCGAAATAACAAGTACTGGCCAATGGTTATTTTCTATCTGATACTGATCTGACAGGAATCTCATCTAGGTGAGACCTCCTCTTACCAAGGTAAGGATCTGTAGCCATTGTGCAGAACAATCTTTGTCAAAAAGTTGAGCCACGAGATTACTTAGCACGAGATAAGAAGAATCTTATCTTATTAATCGTCTCTTCAGAAGGAAGAAGCCTCTAGGTTAAAAGATAGTAAGTATCCACCGACAACAACCGCGACTGTGAGAATAGGAATGAATATCTGACCTGGAATTATGTTATGCCAGTGGCATGGTATCATCATTGCTTGCGTTCCCCCAATCAAGAAGAAGAAGAAGAACGACTCCTCCTGAGGGAATTCAATCCAGAAAAAAGGACATTAAACTGAATTTAACAGGCCAAAATCTCACTCAAGGAAATCTTTCAGCATATTGAGATGCGAATTGAACTAAAGAGAGAAAGTACATTAGAAGCAAGAAGTAACGCCAGTATCATCTGAAAGAGATACGCGCATTAACACTTATTGAGATAAGATACGTCCGAAACATAGTATTCTGAGAATTTTGTGAGTTTCATAATTGAGAGCAGGCATAATTCGTTTGGACCCGGGGCTTAGTAATTGGCTTCCTTTTTGCTTTGCTTTCATTTTTGGATGGTGACCGTACAGCATTGGTGAAACTTATAAGAAGCGCTCCATCTGCCCTCGTATATTTTAGGGCAATGTATACTCCTTGACATGATGAGAATTGGTTGCACCTTTCCAAGGAGAAAGCATTCCACCTTTCATTCTAATGTGTACGACATTTAACTTCAAAATTAGCAATTTTGAGAATGAACTGGAAGATGGGAACGAATTTTATCAGATGTTTTATGACATGGATAGTCTTGCTTTCAGCAACATTGTCGCCATATCATTCGGCAACCATCTACGCAATATTACATTCACTTCAGACCACTTGAAATTCGGCATCGGATACATTGTTGATAGTATAGATCAGATGCATTTCACTTATTCAACAAATCATGCTCCCGGCAACTAATTAAACTCAATAAAACTCTCGTAATGATCAATTCTCAATCAAAATTCAATACACATTGCTACGCCTTCAAATTAACCATCGATTTATTATGTTGCTCGTTATGAATGTAACCTACGAGTATGTGATGTGGTCCGTCGTACCAGGCCAATTACACTTAACTTTTTCTAGTCCTGAACGTTGTCGTTAACACTCCACCTAATCTTGAGATTGAGATCTTTAAGAAAAGTGATAAGAACAATGTGCTAAAAGTCATGAACACACAAGCAATCGGCAAATGTTGTCGCAAGGATACAAAGTATTGCTTAAGGGGGTACTATTGTGTGCTCTAATTTTCGTTTAGAATTATTTATTAGTGAGTAGGAAAGGAACTTCGAACCAGGAACTAAGATCGTGGGGTATCTACTTTAAGTTGGAGGACTTTTCATTCCATTTATGCTATTGGGTCGTATAGGGTAGTAGTTCGTTAATTTACTAAATTGAAAATAAGAAAGTTGTATGCAAGCTGAAATTTTCTAATCCTAGAGAATTGGGTTAATGAACTAAAAAATGAAGACAATTAACAATTGAAGCACCAATTTTGGGTTTCCTTATTGAATTCAAACTGAACAGTTCCTTTGAAAGTTTGTGTTCCAAATAGCTTTCAATTCTTAAAAGAAGTCAAAGTGGCATCATACGCAGCTGTTGTCGTACTCAAGGCAGGACATACTGACTAATTTTTGTTGATGAATAAATTGGGGACATAACCATCAAATTGGATAACATAACATCAATTTCTCTAAGCAAAAAGATACGGCAAAATAGAAGTAGTAACCTAGTGTGGAAAGAATTGAGAAAAACTAGAGAATAGAGTTGTTGAAATACAATCAAACTTATGGGGAAATCGAAGGACTGCGGCATGAGAAACGTGAATAATTTGTTTTCTTCTTAAAATTCTAGCGAAAAAATCAGGAATAATTTTTACTCAAATTTAACATCGTATCAAAATTTCTAAAAATTTTAATTCAAAAATGAGTTTATACAAAAGAACTACATGAAAATGATAATAAAAAAAATTTGCTGGTATAATTTATTATATTATTATTTGTTTATGATATTATTTATAATTATTTCTTTGTTAAAATTTGAAACTCGTTGAAATTTTGAAGATAACTGGATGTATGTAAAAGGATGTATTTAATTCATTTAAATCAAATATTTAAGTAATTTAAAACATAATATCAATTATAAAATTTTTTTCAAATGTCCCATTGTAACTAAATTTTTAAAATTTTTGATCGAATCAAATTTTAAAATGTGTCACACACAAACACAAACATGTTTAAACGAGGTGTGCGAGACTGTAATAAGACTGGCAACGGAAAATACGGATGATACGGGTGATATTGTGTCTACAGGCCTGTGCCAAACCAGTATGTTTACTCTTCTCGTTCTCATTTCAAGTGTCAACTTCTTAAAGCTACCACATCATTTTTGACAACGCCATCAGTGAACTTCTACTTTTTTTTCATTATAAAAATGGAGCATCAGAATTCAGAGTAGCGTTTCTATTAAACTCTGTGTTAAGCTTGGTGAATCCCTAAGTGAAATTTTTGATAAGTTGAAACGGATCTATGGGGAACATAACTTGTCGAATCCGCATGTTTAACATAAATTATATTTAGAACCCAAGTACATATTCACCATCAAGTTAGCTCTGGGAGACTTTCAAACTCAAAAAGTCCTGGAAACGCTGAACATGTGAGAGTCGTTTTGAAATCAGACCGTCGTTTAACAATAGGAATGATGAGTGAACTGTGAAATTTAAATGCTGAGCTCCCGATGCAAAGACGTATTGAGCTCTAGAAAAATTTGTGGCCAAATGATACCAAAAAGGAGGCATCAAAATTCGTTTCTCTTTTTCGTCGACTCCGTTGTTCACCTAATTTGAGCCCTGGTGCCTTTTTAATTTTCCCAAAACTGAAACATGTCTTGAGCAGATGCCTCTTTGAAACTCCACCTCTGGACCAGTTGGAAACTTCCAGTCCTGCTACTAAGAGAGGGAGCAACGACTTCGTCGGTGTGTAGCTGCCTAAGGGAACTTTTTTGAAGGGATAGCATTGTTGATGGAAAGAAAATTCGTAAATGGAAAGTTATTCTCATTTAATTTCTCATACAACTCTTAGAAACGTATATGGAAAAACATGTCTTGTATATAGAAACCCGGCACCATCATCCAAATATGAATTTTTGAATCGCTGAATGTAAATGAGGTCGTACCAATTTTACTAATAATGACCCTTTATGACGGATAAAAACTGCGATAACGTTTAAAACTTTCATCAACTGTCGAATTAATGTTAGACAACAAGTGAAATAACGTTGTCTGCGACCTGATTATAGCAAGCTTGAAGATAATATGTGACGCGGATTTGAGAAAACGTTTGTCATACATTGACTAAGGAATTAGGGATGTCCAAGCTTTCCGCACGGTGGGTGTCATGCTTGGACCTAAAAAGGTGTTCGAATGAGATTTTCCGACACTCGTTTTTAACTGTTTTCACGTTAGAATCAGACATGGGTGGAGTTGTTGTTTTTTGACCTACGAAAGAAGTTTCGTCGTTCCCCGCCTGTCTCTTAGTATTGTGCATAAACGCGGTTCGGCAGTGTGCCATCTGCGGCGGAATAACAACTACAAGGAATCAGATGGGAAACGATAGAACTTCATAATTCGCAGATAAAAAAAAATTTCGATTGCTCTTTAGGAGCGGTCTAAGTGAAACATGTCCGATTTTATGCGTCCATTTTGGTTGCGTCCATTATTCATTAAATTTTATGCGTCCATTTGTAATCGTAAATGATACTTGGGTTCTGGAATGCACTGCTATGACAACAAAAATTAAATAAGTGGACTTTACAGGGTGCTCCGAAAAGAGGCGTAGACGGTTCCTTCGGCAGGGAAGGTGACCTTTTCCTTGGGTTCGACAAGAGTTCCCGTCATCAATTTCTTTCAGAAACATCAGACAATATGCAGAGGGTATCACAAACCATCACGTTATGAACTGAAGACGGCAAATTTTGACACAAGACAGAGATTGATGACCGCATTTGAATAGAAAAAAGTGTGTTTATGGTGAAAAGAAAAATCTAAGAAAATTATCTAAGTTCGTTTGCGCCTTTACCTGTTTCCTACCAGAGTTATTTGGCTCGTAGGATAGAGATATTTTGGTGGAAGGAGAAAGTAATAGCACACGTAAACGTTTATTTTTCAGAGAAAAAGCGAAAGAAATAGAGAGATTAACAATTGCTACTATTGGAAAGGACTGAGAAAAGTTAGAGTATTGCCGGTAAATTTTATTTATATAAAAGTGTATTTGATTTTTGTATCAATATCTTACACTGTTGGGAGGAGTTTATGCTAAAAAATCAAACTAAATTTTCTAAAAAATGCCTATTTTGTTTATTGGGTCGAAAAATTTTCATACGATCTTCTTATCTCCCCTTTTGATTAAGAAGTATTTTTCAAATATGTTTGATATAACCTCAAAATATTTTTAATAGAGTAGAAGGTAACTATTATGCACAAGCACATTTTCTTAGAAATAAGCAAATTATCACCCTTTATTTTTTTATTTTTTAGTTTTAGCTTATACTCCTCTGTTTTAGCTTGTACTCCCGAACTCAATACATTCTCGATTGATTTTTCCTATCTTCGATTTTTGGATAGAAACGCTCTTGGCGTTATCGAAAAAGACTTCGTGTCAATTAGAAGGAATAATTTGATGAACAAATGATTGAATTTAAGGAACGTATCACTTGTAACTTATTGAAAACTGTTACTTATTGGAAATAACATGTTGTTAAGTGGTCAACTGAAAAATTTTCAAGATTTATTCAATCCATAATTTATAATGAGAGAATTATAAGAAATATTAATATTTGAAAATCAACTCGTACGAGCGACTTTTACTTCATTCACCTATCAATGTCTTCTTCACTTATCTACGGTCATATTCCTACAGGACGTAAGTATAGCCTGCTCATATTTAGGCTCATATTCCTGCTGGACCTAAATATAACCTGTTCAATAAAAGCTGCTCGTCAGCAATTGTATATACAATTTGCATTTAAGAAGACCAACTTTGATACAAGATAGCAAATGCCCTTGTCTCAACTCAATATTCAGGCTAATGTGGAATATTAAATAGTCTATATAGACTATTAGATGAAAATGCAAATACCAGCACTCAGATAAATAAAAAATTAAAACATTTAACTCCAATATTTCTATGAATTGCCCGAAGGCATCATGGCCATTAATGTCGAGCTGAATGATATGTAAATCATACGATATAAAAATTGTATCGAGTGTTGAAAAGCCGCGCCGACTCCCTTAAACTCTCACCTTCATTGCAGATTTGGCTTCCTTTAATTTGAAATGATTTTATGGATTTAGATACAACTACCACGCACCAATTTATTTACTTCGCCGGCAGAAAAAACAACACGAAATGGTCCATGCCGTTCAAGACGCCGCCGCCATCGAGTGAATGGGGGAATTTAGCAGCGCGACATAATGGCTAAATCAGAAGTAAGTAACCAAGTAAGAAACCAAATTGCATCAACAGGTAACGACTATAAAAGCTCACGGTGCGCACTGGATAGACACAGTCGTTCATTTGTTTCTACACATTGAAGTTAGTAAAACCCTCGAGTTTGCAGAAATGGCATTCAAGGTGTGTTTTTCGATAAGGATCGCAGCTTTGCGAACTTCTAATCCGCGATCTATGATCGAGTGCAAGATACTTTTGTTGCATGAGAATGCGTTTCGGTTGCAGTCTAACCGTTTGTCTTTTGGATTTATTGCAGTTCGTCACCTTCGCCGCCTTGCTCGCCGTAGCACGTGCTGGTCTTCTTCCAGCTGCTCCAGTTGCCCACTACGCCGCTGCCCCAGTAGCCCACTATGCTGCTGCTCCAGTTGCTTATGCTCCAGCTGTAGCCAAGGTTGCTGCCCCAATCGCCTATGCTGCCCCAGGTTTGTACAACAAATCCACTAACTGCAAGGACCAATGTCATGCTCATAGAACTCTTCTAATCCACTTTTGAAATGTAGTTGCTAAAGTTGCCGTTGCTGAGGAATACGATCCAAATCCACAATACTCCTTCGCTTACGATGTCCAAGACGGTTTGACCGGAGACTCAAAGAGCCAACACGAAACCCGCAGCGGAGATGTCGTTCAAGGAAGCTATTCCCTCGTTGACCCTGATGGCACCAAGCGTACCGTCGAATACACTGCCGACCCACACAACGGATTCAACGCTGTCGTTCACAGGGAACCACTCGTCCAAAAGGCCGTCGTTGCTGCTCCAGTCGCCAAAATTGCTGCCCCTCTTGCTTATGCTGCTCCAGCTGTTGCTAAGTTCGCCGCTCCAGTAGCCTACCATGCAGGTCCTGTTGCTGCCTACCACGCAGGTCCTGTTGCTGCCTACCACGCAGGTCCAGCTTACTACCACTAGGGCCAACATACCGGATTAGGATACAATTTTGTTGAAACTCACTCTCTCTCTCTACCATTGACCTAGGACGACTGTAAAACAATCCAACGTGCATAACGATCAAACTTATGAATAGGGACAACACAGGGAATGGACGTGTGCCATTTTGTAACAAAATGATATTGTTTTACTACGACAATGAAATAATATATTTATTTTAATTTTTTTAAATTGCTTGTTTCATTTTTGTTCGTTAGAAGGAGAGCTATCGCTTTCAATGCTTGCAGTCCCAAGGCTCAAAGCTCCAATAATTTGAACGTAATAAAACTTACATAATTCAGAATATGTCACGATCTGGCGCTTTAGAAGAACATGTAAGCGTAAAGGTCAGCCTCAGTTTATCGTAATATATCTCTTGAAAATAAAGTTCAATGAGAGTAACCCGGCGAAGGAGTTAATGTTAGTTATATTCAAACAGATCAGTCTATTCAATATACATTAGCATGCATTTGAATTTTACTTACATGTGATTTTCCATCCAATTTAAGTCAATAATCCAAAGGGATGAAGAAAGTGATGAAATCTCATCTCAAGTGAAAATCTGGTTCCTTTCCTTTCACCTGGTACCTTCCCTTCACTTTGAGTTTTGGGGAGGTAGATATTTCTCTCTGCACGCTCTTTAGTGAGGAGTGATAGGACATTTCTAATCGCATATACCGCAGGCTTCATTGATTAAAATTGCTCAGTGTTCTTTAACGTGTGGTAACTGCTTCCGGTAACAATTTCGTGAAGGGAACGGCTATCAATAGAAGCCAATTATCTGTCGTTTATTAGTAGTGACCCCTAGATGAGGTGTATTCTATGTCAATCGAAAGACGCACTTCAGTCTTTCCAGCAGTTGTACTAACTTGCTCGGAAGAACTCATTTTTGGAGCTTTCAATACGCTTAGATACTTAACAGGCGGTTTTCATTGGACAAGTGCTTTCCGAATCTTAATAGACAGTATTTTGAAGAATCTTTTCTCTGTCAGTTTCTTTCTGTGTTTTCCAGTGGAAGATTGAACCCCACAGTGGATCCGTAGCCTTTCATTCAGAGCATAGGCATACTTAGTTTTACTAGCACCTTCTCCAATGTATATCTAGTGAATAGTTCCGCATCATCTCTCTCATACCCTCAAGCCTCGGAAGTTCGTTAATAGGACAGGCCCGAGAATGGTGCTTTGAGCTGGTAAGTGATATAACTACTATCCGAGTTGTTAACTTCCTTCCTTTCTACATTCCTTTTTGTTATAGAAAAGGCTTCGGTTCGTTTTTAGATTACAATTCAAATTTGGTATTCCGCAACTTGGGGAAACGATTTTCCAGCGTATTAAAGATTTCCGCCCATCTAGCGCCCGTATTAGAGGGCGTTACTATATCTAGCATCGATAGTAGGGCAACTCAAAGCCAAAATGGATGCGGTTTGCCATATAATCAATGCTGTTATGAGTTCAAAGAATTTCACGCGCCACTGTAGTTACCAAATAAGCACCAAACTACAATTGGAAGTATGTCCTGTTACGTATTCCGATGTGTAGGCGACATTAAACAAACAAAAAATATATATATTAATAAATGAATAAATAAATAAAATAACAATTTATTTTGAATATAACAATTAATTGTTTTGGTTAAGTTTTTTTTATATGTACCCAAATTTTTAAATTAAAAGAAAATCAATCGGAGTATCAATAGAAGTATCAATCAATGGATAGAAGTATAGAATAGAAGTACCAAGGTATCGGAGTGTCAATGGATAGAAGAAGCTGTTTTTTTAGCCCCAGAAGTCCTCGAATCGCCAACTCACAAAGCCCAAGAGAACAATAAGATCGATGCCAAGAAGATAGTAAGCAGGCAGCAGAGGTGTTCAGGTTGCCGCGCAGGGGAATTCCTTGACGTCCCGCAATCAAGCAGAGGTGGCGAGAGGTAGTGCAGCAGCAGGAAGTGAATTCCCGAAAACAGTTGAGGTGGAGATTCGTGCTAGAGGAAGCACGATCCGAGGTAGCGCAGCAGAACAAGTGAAGTCCCGAGACCAGCTGAGATGGAGATTCGTGCAAGAGGAAGCACAATCAGAGGCAGCGCAGCAGAACAAGTGAAGTCCCGAAACCAACCTGAGGTGGAGATTCGTGTTCTAGGAAGCAGAAGTGATCAGAGGCAGTGCAGTGGAAATTCGTGCAAGAGGAAGCAGAGGTGGTCAGAATCAGCGCAGCACAACTCACAGGTCGTCAGAATCAGCGCAGCACAATTCCTTTAGTATTTGATTCTTTTTATTTAGTAATTAATCTTATATGAAGGAGTAAGTTCTTTCTGTGTGTGTGTGTATGTGACATGGAAGGATCAGGGCTTAAATAATGTCCTACCCCCACACCCGCGCGATGAGCTAGTCGGTTAAAAGTAACTTCCTTTGGCCGCCATTATGCGGCCTTTGTATTTTCAAATAACCCTGTCTCTTTAACCTTGTTCCTTTCTTTCGCTGCAGGCTCGACCTATCGATTGCCCCAAAATATTTTCATTTCATTATTAATTATTAATTATATATTTATTATAATTTTTTTTGAAAATACATCACAGTCCCCTGCAGTACGAATTGCGTCTGCGTATTTCACGTGATCAGTTTTTGAACATTTTCCTGACGGTGCCTAGCATTACTAGTCAATAACCAGCCGGAATTTCACCCCTCTTTCGTTTTCACCCTTATGTTGGGTTTGAATTCCGATTCCAGTAAACTTGTGAGGAGACGGTGTTCTGGCGGTTACTAGAAATCAATCAGACAACAAATCAATAGGAATATGATCTTAGTTAGCCGCATGACGACTATCGGCTGTCACAGATATGGATAGATCTGGTTTTGGTTTCCGACTCTTCAGCTCAGCGTTGCCCCTTACAGTATCAGGAACAGCTGGGTTCTGTTTGAAATAGTAAACTGGGACTAAAATACAATGTTATGCATGATGATCGTTTTCCTCAACTTGTAACTAAAAGAGACTTCGAGGACCTGAATATAGCTTCAGCATCTTTCCAGCTCTATTTCACATTCCCTTGCTAATAAGCATGTAACCGAATGCCTTACTACCCTGAAGCAATACTATTTCGCCTCGAAATGTAACGAAGGTACTTAGCAGCATATCAGGGAAGTAGTCATAGACCTGAAAAATCTTCGCTGGAGTCACATTTGGCTCTGGCACCTTTGTTATCTCCATAGCCACGACTTCCAGTTCGTTCTAAGTGCAAGTAAGATAATTGCAAATGATCGCAACATGGGTAAGGGTAAAAGTTACCACACTGTCTCATTCTTCGCAGTCCCACAGACAGTCAGATTTTCTTGCGTCTAGTTTATGAGCCAATTTTGGGGGGTTAAGGTTTCGTATGATTAGTTTGTATGACTGGAGCATACGAACAATTTGCCATACTGCGGGTGTGGTATGTGCTTGGAATCATTTCCTACTTTTGTAAGGCTCTAATCTTTAATCTAGTATAAGTCTCTTTCTAAGCTTCCTTTTGGCTTTTTGTCGTAGCTTATGATACTCCCTGCACTTTTCAGGGGACTACTATCAGCACACTGAGAGATTACCGTGCTGCAATATTTGAAGGGGCACGAAAGACTTGTTTGGGATATCTCATCTTTTATTACAAGTCTTCCTCTCTGCAGTGGAACCTCGGTCAACAGTGCTAGTCCAATTTGCACTGCTACAAACTTTTCCACGTCAGCTCTATCCGAATTCCAGCGGGTTGTGAAAGATAGACTAATATCCTTAGGTTGACAAACACAGTCATCGTACTTCAGAATCCGCCTTAATCAGTGGAGCTAGTAAGAGATTTCACAGCTTTTATCCGAGCAACAGGATTAAATAATAAATTCAAGGTACCTTTCTCCTGGGTTTTTTGTACAAAAGAAATAATTGTCACTTGAATGAAATCAACTAGACTTCTCAATGTAGAGAAATGAGGATTCTCCATTCAGGTCGATTGTAACGTGTTGTGATGGAATGTTACTGGGAAACATTTGAAATTTGAGCTTGAATAGCACTAAATTAAATTCGGTTTTTTGATTTTGACTCTATTTGCTTCTTTAGTTTTATGATACGAGATGATTATTTTGTACAAATTTCAGGTACCAATTGCCACTATTCACACTATATTGTTATAACAATATCTTGATTCAAAAAACTTGAATGTGGTTCATGTACAATCGAGGTTTGTTTGTTTCCTTTCTGACTTCCTCCGAAAGCAATCGAGTTTTATGAATAAGTCACTGTGCGGTTGCTTGTTGAGTTGAATATGTCACCATTAATTAAGCTGAATTAAACTAAATTTTTGACCTAGGTACGCTCAAGGTTTATACGCCTTTGTAACTTGTTACGAAATTATCTCATTTCGTTTTAGAGTTTTGTGCGTGCTCGTGAAGATGAAATTCAAGCATAGTTAAGTCCGTAGACGTATTTGCTTTAAGGAGCTTTTCCAGCTGACCGTGAAACATAAGTAGAAAAAAATCCCTACCAAAACCACTCAATTATCCTTCTAATTGACCAAAGCGCGAACGATTAAGTTGTTTAAGAAGCATGAATGTGCTATTATGACATAGCACGTCCTTAAGCTTCATGTCGTCTAATATTCAATTGCTTATTAAACTTTTCCACTCAAGTTCACACGCGGATCATACCTTGCACCTTTCTTAATATCACCAACAACAATCTGGAATGGCGGCGCCTTAAGCAAGATATTTCACCTAAATTGCACTTGAACGCGTTCTCAACTCCAGCCGCGAATAGTGTTCTCACGTTTAAAATAATTAACGATTGCCGCATGTTAATTTCCCGAGCTACTCGTCAGAGTGAGTAAGAGGAAATTTAAAGTTGAATAAATTTACCTGAAATTCAGAGTTTCCTGGAAACAGAGAAAATTGAGAAGGGTTTTTTTCGGGACATGTGCATGAATTATGTTTGATTAGAATGTTATAATGGGAAGATGGGTAGTACCGCGTTTCAGTTTCTACGTCAAGGCTAAATGAAGCAGACGTGCATTCCGAAAAGTTGTATCCTTTAAAAAAAAAGTTCTCTAGTATTTCACACGTCCTGAGGTGAAACTTTTTGATAATCACGAGCGCAGAGCGTTTAAATAAAGTTCAAACTGCTACAATTGGTTGCACAAACTTTTTTCATTAGATGCAAACTTGAGCAGAGGGATAGTGAGGATATAGTGAAGAATAATTGTAATAAATGGTATCTGTTGTAGTCTTTTGCCAATTCGTCCCTTTGGGTCGTTTCAAATGAAAACATTCTCATTGCCCTTGTCGTCGTTCAGCGGAGTATCTCAGATTTCAATCGTTATGTCATTAACAAGAGATCCCATTGTAGGTAATTCATTTTGAATAACGCAGACAATATTCAATTAATCTTCGCGAGTGCTGAATGGAAGATCCATAAAGCACTTACGCTAAGGCTGGTTACAATTTTAAGACAACTATTCTGTGCAAGCGGGCTGCAGAGTGCATAACGTGTGCTATAGTATGCGATCAATCCTCACCTCTTAAACTACACATCTGCTGATCTCCTTCTGGGATATAATCGAAGCATTACCACTAGACAAGTATGTGTCTATCTGCATTCATTCATAGAACTGTTGCAGGCCTTGATCAATGGCCACATCCGACTGACATTTTACATTTTTGCCATTTAATGCATTTTATTTTCGTTTTCACCTGAGAATTTCTTCATGGAATTTCATTTTATTGTCTCCGTATTGTGTACTAATTGGAAATAATGAGCAGTCTGTGTTTATTGACAGCCGCAGGAGAAACTATAAGTTAAGTTTAAGCCATTTGAGGAATACTTATTTGCTGGCTTTGTCATAACTAAAGCTAATCTGTTCCCTTATCGCTATCTGTAACTTCAAATCCATTACAGTGTTACTAGGGAACAAATTCTGTTTTGCAAAAGTCTTTTCCATGAGTTCTAATGGCACTTGGGCTACTTTATTCGTTCTAAATATTTATATTCTGAATATAAATATCTGAAAGAGCAATAGCAAGATCTTACCATCACTTGGAAACTCTCAACAGTTAGACCGCAAAATAGAAAAAAAGAGGCTCTTCATGGCTCACATTTTTCTATTTAACCATTCTATTTATTTGTCACATTACACATTATTATTAAATCTTGTAGGAACATCGACATTGGCAACACTAACTATTATAGCAGATGATAGACCAAATCTGTCAAAAAGTTTTTCTCTCTCACACAAAAGTGAATGTACGCGGCCACATGTGTGTCAACTGAATTAATAAACATAATTAAACTAGTATTTCTACTCTTTTCATTTGTCCACCCGAACAAAAACTTAACAAATCTTAACTTAAATATTCAAAAACAATGCAACTTACTAAAAGTAATGATTACTTAGTAATAAAACATGCGTAATCTTATAAACATATAGTTTATAGTACTTTTTAAGAGAATATGAAATATATGCAGAATAAAAATAGACTCAGCCGTTTTTCCGGCCTTCTGCAGAAACCAGCAAACTATTATAAATAATGTTCCATCAAAAATTTGCCTTCGAACAATTTGAATTTGAAGTGATAATAGCTTAAACTAATTCTCAAAATTTCTCACGAAAATCTCCCTTCCAGGAGTTTCGTCACAGCCTTCCACTTTTCTCATGTGTTTCCATCACGTTTCCTTCAATGGTTTTGGGAGTCTTTGAAGACAGCCGACTAGCCCCGGCTTTGGATTGTTGACCGAGTTGAACGGAACCCCTCGACATTGGAGTGAATTAAATATACACTTAGACAGTCATTTGATCACCCGATTATAATTAAAATCGTGCGAATGAAACTGTCGACAAGCAGTAACATAAGAATCGCCGCAGATAAAAATGCTTCGATAGCGAGCGCTCCTCCAAATATGCGACATTGTGACCAAGATACTTACAAATCCACCATCTCCCCGCAACGTTTATTACTTTTAACAATAATCTTATCATGATATAATAATAAGTAGAGAGAAATCTTCCTAATAACTCTTCCCTATTTTATCATTTCCCTTACTGGTGTACGAATATTTTATATACTTTCCTTAACGTTTGGAATCGGAAGTACATCTTATTTCGAGTTTTGAAGTTTTGATGACATTCCGACGCGGCAGTAAGTTAGTTTACGTTTGAAATTTATTAAATGGTTCGCTTTTTGCTTGCACAAAGTTCGTAAATATTAAAAACTTATTACCAAAGTGGTGAGTCTTCTACTCAAACCGCAAGAAATTCACGAAGAAAGAATGTGCCAGAAACGCAGTTTTGCACAACTGAACAATAATCAACATCAACTCGTCATCGTTCTCAAGAATTGACATATCACGACATTCTTTGTAAAGACTTTTGCATAATTCCGTTAAAGTGATGTACTCCGGAATGGAACATCACACCGATGATGACGCACCGTCGAACGCATCTGTGGACAAATAGAAGGAAGTGACGGGAAACGATGGAATGTTCCGAATACAAAACAAAAAATAATTTTGCATAAAGATGTTGGTGTGAATGCATTCAAAATTCAATTAGTGCAAGAGCTGAAACCGTATGACTACCCGACACGTTTTTAGGTCGAAAATATCACTTAATCCAAGATCAACTTTTTTTCCTGGAAAACATCTTTTCAAAAAAGTTCATTTGCCCCTCGGAGGATACATCAATAAGCAAAATTGACATATCTATGGCTCAGAAAATCCACATGACATCGTGGAGAAAGCAATGCATACACAACGAGTGGCTGTCTGGTGCGGATTTTGGTCTTGCGACATTCTTGGGCTATTTGGCATCGAAGATCAGCCATTATTTGTTTCTCAATATTTAAAAGGATCATATATACGACATTTGGTCTCCACAGGATGGTGCAACGTGCCACAATCGTTTTCGAAAATCGCATAATCAGCCAAAACTTTGATGTCAATTCGTCACCTCAAAGCTGCGACTTGACTCCGTTGACCTTTTTTTGTGGAGAGATGTTAAGGACAAGTTGCCACTGACGAAGTAGAAGTCCAAAAAATCGACAAAAATATTTGACGAATCGAGTGGGTTATTGTAAGGCTAGTCGGCGGTCATTTTGATTTTGATTTTTTTTTCATTCCTCAATAGAAATGTTCAACCTTTTCAATGAACGCAAAGCTTTGGAAAAATATTCATTATTTTTTTTTAATAGGCGATTTAAATTCAAAATTTCAGATGGCTAACTTTGTACCCTTTTTGATACATTTAACCACGAGGAAGATGAGTCAGAAAGTGCGATCTTTTTCCTCCAAGTTGACCTGGATGATAGGCTCCAAACGTTCGGTTGACAAGTGAGTTAATACCCTCTAAGGACGCAAAAGATAAATAATAAGAGATTAAAGGGTAACTTTTTGTAATCTTGAATTTTTACTTTTACTTGCTTTCTTCGGTTGATAATCAGATCACTTTGTGTCACGCATAGGTCGCATGAAATGATAAAAAATTTCAATCCTAGGTCAAGTTCACTATCAGGTTTTTTTGTAAAGCTAGTCGTTACAACTGTCATCAGATTCCTGTCGTACAAATTCAATCTACTTGAGGTAACTTGTACTGTCTCAGTACTGTCACGTACAGGATACCTACAGCTAATGACAACCGAATAAGGAGCACTCCAATTTTTCGACATTTCTATTCAATTTTTAGGACAAACACAAAGCATCGACAAAATTTAATACAGAAATTTACATATCAGAAAAAGTCTTTTATTATATTATGAACTAATAGTTGATATTTCCACCCTTTCCTGCAATGACAGGGCGAACCTATTTAGGCATACTCCACATTCATAATCGTACCATAGTTTTGATTCCCTCATTGTTTTGCCATACCTGAAGTATTTGCACTTTCAGCTCAGCCAAGGGATTATTTACAGATAAACAAACAAGCGATTTAAGCATGGTCTTCAATTTTCGATATGGTTTAGGCGAGGAAAGTCGAAGCGCCATAGTAGAACTTTCAGCCTTGCTGAAAACAACAAGCTCTGGACGCTTTTTGCCCTATGCTCCTCCCTATATGTAGGTAAATTTGCATTTCACGGAGTCCAGCGATTTACAACATGGAAACAAAAGCAGTTTTAAGGACATCCTGATACTGTTTTGCGTCATAGACACAATATAGCGGACTCGGTCCTTCGCTCGAAATGCACGACTAAATCATTATTGCTGCTAGATGTTTCAGAGTTTATCAGACTTTAACGGAGAGACTTTGGCTGGCTTTTTTCCCAAAAAGTTGGCTTTTTTACAAATG
This sequence comes from Stratiomys singularior, assembly GCA_954870665.1. NCBI lineage: Eukaryota > Metazoa > Arthropoda > Insecta > Diptera > Stratiomyidae > Stratiomys > Stratiomys singularior. The sequence continues at coordinate 157,477,331 of OX940878.1, read as the reverse complement.
TTTTTAGCAGCAACTCATCTTTTCAGAATGTTTAAAAGATCAGAAATTATAAATTAAAAAAGATTCGTAGATTGGATATGAACTCCGCCTACTGTTAAGGAGTCTGGCCACGCTGAAGCTTTCGAAAAAACCGATTTTTTTCCGATCCTATAATGAAGGCCAAGCCTTTAGATACAGTTAAAGCCATCAGCCGTGGTAAAATTACAAAAAATTACTAAGTGACAGGTAATCATATGTACAACTTCGCGGCGCACCTCCGAGCCGATGATGCGTGGTTTGACAGGCAGCTGTGTGCATTGCATCATTACGTTCATCGGCACGTTGCACTGTAGAGCATTATTTTCAGTGTGAGCAAGATAGAAACACGCATCGTGTAAAGCTTAAGTTCACGACGTAAATTGAATTTCAACAGCCAGTATCTCGTGTTTATCTTCATATCAAAGGACCAAGAAATCGGAAGAGGCGATCAACTAGTGTAAAAAGCGAATTCGGTCAGCCAATTGATATGAAATGGAGTAGAAAAAGAAAAGTACCAGCACAGCAGCCAAGAAACTGAACGCTGACAAATAAATCGATGTACCGGTTTCGGCGAGTTTTGGGTATAGGATTCTCAGTTTTTGTACTGTAAGTGTAAGACATACAACGGTGAAGTAAGTTTCACGGAATCGACTATTTGTGGGCTCGGTTTCAAATTAGTAGTTTGTTGTTGCACTTTAGAACCAACAACTGTTCTAGTCCACTCATCGACAGCAAAGCCTATGACATAAACAGACGGATTATCCTCGCATTTCGACTGTTAGGGATTGGTCTTAGAGAAATAGAAGAATTTTGTGGGATATGGATTTATCGAACGCAGCGTGACATTCGTTTTTCAACACTGTCATCGGGAATATCAAAACTGCTGCAGAAATTGAGTGTAACGAGTCCATGAAAAATGCTGTACACGAGAAAATGAAATTGATGTTTCTGTCTGTTTTGGCGACGGAACTTGGCGTAAACGAGGCTACAGTTCGCACTATGGCGTATCGAAGATTATTGGATATGACTCAGGAAAATTAATTGATTATATAATAAAATCTTTGCACTGTAAAGCTTGCGAGTGTTGGACCAAAAAACTCAGTACATTTGAATACAACTTATGGTATGAAGATCACACGGAAGAATGTTCCACGAATTATGACGGATCGTCCGGGCAAATGGAAGTAGATTGCGTCAAGGAAATATTTTTGGGGTCAAACAAAAAGACATACATTCCATTACACGAATCACTTTGGAGATTGGGATTCAAAAAGCGACAAAAGAATTGTTCATGTGAATTCATACTAAGAAAAAGTAATAAAAAAACGTGCAGAAAAGGATGGGCTCACGATTTCGTCACGTAAAAAAACGACCAAACGGCTGGGTGGAAAAGGGAAACTTAACGATAAGCTAATCAATGAGCTGGTAGTATATTATGGTCTTGCTGTTCGAAGATTTTCCTATTTAAAAGACGAAATGAAGAAGTCAATCTGGGCAACGTACACACACAAAATCGCGTCAGACAAAACCCCCAGCATAACGACTGTCCTCCTGGAGAAGACTCGTGGTGCACTTGGCAGAAATCAAAAGCGATCGGCACAAATCCCTAAGCAACCCCTTAGCAATTGTTCTAGATGCCCTTGAACCAATTTCCACGGACCTCGCTACAGATGAACTGTTGGAGCGGTGTTAAGGAAGATTCACGCAAAATAGCAACGAGAGCCTTAACGCGGCTATCTGGTCAATGGCTCCAAAAACTAGTTCGACTGCACCAGCATTTTGAACGATGGCTATAAAAGTAATATGACACTGATGAATATGTTGAAGCTGGAAATCTGGTATTGCTGCTATGACTCCTGCCAGAAAACCGATAAACTGCGTGACGAAAGCGGAGTTGTACAAGCTCAACAAAACACGAAATTAGCTCGTCAAGCCCCTAGATCGCTTGAAAACCAGAGCCAAGATGCTCAAACAGCTACAGTTTGGATTTTTAAAAAAAAGGACCAACTACTTGGGCCAGAAATCGCTGATTGAAACTATCCTGGACAAACAACGCACCATCGTCTGCAAAACTGCGTTCTTACTTTGTTTTGCGTTTATCTCGAGACTAAATTTTTTGACCTTGCAGCTTGTAAAGCTTGGAAACTTATAGTCCTGTTGCTTAGAAATTTCGGAGCCATTACTCTCAGATATATTATCTAAAATGTAGCGTGGGATTTTTACGCTATTTTATTTATTTTTTTCTCAAAAAATTTCGATTTGTTTTATTTTTCCTTATAAACATTTTTGTAGTGATCAGAAGAAAAAAATCCTAGGTTACATTTAAGTCATTCTCTTCAAGAAGAAGCTGCTGCTTTTTTTGATAACCCGTTCGCGATATTTCTTGCCTGTAAGGTACCCACGTGTGCGGTAGAGGATTTTAAAATATGTTCACCAAATATTATAACAGAAAATTATCAAATTTTTAACAAATTTTTTGAATAAACATATTTTCCATGAAAAATAACTGAAAAAACTTCCTTTTAATTTTGCGTTTTTTAAATTTTATTTGTCGTAATCGATTTTCGACCGTTATCGTTCGGTCTTCTTCAGCGATTGTTTTACTTAGCCTAAAAATTCTACTTATATACTAAGTCCTTAATTACCTTGAGGGATGTTTCAACAAGAGGGTATTAAAATTTACTTTATCGGAATTCTTATTTAAATTACATTTGGAGAAATTACTTAACTAATTAACTTAAAGAGCCAGGATTTGCAATTACCTGCATCGTTGTTCATTAGAACGGCTTTTTCTCTGAAAATGGCGAGACTTTCCATTGCATCCAATTCTCTCATATCTCTTGCTTCTCGTATTGGCGTTACATCTTCCATTGTGATTTGGTGACCTTTGGTTATGATATGTTCCGCTACTGCTGATCGAAAGTTATTCTTCTTTCCTTTCGTCTTCGCTGTATTTGCTTCGTTTAAATGTTCTCGCACCCTGGTTTTGACACTTTCAAATGTTTTCGCAACCGGTTTTATCTTCAATTCAAGGGCTATGGCTGCTTCCTATGGCTACTAGTTGAGGAATTTATACAGATGCAACCAATAGAAAGCAATTTCGTCAAAAAACACTAAAGAATTCACGGAAAAACTGTTAACAGACGGCCCGCCAGCAGAAGACTAACTGATTGTATCGTTTGACGTGAAAGCTCTCTTTCCCAGCATACGAGTGATGGAAACACTTGGGTACATCGAGGAGTGGTTACTCAAACAGGACAAATCTATGGCATGGAAGGGGAAAACGAGACAGTACCTCCAGTTAGCAAAGCTGTGTATGGCAGAGAGCTATTTTACGTTCAAAGGAAAATTTTATAAAACTAAAGGAGGAGCAGCTATGGGAAATCCACTATCACCATTTTTTAGTGAAATGTTCATGACATGACTGGAGGATGGACTTAAAGCAAAGCACCAATTACCAAGATGTTGGATGAGGTATGTGGATGATATTTTCGCTTACGTGAAGAAAGGAGATCCGCCACAAATCCTGGTGCAACTGCACGATGCGCACAAGAACATCGATTTCACGGTGGAGAAAGAAAAAGATGGAAAGTTAGCTTTCCTGGACACATTGGTATCAAGAACGAGTGGTGACATTAGTTTTGAAATCTACAGAAAGGCAACATACACACAACGGACGATTCCGAACACATCAAACCACACGCAACAAGTAAAAGTTTCTCATTACTGAGCCATGATTCACAGGATGTACGATCTACCTCTAAATACGGCAGCCAGGGAGAAGGAAATGCAGTACATTCTCGACACTGCGAAGTTGAATGGACTCAAGCCCTCAACGATCAAGAGAATTGCGGATAAAATAAGAAGAACACGACATAAGAAAGAACGATCAACATTACTCAACCCGGGTTCTGAAAAAGCATACTGGAAGGCAGTTAGTTACCACGAAGGTTTCACCGACAAATTGAAAAGGAGGCTAAAACATTACATTATTATTATAACATTACATTAAAAGCCGTTCTAATGAACAACGACGCAGGTAATTGCAAATCCTGGCTCTTTAAGTTAATTAGTTAAGTAATTTCTCCAAATGTAATTAAAATAAGAATTCCAATAAAGTAAATTTTAATACCCTCTTGTTGAAACAACCCTCAAGGTAATTAAGGACTTAGTATATAAGTAGAATTTTTAAGGTTAAGTAAAACAATCGCTGAAGAAGACCGAACGATAACGGTCGAAAATCGATTACAACAAATAAAATTTAAAAAACGCAAAATTAAAAGGAAGTTTTTTCAGAAATATTTTGCGAAGATGAATTCTATTTTCCATGCCGACAGGACGGCCAAAGCCCTTAAATACTTTAAATTCTTTATGAAGTTTTAAAAATGGGCAGCCGCATGAATGGGCCCGTTAGTACGTCTCATAAAAGAGGGTAGATTTTCCTCAGGTATATCCTGATATAAAAAAGCCTTAGTTCTACCTTTGTCAGAAGCTAGTTCAGTCGCAGCTTATCCACCTGTTTGGGGTTTTTTTGATGCAACTAATACTAGCCCAAGAAACTTTTTGTACATTTTTTAAATGTTTTTTTTTTTTTTTTAAATTCATTACGATATTATTAACAAGGCTAACCTTTTGCTCTTTGTATTTCAGTGGAAGTAGGAGAGCAGAACACTACTGAGCTTCATGTGTTTTCAGATAATTGCTGGGGGTTCAAGACGATCATGCGTTATGTAGACAGTTATAAGTAATGACTGACTAAAAGAAGTTTAAAAACATTCAGCATCGAATTTAGAGATACTCTATACTGAGATACTCTACAAAAGGACATTCATTTCTGTCATGCTATCGGGTCTGCAGTGTAGTAAAATTGTAGAGCTAACTCGTCGTCGCTGGTTGTAGACAGTTGACCAAGTATGTGATCCTGCCGCAAAATCAACAAAAATATATCAAAATACTAATAAATATAAATCTAAAATAGAAGTAATTTGCTTGTTTGAAAAATTGACTCCTCAGATATATAGAAATTGGTAGAATGGTGGCTAAAATCTTACAAAGAAAGTTGTATTTTCGATGAAAATAAATAGAAAAACTGTGCCTAAAAGCCAACAAGTGTCCTTTTTAATATGCATATTAACGCAATGCTCGTATAATGGAAAATGTGTTAAGTCCTGAAGCCAACCATTTCCTTTAGCAGGACAATCTTTTTCATTAAAACAAAATTGGGAAATTTTCCAAAAATTATGTTTAGATGAGGCTCCTTTGCATGACCCGACTAGAATGTGTTAAACGGTGTTTGAAAGATATTTGAACATTGCAAGGACATTGCGAAGCTTATTCATTCGAATAATCATAATTGCAAAATGACTTCTTTAATATTCATTCCGAACACTGAAATTAATTAACACCAAAAAATCAATAATTCTCATTCATTCGTACATTAACTCAAATTGTACTGATCCATCACAAATTACTTCCAGTGCCAATTAAATTAATAACTCAAAGTCATATTTCACCTACTCATGGTCATGGTAGCCATCAGCTTTCATCGTGGCATTTGCAATCATCCAGACAAAGTCATGAAATTTAATCAAACTCAATAAAATACGTTTATCAATTAACAAATGATCTACCTAATAAAAGTTGTAAAATGTTCACGCCCATGAAAAACTCTTTTATTCGGAGAAGAAAACATTTCAGGCAAAACGCTTGATGCCGAGAAGGCGATTTCAAATTCCTTGAACATTTTGTTCCTTTCATGTCTGAGAAGGTCATTTGTCGGTCCGACCCTTAGGCAATTTCAATTCGGTGTAAATGTTTCAAAGAGCAAAGTCTGAAACAACCAAACCGCCTCTTCAGGTTTAAAGACAAGACAAGACGAGACAAGGCAATAATAAAATTCGATCTTAATTCGGTTAACTGTTGAGATACATTTGTTAAAGTGATGCGAAAAAAGGACGTTGCCAGGCTTGATATGGGATTCAGGTCAGCTGAAAAAACTGCAACGAACTTTTGGTTTGAAGTACATCTAATTCTCTTTTCACACGATAAATAGGGCAAACAGTAGTACTGGCGAGAAAACTTCGTGTGAAAGAAAATAAAAAAAAAATTGCGTAAAAAAATAATTAAGTGTGAAAAATATTAAAAAACCCATTTTTAAAAATGAACTATAATCGCTCTGTAGATTCGATATTAGTGCAATTCTTTTTAAGGTACATCGGAAAGTTCTGTCAGATAATGACCCTTCAAGTTTCAACCCATATGAACCTGCTAGTTAGAGACATACATCTCTCTTTATCATTGCATTTACACATATGTACACTCCTAAAAAAAAAATATAACAAATACGTCAAATACGTGTCATTATTGAGTGAGACGCTCACATAATCATTCGGAGATCATTTGCGCCCTTGAATTTTGTACGAGTTCCAACAAGTAAGAAATACTACAGAGGTGTTGTCGAAATTAAGTTAAAGTTTTTACTGCATAAGTAGTTTGTAATAGAACGTGTCAAGACAATTTGAAGCAAAAGATTTCGGCCTTAGTGACAAGCTACGTTCAGGACGGCCATCTTTGATGGACGAAAATATTATCAAGACGACGATAAAGCAAGATATCCTTGTGACAACATCGGAGGTTGCAGAGAAGCTGAGTTCGAATCAACAAACCATTTCCGAACATAAGCTAGGACTCTCATCTTTAAATAATATAGGTAGGTGCCTCATCAGTTCGGTGAGAAAAAATTTGAATGATTTGATTGAAAAATTTTTCGGAATATGGTGGGACATCCAATAACCAATACATTATGCGTTTTTGAAACAAAATGAAGAGTTAAATTCGGAGAGATACTGCAAGCAAATGGATTAAATCATCCTCATCATCATCACCATAAAGCAATAACAGGAAAGGGCAACGTTTAATCAACGTCATAGGCAACGACATAAGAATGCCAGACGATATGTTGCTTTGCGGACTCTTCAGTAAATCGCAGAGCTAGGCTGGGAAACTCTGTCACATCCACGGTACTCCCTAAACCATGCACCATGCGATTATCACTTGTGCCTCTTTTTGAAGAACTTTTGCAGGGAGGAAGATTAAGATGTCACTAGTTGAGTTCTTCGTTTTCAAACATAAATCATTTATATAAATGGCAATTACAGGTTACCATCACGCTGACAAGAAGTCATAAGAAACGATGAAAAGTATGCTCTATAACAAATATTATTAAGTTTATGAAACTTGCTTTGTTGTCTTTCACTTAGAAGAAAAGGACGGTAAAAATGAGCCTAAACCAAGAAATTCATGAAAAAAAGCAGTCTTAGAAGTTTCCTTTTGAAACTTTGATAGAAAGAGTGTATAATGCCGATGTCGGATGCGGATCCTGATGTTGTCAATGGTGTTTGAATTTGTTTCGGATCCCAAATACTCCTAGGTAAATTATTGAAGTCAATTGCTCAGGCCGGATCTTTTGAACTACTCTTATGACGTTCTACCGAGGCTACCGGTGGGTAGGAGTTGATCGACTATACGGACGATGTTGTGGTAACTTAAGAACATGAGCAACTTTACGCAGCATGAGCAACTTCAATTTATAATATGCATATATATATATAATATAATATAATATGTTAATGCAGGGAGTGACTGAGAGAATATCTGCTCGAATTGAAGCTGGCACTAGGAAAAACTGAAAAAGTCATCCGGACATAAAAATGAATTCCGAAAATAGGGTCTACCAATTTTATTAATCAAGCGCTTTTCGAATGAATACCAACTCTAAAAGTACTGGGTGTGAAGATTGTCTGGAAAATGCGTTTTCAGAGCATAATAGGCCCTAAACATGACAAGAGTGCAGCGCGTGTATCACCTGTCACTCGATCAATGGTCAATACAGAAAGGCCAACAACATCATGGAAACGACTTCTAATGAGCGCTGGGCATTTTGTTTTGCCCTAAGGCAACACTCTGAAGAAGGATAAGCACCGAAAGTAATTCGAATAGGTACAGAGACTAAAATGTTATGAATCACATGTGCAAATCGAACGATCTTCGGAACGGTGGTGCTAGTGATCATGGAGACGATACCCATCGCTATCCTGAGAAACGTTATGATAGTAGAACTTTCAACAGAAGTCATCAGACAAGAAACACAATTCTCCTTAGCAATTGGCAATAGTCATGGAAGTGGGCAAGGAGAAGTAGTGATTTGTTTGTCTGGCCCTTTAACTAGCAAGCTGGCATGGATGTTACTAGTCTCGTTGCGCTCGGGCAGTCCCGCCATGAATTCGAGGTATTTAACAAAGACATCTACCGTGTTGGTCTAATCCCCGGGATTGAAATAATGTGTCAACCACCACCCTCAAGATCTGTAACAATTTTCAATTCCAGGACCCAATTTCGTTTAAGCTAACTGGATTCCCGAACACAACTAGTGTATGATCACCGTACTCGCTAGTCTTCGTAATTACAACCACCACGTTTCAGCCAAAGAAAGGCTCCTCATCGTGTGGGAATCCATTCACTATTCATCGGGGAACCCCCGAACCCGTGGGTCAGATAAACTTCTGATCAAGTGCGCTTTCCTTTTATCCGAAAAAACTCTCAGTTTTTACTCCAGACACAAGGAGCTGATAGTCCTTACCTAACACCTCAATACTAGGGGACGGCACTCTCTAACACTGAATGGAATATGCCAAAGCTCAGACCATCAGTTCCCCTGCGTCACCCGGAGTCCTATAACACACGTCTATACGTTCCGAGTTACCAACAGTCACAACGTAGTTCTGAATTTAATGAACATTTGACTTCAACATTTTCAACTTCCACTTTTAGCAGTGGTGCTAGTCTCGCATCCACACCATCAACAGAGTTTATGGGCCTGCATATGAAATTTAACGTCGCTTCGTTTACGCGTAACAAAGCATTCAGTTCGTCACATGTTGTTTCTTAATTCATCGGTCAGTCTTGGAACAGTACACAACAGATATCGAATTTTACGCATCATGTTTTCATTACTGCTTCATCAATTTTTCATTACTGCTTAATTTCACTTACACATCTGTCTATAACCAGTCTGTCAATTTTACAGTCAACTGCTTCCTTCCAGTCAAGTCTTGCCCTCAGTCAACATATTAGCCATCAAATCATTTTAGAAATGATCACCTATCGGTTCGGCTTTATTCAACTTGCCCATGGTATGCCCCCAGTTTTCCAACGATTTAGAAACCCATTTGGCGACGTTAACAGTACTCGTTTTTGGTTGACCACTCCGATTACCATCTACACTTCTTCAATTCACCATTCATACGTCATATTCTATTCATCAGTCCAACCGACCAACTCATACTGGATACAGCCGTCAGGTGTCATCCACCTTCCCGCGCTACACCCCCGGCTAGAGGAGCCGACTGTAGTCTGTTAGGCAATTTTTTGAGTACTTGTTTCATTACATCTTTTCCAACTGCCCTCCAACCGTCATTTCACACTCCACTTCACTCCCCATCGCTCCACGTCACTTGACTATACAACTTCTCCCTTCAACACTTTGATTTCTTCGAATTTCTTCAATACACGTACAACGTTAATTTTTTTTCGTACGTGCCAGTACGTCTGTCTTCTTTTCTTCTATTCTACGAGTGTACACAAAAAGAGACCAAACGAGTACACCATCTCAGTTCCACTTCAAGTCAACCTTTCAGTTACTCTAGTCCGCTTCATTTCAACTTTGCTGGACAACAGACTCCTTCCCATCTTCTCTCCACTTTGCACAAGCTTCAGACTGTCATCATGGAGGCGTTGAGCGACTCACATCAAAGCGTGGTTTGGGTAGTTTTGACAATTGAAAAAGTGTCAGCAATGAAGGGATGTTTCCATATGTCTCTGCTTCTCTCTTCCTTACCGCTATACAAAGATTCATTCCATAACCTAAAGGTAGCTGTAGACATTGGTATACCAAGACTAATCCAAAGAAATAACGGTTCAAAGCTAGATTCGCAAGTTCACTAGGGTTGATCTTGGTGGGTAGTTCAATATTTGAAGTCACCCACTCAGGAAGTAAATAGTTTTCACCTCCTTACCACTGAAAACGATGAAAAGCATCCTTGTGACTGAATCAACTTTGGTCTTGAAATGGAACAGAAAACGTTCTGTAGTGAACTGTTGCGGCATAGTAATCATTACGAATCGAAACATCAGAATTCTTTGCATGAAGCAACGTTGTCCTGTTGCCCTATTTTTGATTTTGTGAGCGCAACTCTCCGGTAATAAATATGACCAAAATAATAACGAAATCTGAACTACCATCTTTTACGGCTCACGCTGGGGTGGTCTGGGATGGTTTTCGAAAGCGTCCGTTGGTATAGATTGAAGGATACGACTTGCAGAAAAATTGCGCGCGTGGTAGCCACAAGCGAATCATGGAATGTTTATGTTTATTTTCTTTTAAAGATTTTAAGTTTATAAGGATCTTATTTTAACATTTAATCCTACCATCTAATTGGCTCCTTGGATTGCTCGATGCACAGCCTTTTATGTGCTAGCCAAACTATGAATTTTGGGCTATTAAACATTGTTCCAGGGTATAATTTTTATTTCACCCTGTTATTTGTCCCTCCATCTTAGGGCTATGTGGGGGCGCGAGATTTGTTGACGGGAAAATAATTATGGAGTGTTGGATAGGGCTCTTCACTCTCAGATAGAATTATCCTAGAAATCATTAGGAGTGCAAAGAAAGAATCTAAAATTTGGGACTAAATGCTATATTTGGTGTCGTACTCAAAAAAAAGGGAGGCATCAAAATTTTAAAAAATGGTAATTCATCTAAACAAATTAAATTATTCAAAATCCTTCAACTCAGTATGATTTAAACTTTCACTTTAGTCATGCAATCTATAATTTAGATTCAACATGTTCATGTTCAACAAATTCAACTAAACCATGTAAGCAAGGAGATCCACTTGTAGAAGTGAATCCTTCAGTGAGTAAATTTCGTTGCATCTTGTGATCTGTTTTTCCAGTTCACTATCAGTCGCTCCTGAAGGATCATTTACTCGGATTTCAACCATTATTTCAAGCACTTTGGCTAGTGGACTGAGCGTGCTCCATTAACTCCAGCTCAACATTACTCGCATCATTCACATTCTGGTAACTCCACATGGAACTCTCTGCAGCTGGGTGTGTCCATTCAAGATTTCATCTCAATGGTAGCTACCACATCGGCACTATGTGTAACGTGTCGTATCGTTCATTACGGCAATAATCTTTATCTTTTTGAGTTTACTACTATAAGTCGGTTGTATATTGACACAAGATAGATTAAAGATGCATGGGACTGCTTTGAAGTACGCTTTCAGTGCTCTTAATGAAACCACTTTAATTTCGTAGTCCATTTCCAGCTGAAACGTGACTTATGGCGTTTGCAAATGCTCAAAGCTGGAATATCTGTAATACCAAGTCAACATGTGGTGTAAGTGGTAAACACTTGAACGTTCGAGTGTGACATTTTTCGCGAATTACACGATTAACGCCGTGAACTGCGACTCGTAGCTCGCTGTTGGCCACTTTGAAAAGGCCAGTGATGTAATATATTAACTTGGTTGATTGAATCAAAGATGCAAAATTGATTTATCAATTTATTTTGCAAATTTACCATTGGCGTGAGGTCAGCCGTGTAAAAGAGAGACATCTGAAGTAATGAAACCAATGCGCGAATATGTCAGTTATTCATCATGTGTGTATTGGATTGATACAATAGGACTTAACGAGCTTAATTGCTTTGCCTTCAATGGCGGAGTCAACTTGCTTTGCTGTCTATTTTCGTTGTTCTTTCGCAGTTGAGGATGGCAGGTCAATGAGCTATTGTTGTATTATAAGTTGAACGGATCAATTATCGCTGTCAGTCAATGTCCTTCAATATTAAGTGGTAGCTGACAAAGTAGTAGCCCGAAGTAAATATTCAAAAAGTAACACAGGTTTAATTCCAGAAAGCTGTTTAAGAGATTTCAACACATTGTTATGTATTTTGAACAGCTGAATCTAAAAATGACTCCGTGCTGGTCTAAATTGTCAGTTTCAGCAACAAAATAAGAACTAAATTTTTGGCCAATTTTGCCTGTAACATGTACCTGAATACTGAGGTACCTGAATAGCAATAGCGTAGATAAAGAAATAAATAATAAGTAAATAAGAATCGAGTAAAGACTGGAAACAAAAACAATAATTTCAAGAATTGTTCATAAAATCGAATACGCATGAACATGATTGAGATAAAATAGAGCAGCGAGCGGCACAGATTGAAAAAATGAGCTTGGATGAGTACGCGTTCATGCGCTGTTTTCTAGATGTTTTATTACTTTGAGTATTGAATAGGTACGATTTAATGCAATTAAAATATTGTATTAGGTGTATCAATATGAAATGCGGATTTTGCTAACAGATGGCAGAGCTATTACTTATGGCTTGTGTCGGGGATAACTAATATGGCATTTTGGAGGGTAAGCACCTGTCAACAATTTTCAGTATGTCAGGTTTTGATTGTACAAACAACATGGTTTTTTTTTGCTTCAAAAATGGCGAATTACGTGCCAGAAAAAGAGGCTTTGCGGGGAAGTCTAATAACCTTCTTTCATTTGAAGAAAACGGCAGCAGAAACTTATCGATTGTTAGTGGAAGCATATAATGAACATGCCCCAAACCAAGACACTTGTGAACGATGGTTTAAAAGATTTAAAAGTGGTGATTTCGATGTCAGCAACAAAGACCGTGGAAAACCACCAAAACAATTCGAGGATACAGATTTGCAAGCGTTATTGGATGAAGAAAAAACACAAACTGATAAACAGCTGGCACAAGTGTTGGAAGTTACTCAGGCAGCCACTTCACAACGTTTAAAAACCATGGAAAAGTTCCATGGTTTTTAAACGTTGTGAAGTGTTTAAACGTTTTAAACGTTTCCATGGTTTAAAAACCATGGAAAAAAAAAGCTGGAAAATGGGTGCCGTATCAATCGAAAGAAAGAGGCATCGAAAGGCGAAGAACCATTTGTGAAATTTCGCTTGCCAGACAGAAAAGAAAAGGTTTTTTGTATCGGATTGTTACTGGCGATGAAAAGTGGAGTTATTTCGACAATCCCAAGCGGAAAAAATCATAGGTGGACCCAGGCCAGCCATCGACATCCCAATCAGTCCGAAATATTCATGGAAAGAAGACTTTGCTGTGTATTTGGTGGAATAGTAAGGGACATTTGTGTTACGAACTGCTGAAACCTGGTGAGACTATTACTGGCAAACGTTACCGACAACAACTGATCAAATTGAACCGCGCACTTAAGGAAAAACGACCAGAATTTCACCAAAGACATGATAAAGTCATGTCATTTCAATGATTAGAGCGTTGGTGAAGAACGATGCATATGCTCCAAACGTCGCGACTCCATTCGCGTTAAAATTCGTTATTCTTATACTACAGAGAATAACTCATTTTTGTCTACTAATTCTGAGAATATTAAATTATAATTTTAACCGAACAGAGATAATTCCTTGGAAGCACTGATTTTAGTTTCAAGTGTACCGCATAACGGTGCAAATGCAAACAAATACTGTATTAGTTGTCAGTGGACTTAAACGAATTTTAGTCAAAGTTTAAACGTTCGGATGTTCGGATATTTAAAATAAGTTCAGATGAATAATTGTTAATTTGTTTACCCTTTTTTATTATAAATATATACAAAATTGAAAACGAAAAGGAACAATGTGCAGACATTATATCTGAGACTAATTTTGATAATGATGGTAGTGATAGTAGCGATGTTGTTGTGAGAAGACGCTCACGATTATATCCTGTACAATATAGTAACTCTGAAAATAATAGTGATTCTGAAGATGACATGTTCTGATACTGACGTAGAACCCGATTTCGAGACTTTTGAAGGACTGCCTGGTGTAAAAATTATGACAAGTTTACCGGAAAGTAAAGAAGATGTAACAAGTTTATTTATTAAATATGATCACTTTGATTTCATGACGACAGAATATAATTGGTATCATAGTCGAATTTCTAATTTATATAAGCCCGACATCAAAGAATCAATAAAATGGACTGATATAACTGTTCCTGAAATGAATAGTTTTATTGGCACAAATCCGCAAAGCCGTCATTGATGATTACTGGTCTCCGCATCCCACTGTAGAAACACCATTTTTGCGAAAACTATGACAAGAAATAGATTCCGACAAATCTGGCAAGTTTGGCATTTCTCTAATAATAAAGAAATTACAATGCAGTCTAGTAGGATTGCAATAATTAAACCAATTGTTGATTATGTCATTTTAAAATTTAATATTGCATATGTGCCACAGCAGGAATTATCTTTGGATGGATGCATCATTTCTTGGAGGGAACGACTCAAATTCAAAACATGTAATCCAAATAAGCCGGCAAAATATGGGGTCCTTATACGAATGGTTTGCGAAACTAAAACAGAATATAACTGTTTGAGATAAAAAGCACTCAAGGAAATCAATTCCATGATACAATTCTATTCGTGCTTCAACCTTTTATAAATTTATGGTGTCATGTCTGTCAGGATAATTTTTATAATAGTCTTGAGCTAACTAAATTACATTTCAAAAGCAAAATAGGGGCCAGCCCAAGATTTTAAAAACTTCGAAACTAAAAGCATTCGAAACCACAACTTTGTGCGCAAATATAAATTTGTTTCATATGATTTTCCAAGATTTCCCTGAAAAATGTCTGTTTTCAAAGAAGTTACACTTGAATATAGACCTCATCGTTTGTGCAGATAGTGTGAAAAATTGCCGGCATTTGGCAAATGGCGGTACAAAAAGTTACCGGAGAAATATGTGGTAATAAATTTTACATATTTTTTAAAATATAAAAGCACGTTTACTCATATACATACATATGTATTGATATCAACCCAGCCTTGTGATCAGAACTTAGGTTCTACCACATGACGGTCCCAAGCCCGTGTAAATGGGGAGGGAAGGTGTTGTGGTGTTGGTCCTTTGTTGAGTGGAATTGTTGATAAAATGAAATGACGACATACGTACGAAATGACTTTATATGTTTGTAAAAGTCTAGATGAAACCGATGATTAAAGTTGTATGGGCGGATTGATGTGCAGTTGGCAAGGTCTGACTATAATGAGTACCGAAGACGTCACTTACGGTTGGGACCCGTAGTGTACCGAGGGAAAGTTATAGCAGTCTTGCCTCTGTTGTTGAACTGTTGACTGGTTGTACTGAAGGACATGATGAAAGTTGTAACTGACGATTGACTAGATGATTTGACTCTTGACTGAAGGCTGAAGGTAGATATGACGTGACGAACTGTATGTTGACTGTTGTGCAAATGTCTGATTGTCCGAAGGAAATCTGATTCCTGAGGAAGATGTATGTAAAGATGAGTGATGAATTAGATGGATGTAAGTTTTTGCTGGAATAGCAGAAAAGTATGTGGAAGAAGTAAGGCAGAAGAATAAGAAGTAAAGTTGGAAGAAGAAGAGGATGAAGTAGAAGTAAAGTTGATAGAAGAAGAAGATAATGAAGTAGTAATGAAGGTTGAAAAAGAAGGAAAGATAAGTAGAAGTTGTAATAGTTTTTCTTGCTTGAATTGCAGAAAAAGCTGGTGGAGGAAGTAAGGCAGTGAGTAGAAGAAGAGAAGAAGAAGAGTAAGACGAAGAAGAGGATGAAGTAAAGTTGATAGTAGTAGAAGAAGATGAAGAATGTAATGAAGTAAAGACGATGATGCAGAAGTAATAAGAAGAAGAAGAAAAAGATGTAACGTGTTGTTACAGAAGAAGATTCTGATAAAGAATCGTAAGGTGTGATGACTCTTGGAAGAGTCAGAAGATTGTTGGTATAGATGCTATTGTTGTAAGTGATATATGTTGCCTGACAGAATGACGACTGATGAACTGAATGTAACGGACTGATTGTCGTGTAGACTAAAATTGTGAAATTGATATTGTGAGTATTGTTGATGTAAACGTTTATATATATTATATATATATATATTATATATATTATATATTTATATATATGTTGTTAATGTGTTAACCCGGACCCTATAGACTAGTGCTATAGGTATCCGGGTGAACGCAGGGGGACTCATGGTTTAGGTTTCGGCCTGTTCCATTCAGTCTTTGGGGAGTGCCTTCCCCACGTACCCGAGGTGTGAGTAAGGGTTATCAGTCCCTTGTGCCTGGAACAAAAACTGAGAGTTTTTCTCGGTCTGTAGAGAAGTGCAACCTGATCAGAGGTTATCTGAACCACGGGTTAGGGGGAGCCCATGACAGGTTACTGTCATCCCCCTACACGGTTGAGGAGCCTATTCTTGGCTGAAACGTGGTGGTTGTGGTTTCGAAGGCTAGAGAGTGGCGATGAGCACACACCAGTTGTGTTCGGGAATCCAGGTAGCTTAAATAAATTGGGACCTAGGACTGGGACTAGTCTCAGATTCTAGGGGTGGTGGTTGACACATTGTTTCAACCCCGTCTGTGGAGACCGTGGGGTAAGGCCTAATGATGGCAGGTACCCACGTAAAACAACTTCGACTTCATATATAGTGATATCGCTGTGATTAATTCTTTTATTATTGATTTTGTTTTTGTATTTTTGAATTTTCATATTTCAAATGTTCACTTTAGTTGTGTGACTATATCACCGCACTATATTTAGTCTTGTGTCTCATTTTGAATATTTCGAATCTTGTTGATGGTTCTCAAAACTTTACTATGTAGCTGTTTTATTCCCTCCATACCATCTAAACCTTGCAAGTCTCAGAGTAGGTGCGAATTTCACAACTTTATTATTTACTTTATTATTTAACACTGCTGACAGGTCACAGTTTACATGCAGTTGTTGGTTGCAAGATTTGAGCTTGTCAAGTTGGTTTAAAATAAGGGTAGCAAAGCAACATACTTGATAAAATCGGAAATTATACTGAAGTTCTAAGCGAAGTTAATGATAGAAATGAACCGCCGAGCAGAAGATAAAGGTGCTTAATCTATCCCAGAAAGATGCTGTCAAAACCAAAAAAGGCTTGTCAAAAATTTCACTCACAAATGTGTCTGAGCTACATGAAAGATATCTCGGAAAAATGTTGAAAACGAAACAAATCAAGAATCTGAATAAAGCTGGTAGAAATTTGAATATTTTCTTTTATTTCAAACGTTGTCATTACGTTTTATAAGATCATATAATGATATTCTAGTCAAATTATAAGACCAACTAATGGGTGCTTATTTGTTTTAATTCATATTATGAATCATTTCAATGGTTAAAATTCGATGAAAATTTATTAAAAATGCTCAAAGTTTGTCGGGGGTCAGCACCAGCGTCCACCAATACAGGTGCTTGTTGGCTGCATTTTGCATGGTGTTTGTTGGCTGTAAAGATAATTGGTTTAATGGTAAACGAAGCTAGTGGCTCGCAATTTGTTTCCCAATGCGGTGATATCCAATACAAAACAAGGACAATCAATCAAGCGATTACGAGATTTGCTACTGATCTCAATTTTAACCATACCGGAGCCAGATCGAAGGGCTCAGCTTCTCGCAGTAGTTGTTAAAGGGAACGTTTTCGATTCGAAATTAAGTCTTGATTGTTAAATCCACTGTTCAATTCAATGATGAAATGAAATGTCAAAATGAAACGTCATACAGTAGTCTTCCTGATTACTTTGTAAAATATCAGGATTTGTGCCTCACTTGCAACTTGTTAAGCCACTTGTGAGTCATTGTCACTTGACTTCAACCTAACATTTGAAAGTGTTCAAGGTGATGATGAACAACGTATTGAAACACATACCGTCGAATATTGATACTAAATTGCTCATTTGGATTTCGAGCTAGATATTTGACCTTAGAGTTAAAATGGAAACTGACTAGTAGCTGTTGACGTGTAGTGTTTATAATTGTTATGAACGAAGCCTTCGAAAGGTTCAACTCCTAGTTTTAAAAAAGAAAATCTCTTCACGCATGTTCTGTCCCTATCCAGAAAGCCTGAAACAGTTTTGCAACACTAAATGCGAAGTTTAGACCAAAATGATTTAGCTTGTCGTTATATCTCCGCGCCTAAACTTTTTAAGGCTAAATACTAGATTTTAACAAAAACTTTAATATTTCAGGAACTCCCTCGATGCGGAAGTTTTTCTCGACACGCCTTGGTTTCCACAAAGCTTGTATTTATTTACATAGACTTTCTCGTGTTTCTTGGATTTGTTTATCGCTGAAAACAACTGAAAAATTAGTTCAACGAATTTTCATGGTATCAAAGATGGCTGCACGTCACTTAGTTATGATTATCACTCAGCACGATCTTCGAGCGAAATAACATCAGAAAACGTCAAACGCGTGCAACTTGGTATAGAATGGGAGCTTGGCGGTTGACCATACGCGAATGAGAGAATAATCTAGTAACAGCATAATCTACTGTTTGGAAAAATTTCCAATGAGAATTTGGGACTGACCCGCGCGAGCCTGAGATTCATCGAAAAATTGAAAAATGAAAGAACAAAACAATATTCGCTTTAAAACTACTTAGGGAAACTGGGATCTGACATTCTAATGACGATAATGTATTCAAGAATATTTTGACTGGTGATGAATTGTCATCAATGACTATGGTCGAGAAACAAAGCGACGGTCTTCATAATAAAATCAACCAGAATCACCAAATCTTAGAAAATCAGATCAAAAGCGGAGCGAATTAAAGACGGTGTTGATTGTTTTCGGTGATAATGATGTTCTATACCACGAATAAGTTTGCAGAGGTCAAAGGACTACTAGATGCTACTACGCACTAATGGGACTTTTTCAGTAATATTTTTCAAAGCATCAAATCGTTCAGCTAAGCCAGTATAATACAAAATACCCTGTTGCTCTTTCATGCTGAAAACCCTGGAACGCCTGGTGGATGGGTACATAAAAAGCACCGTAAACATAACGGAGCTTTGCCACAACCAACACGCATACCTCCCAGGGCGCTCAACAGAGACGGCACTACACGAAGTCGTAAGCAGAATAGAGAGAAACTTTGCCATCAAAGATTACACTTTGGCGGCCGAGGGATCCTTCAACAATGTAAAAACTGAGAGCATAGTAGCAGCCATCCAAAGATATGCAATAGACCCATATCTTACTAAATGGATGACGGAACTACTTGCTAAAAGGAAGATTACAGCCGAAGAAAACGGCGTAACCTTGAATGAATGGACTAACAGGGGTACACCACAAGGCGGCAAAGTATCACCACTTGCCTGGGTACTCACAGTTAACCAAATAGTGGAAGTCCTCAACGGGAAGGGTTTCAAAACGATAGCGTACGCTGACAAAATCGTTATACTGATAAGTGGAAAGTTCCCGGAAACCATGTCGGAATTGATGCAGACTGCACTCTCACACCTTTTTGAGTGGGCGAAGCTAAACGGACTGCGTATCTATGCCGACAAAGCGGAGCTTATGCTTTACACAAAGCGCCGTAAACCGGAGACATTTACACAACCGACCATTGACGGAAAACATATCAGTTTAGAAAACAAGATGAAATACTTAGGAGTAACCTTGGATAATAAGCTAACTTGGACTCCACACATAGGAGCAGTCAGACGGAGAGCTACAGCGGCGCTCTTCACAATGAAAAGACTAGTGGGGAAAAGCTAAGGAATTAAACCCAAAATTGCCCACTGGATTTCCACAACACTAGTGAGGTCAATAACCACTTACGGGGCATTGGTTTGGTGCCAGGCATGACAAAAGAAAACCATTGCAAAAGAACTAGAGAAGATCCAGCGAATGGCCTGCCTTGGCATCACTGGTGCCACTGCTGCTATCCACACTGGACTATGCCAACTACTGCAATGGAGATAATGCTGAATCTCATGCCACTCGGCAAATTCATCTTCAGAGAGGCATCACTTGCGAGCATCAGACTAAAATCCACATATGGGTTTTCTAACTACACTCAAACGGGTCACGTATGCATTTCGGAAAAAATGGAAAGTAAAAGGGAGCTGGATATTCAACTAAATTCAACCAAAATTAGACACAAAATTCCATACAAGATCAGCATACCGACCAGAGAAGCGTGGAAAACGGTGCAGGATTTCACATCTGGAAGTGAGATCATGATCTACACCGATGGTTCCAAAATGGATGAGGGAAGCGGCGCTGGAATCTTTTTCCCAGATCACACGCAACTCAACCGAAGTTATAAACTGGAGAGCCATACCACAGTTTTATAGTTGGAAGTGTTTGCAATAAAAGCGGCTATAGAAGTGGCAACAAATAACATTAATGGAAGCATACAAATACTCAGTATGTCGGCACTGCAGGCGCTTGCCTCTAACCGCATAGTTCCACAACTGGTGCAGGATTGTAAGCAGGCTCTCAAAACCGCAACAACTCGAGTAAATGTTAAACTGACGTGGGTCCCTGGACACAGCGGTGTAGAGGGAAACGAAAGAGCGGATGAGCTAGCGAGAGCTGGATCAGCAGACCAAAATGCCACTTGAATAGACACAATTAAAGTGCCACTAGCAACGGTAAAAAGGGAACTAGACGAAATCTTCTGCAAAGAGACAGATACGGCTTGGAATGACAGGAACGACTGCAGGATAAACCGAGCTCTTTGGTCTCATCCTAATCAAATGAGGACAAAACAACTCCTAGGAAAAAACCGAAATGACGTTAGAACCATTGTGGCAGTATTAACGGGTCATTATCTTCTACGTCAACGCGCCAAACGAATAGGAATTAATACGGATGACACCTGTCGAGCTTGCGGCGAGGAGGAAGAAAGTATAGAACACTTCCTCCTAGATTGCCCGAGTCTGACCAACAAACGCCTTACTTGGCTGAGGTGTACTGGCGTAACAGAATTGGAACACTTGGCGACCACAGAACTGGGAGAACTCCTTGGCTTCTGTAGGACGATAAGATGGACCATCTGTAAACAATAGTACCGCACATGGGGAGCTAAGAGCCGATTACTGGCCTGTGTTAATTTTCACGTGGACCCCAGTACAATAATAATAATAATAATCATAATAACAATAAAAATACCCTGTTGCTACTCCTGGCTCCACCCCACATTAAAAATGCCGCTCGATGACAAAGAGACGGTCGAAACTGTGACGAATGCATTGAAGGTAATCCCAAAACTTCCAAGCTCCCAAGACTGCAGTAGGAAGAATCAATACCGCTGCGAGTGGTTTGCTCACTAAAATGGGGACTACTTTGAAGGATGTCATTCACCGAATAGTAAAGAATCACGCAAATGATGTGTAAGGGTAGGCTCAATACTGTTGTGACAAGGATCGGACTTTTGCCGCATGTTGCAATACTTTTGCCAGAGTATATTTAGTAATCTGAATGTCTGGTAAACAAATAAAGGTTGTGGAATTTTCAAAAGAAATACACCTTATTGGTCTTTCATAATCATGCAAGAAAAACAGGAATAATTGTCAACGCAAAGTAAAAGGGCTAAGCTGGCTAAGTTTTAATGTTAATAAATTCAGTGAATTAAATTTTTTAATCATTAAACTAAATAAAATTAATAAAATTAAATTTTTAAAATTTTAAAATCGGATGATTCAAGGTAAATAAAAATGTAAATAAATGTGATAAATGATATGTAAATAAAAATAATTATATAGACATATAATATATACTTAACAGCGCACAAAAGTTGTTGGTGGGATTTCGTTCGGTGAAATTTGCGTAAAGGGATTTGTTCCTGTTGAAAGTTTTATCATGCTAGGAGTTCAATGTTCGATTGAAAATGGGTTAATAAATTCAAAAACATTTTTCTAACGAGAGTGAATATTAAATATAAAACACTAGTTTTATAAAGAAATAACAAAAATATTGTATTGTTTTTATTATATTACATTTTAATGTATTTATTATATTAAATATTCAAATAGTTGTTCAATTTCAATAGTTTAATTTATTTTTTAAAATTCAATAGTAGTTTATACAATTAAACAAAACGTTCAGAACACTTTTAACGAAAGCAATGTACAAAGTGTAGCCTCTACCAAACCTGTATACGTTGTTCAGCTAGAAAATTGCAAGGCAACAGAGAATTATTTAAATTTTTCCTTGTCTGAAGAAAATTTCTACAATCGGTAAACATGCAATCACTTCTTATTGGTTTGCTTTTACTGGAAGATATTCAACCGAACCTATCCACAGGCAGAACTCAATAAGTTTCAAGCTTCGAATCACAAGAAACTTAATCGCACTAGCAACAAATAAGCTTTATTTGTTGAACTTTATCTTTTTATCCAATGGAAAATAGCTGTTAGGGTTTAAGTTTTCGCTGTAGGAAAAAGTCACAATGTAATATTATCAGTCTACCTTCAGGCACATTTTATTTATTATATTCAAATGAAAAATTGAATTCAGATAAAAAATTCTTGATTTTCATATGCATTGTTTGCTGGAACTATTTAACTATTGAATTTTCATTCCTAGAAAACTTGTTTATGTCCTATATTTCAAAAGTATGGTTCCTGTTCAGACTTATTTATATCCGAAAATACTCAGATGACATGAAATCATCAAATTTTCGATATGAAATATAAAAGGAAACAATCTGTACACTTTACACATCCAAGCATGCATTCTATTTAGTCATATATACGTAAATATATGTTTGCAGAACTAAATAAGTACATATATAGAAGGATAATGTCATCAAGGACATCGTAAATAGATTACACAGGTCTGCAAAAAAATTTTTTTTGTCACCTGCATGAGATATTTTTACTGAATTATATGTTTTCGAATGCACTGATTTCAGAAGTGGAGTCCTTTTGTTAACCCTAAAATGCATTTTGTATCATAAATAATACATACTGGAAAAATCAATATTAATCGGCATAGAATATCACTTTCATCACAACGCTAATTTCATCATATTTGTAACAAAGCGCTCCAACCATTTTGCATCAGACTGTAAAGAGAAATACTACAATGATAACGGTACTTCTGATTTTGCGAAGAAGTGATACTTAGGAGCTCATCAGGGGTTTTGGTCGTGCTTGTTTGATTTTGTTTAAGGTGTTCGTAATCGACCCTAAGTTTTGAAAAAATTAATAATATTTGTGAATATCTCCCGATTGTGTCAGTGGTGCTTCCATAAGAAAAAAAGCAGTGCTTTCGATATAAGTGGGAATTTTGTGGTATGTATCAAATATGTTACAGTGGACTTTGCTTTATATTTAGAATGAACCCAGGTGAAAACGAAAAGCCCCTGAAGCCGCATGAGCTGCAGTTTATAATTGACAATTGGGATGATAGCGAAGATGAATTCGATCATTCTGAAGATGAAGAAAACTTCGATATCGAAAACATTCCAATTGTTTTTGATTGTGAATTAGAAGAGGAAGTAAATGTGACTGAAAATGAACGTCTAAATCAAGAATATGATGAACGTAAATTGCAAAATTATAAAGATTCTTTCAAAAATATAATTTGGAAGAAAAAAAAACCTTATATTAAATGAAGAGCAACAGCAGTTCAGAGGAGACAGTAATCTGCCTTTATCGGTATCGACATTAGAAAGTCCCTACGATTATTTCCGATACTTCTTTGATGATGAATTAATGAAAATTGAATTGACAATAATTCAAAAATGCAACCTATGGATAATGACGATTTTGATCGATTGTTTAAACTTCGTCCTGTTTTGGATTATTTAAACGCTAAATTTGCAAGCATACCATGCGAACAATATTTGTGTGTGGACGAGCAAATATGTTCAACAAAAACGAAGCACTATCTCAAACAATATTTGCCGACGAAGCTCCATAAATGGGGTTTCAAATTTTTACTTTTGAGCGGCGTCAGTGGATATGCTTATAACTTTGAAATATATACGGGATCCAATATAAAGACACTACCAACAGAGCCAGACTTGGGATATTGTGCTAATGTTGTAGTCCGGCTTCTTCGAAACGTCCCAAAAAACCAAAATTTTCGAATTTTCTTCGATAACTTTTATTCGACGATACCTTTGATTTCCTACTTATCTTCAATGGGTATATTTGCTTTAGGGACAATAAGAAGGAATAGAATTCCTAATTGTAAATTGCCTACTGACACTGACACAAAAAAGGATCCAAGAGGCAGTATTTATGAATTCGTTTCGAATGCAAATGGTACAGATATGACAACTGTTGCGTGGAAGGACAATAAACTTGTCACATTGGTGTCGAATTTTGTCGGCGCATTACCTTTAGCAAAAATTCAAAGATTCGACAAAAAACAAAAAAAGTTGTAGAAATTTCATGTCCTTCGATTGTCAAAGAATACAACCGACACATGGGTGGTGTTGATCTTCTAGACAGTTTGATCGGAAGATATAAAATAATGATTCGAACGCAAAAGTGGTACTTACGAATATTTTATCATTTACTTGACCTTACCCTTGTGAATAGCTGATTGCTATATAGAAAAGCTTGCATTGTCAAGAAGGAAAATTTTTTGAACTTGGCGGAATTTCGATTTGAAGTTGCAGAATGCTTGTGCAAATCTGACTGCGCAGTTACACATAAACGAGGTAGACCAAGTCTGGTAAATATCGAGAATGAAATTCAGGCGAAAAAATTGAGAGGACCAACGAGCTACATCCCCCCGAAACCAATACGTACTGATAATATAGGACATTGGTGCCATTACACCGAAAGTAGAAACAGATGCAAAATGCCAGGGTGCAAAAAGCTTACATATGTAATTTGTGAAAAGTGCGGAGTTGCACTTTGTTTCAATAAAGGAAACAATTGTTTTAAAGATTTCCACCAATAAATTTTTATTGCCCCACTAAGAAGGCCTAAATTTGAGTTTTTTATTTACAATGTTAGAACATAACTAATGATTTATTTATTTTTTCATAATTGAATTAAGCTTGTAATAAATGTTGTGATACTTATTACTAGAGAAAAAGAACTGAATTACTTTTGTCAATATCAAAGTAAGAATAACAATAAACTGTACTGCATAAATTGACTTCAACTTTCTATTTTTAATACTACCCCCAAAGGTCAAAGTATCATTTCTGATACATACAGGAAAAATCGAATTTTCAGGACATTAGGACATAATTGATTTTGTTCATTGTTTTTCCCGAATTCTACATGGTAGAATACATAACTGTGATTTTTTTCGCTCAAAACAAAAAAATGGTGCATTTTAGGGTTAATATCACATAAGGGTTTTTTGCAAATTCAAACGCAAACAATTGCTAAAAGCACTCGTTTTTTCAAAATTGTCAAACATGATATTGTTTTACAACCAATGAAACATTATTTTGAGACGTATAGTAACAACATTATACATATTCATGTTTTTTATAAAACTTTTCTTGTTTTCCTTGATACTTCGCCGAGTCCTTTTACGATCTTTAGTTTCCCGCTTAAGTATCCAACAATAAAACATCGTTCAATAAGTCCCGAGACTTACAACGAAAACAACATTTTCTTTTTCAAAAATCATTTTTATTCATCAATATAATCTCCTTTTAGAGTGATGCAATCTTTCCAACGTTTTTCCAACATTTCTATACCATGTTTATATAAGGATTTATGCTTTGCTTCAAAATACGCTTCAGTTTCGGCAATGACCTCCTCATTCGAGCCAAATTTTTTTTCCCTGGAGCATTTTTTTGACATCAGCAAAGAGCCAGTAGTCGCTGGGGGCTAAATCTGGTGTACACGGGGGTGGGGAAGCAAATCAAAGCCCAATGCGTTCAATTTTGCCATTGTTTTCATGGACTTGTGGCATGATGCATTGTCTTGGTGAAGAAGAATTTTTTTCCTCTTCATGTGCGGTCGTTTTGTTGCGATCTCCTCCTTCAAATGTACCAACAAGTCAATATAATAATCACTGTTGATCGATTTACCTTTTTCCAGGTAGTCAATGAAAATCACGCCATGCGTATCCCAAAAAAACAGACGCCATGACTTTGCCAGCAGACTGCTGCGTTTTTGGACGCTTTGGGCGGCTTTCGCCAGCCATGCGCCACTCAGATGATTGCCGATTCGACTCCGGAGTGAAATGATGTATCCATGTTTCATCCATGGTCACGTATTGACGCAGGAAATCCTTTTTATTGCGAGTAAATAGCGATAAACAGCTCTCTGAATCGTCGACTCATTGCTGTTTTTTTTCCACTGAAAGCAATCGTGGCACCCACTCGGAAAAAACCTTTTTCATGCTCAATTTTTCATGAAGGATTGTAAATACGCTTCCTGTGTCGCTATACTACAATACGCTATCTCTGTCATTTCTGCAATCTCACGGACCTTCACTTTGCGGTTTTTCATTACAATTTTTAACACTTCACTCACATTTTCCTGTGTAACGGCTTCCAATGGCCTACCCGAACGTTCCGCATCGTTTGTGTCCGTACGACCCACGTTTAAACTCAGCATACCAACGAAAAATCGTTGGTTTGGATGGAGAGGAGTCCGGGTAATGTTTTTCAAGCCATTGCTGGGCTTCTACGGTGTTTTTACCCATTGAAAAACAATGTTTTATCAACACGCGAAACTCGCTTTTTTCCATTTTCCAGATAAATTACAAAATGACTTTACTCTAACCTCGATAACTCTGCTGTCTGTCATCCGACCGACGTTTCATGTAAAGGTTCGCACTTTATGGGAATGTGGCCAGTTTGGTACTACTAGCACCATCTCTGGGTTAGTCTCGGGACTTATTAAACGATGTGTTATTCTGTAAGACATTCAACCTCATATTGTTCCATCAATCCCAAATTGATATGGAGAGGCGTACCAAACCTTTTCTGGTGCTACCAAAATAGTATTGATAACATTTCTCTCACCCGGTTTTAAAGTGTCTCGGGGTGGCCTATCACTTTCAGTCCAGCGCTGTTCTCTGGCTTTACTATCCCACAAACATAAGAAGCATGGGTATTCAGTATAGACTGCCTGCTGACCGAAAAGCATTGTGAGTATTTTATTAAGTCCCCACAAACCATCCATTGATGGTTCTGATATTTGATTATTTCCAGGATAATGGCCAAATCGTTATAGTTTTCCTCCATATGCACAGAATGCCCCATAGGAAGTGAGTCAAATTTCTTTGCATTGTGCAATAATACTACTTAAAGACTAGCTTTGGATGAATCAATAAATAGACGCCATTCAGATGGGTCATACTGTTTATCAAAGCAATGCATGAATACTTCTACATCCTTGCAAAAAACTAAACTTCCTTCTTTTGAGTATTCATCCAATCTGGAAGGTGGCTGTGGGATATGTATTTCAGAGCAATGTGGCACTAGACGTGTAGCTGAGTCTACCTTCACGTCTACTCAGCCAAAGTCACAATCAATGGTATAATTTTTCTGCCCACGCCTTATCCTAGGAATTCCAAATCGGAATTTATTTTTAATTACCCTTACACCTTAAAGGATGATCTTTTTCACATCAGCTACACACCTCATTTATTTTGACCATCAAGTTTAAATTTATAGCAAGCAAAATAAACTTTCCTAACAAAATCATTTATGTTTCTCTGTTGGCTTTTAAAAGTGTATTTACCACAGATATAGTATTAGGTGTATAAATATGCAATGTGGATTTTACTAACAGATGTCATAACTTTTGCATATGGTTTGTGTCGGGGATAACTAATATGGCATTTTGGAGGATAAGCATCTGTAAACAAATTCCAGTATGTCATAGGTTTTGATTGTACAAACAACATAGTTTTTTTTCGCTTCAAAAATGTCGAATCACGTGCCAGAAAAAGAGGTTTCGCGGGGAAGTCTAATAACCTTCTTTCATTTGAAGAAAACGGCAGCAGAAACTTATCGATTGTTAGTGGAAGCATATGATGAACATGCCCCAAACCAAGACACTTGTGAACAATGGTTTAAAAGATTTAAAAGTAGCGATTTCTATGTCAGCAACAAAGACCGTGGAAAACCACCAAAAAATTCGAAGATACAGATTTGCAAGCATTATTGGACGAAGACAACACACAAACTGAAAAACAGTTGGCAGAAGCGTTGAAAGTTACTCAGGCAGCCATTTCACGACGTTGAAAAGCCATGGGAAAGATCCAAAAAAGCTGGAAAATGGGTCCCATATCAATTGAAAGAAAGAGACATCGAAAGGGAAAAAACCATTTGTAAAATTTTGCTTGCCAGACAGAAAAGAAAAGGTTTTTTGTATTGGATTGTTACTGGCGATGAAAAGTGGATTTATTTCGACAATCCCAAGTGGAAAAAATCATGAGTAGACCCAGACCAGCCATCAACATCACCGCCAGTCCGAAATATTCATGGAAAGAAGACTTTGCTGTGTATTTGGTGGACTAGTAAGGGACCTTTGTATTCTGAACTGCTGAAATCTGGTGAGACTATTACTGGCGAACGTTACCAACAACAACTGATCAAATTGATCCACGCACTTACGAAAAAACGACCAGAATTTCACCAAAGACATGATAAAGTCATTTTTCAACATCACAATGCTGGTTGCATGTTGCAATACATGTCCAGAACTACTTGGGAAACATTAATTGGAAAGTTCTGCCCCACCCACCGTATTCACCAGACTTGGCTCCTTCTGACTACTACTTGTTTCGATCCATGCAGCGCGGACTTTCGGAATAGCACTTCCATTCTTGCGAAGAAGTTAAAAATTGGCTTGATGAGTCGTTAGCCTCATAAAATGAGAAGTGGTGCTGGGACGGAATCCATCAATTGACAGAAAGATGGTAAAAAGTCGTAGCTAACGATGCTAACCAATACTTTGATTATTGAATTCATTCGTTCTGTTATCCAAATAAATGCATATTTCAAGCAGAAAAAATCCGCATTTCATATTTAGACACCTATTAACAAAAATTGTTTGGAGAAATAGCACAACCTCTTGTAGCCATAACCAGACAGAAACAACAGCCTTGTTCACTTGAATAGCAGTATGGCTACAGAGAGTTTCTCTTCATTTGACTGAGCAATAAGATTTTTTGCATTTCTTTCTAGCTCCGAGGAGTTCACGTTGAAACCTGCTCAGTGCGACCAGCCATTTATCAATTAAGAGCGCTTCAACGTAAATAAATATGACCTCTGAACTTCTTAATTAAAAATTTGCTGTACCCTACAACCCCATATATCCTAAAGTACTGTTTTATCAATTATTAAATCAAAAACAAAACCACATAGGTTTATGACTAATGAACATAAATACTGCAAAACACATCAAAACCTATGTGATAAAATTTTTCGGATATTTTCCTGTTTTTGGGAGGTCGAAATCTATAAGAAAATGTTAAAAAATCCTCTGCAGTTTTTTCGTCACAGACCTGTATTATTTAAAATGGTCTTGCCCTCATATATTGACATTTATTTTGACAGTTGTGGGAAAATTTAACTTGCTATAGTTTCATTTATACACAAAAATTAACGTAAATCACTAATTTATTTAAACAGTATATACAAATAACGTCAAACACAAATGTGTTAGAGATCCAAAACGCGAGGACTGATCTAGATGATGGTTGGAGGAAGAAGAAAGAATTGCAACGTCTTTATTGCGATTTTAGCGCAGCGGTGGCGAGCTCTCGAACTTGGTGTTATTAGGGGTCGCCATACGGACTCGGTACACTGTATCGAAATAGAGCTACCTGGACTTCAAAATATTAACTAATTTTTCTTTTTCTTCTAAAAGAAAAAAATAATTCTAATTCAACTTATTTTCGCCATTGGATGTGAAACTTCAGATGTGTATACAAATGTTAAATAAAGGAAGCCACCGCGGGAGCTCATGCTGTTCTATACCGGATATGCTGAGTTTTACTATCATTGCGAATTTAAACTGGGCTAAATAATAGACCTATAATCTCGTCAAGTGTTTAACCCGCAAAAACGCCGCGAGTTTACATTTTTCTAAAATTCCAGCAGAGGTAAATTTGTCAACAACCTGCATTGTATAGCAAGCGAAAGAATGAGGATTATTACTTTGTGAGATGAAGGCAAGATGTTCCAGGAAGATGGTGAATACTCTTAAACATTCAACCAATAAAGAAAATTGCGGGAGAATATGGAAAAGCACATTTAGAATGGATATGCACATTGTCAATAGTTGGAAGTCTGTCCCTTTCATGTCTTCAAATGAAATTCAAACAGAACTAAATTTTGAAAAAAGTGCACACACAGTTCGATGGAGGTTACAGGAAAATAATTTCCATGGAAGAGCTGTCAGAAACGTGCCTCATTTAAGGAAAGATAACGTCAGAAACAGGTTGGAATTCGCAAAAAGCCACGAAAAATTGGGCGATAGAGATGCTATTATGAAATGAAGAAACTTCTTAGTCAGCGATGGGGCCAAAATAACTTTAATTGGTTCTGTTTTCAGACACTCAGACACAAACCACTGAAGAAGGAATTTGCTCCAAAATGTACAAAAATAAACCGTGAAACATGGCGGTGGTAATGTTAAACTATGGGGAGTATTTTTTTGGTTAGTCAGAACTTGAACCAACACGAATATGTTTTAACATCCTTGAGATGACACTCATACCCTTTGCTGAAGATAATAGGCCTTTAATATAAATTTTTCCAACAAGACGATGACCTGAAACGTACTTCTGTATTGTCTTGGCCTTCTCAATCACCGGATCCTCATCCGATTGAGATTCTATGGAATGATTTGAAAAATGCCGTAGGGGGAACAATATCCGAAACAAATACAGCTGTGGAAAAAAACATAAAAGGAGTGGTCCGAAATATCAACGGAATGTCGCCAAAAATTTGTGGAGTCTATAACAAGGCGTTGTACAGCAGAAATGACGATTAAATGTGGAGCAAGCATGTGTGATAAAATACGAGGGACGGCTGAAAAGTTATGAGCCTAGGATACCCCCACTACCGCTAATTACTTGATTGATAAGTTACTAGTTGCGGAACATCTAATGAGTATATAAACGAACTTTTAGGTAAATAGCATCATTACTCTCTGAGTTATTAAATAGTGAACATCACCATATCTGAGTCATCGCTGCACTTAAGGAAATCGGAGTACCGCGCCGTCATAAAGTTCCTTGTGAAGAAAAGAAAAATGGCTAAGGAAATTTTTGAAGAGCTGTCTGAGGTTTATGGAGAATCTGCAGCAATCAAACGTTGGGCTCGACTATTCCAACAGGGACGAGAATCATTAGAAGACCACCCGTGCTCAGGCCGCCCAAACACAGCAGCCACGGATGATAAAATCGCCAAAGTAAAAAAATCGGTATTGGACGATTGAAGAATAAAAACGTGGCAGATAGCTGAGGAGTTGAACACTAGTAAGGAACGAATTGGTGACATTTTGCACACTCATTTGATCATGAGAAAAGTGAGTGCGCGTTGGGTTCCATAAATGCTCACGCCCCTTGACAAGCTGCGGCGAGTTCAAACATCACAGGAGTTTTTGGACCTCTGTAAGGACAACTTGGAACGAGTTTACAGGCTCCCAGCGACTTCTTTCTTTTTAGTAATTTAAAGAAGGATTTGCGGGGGCGAAGATTTGGAGGTGAAGACGAATTAAAGGCGGCAGTTGACAAGCATTTTGCGGACAAAAACGAAAAATATTTTTTGGATGGGCTACAGGCTTTATATAAACGCTGTGAAAAATGTATTGAGCTCGACGGGGACTACATTGAAAAATAATTTTTTTTGCATTTTTATCTCGTGTTTTAATATACTAGGCTCATAACTTTTCAGCCAGCCCTCGTATTTGCAAGTTAAATGCAATCATTTTCCAAAACCAATTTAATAGCAATTGGAAGCATATTGGAACTAGTAACTCCTTTTATTTATACTAGTGGGTCTACATTTGCGACCAACATTATTTATAGTATCTTATTTTGTTTATAATTTGTTTTGAGAAAAAAGTTGTTATATTTTGGAAAATAAATTTGTTTATAACTAAAAAAATGCTCGATTTTGTTGAAATTATTCAAATCAGATTTAAATTTTCCAAAAAGGCTCTACTTTTGTGACCATCACAAGCATACATAAATATCTACATACACAAAAACATGTATACATACATGCTTTAATTCATGCACACGTAACCACTCGAATAAAATTTTAGGTGTTATCTGCCAAAATTGGTAAAATGTAGAGTAAAATTTAAACAATTCGATCTGTGATCGAAAGATCAAAAGAAGCGCTCTTCTCCAAACCAATAGATGCAAGTATTTTGGCTTGTTCCTTTGTTTGCTCTTTAAAATAGGGCAGGGCAATACAAAAGGTGTGCGCGAGTTAAAATTTGAACTGAATAAATTTACTTACTGAATTGTATTATAAAATAATATTATAATATTTAATTCTTTAATTTAAAAGTTCTTCAGATGCAAAAAGAATGCGAATATATGCTTCAAGTAAATTGGTATTACATGGAAATATCTTGCTGAATATAGTTCTTTTAAAAAAATGGTGTGTAACATTGTTTACTAAGTTTAAAGTTTACAAACCAAAATCAATCGCATCAACCGCGTTCCTTTTCATTCGCAAAGCTTATATTCTTGGGCTTGAAATATTCGGTAAGCGAATTTGACCTATAAATCAATGAAGATAATATAAAAAAAGATGGCGTTCACAAGTAAAAAACAATTTAGACAACATTCAGACGATATACGAGACCTGCAGACGATAATGATGAGAGGTTAAACTACGAGTCCAAGCTGCGAATGGGCATTTTTGCCTGGAATCCTGGAATACACCAAAAATAAAGCTTGCAGTATAAATGTTGCTAATACGATCTGTGTCATGTTCCGTCTGGAAAAAAAATTAACTCTTACAGAGGCATCCAAAATAAAACCCTAACAGGTTATGAAAAAAAGGGTCCTGAAAAAAATTTTCAAGTAAAAAGAGCAGGCACGAAATATTCCGGGAGCCAGAAGCTTGCAGAATAATAAAACTCTGGAAACACCAGTGCGCTTCTTACTCGTAACTTAGGGGATCGAATGATTCAAACCCTAGGATCATTAGAAATTTAACCAACGGAGACAGCGTGAAACTGTCCAAATAACCCAAATTAAACGACG
This sequence comes from Stratiomys singularior, assembly GCA_954870665.1. Taxonomy (NCBI): domain Eukaryota; kingdom Metazoa; phylum Arthropoda; class Insecta; order Diptera; family Stratiomyidae; genus Stratiomys; species Stratiomys singularior. Next base: position 157,444,231 of record OX940878.1, on the reverse strand, counting down.
CGACCAAGGGATCGAGGAAGATGTGAGCAAGACCACCTGAAAGCCAGAACTTGTGATGGTATGTAACCTGCCTTGACGATATAACGAAAAATTTTTAACGGATACATTGTTGCAAAAAAATTAAGAAAAGAATGAAGGGAAAGATACAAGTTATCACCATGATTTGCTTCAAGTTAAATTGTTTATATTGAGTAAATTTATTCAGTAAACACTCTTTCGCTAAAGGACTGAGGGAGCTACACAAAAACGTTATCTTCGGATTAGCTATCTTTTCATCTGAATTTAAAACTAAGGATCTTGTTACTTCTTAACTACTGAGTTTAAAAGAAAATAATTAAATAGAATGAATACAAATTATATAAACATTTTGCAGTATTAATTTAATAATTTACCTTAATAGTATAATTTAATTTAAATTTAATAATTCACATTTTTCATTTGTTTTCAGCAACACAAACATTTGTCAGCTTTCTTTCAATGATGATGTTGATACAGATTTTGTCTTCTCCAAGCAAGAGAAATAAAGGACTGGTTCACCACGACCAAATTCCTCTCCGTCCGCCAAAGTGCACGGAAGTGTCCTAAAATACAAATTGAGAAAAGACTGTAACGATTTACGGTTGATTGTTTGCCAAGCATTTACCTATTGAGGGTTTCCGGCAAGAATAAGCACAATCCTGCACCCATTAATGATAATAACCCTAAAATCAATGAAGGCAATGGCTTAAAGACAGTCGACAACAGCAATATGTAAGAGCTGAAAAAGGTAAATGCATATCCTGCCACGTGAACGGCAGCCACTCCTTGCCCTCGGACACTGGTTGGAATCAGTTCGGTGGCAAATTGGGCGGCAGAGTTGTATGCAACAGTAACTCCAAATCGTCCAATTATTGCTAAGGATGCAACAAGTACTTGCCCTGCGAATCGCTAATAGTTAATCTGAGAAAATTCCAGTGCACTACGACCAACTTACCCGCATTATTTCCCTTATACGCTAAAGTAACTCCCACAGCCGATGTGAAAATGCCACTCAATAGTAGCGAGCTAGATGCCATGGCCTTTCGCCCGATTTTATCTTGCAGCAGGATGAGGATAATGCATGCTGGAAAAATTGCTGTAGCGCTTAGTGAAAACATTGTAAATGGTGTTACACCAAGACCTTCAACATTCCTTGAAATCGCGTCGTAGCAAAGTGTAATGACCATTCTGCAAATGGAATAGAAGTTGCAGTCGTTAGTAAACAATTTCGTGTGAGTAATTTCGAGGAAATTAATTTCAACTCGCTTGAACCGTGTCGTAGCCGGACTCCGTGGGGTGTCGGAGCAGGATACTTTGAAGCAATATTTTACATAGGCTCTAAAAGCATTGTCTATTCTATTGTTAATCGCAACAAGCAAAACGAGGCACCTTTGCTCGCCAAACCCGCGACTCAGTCGAACATTTACATAAATTAAGAAACCCGGTATCCTTAATCCTCTTTATCTATTTCAGGTATGCAAAGCCGAACTACGTTAAAAGTTCGCGAAACGAAAAGTAAAACTTTGCAAATATACTTACGATTTGAAAAATAATATCAGCGTATTTCTCCTTAATCTTGGTGTTCTGAATAATCCCATCATATTTTCCATTTTACTCTGTGCTTCCATACTTTGTATACATTTCGCTTTGAACTCGTGGTAAACTTGTTCGTCCACCACTTTACCATTAACTCTCGCGACTACTTTTAAGCACTCCAAAGCTTTGTCGTATTTTCTTTTTGTGATAAGCCACTGTGCACTTTCCGGCATTACAAAGTAGAAAAATGGTACGATAAGTAATGGCGTTGCGGTAGCAAGTAAAAATAATCTCCAAGTTCCACACCAAACGGCTATCCAGGGTGTAATTACCGAGCCCAGACAGTAGAAGATTCCAATACAAACACTTAGACCTGTAGTACGCATCGAAGGTCGAATGTATTCCATAACTGAAAGAAAAGTCATTTAAGGAAAGTTAATTCATAAACTTAATTCAGTAAAGACGTTCGGATTAAGCAAGCGAAAAAGTTTCGCAAAATTACCAATGATGGCAACATATTTTTCATTTTACAAAGTCTGCACGGAGCTATTTATTGGTATTGGTTATCTACTTAAGAGCTTAAGACATTCTTATGAAGCTTTGCTGGGCAGCTTAGGAAGGATACGCAAGCATAAAGCACAACAATTGATTCAGCTAGCATCTAGTCCGTATGCACTTTTCTTTTGGGAATCCGTATGATTAACTTCAGCGTCTACCGACACCCGCTTTGCATAAGTGGAAACTTATTATTACTTTTTCTTTACAAATTTCTCTGTCTTAGGCGATTACCAAAGCAGGTGACCGTTCGGAGGAAGGTAATAACGAGCCCGTCCAGCTGGAGATGATCCCTTCTTTATTTTCTATCTGGTGGTGGATAAGGGTATCGAGCGTAGGTGCGAGTAACACACAGCCATCAGGAGTAACAGGTAGTAGTAGTAACAACCAACGAAGGGAAGTAAGAGCAAAGTAGGGAACTGGCATTTGACGCTGCTTTTGATATGTGGGCTCCTGGAGGTTCCTGGGGGCTCCTGTCGCAGCGTTCAAGCAAAGGATCGAACTTTTATATAGATTCAGTCACTTTTTAAGAATTACGATGTAGTTATGAGTGAAATCACTTGACGTAGGGGGAAGAGAAACGTTGATTACGTTGAGGTTAGGCCGTGTTAAGATAAGGGAAGATTAGAAGATCCTATCGGCAAAGTAAATGAAGACACGCATGCTTTGGTTCAAACTTCAAAAAAGGCGTGAAGTAAAACCAAACAAACAAACCTGCAAGGAAATTTCAAAGTGGGGTCTTTGTCAATTCATTCGCTTCTTCTTAAAAGATGAGTCTTTCGAAATAGTAAATTAAATTGCGATAAAGCGAGCGAGCCGTGCTTCAACTAGGAGAATTACAACCAGCAACTCCAGTTGATGCTTCAACCGGAAGAATGACAACCAGCAACTGCAGTTGATACCACAGTGGAAGCGCATATGACATATTTTTTAAAGATTACACCTTACACGAATTTTCCCAAAAAATGAACAAATTCATAAATATTTACGGGCCAGAAAATGATCAGTTTAGGTTAGAGAGGTACAATGCAAAGGATATGGAGACCATTATAGGTTCCCATATAATGACACAATTTGAAGTACCGCAGAATAGGACATATTGACAGTTGTTTTCTATATGTCTATAATTATACGTCGGATGACACATTTTTCAAGCTACAGACGCGCTGGCAGCTCCTAGACAATTTGAATTGGCTACGAGATTGCAAGGATGTGCTGTTATTCCAGCAACACTCTGTTGTTCCTGAGCAATAGTTTTTTAAAGTAAGAGCACTCAGTAATCGACTACGATGAAAATGTTCACAAAATCTGAGTGCAGAAGCTTTGGTCATTGGTGTACAAGTGATTTCGTTCTGAGGAACTCTTGCAATCAAACACACCTCATAAATATGGTAGGTGGGAAACCTAGAAAACTAGAAAAAATCTTGTGGTATTGTAGCAAAACATATGATTTCTGGGTATACTACGGGGCTTACCCAGAGATATGTCAATTCCTAGTCAGAAAACATGGCTTTGATGCCGCTGTACTTATGTTGCCACTTCGTAGGATCCTGGAAATCACATGAGAATTGGAATTATTCTTTGACAAGTATTTTACATTTTATTGAAGTTGAGTTGCTTAAAAAAGGTTATATTGGCGATGCTGGAACTATACAAGAAAGTAGATTCTGTTTTCTAACGTTCCCGAGCAACAAGGACATTAAGAAAGTTTGGAGAGTTTTCTCAGCAATTAACTTGTAGTGGCGGCAATTTTATTTTAATAAAAATATAAAACCTAATAGAGCAGCCATTATTGAATCACATTCTATGGTCATGTGTGCCAGATGTACTGTTTGATAATAGAGTCAAAAACGCAACAAACTTCGATTCAGCTACGTGCTCTGAAGTCACAAAGGATTCCGCTCTATCTAACAAAGTATTCACGAGAAATCCAAAGCGTTTCGGTGTATCCTCTTGTGAAAAGTGAAGATAATTTTTTATTCATAGTGTAAAATAATGTTTTAATAGTGTTGTAAGAAATCTGGAAAATTGTTCTAAAACGGAATTTTATTATTTGTGAGTTTTTGAATGTGTAGAAGATCCTTCGATTTTGAGTTTTCTCACTTGCGTTTGAAAGCGTAGAATGTGTACATTCAAGATTCAAGCATGAATTTTCCATATCCGAGTGATCAGTGTTAATGTTCCTGCTGAATATTGAAAATTGTCATAAAAACCATTCGATTTCTCCTAAACGGAAATTTCCAGATCCTTTTGGTGATTTTTACAACAAAGTTCGGAATAAGACGATGAAATGGGGAATCAAGAAGGGCATAATCTCTAGAAAAATCAAAGAACAACTAGCACCTTAATAGAAATCTTCTAATGTCATCGTCATACTTCCAAAATAGATCATCCACATCCAAACCGATATGGCTACCAATTGTAAATCAGATATAAAATTGATTTGTATGAAATATTTGACGAGCTAGATGTCCCCGATATAATAACATTACAAAAGCTCCATTTGACGTGATTTTTAGCAATGGCTGGATGACTCCTAGAAACTTTAAGACATGTTTCATGGGAGAATGGAAATTCAATGGAGATTACCAGATATATATGTAACTATTTTCGGTTTTACTAAGAAGTTATGCCAGCGAAAAGTACGCAGTGTATTAATTTGACACATGCGCCATTTCCTTCGTCTGACATTTAGCTACCAAAATACACAAGTTAAGTCCTTCAAAACTTGTGCATTGGTTTTATCGTGTTAATCAATTATGTCATATTTCGTGCCTCAAAAATAGCCTTTGTGCCAAAGTCATCAGTGCGCCAGTCAAAGTCGCCAAAAATCATCGATTGCTGGTAAAAACAAAATTAAAAATAAGGACATTTGACACATGGTTTTGACAATTAAAAAGTGGTAACTTTAACGTGCAAGACAGTGAGCCCTGTCAATGGATAGTGGATACTTAGTAGTAGTAGTTGTAGCAGGAGTAGACGTAGTAGTAGTAGTAGTAGTAGTAGTAGTAGTAGTAGTAGTAGAGTAGATAGTTTTTGGATAGTGGCCCAACTCAAATTCAACGGCAATTACCAGAAGCATTAAATGTAACACAGGAAATGATCGGCAGACGTTGAAGAGCAATGGATAAGATCAATGAAGTTGTTAAATGAAGCAATTCGTTAAATTCGTGAATTCGTTAAACATAATTCAAAAAAATGTCAAATAGAAAACCGCAAAGTCAATGCGAAATGCTGGTTTGCTGCAACGAAAGGAAACGTTTTTGCATCGACTTGTGACGGGTGACAAAAATTGGATTTGTTTGTCGAAATCGTTGCTTTCGCCTAGCAAAGCCGGTCCATCAACACCAAATCGTTCAAATCGCTTCAACATAAAGAGCATGCTTTTTCTCTGGTGGCACCAGATTGGTATTGGTCATTTTGAACTTGTGAAGCTCGGGGAAGCCGTTTATACAGACCGCTTTCGCCAAGAAGTGATAAATTCAAATCGTGCATTAATCGAAAATCTACCGAAATGGGCCAGAAGACATGGCAAAGATTTTTCGTTACACGGCAACGCGCCGTCGCACACAGCAAAACCATTGAAAGACTAACTGAAATCGCTTGAATTTGTCATTCCTCTGCATTGGCCGTACTCCCAAGACATGGCGCCATCTAGCTATCAGCTCTTCGTATCAATGCGAACGCTCAACGCGCTCGCAGAGCAGCACTTCAGCGATTTCAAGGAAAGTTGGAAAGTGGCTCGACGAATGGTTTCCCGCAAAAGTCAAGCAGTTTTCCTGGCATGGAATTCATAAATTACCTGAAAGATGATCAAAATGTGTAGAAGCCGATGGCCTGTATCTTGAAAAAAAAAATTCTTTTCCCAAGGAAATTACGTATCTATGGTACAAAGATACGTAATTTCCTTAAAACCGGAAAAAACATAAGCATACTCCTGGAAAGGACAAAGAGGTCCAAAGGACTGTGTAGTAGGAATATGTAGTAGAAATGTGCCTTATCGATTAAAAAAGTACGATACTGTGACGCTGCATTGAAGGACGCTTAATTGGAAGACGTGATCAAAAGATTAAGCAATTAGATCTGTAAGGTCAAGGCCCGAAAAGTACTTAAGAGCTACGTAGCCATCAACAATAAGACTAGAAGAATATATCAGAAGAAACAATAAGAATAGAATTTGCAAAGACCTTTATATACGAGTATAAAATGTTCACAGCTATACATTTGATGGAATCATGAATCATTCTACAAAAAGTTCGAAGGACTGTGTAGATGCTATCCATGAAAACAGTACGATATTGATCGGAATGCTAATGGAGAACGCAATCAAAAGATTGAGCAATTTAAATGTAAGATATGCTTAAGGCCTAAAGGGAACTAGAGAGATATCAACAAATTCTTTCACAATAGAGTAGCTAAGCAACGTGAGGGAACACCTCTGCATATTAGAAACACAGGAAAAGATCTAAATAAACGAGTTCAGAATGTTGAGAATTAGATTCTCAACAACGCTTTGAAATCTAATACTATCTGGATGTCCCAAAGTTCCTTGAATTTTATATGAATTAAAAAGGTATTGAAACGAAAAAGGAACTGTAGCCAATTGCTACTGATGTCAAGAGAAGTGGTGTTAGCTCGGAGCCAACAAACAGGATTACATTTCATGTAATCGTTGGCCTCAGCTTCCAAAAAACCTTATTCCAAGCCAATCACATACACATACCGTATTCCAAATCTATTATGAGCTGGTACTTCTCTTCAATGTCCCTTCCTTTTACTACCAGGACAAACAACATTTTAATTCCACTGCAAAACAACTTTCATGACTTTAATAACTATACCGACGCTGTTTCAATGTGTAATGGACATTTTAGGCCTAATAACTATTGAATATGTTTTCCTACCTTATGGGTAGTTACGAATTTCTATACATCAACGTTTGAACACGAATATTTTCAATTATAACGAAAGCAAATCGTAAACGTGGTTTGCAGTTCTATGAATACTTATTCAAATTATCTAAATAAATAATACATACCCAATATGTACATCATTACGAAATTACTATCAGTCGCCATACCGGAAATAAATCGACATATAGAAAATGTTGGCGCTGTTATCGCGAAAATGGTTGCGATATTGCCGATGAAGGCCGTAATGTTGGATAGAATTAAAACAGGAAGTCTCCCTGGAATTTTAATAAAGCCTGCGTAAATACAATTGCAAAAACAACGGACATACATACATACATGCATGCATACAATACACCCAATTGTAGCTAATAAACGACAAGTTTCTATAAATCTCATTAGCCGTATCCTGTCGACTCTCATGGATGACTACTACGTGCATGATGTGATATTGATGTTATGTGACAGACACACATACACTGAACAGCAGACATGATACCACGAATACTCACCAATTTTATCCGCGTAGATCCCAAAAACAAGCGTCCCTAGAACGGAACCAATAAAAAACATTGACTGTCCAAGTGTTGACTTCCACGCCGATTGGCATACCCAGTTTAACTGAAATACAAAATTCAGTCACTTTTAGCATGGTTTGGGATACACGTGCCTGAAAAGGATACTTCACGGCGAACGCGTAGGAGCCACATGGCGAATTTTATGAGAACCATCAAGGAATAATGTTCGTAGTAAATTAAATTATGATTTGCCGCTCGTACAACGCAATTGATTAATTTCAATGCACGTCGGATGGTTGATGATGGGAATTGGTTTTTGCATCAGACCAAGTAGAGCAGGATGATATGATAAAATAAAAATTCGAAGAGAGAGCCTTTGGAAAAGTCCAGAATAAATTTTGTATGAAAAAAAAATCATTCCTTTTTTTGTCATTATCACACAACTTTCGATTGGATTTTAGTCTGAAGTTATGGTCAAGATTAGATATATCGTGTGGTCTATTAGATACATCTACATCCCACTTGTTTAACAAGGATCAATTGTAAATTCAAGTTGAGTACACTTACATAACCGACAAGCCTGACAATCCTTGAAATGTGTTAAAATAAGCACTTCTGCAAACACGTTACCTAAAAGGCGCGGATTAAATTGTTGTAGCATTAATGGGAGCACTCATGTTAATAACATACATTTACAATACATTAGCATACATACTGTTCAATATTGTACACATATAAATAATGAAAGCAACTTTGAACAATCAATGGCGCAAAAGCCTACTGGAATCCTACCTGGAATCCCTTCGAGGGATTCCACCTCTCTAGGCATAATAGTTACATATATATATAAATACAGCCTATGTACTTATTATGATTAAGATTATGTCCATACGGAACTCATCATACGTATACATATAATTCGAATAGGGAATCCAGTCTAAACCCAAGTATGCTTGCTAAAAGTTGGCCCATGAACCTGGAACTTGATGGTGGAAGTCTTATTTATCTATTCACTTATTAAAGAGTTTATTTATTTATTATTTGACAGAGAGTTTTTTCTTGGACAAAGTAAGAGAAAGAGCTTATTCGAGAACTGTGCAAAACAATTTGGATGTGGACCTCAAAATTTGAAAATTTAAGTAGTACGAAAAGAGGGAAAACTAGAAAATTTCTCAGTTCTGTCCTAATAGCCTGTCAAAAGTTGTCATGGATTTCTCTATTTCTGCAATAAACTTTATAATGTATCAGAGGAAAACGTTCACCCTCTTGTACTCACTAAATTTTTCGCACGAAGTTTTTCCTTCATACTTAGGAGTAATTATTTATCACTACATTTATCCCGCAGGGAGGATCACCAAAATGTTTAAAGCAATTCTCTTCACAGCAACCATTGCAAGGTACATCTTGAAAACGTGCATTTTCTTACAAAAGAGCATTGTTTCAATCAAGGGATCCCATATACGAGGGGCATCAAAAAGAATCCAAACTTATTTTCTTTTAAATTTATGTAATGAATTGTTGAACAAAAACCCTTGCACTCCATTTGTCCAATATTTCATTCCATTCCTAAAAACACTTTTTAAATTCATCTTCTAAAATGCCTGGCAGCGTCTTCGCTTGTTTCTTTTTTGTGTTCAGTAATCGGTAATCAGTGAATGTCGGAAAAGTGAATTCCTTTCATGTCTCATTTCAATCGAGGAAATAGAAAAATGTCGCGTTGGGCAAAACTGACGAGTACAGGGGATGGAATATAGGAGTCAATTGCAGCACCGGCAGGGCTATGTGAACGGGGGTGTCATCGCGTTGGAATAGTCAGTAACGTGACTGTCATAGAGCAGGCCCTTTCTACCGCAAACCAGTGAGTAATTCTTTCAAATTTCTGGGTAGAAAGCCAGTCTGATCTGTTCTTTTGGGGGGAAAATCTAAATTGATCGTTAACTGTTTGATCCTTTGGGACAAACTCTCAATGGACGCCTCTTATACCGAAAAATAAGCCATCATTACTTTGAAGTTTGATTTTTTGGGGCGAGACGAACTAGAATTTTGTTATTGGCTTGACTGTTGATTAATTTCTGGGACGTAGCACCTTGGGAAGGAAATTCAGATCAGTTTTGAACGCTTCTTCCAAAGCTAAGCATCCTTTCACACGACCTTGTGTTTCTCTAGCAGTTAACAGTGAAGGCACAAAATTGGCAGACATCCTTGAAATTCTCAAATATTCCGTTGGAATTCTGTGATCTGAACTTCAAGTCAATTCCGACCGTTCCACAATTTTTCCAATAATCCGTCGACTCCAATAGTCTTGTCGTTTGTTTCACGAAGATTTTGTGGATTTTTTCAACATTTTTGTCGGCTTGAGCCGTGGACTGATTAGTTTTTTCATCAATTGGCATTTCACCATTCTTGAAACGGGGAACAAGCTCAAATATTTCGGCTTCCCAATGGAATCATTCTTGTAGGCCACTTTGAACTTTTTAAAAGTGTCTGTGGTTGTTGTTTCTAGTAAAACGCAAGGTTTCACTATCACTCGCTTTGCATGAGAATAAACCCTTGTAAAAACAATGATTTCGCACAAAACTTTTCACAAAAAATGCACATAAATGGAGCACAACCTTGCTACACAACGATGCTACAATAACTATGTACCCTTGTACATTGTAGTGCATTGCACTAGAACTAGTTTCTTGCTTAATTGGTATCCTTTCCAGGGTTCCACAGCCAAAAACGAAACCTTGGTCTTCTTTTTAATATGCAAACTTTTGGGTCTTTGCATGGACTCCTGGTTGGACTTAGGGTCTTAATGTTGATTAAGTTGCAAAAAATTTTTTGTGGGTACGCACCTAATCTCACAGTTCCCTTTAGATAGAAGTTGAGAGTTCTCAAGATTGAGATTCATTCTGAGGATCTCCAACTCAATTTTGGAAGCTTTGAGAGACAAACCCATCCTTATTCACTAAAACCCATCACGGCAGTCTTCGGAGGGATATAAGCCAGTTAGCTGAACTGCGGGAAAAAGTTGGAAGCATACTCCAAACAGGAGTATCCAGCAAGCTTGGACGCTTTTCTCTGAACTAATACCCGAGTTCGACCATTTTAATAGACATTTCTTCCATTCTTCATGTGTCGTTCAACTCTCCAAATTATCCTATCTGTTATATCTTCAATCTTACACATCCATTTGACCTGTAGATCGTGATAACAAATTTCTTTTATGTTGCCTATTAATTAATTTCTCATTGCAATAGTGCGTTGCCTGGTTTTATTCTTCACAAAAAAATCCCACAAATTCTCTATGAGATTCATTTCGGGATTGTTTTCTGGCCAGGAAAGTATATTTTGGTTATGTGTAGCCAAGAAATTCACGACCTTTCGATCCATATGCCAAAATGCGAGACCCTGCATAAAAATACAATCCTGCTTCGTAAACCAGTCTCGAACTTGTGGAAAAAAAGTTAAAATTCAATTAAATACTGGTTTTGGCCCAGGGTACCATTTATATATTAAATACTAATATAAAAAAATGTAGGACCATGAAAAGGAGTCACACTGTAGATTATGGCTGAGGCAGGATACCCATCATTTTGTTCACAACGTTTTCGGTTTAAGGCTTCACCTGAACTGCTTCTTACTTACTGTGCACTTTTTTCATTTGTTGTCATTATTTGTCATTGTTTAAGCATATCTTTAGTAAAAGGAAACAAAACGATGCACAAATTAGGCGCTACATTATTCGTGTGTTAAGACTCTTGTGAGACCGTTATTTGCATAATTTATGATTAAGAAAAGACCGTTATTTACTGACTTACTTTACTTACTTTACTAATTATAACATTCTATAGTCCATTCATCAACAGATTTATGCAAGCGCTAATCAGCTCACGCAAGGCGTTTTTTCGCATACGTCGCCTGATGTATGCGAAACGTTTTCGTGGCCTCAGTGCATTGAAGGCGACTTTTCAAAGTTCATTTCTCAGAGTCCTCGAGGAAATACCAACACCTTACGTATGCACTTGATTTATTGATCCTGTTGATGAGGCTTTTTTATTTTGTAACCTTAAGTTTTACTAGTTTTACTTGACAGTCTTTGAGACACTTTCTTTTCCGATCACATTTTCCCACCCGAAATTGTCTACAGCTATTGTTGGATTCCATGAATTTGCTTATCCGGCCAAAAGATTTCTGCAAAAGTTGCAGCTTAGCTAGTTTTTTTCTTTGTAAATAGCGTTTTCTTTCAAGACGGCTTCATTTGAATGCAGGACATTTGCAATAAGGCGGGGACGAGAGCGAGCACTACCGATACGAAATCTCACATTTATCATCCAAAAACGAATTTTGTGTATGTAATAACTTTTATATATTTGGAAACAAAGATGGAAAGAGCTCAAGCTGGTTTCGAACACGCGTCCCTGCCGCTTCTCATCATGTGCTAACTCACAGGCCGGGATACGTCGATTGGCACTTTTATATTCTTGACTCTACACAAACACAAACTTTTGACATAAAGTCAGCGCCAACAAATCAAAACCACGTGGGCTACACAAGAGCGTGTGCATCCGAATAATGAAATAACTACGTCTGTGCGATGTAGACAGTAAATTAATGTAAATTTTACTTCAGTGCGGACCCAGTGCTACCAATATCACCGGTATTGCCAGTCCAACTTATTTCATGTATGGCCAGATCTTACAAGGCACCTTCACAGTAAAATTTGCTTGAGTCATACTTCGAAAATGTCTCGTCATTTCGATTTTAAATCAAGGAAATATGCCATGAGTCTGATTCTTTCGCCACGTCTGTGATGTCCAAACGAGGTTTTTGTTAGCAAGACTCGAACAGTCTGGAAAACGGTATTTTGCCTTTTCTTGGTAACACCGTCTTAGATATCAATTTTTTGGCATATTGACTAAAGACATTGCTGGCAGTTAGCATTGCCGTGAGTGTTCTTCTGCGGTTTCTGCTTCTCCCAAGGATTTTTTATTTCCTCGTTTTGTCAGGGTGGAGAAAACATTATCAGATTATCCTGCAGATGCGAATATGGTGGAAAGATGAATAAAGTTCCTCTATAATCGCGGTCCCTCATCGTGTTATTTATATTAATTATTATTATGAGAAACACAAATTATTCATAAATTCCAAGAAGTTAGACTTCATTATCAGAGCCATGATGTGTGATCGACACCTATACAGTTGAAAATTCCACCAGCGTAGTAAAGCCAGGTGACAATATTTGTTTTTCGAATTCGGGAGAAATACCTAATTTATTCGTTTACGCTTCATTGCATTTTTTGGTGGCATTTTAATTTCGAATATTACAAGAAATTAATTGGAATTAATAGCTCAACTACCATAAGGTTGTTCTGGTATCTGTCGAACCGTTCCTTTTTGTGCAAATGATAAAAAAGTTTGCCAAAAAACTTTATTTTAAACCTATAATTTGAATTACCTCACTTGTCATGCTCTGGTATCCAAAGTCTAATTTATAAATCCAATTATTGCAATGTGTGGTTGTTTTGTTGAATTCATCCTGACTGTAAGTATTTATAGTGCACGGTCCGTTTCCTTGAACATTATACAATTCCTTAACATCAACCGACGTAAAATTATCAAACTGTGGATCATAGCACCTTAAACAGAAATAAAAACAAAAGAAAAACTTTATTTTAACTCAAATTAAATCTTTTATGAATAAAAGCATGTACACATTAACTATATAATAATCCACTTACCAGTGTTCCGGAACAAAACTGATAATGGTTTGCGAGTAGTAGTGCATCGCCGAAAGTAAATTGATTACACAAAAAAGCGCCAGCAAAATGAATTGGTAGCGATGAAAATCGCCACATTTTTCCAGAACGCTATCAATTTCAATCATACTCGCAGCTAATTTATATTGTTCATATGCTGTCAGTTGATCGGATAATACCAATTTGCTGCTGCATATCACATTATCCTTTTCATCGTCGCATCTGTGCACGTCAAGTGCTAGTTACCGTGATGCACTTCGATTTTCAGCAGGAGCTAAATGTTTTCAACAGTTGCAAAATCAATTACGAGCAGGATACAAGGAGATTGTATAACTCGAGGAGTTTTCTTTCAAATTAGTTTGTCGTTTTCAATCACGACTGCATTTCGATCGCATTTCGCCTTCTTTGAAAAGAATTCCGAATTGGAAAGTATAACGAAAGGCTCTTATATTGGACTCATGCCCATTGACTTGACGAAAAATACATTTTCTGTGCAGACAGCAGGAACGCGGAGTGAAAGCTACGATAATTTTCTTCGTATTGGGTTTGATGTCAGCATAGAAAAGTTGAATACATCCTCTAAGCGGACAAGACAGTTTTATTTTGTTCAGCAAGGACTCTCAAGTTGTCGTGACAGTACTTAGTGAAAGGTGGATCATTGGAGAATTTGGTTTCGCTGGAAACTTGTTCCGGGAGCTGAATAAGGGTAATTGGAAGTTAGAGTATTTGCTTTCGTAATCTGTTTCGTTCGTCCTGAATGGAAATATTCTTCTTTGCATAGAGCAAAAGGTGATTTACATATCGAAACGACGCAATTGCATTTCCACTTTACTTGACTATGCATTAAAAACCCTTCAAACTCTGTCATAACCAAATGAGGTGGAAAAAGTAGAATGTAGTTGCAACGATTTGAAAAGTTTAATAAATAGTATTCCTTAAGGAGGAAATTGAAAGTAAGGATGAGTATAATCCCGACATATTTGATAATAGTTTTGAACTTTGGAGTATCCGTTTTTTTCTTTTCTTAAATGGGTTAGTCGAAGGTAGTTGTCGTGTTTATTAAGCAAAATAATAAAAATAAAAAATAAATAATAATAATAAAAAATAATTGAAGCGTCGTGTTTATGAAGAAAAATGATAAAATAAAATAAAAATAAAACATAAAAATAATATAATAAATAAATCGCCCATTATAAAACCCCAAGGTTGAGAGATAGGTTATGCTATTAATATTGTATTAAATGACTGCCGAACAAATTCTGAAATCATGGATTTTTTTTACTGAAATCTTCGAATTTTAATAATTTCTTTCGTGGTTTGGAGGTGAAGACTCATTGCCTAGTTAGTGTCGGACTACCACTGCCTCACTGTTACACTCGATGCAATCTCCCCTCTTACATTGTAAACCTAGCCCGGAACGATTTCCCACATTACTCCGGACTAGCCCTCTTATCTCTCGTTTAGTGGTGCCTTTGAATTAATGACTTCCCTTTTCCAAGAAGAATGGTCGTAAAGGAGAGTAATTTCTGTGACCGACACACCACGTCAAGCGATCAAGGATGCTCTTCTTAATAAGAATAACCACCTGCAATGTGTCATGCAGTTTCATTTGTCTTTGGCTCTCAACATATTTCCCGTTATACTCTCCGTAGAAAGGTCACGTTCTTGGAAAGGTGCGGCCAATACCTGGGCCATCTTCCGTTTGCAAATCTAGTGCCATCGTAGTCCCTGGGAAAAGTAAGCAATCAGAAAACACGGCCTTTCTAGTCTTAAGCAGGTGACAATGAAAATATCCATTTTCGCAAAGTGGTTGAATCATTGTCATAATCACCATGCTCTCTCGAGAACCACAATATTAAGTTACTGACAAGATGGCAAGACCACCTTCCTTGCGCTTCGTGTACTCATATTCACTGCCATGAGGCTGGGGACTATTTTCTTTCCTTTCAGCGAATAAATTTATACTCTGGCTCTTCCCTAACACAAGTAGACTCTGCTACGATTGTCAACAAATAGTACTATGGAAACCACTCTCATCAGCACAGCAGGCACAGAAAAAAAGCGGTATGCAGCCACAATTCGTACAGATCCTTGCCTTTAATCCTGCATGAGACACCGTTGGTAGAACTTCGTAGTAAAAAAGTTAGCTTAAATTTTGGAGCCGTACATTAACACATAAGTAGGCGTGGTTTTCTCGAGGTTTGTCGTGAGTGTTGGCTAAAACGTACTCTAATGGGAGTCTTGTACATCGACGCCCGGACTAGATACAAGATGCTCATATTTGAGTCAATTAACTAGCCAAGGTATTTTATTGGTTCCTTGGAATCACCGAGGAGACCTTCTTCTCGGTCTGTTTGATGGCTCTTTAGTTTTTTGCAGCGATTGACTGAAAGTTTATCATCCACTTGCTCTTCCGATGCATTACAATAACTAGTCTGAGTTGCGCCTGTTTGGTGCTGCGTCCAGTGACTAATATCGTTACGTGCCTAGCAATACCGATCAAAGGATCTTTTGGTAACCGCAGCTCCAAACGCTGGTTCGACGAAACTTTCCATTGGTCCATACCAAGAATATAACTTCATGATGTACAGCTCGGTCCTTTCTGATACTCAACGAGCTCCCAACCATTGAAATAGGGCATCATAACCACATTAGATACCTCGGCACATTGAAATTGTCAGTTGCGAGAGTTGCAGCGAGACCAGCTGAGTTGATCGAGTGCTATAACTGATTATATACGCTCCGAGTAGTGATTATTAAGCTTCAATCCACTGGACCGCTTGTATCACTACTATTGCTGCGCCTATCACGGATTCTCGTCCCTTGAATATGTTCTCTTGAGAGGATAAAATGCCTGCGTCTATGGTAATGTGGTCAAGTCTCTCTGATGAGCTTCTCAGGCCTTTTCTCGATGGAGTTAAGGATACACAAGGGCCCTTAGGTGGAGGGAGCTCCAAAATTCCCTTTCATTTCCTAACAAGAACCAGCATCATCTCCTTCCAGCCTTTTGGGAAAACGGTTTAGTGTAATTAAGCATAGAATGGGCTAAGGAGCAGATGGTGGACTAATTGCAGCACTTATGCTGGATTGTCTGGCCTCGTGGCCTTTTCTAGCTCGTCTGTAAGAGGAGTAGACATTCAATTGGCTCCTTGATGCCTGGTAGGTCAAAATACGCGGAGTGAACAGCGAAAAGTGCCCGGAAAAAGTTGTCGCTATATCTCAATCTATGTCTCAAGCACGCATGGCATCCGGGCGGCTCCGAGTTTTCACAGGACAAGCTTAAAACCGAGGCTCCACGGGTCTCTGTTGGTGTTTTCGTATAAGTTTTATCAACAGCGGGGCTAGCTCTTATCTTGGAGTTTCAGGGCCGACTTGTATGTAATATTTGAGGATGTGGTTTTTCGTGATTGTCTAAATGTTGGGCTTTGCCAATATTCTATTGGCACGCTGCTAGCTTACCATGCTTGGCCGTTATCGGGGTAGAAAGGATTCACATGCATTAGGGACTAGGCTATTAAAAGAGTCCCTCACATTTTCAGCTGTAACTCCTCTAGCCTCGTCAGAATCTTTGTCATGATTTCACTCCTTTGGAGTGAAATCATCACATTTTCCAGAGAACTGCTCGACATTCATTTTAACAATTTTTCAGCTTATAAGTAAAGGCTAGGTTACTTGGACGAGACGCACGCTCGCCAATTCGTGGTGCAATGTACTGTTTTATTTATTGTGTAAATAAAAATGGTAATAGTAATAATAATACATTTAACGTTAGAGTAAAATGTGTATACCACATACCAAGAAATGCTTCATTTGAAGATTACCTTTCTAGTCTTTTACCTCGATGACGAAACGAACTTCATCGAGGATAGTTGGGAGAGATAATTTAAAGTTAAAACGTAGCCAAGTTGCACAGAAGACTTTAGATTAACTTAGGAGGTCCTTTGAATTCAAGATAATGACTGTTGTTCTCATTGCGTCGTCAATTTCGAGATATTGTGAAGGGCCAACATCTGCCAATCTGCCATTTTTTTCCGTTTTTTTTTTAACTTTCTTTTCTGTAAGCTGCCAGAACTGCTTAAAATCAATCTGTCAACTAGTTGGCTGATATGAGCTAGTTGGATTAATACATATCGGTATTGGTCATGATTCACACTATAACTCACACACTATTTACATTACTTAACAAAGGACTTACATTAAATTTCTTGAAACAAATGAGGATTTATGATCGCAATCATTGAACATGTCAAAAACGTATCTTAAGTGTAGATTGATTAAGTGATATTATAAACACGATGTCATAGTTTGGCACACTTTTTCAAAGAAATCGTGAATGAAGATTTGGGTCGTTATTGACGACCTTTGATTTCAAAGACCGTTGAAAACATCGACATCGAAAACATCTCCCGAAAACAAAGCATACCATGTCAACATTTCTTACAAGCCAGTTCTCGATTCTACTTCAGTAGGTTGGGTATGTTTCTGTCGTCGGTACGTCCTGTCAAAAGAGTTGAAACGTTCCTGTCAACCAGACGCTTTGGACATACTGAAACGTGTATATATTCATTTCAGATCCACGGAACGAGTCGGAACTGTTGACGAGACATGTGTCTAATTTTGACAGTATGACAAAAAAAGAAAAGACCAGCTGAAATCGCAAAAACCACATCAAACCCAATCAAAAGTAACGGTGACGCTCAGTGTTTTATTTTGGATATTCGAAGGTTGGTGCACCATGAGTTCATCGTGGTAGGAAAAGCTTTTGATAAAAAATACTATTTGGACATTTTAAGGCTTTTGCATGAAAAAAGCGGTCAAACACATTCAGATTTTACGCAATAAAAATGCGCCATCGCATCGAGTTCAATTTGTGAGAAGATTCACAGCGAAAAAATGCAATAAATACCATCGATTCTACTCCAGCTTTGGCCCTGGCAGACTTCTTTATGTTCCTGAGATTAAAACGATCACTGTTTCCATCCCGTTTTCACTCAATTCAGGATTTAAAGACGTATTTGCTGAAGGAGCTGAATGAGGAGCTTTCGAAATATGTCTACGAAAAAATTTCGAAATTTGATGATCCATTGAATATTTTATGTTTTATTCACGATATCTGGGTAATTTTTTGCAAAATGTTTAGTTCTGTGTGAAAAATGTTTGCACATACGAAGTACTCGAAAACTGAGTGCACTGAAATACATTGAAGATTGTTTCAATATTTATTTAATAATAACAATTTACAACAAGTGTAAAGACGATCAATTTGGAATCTAAGGACACTGAAATCTCGAACAGACACTAAAGATGGTGAATCGCCGAGACATGTTTTTAGGAATATAGCAAAAATGAACCGAAAAGCGATAGAAAAACATGACATTCTTTAATTACCTTTAGATAAGCAAATCTAAGATTAAGATGAAAATAAAGGACAACATCTGCAACACGTCGATTAATTATTAAAATTTTGAATGAATGTTCAGAATATTATTTACTCCTATTGTATGTTTAGGCTACCCTTCTTTACGGTTTTTAGCTACTGATTTTGTAAGATTTTTCGAAATTTAAAAGTAAGGTCTTGCTTCTATTTTTCAGAAATGATCTTTGAATATAGAATTGATTGCGAAGATTTCAAGATTCTTGACAATTGTTTTTAGTTGTTGCTCAGGTCCAAAACTAACTCCTATTTTTAATTTTTTAAAGTAAGTTTTCTAGTTTTAAACAGAGTGTGTGCAGAGTAGAAACGTTTCAATTTTTTAAAGCAGGTATTTGTGAATGAATTTGTGAATTACTCTGGCCTATGTTTTTTTCCAGAAAGTGGACCCCAGTACAAATAATAATAATAATAATAATAATAATAATTATAATAATAATAATAATAATAATAATAATAAAAATAATAATAATAATAATAATAATAATAATTTGTGAATTAAAGTATTTAAATCAATGAAATGTGTATAATATAATATAAGATATAATTACAAAAATTATATATAATTACAGAGAAAATTTAAGTTATTAAATTATTAGGTGTATAAATATGAAATGCGGATTTTACTAACAGATGGCATAACCATTACATATGGTTTGTGTCGGGGATAACTATGTAGTGACTACCGACCTGAAGGTGGTGCCACCATCTTTTCCCGCAGTCGGAAGTTCGGCGGACAGGTCGAAAGTCAGCTGACCTACGACCTGGCGACCACTTCAGGTCAGAAGGGAGTGATGGCATTTCCGGAACGGGGAGTTGGGAGAGGACCGCGAGAAGAGGCACACGCGGGTGGAAAAGAAAAAAAAAAAAGTGATCTCGTGGAAAATCACTCGACGTAATTTTATTTCCAAACGTGAACTTATCTTGACAATTTGGTGTGTCTTTCGCGCGCGATTACCTGTTGGAAAGTAGAAAAGCGGTTTCAAATCGATTTATGGGTCGGTCGTAAAATGTACGGTAGATATACGAAATCGTCGCGGTGGAGAGTAGAACGTGAACCGTCAGACGAAGACGGCAACAGCATCACCACCTAAAACTCTGATTTCAATGCAACCGCAATTCTCGTTTTCTTCGAAAAAAAAAAACTAACGTGTCGAATGCAATGGATATTTTCGTTGTCATCAACGCCACTAAAACAAAGATATCGCCAGAGGTTTGATGACGGTGTGACGTGAAAACCCATGCGGAACGGGGGGTTCTCGAGTCGCGCATGGTGTAAACATCCGAATAGGATTGAATTGAGTGAAAAAAAAAGAAAGAAAAATCAATAGACAGTAAAAAAATTTTAAGTGACGAGTGTTCAAGTGTTCCTTAAAATATAGTTTTGCTTGAAAAATGATGCGTTCCATGTCGGCTATGCAATGGCGTCCATACGATTGAGATTTGCTATAAAATTTTGATTACTCGCCGGCTGCTTTAATTCGTTCAAGTTCTGTGAACAGTGGAATCGATCGTTGGAGTTTGCGCGGCGATTTAAACCACGCGCTGTGGGGTGTTCATTTTGCAAGACCAGGGCGTCCGATTCGAATGTTTGCCGTATTGTAATCGACCCGACCGAGCCACCACTCGATCGACGGCGCTCAGCATCAAGAGCAGAAAAGTGCAGGGGCCGCACGACGGGCGCAGCACGGACGGTTGACTTGAGGCTTGTAACCATTGGAATCTGCTTCCTGTTTTCAGACTGCAAACTGCATTGAAGTCCATCTGTCTGAGTTGAAATTGAGGAAGCTTACCACTCATAAGATTGCTGAGGCATTCAAAAATAATCAAATCGCTAAAATATCTTCAAGTATTAGCTCTTAAACAAAAGCATGGATCCATACAACCATCACGCAACCCACAAAGTCTACAATGATTTCTCTTCTTATTCGTGAAATGCTGCCACTACGTTGAAACAACCAGTGCAACAACTGAAAGCAGTACAGTTGTTGTAATTGCGGCGTAAGGTAAACCTAAACTATTAAGTATTTAAACAATTACTAAGCCAGGTTAATTTGTTCATATGTTCATATGTATATTTTTATCAGAATTATATTTAATTTATGTAAATTTTCCATCGAACCGAAAAACACAACATACTAACTAACAACCTTAACTTTTGCTTCCCAATACTATTCTTGAAATAAATTTATCGTTAAGCGATAAATTTAACAGTCAAACAAGTGTAAAGGTAGATGGAAATATAAACAACGCATTGACAGTTAAGAAACTTACGCTCTATTATTTTACTAGTACTCTAGAATAGAAACCTCTTAGATGCAACAAAAATTAACATACATTATATTTTAACAGAAAAGAAGCAACATTTATTTCGTTTTAGTTACTCTCCATTTTTGTTTTATTATTCATAAACTACAAGTATATATATTCAAATAAAATTATTTAAAAAAAAAAAATGAAAACAATATAACAGATACTAAACTAATTGCTTAAGTTAGTTAAATTTTAATTGTAATTTAAACATTTAAAAGAGCCAGGAAATAATTAGAAGTAAAAGAAAAGGAATAAGTAATTCATTGGATTATTCAAAGTGTACAAGCGATTTACTCTAGTTGGGATTTATTTTTATTTTTTTTTTCAAGCAATTTTTGTTTTCATTTTTATTTCTCTTAATTTCCTCCTATCCAGTTTTTTGTAGTTTGTAATCGTTGCATTTTTTTTCTTGGAGAAGTAGTACGTAGAATCAAAATACACTCTTTATATTGATAAAATTGATAAAAATACATAAAATGAAGTGCTAAAAGAAAAACCACATTCTTTCCTTCCAACAACCTTTTCTTTCAGGTGGAAATGGCGCGAAGGTAAGTGCAGGATGATGTAGGGTCAACAATGTGTTTCGTCGCTCGGGTTCCGCGGTGCTGTAGTTTTGTTACGGTAATAATTTGTAGTCGTGTCGCGGACTACTAGTTCGGTTTTTCGGGTTCGCGTGTTTTACGGTCGCAAAATTAAAGTAGTTTGTTTTTAGGCACCGCGGTCTATCGGTTCGCGAATGCGCGTTTGTCGTCGGGTGTATTTAGATTTTGAATGATAGATCAAAAAAATAACTTAAAGTAAAGTAGAATATTTCGAAACGTCGCATAGTAAATCGGGCTTTTCGGTGGCTGGTTCAAATGGAACCAAGAGCGGAAGTTTACTTGGGTCCGACCCACGTCCGCAATCCTCGCCGCACTGAGCTAGCTAGCCAGCAGCCACCAACGCGAGTGAATTTCCGAGTGGCCGAAAGGTTGACCCGCTGGGGTATATTTCGTTGCCACGTCTCGAGGACTGCACGTCCAAGTGTCGGTGCGAGGCCGACTTTCATCCCGAGTCGTCGCCGTGACGACCTGGGAATTTTAAATCCATTACAACTATTATGGCATTTTGGTGGGTAAACATCTGTCAACAAAATCCAGTATGTCATAGGTTTTGGTTGTACAAACAACATAGTGTTTTTTCGCTTCAAAAATGTCGAGTTACGTGCCAGCAAAAGGGGTTTTGCGGGGAAGTCTAATAACCTTCTTTCATTTGAAGAAAACGGCAGCAGAAACTTATCGATTGATAGTGGAAGCATATGGTGAACATGCCCCAAGCCAAGACACTTGTGAACGATGGTTTAAAAGATTCAAAAGTGGCGATTTCGATGTCAGCAACAAAGACCGTGGAAAACCACCAAAAAAATTCGAAGATACAGATTTGCAAGCATTATTGGACGAAGACAACACACAAACTGAAAAACAGTTGGCAGAAGCGTTGGAAGTTACTCAGGCAGCCATTTCATGACGTTTAAAAGCCATGGAGAGGATCCAAAAAGCTGGAAAATGGGTGCCGTATCAATTGAAAGAGACATCGAAAGGCGAAAAACCATTTGTGAAATTTCGCTTGGCAGATAGAAAAGGAAAAGTTTTTTGCATCGGATTGTTACTGGCGATGAAAATGGATTTATTTCGACAATCCCAAACGGAAAAAATCATGGGTAGACCCAGGCCAGCCATCAACATCATAACCAGTCCGAAATATTCATGGAAAGAAGACTTTGCTGCGTATTTGGTGAGAAAGTAAGGGACCTTTGTATTACGAACTGCTGAAACCTGGTGAGATTATTACTGGCGAACGTTACCGACAACAACTGATAAAATTGAACCGCGCACTTAAGGAAAAACGACCAAAATTTCACCAAAGACATGATAAAGTAATTTTTCAACATGACAATGCTCGGCCGCATGTTGCAATACCTGTCCAGAACTACTTGGGAAACATTAATTGGCAAGTTCTACCCCACCCGCCGTATTCGCCAGACTTGGCTCCTTCTGACTATTACTTGTTTCAATCGATGCAGCACGGACTTTCGGAACAGCACTTCCATTCTGACGAAGAAGTTAAAAATTGGCTTGATGAGTGGTTAGCCTCAAAAAATGAGAAGTAGTACTGGGACGAAATCCATCAACTGACAGAAAGATGGGAAAAAGTTGTAGCTAACGATGGCCAATACTTTGATTATTGAATTAATTCGTTCTCTTATTCAAATAAATGCATATTTCAAGCAGAAAAAATCCACATTTCATATTTATACACCTATTATGTAAATAAATTCTAGAAATGTTTGGTCGCTTCTAAGATGGTCATGTGTAATGACTACTAACATGGCCCTGTCTTTCTAGTGCGGCTTCTTCCACACTTTTATGGACAAAATAGTTCAAGTCATCACGAAATATGTTGATAATCACGAAATTATAAAAATAGTAAATTATAATCTGTTCAAAACTCGTACGCAAGAATAGATGATTGTCCAGTCGGAGAATGTTCAAAAGTTATAGCTTGTTTTTTTACGAAGAATATCTCATTGAATATTTCTAACAGAAGGTGTAGAAGGCATATAAGCTATAAATTTGGAATTTTTTATGCGACAAGGTAATATAAATAAGAAATATCGAACGAGTAGCAAATATGTAGCATTTTCTTCGCAAATTGGAAACCTATGGTAAATTTTATTGTTGTTATAATACATATATCTCTAGCAATTTCAATTCTTTCAAGCCGTTTCTTCATTTTTCCGCCTCATTTCATCTTAATGAAAATTTTCAGCGCATAAGTTGTTTTGATCGTTTTCCGCACATATGAACGCATAAATGACCAATATACTTACGAATGAATCAGAATCTGAAAAACAATTTTTTTAAACTCCCCCACTTAAGCACAAACACAGGTTGTCGGAAAATTCAAGTAGGATTATAGTATTTATTCGTATATTTTAAATTTTTGATTATTTCTTATTAGTCTTATTTTAAAATCCGCTTAAGTTTTCTTGATTTTCTAAATGCGAATATTCACTGCACATACCGAAATTGTAAGCATCGACTGGCAAACTTAAAAATTTGGCGCAAGAAACACTTTGCAATCTATTTCGAAAGAATTCGAAATATCTACAACGAATTCCCTTACAATTGCACAAACAAAACAAACCAAATTAAACTAAAAACTCTTAAATTTTCAATTTCGCCGGAGTACAACTCGCGAATTTCCCGCTTTAAGGAAATGCATCAAGTGTCCGCAAATAAAGTTCTGGCCCTGATCAAAAGTTCTTAACAATTCGCGTGCCCCATTGGCAACTGAATTCAAACACTGAAAACCGAACGAACTAAGTTTTCTTCGCATACGTGAAAATGAACTCGCGCTACTGATACTAAAAAGAATGGAACGCGCGCGCATTTAGATTACATTCATCATCACATCAGAACATCATTTAATTCGAACACTTAACTATAATAATAATAATGACAAAGGCGGTAATCCGTGCCGCGGATTTACATGTGAATTCGCGAAGTATATCTACGATGACTTCGATAAAGTCATATGTGCATAAGTTCATAATCTCTGAATGTGTGGTACACCATATGCATATATACCTGCAACATTTTAGTGAGCAACAGTCTTGCGCTGCTGATAAGGAATTAAATAAGAATTTGATCAGTTTGTCGCATGCAAAGATTCTGCTAATTTTCTGATTACTTAGAATGAAAATTGAAACTGATAACTCAAGGCGTGATAGCATGAAAACGATTGGATGGACATTTGCAAGATATGAGCGCAATATGCAATATGAAGAGAAAGTTCTTGTAGTGTATGGTACTTGCCAGAGTGATCTGTCCAAGATACCACAAAAATTCGGGCAGTACTATTAGTCCTACACTCGTTAAACCATGTGGGATTTAGATGTTAATGCATAATTAGCAGGAATGACCTGGTTATGCTGGTTATTGCTTAATAAAGAACGGAAGAAGCCTATAAGGTCGCCACTCTGTCTGTGGCTACACGACAGAAAGTAATTTGCAAGTTTTTTGTAATTCTACACAGTTTATTTATAAACTTTTAGTATGCGAGTACAGCGTACTAACTTGGCGCTTATCTGAGTATGATTTAATTAAAAATTACCTAAAGAATCATTTCTTGATCTAAATTGCGCATGAACTTCGCGACAATATCATCACGGTCCTTGCATCATTAAGTTATAAAAACTGCATAATCTATTTAAGCCAAAATGCGTGGTAATACCGAATTCCAACAAGTTCTGATATAAAAGATACTGAAACAGTTGTAAGTTACATACGCAGACATGACCGGAAATCAGTTACGAAGCCATGGAAGCTGCTGCAATTCCCTTTTATCGCATGTTTCAATTTGAGCTTGAGCAATATCTCAACCCATAATTAGTTTGCAGTGACATCAAGCACGCGAACATTGCTCAAGTTCATGGGGCTTAATCAAATTATTGAACAAATTGCAATTAAATTTCTTAAGTAGTTTCAATTGCTGACTTTGCGTTTTGTTTACTGTTAAGAAAGATGCAACGCATATGGAAAATATTCAAAATATTTGCATTTGTGCACTCAAGGCAGCTGTTTATGCTCACGTGACTCTGTAAACTTCAGCAGCGTTTGTTGCTTTTAACCTGGAGGAAAATTGCTAAGAAAATGTGTGAGATAGTAAAAAGTATTTCAAGTATAAAAACTGATTATATTTTCCAGCAGAAGACCTTAAAAGCTTTCAATGATTTTTTTATTTAAACTGTCTATGTTTGATCACCATTCCGCTTTTCTGGTAAGGACACGTTTCAGCAATTTTAGCTATCAGCTACTCGTTTTGATTTGTCTGAATTAAGACCATCTTCTGACCATTTTTTTTTCGAAGGTCCAGAATACCTTGAAACGATTTCAATTTGATGTTTAGAACTACAATTTTGACAAAACAGGATTTTTGAGGAATGTTCACTATACATAAACTTCTTGTTGGCTTGTCTTATACCAGAGATACCAACCTTATTGAAATTTTTTTGTAGTTACCAGTGTATGTTATCAACACCAATTCATGGCGCGGCAGCCCGAACTGGGTCTGTAAATCCAGGTTTAACCTCCTCCATTCGTTACTGGGTCTGTACATCCAGGTTTAACCTCCTCCATTCGTTACCGGTCTGCGACCTCGTTCTCATGGCATCATCGGTCTTTCTGTTAGATGATTACCTACGTCGTAGCCTTCAATGTTCTTTCGGGCTGCCGGTTTTCTTCTATTCTTCTTCTATTTCTTTCTACATGGCCCGCCGCTTGCTTTTTGCGTACTTTTACGCAAGCAGATACAGGTGGTTCGTTTAATAATTCATGCAACTCACCGATGTGATGTAGTCTCCAGTCTGAATGTTCTTTCACGATTTTCCGGAGCACTTTGCAAATGGCCATTACTTTTTAAGGATTCTCTGATTAGAGTCCATGTTTACTTTGCATAAAACAGCACAGGCTTGACTGATGATTTGCACATGCGAGCTTGTAGCGTCTTAGTCTTGTAGCGTCCTTTTTGGCGCCTTCTTGATTCAATTTGGACCCAACACAATGCACAGAGTTATCCACATTTTCAAAGTTGTAGTCTCCTGTGTTAAGGAGGCGAATTTGGATTCATTGATTTAAGACTAAAAACTGCTCCTATGGCATCTCACATTGAATGTGTCATAATATTGTCGAGAGGGGCTTTTAAATTACTACACGAGCGGTTTCAGAGGTTGATCTTCATATGACGTGTTTCAGCACATTATCAAACAGTTGTTATGTATTTTCAAAGGGAAATTGATAAAATAATATATATATATATAATTAATAATAAAATAATAATTGGGCAACCGATAGGTCGCACCTGCAGCGAAAGAAAAGAACAAGATTATAGGGTTAGCTGAAAATACAAAGGCCGCATAATGGCGGCCGAAGAAAGTTAATTTTCCACCGACTAGTTCACCGCGTGGGCGTGGGGGTTAGGACTTCATTTAGGCCCTGATCCTTCCATGCAACTCACACACACACACACACACACACAGGGAAAGAGCTTAGTTCCTCATATTATATAAAATAAAAATTATAAAAAAAATCAAACAACTTGTGAATTGTGCTGCGCTCAATGGTGCTGCGCTGACTGTGAACACCTCCTCCTTTACTGGTTGTGTATCTTCAACTGATTGAGTGTCTTCTATGGTTGAATGTCCTCAACTGGTTGGTGGTTCATCCACTGGCAGATTGGCTTCTACTGGTTTTTGTTTCTTGGCAGAATGTCCTCTTTGGTTGAGTGTCATCCACTGGCAGATTGGCTTCTACTGGTTGGTGTTCCTCGGCAGAATGGCTCTACTGGCTGGACCTCTACTGGCTTCAACTGGTTGAGTGTGCTCCACTGGTTGCAACTGGTTGAGACTGGTTGAGTGTCCTATACTGGCTGCTACAACTGGTATTATCAGCTATCGGCTAATCGGCTGGATGTCTTCACTTGTTAGGTATCTTCTATCGGCTGTCGTCTATCGGCTGAATCTCTCCTCTTCCTCACAATTTCCACTCCTTTTATATCGATACGAACACAACAACCCAGTGAATCGTATCGATCTTAAAAATAACTTCCAAGAATTTTTTTTTTTTTTTTTGGGGTTTTTTTTTGTTTTGGTACTTGGAATTTTTTTTTCTGGGACTTTTTTTTTGTTTTGTTTTTTTTTTTTTTTTTAATAACGAATTATTATTTTACTAATATTATTTACTAAATATTATACTTATATTATTTTACTAAATCTAACTTTAAATATTTTTATTTTAATTTCTTAATTTATTTATTTACATATATATATTTTTGTTTGTTTGCGTAATGTCTCCTCCACATCGAAATACGTAACACAGTGTTAAATTATCAAGGCAAGTCCATGCCCTTGTTTTAAGCCTAATTCTATTTTAAAGCAGTGCGGTAATTCCGCTTTTATCTTGACCTGGGACTCTGTGGTGAGCATTGTAACTTTAACCATGGAGACTAGTTAGTTAAAGGCACCAATGTGCAACATTAATTTGTACAGCACATTTTTGTCGATTCTGTTGTGCTTATCTTTAACTGAAAACAAAATGGAGATAATAACTATTCTCCCCTTATTTGCACAGAAGAAATAATACTTTTCCAATAGTCCTTTGTCAACTGCTCCTCTGACCATATTTAGATTACTCTATACGTTATTACCTAGTAACGGCCGGCAGGATTCGCACTAAGATCCTAGCTCTAGTGTTTCTACTAAGTGTGTAGGATTGTGGGAGCGTCAAAACTCGTTGACTTCTCGGGAATAGATCTTACTCCTTAATGCTGGTGATAAGTTTTTTAAAAACCGATCTACTCGCCCTGAAGTTAGTCAGAGTGCAGTGTACTTTATATTTTTCAAAATGTAACAGATCCTTGGAAGTCTAGTAAATATAGCATGATGTTGTGACAAGTCACTGCAATTTAAACATCAAAATTTTTAATTCAAGATAAATGTGAAAGACTCAGATGTTGAAAGCAAAAAGATGTCTAAGACAGAACATTATGCTTACATAATCTCAGCCATTTCTTAGCGATCAAGGTCAAGGGATTCCATTACGATATTGTTAAATTTATGCTTTTCTTAAGGCTATTGACATTACAAATTTAGAAAGTTAAAATTCAAGGAGATTTAATTACAATTTATATTTGTTCCAACAAGAGGTTCAGTTCTTAAAATTTAATAAAATAGCTTGATATATTTTCAAAAAATTTTATGCTTGAAAGTAGAATTCGTCTGGTTATTTATGAAAAATTATTTCATTCTAATGGGAGCCGCGACTGGCCTTAGCATTCTTCATTGTTGGTCCGATTCCCGAGAGCATTGAGAGGCCGCTTCAATATTTGCTTTCAAAAGCTCGTTAATTGTTCGTAAAATATGCGCGTTACATTTGTATTTCATGGCAGCCTAAAAATAAAAATCGAAAGGTGTAAAGTCACAGTTCCTTGGCGGTGAATCACGTCAATATATCGACTGATAATGTGGTCATTAAATTTTTGACAGACTTCGGGATGCCATCTTGCTGGAACCAAATTAGCGTCAAAATCAATATATTACATTTATGGTCACGAAAAAGATGTTAAAATATTGGGGCAGTTGATTTCGTTGACAGTAGTTATCGCGCCAGCCTCATATTCGAAGAAATAGGGCTGGAAGAATAATGCCGCCACGACACATTCCACACCAAACATTAATATGCAATAGAAGCATTGAGTTCTCCAAATATTCTCATTATCACGACACGATGTTCTCTGCCGCTGGCGCATATTTTCGGCCATCACGGCCACCTTCACGTCCAAACGAACACGATTAACACGTGTTCAAAAAGGTAGCTCGTATCACGAACTTTTGCTCTGTGTTGTGCCGTTTAACCATCAAATTTTGTACGGAATACTCTTGCAATTATGGAGCAATTTTCTTTGATTTCCAATACTTGCTACTTTTGCTGAAGCATTAAGGGACTCACTTTGCCAACTATAAATAATAATGTTTCTCTGAAAGACGAATGACATTAGTGTTGCCAGAGCCGGAATAACCGATATGTCAAATCTGAGCTATTTGTTGGTTAAAACTGAACCCAAAGTTGTTGCATTCTCTTCTATTCCCTCCTGAAAATAGAACATACTGACCTATTTTTACTGATATTCATTCGAAAATAAAAAAATTGGTTTAAGTATATAATAATTTCCAGCTTTTCCGATTTAAATTGAAAACGTAGGACTCATAAATCAGAGGACCGATAGATGTAACTATCAAAATCACCACGATTTTTGTGGAAGAGCACAGGCTGTTTATCAAAGTATTACAGTGAAAACTACCCTGAAAAATAATGAACCTAAAAACTAATCAGCTTGAATAAAGAATAAAAGTGAAGTCGATAACATAAATATCGTTCAATTTTCTGTACAAAGAGTTATATAATTACCTTTAGCCCGATTCCACAAAAAAAAACATTCGAGCACGTTCAGTATTCCAACGCAAAAAACAATTAAAGATAAATTTGATAAGCGAAAGTTTAAGTTTAATACTCATTTGAAGTCTTGTGGCAGCTGTAATTCGATTAAAATACCTTTACGAATGCCAAATCAAAATAATTTTCTCTCATGTGATTATCCTTCTACCCAAACTGCGCCAAGGAAACCAACATTACATCTACGATGCTATTAAATGACTTTGACTGCGTGAGCTTAGTCCTTAAATAATTCAATACCATCCCAAGTCAACCAGAGCGAAATCTGCGCTTCCTTAAAAATAAACTTCCATAGAAACTTGTGTATAGATCCCTTTTGCTTCATCCCCATACCGAATGTCTCTGCGGTGATGAGAAATGATGTTGAATTAGATGACAAGGAAAACATTTTGCTTTAACGAAATTTAAATATTTAGTAGACCTGAAAAGATGAATGCTACCATAAACTAAAAATGAACGTTCTGGGAGATATATATCTCCACTTATCTGAAGCCCAAGTTTTGAAAGGACTTTAGCAGCTCTTCCGTTCTAAAATCATATACAAGCAGAAGTTTGTTAATCCTTAAACGAGGGTGAATTGTTGTCGTGACATTGTGAGGGTTTCCAGCATACGTGATGGGGTTATTGCTACGTACTATGTCGTTGGACTCGCATTTATTTAGCCAAGGAATCAGTGTAAACTCAGATGTGAATAAGTAACGTACGGGAGCAAGAAGGACGTGCAGCGGTATGATGAAAAGATGGATGGATGTGATAAACGTTGATTAAGTTTTGGTTTAACTTACATTTAGTGCTTTCGTATCGTTCGGAATGTGATTAAGCATTTAAACTACGAAAATTGATTAAGAGAATATAATTAGTAACGAATTAACTCATTTGTAAAAATTACCCTCCATTTTCTTTTCAACCGGCAAGGAATATCATTTATTTATTTAAATAATGTTACCATTTGCTATTTATCCCTTGAATAAACACGCCTTTGAATGTGACATGCATTATTCGGACTACTAAATGAGCTAAAATCAATTTTAAGCATTATTAGATAATATTATTTGTTTAATTTTTTGTTCTGAGAATTCATACGTTTTTCAATTGATTCGATGATACCATTTATCATTTAGCTAGGAAAACTCATCATATGTGAACGTTTAGCAGCGTAGGTGATGCTAAACCATCAGACCATAGTCCAATTAAGTGCTTATGGTTCACCAGCAGCCATTAAGTTTTTTGTTCAAATTGAAATTAGCATTCAATAATTGGATATTGTTGCGCGTTGAGCAGGTGCGCGACCTGTTTGCTATTCGCAAATATTGCTAATAGTGAAATAAAACACTCGCGAACTATTTTAAAATTAATTCTTAAATTTTAATTAAGTCTCTTCTACACTTTATGATTAATTTACTAAAATCACTAATCACTTTAATGAATTAAATTATTTAATTAACACTTATTCACATAATTAAACACTAATTCAATTATTTAACACTTTTCGAGTTTTTCTGGCGCGCACTGTCGCGTACTCTCGCGTTTTCCATTCACAACTGCTTGTCTCGTCGCTCGCCGTAGTCGCTTATATACCACTACCAACCATCCCAGAACCTTCCATACAGATTGTTCTCGCGTGTACGCGTCGAGTCGCTTGCACCGGGATCTGTTGTACTTGATGCGCGTGACGTGTTTATGCTTGCGCACACGAAAACAATCGATGTGTTGGTAGCAGATAGTCGTAAACATGTTTACGACTTTTTGTTTACGCCGACTACAGTTCGCGTGACCTGAACACGTCACACTATCCCCGCCTTAAATCTTTTTCGCCCCGAAAAAGTGTGACATTAACCATCTCCGCGTCTTCCTGCTGATAATATGGGGCAAGGCGGTCCAGATGCACAATTTTCATTTTTGCCCTAGGTTTCTGGTGTTCTTGTATCCGGTATACCACATCGTTGATCCGTTTGACGATTCTATAGGGTCCTTCCCAATTCGGCTGTAGCTTCGGAGATCTGCCTTTACGACGCCGGGGGTTATATAGCCAAACCAAGTCGTCCGTCTGGAAACCAGATGAGTTTGCCATTAAGTCATATCTGGTTTTCATGCGATCAGTGGCTGACTCTATTTGTTTCCGCACTAATTGGTGTATCTGACTCAGCCGTTGCCTTAAATCGCTTGTATACTCCGAAATAGGTTGGGGCTTCTCAGGGGGTGTCCCAAACTTCACATCAGCCGGTAGACGAATCATTTTTCCAAAGATGACTTTTGCGGGTGCTTCTCCAGTCGATGCATGTTCCGCAGTTCGGTATGCCATCAAAAATAATGGAATGCGTCGATCCCAATCTCTCTGGTTTTCATCCACCATCTTGGCCAAATGTTTATTAAGCGTGTCATTGAACCGTTCGACCATTCCATCGGACTGAGGGTGAAGTGGCGTTGTCCGTGTTTTCCGTATACCCAGCAGTTCACACATTTCAGCAAAAACTTGTGACTCGAAGTTTCTGCCTTGGTCTGAATGTAGTTCATGGGGTACGCCATATCTACTAACCCACTGAGAAACGATTTGTTCCGCTACAGTAGTTGCTTCCTGGTTAGGAATTGGGTAGACTTCTGGCCACTTGCTGAAGTAATCAGCTACAACTAGTAAATACCGATTTCCCCATTCGGACTCGGGAAAGGGTCCTGCGATGTCCACAGCTATTCTTTCAAATGGTACCCCCACGTTATAGGTCTGCATTCGTCCTCGCGTTCTTCGACTTGGGCCTTTGACGGAAGCACATATTGTGCATTTTCGACACCAGTCAAGAACATCCTCTCGAGCGTGGAGCCAATAGAACCTTTCTCGCACCTTTTCCAGGGTTTTGTTTACCCCAAGGTGACCTCCCGATGGGCCTTCATGCATCTCCTTCATTACTCCTTTGACCCGACTCTTGGGAAGAACAATTTGCATCCTATGTGAAGTGCCATCTGCCGTTTCCCATTTCCGTTTCAAAACTCCATCTTCGACCTCAAGGGAGTTCCATTGAGCCCAATAATTTTTTAACACCGTGCCGCGTGCTGATATGTCCTTCCACTCAGGACGTCCAGTTGTCTCCTTCCATACCAACAATGGTCCAACATCATCATCTGCTAGCTGAGCGTCCCGCAGTGCGTGCTGCGTCCAACCCTCGTCGACTTCTGTTGTGACTACACGCAGATCCACGCCTTGTTCTTTTTCCTCAGACCGTCGGCAGTGCTTACAAGCTGCTGGACATGGGCGACGGGATAAAGCGTCGGCATTCCCATGCACTCCTCCTTTTCGATGGACGGTTTCGTGGTCATATTTCTGTGGTGTTTCCATCCTTGTAACCAACCCTTGTTCCACGAAGTTGGCTTTAGTTCGTTTCCCTGACCCTTCACTTAGAGGGGCCTTATTTTCAGGCTCTGGCTCTGGTCGGCGTCTCCATCTAGTGGCACAGCTTTGGCAATGGCTTGATGTTTTTCGCTGTTTGCAGCCCCACTGCAGGTGCCCTTGTTCACCACAAATCCAACATCTAGGTGAAACATACACCTTCGATCTATTGTTCGTGCCCACACGTTCACATCTGCATCCTTCTGTTGTAACCTGCCGGATCCTGACTGTGTTACGAGTGGCTGTTTTGGCAGCTTCGAAGTTCAAACAATATGCCAGTGCGTCCTTTACTGAGCACTTTTCGGCTAGGCGTACAGCTTGTTGCATTTCCCTGTCCTGCAACGCACTAATAAATGCTTCTGCTGCCACATCATCCCGAATATATTGGTTGTATGCGGGGTAAGCCAAAAGGGCAAGCCTTTCAGTATCCTGAGCCAACTGCTGTAGAGTTTCACCTGGTTTCTGCATCCGGTTGCGCAGCTGCGACCTGTAGATCTGCTTCAGGTGATTATCTCCATACCTCATGTCCAGTGCGTTCATGATGGCGACGGAGCTTGACTGCAGCTCGGCAGGGACAGTTTGGAGTATTTCCGCAGCTGGGCCTCTCAGAGCAAGAATTAAGGCTGTCGCTCGCTCCTGGCCATTCCAGTGATTTGCTTGAGCGGCAGCTTCAAACTGGGTTTTGTAAATGCTCCAAGCCATTTGTCCATCGAAAGTTGGCGCTTTTACACTCCTTGTTGAGATACTGGCTGTATTCGTTATCGGGCTTGGGCTACTCGCTATCGTTATTTTCCCTTGTTTTAAGTCTTCTTTTATTCTTTCAATCTCTTCCCGAACCGTCTCCACTTTGCTCATCCTTTCTTCCACTTTGTCCATCCTTTCTTGGAAACCTTCAATTTGATGGTTAAGCTTTCGACTTAGTTCACCTAAATCAGCTCTTAATTCAGCTGATTGCTTGTTGAACGCTGTTGACTGTCGGTCGAGCTTCTCGTTTAACTCAGTTGACTGCCGGTCGAGCTTCTCATTTAAGTCAGTTGACTGCCGGTCGAGCTTCTCATTTAAGTCAGTCGACTGCCGGTCGAACTTCTCATTTAAGTCAGTTGACTGCCGGTCGAACTTTTCTTTTAAGTCAGTTGACTGCCGGTCGAGCTTCTCGTTCAACTCGGTTGATTGCTTTTGCATTACCATCAACATTCGCATCAACCCTTGCGCACTCAGAATTTGTTCTTCCTCCTCGCCTCCAGTGCAACTTTCAGCATCGGGAAACTCAAAGGACTCTGGATCCATTCCTTCCGCTACCAGCGCTTCGTTTAACCGGGTGATTAATCTAGCCTTGCTTCCTTCGGTGGAAATTTTCCGCTTTTCCAACTCCTCCTTTAGTTCCCGCAAAGTGAGAGCGTTGATTTTACGCGGCATTTTTCTTACAAGTTTACTTCAAATGTTCAAAAGTGTTCACTATAGTTCACGATTTTTTTTTTTTTTAAGTGTTTGAGTTATTTTTCACTTCACTATTGCACGAATAATCCCACTTCTGACACCAGTGTTGCGCGTTGAGCAGGTGCGCGACCTGTTTGCTATTCGCAAATATTGCTAATAGTGAAATAAAACACTCGCGAACTATTTTAAAATTAATTCTTAAATTTTAATTAAGTCTCTTCTACACTTTATGATTAATTTACTAAAATCACTAATCACTTTAATGAATTAAATTATTTAATTAACACTTATTCACATAATTAAACACTAATTCAATTATTTAACACTTTTCGAGTTTTTCTGGCGCGCACTGTCGCGTACTCTCGCGTTTTCCATTCACAACTGCTTGTCTCGTCGCTCGCCGTAGTCGCTTATATACCACTACCAACCATCCCAGAACCTTCCATACAGATTGTTCTCGCGTGTACGCGTCGAGTCGCTTGCACCGGGATCTGTTGTACTTGATGCGCGTGACGTGTTTATGCTTGCGCACACGAAAACAATCGATGTGTTGGTAGCAGATAGTCGTAAACATGTTTACGACTTTTTGTTTACGCCGACTACAGTTCGCGTGACCTGAACACGTCACAATATTATTTATAAAAGTAGCTAACACTCATATATTTCGATTGCTGTAGTCATTAGGGAATCACTTTTTACTATATTTTTCGCGGAAAATTTATGTTCATATTGAAGCTTATCGCTTTGTTTTGTCATTAAAGTTGTTATTGTAAAGCTACAATTGATCTAGTTTATATTTTAAACGTTTTACAAATAATATTCGTGACTTCGTGACTCGACCAATATTCGTGAATCCTTTATTTCCATTTTTCAGATTGGTAACTTTTGCTTGTTATTGGTAGGCCTGTTGGATTCGTTTTTGTAGAAATGTTGACGCAATTTTAAAAAAACGTAGACAGCGGAAGCCAACGACCACTGTGAAAATCAAATATCTATTTTTGGCTTTATCCTTTTCCGCGGTCCCTGTATCGATCGATCCGAGCAAACTTGCTTGTAATGAGGATCATAGCGTAACCACTAGAAGCGGAACATCACACAGGAACAGATACGAAAACCTAATGTAGCAAATAAAGAAAACTTTGCAAGACAGAGATTCAGAAACAAAATGGCGTATGTGAATGCACAGATAGCGAGGGCCAGTTTTTTCCGTTATGTGAGAACAATGTTTCTGATGTAGCAGGGTTGTGTCGTTCTCTAATAACACAAAATTAATGTGAACCTTCAACACGTTGAGCCCAGCACTATTTCGCTGTCCTTTTCGTTCAGCCGGCAACGAGGGAGCGCTTCAAGCGGGTGACTTGAGACTTTGAAACTGTGACAATGAATGGAGATTTCTTTTGCATCAACTTCTTTTCGGGACTGAGACACTGAAGCTGTCAGTACATATGTATCCAACTGGCGAAAAGATGCCACGAGGGAGACGATCAGTTAGAAAGAAGCCGTGGCAATATAGGGAATTCGAGACTAAGCAATTTTGGGTCGACTTTGAAAATCCTTGTTGACCATTAAGCCCAAAATTTTCAGAAGAGAAAATGATAGTGTTGCTGTGTTTCACGATTGTCATCGGTTGTTATTTCAGCTCGTTAGGGGAGAGGGGGGCATAATGGGGACGTTAAGGAAAATACACATTAAATTGATTAACGCAATGTATTTATTGATTAAAACTAATCACAACACTTTGGTTACTTATTGATCTATCATTTCGCATAGAATTTGGTGATGTAAATAATCATAAGAAGTTGTAATTCTAATTTTTTGAAACTTTAATGAAAACCCCATCGTGCCCCAGGGTAGGGGCAGTATGGGGTACGTATTTATTTTACGTCACAGTAAAAGCAGATGTGGATTTCTTCTGTATTGTCGTCGTCTACACCAGCACAAGCTGTATGAGCCCACCGTTCACATAGTTGGCAAGCCACCCAACCTTCCGAAGACTTTAAATAAGTGTGGTTCACGTCGAGGCAGTAGAGGCACATGGCATCTTCGTCGGTATTCTCTACACTAGAGGGAGCTCTTTTGGGTCTTCCGTTTCTTAGAGTTCTTCTTACACTTGGGGTCACTTCTTTGTTCTCTTAAGTCGTTCTCGTTCTTCTAACTCAATTTTTTTTCTGGGAAAACAACAGTTTTCCCTCGGCGATAGTTTTTTTTCGTTTGGTTTCTTTGTTTGACTGTCGAGATCGCGAGAATTTCTCGAGGCGAAGCATTTGCAAACGAAGTTGTCAAATCACCACATACTTTTCGAATCGGAGATTGGATTAGGCTATGTTTATTAAGTGTTGATGGTCCAGGCTGAAGCTGAGGTGTTGTTAAAGCAGGCAAATATGTTTCAAGGGGATGTTCTTCAAGGATAGATGGCGGCGGTTATTTCTGGATTCCGTCATTTAAAGGAACTGTTTCAGACTCATCGTTTGCTAGCGGTACGTCTGAGGTTGATGCAGCTAAAAAATCTGAATCTGTAAAGTTATTCTAATTAAAAGGCCATATGCCACATTTTTGGAAGGCATTGATTGCGGTAGACATTGTTGCAGCTTGAATATATGCATTTGCAAATATTTCGCTTATTTGAAATGTTGTTATTATTCGCCCCGGGTGTGACCTTAACCAATTAGAGCAGGCATGATCATAGTATACACTTCAAGGTTTCATAAAGCCAACATCTAAGGGTTGGAGCCTATGGGTGCAGTGCGGGGGAAAGCAAAGCATTACAACCCCATTTTTGCGTGCATATTCAATAACTGATATGTTTTGGGTATGTGTTACATGACCATCTAAAAGAAGCAAAGCCGGGTTAGTTATTGACGCACCAGAAAATTTGACAAATCGTTGGAACCAGCTCAGAAATATTTCAGATGTCATCCATCCTTTAGTGTTGCATTCTGCTGTCGTCCCTGGAGGAGCTCGATCCAGCAACTCTTGCTTCATTCTCTGTCGAGGAAATATTAGCGTAGGAGGCATGTAAGTTCCTGCAGCATTTAAACACACCTCAACCGTAACTGTCTGTCCTCGTTCTGCTGAAGAAAACGATCCTACCTGTTTTCTCCCCTTTTCTGCAATAATTTTGCTCTTCGTTTTTGAGACGCATGATATGCCAGTTTCATCACAATTAAAAATTCTGTCTGGAATTTTTTTTTTTCACAGCCACTTTATTAAAGCCTATTGCTCGAGCTGCCAATGTAGCTTTCGGTTTTCGAATAGATAAATCTGGGTGGCGTTTCAAGAATCCCTTTAACCAATCTACGCTAGCTATTTGTTTATCATGATTAAATTTGTGAGCTTTGCCATTTTTTTCCGCTAGCTGATAAGCTAGCTTCCGTAGGACGATAGTGGTTAAACCAAACAAACGTTTCTCGATTTCTATAATGTACCTTACCAGTTCCTCTTCTTCTTGTTTGGAAAACACGGGCTTGAAGTTACCTGGAGTAGAGTCAAGAGACAGCTCGCCTTTCCTTATTTTAGCGACATGACGCTCTAATGTGGTCTGTGGTACACTATACAGGTGAGCTGCTTTTCTATAGCCAGCAGTTTTGCTTAAGACTGCATCAATTGCCTGTTTCATGTTTTACATGGACCAACTAAGTCTCGAACTTCTCTTCTTTTACGTCCGTACCATTTTTATACCGAAAACAAAAGATTTTCTATTATCAAATAAGCAAGAACGATCCTTCAGTTAATTCACAAAAAAGGGGCATAATGGGGACAAGGGTAGTGGGGACACATCTAGAGCGTATAGTTCTCTGTAAGTGTGGGTGGCCCCGTCGTGCCTCGCGTCCCCGTCATGCCCCCCTCTCCCCTATATCTATGCACCGAGAGGAAGATTATAGACCAGGCAACGGAACTTGATAATATTCTTTCTGACCGACTGAAAGAAGTGATGGAAATGAATGGTTTAATTCAAAAGACAATCAGTCAAACCTTGTGCCTTTTTACTAGAATACTGATGATAAAGTGTAGAATTGCAGGGCAGTCGAAGATTTTTATGGGCTATTTGTTACTATCGAAATTTTTGACCAAATAAGTGAGAAGACAAATATTGATATTGCCCAGTCCAAGATCAGTTCTGGACTATCAGAAAAATGGACGCTGACAAACAAACAAAAAAGGCACTATCATTGTTCATTCATTGCCCTCTCAGAAGCTCAATGGCGCCGAGCTCAATGAGTTAATGATGAGTGTGGAGTCGCACAGGCTTACAGGTTTTGTACGGCTTGGTTGTCATTTATTGGATATGAGTCAACTCAAACGTATTGTGGCTGTCGAAAGATCCTTGTCTTACGTTCCAAGCAGGACAAGATTCGACTAGAAATTCTTCAGAATGGAAGAGCAAAACGAAGACTTTAACCTATTTCCCCTAAATTACAAGAGCACGCATTGCAAATTGAAGGTATGTCTTATTTATGCACATTTTCCTAGCAAACTTTAAACTGGTTTTTTTCGAAAATTCGTTTCATAAGTTGGAAGGAAAGATTATATGAAAATTTTAACCGATTGATCTCATATTTTCACAGTACATTCAAAACAGCCTCGTTCATGAATCAGTATAAGAGTCCCTTGATATTGCTTAATACCATCATTACAAACATTCTCCGAGCATTTTTTGGTTTTTTTTTCGCTTTTACTTTTTCAAAACACGCCTTGTTTGCATAAATTTGGTTTTACAAAGTCTTACACTAGTACAGAGCTGTTGCCATACTTGGTTCAAATTTTTTCGGTGCATGATCCTTGCTTTAAAATGGACATCAAAAGGTTTTCTCCCGATGTCTATGCGAATGAAGATGTCCATGCGAATCTGTTGCCAAGTCACCATTTTGTTTCAAAGAGCATTCAAAGAGAACATTGACCAACAATAAATCAAAAAGTATGAAAAAGTTTTTGAAAAGTATATCATAAATATCTCACCGTTAATCACTAACAACGTTTATTGTTAAAATTCACCAAAATCTAGCGTTTTTTTTTAATCTCTAGAGTAATTAAATGCATGAATTATAAAGTGCTTTGTTTTGAAAAGGATGCATTAATGACTTTCGCTCCCAAAAAAACCATTTTGAATTGAGTATATCGATTGAAAATCTCTATTCACGTTAAAAATATTTGCAAATATTCCCCGACTGACGAACGTAAGACTACTCAATAAGTTTGATCACAGCAGAGAACTCAAAATAAATGTTTACATCACAAACATCTAATCTTTATTGCATATCATATTTCATAAAATTGTATCGTGTACACTTAAACATATGCTCTACTTAGTATCAACTTCAAAAAAAAGATACTTTGCAATATTTTGCATGTTCTCAAACACTATCAATTTATCTTACCTAAAAGTATATGTGATGGAAATGCATCCCGGCGGAAATGCTTAAGACGATGAAAATATCGTCGGAGATAACGTAGCGCAGGAATAAACATATAGTATTTCTTTTTCTTCATATTCAAAGTGCTTTTCATCGGGAAGCAAAGTCTTCTTTCTTTTTACACAAAAAGTGGGTACTTTATCCAATGAATAGACGAGGTGCAACACGATGAGTAAGGAGTATTTTCCTTAAGCTTAAAAATGTCCTGAAATCCTTTGAATTATTCTGATACTTTATTGAACGTTTCTTGCTCAAATTTTGTCCTTTTATTAAATTAAGGTGACAATGAAGCTACTTTATTTTGATTGTCCTGAAAACAGCAATAATTTTGAAGATATAAATGAGAGAAGAGCAGTCCCAATTGCGCTAATTCCCCATAAATCACCTTTAGTGGTCCCTCGCCATAAAATTAATGCAAAATTCTAAACTCATAAATGTATTGTATCCAATAGAAATGTCAGGATTTCTTCAGACACTAAATATCAACCGTACCATGTACTTCCTGAGCAACAACCAACATGAATCGTAGCTCTGACTAAATTATTTTCTCGTGTACCTTTGATCTTGGGATGAAACGGAATTAACACCCCTCACGTCCCCAGACCTGTTGCGTCATTATAACTATACCACGCTTAAAGTGAAGGATATTACTACACAGACCTGACAGCTGCCAAATGTCGACGTTTGTCATTTGCGAACAAGGAAAGTCTACCACGTAACTCAAAATAGAGAATACGAATCGATTAAATTTATCAAGTTCATTACATTCGTGGCTTCAATGAACAAAATTCATTGGGATTTTCATTTTCATTCATTGGGAGTCTTGAATAAGTTATGCGGATTCTAATATAAACATGTTAAGTTGTCGCCTCTATTAAAAATGTGACGATAACAAAACGCCATTTCTCTTAATATTCTATCGAAAATATTTAGAAGAGGACAATAGAGTTCTTGAAAATGACATCAATAACGTCAACCGGACATAGGACTCTAGAACTCAACCTCTTCCTCAGGTCCTCACTGAAGAGGACATTAACTAACGGCTTGGGTATGCGTGTGAAGAAGGTTCGATTGATTCGATCGCAGTAACCGGTGGACAAGAGTGAGCGAAGTATGTTGTCTGGTTCCAAAACAAAAAATTTGCATTCCCTGATGAACTTTTTTTCATACCCGACTAGATCAGCAAGCAAGCAAGCAAAATACTCACAACAAATGACGGTCGGCACCGGTTGTTCGGAGGTTCGATCTCCCCTCTGCTCCTATTCCCCTAGGAACTTATGTAATCTGTTCTGTAATCCGTTCTGTTGTAATCTAATTTACTACAGAAGGATTAGGTATTCATATCGAATATCTAATCCTTCAATCCGATCACCTCTCCAACGGCTTCTTGTCGACATTGACCAGACCATTTCAGTATACTTTTCTAGATACATCGGTCAATCAAGACGAAAAATGAGAACAAGTTTTCGTGTGCACAAAAAGTACCAAAAAGTAAATGATAGGCAAACCAGATGCAACAATTGGGCCAATATCACACAAGGTTTTACCTCAATGGGAAGGGTTTCAAAACGATAGCGTACGCTGACGATATCATTATACTGATAAGTGGAAAGTTCCCGGAAACCATGTCGGAATTGATCCAGACCGCACTCTCACATCTTTTTGAGTGGGTGAAGCTAAACGGACTGCGTATCAATGCCGACAAAACGGAGCTTATGCTTTACACAAAGCGCCGCAAACCGGAGAAATTTACACCACCGACCATTGACAGAAAACATATCAGTTTAGTAAACAAGGTGAAATACTTAGGAGTAACCTTGAAATACTTAGGAGCAGTCAGGCGGAGAGGTACAGTGGCGCTCTTCACAATGAAAAGACTAGTGGGGAAAACCTGGGGAATAAAACCCAAAATTGCCCACTGGATCTACACAACAGTAGTGAGGCCAATAACCACTTACGGGGTATTGGTTTGGTGGAAGGCACTACAGAAGAGAACTAATGCAAAATAGCTAGAGAAGATCCAGCGAATGGCCTGCCTTGGCATCACAGGTACCATTAGGACTACGTCAACTGCTGCAATGGAGATAATGCCCAATCTCATGCCACTCGACAAATTCATCTTCAGAGAGGCATCACTTGCGAGCATCAGATTAAAATCCACATATGGGTTATCTAACCACACTCAAACGGGGCACGTATGCATTTTGGAAAAAATGAAGAGAATGGCCCCGTCAATTAAAAGGGAGCTGGACAACAATTCCATACAAGATCAGC
This sequence comes from Stratiomys singularior, assembly GCA_954870665.1. Taxonomy (NCBI): domain Eukaryota; kingdom Metazoa; phylum Arthropoda; class Insecta; order Diptera; family Stratiomyidae; genus Stratiomys; species Stratiomys singularior. Next base: position 157,401,655 of record OX940878.1, on the reverse strand, counting down.
ATTCCGACCACAGAAGCGTGGAAAACAGTGCGGGATTTCACATCTGGAAGTGAGAACATGATCTACACCGATGGTTCCAAAACGGATGAGGGAAGCGGTGCCGAAATCTTTTTACAAGACCACCCGCAACTCAACCGAAGTTATAAACTGGAGCGCCACACCACAGTTTTCCAGTCGGAAGTGTTTACAATAAAAGCGCCTATAGAAGCGGCAACAAACAACCTTAAGGGAAGTATACAAATACTCTCGGACAGTAAGTCGGCACTGCAGGCGCTTGCCTCTAACCGTGTAGTTTCACAACTGGTGCAGGATTGTAAGCAGGCTCTAAAAACCGCAATGTAAAAGGAAAACGAATGAAAACCGTAAAGAAAAACGAATGAGTGGATGTGCTAGGGAGAGCTGGATGAGCCAACCAAAACGCCCTTAGAATAGACACAATTAAAGTGCCACTAGCAACGGTAAAAAGGGAACTAGACAAAATCCTCTGGAAAGAGACAGATACGGCTTGGAATGACAGGAACGACTGCAGGATAAGCCGAGCTCTTTGGTCTCACCCTAATCAAATGAGGACAAAACAACTCCTAGGAAAAAACCGAAGTGGCGTTAGAACTTTGGTGGCAGTATTAACGGGCCTTAATCTTCTAGATCAACACGCCAAACGAATACGAATTCAAATGGATGACCCCTGCCGAGCTTGCGGCGAGGAGGAAGAAAGTATAGAACACTTCCTCCTAGATTGCCCGAGTCTGGCCAAAAAACACCTTACTTGGCTGAGGTGTACTGGCGTAACAGAATTGGAACACTTGGCGACCACAGAACTGGGGGAACTCCTTGGCTTCTGAGGGACGACAGGATGGACCATCTGTAAACAATAGTACTACACATGGGGAGCTAAGAGCCGATTTCTGGCCTATGCTAATTTCCAACAAATGGACCCCAGTACAATAATAATAATAAGATACGCGGATCCTAATATGCTATGTTAAGTTTTCGGCTCAGTTAAAAATGTGACGATAGCAAAAAACCTTTGTCTAAACTTTCTATCGAAAATATTGAGAAGAAGACAAAAAATTTCTTGAACCTCAACCTGTCCCTCAAGTCCTCACTGAAGAGGACATTAACTAAAGGCTTGGCTGTGTGTGTGCAGAAGGTTCGATTGATTCGAAAGAAAGAAAATAAATTTGCATACCCTGATGAACTTTTTTTCATAACCGAATAGATTAGGAAGCAAAATTCCCTTTTTTTGGGATCAAAATACTGGTAAATGAATGAAGAGATGCCGTAATACTCACAACAAATGACAGTTAGGACCGGTTGTCTGGAGGTCCTTTCTCCCCTCGGCTCCTATATCCGTCCGAACTTAATTAATCTATTCTGTAATCTGCTCCGTTATAATCTTACATACTACAGAAGGATTAGATATTCGAATAGCAGATTGGCTATATAAGTAGAAACGCCTCCTTCTTCCAACAAGTGGGTACTGCATGCTGTACATGCCGCAAAAACGTACACAACTTTGCATATAGTTCTCTGGTCACGGAATTTCTTGTTTGGACCCACAAATTCGTCAACAGGATTCACTAATTTGTTAAAAGGAATCTACTAATATTAACGGTTGAGTTACGGTATGACATCTTACGATTTGGGTATTGAAGACGGTATCATTGAATTAAAATTCACAAGAAAGTACAATTGAAATATGGACGCAAGGATCAAAGTGTTCAAGCAATGTCAATTTGGCCGCGTCGGAAAAATTGCGTTCCATACATTTCTTTAACGCATCTGGTTTGTAGTATGTAATCTGATAAAATTGAAAACCATTCAACCCAAATAAAACGCAGGTAAAATATCGGTAAGTCTAAAAAGTAGTGAGCGTTTTCTGTCATTTTTCGATTGAATATTTCTTTTATTTATAATGGATTTTATTTAAGTTCGTATTGTCCATTATTATGTATTACCTTTTGCCGTTTTTTGAGTAGAGCCATTATTCCATCTGTGTGGAACTTCTGTGGTTTATCGGCGAAAAACTTAGCCAAGTGATTTTCACAGTCCCTTTTTGAAGTGAATTTCTTTTCATTAAGGAAGTTTTGCAGAGACCGAAACAAATGGTAGTCTGGTGGTGCAAGGTCTGGACTATACGGTGGATGCATCAACACTTCTCAGCCAAGCTCTGTCAATTTTTTCCGGGTCATCAAAAATGTCACGATGGAAGACAACGCCCTTTCTATTGATCAATTCTCGCCAGTTTTTTTTGAATTGCTTGTTGCAATCTGGTTAATTGCTGAAAGCACAGAGCCGAATTGAGTGTTTCCCCAGGTTCTAGCACTTAATGGTAAAGAATTCCCTTCCAATCCCACCATACACACAGCATAACCTTATTTAGTGTCAATTCCGGCTGCGAAGTGGTTTGTAATGCTTCACTTTAGTTTGACCATGCTCTTTTTTGAACGATATTCTCGTATCTTACCCATTTTTTCGTCGCCCGTAGTGATTTGCTTCAAAAATGGCTCGATTTCGTTGCGTTTTATTAACATTTTGCAAATAGGAATTCGGTCGATCAAATTTTTTTTGTGTTTATTCATTCGATACCCAAACGTGGAGCTTCTTGGTGTATCCAGTCTTACGCAAACGGTTCAAAACTGTTTGATGATGGATACTCCGTTCCTTAGCAATGCCATGGCTGCTTGTGTGTCGGTCTTCTTCAATTTTTTGTAAGATTTCATGGACTTTTTCAGTGATTGGTCGACCTGAGCGAGGTACATCTTTGTCATTAAAATTTCCCGAACCAAAGCGAGTGAACCATCTTTTGGCTGTGGCTTTTGATAAAGTATCTTGACCGTAGACACTTCAAATTTTTTTAACGGGCCCGAGATGCATTCTCACTTTGATCGTAGTGATAACGTAAAATATAACGAATTTTCCAGTAATTTCACTCATTTTTACATGAGTACAACTTTTGACACGATTGACGAAGTACAAAACTGTCCATATGAAAATTGTAGATTGGCATGTCACCTTTCAAACGCATGTCATTTTGACTCAATACGATTAATATTGCCCGATATATGACAATGAACACTATCTAGTGACAAAAAAGACTCAATTTTTTTAGAATATCCAATACTATTGGTGTACATGAAAGGCGTTTGAATTTTATTTGACAGACAATTTGATATCATTACCGCAGGACAAGAATTATAGAAAAGTGTCTGCATTGACAACATGGCGCAGGTATGGCGCCATGTTGACATCCAATTTACGATCACTCTTTAGTACAACTTTGACCGTGTTCTGACAGTAACGCATTGAAGGTCGGCTCTAAGCGTCCAATGGATTCTGGCTCATCAGCACATATAATTTCTTTTGGGGTTTCTAGAGAAACATAGTTCAGTGGTGTCAAATCATACGAACGCGGGCACATTTCATTATTTATCATTTATCAAATATTTCTCACAGTAAATTTCCTTTTTGTTGAAACTATATCTTCAGCTGTCAACATCATTCAATTGAAGTAATGCTAGTCTTGGTTGATTTGTTGTTGATCTGGAAATATAGATTGTCCCTCTCCCAAATGCTCTCAAGTTGTTTAATTTGGTTGATAAAATCGTTAATACAATGATAACAATACCTTATTTTCACTCAAAATGGTAATAATTCTGCTTGTTGATAACACCATTTCAGTGGAAATAGACTGCATGACCAGAGGAAACTATGCAACTTCGAGACACATCTTCGGTTCAAGCTATCACAATCTAAGCTTAACGAAAGCAAACTGTCAGCTGTTTAATCCTTGTACGCCAAAAAATGGGTGCCACCCTAAAGTTTTGCACCTTGTCACGGAACATCTTGTATTTTGACACTTCATATGTAACTTTCAGCTTCAATGTGAAGTTCCTAAGGATATGAAATCTATCGACTAACAGATTTGTAACCACACTGAAATTATGAAAACGTTTTGGTATCGAGAATTTGGTAATAGCGTAATATAAACAAGGAGAGAACGCTCTTTTGCTACGAAATAAATCTATTCTCTTTATCTATTTTTCAGCTGGTTATTCTTTTATGACTTCCTTATATTACTAATTTTCAGAGGAAGCTGCTCCAAAGATGGTAGAAAATAACGGTAATATTGTCATGAATCTTAAACATTCTAACTGTTTTATGCATTTTTATCTGCATAAGTTTACATGTCCTACTGTGCTACATACCCCAAAATGAATGGATGACCGGGATAAATAATGGCATTCACAGCCGATATGGAACAACTTATGGAAGCCAATTATTCCTGAGATATAATTGGCAACAGGAATTCTAATTTTGTCTTATAGTACAAATTGCTAACTACTCATGACTAACTTCTCCGAGGATTCGTTAAAATGTTTATTTATAATTTTCTCATTCATTTAAAATGAGTTTTTGAGTCCAGCTTAAATAAATAAATAGATAATAATAAATGCATAGATAAATTTGTATATCTACATTTTTTTTCTATTTATCCTTCATGCTCCGTCTTGTTAGTAAGCTTTCGTTTTGTTTCAAAACTTCCTTAATAATTATCCGATATAGGTCAGCCATCTGATTGTCTGCATCCTGTACATTGTAATATCCTTCCCTTCATTTGTGATAATAAGAATAAATTCTCTCAGTCTTTATTCAGAACATGCTTCGGCCAACTTAACATGGGAAATCTTAACATCAAGACAACATGCCAATTGCAATCCTTGATTCACTATGACCGGGAAGCAATTGAAATGGGCAGAAAATTGAAATCTTACATTATTCAGAACCACAAGACCTAGTTACACTAAAAGTCACTCAACAATTTCAATAATAAATTCACGTCACAGCTTCGGAAGGAACATTACAGTCAAACGACGGTGAAGTTGAAGAGTAATCAATAGTTGCCGTCTTAGTTTTCCTCCTTCATGTTCATGGATATATCGGTCATTCAATGATACTTTGTTGCTATAGTACTATAGATGAAACTGATTGCAGGATATTGGACCCTGTTTGGTATTGAATTTCGCTTTGAATAGGGGAAAGAGTAGTTGTGTTGAACATAGTTGCGAACTGTCACTGAATTCTCTACAATCAAGTGGTAGACAACCTTATCAAAAACCTCATCGCTGACATGAAGCGCATCGACTCAACATGGCCGACGCTTTCCGACATTCTTTTTATATTTCGTACCTTCTTGGCAATTCACTTACAGAAAAACTGCCTCTAACTGTCTCGGTTCATTCGGCGTGTCCTCCTGTTTTGAAATCCGAATAACGATAATTCCTCTTGGGCCAATGAAACGGACCAGCGTCTTCTTGGCTTCCTCTATGCCCTTCGGTGCTCCCTACCTTTCTGGGTACTCGGTTTTCATCCATACGATACAAATTGTGAACGCATTGCTCATTGTGGGCCGTCAAAGGATTCATACGACTCATGGTTTATCGAGTTCACCATTACCGCACTTCTTATTTTGGCCCAATAATCCGCAAGAGGACCCACCTCGTGAATGCGTCCGGTATGTTTGTGGATGCTTTGGTGAGTGTCCATGTTTCATACCCATAATGTCTTAACGGTCTAAAGACAACATTTGACAATAACTTATGCCGAGGGCGTTGTCTGGAAAACATGAGACCTCCAAAGATAGCATCTTTTGTAAAAGGGAGAAATATACTTTGTTAGTCCTGCGAGCACTAGATAAAGTTTTCAATTTTAGGTCGTCTTTGTTCAGAGCTGATAACCGTTGCAGATACGCCCAATGCGTACCTACAAAATGGTATATACATCCTGACGGACCTACAAAATTCTAGACATTGTGGAAAGACCCGAAAAACTAGGATTCAGAAGGAATTAAATAGAATCTTAGATACTTCGGAAAACGTTTTTGACATTTTCTCCGCAGTTTCCTCTACAATCGATTATATTCCGTGTTACGTGTCTCCAGACTAAGACGTCTTTCCTGCCTAACACTATCTTGTTCTTCTGCTTCTTCTTCTCTTCCTTGAAGAAATTGCACAATAATAATCAATTTATGGATGAATGCCACCGATATACCCGATAGAGGGGATGCTATTGTCGTCCTTATTGTCTCGATGCTGTGCGAAAACGAAAAATCAATTCTTTGTTATTAATTTGATCACGTCGCATAGTTGATCCTGTCCCAAAACACGTAAAAGTGTTTTAAAAGAAACGTTTTTATTCCAGCTATAAAATAGTAAATGGGCGCATATGTAGCAATCAATTTGAGGGCAAAAATGAATGAAATAGCTTTAGGATGCGTATAGGAAACTGTTTGATAATTGAGGGAATATTCTCATCATTACTAATAATTATAAATTTAATAATATCAAGGGTCAAGTAAATAATAATAGTGATACTTCGATATTTGATCGAACACAAACATTATAAGCATGAATCAATCTCTTTTTATGCATATAGCATTTGAAAAACAGCTGTCATTCAATCCAATTCAAACCTCTGGGTCACTAAGGCTTAAATTTAAAAGTTAATATAAAAATACGAATATCATAGTATTAAAAAAAAATGTCATTAAATTCGGAGCTTAAAAAATGTGCTGTGTTAAGGGGTTTTATCTGCATAGTTGCCAAGGCTGAAAAAGTTGATTTTGTTTTAACTAAATTGAATCAAAAATATCCTCTGCAAATTTCATATCGATTGAAGTTAAGTCAAGGTATTTAAAACACGCTACCTAGAATAATGAAATGGCGCGTGTCCGCCGTCGGGCCATGCCCAGCAGGATACCAAACACGGTGTTGCAGCCCTCCAACAACGTCTGCCGTATGTCTGGAATGCCGGATACTTTCGGTCTGTAAGTGTTTGAACGAAGTAAGATGGTAAACAGTTGCTTGAATTCCGAAGTCGGAATCATTTTCGTCATGAGCTTCGAACGACCAACAGCGTATACTTTTATTCCTCCATTTTCTTAAAATTTCTCGTGATGGCTAGTCCACATCATAAAATTAGGCACCAAGGAAAATCTTCTAGTGGACTTCACAAAACACGGGGAAAAAACAGTGACATTAAATTTGCAGTAATCGATACGTGGGAAGTGTTATGAAATCCAAGTGACCTTCGAAAATTGCGAGCAACGCACTATTTATTCGTTCGCGTCTGTCAAACGTTCGGATGAAATGAACAGACGATTAAGCTTTACAATTCGAACTTTCGGGTTACGCATGAGAGGCTGAGACATGTTTCGTAGACCTATAGATATCCTTAAAATTTTGTTATCAAAGTACATACCATCGGGTATTTTTTTACAAAGGCAAAGGAATTTATAATGAAATAAAGTACGGATAAATTACTCTGATTGTCATGTGGTTGGTTTATAATAATAATTATTATTCTAATTAATAATTCTCTGCCATTTTTATTTGACTGGCGTGTAGGAAGTTCGAGCGAGAGCTCAAATTTTCGGCCCCTCTAACCAGTAATTGAGGCCATTTCACGCCAACAACGCAGCCAGTGTTGTCTTCTAAATGGGCTTGGGTGCCTTCTAAATGGTCGCACATCTCAGTCTTGTAACTATGTCTTGGTTAGTAATTTGTCGTTTTTCCTACTGGAAATAGTCCAGCGGAGTTAATTCACAAGATCTTTCAGGGCAGTTGACCGCTCCAAAACGATCAATTATGCGCTCATCAAATTTCTTTTTCAACAAGTCGATGCTATCACGGACTTTATGGCATGCAGTGTCTTCCCGTTTAATACAGAGGTCCCCTTCATTACTATAGTGGTCGCCACTGAATGTAACGTCATTCCCAGAAGCATTTTTGCCGGCCCATAAAATACACCAAGCAGTGACTTTCTACGTATGTAACGGTGTTTCGACCTAATTGGTCGCTCATCACTCCAAATGTGGCAGTTTTGTTTATTGACGTAGCCACTCAACCAGAAATGAGCCTCATCGCCAAACAACATATTCCTATGAAATTTGAAATCTGTAGCAATAAGTTCTTGGGGCCCAGACACCGAATCTACGCTGTGTCCATTGGCCGTTCGGCTTTAATTCCTACAAGAGTTAAATTTTCCAAGTCCGCAAATCAAGATCCTTCCGTAAAATCATCCATAATGTGAATGGGCACAGATGAAATTGTTGAGCACTGTTCACTAGGATCTTCATCAAAACTACGCTTTACAGCTGCTACTGGTTCTTCATGTCACGCTGTACGAAATCTGAGTGGATGCCTATTAATAGTGGGAGTAAATATGGTACAGAAACGATGTATGCTTAATCGAGTTTTATGGACGGCATCATCGTCCATTAGTGCGCGATGGGTTTTTCGAACCGTTTTTTTTTCGATATAAATCTGCACAATTTGCTGACGTTACCAAGACGTCAACCTATTTATGGTAAAATTGCAAACAAGATAAACCATTTAACGCATAACAGTTGTTAGACTATACGTAGCGTGTTATATTAAAAAGTGTTGCCAACTTGAAGTTTTATACCTCTAATGAGAAAATTTATAAAGATACTTCGAACAGCAGAAAGATGGGTTTGCTACATTTAAAAGATACAATAAAAGTATTCAAGACTAACCATGTGAAGGACATTCGTAAATTGGATCAACATCAGAAAGCATAGATTTACAGAAATACTGGATATGATTATAAAAGATCGTCGATTAGACAAGGAATATTCAGTCAATTCTTAGACATCTCTCATTGTACTCAACTCTCTCGTCAACATTTCATGCGCATAGAGATTGATAACCACATTTTTTATTTTGTCATAAGTTATGAGATGACCTTGATGATCAATGGTCTTGAATCGAAACAACAGAGTTTGCTTCAAATAGAGTTGAGATCCAGTTACAAACTTAGCGCTTTTAACATCGCTTTTCTTTTGGACGCGAATGGCTAGGTTGACAGGAAAGCATCCATTCCTGATCAGGACAACTCACATTCCTATACAGTTCAAAAACTTTCGAAAAAATCAGTATCTGAAAGGAAGAACTATTTCAACACCAAGTCTACTTGCAAGGCTAGGCTCCTTTTAAGTTTTATTATTAAGATTAGGATTAACCCAGACTGAAACACTTTCGCCCAATAATTCAGCTATAAAAAAACGACCCTACGTTATTTTATCAAGAGAATTCCCATTTCAGTGACCTGATATCAACCACATTGAGTTGGTGCCTTATATATGAATCGAAGATGTTAAAGAGCCAGTTTGACCTATATCAAACATGTACAAGGAGTCTGAAAAGAAATTTTTTATTTAGTGGATCGATAAAAAAAAAGTAAGCTGTATATAGAAAAAAATTTATTAATTATTAAAATACACTTTCTGGGGATTTATTTCTTAAAAATAATGTCGTCTAAATGTAGACCCTCGCGCTCTTGGTACTCATTTAATCGAACAGTAAAATTGCTTATGACGTCTCGGCAGGTGGACTCAGGGATGGCTGCCATTTCGTGACGGATATTTTCTTTCAAATGCGCCAGTGAAGTCGGTTTATTGGCGTAAACTTTAGATTTAAGGTAACTTCATAGGAAAAAGTCCATAGGGGTTAAATCTGGACTGCGTGGAGGCCAATTTATGTCACCTCTCCGAGAGATCAATTTGCCTGAGAAAATTTCACGAACACGTGGCAGAGACATATTGGAAGTGTGTGAAGTTGCTCCGTCCTGTCGGAACCATGTTCTTTGGTTGTAGCTAGGAAAGTTTTGCAGTTCAGGTACCAAGAAGTTATCTAACATCTCCACATAACGCTCTGAATTCACTGTAACTGCACGCTCCCTTTCGTCTTCAAAAAAGTAACGGCCAATAATTCCTCGCGCCGATATCGCAGCCCATACGGTCACTTTAGGCGAATGTAGGGGTTTCTAATGTTTGCATTTCGGATTCATTGCACTCAAGTAGCGGCAGTTCTGCATATTTACGTGGCCATTAAGATGAAAATGAGCTTCATCCGAAAACAAAATGCTGGTAAACGTTGAAAATCGCTCAATCACCTGATTTACGAAATTAAGCCTCTGACTGGCATCTTGGGGCTTTAATTCTTGCACCAATTGAATTTTGTAGGGATGCAGCTTTAGGTCTTTGTGCATAATGCGATATAATGATGATCTATGCACATTTAAAGCACTTGCGCGCTTCCAAATTCAAAGGTTCGGGTCGTCACGAACAGACTGATTAACATTCTCCACGTTTTCTACCGTTCTTAGTGACCTAGGTCGCCCGGATTTAGATTTATCCAGCGTTGTACCAGTCTCTTCAAACTTTTTAACCCAATGCCGAATGAGAAAAATGGTTGGCGCATCATTTAAGTGGCGAAAACCTCGAATACTGCAGAATGTTCTAAGCGCTTCAGTTGCCGAATCGCCGTTTTTGTAAAACTCTCGCACGCACAACGCGCGGTCTGCTCTCGAGAAACGCCCCATAGCGACTGAATTCCAAAGAGCTAGGCTACCGATTGACATAACCCCCGCGCCCCTCGGATACGTTGTTTCACGCAGTAAGCTAAATAAATACAAAATTTCTCTTGAGACACCTTGTATAATAGCGTATATAGGCTTCCATTATAAGTGTATGTTGGCGGCAGATGTTGACTTTTTCGTAAAATCAATCGGTAGAAAGATTGAAACAACTCAGATGTTATTCAGGCCAAGAGTAAGGATATATTAATCGAGTTAAATAATTAAGGCGAAAATTTCTTCACATGATTATTATTGCAAAAACTGAACGAAAATGTGGTCGAGAATAAAATTTCAACAAACACAATTATTATTACCCGCGTGATCAGACACACATCTTTGTATTTCGTGGGAAGTTTTTGGGGGCAGCAGTTTATATGAAGTATACCTTATCATTTCAGCAAATCTCACATATTATATGTTAACGGTTAATATCTGTGCTAATTTAAAACAAATCAACACTTTGAACATCTATTGAGAGTGATCTTCACTGCGTTTGAACTGAAAACCCATTTCCCATCACAAAAGGATACAAGATACTCGTATGCAATCGACAAGCTTAGGAATCTGCGATTGACGCGAAAAATATCGGAAACGGCAATCGATCTAGAAATCTAAAGCGTAAGAGAATGAATCAATGCAAGATCAAAATGGATAACATGTGGAACTCCAAAAACGACTGATGTATCCACCTACACATCTCACATTCCATATTTGAAACTTCACATCAACCTGAAAAACTTTGAAATAAATGTTTAGTATGAAGAAAAGTAAGCGAATAGTTTTATATGAAAAACGTTTCACTATTTCGTTTCGCAACGAACTAAAACCTGCACATGCTACCCCATTCAGTTCACAAAAATACAAAAAACCCACAACGAGCAATCACAGAATCCACAAGAATTCACAACATTTCCATTTGCATGACCCCACATTGCAACTCAGCAAACGACATCCTTTTTATTCACATTTCATCCCGGCATCTAGTGAAAAGTTTGTACAGAAGTAAGGAATTCAATGTTGCTCTTTTCTTTTCATCCCTCGCCATGTACGGCATGGCACACGTATGTGGAACGGCCTTAATACAAACGTACGTTCACATCTAATACATACTTATGCGGGCATAATAGTCCTGCAGTCTACTGGTTTCACTTCTTGCACACATTCAAATTCCGTATTCAGCACTCCTCATTTATAGGTTTGTCTGGCACACAATGGAAATTTTCACTTGGCATCGGAAGTGTAATTCTCGCAAGACGAATTTATTGTACGATTTAAATTGTCGCCTCGTGTCGGCAACCAGGATTTATTGTCGAAATCACTTTTCTTGCACATTGTGCCAGATTGATTTTTGTAAATCTTATAAAAACTCCAACAGATTGAAAGGAAGTTCGGTGACAATGTCATAGGAACGATGTAAAGTTGAATTCAACACAACTCCTTCAACGGGATTAGGCTAGGATTAGCGAAGTTTAAACTAAAAGATGTGTGTGTTGTTCTTTAGAGGATTGAAAGATTCCTGTGATATGCATTTAGAAATTTTATTAAAAATCAAGGTAGATTTTTGTTACATGAGGACCTCTTTGGATTTAGTTATGGGTAGGTCGAGTTGACTCCTTGATCCCCGCGTGTAACTATTATGAGAGTTCCATCTAGTCAGTCTACAAACCCAAGATTCCAACTCTGTTGTGTTCTGTTCGGTTCCAAGCGAACCATTTTAAACGCTTGTTCATCAGATTTAGAAATCTATAAGAAAAAAACAACGGCTACTACAACCACAACTACTACTGCAGCTGTTCTTGAAACTACTGCTACTACTTCTGCTCATGCTACCTCTTCTTCGATTGTACCCATACTTGACCGGCTAACACGGCTCCCGGTTGCACATCCGCTCTTTTGCTTCTCTCCACACCCGTAAGCTCAAGCACCTACGAAACCTTTACCATAGGAAGCTGCAGACCAGCGCGACCAGAGTAATGGAATCCCATTTGGATTGGTAATTTTTCTCTAATTTCAGAAGTAAATCAAGAAGAACGCTCCCAAAGTGTTTGCCCCAAAGGCAATACAGATAAACTACCCGTGACTATAAACAGTTGTTTGTCGTGACGATAGACTTATCTATTCGTGATTTTCTATCTCTGTCTAGAATAAACTGCCCGGGAGTATTGCTGCTGTTTGGACTTACGCTATGGCTATACTTCATTTCGGTTAACAGCCATTTTGAGTGCCTGTCAACAATCCTGCAATAAATGGAACCGAAAAGAGCTTCAAGATCGCCTTGAAAATTAGAATAAAGCGATTTTTCCTCGGGCTATTTTCGTGTCTTCTCTATCTGAGGTAAATCAAAGACGAGGTCTATATAGAGTCTAAAATTAATTTAGTGGAAATAATCAATAAATTTATACAACATTAAGTGGGCATAACTTGGCTGTTGGAAACAGGTGATCAGCTAGATCACCTGTTTCCTGATCCGACCTCCGATCGGGTGAGTTATATGAGTCGATCAATAATTCTTGTATGTTATTGCTCAAAAAATACATGGAAATTCCATAAAGCCATCGAATATTGGTAATCACGCTCTGGAGTAAATGATTTCGATCTTACAAGAAATTTAAGACAAGGACTTCAATCGCAACAATGTTCATTCAATATAAACAAAATTTCATATATGATGGAAACTTTTTCAGATTCTAAATTTTTGGAAATGCATCTTTTATAAAAATAATTAATTATTTAACACTTCATTATTCGTCTAACGATATATAGGTTGGCACCAAAATGTTAGACAGACAAATACAATTCAATTTCTCACTGGTTTTCAAATGGGTGAATTCAAATGGACTGTGATCAACGTGAAATACCTACGCGTACCCTTATAATCTAAGATTGGCTCAACACATTAGAGTCAAATGGGAACCACCCTAAAACGACCGAGTTGGAGGGAAAACACTGGGGCTTCAAAGTTTACATCACCTTCTGAACTTAGACAGTAGTACAGCGACCAATATCCGCCTTTGGACCATCATTGCAGGCACCAAAAATGTATAAAAGGTAATAAAAGGAGGAATTAGAAATTGAATCCAATTGAATTGCAAAACTAACCTGCCAAACACAGATGCCATCAAGTCCCACTTCTGCAATAGTTGTAATGCCACAACCACAAACCACTAGCTGATTCGTCTTCAGAGGGACCTCAATTGCGAGCGTCAGACTAAATTCTGAAAGTTTTACCACATCCAAGGACAAGACCTCAGTGTTCTGAAACAAATGCAGAGATTGACCTTGTCGAGTAGAAGAAACCTGAATTTAATTCTACCGGTAGTCCTTTGTAGTGACTTTCATGCCCGAGCACTCACCCATTCCTGATAGAGACGTGCAGGAAATAGTAGAGCAATTTACGTCCGGATGTCAACTCGTTACTAAACCAACGGTTCTTAGACGAAGGCAAACTCTTTTACCGAGAAATTTACCGCAACTTAACCGAATTCATAAATTTCAGCACCATACTATATTATTCAAGTCGGATTAGTTTCAATGATGGCAGCCACAGGAGCTATTCCGAATAAAGATTTTGGAAAAATACATATCCTCTTGGACATCGAGTTGGGACTGCAAGCTTTTGTCGGTAACTCCGTGATTTCACAACTAGTACAAGATTCTTAGTAGGCTATCAAAAACGCAAAAAGCAAAGTTAACCTGTAACTAACAAAGCAGGACCTGGATAAACTCCTCAAAATACAACTAGAATAGAAACAATCAAAGTGCAACCAGCAACGGCAACAAAGACATAGATGAATTCATCTGAAAAGGGATAGATACGGTTCGGAATGACAAAAACAACTGCGGAATAAAACGAATGCTTAGGCCTCAGATCGATAAAATGCAATCGTGAAGATGGTAAGAGGCATGCAATCTGTTGGGTGAACCCGAAAAATGAAACAGAATTCAATTTGGAAACAACTGCCGAGCTTCGAGCGAAGAAGAAGAAAGTACTTATCACTTTCTTCTTGATTGTCCAAGTCTGATCAACAAACGCCTCACTTCGCTCTGGCATGGGGGACGACAGAGTTAGATGACTGCTTTGGTTTCTAGACGCTGAAAAGATAGACCTCCGGTAAACAATTACATCACCCAATAGAGGTAAGGAGCAATGGTACTCTGAGCTATGTCCAACTTTGAAGACTGTCCCTGGTGAAAGGAGCATATGAGACTTTATTATCCTTGCTGGATTTGTTAAGCAACAAACATTTTCCGAATATTAGAACTGCAGATGCCAGGTTGGATGCTCGATTTAAAGAAGAATTGTGGAAAAACGAAGACCATTTTGATGAAATTTTGAGGACTATTAAATTTTTTGGACAATCACTTACCAGGGCTTAATTTTAAGTAGCTCGCAAGTGATTGGTGAAGGAATGCACTCCTAATCCGGTCAACATGCTTTTGATGATAGACTGCCAGTAATTAGTAAATATTATGTTAATTGAGACAAAACAAACTTTTCCACAGGCAAAATAAACAATCACCTAACCACCTCAACTAAAAAGAAAACAACTCAAACGCAATTTGCCAATCCATAAATAATAATAAAATGTTAGTAATTTTTTGGTTTTACATTTGATTCGAATTTCCAATTAAATGATCACATTTGTTCATGCCAATTTCATTTTGCTTTCCTGTCTAAAACTTTTCATCATCTCATTCACTTCATTTGTTTTAGTCATCATTCACGAAAATTGTTATCTCATTTATCCATTTAACGCTGTAAGCCGCACGCTTCCCTAAAATAACATTGAGCACAAATAAAATTCTCATTATTTTTCGTCAAATATGATTTATTGCATTCTTATCAACTTCTACCTCGATTTCAGCCGAATCCTTTCGTTTCATGCACGGAAAATCTAAAGTTTTTTCACCTCGTCCAAAGTTTTCACCCTCTTCCAAAGAGTTTGGCAGTTGTCTGAAAATATGAATTTCAAGAAAAAAGTTCCCCCAGATAAATATTAGAACGCATACTTATTCAGAGTTTCTGGTAGTAACAGACAGCAATAGGATCCTCCCAGTAAAAGTACGCTTAACACTATGGATGGCAGTGGCTTGAAAAATTTCGCCAAATATATGATGTATGCACTAAAAAATGTCATGGCATATCCTGCCAAGTGAACAGCTCCAACTCCTTGTCCTCGAACAGCTGTTGGTATTAGTTCAGTTGCGTATTGCGCGCTGGATTCATAGGAAATGGAAACGCCAAATCGTGCAATGAAAATCATCGACGCCAGGAGAATTGCATCCTGATACTCTTTCTGATACGCTATTATTGCTCCGGTCGCGGTAGTGAATATGGCTCCAAACAACAATGACCCGGATGCCATTGCTTTCCGTCCAACACGATCCTGGAGGAGAATCATTGCTATGGATGCTGGGAACACAGCTAAGGAGCTTATCGAAAACATCACAAATGGAGACAATCCCATTCCTTCTACGTTACGGGACACAACGTCGTAACAAAGTGTGATGACCATTCTATTAAGGATGGGTTGAAATGAAAATGGAACCATTGTTTCAACATGCCATGATTATAGATAATAAAGTTCCTAAAATGTGCAATTTTAAAGAAAAATTATATACTCACGACTTGAAGAATAAGATAAAGGTGAGTTTTCGCAGCCGTGGCGTCTTGAACATTCCAATGAAGTTGTCCCGTTTAACGCCAACCGCAACATCCTTGCGATAGTAATCTACAAATTCCTTGAAGACACTATCGCTCACTGTTCGACCATTGATTCGTGCGACCCTTTTCAGACATTTCACAGCACCATTAAATTTGTTACGAGTGAGCAACCATTGTGCACTCTCTGGCAGGATCAAGTAAATTAGCAAAACTGCTGAGAGAGGCAACGAGGCTAAGGTCAGATATGATTTCCAATCGCCCACCCACGCTGCTAGCCATGGCGCTATCACTAATCCTGTGCTGTAAAAGATTCCTGCACACAAGTTGAGACCGAATGTTCGCATAGAAGGATGAAGATATTCCATAACTAAATACAAAATAAAGTCAGAGCAACAATCATAAAATATTCTGATTCAATATGATATATATAAAATAAAAGAAATATAAAATAAATATATGAAATATTAAATAAAATATATTTATAGCTGAACACTGAAAATGTTTTCACTCACCTAAAATATACATTAGACAGTAATTGGTATCTGCCGCAAGTCCTGATATCAGACGGCATATTCCAAATGTTGTTGCTGTTCTCGCGAAGGTGGTGAAGAAATCTCCTATAACCCCGGATAAATTCGAGATGACAATTGCTGGTAGTCGTCCAAATTTGTCAGAGAGGATGCCGTAGATCAATGTTCCTGTCATTGAACCAACAAAGAACATTGATTGACCAACAGTGGATTTAAATGCGGAATCACATACCCAGTTAAGCTGCAAATTGAAAGAAAAAGCAAATACTTCAGGATGAGACTGAGAAAATGGACAAGGCGAAAGTTTTACAGCATTATTATTTTACAATAACGGAATTATCGTATAAACCAGAGCAAAAAATACCGGAGCTTGTTATCTAATATCATATGAATTCCCACATATCTGGCAGCACTTACCTACTTTTGTCAGACGACATATGTTTGAAAGATGACATTTTAGGCTAAATTTTGTATGAAGACAGTTGTGTTAATTACAGTTAGTGAAAAAAATCTATGTTTATGTGAGAATAAAGCGTAAAAACGCGGCAAAATATGTCAAAAATCTTGTGCGGTGATGATTCTGGAGTTTCTTCTTGATTTTCTCAAGGAAACGATATTATATACACATCGCACGCAGCAGAAAAGCTGAGAAATTTTCGCAATTGCTGGAACAAAATGTACACTCAAGCTTTCAGGAAACAGTACCAAACATCAACCACATGACAAGATGGAATTATTTAAAGAGAGCATCAATATATCAACCCTACGAATTCTTTTACTTGGGTAGAAGAAAAACTCGGATATCTTGGAATCCAACATGTAAAAGGCTTGTTCTTTTGACATCCTAAATCTTTTCAGTTCCATCCATAAGATCTTCCAGCTGATTCAGGTGGTTAAATTCGGCCATTATCACCGTTCATTCTTCTTTAATTTCTGCTTTCCAAAATTTTGAACGAAGTCATCCTGAGCTTTGAGTTCAGTTTCATCTTGATGGCTTGGTCACAACAGCCATATTTGAGATTTAAAGTACTCACAGTAACCCACTTACATCCCGATAAACCTTCAGGACATAAGCAGGTCCAAGATCGAACTTGTATAGCAAACAATGCCAAAAATACAGTCTATCGTTTTCCGAAACCGACAACAACCTCTGTCAATCCGAGGACCTGGCCTGGTATCGTTTGACCCATCACTTCAGGCTAAGCATAATGGTGCCTTCGGGTTACAGGAATTCCTTCTCTAGTGACAAGGGAAGGAAGAGAACTTTTAACGCAGAAATCTCTCCACCCTCAACCCTTTGAGACGATCGGGTTTGCCTTTTAGCTTTTACAAATTCGCGAGCGTTATGTGTAACTTTATTCCATTTGTGTACCGATTTCAGGATGTCTTCGATCTGAATCTAGCTCTTCCCCTTTTTCAGTAAGATCACCACGCAGTCTGTTACATCTTCTGCATGAAAGTAAAATATGACAGGCGTCATCCTTCGCTCCAATGCAGAATATGCAATCTGGAGACCGTGGTTATTAATCTTAAACAGCTAAGATCGTGTCCGCTCAATAGCTGGGTCAGGTAGGAGTCAAATTGATCATTCTTCTGACTAAGCAAAACGCTATGATCCTTGATAAGCTGCACAGTCCACTTTCCTTTTGGCTCACGTTCCCAAAAATTTTGCCACTCATGAAGAGAGTGTGTCGTATTTCATCCGTAGTGACTATTTCTTTGTTACCTTCTCGTCTATCTAGCGAAGGTGAAGACATTTCTGAAGTCCAGCATTTCTAGGAGGAGTACACATCGGTTGGGGCAATAACGAAGCTCCGTTTGTTGGACCGCAGTCATCTTCTCCCCAACTGCATCGACAGCATAGCGCTCGGTTCTGAAACCGTACTGCCGTAGGTTTATGTCCTCAGTGATACGGATAACGTCAGTGAGTCTTCCTTTTATGAATTTATAGAGCACTTTTTCGGCTGTACCTGACTCGGGATTATAGTTCCACTCGCTCATCAGCACTAGTTTTGTCGGCTTCCATTGCTCAGTGAAACTCCTTCTCACAAGCAAGCGATAGAAGTTCTGAACAGCAAATCAGGGATAAGTGATGGATCAATTTCAAAACAATGGCCGTAGTACCCTCTAGTCTTGGAGCCTTCCTCAACAACATGCGAAGAACTACTCATTTCAGTTCAGTCCTCGTAAAAAGTGAACAGTATACTGGTCTTTCATTCGAAGCAGCTTCAACAGGGACGGGATGTGTCAGGCAGGTAGCCCTTCTTGGCAGGTAGCCCTTATCTTGTCAATCTTTTCGGCTTCGTAGACAGAGTGCACCTGTAGGACACTGAACTTCTGCATAACCACCTTTTGCCCAGGTCCCATAAATTCCTGTTTACATCTTCAACGAGGTTCTGGAAATGGTAGGTCTTACTTATGTTAAAAAGTCCGTGAGAATTTTTTCTTGACAAGCGATATACTGCCATTTTTGAGCAAACCTCATCCTGAGTTCCCACCTGAAGTCCATCATCTCGTCGATCATCTCGTCGGATTATGTGACACCATCTTCGTTTTTCGAAACTATATTGAGCATCTCGTTAGTGCATTCAACAAGAAAGAGGAGGGCAGCGTGAGCGGGAGTTTTCGAATATTGTAGCAAATCTCAAATGCAACGAACTGATTGTCGCGGGCCGAATAATCTTCTAGAACTCTCCCTTTATGCCACTCCAAGAATCTCACGTGCGGATGATACCCACGCCCCCTAAGCGGTGGAAAGTAGGGTGTTGATAATATTTACCACGACTAGTTCAACTCTAGCTGTCATCCCCAGGATTCGTTTCTCCCTTCCATTCAAAAGATACAGCGTCGAAACCTCCAGTGAAATTAACGTGGCCCTAGAAGCTTGAGATAACGTCCTCCAATGAATTTCTTTTTATGATTGACAGTCCAAATAAAACCAATATGGGAAAACCGATGAAAACTTTGGCACTCAGTGAATATATTGGACCCTTTTTCCAATTTTTGTTTTGTTTTCATTCATTTGATGCGCTGTTTTGTTTTGCTTCACTATTGTTTCAGGAGGGAAAATTCGTTCTCGGTTGTTAACAAGCGTGACAAGGCAGATGACGTTACCAGGATAGACTACCTAAAGAAGTGGCCTTCTCGCGTTAATAGGTAGCTTATCTGTGCCATATTTCGAGCCGAATTGATTAATGCATGAGGCCAGTCCATCCTGTTTTTTAAATTTCCCATTCCTTGTTTCAGACTGGTGTTTGTGTGAAAGGCATCGGTTTGTTCGTTGTTAACTTGGAAGGACACGAGGAGTTGTTGATTTCTCTTTCATTATGGTCACGTGGACTTATTTCGCCGAAAGACAAGGCATTTGCTACAGGACCGTCAATTTTGTCCTTTCTTGAACCGAAAAATTGAGATGGACGTCAATATTGGACTCCTGGAATTTCGAAAGTACTTGCTTGTCGGTACTTAACTGCTCCCTCAGCTTTCTACGAATGTAATTTGGTTCTTCCCAATTATATTGCTCGCACACGATGCGGTCCTTTTTGCTATTACATTTGACAGTACTGTGTATGCTGAGAAAAGAAATGATATTCTTCAGTAGTTAGCCGCAGTCCCTCTTTAGCCATTTTTTGTGGATAGGGAATATAGTTGGTTGGTTTCACTTACTCCGCATTTGCTCTTGATTCCAATCTAGTAGGATCACTGTATGAATGGCTATTCGAACGCCCCTACCACCATTTTGGATGAGCTCAATTCGAATCTCATCTATGCCTGCGGTTCTGTTATTCGTTTGGGATTCGATGGCACAACATACTTTATCCAAAAATTTTGAGGCCAAATGAATCTTTTCAGGGTTATCTATTGGTTCCGTCCCTCAAATCGTTGATACATTAAAGAGTGGCTATCTTTGAGCTGTTCATCTATTCAGCAGATGACTATCTTATTAGCAGATACACAAAATTCTACTGTTTCGATGCAGATACCATTCTCTGTATCAATGATTATAAAGTTTGATTTTTAAGTTTATTGAACAATCAATAGTTAAGCACGATAAGTGCAAACGGATTGATTTTCCGGCTCTTCAGCTCTACTTACTGCAATGATAGTGCATGTCAGGATCATTTTCTTGGATTTGAAATTTAAACTTGAAATGAGTTTGCAGCTTACTTGACTAGTATGTAATTAGATCTTAATTAATGCTGAAGATATCCTGGCTTTAACCAGAGCAACCGTGAGAAAATCATCAATACGGAAGAGGAATGGAATGGAATATGTGTCCATCAGCTAGAAAAGTTAATCAGTAGTGTCAAGCTTTTGATTATAAAGTGACAAGCTGCAGCATCACATATTCCAAACAACGAAACATTCCACGAATTAGCACAGCAACCTTTTATAAGTTATGGCATCTTAATCATTTTAAATTTATAGACCCATGGCCCACAAGATAACATTATTTCATTCATTTCCATTTCTCTTCATTTACTTAATTATTCGCTGGGAGCTAGATAAAGTCATAATAGTGCTTGTTTGGCAAATATTTTTGATTGACAAATAAATATTGGTCTAGACTGGTCTTGTTTTGGTTTGAAATGTATCTCGAATCGACCGAGCTTCAATATGAATATAAATTGTGGATTTTAACCCCCTTCGTTTGAGAATCATTTATCACACGTGACTTCACAAATATTTTATCAACATTCAGAAACTTTATAGTACTCACCTCGGCAGTCATACTCTGATAACCGTACTCCAGATTATAAATCCATTTATCACAGGTTTTTGTACTGAGTATACCCCTCCCGTCAACGACGTCATCTAATTTGGTACAGGAAGGGTCCTCAAAGTCTACATAAACTTCCCGTATTTCATCGAATGTCATATTCTCCAATTTTTCATGGTGGCACCTTTAAAATTGATCATTTGAAAATATTTGAATGTTCACCAAACCGTTTACTATCATATCAACTTACCAATGTTCGGGCACAAAACTTATGATTGTCTGCGAGAAGTAGTGCATAGACACCATTAAATTAATAAAGGCAAAAAAGCTTAAAAGGATCAATTGGAATCTGTGAAAATTTCCGCATTTCTCGAGCACTGTATCGAAGTCCATTTTGTTCCATTCAACTTTAATCTAATTTTAGTTTCGCCTTGAATGAAACGATGATAGTAATTAGTAATCTTTATTACTTATGATATCTCTTATCTTTGTTCTTAATTTTTCACCACACTTAAACAATAAAAAAAAGGAGATATTATTAATCAGCTGTGCCGATTCCGATGCACTATCAACGGATGAAAACAACAAATTGTCTGACAATTTGTTGCCTTTTCGAAATCCAAATCATGCTGATCAATTGATTAATTTATTTTTATCGAGCAATTCAAAATGTATCGACCGCTGTCTTGGACGACTCTTAACAGTGGCGACATCAGCCAGCATCTTGATTTAATCGAAATGATTGCATGCGTTCCTGTATCTTAATTGCATCGATTTACAAAGTGTGATGTATTAATTCGCCTTGAAATCTCACACACATGAATTGAACGGGTAGCATTGCTTCAATGTGATACACAAATCGATTAGGAGGGCGCATGGCAATCATTTTGCCAATGTGGAAAATTTCATTTAATCAACATAATTCGTATTGCATAAAAGGATAATGACTGTCTGTCATGTGTGTCATGCCGTAGATCATGATGAAACAAAAAAAAATTAAGATAATTCGTGCTTGCACACAAATCCGTTGGCAAGGGATCTGTTTGATTCTATTGTTTCGAGCTCAAGAATTATCTATCAATCTTTACTAGGTGTATGCAAATGAAAGTGCCTTTTTTTCTTCAAAAATACATGTTTATTTCGAAAAAATGGTTACAAATTCAATCTTCGAAGTAATTGCCATCGCTAGCTACACATCTTTCCTATCTCTCAGGCAATTTATGGATGCCTCGCCAAAAATTCAATTCGGTATCCACAAATTTTGACGGAGCGTGGCCGCGTTCTTCGTTTGTCAGATCGAAATCACCATCACGGAACTTTCGAAACCACTTTTTGCAATTGGATTCACTAAATGCATGGTCCCCGTAAGCTTCTACTAGCATTCGATGAGATTCAAATGAAAGCAGAAAACTAATGCTTCCCGCAAATAAGCACTTTGTGGCACAAAAATCGACATTTTTAATACCAAAAAATATGCGTTGATGTTTGAAACTTGTAATGTTACGAATTGGATATTGTTGACAGATGCCAAAAACATAAAAAATGACAGTCGATACGGTTTGAAAGTTTATACATGTGTAGATTTAGCTATTGGAACACAGAGGGCACTTTCATTTGCATACACCTAGTAACGGATCCTTATTTTCCTGGTTACCACTTTCCGATGTGCCTAGAGCGCCTTGACCCAAAGATCTTTCCAATAAAGTCAATGATGCTGTCTGGCTTCAGGCCTTTCCGACAATTTTGCAGCTCCTGGGTTCCTTCTGTGGCGCAGCGCTTTGCAATGCGCTTGCAGATTCACTGGCGTCTCCTTCGCAAAGTTTCGAAAGAATCTGCACTCGTAACTCGCTTTCAGAGTCATCTTTTGGATGTCATCCGAGTGAGCAATGGCGCCTGAAGGACCCTCAGCTTTCTTAGGTTCAATCCGATGCACGCTCAGAAAAATTTTACTACCATATGTTGAGGTGAGTTTTTGACATAACTAAAGGTTATTTTTTGAAACCGTGACAAAATAGAATGCCAGTTAACAGTTTACTTTTAGTAATCTTTTAATATTTTCGCCCTACAATTATGACTATGAAGACGCTCTTTCTGAACCACAATTTCACCCCAAGTCGACGAGTGAGTTTGTCACATCTTAGTTTTTCATGGATCTCGTAAGATCGTATTAAAGTGACACAATAAAAACCCAAGATAGTTAATCTCTAATCAGTAAACCAATAATATCAACACAAACAGATTATTTTGAATCCTTTATTTGTAATAATCAGAAAGAAAAGTAGAAAGAGCTCAAGCTAGTTTCCAACACGCGTCCCTGCCGCTTCTCATCAAGTGCCAACTCACAGGTCGGGACGCATCCATTGGCACTACCAGCTAGATGGATGCCGTCTGGTTATTTCACTTCCTATCATTACTCTCAGCTTGAACTTGTCTTATTTTCCAAATTACCTTTGGTGGGCTTTATGATTTACAGAAGCTTTTTGTTTTAAATTTTGACAGATATAGATTTCGGAAGTAAGAGAAAACGTTTGACACTCAAGAAGGGTGCACCTTACTCCCAAAATATATATCTGTCAAATTATAACAAAACATTGCATTTTGAAATAGAGTATCAACGAATAAAGGATAGTTTGGAAGTACTAAACACGTGAAAATACACACTGTCGATTATATTCTTCAAAATAATTTCAATTATAAACAGCCTTCAAATCACAAGAACAAACGATCTTAGTCAATTAGAAACTCTTCTTTGGTACTTCAGATCCGTTTAAAATGTCTCTTCGTGAGAAGTTTTTATAATGTGGTTGAAATATCAATTTAAGTCCAGTTAAGGAGGTCACTTCCAATGAGTCACACTGTTCACAATCGCCGATTTTAAGACTTTTTTTCTTCAAAAGCGTTAACTTTACCTGGCCGAAGTTTGTTATCATGACTAACAGCTACGTTACCACCGAATTTGCCTTTGATTATTATGTTTTGCGGACCAGTAGCTTTTTTTGTTAGGTTTTGTGAGTTTTTGTTAGGTCGCATATCACTGTCCGAACTTTCATCTATTCGTGGAGGTGATTAGGGATTTTCAGCGCTCTCTGCATAAGAAACGTGTCCCTTGCTTTCACAATTGCTCAAATTCACTATTGCTGTCAATCCCACAGCTGGAGCTGTAGGATGTGTCGATTGGTCTTGGTGAACTACCCCTGTCAAAATCAAAGGCTGCGGAAAATTATCGGTAGGGGATTTATTGCATCAAATGTGATACTTCTTCCTGCAGATTCTTCGACTTTTCTTCTTTTGCTTCATCTTCTTCTTCTAATAATTCTCGTAGGTATTATTTTCTGTCTTTTTGAAGTGAGATTTCTAATAAAGCTTTCTCCGACCAACTCTCTGTTGGCAGGCAGACTTTCGATGACTTGTATAAGGAGTCTGTTCAACCCTTTTTGTCGATTTAATGCACAAATCACACATTTATGAAACTCAATTTTTAAGGTTGTTTAATGACCTGCTTTCAGTAGACCTGGAAATTTATTGCCTCGGTACTTGTAAGTACTGACTGTTGCGCACCTTCTCATCCCAAGTGGCACCACCGTCTTTCCGCCGCACCACGCAGAAATGACGCACCACAGTCTTTTCGGCGATGCCAGCTCCTCGACAGCAAAATCGTGAGGCATAGTCTGCCACTGCACGACTTGCACTCCCGGAGACAGGGAGAGTGGACCACATGGTCATTTTTACCGTGAGTTGTAATCTTAATCGAAATTCATCCGCAATAAATCAAATCGAATAAAGTGCGTTTCTTTTGTACTTGCAAACCTCTTTCTATGCTTTTTTAAATAGAAGGAAGCATGTAGCATCAAGGGGTTGCCAAATGTGGGGTTGCGTTTGGGACCAGAGTTCTATAAAAACGTCATTTTATTGGCAAAGCTGGTTCACCTGAATGTTAATGTGTGGGCTGAGAATGTCGTAGAATGAGAATGTGAATTGGGAGCAGTAAATTTTTCACCCAGTCTTCGGAACATACGACGGAACAAACCGTCTTTACAGGACCTTTACAGGACCATTTTCAACTTAACTTTCACATATTCTTTACGTTTAAAATGGAGTTATTACATCTACAGCACTTTCACATATCATAATTGACGGCTTCGATTTTGATGATTTTTTATGTTTCCGAGATAGTTGTTGCCCCTTCTAACAGGCACTTTGCTTGAACTAGGATCATCCGCAAGACACATTTTATCAAAATTGAAGACGTTCCCTGCGGGAATATCCACAATCTCTGAGATTGAGATGGTTGAAAAAATAATTTATTACTTCTTCGTTGACGCTCGTACCATCGTGAGTATTATTTCTGGACGGTGGATTCGAAATTTTCGCCTCATGTCTTTTGAGAAAGGAGGATGGCCACTCAGGTCCTGGCATGAAACAAATGTCACCAGTATTTTTAGGGCGTAGTTTAGTTAGCTTATTTGTATCTATAATTCTGGGAATTCCGTACTAAGTTCCAGCTGCTCGGATGATGATTGTTCCATTACGAATTCCTTCCAAAATCCGCTCTAGTTTTTGGCTTGTCCCAGGATTTCAAACGTACTGACGTGCCGTACTTAAGTGTCAAGAAAGGGAACACAACAAAAACCACTCAATTTGTTATAGATCAAATAAATGCGACTCCAACGTACTAACTTTGTGCCTTAAAGTCGCCTCAAAATTTTACATGGGTCTATACATATAAGTGACCGTAACTCTTAAGCCGCTTCATTGAGAGTTTAGAATGTTTTCTTTTTCAAAAGCCGACTCTACTAGCCATTGAAAAGCATATTCATACTGGCACCCTTTCATCGCAGTTTATGGTAATAGACGTTGAGGAAGAACTTCAAGTCCTGGAAGTCCTGCAAGTTTAATTTATGCCCATTGCATTCTCTTTCCTCATTTACCTAAGACTTTCCCTCTCGTTGGGACACGCTGAATTCTGTCGAGTGGAAATGGTTTCAAAAAGTTTGTCTGCAAATTTTCCTTGTAAAATGGTCAATGGAGGGTAAGGGTAGATCATTGTTACTCAAGGCCCCTGTCTGAATTTTAGGGGCTCGCCATTTTTTGAGCCGAAATTTTTTTCAGTCGTATGTTACGAAAAACCCCACAATATTCTGGAAGGTATGGACACTATCAAATCGACAAGGACACATTTGAATCACAAATCACGTATCCAAAAATTAAAATATATGAATTACCAAAAATATCTTCACTAACTAATCGCATCGAAACCTGGAAGTTGGGAAAGAGATTAAGGAAAACTATACCAAAGCTGAATAAATTTTAAATACTTTATTTCCATCCTTTTTTGAGAATATATTTAAAAATAAACCTTAAATTTTAGGTATAAATAAATAAATATTCAGTGTCCCTGTCGACATACAAAAACAGTGGAATTTAACTGAATACTAAGGAATACTATTATTTCATGTGAATACTTTGCAATATTCGTTCTCCAATCGTTAGCTTAAAAACGATTTTGAACACCGCAAAAAATAGAGTTGCGGTGCTACTTCTCAGCAATCATATAATACAGGATGAAAGGAGTTTAACTTTGCAGATTGAAACAAAGAGAATATTCTTATTTTATTATTTAGATGTTCATGTTATCTGATCCTTCGTATGGGAGCTGTTTTTATTGGTCTAGTTTTTAGGGATTAGAGGACAGAACACTGGATACTAGAGATATATCTGCGCAGTGATTCTTGGATCAAAGTCCAGGATATACTCGAACATATGGGCCTTCTGCTGGAATATGAGCGCAGACGGCTTATAATTATAAAAATGCTTTTCTCCACGCTATGATCCTCGTGTGAGATAATATATATTTTAAGCCAAAATATGCCAAAAACAATATGGCAATTAGTCTCCTAGAGAGTTTAAAAAGGTGTGGACATCGGTGTATAACTCGATAATTTATGGAAAGGACTGAATCACCGACAAAATTCCATGATGATGGTTCCTCGCGTACAGTAGTTTAGAAATGAAGGATAAAGTCTATAATAAACGGACTCAATAAACTGCATAAATAGTTTGAAAATAATAAATCGATACTTCTACTCCTTGTTCTCATCTTTTATTTTAAATTTGGTGAGACCTCAAATAATTGCTTTAACTGATTCTCATGATACCTCAAGCTCTGATCGTCCAGATTGCATTCCACTCCTTAAACAAAGACCTATGCTGTACATTATGTAGACATATGCAGACATAAGATATACTGTAGAGTCTAAACTAAAACAGCCGATGCTATTGATGAATTGGCATTGCTTGGGAAGCACAATATGAAAAACCACACGAAGGACAATACCGAATTCCGTTTACTGGTTATGCCTAACTCAAAAAAGCGTGAAGAGTGGAAAGAATAAAATTACCAAAAAATGTCCTACTCTAAAGCCAGAAAATGAATGCAAGCTGATAAATTGATTTCAACAGTTTCTAGGAAATTTAGGCCCAGAAAGAATTTTAGACCCAGATATTTTCTCATTGAAAATCAGGAAAACTCGAGGCGTAAGGAAAAAAGGAAGGTTAACTAACACTGCTACTAATACTAAACCCAAAACTTACCTGACCTCCAACTAAACACAACTTAAATCGCTTGGAATCTGTTTCAACTAAGCACTCTGAATATTATTTTCAAAGCAAAGGATATTCACTTAAGGAAACTCAACACCGTACATCTCTCGT
Organism: Stratiomys singularior; assembly: GCA_954870665.1. Lineage (NCBI taxonomy): Eukaryota > Metazoa > Arthropoda > Insecta > Diptera > Stratiomyidae > Stratiomys > Stratiomys singularior. The sequence goes on along the minus strand of OX940878.1, from coordinate 157,373,589 downwards.
AGCACATATCACCTCCTTGAGACACATTTGAGATCTACGAATTCCACTTTCAAAACAGAATTGGTTCCTCGTTCTGTTAATGGTCACAACAAACTATTTCCGCATTAGTTCACAATCAGACTGCAACTAGATCCTATCGTCCGTTGTCCGATATTTTGTTACCATGAATGATACCAGGTATGATATCTATTGTTTAAGAAATCCATTTTGATAAAAGAAGATCCACCAGATCTGCTTCAAAGTATGTGGTTAGCTGATTATCTTTTCGGGAAAAGTGTATATAAGTCGGACGTGGTAAAGTAATTTTGTATGTTGGTCCGACACGATTAACCAAATCTGAATGTTTGATTTTACTTGAAGTAGAATCATATATTTTCAGGACATAGATTGAAATTAATATCGAAAATTATCGAGTAATAAAAAACAATATTGAAAACAATTAAACGAATTTCCAAGAGTATGTACTACATACTCCACTTCGAATATTTTCTCTTTACTTGTAGCACAAAGTGATGACAATTTAGAAAGGTTCCTGGTTGGTCCCTAGTTCCTGTCAAAAAAGTTCCCGATCAAAAACGTAAACATATAAATATAACACAGGAGAAGTTAGACGGAGAGCTACAGCGGCGCTTTTCACGATGAAAAGACTAGTGGGGAAAACTTGGGGAATAAAACCCAAAATTGCCCACTGGACTTACACAACAGTAGTGAGGCCAATTACCACTTACGGGGCATTGGTTGGGTGGCAGGCACTACCAAAAAGAACCATTGAAAAAGAGCTAGAGAAGATCGAAGCCACCAGCGAATGGCCTGCCTTGGCATCACTGGTGCCATTAGCTCTACGTCAACTGCTGCAATGGAGATAATGCTTAATCTCATGCCACTCGACAAATTCATCTTCAGAGAGGCATCACTTGCGAGCATCAGATTAAAATCCACATATGGGTTATCTAACCACACTCAAACGGGGCACGTATGCGTTTTGGAAAAAATGGAGAGAATGGCCCCGTCAAGCAAAAGCAATAGGCCAAAGGTATAGCATAAGCAAATACCTTTGCATGGCGACTAAGATGTCTAAAACATTGGTGATAAAATTTCCCTAATTAGTTCTTTAAATGCCATTATAAAAAGTTTTTTTTTGTGGTAGGGAGGTGAAGGCTGTTTACGCCCTGAGTTTGGGACTCCCAGACGCAAAATGCTTTTGAACTACACACTAAACACCTCCCAAGTTAACCTGAGAACCTTGCCTGGACCCGTTTGACACATTACTCCGGGCTACGCCTCGTGTTCCGACGCCTAGAGGCGCCTTTTGATTATGGGAATCTCTTCTCTAACGGGAAGGACGGGAGAGGAAGGAAGTGCTAGAAAAAAAATCCATCCATCCCCGGTGCCCCCCAGCGCTCCAATAAAACTTTTTTCAATATCAGCACTGCCCGAGCATATTGCGCCACGCGATTCCAATTGTCAACTGTTTTCAGCATTACTCCGACGATAGTTTCCAGACAGAGCTTTCCAATTTCGCTGAGTAGGACCCCTCGCTGCTGGGTCCACCTTTCGCAATAGAAGAATGTGTGACAGGCGTCATGCGGTTCACCTGCACAAAACACACAGTTAGGAGACCGTGCTCTGTCAATTTTGTACAGTTAGGACCGAAACAACCGTGCCCGCTTAAGAGCTGGGTCAAGTAGAAATCGGTCTCACCATGCACTCGACTGAGCCACGGCCTCAGGTTAGGAATCAGACGTGCAATCCACCTTCCCCTTGTGTCTTTCCCTCTAAATTGTTGCCAATCGCTGAGAGAGCAACGTCTCTCTTCCCTGGTGATCTCTTCTATTCGATCTTCGCCTCCGCGCAGGTAAATACTTCTGCGCTCTCTCGCAAGGAGGGTGATGGGTATCACCCCTGCGATTACCAGCACTGCCGCCCCGGAGACCGTTCGGTATGCGCATGCGATTCGCAATGCTCCTTGTCTCTGCATCTGTGCAAACCGCTTCCGGTGTAACTCCTTCCTGAGAGCGTCGCCCCACAGTTCTGATCCGTAGAGTAGAAGCGATGGCACAACGCTCATTAAGAGTTGTCTCGTTGATGTGGTGGGCCCCCCTAATGTTGGCCATTAATCGGGTGAGTGCCATCACACGCGCTTCAGCTTTGTCAGCTTCTGCCCTGATTTGTTGGGAAAAACTCATCTTCGAATCTATCAGGACGCCCAGCTACCTTACTGATGATTTATATTTGGCCAGCTCGTCCCCTATACTGATAGGCCGTACTCTGGGGATTCTATTCTTCGTTAGGATGACCACTTCGGTTTTTTCCAGTGCCAACTTAAATCCGTGAGCGGTCATCCAGTCCATTACCCTCCGCATTAACGTATTAAGTCTGAGTTGCGCATGGTCTACTGTGCGTCCAGCGACCAGCGTCGCGACATCATCCGCATAGCCGATCAAACGTGATTCTTCCGGCAATTCAAGCTGCAGTAGTCCAACGTAGGAGATGTTCCACAGGTGCGGGCCAAGGATAGAGCCCTGAGTGACACCTGAAGTAAGATTTGTACTTCGCCTACCCTCCTTCGAGTCGTAGAGTAGGCTGCAGTCCTTCAAATAGTTCCTGAGAATCCGCATCAGGTACACTGGTATTTGAAAACGATTTTCTAGCGCTTCCAGAATATCTACCCATCTAGCGCTGTTAAATGCATTTCGGACATCCAGAGTAACCAGCAGGATGACCCGTCGTGTGGAAATACTGTGAGACTCCGCGCGTTGGACTGCGCTCACTACTTCTCCAATTTCATCGATGGTGGAGCGGTCTGCTCTGAAGCCATACTGCCCTGGCAATACGAATCACGTCAGCGAGTCTTCCCCTGATAAGTTTTTCAAAAACTTTTCCGGCCGTGTAAACCATACACAGTGGGCGGTATGCAGCTGGCGACTCGGGATATCCTTTTCCCTTCATGAGCACAAGTCTCGCCACCTTCCAGCACTCTGGGAACAGCCCTTCGCGCAGGCGTGCGTTGAACATGCGGAGGAGCAGGTCAGGGAAACAGTGGAAGACAATTTGTAGCACCTCTGCTGGAATCCCATCTGGTCCTGGAGCCTTTCTGGCCTTCATAGACAAGACTGCTATCTCCAATTCCATCTTCGTGAAAAATGGAATTTCCGTTGGTGTTTCATAGTGAACGGCTTCAACGATGACGGGATGGATGGGGAAGAGCACCCGCACGATTTCGTCTATCTTTTCTGCCTCATATGAGTGAGGTGACCTTTGGACACCGTGCTTCCTCATTACTATTTTGTAGCCCAGGCCCCATGGGTCTCTGTTCACGTCATTATCAAAAGTTTAGAACAAGAAATTTTATGAATGGATCTTCTGACAACTGCCAACAGCAGTAATAAATATAAGGTATTGTAGAAAAATGTTTGTAGTAGCCACTGAGGAAGAATCCACAATAGGTTTCGAAATACGTATTTGGAAAATAATAAATTTTATTTTATAATTTATTATATTCCATAGCAAAAAATCATCCTACAACCAATAGAAAAAACATATTATTGCAATTCTGAGCCAATTCAAGCTTACGATCGTTCGATTTAAGAGTTCTGTTCACAAAATTAGTAACATTTCTTAAACATTTTCGCAACTTCTAAAATACTTTTTAGCCAATACACCAAAATCATGACATCTTCACTATTTGCAAGTTGAAACCACATATTTTAATAACATCACAAGAAGCGTCGTGCCATTCAACGTGCTTCCAAGTTGTAAATATTTCACAAAAATTGTTCAAAACAAGCACTAGATGCTGATTAGTATAAACAATTGGATGTAGTGAAGTACAAAGAATATAAACAAAGGACTTTTTGTTCAAAGAAAATAATTTATTATTACAAGAAGAATGAAGAGTAAATGTTTTCCTCGTAAATATATATAACTTTGATAAGGCTTTAGACATTAGAGACATATCAACTGGGTTAAACTTCTCGGTTGGTATGCAAAGAAGTTTAGTGTGCATTAATCAAAATTTAAATATGATAAAATAATAAACATATGTTCTCTGGATAATGTGTCAATGTGTCGTGATACAATTGATGGATTTATTCATGCGAAATTCGGTTGTATAAATAGATATTTTTGGATATCTAGTCTCGTAGCTTCATTGATCCTTGTCATGCTTTTCTCGGCCACATGTTACTCAGTTTGAAGAATGAATGGCATATACAATCTCTGCATAGGACGATAGGACCGGCTACATGAAAAAGGATCCATGTTGAGCAACTATTTTGGGTCAATTAAGGAGGCACGCGTAACGTTATAAACGATTCACATTGAACTTCTGAAAAGAAAGCTAACTCCACACTTCTGCTTAGATAGTACATAATTGTCTGATAGTGCTGAAGATCAATCAAAGATACAAAGATGTTCAGGATCTACAGCCCCTGGCCATTGAATTCGAACAACATACAACAATGCGGTTCAGGATAGCCAAAACCAACAAGAAGAATATTCAATGGACTTCTAAAAAACAGAAAAACAGCCTCTGAATACGAAGAAAATTCCAAGAAGTGATCAGTGGATCCTTCAGTGTGCTTTGGAATACCGCGACGCACCTTTGAAAACGATGAAAGCAAAATCAAAAGAAATCGCATTGCGTGTGCTGTGTCTGTTAGCGAAAGTGTTTTTTTTTTGTTTTGATTTTTTTGCCTAGGGAGGTGAAGGCTATTTACGCCCTGAGTGTCGGACTCCCGCTACTGGACTACTAACTAAACACCTTCCCTGTCACACCGAGATCCTAGCCTGGAACTGTTTGTCACATTACTTTGGACTAGGCCTCATTAATCATCGCTTAGCGGTGCCTTGAGGTTGAGGGAATAGGAATAGGATAGGAAGGAATTGCGATTAGAGAAAATTGCGATTATTAGAGAATTGCATTACAGAGATCCCCCCTTCCTCGTCAAGCGATCTATCATGCCTTTCTTTATAATAAGTATTGTCCGTACGTAATGCGACACACAGTTGCAGTTGTCTTTTGATTGCATCATTTTTCCCGTTACATTTTCAGTGGAGTCTTGTAAATCTGGTACACGTAAAGAACGTATAGCAGGCGTCATCCGTCATCCCCGGGCAGAACACGCAAGTTGGGGATGGTGTCTTTCCCATCTTATACAGGTAAGACTGAAAATACCCGTGACCACTGAGTAGTTGCGTCAGATTATAATCAGTCTCACCATGCATTCTGTAGAACCACGGCCCCAAGTCACTTATCAGCCGTGCGGTCCACCTGCCGCGCGTTTCGTTTTCCCATGTTTGCTGCCACAATGTTAGGGTCCTTCTCCGTTCCTCTCGGCTGGCGACGTTTCCGTTCGTCTGCAGGTAACTTCATAGGAACTACCCTCCAGATTACCAGCACTGCGGGTTCAGAGACAGTGTGATATCCAGCCGCTATCCGCAAAGCGCCTTGCCTCTACACCTGTGTTAGATGCCTTCGGTGCGTCTTTTTGCTAAGAGCGTCAGCCCAAACCTCGGAGCCATACAAGAGCACTGACTCCATTGCACTCATCAGTAGACGTCTATTGGTCGACGTTGGTCCCCGCGTGTTGGCCATAAGGTGACTGAGAGCCGATACTGGCACAGAAGCCTTATCCGCTGACGTTCGGACCTGCTCGAAAAAACTCATATTCGAGTCAATCATCAAGCCAAGGTATCTGATTGATTCTTTCGACTCGATGATCATTTCCCCCACCCGAACGGGAATAACAAGAGGGATCCGCTTCTCGGTCAAGACGACGACCTGGGTCTTTTCCAGCGCTAGACTAAGCCAACGGTCTGTCATCCACTCGGTCACTTGACGTATTACCGCACCCAGTTTGAGTTGCGCCTGTCCGACAGTACGTCCGGCGACTAGTACTGCTACGTCATCTGCGTAGCCAACCAGATGCGACTCCCCTGGTAACTGCAACCTCAAAAGCTCATCGCACGAGACATTCCAGAGGTCCGGGCCCAGAACGGAACCTTGCGCCACCCCTGATGTCAAATAAATTCTTCGCCGGCCTCCAAATGTGTCATAGATGAGTTTCCGGTTTTTGAGATAGTCCTTCAATATCCACGTCAGATACCTCGGCACCCTGAAATATTCCAAAGCACCAAGAATATCTGTCCATCTAGCAGAGTTGAAAGTATTTCTCACATCTAGTGTTATGAGCAAAACTATTCGTTTCGAGTAGTGATTGTGGGCTTCTGCTTGCTGGACCGCACTCACTACCTCTGCTATTGCACCAATTGTGGATCGACCAGCCCTGAATCCGTACTGCTGAGGAGACAGATCTCTGACAGTTTGGATGGCCTCTCCAAGTCTTTCCTTAATGCGCCTCTCGATCACCTTCCCAGCGGCATTCAACATATATAGGGGCCGATATGAAGATGGTTGCTCCGCGCTCCCCTTCCCCTTGTAGATCAGCACGAGCCTCGCCTCTTTCCAGCAATTTGGAAACACGCCCCGCTGCAGACAGGCATTGAAAGTGGTGAGCAGCTTGTCAGGGCAAAGTTGATGAGCAAGCTGTACCACTTCCGCTGGTTTATCGTTTGGCCCTGGTGCCTTTTTCGATTTTAATGATTTCACCGCATCATCCAGCTCGATGGCGCTAAAAAGTGGGCATTCTCCAGGACATTCAACATCTGAATCATCGGGACGAACAGGATGCATAGGGAAAAGCGCTCGAACAATCTCGTCCATTTTTTCCAAATCAAAGACACAGGGCCTCCTTTCAGCTTCTAATTTCCACATGGAAAGCTTGTAACCCAGCCCCCACGGGTCTCTATCGATGTCCTCAACTAGGTTGTGCCAGCAGCGAACCTTGCTTTCGTTAATCAACCTACGGAGAAGTTTTCTAGCCGACTTGTATGCTAGCGTTCGGGAATGTGACTTGTCTCGATTTCTTAAACGTTGAGATTCGCGGCGGAGTTTGTGACATTCTCTCCGCTTTTCAGCGATTTCTGTCGACCACCAGTATACAGCAGGCTTATTGTGTCGAGGCCGTCGCCTGAGCATAGAGCAGTCGCACGCATTCTCGATGAGCCTCATGGTGGAGTTCACCATATTTTCAGCTGAGGCTTCCCCCGTTACCGTCATAATTTCACCGCTCATAAGAACTGCGGCAAACGCGTCGACATCTTTTTTAGAAATATTCCAACCTTAATTAAAGTCACCGCCAACAAGGTTTCGGCTTTCCGTGCTCAAGACAGCTTCCTCCAGTTCATCGAGCCTGCTCTGAAAAAATGAAATTGACTCATTTGGTGTGAAATATGCGCTTATGAATGTCAAATTGGCGCACCCAATGAGCACAAAGCCATTTCCGCTGGAGCAAGTCCGAGCTGTGGGTAGAGCCCTATCACGTACCCAGATGCCGCCACCTGGTGGCAGATCTATCACAATACCATCTAGCTTCCTCTTTGTTGTGGTGTTGTTCAGATATCAGCAACAAGTCAACTTTTTTCTCTCTTGCAACCTGGTCTATTAAATCTTGTGCGGTTGAGCTGCGGTGTAGGTTGATTTACAGGACTTAAATCATGTCTTTGCTCTTTTCTTGCTTAGTGCCTCTTTGAACTCCTGGCACCTACCACTTCCTGGAATATGGGCCAGATTTTCAGACTTCCGTCCCTTATCTTTGCACAAGATGCTACTGGGTTCGTTGGGGCAGTCTTTCGCCTTATGGCCGGAAGTGCACAGTTCGTATATAAACACCGTTTTTTTTTCAGGTTCCACATTTTGCCTGATTTCCTTGAGGAGCTCGGCGTAAGTTCTCCCGTCTGCACGATTGATCAGTAGAGCATCTCTGCGCTGCTTGCTTCTGGTCTTTTTTGGCGTTGCGCTGTGTTTCGTGCCTTCTTACTTTTCGGGCGCCTGTTTGGAATCTTTTGTTTGTGGTTTAATTCCGCAGTGATTTTATCCTGTAGGCGGGTTCATTGAGACTTGTCTCACCACGACCTTCATACTTCACATAGCTTTTGTGTATCCAGACACGAATCGGTATGGTGTTGAGTGTGATGGTGTCCCAACTATATACCATGTATATAGACCGGTAACTGATAAAATGCTAGAACATCCTCCGAATATGAGTGTGAGAATTGAAGGTTGTCAATTGAGATTCTCTGTTATGTTGAAATTGTTCGTATATTTTTAGAGATATCAACACAAAACAGAAAAGAAATCTTGGAAATAGATAATATTTTGGAAGTTTTAAGGGTAAATTCTCAATCAAATTCAACCACCAGAAAACTATGCATCCAGAACTACCATGATACGCGTCCGCGAACGAAGATAGCTCATCACACGAGGATAAGTCAATTAGTCCTTGGAAAATTAAACAGATGTCGCGACTAGCACTATAAGCGGTCCGTTTTATGTAGCGGCACTACCGACTAGGTATGCTGTGAAGTTTCAGCCGGATTGGTTGAGTTGTTGTGTGTTTCTCGTGTATTGAAAAAAGAATGGTTTAGTTACAAAAATGGAAAAAATTGAGTTTAGATCTGTTATTAAACATTTTCATATAAAAGGCTTAACAACAAAAGAAATAAAAAATGAGTTGAATTTAGTTCACGGCACATCTGCTCCTTCACTTGCGACCATTTATAACCGGTTAAATGAATTTCAACGTGGCCGTACATCAACAAAGGATGAACCACGCTCAAGGCGCCCTGTAGAGGTGACTACGCCAGATATGATCAATAATATCCACGGCATGGTGTTAAGTGACCGAAGATGAAGTTTAGTGAGATAGTTGAGGTTACAGGGATTTCAAAAGATAGCGTCATTTTTACTTTATATGACAAATTGGGTATGAAAAAGATTTCGGCAAGATGGGTGCCGCGTTTGCTCACAGTTGACAATAAAATCAATAAGGTGGCTGCCTCTAAAGTTCTGTTTTCGCTCATGCAACGTAATCCGGGTGAGTTTTTTTCATCGGTTTGTGACTGTAGATGAAACATGGATAAACCACTACACTCCCGAGACTAAAGAACAGTCAAATCAGTGGATTGTTAAAGGCGAACCATGTCCAAAGAAGGCGAAAACCGTAAAATCAGCTGGTGAGGTTATGGCTACTGTTTTTTGGGATGCACGTGGAATTATTTTCGTTGACTATTAGGAAAAAGGAAAACCAATAACAGGGGAGTAATGTGCATCTTTGTTGGACCAGGTAAAAGAAAAAAATAAAGTAAAACGGCCTCATTTAAATGGAAAAAAATCCTCTTTCATAAAGACAATGCCCGTGTTCATACATGTTCGCGTCCAATGGCTAAAATTGAAGAATTTAAAGTTCGAATTGGTCGACTACTTATTGTATTCGCCAGGTTTAGCCCCAGTAACTTGTTCCGATTCCTAAACCTGAAAAAATGGCTCGCTGGAAAACGCTTTTTTTCAAATGAAGAAGTCATCGATCAAACAAATGTTTATTTAAGGGACCTTCCAAAACAGTTTTTTTTTCTGACGGGTTAAAAAAATTAGAGAGACGTCTAACCAAGTGTATTGAGCTTCAAAGAGTTTATGTTGAAAAAAAATAAATCCAAAAAAATAGTTTTTTTTTTGCTTTTTTTTCCAAGGACTTATACCCACCCTTGTAGCTTGGATTCCAAAGTAAGAAGACGTGGTCGATGGATCGGTGCAATCAGATGCAGCATGTTGAACATACTAGGACTAGAAACTAACTGATTTGCTTTATATGGACTTATGCAAAATGGGAAACGCCGAACTTTTAGGTGATTCCCTCCAGCAAGTATCATAGATTTAGTTGCAGTCAGACAGGAAAATTTGACTTTTTTAATAAAATACTTCTCAGGACTCCGTTCGATTGCTCCCTTTTTAAAACGTATTTCACACTTTTTTCAGTGAAACAAATTTCCTTTTTGAATTCCTGCATGATGTTTGGAGTTGTAGACCAAAATGGATCAAGTGTCCACTTTCTTCTCTCCAGATATCCTCGAATTTTGGTTAGGAATTCTTGTGAAGATTCGGCGATAATTTTGTGAGAGAAATTAAGAGCTTGGGTCACTGAAGCCAACCACGAGTATTTTTTATAGGTAATTGGATTTAATTACGATGATGAGCCCCTTTTCCTCTACGGCTTTGTAAATAGGAGACAAAACGGATATTCAATCGACACCCATTGGCCGCTTCCCTTCGCGATAATCTCAGATAGGAGCCCTAGTGTGTATCTTCTAGTTTTTAGAGAGAACGATTAATTAAAACAATCAATTCGAAAAGAATCTTTGTACAAAAAAAACACCTAGAACAAGTGAATCTGTATCGAAAATTCATCAAAAAATTATAATTAAAACTCATAAGCATACGTGGGGAGACTTGAACTTATAACATAATGTGGAATGCAAAGGGAAATTATAAATTCTGAATAAGTAAAAAGGAAAAATTGAACTTTTGTTTCTTTTCTCAGTTAGGAGCTGAGAAAATGCATATATCATAATATCTTAACCTCGATAAAACTATTTCTCTGAAGGTAGACATATATGATCTCGGAAATAACGTCACCATCATAAAAGAATGAAAAAAGGAACGAGGTTCTTTCTCTGATTATGAGGATTGTTGAAAGATGTGGTTCATGAAATAATGAAATTTTATGATACATGTAAATTTTAAATGGTTCCATAAGTAATATTGATAGGAGGGCTGTCTGATTATGAATTAGCCTACAAAATCCAAACGAAAATTTTGGATAAGTAGCCATTTCATTCGTAAAATAGTCTCCCCTTATTTCGATAGACTTGAGCCAGCGATGATCCACCTTCTTTGACCCGTCTGAAAAATACCGAGGTCTGCAAAGTAGGGCCCTATGGCGTCGAAGACCTCCTCGAATTTTTGTCCGGTGAGTGACTTTTTCAAGTTTGGAAACAAAAAAAGGTCACACGGAGTCAAATCTGGAGAAGACAATGGATGGAGTTACAGTTCATAGCCCAATCTGACCAATGTAGCCATAGCGATTGCGGAGGTGTTAGCCGGTGCGTTGTCATGGTGGAAGAGCTCGCTTTAATTTGCCCAAGGTGATCTTTTTTCCGAAATTTAGCGACGAATCCGGTCATTAATTCGGCAATGTAGAACCATGAACCCAGACCGTCGATGCAGACCACACCTTGTGAAGACCAGAAAACGGTAGCCTTCACTTTTTTGTAGCCAAAGGACAGCCTTTGTCTTGTATGGAGAACGTTCGCTGCGTGAAGCTCATTGCTTCGATTGTTTCTTGGTCTCTGGACCCATCTTTCATTGACGGTCATAACACGACCAAAAATCTCTTTCAAATGTTGCTTAAGCAGCGTCAAACACTGCTCTGAAGAAGTTTCACGGTTGACCTTTTGTTTGAAGTAAGCGATTGCGGCAACGATCACAACGACAGCTTTCTCATGCCCAAAACTTCATACAGGATATGACCCATTGTCTTGTGGTTCAGCTATCTGGTGTACCGTCAATTGGTAGTCTTTCAATAATAGATCGATGATTTTTGTGACGTTACCTTCTTAGTTGCCGTTTTCAGGGCACGGGGTGTGGCTCCGCTGCAAATTTTTACAATATTCATCGCAGGAGCAGAGCTATCGCACATATAATCCTAGCGCTCTTTGATTTTGCTGCACGATTTCTCTTCCGGAAACGAGAATCGAATCACCGACCGATATTGCTCTCAGATTCGGGTGAAATTTTGACGGTAGCTGTCTACAAGAATATACTACAAAGTAATGAATTTCTCTTTCAATGGTTGCATCATCGGTTGGTGTGGGTCGAGTTCTTATCGGACCACCCTTGAATATATAAGGGAGCCGGATTTAATGAGCTGAAATAAGTACAAATAGCTTAGAGCATGATGTACCTAGTCTTGGTATCTGTATCTGGTATCTGTAGAAGTCATCTTGGTGTCAAAAAAAATGAAAATGGGTTCGTTGACAAAGTGAATAGGTGAATAGCTGATACAGCGATTGCTATCAATACGTGATTTCAGAGATGGAAATGATGATCTGCGTCAAGCTGAAGAGCAGAGCGAAACCGAAGAAGATGTTGTAACCATATTTACCAGGAATTATCGTTGACGAATCGTAAATCAATCACCGCGGTCGACTACCCTTAAAAATTTACAATACAGCAAAAACTCATAACATGGAATAATTATTTCTTAATGTTCTCTACCAATTGTTACATATGGTCTTATGCAATGCACGCAGGATCGGTAACTGCTGTAGACGATATTGGCAAAGCAGGTTCTATAGTAGTGAAACTGTGTTTGCCATTTCTAAATCAAGTTGGACTGATCAAAACCGATAATTACTACACCGGAATGCTGCTGGCAGAATATCTGAAAATTAGGAACACGAAATTATATGGAACGAGAAATTTTTCGGATGAAGTCCCAAAGAAAAACTCATACTTGTTGTAGCCGCGTTAGACAAAGGACAGTTTTTTTACTCTTTGAAGCGGTATATAAGCGAAACGTCTTGACGCTATGAACGTGTCACCACGACGGAATAACAAACATTTCCTCTAGGAGACGGTGAAGTAGATCTGAAAAAAAAAACAGCCGGTCAGACTCAAATTTGCCAACCACTTCTTTAGTGCGAAATCAACATTCCGAGATAGCATGGTGGGGTGGGAAACTCATACGACTTCATTGTGTTCACTGTCATGTTCAGAATAAAAGCAAGGAATCCTTTTAAATGCTGAATATTGGAGCAGGGTAGAAGTATCCTTAAAGATCTCTATTGAAACTATTGATGGATTTCGGTTGCATGAGAAATGTTTTTTTTTTTTTGGAGAAAATTTATATTTTATTTTTAATATTTAATTTTTAATTTTTAATTTTTTTTTGACGGAACTGTCCCTCTTTTCAATTGTGCAAATACATTTTTTATTAGATTTGATTATATCTCGGCCCAAGCTCTTTAGGGATCTGTTTCTCCAATACAAAACAAAGAGTAACAAAAATATTTTAGTACAATTTTATGAAGAAAAAAACGAGCCTTGCTAATTCCTAATACTAATTCCTTGCAAAAAAACCCAAATTCAATTAAAATTGTGGCCTAAACACTTCGATATTGTTCTCAAACATTCACTTGTGTGTTAATGAGAATAAATAAGATTGAAATAAGACAAAGGGGACAGTGAATTGCCGGTAATGGTCATTCATTTTCTAAACGAAGGGCGTCCCCATTCATTTCTTCTAAAACGCAATCTTTTTGGGATTCAAATTATCTTCATTTATTAAACATCATCTCGGAAGATTTACAAAATGAAGTGCATTCAACTTATTGTCTTTTAATAGAAAGCAAATGATATTTTTTTTTCTTTTCGCATTCTTACAGTAATGTCTAGATTCTTACAATGTCCTTAAATTCCTATATGTACTCAGACTTGCACACCTTAACTTAGTTTAAATTACAATCTACTATCGAATACTTCTGGAGTTTGAGGCCGTTGTTGTTGTTGTTGTGGTGGTTGCTGTTGCTGCTGTTGTTCAGTTTTCGCACTTTCCGAGCCTCTCCTTCTATTCGGAATACAAGGAAAATCAAACATTCGTTCGCCCTTTCCAAAGTGTTCGCCCTCCTCGAGAGTCGTTGGCAACGTTCTGAAATAAATATGATTAGACGATTATTACTGCCGAAAACTTTCAAAGTCCCAACAAAGGACTGGAATGCGAACAACGAACGTTACTTACTTGTTCAATGTTTCCGGCAGCATCAAGCACAAAAACGATCCGGCAAAGAACAACGTCCCTAAAATTAAGGACGGTAATGCCTTAAAGATTGTGCCCAAAAACAAAATATATGAGCTGAGAAACGATGCAGCGAAACCGGCAACATGTACGGCTGCAACACCTTGTCCTCGAACACAAGTTGGAATCAATTCAGTCGCGTACTGAGATCCTGATTCGTATGATATGGCAACTCCGAAACGTGCTATTATTGTTAAAATTGCCAAAAGGATGGTGTCGTGACTTTGCCTTTGATAGGCAATAGTTATGCCAGCAGCTGCTGTAAAAATGCCGCCGACGAGGAGCGAGCCCGATGCCATGCCCTTACGACCAATACGATCCTGCAGCAAAATTAACAGCACACTGGAAGGAAGCACGGATAGCGAACTAAGTGAGAACATTACAAATGGCGATAGACCCATTCCCTCAACGTTTCGCGAAACTGCATCATAACAAAGAGTGATTACCATTCTGAAAATGCACGGAAAATTAAAATTTAGTACGCCGAGAGAATTATAATGGGAAACTGAAACGAGAACGTGGAAGTACTCACTAAATTGAATTGAGTAATAGAAAATAATGACTTGACTTAATTGAGCGTCTCCTGTTGGGAATAGCAAGTTGGATTGCACATTTCACTTCGCTGAAGAATTAATCTTCGGCGCAGTGAAGAAGTTGTCCTCAAGTTGTTCGGGACAAGTTTCAAGCGTTATCCAACTCACGATCAACTTAGTCAAGTAGTTCGAATGTCCTCTCTATTTGAAACAGATAAGAAGGAATTCTTTTTCCGACTTCCATTTCCCAATTGTCTCACCATTACTCAACCGGAAATAATTCGAAATCAATACTTACGATTTGAAGAACAAGATAAAAGTATGTTTCCTCAATCGTGGTGTCCGGAACATGTCCAGCATGTTGGACCTTTCCTCATTCTTTCGCTTGTTCTTCTCACAATAGTTTCGGAACTCTTCAAAGTCATCGTCAGACACAGTTTTCCCATTGAATTTCGCCACCCGTTTCAGACGCTTTATAGCTCCATCAATGTCATTCCGTGTCACTAGCCATTGTGCACTTTCCTGTATTATGAAGTAGAATAGAACCACAGACAGTAGTGGAATGGACGTAGTGGCTAAGAAATATTTCCAATGTCCTGCAACAACTGCAATCCATGGTGTAAAGACCAGTCCAAGACAGTAAAACAGTCCAATGCCTAGATTCAGACCAAGCGTACGCATCGATGGTCGAATGTATTCGAGAACTAAAAGTAAAATCGATTGGAAATTACTATGTGTTAGTCAAGGACTCGAAATCTACTGTCAGGGAAAACACCTGATGCACAAAAAGATGGAATCTAACTTACTAGATCTAGATGGAATCTGAATCTAATCTACTACACTCTTCGCCTTGAACCGAGGCTGTTTTGAGTCGAAAATTGTGTTAAGGCTTACAGAAAAAGAAAATACCCTTCCCTGAACGCATCCACGCTCTTAAATAAAGTTTAGAACCGATTGACATCTATTTGATACCTATTAATCCTTAGTTAGAGTCCTCTGGGTCCTTAGAAAGATCCTTAAGTTAGGTCACGCTTCATATGCGGGTTATATGTTCCTGATTCTCGGAGCTTGTGATAATCAATAATATTCTCAATCAATATTCGTGTTAGACAGGCGGAAGGGAACCATAGTTGCATAGGCTCATTACCTAGCAATGCTATGTTGGATATGTGCTCTTTTGTGATCAGTGAAATGACGGAATATTTCCTTAAAAAAGTGTGCTAAAGTCTAAACTTTCCGAAAAGACTCATTTGAGTGGAGTATTTCAGAAAATATTCTTTATTTTCAAATATTTCCAAGAATTTATTCTTTTCGAAATTCGACGATCCCAGTCACTAATTTACAAATGTTTCTCTAGCATCATATTCGGGTCTGCGGTGTAAGCTAAGGTTTGAATATATGTGCTAATGCGCCGGATAGGGAACTGGATGACCACTCTAGGTTTAGCCTAGCGTTAGAAAAAACTGAAGTGGTTTTCCTGACCAAGAAGAGGATCCCTATAGCAAGATTTCGTTAAAAAATCACCTGATACGGTACGAGAACGAAGTAATGTCACCCTATTCTTAGCTGCTCTCAGATGATTTGATGATCTTTCAGATTTTGACAGATAAGTTCTTGTTGGTATTGTTTTTCTTTTTCCCCGAGTCGGGGACAGATTAGCAGAGTCGAAACTATCAGTTAAGTCTCTGGGCTTGCTGATAGGCTCTAAGCTGTGGTTCTCGGAGCAAATCAAGGCAATGGCTAACAAGGCCGCAACAGGGGTCTTGGCAATCAGGCGACTAATGGCCAATCATGGGGGACCAAGTCTAACAAAAAGGCGACTACTGATGAGTGTCGTACAATCTACGCTTCTATATCGAGCAGAGATATGGAGTGAAGCTCTCAACAACGAACTGCACTAAAAACGGCCTTCCATAGGTGCAGAGACGAAGAGCACTGCGGATTGCATCAGCATACTGGACAATCTTCGTGTCAGTGTTGTTGCTCATTGCCATCCCTCTCCTTGCTAGAGAATATTAAAGAATCTGCCACCGAAGGCACTAGGGTAGCAAAGAAAAAGTTACTCGCGATGAGAGACGATGCATTCTCGACGAATGGCAACAATCATGGGAACCTGAGCTAAAAGGAAGATGAACCGCGCGGCTCATCAACGGTTTTAGATCGTGGCTCAGTCGAATGCATGGTGAGACAGACTTCTACTTGACCCAGCTACTGAATGGACACGGCTGTTTTCAGTCTAACCTGCATAAGATTGGTAATACGCGGTCTCCAGACTGCATATTCTGCATTGGGGAGAAATATGACGCCTGTCATACTTTCATTTCATGCAGAAGATGAGAGAAACATCGCGGTGATATTACCGAAAAAGTGGGAGAGCTCCGTCCAGATAGCCCAATCTAAGAAATGCTAAAATCAGTTGATAAATGGAACCAGGCGGTAGGTTATACTAGGGTAATTTTAAGCTAGAAAAAAGGCATACTTGATCTGTTGGAGGCGTCGAGAGTAGAGGGTTTTCTTCTCTAGAAATCCTCCTTTTTGCCTTCCCACTGGAGAAGGAATCCATGCAACCCGAAGGCGCCAAAACACGTAAAATTGGGAGGCCTAACCCAAAGTAATGTGTCAAACGGTTCCAGGCTAGGCTCTCCGGTTGACAGGGGAGCTGTTTAGTCGGTCGTCCAGTAGGTTTGTTGAGCCACTGAGAGTCCAACACTCAGGGCGTCAATAGCCTTCACCTCCTTACCCAAAAAAACGTATGAATGTAAGAGTGAAAAAAAAGGAAGTGTGATAGCGTCTCATATGCATTCGCAGAGTCTTCGCTTAACTTTCTTACTCAAAACAAGTTCCTTTTAGGTAGGCACTAGTAGTAGCTAGCAGAAGAGCTTATCTTCGTGGGCCCATATTCCAAAAAAATATCGTTTTTGTCAAGAAAATCAAAATCCTTGTCTAAAATCTTCTCTGATAAAAAGATAGCAACGCTTTCTTTTATGTAATGGCAAAACATCTGATTAACAATATCTTAGCTCCGTAGTTTTGTCAGAGCGTTTGAAGGGGGGTGGATAAAGCCTCCTTTGCGTGCTATAATACTTTTTGCTTCGAATAGGATCTACAGCCAACAATTATGTCCTCAATCATGATACGATGACACGATTTTAGATCTACCGATGGCTAAGCTACATAACAAAAAAAATCTGCTAGGGTGCATAGAACTGGTGCAGGGTGTAGGGGTTAAAAGTGCTGTGTGCTCAACTCATTTGGATTGCTGTAAAAGTACTTCTTAATGTCCTTCCTTTTTTTTTAATTAAAAGTCATCCTTCCGCAAACTGTGCTTGGAATGGGAGAGTGGAAATGCTGAAAAGCCCAGAAATACAACCATGAAATTATCCTACCAAAGAAAATGATCCCGGTTGTTGACTGATAACACTCACCTTGCTGTCTTCAGCAAGGGGATTGAACACTATCTTAGTTTAATCTCCTTTGATTGTGTGTCCTCGCTGTTTTGTGCTTACACTATGACTCAGCCAAAGCGTAGCTATATACAGCATCAACACTCTCGGGCAACTTCTTTCAGACAGAGACAGAAATAGAACAAGCAGCTTTATTTTGGCATTGCGATTTTAAGCAAAATCCTTGAGAGGGGCAATCCTGTTTTACGAGATTTGAGGAGAAATTTACAAAATTTACAAATATCATTCCGCGTATCTTGGTTAAGTTTCATTAGATCCTCTAAATAGGATATGATAGCCAACTCAACGCGTAAGCACAAAACAGTGAGAACGCTTCGAATCAACTCTTGATCTAATGACACATAACCAATATAACATCAGCAAAATTTTTTGGAATCTCCGGAGTTCATTTTCGTCACCTGCTTTACTTTTCCTTTCCTCGTGGTCAAAAAGCGGTGGAAGCTGTCAGGGACATCTGCGCCGTGATTGGGACCGATGCTATAGCTGCTATAACTGCTCAAGACTGGTACAAAAAGTTCAAAAGCGGCCATTTTGACCTGGACAACACGCCTCGCTCCGGCCGACCTTCCGAGTTCAACGAGGACCATCCCAAGGCGCTTTTGAAGGATGAGGCTTGCCAAACGATACGAGAATTGGCCGAAAAGATGGACTGTAGCTTCAAGACCATCGCCAACCACCTTAACTCCATGGGCTTTAAACAAAAGCTGAGAGTTTGGGTTCCGCACAACAAGCGAAATCGTCGGGAAAAGGCAATTCAAAACGTTGCCCGACATCGAGCAACTCGCGGCCACAAGTAACGATTTATGTACCGAATCGTAACTGGGGATGGGAAGTGGTGCCTTTCCGTTAACATCAATCAAAGAAAGGAGTAGACGGCACCAGGAGAGACACCAAAGCCCAGAATTAAGCAAGATCTTCATCCCCAGAAGACAATGATTTGTGTCTGGTGGGACTACGAAGGCGTGATTTACTGACGAAGCTAGAGATGAACAAGACTGTCAATACTATCTTACTCAGCTTCATCGTGTCAATGAAGCAATTCAGCAAAAAAGAGCAGATCAACGCGGTCAAGTCATCTTCACGACAATGCGCGCCCACACAATGCAAATATCGTTACGGAGGCTCTTAACGACCTTGAATGGGAAGTTCTACCGCATCCACCGTACTCTCCGGATCTTGCACCGACGGATTATCATCTATTCCGATCGATGTTGGACCGAATGAGGGGCAAAATCTTCGACAGCGAAAATGACCTCAAAACCTGGATTACCCAGTTCTTTGAGACCCAGACCGATGATTTTTGGCGAAATGGAATCAATGAGAGGTCGAGATTTTAGAGGTGGGAGCAGGTCGTCAACAATGACGGGGACTATATTATTGACTAATTTGTTATGTTATTAGTTTTTGTTCAATAAATTTTGCTGGTAAAAAAAAAAACGCGGGAACTTATTACACAACCCAATATTTCACATTACTAAGAAAATGTATTTCAAAATTATTTTTCTACATAATATCCTTCTTTAGCAATGCACTTTCCCCGTTGACCAGGTTTTTTTTCATGTCCGGAAAAGAAGACTCCGGGTTGTATGTATCTTATTGTTTGGACCGATTAAAGCGTTTTATTTTTTGCAAAACCCTTACTTCCAAATGCTCCTTGAGAGAATTGCATATATATAAGAATTAAGAGATAAAAGATTGGACCTGCATCGAAGAGCCCCTTGCAGAGACCCGATCATATGTAAACTAAAGTTAGGAAGAAGATCGTATTTGAGCCAATTTTTGTACAATGAAGGCTCCAATATGCCGTCTTGTCTTGTTGCGCTGGAAGAAGACATTTCACATGGACAGTGCCTTTAGACCAACAGGAGGCTCGACTCTGTTCACAAAAAAAACATTTTAGACAGCGTTTATCCTACGACAATTGTGAAGATCAATAACTAGAACTCGATAAGACTCCCATACGCCCGTTGCGACATCACCCTTGGCTGAAAGACGTGTTTTGGCTATTGACGTTCTGGCTCATCCTTTCTTCTCTAAATTCTCCTTTGAATTAGACACATTAGGTCTTAAATCGTGGCTATTGAATTGCACTCTCCCAAAACTATGCAAACAATATATTATGTTCCAGAATCATCGCAGTTATTCTTGCCATACGAATAAACCGGCTGTGTCCTTGTTTCCGGTAAGACTGGCTGTGACGGACGTGGGCACCACTGGCGTACCTGAAGCCCGACTTCACGCTCATTCTATACGGACAGTTCTTCACTTTCAAGGTTCGACTGGCAGGTGGGGGTTTCATCAGTCTTCGCATAATACACAACTTGTCAGTCTTTTTCAACAACCTTTTGATCAGCATAACTCAAAACGAAAAGAAAAACACAGAAAAGAAGATATAAGCACACTACACTCTTTTTAATAAACTAAAAGAAAACTTAGAGGGCCTAACCTAAAAGAATACAAATTTAGGATTGCATGAGCCTTCTTGCTGATTATGGGGCTTTCTTTGCTTTGCTTTTCACGTTCGTCTTTCGACAACAACCTCCGAGTCCTAGTAATGCTCTATTTAATGATGAAACTTCTAGGTTTACTTCAGCATTGGTTTTGTTCGTTTAAACCTTATATTCACCGAAGTTGAATTCACTACTAAGTGTATTCTACCAACAACTCGGGACTTGTTCGTTAACACCATCCATTCGTTTACGCTATAACTGAATCGGATTTACCATCGACTGATAACTCTTCGCCAGAGGACAAACTACGATAAAAAGGAAGACAAGGAAGACCAAACCACTACTTGCACTTTTACTCATCTCAATTTTTCTAATGGATCTATCCAGTCCAGTCGTTTGCCCATCAGACGAAGACAAATCTTGACATAGCATCACTAGCTGAGCAGCTGTATTCCATGTAGGGTAATCTCTGTGTCTCTGTGTCTCTGTGTCTCGGTGTCTCTGCAATCCACACGGGAACTCACCAGAAGTTGCCTCACCTGATAATATCGAAGAAATGACAGATGACATTTGTCGGTCATTTTTTTATACATTAAAGTGAAAAATTGATAAGTAGTGATTTCTGTGGTCCAATAATTTTGACGGTACCGATGTCTTTTGTATATGGATTAGACTTGATCGCGAAAATAATCCAAACTCATATCTAATGATTGGGTTCTGAATTAATTGCTTGAGTATAGCCGCTTGCGTAAATTATGATAGAGCATTACTTCGATGTACCGAGGTTGAACTTCCTCTGGATATCTGAGGTCTCCTACCGGTCTCTATCCTCGAGCTCCTTGGTGAGCTTCTCCTCTCGCTATTTCGTCTTATGTCTGCCGGGTTACAATTAAAATTCCTACGGCCACTGAGGTTACAGTTCAAATTCTTTACATTTCTACCATCGCTGATCAACAAAAGGATGTGTTCTCTTTTTAAACCCTTATTTTCAGAAAACGCGTAATGAAATTTCTCTAGGTGGTGGCGTGGTGGTGGTTATCCAAGACTGGCAAACAGACGCTGTAAAGAGCCTTCCCTCATTAAAAACCCGATGATGAGCTGCGGAAGGAGAGAAGGAAAATTTCTTTTGCTCATATTGAGCACAACTAAATGGAGGAGATGGTGGAGATGTGTACTAATGGCATCTAGTTTTCTTGAGGGGATCGTGTCAAGCCTTCCCACTCCTCCTACCTCCACAACATTTTAAAGCTATCAGATGCCAATGGTTCGCTTATATGTGAAAGACCCTCAAATTTCCTCTAGATGAGCTAAAACGAATCGAAGGCAGAAATAAGGAGTATTGTGGCATTGTAGACGGCACTATATTTGCCTGTTTTTACATTGAACTCAATCGGAACAACAATTAATCAAACTTAAACCGTGGCAATGCTTGTCCTGATACGAATATTAACCCAAACTAGTACGCTGTAATCGAAACTGAAACCCCCCGCGAATGTTAAATTAAGATTCCATCATTTTTAATAGTGAATGTTGACTGAAATTAAACCACCATTCATACTTACCTAAAATATACATTAAATAAAAATTCGTGTCAGCGGCGAGTCCCGAAATGAATCGACAAAGTGAGAATAGTTGCACAGTCGATGTAAATATCGTGGAAAAATCACCAATAAAACCGCTCAAATTCGATATAATTAAGGCCGGCAAACGTCCTATTTTGTCGGAGAGGAGACCATAAAAAAGGGTACCAACAACCGATCCAACAAAAAATGCTGATTGTCCGATACGCGCCTTGTACGCCGAATCACACACCCAATTCAACTGTAAATAAATTACACGAATAATTAAAACCGCAGGACTTTAATTAAATCGTTTATCGAGAGTAATGTGAGGGCGTTAGGCGCCATCGTATCACTCTCTCCACCCATACGTGTTGGTGCACGCACGATGGATGTCCTGCAGGGCGGAACTTCCGGATATCTGCCCAGGACATACTCGATACATACCTCCGTGTTCATGCTTCGGTAGCCATAGTCGTAGTCATAGATCCACCTGTCGCAGATTTCGTCGCTTACTGTTACATTATATCCATCGATATCGGCCAATCTGGTACACGATGGTGCATCGAATTGCGAATAAATTTGCTTAATTTCCACCATCGATTTGTTCGCCAGCTTTTCATGATAGCACCTATGCAAATGTGCAAAAGGAAAAACATTAAGTCGGATTGGGGAAAATTAATGGCGGAATAATTGATGATTGTACTGGGCACAAATGTAAGACGCGGAAAATATTTTATCGATCTAATTTACGCCGACTATTACTAATTCTCTTCATTTTTGTGAATTACATGAAAGTATTTTTTAAGTTTATTCTCAGCAGATTTTGAATTTATTTATGCAAATAAATGTATGGAGACGACTTTATACAAACGGTCAAAACAATTATTTGAGTTCTAATTCGCGCAACACAAATACCACGCATATTTTGAGCTCAATCAACCACGGCATGCTAATTTTAACAATTCGAAAGAAATTAGTACCCAAGGAGTTCGATTAAAAGAAGAAAATTCAAATTTGCTCTGACTATAATTATATGACAAATAAGTTAAATCGAATCCCAACTCGTTCATCGATGCAAAAGTTATTAATATTGTTGTCATTATCATTGCTGTTGCATTTATTTTTGCTTGACATTCTGAAATAAGGTATTGCCTCCAAATTTAAGGAGCAGTAGCAGTTTGTGCTGGCCAGTGAAAGCAGAGAGAGCAAGTAGCTATTCTCGGCAAACCGACCTTTCTTTCTCCTAGGCGCTACTAGAAAATCGAACAAGAAGTCGTCAGGGAGAGGTTCCCCAAGGCGAATCAGCGATGTGGACTAGATGATCCGCTGACGTTATCCTGATAAGATTGGAAGCTGTTTAGCGAGTGAAAGCACCTAACCCCTTGTCACGACGTTTCGTGCGCTCGATGTGAGGAATTCTTCGAGTTCTGCTGCTATGGAAAAGCCTCTGATAGTGTCTTAATATCTAACACAGATTTTAAGCGGCATCCGGGGCGGGAACCCAATCTATGGTGACCGAGGATTGCTGTCGCACTTGGAGTGCAATTCTCTACCCCTTTCTTCCGGACGGGAAGCCACGTTGCATGACGGTCTTTTGAGGCTGTGTAGAGTTACTGTAGAAAGGGGGCTTGATAACGCTTATGGGAGCTTTATTCATAGAGCGTATCCGCCAGGTAGCCTTTATTAAACCAGGAAGAAATTGAGATCGTCATATTGACCAAAAATGGAACCTCAGAATATATTCCATCCAGATTAACTTTGCGATCATCACGTTCAAGAAGATGATCAAATAATTTGATTTTATTGAGAGTGTCGGTTAATAATGTCGATTTTTCGGCGACTAAAGTAAAGAGTACATTAACCAATATATTTCCCATCGTAAGCTATGACTTCCACCCATCTTCTGGGAAGTTTGTAGATTCCATGCTTGAAGAAGTCCTCATCTTTCAAGGCAATCCATCCATCGACCCATTTTCGCACTTCCTTTCGCGCACGTCAGCCAAGCTGATCTGCATTGATTGAAACAAATAGTAGTCAGAAGGAGCAAGGTCTGCAGAGTACGGGGGATGATCAAGATGTTCCCAACCGAGCCTTTCGATGTCTGGCATTGTCATCGTAGAACAGAACTTTGTGGTGTTTTCGAGCTATCAATTGTCGTTTTTTGTTCAGTGCGTGTGCCGAATTGATCAGTTGGCGTCCGGAACGATCAGATGTGATTGTTTCATTCGATTTGAGTAGCTCATTATACACAGCGCCCTTCTGGTTCCACCAAATAAAGAGCATAAGCTTTTGGCAATGAGTATCGCGTTTTGGTTGTAATCAACATTAATATTAGATACTTTACGTTTAGGGGTTATCGTAATAAACGCATTATACATCGTCAGTAACGATTTTACTCAAGAAACTATGTTTTTTGTGTTCTTAGAGATGTTTTTTGCAAGCTGTAATTCGGGCATTGAGTTTATTTTCGTTCAGTTGATGTGGGATCCACTTTCCAAGTTTTCGAATCTTTCTTATTGCATGTAATCCTTCAGAAATGGTTGACCGCGCAACACCCAACTCCAAAGCAAGTTCTTTTTGCGTTCCACACGAATTTTTTTTGGCTGACGTAGCCGTTCTTTGTCTTCCAAGTCAAAATCACCTTTAAGATAACTTTCAGCAACGTTTTTCTTCAAATGAAAGAAAATATTAACTTTTTGATTAATTTTTGAAAAAGATTCGACATTTTCGAAGCAAAAAACTTTGTTTTTCACTCCACTTCGTTCAATGGCTAAGTGAGAATTAATGACAAATGTTTACCCTCCAAAATACCATATAAGTTATTATAGACACAAACCACATGTAAAAGTTGCGCTATCTGTTATCTAAATCGATATTTTTAACCGACAAACCCAATATGATCAGCGTTTGCGACCATACCAGAGCATTTGCGATTATCAGGCGAACACCACAGATGCAATACCAACGTTCAGAAGAGGACCAACACCGGGAACACCATAT
The DNA here is from genome assembly GCA_954870665.1 of Stratiomys singularior. Lineage (NCBI taxonomy): Eukaryota > Metazoa > Arthropoda > Insecta > Diptera > Stratiomyidae > Stratiomys > Stratiomys singularior. Next base: position 157,348,829 of record OX940878.1, on the reverse strand, counting down.
TGAGCCAATGACGCCAACTGATAAACAAAGTTGACGTATCTTACACGGTTTCGACTGTCGGTCAAGGTGAAGAGTCATACTGGAAGCAATTGATACAGACGCAAAGTCAAGGAACTTTCTTTTGCACTATTTCTGAAGCAACGAACCTGTTTACCAGAAGAGCTATTTTTCTTGCAGTGCAACAACAAAATTTGCCAGGGAGAAGATTCATTACAGGCCTACGTTAAAAAAGTGGAAGGAACTTTGTGGCGAGAAAATTGCGTGAATGAAATTCGTGGTGGATGGACTGCATGTCAAAACAGTGACGTGAGCCCTAACCTAATCGAAATCATGTGGAGAATTAATATTACTTCAATCAGCTTTTTATCAGGCCCTCATATTTACGGTCTCATTTGCCTAAGCTACGTTTACTCACTGCTTTTTTTCTGGAATTATTCACCATATCTTCCTCACATTTGAAAAGTGGTTTAACAGTGGTGGAATGGAAATGCGAGTTTTTGTCAAAAGTTATGTAGCTACTTGACTCATACAACAGCACACTGCACTCAGGAAGTTATGCTCATAATGACAGACATCATCGATCAGTTTTGAGAACACAGGAGAGCGAGGAAACTCTCAAAGTAATTTTCATCCCTGCCATCCATGATTTGAAAACCGGATTAAATAGCTTGAATGTATTTTTTGCCAAGTCTTGATCAAAGAAACTTTACTGATAGTAATGTAGTGACAGATCGAGGCTTGGTTTTCAAAACAACTACGAAGGGTGTGTTGAATGATCTCCCATGTTTAGTGCTCCGAGGAAAGGAATTTTAATGATGTTTTCTTTTAGTTTCCCGATCGAAGTTCCGCCGTTCCCTGTCTGTTTCCTTGTATCGTTCACATACGCGTCTCGGCATTGCGATCTTAGATATGTGGTTTCGTTCCATGTTTTTTTTTTTGACATTTCGGGAGTAAGTTGCTGTCTTCATCAGTGTCGATTTTATTTAAATTAATTCCAGATTTAATAAAATATTCTCTTATCACACTACCATACTAACTTCCCGAGAAAAATATAAAAAAAAAACTAATTAACAATAAGGTTAAGGAGACCAGGTAGGTAGTGAAAACTAATAAAGAAAAAACTAAAAATCCATAGAAGGGCCGTCGAATTTCAGAAAATAATTAACACTGAGAGGGAGGGAGCACCTTGCTCCCGAAATATATGCTTTTGCCAAATAATGTTAGAACAAGGAATTAATATCTTTGGTCGAACGAACGCTTCGGGGCCTTGTGTGACGTCTTACACAATCTTTACATATTTTTATATGTGAAGATTGTGTAAGACGTCTATAATAAAATTCAATTACTGTTTGTCAGTCCGCAGAGAGCTATACATTTTGATTTGGTCCACTCGGCTGGAAATATTAGTGTTTTGATTTTTGAACGGATTATACGAATTTTGACGGTATGCCACCTTCAGTAGTTACTGTTAGATCCGACATCGAGTCGTCGTCCTATTTCGCAAGTAGGAAAAAATTCGGTATTTTTTGTTTTAAGGGAGCTATTTGCTTCGGTCTCATGCTTCTATGTCAATTTTCTGCTAATGTCGTGCGGGAAGACCTGTTGTAAAGCCATTTCTGTGATTCATAGATTTTGTCCTAATAAGAGCTTGTCCGTTCTTTGATGATCTTTTCGTTGAATATTTTCTGTTTTATTATCCACATGTTTTCTGTTTTATTAAAGTACAGCCACTGTTGGTGTTTGCAACTATAAATTTTTTGTTAATAAATGTGGTCTGCAAAGTTGGAATCCTTTGATGCTTGGGGCTCCATTTCCCTTAATTTTCTTCGTATCAGTTAGTAGACGCTTATATGCTCTCAAAACGTTGCTCTTATATAATATCCTTATTAACAAATTTAGCTTTGGTTTGCACAGCTTAATTTATGTAAACTATGTTTGTCCAGCGGATCTTCTCCTTTTATATTTGTTCATAATTGTCAACCTAAACTGTACCTCGTTTTTGAAGGTGGCGTTAAATTTGTATTTCATGAGTTATTTCCTTTTCCGTATGTGTCAATTCTGTGCAAACTTCTTTATCACTTTTATCTTTTAACATTCCTTGTTCGGATATTTTGGGTTTTTTTCTTGTTATGTCCACAAAATCTTTTTTGTAACCATTGTACTGCGCTATCCTGCAGATTGTTGTCGACTCCTGGGTGTAGACTGCATTTGTTAGAAATGTCCACTCTTGTCTTTTTACTAAATCCCTTGCATTTGCTAGATTTTGTGTAGTTGAGGACATTTGGACCAGTTTTTTACCATCGAGTTTGTGATGACTTTCGGCCTGCGAGATATTTTCCTGTTGTCTTTTCTCTTTTTCCCGTAACCTGTTTGCCCTTCTTTTTCTGTCTCCAATGTAAATTTCAAGCGTTTGCACTGTTTTTTTTTTGTTGAAGTTTTTCAGGATTTCTTCTTACGTTTTACTCTTTTCTGGTTACCTCTCCATTTCATTCCTCTATTTTTTGTGCAGATAGCCTACTACGCGTAGTGTGATGTAAGCCCTTTATTTGGTATCACTGCTGCTCAAGTGGCGCTTATGTCCTTGCGATTCTTTTTTAACCAATTTTTTTTCGATTGAAAATTATTTTGAAAACAGTCATGACGTTAAAATATTTTTTTTCATTTTTGAATAGTTTTTGTTTGTATTCGAAAGGCGGTTAATTTTTCCTGATTTTTTTATCAATAATCTTCGCCTGAATGTAAGCAAAACGAATCCGTTATATCTTACATTCGACTTGTCCTTGTTTCTTATCTCCAACATATTCTGATTGCGATAAACTCTTTTGAATGCCGAAAGCTACGTTAAAACCTGGAATGCACAAGTTGGCGAGGACGAAATTTTTTTTGAAGCTATGAACTTTAGCGATCCTTACCTATAACATCGCAATTCGAAAGTACCAATTCTTAGTTAAATTAAGGCTTAAGCTAAGAACCACATCTTACAATGTTTCAGAGGCAACAATACTGCTGAATATAAACCAGAACGTTTCCTTGAGTTTGCGTTATTCAACAATTTATACTGGACTGTTATTAGATTGGACTACTAGTTTTACCAGACTACCCACATAACATCCCCCCCCCCATGTCAAGAGACCCTAACATGGAACTGATTGGCACATTACTTCGGGTTTGGCCTCCTTTTTCTTTGCCCTAGGACGCCGTCAGCCTAGAGAAAATCTACCCCCAGCGCGAAGGGGCAGGCTGGAGGAGGACTGCTGGAAAGGAGACCCCCAGACCCCGCGCCCCAAGGCAATCCATGATACCTGTTTTTGCTGTAAGTATTGCCTGAGAGTAATGTGCCACACAGATCCATTTGCCAAAAGTTTTCAGCATTTCTCCGAGCAGATTGTCTGGAGAAAGCTCTCTCATCACCTCCAGAAAGTCTTGCCGCATACTGTTTCACCTTCTACAGTTGCAGAAGGTGTGACATGCGTCGTCCTTTTCCCTTGGGCAGAAAATGCAGTCTGGGGACCGTGACTTACCAATCTTGTGCAGGTAAGACTGAAAATACCCATGCTCGCTTAGAAGCGAGGTAAGGTAATAATCAATCTCACCGTGACTTCGATTTCGCCACGATCCCACGTCCCCTATAAGGCGGGCAGTTTAGAGGCAATCAGAGTCGCCTTTCCAGGACTCTTGCCACTCGAGTATTGTGCGCTGCCTCTCCTCTCGGCTGACAGTATATCTAGAACCATCGCCTTTTCTGTTGTAAGTCCGCCTTCGCTCTCTAGCAAGGAGGGCGATGGGTATCACTACTGCGATTACCAAAATTGCCGACTTAGAGGCAGTAAGGTATGCAGTAGCAACCCGCAAAGCTCCCCATCTGTGTACCTGCGCCAAGCGTCTTCGGTACAGCTCCTTGCTGAGAGCTCCAGCCCAAAACTCAGAGCCATACAGAAGTACTGACTGTACAACACTCATGAGGCTGTTTGTCGGTGTTTGCTTGGTGTGCAAAAATGGTGTGCCCCGAAACGTCTATCGTCGCCTTTTCCGCAGTTGCCCTGATCTGTTCCGAAAAGCTCATTTTCGAATCGATCAGTAGTCCCAACTACTTTATCGCAAGTTTTGACTCGATGGTCGCATCTCCGATCTACATAGGAATTACCGTACGAATTCTTTTCACCTTTCTGAACCCACGGGTGGTCATTTGCATTCCCAGTCTGCGCTGCGCATGTTCGACTGTGCGTCCAGCGACCAGTGCTACTACATCATCCGCATAGCCGACCAATCGTGACTCATCTGGCAGTTCAAGCCTCAATAGCCCGTCATATGAGGCGCTCCACAAATCTAGTCCCAGTATGGAGCCTTGCGCTACACCAGACGTTATCTCCCTACTTCGCCGCCCGTCTTGTGTGTCATTGAGCAGACTGCCGTCCTTCAAGTAATCCCTCAAAATACGCATCAGATACCCTGGAAATTTTCCAATGTGCCAAGAATATCCACTCATCTGGCGGAGTTGACTGCATTCCTGACCTTAAGCGTCATTAGCAGAACCACTCGTTTGAAATCCTTTTTGTGCGCTTCGGCTCGACAGACTGCGTTGACCACTTTCATAATGGCATCGGAAGTGGATCGCCTTGCTCTAAAGTCATACAGTCAGTGAGTCCTTGATGAGCTTTTTTAACACTTTCCCGACTGTGTCCAGCATACTATCCAATACCTTAAGAAATCAATTTTCGACCGTGATCGTTGTGTCCTCGACGGCGACCCTTGAATGAATAACAAGCAACATAAAAATGAAGATGCAAAATTTTTTGAAGGGTAACTTCTCCACCAAATTCTATGTAATTGTATCCATATTCAATGATATACGCCTTATCGTTCGGACGTATTTGATTATAAATTATCGTATAAATTATCAGCTAATATTTGAAACGATTGTGATTCCAATTTCTTTTTTTTTTTTTTGTTTCGTCTTCACATGCCATTTGGTGGTACGCTCTTCGATGCATTTTTTCCTTTCTTCCATAGCTGTCATACCTCCTTGCTTCCAAATAACATTGTGTTCAAAACCCCTAACCAGTAGTCGCTTATTGCAGAATACTGATTGTACTTTTTGCAATGCAGAATTTTTTTTCCTGTTTATCCTCAAATCATGGCTGCATCTTTTTCTCGTGCTGCACCATAACTTTTGGTTCGCCTGGAGTCATGTCACCTCGTTGTGGCATTCTTATATTCTTATTGTCTTCAGCGGTGAAGGACATAAGGGTGAAGCCACTTCCCTCGCTGCGACAGCCACTATGTATGCGCTATGTTTCCGAGCAATTTTCGCATAGTCTCTGCGGTCCCCAAATATGACTCCCATGGATTTTGTCCCTGCGGGATCAAGTTAAGAGTTGAGTTTGCGTCTATATTCCACGAATTACCATCCTGCCCAAGGAAAATACCGCCTATAAAGTACGCAAAATTCAGCGGGTGATGCAAAATGCGATGATATAATTCTGTGAGCTTACAAAATTGAAGAGCTGAATCGGACCAATACGAACTTGGTATCTGTTAAATAATCGTAGAGACGCAAGCGTGAAACTAATATAATTTGTCAGGCAACATTTTAGTCAGGCAACTGATTTTGCTTATATTCTTTTGCTCATTTAATTTTGATTATGATTACTGATAAAGGACTCTTTTGTCATTCATCTTGTTTTCAAAATTCAGCTGCCATGACAGTTTTCCTGCCATCGAAAATGTTAAAAGCGGCTTCAGTAGAAGGGAAATTTCAAACGGACAAGTTTTTTGGAACTAATAAATAAATCGTTTTAAACGAGAGATGTTAAAATGTGGAAATATCGATATAACCTGTCCCCTGTACTAGATAGAATCCAGGTCCCAAGAAATACCAAAATTTCGTATTTAAATAAAGTAATTTCCAATCGACGTGGAATCCAAATTTCTGTACTCCACGGGCTCTGCATTTTCTCGTCGTTGATATCCTTTTCAGGTGCAGAAGTTAGATTGATCAATCGGTAACCCATAATATAATCGTCATTTCAACTTAACCACTGCTCCTGGCAGTCATGGGGGTCTTAAAAAGTGAAGACATGACCATGTTTCGACGTCAATGTAGGGTCCGGAAGGATTCAGAGAATCAGCAGAACAAAACATTGCCAAGAAACTTTCAGAAGTGTTCCTACATTTCTAGATGTCATAGTTCTGTCTTCATCATTGATTTCGCTGATAAGATTATTGAAACCTAATCTATCACGGTCCACAATCTACGCCCACTGATTTGTTTTTTATTATTTTTGAGCACAAAATTATTAAAACGGATATCCCTGTTTTGTTTTTTTGTTTGAAAGTAGATTTTAGCTAATTTGTCCAATTTTTCTGGTACTTTAACTGAGTTCGTATATACATGTATAATCACAGGATATTTCATGGATAACTGCCCTTCATTATATAGAACTTCAAATAATTTGACGGTAAATTTCATTGACAAAAGGAAGTGAAATCTGAGTTTTCTGCAAAATTTCATAGAACGAAACAATTCAATGCTCAATAGCAAAACAATATAAACAATTCAGATTCAATCGAAACAAAAAGAAATTTTCAAAATTTAATTTCAATCATATTAATTCCACGCAATTTCAATTGACCACAGGACAATTTTCCGTAATTCAATTTATTGATAAATACTTACCAATGATTTGGAACAAAACTGATGATGGTTTGAGTGAAGTAATGCATCGACACTAATATATTGATAACGCCAAAAAGTGCGAGCAATAGAAATTGGTAGCGATTAAAATCGCCACACTTTTCTAGTATTCTATCGAAATCCATGGTTGCCATCTGAAAAGCATGAAAAATTATATATTATAAGTATGGTTCAGGTGGTGGATAGTAAACATAATATATCATATCATGGTATGTACGAATAAACAGTCTTGGAATAAAATGACTAAGATAAAAAAACCATCGAAGCTGTACGGTCTGAACTTAGACTAAAGATGGACTCAGGAGCACTAGATTCCATTAAAAAAGACAAAATATTAAAAATAGAAGAATTAAAAATACAAAACAAAAATACTTTCCTATTGTATCCCAGATCAAATTTTTTTAACAGGAAGAGTCATTTTTAAATACATCGTTGATCAATCAAGAACCCAAATAACCAGTGTTTACAGAATGGTTCAAAGTGTGGATTGGATTTGATACGGGATAATAATTTTCAAAGAAGACTGGTATGCTTTTTTGTTGCTTCGAGAGATGAGAATTGTGAATGCTTTGTTAACGAATGCTAAAAAGTCAAGGCATTTTGATTATTTCTGTGTGTCCGGATAATTTTGCAAGTTACTGTACTTGTCGTAGAACAAATTAAAGAGTCGTGGCGTATATTAAAGTCATCTATTACTTCCCTCTTTCATTTGATCTTCTCCGTAAAAACCAACAGAACGATGCAAATTAAAAAGTAAACATGAATGTCACCAATTTTGGGTACCACGAATTTGAATAAGAAAATTTGAAAATAAACGATTTAGAAAAATTCAGACGCTTTGAATAAATAAAAACAATCAAATATGAAAACAGAGGTTTTCTCGACTTAGCAGGAATAGTTGACAAGAGGCTATAGACGACGGGATTATAAAGTCCTGGCTTGTATAAGAATGCGATACACAAAGGGGTATGTGTGGAAATTGCGAAGTGGTTAGTGGGGAGGGAGGGGAGTAGTTTGGGGTAATGAAAGTTTTACCTAACTGAGATATATTGTGCTAAATCAATTTTCATATCATTTTACATTTAAAATTTGACGAAGAATGTCATGTTGACACAAACTAATTCAGCATCAATAGAAAAATATGAAAATTTCATCGAAAGTTTCACGTAAACTCGTTACCTGACTTTGCAAAGGCAGAATCTATGTCAACGATTCAATGATAGCGTTTTAGAACGTATATAAGTTACCGCAGAGTGGTTCATATTGGTTCATGTAGATTGGGTTCCTCTAGAAACTAATAGATTTTTTTTCATGTTTCAGATGCTGGAGGAACATTAACTAAAGAAAAGAATCCATCAATGTATAGATTGCAATGTGTAGGTATGCATATACACATGCTTTCAATGAAATGCAACACAAGGATGCAGAAGGTTGCACTGAATCAGTGTGAAGTAAGCTGCACATCACTTTCAGGATACGACACACAAAGTTGTGTTCCATTGAATTTCGGCTAAACTACTTGTTTTTGTTCCCTGGCAGAAAGTCATCAAGGAAATTACTTTTCGTGACTAAATGTCATAAACTTTCGCATATTCTCGTAATGTATTCACGCATCGATTTTCAAATGTAACATTTAATCAATGCAGTGACTTAATTCTTTTTTGAACCGAACTTTGATTCCAAGCTGCGATTTAATACTGGATTATCACTAAAATTTTGGATCGACATCAACCAACGAAACGTTGCAAATTTACTCACTCGAGGAGAACAGTATCCTTTCGCTTAAATGGCACTAAACTCTGTCAGAACTATTTCACAGCACTCTAATTAACCAAATAACAATAAAAATTTTACGCAATTCCCTACATAGTCATTATCCGTTCAAATTTATTACTTCCATGGCTGAATTTCTCAGCATCCTGTTGACTACAGAAACGCAACTCCACTAAACCAAATAAATACAATACTATGCACAAGACCTCGCCAAAGCGTAATATTTTCTGTTCCTTTAAATGTCATAGCAACAGATATTCGCTTACAGCGTCTATAGCAACAGATATTCGCTTACAGCGTCTAGGCAAAAAGGAGCCTAAATAGGTTGTCGGACGCTGAATTCAAACCATATACACGAGTCAGCCTACAAATAAAGTTTGTCGGTACTGCACAGTTAGTACGTAAGCAAGCATCATGGCATAGTTGTTAAGTTGATTTATTCAGTCACCCCTGGAGGGATCCAACATGCTCTAGTAAGGACTCATCCCAACATCGCAACGTAGTGGTAAAAACACAGACCGACACTAGATTGCCAGATAAGGAGCTGTGCAAATAAGCGGAAGAAAAAAAAATTAGAAAAGTTTCCGTGGTAGATGGACGAAGGCGGTTGGCTGAATTGAAAGTTAATCGAGTTGTAAATGTACGTGGAAATTAGAAGGACTCCATACTTCACGGAAAACTCATTGGATCTGAATGTAAAATGTCAGGGAAACTCCGTGAATGATGCGCTCATGATATCTTCTATTGCAAGAGTCAAGTGGATTTGGGTCGCCAACTAGTCAACTCCTCGTTGCTTGCTATGAAAAGAAAGTGGGTCAGGATGAAATCATCCTTACTGAAGACGTGTTAGGGGCAAAATGAATAGAAAACATATATATGTATAATTAACTTTGGACGGCGAGATGAATCGATTGAACTATATGATAGCGATTCAATTCGAAAGGACAAAGATGTTCGCACTATCATTTACTTTCTGAATATTATTAATGAACGAAAACTGAATTGAAACCACAAAAAACAAACGTTTCAAATAAAACACAATATGCAAATCATAATATTAAAGCAATCAATAAAGTATTATTACACTCTCAACTGTGACCGAAGGGATGATAAGGTCAGTTCCTCACGTCTTCTATATACTTTATTTATTCAAAATAGTGATTAGATGTCTACTTTACCAAGGTAACCCAAATAATGAAAATGACTTAGAAGCAAATGAAAACGGGAACAGAAAGTTTTGAAAAAGCCAAATAAGATTTTATGTACATAATCACATCACATTTAGTAAATATGAAAATGTGATCTTTGGCTCAGGGACTACTTCAGTAGTCCTTTCAATATTTCACAACTTATTTATAAAAAATCGCCTTAAATATTTAACATGACCATCGTGTTTTTCCCAGCTGTGCTACAGCTATTGTAGGTATTTTGTCCCCCTCCTGTGACGCCTCTAGCACTCTCGATACTTCGACCGTGTCCTCTGAATCGTAAATCTGAACATTGATTAATATTTATCGTACAATCAATTGATTGATTGACTGATTGATCATTAATTACAATCAATTCGTTACGACTTAAAAATTAACAAATAATTAGCTTTGCCAAATATTTAAACATAAAACGTAGAATTTTAAATATTCTATAAAACAACACAAACCAGCAAGAAAAGTATTCAGTTCTAGAAATGAACACCGAAACAAATTTATTTATACCGGAATCGCATATTATTGACTATTGATTGGTTGATTTCAAACGTATTGCACATATTCCTCGAGTGAAAGTCAGATGTTTTCCACTCACGGTGCCTGAAAGACATCTATTAAACTTTTCTTACCAACATGATATTTATAATAAAACAGCCTTTTAATGCGCTGATTTCAAAACCCTAGTTCTTTCACTATTTTTCTAAGCCAATTTTTAAGTTTAGAAACTTATCCGAAAATTGTTGCGAGCCACTGGTTTGTCCACACAAGCAATCATGTACTCCCATCATCAACGTTTTTAACATTCCGGTACTTTCTCTTCCTGTCTTCCAATAACAGAAGTAAGGGATGATGGCAGACGTAAAAAGACGTCAGTTTGAAGGGCCCGAAATTTTCTAATGCAGGCGAACATATCAATAATAAACCAAATCTTCACAAATTATAAAGGATAATAAATGATAAAAGGCAGCGTGAAGTCAAAACTGAATTCAATCATTCGTAAGTAAAGATATCAGTAATAAGTCAATTGGAGTTCATGATCTAATAATCAAAGTTGCCATAAAGAAATTATTTAAATAATTGGAGCACCAATTTCAGTGAACATTTGCAATTTGGATCTCGTATACGTAAAAAGCGTTATTTTAGTTGCAATTAATGATACAGAATAGGCCAGCCTTTAATGTTAGCTGCTAATATATGTTTTTGCTTTTAAACATGTCTCAGGTTATGACCCAACTGAAGTCAAAAAGAGAGGGACAGCTCAAAAAAAAAAACTTTACTCTAAAAACGAGCCGAACATCGTAGCATACAGCCAAAACGCGTGCAACGACAAAATGACCTCAAAAAATATCAAATATTTATCCTTATTGCCAAGATAAAACGAACAAAAATAAATAAAAAATATTTTTTGACAAATCAACCAGAGAGATAAAATCATGTCATGTCCTTTTTTTTCTGAAAATTCTTAGGCCTGTGTAAAGGGACTCAAAACTCTGTCAAAAATTGTTTATATTCGTTGAATTAAACTAAAGTATCATCCAAATTTTCGTGAAGATTTTTCGTCTATATTGAAAAAATAAGGTCTTAAACATTTTCAAGTACAAAAATACGTCAATGTAGACTCCAAACCGTCATATCAAAACGTGGGTTGGAATTATAATTTCATTTATTTGAAAACATTGTTTTTGAGATTCACTTGAATAAATTATATGACTCTAACACGTGTGCGTGTGCTGTTTGTTTATGAAAATATATTTTGTTTTTTTTTATGAGGAGAAAAAAAAACCTTGCCTGTGCTTTAGCTTAAACGAAAACTGTTTTCCGCATGAGGTAATAGAGCTGACTAACTTTTTGCGTTTAAAATTTATTAAAAACAAATTCGATAATGCGTATCAAATTTTTAGAGGGTATACATCAAGGGCACATTAATTTATACAGAAGTAAGTTAAAAAAAAACAAACTGGTTTGACAAATTTCTAATTGACCGAAAGTACAATATTTAATTAGATTTTCGTTTCAGTTGCAGATTATGAGAATCGAATATTATTTGAAAGAATTATACACAGTGAGAGTTAAAAGTTTATATAAACCTAATACTAACTTAATACTGAGTTTCAAGCTCCCAAAGTAACAAATGATATGTGAAATATTTTGAAGCATAAGCAAAGCTTATACTTAAATGTTGTATCATGCATTATCATTTAATTTGAAAGAAAGTAATTTACGAACAATACATAGCGAAAAATGAAGTCAAAATTTAGTTTACAAACAGAAAATAAACATTTAATGTTTCACCTAGGCTTTGAAATGAAAAACATCAATACTTCCTGCGACCTCCTCGAGCTTTTTATAACTGCATCCTGCATCCAACATCAGAAGACGTTTCCCCTTATTCCGTCAATTTGACCCGGAGATCTTGTTTAGATGTTACGGTACGATTCTTGATTTTTTTATCTAAAACTTTTCATAGATTTGTGATGGGATTAAGGTCTGTAGATTGACAAAGGGAGTGTAGCTGCTTAGATGTATTATACACTAGCCATTCTTCCCCAATCTCCACAGTGTTCTTTGGATCGTTATTCTGTTAGAAGGAGTTGTAAGATCCCGAACTCCCAACCAATCATCTCCATTCAACCCAGATTTCAGATATTTATGCTCGATTTCTTTAGAAAAAACAATCCAAAACTTCTCTTGGTTCTCATACTTTCAAATAACACTGGCAAACTTTTTCAACACTCGTTAAATGCTCCTATAACTCTATCAACATCCTCATGCAAAACAAATCATCTTTAGATAATGCAGGATACGACAGGATTCCCTTCATCAGAATAAAAAAAATGTTGAACCACAATTAGCTCTTTTTTTGCCGAGACCATCAACACCAATGTTCCAACCCTCAAAAACATCCTCGAAATTCTTTGCTATCCAAAAGCTCATGCCCAAGGTTCCCTCCTGTCTAGACTTGGAAAGATTTTCTAAATCATCATAAAAGACCTTGTAGAGACAAATAATTGGCTACATATGACACGGTCAACATTTTCATCTCGCAAGCCATCGTTCCCATTCAATTGATCAAGCTCCCTTCATCCTTAAACAATCGTCTTTTCTAACCAACATAACAACTCATCTATTATCGCCTGTCTCCGAGACATCCCTATGGCTTTTGACACGGTATGATAAATTGGTCTAATTCACAAAATCTTGCTGCTCTGTATTTCGAGGGAGGTGCACATTTAGGATATATATTCAAAATAAGCTTGATACCAAAGTATCGGATCAAGCTATACTTGACGTCAGACAGTGGCACACCATATACGCTAGGTGAAATATTTTTTTAGGGAGCTTACTCGCAGTATACATGGCTCCATTAGAAACGTTCGAAAATTAGGCATCAGTACCACTTGTAAAGAGTTACTTCAGCTGCCTTGCGAACTGACCATGGTAGAGAATGCTCCATTCGAATGCTCCCCTTCAATATATTTCCCTTTCCTCGCCACACACCTTAACATAGGTTTTTTCCATTGATCGAAGCAGTGCTGCAAGTTTTTTTTGGTGAGTGCCTTTAGGAGCTCTGCCATTTTTTGCTTTACCGCTTCCATCGACTCAAATCGGGTCCCTTTCAAAGCAGATTTTATCTTCGGAAACAAACAAAAGTCGCACGGTGCCAAATCTGGTGAGTACGGCGCGTGTTCGAGCACTGGAGTACGCTTACCGGCCAAATACTGCTTCACAGATAGCGCGTTATGGGCAGGTGCGTTGTCCTGCCGCAAACTCCACGAGTTGTTCTTCCACAACTCGGGCCGTTTCTTACGAACTCGTTCTCGCAGTGTTGCCAAAACTGATAAATAGTAAGTCTGGTTGACAGTCTGACCCTCTGGAACCCATTCAGTCATCACGATACCGTTAATGTCGAAAAAAACTATCAATATTGCCTTGAATTTTGATTTGGACATCCTTGCTATTTTGATTCTGGGCGATTCAGGCGTCTTCCAATGCATCGATTGCCGCTTTGTTTCAACATCGTATTGAAAAATCCACGTTTCGTTGCAAGTAATAATGTTTTTCATCAGTCCGGAATCATTTTTTACCCTTTCAAGAAAATCTGAGCAGACCTTTTGACGCAAGAGCTTTTGGTCAGGAGTCAGGTTTTTTGACACCAACTTCGCACAGACTTTTGTCATGTTTAATTCCTCGTGTAAAATTTGTCTAACCGTTTCTTTATCGGCATTTACAGTCTCGGCAATCATCCGGATGCTCATTCGACGATCTGCACGCACAGTTTGGTTGATTTTGGTCACTGTTTCCGGAGTTGAAACAGTGACAGGGCGACTTGGGCGTTGGTCATCTTCAGTGCTCTCTCGGCCCTCACTCAAGCATTTACATCACTCAAAAACACGCGCACGAGATAGAGAATTGTCCCCATAGGCCTCTTGCAACAATTTATAGCACTCAGTTGGAGTTTTTTTTTTTTCAATTTAACGAGAAATTTGAGATTGATACGTTGCTCTTGTTTCTCGTCACACATGGTTTTCGGCACGAGAAAAAAACACGTTCGTTTCAAACCGCTACTGCACAAATACAATAATAGTGACGAGAACGTGTTTTGGTACGTGCATAGACAAGATATCTAGATACCCAACGCAATACTCGTTTTTTCCCCACCCCTGTGCGGCGCCCTCTAGGCGCGCAGTCTCGTTATTTAATAGCCAGACCTCGTATATATACAGTCGTGATCATAGAAATTGCATCACTTATGATTATTACCTCTTTCATCCTTAATGTGTAGACAACTAGAAGGATTGTATAAGATAAAATACTTTATTGTTTAGTTCCGCCCAGAGTATCGAATATTAAGCACATATTTCTTATCATTATGTTCAATAGAGTTTCAAACAAATGTATGATTAGAAAAAATTAAAATATTAACATTTGTTGAAGCGTGGGATAGCATGGACGATGAGGTACAACCAATCCACTATTGTAAGCATAATAAATAAAATCGTTCCCTAGGATCTACAAAGCGAAAGAACGGAAGTCGAAAAAGGAAGACAGGTGAGTGTTTAGATCACATGATGATAAGATTATCTTTGGAAAATCAGTTTAAATCTGCTAAAGAAATATCCAGAGATCTAGCAGATTGCAACTTAGCAGAAGTAACTCGAGAAACAGTTGACAGAAGATTGAGAGGGAAAGGTTTTGGGCAAGAAAACCAGCCAAAAAACTATTTCTTAACAAAAAGATAAACGAAAAAATCTCGCCTAAACTGGGTACAGAATTTTAAAAATTGGAAATCTGATGACTGGAGGAAAGTGATGTTTTCAGATGAAAGTAAATTCAAAATCTTCAGCTCTGACGGCCAAATGAATGATTTGACGAATCCTTTGCTGTAAAAACAAAGTAACATCCGGCGAGTGTGATGGTCTGGGAATGCTTTTCCTAATTACGAATCGGCCAAATGCACTTCCAAGATGGGACGGTGAGTGCAGATACACTTTACTTCAAATTAGTTTCTAGAATCTGAAGATAGTCCCTGCTGTTGATCGTCGACTCAATGAAAATAAGGTGTCCGGTTCCATCAGCCAACATGCATCCTTAAGCAATCAGTGAACCTCCGGCATATTTCACGGTAGAAATGAGGTTTTGGAGGGAGATCACTCTTCAATAATCATCGGACCTTGCCTCTGTTTCTCGATCCAGATATCTCAAATTTACTTTCGTTGGTACAAGTTATATTATTCCGAAAATTTGAGAACTTCTTTTAAATATCTTCTTGCGACGTTTTAGAAGTGAAAAACGATTAGCAGCTGAGATGCATGGTTTCTTCCTGGGTAGGGTTTGGTGTAACTCATCGGCATTTTTTGACATCCGAAGAGTTTTGCAGCCGGAGAGTGGTAAAGTTTTCGAATATCCTCTCGGTACTTTTCTTCACTGTGGCACGCCTTTTATTTACGATTTCAGCAATTTACCCCAGAAATTTCCCCCCTTTTCGATACTGCACAACTTAATTACGCATTTCTATTCTAGGATCTTCTCACCATTATGACTGTTCAAATATACTTTACTTTATTATTTACTTTACCATTACTTTTTGTCAAATTTAATTATAATGAATAATAAAACACTAAAGTATAAGCTTTAATTGTGTTCCAAACTATTTCACTTATCATTCGCTGCTTAGGAAAGTTTCAACTCAGTAATGTTAAATGTTAGGGGTGTATAACTATTTTACTCTCACTGTGCAGTCATTTTTTGGTTTTAAGAAAGCCTTTTTCCCAATTTCATTATTTTTGTCTCAAATTTATTTAAAGGTTCAAATAATTTTATACCTCAGGCTCAGAATATCAGGAGCGCTCATTAATTTGACTTTTTCAAAAATGTTCGTGTGTCATGAACCAGTATCATGTCATGAAAATTGGCATTTCGAGAATGTATCCAATAATTATGCCCGTAAACATTCTAAAAAAGTTTTAATTCAAATAAATTTTTTTGTTAGGGAAATTTTTCAAGCAATTTTTCAGTTTTGCACGTTTTCAATTAAAGACATTTTAAGGAGATTTTTAATACTTTGTCCATAGTCCCTTGTTTTTCAAAACACTCTGCATGCGTGTTAGCATGCTTTCAACTAGCCTCTGAATGGTGTCATGTGGAATTTTTTCCCATTCAGCTTGCACTCGACTCCAGAGTTCCATCACATTTTTTGCAGGGTTATCATAGGAGGCTGGCACAACCTCCTTTTTAAAATGGCCCACAAATTTTCAATTGGATTTAAATCCGGACTTTGCGCTGGCCATTTTATTTTCAAGAATTGTTGCTCACCAAGCCAATTTCGCACAATTTTAGCGGTGTGCTTCGGATCATCATCCTGTTGGAAAACGATCTCTTCAATAGGATAGGCGCACTCATCGATGAGATCTGGTAAATTTGTTTTCAAAATATCAAGATAGTGTTCTTTTTTCATTATCTCATTTATTTTTACCATTGGACCCAGATGTCACCATGTGAAGCAGCCCCACACCATTAAACTACCACCTCCATGTTTTAATGTTTGCTTCACTTGATGTTTTTGCAGGCTCTCATTTGGTCGATGCCAATAATATTCATTGCCATCAGACTGGAATCGATTAATTTTGGTTTCATCAGACCAAATTACTCTTTTCCAATCTTCCACGGTCCAGTCGTTATGGTATTTGGCAAATCTTAGCCTCTCTTTGATGTTTTTCTCGGATAGCAATGGTTTTTTAGGCTTGATAGATGCTATAAAGGCAACTCTTCTTAGTGCTCCCCTGGCAGTCCACTCGCTAACAGTCTTCTTTATAAGTTGCGCTGATGTTTTTGGTGTCCTTGCTTCCTTGGAATCTTCACTCCTTAGTAGTCTGTCCATTAATCGCGCGTCGGCATCCGATGGGAGTTTTGGACGCCCTCCAAGATTTCTTGCGGATGAAATATTCTTCCTTTTTCTTACTAACAGTACCGTTCTGTGACAGATTTTCAAGTTCCTAGCAATTACTCTCGAAGAGTACCCATTTTGAGTCAAAGAAACGATACTGTTTTCCAAATCCGGTAAAATTTTCCTCATTGTGACTATATGTTCAAAATAGGTTAATAATAGAATAATCTGACCAAAATTCACTTACCATCTAAGCAGATCTGATGAAACTAACAAACTAGAACAATGAAAATGTCAAATTCTAGCGAAAACACAAAAAAAACTAACTGTAAACAAAAGATAACAAAAACGTGCAAAACTGGATATGGAGTTATATTGACGACTACTGTGTTACCGCATCTAAATACTTCCTATATTTTTGTTGAATTGTATTGATAAACTGCAATTGCTAATAACTATGAAGATTTTATTCTACAATTATTTGTGATAAGAAATATATAGGTAGATATAATATACTCGAGACCCACAAAGCAAGGCCCGGCGGACCCAAGCCACCCAGAGATATAATAGATTTCGAATATCATTTATCCAGTTTTGCTCGCCACTGTACATCCTGGCATTAAATATCAAATCAAAAGATGTGTAAATTTGGTAAAAGACTACAAGATCGATATTTTTTAACACGTATTTGGAGAGCAAAACTGATTCAATTGTGAAAACAGAAGATTTGAATTATTTCATGATAAAATTGGTTCTCTCAAACAACATGGGAAAGTGTAAAGCTTCATCTGTGCAACCAAAAGCGTCCATTACTGTGTTACTAAGGACAAACGACTTTCTTTTCGTAAAGTCACATGTTCGTTTCTCGAACTATTCAGACCGAGATCGAGACTCTTTTGAAAACTGCCAGCAAACGAAAAGGAAAACAAGGACTCGAAAAGAACGAAAACCTGACTATGACTGACTGTCACAAAATAATTTTCGTCCTGATGAAATTTGCATCAAGATATGGTCGGGAGAGGAATGTTCATTTGGTGGCTGACACTCAAGACACGATTTAAAAAGCGAACCGGGATGTCAAGTGAACAAGAAAAAAACCCATATTAAATACCAAAATATGCAATGCTAGATTAGAATATACGAATATACTTCAAAATTATTGCGTTATAGATTTTCGAAAGTTTTATTACTTTATTTAAATATTTTACTGCTATTTTCCTCGCATTAAAGCAACCGAGTTTATTTTGTTCTTATTTTTCAGATAGAATTTAGCCCTGGCTGCACGATACAGAAACGATACAGAAATCCAACAGTGTGATCGGAAAGGATCACAGAACTAAGACAATGAAGATTATGTTGTGAGAATTATGGTCCACGAGTAATTATGGTCTTGCATTTCTGCAGATGGATATGGACCGCTGTATTTTGTCAACGCGTCAATGAACATTCTCCAATAGTCCGAGGTCTTGGAAGAAACATCAATTCCATTTCTAAAATTTATCAGGATTCAGCCGAACCTTCACTATCCATGAAGGGCTCCATGACATTGTGTGCAGTATCTGCGATTTTTTTTTTTTTTGATGACGTCAGTATTACAAGTCTTCTATGACCTGGATCCTTTTTCTTCTCCTGATCTGAACCCTTTTGATTACATGTTGAGCTCCTTGAAATCCGAAGTTCAAGCCTCTACGAATCACACAGTAGATAATTAGAGTTGATATTTCAAAATATTGAAGTATTCGTAATTTGTGTATTTGTGATAAAAAAAAAGGATATGATTCATAACTGCATCGACATCGATCACGAAAACATAAAAGCTACTATTGAAGCTGAGGGGGAATTATGAAACGTTAGAATTTGGACACAGGTTGTATACACAGTATGTCGGAAAAGCTCCCGAACTTAATTTGTAGCGCTTGTACGAGTGGCGCCACCTCTTAGACGACACCGATACTATTTAGCTACATCCGTCTGGAGTGTCTGAGAATTTTTTCACCAGTATCCATTCATTAGTTGCCGAGGTAGACGTGCTTGGGTGAACGTGTGTTTAGTACCCCAGTGCAAGCTCTACGATGGATGAGAAATTTGAACATCGCGCCGCAATTAAATTCTGCTATAAACTTTAAAAAAAACGACAAAAATGATCGATTCGGCTTACGGTGAAGGTGTAGTGTCGCGTACAACTGTTAACACGTCGTTCAGTCGGTTCAAGAAGAGTAGAGAGTCGTTACAAGATGAATTCGACTCCAAAGGCCTGATACACAAAGAATTTGTGCCCCCAAACACCACCGTGAATTCTGCGTATTACGTAGAGGTGTTGAAACATCTTAAGCGCCAGATTAATCGCATCAGGCCCGAGTACAAGGAACCGGGATCGTGGAGTTTGCTGGATGATAATGCGCCTGCTCATTCTTCGAACATTGTGATGCGTTATCTCGCCAAAAATCAGATCCCACGCATCAATCACGCCCCATACTCGCCAGATCTGGCTCCAGCCGACTTTTTCCTATTTCCCAAGCTAAAAATGGCCTTGAAAGGACGATTTTTTGAAGATGTACTGAGCATTCAAGCGGCTTGCACCGAGCGTCTCACAGCGATAACTTCAGAGGAGTACTAGAGAGCCTTCGAATCACTCATGGAGCGCTCAAATGAGTGTATATCTAGGTAAGGGGACTATGTTGAAAGTTAACTGGAATAAATTTCTTTAGAAGTAATTTTCGATTTTTTAATTGGGAAAGTTCGGGAACTTTTCCGACATACTGTGTATAATTTGTTGTTAATAATTGGCCACGGAATTGCTGAACAATTTTTCTGCATTTTTTTATCGTTTCAAAAAGAATTTCAAGGGGCTAAATGTTGGCAAGCATCTTAGAGTTCCTAATTATTTGACCAGGGACTGAAGTAGAATATTGAAATAATGACGAAAACCATTATGAACGAATTAGTGGTGTTTATAAATTATTCTATTCAGTGTTTGTACCGTCGTTAATTATTCGCACTAAATATATATTTGATATGTAAATGAAACTTGATACGTTAACATAATAAAATTCTACTATTCCGTTTTATTTGTGGTATAGGAATTGGAATTATACTATCGTGTTAGATTTTTTTTCCAAAAAAGAACAAATTTAACATCGGCTCATAGGTACACTCCCATAGAAAAAAGGCTACAGTATTGAGAGCATCTCAAATTCAGTAGCAGCTTAAATGTAACAATTCAAGAAGATAACAGCATCCATTTTTTCATGACGATGACCTTGCCAGATTCATTTTAATCTCAAAAGTGTTACCGACAGTCTTCCAACGTTACCAAAAGGACTCATAGCATGCGTTAGTACTTAAAATACAAAATTCTTGTGCGAAATTCAATCGAAGCCGACGTATATGTGGAATAATTAGAAAAAATATGTTTAACAACTGGAAAATCCGGATTCAAAGTAGATTGGTAAACCCTATAGAAGTCTTCAGCATATCTTCTTATAATTACTAGCATTCTTGCGTAACAGTCTGTACCAACAAGCCGGTCAGAGTTCTATTTCTGAGTCTGGCAAATCTCATTGGACCGTAGATGCTTGTCATTCATTGAAGATTCAACATCAAACAAAACCAAATAAGCAAACACTTGGTTCAAAAAATCCAATGTGTATTCTCGGAAGAAGGCTTCGAAAGCCCAAAAGGAACGACAACAGCAACAACAACAACAACTTCTACTACTGCATGAAAGACTTCAAACCAATTCTTATTCTGAGGTGTATCATCTTATCATTTACATTGAACTCGCATCTACTACCCACATTTCAAACTCGTTTTCAATCAACATTTGCCTCGTGTTCTAGCTTATAAAGAAATTAATCACGTTTAAAAAATCCCCGAATCGCATATCAAGTTTTGCACGTGATTTTCAAATTTCAAAGCAATTTCACAAAAACCTATCCAAACGTTTAAAGTAAATATTACTCGTTTATATTAACCTGGCTGACATGTTGCTTTTTTTCTGGGAACTGAATAAGGTGAGATTTTTTAACACATTTAAGACGGACTGGCGGTAAGTTAGTTAGGGCCTATGAAGTCCAAGTCATCTTAACATTTATTGTAGCTCTTTGCAAACTTGTTATTCAAATTATTTCGATTTGATTTGATTAGAAAGTTTTTTTTCTTTTGAATGTTTTTCGGTTTTTTTAATTGAAGAAATGATAATTTTCGAAACGTGCTAATCTATGACCATCCACAGAGAACTTTGAAGTGTATCAACGTCAAAAAGGCTTAATTTTATAACGGTAAATCTGAGTTTAATTTAATAAATAAAAATTATTCATACGAGGTCAGATCTCGAATTTAAGATAAATTTCGTCTCAACATATCGAACAAGGGTCATGACAGAATGACGTATGCCAGCATTAATCTTAGATGAGAAACTATGCAAATTTATAGATTTTTCGCATTGAAAATCGGGGTTTTTATCATACACATAGTCACAAAATTGAAGGCACAACAAAAAATATTTTTCAATGTTACTAGAATTATAGTAAATTTATCGAATAGGTATTTTATTCTGTTAGTGCGTAATCTTCGTTCTAATGTACACCTAATTAATACAAAAAAAAATCGAACCTATCACAAATTTTGCTATTTTGATGCCAACTGTACCACTTGCGAGCGACACATATTTGAAGGCACACGTGCATCTAACAAGATATTTCTGAGAATTTGATGATGCAATTATTTTTCATTCTTACCAATAATGATTTTTAAGTGAACGTTAGTGACTTGTTGAGTTAGTTACTAAAGACTAGTTAAGTGTGTACTTTTTTCAAGAAAAAATTAAATATTTTCACATAAATAAATAAAAAAAAGCTGAAACGGATAAATGGACAAAAGAAACCACAGTTGCGTAAAGAGAGTTTATTATTAAGCTTGTTTGTCAAGGTAAAACATATCGGGAAGTAGGAAAAATAGTTGGGAGATCAATTTCTTCAGTAAGAACTGTAGTCAACAAATGGAAAAATGACGGAACTTTAATTAATAAAACGGGACGCAAGGGAAAAAAGTTACTGTCAGTTAAAGATGAACAATACATTCGACGGGAAATCGAAAAATGTCAAAAGAAGCCGATTAATAATTTGAGGGCTGAAGTTTCTCATGTGATTCAAAAACCGATATCCGAGGAAACTATTGCGATGAACATTGCGAAACCATGGTTTAATTGGAAGAATAGCCCGTAAAAATCCATTTATAACAGAAGCAAATAGAAGATAACGGTTAGAGTTTTCGAAAACTTACGTAAATGAGGGTCCAGATTTCTGGAAAAACATAATATTCAGTGATGAAAGTCAATTCAACCTATTGGCTCTGATGGCAGACAAATAGTGTAGAGAAAAGCGAATACCGAGCTAAAGAAAGAAAATTTGTGCGGAACCGTAAAACATGGAGGAGGTAATGTGATAGTTTGGGGCTGCATGTCTGCAGGAGGAATAGGCACTATGGAATTTATTGAGACCACTATGGACAAATTTAAATACCTCAATATCCTGAAAAGGACTTTCGGATGTGTTTTGGTTTCAACAAGATAATGATTCAAAGCACACCGCACAAATTGTGAAGATGAGGTTGCTTTATAATACGCCAAAACAACTTAAAACTCCACCTTAGTCACCAAACCTTAACCCAATTCAACATTTGTGGTCCGTACTTGAGCAACACCTCCGAAAATTTTCAACTACGAATAAATTCGAGCTGAAGTCAATAATAACAAGAGAATGGCAAAATATTAGCCCAACCCTAACAAAAAAGTTAGTAGAAAGTATGCCTAGAAGACTAAAAGCAGTAATCAAAGCCAAAAGATACCCAACTTAGTACCAATAATAAATTATTTTATATTATATTATATATTTTTCTAGTGATCTTGGAGTTTGTGCCTTTAATTTTGTGCCTTGAATTTTTTGCTAATATTTTCTTTTCCTACTTAATTCTTTAAAAAATTGAATTTAATTAATTTTGTTATGCATTTTTATATTTTTAGTCTTCAATTTAATAAAAAATATAAAAAATTGTGGTAATAAAGTAACATTAGTTGACATATGATTAAGAGTTTTCATATTTATTGCTTCTGCCTTCAATTTTGTGACTATGTGTATATAATCATATATTTTCATCGTTTGTCATTTAAAAACAAATTTTTTTTCGCGTAATTGCGGTGCTGCAGAGTGTCAAAATTGAGACCTGTTAATTTTCATCAGAGCTAAGCTTTTCAACATTTTCAACATTTGGTACACCAGATCCTTAGTTTTCTTATCTGTAACGAAAACATATCTAATTACAGATACAGTTACATAAGAACATACGAGGTTCGTTCAAAAAGTATCGCGAATTTTGAATTTTCGCGGGCTACGTATGTTCGATTTTTGATCTTTTGGTGGTGCTATGTTAGTACTCATGACCCTCACTTATGTTGACAATTCCGTACATTTTGAATGTCCAGTCAGATTTTGACAGTTATTGTGCGTGGACGTGTTTTAGCTTGTTTTCGATTTTCGTCCATCCCAAAAAATGGGATGTGAATCAAATTTGTGTGAAGAACAGCTTAAAGTACACGGATACATTCATATTGACTGTTGCACACGGCGAAGCTACTTTGGACAAAAGCAACGTTTATCGGTGGTAAAAAATGTTCTCAGAGGGACCGAAAAAAGGACACCAAGTTCGGTTGAATGTGAAGGTTTTGCTGACAGTTTTTTTCGATTGCAAGGGCGTGGTGCATTATGAGTTCGTGCCGCAGGATAGAACGGTCAATAAGGAATATTACCTTCGAGTAATGCGCAATTTGCGAGAAGCAATCCGCCCGAAACGCACGGATTTGTGGAAGAACAAAAATTAGCTTTTGCACCATGATAACGCCCCTGCTCACACATCGTTACTTGTGAGCGAATTTTTGGGCAAAAACAACACTCCAATAATGCCGCAGCCACCGTATTCCCAAGATTTAATGTTTATTAACTATAGAATATGCGTAATCACCAGCAACGGCCACCCAAGCATCCACGCTCTGATGTTTAGACCAGCTTTTGCCACCTTCATCGTAGAGATGATCCTGCAGAATTTCATCAGTCGGAATCGTATACTTATACGTAGCCATGAAAGAGTCCTGCAGTTTTTGCTATGGTGGATTAATAAAACGTCAAAAGGCCAGGCCATTGTATAATGAATTATTATGCATCAGTATCATGGTCCATAATCCTTTATCATGCTGTTGTGTCTTCAAAGAGCCATTCATTTTGAACGTCAGAAGTGGGTTTTAAAGTGGTTTTTAAACTTTATGTTGATCACTAGACGGATTCAATTCCGAAATACCTCTAAGCATAGCTTAGTCGTTATATAATTCCTCACATAATTCATACTTCGGACAACATTCATTTCAACCGATCTCTTGAGCATATTGTCTACCCTTTCAACTTTCTTCCAAAGGATTACCACATAAAAATGGTAACAGACCGGAGCAACAAAATCTCAAAAGCTGTGCAAGAAGGAAAGCGTGATCACAAACAAATGTTAACACTTCGAAAAAACTCTCAATGAAACGATATTCGACACCAATTTTCCATAAATAAAAAACGAAGGATGTAACGGATAGGATAAAACGGATACAAAAAGGAAGTTTTGAAGCACTGCGCGACAGCACACCCATGAATTTTTAATTTGTACGCAATTACTCATCTACTATGACAATTTAAAAACTAATCTTACATATATTGTAGCGCGTTGCGCTTTATACCAATCATCTCTAAGCTCTCTATCTTGCAAAGCTCACTTTATTTGCCACATTGAGTAATCGTATCTCTTTCTCTGTGGCGTGATCGTTTTTATCAAGTTTACGCTATGTTCGAAGCGTTAGCGCTCGTAAGTGTTTACGCTTTATAGTAAATTCTTGCCATTTCAAAGTGGATATAGATTTTTCTCTTAAATTTTAACCTGAAATGTTTTCAAACAAGTACAAGAAATTTACAAAAATCGAAAAATCATCTTTTTTCTGTTTCCTCCTTTACTCTTAAAATCGTGATAAAAACTACATAATGTGTTTCTGCAAGCATCTTACTCGTCATATTTCCACGAAATTGAAATTTCTCTACTTTCTAAATCTTGATTCTTGCAAACAGACAAAATGTTGTTCGAACTACAAAAATGACGTCGATCCAGACAAAACCAGGTGAAGCTGGAATATCATATTAAAAAATTTCAATTGCACTGAAAAGAGCTGCAAACAAAAATTTATTTACGGCCATCGTAAATAATTTGTTGCAGATTTCGATGCGGGATGTTCGATCGAAATAAAAGACGACATTAAATTTCAGTTTCCCCATAGCATCTATCTCGCATATTTTAAGTTTTTTTTTAAGGTAAGCTCAATGACATCCTTGCAAAACACCACACATGGCACAAACAATTTCACAAAACACAATTTCTATAAATTAGCAATAATTAAAATATATTGATGTCCAAGATAATGCGAAGACTTCCCCAATTAAATCAATTAGTTGTGGTTAACGAAATTAGACAAGCAGGCATATGGCCTGCCCTATGGTAGCCTGATAACGTTTTGAAGGAGGACATGTGTGTTAATTTTCTAAAAAACACCGAACAAATGTTAAATGGGGTTTTTTCCAAACATTTGGTTTTTTTCATTGAGCATAAACATCTAACCAGTTAAAGACTGAAGTCCATTAGAAGCTTTGCCTTGCATTAGAATTTCCACGTTGTAGATGGGATCACGTTTTTTCAATTCTTAATGATCCTTAAAGTGGTAACTTTTGAATCCAGATGCAAGTAGATTTATAACTGAATTGACAATTTCAATGTAAATTGAGCATGACGTCGAATATTTCAGCTCTTTTGCCAATGAATGTGAAATTTTTTATTGAATTTGCATCATCAATTGCAAATTGGGTTTTATCATTTCCAATTAAAAGAATTATAAAACAAAACGATTTAAGTATTCAAGGCTTAAGCGAAGCTTGAATCAATATAAAAAAATTAGTAAAAATTCAAAATTTTCAAGGATTAATAAGAATCAAGTCACGCTGTATGGGTTAGAATGCAATTTATTGTAATTTTCAAGCAATTCCATGAATCTCACAGCACAAATTTAACAACTTTTTTCAGAATTTGTGTGATAAATCATTGCTGTGAACATCAGGTGAAAAAAAGACCATAAAAAACTGAATATTTTTATCATTTTCACACGAAACGAATAATAAAGCATAAAATATGAGACAAGCTTATATCATAACAACTTAATTATAATCGACTGTTATAAAAAATGCTTTCCAGTCTACTTGGTCTTTTTTTCGGTTAAATTCACTTTTCCAGGGTTTAACCCACTTTTATAACTCTTCAAACTTATGATTTGACCAAAAACAAAAACTTGTCGGTCTGAATGATAGCGTCGCATAGACAGTGCTATCACTTTCGAGCGACTTCTCTCCAACTAACAGCGATAAGGATAAATAGATTTACATATCTATCGTATCTTCATGCAAAATCTTTGAAAGGAGTATTCGAGCTTTACGTGAAAAAGGAGAAGAAAACTCCAATCCAATAAAATAACTTGTTTTGGTCGGACTTCGCTTTGCTTTGGACTTCGGGAGTCGGTTCGAAACGTAAGGTCTGTTCGCAGCTAGGCAATGTCTAGACGAAAACCAGTTTTTTTGAGCTGACCGTTTCCCCTTATTGTTTCCTCAAGATGTGCAACTCTGCCTCTTCATTCACGTGCGTCTTATATTTTACAAGCTCTCTATCTTGCAAAGCTCTCTTTGTTTGGGGTATGTCCTCTTTCTTTGCGGTCCCACTCCAGACTGTTAGCGATAGCATTGTGTGCCAGCAATCCGATTGTGACAATTTGGAATGACTGAATCCGAATATTATCGTTGTAAGACTTTGTTTTATTCTAGGCCAAACATTGCCAATTTTCCTTGCAGAGAAAAGGTTACGGTTGAAAGTCGATATCAAAACTTACAAAAATTGCATTAAAAAGGGATAAACTTCTAAATAAAGGGATCACATATGCAGATGACATTTTTGCGTACTTAGAAAAGGTGACCTACAAACGTAATGTTAGCCAAATTCAAGGATAAGAGGGTCTCAAGGTTTTGTACTCCACTATGCAGGTAGCGGGAAAAGCCAAGTCTAGCCTATAGAGTTTAGCCAGAAAGTGTAATGCGAATTAATCGCCAAATAATGGATGAAAGTTAGGATTATGCCCTAGAAAAAAAAGCTGTCAGGATACATGTAATCAAACATTGATTGAAGTGAATGAAGTCGAACTCAAAACTAAAAAGAAAAATCTGCAAGTCGAAATTGGAGAAGTAAGGCAGTTTTAAAAGAAATAATTCTTAGAAATATCACTGAACGGTTACGGGGAAGAGAAAATCGTCTGTATGAATGTTTCCTTCACGATTCATTACATTACCCACAATAGATTAAAGCGAATTCGCTCATTACTACTAGAAAATAAGACACCGATCTGGATAAACATGGACAAGATAGGATGAATAACGCCTTCTTTGGCAATATTTGTACCAGAATCCATGACCATATATTAAAGTTTGAAGTGAAACGAAGCCCCTTTTCTTTGATTTACTCAAACTCAACGATTTTTCCTTGACAAGATTTTGAAATAATTTTGATTTTAAAGAGGAACGTGACGAAGAACGGATAATGAGCATTACTGGACTTTTTAATGTCGAGAACTGTTGACTTCCTTAGCTGTGAAGTTTAAAGGAAATAAACCCACACCTAAAGAATAATACCAAAATCCTTGAATAATACGCAACACATTTGTCATACCGAGCAACGTTTACCCTAGTCATGGTAGAGGCACGAGTACATTAGGAGTGGCAGCCAAAAAGAAGGGAAGAGAACAACGACTATCTGACTGGTTTCAATCCATCAGCAATAAAGAGGACAGCCGAAAAGATCAGAAAATCGTAAAAATTCATATAACTGAAAAAATGCATATGAATAAAAATAACCATCGAAAGGACTGCAAAGGATTCGCCAACGGTAGAAATAGACACGTTAGGGTTTGTTGATGGTCTGATCTATATCTATACAGCAGACCGAAATGCTACAATAGTCCAGAGCAACTTCCAAAGAATTTTTAAGGATGTGCAGCTCTACACCGATAGTTGGCTAATGAAAATCAATGTGCAGGAGTGCGAAACAATTTTGTTTCGCACCACGCTGCAAGGAGCCAGCCAAGACTTGAAACGTAATTGGAAGGATTTCCACATTATGGCCGGCGAGGGTAGTTCAGAGAGGGTTTCATATAAATCCTGTGTTCGATGCCTCGGTATTCATCTCGATCATATCAAAATGATGCTGAGTAAAGCACAAAAAGTAGTCATGGCCCTTTGTCGACTCTTTCATTCCAAATGCATTCTTGAAAAGATTAAAGCTATCTGTTACAATACCCTGGTTAGACCAAATTTGACATATGGATGTCAGATCTGGTACAATCAGAATGCAAGTACTATCGGAAGGTTACGAATTTTCGAAAGGAAATGTCTTCGTGCATGTACTGGTTTATACAGGAAGCCTGAAACGGATTGGAAACACCATATATCGTATAGGAAGGTTTATCAAACTGCTAAAGTGACGAGAGTTGATATTGAGAGTCGATACTTCATATTGAGACTTCTTCGCAATCATATCGCAAGATCTGTAACTGTGAGTGAAAATCCCTGGATTTCCCAGACATTGCATCCTACAGATGAGTATATTACGGCTTGCCTCGCTACTGGCTTTGTTCCTCCAGAAGCATTCATGTATTTAGACATGAATCGAATTGATTCCCATGGCGTCCTAATTATATATCACATATATAGACGGGCCGCCGATAAAAAGATAAAAGATCCTCCAAATTTGAGATGGAGATACTCATTAAATAAATTCTTTGAGACTGGTCGGGCTGAGATGGAGCAGTCTAGGTATTGGTAGCTGAATGACAATGCCTAAGTTGTCCTTTTCGTTACTTGGTTT
Organism: Stratiomys singularior; assembly: GCA_954870665.1. Classification (NCBI taxonomy): domain Eukaryota; kingdom Metazoa; phylum Arthropoda; class Insecta; order Diptera; family Stratiomyidae; genus Stratiomys; species Stratiomys singularior. The sequence goes on along the minus strand of OX940878.1, from coordinate 157,319,740 downwards.
TTGAGTTTCAGCTAATGGTAGCTACATTGTGTTTTGTTAAAATTTAGGCATAGATTTCAATATTTAGCAAAGGTATATGGTGTTATATTAGGCTTCAGAAATGATGTTTAACATTTAGGCTAAGAATACTGCTAGCATTACAATAGTATAAAATAAATTGTTTTGATTAGACTTCGGTTATAATATATTAGTCGGAGGATAAAAGTTCACTGTTGTGTTAACATTGTAACTGATTTTTGAATAGTATTGGTTGTTTTTTTTTTCTCCTTTTTCCAATTGAATCTTAAAATCTGTAATAATTTTAATTTAATTGCATTTGATATTGTTATTTTTTTCTTTTCATTAGTAAATGTTTATGTTTAAATTTAGAGAGCCATTTTGGCCATTAAGTTTTTCGTATTTTTATTGTTTAGAATCAGTTTTATATTCTTGAAAACGAAAAATATATATTCTTATATTCTTTATTCTTGAAAAATTTATAACGATGAATATTAAATAAAGCGCTTTTGACTTTGACTTTGACTTTAAGTTGGAAATTACGTATTAAACTTTTGCATTTTGACTAAACTGAATTAATATTTTAATATCTATAACTGAATTAAAATATATACAACATAATGCCCGAACACTCACAACACCTCGATTAGCTCTACCAATCAATTTTGAAGTGTCCACACGCCATTGCTCATTTAATTGAAGCGTTGTCCTTGAAACAAATTTTCCTCGCATTTGCGTCGCACAACGACCCTGCGCAAACGTGGTCGGTGTAAATATCCGCAAAACAAACAATTTTCCAATTAGAGATCAGTTTTTTGGCATCACCTTTGGAAACATTTCTAGAGAAAATATTTAATTTTTTCAACCGTGAATAACCCAAAATTAAACGAATGCAAAGTAAACAACAGGAGAAAAGAAATTCTTTTGGTCGCGAGCAAAACCAAAAACAGCAACAAAAAACAAACAAAATGGTTTTTCTTTTTTTCAAATAAAACGCATAAACAAAGTGAATGCGCAAGGTGGCGAGACACATTTCATTGCTACTTTCATTCTTTCTTGGTCATCCGAACAACCTTGTTCGGAAAATGCGTTCTAATGACATAACATTCATATGTGAGCACCTAAAGTGTGTATGACTTCAATCTGCATTCGCTTGCGTAGATACAATAAGGAAAAAGATTCATTGTTCTAAAATCGCAAGCAAAGCAACATACCTGCAAAATGTTTAATGTCGACCAAGTTTAATGGCTCCTATTAATAAATTGCCTCGAGTAGAAAATTTTATTCAAGAATGAATTGAATTTGGATTCGATGCTTTCATTGCAACATTAAAAAGTGTTTTTCAGCACGTGCTAACTGTTCAATGGCGAATGAAAAAACGGTGAAGGCAGAAGCATGTCAGTGGGAAAAATTGTGCCCCATATTGTAGCAAGATGGAATCATTTGTTACAGTATATCAATTTCCCTACAATCTTTTATTTTACGAGACAGGATCCCTAATATCTTGGCTCAGATGGATCAGATGACTCAATTGTACGATAAAGGCCCATCATTGAGATTATAAGAAAAGTCAATAGCAATAATTAGGGCAGAAATTCTGCATCATGTGGTTGGGAAATGAAACCTAATTAGGCCCTGAGTGCAGGGCTCTCAGAAAAACAAGGAAAACTCCCTACAAAATACCCCATGTCGAACAGAGTACCTTGTTAGAACCAATTTGCAGCTTTGCTGTTTTTAAGCTTTATCACGTTTCTCGCCTCTCTAGACGGAATCTATAGATAAACAAATCCATTTTTCGACTACTGAGGATGGAAGTGAAAGGATCTATTGGAAAAGACTCATCTCTTTCATCTGCACAAAAAATTATTGATGTTGCCGTTCTTCGTAGAAGGAGACACCTGAGCATCATGCCAAACGCATTTCCACTATCTCCTTGAGAATCATATAAACTTAACCCTCTCGCCTATCTGCAGCCAACCCCATCACCCCACTCCCATTTCCCTCAGCAGGACTAGAATGCTGTATCAACTATCTTTCAACAAAACAAAGAGTTAGAATATGGTTAGTCCGGTCTTATACATGTCAGACTGAAAAAACGCATTCACCGAGTGGCTACATTTAATAGTCCTGGCTAAGATCAAGCCGATGTTTCTGGATACAGAGGGCAAAAACAGTCAACTAGTGCCGCTAGTAGTGCTAGAACAGTATATCCTAATACAATGACAGTATTGTCTGCAGCCGAAACTCGCAAAGATCCTAAAGCTGGATCAATCATTATCGCTACAACTCCAAACTAACCCCGCATGCACAAACTTTTAGATATACAAGAGCACAGATTCCAGCTGACTTACCAGAAGACGTCTTGCATGCAAGGTTGGTCTGAAGGGTATCAAGCCAAAACAGCAATCAACTCAGCCTGTTTTGGATTTTGCCAGTGAGACAAAAATTACCTGTAGCCGCTAAGTAGTTGCGTCAAAATCAACTTCACCTAGCTTTCAGTTGAATCCCGGCGACATGTGTACCTGGCTCGGTTTTCTATTTGCCATCCTTCTGCGACAGAATGACTTTTCCCCACCCTTATTTTCATTACTTATTCCGTTTCATCTACCAAAACGCTGAAAAGTGTAAGGGCAAGGATATCTACTTCTATTGCGAATACCGATATTGCCGAGACAGTGCAGGGAATTTTTTTTTTTTTTTTGGTTGGGACGTGAAGGCTGTTAACGCCTTTTGTGAGGGGCTCCCAGCAGTGGAAGGCTACAAGACTACCCTCCAAACACCCTCCCCCCTGTTACACGGAGAATCCACCCTCGAACTGTTTGTCACATTACTTCGGGGTAGGCCCCCATTTCCTCGCCAATTAGTGCCTTCCCTTAGAGGAGTCTCTTTTTCAGCCGGAGGGAGGAGGAGGAAAATTTTTTTTATATTAGAAACATTCTGTTGTTCCCCTTCACTTCCTTATAAATAAACAACTAATATCAACCAAAATAAATACACGGACAAACGAAGTTACCTGAAAAAATTCAAGAGGTTCACGATGGGGATAGGATTGTCACCTCTTTGCCGCGAACTAGGTCGAATACATGAGGCCTTGCAAGTAAGCCAGAATTCAAATGAAGAAGGCCTCAAACCAGAACGATCGATTTAGCTCAGCACAGGAGAATTCGTCGAAAATCAAGAAAAAAAAAATTATTAGAAGACACCAGTCTAAAGACGAACCTTTTCTTACCGAGGATTGAAATGTGAAATAAAACAATTTGAACATCCTACATCAGTATCACGGAACAACGTTACTCAGGCTCCAGCAATAGAACACTCAATTCAACAAAGATACGGAAAACGCTTGCGCCACATTCAAAAATGGGAGGACGTCGAAGAGCCTTGCAAGTTCTTGGCGTCGGAAGGATGAAGTAAGAGTACTGATTCTTGCTGGAAGATAGACTTGAGTTCACCACTGCAAAACCGACTTCAAACATACTCAAAAAAATCAAGAAATCCCACGAAGTCTTTGTAACTAAAACCTCAAAACCGACTCAGATGCAAAGCTATCCATCTTTTGTTCGAAACGCAATGATTAATTTTATTAAGATGCATGTGCAGTTGCACTTGCGATGCATATATTACTTCCGGGATCACATGCTCAGATTTATCTTCGCACCTTAACAAGAAACGTTTGAGTGGTTTTTATGGTTGTTTACGCATTGAAGCAAATGCGTTTTTAATATCACTATTCCTTCGGGACATGTTTGTGACTTCTGATAGAATCATTCTTCACTATATGAATTCTGCATGTCATAAACAGCTCAAACAACGGACAGTGTATCACCACAAATAACGGAGTAGTCCTCGATTCAGATATCCAATCATTTTCAATGTTAACCAAAATGATAACCAACTGTCAGCAATACACTTAGAGTTGTTAGGTTATTATTGTTTCTGCTTTGGAATCAGTTGATCCTTGTTCTTTAGGGCCGGACCAAAGAGTCCAGTTTATCTAGCAGTCATTCCTGTCATTCGTAGCTGTATCTATTTCTTTTCAGAAGGGTTTCTCTTACTTCATTTCATTTGTTCCATTGAATTAGTCGACGTTAGTTCTTTAGTCTTCTCGTCTCAAAGTTCAACATAGTCTTACTTTCCTTCAGTTGACAGTGATTTTGAGTCCTGAGGAAACTATTTGAATCCTCTGGTTACTTATTCCGATTTGTGTGGCTACATTTATTGCGAAAATGTTAAACTGGGAAACGGTGACAAAAAATTGTATCCTGAAGATTCAGTTGAGGTGTAGGTTGTTACAGAAGTGACTAATACCTGAGGTATTCCCTGTTCGGAATTTTCAGCTATAAGGAATCTTTTGGTCTACTATTGGTCGGGTTATATTATTTTTATTCATGTTTGAAAGCTTGATATTCCCTCTAGCTTGGAGTATGATGAATTGGAAAGGAGAGCTGCACATCTGATTCTTGACATTGAGCCAAAGCTCGATAGAATGCGTGGTGAGACTGATTTCAAGGGGGTCAAAGATTTTATTGTGCATGGGATTTTTCAAGCCTACCTGCACAAGTTGATATGGCAAGCACCAGCAGTATGTTCTGTATGAGAGAGTTGTATAACGCGCGTCGTTCCCTGTTTACAAAAGATAGAAAAAAAGCGTGGTGACCTCTTCAGTGATTTCTTGGCAGCTGTTGAGGTTGCCCATGGAGTATCAGCGCTGGTCAGGCTCTGAACATTTTCTAGTTCCTTTATAGGCTTATACACTTCGTGACCACCGTAGTGTTAATCTAGTAGTTGATTTTATAGACCTTTAGATTTCGTCTTTTTTAGCACTGTTTTTCAATCACCTATTCCCGGTGACTAGTCCAGTAATTTTGACACTACCATCAAAGTTTTGTTAGCATTTGACGGAAAATTTTATAATTGGATCTTTTTTGGATAAGTTTTTGAAAAATCTATAAAATTTTAATCGTTGCTAGTGACTTTTTTCCACGGAACAAGTACATTTTTGGCGGGAACGCATCCGTTATTGAATTTTCGCGCACAGAAATGACAGTCAATTCCCAAAAATTGTAACCTGACAATAGCCAAAATTGGTTCTTTCATGTTTCAGATCAAAAGCTCAAAGACGACGAAGCCTCATCTGGTTTCTATTAAAATTTCGTCTACAATTTTGTTTTCTTTGACTCTTCACAATGCACCAAAACTGCAAAAGCGTTCGACAAGCTCTCATTTTCGAAGTGTCGTGGGAAATCTCAGGACCATCCTGAAATACACCCAGTGAGAACGTATTAAATTTATTCAGTTATCCACTGAAACTTGCAACCGAAACTGAGTATTCAATGTTTGATTAGTTAATTTCGAATAGGAAACTATAAGATGCACAAAGCAGGGACCTCTTTAATCAACCACATAAACAAAAACATGTAATCTATATTCAATGTAATCTATATTCAACAAAAGACAAAGATAATAATTATAAGCGGCCAGGATGATCGTTTATGAACTATTCCAATTGATGACTCTATACATAGAAAACAAATTACAATAGTTGAAAGAATAACGAAGCTGAATGACAAAGCCTGTTTTACCCTCAATAATTCACAAAGTAGGAAATTTATTCAAAGAAAGAATATCTAGTGATATAAAATAGAAATTTCGAGTTGAACAATTGAAGACTATAAATACAACCCAAGATAGGTCTTCAGTGAGAACTAAAGAAGAATTGTGTAATATCCTGGTCCTCTTCATTCCACGTCGGCTTCCATGAAGAGGACGTGGTCTCTTTTGACATAAAATCATTAATTCCCAGTATTCCTGCAGAGCAAATACTGCGCCAAATGAATAATTGTTTGAATTAACAGAACTAATTGACAGAACCATAAAAAAGTTTTCAAATCTACAACTTTCAAATCTAGTTTGAACATAAACGTGTTGGAAATTTCTGAAGAAAAATGTAAAAAGTCAAAACTATTAATAAATCAAAAATTACTAAAATGAAAAACTATGGTATACCAAAAATGAAAATTCCGAAAATTTTTCGAAATATCCAAAAAAGTCTAAAAATTAAACTAATGAAGACAGTTGGGTTTGCGTCGTTGCAAATTTCAAACACCTTAAGGTTAAATTTAAAAACATCTTGTCTATTTTCAGTTTGAGGGTGTTTTTGTTTTTTATTCTTTTGAAAGACACAGCCGATTCGGAAACAATATGGTCCATTTTTAACGTTTTTATATTACTGGAGTTTTATAAAGGGACAGGATATGTCCTGAAAGAGCTGCCTCTCCCAATATGAAAGAAAAAATTCAACTTGAAAGATGTTGAAGGGATCAACTCGTCGAATGAACGATTTGATTACTATAAATGATAACTCGAGAACGATCAAGATAATATACAAAATATACTACCATCATCAAAAAAGAAACTTAACTCTTAACTAAAAAACTCTTATACAATTAGTTGATCAATACATAATCATAGATGAGTTCCAATGGATACTGTAAGACTTGGCTCAATATCCGATTAATTCCGGAAATGGATTAACAATAGGAGCAATGTTTAGAGAGTGAATGGAGACGTTGAAATGAGAAAAAAATCGAGCCAAAATGCAGTCCGCAAAAAGTATTTTCGGACTGCAGTGATGTATAGAGATTCAAATATGAAAAAATTACTTGCAGTCAAAGAAAATTGTCTCGGCGGTAAAAACGTGTAGCCAAAAATGATCCTCAAATACGGTATATTATTCATATATACTACTGTGTTCAAAAATAAGGTGACATTCGCATTTAAACTGCGCGCGTCGAAGGATTTGGATAATTATGTTTTTTAGGTTGGTAGTACTGTCAGTGCTATGTCAAATTTACATGTCACAATATTCATTAGTTTGTTTGAGATACGCGACGTTTCGTGAGCTGCTAAAAGTGAGTTTTTCGTTTTTTGCGATATCGAAATTTGTTGAGCAAAGAATTTGCATTAAATTTTGTTTGCGAAATCAATTTTCTGCTTCGGATACATTGAAGATGGTGCAGAAAGCCTTTGGTGATGAGGCTTTGTCTAAAAAAAGGTTTACAAGTGGCATAGTGGGTTCCAAGCCGGCCGTGAACGTGTCGAAGACGTAGAGCGTCCTGGGCGACCATCAACCTCAATTGACGAAGCTCACGTCCAACTAATAAAAGATTTGGTATTTAAAAGCCGTCTATTAACGTCTATTAATTAATATTATTATTAGAGACACTCCTGATGAGGTTGGCATATCGAAACGCTCGGTCAATAGCATTTTAAAGGATGTTTTGGGCCTAAAGCACGTCATATCTCGACTGGAACCGAAAACATTGAATTTTTTGGAAAAAAAAGCGTGGCGTTGAAGTGTGTGAAACGATGCGTTCTGACTATCAAGACAAGATGGAACGCATTATCACTGGAGACAAGACTTGAATCTATGCTTACGACCCCGAAACAACCGATCAATCAAGCGAATATCGTGCCAAAGGAAAGCCGAAACCAAAAAAAATCGCTCAAAAATCAAGGTCATATTGACTGTTTTATTCGATTATTGTGGTGTTATGCATTCCTTCATCCGGGCCAAACAGTCAACAAGGAATATTATTTGAACGTTATGCGTCGTTTGCGTAACGCTATCCGCCTAAAAATGCCGGAATTGTGGAAAGACAATTCTTGATTTTTACACCACAATAATGCACCATCCCATACTGCACTCGTGATTCGTGATCATTTCGCCAAAAACTCAACCCATATCGTTCCGCAACCACCGTATTCACCTGATCCGGTGCCATGCGACTTCTGCCTGTTCAACAAGCTCAAAAGACAGCTCCGGGGACACCGTTTTGATACTACAATCAATGTTTCCAAGATTGGAAAACCCTTTGGCATAAGTGCATTGCACCGGGAGGGGATTAATTTGAAGGGGATGAAATTGATTTGGAAGAATAAATAAATAAATTTTAAAATAAATACAATGCCACCTTATTTTTTGGACACAGTAGTAACATATATTTATCCAAAATATCACGATCAATGAAGCTTGCCCAATTTTTCAATAACTATCAACAAAATATAAGACTTTTAACAAGACATAAGCGTAGTTTGGAGGCCACCATAAATTCTGAGTGCATTTTTGGAGTACCTTTTGTCAAGTACGTTTAACTTGACAGTCAATTGTCAGATCAACATATGACAGCATGTGTACGAAACGTCAGTTGAGCTTAATTTTAATCATGGAATATGACACTTATAAAGAATATGCCGCAATTTTAAATTAGATTACCTAGATTTTCAATATTTTCAGAATAAATCTTAAAATTCTCGAATGAATCGTGCACAAAGAGCTTTTGTTGTCGAATTCAACACAAGTGGCTGTTTGACAAAAGCAAAGCCAAAAATTACAGTCTACTCACTTCGAAATGGAGATGTTAGTGAAGCCGATGATAATCAAATCCTAAGGAAATCATACTGTCGACGCTCTCAGCAGTTAGGCATCTCTCACTTTTTTCAAATTATGAAAGACTGATTTGTAGTATACAAAATGCATTTGGTATAAAAATTCATACCAGAAAGTAAGTGAAATTGGTTTCAATATGGTAAAAACGTGCAAAGAATTTTGAACGGGAAACCTAATTCCCGGAGCCGTTAGAATATGATTGACACAGCACATTTTTAGCCTTTTTGGAAGTGTCAAATCGCATAATATCCATTATTTGAGTCTCACAAATTCATAACTAGTAATAATATAATCAACAATTAATCGATTGACGGTTATCAAAATCACTGTTTTGATGCAGTTTTGATGCCTGAAAACAGTTATTGGGTCCTACGTTGTTGAAAATTAAAGTTTTTTGACAGTTTCGGTGATGAAAGTACAATATCGGGTGTTGGTAAGCGATTACATGGTTACATTTGACTGCACTGAACTATTTCTTCTGGCATTATTGAAAAGTTAAAATTTTTACCAACAAACGATATAGTCTAACACAACTTTACACTTAAATACGTAACGAAATACCACAAATTACACCAGAAATGTTTAAAGTATGATGGAAAATGGTGAAAAAAGGACCGATATATATATGTGGTTCCTGGTGGAGCACATTTGTCAGATTTAATTGTCAAATATTGACTCAATGAATCACAAACGAACAAATTTTTTCGATTATTATTTTAATTTTTTTTATTATTTCCGAAATCGAAACACAAAGGATTAATTGGATTTTATTCATCACTTAAAAGGAAGCCTCAAATCTAGCGCTAATTACAATAAAAATACGGCAAAGGCGAATCTTTTATTTTACAAATTAACCATATTGGATTTCAAACTATCAACGTCAGTTTTCGGTGGACAATTTTGAACCAATTGTAAATAATACCAAAACGCCACTAAGCGTCTACCAAGTAGTATGAATTCAGGAATACATGACAATTTAGGTCTTTTTTTTTTGAATACAAAAAATATTCGTTCTATTTTAATTACTATATAAAATCCAAAATCAGGAAAAAACGTTGAATGTATTCCGTACTATACTACCCTCAATGTTGTGGAAACCAGTCTCGAATCACCAGATCAGAAGATGATTAGTGGGTAGCAAAGTGGATATTAATGAAAAAATGTTAATTTTTATCAAATAATTTGAGTGAAGTAAGTGCGCAATAATTTTTTTGATCATTAAATGAATGTTATATTGATGAACATTAACATTTCGTACTCCAGGCGTCGAAAATATGATAAGGATCGAAAAACTAGAAACAAAAACACCCCGGAGGCTACTTTGTCAATAAAGTTTGAAACGAGAAGACATAATGTTGGCTGATTCGAAGCAAATGATGCTTGGTGACCAAGTAGCAAAGTGTTCTGAATATTTTAAAACAAACAAGGGATACAGAACTGACGACAGCTGAGTAGGGGAACAGAATTAGCTTGAATCGAAAACTCCAATTCCTATACACATTCCTATTCCTATACAAAAAGATTCATATATGAAATCAGGCCAGGTGATCAAACAACGAAGAAAATTTTAAAATATCGAACGAATGTTCAAAAATATCCTGCGATATGAAAACAGGCTTGTGTATACGCCCTACGACGAGCCTTGCAATCAAGAAACTGAGTGAAAATGAACCTGTAATAGCCTTTTAAATCGGCATTCTGACGGGCATTGTTTGACAAGAATCATCTTCTTGAATTATTTTGCCTCAAGGGACCCTTTATATTGAAACAAGATCAGCTGAAATTCTGTTGATCCAAAACTAGACATTTTATCGCATCCATAACAACCCTCCTATGATAAATTGCCTACTACACTGATTACAAAATTTTCCAGGCTCACTATTGATTATTGCTCAAGTGTTTATTCTTCTTAATAAACACTTTTATTAAAACGCTGATGATAGATGCATAGATTCTATGTCTGAAGCTGCCATTTAACATGATTGGATACATTGTAATCATTGGAGACAAACATTAAACAAACATTGATCAATCAAAAGATCATTTGCTACATCGTTGCAAAGGACCGTCTTCCAATGGTTGATCAGAATGCAATCGTGATAGCTTGTGAACGATTTCCAATCATTCTGTTTGTGTTGTTCTACAATAACTACACAAGTATCTGTTTGAAACTTAAGTATAATGGCAGGTCCATTTCAAAAAAGTAAATGCAGACAAATTAAAAAAACTTGAGTCCACTGCTAACATTGTCAAATATCCAACGATGCCAAAAAGATATTCTTAAATTTAGGTACTATGTAGTCAAAGTTTATTACCTCAAACTTAACAGCGTGCCCGGATTTGAATTGTTTATTCTGATCTCAACTCAGATACGTTGACAAATAAATAATTTATATATGCAACACACGAATATCGCGTCAAATTGATTTGTTTAAAATAATTCCTTACTCGATTAGATTATAAACATATTCAACACAAGCACTAAAATTATCACTTGTTTCTATTTGCACTTCATTGCAACTATTTAGGTCCTTCAAGGATACTAGGCACATTAACTCTTTGAGCGGTCACGATCAATGCGAAGATCACCATCACCGATTTCCTTTTTGTTTTTTGGCAGGAAGTTCTGTCCTAGCTGCGAATCTACACTGCGTTCATGATTTCTACATTGACGAGCACATACCAAGTCTGGCAAATAAAGGAAGCACAAAACTTGGGAATTTGGCACACCAAACGTTTCTTGCCACACGATATGCGAATCGCTCGCCAACTGGACTTGAAAAATCGCTGGTTTGTGTACAAGATCGAAATTCAAAAATACCCGAAAATAAAATTACAGACCAGCTGATGACGGTTACGATTGCTGAGCGAAACAAATGGCTAGCACGGCCTTCATTTAGCTTTTTATAGCTTAGCTTTAGTACGTTTGCTCGATGATTCTGTATCTAATGTGCAGAGCTTTTCTGCACAACAATCTTTTCTTGAGTATCTTCTGCTTGGGCCGTTTGCTGGTCACAGGTGGAGTAGCGAAGACGCAGACACTCAAAACGTTTGGATGAATCACATGATGAGACTCCGCTTTTTCTGAGGACTCCAGGCTTGTCTCCTTGGATCTAATTTGTTCTGATGATTCTAATTGAGAGTGCAAATAGACACTAACAATGATTTTGACATCTTAATATTTTCGTAATAAATTTATTTAATGTATGAACTGAACTGGCTATTGGTAATGAGTATTCTAGAATTCCCCATATCTCGTTCCTAAGTAGGAAATATTAAATTAGGACGAGTAATATAGAAAAATGAACGAAAAGGCTTCACTTGCTGAACAGTTTAGATTCGAATCATTTTGTATTTCGTACTGAATTAACCGTGCTGATTGTTTTTCACTTCATCCCGATTAGTTAAGTTTTCTGCTGACAAAAATATGCAGCCGTGGACATACAAATAGCACAAATACGACCAAAAAATTTAATTTGAACAATAAAAACGAGAATATTCTTTCTTTCATTTAATAGCGTGATTATTGACAAAGCAAACTCATTTCAAAACTGAGCAAAACAATTCAAAGAAATAATATAAGAACTGAGAAATGATACCAACTTCGAAAATGTGTTGGACACGTTAATAGCATAATAAAATATTTCCTGAAATCAAATTCAAAATTCGTTAGAATATTAACAATAAAGTATTAATTGTATTTTTACCCTTCTTAGTATTTAGTACTGTAGTCAGAATTTTTGATTACAGCCTGACATCTACACTCCATACTCTCGACAAGTTTCTGACATTGATCCTTTGGAATAGAATACCAAGCTTCCCTTACACCATTCCAGAGTTCGTCAGAGTTCTTAAATTTTGTTTTGGACTAATCCAGACATTCACATCGTTCTATATATTAATTCTATTGGATTAAGGTCAGGACTTTGAGCTGGCCAATCTAAAACGCTATTTTTCACTCTTGAAACCTAATCTTTTGTTATGCAAGCTGAATGTTTAGGATCATTATCATGCATAAATTTCAATTTTACTGACATAAAGTCAAACGCATATGGTTCCATCGGATTTGTTAAAATTTCAAGATACTGAAACTTATCCATGTTTCCGTTTATTTTAACAGAAGCTCCTACTCCATGCCATGATAAAACTCCCCACAACATTAAATTACCCTCGCCGTGCTTTATAGTCTTCTGTTTGTAATTGGGATTCAATGCGTGACCTTTCGGACGATGGACAATTGTTACACAATCTGGCCCAATTCTGTTTACTTTGGTTTCGTCACTCCGAAGTACGTTTTTTCAAAATTGGAAATCCTTATTGTTGTGATGCTAAGCAAAGCTCAAACGTTTTGAAATGTTTTTTTTCCAGGCGGAAGAGGTTTTTTTCTACTTATGCGTCCAAAGAGTTTAGCTTCATTTGATCGTTTATGTCACATTCTTCATTTATTTCACGCATTATCTGCCTTGATGACTTAAAAGGAACTATTTTGCACTTTCAAACTATAGTTGTATCTATAGATTCTATAGTTTTCTGTGCTTTCGGTTCTCGTTTTTTATATTCCGTTTTTTATATATTTTTTATATTTTTATACATTATTATATAAACGAATCGTGTTGTAGGCCATTTTCCTGGATTATTTCATTATTTCGGCTATCTCAGCAGGCTTTTCACCACTATTGATCATTTCATGTATTATTTTCCGTTTTTCCGCTGTACAATGCATTCCTCTACCCATTTTTACACTTGACTAAACTCACTTAAAAACAGAACACAATAATAGAACACACTCGTACCAATGCTAAACTAATTCGCGAACCAATATACCGTCTACAGCGATTTTGTGTTATTTCAATGTCCAAGCAACACACTCTCGAAGCTTACGAAAAGTAACGCGTATAAAAACTTCCGAATGATAACGGTAAAAATTTTTCTTAGAATTCTACTGCTTGCTTGTGGTAAACAGTAGCGTTCATAAAAGTTGGAATATTGGTCATTATATTTAAAAAATTTGTGTATTGAATTTTTTATTAAAAATTTGTGCTATTTGTATGCCCATGGCTGTATACGAAAAGTAAACATGGAAAACCCTTTGTAAGACTTGGCCGATGAACATACACCGCACCTTTTATGCTGTCGTCTGAAAGAATACTTTGCAGGATGCAAGAATTTCAAAAAGAATAGGAAAAATGGTGGAAACTCCACGCGCTACTAATCATTGTCATCAGATTTTAAAATGTTGCGGCCAAGTAAGATCTTTCCGAATCTCCATAAAAATTTATCTGGAAAACACTTTTCAAAAAGGAAGAATGCCAGATCTTGACAGGAACATTATTCAAGCAACTTGCTCTAGAATTTTTTAATGTAGGTCGATTCTGATAATGGGTGACTAGGAAGTCAGTACTTCCCTGAATGTCTCACACCTCAAATTGACACTGTAAAGGTGGCACTGCACCTTATCCCAGGTGGAATATCCAAAAAAAAGTTGACTTAGTTAAACGCCTTCAAAATCTTCAAGTATGATTATAAATCGGTTGATGTACTTAGTTGGCATCACATATTGGATCTAACATATGAACGCTTCTCGGGCTTCATGAGAAAACTAATCGAATTCTATTCCATTGAGATGTTTTTTAGCTCATTTTGGGCAGTCTCTTCTGCATATAAACACCATGGGCAATAAACAGGATATGCTTTTAGACAATTACCAGCTAGCTTAGATCCAATTCCCACGTTGCCCATTATTCAGAGGTAATTCATGGGGTAACTATAGCCTCATGCACTAAAATCATCACCTACTTCGTGGCACTACAGCTCTTGCCAAATCTTCGCCTCCCGCAAACTCAGTCTCGAACTGTCTCTCTCCATTGGCCACGTCCTCCAGTAGTATATACAATTCTGAGCAGCAATGAACTGTCTCTAACGACAAACTAGGACCATCGTTTTCTTTATTTCTCCATTGGTTTTCGTCCTGCGGTTCTGTTAGCAAATACCTTTTCAGGAACACTTTCGTTGCCCACACAATTGACGTGGTCAACCCATTGCAACTTTGGTCAGCATTACACCTTTCTGATCTACGGCTCGTCAAAAACCATGACATTACTGTTGTCATTTTCACCATATATCAGTTTATTTCTAGCAATGTGGATTGCTGAATACAGAATGTTACGCTAATAAGCTACTTTGCTCCCTTTGATAACACAGCCAACACGTTTCAACCAGGATAGGTGTCTGATCATGCGGACGAATGACAGTTACCTACTTTGGAGTTCCCTTACAAGCAGCTTAGTTATTCCCGATTTGGTGCTTTTATCAAACAATGTAAGTCCCTCGTTTCTTTTGTAAATGCAAGAGTTTAGCTTCTGTCACATTACTATTTCAAAGTTTCCCTTGATAAGACGCTGCTCCAACGACACTTCTTAACTTATATTTTCTATTTTTCTCAAATATAGCAATGACGTTTCTTTGAGGTTCACTTCTTTACCATCGGGATGACAATAGAAACCTAATTTTTGGCCTCTTCAAATCTGTTCCACAGATAAACTTCCAGTCGGATGAAGTTTTTCTTTTTCCGACAGAAAAGATTGCATTCATTTTCAGGCACCGAGACCATTTTCGGGACCGTCTTCTGTTGGAGATAAGTACTAAGCAATTCACATAATAAGACCCATTGTGTCCAATCTAATGTGCTCTTATCAATACACACATCCTTGATTCGTTAACTTTGTGAGGCTTGCCTTAAAAGTAATTTGGAGAGTAATGATTCGCAGGCCTTCAATTTAAAATAATATTCTCTTCTACAGTATTTTGCTTGCGTAACGTTGTTATAACATGTAATATGTCTTAGATTGCCAACCGTAAGGTTGTCCGGTGCGCGGATCGAGCATTTCTGGAACTCATAACTCTATTATGCCCATTCACAAAGGTTATATACCTCTGAGGATTCAGAATATCACCCCAGATTTTTGACAATTAAGAGGTACGAAAAGTTTTTCCTTGAAGTAAACAAAGTTTATTTAAGTGGAAAACAGCAATCCGCATATCTTTTCGCAAAGTTAGAAGTGTCCTTCGAAATTCCCAGTGGGTACGAGATTCCCAGATACCCTGAGGTATCCACATGCTTAGTACTCACATTCTTCTCTGGGCCCGTATGACTGAACACGTATGACTGAAGGTCATACGTCAGGACTGACACGTATGACTGAAGGTCAAGTAAATGGTTCGATCGGTTTCCTTCGTTGTCTTCAAAATGAGCGAAAGGCTCGTTCACCCTTCGGTACGCAACGCATCATAATAAAGTTTTTGACGAAGGAAGGTGTTACGCCAACTGGAATTCGAAATTGATTGTAGGCGCAATATGAGGCGCAATATTGTGCTCTTCGTAACGAAAGGCCATGAATGAAAGCCTGATTTGTCAAATTTAAAGAATGGCATGAAAAGTTGGAAATGTTTATCACAGAAGACGAGTCAGTTGTTCATGAACTTATTGAAAGATCCGAGACCACTGTAATTTCGAAAGGTCTCGGCGATGTGGATTTGGAAAAGGGCTTATATGGAGTGGAGAAGCAAGGGGGCGCCGGGACCATCAAAAGTTATAACACGCTTCTCAGCAGGATAAGTTTTGTCAACGGTTTTTCGGAAGTCTCGTGGAATTCGACTTATTGATTTTCTTCACAATCGTCGCTCAATAAACACTTTCTACTATTGTGTCCTTCTATATCTGCTTTGAACCACATATGGGCCAAAAAACGACGTGATCCCGTTCGAGACGTCTTACTTCTGCATGACAATGCACGCCCGCACACTTGAAGTCTTAAAAACCCCAAATTTGGATATTGAAGTGCAATAAACTGCACTTGAACATCCTTCTTACAGCCCCGATTTCTAAATGTTTGGACCATTCAAGGAAGTACTTGGAGAAGGACGTTTTGCAAACAATCAATAGGTTGACCAGTTTGCGTGCAATCAGCTGCATACCTGGAAGTCATTCTTTGAAAACCGTATGAAAAACCTACGTTCGATGAAGGAAAATGCATTACTAAGGAGAAAAACTTTAAAGAAAAATAAATACAAAATGTATTTGCTTCTTTAATGAGAAATTTTTTTTTTTTTTTTTGAAAAAGGCTCGTTTATATATGAGTGCTCTCGGATTATCATACACATAACCCGAATGAACCTTCAAATAACGCTACAGCCTGTTTTAGATGATTATTCCTACAATATTTTTACATTTAATCTTGTAAGATGGATTCGTCTCGGACAGTCGAGATTATCTCATTCCCCTAATTGATATTACACGAAGAATTTAAATATAAGGCTAAGTTGCAGCTGTAATTCTATCGACATATCATAAAGAAATAGCAATTGCACTCCCGGGCGGCTACTCTCAGACAGAGATAGTAGTTGCACAAGTTGATGTAAATTTGTATTGTGGGTTTTTTACGCGAAATGTTTTAGAAGGTTTTTTACTGGTCACACCAAAAGCTGAGAGGAAATTCACCAAGTGATAGCGTCTGCTAGTAACTGACTATGCGTATAGTGATCAGCGTATATGGTTAAGCTCTATCTGTTCAGAATAGATGTGTTCACTATTTTTGTTTCTTCCGGGAACTCAAAAGCCATATTTTTGTTCTATAAACATTTAACAACATAGTTTTGATAAAAATATTAATAAGATGAACGTTGTTTGGAAATTTGAAGTACTGGAAGCGTCCTTGATTTGTCTAGAGATTGTGCTCCAGAGAGAACAGCGCATAACCCCCTATTTACCTTAAGTGGCCCGAAATAAGTTTTACTCTCCCATTTTTTTGAATTTTCGAACAAACTGATGGTATTCAAAATAGCTTGTAACTTCTTCAAGCACTTTTTCGAATCAATGCAGCAACGCACATATGAAAAACCACATAAATGGCCTAGTCCCATTTCATATTCAAAAATGCATGAATTTAGCCATTGATGTTTACATCAACTGACACTATGACCCATTTGAATTTCCCCTGGCATGTTTCTGCGAACAGTCTAGTTTCAGCACAATGTGACATATGTACAATATTCGTAACAATTGCATCTACATGATACCGTTCGAAGAAATTATCACATATTGCTTAAGATTTTTCGACCATTATTCACTGAAAAATGTAAAAATTGAAATTGTACACGTTCACTCGAAACCTAATAGTTGCTGCGTACTCCACATTTACTCAAATAATTCACACATTCACTTGTCATCAGAATAGCAAATGTACGGCCATAAATAGAATTTTAATTAATTTCATTTCCCGATTCAGCAGAATTTTTTTTTTCACCTTAAACAATAACAAAAGCCGAATGTGAGTATGTTTACCAGGAAACGATGATTCATAGCGAGATGCAAGTACCAAGTGCTCTACGACTTTGTCAATTTATTTATGAAACGGACCTGAAACGTGAAACGGATACCCCCCCCCCCCCCCCCTCCCTTTTGGTTAAATTAATGTGATAAATTCACATAAAACCGAGATTTTCGCTAATCAATTTCAATCAAGCAAAGGTGCGAACTATTTAGGAAAATTTGACTTGGCCACTTACCAAGAGAAAAGAAACCAGCACGTATGTAGTGTTGGTCGGAGCCAAATGTTTATTCGCCGAATTAATGTAACATTTGTCCCCAATATGAATTCATCAAATATTCAATTTTTTATTTGTGGATGTCACTGTCATAAGTGTTTTATATTAAAAATGTACGTCAATAAAAATTTTGAAGAAATGAAAAACGTTTTCCTAACATAAGGTAACATTTTGCAGAAGTAAAAGCTGAATTTATACGCAGGGAAAATAAGGATTTAGACTCCATAATCGTTTGCAACGTTAGTTTGCGGTTTCACGATGCGAAACAAGAAATGAGTGGTTGTGAACGTCCTGGTGAGAAAATCCGAGCGACATAAACATAATACGAGTACCAACAGAAGGAACAATATCTCATCGTTTTTTAAGCCCTTATTTGGTACCAAGAGGAACCATCGCATTCCCTGAAAACAGATGAAACCTGAAAACCCTTTTGTCAAATAAAACAATTTTTGAACCCCTTTTGAAAAAAGGCTTTGTCAAGGTTCCCATATCAAGTGTTCTTCCAGTGACTATCCCTTCATTCAGCCCTAATGTACTATTGGCGAACCATTTCTCAAGGGTCACAAGTAGAAAATAGTCAGTAGGGGCCAAATCTAGTTGGGCCAGCAGTTTGGAACTTAATTCATTGATTTATTCGCTGCAACCGTTTATTCTCGTTGTGAAAGAATACTTTCTTTTCCGCTGAAGGGGATCACTTCTGCTTCAAATCCATGTCAAATCTGTGATTAGATCAAAGCAGACATAATATTGACATGATAGAACCATAACGAACTGGATGCATCCTAAAAAAACTATCGTAATGATGGGTAGTAGTCCACAGATTCGCCTTGCCTTTCTGGTGTACTGTGCCCAATAACTTGACAGCTTCTTTATGTGTTGTGATGGATCCTTGTTTCAACAGATTGGACTAGAATTTAAAATGAGAAAGCGATCCTTTGGGACCGTCACACGGCTGTGTGATCGAGTTATGGTCGAGTGTGAGCAATCGCGGCACCCACCCAGGTACAGACACTACAGACTCATAAACATCACCTACTTGTATCCTGTGGCCGTCCAAAATACTTCCAAGGGATGTCTGATTTAACGTGAAGGCATCTGCGAGAGTTAAACGCTTCCCATCACTTGCTTTACTCGTGCGACTGAAAAGAAACTCCCAATGTTTTAACCATGAATCAACAAAGTAATTGTTGCAGAATTCCCACCGTATTTACCGGGCAATCGCATAATATTGAATATGTATTGAGTTTCATAAAAGCTCATGGTTAACGGCTAAAGGAAATTCACTTTATTCAATTTCTGCCAAAATTCATAAAGGCGAACAATAGGAGGATACAATATTCTATCAGGAGGTGATAGTTGGCAGCAATTGTGAGTATGAAAGTACAAACGCTCAGTTGACTTCATGTTTTCATTAAGGAGGTTTTACTTTCACAAGAAAATATTCACAAGATTGTACGGCTTTTCCCCATGCTTATTAGGAAGAATTTTTTTGGATTACCTTTCCCCATACCTTACATATGTCATGCTTATTTCAGACCTTCGGCTTGAATATTTTGGTTTTGCCCTACCTGCCAACATTCAGCAAGAGTTTCCTATTGTATGAGAAATTTCTTGTCTAGAAGCCACTTGTCTAGGAAGCAAAAAAGTACTCTATTGGATTTTGATGTCTACTCTGTCTATTCTCTGTCAAGTATATGGAAGGTATTCCGTTTTAAACTTTAAAATTGTCTTTCAGTATTTTAAAGAATTCCTGTATACTATTAGGGATATTTGTCAATTTTGTCATTGAGTTTTACCGCTCTATTGTCTACAGTCTTTGTGTGCAACCATAATTCTAATCTTTCACTAAACTCCACAAATTTATCGGATATCCTTGTTGGGTTTGCAGTGGTTTGTTATACGTCTTCATCGTCTGACAGGACACGCTACTACCGTAAAGTTGTTTTGGATGTACGTAAATTTGTTATTAATAGTATGTTTTTCATATTACGCGTGTCAAATTCAAGGACCGGTTGAAGGCACCTTAGGATGGACTTTGTCCCATGTGATTGTCGCATACCAATCTGTCAACTGTAAGTCTAGATTCGCCTATGTTGTGTCAATGCTGAACCTCTGAAAAGTTTATCCCAAGAGAGATCTAGATTTGAAGGTCTATCCTCACATCATCGCTTCTGCTTGCCTTCATATAGAATGTATGATGTGTATTACTACGTATATTATTTGACATATGGAACATATCCCTCGTGTTTCAATTAGTAGCGAGATGAGAGATCCTTGTATAACTTCTGCTTAAACGGACCCTATCTGAGACAGGAAAGTGGCCATTTTGACAGAATGATTTAATGTGGAAATATAATCGTACCATCATATTGAAAAAATGGTGTATTTTGAACCCATGCTTTTAAAAGACAAGTCTTAAAAGCCAGACTGTATGTAATATCTTCCTCTGCAGGATTGTCTTCACTTAGGTTGTTTTCATGAAATTGTTTCTCCATATGCACATAAGTCTTAGTCTCTCTTTCACTGTGCAATTTCATTTTGCTGGGTTCATGTTAGGATTGTGCATCTGTTTTCTTCATCAGTTGCAAAAATTTTAAAATTCTCTCCAAGTTATCCTGGCACTGCAGTGCTCAGAATAATGGATCTTATGGTTAATCGTTAATAAGCGTTAGAAGCTCTGGTGTTTGCTGTTTTTGAGTGACTTGGTTGGTCAGCATGTTCATCATCAACTGTGCGCTTGCTTTTAAAGCCAAAGATCAGCTCCCTTGCGTCCCTGATTTCTCGTCGGTCATAATTTTCTTATCTATCGAAGAGGTAAAAAGGGACTAAATTCTCTTCAATTCCTTGCTGGAGTTAGGCCTGTGTAGTTCTGTATTGCTTGGTTAATTTTGTGGCTGCTTAAGGCCAGAAATCCCTTTAGAATTATCAAAAAATCGATTTTTTTCTTTTTACATATTTCTAAAGTATAATACTCAAAGAACATACTGATAATAATGAAAATTTGCGGAGTTATCCCATATAGTGTCAAGCGGAGGGACAGCTGGTGGTCAGATAAATAGCGAGCCGGGTAATCATACTGTTAGAGGCAGAGCAACCCTTGCTTTACTCCCTTTGCTGTACTCTCCTGGCATCCTTTACTTTGTAATTGACCTTTTTTCTGACTAGGCAAATGTTTCGGGAAATTTTATACGGGGGGCATTATCACAGCAATTAATAGTTTTCACGTGTTGAAACTTTAAACGTAATTATCTCGGAACTACGTTGAAGCTCGTGTTGAACTTCTGCGTGAAAACTGCTCGTGTTGTAGCTCAAAAAGTTATCAACCGATTTCGACGAAATTTTGGGAGATTACTTTGTAATATTATCGGAAGGATATACCTAAAGTTTGAAAGGTAAATAATTAATAACGCAGCCTATTTTTTGGTAATCTTTGTAAAAAAATGTGTCATAAACATGAATGCTATAATAAAATTATGTCAAAGTTTGAAAATGACTAGATTATTTTATCCCCTCTAAAAAAAATCTCGAAAAATACCTAGTTTTCACGCTTCTAAAAAGATTTCTGGCATTAATGTTAAACATGACTACCTATGTTTAATTTTTAAATGAAACAAATTTTCGCTTATATAGAAAAACTGCGAGGTTTCTTCATGAAATAAGGTTCCCAGGTCCGTTGATTGAAAGTGACATGTGTTAGATAATCCTGGTAGCATTCACGCAAGCAGTAACTATCCCCCTTCGTGCAGCACTACTTCCGACCCACTATATCAGTGTAAGCCAATAGACGTACATACATGAGTGCCCTTTTTCTCCCTTTTCCCGGATTTCTCATCTCACATCCAGATGTGAAATGCGCCCTCTTCTGGCTTTCTGAAACTTGAAAGGGGTTTTACCAATAGCCAGTCGTTGTCACCAATATTTATGGTTAAAAAGTGCAAAACTGCTCAAGATGTTTAAAAATGGAGAGGGAAATTCCGTGAAAATTGCCCAGGATTTCACGAGAGAGAGCAAAACGGAACATGTTCGGTTTCTGGGAAGATTTTTGGAAAGAAAAGGAAGAAGATGACTAGCAAACTTGTCGTTCAAACCTGTCTTGCACACTTTATGTGCCACTGAAAAGGTAGGAAACCAAGCGTGCCACAAGGTAAGGACGTGGTAGGTACCAAGAATACTCATAGAGAATGCATGAGCAAACACGCGTCCATTGTATGTACCAGTTTCCATGGCAATGTACAGGAAGCGCAGTGGGAATTGTAAGACTCCATCGTTTCCGGTGACAAACTTTGGGCATTCCATTTTATTCCCCCTGCAATAAAAACCAATTACTTGAATGGAGTTGCTCAACTTCACCGATAAGAGAAATTTTTGACAGAAAACTACTTTATTTTCTGGCAATGTAATGGCAACCAAACTATGGAACGAAAAACGGTCGTTGGTTTGCCTTTTCATGCCTCTTGTAACGACGATAAGCTATGACAGGTATGGTGACGTACTAAAAAAAACTCAGACAAGTGATTCCAAAAACCACAATAACGCTGGAAAAGCAGACAGATTTTGTCTGCTGCATCTTTTCAATTGACAACATCTTTGCTATTCCTTTACCTTTTATCTTTAATTTTTAAATAAAGTGTGTGCGAACAAAGGGTCCTTGACAATGGCAGCAAGTCCTAACCTACAGCAACGTTTTTATAAGGAGCATTACACAGAGTGCGGCAGAACCTGTTGAGGATTTTAAAAGAATTATAAAAAAGAAACAAGGCAACATATGAAAAAAAAAAAAAAAGGTTTTTTGCTTTGAAATCATTAGAATACCATTTTCTGTTCATTAATTTTTTAAAATAATGCCATTTAGATGGTGGCCATTGGTCGCAGTCCATTGCATTTGTCGATTTCTGAAGTTTTGCACCACCTGTTGAAACATTTCGGGGATGTTAAACTGGCAGGGTGAACAATAAATAACAAGGATTGTTGAATAAATTGAGGATATATTTTTAAATATGTCTGCACAGTACGAAAGCTGAATGCAAAAGAAATGTGGTGAACGTTTTATGTCGTGAGTTTTGTGTCAAAGGTTGCTATGACTGTGGTGGGCCTTAAGGGCTTAAATACATGAAAAGAGTGAGTGTTTGCATGAGAATGAAAGTTAGTGCGTACAATTTGATTTTTTTTTTTTTTAACTTTGTTTAACAGGGGAGTATCGGTTTCGGGGAGGTTTCGGCGATGTTAAAACCTCTTGTTTGAACCAAAAATACGCTGATTTCTCTAGATAGTTTTCAGTACATTAGCAAAAGTTTCGTTTGAATGAATCGCGGTTAAGTGACCGCTTCATACAGATTTTTGTGATTGGTGTAGTTTGTTGGGTTTAATTCTTAAGCAATCACTATTTCGAAGGGATGGAACTCAAATCTAAATGCAGAATCTTCCTCGAATTGATGACGTCTTGGTGATTGCTCGTCTTCTTCTCTTACCAGCTCCACATCTTCAAGTGTTTTGAAGTATCTTCGTGGGCCATGCCGACCTACTTCTAGTGTACTTCCAGATTTCTCCAACTGCTGAGTCCAGGATCGAAATGTGTTTGAAGTAGGAACAGCATTATTGCGACAAATTTTGAACCGTTGCTGAAAAGCTCTTTGGGTTACAACCACAGATCAGTTATCAACTTAGATCAACTTAGTAAATATTAAACATGTCCGAGCCCAAAGTTCACACATCAAACGTCAATTCATCACATGACATTTGTCAGTCATCACATTTGAACTGTCGTCATTGTATTTCAGTTCACTGGAATAATTTCCAAATTTAAGTTTTCCACTTTATTTCATTTGAAACATTCACTTTCTGCAAACGGTTAATTTTGATTTTGGCATGACAATTCTACGAAACCCATCAACCACCTCTCATTGCTACACAAAATTCAAAGCATCTAAAAAGTTTCGCGAAAATGAAAATTGAAAACTAATTTCCCATTCAACGAGAGCAATCCCCGTTCGAAACGATGCCAAAAATGAGCAACAGTCAATGGGACGCGACGACAACATAAAGTGGAAAATGTAGTACACTGCAGCCAATGAGCAAAACGACTTTTGCATTATTAATGTTGGCTATGCCATTTTGCCTCTACATCTCCGGGTAGTTAACAGGATGAGGATCCATTTTTCTTGTAGTTTAAATATGCATTGGCGTTTCCTGGTGTTACTGATAGTGAGAGCTGTCGCATTAAACTATGATGAGCTTAAATACATTTCGGGATGTAATTATTGATGACGGCATGGTTTATTGATGTCTTTTAGTGCCTTACCAGGTGATTTTGTATAATGTTCGAGTCCAAACGTAAGGATATTTTAATCGATGGTAATAACATAACAATTGGTAACCCTTACGACCTTTCTCACGCTTTTAAGGACTATTAGCTGTTTTGTCGTACATTGTTCTACCCTTGCTGCACGTTTACATTTAACTACGCTAGCATCTGTCGCAGGACTTTTAATTTAAGCTCAAAGTGTGTACAAAGCGCTGCAGACTTAGGACGTTCTCCAATCATTACTAGTGATTGTAAGCTTAAATATTTGCTGGAACGTTTGCCCAACCATTGAAGAAGTTTTCCCAAGCAAAGATATTAGACAATGAAATTTTCACCTTTTTTCTCATAGTGGTTAGTTCATGAAACATTCTCATAGTCTCATAGTTCATGAAACATCGAAGGGTAGGGGTGGTTATAAAATGCTAAGAATTAAATGTATATGCGGAGAAAATGAAGCGGCATTTTTTAATGAATGAGAAAAAATCGACAATATATCTCTTGGACGAGATACACACCTGATTCCCTCCCAGGGAGTGATTAAAACACTGTAACCTGCAGGAATGAAAGAGAGATACATACCAAGACTGGCATCCAGATAAGACCATTATACAAATTGAAATCCTTGTTCCGGGGCTAAGCCGACAAGCAGCAAATATTACCCTGTTAATAATGATGACAGCCATTAATCCCATTTATGGCTGACATGAGTTATTATTCAGGATAACTGCTCAGGGGACGTTGAATGGAATCATCCTGCTGAGCTGATGAGCATGCAACGCAAAATCACCTGGATTTCTGGTAAATATGGATCGAATTAATTCAGTGTCGGTCGTTCTACTTAAATTGTTGCCGCACAGTACCGAATTAAATTGGAATCCATCTAACAGATTGAGTAATCATGCTCGTAAGAAGGACGACGAGAAGGAAAAAGTTGATGGCGTAAATAAATGGTTGGGTTGGATAATGTTTCGAAAAAACAGCAATAAAGGATCTTGCAAAAAGAATATTTTTTATAGAATTTTTATGCTCGACTGATAAATGTAACTACTAACGAGATGTATGTACTTGCATAACTGCATAACTGTAAATAAGGAAATTCCAAAAAATCTTGCGGAAAGAATTTGTGCAATGCATTTGGTTACATACAATATTCATGTAATATGGACATCTCTTTGAACAGCAGCATTTACCACGAGCTGTCAACGTACGATTTCTACAGCTCCTTAAATTGTCACCGTCATTTTCTTAGAGATTTCAGATCCGCCAGAAGATGTATCATATTACGGAATCTATTTTGATTATTTTTCTGAATCCAAGCTGGTACACGCTTAAAAACTAACATAGACTGAGTATATCGTCCTTTTTCTGCTGCAAAATGGAAACTTCTGCTGAGTACACCTTCCTTTGTTAATAACATAGCTGTGGCTCACCTAGCCCTAGTATGTTGTTGGATGTTTCCCTTCTCAGAAAATTGAAATCTACACCACTTTCATGTTTACACCATTAAAGATTTTTGTACTTTGTTGAATAGAGGAAAATGCATTTTACTTATGCTAGAAAAATCATAACTTCGTTTTCGCGTCCTCCCAACTTCCTTGCGAAATATATTTTCGATTGTAGCAAAAATAAACAACAATTGCATTCCATGTGATGAACATAATTAAAGGAAGATCAGGCGCATATTCTCCCACATGGCCCGCCCATTGCAGTTGCAGCAGTCTTGCAATCGTTGAGACCTCGTTCGTTCCTCAAATATTTCATACAGTACATCGTTGTATCGAATTCGCCATTAGTTGCCGTCTGTCTTCGCTCCAATTATCCGCCTCAGGATCCGTCGCTCAAAGGTACTTAAATTGCGTTTGCCTACTCCAAAATACCAACGCCTTCTGTGTAACGCTGATATCATGTCGCTTCACCCCATTGCTGTTCATTTATTGCATGCAGCAACCGAAAGCATTCCCAAACAACCATTCGAAACATTTCTTGTGATCTTGAATGGACAGTTTGCGAGTCATTTTTCACATTCACTTTAGTCAAATTAATTACTTTTATGTTAAAGGGTCAACAATCAAGAAACTGTTGAGACTCACAGCCTTCTTGTAGTGTTTATTGTTAAATGAAGGGAGAAAGTACGGATTATTGGCTTTGTTGCTTGTCCAACTCAGTGGTTCACAACATTTTTCTCACAAACGTATCGAGATGTTTTCAAACATTGTAAATTCAGTAATTTAGGAAATCCAGAATATTTACAAATTTGTGAATACTGAACAAATATTAAATATAGACATAAATTCACTCGCGAATTTTCGAGTATTTTTTTTTTTTTTGGATAAGTAAATCCGAAGTTAATCCAGATGGTGCAATACTGGAGTATTGATGCTGAATGGTCCCTTCCATAAGGGATTTTACGAAATCAACTTCTTCTAAATTTTTTCTCTTAAATTGGATCAAAACAATCCAAAATTCAAGCCTAAAACAGACATTTGTGCAGTTGATTCGGTTCGAAAAATTAGGAAAATCGATTGAATGCTGGATTTATAACTTCGATTTTTTTAATGTAACGGTAACTTATCATTTCACTTTCAAATAAAGTTTATCCATCAAAATAAAAATATAATCTGATCATGATCGCAATCAGGTTGACAAGCACCCATTTCTGAGTCAATGAGAAGGAATACAAACCACTAAAATCCATTCGTTCCTTTTGCAACTGCTGTAAGATAAACATTTCGTTTAATACTTCCAGTGCAATGTACACTTAACATATCGCAGATGCATGGCCTTAACCAAGCAAATTGATCTTCTGGTGTATCTTCTTATTGAGTATATCTTAATATTTACGACAAACTATAACGTTTAAGCTCTTCAACGAATTCACTCAGTTTGATCATGCAGTCAAAGAAAAATAAATGAACTTCACACCATTATGTTAATATGTAAAAGGTCAATTTTGAACGTACGGAATAAACACGGTACCAGCCAATGTCCAAGAACTTCGAATGACACTACAATTTTTTGTAGGTTGTCAACTTTAATGGTCAAGGAATTAAGAAACTTTTCAATTTCTTGTCAACTCAAGCATAACCGAACCTTGTTAAGATTGGTTTTATCACCAGGTTTGAAAATATTCAATGGTATAACCCAACGTTTGACTGATATCTAATTTTTAGTACGCCGTCATCTGTTTGTAGATGCATTGAAAGAAAAAATTTATTTTATTTTCCGGAAAACAATTTGTTGGACTTGAGGAAAACAAACTGTGGTTTTATTACAGAGTTTTGTGAAGTTTTTCTGTGTGGCGTCTTTTATTATATGGACTCTCGTCCTTCTTCACGCATAAAGGCTCTTCGTAATCACTCTTGCAGTCCAATTTTTTATACGGCAATAGGCATTCCATACGATTTTTTCGTCTGTTGAAAATTTTGCAAGTTATCGTCATCATTGAGCTGTCAGATCCAGATGTTAGATCGTCCTCTATTTCGTATTTTTGAGTCTCATAATTCCCATAATTAGCATCAATTTAAACACTTGCTACAAAATTAACTGTATTTCACTTGATTTCCTATCCTTCAGGAGGACAAAAAGTATCATGTATGTCATATTTTTGGGAAGGAATTGTTTCTTCTTTCTCTATTTCTACACGAATTGACACACTGCGTTAAGAACCTTGACTCGAGATTCATTCTCAATTAAAAGCAAGGACCTTCTTTGATTTTTTAATGATAATTATTACTCTCTTCGGACTCCTCTCGCTGAAGTTCCTAGGAATAATGCAGTTCTTCTATGTCCATCTATAGTAAGCAATGAGGTCTTCACCGATCGTTCTCAGTAGCTTCCTTACAATTCTGCGGTCTGTCTCTTTATAATTTTCTGTATTTTATAACATATTAGACCCTCATTACAATTGCAATAGCATAAATCCCCCTTCCCTCTCTCTTCGTCCTTCTAAATCCCCTCATCTCCCGTCTTCCTTCTCCTATTTCCCTCTCCCTTCTTTCTACTCCCTTCTCGTTTTTTCTTCCCTCCCTTCCTTCTCCCCTCTTCCTTCTACCCCATCCAAAGTGCTTGTTTCCCCTTCGAGAACTTATCAAGAGAATCACTTGCTCCAGAAATATATGTTCGGGCATGTATTAAATAAACGACGATAGCATTTTCTTTGGAAAGCTTACAAATAACAAAAAGTTTTGGGACTACAAATTGTCTACAAAACTTGTGTCCAAACTTCTCTTTTATATGTGTCGTTATTTGGATGCTTTCGATTTAAATTTCTTTTTTTTTTCAGTATATTCAAACCATAACGTAACTACAAACACGCGCTAGCATTTCGAACGATCTCTGAATCAAAATTTGACTCCAATTTTCCAGATATATTGCTGTTGTTGTAGTCAAGATATCAAGAGGAAGAAACTGGGAGATATCCTTCTTTTGAATTATATATTGATACACAATAACTAATATATGCTATTACACCCAAAAAATTGTTCATACGTACATCTGAGCTCAGAAAGCTAGCCATCGCAAATTCTCCTTTCCCCTACGTCAATTGATTTTTAAGCTCTCTATCTAGCAAAGCACGCTTTATTTCCTACACAGGGTATCCGTTTGTCCTCCGGAAAATCCCCTCCAATGCGCGAGTGCTTTTCAGATGTTCAAATGTCGTCTTTTCTGTTGTACATGTAACACCGTTACTGTTTTACTAGCGTGAATTCCTCTAGATCCGTTGTAGAACATGTGGTTCGCAAATCTGGACTCAGTTTTTACGTCTGCCTTGCGTATCCTGTTGTTAATGTCTCTCACGGGTGCACAAAATACTGTTATTATTTTAAATCTTGATTGACCAATGTAGCTTTATTAACATATATTTGTTAAATTTCGCCGACAGATTGAATATTTTCCTCCAGTGTTTCCAGTGTTCTTGGTTTGTTGGGTAGACAATTTCGTAAATTAATATTGTCTTAAAATTTCATTCACCGATTGTTTTGCTGCCGGTGTGGTATGTCCTGCTGGAACCAGAAATCTTAGATATCAAAACCAAATATGTTCAGTGTTCATCTCATTGACTTTTAGAAGCAAAAATGCACAGTTCCTAGTCGTATACCCTCCACTATTTACCGTTACGACAAATTCATCCGCATTCCAAAGAAATACCACTAAGCCTGTGCACGACACGACACAATCAATTTCAATTATTGTAATCGTGCTTCAAGGCATTGCCTATTTATTATTCTCGATCCATTTACAACAACGGTTGTAACTGTTGTTCTTGTTGGTATACCCAGTTAACTTACAATTTTACTGTTGAAATCAAAACCAATATTTCAATTCAATTCACTGCTAATATTTCAACGTTAGAAGGCTTCGATTCTTAGACGAATTGTAACTTGTTAGATATAAACTCATAAACTCAGATTTTCGCGTAAAACTTTCCATGTCGGCGAAGAATTTAGCCCGAATTGATGTGAACATGCATGAATTGACATTACGGCGTTTTCGGTAAAACTTTTACTTACGATAGTGATACTTTTATCGGTACGCACATAACCTTATCCTGTTTGTGGTTTCACATAACTGCGACGCAATTTATGAATAACATTATCATTCTGGTGGATGATTATGTCGTTCATCGAACAGCCAAAGAGCTATATAAATTTCGTCAAATGATCTTTGACTGCGAAAAATAATTTGCGTGATTCGGAAGCATTTTTCAAGTGTTAAACGATTCTAGGTGTCAAAGAATTGTTGATTTTGACACATGTCATACACAATTAATTCCTTCAAAAAAATATGCAAGCAATTGAAAAACTGTTAAACACATTTAGTCAGCACGATTTAAATAACGCTTCACACGAGGTTAAAACGTGAACCAAAAAGAGTGTTAATTCGTAAATTAATATAATTTAATTTATAAATTAATATAATCTCGAGTGTATATTAAAATTGTGTAAAAATTGAGTGTAAAATTGAATTTGATTTTTTAATTCAAAAATATTATATTGATAATAAAATGTGAACATATGATAACAAAACAGTAAAAAAAAAAGTCTCCTTTTTCGCAAATCAAAAATGATGCACCATTTTATTATCCTTACAAGTGAACACGTCTTTCTGTATCCCGAATTTTCAGTATGCAGTGTAAATATTGGCAGTGGTAAAATCGTCGCCTGGACTTTACCTTCCCACTAACTTTATGTATCCTGTATGCATTGGAATTATGGGCGTAGCGCCCATAATTTCACCAGGAAGCATCCAACAGTTTTCCATTATCACATTCACGTTGCCAAATTGCCAATAAATTACACGATGATTAAGTGATATTTTCGCTTCTCAGGTGAGATTATTATTTATTGCTCAACGCCCGGAGCATTTGCGTAGTGATTTCGAACTTGCTTTGCTAATAATTTCGTGTATTGGTCAGGAGATGAAAATATTACCGAGTAGAATTGAATGATATCAACGAAATTACGTTTGCATATAATTGAGTAATGAATTCATCGTAGAAGAGTAGAAAAGGAGTGGATTTTCAAGCGTATTTTATCGTTTCATCCCCATCCAATGAGTCGAAACAGTTCCCACGACTTGCGACTTTATTGTCCTGCAATTCAGAGTAATAATCAAATTCAAAATTGAATGCATACTAATCAGCTATTTAATGAACCCCATCCTTGTACCGATTAAGATCCTGCTTCAATACTCATCTTCAAACAGATACAGTCAAAATTAAAGTTGAATTTCCGTCCAAACTCGAAAATCATTCGTGTGTGATTTTAGCAGAACGTAGCCAGAAAAAATTCTCTTATCAAGGATGCAACAGATTCGATAAAACCAATCGCGGCGATGGTGTTTGGGGCAAGTTCTGCTCATAGGATCGTGAAAAACATACCCAACTAGACAAACTGTGAAAATCGCCATGATAAGCTGGGCAAAATGCCGCAGGACGCGTTGGCTCTCAGCCAACTTTCACTTTGTTTTGTTGGAACATGCTCGATAGTCTCATACACGAACTACATGTATGGTAAAGTTTTAACTAACGCGTGAAAATTTTCGTATATTTCAATAGAAAAAACTCTCCCGAGCTCGATAGCAGTAATCGTCAATTGAAATCCTAGATGTTTGAACGGCTAATGGTGTTTGGCCGCTGGAAATGTATGTTCGAGGATTGACTTTGCAATTGATATGGGAAAAAGTGTCCCCAGTAGAGGAAAATTTAATACTTCGCGTCGAAGCGCGGAAAAGAGAAATTCGATTTTAATTATACACGCATGCACTCATATTATAAATTGAATCGTGTTTACAAAAGTTAAAGTTTGTTATTTGTTTTAACAGTATTGGATGCGATTAACATTAGTTTTAAGACTGCTTTAGGAAAATAAACACCATCAAAGACGAATTGCTTTGATAATTAATTCACAAACGGCCCTTTCATTCGTTCTCATATGTTAATGAAAGCATATGTTGCCATGGATAACCTTGGGCGCTTGGGCTCCATCCTGCCCCTTTCCACTGGGGGGAAATTTATCTACGCTGATGGCGCCCTAGGGCGAAGTAAACAGAGGCCTAGCCCGAAGTAATATGTCAAACAGTTCGAGGCTAGGGTCTCTTGACAGGGGGGGGGGGGGGGGTGTTTAGTGGTTAGTCTGGTAGCATGCGCTCCGGGGAATGCCACACTCCGGGGAGTGCCACACTCCGGGCGTAAATTGCCTTCAACCCCCAACCCAAAAAAACATATGTTAATGTTGGGTTACTTCACTTAGTGGAGAATTGGCCAATAAAGTCAACGTGGATCAATTCCACATTATGTGACCATGTGACTTTTACATTTATTTTCCATTTCGATAGAAAATAAATGTAGAATTAATATTGGCAGAAATGAGTGCAGAAATGTAAGTTTTATACTGCCCGGGGACGAAGCTCACAAAGGAAGAGGAACATATTTCAAAAGAGATCAACACATTTCGGCTGTGTAGTATCTCAATCAATTCCATTGCATCAAAAAAGATCTCCCTCTAGTGGTGAAAGTAATCTGGTATCCTTTCATTCAGTGAAAGCAATAGAAGCAAATAAAGATTAACTGAAAATACCATTTCGAGAGCGAGGACAACAGGGCACCAAAGCAATCACAGCAACAGGTTTAAACCTTAAAACTTGATGAGGAAACATACAAACCAATTTGGGCGAATGGATCCCTATGGCGCCATTGACAAAAAAAAACGGGAGACTTTTCTGAAAATTGATGAAAATTGATGAAAATTCAAATACACAAAGCTACGGAATTACGCTGGAACAATCTTCTTGACAGCCTTGACTTTAAGCACAAACAGTCTGGAAGCTCACCAGAGAAATGTAACACAACCACCGTAACCTCCTTCCGTATGCTCTAAAAGATGACAATGATATCCTAAGACAAGGAAATTTGAACAGTGCTGCATGTAAAACTTATGGTTGGCCTGTTGAGCATAGGGGTTGAAAAATTACTTGATGGCATAATGGTCTACTATACAAACTCAAAGAATTTAGTACCCCACCTTTCTTGCACTATCTGATTTCATCCTTGTTTGCAAAAAAGAACATATCAGTTTTAAGTTCGAGAATCAACGTCTAATGAGACAACTGTTTCTGTTAGTGTTCCATAAGGCTGACGTTTCAGTCCAATACTTTTTTAGTTGTAGGAGAAGTACACAAAAAAACAAATATTATTTTAGAGGCATAACTTTTGATACTCAACCTAAAAGTCTCTCATATTCCACATTTATCATCTAAGATTATTTATGCAAGATATATTATAATCATTTTTCGGGGAAAAAATCATAGAAAAAAGTTCATTATTCTTCCCCTTATCTCATTTTGTGATTTAATACTATGATATCGACAAATGTTAGCATTACAGAGGTTTACCGCGTCTTTTGTTTGCGTTTTCCTTGTCCCCTGATGAAAAGTTCTTCGGGAACTAGAGAAATACCCTCGATCTTCCAAAGTTTAGACGTCAAACACCAGGCGGTTGGAACTCATGACAGCTTTTTTGAATAGTAGCTGCTTTATCAAGTGCTATGTTGAACAATCCGGCTAGTTGGAACTGTGCAACAACGCCATCAGGATGCCCTTTAAGTATGTTGAAAATTTCTAGACCAAAATAAGCTTTCAACCGGGCAAAAAGGAAACACCAAGAAACGTTAAAAAGCGTGATAGCAAAAAAATCAATATAATTTTATTTTGCTTAGCATGAGTGAGCTCTGAGTTATCTGCATTTTAGATGCGAAGTGGGTGGAAATTAAAGTACTCTAAAAAGGTTCAATAAAACTCATAAAACTTCTAAATTTGGGGCCGATAAAATGCTAGACCTCGAACTGTCGATGTAACTTCTAGTTTACATGAATAAACATCTCTATTACGTTTAAAACACCCTCAAATCAATTCTTGTCCTGCTTTTTTTTATGTTGACTACAGCTAAATGAAAAACCATTTTTTTAGCTAACTCTTAAACTATTGTTCATGTCAATTCAAGCCAATATTCAAGCAGCTTCAAAAGTTGCGTTAACCACCTCTCCACGTCAGGCGGAAATAACGCTTAACCAAATCCAAGACCTTTTGAGCTTGACCTTAAAATCTTATTCGCACTAGAAACATGGTTCTGAAGCGTTTCTTGAGGGACTCCAAATGTTTTTGATCCTTTCAGACAAGCTATTTCATTTTTTCCAATGTTTCAATAACTTTTCGCATTGATTCCGTCCTTCAAGACTGGCGATCAGATTCGTTCAATTTGACAGATATCTGTCAAAAAATCAACAGCGTTTAATAGGGTTAATATGGCCAAAGTTACATACGTACATATGTAACATCACATATTATAAGTCGTTTCGTTCTTATAAAATTTCAAATTTAAAATTATAGCATCATATAAACGGTTTAGTTTTCATTGAAATAGCTTTCTGAGTTCTAATACTAACTGATGAAGGCTTAAATATATGAGAAACTCCACACTTATCACAGCGCACAGGTAATGGCAACCCGATGATCTCTTTGCAATTTGACAAAAATCTCTCAAATCATGTGATAGGTTAGTCTGGTGAACACTTGGGACTCTCATAGTTCAGACTCTCTAATATTTCTGCTACTCATCCAACCATAAGAGGAAACTGCCAACTAGCAGTTTTTGTCGACCAATCCTGCTTCTAAACCTCTCACATTAACCATAAATTCTCATCACTAACTTAGAAGAAATGCTGGAAAAAATCTACCAGAAGTTTTAAAGATGGAAAATAAAAGTCTCTCACGGATCTTCAAAACAAAACGCTCATCTTAAAATGAAATAACCAACCTATAATCACCTACGGAGATCCCATGTGTCAGATGTGTATAATCAGTGTCCCATGTGTCAAGTGTGTCAGATATTTCAAAGTGGAGCTTAAAGTCACCTAGATTTCTAAGGTTTCTAAGGTAAAGGTTCTAAATAACACCCATCACTTCTCCTTCAGATTGCCACATGAAATGTAACATCATAGATAAAAATCCTCTAGATTCAAGCAGAGCCAAATTCTGAAAAAAAACCAATAACCTCCACGAATCCCTACACAAAATCTCTCAATGCTATACAAAGCCAATAAAAACTATTATCATGTGCCATCATACATGGATCAAGCTAAGTCAATTAACATTAAAATAAAAATAAAATTCTCCTTTTAATTTTACTTTTTGTTTTAATTTTCGAAGTCAACTTTCGACCGTAATCGTTGGGTCTTCTTCAGCGACTGGATCAAGCTAAGTCAATTAGTTTAAAGAACTTCTTAGCTGAAAATAAGGAAAATAGTTTGAATAGTCAGAAGAGGTTAAAAAGAAAAGTGAGGAACAAAAAATACAATTGTGATATGCATATGCGAGGGTTGCTTTCTCTATGGCAATACTAGTGTTAACCAAAGCAGTGTTAGATGTTGTTGTAGTGTAAGCCATTTCAAAGCATATACGCGCTCAGAACGTTTTGACGCATGAGCGCTATGGTGATTGAAAGTCAGTGATTTTGCCGGAAAACAAAGATGACGTCAGAAAATTGATTGTGGAAAATCGCCATGTGACATATCGGAAGATTGAGGCATCCCTGACTTCAGTTATACTTGCGTGCATAAGGTGGACATTTGACAGTGTGATACAAACACTGTTCACGGTAGATCTCACTTAATTTGACAATCACTCAGAAAAATACTCGTGGCGATTGGTGTAACGAAATGCCGAAAAAATTCAATCGCGATACTTCAAAAGACATTTATAAGACCTGAAAAGCAGTTTAATCATGGAATTATGCGTATGAGCCCGAAACAAAGCAGCCTTCAACTGTTTGGATCTTCCAAAACATGCCGAACCAAACAAAAGTTTGGTTCAACAAAAAGAAGAACTATGAAGCAAATGGTGGCCTGTTTCTTTCTTTTTTGACCAAGTTGTCATGTGAAAAGAGTTCAACAAGAGACAAAGTAAAACACCCAAATGTGAATCGAACATATAGGGTGTTTGTCCGAAGTGTTTGATGAAAAGAGAAAGACAAAAAACTCACAAACATTCTTCAGTACAATAATTCGAGCTCTCACTAATTTCGTCAAAGAATAGATTATTTGATCGGTCTGAACATCAAATTTATGGCCGTAAAGTCCTGATTGAGCACCCAACGACTTCTTCTTGTTTCCTTACATCCAAAATTCACTGGAAAAGAAACTGAACTGGAGACCGATTTTTAATGCTTGAAGATGCTGTTGAAACGTCCAAAAATCATGTTTTGCAGATTTGTCAAAACTTAATGAAAAAAATGGTGTTGAAGTTGGTTTAAACGCATGCTAAAGTGTATCAATCTTCATGGGGAATATTTTCAAAAACAATAAACCTATTTTCTTTGATAAAATATTGTATTAGTGTATTATTGTATTATTAATATTATATTATTAACGTACGTAGAAACATTTGAACGTTTCCCGGCTATGAAGGCCTGCACGCAGTTTAAAGGCTGTATAGTATTGGAAATGGTTTATAGTTGATCCTTGTTGAACTCCATGTTAAATCAGCATTAGATTGAAGGAACACGGTTTTTACTTAAAACAATCCACCATTAAAGAATTCGGGTATGATTTTTTATTATTAAGACTGGAATGCGCAATTCAAGTCGCGCATTTTAGACCATGTCGAACATCACTTGGCGTATAAAATTGCAACTTTTCATGCTATTGTGACTGCGCAGGACCATCCTGCCTGAGTTGAGTTCCATTGAACAATCGTATCTGAACAAAAACATTATTTTTCTGGGAGAATGTTCGTTCTTGCCCCTTCCTGATGTGGGTCAGTTCCGTCAATGTTTTGACAGCTTTTGATTTGGTTGACGAGGAAATCGCCTTATTTGGCAACTTTATTGAATTCCTCAGGTTCAGGCTTTATTATTTTTGCGATTCTCTGCTTCCTCTTCCGGTGAAGGATTTTACCAAGTATGGAAACGAGCTCAGGGTCTTCTTGGTCTGCGACCGCATACCCCGTTTTGCTTCTTCTATCACACCCGCTTTTTGAACTGCACTACAACATGACGGATAGGTGAAAAACACTTTTATATATAAATGATTCTTTTACTAGAAAATTGTTAAAGCAAAAGGATTCGACAAGCATCTCATTTTTTTCAATCGTCAACCTTTAGTACCAACAAAAGCCGCAGTAAGACAATCGAACATTCTCTTTAATCAGGAACAAATAAGGTCTTTATAAAAGTAAAACGTGTCATCAACTTTCAAATTGGTAGGATTTAAGCTAGTCTAACATTTTTAAACTTAAACTAATTAATGGCTAATTACTGCAAACCATACTCACTATGTGAAAACGATTCGAATGAACTACATTTTTAAATAACCACTAAAGCACCATTTCACCCATGAAGCAACACTAAAAACCTACACTTCTGAAATGTTGAAAATTGAATACAGTTCTTATATACTGGACGTATAGTAATGGCTCACATTCCATAAAAACATATGCAAGAATGTTGCATTGTGGTCGTATTATTCTTCTCTACACTCTATTGCCATCCAAACACTATGCTAACCTCATTCTTCAGGAAAACTATTAGCAAGGACAAAGTTTAGGCTCCCCAAAGATTTATTTTTTGTTAGTTTTTCGTCTGCTCTGTTTGGGGGTGCTAAGAGATTTTATTCGTCCTTACTTTCATTTCATTTAAGCTGCGGAGAAAATTGTTTCATGCTGGTCTTGCTAGAAATTATTGCAACCAGTGTTTGTCTAACTTGAGTCTCATGCGATCTGGTCTGTAAGAATGGGACGAGTGGTTAATATCAAGGATAATCAATGGTTAATGTAAGAGGAGTGTGCTAGCTTTAACTGGGTGTTTTCTTTTTGTCTGAAATTTTGTTGGACTTTCATTAAACAACATCATTTGATGTTGACGATACACACACAAGCCGA
Source organism: Stratiomys singularior (assembly GCA_954870665.1). NCBI lineage: Eukaryota > Metazoa > Arthropoda > Insecta > Diptera > Stratiomyidae > Stratiomys > Stratiomys singularior. The sequence continues at coordinate 157,281,959 of OX940878.1, read as the reverse complement.
TAATTTCGACTTTCTTCAATACGAAAGATTCCCAAGTTGGATTCCCTAGAATTCCCAAGTTATCCCATCGATGCAGTTGAGTGAGCAAGAAAGCATTGAAATCTTTGTCTTTTCTTTCATCGGGTCGAGACATTTTTTGGATTTCGCTCTGACAGCCTTAGCTTTAGCTGTCAACTGTCAGCAACGCATGTTCAAAATGTCAACCAGCTGCAATGATCAGTTTATGTTTGTGAAATAAACGAACAAGATGAAGTGTTTTACAATTCTGGTTAAAAAATAGTGGCGCAAAGCTTTTGTAAGAAATTTTGTGTCAAAAGCATGGTGGAGTTTTTTTTCAAAACTGTTTCTGGTTTCAATTTGAAAGATCGTGAAAAGTTCGTAATTATTGAATAGAATACAAGATCTGGACTTCGTATGAATAATGAGAATGGAAAAAATGGAGAAATTCACGTAATAAGAAATTACTCTCCCACGGCTTTCATATGTCTGTCAGTAATAGGCCAATTAGTGTTTAAATTCACTTTAGGTTAGTTGGAAAGATTTAAGACAAATAAGTAAAGTTAGATTTAAGCCTAAATGAGGTTTTGTTAGAAGTTTCCTCTGCAATGAGAGTCATCATGAAATAATTAAACGTCATTCTTAAAAACAAATAAATTAGTCATAGATGAAATGAACACTGATTCAGAACACAAGTTCTAACATTCAATGTCAATAAACAAAAACAATAAAATAAATAAAATTAAGAAATAAATAAAACATTCCCGACTTTTGCACATCATTGGTCACATCAATCGCTGATGAAGACCGAACGATCACGGTCGAAAATCGATTCCGCAAGGTAAATAAAAAAGCATAAAATTAAAAGGAAGGTTTCTTTATTTCTAGCACAAAAATTTTATGAAGATGGAAGCAATTACAAATACTGAATGTGTAAGCGAATGTTGAATATTCGAAAGTAGAGGGATGTAAAAAATTGACTCCAAAAACCGTGTTTTAAAGTAATTATATATCAATATGTATACATAATGAAGTTAAAGAGGGGTGTTATGTGCTTTCGGATGTTTCCTTTGTAAATTTATCAAGAGTTAGTTGAATACCATCCTTTTTTTCTTATCTTGATAGAGGTTTCTATAACAAACTGTGTCTATCTCAATTTCCCTAAGTACTTGAGATACGTTCTCCATTAGGATCACATTCTCCATGAATGTCAAAAATGTTTCAAGATGCGTAAAGGCTTCACACATGTTTTTGATTATCATAGTCTTAACGTTTTTAGCAGCTTTCTCTTCCTCACTTTCACTGTGTATTTCACTGTTACTAAATTGTTGCTCAATTTAATAACTGTCAACTAAAATTCGCTGTCAACCGAATGGTTGACAGCGGTGGTGAGTGACACTCGGTCGATTTAATAACATCTCTTTTGTTGATAACCTTATTTGGTTCCAGGAACCTTTCGTTGACGACTCTTTTATTTCAGGATCTCATCCATATTCAGGATCTTATTCAGGATTCTTCAATATTATTTATTGCGTTCAATGTAATATAATTCTTCCTAAAATCTCTTAATATTGGCCCGTCATGCCTTTAGTCATTATTGTCCTCATATAATATCGTGTAAACGTAGCTTTAATAACTAAACTAAACAAAACATTGATTTCCAAATATAAATTCTGCAGAAAATTTGAGTATCCTGCATCACTGTCTAAATGCTTTAAATTGTGAATTATTATTTTTACAATATTGTTTGAATGTTGGCACGAAATGATGAGTGAACCAATCTTTAACTATTAACGCAGTAACCCACGCATTTTTATTTGATTTCAAAATGACCGGAAGCAATTTTTTAACTTTGCATCTCAATGCTCCGGTATTTTCTGCGTGATAAGCTAACCAGTGCTTCAATTTTAAATCACCACCCAAGGTTTCCACCAAGAAGTAATCGGTCAAGCCAATAAGTCAATCGGTTTTTGGAAGGGTGATATCCAAGGGCAACTGATTCTTCCTTCGATTTTTTTCCAAAACAAATCCGTCTCATCTACGTTGAATAGTTGACTGAGAGAATATTGTCTATCTTCAATAATTCTGGACAATGCGGAAATTAATTCTTGCGTATCATCTTATCTGCATCGGCCGATTCTCAAGTGAGTTTAATATTCTGTAGAGAAAATCTCATTTGAAATTTGTCGAACCAGCCATTACTTGCTTGAAATACGGTTTTTGAATCTCCATTCAATCTAGTCATACAATCTTCATACAAACTAGGAGCCTTAGTTTGAATAATTGAAATACTCAGAGGGACATTATTTTGATGTAAATCGTCAATCCATGATGACAATGATCTTTCCATTTCATCTATCACTATGCCGTGTCTTTTAGAAACAATTTTCGAAAATGTATTTCCACAATTTTGAACGTTTTCCTTAAGCTTACTCTTATTTCTCTTACTTACTTACTCTTTTTTCAAAATTGAACAGATCGTAAATCTTTTTGAACCAAACAAACAAAACCAAAAGAAGAAAATAATTCACCGTTTCCGGGGCTTTTAATTATTTGATGTTTGTCTCGATTATTCGAAGTCTATGAACCCATAATTTCTTTTGTTTCTGTTGTTCGTATCAGAGTTGCAGTTTTTCCGTTTCTGACTCATGTCTATCATTTTATAAGGGCGATATATTTAAATTTAAACAAATAAATCAACAAAACACAACGCCTTGACACATGGCCTAAAGGCCGAAATACAATACTGCGTGACGGCGATGCGTGAGCGCGATGCGATTCTCCCTCGGCGTCACGCAACGCATTCAATTTATAATGCACGCGATGCGCGGAACATTAGTGTTCATATGACAAATGTCCAATTGGTGACATTTTAAATGAAATTTACTGGAAATTGTTTTTGATTTTTTAAAAGTTTTGAATTTGGCATGTTTTTTCGTTTAGCAAATAAAAGCATTAACTAGAATGCACGAAATTTTCATTCAAAATTCATTCATAATAACCAAAGTACTTAAAAAGTAATTTTGGCGTTTGAATTTCGAATTTCATTTAAGCGCCATATTGCATTTGTCAAACGTCATGCACCGCGTTGCGAGGAATTTTCGTTTTTCCGAATATTTCCCGCCTCGCATCGACGCATCGCAATCATTGTACGATGTCGCATACAAATGCATGTCACGAAAAGTGCTTGACATTTGCTGCGAAACTCTCGTCGCGCTCTCATATCGCAGTCTCGCTCTATTGTATTTTGGCCTTAAAGCAAGACTGAAACTGTTTTGATCCCTTGATCCGAACAACATCGTAGTCTGATGACCCCTGAGAGCGGACATACGACCAAAGAGGATTAAAAAGTTGAATTTTTTTAAATGGTTGAACTAGCGAATTGTACGAAAGTGGAATGTGCGGGAGCCGAGGGCCGCCTGAACATACGTACATAATCTTTAAATAAAATAAATATTTCATCCTTATCCGTCTTATCTATTGGAGCTAAATCGAAGTTTTCCAAAACATAAAAAGTGTTATTCGTTGTTATAATTTCATTGCGCACGTCGTTGTAATCAACTCGTACAACATCCTTGCAACTACATGCAATCCTTGAAGCTCTTTAAATTTGTTGAAAGTTCAAAATAGGATAAATTTAGTTCAAAGGTTTTTGCTGAACAACTATCCAGTTCAAAGAAAACTTTATGTTGAAACTAAAATTGAAAATAATTTACAAAACTTTCCCACGTGACTATAAGAGAGTAAAATTATAATTCGAACTAATTCAGAGTAGCCTTCATTTGAACTTGTTTAGTTCCTAAAATTTAAGTCATCAAGCGGAAGAATGCCCAAGAAGATATTCAAGTTTGCAATCGTTCGTTGGTTATTCGATTTTACGAGCACTGATCCAGTAAATCACCAAAAATCAAGAGCCACACTCACAAAGTGTTTTCGCCGAACAAGGATTACAAATGTCAGATCTTGTCCTGAAAGTGGTTACGTCGACACACAATGAAGAATCTGTGTGAGTAGCCACTGGGAACATCATATCTTTGAGGCCGTCACAATTCACCTGGCGTCTCTTCCAACCAACCATTAAAGCTCCTCCACTCCTTCGTCGTTCACGAACTCACTATACGAGCAGTTCTGGTCATTTAAGATTCCTTACCACCACTGCCACACACACATTCGCATTTCGAAAAAGAAAGTCAGACAGTAATCCGACTTATCGCATAACTTGAAAATCGTTCAGTGAGAATCTTCTTAAGTCTTCCGGCAGATTTAGTGGCTTGGAAAAGTATATCGGGAGCGTATGGTACATATGTGATTATGAAAATGCATTTCGAATTCTATTTGGTTGGTGTGGATTTACTTTGCTGCGAAGGTAATGCGCCCAGGAAGTAGATAAACGATCCTTTCCTTATCCTTGAATTGTAAAATGAGAACCAACTATTAAATACTGAAAGGTTTGTGGTCAGATTGAGACTTTGTTGTGTATTCCTCGCTTCAACCTTACTTGTACCTTTTCTCAGTACCAACATTTGAAAATTTAATGGCCTGATTTCTCCTGAAATATACGATTATTACAGTATTTTCTACTTCACTTGAAAATACCCGAAATTTTATTTCCCATCAAAGCAGGATTCCGTAAATCCTTAAGTTCAAACATTCGGAATGTGTTGTGTTATTTTTTTCTTTTACTTTTTGAAAGTTTGTACGGCGACGTTGTGTTTATCTTTACATCTTTACAAAATAGAAATTCTGCAAATCAAATTCATTTCTCCCAACGGATATTCCATCAGCAGTGATTCCAGTTTGAAAAAAGGATCTTGTCCTTTCGTCCGTTTATTTTTATTGAAGACTAGCATATGTATGAACGTTTATTCATATTTCCATCGACTCCGATCCCCACCAAGTGCGAGTGCTTCTGGATGTGTGCGAGGGAATTCTATTCATGCAGAATTGAAAAATTTTCCACTTCTTTTCGACCGTTAACTGATTTCAAATGTTTATGTAGGAAGGATATGTGAAAATTTACATTTGACTGATTTTCAATTCGTCGAATCTAACAATATGTAGAGAGGATAAGACTATTGGCATTGGTAGTGACCAGGCTGTGATTCTTATTTATGTTGGAAAATTTGATTTTTCGTCGGTTGAGAGTGAGGAAAATGAAAGAAAATGATTTATGACGGAGCAAATGGCATGTAATTGCATTTTGCTTACCGAAACGGTTTCGGAGAATGCTTTAGTGGTTTAGCTCGCAGTGAAAGTAATAACATGTTAACACATTCGCCACGAGCGCTCTTTTTTAGGGTGTTCATATATTATGTATATTTTGTATCAATCACTTTCACTGTGTTATCTCCAGAGGCTAATATGCAAAGTACGCAAATACGTATTTTCTTTTTGCAACTTGAACATTTCGTGCCATCATAAATTTGCTACCGTTTCAGCACATTTCATTCTGCTTATGTTTGACATAGTAATATTAAGGCATGTGATTGGTATGGTTAGCGGAATTTATGCATGAGGTGATAATTGAGCCGGTGAAGATCATATTCATGCTGGGATTGTAGTTGATCATATTTTTACTATAATTTGTACGCCATTAAGGTTAAAAATATTTGCGATCCTTTTGAGCTTCGATGTTTGTATTATGTAAATATTCACATCACACATTGAATGCGTGCATTCTATGGTTGCTATCAATCGGTTAGCATAAAATTATATGCTCTCCATAGGTGTAACGTATTATCGGAACATGGTATTCACGGAATCCAGACAAACATATACATTAACTCATATGGAACACGAGGGAAGAACAGATCATTTAGAGCTTTCATGACGCAGAACAGAATTTGATTTTTAATTTATTTTTTGAACAAGCAAAAGAGGCACGCAGCCTACAACAAGAAATTTAAATAGTTTCACCATTGCACACAACTTAACCTAACCAATAATATTAAAATCACTTCTCAATGCATTGGAGGAACTTTTGATTAAGCCACAAATAAAAAATTTACAGAAACTTCAAAAAATTATGACAAATAAACTTATTAAACTTTTCAAAGATTCGCACATCTATAATCCAGTATATCCTTGCTTTTCACATCACAGAATAACCATTGTTAACAAATTTGCAGGTAACATGATGCAGTGTAACCACTTATTCATTTTATAACCATCGTATGGCTCCATCATCATGGATCCGGTGAAAGGCTTCTACCTAATATCTCGAACAACAGCAAAGGGAGTTGGTGCGACTGGGTTTGCACCGCACAGTTCCACTGTTTGCTCAACCGATCCTAGCCAGGTTTTTACCATAGTCAGTAGTTGTGTTCGTTCACCATCCGCACCCTTTGTATCGGGTAACTCATATCCTAATTTTTGAATTCATTCCATCAGATTGTTTGGGCAGGTAGAGGGCAGCGGTGTAACCATAAAATGGCAGAGCTGACAAAAGCGACCCAAGAAGGCCCGCGCCAAAATGTAGCGAGCGCAGAATTAACCCAACTTTTTAAATAAAACTTAAAACACTTACAACAACTTAAAACACTTGAAACTTTTTTAAACAAAAATTTAAATAAATTGAAGTTAAGCACAACTTAATTTCATCAGCAGATTAAAATTAATTATTGTGTGTGAAAATAAGTTTCTGCCGTTGGTAGGCAGATGTCCTTACAGGTACTATTTTAGTGTCTGCTGTGATAGTGTTCTTGAAATTGGAAGTTGAATGCCTTGGCTCACGAACGTAGTAGTCAACATTCCTTCAAAGTGTGTACACTGTTTTTTCTTCTCGTGTTGAAAATGTCGACTTTTATACCGAATAAGCTGCATTTGCGGTTCATGTGTCTTAGTCCATTATTTCATTTTCAAGAAAAGTGCTGTGGAAACTTATCGTATAATGCTCGATGTTTATGTTGATCATGCTTCATCTGAGACGAATTGCAGATACTGGTTTCGGCGTTTTAAAAATGGTGATTTTGACGTGACTGATGAAAGGGCACCGAAAAGGTTGAAAATTCACAACTACGGGAATTGTTGGCTTAAGATTCAAGTCGAAGTCTAGAAGAATTGTCGTAGGAGTTAATAGTTGACAGCCCTACCGTCGGTAAGCGCTTGTACGCCATGGGAATGATCCAATAAGATGGTGTTGGTGCCGCATAACCTGAGAGATAGGGATATCAAACGGACGTGCGAAATGCTCCTTCAACTTCAAAAAAGAAAGGGTTTCATGCATCGAACTTTGACAGAGAATGAGAAATGGATGTACTACAACAACTCTAAGCGACCAAAACATTGGGTAATGCCAGGTGAACCATGTCCATCGACGCAAAAACAGAATATTCACGCTTCCGAAGGCCATGTTGTTTATCTGGTGAGACCACAGTCACGTCATCTATTACGAATTCCTAAAACCACCTGACACCAGCACTGGGGATGTGTACCGACTCACCTGTCTGAATCGAGCTCCGAAGGAAAAACGGCCAGAATGGAATGACACACATGACAAGCTGATTTTGTCGCATGACAATGTAAAGCCACACGTATTCAAGGCGGTCAAAAATAATTTGGAAGGTGTAAATTGGGAATTCTTGTCGCACCCGCCATATTCCCCAGACATTACACCTTCGGATTGCCATTTCTTCCACTCCATGCAATCGGCCCTCCCTGGAGAACGATTTATTTCTTATGAAGGCATCAAAAAATGCCTCGATGACTGGATCGAATCGAAGGATGGAGTTTTTTTCCGCCGTGGAATCCATCTACTAGCAGGAAGGTGGTAATGAAAAGTGGTGGTGAAAGGTGGGAGAAGATCATAGCTTCAAATGGTGCATGCTTTGAATATCGTGACTGTTAAATATTTTAACAAACTAAAAACTTTGTCGAAAAAACGACAGAAACTTATTCTCACACCCAATATTACATTCGAAACATAAGGATGTTGAGAATTTTAGAACGAATCCATTGTCTGCTTCATAGAGAACTTTTTTCGTGGCGCTGCTGTTTGGTGGGTTAGCAACTCTCAGAACCTGGTGAATCCCAGATTTCTATTTTTTAATTACGGAAGGCTCTACGGTAGAAGGTTGGTCATTTGTGATGTTGAATTTTCCTTATTTTTACTTTATCAGACCTGCAAACAGAGGCAAAATAAAATTAAGTGTGAAAGTTAGATATCAAAATGTGCAGTTTTAGAAAAATCCTACCTGGGAGCAAAAAGCGAAACAGGAAGATTGAAAGAAAACAAAGAGAGAATGAAAGAAATAATAGGTTACCTAAAATTAGTTATGACATTAAGAATGATGACTTTATTGATGAAATAACGAGTGAACAGTGCACTAAAAATCAAGAAATGGACGTAACTAATCGTAACATTATAGCAAAAGCAGCACCCGGTACAAGTGTGTATCCACTAGGACTCTATTTTAGTGTGAAAAATATTGCATCATAAGCATATGTTACTGATAACGGTAATTTGTTGCGAATCGCGACTGCCGCGTTCGTGGAGAATGATTTGGCAGTGATCTTTGAGTCCCCTTGGCACTTTGAGTCCCCCTTACTGAAACTGTCTACGCTGTCAGTCGGGGTTCCAGCCGGGAAGATCTCTGCCACTATCCGACTAACTTTATCTTGCAAACACGCATCGCACTATGGAAAAGGGAGAGGGCCCGATGGAAGTATACTTTGAAAAGCGAACTAACCTTAAATTTTATGAGTTCTTACTATTATTTTTTCAAAAAACTGAAACAAAAGTAACATAATTAAGACAATAGAATATAAAATAAAAAAGGAGGCTCTGCGGCCGTCACTTTTATTTGTAATTAAATTTTTGGGTATCTCCTCCTTGCATATGATGCAATCATAATTTCCATAAAAAGAAAGCTTAAGAGACCTGGGGCTAGTCAAATGGTTCGAACAGACCGAGCGTCATGGCTGGTGAATGTTGTCTTCTAAATGGTCAAGCGTAAACGAGTGATTTGGTTTGGATTTGGTATTCATAAGCGAAACATGTCAGAGGTAGGATATGGAGACGTGGTCTGAAAAGATGAAGATGAACATTCTTTGAAATTTTCAATTCATACACTATTACTGCCATATATTATTACACCGGATAATTATTTTCGCATGCATTTAGGCCAGTAAAGTTATCGATCGCGTTCTCTTCACTCATTTATGTCATTTAATTTACAAGCTCTCTATCCAGCAAAGCTCGCTTTGTTTTATATTATAGTATTCGTATCTCTATCTAGATGATGCCCCGCCGAAGGCTTAGTGGTTTCTAGCAGGTATGTTTTGGCCAAATAGTTCATAATGGAAAATTTTGTAAGAGAAACGATCAAATCGTGAGTTTGGGGTAACATATGCCCAATACATATGGCTTAACTTTAAAAACTTATAAGGGCAGTGGTTTGGCTAAACAAAGCAAACAAACTTAAACTAACGGACTATCGACATTCAACAAGATTTTCACTTCAATGCTTATATACCAAGGAAGGATACCTTTGTGAAGGTAATTACACCAAGCACCGTCCGTAGTACCTGTAAAGAAAATTTTGGAAAATTTTCTGTTCGTGCCACAAATATAAATTAGCACAGCAGCTTTTACATGGAATTCCTGTAATATCTAAAGGATTTAGGCTTATCTAAAAAACCCTGAACCATTAACCCATAACTGAAAATCAAATCACTCAAGTCAGATCAAAATTTTGCGAGAATATCTTATCGCTGTTTCCTTAGATCTGACGTTGCGAGTAGTATATTCGCATTTTTTCATATTCTATCTACTATTCTACTACTACTATCTACTGGCGATGAGTTCTATGCTGTTATTAGTGCTCAATAATTAAAAAACTACAAAATTGAAAGGTTTCCACCGTAGTTTAAGGAAAGATTGAAGAAAGTAGGTAAAAATAAACTTTTTAAATTATTCGCGTGTTATATTAAAGGAATTTCTGAGTAATTCTTCAGGACTCCTTTGTTAAGTTTTGGCAAAGTAAGTCCTGAAATATATAATTTGATAATTCAAAGTATTCTTACTCTTCTGAGCTTTACAATGTAGTCCTATATGATCATACGCAAAGGATTGATTCATTCAATTTAATTGGGCTTATTTTCCAGTCAATACGCATTTAAAAAGTAAAAAAGCAGCAAAGGAAAGTTGATATGAGATTTTAATTATAATTTCATTGCACGAAACGCGTCACGCTAAATTAAAACATTTAACTAATTACTTTCGATAAATTCGAGTTAAACCGTCCCCTACGAACCGATAAAAGCGCATACAATCCATAAAACCTTTGTATCAGTCTGCACATTCGGCTGGATTGCCTTGAAAATCGTTAAATTCCTTTCACTAATTTATCGTACAAATTATAACTATAACAATAACTACTAAAGCCGCCATCGATATCTCATAGTCCTTCCGCAAATATTACGTTTTCGCGGCTGTTTCGCCTACTCTATAGCAAATCCAAATATATTCACTCATAACCCGTATCCATAACGTATAACTATTCATATGTCCTTGCTGGCAGACATATATACCCCGATGAAGTTTTGGTTGGACATATTTCCCAGTAGATTTCATGAAATGTAGCTCGGCCGACTTTTAATTGAGTTTCGGTAACTTGAAACCCCCTGCGGATAGAATAAGAGCCATTTTCGATATGAGCGCACTGGTATGGCAAAAAGTGCAATTCCAAACATTTATTCGTCCTTTTCGTTGTGTCAATTCCCAAGGATTGCCGTAGTGGATTGTTGGTATCGAAATTGATGCCAATATTTAACTTGCCTGTTTGTTTGTTTCTTTGGTTCGCATTGATTCTCAGAACTCAGATCCTTATGAAAAATATAAGCAGGAATGCCTTCAAGTCCCTCGAAAAATGTACTCGCATAACAAGGTAGTTTTTATGGAAAAAATTGTGAAAGAGGAATCCTTTAACAGGACCTAAAAATTATTGCTAACGTAGTTCAAATCGCAACAGAGTATACAAATACTTCCTTCAAATAATGTGTCCTATTTGGCGGGCTGAAGTTAGGATGAGGTTTTCAATTAGGCAAATTTAAAAGACCTGCACATGAAGCCTTAAATGAACATCCCTGCAATCCTTTATAGCTTGCACTGCCCAATTTCACCCGCTTGAAACAATTGAAAATTGTAGAGTACATTGTATTATCTCTAAAAGGAATGTCAGAAAGCCACAACTACATGTTCAATTACCAATGAAAATATTTAATTTTCAAATCAGCTGAATGGCGTTGGTCTGAAACTGAAAACACACATTCTCGTATCACGTACGGGCAATATACAAATAGGAATAAATGTTTCATCCCAAAATGTTTGTTTGCTTGGCACCCTGATAGCAGCTGATTGTGGTTGAATCTTTATTACTGGCGGTGGTTTATCGATGGCTTCAATGTAGCATAATGATTGGTGAGTTTGGAATTTGGATAAAATAATTTCCTAACATGTTGCGTAACCAAAACATGAACGTTGAACGTCGCACAGTGCCCATAAACTTTGCTATTAGTGTGCCATTAAATCCTTAGGCCTTTCAGGATTCCTGGACAACCTCGAAATCATTTTAAGTTGCTGTTGTTTGTAATTCAATCCTCAAATTTGTGCGAAAGCTTTGATCGCTCTACTGATTATCGCAACACAATACTTCACATTTCGCGATGCCTTTTCCAACAACAAAGTTGTATGAAATTGGTTCACTTATTAATCCTTTAAAAAACAGAAAATACGTTAAATACAACCCGATTTTTGGGAAATTTCGTCACATTCAACGACTCCAGCAAGGTATAATAAAGCAAAACTTAAATCTTGTGAAGAACAGCAGTCATAAAGGTATAGGGGATAAATTTAATATCAAATAAATCTAGATCTATTGCAGCGATAATTAAATCCTTTTTTTTATTTTTGAATTTCGAAGCAACATCTGTGCAATTGCATGCAATTTCCTGACAGACTTTCTGTACATGTTTGATGAAAAATGCGTTTTTCCTTCATTCGTCTTTTCAAAGGAACACTCAGAAACATATTAGCGTCAACGCTTTGTCCTTTCCTATGCAAAAAATCAAAATTAATCCAATATTTGCGCAACGTGAGAGAATGTTTTATTGTCAATGGCAGATATCTCAGAAAACACTGAAAATCTTCTTAAGTTATGTTATCAGGAGGAAAATCACGCTAGTTTTCTGGCTATATTTGATTGTTTTGTTCTGAAGTAAATGGTTGCTCCTTTCAATTGACTCTAAATGGCTTTTTTAAGAGATCATGTCCAGAAAATAAAATACCATCAGGTCCTAGTCAACTAAATCTTAGAAGGATTCAAGTCCTCGATCGTTTCGTCAAGCTCTGCAGTTTTCAAAACCTTCTTGAATTACCAAGTTTGGGCATTCGCTATATCTAATAACTTTATGATTTTCAATTCTTTATTTATATTTATTTTTATTTACTTTCGCCAGTTTATTTATTAATTCATTATCTAGTTAGCTTAATTTCATTTTATTTGCATGAATATTTAATATTTATTTTTTTCTCATTTATAATCTCATTTATGCATTATTAATTTGTGTATTTATTTATTTATTCATCACATTTAGTGCTCGTTCATGTTTTTGTCTACACTTTGTCAGTGCTGAAAAGCATTTTGCCTGACATAGAGATGGCGCCTCAAATCGTCCATTGTGGAGACCTTCTTTTAGACATTATAAGAAAACTCATGACATTTGGCTTACTCATTTTCAGGTTATAGCTTTCGAAGTCACACTGCCCATGGTTTTTTTGATCTGCAGAAAAAGGGAATTTCGTGTTTTGATAAAGCATTGTTTTTTGATGGAAAAATATACCGTGTAAGCCAACGCATGGCTTGATAAAGACTATATTACATCTAAGCCATCATATTTAGCCTTTCAACATTAGGTTACAGAATTTCGTCGTGACCACCAATGATGCCCCGTGATCGGGAAGGCCGAAGGAGGTAGGAACTTAGAAAAACATCAAAATGAATGATCAAAACATGAAATTAAGCGAGATAGCTCACATCATCGAATACATCTCACATCCTTCCGAAAGACACACGTTCGACGCATAGTTTTACCTGTGAAAGTTGTGCGCGTGATGCATTCCCTGTTACGTAGCAATAAACCGGAAACCAAAACGTTTTCGTCTTTCAAAGCAAAATATGGAGTTACATATTTTGCCAAAATAAAAAGGACACAATTTCTGACAGGCTACGAAATTTATTTCAAAATGGGAGACCAACAACAATATTACTGCGCATTATTTGATCATTCCGTCTCCAATACTCCAGCTCATTTTGTTCCTGATATGACTGATAAATTGCAGAAATACCGTTATGAAATGGTTATACACCCTCCTTCTTCACCTGGTTTAGCCCAGAGTGACTATTTCTGGCTTCCCCGGTTGGAAAATTGGCTCAACAGGAAGAGTTTTTATCCAAATGAGGAACTCGAGTCAGAAACATGCCTATTTTTAGGAAGTTGATGCGAACCACTAAGATAAAGACATTGAAATTTCCAACGATTGACACCCTAAAGGCATTTTTTTAGATTGAAGTTACGCCAAGCAATAAAATCGTTTCCAATTAAAATTACCCTTCTGCGATTTTTCGCCCATTGTTCCGCCATGAATGCAAAGTCTTACAGTCATTTTCCCATTAAATGACATAAACCCAGAAGGAACTTAAAGGGAACTTCTTCTTTTGGACCAAGGAGGTTCGCCAAATTTCAGAATTCGGACTTGAGTTGTCCATTGCAATATAGAAGGTTAATTCGTCGGAAAACCATATCTGAAGGACCTTTATCAAAAGTAGCATCTATTAATACTAATATTGATATCCTGCTTGTGACTACACTTCCTCTGTGCGCTTTCTATTTTTTAACCTATATTAGCCTCTGTTAAGAATATTACAACGGTTATCCGATGCTATGAAATGGTCCTGCAAATGCCATGAGTAAATCGAAGCACTAGAATGGCCGGTTGAGTCATGAGATTTTGCAGAAAAGGAAACCGAACAGATGTGGTCCTAGCATAGCTCCTTGTGGAACTCCAAAATACACGCTGATGGTGTACGCTTGGGCGTGAATTATTTTAACTGAGAGAGACTTTCATTGTAAGAAATAAGTTAAAATGCGATCCAATAGGAAAGGACCTTCCTTGTTTATTTATCAGTCCATAGGCCACACTGAATCGATATCATTTCGAGATAAATCGAGAACGCCACTGTCACCTTTTTCACTCATAATTTGAATGAGAGGTAGGCTTCCGTGTGTATGAGTTTTTTGGGTGTTTCAAGCGTATTTCAGGGCAACAATGCGGAACTTGGTGTATGATTTAAATGACAGCAGGATAATTCAGGAAATCTAATACGTAGCTGAGGTCTGAGAACAGAAAAATTGCACTGGATTTTAGTATGCCACCATCTTTCACAATAAAAATGTGCGCGAGAAGACCGTTTAATAATGTTATTTATATATATATATATATTTATTTATATATTTGTTTTTAATTTTAATTTTAATTTAAAATTTTATTTTTTAAATTATCTATTTATTTGTTTAATAATTTATATTTGAAACCTCATTTGTTCCTGTATTTATTCATTTTTATTCATATATTTATTTATTTATTCATTTATTTACTTTTTCATTTCTTTATTTATTTATAAATTTTTTTATTCATTCATTTATACAGCTCTTTGTTTATTCACCCATCTAAGTCCATTTAGTAGACATTTAAATCTTATTTCAAAATATGGCAATGAAATTCTCGAGTGAAACTATGCAAAGCAACAAATATCATTTAATAACAATTATGATTGAAAATTATTTTAATCTTTTAGATTTTTGGAGGAAACTATTCTTAGGGATTTATTCTCTTAGTTGATTTGAATAGAGACCATAAGAAGACTGAAAAGCCCCAAGTGCCGTGTAGTCCATAGAATGCGCGAATAACAAATTTCGTCCCTGCCTTATGTCCATTTTGTTCATGGCGTTCATGTAGATCCTTTGATCCTGAAGGCCAGCTTTAAGTGATGGAAGCGGACAAAAGCGAATACAGCTTTGGTTGCATGGTATTGAAGACAGAGCGGGAACAAACAACCACTGATCGAACAATAAGTAAATCATACAAGACATCAAAGTGGGAGGACTAAGTAAGGATACATGGAAATAGTTGGTATGTAAGGTGAAACTTTAAAAATACGAAACTTCGTTGAAACCTTTCCAAGAAAGAATTTCGTTGTGAATCTCGAAAAGACCAAACTATAAAGCAGTACTAAAGAATTGAGCGGGCTAGAATTATTAATATGGCTGCTACATTCATGTTATTGAGCTTATTCACGTGCCTCCTTCTTTTCAAATAACATGAGCATAGAATTTAAACTTTGCATCGAAATCTACTGTACGGTCCCTAAACGAATGCACCACCTAAAGGAATCCACGACCGACAAGACGAGTACCCTTGAGCTTAAAAGTCATTTTTGACAGTAATAAATCTGGGGCAATTAGATGGGCCAATTAACAAGGAAAATCTAGTCTTTCTTGAAGATGCTTGGTGTCTTGAAAGAATTTTGTTTCCCGAAAATCTTTTAAATCATCTTCACGTAAAAAAAAAGAAGAAGTCATCACAGATGGAAGATCATGAATGAATAGCTGGAAAAGAAGAGGACCAAGAAAAGAAAACTGTGGGACACTCAATATCGGTAGAAAAGGAGTAGATGTTGTACCATAGAGACTAATTGACACAAAGGAGAGTAAAGGTACAATAATATACTGGAGTGAAGAGCACCAAAAATCCCCCCTTATACTCCCACACAAGTTTTCCACCGGAATTATTCGGTATGTAGTTCATTTGTTCATACTTTTTATCTATTCAAAATTAAAATTCATTCATTATTCAAGAGAGATGTTGTAACTTAAGGCATTATGCCGTATAAAATAATGGTCCAGAATTTAATCAGGAGCAATCGATTCACCGATTTTCGATCTCGAGAACGAATTTTTATCTCAGACAAAGACTTTATCTAACTTGAAAGTGAATTTGTACTCACAATCATTTTTTACTTCTCGTTCATTCCACACTTCATTTGTTTTCAGCACATTTTCGTCCCTTCCATTATTTATCCTTCTTATCTAATCAATTTACAACACAAGAATTCTAGTCTCTGCGTTGATGTTGCGTAATCTTTTATATAAATCACATTAGGAAAATCAAAAGTCTAAATTATAACTTAGTTGGGTCAAGTGCCTAAATTTATAAACTAATATTTCTTTGGTATCTGAAGTCCCATCTTTAATTTCATTACATTCAAACTTCCAACCTAACGATACACTTAAAATTCAACTCTTCTATCAATGTCCGCTTACCGAAAAATCTACAGACTTCTTACTTAAATTTACCATCAGAACAAGTGACTCCCAACTTAAATACATTCCTCCCAGGAAGCAATCTTCAGGACAACGAAGCAACGCGGCAGAACGTTGTTATTCCTCCAGAGCGCCTTTTACGGAAACTTTGAGTCTTTGCAACTGCAATACTTCCTTTTCACAAGATTCTATCATAAGACTCTGAAATTTATATCACTTGTTATGGTTATTGTCTGGAGGTAAACGGAAACACTTAAAGTAATTTTCATAAATTTTCCTTGACGAACAGTTTTCATTTTAGTTTCGAGCGCGTTTTGAGTATAGTGGACGGACATGGAGTTGTTGGGCAGTGAGAAAGTTGTTAGCAACTTACCAAACTAAACATTTTCCAGGAAGTTTTATGCGATACAGAATTTTAGATTAAGTTTTCAATTTGATTTTGTATGGGCAATTGTCAGGAGCAAACTTAAGTTTTGTTGTTTACTTTTATGAAAATCAAACACGTTTTAGTCACTAAAATTTGAGTTTTTTTGAACGCTTTGTCCTAACTCCAAATAGGGTTTGCACTTTTCCCATTTGATTTTTATATTGATACTTTATTGCTCAAAGAAATAAGATGTCCTTTTTTATCTTTTGTAGTTTTACATATTTTCTTTGGGGTCTCACATTCTAAAACTGAACTAAGAGCATTCAAATCTAATTTTTTTCCACTTAACATTTGTTTTACTGTAAGGACGAATAACATGATGTAATGATGTAAGTACGAGTACTACTGTGATTTGCAGTTATGGAGGATTTTTCTGTAAATAATCGGTTTTGTATAAAATTTACAAAACGAGAACTGATGGGAAAACCCGAATTATTTCTGTCCAAACATAATCGATTAGCAAAGTAATTTTCAACCCTTTATTTTCCATTGTTCCTTAAATTTTAGTACCGCCATATAAAACGTTCCTAGAGTATTCACACAAATTCAATTGAGTTTATGCCACTCTACCTGCAAAACCAATTTCATCTGAAACTTTTCTAGAAATCCTTCCAATCTTCAGAATTCTCAAAATCCTGATGTTCCCACTATCGAGAGCAGCCATCAATAACTTCAAACTTTAATGCTGTAACAATTTCTCTCTCTCTTCCACTCAACACATTTGGGATCATGTCGTAATGCTTTGCACTAGAAAACACCCTTGCATCGATTCTAATTGAAGGACATGTTGGAATGCTTCCTCACATTTTACCACTCTCTCGTTCAACTCTTACCGGGCTGACTGCCTAACTTGACGGGCGACTTTCAAGGATGAATGAACATATCTGAAGAGTTGATGAAGCATTCAAGAATTCACGGAAAATTAATAAGTTTAATTACAGCCAAGATTTCTGGATGAATGGAAGTCTTATCGAGCATCACGCTTTACAAGATTGCAGCAATTTGCAGCATGAAACGGTGCGGGGTGAAGAGATTATGGAGAATGTTCAAATTTAGGGTGTAATTTATAGACAAAGGATTTGATGACGTTATATGTTAATGATTCGTTTGAAGTTCATAGGTGAGATGTGTATAAATGAAGTTCGGGTAAATTTATAAGCTTTCAAGAAATGTATGTCAGGTGAGTAATTAAGATCATAAAAGTTTTTGGTTTATGTTCATTTTGATTTGGACTAGCTTGTTAGAAGGAAATCTATGCTTTGGCCATTGCAAAATTATGTACTTTTGTAACATCTCATGCTACGCGAAATTCCTAAATATACTAAGGTCAAATACATGGATTGCTTCTCAATTTTATTGATTGAAAGCATCTTCATTGTCTTCTTTCACTTTAACCTACTGGATGTTATAGGTCTACCCTATTTATCCCTTATTTGTGTCCTGTTTCTATTTCATATCATGTCCTCGGCATAAAAATAATCTGAACTAAAAAAATTCATCATCAGATGCTATGAGTGAAAGATACAACAATATGAGAGCTTATTGCAGGAACTCCAGCCTGGACCTGATGATTTCCGATGAGTATCATAATATTTTGGTGAAAAAAATGAAATTAAGGTACCACCAGCGCAGAACCCCAATGAAATAGCATCTAGAGAAAGCGAACATGGATTAGATTTGTAACATAAAACAATACTATAGAATAATAAGTGGAAGTTTAACAAGGAAGCAGTGATTACAATGCCAGAACTGAACATCACAGAATTAATAGATCATCAGGAGGCTGGCAGGCAAACACGAAATCGACACTAATGCTCTGTTTTAGTGAGCGAGTGATTTAAAATTGAAATATCACTCACTTACCAAAGGCCAGTTCAAATCAAACACTGATACCATTCTTACTGAAGAACTGACTATCCAGAACATAGACCCCAGTCTTGACGTGAGGAATCTAGTGTCTCACACAGCATTCTATCATCACAGTCTTAACCTAGGAGGAGGAGGGAAAGTTGAGCTTTGTACTCAATTATGTCAGTTTATTATCCTCAGAAATTAGTTCTACAAGTAGGTCAACTCTAGAAGATCCAACTTTAGATTGCACTGATGTCGAAAAGTTGAGATGAATAGCAAGGATAGTCACCAACAAACTGGCATGAGTATATTTGTAAGTCACCTCTCGTAAATCCATCTATATTGGCTGCATGAAGCACTCAACTGAAAAGGAATTGATAAGAATTTGCTGACGCAAAATGTCAAAAGTGTGACATTATTATTTTTGGAGTCTTTGGATCAGGGTTAGGATCCTGCCAGGGTTAGGATTTTGCCAATTGTCTGCCTAATAGATTAGAACTGGCTGATTCATCATACATTGAATAAGAGGTCAAACTTAATAGGTGGCTAAAATATGGTGACGAGGAATATCGCATAGGAAATGACTAGAACTGGCAACAAGTCACATCAATCTCAGAAAAAAATGGAGAGCTCATGTCCGGACAACTGAGAAACACAACCTATTCAGATATTATCAACGACTTTGAAGGAACTTCAACAAAGTTACAGATATTAATCTGTCATTTATCACAAAGATGAACGTTCGGGTATAGAGGATTTAAACGTTTTACGGGCAAAGTTTTAGGTAAATCTTCGCGGGTTTCAGATCAAGAAACCAGTGACACTTCAAAAATTGGACCTGAAATATAGATTAATTCTACAGAAATGGGTAACTTTCGTAGTGCTGCCACTACGAAAGCTTATTCAGGAATCCTGGCTTAAAGCACTAGGAGACAATATGGTTTACTGATCACACAATATACACAGTATCCACTAGTGGAAAGAAGAAGGACAGCACAGGAATAAAAGTTGCATTTTATTCGACAAATATTAAAAACAGGTGATCATCCATTAAAATTAGTAAACGGAAGATCCTTGGATTTGAAATTGAATAACTGGATAAAAAAAAAATTCAGTCAACACGGCTGCCTATAAAGCTCTAAACTCAATCAGGATCCGCACTCCAAACATCGATATTTAGGAGGACGCAAGCAACCCTGAAAATCATTTAAAATAAAAGGAAAAAGGGAAAATCTACCAATTCACTCGTAGATCTCGTAGCTTCTGTTCGTATGTTAATAGAAGTGAATAATTTGAAACTACTCAATTATTTTTGCGAAGTAAAGACGCTTCTGCACCACTTAATTGGTAACTTTATACTAATTGTTGCAGTGAAAAACGGCCAATAATCAGTATCCATTCAAAATGGGAAATCGTCAAGAAGGTAACCTATCTACTTTCCAAAATTAACCAGAATCAGAGACTCAATCAAAGCATAGGTCAAATAGCATGAAGTCCTATATTTCTTCAATCAAACGAAACAAACAAACATCCAAAATTTCACTCAAAAAAGTCAAACAATACTATCCACATCATTCGTAAGGAAAATTTACAGGGAAAATTTTTAAAAAGGAAGTAATTTTTTTGTTGTTTTTTATTGTTTTTATCATATTAAAGAATTTTTATCTAAGAAAAACTCACTGTGATTTCTTAAAGAATCAATTAGATTTGATAGTTAGTACTTAAAAAAAGAATTAATACTTTTCGCAATTTTTCCAACACGAAATTTCGCTGGCTCACAGTTGGCTACAAAATCAACATTTTTCTGAACGAATCAAGCTAGTGTCAGCTATGATTCTTTGAAGCTCATTGAAGCTCATCGAAGCTCGTTCTTATTCATACAAAAATGAAATGACAGCCAACTTTTAAGATAAAATACTCAATCTTTCATCCCTCTAACAAGAATCAACGACCTTGTATGCACATTTGTTTTAAACTCAGCACATGCAGCTGCCAACGAGTAAAACGTTGGTTTTCCACAAATCCAATTAAGTATGGAATCTAAAATGAAAATTTCCATTTTCCATTCATCCTATCTTTTCACTTGTCTTTCGACGTCGTCTCTAGCGAACTAACACTATCATAGTTTTCATTTTCAGCGTCTTTGCCGTCATCATTGATTATTGTCTTAGAGGCAGAACGAAAACTTGGCAAAGGATTCACCAAGCATCTTAAGCAATATCTTGCAAATGCTCTAAAAGCCAATTTTCTAAAACAAGGATTTACCAACAGAATGCCTATATGCAGGCATGCAGTCGAGCATTTATCAGGATTTATAGTGCAATGTTGTAGTCCTTTGTAAAGCTTCGTGACTTTCTCGTTGATGTTATTCGTATCGAAAGGAATGAACTGGAATAACAACAGCGTTCGACGATAATAATAGCCAATAAAGCTAATCATATGTTAATAAGTTCCTTTTTGTCATAAAATCAATTCAGATAAATCTATATTATGTTTAGCTTTCATTTCTCCGCTAGTACTCTAAGCGCTACGATACGCAGGACGAAATAAACTGATAAATAAAACAACATGGAAAGCATTTTGTCGTTGCACTGTTACATTCCTTGATATTAGATTCTTAGTTTGAGACGCTTCAGCCACCACAATAGAAATTAATGCTTCCTTAAGCATATTACCACCGTATTATAGCATATGCAATATGCAACTCGTTAATATTCATATGCAAGGAGGCAGAAGCTTTACTTTAGCCTGTTCCAACATATTTCAGAGAAAGATTAAGATTGCACGCAGATATGCCAGATGTAAAATAAGGACGTGCACGCGATGAATTTGACTGCTTCGGTTTTGCTTATATTTGGAAAATGCCATGTCGGCTACAATATGTAAATTTCAAAAGACTATAACAGCAAAACAGTAATTTCAATTATTTGACTGCGAGTAATGGGGATATGTTAAACGGAATTTAGTTCGTTTTAATATTCGAATTTCTTACATGGTAAGATTTTGATTTCAATGAGGAAAGCAAAATAGAGAAGCAATTATTAAGTCTATGAGTTCTTGGATTTAGCACTTTCTGCACCCTTAACGCGAACGTATTCAACAAAGAGAATTTTAAGACTGAAAAGGACTTTTTCAAAGTTTGCATTTAGAAGAAATTATCATTTCACCCTGAGTAAGAAAACATCTATGAAAAGAAAATACAACCCTTTTCACTAACCCTAACCATATTTTGTATTTTCTTGTGAACATGTCTAATCTCTGTAAGTCTTCTTACCACATATATTTACGACGATTTCAGGACCAGATAAATAAGCCTCATATCTTATCTTATTCAGAAACTACAGCATCTGTGACACCAATAAAGTTGTGGACCAGATACACCTGAGCGCAGCTAATGAGCAGGCGTTAACTTTTCGAGCAAATTAGCCATCTAAAGCTATCCAACCAAAGCATTGGCATCATATTTGTATTGGTTTCCTATGTGTAAGATTTCCTCTCTCAAATTTTTTGCATACATTTGCAACACAAACAAATATCTACTTTTTCCTTTTCCATCCCTGTCTAAGAGAACTCGCCCGAGAGTGTCAGCGCTGTATTTAGCTACGCTGTAATTTCAACAAGACGGTTTTATTTTCATAAAATATTTTTGAAAAATAAAAGAAAAACCTTCCTTTAAACTCTACGTGTCAAATTTTCTTTTTTATGTAATCGATTTTCGATCGCTTTCGTTTGGTCTTCCTCAGTGATTATTTCTCTCTACTACTACTCTACTTATACACTAAATCCTTAACTACAAAATAAAGACACAATAAAGGACGTCCTTGGGGCAAAAGCCACCGTCTCTACCTTGGAGCCAAGAGCTTCATTGGAAGTAAGGGACCTGGACTGCATCGCCGATCCGGCTGAGGTCGAAGAAGCCATTCAAAAAGAGTTCCCTGGAATAACTGTATTAAAAGTAAAGCTTTCTCCAGAGAATCGCCGAGGGCAAAGGCTGGCCATACTCGAAGTAACGGAGAAAGATGCTACACAACTCCTGGCCAAAGGAAAAATAAAAATCGGCTGGGTGGTGTGCAGAATTCGCCGCCGCGCCATCCCAGTACGATGCTACAGGTGCCTTGGATACGGGCACACCACTTCGAACTGCAAGGGCCCTGACCGTAGTATGCTTTGCTTTAAGTGTGGAGCACCTGGGCATAAGAAAAAAGAGTGCGTTGAGACTCCGCGCTGTTTGCTATGTAATCATCTTAACTCTCAACCGACAGAGCACCTTCACGTTGCAGGAACAGGCGCGTGCCCAATCTTTAGAGAGGCACTAGCAAAAGTAAAAGCAGCTCTAAGGTGATGATCAGGACCCTTCAAATTAACTTGCACCGTAGCGTCAATGCACAAGATCTGTTAGAGCAGTTCGCCAGAGAAAAGGGAGCTGATCTGCTGCTGCTGAGCGAACAACATCGAAATAAGGCCTCACCAGCCTGGTTCTCCGATGACTCTCATACTGCTGCCGTTTGGGTTCGTGGCAGCATGCGACTCCAGATCCAAGGTCACGGCCGAGGAGACGGTTTCGTGTGGATTCGGTGCTCGGGTATAACGATTTTCAGCGTATACCTGACGCCGAATGAGTCAATGCCATCTTTTCAAAATAGACTGGACGCGCTAGAGGATGCTGTTCTGAACACAGATGGCAAAGTACTCGTAGCAGGAGACTTCAACGCCAGAGCCGTTGAGTGGGGCATGTCTCAAACCGATTCCAGAGGGCAACGCATTCTGGACATGTCGGCGAGGACTGGGTTGGTGGTTTTAAATACCAGTAATGTACCGACCTTCCGGCGCTGGGGCTGCGAAGGAACAATCCCAGATGTGACATTCGCCTCGGAGTCCCTCGCTTCGACGACGTTGAACTGGAGAGTACTCGAGGATTACTCAGCGAGTGACCACCAATACATCGCGTTTGAGATCGGCGATACCACTCCTCGCTCGTCTCAACGATCTTTCACTCCCGGGTGGAATATCGGAAAAATGGACGTGGAGACTTTCGCCAATGTGATTCTAAAAGGCGGAACGACATCGGGATGCCCTTCGGGGAACGGAAGGGCTGGAGTCGAGGGAATGGCGGAGTCAACGATGAACCTTATCACTTCTGCCTGTAGCTCATCTATGCCTCGACGGAGGCCTCGACACAACAGGCGTGCTGTACATTGGTGGTCAAAAGACATCGCAGACAAACGAGGCGAGTGTCACAGACTTCGATGTGCAGCTCAGCGGTCGAGA
Organism: Stratiomys singularior; assembly: GCA_954870665.1. Classification (NCBI taxonomy): domain Eukaryota; kingdom Metazoa; phylum Arthropoda; class Insecta; order Diptera; family Stratiomyidae; genus Stratiomys; species Stratiomys singularior. The sequence goes on along the minus strand of OX940878.1, from coordinate 157,258,036 downwards.
AACGTAGAGGAAGCATCCGATAGGACAGCAGCATACAGATCAGCAAGGAAAGAACTCCGAAGACTCATCAACGAGAGCAAGGCACGCTGCTGGCGAGAACTTGTGGACGATGTGAACAGGGATCCATGGGGGCTCGGCTACAAGTTAGTGTGGCGCAAGCTCGGTACCTCACGGAAGCCGTATTTACTTCAAGCAGATAAGATGGACGGCATAGTGCAGGCGCTTTTTCCAACTCACCCTGTTCGTGTTGATGCTGCCCACGAGGTCGACTCAGGCGAATGTCCATCGTTCACTAAAAATGAGCTGGGGGAAGCGGTGCTTTCTATGAAAGCTCGAAAGGCACCAGGACCAGATGGCATTCCATCCGAGGTGCTACAAATGGTCTTCCACGTTTGTCCTGACTTGCTACTCAATGTGTTCAACGCTTGCCTGAGAGAAGGTGTGTTCCCATCTCACTGGAAGGTGGCGAGGCTCACATTGATCAGCAAGGGAAAAGGGGACCCCGGGCTGCCATCTACATACCGGCCGCTTTGTATGCTGGACACAGCCGGGAAAGTGTTCGAAAAGCTCATCAAAAGAAGACTCACAGACGCAATTCGTGCTGCAGGGGACCTATCTCCTCGGCAGTATGGCTTTAGAGTAGGGCGATCTACTTCCGATGCCATCATGGAAGTGATGAATGCAGTCCGTCGAGCCGAAGCGCACAAAAGTGAAAAACGAGTTGTCTTGCTAGTGACGCTTGACGTCAGAAATGCCTTCAACTCCGCCAGATGGTCGGATATTCTTGGCACATTGGAAAATTTTTTCCGATTGCCAGGGTATCTGATGCGGATTTTGAGGGATTATTTAAAGGACCGCAAACTGCTCTATGACACACAAGATGGGCGACGCAGTATGGAAATAACGTCTGGTGTAGCGCAAGGCTCCATACTGGGACCAGACTTGTGGAACGCCACATATGACGGACTATTGAGGCTTGAGCTGCCAGATGAGTCGCGCTTAGTCGGCTATGCAGATGATATAGCAGCACTGGTCGCCGGACGTACAGTCGAACATGCGCAGCGCAGACTGGGAGTGCTAATGCGTCAAGTGAGGGAATGGATGACCACCCGTGGGTTCAGTTTGGCACTAGAGAAAACCGAGGTGGTCATTCTCACGAAGAAAAGAATTCCCACTGTAATTCCTTTGCAGATCGGAGATGCGACTGTTGAGTCTAAAGTCGCAATAAAATATTTGGGACTATTGATCGATTCCAAAATGAGCTTTTCGGAACAGATCAGGGCAACGGCGAAAAAGGCCGCGATGGGCGTCTCAGCTTTGAGTCGACTAATGTGCAACATCGGTGGGCCCACACCGAGCAAACGCCGACTTCTCATGAGTGCTGTACAGGCAGTGCTACTGTACGGCTCTGAGGTTTGGGCCGGAGCTCTCAGTAAGGAGCTGTACCGAAAGCGCTTGGCCCAGGTACAGAGACGAGGAGCTTTGCGGGTTGCGTCTGCATACCGCACTGTCTCTGAGTCGGCGGTGTTGGTGATCGCAGGAGTGATACCCATCGCCCTCCTTGCTAGAGAACGACGGAGAATTTATGACCGTAAAGTGGAGGGCTCAAGATATGCTGTCAACCGAGAAGAGAGGCAGCGCACAATACTCGAGTGGCAACAGTCATGGGAAGGCGACTCCAATGGCCGCTGGACTGCCCGCCTTATAGGGGACGTGGGATCGTGGCTAAATCGAAGGCACGGTGAGACTGATTATTACCTTACCCAGCTTCTTAGCGGGCATGGGTATTTTCAGTCTTACTTGCACAAGATTGGTAAATCACGGTCCCCAGACTGCATTTTCTGCCCAGGGGAAAAGGATGACGCATGTCACACCTTCTTCAACTGTAGAAGGTGGAACAGGATGCGGCAGGACTTGTGGGAGGTGATGGGAGAGCTTTCTCCAGACAATCTGGTCGGAGAAATGCTGAAAAGTTTTGACAAATGGACCTGCGTGGCACATTACTCTCGGGCAATACTTATTGCCAAAAAATATACGATAGATAACCTTGGGCGCGGGGTCTAGGGAGGTCTCCTTTCCAGCAGTCCTCCTCCATCCTGCCCCCTCCCGCTGGAGGGAGATTTCTCTAGACTGACGGCGCCCTAGCGCGTAGTAAAAAAGAGGCCTAGCCCGAAGTAATGTGTCAAACGGTTCCAGGCTAGGATCTCTTGACAGGGGGGGTGTTTAGTGGGTAGTCTGGTAGCATGCGCTGCTAGGAGTCCCACACTCCGGGCGTAAATTGCCTTCACCCCCAACCCAAAAAAAAAAAAAAAATCCTTAACTACAATTGTGGGTGTTTGCTCAAGGGTGTAAGGGAACAATTAATTGATTTTCCTTTTATTATATTTGAAGACATTACTTAACCACTTGACATACGGACCCCGGATAAGCAAATAATTGTTTCAAAAATGTCAAAACTGTGTCAACTGTCTCAAAAAGGTAATGCTTTCCATTGCCTCCAATTTTCTCGGATCTCTTCCTTCTCGTAATGGTGTTACATCTTCCATTGTGATTTGATGACCTTTAGTCATGGCCCACTACTGCTGATCTAATATACTGTAAAGATTCTTTTTCTGTTGGTCCTGTGCTTGCTTCGCTTGAATACTCTTGCACCCTGGTGTTCATTTTTCTTCCTGTTTTTCCCATATTAACATCATGACAGTCGTGGCATTCGATCCTATATATACCTGATTTTTCGCGTGGTTGTCGTTTGTCCTTGTTTTCGGTTTGTTGTTGATCCGAAGACGTTTTCCCGATGATTTTTACCACTTGACTCGATTGCTCGTATGGACTTCAGTTTGCCTTCGTTTTAGTTTTTCGATGACACCTTCCTAGCAAGTAACTTTCTTCCAGGACGCCTTTTCGGAATTTGGGTTGAGAGCGTTTTTTATTTTGTCGAGTTCTTTCGTCCGTAATTCCTTTCATCGTTGGGCGATTGTATCCATTCAACTTGGCGGTGTCGAGAAAAGACTGCATTTCCTTCTCCCTGATTGCCGCAATTAGGGGTAGATCGTACATTCTATGAATCATGGCTCGATTTAATAAGAAACTTTGATTTGTTGCGCGTGGCTCTAAGTGTTCGGAAAAACCCGTTATGTTTGTGTTGTCTTCCTGCGAAATTTGACATTGATGTCCGGGAAAGCCAATTTTCCATCATTATCTTGTGCGCTGTTGGTCTTGTGCGCATTATTCAGTTACACCATGACTCGTCGCAGGTCTCCCTTCTTGACGTAAGTGAAAATATCATCCACGTACCTGAGCCAGCATCTCGGTAAATCGTCGTTTGATTTTGATGAACGTTTTACTTAAAAGTGGTAACGATGGATTTCCTATAATTATTTCCTTATAAAATGAAAAATTTTGAAAAATCCAGTTAAAGGGAGGGTTATTTTTTTATTTAAAGAAAATTATGGCGCGAAAGTAGTCTACCCTTTTCATCTCTTAACGATTTTGTTTCTCAATTTCTTGACTATAAGTTTCTTCGTGCTCGTTTCACCCTCTAAATAATGAAGAGATTTGAATGGACATCACACGAATTCCTATATGTCTTGATCATTTGATGAAATTTAACAGTCGAACTAAGGTTGCAAATGGATATGACCGCATTGTAAAGAGGATGATGAAGTTGACTCCTTTGTTTTTCCTGTAGTTTGAAGGTCTTTAGAGCAGCATTATGAGACCTGTTAGTAGAGCGAAGCAAGAAGCAGCAGCCTCGCTTTTTTGAAGAAGAAATCGCTGGAACACTCTCACCAGCTTACATTCAAGCCTTTTTTTCTCCATTACTACATTCTCTTGCCTTCAATCCATCATGCTGGTTTTTTGATTTAAGAGGGATCAATGGCAGGCTCATGTATATCCACAGACAATCATAAGTCTTCAAACCTCGCAAAAACCACCAAACAATTCAGTTTCTGATGTTCATTCAAAAGATAAGGGATCCAATCAAAGAGGAGACTGACACAAACCCAAAGACAGAAAACAAGGAAGATCGTTGCAATGGATGCGGAGGAAATGTTCATTACCTTCATATTGTCGAATATTGGCTTTAGTGTCAAAATATGTTCCATAGCAATTATTTCTAGTCAATAAGGAAATAGGTTTGTTGATGAGAAGATGTGCTTGTCAAACACACTAAATGAGTTATATATAAATGAGTTATATAATAATAATAATAATAATAATAATAATAATAATAATAATAATATGCCGGGTGAGCTGGCGAGTATAAGTTTTATTCCGAAACTGATCTGTGCTAAGTTCCTTAATAATGAAACTTTTTTTAAAAGCGCTATTCGGAATGATTCGTTTTTTAATGAGAAATCTCAAAGAAATCTACCTAGTTGCCTGCAGAAACATAAAATCGAAATCCTTGAAATGCATATAATAAATGTTGATGAAAATCACATAAATATCAATCATCACAAATGCAGAAATATCCTTAATTTAAATAGGAATACCGAAACTGCAACAACACAAGCCGCAGATATAAAATCGAAAGCTCAATCGGAATAGGAACTGCAAGAACTTAAAAATTAATTTACCAAATTGATCCAGTTCAAAGCGAATTTCAAATACGTTTGTGATTGTACCCGATTTCTTTGAATTTCTGCGCGCTGCAATTTAGAACTCTTTGAATTTCTGCGCAGCAACTTAGAACTTACAAAGTATTTATGTATTTCTATCAGTATCATTTTCTTACTGAAAATACTCTCAAAAAGGTGTTTTAGTAGTAGTTGCTGCAATAGCTACAAAACTTGCACCATAGCCAACTCTATTTGCCACAAACTTCGCCACAAAACTTCTTAAATTTTTAAATTTTCCAAGAAAAAACAATTACCAAGTACTGAAATCATCGTTATTGAACGGTTTTACGTTTTCCGTGGTTTCAGTTTTCCTTCCGTGCTTTTGTTATCATTTTATCAAAGTTCTTTGACTTTGCCAAGACCGCAACACCGACGCAGCTACAACACAAATCTAGATAAGAGCCAAACTCAAAACCAAAGTGACTTTTTATTTTTCTTCGGGATTAAGTCGCACGTTGTAACAAAACAGAAAGCAACACGGAATCGTGCCAAAGGACTAAAACGCTCAGCATTGCTATGATGATATGGCTAGAAGACTAGCGACTACGGAAATCTGGCTCTTATGATCCTGTGCAGCATTTATGGTTTTCCTGTTGTCTGTATCCCCGTTCAGTTAAGGCTACTCGTACGCTACACTTAGCATCCTGCAGGACATGTAGCAGTCATATGTAAATATTGTAGCTACTGTTTGTTCGTCTTTTTTCGGCGATTTTTGGGCATTATCATTCTTACTGGAGGACGCAGATCGTTCGGATTTACAATCGAATAAAATCTCAGACGTGAATTTACAATTGAAATTAAACTGCAATTCACTTGGCATGTGTAACTGTGTATGCGCGAGATAAATTTTATTTTTCGTCACTTTTATGAAGTTTTATTAGCATAGGGACACCATGTTGAATGCACAAAACAATATTTGTGTTTTTCATGGATGTTTTTATTGGGGAAAAATGAAAGCTGAATTTTCATCGTGTGTAGAATGTGCATGCTCAAGCAGAATTTTAGTGTAAGGAGTGAACATGCATTAGGATTTAGGATTCTAAATAGATTCGTTCCGAGTCATAAAAATTGAGTGAAATGTATTTCATTAGCTGCAGTTGCGAAAATAAGTTGGTGAAATGTGTGGTTGGAAAATTTTTTTTGTAATGTAGAAATAGTGTGAGACTGTTCCAGTCACTTACTATCTTTCTGTTCTTTTTCATGTTTCCTTTTCAGTTTCTGAAAATTAACGTTGAAGTCCTGAATCACTGACCCGAAACCAAGCAACTCCACCTTTTGGAATATAAAACTTAGAGTAAGAAAAAGCAGAAATGAACAAATTGATAAATACAGCACCATGATATTCATTTGAGTATGAAGTCCATTCATGTGGTCTGAAAAAATGGGGCAAATGATAACTCTGAAGTCGTTTTAGTGTTTCATACTTAACACTTTTTAAATATAAGCTCCGAGAACATATGATAGGTTGTTGGTGCTGACCGAAATTCTTGCGTGCGCTTGGCCGCGCCTGATTTAACAGGAAGATAGCATCATTTACGGGAAGATGTAGCAGAACGAGATAATGATAGGAAGGAAGGAAGAGAAGTATAACACGCTCTCACGGAAATTAATTAACGCCATTCGAACGTACAAAAATCCAAAAGAATATATGGTTTAAATTGAAGCAAGATAATCTTTTCAAAGCCAAGAAATGAGAACAGCAATACTCATCTGCAAACAAAATTTAAATCAATAAACACTGAACTCAATCAGTTCGTCTGCATAATTTTCCGTTTTAAGAAGATTGGCAATTTGGCGCAACATAGTGACACAACACTCCTTCTAGGCCCATGGTAAAATGACTATATATATAAGCACAAGAGATTCAGATCTATTCTATCCTTAAGATCTATCCTGGACACTCTTCAACTTGCACAAGCTCTTCTAATTAGAATCATTTCGCAAAGGTGTCAGAATTATGGACTGAAACTTATTGGATTTAAGAGAAGGAACCACAAGTTTTATGATTCAGGATCTAGTATTAAGGAAGAAGAAACCGTTCTCATATTAAAACTATAATATATTATTAATACCAACAACAAAAATGCAAAATTAAACCCCGGAGTCTTCAACATCGACCTTACCTTTAAAGGTCGCACGTCAACAAATGTGAAGATCAAAAATTAAGAAATCTTAAAGTTTTTTCGAAATAAATCTCTATCTCGCTCATGGGACATCGTCAATAATACGAAGTCTATTCAAAAAGTATCACGAATTTTACATGTTTTTTATATTATTTATGTATTCATCAATTTAAATTTTGTTCACTGATCAAAGAGATAGTATGCTTCCTTTTAATTTTGTGAATTTTTTATTTACGAAACTTGACTTTCGGCCGGAATCGTTCAAGTCGCTGAAGAAGACTGAACGATTACGGTCGAAAATCGATTTCGTAAATAAGAAATTCACAAAATAAAAAAAAAACATCCTATCTTATTGATAAGTTTGAGCATGTTGTGAAATGAAAACTACTAAAAATATTTTGTCCACTTCAAAGTAATACCTATGAGAAATGAAACAGTTGTGGCTACGTTTTTTCAATCCTCCATGCACCTTCAAGGTTTCGTAACGTCGTCCTTTCATGGGCCTCTTCAGTTTTGGGAACAAAGAAAAATGTGTTTTTGATGTTTTTTGTTTTGTTGTTTTTGGCCAAAAATTTGCGAATAAATAACGATGTGTCAGTAAGGGTCTTCTCATGGTGCAAAAGCCAATATTCGTTCATCCACCAAACCGGGTGTTTCTGGCGGATTGCTTTGTGCCAATTGTACATTACTTTCAATTAATTTTTCTTATTGACTGTTCAATCCTGTGACAGGAACTTATGATGCACCAAGCCCCAGCAATCGACGAGAACAATAAGCAAAACCTGTGGCAGCTTCCATTGGACGGTTAAGGTTTGGTTTCCCCATTATAACGATAAACCAGGATTCGGCACCAGGTATGTCCCTCTTGAGCGAATTCGGGTCGTCACGAAGAGAGACGCTCTTTAGTAATGTTAATTCGATACCTTTTTTGGTCAAAGTTGAGCAACTTGTGTCCGGATTGGTAAGTATTCGACTGACCAATACTATTTTCTTCACTTTGTCAATGTTTTCGTATATTGTTGCCGCGCTTCGGCGACCAGGGCACTGTTCGTCATTCAGGATCGTGGGATTATCGTTGTCGTTGTCTCCCACGATCCCGAAAAGACCCAAACTTAATAAGCCTCATTAACACCTAATTAACCCGGCCTATCCCTCCGAAAAAAGTTTCACCTATAAAACGATGCACACCGAGACGTCAGAACGAGCTGAAGATGGCTGTATACAGCCGAAACGCGTCCTCGAAACACAAGCAAGGCCCGGCAGACCCAAGCTACCCAGAATGAATTTTGAATATAGCAATTAATTTTGAATATAACAATTAATTGTTTTAAGTTTTTTTAATGTATCCATATTTTTAAGTTAAAAGAAAATTATACGAGATGAAATAGAGATAAGAATAAAATTAAAATAAAAACATTCATAGCTAGATTTAGGTATTAAGTAATATTTAGTTAAATAATATTAGTAACAAACAAAATAAAAAAAGTCTCAGTAAAAATAAAATGTCAAGAAAAAAGTCTCATAAAAAAATATCCCCAGTAGCAAAAAAAACCAAAACAATTTCTTGGAAGTTATTTGCGATAAAATTTTCTATTGGTATGATTCACTGGGTTGTTGTGTACATATCGCTATAAAAAGAATAAAAATTGTGAGATATGGAACACAAAATCAATCAACAGAAGAGACGGTCAATGGATAGAAGTATCAATTGAAGTATCAATCGGAGTTTCAATAGAAGTATCAATCAATCGAAGTATCAATAGAGGATCAATCGACTATCAAACAATAGAGGATCACTAGAAGTATCACACCCACACCAGCTGAGGTGGAAATTCGTGCTAAGGGAAGCACGATCCGAGGTAGCGAAGTGGAATTCCTTCAAGTCCTGAAACCAAGCTGAGGCAGAGATTCGTGTTGGAGGAAGCAGAAGTGAACAGAGGCAGCGCAGTGGAGATTCGTGTTAGAGGAAGCAGAGGTGGTCAGAATTAGCGCAGCACAATTCACAGGTGGTTTGATCCTTTTTATTTATTTATTAATCTAATATGAAGGCGTAAGCTCTATGTGTGTGTGTATGTGTGACATGGAAGGATTAGGGCTTAAATAATGTCCTAGCCCCCACGCCCGCGCGGTGAGCTAGTCGGTTAAAAGTAACTTTCTTCGGCCGCCATTATGCGGCCTTTGTTTTTTCAAATAATCCTGTCTCTGTAACATTCTTCCTTTCTTTCGCTGCAGGTGCGACCGGTCGGTTGCCCAATATTTATTTTATTATAAATTATATATTTATTATTATTTTTTTTTTTTTTTTGAAAATACATCGCATGGCGCCCAAAGTGGGGCTCAATATTTACTTAATTTATTTTTAATCATATAATTTTTTTTTTGAAAATACATAACAATACCCTATAAAACAACTAAAGACACCGTCAAAAAGTGTCCGTGTAGTGTACTCTGTGGGTAGACCCGATAATCCAGAGCTAGTACTTTGAAAATATGCAGATGGAGATGCAAGCACTGTTACTGATAAGCCTCATGGATAAATGACATGCACTTTCCTGATTTAAGTTATTGTTGACTCTTTACATGAAAAAGCAATTACTACAGAACAATGCTATCAATTTTTTTAAAAAAAAGAAAAGTATTGACTATTTGTTTTTGATTACAATATTCAACGAATTTCGACGACAAAGTAAATATTTTCCGTTTACCTAAATACATTTTTCCCTTCTATCAACTTTAACACTTTCCCAGTCAAATGGCACATGTAACGTTTCCGCCTTTTCAACAACGATTGATTGCGAGTAATTAGAAGAGATCACGATACCCAATCGGCCCCTATTTACAGAATTACACGAACCCAAATGAATAGCATAGAAATATGTCGATTATCCTTAGGATAAAGGACACGTAGGAAGTTATTTCAAAATCAGTATCATACAAAAGGTTCAGGTTGTAGTGTAAATGGTATGATATATTGATGTCCGTACCGTTGGCCAGAGAATCTTTCGCTTCATTCCATCGAAACCAAAAGGACACAGCCAAGCCAAGCGTAGCGATTTTCCAGCGGCTGCAAAAGCCTGATATCTTGTGAATTAACAGTTTCCTGCTTTATTATCATCATCAGCCACCATCATCATGGCCACCACTACCGACTGGAGCGTTGTTGCCTCAACTAGTTACCACATTATGCCAGAGCACGTTTCGTTTCATGTTTGTTGTGGGTTCGTTAGCTTTTCCAGATTTGAGGTTTCGAAGGTGTCATCACAATGATGTACGCAGCATTTCGGTGGCTAATCAACACTTTGATGCGTACACATATTGTACTCAAGTATCATCGGGCAATACTATTGTATTTTAGTTTACTAGCTGGTCGCACGTGAGTGCTGGTGTTGCCTTTAACAAAGAATGAGTATCCTTGTGAAGGATACAACTTCAACTGAGATTAGGACATGAGATCTTATTTGAATTCTCCAAACGGGCACCTGAAATTAAGATTTTTACCATTTTCAAAGATGATTCCCCCAATTACTTACCTTCCATCTATTTTACAGATTAACTTGCCAAAGCGTTCCGGAAATAAGACTTAATCAAAACAAGGCCAAAAAGCTCTTGCGAATTTGAAAGGGCACAACAAAAGTCATTAAAAGGATAAGCACCTATTCTAAATCTCGTACACCGGCATCCCGTTCTCAATCTCCGTACTACAAGGGATCAAATTTGTGGTTTGTTTATTCCTGTTGACATACTTACGGTGTGTTAACGTTTGCCGAGTATTGTTGGTACAACTGTATGCTCAAGGATACCATTCGGTTTCTGGCAAGCAGCTCCGCACAATCGAAATCACAATCATGATTATGTAAGCAGGCACGGATTTATCGTAGACAACCATGTGTTGAAGCCATTATAGTATATGGTAAGCAGAAGCTCTACCTTTCATCATTATCCATCCCACCCTCGTACGTACCCTCACCACTACATATTGTATATTGAAACAGCCAGGCAACTTTTCAACAATGAGCCTGTGTATTAATAGTAATGAACGTTCATTTCAAGAAAATCAATAAGTGTGAAGGCATATGCTAATTAAAATACAAATAAATCGTTTAGAAGTTTTGTAAACATTATCACATGACTAGCGGAGAAAGTTTTTGCTTTATTGGCTTTGTTTATGTTTTGGTATTAACTTTTTGGGAGATTATTGAGGCGGCTTAATTTGAATTTTAATACTGCATTTTCCAAGGCTCTCGGAAGAGAATGGTGCAGCATGTTTCTAAATTATATCGTCATTGTTCACAGCATTTTGGAATAATATTCATGAATTCTTGGGGTTGGAGGATGTGAAAATAGATTTTAAATAATAATTCTGGCCCGTTCAGAGATTGATTCAAGTGAGAGTTAGGTTTAAGGGTGCTCGGTACAGGAATTTTCAAAATAACATTTTTCATTTGTTATTCCGAGAAAATTAACTTTGGTTAAAATGTAGTTAAATTTTTATGATGATTTTGATTGTATTTCAGAATTTACAGCCCTTTCCGCAAGCGGTTGCTCCGCCTGCACCTATGAATCCATTTTTCGCATCAATGCAGCTACTCTGGTCTCTCGATAAAAACCGATATGTAAATATTGATATAAAACAGAGATTTTTAAATAAATAATTTTTTTAATTGTTATATAAAGAAGGCACCATCGGACTATTCACAGAATATCATACCGGGTTCATTGTCTCCACGGCTTTCCCTGAATATATCACTCTTGTATTGAACTTTTCGATGATTGTATTTGTACAAACGCATGATCTTGCCAATCAGCACCGAAACAGGAAGATACAGGATCAGGGAATGGCTGATGCTGTTTTCTCGCAAGGTCTTAAATCATGTTGAATGTTGGGCGAATTCATATCTTGCAATTTAGGTACAAACATATGCATCACAATATTACAATACCGAGAAACATCAACGTTTATAGCCTGACCAGCTGCATTTTCGAAGAATGGTCCAATGATACCTTCAGTCCGAAATCCATACCAAAGAGGGACACGTTGTGGATGTTTATTATTCTCGACAATCTCCTTATCCACCCGATTCCCCGGACACAAAATTCGATAATTTCGCCGATCAACAAAACTACCAAGATAAAAATGAGCTTCATCGCTTGAAGACGATTTTGCATTGAAAATCAGCGTCCACTTGTTGAAGAGAGTGCACTGAATGGCTGATAATCCATTGCATGGTTGACGTATTAAAACCACTAACCTGACCTTATTTTGTCCGAAAAATACGCGCAGATATTTGTTATTATTTTTAAAATACTGCTCGAAAAGAAAAAACCATTGTTCTATCGTATAGTGTTCGATTGTTACTAATCTTAAACTGTCAACCATCTAACTATTCACATTTTTTATGGCAATATTTCACTGCAATTAATGGCGGGGAGTTCAATTCTTGCGTGATCATAATCAACTTAAGATACTTCTATTGAAATTCATTTTGAAAATAGTTGTGCAGGCTGGTGAACGTTGTCTCCGTTGTAACAACGGACGCATCATCAACGAACACTCATTCAGACATTATCATCGGGTCGCTAAAACTGATCTAAAAAAATCAAAAGAAGCGCCATACGACCCAAACAGAGGAGGAAGCCCGAGACAAAATCATAAAGCCCCCTCAAAATAAGAAGATCACGGACTTTTTCCTACCTGCATTAATTGAAACTCACCTGGCTGCATAATCGACGGGCCTATAAATAAGGGCACTTGACATCGACATAACTCAGAACGAAACATCCGACCTATGATGGCGTACCGCCGAAACAAGTCTGTAGACGAATCGATTTAAGTTATGGGGAATGACGGAATGTTCTGAATACAAATACGTGTAAACCGAGACACAGAGTTCATACACACTAGACGAGTATGTTTAATTATCCTGACCGTGTAAATCGATCTAAAGAGGACAAAGAAAAGTCGAAGATGTTTTCATTAAAATTGTGTAAAGTGAGATAAGGATCGAAGAAGAAAAGAGGTCCATTCAATTAATTACCAATACTCCTTACAAACAAAAACAAATAAAATCGACAATATTCGGTACAAATAGGAAAAATAAAAGATTTCCAACATAAATAATCTTCATAGCAACTATATATATTAAAAATTAAAATCAGTCTTTACTCTTTCCTGAGCCCTTGTTACGCTGATGTTATATCACTATTCAAGTCACAAAAGATAATTCATTTACTAACTGAGATGTTGTCTATACTTCCCATTTGTTTATTAAAAATTTATTTATTTTTGGATAGCACGAGATCAGTTTAGCGGGTATTCTTACAATTTTCTTCATATTTACTGAGCTCACTTCTTCTCTGGATCAGGATCTCTATTCAAATAATAAGTTCACAGTTCTCTACCCAGTCGAAGCCCTTCAGCAACTATTCTTCAGGTGCATTATTGTCACCGTCAGAACTGCTATCTACATTATCTACGGTAATACTAAGTCAAACAGATCTGGATCTGCAATTTCCTCATCCTCGAATGTCTCTTCCATATCTAGAATATCCAAATCACTGGATCTTCCGTCACCAAAAGAAAAGCTCATTCTTTTGGTGATATTGGCATAAAAATTTTCAGTTGAAGTCACGTTTATTTTGGCTTTTACTTTAGGCCAAATCATAATCCAACAAGGATCTAATGTAGACATTTTTTTTAATTTGACGATGGAAAAATTTTCCACACTTTAGGTGGAGTAAATGATGGATTTTTATCTATTTTCCCCAAAACATCTGCGAAGCTTCTTCGAACTGATCTCTTAATCCCGAGATTGAATTGGTATTGTTACATCGAGAGGCAAGAACCCAATTTCAACATTTAGATATTGCAAGTCTATTGGATACATAGGTAAATGTTCTACGAGCAATATTTCTTGTAAAAAGCCTTTCGTTTAAGGTACAAGACAATTATAAAACCAATCTTCAAAGAATGTTGTTCAGACTTTGTTGTTGAAACGCCAAGCTTTTAGTAGTAATTTTTAATCCTTTCCTTTCATTGCACACGGCCTTTGAGGCCTTTTATTCAGTAAAGGTTTCGTTAAACAATCACCTGATACGGTACGAGAACGAAGTAATGTCACCCTATTCTTAGCTGCTCTCAGATGATTTGATGATCTTTCAGGTTTTGACAGACGAGTTCTTGTTGGCATTGTTTTTGTTTTTCCCCGAGTCGGGGACACATTAGTAGAGTCGAAACTATCAGTTAAGTCTCTGGGCTTGCTGATAGACTCTAAGCTGAGTTTCTCGGAGCAAATCAAGGCAACGACAAATAAGGCCACAGCAGGGGTCTAGGCAATTAGTCGACTAATGGCCAATCATGGGGGACCAAGTCCAACAAAAAGGTATCTGCTAATGAGTGTAGTGCTCTCAACAAGGAACTGCGCCGAAAACGGCTGGCACAGGTGCAGAGACGAGGAGCACTGCGGATTGCATCAGCATACCGTACAGTCTCTGAGTCAGCGGTGTTTGTAATTGCAGGGGTGATACCAATCGCTCTCCTTGCTAGAGAGCGCAATAGAGTCTACCTCCCAAGGCACGAGTTTCATAAAGAAAAAGTTGCGGCTCATCAACGACTTGAGATCGTGGCTCAGTCGAACGCAAGGTGAGACTGACTTCTACCTGACCCAGCTACTGAGCGGACACAGTTGTTTTCAGTCTTACCTGCCCAAGATAGGTAAGTCATGGTCTCCAGATTCCATATTCTGCATTGGTGTAAAAAATGATGCCTCTCATATTTTCTTTTCATGCAAGAGATGGAACAAACAGCGCGATGATCTTGCCAAAAAAGTGGGAGAGATCAATTCAGATAGCCTAATCGAAGAGATGCTGAAATCATTTGACAAATGGAAACAAGTGGCACATTAAGCTCGGGCAATCCTAGTAATGAAAAAAGGCATACTTGATTGGCTGAAGGCGTCGAGGTTGGAACGCTTCCTTCTCTAGCAATCCTCCTCCTCTTTCCCACCCAACTGAAGAAGGAATCCCTGTAACCCGAAGGCACCAAAAGGTGTAAAATTGGGAGGCTTAGCCCGAAGTAATGTGTCAAACGGTTCCAGGCCAGGCGCTCCGATTGACAGGGGAGGTGTTTAGTCGGTAGTCCAGTAGGTCCACTGGGAGTCCGACACTCAGGGCATAAATAGCCTTCACCTCCTTACCCCAAAAAAACTATCCCTTGTTTGCACTGAATTCTGTAGTAGACGGGGTCTGTTGCTTTTGTTTTAAAGAGCTTAAACATGTGAAGCGCTTTGTCCCTTATCAAATATGTTACTATTAGATATATACTATTATTATATATGCATACTGTAGAAATAGTATTAGGAAGTAAATTTGTAAACTAAAAAACTGACTTTCTTCTCATGTTATTAGAATTCATATAGAACAAATGACTTTGAAGTTTTTTTTTCTTCTTCTTCTTCCAAAAAAGCGGCAACATACAAGGGTGAGGGAAGTTTTGGAGAAGGGTGCGTTCTGTAACTTTAAACGAGCTTTTCAATGAGTATTGTAAATATTGGCAATAAATATTGGTAAATAAATATTGTATATACAGTGTAAATATTGACTGGTGTACAACGAAATATACAAAAAAAGAACAGAGAAACAAACCAAAATGGCAAGGAATTAGAAGTAAGTATAGATACCCGTTTTAATTAATATATTCTTCAGTTTACTATAACATTTTTTAACCTTTGCAGCAACTATTACAATTTAAAAAGTGGTATGGTGATGTGAAACTTTGTAAAAGTGTAAAACATGAGTTCGAGTTCAAGCTTTTAGTGTCGTTTGAATGTAAAGGAACGTTTATTCTACCTTTTACTTTTGTGGACAAAGCCTTTGAAATTAACCGCTGGCTTATTTTCCCAACGAGAATGCTTTGTGCTGATTTTGTTAATGCTTAAACAACTTTTGCGTATTGATGGATTTTGGGACAAATTTCTGTAAAAATACTTATTAAAGCCGCAAAAATACATAACATAAAAGTCGCAATAGAATCAGTTTCAGTATCGTTTTTAAAAAAGCAGTAAAAAATGAATAAAACAGGACAGCTCGCTAGCAAAGTCCAAATGTCTTGAGATGGATCTTTAACAAACGTGAATTCTCAACTCCTTTGAGCGCTGTTTCAATAATTGGAAAGCACACAAACCAAACTTTGAAAATTATAAAATTTCTTTTCTATTGCATCTTCCTAATAAACGTTGAAGAAAATCTGACCCTTGATTGAAGACACCTATACCAGCAGAAATAATATACACATAACCTCATTGATTTCCATTCTGGGAGGAAACAAGGTGTTTTCATAATCGTTTTCAGTCGAAAATGAAACACGCAAATACCACAAACATGGAAATGGAGGTGAATCGTCCCTCGTTTAATTCAATCATTTCTAAGTACTATTTATCTCAATCATAATTTAAGTTTCATTTACGTGTTCCTTTATAATGAAAATGTTTACAGAGAATACAGAAGACAATTTGAAACAGTTTTTTCCACGTATACATAAACGACATCACTTATAAATGATGTTAATCAGAATGGCAATATTTGATTTTATTGTGGAAAATCCGTGAAAGATTCTTTAAAATCGAATTAATTCGTTAATTCAATCAGCACAGACCAATGTGAAAATTGGTAAGAAATTCAAAATGTTCTGTTCAATTTGCAATGATTTCAAAGCTATGATTTTTTCAACTCGAAAGTAGTATGCACGATATTAAAAAATTATATTTTTTATTTAATTAGCTCCTTCCTGGCTCACGGGACAAGTCACATGCATTGAATTAAAAATTTATTATTTACTACTCCTCGTCAATGATATTTTGTTTGCCGAAATACTTATGGAATTATCAATGTTTATGCACGGAAAACAAACACATCTGGATTTAATAAATACATAAATATTTAAGATTAATTATAGCAATTAACAGTTTTCTTTTGACTTTTTTCAACCGAAAAAATTAAAAAAAATCATTCTGGTGGACAGAATTCAGTTTCAGGACAAATAATCCTTGGGGAAAACAGAACGCTTATTGGAAATTCGTGAAAACTTATAATAAAATACAATGCTCGTCATTTCGAGAATGTTTTTAGTTTTCTAAATGTCATTACAATAACTTTCTATGCACATTCTGGCAAATGATTACGAGACTGGTCATAAGAAAAGTTATAAGAAAAGGTTACTATACTTTTTGGTTCTATTATTCCTGTCGATTCAATAAACTTTTAAACGCGATTTAATTATGATTCCACTGCATGCTCTAGCTCAGTTCATGCAATTGCCTAAAATGTCCACATAAATACTGTTTGAATGGTCGGAATGCCATCAAAAAACATGCTTTCAACCTTAAATTAAATATCTGGAATAAAGAAAAGCCGCACGAAACGATGAATATCGCACGAATATCGATGGGGTTGACTCAGTGCATTGTTATCAAACAACTGGATTGCGATGTTCGAGGTGCACACGAATCATTCTGACAGATTAAAATGCTTAAAATCTTTAATGTAATACGCGACAGGAACTGTTTGACACATTTTTAAGCATGTTTTATGGATAATTTCTTTCTTATCGAAGTATGCAATCAGCACATTATCGTAAACAATCCATTTTTCATCACCCGTTATGATTCTTTTTAAAAATGGGTCCTTTTACCTACGATTCTGCAAAGAGTTGCAGATGTTAATATGTTTCATGACGAGACTTTCCTTTGATTCGTGAGGAACAAAAACATCCAGTTTGTGTAAACAACCAAGCAGTGCAAGTAAACGATTGAATTCGATATGTCAAGTTTCTCTGCTAATTCTCGAGTTGTTATACGCTGGTGGATTCAATCAAGGCCTTTAATTTATCGTCATTAGTAGTGGTAGAACGACTAGTGTCTGCTGCATCTTCCTCGTTAAAATTCCCAGAACGCAAGCGAACATACGAACGCTGACACTGGCGTTCAGTAAAGCAGTCCTCACCGTAAAATTCCCACAATATCTTTCGCCCTTTCGGAAGTTTAACAACAAAGGCCGAAATACAATAGTACGAGACTGCGATACGGGAACGCGACGAGTCTCGCAGCAAATGTCATGCAGTTTTCATAACATGCATTTGTATGCGACATCGTACAATGATTGCGATGCGTCGATGCGAGGCGGGAAATATTCGGAAAAACGAAAATTCCTCGCAACGATGTGCGTGACGTTTGTCAAATGCAATATGGCGCTTAAATGAAATTTGAAATTCAAACGCCTTAATTACTTTTTAAGTACATTGGTTATCATGAATGAAAATTTCGTGGATCCTAGCTTAGGCTTTTATTTGCAAAACGAAGGAACATTCCAAATTCAAAACGTTTAAAAAATCAAAAACAATTTCCAGCAAATTTCATTTAAAATGTCACCAATTTGACATTTTTCATATGAACATTAAGGTTCCCCGCATCGCGTGCATTGTAAATTGAATGCGTTGCGTGACGACGAGGGAGAATCGCATCGCGCTCACGTATCGCCATCACGCAGTATTGTATATCGGCCTTAAAATAAATCGATTATGCTCTCTTTGATTGTCCATTTTCAAATTTAATCAACTTGTTGTTTACTTATGAAGCTCAGTTTTTGATCCAGGATAGCCTGAAAGCAAATTTTCAAAATAGTATGAAGGTGGTCTGGAAAGTTTCCGACGACGACGTAAAGATGGCGGCACTCGTCAATAAATAAGCTAGTGAATGTAGAGGTGCATCTTTTGACAGTTACTTACCAGCTGTTGAGCCATTTGGACGAGCAATTTCTAGTTGATAGTCATTTGAGTGAGTCGATGTGAGTGTTTTTGTGAAAATACAAACAAAAAATGAGTGTCGAGCTGTTACTAAATTTTTGTTTTTGAAAGGCAATATGCCCGCGCAAGTCAAAAAGAGTAAGGCTTTGTTTATGGCACTCTACACCATCATTTACCATAATTAAATTTTGTGCAGCTGAATTCAAACGTGGCCGTAAGAGCTTGAGAGATGATGAACGTCCGGGACGTCCAAAAACTGCGACTACTGATGATAACATTGCTAAAGTTCACCATATGGTGTTAGACGACCGCCGAATTAAAGTGAGAGAGAGTTTTTAAAAATGTCCAAAGAACGAGTTTGTTACATAGTATATCAAGAACTAGGCATGAGAAAGCAGTCCACGCATTGGTTAGCCACCTTTGCTCACGTTAGACCAAAAACGTGTTTGAATGAACATTTTCAGCCTCTGTTAACGCAGTTTAGGCGCAATGAATCCGAGTTTTTGCGTCGATTAATTACTGTATATGAAACTTGGATATCATTATCCAATGTATATCATTATACCCCCAAAACCAAAATACAGTCAAAACTATGGACTGGAAAGGGAAAACTGGCTCCTGGAAAAAAAGCAAAAACTGTTTCTTCGGCTGACAAAGTCGCAAAGTGGCGACTGTTTTTTTGGGATAGTCATGGAGTTATTATAAAAGATGATCACAGGAGCTTACTATGCATCATTATTTGCCAAAATTAAGGCAGAAATTGAGGCGAAACGATCGCATTTGCGGAAAAAGAAAATCCTGTTTCACCAAGACAACACGCCGTCTCACACCTCAGCGGTTACCGTGGCGAAAATGCACGAATTCCGGTTTGAACTGCTTGACCATCCGCCTTACTCACCAGATCTATCTCCAAGTGACATCTTTTTGTTCCCTCATCTAAAAGCTGCCCTCGAAAGACAGACGTTTTCATCAAATGAGAAGGCAAAAGAAAGGGAGCACCTTCGTGAACATTTTATTTTGCAGTGAAAAACGCTGATTACTATTTGGACGGGTTAAGGAAATGGGAGCATCGATGGGAGAAGTGTGTAGAGTTACAAGGAGACTATGTAAAAGATAAAATTTTAGAAAAAAATTTTTTTGTGTCATTCCTCGGGTGGAAACTTATAAGACCATCCTCGTATGTAATATTATAAACCAAGCAATACTACTTTATGAAATATGCAGCTTACGTCATCTATGAGGAAAAAAACGTCACGAATTATCGAACAACCGTAACGACATCTCTGGTTCGTTGTACTCTCATTGTTCTTTGATCATCGCTTAATTTGTGTGAAGCAAATTTTGCACACGCGTACTTTTCAAACCTTCGTGAATCGCGGTTCTTCAATAATTTCTAGTAAGGTACTACAGTCATTCACAATAAAATCCCGTAACATGATGTCGCAATGTGATGACTGTAATACAATCAAGCCTCTGGAATTTAAGTTTCTCAATTCTAATTTTATAATTGTTATTTATGGGAGGAAAAAGAAAGGCTAGTTTAAGAGAGGAAATAGAAAGGACTGTCACTTTCTGGTGAAAATGGTGAAGGAATAAAATATAAGGTAAATGGACTTCGTGCTTAATCAGTGACCTAGAG
Organism: Stratiomys singularior; assembly: GCA_954870665.1. Classification (NCBI taxonomy): domain Eukaryota; kingdom Metazoa; phylum Arthropoda; class Insecta; order Diptera; family Stratiomyidae; genus Stratiomys; species Stratiomys singularior. Next base: position 157,237,858 of record OX940878.1, on the reverse strand, counting down.
TTGTGGTTCGACCAAGAGTACAGAGAGACTGATGACTTCCTGCATCAGCTCCTTAGTAGACACTGGTATTTTCAGTACACTTCCGTACAAATAAGAGGAAGTTATGGTCTCCTGGTTGCTGAAGTTATGGTGTCTGTGTTGCCCGAGAATGACGGACGATGTGTGCCACACATTTTTAACATGTGTAAGGTAGGCGCCACATAGTGTAGATCTTATGGAGTGATGAGAGGAACTCTCTCCATGTACATTGCTTGAAATGATGCTAGGATTAAAGAGTAAGTAGAACTTAGTTTCATAATTTTTGGGTTGTTCTCCATAACTTTCGAATTGTTCTTCTTATAAAGAAGGGCTTTCTCAATTACGGCACTGAAGGAATGGGGCTCGCTTTCTCAGCAAACCTTCTCCTTTATGTCTAGGGATCTTTTTCCTTTCTGTCTTTCTATCGAGGGACCCCTCAAAGCCGGAACCACTGTCAGGCGATCCATAAGAAGTTATGTCAAAAATAATGTAACAAACATTTCCAGGTTTGTAGTCTGACAGATGAAGTATTTAGAAGTCTAGGCCTGTTGTAAGTCCTACACTCTGGGTGAAATAGTTGTTACCTCTCAACCACAAACAAAAATTTTATTATTATGACTATACTATAGCATCGAAGCCCAATTGAGAACAACCGTGGTAACCGGCGTCCCTTTCCCGAGTCCGTATAGGGAAATTGGCTCTCGTCGTGAAGTATCGCTACATTAAGCAGCGTGAAGTTTATCTCATTCCCAAACATACGGCCAAATTGGTTGAGCCAGATAGACTGAAGCCGGTACATGCAAAAATGTTAGACAGCAAAAAGAGCTTTAGGAAATACGTCGATGAGTGAGGCCGCACTCGAAGTCATCTGCAGAAGGACTATTCGTCTTTCAACTAGTGTCAAATTTGGTTAACTTCTGAAGAGGCTGAAACCAACTCGATCCTACCAAACAAATTAAAGCAAAATTTTAATGAAATATAAATAAGCTTCAGAAATAAATTGAGTCGATTCATGACCGTATGAAAACACGGCTTCAAATTAAACGCAAGCAAATCTGGGCTACAGCGGTTGAGTCTGACAGTGGTCTTGGTCAAAAGGGTACACCAACTCATAATGCTATTCGTAGAAATGGAAGTATCCTCGAAACAAAAGCCTAACTGAAAGGAGACATAACCAAATATGAAGAAAATATATACCTCTATATATCACATAGAGGGAAATCAAATACGTAATTCAAATGTTCAAAAAAAATTAGAGAATTGATTGACAATTGTGCACCCGGACTGTACTCGGGTAACGTTCAAATATTGGTGAGAAACGCATACATTCCCGTGACAATAAAGATATAAGGTTGCGGCTGTATTCTATGTCCGAATAATCATGCCAGTTATTGTAGTCATCAACTAACGCACAATAACTACGACGCACATTGCAATAAACCAATTGTAACTCTCAATATTTTTTCGTATAATCAACCAATGAAGGTAAGTAAGTTAGTAAAGTTAGTAAAGTCAATTTTCCAAACAATAATTTGGTTCACAAACCAGTTGGTAAAGTCCGCGCTAGCAAATATTGTTAAAAAAAATATGCACTAGTGGCAAGTTCGTGATTGTGAAGTGAACAAATTAATAATCATAATTTTTTTCACTTAATTACCTTAAAGGTGCGGCAAGTGTCCTGACCACCTTTTTTAATGAATGAATAAGCAAGTTCGTAATTTAAATATATAATTGATAATTGTATTCTACCGTACCCTTTTTGAATATTGCTCAAATATGTTCGTTAGCATTATGCTTAATTAAAAGCCAGTACGTAATACCTGGAAATTTTCTATATAAATAAAATTATCCAAAATGATATGAGTTCCCAATGATCAACTGAATCACACTTTCATTTCATATCAAAATTAGAGCAGTCTAAACAGCAAGTACATACTACTGACCCATATCGTGCTACAGAGTTTTCACGATTGAAATGAACATTTGTGAACAGGACAAATACCTTTCCACCATACATTTTAAAAACAAGCAAGAGGTTCCTTTAAATATCACGACCTGGTCTGCTTTAATTAAAACTTCTATTAGTCTCGACTCGGCGGGAGGTTTATCCAGTTTAATTTTAATTGCGTTTGCATACACATCGCATTTTGCTCGTTTCAATCCTTTTTAACTTGGCACATATGTATGCGTTATTTCCACAACGACCGCTGCCAAAGTTTTTATCTACCACCAAGGACGAGAATGATAGGATACCAAGACTATGAGTAGACATCCATGGTCTCTACTACATAGACATATGAGTGAACGTTCAACGCTTTTGTTATAAACTTTTTCCCAACTCGTTTTCCCTTCAAGTTTTTTTCTTGGGCTTTAGTCAGCACATTTGCACATTTGTATGGCGCAGCGAAGAACTTTTCGCTGTTAGAGCACAGACAACAGAGAAAATTTGATTTGTGACGGGAAATTGTGGAAAGGATTGCTGATAAATATTCATAGGTATTTGAAACATATGATTTGTTTTTATTTAATGGAATATTTAAGTTTTCATCATGTCATTTTCTATTAATTTTCCAAACGAGACATAAATTGTTTGTAATATATTATAATTGCAGTAAGATACATTCAAAATTGTATGGAAATTTTCCTTTAATTTCTATCTCATTTATGTGAGAGGTCGAACTGCATTCAAAACTCGAGTATGTATCAAGTCATAGAGCAATAAAACATAGCGGTAATACTCCGAACAACCTCCCGATCTAACAAGATACAAACAAAATTACCAGAAATTTTACTGTGTTGGTGAATATTTTCACCTTCCATTCTCATTTCGTATGACAAGAAGCGTTTCCTCAAAGCGCTTGAGTTCCTTCTACCAATGTCACCACAATTTTTCATCAAAGCCTACACTGAGCCCATTTCGAGGGAAAAGGGAGGGAAGCTAGACTCTAGTTTTAAGTCTAAGTTTTTTCTTATTGAAAACAGCAAAAAGTGAAGAAAACTGAACTTTCATGATTCAGATTTCCAATATGGTGTTGGCGCCATAGTACACCATATTGCTCTTTTTTTTCAATTCCTTTCATTTTGTTTTATTTTTTTTTTTACTTTACTTTATAGTATTTGGCTCGTATTTATAAGCGAAACGTCAAAGTGGCAAGGAAAATCTATGGCTCGTGCAATTAATAGCACCGTAATTTCGCCTAAGTCGGTCCTTACATTGAGCCGCTGTCACAGAAAAGTCAATGAACTTTCGGAAATTTCAAGTAATTTTCAAATTTTTAGGAAATATATTAAAATTTTGTTTTTAACGTTTTAAGGAGTCGTTAAAATATAAAATGAAAATTAGTTCTTTAAAATTATTAGATGACCATAGTACCTTAACCGTTCCGGTGCGATTCGTCGACATAGCGACGAGCGCGCTTGACGCTTGAAATCCTTAGCACTGAAATGGTTAAAATATCAATTATTCCTGCAAGTAAAAATTGATTTGGAAGTGCAAATTAGGCAAAATTTAAGGATTTCATCCTTGTTACCTGATAATCGGTAAAGGACATCATTTATGCAAAATTGCTGCAAACTAAACTTAACAATTTAAACGTAGTTTCAATTTTGATACTACAATAGATAACCACTTCATTGTCGTTTCCGTGGTGTAGTGGTTATCACATCCGCCTAACACGCGGAAGGTCCCCGGTTCGATCCCGGGCGGAAACAATTTTTTTCGACTTTTCTGCCACATCTCAAACGTCCACCCGCAAAATACTTGAAATTTCCATATCACGTTTTTGATTGCTCCGAATCAAGATTTAATTCCGTCTAATTTTAAGATCGTAGAAATCTACTCAGAAACTGAGATAACAAGAGTCGCGGTTTCGCGGAAAAGACTCGTTACAAACAATCAGTTAATCGCGCATCCATGCGACATTCAGTCCATGGAAATTTCGGTTCTCGTTCGAACCAATTCGCGTATTATACAACGAGCAGCAAAATATTGCCAGGTTCTGTTTATTTTTAATATTTCAAGAGCGCCATCATCTTCCTTGGTGAAAGAATTTCTTTTTCTGTGTACCGTACAATGTTTGAGTTGGCGTGACGGCGCGTATTTAGTTGTTGCACAATAGATTCATCGTCGTGCGGCTCAACAACACCCTGATAAGATACATTTTGTAGTTTGAGTGGCAGAAAATAGTCGGAATTGTGAAGTGATAGTTTGGAGCGGATCCTAGTCAAGATGGTGCGAATGTTAAGTGAATTGTATTTGAGAATATGCACCAAGATGGATCGTTCGATTCTTCCAGTTCTGCCCAAAGGAGCGCACAACTTGTACCACTCGGATATTGGTAAGTAGTTGGGAGATCTTTAGATAGTTTGTAGATTCACATTTCTCGCCGGTTGTTGTTAACGAGTAACTGATAAAGATAAATTAGGAACCAAGAGCAGTTGATTGAGATTTTGAGATAAAAGCACATGCATCGACGGCTTTCGAATGAGGAACTACGTACAAAGCTTTAGATATCCAGTGAATGCTCAAACCACCTTCTTCGCCACCAACGTACTAGATCAAGGCCTACGTCAAACAACACCTACCAGCACTTGTGTTTTGCTTCTCACTTCCGTAAGAAATGTTCGTCATTTTCCATATTGATAACACGAACCGCTTACAACGATGTAACTTATGCCCGTCTAATGAGCAGGAGAAACTAAACCACCACAATATTCTTATCCAATCGCCCTCAAATAAGTCGCACGAAAGCTCGCGAGTATCTTGGCACAGAATCCATCACTTCCGCAGAATAATTGGACTAGTGCCAGATTGACAGCTGATGTAAAATTGTAAACACGTTGACGTCACTGTGCCCGATGACGTTTCAACGGCTAATTGGAATTGAGCCAAATTGCATGTTGCTGTCACTTGGCGAGCCACTCTAGCCGTTGCTGTTCGCAAATGCGAGCAGATCGAGCAAGGGCAAGGTCTCGCTGCGAGGCGAACATAAATTTATCCAACTCGAATGCGGACGTAAAGTGAACGCTTGCGGCCAGCCATACGCTCGAATTTCAGATAGTGTTTGATTCAGTCGCGGGGCGAAATTCGAAGTGGAAAATTGTAGTGGTCTGACGTGTTTCGAGTCGGCGATTGGAGTAGTTTGCAAAGTGAAATTTCAGAGTGCTCACGTGAAGGATGGCGAGTTTTCCGACCAAAGTTTACAACGGCATTGTCAACGCGGCTGATAAACACGTTCCGCAACGTCTTCGTCCTCTGTGGCAGCATCCAGCAGGTGGTTGTTTACTATTTTATTCAGTTTTTCCGCATTTTGGGGGAATGAGAACGTCTGTGCTGGCGTGTAAACTTGTACGGCTGCCGGGCATGCATTAGCCATTGGCATGCTAACAAGGGGGGAATGCCCAGTGGCTTATCTCGCAGCAGAATATAAATATTTCCATGCTTAAAACTATTTTAGGATATTGTAATGAAAAATTTTCTTTCTCTTTTCCAGGGCCGAAAACGGTTTTCTTCTGGGCGCCAGCTTTCAAATGGGTAAGTTTGCATCAAGAGCTTCAAGTCGCACGTTCGTCTCTTACATAATCGTCATCAGTCCTATCTGTATAACGTTGTAACAAGTCGCCTATTAAAATAATTTCATTGCGAAGGCCGCACCGTCTCTTTTCGTTTCACTTCCATTCATATGTGTGGCAACATATTCGCAAGTGCGGCCAGTCGCCTTGTTCTACGCTCGTTCGCCAGATCGCCAACAGACATTGCTCCTATAGTAATTTGCTCTAATAATTCGAGGTCGACGTTGCTGCCAACTTGCTTCTACGCTCTAGCAACGACGCTTCGAAGAGTCTCTAAAACGAATACGCTCAGCACGTGGAGCTTGAACAAAATGCGAAAATAGCAAACAAGCCTCCCTTATCACTTGCGATATCGTAACGACGACACTATTTACTAATATTCCGCGAGATGATCCTTTCCATAAAACATCCACACGCCCGTGTCTCCGACACGAAGTAGCCTCAGACATAAATAGCAAGCAACGAATCTGAATTTGGCACAAATTCCCCTTGTCTTGTTTTCATCCCCGATATAATCATTACGTGGGAACACGTTTAATAATCTGTACACAATCCAAGTTTATTTTGACTCGCAATTAGCGAGTTCCAATCAACTCGTCAAACTTTATCACAACGCTCGAATTCAACCCATTCACGTCGCTCAGTGAATTTGCATTAATATCCATGCTGCAATGCTAATTGATCGTCTAATTATAATGTTAGCGGTTATCGCACAATCTCTTCATGGAGAGTGAGATGTCTCGGTTTTCAACTTGTAGAAGATCCCTTATCTATCGCACGTTGTTACAACGCAATCAGATCATTTCAGTTCATTATCAGTTTGTGATTTGAAATGCTCATGGGGTTCGATGCGATAAACACCATAAATTACAAGTGTAAAGCTCAAGTAGCGTGTGACCGGCGTATGGATTTGAAAATATTCGTAAATAATTAGTTATCCACACATTTAATATGTATTTCAATACGCTGAAGTATGTGAGTTAGATAAGAAAGCAACGGTATGTGTCTGTTACAAGGCTTGGCGTCACACCCATTCATGTTTATTATTGTTTATCTATTTGATTTTTGAATCATTCAAACAGTAGTTGGAGTCAATAAAATTCCTTCGAAATGCATCAGGAAAGGATCAAGAAAGCAAGATCGCGTCAGGAAAGGGTTTAGAACGCAAGATTATCAAAATAAACTCAACGAAAACACTAAATTAGAATCGTTCCACACAAAAGGTTCATATTAGTCGATCCCAGTAATAGAATCTACAAATATCTTGCAGGAAATACTTTCAGTAACAAAAACTTCTCTACACATCCCACAAAAATCCTTGAAACAACAAAACTACTATCGGTCGAACAACATCTTACAATAAATCAAAGGGCTAGGAACAGAAAATTCGACATCGGTGCACCTCGAGAAAGTGTTCATACAAGAATGCGAAAATTCATGAGAGGAAAAATGAGTCGACCAATAATTACGTTAGCAAAGATACTAGGACGAAATTAATGTACGAAAACTTCCGTCAAATAGCAGAGAAAATACCTAGATGCACATAAAGGTAAATTTTATGACGACAAATAGAAAATAATTGACAAAAATCTACCGAAAAATGACACGAGACAACCGCAAAGGTTGATGAACAGCTTGGAAAAGGCATGCAGGCTAGAATCACGCGCGAGTAAGGCAATAGGATCAACAAAACATGGACCAACTATTCTAAACAAGCGCTCAATCCCAATAACGCCTCAGTAACATCAGACACTGTCACTACCAACACTGGAAAACTAATTTCATTCAAAATCCTAATAAAGCCTTAACAAAAACAGGCACCTTCAAAGTGACCTAGGAGTATCCTTTTGCACTGCGAACGGCGATGGAAATAACAACTTAACCTGATTGAATTCCATCGGGAACTATAAATTATTATGGCTGCAGTACTCAAAGTGCTATCCGCAAACTGAGATCAAAAACAGAAGTCTCAGGAACGGTTCTAATCCATAGATAATGACTATCCAAAAAAAGGAGACGAACTAAAGTGCTAAATTAGAGGCATATCACTGCCCTGTAGAACAAAGAATTTTTTAACAGTCTAAAACACAAAATCACGATTTACGTCAAAAACATAATTAGGAACTATTACAGCGGGGCTTCAGGGCTAGAAGATCGATCACCGACAAACTGTTATCGATCGAGGAAATCCGGAAGAAATGTTGTGAATTCAAATTGTTCACTGATTTTTTGTGAACTCAAACAAGCATTCTACAATATAAATCTGATCACAATATATCAAATCGTCCTGGATATTGACATCTCAGCGAAGTTAGTCCGTCTGGCCGGTACAATACTAACATCGACAATGTCAGTCCTTACGTCAAGTCTTTACTAACTCGTGCCTTTGACGGAAAGGTTGGACTGAAACAAGGGAATGGCACTTTTTTAATTTAAATCTAGAATCTGTAATAAGAATACTTTTCAGTGCTACAACATATAACGCAATCTAAATTCTAGCCTATGCAGTCGAAATTAAGGGTTTAAATGGGTTTTAAGTAATGAAAAAAAATACTAAATTTTTAAAAATTCTTTTAATGCGAAATAAAGTTATATATTTTAACTTTCAAGTGTAAAACAAAAATAGCCTTTAAGCTATATAAAAACAATTTCCGATGAAAAATATCGAAAAATCGCCCTCTTGCTGCTGTTTCTGAAATCATAAATTAGGCTAAATTTATCTGACACTGAATTCTGAAAAACAATCATATGAATTCTATTAGTGTATGAGTTTAGTTAGAAACTGAGCGAATGGTTTGTAAAGAAATTGAAATTTTTGTGAAAAATTCATTTTACGACAACAAAAATCAATCAATAATGCGATTTAAATGCGATGAGTTTGAACGAAAATCATAAGAAAATAAAAGAAAATCCTTCATTCAGTTCCTAATAAAAAAAAATAATCATTCGTTCTATTACTAGACAATGCTATTCGGTGCAAAATCTGGATATGTTTGGTGCAGTAGTTTCTGCCAATTCATGTCCATCGACTTTAAAAACGACAAAAAAACGCGTTTACAGTTGAAGAGGGAAAAAGTTGTTTAATTTTAAACTTAAAAGAAACCGATTCCTGCCCCACAAAGCAACGACCCTGTTGCAAAAACGATGTCTGATGCATTCTATCTCTGAATCGATTTCAGGGTTCTCGTGACTCACCTGCTGCTCTTTTGTGCTATATGATGAACGTCTTCCGTCCTTGCATAACTGTGGCTGGTTTGGCCAAGTTTTATGTTCATGCCATGTATAAATTGTATTAGGGCTGCAAAACCTTCGCTAACGTGCAGGCAAAAATTAAAACAGCTGTTTCGACTATTTTTGGTCCAGCAGGTAGTATTTTTGAATTGGATTTACAAATTTATAGATTCAGGGTCTCATCGTTTTGAGGAAAAAGACCTTACAAAAGTTCTAAGAATGTACCTTTTCTAAGAGCTTCTTGAATTGGTGCGGTCACTGTCAAAACATCACTTAGCAATGGCTTTTAAAAATGATGATGATGCTCGTCGCTAAGCTCACCATAGCTAACTTCTCCTAGGACACTTTTCCTCATTGGGACCATCGTCCTTTGAGCTTCTTATAATGAAAATATATCGCAAATATAGCATTTCCATAAGTATGACATAAGTATGTCTTCCAAAAGCTAGACCATAGTAAACTGTCATTATATTTTTAGCCGTAAGCTTGCGTTTTCCAGACCAAGTTTTTACCACTTTGACCTTTTTTCGACAGTTTTATTTACTAAATCGCAAAATCTTGCTGTCATTCTTAATTAAGAGGGTCCTTCACACTCTTTTTCATTCATTTGAATATTTCCATCATAAGTTTTCTTATCAATCACTGCAAGGTTTTCGAATCAACGTCTCCAATGTAATTCATATGTAAGCCGTAACATTTGATGAAGCTTTTATGTCTGACTTTTAAGTAACAGCTCAACATTTTGGGAATTAATACAATTACAGTTATTTGTTGCTGACCATTCATAACCTTAAAATTTCACACCTTTACCAGATCAGCATTATTTGCAAGAAACTGCTTTCCATGCAACATATTGCTAAAATAGGGAAACGGATGCGCGGAAAACGATTCCTGGAGGAGCTTAAATTTAGTCCATGTATTCATAATGTATCGAAAGCTACCTCCATGTCGATGGGGTACGTTTTAATACAAAATCTATTTTAAGTTTCCAATAGATGACTGAGACGTTCGTTACAGCATCTACAGATATATCCTACAATTGAGAATCAACTCATATTTATCGATTTGGGCCTTTAAAGTTGGAGATGATGTAATCTCTGGTGATGGTGATGAGGCGAGAGGGCTTCGGGAACAAAGAACATTTAGTTTTATACTTATTTTGCTTAGGTGTTATTAGTAATTACTAATAATTAGTAATTTGATACGTTCGATAAACATTCACAGCCACACTATCCTTCCAATTCGAATGTACTCTCACGTCGACATATATATACGAGGGAGCGTTTTCTAGTTCGCGGAATGGAGGGTAAGAAGTGAGAATAAAAATAGAGGATAGTTTTATTTCAATATACCATCCTTAAAAACAATGTTTTGTCTCTGCCCGAAAAATAAGGTGCAACTGTGCCCTTCACGTCTTCATCGCCTGAAAGCTTCTTCCCTAAGAAGTTCTTTTTAAAGCTTTGGGAACATTATCTGTTCCCAAAGTTTTAATTACTGGAAATCAGGTCAGAACGACACGGCACGTGTGAACAAGCAAGTTGTCATGTAGAAAGAGGACACCATTGGTCAATTTTCCTCTTCTTTTTTCTTTGATACATTCTTTCAACCTTTCTATGATTAAAGCGTAATATTCGCCGATAAGACACGCCTTCATGTTTGTAATCTGTCGACAACACCACACAACACATGATTTTACCATCCTACTGTGACAACTTAAACCTCTTGTATGGTGATGTTCAGTTTTTGAACTCAATTTGTACTCAGAATCATAATGAAGAAGTCAAGTTTTGTCTGGTGTAAAATTTGGTGTCCGGTGTCTGGTGTCCATCCTTGTCTCCACTACAGAAGTTCAAAAACGCGCGAGAATACTCTACGCTGTGTTTCTGAGGCAGCGTAAGTATTCTGGACACCCATCTAGCATTAACCTTTCTATATTTACCCTAGCAACTTTTTGAAACATTTCCGGAGTAGTCACTTCGATCGGCCGTCCGGGACATGGGTCGTTTTCAAGTGATTCCCTGCCTTGTTTAAGTAGACGTTGCCACTTGTAAACCATGGTTTTATTAAGAAAAGAGTCCCTGTAAACTTTAACGGCGGCCATCCCTCCCATATTAGTTTCAACTGACTTTCCTTACATGGTAAGGAACTAAATGACAGCACGGTGCTTGACTTTTTTCAGAATTTACACTTACTACCAGATTGAGATGTTCGATCGATGACAGTTGAAGAACTACTGGCCCGATTAAGATACTTAACAAGTTGCTATTTATACTGATAACGAGTTATTGAACGTGTTCTCACTATGTTGATCGCTTTTACTAACGACCTACCGATTTCTGATTCAACAAATTATTTATTTTACATAGAATTTTCTTATTTCACAATATAAAATTAAATCAAATTTACAATATTCAAAACAAATACAAACACATTAATCTTTGGTTAAATTTAATTTGTTTCTAGTTCTTCACGTCGTATTTATTGAGCATTAGATTTATTTCGTTCACCAATTAATCTTTGGCCAAACGCTGTTGACACTACATTCCACGAATCCATGTACCGATCCATACATATGACAATACACTTGCGTTCGCTTGAATCTAACATGGTCCCGGGCTTATGAATGCACTTTTTGAAACACTTTTCCGTCATTTTCGCCATTAATTCTTGAATATTTTCAGCAACAACATGTTGTTTGACTTTATCCAATATTTCACTATTCGAAAGCGTTGAAATGGGCGAAGACGAATTGTCTGACATTGCGCCGAACAAACGATCTAAAAGATTTAATAAAAAGAAATTTAAATGAATGTAGTTTTGACAAAACTAGATGTAAAAATCAAATAACTAATATTGTTTACTTGTATTTTGACATATTAAAACTCACATGTAAATGTTTGCTATGACCTAGTCAGAATTGTAGCATAAAATTCGCAATGACAAAATGAATTGCGTAACAGAAAGATAAGATTTGCTTTATCAGTGATAACATTTTAAAGTATGCTCAGGATTAATGAAAATTGACGTCAGTCTCTTTTGTTATAATTGTGTAAATGCTGAATACTAGAGGCAGTGCAATAACCAGCACGGTCAAGCATCATTTTAATATTGAGACTCAATAACTTTGTACTCCGTTGAAGTTATTGTAAACAAAGGACTGAGAGGAGTTCAGGATAAGATAATTATCTACTCAAATCTATACCCGCCAAATCGAAAAATCAAAGCAACCGGGTGTGATATCCTAAATTTCTTTGATTATAATCAAACCATCAAATAAAATCTTGGAATATCTTCCATTATATTCCAATTCTTTTAAAATAGAATTCCAATCATCACACTAAGCGGAAAACATGAGGCAATTGCATATGGTTGAAGATAATATCGAAGGTGACCTAAATTATCTCGTAATGCTTGATTGACAAAAAATGAACAATTTTCATTAGAATTGAAATGCAGAAAGAATAGTTACAGTACTTCAAATAAACTGCGGAATTTAATTTCGCAAATTGGGGTCATTTCGTCTTCCTTTAATTTTATTTTAAAAAAAAAACAGAGAAATAATCCAAAAATTATTTATTGAAGATGATCAAAGTGATCACAAGTTTTCAGCCTTCACCTTACCAGGTGTATGCTGTGCTACGATTTGACATAAACATTCTTCAAGCTTCTAATAGCGTGGTATACAGCTCTAGAATTTTTTCAGCCGCGCATCGTTTCGATACGAATACGGATCGTTCTCGAACATTTGCATTTTGGCATGGCTGTTCTTTCGAATTTTCGGCATTTTCCCTTCAAGCGAATCGTAATACAATGTTTTATCAAGTAGTCCTTAAGACTGTAATGTCAACACTGACGTTTCGATCAACCCTCTACGTTTGCAACCGATTGCACCGGGGAATCGAGCGTGCTGTGCCTTACATTTAGGACAACTCTCGTATTGTTTATATTTGATTTCTCGTAATTGAGGGTTGAACTCGATATGTCATTTTATAAGTTTATAGCAATTGGAATCACAATGAAACACTTTTATATGGGCTCCAGGGCACAAGGACATAGAGCTACTCCAAAAAACTGACTCACTAGCCAAAGAAGGCATACTAAAAACAAATCCCCTACACACCTACAAGGACCTGGATGATGTCCTTAATGAAATACATGAAATAATATATGACAAGTGGTTAGATAACACAGACAAGCTACTAAAAAATTTCAAACCTAGCCCATGGAGCAAAGCCCCGCATCTAAGACACCTCACCAAACCCTGGTTCCACAACAAAAATATAAACCCCATTGTTATAAAATCAATAAATAGAGCTATGGTAAACCGAACATACAACAGGGAAAGACTATTTAAGATTAAAAAAGCGCCCTCGGAGGAATGCCATCACTGCAATGAGACAGATACACCGAGCCACAAAACTTTCAGATGCACCAGATATGAAGCTTTCAGAGCCAATTTCAATTTCTTTACTAAATATAATAACATAGAAAATTTATTATGCAAAAACGATGAGTTTTTGCTAGAACACCTATGCAGCTTCCTTGATTCCACAAATATCATCCTTTAAATACAAAGTCCGTATAAACCTAGGAAAATCCTTATTAACCACTCCCACCTTTACCTAATTTCCTACCCCCCGTGTTCCAACGGGTAAAATATCACAATAAATAAGCGAATACGCTGGCCAGTGCCTAGAGAGCCAGGGCCAATTTTTGGTTTTTCGGCTCTGCCGAAAACGGAGGAAAAAAAAAAAAAATCACAATGAAAGACATGACACGCAACCCTCCCTCAAACTCCGACAAATTAATTTTTGCGAAGATTTGAAACATATGGAGACGATGGCCGCATCAATTGAATAAACTGGAGTTTTAGTAAATGGGATCAAAGATCCCGTACAGTACTAATATACCGACAAGAGAATAGTGGAAACCAATTCGGGACTTCATATCTGGAAGTGAAATCGTGGTTTACACTGAGACAGCGGCAGTGGAATTATCTGCGAGATCATTGCCAACTCAAACGAAGTTTAAAACTAGAAAGCCATACCACAGTTTTCCAGTCGAAAGTATTAGTGGCAAGAAGCAAGCTAAACGGACTGCAAATCGGCACTGCTGGTGCTTGCCTCTACGGTGCAATTTCAAAACTAGTGTACGAATGTAGAGAGTCCCTCGCAGCCGGCAAGAGCCCAAGTATATGTGAAACTGACATGAGTTCCTGGACGCAAGGGGTATATAGGGAAATGAAAGAGTGGTTAACCTAGCAAAAGCAGAATCAGTGGACCAAAATGCAATTAAATTAGACACGATCAAAGTGCGCCTAGAAACAGTAAAAGCGAACTAGACAAAACCCTCTAGAGAAGGGAGCATAGGGATTAGAATGACAGAAACGCCTACAAAGTAAGCCAAATTCTTTGGCTTCACCCTACAAACGAAGACAAAACAACAGCTAGGTAAAAAAAATTTCGTATGAAAAAATGTGGCAATATCAACAGGCAACGATATCTGAGGTTAACACACCTAACAAAAAGGTATCTAAATGGGTGACACCTGCCGAAGTTGTGGCGAGAAAGTAGCAAATAAAAATTGTTCCTTCTACACTGTTCGCGACCTGTCAACACACACTCCGCCTGGCTGAGTAGTACTTACGTAATAGAACTGTAATCCTGGAAGACCACAGAGCTAGGAGGCATCCTTGGTTTTTGTAGAACGATAGGACCAAGTATCTATAGACACTAGCACCATACGCGGGGATCTAAAGGCGGATACTGGCCCATTCTTTTTTTCAACAGTAAACTGTATGTAAACAATCAAAGAATATTTAAAGCATGCAAGAACTATATTACTAACTTGTAGGATCGTCCTTCTGTCGAAAGCTTGTCTTAAATTTTAAGGCATTGCGCACATAAGATTGATGAATGGGGCCACCTCGTTAATATTATCACGCACTCTTTTCAAACCAAGCTACAGCAAATCCTTAAATTTTGTAGTTCTTGAGTTCTAATAAACGTCATATATATTTTCACTTTCATTCAAAACAGAAGATTCTGATGGTGCGCGCAACAATTTTATTGCGTTATGCATCATCAACCATAGCTTGTTAATTTCATCCGTTTGCTTTGATCCAAAACGGGCATGAAGTTATATTCATAACCAAGAATTAATTTTTCAAGCCCCTTTTAAAATTCCTTTTCAAAATTGTCAGATATGCACGGCTGTTCGTAATAAATCCTATGAATTATAGTTAACATATACACCTACTTCCGACGCAAATCGCACAACGTTTCCATCACCCCCTGGTTTCACTGACATTATCCTTTGTTCTTTACTGAAGCTTGTCTGTGGTTTCTCGTACGATTTGTGGTTTTTTTTTTAAAAAAAAAAAGTTAGTTTCATCGGAAACTTCATTCCTTTCGCTGATAATGTTCGCAATAGCAATAGGGAATTTTTTACTCAACGTTGGCGATACTTCTATTGTTGTCCTGTCAAATTTTGACACATATCCCACGATTACTATTCAATTGGTGTTTATACGAAGAAGTCGACAAATTGTTGTGTAGCGATTTTCATAATGGATGAAAAATTAGAACAACGCGTGTGACTAAAATTTTGTGTTGAAAATGAAATTTCGTGTTCCAATTCGTTGAAAATGTTACGAAAGGCGTATGGTGAAGCGTATGTCTAAAACAGAAGCAAACGAACGGTACAGAAGATTCAAAGGTCGCCGAGGGAGCCTAGAGCAAGATGAGGTCCCTAGACGGGCATCAACGTCTGTTACAGAAGAAAAAATCGAATCGGCTAAGCAACTTGCGTTGGAAAATTGTTATGTATCGAGATTGCTGTGTTGTTAAGCTTCTGGTATGGATCAGCCAAACAAATTTGAATTGATATTTTGGGCCCGAAACGCTAGATGATTTCTAACGCAGACATCCACCCAAAATTCATCAAACGCATCATTACTGGTGACGAAACATGGGTTTATGAATTTCATATGACGACCGAACAACAATCGTCCGAATGGTGCTTCGAAAATGAGTCAAAACCGAAGAGAGAGAGAGCGCGCCAAAGTCGGTCCAAAATCAAAGTTTTGCGGACGGTTTTCTTCGATACTCGTGATGTGGTCCACTACGAATTCCTTCCGGAGGGCCACACGGGTAAATAAAGAATACTATTTAGGCGTTTTGCGTCGTTTGCGTGAAGCAATTCGCAAAAACGGCTCGATTTGTGAAAGAACAATTCAGGAATTTTACTCGTTGATAATGCGCCATCCCATACGGTCTTGATTATTCCGGAATTTTTGGCCAAAAATTCGTCCAATGCCATCAGCCCAGCACCGTACAGTCTAGACGTACCCGTGCGATTTTTTTATATTTTTAAAGTCTTAAATTGCCTTTTTGAAAAGTCTTAAATAGCCATTGGAACGCGGTTTGAGACCATAGAGGCCATGAAAGGGAACCGCTGCGTAACCTGAAGGCCGTCTCTTTGGCAGCCTATAAAAAAATCTATGGAAAATTGGATTAAACGTTGGCATGCATGTATTGCCGCAGGAAGAGAGTATTTTGAAGGAGATGATAAAGAAATTTATTCAAAATTTAAATTTTGGGGTTTTTCGGAATTTCCATTCTTTCATGATCATAAGTATGTATGCTGGTTTAGGGTGTATTGTTGAAAAAACAAAAACTCATTGGATATAATACCAATCGCCGAAGACAACCATATAGATAATTTTGCCCGGCAGCAGCGGATAAATTTGAAACAATATTCCAAGAAAACTATATATGAAATTCTCAGCAGTATGTTTCCAAGATAAATAAAATATTTATGTAAAGTACTGAACTGAAATATTGAAGTACCTTTAAAGTTTTCCCAACCCACAAACCATAGAGTAGACAATACATCGTTTCATAAGCTTTGTTTGCTCCTGCTTGGCTCCTTTCGGTAATATGTCCTCTTTGACATCGATGATAAGATGGGCCACTTTTTGATTAGCTGCTTGTGAGGGGTTCACCTACGTTGATGAACGCCTCAGGATGTATCAACGCTTATAAGACCAGATGGGAATCTTAAACATTATATTCTATATATATATATATATATATAGAATCTTAATTAATCTTATATAGAATCTTCTATGTATAGAATCTTAACCACTCAAATGGATGCAGCGTTAGGTCCACAAATTTCACAGCTTCTCTTTGTTGTTGTCTGCGCCGCGTTTTGATTCTGCTAATGGAAAAAAATGTAAAACATATCTACTTTGGTCGTTAAAGACTTCCATGTTTGCAATATTATAACTTGAAATCGATTTAATTAGTGAGTCAGCTGCCACGTTAGTACTTATTCGCGCCTTTCAAACAATTGCAAGTACGCACCGGTGCGCTGCCTTTTACAACTAAAGACATCTTACGGAAAACAAACGAATGCTTTTTAGTAAATGTAAATATATAACATTAAGCAAATTAAAATTGAACACAACATATACATTTATGATATTACCAATAACTATGTTAACAATTAAATTTCACTGTATTTTTTTGTTTAATTCTAGGGTCTCGTCCTAGCTGGTATAGGCGATTTGGCTCGTCCAGCGGATCAACTATCCGTGGCACAATCAGCATCCTTGGCAGCGACCGGCTTAATTTGGTCACGTTATTCATTAGTGATAATTCCTAAAAATTATGCATTGTTCGCGGTTAATCTTTTCGTGGGATTAACACAAATTGTGCAACTAGGCCGAGCCTACAATCATGCACAATCCTTAAAGCAAAAGGCTGCTGCTGCAGAAACTGCTGCTACAACTGCTGCCACAAAAACTGCCGACGAAGTGAAACAGAAATAATTTAGTTTTAGGAGAGGGAAAATTATTAATTAATTTATTTTTGTGAAAAAAAACTTTATTTTTACATGCTAACTTGATAGCTCAAAACGATACAATTTTCTACAAAAAAGGGTTTGCCGAACAATTTACCGACGGTTTAATTAAGTAGATTAGAAGTTTCGAATAGTTATGATATTCTGCCAAAAAACAAAAAAGCAAATTCGGAAACCTTTTAAATATTTGAAACTCAAATTGAAAACATTTCACTAGGAATAGAAATTGTCTGTTCACATTTACAGGGACAAACTTTTAAAGCTAATTCTGATTTAGAAACTTATCCTGATCATATTAGGGATTCGAAATCCATATCTTAGACTACTAAACGCCTTAGGACGACAAATTCGGTTAAGTGAATCAACAATCGAGTAGATTAACAAATGTAAAATTGTTGCTAAGCGTTATTAGATACGATTGAACAATTATGAAAGTTGAATCATGGTGCATTAAATGAAATTCAGAAATGTTATCGTTACGGCTAGTGTACATTTGCCTGAACCATCTAGTCTTCCCCGCTTAATAGGTGGAAATGATTTTGTCCTGCTATCATTTAAAACTCGCATGATCCTACCTCAATTTTAAATGATTTGACAGTTACTAGTCTCTCGTACAAACATCCATTAAAACCGTTCAAGAAAATGGTGCAAATGCTGACTAACCGTCACGACTTCATTTCAAAATAGGTGCTAATGAAGGAGCAACAACGAGGTACTTTACGCATCAGTAAAGGCCAGTAGAAATTAAGCGAAGATATTTTAAGTAATAATCTTTTTTCTAGTTACCATTGACGAATGAATATTATTCAGAAATATTTTTCGAATCAATTATTTATCATGTATGTACGCGAAGGGTGATATAAAAGTCAGAAAATATTCAAAGTAGGGTGATTTTGTGTAGACTAATTTTTAATTTATTGCTATTTAGTGAAAACAGACTTTGAAAACTTTTTGGGAGGGGTTAGCTTTACTTTTGGGTTACCAGAAATTATGTGGCGTTATATGAATTTCTTGTCCACAATAAAACCATTATAAAATTAACAAAAACGTTTTATTATAAATTTTGATTCAAGAATATTTTCCAAAAGATGCAAACGACCTGTTCCGAATACTAAAACTCAATAAGAGGTTCTTCTAATCTGGAGACCAACGGCAACGACAATTACTTTGTCAACGATTAAAGCTTAACGCAGAGACATTGAAATGAATTTTGAAATTTAAAGTTGAGCATTATGTGTTCAGAATTGTTTCTTTTCAGGCTTACGAGGGATGCATACTATTACATCTGCGGTCCACGTTTGGATTGAATAGAATTCTGCATTGGTTCTTAGCTACCCGCATATGGTTTATTCTTTGCAGATGATCCCTCATTTTATCCTACAGGAGCCAAGGAAAATCTCTAATTCCGTGGTCGTTAAGTATCCCAATTCAACTACATGATTCAGGTCCAGCCACTTGAGTGTGCTTATGAAATAGGCCCGACCCGGAAATTCTATTCGACACTTTTTTCCTTTTCGGAAGGATGCGTCGCGTGTCAATTGTTTTGTAACTAGTCGTTTAACGTATTGATCCGGATGAAAATGAATGATGTAGCCTGTAAACAATGCTATGCCATTTCGGCTCTTCCTTAGAAGTTGTTTGGTCTTCGATTTGTTATGATGAGACCAATGTGCTCGGCTTAGTCGGATCCTTTTCCTGTCATTACATCCAGGTTTGTGAATCTGCTAGTAATCCATACCATGTACGTTGAAATGCATATAAATTTGAACGATTTAAACAGAAAGTTCGGCAGTCGAAAGCCAGAAGATGACATTGTTCGCCGATCAAACAACTGAAATAAAAACGAATATCTGAAACCTCGTTCTTAACCTAGAGTTTAAGCGAGCCCGAAAATCCACATTGATCCCTTTTCTGACAACCTAGTGAACGTACTAAAAAATTGTTTGTTACTGGAAAAGAAAAACAAACTTAGAAAAGTTAACAAATGAAGTGGCTTCAATCTAATTGATATAAACGAATAGGCAGATGCGTAAATGCCATGAAAGACCACATTCATTGTTTACAAACAGCTTCTTGCAACTAGACGTTTCCTGGTGGACCTCAAGTGAGCCAAGTTTACCGTGCTGCTTGTGTCGCCAAATATAATCCTAATTCATCTAACTCATAAAGTGAGGTTTCACTACTTTCCGTTCCTGGCAAAATGATACGAGGGTTTTGGTCCGACAATAGCTGCTTGTTACAAAGGAAAGGCTATGCGTGGCTACATGTTCAATTCGCAGTACACCCTTGAAATTCTCATTCACATCCATAAAGCATTCAACTATTTGAACCTGCCGACAGATATTATCCAACGATTTTTTTCTTTAATTGCAAGAAACTAAGGATGTGGAGAAGCTGCTTGATAAATTCAAGAGAGTATGTGTGATATTATGGATTTTCTGTACAATGGATTGCCCACAGAGATTCATATCTCATGGAGATATGTCTGTCATCGATCTGTGTGGGATTTATTGAGATTGATTTTCATCGAGCCTTGTTATGAATGGCCTATTGGATGAATACCCGCTACTATGTCTACTATGCATGTCCCAATTGCGTGTTTTATCACTCATAGTTTCTTATTATAATCAAAGCTACATCAAGCTACATTATATAATTTTCCAAAACATAGATTTCAGGAGTAAGTTGCTCCCTTGCCTTTTTTCAGCATCAATTATTTTCTAGCAATTCCCTAAAAACGACCACTAAACCATTATTGACCCCTTCATGTTTAACAATATTAGCAGGCCCTTCCTTCGAATTTTGGCTGGGCTCCGCTCTTATAATTTCAAATTTACTCCTTAATGCGGGAGCGACATACTTCCAATTTACAAAGTGAGCGTCAATATAAAGTTAACGCCAGCATTTGTATAGTTTCTGACCAAGTAAGATATTTTTTATTCCTGAATATGACTACCTATTTTCTCCGTTTCAACTAAAAGTTTCATCAATTTCAAAATTATCATTTCTAAAAAATTATAATAGTAATAAAAGCAAAATACGTTCATAAATTATGCGTCAATGTAAAGTCATCAAATTGATTAAATTTTGCTTAAATTCTTAGTTTGGCCTCCTTTTGCATCACATCTCCTTGGCATGTATTCAAAGAACATTTTAGTTAATTCTGATGGAATTTTTTCCAAATCCAGAAGCAATACTTGTTTAAGATTTACCCCGGAAATTTTCTACGAGATTTAGATACGTTGAAGATGGAGGACGACACTAAACTAATTCATTAAAATGTTGCCAGTTTTGTTGAGGTGTTGCCAGTATCCTGTTGGAAACAACCAGGATAGACGTTATTTCTACGCGCTAGGTTGTAGATTTCTCTGCAAAATTTTAAGTGCAATAAACGCCAGATTACTATCTCCTGAAGCTGCAAAGTACCTCCAAACTTTTACTGACCCCCTTCTATGTTTAACAGTATTTAGTAAGTTTTTTCTTGCAAAGCGCAATTTTTCTTCCTCCGAATTTCGGTTGGGCTCCTCCCTTTTATTATTTTAAAATTTCTCTCATCCAAGAATAACATGTTGGTCCATAAAGAGAAATCCATACTTCTATATTTCTTTATGTATTTGCTGATTTTCGCTAATAAAGGATGTTCCTCCTTGAAACATTGCTAGGACTAACGTCTTCTGCTTTAACGTGGCTCAGTTCTTGAACCACTTCAACCACATGATTTTTCCTTACTTGCGTCACGATAGTCCTAACATCCGCTTCATTTATCCTCTTTAAACGCCTTTTATGGCTGATGTTTTCAAAATACACAAATTCTTATATTTGCAAACGCTTTTTTTTATTACAACGTGGCTTTTTCGGAGAACTTTTCCAATATTTCGTCATGGAGTTATTCATTTTCCCAATTTCTACGATGATTTTCCGCTCTTCAACTGTGGATTACTTCGTCATGCCGATGTTTTTATAAATTTACTCTGAAAAAAATTATTCAATCGCTAAAATTTCTACAAATATGTAGAAAATAATATACCAGAATTACTTGTTGGTGTCGGACTGCAACTGAAATCTACCGATCATCTAAGCAATGCTGCCGTAAATGACGGTAGATGATAGGGAGATTTAACTTTATATCAACGCATGAATTTAGAATATATTTAGTGTAAATGGTTATAAACTTTTTAATTTAAATATTAACTTTTATTGAAATATTAATACTCGAAGCACTAGAAATGAGAAAGCATTCTGAAAATGTTAATATTGTTGCGCTTTGCCAGGTGCGCGACCTGTTTGCTTCGCAAATGTTCGCAATAGTGAATTAAACACACCCGACTAATTAAAAATTAGTTGGTTGAGAATTTATTCTGTTAATAAATTTCACTAACACTTTACAATTATTTTCACTTAATTACTATTTCACTTATTCACTTTTATTTTCACTAATTGATTAATTGGAACAATTATTTGCACTCGCTTTTTAATCCGCGTACAATTTTATTCTACTTTAACACTATTCGATTTGCGCACTTCTTTTAACGCCTGTCGCCTTACGCTTATGCAATTCGCTTCATCCACAAGACTCCCTTCGCCCCTCGCTGTAGTCGCTTTTATACATGTATCATCTGATCCCGAATCTTCCACGTGGATTATTCTCCAGTTTACGCGCTGAGTCATTTGCACAAGTATTGTCGTATTCAATACACGCAATGTGTTTACGTTATGCCTAATTTCTCTTTGAGAATTATCGACGTATTGGTTATTGCTACTTGTTTACGAATTTTCTCTTAAGGCGACTACGTGGCGCGTGACATTCAAACATGTCTCAATATGCTTATGCATATCATAATGGAAGCGAACTGCAAGCAAGGGTTATGATTTTTGAAGTATAGCGGAGAAAGCACGGGATGGACTGAGGTGCCTGTCATGGGTACATTTCGACTAATGAGTTCTCAATTCAGAAATCAACTATACTTGGAAATACGGAAGGATGCGACTGATGTAGCATTCCAAACTACTGGGGACATTATAAATGGCTCTCTCATTCACCCTGATAGTCACTCGTGTAAATCGTAAGGATCGGGCAGCAACAAAAAGATTTAAGAGCATTTATAGCAGACCCGTTGCTGCATATGTGGTATATGGTGTAGCGATTTTCCTTGAAGAGTGCCACCTGCGTAATTGGACTAAGATTTATTGTGCAGTATCAACAAACGTAGTTTATTCCTTGCCTTCCAACATGCCCGAGTCGTACGTACCACCAATAATGAGGATCCTGTTTCCTTTGAACATTGTCCACAAAAAATAGAATTGTAGATTTCGAAGACGGCTACCTGCTGCGGAACATAAATATGGCTGCGTGGCATAGAACCAACACCAACCAAGTTTTGCTGAGAAAAGATGAATCCCGGAGGAACAATAATTCATTTCCGACAAATCAAATTGATAAATAACACGTATGAACGACTGCCTGATGTGTTATTGATCAACTGATTTCTAGCTTGGGTTTTCCCAAGCTAGGATAAGCTTAACGTTTGATTATGTAGTCTTAGTTAAGTGGCTTAGCGATCATCGAAGTTGTGAAAGGACATGCGTTCTAACATCGCGATGAACCTTGGCACAAGTGATAATGCATACTAACTCAACATATACTCTAGTCAGCGTTAGATGAAAATACGATTAAATATCACATGAAGCAAAAATGAAGGTTCGAACGAAATAATGGTCTGCAAATTTAATAAAGGCTACGAACATCTCAAGAAAAATTTCGGAGGTTTTTCAACATTTTCCAGTTACATCTTGTATTTGGACAGGCTTTGCGGTGATGATTAATTTCTATGATTAGGATTATCGTCATGATATAGAAGATCCAAATAGATAAAAAATAAATGAAATCACTTTCAAATCAATCGGAAACAATATGGACATCAACTGAAAACTGAAGCCCACAAAGCAACAAAAATCCTAAGTACACGTTTGCGCTGTAGACAGAGAGAAGCATCACAAGAATATTAACCAAATAACTATGATCGCAAAATAATTAGATGTTAACTCGAGTTAGAAGTCGGGTGGAAATTTATTGCTAGAATATTCTTTTTCAATGAATCTGCTAACATGAAACTCACTGCTACACATGAGCGCATATGAAACAAGACGCTTCATATCGATTGATTGAATTCCCCAGCCTTGGATTTCTAACGCTTTAGACAGAAGTGGTTGCCAATCCACTTAACAGCTTCAAGTTTCCGTAAATGTTCACTGCGTTGTTATGTTCGCTGTTTTGTATGTTCTGCAACTGAATCATGAATATCATAAGAATAAATCATTCTAGAGCTTCATCTAAACACAGGCATACTGAAATAAAAGAAACTCTCGTTGATACTCTTTTACAATTTATATTTGATCAAGGCATATTTCGAAAAGAATAAATTTCCATTTTGATTAGTTTAGTAGATAGATAATAGCAAAGTTGTTCAGTTAATATTTTGGTCATGTTATGTACTAGACTTTTGGGTAGTAGTAATAGTAGTTAAAAAAAAAAAAAAGGAATCATAACATGTAAAAGAAAATAACCTTCGTGACAATTACGAACAATAAGTACATAAAAATCCAAATACAAAACGTACAATATTCTAGTGTAAGCAATAAATATTAAAACTGGAAAACTATAAACTGTTTATCTTAATTCGAAGCATATATTCTACGGAGAGAAACATCTTCGTCCAATCTTTGTCATTTTTCTCCCTTTCGCTGTTTCTCCCTTTCTCTTTGTTTTTATCCTTATTTCTCGGTCATCAGAATACAAGAAAAATAAATCACATTTTGCACCAAAAACTAACTTGAAATTGGACAGTGTTCTGTGTTAAAAAACAACAACCGTGCATCTACCAAAATCCGCCAGAAGAGAAACCACCAGGCGGAACACGACCACGTGGTTGTGGTGTAACAGATGCCTCACTTGTACCATTCGATGGTGAGACTTTTTCAATTGTTGATTGTTCAGCAGTTGATGCTGGTGGTTTTTTCTCAACTTCTTCGCGCAATTGTTTAACCGTGATATTGGGATCCGTTGTATTCATGCATTCGTTCAAGTTTGATGAGTTTTGTTGATTGTATTTTGGACGTGGTGGATTTGGTTTGATTTCAGGTCCACCGAAAAGATCGGTATGGCCACCGCCCGGTGGTTTAAGGACACGACTGGATGGACGTGAGTTGCTAAGACCCATAGATAATTCGGTGGAAGTCATGATATCTGAAAATATGCGAGAAAATTATTATTAGTAAATTAATTAACGAGTCAAATAAAAATAAATCAATTTGCAACCATCTAGAAGCTAAAGCTAGTCGTGCAATCATTTCAATATCAACTATATTCTATAATACATAGTACCAACGATTCATTCGAAACTCTGATTTCCTTCAAAGACAAATGAATTAGAATGGAATTTCGTTTTCTTGTTGAACCAGTATTAAACGGCGAACTGAAAACCATGAGCACACGTTGCACTCTGAATTTATTGAACCACGGTAGTCGTGGAAAATTTGCGATGTTATATATTAAGCCTTGAAACAAAGTATCGAAATTCGAAAGACTTTCATGACAAGACCAAGATTTAATGAGGAAAGACGACGGGAAATTCTCAAAAGTAAAATATTGAAATGGCTGAGAACACAGAATTTTAGAAATTCATTTCATTTGACTTATATTCACAAATTGTGTTACAGCATGGGACTGCAACTATTCAATCAAACGCCGTTTTTCAGTAATCATTTAATTGGTACAAAATATAACTGCTGTATGTATATATTTTACGATTCGAAGAACCCTATTCGTTAATCACACTAAAGTAAATATTTTAATTTCGTAATCGCTAAAGAAATTCTAAGCCAAACTTATGAACGCCAAAATTAAACTTTTCAATGAACTAAATATAAATTCCATCGGAACTGCTTTGAAATACATTCAACTTCATTAAATGTGGATTTATATTGTTGACGCTTCATAAACAAAACTTCGTTTATAAATTGTAAATTCTACGCTTTAGACTATTTCCAGTTACGACCAGATATTAACTCACCGCTTTTTTCCATTGTATAAAATGATTGAATACTTTTTTATACGCTTTGTCTTCTTTGTCTTCTGTATAAAGTTGCTGGAATCACTGTAATTTATTTAGTTGGAGATGATTTAATTGGCTCAAATGTATGTTATTTATAAAATGTTTTAGAACGTTCAAACAAATATGAAAGATTATTTCAATAAAGATGAAGAATAGGCGAAGAAAATAAGAAAAAAGAAAAAACATTGTTAGAGTTTTTTGAAGTTTTTGTAAGTTGCTAGCGAAGTCGGGCTATCGCGCCAAAGATGACGTACGTGGGAATATATGTTCCAACATAAGTTAATGCAAATTGAAATGAAAGTAATTGTTTTTTTTAACACAATTACTGCAGAACAAGGCTTTCGTTAGTAGAGTTTCTTTTACATAACCAGTGATAAGGATGTTCAGATCCACTATCATTTAAATAAAGTAAATTAGTTCAGTTATGACAAAATTCCTGTATTGGTATATCAATAAGATCTGGAGGTGTGATTCTAGTTCCGACCAAGATAGTCCTCCTAGTTGCTACTTTTCTTGGGATAAGGGGCATCAAGGTGTGAACAATGCATGATCAGGTCATTTTCACGGTTCTTGTACCATTTGTACATTGTAGTTCTAATAAGACGATCAGTCGGTGGTATTTCTTCATCCTAATTTTCAGGTTACTACAAATGAAAATAATTTACTTTTCATTTGTGATTATTATATCGTTCAGCTCTTTCTACACTTTTGTTGCTGAAATTATCCTTTCTTGCGTATTGCCTATGGCTACAGTAATTATTTACGATTTTTCATAGTATATCTCTCTCTAGTTATCTGCTATTGATTAGGACGAATGCAACTACGAGGGTGGTCAAATACAAACCAGATTTTTTTTATACAAATTTATTAACAATAATAGTATTCAAAGAAGACTATAATCAATTTTCTACATAGTCTCATGCACTGTCTACACATTTTTCCCAACGTTTTGGCAGCTTAAAAATTCCTTGTTCATAGAAAGTTTGAGGTCGAGTTGTCAACCAATTGCGCACGCGCTCCTCAACTTCTTCATTCGCTTCAAATTTTTCGCCTCGCAAAGCATCCTTCATGGGACCAAACAAAAAATAGTCGCATAGGGACAAGTCTGGGCTATAGGGAGGGTGCTCCAGTGTCTCCCAATGCAGCTCAATTAATTTATCGTTTGTCAATGCAGCTGTGTTAGGTCGGGCATTGTCATGGGGAAGAATGACCTCTCGGATGGGATATTTCCTTCTGTTGTTTCTGTAAGCGGCTTTTGCTGGCCCATTTCTGAAGCGATTTCATCAATAGTGAATCGGCGTTCACCCTCGATTAGATTTCGAACCGCTCGAATATTGTCAACAGTTATACTTGATCTTGGGCGTCGATCGTGAGTTTCATTTTCTACACTTTCTCGTCCATTTTTAAATTTTCTAGCCCAATCAAACACTTGTGTCCGTGAAAGCGTATTGTCACCAAACTGCACCTTCAATCTAGCCAAAACATTCGATGGTGAAGCGTCTTCATTTGCTAAAAAATTTAATAATAATACATTGCTCAATGGATAAAGGAACCACTTGCTCACTCATGATTGCAACTGATCAACTGGACGAATGAGCAGCCCGGGAGCGGCTGTCCCCACTCTTAACAAACCAACCTAAGGACCCCCCCCCCACCCAACCAGACCGCTCGGCAGAGTCTGAGACTCATAAAGACAAAAGTCCGGTTTATATTTGACTCACCCTCGTATTCATAAAAAGAGTAAATTTTTCATAAAGCTGCAAAATTTACGTGCAGTATAAATCAATAGTTTGCTAAAAGGACTTTCAAATAACAAATATTGCAGATTTTGTTCGAATAAAATTCAGGTCGCGTGGACAACTTTGAACATACTTGAATAGTGGTCAAATGAATGTGTATTAATCGATTTTATCTACAAGGGACACACCCCCCCCCCCCCCCCCCCCCCTCTCTAAGGCTTCCTAGATCGAGGCGTAACAGCTCATTTTATTGCGCTCTACCGAGTGAATTCCGTGAATAGCCAAAAGGACAGCAGATAAACTTAATAGTAACCAAAGCAAATATCCAGGAATCGAAAAAAGTACTCGGCACGCATCGGGGGGAGTATTTTTGAGGTTACGAAGTTGGTGTAAAGACTCCCGGCATTAGCTGGCCAGAGCGATTGGGCTAAAGAATACTTGCAATTGGACCCATCATCATAGAATATTCATAGTAAAAAGTAACGTTATAATGATCGTATAAATTATGAATTATTTGCTTTACGAACAAGATTTTCAACCGTGGTCTTTCCGTTCGAATTGTTTCAACTGAACACTCACAGTTGAAAATTGACTTTGTAAGCCTAATAATTAAATCACACATAAAGAAAAGGAGGACATATCCTTATTTTTATCATAAATATATGATACCGGAATAGGACACACATTTGAAGAGCAACAGCTACATTAAACCAAGCGAAATAGTCATTGCCACGCCTGCGCATTCGAGATCATCAGCTGCAATATCGAAAATGGCACCAAAAAATCAAGCGCCAAAAATTTGTAACCGAGATGCTGAGAAAAAAATCATGCTACAAAGGAATATGGTTCGAAATCCAAAGCTGGCAAAATAAGACAACTAACCCAGAAAAAACACGTGTTAGGTGTTATATTACATATAAGCTCTGTTTTCCTCCATAAAGGCGACGAGGGAAACACAATTCAACCCAATGCTTTTGGTGACAGCTTGAAAGCATCAGAAAAAGGGAACAAGATAGTGGGTAATATCAGCCTAAGTAGATCTAGGAAGATCAACTAAAGCTGTTAAACTTAATAACTAAATCGTTAGAGCCGCACCGTAATAAATCGCAAAGAAATTCAACATTCAGACGGATGAACCCGACAGACGGGATTTCTTAGAAAGAAAAACGATGGAGCTCATATCGAAATACTACCGAAAGTGCATTTACGTTAAAGCGATGTAATCTGACCATAAAATTAAGAAGGTTCAAACCCTCTTTTTCAAAACTACGAATAAACTGAGAAAGTTGCACAAGATCCTGCCAAGGGACATGTTTGACTATCTTTGCAGAATCGTTGCAATCACATATACTCGTTATGAAGCGATATGATGAAAAATTTTTTGGTATACCTCAAAAGTGCGCACTACTAAGAGAGCGATTGCGTGTTCTTTTCATGATCAAGATACCGCAGCTGTAGGTCAAGTTATTCATACCTGAGACGAAATAATTTCTATAGAAACCTTTATAGATATTGAACTTCCAATATGTAACCAACATCTTATGTATCTACCCCAAACGTGCAGCCATTTAAGAAATAGAATAAAAAAAAATAGGACTGGTCTTCGAAGTAGGGCCAGATAGCTGTGAAGCCTTTTAAGAGGTTATCGAGAACTTTCATTTGGCATAATTCAGCTCATTTCAAAGTTTTAGTATCCTGGTCAACTCCAAAGGGGCATACAGCAAGAAGCTGAGGCGGCTGAATCAAATTAACTTCATCAAATGTGATTGCAAATTTCAGTTTGCTTGAACATCTGGTAAAAGGGATCATCAACATAGGACTATAATTATTGTCAAGTATACTGTGAAGATATTCTTTTTAGTGCTCAGTCGAAAGTATTTGCCTCAAGCGTAGTAAGCCAAATTGGTGAGGGAATTATATCTATGAAGGGAACAAACGTGACAAGGAAACCTTAATATAGCTCAATTAACTTTACAAAAACAATGTGAGGAGAAGACGGGAGTGGCTAATCTGTTCTTGTCTACTGTCTGTTAACCTATCGTATAACCATCCAGTCACAATTACCAATCTTGGAGAAATATAAGGAATGTCTAAGGAGAAAGATATGCATGAGTGGATACGTGGAAACGCAAGAAATTAGCAACTGATTAATTTTTTTTTTGTCACACGATTAACCTCAACATAGCTAGTAAGAGTTATTAATTTAGCAATATTATTAGAGCGGATTTTATTGGTGTCACTCTAAAATAAACGTACTGATATTGAGTAGATCTACTGGACTGAAGGGTAGAAATATCTACCGGAATATGACATGGGCTACCATCATGACGACAACATGCGCTGGAATAAAAAGGGCCTAAACAATTCTGGCCTAAATTTGCATACCTTATAACCATCTACTGGATGGATTTAATTCCGTTCTCCGGCGGAATATTTACGGAAGAAATCTGTATTCATTAGATATGATTCCAACGCATCTTGTACTATGAGGCTACATCGGCTAGAACAAGGGAGCACAAAAGAGCTGAGTAAATGTTTACTACCGATTACATTCCTACCTCCCTCAACATATCTAGCCCTTTAGCCAACCATTATCAACAAGAAACTAATATGAGCAAAGGTTACAGGTTAGAGTACTGCACTAGGATACTCGTTCTCATTAAAACAGAGACACTGGCGGAGTTGCAGCATTGTAAACTGTTGGACCACTAGTGGATCGCGGTCGAGTCCGCCCCGCTTTGATTGGCACTGTCTGCACCTATAACAACATCGACCTTTTGGAAATTGTAGCCTTTAGGTAAAGGATTGAAGAGATAGTCGCTTCAGGTTCCTGGCGTTTTTTACAAGCCAACGCTATTAAACCAAATACGAACAAACGACTTGAACTTACTTATACTACTACCGTTTCGATAGTGGAGCATATCCTAAACTCTTGTGAGAAATTATTATCAAAGCACAACCATAAATTCAATTTAAATGTTGATAGGCTCGAAATCGCCGTTTTTAATTGAAAAATATTATATTCCACCCTCTATCGATGCTTTGTGATGATCTCAATTTTTAAATCTAGATATTATCTCAGACGTAAAAGAATACAAATCGTTAGTTGTGAACTAACCTACGGATGACATCAGAACAGCTTACTTCATCGCGGTTCATCAGATCGAAAAATTGAATTTTTCTTCAACATACCGGTATTTTCCGCCTTTATTTTCCTGGTAATATACCTTTTTTGCTTGTTTTTCTTCAGTTTTTTTAAGGCTAGTCAGAAAGTTAAAACTAGCATATATGGGTAAAGCATAAACTATGTAATGTTGGGAAAACGTGATTTTTGTTTTTCATATGGATGAATGTATGGTGAATAATAACGGAGAAATGAGAAAGCATGACTGTATCGAATTATATTGCCTTTAACTCGTATATACTATGCAAAACAAAATGCCGCTAAGTGTAATCTTTTAGACCCACATCCACCTACATTGTGTAAATAGACGATAATGCTCATCAGAAATTCGCTTCACGTATGCTATTGACATTCATTTTTGCAGTTACCTGTATATGAAGTGTAGCTTATGTTTAGTGGAATGTAAATAAATAAGAACACAACGTAAAGCTATGAGCTATTAGAATTTTAATGTTTCTATCGCCGGAAAAATGTTTGCGTAGACAGTCGTTAATTTACATTAAAGTGTTTATCCTTCGCATACACAAAAGTTTCAACATTTTGTTGAGAATTCAAGTCAATAAATAAGAGTATGCAGATTGGTTTGGTGAAACCATTAAGTA
Source organism: Stratiomys singularior (assembly GCA_954870665.1). NCBI lineage: Eukaryota > Metazoa > Arthropoda > Insecta > Diptera > Stratiomyidae > Stratiomys > Stratiomys singularior. The sequence goes on along the minus strand of OX940878.1, from coordinate 157,206,534 downwards.
ATTAGACAAATTTAAAGCAAGCTCCAAAAAGGAGGAACCCTTCGTTTTCCAAAAACCCATTTAACGCTGCCTTAATCCAAACGTTCGCATTAAAAGTTCAATGAATCTCTTATTCTTTTTTAATATCTTTCTTCTTTTTGTTGTTCTTTTCCAGCTAGTTCAGTAATTGCTTTCTCGATCACATCAAGATTAGAGATCCAACGCACTTTTTATTGCTTTCACGAATTCACAACGATAGAAAGTACTAGATATTGACTTCATAGTACATGAACAGTTCACGATTTAGTGCAAGTCAGTGAAATGAACTTAAGAAGAAGAAAGTGGATCGTTCAGATGTTGAAGCGAATCGTTCGTATAGGAATAAAATCATGAGCATGTAAGCCATATGTTAGACGACAACATCTGGTTCTATTCATATGACTTCGTTCCCGCCAAGTCGTAAAACATAACCATGAAGCAATGATGGCAATTCAGGCTCAATTTAATTGACCTTCTCTACGCCTGTTTCATGTTGACGACAGCTCGTCTAATGTTAATTTCATTGAAAGCTACCTTCAGAATCTGATTCACATATTGTTAAACATATGAAGAAATATAAACAACTTTTCAGCTGTTGGTGTTATACGAGATAAGAGATTTGATGAAATGCAGGTGTGAAAATATGAGCCTTATTCTGATTAATGTACAGATTCAGATGTAATTGAATTTAGTATCGTATTGGGATTTTTGGGTTATTTTTCAGGAAAATATAATTTAGCGCATTTACTATTTAATTGTTGAATATTCCGCCGAACAATAGCAAACCGACCGAGTAATCATAAAATCAGCGACTTAGTTTTTCTGGTTTAGAGGACCCAAGTCCGGTACTGTTATGTTTCTTAAACTTTTATGTAATCCTACCTAATCAAAAGGATTCTACACAAGATAAATTTACGAAAAAGATTTTACACATTTCGCAATTTTAACTGTAAACAGGAAACTAAACAGAGAGTAGTTTACCCGTTTATCCTTATTTCCTGTTCTTCTAATCATGAATTCGAGCATATACCACCTTGAAATGCGATGGATGCTCCATTTTTGTTACAAGCGGGACAGATCCAGGCCCTCCCTTAAAATTTAAGCACTTCAATTCGAATAGACATTGTTATTTGGGGTCGAACGAGGTAGATCGAAGGAAAGTGCCCACAAATGGAAAATAAGAATTTCAAAAAAGGTAACTGGTAAAGATAACAACTGCTGCGATGAGTTCGTCATATCTTTATTGCTGCAGAGGGTGTAAGGTTGCCCTATTTAAAGTTCGGTTGAGAAAACTCATATGGGCAGATTTATCACTAAACAACATCTAACCACTACCGCGAAACAAGCATAATGAGCCCTGTCGAGTCAGCAGGTCACCTAGGACATTCTCGTATATATTTGTAGCTCCGGGAACCCAAAGAAAAATCACTGTAAGCCGACTGTCTACGAATCGTCTGTCAATTGCATTTAAATTATAATTCGCAACTTCTGCAGTTTGTTCCGGGTAGAAAGTGGAAGGCAAGGTAATTCCCAAGACCTAATCGGATCGTGTAGTCTTTATTTAATAGAAAGAAAAAAACCACTAGTGAACCTCCTCAGCCAGACTGCCCTTTGCGACGCTTTGTTTTCAAGATAAAGTTCAATATGAAGGATATTGAGGATGATATTTACTGCTTCCATAGCAGCAGCAGCAGCAGCAGCAGCAGCAGCAGCAGCAGCAGCAGCAGCAGCAGCAGCAGCAGTAGTAGTAGTAGTAGTAGTAGTAGTAGTAGGAGTAGTAATAGTAGTAGTTGTTGTATTAGTAGTTGTTGTATTAGTAGTTGTTGTATTAGTAGTATAAGTAGTAGTAGTAGTATAAGTAGTAGTAGTATAAGTAGTAGTAGTATTAGTAGTAGTAGTAGTAGTTATTGTTGTTGTAGTAAAAGTAGAGCGCATTAGACTCAAAACTTTAAATCAATTGATAGTACGCTCCACCCTTGCCAGTTTTGTTGCTTTTCTTTGTACCAAAGGTGGCGGGTCTTCAGAACAAAGACTTCGGAAGTGAGCTTCAGCGGTCAAACAGGTCAAATCTAAGAGTCATCGAACTATTGAAGCCTCAAAATTTGAAGAACTAAACATGAAGGTGGCTTTTCAGGAAGACGCCAAATGCAGAAGTTATATTTGTCGGAGATGGCGTGGAATAGTTCGAAGCGAACGGGCTAATTAACTTCGCCTTCGCCCTAACGCCCTCTGAGGTTAAGTCAACTAACCAATGCTGTAGCGACATACAGTAAGGTGGATACAGCTGACCCAAATCAATCTGCGTCGTAGGATAGTTGCAAAGGTCAATCTACTTGAATATCTAGCAGATAGGAGCACCGAGTTAGCTGCTCAGATCACACATGGGTTAGATTGATCCTTAAATAAAATTTATCGTTTCTAAACTAAAATGGCTCTTTAATTTACTGTATTTTTATGGACCGTTTTGAGATCCTTAAACTACACTTTAGACTTTTTTCTAGCTTAGCTTGAATCATTGTCCTGTGTGTGAAAGTAGTAGTGTAGTGAAAGTGTCAAAGTGAAACCGTGCTTGTGAGTGGTTCTGTTGCGATAAATTTACAGTCCAATATTTATTTCTACTCTTTTTATAATTCAGGATTTATTGCAACAAAAAGGCTAAATTTTGGCTTCAAAGTAATGTTTATCACTCCCATCCTCATAGCAGCGCATCCGCGACTTTCCTTTCAAAGAAGAACAGACGTGTTTTTTGAAGCCAGTATTTGTTATATTTGAAAGGATGAATATCCAGAGAATGCGAAAAAATTTGAATGATAATATCTCTGCTTGTTCGGTACAAAAACGAACCTTCCTTGGGCCGGATGATAACTAGTGATGAAAAATGGATTACATAAGAAAACATCGTGAGAAAAAGAGCATATTGCGAGCCTGGACAGCCTCCCCTCTACTTCCAAGCTGAGCTTGAACCTGGACCTTGAATCCAAAGACCAATACATTACGAGCTCTTGAAAACGAATGAAAAGTTACATTCGGAGAGATATTGTAAGCAAATGCATGATTTATGAGAGATTTATTTTATGCACTAAGAGAAAATAGGCGGGCGATATTCAATAGGAAGTACCTCATACTGAATCGTTATCATGATGCCAAGCCATTCTCCCCAGACGCCTTAGCCTCTGATTATCACTTGCTTCTCTTTTTTATGGGAATTTGAATGTTGTCATCACGCTGACGAGAAATCATAAGAAACGATGGAAAGTGTACCCTACAATAAATATTATCAAATGCATGAAAATTTTATTATTGTATCAATCTTTCAATACAACAACGGACACATCTTTACGGTAGACGTAATATATGACTTCATATTCTGGAGGACATCGCTTGAACCAGGGTAGGGAAAACAATAAGAGCAGTGCCAAGATAACTGAAAAAGGATGTCGCACGTTTTATAAGTAGACTGATAACAGGTAATGTGTTAGATGTCACTCCTGAAATGGCTTTTTCTGTGTAAAAAGAATTACACACATTTTTATCGCGAATTATATGCTCAAATTAGAGTAAATATTTTGCAATAACTTTTAATGTTTTGCTCAGAAAACGCGCATTAGGATGTTAGGTAAAACTAGTAAGGAGAATAATTTATAGCTTTTGTTGAGTTTGTTTTATTTTGTTCAAGTTTAAAGGTTTATTATGCATACTTTTTTTTAATTATTGCAGAATTTTATGTCATCTGATCATTCGGTTTTGAGATTTTAAAGCTTTACAATAATAAAGTGGGATCAACAATTTCACGATTCGAAGTGTTGCTTTACATATAACACCAACATCTAATTTAATTCAATCAAAGATACATAAAATCATAGCGAGGACGGCAACAAACAATCTGTCTGTCCGTCTGTTAAGAATTTTCGCGAGATAAACTAACACTTATTTGAATTTTTCATAACTTGCATTTGCATCGAGAAGCACACTTTTGAAGTTTCAATGGAGAAGTCGTTTTTTCACACCACAGGATAGAAAATATGAACGTTTGAATGATCTTTGGAAACTTATCTATAATAGAGTATTGTCACCATGTACGAAATATTTTACAACCCGAAAAATCTCCAAAATACAGCAGAGACCATAGTTTTCTGGTCACTTGCATCTAATGGATGCGGCTGTTAAACGCCAAAAATGTATTTGACGCGAAAGTCGATAGATGGAGGCCAATAAGGAAATCTGGAGAGCGATGATCGGGTTCAATCACTGAAGAAATTCAAAAGCTGCTCGAAGTTTAAAGTCGGAGGACGCGATCAAGGGACCGATAAAGTTGGAGGCGACGCCTCCTGAAGAACCATAGACCCATGATGAGCTTTAGAACCTTGGCGACGAGTATTGAAATTGATTAAAAGGAGAGTCATATGATCTCATATCCATTCGCTCAAGAAATCAATCGATATATTTATCCGGCAAATAGAATTCAGCCAAGGGTATTGGAACACCTGATCAGTTTTAGTCAAGCAGACAAAGTCGAAAAGGTGACAGATCATTGCGAAAAAGGCACTGAAAAAAATAGGTTTGAAAGTTGAAGCCATAGCATCCTGAACGTTGAGGTCTGTCAGCTGAAGAGCCTTTTTGACATTACTGAAATCTCAAAAAGTTGAGGTCGTTTGAACACAATACAAACAGCGTACTATAACAATTTCGCTTCCTTTTCTCCACCCCTTTCAGACGTCTTTATTAAAAGCTTCGACTGTATTTTTTTAAGGCAGAACATAAATTCACCTAAATTTTAGATCAGTTTTTTGTTAAATTCTTGAAAAATTTTAGCCGGTCTCAAAAGCTAAAATTTTCCGTTTCGACTTTCTTCCCTTAGGGAATTCCACTAAGATAAATTGTTATTTCGCCAAGACTGACCCAAAAAGTGTGCGATAATTTTTATCGTCGAATGGCACCGAAATTTTGATGGTAGATTGAAAATTGGTGCTTGAAGCCTGTCGGTTTTCATAAGTATCAGGAGAAGTAACAACGTAGATTATCTTCATGTGATAGCAATGATTTGGTATTACGTTTCTGTACTTAATTGACTACTATGAATTATCTTAGTAACATTCATTAAATATTTAAATACGTGAAAAGTAAATTTACTAGCATATAAAGCATTTTAAAACGACTAAAACTTGTTTGTTAAACTTCTTTCCTAACTCCATCGGTTGGATTTGAATTTCATATCAACCATCATAAAGGACTCTCCCTCTCTCTCTCTATGAATCTTTGCAAACATTTAATATAAGATTTTCTTATGGAGAAGATTTCCTGGCTACCGCTTAAAGGTTTGTGAAATTAATTTTCTTCAGTTTCGACATATTTTTGAGGCAACTTTTTCAACGACTATTTTACTCTCGAAACAGATTTATAAAACCTGTTCAGAGTTCGGAGCAACTCATCGGGTTGGAAATCATAATTCAATAATTTTTGTAAATGGAACCTCCCTCAATGCTATTGAAGTTGAAATTTGAAATCTAGGTCAAAACGAAAAACACATTCAATTTTAAACTTTTCCTCTTACACAAAATCAAACTAAAACTCCTTTCCGACTTCTTCAATCCAATTACAATCGAAACTGGACCTTGGTTCATAATTTTCGTAAAATGTATAGAATTCACTTCACCAATTTAATGGAAGAGTTTACGGTGCAAATAAACTTTCTTCCACTCAAAAACTTAATTGGTTTCACCAACTTTTTTCATCATTTCAATGCATTTTCGTCGTAATTCGTTCAAATTGAAAACAAATGTGGAAAACGTAAGCATTTAATTCGCCTCTTAGGGTTTTAAGTGTGCAGTGTAACAGTAGCAGCAATCATGCGGCCTTGAAATTGAGAGTTTGAACGAATGACTAATTTGGAAGGATAAGGTGTTCACGAGGGGCTGCACGTGAGGCTGCCGATGATTTCATCTGGGCTAGATTTGCGCCTGCCTAGCATACAGCACAAGATGACTCAGAAATGAACTGATTCGAAGGAGCAACTGAACGCTAAGCAGGATTTAACGTTCCTCATTGCCTTCCTCGCAACTGATAGGCAATAAACAAGTAGCTGTTTGGCCTCCTTACTACACATTCCCCGGCAACCATTGCTAACATACTGCGACAATCGCATGGATTTCTTCTGCCGAGTCTACCGCCCAAGATAGCACTGACGACGTGCAATGCAGTGCCAAGAGCGCGGCAATAGATGATTTATTACAGCTATGATATCATTCATTCTCGTGCCAAAGAAAGCGCCGACTACTTGTTTTTGTGAGGTGAGCGCCCGAAATGGACTTAGCGTAGAGCAAAAAATAGCATAAATCTACAAACGCCCTTCTTTCATCATGTGGTCGCAGCTGAACTGAATTCCAAGTCGACAAGCAGACGACACATGGAGTGCCGGACGGATATCATGCACACATGACTCGTTACGTAGGAAACCGCTCGACATATTTACTCGGCCTCAAGAATGGAGCACCTGGCCAGCCTTGGTAGCCAGACAACACCGATAAAGTGGCAGTTTATTGCGAAGAGGACAATGAAAGAAGAAGAATAAGTTTGGGGTGCTTGGTACGATCCGCAACCACTAGACGTGGCTTCGCGCCAAGAATGGAATGGGGAGTTGCGCCCCTGTCGGGCAATTTTTGTGTCTCGCAAAATGACTCAGAAGTTTGATTTGGGGGTTCGGAATATCGGACCTCACCTCATTATGGGAACGGTCACGTCCATGCATGCCAGCCGGGTGCCCGGAGCAAAAAAAACATATGCGGGTAATACGAAAATGAGAACAAATCCACGAACAAAACGTTGCGAGTGTGAATCTTCTAATTGCGATTGTTTGCAAACAGAAAGTCATTATGGTACGTACATGGATGCTTCGGCTCGAGGGGATTATAATGAGCAGCATAACCAGATTTATCTGGTCGCAGCGTTGGACTGAACACAATTACGGAACGATTCGATGCTGTGCATTGCGCGCTCGTCCGCACATTTGACACAGCATCCGTGTAGCTAAAATTGTTTGGGGCCGACGACCCATTCAATGATTCCCATAGTGACTGCTGCATAGCAAAGGCGACGAGGAGAAAACTGAAAAATTTTGTTAACTCTATGCATAAAGCGGAAAACAAATTATATGAAAGGAAAAAAAATGTATCTAACAATTGCGGCCATCAGCACAACCACGTTTAAATAGATCTGGGAAAATTGATTTAAAATTATTAAACCGTTACATTCTGGCAACATTTCCAAATTCCCGCATTAATATCAACCCTTTCTGCAATAATTTCCGAGTAGAGCAAAGACTTTCCTGTACGTTTACGATAAACACACGGCACACAGGATCCCGCCCAGTGAAAATCTAGCAAATATACCAAGAATCGATTTTTCCCCCCAATGAACGCCCTGAGCCCATTCTTCAACAAGTGACTAAACAACGAAACTTACCTTAATTATTATTCGCTAGACGGGGATTCGAGAAAGATACCAGATATTCTTCTCAGTTCGAAAAACTTCTTTCGCGGCTTCCAAACTTCACTTTTGAATTTTTACCGTTTCAGAGACTGAATTTGAATTCTCACCAAAACACTTGGACACACACCAACGACGCTCCCGACAAAGCCACGAAAGAAGACGGAATGCAACTGTGAGCAGCCCAAGCACCGCGAATGCGATACGAAGATATGAAATTTATCATAAACCTCTTAGGCGAATGGATAGACATCTAGCGAGAATGTTCGATCAATGAATGGACGTTATTTCAAGAGTACAAAGTGAGGTTTTGCCAAAATAACTCAAAGCAATCCGATTTTGTATTTTTTAAACATAAATCAGTATACTTTTATTGCATGTGGCGCCCATTATTTTCCTTAAAACTAACAAATCTCATCATCTCAAGTCTTCTATACTGCCTCGATTAGGAAAACTTTTATAGATTTCTTTGGTGATGTCTCCGCATAGATTTAGTCCTTTGTGCTTTCTTAACAATTTGAAGCATTCTAGGAATCCTTCGAATCCAATTTGATTGCACGCCACTATGTCTTGAATGATGAACATTTTAACGGACCTGACTGCAAAAAAATCCAATGTGTCATCACCGATTGTAATTAAAAATTTCAAATTTTGTTCAAAATTTCAAAGCTAGCGCAGCACGCAAAGCATATCAAGACCAAGTGTACACTTTGTACCGTCGATGCCAGCAGCTGAAATTCAATGAAAATCCGCAGTGACGCATTTTCAATTTGAAGTAATATTTTGCGATGAGGTTTTTTGGAAAATCTCGAAAGCAAATATAAGATCCATGCCTGGATTCCTGTTCTCAAAAGGAATAAAACCAATATTGCAATCAAATTGTATTTCTATTCAAAGCATGAACTTCGAGCTCAATTCTTGACCACAACAAAATCATGGATTTAACAACCCAAAGCAGGTAATAGCCTAACAAATTATTGAAAAACACTCTTCATATCGTTTTGGTTAATCCAAAAATCAAGGAAACCACATAAAGAGTTTGGTGTTACAGAGATGAAACACCACGGAAATTACCATTTATCAGGGTCATGAGAGATAAAGATTTCCTTAAAGTTGAAGTTGTTGTTTAGTATACATAATGAATTTTAGTAAAGATATATGTAGCGTTTGTTTAGGATAATGTGTTATTCTTCATTGTGTGGGCAATGTATTAGGGTTAAAGGATACGTTTTTTGTCTTAGCATTACATTTATATAGGCCCTGCATTAAGTGTTTAAATGCATTGGTAATAAGGGTTAAAGTATGCGTTTCTTTACGTACAGAAATACCATTGAATTGTTTTGGCAAAATGCAACTACCATAGAATAAATAAAAATGTAGAAATTTTATGCGTTTATGATTCATGACTCCACACAAGTAGAATTCTTCAGGTCAAGTTAGTATATAAGGAGATAAATTGGTAGAATAAAGGTCAGAGTAAAATCAGACAGTAAGCGTTTTACCTCATTAGTCCTATTTGGAAGATCACGAGGAAATGGCTCGCAGTAATTCCTGGATTACTGTTTCCTAAGCCAGAAGACCTACAAAGAGCACGCAGATTCGACCTACTACTAATTGGAAACACATGACACTTCGATTAGAGCTTCCTAAGCCAGTTCACGTAGCGATCTAATAGTAGTCAGATTTACAAGCGTTTGTGCTAGGCCCATTAGACACATAAACTTCAATACCGGTGTAAACAGTGGTATTTTTTGGAAGTCAAACGAAAACACAACCACATAACTGTTCGAGGTGTTTTTTGAATACAAAAAATACGAATATAATGAAAACTGTTGAGCATCGGTTTGTAAAATCAAATAAACCATTAATTATAAATAATAATAAACAAAACACTATGCAGTCAGCGTAACTTAAGGCGCAGTGTTATTCTGCGGTGGTCACAAGCTTACAAATTGGATAGAAAGTTTTCCGTGTCTGCTTTTTTCTGATTTTTACAAAATAATATTTTTTTATATTTTCTAAAGAAATCAAAAGCAATTAATTTTCGCTTCCAGCTTGCTGTCTAGTCAATTCAAGGACACCGACAATATCTTTCAAAAACTGGATTTTTCAACAAAACAGGACATTTAACATAATTTCCATCAAATGAAATAATTGAATGGTATTACAAGTTGTGTTCCGCATTTTTGGATTATTTACATTATATTTTGCATTGTTTTCCCTTGATTTTACTTCTAGTAAATATTTCTTCTTTTGTGTGTACCTTGAAACCGATTCAATCCATTTGTCTCTATTTTTTTCTTCGCTTCTCTACTCTTAACTTTATCACAATGTCTTTATTTGATTTCAAAGTAAATATTCTTCTCTTATCTTTTTTGTCTTACATATTATTAAATGTATTTAAATTGAAACTGGTTGGAATTTCGTTGACCTTTTCTTAATATTCTTACGGAACACGGAGAGTCAGATATGGAAATTCAACCAGAGCAGTTCACGGTATCGAAACATATTTGCGAATACTTCTCCATATCATTGTGCATGAGACTCTAGGTAAGCTTAAACGTTAATAAAAGAGGTAGAAAAAATAAACAGAGACCTGAATCTTGCGGTGGAAGCAATGGACAAGGAATGATGTTAAAAACGTTTGAATTATAGTAGAGAGTAAGAAAAGAGCTTACAAAGAGTTTAGAAATTGTGAGATCGTTATACTGCCCAAATTAAAATATTGTTTTTATTCAATATTTTGATTTGACTTTCTCGTCTTCTTCTTCAGTATTCCGTCTTTGTTTAAAAGAAACGTTTATGCGATTAGACAAATGCTCATTTAATATTTTTTTTTTTCACTTCAACAATTTTTCGCCGGTATTGAAATTCACATTTACGTACAGAGCAGTACAATAAATAAACACGTATTGAGTGCAATCCATTCCAAACAGTTTTGACTGAATGGCTCCGAGCCACTGACTGAGGTCAATATTTTAGTGGTCTGATCTACAGAGCTCTTCTCACAAAGAACACTCCAATCATTGATGCAATCATTAAACGGAATATTCTCTAGAAATGAATCCCTACTCGGAAAAACCACACTTTTAAAAGCCACACGCCACAAACCTTAGTTGTTTTTCATAGCACAATCGGAACCAAATCGTTTTATATCATTCGACAGGAAAGTGCTCAAGACGATCAGAGGAAGAGATAAATGACAAATAAATTCAGAAGAACCTTTTGAAATTCAGAAACATTTATGACTCTCGTCTGACCTCGATTTCGATCCTTGAAAGTCAATTATATTTTTGACTTTGCGAAGATCCAAGCATTTACAAACATCGGTTTCCCAAATGTTTCAACTCAGCCCTGCAAATTTATACGTATCCAATATTGGTCTACCGAATCGGGCTTATGACAGCTGTCATTGTGATAATTTTTCTCTTGCTCTCAATTTTAATCTCATTATCAGTTAGTTGTCAAAATTTGTTGTCAACTCTTGGATATTTTCGATTTTTTTCCGATCACCTCGGAATTGTTCGATTTTTGCGTAAGATTTTCCCATTAAGTCGATGAATCCGTCATCGTCGTCAACAGCGGAAGTTCTGCTTGAGAAGGTCTCTGCGATGGAGTTGTGCGAGAATGGATTGGACGATGAAAAATATGTTTTATTCAAGCAGGATGACCTTTTTGTGGAGAGCTTTCCACTCATGAAGGAAATTCGTCGACAGGGAAAACTTTGCGATGTAACACTAAAGGTATGAACTCCAACATGAACTAGTTTCCCGGGCAAAATATAAAATTTCAAACGATATTTCCTATGTGATGTTATTTAGGTCGAAGATCAATCGTTCTCCGCGCATCGAATTGTTCTAGCCGCCACCATTCCATACTTCTATGCAATGTTTACACACAATATGGCTGAGAGTAGAATTAAGGAGATAACAATGAAGGAAATCGAGCCACAGTAAGTGCATATTTGGCAATGATCGAAATTAGATAATCCACTGGCTTGTGTTTTTTGTTTGTTGTGGGTAACAGTGCATTAGAAAGTCTCATCAACTTCGCGTACAGTGGCACGGTGAAAATCGACAACCAAAATGTCCAAGGTCTCATGGTGGGCGCATCGTTCCTCCAGCTCAACAAAGTGCGAGATGCTTGCGCTGAATTTTTAATTTCAAGGTAAATCTATGTTGTATGCTAGCATTATGTCAATGACGTATCATTTGTTAAATTGTTGCTAAATTATTTTCAATAGAATAAATAGTTTTTGTTAAAATGAAACTAGTACAACTGTAGATGTAAATTGTGTTTTCAGAAGAAAAAAAACAACAAGCATTGAGTCCTTCCTTTCGCTCTAGGGAGTACTAGAGTAGACTAGTAGTTTTATTCCTTTATATTCATTGGATTACATTTTATTCTACTAATGATTTGTTTATATGGTCTTCAGCATAACTCCAGTGAACAAAATTTTGTTTACTTACTTACTTATACTTACCGAATCACTTATCCTCTAGTGTCATGTCCCATCAGATGTGAAACTTCCAAGACCAAATTGTTAATACACTTTCTATTTGTCCATTGTTAAGACAGCAATAGCCGCTAAGGAAATTATGGCCGGGACATCTTCCCAGTACGAATCGCTGCCGCGTATTTGGTTTTTGAAAAAAAAGCAAATATTGAACTTTTGCAAATTGCTTTGTAAAGTTGGAAAATTTCAATCTGCAACAAAATCATTTCAGAAGAATTTCGAGTTGAATATGTTAATGTCCGCAGTAGCAAACTTGTATCCTTCAAAACTTCTAAAGTAGTGCCCAGTATGAATTGCAATGGATTTGTTAACAATTTATTTGACTATCGACGGGCTAGCAGCGATTAGTCCACGCTGGTGATTAGCTCCGTCGAAAAAATAAGTCTTTTCGATTCATTTCAATCGAGGCATCAAGTTTCAGTTTGAGACGGATGGCAGGGCGTTGCTGTTAATTTTTTCTGAGATTTCTATTCTTCGACTGAACCCTTGCTGTACAGTTTCGCTTACAAGTCCCTTCAGACAACTTTATAGACTCCTTTAGAGGGTACATTACTGGATTATTTGGGTGAAATCTCCCATTTTTGATTACCTTTGGTAAATTTACGAGGCAAGTTTATTCTTTTCAAAGTCACCATACACCAAATTTACAGCTTTACTGCTTAATATTTTGATGAATGTTACAGCTCTTCGATACGGCAGTTCTTTCTACAGTTCCTCTAAATTATTTCGATTTAGTTCAAAGTTTAAAAATCTTAAAACTATCCGACAAAAATTATAATTTAAAGAATTGATCTGAAAATCTTGAAAATCTGCAAATTACATACTTGCAGATTTCATCCTCACAATGTCCTCGGCATTCGGCATTTTGCTGATTCACTTGGATGTGGACAACTAGTCACCGCTGCCGACAAATACATCAATCACAAGTTCACAAAAGTCTCACAATCCGAGGAATTTCTGTCGCTCGGCTTTGAGGAATTGGTTGATATTATTCGACGCGACGAATTAAACGTTCTAACAGAAGAAAATATATTTGACGCATGCATGCGATGGGTTAAGTATGATATTGACAAACGTGCAACATTACTTCCGCAAGTTCTTGCCAAAGTTCGATTGCCATTACTATCGCCACAATTTCTTGCCGATCGCGTGGCAACCGAAGAACTCATTCGATCGTCACATCAGTGTCGTGATTTGTTGGACGAGGCGAAGGATTTCCATTTGATGCCGGAAAGGAGATCTCTAGTGCAAAGTTTTAGGTACGACTCGAATGATATTTGTTTTATGATATTCCACTTACATTGTGAACATTTAGAACTCGACCGAGATGCTGTGATTATGTGATTGGCCAGATCTATGCTGTAGGTGGACTGACAAAGAACGGTGATTCGGTGAGTACTGTCGAGATCTACGATCCTATAACCAAGGAATGGAGGATGGGCGAGGCTATGTCTATGCTGAGGTAAGTTTGAGAACAATTCGATCCCTTTGTTACGGAATTATTTTGTTGCAGGTCACGAGTAGGCGTGGCAGTTACACAAGGAAGATTGTATGCATTTGGAGGTTTCAATGGAACCGAAAGGCTATCCACGGTTGAAGTGTATGATCCGAAATTGAAGAAATGGTCTCAGGGACAGCCCATGCTCTGCAAGCGCAGGTAAGGCATTCTGGCGCTCAGAATAACATAAAAGAAATGATTTATTTGATTTAATAGCGCCGTTGGAGTGGCTGCCCTTGATGATTTTGTCTATGTATGTGGCGGTTATGATGGAGTGACTTCTCTGAGTACAGTAGAGTGTTACTGCCCAAAAACCGATACGTGGAAAACCGTAAGTCTTTGCGTTTTTGTATAGTCTATTCCGTTCGGTTGTCTTAACCTTGTTTATGCATAAGGTTGCTCCAATGATGAAATACCGATCAGCAGGAGGAGTAGCCCCTTTGGGAGGATATGTGTACGCGTTGGGAGGACATGATGGATTGTCGATTTTTGATTCCGTTGAGCGATATGACCCGCAAGAAAATGTTTGGGTCAAAGTGAAGTCAATGTTGAATCGAAGATGTCGATTGGGGGTTGCAACTTTGAATGGGAAATTGTATGCGTGTGGTGGATATGACGGCAACTCATTTTTAAGATCAGTCGAAGCTTACGACCCGAATACGGACACTTGGAAACTAGTCGCCCCCATGAATGTGAAGAGGAGCAGAGTTGCGCTCGCCGCTAACATGGGAAAATTGTGGGCTATTGGTGGTAGGTTTTCATTTTCAAGTACTCAAACATCCTATTGTCGAATTGACACTAAAAAAATGTTTTTTTTATTTATATTTCTCGATAAAGGTTACGATGGTGAATCAAATCTATCCACTGTTGAAGTTTACGATCCGGAAACAAATGTTTGGACATTCGTGGCATCAATGTGCGCACACGGTGGTGGTGTTGGTGCTGGTGTTATTCCTATTTAATAGATAGAGTGATCATGAAACATCTCCTAGGCTAATTTTATTGTTGTTTGTATCGTTCCAATTATTCAAAGTGATTATGAACAAAAGTAAATATGATATTGTTAACAATAGAGATTATATTGCAATTTTTCAATTATTCTTAAATTTATGGTCAGACTTCCAATTTAGCATTTAGTGGTTTTCTCAGACCCCTTTTCTCACGATACATTGTGATTTTTAATGTAATATGAAATTATGGAAATGAAATATTATAATAATGAAATTTATATAGAGTATGTATATGTTTATGATATATTATTTAACAAAATCTTCTAATAAATATTACAAATAAATGATGTATGAATTGCATGTATGCATTTCAATAGCGGTAGATGATTGAGAGATTTGTATCGAAGTTTGGGGTGGGTCTGTATGGATTTTAGTCGGTATCTGGGTATCTAAAATCTTTCTGTTACTCGGGGTCACTATAGAGGACAATACGGCTCTCAATCAGCCTTCTAAGTTTGTGTTTCCCATGCAAAAATAAATCCTCACGCAAATTCACATACCACGTCGAATTTTGATTCTATCCTAACTTTTGCAATCATTGCGGAGATTCTGTTTCAAACAAGACTAAGCCCCGATGCTCCCTCGAATGAAGAAAGAACTGTATGACTGTTTCCGGAGAATGTGTCAGGAAACAATAAAATAGATCCACTGTGCCCCCTCCCCCCAGATTTAACTCCTATGGACTTCTTTCTATCAACAAGGAGCGTTAGAATCAATAAACGAAAGTGATATAGACAATGATAAAAAGTGTTACAGATGACCTTCAAAAGAGTATAACGGACACAATAATACCAGAGACGGTGGTTAATGCCATGAAAAATGCCAAAAGCAGATCCGAAAACACACAAATGCCAAAATAGTGTCAAACATTGTATTATAGATTGAGGCGTCCATTTATCTATACAGTGTTCATAGAGTATCTGGAACTATATTTGTGTATTTTTTTTTTATGTTTATTCGTATATGATTTTATTTGCTTCTTTTATTAATTTAAAATATGGCATATACTGGGGTTTTTAGAGCAAATCACTCTATTCATATTCATCTTTTATAACTACATAAAAATTCTTCATTTGTAGCTTTCTTGTTTTTAAGTTAGCGAAAGGGGCGAAATCAACATAAAAATGGAAAATTGAAGAATATTAATCAGTTGCATTGCTAAAGGCAATTTGTTTGTTTACATCATATGGATATAAGATGAAGAAGAGACGCTAATACTACGTATGAGTATAAACAACGTGTACACCACGACGTAAGCATCTCCTTTTTGGCTTTAAGAAAGCCTATCATGACATAGCAAGCCTGTCATACACTGGTGGTCAGCAGACATCGCCGAAAACAAAGGGTTTTCGAAGTTCCGATATATGTCCTCAACGCCCAGCTCAACGTTCGCAGAATCGGCGAAGAGGCGTGCGTTCGTATTGCGTGCGTGCGTAGCGTACAGATCCGCATAGCAAATTTTGCGCACAATAATCAGGGGTACCAAAGTCTGTTACTGGTAGGAGTTCGTCAAAAACTTGAACAGGTACCTGTTAGAACTGCTGGTAATGTAATGAAAGCTTGTAATGCGGATGCCCGAACCCTAACAGGCACCATGTTTTCTTGAGCCAGAGTTGATGAAGGGCATCATTAGAACACGATTTCCGGCCCACCTCTTTGTAACGATGCATCATCCGAGGAAGTTCTGCTTGACTAGAAGAACTGGACGCAGTTAGAGCGTTGTCGAAGAATCGATAGGCTACAGGACTTGCTTGCATTCTGGCTGAGGTATTGCAAATGATTCATCATCGTTTCAAATTAACAAAGGGAAAGGAGCATATTGTCTGCTGTGCATGTGGGATATAGCTGAGAAGGTGCTAAAGTAGGTCGTCATGAGTAGACTCGCCAGCGCAATTAGAGCCGCAGTAGTTTTGGCTCCACACTAGTACGGCGTTTGGGCTTGGAAATCATAATAGTGATGACCAAAAGAGATGATGAACGCGGTTTCGAAAACAGAAGCTCACAATCAGCGCTGCTCGTGACATTGGATGTGGGGCGCGCCTTCAACTTCGCAAGATGGACGGATGTCACAACTACTCTCAGATGTTAGAGTATCGAGGGATTTTTAAGGATAATCTGAGGGATCGTAGTTTGCTGTATGAAACGCGGGAAAGACGATGAGTGATCGACGTGACATCTGAAGTGGGGCAAGGTTACTTTTTTTGGCTTTTACCTATGGAAAAAAAAAACATATGATAAGCTTTTTAGGCTGTGACTGCTGGATGAGACGCTAATGATTAGCTGGGCAGTCAATGTCGCCGTCTTCATGTCTAGGAACTCACATTGAGCGCAGAGCTGTGGGTTATACCATGCAAAAAATGGGGTGGTTACTTCCAAAGTAGGTTTCACCTTAGAAAAACCGAAATGGTTATTCTGGTGCGCAGACAGATCTCCAGGGCTCTTCCTGCACAAGTTGGAGAGACCACTTTGAGTTCAAGAAGGCAGTCAAGTATTAATGCTTGATTGCAGCTTCTAAGGTGATCTTTCTTGGTCGAACTACGGCGTGACTAGATAAGATTGCAGAGAGAGTTTGAGCACACAGCTTGCTTAAAGCAACCTTGGTTAACCAATCTCAAGCAAAGGACGCCTGTGAACGAACAGCATGGAATCTGCACTATTATACGGATCCGATGTCTGGGCTAACGTCCTCAACAAAGAAATGTACAGGAATGGTTTGATTCAGCTACAGAAGTACAAAGCCTTACGATTTGCATCGGCATATCGTACAGTCTCAAAACCGGCGGTTATGGTTATTGCGTAGGGTGGACCCCATCGCTCTTACAGCGGAAGACGATAAAAAGGTCTAGTGTCGGTGGAATGAACAGAAGAAGGAAGTTATCGTACGCAAAAAGGGGCAACGGATGCTTGCTCTGTGGTAGAATAACTGCAAACATGGTATTGGGTTAGGAGGACGCACCAAGTCATCAGTGACGTGAGGCCATGGCTTAGTCGAGGACATGATGATTTCGACTCTTGACTGACTCAGTTCCACAGTCTGAATGGTTATTGCCCTTTTGCTTGGTCTGCCCAGGAAGCGTGGATGATGCCTCCTGCACTTTTCTCAAGTTCAGACGGTGCAAAATGAGAGCTCTCTCCTATACGAAAAAAATTGGTGAACCCTATCTGGAAAGTCTGGTGGCTGTGAGGGTAGATTGGCATCGATTGATGGATGGAGTTGTGGTATATTACTCTCGGGTGTTCTTTCTGCCGGAGGAAAGATTCTTCGACCACTTGTTGACATGGAAGCAGAGTGGTAACCTCTATCCTCTCCGTTCCTCTGCGGCAGAAGAGTGGCGACTGGCGAGAAAAAAGAGGCCTTATCTGATTTTATGATCAATTTACTTGTATGATTGGTAAAATCAGTGGTGCGTTTGAGAAGGATCAGGAAGCAGAGGTAGCTAAGGAAAACTTAATAAAAGTTATACAGTCCATCTGATCCCCTTTTTTCTCAATAACAAAATTTTATCATATAATATGTTTGACTCAAGAGAAAATATAAGCAGAAACGACAATGGGACATTGTAATTGAAAAATTCACTTAAAAATTCCAAAAAATGCTTTGCATTTCAGAGTGAAGTTTGAATGTGGGTAGAGCCATATATATCAAATTATAGATATTTATACATCTGTGCGTATAGTCCGAATTTAATAGACTTTTAATTAATTTCGGTCTGCAAATGCACCACCGTATCAACAAGGCTCTCTCACAGATAACAACATTTTAAATGCATTTTGTTATGTGCGAGAGACGAAATGAAGTAATGAACGTCCATTGATGAAAATCTCGATGAAGAGCGAATCGATTTCGTGCAACAGGTGGTCACCATTTTGAAGCTCATTCGTTGATTGATTGATTGAAAAGTTACAGCAAATTTGAATATTTTTAAATTATAATTAAAGGTAATGACATAATGCAAAGTTATCATGGAATTCAATTGCAAATAGTGATTATATCAAGGCTTTCGGGTTTTCATTTTGAAAACAATTTACTGCCCTTCAATTCGGTGCTTAAATATAATTGAACCAGATATTATCCTAGCTGGCCACATATTTTAATATATTAATGTTAATATTTATAAAATTATGTATATTACCTATTTATAAATTTTATAAATCTTAAAAAATGGCAATTTTAATAGCAATAATTTTGCTAATACTACTGCTAGAAGCATAGCTAGAAGCATAATTGTATTTTTAAGTAGTAGCAATAGTAGTTGTAGAAGTAGTAGTAGTAGAAGTAGTAGAAGTAGTAGAAGTAGTAGTAGTAGTAGTAGTAGTAGTAGGAGTAGTAGTAGTAGTAGTAGTAGGAGTAGTAGTTGCAGCTTGAGTATTTGAATTTCTGGTTTTTTTTTGCGGAAATAGCTTAAATAAAATTGCGACCTGTCCTCCCAGGTGCTGCACGGACTTCAAAATTTTATCCCTTGCCTTGATTGTAACTTTAATCCTACCTTGGGCGATATAAGCGATATAGCGACCTACTGCATTGGGCATCAGGACGAAAGCGACAACGATATCGAGCATCACTGAAGCGTTTTTCTCAACTCAACCGAAGAGAAAAGACAACAATGTCCCAATAGAATAGAGTGGAGTACTCCTTTTCATGGATAAAAAGTTGATTCAATGTGTGACAATACGAAAAAGAAAGTCACGAACAAAGCCGGTTTGAGTAAAGTCTTTTGGGCTCCCGGTTGAGGATTCAAGGCTGTGGTGAAGAGTCAGCCTATAAGCTTATGTTGTATAGAACGTGTGCTTGGTGATGGCTGTCATATCTTCACTATACGCAGGGGCCCAGTTGGTACTTGTTGAGAAAATTAAGGCATAGTTGTTTCTCCAATACCGCATCGTCCATAAATACATCCTGAACACAACTGTGAAATTATGCTTCTTTAAATTGTATCCACGATTTACAAAAGGAGATTTCCAAATAGCTTTTAAATATTGAACTTTGTCTGACAGTTATAAAGTGGTGGTAACGAAAGAAGTCCCTTTTGACCAGCGATTTTTCAGAGAAAAGTTAGATTTTTGATAGCCCCTGCAAAGAACAAACGACTAACAAGGGAGAAAGTTAAATACCAAGCATGAGTAACGGATATTCATTATCGTCAACACATATGGCTCTCATAAGGTAAAATATCTGGAAAAGGGTAAACCGAATAGAACCATAAAATCGATTTCCTCGTGGTGGTCTTTATGTTTTCATTGTAAGGGTTGCGAAAATTTTTTTGTCCTCGGAATATTCCGTCGTTCCCCGTTGCTTCCTTTATTTCGTCCGCAGACAAATTTAGGCCCCAATAATTAAGTTTGATTGGTTGATTGAT
Organism: Stratiomys singularior; assembly: GCA_954870665.1. Lineage (NCBI taxonomy): Eukaryota > Metazoa > Arthropoda > Insecta > Diptera > Stratiomyidae > Stratiomys > Stratiomys singularior. The sequence continues at coordinate 157,186,653 of OX940878.1, read as the reverse complement.
TCCTTTCCTTTCTTCAATTATCAGCCAAGAGGATCTCTCAACTGTTGTTCCTGGTAGATTTGAAGCCGAATCGAAACGTTGTACAGTCTTGTGGTCTTTTGGTCTTCTATGGAATGTGAGTACGTTGAAACGATGACAGAAAAACTGAAGAACCGATTTGATATTGTATGATGTCATGAGGAATTGTAGAGCTGAAGTCATTGAGAATGGAAAAAACGAAGAGTTGGAGATTGTACTTATGGAGCACTTGCGAAGAACGGACAGAAGTGAGTGCCGATGAAGTCACCAGTAACAGTTCTAAATGCCGGAGAGCCGGGGGTATGCTGACGGAAAGTGGAAGGAAGCTCGACCGATATGCGAGGTGACGAATTAACGAACCCTGAAGAACTGTTAAATCAAGGATTGAAAACTTGAAGAAAATGATGAAGGCATGCAGAACTGAAGCAGCGAAGATCGAAGTTGGGAAGGATGGTCCGCAATGAGGGCCGCCAAAGTCGCCAATGAGGGTTTAAAAAGTTTAGAACCAGCGGTGAACGAGGGTAAATGAAAGAAAGCCGAACCGATGTGTGATTATAGTTGCTAAGAAGATGCGATGCAAAAAAGATTTGATGCTGACTGAGGGTTATACATGACAAGAAGTAAGGAGAAACTTAATAAAAGACGGACCGAATGTAGACAGATGTGGAAGTGAATGAAGAACAAGAAGTATGAAGAAAATGAGGCCTGTGCAAGTTGATATCTATTGTGTACGTTTGCAAGACAGACAGATGGCTTGATTTACTCCAGCTAGTTGGCTGAATGTTGTGTTATATGAAACTTCTATGATGTCGAGTCGAAAAACTCGCACTGCAACATCAACTTTGTTGGTGGGATGGATATGAGTCTACTGCATTTACTAATCGTGGAGCAATGAATATGTTGAAATAAAATGTGCTTGTACGTTGAAATTTACAAAAAATTACGACTGATGTTAACCCTTATACTATAGGCCTGTGCTATAGGACTACGCATGACGCAGGGGCTGATAAGTTTGAACCACGGCTAAGTCCATTCTATCTTTGGGGGTGCCCTCTCAACGTACCCGGGGTTTTGAGGAAGAACGATCAGTCACGTGTGTCTTGGGAAAATACTGAATTGTTTTCTGGCATTGTAGAAAAGCGAACTTGATCAGAGGTTTATCTGAACGACAGGTTGGGGGAACGCCATGACAGGTTATTGGCAGCCACCCATACGGCGTGGAGCCCGTGCTGGCTGAAACGTGGTGGTTGCGGTTTAGAAGGCTTGAAAGTATGGTGAGCACAAATCAGTGGTGTTTGGGAATCTAGATGGCTTTAATGAAATTGGGACCTAAGACTGAAACTTGTTCAGATCAGGGTGTCGTTGACGCACTGTTTCAACCCCATCAGTTGAGACCGCGGAATTAGGTTTTATCTGCAGGTGTCCACATAAAACACTTGGACTTGAAGTACTTTCGGAAAATGAATCAAGGTAAAGCGGCAGGAAATTAACCAGTGTCGAAGTGTGGTGGATCTATAGAGTCTTGTGTTATCCCTTTTAATTATTATTATTTATTAGTACACAAAAGATTTCCAAACTATCATAGTCGTCATATTATATTAAATTTTGTATCAAAAGCCCTCATTCTGGTCGCCTTAAGCTTATATTCTTTGTTAAAACTCGTAGAACTTGCTTATAATGTTGAAACCTGAGTTGTAAACATTTTTATTTTCGTTCGTTTCTCTAGAATAACCAATCATTGGTGCTTTCAGCTAAATCATACCATAATTATTATACCGAACTTTTTCATGGAAGTAAATAAAGAATTTCAAATGGCAATTTAAATAAAAACTAAATTGATTGGTCAGTTCTTAATGATGTGCTTTCAGATACTATTCTTTTTTCCAAGGCTCTGTCCAGGTACGTAATCACATCGTTTAGCATCTCCCAAATCCAGCTGGAATCGTTTTGATATTGAATAAATTTCTTATTGACTCGCAAATGTAGCCAAATGCCACAGTCGTCACTAGTTTACCTTCTACAACAAAATTAAACAACTGATGTAGAGTTCTTGAGAACTCAAATGAATACACTTGCCTGATCCTTAGAGAGCTACACTAACAAGGCTTGTAGGATGCCCACTTGACGCTATTTAATTGCTAAACCAACGATTATGTAAGTCAATTAGTGAAATGAGTATTTCCTCCCTTAAATGTTTAGATATTTATTTATTCAACACGTGGATATCTACACAATTTTAAAACAATTGTTACGTTACACGTTACTGTAGCTTCACATATTCAATGAGTTCTTATCGGTATAATCATTAAAATCAACACAAGCATGTGGAATACAAAATGACTGAAAATGTCAAAAGAAAATAGAATGTCAGTTAATATGAGAGAATTTTCAATTAAAAAAGTATAATTGAAGTTTGAATAGGCCATACAAAGCAAATAGCAGTCGGAATTTCTTTCTATTTATTGTTTGAACTGTTGATTGATTGCTGATGAAAAACAATTGAACTGAAGCCATCTCGACTATGTCAGGAATGCTTTCAATTTAAAGGACGTGAAATATGAAGTGTAAAAAGTATGTATTGAGATCATCATCAATGGAAAATGCTGGTAATGTGTCCACGCTAAAAAATGACCTATTTATAGACTTTAAACGTTTGTCAAAAAGGATATTATCAACACTAATGTTTCAGATTGCAAATATGAATTTCAAGTTTCTGATATTGATATGGAAATTTTATAGAAAAACTTTTACAGAATTGTTTTGCAGAAAGATACCACCATATTATAGGGCGGTTCAATAAGTTCAATAAGTGTTCACCCGTGTTTGACCACAGAGGGCGTTCCTCAGGGGAGTTGGTATTGTCATCGTGCGTTGCGATCTATCAAACGACGATACAATAAATTTCAGACTGATTGATAGGCTACTTTGGTTTTGAATGTTATTCGAGTAAGGTGTGTTTCGTGATTTTCGCTAAGATGGAAAAAGAGCAGTATAGTTCGGTTTTTCGATGAAAAAAAAATACGAGGAGATAAAAGCAAAGTTAGATCCTAATTCTGGAGACATTTCGCTATCTATGACCACAGTTAGGTATTGGTTCAACGAAATTAAATGTGGGCGAACATCGGTTTTGATGAGGAGTGACCAAGATGCCCGACAGACGAGGTTATTTTCATTCAAATTCATTCAAAATTCATTCAAAAAGTCTACTCTCATGGTTCTCGCTGACAAACGAACAAAAAGGCGCGAAGCAGCAGAGGCCAAAGGTGTGTCGACCGGAATGGCAATTAATTTTTTATATGATAAGTTGGCGATGAAAAATTGTCGGCCCGATAGGTGGCGCGATTGTTCACGATGGACAATTAGCTCATGCGGCTGTTAACTCCAAGCAGTCTTTGGAGCAATTTAAGTGAGATCCGAAGGTGTTTTTGCGTCGAGTTGTCACCATTTATGAAACCTAGATCCACCCTTACACACCAGGAACCAAGCAACAATCAATTTCCCCCGGTGAATCTGCTGCAAAGAAGGCGAAGACGGTCATATATGCCAGAAAGGTCAGGGCAACGATTTTTTGGGTGTGAACGGCGTCATCTTTATGGATTTTTTTAAGAAAAAGAAAGAACAGTCACTAGACAATGCTACAGTGAGTTGTTGAACTGCTTCGACAAAAATTGAAGGAAAGACGGCCGCATGTGGCGAAAAAGAAGGAGCCGTTTCATCATGATAACGCACTAGCACATTCATCCGGAGTTGTCGCCGCCAAACTGTATGTAATACGTTAAAAATTGCTGCCGTACACCCTGTATCCACCATACCATGAAGACACGTTTTGTTGTCCTGGCTCATAATGGGTACAACTTAGCCAAATCGTTCTCACATAATGATGATCAACTGCAGGCTGTTCCACAAAGACAAAAAATCGCGTATTATTGTAATTCATATAGCTTTGTTCCCTTTGATACTGCAAGACTAGCAAAATTCATGTCCTGCTCTTAAATATGGTTAGAACTAGAAATTTATTCTTTCTTGCATCGCAAAAGTCAAATTGCGTTGCTACTTCCTTTTTTTCACAATATTCTCACTCTAAGCATCCCAAAAAAATCAACCTGTTGCGTAAACGTGACGCGTTGGTGGGCTGATCAGTTTTAATTTTTGATCCTACTGAAGGAGCACCATGCCAATGCATATTAAGCTAAAAATACCATTGATGTCATTGCATAGCAACAAGCTTCCTTAAAAGATTGTGACCACAGTGCCATGTCCGGTTTATTTAAACATTCAAAAATTACATTTCGGTTTATTTTAGATTTCCTATTCACTTGGAATGATTTTTATCATTTATTTTGAGCCTCAGGCAACTTATGAACTTTTTTCTGTTGCTCTGTCAAAATGATTTGTTTGACTTGGATAGAAAAACAATACCATGCATATATTTAATTGTTTATTTACTTTGGAAAATTTCTAGCACACATGCCTGTATCCTATCTGAATGAGTTGTGATCATTTCGTCTTCATATGTTTTTCGCCATTTGTTTAATAGAAACCGTAACATTGTTATGTTTATCTTTCATTTAAAATGCCTTATTCATCAAATGTATCCAGGGGGATGTTCAAACTTATCTCAATTATGGTTCAATTGGTTTTTGCAGGATGCTAATGTATTCGGTATTAACATAAAATTTGCAAACTGTTTCTTCGGAAGACAGAGTATGAAAGATATTCTTTTCGAATTTGAAATTTAGATGCATAAGTTGGCAGATCCTAGGGTAGTTGTAATGAAATGTGGGAATATATTTTATATTACATGGTTATATATTACTGTGTTAATGGTAATAGATTTTTTTTTTGATGTTCAAGGATGGAATCATCGGTAAAACTTGTGTGCAGTCCCAGGCATGTAAATAGTTCCTGAAATATTTGTTATGTTTTGAAACAAACTATGAATAAAAGTAGTCCACACATTCCTATCATAATTGACATCGTCAGAAAATGACGAAGAGTATGAGGTTTGTTCAAAAAGTATCGCGAATTTTGAATTTTCGCGGGCCACGTATGTTCGATTTTTCATCTTTTGGTGGCGTTATGTTGGTACTCATGACCCTCATGTTGACAATTCCGGCCATTTTGAATATCCAGTCAGTTTTTGACAGTTATTGTGCGTGAACGTGTTTTAGCTTGTCTTCGATTTTTGTCCATCCCAAAAAATGGATCAAAGAATTTATATTAAATTTTGTGCGAAGAACAATGTGCGCGGGTGCATTCAGAATGTTGATTATTGCATACGGCGAAGCTACTTTAGACAAAAGCAACGGTGGTACAAAGTGTTCTCAGAGGGACCGAAAAAAGCACGTCAAGTTCGGTCGAATGTAAAGGTTTTGCTGACAGTTTTCCTCCGTTGCAGGGGCGTAAAAATGCACCAGCATTATGAGTTCTTGCCTCAGGGTAGAACGGTCAATAAGGAATATTACCTTCAAGTAATGCGGAATTTGCGAGAAGCAATACGCCAGAAACGCACGGATTTGTGGAAGAACAGAAATTGGCTTTTGCACCATGATAACGCCCCTGCTCACACATCGTTACTTTTGCGCGAATTTTCGGCCAAAAACAAGACTCTAATAATGCTGCAGCCACCGTATTCCCAAGACCTGGCCCCCTGTGACTTTTTCTTGTTCCAGAAACTGAAGAGGCCCATGAAAGGACGACGCTACACCACGATTGAGGAGATAAAGACGGCATCGAAGGAGCAGCTGAACAAAATCACAAAAAATGATTTTTCAAAATGCTTCGAAAATTGGAAAAAACGTTATCACAAGTGTATAACGTCTGACGGGGATTACTTTGAAGGGGACAAAATAGATATTCATGAATAAATATATAATTTTTGAAAAAACATGAAATTTGCGACACTTTTTGAACAAACCTCGAATATGGTATTGTTCAGGATTGGATTTTTTTAATTTTAGTGCAAAATTTTAGCCACCATTTCTGAATCCTTTTGCTGCTGCGGTTCGTCATAGAAACCATTTTGCTGATAGCAAACTGAGAGTTATAATTTGAACGATAATTTTACCTATCAGCAGTGCGACGCTAAGGAACCTACTTTAAAATCTCGCCTGTCACTCTGAGAACCTAGTTTAGAACCATTTTATATATTAATTTGGAACTCTACGCTAGGATCAAAAATAGTTCCCATTGGGGAGCTGCTGTAGATGATAATTACTTTCAATTGAGTCATGACTCCAGGTCACTAAAAAGATTTGCCAACTTCCTGCTTTACGTTTCGTTTCCACACTTTTCCTGCCACATAGTGAAGTCATGCTTCTCTCCACTAGTGAAGCAGGTTATCTTTCTCTTTTAAATAAACGCCAAGCGATTAGTCTCCAATATTTGGCCCATTTGGCCCGTCGGCCCAGAGAAAGTGCTATGTGAAGAGACAGCTCTGCACCAACATCAATACGTTTCAGAGTAGCTCCTTGTTAACAGAGTCAGCTTACAGCCTCTAAACAACACAGGTTCCGAAATGACCTACTCCTGTCCTCAGGAATATGCTGACCTAATATTTCAGTTGCGACCACGAGACCAAAGGATCAAGCATCAATCTAAGTTATTCCATCGTTTTTTTTTAAATCCGCGATCAATTTAGATGGAAATGGCTATGGAAATCATGCGAACGAGTGTGGTTTGTTTTGTGGATTATTGTGGTTTGTGGATTATAAGACACGTCCGGTTTTTCCGGCGCATGATTTGACCGATGACCGGTCACGCACTCAATCGTTGGATGCCGCAGCCTTTCGAGTTATTCCGCTTATTCGACGGTTCATCTTGTAGCTAATTCGGCTAAGTCGTCTGCGTAGGCGATCTAGTGTGACTGTTTCGTCCATTTCAGGTCCATAAGCTTTATCTGATGAGGCATACATGATGTCCATTGTTTGCTGTCCTTCTTGCGTACCACAGGTTAGCACTGGTCCCTAAAATTGACTTTTGGGAAAGGAATTTGATATTTCAATACATTGAAAAAAAAATGGCAATATCATAGTTTGGCAATAGTTTACTGAAAATTATAGCAGTTTAAAAGTAGTGAAGCGTAGTAAAGGTAGTAAAGGTAGTTTGGTCTTGCGATAAAACGCCAAGACCAAAAATGATTGGAAACATACAGGAAAACCGCTTGTGCGTAATTATTACTTCGAGGATCGCTAACATGGCTACGTGTGGTTAGGTGTGGTTGGGAGGGATCAGAACTACAAAATCAAACATCATCGCCATCAATTGGAGTGGATCCTCTGGAGAGAGCCTGGACCATCTCGCGCATGCAAAGGAGTGGCAGGTGTCATCTGCCGTCCCCGAGAGCAGAACAAGCAAACAGAGAGCGGTGGCTGTCGCATCTTATGTAGGTGAGATTAAAAATACCCGTGCCCATTGAGTAGTTGCGTCAAGTAATAATCAGTCTCGTCATGCTTTCTAGAGAACCACGCCTCAATTGATGAGTCGTCTGGTACACCTGCTTGTTGCTTCGTGTACTCAAATTTCCTGCTCTAAAGCTAGGGTTCTTTTTATTTCCATTTGGCTAATAATTTCTCCCTCTGACTCCCCCTACGCAGGAAGACTCGTGTTCGCTCTTCAATTTGCGATAATTAGCACCACCGGCTTAGATACAGTGCGTTATGCAACTGTCATCTCCAAAGTTTCTTGCATCTACACATGTCCGCGGCGTCCTCGGTACGACTCCTTTCTAAAAGACTTCAGAGCCATACAAGAGCAGTGACTCCATCGCACTCATGAGTAGACGTCTTCTTCTCGAGGTTACTCCTCACGTGTTGGCAATATGGTGACTGCGAGCTACAGCAGCTTATCCGCTTACGCTTGAACCAATCACTAAGCCAAGTATTTTATCAGTTCCTTCAATATGATAATAGTTTCTGCTACCCTGCCGGGAAAGACACGTGGGATCCGCTTCTGGAGAGTTTCTGACGACCTCGGTTTTTCTCCAGCGCTAGACTAAAATCACAGCCTGTCAACTACTTGCTCATATGGTGCAGTATAATACCTAGTTTAAGGTGCGTCCGTTCGACGATGTGTCCGGTGACAACCCATGTTACGTTATCAACACAACCGATCAGATAACAAAACGACTCCTCCAATCGCTGCAGCCTTATTAGCTCGTCATACGAACCATTCCAAGCCGAAAATGGAACCTGACACCACCCCTGATGTCAGATCCTTTCCCCTATGTTTCATAGACCTGATTTCGATAGTTGAGGTACTCTCTTGGAATAATAATAGTAATAATAATATAAGAAAGTGTTTTGGTTCGACGATGAGGGCTTCACCGAGAATCGATTTGTATTTTTTTTTATATTTTTTTGAACTAGACCTCTTTAGTCTCGCCTAACACAGCCTCTTTTTAGAGAGATCTTTTTTAAAGCATTGTCAGATGGAGAAGAAAGGGATTACTGATACATTAACTGTCTGCCCTCTGTGCTGATAAGCGATAAAAGATCCCTTATTTTATAAGAAGAACATGTGTGTTTGCGCACGTAGTTTTATTTTTCCTTTCCTTTGTTCCTAGATTCCGTCAGGCTAAATCGAGAGAGTTCGTCAATTCTCTTCCCAAAATTACACGATATCTCATTTGCTATTTGCCCGTAAAGAAGTTGTGATATGTATTATACACACCTCGTAGCCTCACTTAAAATTCAAATACAATACAATACATTTATTGATGCCTTACAGTATTAATACATGTCATATCAATTCTACACAGTTTTCGTCTTTTGTTTTATAAGTGACTATGCTAGTTAGGTCTACTTTTTATTATCTAATTATACATAATATTTATCGATCGCATTTAGCTGTTTAAAAGTTTCTGTAATTATTTATATGCGCTTGCACTGGAAATTCAAGGCGTTCGAAAGAGACTTATATACGAACATCCGTTTAGCGACTGTTAGTCGAGGATGTTCATTTGAGTTTAGAATTGTTTTTTCAGGCTGGATTTGCAGTAGTTTTGGTTTACAGTTGAATATGCCAGTTCAATAGGTTGGTCACTTGTAATATTTTATTCTTTAGTGGCCAAGAGTTGGTAGATTTGTAATTGATTTTAAAGTGACCATTGCAAACGGCTTTGGCAGCTTACCTCCAACTTTGCTGCTCTAGGCTTTGGCGTATATAACCCGTGCAGAGTGTTCACGGTGCTCTTCTACGTCGCGGTTTATTTGGTCATCATGTTTATTTCATTTGTGTACTTTTATTGGCTTGTACCCGGAATAACTTTAAGCTGTTGAATAAGGGAAAGTCTTACCAAACCCCCTTCATGGCAATGTAGTACTCGTCTAGGGAAGAACATTAACAATTGATAGGAAACATTACACTTCGCTCCCAGATTATAATTTCGGGAAAAAAAGAGCGGGGGTTTTTTGACAGCATGTTGGTGACTTTAACTATTATCACTTAACCACCAATCACAGCTGGGTGCACAGGTAATTCGACATCAAAACCATAATTCTAAGTAAATAACCCCATGAAATTAGAATGAATTATTGAATAATTTGGGGATTTATTGAGTAATTCATTCTAATTCTTTGTTCCAGGATCAATAATGGTCATGGAACTAAGCAGGCTTTTATTATTTGCGTCAAACAGAGAAGTCAGATCTTATGGAAGACTTAACGCACACTATCAGATATATAAATAGTCTACACCCAGACGACTTCCATTAATTATAACCCTTTTAGATTTCAAACAAAGGCATCGTGAGGAGAATCACACTGTGAAGAAAATTAATATCTTTTTATAAGTCGAGTAGTTATATATTTGGATTTCTTTTATTCCTTTGATGATGATATTTGCAAGCAATATTCCTTTCACAGCTGGTATTCCGTAGACCACCCTAAATAACTGTTCGTTCCTATGAAGGATTTCCTGAATCCAGTACTTTATTATTACACTTAATTTTTCAAGCAATTATGCCGTGAAAGTAACTAAACTTATGAAAGGTCCTAGACAACAAACACTCACATAGCGAGAGATTCAGTCGTTCCGGTTATTTTCGCCAGCAATTCAGTAAATACAATAACTAAAGGACTATAAGAATGCAATCATAGCAATTTACCTCCAAGACATTGGTCTCTACTCAGACAAGCGGCCGTAGTATTTTTGGTTTTCTTGTCCTTCCCCCTCTTTTGTATCTTCATGGGATTGCGCCCCCAGGTAAGACACCATCGCCGCAAAGAATGTTTGGACGTGTCCTGAAATGAAATCAAAATGAAATATACACGAGTTCTAACATACTAACATAAACATTCGCAGCTACCGTTGTCGTTTGCTCCTTTTTCCTTGACAAGCGAAAAAAAAAAGAAGACTCGTTCGTACCGATAAGGAGGTTTTATAGCCAGCAGGATAATTTTTTTTTTGGTTTTGTTTATATTTTATTTCCTTTTTATCACAGATCAATGCCAACAGCTTGTCATGATAAACGGTCAAAAGGGAAAAGATATGGGACACAGACGCGACAGGAATTATATTTATTTTGCATTTATATCAAACAAACATCAGAACGATGATAATGATTTTCACGATGACTATGCGAATCATCTCCATCCCAGTAAGGATGCGAGTGCTGGAAGTTGATTTGCAGCTACTTCTCGTTTGCAGATGGAATTGTTTGACCACAGGCTAAGTGTATATTGCTGGTAAGATTGAGTTTTAGTTGGCACTTTTGCTCTTTTATTATGACTACATAATGTTATGATTGTTCGTTACTGTTTTATTTTAGGATCACTGAAAGTAAAAGTTTATGCTTGGGAAAAATGATTGCGTAAAATGTTGGAGGCAGGTGGAGGAGGAGGATGTGTACAGATTGCTTTCATAAAGATTTAGTGTAGAAAGCTTGGTGCAGATTTATCATTTACTCGGGGTTATTGTTGCAATTAAAAGATGCTGAAACGCTTCTCATATTTTTGCACAAGTGTAGCTGGTATCCTTCCAAGATTTTTGACTTAGTATTGGTTATAAATTCTGTACGTTTGTCTGATTCCACCTCACAACTACAAGTCCACGTCAATCGCTAGACGCTTTTCAATCTTTTATCTAAAACACAAGTTCAATGATGCTATAGAAAACCCCTTGGTCCTGCAAGAACGTGCTGAACATACAAAATATTATCCTCTTTATTGTCGGCCTAGGGAAACTCAATTACACAATCGAATCGAATGGCATAAGCAAATTACACAAAACGAATGATTGGAGAGAGGATTTAAAAGGACTCGACTCGAACGCTATGAGGTATTTAGTTAAAGGTCACTTGTGCAAAGAATCTTATTCCCTCTGTTTTGCCTTTATCTCCTCCATGTTTCACATTTAAGACGAAGTATCCTGTAAGTTACTCCAATTCATCTGAGAATGTTCTGTAAATAGAAACGTTTTGATTATAAATTATATAAATTTGGCCAATTGTGGGTCATTATTATCGTCACGTATGTTTGATATTAAAGTTGTAAAGGACTCTACGCGGCAAACAATGTCTGATTAATGGCAAGATGACTCTAAGTTTTGCTTTGTTAATGGTCAATTTGGATATTATAATCAAAGGTGTACCTCTCAGTCTGGGCATGTGGAATTGGACGAAAGATGAAAGTTGGAATCGTTAAGTAAGGAATGATATATCATGATTCTAAATAGAGGAATCATGGAAGGTCCCACATTGTAAGTTAGGTAGAAATATGTCAAGCTTCGACGTGGACACTGGTCTTACTGAATTTATTGGCCGCATGATAAACAATACTTTCCGGAGCTACTTAACGACTGTTTTGGATAGCAGAAGAACGCATGAGAAAGTCAAAAGATAGTAACATGTATATAAAAATTTAATGCATGGATAAGGTAAGAACCGCAGAATAAGTTTGTGTTCAATGATTCTTTACTCGATTGGAGGGCATCGCATTTAAATCTTCTAGAATTTATTTCTTTAGTTACATAAGAATACCTTCAATGACACATAGTTCACTGAGTATTAAGTAATTTTTTCCTGCTGAAATTCTACATAAATCATTTTATCGCCACATGCTTCGAATATTGCAATTTGCTTGAATTATTATGGAATGTTAAGGTGAATGCAAAGCACAATTGTAGTCACAGTATATAAGCATGGCTCCTACTATTTCCAAGATAGTTGCATCTACACGTTACTTACGTTACTGAACCTCAATATGGCTGCTTCCTTTTTCCTGCTAGCATCAAGTTGTTGTCTTTTCATCTCTCAAACATTTGCGGGTGTGAATTCTATAGCATAAAAAAACTTACAATAAAATACCTAATTATAAAACTTAATAGCGTATATATCTCTTTCTTAGAAAATGGTATCCGAGCAACAGAGGGCATAACTGAAGGATTTCACGTGGCACTCACTTTAGCGAAATTATTCAATTATGAACTACGAAAACATTCAATTCCGCGATCCGTATCTGTTGACATGATAGCTGCTATCGGTTCTCATATTGATCCAACGAAACAAAACATTCCAGAAAAGTATGGAAGCCTTCTCAACGACACTGATTTCTTAGCCTGGCAAAGAAGAATTGAAAATGTTTCTTCTAATTTCGGAAGTTGTCCTTTTTATAAGCCTAAACGCTTTTCTGGTTTAAGCGTTTATTGGTCACGTAAGATGGAAATAACCTTTTAAGAACAAATATTTTTAACAAATTTATTTCAGGTGTTCTGCAAAACTTAAATAAAAATACGGACGAGGAACCCGTTCGGGAAGCAAACAGTCTTGATACAGATACTTTTATGACACTTGATAATGCAATGAAACCCATCTACCCAGCCATGTTAGGAAACGTTCAAATTTTGGACTATGCAAATCATGCACCTATAGCCCGTTGGGAATTTGAAAATATCCTTCGAAGTATTAAGGTAATAATTCAAATGCAATAGTTCTTAAGGGTGTCGAGGATAGTATATATTAAACTAAAACTCTAAGAATAGTCTTACGGCGCAACCAATTTAGGCGAATTATTTTTTGCAAAATACGTGATTTGTCCCTATCCAAGGAGAATTAGTTCATTTTCAGTATTTTTTTGGTTTTCTCGTTTTGTACTTTTTCAGTTCTTATTAGCTCACGTTGATCCTTGAGTCATAGTCAAGGAGAGTTGATCATAGTCGGTTTAACTTGAAACATGTACCCGCTAAAGACCATCACACAACAACAGTTGGAAACTGGGTGATATCCGGAAGGGATGCTTTTTTAATTTATTTCATTTTTTCTCAGTTCCACTCAGACTCGAAGGAATCTGAAGGTTTTATAGTTACATTTCTCTTTGGTAAAGATGTAAATGGGTATAAATGTCAGATCGGTATCACTAATGCAGACGCTCATTTAAAAGATTAAATTGGACTTAAATGCTTGGATAATGATAACAATGTAATGCTATATTATCTTAAGCCAAGTAAACTCCAAATAATCTCTTAAATTTGATGATTTTGTTAATTTTTATTTTTATTATAAATCACAAGTATTATATCAATCCAGGATTTTATATGAAAATTACAAGATCTTTTCGGGTCCTTCATGGTACTCGTAGTATTATCCACTCTTGGTCTAAGCGAAACTCTTCTGGGTAGGGTCCATGCTTCTCTGATCTAATATCCCTTGTAATTAAAGTTTCAAGTATCAAGTTTTATTTACTATCCTTCTTTCTTCTTTAAAATTTAATCAGTTTTTGAAATGAGCGTTTAATCAATGTTCTACCTAGAATGTATCTAGATAAGCATATTCATTTTGCAACACCCTTGCCATGTTTCTTGTCTCATTTTTATCGAGCCACTACGTCTGCCTGAATGAAAGCATGTCAGAATACTACGTGCCTCATTTAATTCAATGCATGCTTTCCTTTGTCACAGCTTAAGGCATTCTCCCTTTTTATCCATCTGACAGCACCTGGGGCATTTCCTACTTGCCTAAGTTCAGACTCTTCATAAGAGCTTAGGTTAAATTTCTTTCCCTTCTTTTGATTGTGATTTTTCATAAAAATGCACTCCTCGGCTGTTCTCTTTCGGTTAAACCAAAACATTATGATTTTAAAGCAATAAATAATTCTGTCAGCTAAACAAATATGATATTATGATGTAAGAACTGATTTGAAAATTATGCATGAGAGACGAAATACATTGATATCTCGTCATTGGTTTGATCATTGGTTTAAAATCGTTCGAAATGGGCGTCTTCCGCGTCTATTAAGCATTGAAGTCTCTGAGACCCCGAATTGATCAAGAGCGACACCCCGCATGTAGCCTTTATAAATAATATATATGTGTAACCTATACTCATTTTTAAACCACCCAAAGTTGTGTGTCGATGTGCACAAGAAACCCCCACATGCTTGTTTCACACTCGATACTCTTGGGGATTCAAATCTGGGCTGCCAGAGGTCCCTTCTTTTAGGAGATAAAATTGTGAACATGCCCTGGCAGCCTTATGCGTTTTTGGCTAATGTGCCAAATCCTGTTGACAGGACTAATTCCGTCCAGCATTAAAGGAGTCGTTCTGGTGTCCAACAACCTCTTCTAACATAATTTGGTACATGCTCGAATTTGTTTTTATGCAAAGTCAACAGAAATGATTATCGGTAATCCCATGACATGACACAACATAACCGACCATTACGTTTATTTAATGGTGACGGCGCAGGATTCGCCGCATATTCTCTTAAGCTTCATAACAGGATGGAGTACATATTTGATCTTTTTCTTTCATAATTTTTTCGTCGTTGAGGAGAACATTGCGATATTTTCCAACGCAAAATCGTTCCAGAATTTCAAGGACATAGAGATAATTGAATTGCTTTCAATTGGGGATGAGTTACAGGATTACACCGAACCCAGTCGCGAACAACGCGCCCTTTGATCACATCAGCTGTTTCTTTACATGTTGCTAACGTACGAAAAACGATTATGCTGGTTACGAGTAATTGTGTCAACGATTAACAGATTGTTTTGATCGTGAACCATTCGTATGCAATGCAATTATCCATATTCTTTTATCGCGCGTTCTAAACTTCATCGTGACACCTCGACTAAACTACTAACTGTCCGCAACTGTAAATTGAGTGGTAGTGGGGAACTGGTAGGTATTCTCGTGTTGCTGTGTGACCAATTTGTGCGGAGTCAATTTCTCTCGATATCGAACGGACTGACAGATCTTATGGCTATATTACGTAATATGTGCGTTAATTCACATTGATCCTGTCTTGTATTAAACGTTTTCGATCATTTCAATGTTTTTCATGCTGATTTGAGGATTGACTTCTGAGATTAGCTATCGATGTATTTTCAAAGAAATTCATTCATGATTTTGTTATTTTTTCAACATTTGTTTACTTGTTTTAGAATCTAAAGAAGACGATCAAGAGTAGAAGCTCTCATATCAAGAATGGTAACGCCAATATGTTATTAGATTTTGCGCTGTATGCTATTGATGTTTTGGAACGAGAAATCAACAATGCGCTTGATGAAAATAATGTTTCCCTTCCATTATAAGTGATTTTTGGTTCGTCTGGATTTACAATTGTAATAAGAATTTAAAATATATATTAAGGAAGCATTAGAGTTTTGTGTCGTTTATTTTACAAGTTTTATTTTATTTACACATTTCCATGTAACTCATGCATAAGACAAACTGAATACCAAAGGACACATAAACTTTGGCCTCCGGTGTCTGACGTGTTAACCAAGTCTAGTCGAAGCCATTTGCCAGCTGAGTTTTGTAATAAATGTAAGAGTTATACTTTCAAATTCATCAACGAAACTTCGAGTAATAAAAATAACAATTCTCTCAGCATCCATATTATTTAATTTATTCGAGGTCGAAGTTGGACATTTTCTTTCTGTAAAATTTTACAGAAAACAAAAGCAAGTCCTAGCTTCACATATATATGCGAATTATATTGTATGAAACTCCTTTAGTAATTTGAGGTAGTTGCGAGCGAGCCTTGGCCAACCGCAAACCGTCCTTAGATTTTCTCCTGTTTTTCTTATTGATGTGAATGTTTGTTTGGCATGTTTGTTTGTCCAAGGATCTACGATAATATCTACAGTTCCGATAGTGCGTTGCTGTCCTAAAGGATATAATGTGGATTGAAATTCTCGCTACTAGAGCTACCTTAATTCAATTTTTAAATTTGAATTAAAAAATTCAACACTGCAAGAAAGTATTATGGCTCTCCAGACCAGTATTTAACTCTTGTTAGATAAACAAAAAATCACATACAGTGTCGGACAAAAGTCAACGGTAGTACCTTATATTGAGGTTCTGGTTGATTTGAAGCTTTAATCAAAAATCCATTGATGCGCATTTTGTCAGTAATGTAAATATATTTATAAAATAACAAAAACAAAAACTTTTCTTAACAAACTTAAAGAAAAATTCTTAAAAACATAAAAATTGAATGGACAAAAGTCTACGGCAGTCAGTGTTGGCTAACTTATACACAAAGCATTTCCAATTAAACCGAACGGTATTTCTTTAATATTTGTTTATTTGCTCTTATTGCCATTCAGCACATGTGCAGCTGCAACTTTATATAGTTTTATCGCTAGTTTCGAAACGTAAGGGCTACAAAATTTCATCGCGAAAAGAAATTTCTAGTGATGTGCGAAATTTGGTCATCCATATAAAAAAGACAATATATCGTGCTCGAAATTGCAAAATTATTGAAACTAAACCGAAGTTGAGTGTATATCATTATCAAAAACTTTGATAACACTGGTTCCATTGAAAATAAGCCGCGATCTGGTCGACCGAAAAAGCTTTCGCGCAGAGACACTAGTTACATTTTAAGAGAAGTGATTAAAAATCCGAAAATAAGTGCGCCAGATTTGGCGAAACAATTGGCTATGGTAAGGCAAAATAATGTGCATGCAAGGACAATCGCCAGAGCATTAAACTCTTATGGGTTTCAAAGCAGAACTCTACGTAAAAACCGTTAATATCCGCCAAAAATCGACTTCTGCGCCTAGAGCTCGCCAAAGATCATATTGACAAGGATATTGATTTTTGGAATCGAATCCTTTTTACGGATGAGTTGGAATTCAACATTTTCACGAGTGATGGACGCGTTAAAGTATGGAGGAAATAAAATACAGCTTTAGAGATCAAAAATTTGACTCCTACTGTCAAGCATGGTGGAGGCAACGTTATGGTTTGGGGGGCCATAGCTGCATCTGGGGTCGACAGATTGGCTTTTATTGAAACTACAATGGACAGCTATATTTATAAGAACCTGTTGGAACAACATTTGAAGCCATCAGTTGAGAAGTTGTGCCTTGGAGAGAGATGGATTTTCCAACAAGATAATGACCCGAAGCACACAGCACTTTTCGTCAAGAACTGGTTGTTGTACTACGCTCCCAGGCAGCTGAATACGTCTCCCCAAAGTCCGGATTTGAACCCAATAGAGCACGTATGGGAACTTCTGCAGCGGAAAATTCGAAAAGTCCGCATAACAAATAAAAATTTGTTGAAGGACGCGCTCATCGCAGAATGGGAGAAAATTACATCCGCTGAAACTGGTTATTTAGTCACCTCTATGCCCCAAAGACTGCAAGCAGTAATTGATGCTAAAGGGGGTCCAACCAAGTATAAAAGCAGCAAATAATTTTAAAAACTTCAATACCTTTAGTTGGAAATTCTTTGTGTGTAAGCCAATCAGCACTGAATGCCGTAGACTTTTGTCCATTCAATTTTTAATGTTTTTATGAATTTATCTTTAAGCTTGTTAAGAAAAGTTTTTGTTTTTTCATAAATATATTTACGTTACTGAAAAAATGCGCATCAATGGATTTTTGATTAAAGCTTCAAATCAACCAGAACCTCAATATAAGGTACTGCCGTAGACTTTTGTCCGACACTGTATTTCTGTAACGCAGAATAAGGGCGACGGAATTTTTACATTTTACGGGAAATAAAATTTTTAAACTCAAAATTTAGGAATTCTTTTTGTTAACTCAGTTGCATATCTTATTTGAATTATTTCTTATTGTATTATTTGAATACATGTTTTTTTTGCCAATGTGCCTAATTTTTTGCAATCGGCGTTGAATAAAACATTGACAGATTGATCAATGAATTATTGAGTTGAAGATATTTGCAATGGGTTTGTGCATATTTCAGCAATGCAATACAAAAGTAACGAGGAACATTGAACTAAACAAGCCAACATTATATTTCCTATAGTTTTCGATTTTGAAAAATTGCATGAATTCAGTTTTATTCCTAATAAATTTTCAGAGAACATGATTTAATATTTTGAATCGCCTTACAATTCCCACACCATAGAGGGTTTGTAACACCGATCAACGAAGCGTTTGAAATTTCTAGCAACATTTTTGATGTAAAGTTATCTGTAGATATTTCGTTTCAATTTAATTTACTAAGTTAAACCTTTCAGAAAACACATGCCTTCGAATCACGTACTGTTTTCTGTACGCAAGTGCCTACATTCCCGTGTTCTTCTTTGTCCTCCTCCTGGTTTTCAAATTGCCACCTCTGCTAGACATTTATATATAAAATTTTATTTTTAGTTATTCTGAGAAAGGATGGAATCAGTTGTCCAGCGATATCATATGATCTGACCTGTAGGCCATTTGGTTGGGTGTTAATGTGAGGCTGTGCGTAATTAAAAGGTCTAGCGGTCTGCAATCGCACTCAAACGTACATCATTGTTTGTATATTGATTAGAGGAGATAGTATGGAAGTTGTAGACTTTATATGGCGGCGCATTAGGTGTGCTCCAATCAATTTTTGATATTATGAAGATATCGTCTGATTTTGGCAAAAAGTGTCAATCAGGTACTTAAATCGTCTTGCCACAGAATTTCGTCAAAAGTATTCGAGTATTTATTTGGAAAATGATGGAGCGACTGGTTTATAAATCAAATTCTACTGTTTTGTACTCACGCTGATGAGTTCATGAGCGAAACGTCAAAATGTGGAAGAACTTCATGTGGTTCCAGCTATCAATAGCCCATTAGTTTTCCTAATCCCACGTCGGGTTTAAAAAGAGAGTAGAAGAGAGTGCTCACAGATAAATATTGTGTACAGTTGATTGCAACAAATGAAATGAAAATTGTTCATTTTACTGATGATATACGTGGAAATCACAAGGCGGAGGTGTAATAATCACAAAAACACATAAGTAGGCAGCTAATACAATCAAATAACTAACGCTTTGCGTCGAGTAAAGATTTATGAAACGACCAGATTGGCCGGCAGTACTTAGACTGTCGATTGTTCATTGTACCAAGCTGGCAATGTATTTAAAAAGTATCTCCTAATACCAGAGTCGACCGTTAGACTAATTAGAAAAACCCAACTAGTTTTTTTCAGTATCTTACCTTCTTGCTCGCTCTCCTTCCCTAGATCGAGAGTAGTTGTACTGTTGCTAAAAAAATCGATAATGTGCTGGATGAACTTCTCTAAATCGATACTTACTTTTCCAAACAACTTTAACTTCGTCCTGGAACGATGTGAATAAACTATTAGGTAGGTTCCTTCGTTTAATACTGCATTTTATTGAAGTCATTTTATTACCTAAGTTTATGTATAATATTTGCAACATTAAAATATTATCTTAGTTACACCGATGGTATTTCAATGCCCTTTATAATTTCCTGTTCACTCCTCTCCAGACACATACATAAATATGTTTGTTTTTGCATTGCTGTAACATGTAATTTTTATTCATTAATATTTTATTTTGTTTTTTGTTTTTCATCTTGCATATTTTGTGCATATACAAACCTAAATATATTGTATATTTGTATATGTATAATGTAAATATAAATTTCATCCATTGAACAATTTCAAAGTTTTATTTTGATAACTTAATTTTTACTAAACAGTGATCACGGTTACAGACTTCTCAGTGTCATTGTACAAAAGAAATTCTCAAAAGACATGCATTCATTTACAAAGGTTATAGAATTTTTAGTAAAATTTCTAATGAAAAAATGTTAAACAATAAAAATAAAGCATTAAAAAAATCATAATGAAAATGTACAAAGTCTTAACATTGATATTTTAAGGTAGACTTGATTTGTTGTGAGATTTAATATTATAATTGATATTTTGTACTTAAATTTAATATATTCCAGCCTCAATATATTAAATTTCAGTCACAGAAAGTTTTTAGTATATGTTACACAATAATAGCTCTTTCACATTCTTAATTTATTTGTTATTTTGATTTAAATATATTTATGTATTTTGTTATCTATTTAATTTATTAAATTTAATTTTGTTATTATTATTAAGTTTCTTTTTATTTTTAAAATTTCTTGTTTTACTAAAAATAATTTTTAATTGCTTAGAGGATATGTTGGAATTTTACAATCTTTTTTTTTCATGTGATTATTTATAATTATTTCTTTAAAATATAATTACTGAAAGATTGATTTTAAATGTTAGAGAAAATGTGATGGAATACAACATATTTAAGCATTTGATCGAAAGTAAATTTGAACGTTAAATAATTATTTAAATTATGGTTTGGAAAGTTTTTATGTTGTTCGGAACATTAAGCTCAATTCTTGTTGTTTGATGATACCAAGTCTGAAACAAACCAAAAGGAAAGAGAGATTAGTGTTTTTTGAACAGAACTTGCGGCAATGTGGTTTTGTTTCAACAAATGCAGCTTAAAAAGCTTTATGAGGGTTAAAATTGAGCCATGATAACTGAGGCAATGTTCTCAAGTCTGATGTGAAAACATCCTCCCACACACCTACACAAAAAATATCCTATAAAAGCTTAAATTGTACTTTTCCCGAGGTTGGCTACTGAATTTCATATTCTATGCATACTGAATCGTCAGGCAAATGGCAGCTAACGAACAGCCGTTGATAATGAACATTCTTATATTTACTTTTCACAAACTATTCCTTATAACATACAATCAACATACAAAAATTAATATGTAATACTTTTTGCCATAGAAAAAACTCTGCAAACAATGAAATTCTCTTGAGCATGTAAAGGATAAAAGTTGTCTCAACATGAATGAGGGATATCATTTGTCTTGAAAAGTGTCCTGCATCCACTGAATAATGTTTTTCTTCATAATGTAGTTATGTTTTATGATTCTTTAATCTTGGCGTTGAGCAGTTTATCCTGCCGCCAGCGTATGTAACACAACAATAAATGATGGTTATTTTTCACTTAATATCATGCCAAGAAAAGTGTTTCTGACAGCATAAAATCCTTTGCGATACCAAAGGATAGCTGTCTTAGAAGAAGAAGAAGCTGCATATAAATAAAGAAAAAACCCTACAACAGTGAAATATGTTTAAAATTTTACTTCAAACTAATAGAAATGTTTTACCCTCTTGGCTTCGTAAAGTTGCAGCTTCAAATCAGACTTTAACAACTCCTATTTCTTCAAAATAAATATCTAAGAGAAGTAGTTACATATCCTCGGGAAGCAAATTAATTGAGATGTAACCCAACGGATATGAAAAGTTTAAACAATGTTTCCCATACACTCTTATACAGGCTACAAAAAACTGGAGCAAGTAAGGATGTCATCTAGGAACTTTTAATCCGGACATTTGCATACTCGTACAAGAAAAGGGAACCGTAAATCAACTTACCTGGCCATTTTTTATCTCGCATCCCGACAACGCTGCTTGGAGCTCTTTTCACTATGCTGTGTTCGTTGGCCACGTCAGTTTGATGATCGTTCAGTTCGTTACCATTGATGTTGTCTAGTTGCTCTTCCAGTTGTCGCAAGGAGTTGCTAGGAGCTTTTTTACCACGTACACCCACAAACTTTCCCCGAAACTCCATGGGCTGCTTTTTACCGCGCATACCGAAAAAACCAGAGTTCTGTTGTTAAAATTAGAAACAGGGTGAGGTGGAAGAACATTTTAAGACATTGTGTATTTCTTTAAATCTATGCTTGAAATGCTGATAAGCTCAATACAAGTTGGAATGGGATATCATACGCAAATCCTTGTAGCTTCAATTGAAAAAAAGTGGTATTTTCAATGCATGCAAGTACGAGTGCCTGAACGAACTCTTTAAATCGCATTACAGCCGTAAAATAGAATGAATACACAAAATCTAATTTTTAAAATAGTTTTCCACAGAACGCTTGCAGTCAAATTTAATTTTTACATACCAGAGGTTGTTTCTTCCCGCGTATCCCGAAAAACTGTGCCAACGACGACCGCTTCTGTGCTTCAAGTTGCGCCGACACATCCTTCTTACCACGCATCCCTAAAAAACCCATTGGTGCCCGTTTGTCCTCTTCAACACTGTCAAAATTATAGTCGATTGCTTTTTTGCCACGCATGCCTAAAAATCCACTTGGGGCTCGTTTGTCCATTGAATCCCAGTCGTCATACAGTGGCTCATCATAAAGCTTTTTGCCTCGCATCCCGAAAAATCCAGACGGCGCTCGCTTATTATAGTCTTCGGTATCCATTGCATAAATGTGATTAATGTCGTTCAACAATTTGTCCTCGTTGCGGACATTCTCATAGTACTGTGCATTGTCGCCGTTCATATTATTTGTGTCGTACAGCAGGTCGAGGAGATCCTTTTTGCCACGCATTCCTGAAAATAATAAAACATTTGCGATGCATTCTACATAGATAAGTTTCAACGAAAAGCTGTAAGAGGTTGATATTAAAAATTTAATTTCGAATTGATTTCCATGTTTGTTGCACTTATGTTTGTCCTTACTTGACGATTTTCGCTATTCAAAATGGGTTAGATATTAACAGATAAGTGGGTCGAATTTGGTAAATTTCTATTTAACTTATTCGGAAACAGCCTTCAGACGACCGTTCATATTGGTATATACTAGTTTCTCAAATGCCTTAAGGATTTCTTTCTAAGAACAGTAAATCAATTGTATCATATACGAGTATATTAGCCGAAAGTAATGTATGATACATTATTGACCGAAAATTTAATGGAGAGATGTTTTGGGACCGATTTTTCCTCATGATTGAATCATTTATGTGAAAGGATGAGGATCAAAGTTGTTTTCTAGCAACTGAATTTGCAGACAGCAACAAAAACCAACTCGTGAATTTCAATGTTTAAAGCGTAAGCGAAGACGCAAAAGATCTCTGTAAAAATTCCAACAAGATTCAGGATATCTACGGAAAACACAATGTTTATAGGTTCATATAAACTCTTCAAATATATTAGGAGCGGAAAAAGTCATTGTGTGACATAAATAGTTTCACTCAGATAAATATAGAAGACTTGGTTGCGCCTACATTCAAACTTGATTTTATCAACTAAGGTTTGTAAGAATATCTGAGGACGAATAGCTCGAGTTGGTGAATATTGGAGAATATGCTTCAAAAACCCAGCAGGTTTTTTTTAATTTATACATTTCTACTCTTTGTATTGTCATTGAATTGAACCTGGCAGTCATTAAAGATGGATCCAATGACTAACTTCTATCAAATACTTATACAAATGTTTGCTATATTTCTGACAGCCTAACTAAGAGTTCAAAATTTACTTTCGTAATATCTTCAATGAATTGATATTCAATAGGATCAATATTGATTATACCATCAAATACACATTACGAGGTCTAGTTATTAAATAACGAGACTGCGCGTCTAGAGGGCGCCGTAGAGGGGTGGGGAAAAACGAGATGTGCGTTGGGTATCTAGATATCTTGTCTATGTACCTACCAAAACACGTTCTCGTCACTATTATTGTATTTGTGCAGTAACGGTTTGAAACGAACGTGTTTTTTTCTCGTGCCATGTGTGACGAAAAACAGGAGCAACGTATCAATCTCAAATTTCTCGTTAAATTGAAAAAAGCTCCGACTGAGTGCTAGAAATTGTTGCAAGAGGCCTATGGGGACAATTCTCTATCTCGTGCGCGTGTTTTTGAGTGGTGTAAGCGTTTCAGTGAGGGCCGAGAGAGCAGTGAAGATGCCCAACTCCCAGGTCGCCCTGTCACTGTTTCAACTCCGGAAATAGTGACCAAAATCAACCAAATTGTGCATGCAGATCGTCGAATGAGCATCCGGGTGATTGCCGAGGCTGTAAATGCCGATAAAGAAACGGTTAGACAAATTTTACACGAGGAATTAAACATGACAAAAGTCTGTGTGTAGTTGGTGCCAAAAAACCTGACTCCTGACCAAAAGCTCTTGCGTCAACAGGTCTGCTCAGATTTCCTTCAAAGGATAAAAAAAGATTCCGGACTGATGAAAAACATTATTTCTTGCAACGAAACGTGGATTTTTCAATAAGATGTTGAAACAAAGCGGTAATCGATGCATTGGAAGTCGCCTGAATCGGCCAGAATCAAAATAGCAAGGATGTCCAAATCAAATTTCAAGGCAATGTTGATGGTTTTTTTCGACATTAACGGTATCGTGATGACTGAATGGCTTCCAGAGGGTCAGATTGTAAACTAGACTTACTATTTGTCAGTTTTGGCAACACTACGAGAACGAGTTCGTAAGAAACGGCCCGAGTTGTGGAAGAACAACTCGTGGATTTTGCACCAGGACAACGCACCTGCCCATAACGCGCTATCTGTGAATCTGTGAATTTGGCCGGTAAGCGCACCCTAGTGCTCGAACACGCGCCGTACTCACCAGATTTGGCATCCTTCGACTTTTTTTTGTTTCCGAAGAAAAAATCTGCTTTGAAAGGGACCCGATTTGAGTCGATGGAAGCGGTAAAGCAAAAAACGGCAGAGCTCCTGAAGGCCCTCACCAAAGAAGACTTCCAGCATTGCTTCGATCAATAGAAAAAACCTATGGAAAGCTGTGTGACGAGGAAAGGGGAGTATATTGAAGGGGAGCATTCGAATGTAGAATAATTTTTATAATAAAACCCTTTTTCGCAACCAGTCTCGTTATTTGATAGCCAGACCTCGTAAATGTAATCATTAAAAAAGTGAAACCAATTTTACCATAAAGAAAGCAGTTTTGATAATTGTATCATATGAAATCAGATACATTTAGACATTGCCCTGGGCTCTCAATGGGATAGTACTTGGTTCCAATTATCCCGATGCGTCGTTTTTTGTAAAGAAAACTTTTTGTAGAAGGGAAATATATACAAAGTTCCGGGAAGATGCGCATCAACTTACAATTTTGTATGCAAACACAAGATTCAATAATTCACATGTGATATTACACCAGAAATAGTTTTCTCACATAAATTCAAGTTTAAAATCGCTAGCTTTCGTGATCTCTCCGTTCACCTACTTCGTTTCATTTCTAAGTTCTCTATCATAGAAAGCTCATTATATTCGCATCTATTTTATCATGGCTTCCAGTATTTACGCTATAATTCAAGGCATTTTGTCATACTCAAGCAATAGAGAAGCATTCATGGAAGAAATCCTTTCAAAATTTTTCAGACAGTAAAGCAGAAGCTTCAAACAACTAAACGTGTTCCACGCTTGAAAGGTGTCAAAATATGTAAAGATAAAGAAAAGTTCTTTACGCAAAAATTATACGTAGAAGAATAGAAAAGATACGTAGAAAAGTATTTGAAAACCAAAAGGAACAACAACCTGATTTTAAAACCTGAATTGAAGCCTGAATTAAATTTTTTCAAAAAGAAAAAAAGAAAATATTGCTATACCTTTATAAAGCACATGATTTCATCAGGTTATGTACAACAAACAGCATTTGGTAACTCACATGTTATAATTTTGATTAAATGTATTGCCTTGTTTTTGATTATAGCCTGAAAAATTCCGGATACACGTCCAACTCATTTTTTGAATGTGGATGTGTTTTTTCGCAATTTTCGAGGTGTTAGAACCGTGAAGAAAGGTGTAAGAGCAAACAATTTTCGATACCAAAGGCTAACGGGAATGTGATTTGGCCAGAACTACGTTTGATCATGATGATTGCCACGACGATATCACATGTAGGTCGGCCGATAGCACAGCTCGGTGGGCGGATACGGAGGCTACAGAAACGCGTAGGAAAATTCCTGAGATCATTCATATCCCTTGACCAATGTTTTCAAGAAAGTGTCACGGCAGACCTAAACTACTTGCATTTTTTCTATCTCTGTCTCAGAGAAGCTGCTGGAGAGTGTTAGCGCTGTATGTACTGATGCTTTGACTTGGGTGAAAGAAGAGACCGCAATGGCTGTTTTTTGGATTTCAATGTACTGCAAGTAATCATTTCATATTTTAATTGAATATTTTTTATGGATACAAATATTAATAGAATGTGTAATGCGCGCATCTACGCCCCCTTTTTTCCTATCCTATCACCCTATCAAACTCAACTTCTATCCTTCGCTATATAAGGCTCCACTGGTAGCCCGTTTATCAATACCATATGTTATTGAATATATTATTGAATGTATTGAATATTATATTGAATTATTAGTTGCACTAGTTGCACAGTTGCACTAAAACAAGGGATGTAAATTTGGAAAAAGGACACTTTACTCTAGTTTTTGGTCCAGAATGATAGCAATCGCCGATGATGGTACAACGTCGAAACAAAGTCCGTGAACGAAGAAGAGAAAAAAGATGAAAAGAAAGCGTGAGGCGAAGAACGAATGAAAATCGTCCAGGAGATCAACAAATAATATTTCGATCCTTGTCGAAAACACCGGAAAAAATTGTTAAAACAACTTCAGTTAGTTGTAAACGTTATAACTGGGTGCAATAATTAAAAGATTTTCGGCATGTAAGGTTGGTCTTTCCTGTTATTTATACAGACAAAAAGTTACAAAGCCGAATTAGAATACCTACGTAGGCATCTAGTTGTTGCGGGAGGGATTAAATTTCGATGATTTTTAGGCTGAACAGGCTAAATCGATCAGAAAAGGAATTGGTCGAATCCAGAAATAGTAAGTTCGACCTGCAACAGTTCTTGTATGACATATTGAATGTAATAACGTGTATCTTGGACGTGAACAAAATTGGACGTGGAGGGTTTATTTGACCGTAGTTATCACCCCTAAAGTTTTTACCCCAATAAGACAATCTGGCAATTTAGTCCAGTACCGAAAATCGTGAAAAAGTATCCTTGAACAGTAGGCAACTGTGCCCACGATGAGTAACTTTTGTTACTCATCAAAATTTTGACAACTAATTATTTTTAATTTAATTGTTTATTATACTAATATTATATTTATTTTATAATACTAATTTTATTATATTAATTTATTTAGTTGAACTTAGTTTTCATGGAAAAAATACTGTAAATATGTTCTATAAAGTTCAAGTGTGTATATTTATCCTATTCAAAGTAATTTTGCTCAATATAAGCGTTAGCGTTAAGGCGTGAATGACCAGTGCTATCTCTATGATGAATATTAAGTATTTTTCCTGTAACTTTTGGCCATTCATTTTTATACTTTGCGTATATAACTAAATTTATATTGCAGGAAGAAGAAACTTACGAATTAGTCTCTGTGGTAGTAATAAACGCTTTTATGGAAGACAAAATGTTAACACGCTTCAATTATGCAGTCCTTTGTAAATTTTCATCATGTTGAATTCTAATCATGTCTCGCAGGAGGTTGCCGAATACATTTATTCTGTTCGAAATTTCTACAACCGCCTACGACAGTTTGAGGATAGAAATTTCATTTATTTTGGAGAGACTCTGTAGTTAGGAAAATAGAGTCCTGACAATAAAGAGGCTAGAAGGTTTTTTGTGTGTTTTCTAGTCCCACTTTTTTGATTCTCGAATATGGAATTATAAGATTTTGACGGATGTCAGTTAAAGAGCAAACAATTGCCATTATTTAAGGAGGATACCTTGCGATTGATTTCAATTTTCTAATCAATTTACTTACTTACTACTTGCCATATTCTACATCTTTCAAGTTGTTCCAACACGTCGACTTGGCGAATTCTCGCTTATGAATTCCTAAAAAAATTTTTTTGTTTTATAAACCAAAGTCTGAATCTTTTGATTGCTAGGTACAAAGTGGTTTTACAGTTGAGATTCAGGCGAAACGCATAAGGACACACCTATAAAGTTACCTCACAACATTTGTGTATATTCCTTGCATAAATGTGGAATGAAATTCAAAACTGTCACTCCGAAAAATTTCCGTAAAAGTAATAACCTGAAATACCCCTGAAATTAATAGGCTTAACCTGAAATATTTGAAGACGTCACAAAACACCCTTTGAGTTTAGCTTCCAGTATTGCTGATTGCTGGGTTCAAACAATGTTTTATTTTACGCGAACAAGAGATAAGGACGAAGAAAAAATCACTCAACAAAATTAAATCCTACCATAATTATTTGTTATTGACTGATTCCTTGATTGTTAGTACTCTGAAAATATTATCACTATTTACCTCTGCAATATTTCGTTGAGTCATTTGTATGAGATCGAATGATTATACTATTTAACAACAAATAAAACATTCAATAAACCTTAAAACATTGCAGTCCGAAACAACATTAATTAATCGGATTGCCTTTAAACGTTTCATCATTATTTTCGAAACAAAAAATATTTAAAAATGTAAAACGTTTCGATTGTAGCCTATTGAAAACACACAATTAAAATATTTGCATCATAAAATTACTATTTTCTCACTTTTACTTAATGACACAGAAATTGAATTGGAATTGAATTTCAAAATAATTATGAGCTTTTTATGATGTGGTCGCATAAAGTTTACGATTTATTTACGTAATAATAAAGTATGAATATTAATCTCCGGTTATATCTCTGCTTGTTAATGTAAAGGACTTAAAAGCTAACAAGGGGTAGAAAATCGAATTCATGAGGGTGATGCAAGCATGGTTACAATCCGAGTATGGGTATCATTTGTATTGCATGTATTTAACAGTGGTCGTAATCTTCTTAGTAACAATAATAAAGTAATGACAGAATTGTTTTATTCATTCGAATTATTTTTGTTATGCTGCATTCTTAATCTGAATAGTTATATTTATAGTCGTAATATGGTAAAAAATAGTGATGAATGTGTTAGTAAGCTAGGGTTGTTAATAATTTTAACAAAGTCATGGTAATGTTACATGTCGCAGAAATGTTACGAGCTCCTGAAGTGGACAAACAAACAAGCAGACACTTTATAGTGGAAATACAAGAGTCACGGTACTTTGATATCTAAGCAGCCAATAAACAATGACAGTTAGTCATGACGGTGCGCCCTGATAACAAGCGAATTAGTCCGTTCCGCGAGAAGTGCGTTGTTGTCGGCCAATAAACAATTTTCATACGTAAATGAGCAAATCTAATCAAACAAATAGTCATTGGAGATAATGGGTATAACTTCAGATGGATAAAAGGGAAGAATATCAATTATTGGACAGAAAAGTTAAGTATGAACAGCACTGAAGGAGACTCAATAATTCAATACAAAAAAGACATGGCGAGCAGTTGGCAATCAGCGCATCTCAGAAGCGGTAGATAGTCCGCAAAACAAATGCAATATGATTAGTGATAAGAAGACAGTGATAGCCAGTAGCGTAGAAATGTTTCTAGGGAAAAAAGAAAGTAAATTCAGACCAAGACAATATTGAATACGAGCGCAAAACTAGTAATATTTATAAATTAATGCAACTTTTGAATTTTGTACTGTGTTGCAGACCTTTGAATTTTGTGTTTGACTTAACAAACAGGAAATCGTCTAATACATAATCGCCGTGAAATCATTGTTGATTCACATATAAAACCGATCAATAATATGTCAAAGGTTTTACTCAAGTTTTATTCAAGCCAAACTATAGTTTCTTTCTGAATCATTGAATTTTTCGATGCAATTCCATTAAATATTTCAAGCTGTAATAATTTTCAGACACAATGACTACTTTTGAAAAAAGACCAATAACATTAAAGCCAATAAATTTTTGAATAGATCACAGTCAGTTGAGACGAGTTTTAAATTTCACATGACATTCATTTTCCACTAAACAAAAATGAAAATAAAAGCTCATCATTTTTTCTTATTCACATCGACCAATACACTCGAATGTTTTCCAAATATCCACGAACACAAATAAAGAAGGGATCTACGTGACTGTAAATATTGACGAGCTGGATGCGGACATAAAAAAAAGTCACCCTAAGCAAGCTCCGGTAGATGAAGGTGAAAGTGAATGGAATTCGCCCATGAAATATCTCGTGGTATGTCATATCCTTTCAGCCACTTGTTTGTCGTGTACACATTAAAAGAATGTGAAAATGAACGTTCAATTCTCAAGTGCATCTTGTTTGCAAATTCTCTTTCATGTTTCATTGTTTATTCTTTTTGAATACTTTCTTTTATTCTTCTGCCCATAAAAGAAATTTGATCAAATCTCAGTTATAAAAGGATAGAGAGGCGTGCTTCTTTGTGATGTCCTATTAAGAATTTTTGTTTTTGAAATCAAGGTTTGAATCCTTTAGAAATTGCTTCAGGAAAAGAATGGCTAGTCAAAAGTGACTAAGAGGTGTACTCTCTTGTAAACTCAATTAAAGGATTTTGTGCATAATCCCATCGAACCGTTGCAGTGGAAGAAAAGTGAACACACCCTTCCAGTTCTGAAAGTAATAAAACAAAGTGTTTCTATCCTATATGGAATAAACGTAATTACTCGCATATCGAGCGTTGCATACAAAATAAAACTTACCTAAGAATCCCTGCGGACCTCTCTTATTGTTTTCTAGTGCAGCATCTATGAAGAGCTTTTTTCCTCTCATCCCAAGAAATCCCGACGGTGCTCGCTTTGGGAATTGACCCTTCATAAACCGAAGTGGACTATTTGGATTATTCAGTAAAAACTTTTTCCATTTCATCTCGGGCGTCAAGTTCTCGTCGAATTGTTCACGTCGCACAAAATCAGAATACTCATAGTCCTTTTTCCCACGCATTCCTAAAAATCCACTGGGCGCTCGCTTGAAGAGTGATAGTTCCGGCAAATTTCTATGAAGGAAGCGTAAGGAAAAGTTAATCGAAATTTGATATGTGGACATGTACATATAACATCACATGCATTACGTATGTTAACGGTATGGATTGAATTTTAATCAGATTAAAATTTTGGGCTCAAACTAAATAATTTGTTCTATTGCAGGAACAATAATTACAATCAAAAGGATTGTGATATGTTTGTACCGTGAGGGAGTTTTTCTCATGAACAAAATGAGGGAAAAAAATAATAAAAATTAAATAAACTAAATATGAAAATTTCAAAGGAGGAAATAAACTGAATACAAACAAATTTTAACTAACCTAAGCCTGCACCTTGTAAATTTTTTTAAATCAATCAATCGTAGCATAGTCGTAGTAGTAGTAGTAGTAGTAGTAGTAGTAGTAGTAGTAGTAGTAGTAGTAGTAGTAGTAGTAGTAGTAGTAGTAGAAGTAGTAGTAGTAGTAGTAGTAGTAGTAGTAGTAGTAGTAGTGATATTAGTAATTACAAAAATAATAGTAGTACAGTGATAACTTTCTTTTGGACTCCCAGCGGTAACCGGGCTACCGACTAAACAGCTAGGGCTGTACCCAACCTGGAACTGCTTGTTATTTTGCTTCAAACTAGGCCTCTTTGGATGATAAAGAGTGACAATAAAAAATACTAAGAATAATTGTATTAAAAATAAAAGTGTACAATTATAGATACTGTATATCTACAATAAGATAGCAGAAGTCACTACTTCGAATCCGGCACAACATATCGACGTTTTTTTTGAGTACTTTCATAGATAGAAGATAAAAGTCTGACGCTGACAAAACGGTTGTGAAGTTTTTTCTGGAAAACTGAAAAGGACTCGAGAGTTTTTGTAACTTGCAACATGTTGTTTGTGAAGCTTAGTTCATAGAATTTTTGCTTCCTATTATTCCGTTCAGTATGTTGAAGTATAAAATTTATTGAAAATGAAATTTTGGCCACAGTATATTTCACAAATGGTTAAAAAAATTACATCTCACCTTATTCTGTGGGACATGTGAACAAATAGGGGCAAATGTGGGTATAGATGAGATAAAATATGACGTAGCGAGGCTGTTTATTTTTAATAAATTTCCGGACGACGGTTGTACCAATAGCGGAATTCCGCTCCAGGACGGTAAAGCAAGTATTATTTGTTTAAATTTTTATCTGCCTGATCGATTTTTATTAACAATAACACATGCGATAGCTCTTGACAACCGTTCTGACAAATCATTGCATTACATCCTTCAACACAACTGATGATTTTTATTCAACTATGCGAATTAATTAATTTTAATTCTTTTAAGACATTTTCTGGGTATTTGGTGACTCAATCTAAATATATATATTGCCATCCCTCATGAAATGGGTGAAGAGGATCCCTTTCAACGTGGCACCATTGAACGTCCCCTCGACTACTGATTACGATCAAAAGCAAAATTCTGTCGGTCTTTGTCAGTAGCAGAAATCTCGATCATCGCATGTTTTGTTCGAAATCAATTTTCTAATCTCTCGATCTTTCGAGCTACTCGTACGATTGGAGATGGTAGGGTTTATCGAACTTGATGTGTATCGCAACAGTTCTAAAAAGATCTTAACCAATATTGATATAATCACTCCATTCTGCTGCTGAAATTGATGAAAGCATGAGTGAAAAGCCAAGCGAATTATCGAATTTTTTTTCAATCAAAGCATATCCAGATAAAGAAGACAAAACTATGAAATCGATGGCTAGGATAAATAGATTAAGAGATTGGCATTGACACTCTTCTTTTGACTTCTAGACAAGACTTGAATGAATACAATAGAAATATTTACGAAGAAGAATTTGAACTGGAACTCGGTATTGAACTGCCAAAAAACACGTTTAAAGTAAAGACAATGGTGTACTTTAAGGAAATTTCAATAGGAAAAATAATAAAGCGTTCGAAAATAAAATGCTGACAACCAACCCATTGTTCCAGCATAAGTAGGGATATGGTGAAATATGCTCTGATGAAAGGCATATATTCAAAAACACTTTGCACATCTCCTCAAATAAATATTTACAGTACAGAGACAACCATCACTAGCGAAAAATCTTATTTTGAAGAAAACAAGGACCAAGTTTTCTCCAAAATGTGAATGGGAGATCCTTTTCAATAATCTCATTTCATAAAACACACGGGTTTCGATACTTTGATTTATTATAGGGGGACTTAATGTTTTTCGCTGAGTTTAAGATCCTTTTTTCCAAAAAGACGAAATACGTTCCTACGTGTTCCAGAAATATCTCACTGGTATTTTAGGTTCCATGTCATACCAGCCGTTTCAAATGAGCATGCATCTGCTTGAAGGCTAATTTACGGGTACAACTTTGGAAGAGTCAAAGCCAAACCCCCGTAATATCTTTATCTTTATTGAAAGTTTTCTCTACCTCACGAGCTCCCTCAAAATCAGTCTATGCAAAGTTTGAAAGCAGAGTTTATTAAATTTCCCCACTGTAGTGAAACATTGATTGGGAGTTCAATTCAAAAGTAAATCAATCACAACGAATAGAGCAAAAAAAAATGACCCAACAGATTGACTGCCTCAAGACATGCAAAGCTGTTAACTCATCACTCTCGCATACCATCTGCAATCTGCTTGCTTACCTCATATAATCCATGTCGCTACTATAACTGCCACCACTATAATTCGCTATCAGGTTCGAAATCGGTGAATCCGTTTTATATAGCACGTTGTTACTTTTATTGGACTCATCGTCAACGTTAGTGCTACGTTTGCCTCGAGATACCTACATAAAATAAAGTTGGAAACAGGAGAAAAAGTGAAAATATGACTCGAAATATACTTAACGCCCAGTCTATACCACAGTGTATTGTACAAGGAGTGGCAGAGTAAAAGTACTTACCACAAATCCTATTTCGAAGTGCTGATGGTCATTTGCATTTATTGTCACTAGTGATGCCGCAAACAATGACAGCATCACAGTCAAAGCTGCCATTTGAGTTCGACTGCAATGGAGGCAAAAAAAAGGATATGTAGTTGGAAACTATTAAAAAGCATTTTACACAATTGCCAAAGGACATTGTTGTTCACATGTTTGATTGTGTGTTACCAGCGTTTGTTAATGAGTGGTAAGTTGTAAATTTTATTTCCGTTCAACAAGTTCTCCGAAGAGCCAAATGAATATATTTAATTTCAACATTTAAGAGGATAAATATTACTACTAGTGTAAACTCGATAATCTCGCGTGAGGTTTGAGTTTGATTTAGATCCACAATGCTACGCTTATCTATAATATCTATAAACTTTTCTATATCGATGAAAAGTAATCTTTTCTTAAGGGGTTATACCTATGTGAAGGCTAAAAAACAAGCCTTTTTTCAGGATTTTTTTTCAACGATTTGAAAAAAAGCTTTTATAAATAATATATCAATAAAAAGATATTGATATTTTATAAATAACATATCAATTTTTATTCTAAATTCAAAACAAAATGGCGGCTGTAGAGCACGTCAAAGTCACTAGTATTTACAAAAGACGTTCCGCGGCCGAACAAGTTTCTCAGCCACATCTGCGTCTGGAACAATAAAAAAATTTTTTCATAAGCTCCATGAATTTTTCTAGCAAAGTACACAAGATAATAGTTTAATATCGATTTTTCGCAAAATGGCGACCATTAAACCAAAAAATTGCATTTTCGACCCAAAAAAATGACTTCAATTGTTTATAACTTTTTTTAAACAAAACCAATCGCTAAAATCGTGTGTACTTCACTAGATAATCATACCAAGAAGCTATAGTTATAACGGCAAGTCAATCGGTTGAAAACTGAAAGAGTTTAGTTTGCGGCTAATTTCAAAAATACACTTTCGAGATAAACGCGTTTAAAGTTTCAAAACCTTATAAAGTTGTGAATTTTCAAAATTTTACTATACACATATTTTTTAAACCTTGACTCTTCTATCCCAGCACCATACAGTTGGTCTTCCAAGACCGTGGATTTCTCCTCCTCGTCCTTTCTTGATGCTAAAAGGCCTCGTCTCGCCTCTTTTACAACGTCGGAAATTGAGCGCTCAGCAGCATTTATTCACTCGGCGTCTGTTTCTAAGCAGAAATTGTAAAAATTAGGTCCTGCAGTCAATCCTAATGAGTCGTAGATGGAGAGAAAGCCCGACAGTCCATCATTAAATAAGATAACTGCGATATTCGTCGGGAAATCGAGCACCGTCTTGCCGCTCGACACATGTTTCGGCGCGATCGACCACACGACTGCATTGAACGATTTACTATAGTACTTTAACCTCAAATGCAGCGTGTAGTCGATCGAGTTCTGTAGTCGAGAAGCTCTCCTAGCGTCTTTTACGAAGGAACGTACCCTATACAGTGTATATTAATTACTATATAGTATAAAGCGAGCAAATTTTACGTTTTTCGAGCATTGGAGGTGCTTCAGAAAATTGATTCTCAAAAATTTTCCGATGTATATTAGTATTTGGACCTTTTTGATTTCAATTCTAGGGATGTGTTAGCATACTTTTAGCCAATAAAAAATCACATATGTCGGTATAAATCCTCAAATTTTACATATTGTGAATCAGTTGCTCCTATTTAAAAAATGCCTAAACGAATACAATATTTGTAATAGGCATTTTATTTTCACTTTATAACTTCCACTGGATGCATTGAAATCCCCATATAAACAAAATCATGTTTTCATCTACTCGCTTCTTCCTTGTCCATGCAATTTGAATAGGTTAAGGAAGTATTAATACATATTTTTGATTAACACCAAAATGGAATCTTTACCATCAACCTTTTGCGTAAGTTTTATTCTTCAAGAATGAGTCCTTGTCCATGCTGCAGTACACTGGAAGTTTTAAACAATTCTGATTTTGAATGTTATGTTTGTTGGCTGCCAAGTACACTTAACATAAAGTGTTAATTTTCCACGAAACACTTTAAATAGGTAAAAACTTGATGAGCATATCCTGAATAGTTTCGTCTAGCAGACAATCAAACTGGTCACCCTATTAAACCATTCCAGTAGGATACATGAACAGAAAACATTAACCAACATCACCCTGGGATTAAATAGCCTAGCACAGGGTTTTACAGTTTTTATAGAGTTGTGCCTTGGTGTTATGTTCTCGTCCTAAATGATTAGGCTGGTGCTTAATAAGAATAGGAAATGGTGCCTGAGGCACTATTTCAACTTTTACACCGTCAATTTTTTGTTTGTTTTGCTAAGTTTCACTCTTAGCAAAGCGTGTCTTCCCCGGGGGAACAATTGCTGAAAATCCTTCCTGGTAGAAAATGTGGCAGACAATTTTTTACACAGATAATGCTGGGTTGACTTTGAGCTTTGTAGTCATATTATTTGCTAAATATTTTCAAATAAATTTAAAGCTCCCAAAAGAAGTAAAAATTATTGATTTTTAGTGTAGACTACGTAGCAATATACATTTTCAACTTATTATAAACTACGGCAAATAATACGAAATAAATTTAATGTCCTGAATCAAAATTTAAATCAAATTAACATATCCTGGCATGAATTTGAGTTAGAAAACTTGTTTACGTACATCCTTTGGGGGATTGATTTTGCTGGAATAAATGTATCAGCAGATATCATACAATCTGCATCATGAAAGGACATTTATGTTTCAATGTATTTTTAGATTTTCTGATGATTTATTACGGACTCGAAAAATTGGGTGACACCGAAAAGCGTATTGTCATATTCGCTTCAGGCAATATGTTTCTTGAACTAAGAGATGTTTTTTATTTTTAGTTTTATTTTTCCTCAAATGAAGATGCTATTTTTAGTTTATGATTTATTAACCGCGTATCTTTCCTAGCTTCATCCTTTTGGAATGATTCGTGGGTAGTAGCTCTATTTGTATCTAGAATCCTGGGCTTATTTGCTAGCGTATAACAAATGAATGAATGAACTCGTTTTGCTTGTTCTAGCGAAAAAATTGTACGTCTGATGTAAATGGAAAACAGTTTTTTTGATATTTGTACTATACTGAGAAAATTATGTAAAAATTTATCCCGAGAGAAATCCTAATTTACATGTCTGGCGTTATTACATGTATGATACGCAAATTGAGCACAATTGCCATCCGAATAACTCGAAATTCTAAAAAACACAAGGGCTGGTAGACCGCAATTAGCTGAGAGCCTGCCAGTAAATTTGTGCTACGGAGTGTATGTATAGTGTTAACAAGGATATTTGGTATTTCTAGCATTTATTTTTGTGCTTTTATTTCAATTTATTTCGGAAGCTAAGACTATAGCGAGCATTTCATTTGTTTCTTTATTTTCCCCCGGATTCACACACTTAATTTATTCTATTTCTTTTTTTCTTAACATTTCCTAACTTACTCTATTTGTTAATTTAAGGTACAAAGTAAATATAAATTACAAATAACTGAACCATATGTTGCAGTTGCATCTACTCAGCATATTTCTTCCTTTTTCTCTTTCTATGTTCTTCTAGTCCTTTTCATCTTAGTCTGTGTTCCTAATCTTATTGAATTATTCACTAAATGCTATTTAATAGCAACTAAATGACAACATTTCTTTCAACTTTTGCTGAAGACACTCTGAATTCTTTAAATTCAGTGGCAGGAATAAAAGGAAAAAAGTAGCCCTAAAAATGCCAATTGGAGAACAATCGTGCTAAAAATACAGCAGCAGTGTACTCGCCATGGAACTAGACGAAATAGCTTAAGTTAATATTGGTTGTTATACAGGATGGATTCCTTTATGAAATCAAGAAATAAAATAAAGTTTGAAAACAATATGGAACTTCCGCGGCCTTAAATGGAATAACATTCTTCAGAACTTGGGCTATAACTTCCGAAACAATTGGAAATTTGTATAAGAGGAAGCAACTCAATAGTTCATATCCCTTGAATAATGAAACTTGAAGGGCAATATTTTTGGAAATTGGTAAAGCAAACATTCTGGCTAATAAGTTCCACCTTTTTTACATTGTTATACTCAACGCGCGCATAATTTTACAACAGAAAATTAGCAGAAGTATCAGGAGAAAAAGGGAACTAAAGCATATAAAAAACAACAATCCTCTTCGAAAAGATGGAATACAAACATTGCAGTCTGCGAATATGGCTTATATATGCTACAGTCATGAGGGGAAGTTCCATGTCAAAATTCGAGAAAGTTCATCCACAGCCAAAGACAGATGGCTTCAGGTGTCCCACAAGGTTCATACCTGTGCCCCCCTGTGCTGTACAATATTAAACACGTCTGAAATTCGAAGAAACCATGCCAGCCAATCTGCAACCTGCAAAAAAAAAACATTTACCACATGTTTATACATGGCGGGAAATAACCCAAATATTTTTATCAATGTCGAAATGACGCTAGAGAAATTTTATTAATATTTCCAAAAATTGAAAATTCAAACAAATAACATCAAACGCAAAGCAATGTCTTCCAGTACAGAACGGAAATCTATCATGCTCCCTGAGTGGAAAAATTATTTTCTTTGGCTCAGGCTTATATTTGATAAAAAGCTTACATTTCGTAATCACATCGAACATATATTGTATGTTATATAAGATATTGTGGTATGCACTTACACTGTATCTACACCTCAATAGAAAGTCCCGATTAGTAATCAAAAACAAATCACTAATTGGTAACATTTCCTTACAATACAACCCTGTATGGTGCATCTGCACGGAATCAGTGTTCCGAACATTGAAAAGCTAAGCTTCAAAAAACCTCAATTGATACCTCATAGTGACTTTCGATGAACCATTTTATGCCTCAACTTAAATGCTCCATGAACCAGCTAAAGTTGGAACCATAGCGTAACAAGTAAGAAGCGCTTACAGCCCGAAGGGAAATCACAAAGATTGCGATACGAGTACTTTACTATGTAATGCGAGCTCATAAAGTGAGCTTTGCAAGATAGAGAGCTTAGAAGGTAAACGATTTAGGTGAGTCGTGGAATGTTAGGTTAGGTTAGTGTGCCTAAATGTATGCGAGTAATTTTTATGGACACAAAATTTGAGAGTCTTAATGTCATATCTCCAGGAAACGTCTCTTCAAAATACCTATGTATCTGGAAAATTGGTATATCATTAGGTAGGAGGTTGGTATTGGGTATAAGAGGTCTTCAGTGGTTACGCCATGATTGAAGCTATAAAAGATAGCGCTCGTTTTGAGAATAACTGTTAATTGCCGTAACACTTTGGCAAATCCGCTCATAGTACCACTGTGTAACTTGTGAAAAAATCTAGTATGAATCTTTTTACTACATCGATACAAATATTAAAATGAAATATACATAAATGCCAAAAAAAAAATAATGGAATTCAGCCAACCATTAAATTTTTTTTTCAAATATTTATAAAAAGACAGTCACAACACTTTAATCCTTTTTAATGATTATTTAATCGGTTTGAATCAGTATCTGGTCCGAAACCAACAACCATATACAGTATTTATGGTAGTCAAGGATCACTCCATTACTTGACTTCCAAAAATAAACTTGACTTGACAAAGGTGCAGTTCAATAAGCAGATTCATCCATCTTGTCCTTGGGATCATAAACGGTGTAGTTCAACTCGATTACTTCACTTCTGTCGCGAGCTTTAAAATTCTTCAAAAAACCAGTCTCCTAACGTATTCCTTGGCGAGATTAAAGAATATAATTTTTACAACCAAAAGATTGTCTTTTCTAGCCTGTTAATGAAATTTTGTTCACTTGGGTCGTAACTCTGTCTCCAACAAAAACTTCTATCAATGGCAAGAGCTCTTATTTTGTGAGCAACATCTTGTTTGAGTAATATTCTACCGTTGAAGACGTGAAACGATTCATTCCATTACTTTGTATTTTTCATGATGATGTACCATTTTAAGTATTATGACTTAGCTTTTCCACTATGCATGAAAAATTTGTCGTGGCAGAATAAATTGAAGGAGTATTTCATTGCATGTTTGAACTCTAGAAATTTCTATGAGCCATGTTCCAAATTAATTAGTATCTAACTATCACGGAGACTAAATTCGCTCCTCATTTTGTGGTTGCTGAACATATTCACGATAAACGGAGGCAATTTCTCAAAAGCAGTTGTCTTATTTTGGTATTGGAGCATTAAGGACATTTTCCTTTGCCATGAAAACGCTTGGAACCCACACCAACGTTCGGTGTAAGCGACAGCTGCGATAGGAGTTATTAAGATTGTAATTGTATTTATTTTTACTCTTTGTTATGTGAAAAAACCGAGTAGTAGCAGTAGGAAATATATTTGACAGGTCAAAAATTAAAAAATAATAAGAGGTTTGCTTTTATAGGTTAAAGACGGAAAATGAGCTTATGTGAGCTCACAGAAGGGTGTAGAATTCCCCGATGCAGCTACGAAACTTAAGACTTTATAGATCCAGAACTATACACCTTTGGCCAAAAGAACTAGCTCCCCAATTTTTTTAGTAGAATATGAGAAGCCATGAATGCTATTAATTTACCGGTTGATCATCAACTGTTGCGTTACCTGTTAATTGAAACCAGTTCACATATAAATGTACAAAGAGCAGTTGAAAAGTAGCAGCCGCAGAGGAGGACAGAGTGAGAAAAATAAGAACACCACGAGAGGGCAGATCGATTGTAAATAAAACATCTGTCACATGAGCTGTTGAGCTGTCTGAAGAGTTTAGAAAGGAATTAACCTACAGAATGGCAAGGAGACGAAGTTAGCCAGGAAATTTGTTCGTGTATTTTCATCTAAAAACATTTTATCGACTAAGAAAATTCAGGAATTTTATGTCATGTCATTTTTTTAAAAACACGTTTTTTTTACAGTTTGCAGAATTTTATAACATTGGGCGCGTCTTTTGTGCAAAGCATACCAACTAAAGTATGTTTTCCTAATTGTCGAGCCGAATTGTCAAATATGGAGTTGCATGGTTTCGGACGGAGTAAGAAATATTAATGTGTGTTAAAGTGAGGTGGACTCTTTGAAAGACATTTCAGTACTTGAAAACCCCCTCTTGGATCAGTATTGCAGGTTTCCGAAAAGAAACTAATCAACCTTTGTTATCTCCGATTCAAGCAAGACAACCATCAACGGCTTCGTGACCATCGTATAGATTTGTTGGAATGGCCCCTACAGTTTTATTATCTTAAAATGACCGAACATATATGAACCTATCTAAAAAGAATGCTACATGACTGTTTCATAACTTCCAAAACGACTTTAATGTGTTTAAATGCCTAAAAGAAAAGCCGAAAGTAATAACTTCCTAAGAATGCCAAAACCTTATTTCACTATGCTAGGAAGAATTGCTCCGGATGTTTAAGCAAAAGGAGTTTTGACTTAACTTTGAATTCTCAGAATAAAATAATATGAAATATTTTTCCCATTTTCTTTCAACCAATATCAATACGCTTTGAGAAATATAGGCCAAGACAGTAGATTGAAAAGAGATAGAGATTGAGTGTGAGAGAGAGAAAGATAGAGAGGGCTATCTAAAGGGGAACAGGAGCTATCCAAAGGACTTTGAATGGATGTTTGATTCATCTACTCATCTGATTAGATTTTCTCCCGGGTTATAGGTTTCTGTATCCTCTTTATGAAATATGACCGTTATAAAATCATGTACCATTCGCAAATGAAACATATGTCTAAGATTTCTAAATAAGACCAAATACACAATTGCCCATTTTCGAATATGAGTGTTAAGTTCGGTATTCCCACTCTATTTGACTACCACCACCACTCGATCCACGGCCACTAGATCGAATGAGATCCAGTGAGAATCATATTCAACAATGAAATTCACAAAGTTGCTTCCGCGTCTTGAAATAGAGTTACAAAATATACATTATCAATAATCTTTAAACTATTTTGATGTTTATAGTAAGTAAGAAAGCAAATAGTAAGGTAAGAAGGCCAGCTGTCATATAATGTCAAAATTATTCTAATAAAATGCATGTTATTTGAAGTAGACCACATTCAAGCCGTTTCTGTGCGAAAATTGTTTCCCCAACACAAGATCTTTCGGCGAATAAAATGTCCTGATACAACTGTTCATACTGGTAACAATTGTTTTCTAAAATATTGCCGAATGTGTTTTTCATCATCGTCACCAGATTAATGACTTGACGATTAAAGCATTTTCATTTTCAATCGCACATAAAAGTTTCCATGCAAGAGCAAAGAACACTCAAGAAAGGTAACTCATGTCAGAAGCGTCAGTGTTAGTAAGCATCGATAATACTCCCTAAGTCTATATTTAACTCTGGAACACTTTCCTCGGAGATATGCACATTATATTTATGTATCGAAGAAAAATGTTCCTTTTGTTTTTACATAACTTACAGGGACTACAGGAAAAAACAATGGAAGCTCGGTGGAGATTTGCTTATTAACATAAATCAATATTTGCGGAAGGCGAAAATAATTTAGTTGTTATCATCATATTCAATGGTTTCTGCTAACAAAAAGGAGTTCCTTATCGTTGTGTTAAAGCTGTATCACGTTGAACATCCTTAAATTCAAACTTCTAAATACTTCAGTAAAGTTGCCAATAACAAACTCATTTCAATGTCAGAAAAATAGCAAATTGTGTGTAAATTTAAGTTGAGTTAATGCAAAATAATTTTTTGCTCTAAGCAAAAAATTATACGTTGAAAGAGAGAGCATTTCTACGTAAATTTGCATATGTGATATATTGCGCGGGAACACATGTAACATCCTGCCGTTGAAGGAGTAAAGCGATTCAAACACATTGAACCAGTAGTTGAAATGGAATTATGTCAACAGACAAGAGGAATTGATAAAACTGGTTTGGATTGTATTCAGAAGAGGATTGTTTGTGAAGTATAAATCAGGAATAAGCAAAATTGCAAAGGACAGTTGATATTTTTTTTTTTGAAGTATAGAACTGTTGACTTTAAAAGAAAACGTTTTCAATCCAGATGAAATGATGATGAATGGTTTACGGAATTTGGTAGTGATTCGATTTGAAATTTACTGGACTCCTTGAGAATTGTAACAATAATAGGCAAAAAAAATCTGCTGATACATTGTGAGATATATTTGAATTCTTATTCGATGAGAAGTCTCATCATTATTAATAGCTCTCCCTATTAATCTCCTTATAGTCCTTTTAGTTCATTAGTAAATGGGTGAATAATATGATTCAGCATTTGAGGATCTACTGGCTGTTAAAAATGGTGGAAACAGGAATTCAGACAGGATGAACAAGTAGCTAAAGTATTAAAGTATTAATCAGAATATTATTATTTGTTATGTATTTATATATAATAATATACTTTTTATTATACTGTAATAATATATTTTTCAGCTTTTTTTTATAATTTTACTCACAACTGAAAGAGATAAGAAAGTTTTTGAAAATCAACTTTGGTGGCGTTAAAAAAAGGAGACGATGGTGATGAAGGAGAAGATGATGAAAATTTTGATAAAAAGAGAATTTCGACAAGTTCGTTAAAAAATGAAATATTGATTACGATAAAGAAGATTACGAACATGGTGTTGGTGAAAACCCAGATTCGGTGCTCCATATGTGATATCCTATTTAGGCTACAGTGAACTACAAACAAAGTCGTGAGCCCAGGTATGCTACAACATACGTAGTTACAGTTGATAAAGCTAACAAACAGTTGAAAAAGTTAAAGGATCGTCCATCCTCAGGTGAAAAAACTGAACCACTATTGTAATACAACTGCAATCATACCAATAACGAAATGCCGAACCGGCACAAGGCAAAACAAATAAACAGGTAAAATAACGAGAGCTTCTGTTTCTCTTGTTTTAATAAAGTATGAAAGGTGTAAATAGAAGTGTAAAATAAAGGTGTAATTTTATTTTTATTTAACGGTCTCCACTGTTAGAGAAATCACCGGCCAGTATCGACCTTTAACTCCTGGCGAATGGGGTACCATGGCTTACAGATGCTCTTTCCTGTCGTCTTACTTAAACCAACGCAAGCAACAAGTGTTTCAGATCTGTTGAGCAACTCGAGACGATTTCGGCCAAATTAGGTCAACATTTTACAGGAACTTTAAACAACATTTATAAACAAACAAGCGTATACAAGTAATAAAATTTCACTAGTTTATTCATTTATATGTCGAAAAAAAACAAACTTTGATAAGTATTACGCTCTGTAATTAGTTTTTGTGTGATATTTAGTGAAACAATAGCATAGATGCATCCTTGGCTTGTCTATACGTATCACAGTAATATGAAGTTTCCCGCCTTGCTCCAGGCATGCTACGATCAGAACAAACTTTGCAGTCCCATTTTGGCCCTTCGTTCTTTGTTCAATTGTTCGACAAGTGTTTTCCGGAATCGCAGATAGCTCAGTGACTTTTCCCCTCTTTTGGTCTTTTCTAGTTTATATAAAAGGTATGAATTGACCAGGGAAATTTCCATGC
This sequence comes from Stratiomys singularior, assembly GCA_954870665.1. Lineage (NCBI taxonomy): Eukaryota > Metazoa > Arthropoda > Insecta > Diptera > Stratiomyidae > Stratiomys > Stratiomys singularior. The sequence goes on along the minus strand of OX940878.1, from coordinate 157,142,296 downwards.
CCCAAAAGAAAAGCTTACACCACCATTTAAGGGATTTTCGCAGCAAACAATAGCTTCATGCATACTGGTCCGTCCAGTCAACACCACTCATTTATTTTATATAGTTCAATACAATATTGGGTTTCTTGATCATTATATCCACACCACCTCGTGTAATTCTTTTGACCGTCGTCATTCCTGTGTCACCCTGTGTAGTCAAACAAGTGACAACCCTCTTGTCTTTCCATCCTAAAACTAAAGTGTTGCCCCGTCGATACGCGACCGTGGATTTTGTCGATAATTTTGGCATTTTTATTTCCGTCGGCAATTTTTTTCAGTTTGTTAGGATTGTTCCGGTAAGACTGCATTTCAATTTGGCTAGCTCTTGAGCTAAGAGGTAGCTGGTATAGTAGTGGTCCGTGTACATATGGCGCCCCTGAGCACCTGGAATTTTCTCCAACAACATTTGGTATAAGTGTATTGGTATTCTTGATGAAACTGGTAAATCGGGTCTGACCAAAAGCTCTGTGGTGAGTGATCCATAGTATGGCGAAATGCAGTAAATGTAGCCAGTCTTTGAGTCAGCCAAAGTATAAACTCTGATACCCCTTTTTGTCGGTTTCTTCGGATTGTATGTAATGAACGAAATTTGACCCTTGAATTTTAAAGTTGATTCGTCCACACATATGTGCGCGCCCGGGATAAAATAAGCCAAAAATTTTGAATTGAGATAGTCCAAAAAGCAGCTTACGCGTTGTCTCCAAAAAAATCTGTCTCTTGTAAATGTTTTTGGATAGAAAGGAATATAACTGACGTCATTTTTCGACCAATATTCTTGCAAATTGGCCAACAGCATTGTCCCCATATTGATAACGACAGCAGAAATGCCATGCACTTTTCGTTGGTGACACCACGCAAGCTTCGCCATATCGAACGTGCAGACAGCGCCTTCCCTTCCGAGTTCCTTTTTGCATACTTATTGGTTTGACGAATGATTTTTTTCGCGAACTCATTAGTGAAAAACAGTTTTAAAAAATCTATTGGTTCTTGTACGTTGGACATTATTTGTGGTGCTGTGGAGTTTTGGCCAGGTATAAATTGTACGTTTGGCAGCACTTCGTCATAGTCTCCGCAAACTACCCATGTTGAACTGGTAGCACCTTCCACAGCTTCACTTTCAACTTCTCTTTCAACATCACTCTCAACTTCACTGTCGCTCTCTATAATTCTAATTTTTCACCGTCTCACACCTCTTACTGCATCACTGTCTTCTCCACTGGATTCCTTGGTTTCGCGGCATAGTCAGCTGGAGATCAATGTAAGGTCGTCATCCAAAGCGGCAAAATCGAATTCGTCCGAGCTCGAGCTGATCTGATCGTTCTCCATCTTTTAGGGCTCAAATGTTTTTTTCACTGCTATATGACTGTTTCGAACGTATGCTACGCTGACACTAACTGAACTGAGCTAAGATTTGGCTACAATGTCAGCCGAACCTAGACCACGAAAGTACTTCAGAGAAAAATATCTTGTCGCACATCTTAAAAGATCATAATGCCGTAGAAGCGTCGCTCGACTTAACACTTCAAATTACTCGGGCGCTGCAGCAGCGCTGTGCGAGTTCACACTTGAAATCGGCCGGGCGCCGTATCGGCAACATTCGATACGGCGCCCGAGTGCAAAGGGTTAAAGGACATTTTCTGTTCTATCCTCTTCTATACCGCATGCTCGCTAGTTGATGTTCACTAGTCTACCCGTTTGATGTACAGTACTAGACCCAATTCTCCTCGCTGATGCCGAAGTTCTTGGGTTATGCTGCAATTGCTCCTATCATTCCAGGCCGAAGCTACTTCTTTCTAGAGGTTTTCATATGGTCCCCATACTACCCTTGTATTTGGATGCTTATTCGTGTCTATTCTAGTTTTGGGCTGTGGGTTGGGCTCACCCTCGGTCATCAGCATTTCTATTTTCCCCCCTGTGTCTCTATGTCCACTGACCAATGAGATTAACGGTGTCATTAATCAAGGTTTTCAGACTTGAAGGATCTACATAGAATCGTATACCAGTTGTGAAACTACACTGTTATAATCGAACACCAGCAACACCGGCTTGCTGTTCCAAATGTATTCCAAATGTACTTGCAATGTATGTATTTTTCCATTACGGTTGTTGGTTACCGCTTTCATGACTGCTTTTATTGCAAACTGGATACTGGCTGGATACTGACTGGACTGGATACTACTGACTGGACTGGATAAATTTGGAAGTCAAGATTAAAATTTCGATTGAGTTGTAAATAAAAAGGATACGCTTCCCACATCGCTTCACTCATCCGTTTTGAGACCCATAGCGAAGATCACTTTTTCACTTCTTGACGTGAAGTGCATCGTCTCCGACTCTTCTGTTGTCGGTAAAGTAACTGAATTAGTGCGAACTAAACTCAGATCGTAAGCTTCTACCGTTCACAAACTAATTCCGCTCACATTTCGTCTTTCAAAGTTGGGCGAGCATCTATTTAGTTGAGCTGACGGAAAGTGTCAGTTGAATAAGTTTTCATCAGGTTTCAGGTTAAGAATTGTTTGCCTACACGGGAGGACTTTCAGTCATGTGTTAAAGCTAACTATAAGTATAGGCTTAAGTTAAGGCAGACTTTGCTACTTATTAACGATGAGGAATATTAACTCATCTTGAAAATAATCTCCTTGAAAACATAAACCTGTATATGATTTAATTTTCGTCTGCTCGGCTTTTCTTTCACCTTTCAAATTTGTTGTCGTTTTTTTTTTTTATCATAAGAATATGCTCTGGTTTGTGTCATAAAATTAATTTACTTATTTCTGTTTACCTTGGAAATTTATCATTTAAATATTTTTACTGGAGACTTATTTAGGATACAGCACTTTACACTCAGATACTATTTCAATATAGATGCATAGGAGGTTAAACAAAAAAAAAAAGAGATTGGAATTCGATGTCCAACATTTATGGTTTATTTTTGCAAAATTTATACCACACTGTGGTCGAATATAACCAATTACTTAATTTTTAACACAATTAGTAAGTAATATTGGGAGTACAAATTAATTCGATCCGTTTTTTTTGTGGTCAAAAATGCATTTATTTCAAAATATAAAGAATTAAAAGATTAATCAAAGTATCGTCCATCGCTAGTTACTACTTTTTCCCACCTCTCAGGCCGTTTTTGAATTCCCTCTCGAAAAAATGTCTCGACTTTTGAGGTGATCCATGTATCGATGTAAAAAACCTTTTCTTTGTTGCCTTTGAATCAGCTGCTCGCAAGTGAAAAGTCGCCTTTCAATATCTCTCAGTTTCAGTTCATAAGGAACCCAATTGCCTTGCTTTTGAATCATTCCCATGGATTTTAACCGTACAGAAACTGCTTGTTGTGTCACTTCTAAAGATTCTGCAAGCTCCTCTTGCGTTTGACTCGGATCTTCATCGAGCAATGCCTACAACTGTTTGTCTTCGAATTTTTTCGGTTGTTCAGAGCGAGGCTTGTCTTCAACGCTGAAATCTCCATTCTTGAAACGTCGAAACCATTCCCTACATGATTTATCAGTTGGAACATTGTCACCATAAACTTCCACAAGCATTCGATGCGCTTCAGCTGCACTTTTCTTCCAATTAAAACAGAAAACTATAACCTCCGGCAAATTCTGCTTAGTTAACACAAAATTGTTCATAATTAGCACAGTGAAAAACAAGGAGTTTTTAAAAAACTCGAAGCAATATGAACTGAATATTATTGACAGATGTCTAACCTTTCTAAAACTATCGACATCAGCTGTTACTATTCAATATTCATAACAGCCAGAGCCATCTTTTGAAAACGGACCGAACTAATTTGTACTCCCAATAATTTTGTGTTTGATTCTCTTATGCTCGGTTGAGTTTTGAGCTTCAAAATTGATGAATCAGGAGTGACCGAAATTAGATGCATAATTTGTTTTTATTTCCCCAAATATTTTATTTTTTCAAACTGATTTTAAAGGGTTTCATTTTAGTGTGTTTCAATGGTCCTGAACTTTTTTTTAAAGTCCTTTTTTGATTTCTTACTAAATTCTGTATTTAAATGATTGACGGTAACGATTCTCTCTTAAGTTTATGGAATAAGATTCCTGTGTCATATTATGAAATTAAAGTGATAAATCGTTCTCCACCAACAGCATTAGTCAATTGCATGATTTCAAATTTTCCACGTTTCTCGTCATACACTTTAGCATTTAAGTTCTTGTATCAGGAGATGTTCAAGGAAGAAACAACTTAAGGAGGGAGTTTTCTAGAGAAATAACCTGATTTCATTGGAGGCATTAAGTCCTATCTAATGAAGAGAATGTTGCTGGTTATATCGGTGATTCTGGCGTAAATCGGATTCTACGAGGACTGCTATATATATTTCTGGCCTAATAATGAAAATGCGAACATTTATCATCTAAAATGGTTTTATTGATTTTCAAAGTATTCTCCATGAAGATCTATACACTTTTGCATGCGCTCAAACCAATTTTCAAAGCACTTTTTCCACTCCGATTGAGACACCTCCAAAACATGGGTTTTGAACGCTTCAACAGCATCTTCTGGCGACGAAAATCGTTGACCACGCATTTTTTTCTTGATGTGTGGGAATAAAAAGAAGTCGTTGGGGGCCAAATCGGGGCTATACGGCGGATGACCCATCAATTCGATGTTTTGAGTGCTCAAATAATCACGTGTTTGATTATGTGTGATGTGTGAGAGCTCGCATTGTCATGATGGAGGATGATTCGTCTTCTCTTGTTCGTTTTGTGAATTTTTCCGAAGACTTCAGGCAAACAAATGGTCATGTACCACTCAGAATTGATTGTTCTACGTTGCTCAAGCGGAACAGTGGCCACATAACTCATTCGGCCGAAGAAACAAGCGATCATTTGCTTTGCAGTACTTCGTGCGCGAGCAACTTTTGTTGGATTGGCCTCATTTTGGAAGACCCACACGGTTGGTTGCTGCTTTTTTTCGGGCTCATACGCATATATCCATGATTCGTCACCTGTGACGATCTTATAAACGTCTTTTGAAGCACCGCGATTGTATTTTTTCAGCATTTCCTTACACCAATCCACACGAGCCATTTTTTGAGCGATTGTCAAATTGTGCGGGATCCAACGAGAACAAACCTTTTTGAAGGCCAGGTGTTCATGCAATATCAAATTTATACTGGTGGGAGAAATGGCTAAGGATGCTTCTATTTCACGGTATGTCACATGACGATCTTGCATTATCATTTCACGCACGGCACCGATGTTTTCTGGCACAACAGCTGTTTTTGGACGTCCTTCACGAAATTCGTCTTTGAGCGAGCGTCAGCCACGATTGAATTCGTTGTACCAGTTTTTCACAGTGCTATAGGATGGTGCTTTATAGCCACACAAAGATTTAAGTTCATCGATGCACTCTTGTCGTGATAATCCACGTCGAAAGTTGTGAAAAATGATCGCACGAAAATGTTCACGAGTTAATTCCATTTTTTTGCCAAATTGATTGTTTTCAAGTCACTGTAAACAACACAAATGATAGCCGTACGTCGAAACGTTCTGAGTACGTTTATGCTAAAAAATGTCAAAAAATGTCTTTCCAATGGAAATGTCAGATTGCACCTGGCAACACTTAGTGTTGCCTAGGCCAGAAATATATATAGCAGCCTACGTATAAACACGAGTACAAAATGGAAGAATCGTCCAAGATCTCATAGAATCTGATGCTGAAATAGAAGGATCTCTTGGCTAGGAAGAAGAAATCAATTCATCCAATGAGGAACAAAAATTATTGTTGGTATGATATGATACGCACCTATCATAGTAGCTTACAACGGAATATAAATGGAATTTTGAGGTGGTACCTTGTGGTTGATTCGACGATTATTTAATTGATGATCGCCCGTGCAAAACATTTACAGGGAAAGAGTGGCTCTCATATCTACTAACGAAAGATGCCTCTTAGAGATACTTTTAAACATATTTGTGCCGAAGAATTGTAATGCAAAATTGTTCGAGTGAAGACCAGGAGAAGTCGCAAACTAGTTGCTGAGTGCAACCAAAAAAAAAATCAAAGTATATTACAGACAAGACATGGACGCTTCTAAAATTTGTAGAATTTAATGAAATCCCGGATCCTTCTAACAGTCCGTGTTTTCCTTCAGAATCATATAGCTACCATTCGTTAGATATGGCAAGATAAATCTGTACCTGTGTATCGTTCAACGATGGAAGTCAATAAGTTCCTAATGCCTACCGATCCACACGTTTTGCTTATGTCCTGATGCGAATAATGCTGAACGCTACTGACAGGGCTTCAACCGTCAGAGATATATGGATAATATTAAATGCGTTATTCTTAATATCAAGGATTCAGTGTGAATCACCGTGAACTAACGATAATTGCTTTGTTCGGACGGTACTACTACCACGTAGTATATTCCGTCAAAACCTGCCAAATATGGTGTAAAAGCTTGGTGGATATGTATATAAAAAGTGTTGTTTTGTATAATCTGTTGTTCTGTATATTCTCGTAAACTAGACGCATCAAGTAGATCAGGGAGAACACATCGTCAAGATGCTGGTAAAAGTCAAAAGGACCATAACCATGGTCGATTTATTTTTTCAACCTTATCATTTTACTTTACCTTACCTTACAACAACATCTTTTAGGACGTGGGCGGTTCAAATTGATGGCAAACTGCGAGAATATAAGAACTTTGTTCCTGTTTTAATGCTTCTGAGAAAGACAAGATTGGCGGATCTAGAATTGGCTCTTAAAAATGTGGCAAATGTGTTTGTTCAAGTATGTTCATTAGTTCATCATTTTGAAACTGGTTTTGAAAGTCGAACGTATCGGTGACTCAAAAAAAAAACCATATGCGATTCAGAATTTCAACAAAATGAAAGATCCCATTTGCATTATGGACTAAATTTTGGCAGAGTACACAATAAAGCCGACGACGTGATGATGACCGAACGCTTCCTATTTGAAGCAGGCAAGATTTTATACGCGTAGAACAACAAGTTATACATGATATTATCAAAAAAGTGCTTGATACGTGGTAGTACTTTCCTGCTGGATTTTGGGGAGGCAGCTGGTTTTGCCACCAAGCATGTAATATCCAGCAAATGAGAGAGTGTGAAACGTGGAAAAAAATCGAAAAATTAAAGAAATTTGTGGATTGGGGATGACCTCGCATATTCACAGGACATTGTTAGATTTCCTAGGAAACTTCGCAGAACGTACGTGCAGTGAACAGTACCGAAATAGTCCTGCAAACGAAAGACGCCGATTCGCAATGCATACAATTCTACATTCTCCAAGTATCATAATGGCAAGATGATTTGATTTTAATTCAAAATAATTAAGCAACTTTCACTGATGATAACGATAATTAATTGGGATTTGGATTAATTCTCGTACAATATTCAAGTGAGGTACCGGGTACTCAAAAACGAAGCAACGTGCTTTGAAATCATTCAAAGGCGAGAGCTAATTATTTTCCAGACATTTGGAAGGCTACGTTATCGGGTCAACCAATTAAAAATGTGATTTCTAAATGTGGATCTACAATTCCTATGTCAGGCTTGAAGAAATTCAATTTTTAAGATAAATACAGTGCATACTTTCTTGGTAAGTATTAATATTTGATAAGTATAAATAATGAGATGTTTTTTTGAAAATGATTTAATTTATAAGTAAGTCTATCGATATAAAATATTTGAGGGACTACAAATAGCCCTACAAATTATTTAATCCTTCTCGTTTCGCCTATTTCGCTCGTTCTATGTACAATAATATTTATAATTATCCTTCTCGAGTCTAACTAGTGTGGACAATCTAGCTTTGGTCTTCTGAAAAATGGTTTATCTTCATGTTTTATTTTTAACCCTGGAATCATCAGCGAAATACAACTCTTCGTTTCCTTTTATAATATCGGCTAGCTTGTAAGAAGTTATGTCTCTAATGGAGCGCTAAAATGGCTGTATGTGAAGAATAAATTCAGAATGCATAGGATTTCATCATATTTGAATGACCTCCACAAACCTCCTGTTATGCTCCTTACATGAAAAATGAATTTGAATGACTGCACTGAATTTCTAATGTAAAATTATCAAAAGCCTATCTATATTTAATTCAACAATGTTTACGTTGACGCATGTCGACCATCGTCAATTCCTTGCTTCGAATTCTCTTTAAGTCTATTAGTCAACACTTTTAACAAGAAAAACCCTTTCAACAAGATATTTCCTCTTGCTCCTCCTACTTATTTATGCGCGTCTTTAAGGCATTCTCCTTTTTTCCTCCTAACAAAAAACTTCTCTCAAAGTTGTGCGTTAATTTCAAATGAATAATGACCTCTACAATGTTTTCTCCTTTATACAAACTTTGTATTATGATTCACTTCAATGTAAAGCTTGAAAGTCATTTGTGATAAGTGCACAAAACAGGAAAGAGTTCCTTGCGAATATTTCTATCCTGGCATTATGTTTTTCGCATCCAATGGTGTTTTTTCGTGTATTCACCAACAATTAGCGGCAGGACTTCAATTAGCCTAATTAGAAATATGTGAATGTGTGTTTATGTACATTAAAAAATGGGGTGTCGCTTCGGTAACATTTCGTCCCATTAAGTCTCAGCTTATAACAAAAGGACAAAAGCGTAAACAGTTGATGAAGGCTTACATGTTTAATGAACGTTTAAGGTCATGTTTAGGCATATCATTGCTATCTCCCGGCCATTTTCCTCTTGAATGTGCTCAAGGAGACTACAATATATGTAGCCATGCCTTGGAATAAGCAAACAAAAAAGTTTCGTAGCCATGATTGTGAAAATCCAACTGTATTTTGTATTCCAACCTAATAAAAATTCCTTTTGGTCAGTTATACCCGAGAGGATTTCAAAAATTTACATGGCTGGTTTTTTCGGGGGTTGTTGTCCGTTGAATTGAAGATTTTTCAGGAATGAACGTTTAGTGAGCAAGTCCTGTTTAATAAACCATCGACGAACTCATTAGATTCAACATTATTCTATTTTTTAACTTTATGTGTCTTTAAAAAACAATTTGCTGGCTGCTTCGTTAAGTTCAAAGTCCTAGGCCTTCAGTTATAGAGGAAACAGTCTAATCACACCAAAGATTGTCGCCGGCATAAATATTTCCAAGGATAACACAAATTGTGTTGAACTCACTAACCTACTGAATCTGATAAAAACATTTCTGGCATAATTTAACGATAACAACATTTAGCATCGTTTCAGCGAGCACGCTGCCGAAGAGAGTCCTCCAGTGGCAAAATGGTGGTTGTTTTTTTTCCTCCAAGGAGGTGAATTTATTCAATCAACAAGTTAAACGTTTTTCAAAACGAATCTCTTTATAGGAAACGTTTGCCACGACGAAACTGTGAAAGTGATGGAAGTGAAAAATACCTTTACAAGAAAAGGACAACGTTGATAACTTATTCGGATATCTTAGATGTGTATTGCAACAGCAGCCCCTGTTCAGTGCAGGATAAGGAGGTTAAAGCTTACATGCCATAGCGAGAGGTTAAAATTAACACTAGTGACTGAGTTGTGAACAGATTAAGTTTATCAATTTGCCTTTGGGCTTGCGAGGATTATAATACGGTTGAATCCGTAGCTGTGACTAACCTCATGCGTTGGATCCTTTTGATTGAGCACGCTCTCAAGTGAGTCGGTTAAATGATGACATAAAGTGTGCTATTGCGGTCCTCGATAACTTTCCATGGATTCGGAAATATGAGCGCGACTGTTTAGCGCTTAGCAAGGAATCGAATGTAGAGATGTTAAACTAAAATTGAAGTTATGAAACATTATACGAGCGTTTTGTTTATACATAATACCTGGATGCCTCCAAGTATTATTGGTGGGTAAAATCATGGCAATGAATTAAATTACGACTAATTTCTGAAATCGGATATTATCAAGTTTTTTATATGATTGAATTGCAAAATCTATAAATTAAAGTCTTTTAAAAGCCCTGAAACATATTAGAATATTAAACAAGATTGTTATTGAACCGCTTCAAAAGTATTGATTGATTCAAAAGCTGTTTGAAGCGTTGGTTTCCGAATAGGCTGCCTGATTATTGCGAATCTATTTTTCGTATACTGCCTGATTTATCAAGGCCCCTTATATCATTAGATAACTTCAGTACCATCCCGGAAATGAAACTGAAAAAAGTAACGAAATAATTAGGCTCGCTTTTCTCTCAAATTGCCAGGTGGTGTGGGACAAGGACTAATTTCTGTATAATGTATGGTATTCTGTTTAATTTTACCGTATAAATGATGAAGTCGACAGACTCATTAACTCCATTCTTCCTTCTTTAAGTCCTCGTTCTGATTGTATTCTTATATATTTGTGAAATATATAACCTCTTCACTGTGATTGTCTCTTGTCTTCAATCTCAGTATAAAGTCTTGTGTATTTCCCACTAACTGGAAATAAGCTATAGTTGTTCCAATGTTTAAAAGTGGTGATCATTCTCATGTAATTATGGTTCTATAACCCTTACTTCCTAGTTTCCGAAAATGTTGTAAGTCTTGTTCACAACCGCCTCTCTTCTGGAGTGCATTCAATTATTGCCCGAGAGCTATATGACCTTATTTGATTGTATTCATGAATGATGTAACTAAGGCTTTAGAAATGCAATTCCAAGTCGGTGTGATTTCCACTCATTTTTTTCGGGTCATTCGACTCAGTCAATACTCCTTCTGCTATGTCTGAAATTAACAGGCTCTTGGCATTTCGGGATCATTTTTGTCTTGGATCGGTCTAACTTGTTGAATCAATACTTTTGTGTTAATCTCCACGTCACAACTTCGGCCCTTTATTAGTCTTCATCTGGTGTTCCATTAGATTCCATTCTTGGACCACTCCTCTTCCTTATTTTGTTTTATATAAATTATGATTTCTGTGTGATTAACTCTTCTTGCCAATGTGCCCCGGTTAAAATTCGCCGGTCAATTGGGTCATTTCAGGATTATCAACTTGTACAAGATGACTTTTCAACTATCTGCAACTGGTGTTCTGCTATATTGTTATGTTGTAATATTCATAAGTAGTGCAAAGTGAGTTTGTCTTAGTCTTTAAATATAAGAAAATTATTGGGACAATATATTTCTAGATTAATAAGTGAGCGCTTAGTGGAATTATAGAGAAGAATATGAAACTAAGAATGACTGGTGAATTGTCATTTATGATAAATAATGGTTTGAAAGCGCTTTCCAAATAAAATTTTCATATCAACCGAACTGCCCTCTACGGTGCTGATTGTTTTTTATTGTTCTCAAGTGGAATCAAAATAGATAAATTAAAGGACGGACGTTTATATTCGATATATATCCACTTTTGATAGTTCATATAATGGTTGATATCTATGAAGCTTACAGTCTTTCTGTTGTGCAGGACTTCTTCCCTCTTCTCTCGTGGTTGTTTTATCAGTTCCTTCTTATGCTGTCGAAGATTCTTCATTTGCGAAGTATAACTCGCACTGGCCCATAGTACAAAAGGGCTACAAGCTTCAACTATTTACTAGTTCAAACTTTTATGAGACGATTTTCTTTTCTTTTTTTTTGATTGTCAATTTGACCTTACCTTTCGCCGGGATAGCTCCATGAATTCATAATTTTTAACTTCTAAGAAAGTCAATACAAGAGCATATCTTCTGAAATATCTCTAAAACACGTTTCTTATTCGAAACCAATTATCCCCTTACGACAGATTGAGCCTTTCCAAACACCTCATTCAACCTATTGTAATATTGCTGACTTAATTCTACGAATATTTTGTATTTCTGGGACATGTTTAGATTACAGTTGTTCAAAGCCCAATCATCTTGTCAGGATAAGTTTGATCGAACGGTTCTAGTACGTGGCCCAAACGAAAGCCGAAATTCTACTGTCCATTTGCATGTCCTTAGTCGCCTCTACACAATTCAATTCTAAATGTCGATTTTCAACCCATTTTATCCCATCAAATCTTGGCTCATGCATTTCATTTAAAATTCTTCCTTATTTATGCGCGTAACAAACTTCGGGCTTTATTTTGATAGTAGACAACTTACAGACATTTCTTATAAGGTCATCCGATGAAATTGAGAGCAAGAAGTGGAATAGGATTTTCTAGTGAAAATAACAACCTTCGTCTGTCCTGTTGAAATATCGAACTAAATAATTTTTAAGGGAAACTTACCTGTGAAACTTCTGGATTTTTTGCATAAATTTAAAAGGTTATGATAGTCATTTGGTATGGAAGAGCGCACATGGAAAGTGTATGATTTGAGTATATCATTTTTGCCCCGGGATCAATATCTTTGCTAAATACCCTTTGAAATGCAACATCCACATGAGCTTTTTTGGTTACGAAATAAATATGCAATTTGTGATTACGAATACCTTTAAATCTTTCAAGTCTATTTCCCTTTAGAACTTAGAGATGCTAAATCAACCTTAAGGTTGAGTTACAGAATCCAATGCCCTAATCCAATGCTGGGTTTCCCAGTCGTAAATAAATGATACCACTTCATTCCATAGAAGATTGTAATAGTTCCAGCGATAGACACGAAGAGCGATTAGTGTGCAAATTCGGATGATAGAGGAAAGGACATTATTCTCATTTCCATAATTGAAGCCATCCAGACTCGCTTCAAATTATATTGACGAGGTCGCGTTACTACTTGTCTCTGCTCTCAGCACATAAAGTTTGGCATCAACTTGAATCCTGCCGCAGGCAATTTTGCTATATTTAATTAAATCCGCATACAAAATTAGCTCAGGTGAATTACTCACAATGAGTATTAAACAAATGCCTTAAGCGAGAGGTAAATTCCTCTCAGCTAAGGTGAGAAGGTATTTTGTTTTCTTACTCATGTAAACAGGAAGATATGTAGATGTGTATATGCGTGCAAGGAATTATTCTATTCTTGTGTGTGCGCGTCATGGGGCGAGTGTTATCCACGTGCTTATTTCTGCAAGCGAAATATAACGTCCGTATCAGAGATGTGTCCGCTTGGGAAATGTGAGTCCAGTTTATGGTAATGTGAAGCAAAAATTAGGAAGTACTCAGTTTTTCCCTAAGCATTTGTAATACAAGCCTTTGGTCTTCTACGGCCTAAATTACACAGCGACAGCAGGCATCGGTGATAATTATTACATTTACCTTTTCATGCGTGATGACTATGTACAAATGTACTTAAGTGGTAGTTTTGTATGTCTTTATTTTATGGATCGATGCACCTAAGTGGCACAATGAGGATGTCGGCAAAAAATTCCACGCATAAAAGAATTTATCCGACATAAACCAGACGAAGCAGCTTAGTCACATATGAGCGATAGTGAAGGACACCTACCCTAGCTCGATTTCGCATGTAACCAGGAACCGGATCATGAATGTTATATTAAACTCGAACAAGTCAGTCCAATAGTCCTTTGAATTTCAATTTTCAGGAATTTAAACGCGCATTCCACTTTTGATTTTTTTCATGGCAGAACACATCCATGTACTCGGTATACTTTCGTTGTAACCTTTACGTTCTCCGTTTGAAATTCCTTTGAAACAATCTACTGTATAACATAAAAGATTAGTTGCCAATCGAGCGAGAACCATATCATTGCCCTCGTCCATTCCAATCAGTTGAGAGCGTTTATCAACAACTCCCATGAAAGCAGGATACAAAACAATTCTTCACACTGTAATCCGAGGGTTTGGTGACTGCTAACTGAATTGTATTAACGAACGCCATAGACGAAATACTTGGAATTACTCCCAACGATGTGAAGGTTTCGTGTACGCTACCTTAACTCGGCCTCTGCAAATCCTCAAAAGAATGCGTGACATCCTTTCAAAATGTGTGTCATAAAATTCTGTGTCGCATTTTTTACCAAGGCCGAACGTTTTTATAAATGTCGGAGAATTCTTAGTGCTAAAGGAAACACACATTTAACACATTTATCTAGTCAGTGAAAATAGGAAAAACGTAAAGATTCGGAGAGTAAAATTTTACCTATTTTCATGAAAATTCAAATATGAAACAAGCGAGAGCATGTTTAGCATAAAAGCTAATCCAAAATTTCGACCAGGTGATCTAGGGACGAATTTGTAAGTGGCAATTGTTAAAATTTATCGATCCAATTATGCAGAATTCAATAAATAATTTTAAAGCAGTGACGAAAACCTTCGTATGCAAACAGTTCTTATGTGGATTTACCATCTTAAGAATTAATCCCTTGGGATGAAATGCCAAGCTACTGCATAACTATCCAAACTAGTGTTTAGCACTGCAACCGAAGTATTGATACCATCCTGCGATTGCTCCTTTTCAATGTTATCTGCTCTGTTCCATGTGAAATAACCACAAAACGAGGGTTCTGATTATTTTGGCAATTCATGGAAAAGTATCTTTCTATAAAACTGAAGTTTTAGAAGAAAATGATTCCATTCTTTGGGAATGAATTAAAATTGGTTGAATTTTTAGCAGAGTGTATTTGTGTATAGGGAAGCTATATACTGTAATAAAATGAATTATACCTCATATATTATAGTCAATAACAAAATTATACAAAAGAATTTAACGTAGTAATAACAATATCTTTCTCTTGGTGCGAGGTGAAGACTATTTACAATCAGAGCGGAGAACTCCCAGTGCCGCGCAGTAACTGGACTATCGACTAAACACCTCTCCTGTCACACCGGGAACCTTGTGTGGAGCTCTTTGTCATATCAATAAGAACTAGCCCTCTTTACTCTCCAGATGAGGGAAATCGCTCTTTCAGTAGACAGGGATGGAAGCGAGATTGATTACTATGGGTGACACCCCTCGTTGATGTGGTATAAGAATGTAGGTACACTCCAACGATTGAGGGAGCGGCGATCGCATGCTGGCTCCTATCCAACAATAAAACTGAATTTGATGAGTAAGGTCGAGAAGTGAGTCTTTAAACGAGCAAATATCACCTTTAAGCTGAGAACAGGACAGAAATCTCTTTGCAAGTAGGAAGAATCAAATAAAATTAACTCTCTGATTAACAACATTGACACGTTCTTGCGTGACCAAAACAAAAAGTATCAATTATTCATCCAAATTTATTGTCTTGTTGAGTAGGGGATCCGTGGGCGTTTTTGTTGCGATAATGTTTCGTTGAAATGATGTGTTCTGACGGGGATGGAATTTTTTGTTCGCGGAACATTCCGTCATTCCTCGTGACTTCCTATGATTCATCCAGAGACGCGATTCCGCGGTGCGCCATCATCGGTGTGATGTTCCGCTCACTTCCAAAGGAAGTGACAGGGAACGACGGAATGTTCCGAAGATAAAAAAGTTATTATGACATAAAAAAACAAATTTTTATTACCAATCCAAACATTGCATTATGAAACTGTAGAGCTCGTTCAGTAAATAGTTTAGCCAAAATTGACAGCTGCAATTAATGGAGAATTCAGTTTTGCCCCTTGTCAAACCTCATTTGAGCTAATGTCATCATGAACTACAATGTCACCAACTTTCAAAAGACCATTAAGAATAGCAAACAGTCGGACTGTTCGGAAAAAGTATAAAATGTTCATATGGAAATAGAAAACATTGTTCGCGGTCCGTTCTGGGATCATGTCTTCCCATTTTTATCAATATTTTCAAACTGTAGGACCTCTCCGATATTTTCTAAAAGTTTTGCTATGAATTTGGTTGTGAGCGATGTGGCAACGACCAAAGTAGTGGAATCTTACATCATCATACATGGCTCGTATGATATGTGATAATCCTGGCAAGATGTAAATTATTTGACGATGTATTTTTTTATCATCAGGCTTAAAATGTGGCTCTAACACACCTCACAACCAAAGTTTCGCATTGAACCATTGCGCCATATCAACAATCAGACTTGATACACTCGTAAAAATTGTATTATTTCTAACTAATCCATTAGCAATAATCTAGAACAATGGATTAATCACATTCCCGATACGAATGTGTATACAAATAGAAATGAATATATGAGGAATTATTTGCATTTGAATAGCTTTTTACGATGTACTATTATCTCGGGCAATTCATCAATCAATATCGTTAATTTTATTATTTATCTTTGCCAAAGCCATTGTGTTTCCATGTTTTTGCAATTGAGATTCAATGGTGTCATAGACGAGGTCGTTTATTGGGAATTTTGTTGATCGAACGACCATTAAGTTATAAATTAATATGATAGGATGGATATCCGAATCCAGATTAGAGCAATGAAGCTGGCTTAGAACAAGGATTATGAAGTACTATAGTATCACCCCAATATTTGCACGGAATAAATAATTATTGTCAACTATTGTTTACCCAATTGTCAGAATTGAATGTAATATAAATTCCAGAGGACCATCCTACTGATATATTAAACACTATATTTAAAAAATTATCCTAGCCTATGATTTCCAAAATAAGTTTGGCATTTTCTATAGGCGAATCGTAGGACAAGCCAATGTGAATCAAAAAATATTTTCTAAATAAAACTAAAACGATGACACAAAACCTTCCCGAACTAAAGGAAATATTGTTTGATTAAAACATGCAGGAACCTTTATGAAATTTGTATTCTTCCTCATTTAATGCCTCATGCCATTAAATCAAAATGAGGAAACGGCATTAAAACTGATGGGATTGAATGCCAATATAAGGCAAACATTTCATTCGGTTCTCGTAACCTCAAATTCCAAATGAAGGACAACGAACATTCGCGAATAAAATTCTATAAATACGCTATGCATAATTATATCTACAGGTGAAAGCTAGACATCTTAGGCAAGAATTATCGAAGATAGATAGAAGATATAGAATCGGATACAATTAAAAACTTGTGCATAGACCGAACCATAAGTATTCTCACATGGGTCCCTGGACACAGCGGTGTAGAGGGAAACAAAAGAGCGGATGAACTAGCGAGAGCTCGATCAGCCGACCAAAACGTCACTAGAATAGACACAATTGAAGTACCACTAGCAACGATAGAAAGGGAACTAGACAAAATCCTCTGGAAAGAGACAGATACGGCTTGGAATGACAGGAACGACTGCAGGATAAGCCGAGCTCTTTGGCCTCACCTTATTAAAATGAGGACAAAACAACTCCTGGGGAAAACCCGAAATGGCGTCAGAACATTGGTGGCAGTATTAACGGGCCATAATCTTCTAGTTCAACACGCCAAACGAATAGAAATCCGAACGGATGACACCTGCCGAGCTTGCCGCGAGGAGGAAGAAAGTACAGAACACTTCCTCCTAGACTGCCCGAGTCTGGCCAACAAACGCCTTACTTGGCTGAGGTGTACTGGCGCAACAGAATTGGAACACTTGGCGACCACAGAGCTGGGGGAACTCCTTGGCTTCTATAGGACGACAGGATGGACCATCTGTAAACAATAGTACTACACATGGGGAGCTAAGGGCCGAGTTCTTGCCTATGCTAATTTCCAGCAAGTGGACCCCAGTACAATAATAATAATAATAATAATAATAATAAGTATTCAAAACAACAAAGGTGGAGAAATACCATTGACCTGGTCTCTTGTAGCTCTTGAATAATTTTCGGTTTCCAAAAACGACATTGGTGGCAGGACACAAGGATTAAGGCACGTTAGCAAACAGTGAAAACGCTACATGGACTCGAACGACGTTTAGAACGAAAACCAGCTATTAAACGATGTCTAAGCACCGAGGCGGGTCACCTTGATACATAAGGCCAGCTATGGGCTATAGAGGCTTGACGACGGTAACTAAAAAAAGAAATATGATGCATGAGACGTGAATGCAAATGCTGAGGAAATCTTTAGATTTTCCAACTGTTCTGTGAATTATTTTTAATACAAAGCAAGATTTTTACAAACTTTCCCACATTCTATCTGATTCCAGAATGATTTACATGTTTTAACATTAAACAGAAATATTTGATAAATTTTGCGTCCAAAATAATTAATTATACGAGGGGTTTAACAAGTAATGAAAATGGTTATGTCGAGAGAAGTTAGGTATAATATAATTTTATTTTCCGACATAATCACCCTACAAATTAACGCATTTGAAATATTTTTCCCCTAAAAGCTAGTATTCCCTTTTTAGAAACAAAAATCTTCTTTTGGTCACTTACGAAATCCCTTACAGCCGCTATAACTACTTAATCATCTTCTAATTTGTTGCCTCTTGAATGTTTCTTTACCCGAGGAAATGAATAAAATAACTAGGAGCTAAGTCCGCTGAATATGAGGGATGTTGGAGGATTTCGAAGCCAGCGCCTTGGATTGCTACCATCGAAAATGCAATCTTGTGGTGCGTTGTTTTGATGGAAAGGTACTTATTTTGCGAGTTTTCTTCGACATTTCTTACACATTTCCAGTCGTCATTGTTTTATTTGTCACAATCGTTTCATGACCACGATTTTCAATTATTACAATTTCTTGGCTGCCCCAAAAAGTGCCTATGGTCCTTTGAGGTTGGAGATGACGGTGTTTTCCATGCTATCGATTGTTTTTCAGTTTCAGGATTGTAATGGCGAAGCCATATTTCATCTAATGTTATGAAACAAGCCTACACCAACAGGATATTGTTGAAATAATTCCAATGAGCTCTCGGAAATCTTCAGGTTTGCTTTTATGCGTCCGTGCGCGTTTTGGGAACCCGAATACCCAAATGATTATGTAAAATTTTATATCCACTTCTTATCGAGATGTTAAACTCTTCAGCAATAGAACGTACTGTCACACCACGACCGTCAAATGGCACTTTTTCAACTTTTATAATCATTTCTTGGGTGGTAGATATTAAAGTGCGGCCTGTGCGAATCATATTGAATCGATGTTCTTATACGTTAGAATTCTGCACATCACCTTGGCACTATAGAATAGGCTGGAGCATTTTCTCCTAATTTTTGTCGTAGCTCTTGGAAAACTTGATCGACAGAAAAATTCTTCAAGCAATAACATTTTTTTTTTAGATTTATCAGATTACATTTTTATCCACACGCAACGTTAAACAAATGCGTGCCACTTGATTCAGGAATGATTACTTACTTTACTTTACAGGCTGTGTTAAATTAAGGCAACCATAACTGCAATTTTTTTGATTTTGAAAGCAATATGAAGAGGTTTTAAAGACATTTATTCAAGGCTCTTTTTCTCTCTCCTCGAAACACTTTTTTTCATGTTCTCATGAGCATATCGAATGGTCTCCGGGTAAACTGGTAGTGCTGGTAAACGCAGGGATGATACCCATCACCCTCCTTGCGAGAGAGCGCAGAAGTATTTACCTGCGCAGAGGCGAAGACCGAAGAGAAGAGATCGCCAGGGATGAGAGACGTTGCTCTCTCAGCGATTGGCAACAGTCCTGGGAGCAAGGAAGAAAGGGAAGGTGGACTGCACGTCTGACCTCTGACCTGAGGCCGTGGTTCAGTCGAGTGCATGGTGCGATCGATTTCTACTTAACCCATCTCTTATGCGATCACGGTTGTTTTCGGTCCTACCTGTACAAAATTGACAAAGCGCGGTCTCCTAACTGTGTGTTTTGTGCAGGAGAATTGGATGACGCCTATCACACATTCTTCTACTCTAAAAGGTGCAGACAGCACCGAGGGGACCTCCTCAGAGAAATTGGAAAGCTCTGTCCGGAAACTATCGTCGGAGTAATACTGAAAACAGTTGACAATTCGAATCGCGTGGCGCAATATGCTCGGGCAGTGCTGATACTGAAAAAAGCTTTATTGGAGTGCTGGGGGGCATTGGGAATATATGGATCTCTTTTCTAGCACTTCCTTCCGCTCCCTTCCTTCCCGTTAGAGAAGAGATTCCCATAATCCGAAGGCGCCTCTAGGCGTAGGAACACGAGACCTAGCCCGAAGTAATGTGCCAAACGATTCCAGGCTAGGTTCTCAGGTTGACAGGGGAGGTGTTTAATGTGTAGTCCAAAAGCATTTTGCGTGTGGGAGTCCCACACTCACGGCGTAAACAGCCTGCACCCTCCTACCACAAAAAAAAAACACTTTTTTTTGTCATCATATCATCAAGTCATGATAGCTGGTTGGAATCATTTTCAGAAAAAAACTGGGATCCTAGCCAGAAGTCAAGATCCACACAAAATTAGAGCAGCTGTCGCACAGGAAGACCGATCGAAATGATTGACTGAGCGCAAGGAGCGTAACATCACCGTCTGTTGTTAAACTCCTTACACCTTCTTACAAGTCAGTGCGTAAGTTTTCTATGAAAATGTACCAGTTATGTGATAATCAATAATTTAGAAGGTTTGTAGCTCGATTTCCTTTACTGGTTCTCACCTCAATACTATCCTGAACCGGGCACCACTGAGATTAAGACATGAGTGATTGGAGCAGAGAACAGTGCAAATTATGTCCTTCGTGTGATTCAGCAGTATTCAAGGCCCTGTATTCACCAAATTGACAGTTTTGAGGGTTCTAACATAATGACGAGAAGAAACATTTCCTTGCGAGATATGTTAACTTAACCAACGAAAAGAAACAAAAAGTTGCAAGATACGTAGAGAATGATAAGAACTCGCATAGTCTGATTCGTTTAAGAATTGGCGCAAGGTTCAAACAAATGCACTACAACGTCCACCCATAATATAGAAAGATCCGCAATATGAGTGCTAGGTAAAATTTGTATTATATTATTCCGCAGGCCGAAGTTCCTGCTTAACCTATGTAGAGTTTCTTGAAAAAAGGATCCCGTGAATATACAGCTATAATAAAGAGCCAAATTTGCCTTTGAAAAAATTGGAGGCACTGACGGTGCGATACCAGGAAGAGCCGTTACAAAATAAGGGAGCTTACACTTTATCAGGATACCTCTTCGCTCATAATCTTCGCGGAATCACTTGAACAACAACTCGAAGAGAAAAATTTTTCCATTTAGCGAAAAAAATGACATAAATTTCATCATCAATGCAATATTCTCAGACTCATCAGAAATTCATCAGAAAGGCAAAATTTTAGAACAATAACGCAATCGCACATCGATGTACAATTATTAAGAGTGAATCCTTTGAGAGAACTTGCGATATAAACTATAAAAGAAGATTTTGCCACTATAATGTGCTGCTGTGGAACATGCGTTTATTTAAGTGAGGGTTACAATTAAAAATAAAATACATAAAATATCCGAAAAATATCCGAAAAATATTTTCTTCCTTTGTAGGCAGTCCCCTGTGCCATCATATAACAACACAGTATTGGGCGTCAATCATTAAGCCCAATCGATGTTTTTCAAATCATTATGGTTAAGTTTTAACATTTATGCCGGAATGCATTTTGGATTTTTTTAAATTCATTAATTCACTGTTGAAAACAATACTCTGACCGTTCTATTCAATATGTGTCGCACGGAGAATGTTGGAACCTAAGTTTTCAATCTTCAACTTAAAAAATGGTTAGCAAATGGCGTCATGTCCTTCTGAAAACCTACCAAACGAGTCAATTTCCCATGCACAAACTAAACTCTTCTAAACTAAATACTAAGGTAATAAGGAAAAGAAATAAAATGGCCGAAATCCTTCGAACACCTTTAAAAAGGGTCACGCGTCGAATAAGGACTTAATCGTTTTAATTTTTAAATTTCTTACAACCTTAATCTTGACATAACGCCACCCAAGTCAAGTGTTTGCATTATATACTCGTAAATAAAATTTGTTAATGTGCAACCTAAACAGATGTAAAATGCTTTGCTTGAACTTTGGACTTTTCATTTCACACTTTAGGGAAATGTGTCACTGAAAGTCCTTGAACGATGTGTCTCTGTGTTCAACAAAAAGACATTTCGAGATATGGAAAAAATCATTAACGTTGAACATGTACACGAATCATCACTAAAATTTTACGTGACTGAAAATTTTCAACACGTGTACATTTATATGATCCTTATAACGTACTAAGCCCTCTGCATTGGAGGCTGTTCTTTGCTAAGAAACACCTCAAATACACTTTGAGGTGGACTTTAATTTGCTCACGTTTGAGTTTTCAACATTTCAACGAAACATTTCTATATTTTGCCCAGCCTTTGGATTAAGGATAGGCGCAATGAGAATATTTTTAGAAGGCATATATGTTTTATGTCCTAACTGGATATTTTTATCTAAGGTGCGAATTTATTATGGTCTTAGTGACTGCCAAGATATTTTACTTATGCGGACACAACTTAATGAAACGAATAAACTCAAACTAATATAATTTTCTCAAAAAAGGAGAAAGTTGTGTATGCACTGCCAAAAACAATATTAAAGCTCGTCGCTGGATTACTTCATCCTGATACATTAACAACATGTGCTTTAGTTTGATCATTCGTTACATAGTGAATACTGTTGGCCCCTCCAACCCATGCCATAAGGACGCACAAGGAAACTGCTTTCGATTCCTTTCACAGACAAGCAACGATTGGGTAAAAACGCTTTGCTTTATAACTCCGTGATATTTAGTGCAGTAAATATTCGGTTAAATTATAGAGAAAAGTATTCAAGCTAAATATTTTCGGCTGTGGGTTGAATAAATTAATCATTCAGCATCCAGCGAATATGGATTTGCTCAGAGAAATATATAATAAATTCCGAATGAAGGCGGATGCCCTAGAGTAAAATTCATTCATAAACTACCATCGATAAATGGGTGGACAGATCAAAAGGAGTAGAATTAGATTTCATGGAAAAGAAAATTGCTTATGCATTATTTATGAAAAATCATTTCATAGAAAGCTTACGCTGGGCTAATTGTATTAGAATAGAAATCTGTCAAAGAATGTCACTTGATTTCTGCACACGGGCTCATTATTGATTATTAGAATAATTACTTTCAATACAGACTCTAAACCTAGCATTTATCCTGGCTCTATTAGTCTGAAACAACTCTTGAGAAATTTTAATTAATTGCTTGCTAGCATTGCAGAAGTAACGTATTTTGATTCATTTAGAAGTGAGCACATGGGAAAACTGTCACCGAAGTGATAACATAATCCACACTGAATCCTGCATATATTTCGTCTTACGGGGATAAAACTAGATTCATACGAATAACGTTTCAAATTCTAATGCTTGTTCATTATTTTACACATTTACACTACATTCTACCTAGAATGTAGAATCCAATGTGGCAAATCTGATTGGGAATTCTTCAAAAAGGATCAAGTCGACGTTCTTTGAAGATGAGGTCAAAAGAAACTTCCTTAATTTTTGTGTTGAAAGGACGATAGTTTTTTTTCAAGTGTTCTCACATATTGTTCTTCACTTTCTTCTTGTTCGTCGCTTTCCCTCTCTCTCTCTCTCTCTCTTTCTTCATCTGTCTTTCTCTCTATCTCTTTCTCTCTCCCTCACTCTCTGTTTCTTTCGTTTTCTTCCCGTTTTGCTGTCAGTTTCCTTATTTATCAAACAAGGTACGTTGGTAATCTCGAGAGTTTGACGATTTTGAATACTAACAGACGCAGCACTTGCCAAAAATATGAAAATCAATCTGTTTCCTTGTGGCAACTTACTTCGCTTTTGCACAATTTATGGTATTTTCGTGAAAGGAAGTCGATTATTTAAGAGCTGTAACTAGAACCAGAGGATTTTCATTTTCTTATAGCTGGAGCCGGTTTCGTCAATTTATTATTATATAATAGCGTATTATGCAATCAACCCTTGCTTAAGTAAAAGCACTAGTTAATTGATAAGTCTACAGTAAATCCGAGGTCAGGAGGTAAATAGGCTCTCCAAGCGGGATTTCAAGATAATATTTGAGGTGTTGTAATTTTTTGTGAAAGATTTTCAACCTAACTAGTTTATGCTCTATGAAAGGAATTGAATATCATTGTAACAACCATGTTCCCAAATACTAAAGATTTCAACAGATTCGCCCTATTTTTCAACGATTTGTCCGGCTTTTTGTTCGTCACTGGCATCAAAAGAAATCTGAAATACTTTAAAACCAAATAAACTCGATTATTTTCTAACTCTTTTTGCCAGCGTAAAATTGCAGTTGTTTGATTCCCTTTTTTAAAAAATTTTATTGAAAGATTTTGTAATTTTTCTGTCTCCAGTTTCCAGAAAGTTAGCCATCGCCATCTCCCAACTCAATTACGTTGATTAATTTACAACCTCTTTGTCTTCCAAAGCTCATTTTAGAGCAAGGCGCGTTTAGCATTCTCTTTAATGACTCGTATGTAGGTGTTCACCTGAAAAATTATTTCCCAAATACAGTTCGAATTAGAAAACTAACCGTCGGCATGTCTTCACTTACCTACATAATGTATTTCTAAGCTCTCTATCTTGCAAAGCTCGCTTTACTTGCTACATGCGGTATAAGGATCTGTTTTTGTGAGATTTCTGTTAGTAATTAGTTAGTAGGGCCTTTATAGTAAATACACTATGATTTTCATAATGAGACCCTGACATAGATAAGACACGAGCGAAGCACAAGTTTTTTGACCATCCTCGTAAAACGATTATAAATGTCCACTTCTAATACCAAGCATAGCGTAAGTACTTATAGTGAGAATACTCCGAGCGAGTTCTGCTAAACAGAGATAGAAAAGGCATAAGTAGTTTATATTTGTCTTATGTTTTTATTCCTACAGGGGGATGCTCTAGTCATATGCAAAACTGTGAGAGAGTTTACTATCAAAAATAAAATTCTACTTATTTGGGTTGAATTCCATTAGTTCGGGAGTTTTTTCAAAATGTTATCGGTGTTTTGTGCTTTCGCGCTTAAATAATTAGAAAGAAAAACACTTAATCATGATATTATTTGTAATTAAGTCTTAAGTGATTTGAAAAAGACCCAACATAGCTTACAATAAAAACGGGGCAACTTTGGGGCTATTATTTAGGTAATAGTTTCGTACTGTATAATAGATCTTTTATGCAAATTACATACATATGACAATACGTAAAACCTTCCACTAGTATCGCTTCTATGGGTCTGATGCTATTTTAATTAAATATCATTCATTTATTTCTGCTATTGAAATATAAATATGTAAAAATAAAATAAAATTAATCACAGATACAAGTAGGGCAGGAAGCCATCAGAATGAAACTAAGCTTATTGTTTGACAAGGCTAAGTATTTTCAATAATTTAAGAAAGTCAAGTATTTTAGTCTCCATTTTTGTTGGTTAACAGGCAAAAGAATTTTGAAAAAGGAAAAATTTTGGTTGCAGCTTCTTAATTGTAGCCGCTGGAGTCATAGTTTTTCCAAATTTATATAGTGAGAACCATAAACTAAATTTTTCAATTAAATGAAACTTGTAAACTGTTCTGGAATTGATGTCTCATTTATTGAACCGTCCGTTATAAGGATTGTCAACTAGAAATATTATTTCGGGGAGCGATTTTTAACGCACCGATTACACAACAAATGTAGCCTCATCAAGGAACTGTTTGTTTTCGGTCTTTTTTTTTTGAAGTGCGTACAATCTTCGGAAATAATTTATCTTAGATATCTGGATTTTAGTCCTTTTTAATAGTCTGTACGTATTCTATAAATGCTTCTTGTGATTAGTTCTAGTCGCTCACATGCATGGCTACAGCTTAATTAGACTGTTTTAATATAGTTAAAATAATAAATCGAAAATTGAACAACAGGTCCACAAAATTTTTATTAAATAAGAAAAAATAGTGAATATTTAAAAAAATGGCATACATTGAAGCTTCGGAATGAACGAACTTTTAAAAAACCTTTTAGCTATGGCGACGTATTTAATGGAAACATATCTCAAAAGACAAGCGAAAGCAACGGAATGCATCTTCCAATTAAAATCTATTATCTAACTTACTGTCTTGCGAAGTATTTATGATGACATGGAACAAAATAAAGGATCTCTACACCATAGTTTTCAAGTGAGTCTGTTTTGGGGTGAAGAATGCAAAGTAGTCGATATAAATAAGTCGAATCCTCTACAACCCTTCTCTGCCAACATTGAAGTGAAAAAATCTCAAAGTCTATTTAAGCATAGACAAAAATTACTTCTACGCATACGAATTTATTAAAGGAGCTTAAAAACTTGATAACTCTTCACAAAAACGTACAACTGGCTTGAAGCTGAAAAAAAATTCTCCATGTAAAAGGCGTTAAAAAATTGCAATTTTCAATGAAATTTTTAATTTGAAATCAAGTTTTTCAATTTAATCCGTTGTCATAGATAACAAATGAATTGAAGGTAAACCATTACGTTGAGGAGTAAATGAAATCGAACGCATTTCTCGGAAATCAACATATTTTCCGCAACTGAAAGCTCCAAGGAATCAATTTTATTGAAATCTTCATCTCTAACATATTTTAGTTTAGGTTTAACAAATATTTTTATTTAAGAAATAAGAGATCTAATTTTGAAATTCGAAATCTGGTCCAAGAGCATCTAAATAAGGAATTAATTCCAGAACTAAGAGCTTAACCGATAATTAAGTATGCGAAAAGTAAATCAATTTTAAGTTATTTAACTAACGCGAGAAATTATGGTCGTAACAATTAACGAGCCTGGTCCATATCCATCTGGCAGAGCTTCTTAGATCTGCTTTACTTAGAATAAAGCATTCAAAATAAAGAAACATCTTTCTTTTTGTCAATTCATTCATGGACAAAATGTAATTGATTTTTGACTCCGATTGTTATTCGGTATTTCTCAACGAAGGACGCATATCAGTCGTGTAAACCTATAAACTCTGAGAAAAACCGAACTATCGGGGTCGAAATTCGATTGAATATTGCATTGAATAATTCAAAAAATAATGAAAAATCAGATGCTTTAAACAATTAGATTAAATAATGGAAATTAAATACTTTCAAAATCATCGATTAAGAAGAAGTCCTTTTGTTTTGAAATTGTTTTAAATTGAAACAATTAACATATTGTTTCAATTTAAAAC
Organism: Stratiomys singularior; assembly: GCA_954870665.1. NCBI lineage: Eukaryota > Metazoa > Arthropoda > Insecta > Diptera > Stratiomyidae > Stratiomys > Stratiomys singularior. The sequence goes on along the minus strand of OX940878.1, from coordinate 157,115,396 downwards.
AAGTTATTCTATGTCAAACCTTCCAGACATTACCACTGGCATTTTGGGACATCATTAATAGTAGAGTCAAGTGAAAACTACTCTAAGCAGTTCCATCATCAATAATCATGTTCTTATACCAACTTTTGAGCCAACTTACAAAGGCAGAAATAATTCTGTGAATTTGTCAGTTCGTAAAATTTTACAAACTTCGGAAAATTTACTATGGTTCATACATGTTATAATGAACGTCCACTCCTTATGCTGTAAATTATACAACTAAAAGCAAAACGAGTAGTAGATAACCCAAAGGAGTCTCAATCTATTTCCTAGAAACACTTAAAGCGGAACCCGACGGAGCTGCAAGATGAACAGCCTAAAATATACGTTCAGGGATTTGTCTTTAGAAGAAGCAATGATAGATCGTTGATGCCCTTACCAATATTTCCTTACAGTCTACATATGCAACATTCCTTTGCATAACTCTTGTTTCTAGGTTTGAATTATTTTTTTAAAGAGAGCCAGTACATTAGGACAAATATAGAAGCTTGAATTATGATCCAAAATTATCATCTTGCAAACTCTTTGAACAACGATATCCCTGTAAATTTTTACAATTTCAAACGAATTTCCGCTTGTCTTACCTTTATTTCCTGTACCTTTAGAAAAAAAGCCAATAATACCTTCCTATGGAACTTCACTATCAATCACGCTAATCCTTTATTTAATTATCAAACTAAATTTTGTTTTGGATTAGAATTACACTATAAACACTTCACTAAGTTTTCGCGTTTCTCTTGTTATTAAAAACTCCAATTCCACCTTCTTCTTTTTCTCAAATTAATTTAAGCACTCAATTGTTTTAAAAACTTCCTTTCTACCATTCCGGATCTTTCGCTTTTAGTTCAAGAACCGCCGGCATTTGTGCAACAACTGATCATTTTGCCACATGGACCGGAGGTTATACGGAGTTTCAGTGATAACCGTGGGTTGATAACAAATGTCGCGGTTTCTTCATCATACGAAATAGACATGCGTGTCCTTACCGAAAGGCCTCCCAAATAGGAGAAATCTATTCAGCCCAATAGAGGAGAATAGCTATGCACGTTGTCGTGGACTGTTGGAAGGGTTATCATGTAAAGAGTTTGCGCCTTTACTTGGAATTTTACAAGGGAATGTTTCATGAATGGCAAAACAAAATCACATGTGACAACCACCTGTTGAACACCATTCAGCTTTATTAATACATATGGGTCAATCTGTCAATCGGAGGATTATAAATCAAAAAACAATTTGATGAGTTCTGACTTGTCAGTCACCTGCATGAAAGATATGAATACGTTTAATGCTAAACCATGATCAGAATTCAGCGACACATTTGTTCATTTATTTGTTGAGAAGGACTCTTTATTAATCATTAACAGATTAAGCAAACTATAATGTAATTGAGGTAGAATTAATTGATTTTATGAACTTACCTGGAATTCGAGAATTACATCAGAGAAAAACAATATAGTTCCTGATTATCACAAACTTTATGAGACGTATTCTAGGTCTAGTTTCAGGTTTAAAATTCGATGAATTTGTATTACCTCGAACTTGATTTTGGGATAATTTTTTGCTATTGGAGGGAAGAAATGGGAAGATATAAGTTAATAGTAATAAATCTATTCTAAATGTAATATACTTTTTAAAGCCGATATGATTATAAAATATTAGGTATATAAATATGAAATGCAGATTTTACTAACAGATGGCATAACCATTACATATGGTTTGAGTCGGGGATAACTAATATGGCATTGTGGAGGGTAAGCATCTGTCAACAACTTCCAGCATGTCATAGGTTTTGATTGTACAAACAACATAGTTTTTTTCGCTTCAAAAATGTCGAATTACGTGCCAGAAAAAGAGGTTTTGCGGGGAGTCTAATAACCTTCTTTCATTTGAAGAAAGCGACAGCAGAAACTTATCGATTGTTAGTGGAAGCATATGGTGAACATGCCCCAAGCCAAGCCACTTGTGGACGATGGTTTAAAAGATTTAAAAGTGGCGATGTCGATGTCAGCAACAAAGACCGTGGAAAACCACCTAAAAAAATTCGACGATACAGATTTGCAAGCATTATTGGATGAAGACAACACACAAACTGAAAAACAGTTGGCAGATCGGTTGTAGTTACTCTGGCAGCCATTTCACAACATTTAAAAGCCATGGGAAAGATCCAAAAAGCTGGAAAATGGGTACCGTATCAATCGAAAGGCGAAAAACCATTTGTGAAATTTCGCTTGACAGACAGAAAAGAAAAGGTTTCGTGTATCGGATTGTTACTGGCGATGAAAAGTGGATTTATTTTGACAATCCCAAGTGGAAAAAATCATGGGTAGACCCAGGTTAGCCATCAACATCACAACCAGTCCGAAATATTCATGGAAAGAAGACTTTGCTGTGTATTTGGTGGAATAGTAAGGGACCTTTGTATCTCGATCTGCTAAAACCTGGTGAGACTATTACTGGCGAACGTTACCGACAACAACTGATCAAATTCAACCGTGCACTTAAGGAAAAACGACCAAAATTTCACCAAAGACATGATAAAGTCATTTTTCAACATGATAATGCTCGACCGCATGTTGCAAGACCTGTCCAGAACTACTTGGGAAACATTTATTGGGAAGTTCTGCCCCACCCGCCGTATTCACCAGACTTGGCTTCTTCTGACTACTACTTGTTTCGATCGATGCAGCACGGACTTTTGGAACAGCACTTCCATTCTTACGAAGAAGTTAAAAATTGGCTTGATGAGTGGTTAGCCTCAAAAAATGAGAAGTGGTACTGGGACGGAATCCACCAATTGACAGAAAGATGGGAAAAAGTCGTAGCTAACCATGGCCAATACTTTGATTATTGAATTGATTCGTTCTTTTATTCAAATAAATGCATATTTCAAGCAGAAAAAATCCGCATTTCATATTTATACATCTATTAAGTTAGAGAATAATCAAATTCTAAATGATTTCAAATTAAATAGAATCTTTAACGCTTATACTGTGGGCCTTCAGAATTTTGCTTTTCGAAATTAACGTCAAATTAATTTCGAAATATTCATATTAAATATTTATCGATATAAATATCGATGACTTAGTGAATAATTTTATTAAATCAAGCATTATTTACATCAATTAAACAGTAAAACATAACAACATCGTCCTTGTTTCTCTTTTCAACAGTTCTAAACAAATAAGTATCACGTCGTATAAAGATCCCAATAAACTTGGAAACCCACCTTTCTTTGAATAAGCTTCGCATGGAAGATCTGCCTGAAAATAATAGTATATTAAGCAACACTTACTTACCGATTGCCCGTATTAAGCAACAAGGGCGGTAACTAGCCGATTGCCCACGATGGCAGTGTTAGACGCACGAGCGAAGCGAGTGCGTTAACTGCCATCACGGGCAATCGGCTAGTACCGCCCGATTTGCGTATGCTATTTTTCATCACAAGTGCGGGATAACTACTAGGTTACCGCACGCGTTTTCGGGCGGTAACTTACCGATTGCCCGTATTAAGCAACAAGTGATGGCAGTTAACGCTAACACTGCCATCGTGGGCAATCGGCTAGTTACCGCCCGAGTTGCGTATGCGTGGGCAATCGATAAGTTACCGCCCGAAAACGCGTGCGGTAACCTAGTAGTTATCCCGCATGTGTGATGAAAAATTGAATAACCGCATCCCCGCACGACAAGGCACTCCCGAACCGCCCCGAAGCGACGGGAATCGTCAACGCGGATTTAGCTGAGAGAACGACATACACACCAGTCTACTGCGTGCTGTATAGTCTACGTGATCGTTTGTTTGGTCCTCTGTTGAAATGACGTGTCATAATATTAACATACCTCTATCCTTTGAGCAGGGTGAAGGCCGAAATACAATACTGCGTGACGGCGATACGTAAGCGCGATGCGATTCGCCCTCGTTGTCATGCAACGCATTCAATTTACAATGCATGCGATGCGGGGAACATTAATGTTCATATGACAAATGTCAAATTGGTGACATTTTAAATAGAATTTGCTGTAAATTGTTTTTGATTTTTTAAAAGTTTTATATTTGGAATGTTCCTTCGTTTAGCAAATAAAAGCCTCAACTAGTATGCACGAAATTTTCGTTCAAAATTCATTCATAATAATCAATGTACTTAAAAAGTAATTAAGGCGTTTGAATTTCAAATTTCATTTAAGCGCCATATTGCATTTGACAAACGTCACGCACATCGTTGCGAGGAATTTTCGTTTTTCCGAATATTTCCCGCCTCGCATCGACGCATCGCAATCATTGTCCGATGTCGCATACAAATGCATGTTACGAAAACTGCTTGACATTTGCTGCGAGACTCTCGTCGCGCTCTCGTATTGCAGTCTCGCACTATTGTATTTCGGCCTCTATGCAATTAAACAATTTTGTATTGGGAATATATGTCAAATTGTTTTGATACAGAAAGCTTTTGGCAAGAATTGAAATTCCCAAAAAATGTTTACCTCTGGTCTAAAATGTTCAGAGATAGCAGAGAGAATGCCAAAGAACGCCCTGGGCACCCGTCACCTGCAAATACCGACAAAAAGATAAAGACAATGAGAGATTGCTCAATTTAAATCGTCGCATAAGCGTTAGAATGTTGGCAGTAGAAGAAATGGTTGGCCAAAAGTACCGTGCATCATATTGTCATTGAGTTTCTAAACACGCACGTGTGCGTGAAGATAATGCCCAAAATCCTTTCCAATGACATGATGCTTCCTAGTGACAGAATCTCTTGTGAACTCTTGGGCAGCATGAAAGTGACCTAAATTTTTTAGACTGTAACAAGTTTCGAGACGTGGATTTTTGAATGAGTCTAGATGTGCAAACGACAAAGTCGCGAGTTAAAGGCACGAAAGATCAGATTGTCCTCCAAGACTATGTTCACCTTCTTCATCGACTGGAAAAGCATTGTTGATTCAGAATTCTTGTCAGCAGGACAAACAGTGAACAGTCAATTTCACTTGAAAGTCCTCTAAAACTCAGCAAGGTAGAGTGAACGGCGTGAGGAAGCAGATCGCGATGTACCAGCGTCTTCGCTATGAAAACGCCTCCTCACACATGATTATCCTTATCCAATCAACAATCTGGCCAAAGGAAAACACTGCCCTGACTAGACAACACTGCCCCAGCTCGGACGTGCACCTCCAGCCTTTGGCTTATTCCCAAGGACTAAGGCACACGTCAAGGGTCTCCATTTCGAGGTTTGAGAAGCGGTCCCAAAGACTACATGAGACGTTTGAAGAAGGTCTCCGTCAATTCCTTCCAGAACGTGTACTGCGAATAGACTTCTACTCGCTACTTTGAAGACTTTGAACCACTTGTTACTAAGTCTCTAACAATATTTAACTTCCTCGGTTAGCATATAATATTATTTAAAATATATAGTAGTATACAATCTATTAGGTAGTAGTAAATAATACTGTGGGCAATACTATAATTATTATCGAGTAACTATTTACTGCTTTCTGTTGAATCAATTTCTCGATATACAAACAATCTACAAATAAAGTTGAAACATCGAAACTGGCTACTAGTTCTCAGTGCCACGAAAATTGCACTTTCCATAAAGTAAACATAAAAACATAAAATGAAGAGGATAAAATCCATATCAGATTGAGAGCGAAACGTCGATTTACATTATTCAATTTCGTTGCCAAAAGGAAGCGTTTCATTATTTTTCCAAATTTAAATACTATTTCTGGCCGTAAATATTTTCAACTGACTTTTGTCGAACTTGGGAAGGATTTTCACTTGATTTTTCATACTAACATTTGTTAGTCACAGTTACCAGTTTTTATAGGCACCAAGACAAACTACAAGAGAAATGAAACTTATTTTTTCATCACGAAACGTTTTAAATATTATTCCGCCTGTATCGATAATTTGGAAAAGGAAATTTCCACAAAAATATATAAAATCAACAAAGACTTCAACCAGGATATCTTCAACGTGAATTTCTTATCTAAAAGGTCATCAAGTGAACCCTCCTACCCTTGATTTTTACTGGATTTGCTTATCACATTAGCAGCTGTTCTTCCTTGTAGCTTGACTTCCTTTTCGATTGCTCTTTCCTGGATAAATTGTGAATTGATTATGAAATATTTATATTTCATTTTTATTTTTCAGTTTTTCCCTCGAGGAAAAAGAAATTTGATATTCATTATAAATAATTGATGATTAATTGTTAATGAGAAATATCCTGCATTGAGTTAAAGCAGTTTTTTAAATAGCATCATGAATGACATCTGCGATTAAGGATAATTCGAAGAATTTCATTAATTGTTTTCAGTGGAGCGTTCAATTTTCATGCGCAGAATATAAAATATTAAAACATTGTTAAATATACATTGTATGATTTTAAATGACTGTTAGAAACTAATTTAAGATTCTTTTTTGGCGACAAGTTTTGTTAGTTTGAAAAACATTTTGCTCAGTAATTTCCTAGAAATATCCGTCAAACTAACAAATGAGTAATTCGATATTTCAGTTTAATTTTAATAGTGCATATTTAAAACTTTCGAAACATTCGGGATCAAATCAGGAATGCAGCTAGTAAGTAAGGCATTTCATTCGATTGAACTTCGATTTAGATGGCTTTGAATTTCAAATACACAAATCTATAATACAACCTGGTGTACAACATGGAATCTTCCGAGCATCCACAAAAATGCTTAATATCTTCGAAAGGAAAATATGCAAAACAATCAAAGAAGTCACTCACGATAAAGTCTACCAAGATAAAATCACAGCAGTCTCCGAAATTATAGAGTTATAGGATATCCAGTGGACTAGCCATGAGTAAAGCATGGAAGTCCTTTTGATACCGAAGAATATATTTGAAAACAACGAGAACCGAAGGACGAAATCCAGAAGACTGACCTCGAAACAACCTTGGTATACTCATTCGACGAAAACAGTCTTAAGTTTCTTGAACACTCAAATTTAGGGTGTGATGTTGTAGAGTTTTGGTGAAAATATTTTCGGTTTAGTCTGATCCTTAAGTTGGTAAAACGTGAGGACAACGTGCGTTAGACTGGAGCGTTTTATCATATTAAGATCACGTGTGTAATTAGCTCATTTGGTTTCTAATTTATTTCCAAACTTTCATTTCCAGCATAATACTGACATCCTTTCAAAATTGCTCTTGATTTGTAATGCAAATCTTATTCAATACCTCAACAATTTACCACGTTGTCCAACAACAAAAAGTCCGCCCACGTGGTCCCTCAACGGGCAGGTCTCCGTTTTGAAAGAACCGACTCTCCTATAAGCAAAAGGATGATGATGAACACGACAAACATCATTGATGGTCGTGCTCTCTGGACCACGCGGTAAGTCTGGTCAAAATATGAGAAGGGAAGCAAGAGGCCATTGCAAATTTTCTCATCAGTCTGGACCGAGGTTCCGAGCAGTGAGAAAATTTCCAATTGCCTTTGCTTCCATTTCCCAACTCATCACATTTTTTGATGACTTTGTGGAGTCTCAATTTTGCACAAACGAAAAATTTATAGTTTAAGAGACTAATAATAATAATAATAATAATAATAATAATAATAATAATGTAAGGACTAAATATCATTTTTGCATCTGATGGAGGACCATTTTCATATACTGCGTATATCCAACGAAAATTTTTTTTTGTCTTCTTTCAACTTCCTTTTTTTTCCTTCTGTACTTTTTTAATTCTTTTTTGGCAAAAATTATTCGATTTCGAATTTAGAAATATTAATGCGTCGCCAGAGGAGTGTACATAAATAAACATATAAGCAAGGAAAATGGTGCAAAGGAGTTTATCCATCTTATTGAACGTTTTTTTTTTCGACAGGAACACTGATGTCTTTAACAATTTCTGGCAATCATTGGTTGCTAGAAACGTATATGTAACGAGCGAGTATGATTTGTACGTTACAGTTTGCTCTGGTAACAAACGGTACCAATATTAAGACATTTTCGTTCATAAGAACACACTGATTTCCTCTTATTCGGTTTCAATGCATCCAAATTAGGGTGTAAATAAGGCGCGACTTGTTTTGCTTTTCACATATCCCTAAACTCTACTGCAGACTGGGATAATCGATGCCGCTACATTATTCAGTTCTCATAGTAAAAGGAAACGTTCCAAGGAATGAAATAAAACATGTAAACTAGATTCATGTCTCTATGCGTAGGTAGAAGACAGTGAAATGCAGACTACGGCGAACTCCTTCGGTTAACACAAAGGGCAAGAATTGAAATTCCTGAAAAGGTCAAGATGCTTCAATTAAATATAAATGTTACGAGTGATGCTGCTTTTATACATATGTACATTTATACATGGTTAAATGAGATGATTAACAAGCGCATTTTCATTCGGTTGAAAAAACTTTTGAACTGATTTTTCTTTTTTTCTGTTTTAAAATTATGCATACACAAATAAGAGAAGTAATTACATATAGTCATATTACCAATGACTAGCATATATTTTTCAAGTTTTTATGTTTCCCCAAAATACATATACGCCTCCTTGAGAATATTCTTACAGCCCCTTCAACAATATTTTCAATTCATTTGGACCTACATCACGTTCATCCTTTTCAATTCGTTGATTAGGAGCTATAAAAATTTATTGAAAATTATCTACTAGATTCCATGTCATAAATCAGTTTATTACAGGAGAGTTTATCCTTCCTAGTACTCGCTTAAATGTGATAAATGCGTATCGCTATCCTAAAAATAATGTCCTTCTCCGCCCATCTAACCAACAAGTCATCATTTTTTGATAGAAACAACTATACACATGCTTAGCAAGCAAAACATGTGTAAAATTATGAAACAACAAGTCCTTAAAATGGCTTTTTATGACTTCTGTATCTTCCTCGGCCACGAAACTTTCACTATCAAAAGTCCACTGAATTCCGTAGGTAGAAGTTCCACCGTCAAATTTTCCCTTCAGATATCATCCTCTGGCTGGGGGAAATTCGGTGTAGGTTACAACATCTTGTAATTGTAATGAACTGGGATTCTAATGGACTGACTGGGAAGATCTTGCCGATTCGTTGAACACAGGACGTGATTCGAATGTTAAAACGATTGGAGCGAGGTGGATTAGTGTCAGGATATAGCAAGTGGTGTTTGATTTGTGGTCAGGGGAGAAGTTACTGTGCGGATTGCTCAAAACGAGCTGTTTGATACTGAATAAATTTATTGATTAGTTAAAAGATAAACGGCCATCAGTTTGTTATCTCGAATTTCATTTATCGGGATACTTGTGTTTGAACAGATATTCAAAATGCATAGTGGCGGGAGAAAATTGGAAAATCGACAGAAGGGTAGAAGGACGGGCAGGTAGCCTGGATTGGCAAGAACAGTTGAGAAGTGTTTTTCAGAACTTTTTTAATCAACGTGAAAACATATCTGAATCCTTTTGCGCACAGTAGACACGTTGCAACTCAAATTCATTAAGGGGTAACACCACTGTAACAGCCTAAAAAAACGTGTTTTTTGTCATTTTTTTTGGTTGGAAGGAAAGGTAATAAAATTATAATATTGGAGGAAGTTATTTAGCGGTTATTTAGGTAACAAAATAGAAAATTATTATAAAGAAATATTCAAAAATGACGGCACCACAGCCATTTTCGCGAGGCACGTAGAATTTGAGGCGCTCTGCGGCACTCAGTGTAGCTGCTGCAAATTTGGATCTAGAAAAAAATAAAAAAAATACTTATTGTACATGCTTATAGCTAGAGAAATACGTAGGGATTTTAAAAATATTGATTTTTGTGTGATTGGCGAGTATTTGATTTAAATCGTTAAATTTTCAACAAAAAAGAAAGATAATTATTTGTTAATAAATAATGATTAAATTAACTAATCGAAAATCTCTAAAAAAAAGTATTTCTCTTCAAAATCTTATTTTCAAGATATTGTAACAAATTCCAATGAAAAGAATGAAAATTGTTGGAGTTATGCTGTGTGCCGTTTTGAAAAATCGTGTTTCGAGGAAAACGCATTCAAAGTTTTGAAATGCATTATAGACATGAAAAAATGAAAAATTCGACAGTTTAAATTTTTTTACCATTAATCTGCTATCCCAGGACCATACAGCTGCACTTCGATATTTAAATTTGACTCCTCATTCTCTTTCCTCGATGATTTTATATTAGAGCGTGCTTCTTTTGTCGCATCTGTCAAAGACCGTTCAGCGTGCTTAACCCGTTTAGCATCGGCTTCAAGACAAAAATTATATGATTGCACGCCAACATCAATCTCCAAAACTTTCATAATTTATAAAATATTACTCCGACCATCGTTGAAATTACACACAGCAATATCAGTCGCAATATTCAAGACTTTTTTGCCGCTTGAATAAGATTTCGGAGCCAAATTCCAAACAGTAGCATTAAAACTTTCGTTGCTATTTTGCGTGTAGCCTCCTAAGCAACGCTTTAGCAACTCGTCTCGGCTCAACTCTTCATAAATCGGTTTGATAGCTTCAAAAACTTCCTCAGGAAGCGGCGGCTTATGATGGAAGGTGTCCAAGGAATTCGCTGCTTGCGCCTTCTTCCAGTTACACCAAGACTCTGAGCACTTCTCGTGCTGCGGATTTTCGTCGGTTGACAACTTATGAAATAAGGTAGTCCAGATTTCATTTTTCATATTTACCAAGGAATCCGGATTCCGACGTATAGCCAGGCCATAATAAATTGTTAATTGTTCAATTAATTTGGCAGTTAATTTACCTTTTCCTTCGAGTCTTTTAATTTTTTAATTTTTTTTTTCAGATTTCTAAATCGTGTGCCCATTCTCTTTTGTACATGATCAATGCACTCTTTCTTTTGTACTTTAAAATTTTCGTACGGATTTTTATCCATTATTCCTTTGAACGTTTTGATGTCACCATCACCGATGTAGTTTGCGTATTTGAGACCGTGCAAAGTTTCGGAGCGTTGAAACATCTCAACGACAGAGTCTACCTCCATCTTACCAGTTGAGCCTTCATGGTTCGCTTGATATTCATCGACGTGTTTTTTTGAACCATTCTTCATACTCACTTGTTTCCAATTTATTCTTCCAGTGCTCGCAAGACTTACAGTACTTTGACTTCACTTCAACATCGACGATTTTGCCTGTAAACCATCCAATCAATGAGGTCATTCCAAAAAGCGAAGAAAATCCGCGTTTCCTCCACGAGCCATCACCGGAAACAGTTATTCCTTCAAGTTGTCCATCTTCTTCACTTTTCTTTTTCTCTTCCTGCGCTGCTTTCTTCATACTAGCCTCTCGTACGGTTGCTGTTGCAATCGAAATCATATCCACTAATTTGTCGTCAAAAGATTGAAATATCCGTGGTGGCAATTCCATAAAAGCACAAACGTTTATTATTCCATTTAGTCCTATTGCTAGTAGTCGCATTGCTAACACGATTCGACGGTTAATTTCATATGCATTTCTTATGAATTAACTACTTGGAATAACAATATCTGGACATTTCGGACAAACGATAACTATTTTGAAGCCTAAGCCCCGAGGACTTCTTTCATGAAACGTAATGTCTGAATGACACGTTTTACACTTCACGTGTTGTGAAACGACTGAGAAAATGGCAACAAAATTTATAATTCTATAGCTTCATTCATAATTAATATCAAAATCTTCATCACTAACTTTTAGTTTCTTCGCAGAAGCAATGACTCCTTTCGAATCACTCTCAGTCTCATATCTATTCAACGGTTGTCTCGATGACGCGTTATTCCGACGCCGCGTTGGATACGATTTTTTCGTACCTTTCTTGCCCTGATACACTTTTGCATTACTCATTGCAACTTATAAGCACTCCGAGATTACAAATAAACTGTTAAAAATCAGCACTACACACAAAAATCGTGATTTCATGCGACGAAATTATGTCCTTTTTGTACACCTGTTGACTATACACTAACGTACTATTGATTAGAAATGTTTCTACCTGAATACACATGCTTTATAATGACATCTGTTAGTGTATTTGAAGAGATAGAAATCAAAAGGTATGACATGAGGCTGTACCTTCCTAGCAGGTATTCATCTGACGCAGGTGTCGTTTCGGAGCAGTCCGACGCGCTTGGGGAAGAACTCGAAATTACAAGAAAAAAAAATACTTTGAGGTATGAAATATTTTTCCCCATATTCTAAAACGTTCAAAGTATTTTTTGAGCCTAAAAAAATCGATTTTTTAAAAGTTTACATTGGTGTTACCCCTTAAAAAAACACGCAAAAGAGTAAGAACTGCTCATAACGAAATTAAAGATGTGCTCTATCGTTTGTAAAACCCCTCCAAGCTGAACAAATACAGCAACTATTGGTTGGAAAACTGTGTAAATAATTAATTAATTGAATACACAACGAACATTGTTCTTGGAAGAATTATATCATTAATAAAAGCAACAGAAACAAATTCATTTATAATTAAAGTAAACTTGTTTAGCGAAATAAATGCTTAAATTATTGAAAATTCTAAATGACTTATTAAATTCATGCTCTTCCTTATCTGTATCCAAAATATATTCAAATACGAGCTTGATACAATACGAAATAACAATATGCTGCGAAGATTGAATCAAGGATGCGTTATTCGCATCATACAAAAGGAAACTGTTTTAATTTTTGGGTATCCTAGCAGAAATGACTGAGCTCAATATCGAACAGGAAAGTTAAAGAAATTTGAATTCAAGGCCATTTTACTTCAAATCGTTTTTAACGTCAGGAGCAGTTGAAAAACTAATTTCCGGATACTACAATGATCATACATTCCTCCTTCTTATTTCTAAAGTCCTACCCAAATTAACCTCTTGATTTAGATAACCAATTTATTAATAATAATAATAATAATAATAATAATAATTTATTAAAATACTTTAAAATTCTGTCATCAGGCGCGTAACTACACATAAGACCGTCATTCGGTCCTTCGCTGCTTTCGAATCAGAAGATGACTTGGCGTGACAGGTTCTGTCACGGCATCACTGTCACTGTCAAGGCATTGTCTTTTTTCAGAATTGTTCCACTTTCTCATATTGAATATTTTATATACGACCTCGGCGTTTTAGTTTTTTGGTTGTGGCATAATTGCTCTGAAGTCTAACCACCCTTTTCATGTTTCTAGAATTTTTCGCGAGCTTATGAGGAGCATTTTTGTCTGCTTATGATTTAACTCAATTTTCGATTTATGAAATGCATGCCGTTTTATGAACACTTTATTCCATAGTAGGCCTCAAATTACTCTAATATTTTGCATCCCTCCTCCTTATCAAAGTTTTTATCTCTGTCTCGAAAATAATCGGCTGTTCCTTAGAAATATTTGGTTATCTTTTAGACATTATGCAAAATGGCGCTGCAAAACGAATTTGCCAAAATTCAACAGAACATTTAAAAACTTTGACTTTTAATAGCATGGTTTACAAAAAGTTGTTGAAGATCGATTTTCGTAAGTTGTTATTCCTAAGATTGGCTAAAGAATAAGTAACCTAAACAAGTATAGCGTCTACCTCACCTGTAGTTCCTGGCCGTGCTTTATAAAATTTGTAGAAAAAGTCTTTTTTCTACGGTCTTATTGGGTACAGAAAGGACAGTTGGAGGTGTAGAAGATGGATTGTGATAAGTATAAAATATGCTGGTTTAGGTCATTCAAAAATCACCAGACAACAGAAGTATAAAAAATTGGATTGGTGCAATGATCATTTTGATTCTGCAGCTATTATATCGGAACTACAACCTACATTTCTACTCACATTAATGTTTTTTTTAATGAGTTTTCATGCCTTAAATGTTCTCTGACCTCTGACAGACATCTGTAGCTCTGTCTTCCAGTAGTGCTTAAATGAAAAGCATGCAGTAAGCTTGCGGAAAATCCTTCGATGATATCTTTCACATAAATTCATTTTCATCATTGAATATTGGCCTCCAAATAAAATCTCTATGTAGACATTAACTAGCATGAAAATATATATCCTACATTGATGATCTGATGATGTGCATACTCTAGGAATAGATTTAAATTATCTTTTAGTTTCACCTATTATTATCATCATTATCCAGATTTTATATAATTTTAGCTATGATCTGATCCAAGGAAACTATACTCTGCCAAAAGTCTTGATCATCATTCAATTTAACGTCATGATTTTATTTCATTTAAGGTAAAAACCACTCTCAATCATTTTAATTTTTGAATATTAAAAAAATTATTTGAATCATCAGCTATAAATTACTACTGGTGAATTTCGACCATAGTATTGTTTTTTCCAAAATTGACATCATGTATTTTAAAAGGTCCTTTCAATTTATTGAACCTTATAGTTATAAATTTTATTTTAATAGGCCTTATTTGTACAAATTTTATGTTTGTAGGACCTCGATTTAATAAAATCTCCAAGGGGAAATACATGAATCAAATATATGTTCTATAGAAGGGGAGTAATCTCCCTACTTAGCCATCATGACTGCCGTAGTTATGGGTATAACACACTATTACAACTTAACACCAAACAGGATTTATGTATTGTTGCGAAGCTGATTCTCGTTTTTTTATTAATATTTTGGTTTACTTATTTTGGTCTCTAGATTCGATTTGAATCACTTGTTAGACAGCATCGTTCCTAGAATTACAAATTAAAGTCAGAACACGAAGTTATGTCAGGATAGTATATATATACTTTCATCTTAATTCCAATGAAATATTGACCATTATTTGGTTACACTTTAAACTTTGACTGGTTACGTGCAATCTGTCAGACCGCTCGCTTTACCGCCAAGATGGATGCTTTCCACTTTTATCGTACTCCAAAACAATAATTACAAGTACTGCCAAGTTTAGTCGCAATCAGACTGTGAGTGATATACAGGGTTTGTCCGGAAAGTAATAGGACTGAGCCGATTTAAAAAAATTTATAGAGCCAATCGTTAAAATTCATTAAAAACTTTCAAAGTATGCTCCTTCTGCGTCGATGCAGCGCTGCCAGCGCGATTTCCAAGCATTGAAGGCTTCACGGAAGGCATTCTCCGGAATAGCCTTGAGAACCGCGGTGCAGGCTGCTTGGATATCCTCTGTCCTCTCAAAATGCTTGACTTTCATCGGCCTTTTCAGGCGAGGGAAAAAAAAGAAGTCAGTCAAATATTGGGGGTCACTTTCACATATGTTCAAATTTTCTTGGCACACTTCCACTCGCCGCAATTTCTAGTCGTTAGTGAGCACTTTTGGGACCATCTTCGCACACAACTTGCGCATGTTCAAATGCTCCGTCACAATGTCATGAACCACAAATTTTGGTAAATTTGGCATCTACACAATTCAACAAATACTTAGTCGGCGGTCTGTGTTCAAAACTTCGCGTACACTAGTCACATTGTCAGTGTTTGTCGAAGGTCTTCTAGCACAGTCTTCATCGGCGACCTCTTCCCGGCCCTCCGAAAAGGTCTTGTGCCACCGAAACACACCACTTCTTGCTAAAGCATCATCAGGGTAGGCCTGCTTCATCATATCAAACGTCTCTGTCGCAGATTTACCGAGTTTCACGCAGAATTTAATTGCGTACGTCTGCTCTAACGAACACTGCATTTTCGGCTTGCACCTCTCACGGAAACACGTCCCGCGAAAAAGCCTGTCCTGACTCTCCAGGTGCTCGGAGATAACTGAACAGCCAGACCTGATGCGCGCGCGCTCCAAAGTACAGTCGCAGCGGAAGAAAATCAGTCCTTTTACTTTCCGGACAAACCCTGTATGTTGTAATCCTTTGTTTAAATTTTATAATTTCAATATAACTTTGTCTTTATTACATAAAATACTATACATAAATACAAATTACTCTTCTTAGAATTGTTTTCTCTTGTTTTTTTTATCTTTACTTTTGATATTTTCTGGACTCCGGTCCTTTGGAACAGAAAGTGTTTTATTACATAGGTCTGCAAATTTTAACTTTCGTTTCTCTTTTTGAATTTGAATGTTGTGTCTCGGGTGAGCAGATTATCAACATGTACTTGAATTTCCCCTATAACTCTCGATTCTTCAAAAATTCTCATTCGAGACACCACCAACTTTACTTGCTAATTTTTTATTGAATCAGGAACAATGACAAGGCTTTAAAACATTAAAAATACATTTAAATAACAAAAAAAAAATACATTTAAAGAAGGAATAAATTAAAAATACGAGTATACATTCGTGGAATCTTGCTTTTTTCAACGAGGCTCCGGTTGTGAAATTTCGCTTGAAATTCCAATTTGTACAATCTCGTTTTGGGCTAAGAATAGTCTGCCATCATAATTTTATTCCATTTTCCGTGATAGGGACGTTCCATCTCTTCCTGAAAGCTCCCACCTTGCTCTTTCCTTACAGTTCCCAAGTTATCAGGAAAGTCATCGAAAGCAAATTAAGGTAGTGAAGTTTCATGCTCATCGAACATTACATTTTTTCGAAAAATGCAATCATTTTCTTCACATTTTCTTCACTCAATACTTCATCGAAAACTGTATTTATCATCAGTGTCCTTATGTCCTTATGTGTCCTGCGGACATAAGTGTCCTTATGTCCGCACCAACGAAAATACTTTCTTTCACCTTAACTTCAGACAGCGATGCAAAAATGTGGTGTAAATATTTAAAACGTTCGCTTTGTTTGTTCAGTGCTTTCACAAATTGTTTCGTCATCTCTAGTTTTAAGAGAAAAGGGGATAGCAAAACTTTTCTCACAGAATAGTCTCTGCTTGCATTTTCGATTCCAGGGACTAGTTAAATCCTCGGTGGCAACTCTTTCTTCGTCGAATGTTGTCCTCTGCTTCGACAATTCCACCTACAGAGAAGGCCTTCCTCTTCGTGTAGCCACTTTACGGACCAAGCATCACACATGAAATTTTCAGACGTCCAGAGACCACTCAACCGGATTTTACGTACTTAATTTTAAATTTACGTAAAAAATTCTTACATTTTTTGAAGCATTCCTCAGCGTACTTATTGCCATTATGCAAAAGGATTGATTTCAAACTTCGTTTCGATGAACTTAAGAACAATCCTCATTTGTGCGCGTGATATTGGATAGAACATTCTCACTAAGCCAGGAAGGCCTTCGCAATAAACTAGATCACGATCTTCAGCAAAATATTGTGCAGTCTCCTCTGTTGCAACACCGAGAACATGAAGTTCCAGGAACAAGCATATTCTTTTCCGATAGTCTTGATCCGAGGAGCTTTTAACTGCATCCTCTGACTGGTTTCAGTCATTTAGTTCTGATTGTGACAGTAATTGTGTTCCCCTAAGCTCAAATTCAACATGTGGTTGTGACACCTATTCCGCATCACTGTCACTGACTTCAGTTCGTAATGAGTGCAAGTATGGCGGTACAACATTCTGATCGCGAAGCACGGCGACTTTTACCGAGTCCTTTGTCTTGATTTTGAATCGTAGCTTATAGTCTTGTAGCAGCAAAAATAACAGTCTTCAGTGTGGTTCTGAGGTTCTCTACATAATAAGGCGATAAAACATCAAAGGTATGGTTCTTCAGTTGTGACCAATTCCGAAGTTCATGAACGCATGTCGAACAAACTTGATGTGGGACTCACTGTTTATCTTGATTGGCGATTGTTATAACGAAAAATATTTTATAAACGTTATGAATTCGTATCCAGAAGAAAATTGAACATTTATAAAGTATCTAGGAAATGATTTTAAGTCTTTGAAAGATTTTGAAAAGTTTCATAGAAATGTGTCAAATTGAGCGATTTTTTAACGACATCGTACGTAATACTTTTACTAAAAATAAAATTTTCGCAGAACATTGACTCTCAGTTTATCACCTCGTTAAAAACTTAAGAAACCTCTGTACTATTTGGAAAATCCTCATATAACGATTTAGATAAACGCTTTCTATTCGTTTCTCATCGTCGTAGCTGAATGTGGGCCCGAATAGGCACGTGCACTTAACTAAGGACCACAAACTGATGCAGGATTAACTACCTTAGTCATAATATGCAGTCTCCATAAAACACCTACACGCATGTTATAATTCCCGGTAGCAATCTGAAAGTACGTGGATAACGATGAGAACTGTAAAAAAAGGTAACATTCGACCTAAAAACATTTTACACGTCCCTAACAAACAAAATTCACAACCCCCTCCCCGCCTGTGTTACGGCCGATTAAATTTTACTACCTCGTCATGTTGTCATTGCAATGAACAGCTGGTAAATTTAATTCGATGATAATAAATTTATTATTATTATAATCCCTCAACTAAAAGGCTGGATTACAATGAAATTGCATTAAATCATTCTCCTCACTTGGCGCGCCTAGTTCGCCGAACTTTTTCCATTCTCTCGTTGAACTTCCGAGTGCGTAATTAATCTAAGTAAATTCCGCCATCTGTCTATGATAAAAGCATTCAGTTTGCCTTTATCTCAATTGAGTATTCAGTTTAATAAACAAAAGTGTTTTTATTGATTCTGATTTTCCGATTATCACAATACTATTGCAATTCATGGAATAATCGAGGGAGAATCGTACCTAATTTTTACAAGATATCTTTCGAATGTTAAATCTTATCCCGGACATCAGCCAAATTTTTATCTTTGTGAATCGAATCCAATTTCACAAGGATGAACATGATAACAATCGAATAATAATAACTGCCATCCTTGTCCAAAATGCTTCAAAAATCAAATCATGTCCTAGAGACAAAAACCAGAATCAAGCTCAGTCTTTTCAACCCATAAATCCTTTTATCAAAAAAAACCTCAAAGTAGTCCGAATGAGTCCATTTAATATTGCTATACTACAAGCCTACACTTTTGGTAAAACGATGTATTGTTCTAAGCCTTTTGCAAAAATAAAACGCTTTTACCAAAAATAAAAGAAGAAATAACTTTCATGACGTCAAAGAGGCGTGTTCATATGAAACTGCGTAGGTTCAATAGCACGTCACAATTAAATGAACAATGAAGTAGCGTGGATTCGAAGTAAAATGAATTCACTCTCCAAGGATGCGTTAGAATATTCTAAAATGAACTTAAACGATACATGACACTAGCTGTTAGATGAAATGTCTTGGCACATTCCAAGGATCCACGCATGTATTCCGCTGCTACTACAAAATAGGGGAATCCTATTCTGGTAAACACAAGAATGTCAGGCTTTCAGTCTGAAGTGACGGTTGAAGCTGTAATGTCTACTTGTTATGGGGCAAGGTTAATGTATTTCTTCATTAAGAAATTAGGAATATGATAACATTATAAGGCATTGAAAAAAATATTACAATTTTTCTTTCTACTATTTATATTTCCCTCCAGCTTAGGAGTGTTTTTCGTTCAGGAATGTTTTTTTTTTTTTGTTTTATTAATTAAAAATATTTAAGACTTTTCTCCCTATTTACGAAATTTACTTAGAAAATAAATCAGAACAAAGGCAAGGTTGTCTAAGACAACGCACTTAACGTTTCAGAGGCAATAAAATAACAATAGGTGGTGTTACACCAATCAGCTTTTATTCTTTCTAAGTTTCAATTATTTGGCAACATAATTTTAAAAAGGTTGTGAAAGATTGCGCAGCAAGATGAGTACATGTATACGTTATTGCAACGTCAACTCAAACAACACCACATTGATTCTAAGGATCAGGACAAAATGAAAAACGTTAAGCATTTTTCCAAGGGTTTATTTGTTAAGAATATTCCTACCTGGACTTCACTACCATTAAACCAATTTTCGGTGTCTTTGAAGCTTCGCATATGTGTTTACAATTTCATATGTCATAAGAAACAATTCAGAACAGTCTCAAAAAACAGTTGGTTTTGTATATAATGCAGCAGAAAGTTTGGAACAAACGAAATCTTTAAAATAAACAATTAGTAAGAAAGAAACTAAACCAAGACCATTATTATTTAAACAAATAAATAACAGGAAACTGTCTCTCCTTCTTCTTCAAGAAAAATCTTCTTCTTCTCTCCTTCCCTCACTGCCTTTCGCTTCCTGTAGCAAGCGCCTCCAACTGTCTTGGTCTATTGACCGTATCCTCCAATTGTAATCTGAGCAGCGATGAATAGTCTTCGTCAACAGAGTCAGACCAGCGTTTCTCCGGTTCGGAGACCACCGGGGTCACTGGTCTTTGCCCTTCAGTTCTCCCATTAAATACTTTTTTGGGCATCCCTTGTTCATCTATACGATTCACATGGCCAACCCATTGCAGCTTTCGCAAGTCTTACAATCTTTAAGACCTCCAACTCGTCAAAAATGTTATTGCTCATGGTGATATCGAATTCATCTATTTTAATTATTTATTACAAAGTTATTAACTAATTATAAAAGTAGACATCTGCCTCCAATAATCTCTTCCTCCACTCCCGAAACAGTTTACGAAAAAGCTTAAAAACAATACATACATTTTTGTTAGTATTTAGTTGCCTTAGTAGCTTTTATTTTTAACCCAGCTCCAAACTGGTAAGACATCGGTTCTTCAAGTTTTTTCATAACTTCGCTGATCTCATCCCAGCATGTTTCTCTTATACTCAATAAAATTGGGGTCAGGACTTTTCAGGACGAAATCCAAACGATTTTTTCGTTTTACTTCACGTACCAGTGACTTCCTGGAAGTCCTGCAAGGTGTAGAAGACATAATTTGTCAACAACCATGGATCTTGGTACTGTTTCTGCACGATCTTCTGGTTTGATTGAATTGAAGCAGCTCGGCACTAATTTTTGGTGCACATATGAAGGGATCCTGCGCGACGTTATGCTTTATTTTCCGTAAGTCTGCGTCAATGAGAATTGCGTCCACCAAAGCCGACCTGATTTAGGCTTATGATCTAAGCTGCATTCATTCTTAAAGCGCCCGATTAAAACTTGCATAGTCGAAAAGCTCCGAGACTGTGCTTTGGCTGTTTCCGGGTATAATTTTTACTCTTTTACTTGAATTTTACAATAAGCTTACGCTCTTCCAACGACAAATGTTTACCAGGCATTTTTTCGAATCAGACTGAGCAAAATACATAAATTTACATTTTGGTTTACATTTTCTTTACTGTCATTACAGACCGTTATGAGTGGGGAACAATTATGATCGAGAATTATGAGCAAAAAATTGGAGGGGCAAAAGGAAGCATCAATGTACGAAGGCAGTCCTTGAGCCAAATTGTCGACATTGGTTTATAATAAGTGAGTAACTTTGAAATTAATGATTTAATTGGATTAACTTTTATTCCTAAATTAAAGAAAAGTCTTTAATGTAATAACCTGTTTTAACACTTTTTCCAATTACTTGTAGAAATTTATTGATATTTTATCATTTGAATTTCAAAAAGTTGCTGTATGAAGACATTATTGGTATACTGCGTGTAATGCCGACATTAATATGATTTTAAACAGAGTTAAAAATCATTTAAAAATGTAAAAATAATGTTTTAATATTAATAGCTTCACATTGGCATTCGCGCAATAGCTATGGATCTAGAGATAATTACTAAAGATATTTCCTATCCTAATGACAATTTCTAAATTCCTAAGGATTATTCCTAAATAACAATTTGTATATAAAGTACGAAACAATAAGACACAAGCGCCTTTACATTTCAACAAAATTCCAATTAAATTAGGGCTGATTTTTAAAAGTATTCAACAAACAATGGATTAAAAAAATATTAGAACTAACTTTTTTTTGGTTGGGAGGTAAAGGCTATTTACGCCCTGAGTGTCGGACTCCCAGTGGCACACAGCTACTGAACTACCGACTAAACACCTCCTCTGTCACACCGAGAACCTAGCCTGGAACTGTTTGTCACATTACATCGAACTACGCCTCTTACGTCTCGCCTACCGGCACCTTCGGATTGGAGAGTTCACTCCTTTAGCAGGGATGGACAGAAAAGAGAGGGATTACTGGGAGAATAAGCCCTCTTCCCTCTGCGCCAACAGGCGATCGACGATGTCCTTCTTCATAGTGAGAACCGCCCGAGCGTAGTGCGACACACAGTTCCATTTGTCTTTATACACCAGCATCTTCTCCACCAGGGTATCTGGAGAGATCTCATATATTCTCTCCCTGAGATATACACGTTGTCTCACCCACCGTTCGCATGTGAAGAAGGTGTTGCAAGCATCATCCGCAATCCCCGGGCAAAACAGGCAGTCTGGGGACAGTGACTTTCCCATTTTGTGCAGGTAAGACTGAAAACACTCGTGTCCACTGAGAAGCTGTGTCAGATAGTAATCAGTCTCGCCATGCTTTCGATTGAGCCACAGCTCCAGATCCCTGATTAGGCGCGCGGTCCACCTGCCCGTGTTTCATTTACCCACTCTTCCTGCCACAGAGCGAGAGTCCTTCTTCTCTCCTCGCGTGAAACAGCCTCTCTACCTTCTTCTCCCCTACACAGGTAGAGCCTCCTCCGTTCCTTAGCAAGGAGCACAATAGGTGTCGTACCCGCGATGACCAGCACTGCTGGCTCAGAGACTCAGAGACAGTGCGGTATGCAGATGCAACCCGCAGAGCACCTCGTGTTTGCACCTGCATCAATCGCTTCCGGTACGACTCCTTACCGAGAGCTTCAGCCCACACCTCGGAGCCGTATAGCAGCACTGACTCCACTGCGCTCGTCAGTAGGCGTCTCCTGGTCGTAACAGGTCCCCCAATGTTGGCCATTAGACGGCTGAACGCCGATACTCCATCTGCGGCTTTGCTCGCTGACGCTCTGATTTGATCGAAGAAACTCATGTTCGAGTCAATCATGATGCCAAGGTATTTGATCGTCTTCTTAGACTCAATGGTCTTTTCGCCAATTCGGATGGGTATAATTCTGGGGATCTGCTTTTTGGTCACAATGACAATGACAACCTAGTCTGAGTTGCGCTTGCTCAACAGTGCGTCCGGCGACTAATGCCGCAACGTCGTCAGCATAGCCGATCAAATGCGACTCATCCGGTAAGGGTATCCTCAATAGCTCGTCGTACGAGACATTCCATAGGTCTGGGCCGAGAATAGAGCCTTGTGCCACCCCGGAAGTTACATCCATTCTTCGCCGACCCCCTAATGTGTAACGACGAGCTTGCGGTCTTTGAGGGAATCCCTCAATATCCGCATTAGATACCTCGGCACTCTGAAAGATTCCAGAGCAATGAGAATATCTATCCACCTTGCGGAATTGAAAACGTTCCTTACGTCAAGTGTCACGAGTAATAGTATGCGCTTTGAGTAGTGATTGTGGGCTTCTGCCCACTCAACCGCGTTTACCACTTCTATAATCGCGCCAATTGTGGATCGCCCCGCCCTAAAGCCGTATTGCTGAGGAGACAGATCCCCTGCGGCTTGGATGGCCTCCCCGAGTCTCTCTCTGATGAGCTTCTCGAACACTTTCCCGGCGGCGTTCAACATACATAGGGGCCGATATGCAGATGGTAGCTCCGGATTCCCCTTCCCCTTGCTGATCAGCACAAGCCTCGCCTCCTTCCAGCATTTTGGGAATACACCCTCTTGCAGGCATGCATTGAAAATGCTGAGCAACGTGGCAGGGCAAAGATGGTACACAAGCTGTAACATTTCTGCTGGGAAGCCGTCTGGTCCCGTCGCTTTTCGCATTTTTAATGTGAGCATCGTGTTGTTCAGCTCCTTCGCAGTGAAAAGCGGGCAGTCAGCAGGTCTATCGTTGCATCGGACGAGCATCGAAACGGACGGGGTGCACAGGGAAAAGTGCCCGGATAACCTCGTCTATTCTCTCTGCCTCAAGCACACATAGTAGAATTCACTGCGTTTTCGGCTGAGACTCCCCTAATCCCCGTTATGATTTCACTTCCCATGAGAGCTCCGGCAACTCCTCGACGTCCATTTTGGCGATCTTCCAACCTACGACGGAAGGTCGGGTTGCTGCGCGTCGAGGAGCACGCTCACCAATTTCGATTGCAACATACTGGTGATCACTCGCCGAGTAGTCCTCCAGTACCTTCCATTTGCGTATCATGGGCACAAAGGACTCTGAAGCGAACGTCACATCCGGGATGGTTCTCGAGCAGCCTTTCCGGCGAAAGGTTGGTGTGTTCCCAACGTTCATGACGACAAGTCCACTCCTAGCCGCCATTTCCAAGATTCTTTCCCTCTGGAGTCTGGATGACGCCAACAAAGATTCGCCCTTCTATGCTCGAAACGGCTCCCTCCAATTCGTCGAGCTTGTACTGAAAAGATGACATTGGCTCATTCGGCGCGAGGTAGACACTGACGAATGTCATATCCACACACCTGATCAGCACAAAGCCATCCCCGGTGGTGCAGATGTGATCTGGGAGCCGAATGCTATACCGCACCCAGATGGCGGCGGTTCCAGATCGGTCCGAGTATCATCCTGCGTCTTCCTTGTTGCGATGCTGTTTAGATATTAGCAGCAGGTCGACTCCTTTCTCCCTCGCGAGCTGGTCAAGCAAATTCTGTGCGGTCGTGCTACGGTGCACATTGATCTGGAGGACTCGGATCATAGTTTGCCTTTTCTCTTGCTTAGTGCCTTAACTAACTTAATAAACTGGTCAATATTATAATCACCGTTTATATATTCGATTCTGCAATACAAAACCTAAGAAGATATATATAAGTCTAATTAAACCCCCAAAAAAATTGTGAAACCCCAATCCTGGTTAAACCCCAATAATTATAATCAAAATAAGTACCAATAATAAAAATAAATAGAAATAATAAAAATAAATACAAATAATAAGCTAACAAATCGTAATAAAAAATTAAGAAACTTATGACATTAAATGTTTTTACAGTGCCCGGAAAACCCACATTTAAACATTTATTTCTCCTTTGAAACAATAGTCCTCCTTTTTAGGACGATTGAAATAAAAGTCTTAAAAAAATAAAATTTTTAAAATAATATCCATGATTTTTAAGGAATATTATTTCAAAGTTCCAATAATTATTATAATTTCGATTCTCATTAATTTATCTATTTAATCATCACATCATTTCAGGTCATAATCAGTTAACTCAACCCTATTTTCTTATCGTATTTAAGCAATTGACTTATTACTCAACTATAAACAACGTGTCTTTTCACACAGTTGTAAATTGCTGGTAAAATTAACAACACACTACTGGATATTTTGGGGTTGTTTCAAATACAAGTTCATTATCGGAGTTAAGCATCCTTGAATGAGAAATTAGCGAAAGAGTTATCAGTTCATTAATTAAATCAACGGAACATGAGGTTGTCCCAAAATTTTCTGCAACTTCTGAAATACAAACATGTTGAATGCTTTCGAAGGGAATTTATTAATTAAAATTTATGGGCATGACAAGGTCAGCTATATCAAAGTAGATGCTATCTCTTGCAAAATTATTCTATCCAAATTTTTGCATTTTAGAATAAATAATTCAATAATTATCCGCGTGTACACTATTATAGACTAACATAAAAGGAAAAGTATTTGCCCATCTTTAACAATTTAAGTAGTAAAAAGGGTTCGCTTATGAGTCAAAAAGGGGTAACTTTACTGTTGAGAAACACCCTAATTGTATTCTCCATCCCATTCGAAAAGTATTAACTTTTTGCTGTGCCGTTGCATACCATAAAAACTCCTACTCAATACCATCCATTATTTTTATTCCGATATTCAAGATTAAATTACCTCATCCGCTTCAAAGTACTTAAAATGAATTGATCACACCGAATCACAGCAATAAATCTTCGTGAAACATTTAACTTTTTGTCCCTGAGCTTTTTTTCATATGGTCCCATCCCTCAAAATCAATACCATATAAATCGAATAGGCCGACATAAAACGTTGATCTCCGTATGCCTGTAATATTAACAAAACTATCAGAATATTTCACCTGTTGAACTTCATTCAAATAATCAGAATAACGTGCAAACTCAGCAACATATACGAGGATAATGCTCAATATATGCTTCACCGAGCAGAATTATGAATGTAAACTCTCTGTTGCTCTTCACATATTCCAAAGTTACTACCTCATGCTATATGGGTTTGTTGAGAATTATTTCCCAATTGTTTCAACATAAATTACGTGGTAGCGTTGAAGAAATTTTAACCATGGAGGATAAAAGCGATGCATTTCAGCAATTAATTATTCCGATTATAGAATTACACGAGTAGAATGACCTACATATTATTTTAGTCTCATTCTAATAATAATGTGGTAATTCCTTGACTTCTTGTAGAAAGATGAAGGAATTCGGGAACCTTTTGCTCAAACTAGAGATAATAATAAGACTTAGACAATGTATGTCAAAGCGCATGTGCATTGTACACATTAGGCCTTAACCCAATTAACCCTCAAGAAAGAGGACTAACTTAGTCAACAAACCTCATTCAGAAAACTTCTATTTATAACCTTACAACCTGTAACAAAATTGACCTCAACAACATATTTGAAATGGGATGATGAAATATGGGATACCATAAAGAAATACATAAAAATAGGGTCGGGAATATTCGGTATAGTCGAGGATACCCACGTTGGTAACAAACCACTTGATATAGCTGACCTACAAGCCAAAGAAGGCGTGAAGTATCGTAGCAGAACTGAAGTGCATTTTGAACTAGATAAGATAGTCACCCTTGTCAAGGAAGTGTTTAAAGAGCAATGGTACACAGCTATGAAAAAGAAACTAGCAATTACACCTCTTCTTTTTCAATAATAGCAGTAATCCTTCGTTTCATAGCAGTCAAAAACCCGCAAAACATATTAAGGCTTTTAATAGACTTACGATCAACAGAGCCTACAATAGACTCAGGCTCTTCCAAAGCGAAATAAGCACTCCAAATAAAGACATATATTGCAACAACACAATAGAACACCTTTTGTTTCATTGCATAACATTTCAAAGGATTAGGGTAAAATTAAATTCCTTCTACGGATTCTAAAATATTAGTTCCTTGATAACTTTGGAGCATTTATTGCAGAAGTAGGTTTAGCAATATAAAAACCGAATCGTTTCGCATATCATTTGTCCATACGCTACCCTATGGTAACTTCACAAAACATACATTCAGACTATCCTAAGAGAAGGACAACATTAACAAACACAGGATCGAAAACGCTGGCTAGCACCACAACAACCAGGGTCAATAACACACTGGAACAAACCGGTGCCAATTTAAGAAAAATATACATTGTTTCCCGATGTTTTTGATACGTGGATTGGTCATCGGTTGAGACTATGCAAACTATGCAAATGGCAATTTTCTTCGCTCGGCTTGTTGCTACCCCTCGAAATCAAGCTCGATATAAATGAAGCCAGCGCCTAGCTCTAACCAAAACTACAGCTGGTACTTCTTAACGTTCGCTTGCCTAAAGGCCGAAATACGTGACGGCGTGACTGCGTGACGGTGATACGTGAGCGCGATGTGATTCTCCCTCGTCGTCACGCAACGCATTCAATTTACAATGCACGCGATGCGGGGAACATTAATGTTCATATGACAAATGTCAAATTGGTGACGTTTTAAATAACATTTGCTGGAAATCGTTTTTGATTTATGAAAAGTTTTGAATTTGGAATGTTCCTTCGTTTAGCACATAAAAGCCTTAACTAGGATGCACGAAATTTTCATTCAAAATTCATTCATATCAACCAATGTATTTAAAAAGTAATTAAGGCGTTTGAATTTCAAATTTCATTTAAGCGCGATATTGCATTTGACAAATGTCACGCACATCGTAGCGAGGAATTTTCGTTTTTCCGAATATTTCCCGCCTCGCATCGACGCATCGCAATCATTGTCCGATGTCGCATACAAATGCATGTTACGAAAACTGCTTGACATTTGCTGCGAGACTGTTGCGCTCTCGTGTCGCTGTCACGCACTATTGTATTTCGGCCTTAAACCGCTAAAGGGAAAGTCGAAAAAACGCGTTGAACGAGGCTAAGTCAACCTCTATGGATAACATCCCTGTACGAAGTGATTGAGATTTATGGAACATAATTCATAGTGAAATTTATCTGATGAAAATCTACAGTCAATTGTTGAACTAAGGTTTTGACATACCTCAAGTGACTAAACGGCTGTTCTCCTCTCTGCTGATTAGTCATTCTATAAAGTAAATATGAATAAATTGAAGATATTTCAAGCCCCCAAAAAACAGTTTACGCCACCATTTCAATGATTTTCGCAAAAAAACAATACGTTGCGGCCAATTGATCTGCACGATCGACACCACCCATATGTTTTATATAATTTATTACAACATTAGGCTTCTTGACGGTAATTTCAACACGACCTCGTAACATTCTTCTCACAGAAGTCATTCCCGCATTGTTCCAGCTCGTCAAGCACGTGACAACCCTCTTGTCTTTCCATGATAAAACTAGTGTATTTCCCTTGCGGAATGCTACTGTCGATTTCCTGCCGAATTTTGGTTTTTTGATTTGGCTAGACAAATACTCCCTACTTGTTAGTATTGTTCCTGACAAGTGGCATTGCAGTTTCAATAACTCTTCAGCCAAGATAAAGCTGGTGTAGTACCTATCGGTGAACATGTGGTGTTCTTAACTACCAGGCACTTTCTCCAGGAGCCTTGTATAAAGGTGCAGTGGTATTCTTGCACATACCTTATCAATTTCTCCGTGGTAAGACTTGCATAATAATGCAGAATACCACAGATATAACCAGTATTTGAGTCTGACATTGTGTAGACTCGAATGTCGCATTTCGTTAGTTTCTTCGGCTTATACGTAATAAAGGAAACCCGACCTTTGAGTTTTATAGTGGACTCATTCACACGAATTTCTCCTCCCGGTGTAAAATACTTCAAAAGCTTGGAATTTATATATTCAAGAAAGCAGCTTACTAACTACAAACGGGTTCATGGATCTGCATCTGTTGTTGGGATTGTTTTTAGAATAAAGCATTCAAATAATCTGGCTGAATCTATCTCTGGTAAATTTGTTTG
This sequence comes from Stratiomys singularior, assembly GCA_954870665.1. Lineage (NCBI taxonomy): Eukaryota > Metazoa > Arthropoda > Insecta > Diptera > Stratiomyidae > Stratiomys > Stratiomys singularior. The sequence goes on along the minus strand of OX940878.1, from coordinate 157,086,448 downwards.
AACAAAAAGGTATGTAACTGACATCATACCGTGACCAGTACTCTTGCAAGGTCGAGAGCGGCATTGTCCCCATATTTATTATAACGCCAATAAATGCCCACATTTCTTCGGTAGTCACGTTGTTCCAAGTTCGTCATATCGAGTACATTGATACTGTTGTGTTTTCTAACTTTCTTCTTGAGTAATTATTTGTTTCTGTTACTACTACATTTACGAGTTCATCAGTAAAAAATAATTTAAAAAAAGTCTAACGGTTCTTTCGTGTTTGCGAATATTTGCGGTCCTGCAGGATTGTTTCCAGCTATAAACGGTATTCTCTAGGGTATTACTTCAGATTCTGCACAGCTAATCCATTCCGAACTGTCGGATTGTGGGTCTTCTCCAGCATCACTGTCACTGTCACCTTCACTGTCTATTATTCTAATTTTTCGCCTTCTTACACCTCTTAAACCTCATCACTGCTCGCGTTCTCTCTATCACCAAGCTCTCTGTGTATGGCTGTGATTTCCTCGTTTAACAACTCTAAATCAAACACATCTTCACTAGAGCTTATTTCATTATTGCGTTCCATGGTAATGGGGAACAAAAACTCCAACTTTTCTAGTTCTATTCCCACGGCTGTCAAGTTCGAACTGAGACATAACGTAGAGTTCAGTTCGTTGTTGCGTACTAATTTCAGATCAGAAAGTCTTATCTCCATTTGAAAGGATATCATTTCACACTTCATAAGATGATACAAGAAGAGCGTAGGGACTCGTGCGGAAAAGGCAAAACGTAAACAGTTACCGCCGCGCATCGAGTTAACTCAGCGAATCATGTAGTGAGCAACAGTCACCTCTCGAGTTGCGGAATGAAATCACGTGGTGAATGAGACTCACTTCTCGAGTGCAAAGGACTAACCTTATTTTACTTTTTCTTATAGTCGGAAGTATTCCGTTTCTCGGTTTTAAATTAACAGGAAATTTTAAAATAAATTAATTCAATTAAAAAATTCTAATATATTTACAGAATATTATATATTATTTAAAAAAAAATTGAAAAAACTAAAATCTGTAAAAATAAAGATTTAGTACACCAAAGAGAAACTTAATATAAATTCAATGAAATTTCGAACAAAATGCCTTCTTTGGCCATGACCAATGAAAATTATGAAAGAAGAAATTTGCTTCAAAAAATTAGTCATTGAAGCGGATTATTTCAAGAATTGGGAAAATATTTCGAGAACTTTTAAAGAGCGGGAAAATTAAGGATAAATGTCAGAATGGAGATGAAGTTAATAGAATGTTGTGTTATTCTTAGAGCAGAAAATTAGCACACAACCCTCTTATGAGTATATTTCAACTGTTGAAAACTTTTCCTCGCAGCAATTCGACGTTAGAATCATTCAATCTTTTATCTAAAATTTCTCCAAACATATCTAATGGAGAATCTTAAACTTAGCCCTCAAACTGCCCACAATAGCAAGAACTCTTTAATAAGCATCGACAAGGCAGTATTATCGACAAGGCATTGAAGAAGGTTAAAAGCTTAAGGTTATAGAAAACAGGTAACCGAGTACTTCTAGGATCAGCCCTCTCCATTTCACTGGAAAAAATATGTTTTCTTGTTTTCAATCTGCTGCTTATTTTCTTGTTGTTACTTTATTATATTTCATTTTCCTAGTTGAATGTTGTGAATGCGGTGTAACATAAATAAGTACACAAACAAAACTGCCTTAGGAAGAGAGCCCCCGCGTAAGAAGTACTTACTTCCGTTAAATCATTACCTAAAAGAGAATACAGTCATTTCTTTATTTATCACTTCCGGGTCTCCACTGAATTCCTGCGGAAATAAATGGCGCAAACACTCCGATGGTCCATTGTTGAGTTGGTGTACCTGGATACATTCACAAACAGAATATTGCAAGGAATCTCAATAAGCAAGAATAGAAAATAGCTTACCTTGAAAAATTTCCAAGTAGTCAAGTAATCACTTTCCGATACCAACAGGAGCTGTTGCAAAATAATCTCAAGCAAGGAGTAAACATATGATCGAGTTCAACTTCAATCCTCACCTGAAATTATAATAAACACCACATTCTACATTACGTCATGTACTCATCCTTGCTCTGCGATAGTATAAACACGTTAACTTTAACATCCTTCTCTATTTTCAAAGCTACTGAGCCAAACGTTCGAGCTAGTCGAGCCACAAAAGTGGATGAAAGAAATAAATTGCTGATGAAATGGGATTCCCACTCTGACACGATACGTTTGGTACTTTGTAATGGTAAACATTTGTTGAACTCATCTAAAAACATGAAAATTCTAATGAAGTGAAAATTCTTGTTCTTCCTTCGCAGTTCGCATTCAAAATCTAGAATTGAGCCAGTGTATACATATGTCTTACTTCAAGTTAGTTTAGCATACAAACGTACATATGTAAGTTAGTTGTGTGTGTACTTTCATTGTTGCGATGAATATTTAACAAGTTCAGAGTAAGGAAAAAGGAGGGTGAATTGCCTCCTTCGCTAGACCTCTATTGACCTAGCTCCTGACGTTTTTCCTACATTTGCAGGCATCTCTGAATTGGTTTTGTTTGCAATATGAATAAGTATAAATTAAAGTTGTTGTCAGCGGAAGAATGAAATGTACGAAATGAAAATTTTGTAATTGGTCGCATCACATTTTCACCAAATAAAGTTGAGTCAATTAGGAATTTCGAAAATAGTAACAAAAATATAAAATCGAACAACTAGCATCTAAATGTTGCAACTTATTTTAACGCTGAAACGGCTTTGACTTATGGCTGAAACAGGATCAGACAAGCCCCTGGAAAAAAATTCAGACATTTATAAAATTCCCTTTAAAAAAAACGTTACTTAAAAGGGTACCATAGGGTTTGTTGTTATAATAATAGCATTTGTATCGCTAACACCATCTAGTGCATACATACTGAGAGACCCTGCCAATTTTATTCCAGCAAATCCGATTATAACGCCAGTACATATCCAACCCGAATGATATTTTACGCCATTCTCAGGTCGATCTCCAAATTTCTTGGGCAGTCTAATTTGTCCTTGTTATATCTATAAAAAAATCTCAATGAATTTACTCCAGTATCATTCAAGATTTCAGGCTATTCACTTTTATCCTTTACGCTGAATATTATTTTGAACTATTTGTTGTCATTGTAATACTTTTATCTAAAGGTTTGCTTGACGTACATAAAATTTGTTGACGGTCGTTAATTAATGGCATTTCAGTACTTTTTTTTAAGCTTCGTTTTAGAGAGGGGTCCGGTATCATTCCAGATTTTGAGAGACTACATTACATGTCACCCTATCTAAATTATTTTAGAAATCTTGCACTTTATCCATTTATTGGTATCTTGTTTTTAAACAAAATATTCAGTTCTAGTAATTTGTTTTGCACATTATAGCAGAAATTGACGTGGAGTATGGCGAATCCATTACAACTCAAAAAGGAACGATTCCGAAGGTTTTGCTTATCTACCATAGTTCAAAAGGATAAAACGAAGTTTATACTCCGAATCAACACCATACAAACAAATTAAATTTTCGTTAAAAAAAACGGGAGAAAAATGAAGGATTACCTCACCGACCATCTTGTTATTTATTATTGCGGAAAATCTGAAAATCTTCAAAGCCTGAGGAGCATTACCACACGTAACTTACAGTCTGGTTAAGGCTTTCAGATCCGGTTAGCCGAAAGTGATCGTGTTTACCATTTGCTTATATCCTTGACCAAAATACATCGCAAAGCGAAAATACTATCACCTGGAGTTAAACATCTGAAAAGGAACAGCTCACTACCACAGTTTGAATAGGAGGGAATGCTACTTTCTCAACAAATTCTTATAAAATTGTCTTCTCGACGATTTCACCGCGGCTATATTTAGCGTGATAAGCACTTATTTAATTGAAGCTGTGAAACGGACTCAGTAAAATTTAAACTTCATCTAACTAAAATGAAGAACAATAACGCATTATATAATATTGAAACTAAAAAATCGCTATATTTAATCTACTGAAGGAAAAAATCAATTTTCGATCGTACTCGGCCTAACTTGAATTGCATAATTCCATGTCAAATTCCTTCTAAAGCATACGAAATTCAGGAGCACTTATGCTTGGAAATTCTCTCCATGAACTCCTCATTTTTGCTGTGCTTGGCGACAATTCTTCGCGGCCTTGTTGCGTCGTTTTTAAAATTTTCTCACGGTCATTTATCTTAGTTTGTAGTTTTTTTGACCAAATTTCTTGTTACGACTAAAAAGTAACTGCCGACAAGCGCTAACTTTTCCAATAAACTCCCAATCAAACCTTGGATAGTACCAGGAGGTCCCAATTTTCGGTAAAATGGTATTTGTAAGCTAAACTTGTTAGCGATTGGGCATCAACACCAAGGTGAGGAGAGATGTGCATTAAAATTAGCTAATATTTTATTTTCATACACAATGGCTCACACAGACGATTGCACCAAAATGCTCACATATACTTAAGTTCAGAAAGCTAATTACTTTACTTAACTTAAGTAACTTACGTCATTTAATGTTAAAGCTCTCTATCTTGCAAAGCTCGTTTTATTTATTACATAGAGTATTCATATCCCTTTCTTCGTAATGCTTCAGTTTTCATTTTTAGCAGTTATGCTTAAAAATCACCCTATAAGAAATAGTACTACACTGTGTAATTAGAAAAGTTGCCAACTAAAGCTTCGAGTCGGACTCCAATGAACAAATCAAACGGCCAGAAACAGGGACCTGTTCTCACTGCAGATTTTTTTATCCCTTGGCATTTTATGGATAACCATTTCGTTAACAACGTCGAATTCCTCTCGGTCAATGTCTACCCACAAAATAAACCCAATATAAAATGGATCATGTTCAACGCAACTAATGTCCTCGATCGGTGAATACGTTACCTGCTCAATTGTCCTATCAAAAACAAAATCAAATCAAAAAGAAATCAAAACTGGTCAACGAGATCGTTCAGGTGACTGTTTGCAATGTTTTAATACTACTTTGCATTTTCGTTACAAGCGCCAGAAAGGTGCCATAACGTTGTGTTATGTGCTTGTAAATCTTTTCAGAATGCTATTTTCAATCAAGCCAACAATAACCATGCGCCAGTTCTCAAAATAAGACAAAGCATCTGTTCGGGAGTTTTAAAATTTTTAACATTTCGATGTGGAAAACACACTTTTTTTCATTTTTCTGCGTTCGTTTAGCCTTTGTCTCTTACGTCCAGTCAGTACAGGATACTTTGTGAATCGTTTTTCTAAGCTTCTTTACGTTTTGATCGTGTGCTACTTCCATTCGATAGCAAAATTTTGGGATGAAAAGTCACTCGGACAGCTGGTAATTATTATTTTCCCCTACAAACAAAACTTATGAAATCGACTCTTAATATACTCTAAAATGCAACCTGACAACGATTAAATAGTACTCCCGTTTTTCGTCCAGCTGCAAGTATATTTAAAAAGGTTCCGAGATTTTGTCGTGATAATAGCATCACTAAGGATGATGGTTTAAGGATTGATGGTTGGTTTTTCACTTCCGATTCCGCCGATTCCTATCAGGTGCCAACTCCTTGATCAGGACACATCAATTGGCGCTAGTCGTGGGATACTTAACTTTTCTTCCCGCAGAACTAAAGGAATGGTAACTGACTTGATACTAAACTACTATCTATGGAAAACAAGTCAAAGCTAAAAATTAGCTCTAAAGGTAGAAAAATGTGAATTGTCCTGCAAATAAGAGAGTATGTTACAGCACGATTTTAGGCATATATTTAGCAAGCAGTAATCGGGGAGAAGCGAAGACTGAACTCAAAAGTTCTCCACATTACGGAAGGAGAAATTAATATAGACAATGACAAAGTAAATTTAAACGTAATCCTAATTGTTTGTGAGAATCTATTCATATTTTAGTTGCTCCTTTGTTCAACCACTTGGAGTTGCGCCAAAAATAAATAAAACGATAAAAACGCGGGTTTCGACTTGAATTTTCCAGTTGCAATGAAATAGCGTAGGCAAAACGTGTTGCAGAAAGGATATAAAGACATATAAATTTTGTGTACGTACACAATGACTCTTATACTCTTCTCTACCAGCAAAATTATTCTTATATACATTTCAACTCAGACAGCTAACCATTGCGATCTGTCCAGTAATCTACGTCATTAAACTGCAAGCTCGCTGTCTTTCAAAGCTTGTGTTATTTTCCACATGGAGTAATCGTAACTCTTGCATGATGAAACTTCGAAGTGTGAGTACTTGTTAGTAGTTACGCTATGTTTCATTTTTTGTTTGTGAAAGATTTACTTGAATATGATAAAAAATTTAAAGGAACACTGATTAGTATTTTGTGAAAAATTTTTTTGGAAAAAACCATACGAAGACTCGAATTTTACGAATTTTATTAGAAGCCTTGGTTTTGTTACGAAAGTGCTTATAAAATCCATTCAAACAATTTACAAGTTATGTTATCTCACCTTTCTCTTAGCAGTTGAGTTCTGCAGAAGGAAAAAAGTTGATCCCTATAGGCATCTATATAAGCAAAAAAACAAAATAATTTAAATAAAGACATTCCTCGGAAAATTAAAAAAAAATCGGGTCATCTACTTTACAACGGAGCCTTATACAATATTATGTATGAACTCTTATGGATCAGCCTCAAGTGCATCCTATCGATGCAAGGACTTCTTAAGCTTAGAACAGGTTCATGGACCTTGAATATGTGGTATGTAACAGTACTTGGAATCTCTCAATGAACTAAATCATTTGAACAATCTCTCCTTTTGATAGACAAAAGCAATGGATTGCAAGCGTTTAACCTTGTTTGACCCTTTATAAAATAATTCCTGTCATTCAAAAATTATTTTTTTCTTCCTAATCGTAATTCACTTCTGATTTTTCTTTGAAATTGTGTATTTCTACTCCTTCCCACACGCTATAACTAAGTAAATCAAGAAATAACAACTTCGCCCCACTCTGTTCAATGGAATAGTTTATGGTTCTCCCTATTACAATAAGGAAACTACACATTTGTGTAGTTGGAAGCTTTACAATAGAAAAAGCGAAACTTAATTCATATGACATCCAAGAATAAACAGAATTATCACATAAAAACGAATCAACTAACCTACGGACGAGACTGTTTATGACTCTTTTGTTGCGTTGTTCAAAGAGATTGAATAGAAAAGCCTGTACTTGAATCCTTAACGATACTATGACGCTGGCTTCTGTTGGAGGTTAATGTAGACAAGGAAATAATAGCAAGAAAATTCTTCAGGGTAATTTTTGTATCTTGCCGCTTACATTTCTCTCATCGTAACAATTTGTAAAAGGTCAATTGAAGTTAAAAATTTTCTAGTCGTCCTTAAGTGCACTTTCAATTTAGCCGCATTAAAGTAAGGCGCTATTGAATACTTGTATTCTAATTTAAGTCAAAAATGTATAAAAATTTCAGTAGGAATGCAGCTCAGTCTACCCTATATACTGAGGGGTTGAAAGTCACAAAAGCCCAGACTTTTTTTATCGAACATAGCACAGCCTAATGAATTTCTGACGTATAAGGTAACTAGCAGGACATCCGTCTCGTGGAACTGCTGTATGCTTATGGGCCGCGCTTATCACTTCCCCGATTGCATCCATGGTGTGGCGATCTGCTCTGAATGCCATGCCATGGATGCAGAATGAATCGCGTTTAAGAGTCCTCCCTGATGAGATTCTAAAACCTTTTCCTGCCATGTGTAGCAAACACAGAACGGAATGCAGATGGTGCCTCTGGATCTTTCTTACTCTTGCTGACCCGCTCGATGTGTTACTCCTTCCAATATTTTGGGGCAATAGTAAGAGACCATCTGCGGCATTTCAATTGGAGTTCTATCGGGTGCTGGTGTGTTTCTGGTCTTTATAAACAAAACTGCTGTTCGTAAAAACTGGCCTTTCGGCCGATATTTCTGTCCAAATGAGCAAGGTGATCTTTGGTTGTAAATGTTCCGCGTAACTAGTTTGCTATGTACTGGTAACCACTAGCTGAATACCCCGACTCCAGATGACGGCGTCACTAAGTTCGTCAGGATACCATGTAGGCGACCTTTTGGTGTGATGTTGATTCCTGAAGAGCAGCAGATCAGCATGTCTATCTCTCGCAAGCTATTCAAGCAGATTTTTGGCAGTTATCCTCCAATGCTGATCAATTTGAATCATACTTTTTGATACTGACGTTAGTTTGAATGATTTTACCCTTCCATATTAGCTCATTTTCTTTCTGCTCTGTAAGATAGACTATGACCGCGCAATAATCCCTATTAGTTGGTTATCCTAGCTTTCGTTTTACTTATTGCAGGGAAATTTAATTGGGAAATAGGTGTAGGAAGGCGTATTTGCAGTAAGTTTAATGATTTTTTTTTTTCGCACATTAGAAATTGACCTTCGATTGACGCGCCGAATCCTGTTTAATGGCTTCAATGAACTCGAAACGTGTTCTACGGAGGAGCAATTTTAGTTTCAAGAAAGGAAAAAAGTCACATGGAGCTAAATCAGGCGAAAATTGTGGTTGATCGATGGTGTTTATCGAGTTTTTTGCTTTGTATTCGTACACAATTGTAGCTTTTTGCTTTGTATTCGTTCACAATTGTAGCTTGGTGCGGCAACTTGTTATCGTTGTAGAAAGTTCACGAGTTGTTTGCCCATAATTCTGGCCTTTCCTGCAAAAATCGTTCACGTAAACGCCTCTGTACGCTCAAATAAAGCTCCTTATTCACCTTCTGCCCCTATGGAACCAACTCATGGTGAACCAGTATATCTAGTATAGAACCCGAATATCGAATAAAACAATGAGCATCACCTTGTTTTTTGATCAACTTTGACGTGCTTTTTTCGCTTCCGACTCATTTTCAACGCACCATTCGGAAGACTGTTGACTGGTGAGAGTGTCAAATTCATACACCCATGTCTTATCACTAGTTATGATCCGCTTCATGAATTTTGGGTCGAAATTCGAGCGTTCAAGCATGTCCAAAGAGAATTGTTCACGGTACGGGTTTTGAAGTAAATTGAGCTCTTTTGGAACAAGCCGTGCAGCGAAGCGCCTCATGCCCAAATGCACAATCAAAATGGTACGAACAGAGAAGTGGCAACAATTCGTGAGAAATGTTGAGGATGTCGGCTATCTCTCTTAAGCTGGCATGACGAATTTCGATCACAATTTCTTTCGCTGCATCGACATTAATTTCGGTTAGAAAGGTCGAAGGTTGTTCAGAATGAGGCATGTCTTCGACGACTTCAGGGTCCTCTTTGAGCGGTTTTTACTCATATGCACGGGTTTTTAATAAAATTGAATCACTATAACCCTTTTCCAACATTCTTTATGTGTCAGCACAAGAAATTTCGTTTGCGACGCAAAATTCAAGGCAAACTCTTTCTTCAATAATTTCGTTCATGTTAAAGATCGGCAGGCACTAACGAGGTTGACAGATTTAACCAGCTGCTATACACAAACCGGTTGACAGATCACGCTCAAACTTGACATAATAATGAATAACAGTCCTATCAAACCAAGAAAAAATTAATTTTAAAATGCATTCAGCGCAGGCGTTTAAAAAAACAAATTCCCGGTACTTTTTTGACAGAAGGTATATTGAAAAACTTTTCGGAAGTTTCAAAAAAAAATTGAAAAATTCCAAAGATATCAGCTGCTGCGCATTATAAATCGCCACCCAGATAAGCAGTTTGTGTATATCCTGGAGATCAAAATTTTGCTCTGAAATCAATTTTGTGAAAATATTTTCTTGCCTTGTGTCAATTTTATTTGAGCTACAATTTTAACGAAAAATCGAAAATTCATATTTTTTTAAAAATGTGAAAGATAAAGTACGGTTTATTAACCCTTTTTTGTTGTTTTGTTGTTCCATGCTACATCTCGAGTGCTCTAACCGGTCGAGCAAAAGACGCTCGCTTAAACGCTTATAACGTTTAAATGGTTTGAAATTTTGCTTTGAAATTTTGAGGGTATATTCTTCAAAAGCCCTTAAAATCGATTTCAGAAAAACCCTTACATATATTTCCCCTCTTATATATTTTCCCTCTTAATGCAATTAATGTCCCTAATTTTGAGTATGGCCATAGACTCGAGTGAGACTACGGCTATCTATTTTCCACGGGCTTCACTGTATCACAAACCGCATTTTAGTTTATTGTATCTGGTCCAAACTTCAAAAAAAAAGGTTTCCTGACCAAGTTAGCAATACAACTTCCTGGGTTGCTCGTTGTATTGATTCTCTGATTTCTCCTAAGACATCCGTATAGCATCCAGTGTCGATGGGTTCAACTAGCGCTTGCCCAGTATGTTTGCGAAGCTTTTTAGCGTTTATTCTTTGACTAACTTCAGATGTTTCTTTGCATATCGGTTTCTGCGGAGAACTATCAGTTTTCTTGGCTTCCTTAAACAGTCCAGTCTAAATCCGTTTTCTCCGCTGTGTTTAAGTTCTTTGTCGCTGAGTCCTCATCCTTCCTTTGCTTATCCCGATCCTCTTTGATTAATCTAAAGGCCAACCTTTCGCTGGTAGTAGCTATTGGGACGACTAACACGCCGTTCGAGAGTTCAGTCGTAGGTCAGATATTGGATGCAATAGCTAAGTTGTGAGAGCAAAAATAGATGTAGCAAGACGTCTGATACTTTCCCAGGACCAAAAATCATAGAATTAGCTGCAAAAGTCATAGAAGCTTCAGTTGCAACCTGATGTCATACAATTGATGTTCAGGAAAAACATGATATCTGAAAATTGTTTTACTAACACAATACCTTGAAGAAACTTGAACGAGGTCTGAGTACATCGACCAGACTGTCAGTTTCTTTACAACTGATCGAAGAACATGATCAATAATATGAATCTGTTCTCAGAAAACATATATTAATTTTTCCTTGTGGATTAGATGTCCGTTAGGCTTGTTTATTGCGATAAAAGGAGCAAAAACCTAATTCATGTCCAATATGTCCCATTGAAAAGCAAATATTCTTCTTACTTTTGTGGGGGTGGCAAACAACCGATTCATTAAATGGGACCGATCTACTAAGTCTTAGAATGGACCAAACGATTTTGCTGCTATACTTCTTTCCTTTATTGCTCCTACGAGAAACAACTCAATACAATACATAAAAAAAGCTCACGGGGAAAAGTAAATTAAATTTTGCCAAAAAATATATTTTACAAAAATATTTCAAAATTAACATTCAAAGTCTCAAATGCTTGGCAAAAACGCTTGTCTTTAAAATTATTTAATGATAAAAATTGAAAATAGATGTCAAAGTGTGTGGTATCGAACATTTATGAGATAAAATATAACAATATTCAACAACTGGATTGAAATATACAACACTACAATAAAATAAAATTACTATACAAAAATTCTCATTATTTCTCGCGAAATTGTCAAATCTTTAAATTTAACTCAGTGTGCGGACATACAAAGTATCATCTTTTCACTTTAAGGTATCTTCCGCAGACATAACTACCATTGTGTGCATGTCTGGCATTAATGACTTTGAATTTACTTGGCCATGAAAAGTTACACCTTCGTAATAAACAATCTCATAAATTTCTTAAGCTCATGAATGTCGTATACTTTATCTTTGGCGTTCCTTGAACACGCGTCAATGACAATTTACATATATACACACTCCTTCTAGCCGTGATACGTTGACAAAGAAAAAGACCTCTTCCTGTCTCGTAATTTTCAGAAGATTACTCAAGAGGATACACCAATCTAACCATAGCTACCAATTATATTGTTAATCATATTCTTAAAGACTGTGCCCTCACATAATTGTTGAAGATATATGAATTATGAGTATACGGATGCAGGATTCATTAGATTTGCAAAATCATTATTATTCATTTTGGATCTGGTGAAAGTGCGAACTGTTCTCGCTTCGCAGCAAAGCTTTCAAACTGAAAGGGACAAAAGAGAAGAAATTGTTCAGACAACAAAATCAGTTCTTGGAAAACTCATGTGACATTTCTTCAATGTGTTATTGCATATAACCTTTAAGCAGAAACTCATGATTAACCCGCTTCGAAACAAGTCCTTAATCAAATTGAATATAACAAATGATCAAATGATAAAATAAAGGATGATCAAAAGAAAGAAAATTCATGGTATATTGCAAGCGCTTGCAATCATTTTTCATGTAGTTCACATGCAAATATACTAATGAATATGTGGGTTAAATGTTAAGGCAATAGAATTGTCTGCAAACTCAATAAACATCATATAAAAAATTCTCAAGGAAAATTGTATGACGTATTTAAATTTTTCTTATTGTTTTAAATAACAAATAATACTTTGAAGCGACAAAAACCAAAGAAATTCAGCTTGGGTGGTGAAGGCTGCTCACGCCCTGAGTCAGGGACTTTCAGCAGTCACAACCTACTGGACCACTTTTCTCATTGTGTTAACAACCATCGGTTCAATATTCCTTTCGTCGGGTGAAGAACTAGCTTCCCGAATATGATACAGCTCCATTTGTCAAATGATGATACCATCACATTTACTAGACTTTCTGGAGGAACTTGACATATTCTCTCGCAAAGGAGAGAGTGTGAATCAGCCCATCGTCTGTACTCCGAACACTCTCCGGTCAGAAAAAACAGGAACCTTTTCCATCTTGAGCATGTAAAGCAGGAAATACCCATGCCCACTAAAGGGTTGGCTCAGATAGTAATTGTTCTCACTATGTCAACTAAGCCATGGCTTCACATCCTCAGTTTTCAGTTCTCAGTCGTTCTGCGACACAGAAAGGATCGCTTTTCGCGCTCAGCAGGCTCCCGGTCCTGATCATCCCTGCGAAAAGTGATTCTCCTACGCTCTTTTGCCCGCAGGGTGATTATTAGAAACTACCCCTCCCTCCCGATAACTATCTCCAAAGCCTATGAGACCACTGGAATTCCTCTCCTTGTATGCCTCTTCTTTCTGGGGGAAACTCGGACTCAGGACTCACGTATTGCTTTAGATTTTTACAAAATATTTATTAGTGCATATTTTCTAAAAATCTCATCTGGTCATCACTTTTCCAGCCAATTTAACGTTTCTTGCTTTCATGAAAGTAGTTTCGCCGAATGAGAATCACTATTTTTATACTACTACATTTTTATATTCTACATTTTTGTAGTGTGGTGTAATAATGGATCCATATTTTGTCACCAATCACCAGACACCTTAAACTTTCCTCAGGATTACACGTCAGTTTTTCCAAACAGTGCTTCAGGGTTGTCATTTTACTCCGTTTCTGCTCCACTATGAGCATACGAGGCTTCTCCCATTCTCCCGATAGCTTTCTTTTGTCTAATTGAATGTGGAAAATACTATTCTATTTACCATATAAATTACTAATGTGTTTTTCACTTGGAGATCCTCAACCTCAAAGAAAACTTCTCGATGAGTGCGTCTTCAATTTTGACATTCTTCGTTTTAAAGATGACTTTCAATGAGGGCTATGACCCACTCCCATCTTTCTGGTAGCAGATGGATTCCTCAGCGGAAAAAATCTCCATCCTTCGATTCGATCCAGTCATCGAGCCATTTTTAATGCCTTCATAAGAAGTAAATCGTTCTCTAGTGGGGGCCGATTGCATGGAACGGAACAAATGAAGATCCGCAGAAGCAATGTCTGGGAAATACGACGGGTGGGGCAAGATTTCCCAATTCACACTTTCTAAATATTTTTTGACCAGCTTGGCTATGTGTGGCCTTGCATTGTCATGCAGCAAAATCAGCTTGTCATGTCTGTCATTCCATTCTGAACGTTTTCCCTTCAGAGATCGATTCAGACGGATGAGTGTCAGTCGGTACACATCCACAGTGATTGTTTTAGAAGGAGGGATTGTGTAGGAGTTCGTAAAAGGTGGCCCCATATGGTCCCAGCAGATGCACAACATGACATTGGAAGCGTGAACATTCCGTTTTGGTGTCGATGGACCTGGTTCACCTGACATTACCCAATGTTTCGGTCGCTAAGGTTTGTCGTAGTACATCCACTTCTCATTCCCTGTCACAATTCGATGCATGAAACCCTTTCTTTTTGTCGTTGAAAAATCATCTCGTACTTCACCAAACGCCGTTCGATGTCCCTCTCTCTCAATTGATGCAGCATCCAAGTCCCAGCATTTTGGATCATTTCCATGGCGTGCAAGCGCTTACGGACGATAGATCTGTCATCATCTAACTCCTGCGACAATTCTTCTATGCTTTAACTTGGATCTTCATCCAACAATTCCCATAGTTGTGAATCTTGAAACTTTTTCGATGCTCCTTCACGATCTTTATCAGTCACGTCAAAATCACCACTCTCTACAAGTCGTCTGAGACGGAGCATGATCACTATAAACATCGAGCATTATACGATAAGTTTCCGCAGCACTTATCTTTTTTCTTTCAGCACTTTTCTTTTTTCTTTTTCTTGAGAGTGTAATGATGAACTAAGACTTCCCGCTAATGCAGCTTTTTCGGTATGAAAGTCGACATTTTCAACACGAGAAAAAAAAACGGTGTTCAAGCTTTGAAGGAATGTGTACTACTGTGTTCGTGAGCGTACGCAAACCAGTTCCAATTCCAAGAACATTACCACAGCAGACACTAAAATAGTATCTGTAAGGACATCTGTCTACCAACGGCGGAAACTTATTCCCATTCCAATATCAACTCTTTGAGTGTAAAGGCTCTCTTCAGAGAGTTTAATGGGAAACATTCTGACAACAAAACACAAATGGAGCTGCGTATCAGCAAATTTCAGTTCATTTGTGAAGTCGTTTCGAGTACCATATCTCTTTGAACCATTTTTCTATGAAGAGATGGATGGATCCCAACACATTGACTTAGGTATATATATAAGTTTCAAATTTGGGAAACTTAGGGTTTGTATGAGAGTCTGAGTTTGAATAAATCGACTCGAGTTGTTGCAGTAAAATAACTGTAATTAAATATTATTTAAGGTTACATATTAACACTATTTACATTATTGATAACATATCGATTAACACAATACCTGAAACAACAACAAGTTGGATTTAACCAAGTGTTTGATTAACAATAGTAATTGTGAAGCAAAAGTAATAACAATTTATGATCACGCAAAATGTGGCTGCCTAGCGTGGCTGCCTAGCGACGTCTGTCTCCCTGACCGCAACCGATGCGAAGTTTGTAATGAACGTCACTCAACCGTCTGGCCGAAGGTAACTTGAAAAGAGTTTGAAAAGAGGTTTCAAATTGACATATATACGGTTAATGCATATAACATTGTTCATTGTTGCCGGTAACATTACTTCCTTGGGAAAAATTTCATCTAAAATATATATAACTTTATTCTAGAGTGGCATGTAAAATTACAAAAAATCCCTTAACTTATTTATAAATGGTTGAAAATAACAAAACAAGCCATTAGGCACCACATTGCGTGTCCTATATGTGAGGACTATAATCCAAGAATGAATAAGAACATCAGACTTCCTTAAGACCTGAAAATAGGTCTTAAGCAAAAGGCATCTGGCCTTATTAATAGAAGTCGTTATCAACAAATAATAAATATAAAAATTAAGTCCTTGAATATTTCATCGAAAAATCAAAGCTCAATCAAGTAATTCCTGAAGATTCTCAGTTATAAACATTTAACTTTCACTTTTATGACAACAATGTAACAAAATCCTACCAACGAATCCTTGATAATTTTTTCCTTTCAAACTAAACTATAATCTGTTGAAATGTTTGTCCCGTGTATGAAGGACACAACATCTTTATCTAACGAACATGCCATCAATCTGAAAAGCACTCATAAAAGCAATGGTTCTAGTTAATAAAGTTGCACTTGCAGTTCTACCGTACAAATGCCACGGAATGTTTATCTTTACATCGAAGACTTTCCGGCGCAGGATACAAACACTGCGGAAAACAAAAAGTCATTTGTGAGAAAATAGCATCGCTGAGAAAATGCCCAGTCCACCCATTAAACTTCTTCATTGCGATTCACATTTTTAATTAGACGACATCCAACAAAATGTAGTTGTGTCGCGTCTGATTAAAAGCAAAATTATATTTGACTTTGGCTCTGTGAATGTTTTGTGTGATAATTTAATAGGATATTAAATGGATTTATACTTGAGAACAAAATTAAATATTGAATGGATTTATCATAGAAGCTTTTTCATAGGTATTTCAGTCCTTAGAGACTATGCAACTTCTCCTTGGGACAATCAAATACATTTTGCATTGTTCATGCCTCTACTGTGCTTATAACAAATTTAAAATTCACGCATGACTAATTCGCTGGGCTTTGGTAATACGAAACTGTCGCTAGCCTTCATAAAATTTGCATAAAAGTACAACATCCTTCTCTATCAGTGAAATGAATCCAACCTCTTTGTTTAGACACCAGGTTAGTCCAAGTATTCAGTACGCCATACTGGTGTCTAAAAAGAAGTCTTCATTAGAATCACGTGTCCTTTTGATGTGTCATTCTCGCTTTGATCAACTTACACACGTTCTCATAATATTTGAATATTCGATCAAACTACAAAAGACGTTAAAATCTCACACTTTACGTAATCATCTTATTCGCCAACATCCTCGAAGGCAATATCCTCCGTTTACCATTCATGATTTATGAAATTATTCACGCAAAACTTTAGTGTGTCTAGATAATTTAAGAATTATCCTTGGCGTATTCTCATTTACATATTTTGCTGTCCTTTTCACGAGAATTTCTCTAATCAGGTTTGTCCTACGTATAATTTCAGGTGAAAAATTATGCAAATGAAATTAATACAGCTTTTGGGATTTTCTATGTTATTTAGTAAGATTAGTATTTAAAACTATGTGGATGTCAATTTTTGGGGTTGTACAACTATTAAAAATGATTCATTGACAAGGGTAAAAATAATAAACAGGATATAGTGTTTGAATGAAGTGACAATCTTATTTTTTCATTAAAGCCCACGCTTTGGAACAACACAAAGCGATTTATGAAAAAATAGTTTACAGATTCAAGGAATGAGTGTTGATTATTTAGTCACTTGTGCGAGTTTTCAGATGTCGATTCAAACACTGATAAAATTTCGTCTAGTTTATGTTGAAAGGATTTTTTTGAGGGACGTTTGTTTATTGCTTGTGGGCATGCGATATAAATATTATTCACAAAACAACGTTTATAATTATATGGAAAAAATTATTGCAAATTTCTTCATCTCCAATCGGTGCGCTTGCCTTCTTGTAATTGTATTGGAGTCCTCTGACTGACCTGTGGCTATGAAAGGCCCTCAAAATATTGTTCGCTTGACAAACTTTTGAATAATGTAAGATAGCTAAATAAGCTCCATGCATGAAATTAAAGAAATTCCAAGATTTCACCCGACTCAAGACAAATTTTTCTTTAGAGTTGAAAATTAAGTCAAATCAACAAACGCGATACATAACTCATTATAATTACTTGATTGCAGTCTCCTGATATAGCTTGAAGTCCAGAAAGGGTACATATTCTTCTTCGTACCACTACAGCCCCTCTCGTGCCTTCGCTTCCTGTATCAAGCGCCTCAAACTGTCACGGTCCATTAACCGCGTCCACTAATTTTGAGATCCGAGCCAGTATAGCCTCAGTAGAGTCAGACCAGCGTTTCCTCGGCTTACCCACCGGTCTCCGCTCTTCAGTTCTCTCAACAAAAACTCTTTGGATATCTCTTGTTCGTCCATACGATTCACATTACCAGCCCATTGTAGCTTCCACAGTTTTACAATTGTTGAGACCTCCGGCTCATCAAAAATTTTATACAGCCCATGGTTGAATCGAATTCGCCATTGGTACCCATCTAGCTTCGCTCCAATCATCCGCCCTAGGACCCGTCACTCAAAGGGGTTCAATATATTTGCAGATGCTTGGATTAGGATCCACGGTTCACACCCATATTAGAGCACAGGTCTCAGATTTGTATACTTCGAGCTTTTGTTCTGAACCAGTTGTGCTGGTCTAGATATTAGTCAGAACTGAATAAAAAACTTTATTTGCGAGCAGTACTCTTCGGCGTATTTCGTCTTTTCATCAGCGGTTCTCGTTATTTTGGCGCTTGGATATACAAATTCGCCCATATTTTTGATATTGTATTCACAAACTGTGATATTTTGGGTATTTAAGGTATTTTCTCTTGACTACATCATGAGCTTCGTTTTCTTCTCATTTGTTTGTAGCCCTAGTAGTTTTGCTTCTAGTTTGAAGAAAAGTTCTTTAGCAGTTATTAACCACCACGATATAATGGTGATGTCGTTAATGTATGATTCTTGGCTTGACTTGTATAATAGTGTGTATCTTGTATCGACAGGAAGCTTTCTTATGACATATTCCAGAGCCAAACCGAATCACAAAGAAGCCTTAAAAAAGAAGTCAAAAGATAGTGCATAATTGATTTGTATCGAAACAATAAAGAATTACTCGTCTCCTTACGCCAAAGGCTTCAACAAATAATTCGCAAGTTTGTTGAGCTCAAGTAAAAGCCCGACTAGCTCTTAAGAAGATACTTACTCCATTCCAATCTCTAAAAAAAAATCAAGCCTACTCAGCAACTGACTCCATTCTTTGGAGAGTTCAGACGTTACTTCTCTGTGATAAATTCAGGCTCAATATACTTTTCGGTCAGGATCGATCCAATCATACACACCCAAGTTTTCCCAAATGCCAAGCCACTGTCACTGTTTTTTGAGTCCTGGGTACACGCTCATAGAGCACATTAAAGCTGCTGGTGAGAAACAAGTTTAATATGCAAAAAGTATCTTCGAAAAAAAGAAGTTCTGACATTGCTGCACATGACAAGTTGTAATAATTATAAGATCCTTACTCATCAAATATCGAGAAAGAAAACTCTGGAAGATCAGACGTACTCCAAGACTATGTATATTATTTAATTTCCCTGATTGACCTGGATGCAAATAATTTCCCTGATTGACATGGATGCGTTTGGCACTTATAAACGTACTTCCTTTTATCCATTTCCGTCTCCTCGACGAATTGTCGGCCGGCCAATTTTTCTTTAAGATCACCAAAATCTTCAGTAGCAGAATTCTCATCTGGAAAATCTACAACTACAGGCGCTCAATATAAATACTAACGGTACCGGTCCAAAGGTTTTGAAAGACGGTTTAAAAATAAAGTGAACCATTTCTATGGTACAATTTGGCAACACTAAGGGCTAATTGAATAATATATAAAACTTCTTATTTCGTTCAACAATTACATCTTTTATTTGTTCCTTACGAATGTATACGTTTTGGCCATAACTATTCAAATTTTGTCTTGAATCAAAATATTTTATATTATAATTGAAATTCCTTATATATTTTTTTATTATTAATTATTATTTATTATTAATTTTTATTTATATTATTTAATTTTATATCCTATAATTGAAAGTTTTAAATAATTTATTTTCTGGTATTTATAGAGGATGCAGTTAGAAAATCGCGTTTTCCAGAAAGGCGCTCAGAATCAAGACAAATACTAGTGCAGAAAAATCATAAAATTCACTGTGTGAAAACCTGATGCCACAAGTAGGCCTATGAAACATTCACCATAGCGAGAACTGTTAATTTTAAGGATTTGTAAACAGTTCGAAAAGGTTCCTATAGTTCAAAGAAGAAAAATACGAACGTAAAGCTGGCACAACTTAAACTGCTAGTTCCTATATTTGTGTTATTTTTAGAGATTCGTCAAAGTATTTTTTATACTTTGTACTACAAAAATGGGAACCAGGAACCGTATGGAATTCCTGTTACAAACGTGAATCATTGTCGAGGTCGTGACATAGGTCTTCCAGGTCAGCAAAAGGATTGTGTTTTTCATGATCACTCAATTGGAGTAATTATATTGCATTAAAGCTTATTTTTGAGCTTCATTGTTACAGCAATTTTCGCTGTATGCCGCGTTGAAATCAATGTTTCTTTTTCTATAGTCTTTTAGTAGGAGTAACAACTGCTCAACAACTCATTTCTTGATTTGTTCCCCGATTGTCTGTTAATCAAAGGTTTTCAAGATCCTTCTCAGTATCTGACAATTTGTCTGATTACCGATTAGAATTTGCCTCTTTTACAATTGCCTAATAAAATTTGGACAAATTTTCAAAATAAATTGTCAAAAGTGGACTCCGCACTTCTGTGCATTTCAAACTCATTTTTAAATATGAGTGTCAGCAGCAGAAATATTTCTCATTATAACGTAAAACATGCTGATTCGCAAAATAGGAGCAGATAGTGAACAATTAGGCTCAACTACGAATCAAAGATGGAGCAACATTTTTCGGTAGACTCGTTTGATAACTTCTTTTTAAATATTTATGAGCTCTATTGAGAAGTTTGATCAAATTTATGAAGTTTTTATATCTTTATGTGTTCATAAACGCGCCACTGTAGTATATATTAAACCCCTAAACTGTGGCTACAATTGTTTAAACTAATCCGAACATTTTCAATTTTAAGAAAGATTTTCTAATGTATTTCACCACGGCTTTTAGGGGAATCTTGATCGATGGGGGGCTACCTTTTCTGCCGAAGTCCAAACTCGAAAAGATCCTAGCTCTTACATTATTAGACTAGATCCTTCCACTTTTCATAGTGGAAGCACTAATCATGTTCCACTATGACACTATTTATTAATGGCAATTTAAATTCTTTCATGCCAATTATGTAGATCCTTCGGTTGTTCATAAAGCATCACATAATCTTACTGCTCGCTGAATATTCTTAGTAATGATATCATTGGTTTGATTTTAAATTTCCTCGCATTTACTATATATATTATGAGTTTTAGTATATTTTCAACTATAGGCCTAATAAAGTTCAATTATGACACTTATTTGTTATCAATTGGCAATAAAGGCTAAATGAACTGCAGACCATATGGTCACATGTGATTACAATCTTAATCAATGTGAGCACATAGAACGGACTTTTATTGGTTAAAATGAGACAATATCGTTATGCTTTATGCATGTTATTATTATCTATTGGGAACGATGGTGATTCGATGCTCCATTTAGTTTATATTTTCATTATTGGCAAGTTACATATTCGGAAAACGTTTGATCTTGACCGATGAATGTCCTCATGCAAATTAATTTTTGATGTATCACAGAGTTAGATTATATGTACGTTAATTGATGAGACGTTTTCATGCAAAAGCTTAGATAAATCCAAGAAAATTATGAATGCCAAATTAATTAACAGATGGACGTGAAAATAGAAAATAGTGAATGCATCAGATCATATACTTCTCTCGCAGACATTTTTCCATACTACCTCAAAATAGAACCAACAAATCTTAAAGTTTTCCTTATAGAGGTTAAGGTAACAAAATTTTACAAGATTTTACAGCTAGCTCTAGTATTTTGGAATCGAAATGCTTTTAGAAAATCGGTCCCTTGCCTTTACCTTGCTCGAGAACTTTTCGAATAATGCCCACATCCTAGCCCGACTTCATCATAAACAAAGTAAAATCGAGGCCTTTCTTGGCATTTATAGGTAAAAAACATTAATACAAAATTTTGTACATAAGCCATAAGCCATACACAAACCACAATTTATACGAAACTTTTTTTCCACGGACTTATATCCATTACTTTTCATTTAAAGGTTGAATCTACAGAATATTCGGAAGAATTGTTTATAAATCTTATAACCAATGAACTAATTCCAGCAGAATTTTTGATCGATTGGCGGAATGATCAGGTTTTCTTTGCTCGTTAGGCTTTACCGCATTTGCATTACCGGATTTTATGCACAAACTTAGCTGGTTTCAGTCTTAAACAAACCCAATAAAAACGTATTCGTCTAAACAGAGCATTTCTGCAACAGAGCAGAACAGAGCATTAGGACTACTGTCATCTACCGCCTTCAGTAGGAAGCTAGCTTGAGTTTCAGCATTAAATTGATTAACTACCTCTGAGGAGGCTTTTCTTTATTAGAATTATGATTACAATCAAATCTTATCGAAATTAGATGAAATAGAAATTTTTATGTTCGAGGTTTTACTACATGTTTTGCGGAAAAGATCTGTGCTAGTCCCATCCTTTTTCAAAGAGACCCTCTTCCTTCCAATTAGATTTAAAGAAAGTGCATGAGACCCAGAAGAATTTCCTCCCGACTTTGACAGTTTACCGAGTGTATGCTTGCTTTGTGATCCATGTTGAGGTCCCCTTAACATCTCATTGATGACTATATTAGATATAGTTCCACAATTTCAGAAAAACGTAATTGCGTCATCTTAGAAAAACGTAGTTCCAAGCACTCAAGTGAGCTGGGATTATGGATTCGCAACTGCTCATTTTGTGTTTCCTGACAAGTAACTCACAAGATTATAAGCTCGAATTCTTTACGAAGATAGAGGCTTTATTGATCACATGAACTCGTCTGTTTCTGTGTAGCTTAACAGTTGTAATTTTAGTACATTATCCATTATCCATATCCAATTCTTGTTCTGATTTTGTAGATCGATTTTCGAAGATCGAACTCCCTTTCGAAATCCTTTAATAATTTCTGCCGCACCTTGTTCTTTTTCATTTTCCAAACTCTCTACGTATCTGACAGTCAATGTAACTTCAGCAGTTACTATTATACAAAACTACTTAATATATTGACAGTTTACGTCACAAACATCCCAGGCTAAATTATTTTCCTCTGCAAGGCCCGCTGATAATAGTAGGGACACGCGCCAATGTTTGAACATCCACGCTGCACAGATCCCGCTACTTTTCCGAAGCATATGTTGAGATTTTGTGCGAGGATCGTAAACTTACCTGGGGATGTTCCTTAAGGGTTAATTAAGGGAGGATATTGTAACAGGAATCTCCAGCTTTATTTTCAAGAGAAGTTTATGTTCTTTGATGTATATAAGGTCTTTGTATATCCAACAAAAACTACTGCAGTCGTCAGAATTGTCACACAAGATAATGATTGCAATAAAAAGAAAACCAAAAAGCAAACATTTAACGAAATGGATAAAGCTTCGTTAAATTGAATTGTTCTTATATTTGGTAAGGTCTTTCATTTTGATCATGTTTTGCCAGATTAGACATAAACTTGATACGAACTCTGAATTTTACTTCAAAAAAAATTTGTTTAGTGATGGAGCCATTTGTTTAACTGTATTTATTAAAACGCAAAGTTAGCTTATTTGGAGTAAATACAATCGAAACCAATACCTTGAAGGTTCATTACATCCCCAAAGCTGACTGTGTGGCATTACGCACACGCATGTGGCATTACCAGTCCATATTTCTTTCGAAATCCAACAGAATGGCGCTACCCGCCAAACAGCCATCGAAACAATCGATTTATTGAAAACGAAATTCTTAAGCAATATCTTTCCAGGAATAGTCCAGTCAATTGGATTTCAATACCATGCTATTTGACGCCTCTAGATAATTGCCTTTGGAGACATGTCAAGTCCTTGGTTTATGCTAACAAACCAATAAAATAAAGTATTTTAGAAAAATACTCGACGTGCTATTGCCGAACTAAGAACAATTGCAAGTTTCCAGACAATGATAATATTTCAGGATATATCTTCAAATTGAATTATAATTAATAATTCCAACACAAGTGAGTTCACAAAAGTTTATTTTTTTATTTAATAAATACATACATTCTTAATAATAAATAATGACCGCGAATACAATGCAGATCTTAAGAATATACAAATGAGTTTCATAATATTTATTTTAAGAGTTCAGTTAATAAAACAAAGCATCTAGAGAGAACTTGTCAAGAAACTTATATCTAACGGAAGATACAAGCCAGGAACATCATTTTTGAGGAAATTATACGTTATAAGCATGCACTTATTCTACTTATTTAAAGCATATAAATATTTCAATTTTTTTAAATTTGATTAAACTAACTGTGAGGTAATGCTTTTCGAAGAGGGAATACATTTACAATACTTAACATTCCATCAGTATGGTGAACCTCTGTAGCTATATAATTCACAAACTAAGGCAACTGAATTAAAGCAAGACTTGAAAACGCATTATGTAGAGATTTTCTCTAATTAAGTACAATAATATTTATGTTACTTCAGAAAAATAATCAAGGCACTCTCGAAGGAACAGCGTACAACAAATAAAGCTATTTATTTGAGCGGATATCTCCGCAAATTTATCAATTTTTTGAGATTCGTGTCAAAGCAAGTTAAATGAATATTAACATGTTATGAATATTAACACGTTTTTCTGCATATATTTTAGTAAATGTTAAAATATAATACAATAATAACGCGTTATATAGCTGTAAAGCTAAACTTATTTATCCATCGGATGGCAATATCTTTGAACCCATTTCAAAACATAGTAGCACACTAAAATGCATCACAACCAGCAAACAAATATTAAATCACAATAAGGCAGGTAACCGGCAAACTGTTAGTATCGAGTTTGTCTTTGCACCTTAAAATTAGTCCGTTCAAAACTTCTTTGTAAACGTTTACAATTAGAAATCACAAATATGAAAATATTCTATGCAAGTTTATAATATTTTGGCATAAAAATAGATATTTTGACTATGTTTCGTGTGAGTGTAGTTCAACGATAGGCATTTTGTGTACAAGTCATTTTCGATATTGCACTTTCATATTACACATTGGCTGGAGGGCAATCATTGACTAATTTACTATTTGAACCTTCTGATCTACTATCCCCACGGTCTGGTTCGTCACGATATTGATTCATGTCAGTGAGATTTAAGTGAGATTCGGAAAGTTGCCGGGTCGTCATTACTTTTTCAGAGTCGATGAACTCAACATTGGGTTCATTCTCCACGGTAGGCTGGGATTGTGAGTCTTGTGAAACATTAGCGGCTGTAATCAATTAAATTTTAAGTTGTGGAATGAATGAATGTAATGCAATCATTTACCAGAACGGGCGCGAATAGTTTCTTGCTTAATAATTATCTCATTTGTAATGTAAGTTTCACGACGAATTTGATCACGCAATTTGCAAGATTTATCTGGTATGCACCATCTAACAAATATCATCACAACAGCAACAACATTCTGGAAATAAACTGTGTTCAATAATCGCAAAAGGGGATAATGATTAGAGGACAAACCTCAAAAATAAGCACGAACGCCATTCTGGCAGCTAAAATAATCCAATACATAGTCGTTCGATCGTACTTATTAGGAGACCAAGGCGGTTCTCTGTAATCGGGGTACCTGCAAAAATTGAAAATGAAAATGGAATCCTCGTATTTGAAATATTTACAAGAAAAAAGTACAGTTCAATACACCAAGACATTAAATTAATCGAGGATTAAGTAATTCTGTGACAAAAGAAGACACTAAACTCAGCAACAGAGGAACTTCGAATCAATCAGCTGAACGATGCCTTTGATAGAAAGGACGGGAAGATTAACTCCACGCTGTTTATCCTAGCGCTGTAATAAACGATAGAGAAAATCCCAAATGATGCAAGAGGATCGCTCTTTTACAACTCAAACCAAACTGGACCCTACGCTTGGTATTAATATCCTATCAAGGTTCTGTGCATCCGCTAAAGTTATCCTATTAATCGTACACAAAGAAACGTAGCAAGTAGAACCTCAAATTAGCAAAACCATAAAAAGCCTAGCCACAGCAAGGAAAGACGGAACAGTACAGTCCTGCTTTGTACTCCAAATGAGTACGTAACAGGAAATAAGGACATAACAGGAAATAACAACAAAACATAATATTGAATGCCCGAAAAGTAGAAAACGTGCACAACTTCGTGTACTTTGGAGTAAAACTTGTGAGAAAAGCAGCAAATCAGCTAAAGTGAATACAAGTTCATACGGTAATAGAAATGAGTTTTACTAATTTTCACGGCAAAATATTTAAAACTGTGAACAAAAATAAAAAACTCTTGATACAAAGAAGAGCCCTGACCTCAATGGCGAATAATGTATTACCATGAATTGTACAAACTTTTTGACGAGCCAGAGATCTTCGAGATTATAAAACCGCAAATGTATTTAAATTTTATGGATAAAAATGAAGAACATATAACGAGTGAATATCTAGGAAGGTAATCGCAGAAGAGGCTGCAGGACGAACGCCCGTGGATAATCCCCAAGAGTCGCTGGATTGACTCCATTAACGAGGGTAGTGAATGGCTACTCTGATGTTTTAAATGGAAGACGCGAAAAATTATCAACTACAGTTGAAGGAAGCGCCTACGGAAGGCTGAAGGACACTGCTTGAAACCAAAAAGTTGATCTCATTTGAAAAAGAATTTATATTCTTTATATTCCCAAAAAGCCAAAGAAGAAAAATATATTGCTGCAATTTCTAAATTGCTTTTCGCTTGTTTTAAACGAAGTGAAAAAATAAGCATTTTAAAATCACATTTATGCTTACCTGCATATAGAAACATTCTGCGATGCATAAAACGGCTCACTACCTCTTTGTAAATCTTTTGTGTCGAAATACGCTAATGTATGATTGAGGTAACCGGACAAAGTCCCATCTGTAGATATTGCTATCCGATATACAAGGCGTGGCACAAAATCCGATGTAAACGCAATAATAAAGCCCTAAAACAACTTTCATAAACACAGTTCGTACTGATATTGAAAACTCTCTCACGTTTGTTATAACACTTAGTTTACCAATACTATCCAGGATACGATACCAAATTCCGATATCTCTAACACGTTGTGAGACGGGTCGTCGATGATAAGTTAATAATTTCTGAGCATCCAAACGCATTTCTAAAATATTATTTAAAAGTGCAAAAAGAGGTGCTAGTGGAAACGCTGCTACAAAGATCGTCACGAAACCGTACTGCAGGACTGAAAAGACTGCATTTGAAAGACTGATGACCTTAAATTGAAATTTTCATAACAAACCCATCTCCAAATATTCGGGAAATAAACTTCTCGATCCCCAAGTCACTAATTTCAAATCGTTCAACCATCGTATTTCTTTTCCCTTAGTTGATCTTGATTTTCGATGAAAATAACGAACACGCATTTTATTTAACCATTTGAAAAATATTGGCACAATCATTTCCAAGATAGAATTCATCGCTTGCTTTCCAATCATAATAATTGCGAGCTGTATGCAGAGCTCCATCAAACAACCACCAAAGCCGCACTGAAAGTTAAGATAAAACATACTTTGTTTGTTTGATCCCTTTAACGTGAACAGCTTACTTCTTCTTGTCTATAATCGAATAACCTATTATAGTTTCCGGGATGACCGACGAACTTGCCTTTGAAAAAAGCTATGTAAAATATGGACGCATAGTAGTTAACAAACTGAAGGAGATATATTTTTAACGTCAGCGAGTCATCGAATTCTGTTTGAGTTCGTAGGAGTTCCAGCTCTGTTAGATATTCGGCAAGGTACGAGTACATCTGTAAATTTGGTAAGTATTACAAGAGTTTCTTTTTAATGTATAACTTCCTCTGGTACCCAATTAAACACAAAAATCAAACAAAGATTGATACACGCTGCGGTTGCTGTTGTGAATAGTAAAGCTCCAGATGTAGTTACAGAGTCTCCGTAAACACTTAGCGCAGCTAATACTGACATACGATACAGAACGACAGCCAAAACTGCCGCAAACGCAAGCATAACCAGCAGAATCACCACTGAAAAACTGAATACTGTGGCCGGCAGTTTCATTCGCCAAAATGGTGGTTGAGGTTCGCGGGTGTTGGTCACATAATCAATACGAACATTTTTCACATGAGCCAATCGAGCTAAATATTGTGGTCTCGGATGTTCTTCATATGTATCAAATCCTGTTAAATCCCATCGATGCGTTATTTCAGCCGAATATCGTTTCCAAAGTTCCAAAAATAAGGCAGCCCAGAAAGACATAAACACGGCAAAAAATACCGTCGTTGGATTGTCGATCAGATATGTAATACGAGAATAAATACAAGTCTCTTTTAAATCCCAATAATCGCACCAGTGATCGCAGAGTGGGCACATTTTTATGTCATCAGGTGCTTTACAGATGTCATGGCTAGATAAATACAAAGTCCGAGTTTTATTCATTGATTAACATTCTTGAGGATTATAGATACGTTTTTCTAGCAATAAATTTGACGAGACTAAAATAGCTCTCGTCGTTTCATACCACGTTGATGACGGCCTTACCTAGTCTTATTCTGATCTAAAGTTAAATATGAGATTAGAAAACAGATTACTCCTACTATGGACGCAAGTAGTAACATGTAAGTATAGTAGCCAAGCCAGGCAAAATACAATCCTGATAAAGGAGAGGTATAATCAATTTATTCATAAATCAATTTATCGTTCGCTACCTATTTTGACCCCGAAATAATCCTTAATGTAGTCAAGCGGTTGGAAGCGATACCACTTACGAATAGAAGCCCACTTAGTATACAAAATATATCGCATACTGCCAGGAACGTCGATGTCACCCTAAAAACCATTCAACCCTTGCTATAATTCACAGGAAGTCAAAGCAAAAATACATACGTCATGTAACGGATACGCAGCTAAATACACTTCCTCCGATATGAGCCTCTCTATGCCAAATGCGAAGTCGTCTGTTGCTTTCGAAGAGAATTTTTTTCTATCCAATATGAATTGAACGATCCGAGATCTCACCGCCGCTGTGAAAAAGCCCGGTTGTTGTAAATCAAATCTGCACGAAAAGATTTATTGTAATTTCGACATAATCTAGGAAGCTTGTTAGACTAACAAATATTCCTTATCACGACTGTAGACTGCTGTAAAACGATGTGATCGCCTGGGGAAATTTTTTTCATCGACTAGAATATTTTTGCGTACACATCCCCATGCGCACTTTATTTGGTTGAGCATTGAATGTGTGGTCTTTCGGACACCACTAAAGCCCGGGATCTGAAAATTTAAATTCAATTTGCTCGTAGGTTATCATACGATAAATATGACTTTGTTTGCGCATTAGTAAGTAAAAAGTATATTCGATTTCGATGAACGTGAAAAGCCGCATGAGACAGTAATATGGATCAATTGAGTATTTGTTTGATGATTGATGCTGCGATGATAATATAAGATAATATGAGATAAATTCTCATTAATCATTTTTAGAAATTTCCAAACAAAATCATAATTTTTGAATGAAGCTTTTATGTGACTACTATCAAATATGAACCACGTGAAAAGATCAGCTCCTTTAGTATATAGAACAACACAAGAAACCATTATTTAAGAAAGACTATTGAAGAAATGGATTAGTTGTTTTCCAGGTGAAGAATTCATATGAGCGGATGCAATGAGCAGAGAAATTTAACCAAAAGAAAATGCCAGTAAGAGTGAATACTAGATATGAACTGAGAACAATTTATGGGAAATCATTCAAGTTTATTTTATCAAACAATTCACAATCGAGTGTTGGATCATAAGAAAATTCAATACTCTACATTAACAAAATAAAAACTTCATCATAATATTCTAACATCACAAATCGAAACTTACCAAATGCTATGCGGCACCATGAAACAATAAATGGATTGATTTTGATTAATTTGGAAATTTAAAGTTTTTATTTTGTTCTGCTTGTTTACTAATAACTTGATAAATTAAAAGTATCCTGAACCACACAAAAGCAAATAAAATGAAGAAATGTATAAATTTGATCTATGGTTAAGATGTAAATGCTTTTCTTCAAATTTACCCTGAAAATCCGCTTGTTTCAGAACCTAAAAATTTGACATGTGGATCTACCTTATTGAATATTCTCCTATAACATGATTCATCATAAAGCTCTCACTACTCTAAATCACTTTATGAACATGGATTGAAAAAAGCCCCATAAGGAATTAAAGATTCTTCCTAGCATACTGTTTCCTTAGAGATTAACACGGTTGAACATACATTGTGTAGCAGGCTTACTCAATCTAATTTAGACCATGTTTGAATATATTTCAAATAATATTGCGTTTAGTACCAAAGCATGAGTTATAGCTAAGAATTAAGGAGGAAAATCAAACAGTTAACTGAAATTTTATTGTCAAATCAAATCAAATGTCATAAATACAGCGTTAAAATGTTTATAATCAACAGTAAACGTACCTATTGCTTTTCAGACTTAGTAGTCGATTAAATCCATGGTGAATAGATTACAGGATCTAACATTTTTGAATTTCTAACTTTTAAGAGATACATGCATATGAAAATGAATGAGTGCCGAGGTGCATGCTAAACAACAAATCAAACAACACCTTTTAGTAAGCTGAACTACACATGGCTCATTATATATTGGTGATTACACAAATCAATGCAAATATGAAAAACTCAACGAAATTCTTTCTACCACCAGTTTAAATAGGCATAGCAATTGCGCTTTTATTATTTTATTATTAATTCACATTCAAGTACATTATTAGCAAACCTTAGGCGGCAAAGCATCCTCGGCAACATTTAGAAATGTAATTCTAACCTTTTCTGATATAAATTGAGCTGCATTCGATAACACACTTATCCCGTCATGTTTATCAATTTGACAAAGTGACTGGAATAATTATGGTCAAAGGCGGAATAATATAAGAAAAAGAGATTTAAAAATATATAAAAATTTTGAATACATTGCTATAACTACTATAGAAAATTTTCAAACAACTAAGGCAACGCGTTGTTGCGTTTAACGTATCTAATAGGCAGTATTGTTAAAACATGCAAATACGCACCTCCTTCATTGGCATCCTTAGTTTCAAGATTTCGCTGTATCTTCTAAGAACTTCAAAGGGTGCATGTATCTGAAGGAACACAACAAAGATAAGA
Source organism: Stratiomys singularior (assembly GCA_954870665.1). Taxonomy (NCBI): domain Eukaryota; kingdom Metazoa; phylum Arthropoda; class Insecta; order Diptera; family Stratiomyidae; genus Stratiomys; species Stratiomys singularior. The sequence goes on along the minus strand of OX940878.1, from coordinate 157,055,638 downwards.
TTCAATGAATCGAAATAATCCAGTTGAAATGAGAAATATATTCAGTGTGAGTCAAATTCACAAAGTTCATATCGTATATACCTTCACAAATGTCAAGTCGTTATCAAGGGTTTCCCGCTCCAACTCTAGTCCTTCTTTAATGAGATTCGTTTCGAAAACTTCACGTTTTCGTTCATTTGTTCTCTCAATAGATTCATCTTCGTCCGCATTCCAAGCCAGCACAAAGTCAATAGATCGAATACCATCCGAAAAAAATAGAGAATTGTTTAAAGATTTGATGCCCCAAGGTCCCGACGGAGCATAAAAGCAATCCATTTTGTTGTTATTAAAATTTGATTTTGGTGTAACACTATTACAACCACAATCCTTCGTAGAATCATTCAGGTCCTTGCTTCTGCAAAAGAAATACATCAGTCAAATTACTTTATTGTTAGGTAAATTACATGTTAGTACAGTTTATACGATATGGTAAACATGTTGAATGTCGAAGTTATAAATCACAATATTAGCTAGTTAAAAATATGCGGTTCACTGTAAAAGGCAAACGAATTCGACTCGAATTAACAAATCAAGATTTTTTAGCTCTATTCTAAATGAAATAAACATTGCATGTCATGACTTCACTTATAAACTTATGTCACACCCACCACCGGTTCCCAGGAGATTTTCCAAATTCAATGAATTTCGGTTGTATTTTTCTAGGAGCTAAGGAGAAAGCATGGTATAGAATATTAGTTTTCTCGTTAAACTATTGCACCGCCGTCTTTCAGCAAGAAGCGTAGTTAAGATAAATTCACTTGATGCTGTTGTTTGACGTATGAAAAGTGGAATTGAATTCAGCAGGATCAGTTTTTATAAGCCTTTTGAAAGTTTAACACACACAGAGTCGAACTCAGATTTATTGGGAGGCATAGCACGCAAGAGATGTTAGCCTACTGAAATGACGGTCAATTTTCGTGGAATAACATAATTTTTTTGTTTGTAATTAAATGATAAATCGATGAGTCGGGCCCCCGTTGATTTGACTACTAATGGAGTTTGTTAATTAAAATTTTTCTTTCATATTTTCATAAATTTACTATATCCTGTATATCCTGTACTTCAGTTCAGCACAGGATGCAAAAAAAAACATATTTAAATTAGACCAGCTACAGACTTTGATTTTTTTGATATATTTTTTTCGACTATAGCTCAAAATAACATTTGATTAGTAGGATAAGATTGAATGCTACGAAATTTTCATGTTTATAGAAAAATAAAATTAGTAAAATTGAAATAGATATGACGATGGTTTATAGGCTCCAGTTTAATCTTCAACCGTTTTTAATGTAATTTGAATAGAAACACAAGCACACAAAAAGCCTGCGAACAACTAAATATATTTTCGCGAGGATATTTCACGATTATTAAACATTGCCTTTAAGGCGTGAGCTAACATGGAAAAACAGTGTGAATATATGAAGAAAATGTGAAAATGATTTGCGGTATGAGCGTTAACGATAATCATTTATCTTATTTTTTCATACAAAAGACCAAGGGTCATGTTGGAATATAACGTCTACAAATGTGTTAAATACTTTTTGTTTAGTTAACACAGCTCGATATAATTTCTCTTTTCCGTTGCAATTTTTTTAAGTGTTGGTTTATCAACGTTGGAAAACACTTGGTATGAAATTAATACTGCGTGTTTTCCAGAAGTGCAACAGTAATGCGTACATTTTCACAGTAAACCTTATTTGATTCTGTTGAGTTGTGAATTCCAGCAAGGAATCTTGATTAATCTGATAACTTGAACTTTAGTCCCTTGGTAAGTCATGTCTAACAGAACTCTTTTCTGTTTTATTCTTCAACTGGTTCGTCTGGTCCAAAAATTAAACAGGAGACTATTGGCCATAACTTCACCTGCTTTGAGATCTTCGGTTTAAAGAATCTCACAACCAGAACCTTCAAAAGCCATGCTCCTGGCACTTTAGTTGTCACTGATTTTAGCATTAGCTATTCTCAACCATCTTTACTACGTATACGATTAATTCGAACTTCCGAAAGCATTGAACTGAAGAAAACTTATTCCCATTTTATGCATATTTTGCATATGATTGGTGACCATATGCAAATATTTCGCTTGATCGTGACAGAGTTTTTGATACAAAAAGATTCCATAGCTTCGCCTATTTTAGATTCCATAATTTCGCTACACAAAATGCTACATGCTTCATGCTACATAAAATTTTCCAAAGATCGTAAAAGATGGCGAAGAACAAGACATTATTGCGCATATGGCATAATTGCCTGCCCATTTATTGATCCCTGATGTCATGTCCCCGAAACACAGCCCGTGCTTTGAGTTTTGTCATTGTGGTATTTCTTGATAACCAGAAATGGCAGACTTAATTTGCCACTGTTCAGTGACAACCTGAACACTGATCCTTGATGCCAATTCTACAAGGTCATGGACAAGACTTAATTTGTAAATTAATGGATGAGGCTTGTATTTCATTGCTGGAATAAACCTAGAAAAGATTAAATGTTCAAACAGATATTCAGGAATATTTCTCTGTGTGTTAATTTTCAGGAATATTTTCAGCTAAAAAATAGGTAGTAACTATCAGGCAGAAGATTATGGAAATCCCAATCGAGATTCAATAGGACCACTATGTGGTAGCATGGCATGTAGAAAAAAAAACCCGTGGAAACTTACAATAAACTCGCAATCTGACGGGACTCAATCAAAATAAGTTGAATTTTATCTGTATTGGTAATTTTTTCTCATTATTTCTTTCAACAAGAATAACACTTTCAGAGCTTTTCAATAAAAACAAATATAAACCTACTAGCCCTTGTTCTATCTCTTTCTGCCAGAATTTTCCCGGTAGTGTCCATGCTATTTGTGCTTACGCTATGGTAGCGACCACGACATTTACTGTTCCGGTTCCGGTGCATGACAGAAAAGTAATGCACACATCTGCCAGGTCTGTGATTTCTAGGACTCAAAAATTAGATTTAAACCGAACATTAAAGGTGACGAAATTCGTCCAGTAATTAGTATTGAGAGGATGTTTGAGGGTAGTTTAACTAGATCATCAGTTGCAGTTACTAACGTACATTTTATAAACAATTTCCATGTTCATTTGATTTAAAATTTTTGTGTTTCCCGGTTTTAAGTCTCGCTCAAAAGGAACATAATCGACAATTCGCGCATTTAAACGAGCAGAACGAGAGCACTGAAGGGCATTTCAAATATAAACTTCCAGACCTGTAGTTGGACTGAAAACCTCAAAAGGAGCGTGTAGATTCATCGAGAATAATGCCTTCAAAAGCTGTATTAAGTCGAATAACGAAGATGAATTCAATCGCATTCATGATAGACACATGTTTGATACTATTTAGAGAATTTTAATTATCATTTTCGATAAATTCCTTTCAGATACAAGACACTGCCTTTGCTACTCACCGAGGCGCTTGTCTTTGTTGAGTTTGATGACATTTTCTATTGTAATTTTCCTCAATAACTTAGCTAGTCCGTTCGGAGAAATTTAGTATTAGCAAAAAATTTAGTGCATGATTTTTTTTTTATTAAATTTTGAATTTTGCGGTGGGATTCCGAAAAAGAAAAATAAGGTTACAATTTCCGATAAAAATTGTTCAAAATCTATCAAGTTCAAATGCATCAATATCTTTCAATCATAATTCAGTTTACGTATAAGCCTATGCTTTGTGTTGTCTTGTACTGATGAACCAAACAAGGATCATTTTACTAAACACCCTGACTTTATTAGTGCGGTTGACCCCATTATTTTTCTTACATTCAATTAGCTTAGGCAAGTTTATAATTGAACATTGAACATCACATTAATATGATTGTAAAGAAAAGCGAATAGGATGGTTCATAAATGGAAAATACCTCCAATTCACCAACAACACATAATGAAAAATTCCTGTCAACCAAAACAAACCCGTTCAACTAGGAATGGTTTAATCTTTTAATTACCGTAAAATTTAGTCCTCACAAGAATTACATGATTAGAAACAGGTTTCCCGCTCCAACTGCAATTTAATTTAACAGGATGAAACATATTTATCCACAAACACAAAAATTCAAGCCGAAATGATTTTGTTAGTAATAAAAATAGAACAGATAAACAATTTATTGAATTGATTATATGAATTGTTCGACACCCACTGTTGTGCTGAAGCGAAGAAATATAGACAATCTAATTGCTTGCTTCAATATTTCTCACAATACGATTCAACGAAGCATATACTGAAGTTCATTTGCATCAATCATAGTGTAGAGAAGAAAACAATTGTTCACCAATCAGCATTTCATTTTCATAATAAATTAATGCGAACACACACTAAACTATCACTAGTTGTTAAAGTTCTTATACATACTTTATAAGACACGAACAAGAAGCATCTTAATATGCACAATAAGTTAATTTCTCTTATGAACTGATAACACAATCATGTATGAGTTAGGGAATGATAAGGTTAACCATAAATCAGAGTTAATTTGATTTGAATGTTAGATTAAAATGGAACAGTGCAAACACTTGCAATTCAGAATTTTTTTCTTCTTGTTTTGCCAATGCGATAAGCAAAACTTTTCTTAACACTATCAACACACTTCTTACTTTGACTCCATAAATGGTTCTGATACATTATCGGAATTCTCAAAATCTCTAGAAAATGAGGAAAACGAAAAAGAATTGTTAATGCTATTTTAGTCACAGTTTCCATTATTGATTATATGCATATTAACTATATCAAGGGATATATTGACCCTTGTTCTGTTGGAATGTCAAAAGTTTTTTTTATATTTACGATACTAGTTCTGATAAAATCTAAAGTTCATTAACAAGGCTAAATAATAAGGAAGTTGTTCTGGTAAAAAAGGTTTATTTTGCATGATTTACCGTATACGGTGGATTGAAGCACCATTCAAAGCTAGATGGTTGCACAATAAACTAAACTTTTTGTTACTCATTTATTCTGTGCCGCCAAAAATTTGAGATGAACTTAGAATAGAAATTTGTATCATTAAGAAAAGTTGTCATCGCCATCATAATCAATGATGTTTTGAATCAACGCGATTTTTGAGACATGGATAAGAAGCATCCAATCAACTTCCGCGTCCAAAACCTTGTTTTCCAACTTGCGAAGCTAACAAGTATCTGCGGTCAGCTGTGACGTTGAGTCTTCTCATCGGTCACCGAGTCATCACCTGACTTCCTGATTTTCTCACCTAGATGTTTCCCTTGTGCTCTTCTGTTTGAAGATCACCAGAGTAGGCAGTTATGTTGAATTATTTCAGCATGACCAATCGTTTCAAGCTAACGCGGTTACGAAATCATATACCACATCATTCTTCATCTCCAATTTGTTCCAGCTTCATCGGGCGAAATAATTTCCTTGGGGATTTACACGTACGTGGCGTTTTCACAGAAGTCTAGAAGAAGTATTCGCCTTCAGACATGACGACATCAATGAGTGCACAAAAAATATCGTTGTCCTTTACGTACCTCTGCAATAAACTTAATTGGTTGCATTTATGCTCTCCTATACTTCGAGTTTTTTTGCTTTTATTATCAAGTTATATCTAAAACTTCAAGTTTATAGTTTCCTATGTTTTGAATTCAATTAACATGGATGTTTTTCTTTGATCTTGACCTTACGATCAGGAGTTTAAACTTTGCGATTGGTCGATTTTAATGAACTCATACTCTAAGTTTAGAAATATTATCTATTTTATCTATAATGAGCCGTCTTTATTCTACGTTGAATGTCATCTATGAATGAACTTGATGGTATCCGTATCATCAAGTTCATTCAAATGCTGTGGAGGAAACTACTGCGGATAGCTGGTACGAGCGGATGAAGACCAGAGAATTTCCCTCTCGCGGGCAAACACGTTAGCGGGCGACCGTTTGACGAAAAGGAATAAAAGCCCGTCGAGCTGGAGGTGAGCCCTTTTTTGTATTTCCCTCCCGTCGAGGAGCAAAGATCAGCGACGCACGAGGATTTTCACTATTGGAACAAGTGGAAGGGAAGCCGACTCTTGTGATGTGCATTTGGTCAAGTAAATTTAAGCAAATAAGCGATAATATCGCCGAAAGTGCGCGATGAAGTGAATATCTATTCAATTAAGGGAGTTTTCTGTTGAAACTAACCGACATCTATTCTGTCGGCTGCTGAAAAACTGGCGTAATGCAATCGGCAGCGCGCAGTAAGGTGAATCGCAACGATCGACCAGTCGCCTGGGGCGCCCGTCGTATTTCTAGTGTAAGTTATAGTTATAGTATAGTTATAGTTAAGTTCTGTTTTTCAACCTAGTTATATAAAATCCTTTATCTTATCTTGACTTACATTCTTTCCATTTAGGTCAGCTCGCGACATTGAGAACGCGGCGGATTGTTCAATTGAGACGCGGTGGAAGCTTGGTGGTGGCAGAACATCCACCAGGAGTTGCGGGTGTTCGGCTTCCGAGGCCAGCCCAACTCCTCTAAGGGCTCGGGGTTTCTTGTTGGGTAGAGGAGTGGTGCCCACTACCGTCTCCCGGGGCTTCCGGGACCTAAATAACCCCACCTTGAAGGTGGATTCTTTTAAAACCTCTTGTCAGGCAACAGGTTCTGTTACGCCCCGCAATTGAAATAATTTCGGGGTTGACTTTAATAGTAGTGTAGGAGTTGGTTAGTTAAATATTGGTAATATACCTAGATTGTTCGAAATATGGGTTCCTAGAGTTCCTACAATTGAGCACTTTAATTCTAATTGTGAGCAAAGAACGCCCACCATTCACCACTTATGGTTATTACGTGATGATTTTTATTTATAACTTCTTTTTATTTTTCTATCAATGTTTTTTTTATTGATTTGAATATATATATCGCGAAACTTCCCCGACTGAAGACCTGACGACTGTAAGTAGTAGTTGGATGATTGTTAATGCTATCAAACAGTCTCAACCCTTTGTTACACATATTTTTCACAACAGTGTCTAGCTTTAGGCCTTTTTTAATGCGTTTTTCTTTATAATTTACCATGATGTTAATCATTACTGTATTCTGAAAGGATTGAATGTTTTTTGGTAGTCTTTGTCGTTTGCTGGAAATTGATACTACCGTTGAGTATTGTCGATCAAATTATCTGTTGTTCAATGACGGGCCATAATTAATACTAAGGCATCCGAAGTATATTATATCAGAGGATTGATTGGAGAACAAATAACTACTACCAGGCAGTGACCCTCATAAGTGTGAAATGGAGATTAAACAAAGAATGGCTTAAGAATGATAAGTTGTAATAGTTATCTGAATATAATTGATTCGAGGATGCATAATAATTATTTAAAGCACGGTTCCTATTTCGATACACTAGAATATTTAAAAAATATTTAACCAGAAGATCTGTTGTCGCAAGAGTAAAGCCAACAGGCAAGACTGATAATCAGATTTTGTACGTTCAGCAAAATATTGTAAAAGTTTGCAGAATAGGTTTGTATAATCTGTGAAATTTTGTTTTTGTAGTATGATTTATTTTCTTATATGAAGAAGTAGGTAAAATAAAAGTTCAGCTGCTATTGATAAGGAATTCATTTCATTATTAAACGTTGCCTTTTTGACGATTTCTGAATTTAACGCAAAAGGAATAAATTTATCCCGAATATTATACAGTTTACCACATATTTGTGTGATAGAGCCACCTCATTTCAACATCAACATCAAAGGTACACTAGAAGGTAGTTTGGCCAGATTTACGCACAGTGTAAGCTGCTACGTCAAAAATGTCCGCAGTTAGTGCGGACATTTTTGACGTAGCAGCATTTGTTTCATTGCATTTGTGTTTCTGGTCATATTATATCGCACTAGCTGCGATAGAATATGACTGTGACGAAAATCGTCACATAGAATGCGGTTTTTCTAAACGCGTGATTGCAGATTAGTATTTTCTGAACAATAATCTCCTATTGAAGTTGACATGTTCTACTGTGTAGATATTTATAGATGAAATAACCACCAATAAGTCAAGTTGCATAAATTTTGCTTATTTACATGACTGTGATCAGTAGACATTTTTGATTTTTTAAACGTTTTGCGCCTGTTGTCTAAGTATTAATAAAAAATATTCACTGTTCGTATCACAAGTCATGTATTTTTCATCATTACACCTTGCATTATATGTGCAATTTTGCTAAAGAGCAGATATAAACACATCTCAAATTCATGTTATTGGCAATGTAAACATAATCGTTCTTATCTTAATAGATTAGTACTGATATACCAATTTTTATATAGATAATATAGCACGTGACCAAAGGTTTGAGGTATAAACCATCACAAATTTAGATTACATTTCATAATGAATGAATCGTAGTTTCATGATTACTAAAAGCTACTGTAAATATTCGATTAAGATAACACAGAACAAATACTTCTATCTTAAAAGACATTACGTCACCTGTTAGACGGTGTACTTAATGTGTCATTCTTGTCTTCTATTCTAGTCGTGTTGAATCACATCCTACAATACTCAATACTCATGAGTATTTTTGATTAGCATAAATACCTTACAATATATTATAGTTAAATATTTACTACTACAACTATTAAAAGAGGCTTTGGATGAGAGAACATTTATTTCTGTTGATTTCTTATAAAATATAATGAAACATGTAAATATAAAATTGCATTATGAAACATGCAAATATCAATTCGCGAATTATGTCTATAATTACTAAAGAACAACAATGAGTGACAAAGGATGGATACATACAAATATGTTGTTGATAAAATGTCAAACAATCCAAAATTTTTAGCGTTAGATTTCAGTTCACATGACGTTCATACGCAGAGAGTTTTAAGACTTAATTTTAGAATGTTTCGCCAAGTTCAACTATTTTTAAGGACAGGAATTAAAATTCAAGAATAATTTTCTGTATTTCTTTATTTTATAAATGTGTATGGACAGGACAGGATGACACCTTCGCTGTGTGTTTTTTTGAACGAAAATTGTTCCCAAATCCATGCAATAAATTTTCGACATTGCAAGCAATACAAAAAATTCCAAACCTCTTCGATATAATTGCCTTAAAAGTTATTATCAGACCAATCCGATATGAAGCCCAATGGCCAATCCGAAAAAGGAAGAAGAGATAAGAAAAAATAAATATATAATAAAGCTGTAGAAGCCGCAGTTAACTGGACAGTGGCAGCGTTTGTACGACTCCCGGATATTTAGAAATGGTATTCGATAGGATAACCGGGGCGAAGCCCACTTAGTAAATCGCGAAAGTCTCGGGCCGAAAATACCGCCAACGCGAGCTCGTTCAGATTTAAAGACGATTCAAAAGACAGAGATAGTTGACAACACATTTTAAGATGTTTGTCATTTTTTTAATTCATCTTCGCAAACTGATTCGGAAGAATAAAAAGAAGTTCTTCTTCGGAAGAAGACCGAACGATTACGGCCGAAAATCGATTTTGGAACTAAAAGAATCACAAAATTATAAGGAAACATTTTATATGTTTGATCGATTTTACAAAGCTTCAATGGTTACAAATGTGCCTTCTCTTAGATTTTTCATAATGTTGCTACCACTAATATTAGGCGGGATTAAATCAGGAGATTGAGAATCAATTTCCAGACGATTTGTGATTTTTGCGACGAATTATTTTCTTTTTGGAAAAGGTAACAGTTTCCGTCAACACTAAGTGGATTATTTTTTTCTCTTATATGCATCATATGGTTCATATGTCCTTCTATGTAATCAATGCTGTTGATTCACTCATATTTATGTCTTCATCCAAAAATGAACAAACGGTTTGCGCAAACGGAACGGATCAAACGCCTTAAAGTATGAATTTCTAACCATTTTCTGAGAAAGGGGGTGGTGGATCGTACGAATACTTTTGTTATCACTGTATTTAGGCTACCGGAGATTATAAGAATAAATTTGAGTTCAAGAAATTGTTCTCAAGGTTTGTATTTCATGGTTTTCTGAGTTTTTGAAATAATTCACAAGGACATATAAAGGAAGAGCAGACGAATAGATATACGTTAGAGCAATTTAAATCAATATAAATAAAAAATGCGGCCTAATTGGACCACACGAATTACGTATCAGTTTATATCAGGAGAAAATACCATTTTAATGGAAATAAAACTTTTAAATTTGTTTGTTTTAAAATAAAGCAAGTCAAAGTGTTTCATAGAAAATTATAGTAATTGAGACACATCGATCTGATCGCTTGCAAATGGTATCCGGCCTTAGTGTGTGAATACCAATCTGACTGTATCACGCTCTGCAGTACGTATTATCTGAGCAGTCCTTTGTGTACTAGGTAGGGTTGAGAAGAGCTCACATAACTATTGTGCGGCCACCAAACATTCATTTTAGAAAATTTTATAAATTCGTTTTAATGTTGCCACACGCCAAATTTTCTTGGTGGTAGTTGTGTCTGCCGGGTCGCCGAACGGGTCCTTGGCAACAATAGAAAAGCAAAGCCCGGCGGATCCAACCAACCACCAAGACCCATTTATTATTTCTTCGGGCAAAACCATTAAAATTGCTACTTACACATGAATCTATACGTTAATCTATTATGAACTCGATGACACGAAGATTTTTCAAATAAAAAAAAAATTCAACCAGAAAATTATAAGCTAATGCTAATGTTCATCATATAGATAAACTCAAACCTCTCCTTGCATTGAAATGCATTAGGAAAAGTGATTTCAAATCGATGAAACCGAAGTGAACCAATGAATAAGTGAAGCATTTGCTTGGTACTTGTGCGTTCTTCAAAAATTGTTATTGAGGGAGTTAACTAATGGGGCCGCAATGAGAATATTTGTGAAATGCTCATAAATAAGAACCATAATGAATGGTTGAAATGGCCTACGTTGACCCCAAACAAAAGCTAACATTGAAAGCGAATATATAATTATATGGGAAGAAACGAAAGATAGACGCAATTCCTATCGGTGTCGTTGCAGTGGGAAGTTTCGGTTGCAACGAAACAAACTTCAAATACTTGCAAAATTCATACGTTCAGAGAATATATGGGTTTTTACTACTTTTTGGTTCTAGAAGTGAACAATGCTGTCGAAAAAGACAGTTTTTTGTAATTTTTTGATTCCTTTAAAATTTACGAATTGAGAGATGCTTCCCTGTCGGAATTTCGTTTTTAACTAACTCATCTCTATTGTTGACTGCAATTTTCAATTCAAGAAACTTAAATTTTCATTTTTTAAGAAGAATGTCTCACTGTGAATGATTTTTGCATGAATTCTTGGAATAATTTCAACGATCCGGCGATATATTGCTTTTCCCTATGAAATTAAGATTATTCTTACGAATTTCGTGGAAAATTCCTGATAAATAAAAAGAAAATTAAATGTAAATATTTCACTATGTCATCTGACGATAAGGAGCGCTCGGCTCTATAACCAAGCACATAACCAACCCGTCCACCCACGCAATTTGAATTTTTTGTAGAACACTTTCAGCCTGACCTACTTCGTCTTTACGATTTTATCCTGTGCACAGAACAAGGGTAGTGTATTGCCTTATTCCTTACAAAGCACTTACTTGTCAGTGTCCATTTCCTGGAAATCACGTTCATGCAAATTAGACATGGAAATCGCATTCATGTCGGCGTCCAAAGTCTGTCCACTGTGGTGATTCGCAGCAGGCTTCGAGGTTGCTTCGCCGTTTCGCATCCCATCCAGAAACTCATCTTCAAAGGCCATTCGTGGTGCTATCCTAGTTGATCCATTTTCGTCCAAAATAGTAGCGGCCGCCTCCATTGCATGGAAATTGAGAATATTTTGAGCATTCTGTTCCACCCGCATGCCATTGTCATCGTCGACTCGAACGGCAAATGGTGAATTATCATCACCTGAAGCTGTAACGAGCGGGAAGTAGCGATTACAACAACTGCCACGGTCCTTGAACAGTTGATTGTGTAAGGTCATGAGAGATAGCGATTAGTGAAGAAAAACGAAGGCTGAATATTAATGCACAATATGGTAGCGAACCACAAAGCAAGAACTGAATCTGACGCGATGCTGATCACTTGCACTTTTCCCACTTACCCATCAAAGCAATCCGACTCCGAACATTTGCCGCGAACCTTCACTTAATTGTAACTGTCATCTCCCCGTACCAGAGCCCCGAAAACATAACCAACTCCAGCCGAAACTCCACTTTGAACCCGATGTCGTGCCCGACGAATGATCTTCTGTCTGCTGATGGAAAGCCCGGCACTGTGACTCAAATGAGTGAAGAATCGCTGCGAAATGTCAGTGGACCAGCTGTTTACTCATTTTCTTCTCATCTCACAACCTCATCATACTCTTGTCAATGCTAAACATCAAACAGCTGATTTGTGCAGACACGCGCAGTTGACCACAGGCACGTGCTGCTGCGAAAGAGCTACGTCACCAATGAATCAAGTGCAACCAGTTGCACATTGCTTAGGGGAAGCTGGTCTGCAAAGGAAATTCAAATTAGAAGTACAAAATTTGTTTAATAGCTTATTATGTATGCTATCAAATCAACTGTCGCCTGACGGCCCATTACAAAATGTTTGAATGAAAATAGAATTAGAATTGAGAGAAGATGTTTATTAGTTAATTCCTTGATGTATTAAGCCCATGGACATCATTCTATTCCGCACGTACTAACAAAAATTCTTCAAAATCCTTTACCAGAATCTTAAACAATAGACAATTTCACTTAGCTCGACCGGGGGAATTTTCAAAGCGGATAAGTGTCGACTGACTAAATATTCTTGTTACAACAACACATGCTTCCAAAATGTTAAAAACCACCCGTATGCAGCAACTTTTTGTGGACTTTAATCAAGGATACTTTAGATAAATATGAAACGATCTCTTCAACTCGATACTTCAATTTGGCACATCAAGTAACTTTCTATCAAGATTATTATACTAAACAACGAGTTTTATTTCAAACTTTATGCTGATATTAGCAGTTGATTGATGTAACAGATCCCGAACATTTCTAAACAAGGAGATCAACAAGGCTCCATGCTTTTAAATTTTACCCTGAGACACTTAAAAGGGGTTCTAAGTCCAGAAAATTAATAACGTATGTCCACGATGTCAACATTAAAGTACGATCAAATCTAGACATAAAGAGTTCCTTTTGGAATTTCAAGCGAGAAATCAAAATAGCAACATAAGTAAGGATCAACATTGAAAACACCCTAATTCTAAGTCCAACAAAATGGAACTCCAGGAGATTACAACTCATTAGTCGATTTGTGTGGAAGTTGATATGATGCAAATAATTGAAGTAAATTATGTTTGTTCATTACTATGAAAAAAGTTGGTGATCTAATAAATATTATAAAATTTACGATTTGAGGGTGCTAATTAAAGCAATCCAGCGCTGTGGGCATAAGCAATAGTGAAAGAGCTGCATTAGCAACAGAGACTGGTTAAAATGAACCATTTGAATTATTTGAACTTGTTTATTGTTTTTCGGAACCCAAGGCGGGAAGCAGTATAAAAAACATTAACCTTTTGCTCTACGCGTATGTTTTAATATTTACAGATAGTCCATATACGTAATATGACAGAAGACTAACTGTGAAAATCTAGTTCCGCGCCACAAGGCTTATGAACTATGTTGAATATCACCCAAATTATTGAAACGTTTGTGAGCCAGGCTTGTACAATTTAGAAGAACCTTTTCTGAATACTTCCTTTTCGTACTCTAATCTTGACAATTTTTAATTTTTGTTGAGCCTTTTCGTTTCGTTGGTTGACCCGAAAAGCTCTGGTCTGTTAACAAATTAATAGGTAATACTTTTTGTGGTATTCGCTGGAAGTTGTATCGTATAGACTTTTGCATATAACCAGTTGTATATATTTTCAATCTTGTTATATGTAGCCCGAAGCTCAATAACTCAAATAATTTAATTGAGACTACTTTACTTAGTATGCACACAAAATCATCGCAATTGCTGTTCTCTCATCAAGTAACGATTAGAGATCTAATTTACTTTCTCTTACAATTCACTACTCTTTGAACTAATGTTCTCTTTCCAACACATTTATCGTCGCTTATAACTTTCGACTAAGCTGCGTTCCGCCTCCTTTCGCTGCTAATATAGATGTTGAATATAGATGATTCTTTGTTAATTGGTTATATATTTGTTCTAATTTACTAACTAAATATGTTTATTCATCGATAGGACAAGAATGTACCGAAAGACAATTATGTTTTCATGATGATTTTTAATTTTCTCGACCACAACAGTAGTTCGCAAAATTTTTTTGTTGCGATTACCGTGTTTTCATATTCAATTGAAAATATCACAGGCAGTTTTTGAACTAGAGATCTATAGGAAACCAACGGACAGTAGAAGGGACCTAAAACCATCCCAGGGCTCCAAACAATTGTCATCAGCACGAGATTGCATCTCTCCGGCCGCAAGGGAAAATGAAACCAGACACACTTGGGACCCGGCAACATTAAATGGATACCACAGTAAAAACTTCTTAAACATATATAGTAAGGATGTCGAAGGTTCACAGATGTGTTCGAAGCACACTATTGCCAAAATTGGTAACATGAATTTTCCATCGGGAATTTCAATTTTGAATATCCACCTCCAAAAAGCACAACAATTGCTAAGCCGAGAAGAAAATCATTTCTTCTTCCTTCTCCAGCGTCCATCGGGAATTTCAATTTTGAATATTCACCACTCATGAAGTTGATGCAAGCAAACGAAGAAGTTTGAGATCGTCAAAATAATAAACTTATCGCAATTGATTGTTTATAAAATACGTTCAAATACATGAAACCTATTTTAACGTATTTAATTAATAATAAACTCGTGTCATGTTCTGCTCACGTTCACAAAAAAAGTGAACGTAAAGATAATGTAAATGAAAAACATAATGTAAAATTTAGAAAAAATTAGTCTTGCGAAGTACATGTATTACAAAACATATATAGCAATGGCCTAAATATAGAATCACTTAAGTTAGCGTATTGTTGCCCTAGTTCGAAAAAGCTGGCTTTGGGGCTTTTGGCGTTTTTAAAGATGCTAGAATTAGTTGCAGGCTCAAATAAGCAGCAGATCCTAGAGAAAGTTCTCAAAAATCTTCACCCAATCCAAATTATCTCCCCTATTCCAAATGAAAAAATGCTGCAATTTCAATTTACAAAAATTTATTATGTTATGGTGATTATTATCATTATATTACAATTTACAATAGCATGGCTATTTACATTATAAATCGATAAACTTCTTAGATACAAACTCTAAGAATTAAATTTGCCCAGTTGTTAACTTGGTCACAATAAAACCTTCATTACGTTGTACTTCAAACCGATCACCTCTCATTTTGGTTCATGTTTTCGACTATCGTGAAATTACATTCCCGCCAACTTAACAAGAAGGCAAATTTTCCAAACAAGCAGTGCATATCTTTTGACTTCAAATAAATGATTGATTCTCAATAAATATTTTTAGAATATATTGTATAGCAGAATGATTTGTGGTTAATACCAAAAGAGATGCGTAAAATATTTATTGTTCTTTTCAAAATTTCCCCCCTTTTTTAGCTGATTTTGATAAGCAGTCTATGAATGCATTTCGGGGTCCCAAAATATGATGAAAGCGGAAACATAAAACATATCAATAGAAGAAAAAATTCTTGGTAAAATAGAGGTGTTCCTCTTCACGAGGCTTGGCATATTTTTAAGGAATGGTTGAACTTTTACATTATATTTCATGCTTGCAGATCAAATTCAAATTCACGTATGAGTTATTTCCCGCATGAGCACTACAATACGAGCGTTGATAATTATACCATTCCTGTTAGCAACTTCACGTAAATCCAACAATCAGCTGTATACATCGAAATCTATGCCAATCCTGTTAACATTATGAAAGTTGTCCAATTTTGACCTCTATGAAAGCTATATACAAGGTTTGACGGTTTCCCAACTTGTTCGATATATCGTCTGGTTTTCGTACCATTTAAATCTATTTCACTAACATTACAGTTCTCGCATTACTTTATGTTTTAATAAATAAATACAAACTAATTGAAATGGAACTTAAATTGGAACGGTGACCCGTGTTGGAAGTGTTGGAAGGGATTGCCGCCGCGGAAACCATGTTGATTTGCTTCGGGATCTAGAGGATCTTCGCCATTGTCGAATTGTCGTCGTTTTTCCGGATCCGTTAGGACTTCTTTCGCAGCTGCAATATCGACGAATTTCTTCTCAGCTATTTTCTTTTCATCACCTTTAAAGCTGTCGGGATGCCATTTTTGAGCAGCTTTTCGGTAAGCTTTCACAATTTCTTGTTTTGTCGCACTACGCTTAACGCCAAGAATTTTATAATAATCTCTACGTTCCGCCTGCTTTTGAAGTCTTTTCGCCTTATCGATGCCCTCTTTGGCTCGCTGTAGTGTTTCGTCGATTTCCAAGGCGGCCTGGAAGTCGTGAATGGCATCATCGAACATTTCACTACCTAAGTAGGCATCAGCCCTATCACAGTAGACAGTGGGATTCTTTTCAATTTCTAACGCCTCTCTACATTTTGCTATGGCCCGAGCGAATTGTTCGTCCTTTGTATAACATGTACACAACAATTGCTTAGCCGAGAAGAAAATCATTTCTTCTTCCTTCTCCAGCGTCAACACTTTTTCAGCTGATTCAATACATTCCGGGTACTGTTTGGCTTCTAATGCGTTTTGTGCATCGGAAAGTGCTTTCTCTACCTTTTTCACTGTTTTGTAAAACTTAAAGCAATCTTTGTGATCTGGATCTAGTTTCAGACATTCACGAATCTCTTTTAGAGCATCTGTTGCATGTCCTAAACTATAAAGTAGCACTGCGAGTTTGTAGTAGCCTTCCGTGCTGTCTTGCGAAAGTCTGTTAACCGAGCGCATATCTGATACAGCTGCTAATGAATCTCCATCCTTCACGTGACATTTAGCTCGCGTTTCCCTGTACAATGCAGACCATGGCGAAATTTCAAGCAACTGCGTTAACAACACTATTGCTGTTTTATAATCACCACGCGCTATCACATCTTGGACATCTAACCATTGCTGTCTGGCAGGCCTAATCCTGTGATACTGATAGCTCACATCCTCGTTGTACGGCTCCTCTTCGAGCTGTGGAGGAACGTTTGTTTGGATGTTATACACTGTTCTATTTCATTCAAAATCAATTCGCAGACTTACCACATCACGGAAATCCAGTTCGGCGTGATCGTATTCTCCCATTTTCATATACACCGACGCTCTGTGAACGCGTGCAGCAGTAAAGTCGGGCTTCAATTCCAAAACTTTTGTGAAATCATTCAGAGCGAAACGAGCCTTTCCCAATGCAAGATAGACTGTTCCTCTTTTGAAGAAAGTCAAATAATTTGTTGGATCACCCTCTGCAACAAAAAACAAACATATATAATCTCAAATACTAACGTCATCAACTTTACGCGATGGTCTATTTATATGTGCTTAAGAATCTTACACACACGCAAAATCTACTCCGTTTCAGTCAAGCAAAAACGTAAAGTAATATTTTTCAGCGCCAATCAACTTACCTACAGCTGCATGATAATGTGATAATGCATCTGATAATTGACCTCTGGCTAAAAGTTCTCGTCCTAATTCTAAATGGCTTTCAATTTCTGATCGTGATGCTGTTTCAGCGCCTGTAATGAAATCATATTTAGTTGATACGTGCGCTAACGTGTTGGACGCTATAAAAATAATCATCTTAGACAAACAGAAATAGAAAGCTATTTTTAAGCGTAACATTGCGTGGCGTTTACTTCTTGTATTATCATATAATTCCGTTGCGCACTCTTAAAAAATAATGCAAGGTAGTACGCAATGTCTTTATGCAATATTTAATATGCAAACAATAGTCTCGACATAATGTATCGAATTTCCTCATGCGGAGTAATTGAAATCGATCTTGGTATCAACCTTGCGAACGCAGCATGAAGAAGTGTTTTGTGTTAAAAGCGAGGTAAAAAGAAACGTTGTTGGATGTTGGGAAGCATATACTGAAGAATGATGGAAGCTCCCGTTTTTTTGGAATGAAATACCAACAAGAGTTCATACGAAACGGAAGACTAATCAGAAAAAATGAAATGCAATCGTCCAGAAAGGCTCAAATTGATGAATGTAATAGTAGACTTAAAAACTACAAAAGGACGCTGTTTGTGGACCGAGACTTCTGTAGGCATTGTATGCGGGGGCTAAGATCAGAGACAGGTTGTAGTGGCAAGGCGAACTGAGACTATAAAACTATAGTGAGTGATTTTAGTAGTGATTTGCGACATTTTTGAGAAAAGTCTTTTATTAATATTCCAAGTTATCAATTTCGCCACATTTTTTGGTGTATCAAAAGTTTCACATGAAGTGGATAGAAATAGGATGAAATGAAAAACTGTCTCGTGCCATTTGAGGACGAAAAAATACTCTACACTTACACCAAAATATAATAGTCGCATTCTTTGAATTATTAGCCATAGGAACATATTAGTAATGCTCTACGTTGACAAGGAATCAAATGTACATAGTAAATATTTCATATGTTATGTTTCCGTATTTAGTAGAAACGTTCGTTGCAGATACCTCTCTCAGTCCTGAATGACGATTTTTTGATCAAGAGTCATCTGGTAACATACTTTTACAAAATTTGATAACATTTGGCCTCTCTCGGGCAATTTCAGTTCACACTTTCGACAAAGAGCAATTCACACAAGACCTTCGAGAAACCTCTCCAATAAATATAATACACGCTATAATAACATCGAATTGTAGACACCACGGCTATGAAAATTGAAGCCACGTTGAATACTTTGTAGGGGGGTACTGCACCATATATTTCTGCTGTGAAAATTCGGGCATCTAAGGACTATGGCCGTTTGAGCGTGGTTGATGATAAACATTCGTGACGTCCAAACGTTGCCTCATTGTCATTCCTCTGTCATTTCTCCTTAGCAAAAAAAGACGCTTCATTCTACTTTTTTTTGAATTAATAACTTATAACTTATAAATTTAACTTCATTGTACGTTGGTCCTTTGCAGTTACCAGATGCGCAAGTTTAAAATGGTGTTCTGTTGTCTAAGAGATGGCGCATGAAACGTATTGAAGTAACCTGTCGAACCCAAAGCGCAATTTTGTTGGTAAGACTGCCCGCTACAAAACGTCGTATTCGTTTAGTTGTTTACAAGTTAGTACCATACTTTTTTTCGTGTTAAACATGCCGAATTATGTGCCAAGTAAAGAGCATTTGCGGCATGTAATCATTTTCTTGTTCAATCAAAAGAAAAAGGCATCGATAAGTCATCGAATTCTTGTGGAGACTAACGACAATCTTGCTCAAACGGTCAAGACTTGTGAACGCTGGTTTCAACGTTTCGAAAGTGACGATTTCAATGTTATTGACAAAGAACGTGAAAATCGACCTAAAAAGTTTGAAGACGACGAATTACAAGCATTATTGGACAAAGACGTACACAAACACAACAAATGATGGCGGAGCAGTTGAATGTCACTTCCGACAAATCAGAAAGCCATTTACGATGGCTTGAGAGCAATGGGAAAGATTCAAAAGGTTGAAAAATGGGTTCCACACAAACTGAACGAACGACAGATGGAAAGACGAAAAACTGTGTGCGAAATATTGCATTTACGCCACGAAAGAAAGGGTTTTTGCAGCAGGTAGTAACTGGCGATGAAAAATGGACATATTTTGAGAATCCCAAACGTAAGAAATCATTGGTAACGCCAGGACAACCATCAACATCGAGTGCAATACCGGATCGTTTTGGGAGGAAGACAATGCTGTGTGTGTGGTGGGCTCAGATTGGTTAGTGTACTACGAGCTTCTCAAACCCGGCGAAACAGTTAATACCGTCCGCTACCGTTGATGCTACCGTTCCAAACGTTGGTGAAAAAACGCCCAGAATGGGCTCGAAGACATGGCAGTCATTCTCACGCATGACAACGCTCCTGCACATTCAGCCGAAGTGATCAAAGAAACGAATTCCTCGCTTGGTTGGGAACTCCTACCCCACCCGCCGTATTCACCAGACCTGGTGCCTTCTGATTGTCATCTCTTCTCATCGATGGGACACGCACTGGCTGAACAACACGATAACAAGACTTTCGAAGATGTACGAAAATGGCTCGATGAATGGATATCAATGAAAGTTGAAGCTTTCTTTTGGAATGTATCCATAAATTGACAAAATGTGTTAAAAGCGAGGACTAATACTTTGAATAAAAAATGTTTTGCCATTGTTCTTAAATAATTGCGTATTTTTCATGAAAAAAAACGACATTTTAAACTTGCGCAACTGGTAGAACATGACGGTTTTGTCTATTTTACACATTTGCCTGGAACTTGGACGCAAATTCATAGCCTGAACGGGCAGCGAAGAAACTCTTTGTTGTAATTATGCGTGGGCGATACCAAGAAGGAATTAAGTCCCAAGTGAGCTATTAGGAAAGAGTTAGGTAGTGCGAGTGTCAACACCAACGCAATGCCAATGGATCTGAATGGCGTTAGGCATTTTTTACTCCCACTATCACATAAAGTTTAGAAGTAGATGTGGTGGTGGTACCATCAGTAAGCAAAAAGCAAAAACGCGCAAAGAAAGCCTGCATTATGCGCAGGAAATACTGTTTGCAAGTCAATGCAAGTATAACTTACTATATATTATTTTATTTATGTGATTATATAGTTTGAGTTGACTTAGAAAAAGATGACTAGCACGTGCAGAAGGAAAGGGAATGGTTCTTTGCGCGTTCGTAGAAGTATTATTCTATGAAGATTAATTTTACATCGATCGGATTAGCATCGGAATAGGCAGTAATTTAGCGTAAGATCTAAACGAAAAGACAATACGCAAACGAACAAATGCTAGGTAAAATAAAGAAACGATACTCTGAGGATCAAGTGGACGCAAGAATTCCAATATATCACCCGAGTTAAAGTCAATTTAATTGGAATTAATTCCAAAATGCATGGAAAAAACTTCTAAAAAAGCAAATTGTTTAATGATGTCAACAAACAAACAAACTAATATATGTGGTGAATGAACTTAATGAATCACCAATGCATTATCACACCGAGCATGTGTTCGGGAGCAAAGTTTACTCCAGAAGAAGGGAGAATAAACAGAGATGCACACCGCGTACGGGGCTCCTACTAATGCTGCATTTGCAACGTGGTTGAGAAAGCAAATAATACCAATTATTCGAAATAAATAACACCAACTATTTGCTTGCTTTGTTTGAATTGCCATTAAAAAGAAGGTGCAAACAAATATAGTTTTCTTTCACGGTAAGGAACAATTCACAACAGCAACTGCATATTTTGGATCCAGCTATAAGTCATAATGAACGCAATAACAAGGAAATGTTGTACAGCTTTTCTTCAGATATCAGTTTAGATAAGAATGAATATGAAAAGATAACCCTCGGTGATAACACAAGTTATTTTCTTATCACTTGCATTTCAAACATTAACAACATATGGTGGTCCAATACCTGAACGACACGTCTTCGACTTACATTTAAGACACGTACGAACTCAAGGCCGGTATTTTTACTTGGCAAGACCTCGAAAAATCTAAAAGCTGATGCAAAGCAGAGTAAAGCCACCCACAAAATTGTTCGATTCCTTAGACGACGTGGTCATTTGAAAATGTAGCCACCAAAGGAAATGGGTTAAAGGTGGGGCTGATTTGAAGACCTTTCTAAAGATGACGTATTTGGGTGGCCACGGGTGCAGCGAAATCCTAATGCATCGCAACAGGTGTAACATCTCTCTCTCAGGCTTTTACTTTACTTCAGTACGCCCCCTTGGATACTGTGCTGGTGTCACCTCAACATAAGGCACACTGCCGGCTAACACTTTTTTCTATTTACACGAGAACCCAACGAATTGAAAAATCAAAATGTTAAGTGAAAATGTGCCGCTTTTTAAAACGGGTCATTGGCATGACACCGCTTCCCGATGCTAAATTTAGACCCCATCGTTTCGCAAGGGAAATTCATCTATGCAGTTACCTTCCATGAATATCTCCAACAACAACAATATCAAGCATGCGGCAAGTTTTCGCTCGCCAAACTGCACAAATTCACTAGCACGCAAAGTCATTTTAATTTGTTATTCTTCTTCACTTTCGTTTTGTCAATTTTCACTGATTTTCACTAAGAACGGACCAAGACGCTATTTTTTCCAGTGCTTATGATAACTATAGACGCGATTTTGCCCGGGATCTGTATCAAAGTGATTCTGGCATTTTCCTCGATTACTTCAATCTGATGATCAAAAGAATTTCGACTGGATATTGCGCGAGCGACTGAACGACAAACGATGCTACAATGACACACCGCCAATAACGTTGCTTTGATTTTTGTAATAGAAAATGACACACGTCAAGTTATATGTTTAAATTTGCTTGATTTCCTTGGGGTCTGATTGGAATTTGTGCAGGTGTAAAAGAGATAAGTATAGCATTTCAGATGTGTTCGAAGCCGATTGGTCCAAATCAGTGACAGATTATGACAGCTGATTAGATATGAAAAGTTTTGAGGTGAATATGTTTTACATAGAAATGGTGAAAGACAATTTATGTTATCATGCGGGAAGATCGTTTAAAATTCATTTAGTTCCGCTAAACAATCGGAAAATTGCTAAGGAATCTAGCCGAATTAAATTAATCACGGAACATTTGAATCAGAAAACTCTTAAATTCGAATGTGCGCAATTATTTTTCTTGAACGAAGGGGAAACATTGATATGTAAATGAAACATTTACATTAAGGATTTGAATGCCAACATCATTCAATGGCAATTAGGATAATGAAAATGATCCTCAAGCCTTTTTTGCTTATTAAGTAATGCAGCGCACGTTTTAATTCAATCGCAGGTTGAACGCCACCCCTTTTTTTGTTTCCTTGTCAGTCAGTCCTGTGAGCAAGGATTAGTGACCAATAAAATCATGAATTTTTCATTCATGTATTACATCCTAATGGATTTCACTACAAATTGTACTTTTAATCTGGTAGCTGAATTTCAAAATCGTCAAACGACGACAGATTATGTCTTTCTATAACTACCGTTAAGAATATAGTTTCACTTTTTTTCATGGAATTTTTTGTGTTTTCAAAGTTCGGGTGCGTTTCCAACCCGATTCTGCAGGTAATCAAGACGAAAATGTTCCTCATAATTCATAATGTGAGGAACATTTTTTAACGATTTTTATCTGCCTTCATTTATAATTTTTCAATTAATTTGTTTTTGTATCATATAAAATAGTAAAATAATTACGACGTGGTATGAAACAATAGAAATTGTATCACATAATTTCGCTTATATTTTTATCATATTTAAGTTTTGTTGCCCAGCAGTTTACTTCTTATTTCATCAGAACTTGCATTGTCCGATCATACTTTGTCTAACGTTTTGGGCCCAATGCAAGCCCTTCGGGACACAAATGAAATAATAATTTGGGCTAAGTGGGGCCTTGAGCTGAATACTGACTCTCTCGCGAGATTTGAATAAATAATATAATATTGTTAATGAAACTAATTAAGTTTATTCCACTAGCGCTGTACTAAACACTGATAAATCGAAAACCTTAGAGATCGCAAGATGGCATAGGAGGACATCCAACATAATTCCAATATTAAGACTTAGATTTCTTTGTCGCGTTGCTGAATCGAGCCTTGCATTGCTTATTCTGAAAGCTCAACGGGCCCAACTAAGCTACAAAATAAAGTTGGATTGGCCTTAGGTACTGTAATATACATCTATAATGTTTAATAGTAAACGTCTGCAATAATTTGTGAAATGAAACGGCAAGTTTAATTTAAATAAATAATTTTGTAGCACTTGTCTCGAGCCTGGTTAGATTCTACACTCATAACATTATGCTATAAGGAGTTCAGAATAATTTGTAAATTGGCATTAAAACTGAGCTCAAAAAGAATAGCTTTATTCAAATTATATCTGATTCTTCGTCATAAATTGGGTTTATCTTTGGAAGGAATTATCTTTGGTTAACGTTTAAAAATGCAATAATTGCTTTTATTAGTTTTAAAATGCACTAAGCTTTTTCAAGTTGAAATGAAGCGATCTTGGATTTGTGAAATCATGTTTATTTAGTGATAAATTAATATTTCTCCACAATACAACCAACGGCCAAAATGACTTCATTGAAGAATGTAATAGATCGTCTAATCATTATTATTAAATACATTTTTTGTCTACAACATTATCGGCAACACTGTAAATATTTGACTTTTCATACTCACCACTTGACTGCACAGTGTATAACCTACGAGAAAGCTATTTACAAAACATTCAATCCGGAATGCCTCCAAAAAAGGATGCAAAAGGTGGAGCAAAAGATAATAAAGGAGCGAAAGGCAGTAAACCGGCAGGAGCTGACGCTGATAAAGGTTCATTAGCAGTTAATACTTGAATAACCGCATAAACAAACTTGTGTATAATTCCAGGTGCGAAGGAAAAGAAAGGAGGCAATGCGGTGAAAGTTCGTCACATTCTGTGCGAAAAACAAGGCAAAATACTCGAAGCATTAGAAAAATTAAAGGCCGGTCAAAAGTTTCCTGATGTAGCAGCGGCTTATAGTGAAGATAAAGCTCGTCAAGGTGGAGATTTAGGATGGCAAATACGCGGTGCAATGGTTGGACCATTCCAAGATGCTGCTTTTGCCTTGCCCGTTTCGACCGTAGCGAATCCTGTTTATACTGATCCCCCGATAAAGACGAAATTTGGTTATCATATTATAATGGTTGAAGGAAAGAAATAAAGTAAACGATTAGAATTTTGGAATTTTATATCAAAATTCGTGCCGTGCTGACATTGACCTTTCTTTAGAAATTTGAATCCTGGTAATTACGAGAAATATATAAGAACTGGTGTCGTCATTGATCTACTTGCGTAAAGTTAGTAAAGTAAGTGAGAGTGAAATGCCCGTACATTTGCGTTGTAGCCGAAATAAGCTTTGCAAAACTCTGATTACGAAACAACGTTTGAGCGGAATATACACGGAATCTAGTAAAATTCTTTCATATTTAATTTCTTAGAGAAAACACTGAATGGAAAGTATTATGGATTTTTAACATTAGTTGTCCGCATATACCCCTGTTGACACTAGCAAAGAACATGTTCGATCAAACTAGTGTGCACTGTATGCCAAAATTATGGAAATGAAGTTCAAATTATGACAATTTATATCGAGCACATGCGGCAGACTTGAGTTCTAGTGTTCCAGTTTTTTTTTATTTTATAAATAAATGAATAAATTTTACACACGCTTTGCTGCACAGTTTAATATCTTCTCAGTTTATACCTCCATTGAGTGGTTTTGTTACTTGTAAAAGATATTGAAACAGTGGCCGGCGATCTGGGTGAGCCTAAAGCAGTTACGATAAACGACGTTACAAGACAAGATTTAAATTATTATTTAGCATTAAATTGTGTGGGCATTCTCTTAACATCAATTCAGTACTATGTTGAGGAAGCTATGAAACTGTTTTGAGAGAGCTTTTACATCGAGTTTTTCAATATGATATAAATTGTAAAGTTATAAATGCAAAAGAAATATAGAGTCATGTATACCAAATATATTTTCTTCCCCTTGGAAACTCATTTCTACATTTCGAAAATAAATCGGAGGAACTTTCTTTTACTTGCATCTGATTGATGCGTTCCCTGGATGTTGCATGTGCTTATGCTTTTTCTTAGAAGTTAAGAGACATTATCTTCTGAATGTCTATAATCATTAATTTATTTTTTCAATTGAGTTGCTGAATGTTGAGCATAATCATGTCTTTCAATTTAACCGCCTTCGAAAATTCACCACTCCATTCTGGTCGAAAGTCTTGTTGTTACGTTTAATTGCGCTAGATGTCATTGGGATAGTCAAAGTTCCTTTCTTTTTGCCATTTCCAAAATATCCGGTATGTACGCGAATAGTTGTCAGCCGAAATATTTGCATGTTTTTACGGGCTATTCCGATGCCGAAATATTAACGCAACACAAAAATGAACGACGAAATGTCCGGCGAGCTTATTGGTGTGGTTATGTGGATTTATAGTGAGCCGTTCGGGAAGATGATCCATGATTTCTTTGGCAGTCAGAGTTCGCTCCGAGTGTTGTACGGTGATGACAGTTGTCTCGGTCAATGCAAGTTGTTGCCAAGAAATTTCAGATTTCAAGTTCTATGATTTCATGGTAATCTTTTCCGAGTAGGTTCTATATTTATGTGATGCATACTCCAGTAAAATGAATAAAATATCGCGCTAACAACGCACGAGATCTAACCTCAATAACAGTTTGACATTTCGTCGTTCGGCATTAAACTGATGATATATTAGCAACTTTCTATTTGTACTAAATCTAAATTTGTTTTCAGTAAGTGATGGCTGACACAGCTCCAAAAGTAAGCACATCGGTTGCCCCTGCCGAAAAGGCAGCACCCGGTTTAGTGCGCAAGAGGCACGGCCGGCTTTATGCTAAGGCAGTGTTCACAGGCTACAAACGTGGTTTGAGAAATCAACACGAGAACCAAGTAATCTTGAAGGTAATTATTAACATGTTTGCAAGAGCTAATTTGTTCTAAATGGTGGTGCTTTGCTTCCGTAGGTTGATGGAGCCCGCAGGAAAGAACACGGAAGGTTCTATATCGGCAAACGATGCGTTTATGTATACAAGGCCAAGACTCGCAAGTGCGTGCCCCAACATCCTGAGAGGAAGACAAAAATCCGCGCAATCTGGGGCAAAGTTACACGTTTGCACGGCAACAGCGGAAGTGTACGCGCCCGATTCCGCAGGAACTTGCCAGGTCATGCGATGGGACAACGCATCCGAATTGTGAGTATGATTTTCCGCTAGTCACTAAAATTCGTAGCGTGGAACCTTGTTAATTTGGTTTTCATCAAATTGGCTATAAGTTTCATTCAATGATGGTTAAAAGACATTTGAAACCTGAATCACACATGTGGACAGAACTTCGCTGAGAACAAATCACTTAAAATAATGCCCCACACCTGCGATGCAA
The DNA here is from genome assembly GCA_954870665.1 of Stratiomys singularior. Lineage (NCBI taxonomy): Eukaryota > Metazoa > Arthropoda > Insecta > Diptera > Stratiomyidae > Stratiomys > Stratiomys singularior. The sequence continues at coordinate 157,028,524 of OX940878.1, read as the reverse complement.
CTGTTTCTAACGTAGTATTTCTCTTCTTGTATTTTCAGATGCTGTATCCTTCAAAGATTTAAGTTGTACACAAACTTATTTTATAAATGAGAAAATATAAAAAAAAAAATTAATAATGTGTTGTCATTTCAGTGTGTTGATGTATTCATGTTATTCCTTACTCTTCCCCTGTTCGCGAGCTATAAAGTTCCCCGTGTCAAACACTAGATCAGAGCTCCCAATGCAAGTATTTTGCCACGAACTTCGGTCCTATAAACGAAATTAAATCAAGTGTCACTTTGCTTGGAGTTTTCAGGACAAATTCGAATGATGAAAGCTGAAAGTAAAGATTTAATGGGTATTTCGAATTAAAAAATGTTTAAACGATGGAGTTAGCACCGATTATTTTCGAGAGGACTCTGGTTGCAATACTGGCTCAATCAAAAGACAAATATAACCAGGACATGGATCGATATTCGATGCAATATCGATTAAACAAAGTTGTAAGGTGCTAATAACTCAGAAAATGATTAATTTGTTTACGTTCGCTCGGTGGGAAAATCGTTGAATCCTGCCGAATACGATATCGCTGGCACCGAAGCGTTCGGCTAAGTGTGCGATCTCTAACACGAAATTCAAGTTCCTGTTCACAAAATTTCGAGAGAGAATGAGAAGAGACTTTCGAAAGTTGAATTTCGTCCATTCTCTCGCCAAGGTTCGATTTGGTGTTTGGAAGGCGCACTGCCATATTTGTCAAAAAATAGCAAATGTATCGCTCTTAACTAGGTAGCTGTTCTTGATGAACTCCTGATGGAGTAACAACAAAGTCAGTAAAGGGAACAAGTGAAGAAAACCGGCCATTTTGATGTCGCAGAACAAACAAAATAACGGGATTCCCCGAATAACGTGCAACCGCATGTAACCCATAATCAACAAAGAAAAATAACGATGAGCAAGTCTCACCTAAAGCACTAGGTCCAACCGAGACCAAAAATCAAATCACTAGCCCAAAAGAGGCCTTGAACGAGAAGCGCTGGTCAATGCTATTCTAGGAATGACCAATAAATCTTCCTGAAAAGGAAAAGAAGGAAAAAAAAATAACTAGGTAGCGAGGGAAAGTTGTTTCCCATTACATTTCTATCCTTGATTATGCAACGAACGTAAGATAGACGTATACATAAACACTCGGACATAACAATCATACATTACGCTTTGGAAATAATACTATTCAAATTTATGATTGACGATATTTCAATATTCGTTGTCTTTTGTTTATAATTTGCCATCAAGTCTTCGAGAACATGAACCTGTTTCCCACTCGACTTGTTGCTTCATCAGTCTTTTTGGGAGCATCTTGTGGGATTCTAAATCCAGCCAATTATTTGTAAAATTCAAAGATAGAGAGCAAAAGATGAATCCAGATCAGACAGCTGAATGCTTTGTAGAGTACATAATTATGCTTGAAAAAAATTAAGAAAGCCACTTATAACTTTTCTAGCTTTAAAAAATAACATAGTAAAGGTTATTAGCCATTTGCACTAATGAGGCAAAAAGTTGACTTACGAGACGCCGGTGTCTGCGCTTTTAACTAAGTGAAATAGCAGAATTCGTTTTATTGTTGCCTCAGAGCAAAATTATGTCGCTGTGGTTTGTCTGTCACGGTGTTTGGCAATTTAATTGCTGGTATGTATCCTTTAACATGCAGAAGTAGGTTTGAACTAAGTTGTTACAGTGGGTTAATTGAGCGTCAGGAAGTTATTATGTTGGATCTGCTTGGGTTTGTGGAAATGTCAGTGTCTGGTTTGTCGCGTTTTCATTTCGTAGTGAGGATCGGGTTGAATGAGATCTGAAAATATCGCGGAATTGGACACCATTCTTTTCTCATAATTTTTAAGATGCGTTAAACTGTATTTTCGTAAACTTCTACACTTATTAATATATCTAGTTTTGCTTTAACCTTGGCAAGACTGACTTTAAAACAATTCATATGATTTTTAAGGCATTTGAAGAGGATTACATGAGTTAAGCAAGAATAAAAGATTGATAGAAGCTACTTAAAGATGTCAATACCTCAGTTAGCAGTGACTCTCGCTAAGGCCGGCCTTTGAACGCAATAACATAAGAAATCCGAAGGGTGCATTTCGAATCGCCATGGCCAGGAAAACCAAGTCAAGTGAAAATAAAATGTCAGAAGCCCAAGTGGGGAAAAAAGTTAAAACGGCGTTGGCAAACCTCCGAGAGGTGAATCACAAAAGAATACTATGTTGAACGATTGACTAGGTTTCATGAAGCAGAAAGACGAAAACGGTCACATTTTTGACCAAAGTGCGATTAGCTGCTTCACCGCAATAGTGTGGCAGCGCATTTATTGACCCTTGTGCAACAATACTTAGTCTCGGCTTAGGTCTTGCGACTTATCGCTTTTTCTCACGTTGAGAATGCCACTCAAAGTATATTAATTCGATGACAAAAAGACGGTAGAAACGAATGCGAAGAATGCACTGACCACAATCCCGAAACTTGACTTTCAGGAAGTGGAAATACCACTGGGAACATGTTCAATGAAATGAGAACTTCTTTGAAGGATTTTTACATCCTTTACACAAAGGTGCTGAGATAAGAAAGCAGGCTCTATACTTTTGAGACATTGTCAAATCTACAATTGCCTTTTACCACGATACGTAATGTGGTAATGTCCGCTTCCATTAGCTGGTTGAGATATATTTATTTACTTCATTGGTTTAAGGAATTTGTGTGATTTTAGGGGGATAATGAGCTTTTTTCGCCCGTGTTTTTCATAAAGGAAGGCATTGCACAGCAAAAGGTATGTAATAGTATTTATTTCTTCTTCGGTATCCTCGTCCGTTGTCTGTTAAGTGTTAGTTGGTAGACGTTTAAGACATTCCTTGCTTTTTTTGGTTTCACGTGCAACTACCGTGCCACCATGACGGTCACGTGGCGTTTCTTTTGAAAAGTCCTATTCAGAATGGAGATATTATTAACTCCACCGATATTGCCAGAAGTTTCTACTCTGGCAATAATTCAAAAGAAGAAGAGAGCAAAGCTTCCTACAGTTAACTTCTCAGTTTGTTCTCAGTTAGCTTCTCACTTACAGGTAATCTCAGTCTTTCGTACCTCGGTTTGTCATGCATGCTAATCTAAAAAGCGTTTATGTATTACTGTGTGTATTTTCCCCTGTTTGCCTACAATCTATCATTTGTTTTTTTGATTTTCAATTCCAAAATGCCATGTTTTTATTTTTATTTTGGCAGATATATATTTCGGGAGTAAGTTGCTCCCTTCATCAGCTTCAATTATTTCCTGTTATCAAAAATAATACATAATAAAATTAAAAATTAATTAAAATTATCGTAAATGATAGTAAAGAAATTAAAATTATTTAAAACAAAAATTAAAATAAATCTCAGCAGTACGCCTGCTTTTCGTGTAGCGTTCCTATAACCTTCTTTACACTGCTACCATCATCATATCAACACCTTGGACGGCAAGCTACTGTTTTATAGTACAAACCAAAGCCCATTTCACAAAGCATAATAAATCCATTCATAAATCGTGGCATCAAGCTGGGAAATGCGTTGTGTTTCAATCAAATCGTAGGAGGCATATAAGATAGATTTATTACATGTGCTTATGAACTAGTCAAAGCGACAAAACCCTAAAATATAAATAATAAATTAATAAACGAATCGTCAATTAAAACTTCTGTTTTCATGGTTTTGTATTCACTCTAATGTTTGTTCGTGTTAGTTTTAAAAGCTGTCAAGAACTTTATAGTTTCGTAAGAAAATGTACAGTATATAAGTGTTAGTTCACACAACACGAGTTAGTTTTCATTATTTTATTCGATTAATTTTACAAAACTGCAAGTTAATAACATAAAGATTTTAGTGGTTCTGAGGAATGTCAAGTACATTTAGTGTCAAGTTTATTACGTTCGTTACGCTCACCTTAATCGCTTATCGTGTACGAAAGGGTCGAAAGGAGAGCTAAGCAAATTGAGGCCAATATCACTACTTTCTAACCTTGGCAAAATACTGGAAAAGGCAATACTCAAACCTTTCAAGATATTCGCAAAACCCCTGATCTCCTGTGAGCAATTCGGGTTCAAGGAAAAAGTCTCTACTGAACAAGCTTCTGTCTTTTTACATGACTACATCTCCACCGGCTTAAGAAAGAAAACTGCCACCGTAGCATGCACGATTGACCTTGAAAAGGCTTTTGACTCAGTCTGGTCAAAAGGACTTATATACAAACTTCTCCAGGCTAAATGCCCAATTCCCATCAGCCGTATAATCACAAATTTCCTGCATAAACGTTCTCTAAGGATAAAAATCGCCAACACTTTTTCAGAACCTATCAATGTTCGCTCCGGAGTCCCACAGGGCTCGATCCTCGGACCACACCTATTTAACTTTTTTCTACACGATATGCCCACAAGCATTCGCCAACTATCTGACGGAAACAGCACAAACCACATTCCTCGTAACCGGGTATCTCCCCTAGCAATTTTGTACGCCGACGACGTTCTCGTGCTATCCAAGCACTTCAGCTCGATGATTTCTCTTCGCTCGTTAACTTCGCTCATCGAATCTCTCCACAACTACTTCAAAAGATGGGCTCTAAACGTAAACGCAGAAAAATGCGAACTAATTTGCTTCCGAAATGCCTACGGGAAAGGTCACCGGGCCGCTCCTGCAGAAAGTAAAGAAATTTCTCTATCATTAAACGGACTAAATGTCCCTTTAAAAAAATCTATCAAATACCTGGGAGTCAATTTTCATCATCGCTTAAATTTTAACCCCCACGCCCGCCAAGCACTTGATAAAGCCACCAGAGCATCGGCTGCACTAGCGCCTCTGTTGTCAAGCAAGTCTATCGACAAAAGTACGAAGCTGCTCATATACAAGACGCTAATACGGCCTATCATTACGTACTGTTTCCCCGTGTGGATCACGATAGCCCCCTCTACCGCGGAAGAAATACAAATCTTCGAAAGAAAAATTCTTCCGAAGTGCCTTTCAAAATACAGGCGGCCTGATAAAAAGCATTTCAAGAGCTTCCTCCTCTACAAAGAATCTAAAATAACCCCTATCCTGGAATATATGATCGAACAGGGAACAAAACGACTCAAAAAGTGGTCTGACCATCCAGAACCCATGATCAGAGAAATGTATGATCGTAACCTGTCCCTAAACAACTCGTCAAATTACTTATCCCCCATACAACTTCTCTGTGCCAACCATTCCGAGTTTGCTAACCCTCCCCTGAGGCCTTACTTGAAACCATCCTTTTATACAAATTCAAACCAGGGCGATCGAGGATAACTTCATTGCGGCAATTTACCGATTCCAAACACTCCCCCACTCACTTAAAATTCTGAAAATTGTAAATAGGTTTAAGTTATTCTAGATTAAGTTAGGAATAAGCACATTATGTAAAAGCCTGTGAGCAAAGGTAAAATATCTACCACATTGTCATAAAAAAAAAGCAAATTCAAATCAGCATTGACCACGGTCGAATTTAGTCAAATAAGGTAATTGACAATAGAGTCGCTGTCAAATAACTATGATACATGTCAAATAACAACACAATGTACGATAAAGTCTCAATAAATATATCTGAATCTGAATCTTATCGTGTACGAGGTCTAGGCGGAATTTTAGAGTTTTCACACTTGCTCACTTAGCTCTCCGAAAATTTAACCTCGGCTTCGGTAGAATATGTCAATTCGGCTAAGAAACGTAAGAATTTACAATTTTAAATCATAAGTTGTGTTTGAGCATACTCAATAATAATATTTGTTGTTTTTCTGAACGCCCTGGCAATTATTGGATTCCATTCTTCCGGCAGTGAGCTTCGTTTGGAGTTTACAATCCTGTTTAGTTTGTTCTCCTGCATCCATTGACATGACAAAACAATTACTATTGGAGGCTGATATTCAATTTTTTATTGGCATTTGTCGAATTGATGTGGTCAAACAAATATAATATACTTCCTATACTATACTTATACTATACTTCCTATACTATACTTATATATACTTTAATATACTTCCTTTTAATTTTGTGATCACAGTCAATATCTAATCGGAAAATCAAAAAAAAAAAAAAAAGAATTTATCGCTTTAAACTGTTTGAGTATTTTGTGAAATGAAAACTATTACAAATAAATAATTGATATTCTATAAGATTGATTTTTTTCTTGTTAGTTTTCTGCAAGAAACAGAATAGATGCAATATCCTACAGATTGATTAAATTTTTGTTTTAGTTATGAAATTTCCGCCTTTGAATTTTCAACCTCTGTGAATATTTTGTTAATGGAAGTAAATTTATGTAAATGTTAGAAGATTGACAGAAAATTAGGACAGAAAAGTTGTATCGAGAAATATCGCGCTAAACCTACACCACTTTTCTTCTCGGTATTTTTCCACATTCTATCACAGTTAATTACTTGCTTGCAATCATAACTAATGTATTTGTCTTGACGAATTTCTATAAAATTATAAAAAAACTCGGTTGAACACATGTATCCTTAAGGACTTTAATAACTTTTCCAAAGCTTATCCATGAAATTTGATCATGTTATACGTGAAATAGACAAAATAGTATTTTATATATTTTGTATTAATTTTTTTTCAATCTTAAATCACCTTTTTTCCTTTCCCACTCAACTCATTCCCTTTCAAAACAATATCGAGATCCGTTTCGGTAAATAAACTCAACGTGCTGCCTCGGAAATTCTTTTTATTTTCCTTCCATTACTTAGGAAATTTTCCCATCCCCTTTCATCCGTAAACTTATACGAACTCAATAAGTTTGTCAAATTTTTTGAGCACGCGCTGCATGTAGTGTTTTTTTTTGTTATTTCGTTTTCTTTTTAAATAAGGATGCAAAATGTAAAGTGCATTTTATATAAAGTTCCCTAACAACTCAAAATTTAATTCTATTTGCTTCAGTTATTCCGTTTAATATCCGCAACTGCGGAGCAACTTTGGATCCCAAGGTTTTAGTTGAGTAACCAAAATAAGGATATTAAATAATGGTTAATTACCACCAATTTTTAGCACGAAATATCAACAAGGTACTCAACTTAATGTAATTATATGTTTTCTATATTTGTTTTCAGAAAAGCAAATCGGAGGTCTACATTCAGAGTCTATAGTCTAAAGTCTTGCTTACTAGACAAACTGTTTCTTTCGTAGATTTGTTGACCATTGGAAAACAAGTTAAAATCTACGCACGGAATTTTCATTTCATTTATTAAACACTATAGATAATCATTAATGTCAAGAAATGAGGTTCTGACTCCATTACAAGCTTTTTACAACTGCAGGCTCACTGAGCCGTAAAAAATGGCTTGTTCTGTTTTAATGGCTATCAAAGAGCGCCATAATGTAAGGGACATAATTTTATCCATTGAATATCAATGCTCGCCGTTCCCTTGCGTAGGTGGTCAGAGTCATAAAACTGTTCTCAGTTTTATTATTTTAAGACGTTCCGGTATTTAATCCTGTTTGTAGTTGTCGTACTAGCACTCAAGTCCCGCACGAGTGTGACATACTTTCGTGGAATAAAGGCGCGGGACTTCTTTCTGGCGCCATCTCATCAATGGTAACTAGCAAGTAAGTGCTCCTACATCACAGATCAAACTTCATCATATCAAAGCAGAAAAAAAAACATTATGGGAGTGAGTAGCGAATTAAATTTTAAATCTAGTTCATGTGTGCGGAAGATACATTACACACATTTTATGCATGACGCTAGAATATGTGTATCTTTGATTGCACAGGTACTGTTCGAGTACCACGGATGGAGTGCCGACTCATGAATGAAGTGATTAAACTTGAACTTCACGGTTGTACACATGATCCGTACGTGAGCTTTATGAGGTCACAGGGTGAAAAGATACAATTGGCTTTCCATTTTGTTTGTTTAAGTACGGATGTAAAAGTTGGTCGGAGATTTCGATTTTTCATCTGCAGCTACACCCTCGTTTCAGTTGCCTCGAATGCGACGAGCCAATCATTTCGAATGAATAGATGCAGATTCTTAAGGACGGAAAGTGAATGGTTATCAACCTAATTTCATTTTGGCAATGGCCGCGAACTAGTCTATGCATTTTCTTTTCTGCAACAATTTAATTTCGTTTTAAACATGATCAAGTATGACCCTAATAGATATGAAATTTACACTTTTAAGGTGAACCATATTCTCTATACGATACTATAATATTTTCATGTATTTTATTTAAAGTATTAGCATGAGAGGCAAACATTGGAAGGGCATAGGGGGACATTCAATTTTTGGTCAAAAATGACGCAAAGACCGGGCTGCGTGAGCGGGGGCGTTATACTGGTGAAAACCCAGTTGTCTGTCTTCCGCAAACCAGGACTCATCCACCACAAACTGTTCTTAATCCTTTTAAAAATTCAAGGTAGAAAGCTTGATTAACTATCTCATTCTGTGGTAGAATTTCTGGATGAACAATTTCTCTCACACCGGTATAGCAAATAAACATTAAGAGATCGATGTAACTTTCGCTTACTTTTTGATCCATTTTTAGAAAAGAATTTTGTATAAAAACAATTAGTTTGCTGTTATATAGATCAATATATTTTTTCTTTATATTACACTACGCGTTTCGCTGAACTAGTCAGCATTATCAAGTGTATTAACAATTTTGGACTTAAGTCTACCTTTTATATCCTTTAAAATTATGAATCAAAAAAGGAAAGAAGGAAAGAGGGAAGATTTAAATATGTTGGTTTGGTCATTAAGGACAGTAAAATTATTAATTCTAAGGTGTTTATGAATTTCCAGTGCTTCTAAAATATTTAGTTTATGGGACTTAGGTAAATTGTGGAGGATCTGTAAATTTTCAATTGAAGGGAATTCATGGTTGGTTTCCAGGAAGTCGTTTGCTACGTTAGAATTGGATTTTTGGTGAATGTAGGATTTGAAATGCTCATTAAATCTGGCTTTAAAGGATCTACCTGTTTGGCCAATATACCCACAATTACATTCTCCACATGTAATTTTATAGACTCCGGATTTATTAAATTTGCTCGTAGATTGTTTAGCATTGTAGAAAAGCGTGGAAATTTTTTGGCTAGGCTTGAAGGCAATGTGAATATTATCATTAGCTAAAATTCGAGAAATATTATCGGATATTGGACCAAAATATGAAAGGAGTGCAAATTTTCTCTGGATTGTTTCTTCTATCTTCCGATAAATTTTATAAATTGTTTCTTCCTTATGTTTTTCATTAATAAGATGATCAATTAGCTGATTCGAAAAACCGTTATTTGCTATTTCTTTGATGGTTGAAATTTCGGTATTCAGAAATTCCTTAGAAAGAAGTATGGAAAAAGCACGGTCAACCATCGATCTATAAGCCGATATCTTGTGGGATCAAGGGTAGCATGAATCGGCTGGAATAGTTGCATCCGAGACGGTGGGCTTTCTAAAAATGTTAAATTCTAGGCTATTAAAAAGATTCCTGGTGATGTATAGATCCAGCAAATTAATTTTCCGATTATTTTCCTGTTCAACTGTGAAGGAGATGGAGGGATGTATATTGTTGCAGAAATTTAGAAGCTGGGAGAGTTGATAATTGTTTCCTGTATAGCCAATAAGGATGTCATCAACGTATCTATACCAAAAGATAACATGATTTGAGAATTCAGATTGTAAAACAGCTGCCTCAATATTATCCATAAATAGGTCCGCCATAAGCGGACTCAGAGGGAAACCCATAGCTAGCCCTTTTTTCTGTCTATAAAAAGTGTTTTCAAACTGAAAATAGTTTTCCCTAAGACAGAAGTTATTTAATTTCCGTTTCTAAAACCGGGTCGATGTTTTCGGAGGCCAAAAGATTCTTGGCTATATCAAGAGAATCTTTATATGGAATATTGGAAAACATGTTTGTAACATCAAATGAGGTAAGGGAGCAATTATTTGGAATATTAAGATTGGCCAACTTTTTGACTAGGTCTGTGGAGTTTTTATGCTGTTAGATGCATTGAAGTTAGTGGTTTCTTTAAAGACTTTATTAATAGCGATCGCTATTTGTCTCAAGGGGCTGTTTATAAATGAGACAACTAGTCTAATGGGGTAATGTTCTTTATGTACTTTTACAAGTCCATAAAGTTTTGGGGCCATCGGGTCCATATTTGTCAGTTGAAATTCCTGGTTTTCGGGGAAAATGTGCTTCGTGGATTTGAGATTACCTTTCAAGGCAGTTTGAATTTTCAAAGAGAAAATCAAAGATTTTTTGGTTATATTGGGCTTTTTCGATAATGACAGTGGAATTGCCTTTATCAGCTTTCGTAACTATTAAATCTTTGTTTTTAATTTTTAGTGAAATTGATTTTATGGCGGAGGATAGGTTTGAGTTAAGATTTGAAGGAGCATTTTTTTATAATGTTTTTGATATTCTCTTTTTTTATAATGGAGTCTAGTTGGTTAAAAAGTGCTACTTCAGCCTCAGATATAAGTGTTTCTTTTACATTTTTCAGGTTGAAGTTGGTGTTATATTTGGGGCCTTTACTAAGGAGATTTATCTCCGTTGGGGAGAATTTAGTCTGTGATAAGTTGACCACTCGACTAAAAAATTTATGCTTTTTTGCAGTTTGTACAGGGGTGGAGGGTTTTTTTTTTTGGATTTTTATTAATTTTGCCAGTTTTTGTTTTTGTGTTACAAATTTCTTATAAATTATCAAACTAATTTTACATCTAACGTGGTCATCTAACACATCAAATTCTGTCGGATGAAGTTTGAATGTGAGCTCCGAGTGCAGTACCTTAATGTAATGCAGTATTGTGTCCCTCTTTATGAACCAGGTCCGTGCTTCTTCCTTGATCCAGATTTTCTCTGCTGCCATGATTGCTTTTTTTGCGGACACGCTGTTTGCTGCTATCTTTATATTTATGTAGTTTTAAAGGATATAAAAGGTAGACTTAAGTCCAAAATTGTTTCTGATTCAAAATTCTGATTTCACTTGACGACCTTTTTGGGGCGCGGTGAATTTGAAATTGTCCACTTGGTTGTTGATTCATTTCAGGCCATGATTCGTCACTAGTCATAACCTTTGCAAAAGCATTTGAATCATTTATGAACTCGTCTTTTTAAGCATAACATGCTTCCTCGTGACCTTGTTTTTGTTCAGCTATCAGCAGACGAGGCACGAATTGGGCAGAACACTTCTTTCATTCCCAAATCGCCGTTAAAATTCGTTGAACTCTATGCAGTTCTACAATTTCTTGAATAGTCGGTCGTTGATCTTTCAGGACATCTGATCTTTTTTTCAATATGTTCGTGGACTCGAGCCATGGATCGACGACCAGAGAGAGAGACCATTCTACTATTTCTGAAACGGGAATATTTCCGAAAAGCATCATCCTTGTAGGTCGTTTAAATCATTAAAAGTATCTCTGTGCTAGTTTTTCCGAGCAAGAAGTAAAACTTCACGGATGCGAATCTTTTACGAGAATGATCCCATCACTGCAACGTGTTTGTTGGCACATTTTCAATAGGATTTAGATCTGGAGACTGAGCCGGCCACTCCATAGTTTGTTGCTTTTTTTTTCTTGAAACCTGTGCTCTGTGAACTTTTTTGTCAATTTTGATTTGCATTGATTTGTGTCCAAACAAATTGAAGAACAGCCGAAAATTTAACATGCAAATTTGTTCGATTTCAAAGAGGCTAGAACTTTATTATAGTGTCAAAAGTGCTCAAGTAAAGAGAAAGACAGAGAAAGAGACAGAATAATTAGTTGCGTTTCAGGGTTTCACTGTCTCAAGGACTTGATAGCGAATTGTTGTTAAAGTTCTCGAAACGATTGTCGTAATATAAGAGCCTGGATAGCTGCCAATTTCTCCAGATCTATGAAAAGGCTTTAGCAGGGTGCGAAATAAACTCAATAAATTCATTCATATAATGAGTCTTTACCTTCGCAAAACATTTGAAAAAATCATTTTGTATCCTAGAAAATAGTTTGCACAGCTGTAAGTTCCTTACGAACAAATGAATTTCATGAAACACGTCCCATTTCATGACACACGTTTCACGAATTGGTATGCCTTATCCCACACGATTCGTTCCACATAGGACGGCAAGAAGCAGACTACTACTACCATATTGTCGATAAACATGGGAAAAGCAATCAACTCAGTCTATTAAAGGACTTATCTTCAAACGCTTAAAGGAGCAGTATCCTATTCACCCGAGTCACATTGCACCAACAATTTTGTGAATGAACGGGTCCTGAAATTAAAGATATGATATTCAGGAGTTCCGGGGTGCAGGAGTTGATCAAGGGATATGTAGAGATCGATTCTTGGACACTTCCTGTTTAAATACTTATTTTTAAACAGGAAGTATTTTTTCCTGTTTTCTGGATCCACTTTTAACTTTATGGGTTGTTGCTCTTGCCAGTCTCAGCTAAGACTTTTAAATGACATATCAGGTTATCCGTTTTCGGACTCAGTCACTCTGGTTTTAAATTATTAATTTGCATCGGAAATTCCCGATTATTTAGGCTTTCCATCGAACCAGGCACTACAGTTTTGATTTGATCTTCTTAAAATTTTCAGATAGTATGTGTGTCATAAATATCTTTGAGATCTCATACATTCAATAATATTGGCAGTACCACAACAAAATGACGGGGGTTTAAAATGACGTCACGTTGGTTTTGCTTTCTATTGGTGGACTAGATATCATAGTTTGAGTACAAAGCCTTTCTGACAGAAACGTTGGGCTATGTACTCGACTTATTTATATCTTACTTAGAAGAAGTCATCTCTCTTGACTCGTTTACAATATTTCATGATTGGAGCATCTGTAGTTACTGAGAAAACATGAGTAACGCATGGATAGACAGGAAGGCGCACTGACGGATAGACTGGACTAATATACTACTATATATAATATAGTAGTGTATACTTCTATATATAATATAGGACTAATATAATAGGACGGATAAACCAAACTATTAGAATATTGTAAATCGGTTTTGTGAAGTCTTAAAAACGCTGTGCTTGAGCTTTCTCTGAATTGCGGAGAGTTTTGCGTTTATGCGTATTGCAGTTATCGGGGCTTTACTGTATCCCGGTTTTATTGATAAACTGCAGATTTTTGGAGCTTTAAGTTTAACTTTTCCTGTTTTTACTGAGACGTGCAAGACTTGAATTTTTTTTCCATATAATCAGGTTTACAGAATTTCTGTCACTTTATATAAACATATTTAATCCTACTATTCAAATTCTTTGATGAAGAAAAGACTTCCTTTAGAGCCTGTTTGTATTCCTATTTTGTTAATGTGGAGTGAATATTTTTTATGAAAACAATAATATGTTATTGTATAATAATATGATTCTTATTAACTCCACGTTAAAAAAATAGGAATACAAACAGGCTCTAAAGGAAGTCTTTTCTTCATCAAAGAATTTGATTTTTTTTTCTTTTCTTCATCAAAGTCTATTGTTGTTGTAGGTCTATCGACATTTATTAATTATGATTTTATTGACGGTCATACGACATATTTACTGATAATATACACTGAGAATTGACACACAAACCGATCTCCTCCAAAATTGAAGAAAAAGTAAAAGGTAACTGAATTTGCAGGATGAAAATCACAAAATAGTGCATGCATGGTTCCCTGCTAAAATGTGTTCGTAACATGAAACTAAGTATCATTTACATATTTTTATTTTACGGATTTTAATAAAAATCATGTTTTTATACATGAAACAAAAAAAATGTGTTGTTGTCCATAAAGAATATTGTTTTCGTTGCTCATGGCGTTTAACATGTTAACATAGTTTTGCAGGTAAATATGTGTCCTGAGAAATATACAAATTCATCTGTAGTAAGTTTTAAAGAAAATCTTCAGTAATTATTTCCACATTTAGCAAACTATTCTTACAAATAAACCCCTGGGAAAGTCTCATAAGTTTTGCTTACTTTCATTCATCTCTTAATCAAGCAAAATGTGTATTTAGTAGCTGAAACTAACGAGAATTCGATTAAAAGTGAAATCAAGGAACAACAAAGTTAAATTTATTAATTCTCTATCCGACATCAAATTTAAACTTTCTCTGAAAGTTTTATTGTTCATAATGCACCAAAGTTCTCTTCATTGTGTCCGTTTTGTTGTAGCATACCTTTAACAAATAATTCTTTCTCTAATCTTCAACCGAATAACCATTAGCCGAAATATTCAGGTGAACAAGTAAATCTTGCAAACGAAATGTACATTTCAATTTCCAAGTTAAAATGAACTTTTCATTCACTCCATTCATTCATTCTTTCATTCGTTTCCTCGTACCGAATTGATTATTGCAATTTATAGTATTTGGGTGCAATTAAAAAGTGGTTATAAGTCATTATCCTGATTGTGGTGCAATTAAAGATAAATAAAACAAACTCCACATGACCCTATTACGTTTATTCCTTAGCCATTCGTCACGAAAGTGTTGCAGATTTTCTCCGGAAATGGTGATAAGTGTTTCATCCTATCCGAAAGATATTTGGAGCTGTCTACTGTTATTAGCGGAAGAATTACATCTGAACGTATAAGACTCAGCGACATGTAATTTAACGACATTTTTTTGGTTTCATCTTTGTAAAAGTTCAGTGTAAATGTTCATATCACTAGTAAAATTGTGCCATCTTCTTGGTACAGTGAACGAAAGCTTCGTAGTTGATCCGGCGGTAATAAACAATTGGGGTAATAACAAATCTTGGTTAATTTCTTTTAACAACGTTAAAGGCAGTCTACAATGAAAACCCATTGTACTTTGGATAATGGTTTTATATGACGGTCAAATATGGAAAAAAGATTTTTGACGAAAACACTAAGACTGCGAAGGATTAGATACAAGATCCCAACCAGTCACACGTGACTGTTTGAGAGATTGATAGAGAAACCATAACTACATTTATGAGAACGCCATATTCCATTTCTAACTAATGTGAGACACTTACCCTTAAAATCCGGACTGCTAAGAGATGGGAAAAGCCTTAAACAACTATTATTTTTCCGCTTTATAGATTCTATCATTGATAAAATATTCAAGCATTCACCGTAATTAGCCTTATGCAAACATATTTTAGTTTGAAGCTATCTTAGATAAAGATGTTTGAGTTCCTTAATCTTGCACTGAAGCTAAAACCAACATTATTCCCATCTTCTGCGGTCAAATGGTCAAAGACTTTAAATGAATTACCGCCCATGCGTGACTAAAGTTTACCAATTTCTAGATAGAACCCACTTAGACCAGCATGCTAAGTAACAAAAAAAGGCTAATTGCAAATATTATTTTAGATAATAATTTATCTTAAGCAAACATAAATTTATAGACACGAAGACAATCTTAATGATTTCAATATTGACTTAGCACTCATAATGATTTAAATATCTACTTAAGCGTGGTAATAATTGATAATTGTGCAATATGTTCAAATTAGCTTAAAGTATTCAATTAAAAAAAAAAAACAACTACAATGTATGCTGTCAACAGCAGGATTTGTTTAATCTATGACGTAAAAGATATTAAGCGTAAGTCATACTGGAATGTTTTAATTTTCAAGTTTATTCCAACACGTATTTAATCATTTAGTTTTTTATTAGGTTTCAAGAAAAGATTTTGAACAATATTTGAATGAAATCGACATTTATCTGTCCGTTTGTCTGTCGATGATTTCATCTTCTAGATTTTCTTCAATCTTCCTTTGATTCAACTCTTATCGTTTCAGTTTTTTTTAAAATTCTATTTTGTAATTTTTACTTTTTTCTACTCAAGGGGCATGAATTTAAATATGACATGACATGAAGTCGAGGGTCTTAACGTGGACACCTGCCGTGTGGGCTTACTTCAACGATCTCCACAGACGGGATTGCAACAATGTGTTAACCACCACCCCAAGATCTCAAATAAGTCCCAGGTCCCAACTTTGTTTAAGATTTCTGGATACCCGAACATAACTGGTGTATGCTCACCGTACTCTGTAGCCTTCGAAACCATAACCAATACATTTCAGCCACGTATAAGTGTGGGAGCTGACAGTAACGTGTCATTGGTGTCCCCCCAACCCTTGGTTCAGATAAATCTCTGATCAGGTTACGCCTTTCTACAGTCCGAGAGAAAATCTCAGTTTTTATTCCAGACACACGGTACTGATAGTCCTTCCTCAACACCTCGGGTACGTGGGGACGGCACTCCCCAAGGACTGGATCGAAGAAACGCTTTTTAGATTTTCAATTCCAAAATGCTATTTTTTTGATTCAATTTGACTTGAATTTTGACAGTCCTCTTCCCAGCGATATAGACTATATCAATTCATCTTTCGCCAGTCATCTTCTTTACTTCAGTACATCAGTCCAACTGTTCAACAGTTCAACAAATCAACGTAATGCGGTCAAGTTACATCCACTTTGCTTCAGTATACCCCATGCGGCAAGGGCGATGTCTTCGGTACTTGCTTCTGTCAGTCCTTTCCAACTGCCTTCCATCACTTTCACTGCACTCCGCAATACTTTTTGTCTCTCCACTAGACGACTTCTCCATCAATACATCAGTTTTATCATTTTTCAGCTAGACTTGTACACAATAAATTTCGTTCCACAGCACGTCTGTGTTCTTTTCATTATTTAAGAATTCACACAACAAGAGACCAAACGAATACAACGTCTCAACTCCGCTTCAAATCCACCTTTCGGCTTTATTTCAACTTTGCTGGACAACAGAATCCTTCCTATCTTTCCTGCCACATAACATAGTAGCTGGGAGGGACTATCATGATGGAGCCGCAAAGCGTACTCACACGAAGGCGTGGTTATGACAAAATATGGTTAAATAAGTTCAATGTTGCCTTAATTTTATTTTCATATGAAAACCATATAACATATAATTGAGTCGCCGGTACTTTATTGTACTTATATCGCCGATACATATAGTGTTAAATTTTTAAATATACTGGGAATTCAAGCACAAGACACAATACAGTCAGACTGAGAGACAAATCTCGCACCAAATGCCAAACGGTTTTCATTACAAGAATTCATATACGCTAATATAAAACGATTGCGATACATGAAATACTCGAGCGAGCGACTTTGACATATGTCAATTTGTTGTAAATTTTGAAATAAACAAGAAGACAATTTACCCTTAAAAACGCCGAGCTTCGTTTGAAATAAACGTTTGAAATAAACAAGAAGACAATTTACCCTTAAAAACGCCGAGCTTCGTTTAAAAATACAGTACATTTATGCTTTATTTTTAAATATTTATCGCTGTTAGCATTAAAAATGTTATGTATAAAATATATCTAATAAATTTGACGCAGTTCGTCGCAAAAACATTTTAGTACTTTGCATCGTGAATTTGAATGCGCTGCCAAATGATGGGTCAGATCTTTCTCTTCTTTCTCGCAGCATTATACCTTGGCTTATAGCATTGCGTAAGTACATACAGGGCTAGCACTACGAACAAACTGCCGACATAATGGTATTTGACTATTATAACCGAAATTTTATTAGTACTGGTTAAGTTCCTCTTTATTTCGTCCTTAAAATATCTCTCGTGAATATGTAAATATTACTGTAATATAAACATATTATTTGTAATATGTATATATTACAGTTTATAGGTGTAAACAGGATCAAGAATATATAACGCCTACAACAGATTCAAAATCTCCTTTCACTTAGCAGTTGAATTAAGTCAAGCATCAGAGGATGAAAAGTTGAAAACGCTTAACGCTAAAAGTCTTTATCCATTTTTTTCAGAGTTACTGTGTAACCAAGCATAAACGCCATAATTTCTCATTAGAAGAGTTAGTAAATACAAACGGCCAAACCATGTTGAAAATCCAGGGGTCCCCTTGGTTGTATTAATATTAGAAGTATTATTTATTAGTATTATTATTAGTATAGGCTAAGTATTTTGAAAAATACTGCAAAGATAAACCAAAAACTTGTCCCCAATGTTGTCCTTAAAAATTCTGTGGAGGTTAAAGTTTTTATTCTTCTACAAACCAATAGGCACAAAATGAATAAGACACAAGCGAGATACAGATCTAGGCTCAATTTTAACAAGTTCCTTGTCCAAGATATCGCAAATGATACATGGCACAATTTTTTTTACCAACCATAGCATGACATTTTTAACTAACCATACCACGATAGTATGGTTCGCAAAAGACATTAGCCTGAAAAGGTCTATTATTTTTTAGATCGCGCGGAAAGCTTCTGTAAAAGGGTGTTTTTTTAAGCTGTACTATATATAACTTTGTTAGGAAAGAAAACACAAATAATTTGTTTTAGTTGCCATGAAATTAGTTTCACTAGAAAGATAATTCTTTGCCATTTTAAATCAAATAGGATTTTGAACATGCCTGCACCACGATTGTTGCGGACGAAATCCAAAAGATAGGACCAATTTTCTAAGGACTACTCTCACCAATAATTGAGGTCATATCTCGCCAATAACGCGGCAAGTGCTATCTTCCTAATTGTCAAGCATCTCGGGTTTGTCGATGTAGACGAGAGATTCCACGTATATTCACAATAAATAGTCCAGCGGTTTGAGATTACAAAGTCACATGTCTAAAACGAGAAATGATGCGCTCATCAAATGCTTCTTTCAATAAGTCGATGGTTGCAGAAGCTGTACAGCATATGGTACGTCGCCCCATCCTGTTGAAATCAGAAGGTCCCCTACATTACGGCGAGTCAATTCCGGAACGATCAATTCATTGATCACTGCTCTATAGCGGTCAGCATTGA
Source organism: Stratiomys singularior (assembly GCA_954870665.1). NCBI lineage: Eukaryota > Metazoa > Arthropoda > Insecta > Diptera > Stratiomyidae > Stratiomys > Stratiomys singularior. The sequence continues at coordinate 157,009,726 of OX940878.1, read as the reverse complement.
CTGTAATGTAATTTCAAGCAGAATTTTTGAAGACATATGGACCAATAATTCCACTGAGCAATAAAGCATCCCAAGGAGTGACTCTCTCCGGTTGTAATGGTATTTGGACCACCGCCTGTGTTATCACATCACTGCATTGACGTTTATTGACGTAGCCATTCAACAAAAATTGAGCCTCATCGCTAAAAAAAATTTCTTATGAAATTCGTAGCATAAGTAGCAATTTCTTCTTGGACTAAAACAATTCGCCACAGTGGCCGCCGTCGTTCTGCTTCAATCCTGCATAAGTTGGATTTTGTAAGCCCACAAACCAAGATTCTTCCATAAAATCATTTATAATGTAAATGAACATACGTTTAATTGTTGTGTCAAATATCGAATGGACTCACTCGGGTCTACTTGGATACTACGCTCTACAAATGCTATGATTTCTTCATTACGTACTGTAGGACGTCTGGATGGGTGCGTATTACCAGTGAATGTAAACGTTTTGCTGAAACGATGAAACGACAGTGGTTAGTCAAATTAATTGTTCTGATGGACGAATATGTCAGCTAGAAAATTTATGGAGTGCGCGAAGAGTTTTTTGAACAGAACTGTATTTTTGACGTTGATCAGACGTCAACCTATTTATGATAAAATTGCTTACCAAACTAACCATAAAACGCATCACAGCTGTCACATCATACTTGGCATTAGAAAGTGTTGCCAATTTAAGGTTCTACACCTCTCAAACACATCCCTTAGAAGTACATGTTTGACAACGCACGATTTTTGGAAAATTCTGAAAAAGTATTCACTGTTTTAGGTAGGATCTCAAATCTTAAAAAACTTAAAACTGTATCTATAAATATTTTATTATATTAATCATATTTTTTTTGGAAAACCGTGTTCTAAACTTCGAACCTAAGGAAGGCATGAAACGTTCAAGTAAAAATAATAGACTAAAATTTGATGCGAACATCTTTTCAAACTAGAAATCAATTCCTGCTTATCCGTGTTTTTTACTAATTTGCAAAGAAAAAATTGCATGACACTGGAACGGAAATGGCGATAAGTATTTATCATTACAAGTTTTCGTGTGTCAGCAGATTTTATTGTCATTATGTGTGGCTAAGGCAAATAAAAGTTTTGATAAAAAATTTACGGATCCATTGTTTTCACTTAAAAAAATTAATGACTCGCTGATGGTTGATTAAACAAATTAAGTCTAGCCATGTTGGAAGGTTGAAAAAACAGCTCCAAATTGACAAAATGTTGTGTTAACATTTAACTCAATGTTCTTATCTTTGTTACATTTTTTTTTATTACTAGCTGAGTTTGATGAAACTTAGAAGACTCAAAAACCAATTCTAAATTTAGTTTGATTTAATTTTTATTATACATCAGTGTATCTATTTATTTATTATGCATCTGATTTGTGTTAAATTTATTAAGTTTTCTATTCAATTGAAATTTTGCTAATGAAAGTGCATTTTATTGAGCGTAAATGCATAACCAATATTTTATATTGATTTATTATAGTGTTGATAGTATCAATGCCATTTGATTTGCTCTACTTAATATAGAAACAGATAAATATTTGCACAAGTACACAAGTCACTATACAATATGTTTAATGAGCCTTACATTGACTTTTGATGTATTCAAACTTTGTTCTTGAAAATCATTGGACCAAGCTTTGGTTTGACTGCTAATGCCGAAGTGAAATTCAGATTCTTGTCGATTTCATATAAATTTACTTCCAATCCGTAAACGAAATGAAGAAGTGCGAAATGAATAATTTTCTTCATTAGGATCATACTGTGGTTGGTTGGACCTGTGATTGGTGATGTCTTTGAATCCTTTATCTACGTTTAAGATATTCGATCTCGTTTATTATAGTTGATGAAGGCTTTATCAATATTTATTAACCAGTAGTGTAGGACTCAACTTACATGAAACATTTTTCCTGTCGACTTAAGAATTTAGTTCTTTGGTCGTTTGATGCAACCTTTTAGACTACGCGTTAAGGAATAGTCAAGCAGCAAAGATTCCCGCCGATCTAGACTTTGCATTTCAATCATTAGTAGTCCCAGTCCCAGCTAAAAAGAATGACTAGATCCAAAAACGGATCATGGTGCTGGATTGGTTTAAAAATGATAATTTGTTCGACAATCCTTTTAGGAAGCCATTGATGGCTTTTAGTTCAACCAAAAGGAAAATATGTTGCTTAGTATTGAATTGACCGAAAGGTGATCATCAGAATAGACTGGAGAAGCAACATCTGAAAGAAAGTAAAGAGTAAGTGTTAAGCTAGTAAAACATTAATTTTTTTTCCCTTTGATTTTTTTTCCTTTTTCTCGTTAATTGAATATCTAATCAATGTAATATCTACGATCATAACTTTTCTCATTAAGATCAGTTCAACCTGGTTTTTTATTAATTTTTATATTGTGGTGTTTTACATTTCTTTCGATCAACGGTAGAAACACGGGAAGAACATGAAAGGGAGGATTTCTATGGTATTGTGGTCATGCTATTTACCTTATAACAATTAAGCTCGTGAAAAATCTGGAAAATTATTTTGACGACTTTGAACGTTACATAATGGAGAGAATTTATATTTATTATATTGTATTTTGTATGTTATATTTATAAAATATTTTGCAATAAAGATTTTTGCTTTATTTTATTTACTTTTTTCCAAGTTTTTACTGCCACATTTGATATAAATTCCCGCCAACCATAATCAATTTTTAACACCAGCCCTGCCGAATTTCAACCGGGAGTGAGACATAGTCATTGTCTCAAACCCTCAAAAGATCTCTGTCACATGATATTCCTTGTAGTTCCATTTTACTTGTTAGTGCAGTGAGATCCACTAGTACGAATGCTAGATCGACTGCATTTTAAATCAAGGAATACAACATAAAAATGAGTATCGTCAGTTCCTGCCTCCAGTCGGTTAAACCTGGTTGTCTCCCAGGCGATAAAAAGCTTCCCCTCCCCATTACTTTGTACCATTTGTGGTACCAGTTGAGTTTCATCTTAAATCGTTATAGTGATAAGTGCAAAATTCCTGTTATTTCAGACACGTTAGTCGAGATATGAGTCACTCATATGAGTCACTATTTTCCACGATACTCCTCCTCCTAGCATTTGGTGCAGACTAAGGTGATCCATGTTAGGTATCGGGTCGCTTATGTGATTCGAAGCAGGAGTGAAAGCAAGGAAGTATTCGGCAAGCTTTCCCACTATGTTAAGACATCAATAGTTCAAGATCATAGTTCTAGTGTTTTTACTAAGCGTCGAGAGATGGCGGGAGTATTACTCTCGGATGGGTCTACTAGAATTGGTATACGCATTTAAACTCATACTCCCGCTGTCATTGACACTCATGCAGATGTTTCAGTTGACACATCCATATGAAGACTCCTTAAAAGCCATACAGGGAATTTATGAAAATGTCCATTCGTCGAATGTAGACGAAAAACCAGTAAACACTAGCTTTAACCGTATGAAATTTACCTAGCCAATACAATAATCCAATTATTGGGTATGGGAATGTTTCCACCGTTTTTTCGACAAAGGTTTTAGTTTATTTCAACATTAAAGAATATTGTCACGTCATTCACAGTATGCACCACTTGAAGCTGCGACCTTTTCCCATCTTTCTGGTAGACAGATGCATTCCTAGGCGGATAAAAAGCCCTTCCTTCGATTCGATCCATTTTTTGTTGCCTTCATAAGAAAATAATCGTTCTCCAGTGAGGCTGATTGCATGTAGTGGAACAAATGAAAATCCGAAGGAGAAATGTCTGGGGAATACAGTGCGTGGGTCAAGATTTCCCAATTCACATCTTCCAAATATTTTTTGACCGGCCTTGTGTGACCTTGCATTGTCATATAGCAAAATCAGTTTGTCATGTCTATCATTCCATTCTGGCCGTTTTTCCTTCAGAGCTCGATTCAGACGGATGACTTGCCTTCGGTACACATTCCTAGTGATTGTTTCAGATGGTTTCAGGAGTTCGTAATAAATGACGCCAAAGTGGTCTCACCAGATGCAAATCATAACCTTGGAAGCGTGAATATTCCGTTTTGGCGTCGATGGACTTGCTCCACTTGGCATTACCCAATATATTGGTTGCTTAGGGTTGACGTAGTACATCCATTTCTCATACCCTGTCACAATTCGATGCATAACACCCTTCTTTTTTTTCGTTGAAGAAGCATCTCGCACGTCACAAAACGCCGTTTGATGTCCCTCTCTCTGCTGATGCGGCACCCAAGTCCCAGCTTTTTGGATGATTCCCAGGGCGTGTAAGCGCTTACGGTAGATCTGTCAACATTCAACTCCTGCGACAATTCTTTTAGGTTTCGAAGAAGCCAAGAATTTTTTTTTCCAAGAATTCCCGTCGTTCTGAATCCTCAAAATATTTTTATCAAAATATTACCTCAAAATTAACATTTTTAAAACGCCAAAACCACTCTCTGCAAGTTGTCTCAGACGGAGCACGATCACGATCAAACATCGAGCATTATAAGAAAAGTTTACGCAGCACTTTTCTTCAGAATGAAATAATAAACTAAGACTTCCCACAAATACAGCTTTTTCGGTATGAAAGTGGACATTTTCAACACGAGAACAAAAATCGTTTTTCACGCTTTGAAAGAATGTCGACTAGTGCGTTCGTGATTCTATGTAAACAACTTCTAATTCCAAGAAAACTAAAGTAGTATCTGTAAGGGCATCTGTTTATCAACGTTGGAAATTTATTCCCATACCCAACATTCCATTGTTAGAATGAACAGTGTCCACGAGTTCAAGTTCGTTGCTTGGAAGAGTGTATATCACCGACACGTGATCTTTTTTCCCCAAACTAGCGGACACCTAACCCATTTAGGAGGGGGTTCCGTAATAACATTGACTATTCACTATCACAATCGTGAATAAATTTCTATGTAGTTTGATGTTTAGACAGTTTCATAATGACAGAACACCCAAACCGCTTTGCTGATGACGCGTTCTTGCAAAAGGTCTCACTGCAAAATTTGTTCGTTAGTATTTTGATTGTTATCTTCATTAAATGAAAACTTCAATAAATATCACAAGGGTTTTGTTTCCTTCAAGCATTTTGTATTTTGAATGTGAAATTATTACAAATTATTACACAATTACTTAAAGTGATGCTGGCCATATTCTCGAGCTAATGGAGCTCATGCTCTAAATTTAATATCATGACTAATATTCTACTGAAATACTGGGAAATTTTCATTGCTTCTAAAAAAAGAAACAGATGAAAGAATCGTAAGCGTTCTTATTTTAAATAACATGATAATAAAGGATCGTAAAGAGCACATTCTTTGATTGATTACTTAGTGGCTTCGTTCTGAATGTGTATTTGTGGGTATAATAATGATTTGATTTTGAAAATTTCATATGCAAAAAGTGAGATCAAAAAGATGACAAAATCAAGCACGACTAGTGAGTTTTGACTGTAACAAGGCATTATTTGGTATCCAAATGAAAGACGGAGTCCAGTATCTTCCTAAAATCAAAAAAATTGAATTCATCAAAGGAAATCATAACAAAACGAAGTAATTAATATATTTTTGCAAAAATTATCTCTTACATTTAATTTTGTTTGGATTTAGAGCAGAGTATTCGTATTCGTTTCAAACAGATCTCTTTTTCTGGCCTCAGCTTTTTGAAATCCTACGCACACATGATTAATTCCACTTCGTAGATAAGTTTGATTCAACAACTCTGTCCATCCTCCTTATCACTTTCTCAAAAGATATCAAGTCATCAATGTTTGAAATTCGAATTGATGAGTATCTCATGTGTGTATCTATAGTAGCGAAGATACTTTTAGAGATGTTCGCTTGACATATATATGTAAATTGTTAATAAAACTACTGTAAATTTGTGCTGAATGGTCATATGTGGTCCCATATGGTCTAGTGGCTAGGATATCTGGCTTTCACCCAGAAGGCCCGGGTTCGATTCCCGGTATGGGAAACTCCTTTTTCGTGGATTGTTATGCCGAGAACATCAAGTATTGTTCGAATGGTTGCAAATAAATTTCGGGAATTCGAAAAGAAAAGTATTATAACTGTGCGACATTTTTTTTTAAATAATTTGATCAATATATGTGGTGATATATGTTTTTAGTAAAATTTTATTTAATTTCATTCGACATTCATTACATATGTGAGTTCAAGCATTTCCATGTGTTCTTGCTTAATTCAAACTGGGCATTGATTTAATCCTATTGCAAAATTGCAATGGTTCAATGAAGCGCTACTAATCGGATGAAATTCCGCTGAAACAAAATCGAATTGTATGCTAATAAATAACGTATTAGCTCATTAATTCGGCTGGCTAGCAATGATTTTCGCGGAAAAAAGAGTATTTCTGTTTTAACGCGGATTGCGATACTTGTTCCACACATTAAGCGCATTACACGCATTACTCCATATGAAAGTTACTCAGCCTAATAGAAAAAATTACAGCTTTTATTGCAATCAAAACGGTTATCTTTTTAGTAGTTCGTATCTGTCTTCGCAGATATGGATTTGATTGATGTGCTTCGACACTGAACGAGCCGATTATGGTTGCTGTGCTGATATTTAGTAAGAAAAGCTCATCAAGGCAATTTGAAGATTAAATATGCTTCGGATGAAATTAAATATAGTACAGTAATTTTCGTGGTGGCAACTTTGGAAATGTGATTTCTAATTGGAGATTCGATATGAATGAGTTGCAGTAGGTCATATGTTGTGAGGATTTTTATGGATTTATATGTTTATATTGTTATTGAAACCTTCAGAATATCAATGGGAAAATAACTAAGGTTAGTACCTATTGGCTTTAGATAACTCTCAGTTTTTGCTTGTCATAACAATGGTGATATTGGAGATAGTTGCCTAGCTTGGAGCTTGAAGTTTTTTTTTAATTTCGCCGTCGCAAAACACGTGTATCTGAAAGTTGAATATCGTGGCGCTCACATGTGCCCGGCTGGTTGTTTCCACTTTTAAATAAATAAATCTACCAAGCGGGAACGACCAACTTGAATATCGTTAGTCATATGTGCAGTGGTAGCAAACATTAAATTTATTCTCTTTCATCTGATGTCATGTGTGTTCAAAATTTTCAAGAGATTATTAAAATGAATTTTGTTTATCGCATTTAGTGAGTGACAAAATCAATTTCACTGCTATTAATAACCATATCCAAAGTAATGGCACAAATGGCATTCGAAGTTGATCTGGTCCACAGCTCCTTCAATGAAAATAATATTGTAAGTTCAAGTTGAATAGCCAAATAACATTTATTTGTCTTCAAATTAAAAGTGAAAATCGATCAATGTTATATAAAAAAACTGCAAAGCGTGTGCATTTCACATATCATTTATAGATTTAATGGAAAAATAATGTGAAAAAAACTGATAGACAGAGAGAGTCATAAAAACGTATTGATTAACATTTTAAAGATGTCCAGAATGTTTAGGATGTCTTCGCTAACGGCTAAAGTGATAAAAATAGTTTGAACTGAATTGAACAAAGCTTTACTGATAGTCATACATTTGTATTAGAACATGCATGTCACGTAATTTAGAGTTCTGAAAAATTCATTAATTCATTTCTTCTACAATAATTGTTTTAGCTGTGCTGCTATTAATTTTTTCACAGTTGATTTTGAAACTTGAAGGAAAAATGTGGCTGGGCCTAATAAGCCCTAAGACTAAATAAAACGTATTTCCTATACTTACGTACTGTTTATATTCTATTTTAAAGTTAATGTACTCCTACAATTTTCTGAGCATTAAGAACCTATCAATAACAGAAGATTTGGTTAAGGCAATACAGACACTACAGGAAAGTGCCTTCAATTGCTGAGAGAAGCTTTAAGAGGGTTTGATGAATTAAGGCCGAAATACAATACTGCGAGACTGCGATACGAGAGCGCGACGACCCGTTTTCGTAACATGCATTTGTATGCGACATCGTACAATGATTGCGATGCGTCGATGCGAGGCGGCAAATATTCGGAAAAACGAAAATTCCTCGCAACGAAGTGCGTGACGTTTGTCAAATGCAATACGGCGCTTAAATGAAATTTGAAATTTAAACGCCTTAATTACTTTCTAAGCACTTTGGTTATTATGAATGAATTTTGAATGAAAATTTCGTGCATCCTAGTTTAGGCTTTTATTTGCTAAACGGAGGAACGGAGGATTTTCAAAAATCAAAAACAATTTATTTAAAAACCTATTTAAACCTATTAAAAACTTATTTAAAACCTATTTGACATTTGTCATATGAACATTAATGCTACCCGCATCGCGTGCATTGTAAATTGAATGCGTTGCGCGACGATGAGGGAGAATCGCATCGCGCTTACGCATCGCCGTCACCCAGTATTGTATTTCGGCCTCTACTGCCCGAAACCATTAATTTAAGTTGCCGCGTGTCTGCGAGCTATTTTACAGGATCAATTTCAGTAAGTTCATCAAATTTCCGAGTAGAGAAATAGAAAGGTTTGTCAAACGCCATTTTCAAGAATCTGTTTTGGATGGCTTAAAACTTGGGTTTTTTATATTCGGCACAGTGATTCCAAGTTGGAGTTGAATGATTGGTTGTAGCGCCATTTTGACGATGAGTATCTTGTTTTTAAATTCGAGGCTAAGCTTCCGATTTAGTAGTGGATATAATGATATGACGGAATGTAATGTCTTATTGCGTATGTATTCGATGTGGTTTCGAAACGTTATTTTTGGATCCAGCACCAACCCAAGATAGGATAATTCGTTGTCCCAAGGTATGAACTGCCCTACAAAAAAATTTAAGCATCTGCCAGGAAGCATAGTGAGGTTTAATTGGGTTTCTTACTGAAGTAAATTGCCATATTTTTGCTCACATTCATTTTAACTTTCCATCTGCGAAAATATTGATATGAGCTCTCTAGTCCTTGTTCTAAGCTATTTATTATACTCTTCGGTTCTGTTTCTATTGCATAAAGGCAAGTATCACCAGCAAACGTTGGCCATTTGGCAATTAATGTTTGCTCAATAGTCTGAAGTATAAATATTGTAGAGTGTGGGGCTTAAATCAGAGCCTTGTGGGATGCCTGCAGGAATGTTCTTTATTGAGGAGAGCCTGCTTCGTATTTTAACTTGGCATTTCCTTACGTGTAAGAAAGAAGCTATGAGGCTTTTCAAGTTTTGCGGAAAGTTCAATTGTTTGAGTTTATAGAGAAGCTCTTCATGCCAAACAGTATCAAAGGCTTTCTCTATGTCTAACACCACCATGCCTACTGATTTCTTTTTCTTTGAGGCTGCCTTGATCGAAATAATTGATGCTTCCTGGAATATTCCGGCCTGAAGCCAAGTTGAAAGTTTGGAAGAATCATATTATCCTCGACATTTTCGGCGATTCTTTTAAGAGTCAATTTTTTAAAAAGTTTTCCCAAGATTGCAAGAAGTTTATTGGTCTGTTGATCGCAGGTACATGTGGGTTCTTACCTGGCTCAATATTGGGATCACAGTAATATGTTTCCAAAATAAGGGAAAGAAGCTTGATCTAAGACAAGCGTTAAATACATGGCGAGTGAGAACTATTGCTAGCTTTGATCGATTTTTTTATATGTACGATGTTAGATATACTATTGATACCTAGTATTTTATTGTTACTCAATTTTTAGCAGAGCAGCTGTTATTTCCTCAGTGCGAATAAAATCTTCATGGGGTTCTAATGAAGAGCTCATCTCCTATTTAAATGATTTGTTGACTATCATATCGGTCATATGATAGTCACTGGATTGTGCTAAGGAATGAAAGGTGGCATTGGATGTGAGGTGAATGTCATGTATCTGCATTTTTAATTTTTTTAAGTTATATTCGCAGTACAGAATCGTGTCAAATGTAAAAATTGTGACTGTGAGTTATCATTCAGCCAATACGAGCAACGTCGACTTGTTTTGAAATTGTATGTAAGATGTTATTACTTCTTATAATAAATATATAAATTTGAGACGCTGAAAATTGGGAAATTATGATATTTTAATCATTGACATGCCTATAAATTACCTGTAAAATGTTTTTCGTAATGAGATTGCTTGGAATCGGTTGCCAAGTGATACAATTTTTTTGTGACTGTTTTTTCGGATTGCGTTTACTGGAATGAGTTAATATAACATAGGGGAAACATGTCAACACTTTGGTAGACTGTGTTTTTTAGTTAGCCTCTCCGGGCTATCAATAAAGGGAATCACATGAATATCCAGAATAAAAGTTTGTAAAACATTTAATCGGTTTTCGGCAACCGCCCTTCGGCGAAAAAAGTTGTACTTTCCTTAGTAGGCATCGTTTCTCAGAATGGAAAATATAGTGGCAAAATGTTGGCTGTTACTTTTTGTTCGAGATTTTGCAAGAGCTACTAGGGATAGATGAGACCAGAAAGTCATCGCAGGCACGATTTTTCTAAAAAAAGGTGGTGTTAAGTTTGGCTGTTATAATTGTGATGGTGCCTACAAAATATTCAAAATGTTAATTGATGCAGACCTATACGACCTATACGATGATAAATTTGCTGTAAAAAAGTCAGAGTCTGTATTTCAATTGGAAAAAGAAGATATAAACGAACGAATGAAGTTGAAAAGGTTTTGAAATAAAAAAATAAAAACATTGAAGGAGGAAGAAAAAAGGCCAAAAAAATAAGCGCCCGCAAAAATGAAGTAAGCTTCTGTTCCCAAAACCGAAGCGTTGACGAATAAATTAAGGCAGGAATTGTCCATGCTTTCAGATTGGGAAAAATTGAGAAATTAGAAAAAAGCCACATACTAGGTGTATCCAAATGAAATTGCTTTTTTTTCTTCAAAACTACATGTTTATTTCGAAAAAATGGTTACAAATTCAATCTTCGAAGTAACTGCCATCGCTAGCTACACATCTTTCCCATCTTTCAGGCAATTTATGGATGCCTCGCGAAAAAAAATTGTTGGTTTTTTGATGAAATCCAGCCATCGAGCCATTTTTGGAGTTCTTCGTAGGAATTGAACCGCGAATCGTTCAGTGCGTGTCCCATCGATGAAAACAAATAGTAATCGGAAGGCGCCAAGTCTGGTGAGTAAGGCGGGTGGGTTATCGGTTCCCAGCCGAAAGCGTTTACCAAATTTTTATTGACCAATGTTCGATGTGGCGATGCGTTGTCATCTTGGAAAATAATTTTGTAGTGCCTCAATTGATATTCTGGCCGTTTATCGCGTATGGCATGGTTCAAATCGGTCAATTGTTGATTGTAGCGTGCACCAGTAACAGTTTCTCCAGTTTTTAAGAGGTCATACCAGATAACGCCACGCTGATCCAAGAAAATACAGAGCATGGCCTTCTTTCCGAAGCGATCCGGCCTTGGAGTCGATGTGGACGGTTGGCCTGGGCTGACATATGATTTTTTACGTTTGGGATTTTTGAAATAAATCCATTTTTCATCGCCAGTGATGATTCGATGCACAAAACCCTTTCTTTTTTGCCTGGCCAGCAGCATTTCACAAACGCATTTTCGGTTTTCTTGCTGCCTTTCATTCAACTCGTGTAGCACCCATCTACCGGCTTTTATAATCTTCCCCATGGCTTTTAAACGGTGAGAAATGGTTGATTGGTCAACATTTAATTGTTCTGCGAGCTGTTGCTGCGTTTGGCCATCGTCTTCATCCAACAATGCTTGCAATTCGGTATCCACAAATTTTGACGGAGCGTGGCCGCGTTCTTCGTTTCTTAGATCAAAATCACCATCATGAAACTTTCGAAACCACTTTTTGCAATTGGATTCACTAAATGCATGGTCCCCGTAAGCTTCTAGAAGCATTCGATGAGATTCAGCCACGGATTTTTTCAAATGAAAGCAGAAAACTAATGCTTCCCGCAAATGAGCACTTTGTGGCACAAAAATCGACATTTTTAATACCAAAAAAATATGTGTTGATGTTTGAAACTTGTAATGTTATGAATTGGATATTGTTGACAGATGCCAAAAACATAAAAAATGACAGTCGATACGGTTTGAAAGTTCATACATGTGTAGATTTAGCTATTGGAACATAGAGGGCACTTTCATTTGCATACACCTAGTATGCAACCATGTATAGATAACATGCATAGATACAATGCCATATATAGCCCTAAATAAACTTAGGTAACTACGATGAATAGTAAACAATTTTATAGAAAAATCTCAAACTTAAGGTTCTTTTGATTTATTAACTGTCTGAATTTTTTCTCTTGTATTACCTCTTACAATTAGTATAATAATTCTTGAAACTTAGACTTTCCAAATTCTAATTTTTGAAATAAGCATTAAATATGGAAAACATTTTGGCTGGCGATTTCAGTGCCATAAATGTATTACTAGGATGATTGTCGATTGCATCGAACATTCCTCGCGAATTTGTATAGATAATGCCTTATTTGACTATTTCTAGTAATAGCGTAAGTCAAGTTGAAACGTCAAGATCCGTGAAACACAGACGCGTTGAACTGTTGGCAATAGAAGAGTGAAAGTATATTTGATCACTGATATTAAAAAGTGTGAAAACTAGCGGGTCGTATTATGACAGCACTGAATTAAAAAAAAAAAAAAACTTCCAATAATATATAAGAAACCCACTACGATCTATATTGATATAGATCATATCAGTGCTCTTAACGTCTGTAGGAGATGTGTTGAAGCAATAGAACATTCCACATACTGAAAATCGAAGAAAGTTGGGCTACGTGTTAACGCGGCTAAAACAAAGTACACGGTTTAAAGAGCACAAAACACACGACAAACGTGTTCCCAGGAAAGGAACGAGAGTCGAAAAACGGTGAGGAATCTTTGAATACGTTACTCATTCTCGAACGTCCCATTGCTACTCATATACGAAGACACGAAAGATTGGCCTCAAAAGCTGGAATGGCCAATGGACTCAAAGGCTCCAGAAGGACTGTATTATCAATATAACAAGAGGGGCTGTATCATCTATTACCTTGATCTATGTCAAACGTTGTTTGATTTTCTATAATGTAAGGTACAGTCAAATTAAGTCAGTCAAATTTGATGCTCAACTACATCACCTAAAAGTCTCCATCATGCTGAATTTCTGAACATTTTCCCGAAGACATAATTTACTAACTATTAATACAACGTAAAATTATTTCATTTAGGCCAGCCAGGACCACTTTTATAAGTATCTAATAGTATAAATTGTCTATGTGGAACATCTGAATATATACTTATGTCGGAATCATTAGACTGAGAGACGTCCTAAGGGTTATGAAGGTGAGAGGGGTTTGACAATATTCAGCGGTTTCTTCAAGCTTGATTGCATTCGGGGAACTCACAAATATTTTAAGAATCTCCGTAATCCTATGAGATAGGATGTAGAGCAGGTTTTTACGGGTTGCAAACCCTCAGAGCTGATACTGCTTTCCTTCTAAATTTATTGGATTACATTCCTAACCAGTGAATCGTCGGGCAAGTTTTCATTCGGTTTGGATACTGTCTGTGGTACTACTTGGTATGGATACGTACCTAAAGAAATGCTGCAATTTTTTTAACAATTCGATTAGTACTATAAGCGCATCTTACTCTGTAACTGGATACGCCCGGCTTAAGCGAATAAGCCATTCAGAAAAACTAATCCATCAATAAATCTCACGTAAACTTTTCATAAATTCGGAATTTGGGAGTCTTTCCACTTTCTAATTTTTAGAAGGTTCCTTTGATGTTTTTCTTAATATTTTATACCTAAATAAAATCCTCTAATGGTTAAATGCTGAAATGATTGCAATGGAGAGAGTTTATGAAACTCTTCAAAAGCGTGAGATAGACTTTGGATGTGTTAGATGAAATTTGGATGCATCACAACCTCAGCGAATTGAAACTTAGGTTCCTTACACGCATTTTTGAGTTGAGCCAAAAGCAAAGATAATTTTTGTTATTTTGAGTGTTATTTACAGTGTTGCTCTATTTTGTGCAATTTACCGTGAGAAATATTCAATGTTTTAAATACTGCTTTCTGTAGTGAAAATTCAAAAAAAAAAAATCTAAACCAAGATCGCTCTGGGAATCCATCCTATCAGGATTGCATATCGAGAAAAAATAAAGTTTTACTGCTCCACTTTCTCCAACAAAGTTCTCCCTTTTTTACAAGTTTTCAACCATAGTGCTAAGGTATGGTTGTCTTTCAGTTCTGTTAGGTAATGATCTGTTAAGGGAACGATATAAGTGAACTTTTTACTTTTGATGTAAGATAATTCCACGATGACTTCTTTGAAAGTCTGAATATTGTTGAGTATTGAGGTGAGTGGAAATCAATAAAGGACGGTAATTTTAAGGTTTCATCTAGACTAATTTCAGCTTCTCAAGCTGAACCTTTTGCCATTCCTTTTTTCCGTTTTTGCCAAGAATTGAGCCTGCAAATTCTTTTTCGCAGAATCTTTCCCCTGATATCCTACTGATGGAATTGTTGAATATCTTTTTAGAAGATACACTTATCTTTTACCATTCATTGTTTGAAAAGCTCGCCATTCACCGGTTGGGAGCTTCTCTGATGGGTGGAATGATGTTGATGGTAGCCAAGCTGAACCATCAGGCTATGTTTTAACCATGTGTACTAACGCTCCATCGATATCCACAACAAGAGTAGATATTCAGTTGCTTCGAAACTCCCGACTAGCGAGTGTGTCCGTAAGACATCTCCCAAGAATATCGTTTTCCACGTCCATTTATCGTGTATCTAACTATTGAAGGCATTGGTAAAGTTTAGATACAATAAATACATTAGCCATCGTGTGTGATTCATTCAGGATTCTTGTGCACGTTTCTGATTACATTAATCTGACTCAATAAGTCAAGTGTAAGGACCTTCCGGCTTCTCATTTGAATTGGCCATTTTACAAACGTATAGCGCGCCGCGGTGAAATATTTGATGGAACACAGTGTTTGGTGAATGTGTGAAAGAAAAACCACCTGCCCAAAGGCATTTTTTGCTGATGAACGTTTCCCCGTCCTTCTCGCTTCTTGTTGGTGTTGCTGCTTGTGTTGTTGTTGCTCTTTTCTTACCTGTGCGGACCTTCCTAAGCCCGGTGTGAGTGCAAGTAACAGGTAAGACCGCAATCGGCGATCGTTCACAAGGTTGGCCAAAGAGACGATAACGACGGCGCGGTGCTAAAGAAATACCAAACAAGAATTTCTTAAGGTAAAAATCTTATAAGCTTGTGCGTTGTTTAGTGTGTGAGAGAGAGGTGAAAATAAAAATAATTCGACCAAGTGATAATTGCTAACGATAAAAAGAGAGAAAAGTTGGCAAAATTAAAATAGAATTTTCAAAAATCATCAGGAATCTAATGAAAATCTAGTGAAAAAGATAAAGAAATTTGAAGCACGGTGAAATTAAGTGCTGTTCACACCAAGTTCAAATTTTTCCGCGTTCAGATTAGAGAAGGTGTGGCTGTATTGTCATCGGATACTGTACAAACAGTGCATGGAATTTGAGGTCTTACACTGACCACAACAATAAGGATTAAACTCTCTCCATCGCCGAGAAAACACGCCTCTATCGAAATGTAAGTGATATGGATATGATTAATATTTTTGCAATTTGTTGTTGCCGAGTACATTCCTATGGTTGTGCACGGTTTGTTATTTATCTTGTAGAAAGGTGGCATGTTAATATTGAATTTCATCTCGAATTACATTTAACGTGCGCTTCCTTCGTTCTACGCATAAATTTATTTCGTAGCGCAATAAATTTCATACACCTATGTGATACTATATGCGGAATGTTACATTGGTTTTTTCACCTCCCATGAAATTCGATAAACATAGTATGAGCCGAGTTGGCAGTAGTTTATATGGTTTTGGTATTGCATTATATTTCACATCCAGGTTCAATAGCATAAAAAAGTGAAATTTATATCTTATAGACGAAAAATTGGCGGACATTGTTCAGCCATAAAGTTTTGACTGCAGGCTTTCTTTTTACATTCAAATTGCAATCGATGTCTCCAGGGCATCTTAATGAAATCTCTCTTCACATATGAGACTTGTTCTCATGATCATGTGAATCTTGCAAGGTGGCTTTAGAAATTTCTCACGTTTATTGGACAATGTTAATTGGTTTATATTTTAAAATATTAACAGCTCATTGACATGAGAATGGACTTTAATGAATCTTTGATTTACGAAAATTCGAACGAAAATATGACTTGAGGGTACGCTTCTGGTTACACATATGGAGATCTTTGTAGTTTCAACGAAATTCAAGTACGTGCTTTTGTTGTGAAATTTTCGTTCAAGTCTACAAGCTGCAATCGCCCGATGCCCCCCATTGAAATTAGTTCTTGAAATGTATTTGATTATTCAAAAGTGTTGGATAAAAACAATTGTTGATCCACAAAACAAATTGTATGAAACCGATGCAAATTTCTACCTAAAATTTCAGGCTAAAACAAAAGAAAAACCTTCGAAATACTTCAATTTCGTTTATTTGTGCTCCAAATTTTGTTTCAAAAAGTTTCTGTTCTTATATCGACATACATGCAATTTTCTGAAAAACGTGCGTTGAGACGAAAACTATGTAAGAAATAATTTGGGAGTACAAAACAAGAAAAGAATGGACTACCATGTTGTGCTTTTTCAATGTTGTAGGGTTTTACGTTCTCCTACGCCTTCGGGTTGTATCTTAAAGTCAAACGTAAAAAAGGGGCATTCTCGACATTCTATGCATGACAGGTTGCTTTCAATTTTCGTCTGAGGTCAAGGTGCAGTATATGCTACATTACCATTGATGATGATTGGTTGATCTTGTTGTTGAACTTTCCTTGGATATTCCTACTTGTCTAGCATATTAACATATTTAATTCGATTTTACTTTGCTGCAAATTATGAACATTTTTTTTGCTGTGCTAGTTGATAACGAGAGCTACTAATGTGTATACGATGTCTGCGTTCATTCAGTAGGTTTGAAGTGAAAATAAAATAATTGAAAGTAAAAATTGAAAACAAAAAAAAACAAAAGCAATTCAATGAACCAGGGAAGCAGGTTACCTGGCGTCAACCTGGTTTTCTGGCGTCAACCTGGTTCCCTGGTTCATTCATCATTCCCTGGATTCTAGTGAGCTGAAGGTACCAAAAGGTGGAGCATGTAATGTTTCAAATGTTTCCAGGCTATGTTTTATTTGATGGGAATATTGAAGATACACAGTAAAGTCAGTATTCCAGTTGGTTTCTGCAACTCGAAGCCCAACCTTTATGCCATTAATAAATAGCTTTTGTCTCTCAACCTCAACAAATATTTCTATATTTACTCCTACATATGGATTCATACGAGGTGTTCTTAGATCATTCTTGAATACCACAAACAAATCTGCATAGTTCATACTCTTGGACCATACAGCAAACGTACAATCAAATTTGATTTACCTTCCAATTTCATGGGGTCAACATTTCTTTTTTGAATGCACGCTGTGAGCAGTATCATGCTTGAACCTTTAAATTATCCTAACTATGTTAGTGTAAGTCATAATGGTGAAACTTTGTTTTTTTAAATTCATGTACGATTTAGATTACCGATTTCATCTATAGGGTTATTGCTTGGGAGTTGGCTATAATATCTTTAAGACTCTGTTGGAAAGGAAGGAGAATGAATAAAACATTGGACTACGTTGAAACTTATTTACTAAACTTTCTCTGTAACTCTTATTGAGCATTTACTTATCCAATTTTCCTTCAAAAGTTTTAAACTTAGAGATAACACTGAAAATTGAGGTTACTTCTTCGTAACTTCGATCGGACTACTTACAAATCGTATTACGTTTCTTAACAGTCTTTTTCTGTGTACAGGTGTATCAATACTAATTTCAATTTTTAAAATTTTTGGTGTTTTGACTTTTCTTCTTTTTCTTTTAAGTTTGATATTTCACTATAATTCGTTGTGGTTTAGGTCTGCAGGGCCTTGCTTGAAATTCGTTGTTCCTTGGGTCCTGGGCCCTGCTTGAAAAAAAAAAAACAAACAAACAAACAAGGACCCAAGCAACAACAAATAAATTTAGGCCTGTGGCTACGAAAAAAACGAGCTTTCACTATTCTCTTCACATGTCAAAAGAATGTTTACTTGAGTGACACGTTTGCGGACTTTATTTTACAAACAGTAGAAATCCTTCCTTGAGTATTTCTTCTCGGTGAGAATTATTCCACAATCTAACTGGAAGTTTTTGGGCCTGAATCTGAAATTCCATGTTTTCTTCAATAAGTGGGTCAAATTTTTAAAATAAAGGCTCCTGGATTAAGTGGGAAAACTCCTACTACCCTTAATTCTGCCTTTGCTGTCACTAATTGTTGTTTTGCTTTAATAAAAGGCCAAGTTGGCTTAATACCTTATCAGGTAGTGTCTGAGGAACTTTTTCATTCTTAACGTGTGCGATTCATAAAAGTTAGTTTTAAGAATGTTGAAGAGTCATCTGAAGAGTCAGATAGAGGGGTCTGAAGCTGGTAGCGATGTAAACGCAATGATCTCAACTTTCTTTTCACTATTTATTTTGTATTACCGGTCTAACATTTTTAAATATTATCTTTCCTACTTTGCATTCTTGTCACACTACAAGTTTTTTTATTACAGTCCAATAACTAGCAAAAATCACAGCGTTAAGTCAAATCGAGACCCTTGACCAAGTTTATTTAGAAGACATTCATCATAGAGGGTCCTTTCAAGCATTTCAAAATGGGTTTTTACTTCTGCTTTATTTATCTCTTGACGTCTAGTGTATCACATCCTTTCTGATTTTCAAAACGCAATATCGAAATTAATTTTAAGGTATCCAATCTTAGTCCGCTTCAAAAGTCGGGGATCGGTGTATCTGCGATGCAATCGGTATTTGATTCCTAGTTGCCTCTAGTTGCCAATCGACCATTCTTAAATGGTCGATTGTCAGGAGAACCCCTCTTATCTTTAATATCCTCAGTCCTTTTTCCTTCTCTACACGAAGATTATGATGGTCCCATAGTTTAAATTACGTGTGAGTTTTAATCTTCTTTATAGTGATTTTCTAGGAAAAGGAACCCCATAAACTGATGTCGCTTGTTTTTGAACTCATTCACTATCATTTTCCGAACATTGTTTGCACCTCGCCAGTCGGCAACTTTGGAAGATACCTAAGATGTAAAAAAAAATCTTAAATTTGGGTGTCCCAATCGTCCGGCTAAGATAATAACATTTGTCATTCAAACATTTGGTAATTAAAATAAATTTCAAATTGTGTAGGTGATTTTGAGACAAGGATTTTTGGAAATTTTCGCTTTAGAGAAAAAGCACAAAAGCAGCCAATACTTTCAAAACCTTAATGTGACTGATCAATATATGAAACCATTAAGCTCAATCAAAAATTGGTAACTCATGATTTCACGTTATTCATAATTTGTTTTTTTAAACGTGATATTCGAATCAAATATCTGCTGAAAATCGGACAAAGGAAAAATGTTGAAAAGGAGAAAATTAGTCCTTTCTGACTCGTTTTGGAACCGATTGATCTGTTCACCTGTTGGGACTGGTGTAGATTTTGGATTTTTAAACTTCAAAGATTTATTGCATCACGCAAAAAAAAACATGCCTTGAAGGTAGAGTTTGACGTAAGCCTTGTCTTGAATCCTGATGACTATCGCGCTCAAACTTTAAGTTAGGCTACAAGTTCTGTATGTTGGAAAAAAGGGGGCAAGCTAACCGCGCTCACCCCCTTTTTGGTGCTAGACGAATCTCCGAATTTATGAGCGCCACGTTTCATATTCGTTTCAGGAAAATTCAAATGCAAATTGACGCGTGTTGTAAAAAGAACTCAGAAGAGTGTTAACAAAAAAATTTTATGGTCAAAATTAAAGATTAATTCACAAAAAGTTCACTCAGCGAATACTGAGAACATGCGAATACGAATACTGAGAACATGAAAGAATCGTTGAGGCTACGCTGGTGTTCTAGTGTATATTGCCAATATTTCAGAATTGAAAACCTGATTTTTTAAAATATTTTCAAAACGTGCTTAAATTTATAAAATGGGTTTCCAATATAAAACATGAATCTCATGTATACGTAAGTCTTGATGATGGCTCCATAATAATTTTTTCAACTTCCAAAAATACATCTTTTGATATGAAATATGTCGTAACTAATAAAAATCAATGCAAATATCGAGGTTCCTATTTAGATGCATTATTTTGCATAAAAACAAAGCGTGACGTCATTCAAAGTTTCCGATTTGGATGCGCTTCGAAATACTTTAACCTATAAAACAAGCAATATCCAATAGCATTGTTAACGTATATAGAGAGTGAATATGTGAAGTAAATATGTATAAAGGAACAAATAAATAAATAAATAAAAAAGCAGTCTTTTGAGTTTCGTTTGCAAACTTGTTCGTAGAAAATTTAATGCGGTGTTGTCAAGGCTGATGTCGGCTAGCAAATGTTGCGAAAAAGCAGAAACCAGCTTAATGAAAACGAAGAAAAAAAAAAAATAAAATAAATAATATAAAAATACTAAAGAATAAAATCATCATCGAAATGCTGCAACGCGGATTATCGATATCGATTGGCATTTTACCCGAAAAAAAACTTGTTTTTCAAGATCAAACCAATACGTTTAACCTAAACATTGAGAAAAACTGAATAGTAGAACCGTGGCATATGTGCCCATGTGAAGAATCGGGGAATCTGGGAAAAGGTGAATATTAAATATGGTTAATTTATTTATTCCGCGAAATAGGGAAACAGGCGGACTTGAAAATTGTCCCGATTGGATAAAAGTGAATACATATGCAAACAACTCAAATATTGCATTTCTATGCTAATGTCAAAATATTCCAATTTAAGTTGTTTTTCGGCAGGACAACTTAAAGACGTTGAAGCTGATGGAATATTTAAGACATTCAACTAGAATAGGTCAAACGTTGCATGTGTTATCTCTCTTCATAATTTGGTGACAACATGATGAAATAGAAAACTTAAGAACAACGTTTTTTGTCTTTTGTCTCTTTTGACTAGATTCTGAAACAAATAAATTATAGTGCAAACCCCAAAAAACGTATTCAATATACAAAATTAAGCATCACAAAATGAATAACTGAGTTAGTGAATTTCTAGTGAAACAAAAGGACTCGCTACTCGATAATTTGTTGCATTGGAAACGTGAAAATGACTCAAGTTTTTGTCATGATCAAGTTGGCATGCCTACCTTGGCGTGAATCCGTGAAAGTCATCCAAGGAATTTAAAGTCATATCCATAACATGAAAGGATGCAAACTATCCGAAATGATGAAAAGTTTTGATGATGAAAAGTTCTGAAAACTTCATCTTGGATATCCCGAAAGGTCCAAACATAGATAATATCCTTGTGTAACGTTTGTGCAGTTTGCATTGTTGAAAAAGCGTCTCTCTCGAATTTTTTTATTTTTGAATTTTCATCTTAGATAATTTGTGTGTAATTTTTTTAAGCAATGTTTGCTCATTTGAATGATTTTCACTCTCCTAAAATTTGATTGCACTCCAATCATCGACAAATGTCAAAAAGTGAAAAAAATTGAGACCGTTGCATATGCAAGGATGCAAACTTCAGACAACTCTTTAGGAACTGTAATTAATCTTGACGGATTTACCTCTCTGTTCACACGAATAAATTTAAAAAAATTTACTGATGTGAGGTTTGAAATCTTCACTCAAACCAAAAAAGAAATTTATGTTAACTTGAAGAAAATAAATAAAAAACTGACAGGTTCAAAAAATTGGTCCAATTTCTTGCAGAATTTTACCGGGGTTTTTGGCTTTTTTTCGGGTTTCTACACATTATGTTTTGCTAATGCTTGGGTTTTAAATGTGTTAATAACGACAAAAAATCACCCACAGAGATATTGGATAAATATGACATGTGTGATGTAGAACATTGTTTTTTTACTCGCTTTGTATTTTAGGCTTGTTATGTACCTTTGTATGTTTCATCGTTGTCGCATGCAACGATCAGACCCATCCTTCGGCGTTAAACATAAAATTTATAATAATATAAAGATGAGAAAGAGCCGAAGAAACAGTCGAAACGCGTCCTCGAAAAGAAGCAAGCAAGGCTCGGAGGGTCTAAGCAAAAATATTTGTATCTTTATCGAAAGATTTCGAACACAAGTTCCTTGTATTTTTCTGTGTTGTTTTCCAGGATATAAAACGATCTGTAAACAGCACAATACCCAATAATTAGACAAAGTGGACCGTGGCTATTCGACACAGAGTGAGTCGAGTGGACGATTTAACAAAAAAAAAAGATATCTTGTATTGAAATTACCCGGTGCAGTTTAAAAAGTTCATTTTCCAAATTTCGCAGATTTTAATTTTTTCATGATTTCAAAAAATTACCTTTATTTTGTATGTTTTTCTTCTTCTATTTTTCGAGGACCTCTACTTTCTTCTATGTCCGCCGGGTCGTGTTGCGTTTTGGTGAGGACACGTTTTGCCTATTCCTGCATCATAAGCTAGTTCTGAGATAAGTCTGCTCCTTTATAAATAATTAAATTGCTTCACAAAACGCCTGGAGAATGCGCGCTAAATCATCTTTGTGGCCATAGTCAATTTCGTTTTGATTTGTCTGTCGTGGTGTAGTTTTTTATATTTTAGGCTGCCCTCGAGTTCTGACCCGATGGTCTTAATAAGTTGTTAAGGCACGGTGGGTCAGGTTAATAGTCGTAATGGAATTATTAACACTCCATTGAAGTTGTCAGACAAATGAACTGATTATGGCTACGAATAGCAAACATTACCTCTCACCTTAACGCAACTTCGCCCGGTTAGCATAAAGGACAATCTATTCATTCATTTTGCTTCTATGTAAACTTTTAAGAATTGCACAAATTCAATTGCAATGAATAAAAATTAAACATGGATCTTAAAAAAAGATAATATGTTTAGAAAGGTCATAAAGAAATTTCGAATTTCGAAATGTTTCTGTTTAAGCACGGATTACTATACATCGGTCGGCCAAACCTGGGACGCGTTTTCTAGATTTTTTTTGTCCTTTCTGTAAGAACATTTTGCCAACCAAAATAAATTTTCTGCTGTCACCAGTTAAGACTTTATTGAATTTTCTACCGCTATCTCAAGGACCAAATCACCAGCCAATGTATAACAAATGCTTTTGCACTTTACCAAAACCGTAACATCTGTAGTATTTGTATCCTTTAATAATTTCTTTCTACGGAAAATTTTCGAATTTATCATTGTCCGATGTAAAATCCCAAAGAAAACTCAAAACTTGGCTTTCATTCTGTAAGTTTTGTTGAATTGAAAATGAGCGGAAACTAGAAGAATAATTTCGTTCTACTTCGGAGTTGATGTCATCCATGTTATTTTATTCGAGTAAAATTTAATAAATCGGGTCTCATTACTTGAAATGTTCATATCTTTCATTATTAAGTTATAAGGCTCCTTGCCCATTCATTATTGAAGATGTTTACTCACCAAGCGGTTGCTAATTGTGTTAAGGGGTCTGTCTAGTAACTCACTTTTGAAAAATCGTTTTTTTTTTGTTTACTTTTTTCGAAAGTAAATATATTAAGAAATATTGTGTGAAAATTTTAGAACGATCCGAGAACTCTAACATTATTTTTGAACGCTTCAAAGGTAGGTGCCTCTAGCGCGCTGACCGCGAATTTCCTTGCGCGCCGTCCCAGCCACTTACCTGCTATTCTTTTCTCTCGCAGCTGCTCTCTTTCAGAATCCTCTTGTATATATGTATATATATTATATGTCGGTACCCTAAAGGTCGTATATATTTCGTTGTTTTGATCTACTAAATGTATATACCTGCTTTTGGAGCGAAAAGAGGCAGTTCTGTTTGTAAATTCGTTAGAGCAACATTTCTCTACGTGAAATTGTCGTATTTTCGCAATGGATAAAAAAGGCAAACATCAAACTAAATCCTGGCGACGTGCAGGAAGTAAGACAAAAAAGCGTAGTTTACGTAGAGATCGGAACAGGAGTAATACAAGTGCATCAGCAAAAAAGCTAAAAGAGTCGAAAGACGACAGTTTTGATGTACGTGTAAAAAAAGATACAGGCTACAGTATTATACAGTTTTTTTCGTGTTTAGCCTTCTAGAACAATATTTTTCGTGTAAAGTGTGTAAAGGTGATGTGTCTTTTTCGAAATTTGGACAGAAAGGTTTTGGTTTTAAGATACGTCATTGGTTTTAAGATACATAAAGCGTGCGAATTCTGGAAAAAGAGGAAAGATGATATTGGTTTTGCTGCTTGGTATGAAAAACACAAGGAAAATTGTGACACTAATCATGAAGGTAGCTCCGGTAAAACGGAGGTCAATGGAATTGTAAAAATGTTCATGAGATCACTGGCAAAGTACGCAGTCCGCTACGGTTTTTATATTGGTGATGGGGACTCCAAAACTTTCAAAATGCTGCTTGAAACATTTCCGTATGGAGAAAACGTTACGGTTAAAAAATTAGAATGCGTGTTGCACGTAGCAAAAAGAATATTCAAGCGTGCTAGCGAAGCAAAAAAAAACCTTACACAACGAAGAAAAGCCGAAACTGCTAAAAGGAAAGCCGAGGAAAAACAGACCGAGAAGGTCGAAAAAACTTCTTCGAAAAATAAACCGCTGCCAAGAAGAGGAAAACTGACAGTGTTCCTAAAGTTAAAACTGTTGATTTGACGATCAAGCTAATGAAGGAATTGTCTACTAATTATGGATTAGCAGTTCAAAGAAACAAGGATTCAGTCGAAGGAATGCGCAACGAAATTTGGGCTGGATTTTACCATAAAATTTCGACCGACTCAATGCCTCAACATCAGTACTGTCCAGCTGGAGAATCGAGCTGGTGCAAATATCGGAAAGCAGAAGCAAAGCAGACACTGAAAGATTTCAAGCATCCGCCTGCCCTTTCTGAAGACGTGCAAGAAGTGCTGAAGCCGATCTACGAAGATCTGACCAAAGACGAATTGCTCGAGAGGTGCTTAGGAGGCAACACGCAAAACAGCAATGAGAGTTTCAACGCTACTGTGTGGAGTATGGCACCGAAACACACTTTCTCTGGCCAAAAAATCGTTTAAATTGCGTGCTTTACAGCAGCATGTATTTTCAATGAAGGCTTCAGCACAGTATTGAAAATTATGGAAACGATGCACGTTGGAATCGGTGAAACTGCAGTCGCATATGCCGCGACGCGCGACCGCCAGCGTATCCAAGTAGGCAACCGCCGTTCATCGGAAGCTTCCAAAGAGGGCAAAACAATGCTGAGACAGAAAAGATTGGAAGAAAGTCAACTCTTCGAACAATCTGAAGGAATTTTGTACGGTCCAGGCATCGCTGACTAGGTGTAAGTAATTTTTTTTTAAGAATTTCATGTAAAAAAAAATTTAAACGCGTTTTTCTCGAAACAACGTTTTTACTCGCCTTGTTGATGAAATTTTCGAAACTACTCGACTGATCCTTATGAAATTTGAACCACATATTTTTGAAACCTATCACTATGTCCCCTATAAATTTTTTTTAAAAATTTTGAATTTTACTATATTTTTTTATCAAAAATCGGCGAAAAAAAACCGGTTTTTTGAAAAATTTTTGTTTTTTCTTCACCATTTTTTAATTTTTTAAAATAATTGAATAAAATTCATAGGGGACATAGCCATTGTCATACCAAACCTAAAGCACTTTGATTTTTTTGTTTCAGACAACACAGCTCCGAGATTTTATCAACAAGGCGGACCTACCTACTTTTCGAGGTGTTGCGTTTGGCTGACGTTTTTGGTCATAATACATGTACAAAATAAAAGAAAAAAATTTTTTTATGTATTTCAAGAGTGTATTTACTAAGCCTAATAACTTTTATATCATTACCTTTATCCAGTATCCCAAGAAATAATCACGAAAATCGCGTTTTTTTCGGCGCGAGCTACTAGACAGACCCCTTAAACAAAAAATAGGTCTGGTACTGGATCACCACTGGACACAAGATGATATTTTCGTAAGCAAGGACTAAAGTTGATGCGAATTCATAAATTTCTCCTTGCACATAGACATTTCTGCACTGTAGGGCATTTGCATTTTGATGCATTGCATTTATTTCTGCATTTTGATCAATCGTTCATCACCATTAGGTTTAAGGATTTCAAAAAAAAAAAAAAAATACGACAATTACAAAGTCAAGGATTTATACTACTTCCCATATACTACTATACTACTTCTTATACTACTTCTTCAATACTCCAACACTGTTTGTCCACCGAATATGTCTCTCTGACTTTGCATCGCATTCATGAGCATGCAGGACATATTTAAAATAACATCAAGAAAAGAAAAACAATTAAAATTTATAAACTAAAATCCACGAAATGCGAGAATAATATGGTTTCAAACAATATTCTGGCTTTGAAATTTGAATAAATATGTTTATTACTTGTTATAACGGTATTTCTACGCACTGTTGAATCTTCAACCTTTTGTTGACCAATTACCTACAGTGGAAAATTAATTGGAAGATTCTATAATTGCTAATTGGAATATTCTTTACTTGCTTCCTGAAATTAAAGTTTAAACAGTATTGAGCATAGTTTAAGCGATATCTCCTCTCACGTTGTAAAGTTTTCAAGCTCTCTATCTTACAAAGCTCGTTTTATTACCAAAGTGCGGTACTCGTATCTCTTTTTTGTGATACCCCCGCAAAAGTGCTAAGAAGTTACTACGACTATGGCTTAAGAAGAAACCGCGCTGGACTTTCGGCCGGCTTGTCGCAGACAGATATACTAGAAGCAAAAGTAGATTTACATTTGCATTGCCATTTGATGCAAAAGCCTTGACAGGAGTATTGATTGTTTTACGCTAAAATGAGAGATTATAAATTCCGCTTATTTTGGTTGAAAACCATTAGTTCGGGAGTTTGTTCAAAGCATTATGGCATATTAGCATCTCCTTTTTGTTCTAAATCCGCTGGATGTTAACATATGTTAATTTTTCTAGAAATAAATACTTTTTGTGTGACACCCATTGTGCTCTTCAAGGATTAAGATTGTTCCGGCCAATTTTCTTATGTTGAATATTTTTGGAATGTTGAACATGAGTGATACTTATTTGCTTACTATAGCCCTCGTTTGTTTATATTCGACAGCAAAATATAGTAATAAATACTCGATGAATACCAGCTGCTAAGACAATTTAGAAAGAGATAAATAAAAACTAAAAAATTTCACGTAAACAAACTAATATTTGAACTAATGTAAACAGACAAATGATGAATGGCTGATTAAGTGAAATTTGTTGCAGATGGTGAGCAAAAGTTGCTAAAACTCAATCAAATCGACGATAATGAAGTCTCCATTTGTAGGTCCACTACAATTTTGCGATTAGTCTGACTAACAATGATGTCCAGATGGACCACAATGGCAAAGATAATTGATAATTATATACAAATTACAATTGAAATGAATTTCTTACCGAGACTGTTTTGGCAAATGAACTTTGAAAAATGTTTCGTTTGAAAGTTTGAACGTTTGGAAATATTCTTGGTATGTTTTCATTGCGTATAATTAAGATATCAAATACGCAAACATGTGTTCATATGCTAATACGTATACAAATTCGACTAATAACCTTCATGGATAATTCCGTCATAAAATAGAATAAATACGCAAATGAGTGTTGAGCAAATCAGCATCGATTTTTGTTTTAATTCAATTACAAACATGCATATGAAAGCAATTAGAATGCTCTAGAATGGGATTTCTTAACTACAGTCACGAAGAGATCAATGGCAATTATATTTAACCTTAAGCTAAAATTATTGTAAAGTATGCCTATAATTTAGTGCTTACCAATGGCCTTAGGGAGGCTTGAAGACTAATGATATACATTTTTGAAAATTAAAGCTATAAATGTGATGTCAATTGTTTATGCAATCAAAAAATATTGGAACTTGTTATAATGTAAATTTAAATGAACAAACAATTTATTATGATTTTAGATAGTTGCCTCTAAACTGTTTAACAATGAAACTTTTAAGACGATTTTCATATATTCTATTTGAACGAGTATTTAAAAGGACATCCGCGTACGTTGGTTCATAAGGGCTGGCCAAATTTGATTTGTATTTGCACAATTGATCTAGGGAGTTCTTCCGCTCAAACGCAAATATCTATTTGTGTAATCTACATGAATCCAGGAAATATTTTAACACGGAAATGGGTGACAAATAATATCGACCTCATTGAAGTCCCCTGAATCTAAGCATAATAAAAATTTATTATGAGAAGAAGTTCTGAATAAGTGCTAAGTGTGTGTGTTAGGGAGGAAACGTTTTAATGGCTAATCCTATGAAAGAAACAAAGAAAAGCGATTCATTTTCTAATACTATTGATGAGACTTTGTTTATCATCCATCATACTTTTTGAAATAGATAATTTTTATAATATTTCTAATGTTCCCAAGAAATTATTAAATTATGTTAATGAGCTGGGATTACAACGATGTTACTACAACGATGTTACTCTTTCCGTGGCTGAGGAGATGAAAAGGTGCTAACCACTAACATTAACATCCTCTAAAGTATCCCTTATTTTATCGTATAGAATGCGTTTTCATCCTGAGACCGTCTCTGCAAAACATCTGAATGCAGCTAGCAATCTTTTTTTTTAGATTTCTATTTAGACTTTGAAGGTCTCTCGGGTCACCCTAATTATTTTGTGAGGACGCTACTTGGCTATGTAGTATGTTCCTTGGACTATGCGTATGTTTTCAGTCATGAAACGCTATCTTCGAGGCAAATGGACCGATTAACTTACTTCGACATCAACTTACGAAATCGGAGAATGTTGACCAGTGTTAACAATGAACCGAATTTCAATCACATTTCGTCCTGCGAATAAGGTTTTCGCCTTCCCAAGAGATAACTTGTCCGTTAAATAATCCAATGTTTTCTTAAGATGAAAAATCGTTTGGACGAAACTTGATACTATTGGGTACACCATTTCCTTTGAGCCCAGGAATGCAGATAACCAACTCTTGATTCCATCAAATGTAGTGAAGTGTATTTGGAATAAGGCATCCTTCTTCGAACGAAGCAGGCGGTCGTCTAATGGAGCATGTTCTTACAAATGTGACGAGTGAAGCTGGGTTAGAGCCAGAGATGTTACAGACGTAACAAAATGGCTTGTTGAGTCTTTTTTGCAATTAAACAAGACTGCTGGAGATGTTTTTATCGAAAAGTACTTTCAAATCAGTTTACCCGACGTTAATATCCATTTACGTTATTTTAAATTTAACATTCGTATTTCGCCCATAACCAATACATAACATAAATATTCGCAACTTGCAATTGACAAAGCATAAATCCTGCAAGCCTTACGTGGTATTCTACGCAATTTCCTTAATTTTTTTACATAATAAGCTAAGATGAAAACTAAGATGGTACAATATACGTCATCGTTTCCGCACTTATGTACATCCTTAAAAACCTCATTTATTTACGTTTGTGCAAAATGGCATTTATGTTAATTCTTGAATAAACGTTTCCGAAAAGTGCTAGACATAACCTGGTTACCATTTTCCCCGTGCTTATGGTAACATACATTCTCAACAGTGTATAATTCTTCTGGTACACGCTATCAGAAAATCCCTGTAAGAATGAGATAAACCTACGCAAGGTTAAGGGTTGGATCAAAAATTCACGGTATGGCGGACGAATGTTAAGAATTATAACTGTAAATTATTTTTCTTCTCTAAATATTCTCTCTTTTTTGAATATATTGATCAGATCTCACAATTTAGTTGTATATCCTTTAAAAAATAAAATTAAAAATCGACAGTTCCTCATCGTTTGACGTTTCTTCCCTCCAAATTGATTTTTTTTTTAATTTTTAAGGAAAATATACTTGAATATATTTAATATATAGAGAATACAGAGTGAATATATATAGTTGAAGATCAGTTGAAGTTGAATTTGTGCTGTAGCGAGATATTCAAAGCTAGAACTTTATCTAACAAGCGTTAACACTCGAACAAAATCCCAATCTAACCGTGTTTGACTCCAATTTTCTAAATACATAAATGTTTTGTTGTAAAAACAAAACTTGTTGAAAATCCGCCATGAAGGCGAAGGTGCGTTGTGATACGGATCAAAATTCTCTTAAAGTTTGAATACATACGCAACGTCTGGCATATACTTACTAATAAAACCAGAAAAATGATTCTCACATGCATTGAAGCTCAGAAAGCTCACATTCACAATCTACCCTTCATCTACCACAATCTTCACTTACGACATCTAATTTCAAAGCTCTCTATCTTTCAAAGCTCGCTTTGTTTGCTAAATGGAATATTCGTAGCTCTTGCTTCGTGATACAGCTTTAAAATGGTTACGCTTTGGTTTCAAACTTTCCACACTTTCTACAATTACTATCACACATAGGGCCATGTTAGCGATAGCATGTTAATGCAGAAAAGCAAATCTTTGATTGCAATTATTGCTGCCTTCTCTCTCACGCAGTATCTCACAGTTGGGTTAGTTATGTGGTATTATATTCTGCAGATAAAGAAACACTTTTTTGTAGCTTATAAAGAGGATTCCCTTTATATCCAGGAAAACATTGACCGGGTTGTCACCAACAGTGACACTTTGCGATTCTGATGGTGTGCACCTTATTGTGTGATTAAATCGGTTCAGTTCCTGCTATACTCCTTCTCCTCCTATACTTTGGCAAAATATGCGAACCAATCTAGAATGCAAAATTTGCAGTGAGCATTTCAGGATGCATATTCATACTATAAACTTCAGTGTCGCTATGTATTTGGAAAACCGCCAGTCGTCTATGCTTCATCACTTCTGTTGATTTTGCCATCATCCTCATTATCGTCAAAGCTCTATAGCCCCTCTATTTCCTTCGCCTTCTGGATATTTCGCCTCTAATTTATTTATTATAATTTATAATAATTTCAATATTGGAATCCGATCACCTTTAATCTGTCTTTGTCGATTGATTCTGATTAGTTTGTTCGATGGTTGCTGGTGGTCTTCGTTGTTCTGACATTTCTTTGAATCTTGTCCTTGCAGATGGCAAGCTAGCTAGAGTTTGTGAAATTTCATTGTATCGGAGATTTCTAGCTCATCAAATTTTATCTGTAAGATAGTTTTGTTTCTGATTTATCATTCGTCTTCCTCGTTTTGCTCCGAAAATTCCAACCTCTCGTGAAACTTTAGTACTTTTTGTTGGTGCTTACGTGAGGATCCGTAGATCACATTCATAGGATAATAAACGCCATATATAGCGTTGCGTGCACCAAGTAACAATTTACTGTGTTTATTGATCAATTACAGGTTTTTAAGAACCGAAGAAATCTCCTTGCTTGCAAATTGGATATATAGTTATGATTTTGAAAACTTTGTCCACTTATCTCGTCAATCTTGTTCCCAGCATCATTGAAACTATTTGGGATGAAATTTATTCATCAAAATCTTTGGGAATTGAAATTTACTTTAGGATGTGCGTGCTTTGACAGTATTGATGATGGTTCTCGGAGTGCTTTTATCTAGACAAGAACTGATTATGAAGACGGTCATGTATACCTTGGTTCGCAATGTGTTGAATACGACTTGGACCGGGAAGCGGAATGGGTATTCACGTCTAACATCACTGGTAGGTTATTGCTATCAGTTCTACAGGACGTGTAGATAAGAGACATTGTTTTTGAAAATGCTTGATTTGCAGCCTTTGGTTCTTAGAAATGCCATTATTTCAAAAGTATTGTTTTTGAATTAAAAATTGCAAATTTAAGGGATGGGCTTGGTATATTTTCATCACTACCAGTATCGACATTCGAAAGATGCCAATGATCCGAAAGACTTCTTGTTTGGACAAGTCCTAGATAATTTCTGCTGAATTCGGTTGCCATGGAGCAACATGGTAGCATTTAAGTGATCAATAAGCTGTATCACAAAGTTTCGTCTCAATACAAACCTTTTTACCATAACTGCAGCGATATTACTATTTTTTGCAAATAATTTTGTCTGGAAAATGACAAACATTTGAATAGACCTACGGTATGACTTAAAAATATCAATGGGTGTTCAAAAATCCTCTTAAAAATGAGCAGCAACAGCTTAATATGCTTGGTTGAAAGTATCTCACAGATTGGGAACACTAATTTAATCACTCAAAATTTACTGAGATAAGTGGTTTAAACATTACATATCCCTAACCTATGTTGAGGATCCGATTAGGGAGAGAAAAAGGTCAAATCGTATCTAATAAATCACAGAAGTCTTGACCTTAGGTTTCAAAAAAAATTTAGACAACATTTCCCTCAAGTATGCATTTCTGGAATGTATGCTAGAGTATAGTTGAAGATTGGAGATTTTTGGAAGCTCAGTATCTTTTTACGTTCGATTTGTAGAAGGGAATATATGAGTTGCTTGTTGGTTACTTTTTGAACACTTTTTCAACTCAAAATACTTCAAAAATATTCACTTCACTTCAAAAAAATTTTTGAACTCAAAATAATTTTTGTGAATATATTTTCAATATTTCTTAGTTTTTCTAAAGTTTCTGAAAGTCTGTGCGAGGCGCCGGTTATGTATAAAATTAAAGAGTTTTCCGAATTCTTCACACAACATATTCAACAATTTTACCCATACACATTCCACATGCCCAAATATAGTCTGAATACCTTATTTTTAACTCCTTTTCTTGCTAGCCTTATTACCGGAAATGGTATTCGGGATGGACAAAGCAGTTAGATAATTTTCCGTACAACCATGTGTCTATCACATGTGAGAAACTAGTTTTGTGTCCTGCGGTTAGCAAAAGCTACTTAACAAGAACATCAGGAGCCTAGAACTGAAAGTTTAGGCGTTATGAATGATTTACCCTTAACTCCTACGAAGGTGTTCCTCAATCCCATTTCCATTAACCGCAGGTGTATGAATCCAATACAAATATTTTTGCATTTTCTATCTCTGTCTGAAAGAAGTCGCTTGAGAGTGTTAACGCTTTATGTTGCTACGCTGACGTACTGGCCATTGGAGGATCATGCGATGTACTCAATTATTGTTTACAAATAGGAGCAGAAATGATATTTGCTCGGGCAGGCAAGTTGTAATTACGACTCTCAGCTCGGCAATCTATGCCAGGGTCGAAGCGAATTGGATATAGATGACAGTCTTACTAACGTGATACTTTTATGGGTTAAATGGACTAAACTATTTTTCAGCCTTTTATGTTTCTTGTGTAGTGAGTGACAATTAGTAGTTGTAAAGGGAGGTTTTAGAGCCAACAACAGATAGCTTAACCATAGTATCTGTGTTGTATCTAGAGGGAAAAGACCAATTTCCTGCAACGAAAGTATCAATATTAATAAATAAACTAAAGTCCACAAAATAATGTTCATGGTCGAAACTTTCAGCACAGGCCACTGGCCGATTGAAACTCTTGTTGAACTCTCTTGTGGCCGATTGAAACTCTCTTGTGTTGTTTGTCGAAGTCATAAAGACGTGAATGAAGATGAAATTTGTTAATTTCCTCAGTATCGATCCAGCACTAACCAGCGTTATGCAATCAACGCTAAGAAGCTCATTGCTTTCACATACGAAAGGCATCTGCAAAAATAAGAGCAGAGAGTTATTATCCTTGCTGACCGCATAGTGTCAAAAATGAAACTCCGAAAATGCCAAAATAAAAACCTCGAAAAAAAGTAAAAACAATAAAATATTCACATTGCACGTGCTTGTGCACGCGAATCTTTTACTTCAATAAGTACCAATAAAATCAGAATTTTGCTCATTTCATTATTGAATATTCTAAGATCCATCATACCCTTGAAAAAAAAAGCTAATTGTTACCTCACTATACATAGCTAACACATTGTCCTTGAATTTATTTATTCAAAAGTTAATCTACTAAATTAATGTTACTATTTACCATAATTAATTACTACTTGATTAAAATAATTAGAATACAATCAGGATATTTTCTATATTGTTGGCTTTGGAATTCTAATTCATTTGCCAAATTTTCCTGAATAATGCAAAACCTAATGGCTTGCACACATAGCACGAACATAATTTCATCATATTCATAAACTAATAATTTTTTCTGTACAAATTACGCGGATGCATTATTCTGGAAACCACAATTTGCGTCACGGATACTCCATTATTCATTTATCTGCCATTTGGAATTGAAATAGATACATCAGCACCATACAAACGTAAAATATAATGAAAGAAATTAACATCTGACACCGGAACAAACCAATTTCATAAGAGAATAATCGTCGATTTTATTCCAAGATGTTTTCGAAGAAAATTTCCTTTGACCCTTAATATTCAATCCATTGTTGCTGATTATAATTTGACGTTTTATAAATTGATCATTTCTCTCGCAGCGCCAATTAATATTCGCTTTGAAGAGGAACATGTTTAATGTTCGTATCCGCCTACGTTATTCGTTATATACTGCGAATATTCATATTCATATGTCCTAGAGATGTGGTGGTACGTGTATGAGAAGAAAAAGAACTTATTACGATTACTGCTATATACAAGCTAGTCTTAATTGGGATGTTTCAATTTATTTTTAGACATCGATGTTGTAATGAATTTCTGAGAATTTATTGTTGATTACCAATTTTCGGAAGATTATTTAAATGCAATTAATGGACTTTTAATTGATCCCGATAAAATTTGTGTTGTCGATAAATATGAACAAAGTAATATTCCATTGTTTTGTTAACTTGAGCATTTCGAAATTGACACTGGTTCTCGAGAAATCCATAATCTTTGTGCCTTTAGTGTTTCCGAGAATGTGAATCTGGAAAGATGAAGCATTTGTCTGTTGTTTCAGCTGGAAAAACACTTGAAATATAATAAGAAATTCGTTTAGTTGTACTGGTTGTGCTTGTTACAGTTTTGAACTTCTATAGACTTTCTGATCCGTGGAATCGTCTAGAGATGAACAGCAGAAGAATTTGTCTTTTCTATGTTTTGGGGCTTTTTTTGTGAAAATTCATGCTGGAGAGTGGAGACATACCTGCGACCATTTCAGTGAGGTACATCCCTTGTAATGGTTCTAGAAATAATTTTTAATACTAAATTTAAAAATTAAAATTTTCGTTGAGAAATTCTTTTAGAAAGCCCTGACTATAGGGTTATGCGAAAGTTTAATGTAAGGAAGTCTTATTATCAAGTGTCTTATTTTCAACTACTCACAAAATGGATGGCGTTATTAATGTTATGAATGCATCATCAGTAGATAAATTTTTAAAGAATTTCACATAGTCTTTAGACAAAATTTCTCAGTGAGGTATTTTAGTTCCCAGGAAGCCCACACTGACGGAAGTGGGCACTACTCCAATGCCTTGTTCACACTCAAAACTCGTAGCTAAGTTATAGATCCTCGAGAAATCTTTGACTTGTATCTAGTGTCTAAATATCCCAAAAAGAAAATTTATTTTCGCTTAAATTATAAAGAAGTTCTTGAGAGAAGTTCTACACTACACATATCTGCCAAATTAATAGGATAATGTACTAGTCCAACTGGTTTATTTTAACATCTAAAGGCTTACGTGAACGTTTAGTGAGGAATCCTTTCTCCATTTACGCTTGTTAAAAAAGGGCCACAAGTCCTTTAATCTATATTATAAATATTGAATGCAGGAAATTTCTGTTTTCAATTTTCCATTTTGCTCTCCCGTTTTGAATTTATTTGTCAAACATAGAAATAACACCAACTGATTAAAATTCCTGCATTTTTGCGAAAGTTTACTCATCGAATAATCGATGTTCGCATTCGAATCTTTTGGCTTTTGGCGAATTAATGCTCAACGTTAATACTATATCCCAACTATTCATTGTTTTTGAATTTCAAATTCCATCACTTTCACACTGTGTGAGTACCGATTTTAGTTATTTCTATCCCTACCTATAAAGCTCAATTGGATAAGCCAAGGAAATAATTATTAACGCTTAGCTAGTTATAATATTCACTGAGCTGTTGCTTCTGATATAAATTCTCTCAAAAACCTTGCGTTTATAAATCCTGCCTTGTTTACCTTCCTTTTTGGACCCTATATCTGCAAGCTTCTAGTGCGGCATATTTGTTCGGTATAGGATTGAAATTTTTACAAAAAGAGGGAGTCCTTAACATATATATAAGTCATTTGTCCCAACTTGCTTGTTTACAAAATCATTTTAATTATATGGGCTAGAAAGCACTGTCAACGTTTGTATGTGCAGGAGTATCCGAGTTGGAAGTAGTTACCATGGTTCTTACCTCTAAGTAATAATCTTTCAAAAAAGAAGATTGAAAACAACATTTTGCACTTTTCAGACAGCAAAAATTTCGTTCCCCATCTGAATAGTCAGGGTCTCTCGTTTATCTACCCATATCGGTCTGTACCAAGTTCATTTTAGTCGAAAATCTAACTAAAACGGTCGACAGTGTTAACTCTTTTCTTTCTTTTTTGCAGCCTGTCGTGAGTCCTTTTTATCACCGAAATGGTATTCCCTTTTGTATTCTCCGTACCTGTGCTCAAACCACTGTCATTTAATTTTTGGCAATCGTTTATTTTTTAAGGTCCGTCTAGCATTTACCGCAACCAAAGGGAGAGGGAAAAAGTTGTTTCTGCCTAGAATATTCAAGTGATACGATTTAAAGAAGAAAATCAGGTTAAAATTTATACTGACTCCATAATGAACCTCGTTAGATACTTGGTTGACTAGACTCAGTTTAATATGTACAATGCCACGTTCGATATACAAATGCGAATGAAGTAAGTGAAAGGTGCATATTTTTAAATGTTGATTTAATTTTATGTCACTGAGGAAAAACGTCCTTATAATCCATAGAATACTTGCAGAGTATTTTTTAGTTTTATTTTTAGTGTAGTTTTTTATTCTAAAAAATTTCAAAAACCAACGAGAACGATTAAGGGCAAGCGGTAGTACTCGGGACACAGAATTGTGGAATCGGACCCACTCGAGTTGGCTTCAAGGATGTTCGTAAGCCAGGCAAGCGCATTGTTGAGATAAGTTCGAAAAGGATGAGGATTGTTTTCAACATCTCAAAATTTGTTGGTGGGTGTGGAATTTCGCTCATCAGACCAAATTTACCTTACCTTACCTAGTCTCGGTGGTTTTTACAAGCGGAGCACATTGGACGTAGCTTTGCGATGAGGCTGTAACTCTCAGTGCATCTCATAACCTCTTCTTATGGATATTGTAACTTCGATCTTCCAAAGCCAGCTGATACCGCTAAAATAAGTTTGTGTGCATTAATCGCCCTAAGTGTTTGAGATTTGAGGTTATCAGTTGCAATTCCAAGTAGCACAGAAGAAGACGAAGATAGTTCGAAAGAAGCGACAACTATTAACACAGGCTAATCCCAAACGGAAACTGGCGTGGAAACAGCGGTGCACCCGTCGAAGCCAATTGTTAATACCAGTTTATGTAAGAACTTACAAGGGATATAATATGTGCAATACAAATGATAGCGGAATTAGCTCCTCCGGTGAAAACTTGGATCAAAAAACTCATCGTCCTAGATAGAAACTCAACAATTAAGTCAATGCTATTCTGCCATATCAAATCAAAAAAAGGAAACAAAAATGAGGAAGAGAAATGTGTGTGTGTTCCTCGGCGATTCTGTCAGAAATTCAATGATATCGAATACTCTTTTTTTGAGTAGTCATATAATTTTTAACAATATATTAGTTATTAAACTTAATTTTATTCCTTTGTGTGTATCCTTTAGCTTCCTGTGGAGTGAAAACTATGATTGATGCTTGCATTAATTTATTATGACTATGAGCTCATGCACTCAAACTCGCTATTGTCATTGATAGGTTTTTTAATTTCGTTTAATTTCGTTTCGGAATTTAATTTCGTTATTCAATACCGGGCTAACAAGAGTGTCAACTTTGAACTGACAACCGTGTTACCTTAAAAAATTATGATTTTTATTTAAATTATCTTTGCAGCAAGCAATCTTTGTTCAGCGTTTTCCAATGCACGCATGCATTTATTAAATTTTGGTCGTTTATTAGTCTATGAGACGAAAAGTACCATCGGTCAGTTCTGCTTCAATTAAAATTTCCTGTTTTGTTACTCGCCCACCTCAGCTGCTTGTAACTTTTTTTTGCATTATTTTAAATGCTTATTACTAGTTCCCTAGATTTACAAATGCTTACATCCTTTGTTATGGCTAATACTCACACATGTTTATTCCGAATAGTAAAGACAAAATTAATTAATTAATTAAAATTAACTGGTAAATTTTAGAGATTGCATCAGATTTTATATTATTTATGTTTTCTTTAGCGTTGGATCATTCTTAAGTAGACATTTAGGAATGTTTCAATCAGTTTATGCGCTAATTATTTGAAAAAATTTCCCCAGTAGTAAGTCGATACATTTTCTGCAACCAAAACCGTATCCTAAGACCTATCTTTAATGTGAATTCCTTGTTTTGTATAATGAAAAATGTACACCAATAATTTCTTTTTTGTGTGAAGAAACTGCTCGTAATAACAACATTCTCATTAACTAACGGAGACGTTGGTATGAAATTTGTTGCAGATGGCAGTGGACCGTAGCAAGAAGCTGAACAATCTTACCAACCTGTTAAGCGACCAACCTAATTCGGCAACAGTGAAATGAAATATTTTTTGGTCATACTAGCATGTGATTGTTTTGACCTTTAAAGATAAAATAATTGGTGAATAATATTCCAATGATTCACGAAAGTCATAAAGAACAAATTGTTTATATCATGCAAGCGTCCGCTTCCTCGAAATAATGCAAAAACATTTCAAATGTCGTAGTTGTGGAATTTTTTTCAAATTTAAATTCAATTTTTCAACGTAGTTCTGTGAAGTTTTTGCTTATGACTTCAAAAATGTTGCAAATGATTAATGGTCTCTTTTGCTTAATCCAAACAGCATCTCAATTGATTCTATTCCGGCTATTTGAATCCGATATTTGACCGGATTTCGCCATATGTGAGTTGTTCTTTAGAAATGAGGAAATAATGCCCGAAAAGAATGATTTTTTTGGTAAATAGTGCAAACAACTGACCGCTTCTTAATTTATTATGGCATAAAAATATCGAATTGACTCAGCAAATTCGTGGTCTTACAGCCAACGCAGAACAGTTAAATGTCTTAATTGGTACCATAAAATAGTTGTTGGGTTGTTTTGCTTTAGCTACTTCACTTTTTGCCCAAGATTTCTGACATGCAAATAGTATGATAGATTTCTCATGTTACCACTTTGAGGTCGTCCTTTTGCATCAATCGATAACTGGTTTTTTTCGTATCATATGTAAAATCATCCATACGAATATTCAAAACAAGAAAGAAAAAAATGAAGTTTTGGGATATTCATGCAACTCGTTTCCGGAAAGGGTTAAAAAAAAATGCAGCTACAAAGTCGAAGATTTATTATCTCAACTGATCGATCGATCCGCTCCCATGCACAGTGAATAATCGAAAGCATGTGATCATAGGTTTAACCAGGTACCCAATTAAGATACCAGGAACATTGTTACAATCAAGTAAATACAATTTTTTTAGTCGTTCTCTTTGTTCCATGCCGATTAAATGAAACTTTCTTCCATACACCTTGAAGCAGTCAAGTGTGAGTACTACGGTACCATTTATTCTTACCGCTTAGCTGCCATGTAGATATATGTAATGTTTACAATTCAGGAAGAGAACGGAAGCATCCGTGCATGAACAATATTTTTTTTCGGCTATGAAAAACCTGAAAGCCCACTTATCGTCGATTCTGATACAACTCAAGGGTCTATAATGGGACCTGTATGTTTTATTCCTCCCAGTACATTTTTGTATTCATACACGATCGAGACGGCGACGACGGGATCCCCCCGTTGAGTTCTTTGTAATTTCAAAGCGTTGAGGAAGGCGCGAGTTGAGTCTGAATATCAGCAGACAGACTATACCATACATAGTTAATGTTATCTTCTTATTTCTAAAGAACAGAAAAAAAGTGTCCATGATTCCTGAAGATCTTGCGTTCCCGGTCTGGTGTTGTCTGTGGGGCACAAATTGGCCCGAAACTTGGATTCTTCTGGATATGGTAGCAAACAAGACGTTCCGTTGATTACACACGGTATAGAAACAGGTTTTTCAAATGTTCTACACATATGATATAGTGGCTGGGATAGATCAGGGTGGTATGTCGCCTGTACATTGTCGGATTTGTATCTATGCAGTCTGAGTCATCTTTCTGGCGGATTATGGAGATTATTTTCAGACGCAGAATTGTAGAGAATACTTCGCTAAATATAGATGGAGATCTTCATGCTTTCTTCGTATGGCAATTTCCATTTTAACAAGTGAGTTTTTTATTGCGGATTTCAATTTAAGACAACGCAGTACGCATCCCCTTTATGATGACTTATCGAGGTACATACTAACAAAGAAGAGGTCCTTTCATGACACCGTCGATTTGCTTGCGGTTGTTGAATGGTTCTTTATGGTGAATATTCTGATATTCGATTGTTTGGGCAGGATTTTTATGAGGAGTGTAATGAACCCTTATAAATAACGCCCAAAATTTTCACGCAAGAAATAAATATGAGCCTCATATGTTAAGCACCTCATTATGCTGATGATAACTAGAGTATCTAACCCATTACGATTGAAGCTCCAGGCTAAAGCCGTTTAAGTTTTCTCATTTGTCGAAATGTAATACAGTTTAAGACTCGTTAAGTTTAGAAAGGGGATTCTCAAGGAAAATTGAAGAAGATCCACAGCATAAAGCGAATGTCGTTGGTATCCTATGAAAGTTTGCTATTTATACTGATTTTTTAATTATATATTTCATTATTTATTTTATTAATTTCATTATTATATCGTAACCTTTTGTCGATGAAAAGCTTGCAATAGTCCGGGAATATATTTTTGATTTTTTCATATTGTTCTAAGCTTTCGTAGTGATATACGTATTTCTGTTCGGAGGATATAGAATATTGTTATGCTGTGTTTATTTCCTTGGACAATCTCAATATCAAAAGCAAAGCACAACTACTAACAAGTGTTTCCTCTTCAACCAAACTCACGATCTAACGATATTCTGCTGAATAAAGTGAAATTTATCAGAATTGATAAATTTTTTCTCATTGTTGGGTAAAACCGGAACTTCCTTGTCAAAGAATTGCGTGAAAACGTAATACAAAGGCAAATCTTCTTGTGGTTTTTCTATCTCTCTCTAAGAGTAGCCGCCCTAGAGTATAAACGCTGTATGAACTTGCACGCCTCTCCCGATTTGTTTGCCGTGTATACCTCGAAACTTATGAATCACTTG
The DNA here is from genome assembly GCA_954870665.1 of Stratiomys singularior. Taxonomy (NCBI): domain Eukaryota; kingdom Metazoa; phylum Arthropoda; class Insecta; order Diptera; family Stratiomyidae; genus Stratiomys; species Stratiomys singularior. Next base: position 156,968,349 of record OX940878.1, on the reverse strand, counting down.
CTTACTTGCTACAACAGTCGTTTCGGGAGCCTCATGCGGTCCAAACTTCATTTTAAAGTTTGAAACGGTAACAAACTTCAGAACTATTTGACTATGACTGAGAAAGCTGTGAGCGTCCTTCAGCAAAACCCAGTAAGACCGAGCGATGAAGCAAAACAAGGTAGCTATTAGTTTTAAAAAATTATAAGGGCAAAACATTTGAATTGGCTTAGTGTGGAAACCAGCTTCCATCTTCCAGCACATGCTTGAAAGGTTTTTTTAAGATAATTCTGCAGGTCATTATAGTAGAAGTGTCTTGAACAAAATATCCTGATTTCATTGTTTAACTGCACTGACTGACACTGGGTTCTAGGAAAGGTAAAAACCCCAAAACTCAGTGCAGCAAAGCAGTGCCGAAAACTAATAATTGCTTCGATGGGAAATTGAACACTGGAATTAAAAGCAGAATTTGACGAAATGCAAACTACAACAGACACACAGAGAAAGACTATCCATAAGTGCTACAAATTGAGTACGTAGAATTAAATTTACTTCACGTATTTGGTGAAAAGTTTAAAGCTCTGGAACACCATTATCTTCGCGGGCAAGAGTGAATTTAACATTTTTCTCCGTGGAAAGAATTTTTCTTACGAAGGGATTTTATGCGGAAATAGCCATACACGTAAGCCACAAAATAATGACAGTACCGTTAACCATAACCATTTGATGGTATGCGGTAGCGTGCCATGCCCAGGAGCAAGGAGTCTTATTCCCCCTAGGGGAACCAATTAAGGCCCAGATACAATACTGCGTGACGGTGATGCGAGAACGCGATGCGATTCTCGCTCGTCGTCGCGCAACGATTCATATATTCATATGACAAATGTCACATTGGTGACGTTTCAAATGAAATTTGATTAAAATTGTTTTTGATTTTTTAAAAATTTGAATTTGAAATTTATCTTCGTTTGACAAATAATAGCCTCAACAAGGATGCACGAAATTTTCATTCAAAATTCATTTCGAATAACCCTCCTACTTATAAAGTAATTAAGGCGTTTGAATTTCAAATTTAATTTACGCGCATAGAGCATCTGACAGACGTCACGCACCTCACTGCGAGGAATTTTCGTTTTTCTGAATATTTCTCGCCTCGCATCGACGCAGCGCAATCATTGTACGTTGCCGTATACAAATGCATGTTACGAAAACGGGTTGACTTTTGCTGCGAGACTCTCGTCGCGCTCTCGCATTGCCGTCTCGCACTATTGTCTTTCGGCATTTATTCCTAGATTCAAATTTACTCCTCTCATTTCCCCTTCTATGGGGTAGGGGGCTCTGAATTCCGATGCTGAGGAAGCAATCATCCCGTGAATTAAATTTACTCCAGAAAATTCATTGAAGATTTGTAAGCTTTGAGAAACGATTTTCGTTTCGATTTTCGCGGAAATTGTTTTATTCGATGGAAGAATAAAAGAATTTCAGGTTTTTCAGGCAGTACCAAAAGTAAAACAAAATTTAGGCGTACCATGGAACATGGCTGCTAGATATCATGCATGATATCTACCAGCATGGATGCATGTTATCCTCAAGTGTAGGAAGATTAGTGTTCATAAATATTTTGAAACTGAGTCTTTTACAGGCTGATGGAAAACTGAAAGTGAAGGAAGGTTGTCAGTTTATTGAGGACAGGATTCATGTATATGAAGCATTCTTCTGAACTAGTGAATGGGTAAGATGAAATTTTCTGCTCTGCCACCTGATTCAAATATTATGGAACATGTTTGGTACCGATTGGAGGAAAGAATTTAAAAACATCAGAGAACCAATCACGACGACTTTTGAAGAGTACTTTGACATTTAATATGACAACATTTCTTTCCAGGAATCAAAAAAGACATTTGATGAAAGCTCTGTTCTATGCAATAGCTAGAAAAAATGTGGTTCAGTTAGTTAGTAGAAGGACTTATTCAACAAATATTATTTTTAGTCAATTCTTGGGTTAATTTTCTGGGTTAAACATGAATTTGATTTTTTATTGTTGCTGGATCTAATGATTTATATACAAATTTTATTTAAAAAAAACTAAGTAATTGGAAACAGTTTTTTTTAAATTTTATGTAGGGACTTTAAAGATTTTTCTCGTATCAACTTCTCGAATCATTTAATCTATGTGTCCCTGGTCCCTGGGAGTCTCCTGTGGGACTCTACGTGGTATTCTTGTGTATCTGGAACTGTTTAAGATATTCGAGACCCTCCTCCTGTGTGACCTAGGGAAGAGGAACCTTTCTAGCTGGATGGCGCCTTTTGACATCGAAAACGAACTAATAAGTTTGACCTAATGGCTTTCTTCGATGTAGAGGAATAAATGGTACTAGTTGAGGTTCTAAGGTTGACAGGGAAGGTATTAAGTCCACAGCTAAAATGCCTTATTTTTCTACGTGTTTTACAATTTGGGCGTAAGCAGACAATGATCAGAAAAAGGTTCGGTTTTTTGTGCGAATTTATATAATATTATTGTTGTAAAAACATAAGGAACGAGAGTTTTTATAGATCGCATATATGAGAATAATTTCTTGCTTGAACAACGAGTGTGCAGTCAAGGAATTGAAAGATGACCTATGAATGCTGGAATGCGTATGGATGTATGCCTGTGTAAGGTTATAATGATAATATCAGAACGTTTACTCTAGTTAATCCAGCTATCAATGATAAATCACTTATCTTTCCACATTTGGCAGTAAGGTCGTCGAATCCATTTAAGATGTCGATGGATACTCAAAGATGGGAATCTCAAGTAGCTGTTCATCATCTTCAAAGAAATATAGATTTTACTTGAAGACGTTTAGAGTGTCTTGCATCGTTTCTCAGTAGTATTTCTCAACAAACGCAAGGAGTCCGTCATTGAGATCAGAGATAGGCCGGCTAAAACAAACGCTGGTCGATTTCTAATTTGCATACATAAACAATAGCCGAAGAAATAGCTGGCACACTTGAATGCATCAATAAAATATGATAAATCAGCAATTAAACCGAAATGAATGCAACCATAATCCTCCACTTCCACGAAATCCATTAGCTGGGAACTCAACTTTTACGAGCCCTTACGCTTTCAACTATAACAATCTTGGATAGAAAATCTGTATCTTCTTCACTGCACTTAATTTCTTTTTTCCCATCTTACCTCCCCCCGAAGACGTAAACAATCTGAAAAATTTTCGCGGCCTCCTACTAAGCCCCTCGTAATTTATGTAACTCATTACAACGACGTCGGTTGCATCGGAGTATTTGTAAATGAGTTGAGTGAATTTTTAATCCCAAGCTCTGTATATTGTTTACGGTGTTACATTGATGGAGAAAAGAGGAAAAAGAAAAACTTGCACTGTCCATAAGATAAGGAAACCACAATTAGTGAGACTGCGAGCCAAGTAGCTGGCTAATAACATATTGACATTCCTTTCACCGCTGAAAAAATAAGGTAGAATTATGCAAGCAGGAAAATACATTTTTGTGTTTATCATTTATGTACGAAGTTAAAAATGGAAATATTTCGACGTGAAGGTACTCAAGTGATAAATGTTGAAGAAAATGTAAAGTCGTTCGTTTGGCTTTCTTTTGTTTTTGCCGAGTGTGATGGCTATTGTTGGTCCAATAAATTTTTTTTTTTGTGTTGCATTAAATGCAGCTTTTTATATTTTTGGGCAATTTAGGTGGATCGGGTTTGGTCGCTTTTATTTCTTTCCTGATTATATATGCTTATTAAATTGGTGGCAGGTTACGTTGAAGAAACTCATAATCATGCAGCTTACAAAAGGTTTCGCGTAAAAATATGATTATTTAATTGTCATGGGAAAAAATAATTGGTTTGCATGACTCGGTCAACTGAAACCTTTGTATTTGCAATTTAGTGCACAATTTTGCCTAACATTATCGTGGAACAAAATGAAGCGAAATTCAACACGCTTGAATTTTTTGAATGTTACCCAAGTGATCGCGGTACTGGCAAAATGTGGTTAATGCATCAGGGCATAAAGTTATTTAACACACTTCCTAATTGTTTACGATCTATTTTATGTTAATTTAGAGGTTGCAGCAGAGATAATTTGGAATTTTTTGATAATATGAGCTGAAGTTATGCGATAAATTGGATAACATGCATGCAGTGCATCAAGCTGGTTCGTTCAAAATAATTCATTATTTTTAGAGCTGTTAAGGACACACCTGTGGCAGCTAGACTACATAAAGCCATGGCTAAGCAGGGAAATAACTTTAACATTGCACTAAGGAAAAGTGACGGCAGTTTCACCGAAAATCAAAAGGAGCGTAATCTACTGCTCGTAGAAACCCATTTCCCGGGAAGCTCTGTAATAAATGAAGGGATTGACGAGATGGTACAAGAAAGAAGACCACGCATCTCGGAGTGGAAGGAGACTGCGACCATATGTACGGAAAAGTGTATAAGGTGGGCTTTAAACTCTTTCCAGCCCTTTAAATCACCGGGAGTAGATGGGATGTATCCAGCCCTTATTCAGAAGGGACAGAATTTGCTTATATGGGACCTGATACGCCTGTTTAGCAGTAGCCTGGCATTGGAATGTATACCAAAGCTATCGAGGCAGGCGAAAGCAGTATTTATACCCAAAGTGGACAGAAATGATAAAACTAATCCAAAGGCGTGCCGACCGATAAGTTTAAGTTGCCGGCCGATAAGTTTATTTTTTTTCAAAACGATGGAGAAAGTGGTAGATAATTATATTACGACAACTCACCTAATAAAATATCCACTACATTCAAATCAACACGCATACAGGACGGGTAAGTCAACAGACACGGCACTGTACAAATTGACTCGCAGAATCAAAGAATCCTTAGAATATAAAGAGGTAGCACTAAGTGCATTTCTTAATATTGAAGGGGCCTTTGACAATACCAGACAATACCAATTGACAATACCTTTGACAATACTAGCCACGATGCATTAAAGAGGGCGCTGATGAAAAGGCATGTTAATCCTACCCTTATTCGCTGGCTACCTCGGTTACTGACGGGGCGAACCGTCGTATGTAAAGTGCGCATAAGGAAGATGCCCATAAGGAGGTGTTCTTTTACCACTACTATGGACTCTTGTGGCAGATGAAATCTTAGGCAGGCTGGCAGAAACTGGGGTGAGATGGCACGCGTATGCAGATGATATCGCAAATCTAACCAGACGTAAATACGAAGGGACACTGTGTGATATAATGCAGGGGGCACTTCGAATTGTCAACAGCTGGTGCCAGGAGATAGGTCCAAGGCTTAAGCCTGATAAAACAACACTGGTGCCGTTCACAACAAGAAGAAATATGGACTGACTCCGCAACATATACCTAAATGGGACGGAGATTGGATATAAAAGTGAAATCAAGTATCTCGGTTTGCTGTTGGACGGCAAGCTCTTGTGGAGCGGACACATTAAAGCAGTGTATTCAAAGGCTGTCAGAGCTCTGATGGTGTGCTCTGATGTGTAACAGGCAAGTCCTGGGGTAACCCGGAACTCCTGCGGTGGATGTACACCATGATTGTGAGACCAATCATCACCTATGGAGCGGTGGCCTGGGTAGACAAAATCCAGGAACGCAAGACGAGACTTGCACTCGATCGAGTTGAGCGTTTGGCATGTGTCTGTATCACCGGAGCCATAAAGTCATGTCCCAAGACAGCTCTCAAGAAAATCTTAAATCTATCGCCACTTCATTTGGTGATAGAAACAGCAGCATCATCTACAATGTCAAGAATCTTCCATGAAGGAAGAGAAAATGGTCTCAGAATTGGGCACAAGGACCAAGCTTAACTAGTAAAGGTGACCCCATTTCATATATACACCGTCGGATCGCATAACGTCGGCATTCAGCTTTCACAGCAACTTTTGTGTAGTGCTGAGTGACAAGGGAATGGAGCGTTGAATCCAATGTGCACCATATAAGACGGAATACAATCAGGTGGTATACGGTTTGGCTCCAAGACATCTGAGGGAACAGGAATTGGAGTATTTGGGCCTGGCACCAAGTACTACCAACCGATGCGAAGTATGCCAAATATCTTTCTAGCTGAGGTCCATACCATCGCTGTAAGTGCACAACTCAGCATCGACAGAGGATACAAAGGCAAAACTATAGCTATAATATCCTTAAAAGCACTAGAATCGCCGGTGATTACATCGAGAATGGTTCTAAATTGTTGCAATACACTCAACAAATTGAGTACGGACAATAGGGTTAGCCTACACTAGGTGCCGAGGCACGCAAGTATCAAGGGTAATGAGCAGGCGGACCAACTGGCGAGGAAAGGAGCATCGACAGCATTCATCGGTCCTGAACCCTTTAGCGTAACTGAAATGAAATTCATTCACAGGGCCCTAAAGGAAGCTGAGGATAGAGAATGCAATAGGTTCCGAAATGGAATTCCTCGACGTTTATGACGAGAAGAAGTTTCGAGCGTGCATCGAAATGAATAAAAGAAAGCTCAGGGTCCTGACGGGGATCTTAACGGGGCTCTGCATACTCGAAGGGCATCTCAAAAGGATGGGCTTGACAGCGAATGATGAGTGCAGATTTTGTAATCTTGCGGAGGGGACACCAGTGCATCTGCTAGCACACTGCGACGCACTGTCCCGCAGGAGAAGAGACAGTTTAGGAAGCTGCTTTTCTGTCGAGAAGGATTTGGGACGCCTGAGACCGAAGCAGATCATTGACTTTCTCAGAAAGATCGATCTGCTTCAGGCGCTCTAGGCGCACCGGAAGCGGGGGCACAATAAACCTGTAAGGGTTGACGTGCACCATCCCTGGCAGCAAATCAATCAATCATTTTTAGAGCAGTACTAGGAGTGCATTCTTATATCACACTTCCTGTATCCGAACCAACTTCTTTCATCAGAAAATCAGTGGTTAGCTGTTATATCTACTTTTTTGGGGGGCTATATGTCATCAGTCGACATATTTGGTGTTAAGGGGTGAGTAGGATCCTTAATTCCTAATTAGCAGGGAAGCATGGATGGAACCTGATGGATTTGAACTCAGTTAGACTCTGACATGTACAAGGAATGAGTACGAAAAGAAAATGATGAAATAAAAGGGTAGTAATTTCGAACTCAATGATCTGGTGTCCTGAATGCAAGCCAAATATCTGAAATCGGCCTCCGAGTCGAACAATTATTGCTTCCTTTGCCACACATTCTTGTTGGTTGTCTGTTACTAGCTGTTAAAATTACTCCTAACCAATCCTTGGAACCAGAGCGCTTATAGTAAATTTTAAATATTAGAACCGTGTTCTATTCCGTTTAAATCGTATTAGAATTTGACGTCTAAATAATCAGAAATTGCCGAATAATAAATAATTTTTTTGCGTAGAAAACTATTTAAATCGTATATCATGACTATAAATGATATAATATAATCTATTTTAACATTTTAAATTATATCTTATGACTAATTTTTCTAGATGTAGAATAATCGTTACGTATATTAATCATCTTAAATTTTGACCTCAGCAAAATCGTTTGGTTTTCAACGGCTGAAAGTGGGGTTTTTTACTTCTCGAAAAAGTTACACTAAAATTTTGAAACAAAATGAGTTTGTTGCATATGTGCTCACGTTGTTTTGATTTTTTCCCTTTTCGCACTTAATGTGTAAATGTTTCAATATTATTTAGTAGTTCGTTTCACATACGAGTACACTTAACTCTATTTCAGACATTTCTGGTACACTAATAAACGGTCACTTAACTTCTTTGTTGACCATTATTGCCTTTGTCACATAAAGCCTTTTTGCTACAAATATCAATAACTGAAAGAAATGAAATTCAATCGTTCAAATAAGCTTAATGCAAAAAAATTGGAATGGAGTTTTTCCTGTTTCTATTCGAAGCATACTTGTTTTGTTTTAAACTTTTTTTTTCAAATCGAGAATTTCAGATGCAAGATTCAAGCAGACTTTTGTCTCGAAAGGATTCCATTCAATACATTAGATTTTTTATCAGATATCATTTTCGTTTCTTTTTATTACTATTTTTATTAAATAAATAAAATAAAATTAAAAAAAGTAAATAATTTTAATTACAATATAAATGTTAGCATTTTCATAAATAACTGCTATTTCTAAATATATATTTATTAAAATATATGTTTCATAGAAATGTTTCATAGAAATAGAAGTAAATAGAAAAGAATAGAAATCACAGCTTATCCCCTACGGTATCCTTTTACAATGATCATTCAGTTATTTTCGTTACTATTTTCTATTTGTTGCTTTTGACATCATAATAGTTGGTTCCATACTCCAAACAAAGCGAGAAAAGGGCGTATCAGAAACTCATAACTTCAAGCCTGCTCCAAGCTAATCTTTCATGGTGTAAGCTAAACTCTTCCAGCACTTATTTAGATACCAACAACTCACACTCTGTTTTGTATTAAAGTTGTTTGATCACTGTCAGATCAAGTCCACCTCTACGTTAGTCCATTTCTTCTCATATGGTTCTGTCTTCTCAGGGATTCCGTCTTGCCGCTCCATGTCCAAGAAAGCAAAGCTCCATGACCTATAAGCAAAGCCACTGAACATCTTACACCATTTCAGTTCATCTGTAGGAATTGCTTAGTGATTTGATAAAAAAGAGATCAAAAGGCTCGGTTTATTCTTCAGTCATTACCGTCATCTTAAGCCGAGCTCATCTCATTTCACAGAAGTTTCTCTGTCTCACTACTAGCTATTACCAGAGGATCTTTTATTAAGTTCACTCCTGTTGCATTTTAACCAGCTCGCCCACTTTTTCGATTCCCTCTACACATCGGTGCTCTGATTCCCTCTACACGTCAATTCTACTATCCTCCGGTTGGCTGCAGTTTGGAGTGCCTGCTCGAACTCCTGCACTAGCTATAAGGGTATGCTACTGTAAAGAAGGGCCTGCTGTACTGATTTGCTTTCTGAAAGGATATGTGATTTGTCATTAAGATTGCTCAGTGCTATTTTTGACACTGCTGTAATTACAAAACTTTCCGACTAGAAAGCAGTGGAATTTCATTTGCCAAACTGACTGCCCAAACCTCGGCAGTCACCGATGTAAATTCCAACTTGTCGTTTCAGAGCCGTCGGGGTTGCTTTTGACTTCTCTATAATCAAGGTCTGTCTCAAAAGTTCCCGGAATGGTCAAGAATACATATCATAGGTGGTGGCATCTTTGATTTGTCATTTCATCTAACATCCATAATAAAACATGTGTCAAAATTTCATAACATTTGGATGAATAGAACCCAAGTTATTACGCTCTTAGTGACAGTACTTTTGCATCATCGGTCGAAAAATGAATTTTGAACAAAGAGTGTATATTGGCTTCTGTTTTAAACTCGGTAAAACGGCGGCCCAGACACATCAAATAATGCAAAATGCTTATGGTAGTGATTGTTTCGCCTTTTTTTGAGTGGTTTAACCGTTTTAAAGAAGGTCGTGATGTGTTGGATGACGACGAACGTTCAAGGTCCGAGGTCAGTTGTGAACGAAATGAAAATTCAATTTGTGCGTGAATTTATTAAACATGAGCATAAAAATCTCATTGCGTTACATGGAAATGGAGCTTAATGTGTCACTTGAGTCGATTCATCGCATTGTGGTGAAGCACTTGGGCCTCAGAAAGGTTTGTGCAAGATTCGTTCCTCACAAGCAGACCGATAACTAAAAATTACTTCGCATTCAACATTACAAATGCTTGATTAAAGGAGACAAAAAGAACCCAAACTACCAAAAATCCCTTGTAACGGGTGATGAGACGTTGTGTTATCAATATGATCCCACAACCATGTGACAAAGTGCCGAATGGCAGCATTCGGATGACCCCATACGCAAAAAGTCAGAGTCAGTTTGGAGAAGTAAAACGTCAAGTCAATGTTGATTTGTTTTTACGATTCCAAGGAAATTATCCACAAAGTGTTCTTTCCACAAGGCCAAACGGTTAATGCTCTGTTTTATCTTGGTGCTATGAAGCGTTTGCTTTCGCGAATACATCGTGTCGAAGTTGACGTTTGTTACATGATAATGCGCCGGCTCATCGTTCAACGCTTGTGACCGATTTTTTTATAAAAAATGGCATTCTTTCCATCAACCACTCGCCGTATTCGCCTGATTTGGCACCATGTGACTTTTTTCTATTCAGAAAATTAACTTTGGCCATGAAAGGAAAGTGTTTCGCGAACATTGAAGACATCCATGATATCAAACATGATATCAAAGAATGACTTAAATAAATCTGTTGACACGCTTATAGACCGTGCAAAGCGCTGTAGAGAGGCCAAAGGAAAGTACTTTGAATAAAATAAATCCGTTTTGCCGGAATTATTCGTAGTTTTTTTTATTCTTGACCAGTCCGGGAACTTTTGATGTTTTGTATGGTCTAGTTATAGCTCGTCCAAATATTACCTGCGCAGAATATTGACGATGTAAGGGATCTTTGTGTCAGCTTCTAGTTGATGGGGCTCGTATACTTGATAAAGCTTTTATCTTCGTCAAGTTCAGAGTGTGAAAGTGGCTCATTCGAGGGTAGTTGGAGATCCCTTTTTTGAGGTTTAATCAGTGCTTGCTACAGTTGTTTCTTTTAGGGTGTCATAAGGGCATCTGTTTGAGCATTAGTTCCGTCGCAGGTGTCGATGTTGTCCTCAGAGCCTTATTTATACGCACACATGACATTTGCTGGATCTTTTCTACTTACTTGCAATGATTTGGAGGTGCCAGGCCCCGCGGTATCACTCCGTAGGTGATTATTTTTATCACTGAAGAGCTTGGGATTTAGTCTCCATATTGAATTTTCCTGTCTCTTCGCAGGAACGCAATCTCTAAATCCGTCATGATAACACCGTTAAATCAAGATTATAGCAGTTGTGTCTCAGGAAAATAAAAAGAGATCTTTTTGTTAATTCTTGATTTTTTCTTTCCTGGATGCTTGATGGAAATTTGACTGGACTTTCTGGTCACATACTCGTTGTTTTGACTCGCTGAGAGGACAAATCTAGAGATAACATTGAAAGAAATCTAGAGATTGCATTGACGTTGATCTTTTCTGAGGTGCGAAGAGATTAAGCAGAAGCTACTCTGCTTAATCAGCAATCTGCAAGTTTTATTCTTAACTAGTTGTATTCAGTTCATATAATTTTCTTTTTGAATAGAATTGTTGGGTAATCAATTTAGTTACGAGTTTAATCAAACTCTAACTACCACACTTATGAATAATGAGCTCATTAATAGAATAGGATGTTGTCCTTGCGGTGAATGCCATGGTAGCTCTCCATCTTATTTAGTTTTTTTTTGGCAAAAGTTTTTCTTTGGCCTATTTTTTCATTTGCGAAAATTCGGGTACCAATTTTTAAGATTAATACTTCAGTATCTGCATTAATATATCTTCCCCAACAGGGTGGTATTATTGTGAAAGATAAATCCTAGATAAACTTCTTTTTTGCTTTGTATAATACAAGTGAACACTTGTTCATCTCCTAATGGTAAGAAGAAGTACGAAAATTGAATGAAAATCACTTTTGAAAAATTATTTTCCTTTTGGAGTTGCTGTGGTAATCATGCCGTTTATTGCTTATTATGTGCAAGTCTTATAGACACCTTCTTTTACAGCTTGTGAACCATTTCCGATCTTCTTCTTAGATTCAGGATTAGGTCTTACTTCTCCGTTAGAAGACCCTTTTGCTTATTTTGTGGCTACAAAAATTACATGCTCAAGTAATAGTTACCATTTAAAACAATACAATAATGTTAAGCCACTGATTTATATTTGGAATACCCTTTTTATAATTAACGCTTAACGCTGGATTTTTTGTCATATTAAGCTTTCAAAAATCAAAAAAAAAAAATCAAAAAATATTATCTCTTATTTTTGACATATCTACCCAACTGAATTCTTCATGCTATTTGATAGAAACGTATCTCGAACGTGGAAAAAATCGTTAATAACGAATCATTCAAAATATTGTCTAGCTAGCTAGCTAGTTTTTTTTATTTTTGGTATCTTTGCTGTCTTCATATGATCTAAAACGCTGACGAAAAGTAGGAATATCTGGGAAATATGGTGGGTGGGATTATACTTCTCATATGAATGTTTCAAGGCAGGTGTCAATGTAATTGGTAATATGAGGCCGAGCATTGTCATACTACAGAGTCACTTTTCGTGTCGCCCATAGCTCGCGGGCGTTTGCCACGTGGAGCATTTGCATCAATTGAAGTCTATATCGATACCCAGCGATGGCTTCGTTTGGTTTCAGCAGTTCACAAAATATAATATTGAGTTGGTCTCACCATATACATAGCATACCCTTCGCAGCGGGGAAATTCGGCCTGGTCGGATACGGAGGAGTATGGCCGGACAGACTTTCCATGACTTTCTTCTCATTGGGTGGATTTTAAACCCCATTTTCCACTGGAGGAGTTAATCACAGGCGAACAAATGACACTCAACTTCCCTTGACTTCTAACACAAGAAACAATAAGCCTTGAACCATTCCTAACGAATTCAATCGCTAGGAAAACGCCTTGGATGATGAAGTTAGCTTTCTTGCCTTTGGTATGACTCTTCATCGTGTAATGCTTCCAATCCAGCGTCTTCGAAATTTTTTTTGACATCTGGAACATGTGGAAAGTTTTCAAAATCGAAATTACCCTATTGGAAGGTGTGTTGGAATCAATCACGGCACGTTGTATAATTTAGAACAGCAACTTCGCAAAATTTTTGAACCTCTCGATTATTTTCGATCGCCGTAATCAAATCAAACGTAAAAAGGAGATCTACATTTTTGGCAAATGACGAATATTTGAGACGAAATCAAAATTTTCTCACGTCCAAAAGTGCAGTACGCAAACCCAAAATAACTAATATGGTAACATGATTTTATGACCATGTGCTTAAGCAATGTCATGAATATGTCAAACGGTTCAAATTTGGTGTCAAATTCTACCAGTCCTTACGGCTGGAGCCAATGGAATTGACAAACCGCGGGAGCTTGGGACAACCTAACATAGAACTTACAACCTAATACACGTCAGGATTAAGTGGTGCGTTGCTCAAGATAAAGAGAATTAATTACACTGAGTTACCCGGAACCCCGAAGCCCAGCAAAATCTAAGTGACTGTTTTGAATCAGTGACCAGAACCAAATCTATTGTATATCCTCGATTCTTTTCGGTGGGCTTGAAAAAAGCCTTGCCTTTTAAACTGGAAACTAATTGGTAAGTTCAACTCATGATGGAATATTTTCAATGTGAAAGAAACCATTGCCTGCTACACTCCCCAACATTTTCTTCTGCGGTAGCATCCTCCTACTAAGAATGAAGTCGTTATTGTTTACATTCATTGAAATTCCCAGAAAAAAAAAACACTAATTTCTTTGAAGTCGATTTATCAAATTCATTTTCACCATCATTTCATTAATTTCAGAAATACCGTTCGATGTAGTTGGGACGATTCATTCTTCCGTATCAATTGATGTTCCTACGTATCATTTTACATTCCAGTACGTCCCTCAGCGTTCCAAGACAGCGCTGCCTTCGAAAACGTCTTTAATAACGGCTACATTTTATCTTCTTCAATTAAAGTCGTGATTTCGTTGTAAACTCGTCTTGTAATTGAATCATAATTGAGTGCAGCCCATAGTTACAGTTAGCTGACTTACAAGACTGTATCTGTGTTGAAAAGATACATTTTTCTTTGGACGCGTCTATTTGTGCAATGGCGGCGTTGACGCCGTCGATAGCGAATTTATTTAATATGGTAGGTCTGCAAAATGAGTGTCCATGTTGTGGGTCTTTCCATTCTCATTGGACTTGAAAGATTTTATCGTAAAACCTTTACGTTATGCGGAAGAAAGGAGTTCAATTCGGTTTTTTTTGGGCTTTTTCTCGGCTTGACTCAACTGTTCGGTTTTTGTTTTTTGCTTGTTCTTGCAGACGTTTGGACATGGTCCGCCTGGATATTGTATTGCAAAATCAGTTTGATCGTTTTTGAAGTCAATGTGGTCACGATAGTTGAATTGGGTGGATCGTTGAGTTAAGGTGGGTATAAAGGAGCTTTATGGAGAAATCGAGTTGAATTGAAAAGAAATGCCCAGGGACCTTGATTTCCTTTCAATTTATAAGAAGATAGCAGATATTTCTAAGTTCGTAGTAGTACTTTCTATCGAATAAATAGTGTATCTTTGCTTTCAAGGTACGGATTTGCTCATTGACCAATTCAATCTTCCAAATATAGTGGTAATAGGATTATGTATACCGATTTCAAAAGTTACTATAATCCGATTTGATATCTCTTCGCCAACACATTGGCATACCCCGTTAAAATTCTTTGAACTATTAATGGAACGATTCATCTATTGTGTCGTGACCTTAGACAAATATCAATTGAACGTCTGACGGGATAAGAGTGGTATGAGCAAGCTGTAAGAAGAATTCCATGACTGGTCGCGATATGGACAAAGGAAAACCGTTGTTTAGCGAAAGATGTTAGTAGAATACTTCTAAGATGATTGAGTGAGATTGTGAAATGTCCATGCTAAATTCTACTGAATCGTGATGTTCACCTGTTTGCAGGCTTGAATTTTCAAACAGTACAAATAAGAAAGTCAGTCGGTTAAATTCTATTCAACAAGAATTTATTGGGAGTATTCAAGAGCTTTTTAATTATGTGTGGTCATGTTGACAATTAGCATCTGATTGTTGTTGTTTTTTGCATTTCAGAACTATTTCTTTGTGTAAATTGCAAAGAAATACTAACACGGTTCCATTATTACGCGGAAGCCCGTTCACACGATATCTTTAGTAGAGAATAGATTAAAATTGGAAGGACAATAAACAGCTACGAAGGTTTTCACACATCCCTGTATCTTACCTGGAGGACTTAACGGTCGAAAACGGCATTGGAGTGAGGCTATCCAAATCTTCGTTGCGTTTTTCTGTTTTTGGTTTCGTCCTCTAGTTGCATCAGAGAAATTGCTATGAACGCTTGTGTTTCCTTACTTCTGTACCTAATTTTTCTCTTCTCGTTCGTACAATGGACCTTGGTTGTTAATACTGTTCTATTTTCCAATCTTTACCCAAAAAAGACGTTGATGATCTGATATCTTCTGATGACTCTGAACCTATTTCGTAATCTTCCACGTCAGTAGTATGACATACGAGGTTTGTTCAAAAAGTATAGCGAATTTTGAATTTTCGCGGGCTATGTATGTTCGATTTTTGATCTTTTGGTGGCATTATGTTGGTATTCTTGACTCTCACTTATATTGACAATTCCGGCCATTTTGAATGTCCAGTCAGTTTTTGACAGTTGTTGTGCGTGGACGTGTTTTAGTTTGTCTTCGATTTTCGTCTATCCCAAAAAATGGATCAAAGAATTTGTATTAAATTTTGTGTGAAGAACAACTTAAAGTACGCGGATGCATTCAGAATGTTGACTATTGCATATGGTGAAGCTACTTTTGACAAAAACAACGTATATCGGTGGTATAAAATGTTCTCAGAGGGACCGAAATAAGCACGCCAAGTTCGGTCGAGTGTGAAGGTTTTGCTGTCAGTTTTCTTCGATTGCAGGGGCTTGGTGCATTATGAGCTCTTGCCGCAGGGTAGAACGAGCAATAAGGAATATTAACTTCAAGTAATGCGCAATTTGCGAGAAGCAATCCGCCAGAAACGCACGAATCTGTGGAAGAACAAAAATTGGCTTTTGTACTATGATAACGCCCCTGCTCACACATCGTTACTTGTGCGCGAACTTTTGGCCAAAAACAACACTCTAATAATGCCGCAGCCACCGTATTCCTGCCCCCCCTGTGACTTTTTCTTGTTCCCGAAACTGAAGAGGCCCATGAAAGAACGCCGCTACGCCACGAGTGAGGAGATAAAGACGGCGTCGAAGGAGGAGCTGAACAAGATCACAAAAAATGATTTTTCAAAATGCTTTGAGGATTGGAAAAACCGTCATCACAAGTGTATAATGTCTGACAGGGATTACTTTGAAGGGGGCAAAACAGATATTCATGAATAAATAAATAATTCTTGAAAAAACATGAAATTCGCGAACAAACCTAGTACATAAGATGTCTCACTCATGTGATCTGATTCGCTGTCAGTGTCGTTTTTTCATGTGAAAAATAATCAGTTTCCTGCAACAAAGCCGTAAAAACTTGTGCATCCGATATTTTCCTGGATACAAAATATTTTCAATATAATGTACGTTACATTGAAAAACAAAAATGTGAAAACAGGACGATAATAAGATATACATCTATAATAAAAATAACAAATAAGCACGTGAATTTATACATGCCTCTCACTTAAAAAAATATTTCATATTAAAACTACATATTTGAAATGCATTCCTGATGCATTTTATTCAAGCTCATGTGAAATTTCATAAAAACATCATGGGGTAGTTCTTTAATATCTCTTTAGAAACAATAAACACTACAAAATATTTCATCTTTTATATTGGAAATCATTATCAAGTAATTAGTATAGCACCTAGCTCAGATCCTTACAGATTCTTTGAAATACAAAAATCCTTATAGTGCAACAAAAAAAAAAAACTGATATCATGCCTGGCTATATAAGATTACTTTTTTGAAAAATGCAGCATAACCTTATTCGGTGTCAATTTTGGCTTTGAAGTCGTTTGTGATGATTCACATTTTTTTGACCATGATCTTTTTTGACAACAATCTCGTATCTTACCCATTTTTCATTGTCCGTAATAATTTTCTTCAAAAATGGCTGGATTTCGTTGCGTTTTAACAGCATTTCGGAAATGGCAATTCGGTCGATCAGATTTTTTTGTGTTAATTCATGCGGCACCCAAACGTCGAGCTTCTTTGTGTATCCAGCCTGATGCAAATGGTTCAAAACTGTTTGGTGATGGATATTCAGTTCCTTAGCAATGCCATGGCTGTTTATGTGACGGTCTTCTTCAATTTTTTGTAAGATTTCATCGACTTTTTCAGTGATTGGTCGACCTGAGCGAGGTGCATCTTTGACATCAAAATTTCTCGAACAAAAGCGAGCGAACCATCTCTTAGCTGTGGCTTTTGATAAAGTATCTTGACCAGTGGCGGATCCACGGGGGGGGTCCTAAAGAGGATGTGTTGAATATCAAAACGTGTGTACACTCAAGCGGCATTATCGTAGTTTATGCGAGATGTATCAACTATCAAGAGAATTAGAAAATGAGGTTATGTTAGGTCATGACGGCAGAAATTTTTTGGAACCCCCCCCCCCACGTCGAGATCCTAGATCCGCCACTGATCTTGACCGTAGACATCACACGTTTTTTCACGAGCCTGCGATGCATTCTCACCTTGATCGAAGTGATATTGTAAAAATAACGATTTTTTTCAGAAATTCCATTCATTTTTAAATGATTACAACTTTTGACATGAATGACGAAGTACAAAACTGTCCATATGCAAATTGTAGACTGGAATGTCACCTTTCAAACGCATATCAGTTTGACTCAATCTGATTAGCATCGCCCAACGATAAGTACACCCAAGTACAACGAACACCATCTAGTGACAAAAAAGGGCTCAATACATTTAAGACTATCCAATATATTCTATCTGAGCGTGAAAACTGTTAGTGGTTTAATGACCTCCATATCAGGGCAGGTGACAATTTTTTGAATCATCCTGTAATGCGTTTTTCCACAGGGCGCGTCATTTCTAAATAAATTTTTATGAATTTATGTGTATGAAATTTTCGCATCTCTTAGATCCAAACATTGCATAGTCTGTAAACGTGACATATAAATTTATTTTTCTATAGAGAGGTAGAACTTTGAAATAAAATAAAATACGGATGAATTGTTTTGATTGCAACACATTTGGTTTTATTTAAAAGATAACTTTGCAATTTTAATCAAACATGATTTCGAGCTTGTTAGCGCCACGACTGACGCGGTTGATGTGAAATTTTCGACTTCTCTAAGCAATAAATGGGGCCGTATCTCGCTCATAACGCGGCAAGTGTTATCGTCCGACTTGTCAAGGATCTCGGCAGTGTTGGCGTAGACGAGTGATTTGACATATCTCTACAAGAAATAGTGCAGCGGTGTTAAACCTCAAGATCGTACAAACCAGTCCATTTTTTTTTTCCTTCGTGTTTGGTCGAACCAAACTCTTTCTTGGCCCTGGCTCTATCAGCACTGACCAGCGTTTATCGATCTTGTGTGATATGATGTATTGCTTTTTGTTGTCTGTATTGTGGTTGTACGAACCAGTCCATAGGTCAAAAATGAGCAATGATGCCCCTCATTAAATGCTGCTTTTAATAAAACGATGGTTGCACAAGTTGTATTGCATTTTGCGTTATCCTGTTGAAACCAGATGTCCTCTGCGTTACGACGAGTCAATTTCGGAACGAAAAATGATTGATCATTGCTCTATAGCGGTCGCCATTGACTGTAATGTTGCTCCCAGGATCATTTTTAAAGACTTATGGACAAAAGATTCCACCGGCCCATGAAGCATACCAAACAGTGACTTTTTCCGGATGTAACGGTGTTTAGACAACCTGCTGTGATTGCTCAACACTGGCCAAATGCGACAGTTTTGTTTATTGACGATTCAATTCAACCAAATTGAGCTTAATTGCTTAAAAATGTTACTTACGAACTTCGGTCAGTGCAGCAATTTGTTCTTGGGCCCATAGAACGAATCTTCGCCGTGCCCGGTGGTTCTTCTACTTAATTCCTGCATAAGTTGGATATTATAAGCCCGAAAAGCTATATTCTTCCGTAAAATCATTCATAATGTAGCACACGTTTTATTGTTGAGCTCGATGTCGAATGGACTTCCTCGGGTCCTGTTCGTTACTACGCTCTACAGCTGCTTTGGTTTCCTCATTACGCTCTGTACGACGTCTGGATTATCTGTGAGAGTGATAGTGGTGTCGAAACGATCTAATAATATTTAATTGTTCTGACGTTTTATTTTTGTCAAGATAACTGTGAATCGAATTAATTGTTCTGTTGAACAAATATCGGGGTCATAAAACTGACGTAGTGCGTGATGAATTTCTCGAACAGAACCGCATTTTTCGAAAGCAATCTGCACAATTTGTAGACGATGCGCGGGCGTAAATTTTATAACATTTACGACTATTCACGACATAAAACGTCAAATCAAACTAAACATAGAACGAATGACATCTGGCACACTATACGTGGCAATAAAAAGTGTTGACAACTAAAAGTTCTACATCTGCAAAAAACACCCTTTACTTTAGTGACATCTTATAGAATATTTTAACATGTAATCCTCTGTGCAGTAATACAGATGTTGCGTTGTACTACCTGTAACCAGGCTTGACTTTTTCTTTGCTGAAATATGATTTTTTACTTGTCATATAGAATTCATATTGTCATATAGTGTAGTATAGTATACGTTTCAAGGATTATAGTTTTTTTTTATGGCAGACAAATATTAAGCCATCAGCATGACAAGGCATTTGTTATATCATCAAAAATCCCTCGTTTGCACGAATTATCCATGACCAATACCAACGCGTTAAAGGTTTGAATTTCAAACATAAGATTTT
The DNA here is from genome assembly GCA_954870665.1 of Stratiomys singularior. Lineage (NCBI taxonomy): Eukaryota > Metazoa > Arthropoda > Insecta > Diptera > Stratiomyidae > Stratiomys > Stratiomys singularior. The sequence continues at coordinate 156,948,772 of OX940878.1, read as the reverse complement.
CAGATTTCCTGAAACAATAATACTAAGTATTTTCAGAGACTTCCGCAAGTATCATTAGCATGAAACGATCAGTGAAACTTTATACAGACATCCATTCAGGCAACTTCAATAAAAGCCTTTAAGGTTGTATCTTTGGCGATTCAACTTCAGCGTAATCCTTATTCAGACAACGTTGTTAATTGCTATTTTGATCCGCGAGTATGGTCAACAGAAAACAACTATTTGATGGCTCTTCAGATCAGTTGTTAATTTGTTGTACTTGGCTTGCACTTGAGGTCACTAATTATCGACAGTCATTGTCAGTTCATTCATCATGTTCATTAAGCGTTATCCTGTGCGAAAGGTGCCTAGCGCGAATCCGCTTTACAACAAAACCCATTCACACCTCATTTCGCGGATTTGACCTCTTCATTGCCGCTCAATAAATCTTAATTTATTATTTAAATGATTGTGCTCTCATTGTTTATAAACATTTGAATGGGCATAAATATTATTTGCGGCTGTAGTGCGTTACCCAACCACTTTTAATTTGGATCGCATACGTGGTATGTGAATGCCTGCTATGCATTATTCGCTAGTGGATCAATGTACATATAAGACACATATGATAGCTCTCGTTGACCAAATTAACGGATCCATTATTAAGTTTATGAGGTCAACGTGCATTGTTTTAAACTTTTGTATTTTGGTTTTGAGTTGAGGCTTGTAAGGTTTTTTGTTCTTGTTGAGTTTTGAGTTTTGTTCGGCCATTTTTTGTGGGCTTGGTAAATGGTTACAGTGGCAATTACCATTGTCGACCACACAAACACAAGTCTAGTTTGAATAGCCCAATTTTACAAGTGGACGAAACTTACGCATGCTGTTCTTTCGATTAAACAAAATAAATTGCAAAATTTGGCTTAGTCGCGCCATTTCCAAGCGATTGCAGTACAAATTTGTGTTATTTTTTTTGTAAACTAGTACACAACGAAATCGAAAAAATGCAATAATGATGGATAATACGCCGATAAAAAGTGCTCGAGTAGCACGAAAATGTCAACTAAAGTGTGGTATTAATGACAAGTTTTCCAAACGAGGAATACTATAATTTTCACGTACAATTGCGATAAGACCTTTTCAATTGACCTCAATCGAGTCAACCTTGAGGACAGCGCCATGGTCTCTTTGATCCGAAACCATGAGGGAGGCGGCGAGAGATTGCGATGAAAGATGGGTGCGAAAATTACATTATCGATAGCTTTGTCAAAGTGGCGACGAAGCCGCTGATGATGCTGATATTAGTGGACTTTCAAGTTTTATGAGATTAATTCACTTGGTGCTGGTTTCGTCAAGGCAACCTGAAATATGTACTATGGATTTGGCTGTGCGATAATGTCTCATGTTTTAACATTAGCTTGCTGCCGAGTTTTAAATAAATTTGACTTTGAATTCTGCGCTAAAAATGTCACGAAGAACTTTCTAGAAGTTGCGAAGTTACTTGTGCACGACGCTGGAATTGAATGTTTATGGCACATCTCATTTGAATCCTGTTTTTATAATCATAAATGATGAAGAGTGAAACAAGTCACAGAAATGATGTTAGTTTGAATCCGATTGGAAAACTGATCATTCCTCCACTTATCTGGATGGATCACTGCATATGGAGAAGCCACTGCAGCTTCTCGGGGACTTTTAGTTAGCTAAAAATTTCGTATTGCTCATGATATTGCCTTATAAGCCATTGATCTCCTTCGCTTCTTGTTTGTATATGTACCCAAGGACACGCCCATCGAATGCATTCTTGAAGAATTCCCTCAATGCAAACCTTTGAGATTGTCCCTTAACATCCTTATTGAATTTTTCTATATTTTGACACTCTTTCAGGTTCGCTAATGTTTGCGAACCTGAAATATCTCAAATATCTCGAATATCTCAAAAAGGACATTTGTTACAGTGAGTATAAGGTGTAACATGAAACGTTTAAAGTGTTGGTTGTAGGGTACCGTAGGAAAAATCAGACAATTATTGCCATTAAAGTATCAAAAATCGTTCTGTTCAAAAGCTATTCTGTTGTGCCGAAAGACTCACTCTCATACAAATATATATAGAAAATCCCTGTCTCTCGCTGATGAGATTGTAGATTGTTCCGAAATATACTGGATTCCGTTGTCTGTTCTATGTTAGTCCAGTATCTATTCGAATATGTATCTCACAGGTTCTTCTGGATTCGCTATTACTTCGCTGATCATTGCTAGCATCACTTCCTTGCCAGTATCTAAAGAACTCACTCTCCTTCAGACAGGCAGTGAACTTGTTAAGCATCATGGTCAAGACAGTGGACTGATTGTAATATTTCGTTCAGTATGCTATCTCGTCCAATTGGTTTTCGCTTCATCATTGTTTTTCGGTATTATATTTGCTGCATCCTCGAAGGAAGCAGCGAAACTGATGTGATAAACAAAGAAAATGAAAAGTACGTGGGATCTTGTTCATTTAATCTGCTGTAAATGTGTAAAGCGTCTCAGCGGACACGAGGTTCAATCTTTTCATCCAACACCGAGTAATGTTTTTCAGTCCGTCGAGAAGCTTTCTTCTTCATCTGCAACTCACCGTTTGGACTTATAGTTCATATTTGGGCCTGGGATGTGAAGATCAGCGAAGGAGCGTGAAGCATTCTCTACGCTTATGTGGACAACCGGCACACACCAATATGTTATGATCTTCACTGCGACAAAGAAGAGTCACAGGCAGACATTGGGACATCTTGAGTTGCGGCCTAAACAATCCTCAATGCGTTTCTGGGCAATACCCATGAGCGAACAGTCTGACGTTCATTTTGTCAATGTTTCACCCTGATGACAAAGATGGATAACTTGCACATTGAGACAGCTAGGCACTGATTTTGAGAGCTTTGTACTGGTGATAGCTCATTGACTTTTCCTCTAGCACTTTCACTTTCACAACCTTTGTTACCAAAAAATCAGAAGCCGTAACCACGTCCGTAATTGTTTCCTCGGAGTCACTTCGGTTCAAAGGCGGTTGGGTTTGTTGTCTAGATTTATCAAAATAAGTTCTGCACTAGTAGCCAGGACTAAGACTGCCTCGCTTCTATCATCAGGGTCAGGCATCCCTAAATCTAATTCATCTAGAATTGAAATGATCCCAGATAATAAGTCAGTCTGCTGTTTTCAACACAGAATTTTTCATTTCGTCTATATTGAAGGGTTTTCCTCGTCTAAGTTGACGTGAGTTAGACAAACAAGAGTGCCATAAAACGAAATTTTTCATCAAATCATTGAAATCATGAAAACTCCCCCTTGTATGGAAAGTCCATGAAATTCGTTTGAGGTTTGAAGATTTGGAAAGCATCAACTCAATCGGTTTGAATTAGACAATTTAGAGTATGATGTTGTATGATAAACCTGTGATCACCACAAAACAATCCCCCCTAGCCTGGATCAGAACATTAAGTCGGGCTCTGTTTTAAACCCAGCTGGTACCTGCGCAACATTACTCATGAAATCATCTGATTCCTGGCCATGTTCTCCCGATTGTTGGACAGTTAAAAGATATCAGCAACAGGCCAACTCTTTGCACTGTAGTAGCTTTTTCAAGGAAGTTATGTGTGATTGTGCTGCAGTGCTGCTTGATCTGTAGGATTCAGATGATGCCTTGGCTGTTGTTTTATTGGTCCTCTTTTTACCTGCTTCTTTTTAACCTTCCTAATTTCCACGTTCTCGAATATGTTCCTCAGACGTATGGGCCTCAGATCCTTTTACTTGCACAAAGTGCAGCATTTGAAATTTGTGCAATCATTAAGGCGGTATTCTAGTGTAGAGGAGTGAATTCTAGGAGATTTTGGCAGTGCTGTAGAAAAAAGACATTCAATATTTTTACTATACATTTTTTATGGGTTATTTATTTACATTACAAAAATACAGAAAAAAAATAAAAAAAACAAAAAAGTCAAAAATTAAGAAAATGAGCAGCTGATTAAGTGGGCGGTCTCAAAAAATTGGCACGTGATGATACCCACGATTCCAACCCTCCTAGTAATCTGAAAAAAAAGCAAGAAGTATATATTAATCTAAAGTAATGTCGCAATGTCTGGAACTACGGAAAAGTTTAAAAAAATTTTTTTGGCAAAATGGCGGTTGCCTTAAAAAAAACCATTTTTATACGACTTTTTTTTACATTTACGTATTTTTTAAAAATAGTAATAAACTCTCATAAATTGGCTTTATAACTTTCAATACATCATCACACATCTACATCACGAATCTCTACCGTCTGTTCGATTTGTTCCGGCCGAGCTGGTTTGGATGCCGCATCAGCAAAACAGCTATATCTCCGAAAATACTTTAAATTTCGAAAAATCCTTTTAGGGACATATTCTTAAAGGGTTATACTATAAAAATATGAAAAAAAATAAAAATCGATTCTTTCAATTTTCTAGACCAGAATACCCCCTTAACCTATGAGGCTGGAAAGGCAACATTTGGAGAAAAGACTCCTCAGATCCTTACAGCTTATGGAACTGTAGGAGGAGGAGTTTCACGTTGACTTTTCTCGGAAGATTTTCGATCGAGATTTTTTACCGTTATGGACATGCGAGCTTCAAATTCGCACTGAAGTGGCAAGGATCGGGGAAACTTTATCCACATTCAGGAGGAGGATCTTTTCTACCATAGTGGAGATGCTTTTCATTCATAAATTCAACTACTTTGGACATTCAATGTTCTTTATCTCTAGTGAACGTTCAAGGGTTCGGTGGTTGGAGCTACCGCTTTCGAGCTCGCAGCAGATTATTCACTAACTCAGCGAATGAATGCCTATTTGTGGATTCTTTCCTGAATTTCTTCAGCTGACCACCGGATCTGATCGCTTGCATTGGTGGAATAATGGCCTCTGAATTCTTGGAGTTACAGTTCAGATTGATTTCTGTAAGAACGTCAACGTATATCCTTCTCTGTGTTGGTTTTTCTGGTAAATTGGTTTTTCTGGTACTGCATTTGACTGGTCTTCTTTCTTTGTATTTTTGAGAAGCATGACGTCGTATATCTTTTCTGCTTTCTAGTGCTGACATTTTTTTTAGATTGCCTTCACACAGATTTCGAACGTACTAGCTTAAAGTCATCTTCGATTGCAGCTCCTTTGAGCCTTTTCCTTTAGCCAGATTTCAACAACCAACCGTCCTTGTACATTTACTACAGCGAAAAGGATGTTGGCTATGTTTTTTTTGGAGCTCTTTGAGGTCCATTTCTGCCTACAGGCATATATGAAGGCAGTTCTGGACTCTGTCTGAGGTTTGCTTCGTTTTTTTCGACAATTTGGCATGAAAATTTGGAAAATGTTATGCGTATTGTCGCCTCTTTTTTCACTCTACTAGGTTTTCATTTCAGTTTCACCATCCACCAATAACAAATAATGAAATTATTCGACAGTGTTGCGCTTGTAACGATGCAAAACTCAGACACATGTCCACGCCTTCTATCGCGCCAATCCTGCCATTTATGTCCCTAGTAATGTTGTTTTGAACTGAAATTGATTGGTTAATTATTTTCAAGGATGCGCTAATATTAGGTGTCCTAATGTTGCCATAATGTGATATCTGCACTTACTAGCATTTTGTCTGCTGAGTCTTCTGGTTCCAGTTACAACTTTGGGCTTCTGCCTGCATTCTCGTGATACCTGCTGGGATATAGTAAGTGAATTGAGCAACTCGCTTCTCCCCTGTACATTTTAAGAGCTTAACTTTTGGAATTGCCACCGTAGAAGGAGCTCTGTTGTTTTTTGGCTTCCTCATGAATGCAAAACGCGCGATCTAGAGTGGAGCTACCACGGTATTTTCCGCAATCTTCAGTCTGTTCATTCTATCCATGTTTTCTGCGTTGTTTGCTGTGACAGATCTTCAAATCCTTGAGGTAGAGTTTGCATTAGTTTTTGCTTTCTGGGAAACATATCTGCCTCAATGGTCCTGTGACATGTGAAAATATACTCCGCAATGACCAAGTGTTCCACTAATAGAATGTACTCAGGCGACTTACCTGGAGCCTGATGAATGGATAGTAGCCAACAAGAGGCCGCGTCTCTTTCATAAGTATGTCAGAATTAATTTGTAATACCAATAACAGTAGCAATTATGATTAAAGTAATAATTATAATTTTCAATGGCGCAGCAGCCCGTTTGAGGTATCAGGGCCTCAGGATGTGTCAGAGCCAACTCTTTTCGTAATAGCAAAAAAAACGACAATTTGCATTTGTTCAATTTGAGCGTCAGGTGTGAAAAAATTTAATGGACTCCGCCTATGCAAGCATAGGTGAGTAAGTGGGTATGTATAGCACATTGAGCAAGTTTTCTTGACATTACCGTTTTTTCGAAACATTCATAGAAATGCAACCAACCCAATACATCCATTTCCATTTTTGCAAGCTGCACATGGTCGTGGCTAACAATGCTAAGAAATGCTCCACAAACAACACTAAATGGTATCATATAGTATGTTTTGTGCAAGCGATTTTATTCCTCGCGAAATTGGGTAAACTAGACTTTGAAAATATTCAAATGAATCCAGTCAGCCCCGTGGTAATGTCCATAAAATAAACATAATAGATAAAAAATTACGGGAAGGTCATCATAGAGAAAATCTCAGTGCACCGCGAGCATTGCTGGTGTTTATATCTTACGCTAGATACGGAGCGACTTAATGTTACATATATGGACACATGTGTGGACTTCTCATATGCAAAAAAACTCGAAAGCCAGAAATGATCGCTAGTAAATTGTTAATTCATCAATGGATCAAGGTCTGCTGGAAGCTTTTGTGCGACTGTTTTTGGCGGTTTTTTACAGGTTTTTGCGATATTTAACGATGGAATTAGTGCGAATACACATACAAACGGATTAAAGTTTCTGTCAGACGTTTAGCTTTTTTTCGAGGAATAATTAATCAACAGACATGACTAAAGAGCGGTCGCTCCGTCTAGGTTTGATTCGTTTACTTAGATGTCGGTTACAAACTGTCGGTTAATGAAACCGGCAAAGAAAGACTTTTCAAACAATTTTGAATCCATTTAATGATTGTAAGCAATAAAATGTGAAACTTTAATTGCGTCTAGAGATAGTGAGCGTGTGAATCTCAGCTGAAGAGTTAACTTTAATTACGGCAGGAACTGATATGGACTTCATACAGGAAGTAATTTTCGGGTAATTTTTTGTAACTTTTGCCGATCCGTGCCGTCGAGTTCTACTTCATTGAAAACTCTCCAGTTGCATTTTTTAATTGTTATCTTATTTTCCTAGTTCGGAAACCTGGCAAGCTAACATTTTTTTGCGATATGAGTTTACTAGGGTAGACAACAGTAATCAAGCGATTTTGGGTTTTCATTGAATTCCGCGATACTTTTTCGAGCGTGGGAGCATTTCCCGCCACCTTGAACCTGTGAATTCCACCCACACAAACCTTGCAACTGATAAATACCAAAGATACGAGTAGCAAATATCCGTAAAAGCTTAGAAAAACCGAAAGTAAACAAGTGAAAATCGACTGATAGTCACCGAATGAGTTTTTTTTTTCATATTATTTGTACTTTTGTTTGATTTCTCGTTGGAAAATTAATTTCCATGTCACTCAACTGTTGTGACATTATCTGCTGACAGGCAGAACAAGTTTTTCGTCGATTAAGTCGCGGTGGACAAGTCTGCAAAGCATTGATAAAACATTTTATCACTTCCAAGAGTTATTAACGAACCAGACGTGGAAAGCCCCACAAAGTGTTTAACATGAAAGCCACTCGCTTGTTCGATAATTTATCGAGAAATGGACGAAATTTCAAGGTTTAACTAATTCTCATATTGGAAAGACGGTTCAAGAAAAAGGCGTTTACCATTGTCAATATTGAAATGAGATATAATTTCTAATTAATTATGCACGAACAAATTGATAATGAGCGAAGTTTTATGGGGCTTATAGCGATGACTAAACGTTGGTGATTTTGATATGAACAAGGAAAGAATATATTGCTTTGGGGGAATACATTCTGAAACGAGAAATAGAAACACGCCTGGCTTACCTTTTAATTTCAATTCACTTTCAAGAGCTTTTGCATGATGCCTTGAAGTCATTTCGTTAGAATGAAGCGATTATTTTATTGAATTAATTTGCATACTTTTTTTTAATGTTTTTATTGTTTTTTTTTCTACTTACAGGTAAGAGTCTTTCAACACTTCTTGCAGCAGTAAGTACACTCAAAATTCATTATGATGGTGTAAACCAGTACAAAATGGTACAACAGATGGTACAAGATGAACGTTATGACTTGGACACTAAACAGTTTTTTATTTAAATGACAATCATCTTATTTTCAAATTAAAATCCTCAGCTGTTTTTGGAACATCTTGTATGGACATTTGTAAAAATTTTAGCGGACCTTCCACTTTTCTTTCGCAAACATTGTTTCTAAGTTGATTGAAAATGTTTCTGGACTTTAGATAAGTTACAGTCAGTCTAAAAAGGAGCAGAGAAAATTCGAATAATAATTTACAGTTACATTATCTATGAAGTCGGGCTAAAACCTCTAAGTCCCCAGTAATTATAGACTAAGAAGCTTTCCACAAACAATGGATAAATTACTGGAGAAACTAGTTCTTCACCCACCAAACAACTTTGTTGAAAATCATAATTTTTTTAAAATTTATAATATGTTACTGCCATACTCCTAGATATAATTATCTGGTCTGTCTTAAAAAATTTAGTATATTCTGTCAAAACTAGGTGACTCGTTATTGAACCACTGCAATGCACCTGCAGCAGTTCCCCAAGGTTCGTGTTTGAGTGGATTATTATTTACGTCAAAAACCAGGCATAAGTTAGTCCCTTTTGCGGACGATAAATGGCTTATAATGATTTTAAATCTAGATAAAATATTAAGTTTTAAATCTAGATAAAAATTTTGAATCTAGAAACAGTGCTTGAAAGGATTAAACAGTATTTCTATCGATGGAAATGTAAAATTTGATGTTTAAAAAGGGGATTTTACCATGGAAGGAAAACATAGCCTGCTATGTACACGGTGTACAAATTTCTTAGGTCAAAGTATTTGTTCGACAGCTAGGATTACATACTACTGTCGGATAAAAATAGTGAGACTTTTTAATTGAAATCTCGCGCGGAAACTCATTCATCGAAATATTTTGTTAGGTTGGTATGACTGTCAGTGACATCTGTGCCAAATGCCACATCAAAATTATAATTATCGTTTAGTATACGCTTCTCTTGCTGAAGTAGAAAAAGTGCATTCGGCGATTTTGACAATTAGTGAAATTATTCAACAAAGAAATGCTATTAAATTTTGTGTGTGGAATCAAATTTCTAGTGCCGAAACGTTCAGACTGTTGCAAAAGGCCTTCGTCGATAATTGTACGGCGTGAGCAAGTGTTTTTGATTGGTAGAAATTGTTCAGAGAGGGTTGAGAACGCGTTGACGATGAAGGTGTCGACGGCCATCGACATGAACTGATGATCAACACGTGAATAAAATGAAGGAATTGGTGCTCGAGAATCGATGACTAATAGTCAAAGACCTTCCTCGCGTCGTAGAAATATCGAAAGGACCAGTGAAAACCATTTTAAAATATCATTTAGGCCCAAGAAAAGTGAAAGCATGACCGGTTCCAAAATCACTCAATTTTCTTGACGAAGAGCGTCGCATTGACGTCTGTCAAACAAAGCTTTCTGACTACTAGGACGTCATGAAACGTATTATAACTGGTGATGAGTCTTGAATCTATGCTTACGACCCGGAAACAGATGATCAATCGGTCGAATATCGTGCCAAACGTGAGTCGAAACCGAAAAAACCACGTCTAAGCAAGTCAACAATCAAGTTATGTTCACAGTTTTCTTCGATTATCGAGGTGTGGTCCACTCCGAATTCCTTCCGACTGGCCAAACTGTCAACAAGAAATACTATTTGAGTGTTAGGCGTCGTTTGCATGCAGCTCTTTGTAAAAAATGCCGAAATTATGGTTCGATAACTCTTGGTTTTTGCACCATGATAATGCACCGTCGCATACTGCATTGATTCTTGAGTTTTTCCCCAAAAATTCAACCAATATCGTTCCACAACCACCGTATTCGTATATATTTAGCTCCGTGTGACGTCTGGCTGTTTAAGAAACACAAACGATCACTCCGGGGAAACTGTTTTGAGTCAATTGAAGACATTCAACGTGAATTGAAGGCTATCCCGGAAAGTGACTTTAACAACTGTTTCGAGGATTGGAAAAAAGCATTGGTACAAGTGTATTGGGGCCGGGGGGTTGTCTGTGATTACTTTGAGAGGGACGAAATAGATTTGGAAGAATAAATAAAGAATTTTAAAATGATGAACTAATCTTACTATTTTTTGCCCACAGTATAAATATTACATATTTTTTACTGGAAATTAGCAAAATTGAATCCACACTGATCAAAATATTGAAATGATTATTGGCTCTGTATCCATTACTAGTCCCAAAGTGAAGACTTGACTCGAGGAATAAGATCAAATGATTCTTCGGGACTTTATACTGAATTAAATAATACACTTACAGATGTGCAGGAGCTTCTCGTGACCGTTCATTTCTTCCCCGTAGCTCACTTTTTTGTAGTTTGTCTTGTTTGCGAACGCAAGTTTTTCAACTTTTTGGCAGAGAAGTATACTATCTCCGGTTGCTGTTGGTAGCCTGTTGGTTTCAGTTGTTGTAAAAGCTTAACTTTAGATAGTAACATGTGTAATATACCCGAAATTCTCTCGAACGAACTTCGTGATACTTTTTATGTCGAACGTCTACTTGTCAAAATTGTAGGAAGTACCTTTCTAGACTCTCCCGTTCTCTTTTAATATTTCCGGCTCTATGCGCCTTACTTCATCTTCCAGCACCAGGAGGGATCTTATCAGTTTTTGGAGAGCAAAACAGTCTGTCGTCGGATTTAAAGATCTGGTACCCACTCTACTGTCACTGGCGCGTTAAGTTTTGCCACCCTGCAACCCACCGAATGCTAGGTTAATGGATTAGAATAAGGATGGGTAATATCCTTAGCAAATCTTCTAAAGCAATATTCAGGGTACTTGAGGCATTGTTCTAGGCAACTTGTTGATAGGAACCCATGCCGCTAAGCGTGCCGTTACGCATCATCCATTTAGCCGTTGTTGTAAGGACATTACTGAAGAAGAAACAATTGGTAACTTCCTCTGAAATTTTCCTGCATTAGCTTAAGTCAAGCAAGAAGCACTAGGTGGTAACTTATTTGTAGACCTGGAAGGCATTTCCAACACTAAAATTGGGATGTGATAATCCTTTTGAAAGCATCAAGCAATGACTAATATTGAATCGTGTGGCATCAAAGTGGAATCAATTGCTCCTGCGAGCTCTGAAAGTAATCACTACTACTAGTTTACTAATCAGTTTAACCGATTGTGTTGGCCTAACTTTTTACTTTTACCTTTGAGTATTCTAGATCCCTTTGAAGGTTTTTACGCATAGAGTTTATAGAAATCTAAAAACCTTTTCAGTAACTGCAGTTCTTGGCTCGATAAGAGACAAATCGTTAAAGGTCCGTGTGCCATTGTAGAATTTGTTCAGGAGGGTGTAAAGGATAAAGAACTTGACCCATTGCACGTTTGTTTAGAACCCTAAATTTTCCAAAGCCAAAACATATTTACAAGCCCAGCGTACACGTTTTTGATGGTTGTCGTGGCCTCGTTTTGCGAAACTAATAACTTCTGCAATGTATTCATGAAAAATTGTTTGCTAGCGTAAATGCGGTCAAGAAATTTTCATAAAGAAATAAAGTTGTTCTCAGAAAAAGGACTACTCCATACGAGAGCAACTATATCGCTATCCACATTTGCTTTCCTATAAAAACCGGAAACAATTGTAAGAATTTCGAACCAATACCTAAAAAAAACTAATTTGGGTAGTTATATTTTAGGGCGTTTCATCACACGTGTGGTGTCCACTATTTACAATGTGACAGCTTGTTTGTTTCATAGATGTTCCATACTCACAAATTAAGTTGAGATGGCCTGATATATCGCTTTATGAGTAAAAGAGCAATATATGCCGTAACCGTTGACCACTTTTCCTCTGATGATTTCTAAATGGCCTCGTTGGATCTTCAGTATCCTTCCTATACTTCCAAGCAATCTGCGTTTACTAAGGATACTATTTAGGTGAATGTTAGTTGGAAGTGGGAGCAGATTTGTGAGTGGTCAATCTAAGATAAGAACAAATCGTTTGTGGTTACTAATGATTCTTTTAAACCCTAACTAGACTTCTGAGGACCTCTCACGAGCCGTTGACTGATCCCTATGGACAGTATTTCATCAGTATTTTATCGTATACTTATTTAATTTCTTCAATCAGTGGAAATTTGAGCCTTTTTGAATGAATTGTACAAACAAGTATATATACAAGGAGTATATACAAACTCCTTCCACAAAGTCTGAAAAGGATGAGGGTTGTCTTCGTTCGTCGCCATTTCCCTTTTGCGTTGAATAGTAAGTCTTTGGTACCCTCTCAATCTCTTGGATAACTTTCACTGAACGGGTGAAACTTCGGGGGTAGATATATTGTTAAATGAATTCTTCGAAGAAGATGTTAGTTGGTTAGTGGCAGCACTACCTACTGACAACTGATCAACCTTGTTACCGAGGAATATTAAATATAGGAAAATAAAATAAAGGAAATAATATTCCGTGAAGAAAGTTTCGCCATCTACAAGTTTTGAAGTTGTTCGGTGTTCGTTTCCCCACTTACAGAACCACGTCGTAGGCAGAATAAAATCTTAGCAAGCACAAACGAGACAGCTTGAGATACTAGGAACCACTAGTCCGTAGTAGACTAAGGGCTCGTAGTATAATAGAGATTATTCCACTTAGTCAGATTGAATTGGAAAAGGATGCAATAGAATATCACCTTGCAACGAATTATGTTTGGAGTAAATTCATCTTCAATAATTAAGATAATAAAATACAGTAGTTTTTTGAATTAATGAAGACCTAGGTTTTGAATGACAGAATAAGAATCATTTCCTACTAGTATCAAATCAACACTAATCTTATTCACTTCACTACATGCCATAAACATATATCAAATAACATTTATTTACAAATTACTACAATCTCTAAGCGGGAGAGTATATTTAACAATAACACAGCAGAAACAGAATCTAAACTTAACACGTTGACGACATTTACCTATGCATGAATTGCAACAATCAACATTCACTTGCTGCACATGAGACGTCCTTGATAAGAATTTTGCATCGAGATAGTGCAGTACGTAATATTTACCGCGACAAGTTCATTTCATTTTAGTCGAGCGGAAAGAATTCAAGTTGCAATTGTCGTTTTTCCAGTTTGGTCTATGCTATGAAATTCAGTGAGGCTTTAACCTATACCAAAGAACAACACAAATACAGTAGAGATAATTATAGATTTCAGATAGAGATAGAAAAACGCAAGGAGCGTTGCAAAAGCTTTGCGTGGACAACATTGTTTTGCGCGAAAATGTGAGGAAATTTTCTAATCCAAAGTTAATTCTACTGAATTTAGGTGAACATGGTTAGATTAGGTTTAAAGCCTAGCGTAACGATTAGTAATCGCTAACTGTCCGGAGGGGCACCGCAAATAAATACATTCGAATAACTCATGTAGCAAATAGAGTGAGCTTTGCAAGATAGAGAGCTTAGAAATGAAATAAAGTAGGTTAGTGAACAGATCGCGATGGCGAATATTATGAACCTAAATGTATGTGAGAATAATTTTTTCCAGAAACATACTTATTAAATATGTGAGTCATTGTGTATGAATATAAAATTGAAGAGAATGTTGACACGCTCCTTCGTCTTCATGTCCTATCTCCAACAACTTTCGCGTACGAATTCAAAATTGTCAAGAAAATTAGAGTCGAATACCATTAGACCGGGAGTTTATTAAGTTTTTTGGTGGTTACGCTATAGTTGCAAGGCTTATTGCTGAATGTTGAACGGCATATGCATGAAACGGCCGGAACACCACGAACAACACCTGACCTAGCGGAACTACACTAAAATTAAACAAAAATTAAATTAAATTAAATTAAAATTAAACTTGATCAGGATTGGTAAATTTGCGCTCATTTCAACGTAAAAAAAGACAACCCCTCTGTAAATTTTGGCGTAAAATTGCAATACAAATGCAACTCTATGTACGCTTGTTCTGTCTCTTTCTGCGAATAGTCTTCCGGGAATATTCTCCCTGCTTGTGTTTACGATGTGTCTACACTACACCTGTGAAGGAAGATATTCATCGGTTTTGTTGGTATTCCGGATGAAAGACAAAAATGAATTTTATTCAAAATACGTATCCAAATTTTAATCTGTCTTGTGATCGATATGAGGTAAGCATTTGACTAGTTAAACTCGAATTTATTATATGATATTTTCGGAAATATATTTTTTTGTCAATTAAAAATATGTCATTGACCGTGTAAAAGATGTTAAAAATGCTACAAAATAATACTTTCACTGGGAAAAATACCTTGCAACATGTTTATCATACTGTTAGCAGCAGGGTGTTAAAAGCGTTTAAAATTTTTATTTCCACATGAATGCTTTCTTTGGTTTGCTCGGTCGTAATAACTCAGAAATGATTATATTATTGCCAAATTTCCGTCATATTTCTTGTTTTGAAATATTACAAAGTCTGCTGTTCGTCAAAATTCAGTCAATTTTAAGGTTTTTCGTTTTTGTTTTCTTGTTATCAATCAATTTCTACTCGATGAACATCTTTCTTAGCTAGCATTAGTGACATACGGTAGTAAATTTCAATAAGATTCGTAGTAATAGATTACATGTGCATGCTTCCGAATGGAACGTCTCAATATGGTTACACTTTCTATATGAGAAAGTTTATCGGAAGATTCGTTAGACTTTCGATTCCAACAAATCTAACATCAACACACCAAGATCATGACCTGACCACATTGAAATCCAACAGCAAAAAAGATACAGCCATCATCAAAGGCAGACGAACAGGGTTTTGCTCTTCCAGGTGCTTGACATTGATTTTCGCAGAATCGGACGAAAATCCCATAAACCAAATTCATAGCCATCTAAATTGAAATCTATCCAGAAAGTAACCTCAACAAATAAGTTCATCGCCTTATGCTGAACGCCTTGCCCAGCTTCGAAATTTGATGCGATAACTTAAGAGCATACTCAGATGGATCACGTAAACCAATCACTTTATCTTCCTTATTACCGTTATGTTTACCATAGAATCTTTCTTTTCAAGCTTGTTTTGTTGTTTATCTTTATTCCTTCCGATACTGCAAATCAATCTTTATTGATTCTGTTAATTAATTACTCAGTGGTGTTGTGTTATTTATCTAATGCCGGGAGACGTCTGGGAGCTTTGGGACTTTTGTGGTTGATGGAATGATGAAGAAAATATCGAAAATTTCAAGAATGTTGAGTGGTTTGTGGTGGCTTAGCATGTGCACGTAAGTTATGTAAGGAAATTAAGGTAATGACTCGTTTTTTACGAGGATGTTTTGAATGGTTCTCAAGTGACTGCAGAGCTACAGAAACTACAGAGAGTTACATAACAAGAAATTGTCAAATTAATCAAAATGATTCGGTCTTTAATGGCATGGTGCTGCATTCGGCTAATGAATATTTTTATGCAGTTTGAGTTGGTTTTAAAGGTTTAAACTTTGAACTTTTGCCGCCTAAACGCTAAACGAATGAACTCCTTTCGATTGGTTGCTGATTTGTTGATACTAGAAAAAGATGCAAACCGTGCTTCGGTTGAAGTCGCATCGAAATTCATTGAAGATTTGATGCCTAACTGAAGAACGACTTCAGTGATGTTTTCGATCTGATATCTATGTCTATCTTTAACAGTCATTGTTAAATAAACAAACAGCCAAATAAACAACTGCTACAGTTTCTTCTTTCTTCATATCGTGAAGCAATATAGGTGGAGAAAATGTACCACACGTGCACAATTCATTGCTCGCTAACGGTTAAGTGATCAAGGCTCTAAACTTTATTCTTTTTGATAACCTAAACAGCACGTGCGCTCGAGTTTGTGTGCTCAAAAACAATCAACATTGTTTTCCGTATAACTTTGAAGGTTCACAAGACGCTCGTTCGCATTAATATGTGAATTATAAACATTTCATTTGCTACTGAAGCGTTTGCCTTTTGCCTGATGGTTCTGATCTGAAGTCCCTTTTGCCAGATGTTGAACTCATCATCTTTTTTTTTATAAACAATCTCAGCCGAACTCGCTTTTATTTTGCTTTCTTCGGTTTTGAAGAACATGAAGTGTCTGAGTTTTGGGAAGTCTGTTCAAGAGTCTCGTGACGAGCGGAACGCGAATTACAGTGAAGAGGTAATGAGCGATCTGTTTGAAACAGTTTAGAGGTCCAGTGATCGTCACATAGTGTTTGTCGTGAGATAAACACGGAGAAAGTTTCATGACGGTCACAACGGACATATCATTTTGATTCCAACCAAAAGGCTCCTGTGGTCGTTACATGATGTTTTCTTCGAAAACGAATAGAAAGTTTCGTGATGGTCCCGGGAGCACATTGAACGTCTTCTTGTGATAATCATATGTGTTTCTTGCAAAAAATAAAAAAACAGAAAGTTTCATGACAGTCACAAAAGCACATTGAGCAAATTTCTGTGATCGTCACCGAGTGTTTATCGTCCGATAAACACCGAGAATGTTTCGTGGCGGTCACAAAGGACAATTCATCTCGAGCTTGCACAACAGCTCACGTGGTCGTCACATGATGTTCTCTTGGAAAACATATGAAAAGTTTCGTGACGGTCACAGAAAATCTCACTCCTAAGCGATTGACAGGAGAATTCGGTAATCATCACATACTCTTGACATATTAAACACAGAAAGTTTCATGATGATTGCAGCAACGTCAACAGTATCGCAACATTCCTGTGGGTTAAGATGAGGACTTGACCCAACCAACAAACTAAAGAACCATTTACATGCATTTATTGTTTTCCGAACTTAAAGCAGCTGATACAGCTGTGCTTGTCATCAAAAAGTCAATGTCATCATTCCCAGCTTCCTTCTTGGTTAGTGCATCCTTCTTCGTTACATGTCCTCCTCATCTACGCTCATTGTTTCCAATTCGATCGGTCCGATGTTGGGTTATGACTGTTTGCTTCATAAAATCGTATATTTATTTTTACATAGGACGTTACCTCGGTCTCCTGGCATATCTGAGATACTACTATGTTATTCGTCTATATCATTACCTGTTCTCCTCGTTAGCTGTCCTACCCCTTTCCATTTTAGGGACATGATTCTTTGTAAGACATATGTAGATTTTGTATTGCTCCTTATTCACTCATTCCTATTTCCACGTCTTGTGGTCGTGCCCAACATCCCTCGTTCTATTGTCAGAATGGTTTCTTTGTCATGTCTTTTTTCAGGTTTCGCAGTAGTAACTTATGAAGCGCAGTAAACATTGGAGATAGTGACAGTATGCACGACTCCATTTTAAGTGAATGGAATAATGAATTAAAATAAATTTCTTCTATGTCTTTTTCGTTCTCCCCGAACGAGCTGATGATGGCTAGAGGAAGCCGAAACGCCTTCTCAACTCATCATGACGCGGGGGATATAAAAGGCGTTCCCTCACTATCCTTGCAGCCTTTATATGAATGAATATTACAACGTGGGACCTTAAAATACCACCTGGAAATAGCAAGCCTTGAAATTGCGACGCTATCTTTAAAACATGAAATCATTTTCTACAGCTTATCACCCAAACAACAAATAAAGGATGACAGTTGTTTAGCATGTTTTGAAGGCTAGAGAGTGGGGTGAGCATTTACTAGTTGTGTTCGGAAATTCAGGAAGCTTTAAATAAA
The DNA here is from genome assembly GCA_954870665.1 of Stratiomys singularior. Lineage (NCBI taxonomy): Eukaryota > Metazoa > Arthropoda > Insecta > Diptera > Stratiomyidae > Stratiomys > Stratiomys singularior. The sequence continues at coordinate 156,930,858 of OX940878.1, read as the reverse complement.
TTGGGAACATTTGGTTTCAGATCTTAGGGGAGGTGGTTGATACAATGTTTCACGCCGTCTATTTAGATCATGGAATTAAGCTATCAGGGCAGGTGTCCACCTTAAATTTCTCGACTTCATGTTTAATGCATGATCTAGCTTAATTAAAGACATGAATAGGGTAAAAATATGATTTTTCTATTTATGGATAACTGTTTTGTATAGAGTAACCCACCATCGTGAAGGAACGTAAATTTGATTCTTTTCCCTCCCAATACTAAGACTTGAAGTGTTAAACCAGGTCATAAAAACTTTTAAAACTCTTCACTGAAGAGAACTTATTTCCCTACTATTGGAAAGCATTGAAAAAGCAGCAAAGTTCGAACATCGTTTTATCTATTACACTATGAATGAGAAGGCTTGGAAGAATACAAGCACTACAACCTCAAATGACATTGTTCAGAAAATGTGAAATTCATAAACAAACAAGAAACACAGAACACCGAACAGAACAGCAGGACATCACATCCGTCACACTCCTGATGGAGACTTCTAACTGATTGTGCTGAGGTAACCCTTCATGACTTTATTCGTATTAACGATCAAATAGATAAAGGCAGTCTTCTCAACGATGCTGAACTTGCGGCCTTACAAAAGAAAGAAAAAGGACGCTAATGAAGAAGAACAGTTTTCGATTTTTTTTTTTGAGCTAAGCTATGTCATTTCAATACTCCTTCATAGCCGATTGGGTGCAAAAAGAGTTGGTTTCTTCTTAGCTCTCATCATTTTAACGCTACGAAAACCATTTGCAGACAAGGAAATCCCCATTTTTTCCTGAAATTGCCATGGATTAGTTCTATCTTCGCTGTCCTTCTGTGGTAACATGTACTTTGTATACTATCACCGTATTTGGAAACAGAGATCACATTGCTTTAATCAAGCTGTTGTTAATTCAAATAGTTTTTACTTTCTCTTGATTTTTTTATGTCTCGGTTATTACAATATTTGCTCCAGGCTTTTTGGTTTTCGATTATGGAGAGTTTAGTTTAAGTATACTAATGCTAACACTAGGAAATAAAGATTACTCCCTACATAAATAAGCTGAAAAATTAAACTGGCTTGTATAGCCAGGCATAGAAAAATTAACATCTTCGGGTCTTAGCATAGGCTGACATACCAGAAAGTTAGAGTGCTGAGATGCTGTCTAGAAACGTGCTGCCTGCCATGACTTACAACTACGAAACCTGCAGATTTTTTAAATATGTCATCATGACGTTTGCTAAGCTCTGCGCGCAAAACCCTTGCGTTTCCTAGATTCTTTGATCTCGAAGAGGGATTGAGTAGAAGATTTAATTTTAACATTATCGCGAAACCAGCGACGGGGACGTTTATTCACTTGGTTTTTTGAATCCACTTTACCACTTTAGCACACTTCAAGATGGGAGAACTCAGCCTGACGTGATCACATTTTTCTAGTGTCTGAACCAGTTCCAATGATACCCTTCTTATTTTCCAATACCATCGACAAAGTAGATTAGAATGTATTGAAATATTTTGCTGCATCCTTGTTCTATATCCCGCTCTACACTGCTGGAATTACAAGTCCTTTTCCAGTTTTGAAAGACACTTACTTCCCTAGAACTCATTAGCTCACAGCTAAAGGGACTTTAATACAGGATGGATGACTTTAGCAAAGGGTGACTTTTATAAAGGGCAACTTTAATAACAAACGATTTATATACAATATGGATGAACTTTAATAAAAGGTTGATGTCTACAAATGCTCTTATCAGAAATGGAATCAAATGATAGCCTCGTATGTTTTCATGAAAATCAAAGAGAGTGAGGGTACCATGATTTCAAATTGTAGAGTTTAGGCCAGTAAAATGACATTACCATGACTTAAGATTATTCTGGGAACCGGAACACACTTTTTTTTTGTTTCCATGTAACAAGGATTTTTCGAGGAGATTATACTTCAAGCTTTAAACTAGCGGGAGGTTTACATGATCAAGTGTCAAATTATCTTTTATTATTATTATTAATTAATTGTACATGTACAAGTCTTCGTGATGCAATCACTTCCTTTAACTGAAATGCATTTTTATTCCCGTAAAAACATAATCAAAAAATAGCGAGCGCACTCCCGGGTGGCTTCCGGGAGACAGAGATAGAAAAAGCACAAGTCGATTTATGTTTGTATTGGGTTTCTACGAAAAAGCTTTGATCGAGTATGATCATGTTTTACGCAGAAATGAGAGGAAATTTACTGATCTAAATAAAATTCAAATTTATTAGATTGAATAGTTTTTTTCTCATTCCGGCAATGCGGAATTTAAATCCAGGAGCAGGTACAAGGATCTGAAAATATTTTTCACCATTGTGAGTGTTTTGCTTATATGGGGAACAGAGGAGACGTTATAGTTTATACAAATTTTTAAATATGTATTTTGAGTGTTCTCACGAAAATTTGAATTTAAAATTTTTAACTCTAGACTTGGAATTTGTCTGCGGAACTTGTGCCGGAAAGTGCCGCCTTTGATGGGAATGGCATCGGATTTATTTGTGTTGAGCACGAATATCTAATCTCTAAGAAATATTCTATTAGAGGTATGAATTAATCCTTTTAATAGTTAAGAGAAGGTTTTCTGACGCAATATATGGAATGATGTCCTCTGCATATTGTACGATTTGAATCGAACTTTTCTGTTGAGGCAGTTTTGGTAGGGCAGCTGTCAAAAGTGAAAAGGACAAAGCTAGCACGATGCCAGCTGAAATTGACTAAATTTGGGAGCGTCTACTATTAACCTTGACAACTGAAGCCAAGTTTGGATAAGGATGGTGGAAATGGAGGTTGATGTCATAGCGGAGGAAGATGTCAAAGGGAGACTATTTTACTGACAGAGTCAAAATTTCAAGATATCGAGAGGACAGTCAAATGCTTGCAGAGTTTTTTGCATTCATCCTGATAAATGATCTCAGACAGAGTAGGGTATGGTCAATTGAATTGAAGTGTTAGCATGCAAATCGTAAATACTGGGATTATATGTGGCATCAATATGTGAGTTCTTGGAACCTTTGGTGGTTATTTCAAAGGGTTTTATGAAGTTTAAAAAAAGTGTTATTATCCTTTAGCTAGAGGCTTTAGCCGTGTTGGCCAATCTCCAGTCCTAGGGTAAATATGCTTTGCAGAAGCAATTGTCAAAGAGTTTTGATGGGAATGGATTAGTAGTTTGAGCAATTTTTTTAGTTGATACAGAGGATTATGTAGTTTCCATAGGATTGCTTGTTTCAACGTGAAACGATATAAGAAGAAGAAGTGAAAGAGATGGGGGCTAGATTCTAAAGGACTAAGAGGTGGGGAAGAAAGCCGACTGCGGGGCCTCTGGTGGACTTCATGTAAGGATGCTGTTTGAAGTAAGGTTTTGATTCCATTGTTATCCACAATCTCGTAATTTACACCGCAAAGGTGGGTAGAAGTGTGCTAGACGTCTGGAAAGTGTGATTTTAAGATCTACACTTTGTTATAAAAAATTGGATATGTCCTAGTATATTGCGTGGTGAGAAGAGGTTTTTGCCAAGTTTGGGTGAAGCGCGTCTGAATTGTTAATAGGTGTTATGGCCAAAAGATATGCGAGAAAGATGGGAATTTTTCAATCTTCAACAAGTTTCGTTTACAATTCCAAGGCTTCTGGAGAATTGGGTTGAATAAGGATATATTGGAAGTTTGGTGGAAGTGTTCACTAGTAACAGTATGGTGGGGACTTAGTTGCTTAATTGTGTGATAACTTGCTGAAGCAAGTTCTTACATCCAAAAGGTAGTTGGTTCTTGTTGGTTGGTTCTTATTTCCAACCGTGTAGGCAGCTTGTTTTCACTCTTTGATGCTGGTGCTCATATTTTCAATACGAGCTTAATAGCTTTCATACGAGGATACGAGTTTAAAGCAGGTCTTGGTGAAAATTGGAGATTCAGATACGGTGATATGAGAGTAAAGCGTCGTGAAATTTTTCCCACAAGCAACATATACGCTTGTCAGAAAAAGTATCTGTACATGCAAAATAACAAGGTTATCGTTGTATTGAAAAGGATATGTCTTTCTTTTATGATATCATAAAATCTGCACTTTTGTATGATTCTCAGTATGTTTCTTAATAGTTACTATTTAAAAAGACTTGAAACTCCTACAAAATCGATTGATGACAACAAATAGACCAGAAAAAGTATCCGTACACAACAAACTGGGGGATTCCCCGTGTTACGCGATGACATATGCAGGTGCATATTAATGTTTTTAGGTCTAATTATAATTCTACTTTAAGTTGTGATAGGTTTAAAAGTGAGTCTAGTTTTTTTAAATTTGTTGTGCACTAGAATACATGATGATGCTCAAAATTAGCGAAATCAGTGCTGAGGAGAGGAAAATTATGCTAAAACTTAAGAGTGAAGGGAAAACTTACCATGAAATCGGTCAAAAAGGAGGCAGAACTCACTCCTCTGTCCAGTATGTGGTGAAAACACTTAATACAACTTCAAAGCCTACAACTCAAAGCCTCGTCGCGGTCGACCCTCCATACTAACTGATAGCGAAAAAAGAAATGTTCTCCATGCTGTTCAAAAGAATTCTCGAGTAACTGCTTCCCTAATTATTACAAATATAAAGACCCTTTTTTGCAAGGTTCTCCTCCGAAGATACCATACGAAAAATACTAAAGAGAGATGAATATCGCTCACGCATAACACGCAAGAAGCCATACATTTCGGAAATGAATAGTAAGAGACCTGTGGATTTCGCAAAAAAATATATAAACAAGCGACCAAAGTTTTGGGAGCAAGCAAATTTTGCATATTTGGCATTAAAGGAAGAAAGTTAGTGTGGGGGGAGAACGGTAACGCCCTCGAAAAAGAAAATCTCGTACCATCTGTGAAACATGTTGGAGGTGGTGTGATGGTCTGGGGGTGTAGGACGGCAGAAGGAGTTTGCCAACTTGTGTTTATAGAATCAACTATGAATCAATACGGTTCCCTTAATATTTTGAAGCAAGGCATTCAGCAGTTGAGACATGGTGACGATTTCTAGTTTCAGCAAGATAATGTTCCCAAGCACACAGAACACAATGTAAAGCTTTGGTTGCTCTACAACACAAAATATCAACTGTGTACGCCGCCTCAATCCCCAGGCCTTAATTTCATTGAGCATTTGTGTGACTTGTTGGAGCGCAGGATCCGTCAGCACAGCATAACCTCGAAGGAAATGCTGAAAACGTCATTGTCGATCAATGGGACAAAATTATTAGGCAGGACACAGCCAAATTAGTTCACTCCATGCTCAATCGACTTAAGGAGGTCCTTGAGAGAAAAGGTTATCCGACAAATTATGAAGCCCTGATAAGTAATAAAATATTTGAATATTTCAAATAACTATTGTCATGTACCGATTGTTTTTCTGGTTCGTTTAAGTGAGGTTTTTTTTGTTTAGGAAAAATTTATAGAAAAGACAGTTTCATTAATGAATAAATTTTGTTGCTTGATAAAATGGTGAAGGATCACCATTTCACATTGATATCAGTTACATACAAACATGTATCATGTGATGGAGTGTATGCAAGGGGATCTATGGACCTGGGAAGAGAGTTTTCAGACTTATTTAGCTTACGTTGCGTTGAATCAGACCTAACTAATTGAGTGTCGACACACTCGTAAGAAAGTTGAGTTGGTGACCCCATTCTGATGGCAAATTGCTCCTTTTTTGCAAATAAGGTTCCGAATACGTACATGAGTTGTTTGTAAAGTATAATTAGGTTATCACAAAAGAATGTTGACTTGGTATTCCGAGCTGCGCTAAAATTTCTAGCGATAATCAATTCATTGTAGCTATTATAGCAGTGTACTTGGATGATGGCACAATTTCTAAGGAATGCTATTTTACCTTAAATTATTATCACTAAATCATTCAAGTGACCCAAAAATTTTGTTTCAAAGATAACACTTTGTTTCATAGATAATAAGTGAAGCATGTAAACAATCTGAATCCGAATCATGCTTGCTGGGATCCAAGATTTCAGTAGAAAAATAAAAGGGAAATTTACTCGAAACATTCAACCATTAAAGATCGCTCTACTGAGCACTGAGTAAATTTTCACTTACGTTTTATTTGAAGCCTTACAGGTATCATAATTTTTTTTATTTCCTTGGATGCACAGCTCTAGTGTAACCATGACGATGTCTTAACCATTTTATTACATAAAATAGGTCGATAAACTCTGCTTAACAATGAAACATATTTTATATCTTATTCAAATCCATTGTTGACAGACATTTCTTCCCACACATGGTACCAAAATTGAAATATGTGTTACCAAATCTTCTTTTGTTTGCAGTGTCTCATCCGAGCCAGGTTTAAAATAATAAACACATTCGAATGATGTTTACCCTTCTAAGAAATTATTAATACGAAATTCTTTCGAGTCAAGGAATTCAAATGTGTTGTTCAAATAAATCAGTGCAAATAAGTTGATGTTTATGTTCATGGTCCTCGCTTTTGCTGGATGTTAATAAATATTTATATCTACACGTATCTGAATAATATCCCGATATACAAATGTAGATTTAGCGGTAATCTTTAGACATCACATAAAAGAGTATTTATTTTCACATATTTATTTTCTTAAACAGAAGGTTGAAAGTTCAAAAAAATTATTATTAAAAATCAACAAATTGAATGTTATTCGACATTAGATATTAGAATATTCCTGCGTCAACATTGGCATCGCAATAAATTTTAACATATTATATATCTATTCAATCAAGCTTGGACTAACTTTATTTTTTTGAAGGATTAATTTATAAGATGTAAGATAGATATAAAATTAAAAAACAATAGAATAGATAGTTGATTTAAGACAATAAATTTACTTCTAAAAGGTGTCTGTCTCCCTTGAAAATTGGCACTGGTAGGACTTAACTTCTTTATCCCTGATACAGGGGACTTGGGCCGTGCGATTTGGTTACAGCCACAATCCTGCTATATACTCCGAACCATTTTTCTGTTTGTAAGGCAATATCAAAGTGAACTCTGCTCATGGAAGTCTTGCTCGTAGGGATCCGATTATTTTGTATCCTACGCTGACAATCTTGTAATTTTCAGTGCGTTCTCCTGGAGAAAGGATAGCACATGTAATTGGCTACGTGAAAGAATAATTTTTTTCAATAACCAAAAAAAGTGAAAAGCGTTACTATGCGGGTAACAATATTTTTGAGGCCGTTCATTCAAAATCATACTTTTTAATGTAGTCGACGATACTAAATGATATATCTTTTATAGTTTTTAATAGTATTTTTGTTAGGATTCCCCACAATTTCTCATTCTTTTAGCTCCACAGAGACACAGAATACCAAGAACTTAAATGAAGTTGAAATATCCATGTTTGAACGAATATAAGCATTGTGGCACACTGGAAAACAAAATTGTAACAGCCATTTCAAATTCGACGCCCTTTGATAAAAATGGAATTCACGGGAGTACAAAAGCAGTCTTTGAATATGCTGGCGGAGGATCCTGTAGAGCGTAAGTAATCGGCAGGCCTTCAAGTCGGTAGAAGTCAGTTTGAAGTGGATTTTTGTTTGCGGCTATCTCCTCCCACTTTTTATCTGATGTTGGCCAGCAGATAGAGATAGAAAAACGACTCAAAATTAAATTTTGGAATACCTTTTCCAAAAAAAAATTTCATAAAAATTTCAGGACTATTTATATTGATAATGCTTTTGGTGTCCTAGAAAAAGGTATGGAGATATTTTTTTTACAAATAAAACTTCAAGTTGAGTTAACAAGAGGAATGAATTTCAAGAGATGAACCACAAACAAAACAATAGCCAAAAAAAGAAAAAAAAAACCAAAAAAAATCGAGCTGACGCCGCCCTTTATATTTCTCATTCAAGATGTTGTCCATGGTGAACTTACGAAACTTACCTTAATTTTTTTTTCTTATTTATGTCACGGCAAACCACTAATGAAATTTTAAGCGAGGAGTCACTTTTAAGTCACTGTAATGTGTGAGATATGTGGCTTTTTGTTGTCTTCGGAACATTCCGTCCTTCCCCATTACCTCCTTTGTTTTGTCGACAAGCGCGTTTCGGCAGTGCGCCATCTTCGGTATGATGATACGTTCGTCGTATCTCCTTACGACGTTACGACCGGCGAAATTGAACATGCTCCTTATTCCTGTAAGGTTTGTGATACTCCTGTGACAGACAGTCGGAAAACAAACCATGTACAGGTTTGCCAGTACTGCATGATTTGTCCGAAAAAGACGAAATCTTATTGTTAGAGATTATCATACTCCAGGGGCTCAAAAGTATTTGGCCTGATATACAGATGGCACCATAAATTCAAAATAACTACCGAAACGAACCAAGAGTACAGACTTTAACTTAAATTCTGTCAAAATTACATGACATTTGGTTTACTCTTTTTCAAGTTAAAGCTTTGGAAGTTAAAAAAATGATAATCCTGCTATGGACAAATATTGTATTTTTTGTAGAAGGAAAATGTTGTGGTAAGAAAGAGTTAATAAATACTTCAACACAATCATATTCAAATAATCAATAGTTATTTGCTGAACGTTATAATCGTGACCGTACCAGCCCCAGTGATGTCATGTGATCGGAAAGGCCAAGTGAGGCAGTGAACTCGGAAAACATCAAAAAAAGTCACGGATCCTCGGTTCAGTTATTGCAAAATTAAATCGAATGAGATAGCTCACATAGGTACCTTCAAGAAATGCTTTGGGCACATTACTCCTGAATGTTGCCAAAGTTGTCGCCCGATTTGAGCTGCGTTCCCTAAAAATTTACTAGAAAGCAAAACATTTTTGTCTCTCAAAGCGCACTTTACAGCTGTTTCGCCGCAATAAAAAGGAATTTTTCAAGACAATTTGTGAGAATGACCAAATCAAGGACCCATCACTACGTGCCTGAGGCCAATTAGTAATCGGCAGAATGGTTATTGCCTGATGAAAGCTGTGGGAAGGCGCCTGAAGACACAAAAATCAGCTGACAAGATTTTGGACAATAATCTTTGGGATGCAGAGGGTATACTCTCTATAGACAATCTTTAAGACACAAAATATCAACAACTGTGCATTATAAGACCGGTGGGAAAATGGAATCAAGTCCAAACGACCTCATTTAACAAGAAGAAGAAAGAGTTTGTTTCACCAAGACAACGCTTCAGCTTATTCTGCTCGCGATACGACAGATAAAATAAAAGGCGAATATCCACCTGATTTAGCTTCCTAGTGACTATTTCCTGTTTCCACGGCTGAAAAATTGGCTGGCCGGGAAGAGATTTTATGGAAACGAGGATCTCAAGTAAGAAACAAGTGCTTATTTTGGGAGATTTGACGCCGTCGCCTATGGGAAAGGCATTGAAATGTTAAAAGGCCGTTGCACAGTGCATTACCCTAGATGGAGCTTCTGTCGAAGGCTAAAATCATTTTTCCACGAACAATATCTTTTATCTACCTCTGCTAACCAGGTCAAGTTTCAGCCCTTATAGTATGACAATGATTCCAGTTGTTTCTCAAATTCAAAAAATGTGGTGTTCACAACATGTTCTCTTTGTTTCGACAGTGACTTTACTGATGTTTTGAAACATTTGTCAAAAGGACACAATTTGTCTTAAATGGCCAGGAATATGTAAGATTAGCATTGGGTTATTCCATTACAATGATGGTCTTAACGATTCACCCCTCAAAACTCGTGAATTTCTGTTCGAACATTCGATAATTGTTATTTGATTCCCCTTCCCTCCAACTGATGTCTGGCTCCATCTGACTAATTTGTTTTACTAAATTCAAAATAAAAATCTCTTGGAAGAAAAAAATTTCAGACGATTCCTGAGAAAAGGGTAAATGCGACAGAGAGAAACCCAGTTGAGATAATAGAAAACGTACTAGCAGTAATAAGAGCAATACTAGACTCGGTTTGGAATGATATAACAGCTGGATGAGTCAAGTTTATTTGGCATGTTAAAATTATAAGTAGCGACTGAGAAGGATGTCAGTGGCATTATTTACACACTAAACCCTTCCAGGTCAACGATTAGGCATTAAATCGGACGGCACGAATCAATCGACAACTAATCGAAGAGCTTAGTTCGCTGATTGAGTCTGACTCCTAACCTCGTTAAATATTTGAGGTTTAATCACATTAAAAACTGGTAAAGATGAAAACTATGGCATAAGTGGCTTGTCTTCTGTCGAGTGCCCAGATGGATTGTTCTGCGAAGATAATACGCTATGAGGGGAGGCAATGATCAACTCTGCATGCAACCGTGCATATATATTAGGTGTATAAATATGAAATGCGGATTTTACTAACAGATGGCATCAGATGGATGTCAACAATTTCCAGTATGTCATAGGTTTTGATTGTACAAACAACATAGTTTTTTTTCTCTTCAAAAATGTCGACTAACGTGCGAGAAAAAAAGGTTTTGCGGGGAAGTCTAATAACCTTCTTTCATTTGAAGAAAACGGCAGCAGAAACTTATTGATTGTTGGTGGAAGCATATGGTGAACATGCCCCAAGCCAAGACACTTGTGAACGATGGTTTAAAAAAGATTCAAAAGAGGCGATTTCGATGTCAGTAACAAAGACCGTTTAAACCCAGCAAAAAAATTCGAAGATATAGATTTGAAAGCATTATTGGATGAAGACAACATACAAACTGAAAAAGAGTTGGCAGAAGCGTTGGAAGTTACTCAGGCAGCCATTTCACAACGTTTAAAAGCTATGGGAAAGATCCAAAATGCTGGAAAATGGATGCCGTATCAATCGAAAGAAAGAGACATCGAAAGGCGAAAAATCATTTGTGAAATTTTGCTTGCCAGACAGAAAAGAAAAGGTTTTTTTTTGCATCGGATTGTTACTGGCGATGAAAAATGGAGTTATTTCGACAATCCCAAGCGAAAAAAATCATGGGTAGACCCAGGCCCGCCATTAACATCGCAACCAGCCCGAAATATTCATGGAAAGAAGACTTTGCTTTGTATTACGAACTGCTGAAACCTGGTGAGACTATTACTGGCGAATGTTACCGACAACAAATGATCAAATTGAACCGTGCACTTAACGAAAAAGGACCAGAATTTCACCAAAGATATGATAAAGTCATTTTTCAACATCACAATGCTCAGCCGCATGTTGCAATACCTGTCCAGAACCACTTGGGAAACATTGATTGGGAAGTTTTGCCCCACCCGCCGTATTCACCAGACTTGGCTCCTTCTGACTACTACTTGTTTCGGTCGATGCAGCACGGACTTTCGGAACAGCACTTCCATTCTTACGAAGAAGTTATTGGCTTGATGAGTGGTTTGCCTCAAAAACTGAGAAGTGGTACTGGGACGGAAGCCATCAATTGACAGAAAGGTGGGAAAAAGTCGTAGCTAACGATGGCCAATACTTTAAATATTGAATTCATTCGTTCCGTTATTCAAATAAATGCAAATTTCAAGCAGAAAAAATCCGCATTTCATATTTATACACCTATTAATACATGTGTGTACACAAGGACTATCGGTCTGAGCCTATTTTAAATCGTGTTAAATAACTAGGATGGAGCCAAACTGCAAAGTTGAGGTCCTTGTCGAAGATGAATCTAGTAGCTTTTTTTCGTTTCTGAAGAGTCAACTGTAGGTTAGTTGTCTGTAAAAACTCAGTCATATGGTAAGGGCTAAGTGCAAATGCAGGCAAACTGACTTAGAATGGATTCAGTAAAGATGTCAACTCCGCTTTTTCATGCTACTCGTAAATCCTTTCTTGGCTCGGCCCTTCAAAGGTTCTTTGATATCATTTTCAAAGACACTCAGATAACTTGGAACGCATCATCAAAGCAACGATGGTACACAGAATGCACGAGGGTTCACGTGGTTAGAAAAACGAAAAACTTGGAACGAAAAAATTCCACAAGGAAATAAATTTGAATAAATTATTCGTTTAAAATTATTTTTTAACATATCGACAGTGAGCGCTCTTACTTGTTTCCCAGGGAACTTTTCCTTCAACCAAAAGAAAGTGAGGGCGAAACGAAAAATGAAATTCATAAAATTTGACAAAGTTTATTGCCGATTATTTCCTGTCAAGAAAACAAGTAACCTTTAGAAAAACTTCCCATTGCCGAACCTTAATACACACTGTTTTTTTCGCTTGATTTTGAGTTGCGTCAAGATAGTTGTCCGATGGCAATAAATTAAGTTAGCAGACATTTCCCGAAGAAATTCACGGAATATCTTGATAGAGTACAGACCAGTGTAGTTTTCGCATTCAACGAACGAAACCTGACTCACAGAAAATTGATTAACAATAATTCAAGAATATAAACATAAATATAAATAAAAACTTCATCATTTTTTATAGGCATAGTATAAAAATATGCATGCAAAATCCATTAACATTCTGACAACATAATCGTCAATGTCAATCTAAAAACTTTCGCTTGTATTCCGATCTGAATTAATCATGTGTCGGTTAAAAATAACTCAACGGAAATTAGATTCAAAACTAATTTCACTTTCGCGATTGATATCATTATCGGTTAGGAGAAGAAAAAAAACTGCTCCAATTAACATGCAACGAAAACTAATAATCAAACTGCTCCAACTCTCCATACTTAACACTGAGCGTATGTGATTTAAGATGAAATCGAATTTTTAGTAATTATCTTTTCAAGCTAGAAGAAATCTAACAGCACTTGCACGCAAGATGGATGTCGAAGAAAATTCATTCGATCGATCGTTAAAGCTGATTGGATGTATGTGACGCAACTTATTAGAGTTTTAGCGTGGTGGAACAATGGTAAGAAGCAATGGTAGAAATTATGTTGATCTAGAAAGTGCTATGCATATTGTTTTGAAATCTTCGGACTACCTTAGAAACTGTAAACTCACCTGTGAATTGAATGGAACGCTTAACGGCGCAGTTTGAATTAAATCGTTAAAAGCCACGATCAAATTTCCTTCCAATTCTAGTCAAAGCTGCGCATACTTTCTTGTACGACCCAATTCCAGCGATTTTTTTTTTTTGTTTTTTGTTAGCTCAAGTGATTGCTTGGCAAATTATCAGTAATTGTTTAAATATTTTATCGTTAAAGCGAACGCAATCAATATTTGTGTGTATGGTGAAACTTTCCATCAGCAAAAACATTACAATTGGTTGACCCATCTGCCTAATTTTGTATGAGCGGTGGTTTAAAAGTCCAGTTCAGTGGTAATTCGATACGAGGTGTTACTTTCAACCAATTATGCAAGAAATCGATAAGACACTAATGATAGATACTCATGTCACCTGGCTGAAGTCGAATTTCAAGCCCAGGTGATAACAGACGCTCGCTGAGGTAGTAATTTTTGGACGATATGCTGGTCAGGGAAAATTAAGTTGTTTCTACAGTGTTTCATAAGACATAATGATTTTCTTTTGAATGGAAGGAAAGTCATGCATAATAATATTTGTATTAGTTTCATATAAATTTAAATATTCCTCGAGGGTAATGCAAACTCAATTTCCAGTGCATGTTGCCAAAATGATTATCTGTAATGTTTTTCAGTAACGCTGACGGTAAAGATTTATGACATATTTAATCATAGATCGATTATTCCCTTGTTTTAGCGAAATTCGAATAGCCTAAAGGACTAGAAACTGAGAATTTTTTAAAACTATCATCTGTATCATTGAAAAACCATGGGAAATGTCGATCAGCGACTATTTTAAATTCAACAGATTAATTAGCCCATAAAAATTTCGCTGGCTGTTTTTAAGGGAGTTTGTTTCCCAAAACACCTTCAATTCATCTTCATATAGAAGGCAAATAGAGGATATCACGACAGGAAACTCATTAATATGTAGTAAAAAAAGAAGAGGAACAAGACTAGATCCCTGGGGGACACTGGACACTATAGAGACTTATGTAACACGAGCGAGAGACGATGTAGCAGAATATGAAGGACTGAAAGGTATTGGAGTCCTGTACGAATTAGAAATCATTTTCTGGCGCACTAGAAAACCTTTTTCGGAAAACTAGAAATCCTTTAGAAGCGGAATGATTCACAGCATCAAAGACTTTAGTAGTTGTAGTTGTTTATCTAAAGCTTCCGCAATAAGGTCTGCAAATTCAGTCAGATAAGTTGTAGTAGAAGAACCCTTCCAAAACCCATGTTGCTCACAAACAATATAAGTACTTAAAGGCCAGGAGTTCAAGCAACTTACGGAAACAGGAAAGCAGTAATATAAGACGATAATTGGATGCATAAGATGAGTTACCGTACTTGAGAATCGAAAAATTCGATGTGCGCAAACGTTTTTTTCGGTTTTCCCATAAGAATTCTTTCAACTGAAAATCACAATTCCTTGATCTCATGTTGATAGCAAGTATCATTTTGAAAGCCCCACTATCTCGACTATAAATAGATACCTTGTAGTCAGGAAAAACCGTTGCTTTTGCGCTTTAGTTGTCCAGCAGAAGCATTCAAATAAACATGCAAGTCGATGAAGTGCATATTTAGGATTGTTTACTACATGTCTTTGATCTTGGACAGCGCACAGTTATGGCTCATTGGAATATATACAGATTTCGTGGTGAAAACATGATAACAGAACGTGCATGTCAACAGGAGTGCTCTCGTAATGAAGAACGACCGTTTGAAGATCAGTCAGCGTCATGACTGTCAAACGAAGTGACAGATGACAATCTGTTTGAAGATATAATGAGGTGATAAGATGACTATCGCATAGTGATAAAATAGGTTCCAGGTCCACAGCACCACTCTAAAGAGAAGACTTAATGAGCTAGGATATGTTGTTAAGTTGAATGTATGGTTATGAACTTCAAACTATGAATGGCCAGCTGTGTTTCCAAACTTACTCGTCAAACTAATGAAGGATGTCTTTCAAGTAACGAGACACAACGCCGGACACTTTGCAGAAGAGGTGAGTTAATAGTACCCTCTTTTAAACCAGGCTTGCATCCACGGAAAATCTGATTGTTTGTTTATTGGGATCCTCGAGATGTCATTAATTGGAGGCTTCTCAAATGAAATCCAACGTTCAATGAGGGCAAGTCCTGTCAGCGATAGGAGCGGCTTCAACAGGCAATGGGGGATAATCGTCCTGCATTACAAATCGTCCCGATGTCATTTTTCACCATGAGAATGTGAAAGTGCAGGTTAACGGAGATTAGTTAGGCGCTTTTATCCATTTTTTAAATCAGGATACAATTTTTTTGCACTGAACTCAAATACATTGTGGCATTTGCAGAGCACTCACCAAGGTTTCAAACAAAACAAAATACTACAATTTGCGCTACACATTAACAAGAGCACTAAATACCCACTGTTGTCCTCAAAGGTAACCTTGAATTAGTCCAACATCCTACAGGTGACACGTCAATGTCATGTTCACTTGCATTTATTTTCCACAATCACTAGGGATCCTTTTCTTGTTCCAGCCATGCTTCACGGCACTCGAAACGTTCTGGAAAAGTAGGTGAAGAGGATGCATTAGAATAGCGCACATTGTAAAATTGCATGCATTGAGATGCAATGCCATGCAAAGAAGTTTCCCGGGACGCGTAAAAAGGATGTTGGAGTTGTTGAGTGAAAACTTTTATGGATGCCCGCAATATTTGTGCATGTCCTTGTTCGTTCTGCTAAGTATTCTGCTTCTGACATGCATGATAATGTAAGTAAGCATGTAACTAGTGTTGAGCAGAACGATAAGCGCTAAGGAGCAAAATTTCCATGAAAATGTAGAATTTTGTTTTGGATACATCAGGAGTTGAGGAGCCAGCAGTTTCGATTTAGTGGTCATCATGTTGAAACGTTTAGATTCAAAGTGGTTGTTCAGTTCGTGGCGATAAGGAGCAGTTTAGTATTAAAGTATTTTGCTGACGTGGAGGTTCTT
Organism: Stratiomys singularior; assembly: GCA_954870665.1. Classification (NCBI taxonomy): domain Eukaryota; kingdom Metazoa; phylum Arthropoda; class Insecta; order Diptera; family Stratiomyidae; genus Stratiomys; species Stratiomys singularior. The sequence goes on along the minus strand of OX940878.1, from coordinate 156,914,924 downwards.
AGTCGTTTTTTCGCTTAAACTGAAAATACAGTACTGTGATTCATTGAAAAGTCTGGTTTGCGTTTTCTTGGAAATGCAAGATCTAAATTAGTGGAATTACTTAATGAAGGGTTGATGGACACGCTTTGTGGTAAGAATAATTGCGAGTTACTTTGATAACAATTCGTTTCCTGAATCTCGCGTTCTGCTTTGCTGATTTTAATCAACGTCATTAGAAGGTGGTTCGGTAGATTTCTTTTCATTAAAAGTTAGTCCGCATTTCTCGAATCTTACATAAAACTAAAGCAAGAAAGCAACACTAATAACACTAATTACAACGCGTGTTCATTCAAAGCAAACACATCGACTTAGTGTTTCCATCATATATAATGTGTGATTTTCGTAACTTAATAAACAGCTAATAACACCTAATAGTCTAGGAAGTCCGTACTGAAGTTCAATAAACAATGATTGAATCAAACATGCAACAAAACTCATAATTGCATAATAATCCATAAGCCCCAATTGTGGGTGCAGCCTTGTTCATTCTTGGCCGGCTATTACGAAGCAATAAACCTCTTTATCTTTCCTATACTCAACATATTAGTTGACATTCTGCGTCTTTATTTTCATTTTATCGTTGCATGTTTCCAATAATTACGTCGAATTGTATTGTCATATTGTGCACAGGGGGTGGGTTGGGTTATGTGAGCCCAAGTTTTACGGTCGTTCGAATGCAAATATGCAGAAAAAACGGAGGAAGCGATATAATGCATGTTGACAATCTAAAGAAATGGTTTTGAAGGCTTACAGAAGGGGAACTTATCGATGTTTTTGATTATTTCCACAGAACATGGGAAAGTCCGCAGTTAGGCGGAAAATTGGTTGAAACACGTGAGTTTTTTTCTAAGCGATTGAACTTAAAGAACTTTAATTCGAATCGAGTAAATGTGAATTTGATTGTTTATTTAACTTAAACATTTGGGGATTTTTCGGGTTGTTCAATAAGTCCTTAGAAAATAGTAGGAACACAAATTGATCCGAAAATTTTCTCCTCAATTTTTGAACAGTTTTCAATTTAATTTTTTTTGACTACATTTTTTCGTTTCAAAATACTCATAAATATTTTATCCCTATCAAACCAAAATTCAGAGAATTTCGCATATGTTGACAGAACGTTTTTTGATTCAAAGTGGACAGTTGTCTTTAGTCTTTAAAAAAGGACATTACGCTAAAATTCATTAAATAATCAATCAGGTCAAACTTATAGCGGCTATTATAATAACGATTCCATTCAATAATTCCCAATTCAACGAAAATGCCATCGAAACTGCGCAGATATATGCATATATTCCTGGCGAGTGTTTTGATAGACGAATCCTTGGTTTCATCATGATTTTCAGGGTTTATTTGTAACACTATTGTGGCAATAAAAATAATTTCGACCATATTCATTACACAGATCTACATTTTTTTCATGAAATAGTGTATCAAGTTTAATAGGTGTCCTATAGTAAATAGGGTTTACTGATCACAAATCTGTGTTATTTTGTTAGTTAGTTATTTTCCAGCACGTCAGGTTTTCAGGTAAAGTTTGAAATTTTGAATAGAAACATTTTATTTCATGCCAAAATATAACGAGGATATTTACTGAAACTATATGTAATAATAATCTACGTGAAACTGAAAACTGGATTTTGTAGTTTTCTTTTTGTGGATTTTTGTGAACGGGTACCTCTTCATGGACCAGCAGTAATCAGCCATCATTATAATACCCCATTTTCCTTGGAAACGTCTCTCCATCTCATTTATGACCTGATGGAACCCCTTTTCCTGTTCCTCGCTGACAGTTCCAAGATTTTCGGCAAAAAGCCAACGCGAGAATCCAGAAAATGAATTAGATCCTGTTTTTTGTAGCTTTTCCATTTTAAAAATGCTATGTTTTTTAATTTTTGAACAAATATATATTTCGGGAGTGAGTTGCTCCCTTCTTCAGTGTCAGTTATTTATTTAGTTATTTCAGAAAATATTTATTTAGTTATTTCAGAAAATATTTATTTAGTTATTTCAGAAAATAACTGACACTGAAGAAGGGAGCAACTCACTCCCGAAATATATATTTGTTCAAAAATTAAAAAACATAGCATTTTTTAAATGGAAAAGCTACAAAAAACAGGATCTAATCTAGAAGTGCTAAACACGGGACAACACACACAGCAGAAAATGAAGTTTGACGCTCGCATTGCATCCCAGTTTTTTATAATTTTCGACCATGTTGGCTACAATTTCTTTGTAGTTTGGAGACTTGTTGTTTCCAAAGAAACTATCTATGACTTCTACGAAAGAACTCCATGCTTCAGATTTATCCTGGGTCATTGGATTCTCGAACAATATGTCCGCTTTCAACGGTCGAATTTGAGGGTCTACAAAAATTCCTCTTTCAAGATCCGCCACAAAAAGCGCAGGAAATTTGTCGCACAGGTACTCATAGCAGTCACTTTGTTTGTTTAAGGCTTTGACAAACTACTTCATTAATCCTAACTTTATATGATGCGGTGGGAAATGAACTAATTTTGGGTAAACTAATGCGAGACGCTGCCCATTTATTTGTCCTGGTACAAGTCTTTCACTGAGTGGCCATTCTTTCTTATCGTAATGTAAATTTTGTGCTGGACTGTCCGACCCGCATAAAAAACTTGGATACTTTGTGAACCCAGACTGATGACCAAAAAGCATATAGATGTTGAGGTCCCCACAGAGTTGCCAAAAATATTCGTTACACTTTATTTTATTTAGCAACAGATCAAGATTCTCATACGTTTCTTTGAGATGCACGAAGTGAGCAACAGGCACCGAGGCATAAATATTACCATCCTACAACAAGACGCTCTTCAAACTTCTGTTAGAAAAATCAACAAATACCCTCTATGATGTGGAAGCGTAATTATCAGCTCCCAGTTTCATGAATACTTCACAAGTATTATCGCAGTACACCAGTGAACCCTCTTCAGAGAAATATTCCGCGAACTATTTTTCACATTGCCTATACCACGCAAAAGTGGTTCCTGGAGCCAAAAAAATTTTGTCTTTCAGTCGTGATCCTAAGATTTGTGCAGAATCCCTTGATAGCCCCAAGTATCTCACTAAGTCATTTAGTTCAGCTTGGATAAACTGTTGAGGTTTGTCTCTATCAAGAGTAAATTTGTCTTCATGGTTTTTTTCGTTTGAACTTTCATCTGATGATGCCTGTTGAGTGGTGTGAAGAAAAGGTGGAGGAATGAGAATTCCTCCTCCATGATGTACCTCCTCCTCCTCCATGTTAGCAGACGGTGAATCAGGATATTGAATAGTATGTTTATTTTTCGAATTGAAACCCTTGACATCGCAGGAGCAAAAGTAACAGTCGCCGCCATGGTTTTTTTGGGTCCCTCCATACCATAGGCATGTCAAAGGGTAAAGTGCTACGCTTACCTGTTGTCCATTTTCTCAGTAGCTCGACACACTGAAAGCACACTTTGTGTGGAGCCCAAGGTTTGCCCCGATCACCAAGCTTCATACCGATCTAGGCGTGATAAACTTTCTTGATAAATTCTGTTATGTTTCGATGATGCTTTGCTATCTTTAAATCACCACACACGTAACAAAATATATCAGTACTACTTTTAAACATTCTTTATGACATTATGACGCACTAAACACTCAGGAAACAATAGACAACTCGAAGCTACTAACGAACTATTTAGTAAACAACTGCCGATGCCGTCAAGTAGACTTTGACAGATGCGAAAATGAAAAAAATGTTGACATTGAAACGAATCAAACATAATATTATACTAAAATATTTTCTATCGATGTATCAAGTATTTTAATTAAATAATTTGAATGCAATTTAACAAATATAAATAAAGTTAGATTTTATTCTTTGATTTTCTATTTCAAAATGCTATGTTTTTAATTTTGACAACTATATACATATTTCGGAACTAAGTTGCTCTCGTCTTCAGTGTCAATTATTCACACAATATCAATAAGGTTGTTCTTTTCTCAAGTACAAAATATCTAACAAGGTTTCTTTAATTTTGTGATAAGTCTCAACATGGTGGGCTCAAACCAAATTCAGGTTCAGAATTAACGTAACCGTATTATCTAAGGATACTTATCAAATTCAAAACACCAAAAATCATCTCGGCCTGATGTATCAGTATGGGTACAAACAGTTTTTTGGTTTAGAACAACAAAGTTAACCCAGTTTAAATCCTTTTTGTTTTTTTTAAAGAGATCCTGAATCATTTCTTGCTTGTAAATGTCTTCCGATTCAAAATCTCAAAAGCTTTTTGTTCATGTAAACAGATTCTTTCTATTTTTTCATTTCCTTATTTTCTGGAAGTTGTCCTGGAATCAAGACAACAAAGTTCGCAGGAGCACGGTGGACAGAATATGGGCAACTGTGCAAATCAACTTAGTCAGGCAATCTCTGTTGATTTGTACTAGGTAACTGCAGTCGTATGTGATATATAATGATCACGATGGACGATGCCTTCTTGACAGGACGAACTGTTCTTGAAGATGGGTTAATGGAACTTATATCTTCACCGAGAACGGTTGTTTGATTCCAACATATTTGTGGTCATGTAAAGTCATGTTAAGTCATACTGGTCGTTGCATTCTATTTGCGTGTTTCATTTTTGACATTTTTTAGTAATAATACGTTCAAAGGTGGATGGCATTACTTCCTCCAGTTCATTCTGCTTTAGCTTCATTATCTGATTTGTCTGTGACGTCTAGGTCTGTTCCAATTCCTCGCATCAAAACTGCTTGAGAATTGCTTTGTTTCATCGCTCTTTGTTTCAAAATCTTCCTATTCAAAAAGTTCAAGCTTGGAATCCAATCTCCTAAGCAATCTAGAAGCTCCTACGCTGTCCAATACATGCCGTCAGGTTTGCGAAGTGTTGTATCACGTTAAAACCAAGTCAACGTCAATAAAAAATAAAAATCAGAAATATATAGCTTGAATTCAAAAACCCTAATTAACACCTTTTTTTTTTGTTTGGGAGGCGAAGGCTATTTACGCCTTGAGTGTTGAACTCCTGCTACTGGACTGCCGACTAAATTCCTCCCCTGTCACGCCGAGAACCTAGTCTGAAACTGTTTGTCACATTAATTAGGACTAGGCCTCATGAATCATTGTTTAGCGTTGCCTTCAGGTTAAGGGAAATCCCTCTTACTGCATGGATGGATTGCTGTTAATTGCTGTTACAGAGATCCTCCCTTCCTGACTAAGCGATTCAGCATGCACTTTTTTATGAGAAGAACTGTGCTTGTGCCAGACGCCTTCGGTGCGTCTCTTTACTAAGAGCGTTAGCCCAAACATCGGAGCCATACAAGAGCACTGACTCCATTGCACTCATCAGTAGACGTCTTTTGCTCGAGGTTGGCCCCTGCGTGTTGGCCATAATGCGATTGAGCGCCGATACTCAACGGAAGCCTTATCCGCTGACGCTCGAATCTGGTCGAAAAAACTCATCTTCGAGTCAATCATCAAGCCTAGGTATCTGATTGATTCTTTTGACTCGATGATTATTTCTCCCACCCGAACGGGAATAACACGAGGGATCCGCTTCTTGGTCAGGATGACGACCTCGGTCTTTTCCAGCGCTAGGCTAAGCTCACGATCTGTCATCCACTCGCTCACTCGACGTATTGCCGCACCCAGTTTGAGTGGTACCTGTCCAAAAGTACGTCCGGCAACTAGTACTGCTACGTCATCCGCGTAGCCAACCAGGCGCTACTCCCCCGGTAACTGCAATCTCAAAAGCTCATTCCAGAGGTCCAGGCCCAGAACGGAACCTTGCGCCGCCCCTGATGTCAAATCAATTCTTCGCCGGCCTCCCAATGTGTCATAGATGAGTTTCCTTTTTTTGAGAAAGTCCTTCAATATTCGCGACAGATACCTCGGCACCCTGAAATATTTCAGAGCACGAAGAATATCTGTCCATCTAGCAGAATTGAAGGCATTGCTCACATCGAGTGTTATGAGCAGTACTATTCGTCTCGAGTGGTGATTGTGGGCTTCTGCCTGCTGGACCGCACTCACTGCCTCTGCTATTGCACCGATCGTGGATCGACCAGCCCTGAAGCGGTACTGCTGAGGAGACAGATCCCCGACAGTTCGGATGGCCTCTCCAAGTCTTTCTCTAATGAGCCTCTCGAGCATCTTCCCAGCGGCGTTCAACATACATAGGGGCCGATATGCATATCTACACATATATATCTATACATATACGATACACATATCATTACCTTACCGATGACATTTAATTGAACATTGGAAAAAATACATTTAGTTCAGTTATCGAAAAGATAAATAAAAAAAAATATAAAAAATGAAACTCGAATTCGCCATGCCAAACAAGGAAAACAGAAACAAGCAACTGACTCAATCAGTTGTCAATTATCAACAGGCTGGCCAACTGATGAGTGAAATAGAACAACAAAGAGCTGTACAAACTAACAATAGAGATTGAAAATTGATATATGACTTAGACTTGACTACATAGCGGGATAATGGGGATGTACATTAGAATGTTCAGCAATACTGATGGGATTTAAAGATTGTCCCCTACTAGAATGGATTATTATAAATACACAAATCTAATATACAATTCCTTTTTTTTGGGGCATATTGTGGATTCTTAACGATATTCTCATAAATTTTCTGTATACTCTTCTAACATATTATCATTTTATTTTGCAGATTTCGTTGATAGTGTTTGATCGTCAATTGCTAAGGTGAGATATCTATTTTGGTTTACTTCATTAATTTAATAAAAAAAAATCTTGTACTAACAAAATCTTTATTTTGGGTTAATAAAAATTTATATTAAAAAGTTTTTAACTTGTGAACAATAAACATTTCATTCCACAGGAATCAATCCACTGATGCCTATCATTAAATTTAAGATTTTGACTAACATCTTCCTAAAATCATCATAACCGACAATGTAGCTATTACTCGCAACTAGTATGGTATAATCCTCAACGGATATCACTGGTTGATAAACAAAAGCAAAAGCCTTGCGTGTCGGCAACTTAGCAACATCCTAAAGGCATTCCTTAGAGCCAAGGACGACGGGGCGTATCGCTACAAGAACTACCTTCTAATTCCCACGACTCATTCGCATCAGCCAAGTTTGTTGCACTAAAAGGCTACTTGTTCAGTGATGAGAAAATACTTGTCCGTTGCATTGCATTCAAAGAGGTTTTTGTCTGCTTACCTGTCTGGATTAGCAACAATTACTCTTTGGATTGCTGAAATAGAATCCGTTTGTGCAAACCGATTGAACATACGTGCGCGTATGAATCATATGCTTATGTCGAACCGTGTTTCTGTCTGCTGACACAAGTTTAAGACAATGTTTCTGGTTTGTTTTTCAATTGGACAGTCAACCTGTTATCATGTTTAAAGAAGGATCTAGAAGTAACTTTTTAAAATAGATATTTCATCAGAGACATGCTGAGGAAGAAAAAGTAACCTGTATCAGCATTTTGTTTGATCTGTTACATCCGTTTCTCCACTAGTTGAATCATTCTTAAATCAGTGGTTTATGAAGCAAATTCTATGATTAAGGACCTTGTCATATAGCATTGTCTGCTCTTAACATGCTAATTTTCTTATATTCTGACACCCTATGTGAGGTGAAAAGCAAAAAAAATTTACTCACGTCTATATTGAATAAAAAACTGCATCAGCAGCAGCCTTCACGCCATCCATTCAAGATTTGCATACGTTAATGTGTGTATTTGCATTTATTTACTGAGAACATACTCAAAAAGCATTCACTTGTGCAAATAACGTATCTTTTAAATTGGACAAGTGCAATCGGAACATACAATTTACCGTTCACTTTCCCATAAAAACCCATTTTCATTCGCATATGTGTTATCTAATACACATGCATAGAAATTAAGTTATACTGCTCATACATGGACATGGTAGTAGGTTTCAGGCTAAGCAACTGCACGTGAGAGATGAAGAAGGAAAAGGTTTCATATTACGCTGGTTTTCTTTCAATAAATTTTAGATACTCACATAAGATGCATTTGTTCATGTACTTGTATCTATCGATAGTAAGTGCATCGGAATGCATCGATACGATTTTCCAGCGTGGAATGCAAACCAACGATTTCCATGCGCTAGTGGTTTCCATGTTAAGACGTTTGTCCTCAAACCGCCATGACGATGTGGGTAAGCTTGTGCAGATATTTTCTGTTTTAAATTTAATCTCTTTGTTTCTTAGTTGTTACTATAACACTTAAGACGCTTTTCTGATGGTATAAAATAAATTATAAATTAATATCTGCAATTAATCACGCCGTTTGGGTTTGATGAAAAGTTAGAATAAATTTAAATTCCGGATAATCCCCACTAGCTTTTTCGGGAAAATTATTTGAAATTTCAGATCAGTTACAGGCAGATGAACTAACAGTTCATCTGCCTGATTAATGAGTTCATTCCTTTTCACCGGATTAATAGGGAGCAGTTTAACGAGCATGATTTATTTATGGCTGAATTAAGGCAGCTCTCAGCCATTTTAACTTAGAAGTGTGGTCCGATTTCGTGAAAACGATGCTTGTTAAGTACATTAAGTCTTGGTATGTAACTGTAAAAATAGTTTTCTGAAATTTCTCGGTAATATAACATATATGTCTATCAAGTTTCCTCAGATTTGTTAGCTCAACGAAGTTTACTACATGAAATTATTCAAGCATACTGATGTTGATTGATAAAACAACGCCATAGAAAAATTTGTAATTTGAATTGAAATAATTCATCAAATCGATCTTAATTGTTGCACTCCCCCACAATTATTACCAAGAGCTGGATATTGAAGTTCGCTGGATAATAGTAATGTGGAATTTACTTTAACGTGATCAATTTGAAAATTTATTTATTTCGTTTAAGCTTTACACTAGCGTGTCTAAGGTTTTCAAAATATATCCATTTGTTATGATTTTCTTGTGCGGTGTGGAACCAGCATTTTACAAATAACTTTGTGATTTCCCATTTGTCGTTCATTCAAATCATATGGAACCCATTTACCGAGCTTATTTCTCTTAGCCATTGCTCGTAAACGTCTGCTGATCGTTTCCTGTGACGCACTAAATGCTTTTGCTAATTGCCGTTAATTTTGAGTTGGGTCACCTACAAACTCTCCTCTTCGCATTTTTGTGTTCTACCAAAGCGCTCACTGTCTTTCACATTGAAATTCACACTTTTCAACTGTCGAAACAATGTCTCACACATCCTAATTGATGGAGCGCGTCCTTCGTGTGTTTTTACCAGCAAACGTTAACTTTCAACAGCTTTTTTCAGTTGGTTAAACATGAAACGCGATATGCTCTTTTCAGACACTGAAAATTCGACATGATTGATCATCACCATAAAACAAACACGCTGGTTTGGCGGACTCCACTTATGTGAGTTTGTAGCTATATGTCAACCGATCGAAATGGCGAATGTGTCAAATTGATACGATGCGTATTTTTTGCTGGGGCCATCTCTTAGTAACCCTGAAAAAACTTACATAAATCTCGTACATATCTTCCAAATTTAAGATCGAAAGACTAACGATTTCAATGGAGAACATCATTACTTAGGTACGTTGAGGCTGATCGGGGTGGGAGGAAGCAATCTAAATGTTGGTGGCTGATCAAATCGATTATTGTGATTGTGATTTTCAATTTAATTTTGTGTCAAGCGCATTATTGCTATTGCTTGTTTGCGTTAGCAGAGAAAGAGATACGTTTTAAAATAGGGGCAACATGTATTTTGGTATAATTTTATTAGGATAAGATAACGTTTTTCATTTAGTCTTACAAAAATTAAGTCAAATATACTAGGTATAGATTCGCAAATCATTCTAGTGTTGCGTTTTTTCTGTAATATATTTAATTTTTCTGAATGAAGTTGGTCAATTTGACTTAAAATATATTATAACAGTCACTATCTTAAGATACTGTTTTGTTTGTTTTTTTTTTTTTACTAATTTTCATCATTTTGTATGAGCTTAGAGGTTCTTGTTGCGCATTAAACTTTTTAGTTAATTTTTTCTAATTAGCTTTCTGTTCTTTTAAAGTTTTTAGAGCAATTGAATCAATAAAGTACAATTGAATAGAAAATTGAAAAACAGAAGATGAGTACAATGTCGTCATTGTCGTGACGCTACAGCTAGTCTCTGTTCTTATCCTCAAATATATAATGCCTGCAATAGTCCATCGACCATACCCTTCGATTGGAAAAGAAGTGTAACGATTCACTTTTTTTGTCAATCGAGCTCGACCAGAATTTTTTGGGGATTCTCAAATGTCTTCCTTCCTCGGCTGTACTTCCGAAGAGCTTCCACGATCTTTCCTCGTCGTTCATTAGCTGCATGGGGCCAAGAATTACTTCTTCCGCTGTTTCACAATCTTTGACCCGTCTAATTCGTCAAAATGTTTGAACGAGTCGCGTTTAGTTCCTTTTTTTTCAATTTTGTTTCTTATAATTGTGCCCTTTTACAAGAAATTTCTTTTTTCCTCAGGACACGTTTTTCGAATGTTTTTTTTTATTTTAGTACGGATGTTTGCATCAGAGATCCAGTCACCAGTTTTTATAGCATTATTCTCCTTGTTACGTTGACTTAAAGTCCTATTTTACAAGTTTTCCTGCAAGATAGAACGCTTTCTACTTTTCAAAAATCCAACATTCAATTAGGATGGCTTGGTGTCGTTTTTCTTTCTTGGTCCTTGTACCTTACTTTTGACCTCGTTAATTTGTATCTCCATCTCCATAATGGTGAATGATTAACATTATTTATTCAGCAGTCGTAGAATATTGTGAAAATAACTGACTTCATTTATTTAAAAATTAAAGAAATTAAAAAAAAAAACGACAGGACTCAAATAATAGATTCATTTTTTCGAGCCCTTCTCTGAACTTTATTGGAACCGAAATATCAAGGCTTAAAGTGAACTTTAGACAATATTAGCCGTGAAAATCTTCTATAAGGCAACTGATATATTATTCATTTAGGATTAAAACAACGCCTTAGTCATGCTGTCCAGCTGCCCACTGTCGAAGTTCGCGGTCGACATCATCGAAAAAGTCATATGGTAACATAAGGAAGTTTTCGTTCTAAGAATACATTCTTTTAGAGGATGAGGGAATTGAGAGGAAGTTCATCAATTTGAACCCTTTTAGTCAGACAATTTTTTGTCAAAATATCATAAGATATAGAGAGATCCTAAGCCTAAATTCTGGTCCAAATTCTACCAAAAATTTCCGCATTTTGACACAAATTTACCAATACCTACATAAAAATACTCATCGATAGCACAAATTATTGGACTAAAATTTCGTGATCTGAACTATGGTAACAAATGTTAAAATTTTTGGTTGCTATAATTCATGCAAAATGTTTTGTTTTGATTCGAATGGAGTATTCAAATACTCATCCGGATTTCGGGAGCTAGATAGCTACTTTATACTGAGCTTTTGTTTCTAACCTTTATCGAATCCTTTATTTGTTTTAAAATTATTTATATATAAATAATAGTTTTTATATAAGCTATTATAAAGAAAACTTCAAATAAGCTTCGTATTGAACATAATTCAACTGTAATACATTGTGACAAAAAAGTATCCGGAAAAATGTAATTTAAATTCCCCGGGTAAATGATATTTCAAACAAATGTATTTTGTTAAGTTGGTAGGACTGTCCTTTATTAACTATGCCAATATGAGCACGATCTGTCAACCAGGTTGTTTACAGCAGCTGTTAAGTCGGTACACCACAGTAGTGCGTTGCGATTTTCAGTATGGATAAAAATATTGAACAAAGAATTTGCCTGAAACTTTGTGTTTCGAACCAAATTGCATGAGCGGAATCGTTGCGAATGTTGGCAAAAGCTTACGGTGATTCAGTTTTATCAAAAACACAAGCCTAGGAGTGGTACAAAGCCTTCAAAGACGGTCGAGAGATCGTTGAAGACATGCCTCGTTCTGGACGACCTTCGACCTCTTCAACTGAGGACAACATTAAAAAAATTAAGGATATGGTACTTGAAAATCGTCAAGTGTTAGAGAGATGGCAAGAGAGCTCGACATCTCTCGCGAGTCCGTTCGAATAATTTTGGTGGATTTTTTGGGTATCAAACGCGTTCTTGCTCGAGTCGTCTCGATAAAGCTGAATTTTTTTTTCAAAAAGAGTGCCGTAAACAGGTCTCTTTGGACATACTTCATCGTGCGGATTCCGATTCCACATTCATGGAGAGCATTATAACTGGCGATGAGACATGGTTGTATGAGGTTGATATGCAAACAAGTCAACAATCATCGGAATGGAGGGGGAAAAAACGAGCCGAAACCGAAAAAACCACGCCAAAGCCGCTCAAAAATCAAGGTGATGCTCATTGTTGTTTTTTATCGATATTCGTAGTTTGGTGCATTATGAATTTGTCCCGGAAGGACAGACGGTCAATAAAGAGTTCTATTTGGCCGTATTGAGGCGTTTGTGTGAGAACATCCGTCGAAAACGGCCGGAACTGTGGAAGAACAATTCATGGATTTTACACGATGATAATGTACCATCGCATCGAGCCACGATTGTGACCGAATTTAAAGCCAAAAACGCAATAAACACCATCGATCAATCACCGTATTCACCAGGTTTAGCTCCGAGTGACTTTTTCCTATTTGCCAACCTGAAATTGCCGCTCCGTAGAACCCGTTTTCAGTCGATCGAAGAGATAAAACGAAATTCGCTGAAGGAGCTGCAGGCCATCCCAAGAAGTGCTTACAAAAAGTGCTTCGAGGACTGGACAAATCGTTGGCATCAGTATATTGCATATGATGGAGGTTACTTTGAAGGCGACAAAATAAATATTGATGAATTATTACATATTTTGTGTTTTATTTACAATTTCCGGGTACTTTTTTGTCACAATGTAAGTAAAATTTAATTAATTTTGATAAATTCTGTCTCATTATCTCGTTTAACAAGAGCAAGACTATCATAGAGTTTGAGTAAATATGCAATACAAACATCAATCCACTTTTGTGTTTTCTATCTCTTTCTGCCTGAAGCCTTTTGGCAGTGTGCTTGCTGGTTTTGGGTTGCGCTTTGATGTACATCTATAGAGCCGAACGAACCCCTCTAGAAGGAAAGAAGGAAGAAAGAAAGAAACTCTCTTGTTTTGTGGTCACAAAAAGTTCCAGCTTTGTTGCTTAATTCCACTAATTCCACCCATCGATTCATACACCGTCTGAGTCAGGATCAAACAGAAGTAAGGAATAACTATAGAAGTGTAGAAGAATGCTTTCCTGCCAATAACCGCAGGCCCAGATTACGATATGTAATTTCCGTTATCAAACCTCCTCTCAACGAATCCACCCTTAAGTTCAAGCTTTGCCTTTTGCAATCGCAATAACCTTACAATCACCCTTAAGACCGACCACCAATTGCAGTTGAACTCCATTCACTGCAATCCAGCGATGCATGCAATTACTTCTCGATACAAAAGTATGTTGTATGTACAGAAAAGGGTTACAGTATCTGCTGCTTTACTAACCGCAAACAGTCATGGCCGTTAATGCGTTACGATGCACTTCTTGGTCGAAGCATAAGTGCATACCGCGAGTCAACGGTCTTACCGCGTGCAGGTTCAATTAAATTCACCTTGTTCGATTATTTATTTTTGTTGCTTGTACGTTTACGATTATGTTTAGTTGTTACGTTTATGTGGTTTGGGGCAGCATTCTTTGCCATCTGGTGAATTCTGCTAGTCGTTGGCAACTTGATGGTGGTGAATTGGTAGCGCAAGACATGGATGGAGCCAAGTTGAAGTATTGATTTGAAAATTTATACGTCAAAATGGAAATGCCTCGCAAAAGAGTGGAATGAATGTATAAGGACATTCAGAATAATTGCTAATCTGATGCTGTCCAAGCTTGTTAACATGTCGACTGTCGTTTTTTTTTCGTATTTCGTTCCATTTCGGTGGATAAAATATATTTTATGCGTAAATTTATGCCTACTTCAGATTGACGTACTTGTTTTACTAGGTGAGCCAGTTTTTACGTCTTGTTTTTCTTTTGAAAATATTTTTTTATCAATAAGCAGGTTAGTGGTATTGAAATTAATGTTAAATGTGCTCGCTATATAGAGAAATAATGCAAAAATACTGATTATGGTTGTAAATCGAAGGCCGTGCGATCTGTAAAAAATTACATAGTCGGTGAAACCCAATTAAATTGAATTTTTTGATTTTTTTTCCATTGGAAATATTTATAGTATATCTTAATATTTACCATAAAATATTTGAGCAAGGTTAACGTAAAGCACTTGCTGGGCTGAGCGCAACATTCCGAGACTTAGGAACTAAATTATTGATTAATTTTAATTTCCTCATACGACGATGAAGATGCAAATCAAATAGGAATGGGAAGAAGACAATATGACTCTGAATCGGAAGGTGTTCGAATTGAATATGATAAAGGTCAAACCTATTTGAAATCTGATTGGAATGCATATGTGGTTATGTGATTGTTAAGAATCCATGGATCCTCATGATAATGATAAATTATGGACTTACGATTGATATTGGCAAAGGCAAAGACAGCAAAAGTAATTTGGATATTCCGATGAAATCCAAAACTCCCATTCTTAATACATAATATGTGATCATTCTTGGAAAACCAACAAAACACTTGTGATCTTCTTTCTTTTACAACGTGAAAAGACGAAATTATTTTTGTGACGAACACATTATAAACGCAGAAGCGACAAACACTTGGACCTCCAATAAAATAAGATAAATACTTAAATAAATAAATAATACTAATAACAAATACTTTGCAAAAATGCACAAAATAATTTTTTAAATTTTCAGTTGGTAAAGTTGCTGAGGATCCGCAAGAATGTCCTGCAAAGGTTAACGGAATAAATTGAAAATATGAGCCCTAGATGGTTCTACCATCGTTATTACCCTTAGTATAGTAAAGGACAGGTGGTCAATTGCTTGCAGCTTTTTTGTCACCCGACAAAAGTCTACCCATGTCTAATTGGCAATCGGTGGGATGTTAAATAACTCTTGATCAATGCGAAGATGCCAACATTCACACGAGGCAGTTTGTTTCTCATCAACTGCATCCTATTTGCTTCACTCTTAAGTCTAAGTAGTTTATCCCTGAATTACGGAAGCATCCGGGCACCAGCTGACCATCACCCTTTTTTTGTCAACACTCTTTCCAGAATGATGCCAGCACGTGAAGCACTCATATTCGATTATACCGAAGCGTAGATTGGCCAACCCTTAGCGAACTGCTTTCCGACGAACAAAGATCCAGATCTGAAAGAACCACATCGCAAAGCCTAAAGAGCATTTTCTACAAAAACCTAAATCGAATGAATTCAGAAAAATTGACACAAAGTTCCAACTAAAATTAACACTGAAATTAACAAAATGTCAAAAAATTACACGGACCCTCTCAACAACCCCAGCATCGATGCGGATAATTGGACCGAAGCTAGCAGTGAACAATGGCTAATTCGTTACAGACATGAGCGGTATAAAATTTTGGACGAGCCGGAGGCCTTAACGATGGTAAGATTGCGGAAGCTTCAATGGACTGGTCATGTGTTTCGTGAGGACCAGCAGCGGATATCTAAAAAGGTATTCGTGTAGGAGAACTGAAAAGCGAAGACCAGTGGAGAAACCGAGGAATCGCTAGTCTGATTCTGTTGACGAAGGCAGTTCATCGCAGCTTGGATTTCAAAGTTGGAGGACGCGGTCAATTGACTGTAACATTTGGAGGTGCTTGTCGCTGGGAGCGCAGACACGAGAGGGCTGTAGTGCTAAGAAGAAAAAGAAATGAACAAAGCGTTCAAAGACAGGCTATGCCCTATGAAGCCTTTCCTTAACGTATTAAATAAGATTAATGCCGGTACGAGCCAACAAACAGAGGGCCCCATCCAACTAAAACGACAAATGTTTACCATACCAGAACAGTAATTAGCCACTTGTACAGAGAGATGTCGTCCTTGAGCCAACGCACAGAACACTATAAAGAAAAACGGCCAACGATTTCCTAAATGTACACCATGGCTCATACCTCACTATCTTTTCATCAACCAACAGAGCTTATAGCCCTTCGCGTGAACCATTCAAATGTTGATTAAACGTCCCGGGGAAGTACTTATTGCCCAATCGAAACCGATTGCCTCAATCGGTTTCGAAAAGTTTAGCGTTCCCGATGGTGTTTCAAAGCTCACACCAAGAAAATGCTCTACCGCCATTCACAATCAACTCACCATCATTCTCAATCATTGCATCAACAAAAGATATTTCCACCGAAAAAAGGAAAATTAAATAACCTTAAAAAAGGCGAACAATAAATCGAATATGATTGATGATTCATCTACTTGCCACTGGTACTTCCGCATCCCTAGCTGCCTTGTTCTCTAACAAGTCATTTAACCTAAGAACTAAACTTACAGCATAAACAACCCTCATCAGACCTTTTATTTGCTACTGATTCGGTGCATGGTTCACTTTTTTCCTGCCCATTACAGAATAACTGCAAATTGTCATAGTAAAATATAGAGGAACGGTCTGCATGTTAAGGAGCTGATATTGTCCCTTCTTCAATGTTTTGTGAATATTACTCCTTCGCTGACTTTCCCTTATTTCAAATTCGATTATTTCAAAATATATTGTACATCTGCTCATATTATTGTCTCGTTTCTAATGGAATGATGATAATTTATGGAAAGTTTTATTAATTGATATATAAGCATATGTACGATAAATTTAATAGAAGGTCAACTGTTCCCTATCCTACTGATTCTGAAAGGTCCATAGTTTTAATGGGTGAAGGAGGATATAAGAGGTTTATCTTGTTTGGACCCACTTTTATATCACTATAATTGTTTTTCACTTCATCAGCTAGTAAGTGACATCCGTCATGGCAGTCCCCATTTGGTCCAACAATATGCTTCTAGTGGTGTTTTCACTCCTTTCAACAGTCCTAGGAGTCCGATTTCGAAATTACCTTTCGTGCATTCGCCACATTAGTTTCAACTGTCACTTTCGCATGGAACCGATATTTTTTGGGCGGGATTTTTAATGTGGGAAAGGATGGAAAGCCGCAAAGTACTATGTTGGGGCTATACATAGGTTGGCAAAATTGTACGCCTCGATGATTTGTTAAATATAGCTACATAAGGTCCGATGCATGCGTTGACGTATTGTCGGGCTAAAGCTACAAATAATCCCTTGAAACAAACAGAGAGCCGTTCTTTCCGAAAAGAGGGTCATAATACAGGATCAAATCTTTTCAATACTCCAAGATAGTATTCTTGAGTGATCTTTGACCGCTCTGATCATATCTCCGGTGTACAACACCTTCTACAATAAAACAGTCAATATTGCCATAACTTTGCTCCGACTTTGTGATCATTTATTTTGTCCGTCACGGCTTAGAATATTTCCGATTTGTCGACTGTCGATTTGTTTCTGGATAATAGACATAAACATGTGATTCATCACCAATAATCATCTTCTTGAGTACATTTTCGTCAATTAAAAATCATTGCCATGTTATCCTAGGCGTTTTTTTTTAAGTGAAGATTCTTCTGCTTAGTGGGATTAATTTCGTACATCGGCGAATCATTCCCAAATTATCCGTTAAAATGGTCCAAAACTGTAGTTCTTGGTCTTTTGAGATCAGTTTTCAGTTCGCGTATACTCAATCGATGATCTCGTATAACTGCACGTCCGATATGTTTGACGTTTTATGATGTTAAAGTGCTGGTCGGTCGGGCAGAGCGAGAATGACTGTTGGATCATATGCGGCTATCTTAACGCCACTTGTAGCTTTCTTTTATTCTTGCTTTGTGAATACACTCCGCTTCAAATGTCTTATTCGTCATATCAATAGTTTTCGAGCTAGGGTTTTCAACGATTCAAGCAAAATTTGACGTAAATTCATTGATCTTGTTTTTCGGTTATTTTCAGTACTAAACGAAACCGGAAACCACGGCGAAGTCTATGTAAATACATACTCGCTATGTGCGGACTAGTGCGTCTCGAGACAAACTTCGGTATCAAGGGAGTTCTTGAAGGGTTTCAGTTTATATTTGTACCTAAAAGAAGGCGCTCGAAAGTTGGGACGCGGATATATAAAGATAGGCTCGATGCTTTTTGTGAGGAATCTCGTACCGTTCGCAGGAACAAGTATGCCAGTCAATTTAGCTGTTTTCGTTTTTTCAAGGTTGTGCTGAAAAGGAAAATGCTACTGATGTTATATGGAATCAAATAAGCATATAACAAATAGTCCAAATGAAGTAATTGACATTCTCCATCATTACAGAACCACAAAAGCTCCGAATAAAGCCTTAAAATCGTTTCCAATTAAAATGTTAAATGTAACCAAAATATTATCCTAACGACAATGGACGTGTGTTGAGCATATGCGTGAACAAAGAAAGTTGCAAACAATTTGGTCCACTATTACAGTAACGAATAAAGCGTCGGCCATTATGCAATAATAATTTTCAAAAGAAAAACTGGCAGTGAGGTTGAACAATTGTTGGATTGAATTATTCGCCCAGTAGAAAGTGGCGATTATAATCGCAAATAGTCGACTTCAATCAATATCGATTTGCTCATCGAGTGTGTGAAAGTGAAATGACAGCGTAATTGCAATCGATGTACTTAGAGTGAACCTTTCCATACGAGCATATGTAATTCCGTGCAATGGTAGCCGGTGCTGATGGCCACACAACGGGAAAGACGCGGCCCAGGGATCACCGTGTAGGTAAAGTGCATGCCATCGTGCTGGTACGGAACGATGATGAGAAACACTAGGAAGTCAGTAATTGGCACTTTCTTTTTTGCTCGTGGGAGATATTTGACCAGGCATAACTTCAAAACTCTTCCGCACCAATTTTTTTTTGGTTCGCGGTTTGCGCGTTTCCTTCATGCCAAACATCTCAAAATGGTGAACTCGGAAAATACAATAATATCCGGCTGATGTGCGTCGCGTTTTAATATTTTGCCATTTGAATTTCAAGTGGTCTGAAGATGGTCTGCAGATCGCAATTTAATTACACGCTCATGTTTCAATCCTTTATTTACATTTGGCAGTTGAACGAGCGCTCAAACTGATATTTATTGCTCACTTATTGATTTGTAAATAGTTGTGCCAGCTATCTGAGTTAATCTTCCTTGTCGGGGGAAAAAAACGAAGCGGCGGCCATCAATTATGCCAAGTTATCGTAATGTTTGCCGAAAAAGCACTTACTCCGGCGAACCTGGAAATTTGATGTTTTTTATTTAAATTTTTGTTTAGCATTCGGCGGGTGAGCTAATGGTATGTAAAGATTTCGGGGTTTTCGGCAACTGGCAAATGTAGAGACGATTTCATAATTTCGAGCTTGTGAAGAGTATTTGCACGACTTTTGTATAAATTGTCCAAGTTTCGCGGGAAAATTCAAAAGAAATGCAAATGAAATCTCTGAGTCTCGATGAAAACAAATTTATTCTAACTTTTCGCAATTGTTGAATGATTGTTGAGTGTGTACAGAATACAAATGTTGAACCGTTTATTTTTCTTTGACTCGAAAATTCAAATATTGTTGAATGGCAATGAAGATTGTCACCGGAGGGTCAAACGGTTGACCTTGAAACGTACCAAATAAGAAGAGGTATTAACTTTTCTTTGAGGAGTCGCATGGAACGCCAATAAAAAGTTATAGGAGGAAGTTCTGGTGTGCCACGGGAAGCGTAGTTCGATCCAGAATTAAGAATTCTTCAAATTAGCACGATAAATTCGGAAATATCCCTAATATTACAACTCTAGAATCTGTAGCACTTCCTGTTAAAAAATAAAGTCGGCAATGAGAAATAAAATTTTAAAACATTCATCAGTGGCCACTGTCAATCTGTATTCAAGGGGGCAATCAACCAAGAACGACATATACGAGGTGCATTCAATTCCAACTACAATTCTGATTTTTATTTGTTTTAATTTTTATTTTCTTGAGATTTACAACAAGTGGAAACACGTGCTTTATTTTAAAATACGCGCGCACTGGTTTTGAATGCGTAATAGATGCCAGCACTCTAGTAGAAATGGAGAAAGTTAAGACTGAATTTGACACTTAAAATGACGTTCTCAGTACAAAAGCAGCGTGTAATCATTAGTTTTGTCAATTGACATGGAGTTCAACACATTGTTATTAATCATTAGTTGACTGAGACATCTAGTTATGGTGTCATGGATATGTTCACTGTTCGTTCGTGGAAGCGAAAGTGCAAAAATGGCATAACCACATGTGATGACACAGCACCTTCCGGTCTGACGATATGATCGAGAGATGGGAAGAAACTGTTTTCGAGGACCGCCGAAGCACTGTGAAAAACAATTCCTCAAAAGATTTTTTGTGGTATTCCCGTGGTGTCAATGCTTACAATCCTGTGTAAGGACCGAAGCATGAGTGCCGCAAATGCTGATAGATAAATCACAAGGTGTTCGATGGGCGATGCAAAATGATTGGGAGTGTCTTTTCATCAAATGTCACAATGGATGAGGCATAGATGCGGAATTACAATCCCGAAACAAAGTGCCAACCTGCTCAACTAAAGCACGCAAACCCACGTACACCAAAAAATGTCTGACAAGTGTGAGGGCTAGAACCGAATGGTGGTCATGATCCGCGATAGCGATGGCATGATTCTTACACATTCTGTTCCAAAGACCACAACTGTGACAGGTGTATTCTATCGAGATGTTTTACAGAAATACTTACTTGTTTGATGCAAAAATGGGGGAAGTCGAAAAAGTAAACGTCCGAAGAAGGGTTACATGGGTTCTCTTTCGAGCAAATGTGAGGCTGCAGTTTCTTACTGTTCTTAATTTGCACTCTACTAACCGAGTTTTAAGCATTTTTTGTCCACCAATAGAAGACATTTCTTGCATACACACATTAACAAGCATATAGTGAAGTAGCAATAGTTCTCTGTGAGTATGGAAACTTGGCGACGTTCTTATGAAAAATGCTTACAGTTTAAGGTTTTTGGTAAACGCGGAATTTATGACAGTCAAGGAATGGATATGTAGACCCTTAAAATTTCAACAAATCTTTTGCTAAGATGAAATAGCTTCATTTCTTCCTTATGCTTCGATATAATTTTGTGCAATTTCATGATGATTGACCTTAAGAATTAAAGTAAACGACATGATCGTTTTGAATCAAGAAAAGTTCTTCTTCATTTTCCATTGTAAATATAACGGTAACATCGTCGTTGGGCATCGGGTGTTGGGCAGCAACAATGTCTACCGTACGTGACGTTAACAACAACGGTCAAAGATCAGGTCCTTCAAGTATCGAATTCCAATAGCGATTATGCCGAAAGCGATTCCTGAAGCTTCCAATTTGCTTTCATTATTTTGCCCTACCAGTGAATTCTTTACTATAGATATTCACTCGTCATTCGGCTTTGTCTATAGCAAGCTTCCCGATTATATAAGTTTGGAGACCTCTGTCTTAGCAAACTTTTAAGTCATGGTTCAAGATTGCACAGAGCCCCGTAAATCCGGCTTTATCTCCACTTTCTAGATTCTGTGTATGTATCTGGCCTAAAGAATTGACTGAGAGCAACATAATATTTGCAAGCTGTACTTCAGATGGTTGATTATTGACAACTAACTTTGATGGTTGTGTATCTCGGCTTTTTACGCCGAGATACACAATCTTTAACCTGTTCTACTCTTTGACCGTCATACGTATTAAGTCGATTTGATGTGTTCTTTTTAAGCCCACGTCATTTGTTTGACGTCGTTGATTGTAAGTCCTTCCAGCTCAACGTCTTGTTGTTTTGGCGCAACGGTTCACTAAAGAAGTGGCTAGTGAGGCGTGTTAGAGCCACCTAGTGTTGAAACCAGAGGTACACAGGCCTGATCAGAATCACGCTTGGTCGCGATAATTTTCCCGAAGGTAGTAAGGAATGGAGTTAGTGCTGAGGAATACCTAGTACCTTTTTTAATGACTCCTTTTAATGACTCGGCATGCAGGGGGACCAACCAGCACCAACCGGCATTTTACAGAGTTTCTTAAGGGGATAGTGATCCTTCGTTACATTCTGCCTGCGCGGATCGGTGGACTTGGTCATTGATGTTTCGGAAGTATATGAGTTTGCATTTTTCGGCTTAGAATGTTAATTTTGAGAATAACTTATTCAGGGATTCTTCATGTGATGCGTTTGCTCCTTGGCCTTCAAAAGGGACGAGTTACGTATGTCATTCACGAGGAGGATTAAGTATGTCATTCACGTATAGAAATTACTCTGAACATGTTTCAGACATCTTTTTTCGGTGTAAGGTGTGCTTTCAGGAACGGAGGAAGTACTGCTAAACGGCTTAAGTGGCTCGCTTGAGGGGCTAGTGGCTCTGTTGGTTGTCAAGATACTACTTACTTCTTCTTCAAGAGAGGATTGACCGTTTACTCTTTAATTTTTTTTGGCTCAATGGCAACATTTCTCTGCACTGGCGGGTGTAGTTTATTCCATTTTCTATTCGTATGTCCGTTTTCAAAACATGTTTAGTTGGGTCGGACCTCTGTTTATTGAAAACTTGATAATATGACGGTCCGTAACGGTATAAACCTCCTTAAATACGTGAGGAGAGAGAACAACCTGCCTTTCAGCATGGACGTTTCCATTATGAGTGTCTCCACGTAGTTATTTTGGACCTTAATGTGACTTAACTCGATTTACGTTTCGATGGAAGATTCTCTTGAGGCGTTGCTTCCATCTAGACTAGTATTATTTAAGTCCGTCGTTTGATTGGTATGTTACCATATTTAGAGATAAGAGGAAGTTTAACTGGAGCGTGTGTATTTATCAGCTCTAAAATACATCAGGAAAGCGTTTGACCTAAATCGTCTCATTATTAATTGTTGTTTATTCGATTATGTTGTAATTTTATTTCAAGACGGTGGGAAAGCCGTTCGTCAAAGTTTGACCAATCTGCATTCTGGTATGATCGGCAAGTGCTTCAGGTGGGGATATAATTACCTCAGGGAGAAAACCTAACCTCAAGTAGTAAGTGGTGACGGTCAGATGATGCCAAGGAGCTACTACAATTTAGCTGACAGGACGAAGTTGTAGATGAGTGAGCTTCCTTGTTGAAATATGAGCACACATTTTAAAATGTGAGTTGTGTGTCCTGATAAGTGCTCGGCATTGAGACCACCTCTGATAATTACTTCAAGGTATCCCGACCCAACGGAGATTATTTGGTTTAGCTTAAGTGCTAGGGCATATCCAGAGTCACATGAGATATAGACTGACCCGAACAAGACTGAGCAAGACCGAGCAAGACGGAAATGGCATCTTCATCCCCAAGGTAAGGCGTGGCAAGAGTACAGGAAAACAGTATGATATGACAGTGGGCTTATTAGTGGTTTGATTATTGCGTGACAAAATGGCAGTATCTCTACGCTCGTCGTTATGAAAAACATTGTAATGTAGTTTGATGAGTTGAAATTTGGTAGCTGCAATTTGAAAAGACATGTTTCGTTTAGAAATACTAGGTATGACCTGTATTTCGCATATGTGTTCTCCAGTGAAGATAATATATTAGCGCTTTGACTGCCACTGGAGGCATTTTAAGTTTATTGCCATCGCTCTGATTTACTCAATTTTTAACATGAATGAGGTCGTTTTTTGCCGCCCAAATTCATGTAGAAATCGAGTAAAGCTGCTTTTTTCTCCCCTTTTGCTGAGCTGTGTCTAAATCTACCAGGATTCCAGGATACTTGGAATTTAGTCAAAAACGACTAAATCCTTGACGGTTTCTAATACAATCAGGCTTAACACGTTGCTATTCTGGGGCTGTTCATGTTTTTCGGGCTCCAAATAATGATCATCAATTTTATTTAAGACTTTAGAGTGCTGCTGTCTAGGCAGAAGTCTAGTGGAAGGGTCTCCATTGAAAATAAGTGCAGTAGGGCTCAGCTGTTGGAGACTTTTGGGTTTAAAGATGAACTGGCATTGTTTTCTCAGTGTCCGTTTTTGAAGACATTTACTCTGAGTTAGACGTACTCTGGGCGGTTTCAAAAATTTTCCAGCGATTTAATGGGAACAATATCATAAATAAACTTGTGGTGTTTAGCACTTCAAGTGGTTTTTATTCTTTTGATATTGAAAACTTTGGCACGTATTTTTACCATTCTTTGTCGAATTCATCGTTTAGGCTTCTATGTTGTCATTTTTGAAGATATTAAAAATGCTGTTTTCATTTAAGCTATTCTATGAACTACTTTTGGTTTCGTCATTGGTTTATTTAAGTCTTCATGGCATGAAATCTCACATTTTTATACTTGTTCCGCTGTTATCCTTGTTTCAGGTCAATGTTTTTCAACAACTGTCACCGTTTGATGAAAAGATATATGATTTTTGAAATTAATGGGGGACATGTTTAGAGTTAATTAAGTCGTCCTTTTGTACTTCATATAAGTTTAAACAGCGGAATTGTCCTTGCATCGATTAACAATGGCCAAACGCAGCACGTAGGATCTACAAGCTTCTGGTGAAGCTTGTCCTTCAACCAATGAGTGAATAAAATATTCAGGTTTTCCTGAAAAGAGTATACCTACCTAAAAAGAACTAAGGTTTCCAGGAATTTGTAAATTAATGATCCCGACATTTCGATGAAGAGAGTTCCGTTCCCAATGTGCTCATGCATACGCTTCTTGCGTACTCTTCCTGCGTAACTCTTTTGAACTTCTAGTTACACCTTTTGAACGTTTTTGAATTCTTCTACTTTTCTAAGCGATTAAGCAACTTCAGGAAAACTCCTTGATTTAATTCTTTGGTTTTTAGTTTCATTAACCCGATTTGAGGTTGTTTTTCTAGTTTCGTGACTACCAATTTTCAGTTCCTACGGAAATGACTCAAGCCATTATTCAATCAGGTCTGTGTTGACTGCGTTTTTGTCTTAAAAATGGACTTTTTCATATGTGGCGTCAAAACATGTTCTTAGGATTTGCCGATGGTCGCCGTGGTTTGCAATAATGCACATCTGTTTGGATGGGATACAGGACTCAAATGAAAAGTATCATTCAATATTCCTTGTTATTGTTCAAATCACTCTGAGGATCTGCTGCTCCGAATGCATGCCTCGGGAATTGTACGATCCTCCGCCAACCAGGTCACATTTTCAAATATTTTCTGTGAAGTGATTCAAATCAATCCTTCACCTGGTTCCACGGAAAAGAAAAGTGATTCGCTGGATCAAGTTGTTATTAATTTTTCATAAATGTAAGAAAAGTGAATATGCAAATGAATATCACCAAATATTGACCAATATCCTGCTCAACAAGTTTTTTAATCAGTTTTTAATCTATAATAATATTTCTTAAGACCAAAGGGCGTTCCGTTTTTGTTTTTAATAGTCAGCCGACCTGTTTGCATTTCACATTGGATATTACGAAATCGTAATATCTTCAAGAACACTCCAACATCATTTAGTGTGTAAATTGCCTCGACATTTCACTACATCAATCCAAACAACCGAAGAAATCTCGAGTGCTCTCATCTATTTCTTATTTAATTAGCTAATAATGTTGATAATGCTGTAGAGAAGCGGGTTTTAAGAAATGTTGTAACACATCGCCATCATCGATTGCAGCCGTACGAAGATTTATGGACGGACGAATGTGGGCAAATTAACGTCGCATTGGTGGTAGTGTGACTCTAATAGTTGAAATAACGAGTTCTAATTGCAAAAAGTCAACGCCTCGGAATTTCAATTGCGCATAAATAATTAAATTTGTAGCTAACATTAAGATATTCAGCCAAGTACTGAATACAAGAAAGCAATCTTAGGCTGCATTTTATCTTAATATCCTGTGTGGGTGTAATATCTATTAAGGTCCCAGCACTCTGGTAATTTATGCTTTGCGACGCTGGTTTCAGGCACTTCACTAATGAGAGCCTAATTGGAAGATTTCAGTGATTTAATGTTAAGGTAATGCGTTTCACATTATAAATGAGAAAAAATTCTTGTATTCTGACCACAATGGTCGTTAACCTCCAAACGTACTTTAACCTATAAGGACAATTTACAACGGACAAGAAAATGCTATTTTATCATTTCCATCATCACCAAGAACCAAACATTTGAAAATACTACGCGCAATCGTTCATATCTCACACTTAAGATACATTGGATGTGTTGCACTTTGATAAGTCCCCAAAAGTTTCTTTCATATGCTCCTCCTTCGCCCGTTCATGGACATGCCTACGTAAAAGAAAAAGACATAAATCACATTAATGCGTGGCACATGCCTGACATGCAAATCAGTATCAACTATTATACAATTCATCTAAAATCTTTCAAACGCCATTAACACTTTCTTTAAATAAATATTTGCAAGTTTACTGTCATAACTTTATTGTCCATAAACATTTTCGAGCAAGTTATATGCATATGAAATCTACATATAAAATGTTTTATCTGCAAATCATCACTAATGCCCTATCCAAATATTACTTTCAAAATTTGTTGGTATAGTCGACTATCAAAATCTTCAGGCTATGATACGATGGTACTTATGTACTCTATTAAATTGCTGGAATTATTTAGCACTTGCAAAAGTAGGAAGGATATAACAATTTAGATTTTATTGCAAGTGGATACAGAAAATGAACAAATTAGCTTGAAAAGGGATCGTGCAATAAATAATTTCTTGTTATTAAAGTTCCGCATCGCGTTTGAAATGTGATTGGATATTAATTTGTTTAATATAATTTGTAATTTGCATTTATTCAAACCAAGACGTCATTTATTTGATGCATACTCTGGCTGTAATTTAATAAATCTCTACGTTAAATTATATGAATGCTCTAGAAAACATTCTTTGTTGCGAGAAGACAACATCTTCGATGACGAGACTTCGTCAATTGTATTGTTGACAAGACGAATAATTTTTAAATTTTACTTGTAACAATATTTTCAAATCGAGAATAAAATATGCAAATTGCCTCAAATAGTAATCTTACATCATGCATTATTTATTGTTTTTATTCAACCGAGTAACTATATCCTTGTTGGTTGGCATAACTATGCATGGATTACTTCTGGGGCTAGTTGCAACTCTCTGGAGCTACAAGGGTGGGTCAATAAATCCTCAGAAAAAAGCTTTAAAACAATTTTTTTTGGTCAATTTTTTTTTTATTTTTCAACATTATCTCCTTGGAGCTCAATACACTTGGTTAGACGTTTCTCTAATTTTCTTAACCCGTCAGAAAAAAAAAGATTTTGGAAGGTCCTTAAAATAAGCATTTCTTTAATAGTTGGAAAACGTTGTCCAGCGAGCCAATTTTGCAAGTTTAGGAATAGGAAACAGTCACTGGGGGAATAATCTGGCGAATACTGTGGCTGATCGATCAATTCGAACTTTAATTCTTCAATTCTGTGAACACGGGCATTGTCCTGATGAAAGAGGATTTTTTTTCTGTTTAAACGAGGACGTTTTACTTTAATTTTTTCTTCTAGCTGGTTCAATAAAGATGCATAATACTCCCCTGTTATTGTTTTTCTTTTTTCCAAATAGTCAACGAAAATAATTCCACGTGCATCCCAATAAATCAGCAGCCATAACCTTACCAGGTGATTTTACGGTTTTCGCCTTCTTTGGACATGGTTCGCCTTTAATAATCTGCTGCTTTAACTGTTCTCTAGTCTCGGGAGTGTAGTGGTGTATCCATGTTTCATCTAAAGTCACAAACTGATGAAAAAACTCACCCGAATTACGTTGTATGAGCGACAACAAAGCTTTAGAGGCGTCCACCCTATTGCGTTTATTGTCGACTGTGAGCAAACGCGGCACCCATCTTGCCGAAATCTTGTTCATACCCAATTTGCCATGTAAAATAAAAATGACGCTACCTTTTGAAATCCTTGTACTCTCAACTATCTTACTCAACTCTAATATTTGGTCACTTCACACAATATCGTGGATATCATTAATTATTTCTGGCGTAGTCACCTCTACAGGAAGTCCTGAGCGTGTTTCATCCTTTCTTGATGTACGAACACGTTTAACTTCATTTAACCAGTTATAAATAGTTTCAAGTGAAGGAGCAGATGTTCCGTGAACTAAATCCAACTCATTTTTTATTTCTTTTGCTGTTAAGCCTTTTATATGAACATGTTTAATAATAGATCTGAACTCAATTTTCTCCATTTTTGTAATCAAACAATTTTTTTTCAATGCACCAGAAACACACAACAACTCAACCAATCCGGCTGAAACTTCGCAGCATACCTAGTCGGTATTCCCGCTGCATAAAACGGACCGCTTATAGTGCTAGTCACGACATCTGTTTAATTTTTTAAGGACTGATTGACCTACCTTCATATCTGCAGATATCCTAAAGAAAGAATTTTGATATAATTAAGATTCTAATAAGCTTCCCTAAGTTCCTCTCACATGCATTTAAGTTCGGAAAGCTAGCAATCGCAATCTCCCCTCTCATTTATGGCATAAATTCACAAGCTCTCTATCTTCCAAAGCTCTCTTAACTGCTAAATGGTAATATCAGTTCCCCGTGGTTCATGATGCACTATATTGTCATCACTTTTAAGTAGTAACGTTATGATCTTCTGTTGATTTTGCTATCGTCCTTATTATCGTTAGGTTTCAAAAACAATTTCTGACAACATTTCATTTCCGAAATGTATACTCGAGGATAGTTGAAGCCCGGAGATTTTTGGGAGCTCAGTTTCTTTTTACGATCGATTTGTAGAAGGGAATACAAGAAATGCATCTTGGTTACTTTTTAAATGCTTTTTCAACTTAATATAAACCTCAGAGAACTTTTTGAACTCAAAATTATTTTTGTAAATGTACTTTAATCTTTATAAGTTTATCTAAAGTATTTTAAAATCTGCGTGAGACAGCACTTCCATGCATAAAATTAAAGAGTTTTCCGGATTCTTCACTAACATATCGACCAATTTTACTCAAACCCATTTCACATTCCCCAATATAGTCTGAAAACCTAATTTTTAACTCCTTTCCTTGCTAGTTCATCGACGGGAAACGGCATTCGAGACGGATATAGCAGTTCAATACCTCTCCGTACAATAATATGTCTATGACATGTGGAAAACTAAAATTAAAGGCTAGGATAATAGAAGGATTTTGTATCCTGCGGTTGACAAGAGCTACATACATCAGCTGTCAAGAACACTTACGGTTGCTCCGAACGTGCTCCTCAATCCCTACCCATTGAACTTAATCATAGGTTCATATAGGTCATAATCCATTATACATATGTTTTTAAAAATTATTTAATTAACGATCAACTTTTTAAACTTTTCTTTTTAACTATCAAACTCAAATTATTTCAAACCACTCCGCATACTTTCCTTGTTAACATCAAACTTTTCTCTGCCAAACGTTTTTCAAAAATTTTCAATAATTTTTAACACACTCTGGCAGCAATTTTATTCGTGTTTTTCAACTGTTGTTCTTTAAATGTTGAAGGATGGAATTTTGTTCTTTTTCAAAGAGTTATTCTATGTAGTACCACAAAAAGGAAGGTCAATATTTTCGGATTGCATAGCCTGGAAGCCCTGATCATTTCTAATTTTGATTCTTTATGATTCCCAATTTTGGAAAATGTTTTCATTGTCTTTCAAACTTTTCCTTTGAAAATAGCACGATTAAGTACGTTTCGCGGTTCAAATCAAAGCGGGATATACTCAAAGAGACGTTCTGTCAAAATTTGTCAATAGTTTTAAGGCCTGTATAAAAGATTTGTAAGTTTATCCTCTAAAGCCGATACAATTTTGGCCAAAAATCTACTAAAATATACAGTACACACAGTTCTTCATATTCATGTGCATTAATAAAAACGGCAAACTTGACCTAGTACGAGTAAAACCCCCTTCCTACCCTTGTGAAAATTATAGGCAAAAATATACAAAATAGATCGGTTGAAAGAAAACTGTCAATACGGCGTTTTAATATTTACCATTCGTTGAAAATATTTATCGAAACCTCATTTGAAATTGACTTTTAAGCCAAGGTTGAAGAAATACAATAAATTTAGCCGTACAAGGACCAAATCATTTGCGCTCTAAGGTTGGTCAAGCATTTTTATTAGTCTGGCGCGAGCCTCTGTATCATGCACTTTACTTCTAATAAATTCTGTTTTCCACTAAAGTCTGCTGAAGTGCGTTGTCAATCTATTGTAATTGTCCCTAGTCATTATAAACACTTCCTTTCCCGGCCAATGTGATGGCTTAAGGTGTTTCCCAGGCCTTCCCGTCACAGCTTCTTTGAGATGTCAGTTGCTGCTGTAAGCTTTCGGTTAAGCTAAAATTTTTTGATTGACACTTTACGAAGTATTGATCACTATAGTCATTTACCGAAAATAAAATAATGGATTTATTTTGCCTTAGGCAAGTTGTTGCCCGGTTCCTGTGAAATGCCAATAATGCCACAACGGTCATGGTATGTGCAAAGGTTTTTTCGGTTTTTTGATATTGATTTGTGTCAACTGTAGATCACAAATCCTTGACCAAGGAGCGTTTTGAACATTTCACTATTGCAACTATAAGAAGATCACCTTGCTATTTGCATTTAAGTTTTTAAGGAAAAGTTGTAGGATACGAAGCAAGATGGAAGCCGATAATTTTCCAGGATGACAGAACTGCTATAGAGAGAAAAATCCATGAGCTAGGATAAGTGCTAAACTTAGTTGCTTGGGTATCCCACGAACAAAATCCCATCTTACACGACAAAATATTTAAGGATTTTTCCGTTGGAAGAATACTAGAAATGAAAAGTGGGTCCTGTACAAAAACTAGAAACGACACCAGATTGTTTGTGAATAAGATGAATCTCTAGTTCATTCTTCTAAACCAGCCTTGCATCCACGGGAGGTCTTATTGTCTGTTCAGTGGGACTCTCGGAGCGTAATTCATTGGGAACATTTGGAGCGAAATAAAACGTCAAATGCGAGCTTGTACTGTCAGAAATTGGAGCAGTTGCAGCAAGCGATAATTGATAAACGTCCGCCGTTAGTCAAGCGTTTCGGAGTCGGATTTTTTCACGAAGATGCGAGAAAAGACACAGCAGCATATGTCTATCGACAATTAACGGAGATTGGCTTCTAACTTTTACCTCACCCACCATAACTTGCTTCAATGGATTGTCACATGTTTCGGTCCTCGGAAAACTACCTGCAGGGAAGGGAATACATCACTGAAGATGATCTTCGTACAGTATTAGCAAATTTCTTCGAGGGTGAAGGAGTAGGTTTGTACAGGAGAGGGATACACTATTTTCCAGAACGTTGAAGACAAGTTATAGGCTAAGTTTCAAAAAGTTAGTGATTAAAATAAATTATTTAATTCAAAACCGAAAAAAAAACTTTTGCACACACCCAAGTTTAACCCTTTCAATACCAAATTAGGAGAACCTTGAAAAAAGTGTCTGTTTGAAGATCTTAAATATGTTATTTTGGTAATTTTTGGAAATTATTTTACGTTGATATCTGTTCGGTCACCGAAATTCAAGGTTTTACCTAATAATGAATAAAAATACTCAAACGCAGACTATCAAAACTTAAATTCGTCAATACTAAATTACAAAAGCACTCAAAGTCAAAGAAAACGGATCGAAAGAAATACAATTTGCAATTAACAAGTTTATTAGGACCTAAATTATTTTAAACTTGCAGTATAGAAATTATAATCAGACTGATTTGAGCAATGAAACTCGATAAAACAATTTCTTTCCTTCTTCAAACATAAATGCATATTACATTTATTACAATATTACGTCAACGAACGTCAAATATCTCAATTTTTGCGGAATACGTCGAATATCTTGAATATTGAAGATTGACTGTAACAATGTGTGTCAATGAATTTTAATTTTCAATTTCATTGGGGTTGGTGAGCCCCTCTGGATCGCATAAATCTTGTTATTCGTGACATGGTTTTAAAAAAATTGTCGGTAATATATTCATGAAAATATTCTGATGGGCTCATGGAACTAATATCTTTTTTAGTGATAATATGTTCATAGGTGGATGACATTACCACCACCAGTTCAGAGTATAGTTTCCTCCTCAGCTTCACTATCCGATTTGTCTTTAAGACCTGTGTCATTTAAAAACTAAGCATCAATAATAAAACCATCAGAAATATATAGCTTAAATTCAAAAACTAAATTAACACCATTTGTATATCGTGAGAACTTTTATACATTGTAATATTTACCAAAATTTTCGCCTATATATCATCATCTTAGCGATCAAACTTAATTGAACCTGGTAAAGACTAAATAATTCATTTAGTTCAATTATGAAAAAAAGTGTTGAAATAAATAAATAAGTAAACTCAGCAGTTGAGCACGTCACGACAACCAAGGCGAACAGAAGCAAGCAACTGACATTTGGCTGTCTACTAGGTTGCTGCAAATGAAATGGCCGATTTAGCAATGACATATAGTTGGCTGCAATTTTAGTGCATTATGTTGGCAAAAGGCGGCGCAAATGATATGACATATTGAAGTATAATTACTGCTACCTTAGTTTATGGAGTCATTTCTGTTTTGCACTTCATAGTGATCGTAAAAACAAAAAGAATCATCATGATCATGGAAGTGAACCAAAAACGACTACTTTTACTGTACCAATTTAAATTAGAGCATAGCGCAACGGAAGCAACGAGAAATATTAACAGCGCATTTGAGCCTGATACAGTTGGCGAACGAACCACTCGGCGGTGGTCCGAAAAATTTCGATCCGGAGATATGGACCTTGGAAGTGAGCCATGTGGACACCCAGGACAATGAATCCATAATGGCGAGTTGTATGCATTAGTGACCCCACCAAACCATAAATGATCTTGCCGAGAAATTAGGCATTCACAATTCGACAGTTTGCCACCACTTGCAACAATTGGAAAAGTGTAAAAGCTTGACAAATGGTTCCGCATGATCTTACCGAGCAAAACATGACGCGTCAAATGGAGATTTCAAATTGTGACCTACGATAAAAAGTAGATTTTATACGATAATCGTCGCCGATCGGCCCAATGACTAGATGCCGTTGAACCGCCAAGACACATACCGAAACCAAGCCTTCATCCAAAGAAATAATGGTAACTTTTTGATGATCTGTAGCTGGAGCTATCCACTATTCGTTCCCGCAACCTGGTGAAACCATCAATGCTGAGAAATACTGTACTCAACTGGATGAAATGCATCAGAAATTGATTGGCAAACGATCTAGGCTTTTCAACAGGGATAGAGTGATACTGCTTCATGATAACGCACGATCTAATGTATTGTGAACAACGGTTCAAAAATTAAACGAGTTGTGCTATGAGACTCTTCCTCCCCATCCATATTCACCAGACCTCTCATCAACAGATTACCATTTCTTTTAAGATTTGGATCATTTTTTGACAGGAAGGAGATTTAATAATGAAGCTGCTGTCAAAAATGCCTTCGAGGAGTTTGTTCGAACCAGAAACTCGGACTTCTACAAAGCTGGAATAAATGTACTTGTATTTCATTGGGAAAAGTGTGTTGCATCTATTGGTATCTCTTTTGATTAAATAAATTGTCTTTATAAAAAGTTGCAGCTGTTTAAAAATTTATTACTAAACCGGCCATTTCATCGGCAACAACGTAAAATTATCAACAGGCTGGCCAACTGATGAATGAAAAAACGAAACCGCGGCTTACTAACTAATAGTAGCGATTGATAATCGATGTATGCCTTAGTATCGACTACACAGGGCGATAAAAAGCATTACATTATCACGTAGAGCTGTACAGAAAGGCTTAAGCCAAATAAGATACTTGTGGAATGTCGATAGTAGTATAAAATTATAAAAGAAAAGGGATATGTATGAACACACGTCGGAGTTACATAACTGCACGCCTAAGAACTCCTTGTACTAGTAAGTAGGCGAGTACGCTCGTGCGCTAAATTTACTGAAACTTTTATGTTTATTCAAATTTCTGAGTAAAAATTTGGGAAACAATTCCAGAGGTGTTGTGAATCGTAACAAAGTACAATAAATAAAAAACGATTTAAAAACAAAAGGTTTCCATTACTAGTTCCTTAATAAAACATATGAAAAGTGTTTTTTAGAGTTTTGCTGACGAAGGCTTCACGTCATCCTGATGAATGGATTCGAAATTTCCAGAAGCGTTAGTACGCATTTTGGTTGGGTCTAAGGGTTCAAGATGTTTTGGCACTTGTTAATTAAAAAACATAAAAGAATTACCTTGGAATACGTGAAATTGGCAAAAAAATTCAATTTGCAAATGCTTTTGATTCGCATGTCGCTACAACGCTTAATAAAGGTTTAATGTCTGCTTTTGGAAATGGTCTTAACAATATTAAAACGGCCTTTCAATGTTTTTAAGTAGTTTTTTATACTTTATCTGCCATTACGTATGAAAAGTGCCATTTTAAAAACTTGCGTGCCCGCTACTAACAATCACTTACTCATAATTTATAGCTGGTTACGCTCAAATTGCCACTTTGTCCGTTTGCACTCAGCCAGGCAATTGTGATCGGGCAGCAGTTGGAGCTGTTGCGAATGGCATGAGACCACTCTTTGGCTCCAATTTAAAAACAACATTCCTAAAATTAAAGATATTTTGCGCTTGTTATGTTACACTGACTTGCCAGCACTGATTATTAGCAATTATTCCAACATGAAGCCATAGGAACTGCGTTTTCCATCAATAACAACTCGAAAATGCTGAATTGGCCATTGAACAAGGAGACCGACGCTATCTGCAATAACTCAAATAATTTTTAAGGAAATTTAAAAACAATACAAGTGCACTTTGCCGGAGTCAGGTGGTTGTTTTTGCTGCAAATATACTTCTAATGCGTTTAATTTGGACTGAAACAATGTGAATTGTCCATCAAATGTCCCATCGCCATCATCTCAAACGAATGAAGTTTCTGCATGCCATTCTTGGAAAACGCATTCGTAAAAGGATCCTTCCATCAGCCACACGTCGTATATGTTTCAGCGGGAAAGCCCGATATCAATGAACTCCGATTGATGATTATGTGATTCGAATTGTAATTTGCCAGGCAATTTCAACAATTTGCTTAGTTGATTTTATTTACAAAAGATTTCAATGCACGGTGTATGGTCATATGGCAATTAGAAGAGTGGATAAAACAAACGCGGATGTTAATTTAAACATTTTCAATGATTGCGACGTTTATGGAATTTCAACAACGAAAAAAACGTGTTGAAATATTATTTAAATTCTGTAGTAATAACGAGAAATAATGTTAAAAAGAAGTCGTGACAATTGAGATTTATGGTGAGTTCTGTTTATGTTCTTGGCCTTTGATGGGCGGGCAGATTAGATTGGGGCTTTGATTTTCAGCGTTTATTGTTCTGGGTTTATAGCTCAACCGAGCATTATATCGCAAGGACACGTCGGATGCTACCTGCGTAATTATTGGAAGCGTTATGTCGCTACGAGTCGTTGATTCGTCAACAAGGAAATTATTTATCATTACTTAGCCCGTCTGGATTCGATTGAATGAAAATTTCAATTTAATTTGAGTGTTCGTCCACCGTGAACAAATTTTTTTGAGCCTTTGATTCGCGTAAGATGTTTACGAATCATGCTATCAATCAACCATTCATCCGTGCATCATATATCAACAAATTGCATCCTAGAAACGGATTAAATTAACAGAAATATCACGAGAATAATTCGATGTTGGCTTTTGATTGACAATAAACATTTTGTCGTGCGCTTAGGCACAACGGAAAACTTAGCATTCTAAGTGGAATTCAATTTGATCGTCATTTCAATATGAATTCAATCAATTATCCACGTAATGCGTGCATGAACTTTTTCTGAAATTTTAATATTCATACCGATAAGTGCTGGTCAATTTAATAGATCGTGCATGTATATACTACAAATTAACATTTCTACACATCAAAACAGTTATACGATAGAAATCCATAAAAAATTTCTTAAGAAAATTCAAATCCAACATTCTCAGGAACGAGATAAATAGAAATACAAATTCCTGATAAATTTTCTTTATAAACGGAAACTTTCGGAATTCAAATGCAACGTGAAGAAAATGGAATTTCTAATTCGATGAGTCACCAGTGCTAGAAGATTGAAAATTTAAAGGATTGCTCTTTTTAACAAGTATTGGCTAAAGTGAGTTAAAGGGTAAATTAATCGCATTGAAAATTTTTTAACCTAAAAAAAATATCCCAAAGAAAAAAAGGCATAGCAAGATTGAAAAATGTTGCAAATAGTAGGCTTTATTTACATAATCACTCATGAGTGAGAAATTGCGCGGAGTGGAGAAATAGTGGCTCTAGTAATGCAGCAATTACTTTGTCATCTTCATGCAAAAAAATTGACACACAAACTTTCATCAAACACAGAAGTTAAACTCATTTTTGGTCTCCAGAAAAAGTCACGTCTAGTCTACCCGAACTCATGCTCTTGCTCTAATTGTCGATAGCTAGCAGCACAATGATTGTTATGACAATATTCAAAAGTTGCGCTAACGTGAAATAACGTCCGATTAAGTATACAACTTTGCTGATGGCAACTCACTGCAGGTGTCAAAGTTTGTAACACAAAGATGGCCGCAATAAGTTGTCAAAATCATATCACCTCTATTTGAAATCCTCGCATTTCATGCACATTTTGGACTTGTTTATGCGTCGTGGAAAAAAAGTCACATTGGTATATTAAAACCGGAGACATACAGGAGGATTCAGGCAACACTAGAACAGGACCAGTGATATTCACGTCAAAAATCGTCGAACAATCTTTGAAGCCGGGTATGGTAAAGACGAACAGTCAAGTTTCGTATGGTAGATTTATTTTTTTTTACAACTATCACTTTTCCGATGCCGTCACTGTCAATTTGAACTCTTAAGTATGAAAATTGAAAATTCATACTTAAGAGTCCAAGTTAAAATCCAAGATTTTAGCTTCGGTTGGACAGGATCAGTCAATAGTTTGAGCCTTTTCAAAATCTTGATTGCCTCTATTTCGTTATGTAAACAATTTGGCTCAACTCAGTCATCTTCACTACCGTTAGATTGACCTGTTCCAGAGAGTTGACACCAGCGTCGGCTTGAATATGCCAATGCTAAGGGTCCATATGTTTCTCTGAAGTTCTCCTAAAGTTAAGCCCTACTTTTCTAAATGTAAAGAACGGATTAATATTTGGCTTTCTAACTTAGCCAAATCATAACCTGTCTTCCTTTCGCGTAAAATCAATTCGCTCTGACATGTTCAGGAGGTTTGTTGGTAGCGTGCGGTAAACAAGCTGTATTCGATTCATATTGGTTAAAAGAATTTAAATCTATTGTAACCTGATTTCAGCCTCTGGATAATGGTTATCAAACGGCCTTCTCTATTAAATTTTTGAAAAGCTCATCTTCAGTAAACATGAACGAGTATCTAACGCTACCGGCATCCTTAGATGTCTTCTACACATTGCTCTTCGAGCGGAATCACTTCTTTAGACTACAGTACTTTAATGGTTTTCCTAAGTTCTTTATGAAATAAAAAACATTTTGAGCTGCAGGATATGAATTTGGTGAGGGGTTACATATTATGTGACAACCCAGCTGCAAGGGCAATGCGTTCTGACCGAAGTTTCTTTTAAGAACAACATGGTCTTTATTCAAAAACGTGCATTACATGTCATCACTGTCCTTTGGAAATTCTGGACACGGCATTTTTTAGTCAATCGTTTTATGGAAACTTAAGCTCTTGTCATTGTAGGTTGTTCCATTTTGCGTTGCGGAGTTCATTTCGGTCTCATACTTCTCGCAATTTCTGTAACAATATGTTTATATTTTTTTTTATAAAAAAAGGGGGGTAGGATAAATCGCCAGTCTATGAAGTTCTTCACTCATTTTGGGATTCAGAATTGTAGAATTGTTTCATCCAATCTCTGGAATAATTTGGTAGCACCACAGTGAGAACTATAAGGAAGAGATTGAAGATGAGTGGTGAAAGTGCTCCCCCGATCGATCATCATCATGTTGCCCGGAAATTCGTCTTCCAAGCGCTACGAAAAATTTAGCAAAACTAGAAGTAGTGGGAGACCTAGAAGTAATAACAGTACAAACAGTACCAAGACTTGTGGTACCGTTCAGAAAAAAGCTCTCAGGGAAAGTTCAGAACTACGGAGTAATACAATTACGGGGGCCACTAAGAACTGCTTGCAACAAAGGCGCATTCTCATGAGTATCGCATAGCAACTAACCAGGGCTAATACTTCAAAAAACTCTTAATTTAGCGGTATTCAACCAAAATAAGTAGAATTTGATTTGCCAAACTTTCTCTCTCAGGAAAAGTTTAGTAACTGTCCGAAAGTGAATAGCATCGATATCGGATGCCTAGAACAACAAATGTCAAAGTGGCATTTGAGGTCAATTGATTTCGTCAGTTGAACGACAAAACTCGCTGTACATCTTGAACCATGGATCAGATGGGAGCATAGCAAGGATAACTCCAGCATTTGTCAATTTCCAACGACGGAAGGGTATTTCAATATATAAAGCAAGTTAGAATATAATTTAGCGCTTTTAGCCAAGTTGACAATGTACAGACAATGCCAGTAGACAATGTATTGCGCTTATGTTTTGCTTATAAAGTTTTCTCATACAGATGAGCGTGAATTCTTTTCATAGAGTATCACGTTAATCTTGACTTATTGGTGGGATTAATTTTACGTATGGGAGATACTTGAATTGCAAGGACCATCTTTGACAAATTTTTTGGTAAAGGGAACAAAGAAGAGTTCTTGCTATAGGTCTCATTTGATATGGAATGCGACTTCTTAACACCGATTAATTTAGATTGTTGGAAGTGACACAGAAAGGACTCCATTCTGACTTTTGGAGTACTCATCACAAAATATGCCCGAAGTATTTTGTGTATCTTATGTCAAAAACTCGCAGTAGTACGATTATTAGTAGTTGCATTAGTGTAGCAGCAGTAGAAGGAGTAATAGCAGTTGTAAAAGTAGTAGTAGTAGTAGAAATAGTAGAAGTAGTAAGTATACGCAAGTGAATTCCATAAGAATCACTTTTTGAAAGCTATTATGCAGTTTTACAATCCCATATCCTTATATTAGAATAAAAATAAATATAAATTACCTTGCCTAAATAGAAATAGACAATAATTTATCAAAGAAAGTTGGTTTATTGCTCAAGGTATTGTATGTATTTTCTATTAAAATGTATATACTGTTGGATACGTTCAAACCAATTGTCAAAACAATTTTTCAACGCCGTTGGAGAAACCTTCAAACCATTTATTTTGGGCGCTCCAACAACTTCTGTGGATATCGAAAATCGTTATCCATGCACTTTTCCTTTAATCTAAGGGTACAAGAAGAAGTTATAAGGTGTCAACTCAGGATTGTACGGTGGATGACCCAATAGCTTGATGTTTTGACC
This sequence comes from Stratiomys singularior, assembly GCA_954870665.1. Taxonomy (NCBI): domain Eukaryota; kingdom Metazoa; phylum Arthropoda; class Insecta; order Diptera; family Stratiomyidae; genus Stratiomys; species Stratiomys singularior. The sequence continues at coordinate 156,875,368 of OX940878.1, read as the reverse complement.
GTTGAATAAGTCTGTTGTTTGACGAGATGTGAAACAGCAATGCGTCAACGTTGCTGGTTTTTTTTTTGATTTCCCCAAAAACTTCGAACAAATAAATGATTGTGTACCAATCAGAATTGACCATTCCATGATCCTCTAGTGTAACTGTTCACCCATGACCAGTTATTTCCAAAAATTTAGATGGCTATTTGATTCGCAATTCTTCTTGCACGTTCAACTTTTGTCGGGTTTTGCTCGTCTTGAAACTCCGTCACAGTCCCCTGATATTTTGTTTCGGGCTCATACGCACAATTCCATCATCCGTCGCATTCGTCGTGAATATGTCTTTTGAAGCACCATCTTTCTTCACACCAATCGACACGAGTATTTTTTGAGTTACTGTCAAATTATGTGGGGTTCAAAGTGTACAATATTTTTCATAGTCAACTGTCCATGTAATTTCTTTTGCATGCTGGTAGAACTAATTCCCAGGAATGCCTCAATCTCACGGTATATAACATGGCGATCTTCCATTATCAATTTTCGGACTGCATTAATGTTTTCTGGAATGATCACTCATTTTGTACGACGTGTACGAAACTCAATAGTAAGTGAAGGACGACCACGATTGAATTCGTTCTAATAGAATTTGAAAGTTCTTATAGATGGAGCTTTACACCAAAAGTCAATTTAAGTTGGTCGATGCCCTCATGTCTTTAAAAACCACATGCTAAGAAATGTCATGACATGAAAATGACGAAACAATAGTGTTGCCATAGGCCGAAATATAAGTAGCAACACTCGTATCATTCAACCATTTAATTTTTTATCACAATCCAGTACTCCTTTTACTCTTTTTTAATTTAGTTTTACGCTTTTCCGGTCAAATTAAATTATTACGTTCATTTATTTTTCGCTTTCGTTTCCTATAGTATATAGCGGAATAATTACATGATAATAATTAAAGAAAGTTTGCCAGTGGCTTACATTCCAGGGACAGAAAATTGAAAGATTATTTACACAACATTGGGTAGCTTGTGCTCAGTTGCACGCGAATAAAATGTTCTTTTGAACAGTAAAAGTGTTTTAATTATAATAATTTAATTGGATTAATTATGGAAAGATTGTAGGCAAGTTAAGTGCGTAAAGCAAGTGCAACATATAAAAAAACCAAAGAAAGCATGGCGCTAGTTAGGAATTTCTTAACAGTATGAGTGTGACCGCGATTAGTCAATTTTTTTTTCTTGTGAATAAAAAAGGTTTCTTTTCAAAAATTGTTTTTCAATTCGAATTGATTTGCTTTGAATGCGAAAGGATATTTATGATGTGATTGAGGCAAGAGGATGTAAAGGTTTCACGTGATTCTGGCGTGATTCTGGCGTTGCTTTAGAATGAAACGTTTCTATTTTATTTTGCTATTGCAGGACAATTTGTTCTTGCCTTGTTGCTCCTTTGAATCTTTTTTCGTTGCCCTGAATGACGTTTATTTTCACCTTAGCTGCTTCCAACGCGTTTCCGGGGTTCAGCTTCAATGGTGTTTCCTTTTTTATTGAAAAAACAATGCAGCGTATATAGAAGACTAAGTGAAGGATCAAGCTTGACAGCAACATGGGGTTGGGTTCGAGCAGGTAGAGCTCAGAGCTCGAGTGCCGATACGTTTGCTCGTATTTGGTTCGTGGAGTTTAAAATTTGAACTGGGAACCTGGATCAAGGATGGAGAAAACGGCGCTGAAGGCTGGCACCAGTTGTTTGTTGCTGTTTTATTCTTCGGATTTATTGTGTGAAACCTCTATAATTAAATCCAAAACTCTGATTGCTACCCGCTGATAAGTTTGTTGTTACCCCCTTAAACGGAAACAACAGAATCTAAAAGCTATTTGTTTTGATAAAGAGCAATTTACACTCAACACGAACGGAAGGTTTGATTATCTGAATAAACTGCGGCCTACAACTCACAAACTCGGCTTCAAGCGGGCATAATTGCAACAATATAACCTACCAAAGTCCATTCCCACGTAATGACATTAAAACGTTTCCAGTCAAAGTCAATAGAATCTAAAACAACAATCCATAAATGTTGTTAACCCATTGCGACATATTTATACGCGATTCTAACATGTGAAATTCCACTTGGTAATTCGTTCTCCGCGAAAAGCCACAACATAAAAATTTTATGAATGTACGCGACCATGTAGGTTTCAACGTACGTAGATACACACACGAGTGGATCCAGTATAGCCAATAATATCTGAAATATCTTGCGGCTAGTTTTGTTACGAAATAGTAATAAGACCACTTCAGCCTAGCTTGAACATAGTAACATTGCACAGTTGTAAATATGTAACCACCTGTAGATGGATTTCATGTGCGTATCTTCGCGAAGGAATAACAGTGATGATGCGAAAATTGCGAGCCGGCTTCAATTTCGCAAGCGTCAAATTAGGAAAGTATGTTAAAACTTTTCGACGACCAATTAACGTACCCTTAATCCTTGCTCGTATGCGAAGAAAACACCACGAGAGAAATCTTTCCGAGATCGATGCACGATGCTGGGAGCTCGATGGTCGCCGATGGATACTTTCAATTGTGCAGTAGCTTTCCCACATGACTGTATAAAAGATACCTGAAAGATATGCAGTATGAGTCATGTGAAATCTTTGAAAACAATTTCCAAACATTATCATTGTTTTAGATTTTCCCAGGCATTTTTGCCAAGCCCGGTTCATAGTTCGTCCATTGTGAAATTTCCTGAGGCCATGTCAAAACTTATGCAGATTTTATTGGTTGGAAGAATATGTGGAGTTGAGGCTACCTTGGGCCAGGTGTAATAAAGTGCAGTTGGGATTTTTTTATTTTGGATATTGCGAAATCAAATGTGGAGGTTCATAGAATGCAGAGAACAAATAAAATCATAATAATAATAAGAAATAATAAGTATAATAAGAAATTTCAACAGTTTCAAATATTTTGAAACTGTTGAAATTTCTGAAAAGTTGAAAAGTGAAAAGTTGAAAAAATGAAAAGTTCTTAAAAAAAATTATTTGCATTGAGAAGTACACACTTCCCTTGAATTGAAGTAAACTTCATTTGTTAAAAAAGTTGAATTTTGAAAATTTTTTTTTCTGGTAATTGATTTTGATCCTGACAAACCTGATCCTGACAAAAATTGACAAACTGCTATTGAAGACCGAGAGACCACAGTCAAAAATTGATTTTATAACGTGGGGTATGGTTAGGCTTGAAGATCTACGGGCTTACAGGTCCACCATATAGTTTAAGAATTAGTGACGAATGGTGCTTTCTAACTGTAAACACGGTGAGAAGGGACACGTGACGTGTGACAAGACATCGCAGGCAGTCGAGCTACACCGCTAGCACGGGATCCATGTCAGTGTCTGAAAATTTTTACGCAAATAGTTCGTTTCATAGTGATTCTTTTCCTACAGTGTTGTTTCAGATAGTAATTGGTGTACATATTTTCTTTGCTCTTCAAAATTTCAGATCATTTTCTGAGCTAGTTTTAACATTTAATCTACTTACACCTGCTATGGGTGAAAATTCCAATATGTTCCTTTTAAAAGAAGATCTTGTCAAGATGTGCGCTGGGTCATATGTTACAAAATATGTTTAGTCAAGATGTGAGCTAAGTTATATTTTATGGTTATAGTCTACAAATAAAGGATAATGTCTGAAAGATACATTTGAACGATAACAACATGTTGAAACCATGTTGTTCCTGTTGAAACCAGAACTCCCCTAATTGCTGCTTTTCAACAACTAAATCCAACCGGAGCTGCAGAAAATTTTGCAACATTGAAATATAACGTCCGATATTTACAAACACGCCTTTCTCTTTCAAGAGTTACGAGCCTATATTGCCAAATTATGATATAGCACACCAAACCGTAAATATAGGAGAATTATACGGTCTTCTGTGAACAATTCGTAGATTTTTTCAGCGAAAATTTTCTTTATTCACAATCCCGCATAGGCAAAAATATGCTCCGTCGCTGCTGAAGAATGCTGCCTCAGGAGGGATCGTTACAAGAATTTCTGCGAGTAGAACGTGTTGGCGATTGCTCGTGTGATCCTCTCACTAGCTCAACATAGATCAATGCAATGGATTTTCGATAGCCACATGTATCTTTTCTTAGTGTGCTACAACTTTTCTGCAGCACTTCCCCCTTAAAAATAGCGACATGAATAGTATACACATCCTAGAGGCATTGTTCACAGCCCACATTCGTTCGATAATATTTCAAATGAATCGATATTCAAATGAAGGACACCTTCCAGGATTGTATCGAAATATAGAAAAGTTTTTTGTTCCGAATTTTCCGAAACTGACTCGTAAGCGCCTCATATGGCCAAGTTAAAGTCACCCAGGTGAATTCAATTGCTTAGTAAGTGTTTGATTCCTTGTTAAAATCAATATTATATGCGAGGAGTTAGGGGCAACACTAACTTAAGCTATATCCAAAAATTATTGTTTATGATTGGCAGACAGAGGTTACTTAAGCCTGTAAGTTACAGTTAACATAACCCACAAGTACTGCTTGCCACTAACTTCGAGCTAGGCCTTACCAGCTGATGCTGTTTGAATAGAGCTCCTCCTTAGCTCTTCTTTGTCTATGCTACACGCGACCAAAGCAAAGACCAAACTTTCTGAAAGGGTTCGTCTCGGCCTTTTACAAGACGTAACCTATCAAACCGTAATCTATATAAGCTTTACCTATCTTTCCCCACTACGCATGTCAGCTACAAAGTTCTAAACTATTATGGTCGAGTACGCTAGTAGGTCCTTTTTACACTTCAGTAAAGACAATGAGTGTTATTTCTCTGGCAAAAACCAACAGCAGGCTCAATGGAGGCGTCTCAGGCTCAGGCTACATTCTCCTTTTCTAGAGCATGGATACCCAGGACCGAACCGCCCAAACGCTCTTTGCATCGCAATCATAGATCAGTTGTTTTCATCAAACGCACGTACGGAAAAGTCACGATGTACTAAGGTCAAAAAACATGTTCGGTAATAAAATCGGGGTGTGAGTACAGCCATCGTACAGCCTCTCCTGTAATCTTTATTGCCAAGAATATGGTGCTTATTTGCGATATGTAGTATTCATATTGCAACAGTAGACGGTTCTTATCATAGCCTCAGAACATGCAGTGTTAACACTCTCGGGCAGCTGCCCTCAGACAGAGATAGAAAAAGCGTAAGCAATTGTATGTTTGTATTGTGACTTCACGTTAAATCTTTCCTGTTTACGCAAAAGTGAAAGACAGTTAGATAGCAATACGAATAGATTTTATCTAATTTTGGTCGAACAGTGTTTGATTAAGAGTTTGTCCAAAGTGTTGTGTTGTATTTGCCTACATTTTGGAAGTGAATCGGTTATTTCAGAAACCACCTAAGTGCGTTTTTTTTCACGTTTCGGAAAAGTAAAACATATTAAATTTTGCAGCTTGAGTATAGGTCTAGTCTTCTTCAAATATTTTTTAAACCAAATCAAAAACATGCTTTTGGAATAAACAATTTTTTTTAAATATACATAGCTTAAGAACTATATAATGTAATAGTAAACAACTAAATAATACCTAATTTTCACCGAAAACTCGAGAAAACTAACAATTCAGTGTTAGGTAACCTGTGAATCAACTGTTACTGTATTCTGAACCATATAAACAAAAGCCTCCAACCGTCACGAGTGAAATTTACCGCAGGAAGAACCTAAGCGACTGCGCTTGGGTTCTTTCTGAAATAAACGAATTATTTTCAAGGCTGTCAAATAGTATTGCTGATATGGAACATAAGTTATTTCTGCACTAAGAGATGTATTTACCTTTAAATTGTACAGTACCACCAAAAAAACATTTTTTGATATTTTTTCGCGTATGTGGTTTCTGAAATAAACGATTCAATTACACTTTGGTTATGGCCCAAGAATATCCTTGAGACTTACCAAAACGTACCTTAACAGTGGACCGTCCTGATAGTATTCTGATCACGTTTAGAAAGATGTCGCGATAAAGAGTTTAGTGTTGATGTCCAAAATTTTTAAATAGATTTTATGTAAACAATGTAAAGGCCGAAATACAATACTACAAGACGATGATGCGAGAGCGCGACGAGAGTCTCGCAGCAAAAGTCAAGCAGTTCTCGTAACATGTATTTGTATACAACAACGTACAATGATTGCGCTGCGTCGATTCGAGGCGAGAAATATTCAGTAAAACGAAAATTCCTCGCAACGAGTGCGTGACGTTTGTCAGATGCAATATGGCGCGTAAATGAAATTTTCAATTCAAACGCCTTTATTACTTTTTAACTACGAGGGTTATTCGGAATGAGTTTTAAATGAAAATTTCGTGCATCCTTGTTGAGGCTATTATTCGACAAATAAAGGAAAATTCCAAATTCAAATTTTTAAAAAATCAAAAACAATTTTAATCAAATTTCATTTGAAACGTCACCAATTTGACATTTGTCATATGAATATTATGCTTCCTCGCATCGCGTGCATTGTAAATTGAATGCGTTGCGCGACGACGAGCGAGAATCGCATCGCGTTCTAGCATCGCCGTCACGCAGTATTGTGTCTGGGCCTTAAGGACACTTCAGCTTAATAAATAAACAAAGTAAAGTCGGTTTCTACATTCTAGCTAAGACTTCACTAGTTAAATTTTTATTAGTTTGTGCATTTTTCTGATATCCTTGAATTATCTTCAATTCTCCTTGGCTTGAATTAACAACTCAAGGAAGATGGTAGGCTGGTATATATGTTGTTCAAAACAAATTTGCAGATACATGAAATGATGAAATGGCTTTGGTTCGTCTTAAGACCTATGGCAGCGTTTAGGTAGATAAAACGATGAAACGGGCGTTTAAGCGAAAACGTTTCACATATGAATTATGCAGACCGTCGCTATGTCTCTCCTTTCTTTCTGTTCAAACCAATTGTTTAAGCTTTCCTGTACTCTTGACTAACAATATTAAAAAAATTAAATACACACGTTAATCGAATGGAATTTTAATTCGAAAACAAACCAAACTATTGTGTGGTTGAATTGAAATTGTCGGTTTTGGACATATTAGAAAATATGTAAATTTTTAAATAAAAGGTAATATATTTAATCTTGAAAAAAGTTACCATTGGCATCTTTGAGTCGTTGCCAACGAGTTGGTAAACAATATATTCATGTTTGATAAAAGTCTCTATCTCGCCAATCGAAGAAATTCTGTAATGCTACTTCTAAGTACTCGCGGTTGGTGAATTGTCGTCCTCGCATGAAGTTATCCATCGCCCGGAAAAGGTGAAAATCTAATGGTGAAATGTCGGGAAAATATGGTGGATATTGTAAAATTTCCCAGCCTATTTTCTTTATGGTGTCCCTGGTGAATGCCGCTGTATGTGGTCGTGCGTTATCCTGGAGGAACAAGACTTCTTCTCTTAATTACTGACTGCACATTTCAGCTGTAATGCTTTGGCCAGGTTCAATAGTTAATACCACACGATGCCTGTTTGATGCCACCATACACACAACAAGGTCTTCTGGTGATGAAGGCTTGGCCTTGGGATAGTTCCAGGAGGGTCGTCTGGCGATAACCACTGATACGTGCGTTGGCGCAACGAAAACGATTTCCATTCGTTGCCCAACAAGAGCTAAGTATATATCCCTATACACTGTTGCATATGTTGTATTCGGTGAGTTGATGAGGAACCCACTGGTCAAGCCGTCATTTCTTTCGCAGACGTCAAAGATGGCGATTTATGGTGCCTTGACAACGGCGAAATTTACGCTTAATTCACGCAAAGTTTGGCGGGGATTGTCCTCTATGTCGGCAAGAAGCGTGTCATTTATCCGAAACATCACTCCACGATGATCTTCGTCTTCATGGTGGTCATCCCCGGTGCGGAATCAGGCAAACAATCTGTGAGCTGTACGTTCTGACACAATATGGTTTACAAAGAAAGGTGGAAAGAGCTCAAGAGTTGTGGAAAGAGTTCCAACACGCGTTCCTGCCGTTCCTCGCCAGGTGCCAACTTCGAAACCAGCTTGAGCTCTTTCCACCTTACTTTGTAAATATGAAATTCATTTTCGAGGTATTCGACAAATTTGATCAGAACTTCCGCACGCATGAGTCTTCGCTGAGGTAGCAAGGGTATAAATAACTTATAAGTTCTAAGTGAAAATGGATAAATTGATCTACCAAAAAACTTCTAGAATTAAACCATATCGTCTCCAAATGCGTTACATATCCTGCGGGCAGTCATTGCTGTATATGTCTCTAATTTGAACTCGTAGTAGAGAGCACAACTTACTTTTACAGTTTCAACGACCATCTTTGCACTTCAATATTTTCGAAAAGACTAAATACATTTGAATCACACTCGTCCTTTTTTTAATGGCCGCCGACATCCCTTTTAAGGTAGGTAAACGGATTCCGGGAAAATGACCTGACGTTGTGGAACAAAGAGGTATACAGATGAGTCATCCCTCAAACGACACTTTCAATGCAACCACCCAATAAAATCGAAATATTATCCTAAGTGAAAAAAAACCTGCAATAAACAAACTAGCGTTTTCCAAAGATCAAATCAATGAAAAGGACGAATTAAAGTGAGCGGATTGTGAGTGAGTGAATTGGTGAGATTTCTAGTTCAAAGGAGTTAGAATTATCTCCATGTTAGAATTACCTCGTTACCTGCGAAATTTGACTCAGAACTCAATGGAGACGGGTAACGATGGACGATGAGAACTTCAGAACTCAATGGAGAAGGAGCTAGACTCAATGATTTTTATGTCGTTCCATTGATGTTGATAAGGAAGCACACACTTTTGACTGATTGGGGTTGATATTCATTATACGTCAAAGAGGTTGTCACGAATAAATTTAAAATTTTAAAGTGTGTAATATATGAGGCTCAACGGGGTCTTTCTACTTTCAAATATGTAGGAGCGCTGAATTTGAATAACAATGACGAAAACTTTAAGCTTTTAAAGTACTAAACCCTTTTTCTCTGTACTGCACCAATAGAAAAAAGGAAAGGTCTTATAAAGGTTACAAATACGCTCAAGTAATTTACATTATTCAAAGGTGTTCGGTTTGAATTCCATTAAACTTTCAACTGAAACTCGTGCAAATAATTTCTCGTTCAAAAGTTCGAAACCTTTCACCTTAAATAACGCATGATGTTAATATAAATTACAGAGATTACGATCGAAACTACCTTTTTCGCGGTAGACATGCATGGAATGCAAACATAATTGTAATCTTACCTAGTTGAAAATTTCAACTTTTACAAGTTAACGATAAATCAAGTTACAATTACGAGACCTAGGGTAAGATTAATATGGAGAAAATCGGTTTCTGTTGTGTATTTGCTTGACTATTATTCAGGTTGCTTCCTTTAAATCTACCGATGAAGAATGAGCTCGTCAGTGTAACATACGAAGATATTCGATTGCCCAAGTATACTTGCTAGCTGTGATGAGGCGCCCATTGCTGGTTGACTTCGCTAACTATGCGAATATTTGCAATTAGCCTAAATATCACCTGGAGAGCTCCCACATTAAAACTGTACTGTAAAAGACAGTGAGCCTGGGCCTATTCAGGAAGAGCAGTCGAGACAACAGTGTTCAACCATAAATAACTTTGCGTAGAACCTTTTGTGGTACTTTTTACACATCTCAAGCTAATGATTACATCTTTGTTAAGTGGGTCGCAGAGTTCATGCTTGCTTTAGTTTCTGCGACTTAGACTTAAACATTTTGCACATCTGATTTCAAATTACTGATTCAATGTTAGCCTTGATATATTTTTAACGAATCGGAGATCCATTGAACATTGTAATAACGTACTGCAACCTGAGAAAGTCAAACTTTTTCTCACAAAAATTGAATAAGTATCAAACCATCCCCTTTTCTGTACTATTCGTATTCGATCTAATTAAAATGAAATAAAAATATTCCTAATGAGTTGGCACACCACCCACCCATTCAATCAAAACTCAACTAGTTTTGAAGTTCACATATCTCTGAAGGAGTGGCAAAAAACAACGACCGAGTAGTTGAAACGTAATTTTGTCTGTGATCTCCATTGTATGCTCCAACAACAATTGAAAGAAAAATTCAAAATATTTTACACTATCATGTATTAGCCTCAAGGGTATAACAATAAAACAGGATACATTCCCGTGCGAGCGAAATAAACCAACAACAATCTAAACATTTTCAAAACACAAACAGGTCGAGGGTAATACAACTCCTCAGGTTCAATAAGTTCAATAAATATTTGTTTTCTGCAACCTACGCACGCACAATATTATTTTGCAAAATCGACAATTGGTTCATAATCAAAATATTTTGGATGTTAACTAAAAACTGATAAGTTTCCAACAATCCTATCAGAAATTCAATTGCACTTCTTAATTGTTATTTAATTGCGTTGCAGAGGAAAAAAAATGGAAACGTATAATTATACAACGTATATGGACGCGGGATGTTGGATGATTACATAACTCCACATATGCGTTGTTGGTTGACTTCTAATAATTGAAAGAGTCAACATTAATTTGCATACCGTTTATTGTTCCCAGGTAATTAAATGCGAACTTTAATTGAAAGCGATGCAATAATGACATGATTTCATTTGCTATTATATGTATGATGGCAATTGATTGTACGATAATGAACGAAATTTAGTTATGCAAAGACCAAGGACGTATTCCCTACAATCCAATGGTTTTACATTATATTTGATACGTTATATTTGATTATATTGATCGAAGAAGTTCAATACCATTCTGCTTTAAGGGGTTAGGCCTACCTAGAGGTCGGCAAAATAGGCATTTTTGGGATTTTTTTTCTAGAAATACTACAAAATAAATCGAGATCCAATTAAGGATATTTATTATGTATATAAACGGCTAAAAAAAATAAATTTTTTTGAAGAGATTCATTTCAATATGGCGGTTGTGCAGCATTTTTGAAATTTTCAGTCATTTTCCGATGTCGTCTTCGTTTTTTCAAGGCTCGCGGCGGAACAAACAGTTCGTGTATCTTTTTGATTTCAATTAGCCAATTTGTTTATTTTTTCTATTTTATATACCAACTTCTAGAGAAATACGTAGGTTTTTTTTCGATATTTTAATTTTTGATCAAATGGCGCACTTCCAAAATGAAAAGTGGAAAATTTGCTCGAAAAATCATTAGAAAATTGTTAATAATAAAACACTACGTACCTCTACAAACAATATATTTTTAAAAATATTTTCAAGATTTAGATAGAGATAAGATAAGCCCATTGGAAGTTTTGAGTATTTGAAAATCATGAATAATTTTTTCATACCTTTAATCAGCGATACCTGCACCATACAATTGACCTTATAGGCTATCGTCCTGTTCTTGTTTTTCTTTTCTGCTTGATCTTGAAGCGATCCTAGCTTCTTTTACTCGTTCAGTCAGAGATATCTCTGCATGATTTATACGCTCTTTGTCGATTTCCAGGCACATTTTCTAGCTTCTTGGTGCGATTTTCAAGTCCGTTGCCTCCATAATTTGCGGAATTGAAGAAAACCTGTCATTGTACACAAAAACTACAAAGTCCGTAGCCACATCCAAGATTGTTTTACCACTTGCAATGGATTTCGGGGCCAAGGCCCACTCAGGGCCTTTTTTCAGTGTAACCGTCGATGTATCGAGTTAGAATCATAGGCTGATTTCATAGTTTTATCATACATATCTTCCGATTATTTCAGTTTTTTCCCGATATACTGCCATTCAAGTCATCTGGTGCTTCTAACTCATGGCGATTAACTGGTCTTTTACGAGCCGCTTTTGGTCTCTTGATGTTGTCACATACCGTTTTTCCTCCTTTATTCCTACTGTACACCACTTTATCACTCAGTGTGAAAATAAATTAATAATTATACAGGTGAAAAAAATTATCTGACAGAAGTATCGTTAGAAATAACCATTTATTACTGCAAGCGTGTGTAGCGTCTTTCTCAAATGCTTGGCTGTGCTTAACTAAATGAAAAAGATATGAGACAAGTTTACACTTCTATGGAAAAGTCTATATACAAATGGTTTCAATGATATCTGCAATATACCTTGTCCCATTCCGTAACGTCCCGTTGATCGAATGGTCACAAAGGCAGACCATGGAGCCTTGTACTAAAATTCAAAAACCTTGTACTTGGACATTTTTCCCGACTATAATCTCTTGGCACATTATTTTTGAGGTATAAAGGGAAAATTTTAAAACAAAAAAAAAATAGATTCTTAGAAAACTCTAGAGTGACCTAACGCCTTAAATTAGAAATATTGTGGTCTGCATACTTTATCTCAATTGTAGAGGAACAAAGAAATTTTCAAACTAGGTGCAAACTACGTAAGAATAATACATTTTTTGTTCGTATTAACTCACTAGGGAATTTAGGAAAAATTAAGTATCAATGATTCCACTGTATTGAGGTGTTTTCTGTGAAGGAAAAGCGCAACCACAACCAAAGTCGAACCTCATCGATTTCTACCTTCCTCTGAAATGTAAGTCTCCTATAGCAGCTCCAATGCATGTTGAGTCCAAGTGATTATCAAACTCAAACTGTCATAAATAGATTTATGAATTGAACAAAAGCAATCCTTCATAATTCTAACAAGTCTAGATATTTTGGAACCTACAATTGCCAAAATTACATCGTATTTTTTACGTTAGAGTCCTCGATGAACTCTTCATGGGTCAATATTAACTCAATTCCTAATGCAGGATGTTATGGAACCTTTACTCACTCTTAAGTCTTCCGTTGAAAATTTCTCGTAGAAAATGGATTAACTAATCAATTTCAATGCAAAATATAATATTAGAAAACCGATTCCAATCCCCTGACATCAAAAATTTGCCACCACTAACCAAAGTTTCAAATCAGTTTCAATTACTGATTTAATTATAATAATGAACACTCGTAATAAAATGCTAATTCTTAATATATGCATCCAACCAATAATAATCTGCGAAGAACCCACATGGAACAATGCGCTACATACCTCAAAACGATGTTTCAACTTACTCAGAATCGCTTTTCAAAATGGCTAAATCCTACGTCTACTCCTCCAGATTGCTATACAAAATAGCTAATATTAGGTCTTTAAACAAGTTTGGGGGCTTGCGCTGAGCAAATTTGCTCAAAAAAGTTTATAACTCCCTCAAAATTATCCAAGCCTGATTCAAAAGGGTTTCATATTACTATTTGAAATCCTAAACACAAAGGTAAAATTCTGATAACAGATTAAAATAAATAGGCGACAAAAAAATTGGGGTCTATCCTAAACTGGATTGGCATACGCACGACGTATGTTTTCCCAAATATTTTTCTGAAATATTCAAACGTCTGGAAATTAACTTCCTGCTGATAGTATGGCAGTAGGTAACACATCATCCAGACACCATGCACGCAATCCTAAAGGCAATATCACAGCTAGTTTTTGAGGATTAAACAGCATCCGTAATTCGGGAGCATTTCTTTTTCTTCAAATTAAAGAATGTTTTCGCCGAGCTTCAGAATATTCAGTTGGCAACACTTTTTAACGCTTCGTATGGTGTGATAGCTGTCATGTGTTTTATGGTTAGTTTGGTTTGTTATTTTATTAAGGGTAGGTTGACGCATGAGCTACGTCTTCGAATTGTGCAGATTTATTTTAAATATAAATATTCTGTTTGAGAAACTCATGGCGCACTCCGTCAATTTTATAGCCGAAACAATCGTCTATCAGAACAATTAAATCAAATAACCATGGATCGAATAATCTTTCCATAAAATCAATTACTTGGCAACTAGAACAAATCATCCGTATTTTGATTTCATTTTAAAGCTTTTCATCTTAAACTTGAACTAGAAAATTCCCGGAAGGCTTCTAGACAGAGAAAGAAAAAGCATATCAAGGTTTATACAGAAACAGAAAAAACCTATAAAGATTTATACTCACGTTTTACTCAAAGTATTGAGATGGCTATTCATGCTAAACTTCTCTAACTAAAAAATATTTTTTTATTGTTCAACATAGTCCCCTTTTAAAAAGATACACTTCTTTCAACGTTCCTGCCATTTTTTCGACCCCTACAAAAAAGGGTTTGTTGAACTCTTCAAAAAACGTAGCTGAATACGGAATACGGAGTATGAATACGGAGGGAGCGGCAGCAGTTCTTAACGTAATTCATGTAGTTGTGTGCTGAATGAATGTGCTGGTACGTTATCATGGTGAAATAGCACCATCTTTTTCGCCAAATGGAGCTTTTCTTACTTCAATTTTTGTCGAAGTGTTGTCCAGTAATCATTCTTACTTTTTCTACAAATTCTTTAGGATGAAGCTGATCGCATCCCATGAAAATCGTCACCATGACCTTACTGGCCGATGGGACCATTTTTACTATCTTTGGAACAAATTCACCGGAAAATAACAATTTTTTTGATTATTGCTTAGTTTCTGGTGTGTAATGATAAAATCTAACTAATAATAGATCCTAACTCGAAAAAACTCGGTAGGATCTTGCTTAAATTGCTCCAAGCAGTGCTTCGAAGTTAACAGCCGCATCCGCTTGTTGTCCGCGTGAGCGAACGCAGCACCCATTCTTCATTGCCAACTTATCATGTGAAATATTAATTTCTGTTCTGGTCGACTCAACTACGGCCTCTGCTACTCCGAGCTCTTTCGTTCGTTGATCAGCGAGGCTCATGTCGTAGACTTTTTGAATGATTTCCTCGCTAATCACGTCTGCCGGGCATCCTGGTCGCTCCTCATCCAAAACGGATGCTAGACGTTTAAATTCGTTGACCCAATATCTGTGAACCAACCAACTGTGGTCATAGATGGCAAAATATCCCCGTAAACAGCATTCAACTTTGCTTTTATCTCCTTGCGTTTTTTCCATTCAAAACAAAAAGCGAATTTCCGAACGATAATGCCCTTTTCCCATCTTATCGAGAATCACGAAACACATCTTACTCGAATGGCTGCCAAATTCAAACTAACCTGTCAATCAGTCTGAAATTTGTTTTATCGTCATTTGATAGATGGCAGCACACGATGATAATACCAACTTGCCTCAGGAACGCCTAATGTCTTCGCGGAAAACGCGGGTACTTATTGAACCGCCCCCGTATAAATAAATCTCTATTTATTTTAATTAGACCCTGTTTTATCATGAGCTTTTTCGAGGTCTTAAAACTGTTTTTTTTTCTTACTTTTTGGCAGTGATATGTGCTTCACTCTTCTTGGTCTTCAAAAAGCGATGAGATGTGCGTTGCGGAAAAAAGAAGTCGTAGAAGGATTTTCCAAAAGCAAGGTTCTCCTTGCTCTTCTCTCACCATAAATATTGAAATATCGTTCTCTCACCAAAAATATTGAAAAGGGGACGCATTTGAAAGAATTTTGTCGGGTGTTTGGTTCGATAACAGTGGAATCATTCACTGGGAGCTACCACAATCAGGAACTGCTTATTACTAACGTACATGGCTAACAACTGGAGAGTTTTCAACTTGAATTTAACTTCAGGTGACCGTCGAACTTGCTGAATCGTAAAGTATTATTACATTATAACGCGTGGGCACATACTTCTTGTTTTATCATGAAAACCTTAATTGAAATCTGATAGAAAGAGTCGCCATTTCAATCGTATAATAATATATTAAAAAAGAATAATTATCCTTCAAATTTTCTTCGAAAGAATTTCGTTACAGCAGATATCGCCAAAAAAAGGATGTCGAAAACGTGTTTTATAGGCTGATCTCCTCTAAGCCCTCTGAATTTTGCATTGAAATTGTATTGAATTGCATTTAAAAATAAATGGGCTTTCCTTTGATCCTTTTGAACTTTACTTTTGGCCTTTGGAGTATTTTTTGAACACGCCTAATATAAAATTCTGAAAGTATATTCAATCTCCGATTTTTGTCTCCTTTCTGATTTTTATGGCTCTGTGTACAAATAGTGACCTAAGATGCATAAGTCATTCTGTCTCCTTAAATCAGAATAATTTAAAACCATCTTCGCATCCTAGTTTGACTGATTAACATCTGGCATAACGCACTTTACTGAGGTATGTTAGTGTCGACTTATATTTCTGCTGCACTTTGGAACACAGAAAACTTTCTCGAAAACTCCAGGAAACATCAAATCATAAGGCAAGTGCATAAATATGATTATTTCATCTTACAGCAATTTAATTGATAATTTAATAAGGAAAGAAATTTCAGTTCCATCGCTCGTTAAAGTGGAAAATGCGAATTATATACTTTTTGAGCTAAGTGCAAAATTATTTGCAATAACAAAGCTATAAAGTTTGTTTGCAATTAAAAGGTGTCGTTTGTATGATTATCATTTTACTGAAACAGCATAAAAGCACGTTCGTTCACCTCATTGCATTTAAATAATATGTTAATGCTTGTTTTATTGTCAAATGTTACGTCAGCAATTCAATGGCATCGTTTCAATGTAACTTGAGTTGACATTGTTTTATATTTTTTCATTATTTTTAGCAATAACCTATTTTTTATAGACCCAGCTCTTTGTATAACTCTTAGCACCTGTTTTTCAATTTGCATTTTTATTCTTCTTTGCAGATCAGTATAAAAAACTCAAAAAATTGGGTAAGTTTAAATTCAAACAATTAAATTTATTAGAGAATTAAGAATTACTTACGAATATCCTTTTTATTCAATAAACAAGTAAGTTGTTTCTTCATTAAAACTCAAATTTAAAAAAAAAACGTATTAAATTAATAGCGAACACAATACACCTTGAAAACTGCAATAAAATAAAGAAAAATCAGCCTCAGACCAGACAGTAATGAAAAATATCCGTTCAAATTACTATTTTCTTTTTTCACCTGTGCCCAACGTGGGCGTAATCGTGCAGGGAAATTGCAAACTTTCACCTGGAGAATTCCTGAGTTGAAAACCACTTAAAATTTCACGTTCAACAGTAATTTGATACTTTATATCGTTCTGTCTTCCTGATTTCTGTAATTACTTCACGATTACAATCCTCCTCAGCACTAACAGCATCGATAAAATGCAAATAAACCTGAAATTGGATGTTTAAAACAATAACTCACACCATAAGAGCAATTACCTACTTCAGGACACGACGCTATCAATGTTAGTTAAATAATGTCAGGTAGTACGTCTACAAGATTGTTTGGATATTAATATACGATAGTTTTTGCATGGAAATATCAAATGAAATGTTGTTCAATTATGATCAGTTGAACTTATCTTTTGGGCATACTCGTCAAGATTATGAGGGAGAGAGAGACCACTTTCGTTAATTGTTTCCTTTTGAATGTGTAATTTAATGTGAAGATATGGTTTATAATTTAGGAAGTAAAGAGTTTGGACAAACAATCGAAACTATTTTCGGGCTTGAATGGTTAATATGGGCTGAATCAAAGTGGTTTGTTAATAGGGAAATGAATTTGTAAGATTTATTAACTTAAGATGAAGTAAAATCTAAATTGCGAAAACCTCTTAAGCGTTTAAGTGGACTCGGAAAGGAATGAGGCCTCTAATATTTCGCATATGATAATGTCCTTTCCCGATACTTCCCGGTTATGTAGCTTGAGTTATTTATCTGGGCCATTGCTAGCCTGAGTTGTCATGCCATCGAGATGTGATGATGATAGTTATTTTTCGTTTATTACCCTATTTTGAACCCTGATTTTCCGCAAGTTCTGCCTCGAATAATTGAGCTTATGATGCGATGCGATCGTCTCTTAGATTTGACAACAAATACTTTTTAGGCATAAACTTTGTGTCCATTCGTTACTTCATCTTATCTATGGCATAGCGTAGCTACTGTAGCATAAGTACAAAATAGTGAGCACATTTCGAATGAACTCTCAATATCACAGAATTCAACTAAAATATGAAAAATTTACATAATTATATCGTCTAATGAGAGCACCCCTCTCAAAGCTTTTGAATAAGAACACGATACAAATATAAATTTGGTATCTCTCTTTCTATCTCTTTCCAAGATAACACTGCCAGGAGTGTTCTTGCTGTGTTGCGCGTGTGCCATGGTACATGCTGTGCCATTTAAGAATTGGAATTTGAATCAGCTATAAAAAATCTAATAAATATTTTTTCCAAGTTATGAGTTGATTTGATCATGATTGAACATTTTCATTTAAGAATGGAAGACAATATCCTTGAAAGCACTCCCACGGCTAGCTTTACAATACTTCATTCGATCAGTCCAATTTTTAAGTCTATTTTTGTTTGTTTGGACCTCTATTTTGTAAATGGCGACTTCGATTCCAAGCTTCAACTCGACAATCGTCTCTGGATGGTTAGATTAACAATTGTCCTTAACGGCTCCCCGCAAAATACAGACCAACGGAGTCAAATGGTAGCTTCCACCTGGCCAGAAAGTCGAATAGTTTTACGTGAGTAACTGCCTCGAGGGCCCAACCTCACGGTCACCATTGACAGAGTTAAATTAAGCGTCAATCAACGCCCCTCCTCCCATCGAGGAGGTCCCAAGTCGAAGCTGATTATACAGGCTCAGACAACACATACCTGGTACATGTTAAACCACTTTCTTGAACACTCAAAAACCAAAACCACCACGTTACAGCCAAAATTAGGCTCCTCACCTTTGTGGGGGATAACAGTAACCTGTCATGGGCTCCCACACCCCGTGGTACAGATCAATACTCTGCTCGGGTTTTCGTTACTCCACAGCCCCAGAGCAACTCCAACTTCAGCCCCTGCAAGCTAGGCGTTGGTTGGCCTCCACCACCTTCAGCCCAACACAAAAAGCAAAAACATTTTGAAACAAGGATACATAACAATAAATTATAATAAATTATAATTTAAACCTACTTTTAAAAAATTACTTTTAATAAATAAATTAACATCAACTATACTACCCTAACCTACCTATCACCTAAGGACAATATAGAACCTAACAACAGAACTCGCAGAGAGCGCAACCTATATTACCTCGAATGGCCGCAATCTCAGTCTGAACGCAGCACGCGCAAACTCATTCAACCTTCTCACAGACTCTTCACAACCTAACACCTCACGTACATCCGCAGGACATTTTAACAAATTAACACTATATTGACGCCGTAAAGTATTATACGCAGAATACTCAAACAGAACATGTCGCCAAGACTCAAAATTTGCCCCACACAATACACAACTCGTAACTGACGACAGTCCACGTTGAAACAGCCAAGCGTTAAGGCTACCATGACCGGTTAAAAGGAAACCTAACTCCAAACAAAAATCAAGACACGGATTCAGCTTAGCAAACATAGCATCTGGCACAAAGACATATGCTACCCTTCCCTTGGAATTCTCATTCCTTCTATCTTGCCAGGTAGAAACCATCCCCTCCACCAAGATATCATCTAGTTCTTTCTTACTCAATCTAGAAGGACTAGATCCCCTAAGCCACTCATGTTCTACCACGGAAATACCTCTTTGCAAACTAAAGGATAATTCTCTACGTGTTATTTCAAGGTCCAACGGTGGAACCCCCATAAGAGCCTGCATGGCACCAGTTGAGACCGTACGACATACAGGAATACAACCCAACAGAACCACTCTCTGACACGACTCAACAAGACGCCGACCGATGGCTTGACCCATGCCCATGAACAACACAGGCGCCCCATATGTTGCACAAGCAACAAATAGGCCATCATAGATTGCTCTAAGCACACGTTTGCCAAGCCCCCACTCACACCTAGACATACGACGAATCATACATGCAAGCTGAGACAATCTTTCCTTCATCACTTTAAAGTGCTTTCAGAAAGAAAGTCTCTCACCAACCCATATGCCCAAGTATTTCACAGTGGTCCTGTACCCAAGGGTTCTTTCATTCAACACGATCTTAGGGGGCCGATTACCACTGAGGCTATCCTTTAGCAACATCATTGCGGTCTTCTCTGTGGAAACTGTGACACCTACCTTACTACACCATACAGACACAACCTGCATACACTGAGTCCCCTTCACGTCTAACTCGAAACGACTCCAACCCTCAACAAGCAACAACAGATCATCAACATATGCACAGACTTGACACAACCTAGCCAGCTGAATCAAAAGTTCATCCATAACAAGGTTCCATATATATGGACCTGCTATGGAGCCCTGCGGACATTCACTTCCACATAATCCCACAAAACCGGAACAAAAGCATTTCTACCGGCGAAATAGCTCCTCCAAAGCCCAAGATCTCTACAACGAACCTCTGCTAGTTTCTCAATTATCGCGGACCAATTTAAATAATCAAATGCACCTTTAAAATCTACAAAGATGCCAAGAACATATTTATTTTTACTTCTATCAACAGCGTCTGAGACATACAGCCACGCATCATAAGTACAACGCCCCGCTCGGAAACCGTACTGCCGATCACATAACGGTTCAGGAAGTTCCTGCTCGAGTGTTTGTATCATCACTCTCTCCAACACTTTACCAAGCATCGGGAGAAGTGAGATACCCCTGTAAGACCGCAAGGATCCTCTGTCCCTGTCAGGTGACTTCAACAAAACAACTACCTTCGCACGCTTAAAAGCCTCGGGAAAGGAACCAAGCTGGAAACACTTCCTCAAGAAACATTCTACATAGTCTGGTACAACCTTCCAGATAATCTCAAGCATCTCGCTAGTTATACCATCCCATCCAGGCGCCTTACGAATGCGCAACCTCTTAACGCTCGCATCTATCTCCGAACTCTGTAAGGGCAAAGATGAACTTTGTCCCACGGCATCCTCAAAATACGGCATTTGTTCTTCTGCACTAGGAAAGAATTCCCCAAGTAAAGACCTGGCCAATTGACATCAGCGATTGAAGCTTCATGTCATCTTCAATTTCGTCTTCAATTTCGGGAAAAAAACCCATGGTATGGTAGCGATCACCATTCACTGTAACTGTGTTTCCTTGCTGAATTTCAAAGAAAAATACCGCGGGACCAAAATCCACACCACACAGTCGCTCGTTGCGGATGCATTGATACTTTACTGGAAAATTCCATCAACGACTACGGTTTTTGCGGGATAATACTGTGAGAGCTTGATGTTTATTCAGCAGAATCGATAAGTAAATCCAAATCCGTTTTCCTCAGGTTAATGATGACAAATTAGGTCTTTACCACTCTTTTCAAAAGCAGCAATCTCAATCAATTCCTTGATATCGATTAAAGAAAAGGAATGTCACTAGAGTATATTATCACTAGGTTAGTGACATCACTATATCTGCAGCCATGAGCTGTCTGTTTATAAAGATGTCAGATTAGATTCGCTAATACTGACGTCAGGAGGAAGTAGAAAGCTATTAATTGCGCTTGCATCTTAGCAATGTTTGACGCAATGTTCGCTCGCTATCTCTTTTGTGTATTCCGCTCGTTCGGAGGACTCGTTGGCCAACAGAAGTAATTGGTCGTAGAACAGATCTGTCATGGCAAGGATTTCTGTGGTTGTCTCTTCTTCCTGTTCATACCACCACTAAAAGTCGTCCATTTAATACAGCGATAGCGATAATCAGTTAATCCAGTTCTGATATATGTATTGCAAAAACTAATTTTAATCATCTTTTGAGGAAAACGTTTGGAATTGTTTGGCACGACACTTAAACTTTAAGCAAACTCCGGGTCACGGTATTCACTTAAAATAAATAGAACTCTATTTGTGTAGGTGAGTTGTATCTCATATTAGTGTAAAAGAAACTTTTCCAGGATCCAGGAGATATGGGTTGCTTGAAGCTAGTGTTTCCACTCTTGCTTCATTTATATTTTCTGGGGCTATTATTGCCCAGATCCAATACTCAGTTTGTTTCGTGTTCTGTCTATTCAGTAATTTGTCGTAGTGATTTGTAAGTCTGTCTGGTTTGGCTTGTAGAGAATCTTAGGATATCCAAGGTAGTATTGTCGTGATTGTCAATTTTGTCAAAGAACTTAAGAGCTTTGTCCCGTATGTATTTGTCAACTGTCTCGAGTCGCAGTTCGTTATGAATGTCCACATTTCTTACATACCATGGATATCCGAAGATTCTTCTAAGAGCAAGGTTCTGGCACGACTGAAGTGCTTTTTTGTTTGTATTCGTCGTCTGACAGAAAGCAGTACTGCCGTACAGTAGCGTCGGTCGTATTATTTGTTTGAATATGAGGAGCCTGTTTTTAATATTTAAGTTTTTAGACTTGATTAGGGGGAATAGGGATGTGAGGATGCCAGTAACTAGTCTTCGTTTTTGTTTGTATGTGTTCCGTCCAAGAAAGTCTGCTTTCCAACGTTAGTCCAAGGTATTTAGCAGTCTTTTTCCATTTGATGTCTTCGTCTTGTATTGTTAAGAGTGGTGGTCTTTGGTGTGGGCGTCGTGTTATAAATATGTTTTGTGTTTTATCTGTGTTGATTCTTATCTTCCATTTGCGAAAGTACCTTAAAAGCATGTTGGTGGACTGTTGCAGTTTTAAAGTGATGACTTCTGCTTGTCTAGATGTATAATATATACAAGTATCGTCGGCATAGAGAGAGAGTTTGACATTCGTGGGTAATTGTGGAAGATCTGCCGTGTAAATGTTGTAGAGTATAGGTGACAGTGGCGATCCTTGTGGAACTCCAGCTTCTATTGGCCTCAGATTGGAGAGGTGGTTGTCAATTCTGACGCGAAATGTTCTGCCTTGGAGAAAAGAGCCTACCATTTGAATGATAGAGAGGGTTATAAGGAGTTCATGCATTTTGAATATTAGTCCCGCATGCCAGACTTTGTCGAATGCCTTTGCCACGTCAAACATAACAAGGCCGGTGGATTTCCTTCTATTGAGGCCATTTTGAATGTGTTGTACTAGCTTGGATAGCTGGAGTTCTGTGGAGTGTTGGGGCATAAAGCCAAATTGTTCCTCAGGGATAATTTTGTTCTGCAGAACGACTTCTGACAATCTTTGAAGTATTGCCTTTTTCACAATTTTACCAAGGGAAGATAAAAGACTAATAGGTCGCCAAACAAACCGTACAAGATGTTTAATTTCGTCAAAGTCTGCTGGTCGTATACCATCCTCCGGAGGGACTTGCGTTCGTAATATTCTCGCGCTTCCCCGTAATATTTCCTAGTAATAATAAGGGAGTAATAATTTTCATGAAGTTCCGAATCAACTCAGTCTGTAACTGCCCAAAATATACGACAACTGAGATGCAATGCCTTGCGATAAAAGATTGATGGAGTTTTCTTGGCTTCTGAAGGGTGGGCGGACAGACCATCCTTAGAAATAAAACTTTCTGTGTGGAATTATCCACTAAAGCCGTCTCAAGCTTGACTTCACACTTGATCCTGCAAAAAAATATACAAAAGTATAACTCACAAATTTTATTGTTTAACTGATTTTAAATATTTTCTTTGATAAATAAAGTAGTATATGTCCCCTTAAAATTTTTGTACCGTAGTTTTCCACCTTTCTTCTCATTCAAATTAGTATTTTCGGCTTTAAAATTAGTAATAAATTCATAACTCTCTTGTACTATCAGCTCTTGTTTTTGAACTAATCTTGTGCATTGATTTCGTTAAAATATACCAATGTGTTGAATTAATACTGCCGGAATTTTAACCTATGTTCGAAATATACGATTATTTGTTGATTGCTAATGCTAGGATTAACTTCATTCGAAATTGGAGAGGTTACGAGATTAGACAATTAGAAACACCGAACGAATATTTCAATCCTCGATCTTCATTAAACTCATACTAGAGTCGAACTTACGATTAGGACCACCCATCCTTAGCCATCCATCCTCAAGCTTCTATCTTTAACCAGTTTGCCCGCGGTATTTATGTTACCCAATTGATCTTTACATTTTATGGTCTTTGATTGATGTCCTTCGCATTAAGTTTTTCACAACTCGAAAGGCATCTCTTGGTTTTTTTATGAATGTCACTCGATTGTCATACAATTTTATTATATTACTCTTCCAAAGTATTATCTGATACATCTAGAAAGAAGCTTTCCTAGTTGTTCGTCTTCGTCCTGGTATTTTGACATGCACTGGTATTTTAGCTCGCTTACTGAGAAAAGCTCTTAGGATGAGTAGTTTGCAATAAAAAACTTGCTTAATGCTGAACTTCTTTTGTAAAAAATGAGCCCGAAATGGGACGGAACTAATCGTGATTTTGAATATTCGTAGCTTAACTACAAAAAAGATGCAATTTCAAATAAGTGCACAATGAGGAGCGATGTAGGCAACGGGCGCAAAGCTGTTCTTAAATTAAGGACATGAATGAACGTATTGTGAAGATAGAAGCAGTAACAAAGACGTTCCAGATAATTTTGCACACCATCTGCAATAGTCGGAAAGAAAATAAGAAAGATCGTGTATCGATGTTTGTGTGACTTAGAACACATAAAAATTTATGCATAAAACGCATAACGCTCCGGGAAATACAGGACGATTTTCGTGGTTGCCAAAGCTATGACCATAATAATAAACTGTGAATAAACTGATCATCAATGTAATTAGTTTTTGTTTCTCATAAAATTGGCTGGGAATGAAAATAAATCAAAATAATTGCTAACTTCAATTTAAAAAACAAATTGACTCCATATCTGCACTTTCTTTAACATTTACAAGTTATTATTAGTGGTTCTCACAATAATTAGTGGTTTGCATACTTATAAGCCATGTACAAAGGGTGAACTCGTTCTGTCTCTCACACCCTAATTTACATTCTATGGAATTAAACAAGAAGGACTAGAGGTCAGATGTTCTAGCAAATCATAGAATCATCTGGAAAGATCCAACGTGGACCCCTTCATTAAATTACTCAAATCACAAATGGCGTCTAATTAAATACTTTTATAATCACTTAATCCCATTAATCGAATTAATTACACTTTAATTACATTTACATGATTCAATTAGAGTGGCGCCGTTTATTCAGTAATCCCAAATCGAAAAATAAATCCTCATCCTCAGCGAAGACGATTGCCAGATGCACATATTCTGGGACCTTAAAATAACAATCTACTAATTAAGATAGAGAACTACTATCAAAGATTAGCACGGTTTCTTCGCATAACATCAACAAAACGTTTCATGTTTATTGACATTTCATTTAATTGTTTTAATTGTAACGTTGTTTTCGAGTAGGAAAGATTGTTAATTGCATTGTTGTTCCGTTTGGGGCTAAAAATAAATTTAAATTCACAGCAAACAGAATGTTTAAAGCTTGCAGTACGGTCCAGGTTGAGTTGGAAGTACTTTGTAGTAACCGATAAAGCATGAATAGTATCTGTTGCACAACCGTTTGGATTATCAATGAAGCACTTGTGTTTTTATGGTCGTATGAAGGCTTCAAGTACTTCTGAGTACACTCATTAAACTTTTCATATCAAGGTAGTGATTACTGTTGTTCTGCGAGATCATCATTAATTGCATTGAATAACGCTCGTAGCTACAGCGCAAACAACATCTCACGAGATCTGATTGCGCAAATGACTCCAAGGACACTGATGCTTTGGTTACTGGTTAAAACATTGCTAGAGTTAACAATAAAAAACCAAATCAAAATGCGTTAAATATTCGGAAGTCACGATTTCCTCTCGCCGTCGCTGCGGGGGAAAAGGCGACCCAGAGTACTCACTGATGGTTAAATTTAATGTTCATTTAAAATTCACGTAACGCTCGAACATGACTGCAAGACATCCATCATTGCTATCATTATCCTCATCTGCATCGCCATCAATTGAATGGGGTGAAATTGTTTGGAATTAAACAAACGACCTTTGATAAGTTTCGTCAGTGTCTGAATAAGTCAACAGATACGGAACCGTCCGCAGCTTGTTGGCATCCTTGATGAATTCATTAAATTAAGAATAATAGAAGCTTCCAGACGCAGTTGCGAACGACCGCCGCCATTGTTTTTAAGTTCATTGCAAAAATTAATGCGAGCCAACTACGAATTTGCACATCGCAAATTTATTTCTTACTTTATTTTACAACTTCTCTGCTCCGCATTGAATGTCAATCAAATTGAATTGAAATATCTCAGCGTGCCTCCTATGTACAATGTTTCGACGCAATGGTAGGTAGGATGGTAAGCTGAAGACTCCGTCAATTTCTTACATACAAACGCCATTAACAGGGAACTCTACATTGTCTACAAGAAAAGACCGTGTCCGTCTGAGGTTAAGGAAAATGAGGAACAGCTTTTATTATAGCATGATGTACTACCATTGTTTGCGTTCAGGTATGAGCCACATACTTAGACCATGTACATTACTTGGCCAGGTGCTTCTTGTTATGAGACAGAAGCAGAGGTTGTAAAACGGTTCTTTCACCTTTCTCGCGAGTCTCTGATTTCACATCACGCATGACAAAGAATGGGTTTGGTTAGTTGTGGATATGAATGCCATATAAACATTAGGAGTGTAGCTAAATGTAACATGAATGCGAGAAAGAGTTGATCCATGAAGAATGTTTGTTTAGACGAAAAATACTAAAGTTTCGCACGTAGTGCTCAATGTTCTACAAATTTATTTCAAAATATACTCATCGTTAATAAATTGTGGTCACTTCACGCCTTATCACATGTAAGAATACGATTTATTGGATAAAAGCTCAAACTGTTTTACGTGTGTACCTACATTAGGATCATGACAGGGACTAGGAACAGAAGAATCGCCACCCTCACTACCCACCCCATCCTCTTCCGTCACTTATAGTAAGGTACTAGTTTCCATCGAACACTCTTCAATTTTAATACTGGTAGCGATGGAACCCAACTATTCCTGCCGCTTTATAGCAAACTCATGCTTGTTGAGCCCCTAGCCATCATGATGCTTCTCAAAGGAGTCGTATGCATTATCTGCTCCATCCAACGCATAGGACTTATCACTTAGCCTTGGTAAGGTCAGGGTTCATGCGACGAGTCGTGATACCGCGCCATGAGGAGGCTAGAATGCTATTTCTAACCAAAGCTAAAATACTAGACCTCATAATTTTACTCAGCTCTATCGAATTTATGGGAAAGCCACGAGGTCCTTTTTCATAATTCCTATGCATCTACCGTTCAACGAATGTGGTAGAGCATGTTACGTGCGGAAGTAAAAAAAAAATCCGATTGGCAGAATTGGTTATTAATTGTAAAACTTAAAGCTATTATTCCTTTTCAATATATCTCTTTTCACCCTTACACACTAGGAAAATTCATCTTACAACTTTAAAAAAGTGTCCTTGATATCAACATAGTCTGAAATTGCCAACACGACAGCTTCATTGGCTATAAAGATTTTTTCCGCATGAAGCTGACTTTTTTTGTTTTCATGAATAAATAATAGTCCTTTAGGATCAGATCTGAACACTGCAATAGGTGATGGAAAGCAGTTGTTGCAACATGGTGCAAGGATGCGTGATCGTGATAAAGCAACATGCCTGTTGTTAATATTATCCCTTTCTATTTCTCTCGTTGTAGAAACTCCAAATTCCTTAAAAACGATCAAGAGGATACAACATGTATCTGAAAAAAGAGTCAATATTATCAAAATTGATAAACAGGGCACATTATTTATCCTATAAAATGGTCACCTTGATCAAAATCGAACAAGCTTATATGTCCCGAAAAAAAAGTCAAAATCGATTTTTTCGTCTGATTAAGGCTCAGCATGTTTTCAAGAAAAAAGATAACATATATATGTCGTTCTAGCAAATCTTGCTTAGACAGGCGTTCATAGTTGTGGCCCTGAATTTAATCTTCAGTAATAATTCATACAACAACTTATTTCTTTTACTTTTCATAGAACCCCAACGAATTTCTTGAACATTTGACACATTTTCGGAATCCACATAGGCCAGACCTATGTCCTCCTACAATGCTGCTGTAAGATGCTTGACGTGATTAAGATAATCTAAATACTACTGCGAACTGTTTGTTCCTCAGACTTTCATCCGTTAAATACTGATGTTTCTGATTTGTCAACAATTTCTGCGTCGATTTGCCGTAAAAGTCGGAGTCATTTGAATACTTTTCACTTTTTTTCAATCGAAACACCACGGCATGAATGTTTTTACCAAGATAAGAGGTCCCATTAGTTTCAAACACCTCTTCAAAAAATTCTGTAAGGTTTCCTTTCTTGTTTGTTGAAGACTTTTATTAGAGCACAGTATGACATATTTTCCATACTGGTTGAATTCCTGAGATGACTCGATCACAACTCATCACTCAATGAACCGTCCAAACTTTAATTTAAACATTATTAATAGCGAGTCAACTTTTCGTTTTCCCTCATGAATGAGTAATCCAAACGTATCACCCCTTCCTACACGCGAACTTTTTAATCTTCCCTCGCGGATGTAAGCACAAAACGTCTTTAAGTAATCATACTTCCTGTAATTCCTGAAATTTCATGTATATTAATAATCGATGGTGCAATCATTCCGAGCTAAAGAGAACATTTGGAACATTCCAAAGTTCCCAGCTGGAGAGATGTCTCCTCTCCTATCAACCGGAGAATCCAGCCTAGACTACCCTCTTGGTAATGGAGGGTAATCTAGTAGCTGCCTGTTGCTGCAATTCCCTCACTATAAGCATATACAATCTTCACTTCCCAACAAAAAACCAAGGTCGCCAACTTTTTGGGACGAGAAAGTGTCAGACCCTCACCCAAAAGGAAAGAAATTGTTGACGTTTGGGGGCGAGAAGGTATTTTTGTCAGAATCCTAGTTTATCTTGCATAGTGCCCCATGCTGACTGTAGTAATTTGTTTTCTATGTTGACAATGAAAGTTTTTTTTATAATCCAATGAAAATGGATGGCATAAAAATAATATTAATGAAAGCCTCAATAATAAACTTGGAACATTGCTTGATTGATTGTATTGGGATGAGTACAAGTTTCAAATGTTTATTGAGCCTCCGTTTTTTTTTTTTGCAATCTCTTCCCGACTGATCTTAATTTGGCTCTGATTGATATTTTCTTCTGATCAATCTGATCCTCTGATCCTCTAATCAATTTCTCTTCAAGAAGAAAGTGAACGCCTATATGTTCTCTTTTCTTGCGGAACCATACTTTGATCCTTCTAGGCAAATTCTTGACCTGCTTTGGCCTCAGATATCCCAATTTCTATACGACAACAAAGTAACTTCCGAAATTTTACTTAGATTTTGACTTGACTTTGAGTTTGAGCATTGTTATCACCACCGCTAAATTCCAGAATCTGCATTTTCTTTTCAATCCCATTTTTCAATGATTTTCTCCGAGTGTGCAACGTCCTATGAAGGCCCCTCTAAGGACCTATAGCGTTCACTTTTCCATTCCGACGAAGAAGAGAAGAGCTTCGACATTTTTATTCCTCTAGAGCCTATTATATTTTCTCTCTGCCTTAAAACAAAGGTGTTAAGGCAGTGTGAGTTAGCTATGCCGTATGCCGACACCAGATAACAAAAATTCAAGTATCATGACAACCAATGGACTCTGGTAGACTCGACTACATGAAGCCAGAAACGTAGAAACTGATAACTCTCATGAACATTTAGACTACTAAAAACAAGAAACATAGGTGACAGGTGATTGAGCATTACCAGAAAAGCTATGGTACATAAAAATTATGCTATACAATACTTTATGCTTTTTGTCAGTTCTTTTACAATCAGTTTAATGATAACAAATAAGTAAAAGCTGTATTTTCTATGATTGAATTAAGTTTGTGATGCTTATTCGTATATCCCGAAGAAAGGATGGTCCTTGTTCACTGCAAATTTTTGGAACCATCAAGATGCTAAAGCTGTCATGGTTTCAGAAATTTGTTTTACACAGATCTTATATACTCTCAGTTTAACTATTGAGGCGGGGTAATAACTGCCTGCCAAGATTCTTGTGGGAAAGATCACTCCTCGCGCTGCCCTATCTGCATACACCTACGTAACTGGTTCATCATCAAACCATTCCTGGAATGGAACTATTCCTGGAAATAAGAGATGAGAAGCAGAGAATGTAATGCATGTTTTATACGAAAATTCGTAGTTTACTGGTAGCGTAGAGTTTAGAAGCGAAGAGACGAAAACTGAAGGGAGCGAAATCATACGTTTCTGATCTGGAACAGTATTGTTTATAATATGGACCGACTTTGTATGAGAGTACCGACATCTCTCATACATGAATGCCAAATTTTCGAGCAATAAGTCTCGCTATAAAATATAGCAATATAGTTCACTCCACGACAAAGAACCACTCCAAGAATGGGAAAACTAATATGGAAAACGTTTGACTTTATAAAATATATCAAAAGAACGTAGACCAAATTTTGAAATGTGGTCCTACTAATCCCGAAATAATGCAAGCTACAACTACAAATGAATACAAGTCACGTAGAAATATTTGCCAGCTAGTCATTAGGACAATTGGCACTTCGAAGCCAGTGTGCGGAATTCATAAAGCATATTCGCGTCTCTAGGCATTCGTCAATCTCTCATAGGAACATCAAACACCGCCATATAGGCCAAAAGTGATAGTGCGGTGTCCTTTGTCAGTAAAATCTATGATCCAACCATGTACATAAACAAGCTTTTCTTTAGGGGTAGCTAGAGAGAAGGATTCAGACATATTTAGTAGCAGCCAAAAGAAGAAACTGGATGTCTTGGGTGGAAACGGCAGCTAGGAGGTAGAAACGAAATAACAATCGTGCAACTAGTGCTCATGAGGCATATCAGCAAAGGATATCCAATAGTTTAATGCACCCGCTTCTAAATAATCTTCCATGAAGTAAGTGGTCGCTGTTTTATGCAGGAGGGAGCTACTCTTCAAGACTGCAAGAGTCACTATGGGTCAATTTTGTAAGTGTCGTTTTATACCTAGTGGCCGCAGCGATTATCAGATCTCATGGAAGAAAGGATTCTAGTCCCTTTCTGTGTCTCAGAGGAAATTTTCGGCTTACCTGCAACGCATATAATAGCAACCAAATAATGAATAATTTCATTATTGGGTACTTATAGTGCAGATTTCTTCATTAGTTAAGTTTCCATTCATCCAAAGCATTTAATAGCAATAATTGCTAATAGTAATAATAGCTGGATGTTGATCAAATTGCTCAACTGTGGGGCCTCCGTTCGATTACTTATTAAAAGCCATTCATAACCCTGATCGTTTTTTCAACATGCGCTTATTTGGTGAACTATGAATGCTCCGAAAAACCATTCGTAATTCACTCGTATGAATTGCGTATTGACGTTGAGAAATAATTTAATTAAAGTGTTGTACGTGAAGAGTGCTTTATTTTATGATCATTTAATTCAGCAAATATTATTTTCAAATATCAATCGCCTTTCAAACTTCAATTTCGTTTTAATTTACTTATGAAATTAAAGCTACAAAAAATCTTTGAAAAAAGTCTGTAAACGTATTCGTTATAAAACAATTTCAAATGAAATATCAGTTAGCCAAGGAGATCGCCACTAACGAACCTTAAAAATAAATAGCCTTAAAGCACTTCATCCACGATGCTGCACACGCTAAATGGCGAGCGTAAATACTTCCTCACTGCAGTGTACTTTATGCACTTACCCATTACCATTTAATACCGCGAATGTTTTGCCGAGTGAACTCATCCACCATTAAAACCTCTATAAACCAGTTTATGACCATGTCGCACATTTCTTACTTCCTACTTTGATGGAAGCTACCACGGAGAAGAATTCGCACAAACTTTTAAACGTTGACCAGCATTGGAATGTAACCATTATTTCGCGAGTATGAGCATGCATTGTCTGCACGCGGGTATACCTGCAGAATACAATTGTTGAGCAATGGACATTTGTTTGTCGCACATTCTTGGTACAGCATTCAGGTGTGAAACCCGAAGACAATTTTAAGGTGAAGGTTTTGCATCTTCATTTGGGCATGGCACGGCAGCGTGGAAACAATCAACGTAAGCTTGAATTTCAATGGAAAGGAGCAACGCGACGGAGGATGATTTTGAATTTTGGCTTCGGATTGGAATTGAATGGAAGCAAATGCACTTTCAGATGGGAATGCCAACTTGCATCTTAATCAAAGGTTTCTCTGTTTTCGAAAACAATAGCTGGAACTCGCTCGGCTAATTGAAATAATAAATTAACTTGCTCACATGTTGAGACGATGTTTCGCGTGACTCGTGGTTTTTCTTTTCTGTTAGAAAACCTCCCGGTGAAGAAAGAGAAATTGAATTAGTCTTACGAAATTCTACTCATTGAATGGTTCACGCGATGCAATCCATAGCCTAAGCAATCTTTGCAGCATTATTGATAGAATTAATAACCCCATTTATATGCATCGCGTGTTAAGGACTCGCATCACAATTTGACCATTGTCGAATTTTCTGGGTACTCTCCACCAAGTTGTTGAATGTTCTGAGTGGCATTCAAGAACCCCAAACCCTTCTGTGTAATTTTTCACAATTCTTAAAAAATTCGAGTTGACTGAGCAACAAGAGAAACATGCAAGTATTTGTGAAATGTCCTCTTCTGTGAAACAGATGTACCTAGACTTTCGTTGAGAGATATTTTTCCTTCAAGCCCATTAGCTGGGGTAAAAATATCAGTGGAAGCTTTTACATGGCTTTATATGACAAAATGTACTAACAACAAGCCTGTAGCTTCCATTGCCGGTGCACTTACAGCCCCCGAAGGAGCTCGATCTCTCTAAGAAAGTTGTTGATCCACTTTGTCTCATCTCCTGCCGGAACTTACTTTGCAATGGCTTGCAGATAGACAGATGTATCCTTTGCTAAGTAGCAGAATCATCCCTCACAATTCCGTTTCAGGTCCGTTTACATGAAATGTCCTTCGTATGTGCAATTCCTCAATCTAATCCCAGTAAAGACCCTTATCTGTCTCTTGTTCATTCCGCTGAACACTGGAAACTTCATCTCGGTACAGACATCAAGAATAAGCAGCAACATTCGAAGCTCTGGAAGTCTATTCAACAGTCTTTTTCATTCTCTCTCCTCATTTTCACTTTGGGCCTTGTTGCACTACAGGTTCTCGGTCGATGAATATTGTCCAAACTCGTTTAATCGCAGATTGATCCACCTGTCCATGAGGGTGATCCAACTGCCGGCCCTCAGTTTGATGAGTTTATTACACCAATGTAGAACCATTTTTGGTGTAACCACCACTGATTATAGCATTTTCAAGGGTGTTTAGCTATCAGACAAGATAGCTATGGTTTCACTTTTGTTTCCTTTTTCTATGCTGAGTTGGATGCATACAGCAATGGCATAATCCTCAGCCAGAAAAATACTTGGCATGCTTTCCATCGGTTAGGATATGTTCGTCCTTCCGTCAAAAACTACAATTCTTGCCCTCCGATGTCTTGAAGCGGTCGAAATACCAACTTATCGAAGTCTGTCTCACGAAATACATCCCGAACTCAACGCTTAAAGTCCCTCTCGTCACTAGTCGAAATTTTTTGTGAAAGCTGCATTCTGCCAATATGCATTCCAAAGACGCACAAATGAATGTGTGCACCTTCGGTTATTCTACATAATTTGTGTCCCCAATTTGGATATCATTTTCTATTTCTTCATGGAAGTTTCTTAACAGTAAAGACGTCGCTATCGTCCCTTTCATTAACTGAAGTGTCAATAGGTTTAAAAATTTGTCGAAGTCTGCTATAAGACGTGATCGTAGGGCACCAATGAAACGACGCATTCCAAACTCTGGACTCAGTCGAATGAAAGCATGATCTGGTGTTCTTGAATTTGGTCCGCTCCAGTCGTAGCGATGGTTGGTCTCAACGTAGGTTTGCCTGTCATGTTTCTACACACACTTAGAGCTATGGTAGCCTTTGCAGACCCTGTATTGTGACAATTCTACGTGAGCCTGTCCTCCGGTATCAGTACGAAATTTTTTATTTTATTTTTGAACTCAATCTGTGCCCCATTTAGATATATGGTGCACAACCGGTCCATATTTCGTCTTCTTGTGAAAGAAATCTACATGGTTTCATCAGGATTGAGCCCCGTAAACCTTTTGCCTGGGACTAATTGTTGAAAGATCGAAGTGCACTCACTCAATATTATACAATGTCCCATCGTAATGTCCCTACGCTCAACTGGTGGTAGCATCCGCACACGTGAGACATTTCATCCCAGTTTCTGACAGTCTAATTAAGACTTGGTAATT
This sequence comes from Stratiomys singularior, assembly GCA_954870665.1. Lineage (NCBI taxonomy): Eukaryota > Metazoa > Arthropoda > Insecta > Diptera > Stratiomyidae > Stratiomys > Stratiomys singularior. The sequence goes on along the minus strand of OX940878.1, from coordinate 156,841,230 downwards.
TGTAAACGTACTTTTTTATACATCCATTATAATGCATGACCCACTTTACACAGAGCGGTTCTCCCAATTAGGGATTTAGCTAACAGATGAATGAGAGTAGGATTCAATTTTGTTTTCAACAGAACTCTTGTCACTGTGTTGGGGTAGGTATCTGCAAACGGTCCTTCAATACACAAGAATACACCTACTACTTCTTTTTTATATTCCGTAGATTTGTTCATTTTTCGTGTGAAACATTTAAAAGAATTTGTCTTCATTTTTCTGTCCTATACCCGTATGGGTTAGAATGTAGTAAATATTATGCTAGGCTGATTATCTCTATGTGATTTTCCACCACTTTCTAAATTTTGGAAGTAAACGACGTAGGCCTTATCACTCCGATGGATTAATCTTATTATTATTATCCCTTTTGAGCACTAGAACTGTTTTTGTCTGCCTGAATGAATTAAGTATGCTTCCCGATATGCTATGTTGCTCCTAAGTTGTGAAAAGTGCAGATTATTGCCCTACTTAATAAGGGCTGGATAGACCCATCTACTCCCGGTAGTTTGATAGGCTGGAATGAGTTTAAAGCGTTTCTCTGTACAGATGTTCGCAGCATCCTTCTATTTCGAACTGTTTGGCCTTGTTTCTTAGACCAACCCCTCTGCTCCTTCGTTTTTGATAACGCTACATAGGAACTACATGGGTTTCCGTGAAAGTGCCGTCCTTTTTCCTTAACGGTATGTATCAGAATAGATCGACGGTATAAGGCCTAACCATGATACTTTTTTTGAGAATATGGATAAAGGAATCGGGTTTCTGCATTTAAACTAAAATTTGACACATGCTGAAATCCAAAAATCCGTTGTCCAAAATAATGTTTTAGACGAATGTTTTAACGACTTTAAACACAAACATTGAGGCATTGAGCCATTTATCAAATACGTCCGCCTCCACTGGGAAACGTAACTCCAAAATTATGAAAGCTACAAGAAAAACCCAGAAGTTCATTTAACTTGCAAATCACTCTAAACACTACTCCCTCAAACTCATTTAAATTTCAGGTTTCATTCCCAAATTTCATATTTCATTAAGTTTTTACAAGAGTTGATTCAAAATTTAAAAAATTATAATAAGAAAATAAAAGGTGTCCCATAAGCCACGCAAAATTTGAATTGCCCGCCATTTATGAGGTAAAGCGTTGGCAGAAAACAAATAAACAGCTAGAGTCGAGCTGATAGTTTAGAATTAATAAAGATACAGCAATACAAGAATGAACAACGGATTTACTTGGGGATCAGTATTAAATATACTACTCGCTTTAAAATAATGAAAGTTTAGTAGCTACTGTTCGTAATTTTCAGACAAATTATGGGCGGAATAGCGGTTTAAATACGTTAACTGGGAAAACTTCAAAATGTTTAGAAGAGTTGATCACCCTCTTCGGTGTTTTTCGACCCTCTAACCGTTACTCTGCCACGCCGTACGAGACAAAATATCATATCAGTTCGTGAAAGTATTGCTAGAAGCACAGGAACATCAATTAAACATCGCAATCAACATTTTGATATTTCCAGCAGTTCTTTTTAACGAAGCTTGATGAAAGATCTACATCTTCGCGAATAGAAAGTTCAGTTAACTCAACAACTGATCCCGCAAAGCAAGGAGAGCTCGTTTGATGGACGATCGAGTAAAAACAAGTGGATGCAGATTTTTTCAAGCAAAATTGTATGAAGCAATGCAGCTGATCTTCATCCTGATGGTTTTATCGATTGCAAAATTGTCGAATTTGTTGGTTGTTGTCGACAAAAATATGCACCCCGAACGTATCCCTATTTGGAACGGATTTCGGGATGAAGGTATCATCGGACCTTCTTCTTCGAAAATGCGACTGATTAGGTAATAACTGTTCATGCTTTCTGCTATCGCGATAAGGTCATGCGTTCACTTATATCTAAATTGCAAGATTTGGATGCTCCCGACTTATGGTTACAACATGATGGTGTGACATCCCATAGAGAAATAATGCAATTACTGTATCAGTCATTCCCTGGCCGTGTAATTGCCCACTTTAGCAATGTAAATTGGTCGCCCAGACTCTGCAACAGCGTTGGACTTTTGGGGACAAGGGTGGGTTTGGGGTTTTTCACTCGGGATTTTTTGAAGTCTTGAAGTTTTTCTTGGAATTTATGCCAATTTACCAAAGACGTTCTTAAAACAAGGAGTTTGAGTGGTTTATCAATGAAATTCAGACCATGCAAAATTGCCATGCAACATTTGAATAAAAGAGTGCAAATGTGCCAGCAGAGCCGTGGGGACCATTTATCGATATTCTATTTCATAAATACCTCTAGAGTGTCTAAATTAGAAATGGACAATAAAAATAATATTAATTAAACAGCTGTGTCTTATATCAAAATTAGCTCTTGCGTTAATTATGAAATACTCTTTACTATGAATGGAAATTTTGTGGATTTTTTTTCCAATTTCAATTTGGATTGTTTATTTTTTTAATTGCTCGGACGTGTCACACTAATTACCATTAAAGTTTCAAAAAATTTTATTGGAATTTTTCCATTACGATTACACTTATCTGAGCTTTGTTGAACATGTAAATTTATAACAAGGCTTTCTGCGATTCCAGCAATAACGATTGAATTCTACGTTTTAACTCAGTGCAAAGTCAATTTAGCTGAAATTTTCCTCATGTCTACCATGACATGTTAGTTTGGAAAATAATTATTTCACATGTTAGCATGTCCTACATTTCAAATGTTCGATGTAATCCTAACTATTGTTCAATAATTCGTGATGAGGTTATTTATAGCTTAAACAATAGTCTATTTTGAACTCTAGCAAAAAATCAAAGTTAATTGAATAGTCATTCATTGTTGACATGACAATTTAGAAGATTATGATTGCAAACTTCAATTTCTAGTGTCTATCACCCGTATCGTTAACTAAACGCATAAAAACAATTGTTTACAAATCTCATTCGCGTAAACAATGGTTTTGTTGATAGCAAATCTTTCAGTTTATCTCGAACAAACACAAATCTTCAATGTGACTGAGCCATAAATCGTTTGTGTTGTACGATGAGAAAGATCAAATATTTTGATTTACAGCAGCAATTGAATTTGATATTCAATCAATTATCCTTTTGTATTGTTCTAAATATAAAGTTTCTGACGAAATTAAATTGATATCAGCATGAAGATTATCGCTTTTAAGGCTCCATGCACTTAGGTTTTCATTGGAATAGATAACAAGGTGATCATGCGATAAAAATGAGCTGTTATGCTCAACTGGTGACTTGAATTAAATATCTTCCTTCAAAAGGTTCCTGGCTGAAAACATTAACTGCCATTTCGACGGTGGCCTTTGCAAATTATCAGAATTTCAGACATGGGACGACCCATTCCTATACCCTTACGACCAGAAAGCCTAAGAAAATTTGCAAATCCAATAAGATTAAAGTTTTAGAAAAACAGATTTTGTTTTTTTTTTTACTTTGAATTTAGGAAACACAAATTGCCAAATAATTAAATCAGAAACTTAAAGATCGCCTTAGGCCATGTAAGCGTCGCTGAAGCATTCCACGGTTGGATTGGAATGCTGTCCGATTTCGCCGTGTTCAATTGTTGCATTTTCATGGCTTATTGTTACTATCCAATACACAATAAGTTCGTCTAACGGCTGCTTGGAAGTATGTGCACTATCTCTGCATCTTTTTTATTTCTTCTTCTTTAGTTTACTAACTCGCCGAGCATAAGCCAACTATAATAATAGTTACAGCATCTGAAGTAGTCGATCAAAGGCCACGGTCTTGCACAATTTGATTGAATGATTGAATCTGAGAGGAAAACTCCAAGCATTCACGATTGCGTATGCACTTGTTTATGTGCTCAGTACTCGTCGGAATTTTAAGTGTGTGAAATAAATATCATACCATGTGATATATGAGTCTACCTCTTGTTTTTGTTTTAAGTTTTGCTTCCCAAGGACTTGTGTAACACCAACAGATCTGCCTCCTCAGAAATATGAAATTGGAAAAAAAATTACTATTAATTTTCTTCACGCCCCTAATTTAACAACTTCAGCTTCTATACCGCGTAATATTTCGTAAACTTTTAAACTTTTCCCAAAAATTGTTGGAAAATCGTCGGGAACTACCTGACCATCACTTCATGTCCACATGACTGAACATTTACAATGTAACTCGAATCGGCATTTAACAAAGTTGTTAATGAATCTCAGCGGTAAGATATTTTCCCAAAGACAATCGAACGGATGTCTTATCCCTCTTTTGACTTCAGGTGCTACTTGCCTTGTAAAATCGATAGATATTGGCAGCCGTGTCTACATTACATACTCGTGTTCGTAGTAAGCACTCGAGAAAATCAGAATGAATTCAAACAATACGATTCACACAATCCACGAAAGATTGATTAAAATCCTTGAACTTTTCAAAGAGGTATTCCAGCCGGTGGTTATTATGTTGCTATGTTTTTAATGGCTATTTTAATCAAGCCGTAACTGCGGTTGGAAGATAAATGCTTAGATGGTGGTACAGGTGGAATTTTAGAAAAATTTTGATTAACACGTAAGGTCATTTGGGTAATGAGTTTGGAAATTTTTTAAAAATTAACTCTGTAAGTATGTAAACGTCAATTTTTTTTGAATTATTGACGCCTACTCGTGGAAGTCAGTTTTTTTTTAACTCGATTTGATTTGTTTTGGGTGCTTCTTTCCATAAAATAAAATTTAAAAAAAATGCAGGAGCTTACAATCACATGTGATGTTCCAAAAAAGTTCCCTTTGATTTACCTGCTTCGATTGTGATTTCAAAGAATCATATGTCCTCCTACTATACGTTACGCTGAAGGCTTCCTTCGACTTATCACCAGTCCTCATGTATTTGGTAACACATATGTGACAATGCAATGGCTTCCATATGTCCCATGTGAGTGGAATAGTAAAGTTTATTAATCTCTTATCTGATACCACATGGATTTCTGTTTATTTGTCCATATGAAAGTGATCCGAAAAGTACTTATCCTTATCAAATGAGAAAACTAAAATTGATACACATGACCCAGAAATGCTCCAACTGATTTAACTCGTCTGAAAGAAAGCTTTCTCGAGGTCTGCAAAGTAAGCCTCCGTGGCGGCAATCACTTCCCCATTCGAGTGAAATTTCTGCCCGGCGAGTGACTTTTTCAATTTAGTCGTGGCGGCTGCGAAGGTGTGAGCCGGTGCATTGTCCTGGCGGAAAAGCACTTTTTTCTTCGCTAAATGGGACCATTTTTTTCTGTGTCGAATCGGCTCAATAATTCCACATAGTACTCCGCGGTGACCGTTTCACCTTACACCAGGTAGTCAATGTATATTACACCTTGTGAATCCCAAAAAACGGTTGCCATCACCTTTCAGGCCGATGGGATAGTCTTCGCCTTCTTCGGAGTAGGTTCACCGGGTAATGTCCACTGTTCCGACTGTTTCTTGGTCTCTGGTGTGTACCAGCGGATCCATGTTTCGTCGACGCATAAATTCCTTCGGATTGTGCTTAAACAGCGCCAAACATTGCTGTGAAGTGGACACACGGTAGTGCATGTTATCCGGAGTGAGCAAACGCGGCACCCATCCTGCTGACAGCTTTCTCATACCCAAATTTTCGTGTATAATTCGCGCCACTTGACTTTTTGAGATGCCTACTATCTCAGCTTTCTCGCGCACCTTCAATCTGCCGAAACCCTCACGTTATCCTCCGTAGTTGCTGTTTTCGGGGTACCTGGGCGTGACTCCTTACAAACCCACGTACGACCAAGCTGAAATTCAACTGAAAAAAATTGCAAAAAAATTGAAAGGAGAAGCGTCACCATACACTACATCCAAGCGCTCTTTAATTTCACTGCGCGATTTCCCTTCCAAAAACAAGAATCAAATCACCGACCGATATTGCTCCATTTCCACTTTTTTAATCAACGGACACGCTTGCTTTCACAAGCCATCAAAACAGAAGTCTGATTCGGTTGAAATTTCGACAGTAGCCGTCTACAGAAATGTACTATACAGAAAGGTACTTCACTATAGTGTATTTCTCTTGCGATAGTAGCACCATCGGCAAGTGAGGCTAAGTTCTTTTCGATAGAGATAAAGTAAAAATTTCCAATCAAATTTATTGATGCTAGCATGAGCAAAAATTAGTAGGACTTAATTAACTCGAATTTTAATTAATCGAAAAACATCTTTAGATGTCCAGAAATAGCACCCTTGTGTCTAGGCAACACGCCCATAACGCAATCCCTATGCGCAAGCGCCTTTTGGTACTCGTTTTCTGGGGTTTGCTTCAGAGATGTCACAGTGGTGCTTTGAAGGTCTTCTATGGAGCTGAATCGTTTTCTCTTGAGGTCCTTTGTCTCAGGATATTAGTTTCCAGCAAGTTAACGAACACAGATGATCCTTATATCTCGTTAGTACTTTATAATATGATTTTCGACAGATACAGCATCGCGGTCCCTGCATGTCAGTTAATATATGCCACTGTTGCCGTATGTTGATCTAGTGTAAGGTTATGCGTCCGATGCTTTCGTCCGTTTTTATGGCGGTTTTATGTCCGTATTTTCAAAGACGTACTCCAATTTATGTATTTCATTCCCCATGGCTGTCCATATGGTACATTTTTCATTGATCTTCGGTATATCTTGTTGTTGTTGTTCTTGTTCCTTTTTGCGTTTTGCAGTTAGTTAGTTGCTGTCCCTTTTTATTTGTATCTTTTATTGTGGGCCATCTTATATGTGATGCATAGTTCATTGGTAGGGTCGCTAGAATTCGTAGGGATCGAGTGAAACCTCTGCACTATTAACCTTTACGTTGCTAGTTTATGGAAGCCAGCATGATTAGATAAAGCATGTGCGGTGTGATTCGTTTGGTTTTGTTTGTTTGTTTGTTTGGATTCAGACATTTTTTTTGTTTTATGAAGTTGAGTTCCCCGTTTTCTGAAGGGAGAGCTTAATGTTATGGTGGAAACTATTCATATTCATATGTAAAGAGATTGCCTCCTGCTGTTGAGTCAACAATGATGAAGAAGTCGTCCACAAACGTTTGTAGCACATGAATTTAAATGTGTCCACCATTTTCAACTGATGAATTTTGTCTATGTTTTGCAGGAATATTTCGGAAATAGTTGATGATTTTGAATCTCCCGTCCTAAGTAGGTCTTCACCGACAATGATGTAGTTTGTAATTTTGAAGTAACTCGCAGTAGATTTGCTAAAGTGTGGTTCCAATAAGGTTCAAAAAATTTTCCTCTAAAGAATTGGCTACGATTTTCAGTATGACCAGAGTACTATTTGAAAGAAAAGTGGAAAGATTTTAAGTTGATCGCACGTATGTGTTCCTGCTGACTCTCACCAGATGCAAACTTCATCGTCGCGACGCATCAAGTGGCACTCACAGCTTAATGGATTTGGTTATTCATCTGTGAACTCAAAGAGCAACTTGTTTTTTAATAGTTTAAGCTGGATTCAAAATTAATAACCGAAATAACCAAACAGCATCCATCAAGTTGATAGTGCAAATCCATGCAACAAGTCCAAGTTACTGGACCAAGAAGAGAACTAGCAGGGACGCCTTTTTGAAATCAAATTCTTTCCGAATTTTTTTTTTTTTCAAATAAAATTGCGGTGTTCTTCGACATAAAGTTCTGTGATGACCCAGGAACGCGCAGAAGAAAAATAAGAAAATATTCACACATGTTACTTTCAAATTAAATACTAAAGAATTCGTAGTGAAGAAAAGTCGTTCATGAAACTCTGTAGTTCAAATGTATGGACGAAATTCTAGGCAAAATCCTAATTGAGAATAGTAAAGCAATAAGAAAGGATGCTTTTCGCAATGACAGCTACTTAAACTGCTATGAACATTTATCTAAAACGTAATTGAGAAACAAAGTCCAAATGCTGTCTGAATACATCTCAGTTATTCAAAGAGACAACGTTTCCATCAAAACCACAACCACAAAATGGTGTTTTATATCATCTCAGTTAACTCAGAATATCTTAGGGGTCGTAAGTACAGCTGGTAGCTTACGCAATGCTTTTCTTAGATAAACAAAGTATTATTAACAAATGTCAGCATCAAGTTTATTAATTGAATTCAGTAGTTATACGTTTGATCTGTGATTTGGAATTGAACTTAAAAAACCATTAGATGAATTGCTTGGTTGCACAACGTGTTTCCATAAGGAAATGAAAATAATAGAAACACGTTGAATATTTTTCTATTTGCTAGTATTTTTTATTTTTCTACAAATATATATTTCGGCTACTACTTGCAGCCTTCCTCAGTGCGTATCCAACTAAAGAATGTTCCTCAATTTATTTATTATGTTCCTTATTTATAGCGTACATGTAATTACCTACTACTTAACCTAAACGATATTTTTATTACTTATAATTACTCATAAATATTTGAACAGCCAGGTATACCCGTTCCCTTGGTCCGCGTTGAGTAGATTCTCTCCTCTATTTTTGTAGATCTCGATACTCTCTTCTACATCCAGTTTCCTCACATCCCTTGTGCTGCGTATGATTTTCGCGTCTCCTACGTCGATCCTGTGGTTTTCCGCTATTATGTGTTCCGCTTCTTTCGACTTAATTTCCGCTAGCTTACCTGCTTTGATGTTCTTCTTCGCTCTGTTTGCCTCACTGATGTGTTCTGCCGCCCTTATCTTCACTGATCGTTTTGTCTGCCCGATGTATTTTTTGTTGCAATCCTTGCAGCTGATTTCGTATATTCCACTTTTCTCCATTTTATTTATGCTGTCCTTTGCTGTTCCAAGTTTGTTTTTCAACTGATTCTTTCGGCTGCTAAACACAATTTCCGCCGTTTTAATCCTCCTTTTAAGTGTTTTCGTGGCTTCGTTGTATCCCATTGGTATTCTGTGTTTCTTTTCATTTTCTCTTGCTAGGTTTGTATCTTTTTGTGCTAACCTCCACTGCTTTTTCCTGATTAATTGATTTATTCTTCTGTTTTAGTATCCGTTTACTTCCGCTAGCTTCTTGATGTAATTTCGCTCTTTTTCTATGCCTTCCTTGCTGAGTGGCAGTGTAAACATCCTGTGAGCTAAGTGATTGAACGCTGTCATTTTGTGTTGATCGCTGTGATTTGATGTGTAAGGTATGATCCGCATTGTGTCTGTTGGTTTTCGGTATATTTCAACTTTACTGATGTCTTCCCTTTTGACTAATATATGTGAACTGTATGTTCTTGTGCGCCGCGTTCAGGTATTCCAGTGTTCTGTGTATTTCGTCCTTTTTGATAACCGCAAAGCAACCGTCTACGTATCGTAACCAGTGTTTTGGCAGTTTTCCTTCTTCCTCCAGCTTTCTTTCGATGTTGTTCATGAAAAGGTCGCTGATAAACGAAGATAATGGAATACCCATTGGTGCACCTCCTGTTTGTTTATAATATTCCCCTCTGAAGACAAAGTAGTTCTCCTCCATGCATAATCGTGCTAGTTGCATATATGCTCGGGTTTTCTTTTTGCTTGAGTCATTCTCTTGTTGAAGCAACCAATCCTCCAGAGCGTTTAGCGCCTCTTTTATTGGAATGCTGGGGTATAGTGCTTTAACGTCGAAAGATATGAGTGTCTCATTCTCCTCTAGCTGTTTTACTTCTCTCAGTTTGTTGGTGAAATCCTTGTTATTCTTGACTGTATAGCCTGCTGGACTCTTCATGCCCCTGAAAACCTTAACCAGGTGTTTTGCTATTTTGATCGTTGGTGATTTTTCGGCCGCGATAATTTCTCTTATTTCGTTCCCCGGCTTGTGTATTTTTGGATTCCCTTTCATCCTCGGGAGCGAAGGGTTGGGCACCTTCAGCTTTCTAATTTCATCGCCGTGTTTCTACTAATTCTAATAACATTAGCTAGAAAGCTCAAAGAAATTAAAAAAGTTAAAAATGAAAATATTTTTAACAAGGATTCAAGCAGGAATTGATTCTCAACCTGATCCAGTGTTTTAATATTATGAATTTCGATTATATCGAGAAAAAAAAAATATTTTCAAAAATTAAAATTATGGTTTTGATCTGAATTTTCCGATTGAAAAAACTCAACGAAAAAACGTATGTTTTCAATATGTATTGCGTTTCAGTTCACTTCTAGTTGATAATACGTTTTTGAATTGAAATGCTATTGTAAACTCAATTGAAAATAATTTTTTTGAAGCGTTTCGTCACATACCTCCAAAAATGCTCATTCAAAATGTTCAAAATTATCTTCTCACGTTTGAATCAGAGTTTAATGAGGCAATGTCTTCAAGTGTAAATATTTTGCCGTGGCCTTGTAAATTTTACCCTGAATTTAGCGTGTATCAATGAAAGCTACCCATATTAACTCATAAATCACATTCATTGTTTAATTTCACTACAATTAACATGTGAGGTATGTGTGTCATTCAAATGTGGCAAAGAAGAAACCAACTCATGTACTACATGCATGCTCCCCCGAACAAGTGTCTTAAGATCCATTGGCGGCGTAACCTCAAAAACCCTTTGAATGATAAATTGAAAGCATTTTCCGTTGCTACCTTCGTATGGACATCGAAGCATGCGATGTTCGAAACATGTACTATATGTGCCTTCATGTCCAATATCTGAATATGACAGTTTTACATTTCATCTATGAAACTCTGACTGACTGTCTGTCTGTGATCGTTAGTATTTCATTAGAAAAGTTTGTTGTGCTGCAGTCACTTGTGAAATACTTACACGTGACTTGGTATGACTTCAGATTGGACAGTAAATTCGAAACTTAAGAAAATGAAGACATCTATACCTGTACTATGCATATGTAGATGCATTCGAGTGTTGTGAATAGTGTCACGAAATAAAGTAACCTTAACTAGAGGGAGGAGCGTTCAGCACGCAGTCTCAAATGTGTTAAGAATACTTAATTAATCGATCGCCTATTTGCAACAAAGCCGATCCCAAGTCGCTATATTTTGAACATGAATATATTCTAGTCGTGTTAAGCTAAGGTGGTTGTGCTGATGAAATGGGGAATTACCGGACATGTTGCGTTTTCTCATAATTCTGAAGTAAACAAACGAATTCATGAATACTGTGCATCTTTAATTAGATCCTTCAGAAGACGAAGATACTAATTGCGACTAGCCATCGCAAGGCAGTCTTTTCTTGAAAATTCACAAAAATTCGAAAATTCAAGACTATTGCAATTGGATTAAAAGCAAGGAGTCTTTTTGGTTTTCACGGGGAAATATACCATGGAACAGATCCCTTTTTTGATCGGACATCGTAAAAAGAAGGACGGCTTTCCTTCGCTTACTGTCGTTTTACTTCAGGATGAAGTCCCTTCTATGTCAAACATCGGTAACGCTTTCCACGTTAAATTACTATGGATCAAAGAATCTATTCTTCAAAGCTATCCATTGTCTCCTATGCATTTTCCATTCGCAAAATTGCTCCAACATGACAGTAACAGTTTTCTGACTACCCAGTAAAAAAGCTCTTGCAAACCAAAAAGCATGTGCAATGCAAACTCTAGTTCGACTTCTCGATATTCGATTTCTATTGTGGTTTTTCAATTTCGATTCCGAAAATCCACAAAATTCTGCGCTTACCTTTCCATTTTTTCGAATATGTTCCTTATCCTTTTAGATAAAACTTAAGATTCCCTTGATTACTGAACAAAACACAAAAAGATATCAAAGAAGGACAAAGCATTTCAGCTCGGGCTGCTTGTATCAATCGATAAAACTCTCGTAGATTTACCTTATACCAATAACCAATACAAAATCTTTGCTCCCTTCTTGTTTCTGAAAGTATTAGTTGTTAGTTGAAAGTTATCTGTACCCAATGTAAGAAAAACATGGATGAAGAACAACCATACTTGGATTGTCAGAGGTTAAGTTTAAAAATATTTATTCGAACATTCAAAAGACAGCCTTAAGATTTTCTTACCGAATCAAAATCCATCCATTTTTTTTCGATCAAAATCAAATGGAACAGTCTCTTTCCAGTGAAAGCAGAAACGCACTTATTATTATAGAAAGCAACATTTATGCTTCAAAAATTTTTAAAAATTGCTTCATGTTCGGAATTAGGGCTTCATTTAATTTAGTTTCTGTCTTCGCTTCTTAACCAGGACCATTAAGGCAATCACACTAATGTGCGTCCAAGCGTCATATGTGATGGTCGCGTTGTGTGTTAAAGCACCACCAAGTAGAAGGGTTAAAGAAAAACAAGCGAGAACTAGACCAACTTTAGAGAAATTATAAAATTTTTTTGAAGTTGATCATCGTTTGAACGCCATATTAGATCAACATTTGTCAAGCTCAATCGAGAAGGAGATAGGACAAGAAACAAAAGCAATTCCCTAAGGCAGCTTTTTTTATTTGAATCAAAACCTCAATGACGGAAAGGTTTGCAGCTATCAATTTATGCGAAAGATAAGTCATAGGTTGGACAAGTTATCCAATAGGGGATAATTTATATCTGATCATGCTAATAACAGAAGGAATGAAGTACTTGATAAGGCAAAGCCCCGAGATAGGCTGTACAGCTTTTATAACAATGACCCTAGTCAAAATATACCTTTTCTATCGACAAGAAGCATTCCATTGAATTGGATAGAAGCCCTCCACCCTGAATCAAATAAACGGTAGCTACCATACTAAAACAAGGACTACTGGCCTATCAGACGTGTATTTGTTTCATATATTGAAAACCCCGCAGCATTATGTGGATTAATTTATATAAAGCAACTTGATTGTAACCAGACTGTGCCTAACAGTTGTTTATCTGAGCCGGCAATACATAAAGAACTCAACAATACACTGTATGGTCTTGCTGGACGTCAAAGAAGCATTCAACAATATAAAAACAAGAACAGTATTACGAGCCATCTAAAAATATGATCCACTACAATAGATATCGATCAACGGTTCCAGGCTAGGTGCTCAGGTCGACAGGGGAGGTGTTTAGTGGGTAGTCCAAAAGCATTTTGCGTCTGGGAGTCCCACACTCAAGGCGTAAACGGCCTTCACCTCCCTGCCACAAAAAAAAAACTACACAGATATCGATGGCTTAATTTGGAAAATCAAAAACCTAAAATCAGAGAGTTTTAAACAGGTCGGCGTCATAATTCTGATCAGTATAAAATTCGCAGAGAAGATGTCTAAATTGCCACTGACCACGCTCTTACCATTGTGTGAATGGTACACATTGATGCCTACAGAACAGAGTTTATACTATTCACAATTTACTAGAAACTTGTATAGCAGTGAAGACATTGAAAAAGTCTGGGAAAGAACGGAGGAGATAATTTTTGTAATGAAGAATCTGATGATACAAGCAAAGGCTCTTTAATTATACCACATTAGTGAGGCAAAAACCTGAATATCCAAATATTCCCAGAGGTAGCTGTGGGGTGACCAAAACTATAGAAAAAACCCTCACTAGGTAGAAACAAACCCACCTTGCCTATCTAGGCAAAAGCCTCGCCAATACCCGTGATAAATTTCTATGCACTTTTGATATACTATGCACGATTCTAATGTGGACACTGTCCTACCGTCACAGCAAAACAACAATAGCATTCCGAACAAACTCACATGGTAAAGAGATTCAACCAAAATTATTTTGAAAGTTTTATTTTCTTTTCTTTTGTAAACGACTAAGCGAAAACGGAAGACAACTTCATGTCTCCTATTGCTTTCCCTGTCTCATTCTGCCAGAAGCCGACTGAGAGTGTGAACGCTGATTTCTGATTATGCTGAGACACTCGTGAAGTCAATGTAATAATGAGAGACCGGCAGAGTATAAAATTTAATATAAAAATGTAGAAGATAAAATACCCTTTAGACTAAGTTCATAATTTAAATTGCTTCGGGTAATATCAAAAAACTTAATTTTGAAAAATATTACACAGATATGTCTTATATTGTCTGTCTGGTTATTGTTGAGCAGCTTTCAAGTATATCAAAAGTTTAACTTTGCTTGTAGGTTCGTCATATCGTAAATTTTTTGAAGTGGCATTCGATCAGCAAAACTGAATTTAAACTCTGATAAACTCTCAGCAAAACTCTGGTAAACGGCCCCTTCTTTCTGTCATATTGATTATGATAGTTAGAACACTTTTTGTCTATGTAGACATCAAAGGAGGATCTATGGTAGTTGACAGGTCTATTGCCGACATGCACAAGCAAATTGAAAGGAAATCAATCAGTATGTTGTGTTGTGTCACAAGCAAAACGTGACTTGCAATCGTAGTAAAGGCAAATCTTTGCTGCATATAGTACTAACACTCTCGTGTGGCTTCTTTAGATAGAGATAGAAAAAGCCTAAGCAGGTTTATATTTGCAATGCGTGTTTACCCAGAAATAGGAAAAAATTAACCAATCCAAATATCTACTACTTTCTTTGGTGGGATTGATAGTTTTTTCAAAGTGTTACTACTGCCTATTCACCGCGCTCAGAATGACAAAAATGATTAAAAGTCAAAATTATCCTTACCCTAACAAAACATGAAGAGCGGGAATAAATCTTAGGAAAGAACAGAAGTGGTGCACGGATCCTGGAGGCATTGTGAGTTAACTACAGCAGGTATGGGTCAACATGGTAAATTAATAGACAGTTTAACGTACACGCTTAGAAGAGAAAAGATTAAGGTGCGTATTCTAGATTGTCCAAGTCTGGATCGCAAATGCCTTAAATGTTTCTATTGAGATCAAGCAACAGAGTTAGAGAACCTGATGACCGCGAAACTAGCGGCTTTCCTTCTTCTTCTTACAGATGGAATATCCTGTGTAAGTTTAACCATATGTGGAAACAGGGTTACAATGCTGATTTAAACCGACCCCGAAAAAAAATAACAAACACCTGCACATAAACAAAAGTCAATTCTTGTGTTATAGTTTGTAGGTATGGACAACATATTTTGCCACTTCTATGATGCATCCGGATTAAGAAAACTTCGCAGTTTGCATATTTCACCACTGTTTCCCTCTCAGCAGTGACTTATTGAGTGGCTACGTCTTATCAGACCCCATATTGTAAGATTGAAGTGACCTGATCTTGAATGTTAGCACACTTAACTAACACAACAAATGGTGAGGCGCTAAAAGTTGGATAAACCCGATTACGCATATTTTATCTGTTGTTGACGAGTATGTTTTTCCCCAAACAATTTTCCTATAAAAACTCTGCATCGTTAACCGCTTCCAAGAGCACATGCATCTTTATCATAATTTACACAACCTTGACTTTGGGCTGTGATCTCCATCAATGAAGCATATTGTGTACAATATTGCGTTGGACGCTGATAACAGCATGCTAGCTCGATCCCAAACTAATTCTCGTGAAAACTCCCCACTTATCTTATCACCTGCCATCGGAAAATATTGCCAGCCATAAATTGAAAAGGAAAAATGCATAGCTGTCTAGTCATATGTAGATCAGGAAGATTAGTCCCTGTTACAGTTCAAAGAAAATCTTTATTGCCTTTATCTTCGGCTTAAACAACTAATTACACACACTTAGACGGTCTTCGCGGTATCTTTCTGACCTCACCAAAGATACTTATTTTGTACAGGTATTTGCTCGCTGCTCAGCCAGCAAACACATGCAAACGTCATTTCCGCCTGCAGAGCTTTGCACACCCCCTTAGTAAACTCCCAAGCCAAGTACACCTTACGTGCACCCTAATCGGTCGGTCGTAGTCCATTCCACTAACCACACATTGCTGGCGAATATTCAAATTAATCGCATAAAACAATATCCTAGGCGACACATTACCTGAATTTGTATCTTACGTGTTTGTTGTTTATCTTGCAGATTGGTTCGTGGTGCGATCATTTGCAATCGCAGAGCGTCAATGAGCGGTTGTTGCTGAGATCGTCGACGACGCGAAAATCGCAGGAGTTTGCTTGAGCACTGGTACCAGTACGTAGTGCGCTTCGAAACACGATCGAGTCGAAATGATAGCTTAACACTTCTTGTTGGCTACGCAAGCTTGAGCTAGAAGTAGAAGCCCGCCAGTAATTCGCGAGTTGTATTCGGGGAAAGATGAGTGGCAGCGGTGGAGGAGTTTGTGGAGGTGCTGCTCAACAGCAGCCCAAGAAACCGGAAGGAATGGAGTCCAAGGACGAGGTGGATTTCGTGCGACGTGATCTCAAGGATCCTGCCAACATCCCATTCCAATGTCCTATTGCGAATAAGAAACGCGTGACTGGCACACTGTACGGTGACTGTGAAATTAAAACCAACATCAAATCGTCCCTTTCGAGCCTAGATAAGTTCTCGCTGTTCCGTGTGAATTCAAGCAAAAAGTCGGAAAATTCGTCGCCAAAGGATAAGCCAAAATTCGTAAAAAGTGCGTCAATAGCGCGCCTGCTCGGCAACAACTACAGCCCAAGACGACCCGAGAGCGTGGCCGCAGCAGATAGTGTTAACAGTGTTGGGTCTAGTTCGGGTTGTAATGGCCTAAATAATAATGGTAAAAATTGTAATAATTGTAAAGTAAATAATGGTATTAGTGATAACGGAAAGGTGAATTCAAGCTTTGGCACACGCCGATTTGGTACACAGGAACGCTTTCAAAAATGTTCGAAACTCGAAGATATGTTGAATGAGATCAGTGTGAAGGATATCCAAAGTGTGGAAAAGGATTTAAGTGTGAAAGCTCTTCGGACAATTTCCCGTGGATTAGGGAAATTGTGGTGGAAGAGAACGCATAGTGTTAACATTAGTACACCCGATCCAGAATTTAAAGTGTCATATTTGGGGAACGTATTGACCGGTTGGGCTAAAGGTGAGTTTATTTTCTACTTATTTTTACCATTCAAGCACAAATAATTCACATAAATTAAAAAATCTAAACACTCATGCAATACCAAAAATTAGCAACAAATTAAGGTAGCAAACTCAAATAAGGAGTAGAGTAATAGGAGAAACAGGTTACAACGGAAAAGTTCGTTAAAAACTAAAACATATAAACATTTTCTTTTTGTGATTCTACAGTTCATGCACACATGACGCATTTTCAGAATAATCTTCATGAAATCTCACTAAGTTGTAATGTTTGCACCTTTTGCTGATAAACTGAGATAGTGCCCAACTTCAAATTAAATTAGTCTCTAGCTTCGTCATATCCTTCGTTTTTGTTTTAAATTTTTTTATTAGCTCGTTCGTGATAGATATTATTGAGGGCTTGTTTCCTGAAACTTGTTCATGATTGGTACATTGTTATGAGTACATTCTGTTATAATATCTTTATTTTCGCAATGTATTAACATGCACATCCTATTGAACTTATCAAACATATTTTATAGCTTCACAAATGAATTTTTTTGTTTTACCCCAGAAAATTGTGATTGTATGTTTCTTAAAATTGTTTGAATTTGAAAAGACTTAAATGTGTTACAGGCAGAATTCCCAATCCTTTCACATCTTCAAGAACACTCAAAAATGTTGGTATCGATCTTGGTAGGTAGGTAGAAAAATTTTATTGTTCCATTGGACTGGACGAAAATTAACTGAGTAGAAAGGACACTAGAAAGAGCCACAAATCATTTAAAAGGGTAGGAGCATTTTCTTACTTCTTTTAATCAGGAGCATTATAGATTGATAACAATATGCTTCTATTCTACTGGCATGTGCTTGGATAATTTTTAAAATACTCATTTCGTCCCATTTTGTTTCCATCATTAGTAGTTTTTTTTTTGGGTTGTTTGTCATCGTTGCGTTTGTCTGATCCTGTGAAACTTTGTCCTTGAACAACTTTGAAACTTTGTGAATAATCGTTACCACTATATTTACAGTTTGAAAACTGCATTTTATTGGGGCAATCAAACGTCCAGGATATATATATTAGTTCCAATTTTTGATCGAACAGACAAAATAATTGTAGGAATAAATGATCGCATTATTATTCAAGAATTTATAAATATTACGTAGATATAGATCTAAATCTCGCAAAAATTCGTTGGTTTTTCTAATGGTTTAAACCATTTTAATTATTAAATTGAACAAATTCTCCCAAAGAAAACGTGATACAGGGCGCAGGAAGCAATCCGTGCCTTTAATTTTCCAGCGTCCAGCTCAAAATTTATCGCAAAACTCCAAACAATATATATGTATCAAAAAACATAAAGATAGCGTTTTCTTTGGGGAAATACGAAAAATATATCAAAGGTCCATTGTTATCCACAATATTTCGGCATATTATCCCCAACATTTATCCACACCATCGGCTTAGAACTGTGGGTTTGGGTTGAAAAACCGGATCAAAAACTGAATCACTGTAGTTTGATCAGCGTCTTCATAAAGCTGCTTGATTCTCAAGTGATAGCCAGAAGATGCTGTGTCAGGACTAAATGGATGTTGCATCAAAAACTGTTAAACCGAGGTTCTAGCAATGCTTAGGGCCACCAAAGAAGTGGGTTATCTCCATGGACGAAAACAACTCCGGTAGTAGATTCTGGTAAGGCACCTTCACCGACGGCATTCCACATTTTTGTTCAGCGATAAAAACACACAAAACTTAAATATAAAAAAAAAATTAAATAAAAAAAATTAATAATTATATAACGAATTATATAATAACGAAATAATTTAATGATGAAACAATTTTAGGAAAACGCCCAAAGTTTTTGTGGAACAACTACTTCCATTTTCACAGATTATTCTTACGTAAAAAAAATGCCTTCCATTTGATTTAGTACCTCCTGTCTACGTCCGTAATCACGTCCAGCAAACAATAATATAACAAAACTGTCAAAATGTGAAAAAATTAAAGACCGTTGCATTTGCAACGATGAAAACTTCAGATACCTAACGTTAAACTGTATTTGAGGAAATATTCATAGATAAAAAAAAATAGATCATTGGCAGATGAAGATGAGACATGTGATATATGGGAAGTCTCCAAAAAATAGGCCTAGAAAAGCTACACTGTGCTAATCATGTGATACGCTTGGACGACCTACAGTTTTTTCAAAATATATTCGTTGAAAAATCTGGACCAAGACCACAAGTGAAAATGTCAAGAAACAAGTGGTACTACGTACCGATTTCCTCGCCCCCGCAGGTTCCTCGCCGATTGTAGCGACGATGTTGTAATGGCTCCTGAAGACACTGTTTGTTGGTAGATTGACCAGCTCTTATTGATGCAACGACGACTTACTGGGGCATTTCTAAATGGCTGCCTGCATTTTACGCGTTATTCTACATTGAAAACTAGTTGAACTTTGAAAACCAAAATTTAAGGTATGATTTTTGGTTGAATTATCACAAACTCTGGTATTAGCCGAAATAGAAATTTTAAAAACACTGTTGACACTTATGGACAATCTTTCCATGATAAAAATAATGATGTTTATCTTAACTGTAGTAACTTCAAATCGAAACATATTTTCTTATGCCATTTTTCGACCTTTAGAGACCATAATGATCTTGTTTAGGATCCAGCCCTTTTGCTGAAAAAATATCTTTGAGTACATGGCTTCATCAACGTCTTCCAAAAGTAATCCTTCAAGTAATTTGCAGGAAAACTAGTAAACTTATAGACATTTAAAATTAATCACATAGTAAATAATAATCCTTTTTTACACTCGTGCTCCAAAAGCAAGTTAAAAAAGTGAAAAACACAAAAATTGGTAGGTCAAATAACTCAAAAATTCTATCATATTTTGACATAGTAAGTACAAAAGCACAAATATTATGCAGAAAATGTTAGTTCCACTGCGGCACGGAAAATATATGTATGCCATGTTTCTTTTGTAAATACACGATTGCCCAAGTTTGCAACAAATTAGCAACTCAGTGTGAAGTTTCCGCGAATAAAAACTTGTAGTGGAGCATGAATTGGCCTTAACATAAATAACAAAAACCCAAGAAACTCCGAGTGACGTTGTCTCTCACATACATAACATTTTCGTTGTTTTATTGTCTCTAGTCCATTATTATTTATTATGTTTTTATTATCTATGCAAAAGTTGCAATTAGATATGGGTAAGCAAATATGTCTAATATCGAAGCAATAACCTATTTTAATCGATATTGTCATCGAAAAACATGTAGTTTTATGCTTAACTATTTTCAAAGAGTACGTCCTACAATTTTTAGGGATTGTAGTCATGTTTTCAAAGATAACTTACATCTTGTAGCACTCAAAAATCAAATGCTTTTTAATATAGTACTGAATAATTGTTTAAAAAGCTTTGATTCGTGCCTACATTAGCTCCTACGGAAAATTCTTCTGATAACTTACGACGTTTATGATCACTTCCTGGGGTTTCTTATATTAACCAACAAAAGTTCGTAATTGTCCCAGAAGTAGGCAGCAATTATATTGACATTGCATTATCATTGATACGTTTCGTCTATTTTCCTAGAGAAAATATTGTTAAAATATGTCACCATGCTCCGTACAGACGTCACCAAGATTTTCGGTAGAGAAGTTTAAAAAGACGGCGTAATACACTTTTTGGGTTGATATAGGAACCATTTACCTAGAAGCTATTTAACAGATTTTCGGAAAAGCATTCAAGATGACAGTGCGGGAAATAGCCTTTTAAGTTCATGCTGCAGCCAAAATTTTTGAATTTATATTCCATGCTGTTAGACATGGCGTTTCTGCTACGAAAACCACGTCCAGACCAGATCCTTTTAAATTGTTTTTCAACGAGAAGAAGACCAGGTTAAAACTGATTGGTATGCTCTACTGGGTGATTCTTGCGTAGTAAGGTTGGTTACTTATCGTTAGGTAGTTTTAGTGACTTCTCCGTTTGTTTACCACATTTCAGATGGTTTGACTAGGTATTCATTTAATTTCGCAGTCTCTGAAATGTTTCTGTTTTCTTTTTCTGTGATCTTTTTCCTGATTGGCCGGAGAAATGGGCGTGTGGTTACAAGACGCAACCTTGTGCTGATAGCGTGTCTTTGAGGTACTGAAAAATTTTCTTCTGGGGTCTACGTAACATTTCCAAAATATTGGCACAATGTTTATAGCTGCTAAATCTGATTCTTGTTTAGCATTGAGCTTCCACTAACGAAAGGGGTGGAGGGTCACTAATCGGTGCGTCCTTTAACTGCTTATATTATTTTTATTTATAAGTTTATATTAATTTATAGTTCTTTTCCCTACAAGTCTGATGTACTGTTAAACTTTTAATTTGCATTAAGGTCCCGTCTGTTGTTGGTTTGCTTAGCCAACCTTTGATAAGCTAGATGGCTTCCTTTACCGGGGGGTTTTATTCAAATAAGAAGATTCCAAGTTTCAAATGTTTCATGCGTACGAGTGCATCCATTAAGACAGAATAAACAATATATAGTGCTCGAAGTTTATCTTGATGAAAATAATTAAAGTAGAAGTTATAGCATACATAGTTTTCACTATTTTCGTATAAGTTGACGTTGAGAACTTTTTCCAAAAATAAGTGCAAAAACGTTTTGTAGAGAAATTTCGTACATTCACTTTATAAAAACTATCCCTTTCAAATGTTGGCCACAAGAAGGATTAACCGAATACGTTCAGAGCTTCGATTTTTGATTATCGCGTTGCAGTAATTCGGACGATGCCAGGGCAATAGCTCGACCACTGTTGATCTCCAATATTCCAACCTCCTCTACTCATCCTCTTTATTCTAAGAGTTACGTCTCATGGTCTAAGTGGCCAATTATTGGTCTTGAGCTGTTAAACGAATTTTCCATTGAATTAAGTAATAAAACTAAATAAAAAAAACCTCTTATGCAGATTGATCCTACCAGAATACATTTTCCCAATTTCATGACAAAACAAGATTTCATGGAAAGTATTTTTAAAAAAAATGGGATTTTGATGCTTTTTGCAATACTGGTTGGACATAAACATTGTGTTTACAGCTTTGTACTTGTTTACCTTCCAAACTGAATGTAACCAACTTTATCTTCCGAGAATTGATTTCAAAGAAATATCCCCTCACATCTTTTCCCACTAATATGTTAACTATTTTTCCAGTAACCATCAAGTTAATCATACCTTATAAATTAAACAATTTCGTCTAGAACGCAAATATTGCTCGGTAATTTATTTTATTACAATACATTTAATGTGAAAAAATACACTTCAGATACCGCGACGAATGTTAAACAACCATCATTCTTCTTCATTTATTTTTTCATTTCTTCTCTGGGAATCGCATACAAACGACTCTCATACTAAGCTGACCAAATGCACAGGAGTTGCAATGGTATTCCAGACGCTGTGGAATGCCGCTAAATATAGCCTTACTGCAAATATGTGTGCCAATGAAGACGACAAATTCTTTGCCAAATAGCCTCCTCCTGCAGTGGTTTGTTACAAAGCAAGACGAATGCGTGGAAGACAATTGGTATCTGTTGAAGAACTTGCAGAGAACTAGAGCCATTGAATAGTTTCGGCTCCCTTTCCTATTCCAATTACGGACATTGAGTACCCCATTAGTGTTCATGCCATGTTTCACGCATAAGCCACTATCAAGAAAATATTTAGGTACATAATGACGAGGTAGTGCTGTCTTAATTATCCTCTTTGGATGGTTGGGCCTAGGTAGGACAGGGTGATTGGAGATTGCAAGCGACCCAAGAGGAGTTATTTAGTGCAGGAAGACTACTGTGGAACATAAATTGAAGAAGAAGTATGGAATATTGACTGTTCAAACCGCGGAAGGTGTTTCACCGATCGTAAACAATTTTGCGATTGAAAACTCAAATCGAGGCCTCTTGTTTGGCAAAGATACAAGTCGACCAGAGCAAAATAAGTTTTCCTTAAGAAATCCAGCGCCAACGATAGTTACCCTGTTAGATTTTCTATAAAAAAAAGTACTCATAAATAAACAAGACGACAAAATATTGCTTGCGTGCCAATGGAGTTTCTCCCCGTGCCATTATAACAATTGGACAAGTATTGGCCACTAATAGGTATGTGGTAATTAGTCATGGTTTCCATCATTGTATGCTACCACAAATGATATCATGGTCGTAGCGCTGGCATTATAATTTCATCCGGAATTTATCGATGTTCATCATTTGGCTCGGATATTTTTAATTGTTCGACGTCAATACATTCAATTGCAATGCGCGTTTTAGTGCAATAATTAACCTTTTTATGAATACGAATTTTCTATTGTTCGCATTTGATCAGTAGCTTTCAATGGTATCTGATTGCATGCGATGACTGGCAATCAAATTATTTCTTACAATTATCACATTTAAGGATTACAACAATGGATTGCGATATAATAATGGGATTTGTACTATTTTTGGCCGAAATCATTTGAACCACGCATCCAATGATTTCATTTATTTCATCTCTTTATCGCTAATTAATTTTGATCAGAGCTTAACTTGTCACTCATGTCCTGTTCATTTGGTAATTTATTCACACACACTTAAATTGATTTTGCCAGTACACTACGAACTCCGGGATCGATTAATACCTGATATTTCCCTCTATATTCGACATCTGGATTCAATATTTTATTCTTATCTTGAAAATCGTTTTGAACTAAAAAACATATTAAAGAAGACAAAAACCTGAATGCCATCTTAAAAGGAATAATTTTTTTTTTGTGTCTTTACAAAAGGCAATCATTATTCACGAGTGTCATCTCTTTTATTGAAAAGTTTTATTTAAAATAAAAATCCATTTTGGGCTTCTCCAGAACCCAAAATGTGTAGATCCGCGTACACTTTTCTTTGGAAAATTTTCATATTGAGACACCTGCTTCATCATTTGGTTCATTAACTCTCAATTTTTTGTGCAAGTGTATGAATATTTCTTTCAATGTATTTGCCAACACACGGATAAGAGTCACCTTGATTTTTCGGAGGCCAACGAAAATCATGTTGCCAAATAAAGTCTTAGGCTTTTGAATGTTTTTGTTTTTTGGTCTTGGTAAATATCGAATTCTACATAAGGAATAAAAGCACTGAACAGTGTTTACCTTCCCATTTCGGATGAAATTGAAAATATTATTCATTCAAATGAGCCTATTCACCATTTGAGTTGAGCAAAGTTAATAAATAGATAACTAATTGCTTGAATTCATTTTCAAGTAGATATTGAAAACTCGACGTCATTTGAGCTTCTAAATATTTATTGTCTTACGCACAATATACTCCGCCTAAGACTTAAAAACAAAAATTCCCATATTTGCTATTGAATAATGATTGCAAACATGTCATATTAAACAGCTTATTGTAAATCCAGGTACAGAATTAAAGGTAAATATTATTATTCTGCTTATGAAAATCCCAACATGAAATTCTGGTTCTTATTACATCTGACTTTTTTATCGTCGTTGGCCAAAAAAGAGGATAAACATAAAAAACTGCCAGACAGGCTGTGAACTATAGTAAGCAAATTTGATAGAGAGCCGCTAGATTAGATGAGAGTCAGATCAAACATACTAGAAAATTTTCCATCTTTTGCGGTTAATACAAGGAACCATGTATCTGATAGTTATCCAAAAGACTTCAATTAACAAATAAGTGCTTGCACCGACCAAAAAAACAGATAATGGATAAATTGCGTATGTAAGAATAACAACAAAATGCTTGATCATCTTTATTATTGAAATTATTGATATTATTTCAAGTGATAAATGACTCTGCTCTGTCTTTAATGATTAATTAATTTACGATTAATAATTTAAAATTATATAAAAACATGTTGGTGAAATGCATGCAAAAAACAAACGCACATTCGGGTAAGAACAATGACGAGTTCAAGATACTCTCTCAGATACATGACTATGAAGTGAACTACACAAAGTTAAATGTTTCAAAAGATAATTAGCTTGCAATTGGTTGTTCAAAAAAACAATAGTTCATAATCGTTCTCCTACACATTTAAACTTTAGTAAACTTTTATATATGTATATAATATGATGGCATGTCACCGAAAATCGGTTCTTAACTTCAAAAACTGACTTCTCTTCTGACCGTCCCAATCCCCTAATCTGGTTTACTGTGAGTTCCACCAAAGTTTCCAATCTTTTCCTCAATTTCGTTCGATACTTGCAACCTTCAGAGCTCGTTCCAATTCTCATTTCTCAAAAATTTCAATCTAGTAACTAAAATTCTAAATTAATTATCCCAAAAACCACTCCCTCCTTATTTGTCTTTCTTACACAACCATTCAGCTTCTGAAAAATTGTTCTTCACCGGGATATTTATGCATCGACCTTAAAATGCATACAATTAAAATATAATATCCTATATTTTAATAAGGTAAATATCACGTTAACGAACTCTGAGAGTTCTAGCATTAACATAATCTAATTAAAAAAACTTTAAAAATTGTACAGCTGACGGAAAACAGAATATATTTTTTACTATGTTCAAAATGGTGGAAAGTTCATTTTAATAAAAGCGACAGTAAAAGAAGTCAGTTATGATTTATTGCTCTCAAAACTCAGTGAAAACTCATACAAACATTTAGCTAAAGTCTCAAATTTTAATCGAAATAAGGCTAAATACACAATTTAAATACAAAATGTCCCAAAAGTCTTTCACTTTTACCCAGTGTGCAAAAGCACAACTAGAACGTACGTTTGATTTCTTTCAATTGCTAGCTCGATCTCGGAAACTTAGTTATTCAGGAGCGAAACTTAGTTATTCAGGAGCGACCGTGCCAGTATGTGCGAATTTTATGCAAAAGACAATTTGCTACCTTAGGCAAAAACAAAAAATCAACTCATGAAAACATGTATACGAAAATTGGACGAGCCAGAACCAGCAATCAGTAAAGAGCGAAGAGAGCAACCAATAGCATCGAGAAATAAAAAAAATAAGTAGAACGTTAGTCAGTCTGGTAGGGCTAGTCTCGCCCTCCAATTCGATACAGCGCAAGTATCATGAACTTTCTTAAAACGCCTAAAATACAGCCGCTTAAGAAGGCTAGAGGATTGCCGGAAGATATAAAGTTGAGTCCTTGCAAGCATCATCGAAAACAAAATTAAATGGAGACTAATAACGAGTCGAACACAACAATGAGTTGTACGAAATATTCGACGAGCTATATGTATTCTTAGAATGAAACCACAGTAATTCCATTCGGCTACTCAATAACAGCATATGGACGACCGTTGAGTGCGAAAAAGCTATTTGACGGGAGAACCGAAGAACGAGTGGCAGTAGGCGATTCTCGAAAATACAATAGATGAAGATTAGAATTTAGATGATTTAATTTTCTCTTAAATATTGTATTTAATAATAGTAAATAATAATTTTTCTGGCGTAATAACATCGGGAAAATGATTCGCACATACATATTTTTTATTCATGTATTCAGTATTATTCATTTATATTTATACATGGGGTATTCATATCTGTTTCTTCGATATTCCCCTCCGAAGTGTCAGTAGTTTGCAGTAGCTACCTTTGTATCTGAAAAAAACTCATCTCGATTTTCAAACTCGAAATGAGAGAATGAGATGATGCAATTGAGAGATTTTTAGGCGATGCAACCTGAAGGTGAAACCCTGCGATGGTTTTTTTTTAAAAACCCTTTTTGAAACCCTTTTCTTAAATTTTTGCTTATGAATTTAAATTTGGTTTTTGCTGATTTCAATCAAAAATCCAACATTATTTTTAAATATTTCTATATTTAATATATTTTAACAATTCAATAAAATTTACTTTGACAATGTTCCGCATTCCAAGAATAAGCCAATAATTTGGATCACCAGGGGCAAGAGGCTGCATTGAAAAATATTTGTATACCATACATGCATCCCATATCTAGCGAAAGGCTGAGCTTAATGTATCCTGTTGATATCCTGAGGTGCGAACCCTACTCTGATAAAATAACAAAAAAATGTAGGAGCATATAAGAGACTATAAAATAGGATATGAAAGTCAAACGCAACGATGGAGTAAAATTAAAAACCACATCAATCAAGACAAATGTATACCAATGCACGATTGGAAAAGAGTGGATGTGCTTCTGGTAAAACAGAAAGGATGGCGTTTGAACGTACTCGAAAAAAAACCATGCGAAACATAAACGTAACGAAAAAAAAAACCATAAACGAACGGACAAGCTCGCATTCAGTCATAATCTTTGGGTAAAATAAAACAATTCTACTAAAATCAAAAGGAAAAGCTTCCAATTCTAGAGGAACATATGATGTTTCGAAGTTCACGAACAACTACAATTCAAGCTACCATCCTTGCATAATGATATTTTAAAAGCTGGATGATTAAGTGAGATTATTTTGATGGAACGTCGAATATTACTATTTTTCTTGATAAAGTTTTCTTGATAAACAAAACTGCATGCAGTTTATCAACTTGTCTATGTCAGGGACTTTTTTTTCGACCATTGCAAGTACAACATTCTTGATTTTGTGTAAGTTCGTTTTCTTCATCGACTCTGTTTAAAAAGAATGTGCTCTCAATAGCTAAGTTCAAATGAAATTCTGAGCAGATCACATGTTTCTTGTATCTCATCTCAAGACTATCTCCCCATTTAAGACGAAGAAATGGGTGGTTCAAACTTACTTTAAGGATTCAATAGTCAACTGTTACGGCCACAATTTCATTGCGAGTCGGTATGTAAATATGAAATGCGGATTTTTTCTGCTTGAAATATGCGTTTATTTGAATAACAGAACGAAAGAATTCAATAATCAAAGTATTGGCCATCGTTAGCTACGACTTTTTCCCATCTTTCTGTCAATTGATGGCTTCCGTCCCAGTACCACTTCTCATTTTTTGAGGCTAACCACTCATCAAGCCAATTTTTAACTTCTTCGTAAGAATGGAAGTGCTGTTCCGAAAGTCCGTGCTACATCGATCGAAACAAGTAGTAGTCAGAACAAGCCAAGTCTGGTGAATATGGCAGGTGGGACAGAACTTCCCAATTAATGTTTCCCAAGTAGTTCTGGACAGGTGTTGTAACATGCGGCCGAGCATTGTCATGTTGAAAAATGACTTTATCATGTCTTTAGTGAAATTTTGGTCGTTTTTCCTTAAGTGCGCGGTTCAATTTTATCAGTTCTTCTCGGTAACGTTCGCCAGTAATAGTCTCACCAGGTTTCAGCAGTTCATGATACAAAGGTCCCGTACTATCCCATCAAATACACAGCAAAGTCTTCTTTCCATGAATATTTCGGACTGGTTGTGATGTTGATGGCTGGCCTTGAGCTACGCATGATTTTTTCCGCTTGGGATTCTCGAAATAAATCCACTTTTCATCGCCAGTAACAATCCGATGCAAAAAAACCTTTTCTTTTCGGTCTGGCAAGCAAAATTTCACAAATGGTTTTTCGCCTGTCAATGTCTCTTTCTTTTAATTGATACGGCACCCATTTTCCAGCTTTTTGGATCTTCATGGCTTGGATCTTTCCACGTTGTGAAATGGCTGCCTGAGTAACTTCCAACGCTTCTGCCTGTTTTTCAGTTTGTGTGTTGTCTTCATCATTTTGAAGGTTTTATTTTTTTAGATAATTTGAATTAAAATTTTAGGTAAATATTTTGAACAGGTACAGGTAAACATTTTGTTCTCTAGCAGATCTCAATTTCAGTTTAATATTCTACTACAAGGAAACAGTGGAAAAATTTGACAGCGCTACGTTTGACACCTTTCAGATACCTTATTCTATAGACTTCAATTGTATAAGGAATCATATAAAACGAATTGATATTGAGAGCAAGTAGGACTGTATAAGGAGGCAAGAAACATGCTGACAAAATTCCTACGTTATCGTTATGGCGCTACATCCTTTCAGGAATTCGCCCACCCATATCTGACGATTCTATCTGTTTTGGTCCGCAGTCGACCGTGTCCACCAATTACAAAGTTAAGCCCGAGTAATCATTCACTGGCCAAAGAAAATTCATTTGGGATGTACAAATCACATTTGGGATGCACAAATAACGAAAATAATTCTCAAATAGGACATATTGAATATATTCCCAGAGCAACATCAGGTGGGGAAAGCTAATTTATTGAATTTAATAAACTTCTTGGTTCTGCTCCGTTGACAACATTCGCTATGTTTTGAGTTTTACTTAATTATTTTAAGTATTTTTGCATATTTAACACACAACTTAGCATGCGACTCGTTCTTTCGAAACTCTCCATAACTTGATGTGCCATGGACCGTTCTGTGGCTAACGCGAAATGTGTTACCATGAAAAGTCACAGATTCATTCCACTTGCGCTCCAACAACTCTTGATTCATGCCATGAAACGAAATTACATAATCTAAAAATAATTATTTAACTTAACGTTTTCCAGTTGTCGCCGTTTATCTCTCGCAATGAATATCCCATCATCACCATAAATAGATATACTGGTCATTGGACACAACTCATTGCAAGACTCTCGTGCAATTATTGCAATCCGCGGCTGACTAAATCGATAGCGCGATCCATGAAATATATCATTCATATATGCCTAGCGCGACATAACCTGATGTCTATTGAATGGAATGATATAAATCAATTTCTAGAAATTGAATTAAATTACTTTAGAACTGCACGTTTAACGTAGGTAGCAGTCATCGAATCCTATTGCTAAAATGCATGTTGTCAGCTCTGCTGTCTTCGCCGCTGGAATACCAGCAGAATTGCCTTGCACATATTATTTTGCGTGCCTGAATTAGGCACGGACAGGTTTTGTGAACCTGCTAGCTTGCACATTTCTTTCTTCTTTCCTCAGCCACTGAGAAACAATAAAGCCGCAAATATGCCATGTGGACTTACCAGATTATCACCATTATCGCAAACGTGTGCAAAAGTGAAATACATACCTAACTTACCTACGGTAAGTAGCTGCAGAGGTAACATGAAACAAAAACAGCAAACTCAATGAGTGAAAGTTAAGTGAATGGGCAAGGGAAGAGCTGTTTCGACTGAAAACTGATATAGGCTCAGGTTACTTTTACGACATGCCAATGAACTTTTCGAAATTCCACAGAAATCGTGACAAATTACCAAAAGCGCGCAAGAAAACATTTGAAACAATCTTTGCGACTTGCAGTCGTACTTACACTTGCAAGAAATTTAATGAACGTGTTAAAGAACGGCTTCCTCTGCTTCCAAATCTTATCTCTGCAGCACGGAATCAATCGGAAGATACTAAAATTCCTTAATACGGTCTAACCGCGTAGGTGTATGGCTTTAGTGAGTGACCTTCGGTAATGTCAATAACGATACAGATACAGCGAAGCTCTCAACTTGTATCTATTAGTGGATTGAATTTTGGCCAAAAGTGGTTCGCTCATTGGCTTCTAAAAAAGATGTCAATGCAAATTTCGACGACTTCCTAATCCGTAGCAAGGAAAGTAGTTGCGTCATGACTTTGCCTTCCGTTTTTGGATTTGCTTAAGATTTGAGAATAACTCAATGGGTTGAACAAGGTTCATATGTAACTGTTTATTGAAGAGATGATTCTTATTTAATTTATTTCCCTCTTTGGTATATAAATTGAAGTTCGCTGGAATGATCCAATCGAAAAAGCTATTCATGGCGATTCGGATGCATGCAGACCTCATTCATATTCACTTAGAATTTTGAGAACTGCGTCGTATTGGAGCTACATGAATTGCGTCCATAATGAATACAAGCTTAGAAAAGTCTTGCTTGACCTGTTTCCAGACTATCCGCAATACATTTTAGTAAAATGTTTCGAAATAAAGTGCTAAACAATTCCTTCCCACTTAGTCAACATCCATCTTTTGATTCGTTCGCACCGAATTAGAATAGACATCATACATTGGACCGTAGAATACCATGAACTTTGACATTTCACTTAAAATCGCACATGACTACACATGAAATTCTTCAAAGTTTAGATGATAAATCCGGTTCACATGAGATTTCTCAGCACCTAATTCCTATTATAGTGCTCCATTATCTCAAGCGAATTCCATCCAGTCTCATGCCTAACCAGCTCCCATTCAATTCTTTCTGAATAGAAACAATCCATCGATGCATACTTCAGCGGAATCTGGTTATCTCAACAATTCCTACCAACCCACCTTCAGCACAATGCTGTAAGAATTTTTTCTTGCATTGGCCATTAGTCGCCAATTGAGGTGAATATTGGATGATATGATCAGCATTATTCATGACCCGATAAACATGTAATCAATTTCACGCTTTTAATGTTGTGATCACGATTTCTTCTGATTCGAATGTCGATGCTTGTACCTTTTCGGAATGGCTCGTGAAAATATCTAAATTAAAATTCCCATCAATTAGTTTGGTGCACTGTGAAATTTATCATCAATTCGACACGAAATTGTAATAAACTCATTCTCATTGTTTCTTTATTGCATTGAGAATGCGTCAAGGATGTATTTTTTGTAAAATTACACTCAGCGTGGAAGAAATAACCATGAATTTCCAGCTTTTCCCATGTACTCAGAATGTAATGCAGGGCTTAAAAAATGCGGAAATCGCCCGAAAAATGTTTTACAAATAACAAAACAGATAATGTCAAATTTCGAGAGAAATTTTTTTAGAATTTTTATTTTGAAATTTCACATTTTGATTTTTTTCCATCAACATATGATGAGCATGCATTTACCACATATCTACAATCTTCCTCAATCGAATAATCAATTAAAATTCATTTTTTTTTTCAATTGGCTTTCAATATTTAACTGATTTTCCACTCTCGTTTTCCTTCCATACCCTGTAAATGGAAGTTTTACCGGGTATTGAGTAGAAGTCAGTACGGTGTTATTCATAAAAAATTTTTCATCAAACTTATTTTACATATAATTTATAAGATATGTTCTGAGGTAGTACACAATTATGTTGATAATGAGTTCACCACGCTATCATTCACAACAGTTTAAGACCTCTGAAGCAAACTATTCACTAAACCTTCGGCGTTTTCGAGGAGTACTGCTCTCCATACGCGAACTACCTCCAATGGGTTGCTGTAAAGTAAAGAGTTCTTCTGGTAACTAAAGGCTCCGCGAAAAACGTCTGAGCCTACATCAACTAGAATTTGGTTTTCGATAGGATCAGGAGATTGCGAAAACCAGTTAAGCGTGATGATGTAATTTTCCTGTTCCTCCTTGAAAATCCAGGCGTCAATTCTAACAGCTATAATGAGGCTTTCTTGTAAATATCAGACATCTTAGTACAAACAATCCCAATGTTTGTAAAATTGAGTTATTCATTATTTTAGAAGGAACGCCAAAGATTCCACCATGATCCGATGTTTGACTGTCGAGGTGGTTTAGGGTAGGACATTATACGTGTCGAATGATTTCAAAACTCCAATCAAAAGCTTCATGTTTAAGGGCAAAATTACTCCAGTCACCATTGAGCCCAGTCAAGTCTTGTGGTAAAGTGTTTTTTGGAAAGCAGTGGTTTTTTTCAATGTGCCCCGCAACGAATAGCAACGTACAACGTTTTAGTCGTTTTTGCTTTGAATTTTCACCTTCATGCAAGGACAAACCGGGTAACTTCAAAAACAATGTCAAAATCACATTCATATTTGTCAGTAGTGAGAAATAGTCACAATGTCCTTAAAATCCTGTTTAGTGAGTTTCCCTTTAGGCAGTTTCCATTTAAATTGTTCGTTTCTTTAAATCTGTTCACCCATTCCCAACAAAAAGTCGTCGACTTTTCAACTAAAACATTAATTCCAAAAAGCATTTTTGGTCCTTTATGTTACTTGCAAAGAAATACGCCTTCGGAACGTTTCGCGTAAACTTCGCTCGAAGGCGTTTGACGGCTTCTATTTAGCGTTCCTCACGCTAAAATTGTATATCGTATCCTGAAAATATTGTATACTAATGCAACACATTTTAACGATCATCATAAAGTAATATTTGTAAACCTAATCCGGGAAAAACCACACATTAAGAATTTTGTATCTTGATCTTGAAAAACCAAATGAGCTAATAAAACATTATTTTATTCTCGATGTGAAAAAGACTACAATAAAATATACCTTGGCACACAACATTTGCAAAGGATTATCAAATACAAAGAGTGAAATCCGGTCGTAAACTGACCGAAGGACTTGCAGTCCAAATTGTGACGTTATAAATTAGGAGAAATCTGGGTAGCTTCTTCGAAAATGAACTTCTTACTCCTTCGAAAAACCCTCATAATGTAAAAACAAATATAAACTCCATAATGTGAAAACAAATATAATCAAAAAAATTGAGATACAGAATTGTATAGAATTTAGTATGAAAGTCAATCTTTGTTTTCGAATGAAAGTAGTGTGTTATAGGAAGCAAATAGTTGCAAGATCCGATTTCTCTGACAAAAGGTCTACAAAGACGGACTTTTTTCGGACAGGTGGACAGGTAGTAGTTCGTGAACCAGATTTGAAAAACAATTTCCCATGCTAAACCAATTTTCTTACTTAACAACTGGTCTTCAATTCACTGAAGTAAACAAGATTTGCTGAAACAAACAGAATGTCAAAATAGATTTAACAATAATTAGACAACACAATGTTCACAGACAGGGGGTTTTCTTCTTATTTGGCAAAAGAAAAAAACTTTTTTTTTGGTAAATTAGATGTCTAGTCATCACATGTCTGGTCGCAAAAATGTTTATACAAATATCTTAAAAATATGCTAGCAGACTTTTCAAAATTTTTACAAATTATTACAATAAAACAGTTTTATTGTCAATTTAAATTAATATACCTTTCAAAAATGTCAGTAAGCGAAGAAAAGCCCAAATGTCTGGTAATTGGCAGTTTTAAAACTAGTAAATTTATTGTCATATCAAGTAAGAAATGTCATGTAGTGAGTCCACTGGCACCTAAAAAACTGACCTGAAGGGTACGTCCCTTCAGGTGATTTCAAACCAACCCGTCGTAGAAACGTGTTAAGGTATGAAAACGAAATCCATAAAGCGTTAGAAGCACTAAATAAGCACTTTAACACCAAAAAGTCAAGAAGAAATTCACTCTGAGTGTAAGGAGTATGTGTAAGTGTTGAATGTAAAGACCCAGAAATACAAAAAAATTGATTTGAAATCCTTTTTAATCAGAGACACTCGGAGGCAAAGTAGAGCAATATCTTGATCTTAGATGCCATACCAAATAGTTCATCACTATCTAAAAATAACGCAAGCCTAATTTTTAGAGTATTTTAAAGCTGAACGGCGGGGTTAATAAATAATGATATAGGATCAGTATTCAATAACAATTAAATAATTCAACCAAGGATACATATCAAACAACTGTTATGACGAGGTTAGCAAGATCATCTTCAAAATAATCTGCGTCGAGCATGACAACAATCAATAGTGAAATATTTCCAGTGCAATGTAAACTCTAATACAGGACTAGCGATCCTTGTATAAAGCACTCCAGGTCACTTCACTTCTTGATAAACAGCGCCGTTAAGTTACCGTATTTCCGAGAAAGAAACATCTCATAATATTTTTGTTCAACCACCAGCGGTAACTACTACAATGCAAACCCGTCAATTTTCAAAGAAATAGGCATCGATCATTTCTTCTACCAAAAAAAAGCTATTCAATACAATAGGATCGAATGAATGCAAGGGTTTTTACGTAGCTTTGGAGGTTTTTTTTGAATAGGGTTAAACTTTATCCTCTTGATTCATATGTTTATTTGTGGATATGTCCGCTTGGATGAAAATGGGTCTGGTTTGAATAGAGATGTCCTTTCCAATCTTCTCACAAAAAACAAAGTATAGATTAAGGTAATTGGGCTTAACTTCCTGCACAAAGTAAACTTTATGCGGATGAAAGTCTAGGTCTTCAATCAAAATACATTGATAAGTCGTTGTTGGTATGTATATATGAACTTATGCATCTCTTTTGGGTTGGCAAGCAGGGATAATGTTATATGTAAATGCTAATTTCGGTTAGTTTACTCAGTTAACATTGGGCGTCTCTTAGGCATTTGGGAATGAAGTCTATAGTGTCCTGATTCACGATCTGACCACAATTTAACTTTAATGCTGATTTTAGTAATATATTTTCTATTTGGGGTAAAATACATAAAATATAATTTGTGAACTCGGGCGGGGTGAAGGGCTTCCATATCATCAAAACCAAGGGCAACACGAGTCAGGACATCCTTACAAGCCTAAAGCATAACGTAAACTTTAAGAAGCGCTCATTATCTCGGCGGCATGACAAACAAAGGGAAACGACAATTCCTGGTCTAGGCATGGCAGATCAGTGCCAGATAAGACGAAATTATGCACGACAGAGAATAGAAGCAAGGAGATGATCGATTTTCGATTTTCTCAAATGTGTAATTTTCGATACCAATTGCATATGCGACCCATTGTATATCTGGCTCAAATTTTAAGAGAATTTTAATACACATCTTAACGCACTTGCGACAGTGTATCTTATCACCACCAAAACTTCTAGAATAAATCGATCGAACCCCTGTTCACTTGGGAAACTTGTTTCAAATGATAGTGCTTGCCAGTGGTTATCCTTTTCCAATGGTGTCATATTTTGAAATGCGCTAGCCTCTACTACATTATTGTATTGTGGTGCTTTGTAGAAATATTGACCAGGCTCGGCAATTTTTCTACAGGCTTTGAATACTGAGCTTGAAGAAAGTTGCGCTCATTCTAGATTTCTAACTTTTTTTGATTTATTTTTTGAACTTCAGAGAATCTTAGTATTCAGGGGATGGTGATAATGAATAGGAAAACGTTTAATGATCGAACAGAAGATGAAAAAACTTCCTTAGAGTCTGATAAAGTCCTAGTCCCTTGACTAACTAATGAAATTATAAAAAAAAGAATGTCATAACTGAGCTTTGTGATCTGCATCGACGATTTTGTTAAAAGAGTAAAATTTGGGATTTCATTGGCAATGTTCATGCAACTTTCAGCTTTGAGTGTAATACGATTATACTATACACTATTATTTGATAATCCAGCAAGTCTTATACAAGTTTATGCATAAATTATATAAATTCCGATTTTCTTCAGTAATATATTATATTTATGAAGTTCATTTTGGTGTTGCCGCAGGCCAAAATTAACTCTGGGTAGCTTGGGTCCGCCGGGCCTTGCTTCGTTCTCCGAGAACGAGCTGAAGATGGCTGTATGCAGCCGAAACGCGTCCTCGAGACCCACGAAGCAAGGCCCGGCGGACCCAAGCTACCCAGAGTTATTATATTTATATGTTCTTAGAACTTCTAGAAAGAATAGGAAATTAAAAAAAAACGTCCATACACGCTCATGTTATTTTTTGATATTAGTTGATCTCGATATTTGTTTTTTTTTTATTTTTTTTTTTTATATTCGTTTTTTTGTTTATTTTCAACAATAAGATGAGTATGTAAGTATCACCGCACGCTCTTTGAGTGAGGAAAACTGACATTCACCTGCGTAGTGACTCTCATGAAAAGTGTACCTTTTTGCGGAATGCAGGCCTTTTCCTACTTGAAGCCAATAATAATATTTTTGGTTTTGGCGATCTTAAGAGATTTCTTCATCAGGAGATGTCACTCACACAATGTAACGCCTGCTCAGCTCCAAGCAGCTCGATCAATGGACCGAGATTGCAGGCCATTTGTAGATCCTGATGAAAAAGCCTGCTGAACTTGTCGACACCACAGATATTCAACTGAGGTTTTAAGGTTGGCTACTATTTATTTCAAACTACGTAGGGTGGTTTTGAATGAAACACATTTCATTCCAGTACTCCTAACAACAACTTAAGGCATAAAACTATTCTTGTTTACATGGCATTCCTTTTCATTCAGTAAAGGTCAAATCCTACATCGTCTTAATCTGTTTAATTTAATTTGTCTCCAGCCAATGATCAACTAGGACATCGTCAATCATCATTATATAATCATTTTTCTATTCTGCAATACCCAGAAATCCTACAAGTGCAATTAGTTTCGCAACTTGTCGCCCAATCAATTATTCTTAGTTTAATTCAATCGTGGGTAGAAAAAATTCAATATATCCGCCGAACGACATGTAGTGCTGTGTAATAAACACACGCAGTTTGATTATTGCGTAATATCTTCTTCAATTGAATTTATAAGATTAAGATATATTTGTGGATATATCAGTAGTGCACCAGCCATAATAATTCGTGTTTGGGCGGTTTCGTTTGCACAATTTGAATATATATTTATCGGGAAATAATTGAAAATCCTTGATTTGATTTTATTTGTGTTAATTAAAAATTATGTTTAACCTTCAACTTGGACACTTCATAAGCATATTTTCTACGTGGAAAATCGAATGGGCTGTAATTGAAAATGAAATTATTAAAATTTAATTCATGCAATGTTAAATTCGGCAGCCATCCAAAATCAATCGAACAAATGCCGTAATTCAATCAAAATATTTACCATTAAAATCACAAATGTTTTAGCTGATTCCATTTCCTTAATCGAAACCGAAATTTATGTTTTTCTTGCAAAAACATCAATCGAAACGTGCACTATCATAAACGTATTCTATTCCAATCGAAGCCTTGAGTAACACAACATGAATCTACGCTAAACCACACGTTGTCTTTCAGATACCATCTTTAATGATGGTAATAATTTTCCCATACCGACGAAATTAATTACTATGTATGAAGAATTCAATGTTAACTAAATGGATTTCTTCTATGGTTACCCATATGGATTGTATCCGAAGAATACAACAAAATTATTTTCTATCTGGCCCTCAAACATAATTGCACATAGCAATATTTGTGTGCTGTAGATAAGACAGGATATTATTCATCACAACACAACTACATGGAATCGATGAATCGATAAAATTGATTTATTTCAGCTTGTTGTTGTATTGTTTATCATTTCTTGTGTGAAATTGGTACGTTTATTGTGATATTACGATAAATATGTGACGACAACTGAAGGCAATTAAGTACATCCTTCCACCAGGCGAAGTGAAGCCATTGCCACTGGGAATAAACAATTCTATAAATAGTTAAAACACTGAAAATGTCAGTTATTTTTTTTTACCGAGCGGAAAATTATTATTTCGATGAATTAAAAACTAATTAAGATTTTTTCTGCAAACTTCAAAAACCCTCACGAGTTCCTTTGGTTTCCACAATTTCGTAGAAGTATAACACGAAAATTTAGACGAAACATAACTCTCCGTCACCTGATATGATTCATTATAATTCCTACTTCCTATAACATTTATAAAATATCCAAATGACTAAACGCACAGCTTCAAAATTTCCTCGTCACGTGAGCTTACTTCGTGCAATACGTTAATGAACATATCTAATTATTTTTATATTAATATGTAACGAATTAGGTCAATTAGTAAAACAATTTTTTCCCAGAGAAATAACACTATGCTAAATATATAAGTTATGAAATTAAGAAGTACAATCATCCCGGCGTGTATAAGCTGTTTCGGGTAATTTCTGCGCAGTATTTTTGAACGCTAAAGCTATATTTATGGACATTTATATTCAGCAAGGCATCCTGCGTGCTAACTTTGCATTCAACTAGTACTGAGTGCACTCTTTTTTGACAACAAAACATTTTTACAGGGTTGCAGCTCAATGTATCACATATGATACATGATGCAATTTTTTCAACAACCATATCAGGTCCATGTTAGGGCTGCAGCTCTACTGTTGTGTCCATTTAAAAAATAGTTTTAAAATCTCCTAGATATGTGCTCATATATTATACATGGACTTGGTATGGTTAGTACAAATATTGCGTCATATTGCACAGATAACCTATTAAGTCACAGGAAAAGCAGTTGATTGAATCATGTATAATTTGCTTTATTTTAAAAATAGACGCCAGGCATAAGACACGTATCGCAACTAAAGGATACTTTTCAGTAAAATGTAGATAAATTTATTGAAACTTGATATGTCTTAGAAGCGCCAAGATTTCAATTCATTTATAGAAATCGCCCGTGAGCAAACATTTCTATCATCAGCAAAAATATAGCTGAAGATGCATACTAAACAATCAAGGATGTCTGATAGTAGCCACTAGGATATTTTACTGCATCTTTTTCGCGTCAAAATGTCACAAAATAGAGGAACTGAAGTCAGGCGATCATCAATACCTTTTTGTCCTTTTTTTCAATTGGTTTTTGAATCTTTCAGTAGATTTTCCATCAACAGGGGTAACGAAACATCGATCTTATCGATCCACGAAAAGTTGGGGTTTCAAGGCTTTAAGCTTTCAAGGTAAAGGGGTTTCTTTTATTGGATTGATGAAACTATTTGACTAAACTATTAAACGCCAGGAATTCTAAAAATAGTAAGGGCTAGACTTGAAAATGGCTACAACTACAGAGTAGTGATTACATCCTTTCATAACGTTTTAATGAGGATACTATTCATGTGACGTTTTAGCAAAAAGACTTTGTTTGACACCACATACTCTTCAGAGAAACTATCGATATAGTCCCCACTCGTTCGTCCGTAGGCGTTATTTCCAGGAAGGAAAGGGGAAAGTGAAAGTAATAAGCTGAAGCGAATTGGCATCATAAGACTACATTGATGGTGAATAGATTAAAGGACAGTTCTGCAAGAGCTATCCACAAACGATTCCAGACGTCACATATAAGACAAATCCTGATAGTGAAAATATTACGGGTTATTTGTGACCTAGATCCTAGATATATACAGTTAGGAAGCAATCTAATTTCTTACTAAAGGAATACCTATTTCTAATAAAGCGTAAGCACTCATTAGATAAACCAAGTAAATGATAAATCAGCAACAGAATGAACTTGATACTGTCAAAAATCTAATCTGACCGACGAATTAAACAGAATATTGAACGAAGCGAACAATTAATATACTTCATACAACTCAAAACAATACTCAGCAACGCGAAAGATAAAAATAAAAAGGAAGAAATTTGCATATGTTGACAGTATCAAATACAAGCATCGTGACAAAGCAGGTATCTGCAGTTTGTGTCTTTGCAGAATCAACGGTCTCGTATTTTTCAGCATCTGGACCCTTATTTTTGTGACTAATTGGACTGAAATTTTCGTCGAAATTTTATTTTTGCCTAAATAAAGAAATGAAAAACTTAAGACCCTTACATTGCCAACAAAAACAAACCATATAAATATTGACCAAACGACCCGAAAAAGTACAATTAATAAAGGAACTCATTCGACGAAAAGATCGAAGTGAAGTGAAGTCATCGAACTCAAACATTCATGCGAAGAGCATTTAAAAGCATAAGCAGATTTCACAATAGAAGGAACACTACTTTAAGATCATTAGAAATCAAGTGGCAGCCAACAAAAGGGTGGATCAACGAAAGGGATACTCTAACTTAAGCCCACCATTAAATTATAAAATAACATAAAATTTAACCATGAGTACACAGATAGCTATATGGCAAACAAACAGAGTACTCTAATTGATATATAGCAAAACAAATTAATTATTATAAAAAAAGGAATAAGAACCCCCTGTCGATTTTTGAGATTAAGGTAACCAGGATGAAACTAAGCACACTAGAAATGGAAACAAACGTCTGGTTTTCTCGAAAATAGTCGAACCCAATTGAAAAGGAACAACGTATTTTCAAAAATAATATATCTTCAAATTAAAACTTTTTTTAAATTTTAAAAAGGTAAAAAATAAACTTATATTAAAGTTTTTTGGTTGAAATGAACAAAAGATTGAGGGAAAATATTGACTGGAATGATTTTTGAAAATAATTATTTTGTAAATTGCCAATAATTTCCAAGTACACACAAAATTATCTGTTTTATCAATCAGGCATTGTATCAGTTGTTTATAGAAATACCCATAAGCCAATGATCGGTATAAATACCATAGAACAGTATTCGGGGTGATGTTATCTTCTTCATAAAATTTCCTTTCGATGAATCCTTTACAGCTATGTAGTTCTTATTTAGGAGGAGAGGAACATCAGGAACTTCAAGCGCCTGCGACTGAACTTAGAACACATAAGTTCAGTTGCAGGTGATGCTGTCATTTTTCAACTCAAAATACGTCCTTTCTTTTTTCCGGAATGATTATTATTATTATTGAACTGGGGTCCACTTGCTGCAAATGAGCATAGGCCAGAAATCGGCCCTTAGCTCCCCATGTGTAGTACTATTGTTTACAGGTGGTCCATCCTGTCGTCCTACAGAATTCAAAGAAGTTCCCCCAGTTCTGTGGTCGCCAAGGGTTCCAATTCTGTTACGCCAGTACACCTCAGCCAAGTAAGGCGTTTGTTGGCCAGACTCGGGCAGTCTAGGAGGAAGTGTTCTGTACTTTCTTCCTCCTCGCCGCAACCTCGACAGGTGTCATCCGTTTCGATTCCTACTCATTTGGCGTGTTGACCTAGAAGATTATGGCCCGTTAATACTGCCACCAATGTTCTAACGGCATTTCGGTTTTTCCCTAGGAGTTGTTTTGTCCTCATTTGATTAGGGTGAGGCCAAAGGGCTCGGCTTATCCTGCAGTCGTTCCTGTCATTCCAAGCCGTATCTGTCTCTTTCCAGAGGATTTCGTCTAGCTCCCTTTTTACCGTTGCTAGTGGCACTTTGATTGTGTCTATTTTAGTTACATTTTGGTCCGCTGATCCAGCTCTCGCTAGCTTATCCGCTCTTTCGTTTCCTTCTACACCGCTCTGTCGAGGGACCCATGTCAGTTTTACATTTACGCGGGTTGTTGCGGTTTTGAGAGCCTGCTTACAATCCTGCACCAGTTTTGATAGTACGCGATTAGAGGCAAGCGCCTGCAGTGCCGACTTACTGTCCGAGAGTATTTGTATACTTCAATTAAGGTTGTTTGTTGCCGCTTCTATAGCCGCTTGTATTGCAAACACTTCCGACTGGAGCCACACCACAGTATGACTCTCCAGTTTATAACTTCGGTTGAGTTGCGGGTGATCTGGGAAAAAGATTTCGGCACCGCTTCCCTCATCCGTTTTGGAACTATCGGTGTAGATCATGATCTAACTTCCAGATGTGAAATCCTGCACCGTTTTCCACGCTTCTCTGGTCGCAATGCCGATCTTGTATGGAATTGTTGTGTCCAATATTGGTTGAATTCTATCCAGCTCCCTTTTACTTGACGGGGACATTCTCTCCATTTTTTCCAAAATGCATACGTGACCCGTTTGAGAGTGGTTAGATAACCCATATGTGGATTTTAATCTGATGCTCGCAAGTGATGCCTCTCTGAAGATGAATTTGTCGAGTGGCATGAGGTTAAGCATTATCTCCACTGCAGCAGATGGCGTATTCTTAATGGTACCTGTGATGCCAAGGCAAGCCACTTGCTGGATCTTCTCTTTTGCTCTTTTGCAATGGTATTTTTTGTAATGCCTGCCAAACCAATGCCCCGAGGGTGGTTATTGGCCTCACTACTGTTGTGTAGATCCAGTGGGGAATATTGGGTTTTATTCTCCAGGGTTTCCCCACTAGTCTTTTCATTGTGAAGAGCGCCGCTGTAACTCTCCGTCTGACTGCTCCTATGTGTGGAGTCCAAGTTTGCTTACTATCCAAGGTTACTCCTAAGTATTTTACCTTGTTTACTAAACTGATATGTTTTCCGTCAATGGTCGGGGGTGAAAATGTCTCCGGTTTACAGCGCTTTGTGTAAAGCATAAGCTCCGTTTTGTCGGCATTGATGCGCAGCCCGTTTAGCTTCGCCCACTCAAAAAGATGTGAGAGTGCGGTCTGCATCAATTCCGACATGATTTCCGGGAACTTTCCACTTATCAGTATAACGATATGATAAGTGGAAAGTTGAAGTGGAAGATACTGTGAGTGCCCAGGTAAGTGGTGATACTATGCCGCCTTGTGGTGTATCCCTGTTAGTCCATTTATTCAAAGTTGCGCCGTTTTTTCGGCTGTAATCTTCCTTTGTGCTAGTAGTTCCGGCGTCCATTTAGTAAGATATGGGTCTATTGCATATCTTTGGATGGCTGCTAGTTTGCTCCCAGTTTTTACATTGTTGAAGGCTACCTCGATATCAATGAAGGCCGCCAAAGTGTAATCTTTGATGGCAAGGTTCCTCTCTATTCTGCTTACGACTTCATGTAGTGCCGTCTCTGTTGAGCGCCCTGAGAGTTATGCGTGTTGGTTGGTTATCCGTTGCTTTGTAGTGGCTGGCTTTTGGCGGCTTGGGTATGAAAACTACTTTGGCTTCTCACCAGTCCAGAGGAATATAGCCTTTGGATATAGAAGCTCTATATATTTTCACCAAAATCCGTATTATTGTGACATCCGCTTTCATAAGCATGATAGGATACACTTTGACGGTCTCTGGTGATTTGTAAGGTTCGAAGGTATTAATGGCCCTTTAAAAAATTAAAGGACCTTTTCTTCGCTTACTAATGGAATTCCGGAATGATATTCAAAGCTAAGAATTTTCTCCTAGAATGCGGCATCTTGATCAAAATGGCGTTCTATAACGTATGACATATTTTTGTTGCCTACCATCGTCAAATGGTCAAACAGTAATGCCTAACAATTCTACCAACACTCAAAAGTGAAAACAGCTATTTGGTGCCAGCTATACGAGACGCACAATTTTTTATATGATCGTCTATTCAATTGCTTATAGACTATATATAATTTCTCATTTGTTTATAATCTGTTATTATAAATAGTAATTTTATTATGATTTTTTTTTTGTATATTAAGCTATAGTATGCATACTTTAATACAATGAATTCATTATAGGTGCCGGTAATATAAAAATATACCCACGTATTTACTATGATTGAGAATGTTTTAAATTGTTAAACAAGAAACATTATTTCTATTTGTAAAGTTTACTGAGCCCCGAATCAATCTATAACTTGTGTCATCTCTAAATCTGTTTCTATAGTCTAAATTTGTTAAACATTCCAATCGTGAGCCTA
The DNA here is from genome assembly GCA_954870665.1 of Stratiomys singularior. Lineage (NCBI taxonomy): Eukaryota > Metazoa > Arthropoda > Insecta > Diptera > Stratiomyidae > Stratiomys > Stratiomys singularior. Next base: position 156,797,402 of record OX940878.1, on the reverse strand, counting down.
ACTGGCGTATTAGTACTAATTATTTAAGCTGTGCATGGTCATGCCTACACAAAGTATAACTTCAACTTGATTTACTTGCATCTTTTAAGTTGGTCATCACATTTTATACTTTTCTAGATGAAAATATTGACCCCTCCATTCAGGCTGTTCCTCGACAAATACTCATGAAAACTCGTCAAATATTGGAAAATTACGAAAAAAAACTGTAGATCGATAATGCTAACAAATTGTTAGGAAAATTCCATGATACCCAGTTGGCTTATGGCGGTGAAAAGATACTCATTCAATTGTTATCAGAATGTGAACAAAACCTTTTTTTTTGTGCATAAATAAATAATGGTGTGAATAGATATTAGCAGAATGACGATAATTCTGTCAATATATTTGAGACGATTTTCGCGTATTAAGTTGAAATTATTAGAAATTGAAATGAGCATCAACGAGTTCGTTGAATGAGAAATAGATTTAGCAATTTCGTATAGAATTGCATAATACAGAATTCCTGGAAAGGTTTTAGAGCGGTTGCATGGCTGGTCGTAATTTCTTCGCGGAAGAAGCTTCAATTTTTTAGTCTATTGTAATTATAATCATGACGATGTAATGAATAATTTATTATAATTATAATAATAATCATAAAATTTTTTGTGTACACAACTGTAAGCACGGTTTCAGGACTGCTCACTAAATAGCACCCCTGTCGTTCAAAGAATTCAGCTTGGAACTGCTTGTCAAGACATTCAAAATCGGTCACATTTTTCCAATCAAGCAAGTGTGATCCGTTTTCTGTTGAAGCGTATGAAAGAGTGTGGGTTTCGTTAAAAATTGCCTCACAGAACCATCCCAGCTTATCTATTCCCTAACCAAGATGCAAGCAGAAGCTTTCGCTTGTTAGAAACGTGTCCGCAACTTAAGAAACAACAACAACTTACGCAGTCCTTATTTTCGAACAAACCACTTTCCCTGGTCACTCTGATAAGGAATGCAGGTTATCTTCTCCGCTTAATTTAGCCAACCTTCCAACAGCCAAAAGAGAGTTGTTTCGTCCTGATGAAGCAGTCTTTAAGCAGTCCATCAACTTAGCGAGAAGGATTGACATCCTGGACGCTTGGACGGATTGAACTTTTCATCTTCATGATTTTCTTTTACCAATGATACGGGGTTCTCTGAAGGATCGTCAGCTTGTGGTCGAGACTAGTGTTGGGAAAATTGATCCTAGTATCCTAGATCCTAGCAGGAGAAGTATGCATTGTAATCAGATTTTTTTTCATGCGACATATATCGGATTTTTGTTGTTGGCAGCCGTTCCTGTGAAAGCTTTCATTACTGATCAACTCCCAAAGTTTGTTCTCAATCAAGTTTCGGAGATATTTGATATCATTCACTGGCTTCGAGTTTGTCTAAACAAAGTTAAGTATCTGGAGATGAATATTCAGCTCGTTAGGTTATAGTCCACATAGGGAGTTCATAAGTAAGGCAAGCAATACGACCTTGGCTAAGCAAAAGTAATAAAGTTTTCGCATTCTCATCTCTTGCCAAAATCAAATTATCTCTCAATCAGCAGTACTAGTAGGAGTAGAAGTAGTAACAGTTGTAGTGGTAATATTAGACCGCGTAATTATGATTAATGTGCTTGCTTTAGAGCCAAGTTAGGCTGCTTTGCAACGAAACAATGATAGAAAGAAGATTGAAAGCCGAGGACACGCCCAAGCGATAACATGTGGTTATCCCTTCGCTTAATATGTGGTTCAAGTTGAATATTTGGTCTGACTCCTCTTCTTTGGCCATAGATAAGCCTTTTATTGTGGTAGGGAGGTGAAGGCTGTTTACGCCCTGAGTGTGGGACTCCCAGACACACAATGCTTTTGGACCACCCACTAAACACGTCCCCTGTCAACCTGAGAACCTAGCCTGGAACCGTTTGACACATTACTTCGGCCTAGAGGCGCCATCGGATTATAGAAATTTTTTTACTAACTGAAAGCAAGGGAGAGGAAGGAAGTGCTAGGAATGTTCTCCAATAAAGCTTTCTTCAGTATCAGCACTGCCCGAGTATATTGTGCCACACGATTCCAATTGTCAACCGTTTTCAGCATTACTCGGACGATAGTTTCCGGAGAGAGCTTTCCAATTTCGCTGAGTAGGACTCCTCGCTGCTGGCTCCATCTTTTGCAGTAGAAAAATGTGTGACAGGCGTCATCCGGTTCCCCTGCACAAAACACACAGTTAGGAGACCGTCCTCTTTCAATTTTGTGCAGGTAGGACCGAAAACAACCGTGCCCGCTTAAGAGCTCGGTGAAGTAGAAATCAGTCTCACCATGGACTCGTCTGAGCCACGACCTCAGGTTAGGGATCAGACGTGCAGTCCACCTTCCCCCTGTTTTGTGCTCCCAGGACTGTTGTGAATCGCTGAGAAAGCGACGTCTCTCTTCCCTTCTCTTCGGTCTTCGCCTCTGCGCAGGTAAATACTTCTGCGCTCTGTCGCGAGGAGGGTAATGTGTGTCACCCCTGCGATCACCAGCACTGCCGCCCCAGAGACCTTTCGATATGCGCATGAGATACGCAATGCTCCTTGTCTGTGCACCTGTGCCAAACGCTTCCGGTGTAACTCCTTGCGGAGAGCATCGCCCCAAAGTTCTGACCGTAGAGTAGAAGCGACTGCACAACGCTCATTAAGAGTTGTCTCCTTGATGAGTTGGGCCCCCCTATATTGGCCATTAATAGGGTGAGTGCCGTCACACGTGCTGCAGCCTTGTCAGCTGCTGCCCTGATTTGTTGGGAAAAACTCATCTTCGAGTCTATCAGGATGCCCAGGTACTTTACTGCTGATTTTGATTCAACCAGCTCGTCCCCAACACTGATAGGCCTTACTCTGGGGATTCTCTTCTTCGGTTTTTTCCAGTGCCAGCTTGAAACCAGTCCATTACCCTCCGCATTAACAGATTGAGTCTGAGTTGCGCATTGTCTACTGTGCGTCCAGCGACCAGTGCCGTGACATCGACCGCATAGCCGATCAAGCGTGACTCATCCGACAGTTGAAGCTGCAGCAGTCCATCGTCACATCAATCACGAATCAAAGCACGAATCACATCAGCGAGTCTTCCCCTTAAAAGTTTTTAAAAATAGATAAACCTTAGAAACGAGGAAGTTGACTGAAGAAAGCACATCAGCAAATAGTACTTATATTACTTATATTAGATTGGTACTTATATTAGATTGGAGGGGTACGTCTACTAGACCCTAAATACTGCTCAGTAAACCTCGTGGATACATTTCGCACTACTAGTGAGTGGAGCGGTTTCTTACAAAAAGAGTGATCACATCGTGGAATGAACAAATGTTTAAAGCTGATAAATTGATAAACGAAACCCTAATCTAATTAATTCTGAAATCACATTCCTCTATTTGTAGCTTATCGGTCATAAACCAGTTAAATTAATGGAGCATTCATTCGGAGTAAAATCGTGGGTGGAACTTGAAATAAATATTGATAATAGCGAGAACTCATTTACTTCGATAAAAGTGCTCAAATTTCCTTAAAATGCAATATATTTCTCAGCTACTTAACACAAATCTACAAGCAAAAATACAAAAACAGAATATTTCTTAGTCATGCCCGTCAAAGAGGCTCCAATTCATAACTTCAAACAATTTTTCAAAGTCACAAGACCTATTAAAGATATTAATGGGAATCTCGTATGTGGGCTTCATTGGCTTAATTTGATTTTCAGAATGTCATCCAATTCACTCATCAAACGAATTAATAGTGTGGGTGTTAGTATTTAACAAGAATGAGTATCAAATTCATCAGTTTTTTCCACGTTCGACCACAAAACATTCCTAATCTTAATGAATCTTAAACATGATCACCTGCTGCGCAACGAAAGAATCGTTTCGAAACATGTCCACCTCCACATAAATCAAATAGTGTACTCCAACCATTGGAGGACTCAAAGTGCATAGAATATTCAACGGCAATAAACCAATTCACCTAACATGCAGAATAACTTTTCAATTCTAGTTCGTTCAAAGCATTAAGTATTTACTACCAGTTTCAAGTATTCTTCAAGCTAAAATTCTTTAAAACAAGTACCCGCATTACAACAGAAAACATGCCAAGTGTAGTTGGTGAATTCCTTTTTTTCCTTATTTCTATGATAATGAGCTCTTGAATGTGACTTTTGTCCATCGACATCAAGTTGTCATAATTAAAACCAGAAGTCAACTTGGGTAATAATTATTATGAGTGGTACTTTGTTCCAGCACATACGTGTGGTCCTTCAAAGAAGTTTATTCAAAGCGCAACATTTGCATTGTATGAGTATGTAAATAATTGTTATCTAATAAGGAAGCGTCATGTGGATGTTACGCTAATATTTTGGTAGTGAGAGTACGCAGCACTCCTTGTGGAACAATTTACTCTCAATCGAATGTAAACAATGAGTTTATTATAAATTAATGGACAGACCTTCAGTATCAAATTCATCGAGATCTCATAACATGAATTAGATGTTTTGTTCCATTTAATTAAAACATATCGACATGTTTTAAATAAGGTTCAGCCAAGAGCCGCATTCGCATTATACTTAATGGTATTTTTACCACTTAAAAATGGTTTATTATGTTCACACAATAAAACTGCCGCCGCGTTTTACTCCAGATTTTATGGCAATCATTTCAGCGTTGTGATTCGTTTGTTGTGCTTGTATTGTGCACACGCTTTCAAATCTCATACTGCGAATTAATCAATCAAATGCAATTACCCCATATAATCCTGTACCATTTATGTGAAAGCCCTTTAGCACTTTCATATTACAATATATCAAAGCAAAATATCAACACCTATCGTCTATGCTCCAATTGCTATCACTTCAGAATAAAGGAATCGATTCCCTATCTGAAGTGTGGCCCAGTTACAATTCGTTACAATTCAACTATTGTAATGCTCATGGTGTTATTCACTGTTAACCAAACAATAAAAGAGGTTAACCGCATTTGCCACAAAGCAATTATACACACACATCCAATATGTGAAAATTAATTAGCTTACTTTAAATACCATTTGGGCTAATGTTTGATTACTCTCGCGGCAAGTATCAATAACAATAACAAAAAGGTATACCCACTGCAGATAGCTTAACAATTTAAGCCTTGCACAATTCTTCTAAATATTAACAATATTATTGCGAACTCAAGATTGAGGTGAAAAGTGCAATTCATTCCGTACACTAAATGTAGATGTTAACATATTGAAATTGAAAGTAATGAGATTTCAACGGTTAACAAGCGGAACAAAACATTTTGACCCAGATGTCGAATTCGTATGGGAAATTGCAAACGGGAAGACGCTATGCACGTTTTCATTTTGAATCGGGGTTTCGAGTTTAACAAACTGCATCTATCGTTTAACCAAAAACCAAATGTTTTTACCCGTATGTTGTTTATTACTAATATGTATCTATGATTCGAGATGAATAATGATTTTATGTAATGAGCGTAATACGTTGGAAATAGTAAACGACAATAAATCAACCAAAAACGTATGAAAGTTTGAGTTCACTACAATATTTTGATAATTAAATACAAACAATCTCTACGCAACGTACAATAAATACTTTCGAAATTCGTCCATACATTGATAAGCTAATTCGGAATCACAAAATTTCAATTATCATATTCCTCAATCGGTTTGTAACGGCAAAGGATATCACAATAATAAGACAAAATCTAAAATTCAAACAGATTGATATAACTTTTAAGTGATATCTTGTTTTTAAGAACAATCTGTAAAACTTCAGATGATGCTTTAGATATTTCTTCTAAGATTGTGTATGATAAGTTCCTTATCCTCGGAGACCCAAACCAAAACACCCCTACCTCCAAGCTTCACTGTTGTCCTCAAGTTCTTTGGATTCAATTCTGCGTTGCTTTTGCATGACACCATCCGAGCTAAACACATTGAAGTTAATTTTTTGCTTCTTATGATTTAGTTGGTCATCCCAAAAATTGCTTTCTTTAACCTAAATACAAATAAAAACATTCTTGTAAACGACAATGAAACAATTTTTCTAATTCACTTCACCGAGAAACGTTTTTTCTTTGCAACAAGGCCATGTAATTGCTCTATTATTGATATAATCTTTTCTCAAAGCTTGTCGAACTGTTTTTTTATCCAATTCCTTAACACTTCACTAACAGCCAGGTTAAAGTTTCTCCAGTTTTTCCGTTTACTTTCCCATTTCGATGTTAAAAACTTTGATCGTCCAAGGTATGCTACATCGTAGCTACGTACAGCGAAAATACATTGAAAAAAACTCTCGAATTGTCGGTAATTGACCAAAATAAGCGGAATTTTATTTGGATTGATAGATTTTCTCTCATTTTTATATGAAACAAAAATGATTCTCGCAAAGCTTTTGCGTAAAAATGCAACACTAACGTTAACCTACTTGTACTTCTTCTATCGTTGTTTGAAAGGAGCCCGCCTAGAGTGTTAGATGTGTATGTACTTACGCTAACATAAGGACACCGCAAAGTAAGAGCAACGAATACCCAATGCAGCAAATAAAGCAAGCTTTGCAAAATCGAGAGCTTAGAAATTGAGGTGAAGAGATCGCAATAGTCAGCTCTATGAGAATATCAACTTCGTCTTTATTTCCTATCTCCAAAAAGTTTTGCTGACAAATGCCAACGCAACTGGAAAATTGAAGTCGAATACCGTTAGATTGAGAGTTTGTTATGAGTGTCGGCGGTCTTCAGTAGTTATAATATGCTATGCTAAATATCCTTGAATTTATTTCTGGCATCCTCTTTATACTTCCAAAGAATATTCAAAAAAAAATAAAACTACAAACACTTTGAAGAAACTATTACTTATGGTTCTTGGCCGTGAATTTTATTTAATTCATTAACATTTTTTATGCCAACTTCATATCTGCAAGTGAAATGCCATAAACAAATCTATAAAATCAAATCAAAATATAAATCTTATTCCATAAAAATGATTTTTTATGGATCAGATTTCATCATTGTACTGACCGTTTTGTGAACTTTTAGTTTTTGTCGTTGAAATCTGCCTTGTTCAGTTGAAACCATTTGCTCCTTCTAATGCCTGCGATAGGTGACGCCATTTGAACTAGTTCTTCATGTCATAATGACGTCAACAGCAGAAAAACTTGTTACATTTTCTGAACGTTGCCGTCAAGAACTAGTTCAAATGGCGTCTTCTGTCACAAGCATAATTTAAGTGTTATATTCCTGCTTTTCGCGTTGAAGGACTTCGAAAATACACTGTACGGTATGCAATTTTTATTTTTCGCTTCGTGCCATTGTTGATAGCATAAATTAAATAAAAAGGAGTTTTTTTCACTTGTACTAACTGACAACATTAAAATCTACACAAATAATCACAACAATTACCGAGACAGGCAACCGAGAAATCACTGAAACATAAGACCAGATAAGGAAGTAAAATAAGAATGGACGGAAAATCGTTTCGAAATTCAGGCCAGTTTGGCGCTGAAGTTTTATTCTCCAGCTTATGACAACTACCAGAAACCAATCGTAAACATAAAATGTGTTTTGCCATTAATTTTTGAATTTGTTTGCGAAATTTTTCACTTGTGTTACACTCTTAAAATTTTACCTGGAATGTTAAGTATCTCCTACTCCTTCCTACTGCAAGTTGTGCAATTTTTCTGGCTTAGTTCGTATATCTAATCAAGTTATAAGAACCTTTATACCTACCTTTATAAGAACATATTCAACAAATTTCTTTTGACTGGTGCTGGAAAATCGTCTCTATATTCGATCCCACTCTCCAAAGGCAATGAGAGCAGGATAATTATTTCCAAATATTTCCAAGGATCATTTATTAGATTTCTTTTGACACATCAGACACTAGGCTATCGTGCGTAGGAGGATCTCCCTTAAGAGAAATAGTGGAACTGGTAGACCGGAGGAGATACTAAAGTATCTCGTTTTATGCTTAAAGGTAGGGTGAGTGAAACTCAAAGTCAATGGACTGCGCCAATAAGCAATGACGTGTGAATGTGGCTCAATCGAAAGAATGGTCAGACTGATTGATATCTGACAAAGCCGCTCACCTGATCGGAACGGGTTGAAATTTAAATTGAATAGTTTGGGAACCATAAAACAACAAAAATTATGCATTTGCCAATCTCAAACAAAATTTTTTACCACTCACAAATACGATACAAAGATACAAATGCAAGGAGCGTACTTCGAAGCAGATGTCCTGATGGTTTCAGCTACCGTGCTTGAACGGACTGAAACAACTGAATACTGAATAGAAGACTGACTGAATAGAAGGAACTTGTGACTAGTCCTGCGTTAAGCAATTTTTGTCAAATGGCAATTTATTGATTTTGAAACATCGAATTGGTTAAGAGCTAACTCTGTAATTAATTTCAATAGGTTTTATACTGAAATTTGATGTATTTATTTTAGCTTCTGCCACGTATTAGTTCCAGCTGCTATTATGCTTTGTTCATTAGTTTGTTATCCGAAAAAATGAAATGAATTTATTTCTGGGAAGCCGAAACGACTCCTGCAAATGATCAACGCTATTTCAGATGTATCAGGAGCTAATCCTTTTTGGGTTTTTGTTTAAAGGAGATGAGTTGAGGAGTTGAGTTGCAAGTTGTAATATGATGAAAAAAATAACTTGAGTATATGATAGTCTTTCTTAATCGTTTTTTATGCTCAAACTATTGCGAAAGAGGTTTTTTCTTTAGGCAAGAAACCATTTTTCAATTATTTACGCAAGGGCGCCCTTAATTCAATTAATGTTGGAACTCAAACCTTTTGCGACAGTAGTCAATCTATCAAGAAGTTTGTTTTGTTTTTGGATTGTCCGATTTCCCTCTAACTATTAACTCGTATCATTGAGTTCTCCTCAGCATACTAACGAATCACTGAGTTTGCACTTGTTTTCTCTACCATTAGCAGCAGATAAAAGTGCCCGCTAAAGTTTATTTTGCATTCCATTCTTGCGTACCTTGAAGCGATTGGAATGTGAGCCCACCAATAGCAAAACACGATAAGAAAATCACCACAACATACTTTGGCGCACCATCATTTATTATTATTGCTAACATATCTTGTAGGCCTGCCTGTAAACGTACTGTAAAACACTATAATTTATAATGGTTTTTCGAGCAATCTATGAAAAATAACGCAACTTGTTATGCAAATTTCAACCTAAATTAGCAAACAATACGCCAAAGAACGTGCATTGGGCTAGGCTGCGTTTCAGAGTGTTTAACACAAACTCACATGCGTAAATGGTTTGTTGTCTAAGCTTTATTGCCGCTTAAGTTTAATTAGTTTTTAGCAATAAATCAAAAAAATTGTTTGAACGTGGTTAATGTAACATCGAATTAGTTTGCTACGAGCAGAAGAAAAATTAAACCTATCCCATTCAAATCCCATTCGAGTATTTCTAATTAACTTCATATTTGAAATGTATCTTTAAATAACAGATAGAAGATACATTATGCTAATAAAGTCGGTCAACATAAATTGAAAACAATAGAATAGAAACGTTAACATTTTTCATAAGTGGAGTTCTTAGGGGGGAAAACCAAAATAAAATTTACTTCCAAAAATACTTTTCAGCTAAATTCTCTCAAATTGATAAAACACATACGACCATGTTGACAATCTAAAAATAAGGTGTAAATTTAATACAACATTTTACAAGCAAACAAATACCTACATTCGACACTTTCAAATATTTATCATATCATTTCATATCTTTTATCTAATTAATGTTTACAAATCTGTCTGATCAATACAATTCTAAATTGATTTCTTTTGATTTTCCGTTGCCAGGTGATGGATGCGTTGAGAAACCGTTGAGTTCGCTCTGGCGAAATTACACGCAAAATCAGAAACCAGATATTTCGATGCGAGTACGCGTTTGTGCGTCAGGATTAAAAGCAACAACACGACAACATGGACTGACTGAATATTGGGCACATCGAATTACACATTGCTGTGCACCGAAAAATTATCCACGCATATTCTGTTGGGTATACAGACACGAAGGACGAAAATTGAAGCACGAGATGCGATGTCATGCTGTACTATGTGCCAAGGAATCGATAGCTCAAACCATATGCAATACGCTTAGGGTAAGTGCTTCATTGTACTTGTTTCTTAAACTGTAATAGGGCATTCGAATATTAAAAACAATTGAAAATATTCAGGTCATAATTTAAGAAAAAAAAAAATAATGCGAGGGTGGTTCAATGCGTACCCGCGTTTGACGACAAAGGGCCTTCCTGTGGAAAGTTGGCATTATCATCGTGTGCTGCCATCTATCAAACGATGCTAAAACAAATTTCAAACTGATTGATAGGTTAGTTTGTATTTGACAGCCATTCGAGTAAAATGTGTTTCGTAATTTTCGGTAAGATTGAAAAAGAGCAGTATCCTTATGAGGTATGGGGACGACATGGGGCCACTTCGCCATCTATGACTGCATTTAGAATTTAAACGTGGGCAAATTTGTTTTTGATGAGGTGTTACCACGACGCCCGGCAGTTGTGGATACCGAGGAAATCATTCAAAAAGTCTACGACATCATTTTTGCTGATCGGCCAACGTAAGTGCGCAAAGTAGCAGAGGCCGTCGGTGTGTCGTCCGGAATGGTAATAAAAAATGAAAAAAAATTCGTGATGGAAAAATTGTCGTCTCGAAGGTTGCCGCGATTGCTCACGGTGGACACCATGCCGATGCGGCTGTTAACTTCGAAGCAGTGTTTCGACTAATTTAAGCGAGATTCGAAAGAGTTTTTGCGTCCAGTAGTCATCGTTGTCAAACCTGGATTCATCTTTACACACCAGAAACTAAGCAACAATCCAAACAATGGATTTCTCCCGGTGAATCTGCTCGAAGGAAGGCTCCTCGGCCGGAAAGGTTATGGCGACGATTTTTGGGGATGCGTAAAGCGGCATTTTCATGGATTTTTTGTTTTTTTACAAAAAGAAAGGTTATGAGGCCGCTCCGACTAAAAAAAGGAGACACTGTCTCTGTGACACAGAGACTATTAAAGATATAATAACGCACCAGAACATTAATCTGGAGTTTTCGCCGCCAAACTGCATAAATTGCGTTACAAATTGCTGACGCATCCCCTGTATTCGCCTGATCTGGCTCCCTGCGACTTTTTCGTGTTCCGTAACATGAACAAAAGGCTCGCAGGGAAATAGGCTCGCGGACTTCAGACGAGGAAGTCATGGCCGAGACAAATGCGTACTGTGGAGAGTTCTACAAATCCTTTTTTAAGAGGTGTTATAAAATGGGGAAGTGTATCAGTTTAAAAGGGGACTGCGTTGAAAAATAAAAACTTATTTTTTGAAAAAATTGTGTCTTCATTTCTAACACACGTATTTATTAAACCGCCCTCGTAGGTGAAAGTCATGAGGAGCTTACTCATATATTAGTTGTTCTACTAAACCTCTGTATTTTCTATTTTCTTATGCGAATGAACCTAGCTGAGTAGATAAATCCAAACGTTCAAGTTCCTGGGAGCATTAACAGCTGTAACCTCTAACGAGAAGCTCTTATATCAAGCATCTGATCCTTATCTAGGAGGTTATATAAACAGGTTCCACGAATCGCGCTAGTAGTTTATCAAATTTGTCACATAGGCTCGAAAAACGGAAGGCCTAAAGTCTTTTTCTTAAGAACTCCATGTTTATTTTTATTTTAAAGTAACAATAAACTGATTTAAAGATTTTCATTTTCATGTTTTCATATATTTGAAAATGGTGTAGCTAAAATGGCAACATTGCAGTCGAGGGAAATTGCGGAAGTTGCAGTGATTTAATTGAATTAAATTGAAGTAACAAATAATTATCAGATTAGAACTGTATCAACAAAATCGAATATGCGAAAAGGTGATCTCTAAGTGATCCTGATTACATTTTTATTTGCAAGACACTTTCGTTATTTATTTTCTGCCTTGCCTTCTCCAAGTAATCGATCGACGGATTTTTAATTCATAATTCCTGCTATGAAAATTCAAAATACGTTCGTCAAAACAAAAACGTCATTCATATATTGAATGAATCCAATAGTGCTTTCAGAATTCCAGAAATCTCTTGGATTTATTATTTGGAGGAACTGAGAACCTGAAGACTTGTCTTAGAAAAAGAGTTTTCTGTTTTGTTTTGGGAATTTACTGAGCCTTACTAAATGTATTTGCTAAGTGCAACTCCACTTTATCTTGGGCATAATTTAATCTAGCCATGAAGTTGAAATTATTTCTTTCATAAGTGTCATCACAAATTCGATCCGTTTGAGATAAAGTGGGTCTCTCAAGTTCAACATTTTATTATAAGAAGATTTGAAACATTTTGAGCGGAACTTATAAAATCACATCTAAAGGCAGCGCCACGACAATATTCGAATAGGCTCCCTAAAATGTAACATTGACAACATTTATGCCTATGTGAATAAGTTCGCGTAAGCAAATCTCAAAAACAAGTGCTTTAGTAATTCTTTTGAAAATTGACGAAGAATATCCCAAAAGTAGTTTCAAAGTACCAATTACTGTCACTAAAATTAAAGCAAAAAATTGAGTGCCAATGTTTCTAAATGGTCTTTTGATTATCCAAAATGTTCCGTAATAAGCTTTGGCGTCAACCTCGGTGTACCTTCAAATGAACATTTTTTTAGTCAAAGACGACGAGCAAATTCTAAATTGTTTAGCAAAATTTCCAGAGATTTAAAGCATTTTGCTTTAAATCAAAGTTTTTCTTGGAAATTATGGAACAATTTTGATAAAAATCAATTCGAAGTTTACTTTTCTTTGTTTCAAGCAACTAAACATTTACGTTAGATCCTTTCTGTTATGTTATTCCACTATAAAAATTACATTTTAACCAGAGTTTTTTTTATTTTTCCTTTTGAATGCTATTATGGAAGCAAAAATTAAACATTCACCCATCAAAGAACCACTAGACTGAAGTCAACACGGGCTTTCGGTTTGAAACAAACAGGTTTATCATAAATAATTGGCCGAGAACCGAACCCTTTGGTATCTATAACCGATATAAACGTTCCTACTTTTATCTTTTTCTCAGGCACCTTCTCTAAATAAATACATTTATTGGAAAATAAACGTATGCCAAAACATGTCAAGAACCAAACGCTTTGGTACCTGATATCGTTGTGAACGTTCCTACAACTAGCTCCATCAGGCGCACCTAGTTCAACTCTCCTTCTTTATAAATAATTCTTAAAGTAGTTTAGCTATAAGAAAATATTAGAGATATATTTTTCCACTCCACCTGAAACTGTTCAGATTGCTTTGAAGTTCCAATCAACCCTCCTAATTCATCTTCAGCTCCTTCAAGAAGTTGAGAATTAACTTGTGATGACTCAGAAAGATCATTACACTTTCTCAACAAAAATGCAAAAATATCCCCAATGTTTTCTTGAAATTAAAACGAATTGACTTACCAATCAGGTTAACCAGCGGCAATAAAACAAAATTTTATAGATAATAATGTTACTGAAATCAAATTAAATACTTTGCTTTTCATATACAAAAATATAAAAACACTAATAAACATTTTTCTAACATTTTAGGAAAATTTGGATCGTGCTCTGAGAGATTTCAAACGCGAGAAAATATCAAAGCAAAACGCTCGTCTAAGCCTGGCAAATGCTGTCTACGAGAATCCAAGTCTTCCACGTCGAAAGATTCTGTTAAGCGTTGGTGGTAACAATTACAGACCACCGCTCGAAAGATCAAAATCCGCTCCTAAATTGATGGCGATCGAAGAGGCTATAGGCGAAGAAGGCGAAGAGGAAGAGACCAATGAGCCAGAGATGCCATCGTGCTGTGTAAAAGACTCACTTTATCCTGCCATGACTTTAGGCCGTCGACGATGTCGTAGGGGCCATTCTATTCGAAGAACGGGAAAATATCCATCGAAACCACCCCTACCAAACTTTGATGCTACTTTGGCTGAAACGAAAGAGGTGTCTCCGGAAGAAGAAGCACATTCAGAATCACCAAGACCGCTAGAGTCACAATGTTGCAGGCATAACGACGATCACGTGTGTTACAATGAACTAAGTGCATCCAATAAAACAAAGTCGGTGTCTAGTCTAGCCTCTGAAGAAGATGAGGTTGACAAACTCTTGAGCAGGAATGATTACAATATTGATTCGCCACTGTCTAACGAATTGCTATCGTACTTCGATATGAAACTCGGGCCAAGAAGCGGAAGTCTTACCAACCTACAAGATGTAAATGTTTTATTTGAGCCAACTCTCATTTCTGACAGCCAAAGAACTCGCATGCCAGCATTGAGTTTGGATAATCTGGACAGTTACAGCGATGAAGGAGACCATGAAGAATACGAAGAAGAAGATGAAGAAGAAAGTGATGCGACTTACTATCGCCAAACTGCAATTTTGAATCTTATTCACAACGAGTCCATGCTTAAGTCAGATGAAATCAATGAAGCTGATGAAACGTCCGTTCCAGCGCCACTTTTTGATAGCGACGAAGGATCAATTTCAAGTGGTTGTGAAACAGCCAGTACCGTTACAGCAAATGTAGACGACAGCTCACTGAAGTACATTCAAAATCAGTACCACGAGCAACAACAACGTTTCACAAATCAACAACAGTCACAAGATCAAACACAACAGACAACAGGATCAAGAAAAATTAGTCAAACCGGAACTGATGACGAGATAATCAGCGAAAATAACGACCAAGAAACAGTTGTTAGCTTTAAGTTACCCAATCAAAGTGCGAAAAATTGTAATGGTCAAAATCATAACCGAAATCATAGTACGAAAGATGGGGACGAAATATCTGATTCGGAATTTAGTGATGAGTCTGGCTATGTAGAATTTCAGGATAATATTTTGTTGAGGCATAAGAGTTTAGCTGTTTAATTAGAGACTATGAAAACAATCCATTGGGATCTGGGTCTTGCAACATAAATTATAGGTGAAAGAAATCTTTACGACTAATTCACTTTAGAGTCTCGACACCATTCAAACTTGGAGTGGATTTTAGGATGCTTCCAATGATTCATCTTCTTTCGGCTTATTGTGAATGCGCGCAGAGCTGATTTTAAAAACTATTTGGACCAATTTTCGTGTAGGCACCAATAAAAAGAATTTAGACCATGATAAAACCCAGAAAACCTGACCATTAAATGATCCGAATAGTATTAGAGGGCATAAGCCGTAGCACATTTCATTAGTAAATTCAGTCCTGAAAGTGACAAAAGCTAAACTAGCTCGTCCACTTTAAACAAATTATGTAGATTGTTTTCGTGCGTAATAGTCCCGATGTCTACTATATATCATTCTCAGCCTGTAGGATTCAAAAAGTTTCACTTCCAAATCGGTTTTCGCTACATTTTTCTCCGTCCCCAGTAATAGTCTAACCATTACATATAGCCAAAGAAGAAAACCAATTTAGTATTAAATAAAATAGTATCTACTTAAAAATCAAAATAATCAATGCACCGGAGCGCCATGAACATATCCTTCACTCCACACTTCACACTGTTGAGGATATTTGAAAATTCGAAGGTTCGAAAACATGCAATCAGAGTCATTGATCATCCCCGCTAAGTTCAAACGTAAATAAGCAGTCAATAACAAATAAATATTTTTTACGCTTCATCTTGTTTAAAATTTATAAACCTAATTTAGTGTACTGTGTAACAAATACCACTTTGTTGTTGATTCTTTTTGTTGTCGTATGTAAAACACCACCCCCAAACATAAGTCACATGTAAATTGATATGTGCATTAATAGGCATACATTATACATTTATATAAACATATTTGGATAGTAGATGACAAAAACACGATTCTTTACTTGATCGACTTTTAAACTTAAATAAAACATTAGTCATAAATTGTTGTTTGTTGTAACTCATGTTTGATCCTAGGAAATTTTAATAAATTTCCACTAAGTTGTATTTATTTGTTGAAACATTTGGTAGAAGAGACAATGTATTGTGTTAAATTAGACAAAATATATTTCTTTTCATGACTAAATTTATTATAGGAACATAAACGTAATGATGGAATTACATTGTAATGGTACACTATTGTGTAGTTAATGCAAAAAATAAATAACTGAATAAAAAATGTTATTGTTATTATTTTTATGCTTGTAGTGGGGAATTTGTTAATCAGTACGCACAACATTTCATCTGATCTCATTTTTAAGTTGATGGAAGACCCGAAATGGAAGACCAGCACGAAAAATTTACCGGAAATCTGAGCACGGATTCGATTATTCAAATTTGGATTGTGTTATAAGGAAATTCGGAGTTCAGGAGTTTGGTGGAAGCGTTGAGATTGAGTGGTTGATTGGACGGAGATTGAGAAAATTTTTGAAAACCAAATGTGTCGTGAGCGTTTTGTTTTGGACGAAATTTGAAAAAAAAGTCAGTTTTGAATTAAGAACTAGTTTTGCGCACAGGACGAGATCAAAATTACCGGAAATCTTATCACGGTTTGGATTATTCGAAATGGATTGTGTGATAAGGAGATTATGAGTCGATGTTGGTCCAAAGAAGAAGTGAGATGACAAACGATGTATTGGAACACAGTTTAGCGGAGAGTTGACGTTTTTGTTCGGGATAGATAGTTTTAGAAAAGCTCTAATTGTTTAAAATTGGTCATAAAATTTTACGTGACAGTGGAATAATACTGTAGATTTGGCCCGTGTAATTAGATGATACACCGTGTTGCGAAATAAAAAGAAAAGTAAATAGTGGGGGCTAGGTTGCGAATATAAGCTTGCCGGAAAATCGGAAGTAGGGTGAGACTCAGCATATTTGCAGGCGAAGTGCTCTAGCCAGTCATTAGTGGAAGAGACTCGCGATAGTTTGCGTGCCGTGCACGAGTTATTCCCGTTTGCACAGTGGCAGCGTTTTATCGATTGGTTGAAATTGTCGACTTTCTCATTTTTCTGTACGAATTCACTGCGCTCGGAGGGGACCGAGATTTTATATGACTTTTGACGAAATCAGCGGAACGCCCGTACTCCACCAGAAAGAAGGAAGTTAGCTAACCAGTTATTTGCAACAAAACAAAGCACCGTATTGTAGAATAAAGTTAATTGTGGAAAAAAGTAAACTTTCGAAAAATCAAAATCACTGATGGACGTTTAAGAAAAAAAAGGAGTGCAAGTTTAGTATATGAGTGTATGTAAACCGTACCCGATCGGGTTTGGTGGTGGTTTTTTTTTTGTATAGGATTTTTTTTGAATTTTTCTTTATTTTGTTCCTTCTTCTTTTTTTTATAGATTTAAATTTAAAACTTATATTTAAGTTTCCTTTTTTTCATTATATTTTTTTTTTTCTTTCTTCTTTTTCTTTTTTTGTTTGTTGTTTTTCTAGAATTCCGTAAAAAAAATAAAAATGAAGTAAAGTAAATAATTTTTCATTTCTCCAAGAAATCTCTCCTTCGTCCTTATCCCTTATTCCCCTCCAATTTGTAATGTTGTGGTTTTGAATTAGGTGGCCCAGCACGGGCAGTGATCTTCCCCGAACGACCCCGACCAGCTGAGCCTAGCCGGCCTCAGTATGCCACCTGGGGGAACATGAGATCACTGCCATATAAATGTCTGCGACCGCGGCAGCGTGATCGCAACAACCTTCGGAAGATTTGAGTTAAGGATCCTGGAACTTAGTCAGCGAAGAAATTTAAAGTTGATGTTGAAAACTATTTTCTAATATGAAATAAATTGCATCCGAATTTAATTAGTCGCACAAATTGTTAGATTTGGAAAAATACAGAACAATATTGCAACATCCTCCATAACACGGCTTCGTTCTTTGAAAGAAGAATTTGTGCAAACAGTGCCGCTGTCATCGGACCCATGTGATTTTCGGAGTCCGCTAACTTCTGACAACCCTTGTTAAAATTGCGTGACATTTTAATTATTGGTTTGCAAATAATTGCGTTTTTTGTGCAACAACTTTTGTTATTCTCAAAACAACGGACCAAAATGGTTGTTGATGTGATCGTCAAATTTTGCATTTTTTGAACACTAAGGAAACTATTGAAATCAAATCTACTATTGAAATCAAATCATTCAATCAATATTAGCGTAGAGAACATTAGCCAAGGCGAACCAAACGAAAGAGTTTGATACAGTCAGTCTGGCCTCAATCTAATAAAGAAAGCACAAACCAGTTTTCAGGGAAAACAGAAATGGCGTAAGAACACTTGAGGCAATACTACCAGGCAACAATCTTTTAGGTCGGTTCATTTTAGGAATGAAAAAACAAAAAAACTTCTTTCTAGGCTGTCCGAGACTGCCCCCCAAAAAAAACTCTCACTTGGCTCACGAGTTTTTGGCGCCAAACAATTGGCGACACCAGAACTTCAGGATCTGTTAACATTATGAACAATTCCGATCGTTTAATATTTATTTCCAGGTGCGAGTCCCGATAAATAATAATATCAATTGAAATCCAAGGATCCAAGGATCCAAGGATCCAAGGTGTGTGATAGACCTAACACAGAAAGAACAAAAAACAAAGCTTGCTTGGGCAACCGTATTTTACGAATGAAACATCCAATTTTTATACTACTATAGAATCTCAAGACTTTCAAAACTTCTATAGAATCTCAAGACTTCATTAAATTGCACAGAATCTCGTCGGATCAGATTTACAGCATTAAAGCATTAAGTTTGGTTAAAGTTTAAAAGATAAGAAATTATTGGTTGCATTGTATTTAATTTTTCTTTTAGACGCAATGGGAAATTGTATTTAAATCATTCGCGTATTCTGTTGAATATTTTTTTATTTATAAACAGATTACCTTTACTTAACTCTTATAATATGCAGATAACATAAAATTAATTTATTATCATTTAGTATAATTTATATTCTCTTGGAAAAGAAGAATTGTTTCGGGTTATAACACGAAACGTTAGACTTGTCGGGTTAAAACATCCATTTTCTGAAGTTCAGTATTCGGGTAAGACTGTAAGGAAACGGAAGTTCGACACTGGACTACGTTCTCGGACTATTAGCCACTGTAACCGCAAAATAGGTGGAAATCCCCGATATAGTTCACACCGAAACGATATCAACCAACAAATTTATCAATATTTTTGCGCCAGGTGTCGCTTGCATATACTGGAAATTTAGTTGTCACTCATGACAAGTAGCCAGAACTGTCATAACATCGAGCAAAAAGCTGCCTAACTTCTCTCTCGCGGTCTCGGTGATTAGTATGCCTGCCGGCACAATTTACTCTAAGTACAATGATCTATTAGAACGGGTGCTAGAACTCTGCATTAGTGCTTCATCGCGAGGTTAATTGTTAGCCAAGTAAACAAGAGTTGCCAGCAAAGCGTACAACGTTGGCAGATATGGGGAACTTTGTAGCAGATTTAATCATTTGGTATGTTGCTGTGTTTGTTGTGTTATTGTTTAAATCATTACAATGTTTCGTTGATATCTTATCCAAATGCAGTGCGTTCATTTTGGGCACATTCGGGATCGCACACTTATTCGCTAATTTCTTGCGCTTATGCCTATCATCTGGAGCCCACAGTGAACTGACGCTGACGCAGCTCATTGATCGCGACCAACTGTCCAAGGAGTATGCATGGATGATAAAATTGGCGGTCAATTGCTTCGGGTATAGTTGTATCTTTGTGCCGGGATTTTTGATTTACAAGTACACCACCAAAACAAATTATGTGGAAAAAAGAGGTAAGAGGAAATGTTTGCACAGCTGATAAGTGTTTGTTGAGGGAAGCTCTGAATTACACTCGGGAGCAAACTTTCATAGGTAGGAAGAACTCATTTAGTGTGCATTCGGTCAGTTTGCTGGCAGACTAGATATAAACTGAGTGTTTTTGCTGACGTGATGAAATATACGAGCATGAACCTTCCATTCCGACTCACCCCGGATGCGTTTTTTTAGTGTGGGAATAGTTCATGTTGCGAAAGATTTGCAATCTACCCGTCGGTACATTCAAAGACAAGTGCAATGATATGTATTTAACAGCCCAACTAAACCATAAAATATAAAAAATGAGCCGCTGCTAACCAAAGCAGTAGAAAATTCAATTCTAACAGCATGGGAAGTTATAGTAGAAAAATGATAAACGCTTATACAAAAATTTATTGTGTCCAGACGCTATCATTGCCCCGTTCCTCTTATTAAATGTTTCTCTTAATTTGCTAACATTCAAATATTTTTCAAAAAGATTCATTCGAGTGCATTATTATCTTGTTTTGCCTCAGATAAATCTTTGAAATTACTTTATTATCTGATGCTTTATTATTTTTGATGCAATCAATTACCATTTAATTATCAAATTTTCCAGTTTAACATGTTTGTAGTCGACCCATTATCATTGAGCACCTTTAAAATGTTATCTATATAATCAAATGGTAGCAATCAACATAAATTGTTAGCTGGCGTTCGTTGGCTAAGCTAAATCCGGTCAAGATTGTCATTTATCTAAGTAATCGTTATGAATTAGCCTTTTTAATCGGCCCACATTTTTCGAGATTATCTCACTTGCTGTTTATTTTGGTATTAAACATTTTTCGTGATTTCAACATCAATTTACTTTGCATAGATCATATACTTTTGTCCTTTTGAATTACATTGGAATACCGAATTGCGTCCAATTGGCGATTGCTTCTCATTAAGTTTAAAAACATCATTGATCACGGATTGAGTGGCCAAGGTTGTAAAGTAAACATTCTTAAAGCATTCTCCTTCTTACATAAAGCATTTTGGTTTTGTCGTCCTCATTGCGTGTACGCAGAATTGCAACCCGTATGTAACCCGCGGATTTTGTTAGACTCCAAACCCATTCCCAAGTTCAAAATTTAAACTTTTAAACTCGTTACACAAATCAAGAAACACTAATCGGTAACAACCCAAATTACACCGATCCCGATTTGCACAATACTTTCTCGATAAAGCCATGCTAAGGGCCAACATAACGAATACCGATTTCGAGTTTCTCTTGTATAAGGGACAAAACAGTAGACGTTGCGCACAATAATTATTAGTTTAGTAGCAGTTCGCCCATTCCGGTTGATACGACACGTATGTTGGCATGTTTGATGATGTGAAGGTCTCAATCGGTGTTTCGCATAAACTTACAACTTAACAAATCGCCAAAGCAAAAAGTAAAAACTCTTCTCGTCATATGTTCCGTCCGTGTTGACGCTGTTCTTGGTAGCATCAGTATCAATTACCGGTGTACATTCTTCTCGAAGCAAGTACTGCAACTATTGCAGTTTTTGTACCACTATTACCCTGACTTGTTGCCACCAGAATTCTTTTGCAAATCTCCTGACGGCGGTCCAACAAATACAGGCATGCTGTCATCCCAAGGAGTTGATAGTCCTAGTAACGCTGGACATGAGAAATGCATTCATCTCTGTTAGTTGGACGGATATCTTGAACACTCACATCCTCATCTATGACATATAACAGATTTATGGAAAATACTAGTTGCATCAATTGTGCTCGTTTCTTTGTCCAGGCTTGTGGAACAATGTTATTATGGGCTACTAAAAATTGATCTGCGGTAAATGCCGCAACTTTTGAACTGTACAAATGATATTGTGCCACTCGTCCCAGAGCGAACAGCCAACCAAGCACGATTCTGGTCTTATACACCGAGTTGGGAGCTGAACAATCCCTCACAAATTCAATGGAAACTGTCGAAAAGAGGAAACTGTCGTCATCCTGACAAAGAACAGAACCCCTAGAATACTATCAGTCATTGTCATATATACATAAGTAGGTCAAAACTTTCAATCAGAAAACGTAACAACACGTTGAATATGGCCCTCTGTTGTGAACGAAACAAACAAATAACAAAAACAAGGGGCAGGGAATACCAAAAGTGGTGTTCGAAGACAAAAAAAAATATATCGAAGTTATCAGTTCAGTTTCTAGTCCGTTTTCCGTCTCGGTCTCGACTATAAGTCGACTTGTGTCCGATGTGAGGAGGACCAAATCCAACAAAAACTCGACTTTTGGGGAGCTCCGTACCATCTATGTTCCTACATGGAGCAACGCTCTTAACGAAGCGCTGCACTGAGAATGACTGGCTGAGGTTTAGAGAAAGGGAGGCAGTCTCTAAGCCGACGATTTTCGTAAGAAGAAAGCATTCGCTAGCCATAAGCTAGCCAATGCACTCTCGACGAATGGCACTAATCCCGGAAGAATAATTTAAATGGAAAATGCATCACTTGTTCTGTGACTCTGGATCAGGCAATAGCATGAAGTGACTG
This sequence comes from Stratiomys singularior, assembly GCA_954870665.1. Lineage (NCBI taxonomy): Eukaryota > Metazoa > Arthropoda > Insecta > Diptera > Stratiomyidae > Stratiomys > Stratiomys singularior. The sequence goes on along the minus strand of OX940878.1, from coordinate 156,775,092 downwards.
ATGTATATCTGAACCTTATGTAGTGACCGATGTACGTATATATAAATAGTGGAAATCGCTTATAACGTCTTCCAACGGACCAGACCTTTAGTATCGTAACCAATAGACTTTCTATCCGATATCTCGAGATCTTTGAACAAAAATGAAATATTAAATAAACAAGTACAGAATACATGTATATATACAACATAAAATGTATTGAAAATATAGATATAGTTATGTATTGGCTAAAATACATAATGTTTTATGAACGCATTTTTCATATATTTTTGAAATAATCATTAATGGTTTTCTGTGCTTTCCTTGAGTGCTTTATTAGTTGTAATTTTTTTTTCCAATGCAAAACTATTGGATTTTGTTATATCATCTGTGATATCGTTTAAAGAAATAAAACTCGACACCGTCTCTAAAGCAGCTCAAGCATCGCTCAAGATGGGTACAACATGCGCTTCGGAGTTTTCATCTGCCTCATGTGGATCAGATTTGACCGCTGACCGTTCTCTGAAACAGCAAAAGTTTAAACTTTATGCAATCAAAATAAAACTTTGACATCCTTACTTGTTTCCATCGCGTTAGCTAAGATTTCTTCATCAGTTACGTTGGTCGATATGTAGACTTCATTATCGACGCTTTCCAAAATCATTTGATGTAATCTCTGGAATTCCCAGGTCGCGCTTCTCAGCCCATTCGGCTAGAGTATCACTTCGTTCTATGTCGTTCAATGTATTCCTTTGCCATCTTGCATGTTTGAAACAGTTCGCTTGAGATGAAACTTCAGTCCATGCCTTGTCCAACATAAAAATCGCGTCCAACATGTTAAGTTTTGTTTCTGTAGTATTGTTTTCAATGTCATGAATTAATTTTAAAACAATCTGTTTCGTGTAATTGATCTTGAGTAGCTTTATCATCCCTTGATCCAACGTCTGCATGATTGCTGCAGTATTTGGAGGTAAAAATACTAACTTGATGGCTTTCAAAGAGATTTTATCATGCGCTGGGCAGTTATCGATAAATAAATATAATAATAAATAGGAGTATTTATTTTCTTTTTCTATTTAAATTAATTTTCCCAATCCGTTAACCAATCTACGAATAATTCTCGCCGCTTCCAGGCATTTTTGTTATCCTCGTACAGCACTGGTAAAGTTCACACATTTTTGAAGCACCTTGGCTTTGCGTATTCAGCGACGACTAAAAGTGAGTTTCCATTTTACTGTACCGCTCATATTGGCTGCAACCATAACTGTAATCTTTTCTTTTCCACCACTGGGCTTTTCCCCTTTAAATCTCATCGTTCGATCTGGAGTTAGTTTAAAAAACAACCCAGTCTCATCTGCATTAAAGATTTCGTCGTCTTCGTACCCTTTAACGACTTCCGGGAATACAGTTTTTAGACATGTGTCTGTCACATCCTTGGAAATGGCTTCAGATTAACCACAAATTTTTATGCCTTTACCGATGCTATGATGCTATGATGCTATGCCTTTACCGAAATCTTTGTGTCCATGCCGTCGAAATCTTAGTATATTTCCCCATCATATGAGCAAACGCATTCGCTTTGTTCTGTAGAATTGACCTGTTTATTGGTATATTATTTAACCTTTGTTGTTTAAACCACTCTAAAAGAGCTTCTTCAGTATCGGCATGTGTACTGCATCTACCCCTTTCATTGCTCAAACAATCCTCATTACACGAATTTTCTATCGCCTCTAGGTCTCCTATCGCCTAAGTCTTTGGCGATTTCAGCGTTTGAGTCTCCAGCCTCCAAACGCCATAGGATGTGAGCTTTTTCCTCCATTGAGAATACTTTACGGCACGTCATACTTCACAACACTTGTTCATAAAAAAATATCACAAACGACGGAAAAACACGCAGGTCATATGCACGACCAAAGCCTAAAGAAAAGACTGAAGCCAAGTTCAATACGCAAAACAGGAGATAATTTTTAGTGGGAACATCAAAATATTCGCTCATTTGAAGAAAATTTTAATAGTGGCACGTGGATGCCTTTGTATCCGATAAAACTCAATCTGGGAGCCAGACAACGTGGACGCTATAGGCGATATTTCATTCTAAACGATACTGTTGTAGCCGATACATATTAACACTATGAGGATAGCAGGCGCAAACAACCGTCTATAAAGACACGTTATAAGCGATATGCTTTTGTATCCGATGCCTTACTAAACGATTGCCACTGTACGTACACATGTTTTCAAGGTTATTTGCACAAGATCAGTATGTCGTGATTTTCAGGGTGCACACTACGCACTGGTAAAGCAATTAATAATGACTTCTTTGAATGCAGGAGATTGGACAGACAGCACAGGGACCTTGGTAAAAAAGTCAGAGCTCCGTCCCCATGGCCCAATTAAAGAGATGCTGAAATCCACTAGTAAATTGAATCAAGAATCACATTACATTCGCGCTGCTCTAACAAGAAAAAGAGGGTATACCCAAATAGCTCACGGGAAGAGAGTTTCCTTCTCTAGCAATTCGCCTTGTAATCTACTCGCTGAAGAAGAGATTCACGTAACCCGAAGTCGTCATAAGGCTATAAGAATAGGTTCACTCCGAAGTAATATGTCAAACATGTATATGTACATGTCATGTATATGAATTTTGTGAAATTAACAACTCATCGTATTTATCCGAAAATAAACCCATCTGAACGCTTGCATTGTATGGCAAGCTGTCTAAAAACAAATGTCATGGGAATCAATTTTAATAGTTCTCGGAATATTTCCGTCATCCAGATTTAAAACGAAATATGACCCGATAAGGCTTCCGTATGATTCTGAATTCCGTATGATTCCGCTGCTTCTTTATGGAATTAATCGTGACTTATGAACCATTTGTTCGTATGACTTGCACAACTATTAGTAACTTCCGTGTTCTCAAAGCCGTTTAACTTAACTTACGATAAAAATTGGAGGCATTTAAGATGATCATAAGCACTGAATTTGTGTGTCTTTTTCAAGCTTGGGTTTCTGATATCTCGGCTTTTCAGTTGAGCTTTGCAGCTTCCAATTGTTTACCTAGTTCAGATTAGTTCCAATTGTTTTCGTAGTCCTGTGCATAGTTTTTTATCCTAGCTACCTTATAGCGTGCTGCCACTTGCCGTTTTCCCTTAAAAATCCAAAATAAGCGCACGATGGATCGCTCATCAGCAATCTGAATTTATTGAGCAGTAAAAACCATGAAGAAATAGACTTCTCCCTAACCGGATGCGAATGTTGTCAGTCTTACCTGGACAAGATCGACAAGTCGCGGTTTTCAGACTGCATAATCTGTCTTTTAATGTAGGAAATGAGAAAGACAGTATAGTAATCAACCTGAGAAACGGCGAGAAGTTCTTTATACAATACATATCGAACTATCGGTATTGTCATGATTCGCGGAAGATAAGTCAAATGATCTTCAACCGCATACGACGCTGAAATCGCCTGAATTTTTTTTTCCGAGGTCCGCACCTAATTCAGGGTACTTGTTTGGGGCTTCTATGTAACAATACCCTACTAGTGCGCTCTGCAGCAATTACTGATGACTTTTGAGCGCTTGAAACTGGAAGTTTTACCGCTCCCGCAATCCAGCTTCCGTCGCGATTGTTTACCTGGAGCCTTATTTGAGTATATCGACCTTATCTTGCTTCATTAGACAGCAAAAGGTCGCGCCTTCTTTCCATATGGTTTGGTCGTTGAAAATGAAAAAGGATATCGTAAGAAGGTACCTCACGTTTCTCCCTGCGACAAGGTTATTGCTTTGAACAATGGGATACCTACTACGCCAATCTAATCTAGACCAGAGGCTTATGTGTGATACGTTAAATCATTTAATTAGCTGTGGATATAAAAAATATTTGATGCTTTTTGGCCTCTCGATTGTTGATGAATCAGACTTCCAAAGATTGTGATGGAATAATTTGAATCATATTTTCGAATCGAGTCTTATCTGCAACCGTCATGCAAAACATGAAAATATAGTTCAACTTCTTTAAAGTTTCAGGATTTGAAATGAAACAACATTGCCTCAGACTCAGCACATATTATCCTCCTCCTATGCAACGCTTCTCACTATTCATCTTTTTAAATTTTTTCACACAATTATTGAATACAAAATATACCTAAATTACAAGCATGAATAGTTCAACCTAAATATAATTAATATTTTTTTCCAGACTCTGGTTTCATTCACAGTGCAGTGAAGTTTTGCTTCACAGGATCTGAAGTCGATCGAATTGATCAGCCGGCTACTAAACCGATTGTGAGCAAATCTGTGACAAGCGATTATGTGATACTTATTTATTGTTTCGTTGGTTTAATGGGATCATATTTAACGTGGGGTGTGCTGCAAGAGAAAATCATGACACAGGAATACAAGAATGCAGAAGGCAAAAAAAGTTATTTCAAGGATTCACAATTTCTTGTATTTGCCAATCGACTATTAGCGTTCTTAATATCAGGCGGCTATCTATTCATACAACATCAAACTCGCCATCGTACACCATTATATAAATACTCATTTGCATCATTTTCGAATATAATGAGTGCTTGGTTTCAATACGAGGCTTTGAAGTTTGTTAATTTCCCCACACAAGTCCTGGCCAAGTCATGCAAAATTATTCCAGTGATGCTTATGGGCAAGATAGTTTTTCGTGCAAAATATGAATTTTACGAGTATTTGACGGCTGTTCTCATATCGATTGGAATGGTATTTTTTTTAACTGGCAGCCTGGATGAGAGTAAAGCATCATCGGTGACAACAATAACGGGACTGTTTCTATTAGCAATGTACATGCTTTTCGATAGTTTCACATCGAATTGGCAGGGTGATTTATTCAAGAGCTATGGAATGAGTGCCATACAAATGAGTTGCGGTGTGAATTTGTTCAGTACATTTTTTACAGCTGCATCCCTGTCGATACAAGGTGGATTTTTTGCTTCGTTGGAATTTGCATTACAGGTTTGTACCGCGAATGGAATTGGAATGCTATTTATTGTACTTTCTCTTTTATTTCAAGCATCCTAAATTTGTATTTGATTGTGTCGTTCTATCGATAAGTTCTGCAGTTGGCCAGCTGTTTATATTTTACACGATTTCAGTATTTGGACCAGTTGTATTCACAATTATTATGACTCTTAGACAGGTATGTTGTGTGTACTAGCATTTAAGTAAACAAAATACATTGTTTCATTCTAATTCGTTATATATACGAAGCGTATTAAGTAAGTACCGTTTTGAAATCCCGCCGCTGCAGCGCTACGGTCAGTGTTCCGCACATACGCACTGGAATTTGCCTATTGGGTAGAGCTATTTACACATATATATATATATTACATATATGTGGAATTTAACGAAATTTGTAAACACAATGAAGGTCGTAATTTTTGTTGGATTTGCACAAAAGTATCATGAAAGATGTTTCAAGTAAATATCTCGATTATGTTCATTACCCAACAAAATTGCTCGAGCGAAAACGAAATGGCGGCCATTTTGGACGATAATTCATGATTTCTAGTTTGACCAGAAAATATAACTCCGATATGGACGAGATTTTGCATAAAGGTTTATTGAGGTGTATAATGAAGCTGACAACAAAAAATTCAAAATCGTAAGAGCAGATTCAAAATGGCGGCCGTTCAAAGGGCAAAAATGTTCTTATAGCTGTGACCACACCGTTCAGCCGATGTTGATGAAACTTTGTTGTATGGTAGAAACAAAAGATATATAGACAGTTAAATAAAGATCAGGTCTCAAATTTCAAAACGGCGACTGGTAAAATTTCGCAACTTTAAATGCCTATAAAAGTCACAATTTCTATTGGGTTTTAACCAAACTTTATACCGAGCTAGATGTTATCAAGATCTAATGAAGTATAACTTTGGTAGTTATATAACATTGAATGACAAAACGGCGGGAGTTTAATAACGCGATTTTTTGAGATTTTTGAAGCTCTCTAGTGACTAAACAACTCGACCGATTTTGGTGAAAATCTTAGTGAAAAAAATGTGAAAATAGGACAATAACTTAAAATGTCGAAATTTTTTTAAATTTTTGATGAATTAATTAATGTAAATAATTTAAGTCTAACAAACGTTGCTTAAATCAACTCTGTACATTAAGTAGCTTTCGAGAGTTATTACATTTTTATCCTTTTTATCAATAAAACCTTATCACCTTGTTTGAATTAGATCATTTTCCAGTAACCTTTTTCCCAAAATTTAACGAATTAATTCACTAGAAAAGGGTTTGTTCTTATAGTGCATCCAAAAAATTTTGAAAAAGCATTTGTAGTTTTGGAGATGAACGAAGGTAAAGTTTGCCTAAAATAGCAATTTCAGTGGGGACCGCGTCTTAAGATAAAAATTCCCATTTTTATGACCAGCTGGAAAGAAAAATTGGCAATGATAGATACTGAGTAACGCTTTTGCTTTTTCATTTGGAACATTTTCACAAAGGGTCAAAAGCATATAAATTAAATACAATCTGGCGTTGCCAGGCATCAATACTTTCACTCAATACACTTTTCCTGGGAATTTGATGCAAATCAAAGCGAAATTGCAACCTCCCTCGGCGCAGTGGCACTATTTGTGTTATGTATGTATGTACAGTGCATTTTTCTCTCCAGAGATGTAGGTATCTATGGTATATGGGTGTGATGCCCATGATTTAAAAAAACATGCTAAAATCCGTTCCAGAGTAACGTTATTTTTCTGGAACGTTACTGGATGGAACGTTCCAATAGAGAAACCGTTTCCCCTCTCTACAACTTGATCATCCTCCCTACAGTCCAGATCTAGCCCCCAGCGACTACCACATGTTCCTTCATTTGAAGAAACACCTGGGCGGCAAGCGCCACAAAGATGATTACGAAGCCAAAACAGCTGTGTTGGTGTGGTTGTCAAGACAGGCCGCAGAATTCTATGACCTCGGAATTCGAAAGCTAGTTAGACGATATGATAAGTGCCTCAATATTGGTGGTAATTATGTGCAAAAATAGTTTCTAGTATAGGCTTTCATTTAAAAATAAAATTATTAAAAAATCTTTGCTCATTATTTTTTTATTTCAAAACGGTACTTACTTAAATAACCCTCCTCGAACAACAACATGAAATGAATTCAAACTATCTTACACATTTCGTCATGCCCTTTTGTTTATTCGCACTTTGTTCTTAAAGTTTACAATATTGATTTTTTAGTTACAATTAGTCGAATCCAGGAACGTAATTAATAATCACCATCCAAACTTTACAACGGAGCCATGCTTTGCTTTGCACTCATTTAGAGTATATTTTATGTTAAGCACATATCTAAAGCACTAGGCACACTTTTCAAAACACTTGAATCTTAAAAAATCAAAGGAACAGTAACAAATCCTTTATGCAATAGTGTCCGCAGTTTTCATTTGACATTCGCACTGCAAAGTTATATTAATGTGGGAAGACCTACGTTGTTTGATTGTAAAATGTATTAGAAAGTTGATTGAGACAAGTGTGAAAGTCCCACAGTCGCATGTTGACAAGGAACATTAAGTTAGTTGATGAAAGTGGCGCTAAAACTCGGTCCTAGTCAACACGACGTTAGCCAAATTCAGACAAGTGAAACAGAACTTTCTACGCGATTGACAAACACCTTTCTCCGAGTTTGTTGCAGTACGAAGTAATTGCATAGACAAAAAGTGCTCAAAAGGCATCAAAAAAACTCGAAAGATCTGGCTCACGAAACCTGAAATCCGCGAAGAATTTAGCTAGAAAGCAACGAGAAAATGCGCTTGGAATGGGCTTGTCGACATAAAAACCTTTGGGTCGTTCTGATGTCATCTGATTTGTTGTTAATTGCAATAGAATATTTACAATCTTTTTTAAAATCATGTTTTCTCAAATATATGACCTGTTAAAAAAATCGATGAAGCTACTTTTCACTGTACAATAATTCAATATTAATTGACAAAACTGATCAATTTACTTTTTCAGGCGATGGCAATTTTATTATCCTGCCTAATCTACCATCACACTGTCTCAGTGCTTGGTGTTGCCGGAATTCTAATTGTATTTGTTGCAATTTTTCTGCGAGTCTATTGCGATCAACGACATAAAGCTTTGAAACGACGGGCGGAGGCCAATAGGAGTAAGCTTGCAGTTTAAGTGTAAAGTATTTCTATTGAAACTACACAAAATGCTGTTCGAATCGTACAATCTTGAAAGCTCGCAATATAGTTGGTATATATTATTTAGTTTCGAAAATAATATTCATTTCATGTAGATTTTTTTGATGAAATTGGATATGATTTCCGGTAAGAATCCTTAAAAATTTCATTCGATTATTTTAACGTATATTTTCCGAAATTACGATAAAATTAAAATTTAATTTAAATTCTTATATTAATTAAGTGGACGAATTCGAACTTATTTAATGTTTAATGTTTCCTTTGACAAAACTTCACTGACAAAAAATCGATATTAGTATTGCATACAGCTTAATTATAATTTAGTTGCCTATCTTCGTTAACGTAAAAAAACCTAAAACATGGCAGACGAAAAATTCTAAGCTAAATAACGGTGTAACTCACTTGACAACAAGACGTTAATGTTAAATATTTTCACTTTTGAATTTTTGAAATGATCAAAAATGTCTCTAAAATAATAGTGTAAAGAAGCAGAGAAAACGATTTTTACATTAGGAAAATATCTAATAGTGGATTAAGTCGCGAACAGAATAGTCAAAATATCGTTTCAAGTTAACGACTGACTACAAACTTAACGAATCTCTCATCGATACGGAATCATTCCTATAGTTCTGTTTGAATACCACTTAAATTAAGTATTTATTAAATTCACGCATTCTTAATTTTTCGTTTGAACTTAATGATTATCTAATAACTAAGTCGTGAAAAGCCTTTCTTAAGTAAACTGGTTGTTGGTAAAGAGAAACAAACGGTAGGTCATTACTCGTGCTCCATTTCCGTAGGGTCTCTGTCCCAAGGTATAAAGCAAAGTGTAAAGTAGATGCCTGCCAGCATTAAATACAACTATACGTTTGTTATGAATGAGGGTAGATTCGTTCGTCGAACGGGACTCTTGGCTTTGAAGCAGATATTTCGTCTGAGGGGTACGGTGTCTATTGACTGCTGGCAGTAGGGAGAAAAAGACCCCTCCAACTTCGCACCTCCTGACCCTCGAATATGCTTTTTATCACACCCATACTGGCCAACCATGATATGCCGAGCAACGGAAGTACCTTCCATTGACACTTGATTGGTCTGAATAGTATCCGGCACAAGAAATGAATTTTTCTTCGATATTTATTTATCTACATAGCTTGCTTGTAACTTTATTCACTTCTCCAAGCGACACTCCCTTCTTTTTAATCCCTCAGAATAGTACTTAGCGATCTCATCATTTGGTGTTAGGCCTGGTAAGTAAGAAGGATGTTTGAGCAGCTATAACCGGAATTCCTATCCACAATGGCAACCGTTTGGGAGTGAGACGCCGCATTTTTTTATTGAAACAGAACTTACTTCTGCAAATATGCCCACATATTCTGCCTTTAGCTCGTTTCAATGATGCGTCTTACAATCTTTAATGCCTATTTTCCAGTTTATCGAGTTTGGTTGCACTAGTAGGTTTCAGCCAAGTGAGGCGTTGTTTGCCATTCTCAGTCAATTTAGAACAAAGTTCCATGCTCAGTCAATTTAAAGCGAAGTATGAAAGCAAAACAAGCATCCACAGGACAAACCGCTGAATCGCAAACACGAAAACTTACAGACAAGAAAATGCAATGAATGATGTCTTTGTTGATGTGGCGGAAACCCGATAGAAATGATAAAGCATCTTTATGTGATTGTTCAGCGCTCTCGCTCATAGGACATAGAAACTGCTCGGAGCGCCAATCACAATGATCCAAACGAGGTCTGTATGGTGTTATTTAAATAAACATCACAAATCATACAAACACAATTTCAACGTCGGAGAGCGTGGTACAGAACATCAACAATCAAAATCGTGTTGTCATTGTCTCCTAGATAAAAACTCCTGCTTATTGAATTGGTTATTATAAAGCTGTATGCGAATGAACTTTTTTTTTCCTAAACACTTGGCTATTAAGGGTAAAAACGGTTTCAATTTAATAAAACCAAAAGTATACAAACATGCATCATCCAAACTATTATCGAGAAAACTGAATTACACTTTCAACATTGTAAAAGCTTTTCTAAAGTCTGAAATTATTGCATCCGAAAGAAGGTCGTTTATTATTAAAGAGTTTAAATGCAAATTGCTAAATTGTACATCATTATAATTCAGAATAAAGCCTTGAATTATTTTTTGATAAAACATTGGCGATGCTACTTACACAGAAACAAAAAAAAAATACGTGTCGTCATTCTAGGATATGAAAACATGCATAAACTGTACATTAATATTGATATTAACTATTTTATTTATCGATATAAACTTATATTTTTTCTCTCTATATTTTGACCAGAATACATAATGCACAAATCTAATTAATTAATTTTAAATATTTACAAAGACAATGTTTAGATGTGCAATAGTAACAATGAAATTACAAAACATAACGTTGGCCCACCAACAATTGCATATTAATAAAATCTATAAAATACCAATGAGTTCCGAGTCGATGTTTTCCAAACGAATTTGCTGGCTTGGCTGTGTAATTATTTTCCTTTTTTTTTGCTTATTGTATGTTACCATAAAAATATTGATGTAATACTAAACCACTACTAAAGTGAATATGTTTCCAGAGAAGAAACAATCGAATTCTTAAATGTTTAATAGTATATATGAAAACTACGCAAACATTTAGCATAATTATCGAATAAGATGAAATTTATTTAAGTAAATTAAATCGAAAACTCTGCATGGAGTTATGTGTTTTTATAGGTGTTTGTATGTAAATAAATTTTAAATGTACTTCAAATGAATAAAACCTAGTTGTACTCATCAATGCTTAAGCCTATTCTATGAACAATTAGAAAAGAATAAGTAAGAAAAGTCGCATTAGCTATTGTGTTTTTTTTTTCGAACTATGTATTGAGTTATTCTTATTTTCAGGATTTTTGTCCGAAGAGACTAAACCGTGTCAGAAGGTGTAGTTTTTAAAACATCAATACATTCCCCTATTTAAATATAGGACAACGCAGCATTCAGTTGGACTCATGAAATCCATTATGTACAACACATCAATTTTCATGAGAACGAGAAAGACAACAAAGATGGCGAAGAGCCGAAAATGTTATATACTCATTTAGAAAAATAGTAATCAACATCGTTTCGCATATTTTGTTTCAACTTAAAGTTCTCAATTTTTTATAAATAACATTCTTTTATTATTTTTAGTAACAGTGTCAATGTTTAAACAGATCATTTACTGCTAGGCGCAGTTGTAACTGAGGGATAATATAATTTATTTTCGATACTTAAAAAATTTGATAGGCGATGATTGAGAAAATAATTCACCTAAAGTGACTCGATCTCCTCTGATTACGTAAGGGAGGGAATTGAGTGAAAATATTAATTTAAAACGACCAATAGATCATTTGGTTGCAACTAAATTGCCAATCATAATCAAATAAAGTTTGAAAGATATAAGACAGTGAAGATTACGATGAGATCGACAAAGAAATTATGAAATTTAAATCAGATATTGAGGATAATCTTCCTTCGTCGCTTTTCTCTTCTTCGTCGTCGTTTCTCTGTTCTGGCATTCGGAACTTAGAATACAGGAAGTTAACGTGAACACTAGATTCCGAATGTAAGAATTGAAAGAATAAAGAAATAATGGCGCTAAATTTAAATCAACGTGAGTCAAGCTAATAAATAAAAGAGTATGAGAAAAGCGGTAACAACTGAAACTATGTAGACTTGTGTAAATGAAATGGAATTAATCTAATACTTTTTGTAACAACAAACATAACATGTAATGTTCGTAATTGAATTCATCTTCGCAAAATATTTCTGAAAAATAAATGAAAAAACTTGCTTTTAATTTTGCGTTTTAAATTTTTTTTATTTATCGTAATCGATTTTCGACCGTTATCGTTCGGTCTTTTTCAGCGATTATTCTTCTTCTTCAGTATCTTTTTTGTAATCAAAATACAAATATTAATCTTGTAACTTTTTTGTAAAAAGTTGTAACAACACACATGAATCCGATTTCGCACTTTTAATTGAAAGTTAGATATAAACTTAGGCGGAATAGTCAAACAAGGGTAAGAAAATGTTCCTGAAAAATAACATACTGCTCTCTATTTCGAGTTTAGAACAATATGGAGGGGATGGAATTTCTTGTAGTCATCAAATTCATTACGAAGCAATGAAAAACTTGTCAGACTACTTTAAAAGAAATTCTTCAGTTCATGAGGTCCTTTCTCCTATTAAAACAATCACAGGAAACCTGATATCTTAGAGGAAGTCAATGGTTTGATTGAAGATAAGTCGAGGCCAGAGCAACTAGTCGAGGTGATCACTACAGGAAACGTCGACAATCTTGAAAAAAATAAAAAAATTAAACAAGGAAAAATACAGAAAAGATCAGATTTTCGGAAAACTGTTTGGAACTGTTAAAAGGTAGTGTTTGAGAATATTCACTTCACCTTAAAAACCTAGCGTAAATATTGTTAAAGTGCAGCCTTCGAGAAGTCTCCCAATCTATGGAGATTCGACTGGTTTATTTCCAGACGCATTGGTATTTGTAGGCGGAATTGATTGGAGTTAGATATGTGGCGATATCCGCTACATACGCCATACAATGGGTGATACCTCAATGATATCCGTTGTCGTGAATTCACAATCCCCTTAGATGCACTTAAACCCACATATATCGATAATTCGATAATTCAAATTTGCAGAGCATATACTTAAACATATAGACGCTGCAGTTCAGGAGCCATTACTGTGCGCAACGGCCCTGTCAACGATTTCCGGGACAACAAACGCCTCGAGAGTAATCTGGTAAACCTGGTGACGTCGACATCTCTCGTCCTGAGTGTGCGATGAATTTATTACGCAGTGTGGAATGCACCAGAAACAGTGGCGTGTTGACTGATGCTTCGAAATTTTGCCTCTTTTTATTTTAGAGCACATTGCGACTGAGGATGAATATTGGGCTCATCATCCAGCCGGATTGCATGCAGTGATACAAAAAGGGCGAACCACCCTTGAAGCAGTCCAAGATGGGTGGCGACTATTTCTGGATACATAACAAATCCTCCTTTTTGACTATATGGAAGGGGATTGATATAACTAGAGAGTAGTACCCTATACATCATAATGATGAATAAATAAAATGAGACAGTTATATAAATAATGTTGGAAGAAGAAGATGCTCAAAAGACTTGAGAGACATGACGAAACACACGACAAGTTATTTCTTGCCTTGAAGCAAAATTTTAGTATGAGAAAGATAAAAAATACCAATAAAGGCTAAACATGAATTTTACTACTCACTGATAGAATTTGGGTAAATGTGCTCAATCCCACCTAGTCCCTACTCAATTGGGTGAGAAATATTAGCTAAATAAAAACCATTTGGACTTTGGACTTTCATTTAGGACTTTGTTTTTTGCGTTACAGGCTAAACGGTATAAATGTGGATAGAAAAGTATATTTGATAAAGATTAATTGGGTTAACCAAAAGTGGCGGCAAGAAAAAAATAATATAAAACGCGATGATATAGTTTTCAAAGTTTCGATAATCAATTTGCGTTGAATATGCATATATTCATTAAAACGTGTATATAGGATACGAATGTTAAGAAAGCCTTTGAGAAGATGAGTGCCACGCTTTCTAATAATTGGCCAAAAATGATAATGAGCTCTGGATTTATACCAGCATTATTTGGGTACGACAGTACAAGCTCCATAAGATTTTATGCATGAATTTTGGATGGAAGTATCGATCCATAACTAGGCACCCAAATCGAAGAATTGACCAAAAAAGGAGAGACTTGGAAATAGAGCTACAAAGCGACCACGCACTCAACATTCGGTTGAAAAGTGTTCAGTATTTGTTTTTTTGGGCAGTGACTAAAAGAAATTGAACAAACAAGGCAAAGTCAAAATGTTCTGTATTTGCCTTACAAAGCATCGTTGCAAATGCAAAATTGAAATCGATAGTTCATCGAACTATTTCAATTGCTTCATTTCTTTCCACTAAAATGCCCAGTAATTCCAAATTCTATCCAATTCTGATAACATGGCTGAAAGCAGATAACTTTGCATCGAATTAAGAAGTTGAACTCAAAACCAATATTGGAAACTTGATATATAATTTATTACAAAGGCGTTGATTATGGTTAATAGATCGTTGGATCCAGTGCACGTAGCTTAAAGCAGATCATATCGAAGGAGAAAATCAACTACTTCATTTGAATTAATCATATTGTTAGCTGAGTTTGATATCAATATAATATTAGTTACTTTTTAAGCTAAGAATGAAATTGTAATTAATTTATAAGTAGATTGTCTGTTCGTTGTCGAACATGTCTTATCTGCGGCCTACTTATATCTTCCTTCTTTTTTCACTAAATCACAATAATTAATTTATTCACTTTTCAAAATTTCAGATCTTTGATTGAATGAATATTTGTTTTCAACCTTTCAGTCCAAACTGTGTATAAATCAAGTAAAAGCTTTATCTAGGACGTGATTCAACGTTATATATTTCGGTTCACAACTATTATTCACCTTCAAAAATATGTGATCTTATTTTCCAGCTTTGTATGACTTAAAAAGTAGAAGCGGACCCTTATTATAGAGTTTATATTCAACAATTTCGTTATTCTTTTGGACCTTATGCGTCCACATCACGCTCTAGAACGCGAGAGTAGTTAATTTAGTTGTCGAAGTTTTTCTCTTACATATTTGTCGATTTTGAACTTATGTGAACATTCTTGATCTGGTTCGGGATAGTCATAGAAGTTTATTTTAATGTTCTGTTTTATATAGATGTATGTATAAATTAAATTAAATGTGTGTTAAATTTCATAAACTAACTTTTTGCTTTCTTGAACCTTTTTTATTTTTGTTTAAATTTATTTGAGGAAATTTCTTTGTTAAAATAAAATGAATCACAACGTGACACTAAAGCCAATAATTCTTTCATTTAGTAACTCTTTTCCTCTCGCTCTTAAATGAGAGATGTAAGTTGCCCAGTGGAGGCAATGATAATCCAGAGAAGAACCGAGGGTAGTTCTTCTTTGGAGGGCAGCTGGTAATAATTGGACCGAGGGAAACTGGCCTTGCTAATTGTACAATGGAACAAAAAAATTGCAACAGAATAAATATATAAATATTTTGGGGGGCGTTTTTCTTTTGGCTCCAATAATTTTTTTGTTTACTTTTTACTTGTTTTAGCGTCATCCCCCATCGGTACCTTGAAAACATTATGCTACTGCATCGTCACACCGTGAATAAGGGTAATCATCAGATTACAAGCTCCATAGTTTAAACATGAACTATGTAATCGTTTATTGCTAGGTATCTCAAAATCAAAAAGAAAACAAATTGACAAACAATTCACAAATTAAATTTGAAGTCACTTTCAATCCTTTGAAGGGACGAGTGCAAAAAATTAATAAATGACATGCACAACTTTTCTTCAGCTTATCTTTACTAGCGCGCCATGGATATGTTTCTAAAACCCGAAATAATCCCTCATCACAGAGTATTTCACACATCCTTCCAGTCTGTTTCTATGTTTTTAATGTTTGTTACTATTGGGCATTTCTACCGCATAGCATATACACATACGTAGCTTCTAAATCACTAACGACACTCTAATCGTCATTTGCTCCCATTGTAACCTATGACCATGAAGGAGGAAGTTCATATACAGTCGTTATGTGGGTAGCGCAGTATTATTGACCTCTTGTAAGACATTTATGAACAAGCAACATTGCGTGATTTTGAATTTTCCACAGCGTACTCATATTACATACGGTCTACTTTACTGTATACAGGCATGCAACACGTTGACGGGGTTCCCCAGGAGGGATTTTGAAACTAAGTAATGCAGTCAATGATTAAGGAAATCGATAAAATGTTCGCGATGAATCATTAGCTGGGTAAGCACCATGGGCACGATAGAAGAATGTAACGTCATTTGGGTTAACTCCCTTTCAAAGTGGTAAGGACTATCAATATTGACAAGCTGAGTGTCCCTTGTTCAGAAAGGACATGTCCGATAAGCTACAGTGGGAATTCTTATGTTTAGTGGCATGCGAAAGGGATACAATGAAACAAATTACGTCATCAAAAATTTTATATTTTAAGATGAAAATATGAATTAATTACAAGCACAACAATGTGTATTGCCTCAAATTTACTTCAATTGATTTTTCAAACTAATTAAAATCTAGGAAAATCTACGAAACTAGGGTTCCATTTTATCATAAAATCCAGAATTAATAGCTCTTCAATGTGTTTGATCAAATGACTATGCTTAAACAAATTTCGTTAGTGAGAAATTTTGGTATACAATAAATTTAGGCTTGAAATGAAATACTGGATATAGTTGGGTTGTACTAGAGCCATTTATTTAATTCATATCGACTAAGAGTATTACGTTAATTTCGATTGCATTTCCGTTCATGTTTTCTTAATTTTTAAGATACTCTATCGGTGTTGCTTTTCAATTTATTTCAACTTGTGTATCACAATTTTTTATGAACTTTTATCAATTATGAGTATAATTATTTTACTATGTCATACATTTTCAACGAACTTAATGTAGGTATGTTCAGATTATATAAAAGCAACATCTGCCTTTACACATGTGTCCAAATCAGCGTTTTATATTCTTCGTCATTATTTTGTTTTGAATTATCTTCAAGGTAATGCTTCGCAAACAACTTCTCCTAATACACCTTCTAACAATTGATTTAAAACCTACTTGACTGTTAAATATATGTCTCGGAATGGGAACAACAAATTATTAATACATTTTGCTTCTTCATAAAAATCCACTGTACACTCTGTTAATAATAACATACACCAACACATTTTCTTTTCACTTTGCTACAATTTATTCTGATTATATTTTCCTACGCCACACGCCAATTTGTAATCGTTTCAATTTTCTAGTTCTTTTACTTTCATGTTCTTTCATGATCAACACAAAGAAACTAAACATCATGAATTTGATTTCACATTGCGTTAAAATATCCTTTTTTTTTTTGTTTACATCTATTTATTTGTTAACGTTTTTACGCTTTAGTAACCATGTTCAGTTGTAGATTTTGTGAATTTTCAATAAAGTTTATAAATCTCGGTCAGATTTCTTTGCTGTTTTTTTTTTGTTTGATTTTTGTGTTTTTTTTTTTTTTTATTTATGATAACGTTAGCAAATGATAGTGAGCTTTCACTATACAAAACATATTGTCATGCACGATTATATCAATCTCGTTTACACTATTTTAACGCTCTTATGAGTTCTACATCGGCTAGTGTTTAATACATACACGAGTTTGAGGGAGGTTTAACATGCGCTACCCCTATCTACTTTGCAGTATAACATTGTTTTTTATTTATCTACAAACGATAAGTATATTTTTAAGTATTGCTTCACTACTTGCTTAAACATATTCAGGAAACGGTTGAATGGTTTACATGAGTCAAGTCCTAGTTGTTTTTTCTTTTAACGTGAATTTAGTTTTTTATAAGCTTTTTCTCTTCGCTTCAACTAAGAATCAATTATTATAGGTTAAATTCTTGAATATCCCTCTGCTATTTCGAACATATAATCCAGCAAATTTCCAAATCATATCAACGGAGTTATTTCATCATAATATTTGATAATCATAATTCTAGTTCGTTCTCTGTATGTCAGTGCCCTACTCATCTTATATTCGAATTTACTGCCTTTCTCTGCCATTTGTTTTTTTGGGAATCAGTAGCCTTTGCATCGCTTACGAATTTTAACACAAGATGTAACCAGATCGTAATAGCAAAGCAGCAATAACACTCCGAAAAAAATTACTCATCTAAAAGGATTCAAACGATTAATATTTCGACTGAATTCAATCTCCAGTTGCTTGAATAAACTACTTATGCATCTGTAAATCAACGAAAGCATGTTCTAACTCCTTAACCGAGATGCGCCTTGGAAGTGTTATCGCTATTTGGTTATTACGCTATGAACTTTTACGTGTGAAGTCTACTTTTAGCAGGAATCGTATTTTTAAGCGTGAAGCCTACTTATTCGAATGTCATTCTTCTCACAT
Source organism: Stratiomys singularior (assembly GCA_954870665.1). Classification (NCBI taxonomy): domain Eukaryota; kingdom Metazoa; phylum Arthropoda; class Insecta; order Diptera; family Stratiomyidae; genus Stratiomys; species Stratiomys singularior. The sequence continues at coordinate 156,756,850 of OX940878.1, read as the reverse complement.
TGTAAATAAACCCTTGTAGTCGTATCCTTGATTCGCATCGAACTTTTGTGTATGTTTTCCAGAAAAAGTATTTGATTTGACAATAGAACAACAAATTGTTCTGAAATTCCACAAGAAAATTTAAATAGCCGCTACTGAAACATATAATTAACTGAGGAAAGTATCCTACATGAAATATTGATTATATTCGCCTGTTTTTGAGATGTTTAGGCGTTTTGAATGAGGCTGAGAAGACGTCAAAGATGATTCATAGATGAAAAAAATTGATGAAACATTCATAGATGAAAATTGAAAATTGATTCGTGCAACTGTTGGAAGTGTAGAAATAAGTGAAGAAAGTGAAGTAAAGAAAGTAAGAAAAGAAGAAAGGGAAGTGTAGAAAGAAAAGAAAAGTAAGGAAAAAAGAAGTTCTGAAGAACTTCGTCGAGAGCCAAACAATACAAATGAGCAAATCAAAGTTCGAAGCCATGGTGAATGCTTTTTTCGATATGCATGCGGTTGTGTCTCTTCACCGGGTTCCTACAGGTCCAACTAATAACAAGCATTACCATTTTTACGTTACCGCTGAGCTCTATCAAAGAATAAGGTAAAATAGCATGATGGCATATGTAAGGAGAAATCATGCGTTTCCAATAAAATAATATCCCGGTTGAAAAAACCAGAAAAAGGTATTTCATTTTTGTCAACTTCCATTATAATATAAATCGTTTCAGTATAACTTGAAAATTGCTCAACAGCAAAAGTCTCTCTCGCTGATCATTGTCATAAAGAAAATTCTAGTAAAACAAAATTATAAAGATGACTTTATTTTTCGGCGGCAGTAATCAGTGCAGACGGAGGCTCTTTTGGCTCTCTTCAATTGCGTCACTCAACCGATCAAAACAACAAACAGTTGGTTGTCAACAAGAAAACAACGAAATTTTACTATGATAGTTCAAAATACGTCAATCGCCTAATCAGCTATCTCAAAACCGACCAAAAACTGTGTTAAAGAGTTCGTTTTGAAGAAGTTGTATTGTTTTAAGATCCATTAAGATTAGATATAGTATCTGTTTAAATCCAAATGTGATGTTGATGAAATATTCCAGCGGTTTCTACTTTCACAATTAGTGTTTCTAACAAGGCATCAACTTAGTTCATAGAATTATCGTTTTACAATAAATTGCATGAAATCTCAATGAAAGTCAAATCACTTTGAGATCATGGCAGTTAGGAGTCTATCAAGTCTCTAACTATTGATTGTAATTATGTTTTCTTGCAAATTGTCGTATCCTCTCTTTTAAAACGTGTGTTTTAACGTGTGACCTTATCTATAAAACTCATTAACGACAGCTTAAAAGAATAACTTCCAAGTGTTCGAACGCGAATATGGGTACCCTTTCTTTCACTATAAAACATAACTGTGTCAGCTACTGAATAAATTTTCCTCAAAAGCAGCTTGTGTATTCTAATCGAACTTCTGAATACTGTCATTTATTCCAAACCGTATTCCAAACAAAGTGGTGATTCGAAGAGAAATGATATTTTTGTGGAAAGTCTCTGAAATGCGAATTCTATAGCATGACATTTTCGATAATCGATACATAAGACATTGCGAAAAGGGTTACGCCACCTAAAGGTGAAATTAAACAAGGTCAAGGATAAGTAGCACATATTCCCAAATGCGCAAATATTCCATACACCTATAAAAACGTAAAGCGTGTCAACATAAACAAAAGTATCGATGTTAACGAATAGGGAATAAAGCCTTTTTCGATATTCACGCTGTAGCATATGTTGACAGTAAGCATATCAAAATGTTATAACATGTAGTGAGACTTGGTTTTGATACACCCCATATTTAATGTGGCAATTAATCTGAAACAATGACACGAAAACTTTGAGGTGTATATGAAAATGTTATTTGAAAAGATGTGTGTTGCAGTCACGCAATGAGAAGGAAAATAAATTAATTAATAGCATTAAAGTTTAGCTACAGGGCGAATAGTCACCCTCAGAAATAAGCCAAGGGGTCATGAAGCGCCACACAACATCTGGTATTTGAGACATGCATGTGTTCATAATAAAAATAATTTAGCGCAAATTAGCTTAGACCATATATTAATCTTCAGTCATTTTCCTTCCCAGCAATTTTTTTAATTAAATTAAATGAAATTAAATTTTCAAATCTATAAGCTTCCCTTTCGATCAATTCTATTGGCAAAAAAAACATTATTTCTTTCTAAACTACCAAAAAGGTTCTAACGCATCTGCAACAAGTTCACATTCAAATACAAACAAATGCAGACACAGAATGATTAATACTCCTTACATTGGTTATAAGTGCTGAAGTTTTCTATACGCTGCGAAGCACTATATTTTGTTCGATTTAAAGCTAGAATTGGCAGTTATGAATTAAAAGCGCTTATTTCTAGCTAAATGTAGATAATACTAACACTAGTGTAATTGTGAAATAAATACACGTGAATTTGACAGTGGAAAATTAAATATTGCTATATGAAATCATCAATATGTTTAAAATGAAATAATTTAATAGCCATCACCAAGATGTTTCTATCGGTCGAAATCACACAAACAGTTGATATGCTTTTTATATAAAAATCTTATTTAATCTAATAATAAAGTATTCGTCTATTTCGTCTTCAACTTAAATGAAATAATTGACTGTTCTATATTTTTTTCGTAGTTTCATTTATCTATACTCATAAATCTATTTTAAAATTGCTTTGTTCATTTCATGAAATTATTAGCATAAAATTCCTTATTGTTATACTGCAAAGTACAGTGGTTTAATGGAGGAATTCATTTATTTAAGTATTCTGCAGTTCGCTGCATTATTTCAAATCTTTAACTGTATGTGAATCGTTCAATGTCATAAAAATCATTTGATAGATCCGAGATACAATTTCCATTTATTCAAACTAAGAATCAACTCAAAATCTTTCGCTTCATGCTTCATTTAATGTCCAACACCATTCAATACGTTTGCATTAGTTTTTTTTTATTTATCTGCTTTAGATTATATCATCTATTACCAAGAAAATGTTTTTCTTTTCTTTCTTTTCTTCATTTGTTAATATTTCATTTCAAATTTAATTTATTTAATTGCTTTTTTGTTGCGTTTTAAATGATCACAGTCCTAAAATTATTTTTCTTATAAGAAAACGATAGAAATGAGATTTTACACACGTTAAAAATTTATAACAGGAAACCATTAACATTGCCAACATACTAAAATAAATTCTCTACGCAATTACACCATTTCGTAATATCAAATCTAAGGCTTAAATCCATTTACAATATGTATACTACTAAGCGTTCCTATTTGATAATAACTTCAGCGTTTGTTTTGTTTTTTTTTGTTTTTTTTTTTCAATTATTTTCTTGTTTTTCTGAATATTTCGACTTTGGTTCATAATATATACGTCGAAATGAAAACCACTTATTTTAAGGGTTGGTTTTATTTTTAATTAAATTTGTTTGCCTTTTTCTTTCAATTAAAAAGTTTTTCAATAATTTTAAGGATGAGTCTTTTCTGTTGTTGTAATTTAGGTGCCCAGAGCCAATATCCTAAAGTACATATGTTTTGATTTTGATTGACACTATAATGGAAGAACAAACATATTCTCCTCTTCGCAATTGGGGCGAAGACGCTGCTAAAGTTCGCTGCTCGTTGATGGATTTCCTAGGTTGCTCTCCACAGTGTCATCTTTATGTCAGAGTGGCGGTTTATACACCTCTATAGCAGGAGTGAGCATATCGACACGCGTTGAAATCGATGTATCACTGAAAGGAGAATAAAACAAAGGAATTTTGATACAGATCTCTTGGGAGTGGTGTAGAAAAGAAAGAAATTTTTCTACAAATTTTTTATTTGATAAAAAACTTTGTTTTATTTGGGAATATGGGGATGAGTATCATCTCTTGCTACAAGACTATGTTTTAAGCATGCTTACACATCCGCTTGCAGTTATGTATGCAACTCTTTTCCACTTCTTTCCTGATTTTGTTAATAAACGAAGCCAATTTCGAAGTATTACTTTAAATGAATCCTAACTAGCTTCTCTGATTGATTGAAGGTAAGATATGTATAGTGTGTATCCTGTTATATAATATCCAAAATCATGAATTTGTATGTTTGGTTTGTTTGGTGGTACGTTACTATTAGGAAAAATGAAGGAGATGATCATGAAAAACGAGAAGTGATTGTGTCTTGAATCTCTACGCATCAGTTGTTCAATATTTACATAATTTATGCTCACTCAAGGTAAATTGCCAAGGTCCAAACCTGCGGAAGGCCAACAAACAGAAAAATCTGGAATGGGATTGTAATATGAATTGTTCCTACAGTAGAACGTGTTTCCTGTGTTTTCCCTATCAGCCTCGGAAAAACAATATCACACATTCCACACATATCACCCTCTTCATGAACGGTACGAATTAGGCTCAATGTGTCTGAAACTTTACAAACTCGTTACAAACTCTATGTGGCCAATTTTTTTCAATATTTTCAGCAGATGATTAAACTGAAATCAAAACTTCGTAGAGTGCAACAAGTTTAAATATGTAAACAAAATTTACCAGAATTTCAAGTCAAATCATCTAGCCAACATAGGAAATGCGAAAAATTTGAGACCACTGCGTTTGCAATGATGCAAACTTTAGACCTCCTTAGACTCATTCGTTTCCTTTAGAGCAAAAAAAAAAAAAATTTAAAATCCTACCAAAATGCGAAAAAGGAGTAGTTTTATTGGGTTGACCTCATCGAATATTTCGAAGTGCTATGATTTCATCATATCAAATTCCTCAGGAGAAATTGTTAAAATCATTTCATTGCGTTCCAATGTTGAAATGTTCCGATGTTTCAGGTACTTTAGAAATGAAATTTTTGGTAACATTAGCTTCAGGATTAGGGTCAGAGATTCCTGTAAAGAAATAAAACAAAACAGAAACAAAAACTGCAATTGAGGTCTTGTTCAGGCAAAAAAAATTACGTGAGCGAAGAATGAAGAAGAAAATTGTAATGCATTTACAGGAATTTTTAAATTATTGCTCACCGAGAAAACGTATTTCAAGGTGATGTTCCCGATTCACATTTGATCCTAACAAGATCACCAGCTGATACCAACCATCAGAAAGATATCTAAAATCCTTAGACAGCAAATAAATGCAAATCATGTATGAAAGAATGAAATAAAAACAGGATAAATTAGAGGAGATAACGCAAAGGTCTTCATTCCTTATCACTGTTTTCTCTGCCGATTTGAAGAACAGCAAAAGACAATAAAAACTTGCATCTCTCTATGGCTATCTATGGCCATTTTTGCTGTTTTTAAAATTAAGTAGGAGTCTAATAATAATACAGAAAACGTAGACAATCTTGAGAGAAAAATGAGTCAATTTATTGCGAAAGTAAAGAGCAATATTTTATTCTTGGTGCAGGAAAATTATACCACTCGTGAAATAGGTCGTAGACTGGATATTGCCCAGCGCACTGTAGAATGGCATTTAAGTTCGAGAAAGGGCCAACACTGAACGGAAGAATGGCTTTGGACTACCCAAAAGACTACGCCTTTGGAAGATCGCTTTATCACAAATCCGTCGAAACTGACTTAATAATTCATCTGACATTAGACCTCTTTGATACGGTTACACTAAAAATTCTTGGAGCAACGCGGAAGAAATGTAAGTCAAGGTTGATGAGAAATAGGCCCATCAATTTTAAACCATGCTTTCCCTTAAGAGTTAGGCAGAAACGTTTACCATTGGCCCATGACTGTAATATTTACAGCTGGGCAAAATTTAAGCGGCGTTTTTATGTTTATACCTATTTTATATATTTTTAATTTATCTATTGTACTATCGATTTCTGATTATCAATTCCGGTACTAACGAAAAAATTATCGAAAATAATGGCAGCCGGCAGAGTTGTTATTCTCACGAAAAAAGTCCTTGGCATTGTTTCGACACAGCGTTTATGGCAGAAAAAGAAATTTGCAATATTTCCCAGTACTGTCTAACAATAGTTATGTCCAATCTAAATAATTCAATTATTGCCTTTGGTCCGGATATCAAGTTTCTCGCACACATTCTTAGGTTCAATTTGAAATGAAGTTTCAAGTACATCCGTAGATACTGTACACACTGCATGATGCATTACACACAGAAACATAAAATCTATTAAAACAAAAATTAAATTAATAATAAATAAAAATCCAGTATCATTTAACAAAATATAATTCCCTTAAAATATTTATCGAAATACTTTATTTGTAATTGGTTCTAATTACTAATTTTCATATTTATCCGAAAATATATCTAGAGACGACCCTCAAGTGAAGTAGTTTGAGTATTCACTTTTTTTGAATTTTTGTATTCACTTTTTGTCTTTTATCGATGCTGCAAAAAAGCAACTATAGTGAAAATAATTCAAAATATAACAAAAAATTTATAAAAATTTCAGGGCAAGTATCCAAAAAGCAATTTCCGTAAAAGCGTAAAATTTCAAGACCGTTGCGTTTGCAACGATACGAACTTCAGACATCTGCTTTAAGGATGATATCTCATTTATATTGTTTTTCCGGCGGCAAGGCGCATCGAATGAACTAAATTTTTTAGGATTTTAGGGTCATTTTGATTTTGAACTTCCAATTTAATCACACCAATTGCGTAAATATCCTTCTAGTAGCAGAAAGATTTTCTTGGGTACCATTAAATCACAAAATAAATTGTATACATTTTAGTATAGACCAGAACAATTTAAAAATTAACGACAGCGCAGGATGTTCAATAATGAAAATACAATTTGTGGACGAGGCACAGGCAGGCACCATATTTACCATAATGCATACCCTGCCCATATTGCGTTTATTTCTGTGTGATCCATTTAAATTTATGAATATTAAAGAATATTGTAGGCGAAAAATGGATAATATCACGGTTAACTGCATAACAGATTTTGAAAATCCTTCATTTAATATTAAAAACCAAAAAAGTTTCCGATTCTCTGAGTCTGTCTCTATTGTTGTCCTGAACCATCTACAAAATTTTTTAAATTTATAATATCATGCGACTATTCTAGCAACACAATCTCAGCTTCCTTAATATGCAGAAAATTATTGGAAAATGCACGAGCATTTTGTGAAGTGAATAGTAACATTAGCAAGTTCTAAGACATTTGAAAAAAAGCAAGGCAAATATTATCCTATCCTTAACTCATCCGAAATCGAAATTCACTTTTTTATTGAAAGCATTTCATATCGATTTCGATTTATTCCCGCAATAAATCTACGTCTTCGTAGATGCATCGTTTTTGTCGCATTATCCAAACTTTCTATACAAGCAAACATCAATGTGTATAAGCATTTATAGAAGTATAGAAAACTTGTTCGTTTCTAATGTTCATTGATTTCTGCATGTACATTCCACTCATAAAGGAGCAAATGTATCCATGACTGAATTTATTTGCACCCGAACGTGATGACTTATGGCAGAAAATCGATTGTTAAACATAAAGTTTTTACTGTTGTACAGGTAATTGATTTTTCTGCCTCATGTCACAGAATTTGTAATACTTGCGACGTCAGGATTTGTTCCATCCAAGGGCTTCATGTGCATTTGTAATCCTTCAACGAAGAGTTTATGATTGAGTGACATTGTGAATTAATAAACAATTTGATTACCTACACTCATCTGAAATTATTGCTTGCTGTATGTTTGGTAGAATGGCGATTTATAGGAATTCCATAAATAAAATATATTGGATTAAATTTTCCTTTTTATTGTTCTTTAAATGTAATCGGGTCTCATTACATAGGAAGCCATTTATAAGTGCTACTAATTTGATTCAGGGAAATTTACCAGAAGCTTGAGTAGTTCAATTATTTAATGCGAAATCGATGAGATTACGTGTATTTACATGTTTTCAGTTGTATATGTTTCTGTCAGTGTAGAAATATGAGGACATAACTAATGAGATGATGGAAGGATTTGGAGATTTAGACACGCTCCTCATAGGTGACTGAACACCACGAGGTTATTCGAGGTTAACAACATCTATCAAATTTTAAATTTCACTAGGGTCTTTTCATAGGTTCTACTCTTTCCATCTATATTTACCCTGTTTGAAGTCCTTCTTGATGTGATAAGCCTTCTACACCGACTCGCTAGGTTTGAAGTCATTTGACTATTGTGTTCAAAACTAACCACCTATCGTATCTATTTAGCAGCACAGATTTTACGCATGCGTTAAATACTTTATATATTCTTCCTGATTTCTACGTAGCTCCTATCAATTCAGATACATATTCGTATTCGTATACGAATTCGGCATCTTCAACTGTGCGAATTTTTATAGGGATAAGACATCTCATGTGGTTGTATATGTACTGGACTTAGTCTTTGGCGTTTTCTTCACTAAGGGAGTGTTTATGCGTCCTGCTTTTCTGGCTTTATAATAAAGATTTTCCATTAAAGTGGTTGTAAACTTCTCGGGAGACACATTTTAATGGGTCCTTAATTGTTGCTTCTTCCTTTTTATCTATCATGGGTTACGCCAGATTTCAATAAATGTTTTCATTTTCGATTCATCAGGTATTCATTCTTTATTTCCTTTTGCTGGATACTATGTACCATTTTCAGCATTTATCATAGAGTCGTATTTTGTTTCACACAATGTTTCACAATATAATGTGAAGAATCTGAAGCCTTTGACATCAGTTAGTACTATGCTTATTAATTTAATGAACTCGCTTTTACATTTTTTTTTTATTCTTGAAAATAATTTCGCTTTTCTCCAATTAACTGCTGTCTTATTTATTAAATATCTTTATATACAATTATAAAAAATCGTTACAAATTACATATAAAGTACGGGTTGCTTGTGAAGAACTCCAATGAATTCAACAGAATAGCTTTTAGCTGGTAAACTCTCAAATATCGAAAGTTAAAAGCAACTTTTTCCCTTTAAACTTTTTAAGGATTGAAAAGTTTGAAGATTGAATATTAGAAGAAAAAAAAGTATTCTATTTCTGAAGCGCATTATCAATGAAAACACTACGAAAAGACGAAATATGGATCGCCTACAATTGAAAGATATAAATACGCCTAGATAATAGATTGTGGAGTAAAAGGTAAAACCACTCGAAGCACTTCGAAAGCCGATTTTCATTTTAAAAAATGATGTCAGCTGTATACAGGACTTCTAAAGGATTTTTTTTCTTTAATTTCTACCGGAAAACATGGCTGATCAATTTTTATATTTATTGTTATAAGCTGCAAAAATTAAAGTTTCGATTTTTTTGGTTACGCCTAAATTTATTTTTAATTTTTATCACATATTGAACTTTTTAGACACTACTAGATTTTCAATTCAGTCCAATCATCGACAAAAATGAAATGTAGAAAGAAATCCGACATCATTACGTTGGCAGTGATACAAAATTTGACAACTGAACATTGAATGGTCCACAAAGATAGAAAATGCTGCAATTAATCAAGATCGAACATTTCATGGACCGATCATTTTTAATATTTTTTATTTCAATTTGGACTCATTTGCACCTAGTTTTCATTTCAGTTCAATCATCGAAAAATATCAGAAAAGGGAAATAACCGAAAATCATTGCGTTTGCAACGATACAAACGTCAGACATCTGATTTACTAATAGAGAAGGTGACGTACATATTCCAACGAAATATTGACCTCAGAGTTTGGTAGCTCGCTGAAAGGTTTTACTGGTTGACTATAATTCAACACGCAATGGATATGGCAAATGATATGCCAACTTTCGATTATTATATTTTCCGTTTCATACAACATTTTAGGCAGTTTAGGCAGTAAATCCTTAACTTCCAATGAGGAAGAAAACTACTTAGATCAGCTTTTTCCCAAGAACAAACGTAATGTAAAATGTATACGGTCCGGTTTTGTAGTGAAAAAATATTAATTGTAAATACTCTAAACAAACATAAATTGTATGACCGTGTCATCAGCTATTGCCAGAAAGATCTTTATTATAACTAGAGGAACCTGAAATAAGTTGTGTTGTCGAACTCACCGTGATTAATAAATCTAAATATTCATTTATCACGACTGGATTTATTGATCAGTGTCAAAAAAGCTAAGCAGGGAAATGTTTGCCCAATGTTAAACAAATCAAAAAAATTATCTAGAAACGGATTAACTTCTTAGACGTTTAGTTATATTGGGCACGTATTCAATTATTGCGATAAATATGGAAAAACAAATGAATCCAAATCAAGATACAATATTTTGAATACATGAATTATGGGTATCTGAAGTTTGAATCGTTGCAATCACAATGGTCTCCAATTTATTAACTTTTGAATGTGTTTTCGATAATTTGACTTAAACTTTTGGTAAATTTTATTCTTTTTAATTTTTTGCAGTTTACTAGTTGCTCATTTCATTTTAATCATCTAATTAAAAAGAAAAGTGCAAAAATTTGACAGCTTCAGAAACTTTAAATAATTGGAATTTTTAACAGTTGGTCATTTTTCTATGGTCAGTAAAGGTTGGAACCTAAGAGGAGAGATTAAACAAAGTATTTCGTTTAAGGTTGATAGTTTACTGTCGGACAGTTTTCTCGAGCTCCTTCTGTATTATGCAAATTAAAGTAAAGAATCTGACAACCAAGTAGCACGCCTAGTAATTTGTTTCTGTTTTCGTCAGCATTCCTTTTTTGATTTTAAAGTACTCTCGCGGAGTAGGGGGAGTGAAATTCTTTGGCAATATGATAACTTTGTGGGCTACGCACCTCCTGATATCGCTGATAGCGACAAATATCCCTTAAACTTCTTTTTAATCTATGTCAATTGATGATTGCATTACCTTATTATTTAGGAAGGTCTCCTTGGGTGTATCAAATAATTTATTTTCGCATAACACATTACACTTTTCATTATACTAATATATTCTGTATTGTTTTTCAATTTATTAAAATGAAACTGTTACAATTAAAGAACTTGACACAAATGATATTTATCCATTGATAAACTTGGAATTAATTCTACAATTTTTAATTACACTGCACATTTTAGAGTCTTTTGTTTTGCAAACGTCTGCCCTAAATGGGAGATTTTCCATGCGACAAGGGAAACTGTCAGAATCCAATATCCTTGAAAAAGAGTATCACTTGAGAAGGTACCTTCAAAGTGAACTATTTATATAAAGTGGTTTTGAATAAAAGTTCTCGTCCTATGAAGTCTACAAACATAGTTCATATTCCTGTACATACTCATATAGGAGCACGATTGCAAGTGAGAACAATAAGAAAATGCCCAACTGAAACGAGGACGACAAAAAGTAAATTGTAAATTGATTTTCCCGTACCAGGTCAACAACAATTTTATGTATTTCATATCTTTGATATAAAATTACATACAATTCAGATATCAATGCTTTGGTATCCTACATCATATTACAGCACGTAAACACTTTGCAACATCTGGGTACATGCTGCATGCAATTCAATTGATTTTTTTCAGCTTCCTACCAGTTTTATTGGTGTTAGTGCTATGGTATGTAATGCAGTGGTAGACAAACTAGCACATAAAGAGCATTGCATGCTTTCAAACTACATATATACTAGCCATGCTAGCAAAGATAACATCTGTTAGATCCATCAAAACAAGGGTTGCATGATTGCACCGCAAACGAATAACCTACTGATTAAGGCTGAAATCGGCATTGGCCTATATCCTAATTGAACATTTGGACTATTTCGATGTTTGTATATTGGCTTGGCAAATCAATAATGCTGAAGGTGAGGGCGGTTCGAGCCATTAATTGAATAAATTCGTAGTGTTGGAAGTAGGGGTAAGTAAATTTATAGGCAACCGGCTTAAAATAGGGTATATTTAGAGATAGATTATGAAGTCAAGTTTCTACAAAAATATTAGAATATAAATACGAACATTCTAAGCATTCTGAATATTCGAGGAGTGTATGTCGTTTGTGCGTGTTTTGGAGCCAGAAAGTTAGAAGAATTGTTATTTCAGGAATATCTCTGACGTTCAAATTATTTTTAAACTCAAGAGTTTCTCAGGCATTAATGTTTTGGGCTTAGGAGAGATAATTGATGTAATTTTTTGTCTGCAGGCACGATAAGCAAACATTCAACATTTATCAGAGAGAAGCAAAACCGAGGAGCTTTAATTTTTAAGAGCTATATGGCCCTCTATATGGCCCGACCTCTCTATGGTCGTGCTCGGGGATACAAATTATTTTTGGAAGTGGTTACAATTTCAGCATAATGTTGTTTTTTGTGGACCATCTTACTTTATTTACAAGAAGGTAACCTGAAGATAACAAACAAATACTTGACGCTAATCTGAATAACCACATTACTGTATCGATATCATCCATTAGGAGAATAAATTGGATTGCTAAATTGGATAATAAAACCTACAAACAAGAAAAAAAAAGAACATTTTGTTTTTCTTTTGCAAAAATATTTTTGTTTAATGAGATAGCCTTACATCCTTGTGACGTTTTTTTTGTCATGGCGGAGATTCTGCAGTCATAAATGTACAAGAAATACTGTATACCGAAGGCCACACTGAAGAACGTGGCTAATTAGTTAAAGGTTCAAAGATAACTAATCTAAATACAGAAATATGCTGTAGTAGGTTTTGAAAGAAAACTGAGAACAAACCGTTTCAAGAGTTATCAATAGGCACTGAACCCGATAGAAATTTTACGTGATAAATTGGACAGATATACAGATATAAGTTATCCTAAATTTCAAGAAAACTTTAGGTTGCGGAAATTGCAAACGCAACGGTCCCGTAATTTTTTGGTTTTTCAAAATTTCAACGGTTTAACGAAAAAGGAATCTATTAGAGTGCAAATAAGTTGACGGTTTGGAAAAAATACACAAAAATTTCAGTCCAACTACCCAAATACAATTCAAAAGAAAGGTATTCAACGATGCAAAATTCAGGCGTTTGAAAACTTAGGAAAATCTTGCAAGACCTGTGGCAAACATTATCCGCATGAAAATAAAAAAAGTTGATTGCACGTTGATTGCAAATCTTACAATTTAACAGCCTCTAACAACGAGCAGCAAAGCGTTTCCATTTGAATGAAAAATATGCCATTCTATTGTTGTTTATCATGTTTATATCAATAATATACTTGCACAATATCGTATAATTAACTGTTGCTTAACATACTAATATAGGTATACTAATATGAAGATATATTTTATAAAGTTATGACAACGTTTTATATTTCGGCGACAGTGTACGCAATTTTGGGTGAATTGGCTGCTGAATCAAATAGAATCACAGCAATTCCTCTATTATACCCTTATAAATGCGATCTATGTCGGAATTAATGAAAGGAGAATCGTAGAAAAACAATCCTTTATAGCCAGAAGAAGGAAGAAGAAGGAGAGAAGCAGTCGCCTAGTGTTGCATCCATTTATGCTTGAAGGACATGAAGCAAACTGAAACTTAGGTGTATACTTCATATTTATAGATACTCAATTCCAAACTGAATATAAAAAAACCCTCCATTGTACTAGAATTTAATGAAAAAACATCCTAGAATTTAATATTTTTTAACTTTTAATGATTATTATTACAAAATGAAACTCCTAATTTCTCTCAATCGCCAGCAAAATATAATAGAATATGAATTCCAATTCCGTTTATTCAATTGAGTTAAAAAATTGGAGAAATGCATTTTCCTTGTCTTCCGACGATGCAAGCCATCAGTGGATGTAATTTAACCATCGATTTCATTGGAAAAATATTGGCACAAGGGTAGGAAGGCTAAACGTACATTTAAAATATAAATTTTCAAATAGTTGAAAGATTTAACAACGCTTATAACTCTTAACATACGTGAAAATAGAATGATTGAAGTTAGTAAAACATTAATCGCCACTATAACATATTTCACGTGGTTATACTTCTGCGGAAAATTTACCTTACAGTTAAATATCTCATTTCAACCATCATCATTCCAATAATGCTTATAATCCTTCAAATTCTACATCATGCATACGAACTTTCTTATGGGCAACAATTATACTTAAAATCATGACAAAACACTTATTTAGGAAATAACTATCATCATTCAGTTCTTCACATACATATATGTATTTTGGCTGAGACCTTGACCTATTTTCTTCTCTGCTAACATTTTCTTTATCAAAGAAAAAGAACATCCGTGCTTCGTCTCATTTTCGAAATAAAAAGGAAAGACACCCTCCGGCTAAAGTAGATGTGGGTATATATGCTATATAGTTTGAAAGTGCATGATTCAATTGTTGCGTGCAGAGCAAGAAGAAATCACGGCCAAATATGCCTACAATGTATTCTGATATGTTGAAAAGGAGGAACTTGATGAAATCATCAGGTTCTATCTACTTAACGCTTTTAATAGTTTCGAAAAACAAATTGAAAAAAGTATGCAGAGATAAGGTACAAAGTATTGCATTTATGCAACGTTGATTTGTATATGGGAAAGGAAGCAGACAATTGCGCTGGTTATGCAGAAGTATGATGTGAAGTAATTGAAAGAAATTGAAACATGCATTGGCGATGAAGTTGAAATAGAAAATAATAGCAAAAATAATTTTTTTTTCTTGTGGAAAAGAAGAGAGGTGAAGGCTTTTTAGGCTCGTATATCGGAATCCCAGTGGCAAACGGACTACCGATTAAATACATCGTTTGTAGATTGCATCGTTGCGAGCGCAACGGTCTTCAATTTTTTCACGTTTTCGATGTATTTTTGATAATTTGACATAAAATTTGGTGAGTTTCATGCGCATGTTTGAATATTTTGCACCCTTCCAGGGTTTCATTTCGGTTTAATCATCTTTAAAAATGCAACCTATTGCAACCAACCTAGTTATATAAAAGTTTCACGCTACTTAGCCTGGAACTTTTGTCCCATTACGTTGGCCCGCCTGGCGGCGCCTTCAGATAAGAAATTTCTCTCTTTCAGCACGGACGGATGAAAGGCGATCCATCCGCCAACAGCCAGACGATCCGAGATGCCCATTATATTATATTTTCGCTCGGAGAGGCAGAAACGTGGGAGCCGCCATCTGCGATTCCGGACAAAGCAAGCTATAAGGGACTGCAACTTGACTCGGTTTGTTTCCACCGCTAGCCTAAACCCACGGCCAGCAGTATCGGTGCAATATCATATGTAGTTCGAGTGTGCTTTTTCGACGGTGCGCCCGACAAATAATGCTGCTGTATCATTAGCAGAGCCGATAAGACGCAACTCTTCTGGTAGCTGCGGCCTGCGGTTTGGGCCAAGAGTGGAAACTTGCTCCACCACTGGTGTCACATCCATCCGACCCCAATGTGTCATAGACGAGCTTCCGGTCCTTCGGCACCCTTTCAGAGCAACGAGAATATCTTTCAATTTTAGGGTCTACTTTTCTCCACTACTTTTCGGGTCGAGTCGTGATTGTAGAGTTCTGCAGTAGAGCTGGACCTTTTGTAGAGCTAGACCGCGCTCACAAAAGTTATTGCGATCGTCCAGCTATCAAGCCACACTATTGAGGAAATAGCCTCACACCAGCTTAGATGCCTTCCCGCCTGTCTCTCTCTCTCTAACGAGTTTGTCGAGAACTTTCCCAGCGACGTTTAGCATCTATTGGAGCCGATATGCTCCAATCGGATTTCCTACATGATCGATTTTGATCGGATTTCCGGAATTATAATGAAAATAATAATATTAGTATTAAAAGTAATGATAACTTATGTTTTGTGGTTAGTAAGTCAAGCCCCTTTACCCTGTTAGTGTTTGACTAAACACATCCTCCACCTTTAATTGACCCTAGACTTGAACTCCTGGTGCTATTACTTAGAGCGATGACTCGCCAGATGCGACCTTTAACACAGAAAGCTTGATTTTATCGAAAGGTTGGAGGATAAAAGGGGAATATGTCTAAAGTTTTTGGCGGGAATGAAAGCAATGCTACATTGTGGAGCCAGTATTTTGCTGTTGGCCTTGACGCAAGTATGAAATAAAGGTATTTTGTATGATATTAATTATAATACTCATAAAACAAGGCAACCGTCTCAAATTTTTCCACATTTTGTAAAACACGTGATGAGATGATGCAATGAGAGTGGAAAATTTCAAAATTATCGGAAAAAAAATTATTATATTTCAGTCCAATTATCTAAAACATTCAAAATGTGGGAAAATGTGTGACTGTTGTCTTTGCATAGATACAGACTTGAGGCACGATTTTTAAGTAAATTTGAAGTAACAGTTGGGACAACATTAGATGAAATTTACCAAAAAGTGATGAAGAATAAAATTGCATTCAACTTCATTCTTGCTTTGAGCACCCATTTTCTGTATATTAAAGTGTGTTGAGAATTTCAGAGTCTTATGTAGTAATTGGAGAAAATAGAGTTTCGCAAAGCTTCCCAATGACTTGAAAAGTATTGGGAAATTATGCAGAATCAAGTTTGTTGTAAATTTCGTATAGAGTACATTTTAATCCTGTAAAATTTATGTAATTGAAAGATCCTTTAACAAACCTTAAATTATCAATACGAGGCCGTCGGCATTGCGCTGCTCGCTGACGACGATGTGTTCGCTCCTTTTTACACCTACAATCACAGTGCATAACACATAGTGCAACGGATGAAATAACTGTTATAACAAATGGTACAACAAAAAAATGTATTATCATTGTCACTTGATCGTCGTGATCATAAGATGTCAGGACAACCGTTTTATTCTTTTTCGAATAGTAACATGGAAAAACAGCACCTTCAACACCATAGTAATCGGTGAAATTTTTACACTTCACACTTGGCGGATATCCGCATCCTTTAATATTAACCAAAAGGGTTGCTTCCTTCGATTGTGGCATGTCGACCGTATAATTCGCGAGTGCTTCCATTGAACTTATATTTTTCGGGATTGTTATATTCTGCTCGATAAACGTCACATATATATGCGTACAACGATACATATCCGAGGTGCATCCTTCGCGACATGAACTCCACGAACAATTGAATATACCGACCATATTCTCGCGACGCGTTGTTGTGCACAAGGTTGGTGTATCGATAAAATCATGCCCGAGAGTTGAAATCGCTGGATCGACGTAAAGCGGCACTAGGAACAACAAGGATGCACCCGCTGTCACCGAAAAAAATGCCAATGTCGACGTTCCGTAAAAGTTAGCACGCTCACGCCACGTTCGAAAACGGCGGTTACCATTCTTCTTTTTGGGCGCCAGTTCCCTTTTTTTACGTAACCTAAACTCTTGTTGTTGCTGCTCGAGTAGAAGTTCCGAACTGCCACTCCTCATTGTCAAAACGCGCTGCACGTCCCCCTGTATTGGCTTTGCAGGTCGACGAAGCAATATGTCCCACTATGGTCCACATCAACATCCACAACATCCCCATCTATTCTCAGACGAATGGACCCGAACGGGACGAGCATTCGGAATCAATCGGCTCCCCCAAAACACAAATCAACAATTACTGCACTTCGGCGAAAGTCGCACTGCAAAGAAAGGATAACGACAATGCATGGTTATTTGTAGTACGGCTTTTATGTGACATTAATATGAAGAGGTGGGAGAAAGTATTAACGCAGCTTACTCGAGCACCTAAATCATTATGAGGTTCATGCATATTCAAATTATTAGGCGTTCATCTATGAAAAATTAAATCAAATTTACATAGTCGGTAAAATGAAAGGTTACATGGAAAATTCAAGTAGCGGTTATAATTTTAGTGGTTGTTCACTTACGTACGCGGCTTATAAATAAGATATGAGAATGCCAGAAAACTCGAGGAAGATTGCGGTTTCGAAGAAACCGACAACATTTGATTCCTCCCTCTACACAATGTAGGAACTACATGGATATATTATATCAATGTTGGAGTTGTTATGTCTACCTGGGAATATTGCGACGTAGGAAAATGTGTAAATTATGTCACGTGTAGAACTGGCTAAGGAACTCAAAATGTATGCTTGCAGAATAGCAAAATCAAGGCTCTTCAACAGAATATACGCTAATAGTACTCGCTGGATTTAAAATGAAAGGTCCACGTTTTGCTGGAGATATACAGAATATGCAGATCCTTTTTCGAAGAAATGCATCTAATCAATTTATAAACCATGAATTAACCAGAAATTGTTTAGCGGTTTTTGCTGATTTGCCTACTAAGCCATCACCATCAAGGGAAAGTTTACAAAAGAGTAGAGTTGATATCAGTGACTACAGTAACCATAGAATAAGATTAATAGAACCTTCTATTATCGCGATTAATTCTAATAAAAAAATTCGAATCGCAAAAACGTTTGCATGCGACGAATTCTTAAACATTGACCTTCAAAATGTGATTGTTGGAATGGTGGATTTAACAGATAATAAATGGGCAGCTCACGTGTAACTGCGGGGTTGTGACACTGATTTCAATTTGAGCCAAGTTTCTGGAAAACTCATGTATAGATTACCCTGTTCATAATCCAATCAGCAATACCAACTCTTCCCCAAATAAAATTAATGTTATAAATTTACTGAAAAATATAGGAGACTCTTTGTTTTTGATTATATGAAGAAAGAGCAACTAGAAATATAAATAAAAATAATAAAATTATAAAACTATTAAAATAAATTATTAATAATTAAATAATTATTAAAAATTATAAAATAAATTATAATAAAGATAATATTAAAATTGTTGCTTTAAGTTCTTGTTTTTATGAAGGCAAGACTTTATCTCTATTTGCAATTTACTTTGTACTTCTGTTTTCATTAGGATTGAACGGGCCTTTTAATGTAGGTTATTGGTACCCATGCTACTGATTCACTGCCAAATCAGATTACTTCAAATGCCTTTCAATCCTTGAAAACATAAATTAAATACCAATGTTTTAGAAAGACCTTAACCATGCAAAACAAACCACAACAAGCCAGTATTAATATTCATTAGAATGTCCTTAAACCATAGAAATGACTTATAGCCCCAATCTATATATAAAAAATTAACCTTTAGATGCAATCAAGTCTGATATTTTTGCAAGTTTCGCAGGTTTTTAAGCAGGGTATGAAAATAAAAAATAAGCTATCAGTAAACGACGCTCAATTAAAATTAGTCTGATGAGTAACCCGCGAGATACAGCACAACAAGAACTTCGAGTTGAGCTATGAAACGATGAGTGAACTCAATTAAGCATCACAACAGGTCCCTGCTGGCCATTCTAAACAAGAGAATGGGATATACTCCTTTTTCTAGACATCAAACCCTGAGTATAGCTGTCATGCCATACACAGCCAACGAAATTGTTGTTTTTTTTTTGCGATTGCCAGAATTGTGCTATTGTCATTTATTTTACTTAAAAGCCTCAGGGTGCTCATACCAAGACCAGAGAAATTGTTCGACACACTTTGTGCAAAGGCTCATAATTCGTCTCAAATTTCAGGTTGCCACGTTTTAGGCACGTGTACTCAACCGAGCGACTGCTATATCGTGTTTCGAAGGACAATAACACTGCCCTGATCAGTAAGCAACTAGTGGGAAGGGTATCCATTGATACAAAGAAAGCATTCGATAAAGTGTAGTCTACTATGCAAGAGTTCCTCCAAGAGTTCAAAACTCCAATTTACATACTCGATCCTATAGCTTCCTATCTCAGAGACAGAACCGTTAAGATACTGCTGTAAGTATGTTGGCCGGTTAACCTCAGAGTTCCTATTTGAGTCTTATTCTTTTTAACATCTAGACAACCGATCTCTCTCTAAACGAGTACTGCTAGATAGCAACCTTCACCGACGACAACTACTTTAACTCGCAACAGAACTGATATTCAAAATTCAAAAAATATTATTTGGTAGGAGAAAGTTCAAAATATTATTTGGTAGGAGAATGGCACAGCCCAAATAGAGATGTATCAAATAGTGCATGGGAGCATTAAAGTAGCTCAAAAAGATGTTACGTTCCTTCAAACGGGGTGCTGTAGGCATTTTTTTCGAACAGACCTTGAGATGATGCGAAAATGGGAATCGGGTCAGGACACTGCGTTACAACTAGTTCTTTTAACGTTCTCTCAACGTCAGAAGAAAGCATTAACTTTAGACGTTCAACAATAGGCTTCTCACGTCGAAGTAGTTGAATCCTAATGTGAATAATAATTTGGAATTATTTTAAAATATCTTGGGAAACTTTGGCGAAGGAAAATCGTTGAATTTCGCAATTAAAATTTTGCTCGTTTTGTAATTAAGTCTAAGCGGAAAGCAAAGTAGCTTAATATAATGTTTTTGATTTATTTTACGTTTAGAAAAATGTTTGTAAAGACAATGAAGCTCCTACTTTAACTACTTTAACATAAACTCTTTGTATATGATACAAAATTGTAAGTTAAGAATTAGATCCCAGCAATATTGCTCTTATTGAAGAACACGTTAGAGCAACATCAAAATGCAATTACAATATCCTAATAAATAAGGCAAGGATGAAACATGACTACTAACATTTGTTTAATGATAAATTTATTAATGCAGATGTCTAGATAAACACAAAGGTCTACACCAAATGATGATGATTGATAAGAATGACTTTGAACTGGCATTCTGGTAGCGTGTAACCCTTATGGCTTTTAGATTATTTTGATATATTTATTGATAATTGCCAGGACTTAACTTTTAAATCTGATGAAATGATTAAGGAAAGACGGAAAGTGAAGATGAGAACAAATTAAAATTTTGTATGGAATTGAATAAATTTAACAAATACTTTTTCCCACTACTGTAACTTCTATGTACCTCGCCTTTTATTTTCTCCGCCAACCATAGGAATGTGATAGAATTGTGAATTCAGCTTATTGGAAACTCGTTTACATTCACTTAACATCCGACAAACGACATTTTCGCCTGGCATGCGTGTGTCCTTTTCTTGTTTGAACAGCAACACTCAAATCACATTATCGAACTTGCCTACGGATGGATTTTAGCATGTCGTTTGTTCGGGATAATTAATGCAAAGTTCATCAACATCAGCTGACGATTAACTCCATATTTTCACATTTTCACCAAAGTCTATTAAATCAACGGCACCGTACACTTGTTAGCAGTCTTTTATGCAGAGGTCAACTTTCGGATACTCGGATGAAATTGTTTCTTTCTTGCAAGCTCATTTATATTACACCACAGGACAACTAACGAAATGTGATTCCGACGCACTTGGGTGCGTGGAAAACGCCCAGTTATAGAGGATTATGTTTCAAGGTGAAAAATCGCTGTTAGCAGCAACGTATTGTGTTCGCGTAATGTCCTTTGGCAATCTTATTAAATAAGAAGCAAATAATTGAGATTTGCAACGTTGAAGATGTAATCGAAAAATTGCCAAGCGAGGTCTCGTTCCATTTCAAATGAGTGTCTATTATGTAACGAAAAGTGCTAGCACGGCCGCGAATACATTGAAAATTGAATCCAAACTACTTTCAAACTTTACGATCACTTTTTCACACCTTTGTCGAGTTTTAATCATATTTTTGCTGATAACGTCTTTGCGATGGTCTCTTTCATTTGAACAACGCATTCATTTCCTTTTAATTTAAGAACTCGATAAGGACATTGGTGTTTGTTCAAGATTCGTTTTCAATGGCCGAATGTAACTTTCCAAAAAACTAGGTGAAATATTTCAAAGTAATGAGACTGGTTCACGGGAGTAAGTTTTAAACGGACGAACCGAACTGACCTCATGTTTGTTCGCGGGAGCACCAGAATATAGTTCATACGCTCCCAATAAATATGTCTTAATAATACGCATGACCTTTGCTTCCCACCTAAATTTCTCCTGAAAACAAAACAAGGGACAATCACTTCAATAGAGAAGAATTCATTCAGGAAAGCGTTTGTTGTAATGTCATGCGCACTATATGAACATTTCAACAAACTTGAAATTGACCCAGAAGCAACATGTAGGTAAAACTGTTTGATGGAATGACTTAGTAAAATTATGAACAAGGACCATTGAAGGCTTTGTAATTTGCTTTTAAAGCCATAAGAGAAAAAATTGAATATGCTGGCGAGAACTTTTTTAAACACAAACTGTTATTCATTAATTGCTTTATTTGATTAAAAAATGGAATAAAGATATTTAATGATTTAGATAAAGCAATAATGTAATTTTATTAGATTGTGGGCTGTTGGCTAATTGTCTTAGTGAACAGGACGAGTTCAGTTAATGCAAATTGATCCTCATGAGCTATAGACTTTCTGAGTTTACAAGTATTCGACAGAGGCTAGTAAGATCTTATCGTCCACGTTGGCCACATCTTCTACTGTTGTAACGACTTTATTGTTTTCTGATCCTGTTGAGAGCCACGTAGGGCTATTGTACATTCGTCATGAAATAAGTTATAATTTGGAGGGAATTCTTATCGAATTAGATACAATGAAGCATGTACCTTGTATTACTCAAATCAATTGCCAATCATTGGAAGAGGCGCATTTTTGAGACCTGTTAAAATCTTCAATCTTTCTTATTCGCATCAAACATTTCCA
Source organism: Stratiomys singularior (assembly GCA_954870665.1). Lineage (NCBI taxonomy): Eukaryota > Metazoa > Arthropoda > Insecta > Diptera > Stratiomyidae > Stratiomys > Stratiomys singularior. The sequence goes on along the minus strand of OX940878.1, from coordinate 156,734,318 downwards.
CACTACTGGATAAACACTGCTGTTTATATGTAGCAGCTATAGTTCATGGTCAATTCAAGTGAATATGATGAATAGAAGTGTTCAAAGTGTGAAAAAGATCAATAGAAATATGTTCAATTTATTTTTCTGCAAGGAACGAGCTTGGAATTTTCAATTAATTTTTGATGTGTGCTTCGATCAATGCCCATTAAAATATTTTCATCTCGGCCGATTATTTTGACGCAAAAGTTTGAATTTTTTTCGATTTTTTATGGTTGATATGATACGATTTGGTTAGAGGTATAAGATATCTACTTTCTTTATGGGTTATGCTTACCAAAAACTAGCTATGCTTACTGCATGAATGATGATTTAACGCAATGAGTGTTCAATAACTACTTTTTTGTTCGTTGCTTCCTATCTTTAGTGACTAACGAGCCATCTACCTTTGAATTATTGTACACACCGAGATAGAATTGTGGCACTACTAAAGTACAATGTGATATGCTTTTACGTATTCTTTCCGTTTTATGGATTCTTCATTCCATTCCTTTCTGTGACGTTGTGAAGTGTAGAGGTTGATCGTGTACGACTGTGCATAGAAATTGAAGTGGTGAATAAAATAGTGTGAAAAAATGGAAGGTGCCGTAAAAGCAGAAGTTAATGGCACGCCATTGCCACAAAGAAATAAAAATCAGCAGAATCCCAATCAAAATCAGCAAAATGCAAACCAAGGTGGCGGAAAAATGGACGAAGATGGCGTGCCGGAGAAGAAGCCACGTTTCGGTGGCGGTGGACCCGGTGGAAATCAAGGATTGCAAGGAGGCAATCAAGGACGTGGCGGAATGAATAATCGGGATGGAAATCGTGGCAACCGCGGTAATCGATTCCGTGGCGGACGAAATCAAGGCGGTGTTGGCCGTATGGATGTAAGTAGAAAATTTTTTCAAGTCTCATGATGATGCCGCCATAATGTGTTCTCAAAATGGCGACGGGAAAAATCGATAAGTTAATGCTGAATTCTGGGGAAAGCTTGCCTAAATTTGTCGGATAAATTGGCAAGGAAATTTATAAATTGTTTGGCTATGTGGAGAAACTTCTGATTTTGAATCGCCGTAATGTTGAAATGCCTAAAAGTTATGATTCAGCAACTTGCAAATGTCGCTGCGCTTACTATTTGCATATTGTTCTCAATCAAGAGAATTATTCTAGCTTGACTGCTTAAATGAGGCCATATTTCTCATAAATAGGTTATTGGCCTTTTTCTTGTATTAGGTAAGTTGATGGCAGTTGTCCAGTCTTTTATACACTGAAGGAGTTTCCATCCTAATCTATTCTCCGCTTAATTCTCCTCGTATATTGGACCAAGGACCACATTCAGCTCCTACTACTACTTTGAGTAGAACCCTATCTATATTTTCATTTGTCACCAGCATACGAGAATAAACGATCTCTGCACGAAAATGTTTGACTCCCAGTTTCGTCCTTTTTAGGCGCACGTTTTGTGTGTTTTAATCAACCAAAAGTTTCTTCCGTCTAACATGTATTTGCCGTTGTTATTTACATTCAATTTTGAATTCGACGGCTAGAAACTTTAAGAAATTAAAATATAAAAATACCTAATTCCTGACATAAATATAGTGTGTTGTTGCTTTCAACAATTAGATACACAAGGATGCAGAACAAACTTTAATTCATGTTCGAAGTAGCTAATAACGCATTATTTCCGATATTGTCGCTCATCTTTTTGCTAAGAATAAAGAACATCCATTGAATACAGTAGAAGTCGTACTTTTACTTACAAAATTGAGTGTGATCCATTTTTTAAGTCGCTAGCAGCTGCTTTTCTGTCAAGATTTTGAGTAAAATGCGTGTTTTCTTTATAAGTTAGATCTACAGTAAAACTGTTGATTCCAGAACATATTTTCATCACAGAAGTGTGTAAATGTCTAAAAAATATTTTCTTATGTCAATGACATCTTTCAAGCCTATAGGTAGCTCGAAGTCATAGACAGGACCTAATGCTCTTCATTTATTTTTCTTGAATTTGAGTAGACCCGGATCATTATTGATTTTTCCTTTAGAATTTGCCGACGCTGAATGATATCGTTTTATAATATATTTTATGGTTCTGTTTATTGAAAAAATTGAAGTATAACTTCCGTTACAAAATGTTATTTTCATCTCTAAAAATTATTATAAAAAAATATTTTGCGTATTTTTGCAATTTGTTGGCTATTATCTAAATGAAACGCGTAAGAAAGTCAGTTCCGCTTCTTAATGTTAAGCAGTCGAGTTATTGTTTTAAATTAATTTTGGAGTCAGATCGCGCCAGTTTTCATCAGAATCTTACGAATTCACTTCCAAGCACTTCGATACGAATATATGAATAGGGATATAGAATATATAGAATAGGGAAAAAACAATGATTTCTTGCTATAATTTGATCAACCATTTATTAGACATGGCAATAAGACAAAACAGAATACACAGAAAACATTCTACACATATCTGATGATTGTTCTTTTTTCATTTATTTAGGGTGATATGAAACCTGGACAAGGTGGCGATGGAGGAATGCAAGGTGGTGATATGCAAGGAGGAGGCGGCGGCGGCGGCGGTGGTGGAGGAGGTGGAGGATTTGAGAGGCGAAATGATGATAGACGTCGTAATGATGATAGACGTGGTGGTGGTGGGGGTGGCGGCGGTGGAGGAATGGGTGATGGTCGTGGCGGCATGCCTGATCGACGTCGTGGCGAAGAATTCGGTGTTATGGCAAAGTTGAAGGCAATTCAAGGTCCTACACATGAACTCCCGCCGATTGATGCAGAAGAAACGAAATTCTCTGGAAGAAATCGTTTGTATATTGGCAACTTGACGAATGATATATCAGAAGAGGAACTCAAAGAAATGTTCAAGCCATACGGCGAAATCAACGAAGTGTTCTTGAATGCCGAAAAGAATTTTGCTTTCTTGAAAGTTGACTATCACGCCAATGCCGAAAGAGCAAAACGCGAATTGGATGGAATGAATCGCAAGAATCGTGCGTTGAGAGTACGATTTGCCCCAAATGCTACAATTGTTCGAGTGAAGAATTTAGAGCCGTTTGTATCAAATGAGCTGTTGTTCAAGGCGTTTGAAGTATTTGGGAATGTTGAACGAGCTGTAATCATAGTTGACGATCGTGGAAAGTCAACTGGAGAAGGAATTGTTGAGTTTGCCCGGAAGCAGGGTGCAATGGCAGCTTTGCGTTTTTGCTCAGAGAAATGTTACTTCCTGACTTCATCGCTCCGACCATGTGTTGTTGAGCCTTATGAATTAAATGATGATACAGATGGTCTTCCAGAGAAGTCGTTGAATAAGAAGAGTCAGGAATTCTTTAAAGCTCGTTCTATCGGACCGCGTTGTGCTGATCCGGGATCATTTGAACATGAATATGGCACGCGTTGGAAGCAGTTGCATGAGCTGTTCAAACAAAAGCATGCTGCGCTGAAACGTGAATTGGAACTCGAAGAGGAGAAGTTGGAAGCACAAATGGAGTATGCCCGCTACGAACACGAGACCGAACTGTTGAGGGAACGTAAGTAGTGTCAATTCTAAGAAATTTTAACAGCTAGCATGCAAAGACATCGAATTAAAAAAATGTTTTGTATCTGAATAGAATTGAGGCAGCGTGAGCAAGATCGTGAACGACAAAAAATGGAATGGGAAATGAAAGAAAGGCAACGTGACGAACAAAGAATCCGCGAAGAGGAAGCACTGCGTCGTAGACAGGAAGATATGCAGCTACGAATGAACCAACAAGACGAGGAAATTCGTCGCCGGCAACAGGAAAACACTTTGTTCATGCAAGCCCAACAATTGAATTCCCTTTTGGACCAACAGGAAATGAACCAAGGAAATGATATGAATAGTGGAGGAAACCGTAACAACTTCGGTGGTGGCAACATGAATCGTAACTTTGGAGGTAAGACTTATTAACAAAGTTTGGCAGACAATAGTGAAACGTTTGAATTTTCTAGGCGGTGGCGGCGGTGGTGACAACTTGGGCGGTGGAAATCCGGTAAGTGATTTTGTTAATATTCAATTTGCAGTTCAAGCGTTGTGTAAATCAACAATATCAAATGTGAAACATTGATTATCCTGCTATGCTAATTTTTGCAGCATCACAAAATCCGATGATTAACCTTCTGTGCAAATACTTCATGTTTGAAGTTTTTTTTTGAATGCGTTTTTTAATAATGATAAGCTGCCTGTTATCTCAATCAGGGCTCTTGCCAATTAGGATATTCATCCAGAATAATTCTCTCCTATAGGCCAACATGGCATGACTTGAAATGTCGAACGACAATTGTATTTGGTCATAAGAAATGTGTTGATGTTGCAAACTATCATTATTTTAGTGCACAAAAGCGCACGAATCAATCACGAACAACAGTTTAATGGAAATATTTAACTTGGAGTTGACGAGACAATTGAAATGTGATAACTGCAAACAGTCTTGCAGATGTTCTGGCCAAACAACTGTACGACTGAGTTATCCTTTTCAATTAGGATCGAACATATTTTGTCTTATCCCAATATTCTTTAAAATCCCTCGTATAAAAGAACAGTAAAATCTCTACTCAATGAATATGAAGAGTTCATGTGTAATTGACTATACAATGTGTTATGCGCTAGACAATATTGATAATCTTACAAATGAAGGTCAATGTGCATCAGTTAGTAATAGGGAAAAATCTGTCGATTCCTTAAAACGTTTCGATTTTTTTTGTTTTTGTTTGACACAACACAGTGTCAATTATTTACTTGTATCATCTTATATTTGGGCATTTAAGTGGGTTACTTTTTATATTTCTACTCTCACAATTGTTTAGGATAACGATCGTTTAATGGTGTCAACTGATCTTTCTTATTAAACAACTATATTTGAGTGACATTTTTTCACAAGTTTACTATTAGCTCTTTTCAATTTTACATGAAACACAATTATTCTTTTCCGCTTATTTGTTCACCGTTTCTTGTATACGAATATCGATAAAAAATGATTAAGAAAAATTTGCAAATACAATACTTGACAGTTTAATCCCAGGTTTTATGTCTCCGCGATGAAAACAAAGTCACTTCGGACGCTAAACAATTAGACTTGCAGGAGCATATTCTGGAACATTGAAAAATATAACTGTAAATTGGCTCGTCAAGTAATTCAACTTCTTAACGGGAGGGAGGGTAGCAACCAATAGATTTGGTCAGTGTTTCTGCGGGGCGGCAGGCGCCGCAGGTGGAGTTGACGAAGTGCTCTATATTTCACTCAGTTTGAAACTGCGTATTTTTTATATACATGCTATAAAAAATAAAATTCGGTGATTGACGAAATGATTTCTTATTCCAACTGATGCGCAATAAGACACAGTCATCTTGGAATAAGGTTTTATAAGCTACGTCGAAGGCTTCTATCATCAAGTCAATATCAAAAATGAATAAAGGAAAACGAAACCTTTTTAATTTTTCTGCTTGCAATTACGAGCAGACCGGCAAACACAAAAACTTTGCTATCAAACAAATTGAATGAAAAGCACTGTAGATATTTGGCCGTATTACGGTTTCATCAAAATCAAACTTTGAGAGTGATGGCATCTTCCAACAGGCTCGTACAATTTCATATTCCTTCTGCCTGTTTTCATATAAGACTAAAAGAAGTAGAAACCGCCATAATACGCTCAATGGATTATTTCACCGGCGCTTCACATCATGTTATATTTCCGCAGCAAAATCGTTCATGATAAGAATCAATGATGATGGTTTTTGGGACGGGTTCGAAGGGTTCACGTCAACTATATGCTCTCGAATGCAATTATAAACAATTAAAAGTTGGTAGTTGAAATTTCTTGGAAGTCACATGACTAAGACATGCAGAGACTTCATTCCGAATTTATACGGCATTGGATAGCAATAGAATTATCTGAAAATCCAAAACAGTTTAAAAGACAATTCGGAATGCTAAACATTTCAATTCTGTTAAAACTTTCAACATAGAAATAATTTACGGATATTTTTTTTTGGACCGTGTATTGAGCTTCATAATCTGACATGCGAAACAACATGATGGGCTAATAGTTTGACGCAAAAACAAACTAAAATTAAAAATTAAATAAAGTACGTTATTTTTGATAAATCATGCTATTTCTCGTTACAAACTTTTACTTCAAAACATCATACCGTACTAATTTGAAATATTATAAAAAATATTGCACTGAAAATCGATGTTCGATTTATTATTCTGAAGACTGGAAAATCTACACGAAATAACTGTTTTGAAAATTAATAGACTATAATTTTTCGCTTTCATTGTTAAGATTTGAGCATAAAATCTGAAACAACCAATCAGATACTGGGGCTAATAACGAGCCATATTTTGTCAAAAGCTACAATTTAAAAGGATAGAAAACCGTTGTGAAATAAATCAATTTTCTGAAAAATTAATGGTCACGTAACGGTCCGTTTGCGATTGATCTTGCTCTAAACTTTGCAAATAATCCATCATATCACGCATTACTTTTATTTCACCAAATCTTAAATCATTTTTAAGTAAAACTATGTTAATAGTTTTTTAAAGTTAAATGCTACCAATCATAAATATACCATTTGGCGCAGAAAAGATAGATCATTATTATATATGAATCAGTACGTCAAACTTTTCATCTAATTTATAAAAAAAGCAATTGAAGTCGCCTTAGTCGTTTTATTCTTGCTTAACAACCTAATCGACATTAGGTCAAGATGATCAATAAAATCATTTAATGTTGCGTATCACAATATCATATGGATGGCGTATAAAAGTTGCGTTTGAATAATGAAATCTTTTGATTGTATGAAAAAATCAATCGTAACAGTTTTTTTTAAGTTCCATATATACGCCATGTTTGTTTTGGAGTGTTTCTAACTTTTTATAAATATTTATGACAAAGGGTCTCGCTCTCAACCCAACCTTAGTCGTTTTTAAATGGAAATACGTTGGTAGACCACCAACGAGGGTTTTGGGTTTTTATCTCTTGTGGTATTATCTTTTTAAGGCTAGTTGAGCGTTTAGCCAAGGGTTAATTAGCAATTAATCTGATGGAAGATTATCATATCTTCGGGATTCAATACTGTTTTATTCCTCTAAAATATAAAGAAAATAATTTTGTTAAAGAATTTCCGAAAATTGAGAGAGATTTTACTGTTGCTTTTACGACGATACAAAAACTCAATAATATTCGCTCTTCTCTCCCCCTTTTCGCCTCCAAAATATATACCAATCAATGTTTACAAAAACAACAACAATCTAAAAAAAATGATAATAATTTTTGCTTTATTACCGACAACTTTTCTTGTCAACTTTATTATATCATCGTTAGGAACAGGGATTCATGCCGTTCGATATTGGTTTAAATGATAAACCACAATTTGACAATGCAAATCAAGGTGGCGGCGGAGGTGGACCAAACCAACGTGGTGGTGGTGGTGCAAATCGTCAATGGAATAATGATAATAGAGGAAGACCCGGCGGAAATGATTTTCAGAATAATAAACGAAGACGTTTTTAAAAACAAACAAAAAAAGAAAACAATATATAATTGACATTCGGATACATAAAAATTCGCTGGGGTCAGAGTATGAACTCTATCATGAAAAGGATGTTAGTAGTCTTTTCACCTATAAAAAGGGTCATGCTACTGTACCCTCGCTACTTTTAGTTGTACTGAGTTTTAATTTTAACATAAAAAGACTAGGGTAATTAGTAGTTTATATTTAAAAAAATTAAGATCATCCATAAACTTAGCAAAATATCATTGCACACACTGAAATCTTATGTTTAATATTTCGATCATAAAATATTATCTAGAATAATTCTCTTACCCATTAACTTTTAATCATATTGGAGAGATACAGTGCAAATACAATACACTTTTATCTGTATTAGTTTCTTTCACCCTATAGAAGAAAAAAAATTTCGTATAAGTAAGCGTGTTGGTGTTTTCTGGACGCTCGATACTAACGAAAGTATCAAGCATGTGGCAATTAAAGAATGAAATGTCAATAAATTAAGGAAAGTCAATAAAGTGTTCTGTATTTCAGAATGAACTCTAAATGGTTTTAAATGAATATCTGTCTGTTTATTAGTGTTGTCACAGCACTATGGGGGACTACAGGGTGGTAATTTTGATTGGAAATAATCCGATCCGATATAGTGAAGAATGTCGATATCAAAAACTGAAAACTTCAATTTGTGTATACAAATAAACGGTTGTGGTGATAATTTTATGTTGCTAATCTCGATGTCTTAATTTCTTCAAAAATACTTCGCAGTAAAAACAAGTAAAAATGTTAAATGATACACACCCAAAAGAGTCTCCCAATGTGTCAACTGGATCAGAATCAAAATGCTAAGACGCATTTTGTATAAACTCTACGATTTTCACGTTTTATTTAGTCGGTTGAGTTTATTAATTCGATGACTCGCAACATATACTTCTAACATATTAATCTGGCTTACGAGTATAAAAATGGGGAATTTAAAAAGAAATTCTATTTAGAATAATTTACTTAATGACATCAATTCTGGATTTCAAACTTTCATTTCATGAATATTATCATAGTGAGAAGACGTGGGGTGTTTATTCATTATTTTCTCTTTGATTTAGTTTATTGCTCCATTAGGGAATTATCTTGAAAAGTAAACAAGATAAACTTACAAATTTTCAATGCAGATCTAGAATAGAGAGATGAAATCTTTTGAATTCCGCGGTTCAATAGTTCAGGGAAATTCAAATTCGGTTCAAAAAAATCACAAATTCACTTTCTAAGGTTATCCATTTCTCACTACTCTTTTGCTACTTACAGAAACAAAATAAAGTTGAAGATAAACGAATTATTCATTAAAATTCTCACACGAACAATTAATTGTCAACTAGCATTCAAATACAAACTTTTCGATGTTCATCGAATGTATCAAAGTCTGGATTCAAGGCTCCATGTGGTATCCTTTGTGGTGATTTGCTAGTTCAATGTAATCATATTTTGTAAAGTGATGGGAAATTATTTGCTAGGGGTATGCTAATGGTGGGGGATTTGCAAATCGTTTGCATGTGTGCGATAAAAAATTTTACTGACAGAACGATGGGGTGTGCATCTATACTGAGCCTTTTTCTAAATTGAAAAATTTATATAAAAAATCATGCACACATTACATGGTTTTTTTTTCTGTTTACAATTTTTGCTTTTTATTTTACACAATCATAATCAACAATGCATCGAGTCGAACAAGACGATTTTCCTACACAAAAATATTCACGTTTTCTTTTAAAATGATATGAATTAAAATGGTCGATTTTAATCGCAAATGAATGGTTAAATACTTGAATAACTAAAGTTTATAACGCGAAAGTTTTTCATGTGAGAAAAATAGCCATCTTTATAACATTGGTGAAGAATCACGACATGTTCTATATTAATACACGGAACATGCGGGCCGGGCATCAAGGACTTTCAAACTGAATTAAAATAAAACCCTTTTGGCCCCAATTCGTGTAGGTTTAAATAATAAAAAATAAATCTAACGTCTAACTATATAACTAAAAGTTACTGCGGGATAAACATTTTTAAAAGCTACATTGAAACACTTGGAATGGAACGTTATATTGCGCGTAAATTACTACACGACAAACGAAGTCAAACATGATAATATTTACGCAAAAGTATCTCATACTTATGGACATATCTCTATTATGCACTTTTAAATGTGGATTCATCAAAAATTTGAAATATTTTGGAAAACATACCAATGGCTTCATATCCAGTCGAATCGTAACGATTGATGGAACTTCTCGATTCTATTAACCTATTATGTTGCTGCTTTTATGAAATGTAAAGAAGATTCTTATGAGAATCTATATTTACCACCAAGACCTCAAATCATTGAAATCGTTATCAACATGAACTTCTATTTATCTGATATGTGAAAGAAATTCACGCTACCATTGGAGGTAAGACTGTTTTTTATTTATGTCAAACACATTAGAATATAATTGTCTGCATTTGTTTTCCCAGATATGCCAAAATCTCTGAGTTGAATTGTTTTTATGCTAATGGAAAAGAAAAGTCTGAATTTTTTCGTTTGTTTTTAATTTTAAAAGCGTTAAAAAAACTGATTTCACATCACAGTCCTTTTGCGAACCGATGTGTCTTGCACAATATATGATCGGCTCTAATGCTCACCAAATATTTGAACTTTACCAGCCATACAGTAGTCAATATATGCGACAAAAATATTGTCCCGACTCATGCATCTAAAACTGATCTTAAACTGGAAACTTATATCACTTTTGTAATGGAACTTTAGTTAATATCTCATATTATATACATATATATGAGACAATTTGTTTAGTGGATGAATTCTCAGCTGAATTAATTCTTACTAAATATATACGGCATATCTGGGAGTATTTGACTTATAGTTTAATGTTAGAATTATCATATTTTGCTTTTAATTTTATGTATCAACAAAAATAACATTGAAATGATCTTCATTATTTTAGGGTATGATATATGTTGTTGAAACGATAAAATATCTTGTAAAGCACATAATTAAAATGCGTTCTCAAAAACTTGCATTCGTTATCAGGAATATATCATAAAATCTAAAAAAATCCAATGATTCATGGAGAGTAATTCTTCTCGATATATTTATAATTAACCTGAATCGAATATTCAGCGGTGATGATTATTCTATTATTAAGACTGGAATCGTAAAACTAAGCTGACTTGAATGCAAAATTTTCGATTATAATAATAATGTACATAGCGATTTTTCTTGAAGCATAAGTTAAACTGAAATTCAACTTAAATAATATAAACATCTCCTATAAACTTTTGCTTTATGTAACTGCAAGCAAATCGAACAATTTTCAAATATAAAATGAACCACCGATCTGATTTTCGAATAAGGTGAAAAAATAATATAGTTACCCGTTTTGCTATCATCTTGAAACAGAATGCAACGGAAAGAATGGAATATTTCTTCTAAAATATTTGTATTTTCGAGCTTTTTCACTATTCATGAGTAGACTACAGTGAAGGAAGCTGGATAGGTGGGAACATGGGTATGCAGTTCGAACGCATCCTCGATGCATTTCGTTCTAAACTATTCGAATCTACAACCGATGAAATATTTCGCATGTCGTGCGTTATCAAACATATCTTAAAAGCTTTTTACTTTACAATTGGAAAGAATGTTTTGCAAAAATAATGGCCTTATGGCAACTGCTACCTTTCGCATGTTTGAAGTTGATACAATGATTCATTTAATCTGAAATGTAAATAACATGTCTTAATTACCACTCATGCAAGTTCCTTAAAGGAGGTTCTTGTGTGTGGGAAAAAACACCGTTTTTGCAAAATTTGACTTCCATATGGGGGTGTTAGTAAAGTATGAAAGTACACCAATGCCTTTCTCACTGCATTGAGAAAGCAAATGTTCACTTATATGAAATATTGTAAATCTACGAATGAACAATTAGAGCTTCAGAGTGTCAGGGACTTGGGTATCGGACAAACTAGTCTTGAAATCCGAAATTTAATGAGACCTAAGATCTTAGCAATGTCAGATTATTTATTAGATTTTGAATTCTGTATTTTCACCAAAAATTGCATTGTCATATTCTCAAAATTAAATTCAAAGAAATTTTTCGAATTTGAAAACGATTTTCTATATTTCAGATTTGACATAAAACAATAACATTAGCTTACAGCCTTACAGATACAGCCTTGTATGCCTTACAGCAGAGCTGTGTGACAAATATTAGTTTATAACTGCGAAATAGATTTTACTTTTTGTTTTAAAAAATTCAACTAACTTTGAAAGATTTAAAAGGTAAAATTCTGAAAAATAGGATGGTGAGTGAGAAAAAGCATTCGCCTACAAAACAATCATGTCGATATTTCATTTTTGGTGCGATATAACTTTTTGCAGCATTCTTAATTAACCTAAAGAATAAAACAAATGTAATATTTTAAAACTGGCGAGTACTTAACAGTATACTCATTTAGGAATCATTTATTTTCCTCCACTTGTCTTTATACAAATTTTTGTGAAGATTTGAATCACTCCGAATCGTATCTGTCATTTGCTTTCCCTGCAGGATAATTACTAATACTTTCGTTATTTTGGATATATGTGGAGTTGATTTGGACTAGTGGCTGTTACCATTTCTGTTCAAGTCGTTGAAATGAAATTTAGTTTTAAATTGTGCAAATTAACAGATTTTGAAATCACATAAAGTCAACAGTTCGCGATATTTAACGATTTTAGAGATCCAACTGCTTCACTTCCTCCAAAAAATTAACATAATTGATTACCCTTCCACGAAAACGATTAGGATTTTGAGCTTACTTTAACATGCAACGTGTTCCGTATATTGTATGGATGGAATAATTGAATATAATTTCATTTTAATTTACAAATTAATTTCATTAACTTCGCCTCATATATTGTTTCTTTGGCGCTTCTGGTGGTCGGTTCCTTTTTATAATAATTCACGGATTTTGCATTCGTAAATGACAAACTTTATACTTCTTTCCTTTTATTGCATAGTTTTATTTCATACTCAAAATCTTTATTTAAATACTCGATAAAGCTTGTTGCGGTGGCGTGAATTCGTCAAACTTCATGAGCTTTTAACATGTGTTCTGTTACATAGATATGTATTCCACAATGTTTCAAAAAAATTTGAATGAAAATATTTGACTATTGTGCTTGTGTTTCTTCGAGCCTTTCGTTGATTAATTTACAAGCAGAAAGGGTATGGTAACTAAATAATATTACCTGAAATATTGAAATATAATTTGCATCTCGAACAGTTTCGTTCATTATATAGTATCTTTTTGCTTTATGGATATGAAAAGTAAAGTTCCAATTTATTTGAAACTAAATATTTCGATATTCTTGATAAAGGATTGCCATTTCTCATTCAAAAGAAAGGTAGTTTCATACTCGCAGAAAAATTGCATGGACTTTACCAACAACTCACAGACGTTTTTCAAATATGTCAATATTACTGCCCATTGGAACACCGAATTGAGAATAAAAAAGAGTTAAGGAATTGTACACTAATCGAACTATTAAGTGATAGAACTCTGTTTCTAATATACTTAAAAAGTACTTCGCATTGAGATACTAACGTTTAACCAACCTCTAGTTTTCCAGACAAATCTTTCCTTAGGGTATAAAATTTAAAAGCAATATCAATATTATACTAATTGTATATGATAGAAGATCTTTTTGTGTATTTTTCACCATTTATTTACTATATTTCTGGCAAATAAGGTTATACTTGTTAACGAATTTGGGAAAATTTAATGCTAAGCAATTTTACCGGCAACAGTTTATACACTCAATAAAATTTTGCATTGAATGCAAATCTGAAGCAAACATCAACCAAAATATTTCATAAACGTTATACATACTATAGATTATTATTCATAGAATGTATGAATTTTTATGCTGTTATAATTTTTACAACAGAAAAACGTAAATTACTGTCATTTTGTACGTGGAAATTTTTTGATGTAGTGTTGTTTACTACTAATAAACCCTAATTCCATTCTCAGTCACTCCCGTTTGCTCCGTTCACGGGAATTGCATTGGTTACCATTATTTCGAACGTCACGAATTTCTTCGCACAAACCTCTTATCGATGGCTTTAACTTTTAACATGAAAACGAAAAGAAATGATTATTTATTTATTAAGGTTATTGCTGTACAAATTTATTTGATTGTGCTATGGGGATAATTACATTGTGTTGATACACCTAATAGCATATTTGTAATGAATCTGCAAGGGGATGAGGAGTTGGACTTATAATAAAACAAATATTCAATACCTATAAAAAGGATACAAGCGTTTTGTTTACACACAATTACTTAGGGAATAGTAAAGCTTATTTTATGGCATAAGAAAGGCAAACTAGATGATTTCAGGAAACTTTGGTGGTGCCAGCTAGGGATTCAATTGATTTGAATTTGATTAACTGAAAGTTCACTATTTTATGTTACTAAAGAATGTTATCAGTTTCGAGCTATTTATTGTATTGGACAAACCAATTTAAATGAAATTACAAAAACAAACACAATCAAATAAAATGATCACAAATTGATCTGAACCAAACTTCAATGAAGATATCCTGTGATAGATTAAAAATATACTCTATACAGAATAAATTACTGTTAAGAAACCATTATGTATTTACAAGATAAAAATTTCGTTTCAATGAATGTATATTGTATTCTAAAATATCATATGACTTATGAAAACATTGCATAATTATCCTATTCCATATTTTTGTAAATTCAATTAACTTGAGATTTCAACAATGCTTCTTACAAGTTGCATTTATCAATTATCTGTTTCAATATCGTTCTATAAATCAGAACTTTGCATTCAATGCAAGAAATCGGTTTGAGCACGATCTTTTAGTCTGATTAATCAGTTATTGATTAACAAGATCATCCACTAATGGAATTTATATTTTCAGGTGATATTTGGCCGGTAATACGTCTGCCATGAAGGAAATGATCATAACATAATTATTGGTAAGTAAGAATGTTTTTCCAAAGTAAATCACTAGTGCAAAAGTGTATTTCATGTTTTCAAGAAAGAATAAACTAAATAAATCTCAGGGAATTCATGATTTCAAATCGATAAATAATCGGAAAAATCAAGACTAAATGGTAGCCAGATCACGTGAAATATGTCAAGTTTTGGAATTTATTTTAGTCCTTCAGGTTATTGTATAGTATTCACTTTTCATCGCATACAACCATCCCCGGTACCAGAAAGTCGTTTCGTTCCAGACGTGCGTATAGCTATTGTGCAACGCAACTGTCCAGGATCTTTATTTTCCAATTGAGTGGAAATTTCAAGTGGTTTAATATTAGAAGAGTACATCCAAGCAATGTTGCTAACATGTCCGTTACACTACAATGCAGCGTTCAGTTGCAGGATTTTTTCTGAGATCGCGTTCATAGTTAATTGTGAAGACCAGAAGTTTTCCAACGATCAAAACACGCCATAAGTGTATCCTTGACAAAAGCACGTTAAAATTTCCATTTGTTTGCGATGCATTACACGTCGAAATTCATGTTGGACGTTAATTTTCAATTTGCCTATGTCTAACATTTTGATTCCCGGCAACTATACGATAGATTGTTCCAACAGGAAGTGTGTGTAAAATATAAACAACTTTAAAATTATTTTCCAATTTTAAACAAATCTCGCAAACTTCAGTCAAAAGTTTAATCCTTTGCATTCGAGGTCTATTTCGCACGGAAAAGCAGTAGCTCGAAATAATTTCGACTAGATTATATTGGGAAAATTGCGTTATAATCAAAGCAAGTAAAGAAACTTAAGTAATTTTCAATGTAAGGAGTAATAATTCTGGTTTGAAATATAATCAGGTGTTACTTAGCATTGTCCGGACATGACTCTCCCGTTTGCTCTGATATCACGCTCCCAACATTTCTGGAAAATTTCTCTCAAAATAAACAAAAGCGCAAATGTTTGTTTTTTCTCAAGTTTATAGAATGTGGACATTTTTTTCCATAGTGGAAAAGCTTACGCTGTGCTAGCGATATTGCCAAAAAAGTTTACTGATCTGCTTGATCAATACCACGGATGTATTTCATATAAATACGTTTGGTTTCTTGATCTTCATTTCCACAGCATCATGTACAATCCTATTGATGTTTTCATTCGTGTGTAGTTTATAGTAAGGGAAAAACTCCTTTTTTGCTCTTCTTTCGTATTTATTAAACAATAATTAAAAATAAAATGTTATAAAATATGTATGTTTTCAGAACTTTTATTATGAGGCGAAGAGGATGACTGAACGCCATAATTGATGAAGGTAAATAGAAATTCGTATTGATAATTGAAATCATTTTACTCTTGTTTCTTGATGATACTAATTACAGTTTGATTTCTTGTGATATTATTATGGCCTTTAAAACTGATCCAAATACATTAAAACAAATTGCGTTATGGTATATTATATTTTCCACTAATTTATCTCTTTCCATTTTGGTTACAGAAATTTGAGGTTACAATTTAGGAGGCCGTAGTATCTGCTGCTGATTTGAATACAAAATAGGTAAGTGAAAATTGTTCGCAATAAAAATTGTCCTTAATTTGTACAAGTGGATACCTCGAAAAAATTAGATATGAAGTCGCCAGTCTCATTTGTTTTAGATAGATATAGTTCAAATATCACTAATAAATATCAAATCTATCTTGAAATCTAAGTCAAAAAGGCCACTCTAAAGGCGAAAATATACTATCCTCGTTGCATATTCATAACAAATCTGTAACAATCAAAATCTTATATCTTAAATCTTAAATTTATTTTCGTGTCCTAAGAACTGTTTTCATATTTACGACATATATATACTGCATAAATGTCTGTATATGTCTCGAATACTGTTTTTCTATAAATATATAGAAAAAGAATCCAAAAATCGGTTCCTCGGATTCATTTTTGAATATATTCGAAATTCTTCGTGTAAACAAAAAAACAATGATTATGTAAACATACGGATCTAATTACCGAATCACTGATGTTGATAATATGACTGATGAGTGAAAAACACTAAAAACATTCATAACTTTAAACATCTTACATCTCAATTACAATGAATTTTATTTCCTATTTCAGCTGTTCATCGTGCAAACATAGAAAAATTGCAAATCAAAGATCAAATCAAAGCTGGCAGAGGTAAATCTATCTATTTTATGCATATGAAAAAGAAAATTTTTGAACTATAACCGAAACAAAACGATGATTATTTTAAATACAATTTTACGGATCTAATTACTGAACTAATTGTTGAAAGAATGTTGCTGAGTTTACAATAAAAACATGTTGATTGCATTGAATACTTTCATTTGAAACGTTGATTCATTTTATGATATTTATATTACAGATACTGACAGGGACGACAGTTTACAGAAAAATGTAAAACTTTAGGAAATCTGGATTTTTATGGTGAGTAAGAGCATGTCTACGAAACTTTCTATGTAACATTCTTAATTGTGATGAAAGTAATTACCGTTTGATATTCTGTATGTGATAAAACGTAATGGCTGTATATATACAACTGATTTTTCGAATTCTAAGAAAGAGGGCGAACTTTATTACACGATATTCGAGAATTTATGTGCAAACTTACTATGAATGAGAGTACTCAGTCAATGTATCTTGATATCTTTGTTAATTTGGCACTCTAAATTGAAACAAATACAATATTCAAATAATCGAATGTCTAATAAACAGCGCCCAATTCTTCGATCAATTATACTTTTTGCTTAAAAATTGTTTATTTAATAATTTATACTCAAATGTGTGTTTATTTTGCAGGTATTTTCTGAACAAGCGTTGAAAATGATGTCGCCGATGAGAGGTGAGTTGATACTACTATTAAAATTCAAACAAAAAGTGTTCATTGATGACACTAATTACCGTTTGAGTTTCTTTGATATTACTAAAGGCTGTTTATAACTGAATGAATTTAATAAAACCAATTTAATTTACTTCAACACTAATGATTTCTAATGTTCTGTTAATGTTGATTACAGATATTTGAGACGAAGAAACGACATCATCAAATGCTCGTGAAAGAAAATAAAGGTAAGTGACTAATAACTACGTCGATTGAACACAAATTTTCAATTATGATGAAATTAATTGGTCCGTGTTTATGAATTTCTTTGATTCCGTTCTACCAATTACTGATCATAGAACATATTTGTAAATTAGAATCAATCAAAAAATTATAAATTTGTATTCATGTGGTTGTTTATGCTTTGCGTTTCAAATTTACATAATTAACGTACGTGACGCATCAAAAATAACGTGCTTGTAAAGTTATAGATACTAGAATAAATCAGCCTTGACACATAAAATTGATATGCCTTGATATATAAAATACAAACGTAAAATAAGTACCTCAAGATCAATTTGTACGAATAAATTACAATTCGTATATATTTGAAAATCGTATACAAATATACACAACTTATATGCATCAAGAACTCGCGCAAATAATATTTCTCTACAATAAAGTCACGTGAATGTTGATTACAAATATGTTCGATAATTCATGCATCATAACTGTAAAATATATTGAGAATGTAAATATTAAATGGGGGTTTCGCCTTTTCAGATGCGTATTATTTCAGTATTGGAAACGCCCGAGTGATTGCTAAGAAACTGCTTTTGAAGGTAAGGGATTATGTTTTAAATAATATAATTCGGAAATTTTCTTTGTTTCAGTAGCTGAAACTTTTGTTTTATCCTTGAATGATTTGTTATTTCGCTTTGTGTTCAAAATTAGTGTCTTTCTCATGATGATATTAATTGGTCCGTGTTTATGAATTTCTTTGATTCTATTTTTTACCAATTGCTGATATTTAAATTTAAAGCAAAAATATTAATATGTTTATAGAGTGTCAGTAACAGCTAATTTCTTCTTTCAGGTCATATCTTCCTCGTCAAGGGTCCATAGTCTACATCTCAGGTCCTACCTTCCTACTTTTCAATGTTAATCGTCGTTCGTAATTGTTAATCTAAAGTTATAAGAAGGTACGTCACGCCGACATTAAATATTTTTTTACTGTGTTTGAAACTTAGAAAATTAAATATTTTCAATTGATGATAACCTCAATTTTTAGTCTTCTTTTCCCGTCTGAGCAAAAGTGCTGATTCGTGTATTATCTGAATAAAAATTGTATTAGTTTTAAGTCGAAATATGTCATTTACTAAATTGATTAATGGCTATTTTAATTTTCAGATTTTATCAAAAACCTTTAAAAGAGGAGCTCGCTGAAACACAGAATATTCAGATTTCAGAGCAACAACGTTTATGGAGTGCTGATCATTTGATTTTGATTCTACGTGCTGTTTATCATATGTATGTTGGGATAATTCAATTTTATTTTGAATAGCATTTTTTGTTCAGAAAGTAAGTGTTTAGTAGACAGAATGGTCTGTTATTTGTTCTTTGAAAAGGTTGAGATGAGGTTGGCAACACAAAGGAATAAGAAAATGGGAATTTGGAGCAGCCATGGGCTAGCCTTGGTAGAACATATGCTTATATTGTTATGTCCGACTCCGTGTAAGATGTCGTTAAAATATACAGTCAAACAGAAGCCATGTGCCCACGCAGAAATATCTGCGTCATTTTTGATGTTTCATAACATCCGTCACACATGCATGCATACAAAATTCAGTCAAATTTTACACTTGCAAAAATATACACTTTTTTTGGCACATGGATTCCAGTGACAGACTATTTTGACAAGTCGAATTGGTTTATTGGTGGTGCAATGAGTGATTGGATGCAGAACATGTTTATAACGAACAGAAGAGTTGAAAACCATCTATTTTGACTGATAAGTTGTTGCCAAAAATGAAAAAAGGTGGAATAAATGCGATTATTTCAAAATCCATACGAATAGATAAATGCATACCGGAAACAACATCAATAAATTGGCAATAGCACAGCACAAGGTAAATCGGGTCGATAGGGGCCGCGAGTTTCCGCACTAAATTCACTGACAAAATCATTTGTGATTTTTTTGTTTAACTGAAATACCCATTTCAATGTAAGCTCGCTTAATCGGTTAATTTGCTTTGCTGCAGTATTGCTCTTTTTGCAAAATATATTGGGCGTGGAAAGATCCACGACGAGCAATATATGCCATTTAAAAGTCTCGTATCGTCCACTTGAATCTGGTGTCAGTTGACAATGAAAAACACTCGCTATTTTGAGTGCAAACAAAGGATTTGTTCTACAAAAACATCGAAAACAAAAATTTGATAAAATACAAAAAAAAAATTGTTCATTTTGGAATGTGATTTATTTTTATAAATCACAGACTGACAAAAGATATGAAATTAAAATGACAAATTGGCACAAAGTTGCCTAGTAGCCGTGTTTTGGCACCGAAAAGGCATGGTCGAATTTCTACCTCTGGGAGATCATTAAATATAGAAATTAAATACATTTACTTTCTGAACAATCGTACTATTCATATGTACTTATTTTTCTTACAACAATAAAAAAAGATTTTAGTAATGAAAAATTGCTGTTTTATTTGGTATTTAATTAAGAGGAAATATGGTATGATGTCGCCTCTTAAATAGTGAAGGGGTGTTATATAGTCCTTCCGGGGATGATTAAAAACCAGGAACGCTTTCAGACTTGTGCAATTGTAATTTTATATTGCAAATCTCTCTAGTTGGCGTCATCAAACAAGTCAACGTGAAATATGTTGAATTATATGCGTTTCTTCAGGGCAGTTTTTTATTGTAAAATATCGCTCCGTGTTTGAATTGGTGGACCTAGCTTTCACTTTAAACATAATTTGAAAGAACCTTTTCTTTGGTAGCCTAACATCATTTTTTTAAAAATTATAATGCCTGGTCCTGCACAATAAGGTAACAAACAATTCAGTCAAATTTTCTAAATACACTTTATAAGTGCATGTTCCTCCTCAACATATACAGATACTCGTGTAGATGCTTCACCGCGTCGCTGAGTCTAGAAGCAATTTTTCCTGTTTAGTACCGTGATTATTGGAAATATTGATGCAACTAGCGGCACATTAGTCTCTCAAATTTCCATATGATATTCACCTGCATCAGTCCTGTAATGCAAAAAGCAATGTTACTCATTGTTCGGAATTGAAATTTCTAGTTCTTTTGGATATCTTGCTTAGGTAATATTGTAATATCAGGTTTACAATAAGAACATTTGAAACGATTGAGAATTTTTTATTTGAAATCCGCTCGTAGAATCGAGTGGATTTGCCTGCAACCTTGTTTAATCCTTTCGCTACGAGCGTCGTCTATAGATGACATCAGCGGGACGACCGACCTGTGCACGAGTGGCACCTATAGACGACATCCGCGTAACGGCCTGTCAAGTGTAGTCACTAATAGTACTGTTAAGATATCGTATGGTCAAGAGAAAGACGAAGATATACCAGCTTTCCTTATCGCGATACACACAGTTCGGTTTAGTGCTCCGTACAGTGCCGCTTCTCCGGCGGCACGGTTGCCCGTAAAGCGGGTTAACCAGAACATGTGTAGCTGTACAATACCAAGTTCTGATTACTCACTAATTGATGACTGATTTATTTGTAATCAATTTATTTTGTAAAAATTCACTACTCTGAATCCAATCGTGTCCGTGATCATTGCATTGACAACAATTTAGGGCTTAAAGTATGAACCTTAAGTCCTAATCACAAACATGTCGTAATCATCACTTTCAGATATTGGACAGGAAGGCAATAAATGAGGCCAAGAATTAATTTGCTGACTAGTCACGGACTTATCCAACAGCTATTGCCAACGAATACAGTTGGTAGGTCGAAGTCAAAAGGACATCACATTTAGAGGTAAAAAGCTTGTTTGGTGGACGGGCTCAATAAATTATTGCGAAAAATCAAAGAATCGAACCTTGGGTTAGTATTGATGAGTCTATAAGGTCCATATCCTGATTCTCACGAAAATTGTAAATATTTTAAAAAGTAAGGAACAGCGTATTTTCAGTACCTTTCTTCAAATCGAAATGAAATTTTTAATTAAATACAATCTTATCCGCTCTATAATAATCTTTATTAAACTTCTTAAAATCTAACGTACAAAACTATTTCATCATTATCACGCTGTTATGGCTCGAAAATTGGATTCTTGATTTGTGGGAAGATCCGTTCGGGGTCGTCTGAATAGTAATACATGAGGTTCAGGTGCATGCATCATATAATGAACCCAACCAGGGCTTTGTTGAACTCCTAAATTTCTCCATTCCGTTTCGGTCATCAAATGAGATTTGGGCACATGTCTTGCAAGATCGGCAGGTAAAATGACGTGTCTAGGGGAAAAGAAGTCAACGATCATTAAAATTTATCTCATTCATTTTTTGAATTTGCATTATTTTTTATATCAACTAAAAAGAAGTTTCATTATTGGTTTGAGGAACTACAAAACGGGAATCATTTGACTTGCCGGAACATATTTTACCCTTAATAAATTGACCTAACTCTTAGCGGAATTTTGGTCTAAAGGTTAAATGAAACGTTCAGACTACTAATTGTGGTTTACGTCAGAATTAAATATGGAGAGCGAATTTCTAATAAAAAAAAGACTACGTGAAATTCAACTTGAGGGTGCGATGCGTTGTCTACCAGACTGGGGCCTGTAGTTTAAAAATTGGGAAGCCAAAATTTCAGTTGTTTACTGTCGTTATGCCACTATGTGCTTAAAATCTCCTATTCGTGATACCTTAAAATCATTTTCGAGGGGACGACACACAAGTCGGGCGTTGGCCTCCTATTATTTTATTCGTAACGGGTCTCGGGTCAGCTCCATTCGAAGTCGCATCACCCTTTTCTTAGAAATCATGGCTTGTGCATATCTCAAGTAAGTATAAAATAGAGCATTTGTTCTAACTTAATATTCACATTAAATTACGTACATTGATATCAAAAATTAGAAAAATGATTAGCGTAGGCTTAATTTCAAAATATATCGAGGGTGAAACAATCTGAAAATAAACGAAGTTGAACAATCTTGCCGCCATTCGTTGAAGAGCCGAGTTCTACGCTTTGTAAGCGCTATTATTTTTATTGAATTTAAGATAGACAATGAGAAAAACGATTTTTCTTGGCGCCTTACAGATGCACCATACGAATAAGTTCCCTCGGTGGAATTGGGGGGGAATTCAAACACTAGGCTTCTTGTTTTCTAAAAGCAATTTTTGGCAACTCACCTGTATTCGAATACTTCGTCGAAATATTTTTCTGAATATTGAATCTGGTCAGCGGGCATTTTGCTTGAAACTTTCTTTCAACTTCCCGAAATTACCAACGTCAAGTCATCCAAATTGCTCCACGATTATTAAAATCAAATGTCAAATTTCAAATTGTCAACGCTTCTTTTGTCAGCTGTTTGTGTGCTAAATGAGCGCGTATGCAATCTTTGACACGAACCAAACTTGTATCACGGGCACTATATATTCACAATAGTAGCAGTTACATGTGCAGGGTTACTTTGCAAATGCTTAGCTCAGTTTGACTTATTCTACACTCCAACCCGAGCAGCTGTACGAATGCTTGTCATCAACTTTGGTCATCCCCAGACGGAACTTCATTCCTATAATTTGTCTTGATGCGACCGCGGAATTGTTATTAGTTTACTAAGTAGTTGTACCATAAAAGAAAAGTTGTGCAAATAACTAGCATTTAAGCAAATGGTGAACGCTAGTCTTGCCTACGAAATACTCATGTATTTGAATTCCTTCTACTTTGGAATGTTTGCTGCATGTGAAATGGGGATCGGAGTACTAAAGGCGATAAATTTACAATACCCGCAAAATGTTTTGGTGCAAGAATCATGTTTGCTAGTTGCCCTATGCTTGCTGGAAACAATCCGAATCGTTTTGGGGCGCAAGGGAAGCCTGAGCGATCGAGGTAAAATGTTGACCCACACAACACCTATCCACTAACCTCATTAATTTATTGACTGTTTTATTTTTAGGATGGCAAGTACTCACATCAGTTGTCCTCTCGTTGCCTTGCGCTTGTGGTGTGGGTTACTTTTTAGTCTTTCAAACATACATCTTGAGATTAGAATATATATTATGTGCCTTAATGCTGGCCCTCCAAGTGACAGAAATTGTATTTTCTGTGATGTTCATTTGTACACTGTGTCGGCCCGTAACATATACCTAGCGGTTCCTGAAATACTCTACTAGTCATTTAAAACGTCCGTGACACAGGTGGGTATGCACTTATGATGTCATAATGTGTGGAATGTAAGTTGGTTGTGCTCAAGTTGAGTCCTTCATATCCCTCTAGTGGATGATTAGCAACAGTGATGTGTGTTTTGGGATTTCTACCAAACCCTTTTAAAAAAAACTTCGTAGCGCTAAATCTGGTTGCAGCTTGAATACTCACTGTGTCAACGCAATAATCCTGAATTTTGTAAATCAGTCTGTTTGGAATGAGTGCGACGAACGCTGCAAACAAATGAAGATGTCACAGAGAGGCTTTATTCAATCAGAGTGAACGTTCTAATCGCTATTAGTAGTGTGGAAGCTTAGGTCGATTTTTAAGCAATTAACAAGTTGTTTGTTCCAGTGGACATACAAATCATTCAGCAATTTTGCCCTGCTACCATGTCCTCTTTTTTGCCATATAAATTGTAGCTAAAGTTGTCCTTGTCCAAAAATCTACAATATTGAATTATGCCGCTTGTTCAACTAAAGTGTACGGACCATGGACTTGGTTGGTTAGAAAAGGAGGAAACCTCACACAGCATATTCGCGTCCTATTGTCAATTGTCGTAGGTGTATGTATGCTGGTTTTGCCAGATCCGTGCGTAAGTTCGTGTGGCTAATTTGGCTCAGGGAAAATTTAGATTGGAAACATATCCAAAAAAAATTGCAGCCCTAGTCTTAAAACTCTCTTAAAGTAGACACGAACAGTAACTGCTGACAAAACAGATTAAAAAGACGAATACTGTATAGAAAACATTAAGTTCCCCAACCAGATTACGTCTTAGCCGCGCAAGGTTAACATAAACTGTCTCGTACGCACAGCTTTAAGATTAATTGCAAGCACTCAGCTGTAAATTTCCTTCTTGTTAAGTGGTACATTTAGCGTAGTAATCAAATTAAAGCTAAAAGTTTATATTGAATTCACTCCTGTCTATGTATGCAGTCACATATCCTTCTTTTGCAAACTGTACACCGCGTCTATTTTGCATACACTTTCCATTCCACTTATGAATATATGGCAATGATTCGCACTTTTTTGTTGCCGAGGACTATTCATCGCATCTAATTCGCATGCTTATTAATACGCTGACTATTTGCCTCATCTGCTTCGCAGCAATTAAAAGATTCGTTCCACGCGAAATGGTTACTACATATTTATTCTGGCAAAAGAGAAATGTCCCAACCATCCGTTTGAGAGTATTCTCATAATCAGCAAAGAATAATTGGATGTTTGCTTCTGATGAAAATTTCGAGAGAAACGTTATTCGAACGTTCGAATTGATTCGTTTGTAATGTTCGCTATCCTTGCCTATTGCTATTGTTTATTGGTCGCTGAGACAACCTACTGCTTGCCTTCTACTTACTTCGATTACGATAGCTTGTTTTTATGAACGCGCACCGCGGCGTTTCGAAATAAATAGTTGCTCATATGTAGTATTGAAGCTTGCTCATTCATAGAAGCTCATCAATTATCATTTCGTATAAAAAGGGATGTTTTCCCAAACTTCCCGTATCTTTTGTTTTAATTCATTTTTGGCGGCTCTTTATATCATGCCACATCTCCCACAAATTAAGACTTGGAGACTGGAGGTTGGATTTGGGGATGGTAGAGTTATTGTTTAGGGATGTGGATCGATGTGAGGATATCTTTCGGGTCACTATCCTGTTGGTAACGGAATCCCGATGATGAATTAAGTTTTTTCTAACAGGTTTTCTGTGTAATGTACCACATGTGATGTATAACGCAATTTTTGTACCAAGAAACTTTGCTCTGTTGCTTTACTGCTGCGTCGATTTAGAAAATTTACGCAGCATATTCACCAATAAAATTTTCTCATATATGCTACCTGGATTGGGTATTTGTGGTACGAAAATTGCGTCATTTATCATATGTGATACATTGGACAGGGAACGTGCTTCCCTCGATACTTCACGGTTGGACAAACGTTCGGACCCGGTTTTCAAGTTCGATGTTAGGTCCTTTCCATGCTATGTCACTCCCGTTAAAGCCAAGTAAATTATATTTTCTTTCGTCTGTGAAAATGACGCTTTCTGAAGATGTGAGGTAAGTTGATATGCCTTTGCTGAAACTGAACTGAAAATGTTTTCTTTGATTTGCCATAGATGTATATGGATGTTTTCCAGCAAAACTTCTGTTTAAATTATTTCGACGAGCAATGATTCATATCTGGCGAAATTGCTTTTTGAGCTGCGTAAACACTTCCGTGGTCAATTTCGGATTACTTGTTTTAGGATTTACCCAACCCTCGCATGCTATGAGCCTTCCATCATTTTATGAAAGAACTTTCTTTCTTCTCCTCCAGAACTAGTCTTCAAGGTTTACTCGCGTTTCCATTTATTTACAGACATTTAGTTTTTTGAATTGTTAAATTTGTCCGTTCCACAATTCTCGCTATCTGCTGTGATGATTTATCCTTTCAACACAGCTCAGCAATAAGATCTTCAGTAAAAATATCGGTTTGCTTTCGCTTAGCTGCCATTTTCACAATTAAGACAAGAACTCTAATCAACTATCGTTAATTTCCCTTATAAATCACAACGTCATAGCCAGTCTTCACAAACTTGCATGCTAGGATTTGAACTCAGCAATATATAACAGAGCGATACAAATTCAAGAAACTGGATACGCGAGTCCCCGGGTTTTCTGAGTGTATGTTCAATATGTGCTTGAGGTTTCCGTATTACTTAGCTATTCTGTTAACAAAACGAATTTACGTTGCCTTATTTAGTTCAAGTTTAATTTCATAAGCTCATTCAAGGACAAATATGGATTACAGTTACCCAATTTTGTGTGTAACCGTATATTTTATTTAATTTTAGCGCAATTCCGTATGAAGGTTTTATTATATAGCAACATATTTCCAGCAATATAGGACATACTACATATCTTCATTCCTTCTCAGGTTTCAGAGTGCGTCATTGCGTTACGGAAAGTCGACATCACATCATATACTCTGCAGATATCCTTGAATTGCAGTACGACCACATACATATGTATATCTAACAACATAGATAATCAAATTTGAATATTTTAAATTTAAATTAAGGCAGAGATGAATCTCAAAAGCATCTAGTCAGATCAAACTACGGAAATTTTTATTTATTTTCTGTCAATATACTTAAAAACAACAAATCCTTTTGAAGTCGATTTATACTAAGGTGTTCGTATTTTATACTAGTCTTTGTAATTTAATCGATCGCATAAAGTTTTTTCGTGTACTATATTAAGTCAAACTTTGTATCATGATACTCAAAAGTCACAATCAAGTGTTAACGTTTAAAGAAAACTACAAAATAAAAATGCTTGCCCGTTGCACAATTATGAATTATTGTTTTATTTATTTTTTCCTAGGGTGGAAAGAGAGTTACAGGTCGAGAGATAAAGAAAATCAAGTGAGCCATGAATAAAAACATTCTGTATTATTAATCATGAAATAAATTAATAATTTAATATGCTTAAATTTATAAACAACACAAAAACACGCTGAATAAATATTAACAATTTGTTCGATCAACACAAATCACTCTTAGACGTTCTAGATCTCGTCGTTTTAAATTGCCAGGTACTTTGAAAATGCTTTTCATAAATGTGTGACAATTTGTTGCTATTTCTCCTTTGATTATTTCATTACGAAATAGGTCGGCCAACACGGATATGTCATCGGATTGTAAAATTATATCTTTATGAGCAACTATTAAAGTGAAACCAACGCGAAAAAGGATCTAAAATGAGTTAGTTTTTAACAGACCGTTGAATAGAATGATATTTGTGCTATTTTACTTTGTATCCTTCCGCAAACACACAATCCCAAATTCTGAGCACAGTTTCAGTTGGCAGTACTTCAGCAAAAAGACATACAAACCATTTGCTTGCTATCACAGTATATGGTAAACCTGAGTCGGAAACGTAATCAAGTTCAAACAACTGTCGCAAAAACGAAACAATTCCAATACATACCTAAATTTTCTATGTGCTTATTAACATCAGGTACTTTTGTTTTTACTAGTTCTTTTAATACAGCTAAATCTCGAATTAAATTGGTCATTCTTTTCGTGTGATATAAAGGAACTATTTTCTCTACTATTATTTTCAATAGCCAAAATGTTGATTCCTCTTTTTGTGTAACTATTAGTAGTAGACCTAAGAAGAAAATATTTTGAGCCACTTATTGCTAACTGTGACCATGCCCGATTGGACACTGATTACCTGCTATATAGTTGAGTCCTTGACAGTAACCTACATCACGGTTATGATGTGCGTAAGCAATAAGAACATTGAAGAGCTGCCGTTTCTTAGCATTAAAGTGAATATTATCTGGAAATGTACGTGGAAGATCTATCTTGATTGCTTCCACTGTATCTCTATCGAATTGAGCTTTCAACAAATTATTGTATAGATCTGGTGATTGTTGTTGGTTTTGATATGCACCTGATATTTTCATCCACACTTCAGCACGATATGGAGCTGCAACGAAAGCAAGTGAATGAAAGCGATTGTTCTTATTCGAGCGGTTGCCAACTATTTACCAGGTATTCCTTTTCTAATGTAACGTTTGAGCGTTCGCGTTAACTTGGATAGATCAGTATTATTGCGTTTTAAAGCTTCCCATCGTATCTGTCGTTCCGTCAAAATTTTCAGGTATGAAGACATAAATTTCTCATACAAGGAGTAATTAAAATCTTCCGGTCGTTGGAATCCATATTCGTCAACATCACTGCGAAAGACCAAAGAGAATAGAAAAAGCAATAAAAAAATTTGATTTTAATCCACTGTTGAATTGTTTAAATAGATATTATTTAGACAATATTTATTTTGTAGATGAATCTGATTGCTGCAGAAAGTAATCCATACGATTTGACGCGTCTTAAGACAATTCTTTTTCAAAAATAATACTAAACGACAATGAAGCTGAAAATGAGAATCTGAACCGTCTGAAAAATTATTCAGTCATTTAGTCAGTTTTCAATTTGGCTGTATTGAATTTGCTGTTCAGAGAGGACACAATAACTAGTTCTGCAGAGTTTTCTTTCAACCCATTCGACGGTTATATCATTTTTTTTCTGACAAGCAGAGCAGTAAATATACCCCAAAATCCACAGTTTACCAATACCTCATCAGTGGTCGTCATGGTACAGAATTTTTCTGATAACACATTTACAGGCTCTGTTTAGATGATTGAATTGGCTGAGGATAGATATATCGAATTTGAAGAAATGCGTGAAAAGTGAGAGCTACTACTATTACCACTACTACTACTTCTACTACTCGTTGACTACACTTTCTTCGCAAGACACTTGTTGCAATTTCCACCGCAGAAGCACGTCCACCAAAGAAATATCAGTATGGATCAAAACTGGTAGTGGATCTTAAGTAGTCTTGACACTCCAATAACGAAATATGTTTTATTAATTTTTTCTTGTTATTCAGATTTTTGAACAATTCCATTTCGTTAGAACGAGATTATTAACTTTGTGATCCGAAAAGCGTTTCTTTAACTGTCAGTAGAAGTTTCGGTATGTCTATTCTTCCTGTAAGGCCAATCATTGGATCCGAGGGTTGCTGCGGGTCCTGGGATCAAGTTTATTTCAATCCTTCTGATCACACATAATTTCTGCAACATAATTGCGCAATTTTGTATCGTTTGTGATATGTTATTAGAAGAGAGTATTGTCTTGTCTTAAATATATTGTAATCTCCTTGTTTACTGGTTCTCACTGACCGTGAACGGGCCGCTGCCATTTGTATTGCAGAAATCCATGCTTGGAAGCTTTTACGATAAAAAATTAATAGAAACACGTTGAATGCTTTCTATAAGCTAGTTTTTTTATTTAATTTTTTTGCATTTATATATATCGGCTACGACTTGCAGTTTGCACCCTGTTGTGTACGCACATTGCAGGTGAATTTTAACCTTTAACATTGAAGCTTTCGATTTCGCTATTAAGAACAAAATAGATGTATTTGCAATAAATAAAACATGACTTAGATAGCATAACCAGTTTACACACTCATTATATAAAATATATAGAAATGACCGAGTAGGAAAAATTGGTGGCGGTGTAGCCTTGGTCATTAGCAAGTCTTTAAAACACCATCAAGTGCCTCCTTTTGAGTCCTCATCAATTGAAAATGTTGGGGTAATGATTGAAGCGATCAATATTAAAATCAATCCTGAAAAGATACGTAGCTTTGAGAGAGATCTCAAAAGATTTGCTAAGAATAACCAAAGGTATCTCCTTTTTGGTGAATTGAATGCCAAATGCCAAACACCAACAGTGGAATTGCCCTCGGTCTAACAAACTTGGTAGAGCTCTATACAACATAATATCTAAAACTAACCAGACAAGCCAACATTTTTTATTATAAGGTTGTTGGTTCAATATTAGACGTCGTTCTAAGTGATGGTCGATGTCATATTTCAGAATTTTCAGTTCTCGAAGCCCTGTCCTCACCACATTTGCCCGTTACTTTTTCAGTTAAAACGGATGATAGAGTGGAGAATCCCACACAAAACAATTTGTCTTACCAAGCCACAAATTTGGCAATGTTTCGACAGCTCATAAATGATAACATTAAGATAACTCGGAACATTTCAGATCTGATAAGAACAAAATCCCAGATTGATAAACAAATCGAGAATTTTAATGATACTATCTGGAAAGTAATCCATCGCTGCACATCTAAAAAGAAGCCTGACTACAATTTTCTGAAACTGGATCCTGAAACGTACCAACTTATCCGTCAAAGAGACATGCAGACATGCATACAAATGAAAGTGGGAATCAATAGCTTAACAACTGCTTCGTAGCAAATTCGAATTCGTATCAAAATCGTCAAACTCCGCCACCAGAATTGGAATTTCATGCTAGGTCAACTGGAATACAATTCTCGCAAAATCTGGCGAATAAATAAAATATTCTAAAGAAATCAATTTCTCGATCCCCCACCGCTTGAGGGAAGCAATGGTGTAAAAGAATTTTCAAATCAAGGCAAAGCCGAGCTCCTTGCTGAAACATTTCTTAAACATCACAACGTCACCCAAATTATGAAAAACGATCCGAGCTCTAGACGCAGTCCCATCAACTGCGTCTATTCCCATGAACGATCGGATCAAGCCAGGGGAAGTGTTTAAAATTATCAATAAATTAAAAAACAATAAACTACCAGGCCATGATAGGATACCGAATATAGTTCTAAAGAATCTCCCCAGAAAAGCGGTTATCATATAACACTACATCTTTAATGCCTGTCTCAACATTGGCTACTTCCCCTCTACATGGAGGAATGCTATAGTTATTTCGAGCCCAAAAACAAATAAGGAACGTCACCTCCCAAACAACTATAAGCCAATAAGCCTCTTACAGTCACTCGGCAAACTGCTGGAAAAATAAATTCTTGACCGGTTAAACAAATTGGTCGAAAATAATGAAATTCTCCCTAATTTTCAATTCGGTTTTAGACATGGGCACTCAACCGCGCAACAATTATACCGTGTCACTCAGGATATTAAACATACCTTGAAAGAAAAGGAGTCTACAGGAATGATATCACTTGATATCGGAAAGGCATTTGATACAGTATGGCAAAATGACCTCCTCTAAAATTTGATTCGACTTAAGTTCCCTCCATACTTAGTTAACATAATCAGCTACTTCTTAAAAGACCGGAAATATTCCGTTAAAATTCGAAACACCCTATCCCACTCTCATAGTATACCTGCAGGAGTACCACAAGGCTCATGTCTAAGCCCACTACTTTTCAACATATATACCTCAGACATGCCTGTCCTGGATACATGCAAACTAGCTACTTTTGCTGACGACACTTGTTTTTTATACATCTTCAAAAGGCCCCAATAAAATAATTAAAAGCTTAGAAACATTGCTTGAAAAAATGTACCAATATTACCAAAATTAATACCAATATTACTCCAAAACCAAAGCAATGTTCTTTACGAAGAAAAGAAAACTGAACGCTCTGCCAAATCGGAACATCAATTTCTTAGGTCAGGAAAAAGTATGGTTAAATGAAATTTCATACCTTGGGCTAACTTTAGACAAAAAGCTGACATTCAAAAGCCATATTGAATCGACTTTGACTAAAGTATCCAAGGCAATATTAGCACTATATCCTCTGATGAACCGCAAATCACTGCTCAACCCAAGAAACAAGATCCTTATCGTCAAAATGGTGATTATCCCCATTATGTTGTATGGAGCTCCTGCCTGGAGTTCATGTGCAAAATACCTAAAAGCTCAACTTCAAGTTTCGCAAAATCGATGCCTGAAAATGGCTCCCACCAAACCTTTCTATTTCTCCATTGATAAGCTACATAAACTTGCTGGAATACAAAGTATTAAACAACTCGCATATTTAGATATAAGATATTTTAAGTTAGGCTAGGGTAGTTGCAAGGTGAAGTAAGGTTTTTTTAGTTTATGGAGAAAAATACACACAAGCTATGCTAAATTTTATAGAATTAAGGTTGCAATGAAGTAAATTCTGATCTCTAAGCCAAATTGTCAAATTAAAAACACAAAAATATAGATCAAATAGTTTTAAAATTGAATTGAAAATTTATTTCAACCTTCAATTTAATTGTTTAGCTCGCCGCACTCACTGCGGTTTCAGTATTGAAGCCTTCTATGTTAACAGACTCCTGTAATTTAACTAAATTACCTCGATATTCAAGTTAAAGAATATCTCTCATCTAACTGTTGCTTCAAGCTGATGTATTCGGTATCTTTTAATTATATTATTGAAGCAACAATGTGCATCAGAACAGGTCTTGAGCTACTGTGAATAAAAGGCTGAGTTTTCTCCTGTGCCATTCTCATTGTCTTTTGGATAGAAATCTATCATAGATAATGTCTAATCGAAATTTAAATAGTGTGATGATATGCAGTCGATTACAACCGTCTTGCTGGGACATGTCCGTTTTGTTACATTTTCCAATTATCTCCTGTAGCTTACTTTTACAGAGCTTACAACCAGATCCAAATTTAAAAGAGAAGAGGGGCTCCCATTATAGCTTTATATAAATACAAAGGCAGAAGATTTGTCACTGGCCCAATATCGTGGCTTAAAAATTCTTGTACGAATTGAACGCAATCAATAGCTTTTTCGATTCATCCTCGAAAGTTTTATTTCATGTAATTTTATTATTCAGCACAATGCTTTGAGATATTGTGTGTTCGCAAAAGTTTTTCTTTCCGTTTTTCCATATGAATTTTCTTTGAAGTGTATATCATAAATCGCTGATTCCATTTCAGGCAGTAAGTGGTATTTTGAAAATCTGATTTTCTCGACAATCAATAGAAATCTCCTCAATCAAAAGGGGTAACATAAACACGGAGCTGATAAAGTGCATATAAGATATTGTTTACAATACGGGTGTGATCTTGTACATCGCGCAGCGGTAGGTCCATCGGAATATAACCAGAAATTATGGAGAAAATATTCTAATATGTAAACAGTGGTTTCAGCGCTTTCGTAATGGAGAATGATAGTTTGAAGATCAGAGACGATGAGGACGGCCGACTGAGGTAACAGATGCTGATCTACTGGAAGTTATGCACGACGATGATTAATTGGTAAATCTCAGAATTATCGGAGAAGTTCCAGGTCTACAGCATGCGCTATGCGCTAGAATATGTGGTAAAGTTGGATGCCTGGGTATCCCACGAACATTCGCAAAGAAAGAAGGAAGACAGAATAGCCTGTTTTATTTTCCATTTTATTCGTCAAACTAATGAAAGATTTCTCCGTCGGATGGTTGCTGGATATAAAAAAGGGGCCCGTGTATTAACATGAAACGGCACCAGAAAGTTTGTAAACGAGGTGTATTACTAGCATTCACTTGGGTTACATCCGCGAACGGTTTTATTGTCTGTTTGGTGGGAGTAATAATTGAGAGAAATCAATCGTTAAATGCAAACTTATGCTATCAGCCATTGAAGCGACTTCAACAAGCAATACATGATAAGCGTCTTGCATCAGTCAGTCATTGTGGAGAGATCTTTCACCTCGACATTGCGAGTACGCACACAGCTGCAGTTACTTAGAGTGATTTTGGTGGAAACTTTTACTCCACCCACCATATTCCCCCGAACTTTCTCCAACGGATTATCAATTGTTTCAGTTCCTAGACAACCACCGGCAGAGAAGGGAATACAACACTGAAGAGGATCTTCGTACGGAACTAACAAACTTTTTCGAGTGTCGCGGGAAAAGTTCTACAGGAGATGTATAAAGCGATTTTCAGCATGTTGGTGACAAGTAATAGAAAATAATGGTGATTGTATATTAGATTTAGTTGGAATAAATTAATGATTAAAAAAGAAATAAATTATTTAATTTGAAATCGAAAACACTCAAAATGTTGTAGGATTCGATTGGTATCTATGTTATTCATATCTCTGCTTGCCCAACATCTTTGTGGCTAGAAGCGTAGAAAGAAGAACCAATTCAGTTTCAGGCGAAACGATAACTATCCCATTGCTAGCTCTCTGAAATTTCCTGTTTTCCTTAAGTGTCCGTGGTAAGCTCTGAGAGTGTGCAGATATTTACTTTAAGCGAGTATCACGAGCTCGCCCTTGTAGGCCACAACTTACACTATTGTACATATCATTGCTTTTAGAACACCATCAAGAGTAAGCATCTACAACAGCGGAGAGAGTACATCCATCTGCGCAATGGAATCTTTTGTCTTGTATCCTGGCCATCATATTTCCCTTATCAGCCTACTTTCTAAAATTTACATTCATTGACCGTTTACTTTTGCTTCTCAACCACTATCACCAATATCCTCGGTCGTCACATTGGAAATTTAGTCCTCCCCAAGATGGGAAACGTTTTTCAATTGCGATTTTTATCGATTTATTTGTTATAGTTGAAATGAACTTTGGAATGGTTTTTTTCATCGATGATCGCTTTTGTGTGCCAGAAAAGATTTTACAAGAAAATTGGCTTCATTTTCATATTTCAAGAATTTATACTTGAAATTCTGCATTTTGTAATACCAATGAATGATGGCATATAATACAACAAATGAGGATATAAGTATAACATTAAAACATAAGCATAAACAAAAATTAGAAATCAGCTGCTTCAACATTTAGGTTCGTCCCAAAAATGTCTGCAATAATTCACGAAAAAGACGTGAAGTGTTGAAGAAACTCATCGAGTTGCTAAATAAAGAAATACTAATGACTAATCCATCTATCTTGGTCGATCGCCTGATAATCAATTTCACTCCAGAACGGAAATTGTGCTTAGAAAATTTATGCCATTCGGAAATTGTCTGAATCAAATTGCCGGTTAAACTTAATGACTGTTAAAGGAAATTTTACAATATGAGATTTAGATTAAATTCAATATTTTTGTTATAATTTGAGTCGGAATCTCGCTTGCCATCAAACTCCATTTCCATGGCAACGAGATCGTTTGTGTACAAATTATCGTAGATGAAACTGAAAGATACTTAAAATGCAATAAAACAAGTTTACTAGATTAAATGTGTACCGACACCCATAAACCAACACCGATTTGATTGTAATGAGTATCGTTAAAATTTGAGTAAGTTTATCAAATAATTCCACTTCAAACCAACCTGAATTTCGAATTCGCCATTGGAAAATTTGATCGTGTGAAATTTGCAGATGCTCTTACATCAATATAAAACTTTAATTACTTAGCAACTATGTTATGATTTTCATTCAATGATGCCAGATAATTGCTAACATTTCGAAGCAAATTTTAAAGCACGATTCATATAAAAAGAAAACAACTCACAACCCAACACCAATTTCACTCTCGACAGAACAGATGGGAACTATAAAATGCACCGCGACCCGCCGAAATCAACAGATTACGACATCGATTGTCAACATGACAATTGTATCTCATGAGACAAATATTATTGAGTAAGATTCTAGTGTCGTTCAAATGATTGGCGAAATTTCCAAGCAAAATCTGAAAAGCATTCTGTAATTCAATGTTATGTTTTGACAATGCAACGCAATGCGTTCTTTATTTTCTAATTTATATTTGCGTTTAGATAATGGTTTAAATCTAAGTGTAATAAAATTTATAATTAAAAATTAAATTACAGAAAAATTATAAAATTTGTTGCCTATAAATACAGTCGTATTAAAATTTCCCGTATGAAAGGTTAAATCAAAATTCAAATATGAGCCGAACTGATATTAAGTCTACTATGGCTTACCCTATTTGAGAAAAATTTTATAATTTCTCCTAAGTATTTCAAGGCAACGAATTTTTCTATTTCAAAATTTTTTGAGATAATGTCAGGAAATCGTTTCAATTATCCAATCAACGCAGACAGAAATCGTCAGTGAACGTACATCACAGGGAGTATTTTGTAGCTCGGCATCAATATTTATTGAAAAAAGTAATCGTTCGGATGGCTTTCCAAATACTCGTGTATTACGATTGCTCAGGAATACTAGTAATATTGAACACAAAAGCTTCATCATCGTAAACTGATAAGAGGCTTGAACTTGGAATATGAAATTGAGTGATTTCGGCAATGGGGTGCAAACGAAGTAAAATTAAATATGGCAACTGTTGAAATTTGAAATAAAAGTTAAATACCACAAATCCCATGTATGGCATAAACGCTAGAGTTGAGTTTCTAAAACATTCCTCGCCATTCATTCAAACATGCATCTCCTTCGATGAAGAGGCAGGACAATGTTGATTGACTGAATGGATTTTATTATTACAGGCACGATTTACAGATAGACAGAAGAATTCATAGATAGAAGAATCATGTGATCCGTGATGCTTTGTGCAGCTTTCAAAAAGATACAAATACTCATTCACGCATTCTAGGAAAAGAATATGTTTTTCATTTCCCTTGAAATAATAAGATAAAGGACATCACCCGAAACTTTATCATATGGTTGTATTTTTCCGCATCAAAATATTATAAGCGTTTGCGTTGAGGCAGATACTCCCTTTTTATGTTATTATTACAATTTTCTGTGATATTCTTCTGCATTTATTCGTTGATAAAACACTAAAATAACACTCATCTAAGTATGAATTAAAGTTATGATGATCCAAGGCTAATTTGGTATATATTTTCTTAATTAAAGTTAAAAATGATGCTCTACAAACAGAGTTGAGCTTTCTAGTGAAACAAGATTTTCGAAAAATTTGAAAATTTGGGTATGACTCAAAATCTGATCTATAAGGTTGCTGCAGATGAAATGGCCGATTTAGTTATACATTTTTAATCAGCTGTAACTTTTTATAAAGACAATTCATTTAATCAAAATAGGTACCAATAGATGCAATATACTTTTCTCAAGGAGTTACAAGTACATTTATTCCAGTTTTGTAGAAGTCTGAGTTTCTGGTTCGAAGGAACTCCTCGAAGGCATTTTTGACAGCAGCTTCATTATTGAATCTTTTTTCCTATCAAGAAGTGATCCAAATGTTTAAAGAAATGGTAATCTGTTGGTGAGAGGTCTAGTGAATATGAAGGGTTAGGAAGAGATACATAGCTCAACTCGTTCAATTTTTGGACCATTGTTCTCGATACATGAGGTCTTGCGTTATCATGAAGCAGTTTTAATCCATCCCTGTTGACAAGCCTAAGTCATTGGACTATCGATTTCTGATGCATTTCATCCAGTTGGGCACATTATTTCTCAATATTGATGGTTTCACCAGGTTGCAGGAACGAATTATGGATAACTCCCGCTACAGACCACCGAACAGTTACCATTATTTTCTTTGGATGAAGGCCTGGTTTCGGCATGTGTCTTGGCGCTTCAACGGCATCTACCCATTGGGCCGATCGGCAACGATTATTGTAAAAAATCCACTTTTCATCGCAGGTCACAATTCGGTGCAAGAACGGTTCCCTTTTGTTGCGGGAGAGAGGAGAACTTGAAATCTCCATTCGATTCGTCATATTTTGCTCGGTAAGATCATGCGGAACCCATTTGTCAAGATTTTTCACTTTTCCAAGTCGTCGCAAGTGGTGGCAAACTTTAAAACTGTGAACGCTTTGTTTCTCGGCAAGATCCCTTACGGTTTGGCGGGGGTCAGACTCCACTAATGCACGCAGCATGTCGTTATCAATCGATTGTCCTGGGTGTCCACATGGCTCATTTCCAATGCCCATGTCTCCGTATACAAATTTTTTAAACCACCGCCGAATGGTTCGTTCGCTAACTGTTTTAAGACCAAATGCGCTGTTGAAATTCCTCCTTGCTTCTGTTGTGTCCTAATTCAAATTCGTTTAGTAAAAGCAGCCGTTTTGTTTCACTTCCATGTTCACTTTCTCTTTTTGTTTTTACGATTATTATGGAGTGCAAAACAGAAATGACTCCATAAACCAAGATATCAGTGTCACACAAGATATCACTTGTGCCGTCTTGTACCAACATAATACACTAAAATTGCAGACAACTTTATGGCATTGCTAAATCGGCCATTCCATCTGCAGCAACCTAATACTTAAAAATTTTGGATTAGATTTTTAGAAGTATTGCATAATTTTGTACCAAAAAGCTGCAAAAATTGAAAATAATAAATATTTTTTATTATAATAATATAATTTTCATAATTATATTATTAAACTATATATTATTATAATATATTTTGCTGCAAGTAATTTTGCAGCAAAACGCTAAGCGGATGCTGAAGATCATTGTGAAGGTTTTTGTTTTATTTTACAAGATTGTATTTTAAGAACTTATCGGAAAGGTCTCTACTGTCTTTTGTGGCACCAATTGACATGAGTATATTATTCATTTTTCCTTACTATGAATAAATTGAGAAATTAAGCTTCAAAACTCTTCTGATTTGCATGTTCATTATACATAAGCGTAACTGGATCCTTTTTACGGGCTTGTGTGTGTCTCTCGAAATGATTTACCCATTTTAAAATGGGCTTTGGTTATCGACTGAGCGTTTTTGTTGGTAGGAGAAATATAATACATGGTGATTTGGGGAAAATAATGCACATGGTGGAATACATGAACAGTGTGTATAATATAAGAATTGATGCATTTATCAGAGCATACCACTGTCACATTTGACCCTCTTTCAGAGCTGGCAACATATGCAGGTTGTTTTCTTTGTTACTAGATGAAATGTTTGGGTATTAAGCGCCAGTTTATTTAGATAATAAATACAATGCGTTCCAAGGATCTGAAACTGAAGGGATTTAGGCATAATTTTAAAAAAATTGTTGATTGCGATTTATTGAAAAGTTGTGCACTATATGCTGAGAAACGTTCAGCAATCCGAAGAGAATTGCTTTTATTACTTTTGTGAAAACTGTCTAGCTATTATTTCTCACCCCACTTATTAGTCAACGCGTAACCGGTGACCAGTTGAAACGATAAAAACTGATAAGTCATTATTTTCAATTTTACCCGTGCATCCCCTACTAGCCCGAAGGTGCCTTCCACACCTAAGTGCGGCGGCGGCATTCAGATGCATGTAAAGCATCTCCGAATTTCATCGCGATAAGTCGAATTTTATCCTTTGATCTATTGCAGTAAGAACTTTACCCACTTTACTCCTTGTAATATAGTAGTGTTGATCTTTATCAAACAAACTTACCATGTCTTATCAGACTAATAGTCATAAATATATCTGGTTCAAATAAACATTATATCAGGATTAAAAAACTCGTTGAAATTAATATTGCTTTATGTCCCATAAATAGAATAAATTACATAAATAAATGTCAAAATTTCGTCGGAAGACTACTTTAAAATTACAATAAATAAATACACTTTGTTTTAATTTTGGCATGTAGGATCAGAGCTCAATGCTAATGATGTTAATAGTGTTCTTCTGCCTGGATGAACTCCTAGATTTTCCCAATTTATCCAGGAAAGTCTTGCCGTTAAATCTAGAAATAATTAAAAAATTTTAATCGTCGAAAAATGAACTAATTTCACAGTAAAAGAGAATGCTTTGTAAAAAAGATTTTAGAAAAAGCAAAAGGAAATATGAGATTTCTTGCTAAATGGTAAGCTGCAATAATTGACATTTCTTATATTTCTTCTTTTTCAAAGTTATTTGAATTCTATCCCATCTACATCTGGGATTCAAATAGTTCTGCAAGAAGATTTTTATAAATTATAGTCCATCAACCGATACTGCAGAGTAACATTTGAGCTATATTTATTCACTAACTAAATGTGTTATGCGGGTCGCGATGCTAGTTCTGTTTGATATTAGCTAGGATTTTTCCAATGAAGGACCAGTGCTAAATGCAAGCTATGATATCGTATTATAATGCATTCCTAACCATTTTTTATTAAAAGTATCTTTTTGATGTTGAAAATGTGCTCATTAACCAAATGATAAGTAAAAATAAGTAAATAATATTTTAATCTTGATGGATTAATGTAATAAACATTTTATTCATTTTCTGTAGATGATATTAAAATCTGACTCGATCGATATTTTTCGATAATAAAATAATGCAATCACGAAGTTTGTTATGAAAAATAAAAAGTCAGATCTATCAGGCTCGATACTATCTAACTGAAAGTTCACAGTTCATGGAAATGGTATTTTATTCTAATAATTCGTCATTGATGTAATATTTTCGGCGATATACATAATATGCGGTGTCCTTTCTAAGTAATTTCGTATCAACATATCACATTCGTTGTTTAATGCATTTAGTCATGGACCTCATTTTCAGTACAATATTTTCCCTGTTTTGCGACTATGAACAAAATTGTGTAAAATAATGAAAATTTTGTTTTACAACACAACCAATTTTCCGGCCTTAACTTTTCAACTTGATCTATTCAGATCTAAGGCGTAATAGCTTAAATTTTCTTGTCAAAGTTTTTCCCTCGTTTCTGAATATGATAAGATCAGATCATTGAACGCTAGTAGTTTGTCTCAAAATGGTAGAGTAGAGCTCCTTTAACTTTTTCCTTTTGTTCATTACTATTACAATTATTTATTATATCTATTAGTTGCTTAGATGCCTATAATATTTTGTGGATACTTTCGTTTTTAATGCGAACAACTCAATTTTACACATAGGGGCGTTTATTTAATACAAATACGATTGCATTATCGTTCTCAGTTTTGTCTCTTCAAAAAGGTTTAAAGAGGATCAAATATAATATTACTTTCAAAATAACGCACAATGTTGCTCAAAATGATAAAAAAATAACTATTTCTATAAAACTATAAAAAAAAAAATATAAAAATATTAACTATTTCCCACTAAGTCTTTTTTATCAGAGTATGCTAAAAAATTATTTACCACTTGTATTCCAATGTGCCCGATCAGCCTTTATTTCTCCTCGTAGACATTTCTCTACGTAGGTCAAAGGATCATAATCAGCTTCTAAAACTTCTCTCAGAAGAGCAATGTAGGCTATTGCAAGTCGCAGAGTATCGATTTTACTTAATCGTTTTTCATATGGAAATGTTGGAACATGTACTCGCAGTTCATCAAAAGCTGAATTTATACTACTAAAATTCAAAAGAAAATATTTGATTTTTAACAATTCTCATCAATATCGAAAATGAATACAATAGAACTAAATGAATAGATACCCATTTGGAGCAGACCTCAGCATGCGCTTCCTTTCGCGGATATTTGCCTGTTGTCGTTGCACTTTGTACGGTGCACCATAATTTGGTACATTGTGTGCCAAATTTAAATTTGATGTTGACGAATCCAAACAATCTTTAAAAAATAAAAATTAATAAAAACCTAATTTATTCAAATTCTAGATACGTTCATCTAACAAAAGGAGTAGATTATTACCTGTATGGTGCATATATTGTTGCTGAATTTGACGTAAATTATTTGGAGTCAAACGCAGATTATTGCCAGGATTGTTCATGTGTTGTCCGCCGTAGACACATGATGGCAGTTCGTTGATAAGTTCCTCGTCGAAATTGTGAAAGCTAAGGTGGCTGTTTTATGTGAAGAAAGATAGATGAAGATAATATATTGGTTGTTACAGACACATACAAAGAATAAAAGTTGTACCATTTGATGCTGTAAGTTAATTCGTTCTTTTTTCAAATCAGAGAAAAAGAAAAGGAAATAACTGCGATAGCAAAGTACATTTTCAGAAAAGGAATCCTTGGATTCATATCCATTTGAAGTATACTATGCCAATTGTAAGTTAACCCCTTCACATTTTGAATCTACATCGGATCTTGCCTCGATTGCTTTGAAGACACATTTCCATCCATATTCAATTGGTTCTTCGAATATTTCTTCGAATAAATCTTCGAATAGAATAAAACATGTCCCCAAAACAACGAAGGCAGTATCCAATGGATAATTTCATGTTTGTTAATGTAAGTTGTACTTGATTATTTTAAACTTATTTAATTACTACAAGTAATTAGTTTTGATGAAGAGGACAACAATATGCATTTTTTAATTAAACTGTTCTTCGGAAAGGAAGATTTCAATCAATCTTTTATATAAATAAATTAATCCGTCTTATCTTACTTTTTAAATTTCTTATCCTACGTCTGGATAAACATCAATTTCAAGTTCATTAATAATTGTCAATAGTTTGAAAATTATCCGATCTTTGGTATGCCAAGAGGTTTTTTGTGTCAAAGGCAAAAAAGTGGAAAGTATACGTAATAGTAAGCAGCTCGTAAACACAACGTCATTTAAAGAAATGGCAGACATTGGTACAATATAGAATTGCATGGTATCAGCACTAGAAACCCACATTCAACCGAATTGTTGTGCAGCTGATGTTTTGCATAAAGCACGAAAAAACGCAAAATTTCCGACCGCGTCTAGGTATGTAGACATCAGATATAAACTTGGTAAACTGAAATACTCACTAGTTATCTCGGATAGCAAAGTAATATGGACTCCGCACAATGAGGAAGTCAGGACGAGAGCACCGGCGGCGCTCTTAATAGTCGGGTGACTAATGGGAAACCCTTAAATGGCTTAAACACAAAATGACGCACTGGGTCTTTACAAAGTAATTAATCCAGTATCACTTTCGGAGTAATGGTGTGGTTGCGGACACTAAAACTCTTACGGAGAAAACTCCGTAAATGGACTTGAACTGACCCATCAGCGGAGCTCTCAGGATAACGCCAACTGCTTCTATGTCGATAATGCCCAATTATGGTTAACCCGATAAACTCATGTGTACACAGGCTTCATTTGCGAAAATCAGATTAAAACCGATGTCCGTGACTCAACCGGAGTTACAAATTCGAGGACCATACCTCAGCTTTAAGGTTGGAAAAAATTACAATTTGCAGTGATAGATACGGCGATGACTGAACACTATGACGTAAAGTATAACAGTATTCATTATTTTGGAAATTGAAGTTCGTTTGGATGTTTCCCCAGGCCAAAATTAATTCTGTGTTGCTTGGGTCCGCCGGGCCTTGCTTAATTGGTTTCGAGGACGCGTTTCGACGCGCTCGTTCTGAACGAGCTAAAGATGGCTGTATACAGCCGAAACGCGTCCTCGAAACCAATCAAGCAAGGCCCGGCAGACCCAAGCAACACAGAAGTATTTTAGAAATCTTTTATTAGGAATGTTATTCCTATTCTATTTATTATTAGGAATACCATGACCCCAATCGAAACTATTCCATTTTAAATTGTGTATTTTTATAAACACAACCATTTTAATTGGTCTCGAGATTTACCGTGACAAAAGCAAACTACAGAAGGAAATCGCTACCAATCAACCCAGGCGTTGTTTTTTACAGCTTTATCAGGAATCTTATTTATAATCCTGGAAGCATATGAATATATTGAAGCACCATTAGCTATTGCAGATGCGATGTGTGGATCAACATTATTCAGGGCTATACTGAATCCATGTACTTATTATAAAAATATTTCTAGCAGTATGCTAACGGACGAACTCATATCCTGGGACTCATGAACATAGATTGGAGAGTAGGTCGGCGCTGAGGACACTTCAATCTATCAGCGTAGCTTCATAGTTACAGCAGGAATACATGTTGGCCCTCCAATCGATTATATGAGCCTGAGTAAATACTAAACTGACGTTGGTCCTTAGACACAATAGATATAAAGGAAAATTAAAAACCTTGATTCACAAGCGCTGCATTTGTCGAGTAAAACACAGCTAGTTTAGAGTCAAACGAAGAGGAAAAGAGAACTAGACGAAACCTTCTGGAAAGAGAAACTCTTGGCCGAGACACAGAAAACTTCGTAAGAAGACTAATGGCATTACTAATGCGATATGGATTTATGGTTCAAAAAGGAAAACGAATAGGACTATAACCTGCCGATACTTCCCTCATGAAAGACTAAATCAAAGAATGATTTCTTCTAGCTTGTATGAGCCTGACTACCAATCACTTAACTTGCTTGAAGCGAATCCACGTATACGAGCTCCAACACCG
Source organism: Stratiomys singularior (assembly GCA_954870665.1). Taxonomy (NCBI): domain Eukaryota; kingdom Metazoa; phylum Arthropoda; class Insecta; order Diptera; family Stratiomyidae; genus Stratiomys; species Stratiomys singularior. The sequence continues at coordinate 156,690,036 of OX940878.1, read as the reverse complement.
AGCATCCTTGGTTTCCATAGTGACATCAGATTGGACCGTCTTACTAAATCATACACAGAATATTACGGCCGATCCTACATATAGCAGTGGGCCCTGTTATAACTTGAATAATAGTAAAACAATAATGAAAATAAAGAATTCGTCTAAACATTTGTTGAGTATCGATTAGATGGAATAAATTGGAGCACCAAATTGTACAGGATGTACATATGCATGTCGGACCCTATCCATGGTTATAAACGACGATAATCTTATGCTGTCTGTTTTGTATATCACCGGAATACTTGCAATTTTTTAGTAAAAAAAAAAATTTTGTTTTGTATTAAAATTACTGCTTGGACTTTGGGATATTTTTCAGAAGAACTTTGGGTAGGAGCTGAAGATTTTCACTATACAAGTCAGACTCGGAATAGCACATAAAGGGTTTTTTAAACAAATCTTTATTAAAAATGTATTAAGATACGACATGTCTTTTAAGGACCAAATTTCCGTAGAAATCGATGTAAGAGAATAACACGGTTAAGGAAATTTCAAAATGGGATGTGAAGAAAGAAAATAACACTTTTTGATTTAACAATTTTTAATTAATAAAATTTATTCATGAACTAAATTAAACTCTACAAAACATATGATAGTAGAATTCTAGAAAACAATATAACTAAATTAAGCTATCAGCTATAACTAAATTAAGAGACCTCTTTAGTATAAGATAAATGCAATGGGGGTTGGCCGGGGGAATGTAGTATTTTTCAAACTAGAAAATCCGCAATAGTTTCAATTTTCAATTTTCCGCAATAACCATTTCTGCTCCAGAAATTTAAACTTAACTTAAAAATGATTTAAGTCTGGCTTATGCTCAAATGAACACAAAAAAAGGAAATATAGTTAAAAGTTCACTGATCGTACAAGTGGCCATTAAATGCATCGGCGGGGCTCAAAAATTAGTTAAAATTTAGCGTAGGGCAAATTCAAATCTCCTATTGTGATGAGATTTGACAAAACTGAAGTTACTATATTTTGCGTTAACTTGGTATGTCTAAACCAATTTAAGCTTCCAATGATGAATTTCTAGAATTGGAGTTACCCAAGTCTTCTGAGAAATTAAAAAGTAAAAACGATAGAAAAAATTTCAGAATGGCTTAATTAATCTAATAATTTACAATATTCATTTGTCTTTCTTCACTATATTGCTATCTTGCAACATGGATTAGAGAAAAATAATGAATTGGAACATAAGTAGCCCAGTTAAACCGAAACTTTCGTATTTGTTCCTTAAATTCGCGTTAGTGATTAGAAATTCAAATAATAGTACGAACAACTTCCTGGTTTCCTCAATGGAAGTTTAACAGGTTATCGCGAAGTTCTACTAATGAAGAGTCATAGGAAAATTAAATAACAATACACAATTGAGAAAATTTCACATTCTCGTAAGTTGTGAATGATAATTACAATAAATGCTAGAGGAAAATTAATAATTAGATGCTCAAAGTCCATGTTGGTAGACTTTAGCCTACACTTCCCAATATATTATTCTTGTTCACTTTTCACGGTTATCATTAAATCACTGTATCCTCATTTGCATAAACACCAAAATCACCATTATAAAGAAATAAACATTATTCAATCAATAATAATCAGACGAACCTTAAAGGTGGAGAAGATGATGAGTCCGGAAGTTGATTCCTTGACATAATTATTTACTTTTTTGTGCAAGCACCAAATCAATCTGTTAAATGATTACCGCGCGACGTTTCACTGAAGTATCGACTGTCCTCAGATAACCGTTTGGAAGGGTATTTATATGAAGGAGTTGTGTCCCTGTAAGGATCAATATACAGGCGGAGTGAATAAATAGGCGGTGCTTTGCCGATTCAGTATGGCTGCCCTTGAGCTCTTGGTGAGAATTGTGTGAAGGGTTTGTTCTTACAGGGTGCATATACTGAAAAACGTTTGATTTTATATGTTTCTAGGATATGAATAGACCGAAAGAAAATCGGACATCAATTATTGACTTTAATCATATGTGTTTAGTTTTAAAAAGTTTGAGATTAAGTCCCTCATTTCGAGCTAAAAAGCAAGTTTTCCGGTGGATTATTTGGAAATAATGTTAAATATAATATATGTAATGTAAATATATGTAATATAAAATGCAACAGCGACTCTTTATTGTTTCCCTAGACCTAGACCCTAAAAATATTTATAAGGAAGTGAGTCGATGGTCAAATTGATTGAAAACTATCCACGAAAATTTTAACACAGCAACTGCTATCAAGTGGAAATGGAAGCTCGTTTTCTTGCTAAATATAATTGAGTAAGAAGAGAATGTAGAATGAGATGTAATGTTACCATTTTTTAATTTACAAAGTAGAAAAGTGAATTAAATTGAATAACAATTGAATTGTGTATGTGTCGTACTTTTAAGGGTTAAGCTTGTGTGGTTTTAGAGGTTGTTTCTTACATTGTAATTTATTTGTATATTATGATTGTAATTTATTCTATATTATGAACTCTTGTTGAAGGTATTAAAAAATGTATTAATACAATTTTTGTATTGAACTTTATGTAAATCTTTAGTAATAAAGCAGTGAGAGTAGTTGGCTATTTGTCAGAGTCCTTCAAAATTGATAGATTATGGATTTTTTGGAGGCTTTTATACTAAAAATCCTTCAAAATATTTATAAGAATAATACAATCCTGGAAAAATTTAAAATGTTATATACTGCTACGATTCAGCGATAAGTTATCCTGCAAAGAATGTAGTAAGATTCTTTTTAAATGCACGGCGTGCAAAGTCTGGGCGACGATTCTAGAAGTCCTACACAGAAAAATCAATAGCTAAATATGGAAGTGGCGTTCAATCAGGAAAGTCAACAAAAACCATGTTTTCTCTGTTAAGCAAAATTTGGAATACCGCCGGCAAAAATTGCATGAACATAAGTTTTTTGTAGACTTCAAGCAAGTCTATGATTGTCTTGACTTCGAGGCTCCATAGAGATCCTTTGTGATTATGGAATGCCTTAATAATTAGCCCAGCTTTTAAGAATGTCAATACGGGACTCAATAGCTCAACTCAAAGTGACCAAACAAGAAATATTACCACTAATTCTGATCTGAAATACGGTGACGTGCTGGCCCTTTCACAATTTGATTTAATGCTTTAAATACATTTTAAAGCAAATATCAATTGACACAAGAAACATATACAGGACACAGGACACAAGTGAGTGCCTGTGACCCTTAATATTAACAACTGAAAGGCGTGAAATTATTTCCTGCGCAAATGATACAAACATTCTAATTTGCTCTGAATGAATTGCTCCTTGAAAGTAAGTAAAAGTAAAGTAGTATATGGTAGTAAAACGGGAAGGGTTAGCAAGAAAGGAGAATTAGACATCAACTTTAGTTCAATCTTAAAAGACAACGCTGAGCAGGCAAAATAACAAAATATAACATTTGATCAAAAAATAGGAACAAAAAGATAACTTCATTTGTTAGGGGATACGATTTATTAATAATAATGACGAGAACGATGAAATCAATAGATAATGCTGGGAAATAAGATATATTCTTGGCTTGAACCGATAATTTCAAGTAATGGTGTTCATGAAACAACAATAATCAGGGTCTAAGAAAAGAATAAGAGCAGTTCCATACTATACCAGTGGGAATTTGACATAGATGTCCGAAATTCAATTGAAGACTGTGAATGGAGTGCTCAAAGACGATTCGTCCAGTAGAGAAGACAGCAAACGGCAAATGCTAAATAAGGTAAGGTAAAACAATGTGTTTATGATTACCCATTTTATGACGGGACAAGCGGCAAAGACTTCTGCTTTCGCAAAGTTTTACAAACTGCGACAGCCAGGCCATGTAACTGCATGAAGGATACAATGATGTAGTCTTTATAGAAGAATCAGCCTTGGAAAGGACATCTATCGAAACCAAGGTACAGATGGGAAGATTCTGTTCACGATGCAAGTCAAACGTTGACAAGAAGGACAAAAAACGCTAGCAGGATGTAACGATATAGAAGAAGAAGAAGAAGAAGCAAATGAGATAACAAGTAAATAAAAAAATGAAGTTCGTGTTTTCGTTACTGTATGCCAAAATTTCTTTGTTGCTGCTCGTGTCCTCCGGGCCTTGCTTCTTGTAGAAGCAAACAGACAAAATGACATGCCAAAGCATATCCGGTTGTCGAGGACCGAAAGACAATTCTCATTTCAATTCCGATTCAATTTAAGACAATTCGGATTTCTCATTCTAATTATTTTTACTTCAGTACTTTACTTCTTTTACTTAATTTTTTTTACTTCTAGATGTATATAAAGTATTTAAACCATAAGGTTGCTGAATGTGTGTCTTTTGTGTTCGGAACGTATTGCGAGATAATGAAACAACAAATTTTTTTGTTCGAAAAGCAATCAAAAATATTCATAAAATTTTAGTTGTTAGATTTATCGATTTAGTAATTTAAATGACCAAAAATTGGAACTTTTCAATACCATAGCAGTGTGAAATCGAATCATAAGCTGGAAGTAATCAAGAATTATTTGTATTTTTTCCTGCATGACGCTCGCTTGTAAGGATAATTGGAAGAACTAGCCGCATGTCGAATTATCTATTAATGATTTTGTTTTTAATTTTTTATGGGAAAGTATTTAGCATGTAACATTGGGCTCATTTTCAGCACTCTTAACTTTTAATGCCTATGTCAAACTACCAGTCCAATATTGTCTTTTTTTTTAAGAATACTTAGTTGCAAGTCTTGCCAGTTTTATTATGAAATACACAAAAAGGTGAAGTTGCATTTTTATTATTGAGACTTATTACGGAAATAGTAAGTTTGCATAAATTAAATTTTGTACACTTTGTGAACATTTCGGTCAAGACAAATGTCCTGCAGAAACTTATCGAAGCATCGAAGTGCTTTAGAAAAGTAAGTTCAGTGGAAGGTGGAAGTCACAAATACAGATTAGACTACAAAAATAAACTATATCAGATGTTCCTTTATTAAAACTCACCTGTAATCTGTAATCTGTAAACCTGTACTTTGAAATAAAAATTCGACCAATGTTCTGAAACAATATTGAATCTTTTTGTTTCAATTTACTATCCTAGCCAATACAAAAAATTGAAGGACGCTAATACATACGTTAGAAAAAGAACGTTAGCATTGGATGAATGAAGGGTAACATTTATAGAATAAATACATAGAGTAAATTTTGAAAATTGATTTTTCAAAATGAAGTTGTTCCTTGAAAACCAAAAAACAAACAAATCTTTCGAATAAATAAACTTTTATGCATCGAGAAAAATATTTTCAGTGAATTTATTAGACACAGAACATATGATAAATTCCTATCATTTCTTCATACAAATAATAATCATATCACAACGTAACATCGCAATAACATTGATGAGATAACGCGAGTTAATTCCTAATGAAAATGTTAGTTTTTCTCACAGTACTTTGCACGGGGATGTAAGCCTTCAATTCAAACTATCACCCCACAACTAACCGAAATACAGGAAAATAATTTGATTGTGGGTATTATTGGTCAAATGCTTATTTACATTATTTGTAACAAGATTTCACTTGAGTACGTCACAACTAGGACAAGGGGTGCGATATTTGCTGGTGTATAATTTTAAAGAGATCACGACAAGAAAAACATATTGTGTGCTTAGATGTATAAAAAAATCCAACTCAAAGGGTCCGCATAGTGATGCTGCAGGATGAAACGAAGGGAGATGTATGCGATTTAACGCCTGAAGCTATTGAACGTTAATAGTTTCTCAGCTATAGGAAGTGTGTCGTTGCGCGTGGCGTAATTCAATTGCACGAACGACCCTTCATTCCTTGTCATCGACGTGGCTAATATCTTGTTCTGTATTATTATAAAACAATTATTCATACGATTGAAATATTGATATTGATTTTAAAAGTTAGTGTAAAAGTTTAAAAGTTTGTGTACTTGGGTATGGACAAATTTTTAGGTGAAATTAATATTTGTTTCTTTAGTCTGGGCATTTGATAGATTATCTCGAACACCTAGAAAATCAGCTAGTAGTGTTTCAAAGAATCTTTAAAAGCTTTAAAAGGAAGCACCCTCGTTTACAAGACTTCATTCCTGTGAGTCTTCAGGTCATGTGAGTAACTGCCTCTAAAATTCTCTTGGAAATGCGCCGCTGCGGGTGGGTCATATTTTCTTTCTCACGTGCTACACTTCACAATTACAAAGTTTACCAAACAAATCATTTTTCATGAAACTAAGTAAAAAATAAAGAAACACTACTACTGATTATCATATTGTGTGCTATTAATAGCATTCAAAATTCGCAATTTTATAAATAAAAAAATTAATTTTACACTGCATTACTTATTATTTTACTCTCTATTTACTTTTGTCTTTACGAATACGTATGGTCTCATTGACTTTTCCTTGCAAATGATCTACTAACAAATGCAATCCAATACACTGACCAACTAGCTCTTCTATTTTATAACATTTTCAACTGACTATTGCTTTCAACTGATCGCTGCTCCACTTCCTGATACTATTCATGTATTTGCTCTGGCGGTCGGAGTTATTCCCAACGCCAATTGAGATTGTTTCCCGAATCAAGAATAAATAAATGGTTGCTTACATGTTGCCTAAATTTTGGGCCGATAAGACGGGAAAGAAAATCATGATTATTTGCATTTTTGTTTGTCCATTCCAGTAGCGCGACACATTTTCATTAATCGAACAGTATTTATAGAGACAACGAGTATGGATACCGATACATGTCGTTTAGACTTAACCTTACTGCATCAAAGACATAGTTGCTTCAAGTACATCAACTTACATCTCTATTGCTTAGTAAGAAAAGGCATCATGAATGTTAATTTTAGAAATTTTGTTTGTGTAACAAAAATTTGATAGAATTGTACAATATTTTTTTTATGAAGTTAAAGTGCCTTATTAAATTAAATTAAAATAATTAAAAATGAACATTTATCTAATAACAAGTCATTCAAAATCGTTAGAGCAAAGAAATCATCCATATTAAGTTGTTTCCACTGTAATGTAGTAATGAAAAATAATTTTATTTTTAAATAAACACTAACATTCATTCGCTAGCATTCTCGAATGGCTTCTATTAGACAGCGATAAACGAAACAGCACAACGAGATTTACATTTGTATTCCGTTTTCTGTAAAAGCTTGAAGATAGTGTTACGCATAAGTAAGAGGAAATTTACCCATACAAATAAAATTCCACTTATTTTGGTCAAATGTCGTTAGATTGGGAGTTTGCCCCAAGTATTTAGCGCAATTTGAATTTATCTTATGACTGTATTAACTTAAAATCCATTACCAACAGGTAAATCGTCTTTATCTGGTTACACCAGAACAACACAGCACTAATTATAATGTTGTTGATGTGAAAATTAATAACCAACGCGATACGATCAATTTCGTTGCGGCAGATTAGAATACTATATTCTAAATTTAATTGTAATTAGAATACTGATATTGAAGGTAAAGTGGGTAAAGTTTCATAAGGCAATTTTAAAGACTGTTGTATTGTTTAAGTTGCAGCCTCTTTTTAACAAAACCGAAAATATTTTTTTATTTCCTTGTACTGTGAAGACAAATAAATCACAATATCTGAGGTCAACTTATAGACAGTAAATTCGTATGTCGATTGCTACTAATTAAATTAATTAAATTATTAATTGTTAGTAATTAAATATTATACCCAGAAAAGAACACAAGAAAGTATATCGATTTTTTTTTATTGTGTTTAGTCTTAGGAGTCCATGTTGCTTCCAAAAAGATCCGTCTACTCTTGGACTTAAGCATGTAAAACGTAGAAGCTTTTCGTACATGCTATAGCTTTCATTTTTAAAAGGATTCTGATATGGAGGAGAATTTTTGAGAATAGAGCGGCTTCTTTCTGAAGTATTTCGGGATGACAATGTGAAATAGCCACTTAAAGCTTATCAAACACGAGATATTCCCCAAGGATTTAATAAACATAATTGCCAAGCTATGCTAAGCTAAAACACAAAGATATTCCATCAGATTCATATCATTACGGACATTATAAAGTTAACGTATAATTTGCGTCGGCAAGAAAATCCTGAAAATTTTTTAACATTTACCTTTGCAGTATTTATATCGAAGGGAGTCTATGACTATAATTTTGCGCCAACAAAAAGAAGAAATCAGTCTTCCCTTATTCCTTCGGAACTGGCCAGAAAAACTGATGATAAACATACTTTGCCAGACGAGCATTTCGGCTTCGACGTTTTACTTCACACAACTTCAGCTTGCTAGGACATCCAGCATACCCGTTATTAGATGGATAAAAGATGACCCCCGTGCTTGGAAGAATGATTAACGTATCAGGAAAATAAGTTAAATTTTGGTATGTGGAACTACTGTTCTAAATACGTCCAATCCTCATTCTATTTCCACTTTTATATATCATACACACCCATCTAGACCGAAAATATCAGTGAAGAAATAAAAACGATGTTTCCAATTTGAAACTTATTGTTACTCAAGTTCCACAAGTAACATCTTTCCCACAATATTCTGCAGCTAAATACGCTACTCTTCCAACACTCTACGGCTAGTTTCCAACCACTACAAGTTACCTTGGCTACAGGGATTTATTCTAACTGATCGCAATGTTTTATTACATATGTGTTCAAAATTGTTTCGAAACGTGAGCTTTTTGTCCAATACTAGCCCAAGGTATGTCAGCTTATTGGACCATGGCATCTCTAGGCCAAGGAAATTCATTTTCCTGCCTGGGAGCAGGCATTGTTTACGTTGTTTGCTGAAAAATATTGCTTCGGGTTTGTTCATATTTATTTTGATTTTCCATTCGTGGAAATATTGATAGGTACACTCTAGTGCCTTTTCTACGTTGTGAATGATAGTTTGTGGGTCTTCTCCCACAGCGTAAAGGCATGTGTCGTCTGCGTATGTTGCGATTTGACAATTAAGGTTTGATGGGAAGTCAGATGTATATATTATACAAAGTAGGGCTTAGACAAGAGTCTTGGGGAACGCCTTCAGTGATATTTTTAACTGATGAAGAACATCCTCGCACTTAGACACAACATTTCCTGTCGTGTAGGAAGGACGCTATTAGCGTTGTTAAATAAGTTGAAAATTCATACTACTGCATCTTATAAAGGATCCCTTTGTGTCACACGGTGTCGAAGGCCTTTTCTATATCTATAGTCACCAGACCTATGGAACATTTTTTTTTATTTAACATTATTTTATTTGATGTTCTGTTGAAAACCCACGCCTGAAGCCAAATTGGAAGTGAGGAAATATATTTTGACTGTCCACAATTTCGGAAATTATTTTTAAAATCAATTTTTCGAAGAGTTTTGCGAACGCTGGTAGTAAACTTATTGGCGTATAGCTGCCGGGTAGTTGCGGATCTTTTCTTGGTTTCAGGACCGGGATAATAATAGCATGTTTCCATTCAGGTAGAAAGTGACTCAGTTTAAGACATGCATTAAAAATTAAACATATTAAGACTATTGCTTTCCTTGGGAGGTTCTTTAAAGCTATGATTGGTATACCGTTCTTACCAGCAGGTTTATTGTTTTTCATATTTTTTAACTCAAGTGCTATTTCCGCTGGCTTGATTAAGAATCGATTTGGTACACTTGAGGAGGAAGGCATATGTTCAAGGGAATTCGACACTATATTTTCGGTGGTAAAATTATGTGTTCCTTGCGTGAGGGTATGGAATGAGTGGAACTCTCCGGCAAGGATTTCAGCTTTTTCAGAATTTGAAAATGCTACACTTCCGTCTCCAGCATTCAAGGGGTACGGGACACTGTGTTGTTTTCTCTTGAACATTTAGTTGAATTTCCACACGTTTCGAGAATTAAAGTCCAAATTTTTTAGCATATCGTTCCATCTGTTGTTTCGGAGCAGTGCTATTTTTTTCCACTGTTTTTATACGGTATTTTTATAAGGTATTCTTAACCCTGATAAGGTTGTGAGCCTCATTATCTAACACGAAACATTTATGTTCCTGCGTTGCTTTAGGAACACTTAATCGGATAGCTTCCCATATGATATTTTTGAATCTTTCAATACCTGCATCTATCGCTTCGATATAGTTGAAAGATTCGAAAGTTAATCTGTTTAGAGTTAAGTTTCCATTAATCGTCTCTCTGTATTTAGGCCACAAAGCTTTTTTTAAAACAAAAAATTGGTGATTATCATCGCGGGAGCTGATTGTGTTGTCCAGAGAAAAGAACACAGGTAAATATGGAGATGACAAGGCTTGTAGGACACTTAGTTCTGATGAATAAATGGTTTCATCACTAAGTACTATATCCAAGACAGACCCAGCTCCTCTTGATGAGTAAAATGTTGGCTCTCCAGGTGCATGGATAAATATATTGCTTTCACTGGAATGCTTGTGGAGTATTCTCCCTGTTCGATTTGATCGTAAGCAGTTCCATTGCCAGTGTCGGGCATTCAAGTCACCTCAAAGTAGATGCCTAAGTAAATCGTTTTAAGTCCTTCTCAAAATGTATAAGTTTGTCTTGAGTGAGGGTCAACAAGAATTCCAATGTTTTCTATTACAGTTGAATCTATATTGGGTAAGAGGAAGTGTCGAATGGACTTTTTAATGGCTATAGCTACTACCCCTCCAATTCTATTTTGCCAAGCTTTTCTATATAAAACAAAAAGAGGATGTTTTATTTGGTCTTCTGCTCTCAGCCATGTCTCCGTAGAATATGTAGAGTTAAAGTAGAAAAAGTTAATTGATATACTGCTGGAAATAGAATATTTAAGCAGATTAAGCAGATTTAAGCAGATAAAAGATTAAATAGATGATTTATGATGTCTTAATTCAAACTTATATTGCACCACAAACTGATTTGGATTGACCACAATTGTCTCGCTTGAGGGCAATCTAAATGAGTGCATTAGAATCCTTCTATTTCTGTTTCTATCCATGATGAGATAAGATTGGAGCAAAAGTGTAAAATCGTAATCGGACCACGAAAACGTAAGCCCAGTTCCTGAATCCAAAAAGATTGCGGATTGAAAAGCATATGTGCCTTTAAAAATATGAATTTAAAATAATATTCGAGTATATCATCTGTTCAAAACTCGGCAATGACTTATTCGAAAAACATTTTAGTAAGTTGTGATTTGTTAAAGTCCGGATACCCTATAATCAATGCAAACAACAAGTATAACACAAAACTTTCACGGAATGAAGGGGTTGGTGTTGTAGATTACGTGAAATACCTGTCCAGCTATCACTGAATAAATAAATTAAACCATGAAGAAATTAGCTGACATGGTTTATCTTTATGATATTATTAAGTTTCTCACAGAACAAGGAATACAGCAGAGACAATTTTTAAGAGCTTTTATGCGTTGGCACTCTGCCCATTTACTCACTCTGATACTCTGGTAAAAACATGGTGCATAAGTGTCAAAGGCTTTTGAAGCAAAGAAGGGACTCGATCTAAGAAGATTCTGATCCGGACTGTCGATTGGGGCGGAAGAAATCGGTTTCATCCACACACCGGAAACTATTTTATTGGAGGACGTCCATTTCGAGAAGAAGCAATTTAAAATTTTAGTGCGGACATCAAAGAGATCCTAGCCTCTTGGATGAATTTTAATGAATTCATAAGAGCGTATTAATGAGCGAAAAGAGAAAATCGTTTACTGGAGATGAAATATGGGATCTCTACTATAATCTCGAATTTAAATAAGGTTCGGTACATTAGTTACAAAAAGCATCCTATGCCCTTCCTAAAAATATAATGTTGCATCGGAAAGATAATCGCATTTTTTTGGGATCTAGAAATTATCACATCAATCGAATATAGAGTACGTTGTATTTCCATAACCTTACATACTGAGTTATGTAAGGTTATAAAAATCAAATATTTTTACATATTTCGATTCTTTACTAGGTACATTTGATGTAGCTATCAAATATAAAAATGAAGAAAATCGAAGAAGGTCGTGTATCGCCATTATGCGCACGAGCCATGTTGCGGCAGCTGCGATTCATCGATACTATTTCGAAGAGCTGTCTTATCTAGCTGTCTTCCATACTATGTTCCCCAACTGAATGTGAAACAGGAGTTGCATGTACGAAAAAAATCTAACGACGATGAATAACTCCAATCGAACGAGTTCGATTAAAGTGATACCAAAGGCGTTCCGTATGAAAAAACCAGTAGGAACACTCTCGGGTGGCTTCTGGCAAAAAGAGATGGCAAAAGCATAATTCCAATTTGTATTGCGTTTCTTCTCAAAAGTTTTGAATGTGCTAACACATCGCTCTCTATTTGACTTTCACATGTGAATATGAAAAAATTTAAAATACAAATTGAATTCCACTTATTTCGGTAGAATCCCATTAGGTCCAGAGAAACGCCTTTTGCAAATGTGTTACTAATAATTGCATATTCATGAAAATTATTAATAGTAATATTTTCATGAATGTTAATACGTTGCGCGATGGTCCGAACAATGTATTAGAGCAAATTGAGAAAATACTGGAAAACTAAGCAAAATCCTTTTACAATTTATTTTAATTCTTTTCCGTGTTATTTGACTTTGACCTCTCCTCGCAGTTTCAATTTTTTAAAAAAAAAGTTTAAAATGAATATGAATTTAATTTCGATCATCAAATATTGTCTGCTGACGGTATCATCGTCTGAATATGGGAAATTTTTGAAATGAGTTCGATTCCCATTGTATTTCCCATGAAATCATTGAAAAACGATTGGATATGGTTTGAATCATTGAAAACAAACAAGAAAGCGGTCAAAATGTGTTAATGCATCATCACACAAATCAAATAGTTAACAATCAATCTGTTTCGTGGCAAACAGATAAATTAAAAGCCACTTGAGTTAAACAGATTCAACGAATGCAAGGGGTTCAGTACAATGTGTCGGAGGGTCCTTATTGGCCGCAAGCGAAAGTTTCAATAGTTGGTCGCGTGCACGAACAATCCAAACATATTCGCCAAATCGAGCAAATCCTTTGAGTAGGCATGCGTTACGACGTGTGCCAAGTGACAACTTCAATTGCGGGTTGCGGATCCTGTCCAAGACAAAAGGTTGCCGGTTTCAAAAACATAGGGTTGAATGATGCTGCAAGAGATGCTCGCAACATCCGGATGTGACAGGGGGCGGTTGTAAATTACTAGTGTGGAAAATTACATGTTAATAAATTGGCCGGAAAGAATTACCGTTTCATAATTGGTTAGTGAAAATAAATGCACTTTTTAAAGTTTTCCCATGCACTGATAACACAACGCATTTATCAGTGTGTATTTGATTTTCTCATAGAAAACTTTGCGATAGTTATAAAGAAGGATTTTTTCAGACATTTCCCCAAAGGCTGAATTTCAAAGCGTAGCATCCAGTTATCGAATACTACAAGGAGCACCTGCTAGTGACAGGTTTCCCATTGATATTATTTGTTTTGTATGCGGGTCGGAAACTCGATAGCCGGTAATATTGTTCGAGGGAGAGACAAAGTAGAGAGCTTCTACACACGTTTTAGCACAACCAAAATTTCAAAAAACCATTGCATATTCCACGTTTTAGATTTATATGCAAATATCGTCTATAGATTTTATGGAAAATGAATTGGAGGTTGCTTGTTTTGAAAATTCGATTCATTATTCACTGGAAACGTAGTAACTTTGCATTGAGTCTTTCTAAGCTGGTGCTTGTGAAAAATATTAAATTCCTTACTATTTTTAGTATAGAGTTGAAAACTGCTTCCTATTCGCAAAGTTTTATCTACATTACATTAAGATATTTTTTCATTTCTAGTATTGGCCGGGCATTGTTGCCACAATGAATAAAAACGTATTGAAAAATAAGCTGACGATGAGTAAAAGCTTGAGGAAGAATAAGCAAAGGCTTATACGAAACTTATGCTGACTTGATAATTGTTTATACTGGACGACAAGAGTTTCAGAATTAAATTTTGAATTATTGTGAGAGTAATTTTGACAGTAGACCTGATCACTCCACTCAGTTTGCTTTACACTCGACTTGCATTTCTTGAAATTGACGCTATCAATTATTTAACGACAAATTTAATATCTACTCAAATAAATAAGAGGATTGTTTATATTGCCCGGCTCCTCTCTAGCCACATTTTTGTCGACGAATGGTTGAAGATCATCCCACGATAACGCCCTTAAAGCATGAGAGATAGCTTTGCATGTTGATTTTCCAGATTTCAAAATGAATTTAATGTCGAAGCAAGGAACATATTGGGATATTTTATCTTAAAGTTGGAAAGCCATGCGACTAACGAATTCGAAAAGCCCGGCGAACGGTGATATTGCTACGAAATATTCAAAATGTGTCAGGTTGCATTAACATTGTAAGAATGTCAACGATCGATTGAAGCCAACAAGCGTCTTGCATGTATGTACTTCCAGATAAATGTCTTAACTTAATTATAAATTTTTGATCCCATCAAACTTGATTAAAATGTCTTATTAAATAGTCTTTTAGTACGAATACTATTAAACAAGTGAAATATAAAGTTAGGAGAAGAATTGGAGGCATTAAATTTTTCTATGATTCAATTTTTCTTTTGCAGATTTTCCATTTTGTTTCTTTTTTTTAAAAATGCAGCCTAACTCGTAACGTTAATATTGAAGTTTTCAAGGAAGTAACTCGATTCTGCTTTAACTCAAATCGTTAGCTTACCTAACCGATAAAAGATATGAATTTATAAGGAACTCATTTTTTTTTATTATTTGAATTATAATAATGAAATCATCATGACAGTTCGAAACTAAGTTCTCAATTTGTCAGAGATGGTTTGTGGGTAGTCAAGTTGTCACATGGAAGTCCAACAGTCAGAGCATAAATTACCGTAATTAAGAAAAATTTCTTTGAAAATCATTTCCCAAACATACGTAGGTGGACGAATTTTTGAATATTTAATTTACATACTGGTTTCACTACAACTTATCTATATTTCTCAATTACTTTTCGAAATATTAGGTATAAAAATATGAAATGCGGATTTTACTAACAGATGGCATAACCATTGCATATGGTTTGTGTCGGGGATAACTAATATGGCTTTTGGAGAGTAAACATCTGTCAACGAATTCCAGTATATCAAAGGTTTTGATTGTACAAACAACATAGTTTTTTTTTCGCTTCAAAAATGTCGAATTACGTGCCAGAAAAAGAGTTTTGCGGGGAAGTCTAATAACCTTCTTTCATTTGAAGTAAACGGCAGCAGAAACTTATCGATTGCTAGTGGAAGCATATGGTGAACATGCCCCAAGCCAAGACACTTGTGAACGATGGTTTAAAAGATTTAAAAGTGGCGATTTCGATGTCAGCAACAAAGACCGTGGAAAACCACCAAAAAATTAAGACAAACCACAAACTGAAAAACAGTTGGCAGAAGCGTTGGAGGTTACTCAGGCAGTCATTTCACAACGTTTAAAATCCATGGGAAAGATCCAAAAAGCTGGAAAATGGGTGTCGTATCAATTGAAAGAAAGAGACATCGAAAGGCGAAAAACCATTTGTGAAATTTTGCTTGCCAGACAGAAAAGAAAAGGTTTTTTGCATCGGATTGTTACTGACGATGAAAAGTGGATTTATTTTGACAATCCCAAGCGGAAAAAATCATGGGTAGACCCAGGCCAGCCATCAATATCACAACCAGTCCGAAATATTCATGGAAAGAAGACTTTGCAGTGTATTTGGTGGGATAGTAAGGGACCTTTGTATTACGAACTGCTGAAACCTGGTGAGACTATTACTGGCGAACGTTACCGACAACAAATGATCAAATTGAACCGCGCACTTAAGGAAAAACTACCAGAATTTCACTAAAGACATGATAAAGTCATTTTTCAACATGACAATGCTCGGTTTCATGTTGCAATATCTGTCCAGAACTACTTGGGAAACATTAATTGGAAAGTTCTGCCCCACCCGCCGTATTCACCAGACTTGCTTCCTTCTGACTACTACTTGTTTCGATCGATGTAGCACGGACTTTCGGAACAGCACTTCCATTCTTACGAAGAAGTTAATAATTGGCTTGATGAGTGGTTACCCTCAAAAAATTAGAAGTGGTACTGGGACAGAATCCATTAATTGACAGAAAGATGGGAAAAAGTCGTAGCTAACGATGGCCAATACTTTGATTATTGAATTCCTTCGTTCTGTTATTCAAATAAATGCCTATTTCAAGCAGAAAAAATCCGTATTTCATATTTATACATCTATTACTTTAAATTCGAAAAATAGTATATACTACATGGCATAACTAATTGTCGAGAATTTAATTGTCGATTTGAATTGCAGTTTATAAGACTTTTTATACTCTAAAAAATATTTTAAGTTTTTGCAAGTAAATGCACATAAAAATATATTTAAATTCGATATGCCAACCTGATTAAAAAAATATTAATAAACAATTTTCTTGTTGAATTTTGCATTTGTTCTTGATTTATTTGTATTTTGAATTGTACATTTGTTATAAAACATTTAGGCTAAAGAAAATATTATTGCAATTAGTTAAAATGACCTAAGCAATACTTAGATCTATTTAAATTTATTGTGTATGTAAGTCGTCAGCGAAAATTCCTTTTTCTAATCTCTTAGAAAATCTTTGGACTAGATATTTGGTGAATTTAACCATCCTAGTTTAAGACACATTATCATAGTTTATAACGATCAAATTTGCAGCGCCTCTATTATTTCTATATTATGTTAATCTTACTGACCAGCATAACTTATAAGTTTTTTAACATTTTAACGTTTTAAGGTAAGTAGTTAAGGTTAGGTTATCCTCCTACATAGTACACCCTTGCGACGGATTGAGCTTGCAATAAAGTGATCATCCGAAGGATGGTCTCTTCTTGAGATTCTCTAGGGAGCACACTTTATCTTCATACCTAATGGGAAAGAGTCTGCATTTTTTTTTTGACTTATATCACGATTCCATATCTATCAGGATACTGAAATTTCGAGTGCGTTACATCTCCTCGGAATTAGAGCTAAGCCATTGCATAGGATGAACGGTCCCGGTTTTCTTTTGTCTGATTGCCCTCTTTTTTTTTACATCATTATTTTTACTAATTCTCGTGGATTCTTCAAGTGACTTATATGGATCCTTACCAGCAGTTCAGGACACCTTGACAAGGTATTATTTTTTCTTTTTATCATGTCCTTTCTATAGCGTTTTTTTCTTTTGAGATCATTGATTACCTTCATCTTTTTTAGACCAAAATCTCTAAATGTTGTGATTTACTACTGCTACTACCGACCCACTGCTTTCCAGCAAGGAAGCTATACATTTAGAAATTTGGGTATATTTTCTACCGATACTTGCTCTTCTTCCCGCAAAAACATTGGCTCATAAATTCTCAGGGAACTTCGAAATGTACTGAAATCCAGTGCAACTTTGGCCTTTTGCTCAAACACTCCTTAGCAGTGATATTTGTCTATTTTGTATCATTTATTTCCGGTCGCTTCATCTCCTAAGTCCGAAAAAGTAGGTACAGTGAAACCTCTAAATAGGGGACAGCCATGGTGACTCAATTATTGTCCGTTAATGAGAGGTGTCCTTAAAGTAGAGGTTTATTAAATTTTGTTTATGTAAACGTATACATAAAACAGTAAGCACCTATATATTCGTGTATATAGATGTAATAGTGGTACATTAGTTCAAATTAAAATACATACAATGCTTTTATTGAAAAATGGTTTTATTGCAAACAACAACTGAATTTACATACTGGAAAAACTTACAGAAGAAATTTCACTCACAAAAGTTGATAGATTTGATTTGAAGATTATTACAATGTAGTTTTACCATAACAAAATTGGGTCTCAATAAAACAAATACATAATAAGAGAGCAAACTAAAGTAATGTCTAAGTACCAGCGGGTTTAAAAAAAACTTTCCAAAGTTAATTGCCTTACATTTTTTTGATGATGAGACTCTAAAAGGATCTGTGCATCTGCTACCAATTTGAAACTTTCAGGGATGTCCCGTTCTAGGAAGTATTGTTTAATTTTTTGCATAGAAGTCACAGCTTCAGCATATGTTACTTTTTCTTGACCCTGCAAGCCTTCGGTTTCTTCAGGGTCTAGCTCTTCAGGATGTTTGCTTTCCCCTCCAGGATGTTCACTTTCCCTTACATCATTAATTATTGAATCTAGGTCAATGCATTGATTATCAGTAGACACATTTTCATCTATGGAGATGTAGTCACAATTATTGCAGTCACCCAGCACTTGAAGTTGGTCACTAATTCCTTCTGTTTCTTCATTTTCTTGAGTGTCATTTACATTTGGTATTTTCTATCCCACTTTGATGAAACAGTTGCGGGCTGTGCTCGGCTTGATATCCTTTATGGATGAACTGATCCAAAAAATTCCAAATATTCCAAAAAATTCCAAATCCAAATTTTATTTTTGAAATTAAATGATTCAAAACTTTTTTCCTGTAATGAACTTTAAAATTTTTTATAATGCCTTGATTCAGTGTTTGACATCTTGAAGTTGTTTGAGGCGGTAAGAAAACCAATTTAACATTTTTTAATTCTGGGCTCGAATGGGAAGAAGCATTGTCTAGCAGCAATAAAATTTACCTTTTCAATCTTTTCCCATTTTATTGTCAAGATAAGTTAACCAATCATTGAAAATTTGCCGAGTCATCCATGCCTTTTTCTTGTGCTCCCACTGAACAACTAATTAGCTAGGATCTACGTTTTTGGAACAACGTGGCTTTTTTGATTTACCTATCACCAAAGGAACTTCGAATTCACCTATCATGTTGACACACAAAAGCAACGTGAGCTTTTCCTTTGAAATTTTGCCGCCAGAACAGGAGTCTCCTTTAAGTGCCATGGTTTTGTTTGGAAGTGCGCGATAAAATAAACCGATTTCATCACAATTGAAGATATTTTTTCTTCGTAGCCATCAAATAGATCGACAATTTTCCTTGCCCACTCTCTACTGCCCCTTCTGGAACTGAATTACTTTCACCACAAATTGATTTGTATTTGATGTTGTGTCGAGTTCGAAATTTTTCAAGCCATCCATTTGAAGCTTTAAAATAATTTTTTTTAGTTTTGGTGCCAATTCTTTTGCCCTTTCTTGCATAATTCGACCAGAGATCGGTATGTTTGCAGCTCGAGCACGACTGAACCATTCGATTAAGTATGAATCGATTTCATTCAGCTGTGAAAAGCTGATAACTTTGGAATGAATGTTCTTATTTTCCTGCCACAGTTTCTGAATTTCCACACGATTCTTCAAAACACTTCACACTACCGATTTACTCACATTCAGAACTCAATGTTCTGTAGAAATGGTGAGAAAAGGGGGAAGGACAGGAAGTGACTCTGTTTACTGAGTACCAGATGAATTGGACTAAAGACTAAAGCATTCTCGGAAAATTTTTGAAACAAATTTTACAATGTCCTTTAACTAGAGGTCTTAAAACCCATTTTCAGACAATTTTCTCTCTCCGTGTCCTCTATCTAGAGTGTCCCTTAAAAAGAGGTTTCAAAAGCATTGTTTCCGTATATCCAGCGCGAGTGCAATTGAAAGTTGTCCCATAAACAGATGTGTCTTTTAAAGGGAGTGGTCCTTAACGAGAGGTTTCACTATACTTAGTACTGAATAATCGAGGTAGAAGTTAGACTTACTTGATATTTTTTTAACGCTTCTGTGGGACTAAATCGTTTCACGTTTTATTTTCTATGCAATGTTCTGCTTCTCTGCTATCCTGCTGAAAAACGAGCACAAGTCAAATTAGAGCTTTATGAAAATTCTATGAAGATGTATCATATTTTATTCATATTTAGCATATTATTATTACCAATTCATGATCATAACCTCATTGCAAACGGGAGGTTTAACGCGAATATGGACAATACAGCATATGTAGCATATATGTGATTTACAACATAATTAGTCTGGGGTCTGCATAAGGATAACCTGAATCACGATCCAATGAAAAGTGGAAACTTATTTGTAAGTCCAAGGAGAAAGAATCATACCAGTGAATGGGTTAGCATAGTCTAACTGGGGTAGCTTACCCTCAAATAAAAATATTTACTCCAAGGCAATATCAGATGAGTTTACAATTGATGTTTAACATTTTTTCCGAGTTTTCATTTTCATTTAGCAGTGGCTTGACCTAGACTGACTTCCGCTCAGTAATGTGATAGCGCATCTATTAGACCTGGACCAAACGTTTTCGGTCAATAAACACGGCTTTGGAAACTCCCATTCATTCCTGATATAGTCAACTACATTTTTCGACTATTCCCAAAATTGAAAATTTTCTCCAAGGACACTCGTTGGGTAATGAAGGGACTATTCAAGCAGTTGTGGCTACCGAACTCAAAGCTTTTGAGAAAATTTACTTTCTAAACCATTTCAGACAGTGGAAACACTTACGAAAGTGAGTTTTACAGTCAAATAGGGATCACCTTGAATATTGCGTTTCGTGGGTGACCAATTTCAGAACGAGATCGGAACGATGAAACTTTTGCGACAAAATTTCGCACATCATGATGCAAACATGGGACATTCTACCCATGTTTTCGCTCGCCGTTTGTACAAAATTTAGCCAAAAATCGAAAAGTCTTTTGTTGAAAATACCTTTGTTGTGTTTAAGTCATCTTCCTTTGGTTCAATGCGATTTTGTAAGCACTTTCCCTAATTATGGGTGACTTTTGAGACTAGTTTTTTAATATGACCGCCCTGGATTAAGGATATGAATGTCATATCAAGAACGAATCAAGAAAAAATGGCAAAATGTCGCATTCTATAGCATTTATCAAACTTGAGGAAGATAAATATAACAGAAAAGTATTTCCTCGGAATATTATTGGCAGAGGAATGAGGAATTTCTCCAAACTACATGATTTAACATATAAGCTCCTTTTCGACAACTGAAAACAAACTTAACACCTAAAATGGCTGCAAAAATTAAACAATTTTAAGAACAAATTAACTAGATAAATTTGTTGCAAATAACTTAACTTATGAAGCCTACATCTTTCCTTTGTAACCTGTTTTTAATGTGTACTTATTGCTTTAAATTGTTTTATACGTAAAACAGGGAAACCCTTTTTCTTGAGTGATCTTAGGATTGATTGCTCTAAAATTTCTTGAAAATATAAATGGGAAAATCGTTTTGCGTAATATTGCCCGCTTTAAAAAACTCAGCAATAAGAAAAATTAGTCCGAGTATATATAAGTGAAGTCCTTGGATTAAACACTGTTTTGAATAATTCTTATTCCAAATTTAATACCTACACGTCAATTTCCAAACCACAGTTTGTAATCGATTTTTTACTTCTATTGCAAATATTTCGGGTCTGATAAATTTTCACTGGACCTTATCATTTCGTTTCAATTCAAGGACCTCATATTCAAGTTTATTTCAAATGATTATCTATTTATCTGTAGCGTACGAGCGTTAGGTTGACTAAATTCCAGTTAATATTTTCTTCAAGCCAAGATATCCTATTAAAAAAATTCAGATTATAATGCACATTATCCAGTAACCTTAAGAAAATCTGCCGTGAATGAATGGCTACGAAGTATCTTTGAACGGCCATTGTTGCAAGACGCAGGACAACACAAACATCCAATAGCATGTGGGTTCAACCTTTTAGTGTGCAAGAGACATTTAAAAGGGGAGGATGGAAAAATGATACAGGGTGGTTTGTAACGCAAATAGTTAATCGCAAAGCATTATTCGAATAAAATGTAAATAGGTAAATCTATTGCCCTGTGTGTTGTTTTGTATGTCTTCCTTTTATTTGCAACATTCATGATGGCGAATTCTCACAAAAAGGATTTTATCTATTCAATGTGTCGGTATATTTCAGTTTCTGAATACGTTGAAATCACATCTTAAAGATTTTTCGACAAATCCGTCAACAATTATAAGTGATAGCAAAGATTAAAGATTATTGCAGGAAAAATTTACTAATAAATTTCAAGAAAAATTCAAGATCTTCAAGGAGATCAATTCAAGATTAAGAAGAAGAAAAATCTCCTTATTTTTCCAGAACTGATGCAAGACAAATATGGAAACTAAATACGTAGATTACTACACATTTTAATTAAAAATAATTTTAAATATGAAAAGTAGGTAGTGGGTAAAATTGATTACAAATGAGCGAGTATGATCAATTTGTTATGGTAGAGGTACTGAGTGTAACTCGTAGTAAGTAAGAGGACGTGACTGCCAGACATATACCTGAACATCATTAGGAATAACTACATCAGTTTCCAAAGGAATGGCCTATGATTAAATTTCGATTTTGCTACTCTATAGGCTTTGTGTTGATAGTCTTTCAAATGCGATTTGGTTCGCAAGCACCACATATACATTATTCTATTAACTGCCAGCAAATGCATTTTGAAAGATGCAAGAAATGTTGAGAACAAAAGATAAGATGTCCTACAGTTGTGAATTATTTCGCTTTTCTTTTAGGCCGCGTTTAAAGTTATAACTTTCATTATGGCCAACACGCAGGGGCCAACCTCGAGCAAAAGACGTCTACTGATGAGTGCAATGGAGTCAGTGCTCTTGTATGGCTCCGAGGTTTGGGCTGACGCTCTTAGTAAAGAGACTCACCGAAAGCGTCTGGCACAGATGCAGAGGCAAGGAGCTTTGCGGATAGTCGCTGCATACCGCACTGTCTCTGAACCTACAGTGCTGGTAATCTCGAGGGTGGTTCCTATTAAGTTACTTGCAGGCGAACGGAAACGTGTATACTAACGTAGGGGGGAGTCGGCGAGAGAAATCGTCAGCCGAGAGGAACGGAGAAGAACCCTTATCTTATGGCAGCAAACATGGGAAAACGAAACGCGAGGCAGGTGGACCGCACGGCTGATAAGTGACCTGGGGCCGTGGTTCTACAGAATGCATGGTGAGACTGATTATTATCTGACGCAACTACTAAGTGGTCACGGGTATTTACAGTCTTACCTGTTTAAGATGGGAATGACACTATCCCCAACTTGCGTGTTCTGCCCGGGGATGACGGATGACGCCTGCCATACGTTCTTTACGTGTAATAGATTCACAAGACTTCGTTCACATCTCACGGAGAAAATTGGCGTACTTTCCCAAGAAAATGTAACAGGAAAAATGATGCAATCAAAGGACAATTGGAACTGTGTGTCGCATTACGTACTGACAGTACTTATTATAAAGAAGGGCATGATGGATCGCTTGGCGAGGGAGGAGAGATCTCTGTAACGCAATTCTCTCAAATCACAACTCCTTCCTATCCATCCGTGGAGAAAGAGAGATTTCCCTTAGCCTGAAAGTACCGCTAAGCGATGATTAATGAGGCCTAGTCCGAAGTAATGTGACAAACAGTTCCAGCCTAGGTTCTCGGTGTGGCAGAGGAGGTGTTTAGTGGCAAGTTCGGTAGCGGGGGAGTCCGACACTCAAGGCGTAAATAGCCTGCACCTCCCAAACAAAAAAAAGTTATAACTTTAAGCAAAAGTAAATGAAATAAATAGGGATTGTTTCATCAATAGAGTGATTTATTGAGATACCAAAGAACGGCAATGGTTAGGTTAGCCGATTAAAAAGGAGCAAGAGTGATGAAAATGGAAGGACCAGTAACAAGAATGTTGAAGCAAAGTGGACAGAAGTCTCTAAGAAGGAATTGAAATGGCTTGGAACTATAGCAATGACTGAAGGATTTTCCGAGCTTTCTCTTCTCACCATAATAAAATCTGGTCGAGAAACGGTTTAAAGGAATAAGAATGATATGAGAACATAAATTAAATTATTCGCGCAGTAACTTTGAGGGTATGCATCCAAAACAAATATATATTCAAACGGATGACACGGGTCGAGCGAGGACAAGTTAGCGGTCATAATATGTCCTTATGGAGAGATGGATTGGGTTGATTAAGCGTAAGATGGTTGTTATGTTTGGGTTTTTTGTATTCGTGGTAAAGTCAGTGTCTGGTTCGACAACTTTTCTTTTCTTAACAAGTAGGTACCGTTAGAGAAATGAAAATCGATTAATAGCTGTTTTTGAACCAGACACTGAGATTACCATGAACCCATTACGCTTAATTTTCCAATATGTTCCTCTTTAGTACTATGTACTGTCATCCTATAACTATACTCGGATGCCAGTAACTAGAGCTAAGCATTCAAACAAACAGTCAAATCAAAACGAGCTGACAATGGAAACATAGAACAAATTATCAACGCGGTTCGCGGAAACAATAAAAAAATGGGGCAATATTATTCGTATGACGTCCCATAACCAAACGCCCGAAACCAAACCGAACATGGCACCTCTCCGAAACGCGTTTGTGAACGATACCAAGAAACAGACGGCCGACGGAACTTCATTCTGACAGTCAAAATCACAACTATATTATTGTAATTATTGTGTTATTACCAAATCTCGGCTCATCGCGTTTTTCTTTAAACAGTTGGGAAAAACACAGAGAAGATTTTGATGAAGATGAATATTCTCTGAACTTTATCACGAAGTTCCGTTCCTCATCGTGACATTAGATTATAATAACATTATAATCTTATATAATAACATTTATTATATAATAATCATAATAATAATAATAATGTTATTATATAAGATTATATAATTATATAACATTGTGAGAAACCAGAGAGAGTGAAACCAAACTGAAACCAAAGAGTGAGTGAAACCAAACTCAATACATTTTGATGAAATACTTGCAAACTGGCAGAAGATTATGAAAGAAAAAATATATATAATTTCACCGTGGGGAAATAAAGATAAGAGTTACAATGAAAGGTTAAAAAACAAAATTTATTCACGTCGTAGGCACTTTCATCGGTGATTCTCCAGTCGGAAATTCTCAAAGTATCGGAAGATGGTATTCGAAGCTTCAACTTGAAGGTAGATACTGAGGTCTGTACAAGGAAATTATTTAGCCACATTTCTGAGGAAAGACCAAAAAATTAACCATAGTATCGGTAGTAACCACCATCGCCGTGGAGATCTATCCTAACAAAAAGAGTACCCATATTTAATCAATTATTGTTAATCTCCAGTATTTGCTTCAGTCCTTTTTCAGAGCCGGATAGTATAAAAGCGTGTTTTAATATCTCCTAAAAATAGTTTGTAGGGTGTTTCATGCATCTTTCTGTGCGTTTGCTGGGAGTGTGGTGACTGTTAAAAAAAGTTAGGCGAACAATTGGGAAGATTACCCAACAAATTATTGGTAAAACGACTAGCTCTGGGCAACAGAAAATCGGAAATTGCGGAAAATGCGCTTGCGGCAAGATTATTGTAAAAGCAATAAAAAACGCACATATAAACGCACGCACAGAAGAAGCAATCTTTCGCCAAACTGGGACGATTTACCACTTACCTATATTCTCGAAACAAATATCATTCGATTGTTCTTATGCATTTATTCCGACCCTTGGATCATTTTCGAAGGAATAAAGATTTAAAAAAACGTCGATGTTAGTCCAGCTCATTTACAGTGTTCCTTTCGAGTAAATTGAGTTGTAGAACACATTTTACTATATAGATTGAAATTCTACAAACGAAACTACAATAAGTCATAGCTATCAACAGACTGTTCTAAACTATAGAATTTTTTTTTTATCTCCATTCGTTTCTTTTTGTTGTTGCTTCATTAATTTTTTATTTATATTCATTTATAAATTATATATAAATGATTTGCAATTATCAATGTTTGATGATTCCATTTCGAATAAGGTTTATTCGGCATATGTTAAACTCAACAAAAATACCGTGCGACGAAATAGATGTGCGTCAATTGCCGGTATATGAGCGTTTATAACGACAATTAAATTACAATAATAAAAATTACTCTCGATATAAGTAATAATACTGAATTTTGAAATGCAAACGCCGACTAAATTAAAAACTTCTTTATTTCTATAATTATTATATGTTGTTGGCGAAAATGTTGTTTATTATTCTTTCTTAAACGTAGTGTGTGAAAGCTTTTTGTTAAGGATCTTTCATTTTTGAATCAAAATTTTCAATACAAAAATTAAAGAGAATTCAAAATGGTCTATACATGCCCGGCAATGGCATTTGCATAGGACCCATTGGATATGGGACGCCGCCTGATGACATTTGATATGATGTACCGATATTTGAGTTAGGTGGGAAGAAACTATTATGCTGCGGAATTGGATTTCTTATCAGATCTTTCATCTTCTCCACTTTTATCTTTCGCAAATGCATTGTTTTACGTGAAGCCAAAAATTGCTCG
This sequence comes from Stratiomys singularior, assembly GCA_954870665.1. Taxonomy (NCBI): domain Eukaryota; kingdom Metazoa; phylum Arthropoda; class Insecta; order Diptera; family Stratiomyidae; genus Stratiomys; species Stratiomys singularior. The sequence goes on along the minus strand of OX940878.1, from coordinate 156,663,705 downwards.
AGAAACACATCAAGTGTTTGTTCATTTTCTAGGAGGCTTTTTACAATTTTCTCTGATTCTTCTTCACTTTCCATTGCAGCCACTTCCAGTTTTGCTAACGCTGTATCTTGCGTCATACTGCCAGACTTTGTTCCTGCAAATAAAAAAAATGATAATAATTATAAGATCTATCATTAACAAAGATGGATCTGTATATTGTTTTAGACTACGCAATAAGTGGAGCGCCTTTTGAATAATCGGGATGCGGATCACTTCATTTCTTCTTCACGTGAATTCAAGAAACAGAAATTTTCTATGGACTGTGTACGCGATTCTAGTTTGAGGGGTAATTTAAAGTGAGTTTAGCACTCCTTACTAGCTAATTGCTAATTGCAACTAGTTAATAAGCACAGTTGTGTTCATATTCTGAATCATCTTTATAAATATATGATTACAAATAAATTTGTGTTTTGCGTTCATATTTGACATATGTATATTAATTACATTAAATTTCATTAAAATCATATAAGTCATTTAGTTACAACTTAGTTCCATATTACATATATTTTGTGTTGAATGTGTGGAACACAATTTCGGTATACAATTATCTATTAGGTCGAAGCAATACACAGGTTGCAACATATGCAACAGAAATGCCCTCATTTTGGACTCATTTTGATTTCGAAGCATTTCAAGCGTTTCATTTCATTGATCTCTTCAGTAGAAAAGCTCCAGAACTTGACGACGTTTCATCAGAGAAATAGTGAACGCTAGTCAGCGAAGTGAAGCACCACTCAGGGCGTATTTTTATGACAGTAACGTTTTATGAGAGGAACGCATTCATTATCTAATGGGTATATTTAGAAATTAATTCGGGAACCGGACGTTCATCTACAACATGTCTGTGAAGTTTGGCAAAGTACGTACGTACAACCAGGCCTGGTAAAAGTTTTCGACAGTTGCTTTGATGTCGGCAACTACCGAGCGAACCACGCTTAACCGTTTAAGCAGGTGACTTAGCCACATTTGTCGCTCTACGCACCGTTGAGCAAGCGAAACTCAAAATAGGTATTATGGTACAAGTGAGGCATGGATGACCGACTGTGAGCTTAGCCTAGCGGTGGACTAAAAAACAGATTCCAAATTTACCCCAGATTTACGTTGGGAGTCAGACGTCTAAGAAATTGATGAAATACTTTGTGTTCTGATTGATTGGAGATGAAATTTTCCGACTAAATCAGTTTGACGGCGTAGAAGGTCGCTCAGGGATAGCCGGCTCTCAACCGCCTCAGGGCTAACACTGACGACCAATCTCAAGTAAAAGGCTCCCAATGAAGGCAATTTAATTTCAACTTTTGTAACTCGCTTAAGTTTAGATTAAACTCTTAGTAAGGTTTCGTACCGGAAACGACTGGCGCAGGAATAGAAGCAACGATAGTTATAAATTATTATTGTCGTTGGCAAAGATAGTTATTGTGAGAGTGGTCCTCATTGGTGCTTGATATATATACTAATGGCGTGTTGGATAGAAGACAGCGAAGTGGACAGAAGGAGTGCCACTCGATAGAAGAAAATAATGACACAAACTCTGTAGCAGAAATAATGGATCAACGAAAACAGAGTTCGGCGGACCGCACGTCCCATTAGTGACTAGGGCATGCTGTTTAATCGAGAGCAGGGTGGAATACTTTACCTTTTTTTCATCAGTAATTTGTTCTTGCCCTTTTCAAGGTCCTTACCTCACAATCGCGCTTGTAGTCAGGAGCACTGACTTACTTCAAATCCCGCATTAGTATAACAAATAGCCATTTATTCATACGAATTTAAAAAAATGTAATCACAAATCCTAGTTTTGGCTTGTTAAAGACTTTTCTATAAACTTCTATAACTTTTCTATAGTCGCTGCGTTGGCAATTTGTCTTAATTTTTAACCATTTCAGTGCTAAGGATTTCAAGCGTCAAGCGCGCTCGTCGCTATGTCGACGAATCGCACCGAAACGGTTAAGCAATTAAATTAAAAAATTAAAATTAAACTAAAATCGTTTGTAAACTTTTGTTCAGTTCTAGCGACACAATTCACTCCTAAAAAAATTCATCCCTTTTTTGATACTATCTCAGTTTGATATCACTATTCTAATCTAGACAATGTTCAAATATTTTCTTTAAAAGATTATCACATAGTAAATGCAGGAAATGTGAAGGTAGATTGCTTGCACGCCAGATTAAGAAAAAGGATGTTAAACGGGGTGGCATTTGAACGCAATAGACCTTTGGATATTTATCCTAAAATATTACATTTTGACATCAAATTTTAAGGTCGAAAATGACACTGAGTAGCTATGAGTAAATGGAAACGTGCAACTCGAAGATAAACATTCATTCCGAAAAATTGGTGGTATGCTATGAATTCATCAAATCTTCTACTTACTTATTTCATTTAACTTCTCTTGCACCGATGTACATAATCCTTTGCCTTGTTCGGTCAGCTCAACAACCTTTCCCCGTAGTTCAATTAGTTTTGGTTCTAATGTGAGATTACTTTCGGCTAATTCTCGGTTTTCAGTCAACACACGATCTTTTTGATTTTCTAACTCACTTATCTGCAAATGAAAATTAAAATATTTTTTGCGATTAACAGATAAATAATTAAGGATGAATCAGACTAACAGCTTCAGTAACATAATTTTCCAATTTTTCGTCGTCGTTTAAAAATTCCTTTAGTTCATCTGAAGACAATTTCTCAAGAGATCGTTGCATAGGTAATAAATATTGTTGGTACATTTTTGTAAATTAGCAAATAAGTCGCCAATAGACAAGGTAGAAGTAGTAAGAATTAAACAAAATGATCCACAACAAGAACGCAAATGACGTTTCAAACGAAGTGACATTTAGTTTATGATGACAATTGGAATGTTGAAATTCAGGTTCAGTGGAAGGGAAATGATAAGGTAGTGTAGCTAAGACACACTGAAATATGTCGTTTACGAGATTTTAAGGCATGTAAAAGGAAAAGATTGCGAATACTTTGTAAGCCTTAAGTTTGAATAATACACTTGAAATCGGAAGAGTCATCTAGATACACGTAATAATGTATCTATCTATAAGTTTATAAAGGAAGGGTATTCCCATGTGAAAGCCCGTGAGTCGGTAAAGAGTTTGGTTCAAGGAACTTTGTTGTCTACCAATTCTGTCCTTTCGTGACAACTCTTAAGGAATAAGTCTACTTTATAATTATCAAAAAATCGAAGTTTTTTCTTTTATTTATCTAAGGTATATATCTTAAAAACTTTCTTCGAAAATTTTCGAATGGTGTCCGAGCATTCCAAATGTATTTTTCTGGCCATTTCATCCTTATTCCTGAGCAGGTAAGGGTAGATCTCTAATTGTCTTAATTAATTCTCTTAACGCATACATTTCGAATCAAATTTAATACTCACTCTCATTTCAATAGCTCAACGTGTATGGGATCCAAGTGGAATTTTAGAACTTGGCCAGGTGTTAATTTGGTTTTTTGAAGATTTAGCTGAAATCGAGTAAACCTGAAATCGACTAGGAAATTCCACTTATAGATCACAACTTTTTTTCTTCATTTATCAAATAATTGGTTTTATTATTTATTTTGAAGTACTGACATTGATTGTTTTCAAAGGAATCCTTGTTGATGTTTATTTTCATTGGTTCTCATTCTTGAGAACTTGAGAAGAATGAGAACGTGGTTCTCACTCTTGGCATGTAAACTTCGTGAGGATTTCACAGTCCCGCTTAGTTTGTTTCATTTCAGCCATTTATGAAGAAGAACGAACGATAACGGTCGAAAATCGATTGTGGAAATTAATGCTTTGGAATGCAAACATACAAGAAAGGTTGTTCTTGTTCACATTCAGAATTATTTTGCGAAGATGAAATAAATTACGAACATTAAAGAAATTAAGGAAAAAACAATAATACATTGAATATATTGGTTTCCAACGCGTGGTTGTGAAAATTGAAACAAAACTATATTTTACGGTAAAATCATTTTATCACATATTAAATATATGCTTTATCGACATCCCTACATCTGCATCGGTGGTTCAGTGGTAGAATGCTCGCCTGCCACGCGGGCGGCCCGGGTTCGATTCCCGGCCGATGCATCCCTATTTTCTTGCTTGTCTCAATAAGTGGCATATATGTATGTAACTGGAAAGTAGCAGAATTTTTTTTAAAGACGCCGATGGGGCACTTTCATGGTCCATTTACCGTTGCAACACTTTGACGTTTTGCTCTCCAATTGACGACACAAATTCACGTTCGCTTATTGATGGCATATAAAAAACAACGTGTGAAAAACATCGAAACAACGTGTGGGAGACGTTAACCAACTTTTATGCTTCAAATAAAAGACTTGTAACAGGCATGCGTTTTCTTTTGTCTGGCAAAGGCGTCCTGCGTCATTTAGTCGTATTAAACGCGTGAGCGTTTTAACTTCTTTTGTTTCTTCTTACTGTCTCATGTTGTTCCTATGGTTTTGCGTTACTATTAATGTTCATTGTCATCAATCAACTGCAAGTGATAGTAAACATAAAGGTAGCACTCCGCCGAAAAGCGTATGTGTACGATACAATGAAAGAGACGTTCGTAGGACATAGAAAACAGTTTTTCCATTCCTATCGGAAAAAAACGAACATATAGCGAAACAACTGAAAGTGCTAGGATAGTATCTGAGACATCTGAAAATTTGACGTAACGCCAAGAAGGAGAATTGATACTATGTAAGGAGGCTCGGATTATCCTGACTACACTTACATCTTCGAGCCTAAAATAGATACCGATTTGGGTATATCTGATGGTAGCAGTGTACATTTTGCTGCAAGAACGCGTTTTCAAAGTGTTATCAACGATGAAAACTATACAAATCACAAAACAAATACCAGCAATTAGTTATGCTTACATTGCCTTAGGGAGTCATAGAATAGTCAACCGAAGATTTGGAAGCATGCAGTAACTTTCGGCATAAAAATAACATGGATGAGGTGATTTGACACTCTCATCCACAAAAATTGAAAATAACGTAAAAGTTTTTTTTATTATTGAAAATAAACGTATTTCGAACGACATGATGAAATTATAAAATTAAAGCCACACTTTGTACCAGTTCCATATAAAGAAAAAACAACGTCTGAGGAAGTATTTTGTTTTTGTTTATCATTTATAGCTCTATAACAATCTACTCTTTTTACATAACAATGGTATACGGCACATTTACTGCAACGAACATGAATTTTTTTTAGAGCATCGTAATTTTTGTGCTTCGTAGTTTGTGTTGCTTCTCCTGCTCCTTTGAACTGCTCCTGCGATATTTCTGCTAGTGGAAGACTTTCAAAGATAAAGAATTTGCTAGCGTTCTTCTCTTCTTCTTCCTTTCCGACGGAAGAACTGCTGCCTGATAGTAGCCTTTAAATTTTTACCCAACTTTAGCGGCTTAAGAATTTTCAACACAAAGTCTTCAATGTATAAAAGTCAGAAAATAGAATATTCTGCATTTATTCGCGGTTTTTTTTAAAGATTAAAGTGACGTGTTTATACTTCAGCCAATTATGTGGGCATACCTTATCGATATATAGTTTGTAATGTCTACTTTTGCGATGAATAATATGCTCCGTTTAGATGTTACACTTAGCCAAATCGATCCCACACAAATCACACACATTGAATTAGTACAAACAAAGTAGGCATTAATATTTTGAATTGAACTTGAGCAAACCAAGTAGGCACTAATATTTTTGAATTGAATTAAATTAAACCAAGTAGGCGATGAATGATATAAATAGTAGTGAAATCGTCCTGAAGAAAAAGAGTTAGTTCTTCGCGTCAAAAGGTACGGACAAGCCTCTTTTTCCTATCACCCAATGTGAGGCTGCATTGGGGTGCCTTTTTGAATACCGGTTCATGTATACAATATAAATTGTATACCGGGAATATAATAAATAAAGTTTTATTTATTTTATTTATTATTTTATACTAAGTAAAATTTTAGACTCATCATCATGTCGAATTTCACAATACAACTACACAATTCTCCCTTGAGAATCAGATTTTGCCATCCATTTTGTTTAAATTATTCCTTTATAAGGAATTACTACATAATCGTTTCTTTTCTGTTGGTTCGAAAGGCCGTTTTCCGGAGAGATAGTAAAAGAAGTTTCTGCAGCGTATATTTTTCGCAATAAAAAGAACTACAGCAAATTGTACAAATGGAAATCATTATCGGGGAACATGCATTATTTTGAATTTCAATTTACCTCGACAGCTTGACTACAGAAGTTGTTGCAGGACATTGAGAATATAGAGCATAATAAAGAGAATATAGAGCAACTTTTCTGTCCAGATTTTCCGTAAATCATGAGTTTCAGGATGTTAAACTCATGTTCAAAGAATGGGCCTGAATCGATCCATTTAAATGTTGATAGGGTCCTAATTTGAAATCAATCAAAAATGATATAATGCATGAGTTTAAACAAAACTTGTAATTGGCAAATGTTAATCGTTACACATTGTAGACAATTTGACATTTACTCGATGACGGTCGACTTGACTCGATGATCGATGACGTGGCCAAGCTCTAAAATTCCACTTAGACGCCGCAGCTGTTAAGCGGTTGATTTTGGGAATATCTTATCCAAGAATGTAATTATTCGGTGAACATTCTTCCGATAACTACAATTTTCTACAAATATGTCAGACAGGTTTACTAGCTTAGCCCATATACCATTCTCTATCAGACCTGCGAAAGATGCTGAAGCACTATAAAGTCCAAATGGTATCACAACGAATCGCCGAAATACTGTGACAACTGAACAAGTGGTCTTCTTTAGACTCGGTTTGTTGATGTAACGTGACAGTGACCACTCTTCCGATTGAGTGTAGAGATGAACTTTGCATCTGTCAAGGTAACTATGATTTCTTCGGATAGATAACTATTCCTTCTCTTACACTAGAACTGCTGGTGTACCCGATGGTTTTTCCATTAATTAGATAGTCACGTTCATCATTCGTTTGAATGATAGAAGTCGATATGATGACGGCTGGAATCCTTGCGGGTCTATGATGTAAGTCATTATAGTACCCTCTTGGTTATCCTGGTCAGTTAGATCAGGTAAGAAAATCCTGCTGCTTGGTCACCATGTTAGAGGTTTGCTTGAAATCCAGCTGAAACTTAGTTGGCCAGAACAATATCGAAACTAACTTTCTGAGTTTGCTTTGTTTCAAATATTGTTGATTTTCGCCTTTTGGGAATTGAGAAACAAATTTTTTGTCTTAATAATTTCTCCAGCTTAATAATTACGGTGGGAGTTGCGTTTCACCCACTGTCTGCATTCGTGAAATATTCTCTTTTTGGCCGCAATTCCAGACTCTAGGTAACCCTACCTAGTTTGTTGTTCGATACTTGCCGTAAGCCATCGTAACTCAATGAGGTGAAGTGTTTCAATTGTAGATTGTTCATCCGCGTAGCAACAATTAAAGGTATCCTTCAAATTATGTCTTGCAGATGTTGAAGGCTGTTACTAGAATTTGTATTTAAATACTACAATGTGTTATAAAATCTTAAAGAAGTAATTAAAGAAATAATTTTCCGACATGGAATAATGTCAAAATTGCATTGACGTGCCTGGGTAACAAAAAAATATAATTTATAATTTGATAGCCGAAAAAGTTGCCGGACAATCCTCTTCAAAATTAATTTTTCGTAATTTTAAAACGTAATGATTTATTATCATTGTATTATCATAACAGCAAAAACGATTCGACCTTTATCTATATGCACACGATAAAGTTGTTTTTTGAGGTTTATTTGTAATAAACATTTTAAAGCTCCTCATTAATCGCTCTTGTTTATTTATTATTTTTTTATTGGTTCTTTGGTATTTTATATGTTGTAACGAGTCCTCAAGCAGGAATTGAAAACGTGTCCTCAAGAATAATATAAGGATTGAATCAAAAAATTTTAAATTTTAAGAAGTTTCTTCTTCTTTATTTTCATTAAAAATGTTTTGAGAAGATGGAAGCAATTTCAAATATTTACATATACAGTATATCTGAGTCGATTTTTAAATGTTAGCGCTGCGGTTTGAGCTGAACGGCCCAAATATGTATAAGCAAAAAAATATTTTAAAAAAAGTTACCATGAAAATTTTACATTTTCTTATTATCATAATTTCTTTTCACAACAAAATCACAATAGATCTTAGTTCCCATACTACGTACTATAGCAAAAATAATGAATAGGATATCATTTAAAATTACCAATAAATTAGCAAAACAAAAGGTAAAGATAATAGACTCAACAAATTTTTTTACAATAAAGCGCAGTATAGCAAGGACAACTTAAAGATGCATGCATGAATGAAAGCCACCTGCCTAATGAATATTCCGTAGAACTCAACGAATAAATCAAGCACATTCCCTTTGATTTTCTTCAGCTAGGAAATGATCTCGTAACGAGAGGATTTCATCGTAAAAAGTCTCACTCAATTCTTTGATGGGTTTCAGATCGCCACCATAATCGGAAGGCATATGCGATTTTGGTATCCATTTTTGATAAAACTCTTCATAGTTCATGCTGGCAGGATGTACATGGATCTGTGAATAGTGAAATTCATTTGAGCATTGCGATAAATTTGTGTCATATTTTAAATTTCTATAACTAAGGATTGTATAAAATATTTGTGATATGTCCTTATCATTAATTTTGGCTATGTGAAAATTAAAAGATGCACATGTTTTCCGGAGATTCAAGACTTGTCGGCATGAACGAATGAGAAAATGAATACAATTTTTCGAACTGCTGAAAATGTTCTTTACTTTTGTTTTATTTTTGAAAAACTGTGGAAGACTCCTAAAACGTATTGTAATACTGCTTAACAAGTTGGTAAGAAAGTTATGTCATGATTCTGTTCCTCAAATGGATTAATTCAATATTTTGTAGTCTTTTGTATTGGGTTCTTTGATGAAGGCGGGTGGATGTTGAAATGGAATAGAACAAGCTGTGTATGAGGTTGTAATAAACTTGTTTTTGATTTGAAAGGTCAGTGTCATGTATGTAATGCCACTTTGTATGAAGTATAACATCGTTTAAATATTCGCGCGGCTTCTCATGGTGAAACCGATCCCAATGATTCAATTTTGTAAAGGCTCTGCCGCATCAATCCGCCTGAATTTTGACCGAAAGCATTGAGTATGGAGCAATTGCAGTAACGAACATTAATTTCGCTAAAAAAAAGTTTTATGATTTGAACGTGTTACCCTATTCTGTATCTTATCCTGGTGATTTTGGAACCAGTGACTGAATAATAAACAACAGGTTAATAAACAACTACCAGAGTAACAAAGCAGCAACAAGTTGCCAACATTGATCCGCCCCAATCGAAAAACCAGTTGCAATTCATATGATTTTGATATTAACTGAAAGTTTGCAATTTTAGACATCGATTCCCATCCGACACATTTTTCAATCGACAGATCAACAGGGACAGGGAAGGATATACAATGCGGCAGAAATGCCTCATTTTGGCATTCCATGCTTTACTGGAAATCAGTTTCATGCTGGGTATAGTCAGTTTCATGCTGGGTACGATATTTCCTCGCTTCTTCTAATTCAAAATGAGTGATTAAAAACTATATTGATAAATAAAATATTAAGAAAATTACTTACAATTTCTAACAGCTCCTTCTTCAAGAATGGCTTTACCAAAGTTAGAATTTTATCGAATAAAGGAACGACATTCAACACATGCACTCCTGCCAGTTTGGCAGGAACTCCATATTGTAAATAGTGTAAATACTTTCTAATACTGGATATACTCGCTCGTAATAAATGACTAAATCCTACATTTTCCATATCGTGGACAAATATCACACCTGGTCGTGGTCCATATTTGTACAGTGCAGCATCTGTAGAAAATATGAATCAAATTATAAACATAAAAGCAAATACATATCATATATATATTGTTGCTCAGATCTAAAACAAATTCCATCATAAAAAGCAATTCAAAATTGAAAAACGGGTTATATTTAATTTTGTAATGTTAAAAGTAAATAGAAATTTGTAACCATTTTTACAAAATAGCGCTAAATGCTTTCCAAAGTAAATAGGATTTATCGAAAATAAATGCTAAATATTATATTTTTCTTTGTGAAATCTTTTTATTTTACGCAAAATAGCCTCCATCGCAGATTCAGCGCTAAACAGGGCGCGTAGAATAAATAGAAAGAGTAAAGTAAAATCATGTAGAATCAGTTTAAAAGTGTTTTAGATTGTCCTTGATGATCGCCATACAAGCGTTTGGGGTTACATTTAGGTTGCCAAAATTTGTTCTTTCCGTCTGCAAACTAGTATTTTTTAGAAAGTGAAAGTTGTATTATTTCTAGATGCATGTACGAACTGGCTTATGGTAGTTTCGTTCTATTAGATGGCTTACTATCATGCAGCAAAAGCATGACAAATACCACTCATATGATGAATCAAATGTTTCAAATTACTATGATAGCGGACTGCTTCAACAGGTTGGCCGGGTCGAAAAGGGTCTTTTGAATTGTAAAAGCAAATCAAAATTGCCTTCAAATTGACTCGTCAAACGTAAATTTTCCGGATTTGATTTATTTAAAGCCTTTCAGTCTTATCTTATAGTTATTTGGTTTTTGTTTTCTGGATCGTATGTTATTATGGGAGCTTTCTGTCCTATACCTCATTTCTGATAATGTCCTCCGGATTTTCAACAACTATTGATCAGTCAGCGTACATTCGAGCACGCTGTTTCCGCCAGGCAAAATATTCGCTAAAACTAAAAAAAGTCAATTGATAATTTCAATAAGTTCGCTCGCATTTCCATAAATTTCAATAACGATTTTGGCTGATATTCGATGAAACAACTCATTAATGGAATCGAATGGAAGTCGATGATTCATTGATCAATATGTTGGTCATCATTAAGCCCCTCACGACCGTTTTTAGACTACGTGTATCTCTCAATCTCTCAGCCATGCGATAAAAAAACTGCACACATAAATCATCCTCCCAATATTTCTTGGTTTATTCCGCGAAACGTTTCTATCAAAATTTGGCTAAGTACAGAATGAAACTTAATATTGCCTGAGATCGATGTAACTGTCGCTTACTTTTTGATCCATTTCCAGAAAAGAATTTTTTATAAAAACAATTAATTTGCTGTTATTTAGATCAATATATTGTATTGTATTAATCAAGTGTATACACTTGATAATGCTGACTAGTTCAGCGAAACGCGTAGTGTATTATAAAGGAAAAAATATATTGATCTAAATAACAGCAAACTAATTGTTTTTATAAAAAATTCTTGAATATTGCCTGTTTGCATGATGCTTATTCTTGAACTGCTGATACAAGCATTCTGTCACTTCAGTTGCAAAATTTAAATGTAGGTGGCGGCAATAGGAGCGGTAGTTTTTTAAAAAAAGATCCTATTTCATTTGGAACGCACTAATGTATAACTATGTTAATAAAATTCAACAAATTACCCATTGTCATGCAGTATGTTTTCAGCGCATTGTCGAAGAAATATGTTGATGCTTTAGGATTCATAATTTTATGATAAACTATAGGACATTCTTCTTTTTCAGTTGGTCCAACGACAAAGTAAGTTCTAAATTAATTAAAATTACAAAGAATTATGTTAAGCTTTCCAGTTTATATTCCATAGATTATCTTACTGATTATCAAAACATTGTTTGATTTTCGGTCCTTTTGGATCGCGATCGTTGAAATGTTCTGGTGCATTTCGCCTCGAATCGTAATAAATTTTGATTACTTTGGCCGCTTCATCGACTGATCCGCAAGCGTTGATAAATAATAGTAACTACAGGGTGAAAAGAAATAATTTAGCTTTAATCGTCGAATTTGAAAAAATTTATTATAAAAATAAATTTCAGAAATTTTGTAATATTCTAATTTGGAGATGAATTTCCCGATGAAACTTTACTCCTTTTGAAAAGGAATAGCTCTTTCTACTAAGATATGCCAGCTTTCTGTCTGTCTTCTGTCGTTTAAGGCTGCATGATAAAGAAAAGAACCAGTTTTTTACCGTTGCTTTTGAATTCAACGGGAGATTTTACATTTTGCGCTTTGAGGAGCTGAATTATGTTATGTTACTTGGCAAACGTACAAAAATTGGCTAAATATTAGATAATCGCTTAATCGTTTAATTCGTTGACGTTTACTATAACTTTATTCTATCTTTTACATAATAAACATAATAAAACTGCCTTTGGAATGACAACAACATATGAATGTCAATAAAAGCTTTTTTGAGTCGGAAACAAAAAGTATTTCTGTAAATATATTCTGTGCACATCTGACGTATTTTGTTCGTGACTGGGGTAACAAAATTGTTCAACACTGTACTACAATATAAAGATGCAACGAGACAACGATTGCGTAAAAATACCTGTACGTGTTAAAAGGTTTGATTAATACTGACGTAAATGACGACAGGATAATTGGAAAACAAAATTCAATGTCATTTTGAAATTACAGAGTTCATATCATATTGTACGTTGCCATTTCGAATATATTTTGGGGGTAGCTTAACTGTTTGGCAGTAAATTTCTTAACAGCAAAGACAACCAATAAGAATTTGTCAGATTTTTTCAAGAAGTCCAAATCAAATCAAACTTTGTTAGCTGGTATTTTGCGATGGATATTAAAAATTCTTGGTTTGCAAGCCATGGTTTGCATATGATTAAATGATAGAAGTAAATGTTTTGGGCTGGCATAAAGATTAGCCGAAATTGGACCCGGAATCAGGCCTACGTCTCTTATTTTTGCGGTAAAGAATGAAGAAGTGAATATTTTTAGCTTTGCAAAATGTATTCGTCTTGCCATAACCAGGAGCGTACTTCTTTGTACTCCTCAAAATAGTTACTACTGTTAAATAAATGATTCAACAGTATAATAAATATTCCATAAGAGTAAGACATTAGACATGATTATAACTGAACTTGGTTGACTATATTCTGCCAACCATTATAATTATTCCTAACCTTTTCTCAATTTAATATATTTCAGGTGCAATTTCTAATCGGTGCCGTATACACTTGAGTACAATTATCTAATTGAAATTCGAAATATAACTAGACATTCGTGATTTAATCACTTTTTTATTTAAATCAGTTTAATTGAATCTGAAATAATTACGATTATTTAATATTTACTCATCACTCGTAATTGTAAACAATGTGTTTGACTATAGGAATGAGCATCAGCGTAATCTGAAATACATTTCTAGAAATAATATGGAACAAGGCTTGGACTCATAGTTTTAAACAATGAGATTTAATTAAAAAAATGGAAACTAAATTGTTACCTGTTTATCAGTGATATTGCTGGGTACGCCTTCTGGTAGTTTGCCTCTAAGAAGTTCAATATCGGCTCTGTCGATTCCTGTGCGCTGTAAGGCTTCTTCTAAATCGAATCCTAAATCAAAGCCCCGCATAGCGATCCTGAAATTCAATTAAAAAATATAATTAGTAATAAATGTAGCAAGAGCCGGAATCATCTTAAAAGAGTGTCATTCACTCATATGTTGACTCATCTACAATCTCTAGAACTATAAAAATATATTTAAGACAGTAGAACGAAACATCAGAAAAGTGCCCTACTAGAAATGCTCTGCCAGTAACTGAGAATTATAATTCAATTAATCGCAGACCGTACACAATTATAAAGTACACTCAGACTGGAGAATACCTTTCGAGTTATGCCAACTTTTTAATAGACTTACGCAATGAAATTGTATTAAAAGTGGATTGATTTTCATAACAATGGACAGAATTTCTCTGAATAATGGATTTTAGGAAATTATTCTTAATTTGATTGCGAAACTAGTGGTTGAGAAAAAGTATGACCAAATAAAGTAAAAATTAAGTCCTTTGTTTGAGTACGAAGTTAAGGCGGTTTTTCAATTTTAAAATTTAAAATATATTCAAAAATAAATAAATATTACTCAGGACAATTAAAGCGGTTCACTCAATACAGGCGATTTTTAAAGGGACCAAGAGATGGGTATCGTTTTAGGTCAACTATAAAGCTCCTAGTTCTACATGAACTGTCGAACCATGATGAGGACGAATAAGTTGTCAGCTGAGCTTAACTAAGATGCTTAACTTAGATGAATGGGTTATGAGGAAGCTTAACTTAGGCGATTTCTTATAGCTATAAAAAATTTTTGTGGTTAGGAAGTGAAGGTTATTCTTGCTCTGAATATCAGACTTGCAATGGTACACAGCAATTGGACTTCTGACCAAAAATCTCCCCTGTAATGCTGAGAATTTGGCCTCGAACGTTACATTACACGCTCGAGCGTAGTTCCCCGCACAGTTCCATTTTTTATTTAATTTAACCATCTTTTTCCATCAAGTTATCTGCTAAGAACTCCACTATTCTCTCCCCTAGGTGTGATAGTTGCCTCGCCCTCTTTTAATGGGCGAAGAAAGTGACGTAAGCGTCTTCCGGGAGCCACGGACAAAACAGGTAATCAGGAGACCGTGGTTTTCCAATTGTGGTTTTCCAATTCTGTGCAGGTAAGACTGAAAACACTCGTCCCTCTGCTCTATGCTCTCGATTGCACTATAGCCTCAGTTGCGCGATAAGTTGCGTTGTCCATCTGCTTTGTGCTTTGTTTGTACACTCTTCCTGCAACAAAGCGACAGTTTTTCCTCTCTCTGTTTTGGTGAAGTAGCATCTCTACCTTCTTTACCCTTAAGAGGTCGATTCTTCTTTATTGTTTAGCTAGAAGGGGAACTAGAAGCCTGTAAATCAAATATGACTTTCACACAGATTATAAGGGTTATACTATAACTTTTGGTTGGTTTGACAAGAGACATGTGAAGATTTTTAAACAGTGTGGTAATATTAAGGATCATCCAAATAGCGTTCTTAAGACAGCGATCACTAAAAGCCAACATCATGTCTTCTGTAGCTTATTTGAGACAAGGCCGACACAAAGTCAATGATATACGAGATAGAAACTGCTGAACAAAAGAGTTGGAATAAAAAGGATATGATTTCTTTAAGATGCATGGGGTCTTTCAAAAGGAGCAAATTGTCTTAATTAAGCCTAATTTCATAGTCTCTTTGGACAAGAGTTGAGATTTCATTACATAACATCGTGATGAGTACTTGACATGGAGGATTTTGTTTCAACTTTTAAACAAGTAGATACGGCAGCTAGGTTTTCCTGACGCTGTTAGGGACAACGCCACCCTGGATGTGGTAGTTCATTAAGATGCGCTATTCGTACGGATGGGGTACCAGCTATCCATGGTACCTGAATATACCTCTAGGGTTGAAATTAGTGGAATGAGTCACAAGGACACGCCAAACGGTAGTATCTGGCCAGCTCAGTCGCTATGCTTCGAGCTAAGATTCTAGTTCTAGTGTTTTAACTAAGCTAAGTATTGTGTGAGCGTCAAAATGACTGGGATAGTAACTTAAACCCAGCACGAGGGGATGAGGTTCTTTCAGTCAGATCTGCAGCACTGCAGGTGTGTATGACATATGTCAAAATCATGAATTCGTAACCAATTTGTGTAAGCCTTAACCTTAACCAATTTTGATTTACGCTAGCCCAATTAGGCTTATAATCGATTGGAAATTGCTCCAGATTTCAAATGTAACAAATTTTTCAGTAATGAAGCTAATTTTTTTTCATTTCTCGATAATCAAAATTTCTCTGTGTACAGTAAGACCGATCCTGGCAAATGCCTTGAAACTCAATTATATCAATTGAAGCTGACTGTGTGTTGTACATGTTTATGTCATCATCGGTCTATATTTCTATGGAAATGCGGGAGCAGATACGGTACCCCCAACCCAATGAATCTTTTATTTTCCGAACCTCAATGGAATTAACATCGAAAGCATTTGATTCCAACAGAATGACACTGCGTGCCACACGGCCACCGAAAAAATCGACTTATTAACGAAATTTAACGAAGACAACAGTATTTCACGAATGGTGCATTTAATTAACTTCCAAGATCATGCGATTCGACGTCTCTGGATTATTTCCTATGAAGTCCTTCGCTTATGCTTGCAAGCCAACAACATTGAAAGCATCGGGCAATAATATTTGACGTGTCGTTGACGAAATAAGATCAACTGCATGAGAAAAAGTGGTCGAAAATTGGTTTGATCGAATGTGCCTGGTTGTGTTGACAATTTATCAGAAATCATTATTACATGGCATTGAAGAAAATTTCACTAAAAAATTATTTAATTAAATTTCAATACAAAAAAATTAAATAAGATATCTTATTTTAACTTTAAGTTGTCAGGCTCTCAAACAAAACACTTTGTAGTGCGATAAGAATGTTATTGCAAGAATCTGGACTAATACAGAATACAGACTAATAGTACACTCGCAAGAGCGAGAGAATATTTGTATAACTGTTTATCCCACGATTGTTTTATGCAATTACCGAAGTGAATAAAGATTAAATTACTGACTAGTGAGCCTGGAGATTATATGGTGACAGAATTTCACGGCGTAGAGTAGAGTACAGTAAAGTCCCCGGCAAAAGTGTACATTTACGGTCGCTTCTATGAATTTCCATCGAGTAAATGAAAAACGTTAATTAATCAACTAATGGCCAAACTTTATAAAATTGGTTTCCTTAGAACTGCTGAACGTTAATATAGAATTTGTATTTGAAAGGAGACAACGACCGTAAACATCAGTAAACAGCGTCCGTATCAGCTACAAAGTAAAAAAAAGGGGTCAAGTGTTGGATTGTATAACATATAGTCTGGATGCGAGCCCGATAGCAAAAATGTGGTCTCTAAGAAGGGAAAAAAATATTTGCTGAGGTTTTACTGGGAATACACACTGGAATCAAAGCTAAATTCAATAAAAAGATGTCAGGTGATAATTCTTAAAAACGGCGGCTAGATTTAATATTATTATAGTCGCGAAAATATATTACAATTTAGTTAAAAACGTAAATTTAATTGAAATGATTGGTAAATTTAACTTTCAACGCATTTTTGGAGATACGTTTTTGGTTAAAAACACTTTAAGGAAGAGCAATGAATCGTTTGGGTATTGCTGTAAATCCTTTTTGTTTTGAGGTTGTCCTGTTAAAGTAAAACCTGTTTTTAAAGCTGAATACTAGGAAAATTCCATCATATCAGCACAAATATAAGTACAATGCCGTGAAAGTGAGAGTCTATCACTTTCTTTTCTAGCTGGTTGCAATATTCTTTCACATGTAGGCGTCTTTAAGTGTTGCTTCTAGCTCTTATCCAGGCCAAGGGCATTGCAAATCACAATTATCATATTAAGAATCGAATTGATAAGTATATAGACTTTCAAGCTACAAATATTTCCATGAAATTGATCACGATTACAATCAAACAAGAAAACCTCAAGAATATGCATGTGAAAATGTGTATGCGTTTCATATGTCGTTAGCAAACTCCCAAGTTATTTCTTAACTCTTTCTGCTAGTCGAACAGATGACCGGCACGGTCTTATGCTGGTTTTTGCTATGAATTTCGTCTACCGGCAGTTGTGCATATGCTCATAATTGCTGGAGAAAGTAGTAAATTTTATAACAACATACAGGTTTGTTTGTCGCTATGAGCAACAAAATAAACCAAATAGTACCGACAATATGTGTAGCGTAGACAAAAATGAATAGGAACTGAATGCTGCGACGTATGATGTCTGCAAGACTTATTCAAAACCATCACTCTTCCGCATATTTTCGCACTTTCATATTGAGAATAAATGCAATCACACATTTTTTGTATCGTCAACATAATTTATAATGCAAAACAAAAGGTAGCCTGTTATTTAATATGAAAAATGCTTTCAACTAATTTTTGGGTGAAAGTAAAATTTGTCAAAATAAATGTAAAATCGAAGCACAGATACACTTACACAATCTACGAGCTTTTGATAAAGATCAATTTCTATTTGTGGGTTTTCTTAAAAAAAATTAAGAAAAAGATTGTGCTAGGCAATATATCTCAGATACTAGTGATGATGCGTCGAAAGGTTCTCAGCCTAGCATATGACAAATAGAGCCTTTTTTTTCAGAACGAATTCGTTATTTTCGTCACTACTATCGAAAGTGAAACCGATTTTACTACCGTAGGTCGTCGCGATCATCAAGTTTAATCCGCGGTCGCCAGTGAACTAAAGAAGAATCGTCAAGTGTTACCTGTCGTACCTTAAGGCTGGCTTTAATTTACCTTTCATTTGGTTGGGAGCGTGAGATATCAATATGTAGTAGCACCTCGCATGGATCGTTACTTGGTGCAACGAATCGTTAAATGGCTCACACGATCAAGTGATGCATAGTAAATTTAGACATTTTGATATATCCGCGATAAGATAGATACGGACAAATAAACTCGTATGTAGGTATTCAAATGAATAAATACCTCATTTGTTCAGAAAATATGTGATATGAAAGATTGTTTTGTAACTAGAATGAGACTTTTTTCCCCCGGAATCGCTTGAAAAATTTGAGTATGAACTAGAAATTAGAACGTTTAACACACAGTATCATTGCAGTCTTTTTTCTGAGGTTGATGATTCGCGAAGATACAAAGTTGGTATAACTTATCTATTCCGAAAGAGGAACTTTCTGCATTTGTTAGTTCAGCTTTTAGCGGACTGCCAACAAAGATTCAAATTTCGTATACGAGTAATCAAGTCACACTTATTACAAATTGGGGGTTGATAATTGATCCAATTGTCATTATCGATGGTACTACCATAGTTCACCTGAGTTCAGATCTGATAACACGATCTTTGATAAGTCTCTTAAGTTTGAAATTTGCAATATTTACGCTATTGTCACAATAACTTCAATATTGTTAAACCGTCTCAATACTTTCTAGGGTACTTTTTAAAATGGTGACCATATCTATAAAGTGTCTCTAGCATAGATGTCAATTTCTATCTCCTAGCACCTTCCAGTAAGACTATCACTATTCTGGTCCAAAAATATGGTTGAAAATTGCATGTCTGACTAAGATGATGATACTGAGATAAATAAACTAAGTTCAGAACTATGTCCAGATAGTTCAGTTACTAGAGTACTAGCTCGCTATACTGAATTTCTTGGGGTGTATTATCATTATTGGCAGCAAATTTTAGGTTCTATTTTAGCTATTCTGGTGCCTCACTAGCCGAGCATCCAGTTTTAATAAACATATTTGAGAGAAATAGTTAATCCTATATATGGCCCTTGTATTTTCGTTTTGAAATAAGGTCACTAAGACAAGTTATGGGATGAAGGTATCAAGCACGAGCTGGCCAGAGCTATTAATCCTGGAATGTAAGCTGAGTGTGCAGAATGGGAATTTATCGAGCAACTGTATGAAAAAAGTGACATGGCGGTAACTGTCCCTGAAAGAACTGAAGTCTTCGCATTTCAGTTCTCTCCAATACAGAAATAAGGAATCGATGCTGTCCATGAAATTCATTAAAGTGGCTCTCGCTACTCTCGCTACTCTCTCTGTCGGCGAACATGGTTAGTAGCAGTAAACAAAGCATTGGTAAATGAGAACAGAAGATGAGCTGAGATTATAGCAAAGTGATGAAGTCCTCGCGAAAAGGCGCTTCTGATGCACTAACGTAGCCTGACTATGTTCATAGCTGTCCAAAAATACAAAAGATGCATCCAAATGAACACCACATTGAGACTATCCTAAAGGTGGTTTTATTTAAGCATTTTCGCTGCAAACCTGAAAACAATTGAACACAATGATAGATAGATAGAATAGACTATCTGGTGGACATCATTTCTGAAAAAAAAAAACAGCAGCCCCCAAGGAAACTAATACATTAAACGAGTAGTTTCGCGTCATACCTTTAAAAGCGGGAACTCTTTGTGTGTTGTTAAGGCAATAATATTCAAAAGACACGCTACACAACCACGCATATTATGCACTATAAAAACGATACTTCACGACAACTGCTTCAGGCTGCACTGATAATGGCTCTGGTGATCTGATGCACATCTTCATAAGAAATTAAGCACGTCCTGGTGGACCCGCAATACCCAAGAATTTGTTGGTTGCATCAATCACCAGTTGAAAATCAATTAGTAAGTTAGTTAAAAATTTCTAATCTTAATTAAAATAAAAAAAAGGTAACACACCAAAGTTTATCATGAAAAATAGATCGAAATGTCTTGATTTCGCTCCAATCATAACGGAGAAATTGTAGTCAGGATCGCACTCGATTGACTCCTACTCTCAAATAGGATTCACATGTTCAGGGAAACAAAGCGAGAAGACCCGTTTGTCTTTACCAAGATCTAAAGAAAACAAATTAGAAACAAACGCTGATAAAAAAAGATATAAGTTAAAACTCCGAAAACCAACTAAGACTGCTAACCCAAACTAAATCGAAGTGATATCAGCAAAGGAGTGAGGTACATCTCAAAAAAAAAAAAAAACAGGTTGAAAGTTTCACAGGAAATATTGTCTACTCACTGACATCAAACAGATTGAAATAAAAGGACACAAAGCTGGAATATGTAAAGAACAACCTTCGATAGTTGCTGAAAGTAATTCAACTCACAAGGTGAGAACCGAATAGGAGGGACTACAAGCGACATCTGAAAATTTTCAAAGCAACCGACAGAAAAGTGGAAAGCAAATGAAAAGTCTCATTTACTTTCTTTCCACTTTATCGCAGTTGGAAGTATCTTCTAAAGTAAAATTAGGGAAGGCAACGTGTGACATTTAGATTGCGTGGTGTCCTGAAACTGAAATCAGACAGGCACACGAAGCTCTATATGAAGGGCGGACCATGGATAATTATAAGCCATGAAAGACCTAGAAGTAGTAAGGGACCATTTTCTGGAGTCATTAAATCAGAAAAATAAAACAAGGCATTTTTTATCATTGTAAGAAAAACTGAACCTTACCTTTGCCTTCCAGTAAAACAAAGTTATAAGCGTTCAAAGGTTCTGTATGCGCCTTCAAATCATATAAATCGTCAGGAACTTTCTAACTGGATACACAGCTAGCACAAAGCAAAGTATACCTGATCTTTAAATATAATGCCCAACTCTCTGAAAACCCTGGAAAACCTGGTAAATAGATACAAAGAATGTATGTTGAAACTCGCGAGATTTTCCCCCAAAAATGTACAGAACCTGCCAATATACACAACATCGACTTCGCAACACAAAGCGATGATGGCACTGTATCAGCCTGTTCGATATTATAGGAGCTTGTAGAATGCAAAAGGGGAAGGTATAGTAACAATATTAAGGCATGGAACAGCTCTATATCTAATCGAATGACTGTTGCAACTACTAGGGCAGCATTGTTTCTACGTTAGCAAGGGTACTCACAGTGTACCAAATGGTTACATACCTGAACAAAACAAGATTCGGAATGAAAGAGTCCACTGACATAACACATAACACTGATAATCGAAAATATTAAGGAAACTTCGAGTATGTCGGGTCTGAAGCAGATGGTTCTCTCACTCAATATCAACGAAATGGAGTTCATGTACAAAGTATTTTACTTTTATTTATTAATTTAGGCAAGTTAAAGGAAGAAAACATACTTTTATGGACCTAAAGATCAATAGGAATGGAAGCAAATAGAGAATTTATCACTACTTGCACAAACTCAATTACTTTTTGCTGAATTTCTATGAAAAATGGCATTCCATCAATGATCTTGGCAGGAAATAGGAAACCGACCAAGCTCTTTATAAAAAAATTGTGAAGGACAATCACATGTGGATTCTTGGACTTCTAGCAGCACAAGGCTTCGGCAATACATCCCCTACTAACCAGTGTACCCTTAGAGCCGTTTGACAAATTAAACTAGAATATGTCAATTTTTTTCGATGAGAAAACTTGAAGGATACCTCTTCCAGCGAAAAGGATAGTGGGATATTAATTAATATTAATACAGTTCGAACTTAATGAACATCAACATCAACAATTCGTCCGGAAAGACTTCCACCTTCAGGCTACATCCATTCTATGAAAGAAATGTATGTATCACGCTCCTCTCTTATTAAAAATATGCAAAAATCTCTAAACGTATCTTCAAAATTTTCCTAGTGAATGACTTTGGTAAGTTCCTTGAGTTCGTAGTTTGGTATTTTCTCTATTTCCTTCGTCCCTTATAGTATCTCCGGTCTAGATGTATGATTTCATGTTCAAATGTAGAATCATGAACCGTGTTCCATCTTCCCCGGTATGTTGACCCTGTAAGGGAGGTTTGTTTCTGTTTCTGACGTTTGTTCTTAACTGACGGTCGTAAGTGATGCGTGAAATGAACATGAGCACTATCTCCTTAGAAGCTTTTGTCCTAGTCATATGAAAGCATACCATTTGATTCATTTTTTCTACTAATTGTTTTGAGATTCTATTTGGAAGGCCAAAATCCTGCTGATCCGTAGTGCACTATTGGTATTGGTCAATGACTTTTTATTGGGTGGCAGTATGCGCATTTCTAGCTTAGGTTTATCGGTATATAAACAGTAAGAAATATGTCGAAATATATTTGTATGGAATCAGCTCATGGATAATCTTCAGCTGACCAGGAGTGAGTGAAATACGAATTGAAATTAGTATTGCTGATCCGTAGTACGCTATTGCGGTTAAGCCTGTTATTTAGATCCAATGGCAATTTTGAGTTTAAAGGATTAAATTGTTCTCATCAGTGTTTTCATTGCAAGGGATATTTGCCTGGCGAAACTCCAGGCAAGAATCAAAACATACCCACTACATTGCCCATTAGCTTTCTTAGTCATGTAGAAATAAGTATCACTATGTCTTCTATAGTGTAACATCCTCCCATTTATACAAGCCCCACTGGGAATCGCTTGTACCTAAAATTTTCACAAGGTTCTTGGTGCTCTGTACGTTTGAGCTAGCTCTTCTCATGAGCGATAAGCTTCCCGTAATCCTGATTTCTATGCAATTGGATTGTTTGGTGTCTAGCAAAGAGAGTGTTGTGTATCCCAAGCGCACCTATCATACATTGAAATATCCCCTTACGGCTGTTAAACAGGCCACTCATCATACTTTCATCAAATGTGACCTGGACTACGGAAAGGTACCTATGGTTAGAAATAAAGTTTTTGAGAAAACAGTTGTTAAAGATAACAAGTCGTGTGCATGCGTCACGTTAGTATTTGCGCTTCTACCTCTTCTTTTCGTCTTACCCTTGGCTCTCCACCTCTCTTTAGAGAGATGGATTGGATTGGACGGAATGGATTGAGAAGAGGTATTTAAAGCAGTGGAGAAACAGATGGAGATGATGATGGTGGTGAAGATTACGAAGATCAAGGTGCAGGTCTCAAGGTCTCAGCCTGGAAAGGTAGTGGTATGTCTACAATAATTTGAGAGATTTGGTTCACGACAAAGTAAAAACTGACTCAATTGCACCTCTACCAACCCAGAAAATACCTCAAAAATGGAATGTAGCATCAACATCAACAAAGAAAACATCCAAGTCAACGAAGGAAGTTGAAACATCCAAAAACAAAAAAAAGAACAATCAAAAATAAACGCAACATCCGCGCCCAAAAAAAATTATTATGAACCAAATGAAGATTTGAAAAAAAAAAATAAAAACAAAGAGGAAACATCGAAAAAGTCCAAAGGAAAAAAAAAGAAATGTAGAAACTATTTTTCTCTCTCGCATTTATGTAATTTCTGTTGGGCTTGTGTAATTTGTTACAAAGATAATAAAAATAGGAATTTATGGTGTGTTTAGTGGAAAAGGCTGTTCAATTATCAATTTCTACAAATTTTCATAAAAAACATCGATTTTTCCGACCACAGGTGCGAAAGATCAAAAACAACCATTTTTGATCTATTTATTCATTATTCATTTTGAACTTTAAGGAAAAAGTTTCAAACGTAGGAGTATGCGGTTTGTTCCATTCAAAAATACGATCAATTTTTTATAAATTTCAATCAAAAAACAAATATTGATTCTTCCGGCCATACCATACTACCTTTCTATAGTCCAGGTCACATATAGTGTTTTCAATGTAGTGTGCCTACCGCCAAAAGATGTTAACTTCATTCTTTGTTATAGGTAATAGGGCAAATATTTAATATCCATGACTAATAGTAGCACTTCGATGCTGATGCAAAGTTGTTAATTTTTTCAAAACAAGCTTGTTTCAGTACCTCTGCTATTTCGCTTTCTAGCCTTGTCAGTTTACCTCCTTGCTTCAGTTAATGTTGCTGAAGTTCCATTTTGAAGCCAGTAGAAGAGTTGGGATGGCCATTGCAATTCAACAGCTATTTCAGAGACATTTCGATAGCTATAAGGAAGCCACTAGGCCTGTACTCGATGGACTTTAAATATCTTAACCTCGGCACAGTTTAATAAGAACGACTCAATCGTGGTTATGAGAAGTCCTTGACTTTTTGATTTAAAAGTAAGACGGTGCTGTAAAATTTTTGCTGGCAAAAAATCTTAAAGATCTTAAAGAGAAAAGCTCAAAACAGATGGTGATAACCTTTTGGTCTTATCGGGGAAACAAATTCTCTTTGAATTCATAATTGAATTTGCAAAAAGATAATAATTTTTCTGAAAATCCTGTGCTGTTCTTCATTGCATTCGAGTTATGCAATTCGCAATTATCGGCCTGCGTTTGAAGATAATCGAACCAAAGAAACAAGTGACACTGCTACCAACATGCAGTATGTTTCCCTCTTGAGCAAGCGCTTGTTCACGCATGCGTTATTTAACATCTAAGAATACCAAACAACTCTGTTTATGCACAATGCATCTAAATGAAATTTTAACATGTAGCTGAGCATGTATTTAAATGAATTTTTGACTTATGTTACCAAGAATTATAAAAACTAAGTTGAACCAATTGAGAAACGTAAGGCTTAGAGGAGATAATGGGCAAAGTTTACAGTTTATGTTTTGTTCAGCATTTATTTCATTGGTGTGACAGCCCGAATCAAGCATTTGCCGCTAGTTACATAGGGGGTCTATCGGTTTGGTCAGTTGTGGATTTAAGTGAAGTTCTTAATCTAATTATTGATATGACTCAAGATGTCAATTACATTAAATGCATGCAATTATCTAAAGACGACTTGTATTAAGAAAATTAACACCATATTTCAATATCAGATATTTGGAATCATTAAATTATTTAGAATTGTATAAACATACTAATTATTTGCAATTGATTGTACTTACTGCGAAAGTGAACAAACTTCATTGCGACTCATTGTATTGAGTATTGCACACCGCCATGTATGCTTGCCTAGTTGCAAATAAACTCACATGAATATATAACCTTGCAATGTAAACACTACAGTTACACCATTTGAATACAAAATTAATGTTTATGCAATACACGCGATTTATGAACTAAATTATTCGCAGGTGTAGTGAAAATTCACGCTATTCACTATCGTGACACTCGCAAGTACAGTCCCATATGTGGACTGTAATATTTCCCGTTGTGTTAAGTTCATTCGGATCACTGTTTCGCTTTCTATTTAATGTTAGAATATGTAAGGAGCAAATGGCCCGAGTAAGTGCAGCACACGAAAAACTGATTGTTTACGCTCTGTATGAATCAGATCATTGATTTTTTACTTGGTGGAGGTATGAGCATTTCTAGCTAAGGATTATCCATGAATAGGGATGAAGAGTAAGATATATCTCGAGATATATTTGTGTGGAGTCCGCTAGCAGATGCAAACGGAGATGCGGCGGACAAATATCGAAATCACTACGAGCATCAATGGCCATGCAGCAAAATGCATGGATAAACTTCAGCTGACCAGGAGTGAGTGAAATATGAATTGAATTTAGTAAAGCTTCGCATTAGAATACAACACAAGGCGGCATGTATCTCGCATTTCGCTTTGTGGTGAAGCTTTTTTCGGGTGGTTTGAGACTTGGTTAATATTTCGTAGAATTGGCCTTGGTGCGTCAGATGAAATTCCCGAAATTCGAATTGATTCAATTGCACCAGTGCTGCCCAAAATTTAGTAGATTAATCGAAATCGGGATAAATTATTTATTCTTGAGTAGAAAATATAAATACAAATAAGCAATACAGTAGAACCTCTATAAGCCGAACATCAAGGGAGACGCCAAAAAATTAGAGTTACAGAGTTTTTCGACCTCTATAACTCGAGGTAAAATAAATAAAAATTCAAGTTGCAGAGGAGACACACATATTTTTATTTATTATAAATTTATTATTACTATAATTATATATTATTATATATAATTTATAATATTATAAATTATTATTACTATTATATATATAGATAATTCGGTTGTTCTCTATCTATAGCATTGTCTGAGGTATAAAGAGCAGTAAATTCTTGTTCTTCTGAGTTGCTGGTTTGCTCTATAAACGTCCGTATAGTATTCAATGCGGTTCTTGCCTCTTTGATGAAATCCCATGGAGCGCATGTAGTATTATTCGCGTCTTCCATGTAATCTAAATCATTAGTATCGGTTTTTATCCAACATATTCCTGACAACTTCTTTTCGATATAATGACTTGGAAGTTTTTAATGATACCTTGATCCATTGTCTATAATTTTGATGTGGTATTGGCGGGCAGGTATTGGATTTTTCATTTTTGGAATATCATTATGGGCTATACAATTATCAAGGAATAACAAGATTTTTTTTTTATTTCTTTGGCCATTTTCCTATCAATATTCATGAGCCAGTCTTTGAAAATTCCAGAAGTCATCCATGCTTTTGTATTTGTTTTATATTGCAAAAGTAGTCATTTCCATCTTGGAAAACAACGAGGTTTTTTAAATTTGCCGATGATCAATGATGAAAATTTTTCAGTGTCCGACATGTTTGCTGCTAGCAGATTTGTCAAACGTTTCTTGCTATGCTTCCCACCAAGGCATTTATCATTTTTAAAAGTTAGAGTTTTATTAGAAGACATTTAAAAAACAGCCCTGTTTCGTCAGCATTAAAGATATTGTCAGGTTCGTAACCATGTAACAAATCTTGCAATTTATTTTTCCATTTGTTACAGGTTTCAATGTTGACAATTACACTTTCCCCACAAATTTTTTAAAAACAAAACAAGTTCTTGTCTTCTTTGAACATTTCTAGCCATCCATTACTGGCCCTGAAATTAGCGAGTCCCAATGATTTAGAGTATATTTCGGCTGATATTTTGGCTCCGACATTGCTCAAATCATTTAAGTAAGCACTCCTCCAAGCTCAAACTACTTCTGACAATATTTTACTCGAAAACAAATGACTTGCTTTGCGAAAATTCAAATGAAATCAAAACTAATAAAATGAAACACTTAACACCAAGCAAGCAAACACGTGTTAACGTGAGCCATAAAATTGCTTGGGTCCGCCGGGCCTTGCTTAGTTGGTTTCGAGGACGCGTTTTGGCTTTATACAGCCATTTTCAGCTCGTTCTATGGCTGTATACAGCCGAAACGCGTCCTCGAAACCAACCAAGCAAGGCCCGGCGGACCCAAGCAACACAGTATTAATTTTGGCCTGCGGCAACAATCAAACGAACTCCTAAATTGCTTTCTAAGAAACAATGGTGTACTTACACTGTCTGCGAATTCTTAAAGTCGGTAACTTATTTTTATTCGAACTATAGAGGTAATGAGTCTTAAATAATCGATTTGTAAAAGTCGTAAAATAAAACATTGCTATGTTCGAGATATCGAAATAATAATTAATTTTTTGAGTTATGGAGGGAAAGTATGTACCAAAATGGCTTGGAGGGACTCATTGATTATTTCGACTAATAGAGGGTTGAGATTGTGAGTAATGGAGATTTCCAACTTATCGAGGTTCGACTTAACGAGGTTCTACTGTACATCGATGAATAAAACTTGATAATTCGGGACGTTTTTTTGATATTTTTCTATAAAGCATGGGTTGCTATAAATTATAATTTATGGAAGTTGCTACAGTAGATTGTGCTTGAAGAATAATAACGATATCTCGTTGCGAATTCCAGCCAAAACAAGCGAACGTATACTGACGGAAATTTTAGAAAAGTATCCGACCATATAGTTCAAAACCTGATGGTTTTGCGTATCCTAACTGGAAACTTCTTGAAATTGAAGTTTGTCAGAGAGTGGACAATTGCTATGTGGAAACCATCCAGAAGAATCGTCACATTGAGAGCCCTCCACGTCACCAAGACTAAGTGCTACCAAAAGCACAGCAATTTCAAAATATGGCTTTGGGTTGACTCCCGCGTAGTACGAACGACAGCTCCCTAGAGGGTAGACCAGCTACCAAGGAATACCATAGGGATTTCGTCATAACGCATGATGTTGTGCGGTGCGTTAATGTGGAGTTGTGATCAGCAACAAATTGCCATCTCCATCACGACAATCTTCCTTCTTATTTCTTCTCATAATTTACCACTTTATAGTGAAAAATAAGATCCATGTGGTTCAGCAGGTTCTCTTTTGTTTTTTTTAATTTCTTCTAGAACTCAACGGCAGAGTGTGAAGATAAGCTTGCAAGGACGGTCAATCTAGGCTCCATTTAAAAAGCGGCCTTGTCAGAGTGTCATCGCTGAAAAAATGGTAAGACGGCTTGGACAAGTGCATTGTCCCACGTAATAGGTTCATAGCCTACATTACCCACCTGAAACTTCCTCTGCTCTTGCCTGGTGGTTCCATCATACTACAGAAATTCTTTCTCCGGATGGAGCGAGCAGTAGGCAAAAGAGCCTTTCACCGCTTCTTCATCCCTAATGCTTTGTGACGCTAATACAATGTGCCATTTTCAAAAGTTAGTTTCCGAGAGAAGCCAAGGAACGCTCAAAGAAACCAAGCTCAAGGAAACCAAGAAAACCAAAGAGGCTTTTTTGAGGGTGATTAGATTTCTAAAGTCACAGCTATGTCAGTTTTTTACTCCCTGGACAAGGTTGCATACTTTTCTAACCCATTGTGGCTACTCCTCTCTCAGTGGAAACGCAAGTAAGTTGGGGCATTTTCCCCAAAAATAACCAAACCTCAAGAGTTTTGGATAGCTAAGTGGTATTCGAACGGAAGGATTTAATTTCATGCGATTCAGTAGGAATTTGTTGCGATACATCAGAATTTTGTTGGATTAAGTGAAGAAGGATTCAATAGCTAATACCGTCTATAAACAAGACATTCAATGATTTTGAAATATTTCATGTGTGTAACGTGCTAACGCAATTTGGTATCATTTTGTATCCAAATGTGCGAAGCGTCGGAAAAGGTTGGGGGATTCCCTTTATATGATTCGAAGAAAAACCGACGGCTCGGCAGGTTTCTTTTGTTGTTCTCAAAATAGGTGAAAGAGACGTTAATCTTCCGGTTGCGCAATGCATCGTAATGAAGTTTTAAATGAGGGAGGGTCAGCTGAAATTCGGGAACGATTGTGTACAAAGTTTGGGGAGAACTACTTTTCATGGTAGCAAATCAAGGCTTGGTGTGCTGAATAAGAAAGAAGGGCGTGAAAAAGTGGAAAATGTGAGTTACCGAAGACGTCCCAGCTGCATCATTACGCCTGACAACCTTGCAGCTGTTCGCGAACTTATTGAAGGAATGGGAATCAGTATTGAAAGTGTACACACCAGTGTCCGAGGCCACATTTAATTTTGAAAAATTTCAACGAGGTGGATTGCACGCCTGCATACCTTAGAATAAAAATGCGAGAATTGAAGTTTGTTAGAGACTTCTTGCTCGTTTTAAAGAAGAAGTGAAGGGTTTCTTGCAACGGATTGTGCGAGAAAACCTGGGTTGACCACTACGCTCCCAAATCGAAAAGGGCTAGTATGGAGGGGAGCAAAAATGGGTAGCCAGGAACATCAAAAGCCAAAATATGTTTGTCAGCCGGGAAAGTTATGTCACCGTGCTTTTTGGGAGTTTTAAGTAGATTTAATTATTGATTTTCTTCACTATGGTGGTTTTCTTGACCAGGTTCAAGTCTCATATTAGTCAAAATGATGCTGTCAGCCCATCTGAGACACCTTGCTTCTGCATGACAATGCAAGACCCCACCCTGCCGCGCTGACAACCTAAAAATTGGCTGATATGCGTTTGAACACCCTCTGACTGCGCTTGAACAGGCTCCCTACAGCCCCGACGGTTCACCATGTGAGTTCCATATGTTTGGGCCTTTCAAGGGGGCACCTAAACGAGAGTGTTTTGTATGGATACATATCCGAAGTCATTCTTCGAAAACGGCATGGAATACCTACCTCTTCGATGGAAAAATGCATTAGTAAGTAGTAAAACTCCGCTGAAAAATAAGTATAAAGTGTTTTTTTGGTAAATGTTGAATTTATTCATGAATTTATTTTTAGAAAAGACTATTTTATAATTGAATGCCCCTCCTAGAAGCATTGGCAAAGTCCTGCCATGGTTTCCGTGCAGTTTCTCGCGCCGGAATGACTTGGACGCACCGCTTAGTACCTTATTGGGTAGCCTTGATTCGGCTATTATCATTGTAATTTTGTGTAAATTGCGTAAAAATCGGTGTAAAAATTATACAGCACTTATGTAATAATAATGGCGATAAATTGTAACGACATCATTTCTAAAATCTATCTTACGTAGTGACATAAGTTAATAGGCTGTATTTTATTGAATATTATAATTGACTGTAATCATCCGTTTTGCCCTGCTCAACGATGAATCGGATGTCTTACTTGAACTTTAGTGTTTCGCAGAAGTTATACTAAAATGTTAGAAGCACATGTTACAATGCGAAATTTCGATTTAAAATACAGAGATGAATAAGTTATACAAAGAATCCGACTTTAACGAAAGAAAAATGTTAAAGAGAAAGACTAAGTAACAGCGCCTGAATTATGTATGGGAAAATAGCTCAGTTTCTAAAACATAATCTTGTAACAATATACTAGCACTGCGTTTTCAATATTTATTTTAAAAGTTCCTTATTGATTTCAATTAATTTGAAATATTTAATAACATTTATCGCAAATGGAATGAAATGGCAAGCAATCAGTTGACTATAAAATATTAAACAAATGCAGAATAAAGGAATCATTTTTCTGTGACTGTACAAATTTTTGAATTAATTTTCCATTTTGTTTCGAAAGAGGAATAAATTGCCCGTCAGCAATTGCAACCAAATATTTCAGCTTATTGAGCGTAACATTTACACACGAAACAAAACAAACACATCATCGTTTCTTTGAACTCCATTCAAGTAAAATAGCACAGTCCTTACGTGTACTCGTCTATAAATATTCTATTTCAAAGGTAAAGGTGTTTTGCGTTACCGGGAAAGGTTAATAAAATGCTTTGGCTTGCATTTGATGAAATTTAAAAAAATGTTTTTTTTCCTTTATTTCGAATACGATGACATATTCTAGTGCACGTTGCTTGTACGTATCCATTGCAATTTGTCCGTTTCTATGAATGGTAAATGTTCAAACATTATGAGTAATTTAAAAATAAATTTATTTAAGCACATATTTATTTTAATGAGGCAAATTTCTGTTTTACTGTAAAATGACCAAGAAAGTATCAGAATTTGTATCGAATTTGTTCTAAAATCGGTGGATATGGCTACCGACATTTTGATGCTTCGTATAATTTTGAAGGCTCGATTTATGTTTATTTATACATTTTTTAGCCAGAAGGTGCAAGGTATAAGCGTAATCAAAACAAAAAGTTATATCTGGCCGTAGAGTTCCCCCTAGCGACTAAAAAAAAAAAATCAAATAAAATGTGTCAACGAAGATGGCCATGTAAGCTTCAAAATTCTATGATTAGTCCAGGTGGACATTTGAAAATTATACATAGGTGGTAATCGATTAAGTTTTGACTATAGAGCTTCTGCACGGAAATAATGAGAGCATTAACCTCTTTGAATCTGCATAAATTGCTTATTTATACAAAGTCTAATGTCATTAATAAATTATTCTTAGGCTTGAGTATTTTTTACATTCAATTAAATGTGTTAATTTATTTATTTTCATTGTAAAATCAAACTTTTCTTAATTAATGCAATTTAACAAAATCAAACCCAAGCTCAAAATGAAAATGACGATATTAATGTTGCTCTATTGGATTCATTAGAAATTTTTTATGTTAGGGTGCTCTTTGAACCCAGAATGATCTATTGCCAATTACAAATATCGTAAAGGTCCATAAGTTACACTGGAAAACGTCTTTGGTTGTTTCTGCTTTGTTAAAAAGACCCTTAAGATTTAAGAACAACACATTTCTCGAGAATTTTTGGAACTTTTCTTAAGCATAAATTAGAACTATGACCTTTCTTTATGGGAGGAAAAAGCTGTCTACATTTATGAACCACAGAATTTTAGACGTGATTCCGAATCTCAGATGTTTCTAATAAACCCACTCAAAATCTCTTAGGTCCTTGCCTAAGATGTACCTTTATCCAACCATGTACCAACAAGAATCCTTTCTTCACCAGAAAGGAAGCGAGACAAAAATTGTCTTGTTAAAAACTTGCGCTAAAACATAGCGCTATATGAACTTACGCTATTGTTCTACGCCATAGAGAAGGTCAGACAGGATGGTGCTTATTAGAAGTCGTTTCCTTATGGCGGCGAGCTGGCTATCGGCTCAGTGAATTCTATTACATACACTCCCAATTCTTTTTATTCTGTAAAAAAACCTAGAATCGATCGATACTAGTATATGTCCATAAAGAGCAATCAGTACAGAAATTCAGATTTTACAGATTTGAAATATTAATTTTTTTTAATTTTTCTTAAACTGTTGCTGTTTACCGTGGAATATAATTTTGCCATACACTTTTCAGAAACGGGTGGGTTAAATGACCATCCCTAATTAGCAGAACTTGATTTCCTTTTGGTTTTTACAATCAATCCTTATAAAATATTGATGCCATTCTAAAAATAATGTAATAACAATTTATCCACTTTCTGGGCACTCATATAAAATATTTGGTTTATCTCTTCATTTGAAATGTTCTTTCATTTTTTTCGTTTGAAATTAAGTATGCGCGGCTGGAATTGCCTGCTCTAGTAATTGAATCATTGCCGCTCAGTTAAATTCTTCAAGGAATCTATTGTAGAAGACCCGCTTGTTCTGGGTTCTGCTACTATGCTGAGCGCAATCATTCTCTATTGGCTTAAATTTAAGACTGCTACCCGGCTAAGATGGTGATGATTCTTTTAGACTTTCTTTGCATTTGCTAACATACAAAAAGAAAACTCGTTAGCCAACTGAAAAAATATCATGTTGCATATACGATAACACAGAGCTGAATCATCCTGAAAAATAGCATCTGGGGTATCACTGCAAAGTAGCTCCACACCACTGTCTATGAATTCTCTATACTTTGCAGCGTTCACAGACCATTGGAAAGTAAGTTGTGCTCCAACGCCCCTGGTCGCAATTATTCTGCATACCTTAATTCTAAATAAAAGCTTTATTGTGAGGATAACACACTCATCTGAATTTCTTATGCCTTCTCTCCGTTGATTTCTAGCTGTTTCGTGAGGTCCCTTAAGGTGAAAATTGGACCTATCTTAAAAAGAAACTCATTTTCAGTCTTCAAGAGTCTAATTTTTATTTTCTAGTGTTCATTCTAAACCCTGTACTTTCATTGTTTCAGAGGATTTTGGCTGGCCTCCGTAAATATATGACCAGTTCGCTATGCCTTTGCTGAAGAGTCCGCACTATGAAATCTACTTTAGTTGTCCCTGCTACTACTTCTCTAATCGTTGGTTTGAAACGGTCTGGCAACGCTGGCCGGGTCAAATAGCGATTATCCCTGGAGATTGTAAATTCAGTTCTACCAGTATCACTTTTTCGGGCTAAACATCCTTTGTCGAAATCGTTCTCCAAAAATTCTTGCCAAGTTGACTTGTTGCAGCTCATCATCTGCAGAATTTCTTGGTTTGACATTTTACTCGCTTCATTTGACGTCACAATTCTCACGATTTATGGAATGACTCATAAAGATTTTTTCAAGAATTTCAAGGTGCGCGAATTTCTTTAATCTCTTGGTGCATATTGTGTTGATACCACGCTAGCTTCTGGTTATAGCCCTGACTTGATGTCACCTGTTTTGAACGAAAATTTTACCAGGCTTGTGAAATGCATCTGGGTAGGTTTCGACTATTTTTTAAATATTTTCAACCAGAAATTGATTGATTGATAACCAAAAAGATTGATTCATATTTTCCACAGAATGCCAGGAATGTTACTTTGTTAAGTCTATTGCAGCGAGATGTAGATGAGATCCTCGAAGTTCGCTAAGATATTTCTGGATAGATAGTATTTGGTAGCATCATTTCTACTATACAACATCGATTTCTTATCAAATCTTTGTTTCAGTCCATACGTTTCAGACATCCCATAAGGTAAGGGCCGTTTCGAAAGTTGTTAAACCCAAAAACTATGATTCTATCAAAAAAAACTTGCTCACCAGATCGAAAGTTTTATCAATTAAACCTTTTCCAAGTCCAAATGGCTATTTTTTCTTTAGCACTCTTATTCATTTTTAGCTCAGTTATTCGCCAGATGGCGACGTTTTTTTCATTGCGTCAATATCATTTTGTTTTCCCCAAGAATTGTATTTATTTTATGACTTTCAACCTTGTCCTTGCCCTAAGCTGCGATTATCAAGCTTCAATTTGGAGAGTTGTTTATAAAAAATTACACATTTGGAAATATCGGCAATCGAAAATTTCAAAAAACACTCCCGGATGGCTTCTGGCAGACAGAGACTGCATTTTTGTGTAAAAGCTTCGAGAAGTGTGCTCTTGTTTAACGCAAAAATGACTGAAACTCCGTCAACACATAAAATTCAACCTGTTTTGGTTGAATACCGTAAGATCGGGAGTTCGTTTGTGATAAGCCGAAATACAATAGTGTGAGACTGCAATACGGGAGCGCGACGAGAGTCTCGCAGCAAATGTCAAGCAGTTTTCGTAACATGCATTTGTATGTGACATCGTACAATGATTGCGATGCGTCGATGCGAGGCAGGAATTATTCGGAAAAAACGAAAATTCCTCGCAACGATGTGCGTGACGTTTGTCAAATGCAATATGGTGCTTAAATGAAATTTGAGATTCAAACGCCTTAATTAATTTTTAAGTACATTGGTTATTATGAATGAATTTTGAATGAAAATTTCATGCATCCTAGTTAAGGGTTTTATTTGCTAAACGAAGGAACATTCCAAATTCAAAACTTTAAAAAAATCAAAAACAATTTCCAGCAAATTTCATTTAAAATGTCACAAATTTGACATTTGTCATATGAACATTAATGTTGCTCGCATCGCGTGCATTGTAAATTGAATGCTTTGCGTGACGACGAGGGAGAATCGCATCGCGCTCATGTATCGCCGTCACGCAGTATTGTATTTCGGCCTGTAGTTGCTGGTGGCGTCACCGCTGTGCTCGGAGTAAACTTCACTCGTTTAGAAATAGAAATCATAGAAATAGCTCGTAGAAATCGTTTAAACACTAAAAAGTGCTTACCAACACACAGATACGACTACCATATATAGCAAATAAAGCGAGCATTACATTATAGAAAAATTGTAAGTTGAAGGAAGTGGGTGAAGGCAGAGGTCGCAATTGCTAGGATTCTAAGCTGAATATTTATAAAATAATTTTTTTTGGCTTAATAACGTATGTGAGTCATTGTGTTTGAATACAAAATTTAAGAGATTGTTAGGGATAAGCCTCCGCACTGTCATCTTTATGTTAAAAATCCAACAAGCTTTGCTTAGTAATACTAATGTTTGGAGTTGAATACTTTATTGAATC
Organism: Stratiomys singularior; assembly: GCA_954870665.1. Lineage (NCBI taxonomy): Eukaryota > Metazoa > Arthropoda > Insecta > Diptera > Stratiomyidae > Stratiomys > Stratiomys singularior. The sequence goes on along the minus strand of OX940878.1, from coordinate 156,627,922 downwards.
GGAGTCGAATACTGTTACGTTCGGAGTTTGTTCGAATTAATATTGCTTGTCAGTGATTATGGTGGCTAATGTCGAAGACAAAGTGTTAATCACCGCGCAATATCATAAAGAAATTATTTTCCAAATATGTAACATATATTATATATTATGCAAATATATTATACAAGTAAATACAATAAAGAATGTTCAAAGAATGGAGAACAATTTCGGTGTAGAAAATTGGAAGAGAAATGGAAAAGGAAGCCAGACCACATACGGCCTTAAGAACTTCTGAAGTGATATTTAAGGACTTCTATTTAAGGCCAGGATATTCACAAGATCCCAACCCAGTTGAAAATTTGTAGTGCATGTCAAACGACAGTGTATTTGGGCTATCTAAAAACAGACAAAAATTGATTCAGCGTTTAAAAATTCAGTGGAATTCAATTACTTTCAATTACATAAGAGAATTAGTACCAATTTTAAAAACAAAATTTGTTTGTATAGAAAGTAATTGAGATCATATGTCTTGCTAATACCATAACTTATAGCTAAAAGCTTTCTGTTGTAACTGAAAAATCTTAAAACTTAGTTTATGTTAATTATATATTATTACAAAAAAACAACAACAAGCTCCAGAGAGTTGTGTCCAGCTAGTCGATGAAATTCAATTGAAAATGAAATTAATTGGACGGGTTAACGCTCTGATGGGATTACTTCAAATTGATCTAGCTGAACTGCATTATCATCCATTACATTGACTAGGCTATGATATGAATTTCTTCTTCGATGAGCTTTTTGTTTTTGGAAGAGGAATCTATTATGGAGAGGGTCTTCTTACCAAAATAAATATTATTTTTTGTATTTATAAATAAGAGCGAATCTTTTGGGTTTATTTTCTCATTAAAAATTTGGTTGAGAAGATCTGAATTTCGCAGTCTAGATATTTATCACCAATCCTAAGTGTTTGCAGGATTAAAAACACCTCTCCTTATGATGAACTAATAAAGTTTATTTAGAAGGATAATTGATAATTTATACTTAATTTTTTCTTGAAAATTACCTCAAGGCAATCATTACAAAAACGTTATATGACTGAAAGTAAATATGATATTCTTGTGAGGCGTTTGTTTATATAATTACAAATTCAATCATTGCGGAAATCTTTCAAACGACTCACCTAATTCGTCGCTATTATTGTGCTTGTAACTACAGTCAAGAAATTTATTGACAGGAATTATGCAATAACATGATTGACTGGAATGGAATCTCAACAGTCTACTGCCCATGGAAGTTTACCACTCTTACTATCTCCCGAAGAATGCCTCTTTCCTTGTTGTATAGCATTTGCCTGCACCTCACCAATTACATGCGAATAAATAGTATGTTTTCACTATGCCTGTTTTTTTTGTTTTCTCTACGTATACATCGACAAGAATAAATACACAAAAGCGTAAGCGTATCAATGCCCGTGGTCATGTGTAAATTGCTAAGAGGATTATGTTGGCCAATGTAATGATAAAACCATTCCAAGTAATAAGCGAAAGGCTAGGAAGGTTAATTAGAGGCATAGCATGTTATGTTGATATTTCTTTCATGCTTAAATAATGTTAGATGTAAGCCCAATTTGTTTATTGGTTGACATGATAGTTGTGGTCGAACTATGCAAAGGGTTACGCTTGCAACCACATCAAACTTCACCTTGAAAACCACTTTTAACCAATGTCTTAACTACCACTGTATGACTTACACACATGGAAAGCTTTATGCCTTAAAAGGCTTGGAAATATACATAGATACTGATAGCAATACACTTGGAATGCGTGCTGATCATTTACTCGGAGCATAATTATTTGATTTTTATAACCATAGTGCAGAATCCAGCATATCAGGATACGTTAAGAAAACAAGCGAAAATAATAACAAAAAAAAAAAAAATAACTGTGCCTGAAATCAATAATCAATGGCGCAACAGTTTATTTTTGATAAAATGGGTTATAACGTGATTATACGTGATTGAACGTATAAAGCCACAATTTTGAGAACAAATAAGCATAATATGGTGGTTTGTTCTGAATCACGTTGGCCTAAATTATTGCATCGAAGGATCCTATCCATACTGAACAAGAGATCGTCTTTATGGTCAACTTTGCAAGTGTATGTTTAAAGTCCAAAAGAAGTTCCGAATCATGATATGGCAGGATATTCAAATGACGAGTCTTCTTACCACTCAACTCCCAATTAACATGGACGGATGAGAACATTCGGAAGGAGGGGAAAATTTACAGAAAACGATTTCAACAATTTAATCAGTAAGTATTGTGTTATTAGATTTAATTTTTTTGGCTTTTCCATTTAAAATGCTATGTTTTTTGGTCTTTATAGGGTTATTTATGCTAAGTTAACACTGAGTCCTAGTTGCCTAGGGTCTAATTACTATTGGATTTTATAGTCTTCGTAACTGTCACTGATTTGCTTATGGTTACTTTATGTCTAATTACAATGGAGTTTTATTACCTACGTACTTGTGTAAATACTTTTATTTATTTTTTTAATTTTAATTATTTTTATTAATTTAATTATTTAATTATTATTTTTATTATGTCTTTTCTATTTCACTCTTTCACTAATTCACCACATCCAAGAGGACAGAGTATCCACTTCCAAGGTCATCATTGAGCCTAGTTTCGGTTTGCTGTCCCATGATCCACAATGATTCGTACCCGTCCAGCTTTTTCATGTTTCTTACTTCCTTTACTACCGTGAGATGGTTCCATTCTATTTTGTATCCTTCGCAAATCGGTTTCGCTACCGATGATCTCACGTTTGCCATGTTTGCTCGTCTTATCGCTAAGTGTGCCTCCTTTGTGTGCTCCTCGAATCGTATTTTAACGTTTCGTCCTGTTTGTCCGATATAAGCTGTATCACAGTGTTTGCATTTGATTCTGTAAATACCGTTCTTCTCTTCTTTCTTCTTGCTGTCCTTTGTGTTTGTGAGCCTACTCCCTAGTTGAAACTGAACACTGCTTGGGATTAGCTGGATGTTGTCTTTTTTTAGCAATCTGCTCAAGGCCCCAGTAACCTCTGAGTTTATGAGTCTTTGTTATTCGCTTTGCTTTTGGCTTCTAATTTGAGCGTAGAGTGTAGTAAAGCCAGCTCTACCTTCTTGCTTTGATTTTTCTTATCATTCCTGAAATAGTCCTTGTTTCATTTCCCGTTTTTCTTCGCTGTATCCAGAATGTCATTGGTTATTTTAATTTGGTTTTCCGTGCTCAAGGGTACTGACATCATCCTATGTATCCACGCTCGGAAAGACGCCATTTTTTGTGAGTCTGCGTGTTTTGAAGTCCTCGGTACGGTCCTTGGGGTGCTTGTGTTTTTTTTCTGCATATGTCCAATTCTAATATTCCGTTAGCTCTTATGATTTTTAAATCGAGGAAGGGTAGGTCGTTGTTTTTTTCCTCCTCAATTGTAAACTATATGTTTTTATGGATGCCGTTTAATTTCGGCAGTAAGTTGTTTATGTCCTTTTCTTCTACTATGGCGAAAATATCGTCTACATAACGAACCCAAAATTTGGGCATTTGGCCTGCTTGTTCAATCTTCTCTTCGATCCAGGTCATGAAAATCTCGCTTAAAAACGGTGACAGAGGGTTACCGATCGGTCCTCCAGACTTCTGCTTGTAGTACTTTCCTCTTAAAGTGAAATAGTTTTCCGAAATGCACATTGTTGCCAACTTTGTGGTTGTTCTTGGTTTTTTCTTTCCTTCCATTGCTCGATTTTTTTTTGGGTCAGTCGATCTTGCAAGAGCGCGAGAGCTTGCTTCACCGGTACTCTTGGGAACAGAGCCTTGACGTCAAAGGACACCATTTTCTCATCACTTCGTAAGCAACTATTCTGTATTAGCTTATTGATCAGTTCATCTCCTTGTAATATTGGGGTTCTTGGAGTTGGTGCGATTTAGCACCTTGACTCCCTCTTATTTGTGAGCACCTCTAGTACTCACCTACCTTATCGGACCAATGTTGGATTTTGTAATGGTACAATTATTGAAATTTAAAATTTTACTGTGTTATTTGCCGTAGGGTGGGGTACGTAAGGTTATTACTGTTCTGCAAGGTTTGCAGGAACGCCAATGTAGTGTTAGTATGGTTGTCGATTGTGTCGAAGAGTTTTAGTGCTTTGTCGCGTACGTACTTTACAACAGTATCTATTCGTAAGTCCTTCCGTATGTCAGTATTCCTAACATACCATGGTGCTCCTGCGATACTTCTTACAATTCTATTTTGGAACGACTGGAGTGCTTTTTTTGTTCGTCTTTGTCGTCTGGTAGAAAACGGGACTACCGTAGAGTAGCGTCGGTCGTATGATTTGTTTGTATATGAGCACTCTGTTATTTAGGCCAAGTCTTCTGGATTTAAGGATGGGGTAAAGGGAGGAGAGGAGTCCTATGCAGTGTCCTTGTTTGTTTTGTATGTGTTGTTTCCATGAGAGTCGGTTGTCGAGCGTGATTCCGAGGTATTTTGCCGTTGGGGTCCAGTCTATAGTATTGGCGTATACTGTGAGAGTCTGTAGGATTTGGCACTTTTTCTTAGTAATAAAATTGTTTTGGGGCATTTTGAGAAGTGGTGGAGGGCATCGCATTTCACGCATCGAGGCTGTGCGAGGCAGTTAATGGCTGAGTGGGCATATTGTTGGCAATTGTGGCACATACCTTACCCGGTGCGAGGACGCTGCGCTATGTAAGTATGGTATTGAATGTTATTTTCTGTCAGGGTTTTGATTAGTTTCCGGTGATCTGTTGATGTAGTTGGGATTATTTGTATTCCTAAGTAGACACATTCCGCGGATGTATGAGAAATGTGTCTTTTCATGAGGTGTAGTGTCTGGGACCATTTCGAGGGCTCCCGGAGAATGACTGGCACGGTTTTCTGTTCAGTAGTGGTGTTTTTGTTGGTTGTGGGATGTGTCGCTGGTATGTTGGTACTAGTTTGGGGTGGTTTTGGATTTGTCTTGATTACCATATCCTTGAAATTAGTAGAAGGTTTGGGGGGCGGTAGAGCAGGGAAATCTTCAGTCTCCTCATTGCCTTCGGTATTGACTTCCATACAACCACTGTCAGATTCATCAGGCTCCTCCGAGGAAGTGCTTGATGAACTTTTCCAAGATGAGGTGCTCCTTACTACTTTCCTTATTTTTGGGTTAGGACTTCTTTTCGTCGACTTCAGTTCATCTCGATTCTTCACGGAGTATTTATTGGTCCGAATCCCTATATGTTGGAATTCTTCTAGCAGCCGCTTTGCTAGTTTCGATGTCGGAGCGTTTGCTGATGTTATGATTTCCCTCATCTCTTTCTCTTTCTTGTGTATCTTTGGTTGGCATTTAATTTTGGAAGCACGGGGTTGGTAACTCTCAAGCTCGTCTTTTCACCGAGTATGTCCTTGCCCTCCGTTTAATACTCTCAGGGAGCGAATCCTTCCTTAGAACAAAAAGTCGCCGTTGTTCAGTTTTTCGACTACGAGGTTATCATACTTTTCCTTTTCCATCATAACCACTTTATTTCCTTTGTCGGCTTTAAGATAAAAGGCTGGTTTTTGGTTTAGCTGTTTAAGTGTCTCCATTTCTTGTTTGTTGCCTTTTCGCGTAACCTTTGATTTGAAAGTTGATTGCTGCTTCCATGTCCATCACAATTTCTTCTTTTGATGTCGTGTTGCTGTTCACCGCATTTTAGTTTAAGAGGCACAACTGTTCCTCCGTGAAGACTTCCGATGACATGTTGACCACAAAATCTGAGATCTCCTCAAATTTAGTCGTTTCATTCATTTCTATATTTTGTCCTTTAATAAGTGATTCAAACTTCTTTGATAAGATCTTGTTCTTTCTCGCTTTCTCGCACTCAAATGCTCGTAGTACTTTATCCAGTAAATCAGTCATGTTTCCCTTTGTGCCGTTCAAACCTTTTGTGCTAATTTGAGATGTGAGTTATATGCTTCTAGTGTTACTTCACCTTGCTTCGCATACATTCGATTTAAACTACCCTTTTTCAGATTCCTTTACATCTCATCTTTCCTTTTTTCGCCACCTGGTAGCTTGATTATCATTCTAATTCTATGACTCTTAGGTACTAACTTGAACTTAAGGCATTTCGTTAAAAGCTGTGCCTTTTTTATCTTCAGAAAATAGTAGAAATCGGGATTCGACTCGGTTGTCCTGTTATACTGCGTGTGTTTTTCCGTGTTTATCACTTCTAGATTAGATTTTATTTTTTGCTTTTTCATTAAGAATGCTATAATTTTTAATTTAATTTTTTAAATGTTATTTAATCTAAATGTGCTAAACACGGGAAAACACACACAGTATTGTATTATATTGTATTCTATTATCAGAATCCAGAAGAAACCCTTATTTAAACAGGAATAAGAAATACAATAAATAACAACAAACTTTCTGTGAAAATTCTTTGTTGTTAGTTCCAATTACGAACCAATTAACACCTTTCCTTGAAGTGGTCAGAAAAAGAATCTTTTCAACTTATTCGAAATACTAGAAATCATTCGAAATACTCGAGGATGAAAAAAATCCATTAACATTCCTAGTCACACTTCATTTCGTGATTCAATCACTTTTTCAAATGTGAGTGATGATAACAAGAAAGCTGTTAATGCATGATTCAATTATAAATCGAAAGAGACGGCTGAGTAAATCAGTTAAATAGAAATAACAACAAAAGAATTAACATCTATTAAATCTGACGGCTTTGTTTCTTACGATCAAATCTAAATGTGGGTTCTTCCTTTAAGAGAAAATTCAAATAGTAGTTAAAATTGCCTCACTCAATTCGGCAGGTAAGCATGCATTTGGTCATGAATTTATGTTTGTAAGACGGACTCTATGAATGTATGATCGTATATGAAAGTGTTCATGCATGCTTTTACCTAGCTAGCTGACTTATACACTGACAAACATATTTCCGGAATCACATACTCAAAGTCAACGTAATGAGATGAAAGTTGATTACGTTTATTATCGTATGATTTTTTTCTCTATATATACTTAGGCAAGATCTTATTCACAAGTGTAAGTTTACCAGTGAATCCTACAATTAACACACATTAAATTGCTAATGCATAAAACTTTTATAGAAGTTTAAATGTTAGAGCTAAAGTATATGGCGTACGATCTTTCGACATTTTTATAATGTAATTAATGTTTCGAAATGAAAAGTTTTAAGGAAAAAAAAGGTGGAAGGTAGAAATGGAGAAAACTGATTGCGTAAGCGTTATTTTATTGCGTACTTAGTTAAACTAGATTACCTATTACCATCATAACAAATTGCCTGTTACTAATCGCGTTGAACAATAATGAAGAGCTATTGAATGTCGAACTCGCGTTTCAGCTGCAGTACCAAAACGTTAACCAAAATTATGGCGTGTAGATGATTGCCAGTTTAAATGTTTTCGAAAGAATCACAACCGCCGGATGATTTCACTCTCTAATTTGTTTTAAAATAATCTCATTTTCCTACAAAACGATTTGATCCGAAATATCCCCCTACTGAACCACCTGACTTTCAAACCTTAAGTTATTTTTGGGGGACTTCAATCATTCCTTTCATTCCTTGGGCTCTGTTTCTTGCAGAATATTCCGTAAAATATGCTGCATCACTTCTGTTAAAAAATAAAATATTACACTACCACAAACGGTTGCATTTCTACCGTGGCAAAATCTTGTATTAAATGGCAAGGATAACGCTTGGCTTACATATGATTTCTACTTCTGTGATACAATACAAGGTTGGGTGAAAGTTTCCAGTCATAACCTAACATACGAACGGGAATCGAAGAAATTTATTCCATTTTGGAGGCTGTTATGTAGCAAGATAAAAAATCCCATAAATTATTTTATCTAAATAGAGTTATTTAAAATATCATTAAGTTTTATTACAATTACTTTTAATTTTAATTATGAAAAGAAAACTCGAATGGCTTCACCTTATCAAGTCGGATGCTTCTCACCTCATCGTCGTGGAGGATGATGAGGATTATATAGCGAAATAAAATTAAAAAAAAAAGAAATATGCAACAAAATGGTCTCCTCGTAGATTGCATTTGAATTTTATATTTTGCTTTGTTATTCCTCAAGGTTTCATAATTTATGATCAGAATAGAACAGGAATTTCGAATTATGAATAGCCGCGCTTATGCAATAGGTAAGTTTTCTCAACGTAGGCAATTCTTTTATTGGTGTTCTGTCAAAGTTTGGCGCAGATCGTACAATTAGTATGCAATTGGCGTCTATACGATGAAGTCGAAAAATTAATGCGCCGCGATTTTTATAATGAATGAACGCGTACAAGTAGAACAACGAACGTGCCTCAAATTTTGTGTTAAAAATGAAATTTCGTGTGCCGATTCGTTAAAAATGTTACAAAAGGCGTATAGTGAAGCGTGTATGTCGAAAACATGTACATACAAAAGATCTAAAGGTTCAAAGGCAACTGAGAGAGTCTAGAGCATGATGAGATCCTCGGACGGCCATCAACGTATATTACTGAAGAAAAAATCGAATTTTTTCGCCTTGAAATATCCTTGTGTATCGATTAGAGAAATTGCTGTGTTGTTGAGCATCACATATGGATCAGCCAACAAATTTTAACCGATATTTTCGGCGTGAAACGCGTCGTTTCTCGACGTTCTCGACTGCTGAATTTGATTCAAAAACAGCGTCGTATTGATGGGGCCAAAGAGATGATTTGCAACACATAATGCGCCCCTAAATTCATCGAACGCATCAATACTGGTGACGAAACATGGGTTTATGATCCAAAAACAATCGTCCAAATGGTGCTTCCAAAATGAGCCAAAACTGAAGGGTGAGCGCCAAAGTCAAAAGTCAGTCCAAAATCAAAGTTTTGCTAACGGTTCCCTTAGATATTCGTGATGTGGTGCACTACGAGTTTTTTCGGAAGGGTCAAACTGTCAATAAGGAATACTATTTAGCGTTATGCTATGTTTTCGTGAAGCCTCCCGAAAAAAATGCCCGATTTTACACCACAATAATGCGCCATCTCACACGGCCTTGATTATTTCGGAATTATTGACCGAAAATGCGACCAATGTGACTTTTTCTATTTACCAAACTCAAATTGCCGTTGTGCGGAATGAGTTTTGAGACCATAGAGGCCATAAAATAGAATTCGTTGCGTGAGCTGAAGGCCATACCTTTGGCGGCCTATAAAAAATGGATGGAAAATTGGATCAAACGTGAGTATGCATGCTTCATCATAAGAGGACAGTATTTTGAAGGGGATAGTAAAGAAATTTACTAAAAATTGAAATTTTGCGTTTATTTGAAATTCTCGTTCTTTTTTGATCATAAGGTTTGTATTCTTTGTTTCCAATTAATCTCAATTGAAAGTCAGCTAAGACTCGAAATATTGAGTTCCGAATTGAATTAATGAACCATATGTTATTTTTTAATTTGTGAGTAAATATTTTGACGATAATTGGTTAAAATATAGTTCAGAATTCATTCATAATTCAATTCAAATTGGGATGACGGTTAGTCTGCGTAACAAGGCGCGAAAAAAAAACACCAGCTACAATTTTATAGATTGCAGGACTACAGAAGCTACATAGGGTTGGCCAAAGAAGCGGGTGAACATCTAGGGGATACCTAGGAAGGTATTCGCAGGTAAGGCTGAAGGAAGTAAAAGAACTAAACGAAGCCAGGAAGCGCTCGGTTTTATGGAAGACTCGATCGGTGGCTTCATTATATTCTAAGATTCTGTGACTTTATTCGATTAAGTTCATTATTTTTTATTTCTTATAATTTTTTTCTGACAAGATTCTGCAAGCTTTAGAAGCTAAAACCAAAATATTTAGAGTGGTCATCGCATTTCGATTGTACCGAAGTAGCTTCCATCATCTCGTGGATTTCCAGGATAGACTAGATTCTGTATTATCTACACTAGGCGACATAATTCATCGTACGATGACATTTTCAAGCATAAACATTTGATGAACTTTCAGATCATTGACGTTTTAACATATCTTATTTATTTTATTACAAGTGTTGCTACCATGCTTGATTAAAATTTCTACTTGACATTCTTTTCTCATAATAGCAAAAAAAGACTAGAACACCGTTTATTACCGGCGACGAAAATCATCGTACGGCTATTTTACCCAACATTAGGGGTGTACGACATGGAAATTAGTTCAGTCTCAACGCAGTAATGGTGATAAAATACTGACAAGTAGTTTCAAGTTTAGTTGAATAAAATAAATAAAAATAAACGAAAGGAGACATCATGTGATTTTCATGAGTTCATGATGATCATGAGTTGTTGTTAATTTGTGAGCTTCTGAAAAGAAATCTTTTAGTGAAATAGCAAAAATCACCAATAAATCGAAATCAATAATTCAACACATCATAGAAAATTATAAAAACCGGAACAGTGGAATACAAGAAAAGGCAAGGTCGTCCGCGTAAGCTATCTCAAAGAAGCGAAAGGGTAATAGTGAGTGCAATCCTAGAGCTAGTGGTGTGAAAATAGAAGCAGAGTTGTCAGAAAAGTTCAATGTCGAAATAAGTGCTACAACAGTACAGAGAACTTTGAGAAGAAACGGGTATTCTTAGAGAATTGCAAGGAAGAAACCATTTATTAGTGAAGCTAATAAGCTTGAAAGAAAAGAATTTGCTCTCCTTCACAAAAATGACGACCTTTCATTTTGGAAATGAGTTATTTTTTTCAGATGAAAGCAAGTTTAACATATTTGGTCACGATGGTCCAGCAAAAGTTTGGCGGAAGAAAGGCACTGCGCTAGATGCTAAAAACTTTCGGAGCACCGTGAAACATGGTGGAGGTAACGTACTTGTTTGGGGGTGCATGAGCTGGTCAGGAGTCGGAAATCTGTTTTTTATTGATGGGAGAATGGACCAGCATGTGTACTTAAATATTTCAAAAAACAACCTACGCCAATCTGTAAGTAAAATGAATTTGGGTCCCAACGATATTTTCCAACAAGATAACGACCCCAAGCATACAGCTCGTATTGTACGTGAGTGGCTACTATATAATACCCCTAGCCAATTGCATTCTTCACCGCAGAGCCTGGACGTAAACCCTATCGAGCATTTGTGGGACTACCTCGAAAAACAGTTGCATAAACATCACATTTCTTCAAAGTCTTCTCGAAAGAAGGCTTTGCAAGATGAATAGAATAGTATTCCTCAAAATATTACCCAGAAACTTGTCGAATCCATGCCATCGCGTATGCAAGCGGTCCTGGAGGCTAAAGGAGGCACAACCAGGTACTGACGCCTTACTGTGAATAAATATCATTAACTAAAAGTAATCGTACGATGACTTTTGTCGCTTGAAAATTTTAATTTTTAGAAATAATCAATTGATATTTCCAAATCTTTGAAAAGATTTAAATGAATAATTGTTTGAATTGAATTTTCTTGTTGCTATGTTTGTCTTAATCTAAAGTTTATGTACTTTTTTTTTTTAATAAGTAGATTATTTTTCTTATCTATTATGTTTTAATATGCCGTACGATGAATTATGTCGCTTAGTGTATATTAAATTTGAGTTTTCGCTGGATCTTGTTTTTATTGATTGTTAGCGTTTCACATTTTCATGCATTATTTCGAAAAAGGAAAATAAACGTGAATTGAAATGTGTCGACGAATAGTATAGAATAATTTCACAAATAATCTTCTAAAGGATGTTCTGAAAATAGCAAAACAAAAAACAATAAACAAACTAGAAGAATGCAATAAAAAATAAATTTAAGGCATAATCGACCGAAATACAAAAGATTCATAATCTTGGATCAACATCGGGGTTTGTTTTCTCATTCCATCTTATAATTTTTTGATCCGTTCACTTCAAAGTCTAAGTCGGAGTCTCAAAAGGAGAGCCTAGAAATCCTCAAATTTTCCAGGAAAACCATAAAATGATTTGCCAGAAATTCATTCGAGGACTTGACGATAAAACGGATGTAGTTATTTCATATCAAAGAACGACTTGTCCGTAGAAAACTTAGTTCAGCGACATATATCTAAAGGTAAATAATGATACAGTCTTCATTTACGTGGTATTGACCGTGGAAACTCACGTTATTTCCCGTTTTTCTCAATGCTCTAATTGACCTGATCTTGACAGTGAAAACCGGCTTTTTTCGACATTTTTCTTGCGGTAAAGCATTCCCTTGAATAAGGCCTAAAAAAGGGGTTTTAAATCGAATCTATTGAAACCGATGTTTGCAGAGAGCATCGCGACCTTTCGAATCATCAAAGCATCAGCCGTGCTGAAAAGTTAGCGGAAGAAAGGCTCTGGACTATTGAGATAGAGTATCTGATGCAAACTTCCAAACAAAAGACAATCTCGGTATCGTTGTGGCGTGCAGAAGTTGAAGATGAAGAAAAACTAAGCTCACCTGGTTGCGCTTATCCGCGACTCACCTGTGTGGCGTTTGAATACTGGCATGGCTATGCGCAAAGAGAGTGAGAAGGGGTCTGCACTGAGGCCTTAGTTGTACAATTCCACATAAAACTTACGCAATTAAAGCAACCCATATGAAAAAACAGTGTTTGCTGCTGCTGCTGCTTTCGCACAAAGCAGTGATGGCAGAATTTTCGCTGGTGTGCTGTATCCACCTTATGCCGATGTAAAATTCATCGTTGAGCCTCAGGAGAGACCCAGAGTCAGCCGAAAAGCATTAAAAGAAAATCTGACCATGCACTTTTCAGTTTGTTTTTTTAATGCATGGTTAATTAGGCGAAGCTTCGTCAATGCTTTTACGGGTTGGGATCGTATTAACTTTTCGGGAATTGGAATTGCGTGGAAACAATTGAATGTGAGGTGGAAAAAGAAGCTTAAAAAGACACAAAGCAGTGGATTTATAATGCTGAGCTTGAGGCTTATCTTTTTCTATTTCTTTGGGAGGCATTATTTCGCGATGGATATCATAAGAAAAGTGACTACTTGCTAGCTCAGTTAGTTAGCGACTAGCGAGCGGATCGAGCGGCCGGATAGTAACCGAGATTTGGATACTGTCTCCCGAAGAGACCTTAACTTACAAACGTTGCGTCTTCTGTTCGAGTTGTGCATGTGCACGTATGTTAATTTCTCTTATTTTCTTGAATTTTTTGATATTTATTTAAATTGCGGATCGTTATCCAATTCGAAACATTTGGAACAGACTCCATGTGAGTGAAAATTTTGTGTTGATACTGTGCTTTTTGTTGATATAATCGTATTTTCAATTGGAGATCATTGCATATTATTGGCTTTGACAAGGAGAGTACAGTGCCCAGTTAAAACTTGAACTTGCTTAGATTCAAAGCAAACAGCGTTGCGGAAAGGGTAGAAAGCTTCATTTCATATTAATATCCATCTTTTTGCCAATTACAAACTGGATTTCTTTGGAATTGTTGAAACAAATTGGTAATGTACGAATTGGTTCTGCACTCATGTCGGAGAAAGGTTTATCACATGCCTCGTACTCTGTATCATCTGAAAACAGGCATGCAATGGATGCAACCAATGATGTATGGTGGTCATCAATGCATGACGATGATAGTCTGCTGATGGCATTGGAAAATCTAAGCGTTGATCTCACGCTATTTTCCTTGCAGTCATTGTAAGCAGTTGCTTATTGTGTGTAACTTTCTTCATCGCCTCGGTATCGAAGGTATTGAAAATCATTGCGATAAAAGTCTAGGTAAAATGATTCAGGTTGTTGCAACTTAGGGAAAACAGGAAAATTATTGGTGCGAAACAGGTGATTTATGGCTGTACATATAGCCAAGAAGGTTTTTACTGATTCAATAACAAGTGAAAAATAGATATTACACCCAGCGGGTTAGGCGTGTAATTTTATAATAAATTTTATGAACACTTTTGCGTTTCGCAACTTTTCAATGCTGAATATCGCACATTCTCTTGCAACTTCGTTATGATTTTTCAGCGCCATTAAAGCCACTGATGTGCATCTTTATCGGCTGATTTTGTTGTTACAAATACTAACACAAGGTGGAAAAGTGCAAGTGTTTTCCAACATGTGTAGATTGTTGGAAACAAGCCATCAAACTCATTAAACTTATCACCTGTGATTGATAACTGGAAGAGAAAATGTTGATACCAGTTTACTTCCTCATTCAAACCTCATCATTTAATTTCTGTAAAATGTCTTGAGCGCAGTGCGTTTTTGATGAAACGTTTTGAATTGCATTGGAATTATAACTGAATAAGAAAATGTATTTGATTTTCCAAAACAGGCATCACAGGTGATAAGTGTCTGAATTCATGAGAACTACAAATTTCTGTATGGAAAAAAAAGATCCCCATTTTTCATCATAGTTACGCTGCCAGTGAAACATACCAACGTCGTAGTCGAGGGAAATATTCAGTTGCAATTCAAGTCAGTAAGATTATACTCTGTTTTCCTGGTTTTGGCTACTTAATATTTGGTAACAGTCATTTTTATGAATATTATCCAACTAGAACTCGTTACTTGATTCACGCATATTTTGAATATTAAGAAAGCTACTACAATTTTCACTTGTTGGAACGCGATCTACAGCACAGATTCCTAGTGCCAAAAAATACCTCCATGGAAATCAACTGCCAAAAAATTTATTCTAAAACTAATATGTCAACATTAGATAAAAGTAGAATACAATAAATACTTGATTTAAAGGAGACTGGTGTAAGTCACTGCTGTTAACTAGAATTGCCTTCGGTACCACTTTGACTACTGCAGTATGCTTCCATGGCTTCCTCGGTATGATCCTAAATGGCAAAATATACCAGAGTTTACACAAAAAAACTATTCCTTTGTCTATCCATTTTTCTGGAGCTTGGCCTATTATGCAATATATGTTGAATGGTACTTAAGCAGTTATCGTGTGATAACCGCATCAGGGAATATGCTAGCATCCTTTTTTCAACGATTGATCTCCGCGAGGAGCTTACATTTGGTGTTGCTTCTTGGAGTATTTAAGTCTACCAATAGTATTCTACCAACTGTTCAGGAACTTCAACGGAAAGGTCTGATGCATTTCTCTCTTCTCGTGTGTACCTAAAAGACAGGATTCTAACGGTTTGAAAAGATTCTATTGTGGGCTTAAACTCAAATAGTGACTTGGTTTTTAACGATATTTTTTCTGAGATAATCAGCCTAACTTCGAAGTCTTGATGTTTTAATTCGACTGATATAAGCCAAATCATTGCTGGACCGCGCTGTCTAAAAACAATTTTTAATAAAATTTCTTGTTCGTTGCAGTTTTTTTTAACTAGAGGTAACAGAAAAATTCGTTGGATTTTCCCCCAATTTTTGGCTGACTTTAAATACATTCGGTGAAACTTCTTCCTTTCATTGATATTAACTTTGATTAATACTTTCATCGATTTAGATGATTCCTGTACTCTAGTCAGCGACACGAAGAAGTTTTCGCTTTATTAGCAGCATCCGCGTTCAGTATAGTTATGGTTACGACTGACCCGGAATAGTTATTTTTGAGCTCTTCCTTTGTTAAACTAATCGTTTCTTCTTTTTTATTCTATAAGTTGCTCTTCTTCAGTATCTGCATATTATTCCTTGAACTTTAGTTCAAGATTTCCTGAATTATCCCGCTGTCATATAAATTGCACACCAAGTCCCTCATTGTTGCCCTGAAATACGCCTGAAACACCCAAAAAACTCATTCCCACAGAACATGCTTCTCTGTTATTAGAAGACTAACTCTCATTCGTGAAAAATTAGTGAAAATTAGTGAAAAAGATGACAGTGGCGTTCTCGATTTATCTCGAAATGTCGAATCAGTGTGGCCTATGGACTGATAAACAAACAAGGAATGTCCTTTCCTATTGGATCGCATTTTAACTAATTTCTTACAATAAAAGTCTCTCTCAGTTAATATAATTCACGCCCAAGCGTACACCACCAGCGAGTGTATTTTGGAGTTCCACAAGGAGCTATGCTAGTACCACCTCTGTTCGGTTTCCTTTTCTACAAAATCTCATGACTCAACCGGCCAAAATGGTGCTTCCATTTACTCATGCCGTTTGCAGGACCATTTCATAGCATCGGCTATCTGATGTAATATTCTAAAAATAGGCTTATATAGGATAAAAAATAGAAAGCGCACAGAGGAAATATAAAAGGAAAACTATAATCTATCCTGCTTGTGACTACAAGTTTTCTTTCTCAAGATTGTAGTTTTCTTACCATTTACCCAATACAGGAGAATCTATGCTCCAATTCATACTATTCGTTCGTAATTTTTCAAGTTGTTCATTCTCTGAAACGATCTGTAATTTTCTTTGGTTATCTTTTTAAGCTTCAGAAGGTTCTTTCCGATTAGAGTACAAATAAGGATCAGATTCATCGTCAGTAATGAACATTCTCTGCTTATGTACGTGTGGTCGGTAGGTACTGCCACTTTTATTTGTTGGGTTTTCCTGATGAAATCAACCCTGATTCTGATAAAAAAAACTAAACATTTCAAAACATGTGATTGTGAATTTTGAGCAATTTATTTAATCAAATATTTTATTAAAGTTCCTTTAGAACCAAAATGATTTTATTTGTGTCCTTGCACAATACATAAAACACATTGATGGTATGAAAGAATAGAAAATGGAAGCCTGTTTATATAGTAAGGCAGTGATGGCTACGTTTACCCTCAGTGTCAGACTTCCAATGGTACCGATCAAACACCTGACCTGTCACACCGTGAACCTAACCTGGAACTGTTTGGCACATTATTTGGGAATAGGGTTTTTACGCCTCGCATAATGGTGTCCAAGGGTAAGGTAATTCCGTCTCTCAGCAGAGACGGATTGAGTGGAGAAAGATTTCTAAGTGAGAGGACATGTGTGACAGGATATGTATTGAGAAAACAAATAGATTGCATTAGTAATGGAAACAAAATACGTGGCGCTATAAGAGTAAATCTGATAAATCAATAATTCTTCAATTAAAATTAAAGCGATAACTAAAATTATTAAGTAATAGACGTGAATGTTGCTTGCAAAGTATAATAATAAATATTAATAGTAAATATAAATCATCGTAAATCGGGGGAATAAAATCGTATGGTAGTTTCGTAAAAGAAGTTCAAAAAATTGGACATTGAAAGATATTAGATACAACAATTAATCAAACAAATTAGGAAGACAAATAAGTTTTTGGGAAAAGTGAAAGAAAGGGGCGTCAACGTGTTTTCTCCCTAAAAGCGGACTATCTGGAATGTCCTAAATAGAGAATTCAATTAAGTACTCAATATAGAGAGTAGCAATGGAACATGAAGGAAAAACAGTATTCAAAAGAATTAGAAAGCGAAAACATCCAAACCCCAAACCTTAAACGAAAAATTTAAAGGAGTATTTTCAGGACGTACAATATTCCACAATGGTAAATTGAAGACTTCAACAATTCCAAAATAACCCAAGGAAAGAGATCAGAAAAGTGCAAAACACTATCTGTAATGCGAAAGATTTCTAAGAAAATGAGATAATGGTCTCCTTTGACATAATGTTACTATTTTCAAGAATCCTAACAAAATAAACGCTGTCCACTCATAAAATTAATTGAAAGGAAAGAGAACTAGATCAAAGTAAAGTATGTAATAACATTCACAAGAAAATGGTGCAAAACCACTAAAGGGTTAGGGATGGGTGTCCCGTTGTTCCCTATATCAAGTAAAATATTCATGGTGAAATTCAAAGAAGAAATGGTGAAAAACCATTACACCTTGGAGCACGAGAGATCACGCTCACTCACCATGAGGTTTGATGCCGGTACTCGAGATGCAACTCTCGCTCACAGTTTTGCTTGCATTGGCACCTCGATTCGCAACAGTAACTGTTTTTAATTAGTTTATTTAACGCGAACTCTTATACTCTTTCTGTACAATGTCATGGGTGAAATGGTACCCCCTCAAATGGAGGTACGGTTTTTTGAATTGAAATCGGTCGACAACCGCGAATCGACAACAGTTTCAGTTTTATTTTGTACTTGACAGTTGTGGCAGAGACTGCTACATTAAAAATTTTTATCCCTAAAAACCTGGAACATTACAGTGAAATAATTTGAATAAATGAAGGTGAATACGATTAAACGAGGCTTGGAAGGAATATCACGCAGAATATTAGCAAAAGTGGCGATATTGACGAAGTAAGAGATGTAAGAACAAGAGAAATCAGAGCAGTAGGCTGTGAATGTGACAGCGAAACAAAAATACCAAAATATTCACAATGGGACATTTTTGAATCGATGAGTTGCACTGAATCTGAAGAAATACCGTCAATGGAACTATTATTAACAGGCGCCATCACTGCAGGAGCACTCTTAACAACGGATATGAAAGAACCATTGAATTTAACAAAACTCTTTGTTACGTTTGAGCTGATGGGTGAAATAGTTACTGAAATGAAAAATTATGCTACAAACAAGATAAAAGGAGAGACATTAACGCGGAACTTGATGTGGCGGAATCGGCGGGATGTAATCGTCGAAGAAATGAGGGCATTTATTAGTGTTATAATATATATGTTCACAGGGTGTTTGACAAATTTACAAGAAAATTGATCACGGAATCAAATTCATTTTTATTTGAAAAAGTTCATGAAGGATAAATTCAATCCAATTATTTGGATGCTTCATCTATAGAGAATCCAAAAATAGGATATGAGCTACGAACACGCCAGCCGACAGCTAGTTGGCTGGTTGTTTCTTGTACAAAATTTTTGTTTTTGAATCTCCAGTCAAGTTGTAATATCGGATCTTCTTTATAACTGACAATCCCAAGAAACCATACAGAACCGCTAACATCAGTCGTATTATTCCTGATTATGGACGCTTGATAATTGCCAAGTTAATAAGGCCTGACCCTTCGGTAACGAAGATACCATTGCATACATTGCATTCCTACTGGAGAAAACACCTGGTGGCCAAGAACAAGTTCAATGATAGTTATTATGAGAGCTACATCTAGAGCTATATCTACATAAAAATTATTGGAAAAAAGGCAAATATATCTGCATTATTAAGCAATATTTCTTTGAAAATAATAACTTCCAAGAAAATAGATAAAATCTAGGGTACATAAATAGAGGTAAGAATAGTAAGGCACACAGTATCATCTGTATAAGGTATCCTCTGTACTGTAAGTTACTCCCGAAATTTTATTGTTTAAAATAGATTCATAAATAAAATAAGTTTGACTGTAGAGGAATGATTTTAGCACTTAGTTAAATTGAGTAAAAGCTGAAGAAATAGAGCTGGATCCGAATTAATTTAGGTAATATTTGAAGTTATTGACACAAGCAAAATCATACACTTTTGAGCGCCCCGAAAGGTAGATGTAGAATTTGTTTATGACAGGACGTTCATCATAAAATTGTTTCTCTAAAATAGAAGGCATTATATGCCAAAGAGTTAGCAAAGACGACTATCGTCCTGGCATGCATTAATCCCGCTCTTCTGCGGTTCAATAGCGTTCTGTGACTTTAGCCGGCTCGAAATAACAATTACTCGTACATAATAGCATATTCAGGAAAACTTTTCAATATCACAGGAGTGAACGAACAGCGCCATAATATTTATGTGCACAGGAAAAAATACAATATCATAATGGACGCTTGATGCAATGAAAATAATATCTTTTATTGCATATACATTACCATAACGAACGAAGTTGTATCCATATCAATTAAAAATTCCCAAAAGAAGTTGAATTCAAGTAAAGTATCCTGGAAGGCATTACACGATAATGAAACAAGTTTTCTGTCTGCGACAGATGCAATCTGAAAGTTTGCAAAGTGGGTCATCAGATTTTCCCCATTTTTTCTTTCTCGAGACGTGGTACGTAGTAGGAAGTCGTCCTGAACTGATTGATGATCAAGAAATTTCAACAGAATGTCACGGACATGCAATACATATGTTGCAAGGATAGATGTGTATAATATTCTGCTGTCAATATAATATACTGAGTGTAGCATAATTGGCCACTTAAACGAATATAATAATCAATCATGGCGAAGCGATGTTTCATCGCTGCGGC
This sequence comes from Stratiomys singularior, assembly GCA_954870665.1. Taxonomy (NCBI): domain Eukaryota; kingdom Metazoa; phylum Arthropoda; class Insecta; order Diptera; family Stratiomyidae; genus Stratiomys; species Stratiomys singularior. Next base: position 156,607,860 of record OX940878.1, on the reverse strand, counting down.
AGGATTAGTTACATATTCTGCTAAATATGATGACAGAGTGTTGAATCAACTCTTGTTAAGACAATATGAATGAGGTGGTAATTAATGCGACGAAAACTGGCTGTTCCGGTGGATCAAGCTTTATTTGCTCTGTAAGCACTTTTCATCCACTCTTGTACATTGCAGACATCTGTTAATTATATTTGTAAATGGCATTTTGTTCAGAGTCCTAAGCCCTGGGTGGTTGTTCCCAGCTCTTCGGAAACTTTGTATTTTACTCAAAGTTTAACTAGTGTGTAACCCTCACGTATCAACTAGTACTCGGTTGTAAATGTTGAGCATGGGGTTATCCTTCGTAGTTTACGAGTGTGCACACATTTAATTCGCAATAACGTTACTATAACGCCTGACTAGGCGGTTTCAGCATTTCAGCATAACAAACAATGAGTCTGTGAAATTGTCGGAGTTTGTAGTGTATTAAAATGAAAATATTACTAAACAATTCTAACTACACAAATTATTTAATTGCAGATTGATGTCGGCGTAGCTGTGGTCAATTTCCCACATAAATTATACAAAATAGTGTTGAGCCTTGAAAATGGTCTCGCTGCGAAATAAACATAGAACTCCGATACACTGATATTGGTCGTTGATGCTGTGGGAAGCGTGCAGGGGATCAAAAATAATTGAATACATATCAAAATGTTGCGATTGCGATAGTGAAATTAATCTGAAAGATAAAATATTTACAATTCAAAAGTGTTACAAGTGCTACGGCTTAGATTTTGTTATCATTTGTGTTTGTGTAGTGATATTGAAAGTAGAGTAATTTAATAGTTAAGATGTCGTTTCTTCAGCATCCTTTTATTCATCATCCGGAGCCGGTAGAGATGCCTGTAGAAATGGTACCAAGTGTGAATGAAGTTTACGAATGGTAAGTTGAGATACTTTACTTGATAAAATAAACAGTCGAACAATTGATATTATCGTTCCCTGTCCTTGGCATGTTCAGGAAGCTTTGACATCAACTAAACTTCTGAAAATGACTTACTAACGTCTCGATATGCCGGTCACTGTTCTGATCATTCTGAATTGTTCATTTCCTTTGTGTCATCATGTTGGTCAGTGTGCAAATTCTCGATTGAATATTAACAATAGTCATATGCAGTTACCGATCAAAAATTAAGATTTTTCCTAAAATAAGCACTTTTACGTTTGCCCGTTAAAAGTCTTTTTTTTTAAACAAAATGTGGTCATATTCTTTGACCATTTATTAATAACAAATTAAACACACCCGATACCTAAATCCTTATGTTTTGTAAGATCCTTCCCCGTTACCTTTAATAACCGCTTTCATTCCTGCGGGCATTTAGTCGATTCACTTATGAATCATGTCCTTTATTTTTTCACTGTTTTCCTTTATATTATAAGTATTTTCATTTGAAATATTTACAGTGGAATTAATAGAGGCGTATATTTTGGTTTTCGTCAGGCTCCATATATTTTCAATACGGATGAGCTTAAAGAGGATCGTGAGCGCATGACGCGCTGTTCTTTCTTACCCTGGCAATTTTATTCTTCCATACCCTGGCAATTCTGGTGCCTTCAAATATACAAGATGACATAGAGCACCATCATGCATAAAGCTCATGCAGGACTGCATCTCAAAAAATCTAAATATGGCAGTAATGAAATGAAGTAATGTGTCATCTGAGAGTATTCATTGTCTTGGTCACATAATACAGCGGTCCATATAAATCATTATAAATTTAAGATCATATCAGAATGGCTTGACAGTTCTTACAAAACAAGCTTCATTGTATCTCTCATGTGGTCTTTTCCGAACAAACTGGTGACTTTCTGTTGCCACTTTTAACCTCTGTTGGTAGCTAAGAACAATCTCCGAAAAAATGCATAACATCGAAATTCGCGAAACATCGCTTTAAAGTGAGGAAAATAGCAGAAAATGATTGAAGGATGATCTTGTGAATTCCAATCCGGCTTTGTGTATTTCGCTTGCGACATTGCATGGTGCTGGTCGTTTCTTTCAATGGTCCTCTAAATGTCATCAGCGATATACTAAATACTTCGGCGACCATATCCTGATGCGAATTCCATACGAACCAAAAAAATGTTTCCATGGGCGTTCTGTACAAATCTTCAGTGTGTTCGAGCCATTTTACTTCTCTGGCTCTTCATTCCTGGACTTCTTCGTTCATTTGCGGCCAGTTTGTGAAGGACTCTTTGCTACGATATTATTGATTCGAAGGAATATCTCCGATATCTCTAACACCATTTGAGAAGAAACATTCTGTATTCGCGCGATTTCACAGAAAGGAAATTTGTATGTTCTCAGTAACATAGTTGTGGATACTTTTCATTGCAGAGATAAATCTTTGCACTTTTCCAGTTTGTTTTGAAATCCGACTTTATAATAAATGACACGAAATAATTCAGGACCCCAAATAACCAGGAAATAAGTTGAAGTTGAATCACTTTTGCCTCCACACGCTTTTCACAAATCATACGCTTTCACTTCGTTGATACCAGTGGAAAGCAAACAATTTTAAAGTTTTCTGCCTAATTTATTTAAGGTTAACTTTTCACGTGATAATAGCGGCGTACATGGATAGTAAGAAAACAATTGATTAAAATAATTTTAAATGACATGGAATTTTGCATACTGACTACATAAATATCAAATCCAATTATAAAAATAGATTCAAATAAAATTCAAAACGAAAATTTTGAAAATAAAACTTAATATTGGTTAGTCTAAAAAGTATTGAGCCTTTTTTGTCACTTGATGGTATTCATGATGGTGTCATATATCGGGCAATACTTATCAGATTGAGTCAAAATCAAAACTGACATGCGTTTGAAAGGTGACATTCCAGTCTACAATTTTCATATGGACAGCTTTATATTTCGTCATTCATGTCAAAAGTTGTATTCATTTAAAAATGAGTGAAATTTCTGAAAAAATTCGTTATATTTTACAATATCAATACGATCAAGGTGAGAATGCATCGAAGGCTCGAGAAAAAATTTGTGGTGTCTACGGTCAAGATGGTTTATCAAACGTCACAGCCAAGTGATGGTTCGCTCGTTTTTGTTCGGGAAATTTTGATTTCAAAGTTGCACCTTGCTCAGATCGAACAATCATTGAAAAAGTCGATGAAATCTTACAAAAAATTAAAGGAGACCGACACATAAGCAGCCATGACATTGCTAAGGAACTGGATATCCATCACCAAACAGTTTTGAACCATTTGCGTATGGCTGGATACACAAAGAAGCTCGACGTTTGGGTGCCGCATGAATTAACACAAAACAATTTAATCGAATGAATTTCCATTTGCGAAATGCTAATAAAATGCAACGAAATCGAGCCATTTTTGAAGCAAATCATTGCGGGCGATGAAAAATGGGTAAGAAACGAGAATGTCGTTTGAAAAACATGATAGTCAAAAATGGTTTGAAAAAAAATGTCAAAAAATGCCAGGATTGACACTATATAAGGTTATGCTGTGCGTATGGTGAGATCGGAAGGGAATTGTTTATCTTGAGGTGCTAGAACCTGGCCAAACACTCAATTCGGCTCTAAAAGATATCAAACATAAAATCATCTTTCTCACACTGTATTCTCCGTTTTTTCTATTAGCTTATTGATATTTGTCAATTGATTTACTTATTCCTTTAAAAAAAAACATGTGGTTTTTGCACGGACGAAATTGTCCTCATCACTCGTTCATGACTGAAATTTCTTCCCCCAAAGATATCTTCCGCGAAAAAATGATTCCTATGCCGTAGCAGATAATAAAAGCTTAGGGATGGATCGGATCTTTAGGGGTGATGTTCTAATTTTTAGATGTCCACTCTCATTTATGTTTAATAAAAATGCAAATGAGTAATGTAGCCCATAAGAAGATTTTGCCTGTTCATCCTAGTATGCTGTGATCATGAGTTTCTAGACTAAAGAAATATTTTGCACTTTTTCGGAGATAGTGGGATATTTTTTTTGGCCTGTGTGGATTTCTCATAAGAATCAGGCGCATTACAATGAGCCGATGTTTTTTCTTCAGTCACAAAACTGCTTCCATTTTTTCACCACCGATGAGAAAACTCGAAATGACAAAAACCACGCTGCTACTGCTCGTGAATTGTAAGTATTCGCGGAATTATCTGTTCCGCGCCGAGCTGGGTGTCTTCAAATGATCCCGGCTGAAACTATAAACATTTTGGCAGGTGGCTTTTTGCAGAATTTACAAGTTTTACAAGATCGTTTACAAACCAATTCCTGTTTTGCTCGTCGATATTGTGCTATTTGTAGTTGGTTGGATCAGGATAACGATCTTATCACGTCGAAACTTCTAACCACCACTGACATTTCGAAAATATTGTCAATGTAACGGAATTCGACTACAATTTTCCAGATGCATTAGTATTTCTAAGAAAAATTGCTATCTAAACGACGTAAAGATTAAGACGCTATGCCGCATCTTTCAGATGATTTCTCTCCGACATGTCAACAAAAATTCTGCCTTTTCCCATTTCTTCTCTTCAAATGAATTAGTAAGTGTCTGTGGTATTAAGCAAGACCATGCTTCACTGCTGTATACGAGGGTAAAGATAAAAAACTACTCAATTCTTTAGGGATAGCGTACTCAGCACTTGTACTCTCAGTCTGCTTCATCGATAGACAGAGATGTAAGAAGCACAAGTAGATTTATATTTGTATTGCATTTTTTCACTAAGGCTTTGAGTGGGGCGTTCTTATCTCACGTGAAATACAGAAATTATTAGAATTAGAATTTACTAATCCAAAAAAAGTTCAGGCATTTTATACGATTAACATTAGATTGGGAGGTTCTTCAATGGAAAGCGTTATTCGTAAAAAGAACTAACAGTTCGGAACGTCCTCTAAAAAAAAGATTCAAATACACAATTTAGCAACTAAAACGAGCTTTCAATCGTAGAGAGCTTGTAAGTTAAACGACGAACGTGAGTGGCGGATGGTCAGCATTCGCGGTTATATTTTATGTGAAAATTACTTTTCCGGTATAATAATATATGCCAGTCATTGTACTTGATTACATGACTTAAGAGAATGTTAACACGTATCTTTCATTACCTTTGTCTTTGTATCCCTCTGGCAGGTTTAACGTTCAAATACCAATCCTAACGCATTGGTGAAGTCAAATACTGTTAAATTGGAGAGTTTATTTGAGATGAAAGTCCTTGTTGGTAGTTACGCTATGGATCGAAGTGTCTGCGCCGTGTGTACTTATTCTATGCTCCGTCCTTTCTAAACTCTGCGTTAATGACTGACCAATATTTTTTCATTTATTATCGTCTATTGACTAGTGAGCATTAGAATTCTTCCGTAATTTGTAGTGGGATATTTATCTTAGTTTTGCGTAATAATCTCCCACCTAGTTGAACGATTATACGGTTTTCATAGCTGCTTAACAGATTCTTACTTCACTTTCGATGCTTTTGTTTGGATATTTGATCATATTCCTAGATTTTATTGAATGTCAGCAAACAAGACGAGATAGTCTTTTACGGGGTCAAAAAAGTTGGAGAAATTAGAACTCTCATCGCCGATTTTCGTGGCCTTCCTGGTGGTGACACGTTGGAAATCCTTCTCGGGAAGTAGAGAAGGGGTCGTAAACATTTCTTAGCTAATAATTTAACTAAAAGACCTTTACATGCTAGAAATATCAAAACTTAAATTATGAAAGCTTGGTGAAACTGCTGACTCGGAATTTTAGAAGATTTTATATTCTGCTTTGGAAAAGTTCTAAAACATAAAAAAATTTAAATGGACGATTTGGACTGCGATGCCGTAATCGATAATATAAATTTTGCATTTTATTAAGAAACATATATAATAAAAGAAAGAATGGTGATAAACTGATTTGGTGCTGAATGAATTTTATAAATTTATTGGGAAATGTTTGTTTTTCATGTTCAGACGCATGAGATAATGATTAAATGGTACTCACAACTAGAACTATTATACACAAGTCATTAAGGATTTATCAAGGAACGTGAGTCGATTAAATGAAATATAGCCTCGAATTGACGAGTTATAAGCATACACACAATACTTGTCTAGTTCAGCACAAATCAATGGAAATAGCTCCATTTATTGAACAATGCTTTCCATCTTAGCGCCTTCCATTTTAAACTATTTCATTCAAACTTAATGTGACCCAAATTTTAATTTACCAGACATATTGACGACTTAACAGTCTTGTTCATTCGACATTCCAGGATCAAGTCTCAACCACGTTTTCCGAATTTATCTCGAAATCATGCATATTTATTCCTGCATGCTTGTCACGGAGATATCCCAAGTACTAAGAGAGCCCTACATAGGTACATCCAAATACGGGCCGTGGCACCTGATATATTCGACGGTCGGGACATCATGCTGGAGGAGATACAGTTTGTGTTCAACATGACGTAAGAATAGTATCTAAGAAAGTGTTCTTCGTAATGTATACCGGTGCTCACTTGTTTCTTATTCCTCTTCTCTTTTTCTTTTGTCAACAGGCATATGGTAGCATTACCTCATAAAACGCCAGAAGGATATAATATCCTTGTATATCGACTTTCCGACTCGGATCCATCAAAAATGCATTTCGGGAATGCTGTTAAAGCGTTTTGCATGTTCAATGATGTTCGCATTAGTGAAGATGGTAATGTTGCAGCTTTGAGTTGTTCTTTTGTTTTCAACATGCTTGTATGGATGAGTGTGCCATTCGTACAAGAGCGAAGGATCAAACAGTTTTTGTTGAAATATTTGTTTTTTTTCTCTATTTTATTTCAGTCATAACCGAAGGATACGTAGTCGTTTTTGATATGAAAGGATTGCGATTCGGGCATTTGGCTCGAGTACAGTTTGGACCGTTAAGAACATTCATGCAATATATACAAGAGGCACATCCTGTACGACTGAAACGGATTTATGTTGTACACACATCGTTTTTTATTAATCAAATTATGACGTTGGTCAAGCCATTGATCCGGAATGAGTTATTGTCGTTACTGAAATTTACGTCTTATGGCCCAGCTGATGTTCTACCCACGGAATTGCTGCCGGTGGTAAGTTTGTCAGGATATATTCATATCTACATATACCCTGAAAATGGTGAATTTTTCAAATTAATTGTTTTGATTTAATTTTGATTTAATTTTGCTGACTGTCATTCAAAGGATGGTGCTGTCATTATCATTGGAATTCTTGTTTAAATAACTTAAGAAATATTTAATATACATGATATCCTGGAGATGTGTAGAAGGAAAATAATCTAAAAGCCAATCTTCACACCAAACATAATTCGAATCCCTTTCTCATTTACGTGAAGCCCTTAAAATTAGATGGATCTTGCCTAAATGCCCCTAATACGAGAGGGTGTATACTGTATGTATAAATACTGCGTTATTTAATTATCATGGCATATATTATCTTTGTCTCTAGAAGTCTTCAAAAAAATTTAATTAATTTAAAATTATTTGATCAAATGCATACAAATAAAAAAATATTAAGTAAATAGATATAAATGATAAATATTTATTAAACAAGCTGCCCCAAAGTTCTGCTTTAAAATTTCAAATGAATGGAACGCGTTTAAAATAAAGAACGGCTAAAATAAGGAAGGATACTGGGCTGGTCTGGATCGACAAAAATCGTCCCGAAATTCGTATTCGATAAATATAAAACTCAAAGTTGAAATAATATTGCAAAGTTCAATTTCTAGAAATTTATTAGTTCAAAAATAATTTCGTCTAAATTTGCTCGAATTTTGGGCTAGCATATTTCTAGACAGGATGGTAAAGTCTCACGCACCTGCTTGGCGCGTGTTCTTCGTAATCGCTGCCGTTTACTTCCGAATATTTTTTAACATATGATCCACAGTATTTCAACTAATTAGCCGGCGGCTCCAAAAGCACAAACCCATTGTCGTCAATAGACAACCATGTGGATATCAGTTTATTCTATCCTGCCTGGATATTAATTTTCCATGAAAAGGCTGCAGAGAGCCCCTATAGACACGTTAGACCTGTGGGATGTTGACCCATTCTGCTGGAAGCCTTGTTTTAACCAAAACCTATGAACTTATCAGTCTGAGTGAAAAAGTTTTTAACAATCTTCACATATTAATATCAATTACCAGCTACTGTTTAAATTCATGAATCAACGAAAAAGAAAGGGTTGCGTGATCCTCGACATTACTTCATCGACCATGACGTTCAGTGTGTTAAGTGGTTTTACATGTTTGTTTCGTTATTGTTCTAGAATAACGGTAATTTGGTTTTTATACCGTGGTCCACAAAGGGAAAATGCACCGAATCAGTGATACAAATGTTATTGAAGGACGAACGTTGACGGTCAACCGATTTTTAAGCTTTTCAGCAGCATATATGCGTTATAAATCTTAGGCGAAGTGTATCTTGCATGAGAAACAATTCAATGAAACAATTATTTCGTTCTATGCGACAAAGGGAGGAGAATACTTGAGTCATAGTGAAATCACAAAACAGCGAAAACATTTCGAACAAACTTGTGACTTGACGGGTTGCAAACAAAATGAGTAGAATTTTATTTGTATTGTCAAAAATAGTCTCATTAATGCGTTCAACAAGAGTTATACTCTAAAATCGCTTGAGAGAAAACACAATACTACCATAAATCTACTATTATTGCGTCTTTTTTTACTGAAACCGTCCCAGAGTGTTGGTGTTAATTAGTGCTTACACCATGGCTTGAATAAATAAAAACAGCGCGTAACTATAAAAATGCTTTAAAAGTCAGGAAGGACATCACAAAGAAAAGTATACGAGTACGCCATGTAGCCATGAAACGAACTTTACTAGATAGAGAGTTTTTAAATTAAACTAAGTAGTAGGTGAGCGAGAGATGGGTACCTTTTTGAGTTGAATTTTATATGAGGATAATTTTCCTAGTGTCATACCGCATAGTGTAATACCGCATTTAAGAGTGTGGTCATATTAATCTCCCTTACTAACGAGAGACTAAAATTAACTAGAGTATATGTATATTATGTATATCTCTCGTCACCATCGTCACTATGTCCTATCACGAAGAAGCTTTGATTACGAATACCAATGCATCTATACTAGATTTAATGCCGTTATATTTTAAGTTTATGGAAGTGTTTCCGCTTGTCAGTGTTTACTCCATGCTGACAATGACATTTGCCGTTTTGCGAAATGAGAGTGGGAAGAGTGGAAGGGAGTGGGAGAGTTGAAGGGAATAAATACGCTCTTCAAATTGATGACACGAACTCTTAAAATCTTCGTATTTCTTCCCTTCGTCTTCGTATTTCTTCCCACCCGTTAAATACTTCTTTCATTATCCGAGTTTCATTCTTGCATTGATTTGGTGTATCACCTGAAATGAATCCCGTTTAAAGGATCATGAACGTTTGGGACGCGAATTGTTTCAAACGAAATCAAATCGTTGCAATCTGCAGGTAAAAATAACTTCAATGGCCATACGCGGGGTTATTACTATAACTTCCTACATTTATTCTAATTCGACGCATAATTCACGCTAGTTAATTGCTTTTGGATGCTGTAGCAAAACATGTAAAATTATATGATGTCTAATAATAAATCTAATAGAAAAGCACCGCAACCTCGAAGCAAACACCCAGAATAATTTACCAGGAAACAATTAGTGACGCACAACGTCAAAATTGTTACCATTTCATTCATGGAAATGAAATTTAATATAATAATAGAGTTGAGGAGCAGCAAAAACGTGACAAGTCCTTATTTTGCTCACTATGATAATTGCGATTTGCTTTTTAGAAGTCTCTACACTCATTTTGTTTGCATGCATGCTTTTACCGCTGCTCTTCCACGTAATGTCTGTAGGAAGCAGCCGCAACGCTCATAAGGAGGATGGCGGCTAACTACTAGCGAACACATATGAAGTGGATAAATCATTTGAAATCACCAAAAGCATGTAACGTTTATGAAACATGCCTTGGCACAATGGCAGAAAGGAAAAGACATTAAGTGGAGTAAAGCCGAGTGGGTGTACTATGCTCTTCATTAGACGTCATATGTAAATGTGTTTGCTCAATTGAAAATTTACAAGGAGACTTCTCCGTACGCTCGCTACTACTGTTTGCTTTATGCTGTATGCACTGCATTCAATTCTTCTCATCCCTGTTGACAGTGCATTCCCATTTCTTTCGTCGCTTCCCTATCGCCCACTTCTTCTTTCCTAGTCCAGAATGCTAAAAATGAAAAACCATTGACCTCATTTCACACAATCCCTTTTCGTCCTTTTCTGTTATTTTACAGTCGTTCAACCATTCTCGAAAAGTGTGAGTTGTGCACGACTATGGGAAAAGCGCGGTGGTTGTTGTTGTCGCTGTTGCTGTTGTCGGCCGCTCTGCGTGACAATCTTCTTCACTCAGTTCCTTTGGCTTTGAAACAAGTGCCACATGATGTTCCTCCAGGAAATAAAAATGACAATTAGTCGTTCGTTTTGAAGATTGCATTCGGATCTTATCATACAGCATGCGAAGGTCACCATCCTTTGCACAGCCTTTTCGAGTCTTGAATGGCAGCATGGTTTCTTTTCAATTTATATGTCGTCTCAATAACACTGGTCCCTTCTAGCATGCCGGGCGTATCCTTCAACCATTGTTGTTAGCATTTTTGGAGGTCTTTTTTCCATTCTGTTGAAGTTGATGAGTTGTTCTTACTTGTGCAGAAAATTTAGGATTTAACAAATCCTTCACAAACCAAACACTTCAATAAGTTAAATTTGATCCTTTTTAGCCTATTTCGTAGAAGATTCGATATTAAATTATTTTGTTTAGGACGATTGTAGTCTCAAATTTTTTCTTTATTATATATCCTTTTTGAATACGTTTATGCCTTTCAGGACTATGGTGGACCGCTAGAACGTCTAGAAACAATGCATAAGAAACAACGGCGCATGCTTGAAACCAAGTATCGACAGTGGCTCATTGATTCCTCGCGTCTGAAGGAAATACCAAAAGATGAACGACCAAAAGCTGTTCCGGCCGCTAATGTTAACACCGCAACGATGCCAAAACTCGAAATTGACTGACCTGACTTCGGGATCTCATTTCCAGTGCTTCCGATAACTGTATCCTTGAGTCACATGTGCAATGTATGATGTTACGATATAAGTATAATTTTATTTTTAAATGGACCGGTTGGAATAGTTGTTAGACGTATTTGTGTTAAACTTATTTTGAACGTTTTTATGGTTGAAATTAAAAATTCGAAATTGTTTTATACTTCTTGGACAGTATTTACTGAGAATCGTGTAAAGGATTGATTGCTGGAAAGCATTAAGGTACGTAAAAATGGGAAACCATGAACTGTTTTCAACAGGTGGTTCGAAAATAGCAGCAGTTAACCCAGATTTTCTCGGGCAACATGCGTTGGAAGTAGAGAGCTTGCGGTTCTGATCTAAAAAGGATAACCATAGATAGGGGTAATGAAGTTGTGTAAGTTTATATGATATCGAATGTGTCAGAGGATGAAGGATGAACGAGCAATAGTTTCAGACCATTGAACTAGGATTTTTATCTGTCTGTATACAATTCTCTTCTGCTTACAAGTAAGGAGTCAATTCGCAAGTAAGTAGTCAATACACCGGTAAGTCTTTCGACGAAAGACAGAAGAGAGAGATGATTTTGAAATGTAGTTAATTCCAATTTCTCCAACAGACATTTTTCAATAAATTAGGTTCATTTAGAATATTCCTAAAAATATACGACGGCAAAAAAGAATAGTCCTTATGAGTAGTCCTCTGTTGTATGTTATTTAGTTGTTGTTTCTTTTTATTAAACGTACCATATTTTAGTGTTATACTGTCAATTCAGAAAACTCCATATTAGCAAACCTAGTCAGTTAGTCAACGTTTAAAGTCAAATCAAACAAATACTGAAAAGTAAACGAACATTGAAACTCTGTACATTGTAAAACACTGTTGTAAGAAACTGAGCAAGTCCAAAACCAGAAACATTAATGCAAACTTATGTATAAATAAATTTATGCAATATTCTATATTAGTTAGATGTCCTTTCTTGTGGAAACTTCCGTCTCCATTATGTCTGCAAATGATGCTTTTTTCAATATACCTGGCAAAAGAAAATATTTCAATGTCTGCATAAGAGTCGTTTTTGTTGTTTTTTCTTTCTCTTATTCAACTTTTTCAAAAGCTATTGGGTGTCCTGATGTCTATTTTTAGAACAATACCTTTGCCTTTGGTGCTGAAGTTGTATGAAGCTTGTGACGAGACTTTAAAAGATAGACAGGATATATATAATCGAGAAATGACAAAAATGAGCGTTAAGGTAGAAAATTAAATTTAAATTTGTTTCTAAGCAATTCTACCGAAAATTTAGAGCAGCAACTTGATCGAGGAAGAAATAAAATCAACTTTGCTATTAAACGTATACGAAATGGCAAAATACTTCTCTTTTTCTTGAACTATTGTAAGTTGCTGGTTGAAAAATAGATTAGCTGAAGGTTTTACAATTAAAGGCAATCCTTGAAGAGTTTCATGCCTAAGCAAGATTTACTAAACGTGTTTGTCATGCTCCTATACGTCTTCATATTCAGTTTGAATGAAATTATAGATTCTGGTGTGTTGAAAGACCATTTAAATTGCTACTAAGAATAAAGGTTAAACATAATATTTCTCTTTGCTACTAAAATGCATTTAAGTCATATTATAAAAGATGAATACAGTTAATTTAAGTGGTGATTTCGTAGCCTAACAGGCAAGACTAATTTCTAGCACGCAATTGAAGATAAGAGACTCGATCAATTCGTGCTCGTGTTTGAAAACAGGTGACGCTGGTTAGAGAAAGTGACATCGCTGTCATTTACTCCGATGAGACAAATGAAAATCTACAAGATGTCAAGCTTATTCATTGGTTAGCTTTTCGTTGGCAGCAAATTCTATCACTACTATTCTATGTTTTTCGAGAAGATGAAATAAGAGCAGTATGAACCCCTAATGTGGTCTTTATTTTTGGTTGATTAAGAAAACATGAAGGAAAATGAATAGAAACAAAGTTGGCTGCGATATATGATGATTAGATGATGAAAAACGTAAAATATTCACATGTTTCAAACTTTTGTTGATGAGAAGTTACACAAGAATTCTGTTGAATGAATGCTGCATGTGTTTTTCGATTCTCCCGAAATCTCTCACCTTATTAGATGCCCACGACAGTCTTCAATTGATAAATCTGAACAGCGATTCACAATTCTCAACGATCAAATCAGAAGAGCGCTTCCTTGGCCTCCCACTTGCTATGCCCGACCAACGTTCTCATGGTAGTAGAAGTAGTAGTAGTAGTAGTATTAGTAGTAGTAGTAGTATTAGTAGCAGTAGTAGTAGTAGTGGTGGTAGTAGTAGCTCATGGACAGTAGTAGTAATAGTAGTAGTCGTAGTAATAATAATAATTATAGTGCTAGAAAAAGTAGTAGTTGCTGTAGTTAAAGGTTATGCTGTAGTTAAATCATGAGAATGACCAAGTGATGTGCGACGAAGCATGGCTTTCGACTGTCAATTAAAAAGGCGAAGGTCGTCATGTTGACGAGGCAGAGGATAAAAACAATTGCTCCCATGAAATGAACCACGAAATTGCGTTCAGGACGAACTACTCATCGAAGCTGGCATATCGCCGAAACGAATCAAGCAAAATGTAAAAAATACAAGGAAATCGGTGGGGATTGCCGCAACTTTGTTGGGAGAAAAGAGAAACAATTTTCCCGTCCATGTTTAAGAAAGCACAGAATATAGCGAAAGAAGAAGATTGCGGTCAGGATTGTGCCAGAACATTACTAAACTGGCAATAAAGATGGATTGTAAGTAATCTCGGTCGCATACAAAGTGTCCATCTTTGTAAATTCTTGACGCATCACGGATGCTTTTATGAAACCAACTTAGAACTGGGAAGGCTTGAATACCTCATTGTCATTACTACCAAAACGAAAGAGACGCTGTATGTCAGACATTATTTGCTAGTATTTACTCGTAAAGAGTAGTATTTACTCTTGTTTACATGGAAGACTAAAGGCCGAAATACAATAGTGCGAGACTGCGATACGAGAGCGCGACGAGAGTCTCGCAGCAAATGTCAAGCAGTTTTCGTAACATGCATTTTTATGCGACATCGTACAATGATTGCGATGCGTCGATGCGAGGCGGGAAATATTCTGAAAAACGAAAACTCCTCGCAACGAGGTGCGTGACGTTTGTCAAATGCAATATTGTGCTTAAATGAAATTTGAGATTCAAACGCCTTAATTACTTTTTAAGTACTTTGGTTATTATGAATGAATTTTGAATGAAAATTTCGTGTATCCTAGTTAAGACTTTTATTTGCTAAACGATGGGACATTCCAATTTCAAAAACTTTCAGAAATCAAAAACAGTTTAATTTAAAACGTCACCTATTTGACATTTGTCATATGAACATTAATGTTCCCCGGATCGCGTGCATTGTAAATTGATTGCGTTGCGCGACGACGAGGGAGAAGCGCATCGCCGTCACGCAGTATTGTATTTCGGCCTTAACATTGATATGATCAGGGAAGGAATTGCGCGAAGTGAAGATACACGGCTTGCAAAAGGTAGCTGTATTGAAGTCGTTCTTAGACGCATATAATCAGAATTCTGGTGGTGAACTGATTGGATAACTGGTGTGAAAAGTGATGTTTTGAGTGTCATGGAAGGAATTCAATTTCGAAAGGGTTCCAGATCTCGCGTCAAACCCTATTGAGCTGCCGAGATGATTTCGGCGGAGGCAATACTCATGCAACAATGCCAGTGTTCACTGCCCTCAAGTTAGTTAGAGGTTGTAGCCTTCATTTACAAAAAAATATCAGTAGTCTTACAAGCAGTAGCAGTAAAAGTAGTAGTAGCAGTAGTAGTAGTACTAGCGGTAGTGCTAGCGCAAGTATTAGTACTAAGAGTAGTATTAACAGTAGTAGTAACACCAGTTCTAGCAGCAGTCGGTTGTTCTCATTGGTCCTGACCGAGCTAGACACGATGCCTGATAGAACTAATTTGATATCGAAATTGGAACAAACTTATTCAAAGTGGTTAATTGAATAATAAATAATTAATTTAAACCTTATAAACGTTAATTTAATCTTTTGTATTTTATTTGGTAATACTATCAAGTAGATTCTGAAGAATACATGAGATGTTACGGTTACCGATTCAAACGAAAAAGAAATGAATTAGCGCTTCAAAGAACTAAAAGTATCCTTACTAAGTTGGAATCAAGTTTGCCATTCTCGCTACTTTGTTCGATATCGCCCACGACTCCTTTTTCGCACTCGAACTTGCAGTAGACTTGCAACGAACTACGTCTCGGGTCCTGGAAAAATGCAACGAACATATTTTTGCGTACGCTCCTATCACATATTACAAACGGTGTCCAGTGTGGGTGGACCTCGTCAGTTGTGAGGGGAGGGGTGCGACGGAAGCCTCCATCTGCGAAAATGAAATATTATCGGAACTCATGAATGTACTCTGACGTCATTTTTACGACATTAAAACCTCCGCGAATACATCGCTTCGTTCACTCTTTCTCTAGTCTCCCCGGCTTTTACCGCCCCTCGCGCCGCCACCCTCTTCCGGTTGGATGATATCCGCTCCATGAAAGATCTGCTTGCCTTTAGTAATCGGTTGCTGGGGGTGAAAAGGGGATTAGCAACAACATCGAAGGGGCGACTATCTTTCGTTTTTTTTTTCATCCTTTTCATCTTCTTCGAGCCTCATCATGGGAAGATTTAGCTTTTACGTTGCGCATACAAATACATTTGTATTTACATATCCCTGCTATATGCACAAATGCACAAGCTCGTGTGCGTACAGATTTGGTCCAGGATTCGAAAGCTTGCGCTCGTCATTGTTGTGTGAGTGAGGAATGGAAGCACACAAGATGCAAAGTTCTCACCAGAGCATTGATTTTTTGCTTTTCACTAGGAATTTTCGCACTATCAGCAGTGGAAGTCACCCTCAGGGTATCCTGAGCTAACTGAAATTTACTTAACCAACATCTCGAAGATAATCTCAGCAGCAGCAGTCCATCAGAGTGATTGAAGCGTGACAACATTTAAAGATTTATGCAACAGGTAATTGGGGTTATAATGAAACTAATTATTACCCGAAAGAAGTGACGAGATGAAGAGGATTCATTGATTTATCTTGACAGGAGTAAGTTAGCTGGTTGCATTTGAAACCTCCTGCTACAAGGAAGTAATGAACCGGTAAATTAAGCTGAGCCTTCAGGGACTAGTGGAGTGGAGCGGGTCCTTCGGGAAAAAAATAAATTGACGATGATGCAGGTTTTATTAATAGAATCAATAGACGTCGGAGCTTTTAGCTTCAACTATAGTCACACTTGTGGTTGATGTACTGATATGATGCAAATAAGTATAGCGAGCATGTAAGTCGTCTATGGGAAAATCGATTTTCGGAAATGAGCAGAGTCCTTCCGTTACTTGATGCGATAGGGTTGAAATATCAGTTTTTTTGGGTATTCTATATCAATAGATACGTCTCAGGATGTGAGACTGAGTTTTCTATTGGTATCGTTGCGGATTCGACTGAGTGTGCTGATAAAAATTCATAGTATAGTATTTGGCATAATTTGTTAGCGTGTTTGAAATAAAATCTTTCTGTATAGATCCTAACTGAGGTTAATTGAAAACTAATGAATTTTTGATACAGTGATCTTTGTCTTGTTAATTTATGTCAATGCCATTTTCTTATTAAGGCCTTTATTATTGCATAGTCGCTAGTGGCGTTTCCCAAAGACTAAGAAAGACGTAGAAAGCTTCTGTTTTTAATGAAAAACCTTGTTGTTGCTACGTAATTTATTACGTTTATTACGTATTCCATAAAACAAAAATAATCTCATAAAATTCGTGATTGCTCAGTATTCTTCTACGAAATTAGTAATCTTGAAAAGATGATCTTGATTCAAATTTTTCATATTTTCATTTCTAAATTTTGCATAAAATTATATATTTTTTTCAAAACGATTTAAGTTTTTTTACCCGTTTTTCTGCATATGCGAGAAAGATGTGCACCGTAGAAATATTCCTTGAGTCTATCTTTTGCAAATATGAATGCATTGATTTAAATTTTTGAATTACCAAGGACAATATTACTATTGAGGCATACGTAGATCTAACTAGCAATAACACGATTCAAGTCAGATGATCATCTATTTACTGATCCTTTCGTACCATTCATCCTAAACGAAGTTATTAATCTTTCAATAAATCAAGGCAGTGTATTCATCGTTATTATTTAGAAGATCCTTTCGTTGGATTCAATGTTAAGATCTGAATCAATTGCGTTGATTTTGCCAAAGGAATCGGTATATAATAGGTGTATAAATATGAAATGCGGATTTTTTCTGGTTGAAATGTGCATTTATTTGAATAACAGAACGAATGAATTCAATAATCAAAGTATTAGCCATTGTTAGCTACGAATTTTTCTCATCTTTCTGTCAATTGATGGATTCCGTCCCAGTACCACTTCTCATTTTTTGAGGCTTACCACTCATCAAGCCAATTATTAACTTCTTCGTAAGAATGGAAGTGCTGTTCCGAATGTCCGTGCTGCATCGATCGAAATATGTAGTAGTCAGAAGGAGCCAAGTCTGGTGAATACGGCGGGTGGGGCAGAACTTGCCAATTAATGTTTCCCAAGTAGTTCTGGACAGGTATTGCAACATGCGGCCGAGCATTGTCATGTTGAAAAATGACTTTATCATGTCTTTGGTGAAATTCTGGTCGTTTTTCCTTAAGTGCGTGGTTCAATTTGATCAGTTGTTGTCGGTAACGTTCGCCAGTAATAGTCTCACCAGGTTTCAGCAGTTCGTAATACAAAGGCCCGTTACTTTCCCACCAAATACACAGCAAAGTCTTCTTTCCATGAATATTTCGGACTGGTTGTGATGTTGATGGCTGGGCTGGGTTTTACCCATGATTTTTCCCGCTTGGGATTGTCGAAATAAATCCACTTTTCATCGCCAGTAACAATCCGATGCAAAAAAAAGCTTTTCTTTTCTGTCTGGCAAGCAAAATTTCAAAAATGGTTTTTCGCCTTTCGATGTCTCTTTCTATCAATTGATACGGCACCCATATTCCAACTTTTTGGATCTTTCCCATGGCTTTTAAACGTTGTGAAATAGCTGCCTGAGTAACTTCCAACGCTTCTGCCAACTATTTTTCAGTTTGTGTGTTGTCTTTATTCAATAATGCTTGCAAATCTGTGTCTTCGAATTTTTTTGGTGGTTTTTCCACGGTCTATGTTGCTGACATCGAAATCGCCACTTTTCAATCTTTTAAACCATCGTTCACAAGTGTCTTGGCTTGGGGCATGTTCACTATATGCTTCCACTAACAATCGATAAGTTTCTGCTGCCGTTTTCTTCAAATGAAAGAAGGTTATTAGACTTCCCCGCAGAACCTCTTTTTCTGGCACGTAATTCGACATTTTTGAAGTGAAAAAAAACTATGTTGTTTGTACAATCTAAACCTATGACATACTGGAATTTGTTGACAGATGTTTACCCTCCAAAATGCTATATCAGTTATCACCGACACAAACCATATGTAATGGTTATGCCATCTGTTAGTAAAATCCGCATTTCATATTTATACACCTAATAGCATAAGGGAAAAGTTTTTCCCTCCACGTTGTTTTTATGTCTTAATATGCGAATTCAATGTTTCCCAATTCATGGTGCTCTCCGAATTATCTCTTTCCTTTTCGGATGTGAGAAAATTCCCAATTCACGATCCTCTTTGGCTCATTTGTTTCAGAATAGAATTTCACTCAGAATTTAAGCATTTAGTTTATATGCAAATAATACTCGATATTTTTCAACTATCATGCATTGATTAAACTTTGATCACTTTTGAAATCCCTTTAAACCTCAATGATCCATTTTCTCATTTCAGCCTGCCAACCTTACTTATCATTTTCATTGGATTAGATGAGCTCTTTACTGTACCTTCGCTTACGCACTACTTATCTTCTCTAACCTCCGTAATTTTCGCACTATCATAATTTCTAAATTTTCCCCAAACATCGAATTTCGATATACTGCTGAACTGCTTCACTGATTCCACTGTTGTCTCACTCTATGATATGTGCTTGGGAATCCTGAACAGCGATAATAGTATGCTCATCGCATGCTTTTGTTTGTACTATTTATTTCGTTTTCCATTCAGAGCGCTGTACCTTGGAAATGCTACTTGTTTTGTCCTACTTTAATGCATTTTGTCCGTTTTGTTTGAGAAGGACGAAGCCGTGCACAAAGTCCATCTCAACAGTCTTTTGCGACTCATCAATCGGAAGCTAGAGAAATAGACACTGTCACAAACACTATTGAGAACACAAAGAACCAGAGCTTTTAGCCGAGGAGATAACGGAATAGCCACTCCTGATCAGGATGAATGAAATCGTCATTGGGCAACAAGTCATCCCAAATGGCCAATGTGAATTCAGAGAACCATTGAATTCTTATCCGTAATGGTGGTTCAATACATTCAAAACGGATTTATCCACAGAAAGTCAGCAGAATGTTCGCGATATCTAAACCTTTTGACAAAATCTGGCAAGCCTGACTCATTCTAGAATGCATGAGTTCACTATTCGCCTTTTATATATTCAAAGAATTTCCACTTTTCATCTTCAAGGGAAGTTTATACAAAGTTAAGAGAGAAGACCACCTCTCGAACCTGCGAATGATTGAAGCTTAGGTTCCTTAAGAATCAACCATTCAACGAGTATGAAGTACATTTCTCTAGGGTTTTAGCTGTAAAATTTGGACATCCTTCTCCTGGCAAACAACGTTTACCTATCATTGAACGCGGGTGATACCTGCCTATACTTAACTTCAATACAAGCAAAAATCATCACTTCAAAATTGTGACAAACCATCAAAATAATACTTGAATATTTTTGTAAGTGGAAATTAGTGATTAACAAGGATAAGTCAGAGTCATCACTAGACGAAAAACAATAACAAACGTTACTACGCTCAGACTCCCTCACGAAATTGAGCCAGACTCCTCTCATCCCGGTCAGATCGAATAGAAAAAAATTCTAGCACGCACACTGGACGTTAGACTGGCCTGAAGAGAACACATGTTAAAGGGAAAAGCCCACTGCATGGGCGTCTTATTCTCGCTGAATTGTCTTCTCAAAATCTGCCTGTTTCAACAACAAGAACAAACACCTGATTAGTCGGGCACTACTATACGACTGTACCGCATTCTGTTAAACGGTCAAAACCCACAGAAAAGTACTTCAAACTCTCCAATTCAAGCAATACTCTATTATCATAGTTTCTCAGGAATCCACGGTGAATTAGAATAAACATATACACGTAGACCATATACATGTACATATACACAATATACATATACACGATTCAAATCGTATTATTCAAAATTGCGTCTATTGAAACTCAATGGGCATATCCGGAACTCCAATCAATAGCAGCCGAATTGAAAAACTGAGCTCCTTATTTAATAGCGGTGGGAAGACAATTTTGATTCAATGGTATTCGATTAAAATAATTCGAATAGAATTTTGATTTGTAAATTTCCTACAATGTGCAGAACAAGAATGCCACTCTTAAGGCTATTACGTAAACTCGCAATACAAATGTAAATCTAGTTGCGCTTCTTCTATCTCTGTCTGAAAGAATTCATCGAGGAGTGCTAACGCTGTATGTAGTTGCTTCGCTCTGGCACTAGCTTCAAGCAAACAATAAGTCTATAAAGAAAAAAATTAAAAAATAAAAAAAATTAAAAAAAAAATTTTCAAAGAAAATTTTTAGAAATAAAATTAGTTGGCGTTGGAAGGGATTCTCTTATTTTACAATT
The DNA here is from genome assembly GCA_954870665.1 of Stratiomys singularior. Classification (NCBI taxonomy): domain Eukaryota; kingdom Metazoa; phylum Arthropoda; class Insecta; order Diptera; family Stratiomyidae; genus Stratiomys; species Stratiomys singularior. Next base: position 156,586,908 of record OX940878.1, on the reverse strand, counting down.
CTTGTTCTCACTTATGTAGCCGAAGAATAACGTCAAAAATATGATGTTCTTCTTCGGCAACATAAATAGGAACAATGTCTCAAGAAGGACGTTATTTTCTTTAATTGTCCTTCTTTCCGTCCTAAAATCCGCATAACTTTAGATTCATCGTCACGATTTACTTTGAAGGTTATGTACGTAAACCGTCTATCTGGTTCGCAATCCAGTTTATATACCTTTAATTTTTTAAAGGTAGTGTTACGCTATAGTTTCGCCATCCTCGGGGAGAGCTTCCTTCACGGATTAAAGATGGGCCTTATGGCATGGTTTAATTAATTGACTACTCGTCATGCGAAGGAGAGAAGCTCGTACGTGTTGAGAACTTTGAATTAAAGTATAGAGTTAGACAAAAATTGTACCAGTAAGTACAGAATTAGATTAGTATTATAAATTAAGTATAGTATAAGACAACTATTAGATAATTATTAGAAATTAAGTATAGCTTTAGACAATAACCCTAGAATTTAGAATTATCGCCCGATATTGGGGGCCGGCGAGCAGCGGCGAATTTGAGCCACTTCCGCGACTCAAACCAAGCCAACACTTGTCAGCGGTCAAGGGTCAAGGTGGTGAGATCTGGTGCGGTTGGGAAAACTCACCACACGGAAAATACCGCGGTTCTGCAAGAAAGGGTCGAGTCTTCGATAGGTAATTGTTCGAAGGGTGAACGGCCGCAGCGGGAGGATCAGCAACCCGCTAGTTGGTTAGTTTAAAAGGAAGCGAAACAGAACAATGGGGGCTGTTTCCCTTTTTGGTGATTGTGATTAGCAGGACGAACGCGTTGGGCTGCATCGCCGTGTGTTGGATCCGTTCCATATCTTTGGTAAATTTTCTGATTAAATTGAGACGGGAGGTTTAGTGTACGGACAGGGAACGCAAGTAAAGAGTGAACGGTTCGAAGACCTTTTTCGGGTGTCCAGGGAACCGGCTGTGTACGGAGAATCGAAGATCATTGAGGCGGAGGCAACGTATTAGTTAAGTAGTAGATCATAAGCCGTAGGATTGTTTGTTACTGACTTAGGTTTAAGGTAGTCATAGGGAAGTACAAAACAAAAATAAAATAAATAAAAAAATAACAAAAACAACTCGTGCGGGTTTCTCTCCTTAGAAAAAAAACCAGTACGCTTGGTATTTCAGGAGGAGAAAGAACGTCCGGGGAAGGCGAATCGGTTTGCCGCATTCTCGCTTGGCAGCATATTGGGGCTCGGTGGAAGCGAGTGGCACCCACGCCCGTCTCCGCTGGACTTACCGGGACATAGGGCCCCGGCCGGTTACTCCCCAGGCAGGAACTGCCCGACGGCTTGGGAAGAAGTCGAAGCCTAACAACCAGGCCTAAGAACGACGTGTAATAGTAGGCATAATATACCAATTTCAGGATCTTTTCGCTGCTGGCTGCTTTCTGTGAATGTCAGCAACGGTCTTTTGCTGTGCTGAAAGGTGTTGCGCTAGTTTCTTCCATGTCCAAGAAATTCAAAATAATAATGAATTCATTATGGGTTCATTATGGGTAAAGGCTCTTTTTTATATCTGTTTTGAGATTTTAAACCATGTCTTTCTCCACATTGACACTCAACTGTTGAACCATATTCGAGGTATTGTTAATTTCTCTTCAGTTAAATTTTGCATAGCGCACCACTCATTGCTATCACTGCATTTATTTTGGAAATTTGATGGTGAAACATATAAAATAATTTTGCACACACTGAGTGTCAATAATTTTATGCAATACCTGATTTTATCACGCAGTTCTGTATTTGAATTGAATGTTTTTAGCCATTCTTTCAATAAGCTTATCGCCTGGTTTACTGAGGTGTTCCGAAAAACCTTTAAAGACGAATAAGACCACTCTTTTATTATTTGGAACAGTTCAATATTCTGCAATTCTCTATCAGTTTTTTTTTAAGTTTTTGAAAGAATATTTCCTCAAAATGTCTGTTGAGACCCGGAATCGTAGTATTAACCATTTTGCGATCTTCAACGTTCGTGACATGTTATCCTCAAAGACCTCTCTCACTTAGTTTTCTTCTTTACAAAGAAGAACTTGTTCGAAATAGTCGAAAAACGGGTCTGGGTGTACTTTGGCGTACTTTGTCTTTCATAACCAGCTTATCGTAATTCGTCGTCCCTAAGAATAATGCGCTGGCTTATACTTCAGCCTTTCAATATCTTGCTGCCTCTCTAACTCATTTTTTGACTACCTTCTCTTTGGAAGATATTCCAATATTCTCTTGCTGTTGGTGTTCTTTCCGTTAATTTTGGCGACTGAATTGCGGCTTCAATATTTCTTTAACTTCTTAGTAGGAGCTGAAGAGAGAGGCTACCGATTTAGAAGAGAGCAGTCTTATCCATGGCAGAAAAAGCAGGTTGACGAAGGATGAAGTGGACTGCACATCTCATCGGTGACTCGACGCCTTGGTAACATGTGACATTCGTGGTGACAGTGATTCATTCGAACGCGGATAATCAGGAGACAGAGGTATTTTCAATCTTACCTGGGTAAAATGAGAAAGGCACGCTTCTCTACTTGCGTGTTCTGCCAGGAGACCACAGAGTAACCCTGACACACCTTGTTCTCATGGGAAAGATGATTCTAACTCTTGCTATACAGCTTCGTGAGTCTACTGTCAATGGAGTCAACTGTCAACAAAACTGTCTTCCATCGCTTGCCGATACAGAGGAGTAGGTTATAACTTACTCGGTAAGTTTTCTCACTTTCATTCTCGTTCAAGACGGCCATTGTACTTGGTGGTTCTATTGGTAAATGGGGTATCTACCGGAAATTTTCATTATTGTCATGATATTATTAGTGTTTTCTCTCGTGATCATTCTTTAGATACAGCAAAAGTCGAACTTAGCTCTTAGGGACCGTTCAAGTATTACGTAACGCAATTTTTGAAAATTTCTGACCCCCCTCCCCCCTGTGTAACGCGCCATAACGTTTTTCTGTACTATAGTATAATATAAGTATACCCCCTGTAACGCATCGTAACGTTTAACAAGACCCCCCCTCCCCCCAAATTGTGCTACGTAATACTTGAACGCCCCCTTAGGTCCTTGCATATAGTTTATTTAATAAAGATGGTTTTTTCACTAACCAAAAGCTAATTGGAGACCCGGAGTCAGCAGTCGCTCTGCATTTGAATTCTGTTATGGAATTTTCAAATTTATTGTGAATGGCTGCTTTGATTAGGCTCAATCCCACAGTTTTTCAAGGCAAACCTTTAAGATCGTCAACTACCATCCCTCATTACCTTTCAATGAGGTACCAGTTTACATTGAGGATCTCAGACTTTTAAAATAGTACAGTCGGAGCCCAGCTATTGCCAACGATACAAAGGACAACTTGATGCACCCTGATACACTTCTAGCCTTCAGGATACTCCACGAAAGTTTGTAACCCAGTGAGCAGGATAACTCATTCGGATAGAGATAACTAGGAGCTTACAACTGATGGGTTCAGGAATATACCTCTAGGGTTGAGGTTTGATGAATAAGTCATAACGATACTAGTACAGTAGTATCCAGGGAGCTTGCCCGGTATGGTTTGAGCTAAAATCTCTACTCCAGGGTTGTTACTAGGTGTCTAGGATCCGTGGGAATGCCTAATGCCGTCAGGTCGAATGGCAACAGAATTTAAACTCAGCATGAAAAGGGAACTGGATCAGTTTACGCTGCGAATAGAGCTCTGTTATGTGACTCCACCCCTCGCATTTGAATCGCTTGTTCGTCCAGCTCAGACATTGTACAGGAAAATGATTCAAACTTTCTTCCTCTTATCCATTAGTTTGACAAATTTTGTATATTTTAAGCGTATTCAAAAGGACAATGTAGAATAACTTCAAAGATGACTTACATTAACATTCACTGACGCCATTCCATTTAATATTATTTTTGATACGTAATAATGAAATTTACAAATTGGGAAGAGTTGGCTTTTTCTTGTTGCATAATCGACCATTAGTTTCGTTTGTAAGAAGTTGAAAACTGTTTGGTCTGATTGTATATTTCTTATGAGCATTAAAGGATGCAGATTTTTTTATTTTTTCCCCATTTGTGTTTTTTGTTTTTCCCATAATAATGTGCGTGAGCCTTTCTACCAAATCGCAATAATTGGAGCGCCGTATATAGACTAATGTTGGGTCGTTTAAACTGTAACCTGCGTCAGGATATATCTATCTGGTCACATAAAGTCTCAGATTTTTGTTTAAATTTTTGGCTCTGTAGCAAGCTCGGAATAAAGACAGATATGCGGGAATCGAACCACACATCCACACTCGAAGATCAAAGTTTGATCTTGAATGAAAGTTTGCCGTTCAAGCGAAGTTATAAGGATTCACCAGGTTCCTACTGCTGCAACTAGTATTGGATTGTGACCAATAAGAGATGCAAATACTAAAAGAATACTTGAAGGATCCGAAGAACCAAACGATGGTTTGGCTCTGAAAAGGCTCTGGTTTAACGAGTCAGTTGTGATTAGGATGGAAATTCTTGGTCTTGTTCAAGTGCTCATGGAAAGCATGGAATAACATAGACCAACAGGACGAAATCGAAGGTCGGGGGAATAAGAAGGTTTTAGAATTTAATTTCCAAAGTAAGCAGTTTAGAGTTTCACTGTAAGCTTAAGCTTCGGGTTCTATTTTCTTCGGTTCTATGTTTCTGATATAACATTGTGATGATAGGTTCAGTTTTACCTCCAGTCGAATTTAGATATATAAACTTTTTAATAATAATGATTACACTTCATGTACGCACTTATTTGCTCGTTATTAATGTTAATATGAGCTTGATTAAGAAATCCTTTTGAATTGTTGTACATATTCTAATTTCATTTGTTCGACCCTTGTGGCTTCTATTAAAATTGGGTCAAATATTCTTGGAATTGCCTTTAGTTGCATAGAATTAGACAAACATCAATCTAAAACGAACAAGTTAATGGATTCCTTAAGTATTACGCAAAAAAATAGCAAAGCAAATGCAGTTTTTGCTGTGTTTGCTCCTTGTGAGCTTTTAATGGGCTTTCAAAATTCTTAACAAATTATAAAATCTATAAAGTCAGATTATTTCATTCATTTAAGCAGCGATAAATATTTTACAACCATAATCCTTAAACAAACTTTCGGAAGAAGTGGCAGCAACCGCAGACGAATCGGTCCACGTTTTCCATCCGCTACGTTTTTATTTGCCTTTTCAGCAATGATTTATTGCTGAAAACTCACTTCCTTCGTCATGTTGCCTTGAAAATCGCAATTGCAAGGCATTTCGTTGACACTCTTCTTAATTTGAAAATCATTTGTTTGGAATGAGCGCTGTGCACTCATCATGGTTTCCTGAATCTTGGCAAGTCCATCGTGATACTATTTAATGGCACCATTCCACTCCCACGTAATGAAATAAAGTCAGCTGTGAAGGAAGGAGTCGAACGGTTCGCAACGCTTTTAAGTAACTACAAATGCATTTGGTTGTTTGCTGGTTGGACTCCATTATTGCTGCCCACGTTAATTGTCAGGAGTCTATCTATCTCGGACGTACATTTTACTCGGGATGTTGGCAAATATTATACACCTGTGAGTGAGAGGTCCTCATAGAAATTATGATTTTAGTGGATGACGATGACGGCGACAACAGGTAGTTGTTCGGATTCCCAACGGAGTTGGCGCTTCATCAAGTTTCACCTACGTTGGTGTCGACTGTGGTGCAGGACTATGGTATTATCGGGTAACACGAGGGTTGCTTATACGACTGCACAATCACTTTAGTCTTTGAGTGCGGGGCAGTAAAGGACGAGACCTAGCGCATACTAGACGAGAACGATATTTGATAATGTGGAACGGGCAGGCTCCAAATATCATGTATATGGATTTCATGTAGAGCGTCGTTGAGGACGAGCGTGACAAACAAGTGGGTGATGTATGACACATGGGGGTGGAAGGTTGAGTGGTTAAGCGGTATTTTAGAGTAAAGTTTATCGGGAAAACTTTCTCGTCATCATGGTCGTTCGATGCGTAATCATTATTGAATTCGAGAAAACAGAGCTCTATCACGTCTGCTCGCGGACCAGTAGAACGGATGAGATTCCATTTGGAATACTTTCCAAACTCATAAGTGTACGAACGAATGGATGACAAAGTTTGTTTGACTCATATATGAAAAGTATTATCATGTAAACGATCTTTGGTTGTCCAGTTTTTATTCTAGCTCTTATTTGAACAGAGACGCAATAAGACAAACCCGATCAAAAAGGAGTCATCTCCTTCGTCTGTGGAATATTTTTTTTTTTGTTGACATTGACTTTTAACGATAGGATAGAATGCACGGAATCAATCCCTCAAGTATCAAAATAAATTGCGTGAAAAAGAATTTATGTGAGAATTATTTTGGATGTGAACTGCTAACTTATTGATATTCGACTGCTATGTAATCCTCTTTTAAATAAAAAATATGATGAATAAGAAGAGTTAAGGATGCTCATTGTGTATCTACGCTTATTCTTTCAATTGTTTACATATCATTGTTACCTGTATTTATTTATTATTATGATTTCTTAAACTTTGGTAGTTTTAATCATTTTCCCATAAACGCTAAAGGGTCCTATTTTGATCGTACTCACAATAACGTAACCACAAACAAGTTAAAACAGTTTAAACAAATGTCGAATCTAACGGTATTCGAACTCAATTTTCCAGATATGCTAGTATTTGTAAGGTAAACTTTTTGCAGAAAGGACATAAAAACGGAGGTGCAGGTGTGAAGATGTACGATTCGTATTCGTACATTCTTTTCAATTTTGAATTCATACCTAATGAGATATATATATACGATCACCAACGTGATCTTTCCACTCAAGTACGTCGTTTAGATTCTAAGCTCTCTATCATGCAAAGTTCGCCTTATTTGCTAAATGGGTTATTCGTATCGTTTTCCTTGTAATATCCTTCGGAACTGTTAGCGATTATTAGTCGTTACGCTACGGTGCTCACAGATGAAAGTAGAGAAACAAACAAATATAACGCTGTTCGAATTGGTAGAAAGAGAGGCAGCGTTAGTGACTAACTGTTGTTTTCAAACCAATGCTAGCACCTGAGCAGTTTACGTTGTTACTCTCTTGCACGCAGTAGGAAAAATTTGTTGTAAGGCTTTTAATATTTTAACATTTGCAACCTTGGTTAACTTATAATTATATTGTTACATAAACCAAAAAATGTTTCTAATTCTTCTACAAAGAGTGCAATAAAACTACAAGATAGGAATATTGATGTGGTTGATGAGTTTAATTTCGATTTCAGTGCAAAATTTTAAAAATTTGTTAAACAATGATCAGAGGTTTTGGCTACATCTGAGGGGAATTCATTGTAAAATCTCCATAAAATGTGGCTAGTTATGATGTTAGAATCCTTTAGCGACGTTACATAAGACATTTTATAGATGAATGAAACACAAATTATATTCAGTTGCTTTAAAACTTTAAGTGGTTGGATTGACGGAAAACATGGAGCCATGAATCCATGAGGAATTAACTCAAAAACAATATGAAAATGCCGGAAGGTTTAGAATATACTATACTATACTATAAATAAAAGTTGAAACATTCGAACATTTCTTCGAAATTAGCCCCGTTTCAGGGATTTCAACCCTGAAATTAAAAATACAAATGAAGTAGCTTTAGTTCCAAGTGTAAGAATATTTTCTATCCCCAGTATGACTCTTAGTAATTCAAAAAATTTATATTTTATATAAAATAATATATTTAAAAAAAGCTCGTGGATATGTGAAGTTGTGCTTTCAATTTCTCAGAAGAAAATTGCATCGAGTTAGCGACAAAAAAGTAATCGAAGCCATTTTCGCAGCTCTGCAAACACAAGAAATTATGCATGACAACTAATGACCAAGGACTAATGACTCCCGACTCAGGACCAGCTTATGACTACGTTGAAAACTTATACCTTCCGCTATGCAAACTAAGATGACTAAGGGCGAAAATAAGAAGGGAAGTGATATATGGGGGGGGGGGGGGGGTGCTACGTGTTGGAGTCTACACGATCACTGCAAGTAAATTTGCCTGATTGACTTTGTGTCCAGCAGAAATTACCCATAAAGTCGACATATTTCTCACTTAAACGGTTCCACATAAGAACCTGACGATCACCAGATGGTAGCAAGTACAATGAAATCGATCACAAATTAATTTCGAGCCTACTTGACGTTGGTTCAATTTGAGAAAGGAACTGTCAGTCAGATCACTATTGGGTCAACTCAATCTATTGATCTCGATTTTTCAAAGATTTTTTCATTTAACACATAAGCTAACCGTGTATAAAATATCGATACAAAAAAAGGTCCCAATAACGTTAGTTACTAACGAATTCGATGAGGCTATCAAAACTAGATTGAGCCCTGTCTTAAACGAAGAAATTGCAAGGGTCAGCAGCGCACATGGTTGAAATTAAAGTCAGCTATCAAACAAAAGCAAAAGGATTTTATCTCGTTGTAAGCGGAAAAATAAGTGCGAAAATGACTGCCAGGATGCGTTAGAGAGAAAAATTCAGGCGTTATATTCATTATGTTTATAGGAATACCAGGACCACGACGGAAAATCTATGAGAATCATGAATGACCAATAAATAAGATAATTAGAAGTGGAAAAAATGAAAATTTTATTGCAACAATTGTTGATAGTTGCAGAAAGCATTAGATCGAGTAGTGAAAAGCTTGAGGTATGGACATGAGACCAGGACCATGGAAGGTAATCCTATTCTTGAAAGCAACAAGATTAGGCAGGTCGGACTTATTGTTTTGAAGAATTTCTCCATTCTGGAAACACGTCAATGACATCGAACAGTGCCCATGGATCTAATGGCTCTTCTACAAAACCGTCAAAGCTGGGAGATGGAACTTTTCCGATCGAAAGCAAAAAACGCCATCTATACATCTTGGATCCAAAACAGATGCCGCAGTGATTTTCCCTAACAATTAATATCCTTATCTACAAAAAGGAGACAAACTAAAGTATGAAATTTGTACCAGCATATAAGTCTACAACGCATAAACTATTCACTGATCTGCTAGGACTCAAAAACGCTGTTAAAGCCGACAATATTGTTGTGATTTGTTTGTGATATTAAATAGAAGCTTTGTCATATTAAAGAAACTTTGTGTTGAACGATTAGGCACATACTAGTTGTTCGAGGTCGACCAAAATCTGAATCAATGCTGAACGTTTACTTCTAATGCTCATCAAATAAGCATAGACTTCAAAAAAGGGTACGACAGTTTCGATTGGAACAAACGAGGCTTAGTTTGGCCATCCCATAAAAACTAGACCTTCTCACTAAAATTAGATTGGTATCCATAGCATGACAAGTTTGAGAAACAGCAAACCGGATATAAAACGTTTGACGTGAAATCGAACCGAAGTAGGGACAACTGAAAGCAGGTAGCATACCTGTAGATTATGTCCTAAGAAAGCTCAAAATTTATACATGAAGAAAGTTGCTCTATACTTCGAATCAAATAATAACCAACGCAGACGAAATTGACTTTAAACTTACTGAAATCTCCCGCAGACATCCTGTCAAACACACAAAATGAAGCAAAGCAGGTATGGCTGGGATTTGATGAGTTCAAAACTTAAAAAAACTGCCCAAAACTGGCCACAAAAAGGTTGACAATTTTTGTATTTTCACCAAATCTTTGCGGAATCACCTGAAGTAAATAGAAGAGAACAGCTCCTTGTTAAGACGGTTTTCTCATTTTTTTCAATATACAGGAGAATAAAACTCTAGAAATTTATTTGCAAAGAAAATAAATCCATTTGGAAGACGGTTGTTAGTTCCATTATAAAAGAACAACGTGCAAGATAAATGGTAAAATTCACAACCACGAGTTGCATACATTTTCTGACGAGATGTCCAAGATGAAGTCTCCAACATTGCGATGCACTTGTCACGTGTAATTGACGGATGTCGAGCGAATAGCTAGAAAGGTTTGTACAAGTAAGGTTAGCAGCCAAAGACCAGACGAAAACCCAAGGAAGTGCTGGTCGGACTCGATTGAACATAAAATTGAGCTTCTACTTGGATTTTACAATTGGAAGACGCAGTTAATACATCGAGACTATGGCATGCGTCATATACGCGACGTTAACGCTCGAGTGGAATTTTGGCGCCGCGCCGGCAGACACTGTTCATAATCTCAGATGTCGTTAAATTCAAGAAAAATGTTCAAAATAATTGCACGGTTACTTTGCAGGAGAGAATGGTTGCAACCAATTTTTTCGAGCCTAAACCTCGGTATGCCCAGATGACGAATAGAATATTTTATTCAATTTTTTTATTCCATTTTTATCCATTTCATTGTTACTCATTTTTACGAATATAACAGTTTTCTTATTTATGTCTCCTGGGAAGCTGGGAAGCGAATGGCTGGTACATTTAGGATAACTCAGGATTTTTCGGTGACTAACTACTCAAGGTCTCAGTGGAAACGTAAAATAAAAGTTATTCGCAAAGGGAATTTTCCAGTAAAGATGCGTACGCTTGTAACTTAAGTTTTGTTTCTATGGAGCTCAAGTGCAGCAATTTCCGGCTTTGCAGGATGTCTTGTCGAATTTCCAGTTTTTTTTTCAAAAATTTAAAAACTTTTGAATCGCAAATCAGTCGTTGTGTTAAGAGCATTTAAGTTGATATGGAACAGCTACGCTCCTCACGACTGGAACTAATTTGATACAAACGTAGTTAGTCCTGATTATAACGTTTCTAGATACCTTTAAGCTTCTAAACATCCTTGTAATTTGGCAACACCACCGGTATCCTAATCAAATCTTATGATTTCCCCCGAAGATTCTAATTCACAGTTGATAAGAAATCGTTGTCAGCGAAATACTTTTCTACACCTGCGCTACGCTGGCTCCTTGTGAAAACTTGCTGTCAGATTGCAAGCTTTGAGCAACCACCCCACACACGATTCGAGACAGGAAGGATGGAGGCACATCGGGTTCGTGTGTAGCATGTGCTGGACATGAGTGGAGCGTGCGTTCTGCATCGTTCACTGGAATCATTGAATAAAATTCTCAGACATGTAAGCGAGCCTCTTGCAACTTGCGAGCGTATGAATTACCATGGGGTGGATAGTGGAAGTCTGCGAACTCACAACTACATCGGATCTCCCCACTTTTGCGTTTTTTCTTCAGTGTATTCGTAGTGGATACTAACTGAAAGTCACCCCAAAATCGATGTGCTTTCCAACAATCATCGCTAGTCGTTATCGTCCTCGTCGCCATCTCGCCACATAGTATTCCGTAACGGCAGCGGATAGTGACCCATTTTTGGGGCGGGCGGGCCGTTCTGGTGTCTTTTAACTTTTTTTCCATTAAAAGTATAAAATGAAGGATGTTCGCAGTTCGCCATAAGTTTTGTGTTAAATCGTTCCTGTTTCGTGCATAGCGGAGCGCTCGCAATATCCTCGCTGAGAAAATGGAGTTGCGACCCGTGAAAATTGTTGAGCTCAATGATGAAGTGGCTTCGGGAGTTTCACAGTGAAAGTTACATTGAAGGGTTGCATGAGGGCTTGAGACCTCGACCCCGTAGTGTATATCGCATTTGATTGAGTTTGCCGTTAATTTGGCACCCAGGATGTTAAGCCGAGTAGCTCGCAGGGACTCTAAGTAAAGTAAAGTGACCTACTGAAAAAGTTGCGTTCGCGAAAATAGCTCTCTGAAAGGATAATCGTCCTATGGAAAATAGCGAAGTGGAAACAAGTCGTGCTCATTAATTTTTCTTCGCATTTACTGCAACAAGCAATTAATCATTTTATCGAGCAAAAAAGCTAAGAGCAAAATCGTCGTCGGACGTCCGTCACTGAAAAAAGCTCCCCCGATACGTTTCCAGGAGTCCAATGAGCTAGTGAGTGAGTGTCGAAGTAGTCATTCGTTGATTCGCTCGTGATATTTCGGCCGCGGAAAGTGCTCTCCCTCGTTCGGTCGCCACTAGTTCCAATCTTGGCCTCGAAAAAGCCAAAATTGGGTATTTTTTCCTGAAAATCGGTTATTGCGTGTCCTGTAACTGCTTTGCGAACGATTCAAGCCTTTTGCGCCGAGTTTTCGGGTGCGAGGAAAAGCAAGAAAAGCGTTCCAGAGTTACTTTGAAATGAGGTGAAGTTAGTGCACGTCTAGACCCCCCGTTTCGTGGAGCTGCAACAAATCTCGCTCGATACAAGGACGATTTTTACCGAAGTACTGGGCAGAGCAGAGAATGAAGTCCTGAATCTCGGCGGCCGCCATTATAAGGATGCTGTGAGCTGATTGCTAAAATTTAACCAGTTTTTGAGGTTTGTTCAGGAAATACTAATACGAATTCGAATACTACTAATAGTCACTGACACTAACACATACATGTGCTGCTCGTTACTACCAGAATCTTTTTACTGAACTGTGCCTACATATGAATATATTAATGCCTCTGGCAGATCTAGTTCATATATCGCAAGCCGAGGAGCAAGTGTTGCCAGATGCACCAGCAGCTTTGCAAACCATACCGAATGTTGCATGATTGTGTGTATTTAATTTTGCTTTCATAAATGTAAATGTATTAATGTAGCCCATTGGAATCTGATGTTTTTACACACGTAAGACCTGTTATTGATTTCAAGTGTGTTGCACGCGATAAGTGTTTTTATGTATGGTTTCTAGTAAAAATGTGTAAATTGTGCGTGGCGTTGCAAGCTGAACAAACTGAACTGCAAAAGCTAGTGCAGCCTTAGCCGAGGCTCGGATCCTGCTGCCGCCGAAAGTTCATTGATAACTAAATCACCAATCGGGCTCCTTGCAGAGAGCTAGTTAACTGGTGCCAGATACTAGACATAGTTCAGTGTGAATGTGTGTATCACTCCATCCGGATATTAGTCTGCTAGCGTTTGATGTATGAAGGATCCCGAAAATTTCGCCACGAGTTGAGAGAGAGTCGTCAGGGGCACTGGGGCTGGAACTCGGTGGAACGAAATTTCGTCAAGGAGACGATGGAGCCGGAAGGGGAGCTCGTGGAACAGAAGCATCCTGCATTCGCTCCATAAGTCGTTCTACAGTCTCAATGAGCTGTTCCTTCAATGATTCCAATAACGATATGATCCGTTTTTATGACGAAATTTTGAGATAGAAGCAAGGCCCAGTTGTGCCTGTTATTGCTCGTTGAGTTTCTCGTTTGTCTAAGGTCATTCTATGTTCGCGAAAGTGTAGATAGTATATTTTATAGCTTTTCGATTGCAATATAGTCAACTCGCTCAACTAACTCGATCTATCGGCATCGGGAGTATTACCACAGCCATTTGTTTTCATATCAACATATTGTAAATTGATTCCTTCGGAACGGAAAACTTCGACTCATATGTAGTTCCGCGTTCTGCAAATGCTGATAATGCATTCAATCGTATGCGGGGTAGATAACGTAAATTCAGTGTAAATGTGTACGAGCAATAATTGTGATTACACTCCTTCAAGCGAACTGATTTGACAGTGAACTGTCGACCAAATTTTATCAGAACCGAAGCAAGGATATTAGCAAAGGTGAGTTCACTCTGTCAGAACGTTATTTTTGTTTTTTTCTCTTCTTGTTCGTATCATTCCGCTGCCTTAACAGGATACACAGCTTGTCGAATAAATGTTTTTCGGCTGAGTTAAGCGAGCTAATAGGCTTTGAATGATGTTATCCTTTCTAATGCGTTAAATTATCCTATATTTTCCATCGAATGTACAATTGTTGAGTAAGCTGAGAAATTTAATGGCGTCTGGATAATTTTAACTGATGACATGATGCATGCAAATATTTTGACCAACCTGGATTCCTCCGAAACCCATTTGACAGGAAATTTTGTTTCTGCTGAATGCTTCTTGGCTGCTGAACTTGATTTTCTATGCAATGTTGAATAATTTTGACCCGATTCCGACCCTAAATTTGTTTAAATTGATGAATCAATATTCAGAGAACCCTGTAGGTATTGCATGATTCGGTATGATAACATTCCAACCCACTGCAGATTTTCAGTGCATGATTTGAATGCCGACAGTTTAATGCTTCTGAGAAAGCTACTATGTCTTAACTTCTATCATTTCTTCAGTAGCTTGAAAATAAAATTTTTTGAAAATATTTACATAATTTTTTCCAAAAAGATTATCGTGTGGCAAATCTTTTGTATGAAATGTTTTTCGCATTAAGAATGTGTTTAATTGTGTTCTTTGTGTATTGTTTATTTTTTGTATAGAATATACACAACATAATAACAAATTGTATGAGCCATCATATTTAAAGCTGTTGATTTAGAAATATTATAGATTAATCAATTTTTCAAATTAAGTTGACCAGAAACGTGTTTATTCAAATAAATTTTAATGTTATTAAAATTATCGTACTTGTACCAACTACTTGGTATTCTTCCTATAGTTGGTGATCGAAAAGGACATTCCTTTACACTTACGTCAAAATCCCTTACTCAAATGACAGATGACAAAAAACTCCGATAAACTACTTTTTGCAGATCTATTTTTAGGTTATTTGCCGAAGCATAGGAATTCTCCACGAACGAAAACAAGTAGTAAACGAATGCTTCAATCGTGCTATATGTGCTAAATGCTATATGTAGAAAATCTCTCAAACAAGCTCCTACAGATTCTAGTGAACCTAAAAAGACCTTCGTGATCAGGTGCTGGCCTCATGGAACTCGGCGCACTCTGTTTAACCCAGTTCTGGCTACTTCTAATCTTTCGTCATCTTCCCTTCCTACTTGTTGCATTGATGAGCCGAATTATTTGTCTGACTCAAACATTTGAATATTTAGCAAAATTTTCCCGTTTGTGAATCCTCCTTTTAAACGGTCTGGATAGCTTTACTGAACCTCTATCGTATTTGCCGGTAGTTTTGGCTATTGCATGTCATCAATTTTCCATTAGTAGTTATGATCCTTTTTTGAAATGTTTCGATTAAGCTGTGATTAAGGAGCTCATCTTTAACGTCTATAAAATCTTAAGGGAATCGCCTTAACAACGATTGTGCCTTCAACATTTGAAGAGTAGAAAACAGGAACAATGTTTTATGCCTTTTTTTCAAAACTTTTCAAAAACGGCAACGCATCAGCCAAAGTGAACCATGAGTAAAATCATACACCTGGCGTATAAGATGTTTTGTGCAGTTAAGTTGCACATACATATATAGGAGAACAACGTTAAACTACAAAGCAATGAAAAGGACTATGTTTACGTTGTTCTGAGAAGAGCGAAATTCGAAGGATGTTAAGGATGAATACAGTACAGTCATTGGTAGTAGAATCGTAGTAATCGGTAGTAAATCGCAGAAGCTGCAATTCGGTAATGATAATTGTCAAACAGATATAACCGAAGATACTTCCAGGCAAGGCTGAACGAAAAAGGCCAGTGAGAAAGTACAAGAAGTGCTGGTCGGACTTGATTGATGATGATAGTTGATTCCCGGACTTTTGGATTGCAGGACGGTCAGCATAACGCTCGGGATAGGCTCTAGCATCACGGCGATCAACACCCGACGTGTGCTTAGGATTCAATCATAACGGTGGGAAAAACTTCAAGGGGCTTGTTTTTGGAGAGTGCTACACAACGCAATTGCAGCAACACGTTTATGGACCGTTGATAACATATTATAAAACTTGGTGGGATTCAACCAACCGTTGTTGTGCCTGCTCGGCATCGTAAATTAATTAGAGTACTTATTTTCTCCCTAGGAGGTGCAAGGTTTGAATCTCGCGTGTGTCAATGATATTTGAATTTATGCTTCAGGTGTCAGAGTGTACGTAGCTGTGATGGGTAACTTCGGGAGAATTAATAAGGTTAAGCGCGTCTATCCGGAACATTGTTTCGTGTACATTTGCTACACGGTGTGTCTAAAACACCTCATGACCCAACCTATATTGTGAACTGTTGTGCCACCACAACAACAAAATTACTATGCCTCAGTTCCAGTTCTGTAGCGAACTGTTGGGCCTTAAAGGAACATCCTCTCTTGCCCTAACAATAAGTATGGGAAATTTCTCAACTTTTTTCGGTTATCTACGTATCGTTTTAAAAGTGGAGTAAGCGAAAAATTACGATTTCTTTTGTCACTTTTGCCTTAACCTGAAACCGGTTGTTTGCACAGCTGTTAAATGGCGTCTGAAGTTTGTATCGTTGCAAACACGGTGACCACTTTTTTCAACTTTTTGATTTTTTTTAGATAATTTGAATGAAATTTTTGTAAGATATTTTCGTAATTTGGACTCTACTGGAACTGTACTAGTTTTTCACTTGACTCAATGGTC
This sequence comes from Stratiomys singularior, assembly GCA_954870665.1. Taxonomy (NCBI): domain Eukaryota; kingdom Metazoa; phylum Arthropoda; class Insecta; order Diptera; family Stratiomyidae; genus Stratiomys; species Stratiomys singularior. Next base: position 156,570,561 of record OX940878.1, on the reverse strand, counting down.
GGTAATTATAAAAGAAGTAAAAGAAGAAAGACAAGAGGCAATTGCTAATAGGTAAGGCTTTCGTTGATCTTTTTCACATTTACAACCCCCACAAGTAAGCTTCGATGAGTTTCCTTACATGTGATATATACAACTTACTGCATCCCAAGAAAAAATTCGGAAGCACCTCTACGTCTACTGTTTATAATTGAAAAAATTAATGAGCAGTAACGAAAATTGTACCCCAAATTGTGTGATGGATAGAGTTCACACCATATCGGAGGTAACCCAAGTTTGAATCCATGCAAATGGTCTTGATATTTATGTTTAACTTTTCAAATTTATTCGGATAGTCGAACTATAATTTCCGCAAATTTTTTCGAAATTTCAAATTTTTTTCCACCTTATTAGTATTTCATTTGAGTCCCATCATCGTTTCGATCCAAAAAATTCGAAAAATGACGATTTTTGCACTTGTAAGGATGCAAAACATCAAAAACTATATTCAAATATATATAATTTATGTTTTGTTTTTACCAAACGATCACCGTGGCGCAATAATAGTACAGCGATAAATGCTTAGAAAACTCTAGGTCTCACGGGATTTAATTAGAATTTGTAGAATTTTATTAGTTACAATCGAATAACTTGGCACGAAGTAATGAATAAAACAGTAGTGAGTTTTGAGTATTTTGAAAAAAGCATAACTCAAAACGTTTGTCGAGTGATGATCTATGGAAGTGACTAATTTAATCTTTCTGAAGTTTGGATCGTTGAAAACGCAACGCGGTCTAATTCATTTTATCGTTCGCAAAGATGCAAATTTCTGACATCTCCTATTACTGATTCCCTTAAATCTTTGACAGTTTTTATTCTGTTTCATATTTCAATGTAAGTTTACCCACTTCTAAAGGTTTGTTTATGTTGCTTTTCACAATTTCACCTTCGTAAAATATTTTGGCATTTTTTGTTTTGATGAATTATAATATACTTGGTGATCACTTATTTGGAGAGTAGTTACTTGACAATAGTCGCTAACTTTGATAATATGTAGTAGCGGCCTATTTTCCTTTCAAGAGAGACGATATAGATGCTCCCATGAATTCTGCATAGCGAAATGTCATTACCGAAAAGTGTGCATTTTTATGAATTAAAAATACCCATTTCTTTATTTCCAACCTGACTTAGGACTAGCTTCGACGATAGACCATTAAGATGATATTCATCTCAAGAGTGACACGTATTTCCCTGCCACCTTATTGTTTCGTGCATGAGTACGAGTAGAATGTAAACAAGACACAAAATTTTCACTTCATATACTTCCATATGCACTTTGCGCAAGTATCCCCCGCGTCTGCTTGCATTTTTTTTCCTGAAAAACTTACAATAAGTTAACGAGATCGCACATTTTGTCAGACATTATGCGCTGGTCGAAATGTAAAATCCAAAGCTCCCATGCAAGTGACAAGTGACAGAGTTCGTGACAAGGCAGTCTACTAATGGTTATGAGTGCATGGCTCCGAGTGGAAACTTCCAGGCGGTTTAACGGTTTAACTCCAATGATATGTATATTCATCGTTGTCTCGATTTGACCTTTGACGATTAATGGATGCAATTCAAAATAAATAGAGTACAAATAATTCATAGTAGCAAACCTAACTTATTAAATTTTCAATCAAATCATGCAAAAACAAAAGACTTACAAAAATTCAAAAGGGGAACAAACTTGAGACAGTTGCGTTCGCACCGATACTTAGTTTAGACACCTGAAAGGTCTGTTAACTACACCAAATCCGGGAAATTTCCGTTTAATACTCACCAACGAAGATAGTGCTGCCACAAGAACGAGTTTTTTTTTTGGCATGGACCAATACTTTCACTTTTTAGAGTTTCAAATAGCCAAAAAAAACGATTTATGTTTCTGATGGTTTTACTTTTCGTAATGGATATAGAATAAATAAAATGTAGCCTCAAACATTAGTTTAATTTTTAATTTTTTTCTTATCCTTTTTTAGGTTATCTTAATCGTATCTTTTATCTTTTTTTGGTGTGTTTATGTTCTTTTCAAGTGAAAATGGGTTTAGGTCTGATGTCTGTATCAAGCTTCTGTGCTATAAATGGGTAGGAACAATGAAGAAATTCCATGGTAATATATTGAGGTCCACTGCGCCGTGCTGTACTTCTAGGCAGGACTATTTGCAGCCATCATGAGCCCATTCAGAAGTGTCTGAAGCTGAAACGCGTCCTCGCTACTAGTTTAATATCGCTGGATGGTCCTAAAAAATGCCACAAATTCGGCGAGCGGCAACAATAGGAGGAATTTACACTATCATTGATATTATAATCAGAAAGTGTGGTAAGAGTGAGTCTCAAAAAAATAAAATAGCTTGGTGAGATGAAATTTACTGTCATTCGTCCTTCGTAACTATGCTCACCGAGCACTTATTGCATCTAATAAATAAAAAAGTGCTCGTAAAATAGTATTCTATCCAACACAACGTTTCCATTCACTACAACTACAGCAGGACGTTTCCGAAGGACATAAGTAAAATGGGATCAATTTGCGAAGCTTTATGCATTTTATAATAGTCAGTGGGTTATGCAAATTTATTCGCTTCATAACTTATTATCAGAATGTTTGCCAGTCTCTATTGAGTATGTACGAGCATAATGTGTGGCCTAATGAGTTCATATCTATGCCAACGGAGCAAGTGTACCCAAGTGAAATGCAAAATTGTATGAAATTATTCTAATGTGTTACGTTTTGCTTGTGTGCAAAATGTGACAAGCTCTGAAAAATTCTACGTATGAGTGTTTGTGTAAATTTTCGGTTGCTGCTCACTGAATAGAAGGATATTGAAGCAAATGAATTGGAACTACCACCGAGAAAATACAATGGAACGTGTGTACTAAGAAAAGATTCTAATTAATTTGCTCGAAATGCATTTCTAATGATATTTGTTTCCTTTGCTCCCACAAAAAAGCCAACCGAAAGGCATATCTTCATCTTAATCATGAAATTATGTGGATATTTCCATTATAGTTCCATTTTATAGGATTTGGCACGCACTCCTGGTTCAACAAATCCTGTCGTTGTTGCTGCATGATAAATTCCTGCCACCATAATAATATTCATACTGCAAATAGAATTTCCACAATTCAAGCGGTTTCAAGGTAAATGGGTGCCAACGCGGATACTGTCGTGCAAGTGAAACAATTGTTAAACATAAACTAGTACTCGTCCTTACACACTCTTCACGTACTCACAACCAGAGAGGTATCACACGACTACGTCACGATGTTGAATAAATAGTCCGTTAATACGCTCCTTTTTTGGGGGAGACCAACTTGCCAGCGCCTCTGAACGTTCCACCCGAAATAGGGTCGTGACCAAAGATTGATTACATACAAGTTTCGTTAGCAATCAAAAAGAAATTATTTGTTATATCGTAGCAACGAGAGTTAAATTTTTACGACTTGTACACTTGAGTAAACGAAAATTTTAATCAATAATTCAGTTGGCGATGTGAAAATGAACGTTATTTGAATGCCATTGACTTAGAAATTTGATAAGCAATAAAACTTGTATGTATGTTGTCTATAAATGTATTTGTTGAGCAGTAGAACTTCATAGATACACACTTGACTGATACATACATACACGGGTTGTTGATAAGGAGTCGGTTTACCAAATGCAATATTTTTTGGGTTCGAATTTTTCGTAAAATCTGTCATTTTAAAGCTATAATAACTTTATAAGTCATTTAGGAATGGAATCCTTCGAAAAGTTGCGTTAAATAATGCAAGTTGATATCGAACATATGTCCGTCACGGTCCTCATCACCCTTTGGTGCGAAATCTGAAAGCTGCATATGGTGAATGTTTTTTATTGGCTTGAAAATTTGAGATTGAAATGAAATATTCAAAATGATTTTATTTATCTAGTTTAAAAAGAAGAGAAAAAATTTGTTAAACAAATTATTTAACACAGCTTGCGCGGGAAGCGGCTAAAGTCGTTTTTCACTGGTTATGTATGGATTATTGTTGTTGATTGGCAAGACATGAGTTGCACTAAAAAAGACAAACCATTCGTTGCAAGAATGAATTCCAATCAATACGTTTCGCTGGCGCTATAACGTTGTTATACGTTCGAGTTTTTGAAAGCAGGGGTCGAAGCGCCTTGAGCGTAGATTGGTTAAATTATTATGATGAGAGTCGAATGTGCTTTTTTCGGTTGTACGATCCCACTATAGGGTCCTTATGACTGCCTGTTTAAGTGATGAAGTCGAAGTATTCAACGTGGACACCTGCCGTAAAAGCTTACTTCCACGGTCTCCACAGACTGTGTTGGACCAATGCGTACACCCCCACTCCCATATTCTGAAACATTTTCACACTTGGTTCCCAGCTTTGTCCAAGCTCTTCGGACTTTTGCACACCATCGATTTGTGCTGAACTTACTTTCAAGCCTTCCAAACCATCACCACCATGTTTTAGCCAGGATAAGCTCCTCATCGTGTGGGCACTGACTGTAACCTGTCATGGTCGTCTCCCAAACACGTGGTTCAGATAAACCTCTGATCGGGTTGCGTTTCTGTACAGTCCTAGAAAAACTTTAAATATCACTAACCGATATCCCTAACTGTACTAGTCTCGCATTCACCCCATCAATATAGTTATGTTACATTGCGAGCTCTTTGACTTGCCCATTAAATTTGACCTCACATAGTCCACATGTAACATAACACTCAGTCAGTTACATTTGGTTTATCAAGTCAGCTGTCTGTCTTGCAGTAGTACACAACAAATAGCAACTTTCATCGTCTTTTGTTCATCAATGATGCTTTCTTCATTCACTTGCACATCAGCTTCCATCCAGTCCGTATTTTATTTAGTTCACTTCTTACTTCTTGATCTGCTCTCTCATCATCAATTCTTCTTCTCATCATCATCCTCGCCATCCTCGCACATGTGTCAAGCTTTCTTCAATTTCAGTTCACTACGCACTTGGTTCACAACGTATTAGAACCACATTGGTGACTTCATCGGTACTCATTTCAGTCCACCCTAGCCAACTGCAATCCCCTTTACTTCAAGTTTTCGGTACAACATAGTTCTAGTACAACGTAGACCACATTACTGCACAATATTGCAACACGGAATCAAGTCCACCTTTTTTTTTATCCTACTTAGATTTATTTCAACCCCAGCAGCAACAACAAACTGGCTCCCCTCACCCTCTCTAGAAAAATATAGACTTATTTTTCTTTTTCAATATGTTCCCCTGTTACTCTAATATGTTTTTCTGATCTTTCAATTAGTTTTCTAATTTCGTTGTCTTTGTTCGAAAAGTAACTGAAACTGTATCCTTCACTGTATCCATCCTGCTTGAAAATTTCTTCCCACGAAATTCTTCTTAAGCTTTGGTAACAGATCAAAATGACGGGGACTCAGATCAGTATCGCAGCTTGGGTGAACCAAAATATGGTAGCCCATCTTGTGCTGGGCAGCAAACACAGACGCTGAGGTGTAGAGGAAGGACGACTTTGACAAAATTTCCCATTCCTTGATACATTCTTTCAACAACTCTATGATTGAAGCGCGGTATTGTCTGGTTGTGGAGATCCCTTTATCTTTCTTGTCTGGCAACAGGAGCCCTTCAAAGTTCCAAAAGACGGCCGTAATTTTTTTAAGCAGCTACATGTGACACCATAATTTGATTGTATAGTGATGTGTTTTTTCTGTGGCACTACCCAGAGTCCTTTCTTCATTTGGAGTATGGTTCATGATGTTTATCCAATGATTCAACGTCAGTGACAATAAACATAAAGGCAGTAAACGGCCTTCACCTCCCAAACAAAAAAAAACAATGGCAAGTCTGTGACAATGCAATTTAAAAGTCAATCTTTATCTTCACAACAGATGTTCAAAAACTCATTGGAACACTCTGAAGACACTCATGGGAAATTTCAAGACAGCGCGAGAGCTCTCTCCGTATCTATAAAGCGCCGACCTTCGCCGTATCAAGATGATACGAAGAAAATAATAAATTATTAAATCCGCTACTCCAACCATTTCTGCATGCTATTATACTTTCTTCTAACATATTCCATTATTAATTTTTCGACTTTTTGAATCTTTTCCGGAGTAATCACTTCGATCAGTCGTCCGGGCCGTGGATCATCTTCAAGTGAGCCCTTGCCTTGTTTTGATTGAAGAGACTCGATCACTCTGTCAATATGCTAATACGCCAACAAGAGTCTCCGTAAACCAAGAGTATGATTACAACTGATTTATTTGTTTGGTAAGGAACTTGATGATTGCGTGGTACTCGTGCTCAGCCATAATTGACACTTACCTCCACATTGAGATGTTTGATGGACGATAGTTCAAGGATTACTGACCCGATTGAGATAAAACTAACTATTTATATCGATAATAAGATAGTGATCACGTCATCTCTCCGTCAATGACATTTACTAATAAGATACTCCGCATTCCGCGAACTGAAAAACGCAACCTCCTATAAAACGCTTCAGAACGATAATCGGAAAAAGATTTACTAGCAGTTGGGATTCAAGCTCGGATTCGGATGTTTCTTTGCCTTAAGAGGAATATCCTAATGTATGATACAAGAAAATAAAAACGACGGATAGAAAAAAAAACAACTAAAAATGGCGCTTGTCAGTATATAAGCCTCCATTTTTGAAAAGTTTTCACAGCGTTTAGGAATAATTACAAGAAACGTTCCGGATAGAGTACCGGATGCTGTGGCATTTTTTGGCGATGAAATTTTTGGCACTATTTGTGAACGAATCAAATAGATATTATTTCTAAGATATTGATAAATTTAAAACGTCAAAGAAACTCCTTAAATGGAAAGAGTTTCCTGCAAAAAACATGAAAAAAATTTTAGGCCTACATTTTTATGAGACGCTTGTGCATAAAGCCCGAGGAGAGAGTTATTGGGGCACGGATCCACGATAGAAACGCCAATTTTTCAAAAACACGACCGGCTTTCGAAAGTAAGAGGACTACACAACTACATTTTCCCTAAGTTTATAAATGCTTATAAGCCTATTCAGCAGTTAAAAGCCCAGAAGAGCAGTCAGAAGCAGTTAGAAGTTTAGTGAAAAAGGATACTAACTTGGAGGCGGAGGGTTATTCGGAGGTTCAGGGTTCAGAGGGCTTAGAGTTTCAGAGGGTTCAGAGTCTACAACGCTACGAAGAAAGTTTTGAAAAAAACATAATTTCAATTTATAAACTGAAAAAAATATTGCATGCTATATGTCTCAGTTTGTAATATCTTGTGCTGAAGGAAAGCGATAGAGAGACATAATTTAAGCGGTTGTGTCACCTTATTCAGACTTGTTGTACCATATCATTATGGAAAACTATTAAAATAAATTTAAAAATACGAGCCAATTCGAACAAAAAAGTAATGAGAATTCTCAGCACTATTGTGAAAAACACAAAAATTCCGCATTGATTAAATACATTCTCATTGATGATTTTTCATTTTTATTTTTCATTGATTTTCAATGAAAAGTAGCGAATTCGCCTTCAGAAGAAAGTGAAATTTCAAAAATGGTAATAAAAGAAAACGGTGTCTCTGATATCGACAATACATTCAGTTAAAATCAAGGAATATAAAAATAATATTGATAGAAACACGATGGAAAAACTAGTAAACGCCCTTAAAGATTTTAATAAGTACATGGGCGGCGTTAATCGGGCTAACCAATACCTGTCATATTATTCAATTATAAGGCAAACAATCAAATGGACAAGAAGAGCTGTCATGCACGCTATAAGTTACGCATTATATAAATCATTTTTTCATTATAATGCCACAAAAGGGAAAAAATAAGGTCCAAAAACTCTTTTGAAAGTCACAGCTGTCCATTGGCTTGCTATAGAAATCCCACCAGAAGTTAATCAAGACCCTGACAAACCAATGCCATCGACATTCGGCATTTAAAAAAAAGCAGTAGAGAAGTACACGCCAGATAGGCTTTCTATAAACACTAGGAAATATGTATTAGAACCAATCGAAAGAAGTGAATGATCCCATTTTATGAACAATTTTTCCTTAAATCTTAAGTTGTCTAGGGCACATCGAATATTTCCTCCAGTGCTTCTATTGTCGTTTGTTTGTTAAGATCTCCGAAAAATTTGTAATACTGCCAAATAAAGTAATGCGGATGCGTAAAATCGACTGATCCTGGAGGCCATTTGGCTAAAACATTTAGTAAAATACTGTTGTACCCATAACTTCGTTATCAATAAGACAATTGTTCCTGTACCTGTGTAGCACGTAGCGCTTTCCTGGTGGAATCAAATGTTATTGATGTTCACTTCATTGACTTTCGGAAACCAAATTCATTAGAATTGTCGGATAACGTCCACTGTTCGCGGAAACAGCTGAACTTTTCTGCATTTCAAAGATGTATTGACAAATAAAACCACTACCGGGTATCCCACCCTCAAAGCAATTCTAAGTGTTTGAATCACAAAAAATGTTCAAAATCAGCCCAGATAAAAAAAAATTGAAAAAGTAAGTCCCAAAAATTCCAGGCTTATCAGCCAAAATTTTGTTTGTTGACATATCCAGTTATTCAAAAATAAGCCTCACCGCGCCATGGTTCATCACTCCGGGAATCATCGTCCGAAATTCACCATTCAATTCGCAGTAATAATTTAGGTAAATTTTCAATGGATTGTGAGCTCAATCTGGTAGTGTACAACGCAAACGATGGTCACCAGGCTTCAATGCTTGAAAAAATTGAAACTTATTCATATTACTAAATGCAAACCAAGACTCTTACATCAAACTTCAGTATTCAAATGAAATAAACATTTCTGTGGTGTTGAAATTTGCCCCGTTACAAACGTAAGCGTTCAGAATTTTTTCACTTTCCGAACTTTCCTCAATATGAACTTAATTTTTATGAAAATTTATGAGCGTAAATTTGACTGTCTTACACCATTTTTGTTTTTCATTTAACTCCGACTATCAACTAATATCAATAAATGAAAAAATCTAGACTGTAGCGCTGGGAATGATGCATACATCAGATACCTTAATTTCAGACTCTATTTGCCTCCATCGTTGCATGTTTGACGTTTGAAACGTCAAAATTGGGGATTGCTGCGGCATATCATAGTAATAGTGCCAGAACAGATTAGAACCGTCAAAATTGAATCTATTTTCGTCAGAAAAAATTGCGAAAGCTAAATATATTAAGAGTGATCCTTAAAATAATTTGAGATTTGATTTTGGATTTTCTTCAGATTCAGGATTCATCCGCGCGATTTCCAAAGTACTGTTTCGATCCTTTTAAAGTTGCTTTTCTAGTTTTCTTTTGAGGTTTTTAAAGTTCATGCCTCGTTGCATGTGCCGATATTTTTTGTTTAATTTGCTTTGTTTGATCGTTAACCCTCTCATTTATCGAAAGAATTTGAATCTACCAATAATTGTTTGACAATGAATTTTTTGAATAATTATTTGACCCTCTTCTGAATCCTTCTTGAGAATATTAAATCAACAAAAAGGGAAACTGGACACTGAACATTTCAAGAAGGCTGAAAAGATCATTATGTTCCATCAGAAGATCAATCATACATTCGAGTCTGCTTCGATTTTTTTGAATTAATTATTCGAAATTGCCAGCTGATGTATTCCTTCGCGGTTTTTATCTCAAAATATAATGGGCCTTGTGTCCATATGGTATCGTAGCCGACTATTAAATATAAACGATTAGTAAGACATAGGAAAAGGATAAAAATAGATATGAAATATTAGAGATAAACGATTACATGGGGCCTCGAACGTCAAAATTTGTTTATTCACAGATTTTCGACATCTTATTAAGAAATATTCTTCCTGAAACAAGTGGTGAATGAAACAAGTATCGGCTCTGCAAAAATTTCGTAAGACGGACTAGACGGGTCCCAAATTTATTCTACAGGACAAACATACAAAGATTGTGCTGGCCATTTTATTGTTTCCATTCTCAGGTTTTCTCTTATTTTTTGTGTGCCCTTAAAGAACGTTTGACACAGTTTAGAAAAGTTTTCCTGCTCACAGCCCTGTGGAAAAATTGAAAAACTTGGAGAACGTTTCTGTATTTGGTTTTATCCAATCTTTGTCAAGGTCCCAACTCTACTACGAGCGAAATACCGCATCATTCTATTTAAAAAAAAAAAATTGTTACCATCTAGGATGAAATTGCTTAGTCTGCAATAATATGATTTCTTTTAAACTTGTTTACTTTAGAGAATTCCTTCCGCCCTGCAGGCTTTGCTTTTACCAATCATTTCGTCGCTGATAACAGTTTTTGGGCATCTAGAACGTTCCTAGTCACAAAAACTTGTACGACCACGGTTCTACTCAACAAACAAAAGAGGTATAAGATATCTTATACCTCAAAACATCAACCTAACTTTTGACGGTTGCGAAAGATGGAGCGGCACGACCCTTAACAGAGTCCAACTTGTTCTTTATTCGATGAGCTCTTTACCCTTTCAAATGGATGCACTTAATGCCCGTGTGATGTTCGGTTCTCTCTATTTTTGACAGGAAACGTCATTTGTCAACATTGAAACCATGCGAGGGATCATGCAGTGGCCGGAACAGCGTGAAATCTTGCCAAATTTAAAGTTTTTTTGTTACTTTCAAATGGCGAGACTGTTCCACGTCGTTACTATCCTTTGTCGATGACGCCAGAAACATTTGAAATGACGTTTCTAATTTAAAAAACTAATCTTATGGAAATTACCCTCTTTTCACAAATAGTTTCCATACTTTGTAGAAAACTTTAACATCAGGAGAATTCCTTCTTGCTCTATCGAAATTATAGAAACACTCTTCCGCACGACATCTTTAGCGAATTTTAAACGGTAAACTTTTAACATAAATTTCAAAAAATATATGCGGTATCTGATGAGGATGCACAAAAAGAAACGGAAATTTATTCGGTATGCAACCTGTTTTGTGTCTTATCAAAAGAAGCGCAAGGTTGCGAATACTCAGAATGAAAAGCGACAGAGGAAAACACACAAAATAAAGTATATATACAGGTATAAGAGTGTAAGTAAGTTTCATTAATGCGGCAATGTTGGATATATTCACTTCTGGCCAAAGCTAAAGTTGGCGCCTAATTTGTTGGAAATTGCTTAATTTAACATATAACTTGGCCTCTTGTTGCTTCACCAATTTTTCTCTCTTTTAAATTTTCGCATTTAAATATATGTTATCCTTTCTGAGTTAAAACTAAATTCACTGGACTAAATTAAAGTTAAAATTAAATTCTTCCACAATGGACTTTCGCTTCATCATTAAGTTCTTTGTGAATTTTATATGGGAGAAGTGTGTCATAATATTTCAATGTTTAAAGGCAACATGATTGAAAAAAGGAACAAGGACATAGGAAAAATTTCAAAAAAAGTAAAATTAGTTAAAAAATTAAAATATTGATGAACGTTATATTTGCACATTATAAATGAGATGGCATGTTCTAAGGACAAAATTTTTGAAACGCGTAAAACGTGAGAGAAAGCAAACCAGCAACAATAAACATTCGAACGTACTCTTGGCAAATTGGAATAAACAACGAATTGGCCGTCATTTCACATATGGCTAAGCTCCATATGAAATCAAAATACACTCAATCAACACAATTTCAATTTGAATGTTACAGCAAACTGTTGAAACATATATCCAACAACCGAATTAGTCTCACATATGTACATACATTTGTACTTATGCTTGTGTACATAGCTAAACCTGAATGAAATTTCATGTCCTTAAGTTCATATCCTGAAACATTGTAGCATTTATGTTGTTGCATCGAAATACTTTTGGTGTAAGCAAAGCCTTTTATATGTTTCCGGTTATTTCCGGTATGCATTTGCTTTTCCGTCGACTCCAGTAAAGGACGAAGCTTAAGTTTGAGTGAGGATAATTTGAAAGGAAATAGCCTTCTTCATCTTTATACCAAATTTTTGGACTGTGCAATGATTGTTGTGATACATTTTTCGTTTGGATTTGTTTCATGTTCGTTCGTTTGTGGAATTGTTTTTGTATAAGATTTTGAACAACCAATTTTTGCAACAGATGGTGTTAGTGCTATTGTCGCACTACAAAATTCGTTTAGTAGTTGACAGCTTCAGTTTCGTTAAGAGTTGGAAGAGTTTTCGACATTTAAAAGGAAATTGAAACAGCAAGCCTGCTGGTTTGTCTGCTAAGACTATGTTCCGTTAAGTTTAAAGAGGTGTCAAAACTAGTTCGATGAATTCCGTGCTAGTTATTTTAATACCAAAGATGTTTTTTGATCGGGAAAACTCACCTAGTTCGATGACGTAATGAATTGAACAGCAAGAAGCTTTGTATTCAATACGTTAAACTGCGATATATTACACTAAAAACTGCATAACCATTGAAAATAAGTCAAAAAAGTCGTCACCTCCATCCAATGGAACTTGAATGCGTAAGCGAGCAATATATTGGATCTGCAGTTAGTGTAATTGCCGATTGCAGTTATAGATGTCTCTTACTCCTATTTTTATGATACCCGTAAATGTTATGACCTTCTTCTTAAATATGATAGCTGTCATTCTTACCTAGCTTTACAAGTTCATTACGTAGATGTTTTTTTGAAGTTTCTTTTTAAGCTCAATGTTGATATGGAGTGCAAAACTGAGCATTTCCGCCATATTTTGCTTTATTATTTTTGTTTAGGAGAGTATATTAGAATAGAACACAGTGCAAGCCGCCAGCAAGTTACGTGATGTGTGTGGTAAAGAAGCCCTTCAAGAAAAGCGATTCAGTGATTGGTTTGACAAGTTCAGCTCTGGAGATTTTTCTCTTAAAGATGCCAGACTTTCAGATCGACGAGTTGAGTTTGATGAGAATGAAATAAAAACCATAAACCATGCTGATCGTCACGCAACTACTCGCGTTTCTGGATAAGTCTGGAAAAATGTTTCACATGCAGCATTCTAGAAGCATTTAAAACGTTTCGGTCTCGGTTTTCAAAACGAATCATCACTATTGACGAAAAGTGGGTTGTGTACAACAATATCAATCGAGAACGATTGTGGTGCACGCCGTATGAGTCATCGCAAGCTACATCAAAGACACATATCCAACAAAAAGGGATTTCGCTGTCAATTTGGTCGGATTGGACAGGTCCGGTGTATTTGAAGTGCTTCAAAGGAACCAAACCGTTAATTCGTAGGCCTTATTTCGGAAACTGGACAAATTGTATGTAACGATCAAAAAAAAAAAGCGACCAGAGTTGGTCAATCGTAAAGGTATCATTTTCCACCAGGACAATGCTAGGCCGCACATGTCACTGACCAAACGGCAAAAAATGATGGAACTGGTTCGGAAGTGATGTTACACCCGTCATATATCCCTGAACTCGCGGCATTGGATTGTCACTTATTTCGATCCCTGAACAACTCCTTTTGTGTTAAAATTTTCAATGATGATGACGTTTTAGAATGGAACTTAACACAGTTTTTGGCCGAAAACGATCAGAACTCCTACGAGTGAGGAATTTTCAAGTTTTCAAAGAGATGGCACAAAGCTCATCGAACAAATGAACACAATGAACAAATCGGAAACCACTTAGTTCTAACTTTAGTTAAGTAACTCAGTTGTAACTTAGAAATCAAATATTAGAATTCCTCTTGCATTCAATGAAGTTAATTTGATGGTTCGTATAGACACCTGTGATATGCATTTGAAACCTGAATAAAACGAATCTTTGAAAAAAAAAATGCAATGCAAACGATTTATAGGGATAACTCGATAGTTCTACGCTTCGAAGGCTCAATGAGATTGTTTCTAATCTTTCACCAAGGTATCAAAAAATAAGAATGGAAGATAAGTTGAGGCTATTGGGCATATTGAAACCGATATAACGTGACCATTTCAAAAATTTTCGATCTAGGATGAGATGTTTTGTTTTACACAATGTACTCGCCTGATCTTTTTTTAAGACTCAATTTTAATCGTTCTCAGAAAACTTCTTGCATGCAATAACGTTATATTAAGATTATTCAGATGAGAATCAGCACTTTTTTCAGTTTTTCGTCAGTAAAAACGGGTAGTCCTGCGGAGTACGATTTGCGAAAGTCACCGAAATATTGCAAAAGGTCATGGAACAAAACAGAATATATCTCATTTTTGATCTCTTTGAAAACAATACGCTATGACTTTTTACTTAAATTAATATGATAAACGATAAACTTTTTCCCTGGTGATTTTGTATCTTGAAATTTTATCTATCAGGAGTTGTTTGAATTTATGACATTTTTCGGTGAACCAGTTGAACCCTTAGGATACGGCTGCATAGCATATGTAATGTTTAATTACATATTTATTGACAGTCGTCCCTCTTGTACTGAAGTAGTAAAAGTCCCTTCTAATAAAAATACTTACTGCAAGGGTAAGTTAAAAATAGATAATATACAAACTAAGATAAGAAATAAACTACAAGGGTAAGAAATGCGCCCTCATGGTGGCATTATTCTTTTTAATATAATATTCTATTCTTTTAATTAATATTCTAATTTTCATTTGCATAACTGCAAACATACATCAATTATTTTGAAAATATTTTTGCATCGTGCTTTCATCAGTACTCGACATGAAGGCTTTCAGCATGTTCACAGGATTCTAGAACAGGCCATCTCTCGCCAAACTGTGCGCATTTTAATGGCCCGTTTATGGACCTTTTTGTAGGTCATTTTATAAACGTATACGAGACCTGTAAATGACCCTGGGGTTAGATTTTATCCTATTTGCGATTGACTGCATAATTTCACTTACACGCCGATACCGTGCCTCTTCGCGTATAAGATGTTTTTAGGTATAAAATTGTAGAGCAGTGTTGATGTTTCCATATCATCAAGGCTTTAGCTTATTATTCTTGCTGTTAGGAAAAAGTCCGTGATCTATTGATTTTGAAGGGGCTTAACACGTTGAGTGCCACGTCTGTCATCGGTGACTGACACCATTCAGGCCTCGTCAGTCACCGGTGACTGACAGTATACCTAATACTGATACGACACCTGCGCGCGTGACCTGACGGGAAAGTCGCTATAAAGCCGCGTGGCACCCAACGTGTTAATATTTGGTCTCCGGGTTCCTTGTCTGTTGTTGTCGTATGTAAAGAAACACAACATCCCAGCAAACAATATAATCATTATATAAGGCTTATTTCAGTGTAGTTTATTCCTTAGTGCATAAGGCCTAAAACTTGTACGGGAGAACAGTCTACATTTACTTTACCTTATTTTATCCCTGATTTTAACATGGGCCATGTCATATTGCATAGATTGCACTGCGCAAAATGCAGTTACCCAAGAATTCACTTTTTACTTTGACACATGTCACATTAACCGCTCCAGTAAAATTCGCACATACACTGATAATCCTTGGTGGCGCCTACATTCAGATTCCTATTGAGACATTTTGACAGTGACCTGCACAAATTGAGACAGACTTTCCATGGAAATGCCGATAAAGACAGAGTTTTTTAAAGGAACAGTTCAAAACTAGCATCATCATTATATTAAGCCTTAGCTAGGGCTTGTACTAATCATTAGTTAAGCATCAGCCTGATCGTTCTTTTTGCTGGGATTTTACCTACTCGCGGGATGAGTTTTTTAAGCATGAAACTCTGTGGTCCAGTTACTCGGAATAATTTATGAACTTCTTAAAAACCATTTTGACGACAACAAAGCCGTTGAACGAGTAGATTAAATTTAATTTTAGGAACAAAGTTATAATTCTTCAATTAGTTATCCCGCCATTAAAATTCTATGGAGCCTTTTCTTGGAGTCAATGCGTTAATTTCCGGGGATTCAAGCTTCAAGTCAGGAAAAATAGGCGACTAAATATTATGTGTATAAACATGAAATGCGGATTTTACTAACAGATGGCATAACGATTACACATGGTTTGTGTCGGGGATAACTAATATGGCATTTTGGAGAGTAAACGTCTCTCAACAAATTCCAGTATGTCATAGGTTTTGATTGTACAAACAACATAGTTATTTTTCGCTTCAAAAATGTCGAATTACGTGCCAAAAAAGAGGTTTTGCGGGGAAGTTTTCTTTCGGGGAACCTTCTTTCATTTGAAGAAAACGGCAGCAGAAACTTATCGATTGTTAGTGGAAGCATATTGTGAGCATGCCCCAAGCCAAGACACTTGTGAACGATTGTTTAAAAGATTTAAAAGTGGCGATTTCGATGTCAACATTTCGATGTCAATGAAGACAAGACACGAACTGAAAACAATTGGCACAAGCGTTGGAATTTATTCAGGCAGCCATTTCACAACGTTTAAAAGCCATGGAAAAGATCCAAAAAGTTGGAAAATTGGTTCTGTATCAATTGAAAGAAAAAGACATCGAAAGGCGAAAAACTATTTGTGAAATTTTGCTTGCCAGACAGCAAGGAAAAGGTTTTTTTGCATCGGATTGTTACTGGCGATGAAAAGTGGATTTATTTCGACAATCCTAAGCGGAAAAAATCATGGGTAGACCCAGGCCAGCCATCAACATCAAAACCAGTCCAAAATATTCATGGAAAGAAGACTTTGCTGTGTATTTGGTGGGATAGTAAAGGAGCTTTGTATTACGAACTGCTGGAACCTAGTGAGATTATTACTGGCGAACGTTACCGACAACAACTGATCAAATTGAATCGCGCACTTAAAGAAAAACGATTTCACTAAAGATATGATAAAGTCATTTATCAATATGACAATGCTCGGCCGCATGTTGCAATACCTGTCCAGAACTACTTGGGAAACATTAATTGGGAAATTCTGCCCCACCCACCGTATTCACCAGACTTGGCTCCTTCTGACTACTGCTTGTTTCGATCGATGCAGCACGGACTTTCGGAACAGCACTTCCATTCTTACGAAGAAGTTAAAAATTGGCTTGATGAGTGGTTAGCCTCAAAAAATGAGAAGTGGTACTAGGAGGGAATCCATCAATTGACAGAAAGATGGGAAAAAATCGTAGCTAACAATGGCTAATACTTTGATTATTGAATTCATTTGTTCTGTTATTCAAATAAATGTATATTTCAAGCAGACAAAATCCGCATTTCATATTTATACACCTATTTTATTTTATACTTATTTAGATAAAATATCATTAAGGATGAAATGAATTAATCACAAGAGCAAATAAGAATCTCAAAGAGCAGTAATTTTGTTTTTGTGGAAAGAAGGTGTGAAACACGTCGCAGTGTCTGAAAGGAAATTTTTGTGGGTCTGTAGAATCTACAAGCATTGTTTATTAGTGGATCGATCGTTTTAAAACCGGAGGAACATCACTAGAACACGATCAGCGTGGTTGGCGCCCAAGAAAGCGAAAACTTACTGAAAAAGACACGCGAATAGCTATTCGTCGAACTAGACAACTTGACAGCTGTCAAACAATTCCATGACAAACATGACAGCTTGTATGTTTGTTTGGGTTTTAGCAAGGTATCGGGGCGCTTCGTAGAAAGGATGTTGCAACCAGAACATAACCTCAATAGCGCTGGTACTTGCTGGTCTCCGTGTTTAATCCTGATACCGAAAGTCATTCCAAAGAATGCCATAAACCTGAAGAAGGGCCTCCACTCAATGTGCTTGCAGTTTCGTCTGTTGCGAAGGTAATGGTTACTCTATTTTGGGATTTAAAAGGGATTATTTTTATGAATTCTCTGGCAAAAGTTACTAAGCCTAATGCCTAAAATATTACTCGAATTTATTATATGGACCATTGCGACTGGCATTTGTCAAAAAACGGCCTGGAAATCAGCGTCATTTGTTGCAAAAGATCAATGCAAGATCAGAATGAAGGATGTTTTGAATGTTTTACGACACGAATGGCTTCCGCACCCACCTTATTCCCCAGATCTTGATTACCTGGACCCAGCAATTATCATCTGTTACCAGATTTGAAAAAACCGTACATGGGTGGATTGAGTAAATCATGAATGGGTGGCTTTAGGAGACTCCGCAAAGGTTCTTTAAGGACGGGTTAAAACAAAAAGTTTATTGCCGGGATAAAGGTATTCAGTTAAATGGAGGTTATGTTGAAAAAATACATTATTAAAGTGGAGAAAATAATAAAAATGATAGCTAAAGTCCTAGATCTTTCGAAGCATCCCTCGTATGTATCGGAAATCCTGAAAATACGTGGATAAAACCATGAAGTCTAACAAGTAGATCCCTTCAGTTAATGACATACTCGCACTGCGATCATTATTTGGGCCGTATGAAGACCAATCCAACCGAATCTCCGGTAGCTGTTTAGGAGTGGATTAGAGGATAACGGAGCTAATGCAGGATATTATCTCATCAAATATGTTTTCTGAGCATGAAATATGCCGAAAGAAAAATTTCCATAACGTGCGTCCCAACAGATTTTGTGGGAAATGTAGAAATTCCAGATAGTACAGCTACAATGTATGATTGATCTGATACAATTATGTAAAAATCAAACAGAATTTCGATGGCCGTAATCAATTTTTACATAACCACCAATTGTATTACCTAGCAACGACAGCTGTACGTATCTATTTTATCAGAACTTACTTATTTCGGTTATAAAAGCAAAATCATATGTTTGCATGTATGCGAACGTATGAACGTACCAGCAATCACACAAACCATTTTTATATGATGGCAGAAAGGAGTACTTGGGAAAGTTCGATTTTATTTATTTATAGAAGTCAATAATTCGTTCGACTCCAAACACATTATTGCACGGGATTTGAGTTGAAGGTGACGTGGATGGGATACGAGCGCAAGGAATGGATGGTTTGTTCGTTCCAATTTACCCAAATCGATACGATGGCAATGAAGGCCTAACTTAACTAAAATATCTCCGGTTGTCAAGGACTATGATGAGTATTTCCTATACACGGTCTCTATAGATTCACCCCGTTCCATGCTGCTCCGTGCGCTACCATCCAATTTTGCGTCCTCCTCGTATGAAACAATCTCCATGAAGGATCGATATTCCACAACGCATACATATACATAACACAACGCCATCCACGTATGTCCATAGCTACGACACATGTCTATATTTTCGCTTTTGATATAATCGAAAAAAATGGGGAACAGTTATCAGACTATTTTATCGCATTATAGGGGGGAATAGCAGTTTAAGACACAATTGTTTGATGTCGGATATTATGGCGAAAATATTCTGTTTTACTATGAGCCCAGAATATATGGAATCTCTTCTAGTTTTCTAGTTGGATGTGCATTTGCGAATGTGTATTTGTATATGGGATTTAATATGCTCGTTGGCTTTGAAATGTGCGTTCATGTGCTTGCGAGAATACTAATTAAGTGGTTTTTCTGACTTAATGGGTGTATTAAATGTCGCCATTAAAATGGTTTATGTGTGAACACTATTAGCGTAGCTTATGCTAATGTTGACGTAGCGCAGACATTGGTGACCAATTGAGAACTGGATCGAAATAATTTGTGATGTACCCTTTCGGAGCATTTATTTGAATGATTCATCTAGGATAGAAGCGCTCGATTGGTAGTAAGGCGTCCAAATCAACTTAAGACACAAAAGTTCGTCCTGCGGAGTGGGTCTACAAACAATACTTGGATCATATGTCTGGTCAAACTCATTCTTCACCTTTAATAATGGGCTTCTCATCTCGTAACCCAACCAAATACGCAGAAAACAGCTCGTAACAACCAGCTGAAAGCTTCATCAGAATGCGTCCTGATGAGAATAAAAGCCAGATCGGATAGAAATGGAATATGGGATTTCGACAATTATGAAATCTTAAATGTAGCCGAAAAGGGTACAAGGCTCCCTTTTCAAATTTAAAGATTATGAGAACTTAGCTGACAGGAAGTCTTTAGAAAAAGAAAATGAGGCAACATCTTCAGATGAATCTGCGATATATAGATGGTCCTTCGGTCCTAACTTATTTGGTAGTGATTGCAATAATTATCCAGGTAGTCGTAGAAGTAATTATAGGAAACGGCTTATTTCTGCGTATTAGTACCGAAACGATCAGGTACTACGTACTACTTTACTACACGTAAAATTCGACCAGGAAAAAGTCCGATTAAAAAAGTTAAATTTAGTGGGTAAGAGGGATTACCTAAAAGGTGAAATATTATCATTTTGAATTTTTCCGAACAACAACAAGACCTGATAATGCTAAACGATTCAACAAACCACCAGGTATAAAGGATTACTTAAAAAAAATCAGTAAAGGAATGACAACTTGACGCGGCTAATTAAGCTTTCAATAAAAAAAGGAGCATGTCTTATGTGTCCGAAAACCACGCGATTCCGTTGTGGAGTATATTTCGCGTTTCAAAGTTTAGTCTGGGATATAAAAACCTTTGAAGTTTTCAGTGATAAAATTATGCTAAACGTTTCGGGAAAATGGCATTTCTTTTACATGAACAACTACTATAAAAAGTTGCAGCTTTTGGAAAATTTGCTTACGAAAAAAACTAGCGATTGTGGAACTAAATGTATTTAAAACCAAAAAAATATTATAGACAAATTTACGAAAGGCGGCCTACTATGTACTTGATTCCGAGATTAAAATTTATGTTTCTTCGACGAATAAATAAAACTCTTGTTTTATTTTATAACACCAACTTTATTTATTAAATTCCCGGTATTTCAAAAAGGCACCCCAATGCAGCCTCACATTGGGTGAAAGGAGATAGAGGCTTGTCCGTACCTTTTGAAGCGAGAGAAAATAACTCTACTATTGTTTACTATAATCCCGGTATATAATTCTTATTGAACCGGTATTCGAAAAGGCACCCCAATGCAGCCTCACATTGGTTGAAAGGAGATAGGGGCTTGTCCGTACCTTTCGAAGCGAGAACTTACTCTTCGAGACAATCCCACTTCTATTTATACTACTCGTCGCCTACTTGATTTGATTTCATTCAATTCAAAATATCAATGTCAACTTTGTTTTAATTCAATTGAATTCAAAATCAATGCCTACTTCGTTTTTATTAATTTGATTTGGGTAAGTGTAACACTTAAACTTCAAAAAACTAACTTCTAATTACACCTTTAGTCAAAAGAGTGCATCACACATTGATTTTCTGAGGGCAGCACGGTGATTTTTGCATTTATTGAAGATGTTCCTTAGTTCAAATCCTGCATTTGTTGGAAGCCCGGTGAGCCAAAAATCCACTTCACTTGAAAAATTGATTTTTCCTCGGAGTTAGGATCGGCTTCGAGCTGCTCATTTCGTAAAAGCTAGCCGCAAACTACGATCAAAGCGTAACTACTTAAAAGCGCTAACACTCTACAACGGTAACGCAAAGAATGAGGTACGAATACTCCATGCAACATATCAAAAGATCATTTGTAATTAGAGAGTGTGAAAATTAAATGACATAAATTCGAGCAGCGTGAAAACAATTTGCTGTATTATATAATTATTAATTAATTTACCATTTGAATGAGGCTCTCACAACTCCATATTTTAGTAATATTTATAGACAATAGAGGGGTCAATAGAGAAAGATATAGAGAGAACCCTACTTGGATTATGTCATCTACAATGAAACCCTCAGCACACAAAAAAACGGAGCGTAAGAATCCTATACGAACAACTAAACTATTATTCCTTACTGACTATAACCTTCTGGGATGCCTGGAATACCTTGGAATCCAATCAGATAGTAAATGCAGTGCGTTCGGATAGCAGAAAGGAAGTTTGGAGCACTTTCTTCCAGATTGTCCATGCCTGAATCATAAGCACTTCATACAACTGGGGGGGGGGGGGGGGGGGGGAATAAAGAAAAAAAGTTAGAAACGTCTTACGACCACGAACTGGAGGCTTTCTTAGGTTTCCGTAGAGTGGCAGAATTGACCATCTCCAAAATTCAACCGCATACGAGCGATTAGAGTCAACACAAGTTTAAATACAACAGAAAACTCCAAAAACAACCGTATAATATTATTATTATAATAATGATCAAATATAATAATGTATATGCCAAAGATATCTGACTAACTAATAACAAGTTTAAAAGTCTAAATCTCGATGGAATAACTACGATTAAAGCCATTAGGGATCATGAAATTGTGTTCGAAAGTACTAGAACTGAAACCAGAGAACATGACACATGATGATCAAAGTTTTCCTGACGCATATAGACGCAACTAGCAGCTCAGTCAAAAAAGTTTAAAAGAGACTTTCTCATTCATCTTCATATACCTGCTCAAAAACGTATTACAAAAGCCTATTCATCTCTCACGCTTTTCACACTATAGCGACCTTTTTGTTGATTAGCAATCGATTAAGCAACAAAAAGATGTCATTCTCCTCGTCATATGAGTTGTTAGCTGACGTGGAAAGTCATCCAGGTAGCACATCGTATTGAATCGTCTTCTTCCAACCATCTTTCCTAATAAATTTGATACACATAACCTAATCAATTTCTTCTTAACAAAATCACTGCAATGCAAGCCATATTGAACATGGGAAAAGTATATACACGTACGTTTTCCAAGTTAAACACAAACTTTAGCAAGAATTGACTGGTGTGTTAGATCATTCATTCTGAAACGAAACAAACGAGAGCATCGCACTCCACTATTCACTATAAAGTCAACAACTGTCATCGAGAAACTGCGTTATCATCAACCGATTTGCAAATCTTTGACGAGGACCAGCGCGGATATTCCTACAAGCAAGTGGTCCGGCGCACTTTAAATCGGCTTGGCACTTTTGTTTTTTCGGTTTTTTTTTTGTTAGTTTTTTGAACAGATCTCAAATTTGACAAACGAGAGATTCTAACATAATAACTTATCACTAACTAGGACTACTTTAAATCATGAGACACCAGTTTCGAGAGAAATATCACCAGGTTTTGTTTCATTTCAGGTTGGCTTAAATATTAGCAATATTAATCAGTTAACTGTAAAACCGTAGGTTATATCACGAAGGAATCAGAATACCATACAAGCATATTTAGTCTAGAAACCCCTGAAAATAAACTTTCCTGGATTATTATGCATCTTGGATAGATTATGCTTTTCCTGGTGATACAGGTACCAACGCTTCATTACAAAAAACGGCACTCGGAAGGGATACACCATCAAGCATCCCTAATTGGACAAAGATTTCTATAACAATTCCGACATTATTAATCTGATAAATCCCATCACTGGTAACTATGGGATACGTCGTCATCACGATAATAAAGTTCTTGCTAATAAATAACGCATTTTCGTTATTTATACGCTGCAGTGAATTTCATTCAGAGCTTTTGCTCCTTGTTCCATTACACCATTCGACTAAAAGCTACATTATATACACCAGCGACTCCTTCAGACTCCCATAACGTTTCTTCAGACGTTGGATTTTATCATGTTATTTTTTTTTTTTTGGAACGAAATTTTGAACAGGATCCAAGTTAGAGCGTAGCCAAGAAGAATGGGTTCCCATTTTGCAATATGAGCACGAAATAGGGTTAGCGACAAATCTACTATGGATTTCACATTGTGCCCATTCTGACAGGCCAGAATGTTGTTTTTTTCTGCCTTGGTCTTCCTTTTTTTTTTGTCATGTCGGCCTATGTCGATTTGCTGTAATGCTTATCTGGCGAAAGCAAAAGATTTTTTTTCTGCCATTCTTCTGGGAGCCAGACTGAGAAGCTGTTGCAGATGTATATCTATAAGGCACAATATGTCCTTATGCATACAATGATGAAAAATAGAATGGTGGAAAAAATGTCGAATTCCTTCTAGAATAATAAAATGTGGTAATATTGGATAGATTACAGTAGGGTAATATTTGAAGACTCATATTTTTATTAGGCCTGATGGTATGGTATCATTTGATGATGAAAGATGAAAAATATTTTATAATCATTTCTCTCAGCCAAGAGAGTAGCCAAAGGAATTTAACGTTCAGTGTCGATTTGTTTTTGGCAAGCAGCTTTCGGTTGCAATTTGCATGCAATTTCAATGAAATTTTATGTTGCCTAGACCATGAAGTCATATTACTTATTATCTGAGGTTATTAGTTTAAAATCTCAGAAATTGAATTGGAACCGTCGCATTAAATCGAGACACAGAAAGGAAAAATTAGAGTTTTTAATGCTGGTTTAGTTGTACTGCAGAAGTTTATATGGTAGAACCGCTTCAAGTTTTGCTTGCTGATGCAACCTATTTCAGTGACTCCTTTGATTAAACCTGCACGAAATTAATTGATAGCATGAATTGTGCATTTTTAAAAGAATTTATTAGTATCTAATGAATTTCCATGTCACCTTTGTAGTATTTCAGGCTCACCCTTGAGATTGTTCTGATTATGAAAAGTCTTTTTCAAATTAACCCGTCTCGAAACTATACTTGACCGGTGGTGCTCTATCTAATCGTTTTGACAAACATTCAGACTAGCATTACAGAAAAGAGATAGATACTCTCTACACTGTCACAAGTGATCCTGACAACGAACTGTCACAAACGGATAGTAATTCTATCAGCTAATCGTTCAGTTATTTCGGGTATTGAAAGACCTTAACCAGCGTCTTCTTGGAAAACGTTTTCTTAGATCGTCTTAGAGCATAAAAGGACATTTTCCGTATTGGTAATAGAGTGTGCATGTGTAATGTTCTCACTGGGGAATCTCAGAAATCCAGCCGATTAGCTTCGTTCTATTAAAGAATCGCCCGGTAGAAAAAGTTGTAGAGCCTTCGTTGGTATGAGTTAATCCAAGAATCTCATTTTCAAGTCAATCCTCAACAAAGTTTTTTATGATTCTGGAATCGGATGGCTTTAATGGACTTCGAATTCCTTTCATCGGGTTTCTATCGGAAGCAACACAGGATATGCTTTTTGGCCAGAACATCGGTTTCAGTATTGACAATAGCTAGACTGAAGCAACGGATGGTATAATACACTTAGAATTATGAGACTAACAACAATACTAATAATAATAATTTATTCATAATTGTTTTGTTTCTTCGTTGGGATACGAAGGCCAATTACGCTCTGAGTGTCGAACTGCCAGCTGCAACCCGATTAGCGACTAAATACCGCCTCTGTCAAACCGAGAATCTAGCATGGAATTGTTTGACACATTACTTCGGACTGGGCTTCTTTGATTTTGATCAGCGGCGACCAGAGAAATCCCTCTTCCAGCATGAATGGTTGGAAAAGAAAGGAAGATTGCTGTCAGAGCGATCCCTTCCCTCTCCGTTACCAGGAGTTCTATAATGCCCCTCTTTACCAGAAAATCCGTCCGCACATATTGTAATACGCAGTTCCAATTGTCTTTAGTAGTCAACATCTTTCCCGTTATGTTTTCTGGAGAAAACTGCCTATTTTGCTAGTTTGTTACTACCGTTACATGTAAATCTAGAAGAATAACCAAAACCAGCCAACATTAAACGTCAAAGAAAGTTGAACACCACCCGCGGGTGCTGTACTGTATCTGCCGATGCTATTTCAGTGTCAGGAAGCTTACGAAAGTTGAACCATGACCACCACTAAATTAGAACAAAAGCAGACTGTTCAAGGCAATCGGAAATAAGCGAATAAGATAAAAAAATGGAAAAAACAGTACCCGCTCTCTTTCCACGGGTAGATAGTAAGTCCCCATCTGTATGGATGGACTAGCGTATTGGTTTATGATCATTCGGCGAATATGAAGGTGACTAGTGATGCATAAGTATGGCGTTATCACAGACAACGTAGAGAATAGCCGAGTTCTGTATCTACCAACATCCTCAATGTAAACTGGTACCTGATTACGGTGTAGTGGTGGCTGTTTAGTGGAGGATACGTCAATTCTTGTTTGAAAATAATATAAGGTCTGGCCTTAAGGCAGATGTCCACAATAAAACACGTCTATTTGGCAAAGACAATTACATGTTAATTATAATTCACGTATAATTTGCATGTTTCTTTCACGGGCTATGTGCCGCCTTTGACACGTTTTAGACTACTGAGTGGCACACTGTAAGCCACGTTTAATTCATCTTTGTCACGATCTCAGACAGTGCATCATGTCTCTGTGCACTCATTTTTGTCTGACTCTGCATTGCTTTTGTTTACTGACTGACATTACGTCCTGCTTCTGTATTTATACTTTTTTTAACAGTCGACGAAAAATCACTAGACATTATTTTTGTAATCTCCAATGAATGATTAGATTTTAATTTCGACTATTTACTTATGTAATTCATTAATGGGCCGACGAAAAATTAAAGTAACATTCGAATTGACTTGTTTTCAATGCACGCCATCATTGCTCGCTTCTATTGTCATTCTATGGCTTACAAAACTATAAAGTACCGTTAGCTTTACTTCGACTAAAACTAATTCTTAATTATGCTCGCTTGCCTCTGCAGTTCGCAACATTTTCTTGCGGAACATTTAACAAAATGAGTGCGCATGCGGGCGCAGAATAGCATATAAAAGATCATACTTTCTGCTGATAGTTTCAGATTAAATTTGTTTCATTGTTTATTATAACAAAATCATAAAAAAAAACAAGTGAGAAGAGGCCAAAAGATATCAATTTCTCCATAAGCTAGATGCGCTGTGTCATTCACGTATACCAAAACATGGAAGATGAAATAATGAACCAGCAATCGATGAAACTCTGTCCATTGCGGCCCCTAAGACATGGGGACCTTCTCTCTTTGTTGAAGATAATCCCAGAAGAATTTTTCAGGTAGTATAGTGAGTTTTTTAATAGATAGTGGACCGCCATTGCGTTTTGCTTTATTTTTTAGTAGGATATTTTTATTATAGTAGGATAAACCAAATTAAGAACACAGTTTTTGGCATTGTTATAATTTCATGTGATTTTGTGTTCAAAAACGATGGAATAAAATAAATAGATAACATTTTAAAGTAGAAATCACGTTTCTACCCCAAATATTATCATTTTGTCGGTTTCTTTGGAGAAACATTCTCTGCGGAACATGGACTTATAAAAAATCAAATTTTTTTGTTTTTGGTTTCCAACCTTTATTACCATTCTGTCTATTCTTTACTCTATTTATTGCAGAGCATTTTTTAAGGGTGGGGGACACACTCCACTTCTGGTAATGCATCTTTTATTTGGAAATTTTCTGCCCTTGCATCTTAGCTCTAGTGATCAGCTTTCTTGTTTTGTACGAGGGTTGCTTTGCTTATTGCATTCTTTCTTTTAACAAATTCCACGGATGTTAATTTGAATAAGGCTCCTGGATAGTTAAGAACCATGGTAGGACTTGTATTCTAGCTAAGTCTGGAACTGCACTCGTGGATTTGTCTGTGTGCGGACAGGCGTTGCCTTGCTCCAGCTTCAGTCTTGCACCAGTTCTTTGAGGGTACGGAATCACATGAGGTCTAATAACATTCTTCGCATATGTTTCAGCCATTCATATTCCTTGGTTGCGGGTCACCAGATCAGTTATGCCTGATAGGGAAGTTGCTCTCCATGCCCGCTACACTTTCAATTTCATTTATGCAAAAACTCGAATATATACGTAAAAGTTTTACATATCCTATCCCTTATGCGACGCTTGCTTAAAAAAATTTATTCAATTAAAATATTTACTTTGACTTTATTTTCTGCGCTGCGGTCCCAGTATTCCTTGCGAACGATAGATAACTAATAATTTAAGATCTAGTGAAAGGAGTCCAAACTGTATACCTCCGGGAAATTTATTTCTTATTTATAGAAGCAATTTCTTATCATTCGGCCACTTATAATTAAACTAATTAAACATTGTACGACTGTAAGCCCCGTTTTTTAAGGTATAGTTTTCCATCTAGTGTTTGGACAAAACTTTATTTGTTGGAAACTGTGCCCAATTGACATTGCAGGTTGTTCGTCAAAACGTTCATTGACAGAAGCGATATTGTCATTGGTACACAAATTTCTTTGTTATATTCGGAGCTTCAAATCATGTTATGAGTAACTGCTGTTGAATATACCAACAACCACAGAAAAAGCTTGCACAGGCGATTAAGATCAGGAATGGACGTGAAGCGCTGATTTTTGCGGGTTAAACGCCAAATTTCCATAAATTGGAAGCGTTGCTCGAGTGTCAATCGATTTCTGATTAAATAGCGAACCCTCATCAGCATAATTTTTACATAATTGTTATTTTTGACATGTATCATACACAATTTATCTCTATTGAAAGATTTCATGCAATTAAAAAAATGTCCTTTATTCATCAATAATTTTTCCTCAACCCTCACGAATACTTAGATTCGTCCAGTTTACCATTAAAATTATGTCAAAAAAAAAAGAAGAACACAAAATCGATGTCGGTTGAAATATAAAAATTCCTAAATTATAACTTACAATTGCTACATTATTGCATACAAAGCGCAAAGCAAATCCGCAAAACATCTTACATCAATGTCATTCCATTTATGTTATCCTTCATCAAATTTCCAAATCCTACTTAAGCCTTTGAGAAGTTCATCAAACAAATGTGTATTTCATGCTTCTACAAAGGTCTAGATAGGTCTGAAACTTTATGAATTCAATTTAGTTCTCCTTTAAATCTGGCAAATTTTATTTTTATTCCTGCTGTGACGGTCTGATTGCCAATTTCAAAACAACATTTAATTTAATTGAAACCCTTATTGACTTAATATAAACTTGTATAATATAAAATGTTATGAAACTAAGCTAAACAAGTTAATGAAAAGAAAATTAACTATAAATTGTTTAGTTGAGCAATGTTCTCTTGGAAAAATATGAAATAGTGACCCTCAATAAACAATTTGTTATTAGGGGTTGAATATATTAAAAATTTATAGCGATCGTGAAAATTTGTAAAGCGAAAGCGTTGTTGTTTAACTTATTGAGTGAGAAAAAGAAGAAATACTTTCCATAGAACGTATGTTAAATTGTGTTTCGAGCGACGGTGGATTATTTATGTTAGAATTAAGACTTAACTAGAATTTGTTTTGTTTTTTAAATGTATTTGATCAAGAAGGAAATACTAATTCAATATGAAAGCGTATTCATGCTAGGCTTTTTATACAGGGTGGGTATTAGGGTGTCCCTTATATGGCAAAAAAAAATTTTTTTTTAGAATTTCGAAACGCATAACCTTTGCTTTTTTTAAAAATGCTAAAATGTACTTAAATATGAAATTTCATATTTGTAGCATGATTGCAACCCGTGCCGACCGAGCTCTAAAGTTTAATAGAAAATGGTGTTTTAGCCTAACATTTTGGTTTGATCCAAAACTAATAAAAATGCAACAAATAAAGTAAATATGAGTAAAAATAAAATAAGATCAACATAAACTTTTATTTAAATACAAATTATATTATAAATAAATAATTAATTAGGATAACTTCTCTTTAGTGTAGTTTTTTTACAGTCTGGATACAGATTTCTATGTTCCTGAACACAACGCAACAAAAACTGTTTTTGCTCTTCTTCAGCCGTAATAAGTCCATTAAAATCTTGCATTAATTTAACAGCTCTTTCAGCAGTGTCATTTACGACCTTCAAACGACTTATTTGTCTTCTAGCTTCCAAAAAAGCAGGATTGTCACCCCAAGAAGATACATCTTCCCGAAGAAAACTTTCGTCGATCAGCAGTCGAGATAGAAATTGTTTGCTTCTTTGAGTCACAAAATCATCCAGCGTCATTTCTGTAAGAAAGAAAAAACAGTTTAAATATACAAAAACTAAGCCACGAAACTTTGAAAAAAGAAACAAGAAAATATTAAGCTTACCAAACAAATTTTGCGTAATTTCTTCCTTCGATGGGAAATAGCGTTTAGCGGAATCTGAACTTTCGTCTTTGTTTAAATTATTAATCATTTTTGTCTTGGTTTTGGAATCAACTTCTTCATCAAAGAGTGATAACATGACTGTTTCTTCACACAAATACCATAAATGATGAACAAACTTACTTATGGATGCCTTGGAACTTGTCGCGTCCACTTTCTCATATTCTTTTAGAGCTTTCAAGAATCACAAGTCTTGGTTAGGTGCTTTAATTGCAACTGTGCATTCGAGCCAAGTATACAAGGTGGCGATAAATAAGCAAACATCTTGTAGAGCATTTTTGTCCTTTGCAGTAATTTTAAGTTGCGATTGAAGCAAACATATTTTTATAGAATAGATTGCTCTCGCCATCCATCGCGCTTGATGCAAAGCTCCGGGGGGCCTGAGTTTTAGTTTATTCTCTGTATCTCCTCCTCAGAACACAACGCATAGTTCAACCAATTCGCGGTAATCGTCTCTAATAAAAGGTTTTTCCAGTTCAGTCTTATAAAAAGTTAACAAAGATGTAATGTTTGTCTCAGCAATATGTGCTTTAACGAAATCGAGAGGTGGCTCAATGTTATCGGTGTTAATATGTTTCCAATTATCTCGTAACTTTTTGAAAATTGGAATATCTGGGCTACTTGTAATTTGCTTTACCTTGGTTTCAAAAACAGCTTTAAGCACCAATTCATAAATATGATGACGACAAGCAAAAAGCAGCAATTCCCTTTCTAAAGTCTGCTCCAAAATAGGACAAGCTCCACTGAAACGGCCAGTATTTGAAGCTGTTGTATCGCAGCACATTATCTGTACTTTATCATGGAGGTTCCAGTCAAAGAGTGCAGTTGAAATGGCTTTAGCTTGATGTTTTCCAGAAGAACTCTCTAATTTTGGTACTGCAAGAAGCTGTTCTCTATCGTGAAATGAAGCAATAATTGGCAAGCGTTCTTCTTTTGAACTTCGTTTTCTAAGGTAATAGTTTTCCATCCCAATGGACTGTGACTACGTCAGGCAAGTTATTCTGGAAGTCAGTTTTTATTGTTTCTGCCCTGGATTTTCTCGCCTGAGTCCGAATTCGCTGAATCGAGGATTTGTTAGTAGGGAAATCATCGCTGTTCAGACCAAGCGCTTCTACAATCGCATGGAGAATGTAAACTGAGTCCCTTATGCTTAATTGGCATCGATCTAAAGCTGCTACCAGTTTAGGAGTTATGAAACTTTTCGTGCCTCATTAAGAACTTTTTTCAGGGCAAGGAATCTGAGTACTAAGTTCAGAGTTCGAAATCTGTTCCTCATACGAATTCTCAAGATATTCCAAGCTATCTATCGAAGAAGTAGATGCAAAAGCCAATAACTCTCTTTGTTTTAACGTTCTTTCCTCTTCTTCCAATCGTCTTTGCCTAATTCGTTCTTCTTTCTCCGCCAATTTTTTGTCAATTCCACCTAAGCATCCTGGTCGACCAGGCTCTCTCTGTTTCCTTAAAAATTCTTTACCGATATTTACCGATTAGGTAAATGCTTTGTTTATCACTTCGTAATTCCACAGACATCTTCACACAATAAACAACAACGCACTAATAATGTTAGAAATCACGTATGAAATGACAATTGAAATTCGCAGTAACAGGTCGCAGCGCTGCACCCGCGCGACTTGTATGGACAAGTTAAAAACTCAAGTCGGCACGGGTTATCGTTTATAAATCGGGCTAATATTTATTTCTAGACTATATTAGGTCAATACGAAAGTTTTTAGAAGGTATGCGTAAAAATATATTGAAATTGAAATTTAAGGGACACCCTAGTGGGTATAGATACACAGTTTAAAATATGACTGTATTCGAATGGCACAAAATGGTAATAATCGAGTACTGATCAATGTTGCTCTTTTTAATCGCACTACTGACATCAATCCAAAAATGTTTCGAGAGATTTCTCCTCTCTTGCCAATGACAATTTGTAACATTCAATACGTCAACATCCTGTCATCCGGAGACTGTCATCCGGCGCAGAGAGATCTCGATTGCCGGACCGAAATGCTACAAAGATGCAAACTGTCAAACGCTTTCCTGTGTTTCAGCCTGTTACAGACTATGTAATAATGACGGTGTTAATAATGAATCGTTATTATTGTTAATTTGTGTTCTAATATATATGAAAAGGATGAGTGAGTTTCCACAAAGATTAATGACTGATTGGCTGCCATAATCGAAATGATTATGAAACAACAGAAATCGAATGGGGAGAAGCCTCTTGAGAGACTTCTTTGTAGACTCCGTAACTCCTTTCTAGTCCATCTTTCTGTCGGAACTACTTAAAGAATTTCGTCCATGACAGCAAACCAATCATTTTAGCCGATATAAAGTTGTAAATGCGCGGGAAAATGATTGTTGTTCCAAGTACAATATCCTGGCAGGTTTTCGCAAATTTAAGGCCCAGATTCTAAGAATCTCGTTGCGTTTTGTGCGGTATATACTTGCATCCAGTTAGCGTATACAGAGATAATGATAATAAAAATCCAGTTCCAATCTATATTTTCTATTTAAAATATTAAAATAATAATTTGAAAACACACAATTGAATAATATATAACATGACTAAATCATCTATTAAATTTGTTGCGATATTTGTTCTCTTTTAACGATGCTGTGATATATTTTCTCTTTTAATGAATTTTTCATAAAGACTCAGCTTAATCAGTCGGCTTACACCTTTGGATAAGCAATAGCAGTAATACTGATAATATCTTGCCCTAGGAGTCTTCATTCCATTCTTTTGGACATCGTGTTGGAAACGTTTTGGAATGTTTTGAGATGTTACAGCGATTTCAGCTCGATTTTTGTCTTTTATCATTAGTGGTGATAGTGTTGGATCCTATTAGCTAGATCCCTGTGCTCACTGGTCCACAGCGTCCTATTTGATATTTTATAGCTCAGTAATGGCTTTTTTAAGATTTTCAAGAATGCACTGATAATTTTATGAACACTAACAGATACGTCCTATACGTGGCTATCTGCAAGCTCTGTATCATTATAGTTCGCGTTAACGGTACCAACCAACGTTGCCTTGGCATTGCTTCGCGAGGACTTAAATCCTTTCTCGGAGTCTAAACAGTAAGATTCTACTAGAAGTTCGTTCTACTCAGATTTAGAGGAACTGTTTGCGAACGTCATTAGAGAAATGGGTGGCGGAAGTCATTAGAGATCCCAGAGCAAAACAAGTACCCCAGAATAATTGAGTTCTTCATTATGTGCTTATAAGACCGAGAAACTCACGGCAAACCGGATTTTTATTGGACTAAAGATTGTAGAGTACTTTCTCTTTCTTTTCTCCTACGCAATAAAATCCTCCGTCGTTATTCAGCAAGGGACGCGGCACTTGTTTCAATTGCTTTTGGTACCACTCTACTAGGAGAATCAATAAAACCTTGAAGCCGTATAGCAACACCAGCTCGACGGTATTCATCGGCAGGTGTCTCTTGCTCACGAGGAGTCCGAAAATGTTGGCCACTAGATCGCTTGGAGCTGATAGTCCAGCTAGAGGCCTAACCCGGTGATGTTCTGAATCAATCAAAGACGCTTGTTTCTGAGTCAATCCTCAAGACAAGGTATTTAAGGAAAATGTGTCATGGAATCCATGATCGCATCTCCAATTTGGATGAAAATAACATTCGGAATTTGCGTTGTGTTCAGAGCATCGACTTCAGTTTCTGCAAGTGCTAAACTGAGCCCACGAAAACTTTTGATGTCATGACTAACTCGGTACTATTTCTCCTTCCTAAAATCACCTGCCGCTACTTACTTCATCTGTAGATGCTGTTTTTCTTGTGGCTGAAGTTATCTCCAAAGACCGCTGTGCACTTAAACCTAAAAAAGGTAAAAACTCCATTTTACAGTTTGTGGAACTTAGAATTGAATGCCTATTGCTCAGGTTAAGTCCCAAACTTTGCAAAAGTTAATTTTGCAACAACACGAAATTGCAAGTGCTTCAGGGTTTCAGGGCTTTATATCATTAGACTTCGGGCCTTTACAGGATGGCTGGGCATAATGCATTCACGGTACCATGGATGATTCATGATCATGCGGCAGTAAACTATTATCTATGATCGGTTTATGAATGTTCATTACAGGACACTAATATGTATACAAATATCTTAGGAAATTAAATGGGAAAGACAGTGACAGAATGTCTTCTTCGTATGGGGAGGGTAGGAACATCTAAGTCTAGGTATTGCCTCAAAAGGTATAGGTCCTGAATTGCATCTATTCTGGGTTTACGACCGCTTTCTTGACATAATGTTGCTATAGTCTGCATGAAAGGTCAGGATCGTAGTTTATCACCCGTGAAAGGAATCGTAAGAACAGAACAAATATATACCATAACCACTGAATTAACTGAATTTCTTTTCAGGCTAAAACCTGATAAGTGTTGAACATTGAAATACCATTTTTCGAAATTATTTAGGTTTGATTAGGCTCAACGTATTTGTCGAGCTTATTTTGTCTTGTTTATGGTCAACTATTGACTCCACCCTGAAGCTTTCTGTGAACGATCACAGTTTAATTTACAATGAAAATTAGAAAAAAAGGCAAATAATGTCCCTGATAAAGAATATTTAATATGAGGGAGGTGATTAATGGGTGACAGCCTTCCATAACATTCAGTGACATTGGGCTTAAGAAAGACACATTTTGGAACCTCCACTCCTGTCATGAAAAAAAGTGAAAAATTATCAGGATAATTTTTGTTTTGTGGTTGGCAGGTGAAGCTTATCTGTCTGCCATATGCACAATACGTCCGGATTACCTTCGAATCTACCTTCCCTGTTACCTTGCAAGCCTAGTCTGGGATTATTTATCTCATTCCTGTCTAGTCAAATCAGAGATAGACACATTGTTCACATCTGTTCCTACGAACAAGAGTAAAACTATTTAGAACAATTATTTTTTTGTGGTTGTGCAAGGATCTCAGAAGCCCAAAGCATCCGGACTACCCCTCTGCAAACTTCCGTTTCTACTGAACAAGAAGAGGAAGTATGGAAAGAAGGAACTTCCCTTCTTCTCACTCGCTTAGCGTGGAATTATTTTTCGCATTTTATCGAGCTATTAATTATGATAGAATTTTAAAATGTAATACGTCAATAAATATGAATATCTACGCTAAATATGTATTATCAGTGATTAAACTCTATTAAAAATCATTTATACTATGTAATTTTGTTAAAAAACAACATTCTATGAATCAGCGAAATAATTTTATGGTTTCTAGCCAAGAAAGGCCAAAGAAGTTCCCATGACGATTAGCAGCTTCTAGGGGTAGTCAACTCCTTGCTTCATTGAGACAAGCGCTCAGTGAGGTGTCTAAGCTTAGCTTACAAATCTGTTTAGGCGCTCGCAATTTTCTAACTTTGCATCCTCAACCACCAATGTTCAAGCAAGGAAGCTACAAGAGTATAACAGTACACTCTTGTAGCTTCCTTGCTTGAACATTGACACTCCCTACTGTTATACTCTTGAAGGAATGCCTACAAGAGTATAACAGTAGGGAGTGTCATGGGAGTTATGAGCCTTGGACAATTCATGACTTAGATAAATCTTTCGCCAGGGCGTCGGTTGTTTACAGCCCGAGAAAATGAACCAGATTTTTATTGGTAATGCGGAAAATTGGTCCCATATTCACTTTCTAGTTCAAAATGTGTTATGTTGGTTTTCTGCAAAGTAAGAAAAGACCACTTCCATATACCGTAAACATTTTCAAATTTCAGGCCATAGCGTCAGAGTGCCATAACTCTATATAACAATATTAAGAACCTATCGAATCGACATAAAATTTGAGCACGGTGAATGTTTTTATATGACCGATATTATCCTTTCCATTCAAGTACCTGAGCCTGACTTCAATTCATGTACTCAGTGCAAACTTATATTTTCGGATCTAGATCTAGATTTCGGTTCGACTTTCACAGGATTCTTTGCGTCTTATCGGTCCTTGTGTTTTCGGGGCCCTTGATCATGTCAGTTCTATCAGGTATACCTCCCATATAAATCATTTTGAATCATTCAGCGGAAGTTTTCAACTCAATCTACTCCAGCAATTCCTAATTGAAGCAGCTGTTTGCGACCCGTCCCATTCAAACTTAGAAATAAAAGACTGCAGTTTTAGATTTTCAGGTGAGACAAATTTTTTTAATGTTTAACTCTACATATTTTTTCGCGCTGTTTCGTGCAGTTTTTTGGAGCCGCTATGGTATCTTCTTCAGTGTTATTTTTATTGTTCTAAAAATATGGTTTCGCCTTTACTAAACAATCTCAGAATTATCGCTGAAGTTTGTCTGTCTATGATCTACCGTGCAAAACAATCTTCAATGTACAGAAAATATGCACAGAGAATAACTAGGACCATCAAGAACAACAGGATAAACTGGAACAGACGCAGACATTTGACGTTGTATGCTGATTTATTTTTGCGACAAGTTATAACCGGACTCTATTTTGACAAGAATCGATTTTGCAAGGAAAAGTCACTCTTGCAAACTTTCCGAAAACACTATTTCAATAAAAAAATGTCCTTACAAACATCCAGTATTTATCCCTATCGTAAGATAATTCTGGATGTTTGTACTAAGAACTGTTTAACTTGAGTCAAGGACTTTTCGAATAACTCATAAATGCGTGGAAAATGGCTGCAGAAATTATACGAGGATAGAAGAAGGAAACAAAACAGAAGAACTTATATCTTATCCAGCACTTATCTTAAATCACTTATCACTAAATCTTTGATAAATTCGAAAATTTTGAGAGGTTCGTTAGCAAATTCATATGATGGGTATTATATTGTTGATATTCACTGAGGTTAATTGGTTTTGAACATAAAAGTAGTTTGATCTTTCGAACGCTGAATTCTTTCTCGCACTTTCGATTAAGGTCCTTTTTAGTTTTAAATTATTCAGATAATATAACAACCATAACATAAAACCGAAGAAAATTTTAAAAGGAAGAAAATTTAACACTTCAGGTAAAGAATCGATGCTCGGGTTTGGGCTTCATAGTTGAACGTCCAACTAAAACAATGAAATGCTCACACAACAGGATATCATGATATCATTTCATAATGAAATGGCAATAAGCGAAAAACCACTTTCATTTATGACACGTAATCAAAGCTATCAAGTGATAAAATGGGGCGATTTCGCCTCGTAATTACGCTTAAGTTGCAAAACTTTCAATTAAACACAATGTCCAGCTCCGGCTGAAAACTTGACTAAATCATTTTCGCTCCAAGGAATCAGTTATTATTTCCGAGACCTCTTACGAGCCGCCTTTCTCCACAGGAAATTTTCCACCTTTTTGCCCACTATAATGCAAAATTTTCCTCGCAAAATCGAGAGCACTTTGCCATACATACAAAACCTACAGATTTAAGTAGAAAATTGAGCGAGTTTTCAGGTGAATGATTTTCCTTGCTTTCTTTCGGCTATATAAGGATACATATTTGTTCGGGAGCGGTGTGATGCCGTGCACATAGGTCACGTTCCGTTTTTGCGAAATCGGGGCAAATATCACCACAGCTAACCACAGTCGAAAATCCTTTTTGCAACATCTCTTCGTCCTCTGTGAACCGGATTACATCTTCAGTTAACCCCACAACTAAAATTCAACCCCCGAAAGCATCTCATCGCGAGAAAGCGGGGGTGAAAACAACAAAATAAAAAATAAAGAGTATGCACGCTCCCATCCTTCCATCTATTTTCGTCCTCGACGTCACACCATGGGGCTTGGTTTGAATTTCTTTTCTCGTTTATCGATTGGTCCCAGTGCCAACTGACTGCTGGAACTGAAACTAAAATGAATGACGCCAACATTGCCAGCCCGTTTAGTCGTCGTCACCCGTTTTGTATTCGGGGGGAGTTAGAAGGATATTGAAAGCTGTGCGGTCGGAAATTAAGGCCAGTGTGGCTGTGGAGTTTGTTGGCTTGTGCTTTCTGTGTTATCCGTTCGCTCGCTCGTTCGTTCGTTCATTTCTGGTGAGAACATGGAGGAGCAGTTGGCGATATGTGTGGGTCATGTGTTTGCTCATATATTATATGTTTAGCATGTTTGCAGGGTTCAGGTTTGTTCATATATATATACGTATGTCCTTTGCGACTCCAGACGCGAGTCTCGTGAAGACTCAAATGCTTTCCAATTCCCATGCTACGTTCAATTTCGTGCCTCAATCTCGCTTCGCATGGTGGCTCAGGCTAATTTTAATGTGAGCATAAGCAAACCATATAAAATTGGAATTAGTTCACGACTGAATGTTTAATGTGACATTTAAGCCAGTCTAGTTTTTAGACATAGATTTTATTTACTCATATAATTTTTTCCCATGCTTATCGCCTTGATTTCTGCTCTCGCTTTTGGAAGTTCGTTGACAACACTCATGTGGATTTTAATATGCGACAAGTGAAGTTGCAGTTGAAACGAATTAATTATTTGGAATATTTTTTTATTCAATTAAATCAAACTGTATTTATGTTTATGAAACAGATTTATGAAACCATCAAAGTTTTCTGATTTTTGAGACGATGAAGTTTACTCCTTAGTCTCTACCTGGTCTCTAGAATATCTAAAGACTGCATTTGCCAAGCTGACCACTACCGTGAACGTGGAGATCAGAGTCATCCACATAAAGGAGGTACCGCGACTATGCTCTATCATGGTATTCATACTTAAAACCAACGGTGGGCCACAGGAAGTCCTCGAGATGCTAGAGCTGCAAAATCCGTAAAAGAAAATACATGGTCCTGGTTAGTAGGCGTGCTCGTATCAAAGCGACAAGTTGTGGGCTCAATAGATGAAAACCAGAACGATCGTATCTACGCCTTATCTCAGAGGAATTCATCTTAAAAATTCTTGACCTTAGAAAAAGGTTTTTGGTGCCCTATTGCCGACAAAAATGTACCATATACCAAAAAGTGTTCTTTTTTTTTAGTCTTTTCAAATAATATACTACTCCTTATGAACACATTCGCCTTGGGAACACATTTAAAGTCAAACATCTTCTGGAAGCCGTAATATTTTGAGCCGAATTGATTTTGAGAGATTTTGATGCTAAATTCAAGCGGTCAAATTCTAACCCTGACCGCAAATCTCAAGAAATTAAAATGTTGGAATTCCGTTCACAATGTTTATAATATATAATTCGAATTATATAATGAATAATTCGAAAGTTTCTTGTCACCATGCAATTTCAGGCTTAAGTTCACTGTTGAAAAACAGCATCAAATCTACCCACTCCGTGCATTGTTTACAGATAGTACATCCTGTTGATCTACAGAAACCGAGGAGGTCCTCTAGCGCTGTGTTCGCTAAATGCTCCAATTCAGTTACGTTAGTACTCCTGAGGCGGGTCAGGTGTCTGTTGGCTAAGTTTAAACAGTTTTGAAGGAAATACATATGTTGATTTGAGGAATGATTTTGAAGATATTCATAGAAAATTATGCAAATAGCACGCACGTATAGGAGATATTGACTAGGATATAGAATAAGCCATTTGTATCAAACAAATAATAAAACAAATTTTATAACAAATTTTAACAATTATGACACATCATCGAAACTAAGTATCACGTTATAAATGGTGGATATGTCAAAAAACGGGTACTTTCAATGCTGAGTCAGTGCTCACCACACAATCAAGAAATCGCACTCTATTTCAAAGATCTTATAGCTCAGTCTTACTTGACTTTCAAACTTACCATGTAAATAGATTTACTAAGACTCATATCCATGTAATTTGTATTGGCCACATAAATTTTCCATGCATTTTCATTTGTGGTATTATAGGAATAATCAGAAATAAGATTTAGAATAAATCTTAATAAATTCTAATAATTCATCTTAATCTTAAAAAAAGATTTGTATAAATCTCTGTATTCGGTCGAATAGTTGATCGAACTGTGGAACGAAAGTCGTTGATGAATTTTTACTTGTTCGATAGTTCGTACCGCCTCAGGGCTTTCAACTTTAACGCAGAAAAGGATAATTTTCTACAGAGTTTGTATTGATATTGACTTTGCGTTTGTATTCGCAACATTCCACACGCAAAACGACGCATGACGTAGAGAATAGAATAAAAATGTATGACGATTTATCTCATACACGTTTAGGCAATACACTTACAAAAAACCAACTATTTTTCAGGAGTCCCTGAATCCTTGCAGCCAGTATATGTGATTTTTTTTAATTATTTTTTTTTTTAATTTTAATTATTCGGTCTTTCTATTTTTCTTTTAAATTTTTCCTTATTCAAATATATTTGCTTTCGTTGATACAGGACGGAAGCGTTTGATTCAAAGTTCTCATCCTTTTAGTCGAAAAAATTTTGAGTGCTTTTTGACTAACTCATTTTCTTTAATTTCTTGAGAGATATCTAGGATGAAGATACCTTTGAATGACGGCTCATCTTTTCCACGAAAAAACTGTAGTTGATGGCTATAAGACTATTCTAAAAATATTCCAAAAGGATGCACAGATAAAGAAAACCATTATTCATAATTTTTTCATGGAAAATAGAACAGCTTTCAATTTATTTACTTTACACTAGCAGATCACAGGATCAAAGAACTTGACACACACAGTAAATGATTACGATATGAATTCACTTCGTGCGTTTCAATAAATAAAAGTGGCACAAGTTTCCTGTTCAGGTCTAATATAATTTTCCATTACTTCGAATGAAACGAGAGAATGATGCCTACAAAGTTAAGAGATTTCATTTCAATTGCAATTCAAACTCTAAAGTACATATTTATTCGCATTGCCGTAGGGATAGCTTTCGTGAAATGTTGTTTCAAACTTTTGATGATTAATCTGGTATACCTTAAAGGAAATGAGAAGCTAACTGTACACTTGCGCTTCATGTTGTAGGGAAAATTCTGTGGAGAAATCTATTCACAGGTAGGAAGCTTTGCGAACTATGGGTGTACAAATTCGTCCTGGCGTGAAGTGCTTATGATAGTTGTATTTAGAATAATGTTCATCATGCTTTGAACCAAGGAAAAGGACTTTTTAAAGTTAATGTAAGTAAAAAAGACAACAACTCTTAAATTTTGTTCCTGACTATGGTTGCTGAGCTCAAAATTTACCTCAAAGAAAGATCGTATTTAATTAGTAGCTGGACGACTGTTATGTCCTTTTTTTGATTTCAAGACGGTCGTCGTAGTCATTTGTTGCCTATTTTTTCTCTTATCGCTTTCCACAGTTCACCATTTGATAAAATATTCCCAATGTTAAGTTTAGCCGCGAATATATCCTTTAATATCCATTCTTCCCAAACGAAGAACTTCAAAAATATTCAATCGCTG
Source organism: Stratiomys singularior (assembly GCA_954870665.1). Taxonomy (NCBI): domain Eukaryota; kingdom Metazoa; phylum Arthropoda; class Insecta; order Diptera; family Stratiomyidae; genus Stratiomys; species Stratiomys singularior. Next base: position 156,529,442 of record OX940878.1, on the reverse strand, counting down.
GCGACACTAAAGTTCTCAATGCGTGGACCCACCAACCCTGGAAAATTTCTCAGAAACTATTGAAGCTTCTTTGTTTGTAATAAATAAGTGAAAGTCAATAGCTGTGCCCCAATTGAATTTAAGGGCACATGAAATGAATTTCGATTTTTCTTCCTAGCTACGAGGTTCGAGATCAAAGAGATCTGATCACATTTCAAAAATGTACTTCTCGTATAATTACTTAGAGAAGACGAACCGGCCCAAGTGAATGCACAAGAAAACTTGTCTGAATAATTACATTAATTTTTTGACGGGATATCACCACCTTCGTTTTATAGATTGTATGGGCACCAGGATATTAGCAACAAAAAAAAAAATATAATCAGAATATCAATCAACCCAGCAGTCCGCCATTCCAAGTTATCATGAAATATATATGTATGCAAACATAAAAACACACGATTAGTTTCTGGTGTTGGACCTTGAGAACTGGGTCTACAGGATTTTGTTATATTGAACTGAGTAATTTGTCAGACAGGAAACAATCCAATATTTAGGAAATACACATAAAAATTAAATATTGAGCATTCGTTGTGAAAGAGCATTCGAATTTGCATGAGTCAAAAAACTCTCCGTCGCTAGTTCCTTCTTTTGATGATCCTGTTCGAAACATACGATTCCTGCATGAAAGGATGCTTCATCTTTTCAGGCTACTTACACGGCGAGTTTTTTTGTTCCTTCACATGATGTATATCCATACTGGGAAGTTGTTTTTTTTTGGTTGGGGGGTGAAAGCAATTTACGCCCGGATTGTTGGACTCCTAGCAGCGCATGCTACCAGACTACCCACTAAACACCCCCCTGTCAAGAGATCCTAGCCTGAAACCGTTTGACACATTACTTCGGGCGAGGTCTCTTTTTACTTCGCCCTAGGGCGCCGTCAGTCTAGAGAAATCTCCCTCCAGCGGGAGGGGGCAGGATGGAGGAGGACTGTTGGAAAGGAGACCTCCCTAGACCCCGCGCCCAAGGTTATCTATCGTATATTTTTTGGCAATATTTATTGCCCGAGAGTAATGTGCCACGCAGGTCCATTTGTCGAAACTTTTCAGCATTTCTCCGACCAGATTGTCTGGAGAAAGCTCACCCATCACCTCCCGCAAGTCCTGCCGCATCCTGTTCCACCTTCTACAGCTGAAGAAGGTGTGACATGCGTCATCCCCTTCCCCTGGGCAGAAAATGCAGTCTGGGGACCGTGATTTACCAATCTTGTGCAAGTAAGACTGAAAATACCCATGCCCGCTAAGAAGCTGGGTAAGGTAATAATCAGTCTTACCGTGCCTTCGATTTAGCCACGATCTCACGTTCCCTATAAGGCGGGCAGTCCAGCGGCCATTGGAGTCACCTTCCCATGACTGTTGCCACTCGAGTATTGTGCGCTGCCTCTCCTCTCAGTTGACAGCATATCTTGAGCCCTCTATTTTTCGGTCATAAATTCTCCATCGTTCTATAGCAAGGAGGGTGATGGGTATCACTCCTGCGATCACCAACACCGCCGACTCAGAGACAGTGCGGTATGCAGACGCAACCCGCAAAGCTCCTCGTCTCTGTACCTGGGCCAAACGCTTTCGGTACAGCTTCTTACTGAAAGCTCCGGTCCAAACCTCAGAGCCGTACAGTAGCACTGACTGTGCAGCATTCATGAGAAGTCGGCGTTTGCTCGGTGTGGGCCCACAGATGTTGCACATTAGCCGACTCAAAGCTGAGACGCCTATCGCGGCCTTTTTCGCCGTTGCCCTGATCTGTTCCGAAAAGCTCATTTTGGAATCGATCAATAGTCCCAAATATTTTATTGCAACTTTAGACTCAACAGTCGCATCTCCGATCCGCAAAGGAATTACCGTGGGAATTCTTTTCTTCGTGAGAATGACCACCTCGGTTTTCTCTAGTACCAAACTGAACCCGCGGGTGGTCATCCATTCCCTCACTTGACGCATTAGCACTCCCAGTCTGCGCTGCGCATGTTCGACTGTGCGTCCGGCGACCAGTGCTACTATATCATCTGCATAGCCGACCAAGCGCGACTCATCTGTGGCGTTCCACAAGTCTGGTCCCAGTACGGAGCCTTGCGCTACACCAGACGTTATCTCCATACTGCGTCGCCCATCTTGTGTAGTAGATGAACTCAATGAACACATTGAGTAGCAAGTCAGGACAAACGTGGAAGACCATTTGTAGCACCTCGGATGGAATGCCATCTGGTCCTGGTGACTTTCGAGCTTTCATAGAAAGCACCGCATCCCCAGCTCATTTTTAGTGAACGATGGACATTCGCCTGAGTCAACCTCGTGGGCAGCATCAACATGGGCAGAGTGAGTTGGAAAAAGCGCCTGCACTATGCCGTCCATCTTATCTGCTTGAAGTAAACACGGCTTCCGTGAGGTACCGAGCTTGCGCCACACTACCTTGTAGCCGAGCCCCATGGATCCCTGTTCACATCGTCCACAAGTTCTCGCCAGCAGCGAGCCTGACTCTCATTGATGAGTCTTCGGAGTTCTTTCCTCGCTGATCTGTATGCTGCTGTCCTATTGGATGCTTCCTCTACGTTTCTCGAGCTCTGAGCTGCACGTCGAAGTCTGTGACACTCACCTCGTTTGTCTGCGATATCTTTTGACCACCAATGTACAGCAGGCTTGTCGTGTCGAGGCCTCCGTCGAGGCATAGATGAGCTACAGGCAGAAGTGATAAGGTTCATCGTTGACTCCACCATTCCCTCGACTCCAGCCCTTCCGTTCCCCGAAGGGCATCCCGATGTCGTTTCGCCTTTCAGAATCACATTGGCGAAAGTCTCCAAGTCCATTTTTCCGATATTCCACCCGGGAGTGAAAGATCGTTGAGACGAGCTAGGAGTGGTATCGCTGATCTCAAACGCGATGTATTGGTGGTCGCTCGCTGAATAATCCTCGAGTACTCTCCAGTTCAACGTCGTCGAAGCGAGGGACTCCGAGGTGAATGTCACATCTGGGATTGTTCCTTCGCAGCCCCAGTGCCGGAAGGTCGGTACATTACTGGTATTTAAAATACTGGGAAGTGTTGCTCAGACAGGCCGCGTGCTATTGATCGGAATAAGCGAGCGTTCAAAAGGATTATGTCCTGTGAATATAGCAGGGTAGCACTTTATGTAGAATATCGTACCCTACTGAGAATTTCCAAGTAAGGTTTGACCAGTAATCGGCCATTTTGCGTTGCTAGGTAGGAACATATTTCTCTTGTATCTGACTTGGAATGAGTGCGTTTTTCCCAAAGCATTCTGCTGAATTTCACAAATCGGGCTCGAATAGAATCCTTTTTTAAGATTCAGTTTCCTCTTCCATGAAAATCCATCGTAGTTGTGAACGTGAAAGTCAATTTTTTCCTTTTTTTGGTGATCGTAATGTAATCATTGTGCATTTTCAGAGACAGCATGGATGAGGAAAATCGGATTTAAAGTGCTCTCGGTTTCAATTTTCATGAAATGCATGATAAATCGTCTTTAAAATGTTCTCTATTTCAATTTACAAATAACTCAAACCTCTTTTTTATGTTTTATCCCAACAGTTTTAAGTGAAAGTGAAGTTGGTTGTTGAGTCGCTTCCGATGTGAGCTTTTCTTGCGTTTTGCATGATTTTTTTTAGATTTTAGATTCAACTTTGATCTCTAAACTATACTATGTGACCTTTTAATTTCATTTGCGATTCCTCTCGGAGATCGTAGGCAGTTCTTTAAGTCAATAGTTCTTTATTTTTCAACGTCACTTAACTTTTTTCTTTGCGGTTTTTTAGGTATTGAGAAGCTTCACAAAATTTCTACAAATCCATTCTTTAGTCAAAATTTCTGGAAAAATACGCTTCCAGACCTTCCAAGTATTAAAACTCCAGATAAAAATAATCCACACAAAATATCCAAGCGAACTCAAAACTACAACTGAGTTCAGAATTGTTCGTAGCAGCAATACTGATTTTCAGCTATTGCTAACGTTACGTTTAGTGTGGTTGAAGATACATCATAACTACAGAACGTAGACATCGTAATTATCATAACTACAAACTACCGTTAATACTCTCGTCAAACAGCCGGTAGAAAGAGAAACAAATAAGAACGAAAGAACGTAACAGCGGCTTCTATACGGTTTATGTAAATGGATTGCAAGCTTAAATTTTCTCTTGTACAGGGTGGGCCATCTAGCGTTTTAAATTTGAACTATCTTTATTTCGACATTAGAAACGTCAAATACCATTCGATAAGTGACAGATATTCAGTAAAAAGTATAAAATTTACGAAATGGGTCGCTATTCGCTAGAAGAAAACTGGGAAATATTGAAAACTTTTTTCCGAAGTGGTGAGTAAAAAATATCTTAAAAAAATGGACAGACAAAAAATGCCATCTGTTCGATTTATGCAACAATTTGTCAAGCGTGTGCGTGCAACTGGTTAAACTGGTTGGTGGATAACCCAAAACGTCAACGTTCATTTTCCGCGCGTTCAACCGAAAATATTGTGACTGTGGCTGAAAGTGTTAGTGAGAATCCATCCACCTCAACTCGCCTTCAATCGCAAGAATTGAACATTTCACGAACAACTTTGCGACGAATTTTGCAACAAGACCTCGGTAAGAAGCCATATAAAGTTCAATTGGTGCAGCAGCTGAAGCCACTTGACCATCCGAGTCGTCTACAGTTCGCAGATTGGGCGGAAGATCGTTTGACCGAGGATGGTCAATTTTACCGAAAAATCATCTTTTCGGATGAGGCTCATTTCCACCTCGGTGGTTACGTTAACAAGCAGAATTGTCGCATTTGGGGCACAGAAAACCCGCACATAATTGTCGAGAAGGCAATGCACCCATCACGAGTCACTGTATGGTGCGGATTTTGGTCTAGTGGAATCATCGGCCCATTTCTCTTCAAAAATGAAGGAGCCGGCATAACCATCAATGGTGAGCGATATCGCGCAATGTTATCCAAATTTTTCTTCAAGCAAATCGAAGGGGAAGACTTGTACAACATTTCGTTCCAGCAGGACGTCGCTACGTGCCATACAGCAAACGCTACACTCAATCTTTTCCGCCCTATCTTCGAAAATCGCATAATCAGCAAAAGAGGTGATGTGAATTGGCCTCCCAGAAGCTGCGATTTAACGCCGTTGGACTATTTTCTATGGGAAGCTGTTAAAGATAAATGTTACGCCAACCATCCAAGAACAATTTAAGATCTAAAGTACGAGATTCAAGCTGCTGTTGCTGCCATAAGGCCTGAAACCATCGAGAAAGTACTCCAAAATTGGGTGGATCGGATGAACTACTGGAAACTCAGCCGTGGTGGTCATTTGTCCGAAATTGTTTTCCACAAATAAATTTCAAAAACTAACCTTTCAAATAAATGTTCAACCTTTGAAAAATATCAAGCCGTTTTTTTTATTGACTTTTTAAATTAAAAATTTTATATGGCCCACCCTGTAATTGTTAATGAAAGGCACAACACATGTCGATACATGTTTTAAGGAGTGTTAATGCACATCTTAATTCGTCTTTGTAAGTCGTCAAGATGTGAGTCGTTTTGGTCACATTTTGTCTTTTGTTACATTATGATTATTATGGTCATACTGTCTTTTGGTTACAATATGGTGGCATATAAAATGGTTGAAACAAGACAGTTTCTGATTAGAAGAAAATCAAGAAACTGTATCCACTGGCCAAAAACTGAAAATTATACAAGATCGAAACACTCCTTCCAATAAAGCGAACGCTAGGTTGTGTAAACGCGACGGACTTAACCAAAGAGCCTTGTACGTACTACGTGAATAAAATGTTGCAATACATTTTTGTTATTCCAACTCCAGGACCACCAGGACTCCAAAATGGCTGCATTAACTGGGAGAGTAATGAGTAAAGCGCTCGATCTATGGAAGTGTTCTTCTTCATTCTTCAAAATTTTTTTCAATTTGTGTGTTTCTGACCCGGCATGCAATTGAGAGTAAATCTGATAAAACATTATATCTTGCGGAAATGTTGCATTGCAGATTTTATACCCAAGTCTTATTCTTATAAAAACATGTCTGATACAAACATTTGAGTATTATAAAATGCTTATAAAACGCATAAATACAAAATTGCAATATTTTCCAAAGATTTCATTAACAATTATTTTATTTTATATTTTCAGACGATGTCATACGACGCCCTAGGAGTGTCTGACCCCATGTTAGACTCTCTTAGTTTACAGCTGCGTGAGGCTGAAGCGCGTCGCGCTGAAGCCGAACGTGCTCATCAAGTAAGTAAAAAAAATTTTAAAATTTTCCATTAAATTTTCACATTTAAAAACAGTAAGTTAATCTTATTACTAAAAACCAATATAATGCCCAACCAAAAAGTTGAAGGCTTGACGGGTAAGGCCATACATATGTCAAACAAGCTGACACCAGTTTCATTAAAATTTACTGACAAAAAATTATATCATTATCATTTTATACAAGAGAAAACATTATTAAGTTCATGCAAGTTATCACTTATAAGTCCAGTGAACTTGTCAACAGTGTCAACCTTCTCAATAACATTCGAAAATGATTGAAAAATTTAACTTTGACCCCATATCCATGCTTCCTAACAATTTATAAGCAAACCAGACTCGTTGCGCTCGTGATGAGGTGATAACTACAATCTATGACAAAACCAGCCTGCAACAAAAGGTTGTTAGCAGGCAAATCTGGCGCAAGCGTTTACATGCGAAATGATTGATTTGGACAGTTTGGTTATGATATCATAGAAACGATGATAGATAACTCTGTGCAAAGTATGTCTAACACATCAAACTTGCCCCCCGGCGCCTACATCAACGCCAGAGAAATAGTTAGGCAACTTAAAAAACTTAAGAATCGAACAGCTCCTGGGAGCGATGGAATTCCTAATTACGTGATGAAAAATCTGCCAAAGAAAGGGATTGTGCTCACTTGCCTCTTATTTAATGCTTTCCTCAAACTATCTTATTTTCCAATCGCCTGGAAACAAGCTGTTGTAGTACCTTTGCTTAAGCCTGGGAAGGATCCAAATGAGCCAGAAAGCTACAGGCCAATAAGCCTTTTACCAGCCTTTGGTAAACTATTCGAAGAGCTAATTCTCAAAAGACTCACAGACTTCGTGAAAAATGCCAACATACTTTCTAACTTTCAGTTCGGTTTCAGACACGGCTATTCAACGGAGCACCAGCTGTATCGCGTCTCAAAGGACATTAAGACATCCCTAATAGGGAAGCAATCAGTTGGAATGGTCACCATCGATATTGAGTAAGCTTTCGGCAGAGTCCGGCACGAAGGTTTACTTTATAAGCTCCAAGAGTACAAAACTCCAGCATACATACGTAATTTGATAGCTTCCTACCTCAAAGACAGATCATTTAAGGTTAAGGTCCAAGATAGCACCTCTACTGTAAGAAGCATCCCTGCTGGTGTTCCCCAAGGCTCATGTCTGAGCCCTACCCTTTTCAATATCTATACCTCCGATCTCCCTACAAGCGAGCACTGTCAAATAGCTGCCTTTGCGGACGATACCTGTTTTTATACTTCAGGAATTCACCCAAGTATAATAACAACTAACTTAGAGAAAATGCTTGAAAAAGTATATCATTTCTTCTACAGGTGGAAAATAAGCATCAACACCGACAAAACTAAGGCAATATTTTTCACTTAAAAAAACGTAAACGTTCCTTTGTGCCTAATCGACCGATTAACTTTTATGGGCAAGCTATACCATGGTCCGAAAATCTGCAGTATCTTGGGCTAACGTTGCACAAAAACCTCAAGTTCAAAGACCACATTGAACGAATAAGCATTAAAGCATTTAATTATGTAGTTCAACTGTATCCACTACTACTCAACAGAAGGTTCCAACTGAACATTAAAAATAAGATGATAATTTTAAAAATGTTAAATCAGCCTATAATATCATACGGAGCGCCTACTTGGAGCTAATGCGTAAAACATTTGAAATCAAAGCTTCAAGTCACTCAAAACAGGTACTTAAAAATGGCGCTAAATAAGCCTTTTTATTTCTCATCACGCAAATTACAATAATAATTGCTAATATTAGCCCTATCAATAAACTCGCGCTCTCACGCAGAGATAATCTACTAGCATAGCGTAAGAACAAACAGCGATAACACTCCGACCATCGACCAATCTAACGGATTTTGCAGAATTGTATGAGTGTTAGTAAAAATATTACTTTTTTGCTCGTTTTGTTTACAAGTACAATGTAAACAGATAGACAAAATAGAGAAAAATAAACATTTTTACGAACACCAATGCAATTCTCCAGAATTTTTCAAATACCGTTATATCAGTCGTTTGTTCGGAGTGTGAGCGCTGTTTGTGTTATGCTACTAGCTAAGGTAGAACACGCTTCGAATCCATACATTCAAGCACTCAGGATTTAAATTAATAGATAGTCCAGTAAATATTTAGAAACAATAAAGACTTATTTATGACTTATTTATACTTATTAAATGAATAATGACAGTTTGGTTGTATGGCGCGTTATAAGAGGAAAACTTGGAGTGCATCAGTGGCGAATAATTTACAACCACGAAGCTAATGCTTCTCTTTAGCATTCTTGACATGCAACCCCATTCGCCTTTCGGCAACTCACGACTATAATTCACTTCAAACCCGTTTTTTGCTTTGAAATGAAGGCTTAATACTTTCAGGCAACTAAAATTACTCATTGTGTCCTTTTAAATGTTAATGTAAGCTCTTCTTGCGTTTGACACGAGTTCTAATTAATAACCCCCTTTCAACTCATATTCAAACTTTTTCTGCCGTCCACGCTGCTCATTTATCACTGATATTAACACATTGTTTGCGGGAGACAAATAAACTCGGGACGCGGAGACGAGTAAACTCGGGACGCGGAGACGAGTTTACTCGATCCGTTGCGCTAAGCGGTAAGGCGCGGGAAACTTGTAAAAACGGAGGTGTAAACGGGTGGCAGGTTGTGCGTTATCTATTGCTAGTGGTACCCGTTCTAACTACCTGTCGATAAAATGAATTAGAGCCGGAACAAATCATAATAATAATAAAAATAGACAGCCGGAATATAGAAATTATTTTATTACCGGATGTACCTGAAAATCGTAATAGAAAATCTTATTTTTGCTTTTTCGTTCGTCTCTCCAGTAACTGCTTTATACTGCTTTCGTTCGGACGTCTTACGTGTTTTTGAGTTTTTTTGAGTTTTTTTTTGGTTTTTGTTGGTTTGTGAGTTTGTTGTTACTATCTACTTTCCCCGAAAATGAATCGAGACGAGAGAGACGATGAATTGTTTGCTGACAATTTCTCCAATTGTTCTTGCCAAAGTGACGTAGAAAATTTATCCGACCAAGATTCTAGTGAAGATGAAACTATTCCTATTCCTTCAACGTTTACTCGAAGAAGAATTTCAAGTTCATCATCTAGTTCTGATAGCGAAGAATGGTCATCGAGAGACAATCCACCAGTTTTGGAGCAGTTTCTAAGCAGCCGGGAATAAATAGCCAAAACATTCCTGACAATGTCGTAGATGCCGTGAATTTATTTATTATGATAACTTATTTGCGTTCCTTGTGGAGGAGTCGAATAGACATTATCACCAAAACACGGACAAGTTCAAAAACTCTAAGAAATCCCTTAAGTGGAAAGACATCACCATTAAAGAAATGAAGAAATTTTTGCGACTTATAATATTTATGGGAAAGGTACGCAAGAATCGACGAGATGAGTATTGGAATACTGAACCGTATACAGAAACACCGTTTTTTGCGAAAACGATGAGCAGAGACAGATTCCGTCAAATCTAGAGGGCCTGGCATTTCAATAATAATGAGCATGTGCAAGACAATTCTGATAGACTGTGCAAAGTCAGACCGCTATTGAATATCTTTCTTGCAAAATTCAAAAAAACTTACAAGCCTGTTCAACAATTATCTCTAGATGAAGGCATAGTACCATGAAGGGGAAGACTATTCTTTAGAGTTTACAATGCCGGAAAAAATATAAAATATAAGATTCTAGTGCAAATGGTCTACGAAAGTACCACTGGCTACATATGCAATTTTGAAGTTTATTGCGGTCAAGGAAATCGATTGATAGAAACCATGCAGACATTGCTATCTCCGTATGCAGATTTGAGGCATCATGTGTGTATGGATAATTATCACAATAGTGTTGAAAACAGTGAGATACTATTAAAGAAAAAAAATAAGAATTTGTGGCACCATACGAAAAAATAGAGGACTTCCGGACTGTCTGAAAATTGTTTCTTTGAAAAAATGGTGAAACTATTTTCAGAAGGAAAAAAGATATATTCCTGCAAGTTTGGCAATCAAAAAAAACTGTAAATCTGATATCTACAATGCACTCTGCAGAGATGAAGGAGAGTCAAAACACGGACAGAAAGACAAGACAAAAAATTATAAAGCCGAATGCTCTGATCGATTACAATTAATTCATGAAAAGCGTAGACCGGGCAGATCAGTACTTAGCCTATTATTCAATGTTACGAAAAACTGTAAAATGGACTAAAAGAATGACAATGTATCTGATCAATTGTGCCTTATTCAATTCGTTTGTAGTGTATAATTCAGTTCATTCGAAAAACAAAAAAAAAATATCACAATTTTTTAAAGGAAATAGAGATTCATTGGGTAACAGATGAAATTTCGATAGATGAACCAGCTGAACCAATACAATCGACATCCAGGAGCAAGGTTTGCAAATCGCATCCACCAGGGAGACTGTCTATGGGCATGAAGAAACATACATTGGAACTGAGAAAAACTTGTGATCACTGCAATTTATTTAAATTTATGCCATGCATTGCAAATTACATGCTAAAATACAAAAGAGTTGGATCTAATTTTTCGTTCGTAATTTGTCCATCTTCGCAAAATGTTTTTGAAAAATAAAACAAAGACTTTCCTTTTAATTTTCCGTGTATTTTTTTAAAGTAATCGTAACTCCCACGAAATTAACTCTCAGCCCCGCTCCTGATAGCAGGGGAAGGGATTAGGTGTTAATAAGAAATTTTGAAGCTTGTGAAAATACATTCTTTTTAGGCAAATATAATAAGTTTACCATGAATTGCGTTTATTTCTTTGAAAAATTATTCTTTATTATATTGAAAAATGCCTTAAGACTGGATTCAGAAAATATATTTTAATTTAATATATTTTAATTTAATATATTTTAATTTCTCTATCATAATAAGTAATTGAACTCGATCCAGAATTTTTCTCATGCGAGAGCTCACCATTACCCTTTATTTCTTGTCGTTGTTCCAAACATTTTCCATGCTTTTCTTCAAAAATTCATTTTTAGGACCGCTTCTATTGTACGCCTCAAAATTTCTAATCGGACTCTTATCCGAAAAATTCCCAGGCCATGGTAGTAGTTTCATTTTTTCCTCTAAAAGATCTATAGTGAATTTCGAAGTCCGGGAGTTAGTTTATACCACGCCTGCTTCAACGTACACTCAACAAAATTTACAGAACCCTCACCTCGCTAATACAAATCCATGTTACCATGGATGATGGATGACTCCAATGTACTTGACTCCCTGTCTACTGTTTAGAAAAACGGCCGATTTCTTGACAGTTTTAAATAAGGCGCTCATTGCTTATGAAATTCGTCAAAAACCAAAATTTGAATTGATGAGAACTGTTTGATTTCAAAGATACTTTTTTGACAGTACAATACTGACTCGGTGAAGTATCGCGTTTTGACATTGTTTTTGCATAGTTAAGCTTTCAACCAGAATTCTCGAAAAATTTCGAATTGCGTTCATTTAACATTTTCCGTATGTCTTCAACGATATATGATCGCCTTTGACTGTAAGTTGCTGCTGTAGGTTACGAACCTGATCTGACTGTTGTTGCAAAGCAATATTCAAAACAGTCCTTTGCGATCTCCCAGTTGCTTTTAGATTTCTATCTCGATTGAAAAGTCGTAGTTGAGTTCAAATTCCGAGCTACTTGTCCGACAGTAAAAGTCGATACGTTCCCTTGATTTGTTCTTCTTGATGTCATATCTGTCAAGCCTTAATAAACCTTCAACTACTTGTTTTTAAGCGTTGTCAATATATTGAGTTGAACTTATTTTACGAAAATGTGTGAAAAACTTAGTGAAACATTTGTTCTCTCTTCAATTCTTCATTTTTGATTTCATTCATTTCGTTCATTCTTCAAAATTTTGATAGCACCATAGAATTGTATAACTATTTTGAAAAAATATCGATGCATGTTCTATCATATTCAATGCACACTTTTTGACAGTCGATTCACAATTTCACTTTTGTTTATGGTCGACTCAAGCCTCTTAACAACAATATTAAGACACGCTCTACTAAATACCGTCCTGTTTCTACGTACCCAAAAATCTATTTCAGGTAAACTTACACCTTCTGTAACGTTGCATTATTTTTGGAAATTCTAAAAACAAACAAGAAATCAAACAAACCTCCTATCTTCGTTAGAATCGAATTTACGGACTACATCGTTTTTAAGAAGTATTGAAGTATATATACACAATTTCTGTATTTTAAGTTATGAGAATAAATCCAGAAAACAATATTTATTGCAGATATCGCTACATTTCCCTCGGTTTCTTCAAAGTATGCTCCTTGAGCATCTACACGTTTTCGGAGGCGTGCTATCCATGCTTTATACGCACTCTGGAAGTCCGAACCCGAAACATACTTCAAAACACGCGTGCAAGTGTCCTCTGGTGGCGTCTTTTGAGAGCGGTTTTAACTTTGGGAAAGAGGAAAAGTCTGCTGGGGCAGTAAAGGGTTATAAGGAGGCTGGGGAACCACTGTGATGCCATGTGATGCTCTGATATTGCTGTGATCCTGGACTTGGACATGTGAGCTTGCTTTGTCGAGGAGATTGCGGAGTGTGCCATCCGGAGCTCTGCCGCTTTGTTTCGGGGTCGTATTTGAAGAAACAACTTTCCTCCCCGGTAATGACATTATCGAAAAACTGAGGGTCCCCGTCAACGCGTTCCAAAAGATCTTTCGAAATGGCTTCTCGATTTTGCTTTTGCTCTTCTGTCAAAACTTTCGGGACAAGATCCACGCTGGTAATTTTCTGCCCCACCATTTTATCAATTTCAAGGTTATTCGCAATCATGGGAACACTTAAATGCCGGTCAGAGTTCAGTAGAACTCCATAGAACGGCCATCTTCAAACATTTGTGCCTCCTATAAATTGATTTTGCAAGGCGAACACAAAATTTAATTGCGTAACGTTGTTCCGTAGTTCGCTCCATTTTGAGCTTGCACACACTTTTCTGAAGACGACAATGTCGCGAGCGATCATCTCTCAACGTAAGCCAGCAGGCAACTACCGCTTGTACCGTATTGGAGGTTTACCCCCCACTACTCGCTCCGGCCAGTCCAATCGCGTTTTAATGCGAAATTGCGTCAGAACAAAATTATTCTCATTACTAAAATTACAGACCCTGTATGCGCTTTGTTTTTTGAATTAAGATTTCAATGTATTTTCACACGTGTAAAACATGTTGTGAGCCACTGGGTTGGAAAGGGAGTAAAATCTAAGTATAAGACATGTCATGTCATGCCTCATTGACCAATAAACATTCAATAAAAGTAAGTTAAGTGGTATAATTAAATAATTTGGATTATTGAACTTCTATTTTCACTTCACAAGAAGCATATTAAAGGCCGCGCATTAATATTAAGGTTGATCAATAATATTGTATTGAAAATACCCCTTTGAAAAAGTTTTCTTACACATATTCCTATGCAAAGGATAGCCTCGTCCTAAGACCACTTGATAAAAGCAGGTTTAACTGTACAATGACATGCATATGGTTAGCAATACGTTGTTCAGTAGCAATTCATGCTATTCATTTTCTAACTTTTCTTCAAATTAGAATGAGGGAAGGTTCCTAATGACGACATGTCTACGAATTTCGAAGAATCCTAGAGCAGAGGATGACCCGATTTATTTGAATAATTCGAGTTGGTATTTTTCATGATAGTTTTCAAATGAATAATTAGTCCTTCCCCACGTGCACGACATGTATTAAGTAATATTTGTCCGTTTACTTGCCAAGTAATTCTTTTGTACTCAGTAATATGTACAAAGTCATAATAATGCTAGCTGAGCAGGATTTCCATTCAGGTTCATGCTATTCATTCATGCGCCAAGTCAATCGTTAGCAAAATTCTAAGCCTCCTTCTCAATGTAGTTGATACATAAAATTAAAATAGAATCTGATTTATACTAAGAATACTTTGGCGACCTCATTTCTATGTGGTTGCGAAAACACAAAATATATTTTCTGTTCTCGTCTTGAAATGAAATCCTTCCAGACAAAATGACGCCGCAGAAGAAAAATCTTTCTTTTATGATAATGAAAGTGATTAAATGCAAAACTCGTAAATTTGTAATGAAAGCAAATTTCCAAGATATTTAAATCTTAATGCGAACTAATGAATTCCTGGTGAATTAGCTTTCATTTTCCACTCAAGCTGATTTCACGATTAATTTGGCTGAAGCATAATCCATCTTGGTCCTTGTTAACTTATACATTATTGAGACCGGTATGGTTATATGACGCCTTTGGATAACCCAATTTCATTGATTAGGACATACATATTCCAGCTACGTACATATATAAGATATTGATTGATTTAGTTTTATTTTGAAGTTCCAATTATTTGCATGTTCTCGAGACATTATAAGTTTATAGACAAACTTAGCAAATATACTCAGGGCGGTCTTAAGGTGGCTTACAAAGATGAACCTCCATTGAGGACCATTGAGACCAATTGCTACAGGGGCTTAAGGGCGGACGGGAAACCGTCAAAGGCGAAAGTCACTCAGAGAAATTTGCGACGTTGAAAATGAAGCAAAACGTGAATAGAGTGAGAGAGATAATCGACAATGACCGTGGTTCAAGTCTCCGAGAATTTTCCAAACAGTTAAATTTAACGTACGGTATTGCGCAACAAATTGTGATACAAGTGTCACAATCGTCAAACAATTCGTGACAAGTTCAGAACCGGGTGCGAAGCTGTTCCACAAGAGTCTGACAGCCGAAGGAAAGGCAATGCGTGTGTGTCTGTCACGAGATGTATTGGAACATTATGATGAAGACAAAGGCTTTCTTGACATTGTCATAACAAGTGTTTAATCGTGATGCTATCAGTGTGAACCTATAACTAGAACGCTGATACACATTACTTGACACCAAAAGGGAGTGGATGTCCAAATCAAAATTTGTCCTACCGGAAGCTGCTGTCAATGTGTCTGTCAA
Organism: Stratiomys singularior; assembly: GCA_954870665.1. Taxonomy (NCBI): domain Eukaryota; kingdom Metazoa; phylum Arthropoda; class Insecta; order Diptera; family Stratiomyidae; genus Stratiomys; species Stratiomys singularior. Next base: position 156,514,121 of record OX940878.1, on the reverse strand, counting down.
CAGAGTTGTGTTGGACCTATTTCAGGAACACGTTACTAAATTTTGAAATTGTTTTTTCACCATGACAATGCGCTGGTTCACAAGGCATTATTGTGGCGACGCTTCTTTGGCGTTCCGAAGCTTCTCCGCCGGCTAGAATTCATACTTGTCATCCCCAGACACCCTCTTGTACCTGCAGCCGAAAAAGAGCTCAACGGAAGATACTTTGAGTCGAAAGCGTTCAATTACAAAAAAATTAACCGAGACGCTGCAAGTCGTTTCCAACAAAGTTAGAAAGAGCTTGGAACACTGGAAGAACCGATGCATGGCTGCATCTAAGCTCAAAGGTTCTATTTCGAAGATTATGATGAGTGCTAGTAGAAAAATTGATGAAAATTGTTGTCACAACAAAATTTCGGTTACTTTCTGATTTTGATTTTAATTTATTTGTCACAAAATGAAATTACCACTGCCTTTGGTAAAAATGATTTGTATGATTGACTATGCCTCATGTCTTCTACGAATTCCAAAAATTAAGACATTTCGTAATTTATCGAAAAGTCATAGTTTTGTTTTTTGGTCCTGAGTTTCAAGCAAGTCCTGATTCAAGGGAAAAGAATATCAACGCATTACCAACTAACACATTGCATGCGAATAATCAATCTAAAGATAACGATTGTGATCTCGATTAAAAACTCGTTTTTCCCACACCCAAATCGAAATATGTTTTAAACTCTATGAAAATTTGAAAACCCCAAAATTTTCTGAATTAGGAAGCGAAGACCCAAGAGGGATTGTAGTACTACGAAGAAGAAGAAGAAAACTTGTTTAGAATGTTGATTCAATGTTAGTTTTTTTAATTGCTTTATCTGATAGGTCCACCCTTAAACTGCATTGCTAAACAGCTACCCTTTTGGCCTTAAACATTGTTCTTGGGACATTTTTCCGCCTTTTTCTTTTAAAGATTTCATTAGCGAACGTTTGCTTGGTAATGCAGATTGCACTTTATTTTACTTTAGGATGAGCCACGCATATTAAATCTGTGATTCCTTCGATCCGATGACTATGGGGTGAAATCCAAGAACTCATATTGTGTGTACTGTGTGTATTTTCCCGTGCTTAACACTTCTAAATTAGATTTTAATTTTTTGATTTTCCATTCCAAAATGCTATGTTTTTAATTTTGACAGATATATATTTTGCGATTAAGTTGCTCCATTCTTCAGTGTCAATTATTTTCTGCGAATTTCTATGATTTCTTGATTATTTTCCAAGAACTTAATACGATTTTTGACATCCAAGTGTCAAAATTAGTGGCTATTTGTGCCAAGTAGCCTTATCTTGCTAACGTCTCACATCATGGTCGCTTTCTTCGGATAAAGCAACGAGATCCACAGAGCTAGTGCGTTTCAAGCACTTTAATACACTCTTGGTAATTTATGGCCATTTGTTTGACCCCAATCGCAGCTAAGTTATCACAGATCATGTGATTGCCTCTGTCATGATTCACTGCTAATATGAAGCACTTCAGGCAGCTTGCTTACCCCGTTTTTTGTCTCAAATATGTCAAATCTGGTTGTACAAAACAATTGAAGAATGAAGAAAATATGAGCTATGTTTCATCCATGAATCATTCCTAAATTTAAATTGATTTTAGCATTATTTTACTGATATAATAGATACTGAGATTTAGTGAAACTCCCTGGGGAAAATCTCCCTGAGAGAAAATCCAACAGTGAGTACAGTACAACTAGCAGAAAACATATCTGTAGATTCTGTGGTTTGTGCCAGCGCGAGTATTGTCCGCTGAATATTCAATCGTAAAGGGTTGGATAGCAGAGCACCCCGTTGAAAATCATGCATTTCTGGGAGAATCAGAAACTCCGAGTGAATTTTATATTGATAAAATGAGTATTTGTCATTCTAGGAACACAACTTTGAATGATGAAAGTGAATTTGAAATATTTGGCTCGAAGGAATCGCCCCAAAATACAGAGAAAAGTAATAACACGAAATTGGAGCAGAAGAATACGAATTTAACAAAAAGTATGGCGCCTGATCGGTCAACATCTAGTGTTATTTGACACACCTATGATGAAAAATGATGACTTGAACATTTTGAAAGAAAATTTACCGCCACGTGTTGCAAAATTAGGTTTAAACCCATCTCTCTCATCATATGTCCCTCTCAGTTGTACAACGACCCAAAGCACATACTAAATTTAGTGCATTTTCTTTTTGGACACTTCAGCAGCTGAATTCCTCATCGCAGTCCCCAGATAACCCTGCATTTAGGGGGTTATTTCGATACGCCGGTTCGCTAACCGAATTTAGCAAGCAAAGAAGTTCGTTGAAGTTAATTTCAATGGAAGAATGGCAGATAATTCTAGTCAGTTTGCCTGACAGCTTGGTTAAGTTTTCTCGGAAACGACTAGAAGCTATTTCAAAGACGAAAGCGAGGCAAACTAAGTACTAATTTTGACATCTTCGTTCTATGCACTGTACACTTTTGACACAAAAAAAAACGAGTATATTTTGTCATTTAGTCAACATATTTTATTGCTATATTTATTTGTCAAAAAATTAAAGAGTCTTTCCAAAGTTTTAAAAAAAAATCAAAATTGGACGTCTAGAACTCATTTGATGAGGCTTTTCATATTTTAAACATAGGTGTACAGAATTCTTTGTCGTTGACAGTATTTTCAATGCTATCAATTTTCTATTTTGATAACAGAATTTTGAAAAATGTTGCTAAAAATGGGCAAACTGTAAATCAACCACCAGTGTATCAAGTAAGAAATATACAATACTATGAAAACTTTTCTTTTGAAAATATATTCCTTATTTTAACTGTGACCTACTTTTTAATGATCTAGAAAGATCGATGGGTGGAACCACATGATAATTGATCTCATAGGCTCTTCATAGTACATAGTGATATTACAAAGAGATTCAACGGTTTTTTTGAATCCACAAGTTTATCTATAGTGCAAAAATTACCTAATTTTTTGTAGAAATTTGATGAAAAAGTAGTAGAATCTGTTAAGAGCTGTTTATAAATAGTGATGTTAGATGACACAAAGCTTTCCTAAGTAGGTCAGACCTTTTGAACAACGAAAAATTTGTCCTAGGAAGTTTATGGGTCGATTAGGCAGCATAGAGGACATTCGTTTCCTACTGAAGAATATTACCCTGGATTGTTTAACGTTGACTTTATTTTTTCATCTATAAAAGACTGGATGATTGTTCCAGCATTTCTTCTAAGTTGGAGATTATCAGATCAGCGTTGTTGCCGTAATTATGAAAGCAGGTATCGGTATAAACACTGCTAGTTGACAGTTGTGGCTTGTCGGTAAGTCGGTAGTGTAAATATTAAAAAATTTGGGCCAGAGATACGAGCCTTTTGGAACACCAGCATGGAAAGTTTCCGTAGCAGATGTTGACCCTAGAATTTGAAACAGGTATGTTCTATTGCTCAGGAAAGATGATCTAGGTTTGTGCAAATACGGTTGGGTTCAGCACTGACGAAGGAAACCGTCATACAAAATGTATCAAAGCCTTCTTTGATGTAGATAGGCTGCAGGCCCGCCGACTGTTTTATATTCAGCGTTGCTCTAATGCCTGGAGAATTATTAGGAAAACTGTAAATCGTGAAAATTTCAAATATTTTTAAATATCTAAACTTAATAACTTGCAATACCAAAACTTAAAATTTCTTAGAACAAAGACCAAAGAAAAACCTGCAAAGAAACTTAAATCAATTTTTAATTGATTGAAATGTATCAGGAATAAAGAATAATTTTTGTCCTTTCTTATTATTTTACAGGAAGCTCTGGCGCAGCTTAGAGGAATGACATCGGGTATTGGACGAGGCTGTAATGAACCACTCGAGACGCTTCAGTCGAGAGCGCGAGAATTGGAGAAAAAGGTGGGTGGGGCAAGTGGATTTGTGCTTGTTGTGAATGAATTGATTGCGACCAAAAAAATAAGAAATTAACATTATATTTAAACTTTGATAAAATTATCCTTTCTTCACTGTACTTTAATCTAAAACATTTTTGTAAGTTTCGTAAAACCTCATGTAATGATAAGAATTTCTTCTTATTGTTTGACCCAATATACTTCAATGGATGTATTAAGTGTGTTATTTCTACATATTATCGTCCTTACGCTTTTGTAAAATATGTTTATACATAGATTATATGTATCATTTTTTTAGTTTGAGTAGCAGTGTTGCGATATTTTTTTTTGTAATCATAATGTTTTTTAAATAATATTGGGCTTAGTATATATTTTTAGTTGATTTTTTTGTTATTCTATCCTGATTTGTTCATTCTATGGCTTCAGCTTTTTTTCAGTTAGCTAAAATGATAAGTAATGTATACAAATATTTTAAAACTGTGATACCTAGAAAATAGAATCATATAGAAACTGTGTTACCTAGTTAGGATCAGGATCGATGAATAACAGCTGGAACAAATTACTCTGTGGTAGCAATCAAATGGTAGGACTCAATACAGCTTAGGTCAAAATAATCATCGTTTTCAATTTAAACTTCTCATCGTACGAATATCTTGAAACTAATTTCAAATCAGCGGAGTTAAGTTAAAAATAATTCCACAAATTTTTATACAATCTTATTTCTAAGTATATTTTCGTTGAATATCGGCAATGACTCTGATATTTCTGATACTAAACTGAAACGATTTGCGATCATGGTAAATTTTATTCTTACATTCGATTATTTAATAATTACGATTGAATTTTTATTTAAATAATTTCATGGGACTAATCAAAAACTGTTTTTTACTAAATTGCTTTTTATTTTTCAAAATTAATTCAAAAGAGTAAAAACAATAACAGCCTGTTTTTAAGACAAAAATAGTGGTGCAGGCGGTTTAAAGATTGCCACATTTCAGTTAACAGTTATTCCCGTTCTGCCTATCATTCGTGCGCAACAACATCAGAAAACGTCCAGCAAACGTTTCAAACAGGTTGACCATACGCGAACAAGCAAGTTTAGAGAATTTTAATTGTGAATTTGCAAATGACGCACGTGTGCACGAAAACAAGAACAAAAGGATCTTCGCTTTGGAATCGTCCAAGACAACTTGGAAAAAGTGTCTAATGATTAAAATGTAATCAAAAAGACTATGATTGATCGTGAAGCATAGGCTAATGGCTAAGATCCACAAAAAAAGTGGCAGCCGTCACAGTTGAAGCATTCTGAATCGCTAAGGCCGAAAAACCACTTCAAAGTCGGAGCAAATTAAGTTCACTATTTTATTTGATGATGCAGATATTTCGCATCGCAAATAGGCTCCGAGGTCATACACAAGTCTTAAAATACTACGTTAAAGAATTGAAAAGATTGCGTGATGCAGTAAGAATATTTTCGGTCAAACAGTGTTTGGCTGCTTCACCAAGACAATCTACTACCCCATTCAACAAACCTTGTGCACAAATATTTGACAAAGCGTCATGTCGTACAGCTTCCCTAGCCTCCGTATAGTCTCGACATAGCTCCTTGCGACTGCTCAAAGGACATCGGTTCAATAGTAAAGAGACGGTTAAAGCTAATGAGAAAAACGCATTAAAGGCAATTGCTAGCACTGACATCAAAGACTGCGTAAGTTCAGTCACGCAGCGACTACTCTGAGGATGTGACTAATGGAATGGTAAACTACAACACCCTTACGGAAACATGAAGGCAGCCTGGATTATATTTCATAGAATTCGTTTAAAGCTGACCGAAAGAATGTTCACTCTCACTGAGCATCGTATTCAAAAAGTAAAGTTCATTTTAATTGATGTTAAAAAATGGAAAAAAAAATGGGAAAATTTTCGATTAACTTGTTTTCAAAAGTATAGATACTGGATATATGTAGCCAGGACTTGTTCCAGACGAGAATTACCACGTGTTTGTAAATCCAGGAATTTTTCTCTTTAACAACATTCGATTGAGCTTAAAAATAAAGCCGTTTATGAGACAGGATACTAGTCAACAGTCGACAAATTGTATTGAGGACAGTATACTCCAACTTTTTTATTGTTTTATCTGACTATTCTATCGGAAATATTTAAAATCAATAATACAAAGCCTTCAAGTTGATCAGCGCTTTGTTGTGAAACGTTGATTTTCGAAAAAATTAAATTTTATTATTCATTATTAACTATTTTAGCAAATATTTTATCAAATCAAATATTTATCTCCATCCATCGACAAAAACTCCTTTTTATGTTTTTACTATACTAAAATACTGCAAGATTCGAAGCATTGGAAATATATTTTCGAATAATAATAAAACACAGAATGTCATTGCCTGTATTCATTTTCATACACAACATTATCCCTTTCCAAATGCGCGTTAAGCTTTTATTTTCTAATTTCAACTACACGTCCGACTCATTAATTAAATCATATAAAATATCAAAAGATTTTGTGGTAAACACCAAATAAATCATTGAAATCATATTAAAGTTTCATGGATGTTTCTAGGAAATCTGTAAATAAGCTAATTACTCATTTCAACGTAAAACAAACAAGTTCGTGACACTGCTGTTCCAGAAAATCAAATATAAGTACAATATTAAACTGAAAGTTCATGACAAGCAAAAGGAAAAACAAACCCACATTCAGTTATTTCAGTTTCACTCTCTTATTTTTGTTGTTGTTCAAAAAAAAAGGACAATGTATTGTCAATGTGCATATTGCATGACGAAAGCACTTAACACTTTATTGCTGAACTATGTTTTTCATTTTATTCTTTTCCTTCGTTAACTTTTCCAGCGCAACGTTTACACTATACATGTATGTCAATAATGTGTGTCCGTGTACGTTTGTTTTGATCTGTTGATATGTTAACATGTGTTGATGTTATATGTCGTTCATATCATTCACTGTCATAGGAATACCAAATTTTCTGTTTCGTTTTTTTTTTCTTCTTCTCGCTCTTCTCTTCTAAACAAACGATAAAAACATTGCAAAATACCTGGAAAATTACCTACTTTAAAAACATGTCGGTCTAAGATACAGAAAAAAATTTTGCATGTTGCAACCCAGTCAGGATAGAGGATATATTACTTAACCTATGCATTCACATGCAAATGCACTTTGTTCACTTTATTACATTCTTCTTGAAAACAAAAACAAACATGAAACATAGAGGGGACAACCGTAAACGAAACATACAAATATGTAAAATGAACGACGATAAATATTTATATTCCACAGTAGGGCAATGTTAACATGAATGTTTGTTCTCTTAGAATTTCTTCTTATCATTTTTCAATTTTTAATATTTTGCACATATCCGTGAAAGGATTTGAAAGAAAACAAAGCATAGTGAAGAGTTAAATGAATGCGAATAAGTAATAATGGAGACTAGGAAGTCTAACAAAATCCACGTTTGAACAACTCACAATTTTGGTATGCATTTATTCTTAGATCATTGTCCTTTTCCTATATCCGTTCAAGAAAAACTAGTTTAAACTACTAATTAGAATCAGAAGGAGTTCAGAGTTCAGAGTTCATCAGAAAATAATTAAAATACCAAAGTTTCTTGTGAATTCTTGTGGACCAGACGATTGTCCAAGACGGTTTTGCTTCATTCCTGTGACTCAAATTGTTATGAGCAAATATGCGTCCTCCCTCAGTCAAAATTAAAAAATTGTAAACTAAAAGTCACCCTCTTGACGTATCCAAAATATCGTCAGGATTTGTTGTTAAAATTGTCCAGTTAAGTATGATTTGACACTGCATAACCTCGCCAAAATTCAACACACATAATACTGATATGGTACCTTGAATCTTCAGCATACTCAGACAGCCATGTTTCACAATGTCACAATTCACGTTTGTAGTGAACTATGCTGATCAATATATAAGAGCAATAATCATTTTGTAAATTGAGTCCGGGTTTGACCTTCGTGAATCAGGTAAATCTGAAGCCTTTGCTGACACCCTTGAGATGCAATTTCGTGAAAATCATACCGAAGAGGAGAGCTTCCACCACGAAGACCACGTAGAAAACGCTGTGAGACGAATATTGCGCTCAAGACTGGAAAAGGTAGAAGATGTGATACGGCCACTAGACCTGACAGAGACCAAAGACATGATACAAGAACTGAACAAAAACAAAGCACCAGGATACGACACACTCACAAATACAATGTTACGATGGCTTCCTGAAAACTTGATACAGAACATCACGGACATTATTAATGCTATTTTTCGTCTACGTCAATTCCCAGAAAAGTCGAAAACAGCAGTCATTATAGTCATCCCAAAACCAGGGAAAAATCTAACTTTTCCGCAGAATTGGAGGCCCATCAGTCTCCTTTCTGCTGTATCAAAATTAGCGGAACGAGCGTTGCTCAATCGGCTGGAAGAAATAATTGAAGAAAAGCACATCATTCCTGATACACAATATGGTTTTCGACCAGCACATGCTTCGGAACTCCAGCTTACAAGGTAGATCCAACATATTCGAAATGGGATGAATTGCAGAAAGTCGACAGGATTAGTTATGTTTGACATAGCTTAAGCCTTTGTCAAAGTCTGGCATGCAGGACTCATTTATAAAACGCATGAATTAAAGATTCCACTACGTATTCATTCTTACACGGCAGAACATTTCGCGTCAAAATAGACAACCATCTTTCCGTACTGCGACCAATTCAAGCTGGAGTTCCACAAGTATCACCCCTCTCCCCAATTCTCTATAGCCTCTACATAGCGGATATGCCTCGCCTGCCAAATAATGTACAAACACCTTTATACGCTGATGACACATGCATCTATTACTCAGCCAGACAAGCAGAAGTCATCTCTTTAAAACTGCAAAATTCTATTAATATTATTATGGGATACTTTAACAAATTGAAAATAGACATTAACACAGACAAAACGCAAGCCATCTTTATAACTAGGAAAAGAAACCAACAACCGGACTCACTCATCATCAACAACGAGGACATACCATGGAAACCAACAGCCACATATCTGGGACTCCTATTCGACGAAAAACTGAACTAGACGTAAGATATACGGAAAAAACGAGGGCAATGTATAAACATTATCAAATCTCTAGACCCCCTCCTAAACAAAGGCCAATTTAGCAACAAAAACAAACTCCTGATCTACAACCAAGTCATAAGACCGACACTGCTGTACGCCAGCACTGCACTATGCCAAACTAACCGGACAAACAAAAAATCCCTCCAAGCCTTCCAGAACATGGCAATAAGGAAAATCTTCCGAATTCCATGGTATGTTAGAAACATAGACATACAAAAAGATATTAAAACAGACACAATTGACAAATACATACGTGACCGAGCACTGACACTTTTCGGCAAACTCGACCAATACTACAACACTACCATGGAATTCCTAAGACGTAGGGAATCAGGAGGACGGCAGGTGTATCCGAGCCTCAGATCGATCAACCAATAATATAACAAAATTGCACAAAACCAATATATAGCTCTTTTTAACGATAAAATCAGCAGGTGGGAGATCTGCACCCACAGACATAAGGGAGTAAGGGTGTTTTATCACACCAACTCCAAGTAAGACCAAGCTTCGTGAATCCCAAGCTGCAACTCTCTTATGATTTAAGCTGGCTTTCTAGCAGCCGTGTTGAGCCTTGAGTATCCGCATTATCTTGATTACCACGTTTGCCCTACCACGTTTTCTGCTACCTTAAGAAAAGGAGTAATCGTATTCACTTCAGCAGAGATTTCCTGGTATTTTCGAGGAGCCTTAATATGGTATGATTTGCTCATACCCTCCTTAAAGACCTGATTATGTTCCGCAAAGCTTTGTATTCCGAGCGCATAACACCTCCTCTGAGAGAAAACTGACCAATCAACAACAACATAACACTTCCGTATCTGCGTTTCTCTTGATTGCCTACGGTTTCTTCACAAATCACTTCAGCACAAGCACCCACAAGTAAGTTTGTAGGCATATTGACCGGTTTGGGTCTTTGACAGTTGTGTGAGCAATTGTCAACTTAAGTTCAGAAGATATCAAATTTCTTTCCTATCTATCGTTCCTTTTGCCAATCATATTTTCTAATAAAGAAGGTTGCGAATACCGCCATTTTGAAAGAATATAATCGCCAGTATTTGAAGTTTTTAAGGGTGTGCTCCCGAATACATATGTCACTTTCCTATAAATATATGTTTGAGCATAAGAAAATACTCGACCGTCTCTCTAAATGCTCAAAGCTTCTGCACGAAACAAATTTTTCAATTCCCAGACCAAACGAGCCTATAAGGATAGACACTGACCGATATAGATCATTATCAGCAATGCAGAAAATGATTTCAGCCACTTCGCAAAGGAATGAGTTTTTTTTTCAAACCTCTCCTTTCTGTAAAATTTTCGCTGTTGTTGATCAACTCAATCTCCTTCCGGTGGAGATTCTCAGAGTTTTGCGTAGAGTTATGATTCGTGCATGTACAGGTGTTGGCGTTTGTAGCACTTAAACTTCCAAGAGATTGTTTTGGCTTCAGTTTGAGCTTAGTCACTCCCCGAAATTGTCCACATGTCTTCACATCCTTTGGATTCCCGTTATTCTGTACTGGGAACGGTAACGACACTGCCTCTCAACGATTTTGTAACATACTTAGTTTAATTTCCTCGCAGTAGTGGCTCATTGCTGACTGACTATCCGGGCAAGACCTGAAACCTGAAGTTTGTAAAGTTGCAACGGTCTGAAAGTACTTTTTCATTTTCTTTTTTTTTTGCTTAATTTTTAAAAATTTTCAAAAAATTTTAGTCTCAAAAGATTCGAAAAGCGAGACCGTTGAAAAAGAAAATTCAAAAAAGTTTTGAGAACAATTGAGACGAGAAAATTCGAGAACGATTTAATCCTGAGATTCGGAGCATATCAACAATCCATTTCTTGTTTCCATTGCGAGGGATAAACTCGACCAAGTCAAGACTGCGCCAGCTCCGGAGAGATCCCCGGCATATCACCTAATTTCGAAAGTCGATTTCTGTCTTCATCGATTAAATCCGCCCAGTACTTTCGAAATTCGGCCTCTGGCATTTGTTTGAACCTTTGCTCCGTTCTTTCCTTTTGAACCCATAAATTCCCAGCCCAATGGATTTCCTGGCATTCGTTGTTTTGGAGACTTCTTTACAAAGACAATATAATCCACGCCAGCTCATGGTTAATTCACCACTGATCTCCACATTGTATCAGTTCAGATTATTCTCCTGAGGACCGTCCTTCCGGAAATCGTCCTCCACCTAGAAGACTCTCCTAGACTCCTATTGAAGTCTAGTATTGTTACATAGCAGGGCAACGTTTTGCAGACATTATTACAAGAAGCATTTTGGAATTTTCTGTAGTATTTATTGGATTTTCACAAAATTTCTTGTTTGTGAGCTTTATTTACGAAAAGTCTTCAATCCCCTCCGGTTTAATCGATTGATTCACCATTGGTCTCCAAAACAGTTTGAATTCAAATGATCTTCTGAGTACCCTACTTTTGAAGCCTCTTAGTATTTTTTCGATGCTTCCATAGGAGTCTATTGTTATTCATTGCATAGCCATATTTCACAGATTTTTCTGCAAGAAGTATTTTGAATTTTCTGCTGTAATCAATAGATTTTATTCCAAATTTATTTTCTCGGAACATTTTTGACGAAGAGTCTTCAATCTCTTCTGATTTCATTGATTGATTCATCCTTTGTCTCCACCCGTTTGACTTCAGGTAATTCTTCTGAACACCTTCCTTTTGAGGGCTTTGAGTATTTCGTCGGATGAAAGCCTTTCAACATCCGCAGCAAAAGAATTCCCTTACTATAGGCTGGTTAACCCGGATTTTCGTATTTCTGTGCATTCGGCAGGATTTCAGAATCACCGAAACCGAAAAAAGTTTTTGCTCATACCTGACTACTTCGTTTAGTTCACTGAAAGGTTTCACCTTGGGATATATTTGCCTTATTTGGGTCATTAATTTTGCTTTATTTTTGTCAACTTGTTGACTCATCTTCCTTACTCGTGATCTAAGATTTCAGAACTTCTTCTTTGGAAATGAATAATAGCGCAATATGGTATTGTTGCTATTTGTATAGGCTAATAAAATTGAAACTTTTCAATTCGTATTTGCAACTGGGAACAGTCTCTTAAGATCATGAGAGCTCAAAATTAACCTTAAAACCAAATATGATTATCAGCAAAAAATCTTTAGCACATACCGTTATCTTTTTCGCCAATTTTATCCCCTTAAGAACATGGTATGCCAGGTTAACGTCGACAGCAACCTGTTGGCTTTCTATTTTAGAAGTTCAAAGATTTCTCCTCACAGTAAAGTAAAGAACAACACTGTGAACACATGGTTTGTTCTTAATTCTTCTTTTCAACTTAAAGTATTTAGTCAGATTCGGTATGCTAACCAACTTCCTCTATCAGTCAAGTTTGGAGCAATCCACTGCAGAAATGAAGGTCTCTCCCACCAACACTACATTGGTGTGAGCTATCCAACCTCTCGGTAGCCATGTTCGTAGTTGCTTTTCACAATTCGAAGGTGTACCAACTCATTTCACTCGAGACAAGCGGAAATCCTGAGAGAAAAACATTCTCCTTTACCTGCATATTGGCTGTCATGCTTAATGAATTTTTTGCGAAATGGAGTCCTTAGGCATAGCGAAGCTGCAACTAGCGCAACCAGTTCAAACAAAAACATGGTACTAAATTTAGACTAGAAAAGTTCACTCATTTTTGCGTATAGTCAAAAATATCTCTCTCAAACCTTTAACATAACATTGCAATGCAATTACAAATCTACTTATGTTCTTTCTATCTCTGTCTGAGAGAAGATGCCCTTGAGTGTTAATGCTGTATGTGGCTACGCTGTGCTTACGCTATGCCTTAGGATGGTAGCTAAAATAATTCCTGCAGTAGTTCGAAACATGTGTTTTTCAATAAGCTAGTAAATGACAGCAAGTATGTAAAAGATTTTACTAACTGATATTGAGAATGTATGGCATGATTAATTCACATAGTCCTTAATTAATCATATGCCATCCTTTAAGACAATGCTCAATAAGAAAAAAGTCGACGTTCCGTTTGAACTTTTGATGCGTAGCTATCGAAACAGCAAAATCCAGGTGCAATTCCCAATAAGTGTCAATATGTATGGCACTCACGTCTTTGATACTACTTCGTCGATATACCTAGCTGTAATATCTTGCAGTAAAAATACTTCGCGAAGGGCAAGGAAAATGGTAATATCCTTCTGAACAATTGGCCTTAGAATGACATGGTCTCAATATGTTCTTCCAAGTCTTAGTACCAGAATTAATTGACCAATCTCCGGTTACTATCGACTTATTGTTATCTCCTCTTATTACAACAGGACGATTTGAGCTAAACGCAAAGGATATAGGAGAATTAAAATAATCATTTTTTGACAGGCTGAATGAAATCATGTAAAATATAAAAGTAAAATGGATTACTCTATGCAAACACATTATTTCAAATACATCCTTTTTTGTTTTTGTTTTTTGGGTTGGGGGGTGGGAGTCTGGTAGCGCATGCTACCAGAATACCCACTAAACACCCCCCCTGTCAAGAGATCCTAGCCTGGAACCGTTTGACACATTACTTCGGGCTAGGCCTCTTTTTACTTCGCCCTAGGGCGCCGTCAGTCTAGAGAAATCTCCCTCCAGCGGGAGGGGGCAGGATGGAGGAGGACTGTTGGAAAGGAGACCTCCCTAGACCCCGCGCCCAAGGTTATCTATCGTATATTTTTTGGCAATAAGTATTGCCCGAGAGTAATGTGCCACGCAGGTCCATTTGTCGAAACTTTTCAGCATTTCTCCAACCAGATTGTCTGGAGAAAGCTCTCCCATCACCTCCCGCAAGTTCTGCCGCATCCTGTTCCACCTTCTACAGTTGACGAAGGTGTGACATGCGTCATCCCTTTCCCCTGGGCAGAAAATGCAGTCTGGGGACCGTGATTTACCAATCTTGTGCAAGTAAGACTGAAAATACCCATGCCCGCTAAGAAGCTGGGTAAGGTAATAATCAGTCTTACCGTGCCTTCAATTTAGCCACGATCCCACGTCCCCTATAAGGCGGGCAGTCCAGCGGCCATTGGAGTCACCTTCCCATGACTGTTGCCACTCGAGTATTGTGCGCTGCCTCTCCCCTCGGTTGACACCATATCTTGAGCCCTCCACTTTACGTTCATAAATTCTCCATCGTTCTCTAGCAAGGAGGGCGATGGGTATCACTCCTGCGATCACCAACACCGCCGACACAGAGACAGTGCGGTATGCAGACGCAACCCGCAAAGCTCCTCGTCTCTGTACCTGGGCCAAGCGCTTTCGGTACAGCTCCTTACTGAGAGCTCCGGCCCAAACCTCAGAGCCGTACAGTAGCACTGACTGTACAGCACTCATGAGAAGTCGGCGTTTGCTCGGTGTGGGCCCACCGATGTTGCACATTAGTAGACTCAAAGCTGAGACGGCTATCGCGGCCTTTTTCGCCGTTGCTCTGATCTGTTCCGAAAAGATCATTTTGGAATCGATCAATAGTCCCAAATATTTTATTGCAACTTTAGACTCAACAGTCGCATCTCCGATCCGCAAAGGAATTACCGTGGGAATTCTTTTCTTCGTGAGAATGACCACCTCGGTTTTCTCTAGTGCCAAACTGAACCCGCGGGTAGTCATCCATTCCCTCACTTGACGCATTAGCGCTCCCAGTCTGCGCTGCGCATATTCGACTGTACGTCCGGCGACCAGTGCTGCTATATTATCTGCATAGCCGACCAAGCGCGACTCATCTGGCATATCAAGCCTCAATAGTCCGTCATATGTGGCGTTCCACAAGTCTGGTCCCAGTATGGAGCCTTGCGCTACACCAGACGTTATCTCCATATTGCACCGCCCATCTTGTGTGTCATAGAGCAGTCTGCGGTCCTTTAAATAATCCCTCAAAATCCGCATCAGATACCCTGGCAATCGGAAAAAATCATCCAATGTGCCAAGAATACCCGTCCATCTGGCGGAGTTGAAGGCATTTCTGACGTCAAGCGTCACTAGCAAGACAACTCGTTTTTCAGTTTTGTGCGCTTCGGCTCGACGGACTGCATTCACCACTTCCATGATGGCATCGGAAGTAAATCGCCCTGCTCTAAAGCCATACTGCCGAGGAGATAGGTCCCCCGCAGCACGAATTGCGTCTGTGAGTCTTCTTTTGATGAGCTTTTCGAACACTTTCCCGGCTGTGTCCAGCATACAAAGCGGCTGGTGTATAGATGGCAGCCCGGGGTCCCCTTTTCCCTTGCTGATCAATGTGAGCCTCACGACCTTCCAGCGAGATGGGAACACACCTTCTCTCAGGCAAGCGTTGAACACATTGAGTAGCAAGTCAGGACAAACGTGGAAGACCATTTGTAGCACCTCGGCTGGTATGCTGTCTGGTCCTGGTGACTTTCGAGCTTTCATAGAAAGCACCGCATCCCCCAGGTCATTTTTAGTGAACGATGGGCATTCGCCTGAGTCGACCTCGTGGGCAGCATCAACACGGACAGGGTGAGTTGGAAAAAGCGCCTGCACTATGCCGTCCATCTTATCTGCTTGAAGTAAATACGGCTTCCGTGAGGTACCGAGCTTGCGCCACACTACCTTGTAGCCGAGCCCCCATGGATCCCTGTTCACATCGTCCACAAGTTCTCGCCAGCAGCGTGCCTTACTCTCATTGATGAGTCTTCGGAGTTCTTTCCTCGCTGATCTGTATGCTGCTGTCTTATTGGATGCTTCCTCTACGTTTCTCGAGTGCTGAGCTGTACGTCGAAGTCTGTGACACTCGCCTCGTTTATCTGCGATATTTTTTGACCACCAATGTACAGCAGGCCTGTCGTGTCGAGGCCTCCGTCGAGGCATAGATGAGCTACAGGCAGAAGTGATAAGGTTCAAATACATCCTTAGTTTCCACACGTACCCTATCAAACAAAAAACAAAACCAACAATAACCATTTAACAAAACATATAAACATATGAGCATGCACCAACATATGTTGTGTGATGTGATACGTGCAAACAATTGAAAGAGTGAGTTACGTCTATAACGCGTATGCACGAAACAATTCAATACCTAAAGCCTTTTTGAAATTTCATTCAAAATTCATTTGATAAATACCGATCAGGATATCCTTTTTGACTTTAAATTACATTTTCCAAAACAGAATTCCCTGATGTCTGGGCATCAGATCACCTCATCAACAAACGAACTTGATTTCCTTTTGAACTAAAAAAAATTTAAAATGTAGGATACAAGGATAAATGCATACCAAAACAAAATAACAAACCCATATTCGATTCGCATTCATTTTTTCGCTTTCTAAGAATTTCACAAACTAACCTCTTGAACTTTACAACTTTTTAAAATCTAAATTATCTACAAAAACAATTATAACAAATAAAAAAATAAATAAAAACAAATATAGTATAAAGTCCTGACGTGACACTTAAACTTATAATTAGGCTGCACTGGAAACTGTGAGAGTTGAAGAATTACAATTGGAACTA
Organism: Stratiomys singularior; assembly: GCA_954870665.1. Taxonomy (NCBI): domain Eukaryota; kingdom Metazoa; phylum Arthropoda; class Insecta; order Diptera; family Stratiomyidae; genus Stratiomys; species Stratiomys singularior. The sequence continues at coordinate 156,497,581 of OX940878.1, read as the reverse complement.
TCGGCGGCATTGAAATCAAGAAATTCGCGAACAGCTACGACCAACACAGCAACGTCATCTAGTGTTGGTGCGACGGTGACGTGGGCTCCCATGACAACCACCTCTCAGGGATCAGAAATTGATAAAATTATGGCGAAGATTGAACAGGCACGTTTATCCATTGCTAATGTATGTGTATTAGATTCATTAGAGATACTCAATTAACTTAAGTTGATTTTGTTTTTTGTTTTCTGATTGAATTTTTTATTTTCTTCCTGTTTTCAACAACACGAAATAATGGTTAAGAACAAATTTGATGTCTTTTAAGTTTATACACAACACAATTCAGTTTCAATTGATATATATTTTGTTTTTAATTCCTTTTCAAGTTAGTGTTATTAGTGACTAATTACAAATCCATTCATAGCTTGATAGTATGAATTGGAGTTCAGGGAATAGCTAGATATGTGGACAATGTGGTGCGATTTTATTCAAACTAAGTGGATATTGTAAATGAACTATTATATAAGCAAATAGTGTAAACTCATGCAAATTCGAATGTCGAAAAATTCGTACTGAATATGCCCAAAGGAATGTAGGAAGAGCATAATGTTATATAATATACACGAATATATTTCATATAAGAAAAACATTTTTGCTAATACTGTGCCTTTCCAAGTCAAACATGATATTTTCACCTTCCATAAATTTAATGAAACCATTAGATAAAATTATCCAATTTTAAATGAAACGACAAAATGAACGGCCATCAACAACAGGGAGGCGCAAACGTTTCTGACCATAGTATTACTTGTATAAAATTCAAAAGAAAAGAGATTGGTTTGATATTACAATGTTATCATAAGCTACACCCATAAGGTAATATATATATAATAAATAACCTTAAAACTCGTTTTCTGAAAGTTTCAGATGGATTTTTTTAGGCATTCTGCAGAAAATTAGTCCCACTCAACTTGTGCACGGCAAATCAGCTACTGCCAACTTTTAGGTCTGGAATCTCTGCAGACACTGTCCTTTAATTTGGACCATACATTGTCGATAGGGTTCGAGTTCGGGGGAATTACCCGGCCAATGAGTCCATTTGAAAACTTAAGAAAAATGCTCATAAATCGCCTCGTAAGCTTTCAACGCAGTATACACTTGCCAGAAAAAGTATCGGTACAATGTCAAAAGAAAGCAACATATAAGGAAATTCATGCTAAAGAAAGCTGCTACATTTCAATATCTAAGCAACAAAATTTATTCATTAATGAAAATATCTTTTTCTTGTGGTATTCCTTTCAAAACTAGATTTTACAAGATAAAAACAAAAAAGCCTCTCTTAAACGAACCAGAAAAAGTATTCGTACATGACAATATTAATTTGAAATATTCAAATATTTTGATACATATCAAGGCTTAATAACTTACCGGATAACATTTTCTCTTAAGGACCTCCTTATGTCGATTTGGCATGGAGTGACCAATTTGGCTGTGTCTTGCCTGGTAATTTTGCCCCATTCATCGGCGATGACGTTTTTCAACATTTGCTTCGAGTTTATGGTGTGCCGACTGATCCTACGCTCCAACAAGTCCCAAAAATGGTCAATGGGACCATTTTCCCAAATGGTGAAGTTGTATGGTCTGGGGATTGGGGCGGCGTACACAGTTGATGTTTTGTGTTGTAGAGCAACCAAAGCTTTAATTTGTGTTCGGTGTGCTTGGTATCATTATCTTGCTGAAACCAGACATCGTCACCATATATTAACTGCTGAATGCTTTGCTTCAAATTTGCCTTCAAAATATTAAGGTAACCATATTGATCCATAGTTGATTCTACAAACACAAGTTGGCCAACTCCTTCTGCCGACATACACCCTCAGACCATCACACTATCCCACCATGTTTCGAGAGCAGTACCGCTCTTCCGCCACACTAACTTTTTTCCTTTAATGCCAAATACGCTTTCGTCAGAGTATAGGACCTGTTCCCAAAACTCTGGTGGCTTATTTATATAATTATTTTTTTGCGAAATCCACACGTTTCTTCCAGTTCACTTCCGAAATGTATGGCTTTGTTACGTGCTATGCGTGAGCGATATCGATCTCTCTTTAGTATTTTTCGTATGGTATCTTCGTGGAGAACCTTGCCAAAAGATCTTTCATATTTGTAACAATTTGAAAAAGGAGTTACTCGAGAATTCTTTTTAACTGCCTGTAAAACGTTTCTTTTTTCGCGTTCAGCCAGTACGGCGAGTCCATCACAACGAGGTTTTGAACCCATCGAATGGAACCCATTGTATGATGTGATTTCACCACATACTGGACTGAGGAGTGAGTTCTACCTACTATTTGACAAAATTCGCGGTAAGTTTTCGCTTCACTCTTAAATTTCAGCATAATTTTCTTCTCCTCAGCACTGTTTTCGCTAATTTTGGGCGTCATCATGTATTCCAGTGCACAAACAATTTAAAAAAAACTGCACTCGCTTTTAAACCAAGCTACCACAACTTAAAGTAGAACTATTATCGGACCTATAAACATCTGCATATGTCACCGCGTAACACGGGGAATCCCCGGTTTGTTCTGTACGGAAACTTTTTCTGGTCTATTGTGTTGCCATAAATTGATTTTGTTTGAGTTTCAACTCTTTTTAAATAGTAAGTATTATGAAGCATACTGGGAATCATGCAAAAGCATAGATTTTATGATATTCTAAAAGAAAGCATTCAAATTAAGCGGACATATCCTTTTTAATACAACGATAACTTTGTTATCTTGCATGTACGGATACTTTTTCTGGCAAGTGTATGTCTTGGCGCTATCTTGCATCAAAATGACTTAATTTCCGTCCCTGAATTGCCGACAGTTCGTAGAGCATTGTACAGAAACTCGGACCATACTTTTCCTTCGATATTCTCGATTAACAGATACTCCTTGCTGAGCAAAACTGAAGTTGGCCTTTCCCTGACTATTCAATCCGCCAACTACAAAGTGTTCATGCTTTGCTGGTCAAATTTCGGAGTCTGTATTACGGGATTATTTGCGGGACCGCTTGTTTTAACTGTCCTATTCTGTCGATTGGTTGCAGTTGAATCTACGACTCGTTCGTAAAATCAAGTTTTCACGTAGCCTTTCACACCGTCATCAGGAAATGAAAAATTTCTGAGAATTGGCAGGAATTCAGCCGGTCTAGAATGTTCTTCTCGAAACGTAAAGGTTTCTTGCGTGGTCTTTAGGCTTGACGAGCTCAGTTGTTGGACCATATGTATCGCTGATCATTTCGTTTTCACACGTTTTAGTGGCCTCTGAGGAACTGTTACTGTTTTGTCACTAATCGCGGCCCCATTCCTCGTCTACTTTCAGCCAATTTTCGAATTTTCCGCTTTTCTTCTGCTGAAAATGCCGACGGCGAACCACTTCCTTGCATATCCTCCTCATTTCCTTCCACGTCATGCTGTGCTTACTGACCCTAAATATTCTGCGTATATCGCTGCAGCCATATATTTACTTAATCAAAGCGTACGTTGAATTTCAATACGTTTTTGAATGCGTCTACTTACTATTATCGTCCCAAAAGATATTCAATTCCATATGTTCGATTCATAAGATTCACGAAGATATTCAGGTTTGTTGTCAGGATCATTGAAATTAAGGGTTTTCGATAAATTTGAGATTTTCACTTCAAGTAATCAAATCTGAATGAATAAATTTATTTTTGCAAAGTCATTTTAGTTTCCAGAAGTTAACGTCCAAGACTAATAAAAAAAACTCAAGTAATTATGGGTCCACATGTGCAAATTGCACATAGGCGTATCTACAAATCCTAAGTGTTATCGTTCAAACTTCTGTTTTCACACTTTATCGAAATTGATTAGAGATATTTGTCTATAGTAAAATTGAAAGTGGATGTCAAAATGTTTAATGATAATTTTTTGCCGGTAAATTTATTTAGGTTGTTCAGATTCAGGTTTAGGTATTAGGTTCATGTCAAAGGTGGAGAAACGTTTGCTCCAATCTGTAGAAAAAGAACTGCTGTCAATCAACCAAAACCCACAAAAACGAACTTTCAGTCTTCGTTTATCCTTTTTTTCCAAAATCGTACATTATCAGTAAGTTTCAATACTGAAGTTCTTCGTTTTAGTCACTTTTCATGCTGATACTCATCAAACTACATCCAAATTATCTCGTACCATAGACTGAATTAAACAAATTAATTTTATAGTTTTCGCATTTTAATTTTCTCTAACAAGATCTTTCGCATGGAATTATTTCACCCATAATTTAGAGGACGAATTAATGATCGATACGTAACCACGTCCGATCACTATTCAAACAAATATCGCATCGAACATAGATACATAGATAAACTTTCTAAGGAAGACCAAATAGGTAGCATATAGTTCCACCTACGTACCTACATGAAATATTATTCTGAGAGCTCAAACTCTCTGAGAAACCAAAATATTCTACTTAATTTTTCAAATCAAAAATAGCAAACTTTAGTGGAAAAATATCTGTCAAATATGAGTGAAACAACTTCTTTGTCCCGGAATCATCTGTTCTGGACAACAAAAAAGGTTAAAAATCCAAAGTCGGTACATGGCTGAGTAGGTACAAGGCTCTCATATAGAATAAAGCCTAGTTCCTTCTTTCGCGAAATATCAATTATAAAAATCTACCACAAACATCACGTCAGCAGATAATTAAGCAGAGAAAGAGAGAATCCCTTTCAAAAGTTATATCTCAGGCCAGAAATTTTCTAGTGTCTGCACACCACAAACCCAAGCTTTCCTTCAAGTCACGCTAGAAAGTTCATTTAAGAAACTGAAAATCAATACCATCTATTATTTGTTCAGTTATTCCAGGTATCATGGTATTCACATCCATGAATCCTGCATAGCATTTATGGAATTCGTTGTTCTTTTACAGGTCTATAAAGTTCATCTCAAGAACCTGATTTTTTTTAAACGAAAATTGGAGAGGAACATGTTAGATTCTATACTATCTGGAAACATTGTACAAACACATACTTTAGCCATCCATTTACTCGATTAATGCTAAAGAGGACATTCAGTGACATCTAAACCAATTGGAAACTGCAAGGATTCCAAGCCATTTCAACTGTTGTCTAGTAAACTTTGTCAATGGAGGCAGTAAGTCGCGTATGCTCGCACATGGACCAGCAAAACCATCAGTCTATTGATGTAATCCGTCTATTTGATTACCGACATCCTTTGAAGATTCCTTCAAAAAGAAAGGGCAGAAAATTGCACTCTCCGGGAACGTGCCGAAAAAGGCACTTTTCAGAGATTTCTCTAACAAAAGCACTAACCTGAGCACCCCTACTCTTCATTAGAACCAGTCTTGGGACTGGTTTCGATAATATTAAAGTGTTATTGACGTTTGACTTATAAGTATGAGTGAAATCGTATCATTTCGGTGCCACAGTTGGCACTTTGTCACTTAGATTCGCGGTCGTGGTCAGTCGTTAATCAACGATTCATTCGCGCAAGTGTCCGATGCGTGTGATAGGCACTTTTTTCGCAAAAAAACTAACGTACGTATGTGTGCGAGTCTAGAATTTCAGGCCTGCTATTACCCTCAACACCGGTTTTACAAGATGTTTCTGAGAATGTTACATAACATTACAAAGAGCTACAAGGTGTTAAGGGACACTTTTTCAAGCGATGAACCTCGAAAAGTTAACAAAAATATCGATTTTTTGAAAGTTCTAAACTGTGGTTGGCCCATAATTAAATTTTGTTTGGTTTCAAGACATGGGGGGGGGGTGTAAAGTAGTGGTGTAAAGTTCATTAGATCAAAGAACTTTAACCAATTTTTTTCTAGGAAATGATTGTAACGAAAAGACTATTGTATTAGAGTTTCCTTGTTATCTGCTGCACACGTCAACAGCTAGCTTGCTTTGGATTCTTTAAAGTAAATTTTTGTGAGTTCTCTTCTTGATATTCAAGTGCATACCAGACTCATACTCCTACCAAAGGCAAACAGAAATCAGTGAAGAATGTTATTTTGTAGCACCAAAGAAAATATTCCTTAATGCTCTCTGTTCTCTCTCTCTAAAGCCTAGCAGATGAAGTTTCTGTCTGAAATGGGGTCTTGTTCTTACATGTTTTCTGCCCTTTATTGCTTAATTTTGACGAGAAATCAGTCCTACAAACAACTTGATACCATACTGAATTGCTCACTGAGAAGACTTTAGCAAAATGTCTCCTCCGAAGTATTTAAATTTGATCTGATTACATAGGAATCGCATTCGATGACACTTTACTATGTCAGGTAGACATTTTAGGAATATCTCTACAAGAGAGTATCTAACTGAGATGCAATCCAACGTAAATATTTTTCTGGCGTTTGTCTGAAAATCATAGAAAACTAAAAAGCGATAACAATCCACAGGGATATCACACTAAAACGATTACGCAAATCCACTGCAGAAAACAAAGTGAGCTTTGCAAGATAGTGAGCTTTGCAAGAGCTTAAAAGGTATGTGACGCAAATAAACGGAGAGACTGCAATGGTTAGATGACTAGACAGCTAGTTTTCGAGTTTAAATATATGTGGGAATAATTTATAGAGTATGGGTGTAATAGAGTATGTGAGTCATTGTATGGTAAAACAAAATCCTAAAGAATGCTAATGCAAATATCTCACAGCATCATATCTTCGTCCTATCTCTAGCAAGTTTTGCTTGCAACTATCAATGTATCTGGATAATTAGGGTCAAATATCGCTAGAGTGGAAATTTTATCTTTTGTCGATTTTAAGTGGTTTCATTGTGCTAAAAATCAATTATAAACGTGTATCTCTTCGACGGCGGTGTGGTCTGAAAGTGGAAGCTCGCTTAGAGGAGGGTACTGTTGATAGGGATCTAGCGAAGCAAACGATATCCACGCAAATCGTATGCGGTCACCCCTCGTCGGTGAGGTAACTCGTTGGATTTTTAGGTCTACGTGTTTAACGTGGCAGAACTACTCAATAAAATTTTGCTTTATTTTTTGTTGAACGAAATAAGTTCCGTAACGTTGAATTTTCAAGTATGACCCAGAAACCAAACAAACGCCTGTTTTCTGGAGCCCCAAAAAGAAGTGAATCATCTATTTGATGCGATCAAAATCACATCGAACTGATTCTAATCGTCTACTTCTGCCCAAAGGCGTTCTTTGCTTGAAATTCGTGACTCTAGAACAAACGATGAACAGTCTATTTTACTTTAAAGTCCTTAAAAGACTACAAAACAAAGTTAATTAGAAGAAGATCGCAAAGTCCTGACGGCTTCACCATGATAACACCCCGTCACACACTGTCTTCGTTATTTACGAGCACCTGACGACAGGCGGCGTGGCAAATCCACCCTAGCCGTCCTTGGCCTCTCTGAATTTCTTCTTATTCCCAAAGGTTATGAGGCACCTCTGGCGCCACGATTTTGGGTCTTTCGAAGCGGTCGAAAAAGGGCATAACGAGGCGCTATGAGGATGTCTCGATAGACCCCTTGCAGGACGTATACCACGAGTAGAAGTACAGCAACGTTCGGCCTCGAGAGCTTAAGGGTACCGACTTCGACGAACTGTAACCATGTTTGGCTTTGTCTGCAATATTGCGTTTTGCTGAACTTATTTAACTTTGTTTTGAGACAAAAATTTGAGAGAATATTTCAAAAGTTGTTTTCAAATCTATTTCGGTCACTGGACGACAAATCACCCAGCAACCCCTTTGTGTTGCTTGTGAAAAATGCTTTCAATGACTGAAATCGAATCTATCTCATTATAACAAGGGGCATTAAGAACAAAGGACATTAAATTTCAGCTGTATTTAACCGATGCTTACCTTCCAACATTTCATGCTATGAACTATAACAACCTTACGGCAGATCCCACCAAAATTTATCCACTTAGGGAAGCCTCAACCATCTGAATAAATATTGGGTTTCACCAAAAAAATTAATTACATTATTTGATGCAACAATAGAAAAGATTTATCCTTAACCCATCGGATATCTTTCAAACCAAATACAAAATGCCGCAAATTTATTACGACATCTTCCTGATGGTTTCTATGACTTTATTTTATCCTTCGTCAAATGGTCGAGCCGAAATTGCAGAGAGTTTAAATGTACTCCAAGAGTCGCTCCCTTCCTCTCCCCTCCCCCTTCCGTTTTCATTACGAAGGACAATCATTCAATATTCATGAGATTAATCAATTGAAGATAAATGAAATTTATGCCTCAAATTGTCATTCCAGGACGAAACGCAAAGGATTCCATTCGAGAAATCAAACACCGAAAATTTCATGATGATCATGATAATCTACTTCTAGCATTGATTTATAGTCTCATTTTTATTGATACTTCATTCCATTAGGAGCTCTGATGATATTTTCCATTTGATCCAACCATCTTCCATCATATTCGCACTCATTTTCCCACTGCCATCCATTAACAAGGGAGTCCAATTTGGCCAGTCATTAAATGATGGCTAACAAAACGCCGATATTTTTCAGCCCCGCGTAACAATCGTTGGGCATCCGCCTCTAAAGTAAATTGTATGCCATGAAAAATGCTGAATCGTTAAATTTAACATGTTACATAATATCGATTTAATGTGTTATCGGAAAATGGACAGTTAATGACTTCATAATTGACTTCAAGTGCGATTGTTTCTAGCGTTGATGATATCATATTACATTATATTTGGTCGCTGGGGAGGGGGTGCGCTCGACGAAAGTCTACATTAATGGACTTTCAAGCTCACACTAATGTATCTGTATGTGTGCACACATGCATGTTCGTAGCATTTCGGACAGACCAGGCAATTTCCTGTACTTCCTTCGAGTATAATAGCCACTATGTAAGTGCAAAACCAATAGAAAGTCAACGGTTTGGATGTAATATATCAAATCAACTGGGCGCCAAAGTTTGGTCTGACCGATTTTCCACTTGATTTAATGAAAGTTCTTCAATTGGCGAAAGTTAGACGGAAACCAGCTTTGTTAAATTTTTCAACAACAGCGAGAAAGGATTTCAAGAAGAACGAATTGAGCGTAATAGTATAAAAATTGGCCCTTCTCCTCCTCTATGAAAGAATTTCAACGAGGCATATAGTCTAGTATGTGATATTTGTTCAATAAGTTCCTAGTGATGATATGGTCAGACATAAAGGACAAGTATTTTTGAAGGCGAACCCTGCTGCAACGCTAGCATATAATTTAAAAAGGGTAGACGTTATCGACGGTGGGCTATTCAAAGAACTATTCGAAACGGTATCACGTTAGAAACCTTTCATAGCATCCTTTATCGCTTAACACACCACCTTTCGAAGTACAGCTTTTTTCGTTCCTTGCCAAACAATTCCAGTAAGCGATAGTTGAAACCATCATCAAACAAACTTCACGCAATTAAGGATTAATCGCTGTTTGTTCTATAAAAAGGTAATACCCAATTTAAGCAACAGATGCATACCAGGAATAAACGCTAACAGCATTTGAACAAATAAAACTTGGCTGACATCAACCTTGATTAGGAAAAGTGTCAAAACCTTGCGAAATCCTTGAGCGTAATATAATATTCCTTCTCCGAGAAAAACGTATAATCCAAATTATACCACTGCAGAGACATGTTTAAGGAGCACTAATCGCGTTGAACAAAAACAATTGGAGAACTTTCGAGATTTCTCAGAAAACAGAATTACGTTAATTATTCCAAAAATAAAAGGATATATTGGGCCTTTAAAAATTTCCAAAGAAAACATACTCAAGAAATTATTTTTCTCTCCAGCGAATTATTCACTTAGTCCCAAGGTTCAAAAACAAAAATAATCTCCACAGTTGCGTTCATATTTCCTGAATTTCAAAAAATCAAGGCAATATCATTAAATCTCACAATAACGCCTAAACGATGACACAAGCTTATGAAAGAATTTAACAAACCTAGAGGCGTTGTGCGAAAATCTCCCATTGGTTTCCATGATGACATTCCATTCATCATAAATATTTTTAAACAAATCGAAAAAAAAGGTTCTGCTTTCTAAAAAGCCTCTGTTTTAGGAAATATAGGTAATAACTACGTACTGTAACATAGATATCACATAATCAATAATTCATACTGAAACCTGGAGGAGCATTTTTGGGGTCAGAGTTTCAGTCAGTATGAAGATTGTACTTTTTGAAAATGTACTATGAGAGTAGCAAGCATAGAGATTGTATTTTGAGACAAACGCCTTTAAAAATGACAGTTTATTTGACAGTTGGTTTCATGCAAAAAAAAAATCACCCAAAAAACAGCTGACCTATAACTAGTGCCTGATTCTAACTCCATACAATTCACCAGCATCTACTTCGAAAAGAACTTAGTTGCTGGATACTAGAAGCACGTCTCCGACCTGATCGAGCCCTTTTCGAGGCAACCTTTTGACGATGCGCTGGCTTACTTAATTTGATTTTCTCTCTCTCTCTCTCTCTCTCTCTCTCTCTAGCTGCAGATACCATTTGCATCTCAGATAGTTCAAAATTTTAGAAACTGCTAAAGAAAATGTGAAAAAGGTACAAGGTGCTTCGATAGCTTTAATGCTTTGAAATCTTTATACACTCGTTCTGGAGCGAAGTGTCAGAACAATCCATTATGGACATAATTTTAACATGTGTCATATCATTTACAATCTCAAACTTCTCGTTTATTGGCTTTAAACTTCCTTGAACTGTTATGCCTTATTGCTGGCAATCGTGCTAGAACTTTGCTAAGGCCAACATTTCAGCTTCGACTTTGTGGTAAGCACACCAGCTTGCTGCACCTTTTTAATCGTTACCATAATTCTCACTTTCACTGGAAAAACCTGAAATGGTTTAAAACAAATTGCCAATGTCTGTTTGAGAAAAATACAACCTGGAAAATGATGGTGAATTTGTTTATTCAAACGTCAAGTTAACGAAGACTTGCAATGAATCAGACGAAATACGTCGAAGACTACATCTTGCAAATAAAGTGTTTTATTCAGTTCTCAGGAAATTGAAGACGAAAGTTTTAAGAGTAGAAAACTATAACAAAACCTTCGCTATGCTATGGCTATCCTCCAAAGATACTGAATGTCTTCGAAGGTGGGCCCAGACACTGGTCAGAAGGTGGATTACCAAAGCGAAACGAAAAATCAAACAATAGCAAATTGTACCGTAAACTGTTGGGAATTAAGGACGAGCCGGAAGTCAAAAAGGTAACAAGACGGCGTAAGCTGTAATGAGCTAGCCATGTGAATCGTACGGACGAATAAGGGGCTCCTAGAAGGAGTTCGTAGTGTGGACCAGAGGCGGAGACCAGTACGAATGGCAAGGAAACGCAGTTCGAGTCTGTCAACGAAGAAAGATCATCACTGATCGGTATTCGAAATTGGAGTACGCGGTCATTGGGACGTGACAGTTAAAGCCACAATTTTCCAAAGGTACTGGCTAGGGGGAAGGGGAAGGTATTGTAGGACTTAAAAAGAAGACAAACATTTATTGAATTTATTGACCTCTTCTGCTTAAATATTTGTTTTCCTCCTACTTTCACCATGTTAAATGCATTCTTGCTTTTCAATGGGGATTCAATATGTGTAATAATCTATGATAGCGCTTTCACCATGACCAATTTACCCCACTTATTTTAAACGATTTATTTTTAAAGCGAACAATCAAGCAGTTACCATCGACTTCCAATTCTTTAAGCCGATCCAAAGTGGTTCAGATTGCAATCATCATTCCACTTAGCTTTTTGAACATTACAAGAAGGACAATTCCATGCATAAATCAGTCATTTTTGACTCGAACTTTTCTGCTAAAATTACGACAACAAATCGTAAAGTATGGCCACGTTAGTTATCAAAGTACCACTTCCAGATAGCGTCAAACCTGTGTTAGAATACTAACTGCTGCAATTTTGTTTATTGACGTAGCCATTCAACCGGAAATGAGCTTGATCGCTAAACGGAATTTTCTTATGAAATTCAGGATCTGCAACAATTTGTTAAGGGGCTCATTCACCTAATCTATGGTCGTTGGTCGTTCGGCTTCAATTCCTGCAAAATATGGATGTAAGCCCGACAATCAAGATACTTCCGTAAAATCATTCTTAATGTGGACGCGCACAGCTTTAATTGTTGAGCACGCTGTCGAATGGACTCACTTGGGTCTTCATCGTTACTACACCCTAAAACTGCTATGGTTATTTGATCACGCGCTGAATGATCACGATGTCTGGATGGATGCATATTATCAATGTGAGTAAATGCGGTACGAAAACAATCCATGGTTGGTCGAATTAATTGTACTGTTGGAAGATTATGTCAGCCATAAAACTAACGGATTGTGCGATGAGTTTTTCGAACTAAACTAACTCGAAATAAATCTGGCAGACTTATTTGCAGACTTTGGTCAGGCGTTAGCCTATTTATGAAGAAATAGCATACGAAACTAACCATAAAACACATGACAGCTGTCATATCGTAACCAGCATTAAAAAGTTTTGTCAGTTAATTAAAATCTATCTATTAAAAACTCCGTTTACATTAAAGCACAGGCTCGCGAAGTCAACCTTTTGACCAACACTTAATATTTCTAACGTTTAAGGTTGAAAAAGGGTTTAAAATTTATAGAATGCACAGGGTGCAAATTGCTCATCGTAACGAACAGTGAAAAAAATTTGGGGAGAAGGAGTTTCAACCCAGGGAAGTTAAAATTAACATACGAAGATATGTAATAGAAATTGCTGAAAAATCGTTAATTTAAATTTAACTTTTAGCATGAAAAGTAATTATAAATAGTAGAATGAAAGAAATGTGACGAAATAAGTCCTCGTTTTGTAGTTTTTATATTCAATACTTTTTTTTGTAATATTTGCAATGTTCAAGGTTTTGTGAATTTTATCACAGTTTCTCACGTTGGTTAAATAATAGGTAGACTGGTTCGCCAACTGATTTCAGAGAATTAATATGAAAAATAATTTAAAAAATCAGAGAATGCAAAGTATTCTAATCTAAAATTTTAGAATAATGGAATTTGTGTGAAGTTCAATTCTCTGTTTACTGATTAACTTGCTTATGTGTTGTTCATACATTCATTTGTCGTTCCATTTTGGTTTTTTTCCTGTCTCTCGAAAAAATTCAGAATGTTTTTCTCTGTCCACATAAAGCAGTTTCTGAAAATCGCACCACCGTCCATATGTAAAGTACCCAGCTTAATGGAACATGAATCCTTTTAAAATCTTAGCATGTTAGCTTCCTTTTCAATAACAACTTAAACATAGGATGCTTGATCATGATGACATTTAGCGTAATTTGAACCACAACACTTTCAATAAAATATTTTTAGGATAATCGAATTTTAGCCGAATTAGAACAGCCTCGAACAACCGGTCCCACATTACCATCCAGCTCGCTGCTGACGTCAGGCTATTCAGGCATGGTATCGTCGCTAGGGGGCCTACCAAGCAGCATAATGACTTCGATGGCGGGTACAGGATCGCTGTTTGGACAGACGGGACCGACAGGATACACGGGCACAAGTGGACTCACTGGCACATCAGGACTAGTTGGCTACTCGGGGATGCCGGGTATGTCATCGGTGACCGGACTGACGGGCACGGGTGGAGTCACTGGAGGTCTCTGTTCGTTGTCGGGAGTGGGAGTAGGAGCCACAGGCATATCTGGAATTGGTACGAATTCAATAGGCATAACATCAAGTATAAGTAGTCATGCAATCACATCAATCGATACATCAGCATTCACCGGTGGTGGGACAGCTTCAGCCGCGGCGATGGCAGCAGCAACGGATAAGGTACTGAGTGGAGCCAGCGGAGTGCACGTTTCCCCATTGCCCGGGAGGGCACATCCTATGTCAACCATGCCACCCCTCAGTCAGGTGTGATATAAATATTTGAATAACAAACATTCATTTTTTGCTCTCTATCTCTATCCTCCTTACTACACATTTTCATTTCATCTACGTTTCGTTGATTTCCTTGTACATTATTCTTTGCGTTATTGATTTAACAATGTTTTGTCACTTTATTTTGAGCAGAGTGAAAACAAAACGAACGATTTAGATCGAAAATAATAATTCCAAACGTAAATATAATAGCACATTTGTTAAAGAGTAGATCGTGTGGAAATTGAAAATATGTTGGTAGAGAAAACAACTAAATAAAGGAAGCATGCAATCACATTGAGCTCATTTTTGAGAAGTAGAAATATTCACAAAGCTGTTATCATTCGCAAATGAAAATCCATTTTGTTCCCAATTTATGCTAGCATTTACGACACAAGGAGTCCTCACCGCTTTCTAGATTCAAATAGACAAATAGTTTGTGCTATGGAGAAATTCGTGTTCGTTCAATCACTTCCATAGCTGACCTAGAAATACACTTGTCCGAAAAGTAAATCGTGTACATCTGTTTGTGTTTATTCAAAGAAACAACATTAAAAGCCCATGCATACCAATTATATTAATGCACACTCCATCATTCACTCATTGTTTGAAGTTAAAAGGAAACACACAAACACAACAAAACAATCATGAAGTCGAGTCGGGACAAATTTAAATGGAATCGTTCCGCGTGGATCCTGTAGTAGTTTTCAATTTGCCCCCAGCACTCGTCCTTGAGACTTGGAAACTACATCTAAAAGCTGCACCTAAGGTTTCACGCACTTAAAAAGTAGCAAATTTAGTCGATTTTGTATTGGTAAAAGGATAATTTAAAATAAGGCATCAACAAAATCATCTACTTGCTCAAGCCCCCTTGCGGACTGATAGGTTACCAAACCCAACGAAATAAAAACAAATAAGCCTGAGAAGTTAAAAATGATTTCCGGGATCAGTTTTTAATCAATATTCAGCCTACTCTGAGATCCAATCACTTTGCTGTTATAGTTAGTCCTGGAATTTATTTAAAAATTTCATTATTATTTCGTAAGCTAGAGCTAATCGTCTGCTCCGCCCTGTTTGTTTCAAACGATGCAAAGTATTGTTGAACAATTTGCGGGTCAATTAGGTTAGAAAAACTATAAATTTCATTTTCACACGCTAGTTACTCGCCAGAAATTTCTAGCCCTACACTCTTATCAAAGTGAAAACATACTAAAAAGTTAATAGATGAAATGAAAATCTTATGAATTTTACACCTTCGCATTGTCTCTTTGCCTACTTTTCAGGTTTTCTATAGTATATATCGTTCAAAGCTCAACTCAAACGGATACCAACTGGATAAAAATTTTCAGTATGCTCCAACCTACGAAGTAAGTATGGATCGGTGAAGAACTGCAAGCAGTGCAAGCTAGTTCTCCGGTATAAATGTCTAACAAAATTAGAAAAACACAACAAAAAACAACAGAGCGAAGGTATTGAAATACTGTATGTATAGTTAAGCAAGTTGAAATTAGATCCTTAAAACGTTCAATTGAAAATCCTTCCTAAATGTTAACGGTTCCAAGCCAAGACATGGGTAAGATATGATATTAGATCATAAATTTTAATTTAGTTCCAAATGCAATCTTATGCAAAAGTCTAACCTGTCCTCTTTGCCTAACCGATGAAATAAATTATAGCCGTTTTAATTAGTATCTTTACGCGCTACTTACCTCGATTTTTCCTGAAAATCATAAAAATTCAAATTCACAGGCCCGCAAACCATTACATATAAAGCGCAATATCCGAGGTAGTATCTTCTATTATCTTAAACGTCTATCATTCTTCAACTCCTCTTTTGTGTTGTCTGAACTTTGATCAGCTTAAACTTCCAGTTCGTATGAGAAATGCAAGTTAACTTTATCAAAATCAATAAGTCCTTAGTAATCTTTAATTTTACAATACATACCCCAACTGCGATCAGTTCTTTATTTCTATCTTTTAGAATGTAATCTTTTATCTTTCAATCAAACGTAAATTTGTTTGCATATTCAAAGTTTTAAATCTTTATGGCTTTGCATTTGACAAGAACGGATCAAATTATTTCAATTATCAGCGTAATAAACTCATTTTTCGCATGACAAATTATACCTTGAAAAAATAACGCTAGGAATTCGTTACTATGCTCATTATTCTGACAAAAAAGAAGGTCATACCCAATTTGTTGAGGAGGTCGAGGGCGAAGAGATTCCTCCTTTAGATCTTCCCCTCTTATTTCTCATCCATTTGGTGAAGTGGGTTTTGTGACCCAAAACGACATAAGCTAGCGACCAGGAAATCTACCAAGGAGAAATGTGTCAATCTGTTCCAGCCTAGACTCTCTGGTAGACAGGAGAGGTGCCCAGTGGGTAGTTTAGTTTCATTTTGCCACTGGAAGTCCGACAATGAGACTCGAATCAAGCTCAAATAGATTAGTAGGCCGTGAAAAGCCTTCACCAAACACCAAAAAAAGATACTCACTAGATAATTCCAGTAGAAAGAAACAGAACAATAATCACCCATTACTGGCTCAATCCAAGAACTCAACTTTTCCCAAAATTCAACCCCAAAAGTCCGAAAATCCAAAAATTTCCCTTTTCTGCAACGCTAAATGGATAGCAGCTTTTTTTATTTAAGATTCTTTGGGAAGCCTTTTCTTCATGTAGTTTGGCGATACAGCTGTCATCATTCCCAAAAATTTCTGTTACATATTATTTGAAAGTCTTCCAATTTCTCGTAGGTTAAAAAAGTGTAATTTTGTATTTTGTATTTGTGTATTTGCTTGCATCCCCTTTTTTTAACGGGTTCAATTCTATTTGGTAAACTAGAAACTACTTCGCAACATGCTCCTTTCTTCCGTTCTTTCTTCACTTAGAGTAATTTTCCAACATTTTTTTGATATTATTGGAGAAGTTCTGATCTAAATACATCCAAATAAAACCCAAAAATAGTCAATTGGATCTGATGATTGCATATTACATATTCGTCTAAAAGACGAGTGTCTTTTCTTTCTCTTTGCTTTATATCATGTCTTTACTATTCTTCATCATTCTCAAAATATCCTCCGAAAGGATGACTGAGGAAAAACTTCCAGAAAATTTTCACGGCGTGCCTTACAAATGGATATTTTGCCAACGAAGTCTGGCCCAAACCAAGATGCCGTGTCTTCTATATTTTACAGTTTGGCACAGACTTCTTTCGATTTTCCTCCTTCTCCCATAGACTTCGCATAATCGACCATTTTCCGAATAACTAGGATTTAATGACAAAATGGGTTCCTAACTTTCATATTGAATCGTAATAACTTTTAAATGTATTACTATCATTCTTTACACATCAATCAACATTGTACCTGAATTTTGACTCATCTAACAAGTCCTTTATTTTGTCAATCCTTTTTGTCCAATCCAATCCAACAACTTTTTAATAAGATATCTTGAGAGTCGTGGTTTTCTAGGCGTTGGCTAAGAGGATGTCATGATACTAGAAAACAAGCATCCAAAAGTCCTCTTTAGACACTCGTTGATGATATTTATAGTCGGATAGCCACCGAAGCTGGAACAGTGAGCTGAGAAGGTCTTGATTATGAGATATTTATTTTGGACCCTTATCAGCCAAACACCCAGTTTTAATGTTCGCTTTAGTCCTATTCTCTTGGAGACCAGTAAATTTAACCATTTGAGAGTTTTCTCGACATTCCTACATCGTGCAAAATCTGGAAACTAGCTTTCTGTCATTTTTAATAGAAACTCTATTCAACGTTTCACTGATAACTAACGATGTCTTCAAGATAACGTTTTCAGTATTTAACGTCCTGGAAACTGCAAGTGAAGCATGGGCAGAAACCCAAGCTTAGCTATTATCGCCCTGAATGGTTATTTTTCATGCTTTTCCGACTTATATTTTCTGCCTTTCAGGTTGTCCCATAAGACTCTTCCCATTTTTTAATTCGAAATCAATATGCGTTATTTATTGTTTAAGAATGATAAAGCATGTTTTACAAGAAACATTTTATTCTATAACCTTCTTCTGTCTCTCAGGAAGTCTCATGATGCTCTCTTTCCAAAGTCGTTGAGGCTTACTTGCCAAAGATTCATATAAATACGTTTTCATTTCGCTTTTGGATTTGAAAAACTTACCGCGTGGAGAATTTTTTTAGGAGAGCAACAAATAATAATCAGGTGGAGCATGGTCTGGAGAGTACGGTAGCATGAGGAAAAATTTCCCAATGAAACTATAATAATATTTTCGATACGAACAACAAAACATGCGGTCTTGTGTTGTAGTTAGATATGTAGAATCGTCAGTTCGCAAATTCTGGTCGTAGTTCTTGCAGTATTTGTCGGCATTTATCATATCGCCTTGAGGAAGGAGCTTGTACTACACTACACTTTCACAGTCTCACCAAATGCTCCAAATAACCTTCATAAAATGAATGTTAGACTTGAAAAAAGTTGTAGGTCTATTTCCCTTAAACCAAGTGAGCGACCGATGCATATTTTGATACAAAATAAAGATCGTGTCTCCAGTAATGAGATTCTTTATAAAATACATTATTTCAAGTCGCTGAACAAGCCCATCGCACGTAAGAACGCGGTTAATAAATCCGGTCTCCACCAGCAGGTGTAGCACCTAAACTTCATATCGATTCGCACATCCCATGTTGATTAAATGCATATGTTCCGTTATCTTGGGAAAGTGAGTGACATCCACTATATCATGCACCTTATATCGCGAAATGTCAGCGAGCATAGTCTTGACATGGTCCGTATTTGTTATTGTTGCGCAGCCGCTGCAGACTTCCTCTTTTAGCTCGATATTGTCAGCTCTAAATTTCTTAAACTGATCGCGGACGATCCTAAAAGTTGCACTACCGTCGTAAACGGTGCAAATGTCGTCAGCAGTGTCTTTTACACTTTTGCCTTTTGAAAGCAATAATGCATAACATAACGCAAATGCTTCGTCTGGCTCTTCATGTTGAAATTGTGCAGAAAATTTTTTTGAGAAGACTCGTTTCGAGAACGAAATGTACTTTGAAAAAGCTCGGGGATGACTGAAAACGATGGCATAAACGGCTAAGAGAAACGCCAGCATATTAATATATGTCAAGCCAGTTAGAGTCATTCATATTGTGCCACGGAAGGAATTTGTGGGACACCAAATTACGTCTCACGTTCAAATTATCACCAAAAAGATACAAATAATAATGAGGTATAGTTGTCCTGATTTTTTACAAAAATGGGGAACCAAATAACCTATACTTAAAACCGTCGACCCAAGCTATATTGTTGCCGTAAAAAGTACAAATTAAGGTTCCACGAGATATGTTGTTTCATTTTTCAAGTGAACAATTGCGTTCCAGCAGTCCTAGCAAGCTCAAATTCGCCATTGTTACAAAGCGTTTGGTTCTTTATCATGTGATTATTTGGATAGCACTAATAAATTTGGTAGACTTTTCACTGAAGACAACTGCGGAACTTTTAATATCAAGGCCTCTGTCCAACGTTGTCTTTTATTTTTTCTAAGTTGCTCTGCAAAATTCAACACCTAACCTGAGTGCTTTAAATTTAGCAATGATAGTCCCATTGTCTTTTTTTCCCGACCAAGGTAGGCGCGTCAAAATGTGCTTCAACGCAAAGTGAATATTTTGCGACGAACCAAGCCCCACTAATAATGTCAACTCATAAAGGTGTGGTAAAATCTGCTGACTGAAGTTATTTTTATTTTTCAAATTGATGAGCTCGCAATGTTTAGATTAGAATTGGATTTTTAAACGCCATTCCTACTTCTTCCTGAATTTTCATTTTCCGTAACCTTGCCACACTTATCAATGTTGACGTGTTTGAGGCTTTGTCCTGTATAGTCAGCGTTATACTACTGTATGTAGTATACTTTATTCAAGTTTATGTAAATGAGACACTTTTATTCCTATGAATAGCACGAGACACTTTATTGTCCTACAACTCCTGCATGATTTTCTACAATTCTTGCTATGGACACCAGCCACTACCTGATATATGACAATACCTGGTATCCAGGCGATACCATACCCATAGTACAGAAAAACAAAAATGAAAAGGGTTAAGTTATTCAAAAAAGGAAAGCAAGAATAAAAAAGGCAAGTCTTACTGGCAATGGCTATGTTTTCTATTCGTATATAGTGCGAAATCATTCGAAATAATCATTTAGGTCCGAATTCTGCCAAAACAATAGCATAACAAGTTGATCCTGTTCTTCCATGATTTTTGTACTGGATCTCAACGACCAGTCTTCACTTCATCCAGTATCCTCTTGCCGATCAATGCAATTAAATCTTTCTTCTGGTCTAGATATTTAGGATATTTTTGAAATTCTTTACCAGAAATTATTCCCTTCACATTTCACATTTTTTCTTATTCAAGGATTCCTATTCGGTTTTTAGGGAGAAGAACTTGGTTTTGCTAGAGCTGAAATAATAGCCTTTAGAACTGAGGGCGTGAACTTCGTTTCAAAATAAAATCTGGGTTCTACCCATCTGGATTCAAGATTCCATATTATGTTAAGCGTTCGAAATCATTTTTTGCAGCTCAAAACGTTTCATTATCTGCTTACTAAGGCGTTCCAGTCTGGAGACTAATTCTGTCTGCCAAGTCGCAAAAAACGATGTACGAAGTTTGTTTTTTCAAGGAGCCAATTTTTTCTGATAAATCCACGTCAAAAACTTGAAGCGACCTTTTTAAGATAGGAACACAATCTGAGCCACTGATTGCTTTAATTACCAACAGAACAAGTTAATTTTCACAGAACTAATTCATGTGTCATTACATGCCTCGATCCTCAAAAATATTTACAGAACGACAGAACTTCGCCCACCATCCTTCTGTCCGGACTAAATTCTCTGCAACTTTGGTCGGTTCAAAATTTTGAAGAAAAAAACAAAAATAATAATAAATAGAACCTTTCTTTTGAACTCAGTATGAGTAATATTGGCAGAATAGGCGTAAGTTATCATTGGAATCGAAGATAACTCCTAAGTATCCGCTTTTTCAGAATAACGTACGAGGTCTGTTCAAAAAGTACCCGGAATTTTCGTTATTTCAAAAAAATATTTATTTATTCGTCTACATCAATGTGGTCCCCTTAAAAGTAGTCCCCCCCAGATATAATACACTTATGCCAGCGTTTTTTCCAATCTTCGAAGCACTTTTGATATTCACTTTTTGGTATGTCCTTGAGCACTCTCAGCGATTCGGCCTTTATTTCTTCAATCGAGGAAAAACGTCGTCCTTTCATGGGTCTCTTCAATTTTGGGAACAGGAAAAAGTCACACGGAGCCATATCTGGTGAATATGAAGGTTGGGGCATGACTACGGTATTGTTTTTGGCCAAAAAATTACAAACAAGCAACGACGAGTGAGCAGGTGCGTTATCGTGGTGCAAAAGCCATGAATTCTTTTTCCATAAATCGGGGCGTTTTTTTCGGATTGCTTCACGCAAACGTTGCATAACTTCAACGTAATACTCCTTATTAACCGTACCACCTTGTGGTAAGAACTCTTGATGCACTATGTCATTATAATTGAAGAAAACAGTTAGTAAAACCTTGACATTTGATCGAACTTGACGTGCTTTTTTCGCTCTTGGTGACGTTGAATGCTTCCAGGTGGAGGATTGTGCTTTGGTTTCGACATCATAACCGTACACCCATGTTTTATCACCAGTTATGACCCTTTAAAGCAAACTTGGATCGTCGTTGACGTCATTTAACAGCTCCTGAGCGATGTTCATGCGATTGTTTTTTTGGTCAAAATTCAGCAGTTTTGGAATGAATTTTGCTGCCACTCGTTTCATGCCCAAAACTTTTGAAAAAATGTTATGACATGAGCCAATTGATATGCCAACTTCATCAGCAATTTCTCTAATTGTTATTCGGCGATCATTTATAACCATTTTTTCCACATTTTCATCGATTATTGACGTGCTGGTTCGACCGGAGCGTTCGTCATCTTCAATGTCTTCGCGGCCATCTTGGAAACGCTTATACCACTCGTAAACACTTGTTTTTTTCATAGTGTTTCGTTCACTTGTTTTTTTTTTCACTTTTTGTAACATTTCACACGCTTTGTTACACTTTATTTCATTTTTTTTTTGCAAAATTCAATACAAATTCTTTGACTCTTCAATTCTTCCATTGTTTAAACAAGCAAAAATCGCCGAGCTCATAAAAACACGTCGAACCTTAGCGACTACCACAGACAAAGTAAACAGTGAATATGGCTGAAAACAATCGGACTCTCCAGACCCGCGAAATTTAAAAATTCCCGTTACTTTTTGAACAGACCTCGTAAGCTTCTAAAAAAGAATATACATCCTCTACAAAACAGTCCTGTGCTATAATTCTTTATAGCAACCCCATTCTAAAACAGTTTATTATGCTACGCAGCTTCGATAACACTTACAAGAATTTTTGTCGTTAGTCCTGACTTTTTAGTCCTTACGAATATTTTTCATTTGAAATTCCTTATATTCCATAGAGGTTCTGTTGAATTTTTTTTTCATTTGATGCAGTCTTCAGCGTTTTCATCATCCTCTTCCAAATTTTCCTTATCTTATTCCAGATAATATACAGACAACCCGAAGAGGCAAAAAATACCTCCAGTTCAGCGAATTCTATCCTTTTTGGCTGCCAGTTGATTTCATTTTCTAATGGTTTAATGCTGACCTTGTTTTCCGCAAATAATTGATCTACTCTTTGAATTAATTAATGATATTCCGCTAGAAAATGAATTTGTAAATGATATTTCGCAGAAGAAAATTTTCATGGAAACAAGACTACCAATTCAGTCTATTGTCTGGTTCCTTGTATCAGTCATCATTTCGTTCATTTGGTTACTGAACGTCAGTTTTTCAATATCCTTATTCGCCACAATCAACTTAGAAAATTGTCAAAAACATTTTCTATTCCCTTTTTTTGCTTTTACTGACTTTCTTGACCATAATCTTTTGTTGATAAATAATATGGCCAACTTTGATCTTTTATAGCAGGATTATTTACAACTTTTACTATTTCAACCAACTCTGTAACGCTGAATGTAATCCAAAATATTTGGTTTAAATAATTTCATGAATATTTCATGCTCCACTTCTCATTCTCTGTCTCTTTGTGCTGTAAGATGATAAAAATGGTCCTCAAAGCGTCGGTTTTGTGAAAAATTTTTCTTTCACAACACAGGTTTCAAGGAGATTTTTTTCAAATTATTACAAACACTCATTATTGAATTTCATTGATTCGTTGCTGCAGTCCCACGTATATTTTTCTCTTTATTTGCCGACCCCTGCTGATTGTTGACATCTCGGTTCTCTTTAGTCTTCTTCATCTTCAACATGTTCTTCGTGGGATGGGATGGCTTTAGACATAGTTCCATCTCCATTTTCAGCTCAGGAGAGAATACAAAAAGCTAAAAATCCTCCACAACAAGATTGTGCTTAACAGGAAAATCACGCTCAAAGTGTTTGCTTAATATCGTAATACAAAGACAAATCTACTTGTGCTTGTTCTGTCTCTGTCTGAGGGAATTAGCGCCCTATCTTGCTACGCTTTGTTGTTAGTCTATAAATCTTTTGGTAGCTTAAGCGCCTAACCTTACCGGCCGACTAGGACTCGGTTTATTATAGTCTTAAACAAGCTGTTATCACTGTAGGGTGATTTAGTATTTCTTGCATACCAGGTGTAGAAAGACGAAACCGTTTTTTTGTTTTGGAGAAAATTGCACTTCTGTTATTTGAAAAATATTAAAATACTTTATTCAAAATAGTCTGCATTGAAATTTTTCCTACCTCTGCAGAAAGTTATGAATGCCACGTCAAAAAAAACATTTCTGCCGTTGAAACATACATTTGAAGTTGCTGAGTCATTCTCGTACATTTTCATACGAACCGAAATGTTATTCGACGAGCGCATGTCCCAATGAAACGAACAGATGGTAATCGGACTAGACCAAGTCTGGAGAATAAGCCAGGCGCGCTAATATTTCGCAATCAAATGTCTCGGTTGTATCCGTGACACCTTTGGCTGTGTGTAACGGTGCATTATCAGGAAGGAAATTGACTTTATGTTGCCTTTTTTGCAGATTCGGGTCATTTTTACGTATTGCTCGATTCAAATCAATCATTTGTTGTTGATAGCGATCAATGTTACCAGTTTTACAAGGTTTTAGTAGCCCTTTAGATCCCACCAAACGTAGAACCTTATTTTTTTTCCAAAACTAGTCTTGTAGTGAACGTTGGTGGTTTGCCTGGATTCACCCATGATTAACGACGCTTAAGATTCTGAAAATATCTCCATTTTTCATTACCTGTCACTATTTGATCAAGATATGATTTTCTTTTATATGTGGTGAGCAGAATTCGACAAGTGTTTTTTCGATTTTCCGCCGTGGCTTTCATTTAGTTCATATGGGACCCATTTTCCTAATTTTCGGATCTTTCCTATAGCTTTCAAACGAAGAGATACTCCTTTCTGCGAAGAGATTACTCCTTTCATACATTTCATTATTCTGCTAGATCTTGTTGAGTCCGAGCATCGTCTTCATTTAATAAGGTTTGTTAGTCCTAGTTTTCAAAATTTTTCCGTGGGTTCTCACTTACTTTACACGTTAAAATCGCCATTTTTACATTTGTCAAACCAATCGAAGCACTGACTTTGGCCAAGAGTATGTTCACCGTTTTCAAACTTATACACCTGGCAGACAGCTCGGTAAATCTTTCGAGTCTTATGGATTCTGTAATTTTTATGAGCTTTTAATCTATCAGGATGCTTATAGGGGTCTTATTGACAATGTCATAAGCAGGCAGCTCTCACAATCAAGTTTGTTATACACTTCAACCCTTCAAGTGTCATATCACATATAGTTCATTTGAAAATAGTTCCCCTGAATCATTTTTCAATAAGAGCCGCTATGACTGCCTATTTTTCTTGTCATGGTTCAATACATTGGACATATTTCGTGTAACAATCTGTTAAATTTATTGGCTCTTTCACAGGGAAAGGTACATAAAGTTCAAGCTCCTTTCGAACATGCGACCTTGCCGATTTTCTTCGAACATCTTGCCTAGGAGGCAACGATTTGAGCTACTAATTTGTCAGATCCTGTCTGGTTGTTTTTCGTTAAGTATTTTTCATCTCAGCGTGAACTAGTCCTATTTTCTTGAATTATATTTAGGGTACTTTTATCCATCCCGACTGAGAACACGTGGTAAAGTTTTAAATGAGAATAGTTAGCATGATCCAAGAAAAAAACCGATTTTAAAACAAATGAGTTGTTTTTTTTGAAACCATGTTTTATAACGAAGAATCGTAATAATACTGGCTCCAGTTCATAACATAACCCTTGTAATCGTGTCAGGAAGATAAATTCCACCAATGAAAAACTACTAACCTATTAAATATTAAAATATATTGTCTTGTTATTAAGCGGGCCATTGAGTTATTCAAAATTACTCGGCCTATTTTTTTCAAATTTTTGAAAACTCAACAAATATTAGATTTCCATTTTACACACTTTCGCTCCGTTATTTCGAAAGGATAATAGCTTGTTTTTTAAGTTTCATTAGCCAGCTTTTGGGTGTTCTACCAGAGTTGCTTGTAGTTGTACGCAACAACAAGAGAAGGTTGTAATGTTTGGGAATGCGAAATTCGGATCGAATGATAACTTCCGAAATCAAAAAGATACAAATTGACATTTCCCTGTGACTTAAAAAACAAGAATTGAACATTTATAAATTCACTCAGATGCCTAAAACTAGATCAAAACATTCACTGAGGAAAAATTCTAGAAACGTTTTTGACAATTTAGCCGCAGTATTTACTTTTTGCAAAAACATTTATATGTACGATTTCGGAAATACAAAAATTATATTCTCAAAAATACGTATTATATGTATGTGAATTCTGAAGTTCTTAAGAATAGTTTTTAGAAGTTCTCAGAATTAACTGAAAACTACACACCGAGTTAAAAAAAAGTAAATGTTTCTAGGAATAATCATAAGGGGATAAAATGTTTTCTAACTTTACACTGCTCCTTCTTTTTCACTTACGGAGAACCCTTTCACTACCACTTTTTTCTATTTTTACTCACTTCTTGAAATCCTTTTTACTTCGAAAACTTTCATTATACTCCGCTTTGATTTTAAGTACGTTAGAACATGGAAGAATCCTAAATTAGATAAAACCTTACTGGATGATAATCCAACCGACTTCTCGCAATCAAACAGCGTAGTAGCCTTTTTAATGCGTACTTATCTTTCCACAACCATCGATTTGTCCCAACATCAGTCCTAATTTTTAGGATACATTTCATACACACAAAAAAATCGTAAATCATTATATTCAACTCGACAGCTGAGATTTTGAAAGATGTGAACTTTACTTTACTGAGGATTTGACTTAAGCATTTAAATAGTGTCGATTGCAGCAAAAAATTCTTTAATTTTGGGCAAACATAATAATTATGGTAGCTAAAAAAGATATTAAATACGATTTACGAAACTTAATTATATTTTCTAGGTTTATTTCTTATTTCGTGAATAATTTTGAGCGGTGTGCTCAGGTTTAAGATTCAAAATGAAATTTAACTTCTAGGATTGATACAAACTACCATATGAAAGATTTTAAATCCTTTAAAAAATGCTTTGTGAATATTTCCTAACGCTAAAAATCCATACATTATCGTAATTTATGACCTTCTTGATTGTGTTTCTTATTGATAGGATACAATTCTCTTATATTAGAATTTAGATGAATAAAAAATAAATACAAATCATTTTCGGTACTCTTAATAACATCTATAATTGTTTTACATATTTGTTAAATCTTCAGCAATTAATTTGCACACGTATTTGAGCATGCTTCCCCTGCGAATAGCAAAGTAGACAATTTTAATTCTTCGTTAGCTTACATAGTCAATCTCTTTATAATTCAAGTTATGCCCTACGCATAATCCACAAGACACTCGATTATAACCAACCCGAATACCTTTGATTGATTTTCACTTTATTATCCTTTTGTGTTTTGGTATTTTAAAGGTTATATTATATTCAACAGAGTAAACGTCTCATATACCTAAATACAACACCTACACACATTTAAAACGCCAACTAAACAAATTTCAGAGCACAACAATGCCCGTCCTGTCACTTCACAATTCATATAATCTACCATCGGGATCAGCCAGTTACTCTTTAGGTCTAAGCGGAGCTCCCGTCATGCCCTCGTACACACACCCATCCATCAGTGGCGTGGTAGGAAGTGGAGTGGGGTCAGTTCTTGGAACTGGTCTGACGGGAACATCAACGGCTGCCTCATCAATGTTTCCACAAATCGGAACCCTACCGTCAAGCGTATTGACAAGTGCACTGCCACCCTCCTATGGCGTTGGAGTTGGAGGATCCACCTCATATACGACGTATTCAAATCCGATCTTGACGTCAAAACTGAAACCGCTGGACGAAATTGATCTAGGTGTTGGTCGATTTGGCAATAGGACGAGTTCACCGTGTTCACCCATCCCGCCACCAAGCAATTGGGGCCTAGATGGGTACAGTGATAGTGTGAATCCCACCTATATGCCACGATCGCTAGGACTTGGCGGTTTAGATTTAGAAAGTAAGTATGAACATTTTTTTATTGCGTTTGTTTTTCTTCCGCATGATGCTGCACATTTCAGCCTTCATATTTCGATAGCCGAGGACTCGAAAAGTCAAATTGATTCATTCACGATTCCCAACCAAAAAAGTACGAAAGATTTTCAAAATAAATACTTTTTCACCAAAAGCTCGGAACATTTCGGCTAT
Organism: Stratiomys singularior; assembly: GCA_954870665.1. Classification (NCBI taxonomy): domain Eukaryota; kingdom Metazoa; phylum Arthropoda; class Insecta; order Diptera; family Stratiomyidae; genus Stratiomys; species Stratiomys singularior. The sequence continues at coordinate 156,469,850 of OX940878.1, read as the reverse complement.
TGAAATATCCTTTTGATTTATATTCGCATAGCACAACCAAAAAAACCAATCTTAATCGTAATTTGAACAAAGATGCCTGTAACAGGGTTATTTTAGATTTTCGACCTTCTTGCATCAACGCTTCAAGTTTGAGCACGTATGTGTTTTTGAAATTTTTATTGACAATTGACAATGCTGGAATTCGCTCCCTTTAGTAAGAAACTCAGAGATTTGGCGATTGTACGTCTATTTACTTGAGAAAACAGCGCCGTACCTGTGGTTGGGATGCTAAGCAGAATTATATTTAGCACAATTTAAATTTATTAATACTCCTAAAGACTCTAAAAAGATAAAGTAGATATTTGTCAGTAAGCCAATGTTAGTCTTTATTTTGAATTTTCATAATTGGCCTTCGAAATACGTCAATCAACTCATGCTTATTCGTTCGTTCTCTCGTTTTTATCAAGCCAGGACATAGACATAGACATAGACATTTCTCTGATCTCGAAAGAAACCAAATAGCTTTTATATTATTTTGAATGATCAATATGCATACCAAAGATGCCATTACAATAGCTTTGACTGATTCTGAAGAGTGTTGATCCTTACTACAGACGTATTTTACCAATGCGGTTGCAGGATGACCAACTTAAACTACTCAATATTCGGAAAAATTAATATAATGAGCAAATAAACTATCAGTTACATATTCTTTGGGCTTAATTTTATACGCAAAGTGAAGAAAAATCAACAGGATACAATATTGCCTTAACGTCCAATTTTTTTTCTGTCATTACCTCAACCTCCTATTTCATTTCTGTCGGCATCTTGGACAATTGGTTTATCTGAATGTATCCACTTTTCCGAAAAAAAAGTTCCCTTCAACCCTTCAACTATCATTTGAAAGTTCCTTTAAGGCTTTCTAGTCCAGCTCATATTCATACGATAACAAGGATCCTAAATCTTTAAAAACTCCTTTTCTAAATAATGAAGAAAAAGGAAAGAAAGATTATTTCCTCACATGCCACATTCAGGCAATTCATTCTTCTCATGACCATCAGCGATCCGGTGGCAACATCAATATTATATTCCCTTCAAGGCAAAGTATCACAAAAAAAAAACAAATATCTTGAAACTGGAGAAACCGAAAAATACTGGGAAAGCCAAAATTTTACAAATTCATTTACCTGCCTGCACGTATTCTAGGAAATGAATTAACTCCACTAATAACTTTTTCGAAGGAACGCACATCCTTAAATGTGAAACAGATGCACATCCTTAACTGTGACAAAATTCCCTTCATTAGTGAAAATTTCCCAAGAACCATCACAATGTAGAGTAACTTGAGTCAGTGATGAAAATTGGGAAAAGTAAGCATAATCCAAAAAAGTAACGTCGCAATGTCCTTGTATAGCATTTAAATTACAATATACCAACAGTGTTTGAAGCATTTACCAATAGTATTCACCCCGTTTGAAGGTTAACTACGGCGATTAAAACCCTGCACCAGTTTTCAATGCCACCGGACATGCACCGGGAATAAAAAATTCCACCATCCTTTCTGAAAATTTGTTATCAGTATTGGGGGTTTCCAAAAACGTTCACTAAGCTAATGCACACATCATTACGCGATCACGTCATACTTTAAGTGAAATGGTGTCAAAGGACATTTTTTTCAAACGATATGCGTACATCTGATGCACTGAAAAATTAGATTTATCAATCAACGCCTTTTGAACAGTCCCATTTGAGGACACCTGACTTCAAATAGTCCTTCTGGTAATCATCAGGATGGCTAGCCCCGATGAAGACTTTGACGTTTTCTTTATAGTGATATCAGTATTACAAGTGTGATATCAGTGTATTATAGTGTGATATCAGTAATCCAAGTGATACACAATAGTATAATTGACTTCTATTCCGGATTTTGCTAAAGTTTGACATTTCTACGACATCGCTGTCTGACTTTCTATGCCAATAAGGATTTTATTTGACCAAGAGTTTCAAAACATAATGACAAATTATTGGGATCAGGTTAAATGCATATGGTATTCTTTGCCGGCAACTTTAATTTTGATATCTACCAAGCAAACATCAGGTGATGTTGCATCAAAAAAAGAAATTGATTTTGGATTAATTAATTTTGAAAGTGTTGAATTTGTAAGTAAATTTGACATTGGCAAAATTGGGGTCAAAACGCTAGATTAGACGTGCGTAGTGAGAACGTGAAAAAATCTACCTTTTAAACTATGTGCGTCAAAAACTCAAGTCACTGGGATTGTGTAACCGCCAAGTTATTCAATAAATTGAATTTCCAAAGGAACGTGCACGAGCTGCGACCTCCATATAATGAAGAACCGAACAGAGCTTATTCTGAACAGAAAACACTGCGTACTATGACGAAATATACCAGCCTTGCAACCAGTAGTTCTGAAAATTGATTTCCGGACCTTCCGATCAAAATGTGGTCTGTCTATGAAATCGACAGCCTAATTAAATAGACCCTTCCATCTTAGAAAACGTTGAAGGACTCAGAAGACCCAACAAGATGCTTGTTAGAGTTTTGGTTTCCGTTTTGAAAATGCCGGCATATGATTTGAGGGAACATTTCTATATGTGAGATTTATTTTTACTGCGCGTAATCATGGATTGAAAGTGTGGGAATTATTTTTGGCCACATTTATTTTCACCATATCTTGCCAGTTTTGATGTCAATTAGTTAATCGGAGGCGCCTAAAACATTTACTTCTCTATGTGAATTCAAGGCAACCATCGTCTAAAAGTTCCCGTTTGAATAGTAAGGATATTCTTGTTTTGTTGTTCTACTCTCTGAATATAAGTAAAGGAACCTTACTTTATCATATTTATCAACGCCAGATAGTCCTTACTGATGACTTATCTGCTAATGTAGACGTAAATATGAGAGACTATCAGCAATATCTAGCTTATAATCTCTTAAGAAAAACGTTTGTCAAAACTCTATTGAATGCAGGACCTGATAATGGAAAGCGTTATTAGGGATCCGTCATTATGTATGTTATGGTTGACGTGGTTGGAGAACGCTGCCAATCGTTCATGTCATATCAGCTGGAGTTTCCTTTACAAAGTGTTCCAGTACATTATTACAGCGTCCAGTCCATCCTATTTTGGATACAATTCCATACGGAAACTACCAGTTAGGATCCATTCGACAGTGAAAACATGACGGAACGTTTCAAAAAAGGGTATCATCCTCGGTCCCTTTTTTAGTCATTAAACCGAATATCCACCTAAGGTCATCGTCTCAGGCCAAGAGCGCAAGAAAAATGCTCCACACCCAAATCCAGGCAACTGCGACGTTATTGCAAGCTAGCGCAAACATTCATAGGGAACAGTTCAAAAAAGGAGAGACAAATACCAGAATGAAGAAATAGAACCAATTCATGCTTAACAAACGCTTGTAAATGAAAGACATGCATAAATGGAGAAAATATAATGACAAGCTTCTTGCATGTTTGCATTGCAAGCAGAGAGTTTACCAGACGATTACCGTTAGACTGTCAATTTCGAGAAAGTTTAAGAGCTTATGATCAGTAAAAATAAGCAGGAAACGATAGAAACATTCAATGTTTGGACAATAAGGTTGCCGAATCGAGACGTCTCTAGGGGTAACAAGTAAAGTCTAGAGGTAACAACTTTTCAAAACAAAAACGCGAATTTAGCTGTCACGCATCGCTATTGACAGTCACGACGTCTCGAAATGATTACAAACGATTTTCATGCTTAACATAACTTCAGAAAGGTTTGGTATCTCTGCAAGATATTATGTTAGTCAAATATTTATAATAAACGATTTCACCAAAGATATTGTGCCCAAATTTTTAAATGCACTTGATATCTATGATTATCCAATGTACGTTGACATTTAGGCTTAATTAGATGCAGTGCAAACTTGAGCATTGAAGCAATCCTATTGTCCTACAAAGGATACCACGGTAAGAGTTCGTTCTCTAAAATTGATTCTGGGTTGAGACACCGCTGGTGGTTTATTATCGGCGGTTATTTTCAAAGCGACAATCATATTCAAATTTGTGGACCTGTTACCAGACCACTTATCCAATGAGATGTGACAGGTAGTAATTCATTAAGTTCACCGAATTGTCACCAAGCGAAATGCTTGAAAGAGTGTAGAAAAAAAGGACCATCCCTCTTCATGGAACAGAGGGTTTGTACTCCAAGTTTGTATTCTACTGGTAACATTGGTTTGAATCCGGCTGGTAAAAGTGATATTTGAAACTTGTATGCTTTAATTGAGGATGCCAATGCACTTAGCTGTGATAAAAACCTTCAGAGAGATTACCAAACACAAACCCAAATCTGAACATATCTCTTTCTAGAGTAACTTTGGTCTTAAAATGAAGCGGCTCTAATCTGTCTTAAGCCATACGTTCTGTAGTGAAATGTGACACCACAACAACACCAACAATCTTTGGGTTATCCTTTCATTTCAGAATGAAGCGGTAAGCTTCGGTTAGGTTTTTTTGGGGTTGAGCCTCATGGGAGCACCCAAGATCTATGCTGATACCAATGGTTATTTCCCTGATGTGGAAGAAGTCGCGTGTATGCTGAAAAGAACGTCCTGCGGGTATTATAAACTTTAATACTTGCATTGAACCACAATTAAAGACTTGCGTCAGGCAATTAAAGCGTTATATTTTCAAAGCATCCCATCTCGTCTGAAATGAGAGCTGGGTTTAGAGGCACTCCTCAGATTTTCCCTTAGATGCCCGGAATTTTAGCACAAGTCACTACTTTTGAAATGATGTTTTTCTGGCACATATTAAAATCCAAAAACCGAAAGCAGGATATTACCCTATTGATAATTGCATTTTCATACTAAGTTCTCCATTTAGCGATATTTTTGGCAAGGAGTCTACTTTTGCGGATGCATCAGTTGCTTATGTTGTTCCCTCTAACCTTCTTAGGTACTGGAGAATCAAACTTTTTTACGAACACACATTTTTGCATATTTACAAAAAAACCGTCATCAATTCAAGTTTTTTGAATCTATTTCAAATACTTAAATATTTTGTATTTACTCGACATGTTGAAGAATGAATTTACAATTATTGAAACCCATACCTCGGTGAATGTATTGAGGTATTTTGAATTACTTCGAGCTAATTCAAATTTTTGCAAATATTACAGCTCTAGATTTTTTGCTGAAATGATGAATTGTTGCAATAGGTAGACAATATTCTCAAATATATGGGTATCGTTAAATCTATCCTACATAGCAATAATGAAATGAGGACTAGGTTGGCACTCTTAAACAAACTCTACCTGTCAACAGTTTTTGACAATCCCCTCCCAAAATATTCAAATATGGAGCAAGTGTATTTTTTGTTTATTTCTTCACTCATTGTGTAGCTCTTTTGATATCCTTTGCAGCGACTAGAATTAATTTCGATTTGAAACAAGAACCTCACAGGAAGCCTGTATACTAGACGCTTTCATTCACTATTTATTGAAAAATGTGAAAGCATTTTTCAATAACATTATATCTCTATTGAATTAGCGTCAAATAAAGTTGAAAGGAAAATACATTCACTGTATCTCTTGTATCCTACTCCTTTTTCAGTCCCGAAAAACGCCCTTTCTTTTGTGTCAGGACGTATGAGGATATTGCCTGAAGCACAATCTTTCCTGCACAGTTTAACAATGTTCAAACGATCCCTGAGCTCCTGAGAATTTAGTCAACTTTGGTTGAGCTCCGAGAAAGATGTAAATATTGTGATCGTTGTCCTTGTAAATACAAAACAAGTCAGCTAACGCCACAATCCTTGAGCATAATGCCGATAAAATAAAATTAATCCAAGCTTACTAGACATATTACCAAACCGCGTATCCTGCACCCGTAAGGAACACTAAACTAAGCATTTAACATAGTTGTATCGTCTAGTTTCCGAACAAAAAACTAACTTTTTATTTCTCGTATCTATTATTTCCTAGCGCGCACACATGGCTATCCCTTGAACGGAAGCGGCGAGCCACAAGTCGATATGCTTGACATACCCGGCAAAGGACGATGTTGTGTATTCATAGCTCGATTTTCTTACGATCCACCAGAGTATGAACTATTTTCCGATTTCTTTGTAGTTTAACGACACAAACAAACAAAACTAAATTGAAATTGGCGAAATTTCATTGATAGATTCACAAAACATAACGCAGACCAAAGGACGTCATTTTCAAAATTTCAAAATTATTTTTACAGAGAATCTGAAGGCGAATTATCTTTATGTGCCGGTGATTACTTGCTAGTTTGGGGTAACGGTGAGCCCCAGGGTGGATACTACGACGCCGAATTGTTAGACGGACGAAGGGGGTTGGTTCCAGCTTCATTTGTTCAAAGACTTATCGGTAGATCATTTTGCTTTATTGCAGTTTTTGCTCATTTTCAAGCAACATTTCGCAATCACAATAAATTTCGTGTACTCCATAGGTGATGACTTGTTAGAATTTCACCAGGCTGTTTTGTCAACGTTGCGTGATGCCGACGATTTGCCTTTAGATCCAGCACCTTTGCCACCGCTACCGCCTAATAATCCTTTGCTGACGCACACGTCAGAGGATATGGCGCGGTTAAGTGAAACACAAACGGATTTAGGACCGGATCAGAGTGAAGACGATGCTGATACAGGTAAGGAAATGCTTTAACCCATTGTTCTTCGACTACACAAACATTTTGTTACAATCGATGTGAATGTCATTTTAGAAATTTTTCATTTTCACACAATGTCGTGCTTCTGTGGATATGTGTCACCAAACATGAGCATATTATTAATATTACGATTAACCTTTGAAGCTTAAATTCAATTTAATCATATATTTCAAACAAAATATTAGCTTACATCCTTGTTTAGTAACAAAAAAATGTATTCGATTTGCGTGCGTCTAATATTAAATTTAAGTAAATATAAAAATTGTCAAATTTACATAGAAAGCATGAAAACAACCGAATGTTTGCTTAGATAACTAAGGCTACATTATTTCTTTGAAAAAAAAACCTGAAGGAGAGAAAGAACCATCGACTCATAACCCCCACGGCTCATTTTACAAGCCTTATTTTGTACCCAGATTGTTATAATAAAGGAAAACGCCAACTACATCCCAACACCATTTTCCACTTGAGCTGCCTTCCAAGCTAACATCTTAAATGAAATCTTCCCGTGAAGGTATCTGACAGCACCCAACCTATATCACGTTTAGAGAAGAATTTTCGGAATTTTCATTCAACAGAAATCTCTGGCTGGAACCTTGGGACTCCTCCTATAATGAATAAATGCAATTTGCAAAGAGCTTGAGGCGCCTCATCAAGAACTCTTCCATGAGGTTTACTTTCTGGTATAGCAGCAAAATTAAGCAGAAGTCACGAGAATATATTCAAAGGATCTAAAATCTGTACACAAGTTCAGAGGAACGTTGGAAACTAAAAGCCGATAAGTTTCAATGAAACTATTAAACGCATGATGCAAGCAAGAATATGTTCTATTCCCTTTCGCTTTAATATTTCTAGCTGGGCCCCAAGTCCGAAATTCAACGAAACTGCTCTCGAAGCAGCTACGTCCTGCCGAACGTTATTTCTACAAATGTACAAACCAATGCAGCAACAAACGTTACACACACCTTCCCAATTTGCTATGAAATCATATTTGGTTGCGTCTAGAATCCTTTATTTGATACATTTAACGTGTTAACCAGCTTCAGCAGTAACAGCGTGCATGCATTCGTTCTCGTTGGTACTTATTATCCGTCGTAATGGCATTATTTCCTCTTGACTCGAACGCTTTAACACCAAGAGCCTTGATATCTATTTTTGAATGATATTGAACTCGTACATACAATATTTTTTGAATTATCATGACGAACACACTGAACAGAACAAATTATAGTCGTGCATACGTCTAGATGGATAACATATGTATGTATCGTTGTGTGACACATGCACTCATTAGCAAAACTTGCAAACATCATATATTATAATCCGCCCCACAGTTGACCTAATGTTCTCCGTGTTAGTTCCTGCTCCGAAACATTTAACCCTGGAGCGGCAATTGAACAAGAGCGTGCTGATTGGCTGGACGCCTGCAGAGCCACCCGGATATAACAATATCGAAAGTTATCATGTGTACGTGGACGGAGTTCTCAAGGTGACTGTGAAAGCAAACGAAAGGACGAGAGCATTGGTGGAAGGAGTTGATTCGAATCGAGTAAGTATTGCGTTCTTGGGATATTTGGCTTAAAACTAAATAATATTTGAGATTCGTATATTTGCACGAGGAAAATCAACGTCCTCTGCAGCGAATCGTGCAATTTTATTCCGACTTTGTAACAATTTTCTAAATTTAATAGTATAGTACGACCTACTTTCGTTTTTTATTTGGGACTTGCAGATTGCTATCCCAACATTTTTTTCATTGACATCTCTGATCAGCATAAACACATATCTAGAACGTTAAAATTAGGATTATTATCAATAGACAGACCTTTCTGACTGTCTCGAACCGAAGGATACAAAAAACGAAGATTGCAAATTCACAAACGCTCGTGGCTATTCATTATCGTTCACCCGTCATTTCCATAATTTTATCTTGATTAAAGCAAAACACACCCGCCATGTATATCGAGTCCTTAAACCCAAAATCGTGCAGTATTCCAGTTTCTTCACAACAGTGGACCGTCCACTGTTGGGAAGAAAGTGGAATACTGCACGATTTTGGGTCACAACTAGAACTCAAAACAGATAACTTTTGCTCAACAAATGCTCGATCGGTTTGGAAAAAATTCAATCAGTTTCGACGTATTTCTCCACACATCCTTCAATAGAATTTAAGGAATTGCTTTTCAAAAAAATTTGCAAGACACTTGTAGAAATTGGTGATTCTGATTTCGAAGTACTTTTGCTATACAGTCCACCCAAAGTATATGCAGTACAAATGTACACATCTGTGGTGTTCAGATGTAAGTGTGCATAGGTCCTCCACAGTTTTAATTTCAATCGGGAAAACCTACAGAGCTTCCGTCAGTTCGGTGGTCATTCTTGGAGTCAGTGGCCTTTACTCTCATATGTTAGTGGGTACAGATCACCCACCCGCTGAACGTGGCAAAAAAAGAGCTATACGTTTGTTTTCGCAATAAGATTATCTTTACCTGACTTTGGTTAGCTGATAGATATGAGGGTCGGGGACACCCACCGGCCTCCCGAGTCCCTGCGTCTGAGGAGTTCCATAGTAGCGTTGTCATGTTGGTTGATTTTGCCGAATAATTGCATTGTCTTAATATCTTTTTGTATGTCTATGTATCTAACTTACCAGGAATTCTGAAAGTTTTCCTTATTGCCTTATTCTGGCTCTACGCTTGGAAGTGCATTTTTGTTGGGTTCAGTGCAGTACTTCCGTATAGAAGTGCCGGATTTATGACTTTTATAGTTGCGATCAGAAGTTTATTCTTATTGCTGATATGACCTTTATCCAGGAGGGAATCCAAGGGTTTCACAAACCTCATGCATTGACTTCTTTTTATGCGTATATGTTGCCTCCAGTTCATTTTTCCTTCATAAGAAATTCTAGGTATTGAGCTATTGGTTGGTCATGATAGCTTGCATTTTGTCAGTGGTAATGCTTATTTTCCATTTATTGAAATATCCGAGAATAATATCAGAAGAGTTTTGTAAAAGTAGTGATTTCTGCTTGTCTGGCTAAGTAATAAATACACTTGTCCTCAGCTTATCAACTTTGAACATTAATTTGCAGACGAGGTATATCCGCTACAGAGAGGATAAAGGGATTTGAGGATATTGATCCTTGAGAAACTCGACTCAGTCCCCGGTCAGAAAAATTATTGTCTATTTTTACACGAAATGTTCTGCTATGTTGAAATGAGAATACGATTTGAGTGATCGAAAGTGGAATTTTGAATGCATGCATTTTATAAATAAGTCAATCATGCCGAACTTTGTCAAATTCTTTTACTATGTCAAACGTAACTAATGCTGTTAACTTTCTTCGATTCATCCCATCTCAAATGTGTTGGTCTTCCCTTGTAAGCTGACGTTCTGTAGAATGTGTACCTCGAAAGCCATATTGTGTATGGAATGAGGTGCTTTTCTTCAATTATTTCAGCCGATTGAGCAACGCTCTTTCTGCTAATTCTGGAACTGCACGAAAGACTAATGGGCTTCCAATACTGCGGAAAAGCTAAATCTTTGCCTGGTTTTGGGATAACTGTGATAATAGCTATTTTCCATTCTTTCTACCATGGTCGAAAACGGAAAATGGCATTAACGATGTCTGTAATACTCTGTACCAGACTTTCTGGAATACCTTAACATTATGTTTGACAGTGTAGCCTACTACTTTCTTCTTCTTCAGTTTTTGTTACGTTTAGTGATCGTATTACATCGCTTTCTTAGGATCTTGTGCGAAGTATTCTCCTTACTGATTTTTCCACCAGGTCCTCGTAGTTGAAATTCTCTGCTACAGAAACATTTTCTCCAACTTGTATCTCCAAAATGGCTGCAAACGCTTCAGCTTTACGCTCGTTGTCAAACTCAATCCGTCTTAAAGTGTTTGGCAGTTTTTAGGATCACACATCTCCTGGCTCCAGACTTTGCAAGACGCTCTGCTTGGTTTGTTAGCTTGTTTGCTTTCGTTCACAATTTGGTTGGTCTCCGAACATGGTTCTTACTCCATGTATGATTCCCAGAGGGAGTTCATAGTGGTTATATACACTTGTCGAAGTTGTGACTGTCGCGTCCTCTTTTGCCTTAATAAAGCACAGTAAAGCTTGTTATTCGCTAGATCATCGAGTTTATGTCTCGGGCTCTATTAACATCTTGGGTGGATCGCTCTTCGACTGGGGCATTTTGGATAGCTTGCCAGTTTTTTCCCTCTGTTTTGGAGGCTTATCTATAAGGGGGTCCTCTACTACGTTTATGGTCTGCTGAGAGATCCTCAAGGACATTTATCCGCATAGAGTGCCGCAAGTGTGTCGGTTTTTCAGGGTGTTTATTTGTTTTTTTTTTTTTTTTTTTGTGATGAATCTTTTGTGTGAATCCATTAAGCTCAGCTCCTTTATTGTTCCTCACAGCACTGCAGCCTCTTAAAGAAGCATTGAAGTCCCCAATTATTAATAAGGGAGCGTCTATTGTAAGCAGTTGCTCAAGATCTTAGTTGAACAGAGGAGTCTTTATGAGATTAAACAAAGATTGTACTATAAATCAGAAGGAGCTTGTTTGCACTTTGATCACAGTGGCTTGCAATTGTGGCATGTTAGTTTGGAAATGATTCATATTTCACTCACTAGCATGGCCCTATCGCCTCCCCTACCAGTCAATTTGTCGCTTCTGCCCCAACAATGTGTTGTAGTTGGACACGCTGTATTCTGTTTCTGGTTTTAGAAATGATTCCCGGATTCAAAACTACGTGAAATTTATTATCAAGAATAAATTGACTGTTGCTCCACAATTTTTCGTTCAAAGTATTAGCATTCCATGTGAGGAGTTCAACGCGTTTTACTACATGTTATTCATCACGGCCATCATCACATTTTGCATAATTCATACAAACTGATTTTGTATTTGAACCATGAGGTCCATCTTTGGTTCTATGCTATTTGATGTTTGTATTGTGTTCTGGTTGTTTGGCGGTATTGGTTTTGTCGCCTTTTTTGTGATTGCTTTCCCTCCACTCGGAGATGTGATGGAGTCTTTGGCATTTCACGTGTCTTGTATGCGCATGACACTTACCCGAAGAATGTCCAAACTGCTGGCAGTTGGCACATATCAATTGTCCATTTTGAGGCCTTGGCGGTTTTATCTATCAGACGAGATGACATATGGCAGAGTTGTTGTAGGTATGAATTGTTCCTTAAGTAAATCGATTGTTTCAACTGCGATGTGATTGGTGGAAATCACATACCGTCCAATTCCCTACTGTCTATTCAACGCCGCCTCTGTTATCATATTCTTGTCACGGTAGCAATTCACAGGCTGCATGCCCGGCATCATCAGCACGTAAGGCCTAATCATGACCCCTGAAGTCTGCACCAGAGAGACGACACACATTTATTTCTCATGGATCACGAGCGGGTTTTTCAAGCCCGAAATTCAGCAGTGTAGTTTTTGAGGATCCTTTACAGATGAATACGGTCTCATCTGTTCAGACAAATCATTTTGAAAATCTAGTCTTGATTTCACTTTACACCATACCTCATTCATAGCATTGCAAGCGATGTGCATGTTCTCCTGGCTTTTTTTTTGTTGAAGGGTACAGGTGGACATCTTTTCTCAAAAGTCGCCTTGCAAGTTTGACGTTGTGGTGAACGATTCCAAATTGATTATTCTCGAGTTTGCAGCTCAAAATTTTTTTAGAGAGAAATTTTGAAGCATTTACTTTTCAAAATTGCTGATCGTAATTCGATTTTTAGGAAAATTTCATTTATCTTTACTTAGCACTCCATTTCCAATAATTATTAGAGTTGTAGATAGTAATCATAGTGGTAAAAGCTTTGAGCACCTACAAGAACATACAAAATCGAAAAATATCCGATTTGCACTCCTATAAAGACTCCCTATATTCCAGGACTCCCACTTGAATCGCTACGTTAGTATTAGCAGGTTCCATTTCTACAATTACTTGATTTTTCTGAAGCATTTAGATTCCTGTTCTACATTTGTTGGCTTGTGAAACACAGCATACAGTGTCTCTTTGTTGATAATGAATTTAATTGAAAAATGAACAATAAGCCAAATTTATAACCTTAACAAAGGTGAGAAAGATTTAGTCCTGCAAATGTGGGCCTAAGTTTTAATAGAATCGAATATGATCAATAAGTCAAAATATGAAAATTGCGTGTTGTAAACGTTCAACTCACATGAATAATCATCGTGAAGTTTGTACGACCAATGTACTAGCGGAAAGATAGAACGTTCTATCTTTCCGGAAATATTAGGCTTTCTACAGATAGTATCAAATATATTCGTCTTCAGATTGATTCTCAACGAAATTATAGATGCGTAACAAGACGCATAAAGTTTGAAAAGTTCTGTTTGCGAATTTAATTCCTGCAGCAATTCCGTTCTACATGTTTGGTTTGCACAAACTATTATATGCTTGATAGAAGAATTTCAAATAAGCACAAAAGTTAAACAAAAACACGTTTTGCCGGAAAATAAGTTACATGTCCATGTCCTAAAGTTACAAGTCCAGTCGTAAAAAATGGTTCCAGAAATTCTAAAATATGATTACCAGATACGTACTAACGAGTGAACTAACAAGTTCAGCGTAAAGTTTAGTTCAAACCTGGCCTGTACGTCAACCGCATATTTTCATATTAAATCTGTGGTATAAACCATAGAAATACAGAAAATTCGCGCCCTCATTGAAAAAGTCAGAGAAGGGTAGTGAAACTTGATATTTGTTTCGTCTATTTTATCCTTTTCAGCCACATAGGATAAGTGTTAGAAGTGTAACTCAAAATCGTAGAACGTCCCGCGATGCGGCATGCACAATGATCATCGGACGGGATACGGCACATCTTGGACCATCCGCTGTTAGGGCAACAAATATAACGTGTTCATCAGCTGTAATATCATGGCTTCCGGCCAATTCCAATCATCAGCACGTAGTTTGTGTAAATAATGTAGAAGTTCGTACTGTTAAGCCGGGGGTATATCGACATACAATCACCGGACTAGCACCTAGCACACAATATCGCGTAACGGTTAGAGCCAAACACCTTCGTGCACCTGGTCAGGCACCCCCGCCCGGGCCACCGCCCGAAGAAGCGCCAGGAGCATACACCGATTTTCGTACATTAGCTAAAGGACTGCCAGATCCACCGCAAGTAAGTATCGACCCTATTTGCAGATTGTGTTAGCCAGTGCTGTTGGTATTCTAAACAAAACTACTCCTCTCTTGTGAAAATTAGGACATCCAAGTTGAGGCTGGACCTCAAGATGGTACATTACTGGTAACGTGGCAACCTGTAAATAGACCTCCATCATCCGGGCCTGTTACCGGCTACGCTGTCTATGCAGATGGTAAAAAAGTAACGGACGTTGATTCACCAACGGGTGATCATGCGCTCATAGATATAGGTAAATTAGTTGGGCTCAATCCAAGAGCTGTGACTGTTAGAACGAAATCTCGTGATTCACAATCAAGTGATAGTGCGCCGACACCTATACCAAGTAATTATTAAATTTTTCTCAATACTATGCAAAAACAATAAAAAAAACCTAAAGCGAATGAATTTGATGAAGATTTTTGAAAAATTGCTTAGCGACGACATAGCATGCGACTATCTCTTGAAAAATGAATGTTGAATGGATCTTCTTCATCAAATTTGTACCTCTTTCTGATGCCTTGCCCGCTTTCTAACACGACCGAATTTCTCTATTTGCACATGAGTCATGAATGGCATTCGCGCGGGTCGGTGCGGCACTTATAACTACTGACAGATCCTTTTTCACAAATTCAAATAGAGAAGTTCGGTCAGCTTCAACGTTTTTGTTTGACTCGATGTTATGCATTTTATTTGTTGGTGTGTCTTTCTTTTCATTTGGTGTTTCCTTTTAATTTATGGATTCAGCTCTATGTCATGTCTTCTATAATTCTTCTATCCAATAAAACGCTTCTACGGGTCGGATGATGTTACCGGAATGTCCTATCGCTGGAAGATATTTCTATCTCTACTTGAAAACGTTTCGAGTTAATTTTCAAGACGGTCATACTTTTCTGTTGAAAACTCACTTTGCTAGATGAGCAGTAAAATTCTCATTCCTATTTACATGAAATCTTATTTCACAAAAAATAACAACTAAAGAGCCAAATCAATGGCATGACAACAACTTTTTTTTAATACAGACTCTATCTTTCGCAAATACTCGTCAGAGCAATCGGTTAAAAATATCTAGAATCAAAGTATCCTGCGATAAAATTTTATAGCTTATTGTACTTCATGTGAATCTTTACTTCTGTCTCTCTTTCTATCTATCTTCATGTTACTCTTTCTCATTATGTCTGCGTGTTTGCTAGTTTATCTGGATGGAATTTCGTTGTACGTCTTGTACTTCTCCTTAACGTTGTCGGTGTTTACGTGTCAGGATATATGTCACTTTATCTCTTACCTCGGATAACAAGTATAAAATTCCCAAATGCTGCAAAACAAATTAATCGGATTTTTCTTTTCATTTTCACAATTACCTTTCATTTGGATTTATTTCACTGTTATTACTTATTTGAAACGCATTAAAAAATTCAAACCCATTGGCTTTGGATATCCTGAACGTAATATTGAAAATGAATTACCTTATACACAACAAGATGTCGTCCGAAACGCGGCAAGAAATCGGCACAACGTAGCACACGCCACGATACCACAACATATGCGAAGCCAACAGCGTGGTGGACCTCAAATGGCGCCCAACCAAATGCAAAGTTCTTCTCTACAAGGTCAGGGCCAAGTACAAGGTCAAATGCAGGGTCAACAGCAACAAATGCCCGGACAAATGCAGGGTCAAATGCAAGGGCCGATGCAGGGACAGATGCAGGGGCAGATGCAAGGCCAGATGCAAGGTCAAATGCAAGGTCAGATGCAGAATCAGCTGGCAATGGGCTCCCAGCAGCAACCGCAGCAAATAATCGAGCACGAGGAAAACCTCAGCGACAAGGAGGTGTATCCCAGTCAAATGCACCAACAGCAAATGGTGAGTACACTTTTGTTTCTACTAACATTTACAATGCAACAATGCAATAACTAAATTAGCCCAAGGCACTATGCCACCAATAAAACACAAACGATTAATCCACCCTCTGTAAAGCTACGAGTAACAACCGCCTGTGAAATGCACGAGCAATGCTGCCACATGCCTAACTTTTCTTGAAAATAGAATAGTATCATATGAGTGCACACTAATTTAGCATAGATCACCCACTCAATTCAAAAAACAATCGTAAACCCTTCAAAAGAATAAATGGAATAATCATCAAACCATCAATATACAAAAACAGGTGAACAATCAGCCCCGTAACGGCAGTGTGGGGAGCATTCCTGCAATTGAAATAACAAAAGACGGTAGCGGGCAAGCTGAAGATTGTCAATTTGTTGGCGATGATATCGAGTATGCAAGTCTGAACCGTCGCCGCAATACTGTGGCAAACTCCTCCCAGCAGCAACAGCAGCAGCAACAACAACAACAGCAACAACAAGCTCACCAACAGCAACAACAACAGGTCAGAGTGCAAGATCTGTATCTGCATTAAACCGACAATATCTTTACTTTTCTATTCACCCTGTGTATTGATGAAATTGATATGACAAAACCGAAAATGTGTTAAATGTATCCTGCTCTCAACTACTTTTTAGCCCACTCACTCTCACTGATCGTTCATTTTCATTCGATATGAGAGCCTGTAATTCAATTCTTCTCTATTTTATATTCAGCTACTCTCTTTTCTTTCTAGCGCACAATATTCTACTTACTTATTTCTTCACTTACTTTTGTCTTTTGGTCACCTCTTCTTGTTTGATTTTACGCAGGACTAACCAGCAATAACATCATCTTTTAATTTTATAAAACACTCATCATGAACTGAACTGCTTGTGTTTATGCTTGAACCAACAAAATATAAAGGTCCTGCATCTCTTCTACAGCATCTCTAGATTGCTAAACCCAATGTCTAAATTCCATTGAGATTTCAAGGAAGTAGCAAAAGAAGATCATGATTAAGCACTTATTTGAGAAAATCCTCGAATAATTGTCAAATAACATGAAGCTTAAAGGGGCATACCCCAAGATAATTCCAGATGATTTTCATATCTTTAATTCATACAAATTAAAAAATCAAGAAAAAATTATCAAAAAAGGAAGAAAGCAAAAATATTCACGAGACTACAATGACTCCTTAAAAAGTGAACAACCCACTTCAGAAATTTATCGGAAATTTTATTTAAATGAATAAAAAGCATACTTGAGGCCGATTTAAAATGTGACATCTGTCAAAGTGTTTTTAACTCCGTAGATTAATAGTCCTTGCACTAAAAATTTGGCCTACATTGAATCGTTTTAAAATTTTTCCAGTATTGTATATCTATTGTGGTAAACCTAATGATGTCATCGAACTCTCTTCTGCAAAGTCGTTGTTTTTGTTCGATCCTGACTTGAAATTCGTCTTTTCGTCCCGAATTTAATTTGAATTTCACTTAGATCCTATATAATCTAGTTGTAGATTGTCTACGGGAGCTTATCGAAAAACATAAATTGAGATTCAACTATTGACCTACTTTGTTCATCTTCTTCGGCTTAAAAACATCATAAAACCCCAAAGTTGTCCATTCCGCAATTGAAAACACCAGCAAGTCCTGTGCAGTCTATTTTCTCGACAAATCTAACTACCAATCGCTACAAAACCCAATTGAAGCAAACGAAAATAACACTGAAGCACAGCCAGAAGAGTTGATTGTTCACTATAGCTCGTCCCAATGTGCTTCGTTAAGATAGGATGCACTCCATATAGTTCACAATTTGATAAAAACTCGACGACACATCATCGCCTCTATTTCAGATTCACCAGCAATCTACATTCGAAATGATTGGTATGTACTTGGAAGTAATACGCTCTCCGATCCTGTTTAAAAATCTTCCTCCATTGATTTGAACGATCCAGTCGCAAAAATGTTATCGAATGATCTCTCCTTCCCATTTTAGTGTGTAATTGGTTATACTTCTATCATATTTACTTAAAAAAAGGATATTGAAAGTGTACTTTGAAGTTTTTTGACGAACTTTTGAATTTCAATTGTCAGTCATGAAGAATACCTTTCCGATATAAATTAATTTGAAAGAAGATCTTTAGTCCATTTTTCCAGCATTATCGCGGTGCATAATTTGGTCAGTGAAAAGTCAAAGGAATCTTTCTTAACGCTAGTCCAATGGGGAAAAGTATTTTTACAAACTTTGTTAAGCATCTATCCGTCCTTTAACGGAGGGCAAAAATTGTCATGGATGAATAAGATTACTTTGATCCCCAGTGTCGCCATTGTTGTAATCATTTTAGTATTGTAGATCCTAGAAGTAGTACCTAGAAGAGGTACTTTCGGATTGGAGTTTAGCGCTGTTGCCGTGACAGCCGCAATGTCCTCTCTTGTCTGAAATCGCTTTTCTTACAAGATTCTGTTCAGTGTGAAGAACAAACAGTCTGGCGGTGCATGGAACCATATTGGAGAAAGAGGCTGTCAGACAACAACAGCCTTGTTTTTCACCAAACAAATTCCGAAGAATAAGCTGGAAGATTTCCAGCCTTTTAACCACAACTCCGGCATTTTTCACCGGCGAAACATATCACGTAGACGACGGAAGACATTGCTATATTACACTTTGGTGATTGTTTGTCTCTGCCCAATCGGATCCTGACCGTTGGGCACTCATGGCGATGCTCACAATCTGCCAATCTGTCATCATTTAATGTGATATCCATAGAAATAATACCTGTAGTCGTGTAAACCTTAAATCTTCAGAATGGTTTTCATCTAACATTCGCCTAGTTTCTACCAAAATTCAATGCGGTAGTGCTGCTCCAGTCCTGTCCCAATTTCGTTGCTATGAAAAATTAACGAAAAATTAAACACAAAGACTGTTTTTCAGCAACAGATGCCATCAACAGGCTGTAGAAAAATCTTTGGTCCATCATGTTTATTCAAAAAACAATAGGCCCGAAATATTTTCTAAAAGTCCTCATTAGCGGTAGCTGTCTATGAATAATGTTGTTGGATCTTGAGCCATTCGTAATCAGATAATTTGTGCCTATGAAATCTGCAATTCTCTCTACCCCTTCTCTCTCGCTCTCTCTCTCTCTCTGTCTGATGATAATCTTGCGATCTTAGATTTCGATCCTGAAAAAAGCACTTTATCGTGCTCAACTGGCCTTGTGATTCTGATACCGAAACTCCAGGAGACTTAACTGTAATATTTATTTCGTTGTATTCAAGTTTTTGTCCAGCAGGCATCCCTTTACTACCCTTTACTTTACTGATAGGTACCCCCTTACTGATCAAGACCATCCAACCCAGACCGAAACTCCCAATCTACTAATCACTTAACTGAAATGGATCCTTAAGGCGTAAGTTCGAAATTTGACACAAAGCGAGATCTTAGCATGTTGCAACTCATATCCTCAAGGCATGGAAAGCACTATAACCTTGTAACGACCACATACCTCATGTAGCCCTCCTAGACTTTTCGAGTTATGCGAGAAGATAACAATGTTGCTGCGTCGACAATCACTCAACTGTGTGTCCTCTTCATTCTACTCCATTTTAAGTGTTCAATACTTTCCTATATACACATATGATTTGAATCAAGCAAGCCTTAAAACTAAATAAAATATATCCTTATCCAACTTTTGTTTGTTGGCACATTTAATGTTTCATCACAAACATATCTACACAGTGTGTGTTCTGTGTGCATGTGCATCTTTGATTTCGTGTTTAAATGTTTCTTGTTTATTTTATTTATTTATTTGTTTGATTTAACAAAACTACTAAACTTTATCATTCAACGTACTAAGTTTTATTCCGAAAGGAAGTTTTATACTATTTTCTTTTTAACTCAAACTATTTTGAGAGTGCTTTGAAAAAATATTTCGTAATAAGGAGAAGTTCCACATAAGAAACGCGGTTGTTGTGGTATTCAATAAAAAAACGATATAAAAACGAAATTGTCGTGCTAACAACGATTTTAAAGTCCTTCATATATATGGGTATATGTGCTACATACAAAATATACAATTATATGTGTACACTAACTAGTTAATTAGATATAATAATGTACCCCTTATAATATTGAGTGTTATTGACACAGGAAACAATGGCCGTTGCGTTTAACAATTTAAATTGATTGATTTCAATTGATTTTAGGGCTATCAGCCAAATGCTGCACCTAGAAGTATTAGCGATCGAAATCGTCAAACGAATCCTGCGAATCCCAATCAACCTTACTATGGACCCGGTGGGCCACAACAACAAGTGCGAAACCCAAATCAAAGAGGTCAAATGCAACAGCGAGGTCCTTTGACACAACAACAGCAACAACAAAAGAAGCCTCGCTACTTTGTTGCCATGTTCGATTACGATCCTAGTACAATGAGTCCAAATCCTGATGGATGTGAGGAAGAATTGCCCTTCCAAGAGGGCGATACGATCAAAGTGAGTAATGATGTTGCCCTTAGAGATAACTGACTTAGAAAATTTGGTTTTAGGTTTATGGTGACAAGGATCCGGACGGGTTCTATTGGGGCGAACTGCGTGGTAGAAGAGGTTATGTGCCTCATAATATGGTGACAGAGATCGATGAAACTGGTGCTCAAGGTGGTCCAAGTGGAACTACACAACAAAGCGTGCGCGGACTAAGTCGAGATCGATGGGGAGATATTTATGCAAATATGCCTGTGAAACGAATGATAGCACTTTACGATTACGATCCACAAGAATTGAGCCCAAATGTTGACGCTGAGGTAATTTATTTACTATTTAAGAAAATATCCTTCCAATTTATGTAAGAAAAAACGATGGGTATCCATTGAATTCACAACTTCGCTAAAGCTACAAACATGAAATCGATTTCCGTTCCAATATTATATGTTCCTTTTTGCAAGCAATTATATGCATATTTCCGAAGCAGGAGTCCCCCTATCTTCAGTCACTTATAGATGGCCAAGACCTCTTTCAAATTTATGCTCAGACAATACCACACATTAACCTCTCTTACTTCACGTTAGAGCTCCCAATAGTGGCAGATGATTATTCTTCCAGCAATGTGCCCATTGTAATTTATGTACTGTATGGAAACAGCTGACTCTGCTGAAAAGGATTTTTTCCTTGCCTTCAAATGGTTAAGAATTATGAATTTTCTTTCAATCTATGCTCCATCATTCCCATGATTTTATGTATAGCTAAAATTCAATAATGACCCGTACTTCCTTTCATAACATCCAACAGCAAGTTGAGCTTAGCTTTAAAACGGGCGAAGTGATTCTCGTATACGGTGATATGGATGAAGATGGTTTCTACATGGGCGAATTGGATGGTGTGCGAGGATTGGTGCCATCCAATTTCCTAGCAGAAGCTCCAGAACAATATAATAATCAAATGGGACCAGGTGGACCACAAGCGGCCCAACGTAATCTTAACAATCGTAATCGACCGCAAGGTCCAGGAGCTCGAGGACCTGCCCCACCCACCACTTCATCAATGATGGCTGCAACGATGAATCAGCGTGGACAACCTCGCAAAGGTAAGTTATATTCATATTCGATAACTTGGATCAATTGAAATCTTTAGTTTTACCAATTAATTTGAGATTTCCTTTTTTGTCGAATTGGCATTTGGTAATTTATATATAAATGTGTGTCTGCAGATATTACAACGAAAATTTCATTTAATTTTCATTTGTATCTTTGTGGTTATTTCATTCGACAATATATGTGTATTAAGAACATTTTGTAAATTCAAATAATTTATGGCTTTAATTTCATAAAGGATCAAATGTATGAAAAAAAATTACTATTGAAACATTAGGTAGAAAGGAATGATAAATGTCTAAGTAAAATGTCTGCAGAACAAACATGTAAATATATATAATTTCAAAATTGAATAATTGCAACAGAGTAAACAAGTACAAGTAAATATCTAAAAAAGTTAAAATATAGTACACAATATTATCATTACAAATATTACGGATAGCGATGAAATCACGTTGGTTATTGAATGCACACTAACCAATGAAATTAAAGTGTTTTAAATTACTTTCTTAGTAATCTCAATTACTATGTTAAATTACTATTTTCTAACTTCTAGTCGCAGGACAAATATTGCTTAAGTAGGATACAATAAAGATGAGAACAGTATCTTTTTCTTATAGTCCTTGCTGCATACCCGAAAGTCAAAGATTACTAGCAAATATTAAGGATGAATCACTTAATACATCTAAGATTTGTTTATGTATACATGTTGACCTATAAATAGCTAAAAGGACCCAAGCGTGTAATCGTCATTAATTTTTTGGCTGTTTGGTGTTAAAAAAAGGTCTAAAAGGTCTTTATTCCTTGATTTGCTCTCTTCATGTCCCAAATAATAAATGGGTGGATTTTTGCATTATATAAGATATCTAACTAAATCTTTAGATAAATTTTACTTCTATGAACTGAATCAAACCACAAGTGTGCACCACAGATGCGTTCTAGACATTTAAAATAGTATTTTTAATTATATATGATAACCGTTTGAAGGAAAACTGATTGATTATTTCCAATTTTTCACGTTTTAATTCACGTTTTTGCACGTTTCCGAAATATTTCCAAAATCATATTTTTTTCATCATAAGTTCATGGATTTTAGTGAATTTCATCATTCTGGTGGTTTCTGGTGTTTAAAAAATGCCTGAGGAATCTTCAAAGCATTTTTTTTTTTTTCTGAAATGCAAGATAATCAATTTGAAGTCAAGCCCAAAATTGCCAGAACCAGGTATTAACGAGTCTAACTAATCTTCAATCAGCAATTTAATTTTTTATGTAAGTCAAATTTCACTGAATACTAACAATGTGCAGTCTCCACTTTCATTCATCATCAAATTTTCAGTTCGAATACATATTCAAGGAAAATTCAATTATTTGGTTTTCTGTCAAATTTCATTACCTGCCAATTTCTTTTGCATGCATAATTTTCCATTCGCCC
The DNA here is from genome assembly GCA_954870665.1 of Stratiomys singularior. NCBI lineage: Eukaryota > Metazoa > Arthropoda > Insecta > Diptera > Stratiomyidae > Stratiomys > Stratiomys singularior. The sequence goes on along the minus strand of OX940878.1, from coordinate 156,447,098 downwards.
AACCTGTTCGCTACGATAAATGCTGTCATTGTAAAAATTGAAAATAAACTCAAATAAAATCGTCCCTCACTACATCGGAATGAAGTGCCTGTCAACATTGACGATCTCCAACTGGTAGAGACAGGAACTTGCTATTCCTGACGCTGGAGGCATTAGCTTAACAAGAATGGCAGTAGCTTAACAAGTAGGCCCATGTATAGCTTATCAATATATCGCCAGGGTTCAGAATTGTAGAAAGAATTGGAAGGAACCTCCATATAGGTGTATACAGCATCCTCGGCCGCTATGCTTCGAACTAAGATCCTAGCTTCGAATTAACAACCTAACTGCGGTAGTGCCAACTCAGCAAAAAGGAGCAAGTTTATTTTAACCGGATCTGTCCGCCCTGCAGATGTCTATGCAGCTATACATTCTATCTGGGGTGGAATTAAAGATTGAGGTATCATAACCCATTTGATCACATCTGCTTCCGATGACTCCGCTCATATTTCACGGTCCTATAATTTCCCTTTTAAGTCCTCGTAAATGCTCTCTATAGATTCAATGTCACCACCAAGGAAGGCTAACCAAATTAACTGATACCGTAAAATTGACAAAATTCTGATTCGTTATTCAGGCATTGCTCAGAATAAAATTTTCAGAGTAAAGGATAAAAATAAGAAATAAAACTCAAAATTACTTTTCCTGCTGAATTGACTTCCTTATAACTAAAAGATCTATTTTATCTACCAAATTGTCATAGACACGATAAACATCCTTGGGGCTGACGTACCGTTTTTGCAACAAACACAAAATTCATTTTCAGTCACAATCCGGCCTGAAATCGTTGTGAGCCCAAAATTCGCTTTAATAAACGACTTGACGCCGATCCTCATGCGGCGTGAGCATTTTCGGCACCCACCCTTGACATGACATGATGTTTAAATATAATATATCTTTCCAGCCGCATTTCTTTTAAATCTTAGAGTATAATATTTTCAAGTTTCCCGGCATGTTTTGTTGTAAGATGGCTCTTCATTAGAGACCCAAGATTGTTTGAAGAGGTTATACCATTAGTTTGTTAACTATCCATAAAAAAACGGAGTTGTTTTTAAAACAATCGAGCGAATCTTTAAGGCTTGATGGTGTGACTTAATGATGCGGCGAAAAAATTGATTTGCGTGAACATTCGTAGTACGACATCCAGCTAACAACTAGGAAAACTTAAACTCAGCAAATTTTACCTTTTTTTTCATAAATATTTCACGAACGACTTTACTTGATATCCTTTACGTTATAACTTTCAATGAATGCCTTCCATCGTTCGAAGCAACGTTGGAGGGATTCATCAGTCATCTCCTTCAGAGCTGACTTCACTGCTACAACGGGCTGAAATTTTGTTCATTTTAAAGCAGATTTTACCTCAGAAAACGCAAAGACGTCACACAAAACAGAACCTGGCAAATAAAGAAATTTCTCGATAATTTTCAAGTTAATTTCAATGATTTATTGAGTGAATTGTTTTGTAATACAGAATTATTCACAATTATTCTTGACCTATTACTTAACCTACGGGTTTTGCCTAATGGCTGTACCCAGAGTTTAATACTGACTAGAATTTATTGATTCCTTAAATAAGTTGATGTATTAAAATTCCATCTTAATTACTACACTTACACCCTAAGTGTGGTCTTTAATATTCCATCTCTTTGCTAACATTAACATAATATTATTTTTAATTATAATTCCTTATACTCTAAAACAATTTTTGACTACAATGTTTCTTATTTACTACTTATTGCTAACCGCTGGCTGCCTCCATCGCTCGATTGTCTGCCGCATTGTTGATCGTGATAGTCCCATGCTCCACCATACGTTTCGCCGCTCGCTCGATCAACATCTTGGCATAGAGGTTCATTGGTTCCAAGGCTGCATCCCGGTACAGTTTTCGGTTGGGGTAGTGCCGCCCGTCCTCCTATTTATACATCCCAGTGCAAGCTCGAAGGATTCTGAGGTCCAGTAATCCTATCTAGCTCCATTTGTACGTCGCTGTAGCCTGCCAGATCAGCACTTCATAATAATGTATGCAGTACTACGTGATAAGCGACTTGTACGCTAGTTCCTTCACCCACCCAACCAACACTTGTTGGTTGATGACTGTTTCCTCAAAAGAGGTAAAAGGATATGGTATGCGTATCTAGTTTTCTTCAATACCGCGTCCACGTGAGCACTAAAGTTGTTGTTCCTATCAAAAATTACCCCCAGATACTTAGTTTGCTTCGAGCAGTGCACCACCCGGCGGTTCAGCTTTATTCTGGCGTCACAGATACTCCTCGTGCGACGTGCAGATTTTTGATGTGGATCCTTGAAAATAGTCAGCTCGCTTTTCTTAGGGTTAACCCTAATCCCCCACTTTTCATAATATGAAGTTAACAAATCCAGGTACCTTTGGAGTCTCGTCCTTCCGAAGCGGAGATTGTACTCAGAAGACCACACCAGTAAGTCGTCAGCGAAGAGATTTACCTCGATTTCAGGTTGAAATTCATCCCTGAACCCTGGGATGTCGGATGTAAATATATTGAAGAGAACGGGTCCAAGAATGGGTCCCACAGGGGTCCATTCTTGGACCCGTTCTCTTCAATATATCCGAATTAATGATAAAGGGTTCAGAGCTAGCTCCACCAGACACCGCAATGGAAGTTCGTCCAATTTTCGTAACATTAATCGGAACGCCCAGTTGGATAAGATTGTAGATAAGTTCGTCGATCCAAATCGAATCAAAGGGTTTTTCTACGTCGATGAGACACGCTGCAACGACCTTTTTTTCCATCGTTGAGTGACCACTTTTGTAGCCAAATTGTCTTTCCGGCACAGTTCCTGCCCCTTCAGAGAACAGTGTGATGCTTTGGAGGATTACTCTCTCAAGTAACTTTCCCACATTAGACAAGAGAGATATTGGGCCAGTGTCAACTACGTCTACACTATTGGATTGCTGCGGGATAGCAAATATTTTGGCGCATTTCCATTACTGTATAAAGAAATTTCTAAAACGATAGCCTTAATATATACAGCGATAACACTCTTAGCCGGTGTCTCTAAGACAGAAATAGAAAAAACACAAGTTGATTCATAAGTTTTGATCATTGGGAAAACTATTCTTGTGTTACACAAAAATGAGAGAATGCTTGCAAATCCAAATAAAATTCTTCTTGTGACGGTTGAATACCGTTAGATCGGGAGTTTGTTTGGTATGTTAACACTGGCTAGAAACTGTACTGTAGAACTCATTGGGATTCTACGATTTGCGAAAATTATCTTAAAAAATAAAGCAGAATGATTGGCCGCAGTCTTGGTACGCATAACTTCTACAACGTATTTTCGTTACCTTACACTTTGACGTGGTCATTCGAGCTTTTTTGGCCCTTGGTGATGTTAAGTGGATAGTGGATAAGCGGGCGCTTCTTTTTCGTATCATAAGGAAAAACTCCTATTCATTACCTGTGCTGTAAGGAATCTGAACAAAAAGTTTGATTTTTACTGAAACGTTTGGGTCATTATCAATGACATAGGAAGTGTCTGTAGAAGTTTTTTATGCACACTGACTTTTGCCACATTCTATAGTTTCAAGAATGATTTTTTCGACATTGTCATCCGTTTATGACCTACAGAGAAGATTCTGAAGATCCAATTTCAAGCTTCATGCATGCCTAAAACAAGGATAATGCATTAGGACTAGTATCTCCCAATAATTGCAATTAATTTTTTTGTAAATAACTTGAATTAGGTTGAATAAGGAAAATTAATTATAAATGAGTCATACAACAATTTTCAAACTATGCACATGCATATAATGAAATCATTTTTAGATGCTTACTTGTACTTAATATATTTTAATTAGCTTAATAAACACTATATTTTTTACTTTATATTCTTCAATTCTAAGAATAAACAATTTCAACTAAACACCACCATAAACGTATTTGAACAAAATATAGAATTATTTAATTACAAACAAACAAACAAAACAAGAAAAAAAAATTGCCGCTAAAATTATTAAACAGCACAAGTATCGACAAAACCCAAGAAAAGCTGGAAAAGTTTTTATTTGCTTCGAAACAAATATAATATCCTTAGAACTCAACCAATTTCGTCATACCATCATAATTTCCATCACATTCTGGCATTGATATATATATATATATAAATTAAGGTTGAATGAATTTTGTACAGTGAAAGCTATCAATCTATACATTGAAAATCGATTAAAAAATGTTATCTCAAAGCAAGCAACATTAACCATTAATTACATTTCTTTCAAATGTCTTTGTTTTTAAGTTAATTTCCTTTTACTATTCAAGCGGTACTGCAAAGCTTTGAGCTGCAAACGCATTTATTGTGCACAAATATCATACCAAGCATAAAACACATTCAGGGGCAAATAGGATTTATTACATTCTCACTAAGGATTTTCCTAATGTTAACATTTAAGCAATAAAATTGAACTGCAAATAACTTTCAAACTAAGAAATTTCGAACAAATGTAAGAATTAAAATCGAAGAAAAAAACAGAAATGATAAAATACGAACAATTGAAAATTTTCTTTCCATTGTGAAGCAAATGGAAAAATTTTTCCCTTTTCTTGATTTCGTTTCGTATTTTCTGTTCTGTGCGTTTCATTTCAATTGGTATATATATTGATTGTTTGTACTTTTCGCAATTGTTTTAATTTTGTTCTTAATTTTCTTCAAATGAAAAAAAAAATACTTAAAAATTACCTATCACTATTATTACTCTTATGTATAAAACTTAACGCAAAATTTATCTTTAAGAGATATTTCTAACTAAAAAGAAATAAATATGAAAGCCGGACGCTTTGAGTGTTAAGTGTGCGCACCACTGAAACAGCTCTTTCTATCTTGTCTTTTGTATACTCACTTTTAACGTAAAAGAATAAAGCAGACGCGATAGCAACATGGATGTCGACCCTAATTGCGATAGGCATAATTCATATTGACCCATCTGAATCCTTAACAAACGTGAAAGTCATGCTTTGTACTTAATCTCATTGATAAAAATCAAATGACTTTACAAAAGACTTCCCGACTGTAATTAGTGCTGCCGTCCATGCATTTTGCAGAACGTCTGCTTTTATTTTTACGTAATTTGCTCTGCTGTGGTAAATGTCAAGTCTTCATGTTGTTTGTTGCTAGATGCTCGCCCTACTTCCCCTACACTGTTAAACAACACGGGCCACCCTGCCCCCGATCACCAAACGCAGGTAACTAACTTAACTATCGAAACATTTTCGCATTTCAACGAAAAATTTGTTTTGAATCATTCACAAAATACATTACGAGTTCAATTTTACAAAATATCGTTACATTTCAATTTCGATTTGGATGAATTTCGAATGATAACGCAAAGAAATACAGAAAAAAAATCTAAACATTGTTTTGAAAATAGTCGAATCCGCGTCATAACATAATTAAAGTCAGAAAATATGAACCAGATTAATGTTATTTAATTTTCAAACGAATAAACACACCCACCTGCCCACTTTTTACGTTAGTTTATTATTATCGAATACTATGAACAAAAGATACATTTTTCAGAACAAAATGTACTTTTAACGTTAAACGGAAACATTTACAATTATTAAATGATTACGACGAAACCATGTAATTCAAATGTTTTGTTGTGTACACGTTAAATTTCTTAGGTTTTTCATTTCCTTCGAATCAGTTTATTTGCTCGTTAGAACTTTTCCGTTTTTGTTACTTCATGAATTTGATTTTCATTTCGAATTTAGTTCGAGTTTGATTTCCTATCACCTACGAAAGAAAATATATATATTTCCACAGTAATTCACAGTTTCAATGTTCCTTAGAAATGAGTAGTGGTTTATTCCCGACTAATTACTTAAATTAAATTAACGTTCAAAGTTCTCGATGTTGAAAAGTTGTACATTTTAATAGTTCCATGTTATCGAAAAACAAACAGACCGATCTGAAATCGTCCTTAAAAGCAACCGATCAAACATTGTTAAGCTACATTCCAGTAAACATTTTTGAAAGTTTAAATAGATTTTCCCGCAGCAGAAATTTTCATTAGCAATGCTGTCTTAGCATCCTTAATCATTCTGTTTGAATTTGAAAATGATAAATAAATTGCAACCATCCTGATACGAAAGCACTCATCTAGAATGCAATGCTTGAGGTTTTAAGCTGCTTTTTTTTTTGAATTAGTACGTTACCAAGTTGTTTGTTTGGCTTTATATTGTAGAACACTAGGAACTTTTTACAAAGTCATTTTCATAGAAGCCTGAATCAATACATTGACCATATAGAATTTTCCATTGAAGAAACGAGTCAACCATATCAGGAACGCATAATAAATCATGCACGCAACACTGTTTTATACACTGCATTTTCACACTCTACTTCTTTACAATAAAATCCTTTTTTTCATTGTTCGGGCTCACTCGAACTTCAAATGCATACCTTATATTTTTCATAGTAAAATTTTAGTGAAATTCCTATGCAAAGTGCATGCGTATAACTACGATTTATTCCAGAAGAACTTTTTCCAAGAAGTAAATATCATTGATTGAAATAAGACACTTGACTTCGAACATATCTTGGCGGAAACTGCTGTTTTTCCTTCAAATGAACACCTAATAAGTCAATCCACGTTTGTAATCTTGTCCTCCAGGTATGCTGGTCTCACTTTCAGAGCAAAGCTTCCTCAAGGGATGCCGCTGAGCATTGGCTACCATCCCAAAGGTATCGTCAGTGGTAGCTGTACTGGTAGCACATGACACATAGAAATACTACGCCAAGTATCATCGTCAAAAATAGTGCTTGGACTCGGGACCTGTTGAATAGATGACAAGTGCTCTAGTCCTTCTATTCTAGTTTTCTCAAAAAATTGCAAGTACTACATAAATGTATACATGTTACTCCAGTAATATCATCCATATTATACAAGAAGAGCATTGTATTTTTCAAATACAAAAATTTCAAGTGTCAAAAATGAATTTCGAAAAGGAGCAGCGCATTCCATTTAAGCATGATCTTATATTACTAGAGAAACTTTTTGTTAACTGGATTCAGAATCCATGTTCATATTTGATGTGTTCTTATAACCTCATATACAAAACATAACACACAAGAGTTTCACAGCACAAAATCTCTTATATAAACTGAATATATAGAGGAGTAAGTAAGTCTTCGTATCTAAAACAGTAACATCATCATGACATTATTACTAAACACTACACACATACGCACTACTACCTACGTCTGTATGTAGATGAGATAAAGTTAGACCACAATAAAGTATGCAGAAACAAAAAAGATAATGTTAGACCAGAAACAGACAAATGTTTTAATCTTTTCAAAAGCCAGTTTACCATCCTGGAATTTTAATGCCTAGGCTGGTACGTTTGGTCAGCAGCAATTATTAAATGTCAGGTCAAATGTCAGGACATTATTGATTACTTCCAATTTTGAGATTGTATACTTTCTGCTCAGGTGCACTCTATTTTATTTTCAAGTGAAAACCAGTTGTAAATGCCTGTAAAAAACCAAAAACACGACCCTCCTCATTCACTTCCAATTTTAACAATCCAAAAAATACAAAAACTTTCAAGGGTGAAATGAGAAACGAAAATCCATCATATACCTAATACCTAGATGTGCTGCTCATTTTTTAAAATAAACCACTGCAAACCCTTTCCAATAAAAATTTCAGATTATGCTTATTTTATTTCCAAACGCCTTAAGATCCAGTTGAAGCTTCTAAATGGATACGGACTAACTTAAAGTCAAAATAAAATTCATCCAAATATCACAAAGGCCTAGTGTCTCTGTTTAGTTGTAGGGCTCCAAGAGGGATCATCTGTTCAGGCTAACTCATTGCTTCGTTGACATAAGACCTTAGGGAACAACAGACGACTAATTCAAGCCAATACTAAGTACGACTAAGTGCTTGATGCATTTTACACAATCACCCTGAAAATCCATAATCCATCAACCAATATTAAATGTTATAAACTTGCCTTCCGAACAACCTTTCAGATAGAAAAGTCCTATTATATAATCGCCGAATACATTGAGGTTGATTCGAAATTTCCACAATATTCTGTCCATAAGTGCTACATAATTTTAAATTGAACCAAAACGATAACTACCGATAACATCTGTCTGGTTTTTTTGTTATTCTAATAAGCAAGCTTACATTTAGTCCTGGAAATCATATTCTATTGACATCTTTTGACTGTTTGCCTTGATCTCCCAATTTGCCAAAACTTTCTCCCACACATAGGGAGGTAAATTTTCAACGGTGGGTTGCATTTGAATTCTGGAGTTATTTCAACAAGAAAGCCCTTTAGTGAAAATTTTTGCGTAAAATTCTCCGCATTGTCAATTGAGAAAGCTTGACTTTCTAGAAAAAGAGCAGAACAGAAATATTCGCAATTTCTCTCAGACTCTGGCTAACAATTTCGATACACCCCGCTGTCCCTCAACGTAAAAACAAAACAGCGAGGATACTCCGAACAAAGTGCTGATTTAGCAGAACTCGACCAAAATTGGTAGAGCTTTATTTGAACTGATTCATAATTTTTCAGGATTTAGCGATAACAAGAAAAAGAAAAATTTAGGAAAAAGCGCAATGTAAATAACAATCTACTATTGCTTGCTCTGGAAATAGAGCTCAATTTTCCCATCAAAAGTTCCTAGAGAGTATGCACTGCATTATGCCATACTTAATAATAAACCTAATAGAATACACGTTTGCTTGTAGTGGTCCATAAAGTCTTCATCGCGAATCTTTCTGATCCCTTTTGTAGCTTCAACAATAGAACAAGCTAACCAGGATTACCTTTCCCCCTCATTCTTTCTTATCAACCTGAGGGCCGGCTTCGGTGAAATTAATGTGGTATTCATGCCGAGAGCCACACGTATTTTTCTCCATATTTTCCTCGTGATCACAAGCAGAACGTAAACAATACACTAAAATTTCAATCCATTCAAACACTTGTCACGCGCTGACTTGTGTGACAATCACATCACATTCTACATTTCACAATTTTGACAAGTAGTTTTGACAAGTATCCTGGCGGTTGGGACTTTTTGTCAGAAAAACCACGGATCTCAGATTCTCTCCAACACTACTCGCACGCAGCCATAAAAAATCCCGAACTCCCATACAAAAACTCACGACAGGTCAGCCAACTTTTAAATAAATGTCGGAAAATTTTTGAATAACTTTAAACTTTACATTTGATATACCGTAAAAACAAGAAGAAAAGAGGGAAAAATATTGAACATTTTGTCGGCTTGGTGAAACTTGTATTAGGTAGCATCAAATCAGTTAAATTTAGGTTAGATTAAATTAACTGTTGTGAGTTATACGTAGGTGGAAAGAAATATACAGTCCACATATGAGGTGTTTTTCACAGTTTAAGCCCAGCTCTCTTAAGCCCAGCTCTCTTAAGCCCAGCTGTATACATAGGAGAAACGAAGTAAAGTTTATAATAGACAAAGCTCTATTCTGCCCCATGAAACCTATCTCATGGTACCGTTATGAGACATGGACTCTGGCTTAAACACTCATTTGAAAGTTGGACCCTTCGCCACATTTTATGTAGCCGCAAAAACGTAAAGGACATAGCTAAAAAATATCCTAACCTTCCCAAGAGCAACAAGAATTCTCAACTACATCATCTTCACGTAATTTGTTTAATGCAATCTAAGGATCTTATCAAGTTTGAACGATTGATTGATTGATTGATTCACTGTCGGGAATGGTGCACGTCAACCCTTACAGGTTTATTGTGCCCCCGTTTCCGGTGCTCCTAGAGCGCTGCAAGCAGATCCTTGTGTCTGAGAAAGTTAATGATCTGCTTCGGCCTTAGGCGTCCCAATTCTTCCTCGACAAAGACGCAGCTTCCTAAACTGTCTCTTCTCCTGCGGGACAGTGCGTCGCAGTGTGCCAGCAAATGCACTGGTGTCTCCTCTGCAAGATTGCAAAATCTGCTCTCATCATTCGCTGTCAAGCCCATCCTTTTCAGATGCCCTCCAAGTGTGCAGTGCCCCTTGATGATCCCAGCCAGCTTTCCACTTAGCTTTCTTTTATTCATTTCGATGCACGCTCGAAACTTCTTCTCGTCATAAACGTCGAGGAACAGCCTTCACATTCGAAGCCCTGCAAGTTCATTCCAATTTGAACGATTGTCAAGGATGTCAATAAATTTATTTTCTCCTGATAAGACATAAAGTTAATTTTTCAATTTCCAAAATCTATGAACGTCCATGAAGTGACAAACGAGATTTTCAGTTGGAAAAAACAGAACACGTTCAATATTTTAATCCGTGATTCTGTTCGAATATGTCTATCCGAAACTGATTGAGGTTGATCAATGGTCTAAGAAGACACAGACGGTCTTCAGACAGCGAACAACCACTCTAAATCTACGCCTCTAAGACAAACGTATGGTATTCTCCACTTCACTGTTTCATGACGATACAAAAGATGAAAATTCAACAATGTCCTTCGTGTCCCTTTATCATATGTTGCTTTCAAAAATTGCGGTTTTTTGAACCATTCTGTGTCTATGATACTTTGTGTGTCATGTATGTTTTCATAGTTACTATGTAACCATCAAAAATTGTTTAACCTGAATTCCCTCGCATGAGGGAAGCATTTCCCTTGCTATAACTACGAAAAAGGATGCTCGACACATGCAACACACAGTTTTCGAATATTGGCGTAGGTTGACAAATGGCCTCTTCGTTTTTAATTTATAGGCTTACAAGCGTTCTGATTATCATATTTTACATTAAAAACATTTCGCATTCACACGATTCAAGTTTAAATTTAATAAAAAATTTGATCAGCATCACATTTAAATATTATTTACAGTATTTTGCTTTTCAATTACATCATTTCGAAACACATAGTTTTTCCCGAAATCAAAACAACTGTTTGACAAAATTTCAACGTTTTCTTACGATGAAAATGAAGACATTAGATTTTGGGCAGGGACGTAGTTCAATGCATCAAAGGTGTCTAGAACGATTTTCTTGCAAAATATGTTGATTTCTATAGCGAACTATGAAGAAAAGTAATGAAGTATTTCGATTTCAATTTCGATTGATAAATAATTAGACATATTTTGCAAAAAGGTCACAACATTCTCCAAATGTAGTTGAAAGTAGATTGCATTTTGCATTTCGTAGCGTGAAAGTTTCATGTAATTTACTGATTCGTTCAAATATTTTTTGTTTTTTACATAAATTTGCATATGCTTTAGAACAAGGCGATTTTTAAATGAATGTTTGCAATGAATAACCTAGAAGGAAAAACTGCGCAAAAAAATGGAATAGATATTGCAACAGCTCCATCAAAATTGAGTTTGCATGCATCTGAATGAGTATCTCTGTTTATTTCTTTACTAACACTCCTCTGTCTGTATTGTAAAAATTAAATTTCATGCAATATCTCGTTACATCTATCCGTTTCTTTAGTGAATAAAAAAAACAACTTAAATTGGTTTTCTTTTCGCTCTTTTTTATTCCTTTTTCTCTATTCGCTATTAGTTAGTGTAGCTACGAAAGATGTTTTGTATATTAAACTGTACAGTTAAAAGTTCGAAAAGAAAAATACAGACATCTGAAGTTTAGTGAAAAGTTACCAATCGGAATTTGAACAATAAATAAACAATCCTATGATCCAACACGATTAAACGATATTTTTTCACTGAACTTTCGATTGTCAAAACATTTTGTAATCCAAAAACACTCATTGGCTTGCCACAAAATTTTTACTTAAAATATTTCCGAGAAAACAAATCAAACTGATTCTCAGAGAATAAATAGCTGAAAAAAATATACATTACTATACAAAATTACCAATACGCTATTTTTAATTCACCCTCTGAAAACATGAATGTATTTCAATTCGACTTCATCAACATTTATGTTACATCCTTTTTCCTGATTTATTTCATTGTCATTTAGGTTCTCATGGTTGCCAAGTAAAACTCGTTATGTAATTTATGTTCAAGTACACATTTTTGGTTAGTTCCACTGAAAAAACATATTACAACCATCTTCATAATTTCGACTCTTATTCATTTTCGTTCGTACTTTGTTCACCACTTTATTCATTTTTTTAAGTAACATTATTAAAGTAAACAATGCAGTCGGTTAATTTTGATAACGATCATTTTTCATAATTTAGAGTAATAAAAGTTGTAAAAATGAATATGCAAGATACAATCCGTAATTCAAGTACGAAATTTCATGTTTCTCTTTAAAAAAAAAGGGTACGATTAGGTTCAATGTGTTGAATTTTAATGAACAGAATGACCAAAAAGTATCCAGAAAAAATAAAATTTTCAAAAATCGTCTTCAACACGCGTAAACGACCTTAATAAGACCCTTAAGTGGACATTTTTTAAGCAAGGCTCTTTGCAAATTTTAGCGTTTAAAAAAAATTGCAAACGGCATTGTGCCCGAATATAAAGTTATAATAATATAAAGTAATTTTCTGCCTACGATTATTAAAATACCACACATTTATTCTGCCTAACTGAAAACCGAGCCAATGCTGAAAGACAGTGTTAACCAATGAATCTAATCGAATTTGATACGTTCCTGCATAAAAAGCATCTTCATTTTTATAATAGTTCTAGAATACCTTGAGTGGGTTGGTGGGTTATTTAGACTAACAAATCGCTGTGCGAATTTTTAGGGGATGCAGGGGAAAGGCGGGATGATCGGTCGCGGGATCGGGATAGGTGGTAATATGGGAATGCAACAGCAGCAGCAGCACCAGCAGCAGCAACAACAACAGCAACAGCAACAGCAACAGCTTACACAACAGCATACCCAGCCCGGAATGATGCAACAAGGACCAATGCAATCAGGAATTATGCAACAAGGAATGCAACAACAACCTCTTTTACAGCAACAAACACAACAGCAGCCACCACCAACGACCACACAATCGTCGGGTGGTCTTCTATCCGGTGCAACTAGTCTTCTTTCAGGTGCAACCCAAGCCGCCTCAAGCGGGCTGTTTGGTACTAAGCAACCGCCAAAAGGTGTGCCTCAAGTTGTCCCCCAACCAGGACTGCAACCGATGAATCAGCAACAGCAACAACAACCCTCGATGCTGGGTGGTGGCCTGTTTGGCGGTGGGCAACAGCAGCAACAGCAGCAGCAACAAAATCAACAGCAACCTGGACAAGGACCTAATTTAATGCAGAAAATTAATGAAATGACAGCACCCGGTGGTGATATTCTATCGAAAGGCAAAGAATTAATATTTATGAAATTCGGCCTAGGTGGCAAATAACCCTGGCCACGTAGCCCACCAATAAATTTATTATTACTGAATCTTACAATAAACATTACAAACAAAACTATCAGCAAGTCGTTTAACGTAATTTGTTATTATAAATTCCATAACGCTAATGAAACAATAATAGTAAGATAATTTCTAATTAATAAATTATAAATATTGTAAATGATATCGTTAATTTATTTTTGTTACGCACATATTTTCTGCTGTTGGCGTTGCCCAATTCTAATATTAAAGAAAATAAAACTTTCCTCGTACTAATGTTTAAAAGATGATATAAATGAAGATGAAAAAAAAAATATACACGTATCTCTAGCACAAGGAACCATTCCCTCGTTCAAATAAAATAATAAAAACAAAAAAAAATGAAAACAACAACAAGCAAGAAAAAAATTAAGAGCGAATAAAAGAGCTAATACAACATTAAGTGTATTGACAACTGAAAATTCATCCTTGAAACAATACAATAGTTAATAAATTAAATATTATCACAGCCATTACAAGAAATTTAACACAAAAACTCATTCATACATATATATACACGCATGGTTATACAAAAACGACAAAAAAAGGCAAAACAAAGTAATACGTTATCATTATGCAATTGTTAACAGTTACCAAACAAAAACAAAAATTGAAACAATAATATTATAAATTAATGAAATCGAAAACAAATTTAAAAGTATAAAAATTCGATCAGCAAACAAGTACTGTGTTTAGAATAAATACAAAATACAAAAGGTACGAGTAAAAAATGTAGTTAAATCATAAAATGAAAATTCAATTGAGATAATTAACTAAGAAACAATAACAAATGAGAAATACTAAACACATAATCAAAAATAATTTAACACAACATCAACAACAACATCACAAAGCAAACCAGAACAAACTAACAACAAACAAAACAAGTAAATTAAATTATACAAATGTTTGAATTAAATAATAATAACTATTACAAATACATGTTGGATGTATACACGATTCCTTCTTTCTATTTGACTAGCATTTATTTACAACTTTGAACCATTCGCAAGTAAAACAACAACAAAAACAACAAACATCAATTTTTTTCGAACCGCTACCAATCAAATAACTTATAGCAAGTTATTCAGCAAATCAATTTAATCTTTACACTCTCGATATCACTCATTCTCTTACAAAATAAACACACATTTACACACATCACACATACACTTGGGCATACACTTTACAATTCACATACGATAAATTTTCCAGCAACATAGACACATACATACATAGACACTTTTAATTTGAATCAGAAAACAAAAAACAAAAGAAAAAATTAAAACTTCATATACACTGTTGTAAATATCTATCAATGTAGGCTACAACCAATTGTTGTAATTTAACAAGACATTAAAAAAAGGTGAAAGGTGAAAAACTTATTATTAATTAACAATTGAAATAAATTAGAAATTTAACGCCAACCGAAATGTTGTTGGTGGAAAATTCCTCTGTATAAATGAAAATAAACTAACCTATGCGACTGTATTTTAGATGAATTAATTGGAAGTATCTTTAATGCAACTTTTGTTTAACAATAATGACTAACGCAAATATCATTACACAAAAGCAAAACGTTAATGCAACATGACCAAGATTTCTTCAATGCTTGTGTTAAGAATGCTTTTTTTTTTCTTGATCGGATGCCAAAAATGGAAAACTTACACATAAAATTGTCTCATGAGTCCCACGATGATTTCTGCTTGATCCCGTAAATCTTCCTTTGTATTTAACCAAAGTCTGACTCCAATAGCATTTATTTCAGCATTGGAAACATTTCAGACTGTGAAGACTGTCGAGAGAAAGTATGCAGGTAAGGATTATTGCAAGGATATACATAATATTAGCGCTCTCAATGATGTAATTGCTTTCATCTCCCCAAAATATCTTTCCCCTCTTTCGATTTTGTACTGTTCCTATGTTAGGTTAATATTTGTGTACCTTTTGTTATTTTATCAATCAAAAATGAAAAAAAGGAAATCATACAAAATTAATGGCTCTTTCAGTACTAGCCTACCATTGACGCAACCACGAAAATTTCGGTGAATAGTTGTCGCGGCAACGACAATCATTTAATAGTTATCAAATAAAATTAGTGTTAATGCCAGTGTACCTATGCTGCATATGGTTTGGTAGCATTTCAACTAGCAGATATTTCATCCGCGAACCTCAATATGAGTTCAGTCCATAATTCTTTATTGATAAATACTTCGTACCTTTAATATCCTGCTTGAATTTGGGAGCCAACACTGTAGTCATTTGGCAGTTTGCAGTATAGTTTTTTCAAACGTTTTTCCGAAGGTGACTTTTATAGAAAATTTATAAAGCTGAGCAAGCCTTTCACTTGTTACGTTTCAAATATTTTATTGTTCGTTGTTGATATAAACAAAGATTAAGGATTAAGCTTCAGTATATTGCCATAACTGAGTGTACCTACTGATAAACAAAGTTTATCATATTATTATTATCTTGATTTCTTGATTAAATTTTTAAATTTTAAAATTTCAAATATCCATTTATTATCCCGGCCGTTCAAATTCAATAATTTATTGATACTTCTTCTAAGGATACGGATAAAAGCTGACGTACGGCTGGTTCTACACATAATTACTTATAATTTTGGCTTTTGGTTTGTAGATTATGTAACCGGATTTGCTCCTCGTTAACCTTTAAAGTTTTATTATCCTGCTTTTTTCATAGCGTACAAACAGCACTTCAAATACGATAATCCTTCTGAGGAAGTCAATAAGCCAATTGAGCTTCATGCATTTCAATGTCTAATTAAAGCAGGAGGCGGCTTCCCCAAATCTAGTATTTTCTAGCAGGTGGTGGTCTTCTTCTCTACTCTTTACTCTACATATATTGCTCCGCAATATGTTACAGATACAGCAATGCCTGAGTTATGAAATTGCAGCTCCTCCATTTGCCGTTCATTTTCAAGACATTTTCGAGACTTCTTTCCGTGATAGATGTCAAGTAGAGCTTCGATGTTTGAAGCTATGGAAGACTTCCTCAGACCCCATTGTATTCTCTACGCTCAGCTTCAATTGCATTTCAATTGCACTAAAAGGATTAGGATTCATGAATTTTTTTGAAACTTTATTTCTCGGTAATTGGTCAACTTGATCGTTCCCTCAATTCGTACATGGGCTAGAACCCAGTAAAGAATAATCCTATTGACAAGGCTTTTAGCTTAATTCTAACTTATTTTCTAATTAATGACATGTACGGTTTCCTTAAATTTTTGGAACCATTTTAATACATGAAATACGATAAAAATCAAATTCCACACATTTAAAATGTATATCAGCTTAATCCATGGCCTGGGTTAGTTAAAGTTAAGAAGTATTACGGGTCCTGTGACGGAATTAAGTGTCTCAACATACCTGTAAGGGCATATTCAATAGTTGCACAAAATTGTACAATTGCAGACTGTAGCGTCATGGATTAATATTATTATTGCTACTATTTATTCTACGTATTTATGCTATCAGAATTATCTAAATTTAATTTTGGTCAGTATATAATTGCAGTAAATAATTGGTGGCTCAAACTAGGCAGAAATAGGTATAAGGCTCTGTCTAAAACTTGACCACAAATTATTAATCTACTCTATTTTTCCTTGAGGTCTTGGTTTAACATGGACTTCAATACATATTGAATTTTTCGAAGCTACTTTTATTTATTCAGAATATTTATACCTCACTGTTGAGATTATCTTAACATTTCTTGATTCTCTGGACAGTCCTCAGAACTTTAAACAATAGAAAATCATTCAGAAATAAATAAACCCTCTAAAATATGACTAGTACTTACTTCAAATCTTACACTACTATTCAAAATAATTTTCTCGTCAAGCGTGGTACTGACCGCAAGCTTTTTCTCGCATTACAGTATAAGCGAGCGTACATTGCCATGCCGGTAATGAAATCGTTTCAATATAGTCCAATCTGATCCTAGAAACATAGTGCCTAGGTGGAAATCATAACACCATGGATAAACCATACGTGTCCTTTACTACACATTCCAACTAATTTCTAGCTTATTCTGCATCTCTAAGATATCAGAAAAGGTAATAATTAGATTGAAAAAAAGGAGGATAAAAAAGTGGACAACATTTCAACGAAAGTTACCTTAAACCTTAAAAAGGCTTACAACGGTACTCGCTTAAGATTCACAGAATCATAAAATCTTTAACAACATTGACATTATTATCCTTATTTTATTATATTTATTCTGTTATTCATTCTACTACACAGCTTAGGCGTAACATGTGCTTGGTCAAATATTTCAATTCTTCTTCTCTTTTTATTCTTATTATTCTATAATTCTTCTCTTTTAAACTGGATTATACACGATTTATGTAATCCATCTCGAATTTGTTAAAGGACTGAACCCTTATGAAAGTTTATTCCATTTAAGTTAAACCTAGGTAAACTTTAAATATCATTAAAATCATGAAATAATAATAATTTGAAAGTAACTGATATTATGAAGAAATCAATCATCATGTCATTGCCGACCTGAACTTCCCTATATTGAAATTCCTTAATAAGAGTTTGTTAGTGTTTGCTGCGCTGCTCGATATACTTTCTATATACCATGTTCGCTGGGCTGTCCTTTTGAATAGTATACACTACAACTTCTGGATTTTATACTACAGATTTATAAAATAATTCTTAAAAGTGTCCTTCGAATTTTCTCGAAAGTATGAACAACTGAAACATTTTAAGGACCTCTTTTGGAAGTACAAGAAGAACTACGAGCGAACTTGCTGCATTCATTTTTATCGTTACTATTTCATTCCCTAGTAAATTCCATAGGCTTTCAGGATTTAGAGCAGATAATGCAAGGATAGTGACAGTAAACTTGTCATCGTTCAACAAGATTTTCTCATGGAAATGTGGGTTTACGCGCCATCGGCCAAAAGCATTTTCAAAATCACTTATCAATGAACTCCTTCTACCTAATTTGAGTTTCTACGCTAGACTTAGGCTTCAATTTATGATAGACATCTAAGAATTCTATTACCATGTATAACGATGTCTGGGTCTTCCTAAGCCTACTAAGTTTGGCAGCTTATTATATTGTTTCGGCAGTGACATTTTTCGTGGAGCTAGATTGGAGCTGGACTCAACGCTTTTGCTCCAAGACCATCTGTGGGTGTATCATTTAGTATGTGAAATACTCCTATTCCAGATATCAAGTTCACTTTTTGACCTTTTATCGTAATCTACCATTTCTACTTTATCCCTTTTATTTATATATACTTCATTTTTATTATATTATGTTTATTTATAAAAACTTTCTCTTAAACTTATCTTTCAAATATCGTTTTTTTTTTGGTTTTTCGTAACAGATTGCCTGCAGTTTATAAAGTTAGGCACTAGATCTGTTGGTATAATTAACAATGAAAAAATAAAACTTAAAAAAATTAATAAATAAAAATAATCTGATATAATTTGTTTCAAGGATCTTGCTGTCTAACCTGATCCAATTGACCGAATTCTGTTAGTACATACTAACAAAATTTGGTCAATTGGTAAATTGTTGAATATTTGTTAAAGTTAAAGTTTTAAGAACTTTTTGAGTATTCCCGGGTCTGTTATCTGAAGGCTGTTAGCAAAAGGGACTTCAGAAGTTCATGATTCTACCAGTACAAACTTTTACTTTTATTGTGAAATGACGTTATGAACAACTCAACACCAGTGAACTGTTGCGATCTATTGAAATGTTTTTAATAATTTTTTTTGTTGCCTACTAAGTTAGTCTTAACCATTTGGCTTCTTTTAGGCCTGGCCTTCCTTTCCTTCCTAAGGACACGTTTCAGATCTCTAGATTCTACTTATATAATAAAAAATAAATTTCTAGACTGTCCTAGTATTTCAAACTTCGCGTACCAACGGTTTTGAAAATCAATGACGTTATAGCTTTTGTTTTGCTCCTGTTTGCATTATGCACCCATTATGTTTATTCTTCTAAGAAAACCAACCATATGGTTTGGTTAAAATGCTGGAATTTTTTTCTGACTAAGAAGGTACTCTCAAGCTTTGCGTGCTCCTACGGAATGATGCTACGGATGTATTTCCCCCTCATGTGTTTCTTCTTCAAATATGGAGAACCTACGTTCGCTTTCAAGTCCATCTTTTCGATATGTCTTCTCAGTAGGCAATACCTTATAAACATCCCAGTAAGAATTGTTAACTAAGAAGACCAAGACATAAACTGGACTATCGCCTTACTTCGAGCTCGGGGCTTTTCTAGTCGGATAACGTCTACGAGATCCCTTTTGGATCTACTTTTCAGCAGTGGAAGATGGAGGGAATAAGATATAAAAGTGATAGATCTTCTCTTTTGCGCTGACATGGCGATCGAAGATGCCTTTCATTTTTTGTAGAACCCTTTTTTTCATAAGTTAGCTGAAGCTCATCTTTTGCTTTACAGATGAGAGACATATTAAGATAAAAGAAAAGATATTTCATATTTCATAGTCAACGTACGCAAGGAATCGTACTTCAAGCGTCCGTAGTCCTTCGGTTTTTATCTTTTAATTTCTATCATTGGTTTTTCATGCTCCAGAATAAGGCAAATAAATTCCTATGTTGAAGTCTTTCTAGTTTCAGCTTTCAAATAGACTAATTACACCTTTTACTTTAGATTTATAATTTATAGATTTTTAGAATTTAGATTTATTATTTATAAATATAAAATAATAAAATCAAACGATTACCTGCTTTCAATTGACTTAAATATTTGGAAAACAAAAGGATTTTTAATCGTTCTTTTAGTACGAAACTCTGAATATGAAAAGAAAACGCGTTTCTTATTAAAGAATAAGAATGAATTCAGTTTCACGTGAAAAAAAAAACAATAAAATTAATACATTTTTAAATTTAAATTTTTAACTTGTAATCTTTGTTTGTAATGTCTCCCATAATACAAATATAACAATAAAATATGAAATGAGACAAAATTTTCGTGTTCTGAAAATTATAAATACGGAAGAATACCTAAACATTAGAATAGCAATATTGAGTAAAGAAGAAAAATAGCTCTCATATCCTTGCATTAAAAGAATTTTTGTGTTGATACCTGATGAACATTGAAATTTTTTACCAGCCTCCCTGAAAGATCCGTTTTATATGTGTACGTGAGACAATAAATCGAAGAGCATTCTACCAGCACAAATAAAGTATTCTTAACACAAAAGACCGTCATCTCATTCAATTTTAATTATGACCGCTAACAAGGAAAATAATTTAATTTATTAATTAAATCCACGAACGACCCCGACAGGCAATCGTGACTTTCCGTACCTCTCATTACCTTTCAACGCTTCTTTCGTCTGGAAAGCAAAATAAAACAAAAGAAAAACGTTACCCCATTAAAATAGCAAAAATGAAACGTATTTGACCAATATATAATTGAAAATGCAAGCATGGAGTCAAAATAAAAAATCATTAATCTATAAAAATTTGTTGGAAAGTTATAGGCACAGAAATGACATGTATATGCGAAGAATATTTAAGAGATAAAAATCAGACAAACATTAAAATAGCGTTAGCCAGCAGCTCTGTGAAAGATTTCTTTACTTTTGATTAATAAATTTCTCATATAGTGATGGCACATGTAAATGATTTATATACATACATAAATAGTAAATTCCATGAAGTGACTCTGTATAGGACAAAAAAAAATAAAACAAAGCGTGTAAGACATGAAAATGCAATTTAGAAAGATATAACAAATTGGTAAGTAATAAAAGAATGTATTGTTATTATTTTATGATAATAATTAAAGGGCGGACATATCAAATCAAAGAACCGCACTTAGGTGTTATTTCAAATTTTTGTTTTCTTTGTACGTTAATTTCATGGTGATGAAATGAAATGAGATAATCTAGTTAAATCTTTATATGATAAACTAAACAAACATTAAGTATATCAAAGATGAAGAAAAATTATAAAGTGAAAAATTTAATGCTATCGCAAACGTTATTACATGAATGGAAAAGAGATTTACAATGCAAATTACAAATGAATAGATACTGTTCACTGTGAAAACAAAGAAAAGAAAAAAAATATGCAAACCGCGCTTTTTCTCCTTAGCTTATTTCAATATAATATCTGCGCAAAGAAAGCTTTAACTAAACATAATTCAAATGAACTTCAAAACTTTAAAACAACAACCAACATTTATTAACAAAAAAAAAGCAACAACTATTAATAAATTATGTCCTCAAACACAGCTTAGATAATTTTTTTTTTATAAATCAAAATTAATTATTCGATCTATTCGTCTAAAACCTACACCAATGAATTCTTGCAAAAAAAAATAAATGCTTTTTTCGAAATAATTTTCCCTCCTGGTTAGACCATTTTACCATAATGCTTCGACTTTTACTTGAAGCCTCAACGTCTTAGAGGTAAATCGTTTGGAATAAATGTGAAAAAATTCTATGAGATATCTTAAAATCTAAATATCAACAAACATGGTTTATCGTCCTGTTTTATTAGTTTTGTTTTCTCCTTTAGTTAAGGAAGATTAGTATAATCAAGTTAGATAATGATGAAGTATGAAAGATAAGATTGAAGCACATTTGACGGATGTGACGGAAAACGTTTATATTATAATTATACATCTCATTCTAAAGTAAACATTTGCTATTTCATGTTGAATGGCAGTTTCACATGCTTGTTAAGTTACTCTGAATGAAAAGTCTGAATAACAAATGTTTTATCTGGCATTGGTCAAAGTAGCGTTATAAAATTCTAGTGAAAATTACAAAACAAACGCATATACACTATATTTGAAAAAAAAAAAAACATGAACATTTTGTTAATAACATTACTCTGATCGAGCGAGAATCATGCATAACATACGAACAAATCAACCCCTAATAAGCCTCCTTGAAACTTATCAAAAAGCTACTTCTTAAATCGCATTCACGTCAACAATCACGGCCTGCGTGCCATATCGAAAAGCAACCACATAAGAAACAAATCAGCCAATCAACCAACCGCCTTTTTGAATTCAAATCTTTTTCTTCTCATCATTTACCACCAATTTAAAAGTAACAGCTTAGAAACGTAATCTACTACTACTACTACTATTACGAAGCGTATCCGTTTGACATCTACTCGTACGAAATTCATTGTTTTCAGTAACAACAAGGATGTCGCTTCCAATAAGTATCACATAATTAACATCCAATGGTTATTTATACGAAATATTTCAAAAGAAAAAAAAGAAAAAACACTTACAAAATGTATTTATGACTTTCTAATCGAATCTAAAGTATTGTACGTTAAGATATAAGTTCAGGCTATCGCCGTTCAGCAATATTCGTTGATTCCTTTCTTTCTTACATCTATAAATTACCTATATATATACATAGAGGAAGTGAAACAATTTTTACAACTACTGTTTGTTAAAAGTTTCTTCTTAAATACAAAAAAAACCAACAAAAGAATGCGATTCAGGAAATTGTGTGATTGTTATTAAATGTACAGCACCAAAAAAAAACAATAATAAAAACATTATAAAAAAGAAAAGGCAAAAATAGGAGAATATGGCTATTAATTATTACGAAAATGAGAACATACAATATGTAAATTATAATAAAAAAATATTTCTCTCTCAAAACAATTGTGTATTCATTTGCTGCTTTAGTTTAAGCGTTGTAGCCCCTTACCATTGAATTTCCATCACGTTAATTCTTCGTCATTTTCTTCCACAGAGAAAAACAAATTTTCAACATTATTGTTTTTTATATCATGCATAGGGTACTGGTTTATTTTCAACAAATAATTGGTAATTTGAACCCCTTTCCTGCAACAGTAGCTGGGTTTCTTCCAGGCATACTCCGAAAACATGTTCGCATCATAACTTCGATGGTCCTTTCTTTCTATCTGTACTCTGTTTTTTTGCAAACATTGTGGCTGCAATCCAAAAGAGCCGCGGTATTTTTCCCGATAAATCTAATCAGTGATTCATATGTTTCATGAAAAACGTCGTTTCTATCAAAATCAGTTAGTCTTTTACTATATCTTATTTCCAAAACATTCCAACTGCACAGGTCTGCGAATTTCAACTCTTATTTCCTCCTTTTGGATTCGAATGCTGACCTTGGGGTATTTTGGTGGCCACAGTACGAAAATGTACTTGGGTTTTTCCTACTACCCTCAGTTTTTTTGAAAATTCTTTGTGTGAATTCGCGAAAAAAGCCAACATTACTAAGAATTTTTTTATGACAATAAAAAAATAACTACATGACTATAAAAGATTAAAAATACATCTAAGCGACAATAATATGTAAATTAAAGATATTAAATACTTTTGTGATATCTCGCTTTTCTCCGCAGAACATCTACACCGTAACAATTTCGTTTCAAACTCCGACTTGGATCTTGCAACGGCCAAAAATTGGGTGCCATTAATCTTTAATTACACTTTGCCTGATATTGAATTTGATCTGTTCTGGTGATATCTTTCGCCATGCTCTTCACTTACAGCTCCCAAGTTATCAGGAAAGTAGTCCTAATGCGAATTAAGGAAGTGAAGTTTAATGCTCATTAAATATCCAATTCTTCAAAATTTCCTCACCATTTTGACGTTTATGATTTAATAGCTAGTGAAAAACACATTTTCTTTTTAAACCATAGAATTATTTATTTTATACATATATCGATATTTCGAAAGCCAGTTGCTTCCTTCCTCAGTGCTAACTGATTCATAACTTAGAAAACCAATCCTATATATATATGCCTATCCTAATTAAACTTAATTATCCCCTAATTAACAAAAGGAACCATTAACAAACCGGCCATTGTAAACTATTTTTATTGGCAGTATACCTCTATCTAACTTATTTAGCCGAAAGGCTTAATCCCTCATAAGGTTATTTTCATTATTTTTGTGTGAATTTGAAGAGAGATGAATAGGCGTTACCTTGGTCTTGATTCATCCTGTTGATTTTGGGTATTTTGAATATCTCCAGGCTTTCGATAACGTCTAATTTTTGGTACTGTCTTACCTGTTTGATCACTTTTAGATCCTCCGTCCTGATCTTGTGTCCCGTTTCCACAACATGTTTTGCCACCGTTGATTTGATTTCCTGTGTGCTTCGTTCTCTGCTTCCCTAAGGTGCTCCTTGCAGCGTATGATGGCTAGACGTCGAGTTTGTCCTACGTAACATTTGTTGCAATCGGGGCAGGAGATTTTGTACACCCCACTTTGTTCTTCTAGGCGAAGTGGATCCTTGACTGACTTGACACGGCTTTTTATTTGGAGTTTTCTGCTCGTGGGTATTAACTCTATGCCTGTTGTACTCATTAGTTTTTTGAGTGCTCCTGTTGCTGGAATGTGTCTGATCGCCGCTCTTCTTGTATTTTCGGCTTGTGTATTTTTCCCGAACAGTGTCGGCAAGCAACAAGATTGGACTTGGAGAAAAGAAGTGCGAGCGTTAATGAAATTGACGGAGTTATGCATGCAGGAAAATTATTTTATGTTTCGGGGAAGATATTTCAAAGGCACAGGCGGGGTCGCAATGGGGAATGCCCCCCACCCCCAACTTATCAGCGAGGTGTTTATGTGCAATTTGGAAATGACGCTGGAAGACTTAGGTATGTTACCTCGGTTTTGGATCCGTTACGTGGATTATGTGTTGACAATTGTGGAAAAAGACAACCTCGGAGAGACGCTTCGGCATTTAAACTCAATACATAAAAACGATTTCTAGGCCTTTCCAATTTTATTCCAATCAAGTTTTCATTGAAAGCTTTATCTTTCATCAATTTTCTTATGTCTGTGCCGAAGTAACACCTTCTTTCAGTTTATCTTCAGAGAAAAATGAACAATTTAGTATAGAAATGAAAAAGTTATTCTTCTTTGTTAAGCGCCATCACATATTGTTTCATCATCCCCAGTTTTATGTACAAATGGGGTACCAAAAGTTTTTCTCGGTGGACTCAAATTCTCTCACAACATTTTTCGTTCCAGGTCCTACTTCAGTGCTCGGTGGCGCCTCTTTCATCCTCCAATGTTGTCCTTTGCTTCGACTATCTCACTCGCAGAGAAAGCACGAATACTTCTTATGGTCACTTTGTTGATCGAACAGCACTTACCCCATATCTGCATACGGCATTTTTATCAACAAAACTTCATTTGTGATTTCTAACCAAAATAATATTCTAACCAAAATAATATTTTCATTTAGAGAAATTTTGAGGTAGAATAAAACACTTTTCATATTTATTCAAATTATTTTTTAACGTTTCGTAATACAGTACCAATACAAAGAAAATGGCGTTCCTTCAAGCCATAGCTTTTCAGTAAAAAATGGATTATTTATCCTGATTTGAAAAAAATTCTTAAAACTTATATTTGAAATTCT
Organism: Stratiomys singularior; assembly: GCA_954870665.1. NCBI lineage: Eukaryota > Metazoa > Arthropoda > Insecta > Diptera > Stratiomyidae > Stratiomys > Stratiomys singularior. The sequence continues at coordinate 156,421,326 of OX940878.1, read as the reverse complement.
TGTGTACACTTTTGAATTTAACGAAAATAGGGATTAAAATAACAAAAAGATAATATTTTTTTCTTTAATCTACGATTTAATATTCATGAAAACAAGGGAATGTATGGAAGTTCCTATCCTGGTTTAGCATTTTATTTAAAGAATAAAAAAGCATTCAAACGCAGATTTTTCATTGATTGCAATATGTGCAGATTTCCTTTCAAACGTAATTTACAAACTAAATTGTCGTATTTTGAACACTTTTTGGTAGTTGTAAGTTGTAAGTTGTAGTTGTAGTTGTATCCTTGTTCTGTGGGCGTATGTAGCGTATGTGGGCGTATGTTTATTTTTTCCTTAAAATATAGCGCCATTTTGTTTAAAAAAAATAATTAAAACAAAACAAACAAGACTATCAATGAACACTCTAACGTAACCACAATCCCGGAGTACTTTTCTACTCCAACGTACGAGGTTTGTTCAAAAAGTATCGCGAATTTCATGTTTTTTCAAGAATTATTTATTTATTGATGAATATCTATTTTGCCCCTTCAAAGTAATCCCTGTAAGACATTATACACTTGTGATAATGTTTTTTCCAATCCTCGAAGCATTTTGAAAAATCATTTTTTGTGATCTTGTTCAGCTCCTCCTTCGATGCCGTCTTTATCTCCTCAATCGTGGCGTAGCGTCGTCCTTTCATGGGCCTCTTCAGTTGCGGGAACAAGAAAAAGTCACAGGGGGCCACGAATACGGTGGCTGCGGCATTATTAGAGTGTTGTTTTTGGCCAAAAATTCGCGCACAAGTAACGATGTGTGAGCAGGGGCGTTATCATGGTGCAAAAGCCAATTTTTGTTCTTCCACAGATTCGTGCGTTTCTGACGGAGTGCTTCACGCAAATTGCGCATTACTTGAAGTTAAAATAACTTATTGCTCGTTCTACCCTGCGGCAAGAACTCATAATGCACCACGCCCCTGCAATCGAAGAAAACTGACAGCAAAACCTTCACACTCGACCGAACTTGGCGTGCTTTTTTCGCTCCCTCTGAGAACATTTTGTACCACCGATAAACGTTGTTTTTTGTCAAAAGTAGCTTCACCATATGCAACAGTCAAAATTCTGAATGCATTCGCGTACTTTAAATTGTTCTTCACACAAAATTTAATACAAATTCTTTGATCCATTTTTTGGGATAGACGAAAATCGAAGACAAGCTTAAACACGTCCACGCACAATAACTGGCAAAAACTGACTGGACATTCAAAATGGCCGGAATTATCAACATAAGTGAGGGTCATGAGTACCAACATAATGCCACCAAAAGATCAAAAATCGAACATACGCAGCCAGCGAAAATTCAAAATTCGCGATACTTTTTGAACAAACCTCGTATATCTACCGACGCTGCTATTTGATGTAACACGACACACTGATGCACTTCGCCAGAGCACGACGACAACTGAGATTATATGATGTTTCTACAAAAACGGCGATACCAACGAATACGAACTCACTTATAAGCAAAAAGTAAAGGAAAAGGGTAGGAAAATTCACCACAAATGTAATTAGATTCCTAGATCTTCAACTGCGATCCAACAGTGTTCTACGCACTCAACTTTATTAAACGCATTTATTGCAATTGTCGTAGCGATCCTTCACATGTACAGAATAGGCAACTGGTAGTGAGTGAAACGAACTTATTTCCATTATGTAAAAGGACTGCTCTCTAATTTCGTTTCAAATTTGCCGAGAATGTAATATACAATACACTCTACTATATTGGTATCGGAATCTTTATATCGAAATCTATCACGATCTTCAGGGAATGATCGCACAAAGCCTAATTCTTTATTGCGATACCATGGAAATCAAGAGCAAGCATATTTTTCGTCCCCATTCGGTTGATCCAAAGAGCCCAGCTACGTATTTTGGACACGTTTTCAACATCTTTGTTAATTAAGATCTCGAAATTCTCGAACTAGCCTAATTGTGTTTGCTGATTTGTGGCATCGTCAGCGAATTTTCTGTTGAAAGAAAGAGGGCCCTGATGAAAGAAAAGAAAGGTCAGAGGTCCCCGATGTTCAGAATTTTCAATTGGTCTCACAAAAAGTTCGTTGTCATGTTCTAATAGAAGACACTCTTAACTGCAACAGAATTTTCCCCACTATCTTCAAAAAACGTTCGGACCGATAACGAATTGAAACAAAGCACATCAAACAGTTACCTTATGAGGATGTATTTCCTTTTGTTAAATCTTTCATCAATCTTCAAATTCAACAGTTTCGCATGATTGTAGACTGTAGAGTGGAAACTATGCTTCATCATTGAACAAAATTTGCTTTTAAAAAAATAGGAAATCCATTTTGCACGGGCAATTTACCTAAAAACCCAGCATCGGGAGTTGAGTTCCCAAGTTAATTGGATCTTGTATGCGATTAAATGTATATCCTTTGTTGAAATGCGTTCTGTGGTAAAATTTTAAAGCTATGGGTACTGCGATCGGTGGACCTGGTTTTTTCACCACACTTTTGACCCGTTCTATAAATATTCTCATTCAAAAAACTTAATCTAGTATCCAAAAGTTGCTATTCTGTGTACAACTACTTTTGAAAAAATTTTCAGTTTTTTACTATGACGTATGTCTAGCGGTTGCTTACTCCTGCTCTAATATGGAAACCAAAATCATTCACTAACTTTTACTTTAAATCTTTTATGCAAATTAATACTACTCCAAAGTAAATTTTCCAATATTTCTAACCAAAATTTAAGACTTCAGTAGCAATTTGAACCAATTCTTTAATAGAAGTTATAGATGCAACTTTTTTTACATGTTTTTAATCCCATTTTGTTTCTGTAATAATCGTTGCTGAGTTTCCGTTATTATTCAAAATGTATGACAATTCCCAGATATCACTCAAAAAAACAAGAGCCTCGCCTTCATGAAGTCCGACCTGATGGTACCCGCACAAATTGAAGCATGGTTTCTTGGCGGTCAAAATTAGTTCCAATTTTCCAGAAATTTGCAATACAACAATCAATCCTTCGACGTAAATCCGCTTTTCAGATGCTGTCCCACCAGACGACATCAAGAGCCAACTAGAATAGAATGGTGCTAAGTGCGTCGGATGATAATGAGTCCTTGGAGTAAATTTTCGTGATGCTTTAACACCGTCAAACTGACAATTTCTCAGTTGAAAAAACCAAGGATCACGATCGCTCTGAGAATCAGATGATTGAGCTTTGCCAAGAAGATCATCTATATTGGCAAACCGCGTCAACAATAAATTTGACTCAACATCGCAAGGATCTGTTTCTATATAGCTATCATAAGAGATTATATTTTCGAGGAAATCATGAAAAGATTGCGATGGATGTGAGTTTGTTATTATTACAGGATGTCCTCTCTCGAGAAATTTTTCTTCGATATAATGAAATGTTGCATCGTCGATTTCAGCAATTTTCTCTGAAAGAAAACACATTAATAGTTTCAAATCAAATGCGAAGATTACAAAATATATTTAAAAAATAAAATATAAATTTAATTATGAAAATCCACTCATAACGCGAATACCAGTTGGATCATCCCTGTAATCTGTTATGCATGACTTTATTCCTACTACTACTACTACTACTACTTCTACTTCACCAGGTGCTATATCTTCTCGTAGTCTTATTAGCTTTATCCTGGAATATTCGACTAATTCTGAAATCGCTCAGGTATTACATCGTGTTAAAAAATCAGTCCGATTGATAGAAATTTTCTCTTTTTTTATCTGAGGATCAATTCAACAAATTTATCCGTTGCATATACGTACTATGCCTGGCATAAATCTACTTCTTGCTACATCTCATCATTGCTCCAATCCACAACCAGTGCCGTAGCTGCAGGCAAATGTCACTTTCATGCCGTTACTCTAGATCTTGGTATCATATAGCGTAACCGAGTTCATCATTGAAAAAACTAGTTACTGCTTTGTTTTTTGAGGAACACATATATTCATCACAGTTTACTTAGTGGCTGGACTCAGCGGGTGGCATTTTCGCAGGCATTACAAATGTGTTTCGAATAAGACAGGCACATGTTCGATACGATGTTTAATATTGCAGATATAATATTACCAGCAGAGTTAGTTGTATTGCAGAGTTGTATGACACCGACGCTTCGTTGACTACTCTAACAATCTCTGAGATGGTATCGATATTTACACGCCAAATCCGAGCCCTATGGTCTGTGAGGAAGAATACTTTTGGTCTTCAATTGTCACTTAGTGATAACGAAACAACACACCGTAGATGGCTAACAAATCCGAAAAGAAATGGCGGAATATTGTTCCAAAACCAATTAGCTAAAAGTCAACTGTTATTTACATCTAAATTCGAAACAGAATAAAATCAAAACAACCAATAGATAGGAATAGATAGGAAGATAGATAGGAAGAATAGATAGGAATTTTTTAACATTTTCAAATGCATCGTTACGCTTATAATCAAATGCGTTTTATCAAATACACCCTTCAGTTTATAAATATGCATCTGAATATAAAAAGAAGAGTACGCGAATTAAGAAATATTTTTTCGTTCAAATCCCATGGTCGAAGAAGAACGACAAAAACGGACCATGAACGCGTCACTCAACATACCAGTTAGGAGGCATCATAAAGATTGATTTTTTTGACGTTTGCATGAAGAGTGTATTCCGAATTCAGGGATACTATAAGTCATTCGAGATTACATTTGTCATTCCAAGCCCTTCGGGAACACAGCTAATGGAATGGAGAGTTAAGCAAGATGTTGAACTGCATTGAGATCTTGGAACAAGTTTAATATTAGATTAATAATGAGGATTTATTGGATATAAGCAGATTATGATCATGTGCCTCGGATTTGATAGAGTTTCTAAGGATTAAGTAACTTAAACGGGTTAAATTCACCCGTCTAAGCTATCAAAAAAGGCCTCTCTAGAGATGTTAAAAAAACATCATGCTTTCGAAAAGATAGCAACGAATTGTTATCCATAGACCATAGTGTGTTAGCATGATAGAAATTTTTTCAAAATATTATACGAATACAGGGCAAGGTAAAGAAATATTAACATCATAAAGAAACCGTATGTTATTTTATTTCTTTTACTCTGATGAACGTGGCCCTTCCAAGGCTCTGACTAATCTGAAGGGCAAATGGACACCAGAGAAATGTAACAACTGGGGAAAGTGCAAAAAATGGCCAGAAAGGCATGAAGGACATGGTCTTTATATTGTGTTATTGCTTACGCATGCAGTGATAACGAATAAGATGACAACTATGTCGCATCCGTAGCATCCTTTTGTACGGAAGAAACCTTGTCAGATACTCTTGTTAGATTAAAAAAACGAAAGAGCAGCTGGAAAGAAGGGGAATACCATCTAATATGATCCGTTTTGAAATCAGTGCAAACATAGTAGTAACAATGACTGCCCATATTTAACGCGCTTTTTCAGCAAATGGTACATTACTAATGTAAAAAGAAGATTCAGCCTTTAATCCTCGCTGCGAAAAAAATAGCATTTTTTGCTTGTACTTTTGCATTTTGCCTGGCTATATTGGAGAGACAAAGGCTTTTTCATATTTTTTCATCTGGTGATGACTTGATATAATTTGAAACTTTATTCTCGGGGCAAGTTAAGGTACATTTCAAGAAACGAAAAAATATTGCAGAGTAATTTCTTCACTTTTAAGTATTTTATCCTTATTATTTATGATTCACATTTGATTGTACCCTACGTCACTGTGTTATATTATTTACGAATAATTTCCTTCCATATTTTTTTGTTAGCGGAATCACGAAATTTGAAAATGATCTTAGCAAAATTATTAGCGCTATTATTAGGAAAGCATCCACCAGTTAGAATAAGGAAGCAATCCAAATGAGAACTTAAAATATTCCCCCAGAACACATGCAAACTATCAATGATATAAACTATAAATATCTTACTCAGATTCTCACAAAGGGCACAGTTTCGTTCATCAAGTTTATCCAAACTGTTGGCTCCATATGTTAAAGGTTGCTCCGAACGTTGTTTTGGATAAGATATCAAACAATCGGCATTATATAGATACGTCCAATCCCACATTGGTAGAAGCTTTATCATCACTATTCGTCCCAAAGCCGATAGAGACCAATTCAAAAAATTAACGTTTATACATAACCAAATTATCACAACGATTCCCACCACATAGAACGCAAACTTTTTCAATTGTTTCAATTTCAACTCATTGTACAAACTTGAACAAATCTTATCCATTTCTTGTTCTGAAAACGAACTTGCTCTACAGAACTTGAAAAAGTCTTCAAACTCTCTATTCAGAGATTCTAAAATCTTTTGTCGATCCATTGTCGAGTCCGTGATAGAGTATGGTTTCAATGAAACTACAATTTCCAATCCAACATCCTGTCGTTAGTATGAAAGAAAGACGCAACCGACACACTTTCTCATGCGCTGCTCGTCCTTATCAAATTTAACACCAAATTAGACTTCAATTACATTAGACTTGAGTGCGAACTGTTGATAAGAATATCCGCAGAAGGGTTTCACTGAAAATCAATCTCACGTTTATAGGATGGAAACTTATCACTAGAAAGATTATCCTAGTGCATATTTTGATAGGAGTTTTCTATTGAAAGAGCGAAAAAAGAGGTTCTTTGCACTTACATGATTTATCTATTGAATTGTCATTAAATTGTGAATATCAGGACATGAAGGAGCTCAGGTGTTACTGAAGATTAATGAAGTTCTTTCCATCTAAAATTTTAAGCATGAAACTGCGCTTTAAAAAGAATATAATTAGTTTTAAATTTTACGAGATGTGTTTATTTTCTTTATGAGAAAATCAGTTAGCTTATACCAAAATACTTGAAGAACTTCATAACCATATGTAGTCTGTTTTAATTTATTTGCAGTGAACTGAAACAGAGGAAGTCACTGTTTGGTGTGCTTTATGGGCCGATGAATTCACTGGTCCATACGTCTTCTCAAATTCTGCTGGTAATAATATTACAGCCAATAGCGACCGCTATAGAGCCATAATCAATGAATTTCTCGGTCCGAAATCGACTCGCTTTGTTTTCTAAAAAAAATTGTGAGTTCTCGTTTATACCCCTAACAAAGCATTGTAAAAAATGGCCACAATATGAGGCGACCTACTTTTTCAACGTATGGCTCGAATTTCAGTAAATAAGGAACTGGGGGACATTGCGAAAACATCACTATATTTAATTGCCTTGCCAGTATTCACCTTTCGAGAATTAGAATTACAGACGGATGCTGCTGTAAATAGGTTAAATTTTATTTCCTTTTTATTTTAAAAAAATTTGGTATGAAACAACCCAATCATATGTAAATACTGAAATATAATAATATGCTAAATATAAAAAACTGTAAAATAGTTTATAATATTGTATAACTGATTGATAAAGCGAAAATAAAATGCATTTCACTTGTTTTATATGTGCGCATATAATTACAAGTAAAACCTAACCAAGTGCTTTTTGCCAACCCTAACACAGCAGGGCAGCCAATCCATTCCCGACAATAACTGCTGAAATCAAACGACGTTTGACTGACCTGCCCCCTGTCAGAATTCACCCAAATTCAAGCATTCATTCATTTCGGGTTTTCAATTCAACTGAGAAGACGAGATCCCGAAATTCTCGTGCGTAAAGTCAACGCTACTGTTATTTTCGTCGTTATTTATCTAGGAAGTGTATGTTAATTAATCCTAAGGTCAATATCAATTCGTCACGTCAAGAACGCGCCGCGATTTTACAATCCAGTTACCCGCAGGAAAGCTCAACATCGAGCGATCTCGATTCCTTTGTGTTTGTGGTTTCGTTGATCGGTTGGCAAGGCAATTCTTACCGTAGAAGTTTACAAGAGAAGAAAGTGAACTGCCGAGGAAATATTGCATTTCGCGGGTTTGCAATTTATACAAGTGAACGTGTTCCGCACACACATTCGTGTAGATTTGTTTTGCGGAAATTCCGAAGGTGTGTGAACAATACAAGTGTCAACCTTGTGTATGGATTCGTGGGAAAAGTGAAATTTCGATAAACACTGCACTACGCCAAACGCATTTCCCATTTTCGCGCTACATAACCTAATGCATCCCTTATCATCGCCGTTTCGCCGTTGAACGGAACAGAAACAAGAAGCGAGAGCGAGCATCTCCGAAACTCGTTGCTGTCGTGTTGACATTTCTGACTTCGACGTCATAGAGCGCAGACGTCATTTGGTCACTATTCGGAAATCAGTTCAATCGTTCATCCGTCAGAATACTTTGTAACTTGCCCTTACGCAAATATTCAAGTACACAACTGCCCGGTCGAATCGAAACATTCATCCCCTCGCTATTTAGCACAGAGTTCTAGCCAGGTCGAGTGATAAGTTGAAGCTTATACGCCGCGAACGGATTAAGTTTTGCGTAGCCATAAAGCGTTACTAAACCTGTTATTGCCAGCAGCTTTCATCCGTGAAAAATCCGTCAAAATTCCGGTCCCGACGATATCGTACAGGGAAGGCACCCACACGCCGAGTCCCTTGGCCAACTATTCTGCAGCAACCGGAGTGTTCAATTGTTCACAAGCCGACATGAATAACAAGCGGAAAAATCGCCCCACTGCAACCAGGTGAGTTTCTTATCAATGTGTTATTTTCAATGTCATCGTCGCGGCGCATTTACTTTCGAAACTCATTGATTCAATCTCCAGCTAGATTTAACTCCACGACCAAAATTTGGCGGCCGCCATGATTGTCAGCGTTATCTGTCAAACATTAAAAGTGGGTTTGACGTGCGATCGAACAAGTTGTTTTGCTTTCTACCCGTTTCAAGCGCATGTACGATGGCCACACGAGCCGAAACTGAGGGCTTTTATCTCGCAAATTCACTCATGTGGCATATACATTGGAATCCCTTTCAATTTCATTCAGCATTCCTTGCATATCTGTCACAGTCTCGTTTCATTTTACATAACGAACGTGGGACGCTCTGATTCCAGCTGTCAAATATCGAATGGCATTTTCTTTCGAAACGAGATATCGGTTTGCATGCACACATGCGCGATTTTTGACGTTTCAGTCGCCGCATACTTTCACTGCAATTTCGGGCAGTTTCATGCACTGCATTTGACAATTCGCCGATGTGAACTTTTATTTGATTGGGGATATATGTAGTTTTCTTTCAGTTGCTGCACGGAGACAAGAGTTGCCAGTTTCAATATTTGTACAGACTAGTATGGGGAGTTTTAATGATAAATTTGGGGTGTTCGCAGGTATTGTACATAAATTGATCGCAAAATCGAACACGGGAGTATTATCCGGTGACGCAAGTTGTCTTGGTTACTAAATGCTATGTAAAGTCGAGCTCACCGAACTTTCATGTATCCCTGGGACTAGGAAGGTTTTGCCTAATTCTTTTTTTTATCGATTGGTGTCGTTCCCGTTCAAGTATTGTTTCAATATAAATCTAGCTCAGCAACATATGCACGTTCGAAATCAGTGTCCATAACGCCGAATGCCAACTAAATTCCCTTCAAAATGCTAGTACACCGTACAATGTTTCTATGTTAAAAAACTAAAGAAGAAGCGATTGGATGAACATTCAACAACATCAGCAATCTTTGCGCATAACAAGAAATCTGTGTACACTAACCTATGTCTATGAACTTGGTTTTAGAACTAGGTGATTTTAAATGCTGAAGATACCATTTTGCTGAGTGAACATATTAAATATTGTTTCACAATCACTAGTTATTGTGATACTCTTTCAGAGCTCACTTTTGCCCAACTAAGCGTTCGAAAGATATTCTTACTAACAAGTTTGGATTATCAGTTTTTGTGCCCATGAAACGGGAATGGCTCGTCAACGATTATTTTGCACTACTGCCATTGCGGCTCAATCCGGCGAGATAAATATGTAGACTCAATATCTTTTGTCAAAAGAGTAATTGTTTAGCAACTCTTAGTTAATAATTTTTAAATGAAAAGCAAAAACTGCCGATTTAGGCTGATAAGCACTTTTTATCATGTGTGATGATAATTTAAACTTGAAATAATCATTGTTGGCCATCCAGGAAAATCACATGATTAGGAAGAACACATTAATAGGTAATCAACGATGCATACTCGTCCTGAGGAGCATTTGCAACACGCTACGCAGCCTGGGGATTCTATTTGTATTTTTTTGGATGAGGAATGAATACAGAAAAATGTTAGCTACTTATCTACAATAGTTAACCCAAAACAGGAAAATTCAGCTCCAACTGAACACTGCGCTTTTTAAAGAATGGCGCTGTAATTTACATAAGCGACAAGAGTAAATCACAGCCTATTTATTGCATTATTAAATACCTCGAAAAAACAAAGAAGGCAATAAGGGTACAATAACAATCTGATATTTATTGCTTTTCCACAGTATGTCTTATAAGACTAAGACTAATGCTAACAATTTTTCGTTCGATTGCAGCACCCAAATAGTGGGTTCACACAGCTCTTTATGTCTGAGACAGACCACATCGTTTGAACTAGTTGAAGAAGTCAAAATTCAGAAAATATAAGAAGTTGTACTGACGTTGAAGTCATTATGACTTCAAGACCTAGATTAAACGGCGTCGTCTGCCCCAGGCATGAGTCTCTTGTTATGATTGAGGATCATGATAAGTACACCCAAGACTTATTTCAGTGATAAAACGACACACGAATTGATTTCACCTCATCTAAAATACTCAAACATAAAAAGTGTTCCATGCGTCGCATACGAGCGTACTTTTGTCAAACTCCTAGAATGTGGCACCCATTTTGCATACGACACGTAAAGTCGAAATATATTTACATTTTTGATCATCCACATGGATCATCTTCTAGAATTTTATCACCACTTTTTAACGCGCCAATTTATCTTTCTATTGCTCTAATCATTTTGCACTTTTTGTTTTGGTAAATTTAATTACCGCGCACCTTAAACAACTGTATATATACAATTGGGTTCACAAGCTTACAGTGTGTGAAGTATTAGTTCACAGACTGGAATTAAGCTCAATTTTTTGCATCGTATGTTTACTATGCAAAAATATGTTTAAATTTTCGTTTCTGCCATACATATTATTTATTAATATTAGTTATATACAGTACTTAGATAGCTTTCACGATTCCGTACAAGAGTAACGAAGTAGCTATAGGGTGTGTGACGTTTGCAGCATTGCAAACGCAACTTTCTCAAATTTTCCCCTTTTTGATTTTGATAGTCATTGTACCAGTTAGGCGTATGAATGAAGGTATAGACAAGTAGGACATAAGAAAGTCCAAATTTTGAAAGAAGGCGAAGAAGATAATCTTTTGAAGTGGTTAAACTGACTTAGAAATTCACCAATTGGAAACAGGTGTGTATGAGCTATGCAAAATAAATTCGATGGTTGTGAGCGATCGAATGTAGTAGAGAAGTAACTATAGGCTCGCTGAGAGGTTAGCCCCAAATGAAGAGTCCAGAGCGTGTTATGATAAGGTAAATAGTAACAAAGAAATATTTATCAAGAGCATGACGAGTAAAAGCTGTACATTAAATGCGAAACGTTTCTGTTTCGCGTCAGTGCATATTTCTTCACAATTGGAAAGACATCACATTCTGCGGCGAGCTTAAAAAGATATTTTACAACGTTGAACCGAATATTGTACTATAACACGTTAATATCGCCAAAAATTGCAACATCATCTTAAATATTAAATTTGGAAAAGTATTTATTCTGATTTGGGGGTACGTTGCAAAAAAAAAAGGGTTTGACACTGGCATCTTAGAAAAGATATCGCTAGCAAAAATGAGTCACGAACTAAATAGCAATTAACCAATGTCAACAAACTAACTTGATATCAAATAGAATACCAACGCCAAACATAAGTAACAATGAAATATCGCCCAGATCTTATAATTTGTGCAAGAGTTGCTTGACACTAAACAAATTAAGTAATATCTGTTTTTGATGTACTTTTAGTTTTTCATGTATTGAATTTGCACTTTGTATGTATTAAACATTTTAATTACTTTATATAAATGTGCTTTACTAAGCTACAATTGTGTTGAATGAAACTTGTGTACAGAAAAAAAAAACAAATTTTCTCTTGCTTAGTGAGTGGATAAATTCGTGCTATATATATTTTGAATATAATTTTAATTGCATATTTTGAGTAATATTTGTGTACGAGAAAAATCCACTTTTTGTTTTGTTCAGGCAGCTCAAAAATTCTCTAGCTTAGTAATTTGAATAACTTCATTCTTTGTTTGTAAACTCATATTTGGCGCACTACACATTAACCTTCACACGTGTTAATGGAAAATCGGATCATAGTTAGGTTCATCACAAAGCGGTGAACCCTATACATCGGTTTGCTCTCTTGTTTCTAAAGAACAAACAAAGCAAACAGTTAGTAAATTGTTGCATTTGTGTACGAAATGAAAGTATTGAATTGAATCATTCAAAATAGACAGGTGTAGTCCTTTTCTGGGGATGAAGGGGTCCTAACGCATCCCGCTCGTGCACGGACTGGTAGACAGGGGTTTTCCCTATAGATTATTGTTTTTTGCTGAACTGCAATCCAAAGAAAAGCTTAAGTGTATATAACAATAATTGATCATTCTTTACTGAGAAATAGGAATCACCTTTGCAATACATAAAGCTTTATGCTTAATTTTTTGCAATAAATTTGTACCAAAAATTAAATGGATAGGTACTGAATCCTGTAACCGGTCCTGTTTTTGGTTTAATATTGACTTCCGCTCAAAATGTCATTCCAACTTTTTGGGGTGTGCCGATTTGCCTGGTAACCCCAACAACTATAATCAAATGCAGACTGATTTTGCTCCATTCGCTCTGTCGCTTCCCCAAGAGCTCCCTTCTGCGGAAGATGATTCGCTGCTGGTTGCTGCGGCAAAATGCAATGTTTCGCCGCTCGCTGTGTCACAACTTTTGACATACAAAACTAGTGAAAAAGAAAAAACAATATGCAGGCGGCCATCGCCATCGCGCGACTGCTGTGAAGAAACGCAACGCCGCACCAGTAGTCGTGTTCTGTAGTTAATTTGTTTACAAGTGTCGCCGTTTACAATTCGCAATAAATGCACGGTAGCTCTTTGTTTGGCGATAAATCGCCTTGAAACGAGTCGAATTCGAGTGAAAAGCACCGAAGCAAGTGAGTCGCTGCCGGGAACAGTGATTTGTACAATCGAACGAGCGGCGACTGCATATCCGCGATCAAATCGACCTAAGAAAAATTGCATTCGCAAGGTCGGGAAAGCGTTAATTGAGGCGACTGCGAGTTACATATTCAATTTTTGCACGGCGAACGAAACAAGAAGTAAGTGTGGTGCCATGACTAGTAGTTATCATGAATATTCAAATAGCTTTGGAATGAATTCTAGGCTGGTCGGAAATCAGTTGGCCGAGCGCTATTCGCCCAATTTAATTAGTTAGAGACTCGGCACAAAATTAATGCTGCAATGATTAAATTTCCGCAATGACATGGCAGGCTGACGAAGCGGCGGCCGTTGCATAGGACAGATTGCACCAGAACATGCTGGGAGGGCAGCGCTCTGCTCTACCGCAACATAAGACACAACCCCTGGCGGCCTCGCTATCGATTTTATTGTGCGTTTTTAGGTCAACCGTCATCACCCTTGTCTGTTTTCCACTTTTCCCACTTTGCTTACAAATGGAATTGTTCGTTTGGGCAAATAAGGCAAAGTGTGCCACATGAAATTCCTCGCGAAAATGTTGTGTGCAACTTCCCTTTGAATATTTTTAGACGTGTCTGCTAAAAATAAGCTCAGACAGTTCTAGGGGAAAGGCATAGTCCGTCGACTTGAATATTAATTGCAATTCATCCGACATTATTCGTTTTCTTGTCGAATTAAAGCTGCATAATGATGGAAGGCGTTACCGGCCGCGTTTCAAATTGGATTATGTGGAATTATTCTTGCACCCCTCAAGTTTTCAGTGCGCACCTCATTCACCTGACATGGATTTGTTGTGCATGATGCGGTCGTTGGCTACTAACTTTTTTGTTTTCTCACAAGCCCTAGTACTCGTCGACACAAATGGAAATAATTACACGTTAAACTAATACAAATTTCTATGTGATACCTAATATTTTTACAACATCACCAATATCTTTCCATTTATCGAAAATCCTCCAGCGAACCCGGCGCACAGCATGTCTAATAAAATGATTCAGAATTTACATGTTGTGCATTTCATTTGCAATTCCAGCAACGAATAGTTGTAAAGATGGTCTACAGCCCATAGTTGTACGGCCCAAACCTTATTAGCGTTCATTAATTAGCAAATTAAGGTTTCATATAGATGTTGCTTATGTGGTCTTGGGATGCTTTAAATGCAAATTGTGAAGCGGTAAGTGACGCCTTCGGCTCATTTTATGAATTAAAAAAAATTCCAAAGTGAAATAAACGACGACAAGAAATTTTGCCAACAGATTTAAAGTCGCAATGTTTTTTTTTATATATGTGTACAGAAACTTTTGAACTTGTTTTTAAAGTCTCCAAAATGACGACGTATGAAGGATAACGACAAAATCTTAACTTGGTTTTGTTCAAGCCTGTTCGTTAGCAATTCATTTATGCAGTATTTAATAATCAATACCATTCAAATCATATATGTCCTACGAATACAATACATTTCTCAAGTTGTTACTTCTACTATAAATAATGTGATTTCCGTCTCCAATCCACAGCTAAAGCCAAAGCAACATGCAGTTCGAAGCCTTTCATGTCGACCAAACATTATTTGGATTATAAAAGGCTGCTTAGCGTCATTTTATGTTTGGTTTACAAACCTAGCTATCGCCGTTTATTCCAATGTTTGCGACACTATCATATTTATGTTTCAAAATATTCTCAGTCGCTGGCTATTGCTCTTTTATATTTGGCGGGTAGCATACCAATCCTGTGCCAAAAGATTCCCCATCCCCCAATGATTAAATCCACGAGTCGATTCAGTTTTTCACTTCTTCATAAGAATGAAAGTGATAGCCAGCCGGGCCGTGTGGCATCTATAGGAATGAACGGAGCCTTCATCCATGGAATACGCTGGATGACGTACAACATCCAATTTTAATGTTTCCAGGTACGTTTGACTGGTAATGCGAGGTATGGTCGAGCATTGTCATGCTGCAAAATCGCTTTTTCGTGTCTCCTTATTTTGCGGACGTTTGGTCTTGTTCATCCGACGATTATCAAACGCATAAATTGCGTCGAATAAAGCGTACTACTGGTGGTTATCTCATAATACGCTGTGTCCATGCGATCTCAGCAAATTCAGAGCCTGAGCTTGGAACCCAGAATAATTATTCGAGGCTTTGATGTGTAAGCATGGCTGGGCAATTCCCATCATTTACTGTGACTAGGATTATCACAATCAACGCTTTCTTTTTCTCCAGTCAAAATACGGTGCTGAAACAGCCCCTCCGCCCCTACTCCCTATTGAAACGTCAATATTCTGATTGAATTGTTGCAACATCATTAGTTAAAAAAAACCTATCTAGTAAAATGATGGATGATCCCCGCTATATACAAGTGATCAAAAACTGTTTTGTGATCAACAATCCTTTCTGCTGTGATGTTGCGATCACTTATATGCCGGTGCAGGATTTCCTCGACTTTCTCGTTCCGAACAGACCAGCGACCATTTGAAATCCTATTTATACTGAGAAAACATTTAAAAATATGAATCATTTCTTCTTTATTCTGTATTGTCTCACAAGTAACCAGAATGACTGATCATAATGCTATTTTGTAAACAGCAAGAATGTACGCCAAATGACAGGTGCCACTATAGTTATATCGAAACTGTACCGCGACAATTGTTGATTGCAGAAATAAGCAATCAGTAGGTGAAATCTGCGGAAACGTTTCCTCCTACCCAATATTGTTGTGGCTCGGACAACTATTCATCCCCCATTTTCTATAATAAGTATTCATATGATGCAACCAGCTAGTTGCCACTGATGAAACAAACAATTATTGTTTTCTCCGCTTTTATTAACATCTGGCCAACAACGATCCACGATCTTAGACAAAACATGCATCGCACGATTGAAAATTTATCATGCAAGATGTTTGAAAAAATTGTCTTTTTTGAACGATGCCGAGAACATTTTAATGACATTATTTTCAAAACATAATGTCTTCGGTTGTTCTTTAAAATAAGTTGAGAACGGCAATTGTTATCCCATGGTACGCCCGTTGATTTCTGTGACTTAGACATTATTGAGCTTCTCTGCATAAGCAAGGAAGACAATAGACTTGGGTGTATAGCATAATGTTTGTCTGACTTAGCACACACATTGGTTAGTAGATAATAAAGTCAAACCTAGTCAAACATCGATATCCGTTCTAAAAGTCGAACGTCCAATCGCTAAAGGTCTTCTTCGTTCACATACCAACACGATCTAGAACTTATAAATATGTTTTGTAAGAAACCGCCGATTGAATCGGGATGCTTAATATTGAAGCAACGTTGAGGTGTTGTATATAGCTTCATATTCTCACTATAGAATAAATGTCTTGTTTTCACCTATCTAAATGCGTTTTATAAATTATATTTGATTATCATTTCACAAATTCATCCGTTTTTTAATTTTGATCATAAATTGTGGCAAACGTTATGTGCACCATTTATTAATCATTAATCAATCGAAAGATATATACATGACAGGTCACAAAGAGGACGAACAGTACCTGCACAAGGAATATACAATAATTCACTTTTCATGCACGCAGCCACTTCAATTGTTGGTAGTCTGGCACAGGTACAAACGCATTCTGGTAGCATCTACGAAGGCATCTATAGGACATTTTCACCCAATTTTGAGGTGAGTAACATACAGTAGTTACCGACAGAAATATCTAAGGAAAAAATGTTCATCAAATTACAGGTTGCAATAGAGTATGCACAATGTGTAAAGAATAATCAAAATCAGACATCGGATGTATCATCAATAGCGGATTGTATGATATTTCAACCAAATTACATTGTGAGTATTACTGCGCAAAATGTCGATTTAGATTTTGCGACAAGCGGAAATTTCCAAACAGACAGCGCTATCTCAGCGCGATGTAATGGTAAGTGAATGATTGCTACTTAACGATACAAGAATTACACCCAAAACCTACCTCGCGCAGGTTCAAGAAACGAAGAAAGAGAATTAGAACCGTGGGATGCATCGGGAATCAGTGTTAATGGCGATATCGATCTAGAATTAGATGGAAATTCAAATGGCTGGGATGCAAATGAAATGTTCAATAAGAATGAAAAATTATATGGAGTACAGTCGACATTTGATCAATCATTAAGTGGTTATACGGTTCAAATAGAAAAGAAAGATACACAAGATTATAAGGAAGCAGAAGAGAAGGCCGAGAAAATAGCACAAGAGATAGAGAATCAAGCCACTTATCAGGAACGTATTGATGTAGAAAACGGAGACGAAGAGTCTCGGTTTGCCGCAGTCGAACGGCCCAACGATCAGAGTCCTGAGCTACCACGTGAAAATACTAATTTGAATTCAAGTAGTACAAACATGTCGAAAGGTTCTAGTAACGAGAAACATGTTGTTACGTCGAAACGTAAGAGTCTGCAAGGTGGCAAAATTCGCAGCACGCCACCGCCAAACAATAATAATGGACCAATTTCGCAACATAATGTCCACAATTCTAATAAAAATAATAATTACCAGCCCATGCAAATGCAACAAGGGCCTACGCAATATATGATTAATCCAAATTATCCACATAATGTGCATGGGTAAGTGTAAAGGCGCTGATGATTAAGATTTCAGATGTTAATAATTTTTACCTTTACAGACACCCCACAAATATGCCACAAGCGAAAATGAACGGAGAAGGAAATTTAAGTAATTCTAATAATAAATCAATGCCTCAAAGAGGAATTAGACAATATTCTTCGCAAGCTTCGACGAATAATAGTTATTTAGATAATCAGTCGATGAGCGGACAGGTAGTTTATGTCAATTGCTTTCATATGCATATATTTAAAATTTTTAATTTTGAAATGTAGATGTCAATGGGAAAACAACAAATCCACATGTCACAAAATCATGCTCACATGCCCGGTCAACATATGCCCGCCAATTTACAGGAAACGCAACCACCGCCAGGCACACATATAGCTGTACATACAAATATAGTTAATGCAGCTCCTAATTCAGTTGGTAACGTTATTCCTGCACCACAGAGTCAACCTCCGCCTCAACCACAACGGCAACGTGCCCGAGATGAACAAATACAAGAACTGAGAAAATTCCAACAAGATTTCAATTTGTCTGCGTCCAACCAACAACAACAGCATCCTCCTCCGTTGAATCAAGTCAAAACACCAAGCGTATCTCCTCATCCACCCAAGCCATCTTTGACTCCCCCACAACCAGTTCAACAGCAACTGTCGCCAATGCAACCACCACTCCCTCAAATGCAACAGCCTCAGCAACATCATTCGCAACCTCCCCCACAACATCCTCCGCCACAATCACAACAGCATTCATCTCAACCGCACTCACACACTACACAACAGCAACAGCAGAGTGAAGCTATGACAGTAGCCTCGACTCCGAAATCCGCTCAACAGCAAATGCAGCATCAACAACAGCAGGAGCAACAAACATACTCAAATCAACCGCCTCCTCCTCAGCAACAAGTACAGCAACCCCAACAACAACAACAACCACCTCCATCGATCATTCAACCCAATAACACTGGTATATCGTCAATACCTTCGTCCACAACTCCGCCTCAACAACAACAGCCCCAACAAACACCCCCTCAACCGCAAATTCTTACTAATAGCAACTGTAGTAGCGATCCCTCGCCGCCGGCTGTCGAGAAGCCTGTTGCTAAGCCAAAACATGTACTGAATCCTTCGGCTAAGCCATTCACTCCCCGAAGTCCAAGCACCCCGAATCCGTCACGATCTCAAACACCTAACCAACCCCCGGGACCAGCAATGACGCCCAACATCTATGCTGGACCGCACATGTCTGCTGGTGCGGGTAGTCAAGTAACGTTTGTTGTGCCGCAAGGATCGTTCCAGACGCCTCCACATGGTCATGCTGGACAACCACGTATTCGGAGGCGTAAGATATTTGATTTTTTTCCTGTTTTAGCTCATATAACAACATGAATATATTACAGCACATGTTATGGCAACATCACCGCTACAAATCACTGCTGCAACCGGGCAACCGTTGCTCTCAAATGGCCCAATACCACCATTTTTGCCACAATTTCAACAACCGCCACATCCATCACATTATCAATCACAGCCTTATCATCAGCAAATGGTAAGTAACGAGATTGTTTTTTGAACATTATATTCTGAGAACAATTAAGAAATTCGGGTAGGAAAATTTTCAAATGAAGAGAAATAGATTTTTTATTTGCGTCTTAGTGGACCTTTCTTTCAATGTTGCCAATGAATCTTATTTTGCTCTTCGGATTTCTGAATTTAACGAATACTAAAATTCAGAGTTTTACTGCTACTTTGTACAATACAATTAATAAGGTTCGCAACTTATTTCGTCCTACGATAATAAATATCTCGATAATTGCGTCCAACTCTGATCTTCTGGCAGATTTTGATACTTTCCATTTGCACTGCTAATATGATGATTTCTCATTTGCTTACTTCTCTTGTTCATCTTCAATGTGTATAGTGAACTAGCAAATAATCTTAACCATGACGACGACACGCGTCATCGCCCAAAATTTTTGTTCTAATGAAAGATCGTACAAATCAGACCACTCTCGAATATATACACGGAACCACCGAAAGATTCTAGGTTTATCCTAGGCCTTGCGTGTCGTGTTTCTGCCAACGATCAGAGCTTTGCGACTTATATACCTACAATGCGCGCTCGAAGTCGAAGTGTCATCAAACCATTGCAGTGTAATGTATCGTAAAAAATTCATTACGAAGATGCACAAAGCAAAAATGTTCTTTAGTATCGGAGTTAGTTAGTTATCTGTCAGTTTTGGAGTCAGTTTCTGTATCTGTCAGTTTTGGAGCGGTCGTTCAAAGCACAAGTCAAGCAGAAAACAATCTTTTGAAAGCCTGATCTGAATCTTGGAAACCAACGACAAAAATGAGAATTTTCGCAAGTCGATGCAGAAAAGCATTCCCAGGGACAATAGTGCAAAAATATTGTATAAAAGACATTGATAAGCCCTATGACTACGCACTTCGAGGATATAACCTCCAGTCGAAAAATCAACTGTTAGTTCAAATGCTCTTAGTTTTTGTTATACTTGGAATGATCGTTTGAACATAATTACATAATTATTGTAGGCATTAACGGTTGTCTGCGCATGAATGATTATTCACTTTCAAAGCTGAGAAATATCCTTCCTTCAATTCACATAAAAGGAAGGAATGCGTTATGTCACAGAGTCATCATGAATTAAAGTTCAAATTTGTTTGCCCCAAACTAGTAATACACCAATAAATAGTAAAATCACTAAAATATTTTTTTTACATATTTTTCGGAAGATTTCGGCTCTCACATAGAATTCTCTTGTCTTCTATGTTGCACTGAATATTATAGTTATTTTTAAGTCAAAATTATAGTCAAATTACTTTTTTTTTAATATTGCACAATTTTTTCTATCGTAATTACAGTTAAGAATGTATTCGGAACAACCACCGCAACAAATACAATTTTTGACTCAGACACCTTCATCAACCACACCATCGCCCGGCCAACCTCATCAACAGTTCCATCATGGACAACAGCCATCGCCAGCAGGTGGCGGTCCGCCTACATTTGGAGCCACCCCGCAACCGCATTTCCCTGTGATGTGTCTGACGCCAGCTGGTCCCACACAACTTGTTCCCAATTATTATCAGGGTGCACAAACAGCACACCCCGGTCAACCATTTCAACTTATAGTGCAACCACCACATCCGACGCAGTAGGAATTCATGAAATCGCGCATCTCATCCCCCAACATAAATCCCTATAAAGAGAAAATCCACAACAACAACATCAACATATTAAACAAACAAACCTTACTGTACTACCAGTATAGAAAGAGTGGACGGATGCAAGACTACTAACGTGAGCAAGAAAAGAAAATGCGTGTGATACTCTGGGAAAACGAACGTTAAAGAAACAAAATGGCTAAGAGGAAGAAATATGCGACGTTGTTCCAAACAACTGAAATATCGTTTTTTTTTTTTATTTTCGATTTAATGTATATTTAACAGCAAATCAAAAAAAACATTTCAAAGCAGCTGCTCTAGATGAAGGACATCGTGTTGAAAAATATCGATCAAACCCTCGTCTCTAAATGTCCAACAACCTTTCAAAATGTGTTTTCATTTAACGGATATTTTTGCTGTAATTTGATTTCTCTATATTTTCCGAAAAAAAACAAGAACAATGACACAAAATATTGTTTTGAACACAGCTGGGCTGATGTTCATACTATTTAAATTTACTATGCATCTTTCTTGCCACTTTGAATAGAATTTCAACCTGAGCATTTATCAAAATTTTATATTAATTGGACAAGCGAAGAGAC
Source organism: Stratiomys singularior (assembly GCA_954870665.1). Classification (NCBI taxonomy): domain Eukaryota; kingdom Metazoa; phylum Arthropoda; class Insecta; order Diptera; family Stratiomyidae; genus Stratiomys; species Stratiomys singularior. Next base: position 156,399,718 of record OX940878.1, on the reverse strand, counting down.
GAAACGCAAGCATTATTATCAATAAACGATATTGCAATTCTGTCGAAAAATTAACTCGTGACAGCATCCTCGTTTTCTCACTTTCGAAATGATTTTTGGTTAATAATTTGAAATCTCGAAACTAAGCAATGGTATCGTGATGTCTCACGGTACTCGTTTGCACGTTTAAGAATTAAACATGCACATTTTTGCATAATTACAAGGAATCTAGACTATATTTTGTTCCAAGTTTCAATATACGTTAAAGATTTTACTTGATGTCGGAACTTTAAAATAAGCAAATAACGATTTTTATTAATCAATTTATTATTTTGTTAACTTGCAAGTTACGTCATCATTAGATCAGACATTTTTAAATTCGTAATAAACAACAAATGTTGCAGCACGATTCTGGGCATCCTTACACGCAGATTCATTTTGCAACGAAACCAAACATTAAGGGAAATAATACACTCGATTGATTCCAATAATTTATATCTGTTTGTTTCGTAAGTCTAGTATTATTATTAGAGGCTTTTCGATCCTTTATGTATTTATTTATTTAGCACTATTTTTACTGTCTTCTATCTTATGTGCAGCAAAAGATATTCGTTTTATGAAATACACTCTGCTCTAAAATACACTTTTCTAATTCTATTTTAATTTTCCATTAATTTGACGATACGAAAGCACACAAGTCAAACATCTTGGAATCGAAGCAATAGGAAATGTTGAATCGATTTGTAAGAAAGGAAAACGATGTAAAATTCTTATGGATACTTTAAATTGTTCTTTTGATTTTGTTAATTGACCGTACGAGTACGTTCTTTTTTTCTTTTTTGTTCACTTGTTACAGCTTTGTTTTGTTTCAAATTGTGATGAAATTTCAGAAGGTTTGTTTGTGCACTCTACAAAAAAATACGAATAATAAAGAATCGGTGCTTTGTAGTAAAAAAAAACGAATAGTGACCGGATTACTTTGTCTTTCAATTTTTTAAGAAGTATATTTTTTTAAACAATTTCAGATATTTTCCCCACTTGCATTCGAGTGGCATTCCTGCTTATAGTCTGATGCCGATTTACAAACGCATTGTTTTTGATTATAATAACACAAGGTTGTATGCTGATTAGTAGACTATCTTTCGATTGCTGACACAGGGTTCGAAATAAGTTTATCGTTTGCAATTCGTGTTGCGTCCTCGGGCCATGCGAACGCGGCAAAATTAACTCCCGCGTAAAATGAACTTATCGCTACGCGGTAATACCGAATGAACATAACTAGGTATAGGAAATACACCTCATCAAATAAAATATCCTCATTTCACTCAGCTAGGGGACCTTCGCAATACACAATCCATGCAAGTCTCTCCACAACGGAGGCTTACATGCAAGAGCCAATTTGAGGCTAGGACTAAAGGTGTTGCTTAGTGACCGAACCCGGTATGGTCGATTTTCGAATGCGATTTTCTCCCCTTAGGAGTGAGAATGAGTGAGGCGTAAATAAATGTTGCTTTTTTTCGAAAAAGCTTAACCAGAAATTGTCCTAATACCAAAATTATGATGATAGGCAAAGAAAGGTGGAAAGAGCTCAAGCAGGTTTCGAACACGCGTCCCTGCCGCTTCTCGTCAGGTGCCAACTCACAGGCCGGGACGCATCGATTGGCACTACCAGCTGGGTGAATGTCGTCTGGTTATAATTACGTTTTTATCATTTTCGCTCTCAGCTTGAACTTGTCCTATGTTCCAAATTGCCTTTGAAAATGGATAAGTTCTAAGTGAAAATGGATAAATTGATTCACCAATAACTTCAAAAAATATGATGATAGGGTCAAAATTGTTGGATTGATAAATCGGGACGGTCGATTGTCGAAAAGTGACAGTTTTCGAACTCGCTGCATCAAAAAAATGAGAATTAAAAAGTAACCAAGCATGGACAACTAAAGAAATCGTTTAATACCAAAACATAATGTCTGCGTGAATCTTTACATAACTTCAGATTCATAGAGTCTGGGCAGAGCCAGAGATTTAATTTCGTCCTATGGTTCTTCTGTTGAAACCCGTATTCAGTACCTGATGATCGCTGCTGCACCGCAAACGGACAGCCGATTATATATGTACAATGATAGGTCATACCGAATCGACTAATATTTTGCACAATTAAGTGTTGTATCTGATTCGCCGTTGTTCCCCATCTCGTTTAGGATCAGTGAAATTTCATAAAATCCTACTGTCATAGATATTTTCAATTCATTTTATAAATTTTTACATGCGGAACTTTTGGTGTACCTGCAGGTGCCTCTCTTCCTGGATGCATTATGTATTGATAGTATGGTAGACTCTGATCTATGACTGATCTAGACTCTTATCTATGTTTTTGTGACAAACCCCATAAATTACTGGATTTGTTCTGTTTAATTATCTGCAATCTGAAATTATATAAACAAACGCATTTCATTAATCGGATCGAGACATGGCTGGCTAAACCGTAGGCAGTTGTGCAGCAGCCTGGTCATCTTGTTACATCGTTATGCATCGTGCAGACGGTTTTTATGTCGATACATGGAAGAAGAAACTCTTAACAAGTTTCAGAACGGCGGATTGTAATTTGAGGCATTATAACCACCAGTAGATGAAATCCCAGGATCTGCAGCTCTTCCATAAATGTTCCGGCTTAAAGACGACTAGATTCTTGTTTTGTTTTACCTGTTAATTAGCTGAGAAGTGGCTAAATCGTTGGCAGTTGTGCGACAACCTGACATTTGGTGTTGAAGTTTGTAGTCGAAAACTAGAGTTTGAATAATTTTTCCTTGCATTATACACTGTTTTATAACTGAAAATTTCGATCTCGTTTCTTGGGAGGAAATTCTTAACGATTTTTGAAGGGGCGTATTGTAATTTAGGGCAGATACGGAACTAATTCAAAAAGCCAGAGAGAGCCATTTGGTCTTCTGAAATTAAATGTTCTATAACTTCGACAAATTTGGGAGCAGGGTCCACTTTGCTGGTTCGATGAATATAATGGGAAACATATGCTTACGCTAGTTTCTCCTTTTTGATATACCACAGGCAATCGCGTGTCTCATAATATGCGTTATTGGTGAACAGGATTCTTCGTTTATTTTTGAAGGTTTTGTCTCTTCATATCATCAAATATATGTTGAAGTATACAAACATGTTGTTCGTCTATACTTTTTCTTCTTTGGTTCGGTTTTCCACTTTAGTTGTGATTTTTAATATAATTTTTTGCTACTTATTCAATTATGTATATAATTTCTTTTGAGAATGGAGAGGGTCGCCACATAAAATTGAACCATTTAGCTGGATTTATAGAGCAATCTGCTGCTGGTGCCAGCTACTAAGTTTCTGGTTTATTTTTTCCATTTTCATGACAAGTAAGTGGTCTTGGCTATGGTACTGTGGTCATTACCAAGCGTTTAACGGTCTTGCTATTTTGAGGGTGAATTTTGCATGGGCTTCTTTAGATATTAATTTGGTATAGAAATACTTTCCTCGGTTTGTCAGTACTATAGATGTTCAATGTGTTCATAGGGCTATCCCGTTGGGGATGTTCTTTTTGTTAGAAATTGATTTACGCGTGATGTGAACTGGAGTTGGTTACAGCTCTGCCTTGGCTTCCTCTAGAGATTCGCCTAGTTGCTGGCTCTGGAAGTTTATGGTTACCAAGAGTTGGGCCAGCCACCGCTTCAGCTTTAATTATAAACACTTCAGTGATATTGTTGCTGATGAATTCTGATTTGCCCCGTTGAATTCAATATTGTCACCTTCATAAGTCGGGCAAGTTTTGCTAGACTTCAGAAATGAAACTATACTTTGTTCAGTTCAGGTCGATTTATGCTGTCGAAGACTTACTTAAGATCAAATAATATATGATGCGCATTAATCTGAACTCTCACTATTTCTCCAACAAATAGTAAGCCAACTGTTGATTGCCCAGCTCCCAAATCTTTTTGGTATTCATCAATCTTCATGTTAGCTATCACTTCAATGTTGTTCGTTCTAATATTTGAGTAGACGTTTCTTACGTACAAACTAAGGATTTTTTGTTTACTATGATTCCATTCGCAACTTGTCCCTGGTTTTTAAACTGCTCATGGATTTTGTTATGTGTTATCATTTTTCTTTTGAGCGCTTCCAGGCTTCCAATGCTAATCAAGTCGTTTCTTTGACAAGTAATTCTGGTTGACTAGTTGATTCGATTCCTTAGTTTCTTGCTCGTGAACCTTGTGTCTCATTATAGCGGTGCAGCTGTTCGTTTCAAACCATCTAAGCTCAAGTATTCGTTTGATGGCTAGATACGCACACCTTTGCTGATGTAACCAAAGCTGTAATCTTTTGAATTTTTTAAGTTGAATTCATTCTTCAGATGTTAATCTGAAAAGCTCTAATTTCATTTTATCGACATCTACTCTTATTTTGTCGATGTAACGGCGAAAAAACAAGGCGTAATTTGTTTATAAGCTATAAGCAACAACGAACATTCGATTACTGGGACCAGGTTTCGCATTATTTTTGAATCAGCTTTTTATTTTCGGATGTAATACTAGCTAAAATAAAATGAGCAGATGAAGAAGAATAGCAGATGTGATACAACCACAATCTAAAGTATTGGTCAAGCCTTGAAGCTCGTGTTGGGCTGCTCATGCTTCCATGTTGAAAAAACAAACACAATAAGCATGAAATGTGCTTAAAGAGAATGATTAATCTATGCTACGAAGTGGACTAACCGCTTCCATCCACATAATGCGCGCCTGCAGCTATTCTCGTATCCCTTCGCCAACGCACAAGAAGTGCATATTGCAAGTCCAGAGGTAACCTTGCCCATCCCCTTCAACATAATATTGAGAAGGTGAAGCAGAGCAATGTCGCCAATTCGTAATACAGAATTACACACATTCCTCATTCACGTGGCGTAGGTATGATCTGTTCATTTGAAAATCCTCATTAAAAATTTCAGGCGCACTCTAGTCAGAAGGTTTCAATTAAAATTCATTAACAGATGAAAAATTCACGAGTTTGCACGCTGTAAGGAAATTGTACTTATGAGTGCCAACAGGGCGAATCATCACTTTTCAATCATTCAAACACGATGAACTCGGACTTAACCGAGGAAGACTTGCCACCCTTTTCCCAACATCACGTTTGCATATGCCCACATGCTCGGAAAATCGATAGGATTCCCCACTCAAACAAATTCCAGCAATTCGAGTTCGTTTGTAAGCAACTCAGTTGTGAAGTAGACATGGAACGCTCAATTTCGAATCGAAAGTTGAATTTAATAGAACTATCGGAATATCCTTTGCGGCAAATTCTGTTCGTGCTAGTGTGTGTCGTAGGAGATTTGATGGCATTGAAAAGTGGCGAATAGACTAAATTATTTTTAAAATAACCTTGATTATGTTACGGTAATTCATGTTCGTTTACTCGTCCTAAGCTAATTTACTAATTGCAAAGGCTTAATAAATCTATATTATGTAAATTATTATTCGTGAAAAGTTCCCCGCGTACCCATAATAGCGTTCACAATATGACTAATGTTATATGTGATGAGGAAATCCCAGATTGGGAGTATGCCAAAAGAGGCATTGATATGTGGCTGAATAATAATCCTGATAAAGCGGAAGAATATTTCAAAGTCAAATTGGATAGAACAAAGATTTATTCTAGCTATGCATTCACTACTGTTATGGTAAGTGCATTTTTCAGTTTGAAAATATTATGAGGATCCTTTCTTAACGATACGATATTGCAATTTGTTAAGTGTCCTTCGTAATTATTTTTTGTGTACGGAAATTTTCTAGTGGACACAATGTACTGTAATTATATGCCTTCATAAGTTTGTGTGTGGTTGAATTTAATATTTGTTTTCCTTCCCCACCGAAATTAATTGGTCATTCAACTTTTCGTGCCTCGTCTTTTCTGTTGATATTGTGAAAAGCAATCAAGCCACTTATTATAGGAAGAAGAAATTATGATGAGCATTGTGTTTCTTTAGGGAAAAAATGAAACTCACAAATTCAACTCAAATATGCATTCGTTTTTCTTTCATTCAAATATGCATTGTGTTTTCCTATCAGATATGCAAATAAAACGGAAATCAAACAAGGACGGTCTTTTAAATAAATAAGAATTTAAATAAATTTTAATGTCAATTAGGTTCAATATAATTTAAGGTCGGCAAATTATTATAAAAACATTTAGAAATGGTTTTCGCCCACTAATAAATAGCAAAATGCGGATTGTGCGAAAACTAATTTTAAACAAGAGACAAAGGCCGAGTTCCAAGTATTTATAAAAGCAACGTGGGTCCCGCTCCAGAATCGATTAGATTACCAGTCAGTAAATTATAATAAACAACAGAATTACCAGAAAGTTATGTTTCTCTGAAAGGAAAGACTTTCTCTTTATTCTTCAGAAGAACTATTTTGTCAAGATGGGGGCACTTGCATGAACAAGCTGTAATATAATTCCAGATATTATTATCCCTTAAAAAGAAACAATAGCCGTTTCTCCTTCCTGCAACATAAACCTAAATTTCACATTTATGTAGAACAGGAGTCAAGGCCAGAGAATACAACACTGAAGCCTAAGCCGTAATGCTTGATGAAATAATATAATGACTGTTTAATAATGACATCTGTGCAAGCTAAAAATATTTTAGCGTTCCTTTCCTCCATCATTTTAGAACGCCGTCATATCTTATGAATTGGATAAAATAGAAATAGCTCAAGAAATGCTTCGAGAGCTTGAAAAACGATGCACACCCACTACCGGATGGATACAAACATTAAGGACAAGGATATTCGGTCTGGATATGACAAGCGTAAAGCTCACTGGCGATATGTTGGAGGAAAGGGTGATTATAGCTGATGCTTTAATGTGTTCAGCAATTTTAACATTTCTCACACAAGATATTGGCGGGTAAATTATTGATATACTCAATCCAAACTTAGGAAAAGTTTAATTGAATATGCTTTGCAGCTTAATGAAAGGTAGTTGGCTTCTTAGAAAAGCATGGAAAATTTATGAGCAATTGTATGGGCAAATTTACAACATCTACAAGAGTGTTTCAACGGGAAGTGGTAAGTATCAGCCGTAAACGTTTTAATGTTTCATAATTTTAATGTATGTGCATTTTGCAGATGAACAAAACAATAAAGTTGAGCCAGTTACACCGTCAATTTTATGTACAAATACGTAAGTGAGAGTATATTTGTATCAAATCTTATACACATGTTGTGAACAAATTTTATTATGATATCTCATGTAAGTTTCCTTAGAACAGCAACAGAAATTAACATTTACATGCTGATTTGAATATGTTAACTAATTAGTGAAGTTGTTTAAAGTAAATGATTAAGCCTACTGAACTTCGATTTTCACTTAACAAGAAGGATCTCGTACGTGTAACAATATGTTCATTACATTTTGCCCGCTCATATTGCGTTATTTGTTTAATAGAGCAAAAATCATTAAATACTTCTATAAATATACATCTTCCATTGTACTTTCAACAAGAATTTTCTTTCTCTAGGGATACTGCACCCACTCTTAATGGTTACGTGTACCAAGGAAGTTCCCCAAGGAGAAATTCTTGCAAGCATAATGTAAACAATGGTGCGTCGAAATCGTCGCGAAACTTTATGCGTCATATGCCACATTCGGTTTCAAGTATTTTCCCAACTGAAAAGCTTCATCATTCAATCAACCCCAAACATGCAAACCTGGAAATCAACCCCAATAATAAGAAATATGTAGCAACTAATTCATGTAATCATCCGTCCAAGAGTAATTTACATTTGAATTTAACATCACATCAAAGCAATGGATTTCTTCACCAAGTGCCATTATCCTGCCCGGAACCATTTCCAAGTCCCATTGCTAACGACCCGCCAGTTTCATTCAGGTAAGCGTTTGCATGAGTTGGGCAATAGGGAGGTTAGTATTAGATATCTATCTGGTAGGCAAAAGCAAATGTATAAATTTATTTTGTGGGCATGTGAATATTTTTAATAAAAATCGAAAGATACTCAATGTATGACGAATATTGAAACTACTTTTTCAGCGATATTGACTTAAGAACTGCTAAACGATTAATGGGAGCCGTAAGTTTTGGTTTTGGTATTTTCCAATTGAGCGTGTCTCTGCTACCTCCGAGTCTCTTGAAACTTATAAGTATTTTAGGATTTGAAGGCGATCGTAATACTGGAATGGCTTGTTTGAATTACACAAGAAAGACCGAAGACATGCGTGCACCATTGGCTACGTACTATTTGAAATTCATTGAGAGAATCGCATGCAAATCAATACATTTTCAGGCTTGCCTTATTGTGGTACCACACGATCGGCGCTCAATTGTTTCATGTTGACGATACCCAAATGCCCAATGAAATTGAAACTGCACGCCAACTCTTGAAAGATTCCAGGCCCGAGTACGCAACATCCGCCATATTTTTATTCTTTAATGCACGATTGAAAAGACTCCAGGTAAGAGAATAGTTGCAAAATCCTTGCATGACGTGCTAACCACAATCCTGATTTGTTTGTCAGGGTAAAACTTCAATCGCAATCGACTTATATGATGCCGCATATCGTATGTCTGCTCAGCGTGAATTAAAAATGTTATGCCTGCATGAAGTCGGTTGGTGTCGACTCATCCATTTGGACTTTGGAAACGCCATGTTACACTTCCACGAATTAAAGTTAGCGAGTAATTTTTCGAAAAGTTTTTACGCTTACATGACCACAATCTGTCAAGGTGCCTTCGGTCGGTTTGATAATCTTATTAAGCTCAAAGCTGAAATTATGAACTTGGTTAGAAAAAATAATTATAAGGTCAGTATTACGTTTTTCGTTTTTAACTAGGATTGAAGCTACACTAAATGTTTTTCCTAATTTAGGAAACCCAAATTGATAAGTTCATTTTAAGGAGAATAAACAAGTTGCCATCATCAGAGAGCGACCAAAAAATGTTTGATGCTCAATATTGGAAATTTCTTATCTACGAAATGCTGTTCTTATGGAATACATTGCACAGTTGTCCACCAGAAATTATAGCGACAATTATTTCCGGTACTTCTCTAACATATTTTTTTTTCTCTGTCTTTTTTCTATATCATTTCATTGAGTCTCCACATTTTAATTTTTTACGCACATTTTCAAAATTTAATGAATTGTAGCGGAAAGTCTTAACGTACAATTCAATATATTTCATTTAGAGTGTTCGACAACTGACGATCCGATCAATGAACCATCGGTCGGCTTGGCAAAATTAATATTAGGAGCTTGCAAAATGCAATTGCGACAAATGGAAAGTGCAGTACAAGAGTTTCGTGAATGCATTCAAAAGCGCGTTAACATTGTTGATGACATTTATATTTCGGCATATGCAAACTTCGAGTTAGCAACAATTCTTATGAAACAGCAAAATGACAAAGCTAAAGACGAAGCAAAAAATTTACTATTAAATGTTCAAAGATTATACAAGAATTATGATTTTGAGAACAGATTAAGTGCTCGAGTGTATACAATGCTCAAACATATGTAACGTGTAAGCAATCTCAAGGTTTCTAACCGCTTTACTCAAGAAACGGTAGTTATAATTCATGGACTTTTGCAATGAATACTATTTTTGCATCGGAATAAAACTAGTGCGTATATTAAAGAACCCAGTTGGTTTCAATTACTCTTAGTACAGCATAAAAAACTAAATGCTGACTAAAAAATTTATATAAAAAAGAAGAAAATTAATCACATTAAAGTTAATATAAAACTCAAACGGATTTATAAACAATTTATTAGCTACTTTCAATAACACTATACATTATCGCAACTAAAAACTCGGATTTAAGAAATTAGGCAATCAAGTTGACGGTTGTATTGTTAACACGCGACCATCAAGAAAATGATTTGTTTTATTCGAAGCGCTATTATAACCATCGCGAGTGCTAAATGTTACAAAACCGAAACCACGCGACATCCCAGTTGCCCTGTCGAAAACAACTGATACTGAGTGCACATGACCAAATTTAGAAAAATACTTTTGAAGTTCTTTTTGACCAACAGTCCATGGTAAATTTCCAACGAATATTCGTTGAATATTTCTTACAGTATTTGACATTTTAACTAGTTTTTCACTTTTATATCACTCTATCGACTAATTTCCAACAAATGAATTGTATGACCGCCCGTAAAGTCGTGTATGTTTACTCCCGATAACTTTCCAATATCTTCCGTATTAATTTTAAAACATCTCAAGTCCCACTTTTGCAATAACGCTTCAATTGACCAATCGGTACTGCGTTCTTGATAGGAGAAAATAAACTTTGCGCCGGGATTCTGGTCAAGTAGAAACGATATTGTAACTAGAATATCTTCGAAAACGGACGGATCATAGAAGCTGTCTGCAGCTATGATCAGATCAAGCGGTCCTAAATTAAAAACGCTATTTAGTAGTAGGCCCCAACTTATTCCTATCACATCTAGATCTTGTCCTGGTATCAAGTTATTCGCTCTACAACACCGCTCAATGTGTGCTAATGATTTTGGTAGGATGCAACTGTCGCTTAACGTCACTTGCGCTCCACACTTTGCAGCCAATATTCCAGGCAAAGCAGTACCTGATCCAATTTCTAAGATGCGTTTATCCACTAAATCGTGACGTCGTTCCCATAGGAACCATGCAAGAACCGGTGCACACGGCCAAGTGTAAAAAGAGTATCCTGCTTGCAAAAGCTGTAAGTAGATACAATTAAGTGAAATTAAAAAAAAAATTATAAAATTAACGAATCTAAACTATCTTATGCGGATTCTTAGAAACTACTTTAACTCGATTTACTCGTTCATAACTAGAACTAGCATATTTTATCTTTATTAAAATTAAAAGTGCACCATCATATAGGGCAGAACATTAAGTTGACATTAACCGTAACAAATACACGGTTAAATTGTAAAAATATTTACCATTCACTAGATGTGCGCCTCTTTCAACATGTCCCTTAAGGCCAGAAATCCCTTTAGAATTTTCAAAAAATCGATTTTTTTCTTTTTACATATTTCGAAAGTATAATACCCAAAGAATATACTGACCAAGGGAAAACCCGAAATAATCAATATTTGCGGAGTTATCACATATAGTGTTGATCGGAGGGACAGCTTGCAGTCAGATAAATAACGAGTCGGGCTTTCGGACCGTTAGAGGCAGAGCAACCCTTGCTTTACTCTCTTTGCTGTACTCTCCTAGCAACCTTTGCTTTCTGATTTACCTTTTTTTTGACCGAGGCAATGTTTCGGGAATATTTAATAGGGAGGACATTATCACTACAATCTAAAAGTTTTTACATGTTGAAACTTTAAATGCGATTAGCACGAAACTACGTTTTCATAAACTGCTAAAACTAAACTGACCGATTTCGATGAAATTTTGGGGGGTTACTTTCAGTAACATTATCTTAAGGATTTATCTAAAGTTTAAAAGGTAGCGCGTAAATAAATAATTTTTTTGGGATCAAATATGTCGAAAAAATGGTCGAAAAATCGAACTTTGAAGTAAAAAGGCTCCCAAATTTTCGATTTTGCATTTTTTCATAAGGTATATCCTTCACATTAATATGTCAGTAAACGAATGACACTTGTTAAATCTTTTTCAGATCAACAGCAAAAGAGTGAAAACTGCAGCACTTTTTGATGTCGCGGAAAACAGGCGTCCGAATACCCTTGATAGCGCAGCCATTTCTTTGGTAATCTCAAAAAAATGTGTCACAAACTTGAATGCCATAATAAAATTTTGACAAAATTTGGTGATTAGATTATTTTATCCCCTCTAAAAAATTCTCGAAAAATAACTATTTTTCACGCTTCTAAGGGATTTGTGGCCTTCAATTTCTGACCAATCGTTTGTAGAGAAACAGCAGTCATTTCCTCACGACTATTCGGCTTCAACTGGATTAATTGGTTGTCTTATAGGCTCCGTAGCAAGCTTCGAAAAAATAAGTCACAAAGGGTCAATTCAAGACACCTTGGAGACTACCGAATGCGATTAGATGCTACCTGGGTGCGATTATCAGTTTTCCTTTTTCCTAACACGCAGACTTCAAATGACTCATTGGACATATAGTGTATTGGAACATCTTATTGCAGCCGTGTCAGCGTAGGTAGATCCGCGATAGCTCAGTGTCTTACAGACACCGTCGTATTTATTTGCGGTCGACACTTTTTTCTACACATCGAGGCTGATGTGTAGCATTGATCACAAATGCGGAACTAGACACTCAATGGTGTCCTAGCTAGAACAGGTACAACTGATCTTGTTCCTGTGTCCTGAATCCCGGCTAGATAGGTTCAATGCTTGGCTGCATGAAGGGATCTTCTGTGAGCGCTAGAAGGTAGCGAGACTTGTATTGACAAACTATGTAAACCTTTTATTTCGTATACTGGGCCAAGCTTCACTTAATCCACAGAAACCAGACAATACTCGCTAAGTATTGAAGTAACCGACAATCATCATGAATCAAATCCTGTGGTTGGCGACTGAACACCATTCGATTATCACTGACGTGCCATGTCAATCGCTTAGAATTGAGATTCTCGGTGACCGTCACGCATCTTTGAATATGTCTTACAATTAACTCCAGTGACATTTATCGTCATTCACTCATATTGCTCGTGTGAGTATCTATATATTTTAAAGAAACATCACATCACATGTGAAAACCACAAGAGTTTTGTCTAAGGTGATTCGAACTGATCACTTGCTACCTTTCGCTGAAATCCGGTCCTCACAAAAGTCTGGAACATCCTCCCCTAGTGAAAGTACTTCACGAGTTGTAAACAAAACCGGAAATGTATCGAAAGGGGCAAAGTGAGCAATTTAAGCTAAGTAAAATGATGAGTCTCAACATCTGGCAAAAACGACTTGAGATTTGACAAAGAGAATGAGAAAAGGCAAGCGATTCAGTAAAATTTAATGGGATGAGTGTTCCTGGTTTACAAACTAGTGCAAACAAGCGGTCTGTGAAACTTCAAAAGTTTAAGGTAGTTTTCCTCGAAAACAAGACAATGATGATTGGCTTGTACGCTGAACCCAGATCCGCTGCACGCATGCCAGTATTCATATAAACACGGTTGGGAAGGTAGTAGAGAAACTCATACTGAGATGTCTGGGAACTTATCCCCACGACTGAAAAGTTTCTGAGCTTGGCGTTCTAACATTTACGTAATTGTAAACGTGGTGAGTATGATCCTATGAGGGGAGGTCCACAGAAGTGTATTCTTGCTGGTAACAACAAATAACTTCCGCTAGATAATTCAATATTGCATACAGAATATTGGCTCATCTAATTGAAACTTCTTATTGCCAGACGATGTTATGCGAATTTTGTGAAGTTACCTCAAGGAACACAGCCTGTTATATGATACGAAAAAGGATGATTGCAATATAAACATTACAAGAAAGGGGTTACGACCAAACACTGCTGAAGTAGCGCTCAATACCGTGGCTGTTAGCAAAGAGCAATGAGATGGCAGGGGGTTCAGTCGACTTATGACTTACGTAAGCGGACCCAGCTCAACAAGATGGCCACTGATGATGAATCTTTGCTTTTGTACAGTTCAGGAATACAAAAAATTGCTCTCAGCAAGGACTGCGCCGAAATCATCTGACGCAGACGCAAACATCTAGGAGGTTTTGGATTTCACGTTGTTTGAGATGGCAGGTTTGGTTCCCATCACACTTAATACGGTAAAACGAAAAGTCTAATTGTTCAAAAGAAAGGACAACAATGGCAAAAAGCCTTGATAAATGCAGAGTAAGGATGATTGGCGCTACGGCCTATCAAATATTTAGGATTTATGTAGGATTTTAATCTTACCTAAATAAGATTATGAAATCATGGTCTCCTAATTGCTTATTTGCGAACGAGATAAAAATGATGTCTGTCGTAGATTCTTTTCAAAAGGAATTTGGTTTAGGTAACGTGGTGAGTTCCTTGAAAAACTGAGCAAGGTAATTTGGTCGGAGAGATGTTGAGTTCGTTTGACAATAGAAACTTGAGATATATATCGTTCCGACTACAACTTAAAAACCATCCTCCACACTGAAAGATGAGTCTTGTCTTATCTTTGATTGTGCCTTATAGCATGGAAAAATAAAGGTCTAAAGTCATATAGTAAAGTAAAGTAGCTTTTGATTGAGCATAAGAGCTATGTAACAACAAAATCAATATCCATCTGAACTCGTTACTGAAACAACGAATACCCGTTACTATTGTATAGGTACTCGTTAGTTTTGTTACTTTCAAACGAGACGGACGATACGGCTCACCGTACCAATGTCGCACATGCTAGAGAAAAGATAAGACGACGTGACGAGTCGTCTAGCATAGAATTTCAAGACGGGAACCAATCCTGAAATCTATACCCAGTATCGCCTGATACCCTTATCTCTGATCGATACGCGTATATCTGAGCCCGACGAGCACGACTTCCATCATGATGCTTGGATATCTCTTGTGTCGTCCAGCGAACATGCTCCATCGCTATACATACGCGATGTAGAGGTGATGGGGAACTTTTGTGTGTTATGTGGCCACAACTATGGACGATTTTATGAATGGTTTTAATGGGAAATTTTTTTGTGATTTTGTGTCAGAGTGGTATGCGAGGTATCAATTTTTAGTGTAAAATTGGACGAAAAAGACTTTTCCCAGATAAAAATTTTGGAATTTGTTCCAAAAGCCACACGGTAGAAATATTCGTTTGGAAAGCTAATCTACGGCTAAACCGACATTGAACAGATTTTAAGATTTTGATTTTTCATTGCGATTTCGACACAATTGTGCGATAAGGTAATTTAGGAAAAGTATCAAGTAACGAGTTACATTTCGAAGTAACGATTCGATATTTCGAACTTACACCCGTTACTCAGTAACGAGTACGTCCGGTTTGCCACAGCTCTATTGAGAATGGCACAGATAATCTCAAATTTTCTGGTCCACATTTTTTATCACAATTTCATTGGCATTTCATTTGTCTTTGGAGGGAAGTTCGACCTTTTTCAATAATTTCTAATGTTAAAGACTGACATAAAACATCCTAAACATTGCGTACGCCACCAAATTGTGGAAGAGGTAAAGTGATGGTGTCAGCAGAATGAAATTACGTATATTTGAGTTCTCTCTGTGTTGTTTCACTTGCAGGGCTAGCTGACTTGAACGATATGGCTCCTATCAGAGGACTTAATTATTTAATTTTTATATTAACATTCTTTACGATTTAAAGTTCAATAAATTATCATGAAAACAATTGGATCCAATCGTCTCAGTGATACTCAGGGAATTTAGTATCCATGTTAGACACATGAGAATTGTTAAAATTTCGATGCGAGTCACAATAAACGCATCGCAAAAATTTTTCATTGGATCCATATAGCGAATAATTATTTTAAATACTCTTCAATGCAACCGTTCAAAAAATGAATAGATCCATTTCAAACTCTGCAATAACGTGAATTTAAAACTAATATTATTTTTAAGTTACTAACGTACAATGCCTATGCCTACCTCTGGAATTACTATTTCAAGTTTTTCTTCTGGCGTTGCGCTATTTCCTCTTGGCTTGCTCGAAAATATAAACTTCTTTACATGTTCGGATGACCCATCGGACATTTGTAAGCGACCAGATGTCATCTCAAACCGCATTGGAATCTGCGGCTGCGCAACTTCCGCACAAAACACGGCCAAACTATCGACACAGAACAACAAACTTTTGACAGAATGTGTCAAAGCCGGATCCGAATTCGTTAGGCCTTGCCAGTAATAAAAAAAAACTACTACGAAACAGACCAAGCAAATGATTCATATGTTGCGTTGCTGAATAGAAGCGTAGTTTGGATGAAAATTAACTTAAACACAACAATAACTCAGCACAACATACTTGCAATATATAATGCTTCTCTAATCAATGGGAAACAAACGCACACTTTTAGGACATCTCCTATTAATTTGTACTAAATCCGGCCAATCAAAACAAATTTTATGCAATGACTGTACGCAGGTGCGTGCGTGCACCGCCATTGATACATAAACAAAACAAAAAGGGTTGCCATCGTTTGTCGTCATCATAAACAATTCAATCTGTCAAAAAGTCGCGATGTTATTTTTACTCAACTCGGCACTTTTGTAATTAATATAACTCCAATATTTACACAGAATTGACATCGTTATCAGCTTTCTCATGTGAGCGAGTCGGGATTTAAATGAATTTAGTGGAAATGTTTTGTCAAACACACCGATAATTAATACATGTGCAGGCGGTCATTAGCAAAGTGAAGTTTTTTTTCGTAAGAACAAACAAAATGGGGAAATCGACATCAGATAAATCGCTAAAACTAGAAACTTACATAACTAGGCGCAAATTGAATCCCAATAAGGAAGATAACGAGAAGAAGAAGCGTAAAGATTCATTTCGGAAGGTAATTATCATAATAAAATCAGTGTGAAAGAATCGGCTTGTTGAAATGTGTTTAACGCGAGGGGTAAGGGGATTTGATCAATGCATTTTTTGTTTGCTTCCTACATCATCTGAGTACTATAAATAGTTTGGTATTTAACATAATAGGGGATCTATTGCACTCGCGAGGGCCCGCTAACCAAAAATTACACCACTTGATGCCATTAGCGGCTTTTTACGGCCGGTTGTTCTTCTACAACTTGTCATACAGGCAAAGGCCATGTTGGTCCAAAAAAGTAATTAATTAAACCATCGTCATGGACGAAAGCGTCGGTTCCAACAAGTTTTCCTGTCGGTGCTGAATGGCGTATAATTTGATTGTCGTGGAAGTTTTCAGGATATGACTTTTGAATGCGTTTGTTTAACCTGCCGGTGCTGCATGATGCAACACGCAGAAATTACAAGACTTCAGATTTTTGAATTTCTTGTGATGTATTCATTGTAGTAAAGTAGTTTGTTCGCTGGCAAAATTGAGCGGAGATGATTTCGTTACATTTTTACGTGATTCGAAGGCTGATTACCACAATTGAAAGACTTCTTTCTACCCACGTGCTGTTTTTTTATGGCATCATCATGATCACGAATCCTAGCAATTAATGATTGAAACATATCCACAATCTCATCTTCGGTTGATAACTACACTTGCATTTATGTACGACTATTACGACTTGTACTTGTCAAACCTGATAGAAATATTGTTTTATTTTATTAAGAATTACTTCTTTAATTCTATCAAAATATGCCCATCGACGTCACTGAATACTTCCAAATCCTCCGAGCCTTACCATGAATTCGCACACAATACCTATTCCATTCTAGCATTGCTCACAATATCACGATGGCCAGTTCGCATTGTATGCCCTCCATATTTTACTTCTTTGTGATCGCTTGCCCGTCATCATTCAGTTCAGTGCTTTTTCATGGAAACGTTTTTGATAGGCAAAAACAGCATTCTACCTAAGTAACGATTTTTACAACCTTTTACTTCTAGAAAAGAACATTTCAAAAGAACAAAAGAAAAGTTTATAGATGATTTAAGTTATTTTTATTTATTATCGACCAAGAATATTTATATAAGAAAGAAAATGGTGGCAGCTCAAGCTGGTTTCGAACACGCATCTCTGCCGCTTCTCATCAGGTGCTAACTCACAGGGTGGGACGCATCGATTGGCGCTGCCAGCTAGATGAGTGCCGTCTGGTTATTTTACTTGCTGTTATTGCTCTCAGCTTGAAATTGTCCTGTTTTTCCTTTGGTGGGCTTTATTAATTCTATAAGCTCTTCCCACTTTTCTTTCTAATATAATTTCACTTTCGAGCTATTCGGCAAAATTGATCTAAACTTCCGCACCTCTGAGTCTTCGCTAAAATCAGCACAGCAATGGTATAAGTCACTTACAACTTGTAAGTGAGAATGGATAAGTTGATCTACCAAATAAGCTTCTAGAAAAAATAAGCATATTTGTCAATATGACCGAGAAAACCGCGCATTCAACTTTCAAATCTAGTTTGTTTTTGTCTACCAAATATATATAAAATAATTATTGAAAATTGGCGCATCATAAGTAATTAATCGCCTAAGTTGACCTACTACCTGTTATTTTGTTGTGTTATATTGATAATAAATGTCCTAAGCTGCCCGGATTTCGACGTGGCGCGGAACTTTGACAAAGCAATCGAAAATGTGCAGAAAAATAAAAGGCTGCGAGCTTGTTGCGTCGGTATTTTTCCTTTAAAACAGTTTAGATCTCTATTCGAATTTAATCCTCTGATTTTCCAACCAGAAGAGAAGTCCACTTGCCGTTGACCATTCCTTATCGAATTAATGACAAGGGTAAATCGGTAAAATCCCAATTTATATGATTTCATTTATTGAATTCATAAAAAAGACGGGAATTCTTATCAATTTTCCTTTCGTCGATTTATTGAGACAATGAAAATGCTTTTTGGAATCCACCACTATAGTAAAGCAGTTGTCCTGATTCAGTTATACCGTTGAATACTATATCGTCACAGCTTTCTCCGTGGTGGTAGGTTCTGTCACATGCAGGCGATAGTCCGTCTTTGCTTTTCAGAGTTTCCGTGAGCGTAATCAGGAATAAATTTTTTGGACGTACGTCGAGGTAATCCCAAGAATATTCAATACTTTTAGCAGCTTCTTTCAGTGTTCGCAACAACTATCATAGTTGTGATCATTCCATTTTTTGAACAAAATCTCTAAGTCACGCGACCAGGTTTGACTGAAGTACAGATCGAAAGGCCTGGTTAAAAGTTTGCAGCCAAGTTGTATATGCGCGATGCACGAAAACATCAATGTGGAAACCGAAAAAACAATAGAAAGATAGTGAAATCGAGTGCAAGTACCTGCTCTAAAGGGGAAGTAATTGGGACATGTGATCCCGGAATCCGCATTCCGGCGACTTCAAAAGTAAAAACCTATAAATAAAATATAAAAGGATACTGATTGCTTTCGACATGTAAGAATTCGTTGGCGAGTGTACAGCCTTATCCAATATTGGTCCGATGACCTATTCTGTACAAAGCAACTTGCAGGAAAAAAGGCAAGCGGCTTAAGCCTTAGGGCAATTCGGATGCCGATACAAATGAAAGCAGAACTATCTCGCCCGGCGAAAACCAGCAGCAAAAACTTGCGTTTAGCTCAGATGGTAAGTCAGCAATTACAGCAAAACTATGCTGCAATATCAAATCAACAATGAACGAACCAGATTAGGAAGATTAGGAACTGAGTAATGAGTGTATTTGTGGAAGAGTAATGGTTTCGTCGAAAAACTCATACCTTTTCTATTTTTTTTTTATTAATATCTTCATTGACAATACAAACAACCTGGAATGAATTTCGCGTGATGCATTTCAAACAAATTTTTCTTTCCCTTTTTAATATGCCTTTTCATTGGCATAGTTAGAGATATCAACGGGAAATCCCTTCATTTTCTGTTAGGATAAGATGGCAACAGAGTACAGATTATGAGCTCTCAGTAACTGTTAAACAACTCGCAACTTCAAAATCACAACTCACATACTTCGGCCAAACCTCATGGAACTCACTCACTCAATATTTTATCCATTTATATTTTTTTTCTTTCTAGGTCTCTCTTATTCTGCAAAAATGCGAAACATCTCGAACTCCAGAAGAAAAACGTGTACTGGAATCATTCTCGGATATAGCACGTGCAATTTCCAAGCGAAAGGCGCGCACTCAACTTTATAAGGATCGTGTTGTAGAGAAGGAAGACCCAATTGAAGTAATTGAACGCAAATCCGAACGTTTGGCTCAAATTATTTCACGCGCTAAACATCTTGTTTGCTATACGGGGGCAGGAATTAGTACGTCAGCGCAAATACCAGACTATCGTGGCAGTCAAGGTATTTGGACGCTTTTACAACAGGGCAAGGAAATCGGACAACATGATCTCTCACTGGCCGACCCAACATACACACATATGGCATTGTATGAGCTGCATCGAAGGAAAATGTTACGTTTTGTGGTTTCGCAAAACTGTGATGGTTTGCATTTGAGAGCTGGACTTCCCAAAGCCTCACTCTCTGAAGTTCATGGTAATATGTATATCGAAGTTTGTAAGAATTGCAAACCAAATGTAGAATATTGGAGACTCTTCGACACAACAGAGCTTACAGCCAGGTTTTACCACAAAACAAATCGCAGGTGTCATATATGCAATAAGCCTTTGAACGATACCATAGTGCATTTCGGCGAAAGAGGTAACCTCAAGTGGCCTCTGAACTGGGCAGGAGCTTGTGCTCATTCCGAAAAGGCAGATGTCATTATATGTTTAGGGTCAAGCTTGAAAGTTTTGAAAAAATATTCGTGGCTTTGGCAAATGGATCGACCCTTGAAGAAACGAGCGAAAATTTGCATAGTTAATCTTCAATGGACACCAAAAGATAAATTATCAACGCTGAAAATCAACGGCAAATGTGACGAAGTGATGCATTTAGTAATGAAATATTTGAACATCAAAGTTCCGGAATACTCACGTGAACGCGATCCAATATTTTCACACGCCAGTCTTTTGTGTACTGAAGAACTACACACCGTGTCACAACCAATGCTGAAGAAAGCAATTAAGAAAGAAGAGGATGAAGAATCGCAAGAGCCTGTTTCAGATGAAAACGAAAACGATTTAGAAGCATTCACCACTAGTGAAAATGAGTCAAGGAGTGGAGGCGAAAATTTTGATTCAGAAAATAGTAATAGCCCCTTGAAAAAAGCTCATTTCGAGCAAGGATTGCGTCACAACGGAGAGATGAAAAGAAAGACACTTACACCAATTAAGAAACTGATTCCAAGCCCTCTAAAAATGTCGCCTAAAAAAACGATTCCTTTCGTTAAGACTAGTTTAAACTCCAAGCATTTACTTCTAGCCGAAGCGGAAAGTTCTTCCGAAAGTGAGGACGACGAAGCGGAAGCGGATTGCGATGATGATCTCAAACAGGATTTAAGCAATGTTGCGATCGCAGAAGTACGTAGTGAGGAAAATGCTAGTATTAGTAGCATAAAGACAGAAACCGAAAAATATTCCCACGAGTTAGATATGGCATCGAGTATTTCAAATGACAAAGTGGTTGAAGCCTTTGATTCTAAAGACTTCAAACATGCCCGACAACAAATTGACGTAACAAATAGTCAAGAAAAGACTGCGGAAAACATTTGTAAGAAAAGTATCGAAGAAAAACCACCGTTCCCGGAATGCAATACTGGAAAGAATGGTTTCCATAGCAATCCTAGCCCAGTTAAAGCGGAATATCGTAAGGATTACGAACAAAACGGTTGTGAAAAACAGTGCTTACTTAATGCAGATAGTTGTAGCCCAGATGAAAACTTGAAAACCCCATTTAATAATACTCACTCAGAAAAAAATCAAGCTGAGGCTAATAAACCTGGCTCCATAGCGCATGTAAATGTGAAAACGATTAAACTTGAGGACTCAACGATCGTTACAAGTGAGCAAAGTCGACAATTAGATAGTAAAATTGATACGCGTACATCACATATGGCGAACAGTATTAGTTCTAAGATAGTAGAAGATAGTCTACAGAAATTTAACTGTGATAGTTTTAAAAGAACACCAAATCTTGGTACAGGGCTTATTGGCCCTCAAAAACAGATAACTAGAATCGCAGCGACAACGATGGACAGCACTGTGACTAGTGCGCTAACCCATGCTTTTCGGAGACTTCAAACGCAAAGTGAAACGTTTAAGGGTAGATCTGGTACAGTAAATGGATTCAATCAACGGCAGCTATTTGAATTAAACTCCTTGGATTTGGCTGAGTTGGCCATTTCGGATGACTATTATCGCAATTTCTTCGAATATTGTAAGGCGGTCGAGCAAAAACTACCATACTGGTACGATGTAGGCTATGCTTACTCTGGCCTGCACAGCATTATTCAGCCCCCACCACCAGAAATCGATTTGTGGAGCTCAATGATCGTTCCGATTTTTAATATGAATAAAAACGAGGCAGAATGTGAATTTTGCTTTGAAAATTATGCCGAATTTAAATGTCAATTCTATTGTAAATTTAATCCTGAATTTGCTATAAAAAAGTATCGCAATGGAAATTTAGTGGTGTGCGAGTGTTGTGACTATACTGATGATGAAGAAGAAGATACGGAAAATTTAGATAAAAGTAAGTTTGATCCGAATGCGGAAAATATGAAGAAGTGCGAAAAACGTGCCAAACTTGACATGCAAATACTTAAGGATCCTGTTAAAATACAGGCTGGCTGGTATGGTAAAGGCTACAAAAAGAACTTTCGAAGAAGAAGACGATAGTGAATAGATAGTGGTAGATGTGCGAGTTTTTAATTATCACCTGCAGTTTTTTAATTTAGAGAGTATATCTACATGTAAGTTGTCATAATTATAAGTTTATTTAATAATTTTTGTATTTAGATTTCAATCGAGATTCTATTGTATTTAGCGATCAAAATCAAGCATAAAGTCGAAATAAATTATATGATTTTTGTGTACAAACGGTTTTTCTTGGATAAAAAAACGTTAAGACCTTTTTAAAAAATTAAACACAAATGCACAAGCGATGCTGTCGAATTTCAATTATTGTATCGCGTTCGAAGAGCCATAAAACATCTGCAATTAAAAACAAATTACACAAAGATAGTAATCTTGCATAAACTTCTTATCATAGACCATTAGACGCGGCTGATCCTCCCTAATATCACTTTATCGCGAACTGTTGTTCGTATTTTCCTCCGGCTAACTGATTGTTGTTTATTTCTTATAAAGACGTGTTGGTGTCCCGGAATGAGAAATTAAAATCAAAATATCGCTACCACCAGTGATATTTGAACTATTAGAACATCCAATCAAACTGGAACTGTGTGTCGCACTACGCTCGGGCGGTTCTCACTATGAAGAAGGGCATCGTCGACCGCTTGTCGGCGCAGAGGGAAGAGGGCCCACTCGCTCAGTAATCCCTCTCCTTTCTGTCCATCCCTGCTGAGGCAGGGAGCTCTCTAATCCGAAGACGCCGCTAGGCGAGAGTTAAGAGGCCTAGTCCGAAGTAATGTGACAAACAGTTGCAGGCTAGGTTCTCGGTGTGACAGGGAGGTGTTTAGTTGGTAGTTTAGTTACTGTGTGCCACTCAGAGCCCGACACTCAGGGCGTAAATAGCCTTCAGCTCCCAACTACTAAATAAAAATATACAAAAAATTCTATTATGTGTTGAGATATGTTTCATGTCGTTGTTAATTCCTTAGGAATTTTCAGTTTTATTATCAACGGGGCTGCAAAAGGACCCGCAAATAGTCGGCTGACTGGTTTGCGCCAGCCTACAGCGCGCTCGAGTGATCTATTAACTGATAGATTGGTAGCATTCCCCTACCTCACCTGCGCGCGAGAAATGCAAATTATCGGCAGAGGACATTTGCTCGCGTCTATTGTGGCCCTGTTGATTAAAGCCCCTCCATCCATTAACCCTCGTCATAAAAGAGTCAGAAATCTTCCTTCACCAACTATAATCGCTTGTATCGGTTCACTGCTTCTGCCGATGCTGCTTCGTGGCCTCCCGCATCAACATAGCTCATGCAGAGTACTTCATCTTGTATGAACAAGAAAAGTTATATCATGGATATAGACGAGCATCGAACAAGAATATCCTCCGAATTAGAGCACGAGTTTTCAACATTGGCAAATGTGATATTGTGCTGCACGATTAGTGGAGCTCAGAGTCAATCGTTTCGATATTGTTGGCTGAACGTTTATATACAAATAAAAAACAATCATAATGTTAATGATCATTAATGTGCTTTTTGTGTATGGTTTCTGTGTGGTTTCAATATCTTAGTCTGACTATGCACTGCATCATCAAATCGAGCAACCGCCAATGATTGCGTCAAGGTGGAGCCAGTTTCATGTCAACGGTTGCAAGAAGCCAGGAATCAGGTGCACGTTTTCGAGATTGAATCCTGTTTATGCTGGAACCCTGAAAAGAAAAGCAACAACTTATGTTCGCAGTGATTGTCAAGAAATTTTCTCGATGCTTATCCCGACCTTATATGACGATCACTGACTTGATTACTCCAAAGAAAATGAATAAACAGAAACTTGATTAGTATCTTCCAGAATAGAGTTCACATTATTTCAGGTACTTGTTCGCTTAACAACTCGCTTGTAGATCCAGTACAAGAAAGTTTGCTGACGCCCTCGTGAACCCCTCAGTCAATGTACAACCTACAAGTACTCACTTTGATCCCAAAACACCAGCAATTTTCTTCCAATTTTTTTTCGCACTGATCAACCCAGATATTACATTTTTCTCTTACAAATAACCAACAATGGATAAGACGTGCACTGTTCGCAAATTCACCGCAAACGATGTCACTCGATTCCTTCTTGATACGCGGGGTTAAATCTGCTCTATGCCATACGCTCGAAAACTTGGAGATGACTGAAGCAAGGCCTGGCTAGTAATTGGTAAAGGAAAAAGAAGAGCTGGAGAAAACCCTTAATGCACTACAAAATAAACTATTTCCACCGCCAAAATCCGTTGCGAAAAAACTGAATCGCTGCAAGAGCTGGTAGAAATGGAGTCCGCTATCAACCAGCTGCTGATTTTGATCGGCTGAGAAAGTTCCTTACGCAGACTTTTAACTGTTTTGTTAAATTATTTTATATTTTTTAATAATCAAACCTATGAGCAAAAGTTATCACAAGTTTGAGATTGATGGTCATTCAACACCATGGAATATAACGCAACAGGTACCTACTATCAACCCTATAAGCAATGGCCCAAGCTCAATTTAAATCAGAGAATAATAAAACGGAAATGTCTACTAAAACATAAATTAGATTGAAAATTTTCAAAAAAAAAAGAAATATCAAGTATTTCGACATGAAACTTTAATATCACAAATCCTCTATACCCATTTGCTCGTCAAATTCTTCTTCTGTAATTTTCTTTTTCTTTAACTTTTTAAACATTTTAATATCATTGGCGAGCTCTTCTAAATCTTGTTCTGTGAATGTATGCTTCCTTTTAGTTCCGGCTTGCTCATTTTGTTTTTTCAACTTCTTCTTGTCGCGCCGTTCAGCTCTTTTCTCTTTTGAATCTTTTCGCGATTTCTTCGAAATTTCCCATGCCTCTGTTTTCTTTTTGCCCTTTTTAAAACCCGGCCACGATCCAGTTTCTTTGTACACTTGCAATTTATTTTGACGTGAGACTTCTTTCTGTTTATTTCTATATTTGATAGCATTCAAATCGACATCGCAATCTGGTCCGTGAAAATCGTCAGCATTCATCTTTTTCAATTCAGGCATTTTCGGCATTGTAAGTAAACCGTAACTCGTTGCAACTTTACCGATATTTACATCTTTCAATCGTAAAATCGCATTACATTCGTGCTTGCTGTACGCTTGAATGTGCGAAACAAATGCTCGCATTGCTTTGTCGTACATTAATCGATCAGCAATCTGTATTTTGTGGATTTCAGCGTTCACTTCCTTTAAACTCAATTCCATGTCATCAATCTCAAGCGGTTCTAGTTCTACTTTCTGGTTAATTTTCAAAAAATTCACATAGGCATCTTCATTTGGTAGGAGGAATACCAACGAACTTCCCGCTTCTCCCTGTCTTGCAGTTCGTCCAGCTCTATGAATAAACGCAGCAGGATTAGACGGTGGATCCCACTGTATCACCCAGTTAACTTCCGGTACATCCAGGCCGCGGGCAACTACATCGGTGCACATGAGAAGCACGTTATCTTCATTTCGAAATGTTTCTACAATTTTCGCGCGTTTATATTTCATTTTACCATGCAATCCGAGAATTTTCTTTGTTTTCACAAAGCGCGACAGTATGTCGGCCCAATAATCAACGCAAGCACATGTTGGCATGAAAATCATCCCTTTTTTAATGTCCGTATCGCGTAGAAATTTGATGATGGCTAAAAATTTTCTATCCGGTTCAACTATTGTGTAAAAATTTTCCAAAAGACGCGGAGTATTCACCGATGCCTTCTCTTTGACAGACACAAGCACAGGATTACGAAGGCCAGCTCGAACTAAATCGGTTACTTCTTTGGTTTGTGTTGCGGAAAATAGCCCAGTTCTACGTTGCCTCGGCAAATAGCTAAGAATTGTGTTGATCGTTTTCTTAAAACCAAGATCCAGCAGGCGATCGGCTTCGTCCAACACCAGTATTTCCTGTAAATAAAATATTTCATTCGTTTTGATAAGTTTTTACTTTTATAAGAGAAGTATTTTAGAAAGAAATTGCAAAGATGCCATGGGGAAATCGGCATTAATTAAGTAAATATGATGTTAAATTGTCTTCTCGAGTTTCTCACTTATACGTGAATGAATCGATAAGAAACTTAAGACAGTTGTCCCTTGTCTTTCGTCCAACTGTCTTACGCCTTTACACCTATTTTGCAAAGATTTCATTGCTCTTATCTCTTTAAATTTCCTGTTGTGTTAGAAGTAGAATTAATAACAAAAATTCCTTTTATTTCTTACCAGGGCTTTTACTCGAGCAGCAAGATTAATGGGTCCTTTACGTTCCAAAATATCACAAAAGCGACCCGGCGTACTTATCAAAATAACTGGACAATTGGATTGCAATGAACGTATATCCTCATCTATACTATTGCCACCGACCATAAGCATTTGCTTGAAAATTTGCAATTCATCATGTTCCAAGAACTTGCCGAGCACATCGGAAATTTGTGATGCCAATTCTCTCGTTGGCGATATAATGATTGCACCTATTTCTGTTGGTTTCCATGGCTGTTCTTGATGTCGTCGTTGTAAGATCTCAAGTAAGGGAACTAGAAAAGCTAACGTCTTCCCGGAACCAGTTACAGCTTCAGCAGATACATCCTTGCGCGATATTAGCAGAGGAATTGTTGCCGCCTAGAATTCGAAAAATACAAATCAAATCATAGTTTGGTTGATTTCCTTCGTATTTATTACTTGAACCGGAGTGAGGGTTTTGAAGCCGAAACTTTTAATTGTATCTAGCACAGGAGCGGATAGTGGTGTTGATAACTCATTCCAATTCGTGTTTGGAAGAGGCATTGTAAATCCCTCGCACTGTCAAAAGCTATTTTTTTTTTTTTTTTTTAAGTTCAACTGGGGGATACCAGCTTAAAATTGGCCCGGGCTGCTATGGCACTGGCCAGCGTTGTCGATCCTGTAAATTATATCATTATTACTTGTTCATAGTTAGTCTGTGGCTTAGTTATATTTTGATTGTGTGGGTATGATTGATATCTCGTTGGGTGTTATATGTTAGGGTTCGCTTCTGCTAAGAACGCTCCAAAGCTGTCAAGTAAGTTACTGTCGTTTTTGAGAATTAGGTCTTTAATATTATTATAATTAAGAAAAAGATTGTGATTTGCCCTGATCCTTTCATATTTAGTGCAGTGAAACAATTGGTGATCTATTGTGTCAGTTTTGTTGCATTGTATGCATAGGTCGGTAGTGCTTTTTTTAATTTGAAAGAGACGAAGTTTGTTGTAGGCTCTGTTTGTGAGGATTCTGTTGATGGTTTTGATATGTTTGGGGGTGATGTTGCTTTTATGAAACCACGGTTTTCCTTTGTTGTTGAGATGGTGTGCCTCTTTCCATATGCAGGGTGCGTAGTTGGTGGTTTGAGCTCTAATTCTGCCCTTCCATTCATTGTCAATTTCTTCTTTTATTAAGTTTGTTATTTCGTCCAGTTCATATTGTGTGTCCATGATACTTTGGCTTAGAACACCTATTTTGGCTTGTTTTTCGGCTGTTTCTAATGGCATGATGCCCGCGTGTCCCGGGATCCAGATGAAATTGAAGATCTTCTCTGGGTAATTTTCAATGAATTTCCATATATCTTGTGTGGTCTTTCTGTATTCTTGATTTTCCTTTAGACTTTTGATAGCATTATTGGAATCAGTGAAGACAAAAATCTTATGGTGATTCTGTATGTTGTTCCTATTTAGGGCCGACAGGATGGCGTGTAATTCTGCTGCTGTTGTTGTTACGCTATTGCGGAGGCTAGAATTGTAGGTGGTGTTGTTGTTAAGGTTCAGGAATCCTATCCCTGTGCCAAAGAGATTTTTGGCTGCATCGGTCACCAGTATCAGGGCATTTTGTTTTTTAAGGTTATCTGTATACTTCTTGAAGGTAAGGTTGGGTTTTGTTTGGTTGTGGGTATGGAGGAAAGAGGACGTTGTTGAGAAAGGTGTGGTGAATAGGTTAGCTGGTCTTTTAGTTCGGTGAGTTGGGTTGAGCTTTCTCAGGTGGTGCTTAAATTTGTGGAGTATGTGATTGTAGCTGCTTTTGTGGACTGGATCCTGTTCAGTCCATGTTGGTCTGAAAGTGTTGTTGACAATTTGTTTACCTAATTCTTTCGCTGTTAGAAGAGCTGCTCTATCTATGGATTGATGTTCGCATGCCATGTTAAAAGCATAGAGGTTGGGTGTGCTAGGGGGTAAGCCTAGGCATTGCTTGAGAATCTTAGCTTTAAGCCTGTCCATGGTATTGAATAAGTATGCTGGCGCATGTGCCATTGTAGTTAGTCCGTATTCTATTTTGGGCCTGACTAATGATTTGAAAAGATTTAGAGCCAAGGTGGGGCTAAAGGGATTTGTGGGTCTGTTCAGATATTTTATTATGTTGCCTATGTTGTTAAAGGTTTGGATGTGTTCTTCATGTGTTCTGAAGGTTAGATTTTTATTTAGATTGATGCCTAGGTATTTTATGCTATTGCTCCATTTTATTTGGGTGTTATTGTGTTTGAGAATTTTATCTGTGTTCCTGCTATGGTGGAAATTAATGGCTTGTATTTTGTCCGGGTTGAAGGGTAGCTTGAGGTTGTCACTCATTGTGGAGAAGAGATTTAGTTTGAGTTGAAGTAGGTTAATCGTGTGCTTTAAATTAGTTCCCTCAGTTAGAATGAGGAAGTCATCAGCATATTGTAGAAGAGTTGTGTTGCTGTCAGATATGTTGTGCAGTTTGGAAGTGTATATATTGAAAAGAAGTGGGCTCAAGACGTCACCTTGTGGCAGACCATTGGAGATTGTCGTGTGTTGTTGGTTGAGGTGGAGTATTCTTTCTTTATATAGATTTATGATCCATGAGGTGTAGGTTTTTGGGATGTTGAGGTCTGAAAGAAGTTTGTTCAGGATCTGTAGGTCGACTTTCTCATATGCATTTGAAAAATCTATAACACATGCAGTTTTGAAGGGGAAAGTGGATTTGTTTTCAAGTTTTTGTAAAAGGGTGTTAAAACATGTTGTCGAGGATTTGTTTTTTGTGTAAGCAAAAGTAAGCGTTGGTAGTGGATTTGTGTTTATTAGGTGTGTTTCGATTCTTTGTTTTATAAGTTTATTTATGATTTTAATGGGAACACTGAGGAGGGATATGGGTCTGTAGTTGCTGAGGTCTTCTAGATTTCTATTGGGTTTGGGAACGGGAACGATTCTGATGTGCCTTCCTGATGTGGGTATGTCACATCTATTGACTGCATCATTAATAGCCTGTAAAAGATTGTTCGGGTGATGTGTGAGTAAGGCTTTAATTAGATTGTGATTAATGTTATCGAGACCAGGGGTTGTGGATTTACGTTTCTCATTTATAACATTATTGAGTTCTTCCAGTTCGAAGTCTGGTGGGTGTTCCAGAGGATTGTGTGGCATCATGTTTAAGGTGTTATCAGGGTGGTGCTTTGATTTAATCATGTTGAGGTAGGTTTGGGTCTGGTCCTCATCAAGGTTGTATCTTGAGGGGGGTTCTTTATTATTCCTGATACTGTTGATGAATCTCCAGAAGTTATTTATGTTTCCGCTGCCTCTGATTTCATCTAGTTTGTCTGTCCAGCTTCTTTGCTTGGCTTCTTTGGATTTTTGCCTCCAGTTTGTTTTTGCCTCGTGGAGAATTGCCCAGTTGGCATTCGATTTGAGTCTGTTGTAATTTAGTAGTGCCTTATTTTTTATTTTCCAGAGCCTTGCTAAATCCTTGGACCACCAGTGTTTGGGTGTGTGTTTGTATCTTATCGTGTTTGAGTTTAGGTCTATTAGGTGGCTTAGTTTATCGTATATATTATTGAGGTTTGGTGAAAAAGGGGTTTTATTTATTTCTTGAGCGATGTTCCTATATTTGATTTTCTTGGTGTTTGAAATGGGTGTACTGGGCAAGCAGATTTTAATTGTTATATGATTACTGTTGCTGATGTGTTCTTTGTCTTCCATCCAGAGGATATTATTCCTATTCATGTTGCTAAGAGTTATATCCGGCGTTGACTGTAGAATTTTTCCGTTCTTGTTTGTTGTTTTATAAGTGTATATGCCAGTGTTCAATGTTTTGAGGTTGTGTTCCGTCATCCAACTTTTCAGAATTCTGCCTTTGGCATTGTTAAGATGATCTCCCCATGCCTTGTTTCTTGCGTTTAGATCTCCTCCGATGAGTATGTCTTTGGTGTAGTCTAAGATGTTGGAAAGCTTGTCTAATTCTTCTTTGAAAAATTGGGTATTGATCGAGGGGGGAGCATATAGGGATGCTAAAATTATGTTGTGTTTAAGGTTTAGGGTCTGGATTGCTACATTTTCTATACGACTGTTCGTGTGGATCTGTCTAAACTTAATGTCCTTTCTGATTAATATTGCAACTCCTCCTCCTATGTTGTTGTCTCTGGTTTTGAAGATTATATTGTAGTTGGTAAACTTCATATTAATATTGAAATTACTGAGTATTTCTTGTAGGAGTGCGAAGGATATGTTATTCTTGTATAAGTAGTATTCTAGATTGTCCTTGTGCTTGTTGATACTTTGGATGTTTAGTTGTAAAATGTTCATGTGTTAGATGATAATGTTATTGTTACTCTTTCTTGTGTTACTTTTCTCATTACCAGAGTTGGTGAGGTATTTCTGTAGTGTTTTTACCCATGTTTGAACACTGGTTATTAGTAAGTCCTCTTTTTCTTTGTTGTCACCGGTCTTTCTGTTAATTTCCTCTTCCATCTTTCCTAGGAGTTTTTCCAATTCAGTGGTTTTGTGTGGGTTACATGTAATGGGTTTGTTTGGTATGGTGAGGGTTTCAGTAGAGGGGAAGCTATTTTTAACGATGTTTCTTGATGTGTTGGGTTTATTGTTTATGCCAGCGATTTGGGCAAAGGAGCTTCTGAATAGTACCTTTTGCGTGTCCTGTTGGGGGTTTCTGGTATTGTGTCTTTCCGCGTTCGTTAGACTGGGGAAGTTGGCTTCATTAAGGTCCGCTACATCTAAACCCGCAAATTTGTTTCTGTTAATAATAACTCTTGCTTCTCTGTTTGTGATGTTCAGGATAGAGCTAACATCTATCTCTTGTTTATATGCTACCCATTTGGGGCATCTTTGATGTGTTGCTTCATGCTCGTCGCTCTTACATAATACACACATGACTTTTGTGCATTTGTTGTCGCAATCGTCCGCACCACATTTAAGGCAGGTTTTCTTTTTGTTTTTGCAAAACTGCGCCGAGTGTCCTAGGAGGCCGCAGTTTGTACATTGCCTTGGTCGAAATTTAAAATAGCTAACTTTGCTTATTACGTATTCGAATTTCAGAGAGTCCGGGAGGTCAGTTCCTGCGAAGGTTATCTTCAGTGTTGTGGTTGGTATAAATTTGTTAGGGTCGTTTCTATCTCTGGTATTCAGCCTTTGTGCTTGTAGAATCTTTATATTTTCTAATAGAATTCCCATTCTATTGCAAGGCTTAGCTGAGTTTACTATCTCGTCTGTGTTAATTTCGTGCGGGATGTCTCTGATGACTCCATATCTGTAAACGAAATTGCCGGGGATAAAGGCTCTGAGGTTGTATTCTTTCAACTTGGTGTTGTCGACAGCATTGTTTGCTTCTGTAGCAGTTTCAAAGATTACCCTTAGCCTATTGAACCCAGCTTGCTTAACATCTTTAATGCCTTGGATGTTTAAGCTTTTGTTGTATACGAACATCTTCATAGGGGTTAGTCTAACCCTGTCACCATTTGTATCAACACTATCGATGAGGATTGCAAAGGATTTACCTTTCGCATCGGGTTGATATTTATTGACTTTCATGTTGGCTAGCGGGGCTTGAGATGGTGTGGCACGTGGTATGTCTTCAGAGGGGTTTGGGTACAAGGATGTGTTATTTGGTACAAAGCTTTTCAACTCTCCCTTGCTTTTTGTATTGTCGTTGTTTTCAACTAATCTTCTTTTTTTGAGAGTTTTGGTGTTTGGGTCCCCTGGGTCTGGGGGTCTATCCTCATAGTTTTCTTCCATGTCGCAGTTCACAGAATGAAATATTAAGGTGCTAGATGTATGCTATATTATGCTCACCAATTGTTCACTTCACTTAAGAAAGTAAAAGGGTACTCACTGTTCTTTTCCTTTGTGAGAGTATTCCAGTAAGTCAGTCACAAGTCCAAAGATCGTTATTACGCCAGGAACCAAGATATGGCGTTCGTAGGATTCTGAGAAAAACAATAGATGCTCGGGGAAAACCCTTCACTTCACTGATCTGAATACGTCCTTCCACTAACACGTTCCACATAGGAATGTCAAAAGCTATAAGTAAACGCAAATATGTCACGATTTGACGTTTCTACGCACGTGCTTTCAGCATCGACAATTTGTAACAACGTTACCAGCAACGAATTAAATTGCTTTATCATTTCCAAATAAAAATTCTGCAACATTCACTAAATCTGACACACTTCCTCTTTAGGGGGGTAATTATAATTTCCGATAACACGCTCGCAGACTGTCAATGATGCTTTCATTGCTACAAATTCTTGAATAATGTTTAGAGCACGAATTGGATCGAATAACATAATTTATTAGTACAAAGGTCTTTTGGCCAAAATTTCTTTATAAAACGTAAATATTTTTTCACTGGCTGCCTGACTTATCGTAAGAGCATCATTGTACTGTGCCATATTGAACTTTCCTTGCGTATTCACTGCTACAACATCTTTTCGTAAACTATCGAAAACAAAAGTGAAATGAGCTAAGGCGTCTTTGCTATCCTTGTAGTCAGGATCCAAGATTATTTCATCATTTTCTTTAAGGATACTATGTACACCAGCTACAGTGAACTTCATTGATATACCACCATTTAATAGTGCCAAACAAGCCGCATTTACCGCACAAGCTTCTAGCTAAAAATATAGTTATTAGTTCAAATCAGTGGAGTTACTTCTCTAATCTTACTCCACTTCTATTTTCCATCTCCTGAACAACTATAACGATAGAGGTCCTGGGATGTAATGCTGTCCAGATAGAAGTTTCAGCAATTCTCTTGATAACATTCTCCCGACCACGATCTGTTATTGTTGGTAGTCCTGACTTCGGACGATAACATACTTCCAACGTTGCATTTTCAATTTGTGAACTTTGTGATTTTACCTCGACTGGACCGTACACAGCAGCCAGCACAGCAGTTCCACCTGAAATGATGAAGTAAACTTATTTGATTGAATTGACTATCAACATTGGATTGTACCTTGTGTTAGCATGGCGGACCCATCTGATCTAGTCAATGGATTTATTTCACAATTCATTGCACGAAGATGGATATCTTTGTAGGCTTCACTATTTTCTTCGATTTCATTCATTTTGCCTGCTTGTTTCAAAAATGTTATTACTCTTGGAATATATTGCTCGAATTTAGTTTTTACTTGGCCCGCCGGATTTGTTTTGACATTTCTAAAGACTAGTGCTGCCTGATTTAGTTTGTATCGCAGGATTCTCTAACACGTTAACAACTTATTGAACGTGAGAATTAACGATTATGTTCCACAGCCTATATTCAATATTAACAAGGAATGGAAGTTTTAGACTATTTTCTATTTTACATGTTTTGAATTTTCCTAATAAGTATTCTTTTAAAATTGCTAACATCTTTGTGGAACACTTGCTATTTTTTTTGCCTTTGGGTGATTATTTATTCTCACTCATCATTGTATTAGTAATCCATGATGTTAAGCGATATGATCATCGAAACAGAAATTAGATTCAGAAATGAGAAATGGTCTAAATAGAAAAGATTCGTTTCTTGATTTAAATTATTATTTAGTACTTTAGTAGAAACTGCTTAATTTTGGAGTTGCATAACATGGATGAAACAAAAAACACAAAACTATATACAAAAACGTGCTAAATATGCAACATAAAGAGTGACTCTGGAACATACTCAAAAACATGGAAATATACAAACAAACAAAATTCAACGGATGTATCAAGACAAGAACTCATTCGGACATAATTTTGAGGCACTTAAAAAATGAAAGATTACTCAACAACAGCCCAAAGCATAAGAGGTGATCGACGACTGCTTGGGTAAAGACAGAGCAATAAATAAGGCCATGAGACCGGCAGATTCAGAGCTAAACTTAAATCTTGAAATGCAAAAAACATAGACCGGGAACGACGGAAAAACTTTGCGAAAACCAATTTAATTCCCATTCATTGGTTTTTTCCGCTAACACATTGGTCCATAGAATCAAGTTCATAGTCAACGTAAAGTTGTAGAGCTTGCTCATGTGCTGCATTAAGATTTCTTGATTTAGGTCGAACATAGTAGCGGTCGTCGAGAAGATTAACATTCACTTCATACTACTTCTAAAGGGTATTATTGTGAATACTGAATAATCGGGCGCCAAGTATCTTCCACGAATTCTGGCTGAGTTAAATAATTATATGAGATGCTGTATCTCATGTGCACCGTTTCTGGTTCGGTCAATAGGTATAACATCAATTAGCGAGCATGCAAACCGATATAGGCCTTTGCCAGGCCAAAATGATCTTTACAGCTTCAAAGCAAGTTTTTTCTATCCTACATCGCTAGGTTATAGTTGTAGTTAAGTTTGTTCAACAATCCCATTTAGCTTTGACCTAGACAATCATGTTTGAGCTCCTCGTTGGAAGTGTCGATCAATGCGTGTGCAAGTTTTGGTATTTTTATCACCGATCCATGCTCGAGATTTAGTCCTTTTCTCGAAATCTAATCGGCTCGTTTGTTTTTTGGACCCCTGCGTGTCCGATTAACCATTTTCGACAAATTTGTATCATTTTTGGTTGGGAGACATCAGGGCAACAATAACTGACATGCTGTCTGAATAGATTGGAGGCCTTGTACTTAATTATTTTTACTCTACCGGTAATGATTTGACTGTATTTGTATCGCTAATGTCTTCATTTGGAAGATGTTGAAATACTCAGAGTCTGGAATTACTTTAAGTTATAAGCTACGGCCATGAAAATACTGCACTCCCGCCGGTTCTCGCTTTAAAGACGTCTGTGCAATCAAGCACTTACATTGGACTCATATAGTTAACTATGTTACGACTCATATAGTTAAGTTAATTGTAGGAGGACGGAATAACAATGTCCTTACCCACATATCATTTGTTGCTTTGAATCAGTTCCGTATTGAGCGTTTATTTGCGTTGTTTACAGGTCTATCGGATGCAACGCAAGGATCAAATTGAACGATTCCTTGAATATAAAGTTCAAACCCGTCATCTTCTGGCATGTCTGCTTTTATATTTACTCCTATACACTCGTTTTTCGAAGCAGGCTATCAGGCAAGCATTACATAGAGAAGAATGGGCATCACGGTTTTACAACTCCAGAGGCAAAACTGTTAAAACAACTTCTTGCAGGAATGGAAAGTGGTCATTATCTTTTCCAATTTCTCTGCCACATGATAATTGCATCATAGTTTATTTGCTAAGGCGGTTCCAAGAGAATGTCTGTAGCTGTCTTTTGTCAGATTCCTCCCAAAACATTTCTGGTAGATTGAAGATTGACGGATGGACGCCATCTTATTTTAAATGTTATTTGACATTAAATCGTGTTGGTATATAAACACGATAACTTTCTACACTTACCAATTCTATTTTTCTTACCGATATTCTATTCAAAGGTGAACAGAAAAGGAAAAGGCTAAAATATTCAAATTATTTATCAAAAATGAGTTTTTTTATTTCGTACATTTATGCTAATCTTAATATTGTAAGCTACGCTTAGTTCCTATATCATCTAATATCTGTCGTAACTCTTCATCTTCGAATCGGCCTTCTAGTGATGGAATAAGCGCTTTTGCTTCTTCCGGGGCTTCAGGACACAGATTACCTAAAGCCGCTAGCTCGAATTTATGTAATTTGATTTGCATGAGTAAACTAACATGAAAGATAAGATAAAATCAATTTGATTTGTTTGGAAAAATTAATCAGCTGATTTAGATATTACCTCCTCACTGCCGCAATCGTTTCTTTGTTCTTGAACTTCCTGAATGTGTCGGTGTAGCTGTATGTCTTCATAAATACTTCGGAGAACTCCTGCTCTTCGTCGGCTGATTCATTTTGTTTTTTGCGATGATCGAGCAACATGTGAACTTCGCTTATTAGCAACGTTTCAGCATTTTCAAATTCTGAAAATTAAATCATGAGAACTTTCTGTTTATGTGGTGAAATCTTGACAAAATTTAGTTACTTTCAAAATGAATAATACGAACGTCAGTGACAGCAACTCATCTCAACCTCCTGCTCTTTATAAAGGTACACGACTATCACACTTATATTAAGGTAATAAATAAACATTGTTTCAATGACTTTATGCATTTGGTGAAGTACGAGTAAATGTGCATTAATTTTGGGTTGGTTTGTTGATAAAGCCATGCGTCAGAAGAAAGTCATACAATTGTCGAGTTTTATTCACATCAATTTTAATTAGCCGCCGAGCATCTGCCAGCCTCAAGGAACCGATCCTGACATTTTCCGCCATTAAAATGGTTTTGTACTCTAAATAAGACGTTGGCAGAAATCGAGCTTGGCTGCAAAGAGTTCTTTCGTTCTCGGTCAACTTATCGTAGCTCGGTAAACCTATGGTGGAAGATAAAGATTCCTCTCCATCATCATAATAGCTAATAAGTAGACGATTTACCTAAAATTTCTAGTGGAGCTGCTTTCCGACGTGAGCTCATGTTCAACATACCTCCCACTAAGGTAAGGTTATGGCTATTCGGTGCAGCGTTTGGAAGTAAATTGCGCCAATCGAACAATTTTTCATACTGTTCGAGCTTTTTGTTTTTTAGCTTGGACAATCGCCGGTTTTTCAGTTTTTGATAGACACGACCCCCAGCGAACGTTTGAATACCATTGGATCGCAGCTCATAGAGCCTACAAAGAGAGACCACTGTTATCATTTGGATTGCAAACCATACTTTGACTTACTTGAAAAGATATTGCTTTAAATCGTGAAAGTGTTGGAGTGATACGACAAGCGTATCGAATTCAATGGCCGTCATCATTTGCATGAAAGCAACCAGACGTCCGTTTGCTAGCGGCTTGCCAGGAGCTGACGTCTGACCTAGGGCTTCAGAGTATTTCGACAGCCATCCAAGTGTTTTACTACTAACCAGCAGGCCGTGCTCTTTCATTATTCTGTATCGGCGTCTCCGTTCGCTAAATTAATAATTAATTACAACGATATTTCTTAAGAAACATTTCACAAGAAAAACACTTTCCAAAAGACGTGTGGAACGTTTAGCGGTCGATAGGAGTTGGAATGAAAGTTTTATACTCACGCCAGTCGATGATTATATGCATTCGACAAAGCAATATGCAACTTGTCGGCAACATCTTTTAGGTGACTAGGCCACACCCCTAAATCCAAATGGCTTATTATGCTCTCCGCGGAATTGTCGTACGGTGTCACGAAATCCCCTCGAGCGCATCTATACCCAGCCATATTGTTAAAATTCGGGGAGTTAATGTCTTGGCGAGGTGGGTCCACACACTCCATTTTAAAAAAATAAGGCACTCGCTGAGGTATGTATTCGTCGTTAGTTAAGCCGAGTACTTTTCTGAACAGTCCGTCGAAATAACACGAATGATAGTGTTCTTCGCATTCAGTTGCCGATCTTGTGCTCATTTTTTTCGCAATAGCATCCCAATTCCCATGACCGCAACTCAATATTGAATCCAACAGTAGCTTCTCTTCTGATGCTCTCCAAGTTGTCGAAGGGAAAACTTGCACATTGTCATGTCGTATTATATAGGAGTGAGTATTTCTATGATGTTTTGTTTCCGCTCCCTTCGCAAAACAGGCCAAACAGAGCAGACTAGAGCATTCGGCACAACATACATATGGTTCCTGAAGTGTGATTTTACACGTGCAGCATTTTTCTTCTTCAATATTTTCTAGCGATTTCCGACGTAGCGCCTTGCTATCGTAATATTGAAACGTATGCATGGTATGGGAACTAGGTAGCACATTGATTACATCGCTCTCTGGAATATGAATTTATTTCATTTAGATCAACGCGTAGATCAAAACGGAGAAGATGGCTTCAAGAAGATTTGCAACAAGTCATCCGTTTCGTCATTAACTTACAAAAGTCCTCGAGCCTAGCCTACTCGAATAGCGAGCAAACCACAGAAAACTGAATGAAACCAGTCACAGTCAAACAGGAAAGGGAGATCGTAAATGGATGACGTTGTGAGTAAAGGTTCATCATACGACGATTGAATGTATCAATTACGCTTATTACGACAGCCCCTTACTTAAATGATAATTTCGTGAAAGATACGCGAAAGTTAGACTAAGTTTGAATTGAGCAGTATTACCTCAATCTACGAGAGCCGAAACTGGTAGCAAGGCTGGATAATGTAAGTGAATGCAAAATTATAGGTATATATGCATTAGGATTAGGTACATATGCAGACAGAATAATTTATGTTATAACCAAAACCCACGCTCCAACTGCTATAACGAAAGAATTTCGATTGGGATGTTTAACATGATTTATCAGACTAGACTCAGAAAGACGAAATTCGGTGGAAAATGAAAGCGGCTTTTAACATATATCCCTTAATTCATTAGGCAGCAACTCATGACTGAGAATGATGGTTGATGCTTTCAACATTTACTGAGTTAGAACTATTCACCTTGCGTTAAATTTTACTATACCACGTTTCATTTGTGATAGATTTGAGTTTAACCTTTCCAATTCTTTCTTCACAATTTCTGAGCTTAATATACTTGCTGTGCTGTAGGAGGTTTCTTAAGTAAAACTCAACGTCAAATCGTAGCGTAATATATTTAATATATGATTGAGTTCATCTCCGTACACCGATTTACGCTAGAAAAATACTAAAATAATTCTAGAAGTTTTTGGTAGATCAATTTATCCATTTTCACTTACAACTTATAAGTGATTTATACCCTTGCTAGCTAACTCAGCGAAGACTCATGAGTGCGGAAGTTCTGATCAAATTTGTCGAATACCTCGAAAGTGAATTTAATATTTACAAAGAAAGGTGGAAAGAGCTCAAGCTGGTTTCCCCATGAGTCTTCGCTGAGTTAGCTAGCAAGAAAATGGATAAATTGATCTTCTAAAAACTTTTAGCATTGATAAAGCTTACCAAAGACAATTTGGAAAATAGGACAAGTTCAAGCTGAGAGTAACAATCATAACACGTAATAATAGCCAGACGACATCCACCTAGCTGGTAGTGCCAATCGACGCGTCCCAGCCTGTGAGTTGGCACCTGACGAGAAGCGGCAGGGACGCGTGTTCCAAACCAGCTTGAGCTCTTTCCACCTTTCTTTGTAAATACTAAACTAAGTTTTCGTTTCTTACGTTTATTATTGTTGTCTATTTCCACCAGGAATCTTGAGATCCTCTTCAGCAACTGCGGGGAGAACGAATAAGTTTTGAAGTGTTTTTCTAACTATGCCGATGTATTTGGAAACAACACCCTTTTTTTCTGGAAGCACGGATTTTCTTATTACTTTGAAAAGAAGTGTAACTGATGGACTACTCGAAGCAACATGTGAGTATAGGACAATATATGAAGAGAATCAAGGCGGTGGGTTGGAGATGAAACTGGAACAAGATTCATCCCAAACTTATGTGCCAAAATCTATATTCAAACCTTGGAAGTCACTCGATAAGAAGAAATTTCAAACTGTCTCAAGGCCATATGTAAAGAGCAAGAACAAATACGTTGGATCTCGTTTGACCTCATTTTTTTCCACCTATGAATTGCTCGAAGATTGTAGTGACGGGGTAAGAAAAGAGGTCCTAGTATAGAGTAATCCATAGAGCAAAAATCGTGGGATAACCCTGGCTAATGATGTGCATCCCGTGGGATCAGCTCAAATTGAGCAATATGAATGAACTCCGCTTTACGCGGACATCATTGAGGAAGGGTATTATTAACAATTGATGCAATTAACCCAATCACTTGAAATAACGGATAACGCTCATTGACTTGTTGCACAAGTCTTCGAGAAAAAGTTGGTAGTGCATGATTACAAATACAGAAGTGAAATAGTAATCGATATCGAAGTTTCAGAAACAGAACAGGAAACACGTTTTGAATCGAAAACGTTTCGAAGCGAAACTGCATTCTTTTACATCATCCTATCCGTACGCACTTGTTTTTTCTTAAAACAACAAAACATTTATCAATGATTATTTTTACTCTTCATCGTGGTATTGATGCCGCGAAATGAAATGCATTTCTGTGTAGGATTGGACCGAAGCATCAGTTACGAGTGTCGCAAGCACAGCACGAATTGGCGAAGGTTGCAAATAATGTAGCTTTTGTAAGCAGAGGTATTATTGCGTAGAAAGAACGGAAGGGACGCTATGCTTAGTCACGGTTGAACGGAAGCTTTCGTTGAAGGAAGGTGATGATTTTGATTTGTAAAGAGTCGATGGTATTCATCTGACTCATACTTTCTAAAAGGATTAAGAAATCATGGCTATAAGTATAGACGAATGAGGGAAGTCAGATAAAGGTTGACTATTAGGAAGAGGCTTTTCTTTTGTTTATTTATATTTCGATTGATTTTCCACGATTAATTCTTTTAAGATCATGCTTTTCTGAAAATTCGAGTCAATCACGGAGAAGAATGCCTCGCAAATGGTCGTTAGTCGAATTGGTGATCCGACGCTACCAACCGTGGCTACTTGCATGTGATCGTCTCCAACAGTCTCCAATTGGAAAATATATATTTTTTCCTTCTTCCTGAATAGAATAGAAGATGGTATTGCCTATTAGGCAGTGAATATTCGGAAAATATATAAACTAGATATTCATTGTTGATGTAAAGCAAGTCAAACCGACGCTTCTTGCGTTTTCCTACTGATGTTTGTTTCTCAGCCTTATCTGCGAATTTCTTCCTAGATATCTGCTTTTCGCTAATCGGCTTAACAACTTCCGCACGTTGTAGCTTCCAAAACTTGGATCTAAATGACTGTCGAACAAACAAGTTTGTAGCCCCAAAGTATAAACAAAGAATGAGGAAAATCGAAAAAAATGGCTCAAGCTTTTTAGTTCTCTAATGATTTCATTCAAATCCATGAAGAAAATTGAATAAATATTAATGGAAATCCCTCCGCCTTAAAACTAGGAAGCGCTTCGTGCAGTTTGAACAAAGATAATGCACTATCGCCTAGGTAAGCGATTTAGATGAAATTTATTGCTTACCACCTAGCACAAACACTAACACCCACGCAACATTGGCAAACTTAGCAATATTGGCCCTGCCTTTGTTCTCGAAATTTCTTACCTTATTTGTGGTATTCATTGAATCGATTAATGTTGCAGAAGTTCACTGAACAAATCCAGAACTACCAGAAAATGGAAAACGCGCTTTCTTAGGCTAAAAAAGCAACGTCATCAATTGTTAAAATTTAGGGTTTAGATGGGTATCGAGAAGAATTTCGCTATAACATTTCAAGCGCTGTTAATACAATTAAATGTGATTTAACTTAAAAGTGATAAAATAAAATTTTAGCGAAAACATCGAAAAACGCTTAGGAGCACTGTACAATGGTACAACAGGAAGCAAAAATTCAAAATTTCAACATCGGGATAGCACTCATTTAACGTTTGGGTAAATATTGAGGACTAAATAAAATTTTGGTTTCATCTATTTACTCTTCATTCTTTCAAGCGTTGAAGATGTCAACATGCTTTTAAATACTCTATTGTATTTGTGCCCTTAATATATATCTACTCTCTTATCACTCCTTCTCTATATCAGAATATTTGCTAGTTCCTTAATTTTCTAAACTACCGATTAACCGGGCATTTATGATTTCCTAAAAATGTACGC
This sequence comes from Stratiomys singularior, assembly GCA_954870665.1. Classification (NCBI taxonomy): domain Eukaryota; kingdom Metazoa; phylum Arthropoda; class Insecta; order Diptera; family Stratiomyidae; genus Stratiomys; species Stratiomys singularior. The sequence continues at coordinate 156,357,585 of OX940878.1, read as the reverse complement.
GGGAACTATCTAACCCCAAAGACAAGTCATAATCAACAACATACCTTTAGGGAATTGCAAATCAGCCGCATCTTCTTCTACTAAATCGCTGGGGTTAATGAACGACATTTTATTACAATTTTCTCGTTAATGGAAAACAATATTCGAAATAACACAAGAAATTAATTTCCTAACAAGTTGTTTAGTCCAAACTTGTGAGATTTGTCGTTGCTCATTGACGTTACCATTACCCCTCTTTGTTTAAGGGGATGTTATTGGAGTGGTTCAGTAGCAGTATACCTTCGGGACTGTGTTGATTGTGAATTTAGCATATTTACTCTCCTTCTCGATTTGCTTATTTGAAAATAACTAAAGTATTGGGTCCACTAGATAATCTAGCAAGCTCATAGCAAGCAAGCTCAATTTGATACATTTATTTAATACTAAATGTTTGATTCAATTTTCCTGAATCGAATATCCAGCGGCTGTATCATCGGAAAAATTTCCCATTTTGTCTTATTCTCATTACAGCGGCTGAAAATTTTATTTCATATTATCCCCACCACCTTGGCGCTTTGTTTTTAATTCAATTTTCAATTTTGTAACTGCAAGCAAACGACATCGAGTCGGCATTAGATTTTTTGTTCGTCGCTGTGAATTTTGTAGTTGCTGGAATAAATAACGTCGCGAACATATTTGAATTTCTGCCTTTTTGTCAATTATATTTCGAATCATCTACGGTTGGCTATAACGTCTTGCGGTCTCGACGAGAAGAGTTGCAATTTAGATTTCGAATTTGAACTATAAGCGCAGCAGCTGCTATTTCGTGACGACTGACGTAAAATTTTGTGCACATCTCACGCGATTTATTATATTTGGTGATTTATTTTTCGCTTTGAATTTGATTTGAACGCAAGTGATTTATCAAAATGTCAAGTGGATTTTCGCAAGGCTTCGCTGAAAACCAACGGCCCTCAAGCAAGTAAGTTCACGTTTTAGTTTTCTTCTATATTCTACCTTTTGGGGTCTTGCGAAAATGAAAGCATGGACATAGGTCAGCAGAAGAGTGGAAGATTGATTGAAAGATTTGCGTCATTGGACGAATGGTCAAAGACCTTATTTTGTTAAAGATTCTCCATCGTCGTTTGCTGGTGCTGCAGAATAATCCGGTTTTTCTCAGCGGTCAGAGCAAACAAACGCCGTTAGAATGAAAAATCAACTTCCGTGCATTTTCGAGGTGGATTGAAGCCGCACTTGGTACTGCTGTGCAGTCACGTCTGCTGTGTAGGCTCCTATCGAAGGTTTTAGACTCCGCGGAACTGCATCTGGAAAACCGGCTGAGCTCCCACGAGCCTACGGCATGCGCCGTCCCCAGCAGATTTGTTTTATCGTGTTTGCGGCCAAATACGTTGGCACTAACATGAACCGGGAACGCAACCGCAGCTGCAATGGGGCACATCGGCTGCATACCGGCTTGTATGCATGGAAGCCACTTACAAATGTCAAAACCCAAGCTGTTCCATGCACCTTCCACCTTTCATCCAAGCCTAACACACTTTCCGCAATAGGTGTGTTCTTTTCTGGGTACCAGCAATCCAAGTAAATGCGTGTTTGCTCATTAGAACCAGGTAGGAACGAACAAATCAGCTTAAGAACTGGGGGAATATTTGCATGACCTCCTTTCAAGTTGCGATGGGTATGCGAAATTCACGAACGAAGCGGAGAAGGAATGTGGACCAGAATTTGCATTCCTTCCAAAGAACCCAAACGCAGCGCCATGTGAATTATGACTCATAATTTTCGAGTCGCAGCCGCGGCAAAAGGTCTTTGGACTCGTTTTCCTCTGGTGCTCGTCGTCGATTTGTTGTTGCTTTGCTTATCGCGAGGCTGCATCGACTTTGTTAGTGATAAGTCAGCAAACAACGAAAGCATTAGACGCAAGTACTTTTGTTAGCAACGAATTGTACACTTCTAGGCTTGATGTGGGTGAGAACGGAAATGGAAGCAATCGATAAAGTTCTGGGAAAAGGTCAAAAATTCCGCATTTCTGACTGTCGAATTCCCAACGAGGTCGGCTGCGGCGATTAACAAAAGTCATGCTGACTAATTACGTTAATCGTCGTGGAGGAAGTCTGAGGCTGTCTCGCACCGATTCAGCGCCGCTTACGTGGAAAATAGTTAATTGGGTTGAGCTTTTGGATTAAGATTAGATTTCGTTGATGCGTGGACAATGAGGTTGATTGTAGACTCCCGCATTAACACTTAATCGACTGCAACTGAACGCTCTGCTTTCCTTTGCTCACAGCTGATTTTCCGCTGAAAGTCGGCTGCACAGGTGATTTATTGCATGCGCAAATTGCCACATTCACTAAATTGCTTTTTGCTCGTGAGATTAAATGCAGATGTGTGGTGGCAAGCTATGAACATGCAGCGTGATAAATTTGTTATACTTTCATAAAATCTAGGCTGTCTGACTCAATACGTAGAAATCCAACTTTCAACTGATATCAACCAATGCAACGTTCGCACTTGTATTAAGCAGAAGATTTGATGCCTCGCTTACACCCAGGAATGACTGTTTGGAGATATTGTGAAACAATTGCACTTAAAAATATTCTAGCGTAGAAAATGCTTTGCCATCATGCAATCATTCTTAACTGCGCAACAAACCTGAAAAAATTGCATCAACACGGTGTGTGATAAGGGAAAAACTTCTTGCGTTGCAAGTAAGCATTTTGTCTTGTTTCGCTTTGCCAGTGCTTTACTTTATCAAAACAAAGCATTACAAATAAATTTTGGACTTGTGATCAGCCTTAGGTTGAAGATGTTTCACTGCCAGAGGAAGAAAGAAAAGAAAAAGAGAGAACATTACAGCAGACAATAAAAAAGGATACTCGACTTTAATTCGATACTTTCTAAACAGATATGATACTTAGTCTGTATGTTCTACTTCGTAGGGAAGTTTATTACAATGGAACCATTATGACGAAACTTTCGCCAAAATCCTCTTCATTTTTCAGCCTGAACCTGATTTGGCAGTGCCTTTGCAATTAAGTATTAATTAAAAGCATACATAAATACACAAATCAGTCTTGACCTGTATCAGCCGAAAACGATTTTGAGATTTCATTACCTACGACTCGAAACAAGCAGCCTAAAATATATTGTCACACTTCAAAGTGTTTTATTGTCAAATAAAAATGCATGATGATTAACTATATTTGGCGACTCACTGTTTTCGGTAGTTAAATGATGAATGCCAGTAATATCAAGTGCGTAGGTGTATCTTTTGATGGAATTTACTGAATTGGTTTATTTGTTTTGAGTCAGGTGATCCTGCCGGTGTAATAATTACTTAAAATTTGTTCATATCCCATAAACGATGCGAGTTCTAAGTTTGAGAATGATATCAATTGATCCAAAATTCAAATCTACCTAAAGTACAAATCTTGCAGAACTGTAGAACGATCAAAGATCTCAGAAAAATTGAGTCACAAAAAATAATAAACACCATTCTGGATATGACACGGAAATGCGATAAAGAATGCTTGTTTTGAACAGATTTGAAAATTAAAAAAGTAAACAAACATTCGACGACAGAGTATTACTAAAAAGAACATTCAAAAACCAACTTAAAAACAGAAAAAATGCTTTTACATCGTACTCAGTTGCTGTATAAAGCGCACAATCCAGATAAAATCTCAAAGGGCACTCTGGGTACTCCCGGTAGTTATTGAAGTGTAACCAAAGACTAAACTGATAACTAGTAAGAATCAAATGCATATATGCAGGCAATTTGTCGAAGAGAACAGTGGAAAATTTAAAAATACTTTTCCGAAATTCTTATATGAAAGGCGATCTCTTGGAGATAAAGAGTGATAAATCTGAATGTAATACATAGTCTTGTACAGTCATTTGGTTGTTGTCATTTGAAGTAGTATATCAAGAAATCAAGTTATGGAGCAGATCAAGATGATGCCTTTACAAATAATGATTATTTTTGCCTACTAAGTTCCATTCTTTCTTATACTAGATCTAGATAATAAAATGTATTTAACGTTAATATTCGATTCTTGTGATCATAATAAGTCCGTCCTTATCTTCGCTGTGCGCGACATAAATATTCTAAAAAAAGAGTCAGTAATACGCCGAACCAGACATATATAAGCCGAACCCTTTGGTTGACTCAACTGATTCTTGCATACCTTCATAAATATGTTTTTTACTTGACCTATATCTATACAAAGGTTTAGGAAGGAACCCTTTTTATAAAGGCTATCTAATCATCAGAACAATCTGAAAATGCTTGAGGTGAACTGAAATGTATCCTGAAAACAACCAAAGCAAGATTAATTAGGACTTTCTAGCTATTATAGGTTCGGGAAAGTTATGAAATTAAAGCGTAATTCCGACCAGATCACTTTTTGTGTACCTTCAGTCTTGAAATGAAGGGGCTCTGAAACGCCGAAGGATCCAAGTTCTATTGTGAACTTCAACCTCGCAGTAACATGTGGAGCACCAAAATGATGGTAATCAATGTATGAATTGTCGTTAGTAGAATAACGAAAACAATCAGAAATTAAATTCAAATACGGCACAAGTATTGTATTGGGTAGTCTAAAAAGCATTGGGGATTTTTTGTCACTAGATGGTGTTCGTTGTCATAGATCGGGCAATACTAATCAGATTGAGGCAAACTGATATGAGTTTGAAAGGTGACATTCCAGTCTACAGTTTTCCCATGGACAGTTTTGTATTTCGTCATTTGTGTCAAAAGTTGTATTCATTCAAAAATGAGTGAAATTTCTGAAAAAATCGTTATTTTTACAATATCACTACGATCAAGGTGAGAATGCATCGTAGGCTCGTATAACTTTTAGTGTCTTCGGTTAGGATACTTTATCAATGTGACTTTTGAGATGGTTCGGCCAAGAGATGGTTCGCTCGCTCGGGAAATTTTAATGTCAAAGATGCACCTCGCTCAGGTCGACCAATCAATGAAAAAATCGATGCAATCTTATTAAAATTGAAGAAGACCGAGACATAAGCAGCCATGACATTGCTAAGGAACTGAATATCCATTACCAAACAGTTTTGAACCATTCTCGAGAGGGTGGATACACAAAGAATCTCGACGATTGGGTGCCGCATGCATTAACATTAAGTTTTGGTAGATCAATTTTTCCATTTTCACTTAGAATTTATAAGTGATTTATACCCTTGCTAAGCTAACTCAGCGAAGACTCATGGGTGCGGAAGTTCTGATCAAATTTGTCGAATATCTCGAAAGTGACTTAATATTGAGAAAGGTGGAAGCAATATTCATAACTAGTAAATAACCAGTCGACATCCACCTAAGCTGGTAGTGCCAATCGATGCGTCCCGGCCTGTGAGTTGGCACCTGACGAGAAGCGGCAGGGACGCGTGTTCGAAACCAGCTTGAGCTCTTTCCACTTTTCTCAATACAAAAAAATTTGATCAACCAAATTTCCAACGAAATGAACGAAATCGAGCCATTTTTGAAGCAAATCATTGCGGATGATGAAAAATCGGTAAGATACGAGAATATCGTTCGGAAAAGATCATGGTCAAAAAAAGGTGAATCATCACAAACGATTTCGAAGCCAGGGTTGACACTAAATAAGGTTATGCTGTGTGTATGGTGGGATTGGAAGGGAATTGTTTATCATGAGGTGCTAGAACCTGGCCAAATACTCAATTCGGCTCTGAACTATCAGCAATTAACCATATTGCAACAAGCTATTCAAAAAAAAACTGGTCAGAATTTATCAATAGAAAGGGCGTTGTCTTCCATCATGACAATACCAGACCAAACACATCTTAGTTGACCCGGCAAAAATTGAAAGAGCTTGGCTGGGAAGTTTTTATGCATCCACCGTATAGACTACAACTTGCACCATCAGACGATCAGACGATTTGTTTTGATCTCTGCAAAACTTCCTTAATGAGAGAAATTCACTTCAAAAAGGGACTGTAAAAATCTCTTGGCTAAGTTTTTCGCCGATAAACCACATAAGTTCTACGCAAATGGAATAATGGCTCTACCCAATGGACAATATGTACTTGAATATAATCCATTTTAAATAAAAGAAATATTCAATCGAAAAATGACTAAAAAAGACTCAATACTTTTTAGACTTACCAATATTTTAATATATTTTTAAATATTGCAAATGAATATGGCTATCACAATCATATTTATTTGTATATTTTGATATTGTGCGGTCGGGACCTACTGTTGCGTATAGCAAAGGCCAGCATGGGTCGTTTAGAAAAACTCAGTACATCTTCAAACTTTTTGGTCGTCGAGTTTTGAAATTCTGTTACGATGGCTCGTCTAAAAAAATTGAAACGTTTGTTGGCCAGGCGATCAGATAAGTTATGTATATGATAGGTCCAATTATCATATGCTTGGGATTGAAGTCATCATTATTTCTATGTCATACTATTTTTAATAAAGGGTCTATTTAAATATATTTTAAAGTAATGTATAATTTTAATTAAATATCTTATGAAGTTTGTAAATAACTGAAAAGTTAAAATATGAATGCCCTGTATATATACATGATGGACGGAGAACGTTCGTCTTTTGAAAAAGACACTGATAGAGCCATATGCGACGTTAGATGATGTGGAAAAATCTGGTTGGACAGTTCATGCCCCATCACTTTAAACAAATATTCGGAAGGTTCCGGGACTTATGAATATGCCAAATGCGGAAGCATTTCATGATTTTGCGTTTCAAGAGCGTGTAGGGTTTATTTTGATATTTATAAAAACATTGTTTTGGAGTAGAGAATAGCTTTGTGCTCTCCTTTCTTTACATTTGGCATCGTTCTGGAGTAAAGCACGGTTCAAGCCGGTCGTCATTTCTTGGTAAAGCTCAATAGGAACGGTTTTGCCACACATCTACACAACATGTGTTTCTTTCCAAGGTGATCCGAAATGAGCTCAGGCTGTAAATGATACAGTTTGGTCATGGTCTATCCAGGTGCTTGAAGTTTGCATCGCTGCATACCCAACGGTATGACACCTGATCTTTCCAGGTTTTCATAAGCTTGGGATTCAATCACGACTTTATGGACAAATGACTTTCTTTTAAATTTGCAATAGGTTTTGACCGTCTAATTTATTAATTAATGTTTATTAATTATTTAAAATTTAAATAATTTAAATAATTAAATTTATTTCAAGGGTCCGCAATACTTTTACTCGGGTTTTATCTCGAATACCACCTTTCTTGAATCGTTTAAACGTAGCTGTGACATTTGTCAAGAACAAGCTTATACTTTTGCACACAATCGATACAACTCAGCAGCAGTTTTTTTTGACATAGCTATAGAACTTTTTTTTGACATAGCATAATTTTGAGAACAAACGACATAAGTATTTCGGTTGACAAACATTTTTTGTACGTATGAAACTCGGCACGTTGTAGCTGAATTGATTGGAAAACCTCAAAATTATTGTAAAAAAATAATTGTTTCGTCATCTGATGTTACAAAGATGTTAAAAAGTAGTTAAAAGTGGACCAGATTGTTGTTCTCTTGATCAACAGAAAGTTTCAAAATTTGCCAATTTTTCAATATTGTTTGCGAATAGCGAATCAATTTTTTTACTGATCTGGTTATAAAACATAACTATTAACACTGAAAAATAACGTTATTTGTACACATTGAAATTAATATTTTTGTTCAATATTTTTTTCGATTGATTTCAATTGGAAAAGCTGCAAAGATTTCCAAAAATTCGCTTTAATTTAAACACTAAACAAGCCACTTGAAAAATATTATGGTACTTGATATTATCGCAAATGCGGGCGTATATCCAAGAATGTATCCTTTATTTATTTTATTTTTGACTGTCCAAGTTTTTCAATGTGGTCCATAACATTATGGACAAAAATATTTTTTATTAGGTTAGTTTTCATTAAATGATTAGAAGTGATTTAATTTAATAGTGTTGTGGATAGTTTAAAACTGTTTTAAAATAAATAAAATACTTTCGTTGTATTCCAATGATGCAGATACGGAAGATGTAGCCATTAAACCCAGAAAAAAAAACACAAAATATGATTTTCATGCGAATATGTTCTTTTTGATTTCATTAACAACAACTGTCAGATCCCCTTTAGGAATCAGGGTCTGAGATATACAGGGTGCGGCGCTTAAATCCGGACAAATTATTTTTTCTGTTTTAAAACAAATTTATTTACTCATAACATGAAAAAAATTGAAAATTCATTTACAGAAATATATTTGTACCTGTTGAAAGTAAAATTACTCTATATAACCTCCTTCAGCCCTAATGACCGCTTCTATCCTGGTCCTGAAACGGTCGCATGCTCTCTTCAAAGCAGCGCTGTCCATATTGGTGAATGCTGCTTCGATAGCGGTGCGTAGAGATGCGACTTTAGGGTGCCTGGACTTGTTAGTAACCCATTCGACTACGCTCCAAACATAAAAATCCAGGGGGTTCAAATCCGGGCTATTCGGGGGCCAGAACTCTTTGCTCCAGAACATGTCCAGGTTATCCAATAGCCAGTTTTGGACTAAATTGCTCTGTGAGCCGATGCGCCGTCCTGCTGAAAGACGTATTGTCTCCCAGTGGCCACAGTTACTATCCAAGGTTTCACGACATTTGTCAAAACTTCCAGATAAACTTCTTTATTGATAGTTTGTCCTTTTTCGAAGAAATGTGGTGGCATGACATCACCCTCGCTGGACACAACACCTAGGACATGCGTCTTCTCGAATGAGTTTTCCTCACAGGGTTAGCAGAAGGTTCTCGAGACACTTCAGAAACATTGTACTTAGATACAATATCGTAGACAGTTGATCTTGGGTACTTGAAGAATCGAATTATTTCTGACGGTGAACGCTCAGCGCGAAGACTTTCGATAATCGCGACTCTTCGGTTGTACTCCGCACTTGTACGTGACATCCCAGCCATTTTTAGGTTATGACTATTTACTAGCCAATTTAACGACAATAGCGACCTCTGGCGGAATTACTATATGCCGGGAAATTTGAATTGAAATTTGTCCGGATTTAAGCGCCGCACCCTGTATAAAAACTGAGATATATATATAAATAAATAAAACAATATTATGTCGAAATCAAGAGTACATGAGAAAGTGATTTTGTCGAAATCACACTTAACCTTGATTTATCCTGAAGGTACAAGTTGCAGATAGGCGGGGCTGGTGCTCTACCTGATACATAATCCATCGATCGTTACTCCGGTAACTTGCTAAATTTATGGCATTCTATTTAAAATATAAATTAATCACGTAAAATATAATCAATTATTCCACATTAAAGGAAATACCAAAAAAAAATAGATGCCGTACATGTACAAATAAACACTTGATTTCTTTTTATGTCAAAGTACTCACGTAGAATATTTCTTTTGTACGATATTATCAATCACACTTTGTACCTAATGTTATACATATTGTCGTCTTTTGACTTCACTAAAAATACGGAATAAAGTAAGCCGTTCAACTGGGTCTTAATCATTTTAGAAACTATTTGCATGTTAACGATTATTCCCCTGGAAATGAGCACATGCCGTACAACAAATTAAAACAACATTAACTAAATGAACTCAGGAAACCTAGGTATGTTCGTTTAGTGGATAGTCAGCAAGGCTACATGTAGGAGCCTACTCGCACAGCAAAACTAATGACCCCACATATATAACTACCAATGGTATGAAAAACTTCAGCAAAACTCATGAGTTTATTCCTGCTTTGTGGACATGCTGGAAAATTGTTAGAAAGCATTCTCGAAGAAAAAGTCAATATAGGCAAATCATTCAATCGGAATGAAAATGATTTTGTTTAGCATAGTTTCAATACCCCATTTGTATTGTCCCCAACCATTAGAAACAAAAAAAAAAAAAGAGTGCTTGAAAGGAGTTGATTATGATATATTTGCCCAATTTAGTTTCAAATAAATTAAAAAAGCATTTATCAATTTCCTAGTGACCAATCTTAAAGGTCAGGACACTGTCATAGTTAATATATCTCTATCACTTAAGTTCACATATTTATGTCATTCTTCATTATCATAGCAGTTTATCGCTTACTCTCACTAAGTTTCAACTAGTCAAATTATCTAAGGCCGGCATCCATTTATTCTTCAGATGATCATTTGAACTGAACTCCACCATTCGGATTTTCTTTTCGATCCCGACATAGCTCTGCACTGCTCTTCGGAAAGGGAGTGAAATGATCACAATTGCTTGCCCATCGCGTTTCGTGACCGAGCGAGTTTTGTGGAAAATATTGATTTTCATAAATGCACGCCCTTTGCGCGACCTTAAGTCACATCACAAGAAGGCTCTACTTTGTTGCAATATCACTGACCGTTGGAAAATCAATGTAATAGTCAAATCGAATGTCCAAAGAAACTTTCGTAATGATTTTTAATTGAAATAACCATTGGTAGGTAGCAACTCGCATACCTTCCTTGAAACCTTTTGACTCGACTGCCTATTTAGCTGTTGCTGCATTATTCTTTAACACGGAATTAAAGTTAAAAAAACTGGAGAAAGTGTGTTTAACGTTGATTAGAAGATATGCTAAGATAGGAAATTGGAAAAAATTATCAAGATTGTAAATGTTAAGTTTATTTTATTAATGAAATATCGGTATGTTCGCGGTATGCATGTTGATTATAATGTTGCACGTAAGAGATAGTGAATATGATGAAAGATGCAATCTAATAAGTGTCCGGATATGGCTGTGTATTCGATTTGGTACCGTGAATCAACAACAAAGTATAAAGTGGCAAATTAGTGTTTGCGTTGTTACTTTGCTATTTGTACAAGAGTTTATTCGCTTACTTTGGGCTACTTTTAATTAATCTTCAGTTTTTCTGTTTATTTGTTCAACTGTCGAGTAAGATCGAAGGAATCGTGTAGAAAATGATTAATTTAGATTTAGTTTTTGATTTTCCATTCCAAAATGCTGTTTTTAATTTTCTCAAATATATATTTCGGGAATAAATTGTTCCCTTTTTGACTTTTAATTACAGAAATATATATATTTCAAAATAAATTTTGACAGATATATATTTCGGAAGTCAATTGTTCACTGTCAATTATTTTTTTGAAAAATAATTGAACTATTATTTTCAGACATTGAGATGGGAGCAACTTACTCTCGACATACAGTATCGCTTAAATGCTCTGCAACTAATATTACTTTTGAAAAAATGTCAAATTTTTTCAGTGAAACAATAACTTTGAATTTAGTTTTATGCTATCTTTATTAACTCCATTTATTGCTGATTTTTTAAGAAAACCAAAAATACTAATCCATTGACTAACAACAACAAAAAATTTAATATAAACCAAAGAAGCGAAAATTCATTAGCTCAAAACATGTGCAACTAATAACAATATCAAAAAAATATACAGAAAATATATTATTTTGTTGCGTAACCGTTGCTCTTGATAACCGCATGACATCTTCTGGGCATTGACTCAATGAGTTTTTTATGTAGTCGGGTGAAATAGCGTCCCATTCCTTTTTAACCTCAGGAAACAGATCATTACCATTTTTGAAAATTTTTGGACCAATTTTGCGCTTCACCATCATCCACATGTTCTCAATCGGGTTCAGATTGGGAGACTGCGCCGGCCATGACATAACATTAATTCGGTTTTCTTTCAACCAAGATTTCACAAGCCTTGAACTATGCTTTGGATCATTGTCATGTTGAAATGTTCAAGATAGTGGCATGTTCCACTCCGCAAATGGGAGCATAACATCGCTTAAAATATCATTGTAGCTAGTCGCCCTCATCGTGCCTTCAATACGCTTAATGGGACCAATTCCTTTCCCCGAGAATCAACCCCACACCATCACGTTTCCACCGCTGTGCTTGACTGTAGGTGTTGTATATTTTGGGTTGAACTTTGTACCCTGAGTTTGTAAGCTTTTAAACCAACCTCTACTGCTCTTCTTTTTATGGTACTCAGGCTGACATCTAGACGATTCGCTTCTTTAATATCTTTAGCAGATGCTTTAGGATTTTTCTTTATAAAAGTCTCTATTTGACGATCATCAACGGAGGTTGTCGCACGAGATCTTCCTCCTCTATGGCACCATTCAATATTTTCACTTCTTACTATTCTGGAAATTGTTGATTTGTAAATTGAATATTTACATGATATCTCTTTCTGAGATAATCCACTGAAAAATCACACAAAATCATTGATCTTACAGTTGAGTTGTATTTGTATCCACCCATATTTAGATAAAAACTTTTTTACTTTCACTGATTGCTTAAATTAGTCCAAACTCAATGAAAATGAAACTTTGACAATTTATTGTCTGACAGATTATAATGTCAAAACAATGTGATTACCGTTACAAACATATAGTGGTCTTAGCATTAAAGTGTTTGCAATATGAAAAAAGCGAGTTGCATATGTTTTGAGCTCTTGAATTTGTGTTTCTTTCGGTTGTTTTAAATTTTTTGTTGTTTTTAGTCAATGGATTAGTATATTTCTTTTTGTTGAAAAATCAGCAATAAATGGAGTTAATAAAGATAGCATAAAACTAAATTCAAAGTTATTGTTTCACTGAAAAAATTTGACATTTCTTCGAAAGTAATATTAGTTGCAGAGCATTTAAGCGGTACTGTATGTCGAGAGTAAGTTGCTCCCATCTCAATGTCTGAAAATAATAGTTCAATTATTTTTCAAAAAAATAATTGACAGTGAACAATTGACTTCCGAAATATATATCTGTCAAAATTTATTTTGAAATATATATATTTCTGTAGTTAAAAGTCAAAAAGGGAACAATTTATTCCCGAAATATATATTTGACAAAACTAAAAACAGCATTTTGGAATGGAAAATCAAAAAATAAAATCTAATATTGAACTGGTATACATGGGAAAATACACACAGTATGTCATTAATGTACACAGTTAATATTCGCGTGTTCCACAATTCTTTTGTAAACAATATTAAGATTGATTTACTGTGTTATATAGCATTCATTCTTCTTTATTATCTTCCTCCATTTTTTGAAAGGCCTTGTGATATCTTTTCGAAACTATTGGGGGTCGTTTTACAAATACTTATCAAGGTTTGTTTTACTACCATACTTTAACCACTAATCACAAAGAAAGTCAAATTAAACGGGCAGAGTCATCAGATTGCGCTTACTATGAAGATATCGACGAAGAACGTCCAAATGAAAATGTCATAGTTTTTGCCTTTCGTGTAATGCAACAAGCAATTTTGCGAACAAAAAACGTTAGATTACCAATTTAGGCCATTTTTTTATTATCGCGGCCTTAAATTGATAAAGTTGTTGGCGTTTTTTATCAAAACACATAACTTATTGCTGCATATTAACCTTCTCACACGAACAGAATTCACATGAATTGTTGGAATACTTGTCGCTGATAGTTAGAGCGGTTGATGACCTTTTCTCAAATCATATCTGTAAGCGTAGAGTAGTTACCATTCTTGGCAAGCGTTTAAAATTCATTTTGAATTGTGCAATGTGAAATTTTCATCAAAATTAACAAAAAGTTTGTCGTATATTTCGATATTTTTTCACCAGTCTCTAGCCCAGAGTTTAATCTTCTCGTCGAGATCCCAAATTGCAAACAACTATTTGTCAAACTCTATAGTGCCAAAAAGTTTTAGCGGTGAATGGGTCAAGGTGAGAGAGTGTGTTGAAAAATTCGCAGTCTGATCGAATTATAGCCCCAGCATGCTTAAGTTTTGGCCGACTATTATCCTACTATGTCCAAGATGCTTGTATATAAATTTGCATGTCCATTGTTTTGTTAGTATACACTTGAGAGAGCCTACTAAATAAATTTATGTTTGTTTGTAATTATTTAATTATTCTATAAATTAGTGACTATCAAAAGTTGCCTAAAGTTAGAAAATAGCTCGAACTTATGACAGTTGTTAGTATTGAGGAAGTCTTCGATGCAGTAAACGAGTAACTTTGAAGGACTTTATTGAAGATTGGTACCACTGCAATATAACGAAGTTCTGTTTCATTTCTTCGAAATGAGGAATATATTGGTCTTAACGGAGATTATGCTAAAAAATAAAGTGACAGAAAAGCCAGAAAAGATGTTTTTCTCCATTGGACCGGAAATTTTCTGCGTTGTATTCCGAACATACCAAGGACAACGTGAGATTCTCTAATCGCGTTATCCTAGATGGACTGGAGCGCCGTTTTGCTTGTCCGCATCGTCTGACTGAATGAAGCTTGGTATTCTGTATGTTTGTTAAGAGTTTCTTCCTGATGTCAAGTTGTCTGGATTTATGGAAGAGGAAATGTAGGAATAATATTACAACCGCGACCGTGATCTAATTTATCCTGTATATAACAGGAAACTGTGACACTGAACTGGTTTATTCTGTATATGGTCTATTCGCGAGAGATATTTGTCGAAAATTAGTCCTTTGCCCTCTACTACTCGTGTTCATGCGATATGTTAGTATTGACTGTTCTCTTTCTTGGGATGAAAATTGCCTGTATCTTATCGGAATTAATGTTAATCGCCCATCAGTGAAAATATTTCAAAAAAGCATTCATTTTGAGAAGTTAAATGTTATATTTCTTCCTGTGGAAAATATACAGGTTTTGTTAGCGTAGAATTCTAGTCGTCCATTATTGTCTGTGCTGGCATTATTGTGCTGTTTTGTGAGATAAAACATGTGACTTAGATGCGTTTAAAACTGGAGGGGGTACATTATAGTTTTCCATGATTTTTATGAAAGAAACAACTCTCAGATGCTGATTTGTGGCTATCTTGCATTACGGAATTTCAACTAGGAGATCAATCCTGATGTTATCATAGATTTTTCTGACGCTATGCAAATATTGGAAAATACATGGAGACTTGAAAGATTTAGTTAAAAGAACAAAAGCATAACACCATGGTATTTTGATCTATATTATCCTTGGTCATTGCGACTTTGTTCCCTTAATTAGTTATAGGAGTGCGTCTAGAAGATGTTCCTTATTCAGTTTTTAACCTGATGAAAATTTTGCGTCTGAAATTTCACGGTATTCGAGTGCATTGTGTGTGATGCTGTCAAAAAATGTCGCTCGCATAAACTCATCTTAGATCCTGGTCTGTATTCAGATCAATATCTTATTTGTGATGAAATTTATTTGTTATTAGGCTATAAAATTTTAAGACGGATTTGAGATCTTCTGGCTGGATGAATGCACACTGAAACAGCAGTATATCAATTTGATTTTAAGTTGGCTTCCATGTTTTTAAATATTGGCGTTAAAATGACATGGTGAGCTATATTGCTTACAAAAATGACCTCGGAGGATGTGTACGTTATGCATTAACTGAATTTGTATGTAAGTTGCCGGTAAGTTGTAAGTTTGTTGTTTTTAATGCTGGCATATAATGAAATGGTCGGATTCAGTAGAACGACTGAAAAACCGGGTATTCACTGTCTTACGCACGCTATATCACGGAATTTCAACAAATCTAGCCTTGATACAATGGCTGTATACGTTGATGCTGCGTCCAAATAGTCATCCTGTCCATTCATCCTTAATCTCATTAGTCGTTAGTGATGAGCTGTCTGATTTGAGGATTCAAATGCTACGTGGCCAACAGTTCAAAGCTGAATACATCGATTACTCGATTACATACCGACAATTTTCGGTATGTCTAGGCAAGTTCCCGTGTTTAGTAAGTCTATAACGTCTCATGTGCAATCAGTACTGGTTGGTATTTGCGGGACTGTGTGTTAATTTTAATTTATACCCATAATTTATTTTCGATCTAACATGCAAATCCTATTTAAAGGAAAGGCTTTGCATGTATTTAAAATTTATACAATTTTTTCACATTACAACTCGCGGGCCCGCACTTTTCCTTGATTGTATGTTTGTGGTTGTGGTCTTTCTTTTGTTGATTGGAGTTGATAGTTTTGAAAAAAGTTTATTCACGTGGAAGCTTGAATAATAACAAGAAAATAAAAGTTTTATTAATTTTCACTGCATATATGAAATATTCAAAGTCGCTCCTAGCGATTCTAATCGCTTATGAGAAGAAATATCATTTCTCCAATGATAAGTTTATAGCTTATTGAAATGAAATCAAAACATCGAACAATAATACACTTGTTGAAATGTATATTTACATCGTTGATATGTTAATCCAACACTTTACACACTCTAAACCTTTCCTACGCGCAGTAGGGTTAAGTTGGAAAGTCTATTTAAGCCCTGAAATTACCTACTAAAGCATGAATAAAATTCAATATTCTTATAACGTATCATAAAAGCGAAAGATTTATGAGGATCCCGATTATATTTGTGTGTAAGATGTAACAATATGTTATCTATATTCATATCTTTTTCAGAAAGATACCGCCTGCAGATCAATGTTACGTTGTAGTTTGAAAACTTTCAGTACTATGGCAATAAAATTTTCAATTCGAAGGGCTTAGGTTTTTTTTTTTAATGTAATTCATCATTTTATCCAGTGAAATTTTTCTATTAAAATTTTAATAATTTTCTGAATAGCAAATTAAACTCAAATATGAATTGATTGTTGGTAAAACTCATTGAATCTTGGTCATAAATCAAAGAGTAAACTATATTTAAATAATCATTAATTTTCCACCTACTTGATATCAAATTGTACTGTCTTGTTTTTATAGTCGATCAAAAAGATAAAACCAACACGGTAAATGAGGTTGTCGCCATACGTGCTGAGCCAGAAAAGCGAATGGCTGACTATTTCACAATAGGGTGGGTGGGTGGTGTTAATCTTTCGTGAAAATGAAACCAATGCTAAAAGTGCATTTCTTATTAGGTAACACAAACAACTCCATATTCGCATTCGCACGTGGTTGTTTGGGTATTGGCTGCGATTTAATTGGAATTGTGAAACCAGATTCCGCATTTTATCCATCTACGGCAAATCGGTGTGGTGTAACATTTCAACCTGACTTCAGATTGCAATCTTCTTCAATTTAAGGAAATGACATTGAATTATAAGAGAACCTGATGTACCGCAAATTTAAATGCAATAACACTAATAAGCCATGTGATATGGATGAAAAATATTGAGAATTGGAAAAGCTGCGCGGTGGCTGAGGTTGAATAGCTTAGTACTCAGACACTGATATCCGCGTATATCAATTTTTCATTTATTTACTTCATTAAATGTGCGGTGAGAAGAAGTTGCAAATTTCATGTATCAATATCTTCATGTTTGTTCATGCATGTCAATAGTGAATGTCATTGGTATTCAAATTGCGAAATTTGAATGACAGAACACATGTCATATTTCGACCCATAAATGCACCATTAAATGAGGAAAATCACAGGAAATCGGTTGAAATTATCTAAATCTTTTTTGTTATTTCTGAACTGTTAATAATCTTTGTCATCATGTAGACAACTTCCTTTGCCAAATACAGCGTGACGCACTCCATCTAATCAATCCAGATTCGCAAATATGAATCATTAGCAATTATTCAAGGCTCATTAAACGTACTCCAAACACAATAGAAAACTTTGAATCACCTACCTCTGCCTACCTACCCAGAATTCCTCAAACAAACTCGGCCTAACTATGAGTAATGATAATTTAGTTTATACAGTCAACACATTTTATCTTTTAACGAGCAGGAAGAAGGAGGAAGAAGAAAGAGCAATGGATTCTGAAGAATTCTCACATGTGCAACGAAGGAAACATTTTTGCACCATCATTGCCTGTTTATTGTGTGCATTTCATAGTAACTCTGAAGTTCAATGGTTTGGAAACGGAGAACTATATGCAGTTGTAGCAATAAATTGAATGCACTTGGTTGCTCAAATTAAACAAGAGTGCTTGTTGCCAATTAGTGCTATTTGTTAAGAATATTGCTGAAGTGATTGATGAGACATGGTGATAGTTTTTGCATAGAGCACAATACATCCATGCCTTATACACTCGCGAATATTTTTCGCTGTTTATTGAAGTTGAAGGCCAATTAAAACCATCACGTAAAATTTATTGAATTGTTGGATCTTATTGGCATTCTTCCGACAAATTGGAGACATAAATAATGTTTAGAAATTAGTCTAAAGGCATCGAGAATTGTGAAAAATGTGTTTTGTTACTGAATATATTCAAAAAATGTTGGAAATCCAGGTCAAAGAAATTCGATGTTTAGCGAAACTCACAGCAACACGATTTTTGAAAAGCTTATGTATGGTCTCCTGATTGAAGCATATCGTTCTTCACCTGCACAATGGCTTTTTTTTTT
Organism: Stratiomys singularior; assembly: GCA_954870665.1. Taxonomy (NCBI): domain Eukaryota; kingdom Metazoa; phylum Arthropoda; class Insecta; order Diptera; family Stratiomyidae; genus Stratiomys; species Stratiomys singularior. The sequence continues at coordinate 156,339,300 of OX940878.1, read as the reverse complement.
TTTTTAGATAAAAACGTATTTTGCGTAATAGGATCCCATCCAACTTCTGGCTAATTATAACTTTACTACGCTTAGAATGAGCCGAATTTAATTAATTTGTGCAAATATGCAAGCCCTCATTTGGCCAATTTGACCCATATCATAATGTATCTTACATTGTGCTTGGATATTTTAAAATTAAGCGGCTCTGGGCCCTTTAATTACTTCAGTTTGAGTATTTGAAAATAAACGTTGATATTTGAATTAATCCTGATAGCAACAAGTTGCTTTTGAGAAGGAGTCAGATTTGTTATTGGTTCATTATAACCCAAATGTCAAATAAGTCCTTTATCTATCTTATCTAATTTACTTTAATAATTTTTTGTTAACGAAAATTTTTGAAGTTTTCTCTGGTAAAATATAGTCGATATCGATAACAATTGGCAATAAAAAATTATTTTTAAAATTTGACCAAGTAATGTAGTGGAAGATTTGCGATCACCTACTGGTAACGCTGTTCCAGGTACCTTCTGTTAAGAGAATAAATTTTCAAGCGTTTTGTTCCGATTTTAAAGACTCATAATCCGAATACTAAGAGTCCGAATTTTCATGTAATGCCTCTTAACGTAATTTGATGAAAGGTGATCTCAAAAACAATGTTAATCGAAGGTTTATAATACAACTAAAAAGCAAATAAAGCAGTGTCTGCGTACCCCACACTAAGTCTCATAAATATTCAAAACATGTATAAAAAGTCCGTTAATTTTGATGAGAGAAAAAGAGTTGAAATTAATTAGAAATCGCAGTAAAGTGACCCTTTTTTCTTCTAAGGGAACATTTGTTGAATCAGCGCAAACTCTTACTGACTCTCCCGTCAATATCCTATTGTCGCACGCCAATGCGTTTAATTTAGACAAAATATCCATGGAAGATGAAAGACGCGAAGTCAGCAGGTTGACATGGCTCAACGTGAATAGCGTCAAAAAATCTAATGTTTACAAATTGTAAATCGACTATAAGTCACTATATGAATTCACCGGAGATGAAATCGTCTGAGATCATGCTGCGTTGGGTCTCAATTGTTTATTGCAAATTGCAAATATTCAAAGAATCCTTACAAATTATAACATGCGCACTAAAAAGGATTTTGCCCGTTGGATGTCGAGCATATTAATGGAGGGCCATGAGCAGGGGCGAATGATAATTTCAAGAGTTAATTATAAAAAGTGCCAGGCTGACTAGTAAACTTTTTTTAAAATCTGATTTGTAACAACTGTAGACGATTGATTTTTATCCCGACATAAAGGCACAATTGTTTGTTTGGAAAAAGTCGTCCTCATCAATATCAAAGAAATTAAAAACTTTAAGATCTGTGAGCTTGTTTATGACGTTCATTATTTTGGAAGCTGTGAGAGTTATTCTTCTGGAATATTTGGTGAAAGACAACTTGTGAGAAACTAAGAAAACAGTCGTCGTTCACTGCGGGCAAAGGTGCCTTTCTTTCAAGACAATGTTTACAAAGCCGAAGTTGTGATATCCGAAATACTTCTAACTGCTCAGACACTATCTCAATTCTCCAGTTCCAGCCCCCAGCTACATCAACCTCTTTTTTCGCCCAGAAAGAGCAATTATGAAGACTGTACACGACAAAAAAAAATTACTGGCTAATATTCTTAATTGAATCTAAAAACGGTCGTACTGACACCAGTGATGCTGCTCTCTCTAGTCAAAGAAGGCAAATATTCTATAAAATTTGGAAGTTATAAAAGGTTTCAAACAAGGAAGTTTTCAGCGATAGTAGAGGAAACAACCAACAACTATAACCTGAAATAAAAAGATCGACTGAATGGGCAGGAGACGATGAGATTCTCATCTTCGATAAGAAGATGAGAAATCTGTCTACGGTGAACAAAACGCAAAAGTCGGCGAACATATGGTTATGGCTTTCAAACATTGATCTGGTATTGGTATTTTCTTAAGAGGGTCGGTTGTAGTTGGGCGCTCTTAGTTGACTTTCATCACTTCAAACTAACTTTGTTTCAAAAGTACCTAAGATTTTTGAATGATTCTTTTATATTTTGTTTGGGAGGCTATTCTATACAATTCTATACATATCTGATAAAGATATTCATACGAGAAAAGTTTTGACATTGAAAAAATCCGGTTCGAAAAAAGTAATATTTTCTATGTACCTTTTTACAGCGGACATATGTTCGATTTTTACCAATTAATTTTTATCAATTTCTTTGTATACATTAAGGTATTATAAAGTTTTCCTCGAGCTATTGTTTTGATATTCAGTTTCAGTAAATTGTGACATTTCTTTGAAATTGTTGAAAATCTTTGACCGCTTATTTTTAAACTACACATTAACTTTTCTCGGGTCTAAATCACTATATCGAAAAAATGGCTCGAGCCGTTCTTCATTTGAATGCACTTGATACGTGGAATTCGATCCGATCAGTAGATTTTGAGAAAAGGTACATTAACTAGTGAAAAACACAACTTTTCAGAAGCGACGGTTTTTTGAGAATGTTTGAATTTCAAATTTTCTCCGGTTTCCCGGTTACTTATGGTTCCGATCGAATAAACTATCGTGAATAGTTTATTCATTTGAATAGTATCGATCTTTTTTTTACCTTCAAAGACTGTTATTTTAACCCATTTTACAGTTTTTTAAAATGCCCCCATTATTATTAAGGCACTTATTAAAAAGTGCCAAAAGATGAAAAACCTAGTCTGTAGTCAGACTCCAGAGCGGATTGAAAAGGTGTCTAGCGAGACTGGTGGCCCAAACCTCTCACGAGCTTCTTCGGTTTCAACAACCTCTAGATCTTCCCATTCGAAATTGAGTGGTCATATGACGGAATATGAACAATTTGATGAAGTCATATTCATTTATATTTATCAGTATATACTTATTCATTGTTTAAAAGGCGATCAGGTACATCAGAATTTCTTTCAAAAACGCTTGAAGTTGATCATATCGCTAACGTCAAAAAATTATTGGGCACAGTTCTACTTCTAAGAATTACATAGGGTTTGTTCTAAATGAGAAGAGCAAAAAAAAGTTACGCTTTCAAAAAGAAAATTAAAAAGATTCAGAAAAAATTAAAAAAAAAAGAATCGAAGGAAGGGAATATGCAAGGCACGAATGGTTCGACTGACTTTTTAAGTTCGAGGAAAAACTGCCTCGCATGCAAAAGAAACCAGTGCTGATTCCAAGATAATCCACTTTTTTTCAAATTAATGACAGCGATGATTAAAACCGATCAATTACGCCACATATAGCTTCCTTGCCCGCTATATTGGCTCCGGCGACTACAGGCTTTTACAGACGCAAAAATGCTTTAGGGAAAGAAATTGGGCTCCAACGAAAGAGATATTGCCGCCAAAGAAACATGTTTTGAGAATAAAGACAAAGAAAATTTGGAGAATGAAGTATCACAAGGAAAGTATGTTGAGGTTATACTAGAAATAAAAGAAAATTATTCCTTTTAATTAGACCGAGAGGCTTTGTGATGGATGTCCTAAATTCTATTTTTCATAAAACCATGCGTTTCTTTTGTAGCTTATTTTCATTTGATAACCAATCACCGGTAATTTCATTTCTGTCATTTATTTAAAATTGATTTTTTCTAGTCTATATTCTAGTCTTTATCCGAAGGATATTATGGTTTCTTCTTACTTAAACACAATATAACAATGATTTCACTATGACTTAAATGATTTTCTCCCCTTTATTCTACTAAAATACAATCATTGTGAACACATGAAAAATGCAAAAGAAATTTCGGGAGAAATTAATTGTTCGCGTTCAAATATAAACAATTATATTCAGAGAAGTTTGAAAATAATTATAGAACTCTGATTCATTTTCACGTTATCGATTGGATGGAAAATTTAAATGCTACAAATCAGATAACATTCTAATGTTTTATTTTCGATATCTTATCAAATGACATTGTACAAAAAAGACCTGCATAGAAACTTGTCCCGTATGAGTTCATTTTTGAGTGCGTCAGTTGGGACAAAAAAAAAACTAAGATAATTTATCTATTATTAATTTTTGTTTCTATTTTTGTTTACCTTTTGTATGCCCGATTGCATCAAATCCGATGCAGCTACTTTTTTCTAATAAATACGAGTTCTTATACTATGTTTATCGCTTGAATCAGAAAATGTTATAAGGTGGGACCATAACAGTTGGTATAATTTATTAACAACAAAGGCATCTCATATCAATCATTGATTATCTTTCCAAACTTTTCAAACAACACAAAGCTCGTATGTTTCGGGTTGCATCAATTGTATAAGATGATAATTCAAGATAAATTAACGAAAAGCAAAGATTTCAAAGCAATGATAATAAAAAGGTGGTCAAAATGTTAAGTATTTACACGTTTATTCTACGATCACGCTTTAAATGACTTCTTTTCACAGTTTTCCACCGCGTTAAAGAAAGTTACGCCCAACACGTGACTAAGTTGCAATCACACCTCGGCGGCATCTGCAGGCCTTCTTTATAATTCTTTTGAAATAAAGCCGAAAACGAATAATTGTGTGCACACGGAATGCAATTGTATACGGTGGTGCAATTGAAAATCTAAATAATGGACACTGGAAGAAAATTAAAAGCCACGCGGAATGCACCATCCAAGGCAGATGATGAGTTTATCTACGATTTCAAGTCGTCGCCATGGGGCATTTGGAAAACGTGATTTTCGATTAATTACTTCCCGGGATGATAAATCGGTGGTAGTCAGATGGAAACAAAAGGAGGAGACGATGTGTACGGCTTGTAAAAGAAATTTGACTCATTGCCATCATAAAAGATGTGATTGAATTCATGTAATGGCGCAAAGCGATTCCTTTGTGGTTCGGTTATATGGCGTGAGAGGTCCTACAAAGCTTTCGATGGGTAGTACAAGCTAAACGACCAATAGGCACTTTGTTACATAAAGTTAAATCATTGGCGGAAATGTTGTATTGAATCTTTACCATAGCATCTTTCTATGAATCATTTTCATGTTTCACCCAATCTATTTAAATTGCTAATCCGCCATGATTACACCAAGTGCAAGAAGCAATGGGTGTTGTATATCCTTGGATGGTTGAAAGCAAACTCGCGTTGTTGCTTACCAGACCATATTGCAAAACAACTAAATAATCTGTGCAAAGTGAAAATTGCAATGAACTCGCCTTACCATGCTCTCTCAATATTCTGTGACTACATTCTGTAAATATACAAAGAAATAAAAGTGTCGTTAGTGTTGAGAGGAAGAGACAGGGTAAGATAGTACCAAGACAGGAGCAACGAAGCCAAACTAAGAAGGTGGCGCAACAAACAAAAATCTAATACTTCTGCATATGCAGGCAATAATACCTCCCGACTATCGACCATTAGCGTGTGGACTTGGCGTAGTGTCGTGTAGTAGGATATAATGATAGAACGGCAGATGTGAAATGGAGGTAGACCAGAAATCAATGGCGCGAGTCATATACGAAATCGCAAAACAATGGAAAAAGAGTAGCAGCGTGAAATAAAGACAACAATCGAAACCAACTTTGAAGACCTAGGAAAACAGAAATCCATATAGGGTAACACGGGCATGTAGGGTGTGAACGATGAAGCCAAATAGAAGTTAACTTGTCCAGATAGGGGGTTAGAAGTATGACCTGACTACATCAGTTACAGTGGGAGTACTTGGCAAACGTGTCAAGTCGCTGGAATAAAAAAAATGTAGGTTTGTCCGTGCTTGATTCCTATTCAGCACTTCAATCTTTAGGGAAAACTCGAGAATCGTTGATATTTTCGGAGTAAGAGCTTCAAGCCTGCTAGTATAGTATATCGCGTTCAATTCAAAGGCAACAGCGATACAAAAACTACTCAGGACGTGTGTTGTATTGGCGAGTCAACAAGAATATTGACATCTGCAATATTACATTACAGGATTTATCGATTGCGGTGCATTTACCCCATGGTATTAACGTGCTGCCTGTCATTGTTTCAGCAGATACTAACGATTGTTCACTATGGCGACGAAAACGATGGTCTCTGGCATGTCTGATATGTTTAGAAATTTGTGACACACTTGGATGCATTTGAGGCTTGCAACAGTGACCAGGCAACTTGGAAGTAAGTACAGAATGGGCATTGTCATCATCACATTTCCAATCGATGCACATTAGGAATATAGAGTGAAAGGTATATTCCAATATGTATCTACAATAAAGTGCAGCTCGGATATCAGATTTCCGCTTGCGAAAAAAATCGAAAAAATGTATATAGCCATACTCTTTGCAAGGGTATGTTTAGTCTTTTCATCATAGCATATGGTTTTCTTATTAGTGCGGAAGTATGGTTACAGTAGCGGCCTTCCAATCAATAAATCACAAGTAATTCCTTTTGTCACTTGTTCATATTCGCTTTACGATCAGCTTACAACATTTGAAAAAACAATGTATTAAGCTAGATTACACGAGGCTTAGGAACTTTGAACATGTACATATCTAATGCAAAATCTTCACGATAAGTAAAAAATATAAGATTTATCATAACAGAGATCTTGTATTTACTTATTTTAGAGAAATTTCGGGCTCATGGGCGTTGGCTGCACGGAATGTAACCGGAACCGAATGCCTGTTTTAAGACGGTTTTTATCTACAATTTGATACTTGATTAGGCCTTCCATACTTGATTGTTATAATTTAAAGGGTCGTTACGTCCTGTTAAAATCTTAGTCTAATGAATCATCATAACTTGATGATGAGATTTTGCAAAGGGACGAAAGTAGTTGTTGAGAATTCAGACTTATTCGCCTCAATATGAACCTCAGTTTACTAGTTGCATTGATTCGGAAAATATCATTGAAAGTTTCAGATTTTTAAGGCTTGCAAATATGAGAGACGTTAACATACTGTTTATCGATTCTTATAGTCAGTGTTTATTCAAAAATAAACTTGTCGGGGAGGCAGGAAAGTGAGTTCACTTAGCAACAAGTTAAGTTATGTTCTTCATAGCGGCCTGAGTTTGGACTGGTACTAGCAACTTACGAATTTGCTGCATAATACATTTAGAATCATTACTGAATAACTTCAGATTTCTGAAACTCGGTACACCGTGTGACTTTCATCTTCCTTTATTAACAGTTTGGTATTTTTATGGAAGGTGCTTTATTGTATCCTTATGCCTTATGTTGACCCACAATTTCAACTCTAGTTACGTGTTTCAAGTCTCAGTATGCAAGCATGTGTGCTTAAAGGATATTGACCATTAATAATCCTTATCAGCAATGCTGAATGGGAGCATCGTAATGATTTGATTAATTTAAGTGTTTTGTTTAAGGTTGACATTTTCTAATTTTGTCAGGATTCCGTTTAGATTTAGATTGTCACAACACAATGTGTAGTGGTTTTGTTGGATCTACTACTATCAATTGCTTGAAGTTTGCAAGCTTATCAACTCATTCATTTTCTAGAGTTCCTGCGCCTGCTGCGCCCTTCTAACTACCATTTAATAGTCATCCCATTACCAGAAAAGAATCTGCAGCATTATCAATATTCATTGCCACGTGGAAATGAATAAGAAACTAGTACCTTACTGAGGAGAGGAGTCGACCCGTAACACTACGAGTTGTGTTTCTGCAAATCATTTTGTTGTAGATCAAATTGTTTTAGCTTAGTTCAATGTTATATTAAAAAAAGAATCGAATTCTTAAAATTTTTGCGAATTACCATCAAAACGACCAGTGTGCTCGCAACTTAAACTGTTTGTTTTTGAGTTGTATCTTGAAGCCTGTTAACGCTTTGAGCTTCCAACTTCCAGTGTCCACCGAACTACCGACTAAACTATTCCCCTGTCACACCGAGAACCCAGCCTGGAACTGTTTGCCATATTACTTCGGATGCCTCTTTGGTCTCGCCTGGCAACAGCTTCAGGTTAAGGATAGTTCTTCCGAGTCAGAGACTTCTTTTGCTTCTACACTGTCAAGCGATTTATGATGCCCTATTGTAGGAAGAATCGTCCGCATGTGACACAAAGTTGCAATTGTCTTTGGATTAACATCGTTCCCCTTATATTTTCTTGGGGGAGCACGCCTTTTCTCTCGGTAAGATGCAAACGTATTCTAGAACATCATCCGCATGCAACGAAGATTTGATCCCCGTGCAAAAGGAGCAATCAGGTGGCAATGATTCCAAATCATACGCAGGGAAAATTGAAGGTAATAATCAGTCTTATCATGCTCTCTGCAAAACCACGACCCCAGATCACTGAAGAGTTGTGCGATCTCAAGCTTCGTGTACCCACATCTTATACCGCAAAGCTAGGGTCCTTCTTCTTTCTCTCTTTTCTCGCAGAATTAATCCTGACTTGATGGTGACGAGGAAGGTGTTTATCACAGCTATTAGATGAAAGGAAAACAATGATATCTTTTGATTTCAAAAGGACAAATAAAGAAATGAATAGTTGACAAAAATACGTGAACCATTGCAGCAACTCATTTCATAATCTGGGTTATTTTCTTGAATTTCATAAATAAGATTGAACGTTATTATCTTTCGGGATCTAGATTGAGGAAAAACTTGGGGAAATTTCACCCAAAAAATCATTGAACTGGAGACACGATCCTTGTACTTTTGCCGGATATAGTCTGTGAATAACTAGCACAGTTCACAGGAATAACTTCGAATATATTGAAATGAAAATGAATCCGAACATTTAAGACGGATCAAACGGTCAAACAAATAAAATATGTTCCGATCCGGTATTAATCTGTTGTAAATTGTATCCTTTGATACTTATTTCTTTGTTCATTAGGACATACTTCTTGCGTTCATTGGAGTAAACATAATTGGCTGCTAGTGTGTAAAAACTAGGCTTGAACATATTGTGTCTTTGACTCCTCCTATGTTTTCTCATCTAGCAACATTTTCTATTACAGCCCAAGAATATCGAAACTTTCATAATCAGCTCAAAGTGGTGATCAAGAGATACTCAGTTCGCTAAAGGTTTAGTTTTCAAATTCAATTTGAAAGGTGTGGTGTATTTCACTTCGCCCGACTATTGAGTCAGGTATCAAATTGCAGTACACTCAGATTATCAGGCTTCGTCATCGTATAATCCTAGGCTGCGTCATCGGATACTCGAATGAAAACCTTCCAAAAATGTTCCATGTGAACCTGCGCTTAACCTTTTCTATTTTTAACTCTCAATTACTTTCAAATCAGGAGAAAAAAAAACGACATATTGTCTGTCTGTGATTCATTATCAAGACTTCCCGCACGCAAGATTTTCATTATTCAGGTCTCGTAGTCGTCAAGTGACTCGGCTAAGTTTCTGTTGCATAGGCAATAAAATATTCAGTTATTTTTTTTATATTCTTGCTCTATTACTTTTTTTCTCCAGATTCACTTTTCTTTGTTCCCTAACTGCCCAAGAATATGGTAAACATATCACGGATCAGACCACGAGTCAATGTCTTCACATATGAAGAAACTTGTATCGCTTTCATTCTTCTGTATTTCGAGTCGTGGTACTTGCCTCCACTGTATTCAAATTGAAATAACAATCGAGACCTGTGAGGCTTGAAAAAGCAAAACCAGGTTAGTAAGCGACGACGACGTTACTCTGGAAGCTTCTATTAACATTTTATTACCTTCTTACGTATTATGTATGTGTTATTCGTTAAAGTGAATATATGAGGTATGATGGTAAATTGAAAATATGATTGATAGCAGCCCATTCTCATGTAACGCCATAAACAAAGGTGAACGTCAAATGAGCTTTTTGTTACCTTTAATGAGATTCAATGCAAAGACAACTTAACTTTCACTCGTCGATTGAATTGTTCTTCCTACTATTACGAAACAATGATAAGTTGATACATGTTTCCACACACATGTGATGTGCTAGATGTAGGTGACAATTGAAAAAACTGAGCCCCAAAGTAAAGTGCATACATAGGCATGAAGATTGTATCAAGAATTTGAAATTGAATTTTCGATAATGTCGTGAGCTAGATAATGTAACCCACTAGTTATGGATTCCACTGAATTCCGTGACGTGAATATGATTTTTTAAAGTGTTATTTTTAAAAGAAATGGAGGTAATATGATTATAAATCACGCGGCTACTGGTCTTAGTTGTGTGCAGAATCTAAATTGATCACTTTTCTTGATTTTGTAATATGAACATCCGTTGTTTTTGAAAATATGCTTCTGATTTTATAATAGGAAATTCCAAGGACAATAAAAATTACCAAAAAATATTTAGGGATCGTACTTTGATTACGAACTGTCCAATCAACACTTTGATGTATTGATCTTTTGGGAAATAATGCATTATTTCTCCTGTGTTTTATTTGAATATCTCAATTTTTTTACAAGCAGAAACGCCATACCCGTTTGTAAACAAGAGCTTATTATCATAGTTGAATATAATGTTGATTGAATAGCAGTTTTGGGGTCAGGTCAGATCAGCTTTGATTAATTTATTACCCTTCCGTAGAGAACAATTTCAATATTGTCCTTAGGTTGCAAGATGCAATTAAAGAAATTAATTTTAAGTAATTGCAAGTTATTGAACTGGAAACGCGACTTCTGTTTTTTGGCGCTTCGAATTTGGAATAAGACCTAACTCAACCAAACTACAAACTCGAAAAGCAATCTTAGAATCTCGCAGTTTCCCAAATTCACGTTCTCATCTCATTCCGACTCATCTGTTATTTGCGCAGCCGTAGTGCCTTTCAAAAACAAATAAACTCGAAGCTCGATTTTGAATTTTTAAGCAAACTCTGACATGATTATTCAAACGATTGTCAGAGAACAACCGCTGGTCCAAAGTGGTTGAAATGTTAGTGAGTACCTATAAAAATATGTGCAACCACTTTTCTCCCACCTGCAGATGAATGCTGAAATTTTGCAGGCTCGTGTCTGATTGATAAAGGTTCCTCCAATGCTGAATTTCAAGTGATGCCGGTCGTTTGAAAGCAAGACTCATTGTACTTCTTGGAAAATGGCCCAATCGTAGAAATGAAGAAGGAATTTTCCACCTTCCTCAATCTTCCTGAAATAGATATTTCTATATCGGTACAATAGATACAAATCGATTCTGAAAAATATCTTAGGATCTGAAAAGCCTTAGTATGGACAAGTGGTTCCAAGAATGGGTTGTCAATTGTGTTATAAGGAAATATTGCAAAAAATGTGAATTCATCTTACCAAAGCACTTGACAAGCAGCCGAAAACGCGTTCAAGACTTCTTTTACCTTTGCAAAAGAGAGAAATAGTGTGATAAGTTTAGTATAAGGAGCAGCAGTAGCAGCTGTAGAAGTAGTAATAGTTGTACTGTGGTGATATTGGTAGGATATTTAGAAACAAAAGGAGTAATGTATTAGAAAAAGCAGTCGTGGAGTTGTAGTGTTTAAGTTGAATTCAATTCGTTTTATTCACGAGTAAAATCAACTTCGAATTCCATATCTTTATCACCATTTTGCAAGTCTCCAGGATGTCATTCAAAATGCTTAATCCCGGCGTATGTCATCTGTCAATTTGACGGAAAGAGCTTCTAATGTAAGAACTGTACAAGCTTAGAAACAAATGAAAGTCAGTGTAACCAAAACCTATAGATTCGGGTTTGTTTTCTCTCGTAATACTCATTTATACATATCGCCCGCCACTGCTGTAAGGGATTACCTTCGCGCAAATCGGTTGATCTCAGATCAATGATCTAGATCTAGTTGATCTAGAAAAAGGTGACGTATGAGGGGCAAAAAGTGAATATTATTGGGTCATCATGGGAATCATCATGGTTAAACATGATTTTTTCCACCATTGTACCAGTCTTTTTTTTCAACCAATTCTCAGATTCATCAAGTTCCAATTGTTCCAGTATTATTTTCCTGTTATCGTTTATTTTTCTTTGAGGAGCTCTAAAATATCTATTGGTAATTCAGAAAATTGAAACCATTTTTTGGTTTGACAATTTGGACCACTGCGGCTGCTTTGACAACAAAGTTTCGACAGCAATGCACTCTGCAGTTAGAATTGTGAATAGTTTTGAACCTAAGTCTTATCCATTGCTGCTGGGTTTCGCTTCGGTTATAAAATCGGTTATATTCTATTCAAAAAAAAAAAACAAATATGTTGTTGAGAAGTATCATGTGAATTTGTTTTATTTCTTGGCACTTAATTATGGCACTCAGATGGCAAGATAAATGCTATCTCGATAATAATGTATTCTTTAAAACATGTTGTCACAGTCACCTGAGAGGGTGGTACGAAGGTAGGTCAATAAGTCCTTAGGAAATTAAACAGATGGCGCGACTAGCACTATAAGCGGTCCGTTTTTATGCAGTGGCACTACCGAAAAGCTATGCTGTGAAGTTTTAGAAGGATTGGTTGAGTTGTTGTTTGTTTCTCGTGTATTCAAAAAAAATTGTTTGATTACAAAAATGGCAAAAATTGAGTTTAGATCTGTTATTAAATATTGTCATATATAAGGCGTAACAGCAAAAGAAGGATTTAGTTCCGGCAAATCTGCTCCTTCATTTGCAACTATTTATAACTGGTTAAATGCATTTAAACGTGGTCGTATATCAACAATGGATGAATCATGCTTAGGACGCCCTGTAGAGGTGACTACACCGGAAATGATCCATAATATCCACGATATGGTGTTAAATGACCGAAGATTAAAGTTGAGTGAGATAGTTGAGGTTACAGTAATAAAAGAAATAACAGAAATAAAAAGGTAGCGTCATTGCTATTTTACATGACAAATTGGGTATGAAAAAGAATTCGGCAAGATGGGTGCCGCGTTTGCTCACAGTTGACAATAAACGCAATAGGGTGGTAGCCTCTAAAGTTTTGTTGTCGCTCATGCAACGTAAGCCGGGTGAGTTTTTTCGTCGTTTTGTGACTAGATGAAACATGAATACAACACTACACTCCCGAGACTAAAGAACATTCAAAGCAGTGAATTGTTAAAGGCGAACCATGTCCAAAGAAGGCGAAACCTGTAAAATACGCTGGTAAGATGCGCGTGGAATTATTTTCGTTATCTATTTGCAAATAGAAAAAACAATAACAGGGGAGTATAATGCATCTTTATTCGACCAGCTAAAAGAGAAAATTGAAGTAAAACGGCCTCAATTAAGCAGAAAAAATCCTCTTTCATCAGCACAATTCCCGCTTTCACACATGTTCACGATCAGTGGCTAAAATTGAAGAAAACAAGTTCGAATTGGTCGACCAACCAGTGTTTTCTCCAGATGAAGCCCCCAGTGACTTTTTCCTATTCCCAAACCTGAAAAATGGCTCTTGAAGAAGTCGATCAAATAAATGCTTATTTTAAGGACCTTTCAAAATCAGAGAAACGTCTAACCAAGTGTATTGAGCCCCAAGGAGATTATGTTAAAAAATTTTAAAAAAATTCACCAAAAAAATTGTTTTAATGTTTTTATTGTTTTAATGTTTCTAAGGACTTATTAACCCACCCTCGTATCTGTTTTTTGAGCGAAAATCAGCCATTGAACTTACGGTTGATTAGAAATATGATTGATAGTAGCAGGACTTTAACAACCACAACATAAAAAAATGTATACCCTTTTTTTTAATAGTTACTTCTTTTGATCGCCTAGACGGAGATCATAATTGACATATTGTTGCTAACGTGACGCAACCGTGCACTACAGAACTTGTGCCTCGCTTGCGGCATAGTAGACCAGGGCTACAATTCTTTCATTTCAAGACTAGGGCTACAACGAAAAACGATCTGGTCAGACGTAGATCGAGTTCTTGATCTTGATAACTCTCTGAATGCAACTACATATAGGTGGGCAGATACTTCGACACCAGAAACACAAATTCAAAAAAAAAAACATTGCCACTAGCGAGACTCCGCCTTAGGTTGCATATAGATTCACTGTCAGGAGTACAATTGATACATTGCTGAACCAGCGGTTTTTAACGGTTTCTGTATTTAACTTTATCTATTTTTTGTTACAAATGTTTTCAGGACACCTCTTGTCGGCCACTGTTCTTCGAAAGTTGTCCTTAGTTTGGAAAATCGTTTGTTGCAATCATGTCCCAGTGTTTGATTTAGTGTGAGATGTTGCTGTTTTTGTTGAATATTTTTGTATTTTGTTTTTAGTGATTTGATTTTTATCGTTTTTGTATGGTCAGCTCTAGTTCTTACTTGGTCATCGTATCGTTGTTCTTTTTTCATTTTAATTTTATATCAGATTTTATTTTACTGAAAAACCCAATCGAGAATACTTGACACTTATATGCAATAGAACCGAAAATAATGACATGTCAATTCCGTTAAAAATAAGATCGTTAAAAATAAGATTATATTTAAAGTAAAAATTATTGTGCTTTTGCTGTATTCAAAATGCATAAATTTTCATGTGAGAGCGACCTTGTAAAAAAAGGTGGGCATGGACAAGTTTTTGTTTAGTTATCATGACTAATTTTCTAGTTTGCGTTCAACGGAGATAAGTTTGGTTTCCAATTTTAGCATTGTTTGTTACGTTCGGGAATGCAAATTATGTTAACTTATTTGGGAATATTCAAGTGAATTTGCCGTGGCCGTTGCACTGACTAATGGATGATTAATTTCAGAAAATTCTCAGAGTAAAATCAGCTGGCAAAGCGATTATTGCAGGAGTTCGCTAAATATTTATGCTAAGATCCTTTATTATTAACTAGCAGATCTCACTGAGTCTGAAATATAACACCATTCTGTAATCCATGCATGATCATTTCATAAAATTCGAATCGTATTTACTAGCAAAATGCTTTTATTAAACAAATCGAAATGCAAAAGTCGGCACAACATTGCAAGCCTACAATAAAGTTGCCAAGATGATCGACGCAAAACCAACGAAAGCCCTCAAGATAGTGTTGAATTGCTTCGATGAACTCTCAACTTCTTTCAGAACAGCATTTTTCACATCACGTTGCAACAATTTTGCATACTATTGAACTTCTTTATTAGGTGCTCTGTGTTCTGTGTGCAGTCCTGTCTGCGTGCAATGACTAAAAATGGCCAGACAAGAGTACATTGTTGTCTACGAAAACGAAGGCGAGTTGACATAAAAGTAAACCTGTCTAGTGATTCTAGTTATCATGAAAGCAGATTAAACATTACCAATCCTTATAAGGAAATGTTGCGTCTCACTATTATATCCACATCTTGGAATTCTTCTATTTTTTTCCCTCCGCATGCAGCGCAGCCTTTCGTCAGCCAGCGTTGCTGCATGCCTATAAGAATTTAAATGTAGGCTGATCGTTGTATTCGATACTTGCGAACAATGAGCCGCACCAGTGACAGTCATGGTTCGTTCTTCTTGCATGCTAGAAATGCCGGCTTCAAGTTGTTTATGGTTGTTGATATTGCTGCGGAGTGTGTGTATCTGCGGTATCTGTATCTGTATCTATGCATCCGTTCGTCCACATGTTTGCATGTTTAGTCATGATTCAACTTGGCGTATCTTTTGCCTCGATACCGGTTTTCCCGACGTCTTCTAGTTCTTCCGTTTCTCCTTATCGAATGGTCTTACAAGTCCCTGCTGCCGGGCAAATAAAATAAACCAAAACAGAAGCAATCAAATATGGCTCGCGGGCAAGGGTATGAATGTGTGTATCGCCATTTCTTTGCAACACACTTGTTTATTGCAATAAAATTTTGCAGCTGCTATCTGAAAGTTGCTTTTGTTTACATTTCGACGTAACGAGATAGCCGGCTAAATTAGCAAAGCTTCGCGAATTCGACGAAAACAAACGCGCAATCGCTGAACCGGGAGAGCTTTCCGATGCACTTTGAGTGTAACAGACGCGAAACGTTGGGAAATGGAACAATTTAGTCGGTTGAACAAATAGTGAATACTCGAACCATCATCCCGATTTAGTTTCAATGTTTGATATTAGAACTTTGCCATTTTTATGATATGTATTGCAATCGATTTTTTATCTTTATGAAATATTATTTCTATTGTAACTTTGTTTTTAACATTCTTTATTTTTTATTTTCAGGTAAGTGACTCAATTATTCAATTAGAGCTACCAGTATGCAACCAGTAAGTTTACCACACCTTTACATGGTATTGTAAAATCTTTTCTCTTCACAGTTGTACTGTCCACGCAAGTGTTCTTAAAGGCAGGAAAGCATTTAAGTGGTGTCACATTGTGTTCTAAACTGTCCCTTTTGCGTTTTGTCAAAGAAACATTGGGGACAATTCCGCATACCAGTACAAAACAATGACACTAGTTCAAACGAAAAATTCCCAAAAGAGCCTTTGGTTAATCAAAAATTTTGTTTTACTTATATATGGTATGCTCAAATTGGAGAGAAAATTTGGTACAATTCCTTACCTACAAAATTTATACGTTGTTTGCTTGACAATTTGTTTGTCTACTTATCCTTAAACTTAACATTGAATATGATTACAATTATAAAATGTTGAAGCATAATTCTCCAATCTGAAACGCATTACAAATTAAAAATAAAAAACAACACATTGTTTGGCCTGTTCTCGTCTTTACTTTTTCATCTCATTTGAAAATCGGCACATCACATAAATTCAAACGAAGCAAATGAAAGATAAATTCGAAGGCTCCAAAAGAAATATGGACGCAGTAAGGAATAATCGTCGCCAATAAATTTATCCGTACAGACCCCAATTTTCGTCTCTCAGCTACTTGATGTGATGCACTTTGTTTTTCTAAAATGACCTTTTAAGGCTTGTTTTTTTTTCCAATTATTTTCTCAGATTTATTTGGTTTTTCCTTTTTGTTCCAATCTTTTAAAAATATAATTTTTTAATAAAAATTGATCCATCGTCGCGAAATATTCTTGCCGAAAATATTAAGAAAATACACTTATGTTTTTTTTTGTATAAAAAAAATCTTTTCTATGTGATCACTTTTTTTTGTTTTTTTTTCTTCATTTTTTTTGATTATTTTTAAATTCTTCAGTATCATTTTTTAACGTTATTAATTTATTTATCAAGGGCTCAAATAGTTGCCCGCTGTTTTCCCTTTGAAAAGGCAACAATGTGATGAAAAAAACGATTGCAAATATAACATACAAAATATTGCCACTGACTAGCTAGAACTTTTTCCCATCTTTCTGTCAGAGTTCGAACACCTTTTCGGGAAATGCCTTCTTATTTCAGCGGAGCTGCTGATCAGCCAGGCCTTTGTACGGAATAAGTAATCATAGAACGGCGCAATATCTGAGGTGTATGGTAGGTGGGGTAAAACTTCCCATTTGATTATTTCCATGTTGGTTTTACCAGATTTGGCAAGTGAGGCTCAGCGTTGTCATTCTTTAGAATCACTTTTTTTCATGTCCTTGCTGTTCTTGTAGCCGTTTCTTGCATAGTGCCCGGTTTTTTCGCGTCAATTGAATTCGATAGTGTTTTTCCGATACACTATTCGATAGTTATAGAATAGTTATTATAGAATTCTAAAACTATAAATAGTTATTATAAAGTTTTTTCGGTTTGAACTGCTCATAATGAGAAAAACCGACATGGTCTCACAAAAACCCATGAATAATGAGGTGAGCTGACTAGGTAGAAGTACGACCGGGTAGTCCTCGTGACATTCTTCTGTTAAGGTTGCTTTAATAAATCAATTTGTCGTCACCCGTCATGATGAGTTTTTTCTTTTTTTGCTGCAACAGTTTTTTTGCAGACGAAAATACGACGCTCAACGTCTCTAGTCTTCAAATCATAAGGAAACCGAAGTCCCTTGCATTTTGAATCCTTGCCAACGCATTCAATCGCTTGAAAATGGCATGATCAGCAACTCGTAAAGCTTGTTGTTCTTACGCTTAATACTCTTCCTTAATACTCTACCTCTTGGCGCTTATGTAGATTTTAAACCTTTCCTCATGCGGATGGTTGTCATCATCGAAATCACTGTCTTTCAGAAATAATCACATGTTTTTCACTTAGAGCAGCATCCTCGCAAACTTCTTCCCCGATGCGCTGAAGTTGCTTTTTCCTTGGAATGAAAGAATCATGCCACAAATTATCTATTATTTTCATACAACCAAACGTTTTGGATATTTCAGATTCGACTAGCATTTACTACAGTCATCTTTCATTGAAACAATGGGAACTTATGTGCGCAACTAATATAGTTAATAATGTTTTTCATATTAGTCCTTCCTGTTTGAATTTCGATTTGTTCCTTTAACATGCATATGTGCACATATGCTCAATTTTTTATTTTATGTTTTAACCTATTTTACTTTACATATTTTATAATTTTCATTTGTTTTATTTTATTTATATTTCAAATTCAGACATCAAGTCTTCGCGCTCATACTAACTATCAAGACATGAACAAGACATAGACTTGAACACTCATTTGAAGGAAATACAGCGCCACAATGTTAATATTACAATGTCAATATTACCTTGAAAGATAAATCAATCTGTAGCAATAATCTCATTTTTAGCATTTTAACCGAAAAAACGTCCGGGCCAATTTGGTTCTGTATTGCTATAATCCATTCGGTAAAGATATATTCCAAAGAAAGTCACGGAAAGCAATTGAAATTTATTATTGAAGAATACAAAATAAAACTTACTGTTTTCGGTGTAATTTAAATAGTACTTCAAGATAGATTGATTTATAATTTTCACTTTTTTTTTATTTTTAGAAGAATTTTTTCAGAAGATTATTAGGTGATAAGGTTTGCAAATATGACATGCTGTGGTAGTTCTTTTATATCAGAATTTGTTTTATTTTTCTGGACAATAACTACAATAACTTTTAATTGCGCAATCTGTATGCATTATCTGTAGATAATCTACTGCAACATTATCCCTTCTAGTACCTTTTCGTTAAAATGCGTTTCCCTCATATATATTTCCCTTTATATATTTATAGTTGTCGAAATCCACTCGCCAGTGGCTCTATGAA
This sequence comes from Stratiomys singularior, assembly GCA_954870665.1. Taxonomy (NCBI): domain Eukaryota; kingdom Metazoa; phylum Arthropoda; class Insecta; order Diptera; family Stratiomyidae; genus Stratiomys; species Stratiomys singularior. The sequence goes on along the minus strand of OX940878.1, from coordinate 156,320,376 downwards.
AATTGTCGAAATTTTTAATTCATTTGTATAACACTGTGCAAATTCATACACCAGAAGAACCTGAGATAGATATGCACGTATAAAAGTATTTGCCAGGAACGCAACCGCCAATGAAGTCAAAAACAGCATTACCCTTTTCAAGACTAATTGTTGAATTCTAACAACAACAATTCAACAATATTAATTTCAATTAATCTCGATTAGCTTTTAATTTCTTAAATGAGTTCAATTAATTTGTTGAAATCAATCTACCCACATAATTACATTCTATTAAGAAAATTTAATTGAGATATAAAGAGATGAAAAACCAAAATATCTAAAAGAGTCCCATTAACTTACATGCTACAATTATTTAATGGATAAATGGGCTGTCTTCCTCTGCATTATCGGATAACAATCTTCCCACTACTAAATTCCAAAACAAAACCAGCAAGATCAAAACGTAGGTGTTTATAATAAACTTGTTGGCAACAAATTGACCAAGACCACCACCAATGAACGGTGTGTGATCAATGTTAATATCAATATAATTTGATGTCGATTAACTTTACGAGTACTCATAAGAGTATGAAACTGGAAGTAAAGAAAAAACAACAAAATGTAATCTACGATTAGCGATCTGTCGGAGCAAAGTATTTCTTCCATATTTTCTTTTTCCATCGGACGTTGATAACGACATATACCTGCTGTATTATTTGCAGAAGAAGATAAGAGCTCAAATCCAATATATATTAACATTCCCGATCGGTATCCATGTGAAGAAAGAAACTAAATAACGCTGGACCGCCAATCATCAAGTGAGATCAAAATGTATCTATGGATTATCTGTCATCATTAGTTTCTAGTTGATAACATACTGCAGTACTTCTTGTTGTGTGTTGGTCATGTTTTGCTGTTGCCGCTGCTTGTTTCAAGAAATTACATTCAGAAGTAAAATTGTCTTGTCTTTTATTGCATATCTAAGTGGACGATAGTTTGTGTTATTTATCATGTTAATCATTATGAAAAATCTGCAATGCTCAATACGATAATTGTCAATGTACTCCTTATCCTCTTGTAATTGGCTTTGGATTGATCGTGAACGCACAAAGATAGTAATCATTACTAAATATTAATTGATAGTCTCGACCAATCCTACACTTGGCTTTTGATCAGATATCAATATCCAAGCAATTACTGCACCTTCAATCCTAGATAACATCTTATATCGTTATTATTGCAGCACAAAGTGTGGATCCCATATAAAGATATATCGCCGTTGTTGAAGAAAAGGATCCTTATTGACTGACGTACTGACTGACTGTCTTGTGTATGATCTTTCCATCAAAATTCCTCAGTTTATAAACACACACACACTTTGACTAGATGAACGAATGGCACTTATAGAAAAATTACAATGATAGCTAAGGAAAAAACAGATACACTTATTGGAATGAGCAGAATGATGTATGTTCAATATCTTCAGCTGCTGTCGGTCAGGTGAAATTTTAATAATATATTTACGGGACATTAAGGAGAAATTCTTTCTATGCCGTGATTATCGTCTATAGTAGCAATTACTTTTAACCACACTGAGTGCTCGATACGCATGTACTATCAGTAAAAATGTTACGTGCTATAGACGTGTTTGGCAATTTCAAATCACAAATGCAAGTAGCACTCATCGAAAATTCCAATCTTCATAATTTACTAAAGAATTTGAAAGAGTTCTTGAAAATTTAATGACGGTATTACCAAAGAAATTAGTAGCGTAGTTTGTTTCACAGAAGCTATGTTTAAACTTTTGCAAAGTTAGTATCAGAGTTTCGTTATTAATATATGTATGTAATGAATCCAAAGCGCCTGACCTGAATTGACGTGGAGTGAAATTTATCAAGAACTCATGCCATTTAGCACATTTTGTCATACGCTTCTGCGATGCTTGGCAAACAGGCTAGAAAGTGGCTACTTTAGATTTTTCCAGCACTTCAGTCAGGATTTCTGTTGAATCCCTTATTACTATTAACACATTACATGCGGGGCGCCGCGACTTATTGTTTATGACTTAGCGCGGGCAAAAATTTGAGCATTCGCGTAAAAAATGACAGCATAAAATGTCACAATTTTCAAGATATTTAAGATATTTTAATAATTCTTACACTATTAAACTCACTAAGGAGCAGCAGCATAACTATCAAGAAGTTTAAATAAACATTTTGAGTCACGTGTAATGTTCGAAAAAAAAACAAACAAATTAAAACTACAAAAAAAGACATAGGAACATTTCATTGATTTATTTGTTGAAATAAATAATACACTAGTATTTTTTAAGAGTATGATATTCATAAAAACAATTACCTACGTGAAGGGGTATATTACAAAAACTGCACTTATAACAAGTCAAACTTTTCTTTTGATGTGCAGCGCAAACACGACACTGCCGTTGAGCATGCACTTTTTTCCCTTTGCTTTCGATTTTTTCTGGTTTATGTTTTTTCATATCCAATGATAAACGCCCGGGCGGATCAAATTTAGATGTGCGAGTCCTTTGCGTTGAAGTTGATGGTCCCGGCTCTGCAGTATCCATTAGTTCCGCAGACAACTGGTCTGTTATCAAACTGCGAACTACTTCTAATAAAAATTTTTTATATGTCATTCTTGTATTGTTATAAATATTGTGGACTAGATATGCGTTAAAAAGAGCACAATTTAATAAGTACATAACGGCACGCTTAGTCCACTTTTTCGTTTTTCGCAAAAAGGAATAATACGAAAGATACTGATCGGCCCTATCAACTCCTTTCATAAATTTATTGTATTCTATCACACAGGTCGGTTTAATTATTTTACTTTTCGTGTGCCAGTCTATATTGTGACTTTCTAACATTTCAGCCGAGTGTATACTGGAAATCATTCTTATTTCTCTCTTCGATTGCCAAATTTGTAACAATATATCTTGCTTTCTTCTAAAAATTTTTTCACCACGCTTCAATTTTAGGTTTTTTAGAGAATCAGGTAATCCTCTATTTACACGAATTGTCCCGCAACTTCTCGTTTTTATGTTTAGAAGTGTCTGGTTGATTTCCATACTATTATAATAGTTATCCATGAACACATGATACCATTTTCCCAGATAAGGGCTGAGGACATCTTGAATTGTCTCCGAGAGTTTTTTTACCTTGTCCGCAGTATATTTTTAAATTGCAAATATAACCACTCTTTGACTCACACACCATTCTCACTAATATCCCGTACTTAATGATTTTTGAAGCGTTGTATACTTTGAACGCTAATCTTCCACGCCACGGTATAATACTTTCGTCAAGTGAAATTTCCCTTCGAGGTGTGTACACAGTATTAAATTTTTCCAATAAGTTATCTAATACTGGTTTAATTTTGAACAAACGATCACTAGAGTCTGTAATATCGTTATTTGAAAAATGCCATGATTGCCATATTTGCCTAAATCTGCCGCGGCTCATTGTTTTCGGAAATATCGGAGCTTGCAATAATTCGTCTGTTGTCCAATAATCGTCCATTGAACTTTTAGGAGATTGACCCATCAGAATCAACAGGCCGAAAAATTTTTTGAATTCAGTGGTAGTGACGTCTGTCCATTTTTTGGATTTTTTGTAGTCTTTGAATTTTTCCTCATTCTGTTTGTGATAGCGATTAGTTTCTTCTACCATCATTTCATATAAATTGTAGTCAATAAACAAATTCAAGGACTCACTGACACTATTGTTTTTGTTTGGGAAAACACTTAAACCCGATTGACCCAAACACGATTCAATTACAGGCGGATTGTCTATTTCAGTCCATTGTTCAATAATATCATCATCTTCATCGTCACTGAACTGCAGTGGAAAAATCCTGGTTCTCCGTCTGGTTCGGCCAACAGAACTATCACTATCACTGTCGTCACTTATGTTATCTAACAAGTGTTGCATATCACTATCACAAGAGCACTCCGATAAATTATCAGCAAATACATCATCGTTAATTTCGCGCGAGCTCATATTGGATTTAAAGAAAAAGTATAATTTATTACTAGGGGATATTTGAGACCGAACAATTTAATGTAGAAAATCTACTGAAGTGTTATCAAGACTACTGAAATGCTATTTGTGCAGAAAATCGGAAATTTCTTACCCAATTCTGAAAGATAACATTTGAATACTTCTGGAAAGTGAAATGGAAAAACCCTTGATGACACAATGTGCTTTAAAATGTTCAGTGAAGGTAAAAAAAAAAATATGGAAAAAGGTAATAAAATGTAAAATTTAAACTTCAAGAGCAAGTTACTAATGAGATAAAAGCAGGTATTAACCCTTTGTACTCGAGGGGCGACTCTCAGTCGCCACTCAAAGTACTGATGCAGCTCGAGTAGCGACTGAGAGTCGCCATAAGGTTTTATTTGGGTTATTTTTTAGCTGTCGCCTGTGTAAGCACTTATAATTAGGGAAAACCTAAATAGAGAAAGAAAATGTGAATGTAATCCTTATCAGTTGTAGGTTTCCCCATACCAAAACAGCCTCGAGCGCATATGGTTAATACTTTACCAGACGGTAACTATCATACTATGTAAACGGTAAAAATACCTCTCCCGCAGATAAAGATCAGTCGCCGTAAAAGGTATTAATACCCTTCCCGCATGTAATGTGTTAAGATATTTATCTGCGTCGAAAACTTTCAGTTCTTAATGCTCAATTTCAATTTTCCATCTTGGGAGGACTTTACTTATTTTGCCCCCGAAAAAAAAAAGCTGTTTTAAGGAAGTTTTTTTCAGGCCCCATTGTGTTACAAAAAGTTTAGTAAGTTTAGAAAATATTTTTTATTAGTATGTAATATATATGACAGCACGCGTTGCGATTCTACGTAGGGGCATAGAATCGTTTAAATCACAAGAATACAAAAAGATGTATTTGTTAGCTCACTGGCTATTGTGTTAAAAATATCAAAAAATAATTTTTTCATTTAAGAAAAAGAAGGATAGTTTTCTTTTGGTAGTTTCTGGGTGAAAAAAATTTGATTTTTTTTACTCTATCATTGATTTTCTTTGCTTTGCTATTGAGAAATTTCAATCATAACTGCAATATGTGAAAAAATTCATAAGGAACGGCCGAAAACTTTTTGATATATTGTGCTTATCGCGTATGAAAAAGTTTTAGGAAGCAAAAGGAAATTCAAAGTGAAAGTAACTACCAAAGAACATATTGTGCAAATAAGAGCAGTATTTATACAATAGACGGAGCAGAGCCAAAAAAAAAGGAAACGAATAAGTCAGTGTATATCACTACAAGAGCTCAAAGTACGCTAGGATTATATTAAAAAATAAACATTGATAAAGCAAGGATTACTATGAAATTTTAATCCAGCATTTTAAAAATTTTTTCAAAATGTAATTTTTATTGTTCGTCAAAAAGAATAGAAAATTTTCTGACACTCATAAAGTGCAGAGTTTTCTTATGGTTGCTGTAAATATAAACAATCGTAATGTACCAAGAATTTTTAACAAATGTTTTTCATGACCCTATTCTGCAAGGATTCGAGTGGATTCTTTGCCACTATTGTGTGACAATAGATAGTACTACTGTCGTAGGGTACGCTGTATTTTCTGTTTGTAAATCATCAATGGTTTTTCACAAAGAGGCGATGTGGTTTAATAAGGGCAGAGGGGGTTAAATATATACGTTGTTTGTAGTTGCTATAAAATTATTGAAAAAGAAACAACTATTCCTTACTACAGTCCTTTTTTTTATCAATACTTATGCTTTACTTTGAACAAATTCGGAATTTCCTTTAAGACGTTTGATGCAATTTACGATGGGCATGGGCATTTTTGTACCCTTTTAAATTGCATTTTGAATCAAGGATCACAAGAATTTCCTCAAAAGAGAATCCTTAAAATCTGAAACCTCAAATTCTATGAAAACTGTTCCGGCACGGTATGTGTTGACAAAGGCAGGTAACCTTGTAAAGCAATCTGTAAGGAAAGTCTGTGGAAACTGTTCTCCACCCCTATATACGAGGGTCGTTTGATAAGTCCCTGGCCCAAATGACAAAACGTGGTTTCACGAAAAAGTTTTTGCTGTCGCTAGGTAGATGCCACTTTCGAACGGTCTCATGAATTTTTTCAGGTTTCTGTAGGTAACAGTTTGTTTTTGGCAGCCATTCTAAGTTAACGTGTCACGCGAATCGTCAACGATGGAGCACGTCCAGTACCGAGCGGTCATAAGATTTTTTTATTTAAAAGGTTTAACGCTGGCCGAGATAAAAGTCGAACTCGATCCCGTGTATGGTGAAGCCTCGCCCTCATATGCAACAGTAAAATTTTGGGTTGCTGAATTCAAACGCGGGCGTACGAGTGTTCTTGACGAGGAGCGTTCCGGGCGGCCAAAAAGTGTGTTGACGGACAAAAACGTTGAAAAAGTGCACGATTTAGTTATGAGTGACGGTCGACTTAAAGTGCGTGACATAGCTAAGTCCATAGGCATCTCAACTGAACGGGTGCATCACATCCTAACAGTTGATTTGGACATGAAAAAATTAACTGCGCGTTGGGTGCCGCGCCTGCTTACAGTCGACCAGAGACGCACCCGAGTCGTGACTTCAATGGCGTCTCTCGAACTCTACCGTAAAAATCCTGACGATTTCTTGAGGCGTTTCGTTACTGGTGATGAAACGTGGGTCCATCACTATACTCCGGAGATGAAACGACAGTCGATGCAGTGGACTAAGAAAGGAGAACCGGCTCCAAAGAAGGCAAAGACGGTCCAATCGGCGGGGAAAGTGATGGCCACCATTTTCTGGGATAGTAAGGGGATTATTCTGATCGATTACTTGGAAGAGAGGAAAACCATTAACGGGGAATATTACGCAAAACTTTTGGGCCGTTTGGACCAGGCAATCAAAAAGGAACGTCCTGGTTTCAAGAAAAAGAAGATCTTGTTCCACCACGACAACGCCCCTGTCCACACCTGCGCGGTTTCCATGTCCAAATTACACGATTTGCGGTATGAGATCGTTGACCACCCACCTTATTCGCCCGACTTGGCCCCATGTGATTTTTTTTTGTTCCTCAAATTGAAAACTCACCTCGGTGGACAAAAATTTTCATCGAACCAAGAGGTGAAAGACGCCGTTTCCCATTTTTTACAGACTGTGACAAAAATTTCTTTTTGAACGGTATGAAAGGACTTGAGAAACGTTGGACCAAATGTATTAACCTCCAGGGAGATTATGTTGAAAAATAAAAAAAAAATTCCGGAAAAAATGCTTTTTTCTTACTTGGGCCAGGGACTTATCAAACGACCCTCGTAGGTTTGTATTTTTAATTAAATGGAATCATATCTTTTAGATCCTGAAAAAGTCTGGTGATAAATGGTGATTAGGGAGGAAAAGATAGTAATCGTATATTTTGCCACCGGAATGTGAACGCTTTTTACAAATAAATGCCTGATTTTATGAAATGCGTCATTATGGGCTATTAGCCCATTGACAGAAAAAGTTCTCGACTAAAGATGCTACGCATGTTATTTAGTAAAGTTATTAACTTTTTATTTTTCTAATTTGAAACTGATTTATTTTGCATTTTCAAGAAATCAAGAATTACTTGGAGGATCGCTCAAACGATTGAAAGCATAATTACAGCCATTTGCTTCATAGATTCTGGTATTTCCTTACGAAAGAGATTTTTAAATAAACTTAACAGAATGATTTTCGGGGAAAACACGAAGATGCTGCTCTAAAAACCCAAGCAGTACCTACACTAATCCATTTTCATATGTTGTCATTAAAAATTCACAGCCCCAGGGTAAGGCCCTTCAAGCCAACTTATTTTACGGATACATCTTTTATTATGGATAGCAAAGTATTTAGATTTTCGTACTGTCTACCTAACTTCATAACCGAACGTCAGTAATAATGAAGCAGTGAATTCTCAACGCACTCGACGATCTTTGATCGTGTTATCCTCATAACAACTGTTTGAAAACACTATCTTTTGTTGTGTGACTGAAGGGAAGGCTTAACAACAAGCTCAAATCTCCAAGCCTATAAAGTTGAAGAAGGTAAGGAAATTTACATGCAATAGGCAAAAGTAAATCTTCATTCCCTAGTGAACCGAAAAGCAAAGCACCAGCTCAACTTATCATCTTTGAAGGGCTATTAAAATTGTTTCCGAGACCAATAGAAAGAGTTACAGTTTGTAAGATACTTTTTCATTTATTTTCCATTGTCGCAAGTGACGAGAAACCTCAATTATGCAGTTCACTTAATGGAGTTGCTATTTTGGGTTGGATTGAATGAGAGGGAATATCGAATCGGAAAATATCGTGGTATCAATCATGTTTTCTCTTGATTGTCTGCACTTCACTATTATGAAAGGGACTCAGGTTGATTGAACAATTATTGTATGTGATGTAAACAAAAAATACTGTCGGTTGCAAAGTGATTAATTCTATTTGACTTGAATTGTTGCTGGAAAAAGGAAAAAGGCATCGATAAAAACTGCATGCTCATATTCTCTAAGCCCTTTTCTGGCCCTAAAATGTGACAAATGGAGAAAGTGCTGGGAACAAAGGGCTGTACGTACAATTTTCGGGCCCAAGTGTTAAGTACTTGCATACATGCCGTACATGTCTAAGTGACTGGGTGTGAAGTAGGCACTTAGTACTTTTAAGGTACCTTTCAAATTCATTAATTCTTTTCACTGTAAATTCTTTGTGTTTAGCCATGAAATAGACGCATTAGTTCCTCACGATAATTTCCATAACTGATATTGAATAACGAATGTTAATTTTGTTGTTAGTGGTACGGCTGGTGCTTTTGCTTTTGCCTCTTTCTCGTAAAGTGGAAGAAAATCCTAACTTAAGCTTATCATTTTGTGGTGGTTTACATAATTTTCTGAGCTCCAGATGATTTCGGGTTGCTTTTAAAAGTTTTTCCTTTTTGAAGAAAAAAAGAAAGTGAAATCAACATAAGTGGTTTAAGTAGTGTAATTCCACTTGATATTTTTCTGGGTTGAATCGGAGAAGTTAAATCATAATGGCATTAAGTGTAGTCTTAGGATTGAGTGCGTGAATTCACACTTTGATAGTTGAGAAGATATAAACTCGTAATCAAATTGAGTGCTTTTTTTCAAATGGCATCAGAGAATTTATATGTTTTAGAAATTCATTCATAATTTCTAATGTTTCACAAAACGTATTAATGACAGATATACGTTATTTTTCAAGAAAAAACCCCGTACTGAAATTTTGCAATTTAAGCCGAACAGGGCAAAAATCTACTAACATAAACGAGCAACTCAAATTCATGATAGAGGTGAACTTTACAGAATTTTCTCGATGATTTCTATACATCAATTCTTTTGGTTGTACCAAGCACGTTTCTTTTAGTTTTCAATTCGATTGTTCTAGAAACGTTTAAGAAAGTCGACAGACTACCAACCTTTCAAGCCAACCAATGGATGGCTTGTTTTTTTCATAAACGTGGACTGTTGATTGTGACCTTATGTGACAATATGCTTGCAGTAGATTTCATTCCTTAGCAAAGTACTGAAGATCTAGATTAAACGCGTAAATGTTAGAATAATTAGGGATTAGTACATTATCATCAGTGTCATGTAAAAATGCATTTCTCTAATTCGATTCACAAATCCGAATACACGAAGGAGTGAAAAACAGTGCATTGCAGAGATTTCGCAAATTTTAGAACAAAGAATATTGTAAATAAGATTCACTGCATTTCTTTAGTTTATACAGAATGCGGAGTGACTTGGTCCTATATTTTTGAAGAATGGTACAGTCTAGCTTAGAAAGTTTTCAATATCTTTTTCCGTCAGCTGGAAATCGTCAAGAGATACGTTTTACGGGTTCTTTTGTAACTTTGAAGCCCAGTTTAGATAAATCGGTGCAATATTTGTATTTTGTTTGAGAATACTGTATTTGGTTAGCGACAATTTTTCATAATATTTCACACAGGATATGGGTTTTGCGTTTAAAAAAATGTTCGTATCTTGACGAGTGCTCAGAATCCCCCGATTTCTGGCTTCTTCGGCCAAGCCATGAGCCCCATCGACCGGAATAATTGTTAGTTGGAAGGAGCAACGTCTGGTGAATATTGTGGGTGGAGTAGGACATCCAATTAACTTTTCGTGTCTTGCCACGCCTGGGTGCATTGTGTGGCAGTGGGGACGCTGTGTGGTACATCCACACGCCACATTGCCATTGTCGAAACATTCAGTTATTAAAAACTCGGTTATTCACGCGTGGAAAATCTTTCGACTTATCTTCCTTGATATGAAAGAGCTTGTTGAGCAACTTCTCAGGATTCAGCGAGCTCCCGTTATTTTTGTATTATTTGGTTCTCATGAAATGTATTTATTTAACGTTTTCAAACATTAGTAGCCTTCTTCCCCATTGAGTGTCGCTCAAGTCAAAGTTGCTCCATTTAAAACCCGGAAGCAGTACTTAAATGTTTTTGATTTACAAACGACGCCCAGCTGTTGCACTTTTCTTCAAATCAATATTAAAAATGGAAAGGCCACAGGACTTGATTGAGTCCATATGCATGCTCTTGCGAATTCCAACTATTGAAAAATGAACTATCTCTTTAAAACAGTCCTGGACTAAAGTTTCAATTCATGTATGTTGATTGAATACTTTTATAAAATTTAATATTTTAAATATGTTCATGGATATATTGTAAATTTAACATCGCTTATGTATTTTTCTATTTTATTTTTCACTCCACAAACAAAGTATCTGAAATTTATTCAATTGTTTTTGCATTCATTGACCACCAACAAAAGTATTCTGTTTTGCAATCCTCTTCCTATTTAAAACTAATGCAATGGTCACGAGAATTAATATTACTCCTATTTTTTATATCGTAGCAAAGCTACCTTCATTAATAATATTCCACAGAAATCTCTATCTCTGCTACATTCAATTACAATCCATATCAGATTACAATATTGGCCAATAATAGCCTAGTCCTATGCTTGGCATCTATCAACTTGTCTATATAAATTTAAACCCTCCTTCCCATATGTATGTCGCATGTCGCAAATAGAAAAATCTTTGGACGTACTATGACCTATAACCAAACCCCAAAGGACGGATGGATAGATATTTAATATTTCTCGTTTTCAAAACTACCAGCACTGATCATTAACGAAATTCTATTTATAAGCAAAGTATTGTACTATCATCGTCGTCGTAGTATATCACCACGATGCACCACTGTTTTTAGACGTTCCTGGGTCATCCAGACTCCATCATTTGCCATCGTTTTCCGAGCGCGATATTTATCTGTTACTCGTATGCAGTCACTACACCGGTTGAAGTGTGCATTTTCGCTAGCTGTATATTTGCGCGCGGATAGAAATAGTTCCAGTAAAAAATATCATTAGCTAAAGAAACTTTTGCCCGGCCCCAAGATTAGATGCGCAACGACACTGTTTGTAGAGATGATACCTCTAAACGAATAGAGCAAGGAGTTCCTCGCACTAATCCTCTTGTGTGAAGAAATGTATGGAAATGAGGGAAACGTTTCAAATCTTATCGCAGTTTATGCATTAGTTTTGTTTGCTAAAACATTTCATTTGTATGACATGGATACGAATCGAAATAGAGGAAATGTGGGTATGGCTGCCAACTATGGAAAGAACCAGTGTAAGGATTCCAAGAGAACTTCATACATCATCATTTCCCAGAATAGATAAACAAGCAAACCCTAGGTAGATAATTCTTCGCGCCTCACGTAATCCATTTTGTGGACCGAACCTCTGATCCAAGCATCCCAGTGCATACTCTACATAACAGTTAAAATGTGTTGCAACTCAATTATACTCATACCAATGCTTCCCGCATACTCTGGAGCTGTAGATAAAAGAGATTTGAAAGTCTTCAGCACAAAGCATAAATGCATTTAATCTTGGAAGTTTTTATGTCGTACCGGAAAAGATTGCAGCAAACAACATACAACAGCAGTTAGTTTTCTCACCTCTCGAATTGTAATAATAATTGAAGTTAAGTTGCTCACAAAATGTGATAGTGCTTTAATAAATTTTCCAACTGATAGGAAATCTTTTTTGAATGGTGCAGTCTCAGAAGGGACATTATCGTGTTTCTTGCACTTTCTAAGTGCATGTAACCCTTTGGTTCATCGGTAAAGGCTTTGATGAACCCATGCATGTCAATATGTGAACACAATATGGAGTGTGCTCATGGGGATATAAATGAGTTCTTTTTCTTTGCAATAGAATAGACATTGAAACATTAAAGGTACATTTTTTTTTAAAGATATTTGTGAGCCACTCGAAATCATTTGTGAAAGTCTTACTTCTAATACTAGAATGCGGCTAAAACAACAAGGTAAACAAACAAGGTAACATTTGATATCAGATAAATTGAAATATTCCTATCTACCTTATTCTGAACTCTTCTATATTTCTTCATAGCTGTATTATATAACACTTGGAATTACTGAGATTATAGAGATGAATATACCTGTAATTCGGACTAAGGCTCTATTCTTCTGCAATTCGGCAGTTAGCACAAGTTCTTTCCACATAGGGATCATTTCCAATTCGTATAATTTATAAAAATTGTTATCGACAAAAATCCCTAGTAAATTTCATAACACAAGAGGAATTTTCCTGCACACTGTATCCTTCGCGTCAAGTATTAACGATCCTTGAATGTTGTTGTAGTTTCGAAAAAATCTTCTTTGTGCTTTCTGTGCCCACAAAAATGTGTAATTCAATCTGAAACTTTGTGAAATTTTTTTCTAACCCACATCAAGCAAAATGACATGCTAAACGCTTGTACAAAAAAATAATTTGGTCGAAAAATTTTGGAAATTGAATTGTCTCATAAATGAATATCAACGAAAAGAAGAAAACGTCGCTGATAAAACCATGCAGTGGCCAGGTTTTCGTAGGTACCTGTCACAATTAAGCCTTATATTATAAATGCTTTAAACAAGGAAAGATTTATGTATCGACTACCAGCCACTTCCCTATATTCCTTTTTACTCATTCCTTTTTACGTCCTAATAATAAGTATTTTGGTGGCGTGCCATCTTCGGTGTGTTATTTGGTTCTGTGTTCGGCCATCTTAAATGTCATTTTTCATAGGTCCATTCTTTATACAAACAAAAAGGAATCTTTTTATACAGGTAGGAAAAAGTCTGTTATTATTGCTATAAGAGTAAAAGCAAATTTACCTTCTGCAAAGAAACAACGAAGGATTGGAACCGTGTCGTAAAATTGCAATAAATAGCAAAAAAAAAAAACAAAATAGACTGCGTATGACCCACGCTACTTTCTAACTGCTGATTCATTTGTAAGATCTAATCCATTTTCTAAGCTAAGAGCTCAAAATTTTTCGGCCGCGAAAAAGCGAAGCGCATCTCGGATTTACTAATTGGAGGACCCGGTCGGCGGACTGAGATAATTGGAGGCAGGCACCACATGCGGAAGCAGAGGATGAAGGAGACCCCTGTAACGTATTCCATCCACTGTGATGCCTCTTCCGTCGTCGTTTTCGAAAAAAATATGTGGCAATATGACCCACACAATACGACCTGGGCCAAAATGTCGCTCGTTCTAAAAACATTGGTATCCTAAACCACACGCGGTCTTTTGCATTTCCAAACAAGACAATTTTGCTGGCTGTCGTAATATCCAATATGGGAATGAACTTCGTCCTGCATAAACAACCTGGCCGCAGTTCTTGAATCAATTTTTCATCAAATTTTAAGAGCAAAAAGGTTTTGGTGTCTTATATGTTGCGTTATATCTTTTACTTGGCCATTTTTAGTTTGTACGGTATTCTCAAAGTGCATTCATCACCTCGAATAAGAATAGAAGAGACAATTAATCAGATTTTATAAGAACTGTTATGTATTTTCGAAGAAATAATAAATATATAATTAAGAATAAATGAATTAAATATTGGGCCCTACGATTTGGGCGCCATGTGATGTATTTTCAAAAAATATAAAATGATAAATCAATAATTAAGAATGAATAAATAATAATCCGGCAACCGATCGGTCGCACCTGCAGCGAAAGAAAGGAGCAAGTTTAAAGAGACAGGGTTTTTTGAAAATACAAAGGCCGCATAATGGCGGCCGAAGAAAGTTACTTTTAACCGACTAGCTCACCGCGTGGGCGTGGGGTTATTTAAGCCCTGATCCTTCCATGTTACATACACACACACACACACACACAGAGAGAGAATAAGCTTACATCTTCATATTAGATTAATAAATAAAAGGATCAAAAATCAAAAGATCAAACCACCTGTGAATTGTGCTGCGCTGACTCTGAACACCTCTGAATTGTGCTGCGCTGATTCTGGCCACCTGTCAATGGTGCTGCGCTGACTCTGAACACCTATAAATTGTGCTGCGCTGATTCTGAACACCTCTGCTTCCTCTAGCACGAATCTACCCCTCAGCTGGTTTCAGGATTTACTTGTTCTGCTGCGCTACCTCGGATCGAGCTCCCTCTATTGATTGATTCTACAATTGTTTGATACTTCTATTGAAACTCCGATTGATACTTTGTCGATACTTCTATTGAAACTCCGATTGATACTTTGTTGATACTTCCTCTATTGATAGTGTGTCCTCTATTGGTTGTGTGTCGATACTTCTGTTGATACTTCAATTGATTCCTCTATTGATTGTGTGACCTCTATTTGTTGTGTGTCCCCCATACCTCACAATTTCTATTCTTTTTATATCGATATGTACACAATAACCTAGTGAATCATATCAATAGAAAAATTTATCGCAAATTACTTCCAACAAATTTTTTTTGGTTTTTTTTTGCGACTGGGAATATTTTTTTTTTGAGACTTTTTTTCTGATATTTTATTTTTATTTGTTATCAATATTATTTAACTTAATACCTAAATCTAACTATAAATGTTTCTATTTTAATTTTATTCTTACTTCTATTTCATTTCATATGATTTTCTTTTAACTTAAAAATATGGGTACATATAAAATACTTAACCATAACAATTAATTGTTATATTCAAAATTAATTGTTATTTTATTTATTTATTAATTTATATATATATATATATATATATATATATATATATATATTTTTTTTTTTCTTCTTTTTGTTTGTTTAATGTCGCCTACACCTCGGAATACGTAATACGTAACAGAACGTTGCAACGTTTACAGCGTCATGTACCTCCGCATAGCCTTGAATGCTTTTGAGTCGCGTCCCGGCCCTTTTTCCAAGAGTGCCAAAACGAGTATAAATATGGTCGTAGACTACCATACGACGAACTGACCTTTACTTAGAGTGCTCAAGTTTAGCACAGTTAAAAAAAATTGTCCTCACAAGGATCACCTGGGTCCGAGACTGTCTGATGTGCAAGATTCAATAACGAAGTCTCTAGCAAAGTTAATGCTAATAGATACATAATTAAAATCATTCATCAAGTGCCGGAATAAAAATTACAAGAAAGAAAGCAGATCGCCAAAAAACTTTTCACAGTTATGGAAATTGAAAGTGGTAATTTTCATTATGTAAGCACACCATTTTTTGGATTTTCTCAATTGTTCTCAGCCATGTTATGTTCGACATATTTCAACAGTGTCTGCAATTACCAGCGGAATCGGGCGCAGCATCAAAGGAAAAACTTCAATTTTATTTTCTCCTCTGGGTGGTCATACACGTGTGGTTCAGTCAGACGAGATGAGATTAACCAGGCTAATAATCTTTACTACTAAATATTCTACTGTTTTCAAACCGTTAACATCATTTTTTCGTTCTTTTGAAAATGATCTACAACAAATCCTATCTAATCATCTTTAACTTTTTGTGTCCCATAGATTTATTTAACATTTAGAGCGTAAAATATCACGAAAAAATAAACGTTCATGTGTTCGAGTTAGGAAGAGACCATCGCCGTAGTCATTAGATTTGATTTAGACCTGGAAAAATCATGGTAGAATGATATCACTGGCTTTTGCTGTCAATGATATTATTTATAGTTGTTGCTGTTGTAAATATTACGGCCAAAGATGGAAACATTGACCATCATATAAGAACAAAGCGAAACAGTTAATAGCAACGAGTTAATTACAAATTGCGGTTCGTTACCCCCAGAGATCATAACTGAAAATATATAATTTATCAGTAACACAAAAGTTTTACTACTCTTTAACGTCGGCATTTTACTTGGTAAAGCATGCGGAAAGTAAGTAATGAAGCATCGTTTTTACCAGATCCTCATTGCTCCTCACTCAGATTTAGCCGAATGAATAGGATGAAAAGATGAACTTTTCCTAGCTACTTGACAACTGTATAAATAATGATCATTACACCTGGTCGCAATTAAAATATTGAAGAAAGTGACATTTCTTTTGAGGAAAAATGTCTTGTTAACATCACTTGGACAGTTAGAGATAGAAAGATTGCTGCAATATCTTAGCAGAGTTTGATGGGCGCTCTCAGGAAAAATTTCCTTCGACGATCTTTTTCTAAGCTTTTATGTATATTTATTAACATTTTTCTAATCGATATGTTATTTGATTATATCACTGAAAATGTTCAATGAATCCTCATAAGCCACATCTTATTTTTTCGGTTCAGTATACAATTATGCGTGAAATAATCTTCGCGCTGCGACTGTATTTCAAGAGTCCGCCGCAACTATCACCAATTTTAAAAGTTGTTTACGGGATAGAAAAAACAGTCTTGTGAAAAGCCAGAATAATTTTCAAAGTGCGCAATCTTTTCTCTTGTTACAACATTTTATGCATATCCGCAGATTCCAACAACCACTAGACATTGAAACATAAATCACTTTGTTGATGAATACACAGATGATCTTCTTGTCCGTGAATTTATCTTCATTTTAGGAAGGCATTATATAAAAACTCAATCATATGGAACGAGTTTTAAAATGAAAATCAAGGTCCGTGTACTTTGCTTTTGTTTTAATTTCGTTAATTTGACGGTTTTGTTATTTTTCCACGTCATAATCCCCATCATAGAGAGATAATGCAATAATAAATGATAATGTGAATTGCTCTATTGTGTTTTTGTATTTTCTAGTCAAAGAACCAATGAAGTGTAACGGCGGCGTGTATAGTTCGTAACTTCCTTTTTCTTCCGAACATTTTAGACTTTTTATGGTTTACATGAAATGGGACTGTAGAGAGTGAAATTCAGCTCGACAAAAATTAGGCTCAGCTAAGATTTGAGAGGGAATTTGAAGAAAAAACGTGGGAATGGCAGCTTTGCAAGTGTCTTATTTTAGAATTTAATAGTAATTTTTATTACTTTCAGCTTCACCACATGTTTCCTCATCAAGGAAAAAAGCTTAAAATGAGCAGTTTTTCTATATTTCCTTCAGGATTTTCTATGAGTTTTTTATAACTGGGAGGGAGTAAAGGGTGTGTAAAAGTAAGTCAGTTAGTTGTTTTAATAAATTTTCCCAATAGCTTATGAAACAAATGAAAAAATATATGGAATATATCTGGTAATGGAGGTAAAGGAGGATTATTCGCATATAATCCCACTTAGGTAGGATTGCCGAAGTAATTTGGTCGAATTTCGTTATTATCGTCTTTTCAGCAGGAATCTGGATTATTTGTTATTATCATGTCTTCGTAAAAGCCAACTTTTTACTGCAACGAGCTGCCACTGATTGAGGAAGATCATATTACGGTTCAAGCAAAAATATCGCATAATTTGGAATATATCCTCCGCCCGAAAGAAAAAAGTTATTTATTGTTTCTCGAAAAAATATCGATATCAATACAATTAGCAGAAGATACAATATTTTTCATCAAATCTAGCCTTTCTATCTGTATGCCATAACGCAAACATCTGACGAAAAGCCCGAGGATAGTTTGATTGTAATTAAAAACTTTAAATATTTTTTGAACAGAAAGTACGAAAGCACCATACAATAATACATACTCTCATGAAAGTATGGAAACATCTTAAAGAATGCTTTATTTAAGTTGTATACTACAAAATATACGAACACAAAATAATCAATTGATAACAAGATTTATGAAAACATAAGCAATCTATTCTTTCAACACTGATCCTCATTATAAGTATAGAAACGAAGAATCCTGGTGCAGAAAAGTGTTTGGTTCAATCCAGCAAATCTTCGGTTGATTTAGGCATGGTTCTCGCGCTTCGGTTGGTTTGATAATAGCACAATATTGATTTTCAATGGAAATAAATCACAAATTTTGCTTGGGTATCCTGCGAAAGGTGGAGTAGATTTTTGCTATTGGCACAGGGGTGGAATCTTGTTTTGACTGTATGATCTATTTTAATTTCTCGTTGAGAGCTCTCGTTCGTTATTGAATCGTTTCCTGGGGAACTTCGGAGTTTCCGACTTTTGAGTAAAGACACCCTGATTCAAGCTTTTAACATCAAGATTATGCTGTTTAACTTTTTTCTCCACCTCACCTAACGCAATTTTGATTACAATTTTACAAACCATAAAATGAATCGTCTGCGATATATTGAATTTAATATGTGGATCAATGTTAATTAGGTCATAGAAAAAAGAAGAAATCCAAGCCGAGAATTCCGGGAAAATGCCGAAAACTTTCGAAAACATTTAAAGACATAAATTTTAATTAATAAACTACCAATTAACCACTAAAGCCTCATTACGTACCAACTATAAATTTGTTGCTCACAGCTCTTTTATTTTTTTGTTCATACATTGATGATTGCTGCTCAATTGCACCAGCAAACACCTAATAATCTCAATTCGATACAAACAACAATAAATTAGCTTTCGCTAATAACATCTGAATCCAGATTAGATGGAAACATACACAGATTCTTCTTTTTTCTTAACAGCTTTACCACCGAGACTGATGGTCTGAGTGTTACAGCTGCTTCGGGGCAGGCTCACAGATAACAAAAAACGGGGGAATTTTGATTTGAGTAATAACTCAATGAAAAGCATACACTTGTATCTCTGGAAAATTAATTCTGAATTGCATGCTGAAAAAGATACCGATCAAAAGTGCAGCGTGCAGACCCGATACTCGATTGAATCGGAATCGGATGGATTAGGTGGCGGTTGAATTGGATAATGCAAATGAAAAACTAATTTAATAACGGTTTGAAATTAATTTCACTTGGAAAATAAACTCAAAATGCAATTTAATCCAATCTAGTTGAATGTTTTGGTACGTCAGCATCATGCCGACAACATTTGGATGTAATTTTTTCAATGACTTTGCAAAGATTTTTGCTCCTCGAAATTAATCCTTTTTTTTTTTTAACAATTCCCTGTTTTCATCCATCTGGGAATGCACTGTGGAAATTCTTTGGTATAATGATGAAAAAGTAAGATTAATGCTGCGACGCAATGATGTTCGTTAAATTTCGATAAATAATGTATCATTGGATTTTTGAGAAAAAATTTAGTCTGCCAAAATTAAATTCAAGTCAGAAAGATGCAATCGATTGTTTATTTAAGGTTTGGCTCAATTCAAAAAATACATTTTGATTACCTACCATGAAAGTCGAGCATAATCTTCGTACCTTTTTATGATTGCGTATCGTTTTCGCTAGTCAAATGTTTGGCTTGGATGCTTCTGCAAGTGTCGGTGTTTGATTAGGGATAGAAATTTTTACAAGTTTAGTACACTTTGGGCTTAAGTTATTATGTAATGATTTCACCACTGAAAGTTGTTAAAAAAAGAAAACGTAATTGTGCTTCATATGACGAGAATGACATTATTAGCGTACATATATTTATACGAATATGTAGGTTTGTAAGATAAGGTCGAAATTATGATTCACCATTGGCCATGCGTATCGAAAGAAATCATAAAGTATCATGGATTACAAGAAAAGTAGGAAACATTTCAATATACATATGTAAATGTACTCAATTTCGCTACTTTTGTTTGTATAAATCCATTTAATTAGTGACAAAAGAAAGTATTTTGATCCGTTGTTTTTTACCTAAAATGTATGAATTTCATAATAAAATAAGTGAACAGAGATTAATCAAAGTGTTCCTATCGCTGACCACTACTTTCTCCGATTTTTCTAACAATTTGATTCCCATTCTCATCCCCTTTTGTGGCAATATTTCTATTTCTACCAAGGGAATGAGCTGACAACGTGGGAAGTCGTGGTCTGCACGTCGTAACAGCGAGTAATCATTAGAAGAAAAGTTCGGAGATTACTGTGAATGCAGTAAAATAACTCACTTCTGCTTTTCCAAATATTTTTTGGAAACGTACAGACGTTTCATAAGTAACAAACTTCGATTGTGGATATGAAGTCCCCGGCCTGATACTCATAGCGTACAATACCTTGTTGATACCGTCAAAGACATATAGCATTATCTTCGAACAATCATAGAACATTCATTTCTGAGCCTCGTTCACAGGCCGATATAAAAAACCCTGCCTTCGCTAGTATTGAACCAGCTGCTCGCCACAGAAAAATCACCCTTTTTATATTTGTATTTCATTGATTTCAAATCATTACAAAGGGTTCCAACCGTACGAAAACTGCTCATTGTACCGCCTTCAATAATTATGCAGTGATTCCTCTTGGGTATCTGGACCTCCTCTTAATTTTCTCGAAGAAATGGTCGTACCCATTGCATTGAAATAAATATTGCATTAGGAAGCCTTCCCAGTCGGTTTGTAATTAAGGCTATAATTCGTCGTAGTGGACTGAATGTAGTCATATCTGCAATCTGTGCTTCATTCTGATCTTAGATCGAACGAGCACAGTCTATCAATACGAACTTAGTTCGCTCTAAGATTCTCTGATTTCGAAATTAGCTCCGTTTGTTCCAACCTTGCGAAACCTTGTTTAGAATTCAACTGCCACGGTATACAACAAAATTTTCCTTCTCGCGGAGTATGTATGTTGAAATTTTGCTCCCAGAAGAGAACTGATGCATTGACGGTTACTACGTCGATGTGAACAGCTTATTGCTGCCTATCGAAATTAATTAAAAAACAATAAACTAAATAAATAAAAAAATAGTAAACTTAAAAAAATGTGTAGGATATGATATAGGTGATGCATTGTCATCATCATATTACGCCTCTTTCCACTTGCTGATTCCTAAATTTGATGCTTCAATATACGTATGCAAAAACGTAAATTGAAGTATACTGTATAAATCCAAAAAATTTTAAACATCACATAAAATATTTGAAGCTTTGTTTGATGTTTCACTAATTTAATTTTATGTTTAATAATTTATTTGATGAGAATTGTCAATTAGTGGATATATATATTACTATATATTACTCTGGCTGACCTAACCATTCCATTCGGAACATTCATATCACTTATCCTAAGGATAACGTTCAACGAAAATTCATTCTGTTCCTAATCATTTTGATGTTATTAGGCACTGAATTTATTAATTTAATTATAATGTTTAACTAAATGATTCTAATTATTCTCTTTGTTTATTTTTTCAGGTAAGTTTTAATGGGATATTCCAACGCCCTTCCTGCTTTTAGCAAAATGCGTAGTAAGTATGAAAAATCGTCTGTGACTATGTTTTTAAAATCTGATTTTGAAGCTATAAAAGTCAACATTGTTATTTTAAGCTAAAGCGCTCAGAAAATTTTATGTTGCAAGGCTAAAGCGTTTGATGATTACTTCGGCAGTGAATTTTCATTTTTTCTATTGGTCTCGATTTTTTGTGAAATGCACTGAATTAAAAACAGAGGAATTACCATTGAATAAAGTCAAATCAACCCTGTGATTCAATAGCATAATTGTAAAATAAGTCAACATACCTTTATTAAAATTGCAGACTGATATTCAGAGTGTGAATCGTTTGATTCTTTTTTTTCTATTCAGGCTACGCTAATTGTGTTTAATTTCTATTCCCCATTTACACAATTAAAATCTAACTGCATTTGAAAACGAATCATCAATCTTGCTTCTATTCCCATATGTCTCCCTCACACATCTTGATCGTGCCGTCCATGCAAAGCTTTGTTCTTTTATAATAATCTCACACACTAATCACTTGCTGCATTCAAGTGTTACGCGGTCTCTTTACATTTCTTTCACCTCTCTTTTATCTTAGCCTAGCAAAATCCCCAAGAAGAAAGATCCAAGTCAGTTTTGAAAGCCAAAACGAATGCATCTTTAGATATAACAATGCATTCTCCACATACTCGGTAAATCAGCTGAAAACTGTACGGATATACGTTCCCGTAAGTTGTTGTTTTTATTGATTCCCAATCAGTTTATTCCTACATAACGTTCGTATCCACACTTGGTTCAATCGATAGAGAGTGTCGTATCGTGTTGTGCAGAACGTGCACTACTTTCAGTTTCATGTGATATGATGCTGATGCTGATGATGGCGAAGAGAGGGAGGAGACTATTTTTGGTATCTTTTGTTTTAACTTCCTCCGTAAAGAAAAAATCAAATGCTACCTCGCTCACCTCCTTTTTCAGATTTCCAAGTGGAAATCTGCAGCAATGGTTAGGGCGATGCTTCCAATGACAATGGCCACTTGAAAAATCATTCTCCTATCACACGTTCAACGAAAGGATTGAAGGTAATATGAGTATAGATTTATATACATGTCCTTTGAATTGGCATCTTTGAAAAGTGGGAACTGTAAAGTATCAAATGTAATTGTGCATGATACAAGTGATTGTAGAATGAGGTTCTAATCGTTGAAGTATATCTAGGCATGTTGTAAGGACGGTAGCGCACCCTCTTCAAATGAATCCCAGCGAAACGACTATTGATAGTCATGCGAACCTATATTGAAACCTTAGAGCTGAATTTGTGTGCACATTGGTTGGAATCAAGTCACCGACCGATAAGACAGGAAAATGTGTGAATTTCTTCTACAGTAGTAGTAGATACCTTCGAATTGTAGCCATGTTGAATGAACATGGTATAGAATAGAAAAAATACATGGACAAGGTTTTAAATCGTATATGGTGCCAAAAAAGGTATCTGATTTAGTAAATTATATCTTCTGCCATTTCGAGCGGTGTTAAACTTTAATCTTAAACTTAGTTTACGTGTTTAACCGTAATAACTAAAAGAAATACGTCTTTCACTTGAATGATATCTTTCGAATGGCCCATGCTATTGAAGGACCAAATCCATCTGAATGTTAGAGTTGCCTTTGCAATCTGTGTTGAAGATCGATTCTTCTTAATTATTCGATAAGAAGGATTCTATAGTTTTGTATATTAGTTCGCTACTACTTATTTAACCCACATCTGACGCATACAACTGAGGTCCTGGTTATCAGGTTAGTATATTTAGTGCAACGATCGCTACAAAAACTCTAATTGATTTTCTTTTGCCAGGCAGCGTTCGTAAAAGACATATTCATCTCTTCTTTGAAAATCTAGCAACGAACCACTACCAGCTGTAAAGTTTTATATTTCCAATTTCGTGAAAAACATTTTATTTAATTTTTCCAAACATTGGTCTGTCTAATGGAACATGTTTATTAAGGTTTTCCTTCATCTATTTCAGTAGAACCTATTTGGCCTTGAAAAATTCAATAACATTCCTTTTGATGCTCTTTATGACCCGTTGCATATTGCAACGGGCTTGTTTTGCTCGTTTTATTCCTTTTAAAAAGGAAATGCTGGAAAATTTATTCACTAATAATTACATTTCGCGAGTTTCCGAACTGGAGTTACTGGGTTTTCATTTACAATTTAAATTTATGTCGCATAATAAGAACTGGATATGGAAAATGAATGTCTTAAAAGATGCCCCCACCTGGATTTGTGGGGATCAGAAGTTTAGGAAGTAAATCAAACTACTTGACAAGGCGAATGAAATCATGAAAACTTTAGGTTATATAAAAATTAAGCAATTATAAGGAGATTTAAAATTTAGCTACTATGATTTAATGATACAGTTCAAGTCAATATCGGTACGTTCCTACTTCCATTCAAAGACATAAACCATTTTCCCTACTTGTTCCATGCATCAACTGCCAAATCTCTATCGAACCCTAGTTTATATCATATGTATTTCTCAACATATATTCACGTCCCTAAATATTATATTAGATTGTTCATGCTCTTGGTGAAATTATTGTTTGGAAATATACATCAACTTTGTCAACTCGTGTCCATTACATTTCATTTGATTATTTTGTTACTGCTTAACACATTCACCTTGAAGAACTTAAAAAAATGATTTTTTTGAATTGCTTTTTCTTTGTTTTTAGTTTTTTTTCTCGAAAATTCCACGCTTTACTTGCGCTAATGTTTACATTATTCATGATGAAATCTACCCTCAATATTGTGAGGTTTCTACCGAGCGCTAGGCATTTCTACCTTGACTTTCCACCAAAACCTCAACGCCACCGTTACCCACCAAGTGCATTAAACGAGCTACGCGGTCAGGATTCATTCTTTTAACATGTGCTATGTAATATTATGCAGCACCACTCTAAGAACTTTAACAACCGCTTTCTTGCACTACCCACGCGACAAATATATGATCCAGCAACCGTTTAGTGCTGGTACGAGAATAGTATCTACTCAAAAGCCTTGTAGCCGGGCCATGCTCACAGCAATCTATTTCGAGCCTGGCAAAGCTGCAAAAGTATCTAAAGGAAGAAAGTCCACCATTGAAAGTTCGGTGTACTTCAAGGGCTTTTCCCCCCAAAAACAGAATGAATGGGTAAGTATGGTTGGGTTTTCGTTCTCCATGTGACTTTCGCTCAGGTATACATATGCGGTTGGGTGCGATACATGTATGAAGCAACTAACGACTAAGGTGGCCGTCAACAGCAAGGCCGATAAGATACACTAAAAAGAATAGTGGCTTTGGCTTAAGTATTTGGGGGAAGCCGAGTGGCTGGATGGCTGGCTCGCTGGGCAATATATCCATGCAAGCATGCATGCCTGCAACTTTGCAACGCGTTCCATGCTGCAGGGGCGATTGCTTGCCAGCTTCTGGGCCTGAAGCAAAGAAGAACCGTTGCCCGTGCGCTATCCAAGTACGTGCAATGGTCGTGTTTTAGTTCCACAACAGCACACACAATTTTCACCTTCTCTTTTCCAAAGTTTTTGTTGGTTCCACACACAAAGTTCGTTTCCGACATTATAAAATCTATGTAGCTGTTCGCCTCGTTTCCAGTCAAAAGCTTAGCGCCGATCCGATAGCATATTAAGAAGAAAATAGAAAAGTATCTATTGATATCTACCAAAGGATAAAACGTAAATTTTCGTGTGTTTTACATGAATAGGAGTTTGCTGCGAATAGTGAACGTTTTGCAAGTCTAAATTTAGTGAATTCTTGAAAAATTGAAATCGAATTGTGTCCTTCATAAAAATTTTCGGATCCTATCTTAGATGTAGATGCAAAACAAAAGCTTTCTGTATCCCATACAATATCCTTTTTGCTTCAGTGTGTGAAAATTCAGATTTTGTTATATTTCCCAGTGTCATTTCTTGTGCACTACCTCGTCGTACCCCCCAAGGATAATTATTGATTTTCATCGCCCACTGTTTTATTGTACGAATACAAGGACTAAGCGCATACAGACAGCCGCTCCTGCTGTTGCATTATAAAGCTTGCAAATCTTTTGCGGTCCTCTTATCACTGTCGTTCTGAAGTGCAGAGAATTTCGAGAGATATCCCGTTTCCGTCTGTTTTGAATTTGGTGCCGTGCACTAGTCATATGCTTTCTCGCTGGTAGCCAGTCCTTTTTAGTCTTCATTTCAAGATTCCCCAATATGTATACATGGTTTTGTGTAAACTTTCCACCGGATTCCATCATATAAAACATAAAATTCCCTGGGGAATCCTTGCAATGCATGACATTGCAGTGGAGCTTTAGTGAGACTCGATCTGAAATCGATAAGCGTTAAAGGAATATTGAATGCACCAGAGAATACTTCGCTTGGATATTAAAATTGAAGCTTTTGTATTGCATCTACGAACTGTTCAAACTTCATTCACTCATTCATTTCATCAAACAGTCCAAAACATTAAGCTTAAATTTTACAGGACAATTTGAAACAGTTAAAAATCAAATTATTTGTGAAAGTGCAAAAACGCTGATTTATCGAAATAGTGATTGTATTTTTTCCTTGTGCGAAAAAAGTGATAAATTAAACAAAGCAAATATGGCCACCTACGCTGCATTTAAACATGTTGAACTTTACAACGTTGGAAGGACGAAAAAGAGGTATGAATTGAAGATTGAGGCCAAGTATCCTAGATTTGTGATCTAAATGTATTAAAAACCCGAACTTTTTTGCTCTTTGTGATAGCTATCAGCAATTCAAGCTGTACGTCTTTTATTCAGAATACTGTGAATTAAGATTTTAGAAGATTTAAAATCATCTCAGTGATGCACACGGAAGTCCATTACATAGTTGTCGACGTTTTTAATCCTAAATTGTTATCCATTTGTGATTTCTAAGTAACTTTCTAAACTTTTGTGCAATAACAATGGTTTTCAATTAGATGATTTAAGTTTATTGAGCATCCTTAAGAGCTTTTCGGGAGATAAACACACATACCTACCGCACAATCACAGTACGTGCCAAGTTTTCGAATCCTTTAAAGTTTTATTGTTGGGGCAACTTTGTGGGCAGTGATGGAGGTCATGAGGTAGGTTTTGAGCTGATGTCCTTTACTCGATTTGATTCAAAAGCTACGACTGGATTCTATGAAACAGATAGATTATAAACTTTATTTAATTTGCTTTAAACAATTTTATTTTTACTAGCCTCGTTTAATGCATGTATAAACTTACTGTTATGTGTACACGAATGAAGAACTCATAGTTCTTTCTACAGACATTTTCGTTTATATAATTA
Source organism: Stratiomys singularior (assembly GCA_954870665.1). NCBI lineage: Eukaryota > Metazoa > Arthropoda > Insecta > Diptera > Stratiomyidae > Stratiomys > Stratiomys singularior. The sequence continues at coordinate 156,293,546 of OX940878.1, read as the reverse complement.
ATGTTCTTATATCAATAGTTTTGGTAACTACCATAACAAGAACAGCTAACAGAAAAAATCGTTGAAACGTCCATCAATGAAATAACTGGAATGTTTTTCTCTTATTTTCGATATCGGGCTGGCAAATGGATTGCAGCCAATCAAGTTCAGAAGCTTGCAAAATTTACATAAATTCGAGATTTATTAACCAATCTATACTGAATGAATTTATACCAGATTCGTATTCAGTTCACATCTGGAGCTCATCTTTAATTACCACAAGCCACAGGCTAAAATTTCACTCTTTCAGAAAAAAAAGAGCAGAAGGCGTTGTTGCGATCACTAATTTAAATTGCAATTACGCTAGCCCCTACATAGTTTAGACTTACCAGTGAAGATGTTCAGTAGAATTTAAAAAAAAAAAACAGTGAGTAACCATCAATTCGTTTTCGATCGCCATCTCTGATAAATTGGCCTAGGTAACCAAACTGAAGCCTTGCAAGAATCTATAGTTCATAGCGATATTTTATCTTGCTATTTTATCCTGCTAAAGTTTCTCAAACAATACAGCATTTTAGGTGTTTATATACTACCCTATCAGTGTAGCTACTAAACTTTGTCACTACGAGTATTTTTCAGGAATGGGTAGGGAATAGGACTTCCAGTGCCTTCATGAATTCTCTTTGCAGTTCTAAACAGATCATCGGTTGTTTTACGGCTTGTATCCATGGCCATTGACTTTGCCAAATAAACAGTTGATATGAATTTCAATGATAATCGTATTTTCTTCTCAATTAGTAATTCACAATTGAAAATTGTCTTTCGTTTCAAATTTCCATTCTACATAAATCTGGTAATTTTCAGATCTAGGCCGAAACTAATCACCCTTTTAAGTAAGATCATTTTAAATGACGGGTGAGGTTCTGACCGAGCTCGCAAATAATCTTACAAAATGACTTGTTATATAGAGAAATAATTAAAATGAATAAATATCATTTCGCTTTATAACAAGTAAAACCACAGGAAAATTTTTGTTTCCTTTTGGCTCCTCAAATTCATTTACATTATCTTTACCGCACCCCTCATCGCTCACCAAAGTGACTTTTTCCACACAAAAAAGGGATACCATTTGATGTGTTCCGATGTTTGTTATATGCAGCCATATCATATTCGTTGTCATATATTTGTCCGTAGCTTGGCCATCTAGTACAAAGGGAATTTTTAATTAGTCTGCAGTGCAATATGCACTCAAAAAACATCCCTCGCATATTTCACGTTTCTACGCATATGCAGTAGAGAAGGATAACATAGAAACAGCTGTATGTCATGTTTAAAGAAGCAACGAAATTCGCCGCTACTTTAAGGATATTTTATTTAATGTGTAAATATTTAAATTACCACAATTTCCTTTCAGATCGAATTTTATTTGCAAATAGTGCACATATTTCCCATTACTATGCAAACATTGTAATTCATACGACATACCATAAAAAAACTATCAAAAACCAGTAGGGATTCTTAACCTGTTTATTCTCTGTATATTTTCTCCTCTTCCTTCAATATTTCCTTGCTCTGTACTGTTTCCATATCGTACATGTAATGTCTTTTTTGCTCAAAGTTTTTTTTTTTTGTAAGTCGTGAAGCCGTAAAAGGAAAATTAAAATTATATAAAAAAGAGTTCAGAAACGGAACAAACGAACGAAATAGCAACACAAATCTAACGAAAACTTGTCGGAAGAAAATGATATTCAATATGTTTCATCGTTTGATGATGGAAAATGGTACCAGTGTGTGACAACGATATCCTGCTGCTGTTGTTACTAACGCCCGCAACGGGTATCATCATATTCAAAGCAAATGCCTTTGAATGTTCAATGATTCTTGTATAGGAATATTCTTCAAGAAAGTTTGGCATGGCGAACTATATTCTGAGATAGTTTTGTAGTGGTGCGGGTCTGAGCGGAATTTTGTTAAATCAATTTCGATTGATTATTTTAATGAATACAATGTTCGGTTTTATTTTGTATACGTGTCGTAATTCAGGTTATTTCAAATTACTGGAGGATGGTTTGAATGTTAAAAAGAAAATATGTAGGGTTTCTTCTCACTCGTATATTACAATTTTTTAAGATTTACAGAAAGAATAATTTTTTGACAAGACAGCGATTTTTGAGTAAACTTTCTATATATATTCATGCCTTCTATATTCAAGCCTAATACGTCTTCTCTCATATGCTATGTGTATAAAGCAATTCACATTATGGTAGTCAGAGTCTACATATCTTTCTATATAACAAGCATAGTTCAAACTGTATTTTGAACTCGATAGGAAACTAACTCGAAAAATTTTTAAAATGAGAGAAGAATGCAGTTTTATAAAATTTAATTCGACTAATTGTCGAATAATTTGCCTACCTTATCGATATATACAAGCTTCAGAATCCCACCACGGTTTGCGAATCAAAAACACTCGCAATTAAGGCATAATTCTTCAGCATCCATCCTCCATCAATTCATCCATCCATCCAACAGCGTCCCCCGGATATAAAGTCACAATTACAGGCGCTTACTTCTAATTTTCTAGCGGCTCAGCTAACTCAAGGCTAAAGCTGAACACTCAAAAGTTATTGGCATTATTGAGCGTAATGTCCTTCAAGAGCGCTGTACAAGCAATTTTGACGGCGTCTCCGTCTTCGAAGCGCTTTCTGTTCTTCGACAACATGTTAAGGCGAAACATGTTCAGTGAAAATACAGTTGTTCGTCGAAAAATGTCGCAACAGTCTTTCGGTAAAATGGCGCTCTATTGTGAAGAACACGGCAATTTTCATGTTCATCACATTCTGTACCGATAGAACGAGTGCAATGCGCAATGCAACGAGTGTTTCAAAACGCCAAAAACAACACTGCACAAAATTACAAATAAGGATCACTTTAGAACCGAAACATCAAAGACGAATTTCCAGCCGGCATCCAACCATACAGGTTTGGTTAATCCAGGGTGTTTCACTCGACACCATCTGTCACAGTATTTTTTCCGATTTTGAGAAGTTAGTTAGTTTGTCCTCATGTGTGGAAAAACCGTGCAAACAGCTTTGTTAAGCCCGAAATCTCGTTCTAAATGAAATTAATTGCTATTTTAGATATATCCCCGTGCAATTGTATTAAAATCAATGAATATTTCAACTGATATTCGATCACAAAACACCATTTTGATGGAATCTTTAGTGATTACGGATTTCGGCTGTCAAAGATGTTGGCTATTATTTAGGCCTTCACGGCCGATTTTAAACCGTGTATACTGCTTTTGATTTCTCTCACCTAGGAAACAATTAACATTAAAAACATGGTTCATCAGTGTTTCCGACGGAGTTTTAATAAGTTCAAAGAAACTTTAAATTTGCTCTATCTTCCCTGATTAATCTTGTATAAATAATAGAAACAAACTATTGCATCAAATGCAACAATTCCGCTTCCTGCCCGTCAAATGTCATGATATTTTTTTGAGAGTGGGGAAATAATGCAGCTGTCAAAGAAAGATGGGAAAAGAAGGGACAATTTTTGAGCAAGTTGGTGGCATTTGATGTTTGTAGTGGTGGGTTTGAGAGCAATTGATCATGTAGATGGTTGACAAGGATAAAAATTGTAACTGGCTCACTGACATCTGGAGATTTTTCACTACACAAATGTCATGAAGCGCGATCCCTTGGTACATGAATTTAAATGTTAATTTAAATAATTGGTTGATGCTTTTGTTTTGTTGTTCAATACAAATTTTTTCAAAAATGTGCTTTAAACACCGGAAGCCGGTTAAATTAATCAGCGAATTGCAGTGTTTTATATAACACAAAAAATAAAATGAGTGGCGAATTTCATAAACGAATATCATGTTTTGCAAAAGATACGCAAAACTTGCAGTGCTGTATGATGATCTACACATTCCCGATAAAACCCGTGCAACCTCCAAATACAACTGCTTATTCGAATAACAATTGAAACTGTTGCTTTCGCGATAATGTTTAAATTCGATAAGCCTCGAACCATCACTCAATTCACACAATTTCCAATTTCTAGTAATGCGTGATAAAATTCGAAAATCGTTTCTTATTGGAAATTTTTCGATCAATCAGATGAACCCCAATAGGAAAATATAAATTTAGGTGAAAATTATGCACATGCCGATTTTCTATAAAAAAAAACCACAACAAAATTTAATCGCCCTGAGACGTCGAAGTAAACTGGAGGGAATTGCAATATGATGTGTAGTCTGTTTCCTTCATTATAACCGATCAGCATTATATAGAAGCATGCGTTCCACTCCAACGAAAAACTTGCTATATGCGTGATAACGAATGCGCTGCCATACTTCTTCCTCTACTTTGTTACTATAGCACACTGCCTATGATTCATGTCCATAACGAATGGTCGACCCGGCTTTACCGGCATTTTAAATCATTTTGCGATCATTTAATTATCGTAATGAATATTCGCCGTTACTCCAAAAACCAGTTAGTTTCTTAGACTTCATGCGATTCTTCGGAGTCAATGGATTACGCCAAGATAAATTTGTATAAATTATTCGGTAAGGTACAAAGAGGAGAAAATACGCGCATAGACACAAAGCGCGTTCAGGTGTGTATAAATAATTTATTTTGCCGGCAAATACGGAAAATCCACCTGTTCCGGAAGAAAATTTCACCATTTAGAGAATAGATTTGCGGATCACAATTTAAATCTTGAGAGTGCGAAAATTTCAAGATCGCCGTATTTCCGTTTGGTTCGCTTGGGTTACACCCTTTATATCGACCAGCCATTACCCGAGCGAGCTAGTTAAGTGCATTCAGCGATAAATTAATTATAGTATTCCTGTAGGCCCAACTGCAAGGTACTAAAAGTAAGTAGTTTGGTATTATAGGAAAAGATAAATCCGTAGAATCATTAAAATACTGCGTAATTAGATGCATTAGTAAACGAGAAACTTGTACAAATAAGGTCGTAAAAATTCCTCACTATCAATCTGGGCGTTCTCGCAGCATCTATCTGGAACATTCCACGTTACCTCTGAAAGATTCCTGCACATGAAAGTAGCTCGGTACAAAGGAAATGAGCTGGTTAACAAATCACAGGGCGCGTCCCAACAATAAAAGTGTTTTTCAATTAAACTTTTTCTGCTACTATTTCATGGGTAACTAATGAGGTGTGGAGTTCCAAGCGAGCTGCCAAGTTACAGGTGCGCCATTATCTCGAACCTCTTTTTTTTCCTCCTGTTGATTTCATTTCCATTCTTTTGTCGATGTATGGATCTGAATATAAGCGAGTAATGGCGACGAAGTAATTAGCCAGTATCTTCCGGTAAAAGTGCATCTACGGTGAAATTGGCCACGGAAGAGACCCTGATGTGGCTGCCTTTGCAGCAACAATCCGGATCAATGGGGCTCCCTTTGATAATATCAGGCATGCCAAGCTCTAGTCCAGGCCACAACTAACACGACACCGAACATTTTGTAATTTTACGGTTCAGTAATTATTTTTGCGGTATTACAATAGAAAATTGAAAAATCTGAAAAAAGTGATTTGAGAAATCACCAACATTAAATATCTGTGAATTGTTTCTTCCATCATCGCCATCATCCTTCTCGCTGAACATCGTTGTGCGCTTGTACTTTCATATTGTTGTACCTATTCGTTGTTGAAGAGCTTAAGTTTTTTTTCTTCCGAAATATCTTTCAACGGTTGCGACACAGCAGCAGTAGTTTTTTCTTTCTAATAGTAGTAGTACGACTACAAGTACGAATAGTTTTTCCACTTTCCGACAAAGTTCTTGCATTCATCGTTACATGTCGATTTATGATTAATGGATATTTTGCTTTTCGAAATTTTCTCCTTTTTTTTGCCAATGCACAACGAAAAAGACATGAGTAAATAATAATATGAAAATGAAAAACAAATGACAATCGCTAGCTGGGTGAACGGCCGAGTGAGACCTACTATCTGCTGAACACTACATTAAAAAGGGATGTGGAAGAAATGCACGAGAAAGTTCATGTAATGACAATTTTGCACATTGAGAAGGGTAATTAATTATGTGAAAATGACTCTGTGATCAGAGTGCCATGAATTTATTGGCATGCATATAAATTATGTATGAATGAACGCAGGAATCAATGAGTGTAGTGATTTTCATGCATCATGTTGAACGAACATAGATGAGCATACCTTGGTACATACCTTGGTGTAAGAAAAGTACCTCTCCCAGTTGGTAGCCGAAGGTTAAGGAAATTATCAAGCAATTTAAATGGTATATGCGTGCTTCAGGGGTATAACATATGTGAATGAAAATGTCGAGTTGCGTGTGTTGTTATACGATTTGAAATCGAAAGTGAAATTAAAAAGTGAAAAAATTCAATCAGGAGTAAACATGCGAACATATTTTTGACATAATTGTGAATACTGTAGAGGACATCACTTCCCATCGTTGGTAGTGACTTTGGAAGCATGTTTTAAAAAGACCCAACGAAAGTGAAAACATGAATAACTTAGATTTTTGGGAATTTGATTCAAACCAAAAAAATTCCTTGAAAGTGTTCACAATTAGTTCTCGTTTTTCTGACCTTGTATGACTTCAATTTAATGAACTATACTATTATAAGGCAAAAGAAGGTCCAATGAAGTCCTTTGCTTTATTGATGTCGGCTAATGTGTTTTCGTCATTTAACTTCGGCATACATAATATTGTTTTGAGAAGCGTCGAGAGTTTCATTGGTTCTACACTTGTAGCTTCTTGAAAATTTAATTTGGCTTCGAAGGTACGCTAAAAACAATCGAGACCTAGCCCGGTAGAGCTAAAAAACAAAGTACATGATTCGTAAATTTTTTATTACTGGACCCAAGAAAAACACCTATTCAATTCAAGGTCGAATTAAACGCCATTAAAGGAGGAAAACTCTTTTTTTTGTCGTATGGATTCAAAACGGTGATAGGATTAGGACAAATCTAACATCTATCTGTAAAAAAAACATACTTATATGTTTATGGTTGCAAATAAAGTAATATTGGTCTGCATCAATGCATCAAATTCATACTCGTCAATAACCATCTTGGACCTTGGCCATCAAAAATGCGCTATCTCAAACTTTCGCGACCTTTTAATGGGGTCCTCCTCTTTCTAAATCATTACGCATATCCTCCTCGATTGAACCCGCCCAGTGATTTCGAGATTATCTGATTAGCCTTCGCCTTTCGATCCACATGTCAAATACCTTTTTTCAGTCGAGAGTTGTCCGTGAGCTGCAAACGTCCTGTCTATTGGTATTTCTGCAGTTTTAATATTCTGTAGACTACTTGCTCGTCGTAATTTTTTTATAACTCATAGTTGAATCTGGTTCGCCATTAGTGCCCATATCTTCCCAATTCGATTCGCAACACCAAAAGTTGAACTTTTTTCTGTTTGATTTCCATCGAACATTTTCAAAATTTCGATAAGTTTTAAAATTTTTAACTATAGTTTCCAACAAGCGTGGAAATATGTTCGAAAAACAATTTCTGAAAATTCTACATTTAAATTTAATTGACTTCTTATACGAAAGTACTGAAACCAACTTTCTCTTACCCTCACACTTTCTTTGTAATTGAAAAATCGACTTAATATTCAATTTTCATCTATGAATTTGAATATCTTTGACATAAATCTACGACCTATAAATCTACACACGCCTGAGTATGTGACCTCAATTTGAAAGTGCATAGCTGGCTGACCAAAACCACTACTTTCTTACAAATCAGTATCGAAAATGTATTTAATAATCATTTAATGCACTTCCATTGTTCTCTTGAAGGCAATCAAAACTTTCAAAATGTTCCCACTGAAATTGATCGCAGTTAGCCAAGCCGGAAAATGATCATCAAAATCATAAGAATTCAGAGCACTAGGAGACATACACGATCCAAGATGACTTTCGAGAGAGAGAGCCTACATAAGAATTAGGGTCACAGGAAATAACGTATGAATTGAAATGTGAAAATATAATTAATGGAATTTGGTTAAAATTTCATTCACAAGTGGTCTTTTGGAATAATAATCAACATGCAGTGGCCCTACGTAATGATAGGCCAAACGATAAATTGTCTGTTCTACCATACATCCGCATAGGGTTACGAAATGCATTCACATACTGTAACATAAATTGCTGAAATTTCTTCTTGAAAAGTCTATCCATCAATCAAAATTGGAATTTTTTCTTCTCTTTGTTCAAATACTTACCAATAATACGAAAAGTAGGCGAACGGCTGCTGGACTGTTAAGACAAGAATAACCGAAACGATTGCAACCATAACAATCTACAATAGCTGCGTTGCATGAAATATGAATACAACCGAATCCACCATGTGTTCTTCGGGCGGCCGCCTTGTAAAAACAAATAAAGAGATTGATATGTTTGACTTGTGTTTATATGCACTTATGCTGCTCTGGTTGTATCTATCAGTCTATCCTTGGAGTAATGTTCCGATACACCATGTCAGCACAATTGATTATTATTCCTGTTGGACCTTGTCTTCCTGCTTGTCCGTTTATAAGTTTACATCAGCTGAAGTTTGGACTTCTTGCTTGGACAGATGCCTTTCGGCCAGACAGACTTCAGCCCAACAAGCACAGGAACACTTAATTACAAGATATAAACAAAAGTTAAGAAATAGCTGGAGAGTCTCATCGTTTGTTTGTGTTGCTGTTAAGGTGTAATTGCATCCAGTTTGATCAGTGATTATTGCCGAATATATATCGTTACTTGCCAGAGCATAGGTATCCACCAGTCATCTGCCATGAGAAGCGAAGGCGAAGATTGATAGGTTTCCGCTGCTCGGCTAAGAGTAAGGAAGAAATCAAAGGAGTGCTGTGTCTGTTTGTTTACTTTCGAGTCTGTAGCATCCAAACCCGGTAATGTCATAGAGTTTAGAAGTACATGAAAATCTACGGCCAGGCTTCCATCTGTATCGTTGGTCACATGGATGTGAATGGTATTCAAGCATCTGATAATTCTGGTAGATAGTTCATACCACATTTTTAGCAAAACTAATAACTAGTAGATCGTTTCTGGTAACCAAATGTAAGTACAGATCAAAGCCTCATTGTATCATATTTGTTAATTCACCGTTCTTGAGGTTCCCCTAATTAGTTAATAACTTCAATGTTACTGTTGTGTCAGATACATATGTGAATAACACACAAGAACAACAGTTGTCTTGTGCACCATAATACTACGCTAATTGGCATAAACTTTTCTACAGACTTCACACTACCTAGCTCGACACTCTTTTACTTGAAGAGTGTGATTATAAGCGCGAAACATTGTTAAGTAAAGTGCATGCAAGCATGCATTCGCTTCCGATGAGATATTACATCCAACGAAAATGAAAGATACATACGCTAATAGTGTAGACATAGATAAATCTACGACACAAACTAGCATCAATATTTTGCCACTTTTCTTCATTTGCTTGCCTTAATTGTTATGCTCAAGATTCTGTGACGACGCGCGATTGTGAGTTTCTGATAATAATGTTGATTGTATCTTTATGTGATGCTAGCCCAGTTAGAAAGAAAACACACAAAAAAACATTTACACAAAGTATAGCATTTTCATTTCTTTTTGCATTGGAGTTGGAGAAAATACTAAGTATGTTCCTTCGTTGCATATGATGCTGAGTATACATGAAACAAAACTTATTCCAATTTTAATTCAGGGATAATCAGGATAACGCCAAATGGTCTTAGCAAAACAGCACAGTAAGTTATCTTGGTGATCACATCACTGAAGCGTTTCAATATTCTTTCGATCGACTGAATAGATACTCGGTAATGTAAAATATAACAAAAAAATTTCGAAATCAGAAAGCCTATAAGTTTCCTTGTTCAATACTTGGAGATGGGTCCCAAAAAAATTGGTCAATTTGATTTTAGAAGTTGAGGATTTTTCCTGGCCCTAAGCGCAAATTGAATTCAAATTCTTTCCAATATGAAATAAGAAAACGCTTGTTTATCTAATTGCATATTCTGTCTCCAGTTTTCCATCGAATTTTGCCTAGATTACTCATTGTCGAGCTAGATATGAGTTGGGTGAGCCGATACGCGTCCTATAATCAATCAAAGCAAAGTTCGGCCAAACAACAATACAGAAAATGATTGGCCTAGAGTTAATAATTGACTCTAAAGGCTTTAGAAAGTAATACCTCGAAATTTTTTTATTATACATTTAATACTGTTTGTATTATTGTTTAGTTAACCATGACTTTCACTTATTTCGTAAAAGAGTTTTCTAGTATGAAAGATGATTAACCCAGGTAGTTAATTTCACTTTATAAGTTTGCATAATGCTCTGTAAATCAACGTTTGAGGTTCACTCCTTTTTGGAATTTAAAGGGCTTTAAAATATGTTAGAGTCAGCCCCATTCGAAAGCAAGACTATAAGATGTGCGATTCAACTCCTTTCGCGACCAAAGGTACACAAAAAAGTCGGAAATATGACCTTTGTATCATAAAGCTTTATCCATACAGCTAGGTGTGCTAAAGTACCGGCACCAAAGCCGATAAATTAAGTTACTGATTTCACCGATTGTGCTCCGGTTACAAGTCCGTAACAAACAGTCTATAAAATACATTTATTTGAAAAATGGCGACTTTTTCAGGCTATGCTCTTGTTTTAATAAATCTAGTTATGAGGTGCAATTGCGTAAAAAACTGAAATTGCAGGGATTACAGTTATAATACAAGCAACGCCGTTCCTATCTGCTATCCTCCCAAAAACAGGACTACTTATAATATTAAAATTATATTTATATTATAATTATACTTATAATTTATATTTTATAATTATACTTATAACTAAAATTATAATTAATATTAATTACAAAATATTTTCAACATAATATTTACTGAAACACCTCTACACAGCCAAAATACCCTGATTAAACGGATACTACAAGTATATCTGCAAGTCCTCCCTTTAAGATACCAACGTCAACACCCGAAATATATTATCGCGCTCAAATATGTTTACTTCTGTAAATCCTGTCAAATTATTTGACACTTCCATTTTATCGAATTTGAGGTTATTATTTGCAGCTCATAAATCAAATTTTTCCCTGTTTTCTCCATTATCGCCAGATTTAAAGCAAATATATTGTACTAAGTAGCAATAAAACTCCAAGTAAGGAACGCCGACTTCTAAAGCCTAATTTAAAGGGAACACCAATATTTGAAAAACGAATCGAGCCCCTGATAATCCATCTTATTTTTGTTCGTGCTTTGCGCAAGCATAGTGCTTTCCATTGATTCTGAAATGAATTGAAAACGTCTTTGAATTCATCATAGCATAAAAATGTATGCACGAGACTTAAGTGTGAAGCATAAAATGTTTATTTTTCAAATCACTTCTTAAAATATTCAGGCCACAAAGTGGTAACTGGGAATGATGCTAAGAAGTAATTAGTCACACATGGTATTGATGGAATCCATATATTATGGTAATATCCTCTGTTAATTGTGTTGATAATTCGTAAAAGGTGTTTCTTGACGAAACCCCGCTGAACCTAAGTTACTACTACCACAAATTAGATAAATCAAATCTAATCCAGAACTACTGTTCGTTTTCTTGAAGTTAAGTTAACCGTGTTGACTGGCTATAACTGTACATGTAATTCCCATTAAAATAAAGTTTATATCTTAATCATAAAATGCATTTAACCATAAATAATGCAAATTATAGGCGAGAAGAAAGTTCATGGAACCATAATTTTTACGACCGTAGACGTCTTTGGTTATTGTTTGGATAATCTATTCCAAGTACACACTCGAGTAAGAATCTCAGGTGTAAACAACACATTCCAAATGTTTGAACGGTCATTTACATCCCTGTCGCATTGTGTAGATACATCCTATAGATACTTGCGTGCTGATTGTTTTATAGAAGAAATTTATTCATTTTTGTCTAAATGCAACTTGTTACTAATGTAGCGAAGTGAAAGGTGCGGCGCAACGACATCAACGCACCATTGCAATAAGAAAGCACACGATCAAATCTTTGAGAACTAATAGAACTGAATTTCACGGTAATATTTCACACATAATATATTACGAATGCAACATATTACCCACGATATCGACCGACATGTTTGCTTGTTGGCTTGCCTGCCTGTCGTATCTGTCTCTCCCATGGCGGCCGCCAGACGTTTTATTTTTCCAGCTATTCATCGTGCTGCTTCGTTATACACCTGCTCTTGCTTCTATTGCTGCTGATATTGGATATGGACATGTGTTTTAAGCTTCGAAGAAAAGTAGAAATATGTAGAAGATGATGTTGGGAAATCTATGCGACATGCATGAAAATTATGCATTCTGCGAACATACGAGTAATTCAACCGACGTTGCATTAGTTGAGCGAACATTTTCGCACATATTTTCTCGTAAAAAGGAGAAATGCTATTCGAGTGTCGTATTTTATCAGCAGAGTGCACAGACGACAAGCGCTGCATCCATAGCTCAGAATAGGGAAGTCTGTGGTGAGAAAACTTAGGAAAAGTTGGAGTGGATGAAGTTATCTAGATTATAATCGTGATCACAACTTTACTGGTGGCCGACTAAATCGGTCTAAGTTTTGTGCTCCTCTATAGAAAGTCCTTGGGGAACAAGTTTCGAACAGGAGAATAATAAAAAGGAAAAAGGTTCTGTGTGGGTCATTTCAAATTCTCTTACAAAACACCCGAAAAATTGAATTATTTACAGTGTACAAAACCCAAGATGTCTTATTGAGTCAATCAATCAAATCCTTTATTCATGAAAATCAAGCTTACCGCCTTTTTCGCTCACAGGAACGAAGATAGTGTGAGAATTATGCGTAGGTTTTTCGTCGAGAGTATTATCATAAACCATCACTTCTGGATGTTATTCTTGATGCTGACGCAAAATACTTCAACGTGAATAGGGTTGTTCAATGCTAGGGAAGTTCTTTAAATAACTGATATTCATAAAATAATATAGTTTTGTACAGTTATAGAGTAATCAGAACTCTATTCAATTTTGTTTATGTGCACTCGTCATGCACTTTTGCAGAAAAAAGAGGGAAATCAAGCTAAACAAGATACATTTCAGAACAATAGTTGAACACATCAATCTGGTAGTCTAAATGCATTATTATCGCGTCATATATAGGTCTTTAAAGCCGAACAATTGTTGCCAAATGAAATAAGAAGGCACAAAAGTTAGCAGAATGTATGACTAATTTAAAGAAGCAGCTTAAATCTATTCATTCTCACCAAATCTTAGCTATCCTCGACTATGTGATTGTTATCGTATTCTTATATAAGAGGAAGAGTGTAACGTTCCCTTTCGTGTGAACATATATGTCTTCTTTCCTTAAATAAGCCTCACCTTCGCCAATTATTTCCTTATATCGGCAAAAATTTCTTGCTGAGCCGTATCGGATCAGGAAAAAGGCAAAAGTCGCGCAAATCTAGAGAGTGTAGTGAAGTATATTCAGTTCATCAGACGTGCTGCTCGGTGCATTGGCTTATTGGGACAGCATTTTGTTGTTTTGCATATAAGGCTTTTTTCCTGGATCTCTACACTCACTCGATCCATTATCACTATTCAATATTCGCAGTTCATCGCTTTGCTGTCGTTAAGATAGACAATTATTAGAGTATCCTTGCGCATCCCAAAGTACAGGTGCCATATCCCACTTGTCGACTTTTGCGTTTTTAGTCACTTTGGATTGACTTTATTCTGTTGTCCTGACATCTTGTTTAAGATGAATCGTAGTGTTATTTTAAGACCGATCCGAAAAATTACCTTTGGGCCGATACGAAAAAAAAAACATGACACCAACACAGGCAACTCACTCATACTCAAATTTGATTGTAAATTTTTCAACACTCTGAACTTCTGACATCTTCACCACCCTAAAGTATCAGCTATCGCCCATAACGTTCCTTTTCGATCTTCCAAAACTATTTTGTGTATCTAGATATATTGTGCTACACAAGAAATTAGTATCACCGGTACTTAAATTACCTCGTTTCAAATTCAGCATACTAATCAATAAAAGTGTCCCTTTGTAGGGTTTCCACTTCGCGAAGCAAGCTCCGATTCATTTTTAAAATCTTAATGTATTAATATTCACAATCGAAAGACTATGTCAATCAACGTACTAAATTCTGAAAACTATAATAAATAATATGAAAGTATAAATATAATTTTCTAATATTTTATTATAACATTGCATCTATATTGAATCCTCAAATGTCCTTTTTACTTTGTTTTTACAAAGTAAAAAGAACAAATGTTTCAAATGTTTCTTTTTACTTTTTACAAATAATTCCACACCAATCACAAAACCCAAATTCTGAAGGAAGCGAAATTTCAATGGACTATCCTCGAGGATAGCAAACAGGGAGAAGTTGTAACGCCCACCGTAACAACGAACTTTATTTTCGTTGTAAAATAGTTAGCAAGATAGAAGTTTGGATTCACCTCAGTTAGTCTAGTCATCTACGCTTATTAGGTATTAATTTTTATCCAAGTATTCCGTCGTTGCTAATATTTATTGATAGCAGTGATAAAAATTGAACCATTATGTTATTATTTTTTTAAAACCATTATGCTATTATTGCTTTATTATTATACTTCTGATGTTAGTCACTTTGATATTTTTGTGCAGCTTCATGAAGTCGGCCGTACTCAGTTCGTCGGCGGTGATTTTCAATGCGGCTTCCATATGTCCTGCAACGGTCATCGGCATGTAATTCCATTGAAAGACCAGACTGAAAGGGAGAGAAAAAAGGCTCCCTTGCAAAAACGAAATACGAAATTAGCTTAAATTGCTTAAGACGAAGGGCAATGGACGTATAATTTCAAGGGACATTTAGCGTTAAGTTTGAGAAAGGATTAACTTACGCTACCGAGCTCAATCAAGTAATTTTCACATGCAAGTGAACTAAAACCGATAAATACAACATAAACAAAAATCATATTATCCAATTTTCTTGATAAAATTATCACAAGGAGAAATAAATAAATAGCTGACAGGCACTTAAACATTTTGTTAGGATTTTTCTAAATTGTTGGATCTTTGTTTATCTCGAAGTTGGCTAAAATCTGCCTGCACTTCAAAATACGATGATTGGTGTATGTATTTATGTTTAAGAAATCCCAATTTTGTTTTTTATCAGTTAATTTGTTACAACGCGTAAATAACTCTTGATAGTAGATGCCAATTCAATCATTACAAACGACATAAAAATTAACCATGTAAAGCGTGGAACAAGCTTTCTTGAATTTGTTCTCAAGGCTAAGAGCGGGTCAAATTCGATGCAGTCATAAAAGAACAAAAAGTGATAAACAATGAATGATTTTCAAAATGTAACCAACCAATAAGTTTGCAATTAGATAGTTAGAGCAACTTTAGTTACTTAACAATGAATGTATCTATTTTTATGTATGAAAACTGAAACTGCCTATCCAAAAAGCCCATAAAGTTTAGCTCTAGCTTCTCAAATCAGATGCCACAGTTCACTTAGCTAGTTCACTTACCATTGGGATGAAAGTCGAGATAAAGCAGGGTCCTGCCCAACAACTTTTCTGTGCCTTGAAAGACGATGGCTCTTTAAACGCACACTTGAATGCCCAGGGTTCATTTTTGGTCGATGAAAATCTTCTAATTTGATTTGAGATTCAAAAATTTGGTTTTTGCATTTTGGTTTATGATTCTATCGATAGTTATTGTCCAGCACAATACGAAAATTAGGCTGGAATATTCCTTCAAAAGCAAAATTTGGCGAATTGATTATTTTGTAACTAACATTTTATGCGAAACTAATAAACATTTAGTATTCCAACGTTTTAGGCCCTCGAAAAAAAAACTAAAAAAAAGCAGCCACAACATCCGCCTATTCCTATAAAAAATTCTTGAAAATGAGAACGTAATCCAATTTAAAGGCTTTAAAATGTCTTCATGATACCGCTCGCTGTCTGAGTTCTTAACTGAAAGATAAAGTTGATTATATTAACTGTTGAAGAAAGTCATATATGTTCCTAAACGAATAATCCAACAGCCGTAAATCTGATTGAAACTTGTCCATAACCATCTCATACTGTGATTTTATGAAGTTTATCATGAAATAAAATCATCAACAAAATGCAATTTTCCCTTCACATGTCTTTTGATTTGCTTAAGGCACCTTCTGAACTGAGTGTGTCTATCATAGCTAATCTGAAGGAAAGTTGTTAAATAGATTCAACATCAGCATTTCACCACTGATTTCATTTTTATCAGTTGAATGAAATAAAACAACAAATGGTTCACTTGTGCCAATAAAAGAGATTGGCATTAAATTGCGATCACCTAAAATATCTTCCTTAGAAATCAGTTGGAGGCTGTAAATGCAAATCAAAAGTTTTGTTAGCTTTTAACGGCATTCATTCATTCAATTGTCTTCAATGTGTCCAAAAACACACATAAGAAAACACCTTTTCCATTGACGCATTTCGGCATTTTGTTTTGAAGTGGATTTTTCCTAGCACCTTACAAAAATTGCTGCACTACTTTCATCTTCACTGCAAGTATGTTGCCAATGAATTAGATGTTTGCAGTAAACCGTGCGACCCTAATAAACATTTCTCGGTGCCTTTTGTTAAAAGTTGCTTTTCCTAATAATTAGACAAACATGAAAATGCTATAGAAGTTAATTGGAATGATAATCAACATCGGAATCACAACATAAATGTACATAATTAATTATGACATTGCGTTTTGGAAAAGTTATGCGTGCACACAACATTAATTGGTTGGTAGTTTTTCACTTCATCCTACTTTATGGTCGTTTGAAGTTGGATATGCCCCCTTTCCGTTGGAAAATTGAATTGTATAGCAATTAGAGCGATTAAGAGTTAGTGTGGAAGGAACTGGGGTTTTGTGGCTTTTTGAATTATGGGCTCGAATTTAAAAAGTTTAAAGTATAAATTTCGTTTGAAAATGAAGATGTGCGTGTTTTTTTTTATTAATTGATTAATTTTTCATGTTTTCGTAAGCCATTCCAATGCTCAAATGAACCACGCGTACTTATGAAAGTAACATGTGATTTATGCAAAAGAAAAACAATTCAAGTTCTGGCCAACAGATAATTTGAATACACAAGGAATACATTAACTATAAATTATGTAACTGTAACGTAGTTTTTAGGGTCAAAATGCTCTACAAGCGACAAGTGAGACTTGAAATGCTTGTTTTGATTCGCAGAATAACTTATTCTGCATCTGTAACGTTCCCTTTCGAAAATAATTAAAAAAGAGCATGGCCTTTCAATGGAGCATTGCTTTGTTCTTATTACATTATTAGACTAGCGATTTTCACTGACTAGGAATTGTTGCAGAGTATTCAACAATTATATATTCAGTATTAGTAAATTTTTCTTTCTTTTTCTCTAGGGTCTTGCGCCCACCAGGCGGTGGATCAAGTGACATTTTCGGAGCTGATAATCCTGCGACTCCGCGAACCATTCGCAATCACATGGCTTCGAACATTTTCGGCAGCACTCAAGAAGCTCAAGTTAAAAATAATGGTAAGTACTCTCATATACCAAATTTTACATGAATTTTCATTGCTACAAATGCTTTTGAAAGTCGCATATTATAAAATATTTCTAATATTGTTTCATTGTTTACGTGTTCTCCTCTTATTGTGTGAACTGTTTTATTTTGCTTCTCAGTCATGTTTTTTTTTTCTTTTTTCGCTTTATTTTTGTGTTTCATTAGAAATTTTACAAATCTCAAATCATAATGGAACTATGAAAATATGAAACAAAAACGACCACATTTTAATAAGGATATTTTTTCTCAAATTATTTTCTTTCCAGTGCGACAAGGAATGCACAGATATTATTTCATTGGTATATTTGAAAAAATATAAATATTTTACCAAAAAAAAATAAATTTAAATAGAAATTTATTAGAAGAAAATTTGTTATATTTAATATTTAAATGTTTGAATTAATTAATTCGATTACTAATTGGTATGATCAAAATTGTTGTACTTAATTGTTTATATACTTTTTCGTTATTTGGTGAAATTATTTATTTAAATGTTGGTGTGACTATTCTTGCATATGACTAAATTATTAGTATAGAAGGTGCTGTGAAAAACAATCGATAGATGTGGATGTTATGTAAATAGAATAAACCCAAATTCAAAGAATAATTGCTCTCATGCGTTAAAAAGAAGCCGAAGAGCAGAAGAGTACATTTCAATTCAGCCTAACATTTTGGACGTCATCTTAAAACGTTAAAAAAATGTCATCACAAGCATTTTTTTGATCGATCGATGTTGGTTCACTTGTTGGCCATGTTCGATGAGTATGCTTCCTGCTTTGTTGCTTGTACGTGAGCCTTTTGACCGGAATCGGATTAATCTGCTTCATTAATTATTGGATCGGCTGTCACAAATTTTCTTATCATATTTCAAGATTTCACAGGATTTTTTCAATTCTCTGTTCTCCTTCTTTAATAATAAAATGAGCCATCAGCCTCGAAAAATAGTTTCTATATTGAAATGTACTGCTGTAAATTTTAAAATTTAATTATACTTTACGTAAATCAAGTAATTATTGTCTCTCACATTATTCCTATAATTGGAATTAAAAATCGCTTATTTCCAAATTAATATAGATGTAGTGTGTTAGACTTTGTGATATAGTTTGTGTGGAACGCCTCCTTTTTGCTGAATTTTCTGTTGTACCCTCGTATTCATGTTCAATATTTTCCGCCTTTTATGCTTTTCGTTCTGCGTTCAAAAACATTTTTAATGTCCCTTGTTGAAAGACTGCAGCTAGACCGTTTATGGTTGATATTCCACTTGAGACTGATCATTTCAACACAAAAATTTTGTTTTTTGTTCTAATATGTAGTGCCTGAAACAGAAGACGTTGGAACTTAGTCTGAAGTTCTTCTAAGTTCAAGAACTAATTCAAACAGCGACGTCTGTCCCATGAAAAACGCTTAATTATATATAGTTCTCCAAGTATTCTTCATGTGATACTGAAAAAAATGTTTAAATAGAAAAAAATTAAAACATAAACAAAATTTAAAACAAAAGGGAACATTGAAACACAAAGAAAAAACTACAAAAAATTCAAACTTTGTTCATCTTTAATTTACATTGTGTTCGTACTACTTTTTTTTCCTTTATTATAACGATATATATCCAGTGAGGAGTATATTGTATGTAAGATCAATTAGCGTGAAACCGAATATTCGCTGTTTTTCGAAATATGCCAAAAAATTTATGAATGCTTCTAGCAGCACGCTCAGACTTTTTTTTCTGGCAAAGCCATGAGGTCCTTTGACAAACACATACATATTTTAAACCCCCCCCCCTTGTCTTACGTCTAAGGATAAATAAATAATTCTTACGAACATCTGAAATGTATGAAAATAACGTACGAAGCAAAATGTTGTGCCTTGTGATGGCTTTACAGTATTAGTTGGACATTTGTTGAAAAACTTTCAAAGGTTCCAACTTTGATCTCAGTGTTTGAGTTTGTTTTTGAGGTTTTATTACAATGAATTTTGCTCCAAGGGCAGAATATTGTCATGTGGACGTTAAGATAAAATAATAAGTTTTAGTTTGACCATTTATGATATTTATGGTATTTAAAAATAAGCAAGAACAGCTAAAGATTCTATTTGAGATACTCAAAATGCTTTTGAAGCGATCTACATTGACATGAATGTATATGAATGAATTCATGGAACTGAAGTAGGAATTTTTAAATTAGCGTACACGAATATTGTATAGAAGCAGCTGCCTGTCGTGTAAAATTGTCGATATGTTCATTTTTCACCTGACTTATTTCTTATTTCCATCAACCATCATCAACAATAGAGTGTAATTGTGTAGTGACTCAACTTAAAAAGCGACATTCAATCTTTTTTGTCTTTTAACATGTTCTTCATCTTAAATAAACCGAGTTCTCACGCACGGTTCCGTTAACATAATTTCTTTAATGCGCAACGATTTGATTTTCCGGAAAGAATTGGAAGTTCATTAATTTGGCATCATCTTCCAATTTTTGTCGCCGATTCATCACTTATTTTCCTTCAAAATTTCTTTATAACATTGAGAATAGTGTTGATGGATTTATCTTGTATTCCCATGAAACAGTGAAAAGTAATTTTTTTTTTTTTTTGATAATTTATCCAATTACAGGCTGGCTGTAATAGTTTTTGTATTGGGCTAATGCGCTAGGAAGTGCGGACGATAGTTATGAAAAGCCAGAGCAAGAGTCTCGACGGCTTATTAAATTGATAGAGAAAGCTTTTCCATGTGCTAAAAGCTACCCGTGATAATTATCTATGAAATGCGGTCAATAATTTGATTCATTGTAATATCAACCTTTCGATTACATAACCAAAGTTTGATGATATAGAAAAAACTTGCAACTCAACGCCATGTAATATTAAGAAGCAATTAATTTGAAAAATCGAACTTCAATCAAATTCACCTTTAAAACTAATACTTTAGTCATATACAATTTTATTTCTCGTGTTTTTTTTTTTATTGCACCACAATATGTTCGTTCAAAGTGCACTTTTACTTTATTTGTTTACATAAAATCTTGTTAAAAAATGGATTTTATTGCTCAATAGACAGTAATTCCTGTAAGTTCATCTTTGCACTTTCCAATACATGATTCATCTATCAATTCATTTATTCAATAAAACGTTAAATGTATAGAAAAGCCATTAGTCAATTACATGATTGCATGCGAAATCTACTTAGTTTTTGTTGGTTTTTTTTTTGAAGAAAAAAGCGTATGATGCTATAAGAAAAATCATTACCAGAGGTAACTTGTTCTTCATTATACTCGTCCCAGTGTAGGTATGATTGTTATGTTATAGTATCATAAATACAAACAACACTTTCGAGCAAATGAGTTTTCTTTGATGCTTCAGTAGATCTTTAGCTACAAGGGAACAGCATGCGATATAGCATTGTAAGTTTGCACCGCGAACACTTTCTGTTTCTATGAAACGAAAAACGATTTCTCACTAATCTTTTGAAAAAAGCAGAAACTCTAACTGCAAATTGCGTTTTTCTACAATGAGTTATTTCAATAGAAGTGGGATAAGCAAAAGTTTCCGATAATCTCATTCTTAAAAAATCTTGTGAAAAAACAATCTAGTTCGAGTTTACAGGCAAGCTTTCTACTAGGTTGGAACTTAATGATTTCAGATAAGTTCGTTGTCACCACTTCATATAATAAGTTTTCGACCAAATAAGCATACATTCATTTGCATCTCCTAAATTTAATGATTGACGACACAGTTTTGTAAATATTACCTCTCAAACATGCTCTAGACGATACTTCAAGCAATTCCAAACGTTTGAAATAAAGTAACACTTAAAACTCATAAATATAATAAGATATCATAAACACAAAAAACACACAAAACATGTACACATCTTTGTGTATAAAAAGCAAAACCATGTAAATAATGGTAGAAGTGTAAAAAGTCACTCAGCGGCATTTCCATGTCATAAATCTTACGATGCATCCATTCTTAGTGCATGATCATTTCTTTTCCTAATAAGCATACAATCTAAATGCTGAAGAATTTATTTATTAATATTTCAATTTGATTTCAGGTGATGGACGTCGTTCTGGGCGCGATGGTGACTCATATAATCGTTTATTTGGTGGATCAGAACGCCCATATACACCAGCCAAAAATCATTTGAAAAGCAATATTCCATTAGGTGGTGATAGCCCAGCAACTAAGGCTACAAATGGCAATGCAGTTGCAGCAACAAACGGACATACCAATGGCAAAGCAGAAAATAATAACGCCAATGCCGGTGGGCAACAAAATGGTACATCAAAAACAGGTAATGTTTGTAAAGCCTAATGCGTGAAGTTGCCTGAAAATTTGAAAGCACTTTTTTTTTACTTTGAATTTCGCAGACAGTTTAGAATTTCAAAGGATTTGTCTAATCATTCGCTAGCATAAAATCTACATACAAGTAGCTGAAAAATGTTCACCACATTTAAATCTTTTTTTAAGAATTCAGTCTTGTTTTATTTTTTCTATTTTACAAACCCTGAGGAATTCTTTGACTTTCATTCAAGCCTACTGGGATATTTCTTGAAAACTGATAATGATTACTGATTGTTTATTATATTACTGCAAATCTACGGTTAACGACTCATATAAGAAAATTTTTGGTGCAAGACTAATATCGGATCTTGGATAAGTTTCAGGACAATGAAACTCATTGTAGTCATCATAGGGTCATGTTACAAAAGATTTGAAACGTGACGAAATTAGAAATCGATGATAATCCACACTTCCGAAATCCATTGATTTCGAAAATTGGTTTACGATTGCATCTGCCAGAAGGGCTCCACCTGACACTCACCATCAATGCTCAATTTTCGCTCTACATTTAATTTTACTTACGATACAAGGGCATATTGATACCAGGTTCATAAAATATACTCAAATCGAAGAATCACATACTTAGAGTATGTTGGTATTCATTCAGCAGACATGTTACAGTGGTTACAATGCAATCCTGGTGACCATAGAGACTAGAAGTAAAATTGTCATGGGCTTTTATCCCGTCGACAAATCAAATCTCGGTTAGTAACCATTCACTTGAAGATGATGCTCTTTCAGTACGTTATCACAAAGACGGGTGGCATACTTCTGTTGAATAAGAATAGCCTTTCCCGAAGGCAAATAAAATCAAGTTTGGTTGGCGTAACGCTTGCGTAACGTCGCTCGGACAGATGCACAATTAATCGAAAAAGGTAAATGTTCGCCGAGTTCTGCATTAACAATCAAATAGCGTTCATAGTTAATTCCATTCCTAGTTCAATATAAGATTAATTTTCGTTTACGAGTCTCGTTAGACTATACACTCATTGTAAAGTTGACCCTTCTAGTACAAATTTATCAAGCTCAACACCGAATAGATTTAAGCTATCCAGAATCCTTCCGACAAATGCGTTTTTGAATATTTCTAATTGCGTAAGATTCACAGTTTTCAGATTGTCCGAAACAAGCTGATGAAGATGATTCAGTTTTCGAATAACCTTTTCGAAAACCCACTCACCTGAATTAATACAACTTAGATGTCCTACTTGCCTCCAATGCTATACAGAGTTGGGACAAGGATAACGGCGTCGGGCAAAGTTATATCTAGTGAAGAGGTGCTGGTATAAATACCATAATGATTTACCACTTTATCTTAAGAACTTAGTTTTAATTTGTAAAACTAACGAAATTTAAAGTACCATCGTTTTGAAATGTTATAGCCAAACATGTTTCTTTTGTTAATGGAAACTGGAAGTATTGCTTGAAGAATTTCGTTTCTAAACCGCTTAAATAGCTACACAAGATATACTATTGTCGATGATCTTTTGGGGATGTAAAATAGATTTTTGAAAGGGAGAGTGAAAAGCATTCGTGAGATACACTGAACTTATATTAGCAACGCGTGAATCCTGAAACTGCACGTATGATTTTCCTGTGCTGCAGGCACTTAAACGTGGAAATTTCGTTCTAGTGATTTCATTTTCGCAGATCAACCCAGCTCTGAGTGTGCCGATAGCATTTATGACAACATAGTGCGTGCCATAAGGAAAGAAAACCGATAAATTTCCAAGAGGAAATTGCTGAAAATTGAAAAATGAATTCTATACTAAAATATAGAGCGTAACGGATACTGTTAAAATATAGCGGGGGTGAAGACCCAACCGCATAAGCTGACCTCCGTACGAGAGAGGCAATACCGGGAGGTTTGGGGGTAACGCTACAGAAATATTCACAGGAAATATTCGGGGCGAATAAGTATAGTGAGCATATCACTGGACTCGATTCGGCGATTTGAGAAATATATCTGTTTTCACCGATAAGACAGGTATCAGTTTCCACCACGACAATGCTAGATCTCACGTCTTTGAAAACAATAGGAATTACCCAGAAGCATTTAAGGCGGTGTTTAAAGATTTGCATACTTCATTAATACCAGAAGACAGAATTCAGTACATACATTCCATTTTTATGCTTAGATAAATTTATTTTCTCAATATTACAAAAAATGACAAGAGACTGATTTTAAAATTGTTTTTAGTTTTTCTTTTATAATGTAAACTAGAACATTATAAAGTAATTGTGTCCTCTGTATAATAGCAGAAATGTAACATTTTACCATCACTATTTATTCCATGCTTACACTTATCAGGATTTCGCAGAAAAACCAGTGAGTACAGAGTTTATTTTAGTCCAATGAACCCAGTAAAATTCTCAATATTAAACTATAATGAATACTAGCGTATATGGACGACGAAATTTGGTTACAGATCTGTAATGTTGAGCTTGTCATATTACATAATCAATTAGTTTCATATCAAAATTTTATTCGAAACGCCAATGCTGCAAATGCTTCATATTCTTATTCATCTCACCACATCAGCAGATTGTTCTGTTTTGAGTAAAAGCCAATTATAAATTCTATCCAATCAATGTGGACGAGAAAATATAAATTATTTAAACATTTGCAATGTCAATTATATTCAAACGAGTATGATTTTTTGCAGAGATTGAAGCAAACCCGAAAGATCCCGCCTCGGGTGATTCGATCGAAGCTCAATCTGTAGAAAATGAAGAAAGTAATTATATATCCCCTTATGAATCTTCCAAAATTGATAATAAAAAACGACCTTCATCTAAACTTAACTCTTGTTCAACGACTGGTGAAGACCAATCTAAAGTTATTACTACAACAGTCTCAATTGAAACACCTAATGGTGAATCTGAAGAAACTGATAAATTACCAATTGCAGCAAATAATAACGATTCAGGCACCGATACTACAGATAATGCAAGTGTTTCAAAACATGCGATCCAAAATGGAGAAATAAATGGAAATTGTCGCGATGATGATGGTAACGATGCGAATGATGCTGGGAATTCGGATAAATCCAGTAGCAGGAATGGAGAAACTTCAAGTACAACGACATCATCGGTTGTTTCACCAATATCAGGTGTTTCAAATTTTACCGATCAAAGTAATAAATCGACGTTGAGCAGTGTTAGTTCTTCGTTGCGTTCCCCCAGGGCGTTGACTGGGGCGCGAAATCCTGTCACTGGGGTCGGTATCGAAATGCCATTCTATAAAAAAACGCGGGTTCTACGTAAAGGTACCATAATGCTTGAAAACGTTGTATATTGTTGTTCGTTCGGTGTTTTATGCGTTTCTTTTTATTATTCAAATGTTATTATAAAAGCTTCTATTTATTTTTCATGACTGCACAATTTACTATTGAAGTAAGTAGTAATGAGTTATGAGCACGTAAATGATAAGCATGATGTTCGTACCTTTAATTATTAAGGTTTGAAGAAATTTTCATGCTTGACGTTTATTTATTTAAATTGATTTTAACACATATTACACGGAACTGCTCCTATCTGATGAAATTTCGTATGGAAATTGTTAAAAAATTTATTGAATATCTTTGGTTTCATTTCATTTTTGCGTTTCCCAGCTCTCATATTCCGTTTTATGCAGCTATTTTTGTAGCTGTTAGTTATATTACTCGTATTACCATTATCATTCTTTTTAACTTGAAATTTTAAGTATAGAGAAAACGTCCTCGATCTTTCTGTGAATGCACAAGAAAATGCCAGCCCACAGTCACGAAAATTAATTGATACTTGCTTTAACTAGTTGAGACAAGAGAAATGCAAACACATCAGATGTAAGTTCCAAAAAAATAAAGAATTTTTTCCCAGAGTAATTCAAGGATCTGAGTACATCATAACTAAACTTTCATAGTATTGAATGAAATGTCAATAGTTGGAGCCCGTTAGATTAGAGAACAGTGATCCAGTGGTTAGACGTAAACACACGAGTTTTGAAGGCAGAAACAATTGAAGCGCTGTCGTGATTGAAAACCCAATCGCCATATATGCACAGATTCCGAAAGGAGGCGTCCTTGCGACATTGCGAAACAGCAATCTAGTTAAATCAATTTGCAGCATTGAGGGAAGGACATGTGCAAACAAATATCCTTAGTATCAAAGAAAATTGTGAACATTACTTTGACATTCTTCCCATCAACTGGGACGATTCATGGCGGTGTCATAACGGTAACCCATTGTAATAACGATAAACCTATAATTTATTACATGTTATGGTTTTTGACAAGAAGTTCTGAAAGAATTAAAGTTACTGAAACCCCCAGATACATAGAACAAATCTTCAGGCGTAGCACACATTCCAATTTCCAGTAAACATTACATATCAAAGCCCGAATAATATCCCTTGCTCTTCAGCAATCTTCCTGAGCAAATGAACTTCCATGTGCTTGTAGCAGGTTCTAAGTTTTTCTGGTCGTGTGGCTCATCGTTTGACGTCAACGAACGCCCACTTTGATTATCCTTTAATCGACTCACGACAGAACTCTGAGAATACATGCCACTTGGAACATGACGGTCAAAGTAAATGTTAAAATCGCAAATTGATCACCTTTAACACAAAATCCGCAGCAACTCGTTTTCTATAATTTTTTAAAAATTAATTTAATTGATAGAGAGAATTGCCCAAAGAGAATTGATGTTGTTTCTCAATTCTTGAGTTTGCAAAGCTGACACCAGGCCATCAACATATTTAGTTGCGATCAGTTCATTAAAAGTAATAATGAAAATGAGCAATGATTAAAATTATAGTCAATCAGTCAGCTTCCTACGCAACTCTCGTTTTAAAATGAGTTGGCTCTAGATCACTCCTTACGACAGAGGTTCCAAAATAAAATGTTGCGCCATTAATTATTATGCATGCAGAATCATGTTGTTGAGCTTGCGATAGCCCAAGATCAACTAACATCTCTGTGATGATTAGCTCCGAGTTGATCATCCCTACATCACTCTGATATCTAGTTTTAAGCTAAGTCTGAAGAAGGTCTATTGAACGCATATCCGTAGATCACATTAAGCATACTGTTCGCAAATATAAGTAATTCTGTGTAAGCAAAATAAATGTGACGAAAATGTTGATGATAATAACTAATTGTTTTATCACCATAAAAAATGTATGGTGTTGGGATTTCAGCTGGTCTATAAAAATTTAGAAAGCGCAGTGTGGATCGGACACGATACAATGCTTGCACAAATGCTAAAATGACACACGTGATGAAATTCGGATGTTGTAAACAAATAAGCATGTCCAATCCTAATATTCAAAATGGTAAATTATTAATTATACAGACGTATACGTTTTAGTATGCAGACCATTAAGCTAAACGATAGCAGTCAGAGAAATAAACATTGAAAATGAATAAAAACAATTCAATCCTGAATAAAGTTTCTGATGAACAGGTTTGGTTATTAGCAACCGCAGAGGTGATGGATACTAAAAAAGGATACCCAGAAATTCAGGAGGTACCTGATCAGGGTTCACTTTTATCTAATGTTCATGTTCCGGCTAATCCTCTCGTGAGCTTCTAGGGTCGAAAGCAATAGTTTGTTACAATCAAATAATTCCTGGTTTTGTTTCAATTTAAAAGCAAATGGATGTTCAATACTTTAGATTTCATTATGTTAAAAGTTATTGAAAATTTCAGTTCTCGCATGCTTCGTTTCAATCTTCTTGTTAAATGCATTTCATTTGCAATTTATTGAATTTAGCACAATTTCAATTGCTTTAAAAACATCAGTTTGTTTTTCTATACTTTTCAGGACACTACTCCTGAATTTAGAACCTTAAAATGAAATAGGATATTTAATTGATGTTTTCTTTTCAATTTTAGATGGTAATCCAGTAACCGGTGAGGGATACAACAATGCCGAAGCTTCAGCCTCCGTAAATGGTGCCAAACATGTCATTAATAAAAATCGCATTCCTCCAGGTGGTTACTCTTCCGGACTATGGTAGAAAATTAAATAAAACAAGAAATAAAACTCATCATTTTTACGATTAAAACGAGGAAATAAGAAATCTTTCTATTATCTTTCTCCAAACAAAACAAAAACCTATAGAAATATATGTATATGGAATAAAAAAAGGAATATACATAAAACACATTTCATTAACGAATATAAAATGACAGGAAAAAAATTAATCGATTGAAATTATATACTGAAGACGACATATAAGAAAAAAGAAAGTTAGAATGTGTAGTAAATATGCGATGAAAAAAAGAAGCTCTTTGCGAAGAATTTAATGATAGAAGAAAGGATTGTACGGAGTAGAGAAAACAACAAGCAATAGAAACATAAATATTCAGTGATAAATCAAAGAATGAGCCACCACCCCTTTAGATTTTTATTTCTATGATGTAAGCACAGAAAATTCATTAAAAATTCAAGGGATAAAGGAGTATTGATTGTTTTTTTTTTAGTATAAAAACATGTATTTGTGCATGTTTAATCAAATCGCAATGTAAATCGTGTTCATTCATTGACTTGATTTCAATGCTATGAAGATGATACTTGATGAATATATATTTTAATTTTTTCTGACCAACTTGATATGAGTATACTGAAATTTATTTTTCTATTGGAATTAAATCTGCTTCGTTATTATTTATAGTAAATATAAAATGTGCTTATTAATAACAATCAGTAAAATTAAAAGATAATAACATCATGCAACACTATCTTTCGCATAATTATTTGCAATATGGTTAAAGTATTCAGTGAAATGAATGTAGTTAGTTTTCATGTTTCCAAAAAAACCCTACCAACATTAACAAGACGCATTTTATGCACTGGCCCCCGTTCCCTCCCTCACATCCTCTCCTCGTACATTTCGCCCTATTTTATATTAAATATACATAACGATATCGACACGCTAAATTTTAACTTCATTTTCTATCAATATTCTTTTCATATATTTATAATAATTAATTCTAATTAGAAATTCATTTATTTTGATTTCGATTGATATTTTTGTGTATTTTGATTTATTGATGGAAATCCTTCAAACAATGTTTGTGTATGATTAATGATTATATTTTTTGGTATAATTACACACTGGAATTTTTTTTGTCTTTATTTGTATAAAAATTTACTATAATTAAATAATACACTTTTTATACGTGGAACTCGTGGATGTTTTATTTTTCGGTTAAGTTGATTTTAGTTTCTAAGTTTTGATCGCATGCTGGATGATAATTGAATCAATGCATCCGGTGTAATACTTTCGATGACAGCAAGCAAGAATTGACAGGTGGTGAGAAATGGTCCACAGGCTGAATTGGATGGATGAATTCCATTTTATTTGTCTACTTACTACTTTTCCAACTTACATACGTATATTGCACCTCATTTTAGACTTAACTTCAGGTTTTTCAGCGATTCTCTTATAATCTCATCTATACTTGTAACACACCCTCTGAAGTTTCCTTTATTGTTGGGAATAGAAATAAGTCATATAAGGCTACATCTCGCGAAGGTGATGCAATTTTTTGTTTAGGTAGCTTGACATTGTTGTCTTTGGAATGACAGATTCGGAATAAATACTGATGTGTACATTATCATGGTACAAAAGCACAAAAGTGTTTCACGGAAATCAAATTGCTTGATCCACTATGCCTCTAAAATCGAAGAAAATGTTAAGCGGAACCTGCGACCCAACTAGACCTTTATTCGGTTTTCGTGATCCAGAATGTCCACTGAGACAATTTCGCTTTAGTTTAGATGTCGTATACGGAAATCCATGTTACATCGGCTGTTAAGATACGTGTTTTAATATTATTCTATGCTTCACGTATTCATTTAGCAATTTCCGTGGTGTGTTTGTTCGTAGCGCGACAACTTTTAAACAAGTTTAACCGCTACGTATTTTAAACCTAAAAAAAACTGTAAAATTTAAAAGTTTTTAATTCAGCCGGTCCATATTCTAATCAGAGCACTGACTTCATTTAATTCATTATTTCCGCCCAGGTAATTCGCCGACTACAATGTTTTCAACGAGCTTCTTGCAAACGTTGTCACCACTCGTAAATCCTTGTTTTTGGTGCAAAAGACTCACCGAATGCAACGTTGAAAATATTGTCTCCTTATATCTTAATAATTTATTCTGTTCTACCTCATTTATGACAGGAGTAAGTTTAAATACAAACTCTTACTTGTTTTTATTTTATCATTTAATTTTATGAATTTGCTGTGCATGAGATAATTGTAGAAGTTGTAATGTTGCTCCTGACTCCAATCAATGTGCTGTGGATTTGAATCAAACTAAGTTTTGAAGACATTTCCAATAAAAAAAAATTTAAAGGAATAGTATTCAGGAATAATCTATGACCTATGATTATTTAATAACCATTACAATTGTTACTTTAGTTTAGATTGTTGATATATCGTCTCAAATATACCAATTTCACATAAATAAATGCCAAACGATGCCAAACTCATGCAAAAAGTCCAGTGTCAGTTGCTAAGGTTTGTTGCAGCGTATATTGGATGTCCAAATCCCCGAATTGACATTGTAAAAACAATCTATGAATTGTAAAAACAGCAAATTAAAAACCAAATAATTAAAATAAAAACCAAATCCACAGCGCCAAAGCGACGCAGAATTTCCAACGGAAAATAAATTGGTTCACGAATATTCATGTCGATAGTCAAATTTTCAGAATTTTCCACGCATTTTTAATTCGCCATTTTTTTCTCTTTTTGCAAGGATAATGTTTAGAATGTAGGCAGAACTGGATAGACTAAAGTATTAAGTCAAGACAAGACGTATACAATTATTCGTAATACTAAATCCAATAATTAATACAACATAATCATATTATGTATAACTTAATCAGAATCAACAGTTGTGGGAAAAATTTACAAAAAAATGATATCCACTATCAGACTGCCAAAATGTCTCGCAAGTAAAACAATCATAAAATTGATTTTCTTATGAAAATGCTAATTAAGTGTGTTTAAGTTTTTCAATTGTTTTTTATAAGTTTGTGTCATATACTTTCTACGCATCAATTGTCTTGATAATCAATCTAAGCAATACCTTTAATAACTTAAAAGCAGTTAACGATCAAATTTATTTCAGTATTTGTTCGTAAATTGAAAAGTGAAATGTGTAAGCGGGCAGCAAAATGAAGACGAATTATATTTCTCTGCTCGCGTAATTGCGACACATAAGATAATAACTAACCTGCAGAACAAGTTTGACGGGACATCTGAGTTTCAAATGTAGAGTCAATAGTGCAGAATATTTTAGAACTTGATGAAACAATTGAACTTTGTGAAATATTTAAAACTTGATCTGAAACATGAATGTGTTCAAATTGTAATAAAAAACCCAGAACTATAGCCCTGAAACCCAACAGCAGGTTGGGTTTCAGGGCTATAGTTCTGTGTTTCTTTTCAATGATAAATATCACCGTTGATAGAACTTATAAGATTTGTGCTAGTAATGCAAATAAACCAATCGTTTCTTAACAATTATCAATTGTAAGCAGAATGAATGTTAAAACGTGTAATCCATACATAAGAAACGTTTTCATTATACAACAATCCGTGAAAACGTATTTAAAATTCAATATATCGTTTAGAAAGGACAAAAAATGAATACTGAGAAATATGAATCTTAATATTTGACTGTACTTATAGTATGCGACAATTTTCTGCCAATGTATAAAAGGCCTAGATACTACACAAAGAACTGATAGAAAGTTAGGGAACAGAAAAGGCATAACGAGTGGCTCAACAAGACACATTTATCACAATTTACAATTACAATAAATATGAACGTGTATAGGCTTATTACAAGCTATCAGAATAATACTAAAAATTAAACGATAAGATTGTAGAAAACCGTATTGCTTCCGAAATACTTTCTTCCGTTAGAACTTGTAGGTTATAGATTTCACCACTTGAAAGTTTTACATTTCAATCTACAGTCTTTTTAATTTCTTCTTCCGTGAAATGTTTATCATACAAAATATTCGTCCGTAATATACAAACAAACAAAGTTCGTTTACAGGCAATAAATGAAAAAAAAAATTATGATAACAATACAAACCCAAAACAAGTAAGACAAGAGAATGAACATTTATTTGAAAATTATATTTAACGTGGTGCCTTTTAGATTAGATCACAGATCCATGAAAAAAAAACTTTCATTTCTCAAAGGATGATAATATCAAATTTTGTATGAATTCACTCATTTTTCGTCTAATGTAGAAACAGACTTGTATGTATCAAACAAATTCTGTTAATTTCTTATAGTATCTTTATTAAAACAATAAATATAATAAATGATTTTCATACACTTTTCTTCAAGGGATATTCGCTACTCATTCTTCATTTCTTTATCAGATTTTTGTTTTTGGTTTTCTTGAACAGGCGACTCCAATGTCACAGTGACTGGTCCATCGTTTTGAATATGTACTTGCATATATGCTCCGAATTTCCCATCTAGAAAAGAAACAGATATAATCTGATGAATTTGACAAATTTCGTGTAGTTCAATGAGTCGAGTTCCTTAAATTGCAGCCCACAATTCGACAGCCACCCATTCATAGACTCGCACGACACTTTGAACACCCGAGAACGCAAAAGCATTGAAAATTGTAACTGAACAACAATGGCAAATTTTCATCACATTCTATTTGGAAATCTTCCTGGTTTTGTTCCATTTGCATGATACTTGCAACAGAAGTACAAAATACTTCCTGGTTGCCTCAAGACATATTTTCGCTTTGAGTTCGTACCCAAAATCATATAAAGAATTAGTGACAGCAATACTTAAATGAAGATAGAATGAATGGCTATGAAGAATGATCCGTTCGTCAAGAGGGAAGTTACACTTAAAAGCTCCTTGAAACTATTGCGATTCGTCAAAAATGTTAAATCCAAGTATCTCCTGCAGTGCGAACGGATCGCCTATCTTTCGGTCTCGGACGTCGCCCAACACTGTTCATGTGCTCATTGTTAAAGCCAAGGCCACGCCAGGAATAGTCGTCAAAATAACAAAAATTCTCATGAGAGGCCAGCACAACGGTTAAGGTCACCATCTTGATGGAGACTAGTAAAGTATAATTGCTATATGTGATCTCACATTGAATTTATCCTATTTTAAAGCTATACTATAAGTAAGCATGCCATTGTTCGAAGTCACGTGGATTACTCCAGCGAATCCTTTACACATAAATTAGCGGTCATCTTTGGTTCGCGTTCGCGCTTTGGTTTGGTTAAATTAGCGCGCCCACGGTTTTAGATAAAATCACGGATTACCCCTTTCGTATACTTTCGTATACCTTCGTATACTTTTTGCACATTGAAGGGAGGAAGATGAAATAGCTGTCGATGGAATTTTCAGCTTCGGGTAATGCTCCAGTGGAGTTAGTCCGTTTTAGCAGTGTTGCTCCAATCTTACGTATGTGTGTTCAATACAAATTTAACACTTTGAGCTCTTCTATCCACACAACCATTCTGCAAAACTTCGTAAAAGTTCTATAGATGGCAGTTGTCAATCGCAAACACAAAACGACTGTTTAGAAACAGAAAACTCCAATTTTGATTTTTTAATATTTAAAAATCGTACAAAAATTTAGGAAAGTGAATTTCAGCCCGATGTTTGTCTATAAAACCTTCTCTTTCACTCTTTGAAAACAGACAACGATGATCTACTTACACACAGACAAATATACACACTCCATTCATAGTTTCACAATAATTCAACTCTTACCTTTAATTTTATCTGGTGAGTAACTTTGTCCGAGCTTTTCCAGAAACGTGTTGTATAAAAGATTAGCTTGTGGTCCTTGCATCGCCTGATGAAAATCAGGCTTGCTTTTCTTCAACTTGTGATATAATGTGAATTGACTAATGCATAATATTTCGAAATTTTCATCCTGAACACTGCGCGCCCAACGTTTACCATTAGTATCTTCGAATAGGCGTAATGATAAAATTTTCCGAACCCTAAACAATTCGTGAACAAAAAAGAGATTACTAAAGGAGTTTATATGAAAGTTCTAATGCAGCTTACATAAAATCAACGTCTTTAATTGTGTCCGTTTGGCAGAGTCCCACAAGAATGCAAAGTCCTCTACCAATGCTACTTATTAGATCTTCTCCAACTGTGGATGGAAAAACATATTTTTTTAATAGCCGAAAAATTATTGAGCTATAACTATTTATAAGTGAGAGCAGACATGGGCCCTATATTTAAATATGAGGGAGAAAATTACAATAAATGTTCCAAATACACGAAAGTAAGATTCTTTGAATTTTGATTTATTTTAACCAAACGTCACGCCGATTTTATGTGCGATTTCACATTTGGTATGGTAGAGGCGTCAAGCGGGCCACATTCTGCCGTTTTATACTAGCAAAAGTTTTATATAGAAGTTCGTGAGTAATCAATTGGGTAAGGTAAACGAGCATGCATCATCAGGACTTCAGCTTGGCTTCGTATTTCCACATGAACAACCGTTGCCCTTAATAGTCTGATATCTTTTCTTAAGCGATATATATTGAATAGTGCGTGAAAAAATTTGATCTGTATTTTTGTTTATCAAGTTTTTGTATCAAGTGTTTATCATAACATAATTAAACGATACGCCTATCGGCTACTCCTCAATTAGACAAATCGTTTTGTTGTTTGGCTAATCCTCCATTACAGACAAATTGTATTGCAGACTCGTATATTTCTAAACATTTTGCCTGAAAAAAGAAACTTTGAGCCTTATAGAAACACAAGAATTTACATGCGTACGCAAGGATTCTGCCGTCATGCCATTTGAACGGTGATCCGTAAATAAAGATTAGAAAGAATCAATCTGTTGAGACCAACATATGCTATTTAGCAGATATATAAATAATTTATAAGACGAAATTCGATAGTCTCAACAAAAATTTCTAATCAAAGAAATAGCTGAATTATATGAAGTCCGTTTAAGGTTTTTCTACACGAAAGTGCAAGAAACGTTGCAAAAAATTAATTGAGCTTGAGTTATTTCAAGAGATTTCAAGAGACAACGCGAATCAAAGACTGTAGACATGAGCAGCTTATAGTTTGTGTGTGTTACATATGAAATGGTATACGTGGTTGCAATGTGAAAAGGAAAAGAAAACTGTTCACCTGCTGATGTCTTCTGATCGTGCCTAGGCTGCATCCCACGATTTATTTGATATTTTTATAAAAGCTATCAATTTCAAATACATATTTTTCCCAGCTTTTAAATAAATTGAAATTAGAAATGCTGATATTTTCTTCCTGAAATCAATTTTTCATTTAAGAAATTCATGAACAGGCTGAGCTCAAGATCCACACGTCAATTAGTTTTCAGTCACTTGGGGTTCCCCTAAATTTATATTTCCTTTGGTTTTGAACCGTAAATGATGATTAAAATATTTCAATTCAATGAAATTTTTAACATGTTGATATGTTAATTACATATTAGAAAGGAATGAAACCTTCCGTGCATTTGAGCAAGAAACAACGTTCAGAACATTTATCATGCAACTGGGCAAGAAACGAAATTCAGATCACTTATAAATCACTTTGAATTTCACGGAAAGCTCCACTTCTGATAAAATAAATTACCTGTGACTTTCGCATTTGTAACTCTCTGTATAATTGCCTTCATTGTGAACGTATTCTCGTACAGGCTTTAACTTTTAACTACTTTATAATAGCAACCACGGCAAGTAATCTAATAAAAATTAAGCACCAGCTGACGAGGTAAACATTCTCATTTCAACGTACACTCTCTGCCTAAAGTAGTATAACAATTAAAAAGTTTATACGCTGGTAACTCGTTTAGCCGTCAAAGTCAAACTAACCTATTTCAACTGTCAGCCGTAAATTTGTTTCGGCTAATTGGATAGTTTTTTAAATATGTCGAAATACTCGGAGTTAATAAAGCTTGGGACACAATATGCACGCCGTATGAACTATCTATCGAATCGAATATTCAATGAAGTCGCACGACCAACCAACAGCAAATCAATGAAAGTGGTGAAGCTCTTCTCCGAGAAACCAGTGCAGCTTCGCGAGGATGTTGTAAAGTATTATCCTCGGCATGTTGAGACACATTTGTTAATGAAAAACTTACGAAATTATGGACTCTTCCGTGACGAGCATGCCGACTTCAAGGAAGAAATGAAACGTCTCAGAAGATTAAGGGGAAAAGTGCCGCCAAAGAAAGGTGAAGGAAAGCGAGCGAAAAAATAGTGTCTTCACTAAGCATTAAAACTTCATTTAAATGCTTAAATGAAGTTAAAAGTATCTTTTGTAATTTACGTTTAGCTAATTGAATAAAAATTTTAAATAAATTGATCGGATTTCAAGATATATCTAATAAATCAACATGTATATATCGAGAGGCCTCACACTGCTCTTCTTGATTGAATTTGTTCTAGTTGATTGCTAGAATGAAACAAATTTTCACCTGGTTCCACGTCGTCAATAGATCATATTGTATATTATTGAGAACACACTTATTTTTCTACAAATTGAGTTTTATTCTTGATCAGTATCGTATTCTACCCACTTATCTAAGTCTTCACGAGTTAAATTCTTTTTCTCTAAATACTCGTTAAACTGTTCTGGTATTCCCATGAATGTTTTGATCTTAGCACGAAACTGTCGCCATGTCCATTGATAGAAATTCTTTCGGTCTGTCACCATCGCAATGTAATTGAATTTAAAATTATCTAAGAAATATGAAAGTTGGTTTACCACTCCTTTTGGCAATCTGTGGAAAAAATTTCTAGTAACCATACTAATCTTTCGATTTAATAAAATATTACCGAAATTGTTTTTCTCTGGGTGCTTTTGCCTCTTCTTCAAGTTTCTCAGCAACAAATGCTTTCCGCGGCTGACGCTTAGGTTTCTCTTTTTTACCAGAATCGACTTCTTCTTCCACGAAACCATTCACCATTTTTACAAGTTTCAATCGTTCTTGTTTGATATTTGGCACGCCTACGGCATGATTTGGGTCCAGCGCTAAGCCCATTTCTTTTAGATTTGTCTTAATACTTCGATTCTTTTCCCAATGTTGTTTGATTTCGCGACTAATATCAAAGAAACAAATAGTGTGTTATTTACGGATAAATGCATGAATTCAAGTTTCATATTTACCATTTAATATTCCCCGTTGATGTTTGCACTTTGCGCATACGCTTTCGGTTGACATTATGTCTGTATTGCTTGGCACGCTTTACCTTACGGATTTTCATGTTGTATTTAATATTGTTGGGAGAGTGACACTACCATTAAATCCGGCTTCACGTGCGAATTGACAACAAAAGAGGTTCTGAACTAATATCAGCTAATTGTCAATTTGGTTGTCGTATTGTGAGATTGCCTCGCTAGTATCGCATAATAGACCGATTTTCCGAAATGTCTGAATGTAAATTTGTTGATACAATAAACGTCACATTGACAGTGTTCGGTGTAAACATATAGAAATTTGTCCGGAATACTGCGAAGTTCTGTTTTAAGTCGGTGAAAATGAAAGATACCGAAATTCTGGATCCAAAAAATATTGTTAAAAATCGAGATGTATTATATCGACTTATAATCAGGTAAATACAAACGATGTTTGCGTTCAAGTTGCACGTACATTTAACCTTACTTTTATAAATTTTTTCTATGTCGCGTATCCTTTCTATGGAAAACCTTTGAGTAAAAATTGCTAACATATCATATGCATGTATACGCAGAGAGGGTGGATACTAATGTGTGTCTCTAGTTGTATTAAAGAATTCATTCTATTGCGATCAAATGAAATAATGAAAAAAGCAGAAAAAAGTAAAACAATATCTAAATCACTCGATTGTAATATAACATGGTCCCACGTTTGCATCTTCCATCTAAATCCAACATCTAGCTGATATCGCAAAGCCTCATCAAGCTTGTCAGATGCGATGGACAAGCGCTAATGAATTTTACTTCGCATGTTCAATAAATTAAATTAATAAAATTTGTAGACTATTCTAATTTATGAATTTTGAAATCCTAATTTTGCTATCAGACACTCGTTAATCTATGAATGAATTATTTATTTTACTAAAGTAAGAATTGGCAAAATTATTTAGCTTGAAACCTTAATGAAAAGTCCTCCTATTCATCCTATTTTAATCCTTTTTGATAGCATAAACTTTAAACGTTAATTTCGCTAAGTCATTCTTAACACGGATCTTTCACAAATGTTTTATAGTCAATTTTCTATAGAGTCAAATGTTCAGATTGTTTTCAATAAAATATTTTTGCCTGTATTAGATGCATGTCCCGACAATTTTCGATCCTTCCGGAATGAAATAACATTCGCTTGGTTTAAATATTTATCTCTGTGTCTTTTAATACATTTTCTCATAGACACACTTAGTTACATTCCTCTTTGAACACACTAGTTTCGCACAGAAATTTTTCTTTCATGATAAATACGCCTCACAATTTCGTCACTTTACACAATATCTAAAGCGTCCTCGTTTTCAACATTCATTGCATTTTAATTTGAAATTTAATTTGGTTAGCTCTGTTGCTTGATAACCACAATATTCTGGAACATAGCAATATAAATACCTTAATAATCATTTCAGCCAACTGTTTTACGATGGCCATCATAACTTGGCAATTGAGTTGGTATCTCTCGTGCGTGCCGATCCGCCATGTCCTCCAAGCGATAGGCTTCTTCATGTGATGATAGCTGGCATGCAAGCTGAGAACCCAAAGCAACAATCTGTATATGACGATGTAATCACAGGCATTGGTATGATCTCTACACATTTCTTTCTGTACTTATATTACCAAACGAATCCATTTCCAGATCTTGAATTTGAAACCGAAGGTTCATCTTTAGCACCCGAACCAGCATCATACGAGACGGCCTATGTAACATCCCATAAACAGGCCTGTCGAGCAGGCGCCTTCAGTTTCGACGGTCAACTAGTTGCAACGGGCAGTGTGGACGCGAGTATAAAAATTCTAGATGTTGATCGTATGTTGGCGAAATCGGCGCCCGACGAAATGGAACCAGGACGCGAACAACAAGGACATCCAGTCATTCGAACATTATATGATCACACGGACGAAGTTGCATTCCTTGAATTCCATCCAAAAGAACAAATTCTAGCATCGGGGTCGCGAGATTGTTCCGTAAAACTGTTTGATATATCAAAAGCTTCAGTGAAAAAAGCGCACAAAGTTTTCACGGATTGTGAACCAGTTCGATGCCTTTCATTCCATCCAACCGGAGATTTTATGGCGGTGGGAACGGATCATAATGTCTTGCGGGTGTATGATGTCAACACGGGACAATGTTTTGTTAGTGCTATTCCATCACAGCAACATAAATCTACAGTAACGTGTGTCAAATATGCATCGACCGCAAAGGTAGGTTAAATCATTCGAGTGTTGTTTGAAATTTGGGTTTATCATATGCATGATTAAGCCAATCGAATCAGAGTGTTAACATTGTGTAAAATGTTTATTTTAAATCAAGGTTTATGCCACTGGAAGCATGGACGGCTGCATAAAACTTTGGGATGGAGTCAGCGGAAGATGTATCAACACTTTTGATGAAGCCCACGATGGTGTAGAAATTTGTTCCTTACAATTTTCAAGAAATGGCAAGGTAAATGTCACTCTAACAAATTAGATTATTGAGCCAACTATTTGCAACCTACCAATGGAGGAACTTTACAATGACTGCATAAGACACTCATGAAGAATTTTATTGCTAGAACGGTGAAGGTGCCTGTTTATTAATTTTTGTTTGATCATCTGCTCATCCAAGAATTTTTGAACAACCCTCACTACAGCGCTTTGATATTGCATTTTTGATATATTTCCAGTTTAATCTTGAAAATAGAATTGAAAATTCTTTACGTTTTGGATACATTTGCCTGCTGCGAGAGATTAGTTTCTTTTCCTTCTATGACCCAGCAGTCCGATATCGGTCCTTGTGTTTGGTTTTTGTGGAGTTTACATTTTAACCAAGTTTAATGATCCAATTCACAATTGCTGCAATAGTTGGTTAGCCACACTTTTATGGAGCAGCAATAGCAATCGAAGTTCTAGCATTAGTATCACGAATATGTATTAGCATTATCAACAAAAAAGAAAATTTAACACTATACGAATTCTATTCTTCTAAAAGTTTATTGTATAATTCTCTTTGCATTTAGTATTTACTATCATCTGCCAAAGATTCATTGGTCAAGCTTTGGGAGTTAAGTACGAGCCGTTGTTTAATTGCATACACCGGCGCTGGAACAACGGGCAAACAGGAGCATAGTACCCAAGCGGTTTTCAATCATACCGAAGATTATGTTCTATTCCCGGACGAAGCTACTACATCATTATGTTCATGGAATTCTCGTAATGCATCACGTTTACACTTGATGTCTTTGGGACATAATGGGCCGGTGAGGTACATAATCCACTCACCTACACAACCGGCATTTCTAACATGTTCAGACGATTATCGTGCGAGGTTCTGGTATAGACGATCAACAAATCATTAATTATTTAGATTATGTGAATTAATTCTTAGGCAATAAATACTTGATATAAAATGATGGTGTTTTATTTAGTATTATAAAGGGTATGTCATTGTTTTTTAACGAATTTATGTGGCTCATTTTGGAATGTACTCATTTTCTATATCATTACGCCGTGTTTCCAAGTTATGATAAAAAGGTTTACTGGTTGCTACATATGGTCTATCTGAGGACAACCGAGAAAATTGTATTGTGACGGCCGTTAATAATATCACTTCTATCTTAATAGAAAAGGTTTATAGATCGTCATTGAATGACACATAATTCCTCCGAATTAACCTCTTACTAGTATTGAAATAAAAATCCTTGAGTTGTACCTTTTCATAGAATGGGTACAGATAGAGTCATAGTATAAATACTGTGTTCGATACCTCGGTGTTCATCTCGATCAATACCTGTACTATACAGATCATATCAAAATGATGCTGGGTAAAGCACAAAAAGTAGTCATGGCCCTTCGTCGACTCTTTCATTCTAAATACATTCTTCAAAAGGTCAAAGGTATTTGTTACAAGACCCTGGTTAGACCAATTTTGACATATGGATGTCAGATCAGGTACAATCAGAGTGCGAGTACGATGGAAAGATTAAGAGTTTTCGAAAGGAAATGTCTTTGTGCATGTACTGGTTTATACAGGAATCGTGAGACGGATTGGAAACACCATATATCGAATAGGAAGATTTATCAAACTGCTAAAGTGACGAGAGTCGATATCTTCATATTGAGACTTCTTCGCAATCATATCACAAGATCTGTAACTGTGATTGAAAATCCCTGGATTTCGCAGCCCTTCCATCCTACGGATAAGTATATTGCGACTTGCCTCGCTACTGGCTTTCTTCCTCCAGAAGCATTCATGTATTTAGACATGAATTGATATATCCTTGATTCCGACGGCGTCCCAATTATATATCACATATATTGACGGGTCACCGATAAAAAGATAAAATATCCTCCGAATTTGAGTACACGAGACCAGCGATTCCAATGGAGATACTCATTTGCTAAATTCGTTGAGACTGGTCGATCTGAGATGGAGCAGGCTAGGTATTGGTGGTTGAATGACAAAAGCCTAAATTATTCGGGTTTTTATTTTCTGTTAATGTAGTTTTTGGTTTTTAAGTTTCAGCTCATGGTAGCTGTGTTGTTGTTGTGTTAAAAACTAGGCATAGATTTCAATATTTAGTATAGGTATATCGTGTTATATTAGGCTTTAGAAATGGTGTTTAATATTTAGGCTGGGAATATTGAGTATAATAGTATAAAATAAATTATTTTGATTAGCATTAGTTTATAATATAGTAGTCTAAGGATATAATTTCACTGTTGTGTAAACATTATAATTGGTTTTTGAATATTGTTAGTTGGTTTTTTCTCCTTTTTCCGATTGAATATTAAGATAAGTAATAATTTTCATTAAATTGCATTTGATGTTGTTACTTTGTTCTTTTCATTAGTAAATGATAATGTTTAAATTTAGAGAGCCATTTGGGCCATTGAGTTTTTTCGTATTTTTATTGTTTAGAATCAGCTTTATATTCTTGAAAAATTTATAAAGATGAATATTAAATAAAGCGCTTTTGACTTTGACTTAGAGTCATAGTATTGGTCTAAGCGAATATTTCTTGGTTCAGCTTAAACGGACAAGAATTTAGTGTGAACTTTAGAGTTTGTCTAAAATTGTGTTTTACGAATTCGTTTAGATTACTGAAAGTTGCCCACACATTTCTTGGCTGAGAGCTTGACAATAGGAATTTTACTCTTCCTTTAGATTCTCAAGTTTTAATACAAGTGACTTGTTTCGACCGCCCCTTAGTTGATATTTGTTTCTAGATGAGAGTGGAAGTAAAGTCAGTGGAGTAAATCAGTGCACAGATCAGGTGTTGGCAATATTAAAGGAAAATAAATTGACTTTCTGTCGAACCCTTGCCATACGGATTTTTATTTTATTAGTTTAGTTAACATTATTTCGTCTCGGCTGAGAGTATCAGTGATTTGAGTCGCTCTTTTATTACCCGGAATCCGCATATTCCATATATCAGAGGGCCCAGTGTATCTTCCCTTTCTGTTCCCATAGACATGACTTTTTTGTATTATTTATAAATTACATAGGGCTTAGTTGGCTCTCGGATGCTCGCATGAGGCTCAGCATTTGCAAAGGGTCCATACTGTCGCCATGCATAAGCTCAAGATAGCTTCCAATATTGTGGTTGCCAGGTGTTCCTGCATTGTTGCTAGAACCCACCGCAGCCACGCGAAGTGAGTATCGTCCGTTTGTATGCCCAGTCGTTTTATCGTGTTGACTCAGAATTCTATGGCATGTTCATTCGAAGCAGAACTGGTCAGGGATTCATGGACAAAAATGAGCCTCACGAAAGTATGTATTATAAATCAGAGGCAAATCTCAGACCTTAGGTCAAGTTTATGCCAAATGCGGTCGTTTTTCGATATTGTGTTTCCATGATGCTTGACTTTCGCGATGATGCATAGATTCTTTGTATGGCCCGTTGGTGTCAATTTTCTTTCGGCTATCTGTGGTAATTCGAAAACCGAGCTTCAAAATACTTTTGACTTTACCAAGTACACAGGAACAGTTCAGTTTTATGCTGATTAAAATTGAATTCATGTATACTTGGCCACTTTCTGAGTTTTCTCAAAGCGTATTGAGTTCTGCGAACGTTTGTGAATATATGCCCGAGGCTAGGTATGTTGTCCGCGTACGACCTCCACAATTGTCATAGGTTTTGTCGCGATTAAGAGTAAACAACCAGAGCAGTGATGAGTATACTTCTCTTTGTTGCATGCTCCTCATGGCATGCTTTCTAGCCAGGGAACTTTTCCCCAAGTAATGGTCATGTAATTTCTTTTTTGAGGTGGTGATATTGACGATTTTTTTGTTCTGCCACTTTACTTTTTCTGCGCTTTCCAATGTTGAAAACTTTGAGGACTTGAAACATCTTAGATCTATCTCTTAGCTCTTAGATCCTTGTCTTGCGGCATTTTTCGCACCCCCTTCAGATTGTGCGAACAATCGAACAATCTTTGAAGACCCACATCAACACAACTTTCCGTTCCATTGTATTAATGTCCAAAATTAAGTCCTTTGTATTCTGCACGCCAACCAATTGTTTGCACATATACAACCTAGTGCTGCTTGGTATCCGTTCTCTACTGATTCAGATCAAATTTTATAGCGCACATTTGTCGAATATTGATTGTTCAAGGCAATTGTAAAATCTATAAAGATTTTTAAATATCAATCGATCTTTATAGATTTTACCGGCAAAAATAAATTTAGAAAAAAATTTTATTCTGAAATCCCTTTTCGAACAACCTTACTTCTGATAAACTTTGCATCTTTAGGTAATATCTCAGACATACGCATATGCATATTTCTCAACCTAGTTACAGAAGGACCAACAACGGCCATCGTTGAAATAAAACTCAAATTTATTTATTAAGCCTCTTTTATTGGTATAATGTCTTACATTTCTTTCACGTGTACAACATATAGAATGCATCAGGCTCTTTTACATATATTGTGTTCACATCTTATAGATGA
The DNA here is from genome assembly GCA_954870665.1 of Stratiomys singularior. Lineage (NCBI taxonomy): Eukaryota > Metazoa > Arthropoda > Insecta > Diptera > Stratiomyidae > Stratiomys > Stratiomys singularior. Next base: position 156,249,431 of record OX940878.1, on the reverse strand, counting down.
TTTTCAAGGAGGAATGTTATGGGTCGGGAAGAGGAAAGCGGTTAATAAAGTCATTTATGACAATACTTCTTGATACCCTTTTGTATATTCTATTCAATGCCGAATCACCCACTCACCCTGATTCATCAGATACAAGATACAATTAAATCTTTATTAAAGGCCATTTTTACAAATATTTAATGCATGACAACACAACGGCCGGATCTTAGGGTGGTGGAATATTTTTAACTTGCATGGGAATGTTATCACAAACTAAAGATATGATGAGTAATATCAACAATTTCGAATGAGGAACACAGTGTTCTGACTAGCGCAATACTTTGGCAAACTAAGAACCCTTAAATCAAATGTAAATCAACAATGGACGATTGGAGTGCGAGAAAACGAGAAATAATTCTTTGCGAACTTCAATAAAAAAAAAGAACGTTAAATATAACAAATGTATTTGCGGTTATTATTATAAACAACCAATGGGATTATTGTGAAAAGTTCCATTTCTTGAAGCTGCATTTGCCACTAGCTTACAATATTTAGAAAATATTTTATTGTAACCACTATTCTTTTCCAATATGATAACTATAGATATAAAAAATTTCTTAAAATAGATCAATAAAAAATTCAATGAAATCAATATGAGCAAATGGGCCAGTAATAATGATGAAAGTGTCTTTGAGAGTGAAATTAGTGTAGATGAATGGGAGGAAGATGATGTAGGTTGAAACGGGATTTTCGAAAAGGAAATGTTGAATCTTGAGTCGTTGGTGGGTTTCGCAATAACATTAATGCTTGCTTCGAAGCTCTGTGTCAGTGTTGAAATGTGAGAATTAAGATGTTTTGATGATAGCGATGGCACCAAAATTATGCAATTAGATTTCCTACGAAACGCCTTGCGATGGGGATAATGTAAATGGTAATGATAAAATATGCAACAAAAGCTCACAATTATATCAATTATTTGAATGATACCAATAAAATCGGCATTCGTGTCATTTCTCTTCTTGTCATTGTTGTTTATATTAATATTCTTATTTTTGTTACTGGTAGTAATATTTGAATGAATGAAAGTTTGCAGATCTTGTAAGTTCGAGTTGTGATAATAATTAGATTTTTGGTAATTCATCTTACAATTATAATAAAATAGAAGAAAAGCGTAATACATTATATAGGTTTTATTGTTGTTGTTGGTATTAATAATATGGATGTTATGGAAATTCGTTTGATTCGAATTCCTGTCTTTGTTGCCGCAGAACAAATCTAAGAGTTTTGTAAGTTCATTATAATGAATTTCGCGATTTATCAGCTTCTCTTCAACATTTATTATAGTGTTATTAAACTGCTTCTCGGGGCCCTCTAGTTATTTCTTCTTTTGTGCCTTCTCGGCGGCTTTTGTAACTTTACCCGAAGTCGTCTCTTTAAAGTTTACAGACTTTATAACACCCACAGCGACCGTTTGTCGCATATCGCGAACCGCGAAACGCCCAAGCGGCGGAAACTCTTGGAAACTTTCTACGCATAATGGCTTAGTTGGCACCAAATTTATGATAGCAGCGTCACCTGATTTTATTGATTTTGGATCAGTTTCAGTTGTTTTACCTGTACGACGATCACATTTTTCTTTGATCTCAGCAAATTTGCAAGCAATATGAGCAGTATGACAATCCAATACAGGCGTATAGCCATTCGCAATTTGTCCTGGATGATTCAAGACGATTACCTGGAATTCAAAATTATTTTTGTTATAGAATTAAATCAAAGGTGCACCTAGAACAAAATAAGGAAAACATCGACTAGGCTTTCAAAGAATAAATTTACGGACAACACTGCCTTGGGTCTAAATAATTTTGCCAAACACTGTGGGTACCGAGTGGTATCATAAACAATTAGGGCGAGTAACAAGCACATTGGAACTTCCCGGTACTTTCTCGTTTCGTCGAATTACCCTTAGCAAACGTCTTGAATATTTATGAATATATTCGTTTTCAGGATGAAGTTCGCAGATATTTTGGCGTTTAATGATTGAACTATATTGTAGGATAGTTCATATCGGTGCTATACGCAATTCTTCAGTCACTTGCATTAAAATACTGTAATAATTATCTGTCTGAAATTGCTTTGTGTAATCATCCAAGTTGGTTTCGAAAGTACCCCGGTGGCGATTCGAATCAGTTGGATAATTTTTTATGCGTTTTAGCTGCGCGGAATTTTTATTTTTGCATTTCGCTTTTTAAATCTTTTATTTATTTAGCCTTCGCTATTTACTTTATCTGACTATTAGTCAATTATTTTGCAAGAACACGCCTAGCAGAATTTCACCTCTATCGTGTAGCTTCTCAGTCATGACTATTCCACTCAGTTCTCATGGCTTCTATTATTTTTATATTCCTTTTATTCCAAGAGAGCCACAAGCGCAGAAATATAATGAAGCAACGTAACTTTCTTCTGGATAAAATACTTCAAATGATTTTTCCTGCTGCATAAGCTAGCGTTAGATTAATTTTTATGTTAACAATAAAACTAAATCTTTCACATCATTAATTTCCTTCCGTATTTGGTCTGCTATGTCGTTGATTTTTGCGGCAAGGAAAAACAGCTTCGCTTCTCTTGCAGTAATTTCATAATTTCAAGCCGTTTGGATCTAACCCTCCAGAGGATCGTCGAATTTACTGTCCACTATTCAAATGGCTCTTTGATTGTGTCTACTTTGCTATACGTCAGTGTCCAGAATCTTCTGTTCTTTCACTTTTCCCTTTATCTACTCTGTTTTGACTTCAAGCACCTTATTAGACCTTTCGAAAGATTAGAGCTATTCTATAAAGATATGGAGCTCTCTTTCTGTCCGGCGTGAGCGTTTTAGGTAATGGTTTGCGGACTTCAGCATTATCATTTGGTTAACTTAACTGATAGCGGGCGAAGAACGAAACGAGTTGTACGGAAATCAGAACCTTACTTATGGAAGTCAAAAGTCGAAGTGGAAGTCGGTCTTTTATAATTATAACAATAACGGGCATGGACTCGTCATCAATTCATCAACACTGTTTTATAAGTTAAAAGTCCTGACCAACAAAACTGAAAACTTACCTGAGCAGTGAAATCAGCCGCACCTTTAGGGGGGCAATTCTTCGAGTCGCCTGCAACATAGCCACGACGAAGCTCTTTTACGGATACGTTCTTAACGTTAAAACCGACGTTGTCGCCCGGCAAAGCTTCAGATAGTGCTTCATGATGCATTTCAACAGACTTTACTTCAGTAACCAAGTTTACCGGAGCGAAGCAAACCACCATACCTGAAAAAAAAAGAAAAGAAGTCGTGAGCATTCTCGAAAAAAATACAATTTATTAGTGAATATACCTGGTTTCAAGATACCAGTTTCAACTCGACCAACTGGTACAGTTCCAATTCCACCAATTTTGTACACATCCTGAAGGGGCAATCTCAATGGCTTGTCAGTAGGACGCTGAGGTGGCATGATGGCGTCGAGCGCATCAATTAAAGTTTTACCTTCAACCTTGCCTTCTTTGCGCTCAATTGTCCATCCCTTGAACCATGGCATCTTTTCAGATGGCTCCAACATATTGTCGCCATGCCAACCGGAGATCGGGACAAATGCAACAGAAGCTGGATTGTAACCAATCTTCTTAATATACGATGACACTTCTTTTTTGATTTCCTCATAGCGAGGCTCACTGTACGGTGGTTCCGTTGAATCCATCTTGTTCACACCAACGATAAGTTGTTTCACTCCCAAAGTGAATGCAAGCAAGGCATGTTCTCGCGTTTGGCCGTTCTTCGAAATGCCAGCTTCGAATTCACCCGTACCGGCAGCTACGATCAACACAGCGCAATCAGCCTGTGAAGTTCCAGTAATCATGTTTTTGATGAAATCACGATGTCCAGGAGCATCGATGATGGTCACATAGTATTTTGCTGTTTCGAATTTCCACAGGGCAATGTCAATAGTAATACCACGTTCACGTTCAGCCTTCAGTTTGTCAAGTACCCAGGCATATTTGAATGACCCTTTGCCCATTTCTTGAGCTTCCTTCTCGAATTTCTCAATTGTACGTTTATCAATGCCACCACATTTGTAGATCAAATGGCCAGTTGTTGTCGACTTACCAGAGTCGACGTGGCCGATTACGACAATATTAATATGAGTCTTCTCCTTACCCATGACTACTTCCTATATACCAACTGTTGGCGAATCACTCGTTCAAAATTAAATATGAAACAAAAGAGATGCTGTCTTTTGATTTCGTTTTTCTGTGCGCACTATATTTGGCTTATTCGGGCGATCAACAATGTCTGAAAGAAAAAGAATTTCTAATTATGGCAATTTGCTGCTAAAAGAGGTACGCAAAAAGCCAATAACGAATTGCGCGAACGTGAAAATAAGTTCATAAATATCCTCACTGAAATGAAAACACATTTTAAACAGAACAAATTGATTTTAGCTGTTGAGACTCTAGTGATAAGTAATAAGTTCCCCTTAATTAGTAATTAAATCCTGGAGCAGATCTTTGCAAATAGACGTACTCATAAGGATTCACCGATTGACTCTTTAATATTATTATCTCGTAAAAAAGGCATGCAACAACCACATGAAAAACCAGATATATACCGAGCCCTTCCGTGTCCATCAAAGAAACAAAAAGACTGATATACGCCAGATCCCGATAGCATCTAATCGAAGCTGCGACCCAAAGGATAACAAGGTAGACATTTTTACAACCAGCCATGTTGAAAAACGTCATCACTAAAGGGCAGACAATAATCATGAATGCTGTTACGCCTTAAAGTAGCTCGCGATATACCGGGCATTTTGGAAATCCCTATTGATATTTAGGGTAAAATACACACTGATTGACAACGCTGGGGACAACTGCAGTCCTTGTTTACTTAAGAATTTATTCCTGTTTTCATTAGAAGTGTTAAAAATATTGTAAAGCCGTAAACTGCCAACTACTGCGGGCTGGTTATTTGCAGGATATGGACGGCTGTTGTCTACCAAAAAAGGTATTTTGCCAAAGGCCAGAAGATCATTTAGAAAGCGATGAGCGAATTGGGACGACATAGACACTGTGAAGCTGTGAAAGTTTTTCAAAATTCAAGGATGCGATAAAATCTTCGAAAAAGTTTAGGTCAAGGCACCCTGGTGGCCAGGGCTAGTCGCGAGTTACAGAATCCTGACACTGAATAACACTTTTTCACTTGTATTCTTTTCTGGCTTAGAACTTGGAGCTTTTTAGTTTGAACGTATGAGTGGAATCTTTAAAGTTACTTAAATCTTCCACTGATCAAGGCTGAAGAACCATGGCAAAAATCGATTTTGTAAAGTTAATTATTCATAAAGCATAATATTTAAGATCGATTTTACTCTTCAGTTTTCAGTTGCAATATTTTGTTAGGATGAAATCAACCAAAGTTAGTACTTACTTTACTGCCAACCGGATAGCAATTATTCTTACTAACACAGGGTGTAACTATCCTATTTAATTAGGATTTCATGCCTTTAGCCATGAAGCTAATTCGGCTCAGCTTAAGGCTCGGATTTGGAAAACGATTTTTACTGAAGTACTGAAGTCCGCGAGCTTGACTCTCGTAGACGAGAAAATTTCTAAGACTAGCAATGCCGGGTTGCGGAGCGAATCAACAAGGAAACTACAAAAAAAAAAATAATCAACTATGACTCAATTTATCGTGGGCCGAAAAATTCCATTGGATTTTGAAATTTCGTTATAAAATTTTTTTTTCGGAAACGTAGTTCTTTCCTCCCTCAACTTATACTGATATTATTATGGAGAATACAATCTACTGCAAGCTGTATTTTTTAAGATCCTCGAAGTTTTGTCCCCCTCACAGACAAGATTTAAATGAAATTAAATATTGAATTATATTCGGAATAGTATTCAATGATTTATAAAAATAGAACAAAGTAAAAGTAAAACAATAAGCGAGAAAATTTGCATTGAAATTGAGCAAACAATACATCGCTGAAAATAGATTACTTTCAATCAGGCATAAAAAGTTTTCAGCCTTTGGAAGGATGACTTCACCACACAAAAAATGGGACGGTCATTATTAAAAAGAAATATTACTTTGGCAAGGCTTTCTGTGAAGCGGAGGAGAATATCCAAAAGAAAGGCAAAATCCTTAAACTGTCGAAAAACTAAAAAGATAAAAATTGAATGGAAAATGGAATATACACCATGACGCGACACATTTCTCACAATGCCATTTTCTAATTAGACTTATTTTCGTGTCATCATTATTTCCGGTGAAGAAATAAGTCCAAGTTGTAGTAGGGATAGCAGAGGTTCTAATAAAGGCGGATTATTTTCAAATACTCGATGTTAACACAAGTTAGCTGCATATGCAGAAAGTTTCAAAACTGAATTCCTATGACTTTTGAACTAGTCACATTGTTTGCTGCTAACAAGACATTTTCCCCGAACCGAAAGCTTTATATGAGAGAATTTAGTTTGTAATCTGAAAATATCAGATAAAGGCAAATGCCGGCCCGGCCCTTCTTCCAACAAATGTAGGAATGACTGAGAAGCAACAGACGGACACCTTAAAGTTGCTTACGTTATATCACAAAGTAATGCAAATCATATTCTGACTAGCAATGTTAATAGTAATTTCATAATGTTGTGAAAACTTGATTTAATTTGTAATGGTGGCGCAAAAAACTTTATTTCGTTGTTCATTTGCAATTTCATTTGAACAGACTAAAAAATTTGCAGACTTTGTAAAAATTATCCTTGATGTTATTCATTCTATTCATAAAACAATCATTTTTCATACGATATTTCTCCTATTCTCAGAATTTCAAGTCTAGTTGTGTTGAATCGAGGTATTGATTGAGGACCGAGTAAAATTTTTCTTTAGAGCTCACTGAATAATGGCTTCCTTGTAATGACTATGCCGGTGCAATGCAATGGCTGCATGATTATGAATAGTCCTCAACCTATGTTTAAATTTCAATATAAACTCCTTGCATCTTTATATTTAGCACACGATGCAAACCAAATGAGCATCCTAGTTATTTGGGTTTAGAGTGCAGTAGAAGTTTTCTAGGAAAAACACCGCATCTTTATGTTAGGATTTTTACCCCGAACGTAATGGCTAGAAAAGCAACTGAATGTTTTTTAAGGACACAAAAACGAAATAAATGAATTTAAATCACTTTTCATTTACAAGAAGTTGTCTTGGAATGTTGCTGCAATAAGATTTAAGAGTAATTAATGCGTATCCTAAAAATTTCGATCTAAAATTCCTAGTCTGGGATTTCACATCAATTAAAGGAACGCCATTTTGTTCGTCGTTATTTCTGCTACGAACATTGCCCACCAATTCAATTCAATTAGATGAATATTTAGTTCATTCAGGATAGATAAAGTGAAAAAGTGCTAGTGAAACTTAATCGCAAAAACTTTCCATCGAAACACACCCGAAGGATTTTCTAGAAATTTGACTCACTTAAGGATTTTTATTAGATAGACTGGTGATCACACAAAGCTACCCGGCACTACAAGGCAGACTGTTACTTGAACACAAGATTTTCACGGCTGTATCGCCCGACTACGAATGGAAAAATTCAGGCTCGATCCTATGCACTTGTGTCCGTGTATAGGTGCAAGTCTGGGAGCCACGTACCCTTGATTTATCGATTGCTAACACATTCATTTGAAATTTTTTACCGCACCACCAAATAACTGACTCATTTTTTATGCACGAAATTCATTCAAAAAAAAAAGATTACAATATCATAATTTCAAAACTACCAATCAAATCAAAAATAATTTAGTAAAACACTCACATGGACGTTGGAATGTCCTTGAAATCAATAAAACTGTATCTTACCAGTTGCGGACAACCTTTTCGCAGGAATTCACTGTAGTAAAGTTGATTAAATGCAAAATCACAGCAAAACTCACTCAAGCGATGCGTTAGCGTTATAAATTTTAATGACTATAAGCAACTTTTCAAAGATAACTGCCACAGAAGCTCAAGAAAATTCAGAAAAAAACCTTACATGTCCTCGACGCAAGTCAAGACGAAATGCGGTGGAATACGGAGAATTGTAAAATCGAATGTGGACGGCGACGGACAGACTCACGACTCGTGGTGGAGCACAGACTGTAGCCATGGAGTGGAGGTGTATCTGAAGGAATCAACCCCGTGTCCGTCACCGTTATCGATTTCAACCTTCCCGTTCGGTACTCCCCCAGCCTTTTCGCGTTCTCAGCAATAGTGTTCACTTTCGAAGGCTTCAATCAATGAAACATGCTTGCGGCCGGCGATTTTCCGGAAGAGTTTAAGCACAGCCAGAAGTCGTGTGCGGATTTTTCGCGAGCAGGCTTGTTTTTCCTCTGAGCAATTTTCCTTGGATTTTGGCCAAATGCATATCGTCTCAAGCGACATACTTTCCCGCATGACGTGGAGGACGAAAAAATATCCACTCTCGTCAATAGCTATTCTAATCACTAATTCTACTTCTAATTTTTTCTACAGGGTTTAGGGCACTTTCCTTATGTAAAAAAAAACTTATCACAGCATACGTTATTGTTATCTTGACCGAAATTTCGGGACAGAGGAATCTTAGATACAAATTAATACGTTAAAAACTGCAATTCAAAAGTGGATAGGTGCCGGCGAGGTTCGTCATTGCCGGTTAAGACCATGGAAAATAAACGTGCAGCAGCTTCCCTATCGCAACGAATTTTCGATTGAAATTTGCACTAAACACAAAAATATTTACACCAACTGAACTTTAAACTATTTAACTGTCGTTACAAACTACTTTCGCATAAAGATGACAAAATTTTCCATGATTTTTGCCGGATCTTGTAAGAGTAGAAGAAAATTTGTTCCACTTACCACGAGCACAAAAGATTGAAAGAACGAATTTCCCGAGACGGAAATGCACATGCGCTTTTTTGCGCACTGAAATGTCTCGGTCGCGAATTTTCACGAGTTTCCCAAACTCTCACTCAACAATTAGCGCCTTCTCTACTACGCTTTCCTCGTATCTGAACTGAAAGGCTCCCAGAAGCCGCCGATGGAGACTACCAAATGGGGGTCGCGTAGCGCAAGTCACGTTGTGGACCAAAGATATGATTGTGTGCAAATGTACCAACGTATGGCGACTGTATCGGCTAATGTCGTTTTGCTCCTTTTCCACGAGTACGTTCTTCTATTTATTTGTTATTTTATCCGCAATATAGGCTCGAGTTCTGGAAAGAAACTGTTGCCAAAATACGAAATGATTTACACTACTAATGTAAAAATGCAGAATACTTTTCTCGACTTTTTCTCTTATCGAATAACGAGGTTTCGCACGTCCTTCTTACCAGTTACAACTTTCCATCTAACTCCACGTGTTAAAAAAGAATTATTGTCACAAAGCAGTTAATCTTAGTGATCGCAGTCGGCGACGACTCTATTAATTTGAAACATAAAGTTAACAAGGAAGATTCTCGTTCAATGTAGATTTCCATTTAAATTGAACTTAAACTTTAAAATACGAGGTAACATGATTAATAGACTCCATAGATATGGAAACTCGAAACTTTTAAGGTTTTACAGTTGAAAAAGTAATAAAGAATCTTATAAATAATCAGGAAAAGCTGGTGAATTAATTTAAAACGGTTTTATTTATAATTTTCTTAAATACATCCTTGAAGTTCTCTTAGAGTTCTTCCTTTTTTTTTTTAATTGATTCTTACATTTTAAGAGATTAAAGTTACAATCAATGGGCTGAACAAACTTTCTCCTTATAAAGTAAACAATACCAAATTAATGAGAATTAAATTTTCCATAATTTCAATTACAGAAATTGTACTATTGCTATAATTTTCGACTTCCCAGATTCGTTTATTTCGATTTCGTAGTTTTTTTTATTATTGAGAAAATAATGTTGTGAAAAATGTGCTCCACCTAATATGATAAAGGGTTTTAGGTGGGAGAAAGAAGTAAACAGGCCTTAAAACGTTGGATATGGACGAATTGTGGTAACAAGAAATGGAAAAATCAACTTTCTATTATTAAATTGATAACGGGCAGTAGACAGGGTTGCACGTGAATACCTTCTAAGAAAGAAGTGGAAAGAAGGAGAGCGGGCATATGCGTTGAGTTGTGTGTTCAAAAAGGGTCCTTAAATTTTTTTTCTGAAAATGAAAAGAGCTGATTATATGAGTATTTGCAAATCATTTGTAAAGCGCCGATCTTTTCATTTGGGAACTTACAAAACAGAGAAAGTTCTCATCATTAGTGAAAAGCTACCCGGGAGCTTGGAAAATTGGCATAAAAAAAGATTAAGGAAAACACGATAAACAGTAACGCCATCGACTGAGAAACATAGGGTTCATATGAAAACGAAAGGTCAAGTACATAGTACAAAGATTCACTAAAGACCAAAGTAGTTTGGCAAATCGACCAGACATATAACAAATTAATATGCGACATTAACATGGTATCTAATCTTTTCATTGTCTGTGTCTAATCGTCGTAGCATTTAATGTGGGTTGCTCATCAACAAAGAGGTAGTTCGACCGACGTTGTTTTTGAAGTTCGTTTTTTTTGCTTGATTGATGATTGATTGGGTCCTAAGTTTCCGGGAGAATGAGCTGAAGATAACTTCACACAGCCGAAACGCGTCCTCGAAAACAATAGGAAAGCAAGGCCCGGTGGATCAAATCAACCATCAAGAACAAGAACTGTTGTACTGCAACAGTTCACTAAAGAATTTTAAGTTTTTTTGTAGGCCAGAGCTGTCTGATACCAAGACCAAAGGTACACGGTAGGGTGATTTGTTGAGAACCACCGGCGTTGAATATTTCTCCGTATTTTTCTATCATGTTTGGTGGAATAACACTCCAACACCAAAAACTCTAGTTCAAATATCATTGTCAACAGCAAATTCATACCCGGCATCTGAAACAGACTCTGTTATAATGCCGCCTTTTACTAAATAAAACGACTTACCAAGAAGCACTCTATATTTAAAAATAGAACATTCAGTATGATAATTAGAACCGATTGATTTTATACAGAGAAAACAACAACTAGATTCGCCACAAAGCGCTGAAAACGCCTTCAGGACCTCGAAAAAAGGGTCTTGTTGGATCTTAATAAATAAAATAAATATAAATAAAAACAAATACAATAAAAATTAGCCGTAAGAGAAAAAACCTGGATACTAAGTGCTCACGGAGAAGATTAGACTTAGGAGGTTAGGACTTGGAGGTTCTTAATCGCAGCAACTACCTTTTAAAATATTCCCAGGGGGACTAAAATTTAATAAACTTCACGCTAACAAATGTTCATGTGGCGCTTAATAATCCTTCCAGATCATTTCTAGATGACCGCGTGCACAATTAAATATGAGAATATAATCTCTCAAACATCAATTAGTGTCAGCTAGATAACATTATCGCAATAAAAAAACACCTGCATTTCCGATATCCTTACAACGAATGTGAGTGAACAATCTGATAACGATTCGTGAGGATCGATGGAAAACTTATTATAATCCAAAGAAGCTTGAATATTGTAGTGTAGAGAGAGCAAGTTCTAGTTTTCTGTGTAGCTGCAGCTCTCTGTTTTCGGTCCTGGTTTGGCGAAGAGAGACAGCACTCACTTTCTATGTACTAGCTCCTAGTTTTAAGTACGACACACGGCTGTGGTTGTTAAATTTGTGACTCGAGTCCAAATTAACTCACATCTCTAGATGTATATGTAGGTACCGTCAGGATATTAATCCAGACCAAGCGTAGTACTATCTAATTCGCGTTCACCTTGGTCTCACAATCGACTCTAGTACTTAGGGAGGCGGAAATTCTAAACTGAAGATGCTTCACGATTGTTAACCTACTATTTGTAACTGTATTAATATAATTATAATTAACTTAACTTAATAAGACTCTACAGAGAATAGATATTTGAGGAAGTCATTCAACCATTTCGATAGTGTCCAAGAATATCCTATTCAAATGTTTTAATTGCAGAGTTCAAAGTAATTTACGGGCAGATTTTAGTTCAAAGTTTATTATTTCTTTACTATTTCAACATCCTTCCTGTATTAATTTCATTAACCTAATTTTAATTCCAATGCGAAATTAAAAACTCAAATAAGATTAAAATTAATAATTTTGTAATGATTTTAATTTTTAGTCAATGAGATAACCATCCTGGCAGTTAACAATCTTCTAATGTGTAATTTACTATGGAAGATCGATAATAATCGATTGATTTTTGATGTAGCATTTGAGGAAGACATTGTGGACATCATAAAGTCTTCAAATAATTTTTCACTTGAATAGTAATGCAGCGACTGGAATGAAAAGAAATCCCCAGGTATTATCTCGCAAGTCTGGTGGGTGAAGTAGAACCATCTTCTCCTTTTTATTAAATTTCTAGGATTAGTCTTCCTTTTAATTGTATCGAGGTATATATCCTTTCCAGAAACAATTGATGGACGATATTTATTTAAAGGTTGATATTCGATGAAATTATGTATAGCAGAGGTCTGCACACTTACTGTTTATACAGGTTAAAGCTGTTCAAAATGAGTGTGAGGATCCGATGTGGTTCTGCATACTACTTTTTCCTTTCTCTTGAAGCTGAACATTCTGAACATCTGTTTACAAATCGGAGATTGTAAATGGATGGTTGTTAGTTAATAATGCCTGATAGTTTCTGTACAGCCAGTCTGAGAAATCTTTGTCTTTACTACCGCGCTACTCTCAAATTATGCTAATTTAATTAGGAAGTCCTTAGATAGCTTTCATAGGTTCTATATATTGGTAGAATCTATTGATTGGAGTTCAGCACTCTGATTGGATGTGGAGTGTGATTGGAGATTCTGAGAAAATGATATTTAAATATCCTTCAAACTACCATATCATATTAGGTATTAGAACTCTCACTTTTCTTTTATTCATTCGTTACATGATTTGTGTCTGCATATACTATGGAACAAAAAATAAATTAATAATCTAGTAAATATTACACCAATAAATGAGGGTATAGCAAATAATTTGTGATATTAAAATTATTTTTTGGAGGCGCAGGAGCGAGGCGCTCCTACCTATGTGATTAGTTTTTACAAATGACGCTGCCAATTGCTTTGTACAGAAAAAAGGAGAACCCTAGCTTTCAGGTTTTCAGTGCTAGGACTTTATCGTATAAAGGCCCGGGGAATTTAGAGGAAAGTCTTCTATTCTTTTCTACTTCTCCCACAATTTAAGCAATAATCATCAATTGAATTACCTTTTCGGCATGATAGATCTGAAGGCAGTTCAACTAGACTAGACTAGACTACTAGAGTTCAAATGCCATTGCTTGTTCTTCTTTGAAATTTCTTTGTCCTCATTTTATCAGCAAGCAGCTGAAGATGTCAGTTTATTCTGCAGTCATATCAACAATATCAAGCTGTGTCAATATATTTCCAAATATCTGGTTCTGATTCCCTTTTCATTGCTTGAATTAGGACGTTAATTATATCAAATCTTGCCACATATCGACTTGCTACCTTAGTTTATATTAGCGCATTTTATTTCTAATACAAATTTCATATCAATCGAAAATGCGTTTATGTCCACGAAAAAAAAGATCTACTTTAGTCATCATTAGAGAAAAGGATGCTGATTTGCTCCAAACCGGTTGGAGGATGAACTTTTCTGAACGAGTATCGTTGAATGGTGGCCATCACTAAATGCGTTGTGTGGATAGGACAAATTTTCCTACAAGAGGAGCCTACCTTTTGCCAATTTTTCTTACCTTTTATCCTTGATAGAGTCTCTTAATCGATCTAGTAGCAAGGATAGTACATTTCTGTTCATAAAACATCATAAGCTTTAAATTAATCGAAAGAATATCTTCCATGTTCCAAAATATAGTCGTCAAAGTGCCAATAAGACACTTTGAACTTTTTATGCGGGAAGCCTGCTTTTTTTATGCCACTGCATTGACTGTTTTTTTAAACTCAGGGTCATTTTTTTGGGTAAGGATTTTACACCATTTTACGGTACAATTTTACGTCTTTTGGCGCCTTCGGGTACAGGGATTCTTTCTGCAGTCGGATGGGAAAGAGGAGGAGGATTGCTAGACCCTCCACCCTCGACGCCTATAGCCGATCAAGTATGCCTTTTTGCATGACTAGAATTGCCCGAGCGTAATGTGCCACTTGATTCCATTTGTCAAATGATTTCAGCATCTCTTCGATTAGGCTATCTGGATGGAGCTCTCCCACTTTTTCAGCAATATCACCGCGTTGTTTGTCCCATCTTCTGCGTGAAAAGAAGGTATGACAGGCGTCATCCTTCACACCAATGCAGAATATGCAATCTGGAGACCGTGCAGGTATCTTTTGCAGGTAAGATTGAGAACAACCGTGTCCGCTCAGTAGCTGCGTCAGGCAGAAGTCAGTCTCACCATGCGTTCGACTGAGCCACGATCTCAAGTCGTTGATGAGCCGCGCGGTCCGTTCTCCTTAGCTCACGTTTCTATGATTGTTGCCATTCGTCGAGAGTGCATCGTCTATCATCGCGAGCAACTTTCATACTAACTAACTCAGGATCATAAAAGTTAGTTGATGTACCATCCATTAACAATTTGAGTTATAATATTTTCTTTTTCTCCCCATAACTGTCCCAACACTCATGGGAAAATTCGAGGCGCTCCCGTTTAAGAAGTTCACTATGCATCCTTGGGACCCATTTTGCAACATATTGAGTAATCCCCAGATTTCGACACATCGTGCTGAGGATAATAGATTCGAACATTCTAATCAATGCTGCTTGTTGTTTTTTCTTTAGCCAAAACCACTTTTCCTACTTTTTTGATGATCTTTGCAGTGGTAGCCTCAACTAGATTAGGACTTAACCAGGCCATCTACATTAAGTGTCGTCTTCGATTGAGTCTAAGTCTTGCTTAATTTAGATGTGCTATTAATAAATCATTCATTCACAGGGAGCAGAGTCCCAGTAATGTCTCTTGCTGAATTGTAAGAAGTGTCTTGGCTTCTGTGGAGCGATTCGTTACCGAAGTGCGATATTCACTTTTTCTTGACAACTCAAAATTTATTCATTGGTATAGGAAGAAACAGAAAAGGCAGTGTATCAATATTGTCTTTGCACAATAGCTATTTGAAACTCAAATGGTGGTTTTAAGAAATTAAAATAATAAATGCCTAAGAAATTAAATTTCTTTTAAAATAAAATCGGCCTTCTGGACCGGCCTGCTCAGTCTCCTGTGCTGATCCCAATAGAATATTTATTCGATTCATCAGAGAACAGAACGACTACATGGCACACACTCAAAAGCTGGGAAGATAAAGTAAAGCTAAGCTAAAGCTAAGCTGGGAAGATAAATGGTAAAAAGCTTCTTAATGTTATAATGAAAAGCGATTACTCCTGAAGGCTGTAAGATTTTTAGCAAAAAGAATTTCTATGACAACAAATGAAGCTACAAAACATTCATTTTTTTCTTTTTAAACAGTATAAACCCAAGCAAATCGTTTCATTTCCTTTCGATTTCATACTTCCCAAAAGAAAAAGGCTGAACTATTCATGGACGTTCACTACTTTTACGGCCAAGGTTGTCAGTGCACTTAGTTCACTTAAAATTCATTAAATAAAACAAAAACATTAAAAGAATAAATGAAATTAATTTTCATTGCCATCATCTACATTTGATGGAATTTCTTTTATTTTTAAGTTTTTACATACATACAAACATACATATATACCTAAAATAATATTTTTCAACATAACTATATAACAATGTAAAAGACCTAACAATGTGTATTGGAAAATTTTACTATTACTATGATGCAGTTTTATTTACATTACTGGTGATTTGACCAAATGGGTAGGTAACTTCCCCACGATCGACTAACTGTTTCTCCACCTATTTAGTATAGGAAAAACATAAAGAGAAGTTGTCGCAAGAATTTATGAAGTGAAATACCTCTAGCAACTATTTGTAGGGATTGTGCTTCATCGGGACTAAGCTTAAGCATGGTGTTCAGTACGGGAACTAAACGACACCTTTCATCGCCACTATTTAATGTTAGGAACTGAAAAAATAATACAAATATAAAATTAATTAGCTTTCATGTTTTTCTTGCACTCTTGCAAATATGAACCTTTAAAACTACATTTTTCAGGTATTCGGAGTTCTGAATATGAGGCTCACGTTCCAAAGACCGCTCTTGTCGACGAACTTCTTCCTTCAACAAGTCGTTTAGTTGGGTTAACTTCGCCAAGTCTTGCTCATTTTCCGCTAGCAGTGCAGTTAAATGTTTGACTCGACATTCTTGCTTAATCAGCTTCTCTTTCGTTTGTTGTAGTTCTAAGGTAGGTGAAATAGGTCGAGCTTCCTCCACAATCTGCCCATCATCGAATGTTGAGCTGAGCAATTCGTCAAGTGGCACGGGTTCTCGTCTAGACTTTGTTGTTGAGGTTTTCCGTCTCACGCCGGCACTTATTGAAGCTGTCTCTGATCCTTCAGCATCTTCACGTTCCATTAAAATTAAGTCGATTTTCTGCTCGTCGTTCGAGGCTTTGTTCGGTCCGCCAAATGGCGCAATTCGTGATGCAGGTTTACTATCGTTCATGTGAAGGCCACGTTTGCTAAGCTCTTCTACCTCATTCTTATGTTTTCTTTCTAAATCTTCTATTTGGTTCTTATAGCAATTGTTCAATGTCTCAATTTGCAGGCGATGGGTTTTAAGAGATTCTTGATAATCATTATTTTGTTTCTTGTTTTCCTCTATGAGTTGTTCATTTTGCAGTCTCGATTCTTCTAGGGACTGTATCAGCTCTTTGCAGCGTTTTTGAATGCGTTCATTATCCTGTCGTAATTCTTCCATTTTCTTTTCATTGTTTTCGATTATCTCCGACGCGGCTTTTATTTTCGCATTGAAACTTTCAATTGTCACTTTGGTTGCATTCAGTTCCTCCTCTAGTTCACGTTCTCGACTGGATTCCTTTGATTGGTTTTGACGAAGAATTGATTGTGCTTTGATTTTATAGCTTGCATAGTCTGTACGCAAATCTTCTAACTCATGTTGTGTGGTTTTCAGTTTGGATTTATTTTCTTCGAGACTCTCTTCCAAGCTGAAAACTTGACGTAAAAGCTTTTCTTTTTCTATTTGCAGAGATGAACAGAGTTTTTCGCGATCGCTGGCAATAGTTGAAAGTTGCAGTTGAAGCTCGTCGACCTCAGATTTTAATCCTTCACATTCTAGCGTTCTATCTTGCACTTGATTGCGAAGTTCAAGTTTTTCATGCTCGCTTTCTTTAAATTTGGCATTTTGAATGTCAATTTGTTGTTTCAGTTCTGAAATAATAACTCGTTAGCGGTAAAATTATAGTTAATATTTTTAAATTGATAGGATCAAAGATTAACTCAAAAAATTTGACTTTGAGAATTGCAATTTTCTATTCAAGTTGCAGAAAATATGTGTCGCCCAAAAACCAATCGTGTCGCTCTTTAACCTATATCACATGACGATTAACTCAAAGTTATTAAAAAATGCGGCGCGTCTCGCATCAACTCAAAATAAAAAATGTATTTTTATATTAGCAGACTAACAATAACGACGAAGAAGAAAATCACAAGTTTATTAACAAAGAGAACCTATAATGGAACTTCACTAGAAGCGCCGAAATCGGATTCTAGGCTGAGTTCATATAGTCGATGGCCGATTTACCATCGCAAGAAGTATAGAAACTAGGTTTCCTCAAACTTTATGCAAATACTTCAAAAATGTCATCGATATACCAACAAAACAAGATACTTTTGATAAAGGGAGTTGAACACTTTTAACAGAAGACAAATATTGTCGTAAATCAGTCAGCAGATCACAGGCCATTATGCGCAACAAGGACCTTTGCCAACGCTACCTGTTACGGCATAATCCAAATATATATAGAATAGCTGGCTGGTACCTGACCTGGTTTGGTGCCTTGACCTGCTATAACCAATATTGGAAAATTCAACTAAAATAAAAAATTTCATTTGACAAGTATTCGCGTATGCCTTGAGCTTAATTTTCTTTTCCTTAGATCAGAACTTAAATTGCCATTATTGATTAATTCTCTGATTAATTCACTGATTATTATTACTCATTATTAAAATCTTTATTATATGAAACAATTGAGGTGTGACACTCAGTTGTCTACAGCTTTTCGATCATCACTTGCGCAGATTGTAAGAAATTCTACAAAAAATATGTAATATATTATCGCTTTTTCCCTAGCCGTTCGGCATAATTTGTTTAATTGAGAAAATCTGCTCTATCGTTACTCAACGAACGCCTTGATATTCTCTAATACTCTCTAATTGAAGTAAAATATTCCTCAAAAATATTTGCAAATAATTTTGTTCATTATACCTACAATTTTTTTAACATATTTAACAGATAATAAGGCTTCTTTTCCAGTCTTCAAAAAGCTGTTGCTGGATCTGAATTAAGCAGAAATCATGAAAGCAGAGAAACGCGTTACGCATCAGTCATGGTTTTTATTTTACTATAAACTATTCATTATTAGGACTATTAATTATTATGGACTATTTATTTATTGTTAGGAAGTGTAGAAGCCAAATTGCACATTCGGGTTAGTTGCGTAAGTTGATGTGATCAGAAAGTGAAATACATTTTATTCGTGGCTAAATTTAACTTATTAAAGAATGATCAAAGACTGTAGACAGATTAAGATTAGAAAGGACATTCACATATCTCCAAAGTGGAAAGCCCTAATGTTCTACCTTGCAATTGTAAACTTAGTTCAGCGTATCTATGCTTTACAATTGCTCTTAGAGTGGGAACCAGAAATTATAAAGTGCCCGTGACTGGATCGCATAGTTGCAACAGAATATTTCTGATGGTAAACTCTTTATGTGAAGAAGAAATCCAAATTTTAGCTTACCTATGGAGTGCGTTTTTTCTGATTCGATATTTTCTTCTAAAATCCGGATTTGCGCATTTAAGGATTGGATGGTTGCCTCTTTGTTATCAATGTCTTCCTTAAGCTGTAAAGAATTTAAACAATATTTATTTGCTTTTTTCTAGTTATTAATCATTTTACCTCCTTAATTGTGTTTTTACTTTTTTCTAATTTTTGTGTGACATCATTTAGTGATTTTTCATACGCTTCTATTTCCAGATTTAGCACACTGCTCTGCTTCGCGACAGACTTTTTGCGTTCTATTTCGGACTTTAGTTTCTCGCATTGTGTTTTAATCTGTCCTAGCTCGTCAGATTTTTTTGCAATATCAGCTTTTAACGAGTCTCGTTCCTTCTCGATTTCTTTTCTGATTAAGTTGAAACTTTCTTTCTCTTGTTTCAAAGATTTTATTTGATTTTGATATTCTTTGACCGTGGTATCGAATTTATTTTTCGCTGTCTTCTCATTGCTTGTAGTATTTTTAAGTTCCGATACTTCGCCTTCAAACGTTTTAATCAATTTTTCATACCTTTGATTGTCAGCTTTCAGTTTCTCAACTTCATCCAGAAGCTTATCATTTTCATTTTGCAAGGCTTGAAGATTCTTCACTTTCAATTTCGCTGTAATTTCATTCTTTTCTTCGGATGATCTCCGATTTTCATTTTCCAGCGATGCTATGTGAACCGCCTGTTCTTGTACTTTTTTCTTGAGCTTGAGAGCAAGAGCACGAAGCTTACTATATTTTTCCTCTAAAGATTCATCAACTTCACGCAACCGAGATACTTCTTCTACTCGCGATATGGTTGATGTTGAAATTGCATCACTTTGTGCATCAGACTGTTTTTCTCGTATTGTACACATTTCATCGGAAAGTGTCTTTATCCGTATTTCATTTTGCTTGGCTTGCTCGAGTAGATTTGCCACTTCGCCTTTCGCCGATACTATTTCCTTGTTCATTGTCGTAATCTGTGATTCTTTTGCTACGATTTCGCTATCTTTCTCGTTTAAATTTGCTTCTATTTTGCAAAGCTTTTCGCTTGTCTGTCGTATCTCCGCTTCTAGTTCTTTAATTTTGTCTTGCTGACGTGAAATAACATCGCCTCGACCCTTGAGCGCTTCATTCAATTCTCGCATTTCAGCAAGCAGATCACTATTCTCACTTTCACGCATCGACAAGGTGGACTGCAATTCCTCCAATTGCGTGCTCTTCTCCTTTAGACTGACAAGTAAATTATTCTTTTCTTGTTCTAAATTCTTCATTTGACTGGACTTTGCAGCGACCTCGTTTTGAAGGCATTGAATTGTCTCTTCTGTTGATTTTTTATCATTTTCAACTGACTTTTGGGCATCTTCGTACTTTGTATTCAGATCATTGATTTCATTTTTTAGAGTTTCCAGTTCACCTTTGATTTGCCTGATTTCATTGTCTTTTTCTCTGCTTTCTTCAATCGCCCTTGAATGTTTTTCTGTGATATCATTTAATTGTTCAACTGTTCTGTCCAACTCCTTATCTTTTTCGGCATAATCTAATTGTAACTGTTGTAATTGTTGTTTAAGTTCATCTCGAAATGAAGAATCTTCGGCAGTGTTACCTGTAATCATTTATAAACGTTCTTAAATACTAAATTTATGACAAATCTGTTCGATGAATACAGAATTGGCAGACAATTTTTTTGATTGGAGACAATATTTGCAAGATTATACAGAATTTATACTCGAACTTACAAGATCTGGAGGACTAAACAGTACATTTATCAGAATAATTACTTAAACTAAAGGTTAAGGATTGCTCGTTAAAGTGAGACGAAAAGCTAGTACGTATATGACAATTGGTGCTCGCTCCTTTTACTTGCAGGAAATAATGTGCTAGCTCCATAAGCTGTTGTTGCCAAACATTAAATTACATCTTTGGACTAAAGTTTCTGAGCTAATGTAGGAATAATCAAAGGGAGTTAGATATTTGCCTGTTTTTGAGTATTTATGATAGCGCGCAAACGTTGAAATTCGTTTTCTGTGTTTTATTATGTGATTACGATCGCCGACAGTTGGGTTTTCCGGCCACATAGACAACCTCGAATATAAATGCAACGCAATTCATTTGAACATAAAAACTTTGGAACGAAGTAAACTGAATTTGGCGGCGTTCGTTTGGTTAGAATTAATAAATGACACAAAATTTGATTCATATTCCAAATTTTCAAATAATCTATTTTCTTACTTGTTTACTATTGAATAGAATATTGATAAATTAATGAAAAGATGAATTCTTTTCGTCGATTTTAACGTGAATGTGTCGGCAAAATATGTTACTAAGTTTGCAATTTTATCGTACAAATTTATTGAATTTACACTGAAAATGTTCACAAACATACTCACCTAAAGTTTTGTTTAATTTTTGTGTTAGTACTGAAATATCACTTTGAAGCCCCTCGATATCTTTCGATTTCTCCTCATTTTCCGCTTGGATTGCAGTTAAGCGATCATTTAATTCAATCAATTCCGTTCGCATTTCTCCATTCTCTATATTTTTTAAACGTAACTCCTCAACGTTTTCCGCATATTCTGCGCAGGCTTTATTACAAATATAACTGAGTTCATCTATTCGTTTGTCATTTAATTGAATATTTTCATTATTCTCTCTCATTTTCAAGCTATCTACCTCTTGTTGCAAACGCATCACTTCCTTTTCAAGACGTTTCCGTTCCAATTCAACGGCCATTAATTGATTTGATATATGATGAGATGCATTCATTATTTCCTTTTGCCATTTCGGAACGGACTGAGCATACTCTTGAACTGTTTCGATTAGAACCTCACGAGATTTTCTCAGATTTTTCAGCTTAGACGAAAATTCAATAATTTTCGATTTTAATAATTGCAATCGTTCAAGTTGTTTACTATTGATATTCTTTAATTGTTCTATTTCTAAGGCTTGGCTTTCAATCTTTTCTTCGTATGTATGTATGTGTTGGGACTTGGATTCGATTACATCTATTTTCTTAATTAAATCACTTTTTTCACTCTGTAGGGTGGATATTAATGTTTGACTGTTTTCAAGTATTGCTTTAAGATTGTGTGTCTCCTCTAATTGCTTATGGCCTGATATTTCCTCTTCAAGGGATTGACACTTCGCATGCAGTTGTTCATTTTCCTCTGTTTTGTGTTTCAGTTCGTTACGAAGTTGCTCAAGATTATCTTCCAAATTTTTCCATTTCTCTGTTTCTTTTTCGAGGAGAACTAAATCCTTCTGCTGTTGAATGCCAAACTGATTAACCTGTAGAGTGATATTGAATATTATTGGGTTGAAAATTTATCAAATATATTTTAAGTTCTATTTATTTACTAATTATTTTCTCTTTAGAATAGTTTGTAGATCGTATGATTATATCTTTGATTTAGGAAATTTGAACGTGTTATTTTTCCAATCTTTTGGGGATTCCATTACAAAAAAATTGTTCATTTGTTCACTTTTTCATACTTTTCAAGTCTGATTAGGATTTATGTGTATTGCAGACAATAGCGTAACGATCATGGTTTAATAGGAAAATATGAAAGCTTTCTCTGAAGTAATCAAATGTTGGCTAGAATTGTAGAAAGATTACCGATCTCTGCATGGCTATAAGTCACCTATCTCTGTTGACATCAATCACATTATAAAAGTTCTTTTATTTCACATCATCACTCACATTGTCAAAGTGCTTTTACGCTTTCGAAGAAAATGTTATGATCTGAGGTTCGATTTTCAAGTCAGCAGCAGCATATCTAACAAGAAACTAAATATTTGGGGGTTGAAGCGAGAAAAGTCTCCTTGATAGCGGTTGCAAAGCCGAAACGACAAAAAAGATGATGGCGTTTGTTGGGATTACGTGGTAATCGTGGCCTAACCATCGTATCTAAGCTGTACCGTGACCAGCTGGTTAATTTGTAACAAACTTTTCAGTAAAAGCGACCAGTATTGACCGACAGGAGAAGTGTTGTCTGATTCCGTAGCACACAACTTTAAAGATTCGGCGAAAATTGAGGGACCTTCCGACTACCATTTATTTTGGTCGTTCTCAAATCCTTTTGGTTGTAAGGCTATCTTTAGTCGAATCCATTCATATCGGTTGGCAATACGTTTTTGTGCGAAAAATGGCAAAAGAGTTATTAAGAAAAATGGTACATTTTTATTTATATTTTTTCGTTCTTACTGACTAGTAGGTGTTATTGATTGTATGGTCTTAAGTAGAAAATTGCGTGGGCCTCTTTAGGAACATTGTTTGTAGTTTAAATGTACTTTGATGACTTTGTAAGTACAGCAGATTTTGATGCGGTCGGTTAATAGGACTACTAGAGAGGTCATTTTGGTTCGAAACTGATAATAGTGGAGAATTAGTCTTCGTTCATATTAACGACAATAAAGTTAATTTAGAATACCAAAAATTCTTCTGGATTTCGGCTTGAACCGGCGATGTGACAACAAGCTTCCAATATAATAGAAAAGGGTGATGATGACATCATTTAAGGTAATATTTTTCCCCGGAGGTACCAGAGAATGTTTCAGTTTGACAAAGGCGTCGAGGAAGCACTAGGTTTGAGACAATTGCCGCGAATAAATTTTAGTCAGCGAGGTTTTCATTGTCTGCAGATGAAATTCAATAATCAATGGAGAAGTTTTTCGGACGACATGCAAGCAAAAAGTTTATGAATAGATAACTAGAGTGACTTTTATATAAAAATCGGCGGTTATTTCGAATAGTTTTTGTTCCACGGAAAATAATATTGAACCATTCGGTACAAGACAACTGAAACATCTGCTTGATAAATCAAAGGCAGCTTCAAATTATGAAATAGTTTAATAGTATATCCGTAAAAACACAAAGAAGATTAAACGTGTAGATTTGTTTATAGATTTGACCCAGTCATCTGAATTCTGTTTGTTCGTATCATGAAAAAGTGTCTAAACTAGGTTCTGATAACAAAATATTTCTTCCCCCAGATAAAATAAACCGAAGGAAAACTGATGCTAGGTAAAATATTCGAAGTGGGCATCCCGCATGTGTTTTATAATATAATAAGCGCATGAGTGATACAGATCAGTCAACTTTTCAAGATCGTACAGCAATACGAGGGAACTTGTGGTCGGTTGTATGTCAAAGGTAGTAGTGAGCGTGTTGTAGTTTCATGTAGTTTGGGTTTCTTGACTTGTGCTCTGCTCCAATTTCGCCGCCAAAATGACTGTTAATTTTAGAGACATAAGCCAAAAAACGCACGTTTCTCCGCTTCTGTAGTCTAAAATATGATTCTTATCGCTAACCAAAATTGCCCTACCTTATCAAAACTAAAATTAACGTGACGGCTGTTTAGTGCATTGGAGTGGAATAAACGAAAAGCAGAAGAATGAAAACTTGACATTCTCAACCAAAAAGAAAAGCCAGGAAAACGGAGAACATGAGTAACAACGAGCTCTTTCAGTTCAGATAGAGAATAAATTTATATTGCTTTGCACCCTGAAGATCTCACCGCAATAAAACCAAGCTTCAAGATTTAACCATCAACAAGGTTTTGCACCACATTGCGATTCTTAGCCTTTACAATGTTTTGCCTCCATTTCGAACGCAATTTTCGAACCCTTACAGCTTGACAGTATTTTCGTCGATAAAATAAAACCTGCCTTCTCTGTAGATTCAAAACCGAATCTAAAATATGTGAAACGTTCGCGGCGTTTGATAAATTACGAAGAAAGAACACAACTTTGCATGAACTATTGAATACGAAACTATTTTTTTCTACGATGTGTTGGTGTAAAGTGATATGTGTTTACATTTCTTTTTATTTTCATCTATACTGAGTCAGACGATGATTATTTATCAACTTACGCATTGCATATCTTTATAACTATTCTCTACGGAAGTCCGATTTATAACTTATCAGCTCAGATGCATCAATTAGTCTACTTGCGACCATTGGTATTTTCTTACCAAAGATATACGCACTTAATTGGCGATATCTTATCGTTTCCGTGTTAGAAGATAACACAATATCCTTCAATAAAATCTATTAAGGTTCAAATGTTTTAAGATAAGATAGGTCGTATGAATCGCGACACTACAATTTGTTTTTATACTTTTACAAATTTTCACAATTCGGAATGTATTCGGGAGCAGTTGACACTTACCTGTTCCAATTTCTTCTCCATAACATCTAGATCAGCTAGCAATTCTTCATTTTCATCGCTCAACCTTTTTATTTGTCGCTTAAGTGCTTCATTTTCTATAGCAATTTGCTCACAATTTTGCAGCTCACTTTGCAATCTATCACAATGGGCCTTCTGGTCGGCTACTTGGCTCGTTAGTGTTAATTTATTTTCAGTTAGCGCTTCAACAATTTCCTTCATGGCAAACAGCGATTTCTTGTCGGCATCTTTTTGTGTTTCAAATTTATTTAGCTCTTCCTTTAGTTTCTTATTCTCTTCTGCAAACTCTGAAATTCAACGAGACATTGGATGGCCCCATTCCGTCATCACACACTAAGTTCTCATTCTTACCGTCTTTTGCTTGTTTTGCCTTTTGCGCTAAAGCTAAAAGTCCCTTGCACTTTTTCATCAATTCTTCACGACTAAGATTTTCAAGAGGACCTTTTTTGGGAGGCCCATCCTAAAATAATGAAAATTCAAGTGGATATGACCTTTGATAATAAATAATTAGTGCACTAACCTGCGTACTGGCCTGACTATCCATTTTATATTAATATTAAGTAAAGTACAGCGATATATTCTAATGGGATCGTGAATTTAATATGGTGTGATACTGATACGTGCGGCAGGAAATTAATTTTTGGAGACAGATCGTCATCACTTAAAAAAACTAAACACTTTTGATTTATTTTGACGTACCACTTATATTCATAGTGCTTTCAAAATCATGTGCTGAGCTGTCATTTTTCAAATGTCACGGAGGTGAATGAGTGGTGAATTGGTTTAAGCGGTTCGCTTTTGCCGTTTCAAGGCGGATTTGCGTTTAAATTAACTTATATTTGATATTAAATACTCTCCAAAAACAATGTATAACATAAACGAAATATAAGTATTAGTGCAAAATTGGTAGATAGTGGTAAATTGGATCTTGCACATATCCAGTTGCTTATAAAGTCATTAACTCGCCATATAAAGCATTGATCTTTACTCAATGCTCTATCTAAACTAGCCCCAAATTGAATGCATCAAAATTTTTTAACTACTTAACTTGAGAGAAAAACGTTTCAATAAATTAACAACAAAAAACTTTTCATATCATTTTATTTGTAGTTCATATCCTAGGAAATTTTTCCAAACATTTCCAAAAATTATATGTATGTGTAATGTAAACTTAAGTTATTAAGCAGGTTTCAGTACACTTAACTTGAGGAACTTCCCTCGGTAAAATACATACTCAGATCCTTGGAGTCACTTTAAAGACTTGAATACTTTACATGTATGGTTGCACATCATTGCATCGTTCCCTATAGAACCTATACAGGGTTTCGAATTATATACTATGGAATATTATTCCTCAATGCAGTGATTTTCCTTATTGATGCTGCAAGTAATACCAAACGTCTTTGAAATCTAGTACCTCGAATTCTGATGTTGCCTGTGCTAATACTAACGTCCTTTTAACGGATCAGCATAATAAAATTATGTAAAACGAAGAGGACAAACTGATTATAATAGTAATTAAGAATTATCTAATATCACTACATTAATCCTTCAATAGATTGCAAATTAGGAAGTGCCTACTTTTAACAATTAAATATTTAAATCATCAAGTAGTTATCACGCTACGAGGAGACACGCTTCAATGGGGTATGAATTTCTCCTTTAAATAACGTAGTGGGATCATCTACCCAAGTAGTAACTCTATGATTATGAACAGAATGGTTCACACAATGGGGTTGAACAGAAATTTGTGATAATAAACTTGTTCTCCAATATAAGGCTTGTCACAACAAAGGTTTTGTAGAATTGTAACACGACGTCAACAACAAGAGCATCATTAATCTGAAGAGCTGTTAAGGGACTCAACTATTATTGCGATACGGGCTGTACTCTACTGTATGAATGTACTCATTTGAATGCCAATAAAACACTGTCGTCAAAATATAGAGACTGTGGCTTCTCTGGGACTCCGAAATACGAACATGCACCAAGTTTGGAACGAAAGATCTTAAACTTCACCCCTTAAAAATCGGAAGTGTGTCAGCACTAGGACTTAATTTAAAAAGGTGGAAAGAGCTCAAGCTGGTTTCGAACACGCGTCCCTGCCGCTTCTCATCAGGTGCCAACTCACAGGCCAGGACGCATCGATTGGCACTACCAGCTTAGGTGGTTGTCGACTGGTTATTTACTAGTTATGAATATTACTCTACAGCTTTGAACTTCTCCTATATTCCAAATTGCCTTTGGTCTGGCTTTATCAATTTCAGAAGCTTTTGGTAGATCAAATTTTCCATTTTTCACTTACAACATTGTAAGTGATTTATACCCTTGCTAAGCTAACTCAGCGAAGACTCATGGGTGCGGAAGTTCTGTGAGTTGGCACCTGATGAGAAGCGGCAGGGACGCGTGTTCGAAACCAGCTTGAGCTCTTTCCACCTTTCTTAATATTAAATTCACTATCGAGGTACTCGAAACATTTGATCAGAACTTCTGCACCCATGAGTCTTCGCTGAGCAAGGTTAGCAAGGGTATAAATCACTTACAATGTTGTAAGTGAAAAATGGAAAAATTGATCTACCAAAAGCTTCTGAAAATGTTTTCCAATATTCCATATAAAGATTCTCTTGATATAGCCAAAACTCGTTTGGCCTCCAAAAACATCGACCCGGTTTAAGAAACGGAAATTAGAACTTTACAAGAATTCTGTCTTAGGGAAAACTATTTTCAGTTTGAAAACACTTTCTCTAGGCAGAAAAAAGGGCTAGCTATGGGATCCCCTCTGAGTCCGCTTATGGGAGACCTTTTTATGGATGATATTGAGGCAGCTGTTTTACAATCTGAATTCGCAAACCATGTTATCTTTTGGTATAGATACGTTGATGACATCCTTATTGGCTTTACAGGAAACAGTTACCAAATTTCCCAGCTTCTAAATTTCTGCAACAATACACATTCCTCCATCTCCTTCACAGTTGCATAGGAAAATAATCGGAAAATTAATTTTCTGGATCTGACCATTTAACAGCATAGAATTTAACATTTTTAAAAAGCCCACCTTCTCGGATACAACTATTCCAGCCGATTCATGCCACGCTTGGTCCCACAAGATATCGGCTTATAGATCGATGGTTGACCGTGCGTTTTCCATAACTCTTTCCAAGGAATTTCTGAAAACCGAAATTTCAACCATCAAAGAAATAGCAAATAATAACGGTTTTTCGAATCAGCTTATTGATCATCTGATTAATAAAAAACATAAGGGTGAAACTATTTATAAAATTTATCCGAAGATAGAAGAAACAATTCAGAGAAAATTTGCACTCCTTTCATATTTTGGTCCAATATCCGATAATATTTCTCGAATTTTAGCTAATGATAATATTCACATTGCCTTCAAGCCTAGCCAAAATTTCCACCCACAATCTACGAGCAAATTTAATAAATCCGGAGTCTATAAAATTACATGTGGAGAATGTAATTGTTGGTATATTGACCGAACAGGTAGATCCTTTAAAGCCAGATTTAATGAGCATTTCAAATCCTACATTCATCAAAAATCCAATTCTAACGTAGCAAACCACTTCCTGGAAACCAACCATGAATTCCCTTCAATTGAAAATTTACAAATCCTCCATAATTTATCTAAGTCCCATAATCTCAATATTTTAGAAGCACTAGAAATTCATAAACACCCTAGAATTAATGATTTTACTATCCTTAATGACCAAACCAACACATTTAAATCTTCCCTCTTTGATGTATTAACATAACTACCTTCTTACTTTTTTCATTCATAGTTTTAAAGGATATTAAAGGTAGGCTTAAGTCCAAAATTGTTAATGCACTTGATAATGCTGACTAGTTCAGTGAAACGCGTAGTGTGATAAAAAAATAAATATATTGATCTAAATAACAGCAAATTAATTGTTTTTTATAAAAAATTCTAGTCTAGGAATGGATCAAAAAGTAAACCAACGTTACATCGATCTCTTGATGTCTCAAGAGTTAATAAGAAACTACTAGAAAATTTTTGTGGTGGAAAAGAATCTCTTTTAAGTCTTCTAAAAATATTAAATAGATTATAACTTCTATTAATATTAGACATAACTTCTCTATTACGTTGCGTGGTCATTGCTAAACTTCTCTTTTTTCATCATTTACAAACTCCAGCTATGTATACGTTTTGATCGATCGAATATATAGACAAAATCATTCGTAAAGCTTTAAATCTGTATACATGTTCTTTAATTCATACATTTAGTTAAACTGGAATTAGTTCCACTGTACATAGAACCTGTAGAACGAAATTATCGATGCCCCGCTAAGAAAGATGTATCAATAATTATCGCAGTTGATATCGATGGATCTTTAGGTATACCAGCAGCTTATCTTATCTTTATAATCTTCATAAGGCCAGCGTTGGACCTTAGCTGCTCTCTACATACTATTTAATTTTCAAAGAAACATCATCCGATCAATCAGCAGAACCTCAAGGAGCACTCCTAGTTCGTGTTCGATAGTGTTTTAAGTTTGTGGCATGAAAAAACTTGAGCAATCTAGAGGACGGTCTTCTACTCTTTACTCTTCCTCACCACAATATTACCATGCTGTTCGAGCTTGCGATTGTATAGTGAAAATATCACCAGGGTTCCAATGTCATTGCTCGTTATTCCAACGAATCTGTTGGTAGTCATTATTCTTCAGACAAATGTTTCAACTCCGATCCCACCGCCACAAATTGAAGTTAGTGTTTTGAAACTCGCTCGGACAATGTAGAAAAAAGTCCTCCAAGCGTTTGCTTTCCTGGCCGCAAGTTTAGCAGGTGTCATCTGTTACAATGCGTGTTTGTGTGTCAACCCAAAAGACTTTGACAAAACAATCCTTCTCCCACGTCTTTTCTTCCCTACGTGTTTTTTGGCCTTCGTTTTGTCAGGAATGCCTGGAGAGTTTACCTTATCCTATAGTAATTGCTGTCTTTCCAAGCTGCATATTATTCGACCAGAGAAATTCGTCTAATTCTCTTTTCACTAACCCATATCCGAAGATTTCGGGACCATTGCTTCTCAAAAAAAAACATGTCTTAATAGTTTGAATACAACAGAAAGGTCCAGTAAGTTCGAGAAAAAATTTTTAATACATTAGAAAAACAGTTACAAAAGTCTATAGTTACGTAAGTGTAGAATAATCAATATAAAATAATAAAAAATATAATTCAATATAATATAAAAAAATTAAATAACATTACTATAATGTACGTAAATGTAAGATCAATCCACATTTCTCTAAATTTTAAATCTAAAATTAAATATTTCCTTAAATATTTCGCGCCCAACCTATGAAAACAAAGAAAAAGTTATTCCCTTAAAAAATGTTGTAGTTGGTGTTGTTGCTATGCATAACTGTTATCAGCGATTTCATCAGATTGAAAAAATATCTTCTTTCTCCTTTTGTTTTGTTCAATTCTCTAATTGCAGAAAATATTTAAAAAAAAAAAAAAAATACTTAAACTATTTGAATTGCTTTCAGCGATTATCTTAAATGTTATTTATGACAAAATCAATTTAAACTCTACGTGTAATGCTAGTTTGCTAATTAAATTCGTCTATAGAATTTTTAAGCTACAATTTGTTTCACTGGAAGTCAAAATGTGTTTTGTTGTTTCGTATGCTAGTTCATAAATATAAATATAATTTATGAATACTAGATGTTAATGTAATTTATATAAAATTTATTTGATTCATATATACAACTTGTACTGATTTGTTTGCATTTATTTCTTTTTTGTTCTTACAATACATTAATATTTATTTATGCTGTGGATTTTCATTTTAACAAAAGAGATTTTTCATCATTTTGATTTTCGATTGTGTATGAGGAGATTAATTACGGAAAAGATTACGGAAAAATTTTTAATTTTGAAGCCATAGCTTGCGATAATTTTAAGAGGAAAATTTACAAAAGTTAAACTGAAGCAGTACTTTGGATTAATACTTTATTCATTAAGGAACGTTTTGTTTTACTTCTGGAAGAACAGGAAAGTTTAATTCCAGTTTATAGTTACAGTTTAGATGTTACTTCTTTTTTTTTCAGATAAAAAGTTTACAATACTTTGATTTGATGAATAAATGGTTGCTTTACTTCAAACAATTTCAATATTAGGTACAACATGCTTCGTTCAGGTGATTTACATTGTCCTACGGAAGAGATTATGGTACAAACGCGTACAGCTTCAGTACATTGAACATATAACGACGTTGCTAAATAACTTAACGACTGGCTGGGAGGATACTGCGAGAAGTTACCTAACAACAGGCCATTATATTTTTTTTTGTGGAAGCTGTATTTGAAAATCTTCCTTACAGACTGCATTTTTCAAAGGGAATTTTTTATTTCCTATTTAAAAAGTTTATAACAAAGTCTAATTGCACGTTGTGATTAGTTTTGTCTATCATTTATCATACAAATATCTTTCAATGGAACATTTAAAATTAATAAACACTGCTAGACTACTGGATTGATTAAATGCAATGCAGAAAAAGTACAAGGCACGGAAAAGCATAAGAAATGTTTCCAGAAGCAAAAGATTTTTCCTTTTTCTTGGAATAATTCCGTAGTAAATCAGAATCAAATCAATGAAGACTTTCTTAAGAAAAAAAGATATTTATTGCTCTTGTAAAAAAAAGTAACCGGAATTCACAACTATCATTTATGGAATGAAAACAATGGAAAAGAATAAATATTGTGAAAAATTAGAACCGACAGTTAAATTACATTACTGATAAGTTGATTAGTTTCGAGAAATTTGTCATTAAATCACTTTCATATTATTTCGACAAGCGATAAATTCAATTATGTAAAGTTGAATGGCACAGCAACTGTAAGTAAGGCGTCGAAGTTCGCAAAATAACAATTAGCTTGTTTGATATTGCGTTGTATAGAGCAGAAATTCGCAATACACTCATTCATAGAAGGGATCACTTGCCAATAGTTTGATCAGACTATGCCAACCGAATATTTCGAAAGTTTTGTTATCCTTTTTACGAATTTTCGAACTTTTTTGCACAATGTATTCAAATTGAACACAACGTAGAAGAAATTGAAATGCAATTAACGGCGCAGAATAGTTGGTTGGCTGTTGATTAACAGAAAAAAAAGTTGCCGATAAAATTTTTTTCGAAAATTCGTCCCCAATCTCGCATAAATGAATTCTTGGAGTATAGATGTGAATTACTTACGGAGGAGTCTGCAGAATATTTTCAATGGGCCTGAAGTCTGGGATAAAAGCCAGAAGCTTGGAAGGTAGATTCGATATGAATTGTAGCAAAGAGATGAAACGCTTTTCCCTGCATGTGGAACGCTGTATCAACGATACATTAAGAATTGAGGAATTCTTTCGGAACCAAGATCTTGATTTGGTCCGAAAATACCCAAAAATTGTTTGTTTAAATTTAAGTAGTATTTTTATGATTAAGATTAAACTTATTGGTACACCACATATTTGTCAACAGCTCTTTATCGTCCTTTCCCGGACGTTTTTTTTTAGTGAGAACCTGTTTTAGTTGCTGGCGAATTCAGGGGTAATCTTTATGAATATTTGCACAAAAAAGGGAAAGTCGCATTGTGTGTAACCAATTTAAAATTTGTTAGGGATGATTCTGGCTTTTAGTGTCGGAAAGGTTCTAAATCAAGGATTCAATCAAATATTGTAGGAGCCTGTACATTGTCCATATCCAAAAGCGGTTTGAATGGGACTTTGTTCTGCTTCTCTCCCCAATACCATGGTTAGTCATAGTTGATCAATTGTCATAGTTAATCATATTTACAGATGGTTTTCTTCAACGTTAACCGTGATCGACCGAAAGTTCTAAATAAGACTAAATTACAAAATGGATCACTTGCAAAATTATGGTGGATATTAATGGAAAAATGACAAGGCCTGAATTACAGAGAAAAAAGCAGTTGAGGAAATTTGAACAAAAACTTACTTCGTATTTGTGGTTACCACTTTGATCCTTTGCTATTATTACTGCTAGTCGCGATCTGCATTAAATATAACGGGATTTCATAAACACTCATCAGGCGCGACAGTATGGGGAGGCTGGGACGATTTTATCGGCGAAGCTAGCGTGAAACTTAACGGTTTCCAAAATTGGAGGAGGCGATCTAAAGATTGAGAAAGTTGAAGGCAAGACATCTTGATGTCTCGATGTTTTAAGCCCAAAATGCGTTGTAAAGGTAAATAGGGATTTAGCGGATAACACTTTTTTAACGCTCTTTTGAATGTTTTTACTCAATGAAATATTTTCATAAACCATGATATGAAAAGGATAATAGCATTCTACTTTTGGAATAAGAAATTAAGTCAAAACATTTAATTCGATTGATATTGAAGATGGAAATAAAATTCAATGTGACGGGTCTGACCTTTGTCTAGTATAAGTGTAGTTGTATATTAATTCTGGAAAGTATTTGAATTGACGAATTTACATAAATTCATAAAATAATTTACATTTTCACATGCAGGATTAACATGTATAACTTTCCATTGTATGAACGGTAGAAAATTCTAGCAAGTTCCAATTGCGAAAAAAAAAGATTCTACTTAATCAAGCAATCAAAACATTGTTCTCTCTGTTAGAAGGAATTTAAGAAATTTTTTTAACATTTTCGTATGATATAATTGATGTTTATAATTATGAAGCTGTTGTTTTAACTTCCAATAGAGGCTGAAAGACTGAATTCAATATAGTCTTCAATGCAATTTGGTTCAAATCAGGGCAATCATAGGGCAAATGAAGGTGAAATTGATCACATTATCTAATCTATAGCTGCCTTAAAACAAAACCATCTCGGGAAATTTGAAGGCTTCAACCAAGTTTTTTTTAAAGACTTCAACGAAGTATTGTTAAAAGCTTGAACAATTGATAAAACGCTTATTATAATCTTATGTAAGAAAAAAATCAACAAAAAACTCATCAAAATTATCTCCGTCATACTAATCCGTTAATTAGATTTGAAATTAGTTTAAAATTTAGAAATTTAAGTCTCTACAGAACAACTCATTTAAATTTTTATATTAGCACACAAAATAAATATTTAAAGTAATCGAGTATTCATAATTCAAGTGGTATTCATTTGAAAAATCTTCATAAACTACTAGTTTATATAAAAATGCTTTGAGAATAAAATATGATTAGAGATCACATTAGGGGGGCAAAAAGATTTCGACAGAGATGTTTAGTAAATTCAACTAATTTGAATTATTTTAATTTTAATTTTATTGGATATTCTCTCAGAAAAATCGAATAATTCCCTATTTTTGGACAAATTCAGTTTGCAATTAAAAAATAAATAATTCATACTTCACGCCGAACTAATCCGAAAAGTGTCATAGCTTTGTGCAAATAATTACAACCATGATAAATGCGTAAAAAACGCTTGTTCAGCTTATAAATATTTAAACAAATAGCAAAAAAATATTAAATATATCCTCATATTTTTCTTTTCAATTATTTTATCAAATTGTGGCTCACACATTTTCATTTTCATGTTAGAAGTTTTTCTTTGTAACGAAGTATATTTTTAATTTTTTCTTAAAACGTTTATAAAGTACAAAAATAAAATATCAATTCAAACAAGATGTTTTCTCTTGCTTCCAACTTATTATGTAGCTTATGTTAAATTTACTGTTTAAAGGCACATAGCACCATTGTAAATTTCATGTTGTTTGTTTACATCTATAATAAACTTACTATATGATATTAGCAAAAATAGGCTTAGGCTCAGAAATCATTATTGCATTTTTGTGTTTTGTTTGTTTGTGTTACACTTATTTTAATACTATTGGATACTTTCCGCATTTGCGCTGATTTTATGAATATGTTTTATAAACATCTCCCTATAGTTAGCTCATTATTAAATAATGTCATTTCGATTAATAGTAGTTTATTAAAAAATAGTTCCGTAAAAATACGTTTAAGTATTGCTTTGTAAATATATACTCGTATATATGTGTGTACTTCTTACTTCGCATGATTGTTTTTAGTTTTTGTTAAAGAGATCAAAATCTTAGATAAGTCCAAGAAATTTAGAGTTTGTGCTTTAGTTTAGAAAATGTCTTTGTGTGATTTGTGGCCGGGGTGGTAGTATACACCAGCGTTTAAATTTTACTTAGTATTGTAGTTCGTGAATGATGGAAACTTCTGGAAAACAGAAACACAACTCCAATTGCTCTCCTTTTATTCACTGTGATTTAAAGCATGGATTAAAGATCAATTAACATATCCAAAGTTCGAGATTTCAGTTGACGATCGCACCATCTTTGCACAACGTGAATGTTGTATCGAGCAACATACTCACTTCACTTCTTCTGCTTCCATAATGGTAATACTGGGCTCGGCTATCGAAATCGGCAGTAAAGGATGTTCAAGGATCTCATCCTTTACAATTGTAATGCAGTTAGAGCGTTTCTCGCGGTTCTCTTCATTTTCTGCATTATCACCACCACTACTACTCTGATTCGTTGGGGTTGTGTTTTCTGTTACTGTTACCTGTGGGGATATTGATGCAGATTCATATCCTGGTCCTTGGTTGTCATTTGCCGAAGGTGATGAGTTCTCGATTTGTGTAAATAGTTGTGGAATATCTCCAGCAGCGGCGGCTGTAATTAAGTAATTAAGCGGATGATGATAATTGATTTCTTTCGGAATGAAACATTCATGAGTGGTTTTCATGTGATTTTTCATTTTGTCGGGACGTGAGAATTCCTTCCCACAAACTGGACACGGAAACACTTTACGATGCTTCCCCTCGTGATAGAGGAATGCATGCCTCTGGAAACTGTACTTATTTTTAAAAGTCTTCTGAACATTTTCCTTTGCACATTCTGTACATTGATATATCCCTTCCGTGATGCTTGCATAACGGAAAAGATCTAGTCCTCGAACGGACATTTCAGTGAGATGTTCAGCTTGATCGTCCAGCGTCGAAGTCGCTTTTCGTCGTACGCGCCTTCGTTGGGGCTGTCGTGAAAAGTGTGAGGACGTTGGAGAGGTGGGATCGTTTGCAGTCATATCGCCGGAATCACTTTTAATATGTTGAATTGATTTATAATAGTCCGGTGATGAGGAGTTCATCGATGATGACCCGGCGTTGGTCATCTGAATTAAATACTGCTGGTGGAGATTGTTTGCGGTGGTTATTGACACATCATTTGTGTTATTATTATTGTTAAGAGAGTCATTTCGCAATTGTTGCTGGAGTATACTATTGTTCGAGTAGGATACAGACGTGTTAGCCGAACTTGTTGCCAACTGATTGATCATAAGTTTTTTCGTATCGAGATCAGATTTTATACTTATACCTAATAGACGTTGTGTCAGTTCTGGAGAGTTGTTCACAATGTCTGAAAGAGAAAAGTAGAAGTTGAATTGAGTCTGATGCTTTGGTATTGATTCTTGTAAATAAAATTGAACAATACTTTTCTTGTTGATTTTCCATTAAAAATGGTAAACTTTTTGTTTTATTTCGCCAAACATATATTTCGGGAGCGAGTTGCTCCCCTGTTCATTATCAATAATTTTCTAATATTTAAAGGCCCTTTTTTAGGGATATTTATAGCAAGCTGACAAAAAGTTTTAATTATATTTTCAGCTTAGTATAAATATCTCTATAGGAAGGCCTTGCAATATCAGAAAATTATTTATTACATTGTCGAAATAAAACAAAGATTATAGCATTTTTAATTGAAAATCAATTAATAAAGGATAGTTTCGAAGTGCCAAACACGGGAAAATACACAAAGTAAAGTCGAACAGTTGTCCTGTTTGATTGTTTGATTATCAGAAAAAACTCGAATTGATTAAAATGAAAACATATAGGACTTCTTGCGGCGATGTTTTATATTTCAATTATTTTCTTTCCATTAGCATGCGTTTTTTCCATTTAATCATATAAAGAGAATTTCTAATAAATTCACCATGAAATTTGTTAATTATGATAGATTTTATTTGTTGAATTTCGGGTGATTACGCCTTCTCAAAAAAGGGAAAAGCACTATTATCGATTTTCATATTGCAAGTTAATTAAATGAGGGATAGAGAAGAATATATAGCTTCGAGGCCAATATGCCCTGTTCTTCAATTTTTTGTATAATCAAAATAGTAGCCGGGTCACTGAACAGACCATATCGATCTTGAAACAATCTTGTCGATTTTTTTTTGTTTTTGCTTTTTCAAATTAACCAATCTGCGAAAGGAAAATTGATAGAAATGGTTTACTGATTATGCAATATTTTTTATTCAGAATTTTTGAACTCTGTAAAGTGGATATTATATTAAGCGTTCTCATGTTTAAGTCTGTTTTTTGAAATTTAGGCATCTGTTCTTTTTCTTCCTAATCTTTTGAAACTAGGCGTTCATTCGTCATGGCCATGGCCACAGGCAAATAGGAATAGCTTTATCAAATAATGTAAGAGGACTAAGCATGATGTGGCGTTAACATGTTGGCTCAAATTATTTGTCAGGATACTTTTGATAACACTTAACATATAGGCGGAAACCTAGCGATAGAGCTAATTTGAGCGTTTTATAAAATATCGATCAATTTATCCATTGTCGAGTCAATGGTTCATAGATTACCTACACCGATAAACACCTTGCATCGCTTAACCATAACCACCACCACGACTGTGTTTTGCAATAGGTACCAAACGTGCTTTCTGGAATCTTGTGGTTGGTTTACGCTAAGCCTTTTCCGATCATTTGTTACAAGACTGCAGAATTAGCTTACGTCTAAAAAATGGTCTAAATCTTTTTGAGAACTTTCCTGAGGGTAACATAAACAATATCATTCGCAGTTTTTTGTTTAGTTAATTTTGTTTAGTCGCGGATTTTTTGACTAGTCACATACATTCTGTGTTTTTTGTGGGAAAATTTGATGGATGGCCTGAATAAAGAGTTCTTCCGTAAACTAACTCGCATTTCTTCAGATGGATGATTATTTTCTTTTGATTACTTGATCAATATTTTTATAGCTTTTGGTCGCCTTCCATTATTTTAAAATTTTTTTTTCTCACTTAACGCAGTCCCTTTTCTATTATTTGTATATTATCATATCATTATGTTATTACATTCACATTAAACTGAGAATTCGAATATTATCCTAGAGATTGATCATATAGTATATGAACGAATGTAAATCGAAATTGAAATGTTAAGAGAGTAGTAATTTCAGTTAGAATAGTAAGTTCTTGATATAATAGTAGCAATTTCTCAAAGTTTTCAAAAATGGGAAACATGAGAATGTGTTTATACTACTATTAAATGTTTAGTGTTTAATGTTAACAATTTCCCAATCCTCTGTTTAATAGAAAAAAAATTCGTATTATGTTCACAAATGTTTATTGATAAGAAAATGATTTCTAATTAAATCCATAACATTATTATTGGCAGATTGAGCTAAGAATAGTTATCGATTGTATATTTAAACTAATCATATTTTTACTAAATTGTATTTTGAATATCTAGTCTAACTAAAAATAAATTGATTGCACTTTTTAACAGCGTGTTTAAGTTGATTTGTAAATATTCTAATATATCAAATTGCTGATTTGGCAATACGTTGGACATTTATCTAACGTTCTCTTCAAAATTCATTTCGTTTTTCTTGAAATCAATTGATTTAGCATTTATTTAGAAATAAAAGTTTTTGAAAAATTTAAATAATAGTAAGGAAGCAACCAAACAACCAAACAAACCAACTAACCATAGGAAGGAAGTAAACAAACCAACTAATCATATTTGAAATAATTACTCCCGGCATTAGTTTTGTGTATGAAATTTGTTCACTATCAATTGCTACCAAGGATTTATAATAATGGAAAATGAAATAATGTGATGAATGATACTACACATATTATTGTCCACATATTTATGGAATTACATAAGAGACTTGCAATAATTGGAACCTCGGAGGGCTGTGCTTGATTTCAGTAATGCTACCAGATGAACGTTAAAATTGAACCGTCTGTAGGAAGATAATCAAGGACTTGTACTATAGACTATCCTATATATATGAATACCTATAGTATAGAAGAACTACAATAGTATAAGTAAATTTACACTTGAAATCAATGCAGTTAATCGATTCAGAAGTTCTTGTTAATTCCTATAAAAGACAGAAAATGCATATTTCCACTATGTTTTCACGACAAGGCATATGAGTATATATCCTATAATACACACGTTTTGTTATAAATATCCTAACTATAAGGTAAATGTATAATAAAAGCTCCAATGATACAAAGCGGTGATAAAATCTATGCTACGAAACTGCCCGTGACCCAAAAGATATCTGCAAACAAAACAAACTTATTCGAGCCTAATTCGTATAATAGGGCGAAAAGCGAAGAAGACCAGTGAAGATTAAGGTCCAACCACAAGCAGTAACAGCTTTTTGTCAAGGCAAAAGTTTTACAAACTGTAAAACTGCGGAAGCTGCAATTGGTTGACCATATACAGGAAGATATTGGCAGGTAAAAGTGATAGATTAAAACGTGGTGAATCCACGGGGCACGAGTCGAATTTAATAAGAGAAGACAGTGGATTGTTGAGTGAATTTTCCAGCTGGAGGACGCGATTGATGGATGGAGGAAGGCGTTTCATACGTGGGAAGAAGGTCTTAAAAGGACTGTAGCTCCGCAATGATGAAATGAATTATCTAATAGACCGTTAATCCAATATCTGGATCTTAAACAAATATTTTTGATAGCATTTGTGAAAAGAGACTTGAGGTAAATTGAGGGAGCAAAGAAAGAGATAGGAACCGACGCCGAATAAGAAACAATCAAGAGCTAAAGAATGAAAAATAATAATTTTCGCAGGCAATTTCTGAAGAGTATGTAGAATAGAATTAATATTAAAATATATTAAATATTAAATTAGAATTAAAATTATTAAAAAATATTAAAATAGAATTAGTCTTCAGAGTCGATCTGGATAATCAATAACAGGATGACAAATGGTTAAAATATTTGATAACAGAGAAAGATGGAAGGAATCACTCCAGCAGCCGCCAGTTCCCAATAAATCGGCACAAATTGAATAATATGATCGTGAGGTTTGGATGATTTGTTGTAGCGGTCAAGGATTTCCATGATTTTTCACGCCATTATTGAGGTTGAATTATTATGGTAGCTAGGGCCGTAATACTTAGTTCTTAAACAGTTTAAAGTACATACTGCAGACGAAAAATTCAAACAGTTGCCTTAATTTTTCGTCTGCAAACGCAGAACGCGTTGAACGCAAAGTTTGCGTTCAATGATACACCATGGGAAAGAGAGATTTGAATGCTATTTCGACGAAAGTTGACAATTTTCGAGAAAGTTGGATGGATTATTCCATGTTGGTTCCGAACAGGCCACGCGCTATCACCCGATGAGAAACAGCAAGAAGAGCAACTAATTAAGACTATAAGAAATTTCGTCATGAATCTTAATATATGACATGAGTGCCCGATTGAATTGATACCATTTTTAATTATTTGTATCCTTTGTCAGACTAGTATAAAAGCTGAATGTTTAGACTAACCCACTCGACATACATCATACATGCGATGTAAGGAAATGCATCCTCCAAAGCTAAAAAAAACGTTTGACAAAAACGGTACATAACTGTTTAGTAGAAGATGCTTCGCTCCTTGGAATCGCTTTTATAATAAACATTCTGCTCGAATGGATTAACCAAATCAATCACGGATGAAGACACAAAAGTATTTGTTAAAAATGGGTACCAAATGGTAAAAATAAACACAAATTTTCGCGTTTGCATAATCCAGAACTTGAGCTTAAATTTTAAGTACTCCTAACTTATTTTGTTTATTGCAGTTTGTTCCCGAATGTAATTTAATGCAAGGCTATATTTAATTTACAATTCATTCAAAGAGTGCATCTGCTATTCATGTCTCTAATTCATCTTTCGAGCTAATTCGGACTAACAAACTCAAATTTCACGCTAATTTATATCGGATTTAATCTATAGTAGCAAGTTTATTTTTTTTACGGATTTCCGAGCGTTAGAAACAGCCTGAATTGAACTTAGTGCTTCTTTGCTTTATTATAATGCTTGCAAATTGATTCCCACGCTGTTTCCTAACGAATCAGTATAATAGATTACCTGGTCAAACGCTCATTGTGCATCCGACTGTAACCGGTCATACATTGTTAAATAATTGATTATTTAATTCTAAATGTTTGGAAATTTTAACGCAGAATATATTCAAATATGCAAGAATCGTAATATGGGGAGATTGCATGTTTAGTGGTGATTAGTTAATCACGTTTAGAATGATTGAAATGGTCGTTTATGTTTGATTTTAAGAACGCATTTTCCTATGCAACATAACTGGGGCTGGTGAATGAAAACACTTATGAAAATGAAATTTACTACAAGAATAATGACGAGAACTGAAACTATGCTTCATACTAGAATACTTTTACAATTGTTTTTCGGGAACTGGTTGAAAATTGTTATTCATGAAAGAGTTGTTCTCATAAAAAAAGGATTGGTTTTTGCAATTGCTTTGCATTATGAAATGAAATTAATTGATTAAAAGAAATCATTGATATCCAGGATAGGGGTGCATATGTCCTGTAGGACATATGATAGAGATTACAGGCAAAATTATATAGGGCCAGTCAAAATAGGTTTTTATACGGCTGACAAATGCATATTGCCATTGGGTGACATTGTTTTGTTGCGGTTATTTTTGCAGGAAACATTCCGATTTTCGACTCAATATCATCCGCTCACCTTCTGCGTCAGACCAAGGAGCAGTTCACTTGTGCGTCCCAAAGCATCCATGTTTTAAAAGAGGAAAATCAACAAGTTATCGACTGGAAGTGAAAGCTTGTCGTCAAGCCGCATTGAATTCCATGAACCGATTCCTGGCATGCCAGCGCAATTTAAGGCAAGTCTGAACAGTGGATGTAAATGTATCAAATCGAGTGTTCGCAAACAGTCACTGATGATGACCAGCTTGGAAACAATTTATCTAATGGATTTAAACATTCAATCAACAATTTATCGAAAACCGCATATCTTGTCGATGAATCGAAATGAAAATAACAATTTTTCAGTTAAAATGATTCTTGATTTTAATTATAATTTTCTTCATACAATAAGACGAAAAAATAAAAAATAAAACATAAAACTGAAAGATTGCACAAATAAAAACATGAATATCTATTATAATAATAATTAATTAATAAACCTAAGACTTTCCTTACTCAAAATAAATGTATATTTTCTTCTGTCCCTTTGTATTTTTTTTATATCAAATATCAGATTTCATTTCAGCTAGAACTTTTCGTAATAGTGCTAAATGTTTGCTTTTCAAATCAAAGAGCATGTAAAACAATGTGTAATAAAAGCATAGAATATGAATGATCATTTTTACTTGTTGTTGTTTCTGTACTCTTAAACTATTTACTCATTCAATCAATTTGTAATATCTAATAACATTATACATTAGTGTTTATATATCTACTATAACGTTCTTTTTGTATCGTTTAAATTAATATGCCTCTGTGAAACCTAATGGTGTAAACAAATAAAAAAAAACTTGAATGGTGAAACGAATTTCTTCCCTTTTTTGTGTTGTAATCTTATGTATGGAAAATTTAAAGTGAATAAAATTAACTAATGTTACGTTTTAAATACAAAATGACAAAGCCTTTAAATTAATTTTTTTGCGTAAATATCTCACGAGAAATGCGAATATTTTGATTTAGTGCGAAAATCTTGACCTTTGAACGATGGAATTTACTTTAATTGCAGAAATATTTATCAGTGTTTCTTATGAATTGGTTTCTACTGATTTGTCTTTTCAATGATTGATAAACAATTGGATTCATTTATAACTGGAAAGGCACTTGTAATGACGGAGCCCAGTTTAAATTGCAGTTAACGAGCTATAGAGTTTCTGAACAAAACACATTTTTATACAAAAATCAACAATAAAAACTAGTGAGCGTTCGGAAATTTTGAATTGCGTTCCAGAGATAGAATTTTGATTGTGGTTCTTATTGCAAGATTCAGCCAATACCACCTACCATAGTGTAGGACGAGGAAAAAAAAAATATTGCAAGATTCATAGTATCGATACGATTTTACGATCATACGGAAGTTGATTATCCTAAAGAAACTCAATAAAGTATGTGCTTGATTTCATTGTCTTTTTGATGATAATTATATCCAATGCATTTCGAAGCGTTTTCAGCTTATGTTGATACTTTTTTTTGTTTTGTTTAAAATTCCCGAAATCCAAAGCCAATACTACACCGCATCTTATTGGTAGCCAATTTTTTATATTCTTCTTTCAAAGAACATGTTTGTTTGCCTAAGGCTGTGATTCAACTCATATGTTAAACGTATTTGAAAAGTTGGTGTCAATGTAAACGAAGATGTATGACTTGGAGGGCTTAGTATGTGTTTAAAGTTTGTTCTTTCTTACAAGCATTATCGATAAAAAATACACTCCATTTTTTTTTGTGTAAATTTTAAATTCACATTATAACCATACACCAAATTTTTCCGTTTATTTGCAGTTCAGAATATTTAATATATTTCGTCATTTTGGTACAAAATAAACTAGCTTAGTAGTACATAGAACATAAAAATAAACAACAACGGCGTTACATTTACGTGTTATGCTTGTTAATTATTTTTTATCCATTCTGGTAAGATTTCTTTTGTTGATTATATTCATTTGATTTAAATTATTAAATAAAAAGAAAAACTATCAAGTATGAATATTTCTACCGATTTGAAATCGGTTCCACTCGCGTGGAAAATAGACAAAAAAAATTATTAGGCATTTCTTTTTCTTCCCTAAGCTATTCACAATTTATTAAATATTTCCTGAACTTATTCATTTTCTGCTTGTTTAAACAATTCCTATCTACTTATTATTTTATAAACTTGCACTACTAAATCCTATTTTACAAGGCTTATATTAGCATGTATCAGTTGTATTTTTTGTTTTAAATAGAAAGGTATTTTGCGATTTCCATTATTTTTTGTATTTTTCTTTTAATTGGTTACAACTAAAAATGTAGTAATAAGGGCTTATATCTTTAGAGCTTATTTATACTTGTATTTAATTTATTATATTAGTATTACTTTCACATACTTAGGTATATAAAAAGTTAATATTTTGTTTGATTATTTACTTTCTACTTATTACATTTAATTTTTAAATTTGGAATATGGAAGCCTTTTTGAAGGTTGTGATTTAAGCAGTCCCATCAATATTTTGATGGAGGTAAAAATTGAATTCTTTTAATGAATTTCTTTATTAGGATC
Source organism: Stratiomys singularior (assembly GCA_954870665.1). Taxonomy (NCBI): domain Eukaryota; kingdom Metazoa; phylum Arthropoda; class Insecta; order Diptera; family Stratiomyidae; genus Stratiomys; species Stratiomys singularior. Next base: position 156,204,938 of record OX940878.1, on the reverse strand, counting down.
ACTCGTAATATGTCGATTCTCTTAGAGAGTAAAGGGTAACTACGATTGAATCGAGTGATTTCAATTTAGTGCAAGGTACATCGTTTTCGTCAAAGGCATTGTGTCGATTAGCTTGAATAAAAAAGAAAGAGTTGTGATCGAGATAAATTGTCAGGATCAAAATATAAAATGAGTTTTATCATACAGAAAGTTTTATACGAATGGTATTTATCTCTGAATGTTTCAAAGGCACTTGAATTCAGTAGTAGAATTTATAACGATTAATTATGTTTCGTTGGGTCGCTTTATTAGTAATTTGTTTGATTTACGTCACAATCATGTTGTATTCCTTAATGAGAATGGGTTTATATGGAGATTTTTGTCTTGGGTGGAGTTGTACTAAGTCCTGCATTTGAAATAATTCAAGCGCAAAAATATCATCAATTGATCAATCGCAGTATCCCAGCCAGTCAAATCGAACAATTCATGATACTTATGTTATGCGGGGACTTCAAGCGAGAATGATATCTGAATTATTAATTTCAGTACTGAATTACTGAGGTGAATTCAAGGTTCCTGTGTATGACTTTAAAAATTGATTGAACTATCCTGCTAATCTGCTTGTTATACTCGATTACTGTTTTCCTCAATTGATGAGAGAAGAGAAAGGAAGAGGGCGAAAGAAGCAGTGAAAAAATCAAAATAAAAGGCACTTTAGAGAAACTCTTGTCTGTATCTGTTAAATGCTAAAGAGGAGTAAATTAGTAGAAGTTTTCACGTCAATCAAAATATCAGTGGGTCTGCTAAATAACAAACATAACATTCTTTTTTTTCTTATTTCATTCATTCATTCACATTACATAGAATCAAAATATTTGATTAAGAATAAACGAAACTCTTTTTCTTTTCTTTTTTTAATTCAGAAATTCTAATGCTGACAGGCAGTGCTTCATGCCAATTTGATACTCCCAAATGCACATGTTGTGTGCCAACCGTGTATTTTCCTTCAGCATTAGATCTTCTTTGACAAACAAAAACAAATAATATTATATATAATATATATAAAAACAATATATAATTTTCATAATATAAAAAATAAGAATTGTATTACAAAAGGAAAAAAAATATTTAACAGGAGTCATTGTTGATGAAAGTTATTAATATTAGTTTATTGCTTCAGCCGAAGCAGCGATACTAGCCGCTTGGGCTAGTGACGCTGACATGATTTGGTCGGATAATGAAGGCGTTAATGAGCCTACAACCATCTGATCAGACAGTGAGCCCGATTGTGGCGGTGTCGTGCCCGCTGACGCTAGCGATGATGAGGGATTTTCAATTTTATGTATAATCTTTACATGTGCCGTCATATTGTCTTTTCGCGTGAATTCTTTGAAACAGAACGGACATGGATACACTTTCACATTGCGCTTGTGTGACGTCACATAGTGCCGACAGAAGTTGCTTATGTGAGTGTAGACTCGCGAACATACTTTACATCGATACGTGTGATCGCCTTCTTTGGTACAAAAATCCCGAACTGATCCTTCCGAGTCATCGATTATATACTTGCCCGACCGATTGCTCGTTACCTGAGGTTCTACTTTAATACCGCTCTCAATTTTCAACATCGAATTCGATTTGCTTCCGCCCGTCAAAAAACCACTCCCAAACATATCAAATTCATTATTGTTGGTGGGATGAAATTGACTAATTCCTTTGAAATCATTACTGTTCTGTTGATCTTGACTGAGACCATTCTGTTTGAGTTTTGGACGTTTTGTAAGCTTTGGCATTGGTTTCGCTTTGATGATGGGCGTAAGTTTTGGAATAGAATCCATACCCCCCACTCCCGATGACGTATTCAATATTGTTAAAGATCCTGGCCCTGTTTTTCGCTGTCGCGGACCTTTCATTTGATTTGGAGTCGACGTGAGCCCTTGTTGGCTAAGAGCATCTTGTGAGGTTGTTGAATCAGCATTCGGATCATATTTGAACTCAACTGGTTCATCATATTCATCGAGCATTAATTGTGGTTCCATGTAGCCGGCATCCATTTGATCGTCATCTGAATCGGTATCGTTGGGATCAGGATCTGAAATAGAAGTAGTATAGGAAAAAATAAGAAATGTCCCTCTAACAAACTTCATTTTACATTGTGTGCTATTTAATGCGTTCATTTTTTGATTTGCGATGAATGAGATTTGATTTGTTTATGATAATATCGTTCAGAATCATGATTAATCCCTTACAGCAACAAAAGACAATACGCAATTACTACATTTGAAATAATAAATAAATGTCAACATTAAACCTTTATCCTTTTTATATCATATCAATTACTGAATTGTGTAATCTAAATGTTGGTCATTTGTGAACTCTCATCCATTCCAATAATCAGAAATAAATAATTACAATGATCAGTATGGTGAATAGAACATGATTAAAATGCCTATGAAAAGCCGAAATCAGGCTCAGCGGATATAAGGAATAAATTCTAATCACTGATTACCTATCTACAATAATCTCACGAGGAAAATCATATGCAATGAATCGACTGACTATCAGATTTGAATAAATGATTCAATACTCTCAATTTCATTTGTATAGAGAATTTAATATAGAGGCAGCAAGGAATGCCATTGACTAACGTCACATTACTGAATCAAATTTTTCCTTTAGGACATTCATTAACTATCATTTTACATTGACTATTGCGTTCAGACTTAAATCATGGAATTGTCCGAATAAACTAAATTCCTCTTAATTTAGTGTGAAAATATTGTTGCGCAATTATTAACTATTTATTTCAGACCTTCTATTTAGAATTTTTAGAAGAGCTTTTCATTTATTCTGAATGTAATTTATATTTTCTCAGTTGCAACTGAGAAACTAGTATCTGCTGGGTTCTTCAGTTGCTTTTTGGCTTAGTTTCCTTGTTCAGTGAGCACACCTGTGAGCACAAGGAAACTAAGGAATTTTGATGCAGGGCATTATTCGGTACTCACCTTGCAATTCCGTTGCAAGGAAAACATGATGGTTTTAAGAACACATTCCGTTTCACTTGAACCATTTTCAGTTCATTCTGCTGATGGCTTAGTTGCCGATTTAAGTAGATCTAAATACGTCCCCAAAACAATCAAGCAACGCCCGATAGAGGTTCGAAACGAAATAAATAAACAAAAACATAAATGTTTCAATTATGTGAAAAGACGAAATTTAGCTTCTTTTTAAAATTTCGCTTCTAAATGAATGGAATTGAACAGAAAGACCAATGCATCCTATAAAAAAGCTAACTAACGATGTAACTAAGAAGATTAAAGAAAGATCATTTTGGCAGGATTCAGTTCAAAACAAGCACCGATTTTCGCAATGATTACGATAATGTCAATGGGTAAAGTAAACAAATAGCAGCATGATATCAAGCGGATACAAATACCAGCCCCAAGGATAGCTGGCGATCGAACAACATCCGCATTAATATCCGCACTCCTTACAATTTCCTTCGCAATCAACTGAAGACAGCTTAACTGTTAACAAATAATTTGCACGAATTCATATCAACCTCTGACACTACCATTCGAATAAAATGGAAAATTTGTTATGCACACTGACGGTGAATGCTCCATTATATGAACATTAATATAAAGTTACCTTATAAGAAAAACACATTATAATCTTTCTGACGGACACCATACGCTAACTGACGCTACCTTCCGCTAACAATTTTCGAAAATAGATAATTCAAACCGTAAAAGGTGGACCTGAGATAAACCTCAAATAAACCTTCGTAAGTAGATTACAAATGCCGCCAAATGCAACATCATTTCAGGATATAAAATTGCATCGAAGGTAGCTTCAATGCACTAGAACAAATCGAGTTTTGTAGCCATAATTGTTTCACAAAAATTATGGATTATAAGGACCGCGGTTGGAGAGATGCGACTGTGCCTGTGTTTTCAGGAATCATTTGCGAAGCTGTACATATTTTTCAAATGAGGAATGGTATCGAAATGCAAGTGGCATTGCAAACAGGTTACAAGCTTTCAGTTTAAAATGCTAAAAATTCAAACGAACGACACATACAAGCCAGCGGAGAGGAGAAAAACGTTGATCAATTTATTCTGGACTCTCCGAACCTGTCCCACAAACGCTTCAAATAGTTTTGGGTGGAATCACAGAACACCTGCCGTCCACGAAACTGAAGCTCTCCATTGATTTCAGTATAGCCAATTTGCGAAAAATAAATAAAATGAAAAGGAACAAGGGTGACGGAACCCTTGGAACCTCCACGGGTTCATGGTTTGTCCAAGGGTTTTCAAAACTGTCATATGTTAAGACTAATCAATTGATATATTTCGATATAAGTTGAAATCCTGAGACATTTTACATCATGCTGCTGGTTGATTATTCAATCAAGACGAAAGTACTTTTCCAAATCATCGTAGATTTATGTGTATTTTAAATTATGATTTATGATATTAAATAGATATTTCATATCCCACAAATCAAAACAATGAACGCATGTATATACACATATTTTAAACCTATGTTAGTAATTAGTGAAATGAAATCAAAATAAAGGAAAAGCTATAGGGATTTAAAGCCATTTTGTTTTGTTTCACATATTTATGTCTGTGTTTTAAATTTTCAATTACATATTTTTTTCCATAAAACACATTTGTTAAAAAAATTTCTTATTACCGTAGAATAATTTTTCTCTCATTTTCAACACTTTTGTAAGTTTCTTTTTCAGTGCATATAAACATCTTAAAATTATTAAAAAAATACTCATATATTTGTTTGAGTTTGAAAAAAAAATCATAAAATATAAATATTTCACGTCGGCCAAAAATCCCTATGCTCATCACCCGAAATGTAAACAAAATAAACCAAATAACTAATAAAGTTCAAATCAATTGAAAAAAATCAAGGTAGGACAATAAAATGCGCAAGATCGTGTTAATATTTATATTTTAAGCTTTTTTTAAATGGACTATATTTTCTTTAATAATTTATTTCCAAATGTACTATTTAACATTATTTTATCCTGTATCCGTTAAATAGGTATTCATCAAATAAACATTCAACTTATTAAAAAAAACTCAATTCCATTATGAAAGAAATTATTAAAGAAAAGAAACCAAAAAACTATCTATTCCATAAAAAAATCAAAACGAGAGATAGAGATTGAATTTATGTAGTAGGTTCAACTCACCTGCCGACGGAAATTTATTTAATTTTTCTTTAATTTTTTTTTTTAATGCAAACCCGAAACGAAATACACGATTTTCACTTGACTTAACAGTTTTTCTTCATACATAACATAGAGAAAAACTACACGATATTACGATACGCGATTATACTTTTCTCAGAGTACTATTGAGAAACACAACCGAATATTTTAACATCAACCTTCACTACCTCTTAATATTGTACAGTGATTAAATGAAATCAGTTTTCATAAATATATTTCAGGAAATTTTAAATCCCTTTAGCTTTTCCGATATAGAAACATAAAATTATAAAAAAAAGGATGAGTATACAGACACATATATAATTTTCATGTATTTCAGTTTGAAAGTAAATGCTGTATTATAATCGTGCATATGCGAGTATTTAGCTTGCTATGATAAATAAATAAATGCAATCGATATTGGATCAAATATTTCTGCAGTGCTGATTTGTATTTTAGTGGTGTAGAATGTTATATTTATCTGAATTTTGTTGACAGGATTTCATATACGAATTTGAATAGTATATTGCATTTAGACAAATGTGTTCTCTGATTAAGTAGAAATATTAAACAAGCATTTGTGTACATTTTCTGTTTTATGATAAATATGTTGTAAATTTGCAAAAATAGTCAATAAAAAATGTAGATATAAAGAAAAAACTCCACTTACCGGACGTACTGTTGTCATTGTCTTTTCTACTTTCTTTTGATTGTGATTTGTTTAGATTTTCTGATGTATCCATTCGTTCCTGTAAAGTTGTTGTTTATTTTTGAGTAAAACAGTCAACATTTGATAGTATAAAGTGAAATTAGTGTTCAATTATTTTTCCCCGGGTGAAAGTTCAGTAAACTGGTTAAAAATTGAGTCTAATAATTATTCAAGGATTAAATGACGAAAAATCTTACTAAAAAAGATCTACACAGAGGATAGTTTCTTGCAACGAAAGTTTAGGAATTTTTTCATTTTTTAATGTGAACCTGAATCTATTTGAGTAATTCGGCTGGGGTTTATCAACATATTTTGAACTTGACAAAACTTAAACCCTCAAACGGTTCCAGGCTAGGCGCTCCGGTTGACAGGGGAGGTGTTTAGTCGATAGTCCAGTAGGTCCACTGGGAGTCCGACACTCAGGGCGTAAATAGCCTTCACCTCCCTACCCAAAAAAAAACCCTGTCGATTTATGCAATCGAGCCGTGAATTCAGATGAGTTTTTAATGTAGAATAGAACTGATCGAATTTAGTGCGGCCTGCATCTTCACACTATTTATTTAGTTCAAACTATTATTTCTATAAAAAAAAATAAATTAAATGTATTATCTGAGTGATAGTCTGAAGGAGTCTATTGTTGTAGCTATTTTACTTAAAAAAAAAATACAGAATATCTTTTCGAGAAATTCTGAATGAATCGAGAATATCTCGATTACAAAAATTCAATTTCTATACTAGGACAAAAAATATGAGTTTATCTGTCAATTTGTACTTTATTTTAAACTTTAAATTGACGACGATAAAATTGATAAATCATTACTACCAATAAGAATTTCAATAAATTTTTATAGAAAGGAATCGCGCTCTTCAAAGCTAGAAGATGTTACACAATATAATTTTCATTTCATTCCGTGAATATTAGAATGATTGATTTTTAATCGTTTGTAAAAACACAAGAGCTAATGGTAGAAAATGGTCTCATCGAGAGACATTAGCATTATATGAAATTCTGTGATTTTAATTCCATTAAATTTCATTAATAAATAACTCAATTATTATAACATAGATTGAGGGAATTGAAGATAATCCAAGAGAGCCTTTCGTACACCAAGAAAAATTGATGCGACAAAGTCAGGAGGTATTTCATTTGGTTAGTTCGTATAGAAATTTGAAACTACTTTGATTCAAAGATTTTCCGATGACATTTCTCAACATGGTTGTGAAAAAAGTGCCACCTACCTGATTTGAATCCTGCTCGTTATCATTATCGCCTGACTCTCTTTGATTATCGTCTGAGCCTTCATTTCCTGAATATCCTTCGGTACCCATTTTAACTTCAAGCATTTCCGGAGATCCCTGAAATTAACATAAAAACAAAATTAATATTTAAAAAAAACTAAAGGTCCGATCTAAACCATTCTGCTTTAAATCTATTTAAAAAAAAAATGAATGCAAAATCAACTTTCTAAATTACCTGAATTAAATTTTCACGATCATATTCATCGAAATCGTTGCCGGTGCCATTTGAACTGCCCGATAACTTTCTGGGACGCCCCCTCTTTCGTTTTGGCATAGACAGCGCTGATCCGAGCAAAGGACTGCTCATCATGGCTTGCTGGCTTTTACGTTGTTGTGCCAAATATGGTTGGATTCTATGTAATTGTGGTGGAGGTGGTGGTGTTGCAGGTCCCATAGGCTGTTAATGTGAAATTAACATTTAAATACCTTTTTTTGGAAAATATTTATATTGTGTTCTTTACCTTATCATCATTAACTTCAGTCAAACCTTTTATTCTTAAGGTTTCCGCTACACGAAGGAATGCAGTTAAACGTTCCTGATCAACAGAAACTTCACCTCGATACATAAAATCTAATAAACTTTTCATATCAGCGTATGGTACGTCTTTTAATATAACAATAGGATGTTTTTCCGGATGATTAACGAATAAGGCATTAAAATATGGACTACAGGCGGATAACACCATCTGAAATCAAAGATTAAAAATTTATTTATATTTTTATAAACATTCAATTCATTATACTTAATGCTGAGACAATCAGCCATGATTTTATATGATTTGAAACTTTAAATGAATGTTGACATTAAAAATGAGTACATATTTTAATAAATATTTGATTTGCAAAATAAATGCTATAGTAAAGTTTTGCTATATTCTTTTAATATTAAAAAATACATTTAGCTGTCGAATATTCAATTTTGTATGAGAATGAATAACTGGAATTTAAAAGCCAATACAAAATAAAACTTTATTTCCTTTTTCTCTCAGCAAACTTATTTATTCTATACTATTTATTTATATTCTATTATAATAGTTAGAATAAAGACGAAAAAATTAAAAAGGGTTTGATGCATGCTGTGCGGATTTTAATCAAAGATATCCATAACTGAAAGTTTATTATTGTGAAAAGGACTTTTTCAGTAACCTAAATGTTTGAAGTAAGTGGTTCTGAAGATGAAAAAAAGTTTGTGTTTGTCACAGGCCAATTTGTTTCCGTCTTGTGACTTAATCTGACCCTAATTTATCTGTGTGGAGGACGTGTTCCTACTGAAGAGTATTTAGTTTGTTCTGAATTTTTTTAAAAATATTTTTCACATTATTTGAACAAACGACCTAATTCAATATTATTTCCAGTCGGATAATCAATTCCGTTTTTTCTTGATTTGAATTAACTTGACTATGAAGGAGAGAATAAATGAAGATGTCCCAAGAAAGCCATCGTCAAACGCGTCCTCAATGCAATCAAGAAGGCAAGGCAAAATTTGGGAGTATTTTTTGCGCATTTGACAAAGGTTTCAATCATTCTATCTCGCCCAAGTTATTTTAATAAAAATTCATCCTAGATTAGATTATCATTCATCCAGTTTTCTTTAAAACTGATGTTTTGTTTGTTTGAAGACTGGAAGATTGAGAAAATTATGAGTATTTCCTGTTATGTTCATACTACAAATAAATTAGAATTATTTAAGTATAACCTGCAGAAATAATTGCATGTCTGTGTAAGTTTGGAGGTATAAAGAGTAATTGATCAAAAAGGGTTTTGTAATTTAGATACAAACTATTATTGACATGTCTCAATAAATAAGCATATCCATTATCTTTTGAAAGGTACTTCCTATAGATTATTGATAAAACCCAACTCCCAACAAGAAAGGATCCATATTTCTGTTTTTTCATCCCAATCTTTGATACATTGATTGGACTCTTAACGCTCTGTCAATATGTATGTGAAGCCATGAGAAACCAATTCTTTAAAGGTTTTTATCTTTGATATATTCGTGTTTAATGTGGAATTGCTTATACACTTATACGTTTTTGTTTCGTTTAAGGTATATCTTTTTCGATAGAATCAAACGACACATTGGATAAGACATCATGATCCATTTAACGTTCATCTCAACTTTCGCTGATCAATTAGAAAACAAAGGCATACGTAACTTCGAGTTAAGTCAAATGCTTATGACAAGTGAATTTTTCCTTGATTTTTGCAAACCGTGAAGATTAACTGCCACACTTTATCTTAATGCGATGATGTTGCACACACATTGAAACCAATATGCATCAATATGCAATACGTGTGGATATAAACAAGGCTTACATACATATACTTACTAACTACTAATTTTTTGTTTTTCAGCACAATTTTTTTGTTTTGAGATAAGTTTTTGTCAAACTAATGAATTTTAAAAGACACATCTATATAAACACAAATCCACCCACAATTGGATGAGTAATCTTTAGGGGAGGATGTGAGCATTGTTGGTCATTAGTCCTGATAAGCAGGCAAGTAAGCGATACAGAGTTGATTCTTACACAGGAGTCGTTAGTGAAATGATTCATATGTTGGACTTATGTGCATATTTTCACTGATATTATGCTAAGAGGATTTGTTTTGTTAACTCTGCATGGGATGTGTCATTCTTAAAATCATTTGACTTTTTCTTTGAAAAAATATATTTGAATACCAACGATCAATATGTTACCATTGAAGCAAAATAAAATTGACAAGGATATGCGCGCGTGACTAATTTATCAGATGCAAAATTGCATTCAAATGCAAAAGACGAGTGTAGAATTGTTTATGAAATGAACAATTTCAAGCCATTTGCCTGTATTTGCAACAAATAATAATTTACACTTAATTCTTTGGATGCTACGTTATGGCATTGTTATTTGAAACATTTTGTCTGCGACAAATGTTCACGTAGGCCATATTTCATCAGCTTTGGTATCAAACTTCTTTCCATGTTAAAATGTCAAAAAAAAACCAAATTCAATTTTTTGGAAGGTCAAACTTAATGTTTTCACATAGGCCCCGCTGAATTTTGTCCTTGGTTACTCACAAGCCCAATTCATTGTGGATTATGGAAATGGGATAATGCAAAGGTAATAGTACTAATATTAAATGATCAAATAATGAAATTTGGTGAAAACATTTAATTTGCTTGATAAGCCGAGTGAAACAAAATGTTTATTTTACTACAGCAGAAACAAAATTTCATAATATCAAAAGTACTGATTCAGCGATTGCATGTTATTTTTCTTTATTTATTTTACTTTTCTTCCAAACCCTATTCTCGCACTGTTCTTTCGTAATTATATAACAAAAAAACTTATTACAGCACAACAAATTGTATTTCGCTGAGGTGGTTTCCATATTTTTTTGCAACAACGCTTTTTGTATGCATTCTTTTGAGCCGTTTTGTTTTGGTTTTTGTGAAGTTTGTTGTGCTTTGAATGGTTTGCTGGTATGGTCATAATATTGAAATTAAAAGCAAGAGACGGTCGGTAACTACGGCCATTGATGATATAGCATTTACCACTTACTACACTTGCGATTTTTAAGGGTACATTTAGCGACGATGTTGAATAATAATCACCTGTATGTTTTGAAATAAACCACGTTCATTTTTATGTCGTTAATATACTCGCATTAATTTAGTAACACTTTATGCTTCGATCAGCAAAACGAATAAGTTGTAAGGAACGAGTGACAATGTTTATTATTTTTTTTATTTTACTACGGAAAGTTCTTTGCCTTGAATAAAATTCTAGAAAGTATTTATAATGAAATATTCATTATAAATGGAGCGACAGCGCGGCATGTGATGATGAAAAATTATTAAACTTTTATACAACAGTCCGTAAAGTGCATGTTCGCCTTCAAATTACCATCTCCGATGTCCTTCTGATCATCTCGATGGGTGAATACTATGTATGCTGTGAGAAAGGTTAACCGTCTAGCTGATTTGACATACTATTCATATGCCTAAGAATGATGGTGATGATCTTTTTGCAGAATTGAGGCAATTTTATTTTTAGGTTAGGTTGTATTATTGCCACTGTTTTATTGTGTGTTCATCGCAATGCATCGTATATAGCTCAGGGTGCAGTTCTTGATGGTGAACTAAAATTTCATCTCCGGTAACAATCCCTGACATTAACATTTTCGTTTCATAACTACTAATGAAACATGGATTTACCACAGCCAAATGGGAACGAAGTAACCAGCGTAAATTATAGTAAATTTTCCGATGCGAATCTACGCGAACCAATGCTAGGGTAACTTTGTTGGTCAAAAAATCCTCGTATATCGTGACATGCACGTCTTACAAAATTCTAGATGCAAATTTTGTGAGAAACCACCAGTTTCGCTAACTTTGGCATTTATACGTTTGTTTTTGGTTCTCGAGTTTGAAAAATGGCTCGGTTGGAGTAAAATTAGATGCAGCAATGAGGTCCTTAGTAAATATTGGAGAGTTTGATCCTTATTTTAAAGGGGATTCAAAAGATAGTAACTCACTGGAACGAGTAAGGCAAGTCGACAAGGTATTGTAAGGGAGAGAAAACTAATTCTCCTCGCTAACGTCAGCTACTTATTGTAATGTTGTACTAGAGTTGTTTTAAACTTAATAATTGAATCAAAATGCAGAGGATAGCAATGTTGTCAATTAAACCACTTTCACATTTTCGAATGCGAAATAATTGCGCACCTTTATAAAAGATGTCTTCCGAGTGTGGAAGCTATTTTGTAATTGAAGACGCTGTTATATTAAGTAGTTTTTTCGCAGTCTCTTCGCACAATGTTAAATTATTTTGAAGTCAACTAGCTGGTTACAAAATTTATAACAAACGCTCGATACTTAATTTGGATATTGCTTGTTGGATTAAAATTAGGATTGTAATTAAAAATTCTATTCCGCGCAATTTAAACCTATTTTTTGTGTGCCAACAATCAAAAAATCATCTTTTCGAATGATGGAAAATATGAACATAAATAAAATATTACTTCGTCTTATCCTCCTTTTCTCCATTTCGAAACTTACCTTATGTGCTTTTAAATACTGTCCTTCAACGGCCAACGTCACGTCCGTAAACGTTTCGGCATGTAATAGTTGATCGAATACCGATAGTAAATTACTTTGATGATTATTCCAACGCAGACAAAATCGCTGCGTCATCTTTTGCGGTGGATTTTTAATCGATTGCATCTTGAGAATCGTTATTTTGACGGTTTTTTTTAATACGAGTTACCCGTTACTTTTTAAATGTATCTTTTTTTTTAGAGTTTTTCTTCCAAGCGCGTTGTTTTCGCGATTTCAGAAAAATAAAAAATATTTTCAAAAATTTAAAAAATTTGTAAATAATTGCTGTTCAATTCCGAATGAAAGGAAGGGTCTACGAAAAAGTATCTTCCAAATTGTTGAATTTGAATGAAGCAATCAGATTGGGTTTTATTTCACACATTTAGAAATAAGTGTTTTGTAAAAGATATCAATTTCTGTATTCAGCGAAGTTCAGTTTGTCTGAAAGAAAAGAGAAAATAAAGTTCAATTAGTATACACGTCGGTTAATTTTTGTTTTAATTTAAAAATCATTTTCTTAAAATATATATTTTTTATACATATGGACTGAAAACACCGTATACGCTACTTTGATGAGACATGGTATTGAAAATAGAGCGAAACAGCGAAAGATTTCAATCAACAATCCAACAGGTGCCTACGAGAGAAGCAACCACTCATGTAAAGCTCCGTTTACACTAGCGCAGCGAGAGCTTTCAATTAAAATTTTCTATTGCCTGTTTGGTTGCGACCCATGCATGCAAGTACATACGCGTACATTGAAATTATTCATACAATGGACAGTTTAATCACATATTTAGATGGCGCATAACAGTGATGTGAGTTAGTTTACTACACACACTCGAATATTCAATGATGGGAATGTAAACATGAGAAAATTCATATGAATTTCATTCAGCATACTACGATTGAATTCACACATGCTTGCCTGTAACACATATGAGAATGAATCGCAACAGTGCGTGTATGTAGTCAATTAGTACGTGCTATAGGCTGCAACACATATGAGCAACTTGGTATCTACCCAACTTGGTGGTACTTTTTCAATAGAGAACCGCTAATGTACAATATATCCATTAATTTTCATTTTAGACTAAACTAGAGAAAAGCTCCATAGAGATTCATGCATTGTGGGCATAATAATTCATAGTGCAAGAATGTTAGTAGTGAAGGCTACGATTGCAAAAGCGTTACAAATGTTACTTTGTCGGTAGCGTCGTGTTTGAAGGCAATCCAGTTTCTGTCTTTGAGGTTTTTCTATAAAGGCAATCTAACACAAAATAAAATAAACAACACGACATTAACAATTTGAAGGGCTAAAACAGCATATGTGATAAATATAATGTGGAATTATGTAAGATGATTATTCCTTGGAGGTGAAACAAAAACTTACAACTAATAAAAGAAGAAGAAGAAGACGAAACAGAAGGAAAATAGAAAAAAAAACATGTTTATTGTAGGAAGCTAGAAATGAAGGAAGATTATTATTCTGAAAATTGTTTATTGGTGCTTTAGGATGGAAAAATGACATTGCCATGATAATGATGGGCTTGTGAAGGCTGAATTTTTCATAAGTTTGTCAAAAACTACAAGATAAGTAGTTGGAAGTAGTAATCTTTTTTTCAGTGAGATGCGCATAGTTTTAGGGAATCGCACTCTCAACGTAATAGCATATTAGTGGATTGACTCTAATGCACTATTAAAATGGCACATTCGCTATGACTAGCAACGTGGGATGCAAACTTACAGCCCAATCATCGCACCTACAAGACTATTGAATAGACAGGGTCACCGCAATCCAAGGTGAATGCATAGATGAAATAAACTGACAGTACCTGTCGACTTTTAATTATTTTTCGTGGCTTGAAGAGGATAATCGACAGATTTTTGTAGGAAGTGATTTCCGATTGATTAATTTTTTTGCGATTATTTTCTACTTATTGATATTGAGTTCTGCTATTTCGCAGCCTCGAAAATTTTAATTGAGTCTTGCCTACATATCAACTGCGAAATTTCAGTCTTCAGTGGCTTAAGGATTGGTGGTATGAGTTATAAAGTAGTGAATGGTACGACCAACTTTCTTAGTACATACACAAAACCTTTATCCCGACAAGTTGATAAAATCTGCAAGATTGCTTTGATTTCGAGCTTCTGATACGGAGAAAATTGGATAGAATGTGATTAGAAAATATTGGCCTTTAATTCCCTGAACAGGGTTGTTTTAACAAGAATCAATGTTATACGATGAAGTTGCTGTCATTTCAACCTAGGATAATGTAAACCTTAGAAAATTTCAACTAAATAATCTTTATATCATATAAATTCACCGTTACACCAGCTTTTCGATAATATTTACTCAGAAGAAATGCATCACGATTTTCGTATAACATGTGCGCAGTTGTTCAATAAGTTTGTAAGTGTGTTTTGTGCCTGTTCTTCAACGACAAAGCCAAGAGGGTTTCATAAGTTTTTATCGATAAATGGTAAAGTTAATGTGCCTTAAGATAGATAAAATAAAGAACGAGCTGGAAATGGTTAGGAAAAAGTTCTTTATCAAAAATCAGATATATTAAAAAAAAGGATATAGAAAATAAATACAAAGTTGTGATCCCTTACCATATAGTAAAGTGGATAAGTGCGAAAATCATAGCATTGCACTACAGATTTATAAAGAAGGAAAAAAGCGAAAAATTCACAAATGATACTGCAAGTGGTCCCAGTAAACACTTGTAAGAAAAAATTACCAGAAAATGGAACAGACATTGTAGCCCACATAGGTTAAAGCAAAAAAAAAAACGCCATACTTCTATTTCTGTTTCCGTTTAAGGAGAAAATCTCAGCTAATTGAATCAAATTAAAGTGAGTTCTAGCTACATTATTAGTTCAGGTTTGAATATTTCCGGGAACAAGGGAATATGACTTTTAGATTATAGATGATTGGACTGAAATTAAAAGCGTACGGACAGCAAAGAAAATCTTAAACTTATGAAAACAGAAAATGTACATTTCAACATTTCAATTCAAAAAAATGAAAAATTTCGAAACTATTTCGTTTGCAACAATAGAAATGTTGACACCTCTAATGAACAGGATCGCGAAGAGTCATATGTTTTATTAAACGCTGCAATTCTGCCGGATCAGGATTGTTCTGGAAACACTCAGTGGTAAAAAAAAGCTCGCTCACTTGAGCGCTCCGTAAATCTTGTCAACAAGAATTTTTCTGTATACCAGATGGAAAGTGTAATACCGCAAAAATAAATGACATATTCTAAAAATAAATGATTAATGTTTGTTATAGGCGCTGGAAGTTTGCATCCTTGCAAATGCAACTCTCGAATTTTTTCAGTTTTGGATTTTTTTTTTTGGAAAGTTGAACTGAAATTACGGTTATTTTTTATCTCCTCAATTGAAAAATATTTGTATTATTCTCGGTTTTTCATTTCATTCCAATCATCGAAAAAGTCCAAAAGGTGGAAAAAATTCGGTCCTTAAAGTGAAACAACGGTCCCGAACTTTAACACTATTTCGATGATGCGACTGAAATGAAAAACTATAAGAGTAATGATAAATCAAAATGAACAAAAATTTCAGTCCAACTATCCAAATTCTTTTCAAAAAGGGGAAAAATTAGACACCGTTACAAGTTTCAGATACCACAAAATTCAGACACCTACGTTGTATGGCATATATAGGATTAAGGAATCCAACGCTCCCCGTCAAATGTTCCGATACGTATATTTTCTTAGTTATTAAAGTTATTAGACCCGAACTATGCACTTTTTTCTTCATTGCAAACCTAGTCCACGAACATAAAAAAATATTTGATCCAATGAATTTCGACTTAGAAGTGCGCCAGCATAACATTTTTGGGAGCATGACAACCATAAGGCAGATTCTTTTTTAAAGTTACACCCAGCGACTGGCTCTGGAGCCCAAAGTAACATTTCACACGAATTTGCTGACACAATTCGAAGCAACAGCTAGCCATTGCTGGAAACTCCGAAATTTCAAATCCAACCGAATGCGTTCACGAAAGATGATAACACTCTTACCATCTATTTGGAAAAACTTCCTCCCCCTTCATAGTTAAGTTTTAGTTTGAAGGTTTTCAACAAATCATTTCTACGTGAAAATGAAAAGCGGATATAGTTGCGGTCCAGTTTTCCTGCTAGCCAACAATATTTAATAGACAACTTTATCTATGAAAAGAATGCATCGATATACAGACATGGTAATGAAATATTTTTTCTTTATATTTTTATCGGGTTCCATTTCACTTTACCGATTTTCAATTAAAACTTCTAAGATTGTGCAAACAATTCGTGATTATATGATGGTTTCAAGTATATCTTGCTACAAATATTATCATCGAATCAAAATTTTTCTTTGATAAGGTCATTGAACAACTCATATTTTGCTTATTCACTGTGTAACTATTCTTACTGCGGACTAAGTAGAGAAGAGATTACAACAATTTACGAAAACGTAAATAGGAACGAATACTTACTCTTTAGTAAGTATTTTTATTTGAACAGAAATGGGCTCAGTATTTGTTAGTATTTAGTATCAGTTTTTATTATTATAATGTTGCATTTGTTTCTGATCAATTTTTAAAAAGATTTTTGTCATCTCTTGTAGGCATGGGCTACAGAGCAAAGAAACAGATTTCAGGAGCGAAAAACTTATAATTTGATGGAAATTGATAGAATTTTGAACATTCGTAGGTTAAAAATATAACCAAAATACTCTTGAAATGGAATAACAAGAAAAAATTTGTCCATTTTTTCATTAAAATGGGTTCTATTTTTAGGAAAACAACTATGTCCTTGCTTTAGAGTTCTTTTGCATTCAAAATATTTTCATCTAATAATATACAAAAAAAAAATGGTTTTGGTTGTCATATATGCGATAGTATCTCTGATTTTGCGAATTATGACTAATACTATTGAAAATGTTGATTGACTGATTACTCCGACTGATAGCTTTACCCCGTTTTTATGAGATTTTTTTAAACCTTGTTTTGGATATTACCACAAAAATGAAGTTTGAAGTTTGCATTGTTGCGACGGCAACAGTCTCTGATATTTTCGCTTTTTGACATTTTCAAACGAATTACTGAAATGAAAAACTAGTAAAGTTCCAGGGGAGTCAAAATTACGAAAAGAAATCCTAAACTGAAAAAGGGTATGTATGTCTTTAGTACGAGAAACTCACAATATTTTGAGAAATCTAATTTCTAAAAAATATGAAAAAAAAAAAATATATAGCATAAGGTAGTAAAAAATTACTTTAAAGCAAACTTTTTAAATGGTTATTTGAATTTTTTTCGTGACTGTTTAGTAAAATTTAATAAGGAAGACATTCAAAATTCAGCGTAAAAAAATTAAAATAAAATTGCTTTGCCAGCTGTACAGACAACATTGATTGGTCTTCATAGTGATAGTCATTATCAGTGTTCTTCGGAGTCCAATACTGGATACGGTACGTTGATCTTAAGCTCCTTGCTTCTCTTTACTTTTCATAGTTGATCCTCCGATAACCCCACGCTATGGAAGGAGTATCATCTGGTACCGTGCTCACCAAGTGTTTCACGCAATACATGAGAATACCAAAACCATTTTAGGTGCTTAAGAGTCAGGCTCGGACGGTCTTAAAGATAGTACTCCGAGCTTCTCAGCTCAGTCTGACAAAATGCAAATTAGGCATCTGTTCTGCCAACGGACGACTAGTTGTTAGAGCATTGGATGAGCAAGATTTTGTTTCAGGAAACTTTGAGAAACACATTTTTTAAAAATGGCATGTTTTGAAGTTTACAGGGTAGGGATATAACGAAAGGTTGCTTATTTCTTAAGTCAATTAACACCAGGAAGGGATGAATTTTGTTCATTATTTATCGAATATATGTGAATGATTACAAATTATTGTCTATTTAGTAATTAAGTCAATCGAAAAAGCAATGATTTCTTCAAGCTTTCTTCATATAATCATAATTGCAAAGGGCGGAAACCTTCAGACTATTATTTTGGGTATAATACTCTTTTGTTTGCTCAATGTCGGGATTCTAAGAAAAACATATGAAAGCTGGGAGAACTCCTTAAAGAATATTTAAAAATAAATTTGGATGTATGACAGACACAAAGTTGGATTCTTTTGATTAGAAGGCAAATATTGTTCCTAAATTTTCCCTAAGTGAAAATTGTAACATGATCATATCTGCTATCGATCGAAAAGTTCTATCAATGGATAGAGAGTAGTCCAGCAGAGCGGTGTCATACGATTGCGAGAATACTTTTCCAACAGTAAGGATCAATATAATAAGGAAATAATTACAATTGTCAGTTGACAGAAAACTTCAATAAACCACATCAATAGTGCGCCTTTTAAATTTTAAAGATCATTTAAATAATCTTAAGATCCACAGTTAAATGCAATAAATTGTTGACTGCTTCATGCGCATACTCTGTAGACCGATGTTTAGTAGTAGGTTTTTGGATTTTCCAACGTCACCTATGATCTTTCCAGTTTTTTTTGTTTTGAAATAACAAATGATTGTAGATGTTCATTTATTGTCGCCGTTTTCAGCGAAGTGAAACCACAACCTGAAGCTATAACAATACCCCACAGAAGAAAATAAAACTACAGATTTACAGTCATTCAACCGTAGCAATTTCATCTATTGCAAGGGTGAAATAGTGAAGCTATGTGTATAGTTAGTGCACCATCATTAAGCATCATTCAAACAAATTGAAGAAAATTATGTTTGACTCTCAAAAGAGAAAAGGATAAAAAAAAATAGGTGACGCCAAAAATACAAAATTCTAACCGCGAAAAAACGGAATGAATTGAAAAACAAAAAACAGACGCTATAATATTAAAAGCTTTTCTAGATAAAAGTCCAATAATGATTATGTACAAGTGGAAATGAAAACTATATATCTGCAATGATAGTGTACCTAGCAATTATTGTATATGTTTTCTGATACATTCACGACATATTCGACACGATCGCCAATACTTGTAGTATTCTACAGTTATATTGTGTGAATTTGCGGCAGCTTTCCGTAAAAGCTATCTTTCTATTTTTCTAAGTCAATTTAATTGCTACCATTTTGTTGGTGGCTCATGGAGAAAATAAAAATGTTAGTAGTGGGGACGATTTTTTTTTTATTTTATTTGGATTTGCCATAGAAAGTTTTTCAATCGTAACAGAAACGTAAAGAAAAGTAATAGTTATTTAGATCGAGGGAAGAAGGTGCGGAGTTTCTTATTATGTAGACGATATTGTTTCCGCCAAATCGGTCGCAAGTTTATAAAGTTATATAATTATATTTATTAAAAATCATATGTATTATTTACAGTCAGGGACAAAAGTCTCCATACACCCTCAAAATTTCATAAATTTACTAGAAAATAAAAATATATATAAAATATTTGTATGCAGCTTCACTACAAATGTATTTTTGTCAACAATAAGTTAAAAAAAAAACCAAAATTTCTTAAGTTACAAGGGTAAAAATAACAAAATGAACCAAATTTTGTTGGGACAACAGTGTTCATACATTCATCATATAGTGTACTCTGGTCTTCATAGCATTGCTTAGCTGTTGTTTTTCTTGGAAGAACCGTTGCATTTCCCATGAAATGCGTTAGTACGATCTAATGACTAGTTTGTTTCAATAATCTGTGAGCATAGAAAGTGAAAAATGAGCAAGCATAATGAAGTAAGTGTTGAAATAAAAAATTTGATTATTGCTGAGCATAGATATGGAAAATCATACCGCGCAATTGGAGCTTTACTTAATTTATCCCATGGCACTGTCCAATATATTTTTCAAAACCAAAAAAACACAGGATCAGTGGAAAATAAGCCAAGAAATGGACGACCAAAGAAACTTTCCAGGCAGGATATCAGCATGATCTTAAAAGAGGTGGACAAAAACCCAAGGGTAACCGGTCGGCAACTGACGGAACATGTCGCTGATACGTCGAATAAGTGTGTTCACCCTAAAACCATCCGAAGAATGATACGTTCCGATGGATATGCAAGTAGAGTTCTATATATCTGTCTGTATCTATATCTATATAAATATCTGAAAAGAATAGGCAGCTTCGACTTGAATTTGCAAAGCGATATTTAGCAAAGGATTTAGAGTTCTGGAAAACTGTCTTATTTACTGATGAAAGCAAGTTCAACTTGTTCGGTAATGATGGCAAAGGAAGAATCTGGCGAAAAAAGGGAACAGCATTGCAACTGAAGAATTTGATACCAACAGTAAAACACGGCGGTGGCAATGTGATGGTGTGGAGTGAAATTGCAGCTGGTGGGGTTGGCCGATTGGTCTTTATAGATGGTATTATGGACCAATACTATTATAAAAGACTGTTAGAAGAAAACTTGCAACCTTCTGTGGACAATTTGGGTCTTGGCCAGCATTGGATATTCCAACGGGACAACAATCTTAAACATACTGCACGCTTTGTAAAGAACTGGTTGCTTTATTATGCACCAAGGCAGCTGTATTCTCCTACTCAATCGCCAGATTTGAACCCCATTGAACATATTTGGGAACTTATGAAAAGAAAAATCTCGAAAATTCACACCAGGAGCAAGGAATCACTCAAAACTGTGCTTCAACAAGCCTGGGTAGAAATAACTCCGGAAGTAACTAAAAATTTGGTGGAATCAATACCAAGACGGTTGCAGGCTGTCATTGATTCAAACGGTGGCCCAAAAAAATATTGATATATAAAATTATATAAATAATGTGGAATTTTCAGTTAAATTACTTAATGCATGAACACTTTTGCCCCTACTGAATTTGGTTTTTTTTGTGTTCTTACAGTTATAAGTTGATTAATGTAATTTTAAAAAAAATTTCTGTTAATAAAGGTACATTTGCAGGAATGATGCATATAAAATTCTCATATAGATGTGCATTTTCTACGAAATTTATGAAATTTTGAAGGTGTATGGAGAGTTTTGTCCCCAACTGTATATATACACTAACAGATTTCCATGAATGACCCATGATGTCTATGGACGAAATCCCTGATTAATCACAATTGGTTACTTAATTGCCACCTTCATTTTGACACCCACACCCCTTTCATGTTTCAGACTAAAGTGAGTAAGTCATTGATTATGAATTCAAAGACTTTTGCAACATTCTTGAGCTGCTTTCATAATACTACGTACTAGCCGCAGCCACTATCCTAAACAAAAAAAAAAAAAACAAATATCGTATTCATCACATACGACGTCGCATGCTTCATCTGATACTCATTTGAATATTTATTTCATGATAATCTCATTGACAACAAAAAATTTTACGCCCCTAAACGCATTAGAAATTTTATTTCGTTTATTGTTTTTATTTCCTCTTTGATTTTACTACGCTTGTATAATGTAAATGAAAACCGAATTACAACTATGACATCCGCACATTTTATTTTTGCTCAGTGGTTGAAGTCACATTAGAGGAATATCCTGCATAAATAATTATGAGCATTTCTGAAACGTAGTTTTATGCTGCCAAGCTAATCAGGACGTTTCAAGTGTTGTAGATTTTGTAGATAAGGATTTCCTCGTACGTACCGTAGTTGTAAAATTAAAGATTAAACCACAGTAATCTCACACATGAGTTATGTTTCGAAGATTATTCGAAATAACCAAGCAAGATTGTTTCCACCCATTGAAAAATGATTGATTCATGGAAAAATACGTCTGGAAATTAAGATTACCTGAAGATGAGCGTAGAAAATATTAAAACCTCTTTCATACTTCAAACTTAAAATTAATTGTTATCTTCATCAATGGCGTCACAGGCCAAATCACAGAGAGTCTTGACAGAACAAGTACTACTTCCCCCATTGCGCATTATATTTTTTCGGTGTGGAGAGATCCTGCAGTACTGAGAAACGTTCCTTCATTTTATCATCTGGTGGAGTGCGGCTGCTTTGCCTAGTAATTTCGGTTTACCAAAGTTACCACATTACAAAGACATAATAGGAATATGGGCAATCGCAAATTGGTACAAGTTAAGTAGAAATGCAATTTGATGATCATTTCAATGAAATAACAGTAGCAGCAAATCTAAATGATAAACTAAGCTTAAAAATTATTAACATATGGTTCAATCTCATGAATGCGAGGGTTGCGGCCAAATTTGGGACAGTTCAAAACGCATGAAGGACCTTTTATAGGTTCCTAAAGTGTGGATCGTTGCAAACGCAATGGTCTTATTTTTTTCCACTTTTTAACTTTTTTCCACTTAACGTTTTCGGTTTTCATTTCAGTTTAATCATCTACTTAAAACAAATAGTGAAAAAATTATCAGTATTGCGTTTGCAACGATGAAAACTTCAACCTCTACTGGTCGTTGAATTTATTTAATATCCGATTTTCGCTAAATTAAGCGTTCCAGATAATAATTAGCTTAAATCAAGTCATCTTTTTAGTTTATATTACTCTTTAGATCGTTCGAGAACATGTCAGAGATATGTTGACTTATCCGAGCTAAATAATTCAATGAGCAAAATGAAATAAGCATAGAGGACTTTCTCACGCGACTTGAATATGAGTTGGTGCCAAAATACTTGGGTTCCGATTCAGATATTTGACAATATACATTCAATAAGGAAAGTAACCCCAAAGAACTCCTCGTGGACTGGAAGAAACATTCGGCGCGGTTTTAATTTTCAAGTTCCTTTAGGACTAATTTCTCGCAAGTCTCGTAGCTATGATTTTGGGTATAAAAAATCATTTTTCATAACTCATGGAAATCATGATTTTAAATGATCTTAACATATTCTTTCCGGGAAACGACTAAACTCGTCATATCCCTGTTTGTACTAAAACTCGAGAGACGAATTTACTCGTTTTGTTTTGTGGGGCCCGTTAAACTTGTAAGCAAGGGCTCTAAAGTGATAATCTTTTATCGTAACCTATTGTCTGCGGAACACGAAAAGTCTAATTTTAGCGAGAAAAGTCAAATTTTATGCGAAAATGTCAAAACAGCCGCGCTCTACCTCGCGATTTAGCGGGAAAATACCCGTCTACATAGTGTTAAATGGAATGACAAAGGAACTGTTATTGCGCCACAACTCTCCTCTATATTTCAACGTGCCATCAATATTAATGATTATTTATGTGGCCCATTAAAAAACATCAGTTGTTACAGAAAATTTTCAAAAAATGTTTAATGAAATCTTTATCCTTTAGGGTTGGACGATTGAGGATTGAAAGAAAATACAGAGAAGTGCCAAAGAATTTCGCACAAAGGTAAGTGTGTGGAGTCAAGATCTAAAAAAGGATTGGAAAGATCTCAAGAAAATGACTGGTGAGAGTAGAACAGAAGACGTTCTACATAAATCCTGTGTAAGATTCATCATCTATGCTGGAGTGAAAACGCGAAAATCACGACTTGGGAAGCTCTTGAATTCTAGAAGCATTGATTAGAAGGCCAAAATTATCTTCCACAAGGCTCTGAGTAGATAAATCAGCATTTTTATAACTAGAGTTCTAGTATGATGGAAAAATTATGAGCTTTCGAAATGAAATGCCATTGTTCCAGTAATTAACAGTAAAGAAAACTTAAAAAAGAACGGAAATATTGGAACCGGAGACTTTGTTGAGCTATGATGAGTAAATTGAGACTGTCTTATCATTAACAATGTGTGACTAAATCAGTGTGTTTTTGATAGATTTTAATAGGACAGCCAATGAAAAGATAGAATTCTCCCCCAATTCGAGCTCGAAAGTAAAAAAAAAATTGCGATGAAGGCCCTTCATCGCAAGGTTTGGTTTCTTTGATAAGTTTTGAATACTCCTGTTGTTGAAAATTTTATTTATTGTATTATGAATAGGTTGAATTACTTTTAAAGAAAGTATTTTTGACTTTGACTTTAATGAAAGACTCCATGTTGAGTAATGAAAGTATTAAACGAAGGACCCTTAATTTGCGAGTGAAAGCAAGCTTTAAACTTTAGGATTGAAAACTATAAGCAAAGTAAACGAAATGCCTTATGCAATAATTCTGCAATGATGGATGTAAAGATACATAGATTGCGGTCCTGATGGAAAAATGTCGTTTTTCAAAATGATCGAAGATCGAAGTAATGGATTTAAAATAGGCCGAAAGTGTGGAACTCAATCATTCTCAGAAACTAGTGAGTTATTTTCGAACCGCAACTTCTATAATGTTCGAAATTTGTAAATTTTGTTTAAAATGTTTTGATCCTAGGTATCTCAAGCTAGCGCTTACTCTGTTTGTTGTAGATTATGATTAGGGTTATGTTATAGCGCAATTGGGTTCTAGTGGCTTTAGTATCAGCTTTCCTGAAAAATTTCATATTTTCTGTTGGTCTTGCTGTTTCCTATGGAATTGAGTTTATTTGAGTCAAATTATCTGAGAAAGAGGTCTTGATGGATCAAAAGTGAACTTTAGGTTAGCGACTTTCTATTTCTCGCTTTTCAGACGCTCTCTAATGACTTGTGAATAAGATTCTAGAATTGTCGGATCTGCAGAGTGCTGTGTTATTGCACTTTGCGCATAGTGCAAGTTTCGGTCCAGCAATTAGTTGAGCGTTCTGCTGTGAACAAGCGTCTTACAAATAAAATTGTAGAAATTTCAAAGATAATTTCTTCGCACAAATACATGGCACGTATCCTTCGACATTGGTGCCATTGTTCAATACATACAACGCAAGCAATAGGATGAACACGATCCTGAAATCAAACACCATCCTCTCCCAAGCCAAAAAAGGTGCTGACGTTACAATTCCAAGTCGTCTATAATATTATCCCTGCTCCCATCTAAGCCACGCCGTCGAAACGTGTTGTCTGCCTGTGCTTACAACCTCATGCTCCTCGTTCCTCATTCCCACATGAAACCCCCCGAGCACCGTAGAACAGCAACAAGAAACACTCTACAGACGTGATATATTTCTTAAAATATATCCCCAGCCCCGAATACCATCGTCGACTCGTGTGTAGAAAGGAAATCTCGCTGACTCGCCTGTTTTGAATTTTCCTCACGATTGTCCCGTTGCGTTCGTTTATTCGTCAATTATTCGGGCTTGATCTGTTTGCGGTTAGAAAACTTACAAAGAACTTTACGGAGCAGTCACAAGTGCGATATTTTGTGTGGATGGATATCGGGTGGATACCAGCGCGCAAGCCTTGAAGTCTTAGTGCTACGCTATGGCTACTATATGATGGATACTGTGTGGAAGCGAACGGGCGCAAAGGGAGATTTCTGAAGGCACCCAAAATAGCAACACGATTGCAATGTCGACGTCGACGCAGAAAACGAAGGATGTGAGGAAGGAATCATCGCCGTCATCTCCTCTGGGGGTTATTGTTGTTGTTGTTTTCAGCGACCGTTCGACTCGGTAAAATTCTCTTTAAAAAACGCCTGAAAAATCGAAAAAGGCTATTTTTACATTTATTTATTTTTAGAGCCTGTCAAGTTCTGTGTTAAACTACGCGGACGGAACTGCCCTGCGAAAATCATGCTTTTCCTACGAAAAATCCATTTGCCAAGGAATGCGCTCATTTCTTGGATTTTCAATGCTTCCCAGTGCGCCGATTTGCTTTTTGATCGTTGGGAGCTTCCTTCGGTTCCACAACGCTCGACGCAAAACATTTCGACTGACGCTGGCAGCGCCACACTCTACTTCCCTATTCCACTTGTTCTCTTTGATAACAAACTGGCAGCGCATGGCGATAGGGAGACTTTCTCGATCGCAACCATTACTGGTTGCGGTTTCTGATAAGAAAATGTTTTTCACTTGAAGCCAATTTACCTGCGGATTCCGCGATTCTGTCGGCTGCGAAATCCAGCCTTCGCCGAGTATGAGTAATTCTGCGCCTTTTGACTCAACACGTGCACGGCGGCTTCAGTGGAAAAGTACAGCAAAAGGGCTGCGCACCCCCAAAACGATCACAAGGGCAATGCAGATCACTTTTGTATGGGGCACACTCGCGAAGCACATGAACATCAAAGTCCGGTTGGATCCAAAGGCGCGTTGGACAATGGAAGCAACGGAAAATGCTTCGATGGAAATTGGATCCTCGCGCGAAGCATCTAATCACTGATCGTTATCAACGAACGATCACTATCACCACCACGCGCGCTCACGTCAACTACGTACGACTCGCAAGTAGTCCAAGGCAGAGGACACTTTGCGCGATATGTGAATTTTCACTTTTTCCTCGAATACTTCACTAGTTTCCCTTTGCGGCAGTTTACAATTCCCGAAGTTGGATGCGATCCTAACACAATACGGACGCCGCCATGTCAGCAAATATATGGGAGGTTTATGGACTTTAAAATTTTTAAGTGCGGAGCAGGGACCCAACTCAAACGCTCCTAAAAGAGAGCAACGCAAATATAACGTTCGTGAACTTCGTCGTCGTTGTCGTCGTCGTTTCAGGCAAAGGAGCAAGTTTTTGTTTGCTGTTGATAAGTACAGCGTGGGTGAGTGTTGCCGGCTAGAGTGCATTTTGCCTGGAGTGATTTTTTTCGATTCACACATTTCACTATTCCATGAAATTCGTGAAATTATGTTATGAACATTTTTCGATGGGGAAATGTTACAAAAATTTTTCCATACTAGTTACATTTAGACAACGAATATGGAAATTAGAAGATTGAAAACCACCGATTAATTTTTAAACCTATGATTTTGCTCAATAGATGTTTTTGATTTCTATAATCAAGATAAGAAAAGAATTATATCAGGGTCCAATACGAGTTAATATTATTCTTAAAACTACTTCCAGTCAAAGCAAAAAATTTCAAAAGGCATGTTTTTTAACTAATTTTTACGAAAAGATTGATCATAGATATTATTTTGCACTTACCACTAAATTCAATTCCAGAGTCTTCGGTAATGTTAAGGTCAAAAATTATCTGTAAAGAGAAGCGAAAGAAGAATTCTTTATTAGAAAGTTCTTTGTTTCAACTTATTTAAATACTTATTGCATGGATTTGATAAATGCTTTTAAAACTACCTATAAATTACTCATATATGGTACGTGAACTTGGTATGGTTGATACAAAATGTATTATTATATGTATTTTTATGTATTATTAGTATTATACCAATTAGTACTCGCTCGATGCCAAATACAGTACTTGCTGAACTGTACTCGAATATACCATATGCATATATATAACTAGTTTCTACTGATACAAAGTTGAATATAACACTAACCAGATATGACCAAGGATCATTTTCTAAACGTCGTCTAAAAGAATTTACGGACACAACAAATTTTCGGTAAAAAAAGTCGATTATTTAGCACAAAAGTGAACGGGTGGTACAGTGACTTTTGAGTGATGAAGTTCACATTTTCCCTTCCTTCTGTGATTGGAGATGAATATCAAAGTGGCCGAGGGAGCCGTTTCATGATAGGAGCTTTACCGTCATCAAGAAGTGTTTTTGTAGCACAATAAACCATGTTCCAAGCAAAGTATGTTTAGATTTAAGCATGAAGTTTGTATATTTGAAGTATCCCGGATTGATTGCCTGCAACACGTGAATAAATCATTTGAAAAACTATGGAAGCTTGATATTGAAAAAAATACCAGTATAGAAGATGGAATGAGCACGCTTTAAATACAAGAGAGATATAAAGGGCACTGAGGATATAAGATAATTTAAGGATTTGCTTGATATGGCGCTACCAAAGGGGTGGAATAGTGTTTTGATATCAATGCTGAAAGCGATATATGTGGAAAAATGTTCTGAAAAATGAATTGAATTTCTTAAAACAATAGTAGCAAGTAATTTAAAAGCTTTTGTTTTACTGCTTTCAGTTTAAGCCACACATGAAACAAATCAAGCTAGCGAAGGCTCCTCAAAGTGTACATTTTAATGGTATTATTGCTAAAAATTTGCTCCTTCTTTTAACTTTGCCCAAAGGTTTGGCACCACATACTCTTGACCAAATGTCTTCCATAGATGCTGAACATATTATTTCAAAAGTTACACGTACAAAAATTAGATAGATCTCCAAAATGTAACTATTACAGCGCGTGATTAAACAATTTTTAATTTTTTTCCAACTTAGAGTTTTATTCAATTTAAATTTTGGAATCAGCAAGGCAGCAACACTGCTTACTGCATCATCGCGGTTCTAACAGTCGCAACGAGCATCAGACTCCCGTTTTCTTCTTCGCTCATTCCGATCGAACCATTGCTTAATTTTTGTGTATTGTCCTTTGGTGGTGGTGGAGTAGGACATCGCCCGGCCTCATCATATTGTGCCGGAATGATTGTACAATTGCAGGCACAATCAATATGATAATAAATGTGTGCATGAGTTGGAATGAATATGAGTACAGTGAAAAGTGTAAATTATTTACACAAATGCAAAAATAATTGTTACTCTCGATGGGTGGTTTGGGGATGAAAGGTAGACGGACAGGTAAAGGTGGCAAACAGGCGGGCGGATATTATGACTGCGAAGAAAATCTCTCAGATTAATTAAATTCCACGAAGCACAAATGAGCTGGTGTCTGTTATCTCAACTCCTTTATGGTAGCAAGATAAGTCAACACTTTGTTTATACTTTTTTGTTATGTTTTCTGATTTATTACAGGAGTTCTATACTTGGGGTGCTGAAGTTTAGTGTTATTTCCATTGATGAGGTTGATTACATTTTATTTTAAAGTCATTGCGTCAACTTAATCGTTGGAAGTCGTAGCAGTATGCGGGACTTGGTTCAGAAACTCTGGATTGCTCCTTAGTGTAGGGAGGCAAGTTCACGTTATTTTAGGTTTAATAATGGATAGATATTTCCTTTAATTGTGTACGGAACCAGAGACAGGAAGTTATGCCACGTAATTGTCCCTGTAAAACAGACTTGCAATGGTACCAGACGGTACAAGCATTGCTCGCTTATTCCGTGTCGAATAGATTTCGACTTCCTGCGCAATCAATAATGATCCTCCCTCTGGGTCTTTGCCCTTGCGGACTCTATTTATAACCAATTTGACCCATTAAAGCTTCTTCTTCACTTCCTACGTAAAACTTCCTCGTGCTCATCGGAAAACAATCGAATGTGGAGCATGGATTATGATCACCGCATCGGTCTCGCGTTATAACCAGCAGTATCCCAGGGATACGTTTGCTATTTCAGGCATCACGGACAAATTCGTCTTAGTACCAACACCACCAGATCGTCATAAATAGATCCGAAATTTACACATGTTGCAACACACCTCCAAAACGATCGTTTCAGCCAGGGATCTATTTCCTGTTCCTGCCAAGCACGCATCCATTGGAAATCCCACACCCTCTTGATCGAAATCCTCGCTTTCGGCTGCGCCTGGCCATCTTGCTTCCCTGCGACTTCCAGCTTATGTGCAGCGCAAAGGCAACACAAAGGAAACGCATTGCCTATACATGTAGCACATGTCCATTAGCACAGCAAGATAATCAACTTAGAACCAACTAACAACGATATATATGAAATGTGAAAATCATGGTCTATTTTTAGCAAATTCACTGGCAACCCCATTGATAAGAGCTCGGGGCTGTTTGTGCTGATCATAAAAGCCATATTGGTGAAGTCAAGTTCCAATTCCATTGGGGTGCTTTCAGTTGAGCAGAGATCGAGGAGCGATACGACTGACGAGAAATTCCTTTGTGGATCGACGGATGTGTGGATGAATGGGGAGCATGTAGTCCATCAGCTTGATGTTGAGAGCTGTGGCCAAAGAAACGCTACAGTATACATCAAAATATGTTAATAAGATATTCCTTGCGCGTCTGGCTGTCGTTTGTTCCGAGTTGAATCGCGCCAACAGGACGTTCAAACTGTGGGGATTACCATATTCAGTTGTTCTGCGAATTCACTTAGCCAGTACACTGCGCAGCCTTGATGGCAAGTCGTTTATGTGCTCCAATGAATATTCAAATGAGCGAAATGAAATTCCCAATATCGAGTAATCAGATTGCCCCAAGACTGGTTTAGTGTTGTGTTTGGTTTTCATATTAGTGCGTTCGCTATTTTCGCAACACAAATAGTGATCGCGGCACTTGGAGCACGATAACAAGGCAACAAAACACGCTATGGCCTGGTTCTTAGCTCAGATACTACAACTACAGACAGTCAGCGATAAGAACTTCCCCCCGAGGCCCCAAACATGTGTCACAGGGAAACCAAAATTCTCCCCATAAACTCACTGGAAGCTTTTTTCTGGCTTTTATGATGGCGACACGATCGGCAAACATGTCACGAATTTTTTCTGAGTATTTTTTTACGTAGTACAATTCCGAGGGAATCACATTTTTTTGCGAGTGCTGTGATATCACTTGAATGTGGAATTTGGATTAAGGAGCTGACAAGGCACAACGAATTGCTATAGAAATATTGCATACGAAGAATTGATAGCAATGCTACATATTGGGCGTAAACGGTATCAACGCGGCTCTAGCCATGAGAGTGTCTAACATGTATCATAGTTTCAACGGTTTCAACCCGGGGGTGTCTCTCCTCTGTTTTCCGTCACAGCAGACTATCACATACGTGACTACTTTTGCAAACATACGCATATCTTGCGCCTTCCTCGGATGGAGGACGATAAGGAAAAGCGGATGGTTATCGTTGGTGTGTTGTTGCCAGCCAGAGCTGTAGGGAGCAACCACTACATTCTTATTCTTTCGCAGCCTCCGCTTGTCAGTAATAACTACGTTTGCACTAAAAATTTTATCAAATATGGAGACAGTCTTTCCTGTAATATCGATAAAGCTACCAACGAATGCATGTGAATATCACACATTTTTCCGCTCAAGACAGAACTAAACTAGAACTAAAGCTCTTTAAAATCCACAAGGTCCTTTGTGCACTAAATTTATCGAATTAAATACTTTCAAAACGACACAGTCCATTGCAGCTTTTGTTGCTAATATATATATTTCTCCTTCATCTCGGACCCTAGACTGTGACCATGTCATCAAAGTCGAACGATGCGTATAATGATACGCGACAAGGAGTCACATTCCGTTTTCCAAAGCGATAAGATAAAGTCAAGTCAAAGCGCAAGTACATGGACATACTACGCATAAATGATGCTTTCGATCAACCTCATCTCGACGAAGATTTCGACGTTTGTGTTGAAGAATACTACAAACGAAATATTTCGAAACATAAAAAAAAGGAAATACCAGCAAGGCAATTGATTGTTGCTAGCATTCGTCAATGCATAAAGATCGGTCGTAATAAAATTATATTAGAAATATTCACTAATCACTTTATACATTCAACTTTACCGATTGAGTAAGTTTTATTGGCCGATTGATAAGGATTGGCTAATCTGTATTTATTGCAGATCAATTTCACATATCCTTGGAATTTAATGGTGTTGAGAATATATTGATAACATAGTTGTATGTATTGTAAATATAAGTAGGAGCCAAAGGTATACACATTCAAGTGATGATTGAAGCAGATAAGGTTTTAAGAAAGAAGTCTTATCACAGATAGGCATAAAATATATTTGTTAACTTTGGATTAAGGAATCGTACTGATATGACGGCGAAATACTGGCGTTTTCTTTAAATTTTGTAAGGAATATCAAACAGAGATCTTACATAGGGTCATTAGCCTTATTATTGGGGCGCAATTAGAGCCATATTTCAATAAATATTCTGCATCAGCAGCCGAGGCGTATTAAAACTGAATAATTTTGATAATACGGTTTCTGAAAATTGAAAATTTCGACAAAAAAGTTAAAAAATCAAATGATACTCTGCTTATTACAAATAGCGACATCATAAATCACAAAACGAATGCTTCAAAGGAACGGAATCCAAGTTAACCAGAATAAAATTGCAGATAAGCAAGGTGACACCATTCACTATAGTTAAGTCCCTTTTATGCTCGATAAAGTCGTAAGCTACATTTGGGAAAACCTGGAAGACTTCAGAACTGAGAAAAAAACTTAGAAGTATTTGTGGTTCAGTCTGCAGAATAACTGATTTCAGGCTATATCTATAGGTTTCCCCCGAGGGATTTCAAACAGTCTCCCTCCTAGACGATCCCTGGATGATAGACTTAGTAGTTTGATAGTTTAGAATCCACCTTCAGCACATTCCTTGTTCCAGCTCCTTGTAGGCGAGAATGAGCTGGATATGGTTGCATACAGTCGAAACGCGACCATGAAAAGAAGAAATCTTGCAGATTTCTCTATCCAGCCAACTTCAGATTGTTCTAAATTCTTGCTCCATTCGAAAATAATCTGGAACAGCCATGTTCATACCTGCGAAACGCGTCCTCCAAATAGAAAACAACACAAAGTCCGGCCAAAACTCATGCTGATGGCTGCATCCAGTCTTCTCCGATATACTCGAGACTGAGCTGAAGATGGCATTATACAGTTCAAACGCGTCCTCGAAAAAGGAAAAAGCAAGGCTCGGTGTGCGCAAGTAGTAAAATAAAGTTATTGAAAAAAATTTAAGGAATTGAGTTAAAATTGTCAATAGCTAAGCCTGATTACTGTGGCGCTGTTTTAAATAATGGAAAAATAACAATTAAAGCTGTGTGTTTTCTCTCGTGTTTAGCACTTCCAAATTGGCTTTTCTTTTTCGATTTTCCATTTCAAAATCCTATGTTTTATTTCAATTTTGACAGATATATATTTCGGGGGCAAGTTGCTCCGTTCTTATGTATCTGTAAAAATTGAAACAAAACATAGCATTTTGGACTGGGAAATTAACAAATAAAAGTTAAAAATTTAAGGTTTGCAAATAATGGACAAATCAAACGTTCCCATCATTGTTTTTTCAAAATTGAAAATAAAGGCTGGCTGAAAATGGACGAAAAATCAGTTAACATAAAAGAGACAAGTATAAAATGTCCATTCCTATTTGTTAAGATTGAATTTATTTATTAATATTTATGTTTTATTTGTTGTTATATATTTTTTTAAATTTATTTTCGACCATATTTCTTTTAATAGCCGCATCAACATGATTGGCAAACTAAAACGTGGCGCTGTTGAGTTTAGGGAGGGAGTTTATTTCTTCTTTTAAAGATTTTTCAGAAAATCATCATGTTTCACAGTTCACTGCTATTAAAAATGATCCTTAGTTCCTACCCAAGGGTTTTCGTCGTGTTTAAATCAACAGAATGAAAGAATCATTCCAAGATATCGAGATATCATTTCAGAGCAAGCTCTCAAAAATGTTTCTCTGAATCGATTTTGTTTGGATCAATGTTTGTTCATTGTTTTTCGTATGTCCTGTAGGAAGCACCACCCGCGTGGCATGTCATCTTCGTCCGGTGATAACTTAATGTTTGTCAATTTTTTTGATTTTTTAGGTCGTAATTTCCAGTACAGACAATTAAAAGAAAAACAGCTCTATAGTAAAAGACTATTGCTAAAATTTTTTACAAAAGAGATCGTGCATTTACGATCAAATATCCTGATTTGTCTGGACGACGAAAAAATTATGTGGCATCCATTTCAATCTAGGTGATCTTGTTTTCGTAGATCCAAAGTACATTCTTTTAATACTTCCACAATTTGGTTTAATCCTGGAGTATGTGGTATGCTAGAGTTGTTTTTTTTCTAAAAAAAAGAGGTTTCTCCGGGAACATGAGCATACAACTTAGCTTCTACCAGAGTGATTCCAGAGCTCACAGCGACTTGGGTGTCAATCAGAAGCCCCTTTGCGTATGGGTGCCGCCAGTATAAGATTTTTGTCTGCAAGACCATTCGATGTGATGGTCCTCTTCGTCGTCCTGGGGTATCTATGCATTTAACGGGTTGAGTATCAATAGAAAGTCATCGAAACGTTTTTACAATTACGGATTGAGAATCTTCCCTTATTGGGGGCTGTGATTATTTCCTCTATAAAACGGCGTAACTAAATTCGTTTTTCTGGGAATTTTATGCCCGAATCGATTCTAGCAGGGACTTCTGTCTCTGTGACTCTTCTGACAGCGCCTTGTTGCTGTGAATAATATTCTGGTGCTTTCACAAATTCGACTGTTATTATCCAAAAATTTAAAAAGGGCTCGTCAATATCAGCAAGGATTCTCGATTCTTACAGGCTAGATGTAACCCAAAGTCAAATTACAGATGAAAAATAAGAAAAAGTGCGTACTATCCACCTCAACACGATAGGAAGTTAACGAATAGATGTTCTTAATGATAAAAACATGGTTGCTCCCAATTCGTGAAACGATTGAAATAAGGTGGGTACCTTGTTTGTGGATCCTTTTCTACTTAAAACGATAGAATTAGTTTGTTGTTTCAAAGGTATATTCTTAAAATTTTTATTTTAGATTCTTTTTTTTAAATTTAGATATATATTAGGTGTATAAATATGAAGAGCAGATGGCATAACCATTACATATGGTTTGTGTCTGGGATAACTAATGTGGCATTTTGGAGGGTAAACATCTGTCAACGAATTCCAGTATGTCATAGGTTTTGATTTCACAAACAACATAGTTTTTTTCGCTTCAAAAATGTCGAATTACGTGCCAGAAAAAGAGGTTTTGCGGGGAAGGTTTTTTTTTTCATTTGAAGAAAACACCAGCAGAAACTTATCGATTGTTAGTTGAAGCATATGGTGAACATGCCCCAAGCCAAGACACTTGTGAACGATGGTTTAAAAGATTTAAAAGTGGCGATTTCGGTGTCAGCAACAAAGACCGTGGAAAACCACCAAAAAAATTCGAAGATACAGATTTGCAAGCATTATTGGATGAAGACAACACACAAACTGAAAAACAGTTGGCAGTAGCGTTGGAAGTTACTCAGGTAGCCATTTCACAACATTTAAAAGCCATGGGAAAGATCCAAAAACCTGGAAAATGGGTGCCGTATCAATTGAAAGAAAGAGAAATCGAAAGGCGAAAAACCATTTGTGAAATTTTGCTTGCCAGACAGAAAACAAAAGGTTTTTCTGCATCGGATTGTTGCTGGCAATGAAAAGTGGATTTATTTCGACAATCCCAAGCGGAAAAAATCATTGGTAGACCCAGGCCAGCCATCAACATCGCAACCAGTCCGAAATATTCATGGAAAGAAGACTTTGCTGTGTATTTGGTGGGATAGTAAGGGACCTTTGTATTACAAACTGCTGAAACCTGGTGAGACTATTACTGGCAAACGTTACCAACAACAATTGATCAAATTGAACCGCGCACTTAAGGAAAAACGACCAGAATTTCACCAAAGACATGATAAAGTCATTTTTCAACATGACAATACTCGGCCGCATGTTGCAATACCTGTCCAGAACTACTTGGGAAACATTAATTGGTAAGTTCTGTTCCACCCGCCATATTCACCAGACTTGGCTCCTTCTGACTACTACTTGTGTCGATCGATGCAGCACGGACTTTCGGAACAGCACTTCCATCCTTACGAAGAAGTTAAAAATTGGCTTGATGAGTGGTTAACCTCAAAAAATGGGAAGTGGTACTGGGACGGAATCCATCAATTGTCAGAAAGATGGGAAAAGTCGTAGCTAACGATGGCCAGTACTTTGATTATTGAATTCATTCGTTCTGTTATTCAAATAAATGCATATTTCACCTATTATTTTATTTAGATTATTTTGGAAATTTTTTATTTTTAAATCTTTTAATTCAGTTCATCTATTTGTCAAAGTATATCTTTGTTCCAGATTGACGAGCATTTAGCTTTGAAGTATAATCAAGCTTATTAACTCGTACCTAATCTTTGTCTCTTAATTAAAGCCTCTAAATTAAAGGTTGAAGCAAAGATTGAACGCCTTATCAATGAAAATTTCCTAGATGTACACATGGACTAAAGCGGCCCAATCTTAGTTCTTGAAAAATCAACTTCGATACTTGAAAGTTACCCATCATTTGTCCTTCGCCATTCTTTTGCGTATGCACTTAATACCACTTATACCACATCAAAGTTAGATAGTCATCGTTCCTCCAGTGAAGTTAGTAGAATTGATCCAACATAGAGTTCAGTTCAATATATGTTAACCATAACATTTTCCTCTGACTGCTTCATGTTCTTCCGTCGTGAAAATATCATTTCTCAGGGATTCACACGAAATTACCGAAATGTATCTGAATTTTTTGAATTAATGACTTTACACGTGCCCAATCAGAAGCCCAGGGAGCCTCATTATATACTTGTCTGGACTTTCTTTCATCGAATTTTCTTTGAGCGTTTGGCTTTAATTCAGAGAGACGTTAGGCGAACACATTATCATTTCCATTGTTTTTTAACGTAACACAAATCCATAAGATTTGAAATTATGAAGTTAGCTGTTAATATTGTTTACAATTCTTCTGAAAAATAACAGCGAAAACCAAAGAAAGAAGTCTTGGAGCTTCTGTTACTTTTACTAGTGTAATTTTGATTTGAGTAAGTTGATTTTTTTTTGTTAGTGGTTACTTGTAATGTTTTTAACTTGATGAGCATAACTTGGCTAGCTTGGGTTGCTTGCCTGCTTGCTTCCATTCATTCATATCTTAACGTAAACCTCTTTTTCATACGGTACTTGGGAAAGTCATTCACCTTAACAATAGGAAGGTAAACTATCAAGAAGAGTTTTTTTTCCCCAAAAGACGTGGTAGAGTGGAGTGATCCACTTATGTACAAGTATGTAATATGTTTCTCTCCTAATAGTACGGCAACTGGTTGATAGCAACAGGTAGATAAAATCGCTAGCTTTCATCATGGCTTACGACGCAGTCGGAAATGGCATTGTCCTAAAGTTTCGAAATGAGACCTCCATTGTAAACTGGATCAGCGATCTCTAGTGCAGGAAGTTGAGATGAAGTGATCAGCGCCAGTGATTGTTCGGAGCTTATGTTGGCTTTCGCAAGATGGATTTTATGTTAAAAGATTCCGCTGGAAATGTTCGACTTCAGAAAAGTTGGATTAAAAGATCTCAGAGACCATCTGAGCCATCCGATAGCCTCCTTCCAAATTTCAGACTGTGATCGTGCGCTAAAACTTGATCACTTTTTGGCTCTCTGCAGCACTGAGTAGCGTTGGCCGCAAAATAGATTAAATTTGCGAGTGCTCAGATTCATCTAAATTGAATTATCTGTATACTTCCCTAAGCCGGATTGCTGAAGAATCAAAGTGGTTGGTTTGCTGCAGCTATTGTGGCGATCATCAGTATCATCACCATCATCATCAACGCCGCTATGGTGATCTTCATCAGCATAAACTTCGGATAGATAGCGAGATACGTGGATAGACAGTGGAAAATACGAAATGTGTGGAAAAGTAACGCACTCAACAAGTGTGCGTTACATGCATGCATTGTCGAGTAGTTGTGGTTCAAGTTGATTTGACGAAGCAGATCATATTTGAAACGAACGCCTCGCTCACTGAAATACTGAGGTCACTGACCAAATTATGTTGATGTTGTGCTTTCTTATCGTTTTTTCTGGGTAATGCATTTTTATTACACATGTCTACAATTTTTTTAATGATTGATACTAGAAAC
Organism: Stratiomys singularior; assembly: GCA_954870665.1. NCBI lineage: Eukaryota > Metazoa > Arthropoda > Insecta > Diptera > Stratiomyidae > Stratiomys > Stratiomys singularior. Next base: position 156,167,159 of record OX940878.1, on the reverse strand, counting down.
AATACAAATCGAAAGGGTTTTCCACCGCAATTTGGATTATAAGAAAACTTTTGAGAGGAATCCAATAACCTTTCATGTGTGAACATTGATTAATTTGTGTATCGTGAATATTCTTTCTGTAATATCCAAATATTCTTCCGATAAGGCATTTTCTAGACCGCGTCCACTCCGGTGTATGATAGCAGCAACACATGGCATCTTGCATGCATCCTTGCAGGAAGCTTGAGCTTCCAGACAGCGAAATACACCTGCATGTAGATGTACCGCGTTTACTCAGTCAAGTACAGATCATAGTTCTCAGAAAAATTTGAAACATACGAGTATCTACAAACATTTTTAATCACATTAAAACTTCACCCCAAAACTTTTGATCCCACTAAAAGTTGACCTTATCAATTGTCTCCCACTAAATATCAATAATTCTTTTAGCAGTGCCCCGACAAGGAAGAAGCCCAATTCAATCAGTTCATGCATAACCAATAGAGAAATGAATCACATAAAATCTTTCGTCCGTCCTTCTTTCTGCTTCCACCATCGATTCTGTCGTCAGTAATCAGTGCATTGCTCCTAAAAGGAGGCGGCACAAGGCGTTAGTTTCTGTACTCCGTCAACCATGCTAACCATGCATAGTATCAAGTAAAGTATCTTTGGATATCATTTCATATTCATTGGAACACAACTTGTGTCCATCATGGATGGATGCACTTTCTTGCAGCACATCTTCCATGAATCTTACAAACGAGCAACCGAAAGGGAGAAAATTACAGCCTTACAGCCACCATTTGTGCCCTTTTTGTTGTTGTTGATTTTTGTTTCCTTGCAATAATTTCTTTTTCCCAAGACGAGTAACTCCTTGTAGGCATTCTTTTGCATTGTTGATAACCATACATTGATCTTTCTGCTAACCATTTCGATTGTATAAAGAGACATACATGGATGGAAATAAATATTATTCAGAAGGCATTTTCCTATACATTTTCGTTCTGGGAAAATACTGACTCGCTCTTCTTCCTTCTTCCTTGTTCTCCTTCTTTGTCTCTCTCTCTATCTCCTACCTTATAGGATTATTGGGTAAGATAGGAAGGTGAGTTAAAAAAAAACAGGTAAATTGCCAGATACCAGCAGGAAATGGTAGGAAGGAGGACTTAAGAGCCTACACGTAAATGGAAAACACCAAAGGGAAACCAACTTATTCAACAATCATAAATGTACAATGGCTCCATCAATGTGCTCCTACATATTTGTTCTAGGCACATGTTTATCAGTTCAACCGTTTGTCTCTCCATAATGCATTGTCGATGTAACATAAATGCGGGGACTTTTTGCTTCCCTGGCCAAGAACATCACACGAAATAACATACATATGTATGTGAGCACGTAATTGAATTAGGAGCCCTTTTAAACTACACTTTGAAGGAAACATGTGGAGGCAAACGGAAAAACCATATCCATGGAGAGGGAACAGAAAAATCCGGCGAAGTAGGTAAATCCTTTCACAAACGAATAAAATAAGTCGTAAAATCGGCAAACAGGCGTCGAACGTAATAAACAGGAGAACGTAAAAGGGTGAGGGAAGACTACTATATGAATTTGAAAATAATAAAAAAATAACTATTAGCTAGTATTGGGTGGTAAAACAGCCTTGGGGATACAATTCTATAACGTCGATAAAAATAAAGAACAACGAACGGATTTGTAGATATGCATTCATGTAAAATGAAATGCATAATTTCCATTTGCAGGCCATGATAAAACAAAGAAAAAAAAAACAATTGAATTGGTGTTACGAAAATCGAACAGATTAGGATTATAAAAATTGTGCAAAAACGAAAAATTGAGTGATACGCCAAGGGTGCCGGTGATTTTCGACTGACATTATAAGAAGTTTTTCTGGGTGCCGCAGCATGTTAAGTGCTCAATTTTTAGCATCAATAATTATGAACAATACTCAGCTTTGGTGTGTATTTGAAGTGCAAATCCTTATACTAGCCAATTCACTCTAGTTTTAAATTTCTTGAGTGATTGCAAAAATATTTATCGTATTCGCGTTTTGTTGGCAAGACTCTACAACGGATCTCCGTCATTCGACTTCAGGATGTTTCGTCACTAATTTTCCCATTCTCGTTATCGCGTCCTCTGATTTGGGATTCAAGGAGGTCCACACTGTCTTCGTTGCTTGGGTTCGCCTAGCACTGCCGATATTTTTCTACTGGCTGACGAGCTGACCGAGGGATGGCTCCTACGGTCAAACAGAGTTTTCGGTATCCGAGATACGATTCGGTATCCGAGTCGTAGATTTGCTGCAAATCCCCTGGAATTTTTACGACTTTATTATTTTGGCAACTTTTGACATTTTTTCACATGTTCCGCACAACTTATTGCTGTGTCTAATTTTCCTGATTCCCCTTTGAAGCCTTCTAAATATTCTATATCTCTATTTATTCAGTGCTAGTTTAGATTTTTGTTATACCTAAGCTAAGTACTGAAAAAATTCACAGATACTATAAAGAATCCTTAGATTCTTGTTGTTCCTAACTCTCATTTTGCGCGAATGATTACAATGAATTATTAAGACCGTCGTTTCGATGGTCTTTATGATTATCCCTGATGCTTGCATGTTGGTTCATTTTTAACATCTATAGCATATAGGGCCAGCCGTGATGACGATATTTATAAGCGATTTTCGGTTTTCTTGTATAAGCATCCGACTTTCAAGATTACCAGAGATAAATTGAAACTGGATCATTCAAACGCAATAACTTGGTTTTCGTGTCATGTTAATTTTGAGCCGAGTTTAGTTGTCTACATGTCCTAATTCGGTTATAAGTTAACTCGTGGGTGATAGTTTTCTGTTTCAGGACATTTCTATTGTAGTATCTTTGTTGCTTTTTTTAATTGACTTTTATCATTAGCTAGGACAACATCAGTTGCTACTTAATTGAGATTCAGAAAATGTTTCTGAACTTGGAGATTTCCATTGCAAATGCACAGGAGCTCGAAAAGATGTTGGTACCATAAGCAAAGTATTTGCCTGGACGAAATAACACTTTTTTCTCTTGTAAGTTTAACTGGATGCTGTTGGTATTTTCTGTTTCAAAATAAGCAAAAAAAAGGAGCGAGCCCGTAATCCTGTTTCATACCGACTTTCGTTGCATAGGTTGTTTTTGGATTTTTATAGATTCCGATTTGCTTTATTGAGTTCAATTTGCTCATATTTCGTGGTATGGCACGTTTTACAGGGGCCTAACTTTATTTTCATACAACACTTACAGGGGTTGTTGATTTTTAATTTCATACAGCACTTTATAGTTTAATCTGTTGTATGTTTGTTTGGCGCCAACAAATATTTAATGAAAGCTGACGATGTTGACACCACAATCTGTTACGCCACTTTCAAATCAAATCAGAATTAGGTGCCAGTAATACTGCAAAGGCTACTACAAATAGCACTAACACTCGCTGTTAACTATGATTAGAAAGAGACACCACTCAAAACTGCACTTGGTGGAAGTGATATTTGAATTTGTGGTTCTGGTACTGGATGGCAAATACATTCTTTTGAGTAACCGTCACCGCCAAGTGTGCTTTAAATCGTTGATAGCAATGATAGACACCACTGATAGGTTGCTGCACCTGGTTCGGTACCACTACTTGGATTCCTGTTTCTGGTGCTGGACGGTCAGGGCAACCTTTGGGATAGCAGTCACCATCTTCAAATCGCATCGTTGCGTACATTTGGTCTCGATGAAAGGTTATGATGAAATCTAGAATTTCTTATACGGCTAAGAAAGTTGTGAATGAGAACCTTACCATACACACAGCTCATCGACTCTCTCAATATCAACGCAATATACTTTATTAACAAAGCATTTAATCTAATCAACTGCCCAATCAAGCGATACCCGGTTAATACAAGCAATCAATCAGAAACTAATTTGTCCGATAACTTTCGTTCTATAATGTATATCTTTATTAATAATTTCGCTTAATCGAATGAAGATCGGGACATTGATTATCTTCAGCTGGAAAATGTTGTTTATCAAGGTAAGAGTGGACATTTGAGATATTAATTTTGACCTAACAAGCAATAATACTAACTGACTTAAATAAATATTCACATAAAATAAATATAAATACCAACGATTAGAGTTGCCCAATGTGTATTTAATGGAGCAACATTATAGGATGTGCTGTTTTTTTCTTGATCTGGTATTTTTGATTTGAAAAAACAAAATAAAAAAAAACATATTTTAGTGACTCATTAGATGTTTCAAATGTTCAAGTTTCAAGTCGTTGGGGAATTTCTTCTTCAAGGTGAAACCTGATTTTGAATGAATACAAGTCTTCGTAGTAATTGATGCAATTCAAAGAAAATGTTGAAGGCTAGTCAGATTCCTAAAATTTAGGTTATAAATCAAATGGAACACGAATGCTCATCAGCGTGATTGATTTGTATAGCTTTTAAGTGAATTTTTATTCAAACCATAAATATTGCACAATTTTCCATTGGTCAATGATAAGTGAAACTACCAAAGTAATGATTTCGGGCAAAAATCTGCATACGCTACGAATTATTTACAACTAAGAACGTATTCAAAAGCTTTTTAAATAAAGGATAATTGAAAAAGCTAATTTGAAAGTTAAGGTCAACTGCATTTTTGGAAACAATTTTGAAAGATTAAATCACGAAACCTGATGATTAGTTCACAATGTGCGCAGACGCAGTATCTTTTTATAAATTAGAGTCCTTGTTAAAGTAATTCTGATAGTGTCCAGGGGGCGCAGTTTACTATTACTATATTTACCATACTGTCCCGTTGTTCCACGTAAAGCGCATTCATTGAAATTCCCTAGTCTTTTGATTTTTGTTTTTGAAAATTTTCAATAATTTTTTAAGCCAATTATGCGGCTCAAAGACAAGGATTTGTTTCGCTCATCAATTTTGCTTAACGAATTATTATTTCTAGCATCTATTCTTTCATATGATGGCCTGTAATTACTTCTAAGGCACAAGTTTGCAGGGGCGAGACGGAAGCAAATTCTTTGAGGAGTCAATGCTTGACTTATGTAGGCTTACACGAAATTATTGATGTTAACAAATTTTTAAAGAGAGATTTCTGAAGTTTGCAACGTTGTAAAAGCAACAATCTCGTATTAATTCACTTTTATAATTTTGTGGATAATAAGACTGAAGGGTTTGAGGACTTGTCTTCATTTCAGCGCAATCACCGATAAAAATGAGGAAGTAAAAAAATTCAAGATCATACGGTGGTCACTTCAGGTGTCCTTTTCAGAGACTATTTAGTATTGTAAGCGTTCAGAACTATACAATTTTCAAGTGGTCATAACTAACAGGACGAAATATGTAAACTTTCAAAAGATGCGCCACAAAACTAGATCTGGTACACTAGAACTCTTCTTACACTATTTATTTTCTTCTTATACTACTTGTTTTCTTCTTGTGCTGCTTTTATTCATTTTATACTTGAGCCAACGTCTGGAAAATATCTTCATATCCGTTCTCCAAAGTTGAGTTGACAGTTTTGTGTTGACTTCATGATATGTACAATAATACTCTGTTTTTCAGAAGAAAATTTAACGATTTCGTTGAAGACTGATTATATTTTCAGTATAAAGTGAAACATTTTGGACGAATCTTTAAACATTCAGCAAAGAGATCTTCCTCTATGATGCTCAGACCATTGCAGATTCAATTAAAGCCAAAAGAATTAAATTTGTTCAGAGAAGATGATCGCCAAGGCGACCTGAATATCTATTCGAACGTTTTGGTAAAAATGTATTTATTGACTTTTTGCCAACCAAGTTATTCAGAAATAGTAACAACTGCCATTTCCACCTTCCTACTTCCTTCCTGAATTCTTATATTACCTTTTTAATCAAACAGGGCAGAATATGGGAATTTAGGTTTCTATTTCGATTTATTTCTTACGGACACCGGAAGACAGCTACAATAAGTGAGTTTGGTCTTCGAAGAATGTGTTATACTGCGCTGAAGGAAATAGATCCGAAGTTGAGAATATTTCCATGTTCTCGGTCACATCAAGCCAACCTAACAAAATGTTAACGGGCAATTCAACTTTTTCTTAGAACAAAGCTCCCCATAGTGACCAAATTGTAGTCCTGCAAATGACGGCTGGATACATTATCACAGTCTCTAATCAAACTCGGATAAAATACTTGAAACAATGTTTGCAGTTCGCTTGGAATATAGTAAGAAAATACTGAAACCTCTCCAGGAAGATCTGCGTCGTGAAGTTTGTCTGGAACATCGAGCCATACTCGATGTCAATTAATAAAAGTCAAACGTTTAGACAGTTGCGTTGCCAATGCAAAAAAAATCTTAACTTTCCAATGGTGCACCCCCAATTATGGCGCTAAGATTTCTAACAATTTCCGCCGAGTATAATTTTCCCTCCCCCTTGGAAAATAATATTTCACAGTTATAATAACGACTTGTGTCCGTAACTTTATCCGCGACTCTTTCAATGCGTCGCGAATTTTCATTTGTTTGCCGTGTTTTCTATTTCAACCCATTTCCAACCCAGCAACGTCTAACGTTAACTTATGCAAGCCAAACAAAAACCACGAAGCTTCATAATTTTCCTCTTCCCATTGAAACCATATTACACGGTGCACTGATTGACCCCCTTGAGTTGTAGCTTTCCCCAGACGACACCATTTTCCAATATCGTACATAAGCAATCGAACAAATAAAAAATAAAAGAAAAGAAAAAATAAAATAAATGTGTGGAAACCGAGTTGAGTCAATGACGTCTATTTTGCCTAAGAAGAAAGATAACTGTTAGCACTATAAAATCAACTGTGCAGCACTATGATGACCCCGTTTGCCATACACTTGGATCACCAAAGAGTTCATTACCCTTTCTTCAACATCATCATCGCCACCATCGTCATGATACGTCCGCGAGCATTTTGACAGATCTGGAACTCGATCCCCCCGAAAACTAGAAACTTGACAGGTCGGCGGGCCGCGCACTCAGCCATCATAAATTCATAACGTTGCCTGGCTTCGGGATGACTTCTTGACACCGCCCTAAAAAAGATGCCACGTTTCCATCGCTCCGGCAAAGCAAGGCTCCAGCGAAGGTAGCCGCGCGGCGCTGGCAACCCTCCACGCTGGCGAGAGACCCTACACGTTTATTTTGCTTCCCCCAATCGGGCGCTACGAAAAAATCAGCGGGCCCGAAGAGCACAAGCCAAGGGAATGTGACGTTTATCTATTGGAGCATGCGAAGTGTGCGCGCGGAGAGCGAGCGGTGGGGCAGCGAAGGAAGCAGAGAGAAAGAGCAGTCCGCGATAGGCGACCGACATGCACGATTATGACGGAATGACATAATTTATCACGGCCAGGGGATGGGGAGCGGAATGCCATTTCCCCGCTGAAAGCTCGCTTGTCGCATCACTCGGATTGATTGATCGCACAGGAGGCGAATCGAGAGATGAGACAAACTAAACAATACAACACTGCCGCGTGAAAGTATTGAGAAGTGATACGTACCTTATCTAAATAAATATTGTCTGGTGAGATGAACACGGGATGATCCGATAGAATGAAATTCCTCGCGGCAGTTGGAATCCTTGGTGATTGCACAAAAGCGTAGAAATCACTTCACGTACCGCGTCAAATTTTTCGGCAACTTGCGCTTGTTCTCACTTCCCGAAGTAAACTCTGTTCAACAAGTGTTTTGCTTTCCAGGTCATTTAACAGTGGGCGGAATTCAGAAAGAATGAAAAATAAAATAAATTAACACAACGCGCGAACAACCGAAGGAGCGCGTCGCCCGTCCGAGGGCGGAATGATCACGACTCGAGCTCGTAGTGGCGAACGAGCAACACAAAACCAACCACCGTAATCCTTTTGTGGATTCAGCTCAGCTGTAGTGGACGGACGACGAAGACTGATCGCGGTGACTCGGTCTTCGACTTTCCTAGGAGTGGGGATGACAGTCACTCGCCTGAGTACGCTTCAAGGCACTTCGCGTTCACAGATAGATGTCCGAGGAGTAGTCCGACTTACTAATATCTAACTGCACTGCGTTCACCTCGGTTTCATCAGGTACACTAACTGGAATTGCTTCACGGTCCTGTTCGCAACAACCACGATCACGAGTTGACTTGCGCTGGGGTGGGGATGGGATCACTTCCTTGTGGGACTTTACACTTTCGGGGTAATTCCTGGGCTTACTTTGTAGGAGTTTCCACGCAACACGTCACCATTGCGTCGAACTAGGGGCAAGCGGAAGGAAGGGTTGCGACACGTTTCCAGCGAAAATGGATGATTCGCTGGTGGGTCATGCACGGGCGTGAGGAGGCGATTAGCAACTCCTTTTTAGAATCGGTCGTGATTCACTCGGCTCGATCGCGGGACGGTAGCACTTCATGACATCATATCCTGTTGCCGCGTCAACTTGCGCACTATTACACGTTTGGTGTATCCTCGCAGGGAACTTTCAGTACTTTCAGTTGTTCTTTGGGTTTTTTTCAACAAATGCACTGTCATCAAGGATGCACGTAGGAACAATAACAGAATCAGACACACGAATATCCTTCACGTAATTGAACAAGCTCGGCAAGGACACACTTTTCAGATTCGGACTTGCTACCGGGATAAGGCACTCGTAATCGGGCAAGCAGCCTGATTGGAATATGAAACGATTTGTTGTGGGACGGGCAAATGCACTGCAAAAGTTTACTTTTGTTGACAAACGATCGCACAACGAATCTCTTCTCGCGCTACCAGCACCCAAACAGTGGAGTGTAAACAAATTCGCAACAATTACAGCTGTCTATCGAACTTTCAAGTTTTCCGCGTGGACGAGCTGTGAACGAAAATTGAACTGCCAGTCAGGGCGTCTTTCGGGCAAAATATCTTTGCACAAGGGAAAGTAGAGCTCTCTCCCTGTCGGTCGCTATCGCACAACAGTTGGAAGGACTTTGATCCTCAACCACTTTCCGAACCCTGTTACCGCTCCAGCGGCAAACTGAAAACTAAACCCCTGAACGGCAGGGATAAAAAGTCTATGCTCGGCGTCTTAGTTGCGTTCGTGGGTCGCCAGCGAACGCGTACGTGTAGCGAGTCCGTTCATCGTTCAGCGCGGATGAAAGATGAAATGCGGTCGCACACAAATACGAGCGCAACACCAAGCCCGTTTTGTTGTTGCCTCGCCGTGGATAGTGCCACGAACTCGCGCTGAACGATCGGTGGCCACTTCTATTTTGCGGTCAAACGAACTTCGACTTCGGCCTGCCAGGGCCTTCTCCTTTTCCCGTTCGCTATGGAATCTAGGGCAGCTCGCAGCCGTTTTGCATTGGCCAGTGGAAATGCCAGGGTTGAGTGCAGCCAGCGGGGGGGATGGCGAGCGTACTCGCTACGCTGCAGGAACAAGGACTTTCTAAACGACAAATCATCCTGCAACAAGCATTCACCAACCCACCACCCCTTACAGAGATCGCCCACCACCAGCACTGCTGGCTACAACGCAAGTCCAGTCCAATCGCATAAGGGTCACATGTAGCCTATCCACGAGCTGGCAAGGGTTAATTTTGCACAAACACATTGCAACTAATCGAATTTCCATGGCGATGCCGAGCAGCAAAGGCTTACACGGACCTTCCTTCTTCTTGTTATTTTGTTTTCCATCCCATTCTTACCCCCGCCCTTTAGGCGAGTGGATGGCGCGCCATTAGGCACAGGGGAATTGTGCATAGAGAAATTCCAATCCATTCAGCGAAGCGCAGATCGGCACACAGTCGTCCGATTCGTGGGTTTCGTGCGATTACGGTGCGAAGGAGAACAGGAGGAGAATGCCACGAGGAAAAGAGAATTTGTGGTAGGCGAGGACTGTGAGGCATGTGCACCAACACTCTTGCACTTCGCATGGACGGACGACTGCTAATGGCGAGCACACAATCCAACGGATGGAAAGTCAAGTGTAGCGCAATGCGAGGTTGAATTTCAAAATCAAAAAGTCAACAAGTCGCCGAGTCAGGATACGCTCGGAATTGTTCTTGGGAAATGTTTCTTGCGGGCTTGCTGTGCGGATATCATGTGTGTGGGGGCATGTGTGCGTGCGCAATGTTGTGTTGAAGATAATTAAAGTGTGCAGGGTCGGCTTGAGGTGGAATATCTTGTTGAGGAAATTGTAATGGAATATTTTGTCTATTATGTTATGGTTTGGTTTTTGCTGGACGAAGGGCAATTCCGTTTGAAAGCTGGCGACAACAATTTAAATTTCAACCAATTATTCAAATGTATGATGTATGCGTGTGCTTGATTTAACATGTGCATCTTTGAAGGACTGTCGGCAGCTCCAAGTATGTCGTCAAATTTTAAGCCGTTCAATGAAAGTGGTTTTATAAGTATTTACTCCTCCGTCAGATTAAATGGAACTATGAAATTTGTGAAGCTGATTGCATTTTCCCTATCAAAGATGAAAAGATTCAAGTAAAACAAACTTTATTATCAAACAAACGCTCGAACTTCGTCGATATACATGGAATCCATTATCCTTTACATAATGGACCATTGCTGAAGCGAATGCATGATGAGAATGATTTCTATTTGATTCACTTGGTAAGCGGCCATAGTTGCCTTCAATCTCACCTGCTACTGATTGGGAAAAATACTCATCCCCGACAGCATTTTTGAGGGGATATCTAGGTTATAGGTAGAGGACCAACTTTCTCCAGCGAATATAGCGGGACAAACGTTGACAAGTCGAATCACTGGACAGATAGTTCTAGGTAGTTACTTCAAACGAAGAAACTTCCGGTTCGCCTCGGCGTCAATTGACTCCAATAGCTCTTCCCGTTCCCAGAATCCAGTCGGACTGGAACAAAGTACCACCCTTACATGAAAGCACCGATGAGGTGGTGGCAAATGAGGACTCACTAGCGATTCTAGATTCTCAGCGCATATGCTCCCACACTCCTCTGCAATAAGGAATTAAAATTATGGAGCTGTTCAGCTCTTATAGTATAAACTTATAGTTTAAACGACTATCGGGAGACAGTCCTTTTGCTGTCTCCAGTCAAACTGTTTTGAAGCTCCATTAAGTCTTGGCTGAATTCCTCTGGATACATCGTGACTGGAAATGAAAATAATTTGTTTAACAGTCCACTACGCCAAATGGTTCAATTTTATAACTTGATGAAGAAGAACGTAAAAATCTATCGAGTTTGAGGAGTGTATTGATACAGGGTGGTACAACACAAAAAGGTTCTCAGATTAGTTTTAGACAACTCCAGACTTGAACACATGTTGTTCATTTATTGCTGAACGAACATTACATTACAGCCAGAGGAGGCTTCTAACCGGGAAGCAATGGCAGTAATCCCCCCCGCTTTACTTGTTTTCCTGTGTAAAATTGGATTGGGCGGAATCCTGAGATGAACTGTCCGGAACTGAATGTTTGAACTTTGCGAGTCTCTCCAGAACGGTCCAACGAAGGGGGGAAATTTGCATTTGCACACTTTGAGAATGTGTTTTCGTGGTGGCAGAGCAGATATTGAATTGCACCTCAAATCGGAACATAACAAAAAAGCGTCGAATGATGCCAGCATCTGTCAACCATTGCCAAATTTTTAAAATAGTGTCTCTTGCAACAAACATGGTCAACAAAATGCAGCCCGCCAGAGTGTCTCGGTGTAGCAGGTGATAAATTCCATTAACAGTTTTCGTTCTGCGGACTGTGCATCAAAAATTATTTACCATTGGTTTCGGAACGTCGCAATTCACTTCCTCGCGCAGCATACGAAACCATTGCGATTGGTGTATCTGCAGCTTATGTGGAGGAAGAACTGAAAAAGGGCCTGCGAGATTGTCACTTCATCACAATGACAAATAGGTCGTCATTTTTTGGAGAGGAAAGGAGTGGCGATTCAAATAATTGAATTGACATCCGAAGACGTCCATGACAGCGACAATACTGTCAGATTGACGGAAAAATTGTTGGATTGGATTGGTGGATGATGGAAACAAATTGGCTGCATTTTGCGCATTAGCCCCAATAAAAAATCTCCGAAGCTGAATGTGCTGCACCCAGGATTAGGGGAACTAGAATCACGTTCACATATCATCCACAATAGTTTAAAAGCAAGCTGCGATCAAATGTCTTTCGACGGGGAGCTCATTTTTAGGAGGGTATATATTCGCATTTTGATTTGCTCAACGTGAGAGTTGCGCAGCTGAAATGATTTTATGGAGCAGTTTACGGATATCAGGAATATCAAAAATTACTTGGTTACAGCAAGATCAGATTTCTGGCTCTTCTGGAATCGATTTTACGAATTCTCGATGGCCTGAAAGAATATGTCAAGGAAGAAACACGCGCCCCGTTTCGCTGAAGACTTTCTGCAATGTACCGATGGAGGAAACGTGATTAGTTTTCATTAGGGACTAGGTGAGCTATCGAACTTCGTGAGGAAAATTCGATGACGCTAGAAGTCTTATCTTAAGGCGACAATTTTTAATTGGGTGACGAAGAAAATTGAGTTGAAAAGCGTGTCTGCCATTGAAGTGAGGGTCATCAATATATTCATCGAATTGCTCGCAGAGAGAAAGAAAAAAAAAATTTTTTCCTGCGTACGTCAAAGAAGAAATTGAGAAAGCTGTAGCTGAAGATTGAAGTGTTTCGGAGCAAAGTGTCCTGAATACTGCTACTGAGTACATTTTATTTTTTCTCTTCGTCTTTTGAGTGTCAAATTCGGGCTCCAAAACGTGGCCACGATAGTTTGAGTTTTGAATTTGCTTCAAACAATTGAGCAACGAAACATTCAAACCCAATGTCAAATGTAGAAGACCTTGAACTTATCTGGGCTGTCGCGGTACTTTCGCGATAAATTAATGAAATTTCAAAAGCAATCGCAGATGTCTTGTCACTCTAAAACGACACTGAACCTAGCCGTGTTGTTCGGTTGGCTTTCGAGTTCTGATATGTGCGCTGCCTTATCGACCGCGAAACCGTAGACCATCTTATCCTGTAGTTTCGGCCTGCGGCAAGAGTACAACGAATTGCTTTTTGAACTTTATCATTATCGATTGTTACGAAATTGCGACTTATGATACCATTGTACCCTATTATGAAATTGGTTATTACTCTTCTGGTTACACAAATGAGTATAATAAAGTTTAAGCGCGATTTTGATGAAAATATAGGACACCGCACCTTCAGGTCTAAGGTCTAAGGTCAGGTCTAGGGCCTAAGGTTACCTTCACGTCTTCAGGTCTCAGGAAATTGAAGATGGATCCTTCGAGAAATTAGATTTTCGTGCAATATTGCTTAATTTTTCTTTGGATACAGTTGCTTCGCAGTAACTTGAGAGAGCTGTTGGCTTTTTTTGAAATCTGTATTGCTAAATTAGGTGATGTGGTGGAATCCTGGCGTGGTTCAACTTGGAAGCGCTTGTACTTTCCATTTCTTTGGGAAGCATCAATAGTTCTTTGTCGTCTCCATGCTTTTTCATATTGTTATTTATGTTTCCGTTTTTTAATATTCCATTCTATTTTATAACCTATGTTTCATGTGCTAATACTCTAGTTTTGAATGATTTTTTGACTTTGTGGAGGAAACTCAGTATCAAGTCAAAAGCTAGCAAGTCGGTTCTCTAAGTCGAACCACCTGCACCAGAATTTTTGTTTCTGTTGAATCGTTTGCTCTAGGATAATAAATTTCCTAACGATTTCTTGGACTGATTTATAGGTTGCCCAACTCATACTAGACGTGGTCCAGTACACAATAGCCTGATGAAAAGAGCGTATCACGCATTTCTGCATTATGCTATTACTTATAGCGACAAACAGCCCATAAGCTGAGTCCTATTTCGAGAAAAAACTTGATAACTAATATTATTAGACTGAGTTGTTGTTGTTGAGTGTTATGGACCCTACGTTCTACCCCTGACAAGATTCAGTTGAACTCAGTGTTGTTCATTATAGTTTCCATTGGTAACTTCATCTGTAGCACGAAAAGGAATCACAGATGTCCAGCTCCGGTTTAATTGCGCAACAAAACGCCCCGGTATCCTGACTCGAATGGTTTCATTGAATTTCCCAACAAGCGAAAACAGATTAGTCAGCAAGTGGCTCCGTTATTGCGCATTTCATACCACCTCAGCATCTTTTCCACATATGCATAAGGCATGAGAGCCACCCAATCCCAAATCGAGGTCTAGGAAATTAACACAAGATCATTCGTTCTATCTGCGATCGACGAAAGATTGTTGGTGGCTTCGATGTTAGATCGCCCACGATAAAATTTGCTACAGCGCTCGGATGATGTCCATGCATGAAAATTTCAGAGGGGTGTGAATTTGTAGTTTGGCTTCATGAATTCCCAAGCTGGACGCCATGGACCAGGCTGGTGGATGATGGGTAGATCCAATCATCCTATTACAATGGTGATGACGCAGTGGAGCTTCGAAAGTCCCAAAATCAGAATCGAGCAAGAATCTATTGTGCTCGTCGCAGATACTGTTCCATCGACAGGCTGCGTCCCATCCTTGCATAGCGAGTGGCTTCTAATTGAATTAGTCAACAAATTGGCCATAACAATGCCATTGAGCTACTGCGGAATCGTGCGGTCGGTAGCCAATTTAATTGCAGTAATCCACGAGAACTTGGTTGCTGGGGTTACGTAACGAAGCTCGGGACCTCTTACGTAGCGAAAAAATGCCCTTCTCGTGACATCATTGCGCCACCAGCTAGAATTTGGAGGACGATATTGAGGCTTCTGGTGCTTATCTATTGCACGGAACATTCGCGTCCAATCGCAGACCGAGTATCTTTGGATGCCTGCAACGGAAAGCTCCGTGCGGTGCAAACTACAAATGTTTAGAACCCACTAAGCCTCGCTTAGATGGAAGTCAACCGTTTCGTGTCCACAATATTAATTTTCGCGGGTAGATTGAGTGGATGTGAAACGAATCCCGCGGCCATGACGAAGCTACAGCAGAACGAAAATACAGAAAAAAAATCGTAGAAATCGCTACGGACTTAGACGTTAGAAAAAGTTGAGAAATAACCAGTTCTCATGGAGTAGCTGGGCGGGAGCGAATGGCGGCAAAGGAAAAAGGTATTCATAGGCCTAGGAGGCAATTAATGCCTAGAAAAAGATGCTGCCCTCACCCTCCACGCCAGCAAGGCATTCATTCAGCTGTTGCACAGCAAGCCAAGGCGGCTAGAGTCAAGGAAGTGACTATCATTGTGGGAAACCTTTTTACAACATTCGCTTGCGCACTTCACCGCCATTGTACACACGTTCGAATCCAACCCAAAAGCCCAACAGCAACCCACTTACACATGATCATACGAAGGTTTCGTTTCAAGGAAAATCCCATCTCGACTATTAAGCGTGTCATTATACACTGCTGCCTAATTGATTCAAGTCATTAAATTTTTTTTTCAAAATTTAATGATTAACCGCAGCTGTGTGTTGGTTGGAAAATAAAATTTAATTGATATATAACATTTAGTCCTTGGAATAAAAATCTCGAATTGAATTGCGGATTCAATTGAATACTTTCTTGCTGCCAGGATACAATAATTTGCTATTTGATTTAGTTAGTGGCTAAATTTATTCACAATAAATAGAAAGAAAAATGCTTCCTTATCATTGGACGAGAAGACCTTATTAATTTTGGTGTTAACCTATTTCCGACAACAGTTGAGTCCTTTTGCAGTACATTTATACATTCATTAAAATACTCGTGGATGAGTCTCATCTCAATTGCCAAAAGAGAAACAGGAGTGCGCAAAAATTGATTACTTATGACATTTCTCATTATCCTTTCACAAATAATAATATCTCTTTATCTATCTGTGTCGCTTTGTTATGTTCAGTTTTTCTGACGAAAGATTGGATTTTCGATCGATTTTATCTTGTTTGTTGCCTGGTAAGATGGCATCCATTTTATTTCTAGGACATGTAGACTATCTTTGAGCAAGGTAAAAATTTTGGGGTAATGTTCATTCACTTGATGAAAATTAACGTAACTTGGAAGAAGGACCGATTTGAGTAGAAAATCAGAAAAGTTAGTGCGGAAGTAAAGAACAATATTTTGCTTTAGGCATCGGCCCAAATCAAAATCTTACCACTCGTGAAATAGGTACTCAACGTATCGGCCCAAACGTATTTGAAGAAGTTTCTTTAAAGGGGCATCACTGAACACGAAAAATGCTTTGGACGATCTATGAAACAACGTCGTAGGAAGATTACTCCATCATTTTATAAAGCCGTCCTCTTGAAGGCTCCAAAAAACATTAGGAAAGAACTTATTGGAGCAACGGTAAAGCGAATTACGTCAAGGCTGGTGAGAAAAAGGCTCGGAAATACTAGGTTTCTTGCGTTAAAGTCTGCCCGTAAACGAGACGGTTCTCTTTTTAACACCACAAAATAAAAGTTTTTTTAATCATTATTTTTTATTCGACTTAAAAAAGCAAGGCCTGGCGGATACAAGCAACACCAAGCTAATTTTGGCCTGCGGCAATATTCAAACGAACTATTTTCAATTATATTTAAATTTTTATTAATTTAATCACACTAGCTGGGAATAAAGTAAGAAAGTAAGCATGCTGATCACTCAATGGTGCTTCCATCCTTATAGATAACATCCTTAACATCACCAATCAATCTTGAATGGTTCATCGATATCAGTTTTTTATGGCATGTTCTGCTATCAATCTCAGCAGCTTGGATTCCAGCCTTCCAAAGTTATGGATAAGCCTTTCACCCGACTTTGCGAAATAATTGTGCAGCTCTCCTGGTCTTCGTTTTTTTTTTGCATCGATTCGCTTATGAATAATTTCTGGATTGCCCCAAGTGAATCTGTGTCCAGCTAAAATTATTTCCCTAGCAGCCATTGACTTCAAAGGCATATGACCACTTTCATTCCACCATGCAATTGGTACCTCCTATGAAAATTTCTTTCCTTGATTTGTTTTATGTTCACTTTTTAAGGAATCGGGTCCCATTAACTCAGTGTCGATAAGATCGTTATAATTCAAGGTCTATTTTCATTTTATTAACTAATGGGTCATAGTTCTTAAGTTTCGTTGAAATGATGTACTCTGACGGGGATGGAATTATCTTTTTATCCTCGGAACGTTGCGTCGTTCCCGTGACTTCCACACTTATGATGGCGCACCGCTGAAACGTGTCTTTGGACGAATCAAAGGAAGTGACGGGGAACGACAGAATGTTCCGAGAACATAATAATTCTTCTTAAGCTTGTTTATGTTGAGTTGCTGACTTTTTCTTCGTTTTAAAACTTTTCTCACCACTGTCGGACGTGTTGTTGCTACCTTTTTTGGAACCTTTGCTCTCCTTATTAGAGACAACATCATTCTCGTTCTTCCATTCTTTGGGCCGTTTTTATCATCAACATTGAAATTAATGAAAACATATTACCAAGATGCATTCTTGCTCCTATACGAGGCTTTTGGACCTGAAGGCCTCCCTATTGATTCGTGCAAAGGATTTGTTTGAAATTAAGGGAATCGTTCTTTCTGTGTAAGTGAGCTTCCTGAATTTGTTGAAATGAAAAGAATGATCCCTGAAGTTCGATGCGCTTGAGTTCCAGCAACAGTTAGATCATTTAGGAGCTTCATACAGCTAAAATGTCGTTGATTCACTTGTTCTGATATCAAAGGAGTTAATTTTCCTTGTATTTGTTTTTTGAGTATTTTGTTTTCATGGAAACAACCGTTATGAAGAAAGGGATAAATTGATGAATATATTAACTGACACTTTTATACTTAGCTGATTCCTGCATTCGGTATGATTATTATCTAACATTTGACAGCGCCAGATTTGTCAAACAGCCTTTATATGGATCTGGTTGTAACCGATTCTTGACGTAAAATTAGAGTTTAATTTTTCACAATTCAACCTCTATTTGTAAGGATTTTTTCTTGGTAAAAAGCCTTATGAGCTGCCTTGGCTAAAGCTTAAACCGAAATCATTCGTATTAATTCTAGATACTTTTTTATTTATTATCTACAGATATTTGGAGGTGGAAGACGGATGCCGATGTGTAGCTGGACTCTTGGCTAATTTCAGACTTGTAGACTCTAATGGATCCCTGTATCCTGCATTTGATGGTACCATTGATCTTGGCGAACATTTTTTTAAGTTCGCCTATTACTTACACAAGTGGGTGAGCCACGGTCACCATGTTCCGCTAGTATATAGAATGGAGGCTTGTGGCTCAGCATTGTGTGAAGATTTCTTAAGGTAGAAGTATTGAGGCTAAGCAGTTTGAAAGGGCGGTAGTGTGAAGTTATGTTCTCAGCAATATACCGGGTAACCAATTCCTTCACTCCACTTTTGGGGTGAGTTGCACAGGTTTTGAAGCACTTCAAGGCATACTGAAGTGTCAGAAGACGTAGGTGACGGAGGGATTACTTCTCTAGCACTGCCTCATTACCCCTTTCTTCCCATTACTGAAGACATTCGAATAATGTGATAATAACGGTATAAACAAGGTATAAAAACCATAACGATATAAACAAGGTCTAATCCGAAGTAAGGTATCAAACGGTTCTCAATCCAGGTTCTCATGTTGACAGAGGAGATGTTAAGTGGATCAAACAGACTAATTTCGCGTCTGGAAGTCCCACTCTCCGCCCGTAAATAACCTTCACTTCCACACAACAGACAAAATCTGTTAAAATAATTATTCATTGAAAAAATTTGACTAAATTTATCCTTAGATCTATGAGAATATCCTTCAGCTACTGAAGTTCGGAAGACGATATTTTTTAACGGAAAGGCAACAACTACTCTTTTATAAGGCCTTTGAATCTTATATACTATTTTCGCCATACTACATCCAGAATATCATAACAGCACGACAAATGTATGAAATAAAGTGCAGATAACGGTATAATATTTCTGTGTCTGTACAGATAGAGATGTTTCTGTATCTATTTGCATCAACATACGCTCCACGAATCAGCTGTTAATTATCCTATATGCACAAGTGTTGTCCTAAAAGTAATCAACACTAATGAACATACATGAATAAGATGTATCCTTACCAACACATGCTAATATAAGAAGTGTTTGGATGCCGAAGTCCTGTTCTTAGTTTGCTTGTGAACCTGTTGGCTCTCTGTAATTAAATTCGTCCTTTACGTCCATTGAGGTATTTTATAAAATTACCATATGTCTAAATAATATGTGATATGACGTCTATCCTGACAAGGTACACGACAAAGTCGTGAGATTATCATAACGGAAACTGACCATATTCAACACATGATCTCCACGAAAAAGTGGGGCTAGGTTTTGGTTGAATTACTAGGCAAGGTGGAATGGTATGAATCGAATTGTAAAGATGTTCACTGTTAGTTGCTGTAGTGGTTGGTAAGTATTAAATTTCCTTTCAGACTGAGCTTCTACAAAACTGCAGCCAAGGAGATCAAAGCATATTTCAAAATGTTTGCATTTCATTTCTGCCGTTTTTCAGAAATAAAGAATATCCTCCATCAGACTTTGTTCTGGATAATGGCTGTTGGATTTAGTATTTATAGTCATTCTTATATTTGATAGTCGAATAACCTCGAAGATACCTAGAGCCTAGATACCTAGAATCTTCGTCATAGTAAATTCGGAAGTATGTTTGCTCAGTTAGAGTGCTGGATTCAAACCTGGTATGATTTACAAACTCGAATAGGAATTGCAACAATTTGTAGTGTTTAATGATCTGGTTATATTTAGCAAATTTTGATGATTCCTGACAAACTAATTTGATTTGCTTAATACGGACACATAGGTAGTTGTTAGTAGTATTTCGGATAAGATATTCATACCATCCAGTTAAGTGATCTGGAAATTGATTTTAAAGAGAAGCAAAGGCGCCGGACTTTGTTTATTGATTGTGCTCAAAGAAAACGAGGAAGTGAATTCAACGTGAAGGCCATATAGAATTGCTAAAATCTTAACTGGGATATAAGTAAAGGAAATTGTTTGGACGACACAATCTAATACTTGCGCTGCAGAAGGCACTAAAATGTTCACTTGTGTTTTTCAGAGTATGTGATACAATTAGGGGGAGATGTCCGCATATCAATGGCTTTGCTAGCTAGATCAGCTCTACCACCTCTTGCTTTACCTCCACGGTGAAACGAAATGCACCTCATCCATCGGAACGTGATTTCACATCAACTTCCCTCAGTGTTTCTAATCACGTTCTGGTATTCGTCATGTGATAGCAGCACAGGGTTGATATGGAGTTGGGGGTATGCTCGGGGGAGCCGTGTTTGTCGCACAAACGGAATAAGGCAAAGGCAACAATTTTTTTAATGTGAGGCTTTTCTAGGAGTAGATCGTAACCACTCATCCACGTCCGCTTCGTGTTGTTTGTCGACTCATACTTGCGCAACAGTTGCTTCCTCCTAATGTGAGTTCCTCGCACCACCGCAGCCACCGCTGTGACATCAATTTTCAAAATTGCTTCGTTTCGCTTTGCCGTTGCCCGTCCCTGCATACGCCGGCAATGACGATCCCATCGACTCAGCCTCGTTGCAAAGGGGAGCTTGTGATCGCTTCCTTGTTAGAAAACTTGGAAGAAACTCCGTGTCTTTCGACGTAGAAGTAGGAAAGAATCACATAAGCGTGCATAGCAGTAAAGGAGAGGAAATAGAAGCGAACAGAAAACGCAAATAATGCCAAGTCAACAGTTTTTCAGTTCCATTCGGCTGGGTGGCAGCCACAGCCCCAACGAAGTTCCTGTGCCGAGCTCCCACCGACAGCCCAACGAGTCGCGCTGAAGATTTCGCGATCTAGCATTAGCAAATAGAAAACCGCCATTGAATCTTCAAGCCGAGCTTGGACGCGCTGCGCACTGCTCCCTGGCACCGTGCGGAACTCCAACCGCTCCACTGCGTCCCCATCGAGGGTTAGAAGAATGCATTTCGCATGGACGCGGCCGTGTGAGCCGCGACACGGAGCTAGGCAGCCTCGGCTATCGCTCCTAGCAACAAATGCCTGCATGCCTGCGAAGAGGAGCACGAACGGCTTTGGGGAGCAGCTCCACCAGCCGCAACCAGCGCTCGAAATTGTCACGGAAAATCCGAGCCCATTATCACACACCACCACAGAGAAATTGGAAATCTGCTTGCTAGCGAGTCTAGCCTAGGCTGGGTGCTCTGCTGATCGACGCTAGTACGCGCTGGAGCTCCGTGGCTGGATTGGATACGGCTCCACGGTTGACTACCTTGCGCCAGCATTTGTTACTACACGTGTACGCACACAAGCGCAAGTGCTCGAAGGCGAGGATTAAGTAGGTTAGGAAATGCTGAGGTGCTCGGCGATACGCGGCTGGCTGTGGAAGTTTAATTATTCCTGAATAACGTCGCCGTGCCGCGCTATTTCTTGAAGGTAACGGCGACGACTTCCTAGAGAGGTGAACAAGTTCAGGCTGAAGTCGATGCGGCGGCGGAGATTATTCAAATTTAGTAGAATGCTAGAGCCTTGAGATTCTATCGCCATTGAATAGGCATGAAGCATGAACACTTTGCCTGCTATTTGCTTTCATACACAAGGCAGGTGAAGTTTTTCATGAGCTTTCCTAGCCGCGACCCGAACAAGGCGGTCGGCAACATCTCCTGAAACCTTCTCAGCGAAGTTGCTTCTGAACATGGCCGTTCCTTTTAACGATTCGAGCGTCTTGCTCAGTCGTTTCAGCGAGTAATAAAACAATTTTATCACATCTTACCGTTGCCCTGGTGAATTCTTTATTTTATGATTGTACTTCCACGCTCTTGCTAACTTTATTTATTTATGCCAATTGTTAACACGTGCCGGCCGCGATGCGTTTCAAAATCAAAAGTAGTTCATCGTTCGATTTAAAGATTAAATTTGCAAATACAACGCGAAATGCAGCACGAGACTAAAATTGCTTAGCAAAATAGTATTTTTGCAGACATTTCGTTGACATGTGGACAAACATAAAGCAGGGAAATGACCGAAAATTCGATTCGGCATTTGAGTTGAGAAGCATTCAATGATACATTAAATTAGTCGACGACATACATTCAAGGCGAATCTTAACACCATCCGTCTTAGATTCTATGAGATATTTGCTTAGCAAATTAATAGTTTCTATTGGAGGTTGAGATCGACGAGAAAGCCTGACCAATGCGCTAATTGGTAAAAGTTTGCCTTACCTATCTTACCGGGACCGGCAAGTGAATTCATTGCGACTTTAATGATGCAGCCACGAACCGTTCCCATCCAGGATCAATCACGATTTTTCGCAATGACCGATAAATCACGAATTTCCGCAATGAAAGATCCGGCAGGTAATTGATTTCTTGAAATTCTACTCGGGAGAAACTTTTGATTGGTTGACCAGGTCCTTGTAAATATCTCCATGTTAAAAATGATCGTATATAAAACTGAAGTCTTGGGTTCCTGCAATATTTTAGGTTCTATGTGTAAGAGCAAATTAAGATGAGTATTGTCACACTAAAAAGTGTATAACACAAATACATCGAAAATATTGTTAGAAAAACTTGGAAAAAGTCCGAAGAACTACAAAAGTGTTACCTTTTTAATGTCAGTCAACCATTAGTCAATCAGTTTTATCAATTTTGAAAATCATTTGACCTATTCTGCACGTTTGACCATTCCAAGCCCCATTTTTCAATTGAAAAAGGCCAAATTCAAATAAACCAAAAGCAAAGCAAGCAACAAAACCAAAACATTTTTGTATTCGAGGTTCAAAAATTTATGCACATTTGACATGTCTGTAATATATGTTCGCTTTCATAGCTATACAAGAAATAAAAAATGGGGGTTCAGTGTTTCAGCATGGTTTTAATCTGAATTTTGTCGAAAAATTCGTAGCATGCTGCGTCTTTTACAATTTATTTGCAGCTTTGTTCGGGTATCGGTCCCCGGTGCGTGATGACACCAACATTTTCGGCCTATCCTCTGCGTCCTTCAATTAAACAATCCGAGAAGCGATTTCTTAGTTTTGTCTATCGAGTTCAATCAGCGCTGCCCACTGATTTTCATCGCTCAGTAAAAGCTGGGAGTACTTTCCTGCATCCGTTCATTATCCGATATACCCCGCAGCATTCATCAGCATGTGTTGGTTGCATATGACCAACCCACTGCAGTTTCCCAAGTTTTACATCTTGAAGACCTCTGGCTCGCTAAAAGGATGGTTAAGCTTTTGACAGTACCTTATTTTTTGGTCTCCTTGGTGTTCTGCTACTATATTCCGTCTAGGGGCTCTAATTTTTAATTCAATTATATTTTCGCGGATATCTGCGACAGAATTTTTGTCTCATAACGGTAATATACCTAATGTTTCAGTGCCGTAGTGTAAATTTTGTGCTATGCTAATTTTCATGTATGGAGGTGGTCTTAAGTGTTGGTTAAATTGTACTGAACGACTTATGCGCAAATTGTATTCTTCCTTTAACCTCAACTGATTCATTGTCTATTTTCAAAAATTTTCTACACCAAGCTATAGGAATTTGTTACGTTTGCTACCTTTGAACCCTTTAGAGTCCTATCAGTCCGATTTGGAGTCATGTTTCTTGTTTTCATTTAGCCTTTCTGGATTTTCGCTTCGCTGAATCGTAACCTTACCTAGGTTGCATTTGGTGCATTGTTAAAAGGATTTCTTCAGTAGATGTAGAGGACCATGATAGGGTATTGTTATCATCTGTATAGGCTTACAATGATTGACAAAAACCTGGGATATCATGGGTGTTAGTACAACAATAATAATTGGGGCCGTTTCTCACCAATAACGCAGCAAATGTTGTCTTTCAAATGGTCAACTGTCTCGGGCTTTTCGGCGTATATGAGTGATTTGCATATCCCCACAAGAAATCGTCCAGCAGATTTAAATCAAAAGATCTTGCAGGCCACTACACAGGTCCAAAACTGGAAGTTATGTGCTCATCAAATGTCAAATGTTAAGATGATTGTTTCACGAGCTGTTTGGTTTGTCGTGCCATTCTGTGGAAATCACAGGTCCTCGGCATTACGAGAAGTCGATTCCGGAACGAAAAAGTCATTGATCATGGCTCTATAGTGGTTTTAATTGACTTAAATGTTATTCCCAGCAGTATTTTCGAAGATATATGAACCAATGATTCCACCAGCTCATACAGAAACACCAAACAATGACTTTTTCGGAATGTAACGGCGTTATTATAACCGCCTGTGTCTGCTCATCGCTCCAAGTGCGGAAACCATGTTTATTGACGTAGTCATTCAACCAGAAATGAGCCAATCGCTAAATAAAATTTTCTTCTGAAATTCAAGATGTGCAGCAATTTGTTCTCGGTGGTTCCCATACACTGAACGTGCACTGCGTCCGGTGGTCGTTCGGCTTCAATTCCGGCACAAATTCTATTTTGTAAGCCGGACAAACAAGATCTTTCTGTAAAATCTTCCATAATGTGAAGAGGCACTGGTTTTTTGTTGAGCATGGCATTGGAGGGACTCTCTTAGGATCGATGCTACTCTCTAAAGCTATTATAGTTTCTTCATTACGCACTGTACGACGTCTGGATGATGCGTATTATCAGTGAGAGTAAATGTGGTGCGGAAACGAACGTCAATCGAATGAATTTATCTGTGGGATGATTTTGTCTGTAATAAAATGGACGGAGTACGCGGAGAGTTTCTTGAACTCGCAGACGTTGGTCAGGCATCAAACTACTTGTGATAAACTGGCAAACCAAACTAACCATAAAACGCATGACAGCTGTCACAACTTGAAAATTGCCAATATGACATTCATGACTGAGAAGTACGACGTGATTTTAAAGAAATACACAACCATGTGTGGCACAGCAGATTTTGACAGGAGTATCACCAGAAACATGAGCACTTGAAGTTAATCAGGGAGTCTTGAAAAAAAAATCCGGACGAAATCGCGGTCCTGATGAGTGTAAAGTTGGTAGAGACAATGTCAGGTTTGGTGCTCAAACAAAACGGTGCTCATGTTTTGCGCAAGCCTCCAGAAAGAAAAATGTTGCTCCTGGTCTGCTAGCCCACTATTTTAGTCAGTCACATATATTTGATAATCTAGATTATACATCTAACTTTAATCCTGTACAGTAAACGATCATAGGCTCGTCGCGTAGAAGTCAGAAAAATGGCGAAGATAGACTAAGTGTCGTAGACAACCTATACTGACCAATTAGTACTTATCGAGCTATGAGGTAGTACCCGGATTCAGAGTGGAAAGGAGTACAGGCAGGCGTCGAAAACTGGACTCGTAAGTAAAGAGATGTTAAAGAAAATCGCACGACCCAGCAATATTAGGTGTGGACGGTGCTGTAGATGCAATAAAAATGACCTTGATCAAATTGACACCGGGAAAATTGAAAAGTTAATCCCCCGAAACCTTCTGTAATGCGAAAGATTTAATTGGAATGACAGATATTACTGCCGATTACTTACTTACTTCATTTTCGTCCTGTTAAAATGAGAACTAAACAACTCCCAGGAGGAACAGGGGAATGAGTTTTTAGCCGGTATTCAGGTAGGACACAATCTTCTGCGTCAACACGACAAACGAGTGGTATTGTATTCATTATAACGAGGTATTGTGATGAATGATATATATTGATATATACCAAGCCCACGATGAAAGGGAAAAACAATTTATTATAGTTAAAAATTTTATTCTTAGCCAAGATTTTATTCTAGTCCCTTTTTAATCTCCTTAAGCCTAGCTCACAAGTGCTCAAAATGCCTGGGGCGGAATTAGGTACCAGAGTTGGAACACCTGTAGACCATGCGATTAGATACCCAGAGTTAATTTTGGCCTGCAGCAACACCAAAACGAACTTCGATTAGTTACTCTTTATAGATTCTTTCAGACCATATAGTAGATCATCTGCGAAAACTAGACTATGAAAGCTATGAGCCAAGTCTGGCTTATGTAGAATCAACCAAGTTTACTCTTGAAACAATAAAGACGGTATGACCATATGAAATTATTTTGGAAACAAAATCCCATAGAAGTTTATTCCAAAATATTCAGAAATTGCTCTTATGATATCCTTATTGATGATATCCTTATTATTCTAAAGTAGTTTCTGAAGTATTTTCGTATTCTAAAGTGTAGAGGTTTAGCCTGGCATTTAAAACTTCTCCTCGGACTTCTGGGACATCTTCTATGACGGACAACTCAGGCTTGATCAGCTAGATGGGTAATGCATGCCCAACCGAATGTGCGGATGTGTTGCGGCGCAAGTCGCGGCACAGTCAAGCATGCGCAACTCAAAGAAGCTGTCAAAGACCTATCAATTTTAGGAAAGCGCTCCTTGAATCAAAATTAGCGGTGAAATATCTGATGTACTCCAAGCAAATCGGAGCTACCGCTGGTAAAGCTGCAGCGCGTGTAACGGCACTGAAGCGGTTAATCGTTAACAATGAGGGACCCACCGCATCAAGGAGACGACTCTAAATGAGGGATTGCAGCCTGTTCTAGTGCGGCAGGACTGTATGGCGACTTTGAGAGGAAGGAGGACACTGAAAGGGGTTGGTACAGGTAGATTGTACGCAAAGAGTGTTGCGAATTGCATGCGCATATCCAACGGTCTTCCGGACGCGATGTTGGTGATCGCAGAAGTGATACGCGTTACTTTCCCTGCGAAAGAGCGATGCAATCTTCGACAGCAAACAAGAAAGTACAAAAGAAAATGGGACATTGAACTGCAGGTCAGGTCCTTGACGAAGCTCTTGAGTGGACATGAGCATTTCAAGTCTAACCTGTACAAAAATGATGCTCTGTTGAAAATTCATATTTTGATTAGGAAAGGTGGGGGACGCCAGTCACACATATTTTGCTTGCAAAAAATGCAATTGCAATCAGGGCGAAATATTCAAGATTAAGTAATCAGACAATATCTTCAGCGAAATTAGAGTGCTGGTACCAGAAACTGTAGTCGAAAAAGTCCTACAAAACTGTCATCCTAACGTTGATTGACATGGATATGATTGATTTATTGATTGGAATTGCGTGGTATATTTTGCTCAGGCAGTCCTGACAGTGTTAAAAGGGAAAGTTGAACGTCAGAATGCATCCGGGATGGAAAAAGTTCAAGCACGTACTTCTCCTCCCTCTTGTAACTGTTCCCATTAGAATATAAGAAAATCATGCCTGAATCCTTGAAAGATTCCAGGTGGAATGTAGTTCTTCTATCTCTAGCGTATAAATTTAAAGAAGTCACCGTAGCGTTTTCTATGCTACTCGTATGTAAGCTTCAAAAATGTAACCAACTCTTTCTAATTAGAAGAACATAATACGATCATGTGTGTTTTTCTTTGAAAAAGTTGAGTTTCGAAGAATCAAAGCTTAGCAGCCCTGAAATTTAGCCATGTTCAAAGTACCTCCAACGGCTTCTTCGTATTCATTTTGCCACCTTGCCGTTCGCAAAAGGGTGCGCGCATTGTGCGTAACCAAATGGCCCTGGGATTCCGCAAATCAAGCAATGATCGGCACTATTGCAATTGGCACAGAAGTCCAACAAAGTCGCAAAAAGCTTGTCGTTGCGCGCAAAAGTGCTGAGCACACGTAATTCCCGCGAATGAATGCAAGGTGAAGAAAAGCCAACACTGTGCCATTGCACGGTTGCAAGCTCCGCAATTGCCTCAGCGTTATTTGCCGCGGTTTGCGCATGCGATTCTAGCCTACAATTAAAGAGCGCGACTCAAGACGTCGGCCAAGACGCTGGAGGCGGCGGAGACGATGGGACCGATAGCTATGCCGATGCCGATGACGATGGCGGTGGAGCGCCGTTAACATATTCTTTTATTTTTTAGCCGATTAAGCGCCTCCGAGTCTATCAATGGAGAACGGCTCCGAGTCAATCGATCTCGCATTTTTGTTGTTGTGCTGCCGCCATCTCGTCAGTGGGTCGCACGCCAACAAATGACCTTGAAAGCGGGCCCAAGCTAAGCTTTGAGACACCGTTGCCGCCGCCGTCATGCGAGTGGAGCTATTCCGAGCTGGAGCCGCGACGCCACCATGTAACGTAATTGATGGGAAAAGCTTACAAGCAACGTGGATATGGGTAGCAGGTTGTGAGTTTTGTGCTCATTCAAAACTGGGGCAAAATACTGCACATGTGTAGTTTTTTTTAACCGCCGAATGCCATTGTCCCGCGCCACACATCTAAGGTAACGTGATCGGAAAGTTTGAATTATTCATCTTTCGGTCTGATCGTGATAGCCGCGGTCTCGATTGCTGACGAACTCAACCACTGATTGTTTTGCAGATGAGGGCCCAACTTTAAGGTGGTCCTGCGTACTGCCGCATGCTGCGCACTATTCGTTGGTGTTAATTACCAAGAATTGTTTTTTTACGGGGGTTTCCCTCGCACACGTTATATTTCCGCGAGAATTCGACTTCAAAGCATGCGAATCGGTTAAACCGATGCCGTATTACTGCTGATTAGTGTTAAATGAGCAGAAAATCTTCTCGAAACGGTTAATGTTAAGAATAAATCGAATCACAACAATCGTCTCATCAAATTCATGCTGGATAGGTGGCGAATTAAATCTATAACTGCATGTCCACATCACCTGCAGGTTTTTCCACTACAAACAGATAAAAAATTACTAAAATACATAAAACTAAGTAAATCGTACAGGTAAAGATTTATTGCTCCAAAGGCAAAATAGTCGGATGGTACATCTGTTCTCGGTATTTAGACGTTCAATGCAAGGCAACTGGGGATATAAAAATCTGTGACTGCATCTACCATTAACCACTTTTTGCAAGATTTTTTTCAATTGAAACTATCAAATGTGGTGGAAATCAAGGAATTAAAGGGGAAGCTTTGTTTTTAATGAACCAAAGCTGTGGAGAAGGGAGCAAGTAGTTTCCGAAAGCCGCATATGAATTAACAGATTGCAGTTAGAACAATTATTTCTTATAAAAGAACAAATATTATCAGAATAGGAAAAAGTATGAAACAACTCCATTTTTCATTGAAACATGCACCCACTGTGTCACTCGACTGAAGATCTATCATTGCATTCTGATAATGAACATTGCTCTCTGTTGGTCCATATTGTTAATTTGATCTAGCCGAAGATCCTTGGTCATGATAACAGTTGGCCATCATAATGTTATCGCTTCAGTTGTATTTTCCGAATAATAAGAATTCTGGAATTAAGTTTTATGTCCATCGATTTTTAATATGTGAAATATGAAATGAAAGATTAATTTTTTTGTTTTCTTTAACATTAGATTCTAGAAAATCTAATGTTTCAAGAAACAAAGAATTCTGTTCTTATTTGCTGCTCAGTTTTCTAGTTTAGGATGAATCTTCATTATCTGCGCACTTAAATTGAGCCGAAAAGTTAAAAGCGCGCGAATATTTCTAGATGATATACGGTAGGGAGCAGTAATGAGTACATGTTTACACTTCTTGCATTTCATAGCATATAAGAATACAAATGACAAAGTAAACTATTAGTTTTTTTTTCTTTCATTGCTTGCTCAATTCCTAACATAACGGTATATAATACAAAATAAAAAGCAAAAGATCCAGAGAGAGAGAAAAGCAAAACTAAAACCACTCACATGTACTCAATATTGCACTCAGTTCTGCTTTCATCGGAAATTTAAAAATTTATCGCTTGTTTTGAATTCTTTGTCATAAATGAACGAGAAGAGTTAGTTAGTTGTGTGTGTGTTAGTTTGTGATCGTGTTTGATTAACTGTGAAACCTCGAAAAGTGGTGCATTTTGTAAAGTTCATAAAATTCGAAATAATGAAGAAATTATCATGAAATACTGAAAATAGCATTGCATCTATCACAGAGAATGGCTTACCGACACGGAAAATTGCTGAGCAACTTAAAATAAGTCAGTCAGTGGTCATAAGAGTTCAGAGAAGGCGAAAAATTACTCCTAAGGAACAATTGAGAGGTCGCAAAAAACTTTTGACAAATGCGGACGCGCGTCTTATGATAACAGAGATGAGAAAAAACAAGTGTTTAACACCTAAGGATGCTGCTCTGGCAATAAATAAGTCCGTTAGCCGATGGACAGCAAGAAGAGCGCTCCACTGTATTGGATACACTGCAGCTGTTAAAAAAATAAACCTGCATTGTCAGAGAAAAATGTGAAAGCACGGTTAAAGTTTGCCCGAGAACATAAAAATTGGACTGCAGACGACTGGAAACGGGTAATCTTGTCAGATGAATCAAAATTTAATCGTTTTCAGTCCGATGGTAAGCAGTATTGTTGGCGCCGACCTGGAGAGAGCATGCAAAGACACCATGTTAAACAAACAGTCAAGCACGGTGGAGGAAACGTCATGGTATGGAGTTGTTTCACATGGTGGCATGTTGGACCACTGCAAGAAATTTATGGAATAATGAGAAAAGAAAACTATTTAAATATTTTTCGAACTCATATTCCTGATTTTGTGGAGATGAGCGCCTATCCTGAAGAAGAAGTAATACTTCAACAGGATAACCCAAAACACACGTCTAAAATCGTGAAAGATTGGTTGACTAGGCAAAATTTTAAATTGATGCAGTGGCCAGCACAAAATCCCGATCTCAATCCAATTGAAAATTTGTGGTCAATCGTTAAAAGGAGGTTGGGACAGTACAAAACAGCCCCATCTAACCTGCTGTGCTGTGCTGTGGCATCGTGTGCAGCAAGAATGGCAAAGTATTCCAGATGAAATCATACAAAATTTAGTTGAGAGCATGCCAAATCGGATGAAGAATGTTTTAGAGAACAAAGGCCTATGGACCAAATATTAAAATACATCACCTCTTTTGTTAGTTGTTTTTAGGTGCTAAATTGAGTACACATGAAATTTTTGGTTTTTCTTTTTTTTCTCTCTGGATCTTTTGCTTTTTGTTTTGTATTAAATACTATTATGTTAAGAATTGAACAAGGAATAAACAAGAAATTTTTTTTTTTAAATATGCTTTGTTATTATTATGATTATTAACTACGAAGTGTAACAAGTTAAACATGTACTCATTACTGCTCCCTACTGTAAGTGAAATATATTCCCATGTTCCCAAACCGTTTTCATCGTATTGTCGAAGTACTGTCGAGTATTATAAGGAATGGTATTGCTCATTAGGCTGCAGGCTATATAACATATTTTTCTGGAGTTTTCTGCAGACGAAATAGCATTCACAGAATGCATTACTTTTGTTCTGTGAACAGACGATAACTGCCACTAAACATTATCGTTTGTGGCTAGACACGTATCCTGAATACCCTGAATATTCTCAAAAAAGCCGACACGTTTGTGCTGTGGTTTACAGGATTGAAAAGCGATGGTGCTTATATCAGTGAGATGGAGCGCCCTGCACAGCGGCAGAAGTTCGAATACGAGGAAGATTATCAAAATTTGGTTAATAACTCAAAAAGAATTCGCGTCACCCTTGCGCATGACATAAGGAGTGATTTGCAGGCACGTCGAGCACAAGGATTCGTTCAATAAGATGGCAATAGGGACATATTGCGTCGAGTCATTAATTTGAATAAATTTTCGTTCTTTTTAAAGATATTTATGTTTGTTTATCATAATTTTACCATTATTTTCTATTACCTTCTCCCATCTTCTTTGCAGTTGTTCAAGTTCTTTCTTGTTATTTTTGGCCGGCTTGTGCTGGATGAGATTTTTGACAACCTGGCTGACTTGCTCTTCAGAATAAAACGTTTTTTCCATTCAAGAAGTTGCGTAACGAGCTGAAGAGGTAAAGTTTTGTCGTCGAAAGGTCCAGGGAGCAAAAAAGATTGGTAAAACAAACCATCTAAGCTTCAGAATTTTTTCAATGAGTATGTGGGCGCTGTATGTGGGCGCGTTTTCTCTTGTAAAATATAAATTTCATGGAGTTTTGTCTTGCACTCTTTTCAACTGCTTGCGATAGTATACGCAGTAAACGATAAAAATGAGTTCAAAAGCTCGTGGGAAATCGTGCCTGCACTATCCCACAATAAACACTATCAATTGCTTTCAAGATGTCCCAATTCACTCTTTCCAAATAATTTTTGACCAGTTTGGCAACGTGTGGCCTTGCATTGTCATGCAGCAAAATCAGCATTTCATGTCATTCCATTCTGGCCGTTTTTCCTGCAGAGCTCGATTCTGGCGGATAAATTGTCGTCGGTACACATCGCCAGTGATTATTTCAGATGGTTTCAGGAGTTCGTAATAGATGATGCCTACCATGACCTTGGAAGCGTTAATATTTCGCTTTCGCGCAATGAACCTGGTTCACTTGGCATTACCCAATGTTTTGGTCGCTTAGGGTTTCGTGTCACAATTCGATGCTTGAAACCTCTTTTTTTTTGTCATTGTAGAAGCATCCCGTAGTGGATGTAGTGGATAAAATATCCACTACATTCAAATCATCACGCATACAGGACTGGAAAATTAACAGACACCGCACTGTACGAATTGACTCGCAGAATCAAAGAATCCTTAGCATATAAAGAGGTAGCACTAGGTGCATTTCTTGATATTGAAGGGGCTTTTGACAATACCAGCCGCGATGCGGTAAAGAGGGTGCTGATGAAAAAGGAGGTTAATCCTACCCATATTTCCTGGCTGTCTCGGTCACTGGTGGGGCACTATCAACGTACGTACGGACCGGTGATGCCCACAAGGAGGTGTTCTTTCACCACCATTATGGACTCTTGTGGCAGATGAGGTCTTAGGTAAACTGTCAGAAGCTGGGGTGATATGTCACGCGTATGCGGATGATATCGCAATTCTAAACAAAGGAAAATACGAAGGGACGCTGTATGATAGAATTAAGGGAGCACTTTGAATTGTGAAGAGCTGGTGCCAGGAGATAGGTTCAAGGCTTATACCTGATAAAACCACACTAGTGCCGTTCACAAGAAGAAGAAATATGGACCAACTCCACACCATATACCTAAATGGGACGGAAATTGGGTTTAAAAATGAAATCACGTACCTCGGATTGCTGTTGGGCGGCAAGCTCAGGTGGAATGGACACATTAAGGCAGTTTCTGAAAAGGCTGTCAGGGCTCTGATGGTGTGTAGGAACACGACAGGCAAGTCTTGGGGTAACCCGGGAATTCTGCGGTGGATATGGGTGTGGTGGATGTGGATGTGCGGTGGATTCTGCGGTGGATGGTCTACACCATGATGGTGAGACCAATCATCCCCTATGGAGCGGTGACCTGGGCAGACAAAATCCAGGAACACAAGACGAGCCTTGCACTCGATCGAGTTCAGCGTTTGGCATGTGTTTGTATCACCCGAGCCAGAAAGTCATGTCCCACGGCAGTCCAGTCCAGAAGATCTTAAACCTATTGTCACTTCATTTGGTGATAGAAACTGCAGCGACATCTACAATGTCAAGAATCTGCCATGAAGGAAAAGAAAATGGCGAGTTGGGCACAAGGACCAAACTACACTAGTGAAGTTCACCCCATTCATATATGCACCGTCGGATCGCATGACGATGACATTCAGCTTTCACAACAGAAACGGTGCTGAGTGATAAAAGGGAATGGAGCGCTGAATCCAATATGCACTTCATAAGACGGAATGCAATCAAATCGCTCCAAGACATCTGAAGGAAACAGGAATCGGAGTATTTGGGCCTGGCAACATGTACTGCCAACCGATAGGAAGTATGCCAAGTATCTTACTGGCTGAGGTCTATGCCATCGCTGTAAGCGCACAACTCAGCATAGACAGAGGATGTAAAGGGAAAACTAAAGCTCTAATATCCGATAGCCAAGCATCCTTAAAAGCACTAGAATCCCCGGCGATTACATCGAGAATGGTTGTAGATTGTTGCAATATACTCAACAAATTAAGTGCGGACAAAAGGGTTACCTATACTGGGTGCCGGGGCATGCAGGTATTGTGGGCAATGAGCAGGCGGACCAACTGGCGAGGAGGGGAGCATAGACAGCATTATTCAGTCCAGAACCCTATAGCGGAACTTAAATGAATTTCTTTCACAGGGCCCTAAAAGAAACTGAGGATAGAGAATACAATAGGCTCTGGAATGGACTTCCACGGCTTCGAATGTCGAAGCTATTCCTTGACGTTTGTGATGAGAAGAAGTTTCGAGCGTGCATCGAAATGAATAACAGAAATCTGAGGGTCCTGACTGGTTTGGCCCGACTGGGATCTTCACGGGGCACTGCACGCTCGGAGGGCATCTCAAAAGAATGAATCAATTCATCAATATAAGTTTCCGCAGCACTTTTCTTGAGATTGAAATATTGAACTAAGACTCTCTGGTGTTCACGTTGTGTAGGAATGTGGTCTACTGCCTTCGTGAGCCTACGCATACAACTTCCAATTTCAAGAACACTACCACAGCAGACACTACTATAGTATCTGTACAGACATCTGTCTACCAATGGCTTGAAAATTATTCCCATGCCCAATAAAATCCTGTTTAGAAAAATCCTCAATTTTCACTCGGGAAAGTAATTTTTCCAAAAGAAAGAAATTTTTACTCATTCTGAGGTGCCCATACTGCTGAAGTCCCAATTTTCCCTAATTTCTCTGGTCGGCGGTTAGGAGTCAATTGTGATGTATTCAAAATTTTTGATACAACTATTATTGATTGACCTGAATTTTCCTCCAATATTGTATTTAAAAGGTTTCCGAAGGACGAAAGCCCGAAGGACGTCCCGCCCTTAGTTCGTCTTTGTCCCGGACGTATGCAGGTACGTAACTAAATGCAAAGCATACCACGCTATTAAGGTAAAAAAAAAGGCACAGACGGATATGACGCGTGCAGACTTACTCGGACCGCTACTAGGAAAATTTCTAAGTTCGTAGAATGGAGAGTAAGATGTGAGAATAAAAATACAGAATTATTTTCATTTGTCAATATTTTCACCGGCTACTGTTATACATTTTCAGATCTTTCAATTAGCTTGTGTTTATTATACAATTGTAAATACTATATAAAAAGTTGAAACTTCTTCTTCATCGCTTGACAATTTCGCCCTGGGTAATTATTTTCCACGCTTTTGTAACGTTTTCCGTTGTGTACTCGACGTAAAGAAATACAAACACTAAAGAAAATAATAATATAATACATAAATAAAAGGTAGCATGTACGATTATTTGTTATAAATAAGTTTTATCAGATAATAATTTATGTTGTAAGAAAATCATGCGAAATAAATTAGAACTAAGACTAGAATTAAAATGAAAGTCTTGGTAATTATATTTAGGTGTTCAGTAAATTTATTTAAGATATTTATTTAATATTTATTAAAAATAATATCAGAAAAAAAGTCTCAGTGAAAATAAAAAAAAAAAAATCTCAGCAAATAAAGTCTCAGTAAAAAATAATCACCATTAAATTCTCGGAACGCTTGGCATAAATTTTCAATCAATAGAACTCACTTTTTTGCTCTCAACAACTAGCTATTAGAAGGTGAAAATGTAAAAGGACAGAAACAAGAAAGAAAACTGAGAAGAGAACGTGAATCTGGAAGAAAGAAAAGTGAGTAAAGTATAAACTAAATATCGAAGAAAGAAAAAATGAGATAAAGTGTAAGAAAAGGAATTAAGAAAAATTTAAAAGAACAAAAGAAGGAAAGTGAATAAAGAAAAAAAACAACTGAATAACAAGATAACGTAAATAAAGAAGAAAAGAAAAGTGAATAAAATATGAGGCCAAGAAAAAGTAAAAAGGAAGAAAATCGAACCCTTGCCGTGAGTAGAACTGTATAATTTTTTTCATACTGATCAGCGGATGACTGAAAATTGAATACAAGCTTTTCGGAACGTGAATGATGCCTGTTGATGTTTGACGGATTATCGAAGGATCTTGACTGCAGTGTAACACACTTGGATGAATACAACTTTGCGAGCTGTAATTTGCATATCAAAGGAGGAGATCGTTTCTGATGGATACAAAGTTAAGCATATCGTGGAAGAAGATGCTCAGGTGAAGTCCCGAAATCGGTTTGAGATAAAAACTCGTGTTGGAAGCAGCATAGATGGTAAGAATCAATACAGCAGGGTTTATTCATGTAATTTGACTATTTTTTTATATTGCTTTATATTTGATTTATTTATTTGTGTTTATTATATTAATGAATATTAATAGATATTTTTAATAGATTAATATTATAATAGATATTTGTATTTATTGTATAAAATTTGTCTTAAATGAAATAATAAGATTTTTCCGTATACGTATGCGTGTGATATGCAAGGATCAGGGCTTTCATAATGTCGTACAACCCCCACGCCCGCGCGGTGAGCTAGTTGTTTAAAAGTAACTTCCTTCGGCCGCCATTATGCGACCTTCGTATTTGTAAAAACAAACCCCTATCTTTTTGGCCTTTTTGTGTTTTGACCTATCATTTGCACATCCCCTCCCCCCCAATAATTATTTACTGGTTTTTTTTCATAACTATATTATTTTTGTTTCTTTTGAAAATACATATCACTTTGGGCGCAGCAAATAACCACTGGGAGGCAGGAAAAACCCGCAGGGTGGGCGATACAAAATATTGAAGCCCACCTTGCGCAGTACAGCCAGGGCAACAGGGCGCTTGTCGTGCGGAAAAAGGACATATTTGGCCAATTTTTCCCTTATTTTTTCATTAAACTAGCACTTTTCTTAGAGCCACACATTATTTCAGCCTCTATGATTGAAGGGTAGGATTCTCCGGTTTTGGAGATGCCTTTTTTCGTAATCAGCCAACATGATCCTTTTCGAGTCCTAAAAGTCCGTCGTTCACCAGCCGACTGTGATACCTAAAATCTCTTAGGTGATGATTTGCTCGTTTCGTGCCACTGCATAGTGTCCTGTTTGAACTCAGGATCATAAAGATGAACCCACGTTTCGCTACAGTAACAACTCGATTCAATAGCTTATCCTCTCTTCACAACAGCAGTCCAAAAACGCGCGATAACACTCTACGCGGTATTGTCTCTGAGACGACGTGAGCATTCGCGGCACCCATCTAGCGCTGAACTTTGTCATGCCAAGATGATCGTGAAACGTTTTGAAAATTGACGTATTCGATTCTCTATACATTTCTGCAGACTATTTTTTCTGTAGTCCTCCCATATTAATTTTTCGACTTTTTAAATCATTTCCGGAGTAGTCATTTCGGTTGGCCGTCCAGGCCTCAGACCGTCTTCCAGTGAGCCCCTATCTTTTTGAAGGGACTGTAATGCAATCGGACAAGAGGCCCCGCAAACGTTCTCAGTACGCTTTCCATCTATCCTTGCTTAATAAGGAACTTAAAAATGGCGCGGTACT
Source organism: Stratiomys singularior (assembly GCA_954870665.1). NCBI lineage: Eukaryota > Metazoa > Arthropoda > Insecta > Diptera > Stratiomyidae > Stratiomys > Stratiomys singularior. Next base: position 156,129,862 of record OX940878.1, on the reverse strand, counting down.
TTATACTTACCATAATTCACACTTACTTTTTTTGATCTTCGATAGTGCAAGGATTAAGGCTGAAATACAATACTGCCAGACGACAATGCGAGAGGGCGACGAGAGTCTCGCAGCAAAAGTCAAGCAGTTTTCGTAACGTGGATTTGTATACGACAAGGACGACGCATCGCAATCATTGTAGATTGTGATGCGTCGATGCGAGGCGAGAAATATTCGGAAAAACGAAACTTCCTCGCAGCGAGGTGCGTGACGTTTGTCAGATGTTCTATGGCGCGTAACTGAAATTTAAAATTCAAACGCCGTAATCACTTTTTAAGTACTGAATTTTAAATGAAAATTTCGTGCATCCTTGTTGAGGCTATTATTTGCCAAACGAAGGAAAATTCCAAATTCAAATTTAAAAAAAATCGAAAAAAATTTTAATAAAATTTCATTTTAAACGTCACCAATTTGACATTTGTCATATGAATATTATTCTTCCTCGCATCGCGTGCATTGTAAATTGAATCTCGCATCGCCGTCACGCAGTATTGTATCTGGGCCTTTACTGACCTGAGTAAGATAAAACTTGCTATTTATTGTGAGAATGAGCTACTGAGCCCGTTTGACTACATTTACTGGTGACCTCATCCTCCATTCCGCGAAATTAAAAACGCGACCGCGTACTTCATTGCGTCCGAGGCCATAGCTATATCTTGTCGATGGTGGATCATGTCAACAAGCGGTCATTTTGATTAACCCTTCAAAGAGCGGCCGCGAAGGTGATTTGTCGGTTGCTGGAGGAGGGCGTGTTCTTTCTGTTTGATGCACTTAAGTGGTTTGTATATGACAATGGAGTGCAATAGAGAGGTAAAGATCTTCTACGGCTAACATGCTAAACGCATGAACCAGGAGGTTGAAAGAATGTTGCGCTTGTAAATGAAGGATAATCATCGCCGAAGGACCACCATTTAGCGAGGATAGCTTGGGTGCTTTGCACTTATCGACACGAAGTGATGAAAGTGCCACCGTATTTTGACAAGTTTGGCAGACAGATGACCATCTTTCATGAGTGTCCGGAGGAAACGCTGGATTGAGGATTATTGTTGAGGACGTGCCAAGGGCCCTGGAGTTGGAGAGGGTGCGCATCGAGCTGTATCACCGGATGGCAATTTACACATATTTCTGATATAAATTTGTTATTGCTGTTTGCAGGACACTGTTGGGTTTAGATTGAGGACGCGTTCTTTTTTTGTATTCATCTATTGCTCGTAGGTCCGGTGGATATAGATAAAATAATATACACTTGCTTCTGGGGATATCCTTGTCATTTCATTATTAATTTAATTTCATTGAATTATTTTTGATAGTGCCTTTTATATAAATACTTATCGTATGTACAATATATTTTTTTTACAGCTCCAGTGCCTTGTTAATTCCCGAACGAAGACTCGTTCAATTTCTCAAGTCGATTTCTTGGAATCTACCGCTCATAATCCCGGTGAATGTAAGAAATAAATATACACATCCCTGCATCAAAGTTTCCTCAATTTTTTATTTTTTTGTACTCTCGCAAATGCAATTGTTTTTCAAAGAAACACAAGGAATAACAAAAAATCAAGGAAAAAACATTATTAAATTGATTGTGGCAGTAATAAAAACGCACACAAAAGGTGTTTTTTTTGGTTCTGTAAAATATTTTTAATTGAATGTTTATTTTTCAATAAATAAAAATGTTATTTCTGGGACGGGAGCACAATAAGGACCAAATGTAACATGGCCATGTTTCTAGTTGTTTGAAGCTAACATTGGCTGGTACGAGGGTAGGTCAATAAGTCTTTAGAAAATTAAACAGATGGCGCGACTAGCACTATAAGCGCTTCGTTTGTATGCAGCTGCACTATCGACTAGGTATGCTGTGAAGTGTCAGCCGGATTGGTTGAGTTGTTGTGTGTTTCTCGTGTATTGAAAAAGTAAGAAATTGTTTGATTACAAAAATTACAAAAATATAAAAGGCTTAACATGAAAAGCAATAAAAAATGAGTTGGATTTAGTTCACGGCACATCTGCTCTTTCAATTGCAACTATTTATAACTGGTTAAATGAATTTAAACGTCTCGTACATCAACAAAGGATGAACCACACTCACAACGCCCTGCAGAGGTGACTAGGCCAGAAATGATCAATAATATCCACGATATGGTGTTAAGCGACCGAAAATTAAAGTTGAGTGAGATAGTTGACGTTACAGGGATTTCAAAAGGTAGCGTCATTTCTATTTCAACATGACACATTGAGTATGAAAAAGATTTCGACAAGATGGGTGCCGCGTTTGCTCACAGTCGACAGTAAACGCAATTGGGTGGTGGTCTCTAAAAGTGAAGAATTAAAGTTCGAAATGGTCGACCACCCATCGTATTTACTAGATTTAGCCCTTAGTGACTTTTTCCTAATCCCAAACCTGAAAAAATAGCTCGCTGGGCAACGTTTTTTTTGTCAAATGAAGAAGTCAACGATCAAACAAATGCTTATTTTAAGGATCATTCAAAATCTTTTTTTTTCTGACGGGTTAAACAAATTAGAGAAAAGTCTAACCAAATGTATTGAGCTTCAAGGAGATTGTGTTGAAAAAAAAATTGTTTAAGGCTTTTTTCTAAGGACTTTTTGACCCACCCTCGTATTTAGATGTTAGATGAATGGAATTTGTGCATGTGTATGACAAATTTTAGGTATTGTATGTTAGTCGTAGAAAGGAATACAAATGCTACAAAGTAAGTTGTAAGTTGAAAAGAAGATACTACACTACTACTGTACTACTGTACTGAAGAATATTTCGACCATGTCCCAAATGCGTTAATAGTTAACTTATAGTGGCGATGCGAAAGAATAAATTAAAAGTTAAGTATGAACCAAAAGCTCAATGAAAAGAGAGACTAAGGTACCAGGTCAATCAGAACAGGCGGGACATTATTAAATCGTCCTTTAAAATGAATATCATGATCTGTATAAAGTTATCTTCTCTGTACGTATTATATTATATTTTATAATTCATTACACTGGAACAAGGAGGAGTGTTAAATGTTCCAGAATAAAATAAATATATTGGTTTGGAAGTTTTCATTCGAGAAGTTTGCACAATGAGTTAACCTGGGCAATACAATTATGAATCTGATAGTGAAAATTTTTTTGTTCGAGAACTTGCCGCTGATTTTCCTTTACTATGAGATCTAGTTCCAAGAGGATTATATTGTTCAGGACAATCTCGTTCCAAAAGTTCGACAACTTAGTTATACTATTTATAATATTGCCAATCCTTATTAGAAGCTATTTCGCTTATTCCCTGAGACATAGCCCGAATGAACGAAAATGTAGGAGACATAGAATTCAAATATACTGGGTTGGTCATCGTTTCGTTTTGGACGCATAGTTTGGGCAAAAGGTCATTCTGGCTTTTTTCGGAGGAGAGGGCAGCCTTGTTGTCGTAGTGGACCACCTAGCTCCTAGCGATAATATATTCGGATGATATAACTTGCAAAATACAAGTTAGACCAGATTATGTCATCTAATGTTTAATGGAAAGCTATTCAGGTCTAGGAAAAAAAATTCCATGGTAGTATATTATTTGCTGCGAGAAGAACTATTTCCTTACCACGATTCAAGCCCCCCACAAAGTGCTGCAGTATCTCAGCCTGATCAAATGATGACCCAAAGGACTTAACAAGACGACACGACCACCATTATCACTTACCAGGAAAATTCTCCAATCATTTCTCATCCACATAATCACACGCGGGAATCTCATGACAAATAACTGCCTTGCTTGCATAGTCAACAAGTGGCCCCATTAACCCATTCGTCGTTCGGGCTCCATGGATATCACGTTGGGTAGCAATTTTTTCCGAGTGTGACCTCCTTTTTACTGTTTCGGGGCTTTTTAACTGACGACGACATCACGATATGGACGATGATATTGCTTTCCATTTCGCATTCGCATGGACGCACGGATGTATTCAGACGGACATTCAGGTTCTTGTTCGCGTACTTCTGAATTTCGCGGGCCATGTTGATTGCCACTCACTCATTCGGTTATGGCTCCTCAGAAGTCGTAGAGGGAACGAGTTTCATTTCGATTCGATGATTTTTTATTTGCATGCCACGCTCAAGATTTTCGAGTTTGCTCGAAAGCCTAATAAGGAGTAAAAGAGGATTTGCTTGTGGTTGATTTAAGCACCCGAACCAGGCCACAAGGCACAAAGGCAAAACGAATGTGACTTTCAGAAATTTCAAAAAGAGGACATCCTTTCCGTAACCTGTTTCCAACTGAGCGTCGTGCTTGGTTGGAAGGAATTCGATGGTACGCGATGTCGTTGAGAATATTTTCAGTAGAAATATGATTCACATAAATAAATCCAGTTTTAAGTTGAATATGTGGAATTATGTTGGGTTTGTTTGACATGTTTCAAGTACTCCGTTCTCGGCGAATCGAATTCGAGTCTCACTGACTGACTCTACACAGTGGCGGTGAGTGATTTGGTTTACAGGATAATGAACTACTTGAATATGCAAATGGAAGCGAACCATGTATATACACAAGTAGAATGATAAATTGGATCATGTAGTATTGAGTTCCGTGAGGACACTCCCATAAGTGTTTACTTGATACTTTTGCACATGAGCACAAATGGCGGAGTATCCAGCGCGGAGTCTTTGATTGTACCAATTTCTTCGTAAAAATCCTTAGGAAGCAATAATGGCAAACGATAGGGTTTATGATGAGTGTTGGGTTACAATATACAAAATCTGCATCTATAATCTTTCGGTCTATCATTTGCATTGTTCAAACGCTAAATGTGGAAAAACGCTTAGATAACATGGAAAAAATTGATTCTGTTTTGAAAAAGGATTTTTCAAAGAAGGTGTTTAGTCTGCGAGAATTAAGTGCGACAAGAACACGCAAGGCAAGAACACGCAGATTTTACTTCATCTTTTATGTCTCAACATGATGCTCAATACATTTCATCCTGCTATAATCTAGCACGTCCTAGCAATCCCAGAATATCCCGAACTCCTCAAAATTTTGACTTCCTTGTTCGTCACAAGTTGTATACGGTGGAGCTTATTTTGGAAACAAAAGCGAATCAAATGTGAATAAATTTTGGACATCAACTCGGTACGTGCTTGGACCAATTTCGTTTTGAGATAATTTAGCAGGGTCGATTGCACCTTTAAATAAATATAAATTTGAAAAATTAATAATTGAGCACTTTTCGCCAAATGGCGACGATTTTTTTTTCGATGGAGCATCAAGGCGGTCCAATATATCAGTATCGTACTACTCCGTAATTACCTTTTCCTTCTGCAAATAATCGATGTCGATACTACCTTGCAGACCACAAAATGTATGTAGCTATGACTCTTCAGACTGATGGAACGATTTTCAACTTGTTTGTAGCAATTTCGCCAGGGGTTTGTGTTTCATTCTTACCCAAACTCGGGTAAGCTCTGTGATCGCAAGTCACACCTGAGAAAGTCTGCGTGGAAATCTCTACGAGGTCATAGTCTGATGAACCTGTGCGGAACCTGATGGAATCAAAAAGAGCCGTAACAAGCCCAGCATTAATTATAGCCCAACGTCGAGGACAACCTGAGCAGAATGTTAGAGCAGTTTGGAAATACCCCCTTCATTGAAAAGACCAGGCTGAATCTACATGGCTGTGATTGACATCAGAAAGTATATTTTTGGCATGGTTAATCTTAGTGTTTTGTCGAGGAAACCATAGTGAAACCAATCAAAAGCGCTAACAGTCCGGAGGGAAATCACAAAGAAGGAGATACAAATAACCCATGTTGATGGTAAGGCGAGCTTTGCAAGATAGAGAGCTTAAAAATTAAATAACGTAGACGAGTGGATAGTTTGCGATGGCTATGTTTTTGTGTTTGTATGCTGTTACGTATTCCGATGTGTAGGCGACCTTAAACAAACAAAACAATATATATATATAAATAAATGAATAAATAAATAAAATAACAATTAATATTGAATATAACAATTAATTGCTTTGGTTAAGTTTTTCTTACATGTATTTATATTTTTATGTTAAAAGAAAATCATACAAGATGAAATAGAAGTAAGAATAAAATTAAAATAAAAACATTTATAGTTAGATTTAGGAATTAAGTAATATTTAGTTAAATAATATTAGTAACGAACAAAACAAAAAATAAATAAAAAAAAGTCTCAGTAAAAATAAATTGTCAGAAAAAAAGTCTCAGAAAAAATATCCCAACTAGCATAAAAAAAACCAAAAAAAATTTCTTGGAAGTTATTTGCGATAAAATTTTCTATTGATATGATTCACTGGGTTGTCGTGTACATATCGCTATTAAAAGAATAGAAATTGTTAGGTAAGAGACACACAATCAATAAAGGAATCAATCAATAGAAGTATCAACCAATAGACGGTCAATGGATAGAAGTATCGATAAAGTATCAATTGAAGTATCAATCGGAGTTTCAATAGAAGCATCAATAGAGGATCAATAGAAGAATCAATCAATAAGACTATCAATCAATAAAGGAAGCACGATCAGAGGTAGCGCAGCAGAACAAGTGAAGTCCCGAAACCAGCTGAGGTGCAGATTCGTGCTAGAGGAAGCAGAGGTGTTCAGAGTCAGCACAGCACAATTGACAGATGGTCAGAATCAGCGCAGCACAATTCACAGGTGGTCAGAATCAGTGTAGCACAATTCACAGGTGGTTTGATCCTTTGGTATTTGATCCTTTTTATTTATTTATTAATCTAATATGAAGGAGTAAGCTCTTTCTCTCTATGTGTGTGTGTGTATGTGACATGGAAGGATCAGGACTTAATACTGTCTTAAAACCCCCATGCCCGCGCGGTGAGCTAGTCGGTTAAAAGTAACTTCCTTCGGCCGCCATTATGCGGCCTTTGTATTTTCAAATAACCCTGTCTCTTTAACCTTGTTCCTTTCTTTCGCTGCGGGTGCGACCTATCGGTTGCCCCAATATTATTTAATTTATTTATTTTTAATTATATTATTATTATTTTGAAAATATATAACAATGCAGGTGCGATGACTTTTTACGTTGTAATAGTTAATATCTCAGTCATTGAGTATGGAAACTGAACATAAGAAATCGTTAATTTGTTATTGTTCTCTCTCTAGCAAGTTTTGCTTATAAACACCAATGCATTTCGAAACTTGTTGTTTAAGGCTTGTAGATTTCGAGCTTCTTCGAAGCGTTCGTCCTTAAATAAACTCGTTTTAATCACAAACGCTTAGTTACTTTCTGATCACATCCTGTAGAATTGAAACATTCACGACCCTCTTCAGCGAATAATTTTCAACCAAGTGATATTAGTTTCAGAAATATAAAACAATCGACGTGATTGGGTTCTAGATAATCTTTAACCAGTCCTGGAACAAATATTTGCTAATCTTGTGTTAAGATCCGACTTCTATCCAAAACGGTTCAAAAATCTGTTTGATTACCAGATTTGAATTTATCTGCACTTAGGTGTTTGTTTTGTTGATAAGTGGGTCGCCAGTTGGCGTAGAAGTCGGCTTAGACTGCTCATCGTCTGCGATCGAATATCGATCCTCTTTAAAATGGTCGTGTGGTTTGAAATCTGCCGAGCGTTCCATAAGGCACCACTGGAAACTGTTTTGAGTGTAACCACTATATCAACCGGAGGATACTCAAATCTTGAAAATTAAACCAAGTTACTCAAACGAACGTCGGCCTAGGAAAAGTATCTAAAAACTGTGCAGCTGATAAAAACAAAAGAAATCTGTTGCTACCATATGGTAATTTGTTCAAATCTTGTGGCACAAAGCGGATTTCCCTGAGACTAATTAGAGCCGCATCGTTCAAAATCAGATAGACCATGTTCTGATCCATCAACGTTGGCTCTCGAGCATACTTGACATTCGCACATACCGAGGACCCAACTATAACTCGGATCACTTCTTGATTAAACTAATGTATCGATGTCGCATGTCAAAGGAGTATTCGACGAAGACCAGCCCTCCACGAAATTTCGATAGCGGAAGGCTCCAAACGGCGCATGTGGCCTTAAATTTCACGGAGACCCTTGACAACCAGCTAGCTCCCATACTATCAGATACTTCGCTGAAAACAAGCAATGAGTTATGGCTAGAAGTTAACGCGACAATGAATACCAAAACAAACGATTAGACTTCAAGCCAAACGTAAAAGAAACGATTGGTTCGATGACAAACGCGTTAGATAAGATCAGTGGTATAAAAAATATTTAGGTAGTAAAACCGGAACGAAGATAGAAGAAACTCGTTAATCCTCTGCACAGGAACCATGAGCTCTATGAAATTTTTGAGGAGCCGCTGGTCTCAACGATTGTATTACTGCGAAAGCTGCAATAAGCAAGTGAATCCTATCAACGAACAAAGGGGACGAACAAAAAGGTGTTTATTGGGAGATCTGGAGGGCGGAAACTAGTGACGAAACCAAGGAAGCGCTGGTCTGACTCTGTTGAGGAAGACAGTTCATCGTGGCTGTGGCTTCAAAATTGAAGGACACGGTCAATGGACAGAGACTATTGGAGGCGCTTGCTACAGGAATCGTGGCCCGATAGGGGTTAGTAGTACTACGAAGAAGAGGAAGTCCAAAAAGTCTGTTTGATGTTCTTTGGACTGGTCGTGTATATTACTTATGCTATTTCATTAGTTACCAGTAAACCGTATTACATATTTTAAGTGCGATTTGAAGAACTATCATTAATTAATACCATTTTGAATCACGTTGCATGAAATGAAATGATGACTGGGTACTCTTTGACGAAAGAGAGTACTCTGTCCAGAATTTTCTTATAGGAGGACTTTCAGTAGAGTCCCCTCGCTGTATGACTCTGTCTAAAGTGTTGCGTTTGGTGTGTACTGATTAGCATACTTTGACAAAAGTACACCCAAGTTTGGACTTACTGCTATCACAACCTTAAGGGGAAGGCAAGGTATTAAAAATTTTTTTTTGAATTTTTTGTTTATTTTTTAATTGAATGCATAATATGTTAAGAATATTGCGTCAAAATTTCAATTCGATTGGAGCAAAATTGACGAAGTTACGAGTATTTTTATACCTGTCGGATTTTAATCCCTACCCGACCCGAGCGCGCTATTGTTACCTGGCAGAAGTTTCGCTCTGTGTATAATACCTAATCTAACCGCCCTGTTCTATTTATAGAAATTTCGACTAAAGTACAAACGTCCTTATACCTGTACTGCATATTTTGTCAGTGTAGAGTATAAAATTTAGTGTAGCAGTAAATATTCTATCGAGTAGCCGTACACGTGCGTTCCTATTTTCGCATCATTTTAGCTCCGTTTTCATTAACTTTTGTGTTAAATTGTTACTAAAATGCCTAAAAAAATACAAGATCTGATAGACAATCAGCTGGTTTGAGATTATATCGACCTAGAAAAGTTGTACCTCCGCAAAAACGTAAAAACGAAGGCATTTCAACAAGAAGCGCGTCAGCTAAAAAAATTAAAGTGACCGTTGAAAATCAAGTTACGGAGGATCTTGAAAAAATTTATAGGATAATTGATTTTTTATTAGTGTTTTTAAAAATTGCTACGCTAGTGAAGTGTGTGGAATGTGATGGAAAAGTAAATTTTCATTCGACTAAGAAAGAAGGTCTTGGATTTAACATCAAAGTGTCATGCGAGAGCTGTAAACAGATTACAAATGTTCCGTCTAGTGCAAGAATAAACTCTGGTATTTTCGAAGTTAATTATCGGTTTGTTTTCGTGATGAGGATATTAGGCCTTGGATTAGTTGGCTGTGAAAAGTTCTGCGGCTTGATGGATTTGTCTAGTAGGTTTGTATCAACACCGACGTACAATAATTACGTGAAAAAAATGTGCTCGACTGTAAGAGAAGTAGCGAATCGATTTTTTTATCTGCTACAAAAGAAGAAAAAGCAGCAACAGCCGAAGATAAAAAGACTGAAGATGCCGACGAACTCACTGTATCAGGCGACGGAAAGAGGCTTCTCATCTTTATTCGGCGTCACCTCGTTAATCGGTTACTTTACAGGTAAAGTTCTTGACATTTTTGTCAAAAGTTCATACTGCCATGAATGTAAAACTTGGGAACATAAATTAAACTCTGCCGAATACGAAGAGTGGCATGAAGCTCATGTAAGTGCTAGAAAGTATCGGGCAAATCATACTGATGCAGCTGGAAATATGGAGGTCGAAGCGATAAAAACCATGTTTCAACGTTCGGTAAAGAATGGTGTACGATATCGCAACTATATCGGCGACGGTGACTCTAAAGCTTACTCCGGGTTAGTGAATTCTAAACCTTATGGTGATGATTTTTCAATAGTGAAAAAAGAATGTGTAGGACATGTTCAAAAAAGAATGGGCACTCGTCTACGTGAAATAGTCAAAAATACCGTTGTAGATATTGAAACTAAGGCTAGAAAGAAGATCAAAAGAAAGAGTCTGTCTGGTAAAGGGAAGTTTACGCCCAGAATGATTGATAAACTGACGGTATACTACGGTTTAGCTATTAGACGTTACTCTGATTCCATGGAAAATATGAAGAATGCTATCTGGGCAACGTTTTTTCACTACAGTTTGACGGACGAGAATCCACAGCATAAAAAATGCCCGAGCGGCGCGGACTCCTGGTGCGAATGGCAAAAAGCTGCAGCTGCTAATGCATTGGATTCGTTCAAACACACGTACAGTGCTCTTCCTGCGGATGTTTTGAATGCCATCAAGCCTATTTATGAAGATATGAGCAAAGATGCCCTCCTGGAGCGATGTGTCGGAAGCTTCACGCAGAACAACAATGAGAGTTTAAACCAACTTATTTGGAAAATCTCACCAAAGCACTTGGGTGGAACCTCTGTCATCGTTGAAATTGCAGCGTATGTGGCAGCCAGTGTCTTCAATGAAGGTTCTTTTGCTTTACTAACCTTCATGCAAGACATGGGAATCAGTAGTGGATCAAGTGCTCATGACTGGGCGCGATCAACTGACTCCATACGTATAAGCCAAGCAGAGCAGGAAGCTGAGAGACAAATTAAAGAAGGCAGGATTCGTCGTAGACAGGAGCAAAAAGGTGCTTTAGACATCATGGATGATAGCAACATCCTTTATGGACCTGGCATTGATGATTCAGTGTGAGGTAAGCCGATAAAATTTGCTTATGAACGTTTTATACCAGATTTTTTAGTATTCAAAACTTTAAAGCGTTTTTCCCAAAACTCACGTTTTCAAAGTCGGTGCCCCTCCTAACTTCAAAACTACTGCACCGATCCTTTTGAAATTTTGAACACTATTTCTGTACATAATTTACAAGGTAACGCTGGAGAGTTTTTTTTTCAAATTTGTTAATAATTTTTGTTTTACATTAACAAATTAGCCGATTTTTTTTAGCAAAAAATCACGTTTTTCCCTTCAAAGTGTTCCAAAAAAGTGAAAAATTAAAATTTCGAAAAACCCTCCCAGCGTTACCTGGAGAAAACTATTATCTAACGAATGAACGTTGACTTTTTGATTTCAGATGATCCAGCACCAAGTTATGAGGGGCACCGCGATTCTACTTTTTTCCGAGACACGTCCGAATAATTGCTGCCATTGCCGTGTTTTTTAATATTTCTTCGTGAAAATTTTATACAATATTCTTCAAATGTCATACTTTAATGAACTATTTTAAAGGTTTTAATAAAGAGATTTTAACTGTGTCGTCACGAAAAATTCACAAAAACATGCCTTGTTTCGTACGAATTAACCTTACCTTCCCCTTAAAGCAATTGAAATTCCTTCGATAAATTAAGTATAATTGATTTTCTCTCCAAAATAAAATGACCATAACCACTTCAACTTGTCTCCCTTCACCGATCATCGATAGCTTCTACAAAGTAAATTAGATGTTAGTATATAAATGCAAGATCTTCATTTCAACTTTTGAAAGCAGTAGATTCGTCGAAAATGATATTCCATTGGAATACTTCGGGCTTCATTCCCTGGATCGGGTGGATCCAGAGATTTTATAAGTGAATATGTAATGCTTCCTTCATCTTTGTTCTCGAGGCTTTAACCAGGGACCTTTGACCGATCAGTACTGCCAGAGAACAAGGACTATCGTGTAATTAGGATGTGATATCAAAGCAAGATCTATGCTTTGGCTGTTTATCGAAACAAAAGAAAGAAGTAATCCCTTGTATGAGATTTTAACAATATGTCCTTGCGTAAGAAACGCGATGCGCCAACCATTTTTTTCCAAAGTTGAGTGAATCGTAAGAGATGGCACGAGGTACTCAGTATCAAACTTATGAAGGACACCGAACGTACAATACTAGATACAATCAGACGAGTCCTTGAATTGCTGATACTCACATTATTAGCCCATTGCTTTTCAGTATACCATTTCCGTAGTTGTATTTGATAACATTGATCACTCCTGTCGTTGTCTGGTATTTTGAATCATCTGTGCTATTCTACCGATCCTCGAACGCATGGAACTATTTAATCAAGTTGTCTATGTGAGCTGTCTAGGTAAGTTGCCGATGTCAATTGTCTATGATAACGTCTTTAAAGAATTGTTTCATTCATTTTTCTGTGGCTTACTTACCCTTAAATTTAAGCTTTCGTGTATCCTTTAAAAGTCCCGAATGGACCTTTCTCTAGGAGGGAGTTATAATTTGATCTACTTGAAATGAATTTCACTTTTACCCTTTTTTCGACTTTTATTTCATTTCCGCTATTGAAAATCTGAGTTCATAAGCGGTCCGTTTATGATATCATGCACCTCCTCCTTTTCGCTCTTTTTACCGTGCCCAATAAGATTATCCGTATATCTGCAAAAGCGTATTGATAATTGCTCAATATCTCGCAGTTCGTGTTTAAATCGTGTCAGAAGTGGAGGTCTGTCAGTCGTGAAAGTGGATGTGTCTGCGGTTTTCATCCTTTGGTGTCAAGGTTCTCGTTTAAGGAGTAATATTTATCTGTTATAGAAAACTTTGCAAGTTTAATGGCACTGTCTCTAGAAGATTACATCTTTTCTGAAGAGTTTTCATGTTAGAAAACTCCAGTCAGCATGTCCATGTTCAACTCACTAGGGCTTTCACTAGCGATGGAAACCTTTCCTGCGTATTTTTCTGGTTGCTCCGGCCTAAATTTTTTTTTAAAAAACCCCTTCTTGGTCTCGATAGAGTTCCTTTTCCTTTATATAATCCCTTAAACTTGTTCGCGATCGTTAGCTTATCTTGCTAGTTTTTTGGTAGATACACTAAAGACTGATAGTAACCCACACGTCTCCTTTTTCTACTCATGTATTTTTGGCCAATACATTATAATAACAAGTGTGGGGTTCACTCACTCTACAAACAAGAGAATATCAAATTAGTTCATATTATCGTTTCGAATCGGTTACGGGAGTCCCGAAAGAATTTTTAGTCCTTGCCACTGTCCTCTGTTGCCTCTGTCCGCCTTGATGAAATGAACATGTTTTGAAGCTCTTTTTTAAGCTACATTTTGCTCAGCATGTATGCTTGCGTCCATGCAGTGTGTTACATTTTTTGCTCCTTTTATCGCTTCGGCCGTATCATATTGAAGACGAAAAAATTCAATATATCTCTCAAACTCTTGTGCAAAACGTATTAAAAATTTAAATCTTCTTTTGCGCGTTCTATCCCTTTCTGCCAGGAGCTGCTCTGGAGTATTCTTGCTTTGTGTGCTTACGCCATGGGCGTGGATGATATAGCTTTGTCATTTGTTTGTTTTTGCACGTTTGGCAGTCTAAATATCCCTAAAATAGCTTCTTTGATGTAATCCTAATGAATACAGTTTATTTCAATGTTCGTACTTTAAAGCTGAAGTAACTGATCATACAAGCAGCATCAAAACAGGACACAAGATTAGAATGTAGGATGCTACTTGTTTTTAATGTAGGGAAAAGAAGTTCCAGGATAAAGGAAACTTTATCCTGGATGAATATTCGAGCTAAACAATAAGTAAAATCTTTTTGAAGCTTTAGGAAAAGGTAATGCTGCAATTTTTTATGCTTTTTTTATAAATAACTGCGATTTTATGGGCCAAGTAATTATCCTTAGTTTTGTCCTTAGTAGTACTTAGTCTTGTAAGTTATAATTCATTGTTTTCCACCAATTTACGAATCTTTAACAGCTGTTAATGTATAAAATTATATAAAAACATGAAAATTATTTCAGTCGCTAGATGAAAGAAAAGGCTGGATGATTATAATTGAAAATCGTTCTCAATAAAAACTAAATATTAAAAAAATAAAAAATAAAATGAAATTGAGCTATTTCATTTCTCTCAGAATTTCGTAAAAGTAAATTTTCTCTCTCAAAGATTTGGTACAAAGATCGTTCTATGGGGCTCAGATTGGTGGATGCATAGCAAGTGAAAATTAGATAAGAAATAAAAGGATCAAATGAAAGGAAAGCTCGTACAAAATAATTTTAGTCCTGCTGAATCGATCTGTGAGCAACTGGAGCACTTTGGTTTTTTCAGCTTTTTAGAATTTTGAAGATCTCGTTCTTCAAAGGAACTTGAATGATTTTTTGAACATATTTCATGATTATATTGGGAACTGAGCCTCTGATTTGTGAAGTCTGAGGAATTTGAGTAGCCCTTTTTGATTTTGAGATAATTTTTGATTTTGAAACTGCGTTTTTAAAGGGATTCTGGTTGAAAAATAGTCAATTTTAACAGTTTGAATGTTAACATGTAATCAAACAGATCGATTTTTATCTGAAATATCTTAAAGTTCAACCAATGAAGCCTAATTTCTGAAAATATATTAGAAAACGCTAATCTAGATTGAGCTGAATGTATTCCATACGATTCTTCCCTCTCAACATTCCTGATATTCCCAAATCGTGAGTTACAGCGCGACTTGCTGGCGACGACACCTAAATTTTAACACATTAATCTAAGTTTCCTAAACATTCGCATACTATACACATATTCCTATAAGCATAAGTGTCTTCCTACCTACGAGTACGCCTTTGAATTCTACTTCTAAGATATTCCTATTTTATCACCTCGTTTGATTGTTCTTTTTTTTTGTGGCGTTTCAAGCTTTTTGGGCAAGTTTAGCCAAAGGCTTCACGACACACCTCGTATACCCTTTTTTGAGCAAATATTGAATTTGTCTGTTTTTATGTTTCCCATATTGCTCCAAAATGTTAAAGTCAACAAACTCTATCACGGAAAGCTTTTGAAGCAAATAAAGGTGGAAACGTGAAATAGACACGAGGAAAAAGTATCGCAGTCGCAGACAGACATACTTACATAAGCATGTGCCTAATATATGTTAAGTGAAGAAAACAACAGGAGAAAGAAAAAGAGTGAAACACGACCGAGTCCACTGTGACCACCATCTTTATTTGACGATCCAAACTGGCCACTTGATTTTTTTTTTCGGGAAAAGATATGGATGCCAGCGGATCTGTATCTCTACATATTTATCTAACATAAGTTTTGGGGTCATTAAGTATCTGAGCATGCATAAATTTAGCTTTAGCTAATGGAAACTTTTATTTTGGACTTTTCTTCGTAAAAAACAAAGTATAATGCCCACCAGGTATCTCCATATATTTGCTTCTAGGATAGATTTCTTTGGGAATGGGAGTAACAGTTAGCATGATCCGAAAAAGAGAAACATTAAGGAAAAATTTAAATAAATTTCATATCGAATTCACGTCATCGCCTCCAATTGAGGAATTCAGGTATTGTTTGTCAGATACTTTAGCCAAAAGTCTTCAAAGTATTGACGCTGAAAGATTATTGAAAGAAAGGAATCGGAGCCTCGTTTGACGCGATATCCACGGGCGAATGGAAAATTTATACTTTAATTAATACACACGCCGTTATATCAATAGTGGGAAATGCGAAATGATTTATACATAAAATCCTCGTCTTTCCACATAGTTGCACGAGATTGTGATTTCATTTGGGATCATGAATAATTCACCGAAAGATCCAATAAGTTTTCCAAAATAAAAAAAAAAAAACTAAAAAATCGATACAAAGTTGAGATCAATGAACTGAAAAGTTTCAGATTGAAAGCAGTTTGGATTGTTGTCTGGACATTTATTTATCATATGCGGAATACTCTTAAGACAATGTTAACAATAAATGTCCAAAATTTGGTAAAACTCTCGGAAGTCAAATGCTAGCGCGGAGCGAAATGAAGGATGCACTAGAGCAACGCAGTTCAAGCTGACTTAAGACAAACCAAAAGTGAAAGGTTCACTGTACGCAAATCAAACATTACTTCGTTAGTTTTTATTTTGAAATATATGTTTACTTCTTGCAATGAGTCCTCATTTATATTTTTATAGTATTAATCAGGACTTGTAGTGGGATAAACTTCTATAACAAGAACTGAAAGGCGTGAATTCGTCAAAATGTTGGTTGAGACAGAGTAACATATCTCTTTTCAATATCAAATGATATCATTCCGATAGTTAAAGCTTCCTTAAGGGCAAGTTTGATGTCCTATGTGACGCGGTACAATTGTTACTCGCTCGGGTGCCCATGACTGAAACGACCGATTGCAAATCACGCAAAATTTCTTTATGTTTAAAAAATTGGGTTATTCGCTGAAGAATTAATTTTTTTTAGCAATTTACCACGCTTCGGTATAGATTACTAGATTATAATGAGAAAGTCTCGCATTAATAGAAATATTCCACCAAAATGAGACCGAACAAGTGTTGTGTTGGGTCGAGTTTTTGTAGTACTGGGTTCTGCAGCTAGGGGCGTTGGCCAAGCCAAGCGGTTTGTATGAATTTTTAGTGACAGTTCTTTTGTATGTTAGTCGTCTTTGCAATGGCTGATTCTTGCAAAGAGCGCACGTTCGTAAGGTTGCGCTTTTTGATCGGAAAAACTGCCACAATAACTTTTAAAACGTTAAAAACCGCCTACAAGCATAATACTATTCGGAGAACTCAAGTGTTTAACTTGGTTTCCCCGTTTCAAAAATGGCAAATTGTCAACTGGCGACAAAACTCATTCTGATCGTCTGTCAACCGCCTGAACTGACGAAAATGTTGAAAAAATCGTGACTTCTTTCTGGCAAATCGACATAGGAATATTGAAGACATTGTGGAGCTGTCTAAAGTGACTTGAAGTTCAGTTCAAGGATGTTCAACTGAAGATTTGAGTGTGAAAAGATTGTCTGCCAAATTCTTGCCTCGACTGCTGCACGAAAATATGGTCACATTGAAGCATACTTTGCTTTCAGCGAAGGATTGCCAAGCGATCTAATTAACTCCAATTTCATCACAAGAATCAAGTCAGTGGAAGACTTCAACTTCGCCTTCACCCAAAAAAAGATCGTCAACTGAAACGTCTTGTGAAATCAAAGTCTAGCACTGCTGGTTCCTTTTTCCGGTGAGAGAGGAGGGTCAAGCTTCCATAGGGTCAGGCAGTTAATCAAGCTTTCTACTTCGAAGTTCTGAAAAGATTGCGCAACAGTTTGCAACGACAAAGGTCTGATTTGTTGCAGGCGGGTGACAGGATTTTCCACTATGATTAACCATGCTCCAACCAACTTGTCTTTGCTCCCAGCATTTTTAATCCTTTTTAATCATTTTTAATCCGAAGTAACGTGAACTTTACTCTCCGTCTCTTTTATTCACCTGAGCTTACCCAGCGTCTTTTGTTAGTCAAAATAAATTTCTTCGGCCAAAGAAAATCGTTTTGTCAGATCATTACCGATGATGAATTTATAAAATGTGCTAAGCCAAGGGTAAAAAAATTGGGCAACCTTCTTAGTGCCAGTGAACGTATTTTGGAAGCGATAGAAGGTTTTTTGTTGAAAAATTAAATAGATAATTGTTAGAAAGTTTGGTTTCTTTTGTGTTTAAAAGAAATTCTGCGATATTGCAAATTATAATAAAACGACTGAAGTCGCAAGATTTTTTTGCCGAAATTATAGAAGGTATCGAAAATTTGGAAGAATTAGCGAAACTGAATTTTACAACGCAAATACTACTTTTTTGGGTTAATATTTAGATCCTTGTGATAAAAAACTGCAAAATGGGCCTTTCAAATCACCTCAAATTTATTTTGAATAAAATTTTGCATAAATGTGATAAGTTTTTATTGTGTTGGGGAAACTCAAAGATGAAATACGAATAGTTGCGGAGATTTTGGAGGTGATTTTTAAACTTTGCTTTGCTTTGCTATGATCAATACGATAAAATATGAATTATAGCAACTTTTCCTGATGCTTCCTGAAAATTTTTTCAGGTTTATTGAGCGCGCAACTCGATTTGTTTGACGACAGTAGCCGTGGACCCTGGACAATTATTTGATGGTTAAAAGTATTCAAAAGCAAACCCCTACGCTTTCAATTGGGCTTAAATTTTTCTATACAATCAGAGTTGAAGGTTGTTATTCGAATGGTACGCAGTATCCTAATTTCAACCTTGCTTGTCACAATGCTACAAGCTACAAGCTACAAAAAACGAATTTGACCTTTTAACTAGGAGGAGATACCATCAACGAACATTTAAGGTTACACAAACCTTAGATTTCTTTTAGTGCTCCTACGGCGCAAATCTTTCCTACGGATAACCTTTCATTAGTGACCAAGCTAACTTGCATCAAAAGGTACGCATTTGTCTGTTTACAAGTTGTAGGCTCGCATGTAACTTTTCGAGGAACTTCAAATTTCATAATTACCGCTCAATGTTACTTCAATGCCATCGAAATCAACATTGTGATGTCAGCATTCCGATGCCTGTGTCTAATATACTCATGGGTATTTGTCGAGCAGCAAAAGTACTGACGATTGTGAGTGAAGCACAATCTTTGTCAACAAAAACTTGAAAAAAATCCCGAGGACAAATAATAAAAATTTGCTGTCTCCTCATTTCATCGGTCGCGTCGCGCCCCCGCCCCCAACACTCATATGAAAACGATTACGTCTCATCTTCGGCGCGGATGCTTGCCCCATTCAAGCCGCCAAATAAAATCGTCAACAAAATATCTTCTATTTCGTAGTGGCCATAAAAAAGTATCTTTTTTGGTGTTTAGCAATATTTCGAATGCTGTTGTATCGCGGATGCTATTAGTACGCGAAGCAGGCAGCGAACCATGTAAAGGAAACCGGAAGAGTCGCCTCTTGGGCCATGTAATTGAATTCCAAGTCCAACGATTTGGAGAATTGAAAGCCCAACGCGACCCATTCACTGGAACTTGTTCTTGGAGCCTCCGCGCGCTTCATATGGAGCCCTGAAAGCCTCCGCACGGCCATTAGGCACCCCCTTCACTTATCGGGCGGCCAACCTGATGCGCGAGTGGGTGCGAGATGTTCAGTTGGAACCCCATCAAGTTTCAGAGTTCCAAGTATGCTACGAGCTTTGTTCATGTAGAAGTGTGGTAATATATTGCTCGCTAGCTTTTGTTGACGCCTACGCAAGGCGAAAAATCGCCAGAGTCGTTTTCCATGACGTTAGGATGGTGGAGCTCCTTTTTCGGGATTAATTGCGATTTTATACATTGAAAGAGCAGACAACAGAACTTGTGTTGGACTCGCAGAAACTTTTGCATTCATTGCCTTTTGTCGTTTCAATATTTGAAATTTAGAACAGAAATAATATTTAAAAGGAATTGAATTTCATATGGGCCATGCATTAACTGCTTTCATAAACATACGAAAACAATGCCTTCATTTTTCATTATTCATTTTCATTGGAATAAATTTTATTACACGGTACTTTGAGTTTTTATTCCAAATTCATGCAGAGTTCTAGGGCCAACGGAGGTATGAATAGCAGCGGTTAAACGTCTAAGGACATAATTTCCATCGATTTGATGGAAACTGTGGAAACCCACAGATTAGTTAATTAATTAACAAATTTACGACCCTCAGCGCGCAATATACAAGTTTGATGTTTTTTATTTCATGAGGTATTGCGTCAGGATATCGGGAGTGGAAGCAAGCGGCACATGAGTGAATTCACTCGTTCTTCTGAGCATCCATCGTAACGATGTCTGAGCAGTAGGTTCTTTCGTGCTTGATACAATTCATTATTGTTGGGTTTTCAGCTATAGAAGGACAATTCAAACGATCATAGATGTTCAATTAATGTTTACTTCCTGCAAAAGGTGGTTTTTACTGGTGAAAACTGACTGTGAATCTTGGTAAACATATGCGGTCTGCGCCCAAAATATGGCAAATGTTATGTTTTTAACATAAATTGTTTATTTATTCATAAATAATTTTAAGTATGCTTCAAAGTCATATCCATCAGATAATCACTTCATCAGATATATAAACTACAACCAACGTTTCTTTCAATCCTCGAAGCACTTCAAAAAATCATTTTTGTGTGATCTTGTTGTTATCCTTCGATACTGTCCCTATCTCCTCAATCGTGGCGTAGTGTAATCCTTTTATGGCCTCTTCAGTTTTGGGTCAAAAAAGTAACAGAGGACGTAGCCTGCGGAATACGAGGTTCCGGTACTAAAAGTGTTTTTTGGCTTAAAAATTCGCGTTGTGGGAGCTGTTATGTTGTGGGATGTTATCATTGTGCAAAAGTCAATTTTTGTTTTTCTATAAATCCGGGCGTTTCTGTCGTTTGCTTCGCGCAAAACTCGCATCACTTGCAGGTAATATTCTGCCCTGTGGGAAGAACTCATGATGCACTTGGCAAAAACTGTAAGCAAAACCTTCAAAACCATCGAACTTGGCGCGATTTTTTCGGCCTTGGGTCGTGTTGTCGCATCAATTGGGATAATTGACATTTGAGTTCCACGTCATAACTATATAAAAATGATTCGTGACAAGTTATGATCCTCTGGGACATTCGGGCCGTCACGAACAGAGTCCGATAGCACCTTGGGTGCTGTCCAATGCGATGTTGTTTTGGTCGAAATTGAGTAATTTTGCTACGAATTTCTCGGCGATCCGTCTCAAGCCCAAATTTTTGGTAAAAATTTGTTAATATTTTATTTATTGTCGACAAACGAATCGCATGAGCTAATCGCTATATTTAGGTTTTCAGCAATATCTCAAACGACGATTCGTAGATTGGACAATAATTTTTGCTGCAATTTATCAATGTCTTCGTCTCATGTTGATGTGCTCGAGCTGTCAGCACGCTGCCCATCATTCACATCTTCTCGGCCCATTGCTACGTGCTACAGTCAACATTCAGAATACGTCCGTACATTTAAAGTTATTTTTCACATTTTCACAATTCGATACAGATCCATTGATTCCTCTTTCGGAATATACAAAAATCGAAGACAAGCCAAAACACGTGCAAGAAAAGAAGCTGTCAAAAAACTAACTGGAGATTCAAGACGGTCGAACATGTAACCATAAGTGAGGCTCATTGGTACCAACATAATGCTAGAAAAATCGAATGTACGAAGCCAGGGGAAAATCAAAATTTGCGGTGCTTTTTGAACATCTCTCACTTATGAAAGCGTCTCATCTCTGAACTCTTGTGTTTTATAGACGTATAGATTTGTCGAATGTCTGAGCTTCGTAGACTATAAAAACACAAATAAAGGATATATGTTTATCACTGGGACAGTGGTGAAGTCCTTTTTCGGTGACTTTTCCTAGATGTTCACTATAGACAACAGCAAAAAATGTATGAACGGGGTGAGACGGTAAGAAGCAATGAAAATATCTGTATTCTGAAGATGAACCGCAACACAGCCGTTACGATACTTTCCTCATACGTAAGGAGTGCACCTTCAGGAGAGTACCTTCCAAAGATCATGTAAAATATGTTGCGTGGCTGGGAATAGGCATTAGATATGGGTGAAATTGATTTAGGTTATTTGCTTGCCTTGTACTATCACTTCCCCAACTAGAAGGTGGATAATTCGCACTTTCAGATTTTTTATAGATTTATTTATCTACAGCTTCTGGATCATGTATATATGATATTGTGACAATGAAGGCAAGTGACAAGCCTGAAACAGCTTAGGCCTGCTAGACTACGGGCAAAATGTGGTAACAGCTTTGTTAAAATACGAAATCAAAATAGGTAAGCTCAGATGCAGATGGTTCCTTATCTTGAAAAAAGTGTCACATTTTTTTATACCTGGTATAACCAAAAGTCTGCGGTGACGGAATTAGACACCTGCCACATTCAAGGATGAACACTACCCTTCAAAACGCACACATCCGATATGTTCGTCCCGGAGACTATTTCGGAGGGGGAGGCTTAATGGTCATCCACGTTATCATTTGAAATTTGAAACGTGGGCGTAGTGTAGGTACGTAGAGCGCTAACACTTCCAACAAACTACCGCCCTGAAGCAATTCAACCAAAATAAGCAGAATATTGAACTTGTGTTGATAAATTTATTCTCATTTTCAGTTAAAACACTCCCATTTTTGTTTGGAAGTACCCCTTCCAAAATGTTTGCCTAAAAACGCAATACAAACATGAATCTGCTTGTGCTGTTTCTATCTCTGTCTGGTGGAAGACGGCGAGAGTGTTCGTGCTGTATGTACTTAAGCTGTGATGTGGGTGGACTAAACGTTTGGTCTAAGGAAAACACAAGCAGTGCTGACAGTAAGAAGAAGCAGGCCCAGAGAGAGGCCAATTTTAGCAGACATATGCAAAGTTTTGGCTGCAGATTTTCTGACGTGCGTGGCTTGTTGATCCACGCATTTTGAACTTTGGACTTTGCCTATTGATGTGGCTTATTACTGCGAGATTTTTGATATGTTAGACAAGCATACCATGTTGAAAGATGTGACTGAGGGATAAATGAGGTGACACTTCTTAATCGAAATAATGGTCTGCAGAAAGCAATCCAGGACAAAATTTCAGCAATTGAAGTGGCAAACACTTCTAGATAATTCCTATAGACTGAACCTGGAACATTACGATTTTCAAATACTTGTCCGTTTGAGCAATCTCAGGAAGTTTTGTGCACGATCGCTGAAACACCCGAACGAAGAGGACTCCTATTAACAAGGAGGCAACTTCTAAATTACTTATACACAATTTTTATACGAATTGTTGTACTTTTAAATTTAAGGATAATATAGAAAAATTATGTTTTATTCTTTTTTCACAAAGGGAACTTGAAGGAATTCAGATATCAAATTCTCGTTTATATCTGAGACGCCCGAAAACTGTGATGAAAATTTTTGAAAAAAATGGTATGAACGGAAAATATAGGCGACATGTGATATATGATTAAATCTTGTCTCGTCATTATTGTGTGCGAAATTGACGTCCAATCTTGGAATAACAAATTTTATCGGTCAGAAAACTCGTCAATATGAGTCTATACAGGAAAAAGGACAATTCTGTCGTTATTCTATACAATTCTGTCTGTCGGTTATACGCACCTCTGAAAGTGAATTACCTCAATCCTGATGCCGGCTTTTGACTACTTGAAATTTCTATAGAGACCTCGTCCGAAGATTTTAAATACTGTGGTACTGACGAAATTTGATTTAAAATCGAACGACCCTAAGATATCCTCCTCTTTGGTGTCCATAATATCCTGAGTTGCTCGTCTTTGACATTGTTCATTATCATGATTTTTGACTTAGCTTTCTACATTGCCGTAGGAACCACCTCAAATGTTTTTAAGTTAGAAGATTCTTTACCGCAAAGGTTCAGCCATTGTCCGTTCCACAAAAAAGGAATCCAAAACGGAAATTACTGCAGCAGCAACATCTAGGGAATGCAAATCAGGATACAAACTACGATTTATGGGGCATTCAAACGGGAGAAGCCAACAATGGATTACGCAATGTAAATATATTGTGGCGTATGTGGGACACGCCAAAAAGGTTGGTTAAAAGCAAAAATGTTCCAAGAATCAAAGGAATCCAGGGACGAATCAGAGACGCCGATTTGAGGGTGGAAATTGAAAAAATGGTTCCAACACCGATGAAACCGAAGTAGATCGGACATTGATTGATGTCCAGGATAAGAAATTAAAGGTTTCACTGAACAGATTTTGCATAGTAACTATTCCAGCAAACTGCAAATCGAATACGGATTTTGGCAGATTAGTAGTATTGACAGTTTGGATTCACAGAGTAAAACGATGGGAATACAATAAGTTTTAAAATAGTTGGTTTGGAAGGGAAAATTATTGGGTTAGTGATGGAGAACAAGTTGAAAGAGGTAATTAAACTGTTTGACCTAGTCTCCATCTTTGATGCCTGATCTGAGTATTAAATGTAATTTGGCACAGAAGAAGGAAGCGATCCGTTTGACAAAAAATAAAAAAGAATTAGTGTCAAGTGTTTGGAAAAAAAAACGTTTTTAATTGGAAGAATATTTTTATAGGAAGAAACAGTGTACCGAATTTTTCTTGATCCAAATGTAGGAATTTGAATCTTACAGCGTTAAGCGTGTTTTCCAAATGATTGACTCTCAACTGTTTATGAGTTTCAATATTGTCTTTCTAAACATATTTCAAAGATTCACATCATTGGTCTTGGGGAGTTGTATTTGAATAATGAAAACTCAAGGGATGAGACAATATTATGGCGAATAGGGTGCAGGAGCCTGATCGTAAGCATGCTCCAATTTCTTGGAAATAACTTTGAAACCTAGTTCATAAAGCATGTATAGAGAAGTGTGAAAGCAATTTTTTTTAGAAAACTGCAAGTTGACCGTGCTAAATTTTAGTATAATTCAATTTTGCGCTTGTAGAAGATTTTCTAGATCAGTGATTCGTGTTGCAAGCACAAGAAAGCGCTAACACTCGCACGCGCATCACAAAAAAAGAGATGCAAGCATCCCATGTTGCATCCAACTCGAACTCTTACATAAGAGAGAGCACGAAAATGAAACAACTTTGATTAGAGGTGAGAGCGTGATGGCTGTCCTTATGATTAAGAATGTATTACAAACGATATTCGATTGATAGACTTAGAAGTAGGTCAGTGTGTTATTACTCAACCTTTTTTTAAGGGTGTGTAATATTGGTAATACGAAATAAAGAGAATGGATGGAGAGAAAATACACTAATACGAGTAAAATTTCAAAACTCAAAGTTGAGTACCATTAGATCGAAGTTTATTCGGGGTGTTATTATGCTTTGACTTGGTCGAAATCCGTCACAAATAACTTATAGTGGTTTTGCTGCAAACTCCACATACGGAGGAAAGACGAAATTGAATGTTAGGATTTGATACAAAAACCAAGTTTCACTGTGAAATTTCAACTTTAAAGTATAAAAGTAACCTGATTTGCAAAACCCGATCAATTTTTTGGTGTGCTTTTTTGCCTTATGTCCAACTGTACTTTAGTGAAGTGTTTAACTCAGGATTTTACCTTATTTCTTCGGATTAACTCGAACAATAAAAGATTTACCGAATATTGGAGATGCCGGGCATTGATCCCGGTACCTCTCACATGCTAAGCGAGCGCTCTACCATCTGAGCTACATCCCCTGTTAACATACTAAAACTCGCAGTAGCTGTACAACACTGTAACACTATACCCACCAAAAAAAGATACACATACGAATAAAAGATACACACGAAACTAAAGCACGCAAAATATGTCCCAACTTAAGCTCCTAGCTCGTGTCGTCAACGACACTATTGCTAAATTGTTTTATCTTTTGCACTTGTTTCCGACGTCAGCATGTGAGCTTTCTTGTCATACTTTACATGTTTTTCAGATAACTCAAAAAAATTTTCCCAATTAAGTTTCCCGCTCTCTTGATTTCTTGTGGCGTTTGTTTACAAACTACTCAAGACGAAGTAAGAAAAGAAAAAAGGTAAAAAAAAAACAGTCATAAGTGGGTCAAAATTCGTACTGTCTTTAAGACGAGTTAAGTATCTTGTGTAAAGTACGGTTTTAAGAAAAGTATCCAATTAATGTCTACAATAAAATCGTAATTCCGTTCCAGAATCCCGACTAGACATTGTACTAGATTTATCAGGCAAAGATCTCAATTTAACAAAAACGCTAAATACTTTAGATTTTTATGAAAATGTTCTGCTTGCGTCTTTTGTTCATCAGTATCGTATACTAAATTCATATGAACACAAAACCCGTTAAATAGTTTAAAGATGTTTTTATATCAAATCAACTGAACCCACCTTTCTCTCTTGCCTTTTTTCGGTTTTTTTTTTCGAATTTACAAGCACTTTTATCGCCTCCTTGTATTGTGGCGCCTAAAAACATTTGAATTCCCGCCAACAAAGATGACTTGCATAATTTGAACGTTTCGAAGAAAAAAAAATTAACGAAAAATCAACCTTGGTTTATTAATTTCGTCATCGCAAAAGCCGTGAAGAGTGTGTTTGGGATGTTTCTTTGGATGAGCGTCGTATACGCGTATGTGTTGCATGAGCTAACGCCACCCGCTGAAGAACGATGTAAACGGTGTAAATATGCATGCAAAACCGTACATTGTGGGCATTGTACTGAATTAGAAAGCTCATTCATTAACAAAACGTGTGAATATCACACACGTAACAGCGGTGCCATACAATATTTGTGTTCCGTGATTTGTCGACTAGCATTGTTTAGTGCTAGTATTGTCTAGTATCTAAAACGAGTTGTAACTTATGTAAAGCATGATTTTGATTGCGATATATCCATTCAAAACCAAACTTTTTTCTAATCATTTAAAAGTAAACCAATATTGTCTTTCAATTTTTCCGAAAAAATATTTTTCTGGCAAAAATTACCTGGATCTAGACAAACTTTATTAAAATGAAGTGAGAAGACTCCATAACCTGACCTTGAAATTTGAAAAATCCTTAAAGGTAGCCCGTCTTGACTCGGTAAAACGCTATATGAGCTGCAATGAAACTGACGGAGACTAGGCCCAGTCTAAGAGTCTTTTGGGTTTATCTCTTGCCCAGCAGTAGAAAGACAAGGAACAGAGAAGCTGTGTACCCTCACGATACGAAGCGCAATGGGAAAACTTCATTGCGAATCGAAGGATATGCCGAAAGTTAGTAGGCCAAGAATGCAAGCTGAGGAAGCAGGACACGCATTTAACGAGTGACTGTAAATCCTACCACTTCCTCTAGGCAGGCGCGAGTGCCGCTTAAGAATAAAGTCGCGGAAAGATGTTCCGGCAGCAATACAAAATCTAGGGAAAGGACTTTCCAATGAATTCAATGCTAGCCCAACACAAGAACGAATCAAATTAGGCCGGAGGTAAAGGCTGCCGCTGCCAAGAGAACTGTGCTTTCAATAGCAATGACAAAACCTGAAACTAGAACTGAGTGGATGAATAAGCATGAGAGTGCCTCCCTCAGGCACTGGCGAAAGGTAACGTGGATAGTTTGCCCGGAACTCATACTTAAGGGACGTGAGAGTGGTGCGATGGTAGACTGTGCGAAAGTTAGCGATGGTAGACTGATATCATGAGACAGGAAAGACCTAAGAGGATCAATTGGCCACTTCGCAAGCGACTCTGAAGAGGGATCTCCTTATGAATCTTGGTAGCAAACTTACTTAAGGATCGGCTCATTCATTTCCATCGACACAGCTGTGTCTAGGAACCCATATCTCACATGGACTCCTAGGTTCAGTGACATTTTTACATTTATTCGGTTTGAAGCGACTTTAATTGCCTAACCCCCCTTCCCCCCTTTTTATTCGTCGTGAAAAAGAAAAACGGTTAGAGGTACATTATGAGAATATAACGCTGTCACAGTGGATACGCAAAACAGCAACAAAAGTTTCAAAATAAAAAAAAAACCTGATTAAAGTTTGATTTGCATTTTTCTAGTAAGCTGGTCTAAGAGTATGCATACAATAAGAGTATGCTCTCTTAAAAGTCATGATAGTTGCGATGTACGTCTGGCTTCAGTGCTTTAATGTAGTGCAAACTAGTGAGCAGTGTTGTGCGAAAGTGAAACACAAGTAATACAAAAACACCGAAACCGCATAAGTTTAAAAAAGTTTGTTCTCATTATCTTAAATATTTTTAATCATTTTCATAGTATGATGAAAGTGAAGTAAATGTGTGGTCCAAGCAAAATCGTTTAAACAGAAAACAATATATGATTCGATCTACAAAACGTAAATAGACCAAACGTCAGAGCAAGAGTGATTTTAGTGATTAATATTGACAGATGGGGTTGCTCTTTGCTAGGTTCGATAATCGTACATGTGTGTAAGAGTACGCACTTCAGGGTAGTGCAGGCGTACGTGTGTACTATGCACTCGCGGTCTATATACTATGCTCAATTTATAAATAATTGTTTTATTGCGTCTGCAGTCTTCTTTTTTTCTGTTTGGTAACAGAAAATAGAAGACCACAAGCTCAGACGAAGTTCAGAATAAACTCTTCGTACATTAGAGCCATAGCATGAAGCAAAAATACGAATCGAGGCAGCTGAAGACAAATGAAAGGTAGCAAAGCAATCTTTGGAAAGCCATGAGGCAACATTAATTAAAAAAATTCAAAAGTTCATCTCCAGCCAGTACCTACGTAGATACTTTCAAACGGTTAGGGAGAGAGACCAATGCGAGTATATTAAAAAAAAAGGATAATATATTTTGTTGTTAAACCACAAATCTTACTCGAGGGAGGCTATAGGTTAGCTGATTCCAAGGCAACAACCGCGCTTCAATATAGAGAAAAAATGGTTGACATGGAGTGGCTTTAGCTTTTCTGAAAAGGTGCCAAGAAGTGCCTTTGTAAACCCTAACCTCAAAAAGAAGATGGCCCGAGCGATTTGTTTTACTAGGCCTCAATGTGTTCGCTATTTTGAAAATCTGTGGTAGTTGTTGAATATATGTATGTTCCTTCCTCACACAATTTATAATATGGACGAGACTGGGACGGGATGGAAAAGAAAGCCTTGCGCCAAATAGATCGCCAGTGCTGTACATGGAATTATCGTATCTCTTGTAAATGTGGTCAGCGCTTCTGGAAACCTTATTCCAGCAGCTTTAATGTTTCCACGTAAGCATATGTAGGCCGAACTTTCGGCAGGAGGACGGGCCAAGGAATTGTTTCTATAGAAAATTCTTTTAGAGGGATTGCATTAGAACCGAACAAAGAGAACAGCGCTTGATTTGTGGACTGGGTATCTCGTTTCAAAAACTTCGCAATACCTAGTAAGAGAATCTTTTGCTATTGGTATTAGATGAACACACTTCCTACTGCACCATACAGCTAGAGGATTTGTACCTAGAAAACTACATTTATGCTATTACATTACCGACGCGCAGCACTTGATCGATGTATCTATAACATTCTTTATTATCCTGTTATAGCAATAATCGTTTAACAAAATCTCTCAAATTTCGGCTCGACTCATCTCCGCCGTTCAACCTGGAAATTTCCGAAAAAGGAATTTCTCAAGACCTTTGCTTCAAGCCATAAATGACCAAAGTCTCATACAAGATCAACAAGTCGATACAAGATACCGTTATCGTTGAAGATGGAAAGGAAAATTGTGGGAAAGTGGTGGGAAAAGGAGGAAAAGGAGATGGGAAAGCAACTTCAAGGTGGCTATATCGAAGAATTAGAGAAGTCTAACCAGGAGCACAGCAGTACTCTGCCAAAAATATTAGAGGAAGCCAACTCATCAAGTACGAATAATGGGCCAAAGTGCTTCATCACTTTTCTCCTCAACACCCCTTGCTGACGTCAACATTTAATTAAAAACAGGGTCCTTATATGTCCCTTGCTGATATACTCGTAGCCCCCCTTCCACGTGCAAAAGTAATCTCAAGATGTAGCCGTAAGCGAGCAAAATTTCAAAATCTGATATATTGTATGGAATTGAATCTCGAAAAATATTGAGCCTTAAGATGTATGCCAAAATTAAGAGAAACCGAAAATTGGAGAAAACAGAATGTTAAAATGACCCCAAATTTATCAAGTTTGAAAGAAGACTCGCGAAAAAGAAAGGTGAATATATGCACGAAGTGAAGAAGAGCGCAGATTCGTTTG
Source organism: Stratiomys singularior (assembly GCA_954870665.1). Lineage (NCBI taxonomy): Eukaryota > Metazoa > Arthropoda > Insecta > Diptera > Stratiomyidae > Stratiomys > Stratiomys singularior. The sequence continues at coordinate 156,099,946 of OX940878.1, read as the reverse complement.
GATGTTCCAAATGCACAGATTTAAGCATGTACAATCAATAACGGTGCAGCAGATGATGTATAAGTATATTTCAGATGTATATGCATCGTGAAAGAGCGAAGCTATCGCACATTTTTGTACATTCGGCCCCTCATCGTGTATGTCGACAATCACAGTTATGGCCTAGTCAAGGTTCAATAGAGGGAAAACGACAAAAAAACAAGCGACTGCCTCTCTTCCGCCAAATCCGGAAGACTTCTGGAAGTCAGTCAGCTTTGTCAGTTTTATGTAAGCTTTGATGATGTGAGCACTGTTTTCTTAATTTTTTTTTTCAAATACCGTAATTTATACTGAACGAATACTACAGTAAATCGTGATCTTTTTCTTGCAAAGTTATGCATTAATAAAAGTCATGCAAAAGTTGTCCAAAAAGTGCTTTAATTGCGGATAAACAAGAAGGGAACTGTTTTCATTTTTCTCAAGAAAAGTACTCTAAAATGCTTTCTGAAGTAGTTTCTGCCAAAACGAAGTGCAACACACCTTTAGATTCCAGACGATTAAAACGTTTTGCTGTTTGAAAAATTAACTGTGAAGAGAAAATTTATGTAGCATGAAATTCAGGGCAAACGATATACAGTATGATATTTCCAATGAAGATTTGTTCAGTATAGTATTTGGAACTGACACCAGAATAGGTACTGAGGATGACACTAAGCACAAGTGTTCAGGCATTGCATGTTCAAGACAAAAATATTGCATATGAAGCTGTGATATTAAATATAAATTTATTCAAACAGTATCAAATGAAACGCCGAGAAACCTGAAAGAGGTTTTGTTGTGAAACCAATGGCCAATTCTGAGTTAAACTCAATATGTCAAGTAGTTCTGACAGTCTAACAAAGATGGCGAATACAAGGTGTATCATAATGGTGCAGCAAGATCATTTAACTAAGTTTCTCCAACTTTGAAAAATAAAGGACTGAAGAAGGAGCGTATCACGTTCTCTTAATATTTTAAAATCATTTGGTGCACTAGCAAAATTGCAAACAGATAGTAGTAGAGAATCCAGTAATCAAGTCAAACCCGAAATATGCGCTATGTGGAAAGACGTTAAGATACTTCATGGAAAGCCTCGTCACAGTTAAATGCAAGGCTCAGTTGAAAGCGCCACACACGATACATAGAAAATCCTAACTGCATAGATGAACGATAACCATACAAATAAAAAGTTAGATGGTTAGATCTGACAGAGGTTAGATAATCTCTGTTAAATTGAACAGAGGTTACTCTTTGTTCAATTTGCTAAGTACACTAGATACAACGAAGGGATACGCCTTATGAAGGACTTTTTGCTTAAACTTCATGTTTGGCTTGGCTTTGGCTTTAGAGAGAGAAATATCGAAGAGGACCTGGAATTTACAATATCTTCAAATCACGGTCTGGTTGAAAAAAAACTAGGTAATTTCTTTAAAAAGAGCGGCTGCGAAGGAGAACTTTCTACTGCAAGCAACAAAAATATTACGAAACTCACAAAAACGCATTCCTCCTCAAATTGGTGATACTGTGATACTACCCTGACGTCGACCGTGGTCGTATAAGAAGACGAAGTGTATTAGCGGGTTTTTTGTTGAAATAGGAGACTCCAACTTCTGTAGACTGGTAAAAAAATGGGACTGTCAAGCCGCTTTGCTCACGTCATTAGTTCGTAATTTGTAAAGCAAATTCACATTCCATAGATGAGATTTTTGATCAAGTTTGATGATCAAGAAATATCGCTGAGAGAAACAGCTGTAGCTTTTTTTTGAAGCAAGGGATAAGGTTACACACACTGTCATTTCAAAAGGAAGTGATCCACGAATTTGTCAGTTGTAAAAGCAAAGGGTTCTGTGAAATTCAGTGTCATAATAGCTTAAGTTGTCGAATTAAATAAGATTTCAATCACATAATTATTGGTTTTATAACTATGATTTTCTTTTCACTTTTCAGATATACTGTAGTCTTTAAATCCTTGGTCACTCCTCTCAGAAAGGGAGGGGAAAATGTCACGTCACCCTTGTGACGTTTTATAGCGACTGAATTACGCAGAAGAGAATATAAATCTCTGACATGTTCAACATTCACCATACGTGTATGGTGAATGTTGACAATTACTGGTGTAAGTCAGAAATAAGGGTATTTAACAAATATTTCAGCCATATGCCAGGCGACTATGAGAATTTCGACATACACCAGTGAACGTCGCCATTCTTCAATTTTGGTCTTTCAGCGTAACATACCAAATACACGTATTTTCCTACAATTTTTCTTGCGCACTTTAATCAATTTATATGTGTACGCTTTTCCAATAGCTCTTGTAATAGTTATATTTTAAAGAATTTGATAATTTACTACGAAATAATGGTTAAATACATCAGTTTGAACGTTAAGCGCTTACTCGTAGACTGTTCTTAATTATCTCTCAATAGTTCTCAATTTTCACATTAGGTTTTTTTGGACCCGAAACGATTGAATAAGTTTGTCATATTTAATGTTATATTCTGAAGAACTTGATGGTTTACTACGACTTAAAGGTTGAATACTAGTCGCTGAAGAAGACTGAACGATTACGGTCGAAAGTGGGCTTCGAAAATACAATAAATCAAAAAAGAACAAAAATAAAAACGCAAAATCAAAAGGAAAACTTTCTTTATATTATTTGGAGGTCAATACATCATTTTGAACGTTAAGTGCGTACTCCTTGACTGGGCTACCCGGAATATGTTCTCATTATTTCGTTTGGCATGAATAACACTCTCAAAACGCTTGAATAAAAACTTAATACCAATACATACCTATCATTGTTTGCGCTATCTCTTTCTGCTAGAATGCACTCGGGAGTGTTCTTGCTGCTTATGTTACCGTCTAGTTGTCAATTGTCCATTGGAAAATGAGGTGAAAAACAAGAATTGCCTACGTAAGGTTCTAGCAGATAATATTATGCAGGAGCTCTAATCGAAAGAGCTTCTAGTGGAAGGTTTTATAGTAAAATAATAATTCATTTTTGGGATGTTCTTAGGTGTTTCAGTACCATGCTTTGAGTTTCAGGATGAGTTTTTGGTGCACGAGTTGGGGCTTAGGTTGATTTTGATAAGGATCACTGCAAGAAAGCATGAAGTAACTTGCGGACTTTCGTATTTCTTTCAAAACAGCTGTACACAACCTAAGACCGTATTGTAATTGTTGTTTAAAAATGCATTAAATATTTCATTTATTTTATTTATTAATATAGGAATGTTTGATCAAGATTATTATAGTAGAAATTTATTTCTGCCAGCTAAAACGTCTGAAAATGCAACGGAACACATTCCCCTGAAATCGATAGTTAACAATATTTCGATTCCGAATTAAAAACACACACGCGAGTGCGTCGATGTGTGTACCTGAGCTGGTTAATAAATTGTTTACATTCCGTCGCTTGATTAATTAAAAGCTTGAAAATTATTATGGTCACTTAAACAGACTGAGTCAACAACACTGATGGAATCTGAAGAAATCCCAAGTGCAATAGCTCATCGTGTCTTGCGGTTATGCAACACCTTCTGACCGCTTTTCGCTGCGTCTTCGTCGCCAGGTTGCGAAATGAACCTCCGACAATTGCGCTGTGATTACCTTTACCTGAGCGGTGTTACGTGTGTCTCTACATACCAGCTTATGTGGTCGCGTACAAGTAAACAGCAAACATATGCAATTATCCATGAAAAAGTGTGCAGTGTTCTATTTGGTTCTTTTCTTGTTCTTGAGCAAGAAGTTTGTGTGCCATGCGAGTTGCTTGGCTTAATATGTTAACGTTTCAGGTTTGATATTGCATCGGATTGGTCGGGAAACTCGAGTGAAAGGGAGTTTCGAGTGTTATTCGAATTAAAAACACATTTCATGGGTCACTCTTTTCGCGAGAATTTTCTATTGGCGACAACCTTTAAGAATGCGAAATTAGGCTTCAAGGCGGTGTTGCGCCTTCCAGGCTAGGCACACTGAAATGCCTGCTCGTACCCAGCTACCCAACAGTACATTTTCGATCTCCTGCTTTTCGTGCTGCGAATCAGTAAGAGAGCAAAATCCGCGGATTCGATAGCGATCATGGATGGCTTCAGGTAGACTTCAGGTGGAATTTATCTTGAACTAATTGTGTAAGCGTGAGCTCGCTAGCTGGCATAAGAAAAGCTACAAGAGAGCAATTTTCCGGTATTTACGCCGTGTATGCCCATGCGCTAGAGTACGAGTGTGAATGGGCCAACCATGAGAGTTTCGCGGCTGAACTAATGAAGCGTCTGACCACGGAGACAAATCGCTTAATGCACTATTGTCAATGGCACGTTAAGAATCAAACACCTGCTTGGCTGGACGGTCAACAGGTAAGTCGGTCAAGTTAGCATATCGACGTGCCCCAGTGTGTGAAAAGACTGATAAAGCGCTAATCACCTTGCCCAGCTAGATGTTGTGGTATTGTAAGTCGTCGAAGTTTTTGAACACAACTTGGTGTTAATGAAATTCGCAAAGGACTTTAATTCTCTTTTTCTCGTAATTAAACTATATTGAAACATATATGGATATATTTTTTCATTTTATCTGTTTCCATGCTCCGAAGTTCGAGCTCCGAAGGCAAAATACAGACGGTTCCAAAATTTTTTTCAGCCTGTGAGAGGCGTCCACTGATGAGAGACCACGAACGAAACTGAATTTACTTATTTTTTTTTTCAAATTTATTTAATTTAATTCAGCTCAAAATCATGTTTTCATTTCGTCTTATTTTCTTCTGTGTGAATACATACTACATTTTGCAAGGGAACTTCGTCGGATAATTATCTTATTTTCCAACCAGAATAAGAACAAAACCCAATTACTTACAGTGTCCGCAAAAAAAATGCATACACTTGACAATTTCGCTATTAAAACGCTGCTATAGAATACCAATTTCCAATTTAGTGTTTAATAATTAGCATTTTATTTATTTTAATTTATGAATTTATTTGTTTATAACAAACAACTATTTCAAAGTTTAGAGAATACTTAGCAGTTTTTGGCAAAAATCACATAAGATTATAAATCACAAATTATAAAATGAAATTATTTTACAATTATTAAATTATTTTACATACAAATTAACTTACAATCTTAATTTTAAATAGTCTTTCTAGCAAATGGTAGATCAGTAATGATACGTAGGCTGCTATATATATTTCTGGCCTAGGCAACACTAAGTGTTGCCAGGTGCAATCTGACATTTTCATTCGAAAGTTTGACATTTCTTAGCATAAACGTACTCAGAACGTTTCGATGTACGACTATCATTTGTGTTGTTTACAGTGACTTGAAAAAATCAATTTGGCAAAAAAATGGAATTAACTCGTGAACATTTTCGTGCCATCATTTTTCACAACTTTCGACGTGGATTATCACGACAAAAGTGCATCGATGAACTTAAATCTTTGTATTGCTATGAAGCACCATCTTATAGCACTATGAAAAACTGGTACAACGAAATCAATCGTGGCCGACGCTCGCTCAAAGACGAATTTCGTGAAGGACGTCCAAAAATAGCTGTTGTGCCAGAAAACATCGATGCCGTGCGTGAAATGATAATGCAAGATCGTCATGTGACATACCGCGAGATAGAGGCATCCTTAGACATTTCTCCCACCAGTATACATTCGATATTGCATGAACACCTGGCCGTAAAAAAAGTTTGTTCTCGTTGGATCCCATACAATTTGACAATCGCTCAAAAAATGGCTCGTGTGGATTGGTGTAAGGAAATGCTGAAAAAATTCAATCGCGGTGCTTCAAAAGACGTTTATAAGATCGTCACAGGTGACGAATCATGGATATATGCGTATGAGCCCGAAACAAATCAGCATTCAACCGTGTGGGTCTTCCAAAACGAGACCAATCCAACAAAAGTTGCTCGCGCACGAAGCACTGCAAAGCAAATGATCGCTTGTTTCTTCGGCCGAATGGGTCATGTGGCCACTGTTCCGCTTGAGCAACGTAGGACAATCAATTCTGAGTGGTACATGACCATTTGTTTGCCTGAAGTCTTCGGAGAAATTCGCAAAACGAGCAAGAGAAGACGAATCATCCTCCATCATGACAATGCGAGCTCTCACACATCTCATCAAACAATTGATTATTTGAGCACTCAAAACATCGAATTGATGGGTCATCCGCCGTATAGCCCCGATTTGGCCCCCAACGACTTCTTTTTATTCCCACACATCAAGAAAAAAATGCGTGGTCAACGATTTTCGTCGCCAGAAGATGCTGTTGAAGCGTTCAAAACCCATGTTTTGGAGGTGTCTCAATCGGAGGGGAAAAAGTGCTTTGCAAATTGGTTTGAACGCATGCAAAAGTGCATAGATCTTCATTGAGAATACTTTGAAAAACAATAAAACCATTTTAGATGATAAATATTCGCATTTTCATTATTAGGCCAGAAATATATATAGCAGCCCTCGTAGTACTGTAATGGGACGTGTACGTGTCAACTTCCTTTGAAGTTTCAAAGGACATGTGTGGCACCTTCTTCTTTTTTAGATTCTTCTTCGTCAACTTATTGACGGTCAGGTACAGGCATATCCTTTTTCAGCACACGTGCCAAATTCAAACGTAGTTCATGTGGCGACCTGTCGTTCAACGCTGGTCTTTTTATTTGGGGTAGCACTTGGCCAATAGGTGCGACCTAATTCTTTCACGAAAATTCCCCTTTCAGTAGTTTTGTCATGATGTATGTCATATACCAAGTCACTATTGACGGTAGTGATATCCAAAATGCGGTAACAAACTACCATTGGCCAACGACGGGTCCTACGACTAGAAGTATAAATTCAGCACTTTTTGGCAATTTCATCCACACCTCTTTTGGTTTTATTATAAACCTCTATTATTTCAGGTTTCCCGGTGGATTCATCAATAGCTTCTGCGTGGTAGATTGAAGATAGGAGGATGACTGTTATGGTTTTTTTCGGTACATGTGACACAAGTGTATTTTGATCAGCAAAACCGTAAAGCGTGAATCCTATATCTCTATGTTTTGAGGGTAGAAACTCTTTTGGTATTTTTCGCTGATTTTTTTTTCATGATAACAACACATGTAAGGCCCTTTTTCTTCAAATATTCTTCAAGCTCTATTGATGTAAACCAATTATCACAGGTTATGTTTCTGTTGCTTCTGAATAACGGTTTTGCTTGGTGGATCACAGATTGTGTTGGTATCATAAATGTTTTTTCCCCACCTGTCAAACCCTCACCCTCTGATCCATGTTCGGTATAAATGTAACAGTTATAAAAATAGCAATTCTTTGCATCACACAGGCACAGTAATTTCAACCCATACTTAGCAGGTTTCATTGACATCTAAATAATTAGGAGCGTGCGCCCTCGAAAAGGTACCAACATCTCATCCACAGTGGCATATTTGCTGATATAATAAAACCACTGGCAATTTACTACAATTGTTACGCACGAAATTGCTGCTTTCTTGTCCGACAGTCTTCGTTCTTCACGATCAGCAGAGATATCAAATCGCAAGCTATCTAGAATGAGTACAAATCTGTTTTTAGACATGACACATCGAAATATCTCCCTACCGGTACCATCAGTCGTAAATATGTAATCTACATTTTCGTGATTGGATTTGAAAACCGCAGTAAATAAAAGAAGACCAATAAATGCATCAAGTTCCACCATATCTAAACTTCTGAGCTCTGCAGGATCTATATCCGAAAGTTTGGTCCGATATAGATTTAGCTTTTCATTAGTCCACTTGAGAATCTCGTATAAGATCTCATCGTCACTGTATTTATTCCAAATAGAAAAAGGATCTTTTGGATCGTTTTCTGTTAGATTTGAAAAGTTAGTACGTCTAATTATATTGTGTTCAGGAACTCGAACGGCTCTAGATGATGGTTGGTGCGCCCATTTGTAGCGATTTTTCCCATAGAAGGATCGAATTGATGACAGAGGAACATCGTCATCGGAGGACGTCTGTTCTTCGGGAACATCATCCGCATTGTCAACCTGTTCTTCGGGTTTCGACTCACTTACCGTATCTGAGCCATGCTCGTGAAGCTCCGGCGTAGATGTGTCATCAATATCTTCAGCCTCGGAACCGCTAGAATTTTCACGATCTAACTGCGACGTCACGACAGTGACGTCTATTTTTTACGTCACGACAATGACTTATATTTTTCCCTACATGGTGTTTATTATTATTACCGAGACACCGTTTTCTCCCAGACGACGTACTGGGCTGCATATTGTAAAACTTTTCAAAGTACTGCAAAAAAAAAAAAAAATACGATAACTTCGTCGAAAATATTTACAAAAAATTAACGTAAATACTGAGGTGGGTCTGAGAGGCCCACGTGAAATTTCAAAATTAATTTACTTACCGAAATTGCGCGCGCAAACACGTGCTCAGCCGTTGACAGCCACGACACAATTAAACTCGAAGGTACTAGAAGGTACGCGTGTGTCGGTGCGCGGGGGAGGGAAGTACTTCAACAATTTTACTTTTTCAAGGCCTAATAGGCGTCCACCTCAGTAGTTAAAGGTTGAAGAAAAAGATTTTGTTGAAGAATTATTATTGAATTATTATTGAAAAAATTGAGTCTTGAATGAAACGTCACAAAGTTGAACGCGATTGGAAAGTGTAGAGTTAGATCCATTGCGCAACGGATAAGGAGAATATCCTGCACAATGGATCCTACTCTAGGAAACAGTAGCAAAAGTAGACACTGAAATTGGATTATGAGAGGGAACTCTAATTCAGTGTCATATTTGGCAGGAAGTACTCCTAACTGATGAGTAGTATACCAAGTCCTTCTTTGCTGTAATTTCCACCATTACTATAAGGACACACAATGATATACTTACAGAGGGTACAAGGACTAGACTACAGTCATAGTATAGCAATATAACATCAGTTGGCAAAACATGACAAATTATGGCCAAAAGGTTGCTTGACATTGAGTTTGTCAAGCAACCTTTTAACTTTAAAACCTAAAAGGTTGCTTGACAATATTAAGGTCGATAAAGCTTTTAGGGCATGAAAATCATCAGAGATTTCATTGTGAATGGTGTAAGATAATTGTAACGTATGCAGCAACTCGATAGGGTTACTCAATACGTCTTGCCTAGGCATGCAGAAGTTGAGGGCAACTAGAAACGGATCAAATAACGAAAAAGTTAACGTCCGCGATACTTATCGGTCCTGAATTTTTTATTTAAGGAGTCATAAAAATTTAGGATTGAGAATGCAACAGGTTCTTGTGGAACTTTTCCAGACTTTATATATTGCAGCTCTGTCTCGGCATCTATGAAAAAATGAAGTTTTGACGTTATATCGGAATGAATAAGAGAAAGCTAGGTCATTTTACTGAGGTACTAGGCTTCATGGGGCATTCTTCACTCGAAGAAGACATTCCAAGCTGAAGAAAGCTTGAAAGCAAATGACGAGGCTTTTTAATTTTAAGGGAGGCTCCAGGACTCCAGGAGAGACTCCAAGAGCTATCTACAAATCATTCAAGCGACGCAGAAGTGACAATCTGGGCTTCGTTTTCCTTTTCGAATTTCTTGAAAAGTGCTGCGGGTTCACCGGAAACGTTGGACTTTAATAAACTTTAGTAAGTTCTTCGTTTTCTTCTCCTTCTTCGAAGCACTAGAACCTCTCTTGGGCCTTTGCTTCTTGCAGTAAGAGCCTCGAACTGTCTCAGACATTTAACAACGTTCCTCAATTGAAATCCGGGCAGCGATTAACAGTCCTCGTCAACAGAATCAGACTAGCGAGTTTTCGGTTTCCCCACTGGTCTCCGCTCTTCAGTTCTCCAAAGGAATACCTTTTTGAGTATCCTTTGTTCGTCCTTACGATTCATATGGTAAGTCCATTGCAGCTTCCATAGTCTTACAATCGTTTAGACCACCGGCTTGCAAAAATTTCATAGCGATAATGGTTACATCGAATTCGCAATTGGTGCCCATTTAGCTTCGCTCCAATTATTCGCGTCAGGACACGTTGCTCAGAGGCGCAACTCAATATATAGTTCAATATATTTGCGAATGCTCGGGTTAGGGTCCATGTTTCACACCCATCAACCCACACAGGACACACGTTTGGGCATTCTAAAATATTAAATCAATAAACGCAGCATCAAGTTCAATGCATCTCAATCTTTTAGTTTTTTTTTTTTATTTTATTACTTATCTTTATAATCATTTATGTTTTTATCACAATTTAGTTGTTTGAGCACGTGTATGAGACCAGGTCAAAATTTTTGTTTTCGATTTAAGGTGTAGGAGAACGGAGAATTCTGCGAAATCAGCTTGTTAGCTTATCAGCTCAAAAAATAAGGATCTTCACCTTTACAAATCAGGAGCTTTCAGAGCTCATGAGGTTCCTTATCTTCCTTATCTGAGGTTCCTAAAAGTTCGAATTTTTAAGGTTAACTCCGTAAACAATCAGGTGAAGAAATGTCCTTGAGGTAATGTGCTCCCACGAACTTTTGGACGGCCATCTAATAATTATCCTGGAAGTCAGCGAAAAATATATAATAACGATATTATGCACCATTTGTTACTAGAGTTCAATCACAGGTTTCTCTAATGCAACTCTTTAGTTTATATTATTCATATGTGTTTCTTAGATGTTTCTTAGAATTGGAATTAAATTTAAATTATTGGTACGTGTAGCGAACACGCTTAACATTATATTTCTCCTCAACGGAAACTCAAATAATCTATAACCGTAAGGGACAGGAGTATTAATCACTAGAATTCATGAAATATTTCTTGCCTTATATCAAAGGACAGATTTGTTCAGGCTGAAAATTTTCCATAAATCCTTTACATGTCACATTTTTTTCTATGGATACGTGTTCCTTGTTCGAATTGAATTACTAATAATATGCCGCTTTCCATTGCTTCCCACATATTTTTCCTAACCATATATGATAAATGAATTTCTTATCTAGACTGTAGCCTGGTTATCGTGAATTTTTATTGGAAAAGGATAATCTCACCCTCAAAATAATCAGTTTAGTATTTATAGGACACTGATTAAACGTTCCGATCCTAAACTCAAGTTGATTCCTAGTATGCAATACTAACGTTTAGTGTCGCATATTCCCTGTTGCTCATAGCTCTTTGCTGTTATCGTACTATTTGTCAAAAGTCAAAGTCCTTTTGGATGGATGTTATCTGATTTTATCTTATCACAACTAATATCCAATATGTTCTGTTCCTGGGAACGTTCGCGCCTTACAATGTTATTAGCTAGCTTGTTCAAATCCTTCATATTATCACCACTTTCTGTTATTTTATTGAACAGGATCTATTGCGGTGTTAAGGGTTGAAGTGTTGATAACGTATGTCTACTCTCAAATGATAAGGGCGGACAACTAGCGAACAAAGGTCAACGACTTGATAGTAGTGAAATAAAGGAGTAAAAATAAAATTTATTGCTAGTTGTTTGTTTGTACAAGTTAAAAATAATAAATTTTAATTTACTAAGCATTAATTTCCAGATGCAGAATATTCAGGAATTGTTTTATATAGGGTCGGATTGTTGTTGTTTGTCATAATACTGGGTTTAGGAATGTTTGTTTGGTAACATGTGACTATGACAAATTAGTTTGAGAATCCTTGCGTATTTTAATTTCCTTAGGAATCATTCAAACTTACCCCATTCTCCAGTATCTTGTGAACTCAATAGAATTTTAAAAAACTCAAGCAGTTGAAGCGAAACGAAGTGGTCTTGAACATTTGACGCCTGTGGTAAAATACGAGCGAATATGCAGAACTGATAACTGTTATCACACCCCTATTGAGACTTCAGCTCGATACTACACACAAGCCGGGTGGTTGTTGCTGCATATATTGATCCCACCCTTATACGAACAAATGATAGGCATAGACGGCCGAGGCAAACAATTGGATAACTGAAAAGAGGACTTCGAACTGAAGTTTGATTAAAATTAATTGCAAGAAAGGGGCAAATGCACACAACACTCTTATCCGAATGACATGTGACCAGCATAATTTCACTCGATATCCAAACAACCGAGCATGCTTCTATCGGAAAAGGAGGAAACAGAACTTTCTATCAATGAATTAATTGTCGCTACTGAATGAGTGCCTGATGGTAGTTTGTCAAAGAATTACATGCAGCCGTTTTGTAATGCACCATCTTCGAGTTCACCTTACCTCCCTTTGTTCCTCAATCGAAGCAATTTCGTGTATGAAATAGTTCAAGATAGAAATCGAAGCAGGGGCTGCTACGGTTCGCTTTATTGATGGAGTAAATTGATGACGTGATCCTTGCTGAGTTGATGATGCAATGAAAGATTTTCGAGCGTTGGCTGTTCACCCCATGCAGGACATTTAATGGAGAGCAGGTCAGATTTTTTTCACTATAATTATGATGATGTTGACAAGGGACCCGGAGCGATATAAATTGGTCCTAATTGATGAAAGATAATGCTGGCACACTGAGTAATTCAAGGAGTTCATTAATACTACTCACTTATATGTGCTTTACGAAATCCATGCTTCTTCCATGGGAAATTGGCAGCGAACAATTCAAAAAATCAGTTATTGTTTGATCAGTTTTATCCTGATTTCAAACTTCGTCGAGGATATCATTGTTTTTCCCTGATTTAAATCTCTTTACCGTAGTTGCAATTGTGTCGGAAGGTAAAACTTATCAGTCTTTTCCGGTGGTCCTTGTTTTGCCTATTCGAAAGTGAAAACAAAAAGAAAGGATCTATGAACTTTTCAGGGCTCAACGGTCTTGAAAGTCACGTAACCTTGGTTACGAATTACTCAAAAATATATTCAAGGAGGCCTCGAATCTGTTGTGATTCAAACGACGTAAACACGCCAAAGCTATGTCAATTCTGAAATTCGAGGATGATGAAGAAAGCAAGGCAATTTGGCGTCAGACATCCAGATTTTAGATCCATGTAGAATAGGCTACAAAACCTTCAAAACGACGAAGACAGGGATAATGATATAAAAGGATGAACGCTTTTCACATAACAGGTGATATTAAGAATTTAGGCTGCCAGCCCACCAACTCCCCATAGCACTTTTCGCGTAGTAATCAAGGATATGTGCAGTTCATTTCAAATCAGATTCCCGAGTAGCTTTGGCTTCCATATCTGTTGACTTAAATCTGTATATGAGCCCTGGTTCCTTAATTATAAGCGTAAGCCATCTTTATAATTATTATTGTGCTTGCAAAGCAACCAGACCAATTTTTTTGACACCGCAACCTAGCCAGAGGTTTATCTGAATCACAAAGGGGACCAATTGCTGTCTTCCTAAATCTGTCTTACTGCATTCAGGCCGTTGTGCGGTCGTTGGGGTTGCGAAAATCGAAATTTGAGTGGAGAATTATTCAAATATGTACCTGAATCCTTAACATGACTTCCTTAAAATGAATGGCATTTATCCTGAATGGATAAATGTCAATTTTAATAAACTGAAACCCGCACCCGTCCAAAATTGAAAAGATGGGTGGTTGGGTTTGACACTCTGTCTTTGTTCGAAGGTATCATCGGGTACCTTACCATGCGGATAATCCATACTTTATCTTATAATTTCGGGTCTAATGGTCAGAAAATTGTAGCGAAAAGTAAAGAAAGCTACAAGTTCACTGTTTCGCGGTTGCGAGATTTGTACAAAACAGGCAGATCCTGAACATTTCGGCCAATTCTGGTCATTTTTGTCAATCGCTAGCTTCAATCAATGAAGTTGTTAACAGTAGAGTGTTACGTATTTCCATGTGTAGGCGACATTGCACAAACAAACAAAAATATATATATGTAAATAAATAAATTAAGAAATTAAAATAAAAATATGTAAAGTTAGATTTAGCAAAATAATAATTAGTTATTAAAAAAAAAAAAAAAAAAAAAAAACCACAGAAAAAAAAATTCCAAGTAGCAAAAAAAAAAACAAAAAAAAACCCCCCCAAAAAAAAAGAAAGAAAAAAAAAAGAAAAAAAAAACCCCACAATAAAAAAAAAGAAATTCTTGGAAGTTATTTACGATCGATACGATTCACTGGGTTGTTGTGTTCGTATCGATATAAAAGGAGTGGAAATTGTGAGGAAGGGAGATTCAGCCGATAGACGACAGCCGATAGAAGATACCTAACAAGTGAAGATATTCAGCCGATAGAAGATACTTAACAAGTGAAGACATTCAGCCGATTAGCCGATAGCCGATAATACCAGTTGCAGCAGCCAGTATAGGACACTCAACCAGTTGCAACCAGTAGAGGACACTCAACCAGTCTCAACCAGTTGAAGCCAGTAGAGGTCCAGCCAGTAGAGCCATTCTGCCGAGGACCACCAACCAGTAGAGGCCAATCTGCCAGTGGATGACACTCAACCACAGAGAACATTCTGCCAAGGAACACCAACCTCCAACCAGTTGAGGACATTCAACCATAGAAGACACTCAATCAGTTGAAGATACACAACCAGTAGAGGAGGAGGTGTTCACAGTCAGCGCAGCACCATTGAGCGCAGCACAATTCACAGGTTGTTTGATTTTTTTTTATAATTTTTATGTAATATAATATGAGGGACTAAGCTCTTTCCCTGTGTGTGTGTGTGTGTGTGAGTTGCATGGAAGGATCAGGGCTTAAATAAAGTCCTAAGCCCCCACGCCCACGCGGTGAACTAGTCGGTGGAAAATTAACTTTCTTCGGCCGCCATTATGCGGCCTTTGTATTTTCAACTAACCCTATAATCTTGTTCTTTTCTTTCGCTGCAGGTGCGACCTATCGGTTGCCCAATTATTATTTTATTATTAATTATATAAACATATATATTTTATTATTAATTTCGTTTGAAAATACATAACAAGAGATCCGAATTTTAGTTGTTTTTTGTTCTCCGAGTGGATTTCCGTCGTTTACCGTCTGTTTCCTTATTAAGTTCACGTACGCGTTTCGGCATTGTGTAATTTTCTGCATGTGAAATTGTCCTTTATCTGAATTAAGTGTTTGGCCATATGAAATGTAACTCATAATGTATGGTTCTTTTCCAGTCCCACCAAGTGCACAGCAAAACCTTCCACACCATTAGTCCTGGTTTGACCCCGTTTTCAACTGTTGCACCGCGCTTTGGCCGCGATCGTTTTCACATAATGTTGTCATATGTGACCTATTTCTCACTCTCAGTTCACATCTGTTTAATAAACGCGATGATTTCATTACGTTTGGCCAAGGTTTCCCAAATGTAATTTTGATACATTGTGTTTTTTGTCTTAATTCATGTATTGACCGGCTATTTCATTTTCAAAGATACAACAATATTTGCATCTTTAGCATCGAAACGACAATGTTGCATGTAATGAGTTATTACAATATTGAAAGCATAAACACCATGCAGAATTTCAGCCTAGTGGCTTGGATTTTCGCCTTTATCAAAGAAAAACAGTATAGTGTAACGAATTTTCACCTTGTTAATAATCATTTTTAACACCCGATTTCTTCCAACTTAATGCACCAAAAAACCTACATCATAAGATTTGCTTAGTGTAAAATGTCACATTGACAGTAAGAATAAATGCCGAAATACAATACTGCGTGACGGCGATGCATGAGCGCGATGCGATTTTCCCTCGTCGTCACATTAATGTTCATACGACAAATGTCAAATTGGTGACGTTTTAAATGAAATTTGCTGAAAATTGTTTTTGATTTTTCCTGGAATGTTCCTTCGTTTAGCAAATAAAAGCCTTAACTAGGATGCACGAAATTTTCATTCAAAATTCATTCCTAATAACCTAAGTACTTAAAAAGTAATTAAGGCGTTTAAATTTCAAATTTCAGTTAAGCGCCATATTGCATTTGACAAACGTCACGCACATCGTTGCGAGGAATTTTCGTTTTTCCGAATATTTCCCGCCTCGCATCGACGCATGTTACGAAGACTGCTTGAGATTTGCTGCGAAACTCTCGTCGCGCAGTCTCGCACTATTGTATTTCGGCCTTAAATCTAAAATTCGTTCCTCGATACTTAGCGAGATTTCGATTACTGCCACCATCTACCAAGAAAATAATGGATTTCTTTTTCCTCAATCTATTATAATCGGGGAGACGTCTAGTAACATAAATTGTTATCCTTAAGAGATGGCACTGCCGCCTGATATTTCGAAACCATTTAGCTGCCTGACGATTATATATAAACCGGTTTTTCAAGGACGCCTCTGCGTTTGTTAGTTTCATTTGTTAGTCTCCCATCGCGACAGCTGATGATGATGATTTCAGATAGGTCAGACATATGTCAAAGATAATCTGTTTATATAGGTTTGAGTGTCTAAAAACGACTTTGTTTGCTTCAAAACAATTTTTTCTCCACCCTGTGTCAAAATTAATTGTTGAACGCATTATTCGATGAAAATCCACACTAAACGACCGAGAAACAAATATTTGATTATTGATTCTGAGTGATTCGCAAGTAAGGCAATTTATGCCATTTAAACTGAAACCAATTCAAAGACGATTTTTTAATTACAAGCTGGGGATTCAAATGCATCAAGGAAACAGCTTTCACGGCAGATAGGACTTTAGAGAAATAAGAACATACCAGAAGAGATAAGAAAATTCTGTTGCGCCTATCTTGCCAATGTCAACATCAACAATACAGCCGACTTATTGATGTTCTAAAGAAATGCTGCATACCTACGGGGATCAAAAGGATGTGAATTCTTACAACATGGCTAATGGGCGGTCAACTTGCTATAATTGATTCATTTGGTTCAAGTGCTACATGAAAGACAGTCGAAATACGAACAAAGATATGACAAAGCTCTTCTGCTAAAGGATTCCGCTCAGCCTTATAAAAATCAAAGTTGTAAAAAATACTACAAATGCCCTTGCCGGGCATATATTAGGTTACCCTCATTCTGTCAGGATATCACTTCCTTGGGTTACTGGTCTCGTTGCAGTTTGGCAGGTCATCGCGTCATTTTTTTGCTGAAATTATAACTTGACCCCTGAATTAGGTTCGGCTCAATTGACGAGATATTTTTTTCTTTATTGAGTTTGGAAACGATCTGCAGAGAAGGGTAAGTATCAATAAAGTAAACGGACCGTGCTGATTTGAGAGAAGCGAACTTTCCAACCTTAGTTGAACAGAAATATCTACATAAATATATCAATCTACACCGAGGACTCTAAAATGGTTGCGACTACTGAAAGCGGAATTCACGTTTCTAGCCTAACCAATACTGCAAGCTGCAAAGATATACCACGGCTATTCAGTCACAAATTTATCCAAATAAAGCAGCAGAAAGCACACAGAAGAACAACCCCAAGTGGCCCCCAAAGACTGCATGAGTTCCTTTAAACGTGTAGCATTACAGCTAGTGTACAACAGAAGCCTGGCACTGAAATCTGCTCCTAACTGTAGGCAAGTGAACTCATGTTGAGTTTCCTAGATACTGCGGGGAGAAAAGAAAGAGCAAAAGAACTAGGAACAGTTGAAACATCCTGTGAAAATATAGGAAGAACGCCTTCAACCAAAATGTCACCAGCAGAATTTTCGACGAAACACTTTTGAACGAGATAGGTTGGGCTTGGAATGATGAAATCTTGTGGCACTAATTGCATGTCCTAGCTTTCTGAGTTAGTTTCTCTTTACTGACAAATAAAAAGCTGCACGAGATTCACACTGACGACACATGTCACGCCTGCGTTAAGGATGAAGGTTTGTAGACTGTCCAGAACTCATTTTGAAACGCATCATCGGGCATTGTTGGAATGAACCAGCAGAATTAGAATACCTAGGTTCGTGAAAATCTTCTATTTGTAGAGGGACAGGATATGTCAGCTGCAAAAACTAACTCATATGCGGAGAGTTTAGGAGATGGATGCAGAAGTATGCCAAGACCAACACTTCTTTTTAGCAATAATAATTATAATACTGCAGAAATTCTTTGTAGTGCACCTTGTGCGATGGGTTTTGGTGGTAATTTTGTATTAAAAATCCTCTTAAAGAGAAACAACTAGTCAATTTTCAATTCAACAAGCCTATGTTGATCAAACGGGGGTAACACCGTGGCTTACCATGAAAGCTGTAGCACCATCAAAAATTTTGACAACAATCTGCATTAGAATAAACCAGAAAACGATATTGAAACAGTAAGTTTATGGGAAGTCAATGACGAAACTTATTGTAAAGTCTTTCAAAATAAGAAAAAACCACTCATTGCTTCCACGTGGACAGGCAAGTGGCCGAGAGGATACCAAACGTGTAACAGGCCGAAAAGATTCAGTGTCATGGCGTCGTTTATTGCAGCACATCGCGCGTGTTGTCGATAAATTTCGGAATCTGGATTCTGGAATTGGAGCTTAATGAAAACGTTGCATTAATAACAATAAGCAAAAGACGAAGCAGAGTGAAATCATATTCAATTAAGTGGAGTAGTTGCCGGAGATAGAGGGTTCAACCTGAAGAACTCCAAACCAATTACCGAAGCATGTTTTGGTTTACGCAGGATATCGAGAACATTGTCGGGAACATTGAGCATGTACCAGCGTATGTAACAGAAATTAAAGGACTGTAAACTCAGAAGTTGTCTAACGTCTTTCATGTGCCCGGACGATACCCAAATCACGTTCTATAAAAGGACCTAAATCATCATTCAGTTGAAATTAGAGAGTTGAATTGAAGATCAACATACTCAGATTGTGCAATTCGCTGAAGTAATGCTGGAGAAGCTTCTGAATATTAATAAAATGAAGAAGATTTTCATTCTTTTTCAGAAACAATCTTGCGAGTGGAGCAAAAAATCCGCTTACAATCATCGAATCAATGCGACAGATTAAGTGTGGGTGGGATTGGTACCCGTAGGTGCTGTAAGTCTTTATTTATGTGTAGATCCGAGAAGCCCAACGTACTGTCAATACATAGGAATGCATTGAAATAATACATAACTTGTTTGAACCAACATTTCTGGAGACGAGCATCAGCTTCACATCCACAAATAAGTTATCTAACTTTCCGCAAACGGGACACCTGAATTTCCAAATGTCAAAAAAAAACATGAAGCAAAAAAGTTATAGAAAAAATTTAAGCGAAAACAAAATTGGATAGAATTCCGCTTGTAGTGAACACAACGACCTGAGAAGACTAAGAAAGGCAGTGGGACTTCACTCTTGGCAGGGAATGCCTATTTTACATTCACTGTTCCAAAAGTGAAGTGGTACTGAAATCTTCTTCCGGGCCAACCCACAACTTGACAATAGTAACAAACTTGAGAAAAATGCAAAAGTTTTCCAGTCAGAAATATTTGCAATCAAAGTGGCCGGAGATGCGGCAATGAACATCTGTCAAAACTCTACGACAACATGTCGGCACAGCATATGCTCGCCCCTAACCGATTAGTTTCACAACTAGTGTAGGATTGTACGAAGGCGTTCAGGGCCATTAAAACGAGCAAATGTCAAATTAAAAAAAAAAAAAGAACAATAGACACAGAGCTGTTGAGGGAAATGGAAACGAGGGAATGAACTAGCAAGAGCTGAATCAGCTGTTTAAAATACAGTTGTAAAATCGGTAAAAAGGGAACTAGACGAACCCCATTGTATAAATGTAGATACGGCTAGGAATGACAAGAAAGACAAAAGGCAATAGCCGATCAAAATTAATCAGCTATAAGAAACTTCTTAATGGTACAGAAGAAGATGAGAACACTCCTTTCAAGGAATCATGAGCTTAAGCTAATGATAAAGAATGTTGATGCCTGTACGTGTATTTTTTGAATAGATCTAGTATGTTGTGATAATCTTATAGTGAGAATAACGTCACTGACTGGATTTAATGAGAAAAAATCGTCTTTGAAATAGCTGACTCAAGATTTTTCTATGAAGTTTTGGTATCATCGCTCATAATAACATATCAAAAAGGCTCTAAACGGTATGAATTAGAAACGGCTCTAGACGGTACGAGCTTTAAAGCAAAGAGAAAGTGCTTTCCAGAAAAACTTTTGATCTGACTTTTTTTAATTAAATAATTGGTTATTTTGGCATGTGGGTCGGGCGGTTAATAATTAAGATTGGTGGCAACCGGTTGGGCTCAAAGGCAACCTCTAAAAAATCTCTGATTCCCCTTTAACTGTGATAAACTGAGAGACCATAGCATTTAATATAGTTTCTAGTTGTTTTTCATTACAAATTGGGATCATAAGGCAGTGTGTTTATAGTTTGCCTATCACAGCTTAAGAACATTTGCAATTAGTGGATATTATGTTGACTGTAACGAAAATAATTGCGGAAAATAATAATAAAAGAAAATGCCTATGCCGCTGTCTGGTTTCCCATTATAATAAATGTAAAACAGTTTAAGCTTCCTTGTGAGCATTGGTTTTTGTTTGGTAGTACATTTTATTTAAGAGTCCTGGTCCTTTTGGATGGCATCGTTCTAGGAGCGGAGTTTCGAAGCTTGGAAACATCCTCATTTCAGTTCTGATTTGGATAAATGGATGCTGCACTGGATGGCGTGACTAAATTTAAATATCACTTTGTTTGAATTCACGATTGTTCATTCCACCTTCTAGGTTCCTATGAGTAATGCATACTCCAAGGATTCCGCGAAAGTCTAACTGCAATACTTGTTCAACAAATCTCCTTTTGGTAAATGTATGTGCCCGTTTGCGCAAGACTGTTCTCTGATATGAAATTCTACAATGAATGTTATTACGAGAAAATTAGCATAAAAACAATTTTACAATTGAAAATGTGCCGTTGATAACAAAATAACTACCAGAATTTTTCATTAAAACTATTTCCCATCAACTAATCACTCCGCAATCGCAAATGGGAAAATAACTTTCCCAACGGCTTTCATTTTTCTAATGTGTTCAGACCGTCGCAAGGCAACCCATTAAAAATTTGTTTGAAAACTCAATAATAATTGATCGAAATTTTTGACCACAAGCGAAATTCCTAGCTGATATGGGAATGCAAGCGCCTCTATTAGATGCTCCTTAAATATTAATTATGCAATCCGGTATCATTAACACCTTAACGACATATCACTTAACTATTTGTTTGCACCAAAAATTTCTTTGCAATTATTTATGGAGACACCCACATTTGTAATTGTTCAATGAGCGTTAGCCGCGCCAAAGGTTAATTACAAATATGTAAGTGTGGCGAATAATTAGGGTCAAGTCATAAAGGTTAAAAGCCCTTTACGAAACAGACAGGTGCCAGGAATTAACAAAACCCAATACCATACCAACCATACTCGCATAATTGTCTGATGATGTTGCCGAGGAGTCATATAGGAAGTGTTTAATTTTTAAGGCTGGTCAGTAAATGAGGAACGACTGCAGGCTAAGTCGGACACACATTGACACTATCGTGTAGGAGTCAAGGAACCGACTCGTTTGTTTGATTGAACGATTAGGAAGCCATTTAAATGTTGCCAATATATTGTGAACGGCTATACTAGATTCTAATGTCCGTTCTGCATAGTGTCCAGTCTGTGTAGAATAATATTCCTTTCTCCTTTCTAGTGTAACGTGCACGTTAAGCCTGTTGATTAGGGCTATGTCATCGAGGCGATAGGATCGATGTGATTCACTTCAATGAATTAAGTTGCTGCCCTGTCGCAATTTTTAATTATGTATTTAAATATGAATTTGTGTCTGTATTCACTTGATTGCCAGTGGCAGTATTTTGATTTTTTCGGGATTCCTCAAAGCGAAAATGTCCATTTCAGTTTCGCGCAATATCTTTTAATTCTATACATCTACCTTTTTTAATTCGCAGACGAATGCTTAAATTTCCTTTTGTAGCATTTCGATAGTGATATATATTTGATAGGTCGCGAAAAGCGTGAAATTGTAATTTCAGAACGGAGCGCTGAAATAATTTTCATAAAATGTCTATAGTCCTTGCCGGAAATTTGCTTTCTTTCATTTTCAGTTCACATTTTGTCGCTTAATTTTTTACAAGTTCATTCGGTAGTAAGATTCACATAACGAGATTACAATGACAAATTGGTAATTCCAAACGTTTGGGTTGAATTGACTTTGGTTAATTTTTTTCATCACCAAACAGTGGTTCGTGAAGTATTCATACATAACAGAACATTATAAAAACAGCATTCATGATCCTTAAAACCAAGTACCAGCACGATTTAGTTTTTAAAACGAAGGCTAATCATCTGTGTTAAATTTCCGGTTGATTGAGAGGACATCAGGTATCAAAAGTGCCTGGTAAGGATGTCAATTTGTATTACAACGTGCAAAATAGGTTATCGTAGTCAAACACTGAAACCATGTCCTCATTTCAACCATGATGTTAAATTTACTACAATAGTGAGACCATCTTAACGTTGATATATGCTAGTACCTACTAATTTGCTTCTGCATTTTGGCAAAATTGAATTTTGCAACATGGAGAAACTGAATTCTCGAATTATAGAATGTTTTCTGTAAGATTAGCAAAACTTAAGTTTTTGCACCAATCGCTTGTGCAATCGGTCTCCAAAGCCACCAAGGCAGCACAAGTAGGCGTATATTACCTAGCAAATACTAAGACCTGATAAAAAAAGGAAAAAGCCTTCTTCGTCCTTTGGCTGCCAAGAAATTTCCTGTAATGCACTCACTAACAGACAGCCGTCAACTACCAGCGGCCACGAGCCCCTCCTTCGTTCGCGACGAAACATCTCAATAAATTGAATCTCGACCCAGAATTTTCAAATCAACTATTTAACTGTTGTCTGAAAGCCACTAAAATAAAATACAGATGATATGTTAGCACTTATATCTAATGAGTATTCTAACGCGATTGAATAACTATTCTCTTTGTAGGTCTATATCGCTGTTCCGATGCCCCAGAGCTGCTCTGGCGCAACTCACACTTCTCCGTATTCGGCTGCTGCATACAAGGTTACTGTGTCTTCCCCCAACGTGGTGAAATCAT
Source organism: Stratiomys singularior (assembly GCA_954870665.1). Taxonomy (NCBI): domain Eukaryota; kingdom Metazoa; phylum Arthropoda; class Insecta; order Diptera; family Stratiomyidae; genus Stratiomys; species Stratiomys singularior. The sequence goes on along the minus strand of OX940878.1, from coordinate 156,076,984 downwards.
CCGTTCCCTACCAAGTTGATCCTCTTTTGTTGTGAGTACTTGCAGCTCCTTGATCGCGTATCATCGCGACCAGGCGATAAACTTATTAAGGCGTTATTAAAAGAGATATTTAAAAGAGTCCTTACGTTAGCCGCTGGTCCTTGCTATTCCATCGCTTTTAAAGACGCCTGTTCACACCGAGGTTGAAGAAGAGTCCTCGCAACGCACACCTCTCCTTAACGTGCCAATTTAATTTTTCCGTTTCAATTATATACCGCATTTCCTTGTACTTTTTGCTGTCTATTGATAAGGATCCTGAAAGCATTCTATTGGGTGGTTGCATTGTCGGTTCGCACATAGTAAAATATGTTAATTTTTTAAATAAAAGGTAATATATCTAATCTTGAAAATAGTTACCATTGGCATCTATGACTCGCTGCCAACGTGATGGTAATCAATATATTCCTTTTTTGATAAAAGTCTCTGTCTCGCCCATCGAAGAAATTTCGTAATGCTATTTCTAAGTCCTCTCGGTTGGTGAAATGTCGTCCTCGCATGAAGTTATCCATCGCCAGGAAAAGGTGAAAATCTGATAGCAAAATGTCGGGAGAATATGGTGGATGTGGTAAAGTTTCTCAGTCAATTTCCTTTATGGTGTCCGTAGTAAGTGCCGCTGTATGTGGTCGTGCGTTATCCTGGAGGAACAAGTCTCCCCTCCTATTCACAAGCGTTGCATGCGTACGTCACAATTCCTAATGAACTTCTCTCTTCTCTTGTACACTTCATCTGAAATGATTTGGCCAGGTTCCACCAGTTGATACCACACGATGCATGTGTGATGCCACCATAGACACAACAAGGTCTTCTGCTGATGAAGGCTTGGCCTAGGGATAGTTCCAGGAGAGTCGTCTGGCGATAACTACTGATCCTTGCGTCGGCTATTGTCATACATAATCCATTTTTATCGCACATAATCACTCTATTCAATAACGCCTCCCGTTCGTTGTGCGACAACACGGAAGTACAGATCCCTATATGCTGCCTTTTGTTGTTGTCGCTAAGTTGATGAGAAACCCTCTGATCAAGCCATCGTTTCTTTCCCAGACGTCGATGACGGTGACTAATAGTGGTTTTGTCAACGTCGAACTTTATGTTTAATTCGTGCAAAGTTTGGCGGGGATTGTCCTCTATGTCGGCAAGAAGATCCGTGTCATTTATCCGAAACACCGCTCCAGGATAATCGTCGTCTTCAAGGCTGTTGTCCCCCGTGCAGAATCGGGCAAACCATCTTTGAGCAGAACGTTCTGACGCAATATCGACTCCAAATGCGTTACATATCCTGCGGGCAGCCGTTACTGCATTTCTCCGTAATTTGAACTCGTAGTGGAGAGCACACCTTCCTTTTCAGTTTCACTGACCATCTTTACACTCAAATATTTTCCAAAAGACTTTTCCGAGAGACATTTGAATCACACTCGACCTTTTATAATGGTCGCCGACATCCCTTATCAGGTAAGTATACGGATTCCGGGAAAATGACCTAACGTTCTGGAATAAAGAGCTATACAGATGAGTCATCCCTAAACCGACACTTTCAATGCAACCATACAACATATAAAGTTGGTATACGCTGCCATTTTTTGCGTGAAAAGTCATGGAGTGGATTGGAGAGGCATAATAATATAGTCCTTGCTTCCTCCTGCAGATCGCAAATTCTAATTTATTTAGTGGTCTGATAATATTTGCCCACACAAACCACAACATAATATAGTGCAGAATTGTAGGCGGGTCCTCAAAACTGCAACAACTACAGTAAACTGAAAATCAACATGATTCACTGGACACAGAAGATTAGAGGCAAATGCAAAAGGGGATGAGCTAGTAAGAGCTTGATCAGCCAAATCAGATGCAACTACAGTTGACATGATAAAACTGCCACTAGAAAGAAGGGAAAGGAGTTCGATTATACTACTCTGGAAAAAGAAAAATATGAGCTTGGAATAACAGGAATAGCTGCAGGATGAGTTAGGCCTTAAAAATAACGAGGACCAAACAGCTTCTTGGGAAAACTAAAAACCACGTAAGATAATCGATGGCAATATTAATGATCCTAATGATCCTTAATGAACAAATAAGACTCCAAACCGATGACAATTGTCGAGTTAGCAGAAAGAGAGACAAAAGTACAGAAAACATTTTTCTCGATTTTATTAGTCTTCCAACCAACACCTTTCTTGAGAGCACCTTGGTTTCTGTAAGGCGACAGGAATGAAACAGTAAATAATTGTATCTTACGCGGGGTACTATAGGTCGATGCTGGTCAATGATCTTTTTCAAAGTGGACCCCATTGTTATGGCGTTTATCGAATCCTTGAGTACCGAAATCCAAATCGCAACCGGAATACCGACGAAACATCCCGTCAGTCACACAGATATTTTATCCTGGAATTGGTCGTCACTTTACTTCGTACTAGATCTCTCTACTCCACATCTTATGGCGCCATCGGTTTGAAAGAATTCCATGTTCAGTGCAAGGAGAAGAGGAAGGAGCATTGTAAGAGATCGAAGTCCTCCATCCTCAATGCTTCCTGCCGCTTAAATATGCAATTTTTCTTGTTACCAATCCGTAAACGTAGTCCGAGCGCAATGTACCATCTGGTTCCATTTGTCGGTCGATTTGAGCATCTCTTTGATTAGGCACTGGAGAGCCTAATCTCAAGACGGATAGCATAATTTCACCTAGCCACGTCTTCAGTTTAGCGAAATCCCTCTTTCAATTGAGATATACTGGAAAGGAAAGGCCTTTCCTTCCTGGGACTTCCTGGGAAGGAAAGGTCTTTATGATAGCAAGGAAAGGTGACAGTTCTTCCTAGAAAGGAAGAACTGTCACCATCTTCCAGGTCACCTTTCCTCGGCATCGTCAAGAGATTCAGTCCGCACGTAATCTACCACGGAGTTCAAACTAAAATTAGATGTCAATATCATTCCGATTGTATTTTCTGTAGAGAGCACGCCTGTTCTCTTGGAGAGATGTGACCGAAACCATCTTCAGCATGTGAAGAACGTGATGCATGATTCTTCAATGGTCCACAGGCAATATAAGCTAGCAGCGGTCGGTGACTTTCTCATCTTATACAGGTGAGACTGAAAATACCCGTGCGACTACAGATCACTTATGAGTTATGTGGTCCATACCCTTCTTTCGTCTTCTTCTTCTTTTTTCCTATCAGCAAAGAGTTTCTCTTTCCGACTCCCCTTATCTAAGTAGACTTGCCTTCACTCTGCCGAATAAGTACCCTCGTCGGGATAATCATGACCATCGGCTCAGAGATGTTATCGTAAAGCTCCTGTATGAGACGCCTCCGGTACGGCTTCTTACTAAGAACGTAAGCCCAGACTTGAGAGCCGTGCAAGAACATTGACGTCATTGCTCTCATGAGGATGCGTCTTTAACTTGGAGTTTATTCGCCATAAGGCAACTATACGACGATTAAACTGGCATATAGTTCTGCGACTTTATCTGCCAAGCATATTAGGCTTGACTCCTCCAGTAGCTTCAGCCTGAAAGCTCGTTAGACGAGACCGAACCTCGAAGCCACCACTGATTTCACATCTTTTCTTGGCTGAACAACAATTTTTATAATGGAGTTCTTGATGTAGTCCCTCAATATCTACATCAGAAACCTTGTCACCCTGAAATATTCCAGTTCACTGAGTCTGAGTTCTGATTGTAGTCTTCTACCCACTGAGTCACGTTCACCACTTCTGTTATTGTACCCGTCGTGGATCGTCCAGGCTTGAAGCTGTACTGATTAGGAGGTAGACTCCAGCAGCTCGGGTTGAATTCTTGAGTTTATCTCTGATGAGCTTCACGACCACTTCACCAGCGGCGTTCTGCATATAAAGGTACCGATATACAGGTGGTTGCTTCAGGATTCCATATCCCCTTGTTGACTGCCTGTCACCTGCTTCGACAGGGCACAACACAACAGTAATATGACAGGGCAAAGTTGGTGTACGAGCTGTAGGGCTGGGATGCTGTTTGATCCCGTGGCCGTTTTCATTAGTAGTAACACTTCCATCTCTGTGGCCTCTTTAATTTCTATATGTGCTTCGCTTTGGCCATTTTGGCACCTCAAGGATACAGAGCCTCTGTGAGATTCTGAGCTTCCACATGGCAAGCTTCAAACCCATGCTCCACGGGTCCTTGTTCCATTGATTAAACAAAGAAAGTCTTATAAGCCAGCGTTCGGAAAAGTGACTTATCTCGATCCCTTGAACATTGGGCTTCCCGGTGAAGTCAGTGATATTCTCTCGCTTTTCAGAGATTTCTGCTGACCACCTGTACACTGTAGGCTTATCATGTTCTGGCCATCACCTGAGCCGTAGAAGAAACACAGAAACGTGATGAGTCTTATGGTGGAGGTCACCGTATTTTCGGGTGAGACTCCTCTTTTCCTGTCATGGGTTACGAACGCGTTGATATTCGTTTTGACATCGTTCCAACCTGCAACTGAAGGTTGGGTTGCCAACGAATGCAATGTACTGTTGAACACTAACCGAGCAGTCTCCCAGCACCGTCCTGTAGAGTCCTGTAGTTTTCCTGTAGAGTCTGGATAGGGCATTTCTGATTGAATCGCATTAGCATAGAAGTCCCTGCCTACAAGGATTCGAACTTCGCGCTCGAGACATCTTCCAGTTCATCGAGCTCGCTTTGAAACGATAAAATTTTCTAAATAAATTTAAAGGGATCAAATTGAGGACAAATTCTAATAAAAATAAAAAGAATAACAGTAGAACAAGAATAACAACTCTTAGCTAGACAAGATGGTAGTCTGAAGCATCATCACAATTAAAACCTGAACCTGGTGTTTGCCGAAAACAATGGTTACCTTCCAATTGCTATGCCATCACCGACCAAACAACCAATAGAAGAAAAAAATTTAAGAATTTTAAAGACCTTTGGTTTGATTTCTTGCTCGAAAATTTATGTTGGATACAGCACGGAAGATACATTATTCGTGAAGTTCTCAATTCTTGCCACAATATTTCGTCATTACTTATTGCGAAAATTAATCATTTATAATTGCATTACACTACTCATCCGCTAAATAACGCCGATAAGGAATAACAATAATTAGAGTCCCCAAGAGTCAGTTATTATACCCACGTCCAAGAGTCAACTATTTCTAAATATATCTGATTTATCTATCCTGATTTACCTATCCTAAATTTTCCTAGAAATTTAATACAAATTGAGTTCTTGTCCAACTGGGCTATGCTTGACATTTGGTCCTTTATACTATGGAGATGCTTAGATAAAATGTTCTTCAGTCGCAGTTAAATCCGATTTTGAACAAGATGAAATAGAATGGGAATATACCAGCAAGGATTCATTTGTGCGAAACAAGTGGAATCTTTCGGAATATTTCGTAAACTTTTTTCCCCTGTTTCCAGAAATTGTTACATGATTGGAAAAAGAGTTTATCCGAAAATTGTCCAAGTTCCCAAAAAGGGTCTTTGAACTCATCCCAGTCCCCCGAAATATTTGTTCAGAAACGACAAAGAAAACATCAGCGATACATTCTGAGAAAGTTACTAGGAGTAAGTACCATGTGAATAGTACAGGAACTAAAATTATTTATGACCTCTGAACACATTGATATAATAATTTATATGTGAGGCAGCAAATAGAGCCGTTTCTCATACATGAAAAGAATACATTCTTGCCATGATTCTCGAATAAACTTTTCCAATCAAAGGAGAAATACAATCAAACAGCTCCTTAAGGAGGGAATAAGTGTGCGCATACATACGTGAATTCTCGAGAGCTGAAACATTTCTACCCTCAAGTTTAGCCTATTCACCAAGTAATTACATACTTCTCCTTTTGGTCGGAATGTTAATCGAGAACCCCTTGCCCAATATGCTATGACTATGAGATCATAATGCAGCAAGTGAATACTCCAGGCCCGTACTCGGACCCCAAACGCTACTTGAGCGTGACTTTGCTATAGCAACAACCACTTGTTGTGCTGACCATGTGAGTGGATGTGGGTATATTTTGCTACATTACATATCTATGCTCACTGAACGTATGGGGGTTTAACAGTTTGTGGATCAGTTGGCACTAGGATGAAACGCACAGGGGGGGAAATAAAATGTTTGATCTATGTAAAATACGAGTACAGTGCTGTAGCGTCCAGCGAATGAGAGCCTTTAAGGGGGTATGTCGCATTGGTATCGGCTCAATGGGACTGTGGCCGGTGGAAAGGACATTGCTGCTACCATTGTGATTGACTGTTAAAAGGTCAATTAAGAGGATAGTCTGAGAGGTTTGTGAAAGTATGTATGAAACCCAGCGATAAAGAGAACAATTGATGTTCGATTCGCAAGAGGATGTATCAATTTGTTAATTGTCTGTTGTTGTAATAGTACTGTGATGCTTCAGGCTTTTCGACTCAGAGAAGCTTCTTGTAATTGAAATGGATGTTTCTAGGGTGCAGCTAAGTCATGGTGGCTTCACAAGGTCGGATGATGTTTAAATTCTCATTGCCACCTTAAATATTTCATCAACACACAGAGCATGTTGCATTAGCAGACCAGGATCAAAGATCATATAGGTAAAAAATGCATCTACAACATGTCAGTAGCAGAATTTTTGGTTGAATCCACTGATTCTTCTGTCACAGGTCGATGCATCATTCACTCTTCCAAATGACCGGACGGAAGCAGGAGCCTTAACGCATTGACTCCTCGTTCGTAAAGAACGAAACAGGAGTCGTTCAACGGATAAATGTTTCGAGGGGCATTGTTTGTTCACAAAATCTTGCTAAGGATGTTAGATGGACCCAGAATGATTGTACTTTTTACGAACAAACCTTTCTTTACGTCATCGCACCCACCGGTGGGTGTAGAGGACTCCCTCTATACAACACCCGTCTAAAGTCATGTGGACCTGGATTGTCATGCCTTTCTTCACTTTGAAGAGTGCATTTAGGTTTCAAAAACGCACGCTGGATTCATTAAATGGAAGCAGAGACCATTCAAATTGGGTTTAGAATCTTGGAAAGTGTAAAAGGGGGAAAAGTTGCTAAAAATGCAAAGGCGAGTATATTTCCGGAGTAAGCCGGAAGGTTATATCATCAAACAGGATAATACACAGTATGTCGGAAAAGTTCCCGAAGTTATTTTGTAGTGCTTGTACGAGTGGCGCCACCTCTTGGACGACACCGGTACTATGTTGCTACATCTCTCTGGAGGGTTTGAGAATTTTTTCACCAGTATCCGTTCATTAGTTGCTGAGATAGACGTGCTTGAGTGAACGTGTGTTCAGTACCCCGGTGCAAGCTCTACGATGGATGAGAAACATTTGAACATTGTGCCGCAATTAATTCTGCTATAAACTTAAATAAACTTTCGCGGAAACAAAAAAAAAAAGATCTATTCGGCTTACGGTTAAGGTGTAGTGTCGCGTACAACTGTTTACACGTGTTTCAGTCGGTTCAAGAAGGGTAGAGAGTCGTTAGAAGATGACTTCGACTTCAAAGGCCTGATACACAAATAATTTGTGCCCCAAACACCACCGTGAATGCTGCATATTACGTAGAGGTGTTAAAACGACTGAAGCGCCGCATCAATCGCATCAGACCCGAGTACAAAGAACCGGGATCGTGGAGTTTGCTGGATGGCAATGCGCCTGCTGATTCTTCAAACATTGTGAAGCGTTATCTCGCCAAAAATCAGATCCCACGCATCAATCACGCCCCATACTCCCCAGATCTGGCTCCAGCCGACTTTTTCCTATTTGCCCAGCTAAAAAGGCCTTGAAAGGACGAATTTTTGAAGATTTACGGAGCATTCAAGTGGCTTGCACCAAGCGTCTCACAGCGATAACTTCAGAGGAGTACCAGAGAGCCTTCGAATCACTCATGGAGCGCTCAAATGAGTGTATATCTAGGGAAGGGGACTATGTTGAAAGTTAACTGGAACAAATTTCTTTAGATGTAATTTTCGATTTTTTATTTCAAAAGTTCGGGAATTTTTCCGTGATATTGTGTACTATCTTTATTTTTCACTAATAATATCTTTGTTTTGAAGGGAACTGTATCAACTCTTTGTTGCATCTCTGACTATCAGACTATTTCGAAAGCAAAAGTCCTTGTTTTACAATTTTACATGGTTCAACTTCGAACACTGAACAGATTAGAATATTTAGAAAACTCATCTCTGCTGGCAAAGCCTACTTACATTCCCTTGTGGTAACTTCTTCGGGAAGAGAACGTAAGAAGTTGAAATTCAGGCAAGGCGATGGGTTTTCTACCTATTCCTGTGAGAAAAACTGCTTTAAAACCACAATGATGCCTCAAGTAAGCGTCGATCTACGGAAATAACCGTTTAAACGAGAAATGGATTGCACAATAGGTTCCTTGAATGTTAATCAATCAGTGATCAGTGATCCTTGTACTTTTAAATCATTCTTGCAATAAGCCGGTGTATTCTATCTAAATGTACTAGGACAATCTAGGACACGAAATGGAGACTATCATAATGATAGCAAGGACAAAGCTCAATGTCTGATTGTATTTGCATCCATAAGAAAAAATGCTATAAGTTTATCATAGTTTCCATTTATTTTATGTAATGGAGATGAAATCTAAGCGTGCGTCCTGCCAGCGCATTTCAGATACGCAAATCCTAAATTACCCACTGGACATCTCCGCAGATCCCAGGTTGACAGCCTATTATTTTGGGCTATGTGTCATGTTCTTATGCCTACAGGTGCCTTAAGATTATGGTAATCCCTTCTCTGATGGGAAGTTAGGGAGGGGAAGGGAGTACTAGAGAAGATCGCTCTATCGCAGACGCCTCTTGACGCTCGTATATGCCTTATTTCAATGTCAGGGCTGTCCGAGTCTAATATGCTACGCAATTCTATTTGTCAATGATTGTACGTATTTTTAAGACCACAATTTCCGGAAAGTTCTCTCCAATTTTGCTAGAAAGGACACCATCCACAATGCTTACTCCATTCTTGTTATCCAACGCAATCCTGTGTCATCCAAATACATGCTAAGCATGCATTTGGGAGACCATGATCTACCAATCTCGTGTAGGTAAGACCGAAAAGCTAAGTGAAATAGAAATCAGTCTCAGTATGCACTTGATTGGGCCACGGCTTTAGATCTGGGATGATACGTGCATTCCACCCCCCATTTGTGTCCAGGATTGTTTTCAATTGCTTAGGTAGTATTGGTGACCTCTTTTCCTTTTTGTATTTTCTTCTGCGTCGGTAATGGTTTCCCAGCTTTCTAGCAAGGAAAGTGAAGGATATCAGTCCTGAGATCACTAACACCGCCGTCCCGGAGACTGCTCGCTTTACCCATGTAGTTCGTAACGCTCGCTGTTTCTGCATCTGGGCCGACTGATTTTGCCATTTTTCCTTGATCAGAGCGCCATACCGTATATCTGTCACATGTGGTAAAACAGAATGCACAGCGTTCATTGGAAGTCCCTTTCTTGATGCTGTGGACCCCCCTGTGTTGACAAATAATAGAATGACTACATTCCCCCTTGACACATCCGTAAGAGAACAAATTTGGTCCCAGTTTGGCAGTACGTTCTATTAACTTGACAATTGATTGCGTATCCAAGAGATATGGTCCTCGAATAGACATGACATCCGTTAGTTTCAAGGGATGATCAAATCATCCCTCATCAAAAAAGGGATGATTAAATCTTTGGTTAAATCATTCTTTCCATGTCATTTGTCAAAGACATTTTATACGAAAACCAGCCATTTCGGTATTGAAAAAATTCGGTATTGAAAAGTTCGGTATTGAAATATTCCGAATAGTGTCAGTGAAAGAGTTTGATAAAGAGTTCGATTAGAACCTCAAAGTTAATTTCTGTCACATTCTAGACAGAAAATGGTAAAATTCAAGTCACGAACAGTTGGTGAAAGTGTGAAGAACCATCAAAAGAATGGTCAAAACAAAGAACAGAATACAGTCACCTCCGCAATCAGTATGATTACTTTGACAGTGAACGCCAGGATATGTAAGGGAGGAAGAATCACACGTATATTAATAACACCAACAGAATTATGAGGCCCGAAAAAGAGCAACCAACGAGAGCCTCGAACAAATAGCGAAAAGGATAAGAAAACGTAACACATATGAAATTTTCAACGAAATTTCAAGATGACTGATTAAAATATACCAAGCAATAAGAACAAGCGTAAGACAAGCGTATTGAGTTGTGAAAAGCTAGAGATATATATACCAGCCCAGGGCCACATTGTGCCAGGACGAAACGTTGTCTCGCCAACGACAACAGGATATAGAACACTAGCTATCCATTTAGAACTACTCCTCAATCCTACAAACGCCTGCATACATATGACACAGTCATTGCTTTCTGTGAGCATCCTGTGGTATTACCAAAGCTCGAAAAAGTTAAGTTATTCGATCAACAGCCAGTAAAATAACAAAGTCCTGGGCATTGATCAGATTCCAGCAGGACTTTTCGAATATCAAAACACTCAAAACAGCTCAAAATACTCTGCACAAACTCATCGAATCCATATAAGATCAATAACATATTACACAGGAGTGTTACTCATGTAACTAAGGCATTCCTATACACATAATATTTCTATATATGAGGAAAAATGGAAACCTTTAAAAATCATATAAAAGAGGAGATGAACAAAGGTGCTGAAATAACAGGAACATACTTTACTTGGCTTATAGGAAAAGTTTTTCTCGCAAAATAACTCCAAAAATATTGCTGAGAAATCTCACAGGAAGACTAAGGTTGAATGATGGAACCTTTTTCGGGGTCTGTTCTACAGAAATGCTTGTAGTTCAATATGAATGTCCGCTAAATTTTTGTGGGCTCCCCAAATTATACGAAAAAATTGATCTGAACATATTCAATCTAATCATTATTGATTTTGGCATTCCAGCAAAACTTGTCCGTCTGACTAAAATGACAGTAACGTCAATAACATCAAATGTCCCAACAAATGATCAGCAGACTTCTGCCTTTGGCACAGAATTTGAACTAAAATAACGAAATTCCGATTTCAGGATTCGTCCCACTGCGGCTCTGTCTGGCTGTACAATATATGATACGGAAATTCCATGTGAATACAAAGGATACGTTGCTTTGTGTTCCGAATCGGGTAGCAGTCTATGCAGATGATATTGAGATCTTAACACATTCCTCTAGGCATTTCTCTAGATCTGCTTAAAAAATCCTTTTAATCATGTACCTCATGTAACAACAGAAATCAGAGCAAGAAATTAACGAGGTCCAAACATTTTTCATGGTCCAAACGAGTAAAATGACACCAAACCAGTCTAATATAATTTTGAATGATCGAAGAGCTGAAAACAAGGACGATTTCGATTTGAAAAGACGAGAATGAATCGATTGAATCAAATGCAAGAATACAGTTCGCATTGAGGCGTGTTTGTTAGTGATGCTAATTTTTAATTCCAGCAAATAATCAAGGAGATCAAAGATTCCAACATGTAAAGCGGTCTTGAAGCCTCTGTGTAAAGTTATGTTTGTAAGACATGAACCCTGATGTAAACATCCGCAAATGAAACAAACAAATATGGGTCCTAAGTCACAACGTAATAGCGAAAAGTGAAGGACGTCAATGGCGAATAAGGTACGGGAAGTTGTATGAACTTTCTGAAAAGCCACTTGTCTTCAAGATTGTAAGATTGTCGATTGTCTCCCAAGCGAAAAGGAGCAGACACCGGGAAAAGTATTTTCAGATGAGTTTGACGAGTAAAGCCCAGGAAGAAAGTCCATAAAGCGCTGGTCGAAGTCAATTGATGACGATCGTGAATTGTTAGGCGGATTTTTCGATGGGACCAAAACGAAGCAAATATACCGTTAGTTGAGCTCTGAGACGGGCTGTAGTGACATGACGAAGACGTTGAATGTAAGATATTTTCAAAAAATATATTATTTCATAGAGTTCCATTTTTTTCAGAATGTATAGAAAAGTGAGAAGTGTATGTTTTCTGATGTGAGTGAAAAATTATTATGAAAAAGAATCCTTTTTGTTGTATATATAAGTTGGGTATGCTCAAAAATATGTTTCCCAGTATTCAAATAATTGGAAATATCTATCAAAAGGATAGGATTGAAATTATGCTTGAGACTGTCTTCAAAAATTGTGTGCAACATGTTCTGCACGCGAGTGCTTGATTCACTTTTCAAACCACGAATTCTCACTGGAGAGTTTAGTGTGTGCATTTTGGAAAGTTAATTTCAGAGGATTCAAAGATTCTAAAGCGAAAGCTAAAGTCACAGTCGTCATATTTATTCCTGAAGATGATTCGCTAAATAGCTTATATGCTTTCAAATAACTGGAATTGTTATCAGAAGACAGGAATCAGGCAGATTGGATTGTGATATCAACGTACGCGCAATCATGGGTTGAGCAAGTTTTGTAGTAACTGGCAATGTTTCCAGAACAAAGGAATCAGGCAGAGATGAAGCAATGACTGAACAGGACTATCGATATAAAGCCCTAATTGCGCCCGTTTTGGGTAAATCCACGAAAGTCTGAAAATGCGGAAGCACACATGTTACCTAACGATAAGGAATTGCTTTCATGAAGAGACACTATTCTCCAGGCAGGGGATACCTTGGGATCCTTCAACCGTTTCTAGGAGGCATTCGATTAGACAATAGGTTACTGGAGTACGCTAAGGCGAGTGTAAGGCACAACTTCATTGTGACCGTTTTTATATAAAAATATGACGACATTTCCGTGACCAAGTTTTTAAACCATTTAACCATGAAGCTGAAACATTTCAGGACTAAAACGTATTGGTTTGGAAGTAGTCTTTTATAAGCAAGAATTGGGTTGCTAAACTTTAACCAAGCTATAGTACCAGTATAAATATACGTAAAGGATATTATTAGATATTTTTGGTGTCCACAGCACAAAGAACAGATACAAGGATTAAGCTCATTCTCAAGCATAAGTCATAGTAGCACCAGCGCTAGTAAAAAAATGTTACTGTGGCCGGCAAACAGCTTGGACTCGAATCAAATTGAAAATTTTTACTAAAAAAGGATCCGAGATATACATCAACATGTGAAATACGAAAGACAGCTCATACTGAGATTCAAGTTGACCAGGGAGCGAATTCCGCCAAATTGAGTGGAACGCCTTCCAGGCTTCACGCTGATGTTTATTCTTTTTTTTAATTTTAAAATGTTTAATTATTTTGATTTATTGTACATTAAAATTCAATAAAATAAGGAAACAATAAAATTTAATGTACAAATTATAAGATCTAGATTTAGCTCCAACTAACCTCAATTCTATACAAACTAGATTTGCTTCCTCCGTTATTTCTCAAGGAATTGTATGAAATTTCGAAGGAACATCAAACTGAGAACCTTACTCAGTTTGAGAACCTATCGCACCTTCTACCACAAGTTACTGTGAGCTGTTAAAATCTATCTCAGTATGTAACTCAATTGATGCTAGGATCTTAAAAAGTTTGACAGCTACGCAGGACAATTTTTTGAAAGTGATCCAATCAATGGGTTGGTAGAACTGGTAGCCTCAGCCAACATTTTACTTCGTCCTTCAATGGCATATAGAAATCGCAGGCGAAATAAAAACGTTTATAAAGTACCATTTTAGGACATTGGTTTTTTTGGACTCAAAGTTAGGGTTTAAAATACTTTGCGCATGCATATTTCCATAAAATCATCATTTTGATAGTGAGAATCTTGTTTCTTGGGTCAATATATGATTTGCGGTTCAACGAAGGATATTACGCAATTATTGCCTTTGAAACTTTGTTTGGTTGTCTGGTTCTTATCAACAGCGAGGAATTTGTATACCCAGGAAATTCGAACTTAGACTTGGTAGGTTCGGTTTTCTTTTTGTTGTATAGCTTTTCTATAGCGTTGGTTTTTTGAACATCGATTTTCATCTTTTATGGAAGCATGGAAATATTGGCAACTCTTTAATTTAATAACCACTGCGATTTGGTCTACTGTGGCTCTAAAAAGCTTGTGTTGTCCGAAAAACTCATTTGTTTATAGGCAATGGAGAGATATGGCCTACCTGAGATATATGCAATGAAACGTAATGGCCTAACGCATGAGCCTTGGAGAACTCCATGAGGTATGTGATGATAAGATAAAATGTCTCGCACTTGAACGGGCTATTTTTGGTCATTTAAGAATGTCTAAGATCCGATAATGTTTGTTAAATGGGGGGGGGGGGGGGGGGTTAGGTATGTAACTATCTTGTAGACAAGGTCGTTGTGTCATTCAGCACCAAATGCTTGTTCAATATGAAGTGAAATTCTCCCTACAGGCAGCTTTTCTTTTAAGGCAACTTTACAGGTAACTTTACAACGTCACGTGTGGTAACATCAGCTGCAGACAGCTTCTCCTTCGAGACATGTTTAATGTACTGAGTGACTCCGAATAATAGATGTTGGCATGAGCGTTTATATTTGAATCCTAAATTGATAGTTAGAGAAAATGTTGTGCCGATATACGAACCTATTCAGCTGTTTAACAAGTGTGTTCTCCACTAACTGACCTGATACTAGTTAAAGACTCACGGACCTATGGTAATTGGTTACATGGTGGTCTCCTTTTTGGTTCTGGAATAGGAATTATCAGAGTACTCTTCCAGGAAAAAGCGAAAATCTATTATATTGGTAAGTCTAAAAAGTATTGAGCCTTTTTTTGTCATTTTTCAATTAATTATTTCTTTGACTTAAAATGGGTTGTAGTTAAGTACATATTGTTCATTATTATCTATGACCTTTTGCCATTTTTCGGGTAGAGCCATTAATCCATCTGAGTAGAACTTCTGTGGTTTATCGGCGAAAAACTTGGCCAAGTGATTACCACAGTTGAAGTGAATTTCTTTTCATTAAGAAAGTTTGGCAGAGACCGAAACAAAGCGTAGTCTGATAGTGCAAGGCCTGAATTATACAGTGGATTCTTCCAAACTTCCCTCTCAAGCTCTGTCAATTTTTGCCGGGTCATCAAAGATATGTGTGGTCTTGCATTGACATGATGGAAGACAACGCCCTTTCTATTGATCAATTCTGGTCGTTTTTTTTGAATTGCTTATTGCAATTTGGTTGATTACTGACAGTATTAAGCTGATAGAGTGTTTGGCCAGGTTCTAGCACCTCATGATAAACAATTGCCTTCCAATCCCACCATACACACAGCATAATCTTATTTGGTGTCAATCCTGGCTTTGAAATCGTTTGTGATGATTCACCTTTTTCGACCACGATCTTTTTCGAACGACATTCTCGTATCTTACGAATTTTCATCGCCGTAATGATTTGCTTCAAAAATGGCTCGATTTCGTTGCATTTTATTAGCATTTTGCAAATGGAAATTCGGTCGAACGAATTTTCTTGTGTTAATTCATGCGGCGACCAAACGTCGAGCTTCTTTGTGTATTCAGCCCTACGCAAATGATTCAAAACTGTTTCGAAATGAGTATTCAGTTCCTTGTCAATGTCATGGCTGCTTATGTGTCGGTCTTCTTCAATATTTTGTAAGATTTCACTGACATTTTCAGTTATTGATCTACCTGAGCGAGGTACATCTTTGACATCAAAATTTCCCGAACGAAAGCGACCGAACCATCTCTCGGTTGTGGCTTTTGCGATAGAGTATCTTGACCGTAGACACCACAAATCTTTATACGAGCCTGCGATGCATTCTCACCTTGATCGTAGTGATATTGTAAAATATAACGATTTTTTCAGAAATTTCACTCATTTTTAAATGAATGTAACTTTTGATACGAATGACGAAACACAAAATTGTCCAGTTGAAAATTGTAGACTAGAATGGCATCTTTCAAACGCATGTCAGTTTGACCAAATCTGATTAGTATTGCCCGATGTATGACAACGAACACCATCTAGTGACAAAAAAGGCTAAATACTTTTTAGACTATCCAATATAATAGAATAGACATAAGAAAGTGTAATTTAGGAGATAAATCGCGTTCTTAGCGAAATTTTTAAGGATAATATTGGGTTTTCCGTTTTGACTTCGGAATTTGTTGCTTTTGAGCTTATTTCAAAATTTCGATAGTTATCTTGGGTTGATTTGATCTTTTATTGGCACGGATTCAATTAAGGAGGGTGAGTTGGTGTTTTTGTGTCATGAACAGTTCTATTGTTGTCCTTTGCATAGTTCGGGCAATTTATACCTTAATTTTATTCTTATTGAATGTTTCGTTAGCAACTGATTTCAAAAAAAAAAAAAAAAACAAACAACAATTAAGAATTTATCAATTCCTGATCTAAGCTTAGAGGATTTTTACAGTGCGAAGACAATATAATGGTCCTCATATTATTAGAAATATAGATAAAAAAAAGATAGAAAAGGGATATCGAAGATGACTTCAGAATTTTCTGATGAATACATAATTTTCTTAAAATATTGAAATGAACAAAACGGGAAAATTGCCATTACGAACTCTTCACTTTATCTCTTCCTTGTCAGGGGTTTCTTTGACTTTTCCTTACTAACAGGTTCTTAACAAACTACAACAACAATTAGTTCTGCGTAACTGCTCAATGCGTTTGAAATGATGATGGTTAACTACGCGTGGAAGCTTAAGAACATCGTTAAATGAATAACCATGTTTACGATTGTTGAAATATCCATTCATGCTCATGCGTTAACATTGACTAGGGAAGCGAATTAAGAACCGAACCGCTTAGAATATGCATTTTTCCGGAAACATACCTACATAAATTTCCATGTGTAAAATTTTAACTGCTTACCCATTGGCTTACGAGGAAATGTTACCAGCATTTGCTCGTAGCAGCAAAGCAAAGTTGCCAGCATGGATGAGAGCACCCTCTTAAATTTCATCCCGTATCCACACATCCATCCGATGGATCCCCAAATATTGTGTTGATCTTTTGGCTTTTTTCCCAAGTCCCAGCGCTAGTGGAGTTCGCGGTGCCACACTCTCGCGCTTAGTTTTTGGGGGCTACGCTATTCTGTTCCCATTCCTAGTCGATTTGGACTGTTTTCGGGAGTTCGTTGACCGCGAACTATGTGAGAGAATTTCGTGGAGTTTTGGGATCTTTTTCACATCCAAGATCTTTCCATTCCGCCAGTCAACCAACGAACTAACTACCTTTTATGCCTCGTAGATAGATGGAACTTGAAAGCTACATATTTACTATTTATGTGGTCGCAAGGCTAAACAGGCGGCAAGTTGGTAAGCAGGCGAGCCAGGCATACGCGGCCAGAAAAAATATGGTAGGAAAGAGTTTTTTGGGGAAGACGTTGGAAGCGATAGAAGCTAATTGATGGCACACAAAAGTTGAGGAGGCAAAGTGCCTGGGAGGAACTAGGGAATAAAGATTTCTAAGATTTCGTTCTATTCTCCACATACGGGATGAATGCGCTATGGCGGCACGTTGGTGGAGTGGCCTCGCGGCCGCGCGCTATCAGCGGAGATTGTTCGTTAGAAAAGTTGGGCCAAGGAGTCGTCGTCTAACAACAATGATAGCAACAACAATGGCAACGAAACAAGAACCATGGACAGGGAGAAGAAAACAATACCACATACTTGATTCTTGTGGGCATCGTATACCCATTCGGTGTGATATTCGTCCTATTGTGGAGGACGGATGTTAGAAAGCATGCAACGAACGCGGAATGAGAATAATGGGATTGGGATTGTGGATGGGGTGGTTGACCCCACACGTTTCGTATGAATTCACAACCACCTTGCCCGTTCACATACGTATCAGTCGCTAGGAGTTGGTTGAGATTAGGCAAAAGCACTAGGCAGAGGTACCTGCGGTTCCACGTATCTATCTGCCTTAGATGAAACGATGTGTTAATAAAAATGATGAAAAATGCTGATGGGAACTTTTGAGCACGGCAACAGGTTGAATGAACTTTTCTACTTGGAACTAGGATATGTTTCGGCGCTTGTAGCCGAATTTCATTTTTAATGAGAATTTATGGCAAGCTCCCACGTTGGGATAATCGAATGAAGGGTCATTGAAATTCGGTTGGTTTCAGGAGCGTTTTAACCTGCCGATAATTCGGTCTTTCCGTTTTCTGGTGGAGGAATAAAGAATCTTTGCCAATAACAACAAAACAATTGGGACTTGGTTTTTTTCGAGGAAATTGGTTTTGCAGAGAAATTAATTGACAGGAATGCAACCTGATACGGAGCCTGCCCTTTCGGTATTAGAAAATGCACCTTATTATTGACTTAATTGTATTCTATTCCTTCGTTCAGGGTAAAGTATAGAAAAAAAACATGGCTGGGCAAATGGGCGCTATGAAAATAAACACATAACCTCGACTTTATATAGTCACTTGCCATGGGAGGGCCCTATCGGCAAATTTAAGTGTTCGCGAAAAAAATAAAATTGGTTTGCTGTCGAACCTTGTCAATAAACAAAAAATCCTAGGCGAAAGAATATCTCTTAATATCATATCATAAATAGAATGGAGGATGAACATAAATTGAATTTGGTTCGAATAAAGGGAGTCACCATTTCAGGAAATTTAAATTAAAAAAAAATTTCTAGCTAAATGGATTCTGACTGCAAAATGTTAAGAATTGCTGGAATTATCTTATTTGGATTTAACATGATACTATGGTCCAAGAAATTGTTAGATTTAAAGACAAAACAGCCTCTTTTCAAATTTTTGTTCTGGAAAATACAATGAAAAGGATTGAAAGGGTGAATTATTTTGATTAGTTTTCGGTTGTGGCCATAAACGCATTTAATCCAACATGAAAAACGAGATCAATCGAAGTATTGTCCGTTTTCATTTTCTACTTTTCCTTAATCTCAGGCAATTTTTTCAATTTACCCCTAGAAAAACTGGCTCGGCTTCTGCGGTGACCGATATAAGAAGTCGATTTTCGATTTCTCAACTTCTACGGACGGAGAGAACCGGCAACTTGGCCAATTATGGGTAGCATCCGTCCGGATAACCAATAATCAGATGACAACAATCAGAATCCTCCTGTTAAGATCGGAAGGCCTGAGTGCCACCAAATTATTGGCTATCCTTCCGGGAAGGATTACGAGAAAAGAAAAATATCTTATTTGAGCGTTTCATAATGTATTCGTTATAGCTTTTGAAACATTTTGTGAATAAAACAACACTCGCTGCTTTCAAAATCAAAAAATTAAGAGAAAACTTAAAGCACATTTTTTATAACCCTTGGGACAACATGTGAAAGGAACTCAAGCAAAAAGAACTCAGCTCAAGCAGAAAGCAGAAAGTAACAGATTGAAACAAATCGAGATCCCATCTTAATCCTGCAATATGTACGAGGGTGGTCCCATAAGTTATTAGCCTGCAAAAGAAAAAAAAAAATGAATTTTAGGAGAGGGCCTATTTATTTATTTTTCAATAAAGTCTCCTTATAGATCGATACACTGGAGTCAGCGATGCTTCAACTTTCTTAGTCCGTCTGAAAAATACGTTTTCTCGAGGTCTGCAAAGTATTCGACTCTGCTTATTCGACTCTAGTTTCTACCCGGCGAGAGACCTCTTCAAGTTTGGAAGTAAAAGAAGGTTACAGGGGGCCAAATCTGGAGAATAAGGTGGATGGGGATCCATAGCACCATTTAACGAATGGTAAAGGTGAAGCACTTAGCCGGAGCGTTGTCATCTTGGAGGAGCACTTTTCCCAAGACAAAATGGGACCGTTTTTTCCATCAATTTGGAGTCAAATCGTCTCAATGATTCGACATTGTACAGGCCTGTGACCGTTTCGCCTTCTCCGGGTAGTTGATGTAGATCTCATCTTATGAGTCCCAGAAAATGGGGGCCATCATCTTTCCGACCAATAGGACAGACTTGTCCAGACTTGTCCAGACTTGTTCAACTGTTTTGACTGTTCCTTGGTCCCTAGTGTGTACCAGTGGATCCATGTTTCGTCAACGGTCACAGAACGGCTCAGAAACTCCTTGAGATTGCGCTTGAACAGAGTCAAACACTGCTCTCTTTGCTGTATAACGCTTGCACTTGTTGTCTGGAGTGAGCAAAGGCTCACAATTATATGCCAGAATTTTTATTTTTAACCATAAGTGGTTCCTTTAGCGCTTTTTGCCAGTTTATATTTTGTTTTAAAGCATGACAATGCCAGACTAATGAGTTCAGGAGAGATAAATTGATACCTGGACGTGGCAATACTCAGCGATTACGATGGCAAGCTTGCAATCCTATCCTTAATCCGATCCCACACAGGTCCGAGGTATTTTCAAAATATGTATTCGAAGCCAGCGAGTAGTTCCCTCCAGCATCAGAGAATTTATACCCACAGATTTTGAGATTTGATAAAATATGAGAACGAAACCACATTCCGAAGATGAGACACCGCTGAAACGTTTAAGGAAAGACAGAATATTGTTCCGAAACCGAAAAAGAAAAAAAAACAAATAATTGTTTCATCCCTGTCAGACAAAACGCGGAAAAAAGAGAAAAAACGTTCCCCAAAGCGTTGCTCAGGACACACTAAATGGACATTATGCACTTCCGAATCAATTACAAGATATTATTTGTTTCAAACGAGGAAGGACCAATAAACAATAAGACACATCAAAGCAGTATTTTTTTCAAAATCCATATGTTGGTCTGTTTTCCTTGTTGGGAAGCCAACACTTTGTTGTTCCAAAGTCCTATTTTGATTCGTCTCCTATAAATAAATCTTTTGATATATTACTCCCATTTCGTTTATGTTTGTGCACAATCATCAAATTGAATCATATAATAAAACGGGATTGGACAATTCATCACAGGATTTCGGAAGCTTAACACAATTCTTGGGGGGGTGGTTAATTGTGCCCATGCAAGTAAATAGAATGGCATTCAAACCATTCATTAAGTTTCACGTTTATTTCTAACAATCAGTGTTTAAAAGTCTTCAGAATAAAATGAAAGTCTACCATTTTTTAAGGAATTCATTAGTAAAGATATAATCCTTGAAAAGCTCAACCTTCTCAAATGGTTGAAATGCAACAAATCGGACGGTTTTTGAAACAGGATTTGGGCGTTAAAACATATATGACGGGACAACAGTGTAGATACATTTTCCTTCTTTTCCGGGAACTCTATTAGAGTGTAATTATAGGTCGTCGTCCTGCACATAGAAACCAAAAATCAAATATATTTCAAATGGGTCTGAAATTGAGTTTAAATCTTGTGATTCAATCAATAAATTAATTGGAGCGAAGTTCGTTGATGAATCCTGCTACCCACATGTGCATGGTCATAATTCTAGATACAATTTTATGTTGGCACCTAGTTTGGGATTAATTTAAGCTATGGGGTGGTCTTAGAGCGAGCTACTGAGGGTATGAGTCGCACGACAAGCGAATTTTGAAAGGATTCGAGGGGATATTTCCGGTTCAGTTCTTAGTGCATTTATGTTTCATATGTTCAAGAGTATGAACATATGAATACGGAGCTTATGTTCTGGACAACCGTGCACGAAACGCATTCGAATACGTTGTTAAACTCCTTGTTCTCATGGAAACGTTCTCATGGAGCAAAATTAATTCGATTTAGTAACATTACTTGCTAATTGCTTCGCGTCACAATCGCCATTATATTTTGATATCATACAATCAGGGAACATTCTTTTATCGTGCTTTGCCACATCTTCCTCTCTCCTGATCACACACTTATTATCTTATCACTATGTACCGTGAAGATAGTGCTACTGATGCTAATTACAGTGATATGTGCACATCACAAGAATTGCTCGTCGGCAAGATTCAAATTTGTATGGCAGCCTTC
Organism: Stratiomys singularior; assembly: GCA_954870665.1. Classification (NCBI taxonomy): domain Eukaryota; kingdom Metazoa; phylum Arthropoda; class Insecta; order Diptera; family Stratiomyidae; genus Stratiomys; species Stratiomys singularior. The sequence continues at coordinate 156,055,165 of OX940878.1, read as the reverse complement.
ACCACCTCAATCCTTTGCATGGAAAGTATTCGAAATGAATTTCCACTTTTATCGCACAAGTTTAGATATTGCAGCCTCATTGGCAATTCTACGCCCTTGCGGCTGCCGATTGCACGCAACGGTGGAGAAATTGGGGCTCGTCGAATGTGTGCTTCGCTAGCACGAACGCGACGTGCATGCCACATATGCTGGCGATCGTGATAAGAGTCTTCAGCGCAGATTGTCCGGGGGATCGTATGTATGACTTTATAGCATTCTCTACTATTTTTTTAATGCTTGTGCCCCGGATAGCATGTTTCTACTCATAAAATAACTTGGCTGCACCCCTTCCCTTCCGACGGATGGCTGTGCACATTCGTTCCTTGCTTTCGCGATGGCTAGGCTAGACTCGAGTCGCATGGGTCAGAAGATCAAGCAGCCGAGGGAAGTGCTGGGTGCTAACCGCGAAGGAAACTCCAAGACTTTGTGCTTCTTTGCAGCAATTCGAGTCACTTATGTTAGCCATTTTGTCCACTTCCACTGTGGCAAACGTGTCCGATTGAGGACAACGAGGTCGCATGGGCTTGGCGACGGAGACGGAGACGGAGAAAGGGGCTGTCGAAGAGGGCAGATAAGGGGTGATAGTATTCATGCTCGAGTCGTTTCGTTAGTGCATTCTCTACTAGTTGGCTCACTCAACTCCATTTGGATTTCGAAGCGTATGAGAAATCCGTTAGTAGGCCGGTCACATCCGCGGGCCTGTCCGTCAAGAGTCCGTGGCCTCGCGCATTAGCGATCGCAGAGCATATGTACATACATTTGTGGTCGCAATGGGGATTTGTGCAGTGGCACTAAACTCAATATTGCCTTCCAACCAAAAGAATTCTCAACTATTACTGTGTTATCCTGAAAATCACAATCAATTCTCGAGAGTTTCCAACGCTCTGGGATTCTGAAAAGATCTTTAACGCGGCCGAAGCGAAAAAGGACGCTGCGTAGTTGAAAGTGCTCATCACTGAGTATTCCCAGATGACTCCCGGACAGAAAGATTCCCAATCTCTGGCCGAAAGCTCATTTCGGGTATTGTCATGCAAAGAGGGTCGTTCGAAACGAGTCTTTCGCGTCGCATCCGAGTGAAATGATTATGACATGCAGGGCATTTGGGGTGTTTGACCCTTGCATGCTTGGCTGACTGTGGACTCTCCTTTTTCGCTGCGAATAAAACGTTTGGGGCCGTAATGTGAATGCAACCAATATAAAGTTTCCAGCTTGGCGGTTAAGCGAAATGGACCCAGGCATGGTACCAGCCACGCGGACGAGCAAGCACGCAGCCGAAAGCAAGTAAGGAAAGGTACCAACTACACCACCTATGTCAGCGTGTAATAACTCTTCTTCCTCTTGGCAAGAAGTCATCAGTTGCCAATCAGGCAATTGGAATGAGTGACTCTGATATGCTCCACACGTATCCACACATCGTCCATATAGTGCGCTCAGGCCGAGGAAGAATGGAGAAACCATGGCGGCTGCGTCGCATACAGCCACGAGCTTTGCGTTTATTGCGAGCGTACGAGGAAAACAATAAGCCGCAGTGGTTGAACAATTGAATGCATTTCTTCGGATTCGTTGGATTCACTGCCGGTTTTGTTGGACCGCCGCGGACGTGTTTCTGTTTTTAAATTACCCAGCGGTGAATGGGGTCACTTTTATCAAGCATGAGAGGCTCACAACAGCAAGCTGCCGGGGAACAGAAGCAACAGAAGCAACAGAAACAGGAAGAACCACATTTTACGGCTACAACGAGCCAAGCCAAGCCAAGAATAAGACGAGTCAGGGCACTACACGGACGTCTTAAGGAAAGCAATGACTAGAGGACGAGAATTGAATGCGATTAAGATTTCCTGGTTCGTTTCTGACGAGAAATAGTGGAATCGCTACGTATTGACTGTAGCCGCATAGCAAATCGACTTTGACCATATCCTGTAGTAGGAAGCAACGATCGCATGCTTGTAGGAATTAATTGGTGTTACGGTACAGCCAATGCTGGCTCGTTCTCAGACATCCTCGGGGAGCATTCGGTTCGACTTAAATGTTTTTAAGAATAAAATGTGGCTTCCGAAGGAAATGACCTTTCATTTCCAGCGACTAGAATTCAATTTGTAACTACATATTACTAACTTGTACTATACAGTAGTCGATCTGCTCCCTGACGTCTCAGCCGGAACAGGAACACATTCGATCAGAAACATCAGAATATGTTGGATCAGAAACTGCTTGACTCATACTCCTGCCACATGTGGATGAATAATTACAATCCTGCATTTTGGGGCTCACAATGCAGTTTATTAAGTGCAGTAGCATAACCAGGATTATCAGCAACAGACATCAATGTTCAGTGCGCTTCATTATCCTGCAAGTATAAAGAGTAGAAGATCGAAACATTTTTATGGATGAAGACAAAGAGTGGAGGTCCGGAGACAATCATTGACTATTCAACCAAAGGGTAGGTTACATTATCTATAATTTTATGGATTTTAAGGTTCAAAAGATGATCTCTCCTATCCTGAAGTAAAAAATTGGAAAAGAACAATGGTCTGGTTATAACAGGTAGAAAATAAGAATGGTTTTACCTTGTATAAATGGAATAATTGACTAGCAACAGAATCCTGACGTCGTTCCTACTTGTTCATGTAGTAAAAACTATAAGGTGCCTTGATGGAGGTTAGCTAACTAGAGTAGTAGATTGGCATCCTAATTAGTACGTCCCAGGCTTAAGTTCAATGAATGATAGGATCTTTATGAAGAGGACTAACTGACTAAGATGCTGCCCCAGCCGGAGTGATGTGGCTGATGATACAAAATAATTAATTCGTTAGGTTTTGCAGGAGCCTATTAATTGGCTTGGGTCGGTGTATTTTCGATGATTAAAAGTTGTAATATTCACATTAAGTTCGGTTTGCTCAAAGAGTGTGTCCTGTGGACTATGAAAATTGCATGTATTTAGCTTTAAATCGGCGTGGAATCGATGCAAACCTATGGAAGCAATTTTTTCTTATATTCTTTTCCTCTTCCTTTTTAGATAAATATGCTAATAAACATTGATTTTGGACGAGGGGAAGTTTCTTACGATTTAGTGAACGTAGATCTCTACCTAAGTCCTGAGCCGTTTCTATAGCCGTTGTGTGGCATAATTGAGCCTTCGATTTTTGTAAACCAAGAATATCAACAAGAAATCGACCATGGTCAATGTTGAGCCTTAGAGGCATATGCAAAACCAAGTATCGGATCCGAACAAAACGGATCGGATCTAAAAACAATTTTTGGTTTTTCAAATCGTCAAAAATATCCAGTCCTTAAGATTGCTACGATCTTATCTAATTAAGCTGCATACAGTTGCTGCTGTCACATGAACTTGATCCCCAAAATGTTTTAGAGCCACTTTTTGGTATTTTTGGACCAATGGTACTAGAGAACGCAATCTGATCAGAACTACCCTTGAGCTTGAAATTTGCTCCCTATGACATTTACGTAGGCGTAGATACTCTGCGTATATACTCTACGTAGACACTCTGATATTGCTGCAATATTGGTATTGCTTAGGCTGATACTCTGATACTTGAAACACAAATTCAAATGCCTATGGCAGCAGAAGGATTCGAGTCCGGGTTCTGTTGAAACGAAGGTGTGTGCCTAGCTATGACAAGTTCCGGAGTGCTTAAAACAAGAAAGAAAACAAGTTACTTTCTAGAAAATCTACTCATCGAATGAAAAAGAATTACCTATCTTTGTACTTTGAAGACCGCCCTTCCTTTTCATTATTCTCAATTATATTCCGTCGAAAACTATCACACGATTGGAAGCTTCGGTTCATTCTGATAACCTTTTGTGGGTATGTATAGCGCTAACACTTCAAACAATTGCCGGATTTAGCGATATTTAATCAAAATAGGAACAATTTCAATTGCTATTGGAAAATTTCCTCGCATTTTTGTGTGTAACTATAATCACTATAATAAATCCACTAGTATTGTGTGTATAAACACGGGTGTAAACACGCAATACTGGTGTAAATTTACTTTTGCTTTTTCTATCTCTGTCTAAGACACGCCATCCAATAGAGCAGCTGCAAGCGGGTTGGCTATCTAACGTTTGGAATTGGAACAATATGTTATTTTGAGGTTGAACGGTTTAATGACATTTCCGATCTGACAGAAATTGAATGTTTTGTTTGACGTATATGAAATAGGTCGCTTCTTGCTTGAACAAAGTTAGGAAATATTAAAAACTTATTTCCAAACTGTAAGAAATTTACAAAATTAATTTGATAGAAAGCATATGCCAAAAACGCAGTTTGTGGATCAATTTGTGAAGCGAGTTCGTGAAACTGGATAATTGTTTGATGAAACAACCCGTATACGTACTCGATCATCGTTGATGTTCCTCAGAGTGTGCGTGAACAATTATCAAAATCAACTCGCCATCGTTCTCAAGAATTAAACATTTACCGCGGTTTTATGAGAAGAATTTTGCATAAAGATACAGGTATGAATTTGTCGAAAATTCAATTAGAGCAAGAGCTGAAGCGGCATTATCGCTTGATCGAAGATGAGAATTTATACCGAAGGATCATCTTTTCTGATGAAACTAGTTTCCGTCTTGGAGGATATGTAAATTGGTGAAATTGTCGAACCAGGGGCTAAAAGAATACGCACGTCATCATGGTGGCATTATTGAGCTATTATTCTTCGAAAATGAGCGTAGAAACGCGGTAAGAGTAAATGGCGAGAGCCAGGCTAAGCGAATTTCCGTTTCATAAATGATCAAATCATAAATGGCCCACCCCGTAGTTGAATACGCCTTAGTTGACGGAAAGTACTGTGTGGCCTTATTGATTCTGGCTTTTGCACTAAGGCATTACATTAAGGTAGGCTAATTTAACGTACGTTAATTTAATCCTTGCGTTAATAATGGATATAGTCCTTCGGAATATTACTGATCGACTTTGATACACTTACCTTAGAATGAAGAAATTCGATTGTGATGTTACTTGTTGCGCAATGTTCGTCAATTATGGTAAGCTCAGACCATCAGTTGTCACTGGTGGATTCGGCTACCGTAACTTTGCATCCTTATTCAGGCTGTTGTTTTGACTTCGTTCACGTTACGTGTTTTGCTCTTCCTTGCTTGTCCTGCCGATTAAGTTTTTTAATAAAGTTCGATTGGACAAACTTCCATAAATAAAATGCAAGCTCGTCGCTTACATCTTGCATTTCCCAGGATAAAGCCTTAATTGTAGAACTCGCTCAATAAACTCTTTTGAACTTTATTGTGTCCCGTGCTTAAAAGTGAATTTGTTGATATTTTGCAAGCGTGCTTTCTACAAGGATGGCTTGTGGTGTAGACTTTGAGAGTTGCATTGCTGCTTTGTCATGGCGTTGAAATTCTAGTGAGCTATTAAGGATCCTGGTTTACTTGAAAAAATTCTGGTAATTTGTGAAGACATTATACCTATTAACGTGGGATTATACAGATTTTGATAAACTAATTGCGATTAGGGATTTTTAAGTGCCAACGTGAGTGACCTGAAGTGACCCATCAAGTGACCTTATCTTAGTCAAGTGATTTCATTTATCTTCTGTCACAGGAAAATACCAGTTTACTGTTGGTCAAATAAAACCGGCCAACAGCAATAGGAATAATAGCGAAACTTTCAAAACGCGTGAAGACAAGGTGGAGCTGGCACTAGAATGGTAGTATCACGGCTGACCAGAAAGTGACTCCGCCCTCTGGACAATGAAAATAAAGCTCACTGCTGCAAGACTTTTTGGGGAAAGTGAACAGGGATCCTTAAGGGCTGGCCTATACATTAGTTAGGCTGAAGCTTATTACTCTACAGATACCGCGCTAGTAATAAGAATGCAAGACAGACGTGATAACAAAGGATATCTTCTGTCTGCATCTCGTCCGTATTGGACAAGGAAAACTGGACAAACGGACTGGAAGAATGGATCAAAAGAATGGTAGACTCGATCGAAAGATTCAGGCCGGTACTACTCGAGGGAATAACTAGAACTTTCTTTCCATACAATCGTAAAAAGCTTCACGGCGAAAAGATATTCCATCCGTGATCCTATTGTTGGTCAATCATTATTGCCTTGACCTGCTGCCAGTAGCAGTATCTCTCACATCTGCTGTTGAAAAGAGACTTTCTCTGAGCAGCGGAAGAATCTCATATTGATGAGCAGCAGGAAAGATCGAATTTTCTTTTTGGCTGCCACAAAGGACATATCGATATCGTCGCCTTGGGTACAACAACCACCAACCCAAGACCTATAAATTCCAGTTAGCATAGGTTGGAAAACATAAGGACTCAGTGAATGAGACTCGAAAGTGACGCATGAAAAGTACTTGGTAAGCTCATAAAGAGAGGACACATCCATGTTTCATCAATGTCAAAGTCGACATTATATCACAGCAGTACATTTTTAAGCGAGCGTTTTAATAACGCATTAGTTGCAGAGGTGATGACTATGGGCAACCGATTCGGCGGATACGTACCATAGGTTAAAGCAGTGAAAAGTCCTTCGGTTGACGCAACGCAACAGAAACGTATTCAAAACCGTTATGTAAATGATATTCTGAAAGCCAATGAGAATTCATTCCCTAAAATAGCTGATTCAGACACTTTGGAATTAACTGAAAGATCGCCGTATAATCTATGGCATGAAGTAGGGCCAATAGAATATGTTGGTCAAATCAAGTGTGCCCTAGGTTTCCATTATTCATGCGAACCTATTTAAAAGGTTGGGATAGTTCTAGGTTGCTGAACGTTTCCTACGTTGGACTGCTGAAACTTCAACTGCAGGAGGAGCTGTGTTTGTTCTGCTTTATAAATGATGATGTAGAATTGGTCTTTGTGCACACAGAAAATCCTGCGCAATTAGGCTAAGTAAGCTGCTTGCCCGGAAGATAGAAGACCACTCTAGTATTAAGCCTAGTTCTAGAGAAAATTGAATTGTTCATCGTTACAAAGAAGTGGATCTGTAGGCTGAATCTGGTGGATGTCGGCTATACATTAGTCAAACCAGTCAGTTTAATATCTGGACTTTGTTCTATTATTTTCTACCGAGGTCCATTTTTGGAAAAAAAGACATAAGCCAGCATTGGCTCTAAGCTCCTCGCGTATAGCCCTCCTGCCACAGATAGTTCATCCTGTCTTCCTACAGAATCCATTCAGAACCCCCTACCACTGTGATCGCCAAGTGTTCTAGTTCTGTTAGGGTAACACTTGTAAGGCAAGTGTGGCGTTTGCCAAACAGTTTTAGACAACCTAGAAGGAAATGTTCTAAACTTTCTTCTTCCTGGCCACAAGCTTGATAGGTGTCATCCGTTGTTTGCCTTATTCGATTGGCGTTTTGACCCTGTTGATATTGCCATGGTGTTTTCAAACCACTTCTGTTGCTCCCTAACATTTGTTTTTCAACCCGTTTTGCTCCGCTAAGTGTAAAAAGTTCGAGTTATCCGGGAGTCCTTTTTGTCAATCCAAGCTATATCTATCTTTTTCCAGAGACTTTCCTACAGTTAACTTAATACCTAAGCTTGGTTATCAAGTTCAAGATGAGTTTCTTTGGCCGCAAAAGAGATCTCAGGAATCAGCTACTAAGACACGTTGCAGGAGGATAAAGTCCAATTTAAAACCGACTTGGAATGACTGTCATACGTTTTTAAGTCTCTATAAAACTAGAGATAGAGAGCAAAGTTCTCAGCAAAGAGATGAAACGAAAACGAATGGCGCAGGAGCAGAGCTAAGTAGCACAGTGGGTTATGTTAGTATACTGTGCAGAATCTCTAAGTTAGCGGTGTTGGTGATCGTTGGGATGATACAGATTGCCCTTTTTTCCAGAAATCATGAAAGTCCTTTGCACAAACATGGGTCACAAGGAACAGTTGCTAACGATCGACTCCAATAAGTTGCAACAATCTGGATGAGAGTAAATTAAACGGATGATGGAATATCACCCATTTTCTTTTTATTCAGAAAAAAGGACAAACAGAAATATAAGCTTATCGAAAAAATTGAAGAACCCTTATAGGGCAATTCAGTTAAAGATACGCTGGATCATATGTTGCCAAAAAATCCTCAGAGTTGCATTGCGCTTTCTTTGGGTTGCGGTCACTGTCTTTAGATTACGCTGGATAGAATGACGACGCCTGTTTTTTTCTGTGCACCAAAGACAAAACTAATAGTACGATAAATGTAAAGAAAAAGTGGAAAATGCCCGTCGGGATAGTTTAGTCGAAAGTAGGCTGTAATCTGTTGACGAATAAACTCAATAGGGTCCTGACACTTGGGACATCTCGACAACAAAAATGAAGATACCTGAAGGATGGGAGGAATGGAGTTTACAATGATCAATTCTTTAAAATTCTTATACTTTCTATTTTGTAGTTTGAAAAGAGTCCTGAAAATTTGGTTTGAGGAGCCGATTTGCGTAGAGTTAAGAGCCATAGCCCACACGAATTAGTCGATTGGTTCTAGGCTACGTTCTTTGGATCACAGAGGAGTTATTAAGTCGGTCGTGGTGATGCTCTATGTCTGGGAGTCTGAAACTCATACAGTAAAAAGCCTCCACTTACCTACCTTTCCCTTCATCTCCATCCAATCCAAAAAAGAATTGTGTACTGGGGAAACCAAAACATTCTTGAACAAATAAAAAACTTAAATTACTTTTTTTTTAAATATGAAATTCTCATGGTCAAACCAGTTTTTGTTCTTCTCAGATATTATTTAGAACCACTTTGAATAATTGAAATACGTAGTTAAAGTTTGAAATTCAAAGACTAACTCCTTACTAGGTGCAAGGTAATTTAAAATATTTAGGATTTTGCGAATGGTCTTTTATCTAAATGCGTGTAAAGTATTTATAGACGTGCTATGACCAGACTCTTCGTGTTGTCAAAAACAGACTTGAGTTTTAATATAGACCAAAACAGATTTGAAATAAGTCAGGATTGAGTGTGTATAATCCGTAATACCGTGGTGTTAACATTAAATCAAAAAGAAACAACAAATTAAGGTCTTTTAAAAACATTTTGAAAACAACTTTTTTGGCGTTTTTAACATTTGTCGAAACGTAAGATCAGGAGACTATTATCCCAAACTTTATTTCATCATGCATGGTTTTCTGCGAGGAAAAAAACATAAAACAAAACAAAATATAAATCTTTTTTTTATCCAAGAAAAGCTCTTCCCAATCCCAAAAAACGATCGAATCAAGGACATAATTTTATTTTTACAATAAATACACTAAGCCTACTTATTCTTACAAACGGTATACCTGCGGTAATATCTTCTGTTTGGATGAAATCTCAACGAATTTAAACAAGTTGACTTTCAATCTTTTTGGTATTATCAAAATACGCACTCATGTGAGCATGTGTGCTCGATGAAAGCGGAAAAACGGTTTGTTTTTGTAAGGCTCAGTGCGAATATAACAAAATCGTGTCAGATACGACCATGTGAGGTGATCTCTTCCTTATTCATGTAGATTTGGACACGGATCCATATTGACTCGAATTTCAAGGCGAAGAGCAACTTTTTTATGGAAAATACACAATTTACTATAGTCAATGCATTGTGTTTTCCTTTTTCAACACGCGAAAGTTTGGAATTTTCGGGAAATGGATGGTGAATGAGACGAGTTGATACACTTAGGATCAAATAGCGAGTGTTTAGTCTTGATTGAGGTTGATTTGCTATTGAGATGCTTCAGTTCCTAGAAGGATACTTTTGAAGTGATTTGGACGCGTGACGTGAGATTGGCTCCCGGTAATCAGGTTTGAGATAGAAGATGTAGATTAGTTGTATTTGATGATAATTTGAAAGAACATTTATGAAGATCAAACAATACTTCATATTTGGAACACGAAACTATCTAACCATCGAAGATTTCCGTGCACGACGTGTGGTTCTGTTTGCTAATAAACTGAACTGGTTGTTTATACGTGACCAAAATTTTGTTGACTCATAAAACTTTCATTAGCTGGCTACCGCTAATGTGTAGCTGGAATTCGGTTATTTACCCAAGTTAATACTTCCGACCGATCGCCATTATACTGCTATGATTCATAGTGCGACGTCTCATATGAATTTCTATTGGAGATCTTCCTTGCTAGCGACAATACACTATGAGAAGGCGAGGGATTTGTGAATCATTTGAGTGTGACTGAAGTTTTAAGGAAGAAAGGTGCGGTTTGCTGATCGTCACCACAATACAATTCAATATGCAAACACATGTGAATACGAGTAAGAAGAAATTATGATCGTACCACGTATATTGCTTTCTGATTTAGTGAATCTTTTTGTGGTAAATGACCGCAAGATAACAACTATCATCAATACATCGGGGTGGGTTGAGATTCCTTTATTTCGTTGCTAATGTAGGGTCATAAAACGATTAGATTTCAAACATATCTTCAAAATGATATGAATTTGTTTGAATTTTCCAGATCCATGTCAGCGAGAAAATAATTGAGCAGGAACTGAAAAAATAATTTAATCACAAAAAACATTGTATTTTTTTTTGGTAAGAAGGCGAAGGCTTTTTACGCCCTTTGACTCGGACTCGGACGGTGAAGGCTATTTACGCCCTGTGAGACGGACTTGACAGTGGACCAACTGACCAGATTACCGAACAAGTCTTTTTCCTATCAAGCGGAGTGCATAGCTTGGAACCGTTTGACATATTACTAGAGGATAGGCCTCCCTATTCTACGCCTTATGGTGTGTTCGGGTGTCAGAAATACCTTCTGCAGTGGGAGGGGAAGGAGGAGGATGGGTCCCTCCACCCTGAACGTCTTCCGCAGACTAAGAATGCTTTTTTTACTTCTAAGTACTGCGTGAGCGTAACACTACTGAATTATTTATGTATGTATGATTATTTTTGTCAGTCGATCATTGAGTATCTCGCTTCAATTAGGCTTTCCGGGCTATTGTTTCTGTAGGATCATGGTGGTGCCTGCCCTATCATTTGAATGAAAAAAGTATGTTAAACGTCATATTTGCGACTAATCAAAGATTTCCAGGTTAGGCTTGAAACAAATGTGTCCGCTCAATATCTGGGTCGGTAGAAGTCAGTCTCACCTCGCTGTCGACTGAGCCACGACTCCAAGCCTTGATGAGCCGCGCAGATCATCTTCCCTCGGGTCACGTCCCCAAGATTGTTTTTACTCTCTTACTTTTACTGTACTTTTTACTCTTTTATTACTCTTGTGTCTTCTGAGGTAGACTCCTGTACACTCTCTGACGAGGAGGGCGATGAGCCCGCTATGATTAGCAACACCTTCTTCTCGTCCTTCCATTTATGCACTTGTGCCAGCCGTTTTCAGTCTAGGTTTTTATTGAGAGCTTCACTCAATATTTCCGCCTAGTATAGAAGCGTCGATTGTACGAGACTCACCATGAGTCGTCTTTTCGTTGGAGTTGGTCCCCAAACAATGGCCATTAGGAGACTGATTGGTGTTTCCCCTGTCGCGTCCTCGTCTGCCGTTACCCTTATCTATGAAACTCGTCGTTGTAGCACTACAGCCCATTTCGGGTCTTGGCTTCCCGCAGGTGTCGCCTCCAGTTGTCTCGGTCCATCGACCGCGTCCTCCAATTTCGGAATCCGAGTAGCGTGCTGCTATCTTCGTCTACAGAGTCGGACCAGCGCTTTCTTGGCTTTCCCACTGGCCTGCGTCCCTCAGTTTTTCCGACAAATACCTTTCTAGGTATCCAGCCTTCATTCATTCGCTGCACATGGCCAGCCCATTGCAGCTTCCGCAGTTTTATCACAGTGGAGACTTCTGGCTCGTCGAAAAGTTCGTACAACTCATGGTTGTACCTTATTCGCCATTGACCTCCTTCCTGCGTTGCTCCCACGATTCGTCTTAGGACCCTCCTTTCGAAAGTGTTTAGTATGTTTGCGGAAGCTTGAGTGAGGGTCCATGTCTCACATCCGTAGCACAACACAGGTCTTACCACAGATTTGTATACTTGCAGCTTTGTTTTCCTATGTATGAAGCTGGCCTTCAGAATACCCAAAACTGAGTAGAACGCTTTATAAGCGAGCTGAATTCTACGCTTTATTTCCGCCGTTTCATTACCATCCTTCACTAGCTTGGAGCCAAGATATGTAAATTCGTCCACATTTTCCAGGTTGAATTCGTTGATTGTTATGTTTTGCCGGTTGGGGGTGTTTCTCCTGGTTTCTCCCACCCGCTTCGCTTCTTGGTCTAGTTTGAGCAGGAGTTCCTTGGCAGATGAAAAGGATCTTGACAGGATACTGATGTCATCCGCATAGGCTACAAGTTGGCTCGATTTGTATAGTAGTGTTCCTTTCGTATCCACAGGTAGTTTCCGTACGACGTATTCTAGAGCTAGGTTGAATAGCAGTGGAGCCAGCCCATCGCCCTGCTTCAATCCTACCTTTGTCTCAAAGGCATTAGTCAGCTGGTTATTGATTCTGACTTGTGCTGTTGTTGATGCCATTGTCATTCTTGTCAGGCGGGCTAGCTTCGCTGGGATTCCAAGCTGAAGCATTATTTGGTACAGTACTTCTCGATCAATACTGTCGTATGCTTGCTTAAAGTCCACGAAAATTTGGTGGACGTCGATGTTAAATTCCCAGCACTTTTCAAGGATCTGCCTAACTGTAAACAGTTGGTCAGTAGTTGATCGTCCGGCTCTAAAACCACCTTGATACTCCCCAATTATTTTTTCAGCATATGGTGTTAATCTACCTTCAAGTATTGAAGGTAAATATATGAATATGAATATATATATATATGATATATATATATATGATATATATATATGATATATATATATGATATATATATATGATATATATATATGAAATATATATATACATATATATCTATGAAACTCAGCTTAGGTAATATACTGATAGTTCCAACTTAGCTAATGAATCCCCGACACTGATCGGTCTTTCTCAAGGGATCATATTTTGTTCAGGATAACGACTTCAGACTCCTCCAGAACTAGACTAAATCTATGAGTGGTCATCGGTCGGAGTGGTCCTATTCGGTGCATGAGCGCATTTACTCGTAATTGCGCTTGATCCACTGTTTGTCCACCGACCCGTGCGGAAACGTCATTTGCATGGCCCATTGGTCTCGACTCCACCGGTAGCTGGGGTCTGTGAAGTTCGTTGTAGGAGATTTTTCACAAGTTTGAACCGAGATTGGAGCCTTGGGAGGCACCTGGGTGACTGGCATCCTCCTTTGACCCTACGCCGTGTCGTAGATCAGACTGCGATTCTTCAGGTAATTTTAAACTACCTGCCTCAGATATTCTGGTACTAAGAATGATATTTCCTCGACTTTTCGAATAACCATCATTCCAGCAGAATTGAATGTGTTTTTGATGTCAAGTGTCACTTGAAGGACTACATACGGGTAGCGGGTGCCTCTACCCTCTACTGCTTAAATTTACTATAGTAGAGCGCTCTGCTCTGAAACGTTCTGCCGTCTTGAAAGGTCCCCATCAGCATGGATAACGTCAGTGAGTCTTCCCTTTATGAGTTTTCCGATCGCTTGCCCGGCCTTATCTAGGAGGCATAACAAGCGTTACGCAGTGGCATACCTAGAAAGGTAATTTCAGTAAAGTGGGCAAACCTGGGAAGGTAATTTTAGGTAACGTTGAGGGATGAACACTAGTGACAAAACACAGGATCTTTTGTCGGACTCCATTGACGGAGTTAGCGAATCGTTACTCGAATTCATTAATTGCAAGACGTTGTGAGTAGACCGAGACTGTTGAGCAAGACAAACTAGTCTTATTTGCAATTGGAATCAGACATTGCAACATCATGTTCAAAAAAGTAAGTTTAACTAACCAGGTGTCGGATAGTACTCCAATATAGTAAGCCTGAAGCATTCTTTAGGGAAAGTTTGTTGAAACCTTCTTCCTAATCCTATTTCAGTGTCAATGGAATTTAAATTATAGCGAAACATGTTTTGATCTTTTTCTATTTTCTTGATATTTCTTTTTGTTTTACATAAAATGAAATGTTTGTTAAATTTACTCTCAGCTAAATTAACGAACCAACACTTTTCCATCAATTTTCACACGAGTTATGGCTTCTGGTAAGTCTTCTTTGTTAATATATTTACCTTAAGCCTGTAGAATTGCCTTAACATGTATAAACGGAACATATTTATACGCATTCTGTATTCTTTTCCTGGAATTTTTCGGCGACAAATTTTTTATTTCTCGGCAAGGAAATTGTGTTAATTTAAAATGGAGTTGTTTCGGTATTTGAACATTAAACGTTTTAGAAGCCGAAAGGGTTTACAGCAAATTTATTTACATTTTATCTGAAAGTTACCCTATTTGCTCCTGCTCCAACTCCTATTCCTCCTGTCTATTATCAGAAAGAACGAATGTAACAATAAATAATTTCCTTTCAACAACATCAACTGCTGTTTTAATAGATCTTAATCCCTAACACGTTAATTAAAGCCCAATTACCCCTTTGTAGTAGTCATACAAAGACTTTTTCATCCCTTCATCCTGAGTGAAATGATAATTCAAATTTCATTACGTTCATTTCTAAAAAATCGAATTACCAGAACGAATCGAACGTGGTCGATACAACAAAATAATCCGAAAATAGACAAAGAAATGAGCAACGACTACCTCAAGGATTTAAGTATCCCGCCTGCATTCAAGCAAACACTACCCAGCCGCAAGCAAACTAGCAACAGTCTATTAATAGACCACCCCGCACTGTGAAGTGTCTGCGGGAGGATATAACGAAGACGAGGAGAGTTCAATGTCAGGATTTCACGCTTATCATCGTCTCCGTGCAACGTCGTCTCCTTGTAGGCAACGTTGAACGCCTGCGAGGGTCGTTGAACCGACTCAGCACTTTTCAGGAGCCCACGTCCCTGAGATCGACTTCTACTAGTCCAAGTTACAAAGTCAGTGCAACACACGGAGCCGGTTATCTTCCTTTTGTTTGTTGTATATTCCTTCGTTCCTTTGCGTAGGCTCACATTGCTCCGATCGTTTTCTTATTGGGAATGGGAACAAGCCTACACTCCGATTAGACCCCGCGCAGACAGGACTTTTATTGTTTGACGAGACGCATTCCTCAGGATGAGGGTGACTTGTTTGTATGTTGTGTTGAGATGCGGTGGGAAAATGGGGTTGTCGGCATGAATGTGAATTGAACATTTTTAAATGGAAAATTATGTCCAAGATACTTTCAACATTGCACGATTCGGTTCGATTCGATTCGGATCAAATGAGCAAATCGGACAAACTAGAAGAAAACTTTCATATGTTCAGTCACTGCGAAAGTATGCCAAAATTTATGAGCTCATGTCCTTGCTTGGTGGCTACGGACAGGATTTTTTGTAAATTGTAACTATTCAATCAACAACCCTCCCCTGCATAGCCTGTCGTTATCGCGTCCGGAATCTTTGTTGTTAATATTGTGGCAAGGCATTGCATCACTTGCATTGTGCGTTTGGAATGTTTTTGGTTACTTTTTGTCTGGCTTTATGTCTGCTACGTGAGGACTCCAACTAGGGTCCTAACGTATCGTGCAGAAGGATGTCGATTGTATGAGCAATGATTTTTCAAGATTTTTTGTCGTCCTGTCGACAAACGATCTTGTGTCGTGTTGACTTTGACTTGGTTATCTGTCTGTGGCGCAAAATTGTGTGGTTGTTGTTGCAATCGTCTGGAACAAGGTCCAAAAAGGAAGAAAACAAAAAAAAGAGTATAGTCTGAGAAGGATCTTCTTGTTTTTTTTTTTTCATCGACAGCAAGGGTTGAATTATTTATATTTAGAAATGTCTGGAAGAATTTTTACGTGCAGGAAAAGGATATGTGTTTAATGCATGATTTGGCAGGGATTGAGTTTGTACACGAAACGGAAAACTGGTTTTATGTTTAAACAGGATTTTTTGGTGGTGATGCGGCATGGGTGGATGAAGTCGAACGGATAGAATTCCAAGGCTTTCAATCCACAATGATTTGTATAAATGTTTTGACTTTTTGACTCGAATGAATTGCATTGTAAGGATTTTTCTTTTTGGTTTGGGAATAAAAGTTTCTAAATGCATGATTTGCATTTTACAAATATTTGAATTGCTTGGATTTTGAAAAAATTTCTTGGGATGTTAAATAGTAAAAACAACATCCATCGTCCTGATTAAGAGAAACGTTTGCCTCTAAACTGAACTGATAACAGTCCTTAACAAACATTCTGGTAGGTAATTTTATGTAGTTTTTGGACAATCTGGACAGTTTGTTTTTTATTCTAAGGATTTTAAGTTTTATTTTTAACGATCGCAAGATGAATAAATAATATTCTTGTTTTTTTAATTTATTGCAAACTTAAATGACAAATACGCTGGGGGTTGTATTTTCCCACCATTATTTTTACAGGTAAGGGATGAAAGTAAGGTGCCCCATTAAAGTTACCACAAATAAATAAATAGTGCAGGCCTGGTAAAGAAGTAGTAGCTAATGTGGTAGGTCCAGTAGCAGGGTCATAGAAGAAGTAGTGGCAGCCTCAGTAATATAAGGAGTAGAAATAGTAGTAGTATTAATAGTAGTAATGGAAGTAGTCGTAGTAGTATAACAAGTGGCTTTACTGCTAAACGGAAAAGCTGCCAGGAAAAACACAAATCAACTCCAAGGACTCATCGGGGGAAAATACAGTGTTCTTTGGGAAACCGCAACATAACATTGAAAACGATCAAAGGAAAATTATGTGAACGTAACGTTGAGTTATCAGTGAAAATGTCCCAGAGACGGTTGTACGAAAGCGTCACCAAATATTGTCGGCCAGCCAAAAAACCAAAATTGATCCCCAGTATTATCGTGGGGTATTGACTAAAGCGTTGATATTCAAAAGGTGAACTAGGCAAGAATAATATATAAAAAATAGCAGGAAATACATATTCGTTTAGCTTATTTTTTCTGTAAACTGTGTTTTCCACAAAGTCTCTTTTCTTTTATGTCCTTTATAGTGAAGAGTCTCGGTTAGAACTTGTTGCCGGAAGGGCCCAGTTTGCGAGAAACTGACGACACGACCGATTTGACGAAGATTGTGTACAAAAACCTGTGAAACATGCAGCAGCAGTAATGATTTGGTCATACATTTTGATCGAAGGACCTGGTCCCCTGCAATCGGTTAATAGAATTTTTAACGTAAAAAACTACCATGATGTCCTGGAAACAGTTTTGTTTATAAATTATAAATCGCAGAATACCACGAAATTTAAATTTCGTACGACAGGACAAAAAGCGTCTATAGCTTGTTACCTTCAGCAAGGGTCAAAGTTCAAATATTGCCTGGAAATTCCCTCCCGGAGCTAAGCCCCAATGAAAATGTCCCGTTCATACTCTCTTTGATTGTTTGTCCGTAAAATATAAAAAAAAATACCGGGGCTGAAGTGAAATCAAAAATTCTGCAGCAAATATTTGAGGTTATTAAAACTATGATAAAGTAATGTTATTAGATTATCCTTGAAAGAGTTTGCGTTTCCATTGCAGCAAAGGGTGGAAAAACCAACTATTCGTTCGCACAACTAATAAACTAAACCAATATGTGTCAAGAAAGTATTGTATTGAAATTTGCCAGTTTAGCCAGTTCGTTGTAAAAATTGAAAAAATGTCGAAAAATCCTGATTCGATGGCCAGGGGGCTGTAGTAGTAGTAGTAGTAGTAGTAGTAGTAGTAGTAGTAGTAGTAGTAGAAGTAGTAGGAGTAGTAGCAGTAGTAGAAGTAATAGTAGTAGTAGTAGTTGTAGTCGGACATAGTTTAAACGCTAGAAAACTCAAGATGTATAAAATTACTGAGAATCACCTGCAGCTATCGCGCTGTCTCTGAAGAACTACTCCTTCACGTGGCAGGAATGTTCCTGATAGAATTCCTTGCCTTTAAGCAGATTTACATCTGTTTCTTAATTATTAAATAGGTGTATAAATATGAAATGCGGATTTTTTCTGCTTGAAATATGCTTTTATTTGAGTAACAGAACGAATGAATTCAATAATCAAAGTATTGGCCATCGTAAGCTACGACTTTTCCCATCTTTCTGACAATTAATGGATTCCGTCCCAGTACCACTTCTCATTTTTTGAGGTTAACCACTCATCAGACCAATTTTTAACTTCTTCGTAAGAATGGAAGTGCTGTTCCGAAAGTCCATGCTGCATCGATTGAAACAAGTAGTAGTCAGAAGGAGCCAAGTCTGGTGAATACGGCGGGTGGGGCAGAACTTCCCACTTAATCTTTCCCAGGTAGTTCTGGACAGGTATTGCGACATGCGGCCGAGCATTGTCTTGTTGAAAAATGACTTTATCATGTCTTTGGTGAAATTCTGGTTATTTTTCCTTAATTGCGCGGTTCAATTTGATCAGTTGTTGTCGGTAACGTTTGCCAGTAATAATCTCACCAGGTTTCAGCAGTTTGTAATACAAAAGTTCCTTACTATCCCACCAAATACACAGAACAGTCTTCTTTCCATGAATATTTCGGACTGGTCGTGATGTTGATTGCTGGCCTCGGTCTACCCATGATTTTTCCGGTTGGGAATGTCGAAATAAATCCACTTTTCATCGCCAGGAACAATCCGATGCAGAAAACCTTTTCTTTTCTGTCTGGCAAGCAAAATTTCACAAATGGTTTTTCGCCTTTCGATGTCTCATTCTTTCAATTGATACGGCACCCATTTTCCAGGTTTTTGGATATTTCCCATGGCTTTTAAACGGCGTTTTGAAATGGCTGCCTGAGTAACTTCCAACGCTTCTGCCAACTATTTTTCAGTTTGTGTGTTGTCTTCACCCAATAATTCTTGCAAATTTGTATCTTCGAATTTTTTGATGATTTTTCACGGTCTTTGTTGCTGACATCGAAATGGTCACTTTTAAATCTTTTAAACCATCGTTCACAAGTCTCTTGGCTTGGGGCAGCTTCCACTAACAATCTATAATTTTCTGCTGCCGTTTTCTTCAAATGAAAGAAGGTTATTAGACTTCCCCGCAAAACCTCGTTTTCTGGCACGTAATTCGACATTTTGGAAGCGAGAAAAAAACTATGTTGTTTGTACAATCAAAACCTATGACATACTGAAATTCGTTGACAGATGCTTATCCTCCAAAATGCCATATTAGTTATCCCCGACACAAACCATATGTAATGGTTATGCCATCTGTTAGTGAAATCCGCATTTCATATTTATACACCTAATAGCAATGAGAGCCGTAGAAGCTAATGCTGTAACACATGCCAGTGCAAAGCGAAAGTTGTGGGAACTACTGAGTCCTGAATTAAGTATAATAAGTAGCTAATCTTCTTGCTCTATCAGAACAATGAATCGCTCCAAAATGACTTTCAATTAATCTTTAATGGCGTACGGATTTTTGCGTGGAATCATATACCTCCACATAATAGGTATGATAAGAACGATTTTTTTCATTTTTTACAATTTGGAAAAAAACTATAGATCCCATACAATGTTCGCCTAGAAGCGCTTCTCCGGAGAGAGAACAGCTCCTGCTTCCAGTCAGATCAGCTTCATTTTGATAACGCATGGAAACAATGCTGTGAATGGAAGACAAGACAAGTTGGTAGCTTCATTGAAGTGATCTCTTGATGAAAACGAGAAGGACTCTATTAATTGGACTGCTTTAATATAGAAAACGATCAAACACAGGTTCATAGAAATTTTCTGAAAAAGCACAGAACGGGCTAGAAGACATGCATGAATGATGCGCCCTTGTCTCAACTGAGGTAAAGAATGCTTCACTAGTGTCTGGTTAAGGACGCATTTCGGCTTGTTACCGAGGACAAACTGAAAAATAAGGCGGCATACAGTCAAAACTCACCCCCAATAAGAAGGCAGAAAAGCCCGGTGCACTCAAGCCATAATATCCTTTTCTTTAGTTGAAACTTTACAATTTCACAGTGTGTGGCGTTTAGACAGCAATCGAAAATTGGAAATAAAGTCCAGTTGATAGCAATCACCGAAGGATATGTTCCGTATTATGAAGGGACACGTAAGGCATGAACACGGAATTTCAAATGACGGGTTCATTAATTGAAAAATAAATATCCTAGGCAATACCAGAAACAATGATATGCCTCTGTTTGGCAGTAGTAGTCTTTTTCCAGTTTTGACGGTAAAGGATATCAAACAAGAATTGTCGACTTACAAGTTAAAAACTTTCAAGTTAAATTCTTGTAATTGATCGAATTGAATCCTTTCACTTTTCCATGTGTCGAAAAATATCGGTTAAAAACTAATCCTCGAGAGCAAGAAATATTTTTGATGAAACCTTTTTTTTCAGTCCATGTGTATTTCTCTTTCAATGGACACATAAATATGCAGAGTCGTCATATTCAGGGAATTTAAAACCTATTTTTGTCTGAGGAAGGTTAATGCCTGATGATGAAGCGATAGCTTCCAGTCGCATTGATCTGGACAACTTTATCTAACGGACTTTTTTTGAGGCATAACGTATAGAAGGATGCAGTAATTTATTTTCGTTATAGTGCAAGATCATGTTTAAATATACCATTTTAGATGCTGAATACAACAGAAGGAGCCGGATGAGCTATTCTATATGGTCACTTGAACAACGTCACATGAGGATATTTGACAGTCTCCAACCGATAAGCGTGTTTGAATAAGTTTTTAAAGGGTCAGTTTGACACAATTTTAGACATGTATCGACATACAACGAAAAATATTTTCTGAAAAGGGACGCTTTACATTAAAAATAGTACCTCCGACGAGCAGATAACATTTGCTTATCTCCGTGAATATCATTATCCTCCTGTGATAGTAATATTTATAATGATCCATCTCTTGAAAAAATCAGCCTTTGATCATAGAACTTTAAATTGCTTGTAGAACGGTTGAGTAGCAAACCATCTGCAACCCTTATTTATTGGAGGATCTAGAAAATTCTGTTCCAATAATACTTATAATTAGCAGAATAATTTTTTTCCAGATTTGGACAGAAGGACATTTCCTTTTCGCTTTTGTCATTTTATGATCAATTTGTTATATCCTTGACGAACTTGGAAGAAAGCAAGACACTGTTCAGGTAATCTTAATGAAACGTTCAAGCTGTTGGCAAGAATATTGCAGAGTATTTATAGTTCGTCTATCGCCGTTGAAATCAACAGTTAAACAACAATTTCTGAAATCAGTTTTAGGAGGATATTGAAGGACAATCTTCACATGCTTCCACACAATGTACAACTGAATTAAATATTATTGGAAAAAAGAAGCCAATTGATGTGAAATTATTATTGAAATAATTGATACTGAACGGAATTTTCACGGAAAAACTAATAATCCATGAACCTTATTCACAACCATAACCACGGACACATACAATAACCAAAAATATTATCCCTCTAAATGCTTTTTGGTGTATAGGGTAAAGGAAAGAGATTTTCATTCGATTTTCAACCCAAAATCGTTGATCCATTTTTCTTTGGATCCTCCGAGACAATCAGTGGCGATTATTATGGGTGGACGTTGGTGCTCCTATTGTTACTCAAAATGCGTTAAAGAAATCATGCAGTCTCTTTGAGTGACAAAAGAATGGTTTGACATGCAATCCTGCAAATTTAACCTTGCACTTTACAGGAGGAAAGTTCCTGTTGAAAAAAGGCCAAAAATGACTGCCCACCAAGATCTTCAGTTTTTCAATTATCAGATTTCGTTCTGTGGGAATCTTTGAAAAAATTAAACCGAAACCAACAAAGTTTAAGCCAGACAGCTCCATTTAAATTTTAGACCACAGAACTGCTTGGAATAATCACCAGAATCGAATTGTAAAATTAGATCCTACGATTCCTGGAGTAATGTTGGGAAATCCAAAAAGAAACTCATGTATGCCTGACTTATAATGAAGCCCAGTCAATCGAAAATATGCGGAAATAAATTTTTAATCATTAAGCTGAGCGAGAAAACACAACTTTTCAAAATCTACTCAAAATGACCAGGGTATTTGATAGTTCCAGTGACGCTATGGGGTGCATCCTGTAGTCATTTCAAATGGACAATTACAAAAAACCCATTACGCATTAAACTCAAAGAAAAGGCGCACACTGAAAATGGAAAGGAATAGGTTCGCAATCCGACTAATAAGGCATCCCATGTGAGAGCGAATTTTTCATAATTTTAGAACTGGTACTAATTACCCGCAAAGGGTAAGCCTGAGGATATGATACAGCTCTGTGTTCAGAACGCTACAGCGCTTACCTTTTCGTTCCAAGCAAAACAAAAATCAAATGAACGAAGTTAGAAATCAACTTTATAGAAGTTCCACATCAGCGAAAAACTGGATCCTTTTCAACCATATTTAACTTCTGGTACCAGAAATTCAAAAGTGTAATGGGGAAGTTAGAAATTTTGTTTATCAATCACTAAATATGTCAATAAAAATCAACGAATTTTAATCAACAAATAATTAATTAGCTTGGACCATGACGAATTCTAATTTTCCATCCTGTTTTCCATTTTAATCTGCGTTACTTCCTTCTTAGAGTTTTGATAGCCACAATTTGTTTGTTTACAGTTCGTTCAAATGATTGCAAAGGAAGATTGTGCGAAATTATAATTGTCTGACGACAACCAATTTGTCAGATAGCTTCGCAAGCCTTCATGCAATCCCGACATACCTCTCTGTGACTTTTGATTTTTTCCAACGTTCAAAATGGTGCGCATAGGACATCGTTTCGGTTACGAAGAAACGGTTGAACCTTATGCCCCAAATTCACTGAAGACAATCTCGAAAACTGACTTCCAGTATTGCTGCAGGAAGTAAAAACATCACTAGGAGCACGTTTTTCGGCCAAATGGAAGCTCCTTCGATTCATGTCACCCACCAAATGATAGAGGGTAGGATTCAAGGAAGGATCGAAATTTTTGGGACTAACATCGTTCATTGTAAGAAAAAACTAGATAAGATCTTCTGCTAAAAATTAAATTGTAACTAGAAGTTTTTCGAACATGGGAAGGACCTTTTATCTGATTCAATGAAAAATGTGAAGTGAATTCTTAAGGAGCCAAAAGTCCAAACAGGCGACAACGTACGCTTCATAATAGAATTTCTATGGAAACAAACAAAAAAAAAAACAATAAGAATGGTTTATGAGAGAGGATTATGAGAGAAATTATGATATCAACAAACCCATCAACATTCAAATTACCAGGAAGGCTTCTATTTGTATTCCAACGACGGAGGAAGTATTCATTGCAGAGCTGAGAAAATAAGAGGTCAGGTTTCCGCGGGCAGCTTAAATTGTAATTACACTCTTCATTCCATCAACACATTAAATTAAGTTTTCTTATAATCTAAGATATTCGGATAAAAATTCACTCAATCCTTTTATGACTGAATAGCCTGCTTTTACCTAGCCTGCTTCAAGTTTATTATCATTTTCACTAATTAGTCCATAAGGCTTATACGGTTCCTTGGACGATGATTGCCCAATGACCTAAGCGTCCCCAAAATAAAACCAGAAAACTCTTTTCAATATCCGTGGAAATTGGTAGTATGGTAAAATATTGTGCAAAATGTTAGTTAGAGGTACAATGTCGGGACAGTTTTTCAAATTTAAGCAATTTTGGGCCTCAAGCAATGAGGAAAAATGGTTTTAAATGTGAGAAACCATTGCATCGATAACTTTTTGAAGAAATTCGCTAATCATACATGGAATAATTCATTCAGATTCACTGGTCCACATCCATTCCGCAATTAGTCGTCTCCATCAATTATTCCATTAAATTCAAATGTGCTTTTTATGTTTTCGTCGTAAAACAGGAGAACAAATAAACAATTCAAGGCATTAGCAGCTTAAAACCAAAGACAAAGCTGGATGGATATTCTCCTCGGTGGTGGTAGTGTTTGTGAAATTTAAACCGGCTAGGATCAAGCGAACCGACAACTAACAATGCCAAGCCAAGAGCGTACATTATGGACCCCAAGAAGCAGAGAAACAAAAAACAAAACGTTACAGATCTTAGAAAAATAACATCATCTCACACACCTGTGACACCTGTATGGGATCTGCTCTTGGCTAGCAAATAAATATCAAAGAAAAAAAGAGGAGAAATAATAGAAGAAAAAAAAAACAAACGACTTGAAATTGTTTCCCTTATTAACGCATATGGTCATTGAACCTTCCTCAGCGTGACGTAACAGGTAAATGTTAGAAAAGAAGTCAAGAAGAAGAAGACTCACTCACTGTGGCCTCGTTCGCGTTTCACCCAGTGCATTCGAGAGGATTTAATCTGATCGGACGAAGAAGAATCCTAGTAAGAAATTCAACGCGTTTGCAGGTTCATCTTCCTCTTCAGGCACTGTTCGAGAGGAGTGGTTGTAAAAGTTGTTAGATTAGGTATTAGTCGACCAGCGTGTACAGGTACAGCCTGATAGGCCCCATAAGGAAGAGAACAGGAATACGATTGCGGATGATGATGGCTTTTGTTATTTACAGTCATGTTCGGTGTAGCGAATAAGATGATGAAGCATTCTGTGAGATGAGAGGACAAAGAAATGGCCAAAGTCACTGTGTTTTCTTTTCAGCAGGGAGCTGTGATTGCTTTTGAAAAGGAACTAACAAAAGACGCTATTGGGATGCTATTTAATAGACAAAGAACAGATTTAAATGGAATGAAAGATGATTAGGGACTTAGAGAGCAAGTAATTAGCGCGCTTTGTCCGCTTGGATTATGTGTTTCATAAAGGATTGAATGGGCCTATCGGCAAGGAACCCGACTGTGGTCAACATCTAGCTTGAAAAATATTATATTCAAAATCTCCAAACATCCCGGCTTACATAGAATCTTCTTCTACGCGTGAGATTTATGATCTATAGCATTTCATTCAGTTCTCTTGGCGAATGTTTATTCTGTAGTATAGAAAATATTAATATACATCAGTGCAGATTTCATTCAAAATATAAACTTTATTCTTCCGGATAAGTTCCTTTCATATAACGGAATTTACCATCTTCTATTTAAGGAAAAAAATAAACGTCCTTTGACTTTAAGACAAAATCGAAAAAGTTCTCCGCGTCAAACTTACTCGAATTGGATACGAGGGTGGTCTTAGAAGTTTCCGATCTAGCGAAAAATGCAGGACATTTTCCCTTAACGTTTTGTTTCGTTTTGTTTATAAAGTCTCCTTGTGACTCACTTCTCTCACTTCACTAATCTTCCAGACGCGTCCGAACAGGTCACAACGTCTTTCTCTGCAAAGTGATTGTTGAAGTAAGTAGTCCAAAAAATAATTATTGATAAAACGTATCATTTTACATATATTTCTATCCTCTGAACCAACTTGTAAGAAGATTGAACCAAAGAATCTCTTTTGAGTCTATATCTATTAAAAAAGGCTAGTTTTCAACCAGTTAAGACCCTAGTTCGTGGATTTAAGTCATAGCGACCGCTGAAGTTTGAGACGATACGGTGTCCTGTTGAGACAGATTTTCTCCGCAAATGCAGCCGTTTTTCACTACCTTAACCTACCAGCTTGTCAAGTAACGGTACATGATTCTGGACCTGTAATGGTTTCTTCTGTTTTGACGATACTCGATCAAGATAATCTCTCGAGTATCCTAAAATTCCAAAAATACGGTCGCAACCATCCGTCAGCCTATAAAATAATTTTTGATTATTCGTAGTCGACGAGTGGACAACAAAGGTTCACTGTTTGGACGACGTTTTTATTTCGGATGTATAATGGCTTACAAGCGTTTAATCTACAGCAAGTAATAGGTTGCTGCAAACGAAATGGCCGATTTAGTAATAAATTTTTTAACAGGTGTAACTTTTTAGAAAGACAATTTATTTCATCAAAATAGGTACCAATAGATGCAACATACTTTTCTCAACGAGATACAAGTACATTTATTCCAGTTTTGTAGAAGTCCGAGTTTCTGGTTTGAAGAAACTCCTCGAAGGCATTTTTGACAGCACTTTCACAATTAAATCTTTTTCCTGTCAAAAAGCGATACAAATGTTTAGAGAAATGGTAACGTGTTGGATTGAGTTCTGATGAATATGGAGGCTGAGGAAGAGTCTCATAGCACAACTCGTTTAATTTTTGAACCATTGTTCTCGACAAATGAAGTCGTGCGTTATCATGAAGCAGTATCCCTGCCGACAAGCCTAGGTCATTGGACTATCAATTTCTGATGCATTTCATCCAGTGGAGCACAATATTTCTCAGCATTAAAGGTTTCGCCAGGTTGCAGGAACGGACAACTCCAGCTACAGATCACCAGTTACCATTATTTTCTTTGGACAACGGCTTGGTTTTGGCATGTGTCTTGGCGCTTCAACGCCATCTAGCCATTGGGCCGATCGACGATGATTATCGTATAAAATCCACTTTTCTGCGCAGGTCATAATTCGGTGCCAGAACGGTTCCTTTTTGCTGCGGGAGAGCAAAAAGAGAACTTGAAATCTCCATTCGCCACGTCATGTTTTGCTCGGTAATAAACAACTAATGAACGCCTCATTTCTCGGTAAGATCCCTTATGGTTTGGTGGGGATCAGACTCCACTATTGCACACAGTTCGTCGTTATCGATCGATTATCCTGGGTGTCCACGTGGCTCACTTCCAAGGTCCATATCTCCGGATCGAAATTTTTCGAACCATCACCGAGTGGTTCGTTCAATAACTGTACCGGGCCCAAATGCGCTGTTGATATTCCTCGTTGCTTCCGTTGCGTTGTGCTCTTATTAAAATTCCTGTAGTAAAAGTAACCGTTTTTGATTCAATTCCATGTTCACTTTCTCTGTTTTTTTTACGATCACTATAAAGTGCAAAACAGAAATGACTCCATAAACCAAAGAAACAGTATTTATACTTTAATATGTCATATCATTTACGCCGCCTTGTGCCCCCATAATATACTAAAATTGCAGCCAACTTTATGTCATTGCTAAATCGGCCATTTCATCTGCAGCAACCTAATAATTGGATGCAAATTTCTGTCCTATCGCACCTAAAGTCACCAATAGAGAGTCGAAAATCGATGCTAGAAGTACCGAATTTCCGTCTTATTGACAGTATAGACAATCTCTAATAGAGAGCTGAAAATTTCTGTTATGGTGCAACGTGAGAGGAAGCCAAACATAAGAGCCGTGATGATGATGGTAATTCTTCATTTTGATTCATTCACAAATTTGTCACAAGCCTATCCTTTGAACTTGTTACTGGTCTCTACATTCTCTCTCACCTTAATTATTTAATTAATTTTTTTCATTTTTCTGTCAGTGGTTACAGATTTTTGGCTTTTGAACTATTCGTTGACCCACAAGTTGATGCAGTCACATTTTCGTGCATTTATTTACATTTGTAGTCTCATTTTACTGTACATTATTGTATATTTATTTAACCGAAATATCACAGTGACAAATAATGGAAAAAATTCTCTGTAAATGGCGTTTTACGTATTTGACGTTGGTATCAGTGTGTTGCATAACAGTTTCATACTCCAAAAGCAAATATTTAATGACAGCTCGATACTCCAGTTTTACCACACCGACCACATCGACTCCATTAGATGATTGCCTAACAGAAACTGCATGTCCAAAATGAATGAGGTTATGATAAGCATTTGTCAAAAGATGCAATCATTTTTTTTTACTCTTTCTTGACGACCACTGTCATATTCACATCAAGAACGGAAACTTTTCAAACCAGCCTCACAAGTTATGGGCCAAAAAAAACAAGGAAATATAATATAAGAGGAGGATAATATAAGGAAATATAAAATAAAGGGAGGAAAATAAAATGTAAATATGATAATGTATAAAAAATAAATATTTCTATTTCTTTATTAAACTTTTTATATTAATTAATAATAAATTAACATATTTTTTAATCAAAAGATTTCTACTTTTCAAGCTTTCACTGCACAGTCTTAAAATAAAAAAAAGTAGATAACGTGAAAAAAAATTGTCGACAAACTTTTTATGCGATTGTGAACAGGACATGAGCACATGCTTCGAGTTATGACAAGGTCGTCAAGGTTGTAATTTTTCTATAAAACTATTCAATAATTCAACATTATTTATTATTTATTTATTTATTTATTTAATCATTTATTTATTTGTTTATTTATTCCCCACTACACAGACGTTAAAATGGAGAAACTTCGAGCAACTATGCAATAAGGGAAGGCAGCAGACTAGATATCAAAGAAAATTTAAGAAAAAGGATTATCAAAAGTCTTTTTAATGATTTTGAATTTTTAAAAGAACTTATTCTCAAGGATACATTGTGTTACCTTTGAATCGGATACACTACAAGAAGACTGCAAAAAAGCTTAAGGGAGTCTTTGAGTAATATGGGAACGAATGGATGAAAGGACACTTCAGTCCGCGCTTATGGAATCGACCAGAGGTAATTCTTCCTAGCGGAAGTACAGAGACTCCCCCTAAGGGGAGCAAACATAAGTTGCAAGCGAGTTGGAAGCGTGGTAATTGTAACTGAGCTGGAACAATAACACTGATCTAAGTAAATCAGGCGAGATAGAATAATAGGTAGACTGAGAAAGGATAGAAGGACCTCATAAGGTTGATAGGTAAGGTTACACTTAAGAAAGAAGAACAGTGTGTAGCTTTTCTGTACACTTTTCAGGAAAGACTCAAGATAAAAAAATCGAAAAGGCCAGGCTACATGGCAGTGTACTCTAGGATTGAAGGAGCTAGACTAAGAATCTGACTACATTTATATTATTTCTACTACATTTATGTTATTGAATTTGTTCACGTGTCGTGCTGCAAGCTCTGAAACTCTAGAAGCGTCAGATATTGAGTAAAGGACTTTAGAATTAAATTTTAACTTTGGATCTAAGGTTGCTTCTAGGGTGTCTAATGGCTCGCTCCACAAACAGGAGATTGGCGAATAATGCTGAGCTAAAAACAAAAAGGGCAGTCTTGAATGCAAACGCCATTTTATGATATTCAGCAACATTCAGGCTTAGAAGATTAAATTAGTGCCAATTACCAGGGTTAATCAAGCCTTATTAATGACGGTGGCTACCTTGGAGCAACTCCTTAAAGGACATCAAAATCATCCGCATGCCAACGCAAAGAGTGTATCTAGGATAGATCTATATGAGGGTAACACAGAATGAATCATTAATATGATCATTAATAAACAGCAGACTCAAGGAGCTCAAGATGAAAAGGACCAAGAATATGGCCGAGAGGAACAATGGATTTTAGTAGAAGAGTAGTTGAGAGTTTACCATGGACTCTAACACGATGGAAACGTGAGAAGAAGTAGAACGATATCCAGGAGTGAAGAGCACCTGAAACCCCATACGAGTTTAATTTGAAGTAGAGACGCGAATAATGGTTTGGAGAAATCAGTAAAGATTGCATGGCCTACAGTGCCTCTAAACTCAGTCAGATCAGTGGTGGTAGAAGAACCCTTTCGATGTCTATGGTGCTCGGGACTCTACCAGCGATGGTTGCAACAACAGTTCAAGAAACATTTGAGCTCAGCACACTGATTCGACGTATTAATGTTGCGATTTGTTAAATATAAGGTTTGACTTAGTGTTGCTTTTCCCTTTATATGCATTAAATTAGTTTTGCAAGGAAGAATCCTTTCATAGTTGTCTGTCCATTAGGTTACAGAAAATGAGAAAAAAAAATTAAAAATGAGTCAAGAAATGTAGAAAGTAAGAACAAAAACAAGAATAAGAAATGAAGGAGGGTGAAGACAAAGAGTCGTGTAGATTCAGGCGATCTAGAAAATATTTCCGCCGCTTTTATATTCCAAGCAACTATGAATCTTTGAACTCCTTGTAACGAACCCACAAAGACAAAGGGACAACTCTATCTGTTAATAATCCTCTGAAAAACATTGGACAGCAACTGATGAACAGAAATAGGGAGACGAATAGTGAAACGAATGTGAAGGAGCTGAGAATTCGGCATCATTTCAACAAACGAGTCCTATCTCCAAGTTTATTAGACACTCAACCATCGAAGATAGTTCTTTTGAAGAGTACGCGGCGTCACATGGCGATTCCATTAACCACCGAGTTCTTCGCGTAGATTTAAGTTACAATTAAAAACCTACACAGCGTCGGCTGAGCCCAGGCACTGCTTCTAAGCAGAAGTTAAGAAAGTAGATCTGTCTTAGAACTCGACTCAGGTGTATCGGGGCGGCATGCATGGGGACCACATGTCTTTTCATTTTTCCTTGGCAACAGGTACCACTTGCTTCGGCGGTGTGTTGGTCAGATTGCTTCACCTTCCATACGACTTACGACCTTATTCGAATGTTGTCTAATGATTTTCTATGCGTGCACACGAGATACAAATGGGGCTCGAATCGAAATGGTTGACTTGGCATGGATTCTAGTATTTTTTTTATTTTTCTGTTTTCATGGCTATAGATCCATTCTGTGGCCTTTTTTTCACTGGTGCTTGCGGCACGGAATGGACATGGACATGGTTTTGTAGAGGCTCTACACAAGGAGAAACTTTGGACAGGCAACTTGAGTTCTCCATTTGAGTGGATTTGAGTGGGTCATAAACGCCCGCTTGGACATAGAGCTCAACAAGCGCGGACAAGTCGAAATATCCGAATTCGAAAATCCCAAAGAGAGTGCCGACCGCGCGCTTTTTCCCGAATTCGAAAGGAGGTTTTGCTGGGCAAGTAACGATAATGATATGGTCACAGTGACCCCGGCAAACACATAAGATGTGTTGATAAAAAAGAGGAAAAGATTATTATGTTTATCGTGCAAGAAAGTCGAGAAGTAGTAGAAAGGAAACTGCTGTTCCGCTTCGATTCAATGACCTTTTTTGGGGAGAGAAAAATCGTTCGCGCGTGGATGCAATAGATCTTGGCCGTTTTTTCTTTCAAGCGGGAAATATTGAAAACATTTAACCGACTTCATATCCTAAAAGTCACAACATACGAATGGGATCAGTATTTACGGCTTGTAGTTGCTCATCTGAAGATGAACTTCGAAGCGAGTTGGAATTACATTCAAATTTTAACCGTCCGATTTGGTAACGAAGTTTGGAGTCTTCTCATAGATTTGATTGCTATGAATTCATTGCCATTAGTATATGTCGGCAAAATACTTTAATTTAACAACACTTGACAAATTTGTTTGGATAATTCAATGCCGCTGACTTCCCATCTTTAGAATATTTGACCAATCAATGGTAAATTTTTTGAAAGCCTTAACATAACATACCAAAAGTGTTGAAGCCCAAAACCCCCAGCTAATAGCACAAAAAACAAAAACAATGGAGTGTGTTTCTGTGATGTTGAGTAATATAAATAATGCACATTTTGTTTTGATTGCAAATAAATGCAAGCACTTGGGTAGGTTGTACCATCTGTCCCAGTCCAAGGCATAGAAATGGTCCTTGAGCTATCCATTTGCGTGGAATGTTTTTGTTACTTTTATTGTTACTTTCAATATTCACGCCAGTATATGGTGTCGTCTATTAGGCTACAAAAACCTCGAACACCTCCCCTTCATCCCGGTTTTACAGCAGATTTCAGAATGTAATGCAACTATTGTCATAACAATCCAGATATCATGTGAGAAACTGGTGGTTAAAACATTTTGTCAAAAAGTAACTAGAATTCCGGTATAAAGTTCAAAGTAATTAATCATCAATATTCGTTTCAGCACACTTAAAGTAGGCCCTAATTTTACCTAATTTCCAATTTCGAAACACTTTTCGTTGGCGATTTCCTGTAGAGCTTTCAGCTCCATTAACGAATTCCTGAATTATTTTCCGGATTATTTCATGAATCGAGTGAAAATGGGCTGAGTAATTCTTTTGTCGGAATATTCTCCGAAAAATAGGCCCAATTTTTACCTTGCAAACGATGTAGCGATGATTTGAAGGACGCTAGCCGTGGCTATACATAAATTAAAAAGACCACTTTCACCAGCGATTCTTCAGCGATTTCTAAACGAAATTGGAAGAAAATGCCTGATTAGGACTAACTCTCTGATCTGCTAGAACATGTGAATTGAAAATAGCAATGTTTATTAGATAAAACGCCAGTCAATTTTCCCTTTTGACGCATTTTCTCATAAGAGGAAAGCACACTAGCAGTTGATCCTGTTTATTTCAAATCGATATTGTTTACGACCTTACAGGATGGTTTTGACAAATTTGTCAAAATTGTTATCTTTCTGTTTTCGCTTCGCTGCATCAACTATGAATCAATTTTTGAATGTTATATGCAAATTATGTAGTATAGATCTTTTGTATCTTTCCACCTAAGTGCCAATAAACTATGAGATGGTAACATATAACCAGTGCTTTTTTTTAGTTCGAGGGAAGCTGGCTCTTTTGGAATGTGATTTTTGTCCTTTCACACATCGCCAACACCATTTATATCTTTTTCTAGTAATTTTAAGTACCATTGTCCATACCGATTGTCCATGTATTGTTTTCAGCCATTTTTCAAAATTTGTTGCGCCATTTCAAGGACAACACTCTCAGACAGACTCTCAGACCTCGTATTTTATCTTCGCCAACATCGATTTCAAAACGAATACAATAACATCCTCTAAAAGAATTTTAGAATACAGAAATAATTGTTTATATATATATTATATTATACGAGGGGTATTCAAATTTAACGAGCCTTTTGCTTTCGAGAGCTTAAAAAACGTTCTGGAGGTATGCGAAGCGTTGGGAAGGGTTGGTGGGCGGGGTCTCTTCCAGATGACTCGGAGCCAAACCGACGGCCCGACTGGTTTCATAAGTTGTCTTCGAATTTATTGAAAGAGAAGTTCACCTTTCGATTTCGCAACGCATCGTAATAAAGTTTACTACGAAAGGAGGTGCCAACCCAGCTGAAATCCGGCATCAATTGTGTACACGGGTTGAGGAGAATGCACTTTCATAGGAACGAATGAAAGCCTGGTGTGCTAAATTCAAAGAAGGGCATGAAAAGAAGGATGGAGGACGCCCACCTCCTGCGTTACGCCTGAAAACGTTGCAGCTCTTCGCCAACTTATTGAAAGAAAGCGTTGCGCTATGCTGGAGAAATCAATAAGGAACCGAGAATCAGCGTTGAACGCGTACACACCGTCGTCTGAGACTACGTTAAATTTCCAAAAACTTCAGCGAGATGGATTCGTCTCGTCTGCTTACCCAAGAACCCAAAAATGCGAAAGTTGAAGTTTGACAGGGGCTTCTTGCTCAGGAAACACACAAAATAATAACGAAAGTTATAATGGGTTGCTATGGCACTTTTCTCCAAAGTACCTTCACAGCGGAATGAAAATGTTGAGCTCGCTAATTTCCTAGCAGTTTCAATATTTATTGATGGTTTTTATAGTAGTTTAAAAATGATGGAAGTAATGGGTGTGGCTGTCAGCCCTATTGCGGAAGAATATGCAGTTCAAAGAGATGACAGCCGAATCAAGCAGGTGAAGATACGTCACGCAGTGTCCTCAAAAAAGGGACGAAGAGCCCGGAGACAAGCATTAGCCTCTCAGCAGGCATTTTTCGATAAAGAAGAAGTTGTATTGTATGGACCAGGCATAGCTGATTAGCAGTTTTTATGGTGAATATAATTAGATCTAGCAAACATCGATAGTTGGAACTTTAAACGCGTTTGCTCGAAACGACATTTTTCAAAATTGCTGACATCATAACTCAACGAGAAATTGACCGATCGACTTCGAATTGAAACTGAGTATTCTTGAATATATTCACAATGACCTACGATCTTTATGATTCGTTGAAAATTGTCAATTTGGCATTAAAAAACGACAATTTTTCCATCCAAAAAAACGACACTTTTTTTCAAAACTACAACATTTTGTTCATTTTTGATATTTTTCAAAAATCGTAGGTCATTGTAAAGGAAAAACTTTCAACTTTAATAATTTTTAATAATTTTTTTTTGTATCAACTCGTTCGGCCGGAATCATGTCAGCAGATGGGGAACTTATTTTGACACCTTCGAAGACAGCACATAACTCCGTTATTTTTTCAATACATTTGTAAAAAAAAAATCTCAAAATATAGCTGAAAATATACCTTATTTTGTCCAAAAAAAACTTCAAAACATTCTGTTGAGTATTTTTTTTTTTTGAATTCCCGAAAATCGCCTAATTTTTTATGGGTTACACTGGTATAGCCCCTGAAGGAGGTGCACTATGGGGAAAAAAATTTCTATAAAGTGAAATTTGTTTTTAAATGTAAAATAATGTTATTTTCGAAAAGGCTCTTTTATGTTAGAATGTCTTTCGTATGAAGATTTCTATCCCAAATTGTGCTGAACAAAGTACATTCGTCCTTTAAACTTCATGACAGATTTATGTAGCGACATTGCGCTCTTTAAGTATAAAAATTGTCAAATTTATTATTCAGATAATCAGATAAATTTCTGATCATCCTAACTCTATTATTGTTAACTAACTTTTCGTCGTCTTCAGAGTAAAGGACTGTTGAGGTATCAAAATACCCAACCTTGTGGCATGGTAGCTGCAACAATTAGAGTATTTCCAATCAATCTTTTTAACCAAAATGAACTCAATTTTATTTATTTGATTTGAGGCATAATAATGCATAATGCAAGATATCCTTTCCCTCAATCCACAGTTGCTGGAATTCCATTTGAATTAATTGATTGACACAATTGATTGTTCAGTACGATCATGGTCGAGCATTGACTGTGATGTTACAAACCACTGATTCCAGCTAGTACTTAAAACTTTTTTTTACATCACCAAGAAGGATATTCTTCCTCGTATCAAAACTATCGCTCTTGCAAATGTTCGAATTTCCATTTCAATCGAATATTTACAATAAGAATCTCTCTGATGTCTGGTTTTTCTTCTAAGAAAAAAAGTACTGGTCCTCTAAAACCAACCATCCCTTTTAAGGTTCAATCGAAGCTACTGAAAAATCAATAAATTTACATATACAGGCTGCAGTGAATCTGCGTTGAAAGATTCGAGGACAAGTCTGCAATAAGTAATCATGGATGCCTAGAAAGAACGAATTCCAGCACATTCATATTTAGAATCATCCCTCAAAAAAATCCAATCAACCAGCGCATCCTCGAATTCCTCACCTTGATCCACTGGAAAATATAATGTTAGCACAATGGAGAATTGCATATCCTTATTGAATGCGGCCGTCAATATCTCACAGAAATCACAGAACTAACATCCTCCAACCCCCAATCCAATCCTGTGTTGAATAATGCAATAGCTATCCTTTCATCATCCTCGCCGCCAACATTTTCCCCTGACAAGTTTTTCACGTTTTCTTCTTATTTCCCATTGTTGGTCTGCATCGTGGCCTTTTTTCGTTCCTTTCAAATCTTATGTATGCCTTTTTAGTTGCCAGTCTGAAATTACTTTTATCGTTCCCAGCCAACATTGAGCTCAACGCTAGCCACAAAGTCAAAGCCACCCCTCAGCGTATCTTATGCCTTTTCTGATTGCCTTGCAACCAACGAAGTAAGACGACAGCGTTGGTTGATGCCATGATGGGATCTTGCGGTCGTTCGGTTGTGTATGGATGGAAATAGGATGCGCGCGCACATAGCGTTGAAGATTCGACAAAAGGGAGGTAATGGCTGAGTACGAACGGGGGAGGCAAAAAAGAGGAGACACGGGGATCAGACAGTTTCACATCTTGTGAGGATGACTTTTCCTTATCCCGAACCGGTTACGCTGATTTTTCTTGATTTTTTTCTCGGTTTCGTGGAACGATGAATTTTGCCTTTCCGTTGACTTTGTACGCTCTTTGTTTGTACGACTGAGACGCTATTCCTGGGTGGGTGATCCTTTTGAAGCATGCATGGGAACGAAACTAAGAGTGCTCGCAATAGAATCTCGGGCGTAGGATATTAAGGGTGCGTTCTTCATAGGAGCACGCAAACGAGTATCGGATATATCAATAGCAAACATATCCTTGAATGATCTTGGAAGTTGCAGGACTATTAATTAGTGTAACTATCGCGAAAAAAGATACTTATAACATACGGAATAAGAGGATTTGATTGCAGCGTACCAAATTTTCAGTAACATGAGCAGTTGCATTCAGATTGCACTGTGGTCAGCCCGATCCTTGATGTTTATTTGAATAATACTGTCCGAGAAGAAAATCAATCAAAACGATTTGCGATCGTGTGTATCCCTTTATCGATACCAAAAAAGCATCGAAACAACCATAAGGACAATTCGATGATAAGGCAAGAAACTCGTCCCATAAAATCCAAGAATAAAGTGCATCGTCAACATTGCAGCTGAAGTGGTATGAGTGCATAATGATGGCATTGGGGTGTACTTCGAAGGTTTTTCAAGTTCATTCCCCCCTGGACGCTAACGATAGCAGTGTGAAGTCAAGGACTAGGATTCAACTTATTGCTGCGTTCCTCACTGCGCACTCTTCGCGCCAATGCAAGGAGATGCATCCCAAGAAAATCGTCTCGCATAATCGTGGACGGGATGCGTCCCAGTTGCACGGCAATACATTGCGCCTTGCATCAACCTCACGGTGTGCACGTGCACGGGGAATCCCGTGCATTGACATGGATGCAGTTGATGCATATATGATGTGTGGCGTGCATTTCTTCTCGTGTCGATCAGTATGATATGTACCTGGGCGTTCGACATCCTCAGTTTCCTCATTTGTAAAGATCGTTCGGACAACAACACCAACTGCAAGGCTATCTGATCCCCGATCTGGCTTATGCGTGGCGTGAACCCAGCACAACGCGTTCAATATGTTTTTATTCTCCCGGAATTTTCAACGTTGACTTACGTTTCTGAAAGATAATAGAATTGGATGTGCCCAATTGTTTGGATTGTTAACATGAGGGAGGAAATTCAAATATATCTGTGAGTTCCTTGCAGGTGAGTGTATCCGGATACTGGAAATTTTATTTGGTTATAGTAACTGGAGTAGTTATTTATTGATATGAAATAGATTCTAGCTTTGTTAAACAGAATTCTTCATAAAATGTTCTTCATTTCTGTTTGATTACAGTCAACATCAATCCGCGACTAAATTTTACTTAAGCTCCGAAAAAAAAGAGTTTTGATTATATAAAGGTTAGCGTTGAATTTGCATAGCCCTGTGAAAAAGGATAAAGATATCCTTATCAGAGACCCTTTTTTAAAGCCGCCGTAATAAACACCATCTAATTAATATCAATTTCCAAAGAAAAATTCAGGCCATACAACTAAAATATTTGAGAAAAAAAGGAATAATTCAAAGTGCTGTATTTTAAGTATTTTTTTCAAACTTGCAGCAAATCATAAATAAAATCGTCATGCAATCTTATTCAGTAGAAAGATAAATAAAATAAAATAAAAATTTTCGGAGGCTGCTCATGACATTTATAAATTTTCGGTTATTTTTAAATATGTTTGTAATGAATGGCAGAAATTAAAATTCCAGATTTCCTTTAAATTCCCTTAAAATTTCAGATAAATTGATCTATTACTTTTTGAACAAATCCCGGAAATGATCCCGGAAATGCAGAAAACTGTATTTAAATTTGCAATACGAGGAAACCAATAGCTCCTATTCCATACTTTTAAAAATCGAATCCAAACCAAATACTACACTCGTAATTCGAGGTGTATATGACTAAAATTCAGGCTCATGAAAGAATTGGTTACCTTGCACCTGATGTTGTTTGCGGATTCTTTGCGCTATTTTTCCCTCAGAGACAGAATAAGTCTGCTCCTACTTTATCAGGGTTGACATTGGTAGTATGATGAATACAAATATAAAATTTGGAAGCATTTTCTCCTCTTGGAACAAAACCTTTGTTGTGCTCGGAGACTTTGATAATGATCCTTGTCCATTTTTATAAAATTGTTATCTTTATTAATCTAATGAATGCATTGTACTCTCCTATGAACCTGGCTGAAATCTAATCTCCTATTTTGTCAAACCATCGAACAGTAAAATTTGTGGTAATTAAGTTCATTCTCTACCTCTTCAGATCCTTGCTAATGCTTTTATACGACAGAATCCTTCGCCAAATTGTAGTCCTCAGCCTATATTTCCTAAGTGGGTCAGCTGCATGTTTATCCTAACAAAGAGGAAGAGCAGAAGGATTTGCTTTCCTTTGTTCTTCGAACGAATTATTTAAACATTCAAAAACATTTCAAGAAACCACATTCCTGTCGAACACAACACGGAGTTAATCGCAAAATCCGAAGGACTTCTTATATTTTCAGAACGTAAATGTCAGTATGACATTAAGAACTATACTGTGTGTATTTTCCCGTGTTTAGCACTTCTTAATTAGTTTTTATTTTTTGATTATTCCAAAATGCTTTGTTTTTAATTTAATTAAGACAGAAGGGAGCAACTTACTCCATGAAATATGTA
Source organism: Stratiomys singularior (assembly GCA_954870665.1). NCBI lineage: Eukaryota > Metazoa > Arthropoda > Insecta > Diptera > Stratiomyidae > Stratiomys > Stratiomys singularior. The sequence goes on along the minus strand of OX940878.1, from coordinate 156,016,753 downwards.
TATATCTGTAAAAATTAAAAATATAGCATTTTGGAATGGAAATAAAACAATTAAATCTAAGTCAAGAACTAGTTCAAATGGCGTTAGCCGTCGCGTGCCTTAGACTCACTGAAGTGAAACAGTTCAATGGCTTTCATTGATCTTCACTAATAGCAGTAGTTTGTCCACAGATATTCCTAAATCATAAAAGGACTTGCTTCCTCACTCAATAAAGCGTAAAGTCATTATCGATCCCGAAAAACGGGACTGTGTGTAGCGAATTTAATGGTGAAATTAAAAGAATAAATTCAGTGCTTTCCCGATAATCCAGATAAATTTTTGCACGGAGTGATCCGGACTAAGGCAAAATATGGATAATAGCAATCATATATTGAAAAAATGTTTTCAAACAAAAAACTATGATCCACTCTCACTTTTGTTAATAAAGGACAATGTAAAGATACAACTTTCAGGAGATATTTAAACAAATAAATATACGTTGAAAATTTAAGGGGATTAATCAGTCAGTAATGTTTACTTTGAATTAGTCAAAAAAAGACTTGCAGCATTTTCCTTTGATTTGTGGTGCGACAATACATCAAAAGATGGAAAATTCTTCTGGATGGAATATTTTAAAGAAGAGCAAGTGTTTCTTTCTCATCACTAGTTTCAGTTCTAGTCATCACATCTTCATTCTGCCTTTTCTTCTTCGCTTGTCATGTCTTGAGCTTCATAAGATGTTCTTCTCTACTACACAATCAAGGATATGATTTTCAGTGACAGATCTACTAGTTAAAAATCGAAAAATAATTTTAGCATTGCAATCCAGGATTCCTGAAGACATTAAGAGGTTGGTCTCTATTCGATGATGTTGATATAAATCAAGGGCTTTCAGAATTGATTATAGCCTCTTGAGTATAATTCAGGAGGTCTACAAAGAATCCATAATGGTACAGTCATGATTTGCCTGTGGTACACAGCACACAAAGATGGTCGCAAAAGCGTGAAGGGCAATGAACACTAAGGAATACCTTCAAGAAGTAAAATCGACAGAAGCCTGCTCCAAGTGCGTCAATTTTTAAAAGGTGACCAACGTCTCAACATCAAAATGTATCCCAGGTGATTGGGCTTGAAACACCAAACAGTATTTTAGCTAGTGCATGGATTTAATGATAAGAAAAGGGTGGGAAGAGTGGCGTATGGCTGTTTCCCGGGAAATACTGGAATTATAGCATCAGCTATCGGGCAAAGGGTTCACTGGTGAGCCCGAGCCTTCGGAGTCGAGGAGTCAAAGCTCAGAGTAGTCCACATTGCCACGCCGAAGAGAGTCCACATAAACTTGACAAGTGTGAAGAGCAAGCTCTGTGCTTTTTGGCACAAACTAGTTCTGCCAGACAAACTGTCAATTTTCAGACTAGACAACTGTCAAACAGTGCAACGCTGCAGAAATAATTTGTGCAAAATAAAAGCTGGATATTTTTGTAATGTTTCTGACAATTATGTAGTTAAAACTAATAAAAGATTCGATTAAAAACGTACTTGTGTGCACTAATTCAGAGCTAGTGACACATAAAAGTCATTGGTACCAAAATTCCTTTGCACCGCACATTGGACAAGGCCGTCAAGATGATCAATAGGTGACAAAATCTAACTTTCATTTTTATCGCCAAGACATTCCAGAGAGTCACAAAGTTAAACGAATAATAATATTTTATCATATTTTATTTTAATCATCTGAGAGGAACGGAGAAGGACCGTAACCTTGTGGCCGGAAATATGGGAAAACGAAACGCGAGGCAGGTGGACCGCACGGCTGATTAGTGACTTGGGGCCGTTGTTCTACAGAATGCATGGTGAGACTGATTATTACCTGACGTAACTACTCAGTGGTCACGGGTATTTTCAGTCTTACCTGTATAAGATGGGAAAGTCACCATCCCCAACTGGCGTTTTTTACCCGGGGATGACGGACGACGCCTTCCACACGTTCTTTTCGTGTACCAGATGGACAAGACTCCGTTCGCATCTCTCAGAGAAAATAGGCGTGCTCTCCCCAGAAAATGTAACGGGAAAAATGATGCAATCAAAAGACAATTGGAACTGTGTGTCGCATTACGTACGGACAGTTCTTCTCATAAAGAAGGGCATGATGGATCGCTTGGTCAGGGATCTATGTAACAGCAATTAACAGCAATCCATCCAGATAGTAAGAGGCACCGCTAGGCGATGATTCATGAGGCCTAATCCGAAGTAATGTGGCAAACAGTTCCAGGCTAGGTTCTCGGCGCTCGGCGTGACATGGGTGTTTAGTTGGGAGTCCGACACTCAGGGGGTAAACAGCCTTCACCTCCCCAACAAAAAAAAAAAAATACTACTGAATGGATGTTTGAATATAGTTTAAAATTCATTTTTGCATCCTCACTTGGACTTCTCCCCAATACCTTAGACAAAATTGGCGACGTACAAATGGAGCGACTACATCAAGATTTACTAAGGATCGAGAAAAGCTGCAAAAATTTTTGGGATGAGGGTATCCTTAGCGATAATTGTCGCCCTCTTATACGAGAAATGGACAAATTAGAAACAAACGTGAAAATTATATACGTGAAAATTAGAAACAAAGCAATCCTACTTTTGGTATTTTTCAAAATAAATAAATGAATCTTATTGTATAGTCGATAAACGATATGAAAGAGGACCACGGTTTCGCGAAAAATTCCCGTAAGTAACCTCTAAAAGTGTTTGCAACTACGTGGCTAGAAAACCGTGTAAGCTTGTGTGATTAATTATTATGACCCACCAAAAGTTGAGTAGATAATGGATTTCGAATAGTAAAAAAGGCTTAGATAATTCCCAAGGATGCAAGACATTAACTTATTAGAATGAATCGCTTCTGAATACTTCTGAGTGTTCTGAATTTGGAAGGAGATCAAACTTTTTCGGTGCATTCCGCCGGAGGAATCATCAAATTAACCAATGCGTCTTATGATACGGCAATGATATATCCTCGCTGATCATTTTACAAGTTTTGTTCTACCTGTTGCTACCACATTGCCCTTTGTATCCACCAAATAAATATAATAAATGCTATACTGGATCCATTGAGCATCCCACGATCTATGGAAAATATCAGATAGTCAGTCACACCCAGACTCAACATGGTTTAAATTCAATTCATACACAATATGGAGTGCAGCCTTATAATATGATGCCTTGTATGCTCTCAACTTATGCCAGTATACCGCACATATAGGATTGTGTATATGTTTCCTACATATGCAATGTGTGATTGCGAAATCAAACTTCACGTCGCCTGTATGGTCGGAGAAGCTTGTTGTCGACTAACCTTTTCCTGTTTGGCTACGTCATAGAGCAGAATAGTTTATGGCCGACGGATAGAATGGATGGCTGGATGTTAGAATCGCGATGTGATCATCACATGACACGGACTTATCTATGATGCTAATTTCATAAGTGGATCCCCCCAGGAAACGTTCTAGAGTGGCTTGCGTGGGGATGCAGCTGTGTTGTATGCTATTGTTGGGGCTTTCATTTACATATTATGAACAACTTCGATGTGCTAATATAGCGAAAAGGAGTACGGCGGAATCACTGAGCTTATTTTGCTAAAAAAGAAATCACCTTTTAGGGGATATTTATTTAAATAAATTTCTGCACACAAACACACTTGAAATCTTGAAAGCTTTGTTATGTAAGGCTTCATTTTGGAATGACTCCACATTATTGGTCGGGATGTTTGCAACGTTCTTTCCCAGACAGGAAATGCCGATATGTTATATCTGGATGCAAGTATGCATTTTTTTTCTTCATTTCTGCTTCCATGATAACTTGCTGGTGCTGACTGTAAAATGCATTTAATTTCCGGAACGGATTTCCTTCTTTTGTGAAATCCTTGTCGTCTTTACCAACAGGTAGGTTCATACATTCGAAACATAATAACGTAGTTAACTAATTATCTTTTGGCCTTAACAAATTGTTAGTGCAAAGTGTTATTAAAAAAACCAACGACAAGTGTAAAATTTATAAGTCTCTTTTTTAAAGCTTATCGCGTTTCAAATCTAATTTTTCACTAGAAAATTCAGTCGAAGTTCTGATATTGCGTAGAGTTTAAATGCTCAAAATTTGCTCATCGAACTCAAAATCGAAATGCTCAAAATCGAACTATTTAACGGTCATTTGTTTGAATTTCGTCGTAATCCGAGAGGCTTCTAACATTTCTACTCAATTTTCATTCTGTAGTACTTTTCAGAATATGGAAAGGAAACAATAGCCTGCCACTATCATACTCGTACTAAGAGATATCGAATTATTGAAGGTACTGGTGCCTTCCGAAAAACTGAACAACTCAAAATTGTTGGGAACACGCCAAAACAATTTTCGAAAAATTAGAAGAGAATTTGTTTCGTTATTATTTTTATTATTTAATTAATTTTATTTTCATTATAACAAGAGCAAAACATTCTTTAGACATACATTATAGAATTTCAAGTGAATGAAAAAGGATATTGCGCGATATCTGTCTCCCGCACTGGAAGCTAATTTTTGTTGTACGACTGACATAATATAGATTAATCGTCGTTAGATTCTTGATATAGCGTTTTTTCCCTGCTCCTTTTTCCCAGGAGTATTTATGAAGTCTCAAAAAGTATTTTACAACTTCAGGTCAGGTAATCGAACCTAATCCCTTGCTGAAATCATGACATATTCGTGTTTCTTTATGCTTTTTTGCAAGTCAATCTCGTACAATATCTTGCTGAATGCGGTTCTCCTCCCAAGTTATTATTTTTTTCGCAACGTTTATAGAAAGTTGAACATTACATTCGTCCTTGGTGTACTGATACCTTCTTTATTTTGTAATACACCCATTTTTGGGATAAAATGTCTGTCGGTCTAAGATAGTTTTTCGTTACTTGGGCCGGGACCGCCGGACTTTTCTTTTTTGTTTCGGCTGTATCTAGCCATCTTCAGCACGTTCTGAGCTGTTTGCGGCGATATGTATCTTACTATAGATGCAACTTTTAGGTTTGAGCATAAGTCATCACGATGGAATTCATCAGTAATTAACCCCACTTTAAGAAGAGCCAAGTTCCATTTCAGAAAATCCTTAGGAGCTCCTCAAAAAAAAACAAAAAAAAACTACAAAATGTATGTCAAAATAAAGGGAGATTTTGCTCATTAAGATTAAAAATAAAGATCCGAGGTTCAAATTTTAGCTATTTTCGGTCACAACCGTTTTTGAAAATAATTCTATCTTCTTTAATTACATGGAATCTGTTAGGAGATTTTCCAATAAATTCCTCAAACGGCTAGAAAGATGAATACGCTCAGCGATCTCCTGTTTTCTTATCTATAATATTAAACCAAAAGATCGCATGGATGGAAGCTATAATTAAGTTCTGGTAGGTAGTAGAAAGAAAGGTTTCGGTTCCTTTATTTTATATAAGCAATATGAGCAGCATACCTTTATTAGACAATGTTATTATTCGCTATTGAGTGACACTGTAGTCCGCTTTTTTATAGGAGTAGAGACCCGAGTCGAAATATTGAACCTCTTTTCATGGTTTTTACTCCTATTTGAACCTAACATGATACTTTTTAATACTACAGCTGCTTATTTGAATCTTTAACTCCTTCTCAGTAAAATTATGCTCCTATTTACTTATCACCAAAGCCTTTATCCCCTGAATTGGACCTATTACTCCTCCTAGGTTAAATAATAATTTTTATATTCAATATATATTTAATGTTGCATAAAGAACTTTAATTTCTCTTAATAACTAATAAGAAATGTATATAGTTACTTAACTGTAACTAGTGGATAAATATTTTAAAAACAGTCATTTTTTGTTTATTCCAGCTCTTTTTTATTAATAGGTAATGAAACGTACATTTGACAGTCAAAATTTATCACGAGCTGTCATGAAATCTTATATGACTCTATGGACTATACGTCATTATAATTAAAATAAAAAATAAATATATAAGATTTGTTAGAACAAAGAAAAAAAATTACAAATAATATTAATCATTATTATTCGTATTATCATTGGGTTAATGTGAGTCAATAAATAACCTTTCAATTTTCATCAATATGCATGTATACTTTTTACATATAAATTAGTTACTGCCATTACGTTATAATGAATTTTTATTTGTTTGTAATTATAGTTATCACATTAATTCATATAGTGGTACACTTATAATTGCAAACGAGTAAAAATCCATTTTTTTAGTGATGTTGACTAATTTATTTTTGAAAAGTATAATAATAATTATTATAATAATAATATTAGTAACTAAATAGGATGTAAATCCTCAACGGAGATTGAAATTGAGGTCCTATTTTGCGCCTAAAGATGGAAAAAAGGGAAATTTGTGCCACTTTTAGACGTTAAATAGGACCTCATTTTACATAGGATTCAGACCCATTTTGATACTTTTAACTGCTCAACTATTGGGGAGAAAAAGGTCCAAATAAGGTTCAATATTTCGACTCGGGGATGTTTAGCAGTATAAGGCTTTTTACACTTTCAGTGTAAGAGTATTAGGCCAAATCTGCTTAAGTACGGAACACCTCTGCTGCCAATTAGAGAGCCTACCTTGAAATCGTTTCACACATTTTTTCGAGCCTCTCGATTCTAAACCTTATGGTGCCTTCGGGTTACTTGGATCTTTTCTCGACTCTAAGCCTTATGACGAATTCGGGTCACAGATATTTATTCTGCAGCGAAAAGAAAAAATGGTAGAAGATTGCTAGAGAAAAGACCCATTCACCCTTAAAGTCTTGTGTATGGCTTTTTTATTGTAAGGATCGCCTGAGTATAATGTACGATCTGGTTCCTTTTATCAGTTGATTCTCTTAGCTCATATCTCTCTACATTTAACGGCAAGACAACCTTGCAGTCAGTCCCGTCTTCTGCATTAAAAGTAAGTATGACATCCATGTGATCCACCTCTTGAATACAGAATATACAATATGAAGACCGTGACTCACTTATCTTATACAAGTCAGACTATGAACAATCGTGTCCGATAAATTAGTGGGTCAAGGGGCCAGGACTTAATGTGATCATGCAATCGACTGAACCACGGGCATAACCCGCTTATGCGTCATGGTCTGTCTTTCTTTTACTTCACACTCACAAGATTATTACCACAAGTTAGGAGTTTGACATCTATCTGAGCGATTGGCACCAGACCATTGATTCCCAGTCCAGAGACTGTTCGATATGCTGAAGCAATCTATAGCCTTCCTTTCTCCCGGTAACAGTTTCCAAAGTGGCTCCTTGTTGTAAGCTTAACTCTATATCCTTGTTCCATAAAGAATCGTAGATTGTATACCACATATCAAAATGTCGCCATTTTGTAGAATTTGATGCTCCAACATTGATATTTGATCGACCAACAGCCAAGAACCCTATGCGGTTTTATCAGCGGTTGCTTTGGTTTCCCTCGGAAAACTAGGGTTACAGTCCGTCACCAAGCCCAGGTACTTCACTGAGAGTTTTGATTTTACTAATATATACCTGATTCTAACCGATCTTACTCTAGAGATCCTCTTTTTTGTCAGGGTAACCGCTTAAGTTTTCTTGAGTGCTAGATCCTAGAAGCTAGGTCATCCAGCAGGTGAATAGGGATCCACCATATTAGCTGCTATATGCCGAGGAAGACTAGAAGACCGCAACATCAACAGTACAGTTGATCAGCCTGTATGATTCTCGGTAACCCGTCGACATCAATGGCTAGGGATACTCTTAATGTGAATAGGCTCCTAAATCGATCTTATTTCGTTTCGTAGATCAGACCGTGATCATTCATAAAGTTATGGCGTAGCCGTATCAGAAATTCAAGTAATTGAAATGCGTCCTCTGGAGGTTCCAGTATATTCGTCAATTTAGCGAGGATTTATGGCGTCCAGTGTCACAAGAGCTCCCCAATAGTTGGAAAAACTGAATATCCGCGTCTGTTAGACTGAAGACACCGTCTTCAGAACTCCATCAAAAATGGTATGGAATGCTTTTAAACCGCACTGCGATGCAGAACGATGTACAACGGCATAGTTACCGTCATTGAGTTTTTCTTCTATGAGTTTTGCGAGCACTTTCCCAGTTGTATTTAGCACGCAAAGTATGCGATATGCTGACGAAGACTCGGAATTTCCTGTCTACTTGCTAATTGATACGATCTTGATTGCATCCCTTGAAGAAGAGTCCTCCGAGCAAGCAGAGGATAAAGTTATTCAGCAATACAGCAATTCAGCAGTATACCTGCAATACCGTCTGATCCTGGAGCTTCTTTTGGCTCAGTAGGGAAAACTGCTTGATCCAACTAAATTCTCGTGAAGAATGAAGATCTGACTGATCTTTTCCCATGTGTAGCTTCAAATCGAACGAGTTTGGTGGGGAAGAGAGGCTGCACTATTTCGGCTATTTTGTTCCATCCGCTTAAATAAGGTATCCGTACAGCTGACCGCTTCCGAATAGCTATCTAATAGCCCAGACTTTACAGGTCTTTGTAGTATTAAGTCTCCATCAGGGCTCTGCAAGCATCGAACTTTACTTCTGTTGATAAGTTGACGAGGATATTTCCTGCCTGACCGATACACTGCCATTTTGTGAGGTCAGGTTTCCACCATATTTTATGACACTTTCTTCGTTATTTAACGATTTCAGTTGAAAATCAGCACACCGCAGGCTTCCCGTGACTAAGTCACAGACGGGGCATAATTGACTTCGAAACTATTGTAATAAAAGTGATGCTTACATGAAGACATGATAGTCCTTATGGTAAGCCCGACATGTCTCCAGAGCCCAGTCTTCTAGTCCCTTGTGAGGATTCAATCTGTTGTGTGTATCTTGTGAGCCTTTCAACAAACTTCCACTCCATGTTAATATTTCTAGTGTTCTGTAGGATGAAGGAGCACTAAATTTTTAAGCATGTGGATACATTGTCGCGGACCTAGAATGGTTTGTTAAAGTGACCTCTTTCTGAAAACATGTACAAATCAGTCACATATCTTTTCATATACTTGTCGAGGTTCAGGCTGATATTCAGTCACTATCTTTTCCCTTTCTATCCCGATCTGAGTTCACTATTTGAGACATTTAATTTTCTTTCATAGCAGGACACAGGCTTGATTGAGTGCGGAAAAGAAAGAAATGATTGTTTGGATGAAAGAAATGATTATTGAACAGAAACTACTGATTGATAAACGATCTTTTTAGGTAATCTTTCAATCAGGTCGAATAAGACGTATTTGACAGGATACCTTCAACTGCAGGACAGGCGATAAGCATTTTATCAACGGGTAATATTTATAATGGGTAATTTGGTAATGTTTCAGCAATATTAAAAGACGAAACATTTATCCCGTCAATAAATTTTCTTGGATCGAGCTGACCAATTATCCTTTGACCATCCTTTATGACGAAATGGTAATATCTATATTTTGATTTATATTTTTATTTTTTGAACAAATTTGGATTTATTTGAATTTATTTTTGATTTATTTATTATACCAAACAGCACTTTATTTTTGTTTGGTTTTCGTCATGGTTAACAGCGTTTCATCGTCTTATTTCAAACCGAGTTTCCGAGCAACCGAAAAGGTTTCTTTTCGATGCATATTTATTTAAAAGTCGTTAAAGTGATATCCTTCAACACAATGTTTCAATATCAAATGACTCCTGCATATCTGTAATAGGGAAACACTTTATGTGCTACATTTTTATTAATTTAATAATAGTTTTATTGTGATTTTGAGGTAAAGGGCAATTACGCTCCTGCGAGTTGGACTTCTAATGCCAATGGCACACAGCAACTGGACTATCAACTTAACGCCTCCCTTGTCACACCTAGGACTTAGCCTTCACCTGTTTGCCACTATACTAGGATCTAGGTCTAGTCTTGCCTAAGATCGCTCTTTCAGCAGAGATGGACAGAAACGAGAGGAATTGCTGAAAAAGTGAAACCCTTGCCTCTGCGTAACAAGCGATTGAAGATGCTCTTCTTTCTGCTACAGGCATTTTTTCTACCAGGGTATCTCGGGGTAACTTGTCTATTCTCCTCACGAAATGTAAACATCACCTTGCCCACCGTTCGTATGTGAAGTTGTGAGACGCATCATCCGCGATCTACGACTCTAATAGGGAGTCAGGCGACCGTGTCTTTCGCATTAAATAGTATTCATTTGATTTAATTTTAATAGATATATTCAATCAATATATATAGATACATAATAATTAAAAAACAGGGTTTGAAATCACATGCAAAACTTTTCAAGAAAGTTATGACTTTCCCATCTGGTATAGCTGCAGATACACAAATCTTAATTCGAAGACCAAGAAGAGTTCTTGAATATATAACACGTAGAAATGCCCATTAATTGGTGGATAATGAACCACGATCGATAAGATACAGCAAAATGACAAAATATAAAAAGGTCAACTTTCCCCTTAACATAAAAAAGTAACGCGTTTTCCACTTTTCCCAGGAAATCCTACTTTCACATCAAAATCAAATCCGCAACGATCTATGGACAAAGAACTTAAGCATTGCCGCAATGAAATCAGGAGCAACAATAGTAACCACATCAAATTTCATGGATGGAAGACCTGTGAACTCTATTCCTAGAGATTTTCCACACTCAACTCCCCCGAAACGAACGAAAAAAAAAAACAAATAGTAGGAAAAAACAGAATCTAAACAACAAATTTTCTATTCACGCTTCGCCAACAACCCACACCCAGTTCAGCTTGGAGTACGCGCAATTCAAATGAAGTATCCGTCATGTTGCGATATCGTTCATGGAACTGCTAACAATTCTCTGCGAGGATCACTTGGACCGTGGAGAAATGTTTTCGGGAAACGTTTTTCACCCACTGCTGCGGGTACCAGCAGATTTTCCATGTTGAGAATTTCAACTCGCATGTAATATTATTATGTAGATTTGTTTGCCATGTAGGTTGACGGGATAGGGTGGCACCCTCCTACAGGATGTCCTTTATTCGACAAAAGATAAAAATAATACGATCAAGAGAAGACGAATCCCAGACAACGATTATTCATGGGTAGTTGCGTTTGCATTTTCCATTTGGATGCACCCCTCATGCTTATCATGCAAGGGGATGTTCAAATTAACTAACGCTTGGCAATTTATTTTAAGATCTAAATAGGAAGGAGTGCCGGCATCCTTTTTGACTTGATCGTCAACGGCTGCTGTAGAAACGTAAAGAGTTTGGATCGCGTCTCGAGTCTTAAGTATTGTGATAAATTTCACTATCCTTATTTGATCCAAATAAGACACCACCAGGATGCAACTCTTTATAGATAATAAATACGTCCCTCGCGTGTTGCATGTTAGGAAAAGAGTGGCAATCAGAAAATCTAATTTGATTTGCATACATGAACCACATTTGCGAGGGTGCTATCCACGTAGACTTGACTCGGAAAAGGCGATGTCTTTTCTCTGTTCCCATAATTATTAATGCAAAGTTTATTCATAAATTCACGTAGAAATCGAAAAAATTGACTGGGAAATCCTTAAGCTGCAACCCCAGTCATTTCTTTTATTCGGTATAGCAGACTCATGGAACCAATGGTTCAAACAAAAGCGCAACAGGAAGGAACTGACCCCTAAATGGTCACCCCGAATCCGACCAGTAACCAAAAGACTGCCAATCGGAACATAATTTAAAATTCAAATCAAATCCAATTAGGGTCATCCACACGAAAATGTACACATTCACGCAACAACCACCACACACTAAAGGTCCGTCGTGAACGAGAATTGGATAATTTATCGCTTCAGGAATTTCCCGGTGAGTATGAGATTGCATTTGGAAAGGTACAAATAATATGTGAAAAGTCCAGGAACAATAAATGACTCGGTGCGACCATAGTCGTCTAGAATGTTAAAGTCAGGGATGAAATTTTACGGAAGCAGTCACTGAGCCGATTCCTTTAAGATTGTACGTTGTGATTAGAAGGATCCTTGCGACAATTCGCTTCCTGTTTCTGCATTCCAAGGAATATTTAGGAGATAATGTATGTGCGACTTTCTTTTATCTAGTGTACAAGTGTAGGAAGTGCATAATTGCAGGGTAGAAAATGATGTTTGTCCTTCGACTGTATCCTTGCATTTATAATTATATTGAACGCTAACTTAGTTGTGGATGGTTTTCTTAATTTTACTGCATGGTCACCGTTCACTCCTGGAAAAAATTATTTGAATTCTTTGTTTCCTTTTCAGAATATTAATCACACTTAAGCAAAATATTACGGATATAATATTAATATTAAGGATTCTTCTTAGTATTAAACAAATTCTTAAAAAATTCTTAAAAAACAATTCTTCTTAAATAAACAAAAGTTGCAGTAGTCTTTCCAAGAAACCTGGCGATAACAAGGATCTTCCTCCCAGTGTTCCTTTCGATGGAAAAGTGAATTTCACAATATTGGAGCTTTCTAAAGCGTGGGGGAATATAAGGACCTGCTCGTCACTTTTGGAATAAAGTTTCGTGTACCTGTTGGTGTGCCGCATGGCTCTGGCCTTAGACCGGTGCTTTTAAATTCTTATGCATCGTGTGTAGCATCGAACAATCTTCGCAAAATATCTGCATTGGGAATGATCTATGTTTGTTTAGCTTCTTCACAAAGAACAAGAACCACTGCTAGTTGCCTACTCCATAAGTTATTAGCCATAAGTTCCTTGGTTTGACAAAAACTAGTTTCACTGCAAAAAATACTCGGTCCGGTTTTTTAAGTGAAAAACGGAGTAGCGTAGTATCAATCTTTAGCATAATATCAATTAAAATATTTTTTCGATTTATTTCACTAAAAAACAGTTTTGATTAGTTAAAAATACACGTATTTCGGGAACTACTGATTTAAATCTTCATTTTTTGCTGATCCTTTCCTTGATCTTCTTTTTATATCTTAGCTACATTTTTGCAAAAATCTTTGTAATAAAATTAATTAGTTTTCTATATTTCCTACATCATTGTTTAATCTTATATCTTCAGGGACTTTACAGTTATAAATACTTTCATATGCGTCTAACCTTAACGGTGTTTTTGAATCTTTTTATTACTCCAACATTATGGATGGATAAAGGATGAGCCTCTTCAGTGAATTGCCGTGCGACAATTAGTCGGATACTTACTGTTGTGCTCGTGTCCTCTTTCGCCATGTTTCTGCTTCCGTCACTAGGCTCTTCGTTTGGCCAATAACCACGTTTGGACACTGGGGGCATGAAATTTTTATACACAACTATATTCTGGCAACATCATCTTGTCTTTTACTGACTTCAGAATATTCTTGAGTTGGAAACGCCTACTCGTTGTTGTTGTATCGAAACCCGTTGTTTTCATTGCTGAACATAGTTTGGTCGATACTTCTGAATACCCGATGCACGCTTTCCTGCTCTAATTTTTCTCTTTCTCCTGAACAAAAAGGTATGTCAGCATGCTTTAATTAGTTTCATTCTGGTACGTATGATGTTAATATCCACAAGCGTCTTACTATTCCCATTTTTTATTGCTGCGTCCTTTGGAGGGGACTTTCGTTCTTCCTGGAATCTTTCCTTGGTCATTGAGTTGGTAAGTAATCACTATGCCACACTATGGTACGCTGCTGACAATGTTTTGATTTTGCTGGGATATTTCGACAAATTTGACAAATTCGAGCCTGCTATCTGATCTGGGGATCATTATGTCTAGGAAAGGGAAAATTTTGTTTGCTTCTACCTCCATCGTGAATTGGATTTTGACATGGAAACTATTGAGTTTTTCGAGTGTATTTTGTAGCTTATCCTATTTGACCACTGCGTATTTCGCGACTTATCTACATATCTTACCCAAATGTGAGGTTTTTAATGATTTTTAATTTTAATGCATTGTGATGTATTTTCGAAAAAAAAAGAATATAAATAATTAGCTGTCGAAGAAGAAAAAAGAACAAGATTAAAGACAGGCTTTCTTGAAAAAACAAAAGCCGCATAATGGCGGCTGAAGGAAGTTACTACTAACCGACTAGCTCAACGCACGGGCGTGGAGGTTTCTAGGACATTATGAAAGCCCTGATCTCGTCACACGTCACACATACACACACACAAAGAAAATTCTTATTTTAAAATATAAGAAAAAATTTAATGGAAATATAGTAAATAGATAGAAGCAATTAAATAAAAATCAAGTAAAAATAAAATATTCAATTTACATGAATTCTGTTGCACTGATTCTGACCATCTCTGCTTGATTTCGGGACTTCAACTGAAATTCGGCTGTACTGATTCTGTCCACCTATGCAGGGATTCTATTCTGTTTGGCTTCTGGATTCGATTCTGCCTGGATTCTATGAAATTCTGGATTGTATATATCAATACTTCTGGATAACATATTTATCGATACCCCACAATTCTAGATTATTCTCATTATTCATTACAACATTTTACTCTCCTTCTTATAGCTAGTTGTTCACAACAAACAAGTGAATCATATTGCCTGAAAATTATTCTTAAAAGTGTTCTAAGAATTTCTTATTTCTGAGACTTTTTTTTCTGACACATTTTTAACTGAGACTTTTTTTGTTTGTTTGTTTTGTTTGTCGCCTACATAACGGAATACGTCATAGCATCTAGTTTATTTTTGAATGCTTCCATGAATATTTCAATCAAAAGCGATGACAGCGGGTTCCTTATAGCTGTTCCTGTAGTCGTTTTATTAAACTTACCTCGGAATGTGAAATAATTCTCTTTCATCCAATGAGCTGGCAAGATGATTTAGTGTTTTACTTTTGTCTTCCATATTGATGTGTTATATATCTTCACTATGTGGTCTTTTAAGTGCCGCATATTTTCTTTTACAGGTATACTGGAAAAGAGAGCTCGAACTTCGAACTACACTTATATTTCGTCCTTTTCGAGTTTAACCTTTTTAACTTGTGGGTTGATTGATGGTAGTTAGGAATTGATTTAGCTCCCGTTTTTAAGTGCCTTAACTCCTTGACCAGCCGCTTTCGCGATGCATTATGTTGGTTAGTTTGAGTCTGCATTTATTTTGCGCATTGCATTGCCTGTGTTGCGCACCTTTGGCAGGCATCTGATCCGTGGTAATGATGAATTCAGTATTTTCAATTTGTTGTTATCCGGAAACTCAACGCACGCTGCTTTAAGAGCTTTATGTACCCTTCGTATAGTTATTCGTTAACTAATTATTGCTGTTATGTTCGTGAAATAAAGGGAAAAATAATTTTAATTGACGCTACTCTATACTTTCACAGGTCACAGTAGCATGATAGCTTTTAATTGTTACTACATATTGATTGGACCATTTAAAGGATAATAATTAGGATCCTTAGTATGAAGATTTTCGCTTATATCAGATGGAGACTTCCAATTTAACCAGTAATATAATAATAAACATGTATTGACACTATAAGACCTTTTAAAATTTATTTTACCGTCCAGGATAATTCCTAGATAACTTTTTCAAATTTAAAGCTGTTAAAAGAATTGTATGCCCTTAAAACTTCTCACCTCGCGCAGTACGTCACATGTTGCGTTCACTTATCTTTGTGAAGAAGATCGTCTTACTTTTGGATAAGTTAATTTTGATTTTCCATTAATAAAACTATTGATGAAATTTTTCTAGGTGTCCAACAACGCAGTAAACAACTATAGATCATATGTAATTGCAGATATATTGTAAGAATTATGCAAAGGTATATCGGACGCATATAAATTAAAGAGTAGCGGACTAAGATAAGAGCCCTCCGGTGCAGCAGCTGGGAAATGAGCTTGTTGTTTCAAGTAAAAACGTTTCTTTATATATCCATGCCACAACGTTAGAACGCTATCTACCGGGTATCAGTATAAAGTAAAACGCTTGAGGAATCTCTCAGCGTTGTTCTTATACAGCCTATCTTTATTTACGTTGAGTTTTTCTTGATTGTCGGATTTGTTACTCGTTATAAATGACGAAAAAAAAGATCAACTTATTTGCATCAAGTCCTGCTTTATTCTTGCAAAAAGTAGCCCGTAAACAATTGATATGGTAAACAGGGTACTTACAGAGGAGTAAATGAGTAAAGCCAGAATAAAAGCGTGGTACAAACAGTTCAAAAATGGCCACACGCCAATTAGCAGTGATATTCGCTCCAGCTGGCCTTCGAGAGCGATAACATCTGAAAAAATCGAGTGTGTGCCACTCACATTGAAAGAGATCATAAGTTGATTATACTTGAACTAGAAAATGAAATTTCTCATAGAATTTCAATAGAGAATTTGTGAATGACTCACATATGTGTGAAGTTCACTCCGAAATTTCTAACGGCAGAACAGAAGAGTCCCCATATGAAATCGCTCAGGATAACTTGGAAACGACTTCAAATGACGAAAATTTACTCTAGAGGATTATGACATATGTCATTATGTACTACGGGTTCACGGCTGTGATCATACAAAGGGTCGATACGTATACGATACTTTTGGGATAAACCTCGTATTTCGACTGGTAGATAAAGTGTCATATTTTTAAGAATATTTATGGAGTAAATAGTATTTACTTAATTAAGTTGGGTCACTTTGAACGGTGCCGTACAAAGTCAAATAAATTTCCGAAACAAAAATGAATCGGTGCTATAAATGTTATTCCTTAAGTGCTCTTGTTATATCCTTGTTGACACGGCACGGTTGCTGCTCAGTCAATCCATGTCTGAAACTTAATTGATTCTTAGGAGGAATGCAATGACTTTTTCACCTCAAATTCAGTTTCACCAGCATCTTATTGTGTCACAGAAGGACACTTATTGGTTTATAGTTTACGGAGGTTGGTATTTTTATCTGGTTTGTTAAGGTAGAACTCATACATATTTCTATGTAGTAGGAAAGTCAGGAATTTGTAAGTAAACTTTAGGGATCTGAGAGAGAAAAACAACAGCTCTTTTTGGGAAGGTTTATGATTGCTATGTTAGGGATATTCGCTTGCATGATTGTTTTTCCCTTTTTTCAGCAAAACGGTTTGTTCTTTTGTTTCATCTCTCAACGGGGTACGTCAGGCTGCCGAAGAAGTAGACGATGAGTGTATTCGACTATTTTAAGACCACATGACCTGCCTAAGCTTCAGGAGGTCATATTCGGGTTTATGCTAGTGGTATCTTCAGGTAGTTAATCTTTGGCTTGATAAGAGTACACATATAGCATCCATTATGTGATGGTACTAACCGATGGTGCTTCAATTGGCTTTTGGAATCTTAAGACACATTAAGGAAACCTGATTTGGGGATCCCGGTATACAAGGAAGAAAGTGGGGGGAAAGTTATTTCGCCCCAGCTATCTACCACAACTAGGTGCGCAGCTGGTCCAGGACCAGAGCCATCAACAGGACCAGCAGTTGTGCTTTGAATCTCAAATCTATTACATCTAAGATGAGAACTATACCTCCTGCATCATATGAACAATGTAAATCGATGTGTTCGAATAAATTTCGTAAATGATGTTCATCCGATGAAAACAGAAGTTGAAAAATCATTGATAGATAATTTTTATAAAGATTTCTTTAGGTAGCTTTGAGTTCAGTTTGCAGTTTATACTTTAATATTGTCATGTATTTTACAACATTCAGCTGAAGTCGTCACTCCAACATTTCCACCTATACAAGGAGGTCCGATACGAAGCTAATTAAGAATCATATCTGCATCAGGCATACTTGTGTAGTTGCTTCCTCAAAGTAGATTTTAAGCTATGAAAATGCTTTGTCCGTTAGTAATATTGCTCATGCGTCCAATCTCCACACGTTATCTATCCCTAATTGCATTGAACCATTTTGTTTGTAATGAGCTTCCATGTATGAAGGGATTTCAAGCTCTGATTGCCTAGCAGTTACCGTGGTAACTATAATATTATATTAGGGGCTAACCATCATACAATATCTACGGAGAATCATTCCAACTTCCATTATTCCTGTATCCATCCATAGCTATTTCACTCATCATTATCACAGTTATCATCCGTGGGCCGTGCGCGCTGCTCGATGTGTTAACCATGCCCGCAGATATGTCCAGGGTTCATTGGTCTTTCCACTTGACCACTTCGAATTTGTTGTTGTTGTTGCTGTTATTGTTATTTATAATGTTCTTATGGTCTCCGTTTTCACCAATACTCAACAATGGCATTCACGTGCGATCTCCTTTCAAAAAAGTCATTTGTGGGTTCCACGGTTGAGCTGAGCTAGTTTCTAGACTTCATGCTCCCCTTTTTCATTCTCGACATTTTTTGTCCGGGAACTTTTCCTATGTTTTAAGTTTGCAACTGATGTGATTCTATGAAATAGAAAAGAAATTGCTTTCGTCCAGTTCTCAGCGATAGCTAAAGCATTCGACACCTGAATGGGGTTGATTTGTTGTTTGGGACATATCGAAGTGATCGTTTGCTTTATTGAAAAAAAAATCGCACGAATAAGAAAAAGGAGTAGTAAATTACTTTGATAAGCTTTCCATGCACTAGTTATGGTTCTTCCTAAGTCATGCGCAGTTGATTCAATATTTACTATAACACTTAGAGGATCCGAAGTTTCTATCAACTGTGCCTCCGTTTTATCTTGGCTTTCATAGTGGCTAACAGGCTAAGCACGTTAGAAAACAACAAATTTTAATCTTAAGGGAAATCGCTGCATGGAATGAGATTGATCCATGTATGTGTGGTTTTCTATGAACGCAAATTACTTCGTTCACAAGCGTTTGAAACTTTAAAAAGCGACACACATCCCTCCGCCATTCACCTATGCAGACATGGTTAAGACTTGCCTGCCGTCCGTGCTACATTTTACAAACCCATGCTAATGAAATCTGTATGGAATTAACTCTATCGTGATAGAACCAATCAACCCTGAGCACTAGAGGACTCAAATTTCAGAATTCTTTAGAAATGGTTAAAGATACTTTTATCTGGGACACCCAACAGGTGTCAAAGACCTCTCATTCGGCTTGATTTTGTTTTGGGTCGGTTCAGTTTGCTACTACTAAATAGAAGCATACACAAACTTTTTATCCTAGGGACATATCTTGATTTATAGCGACCGTTGCGACTTAGAGCTTTCAATCGGGCAAATAAAATTTAAAATACCACATATGAAATTCGCGAGGCAAAGAACAAACAAGTCAGCGCGTTCAGGTGGTCGCGAGATTGCAAGAATCCTACTTGGTTCATAAAATTATTCATAGAATTCAAAAGAAGGTAATCAATTTTCCCAACTATGATCTTCATGTTATTTACAATGGGTTTTTTTTTTCTTCCTTTTTTGAGCGGTCGAAGTTTGCATGTGTGAGTAAACAAATCTTTTGGAGATTTTGTCGGCGTGTCTGATGGAGTTTATGTTTGCACTACTAAAATGTCTACCAAACAGAGTGGAACCATAAATTTACTTAAGGAATAATCAAGAATGGAACTGAAGACAGTAAAGTATCAGAGAAGTTAAATCAAATTCTTGCTATAGCCGCTGCAAGGAAGATAGCTTACCTTCTATACCTTTGTTTCAAATGAAGTAGTGACCCGAAACAAAGTTATCACGAATATAGCGCCCAAGTTAATCGTGCGATCTAACAGGTAGTTCAAAGGTATAATGGACGCTGAATATGGTTAGAAGTTAATACAACATAGGCCCGAACCTTGTCTTAGGCCATTCCATTGTAAGGTTACCGAATGTGCTATACTTGCCGGTAATTTATCGAGTTTTGCTAGCCGTTGTTCGCTCTCATACAAAGTCTTCTAAAAAGGAAGCCTGACCGATAATCGTCATTCTATACTTCATTTTTTCTCGAAATTTCCCCAACCAAAGGGATATCAGTCCTCTTTTGTGACAGTCCATTTAAATTTCGTCAAACTTTAATTGTAAACATTTAAAAAAATCAAGGATAACAACGATAAACTGGACTTTTTTAATAAGACCTAACATAGATGTGCATGAAAATCGATGTAACGTGTGTCTAGAAGCGTTCTAATACAATTTAAAACAATCCTGCGCATGATAGTCTTGACCAGTTCCGAGAAACGTGTTGTGCAATTAAGTTTATAAATTTACATTTTATTGCAAAGTAATTATTTGTTTCATTTTTTCATTTATTTTTTAAATATGTATTTTAAATTAATTTTATTTATATATTTTCTCAATTAAAGGTATAAAAATCTTAAATTTTGCCCGTGAAAATTCTAAATTACTTTTTTATTTATGAATTTATTGATAATGCTTTCTTTTACTGCTTCTTTTCTTAGCAGTTTCTCATTGCCAAACACAGGAGACAATAGGACATTTCAGGGGCGTAGAGGAGCTCAAGGTTAGGAAAGACAACTAACTTGGTAATGAATACAAAACAGCAATACCGCATCGAAAGCCCTATCAGTAATTGTACAAGACTAGATTGAATCAAAGCTAGCAGAGAAATACGTAAGCGTGCTGATAAAGGCACCATAGCCAATTACTAAGCTTTAGCGCGGTACAGGCGCTTACTAGATTAAGAGGCAACAGAGTACCTCGCCCCTTTGTTGACCAACCCCCAGCAAATAAAGCAGAGGACTCATTATGAATGCCGTACAATATGTTCTACTGTAGCAACGACACTCTCATAAACCGCGGCCAATTCGCACAGTTATAGAGGGAAGTTATATACCAGATATATACCAACGGTCACTGGATGGTGTCATTTGGTACCGCGAGGTTACTACCCTTATCTCTCCTTGCTAGGGAGTGTAGAAATTCTATTTGTACTGCAGCAAAGACAGCAGAGAAGAAGAACATCGCTCTCTCTCTGCGATTGGCAAGAAACCTAGCAGGACGATTCAAAAGGAAGAGAGGGTACGCGTCTGACCCCTGTTCTGAACCCGTTTTTCGATCGACTGTAATATAAAACTGATTTGTACGCGACCTTAATCATGAGAGGTTATAGATGTTTTCGGTCTCTACTGTACATGATTGATAGCCACGGTTTCCATTTGTAACTTTTGTATAAGAGATATGGATGACATCTGTCACACATTTTTTGACAGCAAAAGATTGGGTCTGTTACATGGTGACGTTTACAAAGAAATTAAAGAGTGCTTTTCGGGAGCGTGGTACATTATTCTCTGGCTGTCCTGACTTAACGCAGGCATGCTGGATCAATAGGATGTACCGGGGATACGAAGATCTCTAATCTAGTACTTCTATCTCAACTGTTCTTGACACTTAAGATGGAATCCCCATTCTGAAGTTTGTAGCCGCCTCTTGGTATAGAGATATAAAACTTGACCCAAAATACTGTGTCACACAAATCCTGGCCAGGTTCACAGGTTTGGAATTGAGGGGTTTCTGATTAGTAACGATTAATGGCTCGTCTATGAGTCCCACGTTTTGGATCCGAACAGCTTTCTCAACAAAACAAACACAGTAAGAAAATAGGGACTGTAGAGTGATCGAAGACCTGCGCAAACCGGACAAGGAGTCACCCTATGTGCCTCACGCATCAAAACCCTCTTATGCTTATTATTCATTAGTTTCTTAATTTTCGCGTTAGTTTCAGCTTTTGGGGTTTGGGAAAACATGGCATGCACGAGGTATTTTGAAAATGCTTGAAATCAAGTTTAATTTGTGTGTCTAATAATTGCAGCAAGCACAGCCCAAAATTGACATTGATTGAGTTTCAAAAATTGGATTCCTCTTAAGTTTTAGCGAAGTTCGTTTGCCTCCACCACCAAAAGCGCTCACAAATCAAAAAGATGCACCCTACCGGCATTTTTCAAGTCATGAAAAAATGCCGGAAATTTCAGTAGGCCATTTTCACAAGGACAATACTTGTGAAAATGGTCTTATCTGCCTCTAGAACTTAAAAAAAAAGGAATAGAGGGGATGGTTTGGAGGGTTCGGAAAACAAGTTTAAATGGACTCACCCACAACACGCAAACTCTTTTTGCTTCCTGGAATCAAGAAATCAGCGAAATTTTTGCGAAATTAAAATTTTTTTTTTAATAAAAAGCACTGGCCAAAGACGGTATGATACGGACCCATATAGTTTTCATAGTAAATTTACGTAAATTGACTAAAATAAATATAGAATTTACTTAGTCATAGTCAATTGTCTGAGTCTGAAATTGAGTACATAAATTCTCAAAAATAGCGTAAAAGTCGAGAAAAATGAAATATATGAGAAAAATTCTATCGAAAAATGATAGGACATGATTTCGCAGTTGCTTGTCGGGCAAAGGAGCTTAGCTGGACATATTAAACACGGAAGGTGATAGTCACGAAGGACACCCGTCAACGTTTGTCACTAGAGTTAACGTGAAAAAAGTCGACAGTTTTGTGCTTTCAGGTCGAAAAGTGACAAATTAGACCCATAAGTGAGACATCATACGATAGTATATAAATTATCCTTACGAAAGAAGGATAGCCTCACTGCCTGATTGGGTTACTATCGCAAGAGAAAAGGTTGTCATTTCAGTCTAGTACCTATTTATAGACTGCTAATGACGAATCAGCCGGATCGGACTTGTAGTTCTGTTTTGAGAGCGTGTGAAAGCAAGCGTGTCCCTTGATTTCAAAAAAATTGAAAAGGAGCAATATCGGTCGGAGACCCGATTCCTGTGCTTGGAAGGGTAGTTGAGCAGTGAAATGAGAGAGCGCTTGAATGTAGTGTACTGGGACGTTCATGAGTCACGCAGAGGTGCCCCGAAAACAGCAACCACGGAGGATAACGTGACGAAAATCAACGATCTCGTTTTGGCAGACCGCCGATCCAAGGCACGCGAGATAATAGTCATCTCAAAATTACGCGTGTCGCATATCCTTCATGAAATTTTGGGTATGACAAAGCTGTCGGGAAGATGGTTGCCGCCGTTGCTCACTCCGGGTAACAAGCGCAGCCGCGTGTCCACTTCATAGCAGTTAGCACTGTCCAAAGCGCAATCCGAAGGAGTTTTTGCGTCGTTTGGTGACTGTCGCCGAAACATGGATCCACTGGTACACAGCGGAGACCAAGGAACAGTCGAAACAGTGGACTTTACCCGGTGAACCTGCTCTGCAGAAGGGGAAGACTGTCCCATCGGCTGGAAAGGTGATGGCCACAGTTCACTGGGATTCGCAAGGTGTGATATACATTGACTACCTGGAGAAGGCCAAAACGATCACAGGGCAGTACAAAATTGATGACTTAGAACCAAGCTGAATCACTGATCCTGAAACAAGGGAAAAATTGATTACCCCAAAGCCAGAATCGTAGCTAAATCTGCAGAAATTCAAAAGTTTCATGCTTAGACGTTGGAAGATTAACTATGATCGAATATTTGTTAAAGCGAGCTTCTGTTTCCAAAATCTTACGATGGTCAAAATAAAATAAGATGATTTCAAGAGCCCTCTAAGCAAACACGGCACGGTCAACTGAGAGATGGATTACTGTTTCATGAAGAAAACGAACCGGCTCATAAGATTGCAGTTGTTATGGCTGGGATTAAGGAGACCAGAATGGTACGGTGCGAACACCAACCCTAGCAATCAGCGCTGGCCACAACTTTACTCGGGTCAAAGGACATCTTCGTGGAAACGAGTGTGAAGGTAACAGTAAAGCGATGACTACTGTTGAAACTTTTTGCAAATGTTATGAAAAACAATTTTCTTCTAAGGAAATCCAGAGTCTAGGAAAAATGAACTAAGTTTATTCAATCACAAGACGACTATGCAAGAAGGATAAAACTTTTTTATACTGAACGTCTTTCCTTTTTCTGTATTAGTAATTTTTGAACACGACCGACAAATATAAATGACTTCAAAACCTTGATCATTGTCCAACAGATATATGATGGATAGTTTTTGAGTATCATAATTAAATTTTAAATTATTTATTTTTAAATCCTTTAAATCTTTTCAATCTAATCGAAATAATTTTGAGCAATGAATGGGTATGCCATGCTTTACGTTTTCGTGCCTTTTTTCGTTTGGACCCGAAAGGAGAATGTAGTTCGCAAGCAATTGCAAGTAATGAATCGTGTATCAGTTCAGCCCCAACTTTGGGCTTTGTGCTTTGTACAACGTTTATTTCACAGGAAGCGAGATTTCTGTGACTTATAAGGATAGATTTCAGTACAAGCCCCATCAGAGTATACTGTCTTGAAAATCTGACAGAGTATACTGTCCTAAAAAAATGTGGAATATATATATCGCCGAGAGTAATAGCCAAAGCACAAATAAAACAGTCATCTATATCGAGCTGCATAAGTTCAGAAAAGTTATCAACATTCTCGCGCTCTACCATTGAACGTTTAAGGACATCCCAACTCCGCCCTTACTGGAAACCCAACTTATTTTTAAACTCTATAGAAGCAAATGATTTTTGACCATTTCAAAACGTTAAAGGATCAACACTGAAGGAAAAGGTTAAATTGGGAGCAACCAACCATAAGCATGAGCCAGAAGAGTTTGAGTTCATTCCATTTTCAATTCAAATCTCCAATCAGTGAGCAGTGGTGTTACAAGTGGTGCACTACAGCTTTGTTTAAGCTATCTGGATTCTCGAACACCATTGGTTGGTGCTCAACATACTTTCAAACCTGCGGAACCACAACTACCACGTTTCAGCCAGAATAGGTACCTCTCATTGTGGGGGGCTTACAGTAACCTGTTATGGGTGCTCCTCCAACCCGTGCTTAGACAAATCTCTGATCAGGTTGTGTTCCTCTGTTGTCCGAAAAACTCTCACACGAAGCTCCAGACACACAGGACACATTTCCCTTCCTCTAACCTCGGAAACGTGGGGAGTGCTCCTCCAAAGAAAGAACGGACTAAGCCGCAGATCAGACTCATCAGCTCCCCTTTGTCACCCGTAATCCTATAGCATAAATCTATAGACAATCCAGGATCGGGACTATCTACAGTATAGTGCCGAATATTGGAGAGACTTATATAGTATAAGTCTGTACGACCAAACAACCGTCACACCATGTACATCAACAATAATGCATTTTTAAAACGACATTATTTTAACCATTACTAGCAAATGTACTCAGCAGTGTTCCTTGCAACAGTATAAAACGAAAAGCAACTTTCACAGTCCTTCGTTCATCAATTTTCCTTTCTTCTTCCACGTGCGTCTCAGTTTACCTCCAGTCCGTCTTTTATTAAGTTCTACTCTTATCTCCGTTGGTTCTTCTCCTCATCGTTTTCACCACCATGGGTCAGAGCTCTTCTGTTTTATCTCAGAACTCCTATGGTTCGTAACGGTTTAGAACCCGCATCCAAGGGACTTCATCTCAAGTAAGTCCGGCCTTCAGCACTGCAATCTGCTTTACTTCGTCACTTCAATACTTCTTTGCAATATATTTTTTTAATTTCATCTGTCATCAGTTCAATATGTTGACATTCCAAAGAAGACCAAACAACTAAACGACCACAAGACTTCACAACCTTGCAACTCGGCTTCAAATTCCCCTTTTGATTACCCTTTTTGGTTTCATTTCGACTTCATTAGCAACAACTCACCTCTCCAACTCTCATCCCACTCCTTACACTTTATACAGGCTTGAGACTGCCATAATCGAGTCGCAAAGACACATGGCGTACGCGGAAGGCGTGGTTAACACTCAATCACATGGAGCGGTCCGAATTTGTGAGTTTAACACTTACTGTGGAGATCCAGTTTTTGTTGTTATAGGGAGTGATTCCAATAGATTCGCGGTCACTTCAGCAGAAAGGATTATTTGTACGATTATACGGCTATGGAAAGCCTAGAAGCTGTGCAACAACAATGTTAGGACTGCATCCACAACACAAGTGATTTTGGTCGACTTATTGTCTTTCTAGACCCACGGATCTGTCTCAAATGCAGTAAGACAAATTCCTTGGGGAATGTTAAGGCGTGAATACTCTCACCTGTATCTCATTAAAGTTAAAAAATTAAAATAATTTTTTATGGTTTTTGTTAAGGGGACATTATATGGACATTTTATCAGAAACTCCTTTTTGAAGAGAGTAGTTGGCTGGATTTCATGATAGGTCAAATCTACCTTGATACGATTGTGGAACAATGTTGAGAATTGATGACACCTAGAATGCCGTAATGACTAAAGTGTTCTTAGATGAAAGCGGGACGAGTCCTGTCTATCCGGCTGATGATATGTGGTATATAATGTCATGTTTCTGTGTGTCATGTGGTATATAATTGAGGATTTCTGAAAATTATTTTCCAAAATGATAATAAGAAACTCTATCCTGAATAATCTGCAAACGTTCTTACGGTTGAGCCCCTTACAAGGATGTTTTTCAAGTGTTTAAGCTCAAGCCATCCAGGCCGTGCCATAGTCTTGACAAGAATATTCCTCACTTAACGAATATTGTATGTGCACTAATAATTGTTATAGTAAGAGTAGGAGAAATAGTTGCAGGAGCAATAGTAGTGGTAGTACTAGTAGTAGTAGTAGTAGCAGTCGTAGTAGTAGTAGTAGTAGCAGTCGTAGTAGTAGTAGAAGCAGTAGAAGTTATTGTTTACTAAGAGGAGGTGAGACCAAAGGATAGCGGCCGATAAGAGGCAAATATTTCCGTGAGTGTGAGTATTTTGATTCAAAAACCAATTTAACATAATATCTTGCGTGTATTCTTTGGCCAAGTGTGTATTCTCCGGTTCAGCTTCACATGCCTGGGACATTCGAAAATTGTTCCCTATTTATTTCCGGCGACCGCATCGTGGCGAAGAGAATTTTATTTCGATTCTACTTTGAATGAAAAAAAAAAAATAAATAAATTATAATGATGACGAAAATAAACTTTGCATTTTAGATCTAAGTATTTTTGGGAAAAATTGTTGAAACCAATGAAATTTAGTCTCATTTCCTCACTAAAGGATCTGATCATAGAAAGCAAGTATTCGCGTCGCTGGTACATGGCAGTGTGAGAAAATTTGCAGAAACATTCGGAGCCGCATTCCATAATTCATGTAAGCCTGCCCCACCACTCCACTTCACTACACTCCATGCCATTCATTCAACATCGAATTTTACTACGGAAAAGCATGAATGGAAGACTCGCGTCGTAATAAATTTCCATACATGTTTAGCCAATTGAACTCTCCTAATTTTACGAGCAAGACGCACGTAGTAAAGTGCTTGCATTGCGATCAGCGAATTTAGAGACTAAATATAGAAAGACCTTGAATTTCTCTATTGTGAGTCTGCAAATGAGGTCGACTGGTCGACCAGTTGTTGCTCAAGTGGTCTTACCAGCGCCATTGAATGTGGTAAGTTGCGGTAACCATTTGGTAACTGGAAAGTAATGCAAGAAGACAAGAGGTTCGTCCAGATGCTGGTGGCTAGTCGTGTGCAAGTGTAAATCGAGCAACTAGGAAAATAATACTCGTAATTACTGTTGTCTCCACATGATTGCACGATCTGTGGGTGGACCATTCGGTCCAAGTCCACAGTCCAGCGCTCCAGCTCCGGATACCATTGCCGCGACTTGACCATTCTTGGTTTCATTTCTTCGCGCAGAAGTCCAGTTTGCGCTTCTTGAGGCACCTGATGCCTGTCTGCCGGGTGCTTTCCATCGCTTACTTTCCGCAGAGATAGCGAATCTGCGATGGTGACTCGACTAGTCTGAGGTGTGTTAACACAATGACTTACTCGTAGCCGCCGCGGACTTGGACAATGGACGACTCTTACGTATTCCGTGGTCGTTAGTGATTGCAAAGTGCCACGGACTTTTCATCATTTCATTCATAAATTTGATCTTTTTCTCGCCATCGCGCTGCACCCGTTGGCTTCGCCACAGCGTCTTCTTGCTTTCTCACCTTTTTCGTCGTGGTCTACCTGTTGATTGCACAGGTGTCTGTTCCACATGTACGTTCCGAGCTCTTGAGATTGTTGAACCTTGGGTTTGTTTCCATGCGATCATTTTACTCACTAATTAGCTGAAGATCGTCATCGTTGGATTGGCAATTTGATGATCATGCTGACTAGGGAGTTTTCCTTAACTGTATTTGTTTAACCCTTGTTCGTTTTTTTTCTTCATGAAAATAAGCAGTAAATTCTGTAAATCCTGAATAAACACTAAACTTTTTATTGCCGAGCCAAGGAATTCATTAACGTCTTTGTAGCAGCACATGTTCGCAAATCAGGCAAATTAGCAACAAACTTATTCTAATACGATTCTGAATAATCAAATTCGATCTCAGAATAAATTTTTATATACATATTTACATAATTTATGTGCAAAATTAATATTTTGTACAGAAGGTCTGCGAAATTCATTTTAAATTCAAACACTCCTCACTTTTCCATCGGCTATCGAGCTAATGTATTCTACATGCCTCGGTATATTTCGTAAGGAAACTATTTTGCTAGGCATCCCACTTCTGACACCAGTCTTGCATTTAAGATTCACCCCTAGAATTGATTTTTGCGAATCGAAAAGCAGCCTTGGCTAACGACAAAAAAGGTTTTGTTGATTTATCGACGGACTTGGATCAGTTTAGTCATTTCCGAGCTGCTCCAGGTGAGTGGAACAGTTAATTCAGTTCTTCACTTCACTTCTTCCCTGAATGGAGCAATCAAAGTTGGGTGACCAGGTTTAGTCAACTAGTTTGGAGTCGGTGTTCACTGTGACAATTTTTGACCCCGTGACAACAAGTTTCTTTGATGACTTGGAACATATTGACGGACACCTTTTACGAAAACCATTTGCACCAATTAAAACCAGTAACAAAGTTTACGACATTATGAAAGCACTGATCCTTGCATATCACACACACACGGAAAAATCTTACTGCTTCATTTTAAAGAAATGAAACAAATTTTATACAAATTTTATAAAAAAAAAAATATAATCATGCAATACAAGTAAATATGTATAAAAAAAACCAGTCAGTTTACATGAATTAGTCCTGCTACGTTGATTTTGACCAGCTGTGATGCCTCCGACACGAGCTTTAACTCAGCTCGATTTCGAGACTTCACCTGAGCGTGTTCTTTCACTATATCTTTAACTTCGTCCGAAATTCAAAGGTATTGGATTGTGTTCCCTCGAGTATAACTTGTTGGTATCTGCCAGAAACGATCACCGTCCTTTGATGTGCAAATCAATATGTTTTCAAAATATTTCGACAATTAGTCAACACGAACAGACACCATTCACGATCCGAAAAGCTCGTATGCAATTTTCCGGCATTCGTTGATCAGTATGATAAAAATTACTACAGTTATACTCACAGTTTGTTTTGGGGAAAGGCGATGCATCCGCACACGAGCTCGTTCATACTCCTTATTTGATTCATTTCCACAATCACAAACAACTTACTAAGTGTCCGTTTTTTTTGACCCCCTTTAATTTTTCTTAAGCTTTATATATATTTTTTCACATTCTTTTCTTCTTATTTTTTATTTACTTTTTTACTCTATTAACTTTTTCTTCTGCTGTGTTTACTTTATTTTCTATTTAGTTGTTCTTGTTCTCTACTGACTTTATCTTCTATTCACTTTTTTTTCTTTATTCACGTTTCGTTCTTTTTTATTTACTTATTCTTTCATTCATTTTTGCTTCTTCTCTATTTACTATATCCTTTATTGACTTTTGCTTCTTTGTTCACGTTTCCTTCTTGTCCTTTACATTTTCTTCTTCTTAAAAGTAGTTGATGACAACAAAGCGTGGTGAGCGTTCCGAGAATTTAATGAATATTATTTTACTGAGACTTTTTTTTAATATTATTAATTTTTTATTGTATTTTAATATTACAAACTCGGTCATTTTAATGCTACTTAATTCTTTTGTATTTCGTATGCTTTTCTTAATTAAAACAAATAAAGCAAAACTTAATTATAACGAATAATCGTACGGAAAACGTAACAATGTGTGGGTGAAGAACTAAATTCAGGTGTTTGAATGATCGCAGGACGATTTAGAATTTATAAGATGACAGTTCGTGCTTTAATCACTGAAAATTGGGCGATGTGAAATACTGTACAAATCACCAGATGAACTAACGCATAAACAAGTGTCTGCTTGCGAAAATTAACGCAGAAAAAGTCCGTTTTTTCGGAGAATGTATTAACATTGGTCCTATGTTGTTTAATTTTTTAATACGACACAGAATCAAAGTTCCTTATGTCACACATCATCAGCTCGTTCACAAAAGTTTCGAACAAGCAAATTCTGAGTGAAAGCCATGCTTATCGTCTTCTTTGATGCGAAAGGGATGGTCCGCTAAGAATTTGTACCCGCAGGGAAAATACATTGAAGAGTACTTGTTAACCTGAAACTTCTGCGAAGACTGAAAAGTAAGGCCAACCGAGGGAGGCCAGGAAATGGCTCATTTATGGCTGGAAATTAAAAATTTCTTTAGAATAATAAACTTTTCCCTCCAAGGCTTTCAACCATCTGACGCAAAAAGGTGTTCCTGGCTCAAAATAACTACGAAATATGTAGCTTCAACTGGTCCTAGAGACATCTTTTTAGATTCCACGCGTGTTAAGCTCAATTTGTTTAAGGATATCAGAAAGACTTTATACATTCCCAGTGATGAAGTGGTCTATTTTGATAAATATAAGTCATGCGAAGTTAATAAAAAGGGATTCAATTAAGGCGCAAGACAATAAATATCTTTTCTTTTCACGCCTTCTTTCAATACAACTTATTTTATGCTGAATATAAAAGACATAAATTACGACTAAAAGCAGAGTTATAACAGACGGACAAAGACAACGATCAAGGACGTTGTAAAAATTTTGTTGAAAGGTCTTTATTTTTTTTATAAAAAATTTACAACAATCCGCACCGGGATAATGTTTATCCCGATCCGTCATGTTGTGGATCCTTCAGCAAATCATTTTAGACATACATACGACAAAAAATAATGGATTTACAAATTTTACTAAAAAGTAATTTACTTATTTTTTTCCTTTCAAATCTTAAGGCTCGGTGCGTTGATGGGCGTAAGGTTCGAAAGAAATTTTAAAAAAGGCTTGAAGAAGGATGCCTTCTGGCTTTCAAAACGAGATGATACTTCCATTTGTTTAGTTGGATGTAATGGAAACTCCTTAAAAAATCAATAAAAAAATTCTGTTTGTTTTTGATTAATCAGGTTGATGTGATTCGAAAAATAATAATATAGAACAGATCTTATTAGTTTTCTTTATAACGTTGTCAAAGTTATATTTTTTAATAACTTTGATGAGAGGTTGAACCAATGTTTCGCTTTGTTTCTCCTTCAGCGTTCTGTCTATATATCAAACTAATGGATAGAAGACTAAATAAGGAATCAAATCCTCTTGACAAAGCGATTTGTCTTATGCTTTTTATAATGTTAACAAAATAAAGTAGAATCAAAATTAAGAAATCCATCCCACATTTCTCTCTCCCATCCTTCAACTCCTGTTCGATCGAAAACATTGGGATAATGTTAGCCGAATCCAACGTTGAGCTTTACGGTGCATACTTTCCTGGAACGAAACTCTCCAAGGAAAAAATCACTAATCTGAGAAGTGATTTAGTGCGTTTCTGTAGGGTGCATAGCAAATTCCTTCTTTGTGGAGACTTGAACGCTAGGCATACGCATTGGAA
Source organism: Stratiomys singularior (assembly GCA_954870665.1). Classification (NCBI taxonomy): domain Eukaryota; kingdom Metazoa; phylum Arthropoda; class Insecta; order Diptera; family Stratiomyidae; genus Stratiomys; species Stratiomys singularior. The sequence goes on along the minus strand of OX940878.1, from coordinate 155,985,194 downwards.
TTGCACACGCAACAACCAAGCGGGTAAAGTAGTCTACGATATGCTACGAGATAACACCTTGTTTATTCACCATCCTCCAGAACCGACCTTCTTTTCCCCTCAAGGTATCTGATCTACTCTTGACTTTGCCTTGGGGGATGTAAACGTCTGCCCCTCGGAACCCACTGTTTTACAAGCGCTGTCTTCTCCCCACCTTCCCCTGATGTTCTCATTAGAAGCAGCAACAAATTCGTCACATATGTTGAAACGGTTCTAATGCTACAAAAAAGCTAACTGGCGCGTATTCCGGACAATCATAAATGACAAAACTTCTTTAGCTCTAGACACGCTGAGTTCTTTAAATTCAGCGAGAAAAATTGAACAGCGAATAGAGGAACTCAAAAACACCATTTGGAGAGCAATAGATTGTAGTGTACTAAAATATAGCAGAAAATTCCACACTATTGAACTCAATGAGAAAACTTACAAGCTTATTCGAGCTTAGTCGTAATTCTCTACGACGCCAGTGGCAGAGAAATCGTGACGCCTCCTTGAAAACTGGCGTAAACTCTTTGACGCGAGCTATCAAGGCCAAAATGAAGCTCCTCCGAAACAACCGCTGGAATAACCTACTCACCAACCTTGACTTCAATGCACGGAAAGTCTGAAAGTTGACTAAAATTTTAAAACCTAAACATCATGGTCTTCCATATGCTCTGAACGACGAAAATGGTAGCCAGATACATTCTAAGGAAGGGAAAGCAGAGTTACTTGCTGATAAGTTTCACAAACACCATAATATCTCTCATAGAATGAGCAACAACATGGCAGAAATGATAGTAGCTAAGTCACTACTATCCATTGAAAACACCGCAATTTTACCTCTCGGTGCTCTAATAAAACCGAAACATTTAATCGAGCAAATAAAGAAGCTAAAGAATGGTAAGGAATTGACGGAATACCCAATACGGCCATCACGAACCTTCCCAAGGAAGCGATAGTGCTAATTTGCCATATTTTCAACGCCTGCCTGAAAATGTCATACTTTCCATGCTGCTGGAAACAGCTTGTACTGAAGCCCGGTAAAGACCCGCATGACCCTAACAACTACCGGCCAATAATCTTACTGCCGGTGCTTGGCAAACTGTTCGAGAAACTAATCTTGAAAAGGTTGACGAATTACATCGAAAATAATGACATCCTCCTTCAATTCCAGTTTGGCTTCAGACATGGATATTCCACAGAACACCAACTGCTACGTGTCTCCAAAGACATCAAAGCAGCACTAACTGGAAAACAGTCCGTGGGCCTACTGACCATTGACATTGAAAAGGCGTTTGATACCGTGTGACATAATGGCCTAACTCACAAACTCAAAGAGTGGAGTACTCCTCCTTACCTGCTGAAGCTAATCGCATCCTTCTTGAGTGACAGAACATACCACGTGAAAGTCCGAGGAGCAACATCCGCTTCCAAAACTGCCCCTGCTGGTGTTCCACAAGGTTCATGCCTGAGTCCGCCACTATACAATATATACACGTCTGACAATATATACACGTCTCAAACAGACCCATCAACTTTTTAGGCCAAATGATTTCCTGGTCTGAAGAACTGACCTATTTAGGTCTAAATCTAGATAAGAAACTCACAATTAAAAATCACATCGAGCACATCAGTTCTATGGCATTCAAGTCAGTTCTGTTCATATATCCGTTGCTCAATCGAAAGTCGCACATGAGTTTGCGCAATCAACTCCTCATCTTCAAAATGAGCATACAACCCATAATTACCTACGGAACTCCTTCTTGGTACCAATGCGCTAAATGCCTTAAAGCTAAGCTTCAAGTCACTCAAAATCGTTATTTGAAAATGGTGCTGCACAAACCATACTATTACTCCTCTAGATTACTATACCAAAAAGCCAATATTACTTATATCAGCAAACTCGCGGAATCACGTAGAGTTAATCTAATCAAAAAAGCCGAGTACTCCCCTGAGGGAATTCAATCTCTTAAAGATATTTAAAAGCCAAGAATAAGTGTCCTCAACCATGGAGCTGCCTAGAATAATTAGTTTATATTTTAGGTCATAATTATTCTAAGATAAAGTTAGTTATAGCTTAGATGTAAGCCTAGTAGGGATTTTTGTCAATTTTCCTCTCGAACTAGATACTAGTACTTTCAAAGATAAATTATCATGAACATGTATAAAAATTAATTTTAGAATAATTGTAATGAAGTCTCCTTCAAATCTCTAGACATAAGAAATCAACAGTTAAAACTCTGTAAATAAGGCATATCAATAAAGAATTATTATACATATAAAAAAAAGGAGAAAAATAATGCAATTCAATCAAAGGCTTTTCGATTTTGGAAAATAATGGACATTAAGGAATTGTGCAACTTATTCCCGAAATATATACATACGAAAAAATGCCTTTTTTGGAAATGGTTGGAAAAGAATTGGAACGAAAAATAAGAAGAGTATAATATAAGAACAGAGAGAGAAGGTCGAAATAATGTTTTTTATTTGACGAGAAGAAATTTCTCAACATAAGAAAGAAATTTAATTATTTTACCTAAAGGAAATACCATCCTTTAACCATACTGCGGTTATGTTCTTGAAAGATAGAAAGGTACTTTTTTTGCTCTCCGAATCTGCCACATGGCCACATCGCCAAAACGCGAAAGATAAGATACAAGGGACACATGGAGAACTACGAAAATTCGTTTGAAAAAAAAACAACAACTTTGTCTTCCCTATCGGACATCAAACGGAGTATTTTGTCATTCAGATAGCAAAAAACCATCCTTTTAATTTGGTGTGTTAAATTTTATTTTCGGGATCGATTTTATATTCGAGACCAATCAAAAGGCCAAAAACCGATTGCAAAAAATAATATAAGTATATAAATATGAAATGCGGATTTCACTAACAGATGGCATAACCATTACATATGGTTTGTGTCGGGGATAACTAATATGGCATTTTGGAGGGTAAGCATCTGTCAACAAGTTCCAGTATGTCAAAGGTTTTGATTGTACAAACAACATAGTTTTTTTCTCGCTTCAAAAATGTCGAATTACGTGGCAGAAAAAGAAGTTTTGCGAAGAAGTCTAATGGTCTTCTTTCATTTGAAGAAAACAGCAGCAGAAACTTATCGATTGTTAGTGGAAGCATGTGGTGAACATGCCCCAAACCAAGACACTTGTGAACGATGGTTTAAAAGATTTAAAAGTGGCGATTTCGATGTCAGCAACAAAGACCGTGGAAAACCACCAAAAAAATTCGAAGATACAGATTTGCAAGAATTATTGGATTAAGACAACACACAAACTGAAAAACAGTTGGCAGAAGCGTTGGAAGTTACTTAGGCAGCCATTTCACAACATTTAAAAGCCATGGGAAAGATCCATATAGCTGTAAAATAGGTGCCGTATCAATTGAAAGAAAGAGACATCGAAAGGCGGAAAACCATTTGTGAAATTTTGCTTGCCAGACAGAAAATAAAAGGTTTTTTTTTGCATCGGATTGTTACTGGCGATGAAAAGTGGATTTATTTCGACAATCCCAAGTGAAAAAAATCATGGGTAGATCCAGGCCAGCCACCAACATCACAACGAGTCCGAAATATTCATGGAAAGAAGACTTTGCTGTGTATTTGGTGGGATAGTAAGGGACCTTTGTATTACGAACTGCTGAGACCTGGTGAGACCATTACTGGCGAACGTTACCGATAATAATTGATCAAATTGAACCACGCACTTAAGGAAAAAACGACCAGAGGTTCAACAAAGACATGATAAAGTCATTTTTCAACATGACAATGCTCGGCCGTATGTTGCAATACCTGTCCAGAACTACTTGAGAAACATTAATTGGGAAGTTCTGCCCCACCCGGCGTATTCACCAGACTTGGCTCCTTCTGACTACTACTTGTTTCGATCGATGCAGCACGGACTTTCGGAACAGCACTTCCATTCTTACGAAGAAGTTAAAAATTGGCTTGATGAGTGATTAGCCTCAAAAAATGAGAATTGGTACTGGGACGGAATCCATCAATTGACAGAAAGATGGGAAAAAGTCGTAGCTAACGATGGCCAATACTTTGATTATTGATTTCATTCGTTCTGTTATTCAAATAAATGCATATTTCAAGCAGAAAAAAACCGCATTACATATTTATACACCTATTATTTAACACGCAAAATTAAAATGAAGGGCTTTTCTTTTATTTTTCAGAAATGTTTTCCGAAAATGAAACTAATTACGAATATTTTGTATAATTTTTGTAAATTAGATAATTGTTTTTTGAACTTCTTTGGATACATAAGTCGGCGGAAATGAATCAATGAACAAAATATATGTTTTACACTATTGATTAGAATAAGAAGGATGTTTCTTGTCGGTTTTCCTTAAATAATTTTTATTCAATATTTCTAAATACCAAAGTTGGTTCTGGGATTTTAAAGTGAGTTTACAAGTACTTTGAAACTTCACCACAGTACAAATTAGCATTCATTACACAGATAATCCTTATATGGTTTCCTCGAGGAGTTAGTTCAAATCGACAGGAAAATTCGAAAACTGTCCTGGGCTTTTTGCTAAATTTACCGCCCACAATAATTCGATATCATCAAGGGTTAATAAGTACGATGGTTAGATCTTCATATCATAGTTAAATGCAGGAAAAACATAATTTTTCTCTAAATTTTCTCCACACTTTATCTTTGTTAACCTACGCCTGTGATGGATCCTAGTCATTGTGTTCTGGGTCATCAATGACTTTATGGATACAAAAACCCAAATAAAGTCCCAACAAAGCGAACACGAAAACACAAACGAGTCATAAAATCTTGCAAGACGTAGAGTAAAAACAAGTTCGCTTTTCAAGAAAATATCTTCTTTACCTTCGTCTTCATCTTGATCTTGGCAAGATAAAAGCCACCGGAATTCCGAATCGGACGCGTTGACCGCTTAAATCCCGTTACAATTGCAAACACGTGTATATCCGTGGGCATTGTATCGGATGCGCGATGTTACAGTTACCCACTAAGTAAGTTATGAAGTTAGGCTTAAAATCATTGAGTTATATATAGGACAACATGTTGGCGAAATACTATACGTACATATAAAGTAGAAATGTTGAAAGATAACGATAACCACTCTCGCGGATCCATTTTGATCGATGTAAAATTCAGCGAACCATTTTGGTCGATCGAAAGCTACCGCTCTAGATTTGAAGTCTTTGAGATGTGAACGGGCAGTTCGTTCTGAATTAGAAAAATGATAGAATTATTGTTATATGAGTTGGAAAATATTGTTAGAAAAAATTAAAACAAGCAAAACCACTTAAAAGTGTATATTTAAAACAGGGCTTGGAAAAATTCCACAAAATCTCAGAACGTGTTTCCATTAATGAAGGACCTTAGAATTCAATTTAATATTCGAATTAAAGGGAAAGGAATTGAAAGAGTGTTAACTGATACTAAAGTTTTTGAGGTACTGAATATGAGGGTCTGATTACAGGCACCCCTAAGAGGTTTGTGTACTACATAGAACAGGTAAAGCAAGACTGTGTGGGTAGATGATGTCCCTGCTGAACCCTTAATTAGAAATAAATATCAAATCTCTTAAGCAATCACCATCTCCTGTAAAATTGGCAACTTTCATGAATAACTTTCAAGAGGAAGAAACGACCACATTAAGTTCATTGGATAATTTAAGTGACCCTACAATAGTTAAATAATTAAAATAAGAACTATAATTCATTATGATCCAATTCATATCAGACTGGATCTTTCTTGCTCTTATGATACTTAATTGCAGTTTCCAGAGTCCGATTCGTGGTGAAAGGCATCATCCGGTGAACACCAGAAACGAGTAAATGGATGGCAATAAAAAGGAACATCTAATTGGGTGTAGAAATAAGTAATGAATTACTTTGATGGGATCATAAAATATATGGTAATGTGTGTTATCCATAACGACTGTCAAAAGAGAAATTGAAAGGTATTTCACTAGAATTTAGTAAGGAGTTCTGGTCACGACTTACATCACTGCAAGAGTTTGTTACAAAAGTTACGATTTGCGCCGAAACAATTGGACTTTAAAATAGATGTTGTATCATGAAATGCAACCACGTCATATGTACGATATTTATTTTATATTATTTACCATTTATTTGTTTATTTTTTTCAAATCTTGTAAAAATATTTAATATTTTCCTTCTGCAAAAAGAATAGCAATACGAATTTCAGCTCCTGCCATAAGTTGTGCGAGTTAGTAGGCAAATTAGGTCAGGCTCTCTATTCATTACTCTCTCTCTCTCTCAGTCGTTCTCTTTCTCTATACTCTGTCCGGGATCTATCGTTTCTATTGTGCCTATTATATATCATCATTTTTTCCCATAAATATCAAAATATTTCCTTCATTGAGGAAACTCACTTGTACACAATCGTTGCGGTCCTCTAATTATTCCATTAACCACATTGTTATCCTTTTTTTTTAACTTTTTCACCTGAATCATAGTTTATATTTATATTATAGTTTAAACTTGAATAGGGTAAATTTGACAGAGATGGTCAGTCAAATAACATAGACATAGAACGAAGTCGCATTTTTTAGCAAGGCAGTATTGCTGCTAATTTTTTGTATCCTGATTGCGAGAAAAAAGTGGGAAAAAATAGAGCGTGGAGTCCCTCCGCGCGGAAGAAGTGAAACTTCGTAACATGGAAATGAAAACTGGAAAGGGTAGAAACTGATTTTTTAAGAACTCATATTGTTTGTTTAAGACAAACTTTATTAACATTGCTTACAATTCACAATTGATCGCATCTTTTAATTATCATTTTCGAGTGGAGGAATATCCAAATCTACAACATTTACAATGGGATTATGATAACGAAAGTAAGATACGAAATGTTTGAGTTCAATTTTTTCAATATTTCTGGTAAACACTGCATCAATGGTAGTTTGGTTACTTTGGTACTTTGGTTGTTGGATCATTCCTTCAATTTATCATTTATCAAATTTGTCTTTGAGGAAGGTTAAAAATATTTTAGTTTCAGGTAACGAGAAATTCACATTAAAATCTCCTGCAAGGATCACAGGCCGCTCACAATAATCAATTTCTTCACCAGTAATGTCTGCCAGAGCTTGTGAACCAGCAGTCGATAGTGGCAATAAAGATTTTGCAATAATTGATTTAATATACCTCATGGCTGCATTTGGTGATACATAAATGGCAATTAGAATCAATTTCTTCGGATTATTTTCGCTGTGGTTGACTATGCACTCTGCAGCACATATGTCTCCAATTCTTTTTGACGTTGAAATTGTCACATCAGGATTACCTTAGTAAGGAGCTTTTATATCTAAATGTGGAGTAACAATATGATATCTATTTTTCTGATTGTGATAGATAGCAACCCCTGCATTCTGAATTTCGTTACATTGAAATCTTACAATGAAATCAAAATTTGGTATGACGGGAGGTTCATTATCGTCCATAAACGTTTCTGATAACATTAAAATGTTCGATTTTTCAAAAACTCTATCCGTCAAATCATTGGCGTATGCAGGAACACTTTGACAATTGACTGCTACGATTGACAAGTTTCTTTTCAATTTGATAAATTTACATAGTTCTTCATCCAAGGTAAAAACTGGATTTTGACGCAATTTCATCATCTCATTCCGTAAAGCGACACACGACCCGTCGTTACTCCCATAGAGTTATTAGATATAGAGAGGATGATAAGCCACTATTGCGTCGTAACCGCCCCCTTTTTACAAACATTTGCAAAAATTTACAAATACCAACAAAATTTTAACAACTTTTGAAATATGCCAATGGGTTCGCGAAAGTTTAACGCACAAAAAATTCAGGTGAGTGTCAAAAGCTCGAGCCGAAGATTAAGCCACGCCTTTGTAAACAATCTTATTGACCGACAAACCAATAATTTCTACATTATTATTGAAAAAGGCATCTATCTTGACCTAATCAACGCAAAAGTTAAAAATTAATTAATTATCTAAAATTTACCCATGAAACGACACCCCGGATCGCCGCGAACAAGTGTGATTTCTGCAAGTGAAAATCACACACTTCATTGTCTATATTTGTCTTTAAAAATCGCTGCCACTATTGTCTTTGCACTTTCCCACAATCACAAATAAAGTAGCACTCACGATTTGTAATTTTTATCGTTAAAAAATTCGTCTGACACAAGTAACTTACAAAATTCGCCCGTAAATCACTTCGAAAATGAATCAAAACACAGATTATTAGTCTTGTTTTGACAATTCATTCAGTTCGGCTGCAATCGAAAAAACCCGAGCATTGAACCAACTGAAATAGGAGAAATGGCTTCGACGAATTGAGGGTGCGTGTACATTATTCTACCAACATTAAATAAAAAAAGAGTTCACAAAGAAATTTCTATCAAACTGGGTTCTTGTAGATATTCAATGAATAAGTATTTTGAGCAGTATAATTTCTCGTAATTTAGAGTATACTCAGCCGCCGGTAATTCAATTTTATAAAAATATAAGAAAAAAAACTTGGCCATATACTATTGAGTGTGCGCATACCTTCAAGTAGAATTATTTATCTAACTGTATATTCAGCTCAGTGTCAAATTGAAATTACGAATGTATCCGACAATTCGCATCATATTAAAATTTGTAAACATTGATTTCAAATTAAGTTTGATCAATAAAAATATATGTTTTGCATGGCGAGAATGTTTCATTCTCCCACAAAATATGAATTAGATTCTATTGCCACCAATTTATGTGGGGAAAACCTCGACAAAGTTTAGATATTTATCTTTAAATTTCACGAGAAAAAGTATCATCCTTAACAACTTAGTTTTAGGGTTTATAAATAATTAAATGGTAGATTTCCCATTTGAGGGCTAAAGAAACTTGTAGCTAATATGTTTAAGTTGTTGCACAAAGAGATAATTGGGCGGGCTTTTAGAAAATATAAAATTTCTCACCATTTACGCTGTAATATATTTTGCATTTGAAATATCGAAGTTCCGAAAATTGCCGAAGGTGAAGCAGCTACGAAAGGTGAAAATTTGCTAAATCCAATTCTTTGGACGCTCACGGACAGTCACATACACGGGAATAGCTTCTCTATTATCTTATCCCTCTACGGTTACTCCCGTTCCCATGGTCAAATTTCTTATGTTTGTTGACTGGGATAATATACAAGCCTTCAATTGAAACCGCTCTCGACATGGCAACGTAAACCAACTGTTGGGATTGAATTGTTTCATAATAATAAACCACCTCATTGAAAGTTCCCCCTTGCGACTTATGAATCGTCAATCTACAATCAATCTCTTAGCTAAGATACTTCTTTGTCTATTAAGAAAGATTGTAGCATTTCGTCGACCAATCGGAACAGCTAAAGGATTGAGATTATTAGCGAACATAAATGACCGTGTCACGGCCCGAGCTTTAGAGAGAAGGAGAGTGAGTCGGTAGATCCACTCTCTTTCTCTCTCTTACTTTCTACTTTTGTGTATCTTTCTTTCTCTCTCCCTCTTGCGTGGGAATATTAGATGCTACTCATTGCTAACGCTCGCGCTGGCCTGTAACAGGTATACTACGCGCATGCGTTCGAGTGCCACGCATTCACTCTCGCTCTGTCTCTTTCTGTTGCCCCTCCCCAGGAGCGTTGAACGTTTAACGCAACAGTGCTTTCATACCCCCTCCATGGTAGTGTTAAACGTTTAACGCAACCTTGTTCGAAGTCGCATTAGAAGTTTCGCTTCAAAAATCCATCACATCAGATCATCAGGAAAAATAATCCTTTTCAACAGACGAAACGATTTGCTGTAGGGTGTATTTAGTAGTATATACGTGTACACCACCAAGATAATAAAAGACAAGCGAACAAATAATTGGGGTTCAAGGGGAGACAGCACACAACGTACATTGAATTTGTTCGAAACGCCAATCCAATTCTCTTTTTACGCACCTTTTTACGAAGTGCCCAAAAATTCAGTATTTGTCCCGCTACATCTCATCAAGGCTATGGAAGCTTTTCGTCGTAATACCAACTACCTTCCATTGCTCCAGCTAACTATGCGGACCAATCGCCTGCAATTTCAACAAAAAGTTTCTCCGATGATTACCCACGGAAGACTTTCATTGATGGGAATCCTCCAGTGATTGCCTGCAATGCAATCAATGCTTTATTTTAGCAGGAAATTTTTTGTAGATAAAAAAAATTATGTTTGGCTCAAATATTCTCATAGATCTCCTTTATATATACATGTCTTAAATTTTTTTTTAAACACAAAACTCAACGTTTTATCGGCATCATCGTTGAAAAGCTTTTCAAAGCTTGAGTATTTCTCTACCACGTGTTAAAATTTCATGACATTTGCTTGACACATACCAAAAATATGACAGTTCTTTGCATTGTTGATTCAATGTTGAGATTTTAACATCGGTAAAAGAGTGTTCATTAAATTTCACGTAAAACTTGGTAAACACGCATCAGAAATATTTCGTACATGCAGCTAAAGTTCGAAAATGGTTGTGCAACCAAAGTGTTTATGTGGCATTAACGGTTTTCTGATAATAGAGAGATGCTGGAGGGTTACAAATATGCTGGAACGTCAATGTCACTTCAATTCGAATTAAATAAAAAAAAAACAAAAAAATAAGAAAAGTAATAAAAATATAAGGAAAATAACTTGAAGGAATAGAAGAATTGCTTTATGAGAAGTGAAGAACGACCCTCTCTTAACGGCAATAGAGACATCAAAAACGTGGATATGAGTGATGAAGGCGTATTTTTTAGTAGCCACAGCTTAAATGGGAGAGTTGCTCCCATACAGTACATTAAAATTGTATTGAACTTGAAGGTGTTTGGACCAAGTTTGACCAAAGAAATGAAGTAGGCAAAATAAGCCGTTTCGGGAAAAGATAAGAAACAGCCAGATAACTTCTATTTATGCCAGCTGCAGCCTCTAAAGGGTTTGGTTTCAAATTCATTCATCGTATTTTCTATAAATATTCAAACACGATTCATTGATTGATTAGTGTTGATTAATTATTAAAAATGACGATTTCTACTTTTGAAAAACCGATGGCCATCTTTGATGAATTTGCCTTACCCAATAATTGACTATGACTCAGCAGTGATCATTATCCCTGAAAGTAGTAAAATTCAACGGAATATGTTATATTCAAATTATAACGACATAAATCGTTATGCGTGGACAAAAACCAAACAACGCCCTTTCTTGCTTATTGACATCAATCAGCTATTCGTGAAAGGATTTTAATCGTTCTGAAAAACTGGAACTATTCCAATCTCAATTTGTTACCGCAATGAATGAAAGGCAATAAATTCTCGAAGACATTGAATCATCTTCTTTGTGAACTGGAGCATTGTGGGAGTTCCCGGTCCCATTCATAGCCACTATCTATTTCAGTCCGACTCTCATCCCCTCTCCCTTTCTCTTTCGCTGTTTCTAGAGGTCCATTGAGTCGACAAGACGACAAACCTCTACGGACGAGGAAAACTAGGTCAAACTAGTCCACTTATCACCATCAATTTTTGTTAACAATATTTTCAGCGGGCATCGTAGATCTCTCAGCCTACGCGGATGCCCTATGTAGCTTCGAGTATACTTGACAGTAAATTTATGGGCTAATGCGACATTGTGGACGCAATAGTTGGCCATGGACATGCAACTTGCAGCTCCAAGTTTCCAAGCTTTTATTTGACTTTATTGCCATGTTTTCCAACAATATTTGTGGTATTGTGGCGTCTAGCATGGTCCCGCGACCACTTGACGCAATAGCCGCACACTTGGACATATGAGGCTTAAAACTTCTTACAAGTTATAAAATCCAATGTAAGCAACATAGTAACATTATATTGTGAAAAAGGAGCCTTGCGTGGTACTTGAATACTCGACGATTCATCTTAGTTCCGGCCGCGAAATGCACTCAAGAAAGCCTAAGACCAACTTTGAAACATAATGAGATGCTTGAAAGCGTTCAATAAATGCTTTGAATTTTCATCCGCGTTTGTATTGTCCCGCATGCTGCGCATGGGTTGGATGATAATGTCTGTAACATAATTTATTTTTTTCAGAAAGCATATTAGAAAATGTGTTTTCCATTTGTTGCCTGCGTCAATTCACTATTTCGCATGTTTGGAAGCACAGATCCAAGGGGAAGAAAGGTTAAGATCTGATCAGAGGCTATAAGCTGCGGGGCTGAAGTTGACGATAGGGCTACGTTAGTCGGTTCAGGATATCGTCGGAGATGGAAAAATTTATGAAGATGGAAGAAATTCAAAGTCGAAAATCATTTTGCAGGATTTCTTATAGAATCTCCGGCATTAACAGTATAAGGATAACTCGTCCAAGAATCTTCATTGTATGTGGTAAAAATTATCTCGTTTTCTCGTCCAATTCACATTATTTTCATGAGCAAGTGAACCGCGAGTTTTTGCAAATAGGATAAAAGAGAAAGCCACGAGATTCAAAACTTCCGAGGAACCGTATGAGGGCGTGTTTACCTTCTAAGTGAAATCCTTTTAAAAAACTTATGAAAAGCTTTTTTTTATGTCCCATTATGAGCGTTGATTAAATTTTTCTTAAAACTAACTAACTAAATAAAATTAACTAAATTTTTCTTATATCTTTGGGTAGTTGCCCCTTTTATCATAATCAGGATAAGAGAATACAAACGATATTTGATTGCGAATACAGATGATAAAATTACGTGCATGTAAGTCTGCTAATTACATTTTTGAATAAGGACTTGATGAAACTTAAGCTGAACAGAGTCAAGATTGATTGTGATCCTAGGGATCACAGAGCCGGGCAATTGTCGTTTTTTATGGCAGGGAGATGCGAGAAGTGTTAGACTTCAAGCAATACAAGTCTACTACATGACTGATTTTGGCCAGACGGAGTTCTAAAGGTATATAAGATCGCGTAAGCTACGATAAGCTAAACATGAGATCCGTATAGACATGCAGTCTAAAAATGACGTTACCTAAACAGGAATTGGTAGGGAAAACCGGAAGGTGGAGACCAGTGGGGAAGCCTTAAAAATCGCTGGTTCGACGCTGTCGACAAAGAAACACTTAATCCCTGCTCGGATATACGTTACGGACATCAATAGACCTGGACAATCGCAGGCACTGATTTCGGGAAGCGACAGCCCAAAGAGAAGGCAAACCAATAAAGACCATCCCAGTCAGCCACGGAATTCAGCTTGGACCGATTTCGGAAAATTGATATACGACACCCGCTCCAAACTATCTAAGCTTCTGTGTTGTGCATAATGGTCTTTAAATAACAAGAAAATTTGCTTTAAATTAAAATGCATGAATAAAAGATCAGACAGTTCTCTACGCAATCTCTAAAAACGCTTTGAAAAAACCTTGCTATCATGAAACTACACTAAATAATCCTTTTTTAAATAGTGTATACTTTGACAGCTTTCTTGATCATGTCATCATTGTCTTTTTCAAAACTAACAGCTACATCAAAACGCAAAATGAAGTATTAACCAACAGGAATTTTAATCCGTTAAATTTATTTGTTGTAGAGCGAGGAGGGAACTTTATAGAGAACTTAGGTCCTAATGGCAAGCAATGAGAATAACAATTTTCAAAATACTTGTTTAGAAATGTCAAGTCATATCTAGCAGCCATATTGTGATTACAACAGTGATCTTAGGCATTCGGCAAATCAAAGAAAGTAAGGAATTTTCTTAAAACAAGTTTTAAGCAACTCTAGACCATACGAATGGACCCAGATGCATCTACGTGACGAGTGCTACTGAAAATTATTCAGGAACGAAACATCTATTGCAAAAAGCAAAGAGGCTTTACTTCAAGCATAAAGGTGATGAACTTGGAAGAATCAATCCCAAAGGTCAACAAGCCTTCGAAACCTCACTGGTTTCTGAACTAGTGGTCAAAAAATCGACAATGACCATTAACTTCGTCCTTAATTTTTATGATGAAATTGGGAGAATCAGCTCTAAGCTTCAACAAACTCTTCAAAGTCCACAATCGATCGATTGATAAACTTAAATATAATTATTTTTATGATGCAATTGAGGTTAAAAAGATCCAAAATCAAAAGTTTCAAAATTGTCAATTTGAATTCAAAATTGACAATGAGCTCTAGTTCAAAAATAAGTCATCAACATGTTGTTTTTGGAAAAGGCGCTTAAGAGTCCCCGAAAAAAAAGAAAATGGAAAGGAACTTTTTCAGCATATTTGATGTATTTTCAAAAATATTGTAAAAAAATATTAATAAGTAATAATAATATAATGATACAATGGGGCAACCGATAGGTCACACCTGCAGCGAAAAAAAAGGAACAAGGTTAAATACACAGAGTTATTTGAAAATGCAAATGCCGCATAATGGCGGCCGAAGGAAGTTACTTTTAACTGACTAGCTCACCGCGCGGGGGTGGGGGTTCTAGGACGTTATTTAATCCCTGATCCATGTCATATATACACACACACACACACACACACACAGAAAGAGCTTACTCTTTCATATTAGACAAATCAAATAAATAAAAATGATCAAATAAATAAGTAAATATAAAATATTTAATTTACGTGAATTGTGCTGCGCTCATTCTGACCACCTCTGTTTTATTTCGGGACTTTTCTTGCTTCCGCTGCGCTGATTCTGACCACCTGTGCTTCCTTCAACACGAATCTCTGTCTCAGCTTGGTTTCGGGACTTCAATGCGTTCAGCTGCGCTGCATCCTGACCACCTCTGTTGCCTGCTTACGATCATCTTGCCCTCAATCAAAATGTTCTCTTGGGCTTTGTGATTCAAAGATTTTGTGCTCGAGAACTTCCGGGGCTTAACACTTCACTGCTAATATTTCTGATTCTCTTTATTATGCTCAATAATTAAATTCACAATTTATATCCATTATTTTCCTTCACTTGATACTGGATTTCTATACTTTTTTTTCCATCTTCCATCCCTTAATTCACAATTTCTATTTTTCTTATAGCGATATGTACACAACAAACAAGTGAATCATATCAATGGAAAATTTCTTCCCCAATAACTTCCAAGAAATTTTTTTGTTATTTTTTCTGACATTTTTTTTTGAGACTGTTTTTTTATTTATTATTTTTTGTTTGTTACTAATATTATTTAACTAAATATTACTTAATACCTAAATCTAATTATAAATCTTTCTATTTTGATTTTATACTTAGTTCTATTTTATTTATTTACTCATTTATTGGCACAAATTTTTTTTTTTTGGTTTTATGTCGTCTACACATCAGAATACGTAACACATAGCTCTATTCATAAGAGCAAGGGTTCATAAAAAACGATACACATTTGGCAGACCCCGTGAAACTGTCTTGATTGTGTATTCCGACATGAAAACCTTTTTTCTCAGCGGATCAAACCAGATAACTCTATGGGATAACGTTATGGGAGGACAAGAACAAAAAATGCGTGAAAATTGTGTGAACAAATACTGCGTAAATTGGGCATGACCAAACATTTCAAGTTCAGTAGGTAGTCCTACAAATGATAGAGGGAGGGGGATTTTTAAATTCATTTTCTTAATTTTTTAACGAAAAATTTACGTCTCAACAAGAAAACGGACCCGAACCAGAAGGCTAACTCACATGCGGGATTGCATCATGAAAGTACCTTTTATCTACGCAAAAAAATAATTGATCATCAAAAGTTCATAAGGATGTTCATAAGAAAAGAACAGAAAAGGAGAATTTCTTGAAACTAGCACAAGCAGGTTTCCTCAGCTAGCACTTCAAAGTTTATAGAAATGCATACATTTCGAACTACCCTAAAGTCATCACCATATTAAACCCGCATAAACTTATTCACCGTGTGTTCAATTTGCTAAGGAACATGTTAGCAAAGGCTGAGGAAATATTATTTCTGTTAACTTGAATATTCAACGGATTCCAATTATCAAGGATTAAAAGGATTTCGGGCATCTTCACATAAAAAAAAACTTGCCAGAGAAACAAAGATTAACATTAATCCTTGAATCGGGAAACCCAGTTGGGTAGCAGTCACTCACAGTGCAGGTTTAACCAAACAATGAAAAATTATTCTCAAATCGACACTATTCAATTCGAATCATTGCATCCAGGAGCATTTGTCAGGTTCAAATTAACCTTAGACCCACGAAGGATAAACCTCAAACGTCCACGAAGGATGATTATTAACCAAACAGGAAATTTGCGATGTACTGTATGATACGCTTGAATTTGCAGGAAGATTACCTGGGACTAGACGATGGATTGATATCAAAGCCCTAGAGAAGCAGAGTCAACAATGTCCTAAATGTAGTAGAATCATCAATAATGAAAGGAAGGCAAAGCTATTTCAGATCCATAGTAGCTTATTGGCAAAGGGCAAAAAATCACCCTTAAAGATGTAACATCATAAGCAAAAGCTGGAAACAGAATGGTTTAGGACGTCATAAACAGTTCAGCACCATTCGGGAAAAGAACGCGATGATGAACAATTATACAGACCATTGCGATTCGTAACTTTTAGGGATAATTGACAAATTTAACTTAACTTTTTTTTCAACTAAGTTTAAGTTATTTTCCCCAGTAGCTCATCACAGCGATTAACGTATTTGTGAGAGTACTCATCTCCTTGTAACAGATGCCGGGTTTGCGTCCCACTGGTACCCGTGATATTTAAACTTATGTTTCTGATGTCTGAGTATCATCCCAAGAAGCTACGATAGATGCTTTCGAGATTCCCCAGGGTGGTTTGTTCATTGTTTTTTATTTGATGTCGACTTTTGGAAAAAAAGCTTAGGCCAGCATCGTTCCTGATCTCCCCGCGTTTGTTGCTATTGATACCAGATGGTCCATCCTGTCATCCCACAGAAACTACGTAGATGCCCTGCTCCCTGGCCGCCAAGTCTTTTAGTTCTGTTATATTAATACTCCTCAGCCATGCGAGAGTTTTTTCGGCAAAGTTCGGAAAATCTGAATGAAAGTGTCCTATATTTTCCTTTTGCTCTCCGCAAGTTCGGGTACTGTTCTCCGCTAGATTGGCAGGTGTTTCTGTGCTGCCACAATAACAGAAAGATTGACTGACTGACTAGACCTAGACCAAAATCTTTCAAAGAAGTTTCCACCTCCGTCAGAGCGATCAATTACTTCTGAGTTTTCGGTTAATGGTATTGACTTTGTTGAGGACTGGGTCAGGAGCCGTAGGAGGAATTTCACAACGATCATAGTCCTTTGATAGTTTTTATCCTCTAAAACCATTATTTACCCCTCGTGTTAATATCATTGTAAGCGATATTGATGGTAAATTAGCTGAAATATCTAGGAAATTTTCAGTTACAGATTTCTCCAGTTTAATATACAAAACCAACGCAAACCAACCAAAACATTGCTTTCCTCACATTTAGGTAGGAGTAGGGTATGAGATTTTACGCGATAACTGATAATATATTAGAAAATCGTTCTAGATTCGGGACGATCTCTGGCTCGACTGGGGGTTAAATATAAAGAATGGCTTCAGGAATGCAATTTTCTCCACATTTGCAGCTAAATTTACGGTGTTATGTGTGGATCCTTAAGAAAGAAACCTTGTGTGGTCCTGTCTTCACACAGTCGTATAAGTTTGGTGACTCACTTCAGGAAACAGCTACTTTGCAAACATAGAAACTCCCTAGTGTAGCCAAAACTACAGCTTGACGTATGGCGTCTAACTCGTACGGATATTAAAACGTACTTCTCACTGTCCTCCCATTAACTTTCCATCACGCCGTCAAGTGATCTCACGCTGAGGATGTCCGTGTGCTTGTTATTCGAGACATACGAGGTGTGTGTGAAAAGTTATGAGGCTGGCAACATTGCAGGCGATATCACACGTTGTCCCCAACGGTCAGTTCTAGAACGGATTGCTATATTTCCGCTTTCTCACTGCGAATTACACCCCCATAAAGATAAAACATTATTTTTGACAGCTCCATCAGTGAAATTGCGTTTTCTTTGTGTATTAAAAAAGTGGAGCATCCGAATTCAGAGCAACGTTTTGCAATCAAGGTTTGTGTTAGGCTTGGCGAATCTGTGATTGAAACTTTTAGGAAAGTTGAAAGGCGAAGACCAGTGAGGAAACCGAGGAAATGCTGGTCTGAATCTGGTGATGAAAATAGTTCATCGCTATTCGGATCCTGGATCGATTGCATTTACAATTTAGGGAGCATGGACTTTCATGTTTACGAATGAAAATATGAGTGAATGGATTACTCTAGAGTAATCTAGAGTAGAGAAGATAGAGGATGCTAGGACAACCAAGAGCAAAAACATGATTGTTAACCATTAAAGTAAAGTCACCGGTTTTTCGGGACTCGCAAGCAGTTTCGGTCGATGATGTTCGTATGTGTTTTATGGCTGGTGGCTTCCTTGAAAAAGTTCGAGCCACATATTAGTTGGAACGGTGTGCCACTCACTGACTTGAGACATATCTTTCCTCCCTTACAAGGCAAGGCCACCCGATAAAGTCCGCGCAGACCTTAAAAATGGATTAAATGCACTGCACTACGCTTGAACATCTCCCCTACAGCCATCTGATTTGATTTTCATATGTTCAGCCCTCTTGACAAAGCTGTACAGAGGTTTAAAATAAGTCAACAGATTGAAAAGTTTGTGCGCAATTTGTCAGATAACCATCCGAAGTTATCCTTTTAATATGGCGTGAAAACACTACATGTTCGATGGAAAAGTGCATCGAATCATATACATGGAAAAGCGAATATTGTACGGGTTTTCATTTTATGCGTAAAATTAACACATTTTCAGAAAAAGGCTCGTTCATAATTCAATGATCCTGATACAAAAGAGCCAAAACTATCGACACGTAGTTTACGGAATCAAGCTTGGAAAATTTTCAAAATAGAATGAAAATCATCGGAGTCAACGGAAGGACACGAATTTGAAAGCTGTGAACTCAATAGGCCTAGCGATTTGAAGGTGCGAAGAATTGGTTGGGACACTCAAGTGCCTACACAAGTTTATGGTTTCAGGATATCAAACAAAACTTTTAAAAAAGAATAAAAAATTACAAAATTGATGAACGGAAAATCCCTCAGGTCCTAAACTTCGCCAACCAATGAGAACAAAAATATGCAGAGAAGATGGCGCAACGCCCAAAACGCGTAAGTAAACTATCCAAGAAAACAGATGGAGAACAAAGGCATTATTTCGGGAGGAAGAGAAAACATATGAAATTCAAGGTGTGAAAGTCAATTGAAAGACAAGCTCGATGGGAAAATGAATTGATTTTATGATGCCTTTAATTAATTCCTAATATTTCCCCGAAATTCTGCACATTTTAACACAAATCCTTGCGATATATTGAGTTTTATTCTATATCCTGTTCCTCAGGATCAGTCAGCTCTATGAAATAAACAAATTTTAGTGCTGCATTTAAGGAGTGAACTTGTGGTAAGCTGATGGTCATACAAAGGTTTAAATTTGCCTTTTACTGCGGAACATTTTTTCCTTGTATCTTTGAGGTACCAACTCATTTTCATACTACTTAGTGTTGAATGGTATCGATACTGAATTTATCTTTGAAATGTTCTTTGTGCTATTGTAGCCCTAGGGATACACTCGCAATAAGGTTAGTCTAGGCACGAAGGCTAACGCAAACGAAGCAACTGCTCGATCACGAATGTTAGGCGCATGCTTCGCAAGCATATCAACATGGAGTTGAACAACCCCAAATCGGAGCAAGTGGTTTAGCCTTAGTGGGATCTTAGAAGAAAATCTAAGCAAGAAGCTGTGAGCCAAGATTCGATTCCAGCCCGGCTCTGACCGTCTCCATCGCGAGAATCCATCGATTTCCCGTTGTGTATAAGATTGTATCTACAGTTTCTAATTCCTTTGCGCGCCGAACGATGTAGTATGGCGTACGGCGGCAAGGAAAGGATAGGATTAGATATGCATGGAACCTCGTTCCACCCCGAATACCAATCCAATCATTTCTTTGTGAGATTAGTCGGCATTTCTTCGGCTTTGAAATGGTTTCTGCCCCGGGAAGACACACGGTAACGTCTACTCCGCTACCAAGGCAAGATGCTGGGATGGTGGTAGCGATGCTGGTGATATTGAATGATGGGAGACTTCTTAGGGCGCGGTTTTTTGCTCAACTTGCTAACATACACTCGGACATAAGGTACTTTGGGCAACCTCTCTCTTTGAAAATTAGTTATTGTGTGAAAATGACTTTAGAAATTTCATGTGGATCGTTTGGTTTTGGGTTTTGAATAATGTGCGTTTTTCATGGCATCATCATTATTTTCGGACTGGTCAAGCTTGGCCAAAAAATTCACGCTTAAGATTTACGCCTGCGCCAAGATCTGATGCTTTGAGATTGGGGGAAATTTATGGCGATCAGTGGTCCTAGAATGAGGTGAATGGTCTTCCTATGCAAATATGATGGTCCAACGAAAACTTCGTTGACGTCAGACAAATGAAGAAAAGTCAAAGTTAGGCGTCACATTCCAAGCGTAGAAGATGAATGTCTTATAGTGTAGTTTGGACGAGTAGTCCGTCGAAGATCAAAAAATCGGAAGCAGCTTGATCGCCGACGTAACGAATAACGTGAACTTTGAGGAACAGCAGTGCGGGTTGGTTGGCAGCAAAGATCTTAAATTGAAGAACTATTCATCATTATTCACGACTTTGATTCAAATGAGCTTTGAGCCTTCAATGCCGAAAGCCAATGTGAGTGCTTCCTTTCGATGATTCGAAGCCACCTATCTACAGCCCACATTATCGTCACACGCTCGTCTATTTGATGCATAACTCTATGTCTCCACTTAATACTTCGGCCATGAAAGATGCTCGTGTGTTTGTTGCGGCAAATAGGCAACATCCAGCCACACAAACAAAACCTGATTTCCGATCACGATAATTAGCAAGCGTCCTTGTTGGCAAACAACAAGCAATTATTGCAATAATGGTAGATCCTCCAAGGCAACTGCGTTCACACACGAAGTGCCTCGTATACAAATTCGAATTGTTAATAAAAACACTTTTTAGCTTTGTCATCAAATGACGGTGATTTGATAGGAGACTTCGTCGTTAGACATCTGCTCATGCATGTATGAGTCCTACACTGTTCGGGAAACACCAATTCCTACCCACAATCTTTACCACTTGTGATTCAAAAGCTTCTTGCCACATACAACACATGTGTGATGCGGATTACGAAATTCAGTTTTCCTTGACTCTCGATGACTAAAGGATGGAAGTAGGCAAAAAGCGCGAATGAAAATTTATCAGAGGAAGTCATCGCTATGGGCATGATTTGGTCATAAATTGAAAGAACCCTGGATTCATACTTTTCCGTTCACTCCATTTGTCGTAATTTAGTGCTATTAGATTGATCATATCAAGTGGATGTCTCTTTAATTGACTTTCAAATCGCGCAATTGGACATAAATCATTGCCGAAAATGACAAGTCCTATTGTTTTTTCTTTAAGGAAGTTTTGCCTTGGAATGTTTTTAGCCAAGCATCTAAAAATACAAAAGGCCTTCACGGAGTGAAGGGGAGTCGAAGAGGAAGCTGTTTCATGGAAGGACTCAAATGCAGTTCACACACATATATCGTTGCAACTCTTGTATAAAATTTGCACTTATGTAACAATTGGATCAATGCTAAGGATTGCAAACAGTGTAAAACTTAGAGCACTGTTTTCTCGATCGGATTCAGGATAATTTATTCATATTTCATGATCAGGAAAACATCTGGCAACAATTGTGGGGTAGTTTTCTACCCGTTTTCTTCTTTTAAGTAAGTTCGTATTGCGCCGTTATCGTAGAAACTTCATGTTTCTGCCTTTGCATACGAGGATGATCGGATAAGTACTGAGCCCGCAAAACGAAAACAGAAATTTTGGAAAAGTAGACATAAATTTTTTAAAATAGTTTCCTCATAGCTCGATACACTTGACCCAAAAATTCTTCAACTTCTTTAATCAGTCTAAAAAAATGCATTTTCTCGAGAGCTGCAAAATAGACCTCCGTGGTAGCGATGTGATCCTACTCAAATCTCTGCAGTGCGAGTGATTTTTTCAAATTTAAAACGAAAAGAAGTCACAAGAGACCAAATCTGGAGAATACAGTCGAAAGAAAAGCAGTTCGTAGCCCCATTTGACCAATTTTATCATGGTGGAGGTGCGAGCCTGTGTTTCGAATGTCTTCTTCCAGGTCAAAATACTTTTATGCGCTTAAAGTCGGGCCTTTGTTCTGCAATTGTCATAATAATTCGACTTAGTAGATCTCTTTCACCTTTTTGCCCCCTTTCGGGTAGTAGATACAGATCATGCCTTGCGAATCCCAGAAAGCGGTGGCTGTCATCTTTCCGGCCGATAAGACAGTCTCCACATTCTTCATAGCACGTCCTCCGATGAAGTACACTGTTTCGCCTATTCTTTGGTTTGTGGTGTGTACAAGTTTACCCCTTTTTCGTTGGTGGATACAAAACGACACAGAAACTCCTTCAGATCACGCTTAAAAAGCTTCAAACAAAGCTCTGATATAGTCTCACCGTTGCGCTTGTTGTCTGGAATGAGGCGAATCTGGTACCCAATGCGCTGACAGCTTTCCATTTCCAAAATTTCATACTCAGTATGAACCATGCTATCATTTAGACGCCTACTGCCTCAGCTATTCCGCGCACTTTCAATTGATGGTCGGCCAGTACGATATTGTAGATTTTTGTTACGTTATCCTTCGTGGTAATTGTTTTTCGGGTACTTGTGCGCGGCTTATCAAAACCCGACGTACGACAACGTTTAAACTCGTAAAACAATTTTTGACAGTCGTCATCACATGTTCAGAGTCCCTGTACCCAGGGAGCCTATGGGCTCTTTGATTTCGCGAATCACCGACCGATATTGCTCTTTCTGCATTTTTCTAAAGTCTGCGAAGTACGAGTCCGATTGGGCTGGAATTTTGACAGTAGACATCTACAAGAATGTACTACATGATATTGAATTTCTCTTGCGACAATGGCACCAACGGGGGGTGAGACTAAGTACTTATCGGACCAACCTTATACTAGTTGATTGTCTTAAACAAACAGAAACAGACTCGAGAGGAAAAAGAATACTAGAAATGGCGGCTAGGAGGCAACTTGTCATCATGAACGTTAGGAACACACCAACTTTTCGACGGGAAGGCTGCTTGGGAACTATACCGGATGTGACATTTGCTTCGGAGTCCTTAGTGCCTAGGATACACAGATGGAGGGTACTGGAGGACTACTCGGCGAGCGATCATCAGTACATTGCTTTTGCAATTGGCGACTGTGCTACTTGACGCGTAGCAACCCAACCCTCAAATGTAGGTTGGAATATATCTAAAATAGATGTCGACGCGTTCGCCGCAGCTCTTATGAGAGGTAAAACTATGACGGTAACGGGGGGAGCCTCAGCTGAAAACATGGTGAACTCAACCATGAGAGACCATGGAGAGAATGTCACAAACTCCGCCACGAATCTCAACGTTTAAGAAATCGAGACGAGTCACATTCCCGAACGCTGGCATACAGGTCGGCTAGAAAAGTTCTCCGTAGGTTAATTAACGAAAGCAAGGCTCGCTGCTGGCGCAACCTTGTTGAGGACATCGACAGAGACCCGTGGGGGCTGGGTTACAAGCTTGCCATGCGGAAACTAGGAGCTGCAAGGAGGCCCTGTGTCCTTGAAACGGAAAAAATGGACCAGATTGTTAGAGCGCTATTCCCTGTGCATCCTATTCGTCCCGATGATGCAGATGTTAAATGTCTCGGAGAATGCCCACTTTTTACCGCCATCGAGCTAGAGGATGCGGTAAAAACTTAAAAATCGAAAAAGGACCCAGAGCCAGACGGTATACCAGCGGAAGTGATACAGCTTGCACATCAACTATGTCCTGATAAGCTGCTCACCACTTTCAATGCCAGTTTGCGGCAGGGCGTTTTCCCAAATTGCTGGAAAGAGGCGAGGCTCGTGCTGATCCACAAGGGGAAAGGGAACGTGGAGCAATCATCTACATATTGGCCCCTATGTATGCTGAACGCTGCTGGGAAGGTACTCGAGAGGCTCATTAGAGAAAGACTTGGAGAAGCCATTCGAACTGCCGGGGATCTGTCTCCTCGGCAGTACGGCTTCAGGGCTGGTCGATCCACAATTGGTGCAATAGCAGAGGTAGTGAGCGCGGTCCAGCAGGCAGAAGCCCACAATCATTACTCGAGACGAATAGTACTGCTCATAACTCTAGATGTGAGAAATGCCTTCAACTCTGCTAGATGGGCAAATATTTTCGGTGCTCTGGAATATTTCAGGGTGCCGAGGTACCTGATGCGGATATTGAAAGACTACCTCAAAAATCGGAAACTCATCTATGACTCGTTGGGAGGCCGGCGAAGAATTGATTTGACATCAGGGGTCGCGCAAGGCTCCGTTCTGGGCCCGGACCTCTGGAATGTCTCGTACGATGAGCTTTTGAGGCTGCAGTTACCGGGGGAGTCGGGCCTGGTTGGCTACGCAGATGACGTAGCAGTACTAGTCACCGGACGTACTGTCGGACAGACGCAGCTCAAACTGGATGCGGTAATACGCCGAGTGAACGAGTGGATGACAGACCGTGTGCTTAGCCTAGCGCCTACCTTCCAAACAAAAAAAAAACAAACAGAAACAGCGAAAATACTGGGATTTAGTTTGGTGGGGCCGTTGATGAGAGTAGAACTTCTTACTGAGTCCCTCCATTAGCCCCTATGGACGGCAATTTCAGATATAAAGGAACAGCCAAGATAATTTCCTCCATGTTAAAGTAAAAATATCCAATGTTCATTATGTCCAAAGAAAGAGAATAGAATAAAATTTTTTTTAAATTTGTAGTTGAAAAATTTGAACGAAATGCCAAAGCGAAATGTGTAATGATCACCGGGCGACAGTTTGCCGAAATTGTGTCTGCTCAATGGACTTGATTAAAAAATAACATTTAATATTTTAAAAATATTTAAAAAATAAAACATAAATCATTTAAATTTATCATGTGTTGACGGTAGCATTGTGTATTAACGGTTTCTCCAGGCTTCAAGAGTTCATAATACATAAATTCATAATAATACCACTCTGGTCCCATCGGACACAGAGTATGGTCTTCTCGCCGAAGCGATTTGGCCTTGGTGTTGAAAGGACCGACTTTTTCAGGTGAATGGCACGAATTTCCCACTTTGGGTTTTCAAAATAAATCCATTTTTCGTCACGCATCACAATTCGATGCAAACATGATTTCCTCGCGCGGAAGCACCATTCGATTTTCCACTTAACCGTCCTTCAAATCGTTTGGAACCCATTTACCGAGTTTATTGATCTTACTCATTGCTTTCAAACGTCTGCTGATTGTTTTCAGTGACAAATTTAATGCTTCTGCTGATTGCCGTTGAGTTTGAGTTGGGTCACAATCCAATAACTCCACCAAATCCTTCACTTCGCAATTATGGGGTCTAGCAAAGCACTCGCTGTCGTTCACATTGAAATTGCCACTTTCGAATCGTCGAAACCATTTCTCACATGTCCAAACTTATGAAGAGTATCCGCCATTCTTTACCACCATTTTTTAATTTAGCAAACGATGACTTTCAACAGCCTTTTTCTTATGGTTAAACAAAAAAGGCAATGCTCGCCGCAAATGTAAGGCACAAAATTCGGCATAATTGATCAACATAATAAAACAAACACGCTAATATTGGTGGACTCAATTTTTGTGTGTTTGTAGCAAAATGTCAGTCGATCGAAATGGCGTATGAGTCAAATTAATACGCTGCGTACTTTTCGCTGGCGCCATCTCTTGGTAAAACCGGGAAAAAACTTGTGCGTACAAATCGGAAGACAGACCACTGATTGTACGAAAGACGACAAAAATTAATTAGCGTGCTGTCAGATGGAGCACAATGCTTTGAAGAAACTTGTAAGCTTGTAAAATGAAGCAACAAAACCGCAAATGACAACATCGCATGTTGTTAGTTTGTTGCTTACAGGTAGGATTCATAATTATTTTAAGATTTTTTGTATAAAACAATAAATCTTTGTTGATTATCGAGAAAAAATATGTGTGTTCGTCCTGCATTTAAACAAGTAAAACGCTGATTGCACCCTATATTATATAATCAATTGAAATTTAAACGAGTATAATCAACTGGGATTTTTAAGCCCGCCTGACAGTGAAACATTTCTGTCATCGTTTTAGAATATTCGTAGTAAGTGAATGCACGTGAGAACCGAAGTATTTCAATGTTCAATATACTCACACTAAGGCTCTAATTGAATAATATCAGAGCAATTACCCAAGCAAACACTCAAAGAAAAGTCAAAAGCAAAATGGATTTCTCATATACAACTGAGACACTTAATCAAATGTTCATTAATTTTTCGATGGCTCAAGCTTTTGGATGCCGGCAATAGACCTTATTTTTACTCTTTTGTAGCAACTAGAAATAACACTCACATTGAATGCATGGAGTCATATAGGCCTAACTTTCACTATCATGTTTGCTCCGGTGCATTTGTCTGTAGGCATCATAGGAAGATGGTTTGCGTCTATTCTTACTGTTTGTTTGATTGTTTCTAATGGTACCATAAGCATACTCCCGTCCATACTATTCCTCTCAGCTTTTTTGGATACTTCCAGTTAGGGTCATCAGATGAATAATAACTTTAAGTTCAAAATGCACTACAGCATCATCTGATTTCAGGCTCCAAAAAAGGTATTCCTTGTACATATCCAGCCAATCAACCATTTCAGTACGACTTGCTCGACCAATTCGATTCTTTTTTTCCACCTCCCGATCGGGATAAGAGTGAATACCGCACGGTTCCAAAAACTGGATGGTGCTTGGCTGATTTTTCAAGTTTTCATCTCTCCACCTCAAGAGTGTCGATTTTTTCCTCGCCGCAACTAGAAAATCTGGACATCCAAAAATGTTCGTTCCCAGGCTCGCCGTTACTAGATAATAAACTTAACCAAATACATAGCATAGATACGAAGTTTTATATCTTATTCTTGTCTTTCGAGCCGAAGTAAGGTTTGAGGTCGGAAAGGTTATTAGCACCATCCACGCACGGATATACAAACTTAACCGAAACGTCTTACTCAACGATAGGAACCATCAAGTTTATGGAGGATTAGAAAAGATTTAGGATTAGTGTTGCAGCTTCATTTCAGATGTTTTTATGGCTCTTTCGAGAGCTTGTCGAAAGATCTAAGAACGTAAGCATCCGATCTAGATATGTATTTAGTTTTCTGCATTCTTATTTGAAAGCTTAGCTCGAAATATGAACATGTCTAACGTCGATGCGATGAATGTTGACCTCAATAAAATACGAAATTGGAAAGCTGAAGCATCGTCTTAAATTATTTTAAAATATACAAATTATCAGTGTTTGTCGTCGCTTTTCATCTGATAAAAGAAAACAAACCTCCCGATCGGGGATCATATTCATGTCTCATATTTGCATAATTTAGAGCAATCTGAAATGTGCAGACTAAAACGAATAAAATTTATTTTTATCGAGATTCCTTTGGAATTTGCGATTGCGTCACTGATTCTGTGAACGCCTCTTGCGGGCCAGAAACTCAAAGTTCGGCTTAAAACGCAAACATCGTTTCCAAGCTTTCGATGTGTTCTATAATGATTTTATGAATAAAGGCTAGAATTGAAAAATTTCATTAAATTTCAAATTATTTTTATTCGAACTAAATTTATCACGGTTTAATTATCATCTTTCAGCTTCGTCTAATCATCCCCTCATTGCTGCAAGGACGCATTTACGATTTTCCGAGCTATCTGTAGCTCGTTCCATTTATAATAATAAATATTTCGAGGAATGGCCAGGCAATGCTGTTATCAGAAAGTCAGGATAGACTCATATATAGACTCATAGATAGCCATTGCAAACGGTAACGACAACGTGTATCATGGGACCATTATTCGCAACTCAAGAAAGTCCGTCAAGAAAGGAAAATGTTTTTACATTACAACAATTTCATAGTTGGATAATGCCGCTGCAGAAAAATGTCATAGGGGAACATTTAAAATTTCAGTTTTCACGAATGAGAAATTGGCCGAAGTTAACACTTGCATGTGGAGTGACTCCTGCCGAAGCACTGAAACCAGTATTGATGGTGTAACTACAGCTATTTCTGCATATATATGACATTCATTCCTCGGCGGTTTTTTTTTTTCCTTTCACGTTTCCTTTCACTTTCAGGCCAATGGTGACCCTGAGTCCCCAACATAACATTCCTTGTGCCAGTCGAAAACGGGAAGAAAATCATTTGAAACCCTTTCGAGCAGTTATTCTGTGTCCTCCAAGACAACATGGCTCCATTTAGGGCATTTCAATACTTTACAGTCCTTCAGGTAATCCGTGTTGTTGCACGGAACGAAGGGTCATGCCATATGGCAAAACGTATAATTTCTCTAATTATGTTGGAGAGCGAGGAATGAATTCCAATCCGTGTACAGTGCTAACTCGACATATCAGTTTAATTCGTTCCGTAACCTTACTCGTATGTCAAATTGCTCATATCTCAAAGCAATTTTTCATATTAAAATGCCATTAATCCGTTCCAGATCCCAAAAAAACCTTCTCAGTCTTTTGTTATGTATTCGTTTGTGTATGCTTTTACAAGAAGAAATATTCCTTTATAAATAACAAATACATAGTGTATAAAAACATCATAAAAGAAAAATTGAAGTGCTTACGGAAGCGCTTAAATTTCGCCACGCTTGTCCAAAGAGGTTTTTTTCTTCCTCCCTTTCAGGATGTTGCGGAACTCTGTTAGATAAGTTTCGTTGAATAACTCCGATACACGTCCAGTTGCAACGTTTTCGGGGTGATTTTTAACTACGAACTCTACAACTTTCTCCCACATTCCCCTGATCTCCTTTATATCTCTTGTACAGATATCCTCCGCATCTTTGGCTCCTCTTCGAAAACAATATCTCGTTGAACCAGCGTATGCTGATGCGAATGTATATCGTGTAACTCCTAGGTTGTCAGCTCCTCAGACTCATAGGGGGAACGTCTGTTCCTCAACGAGTTCGTTCCCATTTCTCTCATCCGCCATGGTTCCGATTTCTCTCATCCGATCCATGGATTTTCACCGAGAAACAATCTCTTCTACCACTGACACTTAGGGCTCCAATCCTTCGAAGACCCTTTCGGATATACCTTAAGCCTGATCAATAATTTTTAGATTTTAATTGGTCCTTCCAGAACTCACGAAGGCTAAGGTTTGTGTTCTCCGTCACCTCAAAGTAGCGCCAAAAAATGTTTTTGTTTTACAACTTCTTAAAATTAGAAATCACCCGCTGATCCCTGGGCTGCAGGATTGGAGTGATGTTTGATGGCAGGTAGAGAACCTTTATAAACTTGAACTCTTCGAGTAAATCATCTCGAGATTCATCTTCGCACAGGGACATTGTCGAGGACGAGAAGAGCTTGCAAGGGTATGTTGTTTTCCTGTAGATATTTTTTAACAGAAGAGCCAGACACCAGGATTATCCACGCCTTCGAATTCGTCCTCCAAATAACTGGCTGTTATTCTTTTAAAATCTAATGTATCTTAAAGGCTTTGTGTTTTTCCGAATGGTATACCAGCAGAGGCTTGATTTCGCAGTGGCCACTCACGTTGGCGCCTAGTGCTGGAGTTAATCTATGCTCCATGGGTTTTCGATCTGGCATCGTCTTTTCGTCTGCCGTTATGTGAGTCCTCGTCGCCATCCTTTTCCAGAAGAGCCCTATCTCGTCACAGTTGAAGACTTGCTTGGGGATGTATCCTTTGGCTTTTATCAGTTTGGAACACGTTTTGATGTCATCCTCAGCCGATCTTGCAATCCATCCGAACTTGCTGCCTCATAATGCCTAACGACGGATTGAATGCCTTTCCTTTTCCTAAAGTTGTCAAATCAGCCCTGACTGACTTCAAACGAGTCTTCCGATTCTACTTTTGCGGAAGTTTGTTGGATCCGTTTCAGCAAATCATCGTATATCCCTGGTGCCTTCTCACATATGATGATTTGTGTTAAGATTCTTCTTTGAAGCTGCTTCTCTATCGCACAAACCATCAGTAGTTTCTCCATATTTTCATGGAGAGACGTCTCGAGCTTCGAAATTATTGTAACGCCCTCAGCTAGCGTTATTTGCTTTATCAACTCCTTCTATTTAAGCACAGTACATACACATTGCAGAGTACATACACAGTACATTGGTTTGCTACGCCCGTACATCCTCGCCAAGTCAATTACTCGCAGACATCGCTCAAGGTTTTCTATGATTTCACGCTTTAATTCAATAGTTACCATTTTCTTCTTCGGATCCATGGTTAGAAAAATAATTGTGATTTTATTTTGTAGATGTACAAAAAGCAAAAAACGCAAACCGAAATGCAAAGTGCTTATCAAAAATGCTTCGAAAACGAAGGAAACAAGCAAACAGACTGAGGCCTTGTCTGCGGCCAGAGAAACTGTTAGACGCTCCACACGACATCAACATGCGCCCCGGGTTTTGGGGACGTGTGCAGCGGTGTAATTTTAAAGTTTATCTGTAAGTGTTATTTGACGAGCCGGAGGTGTCAACGATTGTAAAACAGCGGAATTTGCAATGAGCTGGCCCTATAAATCGTATAGACGAACAACGAATATCCAAAAAGGTATTCATTTGAAGAACTGAGAGGCGGAGACCGGTGAGGAAACGCTGATGAGACACTTTTGACGAAGAGTGTTCATCGCTGCTCAGGTTTCAAAATTTTGAGGACGTGGTCCATGGTCCCAGTTAGTTGAAGGCTCTTGTTGTTCCCCTCAAGAAATGAAATCCTGAGAGGGGCTGTAGTGCTAAGAAGAAAAAGATTCAGAATTAAAGCAGCCCGTTGTAAATAATAACGGTCATCTATAAAATTTAGCTGCATACCAGATTAGTCTGAACTGATAGAAATATGCTTCACGACTCTGGATATTCCTCTTAACACCTTGCTGATAACTGAATATTGCGTAGGTTATGATTCCGGCCTAAGTATGAATAAACAATAATTTATCAATGAAAATTACTTTATTGTTTTTGAAAGTATTCTCCTTGAGAATCGCTACGAATTTGCTTGCTTTCAAACCAATCGTCAAAAACTATGTTCCCAGTCCCTTTGAGAAACCTCCAAATCATGGTTGAACCGCTACAACTGCTTCTTTGGGCATCGAAAATAGTTATTCAAATGAATAAAAAATATCGTAAATATCGAATAAGAAAAAGGCGTTGGGTGTCAACTTAGGACTGTATGGCGGAGGACCCATTAATTCGAAATTTAACTGAACAAAAAGTCAGTTTTTTGGCGAGATTTATGTGAGCTCGCATTATCATGGTGGATAATGATTTCTCGTCCTTTTTTTTCTGATTTCGCTTAACACTTCGGACAAACAAACGGTTTTGTACCATTCAGAATTTACGTGTCTACATTGCTCTAGTGGAACTGTTGCCATATGACCTTTTACTCCAAAAAAACAGGCTGCCTGTTGCTTGGCGGTACTTTTCGCACAAACAACTTTTGTCAGGTTTAGCTCGTCTTGACAGATCCATAAGTTAACTGCTGTTTTAGTTCAGGCTTACACGCATAAATCCATGCTTTGGCATCTACCACAATTTTATAAGTGTCTTTTGAAGCACCGCTTTTTTTTTTTTTTTGAACTTTTCTTTAAACCAATCGATAGGAATATTTTTTTGAGTGATTTTTACATTATCCCACAACGTGAACCAATTTTTTCCAAGGCCGAATGTTCATGTATTATCATATGTACGCTGGTGAAAATAGTGATTTGAGAATGCAACAATGTTACGGCATATCAAATGACGACCTTCCATCATCACAATTTTCCGACTGCATCGATGTTTACTGACAAAATCACTGATTCGAAATGACCTGAATTGAATTCGATAAACTTTTTTTTACAGTTCTTAAGAGTGAAGGTTTACCATCAAAAGTCTATCGAATTTGATCGATGTACATCGAAATGAACATGTTCTTTCATCATGTAAATACAAAGAATTGGTGAGATTTTTTTTAACGAGAAGTCATTTTGTGACACTCAGATTTTCCATGTTATTATATACAAAACGAATAGCACTCGTACTTCAAAACGTTCTGAGTACGTCTATTCCTAAAATGTCAAACTTGACAAATATGATAGTGGTTTGCTGTGCTTAATTCTAGTATTTCCATAGGTCAGAAATATAAATAGCAACCCTCGCAGCAATCTAACAAATTGATCGAAAATTGATTTCAAATTGTTTTATTTTATTTTTAAATTTTGAGCTAGAAAAATCGAAAAACCGAACATGTCTGGGGTTTAGGCAACAATAGCATCACGTCTATATGCCTCACCGCTTCATAATGTGCAACACAATTCTAACATAAACTTTACTCTTCTAGGATTTCTATAAGATTAGTTTCTGAATGCCTCATTGTAAATTTATCTCTGCCATACAGTTGCTAGATATGAAAACTAATAAATATTTGAAACAGTGCGGAAAAATAATTTTAATAAACTTTAAAGCTGCCAGTTATTCAGATGAAGACTTTCCTGTCTTCGTCTGGGATTTTCCCACTGTGCAATACATTACACAAAAAGAGAGTTTACAAAAAATATATTATAAAAATTCGTAGGAAAATTACAAATACATTCACGCAAATTACAAATATATTTTCATGAATATGAAAATTAAATATAACACAAGAAATGCTTAAATGCACATTCAACATACAAGTCTTGTTAAAAGCTCATTCATAACGCACTTACGTTAATTACAAGAATGCAATTAACCATGTTATTACCAAATTTCCTGAGCATGTGTATGGAACCATACGCCACTCACTGAATGCATAATTACCAACGCACGCAAGTCCAAGTCGACGTATTACTGTTTTACTTATTATTCTGTCTAAAAGTTGAATTGTTGGATTGAAACCATTCCCACATGAAGAAGTTAGATGTGAAGTTAGTAGGCCTACTAATAAAAAGGTCATAACTTGTCAGCATAGTGCCTTACCACGATTGGCCCTTCTTGCAGGCAACTATTCTTCTCCAATGAAGGCGAATGGTAGTGTATTAACATTCTATGAAGAATATAATGAATCTAAGGAACGGTGTTGTCATACATGTATGTTGGCGAGGATTATTTAAATAAGACAAATGATCGTGTAATTGCAATGGGTTTTTGATAAGGACTTGCTGTAGTTTCCTCATAATTTTTAACGCAGTTTCGTATTGTTTAAACTTATATTAAATTTTAAACTTATTAAACTTATAAATATTAATATATTAAATGATATGATGTAATATTTTCATAACATTAATATCTTTCATCATAGGAATTGGTTTTTTTTTCATTATTTCCACAGACATTTACATGGCGAGTTAATCTCAACACAAGGAGCTTAATTCAGGATGTGAAATGCATGTCATCCAAGACTGTAATAATGATTGTATTCCGGATGACGTAGTGGATAGGGTACTCACCATTTGGACAAAATATGCCGCGTCCTAGTCAGGCTGTCGATTATGATATGTGTTGGATTGTTGGTGTTGGATTATCAGCCCAACATGCTGTGGTAGGTGCCTTTCGGGGAATTATCTAGATAAAGCGTAACACTGACTGCTAAAATGTGACGGGCCTAACTCACCTTCATAGCTTAAGCACTGCAGTATGGCGCATCGGAGACTCGAAGAAGATATTGTTTGACAAAATTCTTCAAAAAACCTATGTTTCTAAACTCTCTGGAAATCAAAGATCTAATTTGAAAATGATGGACTCAAAAGTTTTCAGAAAAAAGGCTGATGAGATGAATAATGGAGAAAGTCTTAGCATCCTGGTATCAGTAACGACTATCGCTTGTATTGCTGCTATTTATCAAGGACTTCCTTGGTTATCTATGAGCCTATTGTGTATGCGAAAGCTTCATTTTATCATAAGAGAAAGTCTCAACCATTCAAGCCCTTCAGTTTTAGCTTAAGGTCTATTTGGTCCTTCTGATCCACTTTCTATCGATCCATCCACGTTTCTATTTCACTCAACATGAATTAGCAAAGATTGTAAAGGAAGAAAGTTAACGAAGTTTATTTCATATTTTACAAGATAATATCTTTGTACTGAATTGTTAGTCCTTAAGATCCATTCTTACTTTCAATATTTGCTTGAGCCTTTCGCATGTAGTTGTCATCCTGTAGACATTAGACTTAAGTGTTGTACTTATATTAGTCTAGGCAAGCATATGACAAAATAATTAGAATACTACGAACGCTACGTGGACGGAACGCCTTAATAACTCTCCATCCGCAAGTCCTTATTTAAAACAAACACAAATAATTCACACGCCAACACCTTTTCTCCCATTCAAATGCAAAAGTTTATTATTTTTTCGTATCTGAAGACGTTACAATATGTCTCAGAAGACTGACGGATCCTCCATCTTCATCATAACTGTAATGTGGAGAGCTCTAATGTAAAATACACACAATATCGACCCTACCCATCTTTGTTGATTCCATTTTACGCACCTGAGAGGAAGGCTCTTGGTCGGTTTTGATCCGTGCGTCCAAGATAGACTTCGAGGTATGAATAGTAAATAGAATGGGAGCTCATCAGGCCACCTCAAACCAACTTGATGGCTTTCTCTCCACACAAAAATGTTAAATTTACGACATAACGGATCGCATCAAAGCTACCATTGTGCGTATCGCGCGTACTTATAATGAGCGCTACCTTGGAGGGTAATCGTGGTTACAGATAGCAACAAACTCAACAAATTGACTTTGATTTCTAATTTGCCGAAGACTGCAAAAGATCGAGGTTTGGATCGCACCAACAAACTCGAGGAGGCAATTAAGCTTCCTTTGATAATTAAGTCATAAACCTATGCGTCTAACTCATAGGGTTAGGACATAAATCTGGTAATGAGTTTTCGCTGCGATCTGTTGACTTAGGATGGTAATTGGTTTGGAAATGAGACCCTTACCTAATTACAAGGCTACCAATGTTTGCTCATCACATGAGTGGACCGTACTGTAGGGCCTATTGCTATTTAATCAGGTTGCGTTGCACTCGATACGCATACGAAACCGCGTACTTCGGCAGCATAAATAAATTATTAATGAAGAGTTAAGTGCCCACTATTAAAACTGGATTGCGCTCGAAATACGTTTTTAAGACGTCGAGGAAGCTCAACGTTTCTTGGAAGGTAAACACATTTCATTCTACTTTATTGCTGGTCGGCCAAAGACGAACCACGAAGAAGTGTTTCGAAAGCTTAGTCCCAGTTGAGTCTTGATCCCATGCAATGTGATGTATGCTCACGAGCCGCGAACTTGGTGTGTGCGAGATAAAAAGCGCCGAAATGGATGGCGAGGAAAGTTATCATGTGAGCACTATCAACGGGAATGCGAATGGGAATGGGGTACGTGGATACCACCACGCGCTCCCCAAAACGCACACAAGCGGTGCCCAAGATCCGAAATCGAAGAGATCCAAGACGCAGGCAACATGGTTCCATACGCTATTTGTTGTCAGTGATTGCCGAGTGCCTGATCATGGTCTCGCCGCACTTTAAAGTCAACACCACTTGTATTTGTCTCCCATGTTGAATGTTGATGTTGAATTTCTTCCGCGCTTTCTTTCGCGCGCTGCCTCTTTCTCCAATTTCTTCGACTGCTGCCACTTGGACTGCGTCTGCTTTCACATCAGGATAGTTACAGTTAGGGGTTGTCGACCTCCGTAATTATGTTGGGGCTAGGCATTCCCAGAAGTGAAGAAAGAAAGCCGGAGCACGGAGTCGACAGCATAATGGCAGGTTATCTGCGCAAGAACGGGGTCTATGATCGCGACACGCGGAACGATCGCGGGATCGAGCCATTGTATTCCAGGCACAAACGAAGCATCCGTTCCGCTGTCACGGCTACTAATCCAGCGATATATGATCTTATGGGGGAGGTCTTGATCATCCTTTCTTTTCCAACCGGCCCGGCCCAACGGCATACTACCAAATTTAGCAATCCCGTCGCCAACGCAATCAACAAACATACGCATGATCGGCATTAACCCTTGGGTCACAAGTGGCTTTTCGCGTTAACACAACATGTATGTATCTTGTATCTTTGAGCTGCGGCTCAAGTGGCCAGCACTGCCCCAGTCATTTTTTCCATAGCTTAATTTAGCGCACTTTCAGATTCAGATTCATAAGTCAAGAAGTTATTGCAGAACTTCAAGGAGGTTTAATTAATTTTCTTGTACTTTTTCGCCAAGCATACAAGCGCAAATTGCAGTAAGTTACGGTTATGATCTTAGTTAAACTTACAAACTCCAAGCGGTTCTAGGAATTGTTCCTTGTGGCAACCAAAACATTAATCCGGGGTACAATCACGGAATCCATTCGTGGAGAGTATATCTGGAAAAGTATTTTACGACGGAAATATTTGCCTACTTGCTGAGTTGGCGAGGACATGCCTTATTTATTTTCGAAATATTGTTAGAAAGCTCCCTGAAAACAGCCTCACGTGTTTGAAGCATTCCCCCAAAAGCTTAATAAGAAAAAGAAGAAGGAATAAAAAAGGGCACATTGTGAGGTTCGAAACTTAAGAAGAACGTAAGGTAAGACCCGGTAAGGATTGACTGCCTAACATAGTTTTGAAAAATTTGCCAAGAAAAGCAGTTGTATTTATACACCTCCGATTTAATGCGTGCATCAAACCTTTTGTTTTTTCCTATTTTCTGGAAGCATTTTTTAGTGAAGTAAAGTTTTCAGTAAAGGTCTAACCTTGCTTGAAAACTAAAGATCAATCAGTCTACTACCCATGCTCGGAAAACTGCTCGAAAAAGAAATAAAAAGAAGGCTAGTTAGTTCTTTGCTCTGTCATAACATTCTGCCGATTTTCAATTTACTTGAGAAATGTTTTTTCGACCGAATAAGAACTATTTTGCGGACTAAAGTATATCGAAGCTACCCACATTGAAAAATCATCGGTTGGAATGGTGACACCAGATATGTAGTAAGGTTTCGTTACTGTCTGGTACGGAGCTCTTCAATATAAAATGATTCATTACAATACCATAATATCTGTTTAATCTGAACAAATCCTTTCTTAAAGATAGGACATACAAAGTGAACGTTTGACGAAGCTTCTTCTCTACTAAAATATATCTGCTGGCGACCCTGAAGGTTCTTGTTTTAGCCCTATGATATTACACGTTTATACCTCCAAAATATCTACTGATGCGAATTATCAACGGACATTGTTTGCGGACGATACATGCATGCACAATTCTAGGGTCGATTCGAACAACAATACTCAAATTAAGAACAAATGTTAGACAAACTTTTCTAGTTTTTCCATAAGTTGAAAATAATAAAGCGTGGCAAAAACAAATTCATGAATTTGAAAATATGAATTTGCATGTAGTCAAAAACGAAAATCTACTCGGCTTACGAGTAGACTCTAAGATTTGATTGGACAAAAAATCTCATTACTGAAGAATTGGAATACCTTGTACTGCCATTAGACAAACAGTTAATTGTTAAGCACCAAATCGAACTCATTGAGCTGGAAGTCTTTAAGATAGTTCTATCGTTTAATATACAAATTAATTTGTTAACAAAATCGCGGAGAGAAATTATTTCCCGAACCAGCATTCCTCCACATCCTTACATACAGAGGTAAGGAACTAAGAGCTGTCTTATGAGATCACGTGTGGCTTAATCATGTCATTCAGTGGTAAGTTAATTAGTTTTCAAGTTAGCTCTAGGTTAGGTTGGTAGACTAAGAAACCATGTTATGATACATTTAAGCCTGGTAAAGGTTTTGTTAGAAATTTCCTCTTCTTCTAGAAATTCATGATTTTATAGCTAAGTGCATTCGTGCTAAAAAAAAAACAAATCAGTCATAGGTGACATTAATACAGATCCAGAAGCTTAAATTCTAAATTTTCAATGCACGAGGCGTGTTCAAAAAGATAGAACGATATACTAAGTGAGGGTAATTTCAGAAAATAATTAATACATATATATATATACAGTGGTGGTCATTAAAATAAAGCCATTGGTTATAACATAATAAAATGTTCGGTGGGAATTGACATAGCTTGCATAAAAGAAAAGTATAGCCAGCAACAAAATATATATTCCAAGTATGTAAATATAACACAAAGATAGTATCAAAAGCTACTCATTAAAAAAAGAAAAATAATATAATAAGCAATAGTAAATAAATTTCTATGGTCATTGAAATAGAGCCATTACATATTTCATTATGATTTCTACAAAATCAAATATTAAATCACATATTTCGGTTTCAATTATTTATATTTGATCAATATTTAGTAGCTTGACCCTTTCTTTTGACTACGGCTCTGCAGCGTCGGGGCATAGAATCAACTAACTGCTGACACCGTTTGGTGGCGATGGACGCCCATTCCTTTTGAACAACCTCCCATAATTGTGCTTTCTTGCTTACGTTGTAATTGCCAACAGCACTTTTTAATTGTTGCCATAGATTCTCAATCGGATTGAGATCGGACGATTGAGAAGGCCACGGTAAAACCGACAGCTTATGATCCGCGAAAAACCTTTTTGCCCTCCGAGATGTATGTTTCGGATCATTGTCTTGTTGGAATGTACATTTTAATGGCATATTATCTTCAGCAAACGGGAGCATAGTATTTTCGAGTATATTAATATATTCATCTTGATCCATATTTTCTTTTATCCAATAAATTGGTCCGATTCCGTACCAAGAAAATGATCCCCATAGTTGTATGTTCCCTCCTCCATGTTTTACGTTTTTTTTTTGTGTATTGTGGGAGGAATTCTTTGTTCGGAGATCTTTTAACGTAATTTCGACCATCAGAACCAAATGAATTTATTTTCGTTTCATCAGTCCATAAGATATTCCTCCACCGTTTTAGGCCATCAACACCATCCCAGTTGATATGGTCAGAAGCAAACTTAAGCCGGTTTTTAATATTTCTCTTAGATAAAAGAGGGACTTTTCTGGCAACTCTTCCATTTAAACTATGCTCTTGAAGTCTTCTGCGAACAGTACGTGCACTTACGTCAAGATTTAATTCACTCTTAATGCTTTTAGAAGACTTAAACGGATTTCTTTTTGAGGTGTGAGCAATAAGTCGATCATTTTGGGAAGTCGTTTGTTTGTTTGCTCCACGATTTTCCACAGTTTGCATAAGTTTGAATGCATTTTCAACCATTTTCTTTGAACAGCCTACAATTCTAGCTATTTCACGTTGAGATTTGCTTTCGCTCCGCAATGTTAAAATTTTTGTTCTTTCCTCCAAAGAACAATGCATTCCGCGTCCCATTTTCACTAAAATTCGACAGGGATATATCCTAAATTTGATCTTTTTTTTTATTATAATCACTTTTACCTAATAGTACAATTGCAAAAAGGCTGACAAAAATTTCCTTTAAACAATAACACTCGAAATAAACTCAATGGCTCTATTAATCTGACCAAGCAAAATTGACACGTTTCCAGAAAGTGCGTTTCCGCGAAATAATGGAAATGCACTTTAAAGGAAATAGTCATAGCATTTTGTACTAAACTTATTGTATAATTCACATCATAGATGGCGGAAGAGTAAGTGTATAGATCTGTTGTAAAATTCATACAAGAACCGTATGTAACGTCGTGGCTCTATTTTAATGACCACCACTGTATATCTACAATTAATATATCAATTAATACATACATATCTTCTAGCTTAGCTCTATGGTAGGTCTATCTCAAATAATTAGTTCGTTATCGTAGTGCCAAGGAAAGTGACACGTATTTATTTCTACCACTTCGTAGAGTTTTGATAAAAATGGATTAAAAAAAAGGAATTCGTTCAGTAATAAAATTCTTTTGCTTGAAAAATTTTACTACCAAATATATTTTTCAAGACTTACCGCTTCAGTAGAGGGCGCTCCACCATATTATTCACTGGCAAAGTGGTAGCCAGGGGCTCAAACGGGGAAGAATATCGATTAAACACAACCCTCTCTCGGCCTCCATTCGACGTCTGTTACCCAATAGATGGTTAAAAAAGATGAAAAAATGGTATTGGATGATCGTCGTGTGACAGTGTGTTTTATTAGAGAGAGATAAGGATCTCGATAGGAAGTGCACATATTAGTTTACATAATCATTTGGGACTGAGAAAAGTATCCGCCCGTGGGGTTCCCAGAATGTTCAACCCACAAAAGCGACACAAGTTTTCGAAGAGCTCATACGAATTGTTTAATAATTCAACGAAACATGGATTCACCATTACGATCCTTAAACCAAACAAAAATCAACAGCATGGGAAAGACCGTTATCTCTTACCGCAACGAAATTCAAGACAAAATCGTCTACCGCTAAGACCATGGCCACTTTTTTTAGGACAGCCAATTAGTTATAATGATTGACTATGGAGCCCATGTACAAGGAAGTGTGTACCCAAAACAAATCAGAAAATTTTTAAAAGGCATATAGTTATCGAAAATCACAAACTCGTTAAAAAGTACTTTTCCATCAAGACAATGCAGTAACAAACGGGTTTCAAGAAGCCATGATAGCAATCCAGCAAGTTGGTGTCTTTGATATCCGCGCACACACACCATGTTGACCAGCCTCAGTTCCTTCTCAGCTCCTTTTTATTTATTCCGTCGGGTAAAGGAATTTTTAAGAAGCAAAAATTTAAAGATTATTAGAAAGTTATAGCAGCTGTAAGGCATTTTGCAACGCCCAAAAATTTGAAAAAGGGAATACCCGCTCTGAAAATAAGATATTTCAAATGTCTTGACTTGACTTAAAATGACTTGTATGTAACATAATCATTCTTATTACATTTTGAATACTCCTAGTATATAATTAAAGACAATCACATCAATATCGTACATTATAGCCAAGTTAAAGATATATCAACGCGATGAGCTTAGATGCAAGAAAAAGATGACCTTATCCTTGCCTGTAAGATATATTGCGTGAAAATTTAGGTGATGTCCAGATACGCTCTAACTTATCTCATCCAAAAGTCGCCACTTTCATTGAAATATTTTTCCCGATATTTTTACGAATACAAAAACCACTTGTAACTTTTTTAAGAAGCTCAACTCCTGTTAGTTGTCAAAGTCAATTATAGTCTTTAGAATTGGGAAAAAGGCTCCTATGCCTTAGATGCATGTCAATCTAAAATTGTAGACATAGTCCTTTTTTGTAATCGATTCCTGAAGGCTATTTACGCCCTTAGTGATGGACTCCCAAACGGGCAATCTTGTGGCACTCTCACTAAACATCTCCGCTGTCAACCTTTAAAACTAACCTGCAACTATTTGACATATGACCCCAAGCGTGGCTTTGTGTTCCTATGCTTGCTGTGCCCTTCAAATTATTGGAAATGATTTTGTAGTGAGAAAGGAAGATAGTTTAAAAGAGTATTCAATAAGAGATCACCCTACCGCCAACTCCTCCTACCGCTAGCATAATGTGTGACACGATTCCATTCGTCAATCGTTGTAAGCACTTCTCCGACTACAGTTTGCGGAAGATCTCTCCAACTTTACTGAAGAGCTTATCACGCTTCTTACATATTATCCTATAAGTCCAAGTAGATGCATGTGCAGCTGAACTAATAAAAAAAACATGTAAATTTTAAAGAAAATCAGAGGGTAAAGACGGTGTTCCTATAATTGCTTCAACAGAATACAGTATCTATGTTACTAGAAGATCATCGGGCACGATCTTTGTCGTATCATGAAACCGTCATAGCTCCGAGTAGACCCTAGCTTTCTGCACTTATTGCCTCGATTATTGTCAATCCTTCACCACCATCCTTTGTTTTTGATGTTCAAGTAGAGGCAGGCTTTTAATTCTCAGAAGGTTGGACTGACGCTCTTCTGGTTTTCCAACTGATTGTCATCTCTCATATTTTCTCATATCCTGATCGTCGACTGTCATATTTCCCGACAAATATCCTGTCAGATAAGGCCGAAATACAATACTGAGTGACGGCGATGGGTTAGTGTGATGCCATTCTCCCTCGTCGTCACGCAACGCATTCAATTTACAATGCACACGATGCGGGGAACATTAATGTTCATATGACAAATGTCAAATTGGTGACATTTTAAATGAAATTTGCTGGAAATTGTTTTTGATTTTTAAAAGTTTTGAATTTGGAATATTCCTTCGTTTAGCAAAAAAAGCCTTTACTAGAATGCACGAAATTTTCATTCAAAATTCATTCCGAATAACCCTCGTACTTAAAAAGTAATTAAGGCGTTTGAATTTCAAATTTCATTTAAGCGCCATATTGCATTTGACAAACGTCTAGCACCTCGTTGCGAGGAATTCTCGTTTTTCCGAATATTTCCCGCCTCGCATCGACGCATCGCAATCATTGTACGATGTCGTATACAAATGCATGTTACGAAAACTGCTTGACATTTGCTGCGAGACTCTCGTCGCGCTCTCGTATCGCAGTCTCGCAATATTGTATTTCGGCCTATACTTGCTCTATGCCCTTTGAAAACATCTGCACTGCTTTCATAGCTTGTATAGTTTTGTAGTTTTGTATTTTTGTGTTTTTTTTCAACTTGTAATTGCTACATATCAATCCTCGATTTTTTTTTGCTTTGATCAGCCAATTCCAGTAAGGATTCGATGCGTTTCATGAAGATATTCAGAATGTAAGGGAGAAACAACGTGTCGCAAATTTTATGTCTCGAGTTTTCTTATTCTGTGTTAC
The DNA here is from genome assembly GCA_954870665.1 of Stratiomys singularior. Taxonomy (NCBI): domain Eukaryota; kingdom Metazoa; phylum Arthropoda; class Insecta; order Diptera; family Stratiomyidae; genus Stratiomys; species Stratiomys singularior. Next base: position 155,942,340 of record OX940878.1, on the reverse strand, counting down.
AACTGGTCTTCAAGGAGGCAATATAGAGTACAATTTTTTAAGTTTTATTTTGCATTATTACTGGAAATTGGAAAGCTCCTAGTTCGATTAGTTGTGAAGTTCGAGATTGTCCTTAGTCTTCAGTCTTAGCTCTTAGTATCATGGGTCATACCACTAAACTCATTTATTACCTTAGTGGGAATTCATCAGAAAATTTTTGACTTGGCGCGTTAGCCAGAAACTACAAAGTTTGTATGGAGGGATTTGTCGAAAAAGAAATTGATCGGGTTACAGAGATGAAATACTTCCTTTCAATTTTATAATTCTTTTATTTTAGAAATCGATTTCCGACCCTAATCGTTCGGTCTCTTCAGTGAAGAAGCCTTATTTTGTCTCTTTCATCAATTTGAATACCTTTTGAAATGAAAACTATTATAAATAAGAAATTGATCCTTAAACTTCGACAATTTACCACTCGAATTCTAATTTAACACAGAACCAATATGAAAAAAAGGCTGCAAAAATAAACATCACATCAATTGTTGGACTCAGAGGTGAAGTGATTAATCCCTGATTTGTCCATTGTCACAAATTGTCCTACAACCCCTTTTTTGTAGTTGTGAAGCAGCTCCAGATAATGCTATGACACGAGCACGTTTTGCTTTACACACAATTGTTTGGAAAAGCGACACTCATCGCTCGCACAAATGTCGCATGTGTAAATATTTATGAACAATGCGTCCAGCGCATTGCTTTAAGATGCTTATAATGTGAGCTATCTCACAAGCTCCGTGTCTTTTTTGATGTTTTTCAAAGTTACTGCCGCATTAGCCTCTCCGACCGTGGGGTACCTCTGGGCACCTCTGGAGCTCATTCGGTCAGGACGTAATTCAGCAAACCAATATTTTAACGATAGAATAAAGTCGGGCAGATGTATTCTAAGATTTTTGAACTCATGCCTTTGCTTGCAGCGCGTTTTTCATCATAAAATCAATGTTTTATCAGAACACGAAATTCGATTACTTGTGTTGTTTCCAAACATTCAGAGGTAGCGTCACTTCGAACGCTATAATTGGAAAATCAAACAGCCAAATGTCATGAAGTTTTGACAGAACCAAAGTTAAGGTTGGTACTCTACAAAGAGCAAATAAATTTTGAATTTGTGGTGCCATCTGTATGTCAGACCAAATACTTTTCCGACCGTGTGGCATTTGTCTTTATGTGACATCGAAATAATATCTGAGAAGAAACTTAAACCAAGCTCGATGTTTAACCTTAAACCCTTAATGGCTGAAAAGACAATTCTTAATTATATTTGTAGGAGTACACCTAACGTTTTTCCCCCAACACTTCCTAGGACTAGCAGGAATACAGGAAATAAAATGTTCTAAAAATGTTTGCAGTGAAATTCATGAAGGTGCTGATTTCTGCACACAGCTGTGTATGTATTGGATGGAATATGTTTTCGCGTTCGTGTTGATATTGTTGATTTTCATTGTTGATGCATAGACAAAACCAGAGATTTTTTATCCTTTCACGGCACATAGTCTACCATACATATTTGGTTCTAATTTTGTGATGAAAATATTTTGGATGTGGCCTTTGTTATCGTCTACCGGTCTGGTGATTTACTGTGAAATGATATCCAAACGATATTCTGGTTCTTGACGATATGCTCCTGTAGTTAACATTTAAAGTTAATACTTCCGGTTACCAGATTAATGCCATGTACAAGAGAAAACGCATGACTTCCTCTTTTTCTTCAGTTCACGGAATACCGACTAATATCTATATCATTTGCTTTTCAGGTGAGACGTAATAAAACTCTAACCTGGCAATCAAAATTAGCAAGAAAATCTGCATATGAAATTCGATCGATTAGTCCTTTTAAATTCCAACTTAAGTGTAAAGTTCTCTTATCGTGTTAATTAATCATGGCGTCAATCATCCCTTTAACATGCCCATTCGCTGATACCCTGCTGTCTCCAAATCTATTCATCTTAACAAATTCAATCTTGAATAGATTTGGAATTCATTCATTTATCTTGACAAATTCAAACAATACAGAAAAATAACTCCAAAAAAATTTATTTAAACAAAATGATCATGTCCAGTCATCAACAAATTGATTAATACATTTTTTTTCTCTCACATCACACAAGGAATTAGCGAAATAATAACCCCCAAATGGAAACAATCAAAAACTCATTATTGGGTGTGTCCAACTGGAAAATGTAGAAATCATTGCATCCCGTCACGGACATTTGACTCTGATAACTTTTATATCCTGTTTTTTCATGTTAAACAGGATGTGACTGTATGCAATGTTTATTATTTATGTAACAAACGCTATCGAGATTCAGTCCAGGGGAATTTTACCATAGCGGACGCGGTCCTTACCAATTCACGGCCACAATCTGAAATAATATCTTACGTGCATGCGAAAGAAAATGAAGAATTAAAATGACAATAAAAATAATAAAGTTCAAGTCGGTCAGGCTCCGAAACAGCCGAACACGCAGGGAAGCCTCAAGGAAGACAAAGTGAAGATATCCATGCCTGCGAATGTAGCAAGGGTCTATATGATGTGGACACTTGCGAGCAGGATGAGTCGTTGGTTGTCTGTAATGACCATAAATGCATTCACAACAATATAATGGAATGCAGTTAGCGAGTCGGAACGGAAACGCTTTTCGCTGTTAATGGATGGATGATAACATTCATTGAATTAGTGAGGGAGCAACAACCCTTTGTTGCATGTTCACTCACTTGTTGAAATATCAGAGATACGTTGAGGGTCCGTGAAAGAGGATCAGGTTGAATTTTAGTGTTTGGAAGTGTGGGAATGAGGGGTCGAAAATGACTTCTGCTTCGCAGGACAGCAGGAACATTGTTATGAAGACCAGTTTAAAGAAATTCTTTCAACGAAATGTAAATAAAATCGAGAATCGTTTTTCGTTATTGTCGTGATAAATATTGTACTCCTTTTTGTTCTAATATTTTACTCCCTCTGTTGAATTAAATAATACTTGATCTTGCAATTTATTGAATTCTGAAAATAAAATAACTTTTTTTACCAGACATTCCACAGCTTTAACTTCACTAACAACCGAAACGCATGTCCTGCCTTAACAACAATCCCTTGTTACATTTTCTATTTAAGATCGAGCATGTTTTTTCGCATTAACCTGAATTTTCACCACTACAAATTAATTAAAAGAGTTAAAAATGGATTGAGTAGGCAAGAAATAAAATTAAGGATTCCACTTACCTGCAAAAAATAACGAACTACTTGTTGATTTCTTCGTTTAAAATATTCACAACTCAATCTGACACAGTACTAGCGTGCCTCACATCTTCCTTAGATTGTCATTCAACCATAATTACACCATTTCCAACCTCAATCAAGGGATGTACAACATTTTCAAACCAGAACTTTGTCCTTTCTCACTTTTTTTCTGACTGCAATTGTAACGACTCTTTTCCTTGCGTTTGCAAGTGTATCATCTTCAACCCTCATCGTCTACCGTACAGTAGAGAGGGTTCAATTAACGAACATAAATCAACGTTATAAAAATCCGTTCCACAGGATGCACTTCTTGTCTTTTTTTGTATAGACAAGGAAGATATTGTAATATATCAGACAGGTGCTCGTTAGGGGCACTTTGATTTCAAGTTGCAATTTACATACTCATGCACACAGGTGTTACGAGGGGATGATGAGTGTGAGACTGACTAAAGAAGACATAAAAGGGTAATATTCTTAGAATACGTTGTCTTGTTTTTTGTGCTTTCATATTGGGATATTCAATTTGAAAAAGGATATCAACCATATTGAGTTCATGCGGATATTACGTTTGATGCAATTTGTTTCACATATTCGAGCCTACTGAAAAAACAATTGAGAATGACTCAAACTAACTTTTTCAAACAAATCAGCAGTATGGTGGTTCAAGGACGCAGGATGAATGCTCATCAATCTTAAGGATGCCTGATATAAAGCCGAACTCACACGTCACTTGAGTGCAGCAACTTGAATGGTACTCCTATAAACTGTTAAAATCATGATTGTTGCAAAAAGGCTGAATACTGCGTTCAAAAAGCATAAAAATTTTTTTTGAAAATGTCTCCATATTCACAATAAACATTGGCTAAAGAATCGGGCAAAAGAACACTTTCCCTTAAATTCGATGCCGTCTTATTGAAAAGTATCCTATTGAATTGCCGGTTTTTCGACCATGGTAGGTCTCATTTGATAAATTTTTCATTAAATAAAATTCATTAGTGAAAATTTTGCAAACTGAAAAAGGATTAACCCCAGCAAAACAAAATTACAAAGAAATCAGACTTTATTCCGATAAATAATTTTTTGTTATGTTAAGAATTTATAGAAAATTTACTTCAACTTTCGACAGAATCCGATTGAAGGCTCTCAAAACAGACTTTGGACCGTTCTCCTTTTCTAGAAGGATCATGAAACATTGACAAAAATCCACACAAAAAATAGAACAGAATCAGATTGAAGGCATTCAAATCCTTTGGATCCTTCTCAAAAGGACCAAGACGGGTTAAAGTCTAATATGTTCCTTGTTTTTAATATGGCTTTTAGTTTTTGAAGGTAATATCCCTATATCAGACGATTCAGATTGAAATTTAACAGATTGAGAGTTTGTAACAACGTTATTGTTTATCATAAAATGGTATATTACAGATTTCCAGAAGATTCGTGGTTGTACTGGTCTGGTGGATCGTGATCAAGGCTGCAGGAGTTTTTCTTTCGGAGCCACCTATGAAACTAAGACTTCTTTCAAAGAAATCCATGCAGACTAGTTGATGGCGATTAGGAATCGACGATCCTCGAAATTAATAATCGTAAAAAACTCGCACAAGCCGATTCCTTCTGACTGTCAGTGAACTGAAGCGAAGGGCCAATCCGGGTTCTAATTCATAGAAAATTTTCCCAGCGGTACGCTTCAAAATGACGTGGGAAGATTTGGCGCAATTTTTGGTGAAATTTTACGAGTTTTTCACATCGAATGTAAGTCTAATATAACAAATCTAAATTGTGTTATCTAGTAATAGTAATATTTTCAAATTGACGATTTCAAGTTTGATTGGTAAAAAATTCTTGCATTTTCACCAGGTTTATTTGTCATTTGTCAATTGACTTCACAAAATTGGAATTATTCTAATTGGCCACATTACCCGACTTTGATGAAACAGTGTTTATTTCTTACTTATAGATGTCGAAACTTCTTCCTAGGAAGACAAGTAAAGATAGCTGGATCATCTAGAGAAAGCAGTAAAGCTTATGACGGACAAAATATTTTAATGAAAGCCACGGATATCATGAACATTCAATTTTCCAGTCTTCGAAAGAGGTACACAAAAAAAACTAAAGGGTCTCGTCTTAGCCGTTACACTGTCACTGTACTCCTAGGATACGCGAAATCCCTAAAGTGTAATTTTAACACGTCTTGAAAGATAAAAAGATGCAATTTTTTGGCGAAAAGTATCTTCAACTGATGCAAAACTGTGAATGTTGTCTCTACGACCTCATATTTTACACCACATGCAGCCTTTGAATGTACCCTTTTTGGTAAACTAAAATCTTCACATAGAAAAGAATTTGACTTTTTCATTTCATGAAGCGCAACTTTTCCAATAGGACAACACCTTATGCTTGACATGGTCGGAAAAGTTTTTGAAAAACTTATCAGGGGAAGCCTCGCTGTCAAGATACGTACTGCCGGGGACCTATCTCCACGGCAGTATGACTTCAGAGCAGGCCGCTCCACCATCGATGCAATTGGAGTAGTAGTGAGCGCTGTCCAACGTGCGGAGTCGCACAGTATTTCCACATGACGGATCGTCCTGCTGGTTACTCTGGATGTCCGAAATGCATTTAACTGCCCTAGATGGGTTGATATTCTGGAAGCGCTAGAAAAGCGGAAAAGTACCAGTATATCTGATGCGGATTCTCAGGGACTATTTAAGGACCGCAGCCTACTCTATGACTCAAAGGAAGGTAGGCGAAGTACAATTCTTACTTCAGGTGTCGCTCAGGGCTCTATCGTTGACCCGGACCTGTGGAAAATCTCCTATGATGGACTGCTGCAGCTTGAACTGCCGGATGAGCCCCGCTTGATTGGCTATGTGGACGATGTTACGGCGCTGGTCGCAGGACGCACAATAGACCATGCGCAACTCAGACTCAATGTGGTCATGCGGAGGGTAATGGACAGGATGACCGCTCACGGTTTCAAGCTGACACTAGAAAAAACCGAAGTAGTTATCCTGACAAACAAGAAAATCCCCAGAGTAAGGCCTATCAATGTTGGGAACGAGCTGGTTGAATCAAAATCAGCAGTAAAGTACCTGGGCGTCCTGATAGACTCGAAGATGAGTTTTTCCCAACAAAATAGAGAAACAGCTGACAAGGCTGCAGCGCGTGTAACGGCACTCACCCGATTAATGGCCAATATAGGGGAGCCCACCACATCAAGGAGACGACTCCTAATGCGTTTTGCAGTCGCTTCTACTCTACCACTATTTCTACTCTATGGGTCAGTTACACCGAAAGCGGTTCGCACAGGTGCAGAGACAAGGAACATTGCGAATCTTATGCGCATATCGAACGGTCTCCGGGGCGGCAGTGCTGATAATTTCAGGGGTGGTACCCATCGCCCTCCTTGCGAGGGGGCGCAGAAGTATTTACCAGCGGAGTGGCGAAGACTGAAGAGAAAAGCTCACCAAGGAAGAGAGATGTCGCTCTCTCAGCGATTGGCAACAATTTTGAGGGCAAGACACAAGGGCAAGTTGGATTGTACGTCTGGTTCCTAACCTGAGACCGTGGCTCAGTCGAGTGCATGGTGAGACCGATTTCTACTTGACCCAGATTTTAAGCGGGCACGTTTTTTTTCGGTCGTAGCTGCACAAAATTGACAGAGCACGGTCTCCTAACTGTGTGTTTTGTACAGGAGAGTTGGATGACGCCTGTCACACATTCTTCTACTGTAAAAGATGGAGCCAGCAGCGAGGGGTCCTACTCAGCGAAATTGGAGAGCTCTGTCCGGAAACTATGGTCGGAGAAATACTGAAAACGGTTGACAGTTGGAATTGCGTGGCACAATATGCTCGGGCAGTGCTGATACTGAAGAAAGCTTTATTTAGAGAAGAGATTCCCATAATCCGAAGGCGCCTCTAGACGTAGGAACACGGGGCCTAGCCCAAACTACTGTGCCAAACGGCTCCAGGCTAGGTTCTCAGGTTGACAGGGATTTGTTTAGTGGGTAGTCAAAAAGCATTGTCCGTCTGGAAGTCCCACACTCAGGGCAAATCAGCCTTCACTTCCCTACCACAAAAAAAACACTTTATGATGTACTTTCCTTGGTTAAATGTCATTCTCAAGTGTTGTCTCCACGAGCTAGGGTAAGGCGGGACTTCGAGCATGGTCATATTTCCCATAAATCTCGATGTCTATTCAGATGAAGACTTTTCAGTGCTAAAGTCCTTCAGTCAGAGCTCATTGGAGTACAAGGTTTTGCCAACTATATTGCAGCATCCACGGCTGCTGGAGTTGTTGACTCCATTGCCATACTGTTAAGCTGAAACAAGATAATCCTGTCCCAAGAAAGTCGACAGCGTGTCCCACAGTTTCCTAAACCAGAGATAATAAGACCATCTCAATTCGAACATGCAATGCAATTTACATCTGGGAAACTGCCAAGTAACAAAAATTTTCACTATGATTCCTGCGAAAGCTGCAAATTCTAATACGGAAGAAAACCCAGCCAAAATTTTGACTTTAACAGCAATCAACGATCCACCATCTCTCTAATTGAGAGAGAAAACAAAGCTAAAGCTGAAAAAAATCAAAGAAAAAAGTGGTAAAGAAAAGCAAGCTTCAGAAGAACAGTATTTAGAAGATTCAGAAGAAAATTTTGCAGGAACCGAACAATATTTTGGGGCCAGACGTAAACGCGGGTGTGTTATGCCAGAATGATGGACATGACGATGCCGCAGGCTCAGGTAACATGTTTCTTGTATTTGGAGAATTTGAACGAGACAGCGAAATATGGTATCGATGAACACCTTGTGGACATTGAGCTCATGCAATTATGTCTGTGACATGTGTTGATCATGATTGTACCTGTGCGGATCACCATTGCCAGTTAATGTTAATGATAGTGATCAACGTATTTCTCCAAAATTATTCCAAAATATATGAGCCAAAATGATTGGAGATTGTCGCAATTAAAAGTTAAATAACTAAAGTCTATTATAAGGCGATAACAATAAATAGTTGATTGATATATTTTGTTTTCTTTCAATTCATGATTTGGTGACCTTTATTACTTCCATCTCCCCTACCTTTGTTTGAGAAATCGGGCTGCGCTCCAATAGCTCTTCAGCTTTCCTACGTGACTCGATGATATTGGTCGTCTAGTTCATTGTGAGGTCATCGCCAATGCGGTCTCTTCTCCAAACACCCAAAGACGCGACTTGTGGTCCGTAGAAACAATGCGCCACAACGCAGCTGCAACCAACGATAAGACTCCGAACAAACTCCCAATGCAACGGTATTCAACCAAAACAAATAGAACTCTAATTGGGATTGATAAGTTTTCTCGCATTTTTGCGTAAAGGCTAAAATACAAAAGCGCGAGACTGCGATACGAGAGCGGGACAACAGTATCGCAGCAAATGTCAAGAAGTTTTCGTAACATGCATTTGTATGCGACATCGTACAATGATTGCGATGCGTCGATGCGAGGCGAGAAATATTCGGGAAAACGAAATATTCATCGCAACGAGGTACGTGACGTTTGTCAAATGCAAAATGGCGCTTAAATGAAATTTGAAATTCAAACGCCTTAATTACTTTGTAAGTACATTGGTTATTATGAATGAATTTTGAATAAAAATTTCGTGCATCCTAGTTAAGGCTTTTATTTGCTAGACGAAGGAGCATTCCAAATTCAAAACTTTTGAAAAATCAAAAACAATTTCCAACAAATTTCATTTAAAATGTCACCAATTTGACATTTGTCATATGAACATTAATGTTCATATGACAATCACGCAGTATTGTATTTCGGCGTTAAAATAAGGAAATTCCACGCGTAGACAGCTTTTGTGTAGAAACACAATAAAAATATGAATCTACTTTTACTTTTATCATCTCTGTCTGAGCGAAGACGCCAGAGAGTGGTTGCGCGGTTAAAAATAGGGGGAAAGACTTCTGCGACACAACACGGTGTTCTACCAAATACGGTGATGAAAATTTTTTCATGATAATGAAAATGAAATTTTCAAAAATCGAAGCACGATTTGATATAATGATAATTAATAATAAAGAAATGGTTTAGAAAACATTATTATCAGTTAGGCCGATTCAAACTTTTTCCCTTTTGTGTATTCTTTTGAGGACGTTTTTAATTTTCAGTATAATATTTTTAGTGATTTTCATTGTTATATTCGATTATTTTCATTGGTGATTGATTGAATAATTTTAGTATCTTTCTTGATGCATTTTCTGTTCCTTTCATATTTTGGAGTCATATAATAATAAGCAAATATGACCTCAGATGTTTTGGTCAATTAATAATCGATACCATGTTTGGATATTTTTTATTATGATCAGATGCGTGTATCTTTCAAAATACACATTGACAAACTTCATATCCCAGAATGTTGCCGCACAAGCCTTGAACGCAAACTCGAACCAAAACAAAAAAATAAATAAAATTAAATTAAAAAAATAAATAAATTGGCTTCTCCGTACTTGTCGACATTTTATGATTCTTACTTTTAATTTTTATCGCTATAAATGAATATTGCGACAAAAATTCTGGATTTCATCATTAAACACGAATCAGTCTTGGGACTTGCTAAAAGCTTGAGCCAACATTAAAAGCGGCAACAGTAATAGCAATTTTAATTCGCAACTGAATGAGTGTCGTTCCCACAACATTCCCAAAAATCAAGTTCGTTGACACCGTCCAGCCTGAACAATAAAGTGTCCTGTTTCCAATAATAAAAAGGTACTCGCACATACAAGCGATTCGTTGTTAAATTTTAATGCTTGCCCCCAAAACTAATTTGTATGCAAACTACGACAGTACGATGGCCGTGCGTCAATATGGCGCGTTGGCGAATAATGCACATTACCTGTACACGAGCACCTTAAAATGGTCACTTGTTCCTTGTTGGCATTGTACTTTTTGGAAACTCTTTAAAAACCGTGACTCGATGATTGCCCATGTCATCATCATGACCATCAACATCAACAGAAACATCAAGAACCGCAGCAGCATGGACGCGTGATAGGCGACTAAGACGGAATAAATATTGACAAGGAAGAAATAATTCAGTGAAGAAAAGTGGCTGTTAATTCTCGCCACAGGCATGACAACTCAATTAGCACTGTTTCAGCGAAACGCGATCAACAATGGTATCTACAAGAAGAAAAAGAACCCATTAGAAGAGGAGTTTGGCTGCTCGGGAAGGAAATAAGGAAATTTCCTTCGCTCAATTTGATCAAATTTGTTTTTTATTCGCTGATTTAGAATTAGAAAAACAACAAATTAATTCCTGCTTGTATCGATGCATCGTAACATTTTTTAAGAACCGTTTCATTAGTCATATGTGAATTTAAGCCCGCATCCTCCTTTACAGTTCGCTGGAATGTAATAATTATCGAGGACTTAATTGGGTCAGATGACGGTGAGTAGAACGAGGCATCGAGGTGAGTTTTCGGAAAAAGCCAAAAAAATCTTTTTCAAAACTTACCATTCGAATAAACTGTTTTGACTTTTGGTTTCACTGAATTTTGAGTTTCATTTCAGAAAGTTTTATTAAAAAGATTCGTAATCGATGTTGTCTTAACCGACTTTTGGGGGCTGGTAAAGAGTGATTGAAATATCTTCTATCGAAGGCCAAAAATGTGTCCTTTTTTGGCCTTCGAGTAGGCGATTGATTAGTTGGGATCACACTTCGTCTTTATATCCTTAAGATATCTAATTGAACACCAGATTAGCATTTTGGAACCTGAAACCATAGTGACAGCGAGTTGAATAACATCCCTGCTTTACTTGTATCATTTTTTCAGAGCCGACTGTTGGACCTGGCATAGGTGCGCATAGGGCCCTAGCGCCTCCACACAGCGCTAAGTCATTGGACATTATATATGCTGTCACCCTACAGGAGCCAAGAAGAGCCTCTAATTTCGTAGACACCAAGTATTCTAGTATGATCCCAACCCAATCGTTTCAAAAGGTCTTAAAGAGGTTTTGACAGTTCCGGAGAGATGACTCACCATCTTTCCTCTACGGGCATAAAATGTGTCATCTGTTTGGATGCATACTCGTTTTCCCCAATGACACGAAAATTTATTTCTTGTTAGCTACAACTCTCTAGGAGCTATTTTATCTTCGTTTGGGTAGGGTAAAGCTAAAGGGCCTGAGTTATACAGCAGTCATTCCTGCGGTTCCAACCAGAGTTTATCACCTTCCAAAAGGATCTGTCTTAGACGACTCACAGTCTTCCCTATACTTTGAATTTGTCCACTCCTGCTGCATTTTGATCGTCTGAATCAGCTTTTTTTATGTCATTTTGACTTTTATTTCCATCTATAGCTTCATGTCCTTTTAGATGCACTTCGTTTTGATTAACTGCAAATTTGAGTGCCTGATTTCAGTCGTGTACTAGCTGCTTGACAACGAGGCAAGAAGCTTGTAGGACTCGATTAGGACGGATTATAACGTCCTCTCGGGACGTTATATAGGGCCCCTCTCGGGCATTCAGTTCTTGCAATAAATGCCTCTAATTGTCTCGGTCCATAAACAGCGTCCTCCAATTGTAAAACCCAAGCAGTGATGAACTGTCTTCCGAATTCTCGCTTTCCAGTGGGCTTCCCACTTTTCAATACTGTGTGAGATCTTATATCTTGAATTTTACTTCCAGTCCATGTCGTTGTCTGGATTGCCAGTTTGTTCAATTTATATATGCCGACATTTTGTATATGTTTCTTAACAACGACAGGGTTTTTCAATGATCTGACATTCCAGGATACAATGCTATAGCCTATTTTTCGGCCGCGAAGTCATTGCCATAGATCCAATCTATTCCGAGGCTCTGCTGGTCCTTTCGAAACTATTAAGGCATGGTTATTGCTTTGATTCCGTTATCAGGCGCAGGTCCTGTCAAAGAAGTGTAAGTAGGATTTAGTAGTAGGTGTATGTTTTGGCATTTCTCGGCATTTAATGTCCCATGATTGAGGCACCAATAAATCTACTATGCCATCCCGAGACCATCTGTTACTATTTATTCGTGAGATTAAGGATAAGGAACCATGGAAGCTGTTGGCTGGGGCAACATGGGAGTCCCTCCTCCTTTCTCAACAAGGCTTGAGACCGTCTATGGCGGAGTTATAAAGATACAATAAGGTGCCTGTATTTGAATGAATTTTCATCGTTTCTCCTCTCATACGCATTCCTACGATATGCCATCATAGGTGTGTTTTTCTATTTAAACGACTACCTATGACAAAAAACGATCTCAATAAAAACTAAGAAATTTCATTACCGTTTTCTAGCCCATAAAGTATTGAGCAGCTGACAGATTTGCTCGATTTTGACAACTTTGGCAATCGATCTTTCAAAATTGTAGAAATAATTATCTTTGTATGGTGTTGTAAAATATTCCAGTGAATTTTTCATAAAATTAATAGCGTTATTTGAAAACCATACAATTTGTGCTTTATAGCAAAGACATGAAACAGGTTTCGTTTTTTAAATGCACGCTTTTATCCATTCCACTCCTACTTTATAGAGGGTCATTCTCCCAGAAGAATTGAGAATTCGGAAGTCCCCGCTCATAAGGATATTTGGTGATCCTCTTTCTGTCTTATATATATACTAAGTCTTGTAATCCCCTTGTTCGAAAACGTTTTTATAAAACCTTCAAAAACCTTTAATACAAATTTAATAAAATTTCGAGCTGTAAAAAATGTAAAACTATCGTCACTATTGACACTAGGATAATATAAAAACTATAAAATATAAAATTATAAAACTATTGAAAATAGGCACATTGTATATGTGATTATGTTCAGCAGAGAGGGAAAATTTGCACATTCACCAGTACTGAAGGTGCATTTTCGGTGAATAAACTGTGTATTAGGTGTATGCAAAACCTTTTCTCGGTTTTTGCAAATGGATTTTCTTTCAACTCTAAATTAAAAATCGTTGACCCTATTTCGGCCGTAGGAAACAGGAAAAGGTATTTTTGAAATCTCATTACCACGATTATCAAAAAAAAAAAATCAGCGTAACATTTTACTTCCCAAGTAAAAATGGTTAAATGAACATGGAAGCTAATAAAGTGCACATTAGCCATTGTTTGTTTATCGATTTTTATCTTGGACACAGCGCAGCTCAATGAGCTCGCAGGAGGCTCATTGGAATACAAGCAGAATTCACAAATAAAACGTGCTAACAAAAGGAGCATAAAAGCCGAAATACAATACCACGAGACGACGATACGTGAGCGCGACGAGATTTTCGCAGCAAATGTCAAGCACTTTTCGTAACATGCATTTGTATGCGACATCGTACAATGATTGCGATGCGTCGATGCGAGGCGGGAAATATTCGGAAAAACGAAAATTTCTCGCAACGAGGTGCGTGACGTTTGTCAGATGCAATATGGCGCTTGAATAAAATTTCAAATTCAAACGTGTTAATTAGTTTTTATGTACTAGGGTTATTCTGAAAGAATTTTCAATAAAAATTTCGTGAATCCTTCTAGGGGCTATTATTTGCTAGACGAAAGAAAAATCCAAATTCAAAACTTTTAAAAAATCAAAAACAATTTCATTTGAAACGTCACCTATTTGACATTTGTTATATGAACATTATTGTTCCTCGCATCGCGTGCATTGTAAATTGAATGCCTTGCGTGACAACGAGCGAAAATCTCGCCGCGCTCACGTATCGTCGTCTCGCGGTATCGTATTTCGGCCTTAACAGTGATTTCAGCGTTGCGGTTTCAATGGTGAACGGCAGTTTTGAGCTCATTCACAATCAGCACAGGCCAAGCAAGTGACAGATGGTGATCTATTGTGAACTCACACAGGGAGGTTGATAATATGACCGTTGCACAATTATCGGGGAGGTTCCAGGTCCACAGAATCCTCATGAAATGTGAAAGTTTGAAACTTGTTTACTACACGAACTTATGTATGTGGTATGTGGACAGTATGGACTGTTTTGTTTCCTATCATGCACATCAAACTAATGAAGGATTTTTGCGACTCATGCATACTTTGGATTAAAAAAGAGGTCGGTACAATTACATGAAACGGCGTCTGACCGTTTGTGCAAAACGTGAATCAAAACCCATCTTGCATCCTCGGAAGGTCTTATTGTCTGTTTGTCTAAATTCTCGAATAGTCGTTAGTTAAGAGCTTCTGGAACGAAATCAAACGTTAAATACAGACTTGTACTGTCAAAATTGGAACGGCTTCAACAAGCAATGTCAGATATGCATCCGGCTTTAGTTAATCGTTTTGAAAGAATTATTGTTCATGTAGTCCTAACTTCAGGTAATTAATACAATGAATACATCCGGAAGATCCAAATAAAATTATTAGGGCTTTATAAGCTTCAATTTACCTTGATTACCATTTGATATAAGGGCAGAGAGCGAAAATTCATTTCAAAACTTAGAGGCAAGGATACTCTATGTCTTTTTTAAACGTTAGCTTTTTTATTGTGTACGAGCGCCTAGAGTATTTAGCACCCATGGAGTGCAATACCCATAAAGTTGAGGCATCTGTCGAGAAGAAAACAGTTTTTCTTCCGCTTTGTGAAGAAAACGGTTCTGATTCTATCTTTTAGACATTTTTATTTTAATTTTCCACCTGTTGTACTGGTATGGTTCACTAAGCATATTCTCTAAGTATAAAGTTTGGTATTCGAATCGCCTGCATACACATAAGTAAAATCTACAATGACTGCGAGATTACACACTACGTGTATAGATAGATCGGCAGTGAAGATGTTGAAAAAAGTTGGGCTTAAACAAGAGCCTTGAGGAACTCTAGCTGTGACTAATTTTGTAGCAGAATGGATACCTTGGATGCTGACCGTAAATGTCCATCCGATAAGAAGCGATTTTATTAGTTTGATCAGATAGGCTGGGAAACTCTAACTAAAAAGTGTATAAAGGAGTCTCCTGTACTAGACGGTATTGCAGGCTTTCTCTGTGTCTAGGGTTAACATATCAACAGAAAGATTATCCAGTAGAAAACTTTTGATATCTGAAATGACATGAAAGCCTAGTCACTTAAATTATCGGTTCAAACTGAATTTAGCGTTTGGAGACAAACGGAATCTAAACTGAAATTGTGGTTAAATATATTTTATTACATAAAATTCAATGCCGCTTTTCAGAACAAGAGATGCACTATTATTTCCAGTACATTCTATTGCAAGTGGCACGTAAATAGAAGATTTACCCAAAATTTTTAGTACTGGATTAACAAAACCAAAAAAGTTTAAATTTTTCGAAGGAATAAGTTATTTATACTTATCCTGCGTTCTTCCATTTTGTCCGTATGTTTCATATTGTTTTCTTCTCAGAATGCAGATATGGAAAGAGAGGAACATTGTATTTAGTTGGTCAAAGTTTATGTCGCTTTTTCGACTATTTCCCGAGACATGTAGGAGTCCTTTTCAATCCTTTTAAAAATCTGAATAACAATCATAATTCAATAAGATTAGAACATAAATCTAATGGAAGCAAAACAGTATAATATGTACTTTATATTTGAAAAAAAAATCAAAATTGTTTCCATAACGCGGAATTTAGCAAATAATATTGTTATATTGTAAACTATGAACGTATTCAATTGCTAGAAAATAACTTTTATTAAAAATGTTTAACTATAATTATAATTTAGATAAAGATAATTTTAATAAAGACTTTTACTTAAAACTTACTTTTTCTCTGGTGAAGGGATGAAGACTGTTTATGCCCTGCTTGTGGAGACTCCATGCCCACAAAATCAGGACTACCCACTAAACATTTTCTCTGTGAAACTGAGAAGCTAAATAGGAACCATTCAACATATAAATTGCATGTTAGATCTGAATTTCCTTTGTCTTGAGGAGGCTTCAGGATGCGGAAATTTGTTTTTGTGCGAGGGCGAGTGCCTGAAAAGAGATTCCTCATTCTGGAATGGTTCCTCACGATCCAGTCTATTCTTTTGTGACTTTCCGTGTGCATCGTTGTGTGTGATTATATTTATATTTTTTTATTATTATTTTAATACGACTATTGTTGCTGGATAGAGCTCTTCTGTTTCGCTAAAAGCTTCATCACCTGCTTCCTTCATCAAAAAACGCCGGTTGCAGCTACCTCAATCGTATAAAACAAGCAATAAGGAGACCGTGACTCATAAATTGAGTGCTAGTTAACCGTACTTATCAGCTTTCGCTTAAAAGCTGGTTTTTGTAGAGGTCACTCTCATGTCTCAGTCATGTTTCAGTCATATCACAACATTGACTTATGGCTTCAGACAAAGCATCACCACTCCCAGGCGGCATGTCAAGAAAGAGATAGAAAACGCCTAAAAAGATTTATGTTTGTATTATATTTACGCGTAAACTTTGGGAGGGTTGCTCTTGGTTAATACAAAAACGAGGGAAAATCGGTCAATCTAAAAAGAATTTCAGTTTTTATGGTTGAATATCTTTTAATGCAGGAGGTTTTTCGAAGTGCTATCAATGGTTTTTTCTTACGCCGTGACTCTGATCTGTGATCAGGCGTGCTGTTAACCTTCCCTTTGTGTCATGCTCCCAGGACTGTTACAATCGCTGAGAGAATGCTTTTCCGGTGCTCAGCCTGCTCTATAGTTATACTCATCCTCAATAGCATGAATTGCATCAGTGGGTCAGCTCAATGATGAATTTATCGAGAACTTTTGCTGCCATGGTCAACTTTTGCGACCAGTGGCGGTATGTAGCAATAATTAATAATTCTTCTAAACAAAAGCAGAGGAACAGACATGCAGAACAGATATGCTTTTCAAACTTAACCTTGACTCTGTACCACTGGCGCAACAACTCGAATTAAAATAATTGAAATTGTTGATGAAATAAAGAACTAGTTGTACAATAGTAGCTTGAATTATACAAAATTTGTTACTCTGCATTGACTATTTGTAAGAAACCATAGAAATCTATAGAGGCCTAGTCCTTGACAGATTTTTGCAAGAAGTTTTTTAACCATTGATTGACCTTGCTTCGCAACAATTTAAAAATGTAACAACAAACTCCCTTTTACTACAGTGGAAGCAACACTTGCGTAAATTTTGCTTTTGCTTTAAACTTACATATGCAAACTAGAAGCGATGACAAAGTAATTTGCAATATTAACGCAATTAGTGATGGTAGGAAGTATTCACTTGCATTGACAGTTCATAAATATATCTTTATTAATAAATATTCCCATCAGAACAGTGCTGACTCACAAGGAAGTTGTTAAAATGACCTCTCGCATTGAATTGCATGCTCCTAACAAATGGTTTGTTCCGTGATTCGTTTTCAGCAATCGCTTTGTGAAGAAACGACAAAAAACTTGCTGAATTGGAGAAATAATACTTTTGTTACTAGAATATGCATAAACATTATGGGGACTATTAAACTGACCTACTGCCGTACTTGTGCGACTGTGTCGAAAGAAAGCCAGCCCGAAGAAGTGATCACTGAACCAAAATGGGTTAGTATATATTCAACGCACTCCTATTCGTCTGATATTCTTATTGTTTTTCTTCACAGGGAGATTCTGCGCATTGCATTTTTTCGCCGCACTAATCCTCATTGGATGTAACACCTTGCAATGTGAAGGATATCAAAGTCCGACTACCGCCAGCAATGCTCTGGTACCACCAGTAGTACAAGTGGCGCCCAGCACCCCGGCCATACCCGTTGCTACGCTTCCAATGGAAATTGTTCCCACTCCCAAACCTTTAACACCACCCACACAGCATCCCTGTACGTGCGGAATATTCCTGAGTAGTCAATTCAAAAAAGGATCCAATGAGTCGCCGACTGGGTCGCCAGTGTTTAGGCATGAACACGATAGGGCGTTTCCATGTACTCCATTGGGAGTACGACAATGTCAGAATAAATGTTTGGAAGTGGTAAATACAATCCTTTTCCTCATCTTAAGCGAAAGCAACAGAATTCATTATTGTTTGCGTTGCAGTTTGTAAGACATTTGCCAAATGCTGGACAACTTCTTTGCGCCACCATGGACCGCGATTGCCACAAGGAAAAGGCGTTCCTGTTTGTACAAAACTGTGAGTCGAAATGGATAAACTCGAATTTGTCAACAGGAAAGGAGTATTGTTGCAGAGAGGGTGTACCTTATCAGTGTCCACTTATTTAAGATAAATTTTCTTATGTCATCACGTTTGCAATAATATATTAACATTTTATACGGAGGAGTTAAATGAATGTTTGTACTTGCATCAGGAATACTAATCAGTCAGATATGTACCTTTGAATTCAAAAAAAAGGGACAAAAACGGGAAAGTATAAGCCTCAAACCTTCTTTGTAGGAGATAATTGCATGTTCGAATTTCATTTCGCTCACCGTGGCATAATATATAATCCGATTTTCGATCACTCTTGCAGCATTTCTAGCCATCTTTTTAGGAAAATAAAAAGGAACTAATGATGACGTCCTTGTGTAGCCTGTGGCTTCTCAGCATGGTGTGTGACTTAAGGGGAGGGCCTACAAAAGGGTTTTTTTTTGGAGGCATTTGTTTAAGGCAGAAAAAAGAAGCAACTGTAGCGATTTTCACATTACATTCTTGTATATTTAAACTTCGAAAAAAAATTTTTCTTTACATTGATATATTGGAATACAGCCGAGTTTCATCTATTTTGTTGTAACGGCAGGAAATTTTACTCTCCAATCAGCGGGAGAAATACAACTCGCAATTTTCGTCTGAAATTTCTGAAATTTCAAATGAAATTTCAATTTTCATATCCTTCTGTTCTATGTGCACTACTGAAACCCGAAGAAAATTGTGAAATTTAAAATTTTCCTGAAATTTGAAAATCTGCTGAAAAAATGGATTAGATTTTTTTTTCGGGAACCTGAGAGATTCAAATAGAAAAGGGAATGAAAGTAAATCTTTTAAGCTTTGGTGCGTTATAAAAGATGGTCAACTTTTTATGTGATGACGCCCGCCAATTCGGAAAAATCGGAAAAAAACTCGAGAGAAACCCCTTTAAAGTTTACCATCAGAAAAAATGGTAGTTCTTGGTTACTTACATTAACAAAATGCTAATCATCTATCAGTGCATCATAAAATAATCCTTCCTCTTGCTCGAAATACTCATTTTGTTGCAATTGCTGAAGTCTGTGGGCCGTACGAGCTTCCTTTCTGGCGAAACCCGAACTTCGGTTTTGCCTCTTGACGCGTTCTGAGTCGACATTATCAGCAAACATTTTGCATTGCTGGCCGATTTGTAAGTTAAGTAGTTGCATGATACCTAATACTGCAGAAAAGCCTTCGTTGAAAATACCTGCAGCCAAGTGAGCAGCAATTTCAACGATTTTCTGGCCAGAATGCAGACGTTTCGGGCACATGCGCCAGACAGTGGAGTTGACCGATTCGTTTGCATTTTGCGTGTTTCCAGGACATCATTTGAAAGCCCTTCGTAAATTGGACGAATGTGCTTCTCTATATTGTGGTCAATCAATCGAGCAGGATGCTTGAAAGATGCAAGAGAATTCGTGGCTTCAGCTTTACACCATTCACACCAGCTTTCGTCGCCTACTGGACAATTCTCGTGGTGCGGAGATTTATCGGTCGAACAATAATGATCCAACGTTGCCCTCACGGATTTCTTCATGTCCGGAACAGAATTAATATTTCTTCTGATTACCAAACCATAATAGATGGTTAACTTTTTAATAATAGTCTCCGTCAAGCGGTTTTTACCTCCGAGTTTCTGTGGCTTCCTTTCATTTCTTAGCCGATTACCTATCCGTTTTTCAACGTGTTCCACGCATTCATTTTTACTAACAGGGAATTCTTCTCCATATGGATTTACATTGAGAATACCAGCAAAAGTTTTAGAATCGCCGTCGCCGATATAATTCCTCAACATTACTCCGAATTCTTCAATTGATCTTGAAAACATCTGAATGATTAAGATCACCTCCATCTTTCCTGCTGATCCATCGTGGCTTGCGGAGCATGATTTTTTATGATCTTCATGCCCTTCGGCAAAGTCGTCAGTGTCTAATTGATTTGTCATTTGAGCACATAATTGACAGTACCCACTTTTAACGATGAGATCGACTACTTTGCCAGAGTAATATCCAATCAGCGTTCTTAGACTGAACACAGAAGTGGAACACCGTTTCTTCCACGTTTAAAAACCGAACAAGGAAGTGAAATCCCGTTTCTTCAACGATATCTACCTGCTGGTCGCCCATATTTCTCTCTTGCTCTTTTTTGACAGCTTTTTTACAGACATATTCAAACATTGATTTAGAGTCCGAGGCTATATGCTCCACTATTTTATCATATGATGCTTTCGCCAACTCGTTACTCATGTCCATAATTCCACAAAACACTGTCCATGATCTCGTAGCGATGTACACACGACAAGCCTCGAAGCAAAACTAGAGGCTTAGAAGCCGGTACACAGGCATGAAATATACATACCCATAGTATAGCTTGACACGTGCCCTATGTAAATTCCATTGTACTGTACTTACTGTACTAGCCCATTGTACTTCTTCAGGTATATCTGAAACAGGCATACGAATCCGTTGCTCTATAGAGTAGCTGCAGCTGCCCGACATTCGTGTACCTGCTCGACTTCCGGCGCGTTTAATGCTGTAACTTCGAAAATATTGAGCGTGGAGGAGTAAAAATTCTTAGATGTATTAGAAATCGATCTTAGCAATAAATAAAGCGATTTTATAAGCCTCCTTCGGTAGGCCCTCCCCTTAAGATACCCATCCACGGGCAAAGTACACCAGCGGTATTATATTTTATGGAAGAGGTTGTCGACAAATCTTTTTTTTTTTTTTGCGAAATCGATCCCTTTAAATAAATTGTTTTTGTCATGGTATTATAGTATTTATGATGCCTGCATTGTTGAAACTGCATGCACCTGATATCCATACCATTCCAAATGGTTGATTCGTCATCTAGTAAGGACGATCACACATGATGCCGATGCATCCGATCCGATGGTAGTCGTTACTAGATTCCCTGAAATTTCAAATCTAACCAAATTCCTGCACGAAGCATAATATCTCTCTAACTTTCTACTTCGAAAAGGATCTCCAAAATAAGGTACGGCCAAGCTTTCGTTGCCTGACTCTAACAAGTATCGGAAATTGAGAAAAATTGTTTCTTCTTACTGTTCATTGTCCTTAAGACTACGACGAAATATATTGCGAGTAATATCCATTTTGTCTTCATGAGCTACAATCGTCCAACCATCGGTAGTTACATTCGTGACCCTGGAGATTGCTTTACGGGACTTACTACGGACTTCACTCGTCCTGGTGCAATAGTAAGTGGGCGCTAGATATGTCACCACAATCGACCCCATCTACAAGTTGCTTAGAAGTATGAGCAATTATATGAGAAGAGAAGTTCCTACCCTACCCTAAGCTATACCCTAATCACAGTTTGGTCAGCAAGTCAGCCCGTTCATTTCCTTTAACCTATGTCTGGAAACCCAGAAAAGACTCGCTGAAAATTGGCTGCTAGCGGAGGGCAACTTCCACCGATAATGTCCTACATTACATAAGCATTGATATCATGGATTATATTAGGTGTATAAATATGAAATGCGAATTTTTTCTGCTTGAAATATGCATTTATTTGAATAACAGAACGAATGAATTCAATAATCAAAGTATTGGCCATTGTTAGCTACGACTTTTTCCCATCTTTCTGTCAATTGATGGATTCCGTACCAGTACCAATTCTCATTTTTTGAGGCTAACCACTCATCAAGCCAATTTTTGACTTCTTCGTAAGAATGGAAGTGCTGTTCCGAAAGTCCGTGCTGCATCGATCGAAACAAGAAGTAGTCAAAAGGAGCCAAGTCTGGTGAATACGCCGGGTGGGGCAGAACTTCCCAATTAATGTTTCTCAAGTAGTTCTGGACAGGTATTGCAACATATGGCCGAGCATTGTCATGTTGAAAAATGACTTTATCATGTCTGTGGTGAAATTCTGGTCATTTTTCCTTAAGTAGGCGGTTCAATTTGATCAATTGTTGTCGGTAACGTTTGCCAGTAATAGTTTCACCAGGTTTCAGCAGTTCGTAATACAAAGGTCCCTTACTATCCCACCAAATACACAGAAAAGTCTTCTTGCCATGAATATTTCGGACTGGTTGTGATGTTGGTGGCTGGCTTGGGTCTACCCATGATTTTTTCCGCTTGGGATTGTCGAAATAAATCCACTTTTCATCGCCACTAACAATCCGATGCGGAAAACCTTTTCTTTTCTGTCTGGCAAGCAAAATTTCACAAATGGTTTTTCGCCTTTCGATGTCTCATTCTTTCAATTGATATGGCACCCATTTTTGGCACTACTGATGGCACTACTGCCAACTGTTTTTCAGTTTGTGTGTTGTCTTCATCCAATAATGCTTGCAAATCTGTATCTTCGAATTTTTTTGGTGGTTTTCCACGGTCTTTGTTGCTGACATCGAAATCGCCACTTTTAAATCATTTAAACCATCGTTCACAAGTGTCTTGGCTTGAGGCATGTTCACCATATGCTTCCACTAACAATCGATAAGTTTCTGCTGCCGTTTTCTTCAAATGAAAGAAGGTTATTAGACTTCCCCGCGAAACCTCTTTTTCTGCCACGTAATTCGACATTTTTGAAGCGAAAAAACTATGTTGTTTGTGAAATCAAAACCTATGACATACTGGAATTTTTTGACAGATGCTTAACCTCCAAAATGCCATATTAGTTATCCCCAACACAAACCATATGTAATGGTTATGCCATCTGTTAGTAAAATCCGCATTTCATATTTATACACCTAATAGCAACGTCGAAGTCGTCTTTATTGCGATCAATATATTACGAAGATAATTTAAGGATCAGAAGCTAAAATTTAAACAACTGGAAGAAAAGCACTCTGAAACAAAAAGAAAAACTAAACAAGACTTAACAGCACAAAAGGCACTCTGAATTAAAATATACTATTTCTTCTATACTATACTAATTCTTCAACTTTGTAATTCATACAAGAGACGGGCTCTTGGATGAATTACAAAGTTGAAGAATTTATTGAAAATGTAGGAGGGTGTGGGGGACCAACAAAACATAATTTTTCCATCATAGTGACATTCTGATTATAGCAGATAGATCCGTTATCCGTGTGTCAAGTTGACGTTTTGATCAATATTTGTTGGTCCCACAACGCGGACAAAAAGTCACTAAAATAACGAAGAGACATCAACAAAAAAGACAAAGTCCCGAGCTCGACAAAAGCAAGTGCGAGAAGCGCGACCTATCTTCAGTACTTAACGGACACTTCACCTTCATGAACACCGCAGCTGAAGCGTTGCTCAATTGAACACTTTCGATGTTCACCTGATTGTATCAGTGATTTCTCCTAATGCAACAATAAAGTGATTTATTTTTTATTTAATTGTAACCAGAGTCATATTTACTTGCTCTACCGGCGTGAAGTACCACAAATGTATCTGGCATCATAGAATCGTCGAAGGATTATTTACATGTTATGCGCTTTACTACGCATGATATCATTGTACAGATGCTGATCCTGATGGACACCTAAATACGTTATGCTTAACACCCTTAGAACTTTCCTCATCCGTCATTTTGTGAAAATCTCTCCTATACGTTGTAGGTCCAGACTGGGTGACAGGAGCAAAGTTCGATAAACAATCGTTTTACATTTTTTGCGTTTCATTTATTTCATTCGATAATTGCCCGTGTCGGAGTTAAATATTTTCTTTGATTTCCAATTTAAACATTTGAAGGTCGTCTCAAACGATTGAAGTGTGTCGAACTTTGGTATAGATAATACAAGCTTACAAATACGGGTTAACTTTCGAACCCGAATACATGAGAACGATTCTTAACGTTATTCAATGCCTTGAACTCAGATCTAGAATCCTGGTGTCAAGGTTGGTACCAGTTTTTAAGTTCGCGCATATTTGGCACGACTGCTGTCTTATAACGGCTGTCAGCTGAACACTTTGCATTAAACATTCTTTAAAACTTGTTTTCGAGCTGTGATTATGCTTTGGAACGAAGATTTAAAGTTTTTTAAGTACTTATGTGGATGATATACGCTCGCAAAACGTACAAAAATCATGACAAATGCACTAAAGATGCGCATTTATAGTCTTTTGATACAGTAAGCAATGTCAAGGGCTGGGTACCAAAATTGTTCTTCAACGCGTGCAGGACAAAGCCGTGCAAGTTGTCACTTGGTCAAAATGTATGTTTTTCTTTCTATGTCTCTCCATAATATTTCTGTCAACATTATGGAGAACACTTTTGTTCGATGAATGTCGTCTGTCTCTATGTACAGTGGTGGACAAAACTGGATACATAACTAAACATTTTTCGTAAATTTGTTATAACATTTTTTTTATCACTGCTATCAAAGTAATTGCTTTTGTTTCGAATTTTCTAAGCCCTTATCTTCGATTAGTTCACACGCAAAACTAAAAAAAATACACAAAATAGAAAAAATTTGGATTATTAAACATAATCCTAGTAGAGATCCGAAGTTTCATCATGTTGAAATGTTTGCTGGTGCGGGCAGGTCAACTAATGCATTATTGGCAATTTTAAATAAGGGGTGATTGAGTCGTAGGGGTTTATTCATTAGTTTTTGGTATATGTGCCGCTTGTTACAGTATTTCCAACAGTTCCACACTGTTAGCATTCAAGTGAAACTCAGTTAGTTGTGAAATATTTGTGTAAATTTGAGTGTGAGATATTATTGATAACTAAACCAAAATGAAAAAGTATCTCGTGAAATCGAAAATTAAATAATATTTTTAAGTCGGAATGGATATTCTTGTCGGAAAATAGCCGATAAAATAAACAAAATATGTCACCGGACAGTAAGTTGTGTTCGAAAACGCCGAAATTTTATAGACTCCAGAAATCTTGGTGGTCGGCCAAGGCTGTTATCTGATGGCGATGTTCGCTTCGTGGAACGGTTAATGGTTACAAAGGGTGTAAGAACACCTATTTAATTGCCACTTGCTGCAGAGGCACTGAATAAAAATGTAAGCGATCGTACAGTAAGGAGAGCCTTGCACAGAATAGGTTTAGTGTCCGCAGTAAAGCAAAAGAAACCTGCGTTATCGCAAAAAAAAAATATAAAAGCAAGGTTAAAGTTTTGCAAAGAGCATAGACTCAGGACTCTTGAAGACTGGAAACGCGTTATTTGGTCCGATGAAACTAAAATCAATCGTTTTCAGTCAGATGGGAAAGAGTATTATTGGCACCGACCCAATGAGAGGATTCAAAAGTACCAAGTCAAACAAACAGTAAAGTACGGTGGTGGACATTTGATGGTGTGGGGCTGCTTTACATGGTGGAACCTTGGCCCATTAGTGAAGATCAACGGAATTATGAAAAAGGAAGACTACCTTAGCATTTTGCATGAAAATTTACCCGATGTCGTTGAAGAATGCGCTTTTCCAGCAGATGAGATAGTTTTCCAACAGGACGGAGACCCAAAGCACACTGCAATTATTGTCAAAAAATGGCTTGCTGAGCAACCATTTAAGACAATGCAGTGGCCCGCACAAAGCCCGGATTTAAATCCTATTGAAAATTTATGGGCGATTGTGAAAAGGATGCTGTCACATTACGGACGTGCTCCCACAACATTGGCCGAACTCTGGGAAAGAGTACAGATTGAATGGACCAAAATTCATGATCAAACGATTCAGAACCTGGTAGAGAGTATGCCAAAACGGATCGAAAGTGTTTTGGCAAATAAAGGACTTTGGACTAAGTACTAATTTATCAAAACAATCAATTTGGACAAAACTGGATACATGCTATTTATGAAGACATTTGAAATTTTCTTAAGTTTTTTGTATGAATATTGTTAGTTTTTATTTATGTAAATATAAAAAGATAAAACAAAGTATTAGATGTTAGAAAACAATTTTTAAGCTACCTGCAATAAAAGAAAATTTAAATCAAATTTACTTAGAATTTTGATTTATGTATCCAGTTTTGTCCACCACTGTAGATCAGTGCCGAAGCCATTTCCACGTACGGACAGAGATCTTTTAGCAATTTGTCTAGGTATAAGTGCCAAAAATTTCTTACGAACTTCGTTTTCACCACTGGCTACCAATGACACCGATTTCGTTTCGTTAAAAGCGTTTAATTTCGCAAAGTGAACTGAATTATATGATTCGCGTTTTGAATTTATCAAAACAAAAACCAAATTTGCTTTCATCACGATTGCAGGAATGGAAACATTTTGGCCCTGAAACACAAGTCGCTCTATACGGAACAGAAATCACGCAATTTTACCGTTCGTTAAATTACATGTGCTTCTGTCATGACATCAAAGGTTTGTTTAGTGTGATGAATACATCATATGATCGAAATGAATCGCGTCTGTTCATAGATAAGTAATTTTCAAAGTTCAGTTTGAAGGCGGCTTCACTACACATTGGAAATAAAAAAACCATCTATTCCGATTACTCACGCAGTACAAACTAAGGACTGCTACGACACAATGTGAACAATTTTGGTGAAAATCAAATTCAATGAGCATCAATGGAAAATTTGTCGGGATCTAAATGTTGAGAAATAAATTGGTTTGCACTTAATTTCGAAATATACTTTATTTGATTAACATATTCATTTCAGGTATTTTTATTGGTGGTGATGCACTCTACATTCAAGGAATTTTGCAATTTTTTGGGTCTGTTGGACAGCCGTGCATTTGATGAACATTTATGTGAGAAAGGTGGACCCGAATCGTGCCCAGTATGAGTCAAGACAATAAAACGGGTCAACTGTGCCACTTGTGAGCCCAAAAGACGTCTTATTACCACCATTCCACATTAAACTTGGCCTTCTGAAGAATTATGTTAAGGGCTCCATCGTGAAGTATAAGCTTTCCAGTACTAAACCAAGTTGTTTCCAAGACTTTCATGCGCAAAAATCAAAGAAGGAATATTTTTCTGGTCTGATATCCGAAAACTTATAGCTGATGGGAAGTGTAAAAGATGTTTAACGTCTGGTGATCAGATGTTAAACATCGAATCAAAGTGTTGTTTCCAACTTCCTCGATAACCATAAATCCCCCGATGACAGTCGACAATTTTTTCTGCAAAATGGCCACAAGAATAAAGCCCGAATGTCTCTCAAGTTACGTTTTCTGCATTTTTATCTTGACTTATTCCAAAAAAAACTTGGACAACACGAGCGAATACACCAAGATATAAAGAAAAGCGAAGAGCAATATCAAGGATTTTTGGAGAAAGGCATGATTAGCAACTACTGTTGGACCATTATGCATCAAACCGATACCAAACAGTTTAAAAGACAGTTTAACATGTCTTCATTTCTAACTAAATTCCTAAATCGCCGTTGTCAAAAAAGTAAAATAATGAATTTATTGATTATTTCGAATACTAGAAACAATTTAAAACAAAAATTGGGCGTCTGGTTTGGTTTCAGTCTCCTTCAGCTGATGGATGCTCAAGTACAAAACTGTCATAATTTGTGCAATCAGATTATCAGCGAAAACCATTAAAAATCACGTTCGCAACATGTTCATATCAAAGCAATTCAAGAGATTACGAATGAAGAAACAGAAAAGCTATGGCGCAACAGCTGTTCCTAGCAACAGAGCATTCACAACCTTGGAATTATGATGAAGAGAAAACACTGGCAAAGTTTAGGTGGTAAAAAATTCTTGGAGGCATTAAACGTCTCGTGAAAAACTGCTCTCCATTAAATTTTTCCAGAGCTTTCGCCCGATATTCCACTGTCAAAACATAAATTAATCGTACCCATAAATTATTTTTCAATATATTTTAAGCCTTTTATTTTTATGTTTTGGCCGAAAAGTTCTCGGCAGAAAGTGACCGGAGAGATGGAAATCGATTGTGAAAGTGCAAGAGACCTCAAAATAAGTTTAGGGATCGTGTAGTGAGTTCAAATCTAACTTGCAATAACGCTAAAGCTCTTTGGGCATTTACTTCTCGTTGATGACACTGACAGTATTGATACATCGCACGCGTAGCCACTGCTACTATTAATATTTTCGCTTCTAATCAATAATTAACAGATAGGTGCTCTCATATTAATTTTGTCTACAGACTTAATATTATATTTGGTATAGAACAGGATACATAACTAACAAACCAATACAAAATCGCTAAAAGCCAGTCAAATAAAAAAGCTTTAAAGCCTAAAATTTGGTGTCACCATTAACCTAGCATCCCCTTTAAATACAACTTCACCCTCTTGTGTGCACTCAAATATTACTTTCATGATTTTTCTGTTCTCCACCAGCTTGACGCATATTTCAATTTCTTCGTCCACATAGCACTTATGTGGATATGAAAGTTTTTGCGACAGAACGATGGTGCCTGGACCAGGAAGACGCGTTCCTATCACTCCTGATACTAATCCATTTAGAAACGCGCCATGCACAATTCGCTTATCGTCGGCAACTTGAGTTGAATGAATAGGATTCGTGTCGCCGGTCAAACGTGAAAATTCGTCAACTTCCTTTTGCGTTATCCTTTTCACCACAGTCACTTCGTCGCCAACCCGAAACATTTCTCTTGTGGGAAATGTACTGCATGCTCGCAGGATTATTTGCTTAGAATTACGCAACATCGCTTTCATAATTGGATAATTTCAGTTTTCGTGCAAAAGTCTTCGATGAAAACGTTGGCAAGACGGTTAATAGGAATATGCTTGGACTCTCGCAATTTATGAATTTCCCTTAATACGTCCGGAGTACAAATGATGCTTTTCGTCTCGGGTGACACCAATAGTGTTAGTGTTGTGAGAGCTTGCAGGACGATATCTGTGTTGGCTTTTGTTAGTAATGCAGTGATCGATTGAAGATTGTTTGGGTGAAGTATTGTCTCCTTGAATTGATCGTCTGTAAGAGCAAGAATATTATGTTCCTAACCAAAAATCAAATAACCAAATTTACCTAAGCAGAGATTGCAAATACCAGCGATACCGTGCAGTACCAACTTCTCACTCGGCAGAGAAATTATTTGCAGAAACACTTCCAGACACGAGCTTCGCATCAAGTAAGGATAATTAATGGGATCATATGCGAAGTTTGCTAAATTTGCCGTGACTTGTTCCTGGGCTTCTGTAAATTCAACTTTTATTGTTACACTAATTCACGGCGGACATCATTACCTATATTTGTTGTTGTATGAAATTCGTCTACCAAGTGCTCAATATACTCTTCACGTCCTATGCCATTGGCTGGAGTCCTTTTTCGTAGTCGCTCCTTGGTGGAAAACATTACTTGATCATGATTTCATGGTAAACAGTTGCCTAAACTTTTCCGTCTAAAGTAAACAAATTCGATACGAATATCAACAGCTGATTGTCATCGTCATCTGCTTGCCGTGTCTCCTAAAACGATACGGCGACATCCTCAGGACAATACACAAACTAGGAAGTAGTTGGAAGTCCTAACTGGAGGAATAAATCACTGACACACAATTTTAAATAAAAAATTAATATTTTACAACAAAGTGATTTTCCTATCCTTCTTTACAACAAGATATGGCTCAATTATTATCGTTTTTAACCATGAAACTTTGCTAGTTTTCGCTTCTAAGCACTTTTTCCTTTTTAAGTCGCCATCATCATAATAGCGTGCTGTTCATGTGTTTCGAAATAATAACAAATTTTGTTACAAGCGGCAATCAAACATGTCAGGTAATTTCTATTGCAATGTTTATCAAGCCATAGGGTAACACTTTGTATATGTTTTGATATTCAGAAAATTTTAATGCATGTTTAGTTGAGTTCTGGCTTTATCAAAATGGCCACCTTCAATCTTAACTATGCCTTAAAACTAATTTTTAAGTTATTTTATTGATAAGCAAAGTATTTAGAGCAAAGTACAAAAATTACATGTTCAGAGAATAAGTCAATGCTAGTTCCGGAGAAAAATGCTCTGCCGATTGTGATGGGGGTCGCGTTGATTCTCAAAACAGAATGGTAGCAAGTTAAATGAGCTAAATGAGGCTCAAGGCTCGTATGTATAATCAAAAGTAACAATCAACCAGCAAAAATTAAAAAAAAAAAGATTTGATGTTCTATCCACTGCTAGCACAGAAACTTCTGTTCCTATCGCTGGTACTGCTTCGATACAACCTTGGTTGTGTTAAATAAATTAGACATTGTGGGTTTAGTAGTAAGAAAAATTATAATGTGGTTTTCTGCAGTGCGATGTTCTCTCTTACATGTTCCAGAATCGACTGACTCTTTTTTACAAACTCCTCAAGTTTCTTTAATTCCCCCTCTCTTCACAAGTTCTAATGCGCATGACTGAACTACACCGAAGTATACACCTCACCTAAGTACTCAGTTTGGGGCATTGAGATGCATCAGACTGATGCTATATTCTCAACAGGCTGTCATCAATTTTCATTAATAATCTGCCATAACCAACAGTCTAAATAACATATTCGTACAATTAGAGGACAATCTTTCACACCAGTTACACGTAGGAAACCTCAAGAGGACGAAGCAGAACGAAGGCAACGTCTCCTGAACACTAGAATAGATGTTCCAACCGAAACATGAAACTCACCAGTGTTCTGTATGAGTTTTTTCGAAAATGGAAGACCCGCCAACCTATTCAGATTGCGTGAAGCCTATTGAACTCAGAGCTAGGATCATTGAAAAGAAGAAACTGAATCAAATCGTCTATTCTGAACCCCTGAATCTATCTTTAGTCTAATATGCAACTGGAGGCCTCTAACCTGTCATACACCTCTGTGCGGCTGTCTGAGCGCACATACAGAGACTAGCAGTTCCCATTACGAATTCATTCGCTTCGCCATCACCAGCCACGAAAAAAATTACCTTAACATTCATCGTAGAAGACAAGGAAGTCATACTCCGCAAGGATGTATAAGCATTGTGCACAATGTACTACTACTACTGTAAATCTCTACTTATTTTCTATAAGATTTTGATCCGTGAACAGTGGGCTCACGGTCCTGGCAATATTTAAAAACTTCCTTCAAAGGAGAGCAAAGTGCATTAGTTTATTGTTTGAGAAATATAAACCATAAAACCCAGTCCCAATACTATATTTGAAAGTGATCAGGACATTTTTGTCGCATTCCTTTTGTAGCACCTTCCAAGTTATATGTCTCGTCATATTATACTCCTTATCCTAGCCATATGCATCTACCTCCTGTATACTAACTAGTGCCCAACATTCGCGGACACAGAACTCAAAAATGTGAAATATGGTGTAGTGACCACTCTAGATCACGTACGATGTTGGTGATATCGTCACTCTCCAGCAAAGCGAAGTATTCATTAGACGACCGCACGGTGACAAAATTTTCATCGGAGGCAAATTCAATGCTAGACATTTTCGTTTGCGACAATCTCTATAAGCTATATCAATGCGGGAGGATCAACTTTGTAAAGAATAACTTCAAAACTTTTAAAACCAATCTACATCTTAACCGCCTCCCCTTAGGGCGTACTCGGCCTGGAATTAAATTGTATCAACATCGATAGATCATCAAAACTTACTTTACGACATCTCCCGTTACATGGAAAGAATCCAACCCCTACGCACATTCACTAGAGCATATGTGGATAGGACTTTGCCAACTTTCGATACGGATGTAGCGACTTTTTGCGTTCGGGATGCTTCGACTGCGAAACATAAAATGATCATAAAACAGAACCCTCATGTTTGCGTGCTGTATTTTCGAGCTCATGGATAAACATGACCTCAGTCATGTTCTATATTTAACACTTTCGACAGGAAAATGTTGCGAATCACTGCGGTGGGCGAACAAGCAAAGCATATTGGTAATTTAGTCCTAGTGGTCCTAGTAGTCCTAGTGGCATCGGAGTACCTTGCTCTGTCGACAATAGAAGTGACTAGTTTTTTTTTATAAGTAAGAAGAAAGCAATGATTGACGTGCGTTTAACCTAAATCGGCTAAAATCTTTCGGTCATTTCTCATCGGTCAATGGGTAATTTTTACATCGTCAAAAATGTTTTCCAAAAGTAAATAAGACGAACAAGGCAACCAAGGAATCATTGGGCATTGCGGGTTAGTTGGGAAATTCTGCGAATGCCGTAGCAAGAATTTAAGCACAAGTATAAAATGGACTGAAGCAACTTCACTTATTCTGAGAAGAAGAAAAAAATTTTTATATGAACAAATAAAACGAAATTGGTGTTTTTTTAAGGTTTGTAAAGAACTGGTTGACTTCCTCGAAAAATTCAAAATATTACAAGCGCTGAAACTTTATTTCGATGCCGCATTGAAGTTTAGTAAACGCAATTGGACAATCAGAGACAATCAATCAATCAACATCCTGAACTATCAGGATGTCGATGTGAACGAACATAGACTGTGGTTAATGCTTGCGGAGCTACATCGCGACATTTTCAAATCGATGTAAAGGAGGGAGATGTAGTGTGGGCGGTCCCCATGGGAACTTGTTTGGGTACTTTTAACGAAGCTTTGAAGGAACTGCTTACAGATGATAGGATGTTTTGTGTTACTCGGCTGGATAATTTATAATATTATGATTATAGAACGAAGGTATTCCATACAGCATGATATGTTCTTCTTCTGGCTAATGAACTGAAATGATGCATGTTGACCTGCGCTCTTGGCGAAGCAGACCAAATTCCAACACAGTGATATGTGGACGATGGACGGCTCTGCACTAATTTCAGGGCTATCCAAGCCTCAAAAGGTTGGTTGGCCAGGGAGAACGTTCTCTGTTCACTTTTTTATTGGTGGTGCAGATTTTTTTAAGACTTTGCTTGAATTCCCGCTAGAGTCATGTTCGTAATAACGGCTTGCAATGTAGCTTTCATCGTGCCTTAATTTACCATCAACAGCACCGAATCAATAGGCAAAAAAATATTACGAAAAAGGATAGCGTCTTGAAGTGAAGGTTAGCGAAATAACGATAAAAGCGAATAACCAACCATATTGCGAAAATGAAAGGCATATTGAATTGTCTTGAAAACCAAGGAGAACTTAGAACCTTTTCGTGCTCCCGCGGCAATGTCGAATCAAAAACGATTTAAAAAAAAAACATTTTTCAAGCATTTCCATATGGTAGAGGCTAGGAAGAAACCAATGAAACACGGAGACACAGCAGATATAATGTGTTAGTAATTCTAAAATGAAGCCAGATGAATTTTCAGATTTATAGTATGGATTCTATAAACAATATCCTTGTTAAATTACCTTTAACACTTCACCGACTGGTAGCGGTCCAACAGCATACGCACCTTCGACCGTCCGCTCAGTCGCAGATTCTCGCTGGCGCCGGCTATTTTCCGGTCTAGACCATCGCACGGGAGTATCTTTGCGTTTCGTATGCTCAGATAGAATTCTTCATTATCTATTATTATGGGCTGTATTATATGATAATTAGATTTAATTAAATGTTTTATTCTCAAGATATTTATTATAAATAACATTTATTTAATCTATTCCAATGACTTTCAGTTTAATAATTATGTAATAATACCATAATTTACATACATGAAATAAATGATTAATATTCTTAAAATAACTACCCTTCTGCAATAGAACATTGCAAAATTTGCAAACAAAACATGTTCTAGTTCATTTTTTCTGAACAGCACAAACTCTATATTGTCTTTGGGGTTTCACACTTCGACCACTAGTTACTATATTTATAAGTTTATGTTTTCCGAAATTCGAGAGTCTTCCGGGATGGTCTAATTTGGGTGCTCTCCTTGTGGGTGCAGAACTGGGTATAACGTCATCTTGTTCCATACAATGTTTCCTTATCGAAACTGACACGTTGTTCCACGAAACTGCCACGTTGTGCAGGAAATTCTTGTATGTAATAGTTTTTCCGTTTAAAACTGTGTAAGTTTTAATAAATTAAACAGCGGATAGTTTATAAAAAAAAAACATTACCAGCCGTTTAGTCCATATTTTGTTTTCCTGAAAATGGAATAGTATGATAGAAATTGGTCCACGAGATCTACGCCCTTCATATATGTGTTATTATCTTTGATAGAATGAGGCTTTTGTAATGCGGCATTTTATCTTTAACTTCTACTTGTGGATTCCATCAATTTTACAGAATATTCTGCCATTAACCCATACTTCTAACAAAATTTGAGGATTTCTACAGAATACGTGCTGACCTCTTGAAAGTCGTAATGGTTGTAGTAGTGGAGGAAGACCTCTTTTTTCGAATGGTTTCGCACGATGAAACGATGGTAATGATGAGTCTCAAGGGTGACATTTAGCATTTCATTTTCGCTCAAGCTTATGTCAACTTATCATTCCTCCATATCGGCACATGATATTTCATCTAATCCACATCCACCAATTGTGTGTGCCAGCGTGGTTTTGTCGATAAAAGCAGCGAGATTATTGATGGCAGGATGTGGATCTTTACTTTTGCCATATTCTGATCAAATATTTTTCTAACATGAATCGAAAGCTGACGGCTCAAAGTCAACCAAACCTAATAAAACCTGACTAATGCAGTATATTATAGAAAAAAATTTCCGCAACTAGCGATGTTAAAGTCTCATTATTGTCTAGTAGTGTCTAGCACGTAAAGGAATGCACGTCTTATGAAGAACGTTTTAATCGTTGTTTGAGGCGAAAGATAGGAAATTCGCACATTTGGGTACTCTAATATCGCATGGCCATGTGCATTGTTTAGAATTAAAAGAACTTACATCTACGCATTTTGCATTCATGTAGCGTCCAACTTCTGGGATGAAGTATTTGTGTCCTGAAGTCCAGTGAATTGCTATTTAATGAAATTTGCATATCTCATCAAGCTTGGTCTTAAACCACTGCTAGTAGGTTTTAACAGACGTTCTAGGTTTTAACAGACAAAACAACAATGCTACCGGGAGTAGTCACTTCTTTATTCTAAATTTGATCTGGGATATATTGTTACTGCATTGTTTCGCCATATTCGGGGGAAAAAATTGGCAACTCCTCATGCCAAGGAGAGAAGAAGCTCGTACGTTTTGAGACTAAAACCATGTAAAAATTATACAGGGTGCGTACGGTTTTTGAGGACAACTTGAGAGTAAAATTAATTAGCCTGTATTTTTAACAAAATTTAATGAAATTTCAGGAATTTTTTATACAACGTTAAATTAATATATGGCTATAAACTTATTCAATAAAATCGCCATTAGCAGCAATAACCTCTTCGATCCGGGTCCGGAAACGATTACATGCCCGAATCAAATGCTCCTTATTCATATTGACCACAACGGCATTAATAGCAGTCTTCAGCGAAGAAGTGGTATTATGAGGACGCTTATTGGTCTGACGCTCAACTACGCCCCATATGTAATAATCCAAAGGATTAAGGTCTGGGGAGCTAGATGGCCACAGGTTCGGTGTTATGTGGTCATGAACATTTTCGACCATCCAATCTTGTGTCGCCATCGCTCTATGTGAAGGAGCAGAATCTTGTTGAAAAATGTATGGTCTGCCTCCGCTTACATTGTCTATCCAGGGTTTCACTACCGTCTCCAAAACCTCGATGTATGCAGCAGAGTTCACTCGAAGTCCTGGAGTAAAAAAGTGTGGTGACATAACATGTCCTTCGTTGCTGAAAACACCTAAAACCATAACCGTGGCTGGAAATTTTGTGTGCATAACAACAGGAACCTCCGTAGGATTTGAACATAGCCATCTGTCATTTCTGCGATTGGTCTTTTGATCTTGGTCAAAATTTTTTTCGTCGGAAAAAACCATAACATTTTGGGCGCCTCGGGGTGTTTGATTTTGTTTAAAAGACGTTTTGATCGGAGAACTTTCTGTTCCCGTGTTCGTTCCGACATGATCTGTCCTCTGCGCATCACGTAAGACTTATACCGAAGGTATAAGTCTTCGTGGACAACTCTACGAATAAGGAGCTCAGAAACAAGAAGCTCACTCGCAAGGACCCTCATTGATTTTGAAAGGTCCTCGTCTATGATCGCTTGCACTTGCTCTAAAAATTCTGCAGATCGGACAGTGTCAGAACGTTTTTCGTGCTTTTTGCGTTTTGCAACCGATTCTGTATCGCCTCCTGATGCTTCCAATTCACGGCGAACCTTATGCACGAATGAATGGGGGCACTTAAGAAAATTAGAGATCTCTAAATCTGTATGGTTCGCACATATAGCGACGATGACAGCATGTCTCTTCATTTCTTGAGTGATGTTGCAGTCCACCATTTCTGAAAAGGAAAAAAAAATCGCGAAGTTATAGTCACATTTATGCATGTCCTCAAATACCGTACGAAGCCTGTAGAATTAGATAAGAATTATAAAATAAAGTATAGAATTAGATAGGAATTAAAAAATAAAGTATCGAATTAGATGAGAATCTTAGAATTTAGAATTATCGCTCGTTGGTGGAGGTCGGCGAATTCGAGCCGAATCCGCGACTCAAACCAAGCCAACACCTGTCAGCGGTCAAGGGTCAAGGCGAGGTGTGGTGAGATCGGGTGCGATTGGGAAAACTCATCACATGGCAAAAACCGCAGTTCTTCAAGAGAGGGTCGAGTCCCGGTTGGGTCATCGTCCGAAGAGTGGACGGCCGCAGCGGGAGGACCAGCAACCCGTTAGATGCATTGTTTAAACGGTAGCGAAAAAGAACAGTGGTTCCCTTTTTTGTGATTGGTTTTCCCAGAACGATACGCGTTGGGCAGCGTCTACGTGTGTTTGATCCATGAATGCGTACCACATTTTTAATTGTCTATTTGTACGAATTATATTCAACCGATTGAAAACCGTTTGAGGTGTCCGGTAAACCTGGAAGAGCGTGGAAAGTTGATGAACCGATTGAAACCCCGTTTAAGGGGTCCGGTAAACTAGACAGTGTACGGAATTAGCGCGGGAAGTTGGAAATTGGCCACGGAAAGTTGGGGAACAGATTGAAAACCGTTTGGGGTGTCCGGTTGCGGTTTAGACGTGCAGTCTGGATTTGGCGCTGACAAAATTTGTGTGGGACAAAAGTGGAATTGCAGGTGCCAGGACGTGAGTGGAAACGCCGGGAACAACGTAAACACGGCAAAATCGAAAACCAGATAGTTGACAATGGAAGCGGCTGAGCTGTGCGGCGATTGATTACGTACCCGTCTTATCAGCATCTATATTATTACAACAGTGTGTAGCGGAGGCAACGGACAGGCACCAAGTTAGTTGAATATAAGCCGTTAGAGCAAGGATATAAGCCGTAGACTGATATTAACTTAGGTCTAAGATACCCATAGGATAAGTGGAAGTTCAAAAAAAAAAAAAAAAGAAATTGGAAGTTAAAAACTCAACTTGCCGCGGGTTTCTCTCCGTTAGAAGAACAGTACGGTTGATAAACTTAATCTTTCAGGTCGCGAACTCGACAACAGTGAACACGGCGGACCCAGAAGAGGTCACGAGGAAGCGGAAGATATTTCGAAGAAGGCGAATCGTTTTGCCGCATTCTCGCTTGGCGGCATATCGTGGCTCGGTGGAAACGAGTGGCGTCGCTCTCCGATGGACCTACCGGGACCGAGAGCTCTGGCCGATTACCTTCCGGGCAGAGCTGAAGAACCAGGCCAGCAGAAGTAAACTGTAGCAATATCCTCCATGCTCAATAATTTTTCCAAGTTTTTCATGAAATTCTTTGACAAACAATTCATCCGAAGATGCATTTTTGTACGCGTATTTTTATATTATAGAGAGCACGTTGTTTAAGGAAACATTTCGTCCAACCTGTAATTACAACCACTCAGGTTGTTTCGACTGAAATAAAGTGACAGGCTAAGCTTCTTCCGTTAAATATTAAATAGTTAAATAATATTTTAAATAAATAAATTCTTATTCCAATTTGCTTGATGATAATTAGAATTATTCTTATTATATCTGATAAGGATTATTTTGCGATTTACCTTCATACCACAATGTTTTCCCATTTACTCTTTAACAAGGTCTCTCATGTATGAGAATTTTGGACTTATTTTCGTTCCAGTACTTACCAATTTTCAGGTCTTTCAGTTTCCTTGATCGTTATTATTGTAGCTTCATGGATATCGAAATGCTTTCCTACAGCCGTTCCACCTTGTCCTATTGCAAATTGATTTAAAATTTTAATTTTCGTATCCAAACTGATCGCCATCGTTTCGTTTCTATTGCAGCCGAATTATAAGGCAATAAAATGCTAAAACTACCAAAATATTTTTTTTATTAATGGTAGCAAAATTTTAAAATTATTTAAAACTTACCTGTTATTTAGTTAACAAATCTAGACGAGCACTAACTAGACTCTACTTTTAACTTCATAAATGCCCACATCAACCTTTATAACTCTCAAAACCAAACTAAATTGCGTAGAAAATAATCTATGCATAATTCGGGGGATCCCATGCTGAAATGTTTGGATCCAAAACAAGTCATATAACCTCGTAAACGGCAAGGGAAAAGCCACAGTCTCTACGAAGCCACAGAGACTTTTCCTGAGACTAATTTAAATGCTTCGAAAAATCCGAAAAATTGCGCTTTGTTTCCAAGCAAAATTCATAGAATATTGAAAATTGTGTTTAAACAAAAATATTTGTTTAAACGAGATTTGTTTTAAACTGGTGTTAAATGAAATTCGTTTAAAAAGTGAATTAGGTGTATAATGCTCCACGGATAAAGGGACGCTTCCAAATTTTTTGGTTGTCAATTTTGACAACCGTCTATGATTTTATTGTTCAGGCAACCAATCAAGCAACAATTTCACACTTGAGGAAAAAATTTGATGGATTTCAGTGTGGCTAGGCTGTTGAAATTTCATGAAACACTGCGAATTTCGTTGCTGATGTTAAAGGAAATAGCTTAATCGTTTCTTGACAGTTTCTAACAGCAGTTATTATTATACAAAAAGGGGCAAAATAAAAAACTATCAAAAATGGTTTATATTTTAAATATATTTTTTTATTTTTATTTCTTTTTTCCCTTTAATTCAATACATTTACATTTTTATCATTAAATGATAGTGTTTTTTTTTCATTTCGAGTATTATTGAAATACGGCAAAATATCTTTTTTAATTTAAAATTTCATTCATTAGGTAATTTTATACGGCTATATAATAAAAATTGGTATATAAATAGGCCAGAATTAAAATAATACTTTCATTTTTTGTTTTGTCTCAATAAAATGGCAAAAAGGATCATACAATTCCTTTCCTAACAATTTGGTTGTTTTGAAAATAATTTTTTTTTGTTCCACAAAAGATTTATATAAAACTAATTAACTGTGAAGGTGCCCTAATAAAACAACAATTATTTGTGCACAATATTAACTAGAATAGTCGTTACAGATTTAAAGAAATATTTAACTGATATCTGGAAAGGAATGATAGTTGCTTTAGTCCCCATTGCTTTTGTTTTATTTTTTTGTGTATGCTTAGATTAATTTTACGCTTCGCATAAATGCAGACTATTTTAATTCATTCAAAACGTATATTTCTATAGATAAATTAGTCTAATACACTGGAGTGAAAGGTAGCTTCATGAATTATAGTTTAAGAAACAATGTTTTTTTTATTTTAAATATATATTCGCGCTACGAGATATCTACGTAATAAGTTCATCTGTATAAAAACAGATAACGAGACGTAACAAATACCACTCCCAAAACTACCAAACAATTGTTTCAAGATAAAAACAGCAGAAAAATACAAAACATTATAATACGAGTTAAACTAATTTACGATCGATTAATTATTACATTTAAAGTCGATTTTTAGTCTAAGAATTACAACATTTCTTTTTACTTTTCTTTGTGTTTGTGTGTGTGTAGCTTTGTTTATTAATTTGGCAATCGAAGTTTACTTAACCTAATAATATCGATAAATATTTTTTGCTGTCTATTTGTTGCTTTGAATTCATTCTCATTTTTTCAGTTTTTCTTTTTTTCTTATTTTTTAATGTATATAATTCAAATATAATTTATCTAGAGAATGCAGATGCGAAAAAAATGTTGTTTATTTCTATTTAAATATATGCTTGTTTCTCCTCAGATTTCACATTGAATGCTACCATGCATTTAACTATTTTATTTATTTATTTTTTCAGTTGTGTATTTAAAATATCCGGTTTCGTTTTATCTTTCAATTTTCCTCATTTAAACACTTAATTTTACAATACTGATTTATCTATTTCATTGGTTTCCCGTTTTTGTTCATTCGCTTTTGAGATTTTTATTTAAACTACTTTCATATAACGACGCATAAGTTTGAAAGGTGAATTTTAGTTTTTTATGGGTAAATTTTGAAATTGAATTTGAATTTTCAAGATTCATTGTTCCTAAAAAAAAAATGAGTTAATATGTTCGAAGAAAACGTTTATTGCGCTGAAAACTCTGAAACATCTTCTTTAATACAAATCTGAAGGAAAATGAAAGTAAAATTCATAAGAGGAATTATGAAAAAATTTTGAGCGATAACGAACAGTCCCTTTGTTTCTATGCTTAATCAATTAGACGCGCCACTTTGTGTCTCAGCCAAACTAGTTATGAACCAGTAACGCTTTTATATGAGTATCATATGAAATAATCATACTCGTATAGTCAATCATGAAAGACACTAGAACTTTTGAAATAATTGTAAAATGGTGGCTTAGAAAATATAGTTCTTTTAAAAAGCCTTTAAAAGTTCATCCCAACATAATAGCGAAAGTTGTCACCAAATAACACAAACTTTACAATAGTGCTATATGCATGTGATAAATTAAGGTATAATGTGTTCTGAATTGAGCTTCCATAATAAAATGATTACAAACTAATCAAACGGAACCGGAACGAGCTAGTTACATATAAAAAAAAACATTTCTATGCATCCGCAGTTAATTTGCAAGATGCAGATTCAGGTGAAACTGACACCGGCTGGAAAACGTTAGAATCGTTTCTAGGAAATGCTAAGAAGCCAGACGCAGGTATCAGCAATTACCAAACTATAAATTTGCTATGAGGAGTAACCTCTCTCTCAGTTGTCGCGTAGCCCTAAGGTACAATACTACCAATCGGTGTTAAAATAAAGAAAGCTAAATTTAAAACAGTTGTTTTTATTTCCGGTGGAAATTTTTATTTTTTCGTCCGCTCGACCACGTAATTAGCTCGAGCGGTTTTTTCCGGCTAATGCAACAAAGCCAAACACTCAGCGGGGAATACGATTCACTTCCGCCACTCGCGATCACAAGTGTCAGTAGTTGAGGCGAAGTCTGGTGAGATTGTGATAGTAGAACGCGTGGATATTAGAACTCACCATTCAGTACAGTGAAAGGTGATTTGCTACATTTGGCATAGAACTTAAGTTGGTAAATGGTCGAAGCGCCGAGGAGGATCGTGACGATGGCCACCGTAGTAGAAGCGAGAGCAGCCAGATTTTCGTTCAACGGGGTAGCCAAAAACAACTTATATCGTAAGATATCTTTGGAATTAAGTAGTTACGTTTGTATTAAAAATAGGGTAAGATATAACAGAAGCTTATTTGATACAGAGTTTGAAGAACAATTTGTCTGAGTTCCTTCTCCGCTGGTGAATTAAGAGCAACATGGACGGTAGGTGGATTTTCAGGTCGCTTTCTTGCGAATCCTAACAATGGTTTTCGAGTGTGCGGAAGTTCCTCCGAGGAGAGCGTATCGACCTCGTCGCATATTCGCTTGGTGGCGTATCGGGGCTCGGTAAAGCGGGTGGCGCCCTCGTCTATTTTCGACGGACCTACCGGGACCGAGGGCCTCGGCAAGTTACTTTTCGAGCAGGAACTCCCGTGGTGGTACATCGAGCATAACACTCCCCCAACAATTTGGAAGAAGGGTGGAATTTAGGGGTCACCCAAAAAGCAAACGTAAAAACTTGCACGCGCAATAAATAATTGAAGACACTACGAGTAGTGTATATCAGTTCGCATAATCCAGTTTCTAATCTCGTCGAAAAGGAAAGTGCAGAAAAGTGTAAAAGTGCAGAAAATCACACTTTTCGATAATGAAATTTGCACAATGGAGTATTCGTAAGCGCTGTAATAATATCTCCTGTGCAACATAAGAAGACCACTACTAAAAACCGAAGGTAATTATTACCTAAGGATCTACGCAACACGTCTGGAAGACTCAACTCGCGCCCATCCTCAATGCCATAAGTGAATCTATGGCATGTGTTTGAAGAGAAATATAAGTATTTTAATTGTTTTCACTCGTGCTCATGAGCGAAACGTCAAAGTGATCACGAAATATTTGTGCTTCCTGGCTTTGAACGCACCTTACTGTAACCGAAGCCGTAACTGATTGGACAGAAAGAAGGGCATATCCCGGGAATTTTTTTATGTTTCTTATAATTGATTAGAAGTAAAAATAAACGCACTTTTTGATAATAACATTCGCGCGATGGAGAGTTCATGGACGCTCAGAAATTGTCAGTCTTGCATATATAAGTAGGTTACCATTTTCGGCAAAGGTAAGGGCTACCAGGCTATTATTATGCACCGCTCCGATAATTCGTACGCAATAAAGTTCTTTCGTCTATTTTATTAATTGGCTAATGTCGGTGTACAAAGAAACATGACCATAAGTACGTTGACTCGTGGTGAA
This sequence comes from Stratiomys singularior, assembly GCA_954870665.1. NCBI lineage: Eukaryota > Metazoa > Arthropoda > Insecta > Diptera > Stratiomyidae > Stratiomys > Stratiomys singularior. The sequence goes on along the minus strand of OX940878.1, from coordinate 155,899,444 downwards.
CATTTGCATGGGAATTTTAGAATTTATATGACTGCGGCTGGTTAGTATCTTGGAAAATTTGCGGTATCAGCAGGCTAATTTTTCGCAAAAAAGTTACACATCGCTTGCGCAAACGGCACCCAGTAACGTGTGAAGTGATTATCACGTATCTAAGCGAATAGCAGATGATAATTGTGAAAGTTTGTGATTAATTTACATTTCGATCGTATTTATGAGCGAAATGTCAACGTGGCCGTGAAATACGTGTGGCTTCTAAAAAACACTGTAATTTCACCTAAGCCGGTACCAGGTCCGGTTCAAAAAAAGAGGGAGGTCCTCAGGTAATTTGTTCCATAGTTTAAGTAACATTAAAATGCAGAAACTCACACTTGTCGATAATGGAATTTGCGCAATTGAGTATTCTTGAGCGCTGCCATATTGTCTCCCGTGCAACATAAGAAAACCACTCCTACAAGCAGAGTAAATTATTACCCCTGAAAGTCTCGACTCGCATCCATATCAGTATATCATGGCAAGTGAATGCGTAAAATGTGTTTGAAGTGAATGATAAGTGCTTTGGTTATATTTCACTTGTACTCGTACTTATGAGCGAAACGTCAAAGTGGCCGTGAAATACGTGTGGCTCTTGGAACCAAAAAACTGTAATTTTGGCTAAGCCTGTCCCAAGTCCGGTTGAAAAGAAAGAGGGTGGTGCTTAGATAAGTTGAATGGTTTCAATAACTTAAAAGAGCAGAAAATCTGACTCAGAAATGATGTTTTCGTGCAACATAAGAAGGCAATTACTAGAAACAGATGCGATTATTACGTAAGGCTCGGTTATAGGTTTTGTCTCTGCTTGCTATCATTAGTCACTCATAATCGCTTAGTGTTTGTTTACGCTTCGTTCACACTCATGAGCGAAACGTCAAAGTGACCGGGAAATAGGTGTCTCTCTTGGGGTGAATACCACCTTAGTTTAACTGACATCACTCCCAAGCCAAATAAAAAAGGGGCACTCATAGAAAAAAAGGAAAAAGTGAAGTTACTGACGTGTTCCAGAAAATCGCACTTTTCGGTAATGACATTTGCGCGATGGAAGTTATTGGGCGCTTCCAAATTGTCTACATTGAACAATAAGTAAGCCACCCCTACCATTATAGTTTAACCCTTATGAATATGTCCCTAAAAGGATTTTTCGATATAGTTGTTTCGCTGACCGTGGCATCCAAACCGGCTCGGCCGGATCAAATCGAACAGAAGAGGGTAGAGATTCTTCGTCTACCTGAGACCGTGTTTCCTCGTAAACCCTTTGTGCCTTGATGTATATCTAAACAGTGATCCAATACGAGGTACTTTTTTCAATAGGGATTCTCGGGCATTTCACACGTGACAATTTTCATTTTCATATGACATTTGTGTTCAGTATTCATTGACATTTCACCATGAATAGACTTACGCCTGAATAACGTTTGCAAATTGTGGAAATTTATTTCCAAAATCAGTGCTCAGTAAAAAATGTTTTTCGTGCTCTTCGACCATTTTATGGTGTTCACAATCGTCCAACTGAACGCACTATTCGCGAAACAATCAATAAACTTCGATCCAGTTTTACGTTATTGGACCTTCATCCACCGACTAGAGTGCGTAGAAGCCGGTCTGTTGTGAATATTGCTGCTGTATCTGAAAGTGTACGTGAAGACCGCAATCAATCGATTCGTCGCCGTTCTCAAGCTTTGGGCCTCTCGTATGGCACTTTGTGGCGAATTTTGAAAAGAGATCTTGGTTTCAAGGCATACAAAATACAGCTCGTTCAAGAATTGAAACCAGCAGACCTTGGTTTGCGCCATGAATTTGCTCTATGGGCCTTGGAAAAACTGGAAGAAGATCCGCTTTTTTACAGAAAAATTGTGTTCAGCGACGAAGCTCATTTTTGGCTGAACGGATACGTCAACAAACAAAATTGTCGTATTTGGGCTGATGAGCAGCCAGAAGCGATCCAAGAGCTTCCAATGTATCCGGAAAAATGTACTGTTTGGTGTGGTTTATGGGCAGGTGGCATCATCGGACCGTATTTCTTTAAAAATGCGTTGTTTTTTTTATTGTTTAAATTGTTTAAATTTTTGTTGCCAAAAATTCAAGATATTGGCGTAGCTGATTTGTGGTTTCAACAGGATGGTGCAACATGCCATACAGCACGCGAAACCATCGAATTATTGAAAGAAAATTTCGATGAACAAATCATCTCAAGAAATGGACCTGTGAATTGGCCTCCAAGATCTTGTGATCTCACGCCGTTGGACTATTTTTTGTGGGGGTATGTGAAATCACTTGTTTATGTTGATAAACCACAATCGATTGCTGCATTGGAAGCAAACATAACACGTGTTATTAACGGAATACCGGCAGAAATGCTCGAAAATTGGACCCACAGAATGGACTATCTGAGAGCTAGTTGCGGACAACATTTAAAAGAAATAATCTTCAAATATTAAATGTCATAAACGAAACTAATCTCTCAAATACAATTTTTGATTATTAAATTGATTTTCATGTGTTTTATTTTAAAAAAAACTTCCGGAAGCTTTTATTGGATCACCTTTTATATATTGTATATATATATGTGGCGGTAACGCAACACAAATTCCCGACCATAAAGTAATAAACGACAACACAGACGCTAAACTGCATTTAATTATCCTGAGCAAATCCTTCCCTACAAATACCCAATCCAATCTTCCCCGAAAATACCATAAAACAATCCTTCGCACATTTCGGACTAATGACTCAACGCGAGTGCTATTAGTCCGGGAAAAACCGCTTGCTCCCTAAATTTCTTTCAACGCTACGTATGCCAGGATATATAAACGTGCGAAATCACACGTTCAAGCAGATCAGAGTAGTCCACGGGCCCGAGCGTTTACTCTTCATTTTTATAATTATAATAAAAAAACTCTTATTTTATATTCCGTTTTGGTGCATTTTAAATTTTATAGCGACAACCTATATATTTATATATACAGTGGGTTTCATTAATAACGACCTTGGTTGTAACGACGTTTTGGTTATAGCGACGTCAAACTTAAGTCCCTGGAATTTTAAGGCATACTTCCGTAAGAAATTCTTTCGGTAATAGCGACTTCGGATAGAGCGTCAATTTCGCGTATAGCGACTTGTTTTTATGAATCATTCATAACAGATTCCTAGAAATCCCATGCGGATATTGCGACTGAGTCGGCGAAGGCACAAAACTCATTCATAGATCAATTAAACTTTCTTATCTTTTGTTTACATTCACAAATGGTCAAACAAATACTTTGTTTGTATGTAGGACTGCTTAGCACGTGTACGAAGTTAAACTTTTGAATCAGTTAGATAGCGAATTCCAGTGAGTGAACAATGTTTCTTAAACTTGTAAAAATGGCTCCTCGACGTACATTTACTGTGAAAGAAAAAGTGGACATCATTTCGAGACTGCAAAAAGGAGAAAACAATGTTGATCTGTGTAAACAATTTGGAGTTTCACATTCTACAATATCAACAATGTGGAAAAACCGTACTAAAATTATGGAGTGTTTTGAATCAAAATCCCTGAAAATAAAGAAAAATCGTAATCCAACTCATCAAGATATTGAAAATGCTCTTCTAGTGTGGTTTAAAGCTCAGAGAAGCCAAAATGTACCCATTAGCGGTCCTCTTCTGCAAGAGAAAGCTAATCATTTTGCCAGACAGCTTGGAAAAACAAACTTTAAATGTTCAGGAAGCTGGATTTACAGATTTAGACAACGTCATGATATAGTGGTTGGTAAAGTTTGTGGTGAAGCCGCCAGTGTGTCGCAAAATGATCGTGACAAATTTTTGCGAACAGTTTTACCAAAATTAACTGAAGGGTATACCGACAGTCAAATATGGAATGCTGATGAGACGGGATTATTTTTTAAATTGACTCCCGATATATCACTAAAATTCAAAGGAGAAAAGTGTATTGGTGGCAAACTATCAAAAGATAGAATAACCGTGCTTGTTGCTTCAGGTATGGCAGGCGAAAAAACCAAGGTGTTTCAAGAATGTAAAAACTTTGCCGGTTGATTATGAAGCCAACAAAAAAGCATGGATCACATCGGAAATTTTTGAAAAAGTTTTACGGGAATGGGATTCTGAGTTAAGAGGAAACAATAAGAAGATCATTTTGTTTATTGATAATTGTCCAGCTCACCCACAAATTCAAAATTTAACTAACATCAAACTGACATTTTTTCCACCGAATACCACATCAGTTATCTAGCCTATTGATCAAGGTGTAATTAAGACTCTTAAAAACCATTATCGAAGGCTTCTTGTGCAGAAAATGGTAAACGACATTGAAAAAAGTTCTACCCCATTTGCCGTCAATCTTCTCGATGCCATTGAAATGATTACAACAGCATGGGCACGAGTTAGTCCAGATACGATCAAAAAATGTTTTTCACACGCTGGGTTTGGTAAATTTTCAACTTTAAATACAGCTGATGATGAATTGGACAATTTGCCATTGGCGAGATTATCATCAGTGGAAGCAACAGTTACGGATTGGGAAACTTATATGAATATTGACGACCAAGTTATCACTACTGATAATTTGACTGATAATGAAATTATTGAGTCTGTGCTTGAAACACAAGAAAAGGAGGATGAAGAAGAGGAAGAAGATTGCAATCTACGTGAGATTCCAACAACCAGAGATGCATTATGTGCTCAACAGTACTGTTTATTTGGTGAAGGCCAAAATAATTTCGATGTAGAAGGAATTATGAAAATGGAATACACCTTACAGCGTGCACAAAATACTAAACTTAAACAGTGCTTGTTGCGACCACTGCTGCTTCGTTATTTTTCTACGTAAGCAATGTACGGATGTGGACGTCATTCCTTGTTCATTTATCCCATCTGCACCTTTTCTTCTCACATGTCATTTTCCTTTTCACCTTTTCCTCACAATCTTCATCCAAATATCCACACCAAATAGTTGGTACACAATCCAATATATTTGAATTTCGTATAATTCAAATATGCTGGATTCTACCAACAACAATCCCTGCCTTTAATTACCCGACGTTAAGATTGCGAGTGGCGACGGAGATGCTTGATGTTTGTTATAGAATAGCATTCATCAAGTGACTCCGTGGCGTAGTGGATCCGCTTCAGGCTATGAACCCCCGAATTCTGGGTTATAATTCATCGTGGGTGGTAATCTTGTAACCTTTTGATCAGTTCATCTTTTTCAGGGCAATTAATATCTTAATCAAATTGCTCTGAGGAAGTTGACCTTGGCCGAAGGGTGAAAGGTTAACATCCGCGAGCCGGTGATGGACAGTTGTCGACAGCGGGACGATGTACCGGCGACGACAGCGGGTTGGGGTGATGCGGGATTTTTCGGTTGGGTGATCGTGAAATTTTTTTTTGGGATTGATGGAGGGTGGTCAATAGTGCGCAGGTGGAGAAAATTCGAGGCTCTCGCCTCGACCAAATTTTCTAGCGGAGTCCTATCATCTTATGGAAAAATAGAATAAGTGATTTATCATACTTATATTATAACTGTAGTTAATAAGGCATGTTTGTGAACCGTACCCGATCGGGTTAGGTGATGGTTTTTTTTCAATTTCTGAATCTCATTTCTTTTGTTTATTTTCAATTGCTCTTTAAAGGTTTTTCTATTCAGTTATTATATTTTTTTGTATTTCTTAACTTGCTTTTCGTTACTTAATTTTCTCTCAATCTCTCCTTCGTCCTTATCCCTTACTCCCCCTCAAAATTTTGTAATGTTGGTGTTTTGATATAGATGACTCAGCACGGGCAGTGATCTTCCCCGAACGACCCCGACCAGCTGAGCCTAGCCGGCCTCAGTATGCCACCTGGGGGTTATGAGATCACTGCCATATAAATGTCTGCGACCGCGTGATCGCAATAGAATGGCGCCCAAACTTGAGGCAATAGAGTTAATATTTAGATTTTTTTTTGGTATTTTAATTTAAAGTTTTTCTATGACAAATTTTATTAAAACTCAATCAAATTCTTGTAAAGATTAATATTTTTAAGTTGAAAGTGAAACCCTGGGGTGCCTGGCTTGAATAGTAGCCTGTGCATTTCAGGGGAATTTTTTTTTTTGTTTTCTTTGGTTGAAGATTTATTTTTCATTTTTCGGATTTTTTATCATTGCTCGGTGTTTGCCGCTGCCGCAGTGGCTCCCCACCGTTCTGGATTTGTGTGTGACAGTCTTCACCGGCTATGATAGCGGTGTTAGTCAGTGTTGATGTTGATTGGAATCATCGAGTTCCATGTCGTTGGCCATATCTTCCTGCACGGAATAGCTGAACTTTGATTTAGCTCTTGGAATTGGTCAACGCTCTCGATCCTTTCTTCATTTTGCTTGTTTGGTCATAAAACTTTCGTGGCTCTTGTCCGAGCTATTATGGAATCTGTTAAGATCCATAATAGTCTCGTAGTCGACCCAGGAGTGGTGACAGTTGGAGCGGAGTTCGCAGCAAGGGTTCATGGCTAGGCAGGGCACTGGCTGACTTATTCCTGCTTTGATGTCTTGACAATAATTTAATCCTGTTAATTTTTATTCCGATTTATGTTTCCCTTTTCCCTAGTTTTCCCATTATCGAAGGAGGAGGCTGGGAGAAATGAAATGTTCATTAATTTCACTGCGACCTTCCGTTTCTGGTTTTTTTTTTTTTAGGTTTAAGTTATGTTAGGTGTGGGATTTCATTAGTCATTTTAGTTGCAGGTTACAGAGTCGCAGAATATTTTTTTTTCTCTCAACAATTAGAATTCCCGGTGTAAATCCGTCCTTAAGGCATCGTTTTGGTTGCGGGCAAGAAGGCCCTCTGAAACCACAATGTGTCTGCTGCCGCGGACCTGGTCCACCAGCGCAGACCACCCCTTTTCCTGTTTACGCAAAACTTTCCAGGTATCCAGGCCGGTAGTTGTCACAACTCTGTGGAACCTGAGTTACGCCGCCTCCTCTCTACGTGAAATTGTCCTATTTTCGCAATGGATAAAAAAGGCAAACATCAAACTAAATCCTGGCGACGTGCAGGAAGTAAGACAAAAAAGCGAAGTTTACGTGGAGATCGGAGCAGGAGTAATACAAGTGCATCAGCAAAAAAGCTAAAAGAGTCGAAGGACGACAGTTTTGATGTACGTGTAAAAAAAGATACAGGCTACAGTATTATACAGTTTTTTTTCGTGTTTAGCCTTCTAGAACAATATTTATCGTGTAAAGTGTGTAAAGGTGATGTGTCTTTTTCGAAATTTGGACAGAAAGGTTTTGGTTTTAAGATACATCTTGAATGTAAGTGCGGAGAAAAATTGATCGAATCATGCTCGATGATAAATAATGGTTTTGAAATAAATCGTCGGCTTGTGTTTGTGTTTCGATTACTTGGTGTAGGACTGCAAGGTTTAAATTTATTTTGTGGACTTTTGGAAACGGGCCCAGGATTAAATATAGCCGCTTATTATTCAATTGTCGAAACCATTAAAACTGCCGTAAAAGCCGTATTCGATGTAGTCAGACAGAAAGCTATCGATGAAGAAAAAAAGTTGAATGCTGAAGCAGGAAATGGCGAAGATTTAACAGTTTCGGGAGATGGTTCCTGGGCAAAAAGAGGCTTCACTTCTCTTATTGGCCTTGTAACTTTAATCGGCAAGTATAGTAAAAAAGTTCTTGATGCAGTTGTGTTGTCTAGCTACTGTAAAGCGTGCGAATTCTGGAAAAAGAGGAAAGATGATATTGATTTTGCTGCTTGGTATGAAAAACACAAGGAAAATTGTGACGCTAATCATGAAGGTAGCTCCGGTAAAATGGAGGTCAATGGAATTGTAAAAATGTTCATGAGATCACTGGCAAAGTACGCAGTCCGCTACGGTTTTTATATTGGTGATGGTAAAACTTTCAAAATGCTGCTTGAAACATTTCCGTATGGAGAAAACGTTACGGTAAAAAAATTAAAATGCGTGTTGCACGTAGCAAAAAGAATATTCAAGCGTGCTAGCGAAGCAAAAAAAAACCCTTACACAACGAAGAAAAGCCGGAACTGCTAAAAGGAAAGCCGAGGAAAAACAAACCGAGAAGGTCGAAAAAACTTCTTCGAAAAAAAAAACCGCTGCCAAGAAGAGGAAAACTGACAGTGTTCCTAAAGTTAAAACTGTTGATTTGACGATCAAGCTAATGATGGAATTGTCTACTAATTATGGATTAGCAGTTCAAAGAAGCAAGGATTCAGTCGAAGGAATGCGCAACGAAATTTGGGCTGGATTTTACCATAAAATTTCGACCGACTCAAAGCCTCAACATCAGTACTGTCTAGCTGGAGAATCGAGCTGGTGCAAATATCGGAAAGCAGAAGCAAAACAGACACTGAAAGATTTCAAGCATCCACCTGCCCTTTCTGAAGACGTGCAAGAAGTGCTGAAGCCGATCGACGAAGATCTGACCAAAGACGAATTGCTCGAGAGGTGCTTAGGAGGCAACACGCAAAACAGCAATGAGAGTTTCAACGCTACTGTGTGGAGTATGGCACCGAAACATCGTTAAAATTGCGTGCCTTACAGCAGCATGTATTTTCAATGAAGGCTTCAGCACAGTATTGAAAATTATGGAAACAATGCACGTTGGAATCGGCGAAACTGCAGTCGCATATGCCGCGACGCGCGACCGCCAGCGTATCCAAGTAGGCAACCGCCGTTCATCGGAAGCTTCCAAAGAGGGCAGAACAATGCTGAGACAGAAAAGATTGGAAGAAAGTCAACTCTTCGAACAATCTGAAGGAATTTTGTACGATCCAGGCATCGCTGACTAGGTGTAAGTAATTTTTTTTTTTAAAAATTTCATGTAAAAAAAATTTAAACGCGTTTTTCTCGAAACAACGTTTTTACTCGCCTTGTTGATGAAATTTTCGAAACTACTCGACCGATCCTTATGAAATTTGAACCACATATTCTTTAAACCTGTCGCTATGTCCCCTATAAATTTTTTTCAAAAATTTTGAATTTTACTATATTTTTTTTCAAAAATCGGCGAAAAAAAACCGGTTTTTTGAAAATTTTTTGTTTTTTCTTCACCATTTTTTTATTTTTTAAAATAATTGAATAAAATTCATAGGGGACATAGCCATTGTCATACCAAACCTAAAGCACTTTGATTTTTTTGTTTCAGACAACACAGCTCCGAGATTTTATCAACAAGGCGGTCCTACCTACTTTTCGAGGTGTTGCGTTTGGCTGACGTTTTTGGTCATAATACATGTATAAAATAAAAGAAAAAATTTTTTTTATGTATTTCAAGAGTGTATTTACTAAGCCTAATAACTTTTATATCATTACCTTTATCCAGTATCCCAAGAAATAATCACGAAAATCGCGTTTTTTTCGGCGCGAGCTACTAGACAGACCCCTTAATGAAGAAAAAGATTTAATTTCAACTTCTGATCCTCATGCCTATCCAACAGATTTTATTGTTTCTGGCGATGGTACATGGAAACAAGAGGTTTTAGTTCTCTATTCGGAGTTACTACACTTGTAGCTAAAAATTCCAAGTATGTTGATATTGGATCTATAACTTAATTAGTGCGGTTTGCTAAGAGATGGCGTAACTTGTATAATATTAAATCGTTCTAATATTCCGAACCTGCGTTGGAAAGCTACTGTTATTGTACGTCTTTTCAGTGTATGTCATTCATTTGAAGCGTTAACAACAATAATTTTTTTTCACTCAAATATGTCGCACTTTGTTCCTGAAAAAGTGTTTTTGCGGGGAGTTCTTCTTCATTACTTTAATATCAAGAAAACTGCTGTCGAAAGTCATCGTATTTTGGTGTAAGTTTATGGTGAACATGCTCTAGCTGAGCGAACCTGCGAAAAATGGTTTGCACGATTTAAGTGGTGATTTTAGCTTGGAAGACGATGAACGTCCTGGGCAGCCAAAAAAGTTTGAAGATGAAGAACTGGAAGCATTACACGATGAAGATTGTTGCCAAACACAAGAAGAGCCCGCAGAATCTTTGGATGTCAGTCAACCAGCCATTTCAAAACGTTTAAAAGCAGCTGAATATATTCAAAAGCAAGGAAATTAGGTTCCACATGAACTCAAGCCGAGAGACGTCGAAAGGCGGTTTTGCATGTCCGAAATGCTGCTGGAACGCCACAAAAAGAAGTCATTTTTGCATCGGATAGTTACTGGTGATGAAAAGTGGATCCATTACGACAACCTCAAGCGCAAAAAATCATATGTGAAATCCGGCCAACCAGCCAAATCAACGGCAAAGCCGAATATCCATGGCGCGAAGGTAATGCTCTGTATTTGGTGGGATCAGAAGGGTGTGCTGTATTATGAGCTGCTAAAACCGGGTGAAACCATCAATGGAGCACGCTACCGAACACAATTAATCCGTATAAAGGGAGCAGTAGCCGAAAAACGCCCGGAATATGCGACCAGACACGAGGCAATAATTTTCCATCATGACAACGCTCGGCCCCACGTTGCTTTTCCGGTTAAGAACTTTTTGGAAAACAGTGGATGGGAAGTTTTATCCCACCTGCCTTATAGCCCAGACCTTGCCCCTTCTGACTACCATTTGTTCCGATCGATGCAGAACGCCCCCACTGGAATACGGTTCACATCAGAGCAGGATATCAAATATTGGCTTGATTCATTCTTGGCTGCCAAGTCGGCGCAGTTCTTTTGCGAGGGGATCCACAAATTGCCAGAAAGATGGGAAAACGTCATAGCTTCAGATGGGCAATACTTTGAATAATACTATTGTATATGTTTTTCTTAAATAAACGTTCAAATTTTGAAGAAAAAAACCGCACGAATTAAGTTATAGACCCAATAAGTGATTATAAAAGTGATTGATTAATTAATGTAAAGGTGAACTAATTAATTAATCATAAAAGTGTGAAATAGTGATTCAGTGAAATAATTGTAAAGTGTTCGATTTTTAAAAATAAAATTTTAAGCACCTAATTTTAGATTATTCGGGTGTGTTTTATTCACTATTGCTAATATTTGCGAAGAACAAACAGGTCGCGCACCTGGCGAAGCGCAACACTGATGTCTATAAATAATTAATTCTCTAATGTAAGCAAAACCACTTCATGAGATGTATGCTGATAGGAAATTATTGTATTATATTCACTTTTAGTCTAGCGTCTTAAGAATAAAGTCACATCTATCTATATATATAAAAATGAATGTGTATTGGTATGTACTTTATGGATTCGAAAACTACTGAACCGATTGAGTTCAAACTTTCACAGTATGTTTGTTGTGAAGAGAGGGTCCGGATCCTAAGCGATAGGTGGCGCTGGCCACAATTTCAGCTTCACTTTCAAATTAGCAAATTTGTATGGGAGGTACTATTATTCATTATCGATTGACTTCAAATCAGCTGCTGTTTCGTCTTTTGCCTAACAAATAGGATTTATAAAGTTGAAGCCCTGTATTTTGACACGTATTGTTCTTACGACTGTTTTTGACATTCTCAAAATGATAGTTCATTGAGTGAAAATGTACATGCATTAAAAACTGTACTTTTAGATAATTTTTGTTTTTCGCCTCCAATAACAAGTGCATTTCATCATTTAAGTGAATTTTGTTAATCGAAATCGAAGTGAGTGCAATGTAAATACATTCTTCGGTGAATAATATTCAATGCAAAATAAATAATTTTTCATTTCGAGGGAGACAACATTAGTCGTCACCTTTGTGTGAATTTCATCATCGGCCGACATACACGAAAACAACTACAATAATAATAAAACACTACACGTCGGTTCAATTGTGTGCGTGTGCGCACTGCTCATCGATTCAACAAGTGAATTTTGCCAATCAAAATCAAAGTGAGTGCAATTTAAATGCATTTTTCGTAGAAAATCCATACAACATACAATAGTTTCCGTCCCCTCCAACGTGCAGCAGGCCCCGGCGCACGGTTTCATACCACCTCAGAAATAGTCGCACCCCTGGAAGCTATTGGTGAAACACCCTTGACGCCCCCTGTATTTCAGCCACTGACAGCAATACCTCAGACAAATACGGATACCATTGCCGCGTTAGGAGTAGGGAACTGCGCAGTATATTGGAAATGCCGTACTCCTGGCCACAAGTTTTCGTCCTGTCCAGTGAAGCCAAAAATGTTCTGCTACCGCTGTGGTAAGGTAGACACGCATGCTCTAGACTGTCAAAACTGCAAGGCCCGAAAAAACTGGCAACCGAGTGCTCAGACCACCCAGAAGCACTCGAGGGCTCCCCAATAACCAACCATACTAAGGAAACAAGTCTCGCAGCCTCTAGACCCCGAAACAACAACCATTAGAATATTGACGTTGACTGCTTCACCGTCCGAGATTCCGTACTCTGAGGTGCCGCATATCATTCTACCACACAAGTGGCCCTACCACGTCCAATTGCAGGAATACCAGAAAGCCCGAAAAAAATTCGCTGACGAACAAGTATCAGTTTTGTCTCGTCGTCCAAAACGATCCACCTTGCGCATGCGGACCTACTGGAAGAGGGTTCGACAGTTCCGAAAATTGCTGCAGACGGCGCTGATATACGAGCTGTCCACATATGATGTCCGTCTCTATGCGTGGGTCGAAATCCTTGCCAAGCAGAGGATAGGCTTAGTTGACACTGGTGCCAGTGTCAGCTGCATATCATCGGATTTTCCAAGAGAAGTACTGGAGAAACACGGGGATCGACTTCAGCGGTTCAAATTTCACCTTAACACGTTGGCTACCATACGAGTCGGTATCGACTCACATGAAAAAGTGCCAAATCTACCGCGCGGGTTGAAATCGGGTCGCGACAAGTCTGAACACGAGCCCACATGAATCAGTACGTCTCATGCTTGTTTACTTCAGTTGTGCAATAAACCTCATATCAAGTGCATTGGCCCAATTAGTCAATTGATTTTATTTAAATATTGTGAGTGATTTTTAGTGATCTGGCTGCTAAGGTAAGTTATTATAGCTTATTATTACCCCATTTCGAACGAAAAAAATTGTGAGACGATTTCGACTATTAGAATATTAGAAGAAGATTCAGAAAATGAAGGGGAGGGTCAGGATTTCTCTTCTGATGTCAGCGATTACGAACCAGATGAAGAAGAGAATATTTCCGAAAGTGACGACAACGCTGATGATGGTGTCCTATCTGATCCGCAGTCTCCAGGACCATCAGTATCAACAACTCCAGTTCGAAAATGGAATAGCGTTACTGGTGAACTTTTAAAAACATTTGCCTTTACCGGTGACTCCGGATTAAAAAATATTAACGGAGTAAGTAAGGAAATAGATGCCTACTTACTTTTTCTGGACAATGAGGTCATTCGACTAATATTAGAATGGACAAACAAGGCAGGAGAAAAATATTTTATTTCTAAAAATAAGCAAATCCAGTGGAAAACTGTAACTGAGTTGGAATTGAAAAAATGTCTTGCATTGTTGCTCTATTTTGGTTTAGTCCGATATCCGTCATTAAAAAAATACTGGTCGAGGGATAGAAAATTCGTAAATCTATTCGTGCGCAGCACCATGCCACGAAATAGGTTTAAAGAAATTTTACGCTTCATTCACTTCTCAGACGAAGACAGCCGGCCAGATGATAGACTGAAGAAAGTGTATGATTTAGTCCACATGATGAATAAAAAATTTCAATATTACTCCAACCCAGAGGAGGACGTAATAATTGATGAGACCATGGTGCCTTTTAGAGGTAGGCTGAAGTTTCGCCAATATTTACCAGGAAAGGCACACAAATATGGAGTAAAATTATACAAGGCTTGTGGAGCAGACGGCTATACATACAGTGTTAAAGTTTATTCTGGTAAAGAAGATGACAAAAATCCAGCGGATTTGCGGCACAGCAATAAAGTTGTGTTGGGCTTATTGCAGAATTATCTAAACCAAGGGAGGACCTTAGTGGTCGACAACTTTTATACAAATATCGCAATAGCAACAGAACTTTTGAAGTCCAACACATATTTAGTTGGAACAATGCGGGCGAAATTGAAAGACGTTCCCAAAAGTATTTTAAATGCGAAATTGAAAAGGGGAGAGGTTGTTGGACTTGAAAGCGACGACGGCATTGTTGTCGGCTGCTGGAAGGATAAAAGGGATGTGCGATTCATAACAACAAAGCATACTTTGGAAATGGTACCTGTTGGAAAAAATAGAAAAGGCGAAACAGTAATCAAGCCAACAGCCATTACATATTACAACAAGAGGAAGCAAGGCGTGGATCTCTCTGATCAGATGACCTTTTATTATTCACCGCTCCGTAAAACGATTCGTTGGTTCCATAAAGTTGCTTTCTTGCTGATACTAGGAACATCTGTTGTAAACGCGTGGCTAATTTTCAAAAAATTGACAGGATCTAAACTGTCCATTGCGAATTTTCGAGAATCTCTGATTGACTATCTCGTAAGCACTTCAGGACCAGCAGCTCCGTCTACCTCTCCCAAGAAAGACAAGCATAGCTTACAAAAAACCACCCAAAAAGATAAGAAAAACCACTCTGTGAGACGTCGCTGCGTTAACTGTTACGCCACCCTCAGCAAACATCTCGGCAGAAAAGAGGCACTGAAAAAATGCCCTAAGGTTGTTACCAAGTGTGTGACATGCCCAGGGGAACCATCTATGTGCCTAGAATGCTTTGATAAACATGATACATAGTTTTGTTTTTATATATAAAAAGAATTTTTTTTGTATTTTTTATAAATTTTTTAAAATTAAAAATCTCCTAAGATAATAAGACTTTTCCTTGGCCCAACTATACCATTCTGTAGGTCTCACTTTACACTAGGCAGTAGCCAAGACACAAAATCCTCCTTTGTGGCACAGTATTTTTAAATTGCCATAAGAGAAGCACTAGCGTGAGCCACTATATCGACTCTCACTTTTTTGTTAGCTTCTTTCCACTGCGAGACGAAATCAACCCGCAATAGTGTATTACCGAAATTTCTTTGCGAGTCGATTTCGAACCACAAATATGTGTTAACGCCAAAGTACCAAATGACCGCGGGCCATATAGACTGAAAAAAACCACTTATGGCGGTAGCCAACGTGTTAACACTGCAGACGGAAATCGACACACCATCCTGGGTAAACTGACAGTCGACGTCACATTTAAAGGCGTGACCATGTCGCTAGATTTCTATCTCGTGCGCCAGCTGACCCAGAACATGTATTTGGGAGCCGATTTCGTCCGTCAGTTCAACTTGGACCCGAACCTTTTTGGATCGACCCTACTCGGGACTGTCGCGACCTTAAGCAATCTAACACCTATAACGCATCCCATACAACATAACCTGGATAGCATGCAACAACGACGGTTGGACGCGGCTATCGCAGCTTCTCACTTATCCTACGAAAGTGAGGGTCTTGGCAGGACCAGCTTAGCTTCTCAAATAATCGATGTGGGGGATGCTTAGCCGATCAAGCAAAGACACTTCGCTACATCGCCCGCGAAAGAAACGTTCCCGTCTTATGAAGAAGTAAATAATTGGATTGATTCGTGGATCGTTTGAAAAGATGATCAGTTTTTTCAACGCGGGATTCGTACGCTGCCCGAAGGATGGGAGAAAGTAGTGGCCAGCGATGGACAATACTTTGAATCGTAAATGTATAACCAGTTTTTACAATAAAGTCTCGAATTTCGGAAAAAAACTTCTTGAAATCACCCAAGCATACGTAATAAACTTCTCTCGCATATTTTTCTATTGCTTCATATCGGCGCCGTAAGTAATATAGGAATGGTAGTCTCCAACGACACCAAGCCACACATGACCATAAGTAAGCTGACTCGTAGTTAAAATTTGTATGGGAATTTTACAATTTACATAAGCGCGAACGGTTAATACTGGCAAGCTAATTTTTAGTCGCGAAAAAGTTGTCTATCCCGCGTATAAGATACTTGTGTGAAGTGCATCGTCAAAAAAGTGAAGTGATTATCGGGAAGTGAATGAGTGGCAAGTGCTTGAAGTGAATGTTTAGTGTTTTGTTTACGTTTCGCTCGTACTCATCAACGAAACGTCAAAGTGAATAGGATACGCGTTGCGCTCTTGGCGAGAAAACCAACTTTCTTGAGGTCTGAAGCAGGCCTCAAACCTGTTTAGAAAGAAAGATGGGATGTGATCAACTAAGTTTCTTGTATGCTTTACATTAACAAAAAAGTTAAGAAAATCGCATTTTTCGGCAATGTCATTTGCGTGATAGAGGTTTCATGGGAGCTGCCACACTGTCTGACGCCAGTAGACCACTTAGACAAGCAGATAATGACTACGTACGGCTTCATCCCAGGCCGAACATAATACGATTAGAAGTCTGAACTGCACTCAGAGCCATAAGTGAATGCGGGGAAACTGTTTAAAGTGAAAGTTAAGTGTTTTGTTTACGTTCCACTCGTACTCATGAGCAAAACGTCAAAGTGACTAAGAAACATTTGTGCCCTTTGGCATGAATAGCACTTTAATTTCGCGGAAGCCGGTCCCGCGTGGTTGGGAAAAAAGAAGGGAGTGCTCAGATAAATACTAAATCAATTAATTAAAAAAGCAGAAAATCGCACTTTTCGGTAATGACATTTGCGCAATGGAGAGTTCATAGACGCTTCCAAATTGTCTATCGTGCACATGAGTAGGCTACTATAATAGCAAGGGTAGAAGCTATGTGGCCTACTATTGTAATATTGTGACGTGTTCAGGTTACGCGTACTGTAGTACGCGTACTGTGTCAAAGGAATACTGAAGCAGATGCATGAAAGCATATCGGGAGGTCACCTTTGGGTGAACAAGACCCTGGCGAAGCTGCGAGAAATAATGAATAATAACAAATACATAACCGCGAACGGTTAAACCTGGCAGGCTATTTTTTGCGAAAAAGTTATCTACATATGACCATAGTCTAAGACACTTGCGTGGAATGCATCGTCAAAAAAGTGTAGTAATTATCGCGAAGTGAATGAGTGGCAAGTGATTGAAGTGAAAGTTTAGTGTTTTGTTTACGTTTCGCTCGTACTCATCAGCGAAAGACTTGAGGTCTGAAGCAGGCCTCAAACCTATTTAGAAAGAAAGATGGGATGTAATCAACTAAGTTCCTTGTATGCTTCACGTTAACAAAAAAGTTTAGAGAATCGCATTAATCGGCAATGACATTTGCGCGATGGAGATTTCATGGGAGCTGCCACACTGTCTGACGCCAGTAGACCACTTAGACAAGCAGATAATGACTACGTACGGCTTCATCCCAGGTCGAACATAATACGATTAGAAGTCTGAACTGCACTCAGAGCCATAAGTGAATGCGGGGCAACTGTTTAGAGTGAAAGTTAAGCGTTTTATTTAGGTTTTACTCGTACACATGAGAAAAACGTTTAAACTGTTGGAAATACAAAAATAAATTTTCAAATTCTTATATTCGTTTATTGACGATGAATATTTACATTCAAAGTCTGTAGCAATAGATTTAGGGTCAGACAAATGTTGTGTGAAATGTTTTCAAAATAATAAAATTAAAGATTTCACACATGTGGCCTGTTGAATCTTAACAAATAAGTTATGACTCAAATGTTGAAAAATAATAATAAAATTGTTGTTTTGCAATATATTAGGAAGATAAGTTAATCTATATTCAAATTTAACTTAGTCATAATTTGAGAAGCATAAGTACTTTAACTAGAGATAAACATAACATTTTCAAGTAAATTCCATTGTTATCAATATAGTAGTAGATAAGTAATAGTAATGAGTATGATGCATGCACAGTACGAAAATGTGCATTGATAAGAATTTATGTTATCATGTTGCATGTTATTAATGGACAAACAATCATTAGTGGATGAATAATCTTAGCCTATAAACATTTTTGTACTCAGTATAGTTAAGACAATAGTTCCAAGTAAATAGGAATATTGTATAAAAGTAGAAGTAAGGAAAAATAAAGATCAGTGTTCATAGTAACCTCAAGCAGAGTGTTTGATTTATTTATATTTAGAAGGCTTTGGTTTCCAGGACTTCTATACTCCTTTCATAGTAGCGATAAGAGCACGAAGGCTTTGGCTTCCAGGTCTACGATAAAGCATCAAGGATCATCTCGTCAAATTCTTGAAGTGTCATTAAGGGAAGATCTGTGGTTACCCAGGTCTTTTCCACTGTGAGCAAGGCTACATATCGTCGTCGGTAGTTGTTACGGTGTGGTATTTTTGTTACCACTTTTTTTTATACTTTGTTCGGAGAGATAACAGCCGGGGCCCTTGGTCCCGGTAGGTCCGTCGGAGACGGTCGCTCGTTTTACCGGACTCGCTTTACCGAGCCCCGAAACGTCGCCAAGCGAGAATGCGACGAGACCACTCTCCTCGTAGGGAACCTCCACACTCACGCGGAAACCGTCCGATCCTGAAAGAGAACGAAAAGAAGGAAAAACAACCTGGAACAAAACCGACTACCGTCCGCGTTGCTTCTGCGTAACCAGCGGAAGAGAAACTCGTGGTGATTATACTTTAGCTTTATTTATTAAATACTACGATATTGTTTCTTTTGATAGGTATTGAGATTTTTGATTGATTGATTAATATTCCTTGTGCGACGGTGGCCACCCTCGCGGTTCTCCTTCGTACGTCCGTCCGCTGCACTAACACCTTCGCTGCGCTCCGAATTCCCGCTACCCGTATCCGGGCGTTCACCGCGCACTGCAATTCCACCCGTTAATAACTCGGTCACTCTCGTGATCGGGTCACTCTACCACGTCCAACAATACACCAAGCTTTAGTTTTTCTTTTAAGCCCGCTTTCTCAGCGCGCACTCTATTAAGGCGATGAACAACGTTTAAGTTCCCACCGATCGCATTCCGTGTCGCGCACCAAATATATTCACGTATAATAATATAATCACGAGTCGCACTGCTATTAATTCCGCGTCCGGCAATCCTCAACGTTCTGTCTCTCGGATATCACCAGGGAAAAAGAGGTCCACCGTTGTTTTTCCACTCCCTTTTAAAACCCTGCATTTAGCGGGTTTGAGGTCCTCCCGCTGCGGCCGTTCACCCTTCGATCGATGACCCACCCGAGCTTTGAACCATTCGCCGGAATCGCTGTAATTATGATGCGGCGAATTCCACCATCCACAGTGGACTGCATCACTTCGCCGCAACTGCCGGCTGACAGGTAACCTGTGACAACTGCTTTGTTTATGTGTGTTTAAGTTTGTATGTTTGTTTACTTGTCTAATTATTTATTACGCGATCATTGCCGCGGCGGTTCTTGATATGGGGGAAAACGATATGGAGGTGTCCTCCGAGCGGTTTGCGGTGTTTCAGTTTGTGTTTTAAGTTTAAGTTTGTGTTTTAAGTTTATTTATTTATTAAATGTCCATTGCCGCGACTATTCATCATGTGGAGGTAAGTACCTGTGTTATGTGTCCATGGCTCCTTACGCCCAGCCACAATTCGCGAATCGCGAGAGGGAGCCAAATTCGCGGCTAAGGGTGTGACTCGGTTGTGTCGGTTTCATTAGTCGGCATAAAATCGGTTGAGCTCGTTCCGGTAGCTCCTTATTTTGAAGTTGGTGTCGGTGGACCCTTGCGCTGCTCGCTGGCTTCCATCAACAAGTGACCACGTATGACTCGTCCGTTGATTCGTTGCTACCCTTACAAACTAACTATCATTCTAAAATTTTACTATTCTATGAATTCAATTACTTCATTTCTTATAAATTCAACACAATTCCCGTCTTAGCTTCTATGATTTACTCCTATCCCTTGAGGTTACAAAATTCCGGTTAGTTACGGAATAACTTTAATTTTACTTCCTATGAGTTTCTCTTCGCACATTTCGTTAACGAGCAACAGATTCGACTCCTACTTGGCGGATTAACGGAGGGTAGTGATTTTGCTTGTTTACTTCATTCGTCATTTACATTACTTCCGGAAGACGCGTTCGCCGGGTTCTTTGCGTTGTGAAAGCTCCCTCCAAGGGCAGCGAACCCACACCGTAACACTCCCCCCCTGCTTTTAGTGGATTTCCCCGAAATTCACTAGTATATAATATTCGCCGTAATGGTACATAATAATTTTTTTTGTTTTAGGTGATGGCACTCCACAACGACTCGCCCACGAGAAGGAAAGAAAGAAAAACTGAAGAAAACAAAGAAAAGAAGAAAAAAAATATCATGTTACAAGTGACAACTTGAGTTCCAGGTCGGATATCTTGGCGTTAACAGGCCTACGGACTGTATTTTGGTTTGTTTGTTTCTTGATTTAACATTATAGTGTAGATTTCACACATGTGGCCTGGAGATTTTAGTTTGTTACAACTTAAGAATGGTACAGTTTTTCTGAAGTTTTGTTAGTTCGGTTTATAGTCTGAATGAGTAAAGATGAGTCCTTCGACATATTAAAAATAAATAAAAATTGAATTAAATAATCACAGAAATAAGTGTTTTTTTTTTAAATATATTGAGTGCAACAGCATCCCATTCCCAATATAAACGACTACGAAATGGCATTTTTAATATGAGGCAATGCGTTAGAATAGATTTTAATCTACCGACATTAGTTCTTTAAGATACTACAAATTTACCACTGACAATGACCGAGAACACGAGCACGAATCCTGACATATGGATAAACCATCAGGCCGTCCGGCTAAAGGTCGTCAATCTAGAGCTCAAAACTTCAGACGACAAAAGAACCAGCCTACCCTCGATACGGTGAAATGAGACTATTCGCTAAGTTCAACGATGTTGCAGGAGCGTTTAAGTCTATGCAGATAACCGCGCAGAAGCGCGCTGTTGTCCTTTCAATCTCAACCAGAGGCGTCGGCATAATCATCAGTCCCATAGACGATCGAATCGATCTTCAGTTGTCGAAAACATATATACCAATAAATGAATGGTATCGAGATTCTCTTCTACAAGCTAAAACCATGCTTTTGGATGCAGAGAAACGAGAGCAGAATCTCCCTGTTGAGGATGATGGATCGGGCAGCCAAATATTATCTGCGGACCGTCGACAAGCCAAAGGGTGACTCGGAACTAACACTACTTTCTAATGTCGCCTACACATCGGAATACGTAAAAACATTTCTCTATTTTACTTCTTGGTTTAGTTTTAATTCAATTCGAAATATATTTAAAACGTAAACAAAACATAGTAGAAACAATTTAGAGACTTTTTGTTAATTACGTGAAGTAAAAGCTTATTTATGAAACTGAAGACGGAAGTTAAATAAATTAAATTAAATTTGCCAAACGAGTTTTAAAATTGGCGTAATCCAGTGGTGCGAATCCGAAGCAACAGTCAAAGAGATAAATGAGCTAGTCAGGCTACTAAAACGACATTACGGAATGCATCAGTAGGAAATTGAAATTTATATTCTCGTTGTTTTCACAAAATTAATGGGCTAATACACAAAGGAGGCACACGATTGAATAATCTGGACGGATTATGATATTCGACAATAAAAAATACGCATTGCGCTTTCGCAGAAATTTCGTTATCCGAACTCATTTAATTTGGTGTCGTTCAATCAGTGCCGTTGCCCCAGAAAGGCTTATCAACGGGCCAGAGAAGCCTTCCAACTACACGCTCGTCCGACTATCCGCATTTATGCAAACGGAACCAGCGCTATTGTTGGCGACAATAGAAAAGAGTTTTGCTGCAGCAAACATAAAGAGTGAGACCATGAAGTTCAATCATGCGATATCCGCTCTTTATGAAGGATGTTATCATGAGCCCGCCAGAAGACTTGAGGCGATCACGGATCGAGCATCTCACAAATATTTCCTTATTGATATCGGCGCCGATCTTTGCGTTTTTCCGAGGTCACTAATACATGGTCCACTCAAAAAAAAACGACGTGAGAACTTTCCGCTGCCAACGGGTCCACCATCGCAACACACGGCTTGAAAGCTTGTTACGGTATTGATTCGCCACCCTCGGAGGAGCTTCCACCACTGGCAAAGTCTGGCGAACACGTCATGCGAATGATTGAATTAAACAAGTGAACCACTACCCTATGATGACGCGCCATAGTAGAAGTTTGATTCGCTGCTCTTAACCGACCAGGGAATTATCACGGAGAGAAGCGCGTAGCGAATTGGACAAAATAGGGTAATCTTAGTGGTAAAAAGAAGAAGAAGAAAAAACTCAGCGGTGGAGGCGAAGTGTGGCGAGATTCAGTACGGATGGTAAAACTCACCATCCACACCTAATTACCGCAGTTCACTGGGAGTTGGTCATCGCCCGAAGGGTGAACGGCCGCAGCCGGACGATAACCAACCCGCTAAATAGAAACACTTAAAAGGAGGCGGAAAGAAACGGGGGCGTTCTCTTTTTGTTGACTGACGATCAAGCGATACACGGTGTATGTTGCAGCCACAAACATTTTAACTAAATTCTCGATCACGCAGGATTAAGATTGAACGGCGGCCAATAATGTATGGAAGTAGCGAACACTCGTTGTTGCCGATGCCATGCAACTAATAATCGGAATAGATTTCATGGCATCTTACGGACTGCTCGTCGACATACAGGACGGACAACTTATCGAGAAGACCACAAAATTCACGTTTCGTGGATGTGTGTTTTGTACGGACATTCCAAACATTAAGGTTATCTAAAGCGACACAGCATATCACATACTACCCGAGGAATTTCCGGAGCTTACAGATCCCGACGGACGCTAGCCGGACATACGCCACAATACAAGGCATTACATGAAAACAACTCCTGGACCACCAGCAGCAAGCAGACCTCGTCGCCTAGCTCTATTACAAAATTTACCGATAGCCAGATAGCCGATGCCTTATCCCCCATTCGCCCCGACGGTGACAGTTTCCCATGTTTACAAAACAAAGTAAGTGACAAGTGATGTGTGTGCGGAAGTTGCGATGGGTAAGTTTTTTTATTTTATTATTTAGTCACAGATTGATCAATTGCCCGGGGTACTGAGTTAACTTGATCTTGCCATTTTCGCTTGTTGAATTCTTCTACGAACTTTCCATAATACTCCCTGTGACCTTAGCACTACCTTAACTAATTACAATCCAATCTTATATTAATATTTGAATTCTTCTTACTAACACTGCTTCCAGCGTCGTGGCTTGAATCGTGGTGGCGCTTCTTATCTTTCCCCAACTTCGGGGTACCTGACTCGTCCGTTTCGCGTGGTGATGGTGCCGCGGAAGTCTCGGAAGCGGGTGAAATCAAATTAAGCCGTAACAGCTCCTGAAACTCATCATCGCGCGAAAGGAATTTGATGCACGATTAAACTCGGAACGGTCCGCCCACCATCCAGTTGTTGGTCGTCGCCCTTACACATGGTCTCGAAGCACGATGATAGTTGGTGTCCACGCGGAGATTACCGCGCACTCAACGCTCGTACTTCAAAAATCGACTTGGTGAAAGCGTAAATACAGATTCCCGTCGCCGAGGAAGACGTCCAGAAGACCGCCATAACACCGTTTGGTTTAAACGAGTTTTTGTTTTTGAACTTCGGCCTCCGAAATTCAGCGCAAACATTTCAGCGGTTCATGGACGAAGTACTCCGAGGCCTGGAAATTGTTTTCGTCTATCTTGAAACTTCGGCCTCCTCTTGCCCTCAGAATCCGAACAACAGAATCAAGATCACCAACGGCCAGTCTGCATGTGTTTAGCCGACTACGTCGTAGTCATTAACGTGAAGAAAACCAGATTCGGCGTCAATGAAGTGCCATTTTTTGGTTATGTTGTGTCTAGCGAAGATATTAGGCCATCACAGGAAAAAGTGAAAGCCATCATTGACTTTCCGCAGCCGCAAACTGCCAAATAGCTTCAACAGTCGTTCTTCAGTCTGTTTTCTAAACGTCTTCGAGACACTTTTGACAGCAGAAGGATTTATTTCCATTTCACTAATGCGGTGCAAATTTTAGCAAAAATAGATTGTGTGTAAGAATGTAGATCAAATTTTTGCCAAAGAAGAAAATGTGACATAGAAAAATGAATAAAACTATGTCCTTCAGGCGATAGGGATTACTTTGAATAATGCCTTGAGCAAAATGAAGAAAAATCGTGCCATTGGAGTTTATGCAATTCAAAGCTCGATAGAATTAAAACTCGATAGATAGACTTGTGAAGTAATCGATTGAAATATAACAATTGATTACATTAGAATATACATTGCTACTCGAAGGAAATAGGACATTTCTCCATTTTACTCAGTTACAAATAAGTGAATGATGTCCTTCATACTACATCAACGAAGAAGACAAACTTGTTAAAAAGTTTTATCGAATTCGCTCGAAAGCCAATTCGTTGGAGGGACATATTGTAATACATATTGCATACTAAAATTGTAACTGAATATACCAATGTGGATATACTTAAAATCCATGTCGCATGCAATAAATCATGCACTTACTTTTGTATACAAGTTTATTCCATAACATACACTCATCAAATTACTCATATGACATGAGCATACTGACCTACAATACAATTCAATCAGTCTACACTAAACATGTAAACTGATATCCAAAACAAATCTGAACTTGTCGCATGATCATAAATCATATGAAGACCACACACGTGATTCATAATGAGTTGTGGTCAAAGACTATTTGTATTGGACAAGTGTCGAATCGCATTTTTATTTATTGAGTGTGAATTGAATGAGGTCAGGTTACTGCATTGAAGAAAAATGCATATGACTAATTTTATGAAGTGTGAACTAATTTGGGTCAAAATAGGTATGTGACCCATGATAAGTTTTAGGTCGTAAGAATAGTATTTAAGCTGTACATTTTTGTAAATAAAATCAATTCTGAATCAGATACTAGACGGAGTATTATTCTCTTAGAATAGGTTTGATCAGGATTCTGTCGCGAGGCTATTCTTGCGACTTTAGCAAAAACGGCGTAGTGGATAAAAATCTTTTGATTATGTCCTCGCCATCTTATCTGCGGCTAGGCCGCTTGCGTAGGTGAATATATAACACTATAACATAAAGATAACTTTTTCAAACAATAAAACATACTATAGTCACTCATCACACGAAGACCAACGAGAGGAAATAATATTACAATATGCTTGAAACCAATCTGTTAGGTATTTGCCGAGTCGACACTAGATTGCAATCGGTACAGACACATGTTTGAAACCACTTGAATTTTCCACCAAAACTTTCTCTAATAAAATTTGAGTTTTACGACTTCTCCAAGAGAAGGATTTCAGAGTTTCTTATACGAAGGTCATTCAACAAGTACTTAGCCTTACCACCCGATGGCGCTGCTATTCCAAAAGAGTTTTATTATCGTGCAGTATATTCTTTTAAAAGGCTAGTGTCAAAGTTTCAGTCAATTCCCTTCATTAGTTTTGTTTTGATTGTCGGTCGGTTGTACAAAAAAGGGAAAAAGAACAATATCGTTCGGTAATTAGATTCTTGTTTTTGGAAGGGAAAACGCGCAGCGAAATCAAAGATCGCTTGGATGCTGTGTACAGTGACCCTTCTCCTTTGATGGCGACCGTCAAGAATTGATTCAACGAGTTTGTTCGTTGAACGAACAAACATCGGTTTTTGATGAGCCACGCCCAGGTGCCCCGAAAACGGCTGCTACGAAGGAAAACTTCTAAAAAAAATCCACGATCTGGTGTTGGCAGACCGTCGATTGAAGGTTCGCGAGAAAGCTGAGACTGTAGGCATCGCAGAAGGAACGGTGCATCATATTCTACACGAAGAAATGAGAAAGCTGTCGGCGCGATGGGTGCCGCGTTTGTTCACACCGGAAAACAAGCGCTACCGTGAGACCACATCGGCAACGTGTTTGGCGCTGTTTCAACGCAATCCAACGGAGTTCTTACATCGTTTCGAGGCCGCCCACGAAACAGGGATTCACTGGTACACACCAGAGACCAAGGAACAGTCGCAACATTGGACTTCACCCGGCGAACATGCTCCGAAGAAGGCGAAGAGTATTCGATCGGTCGGAAAGGTGATGGCCACCGTTTTCTGGGATTCACAAGGTGGTGATCCACATTGATTACCTCGAGAAAGGTAGAATAATCACGGAGCGCTACTATGTTGACTTATTGGGCCGATCAGACGTTGAATTGAAGAAAAAGCGGCCCCGTTTGGTGAAAAAAAGTGCTGTTCTGCCCCGACAACGCTCCGGGTTACACTTCCGCCGTAGCCATGGCCAAATTGCGCTACGAATCGCTGCCCCATCCAACGTACTCTCCAGATTTGGCCCCCAGTGACCACTTTTTGTTTCCAAACCTGAAAAAGTCACTCCCCGGGAATAGATTTGGGTCGAATAAGGAAGTCATCGGAGGCCTAATTTGTAGCCCTCGATTAAACATATTTTTGGACAGGCTGAAAAAGTTGGAACATCGCTGAGGCAAGTGTATCGAGCTTGATAGAGATTATGTGGAAAAATAAATTGTCACTTTTCCAAAATTTTGGTTTTTCTTTTGTAGGCTAAGTTCTTGTTGAATGCCCCTAGTTTAGTTTAGCGTCGAGAATAATCCTGAATTAATACAAAAAAAATTAATGTCAAGCGATGAACTCACACCATCAACTGACTACTCTTCGAAATATGTAATATTGTCTTTCCCTCCAGTTTTTACGCTTCTCTCTCTCTCTCAATTTATAGTCTTTAATTCTTTCATTCTCTCAGCAGAGAAAAAGAGGTATTGGTTTCCTTGAATGTTATGAATTCCTTGAATTCTTGAATGTATAAGCCTTTCCTTGAATGTATAAGCACGAATATTTCCAAAATAAATGTGAGAATAATTTTTTTTTTTAGAATACTTGAGATTTTCAACCAATGAAAATTCTTATCTTTGATGGATGTTGAATCTTAACAAATAAGTTATGACTCAAATGTTGAAAAATAATAATAAAGTAGTTGTTTTGCAATATATTAGGAAGATAAGTTAATCTATATTCAAATTTAACTTAGTCATAATTTGAGAAGCATAAGTACTTTAACTAGAGATAAACAAAACATTTTCAAGTAAATTCCATTGTTATCAATATAGTAGTAGATAAGTAATAGTAATGAGTATGATGCATGCACAGTACGAAAATGTGCATTGATAAGAATTTATGTTATCATGTTGCATGTTATTAATGGACAAACAATCATTAGTGGATGAATAATCTTAGCCTATAAACATTTCTGTACTCAGTATAGTTAAGATAATAGTTCCAAGTAAATAAGAATATTGTATAAAAGTAGAAGTAAGGAAAAATAAAGATCAGTGTTCATAGTAACCTCAAGCAGAGTGTTTGATTTATTTATATTTAGAAGGCTTTGGTTTCCAGGACTTCTATACTCCTTTCATAGTAGCGATAAGAGCACGAAGGCTTTGGCTTCCAGGTCTACGATAAAGCATCAAGGATCATCTCGTCAAATTGTTCAAGTGTCATTAAGGAAAGATCTGTGGTTAGCCAGGTCTTTTCCACTGTGAGCAAGGCTACATATCGTCATTGGGTTAGAGATATACCTAAACCACCCTGTCGATACGGTAGTTCCTGTTACAAGTGACAACTTGAGTTCCAGATCGGATATCTTGGCGTTAACAATGGATATTTCTTCAATTCTCTTACTATCCTATGAATTCATGAAACCATCAAACTTCAAACATGTGTTTAATTTTAGTTCGTGAAAAATTTTCCTTTACGTAGGTAACACAAAAAACCTATAAAATGCATAGAAGTATCCCTTGGTTTTGGTATTAGGCGGTGTCGGTTTAGAGATGACTCAACCTCTTTATTCCAGAACGCCAGCTCATTTTCCCGGAATCCGTACATCTACCTGAAAAGGAATCTCGGCGGCCATTATAAAAGATCGAGTGTGATTCAAATGTATTAAGTCTTTTGGAAAGTGTTGAAGTGGAAAGATGGTCAGTGAAACTGTAAAAGTAAGTTGTGCTCTCTGCTACGTGTTCAAATTACGGACAAATGCAGCAACGGCTGCCCGGAGGATATGTGACGCATTTGGAGACGATATTGTGTCAGTACGTACAGCTCAAAGATGGTTTACCCGATTCGGCACCTGGGATGACAGCCTTGAAGACGACGATCATCCTGGAGCGATTTTTTGGATAAATGATACGGAGCTTCTTGCCGACATAGAGGACAATTTAAGCCAAACTTTGCACGAATTAAGCGTAAAGTTCGACGTTGACAAAAGCACCATTAGTCGTTATCTTCGACGTCCGGGAAAGAAACGACGTGTTGATCAGAGGGTTTCTCATCAACTTACCGACAACAACAAAAGGCAGCGTATAGTATAAGGATTTGTACTTTGCTGTTGTTGCGCAACGTATATTCTCCCGACATTTCTCCATCAGATTTTCACCTTTTCCGGGCGATGGATGGACGATCTTCATGCGAGGATGACAATTCATCAACCGGGAGCACTTAGAAATAGCATTACGAAATTTCTTCGATGGGCGAGACAGAGACTTTTATCAAACAGGAATATATAGTTACCATCGATTTGGCAGCGAATCATAGATGCCAATGGTAAGTATTTTCAAGATTAAATATATTATACTTTTTATTTAAAACGACAATTTCAATGCAACCACCAAATAGTTAGTTTTCCGGAAAAAATCGTACAAAAACGGTGCTAAAACAATTTTTAAAAAATTTAAAGCTAAAATTGTTTAGGTTTAGTATCTAGGACAAAACTTAAAGAACATAGCTCATTTGTATTTTTTTCTTTTCCAGGAAGTCCCGCGTGATGTGTACTAGCTCAAATGAGCCTTTGTAAGACGCCCTCTGCTGTCGCAGCTAAAACTCCTTTAAGAATTAAACAAAAATTGTTGTATTCCACATTATTTACAAAAAAGTATCCAAAACGATTTTTTTAAATAAATATAATTGTTAAAATTTTTTTTTTTTGAAAATCTATTTTTCTCTCCAGCTGTGAAAGCGAATGCCCCCTCAATGAATCTATTAACCCTCAGAGTATTGACTGGGTTACCGTAACCCAGACAAATTTTGAAAGTCGCGCCATTTCAAACGAAGTGAATGGCGGGGGTCCGGAGTAGGGGATCTTTGTGGTAGCGTCTGTGCAGCCCCAGTCCGCGCTTGATGCTCGAGTTGTACGAGTTAGAAAGTTGAGTTCGGGTACTTCTCACCCACTCAGTACTAAACGTTACAGAATCCATATTTTCGGGAAAGAGCAAAATCTGTTATTTTGTTAGTTTTGGCTGGAGTACTGTGTTCTGGGATGTACAATTTACTATTTTTTATATT
This sequence comes from Stratiomys singularior, assembly GCA_954870665.1. Taxonomy (NCBI): domain Eukaryota; kingdom Metazoa; phylum Arthropoda; class Insecta; order Diptera; family Stratiomyidae; genus Stratiomys; species Stratiomys singularior. Next base: position 155,870,185 of record OX940878.1, on the reverse strand, counting down.
TTAGTTAATTAAAAATTTATTGTTGTGTATCCTACCATCAAAATTATGCTCTATCCTTATGTAGAATACAGCATAACGTATCCATGCATGCATATTATTTCTTGAAGAGTTGTGTCAACTTCAGGAGTTTCAAATAAATTTTGATAAAATTTTCTAGAGAATTCAAAATTCTAGATCAAGAATCTTTCAAGGTTTTCTAATTTTGATTTGTCATTTCAGGTTTTTTTTTTTAATGGCAGCGCGGCGTAGAACTCGGAGCGTGGTCGCTCTCGAACAACTATACGAAGAAAGCGAGAATGATTGTGCGAGTGAACATGGCGGCGAACCGATGACGTCAGCGTTAACGAAGAAGACGAAAGTTCACATTCTTCGGGAACTGACGCCGATGAAGAGGCACTGGAAGGGGAAGAGTATACAGCTGCCGACCAATGAACTAAAACTAAAGGAAGAGCTATATGGCCCACGCACACTGTACGTGAGCGTAGTAAAATCATACATAGGGGAAGACGTAAGAACAAGACAAAGTTAATGAGAACAAAGGAGATGATAGTGGCGCTTGCTCTCAACTAATGACAATTGTCAATCATTAAGCGTTCAAAGTAATGTGTTCGTCGCGGCTTAATTAAAGTGTTTTGCAAATTAATTAGCGAACTGATTTCAGTGAACTATTATAAATAAAAAAAAAACACTGTGAATTTCAGAAAAGTGTAAAAGTATCAAAGTGGTGTGGGACAAACACGTATTGTAGAATATTTACCGTGTAAAATGAAATGTTGTGTCGTAGGTTGTCAAAACAACTCGTCTCTTCTTCGTGGGAAATCATTTTTCAGGTAAAAATAGTATTACTTATGCCCGCGGATATTCAAGTTTTCGTGTGCACGTGTTTAAATTTTAAATTTTTTGATCATACTCGTTAATAAAATAAAATGAAATCGGTTGCAGTAATATTTATTTACGATACTCTACTATTGATCAAAAGTATAGTCAGCCGTTATGAACAGAGTGGCTTTTTTGTTAAGTATATATACTTCTTTTTGTCAAGAAAATAATATTTTTCTTTGATTTATGTTTAAGATTTCCACAAGACGAGGAGTTGCGTGGGAAGTGGATCCGTGCTATTAGAAGATCCGGTTTTCTTCCCAGCAAGTACTCAGTAGTTTGTGCTGATCCCTTTCTACGTACAGAAGTGCTACAAATCGGAACCCCAATCATTTAACGCCAGAATCCGTTCCTTCTATCAATATTGTAAGAACTGAAAACATTGATATAAATAACAGGAAGCAAATTTTTGGTTATTTTTAGGAAGAAAATAGTGTGAAAACTTATATAACTTGTAATACGGAACGGCTACCGGTGATTTTGCAGTCAGTTACAATTTTAGTTTGTGTTTTGACAGTTTAAAAATTTATACCTAGCTAATTATGTATCTAATAGGGCAGTGAACTGAGGACACTGAATTCTATAGGCATCGAATATGGAGAATTTTGTTTCAATGTCCAGGAAGACGTGAGCATAAAGAAGATTATAATCTACTTTATATTCTAGACTATCATTGCTTCCTTATTTTTTTATTTGAAGAAAATATACTAACATATTATAATTACAGGGACAGTCTGCATCAAACGGTTTCCATGCATCAATCAATGTAGATACTGTTTGTGAAACGCAGTCTAATGTAAGCATCCAATAATTGATATGAATTTTGAAAGCCGTTCGAAAATATTTTTGTCACAAAAGATATTATTACCTTTTCTAGGAAGACACAGAATTTGGTACGGAAAACACACATGCGGCTCTGCTATTTTCAAATGCCAAACTAACACCATATATAAGTTAAATTTCTTCATATGATCAATATGGTCTCTAATAAAACGAACATTCTGCAATATTTTTTATATACTATATAACTATATAAATAGACTCGTATTGTTGTTATATTTAAAAAATGTTGCAGATTTTTATCTTTCTCTCAACTATAACGTAAGATTAAAACCTCTTATCATCCCGATCAACACATAATACAATATATTATATATTATAGTTGTTAAAATGAAAGTATGTACGATAATATCATATTGTAAAAGAGAACTCGTAAGTTTACATTTCATTGATACAGAAGATAGATACAGGAGAATGATATTGGTGAACACCGATTTAATAACGCGTAACTGCTATCTAATTTACACGTGTAACAAAGTAGATATAATATTTTGACTTGAAGTAAAATTCTTCATTTGTTCACATTTTGCATTCATTTTATTACAAATAATATTGATAAACTCCAGTAATTTGAGATAAAGTAAATCAAGCATCATTTTTGTTCATTTTAAAGTTCCTTTTTATTTAAAAGTTGAAATAGTGGCAATTAGCAGTTGAAAATTTTAAATATACATTAACTCTTCATTTACCTTTACGTCCTTTCGAATTATAACTTCTTCAAGATATCATGTGGAGCTGTTTTTAAAGTACGACCTAGCTGAATTTCAGAACAATAGTTGTAACATCTTGAATTCTACCACATTGCCCACCAAGAAGAAATACAAATAATTCACATTGTATACAATTTTTAACATAGCCCCTAATAAAAGTCTCATTTGTACCGTAAATGGACAAACCAATACTTTGGTTTATCTCACCGACACTAGTTGAATTTTACTACGCTAAAACGGGCTATCGCTTTTCCTCTAGGATAAGTTCATTGCTGCCGACACAACAGGCCCTCCAACATATCTACACTCTAAGGGCCGATCCTCACTATAATGCCGTTCACAGTTTGTTCTCGGTCCAATCTCGGTTTGATAAAATATTATGAAGTGAAAAAAGTATGTGTGCATTCATACTATACGTAACAGTCAAGTTTCGCTCGAATCCCAGTCCAATCACGATCAGGTTGGAAGAAATTTTGTTTGAGCGAGATCGAACTTGGCACGACATGTACCGATAGTGTGAATATTCTTTTGTTTCGGATTCAGTCAGCTATTACCCGCTGAAGCGATCAGTACATCAAATGCAATTAATTTCAATATTGCAAGTATATTTTACTTTTAATTAAATTTAAATTGTATTTGAATTATATTGTAGTTAAAGTAATCCTGAGTGATAAAAATGACTAAACAAATGTGGACTTTCGAAAACGGTAATTATATATAAATAATTGATTTAAAAAAATGATATTTATGTATCTCTTTGAAGAGCTATAATCGCTAATTCTTCAATCGAAAAGTTTAATGACATTTTTCTAATATTATTAATTATCTACGAGCCAAATACATCCGACTTTGATTATTGACAATTCAAGACTGAATCGTGAACTGAGTCAGATTGTATAATGTGAACATGATACGATTTTACCAGACCGAAATCGGATCGAGAACAAACTGTGAACGGCATTATAGTGAGGATCGGCCCTAAAAGAGGGCATAAATGGTCTCTCTCCGCCCCGGAGCAGAGGGAGAGAAGATCACAAAATTCATATGAGTCTGCAGGAATAGGTAATACACTGAATGCTAAAACTCCACTTGAAGCATGAAGTGTTTTATTTTCCGATGAAATACTTGATATTATTATAAAGCACACCAATGAAGAAATAAATAGCCCGCTAGATGCGATTAAAAAAATAATGGAACTGTTGATGCATCACTCCACAAACCGATAGATGTCGTTCAATTGAAAGCTGTTTCGGGATTGTTATATTATGCTGGTGTTCATAGAATCAGTAAATCTAATACCATCAATTGGTAGAGCGTTCATAGCATGCCTTTATTCAGAGCAACTATGTCGAGAAACCGCTTCACATTTAAACTAGATTGTTTACGCTTTGACGTTAAAAATACGCGAGCTAAAAGGAAAGTAAATGACACTCCAATCGAAAGAATTGATAATGGAACCGAACCTGCGATGCAACTTGTCAAACCTGCGCTAGCTGCTAGATTAGGTTCCCCTACGTTGCAAATAAGATTGCGCAGTATGAATGAAGATTTTTTAAGATGCAAAAGATTTACCAGAGGAACTGGACATAAGACATGAGTTTGTTGATAACAAAATGGCAAAACAAATGGCATTCTCCATGAAGACCATGCTCATCGATTCACACGTGCAAGTTTGGTTATGGATCACATATTTGTTTGGAAGTTGGTAAACATACTGCTGAATCAAAGGCAACCAGATATAATGTTATTGTTAAGTAAATTCAGATATAAGTTATTGTGACTAGTATTTAAGCAGAAGAATTAGAAGAATAAAGGCCTAGTTGTTTTTGAAGTCAAGTCAGAAGCATTTCTCTCACTAACAAAAGTTAGTGGATATGTATGTATGTTAGATATGTAGCCACACTATCTGCGGCAGAGCCGCTTGTTAAGGGGGAATAACACCTTTGAGGGTCCGAAAAATTGCTTTTTTTTTTTGCTTAACCGTTAGAATGCTACGCGGCGCAAAAGCGCTGCGATCGAATGTATCGAAAATTGCGTTTCAGTGTGTTTTCGGTGCTCCGCGGGAGTGCACGTACGCTAACCTCGCGCGTAATTTGTAATGAGAGTGCATTCTTATACATTTAAAAATAACTTTTATCGTTTTTTTTATATTATTTTAAAAAAATAACCATGTCACGTGCTATTATTTCGAACGTTGATTCGATTCCTAGTGATTCTACGGGGAGTGAAACGACAGATACAAATAGTGATGATAGCAGTATTATAACGCATCGAAGAAAAAGATTGAGGATTGAAAGTGAGTCTTCTACCTCCTCTTCATCTACAGAAACAGAAGAAACACCAACTTTTGCCAAAATTCCTCCGACAAAAGTGTTTTCTAAATCAACAAATGATTTTTTCGAGACTCCTGGACCTAGGCGGGCGCCTCCTCCCGATGGCACACCCATAACCTATTTCAACATATTCTTTACCATATCACTGCTCGAAACCATCTTAAGGGAAACAAATCGATATGCTGCACAGTTTTTGGCCTCGCACACTGTATCGGATAATTCTCGAGCAAAAAAGTGGACGCCGACAACAATATACGAAATGAAAGCCTTTATTGCTGTCATACTCGAAATGGGAATAACGAGAAGGCCAACAATTAGTAGTTATTGGAAAAAAAATTCCCGACACATACCATGGTTTGGGACAATGTTTTCAAGGGATAGGTTCCAACTGATTTTGAAGTTTTTTCACTTGGTTGATAACAGATTATTATTTGAACCAGGCCATCCGAATTATGACCCATGTGGCAGGTTTGATGTGCTTGTCAAACATGCAAATACCGTATTTCATCAGCATTATGTACCAAATCAACAACTATCCATCGACGAGTCGTTAGTTGGTACTCACTGCCATTCTTCGATAAAACAATATATTCCAAACAAAAAACACCATAAATGGGGAATCAAATTTTAGATGCTGTGCGACTCGGTTTCCAAATATTGCTTGGGTTTTTTCTGCTACAAAGGAGCTAAAAATACAGATGACAGAGATTCGGTAGAAAAATATGGTCTTGGATTTACGGTAGTGCAAAAATTGCTTTCAATTGGAAATTACCTGAACAAAGGTTATCATTTGTTTACAGATAATTTTTACACAAGCTTACGATTGGCCAAAGCCCTTTTGGAACAAAATACATATATAACTGGAACAATAAGACGTAACAGAAAAGAGATTCCTCCAGAAGCCAAGAAAGCAATCGTAGGAGAAGCCAAATACCTAGCACATGAAAATGTTTTGATGTGTTCATTCAGAGACAAAAAGTCCAAACAAAACCCAGTCATATTGATTTCATCCAATGCAGATACTAATAGTGTGACGATCAAGAAAAAGAAAGGGAATTTTGAATACGAAAAAGTGAAACCAAGCATGATTGATGACTATAACAAATACATGGGAGGTGTGGACGAATCCGACAAAATGTTGTACGTGTATTTGGACGAGCGAAGAACCCTAAAATATTGGAAAAAAGTAGTATTCAACATTTTTGGAAGAATGGTACTCAACTCTTATATTTTGTATGTTTCCAACACTACCGAAAAAAAAATGACCCGGCTCCAATTCACATCGAAAATTATTGAGGATCTCGAAAAGGAGTGGATGAATCATAAAAATAGCGTGTCAACACAACCATCTTCATCAATGAAAAAATTTGCGCTGGAAAAATTACCGGGACGTAACTTACGCCAGTGCGAGGTGTGTAGCAACAGAGGGAGTGGGATAAAGCGATCCCGCCTTATTTGCGTACGCTGTAGGAAAGGCCTACACGCTATTTGTGCGGCAAAACATAATTGTTGAGCTATTTTTTTTTGATTTTTTATTTTCTAAAAGAAATAAAATACAATAATATTGATATTATTTTATGTTTAATAAACATTAATAAACAATAAACATTTTATCTTTATAATGCAAAAATAATTAATAAAATTGATTGATATTTGTCTAAGTTAGAGTGTTTTATTTGACACCATTATTTTTTCCTCTAAATTAATCAATATGTGTATAGCAATTTTCATTTATTTTTGCCAAAATTGCTTAGCACTAAAACGGTTAAGGGGGGGAACCTGGTTTAGAGGGTCAAAAAAATCGATTTTTTGAAACTTATCTCATTCGATTAGAAATATATTCAGAAATATTTCCACAAAATTTCAGAGTCAAATTCCTAATCGTTCCGCAGAAATGACCTCTGAGAGACAATGCGCTCAGGAGACTGAAAAGCGGGCGCGATGCGTCTAGAGTCGCTCGGTCTCCAGATAATAAAAGATTATCGGATTTTACATCATCAGTCCCAAAAACTTGATTTTCGTGTTTTCATTCGTGTGCACTTCACTGAATTTCCTTCTCAGTATTTATCTTTCCAAAGCAAAGCGCGCATCGTCATATTTTTAAAACTGCTATTCGGTGTTCTAATTCTGTTCAGTAGAGACGGTATTTAAATACGAAATGAATTCGTATCCAAGAAAAAAACATGGTGAACGTGGTCGTTCAGCAAGACCGCCGAAAAGAAAGTTTCGAGGAAATCAGTTTTGCCAAAAAAATTCCAGTGAACAGTGCAGCAGTTCCAACGACAACGCGTCAGCGCGGAAACTCAGTAGTGCAAATTTGGATAGTGTAGTGACTACCTCATCACATTTGTATAAGATAGTGGAATTTTTTTGTGTTTTCGGAACTCTCGCGGAAATCCTGATTTGTAAGACTTGCAACAAAGACATTCAGTTTCGAGAAACCGGGGATCGTGGTTTTGGCTTCAAGATTCTTGTTCTGTGCTCCTGTGGTCGGAGGGAAATAAATTCAGGTCCATTGATTAATACAGGCTTCGAGATTAACAGAAGGATCGTTTTTGTGATGAGACTCTTAGGTATAGGTCGTGAAGGCATAAACATTTTCGCTGGACTTATGGATTTGGGACTTGGTGTTAGCCGAAATACCTATGATCTGATAATACGACACATACACTCTACAGTGAAATCAGTTTTTGAAACTGTGTGCTTAAAAGCTGTGAGAGAAGAAAAAGTTTGCAACGTTAACAATGGAAGAAAAGAAGATCAGTTTAAAATATCTGCCGATGGATCGTGGAAAAAACGCGGCTTTACGTCTTTGTACGGAGTTGCAACACTTATTGGATATTATACTGGCAAGGTCATCGATCTCACTGTAAAAAGTTCATACTGTCAAGCTTGTGTTTATTGGAAAAGCAAAGAAGGTAGTGATGAATATGAAAAATGGTATGAAAAACATGAAAGTGTATGTTGTGCAAATCACTCGGGTTCAGCTGGAAAAATGGAGGTTGATGCTATCAAAGAAATGTTCGCGGCGTCCGTCAAGAAATACGGAGTGAAGTATTTGAATTATATCGGCGATGGAGATTCAAAAACGTACAAGGCTGTGGCGGATCTCAACCCTTATGGAAGCAAATATCCTGTAAAAAAAGCGAGTGTGTGGGTCATGTTGAGAAAAGAATGGGCACGCGATTACGGAATGTGTAAAAATCTGCGAAAATTGGCGGGAGGGGCAAGTTAACTGCAACTTTGATTAAAAAATTGACGACATATTATGGATTAGCCATTCGTAGAAATTCAAACTCTGTTGAAGAAATGAAAAAAAAAAAAACATAATCGCGACTCTAGATCATTTGATTTCCACTGACAAAAAACCAAAGCACAACAATTGCCCACCCGGAGTCGATAGCTGGTGTAAATGGCGAAAAGCAGAAGCAGCTGGAAACCTCACGGAATTCAAGCATCCTGATCCACTTCATCCCGATGTCATTAAAAACATACGTCCGATATACGAAGCTTTATCGAATGAAGATCTTCTAACAAGATGTTTAGGTGGTCATACACAAAACTCAAACGAAAGTTTCAATTCCACCATATGGCGCCTCGCTCCGAAGCACTTAAATGCTGGTTCAAAAATCATCGAGATTGCTTCATTCATTGCTGCATGCGTATTCAATGAAGGATTTTCGAGTACATTGAAGATGATGAGTGACCTGAACATAAATATTGGGTCACACGCTCTGAACTTCGCGAAGAACTACGACGAGCAGCGAGTATCACGACAAGGTCGGCGCAGTTTTGAAAGCAGTAAAGAGGCTCGAATGGCTCGAAAAGAAGAACTTTTGGCTCAAAATGAGTTTTACGAAGAAGCTGAAGGACTAATGTATGGAGCAGGAACAGCAAACTAGCATTTGGTGTTGGTGAGTTTGAAAAAAATACAATTAATTTTTATGAAAAACTTTGAACGCGATTTTCTCAAAACAGTGTTTTTCTGTTTTGTGCACACGATTAAAAAAGTTGTAATTGTCGCATTTTCATAAGTGATACCTTTTTTTACAGCTAATAGTGTAGGTTTCTATGTGAACCTAAAAAATCACAATAAAAAATTTTTTTTATTAACTTTTTTCAATAAATTATCTTAAAATTTCTTCAGAAAAACGCAAAAATTTTTATAAACAGTCATAAAATAAATATTGGGTGTACAAATAAGTTTCCGACCTTTTTAGATAGGTGTCTTTAGTATCACTGCTTGCATATTATTCAATCGGTCGATACATGTTTTTTGGAGGTCAGATGTCAAACTTGAATAATTACTAGTGACATTTGTTCAAAGCGTAAACAAGAATTATTTTCATGTAATTGAAAATGTCGAATTTTGTGCCAAATAAACAACATTTGCGGGAAGTTTTACTTCATTATTTTTTGTTGAAGAAAAGTGCAGCGGAAACAAATCGTTTGCTTGTGGAAGTTTACGGTGAACATGCGCCGTCGAAAACAACATGCAAAGAGTGGTTTCAACGATTCAAAGTTGGTGATTTTGACGTAAGAGACAAAGAACGTGAAGGCAGACCAAGAAAATTTGAAGATATAGAATTGGAAGAATTGCTTGATGTGGACTCTTGCCAGACTGAAAAACAATTGGCAGAACAGTTGAATATTACCCAACAATGTGTTTCGCAACGTTTACATGCAATGGGATTGGTTCAGAAGCTGGGAAATTGGGTGCCACACAAATTGAAAGAAAGGGACATAGAACGTCGGAAAACCATGTGCGAATTGTTGCTTCAACGACAACAAAGGAAGGGGTTTTTGCATCGGATCATCACTGGGGATGAAAAATGGATCCGTTATGACAATCCAAAGCGCAAACCAGCGTGGGTCAAGCCAGGTGAACCAGGGCCGTCGACGCCAAAAGCAAATATCCATGGTTCGAAGGTGATGCTTTGTATTTGGTGGGATATGAAGGGTGTCGTCTATTATGAGCTGCTGAAAGAGTGTGAAACCATTACGGGAGAAGTTTATCGACGACAACTGATGGCTTTAAAGCAAGCTCTAGCTGCAAAACGACCGGAATGGGACAAAAGGCACAATAAGATTATTTTGCAACATGACAACGCTAGACCACATGTTGCAAAACCTGTCAAAAATTACTTGGACAGGCAGAACTGGGAAATTCTACCCCACCCGCCGTATTCACCAGACATTGCTCCCTCTGATTACCACTTGTTCCGGTCGATGCAATCAGCCCTGGCGGAGCAGCACTTCACTTCATATGAAAACGTCAAAAAATGGGTCGATGACTGGATCGCCTCTAAACCACCAGACTTCTTCCTTCGGGGAATCCGTTTATTGCCTGAACGATGGGCGAAGGTTATAGCTTCCGAAGGAACATACTTTGAATAAAACATTCCTTCATTTTCTACACAAACTAATGTCTTTTATTCCAGTAAAAAAGGTCGGAAACTTATTTGTACACCCAATAAATTTATATATTTCTTCGAATATCTTAGGTTCACATAGAAGAACAACTCCTAAGCTACAAAAAAAGTATTCGTTTTTATGTTTCAGATGAAAACTACGATCGCTATCGTGTTCACAAAATAGACTCTTCGAGCGAGAAGTGCCACAAACAAATACGAATTGTTATTGCTTAACAGTATCAAATAAAGTGAAAGTGAATTTTTTTTGCAAGATTTGTGTATCTATGACCTATTTCAAAAGTACTTGAAACATTTCATACGTTAGGCAACCTAAAACACTGTGCCGAATATCATGCAATTTTCAGCGTTCTAAACCAGGTTCCCCCCTTAAATGACACTTTTATGTATACAGAATATAATTCCATGAACATTTAGTCGGTGAAGACCTTTTTCATGTTGAAAATAGCCATATTTATACGTAGCTTCTATGCGCGTGGAGATAAACTGGAAGCGCTCTCCGAGAATTTTTTTGTTTGCAGGCAGACAACGATTTGTTCTCGACAGATAATGATCTGTCGGGAATTTTTAGGCTTTCTAATATTTTAGTTCATAGATAATATATATTTGATTGATATCGCTTGTAAAGGATACCTCAGAAACCAGTATTTTTCTGTCACGTCATACTGAAATTGTGTGTTTACTGCGATCACGAGTGCACAGTTTCAGTTATATTGGCTTTCGCGTGTTGCATCGAATAGAAATATCGTCAAATTGTTGCAAAAATGATGAGAAAAAGAACATACAATAATACAGAATACAGAATACCCATACAGAAAAGGGGATTTTCATCTTTATTCAGCGTCGTCTCACTAATAGGTTGGAGCACAGGAAAAGTTATCGACATTTTAGTGAAATCAAAATTTTGTAAAGCCTGTAGTTTGTGGAACGGAAAAGAAGAAACAAGTGAATATGAAGAATGGGCCGAAAATCACAAAGAAAACTGCGAAAGAAATCACGAAGGTTCATCAGGAAAGATGGAAGTAGATGCAGTTGTACAAATGTTTCAGAGGTCCGAAAAATTGCACAATTTGAAATACTCTCATTACATCGGAGATGGAGACAGCAAAACGTTCAAGGGCATTCTAGATTCAAATCCTTACGATGATTTAGATGTTTGTAAAAAAGAATGCATAGACCATGTTCAAAAACGTATGGGCACGAGATTGCGTAATTTGAAGAAAAATGTACGAGGACTTGGAGGCAGGGGAAAATTAACAGGCAAGCTGATCGATGAATTAACAATATACTACGGTTTAGCTATTCGTAGGAATACTCATTCTATCAAAGATATGAGGCAAGAAATATGGGCAACTTTATATCACAAAATTTCCACGGACACCGCACCACAGCACGATCGTTGCCCAGTCGGAGATAACTCCTGGTGTTCTTGGCAGCAGGCAAAAGCGCGCAACAAATTACATGATTATAAACACAAGCCAGCTTTGAGTGATGAAGTTTTTACAGCTGTGAAGCCAATTCATGAAGAACTGAGTCGCGACGAGTTATTATCCCGCTGTCTTGGCGGGTTTACACAAAACAGTAACGAAAGTTTTAATGCTGTGCTTTGGGCACTAGCGCCGAAAACATTCCACAGTAGCAAAGGAATCGTCGATATTGCTGCCAATATTGCGGTTTGCAGTTTTAACGACGGTTTGCGCAGCATTATGGAAATCATGCAAGTTCTCAATCTAACCGTCGGAAGTACCTGCTATAATTTCTGCGTTGAAGCTGACCAACGTCGGATTGATGGAGCTGAGCGCGCATTGACAGAAGAAGCAAAAGAAGCTCGAAAACAGAAAATTTGTAATAGAAAGGCCATGAATGACGAAGACATTAATGTAGAAGGACAACTTTATGGCGCAGGCATTGCCGATTAACGGTGAGAATTAATTAATTACAAGTTTTCTCAATCCAAAACTTCAATTTTGATTTCTGAAAAACACCTTTTTTCAAACTGGTATACATCAGAACTCCCACAATTTTTATCAGATTCACTTGAAATAAAATTTTTTTCTTCTCTCAATAGACTTTTCCATGGAAGTATGTAGCCATTTTTTAATTGAACTGTTAGTTTTTTTTCGGGAACTCATTTAATGCAAGATTTTTGAGTATAAATGTTACGTTTTTTGTTCAAACGAGTGTCAAATTCACAAAAATTAATATTTTTTACATTACAATAATTAATAAATATATTGGATTTTTGTTGTAGGTCACACCAGTTAGCCGAAATCGTGTACACAACCCGGACTCACATGACGCAAGTGGTCCCTTAAAACGGTCTGAATTCAGTGTTTGTTTATTGATTTTCTACTTAAAAAATTTTTTTTGTAAAACTTTAATGTATAATAAAAAGATAACTAAAAGCCTTTTTTCAATAGCTCGATTTCTTATTCATTAAAAAAAATCGTAAAAAAGAGGCCGAAATTCAAGCTTCAAGGTGTTATACCCCCTTAAGGTACTCATACTAATCAGATTTACTACCCTCGTAACTTCCCTTCTAACTTGAAAACATATTCTTTTGAAAGACATTCCCCCATCAATCCTGATCTATTACCGAAGTTTTTATTCAGTTTACAGTAGATTTATTCAGTATTTTAAGTTTTATATTCTGAACAAACAAAGCATCGCATGAAAGATAGTGCATCTGTGTAAATAAAATTAGGTCTTTTTTAAACCATTCCAACCAACATATATAGATCTATACATTCATTTGTTTGTTTCGGACTAGAATTATTGGTTACAACGGTTGAGTATTTCCTGTTTAGATTCGCTGATTATTTTTGCTGTTAGATTAGCAATTTTTCCCATACCAATACACAATCAATGGGTAAGGAGGATCATGAGGTTCGAGCCTTTTCCTCTGGAAGAATTTGTGCGGGTCCATGAAAAGAATTGATAGCAAAGGAATAGTTTTTGGTCAGGCACCGCGGCATAAAAACCATTCATTCAGCTCCAGAAAATTTACCCGAAGTCGAAGATTTGTCAAATTGCGTTATACGATAGACAAATAGGAGCTAATCCCTTTGTATCCATTCTTCTTAAACAGTTCTTATAATCTGAGGTGAATTTCGAAAAGTATTTTGTTGTTGATGAAGTTTAAAATTGTATGTTGATACAAATAATAAATTGCCAACTTGATCGATCTATCAGTTTATTGATAGTCATTCAATAAAGTCCTTTTTCCAAACATTTTCGACATTACTTTCAGCGGGCACCTTCCATAACCGAACTAAATCATCGTCGGTTATGGGAGTGTACAAGTTAACACGACTTTACCTGGTCACACGGGAAAATACAGTATGAGTCACCAGACGGCCGCATCAGCAGAATTCCACACATCTGCAACGTGATGCAAGCTAAGACGAACTTTACCTGGTCACACGAGAATGCATGTGAAAATAGGATAATAGAAAATAGGATAATAGGAAATAGGATAGAAAATAGGAATTTAGGAAAATGAATTGACACATTTTTAGTTCAGTCTGTAATCAGCTATCGAAGAATAAACTTTGTTTTTTCTAAGGAACCGTTTCCTTCATTTAAATTAACTGGCGCCCAACGTAAGGGGCTCTACTACCGTCGCGTTGGTTAAAAGTATCTTGGAAGGAAAGCCTTTATAACTTTAATTTGGTCGCTGAGGCTGGCGATCAATCCACGGTACTTTAACCAAATTTTCAATCGGCAAAAACCAAGTCGAAGTCAAAACGCGCACAATACCACGCGAAAACCAAGCGGTTGGTTCGAGTTAAAGCGGAAGTTTCTCGTGCGTGAGTGTTCCTGTTAACCAGACAAGGAAGAAACGTGGCGGATATACCGAGGAAGGCCCCCAGTAGCGGAATAAGCAAAAAGGATACGCCTAGCGGTATTTTGTAAGAGCACAGAACCCAACCATGGAAGCAGTGTTCCGGATAATGTAAGATTAGCTTTAAGACTCAATAAAACTAAATTATATTGAACTTAAATTCATTTCCGTAACGTAACGTAACAAAATAAAAAAAAAATAAATAAATAATAAAAAAACAAAAAAGAGATAATAATAACAATAATTTATTTTAAAAATGAACATATTGTAAAAGTGGAATATTTCAAGAGTGAAAATTTGCGTGAAGAAATTTTACCTTTGGTGTGCAGGAAATTTTAATAGCCTTGAAGTTCTTGTTCGATTCAATTAGTATTTCTATTTTCTGTGTCCAAAAGCGTGAGAATAGTTTTCAAAATAGAAGAAGTTTTTCAGAAGCTTTTACTTTTTAATTTTAAATTGTTTTTGACTATCAGTGGTATTCGTTTTTCGAATTTGGGCTGGAATATTACTGCTCCCTGCGTGAAATTGTTGTCTATCGTTGTTCAATTGAATTCCTTCAGCTTCTTTCCTAGCTGTAATGTCGAATCCTAGCAATCTTATTCGTCCTGCCAGACTCGGTGGAATGCCGGATGATAACATCCCGCCACCTGCGGCACAACCACCCACAGCACAGCCATCTGCGGCACAGCCACCTGCGGCATCGCCAGCAGGTCAGATTATTCAGCTAAACAATCAAGATCTGGTCCTTTTAATTTCTAGGTTAGTGACTGAGACCCTTCAAGCCCAGGGGAGGCAGTTGTTCAATTCCATGATGAATCCTGCCTCAGACATTAATAATGATGTCGATGTTCCCATAAACTGCGGGACAGATATTAACCTTTCGGAAATGGACAAAATACCGGACGTTGTGAAAAGCCTAAGGTGCTTCTCCGGCGAGCCCGGCGAATTTGGTTCATGGCGGAAAAGCGTTGAAAGGATCCTCAAGTTGTACGAACATCTAAGAGGAAGCCCCAAATATTACGGAATCCTCTCCGTTATAAGAAACAAAGTTGTTGGACAGGCAGATGTGGCACTCGAGTCCTACAACACTCCACTAAATTGGGAGAAGATCTCAAAATGTCTGACGTTGCACTACGCAGATAAGAGAGATCTGAGCACCCTCGAGTATCAGATGACTACTCTGGTCCAGGGTCCCAATAGTATACCCCAATTTTACCAGGAGGTATACCATCATCTGTCCTTAATCTTAAATAAATTATCATCCATGGAATTGGGTCAAGAGTCACTCAATATAATGACGCAATCATACCGCGATAAGGCCCTTGATACATTTGTCAGAGGCCTTAAAGGAGACTTACCTAGACTTTTAAGCATACGAGAACCTGCAGACTTACCTCAAGCCCTACATTTGTGCTTAAAGTTGCAGAATATGGATTATCGCACACAACATGCGAACAATATGCAAGGAGCAACCCAAAAAATATACCGATCTGCTCCACCTCCTGTTCCTGCCAGAAGGAATATGCTTGCGTCCTTGCAACCACGCCCAATACCAGCCCCCAGAAATAATTTCTACCCGGAACTACTCCATAATCCCCGAAATTCTTACCCCTTTCAGGCATTTAATCGGAACTACCAGCAACCCGTTTCTCCTGCAGCCCGACAGCTTCAATACAACTACACGCCCCCTGTTCCTCCCAAGCCTCAACCACGGCCGGAACCCATGGATGTGGACGAAACTATCCGATCAAGAGCCATTAACTACGTGAATAGACCCCGAAATCAAAATTTCCCTAGCAAACGAAACCAATCAGGCCAATTTCATCGACCCAACAAGGCTCAGAGACTATTCAATACAGAAACACAAAATTATCCCGGAACAGAAGAAAATCAAGTTACAATAGATGAGTATGAAGAGAAAATAACTAACGAGGACCCAAATCACGAAGAATCCTTGACGGAGTATATTGAATGTTCAGAAAATCCTAATACCGACCACTCCGAAGAATTAGAGGACATTTATTTTTTAGCTTAAGGTCCTCTTCGCTCCCCTACTTTGAATATACTTTAGGAAGCGGAGAGGTACTGAAATTCCTAATTGACACCGGCTCCAATAAAAATTATATCCAACCCCGGCATTTAAAAAGTCCACTTCCAAACCAAAAAAATTTTCTCGCTAATTCTGTTGGCGGAAGCATCGAGATTACACATCATGCCTTTGTGAATCTGTTTGGCTCCAATACCCCAAAACTTAAATTTTTCATCCTGCCAACCCTAATTGCTTTCGATGGGATAATTGGAAACGATTCATTGAAGAATCTCAATGCAGTTATATACACTAAAGAAAACTGCATGGTGATACTTTCTAATATCGTTATTCCTCTGAAACAACAAAAATCCGAAAACGTTAGCAACATCAACATAAGAGCATCTCATTTAAATCAAGAGCAGTCTGAAAAGTTGTACCGAATAATTAAGCAACATCGAAACCTCCTTTCCGAACCAGACGAGAAACTGACTTTCACCACCAAAGTAAAGGGGACAATTCGCACCACAACTGAAGACCCGGTATACTCAAGGTCTTATCCCTATCCTATGGCATTAAGGGCAGAAGTCGAAAAACAAGTCGGAAAACTGCTCAGGGACGGAGTAATTAGACCATCGCGCTCCCCATACAACTCCCCGGTTTGGATAGTACCTAAGAAGGAAGATGCATCTGGTGAAAAAAAGTATCGGTTGGTAATTGACTACCGAAAGCTAAACTCAGTCACCATTCCTGACAGGTACCCTATTCCGGAAATTAACGAAGTTCTCGCCAATCTAGGGAAAAATAAATGGTTCTCGATCATTGATCTCAAAAGTGGGTTTCATCAAATCCCGCTACGAGAATCAGATGTAGAAAAAACGGCCTTTTCCATCAACAATGGCAAGTTCGAATTCACTCGTCTGCCCTTTGGACTCAAGAATGCCCCAGCCATTTTTCAAAGAGCGTTAGATGACATCTTAAGGGACGAGATAGGAAAAAGTTGCTACGTCTACATAGACGACATAATTATATTCGGGAAAACCGAAAGCGAACATCTTCAGAATCTAGAGAAAATTTTTAAAACTCTAGATTCTGCCCACATGAAAATTCAACTTGATAAATGTGAATTCCTGCAGCAAGAGATTGAGTTTTTGGGCTATGTCGTCAGTAGAGAAGGCATAAAAACCAACAAGAAAAAAGTCGAAGCGATCGCTAACTTTCCAGCCCCTAGATCCCTCAAGGACCTTCGCTCCTTTCTCGGTACAGTCTGTTCAAGAAGACAAAATACGGCTTATTTGAAAGAAAAAAAATTTTTTGTGGGTCTATCTCTCGGGACACCGTTATATGTATATGTTCACGGCGATGGCGCAATAGCGCTTTTACCGCAGTATCACCCGAACTGTCTTGGAGAGCGGACGTGAAAAAATGAGTGAAGTATACAGTAAGCGGTTCGAAGCTGTGTTTTTGTGCAGCCACCCAAAAGGACCGAAACTTTCGTATGCTGCTGCTGCAAAATATATGAAGAAATCGAAGTTTTTCGTCCAGATGTGGGTCAAGCGGTTTTCGGAAGAAAAAAACGTCGATGACATGCCAGGACGAGGACAAGAGAGAGGGACCACCAAAAAGCAGGACAAAGCTATTCAGCAGCTTTTCAAGCAAAACCCGACTGTAAAACTCCGCCAGGCTAAAGTGATTTTGGCGAAAAAAGGGATCGACATCAGCATCAACACGATTCGGCAGCGTTTGGCCGAGTGTGATGTAAAATATAGGCCCACTAATAAAAAACCCCTTCTGTCCGAAAAACACCGGGAGAAACGCGTCGCTTGGGCAACTGAAAACCTCGACCGGGACTGGACGGATGTTATTTTCTCCGACGAAGCCACGTTTTGGGCATGGGTTCCCGTGAGTCGTGCCTGGACACCCGCCGGTGCTAGATTCGTGCAACGCACGATTAAGCACCCTGTCAAGGTCAACGTGTGGGGGTGTTTCTCACAGCGTGGTTTTGGGCGATTGGAGCTCTTCAGCGAGAATCTAAACGCTGAAAAAATGTGCAAAATCTATGCACGTGGATTGCTTAAATCAGCGGAGAACATGTTTGGTCGAGATGGAAAAAGTTGGGTCCTGCAAGAGGACAACGATCCCAAACATCGCAGCCGTCTCTGCAGGGCCTGGAAGGAGGAAAATGGCGTCGTGACAATGGATTGGCCATCGCAGTCACCGGACGCCAATCCGATCGAGAATGTGTGGGGCATTATGAAGAGCCATCTCGCGGGTAAGCGTGTACTAACTTTAAAGCAACTCTCGTACCAGATTCGGAAGATCTGGAGCTCCTTATCCACAGAGTATGCTGAAAAGTTAGTACAAAGTATGCCCAAGAGATGTGAGGCCATCTTGGACAACGACGGTGATTACACATCATATTAAACGCATTGCGTACTTGTCTAATAACGCCCCTATCATGTCAAAAAATTTGTAGTTAATAAAAAAATTTTTACTGTCAAATATGGCGTATTGTGTCTTATTGAACAAACTGTATGTCTGGGTACTATCGCCGCTTTATCCGCGATTATGCAAAGCTAGCGAAACCCCTGACATCCCTCTTAAGGGGGGATGATGGACGTGCGTCCAAATTACAGTCGAAGAACAAAATCATTCATATGAACAGGGCCGCCTTGGATGCCTTCGACAAACTCAAGCGATCCTTAATGTCCCAAGAGATTGTTCTAGCATACCCAGACTTCAACAAGGATTTTGAGCTGACAACTGATGCCTCGAGTTATGCTATTGGAGCAGTACTATCACAAGGCGGCAAGCCGATAACATTTCTTTCGAGAACTCTTTCAAAAACTGAAGAGCACTACGCTACAAACGAGAAGGAGATGTTGGCAATTATATGGTCCTTAAATTCTTTGAGAAGCTACCTCTACGGTGCAAAGAAAGGGAAAATATTCACGGACCACCAACCTCTCACATATGCTCTCAGTAATAAAAACAATAATAGCAAGATGAAACGGTGGAAGGCCATATTAGAGGAATATAATTACGAGCTAAAATATAAACCGGGTAAGACCAACATGGTCGCCGACTCCCTTTCCAGACCCCCCATAGTATCAACACTAAATTCTATGACTGTCACCCAGCATAGCGATGAAAGCTCGTCACAAAATTTAATTCCTACTGTTGAAATACCGGTTAACGTCTTCCGAAACCAAATAATTCTACAGATAGGAGAAGAAGATAGTTACCAAATAATAACACCTTTCGATAATTACACAAGACACATATTTATCAAACCACACTACAGTGCAGAATCTATCATAAACATATTCAAAAGATATCTGAACCCGAACATTATCAATGGAATTTCAACAAGCGAACAGATAATGGGGAAGGTTCAAGAGGTCTATCCAATTCACTTCGCCAACTATAGAATCAGATATACACAAAAAGTAGTTGAGGACATAACAAGTGAAGTAGAACAGGAGGAAAAGATCATCAAAATTCATAAAAGAGCCCACCGTAATAGTGAAGAAAACCGGCTTCAGATTCTGGAGAATTTTTACTTCCCTAAGATGTCCGCGAAAATCAAAGCCATTGTAAATCGGTGTACCACGTGCAAGGAAAGTAAGTACGACCGACATCCTCCAAAAGTCCTCCTAAACCCGACTCCTATCCCACGGTATTCAGGCCACATTCTCCATGTAGACCTCTTCCTAACAGAGAAGAAACATGTACTGACCGCAGTCGATAAATTTTCAAAATACGCGGTAGCCAAAATAATCCCCTCAAAATCGGTTGAAGACATGAAGCAACCACTGCGTGATATCCTCTTCCTGTTTTGTATCCCTGAAAGTGTCGTAATAGACAACGAAGGAGCACTAAGATCCATCTCCCTTACCTCTATGATGGAAGACGAACTCCAAATCAAGACATATAAGACACCTGCGTATAAAAGCGAGGCTAACGGTCAAGTGGAACGCTTCCACTCGACCCTTGCAGAGATTATGAGGTGTCTTAAGAAGGAGCAGCCAAATTCGTCCTTTCAGGAGCTCCTCGAGAAGGCTGTTTTGGAGTACAACAATACTATCCACTCCACAACACGAAAGAAACCTTCTGAGATCTTCCTAGGGAGAACAACAAACAACGACCCAGTTGATCCAGACGCATTACGACTCGCGAATATTGAAAAGCTCAAATTGAAGCAGGAGAAAGATATTAAGCAGCACAACAAATTTAGGAAACCACCCAAGGACTATAACCCAGGAGATGTTGTCTATGTGAAGCAAAATAAACGAAGGGGTTCTAAACTCTCCTCCCGCTACAAGCCGGAGATTGTTAAGGAAAACAAAAACACAACAATTATTACTGAATCAGGCAAAACAATTCACAAAGACAAAATTAAAACCTAGGTTCTTGTTTTAGGTTCGTTGCCGGTACCGCTTTTGCAAGTGTACAAATTCTTGACTTCTCCAATTCGCAAATTGTGTCACTCCACTCCGGATACGCAAAAATTCATAATGGCAATTTTTCCACATTATTGACATGGACCAATACAGGCAGTTTCTGGCAAATATACAATCAATTTTGAATCTGTCCCACTTTGGATCTAACCCCAACTCCCGCTACCTAAGGTTCGAGATTGATCAAATTGAGAATCTCATCGATAACCTGAAGCCTCGCAGGACCAAGAGATCTTTTAATTTTTTTTTTGAGGACAGCTTGGAAATATTTAGCAGGAAATCCAGACCATGAGGATTTCATTACCAACAAGGCAAAAATGAATAACTTACTAGACAATAACAACAAACAAGTGATAATAAACCAGCTATATAACGATAGAATCAATAAGATAACCAAAACTGCAAACCAAATTCAAGATATGCTCAAAAACAATTGAAGAAGCTTTAGATTTTTCAGAGATTAAAATCATTACCAATGGTTCTTCTATCTTATAAATTGTAAATATTCCACTTACAAGAAGCGAATCATTTCAAAAATTGCTAATAAAACCTGTAAAGCAATTTAATTATGTAAACGTTTTTGAAATATAATAATATCTTAACAAATGATGAAAAAATATACGCCATTAAAGATCAATGTAAAGAAATTAACAGCCTACCAATATGTAAACTTCCAAATTTATTCGATATAAGTAATAGCACATGCATTCCACGACTCCTGCGAAGCACGACCGCCCAATGCAACAAAGTTAACAACCATCAGTAATAGCACCGGTTGGGGCAACCGTATCTGAAGGGGGAAGAGTTAACACGACTTTACCTGGTCACACGGGAAAATACAGTATGAGTCACCAGACGGCCGCATCAGCAGAATTCCATACATTTGCAACGTGATGCAAATTAACACAAATTTACCCGGGCACACGGGAAAACACAACATGAGTCACCAGACAGCCGTATCTGCGGAATTCCACACATCTGCAACGTGATGCAAGCTAAGACGAACTTTACCTGGTCACACGAGAATGCATGTGAAAATAGGATAATAGGAAATAGGATAGAAAATAGGAATTTAGGAAAATGAATTGACACATTTTTAGTTCAGTCTGTAATCAGCTATCGAAGAATAAACTTTGTTTTTTCTAAGGAACCGTTTCCTTCATTTAAATTAACTTACACTCTTATATCTTATGCCTCTATGGCCAAATCCACGTCAAGCCCTATCACCAAAGCCATTTAGGATCATTTTATACGATAGCTGTTGTCAGTTGGCTGCTCATCATGAGGCGATGATCCTCAAGTGGTATATTGTAGGTTGTGGCCAAAGTTTTCATTGTTTGATAACTACAGATGTGCGGCGTTCGATTTGAAATGGTAAAACTTGAAATGCAGGTTATTAAAATGCAACATTAATAATCAGCCAACTTGATCGATCGATCAGTTTATTGACAGTCGTTCAATAAACTTATTTTCTCTATATCTTATCCCCATATGGCTTACTCCAAATCAAACTCTACCTCCACAGTCAGTTAGGATCAATTATGGTACTTTCTCGTCTCGTCGACCACTAAAATTAAGTAAAAATAAAAGCTAAAAAGTAAACAACCAATTATTCATTCGAGATTATAAGAACGACCTGCAGCCGAGCTTGGGAAGGGTCTTGATTGCTAGAGACATAATATACATATTGACACATGTTCGAATAATGTCACGCGCCACTGTAGTCGTCTTAAGAGAAAAGTCGTAAAAAAGTTTCAATTACCAATACATGAATAATTCTCGAAGAGGAAAAAGGCATAACATACACATTGCGTGCATTGAAATACGTGTGTAAGTGACTCAGCGCGTAAACTCGAGAACGACCCACATGGAATTTTCGGGATTGATTGGTACATGTGTGGAGTCCCGCAAGCCTCCACCATCGGCACCGAGCTCACGGCGCAAGCAGAATCTGCTGCCGCGCAAACTTTACGCCGTCGAACAGATTCCGGATGGTCATAACACTGGAGCCCCGCAAGCCGTCACCATCGGGACCGAGCTCACGCCTCAAGTAGGATCTGCTGCCGCGCCAACCTTACGCCGTCGGACAAATTCCGGATGGTCGTGATTGTTATAAGCGATTAATTAATTAATGTAAAAGTTATCTATATATATAAAAAGAAGTTACATTTCCTTGGTAATCTGATAACACAAGAACCGCCAAACCGATTGACACAAAAATTAGAGTTCGTTCTTTTCTATAAGGAGGTGGTTTGTGTGAAGTTTGTTTGAAATCGGTGCAGCCGTTCCTGAGTTATGACATTTTATGTGAGTAATGGTTTCCGCTCATACGAAATGCCTGTATGGGAAAAACAACAACAAATAAACAGCCGCTTATGAGCGTTTCTGTTGTACTGTATGACTGTATATGTGTACACAGTTGTCAAATGTGGTTGTAAGTGTATTATGTTAATATTAATTTGCTGTCGTTGGAATTCAGTTGACAGTTCTCTTATGTGCTTTGAGTTCTTTTATATCGTGCTCTCATTGCGAACAGACATACTTTTGGTGAGTGTTAACCATGTGTTTGTTTTAACCACGTACACACTATGAACTTTGAATTAAATTTATAATTTGTTCTTGAAATAATTTTCAATGTTTTGCTTTTACATTCAATTAGTAATATACTGTACTGAAAGAATGCCACGTGCAAGACGAGCAAACATTGGCAGACGTTCACGTCAATCAAATGCTACAGCGTTAAATCGAAGATCACAAAGTGAAGAAGATCGTGTTCGACGAAATGAAATGGAAACACAACGACACAGACGGAGAAATCAGTCGGTTAATAGTGAAGCACCAAGAAACCGTCGTGGGCGTACGTCCGTTTATGATATACGTCAAATGGAACGCGCGGCTTTCAATTACGATGCCACCATTGATTACAGCATGCATGCCTACATTGGCCATATGAATATAGAATGTATACATTGCAAAGCATTTAAATTCAGAAACGAAATGCCTGGCATGTGCTGTGCTGGTGGGAAAGTCAAACTGCCGGTGCTAGAACTTCCGCCAGAACATTTGCATTCATTGGTTTTTGGCAATTCACCAACGTCAAAGCATTTCCTCTTAAACATTCAAAAATACAATTCATGCTTTCAAATGACATCTTTTGGAGCTACAAATATTATAAGAGATGGATTTATGCCGACGTTTAAGGTTATTACTTCGTTTGGAATAAACAATATCATATTTAATTTATGTGCCGTCCCTGTGTTCGATGTTTTTAAAAATTCAGACCCGTCATCTACATATATTTCTCGAACTTTACAGATTCAAGGTCAAATATACCATAGAGCTGGGTCTTTGCTACCATTCCCAGATGGTGACCATCAATTTTTGCAAATATATTTTATTGGTGATGAGAATCGTGAATTAAATCAGCGCTGTGCAATTTCCACGAATACGAGAAGATCAATCGTGAATGAATTGCAAACAATGTTCGTGAAATTGTTCAAAGTGGCACTCGATCTGATGCCCACAGATGGCCACAAAATCATAATAAAAGCCGATAAAACACCAATTGGGGAGCACGCCAGACGATTCAATGTACCAACGATTAATGAAGTAGCCATTGTTGTGGTTGGTGAACAGTTTCGGCCACGAGATATTGCTTTGTATCGTAGAAATGAGCAATTACAACGTATTTCAGAACTCCATCGCTGTTATGATGCATTGCAATACCCCATTTTGTTTTGGAGAGGGGACGATGGCTATCATATCAACATACCAATGATAAATCCAACAACTGGTACATACACATTTTATTTTTTTTTTTTAAATATGATTTTTAAAACATTTTCATTCGCTAATTAATTTTTGCATTGCAGGTCAAAAATCAACGAAAAAAGTCAGTGCGATGAATTTTTATTCGTATCGATTGATGATTCGCCCTCAAGAAAACAATTTTATTTTGCGATGCAATCAACTTTCGCATCGATATATCGTCGATATGTACGCCAAAATTGAAAGTGAGCGATTGAATTTCATCCGTCACAATCAAGCCCGATTAAGATCAGCGGAATACATACATTTGCGTGACGCAATAATCAATGATGCAAATGTGAATGATATTGGCCGTTTAACAATTTTACCATCATCATATGTTGGTAGCCCACGTCATATGCATGAATATACGCAAGATGCGATGACATATGTACGAAATTATGGCCGACCGGATCTATTCATCACATTTACATGCAATCCGAAGTGGGTCGATGTATCTGATTGTTTATTTGATGGTCAGGTGCCAAAAGATCGGCATGACATAACGGCCCGTGTATTCCAACAAAAATTGAAAAAATTAATGGATCTGATTGTCAAACTACGTGTATTTGGAGAAGTGCGGTGCTTTATATATACCATAGAGTGGCAAAAAAGGGGCTTACCTCACGCACATATTTTAATTTGGTTGGTACACAAAATAACACCTGATATGATTGATACTGTCATATCGGCCGAAATTCCAGATCAAACCATCGACCCAGGATTATTCGAAGTTGTCACGAAAAATATGATTCACGGTCCCTGTGGTGATATTAATCGAAATTCACCCTGTATGATTGATGGCAAATGTTCGAAACGTTTTCCAAAACAATTGATTGCTGAAACAATTACAGGAGATGATGGATATCCACAGTATCGTCGACGATCAACTGAAGACAACGGTAAATCAACTGTAATTAAACTTCAAAATCAAGACGTTGAAATCGATAACCGGTGGATAGTTCCGTACTCACCGATACTGTCAAAAATGTTCAACGCTCACATAAATGTAGAATATTGCAATTCTGTAAAATCAATCAAATATATTTGCAAGTATGTGAATAAGGGCAGCGATATGGCTGTTTTTGGAGTGGCTCCTGAAAATAGTCATGATGAAATTTGGCAGTATCAAATGGGGCGCTATATTAGTACGAATGAAGCTGTATGGCGTATATTATCGTTTCCAATTCATGACAGACATCCGGTTGTTGTACATTTGGCAGTTCATCTTGAAAACGGCCAACGTGTTTACTTTACTGCTGCAAATGCCGAACAAAGAGCAGTAGAGCCACCAGCAACTACACTGACAGCTTATTTCCAGTTGTGTGAAACGGATGAATTTGCCAAGACTTTGCTATATTCGGAAGTGCCACACTATTTCACATGGAATGCATCAACAAAAAAATTTCAACGTCGCAAACAAGGCACGTCTGTTGATGGTTATCCAAGTATTTTTCGAACAGATGCTTTGGGACGCATTTATACAGTTAGTCCAGCTAATGTTGAATGTTTTTACTTGCGACTTTTGTTGGTGAACGTACATGGACCTCAATCATTCCAACATTTACGAACTATCAATGGTCAAATGTGCGCCACATACCGTGAAGCATGTCAACAATTGCATTTGCTGGAAGATGATACGCATTGGGATGCTACGCTTCGTGATGCATCAATTGCATCTCCACCAAATCAAATTCGTATGTTATTTGCGATCATAATATCAACATGTTTTCCATCAAATCCACTGGAGTTGTGGAATAAATACAAAGATTTCATGGCTTAAGACATTTTGATTCGACTTCGACATCGTTCCAATGATCCTGCATTGCTGCTGACATTGGAAATGTATAATGAAGCCTTGATAATGATCGAAGATTTGTGCCTTACGATTGCAAATAAAGCATTAGGGCAATTAGGATTGACACAACCAAATCGTCCAATGCATGATTTATTTGAACGAGAATTGCAACGCGAACAGCAATTCGATCGTGATGAATTGCGTGCGTTCGTACAAACGTATACTCCACAATTAAATGATCAACAAAAAGATGCATATGACAAAGTGATGCAAGCTGTCAATGACAACACTGGTGGATTGTATTTTTTGGATGCACCTGGCGGCACTGGAAAAACATTTTTGATTTCATTGATATTGGCAACGATTCGGTCGGAACAAAAAATCGCATTGGCACTTGCTTCTTCCGGTATTGCAGCTACATTACTTGATGGCGGCCGCACAGCACATTCCGCCTAGAAATTGCCATTGAACATGCAAGCAATTGAAACACCAACATGCAATATTTCAAGGAGTTCTGGAATGGCTACAGTCATGCAACAAACATCGATTATTTTATGGGACGAATGTCCAATGGCCCATAAAAAATCTTTGGAAGCCTTAAATCGAACATTGCAAGCTTTGAGACGGAGTCAACAGCTGTTTGGCGGTGCATTAATATTGTTATCTGGTGATTTTCGTCAAACGTTGCCTGTTATTCCGAGATCAACACCAGCTGATGAAATTAATGCATGTTTGAAAAGTTCATTTTTGTGGGCACACGTACAAAGGCTTTCGTTGACGACCAATATGCGTGTGCGTCTTCAAAATGATTCATCAGCACGTGAGTTTTCAAAGCAATTGTTGAACATTGGCGATGGAAAAATTGCAAGTGATCAAAATGGGTTTATCGTGTTACCGAATAATTTTTGCATAACTGTATCATCAAAACAAGAATTCATTGATCGCGTTTTTCCAAATATTGTTCAAAATTACAATAACCATGATTGGTTACGAGAACGTGCAATTTTAGCACCAAAAAATATCAATGTCAATGAAATCAATTTCCACATCCAGGAAAAATTGCCAGGTGATTCGGTAACGTATAAATCAATTGATACTGCTATGAATGATGAAGACGCAGTCAATTATCCGGTCGAATTTTTAAATTCTTTGGAACCACCAGGCATGCCACCGCATAATTTGAATTTGAAAGTTGGTTCATCGATTATACTTCTCCGAAATCTTAATGCACCGAAACTTTGTAATGGGACGAGACTTTCAGTGAAGAAATTGATGCCAAATTTAATTCAAGCAACAATTCTCACTGGCAAAGCAAAAGGTGAAATTGTACTAATACCGCGCATTCCATTAATACCAACGGACATGCCATTCGAATTTAAACGTCTTCAATTTCCTGTTCGGCTATCTTTTGCTATGACCGTCAACAAAGCCCAAGGGCAAACGCTCCAGGTGTGTGGAGTTAATTTAGAGGAAGCTTGCTTTTCTCACGGTCAACTGTACGTTGCATGTTCGAGAGTTGGAGCGCCGAAAAATTTGTTTATTTATGCACCACAAAATAAAACAAAAAATGTTGTGTATACAATTGTATTAAATTGAACGTTGCTTTTTTTTTCCGAAATAAAAATAAAAATTATTTCATTTTATTTTATACATTGCTAGCAAACACTAGATTGTGTTCACAAATCAAATCTTTTTAGCAATTAATTTTTTGCGTAGCGAAGCGCGCTGGGTTTCGCTAGTAACTCATAAAAGTGAACAAGTGAAATAGGGAATAAGTGAAAATAATTGTAAAGTGTAAGTGATTTTTAAGAATAAATTGTCATACAACTAATTTTAAATTAGTCGGGTGTGTTTCATTCACTTTTGCGAACAATTGCGAAGCAAACAGGTCGCGCACCTGACTAAGCGCAACAATATATAAAAATGAAGGTTTGTCTGTATGTCCTTTATAGAATCGTAAACTATGCATTTGATTATGTGATGATCTTTAGCAATGTTGTAGTGCATGAGCCCACGAAGATTTCTGAGTATGTACGACAAATTCTCGACAGATGGTGCCACTGTCATTCCAATGAATTTCATATATTGCCGTGACAGTTCATGATGATTTGAATTGAAACGAAAACAGCAATGCTGCGTGACGTTCCGAACGCATTTGCTGTGCATTTTTTTTTTTAAATATAGGGTGTTTCATCGGGCTCTACCAACTTTGAAAGGCTTTAATCTGGCAACCCTATGACATTTTTGAAATCTGATTTTACCTAATTACTCAGAAAGGTTCTTCATTTCATCATGGAAAGATTTACAGTTGAACAACGTATAGAAATGGTGCAATTGTTTTACAAAAATTCGCGTTCTCCGCGGTTAACGAAACGCGCTCTTCGTAGCAGATATACTCGTTTAACAGAGCCAGACGAAGGCTATATCCGCTTCTTGGTGAATAAATTCGAGAGGACTGGTTCAGTACAAGACATTAGAACACCAACACGTGTGCGACCAGCCAGAAGTGTCGAAAATATTGCTGCTGTTGCCGAGAATACCCGTGCGCGCTCAAACGTTTCGGTTCGAAGACGTGGCCAACAACTTGGCCTTTCAACGACCACCACATGGCGAATTTTGCGGAAAGATTTGGGCTGGCAACCGTATAAGATTCAGTTGACACAGGAATTAAGGCCGCTTGACCATCCGAAGCGTAAAGATTTCGCAGATTGGGCGTTAGAGCACTTGGCCGTTGATCGCAATTTTGGTTCAAAAATCATCTTTAGCGATGAAGCTCATTTCTGGCTAAACGGCTACGTAAACAAACAAAATTGTCGTTTCTGGGCAGAGGAGAATCCACGTGAGATATTGGAAACACCATTGCATCCCGAAAAAGTAACCGTTTGGTGTGGAATATGGTCGGGTGGTGTCATTGGTCCCTACTTCTTCGAGAATGAACACGGAACGGCCGTTACGGTGAATGGAGTGCGCTATAGAGCCATGTTAACTGATTTTGTCTTACCCAATTTGGAAGATTTGGATGTTTTTCTAACAAGACGGTGCAACATGTTACGTATTTCGATGTGTAGGCGACATTACGCAAACAAAACAAAATATATATATGTAAATAAATAAATTAAGAAATTAAAATAAAAATATTTAAAGTTAGATTTAGTAAAATAATATTAGTATAATATTAGTAAATAATATTAGTAAAATAATAATTCGTTATTAAAAACAAAAAAAACAAAACAAAAAGTCCCAGAAGAAAAAAATTCCAAGTAACAAAAAATAAAAAAATAAAAAAAAAACCCCAAAAAAAATTCTTGGAAGTTATTTTTACGATCGATACGATTCACTGGGTTGTTGTGTTCGTATCGATATAAAAGGAGTGGAAATTGTGAGGAAGAGTAGATTCAGCCGATAGACGACAGCCGATAGAAGATACTTAACAAGTGAAGAGATTCAGCCGATAGACAATAAAAGAGATTCAGCCGATAGAAGATACTTAACAAGTGAAGACATTCAGCCGATTAGCCGATAGCCGATAATACCAGTTGCAGCAGCCAGTATAGGACACTCAACCAGTCTCAACCAGTTGCAACCAGTAGAGGACACTCAACCAGTTGAAGCCAGTAGAGCCATTCTGCCAGTGGATGACACTCATTCACAGTGGACATTCTGCCAAGGAACGCCAACCAGTAGAGGCCAATCTGCCAGTGGATGACACTCAACCACAGAGGACATTCTGCCAAGGACCACTAACCGCCAACCAGTAGAGGCCAATCTGCCAGTGGATGACAATCAACCACAGAGAACATTCTGCCAAGGAACACCAACCACCAACCAGTTGAGGACATTCAACCATGGAAGACACTCAATCAGTTGAAGATACACAACCAGTAGAGGAGTAGGTGTTCACAGTCAGCGCAGCACCATTGAGCGCAGCACAATTCACAGGTTGTTTGATTTTTTTTATAATTTTTATGTAATATAATATGAGGGACTAAGCTCTTTCCCTGTGTGTGTGTGTTGCATCGAAGGATCAGGGCTTAAATAAAGTCCTAACTCCCCACGCCCACGTGGTGAACTAGTCGGTGGAAAATTAACTTTCTTCGGCCGCCATTATGCGGCCTTTGTATTTTCAACTAACCCTATAATCTTGTTCCTTTCTTTCGCTGCAGGTGCGACCTATCGGTTGTCCAATTATTATTTTATTATTAATTATATATATATATTATTTTATTAATTTCCCTTTGAAAATACATAACAATGTCACACAAGTCGCGAAACAATGGCTCTTTTGAACGAAAATTTTCCCAATCGGTTAATTTCTCGCGGCAGCAATGTCCCATGGCCTCCGAGATCTTACGATTTAACACCGTGCGACTTCTTCCTTTCGGGTTATTTGAAATCGCTCGTGTACGCCAATAGTCCAGCCTCAATTCAAGACCTCAAACGCAACGTGCAGACCGAAATTATGAAAGTTACACTCGATTTATGTGAGCGAGTCATCGAAAATTGGAGGTTTCGGATGGAGGCGTCTAAGGCTAGCCGCGGCGGACATTTCAATGATGTCATATTCAAAACATAATGAAGTCGAATGAACTTGCAATTGATAATAAAAGTTCCACAAAATGCAAAGCCATTTCATTTTTATTTCAAAACAAAGTTGGTAGTCCTTGTTGAAACACCTTATATCATCGTGAGAGAATTAAAATAAATTTCAATAATTTTCGAATGCTGATTTTTTTCACTACGAATTTTCCTCAGCGAATTGGTGATCACCGTCAATATTAACATTTACATCCGTGTCTGAACAGCCGGTTCAAATGGATTGGATACAGTGTGAGATTCGGATTGCTGATTGCTATCTAATAAATTCAAACGCATTTTTCAATTCGTTCCCGTACAATTATGCCTTCAAAGCGACAAGAAATTGGCCGATCTACACCACAAGCACCGAAGAAAAGAGCATAACGAGCCTCAGAATCAGGCGAGCAACGTGTTAAGGTTGGAAAATTACATGTACATGCCGCGGAGACCCGTTCGTCTGAATCATCTGAACAACAAGAAGTGAGGTTGGAAACTGATCGAATATATATTACTCAGGCCCGGTCGTCTGAAACAATTGCACAAGGAGAAAAAGGCTGCAAAATGTTCGAATAAGCACCGCTCGATCCAGACGAACACTGCACGCTGCAGTAGTAATGATTACAGTATTCATCTAAGTATCGTCATTGGAAAAATCTAAAAAATTTCATGAATTGTAGCGCCCTCATCTTTAAGAACGAACGCCAGGAATGTGTTGCGCCAATGGAAAAGTTAAACTGACAGAATTACATCCACCACCTGAACCAAGATCAACGTTGATATCAGGTGTTATACGTGAGTCGAAGCATTTTTTGGAAAGTATCCGCAAATAAAATTTGTTTTCAAGTGACATCGTTCGATGCAACGAAAATCGTGCGTGAAAATTACGTGCCAACATTCGGAGTCCAAGTGTCATCGTCCTGGATCGCTTCTAGCATTGCCAGACGCAGATCTCAAGTTTCTTCTTATTTATTTCATGACAAACAGTGACGAACAAATTGAACAACCATGTCATTACAATACAGGCACCAGACGAGAAATCATGGCTGCGTTACAAGCCCTTTTCGATCAACCCAACGAATTATTAGTTCAGTTGTGTTAGTTGTGTCAGCCGATGACTACGCAGTTGTCATTCGAGCAGACAAAAGACCCGCTGGCCAACACGAAAGACAGTTCAATGCACAACAACCGAACAACCGATGAAGTGGCGATCGTGATAGTTGGCGAAGAATTCGAATCGCGACATAATTCTTCATCGCAGAAGTGGGTGACGTTCAGCGAGTCTCCAATGCTCATCGCTCATACGACGTTTTGCTGTATCCGATTCTGTTTTGGTGAGAAGATGGATATCATGACAACATCAAAATGAGAAATCTATTAACAGACGAGAAAATAGTGGCGGACATAATGACATATTAAATGACTGGACAAAGGCAGAACGCCGAGTAGCTCAGCATGAAAAATCTGCGCGTCATAAATCTAGTATTCTTAGTTTGAAAGCTAGAAGGGTGATTGATGACCAAGTCGACAATTTACAACGAGTTGTTGCAGTAGTGAAGCGACAATCCGGCGGCGATTGTAAGGCGGTAAGTATAAGCTTCATTGTGATTAAATACTCTCCTCGCAATTGAGGATTCTTCGAAAGATTCGAGAAAGGAGCGCTCGCTGGCCCCCATCCTCGAATGATCTCCCGTGACTAGTTCGTTACCCTTACGACTATAATTGCAATTTCGATTCTAACTATAAGTCTCCCATTTCAAATACAATTCTAACTACAATTCTGTGATTTACAATTTCGATTCTGATTCTTCAATTTCCAATACAATTCTATTTACGATTCTACCTCTAATTTCTATGAGCTTTTCTTACCAACTAAAGAATAAGTTCGGGAACGGTAAAGTGGAAGGTATAAAGTGACTATTGTAGACCCAAGACTGAGCTCGGAAAATTATGAAATGAAAGTTATCGAAGAAAGAATGAGTACGGGAACTATTACAAAGTGCTGGTCATCGAAACAAGACAGAGCGGAAACAGTGTGGAGTCGAACATATTCGAGCATCGCCGTGAGGAACAAGAACGAGCATGACTAGCGGTGGAACAGTTTAAGATCAATGTTTTAGATTCATAGCGCTATTTGAACATATTATAAAGATATTTTCTTAGGCCAGGGTTTCTCTTTTACTACCAACTCCCATTAGGCTAGATTGGAGGAATTAATCATTAAAGAATAATTTTAGTTAAATTTGCGAGTTCTCTTTTCGAGGCAAATCAGCAGGGGTGGTAGGTGTTTTACAGGTCGCGGTACCACGAGAAGCCGAAAAAAAACGGTTGTTGGTTGGTAACCGAGTGGTAAGTGGGGAAGTACCCGCGAGGTGAGTGGACCGGTTCCGTCGCATTTTCGCTTGGCGGCGTTGCGGGGCTCAAGTTAAGCGAGTGGCGCTCACGCCCGTCTCCGACGGACCTACCGGGACTGCGGGCCCCAACTGGTCACTCCCCAGAAACGGAAACGCCAGGGTGGTTACCCGTTGCGTATCCTCTTCCAGCGGCATAAACAGCGGGAACCGTTGCCCTCACACGGGTAACGTAAAATCAACGGTAATAATTGGCGTCCAACGTGGGGCCAGCTAAAGTAATATTTTCAGGGAAAAAGTGGAATAAAACGGGTTAACGTAATATTTTGAGTAGACTTCAAGTCTTTCGAGTAGTCTTCAACGGCTTTGCGTAATTTTGAGATTACACTACTCAAACACTGTTTGAGACACCAATACAAGTGCTGTGGGCTGTATTGAACAGAGATTTTAATTTCTAAAGCAGTTGTTTTATTTAGGTTAAGGGTGAGCTAAAGACATGTTTGAGCAGCTATTCCCCATTTTTGCTGTGACTTTAGTTCCTCTAATTTTTCGCGAAATAATCTCTTCTACTCTCCCGTTGATATGCGGATAAGTCGGTGTAGCTCGGCCCGTTCTCGTTTCAATTTGGTTTTCCGGCCTCCTCTTGGTCGTCGTCTTTTTAGGATCGGTGGTGTATCCGGTCTCCTTTTCCCGTAGAAGTCTTCGATTGACCGTGGTTTCGGTCCTCTTATATCGATTGTCCCAATCTTCGTTGGTATGTACTCAGGTGCCTGTTTCGTGCAGGTAATTGGTTGCGGTACGTATTCCTCTAGAAGATCCTCAACATTTTTGCAGGTCTTCTCGAACAATTGATCTAATTCTTTTTGAAAATCCTCAGTAGGATCCAAACTTTGGTCGACTTTTAAATCTTCTAGATTTTTCGCAGGATCGCCATGTAATGTTTGATTTATCCGATGACAAGTTTTGCTATTTCATATATTTTTATTAGTGTTTTGTGATTTTATTTTGAATTTTCTTGGGATTACCTAACCAAGCGGCAGGATCGCAGATAGAGTGGCGAGGACGATGTTGCCATTGTCCACTACACCGTGATTTACTAATATTCGCAAAAATTACTTCGCCACACCTCCTGCTGGCAAGACCTCAAGTAAAACGCACTCTCTTGTCTCACGATCAGAATTGATCTTTATTTTGAAATTTACTTTCTATTTATACAATTTTCTTACCCAAATTTTAAACTAAGTATTTACATCATTATTTACTTAGTGCAACCCAAATGTATCGATTATCATGTCACAAATTACTCCAGACCACACACATGCGATACTGGCTCGTTGGAAAGACACATGAGTCCTCTTGATCTAATTATGTCGCGTAATACAAATGTAAAACGATCTTACGTATTTAAAAGTACGTAGATTTATAAGTGGGTCGTGTGAATGAACAAAAAGGTCAGTTGTGAATTTATGAATTTAGGACCTGTCAGCAAAATGTACTTTGAATGACCATATTATGTCATAGCATATTGCTACTTTACAATTTATGTTATCGAATTCATAATATTGAAAAGGAATGACTTAATGATACATTTGTGGATGCATTGGTGTATCATATTACACTACAATAGTAAACATGGCGTCAAAAGGAAGAATCCTCGTTGACCGGCTCAGCAAAAATTAGCTTACTTACGAACTAAGGATACGGGACCAACCGTTGGGCACGGTGGACGAAATGAGGAAGTCGCTGCGTATGGCGATCAAGGCAGAACGAGCGATGGATTGTTCCATGGTAGAGAGGGACGTTTACCCATTTTTGGCCAAGGAGGACGTGGAAGCGGTCCGGGAAAAGTTTGAGGAGGTAAAAGGGCTAATTAAGGCTTTCGAGGGCGGAACTGAGAGCGGCGATTTCCTAAAAATCAAGTCCAAGGTTGAATATGGACTAAGGCGGTTTGGCAACATACCGGAGGATGAGTTGGACCTCGTCAAGGAAGTAGTTAGGCTGAGGTCTGCTTTAAGGATGAGTATAGGTGAATTACTTCTGAAGGCGGAAGGGGACGAAAGTGAAGCCGAACTAGCCGCGACCACCCGTGGAGACGCTCGGGAGGCAGCATCGGTTCTGAACACTACAGCGGTGTCATTATGTTCAACCCCCCGAGCCAGTGAGACAATCGCAAAACAACAAGAGGTAACCAAGAGGGGAATACGGTTCATGGGGGACTCCGGCTCAGTAAGTTCATTCCTGGCCAGGGTGGAAGAGCTTCGAGGAGCTAGGGGAGTACCGAAATGATATTGTGACGTGTTCAGGTCACGCGTACTGTAGTCGGCGTAAACAAAAAGTCGTAAACATGTTTACAACTACCAACCTATCGATTGTTCTCCAATGCGTAAGCATAAACACGTCGCGCGCATCAAGTACAACAGATCCCGGTGCAACCGACTCGACGCGTACACGCGAGAACAATCCGCATGGAAGGTTCTGGGATGGTTGGTAGTTGTATATAAGCCACTACGGCGAGCGACGAGACGAGCAAAGCTCTAATCAGGCCCATACTCCTGTACGCAGTGCTGATATGGCAGGCAGCACCAAAATGCAAATGGGGCAAGATAGGATTATTGGAACGTAAAATCCTTCGGGCTTGCACTGGAGTGTTCAAAAGGGAGGACGGACGGTCCTACCCCAACCGATATCACTTAACGGCCGTCATCCACCAACCTATTCCAAATATCAAATTTAACACCATCCGCCGAAAAAACATGGTCAGCAATTCCCAGACATCAATGAATGCATTTTCCCACATTCGCGGAAAATGCAATTCTGCAAAATATTTGTTTACGAAGGCGATTTACGTTAACACTGTAATAAATGCTAATCTATTTTCCTAGAAAACTTAGAGATACGTACATTTAGGAAAAACCGCTTTTATGATCACCGTCGCGCAATCCTTTTATGAGTGTTACCGATGGATTTCCATTTATGATCGTTGTCCTTCACGATAACCCTTTTATGATCCTTTTAGTTTTATTATCGCCGGAATAGTATTTAAGAAGGATTTTAGGATAATGCTGCGGCAGTTAGTATTTATTCGTAAAAGTAGCAATAAGGAATAAAGTTTAATAAGCGGGCAAAATATCATTTGTGTTTTCCTTATTAATCGGAATTTAACTTGTTGCCCACAACTGCCGATTCGCCTCGGCATGGTGCCGTTGCCGTATCTTGTTAGGATTTAACCGTTAGAATGCTACGCGGCGCAAAAGCGCTGCGATCGAATGTATCGAAAATTGCGGCACAGCGCAAAAGCGCTGCGAGTTTCAGTGTGTTTTCGGTGCTCCGCGGGAGTGCACGTACGCTAACCTCGCGCGTAATTTGTAATGAGAGTGCATTCTTATACATTTAAAAATAACTTTTATCGTTTTTTTATATTATTTTAAAAAAATAACCATGTCACGTGCTATTATTTCGAACGTTGATTCGATTCCTAGTGATTCTACGGGGAGTGAAACGACAGATACAAATAGTGATGATAGCAGTATTATAACGCATCGAAGAAAAAGATTGAGGATTGAAAGTGAGTCTTCTACCTCCTCTTCATCTACAGAAACAGAAGAAACACCAACTTTTGCCAAAATTCCTCCGACAAAAGTGTTTTCTAAATCAACAAATGATTTTTTCGAGACTCCTGGACCTAGGCGGGCGCCTCCTCCCGATGGCACACCCATAACCTATTTCAACATATTCTTTACCATATCACTGCTCGAAACCATCGTAAGGGAAACAAATCGATATGCTGCACAGTTTTTGGCCTCGCACACTGTATCGGATAATTCTCGAGCAAAAAAGTGGACGCCGACAACAATATACGAAATGAAAGCCTTTATTGCTGTCATACTCGAAATGGGAATAACGAGAAGGCCAACAATTAGTAGTTATTGGATAAAAAATTCCCGACACATACCATGGTTTGGGACAATGTTTTCAAGGGATAGGTTCCAACTGATTTTGAAGTTTTTTCACTTGGTTGATAACAGATTATTATTTGAACCAGGCCATCCGAATTATGACCCATGTGGCAGGTTTGATGTGCTTGTCAAACATGCAAATACCGTATTTCATCAGCATTATGTACCAAATCAACAACTATCCATCGACGAGTCGTTAGTTGGTACTCACTGCCATTCTTCGATAAAACAATATATTCCAAACAAAAAACACCATAAATGGGGAATCAAATTTTGGATGCTGTGCGACTCGGTTTCCAAATATTGCTTGGGTTTTTTCTGCTACAAAGGAGCTAAAAATACAGATGACAGAGATTCGGTAGAAAAATATGGTCTTGGATTTACGGTAGTGCAAAAATTGCTTTCAATTGGAAATTACCTGAACAAAGGTTATCATTTGTTTACAGATAATTTTTACACAAGCTTACGATTGGCCAAAGCCCTTTTGGAACAAAATACATATATAACTGGAACAATAAGACGTAACAGAAAAGAGATTCCTCCAGAAGCCAAGAAAGCAATCGTAGGAGAAGCCAAATACCTAGCACATGAAAATGTTTTGATGTGTTCATTCAGAGACAAAAAGTCCAAACAAAACCCAGTCATATTGATTTCATCCAATGCAGATACTAATAGTGTGACGATCAAGAAAAAGAAAGGGAATTTTGAATACGAAAAAGTGAAACCAAGCATGATTGATGACTATAACAAATACATGGGAGGTGTGGACGAATCCGACAAAATGTTGTACGTGTATTTGGACGAGCGAAGAACCCTAAAATATTGGAAAAAAGTAGTATTCAACATTTTTGGAAGAATGGTACTCAACTCTTATATTTTGTATGTTTCCAACACTACCGAAAAA
This sequence comes from Stratiomys singularior, assembly GCA_954870665.1. Lineage (NCBI taxonomy): Eukaryota > Metazoa > Arthropoda > Insecta > Diptera > Stratiomyidae > Stratiomys > Stratiomys singularior. The sequence goes on along the minus strand of OX940878.1, from coordinate 155,832,273 downwards.
AAAATGACCCGGCTCCAATTCACATCGAAAATTATTGAGGATCTCGAAAAGGAGTGGATGAATCATAAAAATAGCGTGTCAACACAACCATCTTCATCAATGAAAAAATTTGCGCTGGAAAAATTACCGGGACGTAACTTACGCCAGTGCGAGGTGTGTAGCAACAGAGGGAGTGGGATAAAGCGATCCCGCCTTATTTGCGTACGCTGTAGGAAAGGCCTACACGCTATTTGTGCGGCAAAACATAATTGTTGAGCTATTTTTTTTTTTGATTTTTTATTTTCTAAAAGAAATAAAATACAATAATATTGATATTATTTTATGTTTAATAAACATTAATAAACAATAAACATTTTATCTTTATAATGCAAAAATAATTAATAAAATTGATTGATATTTGTCTAAGTTAGAGTGTTTTATTTGACACCATTATTTTTTCCTCTAAATTAATCAATATGTGTATAGCAATTTTCATTTATTTTTGCCAAAATTGCTTAGCACTAAAACGGTTAATGTCAAGCGACGGAATTTCCGACGACGGTTTTGCAGCGAAATTACAGAAGTCGCCGCCATCAATTTTGCAGAGTATTTCTTTCTTCAAGGAGAAGGAGATCGAAGATTTTTTCAGTCCCCTGCAAAGGTGATACTTCTTATGTGAAGATATCGATATACCATCATGCGAAGATATTCGGAAGCCAAAAGACTATATATGGTGTAACAAATACACCGATCATTCTTGAACTGGAAATAGGCATATCGTAAACGCATTGCGTGCATTGAGTACAACAAATACGTGTGTAAATGACTCACCGCATATACCCGAGAATAATCCACGTGGAAGATTCGGGATTGGTTGGTACATGTATAAAAGCGACTACAGCGAGCGGCGAACAGAATGTCTTGTGGATGAAGCGAAATCTTGTTGCATAAGCAAAAAGCGACAGTGCGCGTTAAACGTAATGCGATAATCAAATAGTGTTGAAGTGAAATAAAATCGTACCCGGATTAAAAAGCGAGTGAATGTAATTGCTATAATTAATTAATTAAAATAAAAGTGAATAAGTGAAGTAGTAATTAAGTGAAAATAATTGTGAAGTGTTAGTGGAAACTTATTCAAAGAATAAATTATCAGACAACTAATTTTAAATTAGTTCCTGTATGTTTAATTCACTTCTGCGAACATTTGCGAAGCAAACAGGACGCGCATCCGAGGATGCGCAACAATATCTACACGTTTTTTTTTTTTTTTTTAAAAAAAAAAAAAAACCGTCAATAGTATGTGGCCCATTAAGATAGTGAGTTGCGGCGGAAAAACTTGATCTTGTTATAGAACCTTTTAAGCATCCGTTGCCCGGGGGCTTACTCCAGGGTCATGGAGGCACCGGTAAGAGGTTGAGGGATACTGAGGACACTTCGAAAAGTTTGTAGCAGACAGGAATGTGAATTGGGGGCGGAAAATTCAAACTATTGGAAAAGCTCCCAGTCAAAAGGTGCACGCGGATGCATGATCTCATTGCATGCTTGGAAATTTTGTTGGAAACTTGCTTTTTGATCAATTTGTTGATAAACAGGTTGATAACTGGTCCAGTGGATAGTTGCATGTGCAAAATATTTAATATAAAAGGCAGTAAATTAAATACGATTATTAAATGTTTACTTTATATTGTCTGGAGCAGTTTGGAGTACAGATAATTTTTGAAAGTGATCAATTGTTGTGTTATAAATTGTTTCGTCTATTAAATAATGACTGAAGTTATTAGCGACGAAGAATCACAATTAGTGCCGTGATGTTCCAACGAGGATGCTTCGGTTCCGTTTGATAAATTATTCGGTGAATTGAAAGAATCTGGGAATACATACGCAGAAAGTGTTTTTGTATTGGACGAGTTCCTTACGTATCTTAGATATTTGGCAAGATCTGGAAAACGAACTGGTGACACAAAAGACTTATTATACTCAAACGTATCCGCAGCCTTGTAAATTGGGGGTGATCCTTAGTTGGATCCACTATAAGGTTAGTGGATGTATCCACCATGGGGTTACCCGTAACCCTTTTTGGTCGACTTACCTTCTTCAAGGTGATTGACATCATATTCAATTCGCGCTGAGGAGGTGACTCTTTTTGGAAAGTGGAAATTCAACATCCCCGAGGTTGACGGATCCGGAAGGAGAAGCTCAGTTGGGTTCCGTGGGATGTAGATGAGTTACATCTAACCCCTGGCCGCCAAAAGTATTTGCAATAAAAGTCGACGTTGGACGACTCACGAAATCGTTACAAAGAAATTATTGTAAAAAAATTACACAAATTTAAATTTTTAAGGGGAGGTTCTACACTTCAATTTTCAAAAAATCGATTTTTTTTTTTATTGCAATTTTTGAATCTGTATGTATCAACAAATATGCCAGTAAAAGAATTTGGTCGAAAACATATTCCTTCCCAGGTTTTTGGCACCTCAAAAGTACCTTTCTCCGGCCTTTTCATGCGTCGAAACGCGACGCGGTGGACTTGTCCTTTTTCCAGGAAAATTTTCCTTTTTAGAAGGGTTATCCGGTTTATTTCTAGCATGTTTTCAATGTGTGTGAATGTGTGTGTGCCTTTGTGTTGTTATACGAAATTCATTGACTAGCTTAGTGTCGTACCAAGTGTCGAATCGAAAACGTTCCAATCGCTCAAATTTCGTAAAATTTACATCTTTCGGATTATTTTGTCCACAAATGGATTCGAAAAACAAACACAAGAAGGGCTATAGTCGCGTGGCCGGTCGTACGAAAAAGAGAAAAAATAATAGCCCTTTTTTGGCGGAGAAAAGTACAGAATTTACAAGCGCGTCGGCGCGAAAGTTAAAAAACAAGCAGTCGCTCGGAGCTACGATTTCCGCTGCTTTTTCGTACTGTTTCATCGAGTTTGTTTCGGTCTTTGCTGCCATTTCCGAAAATGTCGTCTGTAAAGAGTGCCATGGAAAAGTGACATTTTCCCAAAGTGATAAACGTGGGGCGGGATTCAAACTGACGATGCGCTGCGATAATTGTGACGACAAATCCGTATCAAATTGCCCTCAAATATCATCTGCTTACGAAGTAAACCGCCGTTTAATATTCATTTTTCGTTTACTTGGTGTTGGACAAGAGGGTTTGAATAAATTTTTGGGGCTCATGGACATTTGTGGAGGAATCGCGATAGGTACTTATTACACGTGTCTTGGAAACGCCGAGATAGCTGCACGTAGCGTTTATGACACCGTGTTACGGATTGCTGTAAATGAGGAGACAAAGCTCAATTCATCGCACGGGAACGTGGCCGAGGATCTAACCGTTTCGGGGGATGGCTCTTGGAAAAAACGGGGCTTTATTTCGTTGTTTGGCGTCGCTACAATTATTGGGGGTTACAGCGGGAAAGTCCTTGACACGTTTGTAAAATCCAGCTTCTGTCAACTGTGCAGCAATCAAAAAACAGTGATGGACAAAAACTCCGACGAATTTCAAGAGTGGTACAAAGCTCACGAGGAAGATTGTTCCATCAATCACGCAGGAAGTGCGGGAAAAATGGAAATTGAAGCGGTCGTATCAATGTTTCAAGCGTCACAACCAAAGCACGGTGTCAAGTACGTTCGATACATCGGCGACGGGGACAGTAAGACTTTCAAGGGAATTCTTGATTCGCGGCCATATGGAGACGAGGTAATTGTAAAAAAAAAAAGAGTGCGTCGGTCACGTGGAGAAGCGTATGGGGTCGCGACTACGAAAAATGAAAAAGGAAAATAAAGGTGTTGGTGGAAAGGGTAAGGGGAAGTTAACTGATCAGCTTATTGGGCAGCTCACGAAATTTTATGGGCTCGCGATTCGTAGAAACCCCGATTCTATCAAGGACATGAAAACTGCAATTTGGGCCTCTTTGGAACACTGCTCATCGTCAGATGAAAAACCCCAACACTTCAAATGCCCCCCCGGCAAAGACAGTTGGTGTAAGTGGCGTCAGGCCGAGGCAAACGAAACTTTGGAGTTTTTTAAGCATGACAGAGTGCCTATAAATCCCTCAATCGTCAAACTGCTGAAGCCTATTTATGAAAGTCTCTCATCAGATGATTTATTGGAAAGATGTTTGGGCGCCCACACCCAAAATAATAATGAGTCGCTTAACGGCTGCATTTGGAGCTTGTGTCCCAAGCATTTGCATTCGGGGAAGCAGGTGGTCCAAGTTGCGACTTATTTGGCGGTGATGATCTTCAACGAAGGGTTTTCATCAATTCTACAAACTATGGAAGTCATGGGGATTATCTTGGGATCTCACGCTGAAACGTGCGCCGCTCGACTCGACGAAAATCGCATAGACCGCTCCGAGCGCAGAGTCAGTGATGCGGCAAAAAGGGCCCGAATCGAACAGAGGGAGAAGAATGTGGCCAATCAGGAGCGAATTCTGGACGAGGAAGGAGAGCTTTACGGCCCTGGCATAGCGGATTAATTTGTAAGTTCCCTGATCATGTTTTATACCCTCATTTATCCTTAAACGCGATTTACCAAAATTCACTTTTTTTGAGCTGTATTGTATGCCTTTCACTAGAAATATTTATCGAATTGATTCAAATTTTTTTTTCATTTGTTCATAAAACATGTCTCTCTGATCGGCCGAGCACGATTTTCAAAATTTGAATTTTTCAAATTTTTATAGCCCCCAATAGGTAGAAAAATTGGATGAAATTTCAAACTTTTCATTCAATATTGCATTATTTCAACAAATTTCATGTAGCAAAAAATTCGCTTCGGCCGATTATAGCCAAGACTACCTTGAATTCAAAAATGTTCCATTTTTTTGATTTCAGATAATCTAACTGGTCGATGTGATACAACAATGACACCTATGTTTTTTTGGTAGCGACGAGTTCAAGGACGTTCAAAGGTGGCGAAATTCGATTTTTCAAATTTTCAAAAATACAAAGTTATAGTCAAAAGATGTATCTTTCAATAAAAAAAAAGTTTGTGTCAATATCTTCAGTAGATCCTTTGCAATCAATTACCGAAAAATAGGTCCGATTTTGCCGCTAAAGTGTAGAACCTCCCCTTAAATAAGTAAGATAAAAACTTAACTTTCTTAAAGTGAGAAAAAAGCGTGATTTTCCAGGAAAGTCCAGGATTTTTTCCACGCACATTGAATTGAAGTGCATATAGTTTCGATTTCAAAGTTTTATAAAATCCTAAATTTTACCAAGAAAACGTTGTTTCTGACGAATCTAGAGGAAAATAGTCTATAACAACAAGGTCCCATTTTCAATGAGCATATTTTTGCATTGCGCGTATTATTTTGTCAAAGACTACATTTTAACATTATATTTAACATTTTGTCAAAAGTTTTTGTTCGGACAATGATAGATTCCATTCTGAAACCTACCTTTTTTATAACAGACCGGGTAGACCGACTGTTACCGCGATTACTCCGGTACGTCTAGGACCTCGCGCGTCCTAGGCCGAAACCCCTCCGGTTGGGGCTCTGGGCTCCGGTAGCTCGTCGAAGACGGGCGTGGGCGCCACTCGTTTACCCAGTTAAGCCCCGATGAGCCGCCAAGCGAGAATGCGGCTCGCCCGGATTACGCTCCTGAAAGAAAAGGAAGAACACTACCTGAAAACACACGGTGCGAAGCCAGAAGAGGAAATTGTCGCCACACCAAATCAACTACAGAGAAAACACGGATTCCTCACACCACCCCCCGACGTCACCTCCGTGGAACCTCCAACCCACTGTGTACGCGCTGTGTAACCCACAGCTCCGCGTTCACGCGCACCCCGCTTCGTCGCCACTCACAAAGCCGGAAGGAAACCTGCAATACAAAACATAGACTAGCTCTCACCTAAGGGAAAAATAGAGATCTTCCGATAATTCTTGACATTTATTTCAAAAAAAGAAAAAAACAAAATAGCGAGAAAAAGAAACTTAAGGCTAGCTTACGACTAAACTGTCTTCCGCGATGGGCCCCTTGCTCCGGTCCGGTCGCCCCGCGCACTCGCGAATGGAATTAACTTAGTTTGGTCGTTACTATAAATTTCGCGTCCTGGATGACACCCACTTCACTTCACGTTTATATTCTGTCCTTGCAAGGTTTTGTTTTTTTTTGTTTAATTTGATAATTATATTTGAAAGTCCACTTTTATCCACTTTATATCCACTTTTCCACAGCACTCTCACGACTTTACCCCTTTATGTTGTTATCCAAAACCCCACTCACTTTCCTACTGCTCGTCCAATTTGTCCCATTCCCATCGCTAACACCAAAATGAAAAAGAGAGTGCTCGCTATTCACCGTCGTCCTTATATTCTGTCTCCTTAACGGCTACCACTAACCAAGATCCCGCTCCTCGGACATTCACCTCTCGTTCGAACCAAAAATTAACGTTTCCTTCGCCTGCCACCGCTGTAATGCAAATTCGCCGTTGATCGCCGCAAATCTTCGCCGCGAACTACTTTACCCAACATTCGCCGCGATGATGACAGTTCGCAATGATGACAGTTCGCGATGATGACAGTTCGCAATGTTTACCAAACAAAGTAAACAACGACTCCTCCATCCAGAAGGAAGTTGGTGAGTATTATATTTATTTCTATTCTTATTTATTTCTATTTTAATTCCTATTTCTATTCCGGGTGTTCTTAGTGGCCTTCGTTTCCGCCACTTTCGACGGCGGTAATGGTCTGGTTGAAGTGCCCGTAGTGTGTTTTGTTGTTGCCGCCGCTCAGTTGGTGAGTATTATATTTATTTCTATTCTTATTTATTCCTATTTCTATTTTAATTCCTATTTCTATTCCGGGTGTTCTTAGTGGCCTTCGTTTCCGCCACTTTCGACGGCGGTAATGGTCTGGTTGAAGTGCCCGTAGTGTGTTTTGTTGTTGCCGCCGCTCAGTTGGTGAGTATTATATTTATTTCTATTCTTATTTATTTCTATTTCTATTTTAATTCCTATTTCTATTCCGGGTGTTCTTAGTGGCCTTCGTTTCCGCCACTTAATATAAACATGAATTTCAACTAAAGTCAAACTGAGTTTCATTTCGTGAGGTATTCCTCCTCCGCGTCCTCTCCCTTTTTCCCCAATATGTTAATTATATGTTTTCAGTTATGATTAAGGTGGCCCAGCACGGACAGTGATCTTCCCCACAGAACCCCGACAGACTGAGCGCAGCCGGCCTCAGAGAGCCACCTAGGGTGTCATCACCTCATCAACAAACGCTTGTTGCGATAGTATCTTCTAAATGATGTTTAATCATAAATGTAAACAAATCATCTTCTGTACATTCAAGTTGATTAATTTTATTCGCACTTTGACTAAGTGATCACAATACACTAATCGAATGGATTCAAGTTAACTAATCGATCAAAGATGCGAGATACTTTATTGTAAACAATGAGATAGATTATGACTATGATGAATATGCAAAGTAAATGACATAATTTATTCGCACTTTGGATAGTTGGCAAAAGATGCGAAATAGTTTAAATTAAACAACAATATCAAGTAAAAAAGGGAATTGCAATTGAAGAAGAAAGGAGTCGCGTATTCATCATGAAGAGTCATGGAAGCATTGTAAAATAGAATTAAAGAGTTCCTAAAGTTGTAACAATAATAAAGTAGTATATTCGGAATATCGGACGTTTTCATTTTTATCAAAATACACGCATACTTAAAACTAGGGGACCCAAAGATTAATGCCACATAAATGTCTGCGACTGCGGCCGCCATAGAGGTAAATACAGGAGGCGGCAAGCTTTTATTTCTCATGGAAGCCAGTGAAGCCGCTTAATACATCCAAATATTTCGTATGCATATACGATCATTTTCGAAAGCTTTTGCACATTTTAGCTGATAGCTTTATAAGGAATGTGTAAACGTCAAAGCTCTTCGAAATCATTTTCGAAATCAGAAATCAACTTCAAATTTTGCCCTTCTAGATACATAAATACGATACCATTTTCCTCTAGAAATAGAACTTTCAAATAGCAAGCAACTGTCTTCATTTTAATTAAATTTAATTGATAAAATATTAGTTTCGCGCCACAATTTGAATGCTTTCAGTGGACATTTAGTACCGAAAACAAATTTGCACACCCCTACTTTCGAAAATTGATAGATCAGCTGACGTTAAGATATGATTTGAGGTTTCTAGTCTGAAACATAGACAAATCGCGTTAATCGCGGAAAATTTTTAATTTTTGTCAAAAATAGCAAATAAAAGTGAATTAGAAGTGGTCTAACATGCCGTATCAGTGCGTGATTTGTTTTAAAACCCAGTTGCTGGAAAGTGGAAAGCGGGCAACGTAATATTTTAGGTAAGTTTATGTAATCATTAGACAAATTATCTCGTGTTATGCTATTTTTCTGTAGTGCTCCATTGAATGGAGATATAATTTTCGCAAAATATTGATCGCTACGAAGCAATAAATTTTTGGTGAAAAAAAGAATTTTCAATTCGGAGTACAAGTGATATTTTTCGGGTGAAATGTATTCGATGGACGATAAACCGCCACTGTTTGTGCTTAAAAAAATTGATCCATTTTCTTTTAAATTAATGCTTTTAGTTCTTTTATTTTGTTGTGACTTAATAAAAAATGTGTGCAGAGAATGGTTCTGAGTGTAATGTTTACAAAAAAAACAACCATTTTAAGTGAAAATTATATTTATTTCTGTGACCGGGTCCCATATTCGAATTCACCTATTTGCTGAATTCTTTCAAAATACCCTGCAGCGCCATTGTTTCGGTAGACTACCCCATGAAAACTTTATGAGTTATTCATATCGGAAGCTGTAAAGAGTGCTCCGGCAACCGATGGTGTAAAGAGGAATATGAATCATCACAATTCGGGGAAACGCCATTCCACATTTTGAGGGGAATCCCCTAAGGCACTGTAAGCGGAGTCCGAGTAAAATGAGAATATGAGTAAAATGATTTAGTAGATTTTACCATAAATAAGGATAAGGATAGATAGTGACTAATAATTAAGTGAATTCAAGTGATCTGATGTATTTAATCAGAGTAAAGTGACTTGAGTGGATTTTATCAATATAATGAGAAATAGTGTTAAATACATAACTTAGTGACTAATAATTAAGTGAATAAAAGAATCCCCTGAAATTAAGTGATTCATCCTAAACGCTTTCTCTCGGACGCATGTGTGCGGCGTATTCCTCGGAAGTGATACTTGGAATCCCCTGAAATTAGGTGATTCATCCTAAACGCTTTCTCTCGGACGCATGTGTGTGGCGTATTCCTCGGAAGTGATACTTGGAATCCCCTGAAATTAAGTGATTCATCTTAAACGCTTTTCGCGGACGCATGGGTATCCCCTAAAGAATCGAAACCATTGGAATCCCCTAAAGAAATTTTGTTCGGTGCATCTAGTAAAGTGATCCCGAGAATTCCCTGGAGTGCTTCTAGGCAGATAAACGATGATCGGGGCGAATCAGAAAGAAAAAAAATATATATATAATAATTTGTTTTAGGATAGGAGAGTTAAATTAAGCATGTACAAAAATAGATATCGTGTAATAAAGGTATGGAAATTGATTAACAATATGAAACAGTAAGTTATTATTTGTGTGTGTGTGTGTGTGAGCGTGTGCATGATGGACCGGACCCCGAATATAAAAGCCACCCCCACGCCCGCGCGGTGAGCTAGTCGGTTTCTATTAGAGTAGAGTAACTTTTCGGCTGCCACTATGCGGCCTTTGTATTTTCGAAATAAAAATTTTTTTTTCAATCCTCTTATCTTCCATCTTCGCTGCAGGTGTGACCCATCGGTTGCCCCAGTTATTAAATTTTAACGTATCAGTTAATTTTTTTTTTTTTTTTGTGATTCATAATTTTCCTGCTGTCAATAAACCCATTCCTTATTATTTATTATTTATTTTGATTTTTATTATTTTTTTTTTTTCTGAAAGTACATCACACATTTTGAAAGTACATCAAAGCTGTGTGTGAAATTTTAAGTTTCAATTACTACAATTTCATAGATAAAATGTGGAAATAGTTCGTGTTTTTGTGATTTTGTGCCATAGCCGTCGGATTCAAAGATTTGGGGGGCACTTGATTTTATTTCGAAAGTTGACTGTTAGATTTGAATTAGAAATTTTCCCTTTTTTTCTTTCTTTTGGCGATGGGAGTTGGTCGAGGAAGTCTTTGCGAAGTTTTAAAAGGATTAAAAAAAAAGGGAAAATTGTGAATAAGTGATAAACGTGGTGGACAAATTAACAAAAAAAAAACAAAGGGCCCGTAGCGTAAGTTAGTTAGGTAAGTTAGATTAAGTGTTCATTGTTTAAGTGCAAAACATTTTTAAGATAAAAGGAACGTGGAATAAATAAAAGTTTTATTGGTGAATGCACCTGTTTTGGTAGTTGTTCGTGTTATCTTCTTTTTCTTCTTCTTCCAGGTGTTGCGTGGCGACGAAGAGTGGTGCGTGCGAGACGCGGAGAGTGCGCGTAACATTGGTTGGTGGTTCCGCGTAGGAGACGTCGTGAGTAGTTTGGCGTTTCCCGTATTCCTCTGTCGAAAATGTAAGAAGGGTAATCTGTTAGAAGTGTAATCTGTTAGAAGTGTAATCCGGGCGAGCCGCATTCTCGTTTGGCGGCTCTCGTGAGGTCTCCTGGGAAAGCGAGTGGCGCCCACGCCCGTCTTCGGCGAGCTACCGGTACCGTGAGCCTCAACCGGAGGAGGTTTGGTCTTGGGGGCGCGCGAAGCCCTGGCCTAACGGTTATACGGGGTAACTGTCTAAGCTGTTTCTTTCTTAAGGTAACATTTTGTTACCGAGATTACTCCGGTACGTCTAGGACTTCGCGCGTCCTAGGCCGAAACCCCTCCGGTTGGGGCTCTGGGCTCCGGTAGCTCGTCGAAGACGGGCGTGGGCGCCCGAAAAAAAAGATCTTCCGATAATTCTTGGCATTTATTTCTAAAAGGAAAACAAAATAGCGAGAAAAAGAAACTTAAGGCTAGCTTACGACTAAACTGCTCCGGTCCGGTCGCGCCGCGCACTCGCGAATGGAATTGACTTAATTTGGTCGTTACTGTAAATTTCGCGTCCTGGATTACAACCACTTCACTTCACGTCTATCTTCTGTCCTTGCAAGGTTTTTTTTTTGTTTAATTTGGTAATTATATTTGAAAGTTTATTATCCACTTTTCCACAGCACTCTCACTACTTTACCCCTTTATGTTGATCTTCAAAACCCCACTCACTTTCCTACTGCTCGTCCAACTTGTCCCATTCCCATCGCTAAAACCAAAACGAAGAGAGCCCCCGCTATTCACCGTCGTCCTTATATTATGTCTCCTTAACGGCTACCACCAACCAAGATCCCGCTCCTCGAACATTCACCTCTCGTTCGAACCAAAAATTAACGTTTCCTTCGCCTGCCACCGCTATAATGCAAATTCGCCGTTGATCGCCGCAAGTCTGCGTCGCATTCGCCGCGATGATGACAGTTCGCAATGTGTACTAAACAAAGTAAACAACGACTCCACCATCAAGATGGAAGTTGATGAGTATTATATTTATTTCTATTCCTATTTATTTCTATTTCTATTTTACTTTCTATTTCTATTCCGGGTGTTCTTAGTGGCCTTCGTTTCCGCCACTTTCGACGGCCGCAAGTCTGCGTCGCATTCGCCGCGATGATGACAGTTCGCAATGATGACAGTTCGCAATGTGTACTAAACAAAGTAAACAACGACTCCACCATCAAGATGGAAGTTGGTGAGTATTATATTTATTTCTATTCCTATTTATTTCTATTTCTATTTTACTTTCTATTTCTATTCCGGGTGTTCTTAGTGGCCTTCGTTTCCGCCACTTTCGACGGCGGTAATGATCTGATTGAAGTGCCCGTAGTGTTGTTTTGTTGTTGCCGCCGCTCCTCAAGCCTGCCTTGGTAGCGTCGTTCCAGTTTAAGTGTCGAAAAATATCCTCGCCGTGATGTGCCGGCCGACGGGAGTGATCAGCTTCTGTTCAGTTTCCACACGCGCCCGTATGTAACCCCCACTCGTTAAAACTTCAATGCCTGTGCTACCGTGTTAACGTGAGTTATCTCCAGAGGTCAATCTCTGATCCCTTGATCGGTCGTCAAAACTCTAGTTGAACTTTTGATCACTTGGCTTGTCCAGCTTTCCCCGCGACATTTCACTCGGTCCCAAATGCGTATTTTGCACGTTCGTATTGCGTGTCGGGAGTTCATTGCTTAATGCTACTGTTATTACCTTAACGCTAACTTACTGATGACAATGTAGTCTTACAACTATGCTCCTTACCTACAATTCTGCTTCCCCTACTCCGTCCAGCATCGTGGCTTGAAACGTGGTGGCGCTTCTTCCTCCAACTCCGGGTTACCATTCTCGTCCGTATCGCGTGGTGACCGTGCCGCGGAGGTCTCGGGAAGGGGTGAAGTCAACCCAACCGTAACAATTTAAGGAAGAAATTGAAATTGGCACCATCAGGAAATATGGGCTAGGCTTATCAGAGAAACCACAGGATATATAGCCAAACCAAAAAGTGAAAGGATCTGTGATCTTCACTTTAAAGCAGAGGATATTGAGTGGTCGGGGAAAAGACCCAAATTATCCCCAAACGCAGTTCCAGTTATTGACAAGGTAAATTGATTGTTTTGATGGTGATGAAATGAATTAATAATGCTTTTCTTTTACAGAAGATTGCCATGGGGGGAAAATGCAATGCTATCAGCCAAAACGGAAAATATGAGCTATTTGAGTGAAGTATGGTAAGTTGTTAAATGCATGTGTATTTTTATTTTTAATAATATTTTAACTGAAATTTAACTGTTATATATATATATATATATATATATATATATATATATATATATATATATATATATATATATATATATATATATATATATATATATATATATATATATATATATATATATATATATATATATATATATATATATATATATATATATATATATATATATATATATATATATATATATATATATATATATATATATATATATATATATATATATATATATATATATATATATATATATCCGAGCCTACGGGCCCTGTCATTCTCGTATATATCAAAGAAAAAGGAAGGCTAGAAGGTGCATATCAGGTGGCTCACCGGTTATGTAACCAAACATAGGGCAAAAATATGGACAGTAACACAAATAAAAATAAAACGCCGGCCGTGACAACAAGTCACTCGGATAGGCCGGACCTATGGTCAGGATCGTCTCAAAGGTACCTCAATGATCCATCCAATAATCACTCTAGTTCTGTGAACAAAGAGAAAACAATAACGTGCAATAAAGAAGTTTCTAATATGAACACCATTAATAACATATCCACAAATATTAATATAAGTCTGAACTAAGGCAATAATTTTTTTTGTTTCTTATTTTTATTTACTTTACTATTTTTACTTTAAATGTTTATTCTGCAGCTGTTAGCGATAACAACTCTTTTGAAAACTACGGCTAGTGTGTTCGATTTTCGCCTTTGATTGAAACCAACACTTCAACCTTCAACCTGCTTAAATCTGATGATAGTTTTGGCTCAACACATAACACATCGTTCAATAATGAGTGTGACTGAAACATAGATGGCGGCACTAATACCAATCATTTTTTTTTCGACAGTGTGAACATTTTTAGGCTTACTGTCAAAATTATATGTCAATCCGACCATTAGTTTACAAGTTACAGTGCTTTAAGTGACGCTACTTTTGAGTTTTCAAAAAAAAAATGAATTCAAAGCAATTCCGTGTGCTGATTTATCATTGCTTTTTAATGAAAAAAATACTGTTCAATGCCAGGAATGGCTTGAAAAACATTATTCGGACTCTGCTCCATCAAAAAGAACCATTTGTTATTGGTATGCCGAATTCAAACGTGGTCGTACAGACACCGATGACATTCCATCTACTGGACGGCCAAATGACGCTGTTCGGAAAATGTTGAAAAAACACAAAATCATTATGTCCGACCGTAAAGTGAAAGTGAAGGAGATTGCTGACATTCTAAAGATATCAGCAGGCAGTGTACACACCATAATACACGAACATTTGGGTATGAAAAAGTTGTTTTCCAAATGGGTGTCGCGTTTGCTCACTGTTGAACAAAAACAACAACGAATTGATGATTCAGAGCGCTGTTTGGAGCTGTTTAACCGTAATAAAAAGGATATTTTGCGTCGATATGTGACCATGGATATAACCTGGATCCATGACTACACTCCAGAGTTAAAACGGCAGTCATCTGAGTGGACTGGACCCGGCGAAAGCCGTCCGAAGCGACCAAAAACGCAACAATCGACTGGAAAGGTTATGGCCTCTGTATTCTGGGATACACATGGTATATTGTTCATTGACTATTTGGAAAAGGGAAAAACAATCAACAGCGACTATTACTGTGCATTATTGGACCGATTGAAGGATGAAATCGTACTGAAACGGCCCCATATGAAGAAGAAAAAAATCCTTTTTCATCAAGACAATGCACCGTGTCACAAGTCCATAAAAACGATGGTCAAATTCAATGAATTGCACTTCGAATTGCTTCCGCACCCACCGTATAGTCCAGATCTGGCCCCCAGCGACTACTGGCTCTTCGCAGACCTCAAAAATATGCTCCGTGGTAAGAGATTTGGCTCAAATGATGAAGTAATCGCCGAAACTGAAGCCTATTTTGAGGCCAAGGAAAAATCGTTCTATAAACATGGTATAGAAAAGTTGGAAAATCGTTGGAATGATTGTATCTCCCTAAAAGGGGACAATGTTGATGAATAAAAACGAATTTTGGCAAAAAAATGTGTTTTAATTAGTTAGTCACACACATTATTGAACGATGTGTTATTGATACCTGAGCAATGAGATAAAAGACTTCCTTTTAATTTTGTGACTGGTTTATTTCCTTCGTCCTTCGTCCTGATCATTGAAGATCATTATGTAGAGGCGATATGCAAAGGTGTTCAGTTCCAAGACGGTATATATATGTGTGTTTGTCGCTGGCTGCGATGCTGCTACAAGAAGATGGCTACAAGCAGAATCTACGACGACGCAACACTGTGTGCATTAGTTCCGAAGTGCAATAAACGATCCTTCGCACGTCTCGAACTAATTACACAACGATGGGTGGTATATAAATGATGGAAAACAGGAGTTGAGATGAGAGTCATTCACGGCACAGAGTCGAACACACGACGACCGTGTATTGTATTAGCGCATTGAATAAATATTTATAATATATACTCTTCTAAATATTTTCGTATTCTTTTGATCTCCGCATAGCCCCACGACCAACATAACTGGTGACCACGACGCGAGCAGAACATAAAGGAACAAAAAAAAAGCAGCCATGCCAAACAACGTTGTACAAGGGGCCGCAGAACCGGCACTCTGGTTCGGAATAATTGAGCGGAATTTCACGGCGGCGGGCATCATAGCCGAGGAATCGAAATTCAACTCCACACTCTCTGCCCTCGACACACGCTACGCGACTGAAGTCAAGGACATCGTGTTAAACCCGCCAGCACACGAGCCGTACAGCAAGCTAAAAAGCGAGCTAATCAAACGCCTGAGCACCTCGCAAGAAGAGAAGACACGACAGCTATTGGAAAGCGAAACCTTGGGTGACCGAAAGCCAACGCAATTTTTAAGGGATTTGCGTTCTCTTGGTGGCAATGCATTCAACGAAGAGGTCATACGCACTATATGGACCAGCCGCTTGCCAGCGCAGACGCAAGCCATTATGGCCACGCAGAAGGACCAGCCTCTCGACAAAGCAGCCGAACTCGCAGACGCAATAGTAACGCTAACAAGGAACACTGGTTCTCAAATAGCGCAGGTCACGCAAGCAACATCGCCATTCGAAGCTGAGCTCGGAGCAAGGTTCGCACAACTCACCCTGAGCATGAACCAGCAAATCGAAAAGTTGCAGCAGGAAGTAGAAAGCCAGCGTTTGACGAGTCGTTCTTCACGCCAAGATTTCAGACGGTCGAACTCACGTCATCGGAGTAGCTCGAGATCACGCAATCGCCAGGACGCAGACGGTTTGTGCTGGTACCATTTCAAATTCGGCCACGAAGCAAAGAAATGCAGGGCACCTTGCAAGCTGTCGGGAAACGCAAGCGGCAATCGCTAATGGCGGCCAGCGATTCCAGCCGAAAAACACGCCGCCTATTTGTTGTGGAAAACTGCGTACGAACTTGCAGCTGCCAATGGATCGGCGCACGTTCTCGTGGAACTTTGTCATCGCTGACGTCACCAAACCGATCATCGGAGCTGACTTCCTAGCACATTTCGGTTTACTGATCGACATTCAAGAGAGCCAGCCCATCGACAAGGAAACGCGTCTAACTTCACAAGGTCATGTGTTTTCCATCGACACGCCGACTATAAAGATCGTCTCCGGTGATACTCTATATCACGCGATCCTTGCAGAATTCCCCGAAATTACGCGCCCCGATGGTCGCGCTCCAGAGATTCGCCATAATACCAGGCATTATATTCAAACCACGCCTGGACCACCAACAGCGAGCAAGCCTCGTCGATTGGATCCAGCAAGACTGACAGCTGCCCGCATGGAGTTCGACGCCATGGTTAAACTCGGCACGGCACGCCCATCATCAAGCAGCTGGGCAGCACCTTTACATATGGCAACTAAACATGATGGAAACTGGCGACCTTGCGGAGATTATCGCGCACTTAACGCACGCACAGTTCCAGATAGGTACCCAATAAGGCACATCCATGACTTCGGACAAGCACTTCGCAGCAAGAAGATATTTTCGAAAATCGACCTGGTGAAAGCCTATCACCAGATACCCGTAGCCGAAGAGGACATTCATAAAACGGCAATTACAACGCCCTTCGGCCTTTACGAATTTCCCTTCATGACCTTCGGACTGCGGAACGCCGCGCAGACTTTCCAACGATTCATGGACGAAGTGCTCCGTGGTTTGGACTTTGTTTTCGTATACCTAGACGATATTTTAGTGGCATCTGAAACCCCGGAACTGCATCTAGAACATCTACGTCAAATATTCAAACGTTTAGCGAAGTGCGGCATAGTCATCGACGTATCGAAGAGCATATTCGGTACCACGGAGTTACCTTTTCTTGGCTATATCGTTTCCAGTGATGGCATTAAACCAGTACCGGAAAAGGTTGAAACTATTCTCAGTTTCCCTCAGCCGCAAACCGCCAAGCAACTTCGTCGGTACCTGGGCATGATCAATTTTTATAAAATAGGCATGCCAAATTGCGCACATACACAGGCACCGTTAAATAACATGCTGCACGACAGGATCAAAGGAAACGCCTTGCTCCAGTGGACACTAGCAGCCGAAGAAGCATTCGAGAAGACGAAGCAAGACTTGGCGCGAGCTACGCTTCTCGCATACCCCAAAGTTGGCGCAGAAATGGGAGTGGTTTGCGACGCTTCTGACATCGCCGTAGGTGCAGCTCTGCAACAACGAGTCGACGGCCACTGGGAACCACTCGCTTTCTTCTTGAAGAAACTCAGCCCAACAGAGCGTCGATACAGTGCTTTTGATCGAGAGTTATTAGCAATCTATCTAGCCATCAAGCACTTTCGGCACATGCTAGAAGGAAGGATTTTCGCGGTCTTCACAGACCACAAGCCGCTGACATTGAAAGATGTCGCCTCGTCAAGCTCGGCACCTCGATCTAATCGGCCAGTTTACAACCGATATTCGGCACATTTCGGGTAAGGACAACGTCGTCGCCGACGCACTATCCCGCACCGAGGATATCGAAGTACCCATCAATTACGCTGAGCTAGCAAAATCCCAAGAAAACGATGAGGAACTGAAGGCTTTGCTTCGTTCAGGAACATCTTTGCAGCTCAAGCAAGTACATGTTCCAGGAACGGACGCACAAATTTTCTGCGACATCTCAACAACGAGGCTCGACTGTATGTCACACCAGTTTTCAGAAGAGCCGCATTCGAATCCGTACATCGCCACTCGCACCCAGGCAGCAAGGCAACCGCGAAACTTGTGGCACAGCGATTCGTCTGGCCAGCCATTAGGAAGGATTGTCGCGAATGGGTGAAAACTTGTATCCAGTGTCAGAAAGCGAAAACTACCAGGCACGTTTCGGCGCCTGTGGGAAATTTCGCACCACCTTCCATGAGACTTGAACATGTGCATATAGACATCATTGTCATGCCCTTATCAGAGGGAATAAGATACTGTCTCACCTGAGTGGACCGTTTCTCGCGTTGGCCAGAAGCTATACCGATACACGATCAAGAAGCTGAGACAGTCGCGAGGGCCTTCTGGGAAGGATGGATCAACCGCTTTGGAACCCCGCTACGAGTTACCACCGATCAAGGGCGGCAGTTTGAATCGAATCTATTTCGTTCACTGAACCGCCTAGCAGGTGCTGACCACTTAAGAACCACATCGTACCATCCCCAGGCCAACGGGATGGTAGAACGTTTTCATCGCGAGCTTAAAGCAGCAATACGATGCCACCAGCATGAACAGTGGACGAAAATCTTACCGAGCGTCATCATAGGCATCAGAGCAACCATCCGCGAAGACTTGGGTGCATCTCCTTTCGAGATGATATGTGGACAACCCATGCGTCTTCCAGGAGAATTCTTCGAACCTGCACGACCAGACAACGATCCAGCTCCATTCATCAAAGAGTTACGCCGACACTTCGATAGTATACGACCAGTACCAGTTAGACGACACGGTGCACGCACACCGTTCATTTTTAAAGACCTCGCTACAACAACGCACGTTTTCTTACGACATGATGCCGTAAAAACGCCTTAAGGATTCCATACGATGGACCTTACGAAGTACGCACACGGGGCGAGAAGACCTTCACCGTCAGGATTAGAGGAAAAGATGTCACGGTATCAATTGATCGAGTTAAACCAGCGTACACCCTGAGCGAGACGCTTCCAGAAGACCATGAACTTATCATCAGCAAACAACCAGATCCACTTACAGGAGTCAATTCACATTCTGCAAACAGCTCTGCCGCAGAAAGCCCACAGTTGCAACCACAGGAGCAACAACAACAGACAACTCGACGATCGAAACGGTGCGTCCGCTTTGTACAACGCTACCAAGCCGGATTCCAGTAACTCGTAACGCACACATCTCCATCGTGACTTCATCACTGGCAGCGGGGTGATGTAGCAGCATCGCAGACAGCGACAAACACGCGTCGTTATCCCAGGCAAAACCCTTATCACCCTTCACAGCAAACTAAATCCGATTTTCCCCGAAGGGCAATAAAATATCCTTCGCACATCTCGAACTAACGACGCAACGCTGTGTGTATTAGTTCCGAAGTGCAACAAACGATCCTTCGCACGTCTCGAACTAATTACACAACGATGGGTGCAATTAGTTCGGGAAATCCCAAATTCCTCTACCTTATCTTGCCTGGGGTATATAAATGATGGAAAACAGGAGTTGAGATGAGAGTCATTCACGGCACAGAGCCGAACACACGACGACCGTGTATTGTATTAGCGCATTGAATAAATATTTATAAAATATACTCTTCTAAATATTTTCGTATTCTTTTGATCTCCGCATAGCCCCACGACCAACATATTCTTATGCCTTTTTTCAGGAAACAGTCAACGACCAGCAAGCGGGTCAAGTTTATTGCTTACAAAGCTCTAATCAGGCCCATACTCCTGTACGCAGTGCTGATATGGCAGGCAGCACCAAAATGCAAATGGGGCAAGATAGGATTATTGGAACGTAAAATCCTTCGGGCTTGCACTGGAGTGTTCAAAAGGGAGGACGGACGGTCCTACCCCAACCGATATCTATACCGATTCACCGCTACGCCAAGAGGTTGACCGAACGAGCTGCAAAGCGTATGGCGGAGCACGAGACCGCCACAATTAGTAACGTGGCAGATAGTCGAGCGATGGAGGCAGCCAACGGATAGATTAAGAAATTAATTTTAATAATAGTTATAAGTAAAATATTGTATTAAAAATTTAACAAACAAAAATTTTATTAATAATTATTGTATATAAATCAAGATTTAAATTAAATAAATATAAAACGACCAAAAACAACAGAGGTCACATTTAGGGTTTAAATGTTAGTAATAATAATTTTCTTTTTTGATATATAAGTAATAATTTCCGATATTAAACAAATGTTAGTATAGAGTTCTGGGCACAGCCATTAGGCAAAACCCGTAGGCTAAGTATTAGGTTAAGAAAATATTGTAAATAATGATTGTATATAGTATGAAAAAATCACCCAATAAATTAATTTGAATTGACGAGACAAGCAGTTGTGAATGAAAACGCGACAGTGCGCGTAAGAAAAGTGCGGTGAAACGATTATCATTGAAAAGTGTTGGATAAGTAACTGTGTCTGATAAAGTGTGAAATTAATTAATTTAGAGTCGGATTAATTAAAGTTATAAGTGATTTTAAAATAATTGAAAATCGTAGAGAAAACTTTAAATAGAACTTTTATAATTAATTTTAAATAACACGCGAGTGTTTAATCTTCACTATTGGCATTATTTGCGAATAGCAAACAGGTCGCGCACCTGCAAAGCGCAACAATATCATTCCCGTACGATGAGATCATATTCTATAAATAACCCATGACGCGATAAGCCAAGACTACAAAAGCATGGGAATTAGACGATTAAGCGTTCTTTGTTATATTCATGTTCAGCTCGATAAGTCGGAGCTAATAAAGATAACTTTGATTTTTTAAAAAGTGTTTTGCTTGACCACAATTGAAAATTCGCATCAAGTACAACAGATCCCGGTGCAAGCGACTCGACGCGTACATGCGAGAACAATCCGCATGGAAGGTTCTGGGATGGTTGGTAGTTGTATATAAGCCACTACGGCGAGCGACGAGACAAGGATCATCATCATTCGGTCGCTGGACGTCGACCAGTAAACACGTCCCAAAGAGTAAAGTCCTTTTGTATGTATGGTCTTGAGTAAAATGACTTATATGTCGGGAAAAGAGTAAAATGACTGTTTAAGTCTGAGTGGCAAAGCGAAGAGCATTATACTGGGCGTCTACTTAATAGACGTCTTAAGAATCGAGTGGATAAAGGAGTGTGCAAGTGATTTGACTGAATGGGCGTTGAGTTATAGCGTTAGTGTTAGTGTTACAGACTAAAGTGGCAGATACAAACACTGCAAGGGCCAAAATGGACGGCAACGAGTTGTTCCGTATTAAGGGGGGCACTCTACCTGGAACTTTGAAAATTTTTTGCTTCAATCTATTCCTATACTATCTGAGAATATTATCTCGAAGTTTCAAGGTCGTACTGATAACAGTTTTGAATAGATCGATCCCGAAGCCGGTCGGCGCCGAGCCGCGCCAAGTGATCGTGACGACGCCGGCGTGGTATTTCTTATCTGGTTTCCAGGATTTTTCGTTGTTTGCCTATGTGGCCTTAGAAATTTTGAGTGTCATACGAATTGGTTGTGGGTGTGCGAACTCGAATGGCAGGTGTGAAACACACCTCAAAATTTCAGGGGATGGGTCATGGAAGAAGCGGGGGTATACTTCGCTGTACGGCGTCACGACTATCATCGGCTACTATACCGGAAAAGTTTTGGACCTAGTTGTAAAAAGCTCGTATTGCCAGGCCTGCCATTCTTGGAGTTCAAAAGAAGGTACACAGGAGTACGAAGAATGGTTCGATACGCACCAAGAAATATGTTCAGAAAACCACGAAGGTTCCGCTGGAAAAATGGAGGTCGATTCAATAAACGAAATGTTCGCGCGGTCCGAAGAAAAATTCGGAGTGAAGTACTTGAACTACATCGGTGACGGCGATTCAAAAACGTACGTGAATATTGTGAAATCGAATCCCTATGGTGACGAGTACCCTGTAGTGAAAAGTGAGTGCGTGGGCCACGTTCAGAAACGTATGGGTACGCGGCTTCGAAAAATCAAGCAGGAAGCTATACTTGGAGGCAAAGGACGTTTAACGGAAGTTCTTATCAAGAAATTAACAATTTTTTACGGTTTGGCGATCCGGAGAAACTTGCAGTCAGTCGATGACATGAAAACTGCTATTATGGCCACTCTGGATCACTACTGCTCGACCGACAAGCAGCCGAAACATCAAAACTGCCCCAAGGGCACGGACAGCTGGTGCGAGTGGCGCAAATCGGAGGCGGCTAGAAAACTCAAGTCCTACAAACATCCTGCTCGTGTCATTCTGCCGGAGATCGAAAAACGCATTCGTCCCATTTATGAAAACCTTTCTAGAGACGAACTTTTAACGAAGTGTTTGGGAGGACACACACAAAACGCGAACGAGTCGTTCAACGCTACGGTGTGGCGCCTCTGCCCAAAACATTTGAATTCAGGCCGAAAAATTGTCGAAATCTCCTCTTTTATGGCTGCCGGGATGTTCAACGAGGGCAACAGTGCAATTTTAGTGGTGATGGAGCTGCTTAATTTAATCATTGGGCAGCAATGCAAAATGTACGCCGACCAGAGTGACGAGACACGACTCCTCCGCGCGGACCGACGCCACAGCGACTCTGCTAAAGAGGCTCGTACTGCTCGAAGAAAGGCACGATTGGCGGAAAACGAGTTTAACGAGGATTCCGAGGGGTTGCTGTATGGTCCTGGCATAGCTGACTAAAACATCATACTCGTGAGTTCTAACTGATAGCATTTTTTTTCCGACCGAAAACTTTGAAGCGCGTTTTTCTCAAAAACTCTTTTTTATAGTCGGTAATCACGATTGCGAGTACACTAATCAACGTAGAAGGCTCGGTGAACACTCATTTTGTAGATAATAGTTTACACAAGTGCGTGAACCTCTAAAATCAGCATTAAAAAATTATCAACACAATTTCTCAGTTACTAACAACAAAACAAAAACAAGCGAAATTGAACTTTTTTTTTAAAATCATAAGATATAATTGCGATAATTTATTATTTTGCAATATTTTAGAGGTTCAGGCACTTAAGGCATGTTTCTTCTTTAAAACAAAAAAAAATTGCATGTGTTTCAGATAATTAGTTCAGGCTGTGGAGTGATTACCGCGAAAATCGATTTTCCGGAGGACCCTCAGAAGATAGCTGCTGCAGCCGCCATTTTGAAAATTTATCAAACATGTATAATCAATAATTATAGTTCAAACTACTCTTTAAATATACGTTGATCCTTACGAAGCTGTCTCATTGCTTTATTGCTGAAAAAAATTCATAAAATCGACCATTTTTTGAGGCTCCAGGTAGAGTGCCCCCCTTAATAATGAATTAATTAGTGAAGTGCAATCCCTTAAAGACAATTTAAAAGAAAAATGTAAGGACATTAGTGAAATAAGAAGAGAAAATAAAACTCTTAGCGAAGAAAAGGAAAAGTGGCAAACGGAGTGGAATTTATTAAGGGGGGAACCTGGTTTAGAGGGTCAAAAAAATCGATTTTTTGAAACTTATCTCATTCGATTAGAAACATATTCAGAAATATTTCCACAAAATTTCAGAGTCAAATTCCTAATCGTTCCGCAGAAATGGCCTCTGAGAGACAATGCGCTCAGGAGACTGATAAGAGGGCGCGATGCGTCTAGAGTCGCTCGGTCTCCAGATAATAAAAGATTATCGGATTTTACATCATCAGTCCCAAAAACTTGATTTTCGTGTTTTCATTCGTGTGCACTTCACTGAATTTCCTTCTCAGTATTTATCTTTCCAAAGCAAAGCGCGCATCGTCATATTTTTAAAACTGCTATTCGGTGTTCTAATTCTGTTCAGTAGAGACGGTATTTAAATACGAAATGAATTCGTATCCAAGAAAAAAACATGGTGAACGTGGTCGTTCAGCAAGACCGCCGAAAAGAAAGTTTCGAGGAAATCAGTTTTGCCAAAAAAATTCCAGTGAACAGTGCAGCAGTTCCAACGACAACGTGTCAGCGCGGAAACTCAGTAGTGCAAATTTGGATAGTGTAGTGACTACCTCATCACATTTGTAAAAGATAGTGGAATTTTTTTTGTGTTTTCGGAACTCTCGCGGAAATCCTGATTTGTAAGACTTGCAAAAAAGACATTCAGTTTCAAGAAACCGGGGATCGTGGTTTTGGCTTCAAGATTCTTGTTCTGTGCTCCTGTGGTCGGAGGGAAATAAATTCAGGTCCATTGATTAATACAGGCTTCGAGATTAACAGAAGGATCGTTTTTGTGATGAGACTCTTAGGTATAGGTCGTGAAGGCATAAACATTTTCGCTGGACTTATGGATTTGGGACTTGGTGTTAGCCGAAATACCTACGATCTGATAATACGACACATACACTCTACAGTGAAATCAGTTTTTGAAACTGTGTGCTTAAAAGCTGTGAGAGAAGAAAAAGTTTGCAATGTTAACAATGGAAGAAAAGAAGATCAGTTTAAAATATCTGCCGATGGATCGTGGAAAAAACGCGGCTTTACGTCTTTGTACGGAGTTGCAACACTTATTGGATATTATACTGGCAAGGTCATCGATCTCACTGTAAAAAGTTCATACTGTCAAGCTTGTGTTTATTGGAAAAGCAAAGAAGGTAGTGATGAATATGAAAAATGGTATGAAAAACATGAAAGTGAATGTTGTGCAAATCACTCGGGTTCAGCTGGAAAAATGGAGGTTGATGCTATCAAAGAAATGTTCGCGGCGTCCGTCAAGAAATACGGAGTGAAGTATTTGAATTATATCGGCGATGGAGATTCAAAAACGTACAAGGCTGTGGCGGATCTCAACCCTTATGGAAGCAAATATCCTGTAAAAAAAAGCGAGTGTGTGGGTCATGTTGAGAAAAGAATGGGCACGCGATTACGGAATGTGCAAAAATCTGCGAAAATTGGCGGGAGGGGCAAGTTAACTGCAACTTTGATTAAAAAATTGACGACATATTATGGATTAGCCATTCGTAGAAATTCAAACTCTGTTGAAGAAATGAAAAAAAAACATAATCGCGACTCTAGATCATTTGATTTCCACTGACAAAAAACCAAAGCACAACAATTGCCCACCCGGAGTCGATAGCTGGTGTAAATGGCGAAAAGCAGAAGCAGCTGGAAACCTCACGGAATTCAAGCATCCTGATCCACTTCATCCCGATGTCATTAAAAACATACGTCCGATATACGAAGCTTTATCGAATGAAGATCTTCTAACAAGATGTTTAGGTGGTCATACACAAAACTCAAACGAAAGTTTCAATTCCACCATATGGCGCCTCGCTCCGAAGCACTTAAATGCTGGTTCAAAAATCATCGAGATTGCTTCATTCATTGCTGCATGCGTATTCAATGAAGGATTTTCGAGTACATTGAAGATGATGAGTGACCTGAACATAAATATTGGGTCACACGCTCTGAACTTCGCGAAGAACTACGACGAGCAGCGAGTATCACGACAAGGTCGGCGCAGTTTTGAAAGCAGTAAAGAGGCTCGAATGGCTCGAAAAGAAGAACTTTTGGCTCAAAATGAGTTTTACGAAGAAGCTGAAGGACTAATGTATGGAGCAGGAACAGCAGATTAGCATTTGGTGTTGGTGAGTTTGAAAAAAATACAATTAATTTTTATGAAAAACTTTGAACGCGATTTTATCAAAACAGTGTTTTTCTGTTTTGTGCACACGATTAAAAAAGTTGTAATTGTCGCATTTTCATAAGTGATACCTTTTTTTACAGCTAATAGTGTAGGTTTCTATGTGAACCTAAAAAATCACAATAAAAAAATTTTTTTATTAACTTTTTTCAATAAATTATCTTAAAATTTCTTCAGAAAAACGCAAAAATTTTTATAAACAGTCATAAAATAAATAATTTTATATATTTCTTCGAATATCTTAGGTTCACATAGAAGAACAACTCCTAAGCTACAAAAAAAGTATTCGTTTTTATGTTTCAGATGAAAACTACGATCGCTATCGTGTTCACAAAATAGACTCTTCGAGCGAGAAGTGCCACAAACAAATACGAATTGTTATTGCTTAACAGTATCAAATAAAGTGAAAGTGAATTTTTTTGCAAGATTTGTATATCTATGACCTATTTCAAAAGTACTTGAAACATTTCATACGTTAGGCAACCTAAAACACTGTGCCGAATATCATGCAATTTTCAGCGTTCTAAACCAGGTTCCCCCCTTAAGTGCGCAAATGAGAAATATGAACAGTGAATTGAAAACATTAATGAGTGAAGTTCAGTTAGTAAAGACCGAAAATATTAACTTAATAAAAACTTACAAATCGTTGAAGTGCGAAAACGATCTACTAAAAGAAGAAGAGAGCGGGAAGACGACAAAAAGGAAAAAGAAGCAGGCAGTTAAGCATGCTGATAGTAGCGGTTCTAGGCAGGACGTGTTAGACGTACCCCAACCAGTCGAAGTTGATCTGGAGAGTGATTGTGCGGAAACTCAACCAATAAAAGCACTCAGCACGCAACCAATGAAGACAAATGGTGTAGTAACGATGGACCATGAATGCGCGCAAGCAAACGCGCCCAAGGAAGCTGTAACAAATGGAACAATGTGGCAGGAGGTGATGAGGAAACCACCAAAAAGTAAGCGACCTGCAAACAATGATCAACCGACAGAGCGAAAAGTAAGTTTACCACCGATTATTGGTTATAATATAAATATAAAGACCCTATGTGGTGAAATAATTGCAAATAATATTAATAAAGACACATTCAGTATCACTCAAGGATACAACAAAAATAGATGTAGTATACATTGCAGCGACTCTAATAGTCGCAATGTAATTATCCAGATTCTAACAAATTGCAACTGCAATTATTTCACATACACCCCTAAAAATGAAAAATGCATTAACCTAATACTAAAAAATTTATGTGAAGGCTACACCTCTGATGAAATCTTAGAGGCATTTGAAGATATAAACCTTAAAAAAGACATTATAAATATTGTACCGTTTTCTTCCAAACGAAAGCCTAACTTAAATTTTTTTATAATTAAAATAAAACCGGAAGGAAAAATTGGAGAGTACCTGAAAGTCAGATCGCTTCTCAACCAAAAAATCAGCATTGAGAAACTCGGATCGCCTGAGATGATTCAATGTTTCAAATGCCAGAGAATCGGACATGTGGCCATAAATTGCTCTATGAGAGCAAGATGTGTTAAATGTATGGGCGATCACGAGAGGGGAAATTGTCCCGTCACTATAAAAGATACAGTAGCCTGTGTATTATGTAAGGAAACTGGTCATACTGCTAGTTTTCGGGGCTGTCCAAAATGGCAGGACGTCCTCAGTAAAAAAAGGAACAATGCCAAAAACTTACAGATTGAACGTAAAGATAGTTATGATCGACTGATAACTGGAAATGTCTTCTTTGCTGACATTACCAAAAGAAACCTTGCGCCTAAAATGCCAGAGGTAACCAGAACAAAGACCAATAATGAAACCGCAAAATCATTCTTGGATAAAGCTAGTGAAGAATGTTTCGGCCATGATTTTGGCAAATATATGGGCAAAATCAAAAATTTCGCAAATGTATACAAGACCTTGCACAATATAGAGGATAAAAGGAAAGCCCTCCTCAACCTAGCCCTTCAACTAGAACTTGACGATTTTATTCATACTGATCAATAATGAACAGTTACATAAAGATACACTGCATTAATGTCAATTCAATCGTAGCATTGAGAAAAAGACATGAGCTGGATTCGCACCTCAAAAAATATCAGCCTACAATTGTTTTGTTACAAGAGACAAAACTCAGAAAAATTCATAAAGTAAACTTTAAAGGCTATGAGTTAGTAAGGGGTAACAATGAAAAATCAGGGACAGCAATATTGGTTAAAAGCAATGTCCAATATAGGGACAAAGCAATCACCAATATTGAAAAAGCTGCCATCACTGCCATCGAAGTCAGAATAGGCGAAGGCTGGGTAGCTGTATGCTCTGTATATTTTAGGCAGAATGAATTAACCGCAGTTGAGTTAGATCATATTTTCAGCAGTTTTATTACACATGATGCCATAATTGTCGGAGGTGACTTCAATGCCAAACACACGAATTGGAGGAACTATTCAAACAACCTGAACGGTACTCAGCTAAAAAGCTGGATTGAAAATACATCTGATGTATACAAAGTTAAGCAATTCTTTTCCAGGTTTCCCAGTAGAATAGACCAGGTTAGCTATTCCTATATTGATTTCTTTTTCTTATCTGAAAATCTGATCACTAACCAACTTTCCCAGGAGCCACTCCTCAAAACATTAGACTTTAATTCCGATCACAAAGACATAGAAATATCTACCCTGATTGCTGGACTTTGCTATAAACCCCCTACTTTCATCAAAGACTATAGCAAAGCTGACTGGACTGGACTCAGAAAAGAAGTAGATCGAAATCTAAGAGATAGAATTCCACCGGCGTCCAGAAATCTTGAAAAGGATGAAATTGATTTGTACATTAGACAAACCAATGAAATAATCATCCAAGCTGCGAACAAATACATTCCCAGATATAAAATTTTCAAGGACAGCTGTATCATATTAGATGACATAACCCTTAACATCATCGCAGAAAAGAAGCTAATCCGGAGACTGTACTTCCGAAGCGGTCGCAAAGACGCCACCTTAAGGGCTATGCTTCATGATATCAATGACATAATTGACTCTAGGCTACGATTTCTGTATAGGATGAGATTCAGAGACAAAATAAAGGAAATAAGAAAAGGTCCCACCTTTTTCAAACAAATCAAATCCCTATCAGGGCAAATGAGTAGGAAAGCAATGCCCATTCTGGATAATGCCACCTGTGAAGAAGATAGTGCCAGAATATGTGCTGAATATTTCGTAAATGTGCACAATAGCTCGGATGGAGCTCAGCAATCAAATGGGAACTGTGATATCGAGAACATATATCGAAACCTCACCTCAGATATGTACGTTGAATCCTTCCAATTCAATAGCACGTTCACTGCTGATGGCAATGCTCTGAAATTCAATGAGAACTACAGTGACTTTGTATCCTCTGAAAGTATTAAAGATATTATCAGAAGCACTAAGCCCAAACCAGCTTGTAGGGGGAATGAACTGAGTAATAAGCTCATTAAAAAACTTCCGGACAGCTATGTGAGATATTTGACTATTATCATAAATAATTGTCTAAATATCAGTTATTTCCCAGAAGACTGGAAAAAGGCACTTGTTGTGCCCATTCCTAAGCAAAGTCACCTGGCAACTAACCCAGCTCTCTATAGGCCCATTTCTCTACTACCATGCGATAGCAAAATTTTCGAACCTGTTATCAAGGATAGATTGCTAACATTCTGCGATGAAAATGAAATCTTAAAAACCAACCAGTTCGGGTTTGTTAGAAGTAAAGCTCCCGCTCATGCCTTAATTACACTCGCGGAAGATATAAACGATGGCTTCCGAAAGAATTGCCCTACACTTGCATGCTCAATCGATCTTCAAAAGGCATTCGACACAGTTTGGATCGAAGGACTTATTTCTAAAATGATCGGATTCCAATTTCCAATCAAATTATGCACGATTATTGCACGATATCTCAACTGTAGAAGCATGCAGGTAAGATACAACAACTTCTTATCAGAACGCTTTTCAATTAGAGCTGGGGTGCCACAGGGATCTCTACTAGGCCCAATTTTATTCAACATATTCCTCTCGGACTTTCCAATAGATCCATATAATAAAGTGAAGTCTATCCTTTATGCCGACGATACGATGTTATATTGCACCGGGCTAAATGTTAAGGCAATACTAAATCACACAAACAGGTATTTTGTCTCGATCGCCCAATACTTGCAAAAATGGAAGCTGAAAGTAAATGTACCCAAATGTAAAGGAATCCTATTTAGAAAGCAAGAGAAGCACGTCAGGCCAAAAGCCTTCAAAAAGAACGAAAACATCAAGCTAACCTTTGATGACATTCGAATCCAGACTGTCAGGAACATCAAATACCTTGGCGTTACACTTACCAACAAATGGTCCCCAAATCAGCACGTAGAGAACACCCTCAGAAAAGCTAATGCGGTCTTTAATATACTGGCCAAAGTATTCACAAATCAAATGTTAGATTCTGAGCTTAAATTCGTAGTTTATAAACAGATTATAAGACCAATCATCTCCTACGGATTTGAAGCCTGGTGCCACATATCTACGAATCAAATGAAAAAGATCCTCACTTTTGAAAGAAAATGCCTCTACAAAACATTACCAGTAGATGTAGCCTACAAAAAATTTAACGAAGAAGATGATGTTTATGTAAAAATAAGCAGAAAAAACCTCTATAGAAAATTTAAGAAACTTAAACTATTAGATAGTTTTATGTTAGAATGTATGATTAGGGTATTTAATAAAATGAAAAACATGGAGGACATTAGACTCCAAGAATTTTGTAATATAGACACACTTACAAGTAAATTCTCAGATCTACAAGATAAATATTTAGATAAGATTTTCCCTCCCTCCTATCTATATTACTTATATACACTGGGGCTAACCCATACTAATACTGAACTTACTTTCTTTAGGAGAAAGTATAACTCAAATAATTTAAGTGAACTCATAGCATAAGATAAATAACCGACTATCATCTAAGACTATGTAATAGAAAATAAGCATAAGAAAAATTATAAATAAACTATTATTATTTTTGTTGTTTTATTTTATCCCCCACTCCCAACCCCACACCCCTTCCCTAATAACAACTTATATGTAAAGACGATGGGGTTTTTAGAGGCTTTCCCCAACAATCACACACGTTAGGCAAAATTAAACACAGCTAAGACAAAAAATTTGTTAAGATTAAGTACTGAAAAATTTGAATTAAGCAAATGTAGTACTAAGCCATAATTAAGTAGAGAATATAGCTCAGCAATGTAAAGCAAACTTTTAGCCTCAATAAATTGTTTCACTCGAAAAATTGTTTCACTCGCGACGAGACAAGCAGTTGTGAATGAAACGTAAGTGTGAGCGACAGTGCGCGCAAGAAAGGTGCGGTGAAACGATTATCATTGAAAAGTATCGGATAAGTAAAGAAGTGTTTGATTACGTTTGATAAAGTGCGAAATTAATTAATTTAGAGTCGGATTAATTAAAGTTATAAGTGATTTTAATAAAATAATTTGTAAATCGTAGAGAAAACTTTAAATAAAACTTTTATAATTAATTTTAAATAAAACGCGAGTGTTTAATTTTCACTATTGGCAATGTTTGGAAATAGCAAACAGGTCGCGCACCTGCCAAAGCGCAACAATATATACATATATATAAATATACATATATATATGCATATGTGTACATATATGAAAATTTATATATGAATATATACGTATATATATACGTTTATATATATATATATAATATACAATACAATACAATTTTCAGGGACCAAATTATTGAGACATTATTTACAACGTTTGAAACATAAACACATGTACATATCAGTTATGTATACAACATCGAATATTGTTAGATTTACTCATTTCCAATAACTTAATATGCATTTATTTTGAGTGAAATATCTTTTTTCGAAATAAGTTCGTGCCTATGTGGCAGCACACAAGCGCAAAATGTAAAGCTTCCGGCTTCAACATATTCTTCTTTTGCCGTCTCCTGTATATACCTCTATGGCGGCCGCCATGGGTCGCAACAGATTGGCTTATGGCTTAAATGACTTATGATTCTTCTTACGTTAGCCTGCACTCTTTACAGGACTCAGGAAATTATCGTGTCTGATGGCTACAAGCCTGCTCCAGGAGGTACTTCAGCACGACCAAGGACCAATAAACTTTGAGAAGTTATATGAAGAAATACATTGATTTCTATTGGCTGAAGAAGATGAATTTCCTAATGATGACTGAGACGACTGACTATTGCGTGAATTACGCGTGAATTCTTTACAGGACACAGGAAATCATTAGTCTGACGGCTACCAGCCTGCTTATATCAGGGCATGTATGAAACATATAAATTGGGTTAGAACAATATATTGTTCCGAAGCTACCGGCAGAGATTCGGAACTTTTATAAAGAAATAAGTTTCTCTGTCTACTGCGATAACTTCTTCATGAGAGAATCCTTCTGTAGTGTAATACGATACACAAATGATTACACAATTATACTAGCAAAGTACTATGATATAATATAGCACATTTAGACAGTTTATTTATAATAAATTTGGCTGAATTAACATAAATATTACAACTGATCTTTTCTTCATTCACGCGACCCACTTGAAAATGAATCGAAACCACGATCGGTTGAATACGTAGGATCTTTTGTTTACATTCTATAATTACTCATATTTGTAACACGCGACACAGTTAATTAGCGAAGAATACGTACTCGTTTTCCCCACGAAAACGTTTTTTCGTGGGGAAAACGAAATTTTCTAAAAATTCTGTTATACTAAAACTCATTAAAAATGGCGATCCTGACGTGGTAAAACCATTACAAGACCGTCCTACAATAACCAAATCATTACATGGCGATCCTGCCAACTCGCAATCTCGCGGTCGAGAAATATTCAACAAAGGAATGAGAGGGTTCGCAGAGGTCGGATGAAGAACCGATACAAATAAAGAATATCAATTAGAAAGAAAAATGGTATTAGCCAATGGTAGGGTTTAGCTTGAACGAAACTAAAACCAACGAATTCATGGTTTATCGCATCATTGTGTTCGGAATTCCCCTTGAATTTAAAGAGGGATGCATTTTACTAATATTACCGACAACAGTAATAAGTCGACCCAGCTCTATTATGCCTCGCCGCATTAGCAACGTTTTGAGCTAATTTGGATAAGAGACGAAAACAAAATTTAAAAAAATGTAACGTTGCTTTACACCTGAAGTTTTTTGTTACTTATCACAATACATGGAACTTGGAATATGTTTTTGATATTCATGTATAACTAATGAATTAATCAAGAGATGGTTAGACATACAATAGGCCCTTGTCCGATGGGTGAACGAAAGCCACGGAAGGACCAACGGTCCTTTAAGGGTGAAGATATTGTTACGCGTTAGAATAATTCCACGTACCACTGTTGTTGCCAAACCGTAAAACAAGCTGACATCAAAACAGCAACAAATACATGCATCATTCTCGAACGGGAGATAGCAATTAATGCATTGAGATTTGCAATAACAACATGGCAAATGCAAGTGATTTAGAGCGTGAACTCGAGAATGATCAACATGGAAAGTCTGAGAAGGTTCTAGATTGGCCAAATACAAATACATTAGCGGCTGCAGAAAGCGGAGACACGGATTAATGATCAAGACGTACGAAACAGCAGTCCGCAAATAGTGTAAGAACAGTGTAAAGAAAATAAATGATAGATCTAAAGCGAAATTAACAGTGAAAGATTTTTAAATAAAATCGAAAGAAAATTTAAAAAGAAAACTGTAAAAGAGTTGTTTCACTTGCAAGAACCTTGGTGTTTAGTATGTTAAAGTCCGCGTACTTGGATATGCGCAAAAATTTATTTATTTTTTTGTTTTGGTTGATCCTCTGGATAGGAATTATTGCAGTAGTGAAGGTTGATGGGATATGGTATTGGCAGCAAAAGGACGAAATCCCATTGAGGGGTCGCCGCTTATGCGTAAAAAAATTTCTTTATAGTGAGACATTTGCGCTGGAAATAGAACATATGATAATACCTACCGGCGAGCGTATGCGCATCTTGGTCCAGTTAGACAATAAATTCGACCCGCTTTATAGTTCACACCACCACCACAATAATTGCTTTGTTACGACAAACATGCAATCATCTACGCACGTATGTCATGGTAAAATTAAAGGTGAAATTTATAGACAATGTAGTTTTCTGCATCGACTTTCATCGACACCGCACCGAAGAACAATTATGGTGAAAGCTATGATGAATCTATCTACGTAAACCATCGCCTCTCATGGGGCTTGATATTTTACTAAACTCGTTGTAATTTTCTATAACTTAAATACAAAAACAAATCAACAGGATTTCTAATTTATAACACAAAA
The DNA here is from genome assembly GCA_954870665.1 of Stratiomys singularior. Lineage (NCBI taxonomy): Eukaryota > Metazoa > Arthropoda > Insecta > Diptera > Stratiomyidae > Stratiomys > Stratiomys singularior. The sequence goes on along the minus strand of OX940878.1, from coordinate 155,798,282 downwards.
GGCCGAATCGCTTTTTGGGTGCTTCTAACTCTCAAGAATAATTTAACGGGGTGTTTTTTTAGGGGAAAAAACAAAGGAGTTCGAGACGATGCAATTTACATACTCCCTTCGCAATAGCAAATCAAATTCGAAACTGATTTCTTTAAATTTGATACTAAAATCTTTTAAAATTTATGAATATAATATCTCTTTTGCAATACGCAACACATATTTACTAAAATTCACCTTTCAAACTTATCAATGGATCTCACTGTAGTGCTAAATCTAAACTTATTCAATATATTTTTGAGATTCATTTTTACTTTAATAGATTTACAACGACTAAAAATTTGTTCATTTGCGCATTTGGTTTTCATTCATAATCATTTAATTTTACTTTTTATCAGTACGATCTTCTTTAAGCTTTCGGTTTTCATTAAGTAATGAAAAATTTTTCGTGTAAAGGTCTAAATAAAACAAGTTGAAAAACAAGACTAACTAATATGTGTATAATCATTAGCAAACCCAATATGGGGACATGTACGATTATTTTAAAATTGTCTTATATTTTTCTTTCATCTTTGGTATCGGTATTCATTCGAAATTTATGTTGGCAACCAATTTTGAGCAAAATTTAAACTTAAGAATAAGATATAAAATATGCGCACATAAAAATGGTAACTTTATTATTCAAATTAAATATTTGGTTGATTGTTTTTCCTTTTTTTACTCTTTTGGCGTACAAATGCAATTATTCTTTGAATTAATTTTTTGCTAAATCGATTTGTACCATTTAAATGTTGTGTTGTTAAAAATGTATTCAAACAATTTAAATTCTAAATTAATATTGGTTTGTTAATTTGGTATCTAAGTTTAAAATTCAGTACTCACACTTAAAGAAGATGACTTAAATCTCATTCATTTGCTTCTTCGTCCGATGAAGAGCTTGCCGGTATCGACGAGAACCATTGTTCCCGATTATTTTTTATTGTGCTGCAAATAGAGAGAAAGATTTTGAAGACGATCGTGTGGAAAATGTTACTAAAACCGATGAATTTGGATATTTCGTAATATCAGAGGAAACGTTAACTCGCTACAATGAATAATTCAAAATAGAAAAATAAGTACGAAAATGCAAAAATTAATTATTTGAATACAAAGAAATTGGGGGTATACTGGTCACAACATACGCTGAACGACTCTTAAGTTGGGATGGGAAAAAAGGGGTCGTTACGTGTTACAACATACTCTGAACGCTCTAAAGTTGAACTGACAAGACATAGGAAGAGAGCATATCAGCTGCAATGATCGAGGAGGCAATGCTACAGGACTGTTAGCATTAAACCATGCTGACAGGCTAGAACGAAACAATGAAACCAAAAACATACAACAAAGCAAAGGAAGACATTTCAATACTCAGCAGCCATCCATTGGCGTTGATCAGGTGGGAAAATCACCGAACATTGGGCAGCCGAATGAAGGCGCTAGTTGTTCGAAGAGAAAACTCACGGAATGGTGGCTACCTTACTCGCTGCGGAATTCGAAGCATCAGTCATGTATTCACCCATCAAAAGAGGGAAGGGTTGTGGAGGCTTTGACTGATCGACAATAATGCTGGTAAAATCTGGTCAAATGGCTGTTAATCTAGCGACAACTGTGCCAAACAACATCGAAAAAGGAAATTCTATAAGGTAATGGAGGATGAAGACTATGCAAACAACTTCATAATGCTTAAATTCACACACTTGGATAGATATATCTAAAGAGCGACGTCAAACAACCACAAAAGAACGTATTTTATATTCTACATCATCCTGCACATCATCTTATATAGATGCACGATTGGTCCAAGAAATAAACTATCATTTCCGTTGAGTGATTTTGGGATGAGCTCTGGAGACTCTATGGAAAATGAATTCAAAATGAATTCCAAACAAAAAGCAATTTTGATCTAAACATAATCTTTTCAGACAGGGCTCAATTTGCGCTAAACAGCAACGCAAGTGTTCACAACATCCTGGAACGATCTGGCTTCAATTGTAGTACGTCGGCATAAGTGAGGCATATATCTTCGAAATTCAAATGACCGCATGGATACCCAGAACGAGAAGAGCCAGCTGAATACTTCAAACATTTTTTTCATTTCTGGAAATGATATTGGTTGTGATAGAACTTATTTCCGACAATGCGGGGCTATTTATCATATAGCAGTTGTTACGAGATTTATTGTGGGGTATCGAATCGATGAGTCGTCATCACGCAACGTGTTGAGAAGTGTTGGGTTGTTTTCCAGGCCACAAGCTCGGCAGGTATCCGCAAATATTTGAATACCTGCGTTTGGCGTGTTATCCTTAAACATTGTTGCCTGATAGCATTAGCACTAGCACGTGATCATCCCACCTAGAACACACTCTTTTATTTGCCTCTAAACGCTGTGTCCATGTTAGTTCTACTCTAATTCGGCTTGTTGGGGCTTCGAGAACTTCCCAACAGTCTTGCACTCATTGCGATACCACGCTGTTAAAGACCAGAGCTTTGCGTGCCGACTTTCAGGAGAGTATTGTACTCCTCCGTTGAGGTAGTTAGTTGGCGCTTACATCATAAATAACTTCGATTGGAAAACTGTAGCATGACCCTCAAGTTTATAACATCAGTAAAACATCAAGTTTATAACATCTTAGAATCAATTATAGCACCGCTACTCTCGTCCGTTTTGCAACGATCTATGTAGATCACGATTTATAATTCGAATTTGTAGCCCTGCACAGCTTCCTACTCAATCAGTATGTTAATCTTGTACGGAATCCTTTTATATACCACTGATTAAATTCTATTCAAGTTCCTTCTACTTCACGGAACCTTCGTTCCCATTTCGCTTAGGGTTAGTTAGATAACGAATTTGTGGATTGTAATCTGATGGACACAAATGACGTGATGATGTCATCTAATGGACACACTATGAATTTGAAAATTGGCACGAGGTTAAGCATTACGTCTTTTGCAAAAGCTGGCGTAGACCTAATGGCACCTGTGATATCTATGCAAGCCATTCGCTGGTCGTCCTTTAGTTATTATAAGGGGTTCTCTTTTGTAGTGCTGGCTAGCATACCAATGCTCCGTGTATGGTTATTGCTCTCGCTGATTTCTGTAACCAACTTTGTTTTCGAAATTTTTCGACCATAGCCCGCCTTTTCGTAATTGGCAATTTTAAAATCCCAACTACCCTACCCTATAGCTAATGAACTTAACATGGCAACGAACAAACAATAAAACAATGCTTATAATTATGCGGAGTTGGAAATACTCTAAGTTTTATAAATCTCGAAAGAACAATAGGTCTTGTATGAGGGATAAAGTACGACACCGACCAGATCGTACTTGCGTGGGCAAATTAGACTGTTCAGGCATTTTAAATGTAACTTTTAAGCAATGTGAACAGGAACTAGTACTCACGTTGTCTTTTTCGTATTTGTTGGTAAGGTCAACGATGTTCGATAATACGTTGGCTCCTCTTCTTTGTCGTCCATTTTACGTTGTAGCGTCATTGTTTCTTGCGGCGCTTCCTCGATTTCCTCCTCCAAATAATATCGCGAACTATGAGCTGTCTTACAATTTTCACATTCACTTAAATAGTCATCGTCTAGACTAGTGTCATTGGGCAAGAAATGTTCCTTGGGATTTGAGCAATTTTTAGAGGTGGTACAAACTGGGAGTGGTTTTTCGTCAGACTTCGTTGGGATTTGCGTTGTTGCAGCCGCGGCGGACGCGGATGCATTTGTATGCGTTGACGTTTTACTTTTCGGCAAGGTGGTGGATTTATTTTTATCGGTGGGTGTTGGGATACTAAATGAGGATTGGTTGGCGGTGATCGTTTTGTGGGGCGTATCATAGTGCGATGGCAATAAGACGGGCGTTTTCGATGCGCCTGACACTGATGACGGTACAACACATTGGATATGGGTTGTTTGTTGCTGATTCGATGGAGGTGTGTTGTTAATAGTTTGAGATGACATTGATGGAGATGGGATACTAATCACTGATGGAACCTTACTCACTACACTAGCTATCGTGCTATTCAGCGACACTTTACCGTTCGCTGATTTCGGCAGCGTATATGTCGCGTGCCCATTTTGTATTGGATAGTACGTGGTTGTGTTTATCTTCCCCATGCTTTGCGACTTTTCTACGTTCAGCATTCCAGCGGGCGGTGGCAAAGTTAGAGTGTGGATTTTGTCATCTTTTCGTGGCAGTGACTTGGTGTATGCTGGAGAGGAAGGATAATGCTGGGGCGTCGCAGAAATTATATTAAATTGATGAGAATATGATCCGCTAGATCTTGATACTGATGTGGTTCGCGGAGGGACTGGTTGAGCCTCCGTTGGTTTGGATATCGTATGAATTTTCGCAACAAAAAGCGGGTTCGACTGTTTGACCCCACCGCTAGCGTTCTGACTGCTCTGGTGTTGGCTCTTGTACATTTTTGGCGGCAAAGCAGGATGACTTTGTTGGACTGTTTCGTTTACAGTCGACTTTGACATCCCATCGATAAATTGAATCGGAAACGGGGGATTGAATACTTCATTTCCGGTCGATGTTTTCATCAGATTCGAATGATGGTTATTGTGCTGCATGCGTTCTTTTGCAGTTGGCGTCTTCAATATCGAATGAACTTGATCATTGTTTTGATGTTGTCCATGACCAGTCACGTCCTGATGACGTTCCACAACATGTCGAGAAATTGTTGCAATTTTGCTGCTGTGATGACTGGGATAATTTCCACTAGAATGATGATTGGAACGCCGTAAAGTTCCGCTGCTTGTGTGTTGGTCAGTCTTCAAATACGATGACGAATCTGCATTGTGCTTTGAAATTGTTTGTATCTTGGAGCTATTTGTCGAGTGCGAACTGCTTTTCGTGGTCGAAACTGAGCTGGGCTTTGGGTTATTGCTGGAACCAGCATTACTTACTAATTTCGCAGATAGATTCGTTAAAAACATGCTATTTTGGTTGTGCTGCTGGGAATTGAAATGACTTGATCCCATGTATGTCATTGGCACATGCTGCACAGGACATTGACATGTTGGTTTCTTGCTAGTCGCACTTGATGCGTGCAGAGTATTCGCGCCAGTACTTGACCCACCACCCCCAACCTTCGTATTGTTTATCGGATCCGCGTTGGTTGTAGTGAAATGTCGCGGTATTGTGCGATGATAGCGTCGCATTGACGATGGTGTTTTGATCATTTCGGCGCATGTGATGTCCGGTTGAATTTCATTTTCGTCAAATAAAGGAGGCGGCAATATCGTTGCCGTTGAATTCCGATTTTCTTCGTTAGTATTTGTAATGGAACATTCTGGATTCCCAATCACGTTACAATTGGTTGGACATTGCTGTATTGAAGCTGGTGCCGAGTTCGGAGCGGAAGTATCTCGATAATGTTGTCTTCCATTATTGCATATTTTCGTGTTTAGCGTACAATTTTTGTATGTACACTCAACAATTTCTGTTATCTGATTATTTGTTGGGGTTTGGTATGTGTGATTTTGCGATGCCATCGTTGCGTTTGATGACTGATTCGTACAAATTTGTGATACATTGCTGCTATTTTGGCTGCACTGATTTTGATTTGGCATTGACGGCATGGACATTGTTGTCGCAGTTTGAACACAAATTGCATTTGCTTGTGACTGCTGATGCATATGTTGCTGTGGCGGTTGCTGCTGTTGTTGTTGGTACGCTTGGGCATGATTAACGTTGCGAACAGTTAGTATGTTAGACGGCTCACCAATACTACTCGACGATGATGACGAACAATTGGAATGGGTTTGAGTGGATCGTGGCTGATTATTTGCAGTCAAATTCGAAGGCGTTAAGCTGTTGGAAATTATACATTTAGAATGTCTCCTGTTTAAATTGACGTAATTCATAAAATACCTGTAGGGACTTTGGTGATTTTCGCCAGTGGCTAAAGCTGTTATATTGCCACCATTGTTTATATTTATGTTTATCAAGTTTGTTGTACTTGTGGTAATATTTGGCTGAGAATCACTTAGTACAGTTTCATTTGGATTGAGACCAAGTGGCATTGTACGATGTGTTGTTGTTGCAACACTATTCAGATAATAAAAGTATTTTGGTGCCATTCAAGTCATGCAAATGGATGTATTAATTACCTAACTGTGCATTGTGTACTAAGCGCTTCAGCTTGTGCAAGTGCGACAGCTTCTTCATATGGTGGTGGTGCCTCGCCGCGAGGAAAGTAACCACTTGGCGGTTTCCATAGTTGGTACGGATTCGGTGTACCTTCATAAGCGTACTCCATTCCACCACCCATGTAGGCAATGTTGCCACCAATATACCTATGAGCAAAAGATGTTGACAAAAAAGAACACTTAGTAGGTAACACAAAAAATGAATTACTATTAACTGTTGACGTATTCCATAGAATTTTTAATAATATTGTGAAAAAGCTAAAATAGTTCTGGTCTCTCCATTAACGACGTTTGAATGTTCATTACCAAATTTGGGGCCGTGCTTGGTGGGAGGACATGACACTCCAAAAATTTTTTAGCACCAAACGAGTCAACGCAATGCGTTCTAGCGCTCAGAATGGCTCTAGAACGATGGAAAATGGACAAGGAATAAAAATACTCTGTCAAAAACCGACTGTAGAGAAATGCGAACCCTAGAACTGGCTGCAAGTACTAACCTCATCGTTATGCTAACTAACCGTGAGGCTACATATTGTTGGACAACAGAAACGGCGGAAAAACTGAGAGAGTGTTACATAAAAATCAAAATGGAACCAGCGTTTTGTCGGATTAGGCTGCACTGGAAATTGTCGGCAAAAGGACGTCCCATAGCCAACACTTGGGAACCCGTCGCCTATCAATAAGTGATTTGGTTCTGAGTTTGGGCCGAGTAGTTGATTGATCATTCGTTTCGAACTGGGCTCGTTCGTTTCGAGATTCGTAAGAAATCCTTCCGGAAAAGATTATTCCATGAGCAGCAGCGATAATTTTGCGTGTGAAATCTGCTGTTTTCTGGAACAAACTAACTGCTAAGGCTACACTACCAAAGGAGGCTCAGTTTGTAGCAGGAAAATTTGGCAAACAAGACTGAGACATGGAGAGCTCACGACCCAACACTGCTCTAGAGGGTGTAATCGAAGGACTGACGAAACTTATTAAACCCTGACGCTCAAACTCACACGTTGCTCCCAAAACGACGAGCCATCTTCATATGAGCAAGAAGAGCACAGATTATTGCTTTGGATAGGTATCATTTAAAATTTGAAATGAACAGAAAAGTAGTTCTGGATACTGTAAATGCGAATAGAAAAGTAATTTTTTTGGTTGTCTGAACGACTTTCTGAGGTTCCCACTCTCTTCCAGTACTACGTCAGACGAGTTTCGCCGGTACGTTATCTTCTTATGTGGTCGTTGTTCAGTCCTCATAAATGTAGAACATAAAAACACTCCTCAACGTTGTAAAACTGCATGAACAGATACAGCTGGATGCAAACAAAGCAGGCGAAACTCGAAAGAGCCTCGTTTTAAGGCATTGGCTTTAAAACAAAAGAATGTCTATTGGTGGTCCCATGCCCATGATTCCAGCAGGCGCCTTTAAGAACGGCCAGCCAATTTACGCTTTTAATGGATTGATCAGTAACACGCACGATATCGGTGTAACAGCAGTGAAGGTGTGTCCCTACACTGCACGAGTAATTTCTAGATGTCTTGCAACAGAAGCGACTCAAAAGGCCTCGCAAGGGTGAAGTGTGAACTATCAACTAAGGAGTTTCGAGTCGAATGCGCTTTTAGTACGGAACCAGAAAATATCATGGTGAATCTCTAACCCATTGATCTTTATCTTCAAAACGTAGCGACGCAAAGTGCTCCCTGGTTGAGAAGAACCCATAGGCTCACGGCGCTACACTAGAAGCCGGGTCGAAGAAGACACGATTACCAAAATTGAGTTTAAGAAAGCACTTTGTCTTTCTCTTCCCATCCAGAGTAAACTGAAGAAGTTACAGTTGAATTGTATGGTACATGCAAATCTTTGCCGATGATGAGAAAGTGAATTGCAAAGCAAAACATTTGGAGTTATTTAGTGCCGCGGTAGTTTCTTCGGAAATGGTTTCTTTTATTTCTGATACAAATATTTTTTCCTGAAACGTTTCCAAAACCCATCATCTCCCCAACTACGTCAGTCTTTGTACACTGGTCGAGCTGCAATTTACCAGCAGGATGAAGGCTGCTGTTTGGCCAAGTGGCCTTCAATGCTCTTGAATGGGATTTCTTCTAATCTTAAAAAGAACTGTCAGGGAGAAAGGACCAACTGTCCGTGGATTATCGTTTTGCAGTGATTTTTCTTTCGGCCCGACCTACAAATATACACGGAAATGGACTGGGGCGTCAGCACTCATCATGCTTGTTTCGCCGAATGATGGTTAGATGTTGATAAGAGATCAATCTGGCCACAGTAGTGCAATCAATCGAACTTGAAACAGGGCAATCTTGCCATCTTTTTCCCCAAACTAACTGCAGCATCCGAGCGGCTGACCGCTACATTATATTTTATAAAGTATTATTCAGAGACACGGATGTCAGTACAGACTTCTGGCGGATTGCCAAGATAGAAATTTCACAGAACACCTTTTGCCATAGTTGTAATGAGAACCAAGAACAATTTTCCGGCACTTGCTTGAGTCGAGCAGTGACCACTGGGCAGACCTTTCCAGAACTAGATGACAGCTCAAAATAGTATTTGACTCTTCTTGAATGGATAAAATCAAAACGACATAAACAATTATTTTGGGCTCCGGATCAGCCAATCACTGTTACATTTTAATTTGCAACGAAACAATTCAAAACTTGAACCTTTGCGAGAACGATTTTTGCGCCTATCAAAGGAGAGCTGCGAACTTTAGTCGCGTTTTATAAATACATCTCAACCATGCATAAGAATGAAGTTACCATGACTGTCATGCGAGAAGTAATCCTAGATCAACGATTCGTAATAACATCTATTGCCGAATTCTTATTTATTATGTGATTGAAAATAACTAATTTCCCCTCGTATATAATGTATTTTTCAAAAAATTGCAAAACGTCGAATTTCTTCAGTATTGTTTCCTTCCATAGCCTAAACCCTCGCCTTCTCTTCGTGTTGCAATTTTTTGACGGCAAGGCAACCTGCACGTTTATCAAGAATAGAAATAAAGTTGTAAGCGAATTCTTAAATGGGACCATCAAATTCTGGGAGCGTTACAGATACAAAAGAGGGATAGAGAGGATCAAAGGACGCATCAAAAGGTCAAAATCAGAACATTCAACTTCCCGTTTTAAAAATTGGACAACAATTTATCTTTTTGCAAATGGCAATGTAAAATACAAGAATAAAACAATCTCCATTACACTAGGACTAGAAAAACTCTGTGAAATTTACTCACCCTATACTTCCGATGCTCCTCTGATCATCGTTACCCTGTCGATTTTCACGCACCCTGATCTTGCGCTGCCTCACACGATTCCACAGGAAAAACCCAATAACAAGCAACGCCGTTATCGCAACGCCACTGATCAATAGTCATACCATCAATTCGTCGGGCATGCTGGTGCGAACCGGGAAGGTGTCATCCAAGCAGGTATACTCGCAACAGTTCCTCCCCACTTGAAACGACTTGCAATCCTTGGGCGGCGAGCACAAGACAATTTTACAATTTCGCGGCGATCCATTGTCACACAGGCAAAACTTGCATGCATCGTTCTTGGGCATGTAATGATTGCCATGATCGTGGGCTCGGCCGCTATCGTCGATGCACTGACCCTGCCCAGCGTTGGTACCAGCCGCGCGAACACCTAAAATTAAAGCGAAACTGATTCGAGCAGCACAAAACAATGGCCCACGAGAAAAAAAATTGCCATTCGGCACTGTGTACTTGACAGGACAAAAGTGGGCTACGGTAAACTTCACAAGATTCACCAGGACAAGGGAATGTAGTTCACGAGATGTAAAAACTGAATTTCAACTTACCTTCAAGGATTTCGGTCGCTGCTATAGCAAAAATGATGAGCGAATGCATTTTCCACACGTTCAATCAAATTTCTCACGACTTTCCACTGATGCTTCGGGAATTTCAACGTTTTTTCCACCCAAGCACAGTATTTTTCTGGTTCGCGGAAAGCTGACAAGTGTTGTCAAGGGCCAAAATGCACTTTTCGATTTTTATGTACAAAAGGAAAAAAATAGTGTGGTCACATGATAATACCCACAAATAACGGTTTTATGTTCACACGCAAAATTTCCCTTTAATCCTAGAGTTGCACTTGCAACGGATAGAATTTGATGCTGCATAGAAGGATGAAGATAAATGAAGAATAATAAAATAGGCAACAAACAATTTAAGCGATTAGAAATTAAACAAAAAAAAATTTTTATTTTCCTTAGGATCGGTTAAAAAACAACCGATGATATTGGCCCTGTCACCGTAGCACCGGCCAGTGTTTATCACTCTTTGTATGGTTATAGTTGATGTTGAATTTTATTTGCCTGCTTGTATATCTGCATTTGCTTTTTCTTTAATGTGTTTTATGTTGGAGGAAGTTTGTTGAAAGACTGATTAAATTATAGGAATATGGGGGTTTTAGATGATGATCAAGTTCCCCCAGGTGGTTCATGTTATTTCTGGTTAATAGATTGTGGATTTTGCTGTAATGCTTTAAAAGCTTGTATTTTGCCCTGATTTCCTTATATCTGGTGCAGTTAAAAATGCGGTGGTCTGTATCATCAACCTGTTTGCAGTAGGTGCATAGGTTCAAAGTTGTTTGCTTGGTTTTGTAGTCTTTCCCTATTGTAGGCTCTGTTCGTAAGAAGCCTGTTAATAGTTTTGATTGATCTTCCTGACAAATTTTGGCCATGGAACCATGGTTTTGCGCCTTTGAGGTGATGCACCTGTTTCCAGGCGCTCTGTTGGTAGTTAGTTAATAGTAAACGAAAAATTTGATTTCTAGGAAAACTGTCATTTTGGCAGTCTTTATCGGTTTCAATCTGAACTATGACTATTTCTGGATAAGACATTAATCAACTACTTATTCTGAATTCCTAAATTTGTTGATGGAAGATATCTAAATTATAATTTTGTTTTTGTTAACTCAAATATATTTGTATGCGTGATGGCTGCTCAAATTTAATTAATATTCAAAAAGGAATTGATTCGGGACACTCGATTTAAAGCCAGAGCAAATAATTTCTCATAGTTTCAATCATCATAAATTAAATTTTATTTTTTTCAAATTATTTAGAATTTATGGAATTTAAAGTGGAATCAAGTTCAACCGAAAGAATCAAACGATGCATTGCTAAAAAGTAAATCAAACGCCTAATTACAAATGAGTTTATTACGGGGATATTCAAAATTTTATTTATTGATGCTATTTAGTACGATAGGGGGAGCTTAACTTAACTTTGGTCTGCGAAATTTTGCGATAGAATTAAAAGGAACGGCTTGTAGCTTTGTATAACAAAAGAGTTTAAAATTCTTGATAAGAAACTTTTTTCAGTGATTAGATCTTCAATACGAGATGTGGTCGAAAATAAACGATAATGGCCATTTTAAATATAGCGACTACATGAATGCCAATGCGCAATCTTAATGGCGAAGCACTTGTTATCAACCCGCAAGGCATCAAAACTGGAAAAAGACAGTTGACAAGAATTCTAGCCAGCTTAGTGACAAAGAGGAAACGATCGAGGAAAAAGGGGATGAAGGGTCAAAACGAGAAAATTTGATTCAATTGAAGGGCCACTAGCAAAAGGGTCACAGAAAGTAGATTTGTCTTGATTGACTAGAATAACTACAAAATAAGCTACGTCCTTTTTGTTTGAATGCTATTGTTGCCACATAAAATAATCTGGAAAAATACAAAAAGATTTTCATTTATTTTAACTAAATACCGTTCGATCAAATGTATGTTCTATGCTTAAGCTATGCCCTAGTTGTATTGCTTAACGATACATACAGCGTTTGCAGTGAAAAGGAACAGGAATATCCTCAAACAGAAGGCTCGAATTCTCTTCTTAAAAAACTGTACCAAATGCGGACAGTCCATGACGGGCAGCGGACAGCACGAATGAACTCAAGTCTATACTAAATCCAACGTGGAACCTTGAAAAGAAATGTAATATTTTTTAATACAGTCTACTAATCACTTTATTTACTCAATTAGTTTTTTAGAGTAAGTTTGGGAGTTTTAGTCTTACTTTTTCCTAAATATCCCTACAGTAGCCATCATCCCGTTAAGATCTACAAATTTAATTCTCCTATGTTTTTCCTTGGGATGAAAGATGTGGAGGGTCATTTTCGAGCTCTCAAGCTCAATCTGAGGAACACTCTTGTTGATATTCATGGTATTCATAACCTACTTTTCCGGCAGAACTAATCGCATCTTCAGCTTTAAGTGTATCTTGATGAATCAAGACTTTTGTTCACAAGTTTATATCGCCTTTTATTTTTCTTTAATTGCCTCAATCTTCAGATTCGAGAGAACCAGCAGTAGAAACATTGTGAAACTTTAGTTGCTCGAGTGATCACTGGAGCGCTTGAGTACTCCTAGCTCATTAGAAGTGGTAACAACAGAGGATTGGTGAGATTTTAAACGAGAAAGACCAGGAAATTTTAAAATTATTAGCATACAGATGGCAAGGACAGAAAAAAAAGAAAATTGTATCGTTGGGGATACCAGATGTAGGAGGAAAAGGAATCGAATTTATGTCATAGAGAATTCAACAACGGGAACGATAGAGAGATTAAGATTGAATCCAATACAAAAATGATCCCGAGATACCAACAGCCTCGAATTTTGGAAAAAGCAGCAATTCAATCAGCTGTCAAAAAAATAAAAAAAAAAACATGAATTTGGGAGGAGGGAAGGGTTTAATGGATGAAGAAATCGCAATGGCCAGCTCAAGGGATAAAATCAGGTGATAAAGGTCAAAACAGAAATAAAGGGTTGCTAGGCAGAAGTTATAGATATGTGATGGTATGAAATTTTCGATAAACCACAGATCAAGTAAACGATCAAGAAAATTAGAGTAAAGAGGGTAGAGAGTAAAGATGAAACAAACATAGAAATAAGTGGATAATCCTCGTCAACAATTTCAACGAACGTATTCGATTAAAAAATAAAAACAATAGCTTCCTTTATTGTTCGTTGTTTCTTATTTTATTTCTGCAAGCACCGCGGGTTTCGGAATATACACCTATTCCATCCTCAGTGCAAACTAACATCTCAACATCACAGAATCGAGGCCACAATGGTAAATAATGTGGTCAAAACAAGATAGGAAAGAGGCCTTATTAAACCATACAATGCCTTTCGACATAATATCTTACCGATGTAAGGGAATACGCGTCCCTTGACTGGTCGGCTAGCCACTGGCTACCTTAATGATGTTGACGCTAACCGTCTGGAAATACCACAAGGAAAGTACGAAAAGGTTGTAAGTACGAAAAACGAGTATTCGAATTAATTTCATCATTTGACTTTCATAAATTCTTAATTGACTTGATAGATTGGCGTTCATGGGTTTTATAGATTCAAAATTACATCCGTGCAATTATGACCATTCAACTTCTATTTGCAATCGATTTTCTTACATAATCTTTCGGTGTTTATAGTGATTAATGTCGTTAATCATTTAATTTTATAATTTACATACTTCTTCCGTAAATAACGAAGGGATTCCTTGGTTAAAAAGGAGGAAAAAGCTGAATTGATTTCTTTAACGTGACTTTAGTATTTCTAGGTAATAAAATGCAGGAAAAATTTGGGCGAAATTAGTGTTTTCTCGTGGAAAATATAGCACTGCAGGCGTCAGCGTAGCTTACAAACAGTTTTGACCTATATTTCGCGCTTCCAATTGCACTTTCAGGCAATTTGGTGCTGCATGTTAGACTTCGTATCGTATTCATTCAAATAATAAGGGTTGCTGCGAACGATTTCCGTTAATTTCCCTATTTTATGCATCTTTTCTCGTCCGCCCGGATGACCCGTAAATGTAAAAACCTATCAGCTGATACAAAAACCACTGTCACAGCCACCCAGTATTTAACAATTCCATCGCCCGGGTGTCATATTTCAAATGTCAACGAGCAAATTTGGCGCTCAGAAATCCTTGATGTTAATTGATAACTCCTAATTTTTGATTAGCATTGCTTTGCTTTTAATATACCTATAAAAATTATAATAATCGCGAAACGGAGTAGTATACGAATCTATGAAGATGGGAACGGAAGAACTAAGTTTTAAGGAAATCGATTTGAAATTTCATTTTGTTATTAAGGATGGTATTGACGACATTGAAAATGTTTCGAGCGATATGAATGCTGCTTTTGCGGTAGGTTGTTTGTTGGTAGTTCAGACAATTGTAATTACTAGTCGAATTTCAGAGCATAGCGGAATATGTGGAGGAGGACAGTGTAACATGGATGACGGAAGAAGAGGTGATGGCCAACGCACCCAACATGAAACTCACTAAAAAGTTCATTTTTGTATTGGAATCGTTCGATGGAAGGGCGTTTGATTATCTGAAGAAAACAAAGGCATTGTAAGTTTATTGAATATTGTTTTCCACACTTTCGATGAGAGCATTACAAGTTTGTATATATTCTGGCTTTTGATTCTGTAAAAAACAGAAGTAAAGTTGAGTTTGATGTTCGATTTTTACGTACTTATTAGATTTGAAAGGTTCTCCTCATAAACGCCTAACTCCACCGTTTCATTTCAATCGTTAGATTTAAATCTATCCAAATAATACTACACATTGCTTTCATAACCTAAAGCTAAAACAGTGGAAGCGGTCATTTTGGTTTGTAATTCCATACCATGCTCTATTTGATTGTTTCTTGGACGTCGGCAAGTCCCTTATACTTTACACTGGGTCCTCTAAATAATATAATAAAACAATATAGAAAAGAAAAGAATGAAATAGAAGAAAAACCGCAAACTTGTTTCGGGATTTTTGTGATGATTGGGTTTTCCTCAATTGAACAACTATTACTATTAGAACAGCCTTCACACTAACCAGAACCACAACAACAACCGCTACTTCTAAAATTATTTTTCCATCCAACCAAGTTGTCATGATCTACCATGGAAGCACGAGCATTTGTCTCAAAAAAGTGTAAAATGTGCGCAATGCATCATCTGTCATAATCTGCTCCATTTAAGCAGAAACAAAATGCATTCTATCCTTTCCCATTCTATGAAGATATTCACGGAAGTATCCACGCTCCATGAAGAGTTCAAGAAATATGAATTTCATCTCTAATGCTTGACGGTGATTCAAGTTGTTGAATGGCTACACTTAAGTCACCCAAGGATCCAAATCTCTTCCGGTTTAGCATTGGTTGATGCCACATTTGCTATACTTTGATTCAGAATTGAACTTGGGCTTTTAGACTATCAATGATAATTTCTTTTCGATTGTGAATAAGCAAATCTAATGAAATCGCTGCCATTTCTGGGGCACAGCATCTTCAGAGACGGTGCGAAAGATGCGGGTGCTTCTAGGTGTTTCCTGTTCCTATACGGTTCGAAGTCTTGCTCTGTACTTCGATTCACTCCCCAGCGTACAGTGGTATGTAGTTCATGGTTTTAATTTATTTCTCAAGAGCCATCCACCTTCTTTATTGGTCCATTCAGTGTCTAACCTATGGGAACGCCTCATGGATGTGTTTCCAGTTGGGCAGCTTGATGTTCGCGGTCACTGCTTCTGGTCCTTGTATATAGTCTGAATTTCGACGAATCTAATTTAATGGGGACCAAATTTTATTGAGACCAAAGTACAATCCTCCGCTTCATTAACATAATGGTCCTCGTCTACGGAATCGCTACTTCAGGAAAAGCTCAGTCATCCTTTGTTTTACTCTCCTCATCATTTGCTTAAACGACAGGTGGATGGAGTCAACTTATCCGATCGAATAACTGTTGCTACGTCGTCAGGCCACCATGATAAAGTCCATAGACATTGTTTTTTGTGTTTCGAACGTAATCCCGTCTGTTTTCTTTAACGTTTCAGACGTCTTGGCGTTTTGCCATCTTATCTATGATGTCGATGAAAAACAGAGAGAGAAAGAAAGAAATAAAAAAATGTCAGCGAATGACGAAATTGCGTTCCAAGAACGAAGAAACAACATTTCCATCCCTGTCGGGCAAAACACAGAGTAAAAGGAAACAACTATAGGCATACCGCGTGTGTTCCCCGTGTTTAGCACTTCTAAATTAGATTTTATTTTATGATTTTCCATTCCAAAATGCTATATTTTAATTTTGACAGATTTAGATTTATGATTTTCTGTAAAATAATTGACACTGAAGAGGAGAGCAACTTACCCCCGAAATATATATGTGTCAAAATTTAAAAAAAAAAACGCATTTTGGAATAGAAAATCATAAAATAAAATCTAAATATAGGAATTTTTTATGACCTCTCTAGAGATCGGGTCCTAAAATGTGCTGTGAAATATCTGACAGGCTTCTATCCTGGTATGCAACAGCCATCAAACCAAGAGAAAGTCCCGAATCATGACTAGCAAGTAACTAGGAATTTGACTCATCTTGCCAACATGAAGACGTTCTGTACATGTTAGTTATTACCATCAGGATCATTAATCTTGCGGAATAGTATGACTTCTAGTCCCTTGGCAGAACTACAATAAGTTCTCAAATGAGTACGCTGGTTGCAGAAGACGTGTTCCATCAAGGTCATCAGCTCACCTAACTATTGACTAGCTGTTGCAGCCTGCGCAGCACTACAAGGAGTTTCTTAACACAGTGTCCAGCATGTACAGAGCGTGATAAGTTGATATGGTGTTTATGTCACCTATTCCTTTTATCATTCTACACAAATACCAATCCAGTGACTTATCACCGAGGTGGAAAGATCCACTTAACGAAGAGTTAATTGTGTAAATCCAATAATAGGCGCGATTCGCTGTCCGTAACAACCTTGTGACCTTAGATTCATAAGGCATTCGATCAGGACTCCGTTCATACATTCGGATCACTTCCCAGCACTGAACGATCCTAGTTATTTTACTTTAGACACTGCGCTGTTCTGCTCTTCGACCATGAGAAATAAAAAGCATTCTGGTTATTTGTGATGAAGTCATTTAATCTTTGGGGAATTTTCTGGAAAAAAATGTTGTCTACTATGCTCCGAATAAGTATGGAATCAATGATAGTTCGCAACTTGTTCGCATAAAGGCGAATCATCCATTGCCCCGTAGATTGCGGTTCACATTCTCGCAAAAAACCTATAATTTTGCGAACCTCCTTCCTGCTTATAAGGGGTCATATTGGAGCCTAATCGATTACCTCCAACCTAGAGATCGATTACTTTCCGTCTATTTCTTGGCCGCTGTGCTCTATCTCGGAACGAAAAAGCCGTACATTAAAACTTAGTCACTTTTTCATTCTGACAGTATGTATGGTGGCACCGATGACAGGTATTCCATATGGGCATTATCTACGAGCGCTACAAATCCTACCCAAGAACTTTAAAAGTTGGTCTAAGATCTCGGATATCGAAAGATTCCTGTCTAAGCTCGGATTGGTGATGCTACCAGCTTGATCTCTGTAAAGCTAAGTACCTAGCTTAGTTTCAGCCTAGCAACCTGCGAACAGAGTTGTTTGGAAAATAATGTGATTATCATCACAGACTGTGTAGTCTTCTGCCAGCTACTTCAATGGCTGATAAGTACTGCAAGCTGCAGCGACGCCATGATATAGATTCACTGAATCTGGGTGTTCAGCAAGTTTTTATCGAGAAGAACATACTCAAACCCAATCTGGAGGTCAAATCAAGTATGCCTCGAACTGTTTGTATGTTTGCGAACAGCGAGCAAACCCCGCTCTAACGTATTTGCTTTGAAGTTGCTGTCCACGCGATGGGGAAAATCTATGGGGTCACTGGGAGACAAGTGTCAATTCGAAAAGTATCAAAGCGAAAACATCGCTACATCCGCAACCACTAGTGTGGACTCTACATGTGCCTGTAATGCAAATCGCTAGATACCTCGCGGTCATCATTGCCAAGCAGGCGAGACATATAGTGTTTACTATTTTGTACAATACGAGTTCCAGCTAGCCTGCGTTGAATACACGATATCTGCAGTCCTGCAGTTTTCCGTCAAAATCTATCATGCTCTCGCTACCCTTTCCTTCGCGTGTAATACAACTTTGAAGCCCCATGATGAGGTGTAGACCATACCTCATCAGCATTGCACCTTGCTGTCAGCAGACACCAGAGCTGTCCACCCACATTAGACATCCGGCAAAGTGCGCCGGATTGTGCGTTCAATGGGCCTAATGTTTCGTTTAACTTCCGATTCCGATGAAACTTACGCTAGTAAAAATACGAGAAAAAGGTCTTAGTTCGGTACACAGTGGCCGAGCTTATTGGATTAATTCTTATGAAAAGTTAGTGCATTTTGTTCCACAATCTTCTACGCAGGGTATTGGTTCAAGTACTACCGGTAGCTGGCAAATTTGACATCATAAGTATTGCAGTCTGTCAGTTTATTGGGTACGACCTCTATGGAAAGTATCGAATGGTACGGAAATGCGTAGTGTTGCCCTACAGCGTCTGGAATACCTGAAGTCTGCATCTACCAAGAGAAAAGTTCAGGATGCCCTCAAAGTAAACGCATACAAAATTACAAACTGATTGGAGTGCTATGTGACGGTTATTCAACATTTGCTGGAAAGCCGCAAAGTTAGATAATCTTGGAAGGTCCTAATATGAACCCATCCTACTTTATTAATAGTGAGCTGTTGGTACATCCTGGATCGCTACCGCTACGCCTTATGTTTTAATAGTTCAAATACCTGCTGAAACATGAAACTTCAGCGTCATCCCCACACAAAGGTATCCCCACGCTGATGTTGCCAGGATTTAGAGTTCAAATTGAAATGTTGCTGTTTACTCGTTTAACTCTTCGTTCTATCAAATTTGGAGGGTGATTGCTTTTGATATATCTGCACCTTTCTCGTTCTTCGTGCCTGGCGTTTCACAGCGACAGTCTTCACTGACTAAAGTGAAAGCATCGCGGAAATCTATCAGTTCCACTGTTACCATAAAAAAGCGATAAATAGCGTATCATATGCTGTGTTTCAACCTCCAAGAGTTTCCTATACTGCTGTTTTTCATGGCCCTAGAGCTAGTTATACTACTTTTGAAGAAGAAAAGTAACAACGATATGTAATTCGCCTTTTTTTGTCTTGTCTTTCCGCTCAGAGTCATCGGGCCACGATGTATGCTGAGCTGTTTGATGGAAAATACATCAATACCACTTGGAACGGCTCCCGTTTTTACAACAGCAATGCGTAGCTTAATTATATGTCCTTCGGGACTGACAGCTGTCGAAAAGGAGAAAATTCGAAATCTCGTGCAATGGATGGGCGGCTATTATTCAGACGACTTGAGTGGAAGTTGTACTCATTTGGTATCGAACACAGTCAAATCGAATAAATATGAAAAGGCAGCTTTAAACAATATTCCAATTATGCATCCCGATTGGGTTCACGATGTATGGGCGCGAAGTAAAAAAGAGAATATTTCAGCATCGAGCAAAGAGTTTGAAAAGTACAAACTGCCCATTTTTTATGGTTTATATATAACAACCTCCGGCATATCAAATGCCGATAAAAATGATATTGTCAAATTGGTTAATGAAAACGGTGGACATTTCACAGGATTGTTTCGATCAAGTCAGACAGGTAATGTTTAAACTTAGCTAAAACGTCCGTTCGGCAGACAGACAAATCGGGTTTTTGGCAATTTACAGATATTCTGATAACTGAAAAAGATAAAACTGATTCACAAAAATATCAGGCAGCAGCAAGATATAAAAAGTTCTGTTTGATCCCGGATTGGATAAGGGACAGTGTTAAGAAAGGATATGCATTACCAACGGAACACTATAAAATAGTTGGTTTGAAAGTATCAACACCAACGAAAATGGAGAAAAGTATGACATGCAAAATTCACTGTTGAAAGCTCCAGCTTTAAAAACAATAATTTCAGGCGTAAGTGCAACCGATTTCAATCCAGATTGTACACAACTTTCAGAGATATCGAGGGTTGATAGTTTGCGACCAAACGCAACTGTAAATGAAACAGTTGCGAATATATCGGTTGCATCGTCAGCTCGATCAGTTACTAGTAAACCATCGCGTCCTGCATACAAAGATTTCCTGGCGCAAATAAGCACACAACAAGCCAAAAAATCTGGTCCTTTTTTGGATGGATGTTGCGTAAGTTATTTGTGTAATTGTGTTTGGTACCAACGTACAGTGTTTGACAATTAATGAATATTTAAAGATTTATTTAGCTGGTTTTACGGCGGACGAAAAGGAAAAACTAAATAAAATCCTCAATGTGGGCGGAGCAATTCGTTTCGATGAAATGAACGAAAAAATTACGCATTGTATAGCGGGAGAACCAACACAAAATGAATTAAATAAAATTGGTGATCATGGCGTCCAGTGAGTATAAAAGATAGTAATTGCTAAGTTCCAATGAAACAATTTTGATTTCTCTTGAAGAATTCTAACCCTCGAATGGCTAGCCGATAGTATGAAGCACAAACTTCCGGTTCAGGAGGAAAAATACATATATCGTGCAAAAGTTATGGCTGCCCGAGTGCCGGAACCTCCGTCACCTTCAAGTAAAAAGGTAAGACACTCTAGCGACCACCGATTCGTTCAAAATAAAATCCTGCACTTTGGTCTTTTGCAATTAATATCTTCACGACTCACCGCGTTACTCTCTATCTCAGACAATCGAATCAATGAACCACAGCTTTAAAAAGCCAGCAGCTCCAAAAGCCCGCCTAGATTTCATGTCGACCAAGCCATCTACCAGCAAAGCTATCGAAGTGGATCAATTTGAGGATGAACGAAACGATTTCCTATCACAATACACACCTGAAAATGCTGCTCCATTGCCTCCGAAAACAATACCTGATCCCCAATCCGTTCCCACCCCATTGACAAACCTTGAATCGGATGGATTAGATTCAGAAATGTGTACCGAAGATTATAACAATTTAAATTTCTTTATTGGCTTCACCGTTCACGTGCACGATCATGATGAGGAAATCCATCAACAATTGGTCGATGATTGTGAAAATGCAGGTGCCAAGCTAGTGGATAAGAATTTCAAAGGTGTAGCAGACTATGTTATTGTGCCATCGGAGGAAGCTACCGATATGAATGCGGTTAAAGTTAAAGCTAAACATATAGTGAACAATTTATGGATTGTTAGTCAATTCGAACCGTTGGCTGAAAGTTGTGCCCAATTTCATGCTGCAATCTTATTTTAGGAGGAAGCCATCAAAGAAAATAAAGTTGTCGATATTAAGTACTACCATGAGCCAATTCCTGTTACAACTAACTCGCAACCTCTTACGGGAATGGTTATTGTGATAAGCATTTATTCGAATAATGAACGAGTGTACATAGAAACTCTGGCCACATTATTAGGGGCCACCAAGCAAGACTCGTACGCGAAAAAGAATAAGCCTTTGTTAATTTGTCCTACTGCCGAGGGAGCCAAGTACAATGCTGCTATAAAATGGAGTAAGTTTAGAATACAAGTTCAGGCTCAATAGTCGCAATGTAAATCAAATTTTCACAACACATTCAGATTATCCTGTAGTCAAATCTGAGTGGCTGGTTGAGTGTGCGAATAAGGGGCAAAAAGTTTCATTGCAACCATATTTAGTGGGCGATTCGATTCTTTCGAAGTCAGGTAGCTGGGATCTGACAATCTCGTCTTCATCTACAGGCTCTGATGCTAGTGCACCGTCAGATGGTAAAAGTCGAGCATCTAGTATGTTTTATTTTGTTTAAATATTGCCTCAAAATGTCCTCTATTAAAAGACTGGCTTATCAATTAATAACATTTTCTATATTGATATAATATTGATTAAACTTTTAATTTTATTATAGTCACTGTGCAGCAGAACGACAAGCCACTGGAAGACGATGTCTTCCATCCTGCAAAAACGTCTCCAGTTAAAGGTGAGAATACGCTTAAAATTCGAAAATTTCCATCGGATATTCCAAATTTGATTTCTCTCTTTAACACAGGCAAACGTTCCGCGGAGTCAATTGAAAATTTAGCAAATATTGCAAATGTTTCAGTAGAATACGGTAAACTGCATGCTCTTTCTCTCTCTCCTAACCAAATAAATACATGCAATCCTTTGTCTTTCATTAATTTTCTTAGGCAAGTCCAACTCGAACAGCAACTTGGAAAATAAATATGTGGATGATGATCGAAATTCCGGTTCAACTCCAACAGGGGATAGTACGGTATTGCAACATCGACGTCTATCAGAATTGCGAGAACCCGGACGGCGACTTTCGAAAGGTGGCTCACCATTTTCCACTCCTCCAGTCACGCCGCCACCTGCTGGTGACTTAAATATTAGCGACTTAGTAAAAGAAGTTTCAACTCCAAATCGTGATTACTTGTACAGCGTATTGAAAGAGATGCAAAGCAAAGAAACTCCCGAATCACAACGTATTCGAAATTTACTTGCTACCCCTGGAGCGGCCACAAAAACTCCTCCAACACCGAAAATTCCAGGTAATTTCCATGATCAAGTTGCAAATATTATGCTTCTTTACTGAGAAATATCGTGAAAGTAAATTGAATTGTTGAGAATGAGAGATGTCGTTTGATGACGGACATGTTGCAATTCAAAGCCACAGAAAAATTTGAGGACTATTCCGATAGGTTCGTCTGGCTTTGTTTTAATACTCGCCAGAACAATAGATAACTCTAAGACAAGTCGTCGAATTAGCTTTAAAGCGGTTTCAGAACATAAAAGGGAACAGTAATCCGAGTTTAAGATCGCTCAGAAGAATGTCAAGTATCTTCCTGGCGGAGGCAGTGGGGAACACTTTAGGGGCTTCAAACATCGAAGCTGTTCCCTGGCATCTATGACAAGTTTGGAGCTTGTACGGTTTGATCCTTACCGGAATCATCAAGGGGCATTGCACATTCGGAGACATCTTAAAAAAGATTTACTTGATAGCAAACAGCACGTCGTGCAAACTCTGCAATCTTGCGGAAGATTGACCTCTCTGATCGTTGAAGAGGAACATCAGCGTACAGCAGAAAGTTGTCTTGCAGAAAAACAGTAGTTTCGTCTACGACAGGGGTTGAAAATATGAGTAGGTTTCAGGAACGGTTTTCCGTTGTTCGCAATATCTTGTCTGCGAACGCGTTTCGGCTCGTCATCTTCAGGATGTTTCGTTTTGAGTTTTTCGGTCCCAAACGTCCTTATTGATAGGTCTGTCGTATATGCATAATTACCCTTTTATGCACGAATTTCTTATCAAATTCTCAACTGTGTAAGATTTAGTAACATACCATATAACTAAATATTCACAGACTCGTAGAAACAATTTCTTTCCGGAAGACTCATTTTAAAAAGAGAAACGACACAGCCTCATTCTTTTTCCATTCGATTACTTGCTGTGGTGTTACCTTCAATCGAGAGCCTACGATAATAATTCTAAAATTTAGAGCAGCTGAAAATGATTTCAATCCGGGTAATCAACAACAGTGGAACATGATTTTCTCCGAGCTTTCCAGAATTTGCAATTTTCCATTCCGAGATTACCCTGCTTCGGATGGACGTCGTTTCCACTATAAGTCATTAAAAAGCGTCGAGTTAATATTTATCAATAATTCAATTAAAAATGCTGTTTATTTTGTGTTTTGTTTTGTGTCCAGCATTAGAAACGCCAAAACGCATTATAAATCACACAAAGGATATCAAAAATTTCTCTCTTATAGAATTTGTACTTACACCGGAAGTGCGTAAACGACGAATGGCATTTCTCGATTCATATTATCTGCCTCCGGCTCGAACACGAAAACCAAGAACAGTAAGTCCTTTTAGACTTTTGGACAACATTCATATATTTTCTTCCCATTCAGCCATTTAGCGAGATAAAGAAACGTTTTTGGAAAGAGGCACTTGGTGATCAATATTTTGAAGAAGGCAACTATAATACACAAGCTTTTAGCCAGGTGGAAGACGATGCGGGTTCATCAACAGTCACTAGTCGCGAAACTCAAGGACTGGGTGACGTTAATAATCATGTGAAACGTTTAAGTGATTTCATAAGTAATCGTGATGCGGAAAAGCAAAATCGCAATAATCATCATCCTTTGCTTGATCTGGAGACAGAAACGGCACCACATCATATGGACTCGGAAATGGGTGGCACAGAGGAAATGATTGGATGGCGTGATCCAAGTGAATTTACTCAAGGAGCACGAATTAAGGTTCAACAAATGAAATATAAAGGAACGCCACGATTTTCTATTTCGTGTCCGAACGATGCGGTAAGTTAAAGAGAAGTGGATTGAATTAGAAGCATGTTATCAAAGTCACAAGGAATATAGAATAAGATCTATGAATATTGAAGTATTTACTATGTTTAATGTTTAATTTGTATTTCCCCTCACCTCAAAGATTTCTAATTAACGTCTTCTTTGAAAAAGCTTAAGCAGAAAGTCATCGAGAATATCAAGCAGTTGAAAGGAGAAATTTGTGAGAATTTGGCGAACTTCAGAGAATCTTGCACGCATATCGTGTGTGAACGACCCAATCGTGGTGAGCGAATACTATGCGGGATTGCTTCGGGAAAATGGATTTTGGATCTTAAATATATTGAAGACAGCTTAGAAGCTGGCTGCTTTTTGGACGTAAGTTTATTCAGAGCGTGATTGCTTTTGGATTTAGTAAGTAACCGGAATTATCCGTGCATTCTAGGAAGAACTGTACGAATGGGGAAATCCAAAAGCAACAAATCTCAGCAAATTAACATCTAGCGAACAACCGATTGCAAATGCAGCGTTCCGATGGCGTCGGAAAATATCAGCTAGCTGTGAACAGGAGGGAGCGGGTGCATTTCAAGGATTCCGGGTTATTTTACATGTTTCGAAGAAGGAACAATTCCAAAATCTTATACTGGCTGGGGGTGGCGTTGTACTTAGTGCAAATGAGCCTTACGCTGAATGTCATGAAGCGCTTGCGGCTACACATTGTTTAGTAGAACAAAAGAAAAAGTTATTGCCTAAAGACCATAAAACAATGGCTGATGCTGGCGTGCTAGTTTTATCTATAATGTATTTGAATGCCCACCTTATTAGTGAGGTGCAAGCGGACTATACAAAATATTTGTTAAGTTTATAAGCTGTTCTACATTATCTTGTTTCTACATCTTCTTTGTGAATATTTATTAACTTTTAAAGGTAGAAGATTTCCATTTGAAATTATTCTCTCATTCTTAAAGAAAATCATAATCAATCATAAAACTAGATAATCTTGTATAATGACCAATAAAATATATTTTCGTACACTAATTGTTCTTGAAAAATTCCATCAATAAATTTATCTTAAGTCTTGTGCTCTGATTATATTTTCCGGAAAACAAATCGTGTTCAAGGGTAACCGATTTTGAATCCAAGTTTATTTTTTTCAGTGCATACAGGTTAGAAATACACGTTCTACACGTTGGCAATAAGTGTAGAAGTCAAGTAGTCATGGTAGATTGACCAGGCGATGTAATATACTTATAACCCTGGTCACAATCCATAAATCATTCCGATTCCAATTAGTCATACCATCATGAAGTCAAAGTGTTTAACATGGACACCTACTGCAAGGCCTAATTCCACGATCTCCAAAGAAGGAAAAGCGCGTCAATCAGTGCCTCCGTCCACCATTATGGGGCAATAGTTTCCAGCACAGGTCACCCACGACACAACTAGTGAGTGCTCAATACTACCCCCTAGCTACATTAAACCACAAAGCACCGCGTTTCAGCTAGGATAGGCTGCTTACCTAGGGTGATGACAGTAACTTATCAGGGGCTCCTCCTAACCCGTTGTGCATATCAAACCTCAAGTTCATGTTGCGCCCTCCTTTAATCTGAGAATGGCGACCACTTTGGACTCTGTATTCATCATTTTGGAGTCTGGGATTAAATTGACGTATATCGTTATTGGTTAAATTAACGTAAATCGGAGGAATGTTCTGGAAGTACGCTAACTGTTTGGATTGCGTGGTTGCTCCTTGTTTCACGAGAATCCGCCTGGGGTCGGTAGTTGTGTAAAGACTAGCCGATGATAATACCTTTTCCACATGTCAAATGTCTTTGTTTGGGTGCGACTTTTCCGTTTGCCGGGTTTTAGAACCAGAAGTTTGAGTGAGTAATGAGTTTCTTTCAAATTTTATGTTAAGCTTAGCAAATCGACTGCATAAGATATGCTCGCAACGGCTTGTTTCGGTGATGTTTGAAGTGGCACGAACAATTACTAGGTTCAAAATTTGTGATTGATTCCATCTTCACAAAATATATTTAACCTAAAAAATATAAATAAAATTCTCCTTTTAATTTTGCGGTTTATTTTAATTTTCAAAGTCAACTTTCGACCGTAATCGTTCGGTCTTCTTCAGCGACTGAGACAGTTTGAGAGAGTCGAAAATTAAAACAAAACGCAAAATTAAAGGAGAATTTTATTTTTTTAGGTTAATTACTAGGTGACGAACAATCAATTAAAGTCGATAAGGGTAGACGATATCTTAGTACGTCAATTGTTGACCGCCACGTCAAGAAAACGATAACGAGTGGAAGGGGTTGTAGTGTTATGGGGAATGACTGGTAAGAATTCTGAATAGTGTAGGATGATGAAAATAAAAAGAAAAACCTTCCTTTGAATTTGCATTCTAATTGTATTCCTATAATAAAACTTCGACCACTAACGTTTGGCCCTCCTCAGCGATCGCTGATTAAAAGAAAGATTAAAATAAGGAACGAAAAATCTGTTGAATTTTCAGTATCATTTTGCGAAGATGAAATCAATTACGAACGTGAATGTGGGATTTTTATTGTGGATGTGGGAAACTTTGAATGTAAAATAAAAGATGCACTGAATCAAAATCTGGCGATCGATTTTCATTCACGAAGTGCTCCAGTCCTCAATACTTGTGATTTGATCGCTGTACTTGCTCCTACTCTACTCGGCATTGAACATTATAAACCGTTCCTTAAATACCTTACAAAAAAAACCTTACACGGAATTTGTTTTGAAAAAAATCGAGATTAAGGAAATGCCACAACGGAATCAAATGTTAGAAAACGATCGTACCGGTAGTGTTTCGGCAAGTGGAAACATTGTTGCGGTAAGTTTGTGTATTGGGGAGGATAGTACTGTGAGCAGAACATCCATCTTGTAAAAAATAAATATTTCATGTTTTTATGTCATTCAATAATGTTTTCAACTGATATTGTAATAAATATTAACTACAACAAAAGATAACAAGATCAAAGCGGCTGTAATAGAATTAAGATGAAGACGAAAAACAAATATAGTACATAATATATACTGTGAGCGTCAAAAAAAGTGTACACCTATGTGATAAAGTATTCATGGACTCATAAAATTACTACTAGACGTCCGATTTTCATAATTTTTGGTGTTTTGAAAAGGCGATCTTATGTTTTTAAAATAAAATGATAAACTTGACTTAAAAAAACATAACAATTCTTATTTTGTAAAAAATAACAAAAATTAATGCATACGTTAAGCATCAAAAAGTTGTACAGCTTGCATTATATACTGTACAAGATAAAAAACAATTCCGTTCGATTCAGAGAGTTGGTCCATGAAAAGTCAAAATTAGTTGACAAGACGCGATATTTCAATTATTCGTCAGTTTATTTCCACCATAGATTGATTAGTTTTTACAATAACCAAGATGGGTAAACAAAGTGCAATTGAAACACGAAAGCTCATATTAAAATTGAGAACGGAGTGCATATCGTTGCGGAAGATAGCAAACTAGTGTGCAGAAGCCATAACACAGTGAAAAAATGGATTGACAAATTTGAAAAGTTTAAAGATGTAAATGATCGACCTCGTTACGGAAGGTCAATAAAGTTGTCCACTATCGATGCACGATTTATTGTTAGGGAAGTGCGAAGAAATCCAGCAGCAAGTGCTCTGTGAAGAAGATTCTGACTGTCCGCCGAATACTCCATAGTAATGGGTTACATGGCAGCGTACCTCGTAAAAATCCATATATCTCTAAAAAAGAACCAGAAGCAACGTCTGCTTTATGCGAAACAGTACAAAAATGAGCATTTGTCATTCTGGAAAAATATAGTGACGAAAGCAAATTCGAAGTATTTGGCTCCCAGGAATCGCTCAAAATACGGAGAAACAAAAATGTTGAAGTTAAATGAAACAATATGAACTCTACGATAAAGCATGGCGGCGGTGCGGTTATGGTCGGGAGGTGTTTGGCGGCATCAGGCGTTGGGAATCTTGTCTTTATTAATACTGCAATCAATAAAAGCGATTACTTGAATGTTTTGAAAGAAAATTTACTTCCAAGTATTGCAAAGTTGGAATTAAATGCATCATGGATCTTGCAGCAGGACAACGATCCAAACGTTGTCAAAATATCAAATATTTTGAAAATTGGAAGTCTAGAACTCATTTTATGAGTCTTTGAATATATTACCACATAGGTGTACAGTTTCTTTTGACGCTCATAGTATATGCCGCGCATTATACACATGTGTTTCTAAGCAAATAGGAAAATAAGATGAACTAAGGATCTCTATCGGCTTCTGCATTACGCAAGTCTTTAAAGTGGGAATAACTGAAAATAATTCGCCCAGAAACTTTAGGCAACAAAAGAGAGAGCTTCATTAATAACCACCCAAATCGCATCCAGAGGCAGTAGAAAGTACACGGAGCATTTAGCTTAATCATTTGTATGCGGTCTCTATGTGTGATGTGAAGCAAATCTGCAAGTTCAGCATGTCCATAGGTGCGTTCGAACTAAATTAAGAATCTTCTGATGCAAACACTACACAGTTTTTATCACATTAATTAGGAGAAAGAATGGTGTCCACAATGGGGAGCCATAAAAACCCATTCATGATTTTTCTTAGACTCTTTAATCAGTTTCATACCGAAATCGCTGGATTCATTTTCTCGGAAGAAGACATGGGCATTAGATGTCCCGATCCATTCTCCGCGGCTTTAAATATGCAATTTTTAACGTATTGCGAAATATTTTCTATGTTCTCGCTAATGTTAGCTCAATAAATATTGTTCAAGTCACGATGGCACCGTCCTTCATCGCGATTTTTCATCTGTCAATCTAATAACTGTCTACCTCTGTTTTGCCTTCGGATATGCCTCATTCGATTGAAGCATCTTTTGTCAGATAATGGTCTCATTATTTCGGCAAGTATGAGTTGAGGCTTGCGATTATACATGCGGTAGCGAAAGTATCCTCAAATTTAACATCAACGTTAGTCTCATTGATATGGTGAAAACCTTCGATATTGTAAACTCCTTCAGGACAAGTTTCGCCAGGCACTTTGTCACCATTTTTTGCAATTTGTTGTACAGCTAATTATGCCTTGTTATGAATGGAAATTTGATGGCAATGTGTGATTCTTTTCACGAGGTCTTGAATGATCAACGGTCAGGAACGGTCAATGAGCTTTTGCCCTTTTCAATATCTATTCAAAAGCTATTAAATGGTTTCGTTTTAATCATCTTATCATGGCGATCATTGGTAGCGTTTGCTGATGATCTTGTAATACATATCCTTGAATGAAAAGCTACAATAGTTCAGAGCAATCTGGAAAAAATCTAAAAATACCAAAGATTGGTTAATAAAACTTAATACGTAGTGTGAATTGATATTGCTTCGGATAGCGCTAGGGGTGGCCTGCTAGGAGCTGAAACGTAATATCGCAAGGAGTTCCCTATTATGGCTGGAGAGGTTAGTTCAGAAAGGCATCCACATTAATTCTGTGTTCGATATTGCGGTGTAATTCTTGATCAATATCGACACTTTGGATGTTAGATCTGGTACTATCACAATGCTAGTACAATGAGTAAAAAACTCCGGGGCATACACTGGTCTGTAAACGAAAATCTGAGTATGGAATTGAATAGAAGCACTTATTAAACTACGGAAACGACAAGAGTTGGCAGCTTCATATTGAAACAGCTTCGAAATCATATTACAGGGAATGAAAACTTACAGGCGGGTTATGTGAGACTTGTACCTACAATGGTCCCCATCCTCCAGAAAGATTCGCCTATCTGGACATGGTATCGGTATGTATTGATTCTGACGTCAAAATTGTTGATAGTCAAATGTCCTCCGGATTTCAGCAACAGCGACCAACGATTCCATAGTGATAATCATTTGCTATTACGTTAAGGCTGTTCGGGCTGCGACTAAAGGTATATAAACTATAAGGAATCAGGTTAAAATATATTATGTTTATTTTGTTGAAGAGTTGGATGGTTTTTGTAGCTTCCCGTCATTGATTTGAAAAATTTAATAATTTTAATTTGACCAATCTAAGATACTGTTTTTACTAAATTCCATAAATAGAAAGTTGTTGAGGCTATTAAGTTTTTTGATCGTTTTCCATTTATTTTTCAGTTGGCCAAATTTTTTACGGACACATGCAGTTTCTGTGCTGTAACTAGTAGAGCCAACCTAAGGCGATGAGCCGATGAGCGGCTGTTCGTAATCTAGAACATGCTCTTTTGTGCACGTAATCATTTCTCTAAAAAGGGACACTATTAAAGACGTTCCAATTCAGTCCAATTTTTAAAGACGCTTTATTCATTTTTAAAATAAATCAATATAGTTAGAGATTACATATAAACTCATATTTAAATGGTAAAACTATTGTACGCATGTACAATAACGAATTCCATAACAATTCGAAGGAAAAAATAAGTGTATGACTAGTCAATGCTATTTGTTAACTTTTATACTTAAATACATCTTTCCTTGAATGGTTTGCTTAACGGGATTAATTTTCTTGAGGATTTGTGTCATTGTCTCAACGAGTCGCTCACTAGACACTCCAGTCTTTTTATTCTTAAACTTCGTTAATAATTCGGTCGCTGTCATAGGTTTGCGCATGAGATATCGCCGGACAGCTTCCTCCGTAATTCCAAAGTCGCTGTAAAACAGAATACGGTTAAAATAAATTGGAATTATCATTGAATATGACTTACTCTTTGCTGTTGGCGTTGACCACTCCCGCAAATGTTGCTGGCAATGATGGAGTTTCCAGTTTGGCTTTCTTGGCGGGCGTTGAAACTGGACTGTTGCTGTTCTCGGATGTAGTCGGATCGGTGAGACCTGGCAGTTTACGTTTCATGGCGTCGTTTTGTGACAAGCTCGGTGAACCCGAACGTGAATTGCATGCACTGTTAGCATCTTTCTTTTTCTTCTTGGCATCTGCTTCGGAATCGGTGCTGTCTGAGCTGGAGTCGGACGATGAATCTATTTGAGAACATGGAAATTGTTATCATGAAATTGTTTCATGATAATGCAACGTGATTCCTACCTTTGCTGGCCTTTCCTTTTTTCTCATCTTTTCCCTTCTTCTTCGTTTTCTTCTTTTTCTTTTCCTTCGACTCTTTGTTGTCTTTCGGCTCCTTTTTCTTCTCCTCATCCTCTTTCTCGGATTCTTCGCCTGATTTTTTCTCTTCTTCTTCATCTTCGTCTGATGTTAGCAATTTACGTAGAGCGTCTTCTTCGGCGACCGATTTAAGTTCTTTGTCGATCTTTTCTTCTGGATCGTGTTCCCTGTAAGGATATTTATTAAATTTAAACAATTGTGATATTCAGTCTTTCGGTTAGCACTCACTCTTCGCTGGAATCTGAGATATAATCAAGTTCGCGACCTTCTTCATCGCCATCGTCTGATTCTTCAAAGGCTTCATCGTCGACATCGCGCTTCTTCTTCTTCTCTGGCTGTCCTTTTTTACCTTTCTTTTTCTTTGCATCGTCGTCGCTGTCTTCCTCCTTCTTTTCTTTCTCTTCATCTTCCGAACCTGAATCGTCATCCGAATCTATCCATTCATCCATCTCACTGATTTTCAGTTCCTTCGCCTTTTTCCCTCCACCTTTAGCCTTCGTCTCTTCCGGATCCTGTTCTTCTTCTTCGTCACCTTTAAGACGTTTGCGCAACATGAGAGAAAAGTAATTCATAATTTTCTTTCTTCGACCAAACTCCTGTTCTGCTTCCTCTGCCGACAGAGATTTATATCTAAACGATAAAATGGGAAAACTATACTGAAGACCCTGCTGGTTGCGAAATGTTTGCAAGCGAACCTCTGAATCGGTTGGAAGTTGTACCACTCATGGAGTGGATAAGCTTCAATCGCTCCGTCAGGAGCATGTGTAAACACGTAAAACGCAGCATTCTCACCAACGCCACCCTCGCGAATGCCCTTAAACTTTTTCCCTGACTTCCCGCCTACTTTCAGGATCCATGGCTGTTGGTCTGCTTTGTATTTTTTCGCAACAATGCCAAACTTCTTGCGGCGAACCTCTTCCTTCAAATCTCGATTGTACTCTGATCCTGCACCGAATCTAAGCAACAAAAATAGATAGTTTAACAAAATTATAAGAAAAATAATTTTAATACGCACTTTGGCGTATCCTCATCCATACTACGAAATTCTTTCATGTTGTTTTCTCTTTCCATCTTCACCATTTTCCATTGTGAGAAGTCGACATTAAGAGTCGCATTAAAACGCATCACATGATGTTTTTTACGAATATTTTTTGGCACACGAATGGCAAATTCTTGAATATGAGCAGGAGGCGCAGAGCCCGGCAAGGGTGCTGCATTGGTTACCTGCAACGAAAGCTGAGGAAAAAACCCTTAATTTGCGGTTAATTCTATTTTTTGTAATCTTACCCCTTGCTTACTCATTGGTGAGGGTGTGTAGGAGCTGTTTTGAATAATTCTGCTATTCATGCTACAATCTAAAACTTTGATTAAAACTAAAAGGAAATTTCACTAGTGTTGAAAGTGTAGCCACGAAGTTAGAACGAATCATTTGACAACAACCGAGTGTCATTAGCTTTCAAGACGAAATACTTGACAGCGAATGTTCGCCACTAGAGGCGCGCTCTTGTTTATCAGTTTGTTCTGGTACAAATTTAGGGAAAGTCCCGCCCGTTTTGATGTAGTACTGACAGTTGTTAGGACTGACTGTCCAATGGTGATAAATTTGTCTTAAAAAGTTCCTAATAATTGTGGGTAGGTAGATTTTTCAGGAGTAGTTTAAGTTACGAATAGTGCTCAGGTATTTAATGTCAAGGGCTGGTAACCGAATTTTCGATGGAATACTAAGATATGTTATTATATGTGAGCTTGTGTTTCGGGTCTCAGAATAACTGCCCACATAGCCGTGATCCTATCTTCGGGGGGATTATAAGGACAGGCGTGGTTCTGACCATATTACCTCTCCGTGCAATTTTCGTTGTGAAACACGTCTAAAGGTGCAAGTTATGTTCCAACCTTTTTACCGCAAAAAGTTGAAAGCAAGAGCCACGAGAGAGAGAGAGGGGGGAAAGTAATTGTCCTGTAGGCAGATCGAAAACCGTAGGCTTGATGTACGCGCTGAGGGCTTACGAGGCTCCGCAGATTTTCTACTTGCATTTAATTTATTAATTATTATCTTTTTTCACTTCAAAGATTCGCAGCTAACTTGAAATCAGAGTCCAGAACAGACACGTAATTTTGAAACGTATTTTTCGCAACTTCAGGAAGAATAATTTGTTAGCGGGAAAAAGAGGCGATTCTTTACCTCTGCTTTGCAAAAGTCAATAGTATTGGTTGAAGGAAACAGTGAGGTTCCAGCGAAGGTAAACTACGCTGATCAAGAAATATTTTCACTGTATACAATGGAGCGAAAAATTGTCCGAATTAGGTCAGTTATGTATTAGGATATTATGAAAATTAGGGGAAATTTGACTTCTAAATAAACTGGTTATTCAAGGAAGCGTGATCATATAATCTTCATGGCTTTCAATTCGTTATACTTTCTTGATGGTTATCTGTTTTTTGGGTTTCCAGAAAACCTTTTTCTCACTCGTTCACGCTACAGCTACACATTCGCAGACCGGGAGACATTTACGGGACGAAGCTACATACCGAAGATTGCGCACCGTCGAAATGTATAAGTGTACGAGTAAAGGTATCAAACGGGGAACAATGGAACTTCGTTCGTAGGCAAAAAAAAACTAAAATAACATTTTTTTGACTCGTTTGTGATTCCTTGTTCCAAAACGGGTTTTGAAACAGGCGAGGAGAGCGATGCATAGATTAATTCTTGCCGAAAGACTTTGTATAGCTAGGAAAATGAAGTCAGGTATTCACGGAGATGTTTTTGCCATTATGTCTCAGGATTTTTTTTGTCGCGAAAACCATTGAAGCGTATCCATCTTAGAGATTATAGTTTTTTATTCAGAAGGTTAATATAATGTAAGGCAGGAACGGGAGGCACAAAATAGGGAAACTGGAAGGACGATTGGAAGCTCAATGAAGCCTGATAACGAATCGGTAAAAAGGTCACGAAGACAGGACGATTGAAAATGATCCGGAGGTTCAGGTTTAATTTGGAGTATTTTTTATTGAAAACTACCATGGGTTCCTTAATTCTATTCTATTCCTGTTATTCATAATTTGATCAAGAATTCATAATTTGTAATCAAGTTATTCATTATTTGATCAATTGTCACCGTTGACATTTTTAAGGAAACTTCGTATAACAGTTGTTTGAAAGGATTCAGTAGAAAAAAGATTCGGCAAAGAAATTTTATTGGCAATACTATTGAAAAATACTCTTTAAGTTTATTCAAATAACTTCGAAAAACGCAAGGTTTGTGCAATTTTACGTGTGAAGTTTATTCGATTATTATCTAGAGAATATCTCTGAAGGGCAAAAATGTTGAGAAGCTAGAAAAAATTGGGGACTACATGCAGATTTCTGATGGTCGAATATACCAGGATGGTCCTAGGATTACAGACTATCAATTTGAATTCAGGAGTCAACAAAAATATGCACACTTACCTAGCGAATTTTGCCAAAGAAGAGCTGAGCTTTCTTCCAGAGAATTCGAGTCGGAAAAAGCCCAAATAAGATGATACTGATTATAGTGATGAGAACATTCTCCGTTTACCAATACATTTGCAGGACAAAGAAGTTTTCAATAAGGTTCATACACTTATGTGGTAAAGAAAATAGGATAGAAGAAGAGAGAAGAATGGGGAAAAAACAGGAGAAGGGAAGGGAAAAAAGCAAGGAGAGATTGACAGACCGAGCGAAGGAGGGAGAAGGAGTGTGTGAGAGAGAGAGAGAGAGAGAGAAAAGCGTTTGAAAAAAACTGAAAAAGAAAAGAAGTTAGTTTGTCTTTTGGACTTGACTTCTCATAATAGATAAAGTAGTAGTAATAGCTTTTTAATCATGAATTTTACGTAAGTTATGATAGAGAACCAGAAGAGCAAATCAATGCAGACAAGACCCTTGAGAAATTGAATAAATATTGAATCTTAGCATATTGTGTGGGCTATCACAGTGTTAAGTCCGCAAATTAAAATCCGTGGGCGCCATTGCCGGTTTTTTTTAAATTTAAACTCTAATTCTACTGTGTATCAGATAGGACAGATTAAATTTTAAGGACAGATAGGATGGGTTAGCAAAAAACAGATCGTCATTAGTATTGCTCACAACAAGATTCAAAAAACTTGTTCATCAGACATGTGGCATCAAGTAGTAACCATAGGAGAACATCCGTAGCTCTAATTATTAACATAACCATGTCAAGAGTTCGAAAAAAATGCGTCGATTCTCGTAGCTGAATATATGATGTCGACGGTTCGCAGTTTTTGACTTCCTGGTGCGTCTACCGAAAGCCTGATAAATAAGGCCTTCCATAGGCTTTAAAGTGAACCCTTCAATATCAATACTCTCAATATTTTAACCAGGAGCGCAAGATTGAACATAATGGGTGGCGGGAACCTCAATCATTCGTTTCAAATGAAATGTATTGAACATCACTCAAAGTCCTTCAGTACACTCTAATTCTGAGCCTTTGGTACCAGAATTCCTGGAGCAAAAGCCACATCTGATAAAGTTTCTACAGAGTTCCAGCCACGGAAATTCTGTGTACGACCAGTGTTGTACACGTCCAGGCCTGTTCTTATTGTCAATTGTGTTGCAAATTTTCTCCTAGAATCTGAATAAGGAATATCCTATTCTTTGATCGAAGCTTTGAGGTCTCCACGAAAATTGATAGAAATTTTCGTTAAAAAGGAGCATCTTCTGAAGTGTCTTCTAACGTCTTTCTAAATATGATTTTGGTTCCTTATCACTGAGCACATAACTCAGTTAGTTTTGACCACGGTTATGCACATCCCTGCTTTGGATCTAGATGGCAATAGAGCCAGACTCGTCAGGGTACGAAGTTAACGTCTTCTTTTTACGATTTTATTCCTGAGCTACAACAGGACGCTTTAATATGTCTCGCGAAATTTTCAGGCAAATTGTGGGAATTAATGTTGCCGTTAAAATTCATCTTCAAGATACTACACCTTCCATTAGTGGCTCCGCCTTGCATTTCTTGAAAAACCTGGAACTTCTCTGCGTCCAAGACATGCTTGATATTGACCGTTCTAGGGTCACAAACGTTGTAGAGACACAATATTCTTCATCCATACACTTTTCTCTTTTATGAAGAAGGGAGGTTCTATCGGGCTACATGTAATCCTAGGCGTAAAAGAATTGTCCAGCATCAAATCCTGTAGATTACCAAACTTAATCTTATTTCATGGTTTCTAAGATTTGTTTAGCTTTTTTCTTAGGGGGAGCTTATGATAGCCATGCACCGGTCTCTTGTGTTTTCTTTGGCCAATTTCGTTTCAAGTTCGGTCAAATAAGGGAACCTTCTTCTGACGAGTTCTTCATTCCTATTAAGCCATGGACGAAGTTGATATCCCCGATTTTCCCCCCGTTGCATTCGGAGTGAGATTTGCTCGCTCAGAATCTATTTAATTGTATCGCAGAATATTTCGTTACATGCGGCCTCTGCTCAAAATTCTACCATTAAGTCTACTATCAGGTTGGGACATGCTTTATATCACAGTTTGGATCTTATCCCGCTTGACTTTTTCCCTGATGTTGCGAAGCATGCCTGTAAAGGTTCTTCCACCCAGTGGATTTACTAGGATGCCTTGTATGAATGTGTTACGTCTCAGTCGATTTTTTGTTTTCGGCATGGTTTCAGAGAATTGCCTAGTTTTTCCTGCTTCGGGAAGCTTTCCTTGTTGTACTTT
This sequence comes from Stratiomys singularior, assembly GCA_954870665.1. Lineage (NCBI taxonomy): Eukaryota > Metazoa > Arthropoda > Insecta > Diptera > Stratiomyidae > Stratiomys > Stratiomys singularior. The sequence goes on along the minus strand of OX940878.1, from coordinate 155,761,017 downwards.
GAGGAAAAGAAGTCTTAACGCTATGCTTTTTTAATTTTCGTGGAAAGTTTCTGACGCGCTTCTATGAGATTGTGTTTAGGCTAGACTTTGTCGTTATTCCTTTTCTTCTGGGTATTACATGCCAGATTGTAACATGTCAGGATATTGCTGCCAGTCTTTAGGGGGAACTTATCTTTGATGCTCTTAACATTTCAGGGACGTTTCTTGGGCTTTTTCTATAGAGAAAGGGAAGCCGTTTTCGTATCAGAGTTTACCATATCAGACAATTGGATGTCAGTATAAGTGGGGGCAGAAAATTGACATAGCAAATCCTTGTGTTCTCGGTGCGATCTTTTTTGACCATGAGTTGATTTTCTGTCTGCAGATAATTTAGGACCTATTTAGCCTGTAGGTGCATATTGGTATTGGTATTCAAACAGCTCATGATTTTCTAATCATTAAGGAAAAATATGAAAAGACACTTTAAGCTTTGATGCGTATTTCTATTTTATTTTATCTACTGGGGCTTTCCGCATGTGTTGAACTGTTAGCATATTTCCTAGTCGGTCTTATTCTTTGCATCAACCAGAGCTCTAGTCATCATGCATCGTGCAATTGCATACGCCTTTTGGCACGGATGTTGTTCATGGTCTGCAAAACGTATGCGAATCATGTTTCGAGTTCGTACAACACCTTGTCAATGTCGATCTTACCACCTTCAGCTTGGCACGCTTCTATTGAATCGCCCGTTGCAGGCCACAGTAGATCCGTAACTTTGGACTTACATAGTACGCCATCATTCAAAATATTTGCTTTTTCCAGAACGCATCTCATAAAACACTAAAAACGTGATAACGTGAGTTATGCGAACAGAATCGAACCCAAGTTTAAAAGGACCAACACGGAGAATCTTACCATTGGTGTCTTATCGGTTTCATCTGGTAATGATCCTGAATTGTTGAATTCTTGCATATAATCTGAAAAGATTTAAATCACATTCTATAGTCTTAACAACATTTGAAAGATTAATGTACCGAATCGAATACGAAAACTTTCATTGCAAGTAGCCATAACTTCCGAAAGATTTATTTCCTCCTCCATATCGTTGGAACTTTCTGTTGATTGTGCATTGTATCGAATGGATTCGCTGTTTGCACCCTCATTAAGGTTTCGAGGAGCACCCAGTGTTAATGATGCGAATACAAGGATTAAAACAAAAGTAAGTGAAAGTGGCATCCTTGGTAGTTGTTGCTCGTTCAATGGAAATTTATTACCTGCAATTCACGACCTATTCTGTTACGTTCGCCACACATGCTCCATTTTATATGGGAATCGATTTCGTTATTTCAAGTAATAATTGGACGATAACAGGAAACTATTGTGGGAATAATATGCAAATTATGTACGAAATTGTGGTGCATATGATGAATAGCATTGTCACGATATTCAATCAGCTTATAATGTTGTTCCACTTGCCAACGCGACATATTCCTCATATAGTCTAGAAATATAGTATAGAAATTTATTAATCAAACGCATTGTTTGTTAATCAATGAAGATACTCACGTGGATAAGATAATATGAAAGTTAAATTACAAATTAAAATAATGATTTGAAAACTTAGTAATGCATCGTTGAACTTTGCGTAATTTTAAATGAGTTAATCGCTCAGCGGAAAAAAATTTGATTAATAGTTTTCTATTTCGATTTCATTCATAACTTTTAGGTGATTTCATGTGGCTAAAGTGAATATCATCGTGGGAAATTGTGTGATTTCGAAATTGAATTAAGTTTTTTCTTAGTATCCTGAATGCAGTTTGCAACATTTTCATTTAAATCTTTACAAAATATTAAGTTTTTACTGGTTACACATCTCATTTTGGCAACCTGGGCAACTTGGGAATGGGATTCAGTACAGCAAAGTGGACAATCCTTGGTTATTATTTGGCTACATTTTGAGAATAATTATGCAGTAAGTTTTTGCCGATTTTTGCCCAAAATGTTTACGCTTCTAGACTTTGATTAGATTTGAGAGACGTCTTTGGCTGTTTGGCGATGTCCTTTTAAGTAAGGATGTTCTATGGGCATTCAGAATCTTAATTAGCTGTTATGCACAGCAGATTTTTCCACAGAGAAATCTGTTTTTGTTTTGTTAGTCCATTTGGAGAGGAAAAAGCGGCGAAAAGTAATATCTTTCTTTCTTTGGAGTCATGTTACGGCTCCTTTTGTTCCATTAGTCGCCCCTCAAAGCAAGAAACGCATGCAAAGGATGAGATGCTAAATGAAACCTTTTAAATGCTAGCGTGAGCGGAGAAGTTTGTGGAATTGAGGGTAGAAAGAAAGAAATGATATTCAAAATATTTATTTCCTTCTTCATAAATGATCGCTTATTTATTCTATCAATTAGTTCATTTATTCCATCCCGCATTCCCCTCTCTCATACTTCAATTCCTGCTCCATCGAAAACCTTGGGGTAATGTTAGCTGAATCCAACATTGAGTTTTACGGCGTATAGTTTCCTGGGACGAAACTCTCCAAGGAAAAAATCACTAAACTAAGAAGGGATCTAGTGCGTTTCTGTATTGCGCATAACAAACACGCAACAACTGAACGGGCAAAGTAGTATATGACATGCTAAAAGACAACATCCTGTTCATTCACCACCCCCGAAAAGCGACCTTCTATATCAAGTTCAATGATAAACGACCGAATTTCTTTGGCTATAGACACTTCGAGCTCTCTAAATTCGACGAGAAAAATAGAACAGCAAATAGAGGAACCTAAAAGTAGCATTTGGAGAGCAATAGGCAGTAGTGCATTAAAATATAGCAGAAAAGTTAAATTCAACTCGATGTGGAAGCTTTTAAGCTGATCTGATTAGTGGCAGAGAAATCGTGACTCTTCCTTGAAAACTTGCGTAAACTCTCTAACGAGAAGTATCACGGCCAAAATCAAACACCACCGATACACCCACTTCAACAACCTACTCACCAACCTTGATATAATGCACGAAAAGTCTGGAAGTTGACTGAAATTTTAAAACGAAGACATCATGATCTTTCATATGCTCTGAACGACGAAAATGGTACCCAGATATGTTCCAACGAAGGGAAAGCAGAGTTACTTCTTGATAAGTTCCACGAACATCATAATATCTCTCATAGAATGAGCAACAACATGGCAGAAGTAATAGTAGTTAAGTTAAGTGCTAACCGACGAAAACACCACCATTTTACCTCCCGGTGCTCTAATAAAACCGAAACACTTAATCGAGCAACTAAAGAAGCTAAAGAATGGTAAGGAATTGACGGAATACCCAATACAGTCATCAAGAACCTTCCAAAGAAAGCGATAGTTCTAATTTGCCACATTTTCAACACCTGCCTGAAAACGTCACACTTTCCAGGCTGCTGGAACCACGCTAGTATACCAGTCCTGGAGCCCGGTAAAGAACCGCATGACCCTAGAAATTACCGGCCAATAAGCTTACTGCTGGCGCTTGGCAAACTATTCGAGAAGCTAATCTTAAAAAGGTTGACGGATTATGTCGAAAACAATGACATCCTCCCTTACTTCCAGTTTGGTTTCAGACATGGTTACTCCACAGAACACCAACTACTACGTGTCTCTAAAGACATCAAAGCAGCACTAACAAAAAATAGTCGGTTGGTCTATTGACCATTGATATCAAAAAGGCGTTGGATACCGTCTGGCATAATGGCCTAATTTATAAACTTAAAGAGTATAGTACTCCTCCTTACCTGCTGAAACACCGCTCCTGCAGGTGTTCCACAAGGGTCTTGTCTGAGTCCGACACTTTACAATGTATACACGACTAAAATTCCCATTAGTCAAAACTGCCAATTAGCGACTCTTGCAGATGACATTTGTCTCTATACCTTTTAGCTCTCAGCTGCACCAAGCTGAATCGAAAGTCGTATATGAGTCTGCGCAATAAAATGCTCATCATCAAAATGAGCATCCAACCCATAATAGCCTACGGAGCTCCCACTTGGAACCAATGCCCTAAATATCTTAAAGTTAAGCTTCAGGTCACTCAAAATTGTTATTTAAAAGTTGCCCAAAACAGTCCTTAGTTTCACTCCTCTAGATTACTACACCAAATAGCTAATACTACCCCTACCAGCAAGCTTGCGGAATCGCGTTGTGCTAATCTGCTCAAAAAAGCCAAATACTCTCCGAATCCCCTCATCAAATCTTTATGTGATATGTAAAACCAAGACCAAGTGTCCTCAACCATGGATCTGTTTAGAGTATTTAGATTCAAGTTAGATGTAAGCCTAGTAGAGGTTTCTGTTAAATTTTAAAATTTCTAGATCTAGTTACTAGTATCCTTCCTCAGATAACTTATCATGATAACTTAGTATAAATTTGATTTCAACATAGTTATGAAGTTTCCTTCAAATCTCTAGACTCTTGAAAACAACAGTTAGAACCCTAACTAAAGAGTTTTATATATATATAGAATTCATTTATACTTTCGGGAAAAAAATTCATGTCTTTGTCGTCGAAATAAGGTGGATTTCACTCTTTATCGTTCCAACCCCTCTTCCCTTGATAATCGTTTTTCAAGTTTGGCAAAAGGTAATAACCATTTTCGTATAAATTTTGGATATAAGGAGGATGGCTAAAGGTTTCAGAGCTAAATATATTATTGCGCTTTGCCAGGTGCGCGTCCTGTTTGCTATTCGCAAATATTGGCAATAGTGAAAATAAAAGACTCGCGAATAATTTAAAAATTTAAAAAATTTATGTTTAAAGTTTTATTCTAATTACTTCACCGCACTTTTCTTGCGCGCACTGTCGCGTTTTCATTCACAATGCTTGTCTCGTCGCTCGCCGTTCGCTTGAGACGACAGTATGCGTAACCTGAACACGTCACACTATCCCCGCCTTATATCTTTTTCGCCCCGAAAAAGTGTTATATTAGCTATCTCCGCGTCTTCTTGCTGATAATATGGGGCAAGGCGGTCCAGATGCACAATTTTCATTTTTGCCCTAGGTTTCTGGTGTTCCTGTATGCGGTATACCACATCGTTGATCCGTTTGATGATTTTATAGGGCCCTTCCCAATTCGGCTGTAGCTTCGGAGATCTGCCTTTCCGACGCCGGGGGTTATATAGCCACACCGAGTCGTCTGACTGCAATCCAGATGAGTTTGCCATTAAGTCATATCTGGTTTTCATGCGATCAGTGGTTGACTCTATTTGTTTCCGCACTAATTGGTGTATCTGATTCAGCTGTTCCCTTAAGTCACTTATATACTCCGAAATAGGTTGGGGCTTCTCAGGGGGTGTCCCAAACTTTACATCAGCTGGTACACGAATCATTTTTCCAAAGATGACTTTCGCGGGGGCTTCTCCTGTCGATGCATGTTCTGCATTTCGGTAAGCCATAAAAAATAATTGAATACGTCGATCCCAGTCTTTTTGATTTTCATCAACCATCTTGGCCAAATGTTTATTAAGCGTTCGACTATTCCATCGGACTGAGGGTGAAGTGGCGTTATAGGGTATACGGAAAACACGTATACCCAGCAGTTCACACATTCCGGCAAAAACTTGTGACTCGAATGTCACAAGTTTGGTCTGAATGTAGTTCATGGGGTACGCCATATCTACTAACCCACTGAGAAACAATTTGCTCCGCTACAGTAGTTGCTTCCTGGTTAGGAATTGGGTAGACTTCTGGCCACTTACTGAAATAATCAGCTACGACGAGTAGATACCGATTTGCTCACTGCGATTTCCACAGCTTTCGAATGGTACCCCCACGTTATAGGTCTGCATTCGCCCTCTCGTTCTTCGATTTGGGCCTTTAACAGAAGCACATATTGTGCATTTTCGACACCAGTCAAGAACCTTCTCTCGAGCGTGGAGCCAATAGAACCTTTCTCGCAGCATTGCCAGGGTCTTGTTCACCCCAAGGTGACTTCCCGATGTGCCTTCATGCATCTCCTTCAGTACTCCTTTGACCCGACTCTTAGGCAGAACAATTTGCAACGTATGTGAAGTGCCGTCTGCCGTTTCCCATTTCCGTTTCAGAACTCCATCTTCGACCTCGAGGGAGTTCCATTGAGCCCAATAGCTTTTTAACACTGCGCCGCTTGCTGATATGCCTTTTCACTCGGGACGTCCAGTCGTCTCCTTCCATACCAACAATGGTCCGATATCATCATCTGCTAGCTGAGCGTCCCTCCGTTCGTGCTGCGTCCAACCCTCGTCGACTTCCGTTGTCATTACACGCAGATGCACATCTTGTTCTTTTTCCTCAAACCCTTGGCAGTGTTTACAAGCCGCTGGACATGGACGACGGGAAAAAGCGTCGGCGTTCCCATGCACTCCTCGTTTTCGATGAATGGTGCTGTGGTTATATTTCGGTGGTGTTTCCATCCTTCTAGTCAACCCTTGTCCTACGAAGTTGTCTTCGAGTTGTTTCCCTGACCCATCAGTTAGAGAGGCCTTAGTTCCAAGTTCTGGCTCTGGTCTGCATCTCCATCTATTAGCACACCCTGGGCAATAGCTTGGTGTTTTTCGCTGCTTGCAGCCCCATTGTAGGTGCCCTCGTTCACCACAATTCCAACATGTAGGTGAAATATACACCTACATACACCTATATATTTACTGTCCATGCCAACACGTTCACATCTGCATTCTTCCGTTGTAACCTGCCGTATCCTGGCTGTGTTACGAGTGGTTGTTTTGGCAGCTTCGAAGTTTAAATAATATGCCAGTGCGTCCTTCACTGAACATTTTTCGGCTAGGCGGACAGCTTGTTGCATTTCCCTAATGCTAATGAAAGCCTCCGTTGCTGCATCGTCCCAATGCTCTGGGTCGTATGCATGGTAAGCCAAAAGTGCAAGCCTTTCAGTATCCTGAGCCAACTGCTGTAGAGTTTCACCTGGTGTCTGCATCCGGTTGCGCAGCTGCGACCTGTTGATCTGCTTCAAGTGATTATCTCCATACCTCATGTCGAGTGCGTTCATGATAGCGATGGAGCTTGACTGCAACTCGACAGGGATAGTTTGAAGTATTTCTGCAGCTGGACCTCTCAGGGCAAGAATTAATGCTGTTGCTCGCTGCTGGTCATTCCAGTGATTCGTATTAGCGGCTGCTTCAAACTGGGTTTTGTAAATGCTCCAAGCCATTTGTCCATCGAAAGTTGGTGCCTTTACATTCCTCGTTTTGATACTGGTTGTCCTCGTTATCTGGCTCGGGTTACTCGATATCAGGCTCGGGTTACTCACTATCGGGCTCGGGTTACTCGCTATCATTACTTTGGCTTGTTTTAAGTCTTCTTTTATTCTTTCGATCTCTTCCCGAATCGTTTCCACTTTGCTCATCCTTTCTTCCACTTTATCCATCCTTTGTTGGAAACCTTCTATTTGATGGTTAAGCTTTCGGCTTAGTTCACCTAAATTTGCTCTTAATGCAGCTGATTGCTGGTTGAACGCTGTTGACTGCCGGTCGAGCTTCTCGTTTATGTCGGTTGACTGCCGGTCGAGCTTCGCGTTCAACTCGGTTGATTGCTTTTGCATTACCATCAGCATCCGCATCAGCCCTTTCGCAGTCAGAATTTGTTCCTCCTCCTCCCCTCCAGTGCAACTTTCAGCATCGGGAAACTCAAACGTCTCTGGATCCATTCCTTCCGCTACCAGCGCTTCGTTTAACCGGGTGATTAATCGAGCCTTGCTTCCTTCGGTGGAAATTTTCCGCTTTTCAAATTCCTCCTTTGGTTCCGGTAAAGTGAGAGCGTTACTTTTACGCGGCATTTTTCTTACGAATTTTCTTTAATGCAAAAGTTTACAAAAAGTTTTCACTATAGTTCACGTTTTTTTAAGTGTTTGAGTTTGTTCACTTCACTATTGCACGAAGAATCCCACTTCTGACACCAGTGTTGCGCTTTGCAAGGTTGTGCGACCTGTTTGCTATTCGCAAATATTGGCAATAGTGAAAATAAAACACTCGCGAATAATTTAAAATTAATGTTTAAAGCTTTATTCTAATTACTTCACTTCAATTATGTTTACGCATTCGAGAACAATCGATGTGTTGGTAGTTGTAAACATGTTTACGACTTTTCACTTGAGACGACAGTATGCGTAACCTGAACACGTCACAATATGTATAGCAGCCACCGCAACTTGCATGATTGTGGAAAACAAAATCGCTTCAGTCAATTTTCCGCGTTTTTCCTTATCACAGTATATCCCATACTTTATATGAGTGATGTCTTATATAGAAGTTCCCTTTCCAGCTACAATTATACCTTTTTCGTCAAAACAAACATAAAATGTTTCTTCTGTATCCCAGACAAGTATCGGTCACGAGTTTCCTATCCGAAAGGTGCACCTTAATTTTTGCTTTGAAGTTGGTGTTCTCTATATCATGCCACCGCATGAATCTAAGCTCCAACTTAGGCTTATGAAGATTAGCATGAGTTCGTCTCTATGCTTCTTGTATGTTGCTAGCATTCGCGCACCTATCGCTGACAGACCGATTTTACCTGTATGGGATCTTCAAACCGTTGATTTCTGCAAACTGTTTCTTCCTTGAACTTGTAAATTCGAATGTGATTGTTTCAAGTCCAGGTTTTTTGGTTTACAGATGTTTTTTAAGGGTTCCTCATCCTGAGATCATCTTCAATATTTGCTCTGTTTGAAGAAGTTTTGACCCTTGTAAATCATGTTTTATCAGGATAACAGCTGACAAAGCCGAATGCATCTCGCTGAAGTAGTCTAAGTAGGATCTAAGTAAAGTTGATGACTGCATCTTAGGAATTTCCGTCCACATTACTTTTTTCTAGACAATATTGTAACGAAGAATGGCCTGAGGTTAATGTTTATACTAGTTTTATGTTTATACTTTTTTTTTCAGAAATGGCCTTTGCTTTTTCTAAGAAAATATTCATTTGTTCGTCAATCATCATTTCTTTTCTTTCAGGCATTAAAGAAAAGTGGCAGCGATTTTCTCAAATTGTTTCGAGTTTTTCTAACGATCCACTGATTTACTGAGTCATGGCAAAACTCTGCTCTAACTTTCATTGGGCCTCCTAGTTTTTGAACAGGATAAAGTTGCAGGGACTATGGTGAAAACAGTGGTTAAGGTATGATTTTGGTGTTATATCTAACCAAAAACAGTATCTTAGTATAGTATGCATTGCTGACTCTTCACAATTCAAGGTGTTTTTTAACGTATTGTATCACTCAAACGACAAGCGACTTGCATCTTCTATTCCTTTTTGGCTGTATGACCTAGTAAAAACTCTCCAAACACCACACCATTTCAATCGGGAAAAAATTGGGCAAAATATTTCTCTTTGATTGAACTCGATGTGTTATTTCTATCTTGAATTTTTGGCACCATTCTTCTGTGTTCATAAAATTTCACTGGTTGAAAGAACCAGAACCGTCGGTAAGATTATTAAGGGACTCTTCAGCAATGCCCATGCTAGGTTATTTTGGTGAAAATTTAGTAATTTTGAACAAACTCCATTGCGACAAGGACCATGCATAATGATCGAAACTGTCTGAATCTATCCAAAAAAATTGATTGGATCCAGCCAAAGTATATGCGGAAATCCATTACAACTTTTTAATAGTGGTTTGATGGGTCATCAGGACGGTTTTCTATACTCAGTTTACTATATACAAAACTCAGTGGACCTTGTGTAAATCAAACTTGTACCATATGTCAAAATTGTTCTTGTTCAAGCAGACCCGTCAGTTGAGCGTTGGAGTAAAGTGAACATTAACGTTGGAGCACGTAATTTCAGTGTTCATCACAAATTTTATTACAACTTCTTTGAACCAGTTTTCTGTCCACATAAGGTGCGGACATGTGTACCATTATTATAAAAACAAAATTCGAAAATAGAATGTATGTAGTCCGCAAATCTCGAAAATCCTTTCTGCTTTGTCGACAAACCTTAGACCCCTGATGAGTGTCTCCTGAGGGCTGATTTTCAACAATTTGAATTATTTTGAGTCTGATCTTCCCTAAAAACAAGCTATTCCGACGATTTTCCACACAGAGTGACCCCGTGATACAGTCAACCACAACGTACCAAAAAAAATACTTAACAATTTTTTCACTATCCGTTTCATCAAGACTTTTCTTACTCTTAATTTCCAATTGGGAAATGAAAATCACAACTACACTTATCTCTTTTTGAAGTGCATTTCTTTTCATTACGAAAGTTTTGTAGAGACCGAAACAAATGATAGTCTGATGGTGCAAGGTCTGGACTTTATGAAGGATGAATCAAAACTTCCCAGCCAAGGTCTGTGAATTTTTGACGGGTCATCAAAGATGTGTGTTGTCAGGCATTGTCATGATGGAAGAAAACGCCCTTTCTATTGATCAATTCTGGCAGGTGTTTTTGAATTGCTCGTTGCAATCTGGTAAATTGCTGACAGTACAATCCAATCCCACCATTACACACACAGCATAACCTCATTTGGTGTCAATTCTGGCTTTGAAGTCGTTTGTGATGATTCACCTTTTTGACCATGATCTTTATCGAACGATATTCTCGTATTTTACCCATTTTTCATCGCCCGTAATGATTTGCTTCAAAAATGGCTCGATTTCGTTGCATTTTATTAGCATTACGCAAATGGGAATTCGGTCGATCAAATCTCTTTGTGTTAATTCATCCGGCACCGAAACGTCAAGCTTCTTTGTGTAGCCAGACTTACGCAAAGGTTCAAAACTGTTTGGTGATGGATATTCGGCTCGTTAGCAATGTCACGACTGCTTATGTGTCGGTCTTCTTAAATATTTTGTAAGATTTCATCGACATTTTCAGTGATTGGTCTACCTGAACGACATCAAAATTTCCCGAACGAAAGCGAGCGAACCATCTCTTCGCTGTGGCTTTTGTGATACAGTGTCTTGACCGTAGACACCGCCAATTGTTTTATTGTAAAATATAACGATTTTTTTTCAGAAATTTCACTCATTTTCAAATGAATACTACTTTTGACACGAATGACGAAACACAAAACTGTCCATTTGAAAATTGTAGACTGGAATGGCATCTTTCAAACGAATGTCATGTTGACTTGATATGATTAGTATTGCCTGATATATGACAACGAATATCATCTAGTGATCAAAAAGGTTCAATACTTTTTAGACTATCCAATATAATTGAACACCAAAGTTCATTTCTGACTTACTAACTTATTGAATGATAGCTACAATGTAAGGTATCAAATTAAATTTTATAACTGACTGAAAAAGGATATTTGAAATTCCAGTAGTCATAAAATATCTTATATATTTTTCAGATTGACATATTTATTTGCACTTTCTATTCCTCATGCGTTATTATTTATTAATGAAATTTGACAAAACAGTTTCCTTTAAGGATTAGATGATAGACGATCCAAAAAAAAAAAAAATCGTTGATCCAGACAAATTGTTTGAAAGAAAATTTTAATGACTCATTTTCTGAGGGTTCAGCTTCTCTTCTAAGGACTTTCTGAAGAATCAATAACTAATATTCTAGGATTATGTCGTTTTTTAATACATATATTTTCGTGATAAGGAGTATAGTCAGCTAGTCAAAACCATTCATTATCACTATTGAAGTTTCAATAAAAGTGAGATATTTTTCAAAGAAAAGCTGAGACAGGAGAATGTGAGCTAGTTAACTTGTATTAACAGCGAACTTCCATTAGTGATCCCTTTTGCATTCTCTTGTACAAAAATGTCCCTTTCATTACATTGACGCGATTGAATCTAGCTATAGTTAATTCGAAACGGAATTTAATTTCTTCTGCTCTTTCCTTTTAATGGATTACATCTTAAATCTAGTCGTTCCGGATTGTGCCACAGAGCCAATAGTGAGTAAGGGAGTTAAACTTTTTAGGGTAACAAAGTGAAATGTCTCAATACGACTGAATATGTCCTGAGGATTAAATTGTGTAAAAGAAATTGGGAGCAGTATGCATACAATTGAATGTATCTGCGATATGAAGAGTTTCCATTTGAATGAGATAAAAAGAGTGAAATGGTAAGAGGGAGAAATATATGGAGGATATAAAAGGGAAAATGGTAAAAAGAGACTGAAATCAAAGCAAAAGACTGACAAAAGCGAAAAACAGTGCTAAAAGTATTAGAATGTGATGCTCGACCCTGAATGTTAACATGAATGTAAAGAAATTTATCTCTTTAATTTTTATGCGATTATAAACGGAGGAGAAGCCCCAAAAAAAAAAACGATAGGAGCATGCCGGATGCCCGGTGTTTACTTGCTTTAGGATAATGGAAATGAAAGTTGAACTGCAAACAATACAGGTTCTTAAAATAAATCCTTTATTAATCGTATTTCATACATTATCTGTTTTGTGTATAATAATAAAATGAAAATTAATCATATTGGAATTTGGTATAATGATTTATCAGTGAAATCATCATAATTTCTTCTATTTCAATAATAGCATTTGTACAGTCGGTAAAATCCTGACATATCGATTAAAATTAAAGATTTAAATTATATAGATAAGTATGAAAGCAAAACAAAATAATATTACAATTTGATAACTTACTTCTATTTGCAATGCGAAGTACATTATTTTAAATTATTTATGATGTAAAGTTTTTTTTATTATTGTTGTTTATGTCTCCTATTTTTGGCAGGAGATTTTTTTGGAAAAGGAAATCTTTGCTAAAGTGAACGTAGTAAAATTAATAAATTTTGATTCAAATTTTTTTTGTGATTTGAAATATCTGCGAATCAGATGAAACGTCGAAAGTTTGGGGTTTTTTTTTAAAGTTAGAAATACTTTCTATCCAGAACCAAAGCTACATTGTGATATTGGTAAATACCTTCAGCAAAATCGATTTCAAGTTCCAAATGTTTATCATTAAATTTGCATATAATTCAAATTAAAAGTTGACTATTGACGATAGACTCCACCCCATGCTCGTCGAATATGGTAGGAAGCTTTCTCAGCAATCATCACACATGGCGCGTGTGTATTACCGGACGTGACTTTTGGCATGATTGAGGCGTCTACAACTCGTAGTCCTCGCACTCCATGAACTTTGAGCTCATGATCAACTACGGCCATTGGATCGCGGATCGGTCCCATTTTGCAGGAGCCGGCTTGATGGTTTTCAGGTCCAGTGTTACGACGGACCGCACATTCCCAGTACTCTTGTGAGTTGAACTTCAAACGTTCACATCCTTGTACAGGTGTTGTATCCAATCGCATTCCGTACGCTTGGAGAGCTTGAGTCTCTGATAAACGAATAACAAAACGAATACCTTCAACTAAAGCTTTAACATCATGTTCCTCGGTCAAATAATTGGCAAATATTTTAGGATGGTCTAAAGGATCCGCTGAACGCAATGTTATGTAGCCACGACTCTTTGGGTGTAGAACAGCAGGGAAAACATTTATCGCTCTACTGCCATTGCTTGATAGTTCACCAACTTGACCGGTTTTAGCGCAATCAGCCAAGTATCCACCGAAGTATAATTGAATATCAGGTACGCTAGGATCAGCAGCATATGGTGTAGCGAATTTGGCGGTAACATCAGACAATCCTGTACCAGACATAAGGCCATCACGGAAGAGTAGGTATTCCATAGCTGTAGCCCAGTTGAGCGGTCTTGTGTCAGCATCATCAATGAAGAAGTTCATGAAAAACGCGACGTGATTATGAAGATTTTTACCAACTCCTGGTAAGTTGACGATTGGGCGGATACCAACCTGGAATGCAAAAAAATATTACAAATAAAAAAAAAATATTCAAAAATTTTGGGCGTATGTAAAAGGGCTTAGAAATAATTTTATTTAATTTTTCCTTTTTTATTCTTAAATTTCAGTTATTTTTTGTCAAGAATAGTAACGAATAATTAAATAAATAATGGAAAAAAAAATAAAACTAAAATGAATCGTTGGACTTTGACTTGATCCTTGAAAAGTTTTCTAGTAATAGGTTTCACGCGTGGACATATTGTGGAAGGTCGTCGAATGAATCCTTGGCAATTAGAAGAGAACTTTGCTCGTGAATATGAATGAAGGCAGCGAGTTTCTCCCAGCCTTTATAACCGCAGACCATGGGAGATCACGGTAGTGTTAGCACATAATAAGGACCCTGTCATCGCTGAACCGTGGTAGTTGTGATGCTCGAGAATGAGGAAAGACTTGGAGATCAAATCAACTGTTCATGGTGGCACGAAAGTCATAGTGTTAAATTAACGCACCCTAGTTTTGTAGTATAACGTTTGGTTATCGGAAAAGACAGGTCATATACACAGAAACCCATTCTTGTCTCAAGGGATTGTAAGGTTCGAACTTATTTTTTCGTCCTTTTTCGTTTTGCAGCGCTTTGTAGTAGCGTGAGTTGATTTCTTTTGTGTATTACTTATACTAAGATATATTCTTCAAAGGAGAAAATTTGTCTTAGAAATTTTAGCTGTAGTATTGATAAATAAAATTACGTGGACCAAATATCAGTAATATCTTTTAATGTTCATAGACCAGTTTAAAAGTAGGATATTCAAAAGTCAAATTTATGGAACTCACCCTCTGAAGCTCTTCTGCTGGACCTACACCGCTCAACATTAATATCTGTGGTGAGTTTACAGCTCCTCCGCTGACGATAACTTCCTTCTTGGCGAAAATTTTACGAGTACTTCCATATTGATCAATGACTTCAACTCCGTGAGCAGCCTTCGAAATGGAATTGATCAAAACTTTGGTGACGGTGGTGTTCAGAAGGATATGGAGATTTGGTCGGTTGCGGGCTGGACGCAAATAGGCGCGAGCGCTGCTCACACGAATTCCATTACGACTTGTCATTTGGGCAATCATAAATCCAGTTGAGTTGGCACCGTTCAAATCCTGAACTCGGAATCCTGCAAGTAAACGATTGTAACTAAGAAAAACAAAACGATTGAAATAAAACAAGGACATTACCCATTTCTTCTCCACCCCTTAAAATAGAGTATGACATTGGTGGATTGTATGGGAACTTGGAGACGGGCATTGGTCCTCCGGTAGCATGTAAGTTGTTGTCGACTTCATTCATATTTAAATTATCTTCTGCGGTCTTGAAGAATGGCAAAACATCTTTGAACTTCCATCCTGGGTTGCCCATAGCTTCCCAGTCATCATAATCACGATGATCACCCCGAATGTACATCATACCATTCATGACTGACGTTCCACCTAACACTTTACCCCTTGGCCAATAGCATTTTCGATCATCTGAATTCAAACAGGCAGAGCTCTCCGGCTCTGTGTGATACTTCCAGTCAATGTCACTGCCAAGGAAGTTCAGAAACATGGACGGTATCTGGGCTCCAACTGGTTCATCGCCACCTGGAAAAGAGGAAAACGTGTTTTATTATTGTGGAGGATTAGAGGATTTATATTTGTTTAGTAGCAAAAGTTTACTTTCATCATATTGAAATGTGCTAATAGCACTAAGCGCTAATATAGTGCTTAAAACTAAAATAAAATCCTAATAAAATGAGTAAATTATTATTCTGTAGAGTTTGAAGGAGCTGGGGATGATCTACTACTTATTTATAGTCATCAAAGATACTAGAAATTAAAGTGTCAGTTCAAAAAATTCAGCGTGTAGTTTTTTTCATTTAACTCGTCTTGGTGCCTTATATTAATGAACATTGTTTCAGGTACTAATGAGAACGTTCCACCATAAATCCTGTTTTACATTCTACTCCGTTCGCATCATTTAATAGCCATAAAATGCGAAACAGATGGCAAGGTATCGTATTAAATTTTCTTTCCCAGAGACAACCTAGTTTGCATCATTAAAAAGGAGTTCTAAACTATTTTGTAGCGATTTTTTAGCTTCCTTAAACTTTCTCATTTTCCTTGTCATTAAAATGCTGTTCCACGAATTTTACTATCGGTGAAGTAAAGGACGAAACGTTATTTAAGACATCACATAGCAGTCTTAAGAGCACAAGTAGCTGTTTACGAACGAATACAACAAACTAACGTCTACATATTTCGCATAGCATTTCCAATTAAAAGTTAATTATCCTTTTAAGGACTTCTAATTTTGTGTAAAATTTAATTTACACTGTCTGTCTCGTCCCGTGTGATGTGGATTTTCTTTTTCATTCTTTCTGTGACATCGTTTGCGCTCACTTATATTTTTCAACTTCGTTTTTATCGTTGTTAGGATATGAGTTGTAGATGTACTAAGAACTGGAAAATATTTAAGCTTAAGTGAACAAGAAAATTCCTTTTACAAAGGCAGGCAGAATAGTGGTAGCGGTTAATATGTGTTTGCTTTTGATACTTGCGTATGTGTCTGCTGTGCTATTATTTCTTTACTCTGTGCATGGACACTACTTGCAGGATACGGTTTACACAAGACTGAAACGTTTAGTTGAGACTGATCTGACTTAAGTGGGATTTAATATGATTTTATGATGATTCAATTAAGGAAAGGTCTAATGAAATTCGAAAGGATGATTATGGATGAAAATGAAATTTTAATGAGTATGAACAGATAAAGTCTCATTAAAGATTAATATCACTCATTTGTCGGTAGCTTTGTGAATTCAAAAAAAAAAAAGGGGAAAGCATTGATAAGAAAATTATGTCGTAATCCTTAAGAGTTTGACTCTTGAATGATGTTAATACCATATGTATAATGCAGATACGATATTGCGTTTAGAGGACGTGAATGCTAACACTTTTAATAGTTCAATCGGTGATTGTTGATCGGTTGGTTGTTCTCTTTGAGACTTCAATACGAAAGAAAGGTTTACAAAACCATTGGAGGCATTTGATCGAAAAATCTCAAAGATTGATTTAACTTGAGCTAAAGTTAACGTGTTGTGAATGTAGGACAGTCTTAGAGTTGCCCAAAGTTAGGGATAATAGAGGCACTATCAGAATTCCAATTTGTATCACACTTAACCTACATAAACGGGCTAATCAAGTTGTTTAAAAGACTTGTTATGTGAATTTGAACATTATTCTGTCTAAATATGAAGCGTATTTCTGGACTTTAGAAATGCTTTTCGCGTTACATACTAGATAAGCAATGGGTGAATTCGCTTTATTTCTTTGAACACTATTATCTTTTTATTGAGGAATCGTTGCGGGATATTCGCAGAAAATGGATTCCATTAGCCATTAACAGACCAAGCAGTGATAAGATCTCGCGAAACTATTTATTAGATGAAAGCAATTTTTGAAGAAATGGATTCACTGATGCCGGATGAATCATGGCACTAGAGAGACTTCCCCCAGGTAT
The DNA here is from genome assembly GCA_954870665.1 of Stratiomys singularior. NCBI lineage: Eukaryota > Metazoa > Arthropoda > Insecta > Diptera > Stratiomyidae > Stratiomys > Stratiomys singularior. The sequence continues at coordinate 155,743,756 of OX940878.1, read as the reverse complement.
TGCACCGATCAAATGCAATTCGGTAGAAGTAAGGAAAGCAAATGGAAGCACTAAAGCAAGCTTCGAAATATGCCTGGTTGCTGCGAATTATGATTGACGCAAAGCCGTAGACCATGCTAAAATCTAAGCGTCAGTTTTCGATTGTGGAAGAAAGTGCCTTTTACCTTCCAGAAATGCTGAAGAACATTGCAATGTCAACCAGTGTACAGCTAAAAGAATCTACTACCCATTCTTGTAGAAACCAGGAGTTTTACAGTTTAGAATTCAATGAAATTAATCCTTGTGTTATCCGACGTCATATAAAAGATAACAAAGCCATTGTCGTTGTTCGTGATAATTACATGCTTTTTAAAGCTGGAAAAGAAGCAAAACCAGTTCAATTCAAAACATTGCTTACAAATTGTTTCGAATGAAGTATATCAGGAAAATTTTCCAAATCCTTCTTTAGAGTCAAATATGGCAACATAATTCTCTGCCAAAATTTTCGTTATGTTTTAATTTTCGAAGTCAAGTTTCGACCGTAATCGTTTGTTCTTCTTCAGCGACTAATAAGGATTAACTTAACATTAACTTATATACTATGTGGTTGTTTAACTTAGTCAATTCAATGTTAAGTGGTTAGTTAGTGATAGGTACTTAGTTCAGTGGGTAATTAAGGCGACTTTTTTTCCTTTTAGGTTATTAGCCGGAAATGCCAGGACCCCTATCAATTACCCCTATCTTGGTTCATAAGGGTGTTCTTCTCTCTTAGAATTGTCAGGCTTTTTAGGGCGTCTAATTCCCTTTTCTCCTTTCACGTACTGGATTTGCGTCATTGATTGTTATCTCATGTCCTTTTCTGATAATGTGATCGGCTACGGTTGGTGTTATTGCTTCACTTATGTGTTTTCGTATTCTGGTGTTTATTAGTCGTCTTGTTTGCCCGATATAGACTTCTTTGCATTTCGAGTATTGAATTCCTGATCTTTCGTGGGGCTGTCGCTGGTCCTTTATGGATTCCAGGATGCTCTTTAACTGATACTTGCTGCTGGACTCCATAAGTCGTATCGATTTCGTAGCCCTCATTGTATGTTATCGCCTTCCAAAAAGTTGTGTTCTTGGCTTAGTGTGGTTAATGTTGACCTTTTCTTAATTTTTCTGCGTTTCACGATTTTTTCCGCAATCCTTCTTATTGTTGACGGGTTGAAACCATTCAATTTTGCTGTCTGCCACTGCGACACTGGGAAAAAGGGCTTTTATGTCGAACGATACCATTACCTCATCATTTGCCGGCGGATCATAAGAGAGCAGGTTCTTCTCATTTGCAAGGCATGAACAATAATAAGTTAATTTGCACATCTAGACCCTTTCTACGGATTGAGGTTCTTCGGAGAAGTATTACTCATTGTGTATTCATTCTAGCAGTCGCCGGAATAATTTCGAGGCAGACAGCTAACACATATAGCACAATCGAAGAAGAATATATCTCAGAGACATCCTTTGCGAGACAAATTCTTGGATGGATTAATCTGAACACATATAAGACATTACTTCATTCAAGAAGTAATGTCTAAAGTGATGGCAGGTAGACAAAAATTCATGGCAGATGAAAGTTTCATTGTTACTCGTAAACAAAACCATTGGGTAAGGACCTTCATAAATTTAAATGAAATCGGGTATTGCAAGCTTCGATTCAAGAAATCGATATTATTCGAACGATTGTCAATGGAGATCATTTCGTGGGAGGATCGCATTAAATTTTGTTTTTTTAACATTTGACGATGCTACCTTGGCGCCATCATGCTAACAATCAAGTTCGTTATTCCCTAAGGACTTCTTGTTCGGGTATGTAAAGACGCCTGTGGGCGTTCTTAACCTTTCCCTTTTGGTAAGTCTGTGATTGTCCCCATATAAATTTCTTTGTACTGTTTGTACTTATTGGCAAGAAAAAAAAATCAAAAAAAGTATGAAACTACAATGCAAGGTTTCGAAAATTCATAAAATTCGTTTATTGCCAATTTTAATAAAGAAAGGAGTGTTGCATAAGGTTGAAATTTAGAACGTGTTGTATGAGATAAGATTTGGTATTCTATAAAGTATAGCTTTATGCTCTATATATAGTATATATTGCGTTGCTCGGAATTTAATTTCGTTTTTTTTTGTGAAAATGAAAGACAATTTTCGTATAATGAACAAATATTTTACTGAATTATATATTGGCCATTCCGTTCCACTGCCTTTTGCCATTTTTCTGGTAGTAGCGCGATTAGCACATTTTTAAGATTTTTGGTCTTTGCTGGCAAAAAACTGATCGAAGTGGCTTTTGATCTCCTCATTTGATGTGAAGGTTTTATCGTCTCAAAATTTTTGTAGTGACCGGAACAAATAACAATATTAAGGTGCCACATCTGGCGAATATGGTGCATGTGGCATTATATCCCTTTCAAGCTGTAAAAGCTTTTGGCGAGTATTTATTATTATTATTGTACTGGGGTCCACTTGTTGGAATTTAGCATAGGCAAGAACTCGGCCCTTAGCTCCCCATGTGTAGTACTATTGTTTACAGATGGTCCATCCTGTCGTCCTACAGAAGCCAAGGAGTTCTCCCAGCTCTGTGGTCGCCAAGTGTTCAAATTATGTTTCGCCAGTACATCTCAGCCAACTAAGGCGTTTGTTGGCCAGACTCGGGCAATCTAGGAGGAAGTATTCTGTACTTTCTTCCTATTCGTTTGGCGTGTTGACCTAGAAGATTATGGCTAATACTGCCACCAATGTTCTAACGCCATTTCGGTTTTCCCTAGGAGTTGTTTTGTCCTCATTTGATCAGGGTGAGGCCAAAGAGGTCGGCTTATCCTGCAGTCGTTCCTGTCATTCCAAGCCGTATCTGTCTCTTTCCAGAGGTTTGGCGAGTAACAAACTACACCTTTTCTGTTGATTAGTTCTGGCCGTTTCTCTTGAAGTGCATCAGTTGGTTTGTCCATCTGATGACAGTAGACTTTAGAAGTAATTGTTGTGTTATCCGGGAAAAACTCAAAAAACAAACGATACCTTTAAAATCCCAACAAACAGACAGCATCACCTTATTTTGATGGATATGGGCTTTGGAAATGCTTTGAGCCGGTTCATATTTTTGCTCCACGATCTCTTGCGTTTGATATTGTTATATACAACCCATTTATTGACCGCAGTAATGGTGCGCTTCAAAAATGGATCGCTTCCATGACGTTTGAGAAGCGAATCACAGTGTGAAGTTGGATGCAAAAAATACAATCAAACCCTCTGTTGGGAAAAAAGGAAATTATTCTCCGAACAACCTAATATAATAAAAGAAATGTGCTTTTTTTTTATCTTAAATCGTTTCTGTTTAGTTGTTCATCACGTGATAATGAAAATTTCCTGATTGCTAGATTTGGATCTTTTACGAACCTATTGTCAATCTTTTTATCTTTTTTCTCTTTAATTATGATCAACACTTTTCCTAAGGTTTGTTTACGTATGTACACACATTCGCAATTAAAAATCTCCAACGCGGATTATTTCAAAACTTTCCTGTAAACATTTTCACTGACCCAGCAGCATTGCATCACGATTCCAAACCGCATTGAAATTAAAAGAAAACGAAATGCTTTTAAATGAATTTCATTTCAAATCAGATTTCAAGCTGCAAACTGAAATTATATCATGACAAACCTACACAAGTCCTCTCATCTACAGCCGTGACCAGTATAACTACTGGAATTTGCACCATTCCAACGATGATAGTCTTCTAAATTCAGTTCCGATTATGGAAATTTTACAATGTGGAAACAATAGAACAGTAAATTCATAGCTTGTGGACTTTTGCAATTGTTAAGCTTTTTGTGTTTCATTTGTTTTAACGACTGTATTTCACTTATTCTCATTCATTTGAAATTTTAATGATATCAAACTGTATGGTGAGTAAAGTAGGCATGAAGAGTGAGTTTTCCACGGAAAAAAAACCCAAAAAAGTTATGCAAAATGACGCAAAGTGGAAAAAGCAATAAAAGCGCTTCATTGGAATGAATGAAACTTTTTTGTTTTTTTTTGAAATACTCAAAGTTTTATGCATTTTAAATGCTGACAAATGGAATTAATTAAGTGCGTGAGGATATGCGCGCTAACGCAGAATTATTGAAATTATATTTGGGGCTCGTTTAATTTGCACTTTCTGGTAAACATTTACTTCACTCTACTTGTGTAATGAGTGAAATTTACAATTCAGATTGTTACGAATATGGCAAAAAAGTACTTTGTCTCTCAACGTTGACTGGAACATTTTCATTTTTCCGAGAAAAAATAAACATGTTTACACTTTTAGGTGCCTGCTCTAGATCCATAAGTTTATAGAAATTGTTTCTACCCGGGAAATTTTGATTGACATTTGAATAATTACCACTGCATGGAAAAATATAGCTCTCAGCGGAATTCGAAAGTATAAATTTTTATTTCATCGTTGATTTAGATTTGAAATTTTGATGGTACTAAAACCACTTTGGGGCATTTGTGGTTATAATCCATAAAATTTTTTACATGTGCTGACGTCGCTTGAGGGTCAAGTTCGTTGTCAAGTTATGCTTTTCGGATTTCTTACTGATTTATAGGGTTACGATTCAAGAAATACGAGGGATTATCTTGTTTGTATAAGTGTCTATGGTTGATTATTTTTTGGGCTGTAAATGTTTGGAAATATTCAAAAGTAGAAATTTTTGCAATGTGGCTTGACTTTTCTCCTGTTTAAATTAATTTTTTTCGGGTCTTATAAATAAAGATCAGATTTTCAACTATAAGAATGATGTCTTTGTCTTTATTATGGGACAGTCTCTTCCAATTGGGCATGATAATACTTGGAAGAAAGTTTCCGGACTTTGACTTAAACAGGCGAAACGGACATGAAAAAGGACAAGACTATAAAAATGATTGAATTGAACGGTATGGGGGAGGCATTTAATACAGTCTGGCTCAATGGGTTAAGCTGAATATCCGCCGAATCAAAGTGTCACCTGCATCTAGAAGCCACAGTACGCTGTATAGTGAATTGTTAGTCGTTTCAAATGGAAGTCTTTCCACGTTTCGCGTTGTTATGGTGGCGAAGAGTCTTCAACGGAGAAATGGCAATGTCATTATACATTTTGTGATCTATATCAGCATGTTTCACCGGTTCAAGCAGTCGTAATTTCAAAAATTTATTGGAAAGCATTTAGCTACCTTTGCTGACTATTTTCAGTCAGCGCGTTCAAAAAATTATCTTAATTTTACAAACACTTCTACAAAAAAAATAATGGGTATACAGCTTTCTACTTAATCCCGGAAAATGCAGATTAACGCGGGAAGTGTAAGATAGGTTGAAGATGAGAAGGTTAATCACGATTTAAAACACAATTGGATAGGTTTCCACACGGTTGCAAATAAGGGTTCCTCTGAAAAGATACCCACCAAAAATTAATTCAGGTATTTTTCACTTAGTTATTTATCTTGATCAGCAATACGTGCAAAAAGCTCTTCAGAAAGGATGGTGAGTATCCCTTAAAAGTCATTTCCTTTCCAAACTTCGAGTGGTTTCGGGTGTCAAATAGGTTTGCAATAAAATACTGGACACACCAATGGAATTGTATGTTCGATATAAGTCTGAGTCTGATTAAAAACTTGAGAGACCTCAAAGGTAACGACTTGACAGCCTATACGGTCTTACATAAAACGGCTGCTTGTAGATATAAATAGCATGTCTCAAATCACAACATGTGTACATCGATTTATATATCACTGATTGGATCAAAAACCCATTTCACTTGCCATAAGCTTTCACGAGAACACAAATATCTCGCAGACTGTCTGTCTATTGATATTGTAGCAAAACCCTTACGACAGGTTTATTCGTCAAGAAACTTTTGTAGACTGATAGATTACTGACCGATACTGATATGCTAGAACATTATATACTGATAATGCTATCCTTGTTATAGATGATACATGTGGAAAGTTTATCGAGAAGAGAGGTTGAGTCACAGGGTCACATTCAGGTCAACCTGAATGTCACAGAGTTCATTACTGGTTAAAGAAATTTGCCGGCGATGTAAGTTCGTGTCAAGAGAGGTGAGGAAACCAACTCGGAGACAATATCATGGTCGAAAAAGGTTAAAGTGAAACCAAAAATAAAAAAAAAAACAAGTAGTGGAAACTATTGGTTTTGAATTTTGCTACAATCAAGCTTTCAACCGATCAAAGTTTAATCCACTTTAATTTGCCAATATATATTTTCAACTGCAATAAATCAATCCAGCATAGCGTTCGGCCAGGAGAACTTATACCAAGAGACAATATTTCTGCAGTTGAGAAAATCGATGAAAGAATCCATGTCACCAGAAACCCAGACCTGACAGTTGAGAAAATCGAATGTTATTTTTTTTCGAATTTTATTTTTATTTAATCGAATTTTAGAAAATATAGCTGACACACTGAGAAAATACATATCGGTGTATAAAGTTAAAGCAAACAATCAAGTTGTCTAAGATGATACAACCTTGTACTCCTTGAGCCTGAAAAACAAATCAGTAGATCTTTTTATCGAAGCTGTCCAAAAACTTAATGGTTAGAGTACATGTGCGTATAATCTATCTGAACCTGCGTACGCAAATTCTGGTGCTTCAAAAGAATCATTTGCTAAAAAGAACCAGAAGTAAAAAATTTGGCTCAGATTTCTTCAACCAAGAAAAGACGGTGTCAAAAAGCAGAAAATTTGGCAAGAACTACGAGCTGGCATGGCTTGAAAGTCAGGTTCGTTATCAAGTTAAGTTTTTCTTTGATTTTTAACTGATTAAAAGGTTTCAAGGAGGTTCGATAAGGCTTAAGAGAAATATGTAGGAGTGAATTGTATGTGTAAATGTCTGAGGTAATTTTCTGGCGCTTTGGATTATTTGGCTGTGCAATAATTTTTGCGCTGTAGGTGGGAATTGTTACTCTATAAATTAATGTTTCTTGATTCTATAAATATGTATGTATGGAGTCATTTTTTAGGGCAGGATACGCCAGGATTGACGCTTAGCTCTCCGGGTTTGATATTACCACTAGCAGATAGTTCACCCAGCTGTTCCAGGAGGTTCCTCAACTCCGTGGTCATCGGGTGTATCAATTTCGTCACGTCAATTTGCCTCGATTCAATCTTTAAACTTCTTCTGGTAACAAGGAATAAGGAACACAATTCTTAAAGACTTCCTTTCGGTTATGTCGAGGCTCTGTTGATGGTTATGAATGACTTTATTAATTTATGTCGTTTCCTTGCGTCTTTGGAAAAAGCCACTGTTGATCTTGTTCGAAAAATTTAGCAATTATCCAAATAGCTCCTCCTGATATGTACTAATATCCTTTCCTGTGTGATAGCAAGATTCTTTGTTACGTTTTAAAGTTAAAATTTTGAGCAATTGCCATGGAGTGAATTTCTTTTATGATAGAATGTTTGGGTCCTGGGGTAACAAGTATCCTTGTCATGGACTCATCGCCTTGCTTGAGCGTATTAACTCTTCTATCAAGCGACCATCTGCAGATGGGTAATATTAATGAAACAGTAACATTTTTAAATCTCTTCTACAAAAATCTTGAAAACATTACCTTTCAACCAAATGATTGATGGATCTCGATTTCAAGAATGTATTACAATGAATAACGGGATAACGACATACATTACACTGAAATGAAACAATGAGATACCTCGCTTTATTGATTACGCATGTCAGCACACACCTTTAAAACCAATCTTCAATCCTCAACAAGACCCAGAATTGGAAATGATTTATTACATACGAGGAGTTTTATGCACAGTCATACCAATCGCAATCGTTGTGCACTATCTTCAATATTTATTGACAAAAGTAACATGCACTTGAAGAACATTATTGTCTTCGCTATGTCAAAGATATTCTTTAGATTGTAAAGCATTAACATGCTCTAGATTGCATTCTACCATGTGAATAGATTTGCATATGGTGGTATGACGATGCTGATAGAATGCGTGAAAGCTGCTGCTGCTGCTACTCTTCTGCTAAACAAACGTTGCTGATTCCAGGCTAATGCACGAAGTGTGTTCGTACATATGCATGTGTAGTAAAGAAATGCATTAGATGTGCATACTTAACGAGTTTCGCATTACATGTCGAAAGTAGTTCAGCAAAAGGAAGACGGTAATATAAATCGATTAAAGTTTTGCATCATCCTGGATTAACATTACAACAGTGTCAACGTGATGGTAAAGTTAGCATTCAGAAATTTTTCAACACTTTTTTTTAACAATGGACGGAGAATTAAGTATATTTTCTTGTTGATTTATAAAAGTAAGTTCGTTGAATTACATGCAAACGACGAAAGGCATTCGGGTATGCATATGTGTATTATTATTATTATTATTATTATTATTATTATTATTATTATTATTATTATTTTTGGTTTTGTACAATAAATGGCGATGCAAGTTTGGTTCATAATGAAAAGCATCTATGACGTCTTCTTTGTATTTCGGATAAAATGAATTTGCATTTCAATAGTGTGAAGTGCATGTTTGCAAAAGAAAGGGAAATGCATGTGGAATATTATGAATTTATTGATGTCTTCATAATTTTCCATCGATTGGCGCGCAGTGTCGCATCAAGTGGAAAAAATGAAGAGAAAGTAGAATTTATTTAACTCTAATTTGTATTAAATAATTGAGACGTGTTCATGTTTAATTGGTATTTTTTAGTCAGTTGCTAGCATTTTGAATGGGATGAATGAAGCGGATATGGAAACGATTGCTTCAGGTGGGTTATATTGAATAAGTCTCCAGTCACTATTCTTAAGTTACTCAATCATGCGGAATCACATAGTTGCTGTTTAGTACATAAGATGGATACCGATCAAATTCAGTGGATTTTGGTTCTTGCGTTGAATCATTTATGTTCTCCTTCACCAAAAAAACGTACAAATAACCTTCAAATTTTCACAACAAAAGACTTAGTCAATGTATGCTAAATTTACTTCCAGTGCGGAAGTGCGTGTTAACCGATTGGTTATAAAGTGGTTCATGATTGATTATTAAGATCGTATTAATTAAATGTTTATTGTGGTCTAAATAATGACCATCGACTATAAAGTATTAAACATCAACGCTTATCCATCCTCTGAAATCTATAGATCTTAATATCCTTTTATATGTCGATTCTCTTTATTGTTTAAAATATCAAATTTTCAATTAATTTAGTTTTTTGATTAATTTTTTCAAATAAATCAGTTGTCTATTTGCTATTAAATGTTTTTATACACAATGGCAAAGTAAACTTGTTTTTGCCTTTTTTCGTTGTCAAATATGTAGTTGAGTGCTTTCACTTCTCCTGTATTATTACTTCTCCGCAAGTCCTGAATAAAAACTTGATCGTATCCGTGACATACTGCTGTGATCTAAACGTAAGGTGAAATTGTTTATAAAATGTAAATTCTTTATTTATTCGTCCGAATAAATTTCATCCCTTTCAAAGTAATCCCCGTCCGATAAAACGCACTTTTGCCAACGCTTTTTCCAGTCCTTGAAGCAGTCGGAATAGTCTTTCTCCGGTATAGCCTTCAAGACCTTCTTCGATTCTGTTTTTATCTCCTCAATCGTGTCAAAACGGCGTCCCCGCATTGGCCTTTTTAGTTTGCTGAATAGCCAGGAGTCGCACCGAGCCAAATCAGGCGAATACGGTGGTTGCGGAACTATATGAGTCGAGTTCTTGGCAAAAAAGTCGCGAAGAACCAATGCAGTATGACATGGTGCATTATCGTGATGAAGGAACCAAGAGTTGTTCACCCATAATTCCGGCCGTTTCAGACGAATAGCTTCACGCAAACGACACATAACGCTCAAATAATATTTTTTGTTGACAGTTTGGCCCGGCGGAAGGAATTCATAGTGCACCACACCACGATAATGAAAGAAAACTGTCAACATGACCTTGATTTTTGATTGACTTCGTCGTAGTCTTTTCGGTCTTGCTTCACCTTTTGCACGATATTCTCTGGATTGGTCGGTGGTTTCAGGGTCGTATGCACAAATCCAAGTCTCGTCTCCAGTTATGATGCATTTCAAGTGGTCCTGATAGTCGGACAGCAAAATTTCACACACATCAACGTGATGCTGTTTTTCCAAAAAATTGAGCGATTTCGGCACCAATCGAGACTTTACGCGTTTCATCTTCAACATCTTTCAAAATGGTTTGGGCTGAGCCAAATACCATTCCGAAACTATCAGCGAGGTCTCTAATTGTCAATCGACGATTTTCAATCACTAAATCTTTGATTTTTTGAACGTGGCTCTGGTCGATAGACGTTGATGTTCGTCCAGAGCTCGAATGTATCACTTATATCACTTGTATAACTGAACTCGATGTTTCACTTATCAACCTTTTTTTGTGCCTAAGTTTGATCACCAAGGGCCTTCCGCAACATTTTCAACGTGTCCGCACAAGAATATTCGTTCTACATACAAAATTTGATGCAAGTTCTTTGCTCAACAAAATCACTCATTGTAAAAATCGAAAAATCCACTTTTAGTTGTTGACAAAACCCCTTGTAACTCGGAAATAATTATACCTTTTGACAAACAGTTGCAGTAAATGTCATAGACAGTCTTACCAACCTAGGAAAAAAAATTTACCTGCCTTCCTAATACCCGGGGGTTTTAAATGACAATTTCACCTTACTTTTTGATCACAGTAGTATATAATTTTTAGTTTTCAATTTCCAAAGTGATTTTAAGAGGTTGAACAAGACATCTGTCAACAAGAAGAAACATTTCTGGCCCTTCATTACAGCCCATTTTTGGCATAATTATAGATGATTTGTGAAAACAGTTTTAATTTAGGTTTTAAAATTTTTCAATTGAAGAGAATAAAATTTTTTTAAAATAACATACACAATGTGTTTCAAATTAATCAGGCAATTTTTTCTTTCAAAATAATCACTTTCTTAGTACTGTCTACTTAATGCTTTGAATATCTGCGTTTGTCTCCTCCCCTCAGGAAAAATATCCTGAAATTTGTAGCACTGTAAGCGGAACGTTTTTATTTGCAGAGACAATATATTTGTGAGCCAAAATTTGAAAGCTTGGTGAATTCTTAGCCGGTACGTTGTGATTGATAAATCAATGTCATCGTGATGATTATTTACGAGATGACAGAGTTTGTGGATGGTCTGCACGGTTTTGAGATAAAAGTGAGGATGTAAATGGCAATCAACATTCTAGACAACCAAAATCCGAGATCAAGAATTCCATCGGAATGCGCGTTCTCACATCAAACAATAGCCAACATTTTCTTAAGAATCAATGGAAATTGTTTTAACATAGCAACTATTTAAAAAAATTATTTATTGAATTCTGTACGACCGTTTAGGTCTTAGGCAACTTTGAGCACTGTTGTTCCATACAAAATTTGACAGACTTAAATGCTCGAAACGCATAGTCCATGGGTTCTAGAAAACCTAAAACTTCCTTGTAAACATTTTTAATGGCTATGAAAAGTGGTATTTTTAATACGGCGGAGAAACTAAGCGGCAGGATGCAGGAAAAAGGCTCCACATAGGCCAAATTCCAAATGAAAATACGTCTGAATATGTTAAAACAGTACACAATTTTGATTTGCTGTTACGATTTGAAGAGTATTGCCCATAAGGACAATCTTCAATGTTCTTTTTATACTTTTGAACCATAAATAATTTTTAATTTGAAATTATACAGCAGATTATAGAGCAGGTTCCTCTAAAAACACTAAAACACCGTCAAATTCTTTAAGTTAAACAAAACCAAATGGGTATCTAATGGGTAGTATTCATCCGGAATACAACGGGAGAGATAACATTTGGTGCAATTTTGACTGATTTTTAGACTCAAAACCGCACTTGAACCCCAAACACTCCCTCTATTAACCTGAATTGGTCCTGTGCGCCTTTTCAGTTTTCGGAAGATTCATTTTCCAATTAATCGAGAGAACTTCGATGTTCAGCAACTGCTGTCCAAAAACTTGGATTGATATTCTAGAAGAAGGCCCTGATCGACGCTGTATAACGCCGATTCGACATGCTTGTCTTTCTAATGGCAGTATCAAGTGCAAAAGAGATCAGTTTGAGTTAAAAAAATCTGTTTCGCAACGAAAAAAATACAACAAAATTGCAGAAATTCACAGGAGGGATATAAAAATTTTCATTTAAAAAATAATGAAATCAATGGAAGTGTGATAGCCTTGAGATTTTTTTTGTTTATCATTCCTACACTTATCATAGCCCATTAAGTCCTGAGTGACCGTTGCGAATTTTTTGTTTATCGTGAGATGGAAACCATGTGGAGATCTTCGAAATTTTGAAAATTTGTGAAAATCAGAAAATACAGAGTCACTGTATTTTGTGGTTAAGAGAGTAGTTTAGATAATAAATATATCAATTTTGGGATATTAAGGGGCTGATTACATCTGATAATTCGAAATTTAGTTTTAGAAATTTCGAATTGGTAACCGATTTCCTCAGCTAAATGTTGAAATTCCTACTTTGTGTTCCAAGCTTGCTCGTAGAGCGAACTCTACGACGAAACAGCGTCTTTGTATTTTGAACTTCCTTTTCAAATATCATCGTCTAATTCACGATCTGTGAATTTTTTCCTGCTTCCTTTTTTCTTCATTTCAAAGCTGTGATTTCGACTTACAATTTGACGACACCGTTACGGCTGAGATCGGTGTTGCGGCACAGAAAATTATCCACAAGATGATCCAACACGTCTGGGATCCATCCATCATCCCTATCCACAAAAAAGGAGACAAACTACAGTGCGAAAATTACAGAGGTTCATCACTACTCTGTACATCCTCCCAAAAATCCTCACCTCTAAATCCTCACAAAAATACTTGAAGGTAGATTAACACCACATGCTGAAAAAATAATTGGGGAGTATCAAGGTGGTTTTAGAGCCGGACGATCAACTCCTGACCAACTGTTTACAGTTAGGCAGATCCTTGAAAAGTGCTGGGAATTTAACATCGACGTCCACCAAATTTTCGTGGACTTTAAGCAAGCATACGACAGTATTGATCGAGAAGTACTGTACCAAATAATGCTTCAGCTTGGAATCCCAGCGAAGCTAGGCCGCCTGACAAGAATGACAATGGCATCAACAACAGCACAAGTCAGAATCAATAACCAGCTGACTAATGCCTTTGAGACAAAGGTAGGATTGAAGCAGGGCGATGGACTGGCTCCACTGCTATTCAACCTAGCTCTAGAATACGTCGTACGGAAACTACCTGTGAATACGAAAGGAACACTACTATACAAATCGAGCCAACTTGTAGCCTATGCGGATGACATCAATATCCTGTCAAGATCCTTTTCATCTGCCAAGGAACTCCTGCTCAAACTAGACCAAGAAGCGAAGCAGGTGGGGCTGCAAATCAACGAGTCCAAAACAAAAGTTATGATACAAACCAGGAGAAACACCCCCAACCGGCAAAACATAACAATCAACGAATTGAACCCGAAAAATATGGACGAATTTACATATCTTGGCTCCAAGCTAGTGAAGGATGGTAATGAAACGGCGGAAATAAAGCGTAGAATTCAGCTCGCTTATAAAGCGTTCTACTCAGTTTTGGGTATTCTGAAGGCCAGCTTCATACATAGGAAAACAAAGCTGCAAGTATACAAATCTGTGATAAGACCTGTGTTGTGCTACGGATGTGAGACATGGACCCTCACTCAAGCTTCCGCAAACATACTAAACGCTTTCGGAAGGAGGGTCCTAAGACGAATCGTGGGAGCAACGCAGGAAGGAGGACAATGGCGAATTAGGTACAACCATGAGTTGTACGAACTTTTCGACGAGCCAGAAGTCTCCACTGTGATAAAACTGCGGAAGTTGCAATGGGCTGGCCATGTGCAGCGAATGAATGAAGGTCGGATACCTAGAAAGGTATTTGTCGGAAAAACTGAGGGACGCAGGCCAGTTGGAAAGCCAAGAAAGCGCTGGTCCGACTCTGTAGACGAAGATAGCAGCTCGCTACTCGGATTCCGAAATTGGAGGACGCGGTCGATGGACCGAGACAACTGGAGGCGACACCTGCGGGAAGCCAAGGCCAGAAATGGGCTGTAGTGCTACAACGACAACGACGGCTGAGATCCTTGCGTCACAGTATGAAGGAATCATTTGTTCATCCAACGAGATCCTTCGGTTGATGACTCTTATCGTCTATCTACTAATTTGTCTCTCTCTCTCTCTCTGATATATTCGTTGCAGTGATTGCTTAAGATGAAACCCAATTAGGTTTGTTACCTTGACAGTCCTTGTTACAAAGCTTTCCATTTTATATGTCATGTGAAGGTACGGAATAAAATTCGTGCGAGTTATTCGATAATGACATGCTGCGAGGATTAACGAGTACATTGTAGGTAATTCTGGTTGATTTTCAATGATTATCAAGGATTGACAGTTGCTTGAAGATTCTGTCATAAAAATCGAAAAAAATTATCTAAGTTGGCTGCTGCAGCGTTCAAAGACAATCGAAAGATTTTAGCAAAGATATACAGAAGGAGATTATTGAGTGCTGTCCTAAGAGGATCTAAACGTTGGGAGATTGGTAGTGTGTGTCAAAACTATTAGGACTTTACTAAAAAAGATTGTTCTGAAGCATGAGGTTGATTTACGTCGAATAGTTGTATTGTACATTCAGGAAGTTGGTCCACAACCTTATTTTCTTCGTATCGTAGACGATATCATGGCTTGATTTCTACTGGATGAACCAAAAATGAGTGTAATGAAAATAAAAAAGTACACAAAAATCGTCTAATTGTAACATAAACTAAAGTTCGCCCTCATTTCAAACAAGTTCAAAACATTAATTAGTCCTTTTAAAATCCCATTTTCAACCGAGTCGTTGATTTGTACGTTCCTGAACTTTCATGCAATGAAATTTATCACTTTTCAACTTGAATTACACTTCAGTTGTTTTATTCGAAAAGGATTGCAAATTCGTTTGCTGGATAACGTACCTTATCCAGTCAGATAGATGTCAATGATCAATGTGTTAGGTAGTCACTATTGAATGTATTTTTGCGGTTTCGATTGTAGTTTGTTGGGGCTCGAGCGATAACAGCAGGTTCAGGATTCAATAGCTTCATATCATTTTGGTGCACAAATAGTTACAGGTACGAACTTTATATTATAAACTGGATCAAGGACAGTGTATAAATATCTATTCCAGGACGTTATTAAGGGCATTATTGCGCCGAAAATCATGATTATAAAGTCATATTTTGTATAGGCTTGGAAGTATCAACGCACTCATAGCTTAATTAAACGGCTGATGAAGTTCATAAATTGAATTTCTTTAGCCTGTGATCCAATCGATTTTGCCTGACTGTCGTTCAGCAACGTTCAGCCTTGTTCCAAAGTATAATATATTACAAATACAAAGTCAATGGTGTGTGCATAGAACAATCTGAAATCACCATTTTCATTTTAAAGTCAAGCTAGAAAATCAATATCATGGTGATATTGACTTGTCCTCTCAAAGACAATAACAGATTTGAGAGGAAGACTATACTTAGAATGTGGAGATAACCATTCGGCTCTAGTAGAAAGTACAACGAATGCATAATGTATGGCTACATCTGGATGAACATTGGCTTGGTGGTTTGAATCAATTCCCATATGATACAATTACAGGATATATGTTGCTTGTATGTCAATGATATATCAGACTGGTGCTACGATGTTTCATCCTTAGCTTCATTCATTTGATGGTGAAAATAGATTTTTTTCTTTAACAACTTTAAGGATAAGGAAGACAAATGGATTTGTATGAGATTTCTGTGTTGGATAATCGGGTTAGTTGGTGTATGTTTAGTTTAAATGCAAATTTTTTCTTTTATATATTGCGATGACTAATAAGGGGATGTGATGAGTGCTTTAGTTTCGGGTTGAGATGATATACAATTGATAGTGTGAGGAGATTTCCTTATGAAAAGAATAGAAAAAATGGAGTCCGATTATACGATGTTGATTTAAAGAAATCTTTTCCTGTATGCTATTGTTAATTTCCCATTAGCTAACGAATTAACATTGTCAATCGCGTTGATTGAATTTAACGACAGCGTCAGCTTCCAACTATCCCTAAACTGAAAAACGAGTCGATTCGATCTGACATTCTAGTGTGGAATCAACTAAAAGGGATGCCTTCTAAATCCTATTTCGACACGCAGAAAATTTAGCGATAAATGATGTAAAGAATTCATCAAATCTGCATGGCACTAAAATTAGATTTTATATGATAGACATAAATATCAAAATAAAACATTTTTACTAACAGAATTTAGAGCTTTAGTACAGGGAATTAGTGGAAACCAAAATGTACATGTTCGAAAGTAATGTTTTTGCTTGTAAAAACAATTTACTAGTCTATTTTATTGACATAGAATTGTAGACTTTCACGTCAAAATTAAGTCATAAATCTCCTTCTTAAGTCGTAAAACTACTTCTCATTTATTGCATTTAACAATGTCTTTATCTGTATATCACAAATACCCAAAATGGAATAAAACTAATTGTTGGATTTGTTCAAATGTAGTTGATACATAGCTGCTTTCTGCAGCTAAAATATACACATTAACAAGTGCCTGAAGTGAATTTTATCAGGGTATGTTACATCAAAACAAGGGTGCCTTATTAGTGCATCTACGGAGAAACCCAGTTGGGTTTTCATAATCCAAGTTAAGTGCTTTTGAGTTCGCTTAATCAATGCACAATATAGTTAGGTATATTCCAGGCAGGAAATACCGGAGCAATGATGATAAAATCTCGAAAGAAGGTAGATATACTAGTGACAATGTTGAGATACGATAACTGAACGATGAAAATATAAGGAATGTTGATGTGGTACCATTGCCTTATTCTTATATTGTTTTCGAAATCAAGTAAGATTGCAATAAACGAATGTTGTCTGTTTCGAACTTGAGTAGTAAAGAAATGTAAAGAAATATGGAGTATATGGCGAGACGATGGAATGAAAAGAAAATTTCATAAAGTCAGGGGTAGCGATATATGAATGCCATTGGATTATCATCGTTGGACTATGAAACGCATGCATAATTAAATCGTTTCCTGAAACTCAACGCAATTAGCATTGACATAATCGGAAATTAATTAACCCGTACAGCTGAGTATAAATCAATTAATAAATAAATAAAATAAATAAATAAATAAGAAATTAAATAAATGAGTAAATAAATAAACTAAATAAATAAATAATTAAATAAATAAATAAAATAAATAAACCACTTAGAAAAATTTAAATCATTAACAAAGTGCTTACAGCTGATAAAGATTATTTCTACGCATTCGATTTCTTAATGTTCTTTCAAAAAGTCATTTCGTAGTTTGTTATATAATCACCAAAAATAAAGGAAATGTATGATTAGGAATGGTAATAATTGGTAATGTATTGTAGTCAGTGCACTCTAGAAATTGCCATTTTCCTTATTTTCAAAAATTCCAATTTTCAAATATTTCAATACTCTGAAATTTCTTTTTTTTTTCAAATATATTTAAATTTTGACAATTTTCGAAGAGGATTTTCAAGTAGTATCCTGACGGTGGATCTGTGATGTTCTTTGTGAATTTTGTACAAATTCATACGTTCAAGTGTGTTTATTTGAAACGTTCATTATCATTAGCTTTAGGGTCTTGTTTAGGGATATTTTCAACTCAGTAGTACTGAGTTGCCTAACTTCTTGTTGATTTGTCTTGCATCGACAATGCTCTATTTCTGGCCTTTTCAAAGTACCAAACCTTAAGATATTTTGAATAAAGGAGTTGCTTATTAAACAAGGGCTTCAATGAAGTCATTTTGTAATCTCATAGTCGTAAGTCGTAAGTAATCTCATATTGGTCAGTGTAATGAAGGATATCATACTTGGTTCACTTTTAATAATAGATTTTGATCGTTTTCCCAGGTTGTACAACATGTCTTCATTTAAGCACGGATATTACGAGGGTCATTCATGATTAAGCTTGTTTGAAAATTGTCCTTAAAAATTTATGTAGTTCAAACACGCGCTTGAGATCACTAAAACTGGCAAGGAAGTTCGGGTTTTACCGTACGTAGAGCCTCATCTCCGGGACAACAAAATAAGATTTCATAACAATAGCCTCACCAATAGATCAATGAATAATTGTTATTAATTTTTAGAGCTTTTTACTAATTATATTTTTTAGTTTAACTATTTATTATGTTTCTTATTATATAATTAACTTAATTTTAATAACTGAGTTCCTGTTTCGAACAGGAATTGATAGGAGAATTGATTTACGATATTCGATTTTTTACACGGAATATCGTAACAAATTGGTATATAAAATGTTTTGCGAAAAAAGAATCCAATGAAAAAATATTAGGAATGTTTTTTTGAGGAAATATATGAAGGTCTTAGAGCCTTTCTACAGAGAGAAAATAAAGTTAGATATTAGTTTTTCTCTTCGTTAAGGCCCGCAATATTTCTGCTAGCGACCGTTCCCCAACAGTCATAAGAATTTTCCAGAAAAAAAAGAAAGGTTCCCGGAGAGGTATTTCTGGGACATGGTGCTCCATTTGATTGACGTACGCTACAGTTAAACAAGTATTCAACTTAAGACCGCGGTCTTAACTCATTTTTGTCATTTCTTCCAGTTAGTTTTTCTTCTTTATTTTTCTTCCAAATAGTTTAACTCTCGAACTCTGACTATTAATTTGAACCGATTTTTGCATGACGCCGTTTAACTCTGATAGCATTTCTGAAAGGATATCCTCTAAGGTGTGTCAAAGTGACGCATTGCGGAGAACAACAGAGTAATTTTACTCAAAAAAACTCGGTTCAAAGTATTCCTTTTCAATTTAAAATATGGAAACATTTTCGAAGCTTGCATAGCACACCCTTTCCAAGATAAAATGACACCTAGATCACCTGAAATAACGTTCTTGTATCCTTGTTGTAAATGTTACTTGGAGAAACGAGAGGAAGAGGTGAATAGTAAAGTGAAATAGGAGTAAGATCAATCAAACGGAAAACATGACAATAACGTGTTGCACTGGAAATAAAGACAAAGTAAGTCCTTTCAAAAAAGTCGAAGCATTTAGAACCAGTGGAGTATGTCCGATTAGATAGAAATATAACAAGACAATGTATAACTCTCGAAACAATGGCATGTTACTTCCTTGCAGATAAATATTTTTGGCCTGGAAACGATTGATCCTGGAAGTTTTGATGAAAAGGAAAGCATAGCTTAATCTTCCAAATTTAGGGGGTATGCTGGATACAGTTCAATTTCTCTATGAACAAATCTGCTGATAAGGCGAACAATTAATTTTATTTATAAAAAAATTGTAGTTTTTTTCGCTACAGGACTTGTTCTAAGCTTCATTACTAAACTAAAGAAACGTGTCCCCAAAATGATGAAGGTGATACCAGACGGAGCTAGAAAAAGAACATGTCTGAGTCATTTTTTTGCAGCTGGAGGCCATTCTATTCCGATCCGTTTTAGTCGAGGATTTGATTTGAAAGAAAACCTTGGAAGCTCTCTGGATCTGGCCTTTTGGAAACGTTTTAGGTAATTCAGACTACACAAGACGATCGAATCAACTTATTTTTGTGTAGCCAAAAAATATTGGTCAAATAGGCTAAAGAAAAATCACATCTTTAAACTGAATAAAGGTGTGCATTAGTAAATACGTATAACTGAACACTGTAATAATAGTTTACTCTTAGTATTGTATAACAATAAACAAAATATTGTGAAATCATAAATAAATTTTTTTAAGCAAATGGAGAATGAAGGAGGCTTAGTTTATTTCGTGGCATTTAGTTTCTATTTCGATTGCGGGTGATTTAATTTCTATTTCTTTCTTAAAACGTTTCCTTAATCATATTTTCACGTTTTAATTTTAATTTTTATCTCTAAAAGATTCCTTTGTTATATTTTCCGCCTTCATATTCAGGTGCCAGGTTTCCACCTTCATATTCAGGTTTAACTTTTTATTTGGTTTTATATCATGAAATAAGGTTAGCAACTATCTTCTATTGGGAATTCATCATTATCGAGTATTTATTACATGTTTTCTGGCAGAGGACACAAAGTCAATTTATAGACAACATGTCATGTTTAAATATGCGTCGGTATGTGAAAAATAACTGGTATCTAGATATCATCATACTTAACTAGCTGGTAGTTGTGAAGCACCAAATTGGTTGTGCACGCCCAGAAGGTTGAGCTAATATCATCAAGCTTAGGTCTAAGTTATCCTTAAGTAAATTTTTCTGCAGTCAATAAGCCTTTAAAGGCGTTAAATCAATCATATATGGTGAACATCTCTAGTGTTCATGGCGACTGTTATCATCAAACACATCGACATTTTTTAGATATAGACTTGACAAGTATCCCTGAGCAGGTTAAATATGCAATATGTGAAAGAAAACATGTTACACTTAAGTGGGCGGAATATTGCTTTTCTCTTAAAGGATCCTGTTGATCCAGTTATAATAAAAGTTCAGAATACCTCAAAACCTGCTGCTATTTTACATAGACAAACAAAGTATAAGACATTGACTATGGTGGATGCGAAGTTCTTTGAGGAAGTCGTTTTAGATAGTAGCTGGTTATATATACAAGAGAAGTGTGCCAGGTAAATAATGCAACAGGTGGTTGTGAAGAGTGATTTAGATTTTATCTAGTAGTACAACTATGATGATTGTATTTAGAAGTTGTAATTTCTCACTTTATCGGCATACTTCTTAGTTGAGAATATCTTTTTAGACAAATTCCTGATAAAAAAAAGGAGATCGGAGGAGAAAGTTTTCCTTATCACAATGGCCAAAAAATATAACCCAAAAACAGTTACACTGAGTTCCAATAGAAGACCTTAAAATATAAATTAAACAAAAGTAGACAACACGGTCTAAACTTCGGCGAGGGAATCAAACCTCTCAGAACGCCCACAGGAAATTAAACAGCTGATAAGAAGGATTGAAAAAGATCCCAGAGGATTGTCTGAGAACATAGAAGACTCTAAAGTGAAAAGAAAAGAAAAGTAAAGATTGACGATCCACAAAAAAGTGCAAGGAAGGATAATTGTATTCTTAAACGTGAGTTTTTTCTAGAGCCTGCAGATTATGTCCAATAGCTTTTGTGCACCTCCAGAAATTCCTCTCTGAGAAACAGGATCATGTTACAACATAATCACGGTCCTGATTGTATAGCGTTTAAAAATCTGCGCGAAATTTACGCTTCGATCGGTGTTTTGGAGCTGCAACTTTTCATAATAAGAAAACAAAGAGGAAAACATGAAGTTTTCCGATGACTGGTACCCTGCAAGCACAGAACAAAGTACACGATCAGTAGCAAACAGTTCTATGAGAACACATTTGAAAGACGAGGACTTTATTAGACAAACTAACTTACATGTTGTTAAAAAGTAATGTACACTCATTCAATAAGAGAAAGAAGTCTTGGTGTGACTTAACTCAATGGGTTGGCTATTGTTAATTCTCAGAAGCATATTTAACATGATTTATGGTTGCGGAGTAACTATAGTTTTTTCAAAGGAGAGGCGACAACATTCTCTCAAAATTGGAGATCCGCTATTGTTTTGCCTTCTATGTCAAATCTTGTTGATGTTTTTGATTTTCCACTCAGTCTATTAGATGAGGTATACCAGGATAAAAATCCTTTGTAAGAGTAATTACATACAAATGCATTCTACGTTACAGGTGCCAAGGGTTTGTACAAGGTTCAAACACAGGGTTCCAACAACATTTCTAATGTTTGACGTAGCGAAAGCGTTTGAAAAAGTCTCGGGTACAGGACTTGAATGCATGAATTTCAGATGCTGTTTGATCTCACTCAGATAATTTGTACGTTGTAATATTTTTTTTGTGGTAGGGAGGTGAAGGCTGTTTAAGCCCTGAGTGTGGGACTCCCAGACGCAAAATGCTTTTGGACTACCCACTATACACCTCCCCTGTTAACCTGAGAACCTCGTCAAAATCAATACAAATTTTATAGATCTCGGACCAATTGAATGTCGAAAGCGTGTTATTCCTTTTTTTTTTAAAAGTAATAAATAAAGTTTACCCATGATTACTAGAAGATATGATTACTACAAGACTACTGATTTTGATTGACTTCCATTACAACGATAGTAAGTTGAAGCGTTATCTCTATAGAATTAGATAAACAAACGGCTATCGTGGACAAACTACACACCCAGCGAATGAAGACACTTAGGACCAACTTTTCACAATACTTCCTCAGACTATTAACCACTATTAACCTCACTTCCAAACTTACAATAAGAACAATGTAGCATAGAATAGTAGCGTTCGTATCGTTTTATTATGTAGTTCGTATCCATCGAAAGACTAACGAGAAAGATCTTCAGACTTCACATAAGAGAGAAATTAAGGGCACTTTTAGAACGACATGATATATATGGAAGTCAAATCTTCACAAGAAGAACCATCATCCACACCTGGCCAACAAATGTCACACTTGGCTGAGGCGTATTAATGCAACAGAGCTGGGAAATTTTTTGACCAAAAACCCAAAAGGATCTGATTTGTTTGGATGTGAGTCAATAGTAACCATATTCAACAAGTGTTTGGATGAAGGTATGCAGGATTGAATTGGGGGATGCAAATGCTGAGGTTGTCATGCTGACAAATGCAAGATACCCCAATCGTCAACCCAGTGGTGGTTGGTTCTCATATTTTCCGAAGAAACGCGATCAGATATCTGAGAATAGCTTTAGAAGATTAATTGACCTACTGGTAGTACAAGAATAAAGCAGGTGACGTACTCATGGCTATTTTGCTTGATGAGTAGATTGGAAAAAATGTTCGGCGCATCAAAAACAGGACGAAGAATAGCTTATGCTTACCATTCACTCCAGTTTGGAATGCGGAGCCATAGTTAAAGTTCAAGTATCATCCTCAGACATACCTAACCTATAAGCAAGCTTTCGAATATATTGCTTTCGTTGTCATTTTTAGCTGTGGGACAGTCTTTTTCAGACCGATTTGTGAATTTTTCGGGTACAAGATCCAAATACCCACAAAAATTAAAAACACGATTTTTAAGATACAGGATTTCGTCTATTTCTTGACCCGTCGATTAGACAGGACCTTGGAAGGTAATCATTTACCCCTGTAAGATTCTAAGAGCAAATAGCATAAGGAAGGAAGTGCTTGCTTATAAGATTGTAGATATCACCCGGAAAATATATGGGACACATTTTTCATTGTCCGCCAGTATGGCTAGTTTTTCAAACGTTGGGCGGTATTTGAGTATATGTTCCAAATAGCATTAGTTATAACATGTTACTCAGTGAAGGAGAACCGGATCTTATAACGGAGTTCGCTGAAGAATTCTTTTTCCGAAAAGGGTATAGGCTTGCTTGTAGATGCGCTGGAAAATATGTTGAACTCGTATTCCTAAAGGTTACTGGATGAATGGCACATATGTGTTGCGTCCTCCTGGTGCCCTGCAGAAGCTGACCGCGAGGATGCAAGAATGCTTTTAGTAGATGTGAGTTGTGTATAGAATTAATTTTAAATGTTTTAAAAAGCAACAACAAGAATGTTTGTAAACTAATAATATTGAAAGTTGCAACGTCGAACATGACTGACTGCTTTGGATGAAATCCATTTCAGTCTTTGTAGTCCTACAAATCAAGGAGCATTACATGAAGCAAATGTTCTATCTAAGATGATTCTTGTGAGGCATCAATTTTTGGTGGATGTTTTGCGTGGATTTTTCGACATATCCTAAGACAAATCTTCATTTCTTAGTAATCGATTTTCAACCCTGATCTTTTAGTAGAGCACGTTGACCATCTGTCCTTGTAAATAGTCATGAAAAGAATCATGGTAGCTGAATCATTAAGTCAAGTCATCCATGCTTGGATGGTGAGCATATAATTTGCAATTTCATTCGAATCGGTCATGTTGAAATTGTGCGTTGAAACTATCTAATTTTTTCCAATGATATATCAACGAACTATTTTAATCCCCTATCAAAGGCATTCTTATGATTTTTTTGAATTTGTTATGACTTTTTGCTTGACAATAATTCTAATTTCCATATTAATTATAATCCTAATAAAATGCCAGTCAATTACAATCGATCCACTAATAAATTCGAGTATAATTTCGAAAACTTGTTCGACCATTCATCAATGTCTTCACATTAAACTTGAACTCGACATCGAAACTCAATCATGATGTGTAAGGAAGCGCTTGCAGATATTTTTTTCATGAAAAGCTCAACCTACAACATTTTTATTCATGTCATTTTTATAGTGTATGTTCCATTCATTTTATTCTGTTGTTTTTTCTTCTTTATTTGTTGCTGAAAACTTAATCAGTTCAAAGCGCACAAACACAATAAATTGGATTTCGGCGCACCTTTTATTTATGAATGTATTTTATTGTTTGTTTGCCGCCATTGCCTGCACATACTATATACATTTAATCTTGATTTGAAATGAAAAGAAAGAAGCCTTGATCTTTCCTCTATCCCGTTAATGTATTCTTTCGAAGATTGTTAATGTTCGTGTGAAGATTTCAGCTGATCGTTAGGTTCAGTTTGCAATTCGTTTATTAAACCTTGAATGGATACTTAGTCGCCATTTGTTTGAAGTATCAAATCAAAATATTTCAATTGATTTTCATCGAACTTCAGTCACGTGAATGAAATACAGAAGTTAATGCAATGGTGGCCAATAAATGAAGTAATGGTTCATCGTCGTGCAGACATTCGACGATGGAATAAGAAAATGTGGTTTGGTATGCGAGTGTGTAGATACCATGGTATATTTAGGATGTTAGCAGTGCTAGTTAGCTAATTATTTCTATAAAAGGCGACCTATCAAAAAGTGGGCGAAAATCTATTCACTATTAATGGCAAAATTTATATCAGAAAGACAACTTGCACTCCTTGATGTCTACGACGCGCAAGCCCTAGATTAACGTGACATGTTTGTTCTCTCCAGTTATGCAATATCCTGTCGGCTATCCTGCAGAGCTCAAGAAAATTTCCATACTTAAATTACAAAAAAACAAAAAAATACAAAAAAAACCTCAACTCACATTGATCCATTTACAGATTGGCATCGTGGAAATCGTATGTTAAGAAATATGCAGCAAATGCGATCATAATTTGGCCTCTAAATGGTTAAATTATTGCAATGTGCTGAAATTTCAGACTTTATCTAAAATAACGTTCGACTGTCTTTCATGATCGTTGTTTTTTGACCTTCAGCTATAATAGAGATAATTACATGGTAAAGACTAAAGGATTGCTATAAGATCAGCATACAATAGGGAAAATTTAGTTGCTTGCTTGCTACTGGCTACCCGAATTTTCGAAAATCGTGGTATTTCTGCAACTCAGCTGATATGGTACAATACAGAGTAAAATGCCACGATCTTTCTTAAAATTTCAAAAGTATATCTCCTTGGCTCTGTGGTACAATGAGTGATGCTGATATTTAAGATTTTGATTATAGCAATGAGAAAATTTTATATCGATCACGTGGTGGTACTTATGCATTAAAGTGTGTTAGTGAAGTTTTGAATTTGAATTTCAGAGATTTCTGAAGATTTTTTGCTAGACTTCTGAACGATTCCCAGCCTTTTATCAAACCGTTCTTTAAAAAAAAAAAAGCACATGAGTAGGACATAGGCATGAACGCATACCGCCGAATTACGTAAATGGTCAAAATAAACAATTTAAGAGAAGAGGAGCTACGGGGAATCGTTCTGAAGGCAATTATATGATATTTTAAGTCCTTTCAGAGGGGTTACAATAATTATATTGGAAGATTTGCTCAAATTTACAATTCCCAAAGCCCCAAAAAAAATAGTCCATTAACATAAAACTAATTTCCATGACTTTTATTTAGGTTTTAACATATGTATCTAATTGAATTGAATTAATTAAGCTGACTGGAGGAAGACATATTTACGACAATGTATCGATTTCACAAAATACGTTTAATTCTTTGAACACAGCGGAAGCGGTCGATGAAAAAATCTCCGAATTTAAGAACACTATTTGGAGGGGTATAGAATGCAGTGTATCCAAATCTAATGCCAAATATACAAGCTTCGAATTAGATCAGGAAGCTTTGAGGCTTATTCGTACCTGAAATAACCTTAGAAGACAGATGCAAAGATCTAGGGTTCCGGCCTTGAAATTAGGCGTGAACTCACTCACTACAGCAATCCGGAAAAAAATCTCAAACCTACGGAATCAGTACTGGAATCAAATGCTCCAGACCTTAGATTATAACTCATGGGGACTTTGGCGCTTGAATAAAATTTTCAAAAGCAAATCTCACAGCCTCGCCTACCCACTTAACGACGCAAGTGGCCAGCAGACTTACTCTTGTGAAGAAAAAGCAGAAATTCTTGCTGATAATGATAATTTCATAATTACCACAACCTCTCAAATAAAATGTGCAATGATATCATAGAAACGATGATAGATAACTCTGTGCAAAGTTTATTTAACACATCTAACTTGCCCCCATGTCGTCTACATCAAGACCAGAGAAATAGTTAGGCAACTAAAAAAAAACTTGAGAATCGCACAGCTCCCGGGACCGATGGAATACCTAATTATGTGATGAAAAATCTGCCAAAGAAAGGGATTGTGTTCACTTGCCTCTTATTTAATGCGTGCCTCAAACTATCTTATTTTCCACTCAACTGGAAACAAGCTGTTGTAGTACCACTGGTAAAGCCTGGGAAGGATCCAAATGTGCCTGAAAACTACAGGCCAATAAGCCTATTGCCAGCCTATGGTAAACTATTTGAAAAGTTAATTCTCAAAAGACTCATAGACTACGTGGAAAATGCCAACATACTTCCTAACTTTCGGTTCGGTTTCAGAAACGGCTATTCAACGGAGCACCAGCTGTATCGCGTCTCAAAGGACATTAACACAGCTCTAATAGGAAAGCAATCAGTTGGAATTGTCACCATCAATATTGAGAAAGCTTTCGATAGAGTCTGGCAAGAAGGTTTACTTTATAAGCTCCAAGAGTACAAAACTCCAACAAACATACGTTATCTGATAGCTTCCTACCTCAAAGACAGATCATTTAAGGTATTGGTCCGAGAAAGCACCTCTACTGCAAGAAGCATCCCTGCTGGTGTTCCCCAAGGCTCATGACTGAGCCCTACCCTTTTCAATATCTATACCTCCGATCTCCCTTCTCCCTCCGAATCGCTTCATCAGCGATTGATGAAGACCGAACGATCACGGTTGAAAATCGATTCCGCAAGGTAAATAAAAAAACATAAAATTAAAAGGAAGGTTTCTTTATTTGTAGCACAAACATTTTATGAAGATGGAAGCAATTACAAATATTAAAATCTTGTCAAACTGACTTGGAGAACCTCAAAGAAGCCAAGACCATAGATTGGGCTATCAGCAGGGCGTTTGATTGCACTGAGTTCCTAGAAAATGCTGCAGCAGCAGCTTTTATCCATCATCAAAACTTGTCTCATAATAGACCTGGCTGATTGGTATGAATTCAGAATTCAAGCAATCTTGTTCGGCAAATAACCTTAATTTACACTATCCTGGTACAGCATCTGCATCTTGTTAACAGGTCCAAAAGCATAAAATAACCCAACGTGGACGAATTCCTATTTCTATTCTAACAATATGTGCATAGCAAAAACACAAACAGCAAGACAGCGAGAGAGAGAGATAGAAAACTCATAAATAAAATCATAAATTTGGTGTTGCATTTCTATGCAAAATCAAAAATAAGACGTTTGCAGGCTAAACGCAATACTGACAGAATACAAAGGTTTTGTTTTGTTGTGATGGACTCGGGTTTTTTTTGTAATATTTAAAACACGGATCATAAATTCTGCATTACATTGCTAGTGAAAAACAAGATTCAGAGGTTGAGCACCTCTAAATTTGAACAGTGGTATTGAGTGTTGTGGACAAATGTTGTGGTATTGAAATAATAATCTTTCGGGCGTAATATACAAATTTTATATTTACGCCGTCCTTAAGTGTCTTAAACGCATACCTTTTTCCGGAAAAGTTCTCTTTTAGTGGTTTCATCTCATATCGTTCAAGCTGTCATAATTAATCCAACTTTTGGCTAGTGGCATCATTTGACATCAGATAATGTAATATTAGGAGTAATAGGATATAATATGAGGGGAAGTTTTGAATAGTTAAAAAAAATGTATGTATTAAATGTTTTTATTTGGAAATTAGTGAGACTAACCATTTTGTACCCAGCAATTGTTAATAATAATTTCCTTCAGATTGTGGCCGTTAGTAGCAACACATTGCTGGAGTCACTTTCTGAAGTTTTGAATGGTTCATTAGCAGGATTAACATATTTAGTTCTTCAACTGTGCAGCCCTTAGTTCTAGCAGATTTTTAGAGCAACGTTCAAACACTATTTCTTTAAGGTATCCCTAAAGAAAGATGGTAAACATCTTTAAATTGGGCGACCACGTAAGCCTTTCCTCAAAGACACTTGAGGCTCGGGAAACATGTCTCTTAAAGCCTGTAGAGGATTTCGGGCGATATGGACTATAGTCCCATTTTTGTTGGAAGTCTCCTGGTCCCTCTCCTTCAACAACTCCAACTTCCAATCAAAGCATCAGGAAATTTCGCAACATGTAAACATCACGCCTGGAATAAACTGCCACTGTCATGCCTCTCTCTTGAAAGAAGTCCGGGCATATAACGACAAATTGTTACACTGCACATCACATTTTAAGTTTAGAGAAATATAGGCGGTCTTTAGTGAACAATTTAGGGGTTGTTTTAACCCCAAATGCTAAGGTTTCGTTTATTCAAAACCCCGCTTAGGTGAAAATGTGCCCCCATCCTGCTGAAGAATGCTGTTTCAGGAGGGAGCGGTGCGAGGATTTCACTGCTAGTCTGCTGCGTAGTCTTGGATCATTTTTATATTGCAGGAACGGAAATTCAAATTTGAAAGCAGAATTCATCTCAAATAGGAGTCTGAAGGTTGCTCATTGCACTGGCGTGCCTTCCAGCTGAACGTTTTGGCCATTGCTCGTTACTGCGCTTATAAGCTTTACATTTTCAGGCGTTTTGACGGAACTATCAGTTTCCTTCGATTTCCAATTCCAGGACCGGATTATGTTCTTAGTATTTATTAAGTGTATAAATATGAAATCTGGATTTTACTAACAGATGGCATAACCATAGCATATGGTTTGTGTCGGGGATGACTAATATGGCATTTTGGAGGGTAAACATCTGTCAACAAATTCCAGAATGTCATAGGTTTTGATTGTGTTGATGACACAAACAACATAGTTTTTTCGCTTTAAAATGTCGAATTACGTGCCAGAAATAGAGGTTTTGGGGGAAGTCTAATAACCTTCTTTCATTTGAAGAAAACGGCCGCAGAAACTTATCGATTCTTAGTGGAAGAATATGGTGAACATGCCCCAAGCCAAGACACTTGTGAACGAGGGTTTAAAAGATTTAAAAGTGGCCATTTCGATGTCAGCAACAAAGATCATGAAAAACCACCAAAAAAATTCGAAGATACAGATTTGCAAGCATTATTGAATGAAGACAACACACAAACTGAAAAACAGTTGGCAGAAGCTTTGGAAGTTACGTTTTAAAGCCATGGGAAAGATCCAAAAAGCTGGAAAATGGGTGCCGTGTCAATGGAAAGAAAGAGACATCGAAAGGCGAAAAACCATTTGTGAAATTTTGCTTGCCAGACAGAAAAGAAAAGGTTTTTTGCATCGGATTGTTGCTGGCGATGAAAAGTGGATTTATTTCGACAATCCCAAGCGGAAAAAATCATGGGTAGACCCAGGCCAGCCATCAACATCACAACTAGTCCGAAATATTCATGGAAAGAAGACTTTGCTGTTTATTTGGTGGGATAGTAAGGGACCTTTGTATTACGAACTGCTGAAACCTGGCGAGACTATTACATTGAATAGTCGGCGAACATTGCCGACAACAACTGATCAGATTGAACAGCTCACTCAAGGAAAAACAACATGACAATGCTCGGCCGCATGTTGCGACACCTGTATAGAACTACTTGGGAAACATTAATTGGGAAGTTCTGCACCACCCGCCGTATTCACCAGACTTGGCCCCTTTTGATTACTACTTGTTTCGATCGATGCAGCATGGACTTTCGGAACAGCACTTCCATTCTTACGAAGAAGTTAAAAATTGGCTTGATGAGTGATTAGCCTCAAAAAATGAGAATTGGTACTGGGACAGAATCCATAAATTGACAAAAAGATGAGAAAATGTCGTAGCTAACGATGGCCAATACTTTGATAATTGAATTAATTCGTTCTGTTATTCAAATAAATGCATATTTCAAGCAGAAACTATCCGGATTTCATATTTATACACCTATTGGTTCAATGTAATGTTACACCGACGCGAAAAGCTCTTTGCGTCGGAATCATAGATCGGTTATTTACATAAAACACAAACCATGTTGAGTACCAAAATGGGAATGCCGACAGAACAGAGACCTAGTGCAGCTCTTTACCTCAACCACCACCCGAGCACATATCCTTTCAAACTGCCCAATGAGTTTTGCTGCTGTAGTAAAAGTGGCAGTAAGAGTAGTAGTAAAAGATTAGTAATAGTATTGGATATGGAAATAAGTTTCCTGTATTTTTTCGACATAGTTTTAAGCTTATTTTAGCGTTAAAGAACACATTCACGTCATTTAAAGTATACACCATTTGAAGCTATGACTTTTCTCATCTTTGTGGTAGTAGATGGATTTCGTAGCGGAAAAAATCTCAATCCTTCGATTCGATCGAGTTATCGAGCCATTTTTGATATCTTCATAAGAAATAAATCGTTCTCCAGTGAGGACCGGTTGCATGAAGCGGAACAAATGGAAATCCGAAGAAGCAATGTCTGGTGGGGCTAAAATTTCCAGTTCCAGACCTTCAAAATATTTTTTGACCAGCTTGGCTACGTGTGGCCTTGGATTGTCATGCAGCAAAATCAGCTTTTCATGTCATTCCACTCTGGCCGTTTTTCCTTCAGAGTTCGATTCAGCTGGATGAGTTACCGTCGGTTCACATGCCCAGAGATTATTCAGATGGTTTCAGTAGTTCGTAATAGATAACGCCACTGTGGTCCCACCAGATGTACAACATGACCTTGGATGCGTGAATATTCGGTATTGGTGTCAATGGACCTGGTTCACCTGGCGTTACCCAATGTTTTGGTCACTTAGGGTTGTCGTAGTTCATTTCTTATCCCCTGTCACAATCCGAAGCATGAAACCCCTTTATTTTTTGTCGTTGAAGAAGCATCTCGCACGTCACAAAACGCCGTTCGATATATATCTCTCAGTTGATGCGGCACCGAAGTCCCAGCTTTTTGGATCATTCCTATGACGTGCAAGCGCTGCGGTAGATCTGTCAACATTCAACTCCTGTGACAATTCTTCTAGGCACCGATTTGAATCTTCATCCAATAATTCCTGTAGTTATGAATCTTTAAACTTATTCGGCGCCCCTTCACGATCTTTATCAGTCACGCCGAAATCACAATTTTGAAAACGTCGAAACCACCCTCTGCAAGTTGTCTGACATTGAGCTTCATCACCGTAAAGTTTCCGCAGCACTTTTCTTGAGAGTGAAGTAATGAACTAAGACCTCACGAAAATGCATTTCTTTCGGTATGAAAGTCGACATTTTCAACACAAGAAAATAAAACGGTGTTCACGATTTGAAGGAATGTCGTCTACTGCGTTCGTGAGCCTACGCATGCAACCTCCAATTCCAAGAACACTTTAACAGCAGACACTAAAATCGAATCTTTAAACCAACGGCGGAAACATATGCCCATACTCAATAGTAGCAGAATAAGTAGTAGTAGTGGTAGTATAAGTAGTACTAGTAGTACTAGAAGTGGTGGTAGCAATAGTTGTAGAAGGAAGTATTGATGGTATAGTAGAAGTATTAATAGTATTACAGGTGGTAGTAGTAGCAGTAGTAGTACTAGTAGTAGTTTTCGTAGAGGAGCGGTGGTTCTTGTTTGGATAGGCAAGCTAATTTTGCCTTGAACGTGCAAGCGATGACTCAAACCGAAGATGCCTTGGACGAAAGCGAGAAAAGTTCTTCTGACAATTTTATTTTATGTAAAAGGCGGTGCCTGAGCCTAACACTAAGGTTGTCTGAATTGAAGTTAAAGAGACAATTTTATTCGTCAGCAAGTCCTTTCCGAGTTCTTCAAATGGGTATAACTGTATGTTCTGAACGTTTCTGCTCATGCTGACAAATATCACGTTAACATTGACATAGATATGGGAAAATGTGGGAATTTTATTAAGTTAAAAATTGTTCATTCATGAACAATGAATTTGATAAGAATGAGCTGCGTATTCTAGATATGGAATGCAGTTGATATGATATCGTCAGCTTTGTTTTCTGATATTCTGTGTGTTTCATTTCAATGTCTTTGTAGTTTGCTTGGTTTTTTAAATTACATATTTGCACATGCAATTTTTTCAACTACTTGTGAAGGAGCTGATCATGTAAATAAGGGCAAAAACTATGTGTTAATGTATTTCAACTTATTCTAATAAGTTATATGTATATGTGATGTATGTTACAGAGGCAATCAACTTATTTTTAAGAATGCAAGATCAACGACTGGCTAGGTCAATCCGATGTAACAATCATACATTGCTGGACAGGAGTCCAATGCCAATATCCCTTTCCAATGCTACAATTGCCATGTCGTGTATGTACAGCGTTAATATGAAGCTTTAATTGTTTGCTTCCAACGTAATAACATATCGTTGAAATTTCAAAAGATTTCTTGGACTGGTTTCCGCTCAAATTCTCATACGTGTACGCAATCGACACTGCCAAAGAATATCTTCAATGGATTTCCCAACCCTGTGAGGTGAAGTGCTGTAATTGTTATATGTACCTGGTTAAATTTATACAATTATATGAATTTCGAAGTGTACTCAAAGATAGCTGCAGCGAAATTTCCAGTTATGGCTTCCAGCGAGAAGGTTAACATTTAAAAGATGCAGCCGTCTTGGCTGTATTGTAAGGAGTACTTGCCATTTATGTAAGTAAGCAACGGCCAAGTGATGAATGCCATCTTTTATTAATGATTTCTTTGGGATTTCAGCTGGGCTGTACCACAGAATTCGTTAAGTCATTGATGGCTGCAGATAAGTGTCGTTTTATCTATACGAGTATTGAATATTTTTTTTTGGATACTTAAGGTATGAATTCACAGTTTAATTGCAAATCGGATTCAAGGGTCTATTGTACGTCCAGGGATATTTAAATGACTTGCAAATTTGACTTTGTATTTGGTCCCAGTAGTGGACGCTGTTAAGGCAATGAAGTTAATTTGTTGTGGAAAGTTTGTTAGTTCATTTTTAAAAGTATATTTGAGTTTCGATTAGTGCTATGCGTCTACTGGGGATTACCTTTTGATCGAAATAATCAATATGATTTGTATGATCGATGTTGAGGCATTTTCGAGTGATTAGCAACTTCTTTTGTGGTATCAAATGTTGTCATACACTCAAAGACTCAACATTATGTCTGAAAATTTCTTAACCCATGCGAAGCAAGATTTTCGCACTTCTTACGTTGCGTCCTCCATTTCTCACAACTAATTTATTTTTGGTATTTCTTTAGTTATTTTTTTGTGAATTGTGTAAATTGCTTAAGTTTATAACAAATCATTTCAAAACGAGTTGGAAAACTAAAAGAAAATAAACTAATAATTAACTTTTGGTGAATGTCTAGTTCGCAAAATCGTGAGAATTTCAATTGTATTTGAGCCATTTTGCCGTAAATTCAAAGGCTGGACAATACATTCTCAAAGTCATTCAAAATGAAATAAAAGCCTGGTACATAGATTATGAGGTTTCAGTTGAAGAGCACATCAATTTATGCTTTAACGTTGTTCCATTTAAAAATGATTTATGCAAAACCACCAAATGTTGTTGGTAAAATGACTTTCTTTTGATTAGATAAGACCAATGAGGGAATTAGTTAAGATTAATCACCTTCTATAAATGTTCATTGAGTTTCGACGCTCAAATGTTGAGTACAGAAATTCAAATTATGTATTTCCATCTGAAATGATTTGAACCGAGTTCTTTTCCAACTGAAATTATTACGGGGTAATTCTTTTATTTATGATTTTGCTTATTTAGATCCGAGAAATTGAATTCAAGCATTGAAAAATTCCTCAGAATGTTTTACCACATATACGAATTGGTTTCGAAAATTTGAAAAAAAAAAAAAAATTGCAGCCTTTGTTGGTGTTTACCTGATTTAAACTTATCTGACTTCAAATTTTGAGATCTGAGAAGTCGATTGTTTTTGGATTGTCTGCTGGCAAGCAATTTATCGACAAATCATTTCATTCTAAGGCTCGCTATGCTCACAATTGCGTTGCCACATACGGAATTAACAAAGGACCGGAGCTTATAGCTTATCATATTGTATCGTAAGGGCTTAAGAAATCTTGCAGCCATTGAAAATTTTCTGGTTAATTTTATGGTAGTCATCCATATTTTGTTTTTCTTGTTGAAAGTTGGCTTAAGTCTTATAAATAACATGCATGTGGATTATTATCACGATTATCATTTTCTTTTGTGAACGTTGAAAGGTTGTGAGAGTTAATTCGCATTTAATGTGTTTGTTTCATTAAGTTTGCTGCGCTAAGTAGTATGCCTGGAAAGAATGAGCTCAAATCGGTTGATTGGTATCGCTAAGAACTATGGAATGCAACTGGACAGCTTGAGTCATATATTAACCAGATATCATTTTCAATTGCTGATTCGGGTGTTTGCGACCTTTCAAAAAATCAAAAAAAAATTCACTGAATAATTAATAATAATAAAAATAACACTGAAGAAGGGACAATATCGTTCTCGTTTGTCCAAAATAAAAAAAAAACATCAACCTGAAAATGGAAAAAAAGGGATTTTTTTAAGAATATAATTGATTGCTTTGATAAAATTCGGAAATTCAACCTTTCGTTCTGCGTTTTGCAACAAATCACTGTGAGCAAGTAATCGTGGATAGCATAGAATATGACTTTAACCGTTTTTATGAATGTAAGAAAATTAGAATATGGACCCAAACGTCATATTCTATCCTTAGACCGCTTGGTGAATAGAATAGGTTACTCCAATATGTTGATACACACGGAAAAGCAGTACATTATGAAATAAACTCTAAAATTTTTTCAAGCTTCCCAGGAGCTGGACAGCCTTGAAAAAAAAATATCTTCAAGCTGAGCATTTTGATGTTTTGCAACAAATCACCATAGGAAACTTTCTTGAAGGATATTTAACGATTTGAATGAAAATAACGCAAGTCAATTTTTAATTTGTTCTTTGAAATATGTTTGCCGATCAGGGTTTCATTTTGGTATATTTTGCAACAATTTTTAGCCATTCTTTGGCGTTATTTGTGATATTTCGACAGACGTTTGTCGATTTTTTGCGGTCTTCAATGTCTTTTGTCGACGATTATAGAAAGACAATGAAATTGAAATTATTGGGTCCAGCTTTTGCACGGGTAAGGTGCAGCGCCACATCCTTACTTCATCACCTTACACAAATCCAAGTAAACAAGGTTGGAATAGTTCAAAGTATTGGAGGAATCAGCACGCTTGCACTTTTTCGCTTATCTTCAGTAAATTTACAAGGATCAAGTGATAGCTGCAGTACTTACGAATAAAACTAGTAATTAATTTTTGAATGTAATTGAAAATGACATCGCACTCCATCAAATAAATTAACAAGTGCGGGTGTATTGAAGATAAATCATGTTACGCTGCAATCTATCAGAAAGATGAATTGAATATCTTTAACAAGGTATAATGGAATACATAACGCCACCAGTTAGTTAACAGAAACCATGAGTTATAAGCTAAATTGTAACAAAATCCGTACAATCGATATTTAGCTGCGAAAGCGAGTTTCTTCGTTGATTTTGTACAAATACCAAACTTTAATCGCATGTGCTAGCTATTTTGTAATACAACATTTCATACATGACACTCCAGCAACTAGTAGAGCTTAACGAAGAGATTATTTGAGTTTTTAGTGGTGAACCAGATTGCTTATGATGATATTTTGATGGTTTTCAACGAAGCATTGTTTATTGGGAAGACTGATGATGATGATGGAAACTGTTCAAGGATAACAACGCATTGTGATTGATAGATTTACAATTTACGACAACTTAATCGCGCTGCAAGCGTTAGTTGATTGACTGAAGTTTATGTGTATGTTGTTGAAGAGTATTATTTTCAAAATTGTCTTGACAGCCTTGAAATGCATGTCAAATGTTTAATGATCTTCGCAAAGGTGTAGCGAATGTATGATAAATTTGTATAAGGCCGGTTAGGGACATATGATTTCGGTGAAATTGTGGTATTTTGTACATTCTTTTTGTTAAATTGCAATAAAAAGTGGCCTGCCCGGATCGACTTGGCTGAAGTGAGTCTGTAATGGAGTTTGCCAATATACAATTCTCAGAATAGGGAAATTAGAAGAATTATAAAAAATTGACATCGTATGGAGTTCTCGCAAACTCAACATAAAGGTTTATATGGAAGCGGAAGCAAATAGCAAGTAGCAAGTAGAATTTCGGTGTTTTTTTTCTAAAGTTTGCAGTTTGACACAAATATTCAGGAACAAACTTTGCTAATCACGTAAGCTACCACGCCCAGTAATTTTTGGGTGAGTATGACGTATTCTGACTTCAGTTAAAATAATAATTGTGTGCTTAATTCATATCTGAGATGAATGTTTACATTAAGGGAATTTATTTTACGCCTACTGGAAATAATGCTTCAAATCTTGTGTTTCGTACTGAGATACTATATATTAATTGATTATAATGTTGCGAGGACGATTTTCAAACAACATAGTAACATATGCAGACTATGTTAACAGACATATGTAACAGCAGACTACTTTCTCAGCACTTAAATTGAAATTGAAATTCACATGATTTTGCAAGCTATGGATGCGTAACATAACATTCCAGAAATAGTTCACATACAACAAACATTTATGTAATAGGATCGTATTCAATAGGAAAATTACACTATTCTCAATGACCACTTGTCAGTATATCAATATTAAATTATCGGTTAAGTAAGCGACCTTTAATAGGCTGAAGTGTTTCTCCTTTCAACATAATCATTTCGAAATTTACAATTCAATCATCGTTGAATTGCTGAGTATGCTGTATTGTAAATAAATGAGTGTACATTCCAAAAACTTACCAGCTTCAATCAGTAAAACTTTCCAATGTGGTTCTTCAGATAGTCGAGCAGCAACAACAGATCCCGCCGAACCGCCACCAGCCACAATAAAATCATATTCGTAATCGGGTTCAGATCGAAACTATTAAATGGTAGCAAAAGATAAGTGCAGAAAAACAAATTAATGAAGTAAATGAAGAAAGTATTTCTAATTTAACATGACTACGCAATGTTCAGGACAAGTTTCAACAAATAGAAATGTTACAGACAAAGTCTTCGTGATTGTATTTGAAATTACCTTGCGCAATCAATACTCAGAACAATATGAAAAGGATATGTAATTGGATATAGTACTTACTCTTGCGCTAGCCCTTCCACATGGATCCTCAAGATCACATTGTGATCTTATAAAAACTTCCAGTAATCCCATGAATAACATGAACGGACCTCCGCCACATACTGCTGATAATGTCGGGCCTGTCGGCACGCTGACAGGACAATTACACGTCGACATCTTCGATGATTGCTATCTGAAATCACAATTAAAAAAAAGGGGTTTTTTTAATGAAGAAAATAAGATAGTATCTTCTGATTGCTAGAAAATCTTTTTTTACTGCTGTCAGAAAATTCAAAAACTATTAACGCCCATTCTCAACCTCGAAGTATCTGAAACCACAGTCAGCACTTCTTTTCAGACATATTTTCAACCACAGAATTTTAAATCTGAATCTAAACGATTTAGATTTTATTTGTTGGCACTGATCCCATGTTTCCATGGGGGTGTTGGTCATAAATTGACAACCCTCATAATATTTCTTTCGAATTTCATTCATACTATCTTACATTTAGAATCTTTTGCAATCGAAGATAACCTCAGAAAATTTCCAAAACTTTAAATTATTGCATTTTACGCTACCATACGGGCACATATGAACGTGTATTAGACACATATTGACATGGATACCTGTAAATTCATTCGAATTTGATTGTTTTAAAGGCATTTTCACTTACAAAATGAGTGACGTCAGAGTTGCAAGTCGGTTTATGGTCATTGGATTTATAATTGGCAAGGATTGCTAGTGGGTTCGCATATATTCATTATGAACGCGAAGAAACCGCGTAGTTGTTTATGGGTGTGAAAATAAAGTTAAATTACATATTGCTTGTTGCAGGTGAAAGGCTTATAAACTGTACGGCAAATCACTCAGAAAATAGTTAAAATGAATGAATGGGACTAATGACTTGACTAAAATCTGAATGATAAACCATTTTTCAAATTGAATAATACTAGTAAGTAATGCTTTACGCAACGAGCAATTTATTTGTATTTACTTTTTCAATAAAGCTATCTTTTTAACGAGATTATAATGGGTGCTAGAAGTACAATTATCTATTTAAAACGCGATGCAAATAACGTAGTAATGATGGTTTGTTTGTAAGTTAAATAGTTCAAGGGCTAAGTACTTTCTTCACTAAGAAAAGGTAATTACCCTTCTTCGCCCTTATCTATTTAGCAATACGTATTTTACAATTTATTTACACAAAGGGTAAATAATTACTTGCCTACATAAGTTAGGCCATTAAGTGTTAGGCTATAGACAATTATAGGTAGAACTTGAAGTAAGTTTCGAATTATTTAAAAACAATTTATTTCAGTCAATTGTTTATAAATTATTATTAGTGATTGTTCTTGAATAATTAAGTCACTCAATGTCAACGTAAAACAAAATTTTGAAATTTTTCCAAGTAGTTCGCTTAATCGTATTTAACTCTCAGCCTGCTATTATTAAAAATTTCAATGATTTTGATGTCGTTTCCTGTAATTTTTAATTTTCACAAATGCTGAGAATTTCTTTCGGAACTTCTTTCTAAGGATAGCGCTTATCTATTAGAATTATTACATGGTGTCCTTCCTGGCAAACGTGCTTTCGCTCAATATTATATGGATTGATTCAATTTAAAATTCTCAAAGATATCTATAACGTATTTATATAAATCCTTTATCAAAACGATATTTTTATTGATTTCTCCAACGATCTGGAGGACATAGAAAAATTAAGAGTTTCAACAAAAACAGCAAGCTTAAAAGATACTTCCTTGGTTTTCGTTACTTTTTCAACGTTGTTCCGTTTCCTTTTTGTTATTTTTAGCTTTAAAGGTCCAGAAAATTGATTTAGTTTCATACCATAACTGGTTATAAGTTTAGCTTAATTGGTATGTTCTCTTGCTGGAGCTGAATTTGAACGACTTTAAAAAACCAATGACTTGCTGGAATCGTTACCGACTTTCTCCTCAGACCTTATTAAGTTATGAATCTTATCAAGTCATCAGATGTACAATAAATTCGATTTATTTTGATCACTTACTTAATGATCAACCTTTGGGCGGTTCTAAGCTATTCTTCATTCAAAATAAAATTATCATACACTTTTATTTACACTTTTATCATACACTTTTATTTTCAACAAAAAGTCGAACAGATTCATTTGATCATAACAAAATAATGGAGAAAATCCATTGTAGAGATTCGCACCGAATTAGTTCAAACCGCATTTTATTAAAGAGTTTTTGTTTTTGTTCTACAGATGCAGCTAAAAGCAGTGGTAAGATTGATTTATATAAGGGATGTAATGGAGCACCAACAACAATGGTCTTGCAGAAATTTGAGAAATGATGTCCACAGTGAGTCTTGGTTTCCAGAAGAATAAGCTTCCCAACGGCCAAATGGCGTAACCGTATTCACAAACTTCTGAAGTTTAACTGGCACTTTCTATACAAGCCACCACTGAGTTCAAACATTTCCCTTCAGTTTTTCTAATATGGTATATAGAGCTACCCTTACGATCACAGTCAATGCCTGTATCCGAAGAGACATGCAAAGTTCAGCTGGTTATTTGAGACTCATAGCAAATGGCGAATCCTTTGTTCATTTTATTTCCACTAAGGGTGGTTCTGGGCATTCCTTTTTGCCTCCAGATGAATAACTAAGATTCATTATTCATACGATTGTTTATCTTTTCATATGTATTAAGCCTAGCAGTTGCTAAAGTTTTATTGTGAAATTATTAGTATTGTGGCCAAGAAAAGTAATTATAAATCAAGTATAATCTACGCAACTATAGATAGAGTTGCAGATAAGTGAGATAAGTAAGAATTTGTTCAAAACTCAAGATATAAGCGAGAAATCAACTGTTAAAAATCGTATAAAGCCCAATCAATAAAAATAATTTTCGAAATTTTCACGAAATTTCTATTTCACTGGCTTGAAGATTTTCTCACTCCATTGAATTCCAGCTGACTTGTATGGTTCAATAAAACAAAGCAGGTGGTAAATGCTGAAAATCCTGTTCAACATAATATAAGCTGCAGACAATGCAAGACATTGACATAAAGCTTCAGCAATGCAGGACATTTTTATAAGGTGGCAGAAAGAAAATCCCAAAAGCTATGCGCAATCCAAACTGGAATTCCACAAAGATCATTAATGTCACCGGTCCTGTACAAAAATTTCATAGTTAATTTTCTTCCACAGAAATATCTTGTAAAAATATTAAAATGTGTGTATACAGAGCAGCCTGGAAAGGAAAATTCGTTTTATTAAAGTTGTCAAAGTTATCACACTTACGACGTATTTTCATAAATAGAAAATAAGGAAAAGCTGTTATGAAACTTCTTCGATCTTTAAGAAAATTGCAAAAAATACTTATAGACAAATTAAATTGATTAACAGTAAATGTCAGCACGGTTGAATCGAAAAAACTCGAAAAAATCTCGTACCAACTCTCTAGAATAAACTCTAACAATTCTAATTACAAATGCTCTATTCCTTGTTCAACGAAATGCAA
Organism: Stratiomys singularior; assembly: GCA_954870665.1. Classification (NCBI taxonomy): domain Eukaryota; kingdom Metazoa; phylum Arthropoda; class Insecta; order Diptera; family Stratiomyidae; genus Stratiomys; species Stratiomys singularior. The sequence goes on along the minus strand of OX940878.1, from coordinate 155,702,560 downwards.
ACAGATATAAATAAGGTAAATAGCATCTTGGCACTTTTCACACTTTTTGTTTGTTTAATTTAAGATAACAACGAAGTATGGCATCACAATCAATTTCAAACTTTTTCAAAAATTTTAAAAAGAAACCAAATAGGGTTTTGAAATATTTCGAAAAATTTTTTGAATTTAAAAAGTTTATTGCGTATTTTTTATTAAATATATTTATTAAATTTATAAATACAAGATGTGTGAGAGAAGTAATGAGACTAATTTTTATCTATCTTTTATCTTTATCTATACAAAAATACCAAATCGTTGTTCCATCTCTTGTAAGCAGCGTTGAAAGTCTTCAACTGCTATGGCTTTTGGCAGGTCGATCATTGTTTTTTGAATGTTCTCCAGAGTATCAAAATGACGTCCTTTTATGTTATCTATCAATTCAGCGAGGAGAAAAAAGTCAGAGGATTAGGCAGTAGGAGGATTGAGAAACAAGCAGAAATGCGTTTTGAGCATATCACGCACAAGAGCCTTAACACGTTGAACGTTGCATCAGTTTGTTTCATTTTAACGTCTTCCTGAGCGAGGTTGATCGTCAACATATTCTCAGCCTTTCGAAAATGATTTGTGCTAGCGGAAAACTTATGCTCCTAATATGCAATGTTTTTCATAAGCCTTTTTCAACAAAGTTACAATGGCGGATTTCACATGTTTGACACATAACTTGGTTACATAACGTGGCCTATAATTCCGATGCTCCATTTTTGTAAGACACAACAACGCCAAATTCACTGACTGACGGTGTCAAAAATAGTGAATTAGCTGTACAGGCTTTTAACTCGGACTCTGAGAGAAAGTGGGAGGGATGAAGAAACCTGGCTGGCAGATACAATGTTGCCAGATCGACCGGAGTGTTAACAGTCTCATTATTTTTTTCACACACCTTATATATATATATATATACATATATATATATATATATATATATATATATATATATATATATATATATATATATATATATATATATATATATATATATAAATATATATATATATATTGCATAGTCTAAAAATCATTGAGCCTTTTTGTCACTAGATGGTGTTCGTTGTCATATATTGGGCAATACTAATCAGATTGAGTCAAACTGACATGCGTTTGAAAGGTGACATTCAAGTTTATAATTTTCATCATGGATTTCGTCATTCGTGTTAGAAGTTGTATTCATTTTAAAATGAGTGAAATTTCCACAAAAATTATATTTTACTATATGATATTTTACAATATAACTACGATCAAGGTGAGAATGCATCGCAGGCTGGTGTTAAGGGTCAAGATACTTTAGAAAGAGACATGGTTCGATCGCTTTCGTTCGAGAAATTTTGATGTCAAAGATGCAACACGCTCAGGTCGACCATCAATGAAATCTGACAAAAAATTGAAGAAGACCGACACATAAGCAGCCATGACATTGATAAGGAACTGAATATCCACCACCAAACAATTTTGAACCATTTGCGTAAGTCTGGATACACAAAGAAGCTCGAAATTTGGGTTTCGCATGAATTAACACAAAAAAATTTGATCGACTGAATTTCCATTTGCGAAATTCTAATGAAACGCTACGAAACCGAGCAATTTTCGAAGCAAATCATTACGGGTGATGAAAAATGGGTAAGATACGAGAATGACGTTCGAAAAAATCAGGGTGAAAAAAGATGAATCATCACAAACGACTTCAAAGCAAGGATTGACATCAAATAAGGTTATTCTGTGTGTGTGGTGGGATTGGTAGGGAATTGTTTATCTTGAGGAGCTAGAACCTGGCCAAACACTCAATTCGGCTCTGCACTGTCTGCAATTAACCAGATTGCAACAAGCAGTTTAAAAAAAACCGGCCAGAATTGATCAATAGAAAGGGCGTTTCCTTCCATCATGACAATGCAGGACAACACTTATTTTTGACAGAGCTTGGCTGAGAAGTTTTGATGCATCCACCGTGTATTCCAGACCTTGCACCATCCGACTACCATTTGCTCGGTCTCTGCAAAATGAATTTCCTTAATGAAAAGAAATTCACTTCAAAAAAGGACTGTGAAAATCACTTGGCCAAAGTTTTTCGCCGATAAACCACAACAGTTCTAAACAGATGGAATAATGGCTCTACCCAAAAAATGCAAGACGTCATAGTTAATAATGGACAATATGTACTTAAATAAAATCCATTTAAAGTAAAAGAAATATTCAATCGAAAAATGACAAAAAAAAGCTCAATACTTTTTAAACTTAGCAATATATTCTTTTTTATATTCAGAAATATTCATTTCAGTTATTTTATTAAATAGTTTGATTTAAACATCAAAATAAAAATATAAAATAACATCCACATCATTCCGTTTCTGTTAATTTGAACTTTTTCAAGTCAATTTTAAGGATGTGCACAGCCGACATAGGCTTTCAAAAATTAAACTGTTTGCCTGAGGGAAAGTCTTGACGTTTCCGAACACGTTCTTTTTTATTTTTTTTCTCAATTATTCGTAAGAATGCTTATCCCACGGAAACCAGTTGAAGCACTTAAATTAGTTTTTGATTGTTGAATTCTATGACTTTCCTTATATTCTGGCCAGTTTGATCAAACTTTTAAAACTATCAACATGAGTGAAGAGAAACTGCACTTAAGACATAGAATGATGGAATTATTTTGAATAGGGAGTAAAGTAACCCAACGCTGAAAAGGACACAGTAATACCTCGAACATGTCAAAGATTGTTTGCGAAATTTCGTTTGACAGATCTTTTTGTTTTAAATATGGTCCTAGATCACGAAAGCCATCACATGCTAATGACTAGGTGCTACGAAGTATGATCTAAACGATTCCTACGTCAATTTTCACAGACAGGTCCTTAAAGACGAGGTTCATCGGGCTTTTGCATTGAACCTTTTTAAAAAACTGGGCTATCCAAACTTTGTGTTTGGTTGCTACAAGAAATCAGTTACAACAATTTAATAGACAGAGTTTCCACATGTCCTGCCCATCTTGCTCGTCGCGGAAAGGAACCACTTTTATTCTACTTGGGGCATATACTGAAAAAGTTGTAAGCGTATGGATACGTAGTTTGCAAAGGAGTTTTGCTTATAAAAGTGAGAAACTACCGTCCATATCGAAAACTGTCTTGTAGCAGAAGAGGATCATGTTGTGTTGTTAGTGATGCATCCTAGGGAAGTTGCACTCTAAGTTGCCGGAAGAAAATGAAACGGTTGATACTGTTCGCAATTCGAGGTTTTGAATTCATCCATCCATCTTTAGTTTCATCACGACAGCGCAAAACCAAGCGCAGAAAGAAAAACCTCACAATTATTTGCAGTGTTTGGGTGGCAAACTTTACCTCGGCTGGTATATTATCCTGATATTGTACTACTCGACTATCATTTGTATATCTCGCTGCAAAATTTTCAGTATAAAAATGATTATATGAATATTGCTGGTATCTGAATGGTAGTGGATGAGCAATTTGCCTCTTATTCAGAGAACATCTTTTCTAGAGGAATTGAAAGTAAGCAGAACTAAGGCAGGCAGTTGTAACTAACAAAGTACATTCTATTTTGGATAAAATTAAAAAAATGACAGAACTTTCCCTTAACTCCGAGTAATATGAAGAAATAACAATATTGCTAATATTCGCAATAAATATCGATACCGATTTATCCTTGTTTCCTCGGTGATTCGATCAAATGAGATCTAACTAAAGGCTGACAGACTGAATGTTGAACTTTTCAATGAAATTTAATTCGTATCTGTGATGATATGCGTAGCGATTGGACATATGTGCGAATAAACGTTATATTCCTATCACTGACAATTTTCTTCGTCCATTCCATCATTCACAATTTTCTCTTTGAATAATTCATGATGCATTGCAGGCGGTTTTTTTATGCTTCCAATTTATGGAGATCGCGTAATAACGACTCTGTCAAACAACTTGCCAGCATCACTAGTTCAGATGCGATCGGTGTCAGGGAACTATTAAACTTTCGCAATATATTAATTTCCAGTAAAATCGCGACATGCTAAAGATATAGTTCAGTGTAACACCAACTCGTACAAGGTGAATCGCAAGCGATATACAAAATGGATTCACGTGATTCGACAAAAATGCGTGGGAAATTCTATTATTTCGAGTTTTGAAAATTTGAGTGTTGATATTTTGTGATCTTTCTTGGTATTTTTTGACATTCAGAAAAAATAAAATGTTTTGAAAAATTGAAATAAAATCTCTACAACTTTATAGTGCTGGACCTTGTTAAGCGCGAAGCTGATTTGAATTATACAACGAATGGCTCCTTCGATCTTTAAGCGTAGCCTGCAAAACTGGATTTGCACGGACTAACTATCATTATATCTGTAGGTCTCCTGGCCCGGCATTTATAAAAGTCACCACTCGACTTAAACGGAAAACTGTTGCCAACCTGATTTTGTTGACATACTTTTTTTTGTCCTCCTGCCGTCTCAGCTTTGAAAATTTACGCGCCAAAACTATAAAATTCTCCGTACAATATAGTAAATTTTCCTTAAACGATTCAAAATATGCCTTTTATGTAATAATTGTTGGTAGGTTTGTGTGTAGTTTTTGTTTTCCATCGAAATATCTTGCAGTCGTTAAGTTTTATCTTTGAGGGCGGAAAAGAATTGAAGTTGCCTTCGAAGAAATTAATTTTGTACTGCAGTTGCAATGATACTAACCAACGGAATGATAAATGAAAGTGCCTGAATTCCATACAAACTCCACATACATGTGCTTGTCTACGCAAACATTCGAGTGCGTATAAATTTTGATTACAGGTTTAGTGTTAGCCAATCACTAAATCACGTCCAGCATGATCCAAGTGATAGTTTGTGTCTGGTTTTCAGAACTCACTTTCTTTTGCAATAAAATTCGTTATGGTGTGCAAATGCACTTTGCACACATGTAATGGAAACCAGGCGACGATTGATTCGCTGTCGATTTTGGTTGCTATCAAAATGATGGTATCAACCTACCCTAAGACAAGTAGAAGGTTCATTAACATGTAGAATTCGTTACATGTCTGAAAGAACTGCTTCCTTTAACAATATATGTAAATATTCAGTTATATTTCGGATTTGGCCAAAGAAATTATGTGTTGGCGGAGCAATTGTCTCTTGGGATTGGCTCTGAGAAATTCTAATGCTCATCTAGAGTGATTCAGATTTTAATTTTTTGAGAATCATATATTATCGAAGTTCGTTTGGATGTTGAATTAATTCTGTGTTGCTTGGGTCCGCCCGGCCTTGCTTGATTGGTTTCGAGGACGCGTTTCGGCTGTATACAGCCATCTCGTTCGAGAACGAGCTGAAGAACGAGAGAGAACGAGCTGAAGATCGCTGTATACAGCCGATACGCGTCCTCGAAACCAATCAAACAAGGCCCGGTGAACCCAAGCAACACAGAATCATATATTATCCTTTATTGATTATTTTTTAGAAGCGTGATATAGACTAAATAATTCTGCAGAAAGTTTCATTTGCTCAGTTATATCTATTTGACAATTTTTTATGAAGGGACAAATCAAGGGTAGTTCTCTGAACAATGAAGCTGGTCTTACGAGAAAACTTGTCAAATTATTCTTATCCAGCCTATAATCCAGCCAATATCCTGGTCCCACCCATTTTTCTCGGCTCAGTTATGGCGCTTTCCATTAAATTAGTTTAACAGTCTTCCTGTTGCCTTTCGCGACGGAGTCTTCCTATCGTTTTGATGGCTTTCTTCGAAGACGATCGCTTCAACACGTCCTCTCAATTCTTTTCTGGGTAATTTTGATTTAGGAATTTACTCTACGTGGCCGATATTCTGTCATTATCATAGCTTGAGGGTATTGGATGGTTCTGACTTGTTATAAAGACTATAAGATAAATTCTTTGGGTTGGCCAGGTTGTCCAATTTCGGGAATACTGGTTGTTCAAAAGTGTCAATCTTCTTCTCCGATGAATTTGTTATTTTATAACGTTTCTCGGCAATAAAGCAAAAATCTTGTGTTGTTTTAATTCATTTTGATAGCTTTCCTTAATTGCATTGTGAAAGCAAAGTGCATACTTTAATACTATTGAAAGGAGTACGTTTGAACTGACGTATGTTTTTGAAATAAGCATGCAATACTCGTATATTGTGCTGATTATGTTTGGTTTTTGACAGTGATTTGTATACTTAATAATTTGTATACGTAATATTTGTATACTTATTCCGAACCTTTTGAATTTCTTCTGAATTCATTAAATACATATTCAAGTTTGAATAAATAACATTTATACCTTGTTAATAAATTTGTATATGTTTAACAATTTTGGGCAAAATTAGAACAGAGCATTCCTCCTTTTCCTTTCTTTACGGACGGTAATAGTAACATCTTACTTCGAGTGTGAATTTAAAAGTTAACATTACTCCAAAACTATTTGAGGTAATAGTAATGGGATTATAATCAACTGGAGCCAAAAGTACTATAGTGATGGTTTGCACAAATAACTGACTACCTCAGTGAATACCATGATATCGATGTCCTTTTGAATTATTAGTGAAAATTGTCTTATCCAGAAAATAAACATCATTATTCAGAGTTGAAATCGCCTCAGTTTTCAACATACACGTTCGGAGAGAATAAGAAAATTTTTTCATTCAAGGAACGAAACATGAGTTTTCGACAAATTCAAAGTGATTTAACCCAAAAATTTTAAATGCTGGAACGCGTCGAAAATTGTAGTCGTTTTTGAGTTGATTGAACTCCATTTGATGAAAGCGGTATGAATCAAATAAATTGAATTAACCGATACGAGGGTGGTCCAAGTACTCAGCCTCACTGCCCGATGGTGCCACTATCGCAAGAGAAAAAGTGTATCACTACAGTATAATACCTTCCTGCAGATCGCTTCTAACGAAATTTCAGCTGGATCAGTCTAGTAGTGCTGTTTTGAGAGCGTGTGAAAGCAAGCGTGTCGGTAGATTTCAAACGAATGGAAAAAGGAGCAATATCGGTCGGTGATTCGATTCTCGTTTTTGGAAGGGAAATCGCGCAGTGAAATCGAAAAGCGCTTGGATGCGGTGTATGAGGACGCTTTTCCTTCGATGGTGACCGTCAATAATTGGTTCAACGAATTTCAGCCCAGTCGCACGTCGGTTATTGATAACCCACGCCCAGGTGCCCCGATAACAGCGACCACGGAGGATAACGTGACGGATATCCACGTTCTCATATTGGCAGACCGCCTATTGAAGGTGCGCGAGATAGCAAGAAGAGTAGGCGTCTAAAAAGACTGCGTGGTGCATATCCTACATGAAATTTTGGGTATAAGGAAGCTGTCGGGAAGATTGGTGCCCCGTTTGCTCAATACGGATAACAAGCGCAATCGTGTGACCACTTCCGGGCCGCTGTTTAGGCGCAATCCGAAGGATTTTCTGCACATATATGTTACCGTCGACGAAACATGGATCCACCATAGACATAGATCTACATAGACCAAGAAACAGTCGAGCCAGTGTACTAAACCCGGTGAATGTGCTCCAAAGAAGGGGAAGACTGTCTCATCGGTCGGTAGGGTCTCATAGTTGCCACCGTTTTTTGGTGTTCGCAAGGTATCATACACATTTACTAACTGGAGAAGGGCGAAACGGTCATACGTCAGTACTTTGTCGAATTATTGGACGCATTCGACTACTGAATTAAAAAACGGCCTCATCTGGCGAAGAAAAAAGTCCTCTTACGCCACGGCGATGCTCCGGCTCACACCTTTGCACTCGCCTCGGCCGAATTGATCAAATTGGGATACGAACTGCTGCCCCATCCACCTTATTTTCCCGATTTGACCCCGTGCGACTTATTGTTGAACCCAACTTGAGAAAGTCACTCGCCGGGCAGAAATTTCAATCTAATGAGGAATTAATCGCTACCACCAAGGCCTAATTTGCAGACCCAGAGAAAACTTTTTTCAGACGGGTTAAATAAGTCGCTGTGACAAATGTATTGAATTAAAAGGAGATTATAATTGCATTGTTTTCGAAAATTTCTGGTTTCTCATTTGTAGGATAAGGCCCACCCTCGTACAGATTATATCTGATTAACCTATCGGAAAAACCAATAATTGAAGATCGTATTGATATGATTACAATATCAATCAATGTTCAAGCATAATCTGGAGGTAACCGAAGCTGCAATGGTAGATTGAATTTGTACTGCAGCAGAAGACGAATCAAATCGTTTGGAGTTCTAGAAGTGCTTCATAGGACCACATGAAGCGGGAATATTACCGAGACTTAAGATTGAATGAAGAGTGTTGGGTGGGTAACTTGGGGCCACTAACAATATTATCTTGGTCTAACCCTTCAATGAATTCTAAAATCAACAAAAATATATCCGCATAGATTAACAAACGTGGTGCTCTGTTCTTCAGTGCGTAGGTATTATGCTATTCAGTTATATCCAAATAACATTCTAGAATGGAATATTTAGACCGATTTGCTTAAAGACTATGTCAATTCAGTTATGCACAAATGACATCCTAGTAAGAAATATTTACAATGATCTTTGTTCCAGGAAACTTAATTTTCTATCTGTGGACAATTTGATTTCAAATTGATTCTCAAATCGATTTGTCGAAACACGAGCGATATAGGGTTGGTATGTAACTGAAAGCGGGTTGCATATAATCAGTTACACATATGAAGAAAATTAGTATTTCCGCCATTTGTTCAAAAGATCAAGAATGTCATCAAAAAGGGTTCAAACTAATGAGGATATAAACTTAGATGGTTTGAACTCATTGATAATTGGATGACAAAGTTCTAATAAAAAAAAAATTTTTTTTTGAAGCGAACAGATTGAGTTGAAATCAACGTTGGTAAAGACAGAAAACAATGTGATTTTGATGAAATGCAGTAAGAAAATGCATCACTACAACACAGTGTAGCTAATAACCAGCGCTAATACTTCGATTTATTCCAAAACTAACGGTACTCAACCAAAATCAGTGAACTTTTATTTGTATTGGTAAATTATTTGGCATTTTGGAGCAAAATTAAAACAGTCCTCTCAAAGCTTTTGTGCAAAACCCAATACAAATTAAATCTACTTGTGCTGCTTCTGTCTCTGTCGGAGAGAAGCCTAGCGAGAGTGCTTTTGCTGTATGTACTAACTCTATGACTATGCTGACTCGATTTAAGTTGACGTTGTTTAGGCTCTAAAGTTGATCGGACTTCCAAATGGCTCACGTATAACTTTTTTGATGGAATAAGTGATGCCTTCCAATATTTGAATTTTGAGAAGTCTCAAAATGTTTATGGTCATAAAAAAGTTCTGCTCATCGAAAATTAATCAAAGGAATTTAAAAAAAAAAGTATCCGAAGTACTTTAGTTTTCGATTAAAAACTTCCAAGCTATTGCAAATGGATATTTTGAATGGCCATCTTAGCTTTTATCGTGAGGTTAAACGCCATTGAGATATTTGCAATTTTTTTGCAATATTCGGTCGAAATCTGATTTAAGCTGTCGCATGTTTGATGATGAAAGTTCGTTACTGATTTTTGTAGTGAGCTTTGGTTTGGAAGATGAAAACGACAGCACAATCTTCAGTCGATTGTTTGAGTTCCTTGAATAGTTTGCAGATTCAACAACTCTATTTCTAACAATTGAAGATGTTAGTTGATGCATTGTATACTTTTGGTATAACTTAACAATTATTTTAAAGATATTATCGTCAGCTTTACCATAGAATTGCTTTTCTTTGTAAAATTTTTTATTAAGCATTTTTTCTCGTTAGATTCAGCTCAATTAAAGAAATGAAATTCTGCTGAATCTGTTATTTAATCAATTGTGCAAAACTCAAAAAAAAAGCGCTTAATATAACACTCGCATTGACTTAACTGAATATGGAAGAAAAAAGTGAAAACAGGTTTAATATAGGATACCATTATTACGCGTCGACTTGCATAATTTTCTTCTCTTCGTCTGAAGATTTTCTTAAGAAGTTCAAGGTATGCACAGCAAAGAAATCTGCACCAAGTCATAGTACGGTAGACAATAGTCGATAGTTTTCATGTATCGCAACGCGTATGTAACATTCATACATGCAAACGGTACTTCTAGTATGAATGCATTCAATTGAATGTATGTATAGCTTGATGCTGATCAACATACATTAACGATATCCAATTCAAGTGCAAGATAATTGCATTAAAATTAAAATAAATACTTACATACGTACCAAGTACGTACCTAGACATAATGTTGCTACCGATGAAGAATTTCCAAGTGAGATTAAAATGATGCAATTCGGTTGTGATAACATAATAAGAGTGAAATTGTTTTGACTTTGAAATGAAATTATTGCTAAAAATTCATTTATTTATTTATATTGCTTTCGAGTCGTCATTTCTTCATCTCCAACTGAATTACATGTTTAATTGGTTGCAATTGCGATTATGTATCCATGCGAGATTTTTTTCTTGCACTTAAGGCATTAACAAGGTAAATTTTTACACGTGTTAAGATACATTTAATGGCGTTATTCATAGTTGAGAGATCTTTAAGGATTTTAGGTTTTTTTCGTGAAAGTTAGTCAAATTATTGTTTTTGGAAAGTCTGGGAGAATTGGGTATTGGGTAGGACAATCGCTAGATTTACTTATCAGAACATGAATTTGTAAACGTGTAAATGCTGATAAAATAGTGAATCAACTGCGTAAAATGATGAAATGTTCCTTAATTGCGGCTATGAATACAAATGCAATTCTTCAAGTTTCTATTGCCTTTCGCATCTTAAGCTTTGGCGTATATATTCAAGAGATCATTGAAAGTTTTGAAATTCAGATAAGTTGGATGAATATCTGCGTTTAGCAGAAATTACTCATTTTGTTTCAGTGTACTTAAATTTTCAAAGTGAAGCTGTCTAGTGTTGATTAAATTACAGACAGGTTTTGGGCGCGAATTAGTGAGCAATTAAGTAAAGTATCGAAGAAATTAACTAAGTGTCTGTATGATTTATGTTCGGCATTTTATATGCATGGTGAAAAATCCTGTCATTGTGCAATGATCATTTCGTTAATATATCTTGGCGATACGAACATTACCAAAAAAAAAATGAGTTACCATTAAAATTCCCAAAGCATTGTGGATTTCCTGATGTGTTTTTAAATTTTCCAGGATATTTTTTCATCAGATTTGTATTGGGATTTGTGGATTTAGTGGTCAGTTTGACAAGTTTTTGATTTTAAATGTTAAATTATCTGACGACATTAAACACTGAGAAAGAAATTAAGAGATTCAGCGATATTTTAATAATAAAATATCAAACATCATCCTGCAACCCTCTGATTCTCAAGTGCGTACTATTACAACAATGTTATGATGAACATTTCACTTGTAGTTTTATATAACCACAAGCTATAACTATAATTGACTTATTAGTTTGTTACCACATGATCCTCATAAACAGACGATATTATGAACGAAAAGATATTTATTGTTTCCAACTAAAATGTCACTAAAATTTCTTTTACATTTTCCAACTTGCACCTTAAGAATCCTTGAGTTTCACTTCTTGAATTACTCAACACTCACGATCGCAATTTATGTTGGCTAATACTGTTTTTCAGCACTTTTCTACTATATAGGTTAAAATATAATTATTAATAAAAAATAATTAAATAAAATATTCTTTAAAACTCAAACATAAACTAATCCCAAATCTATACCGCTATGAAACGAACTAAACAACAGAACCAAGGGAAAATTCCACGCAAACTAAATATTGCACGCTAGTAGTCCTGCGTACATGGAACGATTGTATCGTATGATCCCTACTTCTACTCTACTATCAGCTTGCACTGTCATTTTAAAATTGTAAACACATCCAACGACAATAATGCATACGAAAATAGTTCTGATTAAATGTTTAATTTTCACAGTAAAATGGTTTACAATTTAATTTTTAGAAAAAAATGTCACACACCAAAATATCTCATAACTTTATTGTTTCCTTACAACATGTTTATAAATTTTGGCTAGAAATAAACGAAAGCTATCATTATGATTCCGCGAGGATTGTGATGATCAGTTTTTTTTTAATTCATGAAAAAATTGGTCAGAATGATTGTTTTCTAAAATATTTTTAAAAAAGGAAAAGGTTTCAGTTGACGCACGATACAATTTTGAGGTCTTTCGAGTATATGCCATTGATTTTTAGAATGGCATTCTCATATGATTTTGGGCTCTTTAAAATTTTAAAATGTTAATTTGAAAATTAAACAATAAATTTACCTGTGACCATAGAATATTGTACTTTTATTCAGATACGTATTTCGAACACTATTGTAATTTCTTCCTCAGTGATAACTTATCAGTGAATACTTTTCTCTGAAGAAGAACTCACAATAGGGTTCGAAATACGTATCTGAATAAAAGTACAATACGAGGTTTGTTCAAAAAGGATCGTGAATTTTATGTTTTTTCAAGAATTATTTATTTATTCATGAATATCTGTATTGTACCCTTCAAAGTAATCCCCGTCAGACATTATATACTTGTGATAACGTTTTTTTCCAATCCTCGAAGCATTTTGAAAAATCATTTTTTGTGATCTTGTTCAGCTCCTCCTTCGATGCCGTCTTTATCTCCTCAATCGTGGCGTAGCGTCGTCCTTTTATGGGCCTCTTCAGTTTCGGTAACAAGAAAAAGTCACAGTTGGCCAGGTCTGAGGAATACGGTGGCTGCGGCATTATTAGAGTGTTGTTTTTGGCTGAAACTTCGCACACAAGTAACGATGTGTGAGCAGGGTCGTTATCATGACCAATTTTTGTTCTTCCACAAATCCGGTCGTTTCTGGCAGATTGCTTCTTGCAAATTGCGCATTACTTGAAGGTAATATTCCTTATTGACCGTTCTACCCTGTGGCAAGAACTGATAATGCACCACGCCCCTGCAATCGAAGAAAACTGTCAGCAAAACCTTCACATTCAACCGAACATTTTGTACCACCAATAAACGTTGCTTTTGTCCAAAGTAGCTTTGCCGTATGCAATTCTGAATGCATCCGCGCACTTTAAGTTGTTCTTCACACAAAACTTAAGACAAATTCTTTGATCGATTTTTTGGGATAGACGAAAATCGAAGACAAGCTAAAACACGTCCACGCACAATAACTGTCAAAAACTGACTGGACATTCAAAATGGCCGGAATTGTCAACATAAGTGAATGTCATGAGCACCAACATAACGCCACCAAAAGATCAAAAATCGAACATACGTAGACCGCGAAATTTCCAAATTCGCGATACATTTTGAACACACCTCGTTTTCTATAGTCACACAGAATTTTATTCTTTTATTTTCAAATTAATAATATACTATACCAAAAAACATTCGATAACCAATACAATTTTAAAATGTTGCCCTCCAAAAGTTCAATAATATCCTTAATATTATACCATAACATTTTTTTTATTCAAACGGGAACACAAAGCAAAGCTGCAAAAATAAAACAAAGCTGGTTAAGTTTGAAAAATTCATCAGGAGCCACTTAATTGCTAGGTAATCGTCAATTTTTTCAGTTGACCTTGTTACGAATATCAACTATCGTAGAATAAATCAAGGTTATATCCTTTTTTTGACTGTCAACAGCCTCAATAAAAATTCGATTGCGCGAAAATTGATCAGATAAGGACACTATTTCACTGATGAATAGGTTGCTTGTGAGCTACTCAAATGAATAATAATGGAAAGGATTGCTTCGGTTTCGAAAATAGTAACTCGGAGGAGAAAATTAGTCGATAATTTATTTTGTTAATTCTAGTTAATTTGGAGCTGATTTAATTGTTTTGTAGTTGTATGTTTTAGTTTTGACTAGGATTTCTTCAAGCTTTTGAAATGAAAAACACCTTAAAGGACCCTTTAAAACACAAGAGAGAGAGAGAGAGAGAGAGAGAGGGAGTTTAATTTTGCTCATTTCAGTGCCGGTAAGATTTGGCAGGCGATAATGGATCCAAAAGAAGACTTTTTGTGAGAGTAACGATCACTCCGTCATTTGTTTCTCATGCATAGTATTTCTAAAAGATTTTTCTAGGTATCTTCAACCAGAACCTGAATCTTAAGATGATAAAAATTTGACGAGGAGATGTACAATTTGATATGGATTTCATTGATATGGATTTCATTCCTATTAATTTCATTGTAATATAACTACCTGAACATGAACGTTGTAGAGTATAGTTAACATTAAAAATGTATACAAGATTTTAAGGACACATTTTTCAGATTCACCATAAGTTTAGGTTGAAGGCAGGACTTCTGTGGGGGTTAACTTGGTGTGTCTTGTTTGTGGAGAGGACTTTTTAGGACACATAAATATCAGTAAAGAGGAGTTTAGTTTCGATTGTTTCTCGCTTAATTTTAAAGTCTTGTCTTTATTTAAAGATAAAATATCCTTATCATCCAGTAACGTTAGTTGTTTACTAAAAACGTAGGTTACTATAAAACAGTTGGTTGTTTACGGAAAGTTTGAGAATATTTTAACGTATTCGTGTAAAATTTTTAAATGAAGCAATAATTGCTGGGACCCTATGAGTATAGTGACAAGAATACTGGCAAAGTACTTAGAAATGGATGTGACAGTTACTTTGGAAGTCCTTGTAAGATTAGCAGTTAATACATTAAATATGGTATCATAATTCAAGAAAAACACATCAGATCAATGCCACTAAACTGGTACTATTGGTTGTCGTCCTACTTGGGCTCGGAAGAAAGGAATCCCAAACTTGAAGCGGTGGGCTTTGTTTGGAAAAAGTATTTTTAATTGACCGTTTGGCCCTTCGGTAAGAATTCATAGTGCACTCCACCACGAATATCGAAGAAAACCGTCAGCAAAGCTTCGATTTCAGTCCGCCTTTGGCGATCTCTCTTCAATTTTGGCTCATTTTCGAAGCTCCATTCGGACAATTGTTTTTTGGCATATAATTGTTTTCGGCATATCAAATTCATAAGCCTAGGTTGCGTCACCTGCAATGATGCGTTGTATGAATGTACGTTGTATGAATTTTGGGTCACTGTGTGCGTCGGAAATCATCTCTTTGGCCACATTAATACAACGCTGTTTCTGAATTAAATTCAGCTTTATTTGGCACTTGCCGAAAAGCGATGAGTTTCATGCCCAAAATATCAGTTAAAATGTGTTTGGCTGATCCATATGAGATGCTCAACAACACAGTAATCCCTCTAATTGATACACAACGGTTTTTCAACACAATTTGCCTCGCCGAATCAATTTTTGCTTCGGTAACAGACGTTGATAACGAACCTTGGTTCTCTCTCTCGCTCTCGCGGCCACCTTGAACCTTTTATATCATTTGTATGCACGTGTTTTTTTGACATACACCCTTCACCATACGCCCTTTGTAACGAATAGGTACACGAAATTTCATTTTTAACGCATAATATTAGGGACGCGCATTGTTCTGATTTTTCATCGGTTTTAAAACTCGCTACAAAACAATTGCTTCTTCGTAAAGACGCCAATTGAATACTATTCGTACGATATGCGTCAAAATTTGACAGAACAGCGATAAAAGTACTGTCAACGTTGAGAAAATAAAAAATTATCGATTGGATGAGCACGGCAATTCAAACTTCTAAATTCCCGTTAATTTTTTTTTATCATAAGGTAGTTCATTAAGCAATGGTAGAATCCGTCTTTATGTCGATGCTCTGAATTGTTGCTGGAAGTGTACTAACTCAGGGAAACACAGGTTTCAACTAAGATTATTAAAAAAAATTTATAATGATACTGATGACAATATAGACTACGATTATCGTAGTGGTTCTTGATGATTTATTACTGAGTATAAATGTCATACTGGAGGAGTTTTTTTTCCATCGCTGTACGAAAGTTTGTTTGGTTCAAAGTATTCTCAGAAAATCGTGACTTCTGCTTCAACTTTAAAATAAAACAAACAAAACATATTTCTAATCAATGAGAGTGTGAATAGATTTGTTTGTTGAATTAAGCTCGGAAGTGTCTAAATTTTTATGCTCTTCGTCCTTGTTGAATTTAAAATCTGAAGCAGTTCCTGGTACCAACATACCGAGAAGCAGGTTCAGGTATTAAACTCTATGAACTTGGGAAATCTGTTGATCATCATTCAAAATTTTCTGGCAAACGTTGGATTAAGTCTGTTTTGGAAATATCCAAATTTTTGGATGAAAGTCTTCATTGAATCTGTATGAATGGATCCGGATGAATGGGTCGGTGCGTTATCATGGTAAAACAGCACATTCTTTAGCGCCAAATGCGGCCGTGTCGCCTTCAATTTTTTCTAGTAACGGTCCGATAACTCGATTTAGCACTGTCCAGGGATCGTTCTTCCTTTTTCTGAAGAAATGAATGAGGATGACGCTGTTCGCATATTTAAAAAACCGTCGCTTTGACCTTTCCGACCGTCTTCACCTTCTTTGGAGCAGATTCACCGGGAGAAAACCATTGTTTTGATTGTTGCTTAGTTTCTGATGTGTAATGATAAATCCAGGTTTCATCAACGGTGATGTTAATTTAAATTGCTTAAATTGCTCCAAAGACTTCTTCGAAGTTAACAGCCGCATCTGCTTGTTGTCTAACTTGAACAATCGCAGCAACTATCGGGCCGACAATGTTTTCATCGCCAACTTATAATGTAAAATATCAATTGCCGGTCTGGCCGACATACCTACGGTCTCTGCTAATTCGTGAACTTTCATTCGTCGATCAGCGAGAATCATGTTGTAGACTTTTTGAATGATTTCATCGGTAACTACATCAGCTGGTCGTCCTGGTTGTTGTTCATTAAAAACGTAGAATATTTAAATGTAGTCATAGATGGCAAAGTGTCCCCATAAGCTGCATACAACTTTGTTTTAATCCCCTCGCATTTTATCCAAAACCAAAAGGCAAATTACCGAACGATACTGTTCTTTTTCCATCTTATTGTTAGCGAAAATCACGAAACACGTCTTACTCGAATGGTTGCTAAATCCAAATTAACCTATCAATCAGTCTGAAATTTGTTTTATCGTCGTTTGATACATGGCAGCACATGATGATAATACCAACTTTTCTCATGAACGCTCTCTGTCGTCAAACACGGGTATTTATTGAATCGCCCTCGTAGTTTAAAATTTTTACTCTACGCATTATTTTTGGTAAATTAGAGAAAACACGCGTCTCTGAAAATCACCTCAGGTTGATTTTCCATCGCTTTTCTCTCCGGTAAAACCGTAACTATAAACTGAATTTATACATAAATGATTAAATCTCAGGCTACATTGTGTTCACAATCAAATTCCTGCATTAAGGAAGTGATTAAGCAAACATTGTTTGACTGGCTAATTTTATAGCATCTAATTGTTATAACTAAAGTTGTCGTTTTTCGCAATGTAAAAGCCAATTACATTTTCAAACAATAAACAAAGTACACGAGTAATTTCCAGGTAAGTGTTAAAAAAAAGACAAATATTGTTTGCAGTAGATGACAACGTATTGTTACTCTATTATAAAAATGTATGGTGTAAGACTTCGCATGTTAACTATGTAAATTGAAAGAAGAAATTTAGAGTATAACGAATTGACGATTGTGATGGATATTAAATTATTGTAACCGTAGAATGATGTTAAAATTTTTAATAAACATGCTCAGCGAAATTATAAAAGCTGCTAATTGTTTGGCGTTTGTTGTAATAACATGGATGTTATCGACGTACGTATATGCATATAATTGGAAGCCATGGGTATAGTAGTGGTAATTAACATTCGAGAGAGAGAGATTATACCCAGTGAACAAGGATTTGGAAAAGTGAGAGCTCAGTAAATATATTCAAATCAGGAACGGAATAAACTGAAGATTCTGATTTCAAAGTTGTGAATAGACAGACAATATATTCGCTATTGAGTCCTTGGCAAAATTACTGGCGAACTAAAGGAGAACGGTGTCGAACCGGTTGTGAATGGCATGGGAAGGATTTTTCATATAAGGGAGATGAGTTATTAGATAGGACCTAGTAGAACAAAGTAGTACAGGATAAAAAAGTTGATAAAGAGGTGTCTTTACGGGACGCATTGGTAACTATTCCATTTGTACGTATCGGCATCTGCCATTTCCGTATTGATCACAAATTGATCGGCACCCATCGAAATGAGATAAAGTAAAGCAATAAGAATATTATTTTGACTATTCAAGTTATTTGAAAAAAATAAGGTTTTCTGTTGCATGGTTTACAAGTGAAAGTAAGTTTTTCGAGAAAACCCTTCTTGATTTTATAAAAAAATTCGAAGAAAGTCTTTACCAGCGTGTTCCTCTTGCGAATTACAAATAAATTTTGTGCAAGTAATTTTGTGGATTTGTGCAAGTCAATTGTGTAGATGAAAGTGGAGAAAGTATAATGCAATATTATTTCTTAAATATTTGATGCGTCTTGAAAAAGAATGAACTAAAATTTTACATTATCGCATGCATCCGTAACTTATCGTACACACGTATCAAGTACACATTCTTAGTTATCCACACAATATTTCGCAATTATTTTTATCGATCCGAACATCCTGTCGATCCGGAGAAAGTTTTTTCTTGTTGAGTGCAGTAACCATACTGCAGAAATTCGTTTATCGATGGTAGCTCGAATACGAAATTCACGTTGGAATGGCACAAATTAGTCAACATGTTCGAGTTAACAAAGTTACGTGTCCAGTCGCAAGCTAGTTAGTTTAGTAGTACACATTTTGTACCTAAATTACATGTGTTAGCTCATATGAAGTTTACACTGATAAGATCGCTCCCTCTCGTCGCAAGCAGACCAGATTCAATGAATCTGGGCCTTTCCTATCATCACCCTCCGAACCATTGCTCCTTGATTTGCACGGTGCTAGTCAGGTCGGGACTTTCCCTCTTCTAATTGGAATGCATCCATTTGTTTATAGAGTTGCTAGGAGAGCCATCAACTGTATCAGATAGTTATTCCGAGATAGTAATTGTTTCTAATACGGTTGCCAGTAGACATTTCAATTCCAATTTCGCTTTGTCGCTGCTTCAATAAATTGCGGTCAGACTTTACGCCATAAATTTAGAATGTTTACGCTGCAATTGCTGCATTGACACCGTGACAGACTTTTCTGCAATGCAAGATACATCTGCAATCCAAATAGATACAAACGATTTCTATAGAAGATACTCGAGCTAGCGCCTCTTTGGCAGATTTACCTTATGCATAGCAAATGAGTGGTGCCGGAGCGGTGACACCAAACGTTACAACAATAGCAACAACTTTGTACCATGGTTGTTGGTTCATACTAGCGTCGATATAACAAAACGCAACAGGGCACGAAAAAAAGTGAAAATAGGAAGTAGATGGATGCATTGCCATTTTCCGACTTGCAAAGATGTTTAATGTGCGGTTGGTTTTTCATCTCGCGTCTAATCGCAATACTTTGCATTGCACTGGAATTGGTGTGGTGTGGGGTGGTTCGGGGCGGCACGGATTAAAATGTGTTTAGATTAATACCTGCCAGAGCCATTCAGGTGGATTTTCTTTGCTGGTTGGCTCAATGGTTAACACTTCAAATATACTATACACATATGCGTTCCTTGTTTTCTCATCGAAGAATTATACGTATAATTAGTAAAATAATGTTACATATACGTGCAAAGTAGGGTAATCGTTGTGGTTTGCAAAAAGGGTTTCCTATACTGAAGACCAAAGTCGACTAGTTGTATGACTCAATTAATTTAAATGATTGAGCGATAATGATTATATAATGCGATCATTTGTGTTTCTTCATCACATAAGAAATGATACGGCTTCCGTTGGAAAAATATATCTTTTTCTCTCATCGGAACAAATACTCTACTACACTACAGTCCCTTTTGCGAGGTTGTAGCATAAATGCTATTTTGAACTGAATATTTTTCAGATAAGTCGATAGTATTTTGTTACTAGTAATAAATCTTAAACGAAAAATAATTTAATTTTATGAGAAGAAAACAAAAACAAAAGAAAGTTTTTATAAAAAATCACGGTACATTGAAATTTCGCTGACCAATAGCATAAACAACATTATCATGAGGTGTCAAATCGATTTCGAATCCCTATAGACTTTTCAATGTGTGGATTGCTTTGGTGACTCCTCGAAGACATCCTGGTACAAACAAATGATTGATGTTTATCTCATATATTCCTTAGTTGTATAAATATGAAATGTGGATTTTACTAACAGATGGCATAACCGTTAGATATGGTTTGTGTCGGGGATAAATAATATGGGATTTTGGGGGGTAAACATCTGTCAACAAATTACAGTACGTCAGAGGTTTTGATTGTACAAACAATATACTTTTTATCGCTTCCAAAATGTCGAATTACGTGCCACGGTTTTGCGGGGAAGTCTAATAACCTTCTTTAATTTGGAGAAAACGGCAGCAAAAACTTATCGATTGTTAGAGAACACTTGTGGACGATGGTTTTAAAGGTTTAAAAGTGGCGATTTCGATGTCAGCAACAAATACCGTGGAAAACCACCAAAAAATACGAAGATACAGATTTGCAAGCATTATCGGCTGAATATAACACAGAAACTGAAAAACAGTTGGCAGAAGCGTTCGAAGTTACTCAGGTAGCCATTTCACAACATTTAAAAGCCATGGGAAAGATCCAAAAAGCTGGAAAATGAGTGCCGTATCAATTGAAAGAAAGAGAAAACGAAAGGCGAAAAATCATTTCTGAAATTTTGCTTGCCAGACAGAGAAGAAATCGGATCGGATTGTTGTTGGCAATGAAAAGTGGATTTATTTCGACAACCAAAAGCGGAAAAATCATGGGTAGACCCAGGCCAGCCATCAGCATCACAACCAGTTGGAAATATTCATGGAAAGAAGACTTTGCTGTGTATTTGATGGGATAGTAAGGGACCTTTGTATTACGAACTGCTGAAACCTGGCGAGACTATTACTGGCGAACGTTACCGACAACCACTGATCAAATTGAACAGCGCACTTAAGGAAAAACGACCAGAATTTCACCAAAGACATGATGAAGTCATTTTTCAACATGACAATGCTCGGCCGCATGTTGCAATACCTGTCCAGAACTACTTGGGAAACATTAATTGGGAAGTTCAGCCCCATCCGCCGGATTCACCACACTTGGCTCCTTCTGACTACTACTTGTTTCGATCGATGCAGCACGGACTTTCGGAACAGCACTTCCATTCTTAGGAAGAAGTTAAAAATTGGCTTGATGAGTGGTTCGCCTCAAAAAATGAGAAGTGGTACTGGGACGGAATCTATCAATTGACAGAAAGATGGGAAAAAGTCGTAGCTAACGATGGCCAATACTTTGATAATTTAATTCATTCGTTCTGCTATTCAAACAAATGCATATTTCAAGCAGAAAAAATCCGCATTTCATATTTATACACCTATTACATATACAGCAGGGTTTGTTACATTGCCCTGAATGTACTGACTGTGGTCTAGTCCAGAGTGCAGGATTCATTGAGCGAGATCTGGTCGATGGTCTAAAATTCAAAGAGTATACCCGTATTCATAGAGGTCAGCGGTGACGGAAAATCCAACTACATTTCGGAAGAAATAGAGACTGAAGCTGCCATTCGCGTGTTCATAGCACCACAGATGGTCCATTCAACTTTTAAATCATAGCCAATCATCGTCAATCCTAGACATTTTCTTGGATTGTTCTCATTCAGCCATAGGATTTTTGGTGAAATTAAGCACTGAAAAAATATAGCCTTGCTGGTTCAAAGATAAATAAAGCACCAGTCAACTGAAATTCAATATGAACAGATAAATTATCAAGTTTCTACATTATTCAGTGGCTTCAGATAATTAAGACCGACGAAAAAAGTTTTCTAGTACAAATTTTGTCTAGTACAAAAAAGTATTCTAGTACAAAATGAAAATTTCAATAGCTTTTGGCTAGTTTAAAGGTAAGCAATTGAGAATAAATCGGAATTGAAGTATTATTAGGGAGTATTTTTAACAAAACAGCTCGACGATGACAACCAGGCAAAACACATCTGCAGAGAAAAGGACGGAGAGTGGTGGAGAGCATCGCGAATGTGAAAATCACATAAACAGAATCATAAGAATCAACACATTCGCAACCAATATAACCCTTCAAAGTCACTACCAAACAGAATACCCCTTTCTATATCAAACAGTATACCCCTATCTTTTGTTGCCTACCAAGCATATCCCGCTCTTTTGACAATTAGACAATTTTCATTATTCTTTTACCCAAAAAATAAAGAAAATTCGAATGGAATTTTCAAGTTGATTTTATTTAAAATTGCAACAGTCAGCTATTTTCAAATCGATATGTCGCTTTCTTCTGTATTTTTGTTGCTTCAGTTTGTTGCAAAGGTTTTGTCTGCCATTTTTTCAATAAATCATCTTACCGGGTAACAACTGAAAACAATTGTAATCTCAAAGTAAGAAGACTTAGAACCATTATAGTTTCATTATAGTTTTTATAGATTATAGAACCAGATATAGTTTCCTTGATTTCTTTGGTTGTCTTAAGTGGAGTTTTTATTGTAGTATAAGCCGCAAAAATGTTTCTCAGGACCAGACAGCGAATGTTCAGACAGCGAAATTTTTGAGCTATTTCTTTGAAATAAAGAAAAAATTATTAATTTTATTTCATAGATTATTATTACTTTCATGTGATCCTGAAGAAAAAAAATCACAATCGAAGATGTTGTTGAATTTTCAACTTGATGCAGATTAAACAGAGAACTTGCGGCAGATTTGAATTTTGTTTGAGTTTTACGGTTCGATGATGACAATCCTGGAGTTGAAACGATAAAACTGATGATTTTGAACCTTTGAAGATTGTTTCTGACATCATTTTCTCAAACCGATTAAGGTTAGAAAATTTTTCGATAATTTTCTTAATAATTAATAAGATAATTTAATTTAACTTTTTCGATAAGTTTAACTTCCGATTTTGAGTTTTGTTTTTAAATTTTAATTCGAATTATTGTCAACTGTAGGTAATCTTTTAGTTTTTTTTCAGTTACTGAAGAATACCACAATTTGTCGCCGAAAAACGTCGACAAGTCGCATAATAAAAAAATGCTTGAAGGAACACTCTGCTCACTGGAGGAAAGATTGCGATTTTCTGAGAACCGAACTTAACTTATAAATCGTGTTGACTCTTGAAAATTGATAAACAATTTTTAGCGTTTCGAGGCTGAGGGAATTTCAAAATTTATGTGCGAAACAATCCTGGAAACAAGCTTGGTTTGGTGTGAAAAAACTGTCAAAAACTTGGCATGGATCCTTACATAATATATACGTAGACTGATGGCTTACTTAAGTTCCATCGACTAAACCATTTTGCTGACCAAAACAAACTTCGGATAGTAGGAAGGGGTAGTATAATAGATCTCAACGGCCGAGATATAGAAAAAAGGATGTTTTGTTTTGACGGGTTGAAAACTAAGACATTTGTTTTGGCAAATTTCTCAAAAAAATTGTTTCGCATGTATCAAAGTGGTACAAAAAGCCTGCGCTTCATCCTATTTCCAAGAAACCGCAAAGAATAGAATGCGTCAAAACCAATAAAGAAAATGTCACATGTCGGACGAAAAGTATTGACAAATTTGATCATAGAAGACGTTGGCATTTATGCGTATTTTATAGTGCGCTAAAAAATGTACTAGTGAACGCATAAATTATTCGTATCACGAATGTTGTGATAAGGAATCTGAGACTTTTTTTCGACGGTGCAATTAGCTATGCAAATATATTGAAAACTTATCGCGGAAAAACTTCAATAGTAGATTCACTACACATATTAGACCAACAAATTCCGGCAATCTATTGCTGATGTTTTGAAATTTTCAGCGACAGGCAGATTCCATAACCTCTGTCAAAATTTACAGCGAACAGTTTGTGGGGGTTTTGTGTATTGTCAATGGTTTCTAGGAAGAGAAGGATAACAACAACTTTTTTCTGCCACTGCAACAATCCAATGGTTACAGAGCAACGCAAAAGCACTGTTTCGACTTCGTAGGGGACTTATAAATTTTCATTTTACACGTAATATATTTTTAAGGATATATTTCAACGGCCTCAATTGTTTATAGTTCGAATTCACATTGCGATTTAATTTTAACATTTAAAAAAATTTTTCCGAAGAAATTTTGATGCTTAAAAAACTGAAATTTGAAATCAGCTTTGTGTTTAAGTAAAACTCAAGAAATGTTGGTAAATTAAAAACTTTTCTTCGGGGAAAAGAAAAAATACCATTAAGTTTTGTGAGAGTTTAGCATTGACGCTATTTTGATGAGTTTTCTTTTCTTGGATTGAATTGAATTTTTGCTATTAATAATTCTTTATATACACTTTAATATGAATGAGAGAGGGAAAAAGCTGTCCGTAAATTTTTTGTTTGAAGTATTTTTTATAGTTTTGCATCGCTTCTTTTTCTGTAGTAAAACTCATTGATGAAAACTTATCGGTGTATGTGCAAATACTTTCATCCTGTTTAGTTTATTTTCTAAAAACCTCAATTTCCGGTAAGCAATTTGATCTGCCTTCCTTAAAAGCTTTGCGTGTTTATTACAATTAATTTTATCATTTGAATGCTAACTACAAAACATCACTGTGCCATGTGGAATGATACTGTTTAAGTAAGCATTCGTATTTATTAAGACAAATTACTTTCTTGGAGCTGTGTCTTTCTTCTCTCAGAGCCAATATCTTCGATTCACTAAACTATTACGGAAATTCGCATATCATTTGCAACTTTCATCTATAAATTGTCTTTTACTATAATTTATCGTCATCAACTTTACTATTGTGTCCGTGTTATGATAATTGTCTCACTTGAATTCGTCTGACGTCTGTAACATATCACCATATGTAACATATTCGCTTGGACGGAATCTATGGAATCCGTGGGTTTTTATAGTAACATGCCTTGGGCTACTTTTTTACACTCCAGTAAACTTTTTAATTTTTTTTTTTTTAATGTAGATATAAATGCTAACAGGTGCATGTGTGTGAACCTGCATTCGTAAGGCGATTGCCATACGTTGCTATGCAGATTATGAGAATAGCGAAAAAATCTTCACAATGAACTACTTGAGTGTATCAATAGAAATGGGAATGCCTGCAGGGATATTTGAAACTAATACTGTAACATGTCACCAATGATAATATTGTGCTGAAGCACTCGGCAATCTTAACCACTGTGTGTATCTTGTTAGTACTAGTATTATATTTTATTAGGATATATCTTTTCTATGCATTCAAGGGACAGACTTGACAATTTGATCTGAGCACAGTAAAGATATCAGAAACTTTACTCGTAGGAGAGAATGGTCTAAGATTTCGAAGGGAATTTCTACACAATTTCTACACGAAAAAGAGAGTTCAAAATATCTAGGAATTCTCCTGCCATCAAGAATAATAAGTGTTCCCTCGTAAAAATTCTACTGGGCATATTTTTCATGACCAAGTCTTATCGGTGATGTATGTAGAAATCAAAAGTTGTCGATGGACAATCAAAAATCAAAACTTTTAGAGATATCCTGTTGACATGAAAGCTTTAGAGGGACACAAAGTTCTGGATGGAATTTTACCTATTAGCAAAAAGCAGCGCCAGTATTATATTAATATATTAAATGCAAGCATCATGAATGGGGAAGAATTTTTTTCTAGATGCGCGTTTCACGTATGCTCAGCGTTATGGAGTTATGAATAGAAAGATTCCAATCAGGACTCTTGCTATCAAGTAGTGTTAGTGGTGTCGTGAGGTTTGTGAGGGTTTGTCCAAGTGGGAAAAGTTTAAAATACGAATTGATGATTGGTTCAGCTCAACGCCACCCAAAACTAAACCCGCGAACAAACCACAACCAAAATCCGCCCCTACACTCACAACACCAGATATGGGGCAATTCTTTGCATCTATGCAGAATCAGTTTCAACTGATGATGCAAGATATGATGACAAAGATGTTACAGGGGATGTTCACAGCCACAAACACACACAAACACTAATGGATCTGGTTATTTCATTTCCATACTCACGTGGAATGCAAATACCTTGTATCAGAGGACTGGAGAGTTTAAACAATTTATACTAGATTATAAATTTGACATTATTCTCCTCCAGGAAACTTTTCTGAAACCAGGAATCCGTCTCCATTTCCCTAACTACACTCTGTACAGAAATGACAGACTGTCAGGTAGAGGAGGTGGAACAGCCATTTTCGTGAGGTGAAATGTACGCCATCACCAGATCTTTACACCCCAGTTAGAAAAAACAGAAGTCACAGCTATCAAAGTGCAATTGAGCTGCTTTGAATTCTCCGTGGTTTCTCTTTACAACCCCCCAAACAACAAGGAAGCTCTCTTCACCCTAGAACATCCACTACTACATAGACGACTTAAACGCATACCACCGCGACTGGGGAGCAGTGAGAAGTTACCGAGCCGGGGCTGAGCTTAACATGTTCATCACTAGTATACAAGGAACACATTCCAGACTAACCAACACACCACGTACGATACTCAGCGACCACTATAGAGTTCGGCATCTCCAGAGAATTCCACCACAACCTAAGAATCAGAGTCCTAAACGAGCTCTCCTCTGATCATCAACCGGTCCATTTTCTTTTAGAGGACATCTTCATAGATGTACCGGTAAAGGTGAAGAAAACAACAGATTGGAAGGCTTTCCGAGGCACGCTAGCAAATGAAAGTTTCACCCAAGAGTTGAAAACAGCTAGGGATCTTGACAAAATTCTAAAAGACAAATCGATAGGCCTTATCATGATTGACATAGCAAAAGCCTTCGATTAAGTCTGGCATGCAGGAATAATTTTCAAAATTCATGAACTTCATATACCACAGCAAGTGATACAAATTGTTCACTCTTTTCTCAAAGGCAGAACCTTTCGTGTCAGAATTGACAAACACCTCTCAAATATGCGATCGATCGAAGCTGGAGCTCCGCAAGGATCACCCATCTCACCAATTCTCTACAGTCTATACACTGCAGATCTGCCTAGTCTGCCAAAAAACGTACGTTTATCTCTATACGCGGATGATATGTGTATATTCTATGCAGATCGACAAGCAGAAGTCATCACGTCCAAACTGCAAAGCTCCATCGATACTCTCCTGGAATACTTCTGCAAATGGAAAATAAAACTTAATAAGGACAAACCCCAGGCACTGTTCGTTACCAGAAAAAAATTGCAACACCGTTCGCTTGCTACAAGTCGATAACGAACAGATAGCATGGAATAAGACAGCAAAATACCTAGGACTAATAATTGATAATCGCCTTACATGAAATGACTACATATACAAAAACGACTTCACTGTATACAAATCCTCGCATCCTTACAACCAATCCACAAATCTGGCCGTCTGAACATGACCAACAAAAGACTAATATACACACAAATAATACGACCAACGTTACTATACCGCAGCATTGCATTTTACCAGACCTCGAAAACAAACAAAAACGGACTCCAGACAATACAAAACAAGGCGCTGAGGTGGATCGGAAGAATTCCATGGTAACTCTGGGTAGCTTGGGTCCGCCGGGCCTTGCTTCGTGGGTCTCGAGGACGTTCTGAGAACGAGCTGAAGATGGCTGTATGCAGCCGAAACGCGTCCTCGAGACCCACGAAGCAAGGCCCGGCGGACCCAAGCTACCCAGAGTTAATTTTGGACTGCGGCAACACCAAAACGAACTTCAATTCCATGGTATATTAGAAACGTGGACATACACAAGGACTTCAAACTGGACACAATTGCAAATAATACATACGCGACAGAGCACTAAAACTTTTCGACTAAATAGACAAACACCCTAATAAAACCATGGAATTCCTAAAAATCCCTGAAAAACGACGAAAAATAACTTATCACTCAATCAGACACTAGTAAAACAACTTAGGTTAGTGTTAGTGATCAGTGAGCGCAAAGATCGCTCACTGACAAGATTGGAGCAAGAGTGCTAAATCGCACTGGCTCCAAGGAACCAACTGCTCCAAAAGTGTTCAGCTCATACAAAATGCCTTATAGTCTTACAGAGAATTGGAAACTCTTCCGGTTGGTTGCTAACTGCTTGTTAGATGCGTATCAAGATACAATTGGTCAATGATGGGAAAAGGTAGAAGCTCTCGTAGTAATATTCTGGTCCTGATCCAGATCCTGCGACTGTATTGTTATTCAATTATAGTTGCCGGTACACATGCTATCATGTTTCGTTTGCGTCAAAGTTATATTTGAAGCTGTTTGCTTTTTGCCGTAAAGGACAGGAAGGGACCTACTGTAACTTTAGTGGATATTATATATACAATCCGCATATATTACTTATCTCAGCCCAACACATATGCATTTATGAAGAGCTCAGACGTAATATACTTATTTTTTACACGCAAAACTTAACCAGAAAGTGTCCTGTTCTGAAAAATTCCCGTCATATGACACAGAAATTATGATGGTCGGGAGCGAATTGTGGAGTTGATGACCGGAAGCGCGATTTTCGAAAAGTAAAAGTTTTCAGATGCGATTCACTCTCTTTAGGTGTCGGAGTTTAGCAGGAAAAAGTGTATAAATGGATTCTCGCGAAATATTTAGCCAAAAACTGTTCTATTTTCATGTAAATTATAAATTGTTTTTTATTAGCGCGAAGAATCATTCCGTTAAATTGGTAATTTCTCTAGTTATCATTCCTATCCAATTGTAAGCCCTAACAACGACTAAGTCCATTAAAATTTCCAATTCTCTAGTCGAGACTCAAATCCTTGGAAACGAAGCTCTCATATAGTAGAAAGTGACTGGAAACAAGGCATTTCGGATGAAATGTGCTCAATTTGTGTGGCAAATTAAAAAAAAATTAGTCATCTTAATATTCTAAATTTGTTCAATTTCAAGAATTTCAGCAAGAAATTCAAGTATGAATGCAATGGATTTGCTGCATTTCTATGATAAATCAAACAATTAACCATTTCTATTTCATAACCTTGTTTAAGATTAGCAACAAATTCAACAATTTGCCCTGTAAAGATGCATTTTATGTGCAAAGTTTACCAGTATACGATTAGAATTTCATCAGATTTCTGAATTCCAGTAAGGAATTCAATAGCTTTATGTCTAAATGCATCTAAATTTGTCCGATTCCTGGTACAGACAATTTGTTTGATTGCAGGCACAAATTACACAACTTAGCATGTGAATTTTGAGCGCTTTTCGGATCCCTTATGCATAATAAGAGCGTTAGTCGTTAGCGTTATAGATATTAGCCGATACATGGATGCTATAACATATCAGAGCTCAAGAAAATGTAAGTATCTCTATCTAAATTTTGCGAGATTGTTTGATTTATGCTATAAACTCAACAATTTTCCAATCGAAATGTCCTCAACTGCTTAAATTTTTAATCAAGAGGTCTAATCAAGAGGTGTCCCTTTATAAAATTTCCCATAGAATGAAACCAAAGCTATGACGAAAGGATGAAAATTGTGCGATTGGTGACCTGGTATGGTCGCAGTTAGGTTTGCAGGATTTGAACATCTGGCTGCAGAACTAGACGTTGTGCACGGAAAGGAACATTGAAAATTTGCAATGAAGAAGCATATAAAAGATAAATTGAGAACGCTTGTCCAATTTGAATCCTAAGACAACAAAAACATAACTCTTTTAACAAAGGAGCAAATTTTCAAGATTCGTTCTTATTTCATGAAGCGTGGCACGCCAACACACTTTCTGCATCAATCATCGACACAAGAAGCCGCGAAAGCTAGGATGCAAGCTCAAAAATCCACCAGTACACATTGCACGTACTGATCATTATCACCTACCAACCCATATATCGAAATATTAACATCTATAATAATAGCGATGTATCATTTGTAAGGACAGGACCCTAATATCCAGGATTATTTGTAATTTTTTCAAGTGCAGCCGATGGGCAAACAAGCGTTCTCTCCTTTGCGAGAGAGTTGGTTAACTTTCAACGGAAAATTTGATGGGTATGTAATAATTATCAATCAACAAATGGACCTGTACGGCATATTACCCTCAGGTGATTCTGCTGACGAAGCAGTGGCGTAACTATACGGTGGCAGGGCTGGCCAAATGCCACGGGCCTCCGACCCAAGAGGGCCGCAAGAGGCCCAAGAGGCCTCGAGCTCAGAAATAATTTTTTAATATCGTACCATTTGTATCCCTATGTATGCTGAATGCCGCTGGGAAGGTACTCGAGAGGCTCATTAGAGAAAGACTTGGAGAAGCCATTCGAAATGCCGGGGATCTGTCTCCTCGGCAGTACGGCTTCAGGGCTGGTCGATCCACAATTGGTGCAATAGCAGAAGTAGTGAGCGCGGTCCAGCAGGCAGAAGCCCACAATCATTACTCGAGACGAATAGTACTGCTCATAACTCTAGATGTGAGAAATGCCTTCAACTCTGCTAGATGGACAGATATTCTTGGTGCTCTGGAATATTTCAGGGTGCCGAGGTACCTGATGCCGATATTGAAAGACTACCTCAAAAATCGGAAACTCATCTATGATTCGTTGGGAGGCCGGCGAAGAATTGATTTGACATCAGGGGTCGCGCAAGGTTCCGTTCTGGGCCCGGACCTCTGGAATGTCTCGTACGATGAGCTTTTGAGACTGCAGTTACCGGAGGAGTCGCGCCTGGTTGGCTACGCAGATGACGTAGCAGTACTAGTCGCCGGACATACTGTCGGACAGACGCAGCTCAAACGGGAGGCGGTAATACGCCGAGTGAGCGAGTGGATGACAGACCGTGGGCTTAGCCTAGCGCTGGAAAAGACCGAGGTTGTCGTCCTCACAAAGAAGCGAATCCCTCGTGTTATGCCGGTTCGTGTAGGGGGAATGATCATCGAGTTAAAAGAATCAATCAGATACCTTGGCTTGATGATTGATTCGAAGATGAGTTTTTTCGAGCAGGTTTGAGCGTCAGCAGATAAGCCCTCCGCGCGGGTATCGGCGCTAAACCGCATTATGGCCAACACGCAGGGGCCAACCTCGAGCAAAAGACGTCTACTGATGAGTGTAATGGAGTCAGTGCTCTTGTATGGCTCCGAGGTTTGGGCTGATGCTCTTAATAAAGAGACGTACCGAAGGCGTCTGGCACAGGTGCAGAGGCAAGAAGCTTTACGGATAGCCGCTGCATACCGCACTGTCTCTGAACCTGCAGTGCTGGTAATCTCGAGGGTGGTTCCAATTAAATTACTTGCTGACGAACGGAAACGTGTATACTCACGTAGGGGGGAGTCGGCGAGAGAAACCGTCAGCCGAGAGGAACGGAGAAGAACCCTTATCTTATGGCAGCAAACATGGGAAAACGAAACGCGAGGCAGATGGACCGCACGGCTGATAAGTGACTTGGGGCCGTGGTTCTACAGAATGCATGGTGAGACTGATTATTATCTGACGCAACTACTCAGTGGTCACGGGTATTTTCAGTCTTACCTGTATAAGATGGGAAAAACACCATCCCCAACTTGCGTGTTCTGCCCGGAGATGACGAATGACGCATGCCACACGTTCTTTACGTGTAATAGATTTACAAGACTCCGTTCGCATCTCTCGGAGAAAATTGGCGTAATTTCCCCAGAAAATCTAACGGGAAAAATGATGAAATCAAAGGACAATTGGAACTGTGTGTCACATTACGTACGGACAGTACTCATTATAAAGAAGGACATAATGGATCGCTTGGCGAGGGAGGGAACATCTCTGTAACGCAATATTATAGTTACTAATTGCAATTCCTTCCTATCCATCCGTGAAGAGAGATTTCCCTTAGCCTGAAGACATCGCAAAGCGATGATTAATGAGGCCTAGTCCGAAGTAATGTGACAAACAGTTCCAGGCTAGGTTCTCGGTGTGACAGGGGAGGTGTTTAGTTGGTAGTCCGGTAGCGGGGGAGTCCGACACTCAGGGCGTAAATAGCCTTCACCTCCCAAACAAAAAAAAAAAAACCATTTGTATCTGAGTACTTGAAAAGTATTTTTTTAAGTTCTGCTTAAAATCCATAAAAGTGAGACAACTAAAGACCATAATACAATTTCAAGTTAATCGTTAAGCATTTCAACACATCCTAAAAAAAAAGATGTTGATCAATTTTACAACGCTGGGGCGAGCTAGCAACACGATGTTAGGGGAATCCCGGATTTTATGGCTGTACTACTGACTGCGTATTCTTTATGGGATTGTTTTGACAATTGGTCCTTTGTATCTTTGATTTTTCGTATTTGTTGTTTTATTAGATCTGCAAATAGTGGCAAAGTAAATATGATAGTGAAAGTTAGATATTAAAATATCTAGTTCCAGAAAATATTTAAGTGGGAGCGAAAAACGAAAGAGAAAGAGGGAGACTGAAGAAAAAAATAAAAAGCTACCTAAAATTAGTCAGTACTTAAAGAATGATGACTTTAATAATGAAAACTTGAGTGAGCAGTGCTCCAAAAATGAAGAATTGGACCTTACTAAAAGTATACCAGACTTACCAGATGCAGCACCCAACACCAGTGTCTATCCAGATCCAGAACAACCACAACAAGGTACTAGCAAAAGTCAACGAGAATTATATTTTAACGTGAACAATATTGAATCTTCGCCATATCTTACTGATAAGGGTAATTTTAAAGAGCTAACTGATCAAGTGAAAAGGTTCGTGACTGAAAACGGACATTGTAAACCTAATGGCCCTTTCTTAAAAGATCGTGACAATAGATCTTTTCTAGAAAAACATTACTATATTGTTTCCAAGTCTGGCGTGAAACTTGAAGGTACATGGCTATCCTATTCTTTAATACCTCAGAAGGCGTATTGTGAACCGTGTTGGTTATTCGCAAATCGGACATCTAAAAAAATAGAAAATGTTTGGATTGAGGGCTATGATGACTGGAAACATATTGTAGATGCCATAGAAAGACACCAGACATCGAAAATTCATCTGGATTCTTGTCTTACGTATCAACAGTGGCGGCTACATGGAACACTCGATGAAGAGCAAGAGTCCATGATCAAAAAGGAAAAATCTTTTTGGCACCAAGTACTTTCTAGACTCCTTGATGTTACTCTGACACTTTTTACGTGTAATTTAGCCTTTCGTGGCCCCAGAGAAAATGCAGATAGCAGTGATCCAAGCTCCAAAGGGAACTTTTTGAGTATTGTTGAGTTATAAGGAAAATACGACCGGATTTTACAAGAATTCTTAAGTAAACCAAAGGGCCAGATAAAATACTTAAGTCCAAAAATACAAAATGAGATAATTTCTGTCTTGGTTCTAAAAAAGGAAAATGCACTCATTAATGAAATAAATGCCGCACCATTCTACTCTATCATATTCGATACAAGTCAAGATATTTCAAAAATTGATCAACTGTGTGAACTTTATCTTTTTACCCTTATTGTATGCTCGAAAAAGATGGTAATGGGATCCCAAAGGCAATTGTCATTAAAGAGACATTTTTAGGATTTCATGAAGTTAAAGATCAAACTGCCTTAGCAATGTCCAAGCAAATTATTAAATCCATAAATAACAAATATATTCCTCTAAATGAGTGTCGAGGACAAGGATATGATGGTGCTAACACAATGAAAGGGACTTATGGTGGAGTTCAAAAACTCATAAAAGATGTCGAGTCAAATGCCGTTTATGTTCTCAGTGCTGCTCATAACTTAATCTAATATTCAATGATGTAGTCAAAAAGGTTATTGATATGCAAAATTTTTTTGATACAGTTCAACAAATTTATAATTTTTTGGGGCATAGTATCAAGAGATGGAATATTTTATCAAGTTTTATATCGAATAAAGAAAGTGAGTCTTCAACTTCAATAATATTAAAAACATTAAACCCTACTAGAGGGGCAGGACGCGCTAACGAAAACAATTCATTTAATTTGCAAATCAGATGAAAGAAATGAAGCTGTTTCACTCAAGAAGAAGATCAAAAACTACAATTTTATTATGTTATTGGTTTTCCATTGCAAAATTCTACAAACTATCGATGCAGCCTCTAAAGCACTTCAGTCTAAAGCCACCGATCTTTTAAATGCCTTAAAACGTTTGAAAATTTGTCTAGAAGAATTGGAAAGGTATCGACATGAATTTGTAAATTTAAAAATGGAAGCA
Organism: Stratiomys singularior; assembly: GCA_954870665.1. Lineage (NCBI taxonomy): Eukaryota > Metazoa > Arthropoda > Insecta > Diptera > Stratiomyidae > Stratiomys > Stratiomys singularior. The sequence continues at coordinate 155,668,350 of OX940878.1, read as the reverse complement.
AATAGTGAAGCAGAAAAATGGTCCATCACCCCTGAATTTTCTAAAACTCGTGAGAGGAAGGTGAAACGCCATTTTGACGAGCTTTGCGAAGATGAGCGTCTCCAAGATTCGGAAAGTTTGCTCAGAGTGAACATATTTAATCGAGTATTGGACATTATTGCTAATCAACTGAAAACGCGTTTCCTTCTGATGAATGAAATTGTTTCAAATTTCAGTGTTTTGCAGCCTTCAACTTTACAAGTTTGAAATGATACTGATCTATTAAAAAAAGCTCTAGAATTTGTTGATATATATAAAAAAGACATATCTGAGTCATTTGCCAGGGAAATTCTCAGTTTTCGGTCCACTGTCAGAGACGAAATAGAAAAGTCTTCGTGTATTAGAGACCTTGCTGATTTATTAATGATAAAGAATCATTTTATGTCTTGCAGCTTTCCTGAAGTATGTACTGCATTAATGTTATTTGTTACAATTCCTGTGACTACAGCTAGTGCTGAACGATCATTTTCAAAACTAAAATTAACAAAAATCTATTTAAGAAACTCTATGCGACAAGACAGGTTATGTAACTTGGCTATTCTGTCTATTGAAAATTCTATGGCCCGGTCTTTAAACTTTGATGATGTCATAGACATTTTTGCGGAACAGAAAGCTTGAAGAAAAGATTTTTCTTAATAAATATCTTATTGAAATTAAATTGTAATTTTTATTTCATTGTAAATGTTTGCAGGTTTCCTCACGATGTTGTTACTTCACCGAAAAGCTCGCGAATGGAAGATGAGTTTGAAGTCTCCAATCCGCATTGGGCTAGCGTGGGGACTATAGCCCATTCCCTCTCGCCTAAGAGAGGAGGCCTATGCTCAGCAGTGGGACGTATATAGGCTGGTGAATGTGAATGGAAATTGAAAATAAAATTGTTATTAGTGTTGGATAACTACTTAAGTGCTTTTTTAAAACCAAACTGAGTACAACGTGACGGTTTTTACTGATAGGGCCCCATCAAAAGAATTTGCTACGGGCCTCAGATGATATATTTACGCCACTGTGACGAAGGGAGGATTCTTGGGCCACTGATTGACGATGAGGGAAGAGAGGTAACCTTAACGGTGAGCTCAACTCATTCCGCTGCCTCCGACTGAAAAAGGGACTCCTCCGAACACAGGTATCAACTGCCGAAGCAAAAGGAGCCAAGGCTTGGTCGTCAGGGAAGCAGAGGAGGGATTTAGAGTGTTCTGTGCAGCTGGGAGCCCCTTGCTCGAGGCGTAAAGAACGTTCGTCTTCCTTTAACAAAATTTAGGATTATATATGCCAAATGCACACTTATCATGTGAAAGAAACTAACGGAAGCTTTAGATTTATGCAAAAAAAATAAGGTAAACCTTAAATTGCAAAAGTTGGTATGGAGTGTTTTCTCATGTTCGTCGTGAGGGAAACTTCTTGGAATTCTCACGAAAGTAAGAAGTGATATTTTTGTAAAAACGTAGAAGAAAGTGATTTTAAATTGTTAATATAATATGTATAAAATAATTTGCAGGACTCTGATAATTTTGAACGATCATATCCATTTTTATACTTAATTTGGATGTGTTGTAATTGTAGCACTGGGCTAAAATGTCCAGTTTAAGGGGTAGGTTTATGATCAAGCCTCAACGTAAATGGTAGGAATTTAATTCTGAAGGCACGAATAAATAAAATAAAAGATTTATAAAAAAAACTGAAAAAAAGGGAAATAAAAATAAGGAAAATCGGTGAAATTAAGGGCAAGCTTTTGTTTATTTTTAAATTAAATTTTTTTAAATCTATTTTGAAACATTTTAAGGAATGGATGCATTAAAAAATTCAAATAAGACAAGTTGAACGAAATATGACGAAATTTGTGTGCTGGAGAAAGTCGATGAAAGGACACTATGAGGCCATAGTTGGTGGTAAAATTATTTTGATATCTGTTGAATTGGGCGTTTTATTAGTGCGTACTGAATATGAATCAAAGTTCCAAATCCTTCAGCAACAAAGAAATTTTCACACTAGTCAGCACAACTAGTTGAAACTTTTCCTAATAAGTACTAGCTCCGTTTTTTTTTTTGTACTAGCTCATTTTTTGATCCCTTGGGCATGGCTATGAATATGACATGAGATGTTCCAAACGATTTCAAAAATGTCCTTATTTTTATAGACGCTTACTTATAATTTAGAAGCTTATTTTTGCTTTAGATTTTGAAACAAAGCTTTAGAAAATATCTTTGAACATTGGTATATATCCATCGCTGATGTATTCAATGGTAAATTCTTTAAACTTCAGTAGGATTGAAGAGATTTCCTTATTTGAGAGTTCGGCTATTGGTAAAGACAAAAGTCCCAGTTCAAAATATAATACCATGGGGAAGGCACGTGTTGAAAGTAGACCCTTCACACGAAATCTCGAGGTCTTAAATATCAATAACCAATTTTTGGTATCACCTTGAGGGATATTACAGATATTGACAAAAAATCAATCACTTTTCGCGTTGTTAGTTGAAAATAATAGCTCGATGAAGCCTCATATCATACGAAATATGGAAGGAAATTCTCGTTTTTCAGCACCAAGTTGGTACGATAAGAAAGAAAAAAACCAACACAATGGGACTTTCCCCTATACTTTTTCCGAACACCAAATCTTCATTATCGGTTGTCTTTTGTTGGCTTTACCACTGATGCAGTAACTATCGCTCCAGTCAGGTTAATGGCAAATTAATGATGGGAATAAGCCATGAAGAGCTGAATCTATTTTTTTGCACCTTTATTATATGTAGAAGCAACGCTGCTCATTGCACTGCACAAGAATAATAGGAATCTTAAGAAGACCGAAAAGATTGTGCAAATATGATGGAGGAGTTGAGTTGGTCTTAGTCGAAGAAGTGGTAGCTGTCTGCATTCATAGAAGAGGATTACGCAATCTGCAACGACGACGCTGAATGGTTGACCTAAACAGAGACATAGATACGTAGATAGATTGTTAGATATTCAAGTATTACCGAAGCTGATCGTCTAGTCCCATTGCCCAGTGAAAAGACAATAAACTTGGAAATTGGTTGATTGCAAATTATTATCGTTTCAGCAAGGTATCGAGGTTATCTGAAAACTAGATAACATTACATGTCTGAAGGTTAAGTTGGCGAAGAATGAATGAATTGTGGTTGAATGAATGCATGCTGCGAAAAAGTGATGGTGCGTTTCGTGTGGCTGCTGAAGGAATCTTCATGGAAAGACATACACACACATAAAAAAAAACAAAGGAAAAAAATAAGTGTTTGTATTGACTCATCATGTGGTAGCGGATATTTGAATATCCTATGTCCATTTAATGGATTTGCGCTTGAACGGGGCAACTTAACAAGATTATTGAATATGCATTGGGGTATTTGGGTCGAACTTAAATATGGCATGTGCGAAGTTTGGAAGGATTTAAAGTGATAGATGATGTTGTTTTATTTTCGCTTCTGATACTTGAATTTGATTAAGATGATTGACCTAACATTTCATCTTTACTTTGCACACGAGCAATATTTGCTCATTTGAATCTTCATCATCTTTTTTTTTTTCTGAGTAGATCAAGTGACGTACTTTCACCAAACTCCTACAAATATAATTCAAATTCCATGCAAATTAACTTTATGTCGGCTATTCACTCGTTTCTTAGTAAATTATAATATCTGCAGTTACGTTATAATCATAATATTTTATATGCAATTAAATGAATGATTTGAATAAAAGTATACTTAATTTAGTGATTCCACTTGCACGTTTTCGAATTAAAAAAAATATTTTTCAAATGAAAATCAAATGGTCGTACCTCCAGTGCCAGAGATCTGAAATGAAAAATTAGAAAGAAATGCATGTGAAATTTTGAGTGCTTGTTTAAATGCAATTATATTCAATTAAATTCGAAATGGCAAGCAATCTATCATATTATTGATGAGTAAAACCCAACGTTAAGTACTTTTTAAAATTTCTTTGGAAGCTTGAAAAAGTACTTTCAACACTTTGAATTTGAACTTAAATAAAAAGCAACTTTTGAGCACCACCTTAAGAGATAAATAATGATTTAAAGTTTGTTAAATAATAGTACACATTCATAGCTTTTCACCTGAGGATATAGGTGGCCTGCAAGGTGTGATATTCTTTACTGGTTGTGAAAATCTCATTCGATCTCGATCGAAAATCTCAATTTACAATATTTTATCAGCGAAAAAACAACGATTCTTAAGAGTTTATGAAATTTAGTAAAATTTTATAATGTGGTAAAATATAAGTGCAAAGGCTGCTACGACAGCGTTTTACTCCGACCTACTATTGAAGAAAGGACTGATTAAATTGATATAAATTTCAAACTACGAAAGATTTCAAACAAATATCGGTAGTGTTTTATCCATTGATAACGAAAAGACAACTGTTGCCTATTACATTTGCAAATCTACATATTGAACTTCAAAAGGAAACCAAATAATTTTAAGGTACTTGCAAATAGCCAATTTAACTATAGAATCGTAGCATACTACTAATGATGCCGATGATTTTCAAAAATTGAAATTATGGAGCCTAGAATATTTCACGGGGCATATCTTAATAAACACAGAGATACTGATAGTTTTTTAATTATTTTGGATAGATATTGTCATTGATTTAGGACCGAAATTTAATAAATTGAAACATTTTAACACCTTTTTGATTCTTTTTAATGTTTGTTGACACATAGTCTATACGTAGTTATAAATTGTTGATACTATTCTTGGGGAAACTCCTTAGAACAGTATTTTTGAACCTCTGGTCAGGGCTTGACTTCTAGTGAGTTGGCTAAGTAAGTTGGTTTAAAGGTACTAAATCTGTTTGCTCCTTCCCTTTTGTCACTTTCACAAGAGGACAAGACCGCATTCATAAGAGGCTGTTTAGTAGGAAATAAGTTTATATTAAACAGAGGTGGATAAAACTAACTTTTTAAGCACCGATAAGTGGCTGTTGAAAAATATATTCTAAATATTGGAACCCTTTAAAGTCTCTTTATATTAAAATAAACATATTTTTCCACATTAGGTTCAATGATTTATTTGAATCTGATCAGCTTGTGTTAAATAAATTTTCGTTTCCATTGAAGAGTTCTGAAAAAAGCCCTAAAATATTTTCAATGAATCTCTCCCCTCGATTTCAAAGTCAAATTCTGGAGAAAATGTATTTGGAATTCCATGATAAAATAATTTTCACGCGTTATCATAAATTAATAGTACATTACCACGCAATAAATCAGTACTCACGTATCAATTGAAGACAAAAAATCATTCAAATAAACATATCAACTTGTGTGTATGATATATCAATATGAACACGCATGTTTTCAATTGTATCTACAAAGATGAATCGATAGTTGATATGAATTTAAACTTTCGAAATTTTTGTATTTCATTTATATGTACTTATTGAAATTATGTAAAATGTGTTTCCCATCAATATTGCAATTATCATAAATGTATTCGATTGCATTTCAATCAGATTTCAGTGTTCAGATTTTCCGAATTGTGGTGATGTAGTTCGAAAAATTGCAATAAATAATTGGAATATATCGAAGAAGATTTATAAATTGAAGATTTAATATTCGGGATAAATTGTAAGTTTGAAGTATTTATCGATCAAGCGATGTTATAGTTATTTGGTTTTTGATGAGCAACATTTACAAGTGTATTTTCTTTTTGTACTTTTACATTACTGATCGATATTTTACAAAGCGACCGTGCAATGTTTGGCAAAATTACTAAACAAATACAAAAAATTAATATCTTTTGGATTATTTCTAATATTTGAGTCGTTTCCAGTAGCTTGAGCAACTCAAGCCATGAAATAATAGGATCAATTGAGATGGTTTTCTTGCGCTGATATTTTCTGCGACTGTATTGAGTTTGGAGTAGATGGAAACGAATAAAAACGTGTTAGATAATTTTTGATTTAACTTCCGATGGTGCAATAACCTTGTGCTCATTGATAAAGAATAGTGTGGACAAAGACATATACTCGCAACTCGTAAAATCTTGGTGACTGCTCACTGGTACATATGCATATCGCATATGTTAAAGCATTTCACCTTACGGCTGTGTTGTGATTAGAAGAAAGATCAAGTCCATTCAAGGAGATTCCAAGAAAAACGGAATGAATGAATGTCATGGCTTACGACAGTTATGACAGGACGAAAACCCATAACTTCGAGGGTTAAAACGTAATGAATCCTCGTAGGTACAATTATATCCAACAGCAACATATTTAGTATCATACGAATGCTGTCTATCATTTTTTTCGGTCATTGATATTTCTGTAATGTGATGCGAATACTCCTTCCTTAGGACATGTGTGTTCCTTTATTGGAGTGGAATTTCATGCTCACATTGCGAAAAAATCATAGTGAAATTTACGTTCGTTTTTCCTGACAATGCATCCTGATACGAGAATTGCAATTGTGGCGTTTACATATTAAGCATGCTACATATGTATTACACCATATAAGTGTATTATGAATACTACCAAATTACTGCATCATTGAATATTATTCGAACATAGTACAAATTGTCATCACAGATTTCATCAATTGAATGACATGGAATGACTCGATAACTTATTTTAATGGCTAATCTAACGATGCTTCGTCCTTTTAAGGGTGTCCATGTGGATAAATTACTCTGTTTATATTTCTATATTGTATAATTGTGTCGATTCCTAGCAAATATTGAATGTACTGCTCTGAATGTTCGTTTTATTTCGAACTTCTTGTTTCGAAATGGTTAGCTTAGCAGACTAAAAAAAAAACATAGCTTCACTTGAACTAATGGCCACCCTCGAATTCAGGGACATTGACTGCGTTACGGACAGGACGAAGGTGGAAGAGTGCCTCAAAAGGGTTTCACCCGAATTAACTGGGATCAAATAACGACTAACGCCTGAAAATAATAGAGGACAGCGCATGGCCATAGTCGACTTAATCAAGAAACATGCCGAAAAACTCCTCTGCATGGGCAAAATAAAAATAGGTTGGATGGTCTGCACAATACGGCGAAGAGCAGTTCCTCTCCGCTGTTTCAAATGCCTAAGCTATGGTCATACAGCACAAGGCTGTAAAGGGCCTGATAGGAGCTCCTTGTGGTATAAATGCGGCAACGCAGGACATAAAAGAACAGAATGCACGGGAGAGGCGCACTGTATCCTCTGCGAGAACGCTGATCCCAGACCTGATGACCTGAAACATATTCCAGGGACAGGGAAGTGCCGGGTATTCAAAGAAGCCCTAACCAAAGCCAAAGCAGCTCTTCAATGACCCGTGTCCTACAGGTAAATTTACATCGGAGCTCAAACGCCCAAGACCTGTTTGACTAATTCGCGAGGGATATGAAAGCCGATCTATTGCTGCTTAGCGAACAACACCGAGATAAAAATTCATCAACGTGGTACCCTGACGAATCTGGTATTTGTGCCACATGCGTTCGAAACAGCACCCGAGAGATCGGGGCCATGGGCGAAAAGATGATTTCGTGTGGGTCCGTTGCCCAGGAATAACATTCTTTAGTGTGTACTTGACACCGAATGAACCAATAACATCTTTCTAGGCGAAGCTCCACACTTTGGAGGACACCATCTTGAGCACAGAAGGTCATTTTCTTATCGGGGGAGACTTTAACGCCAAGGCCATTGAATGGGGCATGCCTAAGTCAGATCCCAGGGGGAATCGAATCCTGGAGATGGCAACCAGAGTAGGGCTAGCCGTGGGGCATACTGATAACACTACCATTTTCCGTCGCTTGGGCTGCGTTGGCACCGTCCCGGGCGTGACATTTGCCTAGGACTCCCTCTCCTCTATGACACACAATTGGAGAGTTTAGAGGACCATTCGGCCAGTGATCATCAGTACATAGCATTCGAGATCCGCGATAACGTTCCTAAACTCCCAGACACTCAGCGCTCAGCCTTCGTGTGGAATACTGAGAGGATGGACGTGGAGAAGTTTGTCAACACGCTCATGACATGCTTACCACTGCTTGGGTCATCGCCGGGGAGCAGAGAACTAACTGCTGAAGACATGGTGAATCCCACAATGAGTACCATCATCTCCCCTTGTAAGTCATCTATGCCCCGCCAGAGACCTAGACACGGAAAGCCTCCAGTGTACTGGTGGTCCACTGAAATAGCTGAGCAACGAAGGCAGTGTCACAAACTCCGGCGAGAAGCTCAACGAGCGCGAAGCCAGGATGAGGCATGCACCAGAATGGCAGTGTATCGGTCAGCCAGAAAATGCCTTCGCAAACTGATTAACAGGAGTAAGGCCCATTGCTGGCAGAACCTCGTCGAAGACGTGAACAGGGACCCGTGGGGCTTGGGCTATAAACTAGTTATGCGGAAGCTCGGCGCTTTACGGGCTCCCTGCGTACTTGAAGCGGACATGATGGACGAAATAGTACGGGCACTTTTTCCCCAACATCCCGTCCGCGTTGATGCCGCAAACAGGGAAACAACATCAGACTGTCCACTCTTCACGAGAAATGAACTGGAACAAGCAGTTCTCTCCATGAAGGCGAAGAAAGCTCCGGGCCCAGACGGTATTCCAGCCGAGGTACTGCAACTGGCCTATCACTTTTGCCCTGACTTGCTGCTCAGTACGTTCAATGCCTGCTTGCGGGAAGGCGTTTTCCCTGAGCGTTGGAAGACGGCAAGACTCGTGCTGATCAGCAAGGGGAAGGGAAATCCCGAGTCGCCGTCAGCATACCGACCATTTTGCATGCTAGACATGGCCAGGAAAGTGCTCGAGAAACTGATGAAGAGAAGACTCGCTAACGTTATCCACGCCACGGGGGATCTTTCTCCAAGGCAGTATGGTTTCAGAACGCGACGTTCCACTATAGATGCAGTCGCGGAAGTGGTAAGTGTGGTCCAACAGGCGGAGGCGCGCAGCCGATACAACCGTCGGATAGTCCTTCTAGTGACTCTGGACATAAAGAATGCTTTCAACTGCGCTAGATGGACGGATATTCTGGAAGCCCTGGAAAACTCTTTCCAAGTTCCAGAATATCTGATGCGGATAGTCCGAAATTACCTGAAAGATTGCAGACTGATCTACAACACGGTGCAAGGTTGTCGGAGTATACTAGTCACATCAGGTAGGGCCAAAGGCTCCATCCTCGGTCCGGACTTGTGGAACGTCTCCTACGACGAACTGCTCAGACTTGAACTGCCGCATGAGTCGCGACTGATCGGCTATGCAGATGACGTTGCGGCACTAGTGGCTGGGCGCACGGTCGATCAAGCGCAATTAAGGCTGAATGTACTAATGCGCCGGTTGGAGAGCTGGATGACCACTCACGGATTTAACCTAGCGTTAGAGAAAACCAAATTGGTCATCCTGACCAAGAAGAGGATCCCCAGAGTAAGAATGGTCCTAGTCGGGGACGCATTAATAGAGTCGAAACTATCAATCAAGTATCTGGGCTTGCTGATAGACTCTAAACTGAGTTTCTCGGAGCAAATTAAGGCACCGATAACCAAGGCCGCAGCAGGGGTCTCGGCAATTAGTCGACTAATGGCCAATAATGGGGGACCAAGTCCAACAAAAAGGCGTCTGATAATGAGTGTAGTGCAATCTATGCTTCTTTATGGAGCAGAGATATGAAGTGAAGCTCTCAACAAGGAACTGCACCGAAAACGGCTGGTACAGGTGCAGAGACGAGAAGCACTGCGGATTGCATCAGCATCCCGTACAGTCTCTGAGCCAGCGGTGTTGGTAATTGCAGGGGTGATACCAATCGGTCTCCTTGCTAGAGAGCGCAATAGAGTCTACCTCCGAAGGAACGAGGGTAATAAAGAAAAAGTTGCTCGCGATGAAAGACAATGCACTCTCGACGAATGGCAACAATCATGGGAACGTGAGCTAAAAGGAAGATGGGCCGCGTGGCTCATCAAAGACTTCAGAGCCAAGAAATCATGGCTCAGTCGAACGCATGGTGAGACTGACTTCTACCTGACCCAGCTACTGAATGGACACGGTTGTTTTCAGTTTGACCTGCACAAGATAGGTAAGTCACGGTCTCCAGATTGCATATTCTGCATTGGTGTGAAGGATTACGCCTGCCATACTTTCTTTTCATGCTAGATCGGACAAACAGCGCGGTGATCTTGCCGAAAAAATGGGAGAGCTCCATCCAGATAGCCTAATCGAAGAGATGCTGAAATCATTTGACAAATGGAATCAAGTGGCACATTACGCTCGGGTAATCTTAGTAATGAAAAAAGGCATATTTGATCGGCTGGAGGCGTCGAGGGTGGAGGGTTTTTTTCTCTAGCAATCCTTCTCCTCTTTTCCATCCAACTGGAGAAGCAATCCCTGTAACCCGAATGCGTCAAAAGGCGTAAAATTGGGAAGCCTAGCCGGAATTAATATGTCAAACGGTTCCAGGCTAGGCATTCCGGTTGACAGGGGAGGTTTTGAGTCCAGTAGGTCCAACTGGGAGGTCCACTGGGAGTCTGACACTCAGGGAGTAAATAGCCTTCACATCCCTACCCAAAAGAAAAAAGACGAAATGGCTAATCTATCGATGCTTCGTCCTTTTAAGGATATCCATGTGGATAAATAACTTATTTATATTATATATATATTATAATTTATATTTCTATATTGTATAATTGCGTCGATTCCTAGCAAATATTGAATGTACTGCTCAAAACGTTCGTTTTATTTCGAATTTCTTGTTTTAAATGGTTAGCTTAGCAGACTGGATTGGGATGACCGGATTTAATCGCCTAAGGATTAACTCTCAGAAGGTAGGCAAATTACAATTATATAAAGTTAATAAAGTTGGAGAAGAAGTTGCTTCCGCAATCATTGGCAACTCAACTGTATGCAGAAGTTAGGAATTCATATCACGGACTTTTAGTCGGAAATTTTCGCAATAGACTTAACCCAGGAAAAAGTTATCTAAACGACCTCAACTAAACTACAAGCTTGTTATATATTTTTAAAATAATAATAAAAAAATATATAACGTAGTTAAAACATAGCCCCAACTTGGGCGCCATATTGTGTATTTTCAAAATAATAGAACCGAAAAAAAATGTTGTAATTGATGATGATGATGATGATGATGATGATGATATGATTGATGATGACTTTTTCACAGGCGTCTGCATTCGACCCGGTGTATGCATTCTTCACTCTCCCGTTGTCTAAGGATAAGTTTTTTCTTCTTCTTGTATTGGAATCTCAATTTCGACTTTTTCACTGTTTCTTTTTAATATTAATAACATTTAATGTATTTAATTTCACTTTTTTTCTCGACTTCTATATATTTAAATTCACTGTTTTTTTCTCTCTACTTCAATATAGTTAATTTCAATTTTTCTTTGTTTTTATCTGTCTCATTATTTAATTTCAATTTTTTTGTTCTATTTTTTTCTTTAAAATAGCACTTCGTTACCGCGTTTTGCTTATCGGAATTCAAATAAATCAAATATCAAAAGGCAACTACTGAAATTCAATAAACTTCTTTCTCCAATTTGATATGTTAACGTTAAACGACGAATAAAAAAAAATTAAGAATAACTTGTGTCTAAAAACTGATATTTCATAAGATCAGGCTTAGCTTCAATGACAATTTTTATTTCTGCTGGTATAATAATAATGCGCTTGTTAAGTTTTCACTTTTTTTCCATATATTTCACGTATTTTTCTTTAGCATAGGGTGTTTTTTAAAGGTGATGAGGTTTAAGTTTGCAACACTGCATGATATGACAGCTGTCATGTGGTTATCGTTCGTCTCGCTTACCATTTTATCGTGAAAAGTTTGAAGTATAAGTAACGCATGCAATTTTTGCATGTTTATTTGAAAAAAAAGACTGGTCTGTTCGAGAAACTCATCGCGCACTCTATCAATTTTATGGCCGACATAATCGTCCAACAGAAGAATCAATTGATTAACCATCGTTTCAGCACCATGCTTAGTCGGTTGACAATACGCATACGAGGTCTGGCTATTAAATAACGAGACTGCGCGCTTAGAGGACGCCGTAGAGGGGTGGGGAAAAAACGAGTAGTGCGTTGGGTATCTAGATATCTTGTTTATGCAAGTACCAAAACACGTTCTCGTCACTATTATTGTATTTGTGCAGTAGCGGTTTGAAACGAACGTGTTTTTTTCTCGTGTACGTATCAATCTCAAATTTCTCGTTAAATTGAAGAAAACCTCCGACTGAGTGTCATAAATTGTTGCAAGAGGCCTATGGCGACAATTCATTATCTCGTGCGCGTGTTTTTGAGTGGTGTAAGCGCTTCAGTGAGGGCCTAGAGAGCACTGAAGACGACAAACGCCCAAGTCGCCCTGTCACTGTTTCAACTCCGGAAACAGTGACCAAAATCAACCAAATTGTGCGTGCAGATCGTCGAATGAGCATCCGGATGATTGCCGAGGCTATAAACGCCGATAAAGAAACGGTTAGATAAATTTTACACGAGGAATTACACATGACAAAAGTCTATGCAAAGTTGGTGCCAAAAAACCTGACTCCTGACCAAAAGCTCTTGCGTCAACAGGTCTGCTCAGATTTCCTTGAATGGTTAAAAAAAGATTCCGGACTGATGAAAAACATTATTACTTGCGACGAAACGTGGATTTTTCAATACGATGTTGAAACAAAGCGGCAATCGATGCATTGGAAGACGCCTAAATCGCTCAGAATCAAAATAGCAAGGATGTCCAAATCAGAATTCAAGGCAATGTTGATAGTTTTTTCGACATTAACGGTATCGTGATGACTGAATGGGTTCCAGAGGGTCAGACTATCAACCAGACTTGCTATTTGTCAGTTTTGGCAACACTGCGAGAGCGAGTTCGTAAGAAATGGCCCGAGTTGTGGAAGAAAAACTCGTGGATTTTGCACCAGGACAACGCACCTGCCCATAACGCGCTTTCTGTAAAGGAGTATTTGGCCGGTAAGCGAACTCCAGTGCTCGAACACGCGTCGTACTCGCCAGATTTGGCACCGTGCGACTTTTTTTTGTTTCCGAGGATAAAATCTGCTTTGAAAGGGACCCGATTTGAGTCAATGGAAGCGGTAAAGCAAAATACGGCAGAGCTCCTAAACGCCCTCACCAAAGAAGACTTCCAGCACTGCTTCGATCAATAGAAAAAACGTATGGAAAGGTGTGTGACGAGGAAAGGGGAGTATATTGAAGGTGAGCATTCGAATGTAGAATAATTTTTATGATAAAACCCTTTTTCGTAACCAGTCTCGTTATTTAATAGCTATACCTCGTACATCCAGTCATCTTACAGTGCGTAATGAATAAACGATAGCTATGTAGAGCGTATTGTCAATGAAGACTCAACTGAGTCCTCTCGACATCGTGCTCAACAATAAAATATGTTTCCATATACGTTATAGAAAACCTCACACAACCAGAATTTCAAAAGAAAACTTTTCGTAACGTTGATGCTTATTTCAGTTAAATGGCTACATGACTAAACAGAACTGTCAAATTTGGAGTGGTGAGCGACCAGAGACAGTTGTTAAAACACCGTTACATGTGGAGAAAGTCACTGTTTGGTGAGCTTTATGGGACGGTGGAAACATTGGTCGATATGTCTTTGAAAATGCTGGTGTAGAAAACATTGCAGTCAATGGTGACCGCTACAGAATCATGATCAATAACATTCTCGTTCCGAAATCGACTCGCCATAATGCAGGAGACTTCTGGTTTCAACAGAATCACTTGTAAAACCATCGACTTATTGAAACTAGCATATAATGAGGGTATAATTTCTCGTTTTTCACTTGTGAATTGGCCTTCAAAGTATTGTGATTCAACACCGCTGGACAGTTTCTTGTGGATAAACGTTTAATACTTCGCCTACGCCGATAAGCTCGAGACGTTTGACCATTTGGAAGGCAACATTGGCCGCGAGATATGGCCCCAATCATTGGCTAGAGTGGTCGAAAATTGAACTTCCTCATTGTCAGTCTCCTAAGGACTTCACATCCCGAAGTCATATTTAAATAAAAATGCCATAAAATTATCTTTTCCAGATAGCCAATTTCATGTCAAATGAGGTAATTTATCCGTATTTTATTCCAGTTCTATGCCTCTGTAAAAAACACCCTTTATAGACGTAATGATAAGTTACCAAAAGAGTAAAAATAACAAGACCTTATCTGTATTTAATGTATACATGATGCTTTGTTCATTGCTGCAACAGCAAAAATTATGATAAAAAGTCCTGGGCGTTGATTAAATCTTTGCCTTTTCGTAAAGTGGAGAAAGGCGGGACCGAACAAAAAATTCATCAAAATAAAACAAGACATAGATGAACAATGAAATAAGAAAAATTCCTAGTCATTTTACGATGCTGTGATCCCCGGTCATCAGAACAAGTAATCAAAGATGGGATTTGGGGTTTCCCAGCTACAACAGATCTAATGTAACCGAACCACCTTAGATTCCTGCAAAATTTCTTACGTCTTTGCTTCATCTAATCATGGTTTTTTTTTTTGTGGTTTCAGAAACATATTCACGTGAGCGTCTTCGTCGATAAACATTGATTTAAGGCCAAAAAGTATGCGTCAAAAAGTTTTATCACGCTGGGTTTATCCAAAAGCGTATTCCATTAGCAATGGTTCATCGTTATGCTGCTGCAAATACAAAAGCTTATTGATGGATGCAAAGATATCATGTGATATCTTACGGTTCTTTGAGTGATCTATGTTTAACAGACTCCTCAGTAATTGGCTGATGATTATTTGATTCGTAGAAGTTGGATAAAAACTGCTTCATCACGATCGTCGTGAATCCAACTAAGATTAACAAGTTTAGTATTTCCTTTTGTTCTTTAGTTTGATTGCACAATCGTAACTAGATATATTTAATGGACGCCGTGTATTAGGGAATACGTAAGAGGGAAATCCCAACTTTTACGAGAAAGGACTGGTATCGATGAACATGATAATGGTCTTGTTGGGTTCGGACTGATTTTATTGCTGGAGCAGTTCAATTTAAATATTTTCCAGACGTTTTGTTATCTTGTTAGGGAGAAAACTATAGTTTAGACTAGATTGTTGTTTGTTTGAGAATGCAAATAGCGGAATACAGTTTCACTACATCACTAATTTATCATCGTAAAACAGTTTATAGTTTAGTCTACAGATAAATATGTTGCTCTTGGCAAAATGAAACGACTTTCAGTAATTTAAAGCCACATGATATCAGGTGTCAGGCCAGACAGGAAGAAAAACCTATAAAACTTCGATAAAGTCGACTGCTATAAAAATGTTTACAATATAAATTAAATCTTAAAGATAATTTATGTTCATTAGTTTTGGCCGTATCCAATCTTCATCTTCCTCAAAGATCCAATGCTTGAATTGTTGCTAAATGCCTAAAGCCATCACCTAAAGTTTCAAAATGAGACATTGAACCTGTAACTGAGGTCATCTTGAAAATTATAAATTTATTATGCGATCTAAACATGTATTTCAACCTGATTTCTGACATGTCAACATGCTTCCGAATTAACGCATAGTCAACCGCGATATCTATCAGGAAAAAAAAATTGGTATCAATTGAATAAAACACGTTTGACTTTGAGTGCAAAGATGTTCCTTTTATTTATATTTCTTCTCATGGATATTGCATTTTGATATCAAGGTGAAATAAAGTTTGTTGAAGGAACCACATATCGATGCATTGTTTACATAGGTTGATTCGATTTAATAACCAAGGTTATATTTCTGGTTTGGTTTGCGTGGTCATTTGTCATTTACATTATTTTTTTATTTAATATCTACTTTGTATTAAAATAACATTCCCATTTGGGGGTAGAGATAAGCTTTTGATGATTATCTTCATCGACCAGTAACATTTAGAAGGCAATTTTTTTTAATGGGATCTCATTTAAAATTGTTCATTTAGCTTAGGGTAATTTTCCACGACGATATTTTTCAGGATGAGGACTCTATTTGATCGAAAAGAAACAAAAAATGATTGCAACATTCTTTAAAGTTTAATGGTGTAGTTAAACTTCGCTTGATTGTGCAACGAAACCAGCAAACGGATGATATCATTCAAATCACGATCCAATTGTTAAAAAATATTAACGAAGATTTTGCAGGCGTTGCACCTAAATAAATTTCAACTGACGCAATAACCACAGAAGAATATCATCACAATTTGCTGGTGCAATTTGAATCATGAAACGGTGTTGGATACTGAAGATGAAAAACCTAATGAACACTAAAACTTTTCTGTATCTTCAGTATTCGTAGGTTATTTACATTTATAAAACTTTCAAGTTTTACGTCCTTATCTGTTTGAAAATGCTACAGATATATAGATCCTCAAATTAAGTTCGTGTTTCGATGGCAATTGATGTCCTGTGGTCTTGAGTTTCTCGATTCGCAGTAAACCAGACTGCATATGTGAGCCTTAGACTAACATGTGGCTTAAGACATTTTATCAAATTGGTTTTCATACACTCTGCCACCGCGTTGTCACACACAGTGCTAACACTCTCGGGCGAGCACTCTGAATTTTCACATGTTTTTCTCAACTTGCAAACTAGAATGTCAGGCGCGTTCTTCTTCGTTATTTTCATTTGTAAAGAGCTTCTTCTAAAATATGGTTTTTACTTTGACTTCTTGAGAAAAGAAAATATTTGATGCTATGCACACAGCGGGCAATGTCCAACAGGTAAGTTTATTGTACAAGGTGCGTATCAAAACTTCCAGGACTAATAATAATACTTAATAATAAAGAAAACTACGAATGATTTCGGCAAAACGGATTTATTTTATTCAAAGTAGTTCCCTTCGGCCTCTCTACACCACTTTGTACGGTCGATAAACATGTTAAAAGATTTATTTATCGACTCACGGGGCATATTAAGCTCCATTTCCATGTAACATAATTAGATATTTGGCTCATTTTTGATAAATTCACGCACAAATTCGACGTTCATTTTGTTCACAACTGATCTTGGACAGCCAGAAGGCTCGTTGTCATCCAGCATATCCTGGCATTCTTAAAACGTTTAAGCCACCCAAAGATAGAGGTACGGGATAAACATTTATTACCATAAGCATTTTGGATTATTTGATGTGTCTGGGCCGGCGTTTTACCGAGTTTAAAACAGAATTTAATATTCACTCTTTGTACAAAATTCATTTTTTGGCCGATGATACTAAAGTACTGTTACTTAGAGCGCAATAACTTTGGTTCTATTCATGCAAATGTCATGAAATGTTGACACAACGTCTATGATGGATGTAAGATGAAATTCCGAAAAGATTTAAAAGATGCCACCACCAGTTTTCTTCATTCTTGACTAGTCCCGGAACTTTTGAGACAGACCTTGTATTGATGTACTTGGCAGGGTCTTTAAGGTTTTATTTCTGTGGTATTGATTTCCTTTTAGGTTTTCGTGCCGACAAAAGTCTTGATTCCATAGTACTGAACTATGGCTGAGAAATAAACTTACGAACTGACCTTGAGAATTGTTTCGCGTAGCCAACATAGCTCGTAAAGCCGAACCACATCTGCGCGAACGAGATGGTTTTCACCATATCCCACCAAAAATCAATTGTCGTACACCCATAGTGCAGTGTGGCTTTCAGGACTCGATAAGCACCTCTCATTACCATATCTTGCGAACCTAAATACACAAGAGGGATGAGAATTAGACCATTGAAGGGGAATGCCATTCCCACGTTCCCAAGGTAATGAGGAAGGACTGTCAGTCCCGTGTGTCTGGAGTGTGTCTGGTTTTTCTCAGACTGTAGCAAAGCGCAACCTAATCAGAGGTTTGTCTGAACCACGAGTTGGGGAGACGCCCATGACAGGTTACTGTCAGCCTCCACATGGTGAGGAGCCTATCTTTGGCTGAAATGAGGTGGTTTCATAGGCTGGAGAGTATGGTGAGCATTCAGCAGTTGAATACGGGAATTCTGATAGCTTGAACGAAACTGGGACCTGGAACTGAAACTTGTTTCAGATCTTGGGGGTGGTGGTGGATACATTGTTTCATCCCCGTCTATGGAGACCGTGGAATAAGGCCAACACGGCAGGGTTCCACGTTGAACACCTCAGTTTCATTCTTTCTATTTGTCGGGCCTTGTCCGACTATACTTAAGGACTCGTTTTGGTTTGTTAACCATCCTCGACCTTATTGCAGGTTTTTTAGCAGAAGATGTGCTAATGGGTACCAAAAATATTACATATTCTCCGATTTGATGTGATTTCAATGCATCTTAGGAATGATGTTTAGGTTGGTTTCAATGTAATACGAACTTGTGAAAATGTTACGACCCATAATACATTTTCTTAGCATTTATACGAAAGGAAAAATGCACGTCCTTGTGACAAAATGGTTTAATGCAGAGTACTTAGAATTTCTGTCCCTTTCAATTCAAAAACTTTGTTACGCATTTAGTTCATGAAAAATCACGTTATAAATTGGCACAACAGATGAATTCATTAGATTGAGAATGATTGCGTAAATAAGATATTGGAAAAGGATGAGTCAGTGTTCAGTGTAAGCTCAAGGAGAAAGGTTCCCATAGGCTTCATTTAATTGTTTTTTGTCGCACACGTATCCTTTCGAGACACCAAAATCAAATACTAGCAACCAAACTTTACTGGACTCAATTAATTTCTCTATTACATTTTATTTTGAATTATACATTCATTCACCTATACCTATCCTTACTTATTCTCTTTATCCTTTGATCTTTATCTTATTCCATGTATACCAACATCTATAATAAGTAGCTTCCGATCAAAGAATTTTACGTATTTGCTGAAAATAATACAGCAGGACTGAAATGTATTTCCAAAGAAACTAAAATAAGACCAAGTTGTGCTACGGAGAAAAGTTATTTGCAGTGGACTCAATTCTTGACAAAATAATGCAATTCTATGCCGCTGAGCTTTGTTGGAATTTGTGAAATGCGTTAGGAGCTTTGTTGCGTATTCCTACCGAATATGTATTAAGCCAGGATACCTTTAATTTCAATTCTAAAGATATAGTGAAAAATGGTGATGAGCATTGCACAAAACATTAAACCAACAATTTTAAGGTTAAGAACCTTCAATTCAGATTAATCTGTGGATATCCTTTCAATGAATTTGAATTCGAATTATTTCCTGAATTTACATTCCATTTTGGGCTCAGAACCACAATTCATATCCGGAATTCATTTTAGAAATTTATTTAATATTTATTTAATAAAATTATTTAATAAACATAAATTAATTACTGACTCCCTCAAGGAATGCAAAAAAATCATTATGATCGGGTGCTTGCTTTTTACGCAATAATGCTTGTGTTCAAGTTTTGCCAGTTACTAGTGCACCTAGCAGAGGTATTTTCGTTCAATCGAGGTTAAGTGTGAATCCAACATTATACAGATATTAATATATCTGTCTTTGGATTTCAGGTTGATAAAGTGGTAGGATATTCATTTAGTCGTTTGAATCGTTGACTGTGTGAACTACTACAACTCCGTTATCAACCACTTATTCACCAAATGATCTCTCCACGTCTGACTTCATTCGTCCTTAACATAGATTTGAAAAAATTTTAAGAAATAAAAGAAATTCCGGGAAGTTCAGTGGATGTCCTATTTAAAATTTACACTTACTTATTAATCATCTTTCTCTCAAAAAGGTGTTTTGCCAAATTTTTGGTGATGATATATCCAAAAGCTGCTACATACTGTTAAACCTTATAGAAAACAAAGGGATACTCCAGATCCTGTGATTGAAAGCAGATTGTTGGTACGGTTCATGATGTATGTGCAGTTCTTTGGTTAATTTATTCAATTGACAGTGACTGGATTGGGTTTTTCAAAACATGAAGGGGGTTGAAAATGTCAAAGACAGTTATTTACAAGTGACTATAAAGAATGTAGAGAAAGCTTCGAAGACAAGCAGTCCCGAACAGGAGAGGGGTTCCAGAAATCATTTCTTTCTCAACTGAAGAACAATTTGTTCATCAGTCGAAAACGAGGCATTAACAATAAATTACCTGGGTGATACTGTTTGCAATCCAAATGGTTGGCACGTTTCTTTACATTTCTTGTGTCTCGTTCGTTCAATACCAAGAATTCTCTAGTTTTTTTTTCGAACATTTAGATTTAAGAAATAACATTTGTGAGTTGTCTTCAAGACAAATTGATTCACCATTATCGGTGACAAGACTGGAATCTGAAAAACAGCTGGTGGAGCGAGTGAATTTCGTGTTAGATATGAGCCAATACCAAAATATCGCGTCAAACACTCAAAATTCAATGTCATGTTGACAGTTCACGGTGGTTATTGTGGTGCAAAATATGAATAGTTCCTTCCAATCTGCCAAGAGTATTGCAAGTTTGCAAGGAGGTAGTCTTCGCAAATGCAAGAACTGTGGACAGAATATTGCTTATATTCTGTTCAGTTTCTATATTATGAGGATCTATTTTGGTACGGATTTAATTTATTACAGGCCGTTTCTGACTGATTTATTGCTGAGTGACTTCTGGGTATTCGCTTGACCCAAAAGACTTCTCAGTTGATGTCGTTTTGACTTGATTCAGGAAATAGTATTGATGAAGATGTTAAATGACTCTGCAGAATGTTTCTAAAACAACTATTCGCAAATCTAGTACTTCTGGCTTTAGAAAAGCGGTTTGATTGAAACGAGTTGAATCCTACTTGTATTTATTTGTATACAATAGTGAATCATTTCGCATCAATTTGATTAACGTTTCGTTTTCCTTTTTTTCCAGCGACTTCTAACTTAACTATTGTTAATATCCGCGTACGGAAATTAATCATAATTATAGTAATCGATCATTCAACAGTCCACAAAGAAAACCTTGATATTAAGTTAGGTTATATAAGATTGCTAAAAGCCTAAGATAGTAAGCTTGGCCGCACAATTAAGACTTGCGTTCCGGATAGTCTCAAGTCGGGAATGGGTGTTACCCATCCTAGTGTATAGGTTAACTTATACCCCAAATTTCAACTTCAACAATGGTACTTGACTTTGGCTGCTTATTGTTTGCTATTAATAATAATTGAAAGGACATAATATAATCCAACTCAAAGATGTGTGTTAATATTACGATTAATTTTGTTCTTTGTGTAAATAAATTGGTTTTAGAGGTGAAAAATTGTTCGTTTTGTTCATGAATCAGAAAATTAGTAATTAAATGATAAATACTAATTTTAATTTACTATAATTTATACTTAAGTATATTTATTTATCTGTAAAATAAAAGACACTCTCGTCCAGTTACGTTTGAATCCATACCAAGTATTTTTGTTGAGTTAAGCCGAAGTACGTTTTTGTGTACATTATTTATTCAAAGTGAATAATGTTCAAAAATATCATCAATTATTTCTATAACTTGGGTAGCAATATTGAAGGGTAAGAAATATTGTTTTCTCCCGAATAAAATGAATATAATTAAGGTAAAATTTTGTTCGTAAAGGGAGAGTGAGGAGCTCAATACTATCTGCTACTACTACTATTTATTTATTCAAAAAAGACACCGAATACCAAATTGAATGAACTTGTATCCTTTGATTGGATTTAATGAGATTGTTTGTCTTGCAGACAACTATGTCACACTTGTTTGATTTGAACTATATTACAAAGTGAAATGAGTGAAGAATTTGAATACTCTTCAACATCAAGACACATATTGGCACTGCCTTGCGAAATTCTAATCCTTAGTACGTTTGCCACTAGCTCTGAAGTGATTTCATTTGTTTTGCACGAATATTTTTCCATTAGGTACATCTCCCAAGACAAACTCAACCAAAAATAACGATTTTCATCATTTCGTTTGCAATTTTTTTTAAACAAACCAATATCCTTATCTGCGGATCCTAAATGTTAAAATCAACACCTTTTTTCCATATCAGAATATTCGAAAACATTCATTTTGCAATTTATTAGTCTGCTGCCTTAAAATGTGGAAAAAACGTAAAGGATACACATCTCAGACTACTGCGCAACAAATTGCTTTCCGTAGACATTCTAAAACTTAAACGGAGAAACAACATGAATTAATTCAAGACAAATGCGATATGTCTACAGAATTTAAGTTATTTTTAATCTAGATTCTATATGAAAACGAAAAATAAAAAAAAAATTGATAAATCTTTATCACAGTTGAAGGCTATTTCCATTTTTCCCTTTCGAGTTTCCCCATCAAGTCTAGTCCAATTGAATTTGAAATTCAATATACCAACATATGTGCATCCCATACTATAATAAATATATATTTTAACATTGCGACATTTTACTCCTGAATATGCATGTAGCCTTGAGAAGCGCAAAACAATCTTAGATGCGCTCTGTTAGATCACTGTTACACATATGTATGATAAGCAAAATGGTCTTGCTCATGTGAGTGTGTGTAACAAATACGTATGTGTATGTCAAACGAATGGCACCTTCTTCGGTAGTTGAGTGTTAAAAATGTTGCTATCATTGTCACTTTTTCAACGTAACAAGAACAAGTATTTCGTGATAGATAGACCGCTTAACCACATGCGTCGGATGTACCAAGTTAGTAAATCAGTCGAGTCAGTGATACGTTTACCATCATTTTAATTGAGGTCAAACGTACAATAGATTCATGCATGTTTTCACAGAACATTGGTGTAGTGATAGGATTTAATTTAATTGAAATGCCATTTACGATTTTGGAATATTTCCAGCAATAAATTGATTTTGACGCATGAATTTGATGAAGAAATTGAGCCCTTTCTCAGGATTTGGAGCCTAATGGAGGCCAATCGTCTTCTTTGTAACAGGGCTTAGGTATATCGTCTTCTTTGTTCGTCTGAAGCGAACCATTGATTTTTATGCAAACCAAGCATGAATAAGGACGAAAAAATACGCTATAGTCAAGAGGACGAAATGGAAGCCACAAATAATGAGTCAGTCAAGTGAAGAATTTTTCACCGAATATTATTCGGTCGCAATCCACAATACACAGTATGTCGGAAAATTTGCCAAACTTATTTTGTAGCGCTTGTACGAGTGACGCCCCCTCTTGGACGACAACGGTACTATGTTGCTACATCCCTCCGGATTGTCTGAGAATTTTTTTACCAGTATCCGTTCATTAGTTGCCGAGATAGACGTGCTTGAGTGAACGTGTGTTTAGTACCCCGGTGCAAGCTCTACGATGGATGAGAAATTTGAACATCGTGCCGTGATTAAATTCTGCTATAAACTTAAAAAAACTTTCGCGGAAACGAAAAAAATGATCGATTCGGCTTACGGTGAAGGTGTAGTGTCGCGTACAACTGTTTACACGTGGTTCAGTCTTTTCAAGAAGGGTAGAGAGTCGTTAGAAGATGACGAGAGAAGCGGCTGGCCGTCAACAGCTGTTACCGACGAAACGAAGCTCGCGTGCGCGCGCTACTGAAGCAGGATTACCACAAGTCTCTCAGAATGTTGGCAGACGAACTGAACATGAGCAAGTGTCGCGTTGATTTTGAAAGGATAAATTAACCGTAGGAAGGTCTGCTTTCGATTTGTTCTGTACTATCTCACACCAGAGCAGAAACAAACTCGCATCCAATGTTGGCAAGATTTTATCGAGACTTGCGAAACCTCTCCCCGGCTTTCTAAACTCAAATGTGACTGGAGACGAGACTTAATGCTTTCAATACGATCCTTCCACGAAGCGCCAGTCATTCGCTTGGCTCAGTCCGTGCCGTGCGAAGCCAACAAAAATCACGGGAAAAGACGATGCTCATCGCTTACTTCGACTCCAAAGGCCTGATACACAAAGAATTTGTGCCCTCAAAGACAACCGTGAGTGCTGCGTATTATGTAGAGGTGTTAAAACGTCTGAAGCACCGGATTTATCGCACCAAGCCCGAGTACAAGGAACCGGGATCGTTGAGTTTGCTGGATGACAATGCGCCTTTCTCGGCTCATTTTTCGAACATTGTAAAGCGTTATCCCGCCAAAAATCAGATCCCATGCATCAATCACGCCGCATATTCACCATATCTGGCTCTAGCCGACTTTTTCCTATTTCCAAAGCTAAAAATGGCCGTGAAAGGACGATTTTTTGAAAATGTACTGAGCTTTCAAGCGACTAGCACCGAGCGTTTCACAGTGATAACTTCAGAGGAGTACTAGAGAGCCTTCGAATCACTCATGGGGCGCTCAAATGAGTGTGTATATCTAGGGAAGGGGACTATATTGAAAGTTAACTGGAATAAATTTCCTTAGATGTAATTTTCGATTTTTTATTTCAAAAGTTCGGGAACTTTTCCGAAATACTGTATAAAGCCAGTCTTAACACTAAGCTACATAGATAGTCCTTGTTGATAGTTTTCTGCATAATTTCTGTTAACTTGGTTACCAATTTAGGAATGACATACTCCTTTGAGATAAACTTTCTGTCAGATACAAATTTTGCGTCCAATATAACATTGAACAGGTTTAATCTAACAGAGAGTAAGTGGTGCGTGGAGCACGGTGCCCTTCTATAAACTTAATTTAGCAGTAATCATTTTTTGTCTGACTATTGTAGAGGATTAACGAATGTGATAGCGTTGTTTTTTATTACTAGTTCGAAGATATACCAGTATAATCTCTTTTTTTTGTCAAAAATTTTGAATGGTCCGTTTCAAATATTTGGCTCATTACTGAGATTTGCCAGTAATTCAGATAACCATAATGTAGACTCAATTGTAGCATCTGGTTTTGCAGCATTTCACCGGCAAAGGCTGCATGGAAAGGATAGGAAAACAGTGATTTCTGTTTTTTTTTGATCCGCCCAAATGGTTTGTCGGTCAAATATAATGCGTAAGAATGTGGCTGCCCAGCTCCGTTGGACGGTTTCTTATTTAGCTAATCAGGATATTTACTGTTACTAAAAATATCCTTGTTATCCTAGTCTATAATTTCTTGTAATCTCATGAAAAGAGCTATTTGTGCTCATTTTAACACAGACAAGGGAAAAGTTTTGAGGTTTTCGATTCTACGAAAAAGCGGTTTCTATCTGGTTTCGAACGAAAGCTAGTAAGGAAAGGAACTTATTTCAATGACTTAGTGGAAGTAGGCGTTGATTATATCTGTTTTGAGTTGTTCTTAGTTATGAGGGAGCCGAATCGGGCGAGTAACTTTTTCTACTTTTCTATGATGGTGTTTTAGTTAGGAAACTCAGCCGCTATACAACAAATGTCTGGTTTAAACTTCTCTGAAGAACGTCATTTTTTTCAATGTGTGTTTCTTATGTGGAAGTATGGGCCCATCAAGCCGATCAAGCTATTAAATCGATTACGTCCAAGCTTTATCCTGTCACGGTCACCTTCAGAACCAAAATTATACCAGAAGGTAACCTTCTTTGCATGTCTTTAGTTCTGAAATTAAGTGACTGTAACACTTCTTACTGCTCTGGTCTGTGGTAGGCTTTTTCGCCCATCACAAACTAGCTTGTCAAAATGTCAAAATGACATACAAAAGGACTTATCGATTAGCTAATTGTATTATCAAGTGATTGACTTCAAGTGTTTACATTACGTTGTCATTCTCAGTTTTGACCTAAACAGTCTGACTTCGCATCATCAACAAGGGCCCCTTCAAGTCGGTATACTCTTGAAAAGTGCTAAGTGCGTGTCAAAGCGTCTAATTTTCTTCTTGCTATTAATTTACGTAACCTTGAACTCATGACTTTGGTGCATAACCAATGTTTCGTTCAAACAGGAGTATTCTTTCATCCTCTAGAAGCTATTCTAGTTAGCTTCCAGTCTCTGAAGGTAGCTCTTCAATGGTTCGTCGCAAAACTATCGGATTAGATCTCACGTTTCGTTTCTGAACTGATTTGTTAAACATTCACATACTTGGATTACCCATGCTTTTCACTTAACTTCTGAGTTTATTTATTCTACTTACTATAATTAACATCTTTTGAGAGGTTCACAGAATATCCATTTTCTTTTCCGAGTTGTGATTGTTCTCTTCGTTTCCTTGCTCCTTTCTTGTCATCATTCGATTATTGATCTGACCTTATTGGGCGTATTAGTTGGCCGAACTTGACGTTTACCAATAAACAGAGAACAGTTTGCAATGTATTTTCTCCTTTATTTTTAAGGGTTCGTTTGTACAGATATTCTCGGTGTAACTAAGTTGTAGACTAGACTGTGTCGAATGCTGTGATCTGGAGAGAGCTCTTCGAATTTACTCAAATATAATAGTGTAAGAGGTAAGAAAGTCCCAAATTAAGCATACTTTAATTTGAATCTTTAAATTTTTTGAAAGTTTCGACATATACAGGTCTGCTGACATGCATGTATAAATCTTTTTATGTTAGTCTTAGCTTAATTGCTATGCAATATGATTGGTTATTGCGCGGCTGTGGTAATTTTTAACCTTTGGTGGTAACCTTTAGTAAAGTAGATTCCTGATGGCTATATTAAAATTTTTCTCTTCTACTACTGCAGATTACCCTGAGGTCTTTCAAGGAATCCTTCGAAATACCCATCAGGCCTTATGTTACATTGAACGTATGTTCGAGAGCAAGGATGACATTCGTCTACCTTCCCGATATGAAAGCGTTTCTCAAAATACAAAATATATCTTAACCGTTGGTTTTGAGTCTCAATTTTGTTAACAACATTTTTTGACTTATATCAATTCTATTGTGGATTTGACAGGTGCGAAGCCGTACTGGTGTGATGATAAATATCGAGCGGTGATACATCTTGTTCGATAAATCTCTAGTTTAATCTCTCGTCTTCTGATAAGTTGTAAGTGTGATACTATTTGTATGTTTTGTAATCGATACAATCCGATACCGATACAATCGGTTTACTGAAGTTTAGTGTGGCTTTCGATATGAAATTTGCTCTTTAATACACTTTCCTTGCAATGATTGATTCTAGGTTCTGTTAGCGGATTGGCTTTTGTAGTTTCAAGTTCCCTGGCCCACTTCAGACAGATCCTCGTTAAACTGTGTTCTAAAAACACAGGAAATCTGAGTTTCCTGGGGTTTTTGTATTGTAGACTCCGAACTGTATGTTGGAAAAAGGGATGGAAAGAGATTAAATTGTAGATGAGAGTGCCCTTTCCGGCAATAAAGTTGAAGTTTGAGGTATAAGAAGCATTGGAAACTCCCCATAATCTTCAATGTCCATATCCAAAGGTCCTTGGTTTCTTCATATTCGGACGACAAGTTTTCAATTTCTTCTGTTTTCCCCTCCTTCGTACGGGAGGATTGTTTGATTTGAGCATCCTTTTTGTTTTTTGATTGGCAAGCATAGAGTGAGTTTTTTGAAGTTGCAGTGGACAGTTTTTCAGTTACTTCTGCGTTATTTTCAAATACTTCTAAACTCCGTCCAGCTGGTTTGATTTTCGGTGCTGTTGTTGGTACGAGCATGAAGTTATTTACGAACCCTATTTGCGAAACGTACAAACTTTAAGATAAGCTTCCTTTTTCAGACAAAATGAATTAGTATGTGTTTGTTTTGAGTTTTGTATTCTCAGCGTAATTGTGGAGCTGTATGCGTGAAATTTATTAGCCCGATGATATGTATGTAAAATGAACATCATGTAAGCCTCGTTAGGCATAATATAAGCAAAATTACAAGCAATAAAAAGTAATCAACTTATCCTATTCCTTTGAATTTACTTAGACCCTTAAAGTTGCGCTCATAAAAAGATACGTCACAAGGACCACTGAACAAGCTGGAGATGGCATGCATCCAAATAGCATCCTCGATGTAAAATGCAAGGTCCGATGGACCGTTGCTACAACAAATATTCAAAACAATTTACAACAAATTCCTCGTTTTACTTTTGAGATGACTTTTTGGAAGACTTGGATGGGGCCATTTTAGAACTTTTGGCTTTCATATGAAATTCCAGCAATAAAATTGAATATGGGATACTGGGAGTATTGCAAACCAGAACATTTGCTCCACACAGTGAGCTGCTGCCGTTTACAGTGGCAGTCATTTGGCTAATATTTGGCCACTTTAAAACATTTACATTCAACTGTCCTGCATGACTTATCATAGGATATGGTGTGACAGCCCAAGTTGCATTTTGGCTCCCAGGTGAGTGTTTTGTGGCTTTTATTTGAAAATGTTTCCATCATGGTCTTGCAACGAACAATTAGAGGCTTAGTTTTGTGAGCAGATTTTTCATTGAGTTGTGAGAATTAACTAAACCTCAACTCAATTAATTTATTGAAATGTTTTTTGTATTGGGTATGAATGCCATATTAAGTACTATATGGGTTAGTTATGTGTATCGTTTTACACGTTGGATCCAGTGAAAATGTGGTTCCATTGAAGTAATTTTTTAAGAATGATGAAATTACTTTAACATCTCGAGCTGAAAGCAGTTAAGAAACGTAATTTTGAGTCCTCACGTAAATCAAGGTGAAGCCCTATGGAAACTAAAACGAAGGATTGACTAACAAATCACATTGAAACTTGGATTGTTTGTGCATTTATTTTTTACTTTTAACATTTAGCTTTTCCAAAAGGTTACTTCGTAAGAACTCATGTCTTCAAACCCCATGCAGTCTATAGGATATGCATGTTTGTTAAGGACAATTGTGAGGCCTATTTTTTTTTAGGTTAACAGATTCGAATCCATAAAAATCTTTTAAATATTTGAATTTGAGCCATTCAGAAACACAATTTTGTATCTTTCACGGTCTCTCACTGTTAGATTTAAATATTTGTCTTAGTTCCGGACATTCTGAAAAGTTGTAACCTTTTTCTGCTAATATCTTTGTTTAGTTTCAATACGAGCGAAACAAGGACGAGATTATCAAGTATTCCCGAGGGTGGAAAAGAGATCCGTGCAATATGCGAGTCTTTTTGGGGCATCCAAATTGATTCTTTCACTTTTCAGCGAGAAAGCAGGGGCACCTTCTCGCCCCACTGAAATGGGTACGAACTGTTTAGGTAGGAAAATTGGGTGCTTTTTTTAATGAAACGAATTTCATCTGGAAAGGGTTGCTAGAGGATTATGCTGGAATTTAGTGAATGATTTGATGGGAGAAAGCTTTATTGATCGAATGGAAATGGATTGAATCGGAAGGGTTATCATGTTGAACAGGGAAGCAAGGTAAAAGTTTTCAATAGGTTTGATAGTTTCTTTTTTTTTTCAAAGTTTAAGCCGTCATAAGAATTCTTTCATGTTAATTTAGATATTTCTGAGAATTCTTTCAGGATCGGAACAAAGTGAAATGCTTTAAAACAATCCTTAGAAGCGTTGTTTGAACAAAAATTCTTAATAGAACCGATAAAACTCAGTCATTTGAATAAAATTTAAATTTAATGTATTCAAGGTGAGTGCTGCAGGATTTGGAGTTTAGCAGGATTTTTGAGCAATTCGCAATTAACAACAATGTTTATCAATGGCGCGACGGTCCACTTTGGAAGTTCCATTTCAAGCCACTTCCGGAAGGTAAAACGTGACCAAAAAAGGCCAGGAAAGGATCAGGTTCGGTTTTAATCACTGTTATTTAAGTTGGTAGTCCGGGAGCAAATATGCTTTGCCGTGATTGACGCTTAATCCCAAGACTCCCAAGAGTTAAACGTTTCGTCCCTATAACATCTGCGCAACAAAGACAAAAAACCAATTGATTTAATTTAATGATTCCAAACTTTGCAGTGCATGATAAACTTTATTTTGTAAAACTTCTATGAAAATCGAATGAAGGCCGTCATGATCTTCAGTCACGTGCGTGGTAAAGTTTAGAAAAATATTTAACATAAAACTTGTCGGACATATTCATTTGCACAAGTCAAAAGATTAATAACAATAGAAGCCTTGAGATGCATATCCGTTTATGTCATTAATGATGGAAACGAATGATCTTCAGCATGCACTCATAAGCATAATCGCGTCTCGTTATCATCATATTCTTTTGTTTTGGAAAAATCCAACGTATTTTTCACCGCGCATGTTGCCCCTCCTTCCTTTACCCAATGAATATTGTTTGGCGTCTGTACATTGACATTTTGATAACAGAAAGGTTAGGCGTTCGAGAAATGGCCAAGAAAAATAAAACTATTTATAAAATTAATAAATATAAAAGGAAGAAACACAAAAAAAAACGAATTAAAAAGAAAATATTTTATTTATACATTCACCTTAAGTCGATGTATATTCGATTTTTGCTTGGCAAAATTAACACGGAAGATAGTGAATGCACGATACATTCGCTAAACGGAAAGGAGAAGAGGAATGCTGCTTGAAAATTGGTTAAATGTCACGGTATGCAAAAGTCTTCAGTCGTAAGGTATCGTCAAGAGTTTTATTGTTAAATCTTTTTGTTTACATTCAGTTGCATATTTGCTCAAGTAATTTTTTTTCCGGAGCGATTGATGAGTTTCAGGTAGGTATGGAAGAGTGACTTTCGATTATTCAAAATACTTTAAGTTTATTTCCCGATCAAAAAAGTATGAATTGATATTTTGATTACCACTCGTGGTAGCTCGTTCAGCCATGTCTATCACATTTTGCGTTTGTTTGAGTGCTGTGAGACAGTTAAACGGACATCGAACCACCCTTAAGAGGAACGTGTTTGAATGACACTCGGAATTTATCCTAAAAAGTTCAACACTCCTGCGTTTTAACGTGTATTTCTTCTGCTTTTTTTTGGATTTTTTTTGTGTATAAACAGATAAAGACCACTATCAAAACTCCCATGATCCTAATGAGGAATGCTGGTCAGGTAGGATGTCAAGATGGATTTGAATGGGAAAAGAAATAATTTTTACGACAAGCAATCAAGGAGCTCTTTTCATAAACCCCCCAAATATGAAAATCAAACGCGTAAAAAATCGCGAAAGATACGACTTTTTTATTTGAAATTTTATCTAACTAGCACCGTTAGCCAGCAGGTGAATAACTCGATCGGTTGCGTATGTTAAGCGAAGAATATGTTAATTTGGATTTCTCAGAATGAAAGGTTTTTCTGAAATTCCGACGGATAACGTACAGTCCAGCGAGTTCACTAATCCATTCATTCATACGTGCGAGAAGGCCAAGATTGAATCTGCTGGCTGAAATGTAAATATATATCTTCATGTGCATCAAGATTGAGTTTTATTGATGGAACTAAAAGTGTTGCTAGGGGTTAAAGATAACCTGTGTAACACATGCCGCCATTTTAGGCAAATCGATGTAAGTTGTATTAATTCGGCGTATAAGGCACTTGATGTTTCTAATTAGGGGTTGTTTGGGCAGTTTATATTTCAATGACAAACCCATTCAGATTATGCTACCAGTCACGATTTATTTGGATTAAATTTCAGATGTTCGTATTGCTTCCACCTTGACTTTGATTTCTTTATTGG
Organism: Stratiomys singularior; assembly: GCA_954870665.1. Classification (NCBI taxonomy): domain Eukaryota; kingdom Metazoa; phylum Arthropoda; class Insecta; order Diptera; family Stratiomyidae; genus Stratiomys; species Stratiomys singularior. The sequence continues at coordinate 155,636,972 of OX940878.1, read as the reverse complement.
ATATGAGCTTAGTTGATACAGCCTAATTCGAGTTAAAGTTTCCATTAAAATGCAAATTTCGTTGAAAAATTATAAAAATGTAAATCGTTCTGATTTACATTTGTTGACTATTTGGCTTTGATGTTGTTCGTTATGCTATCGAAATTTATGCTTTTGTATGAAATGCTTACGGCTCAGTTGAGTTAAATTATTTGAACTAGATACTTTGGAATGGGAAGTTCGAAAGTTCAACATATCACATGATGAAGACGTAAATATAAATTGGCATTAAACGAACATGAATGTACGAATTGCAAATTGTTTTAATTATTTGTATGCGCAGATATCGCTAATTTTCTTATTATTGCCGAAGCCTTGCTCAGGCTTAAAAGCAATGAAGCAAAATTCCTTTTTTGAGTTGTATCATTAAACTGACAATCATTGGTAGTAGTGTTTTAGTCAAATCATATTCAGAAAGTTGGTTCCATCACAATAAAGGAGCCTTGGACTAGTAATTGATCATTCCATATAAAAGTTATCTTATTTACGATTTAATTTTTGTTGTTTATAAATTGATGTTTATAAATCTGTTTCTGCCACCTTTATAAGTCGCGCTTTTGCATCGGAATAAAGGCCGAAATATAATACTACATGACGGCGATACGTGAGTGCGATGCGATTCTCCCTCGTTGTCACGCAACGCATTCAATTTACAATACACGCGATGCGGGGAACATTATTGTTCATATGACAAATGTCAAATTGGTAATATTTTAAATGAAATTTGCTGGAAATTGTTTTTGATTTTTTAAAAGTTTTGAATTTGGAATGTTCCTTCGTTTAGCAAATAAAAGCCTTAACTAGGATGCGCGAAATTTTCATTCAAAATTCATTCATAATAACCAATTTACTTAAAAAGTAATATAGACGTTTGAATTTCAAATTTCATTTAAGTGCCATATTGCATTTGATAAACATTTGACAAGCATTTCGTTTTTCCGAATATTTCCCGCCTCGCATTGACGCATCGACATCATTGTACTATGTCGCATACAAATGCATGTTACGAAAACTGCTTGACATTTGCTGCGAAACTCTCGTCGCGCTCTCGCATCACAGTCTCGCAATATTGTATTCCGGCCTTAACATACGCGCATAAATCTGGCCTTCAACAAACTTACCGAAACATATTCTGGTCTCCTTACTTCTTTTTCACTTTTTTCAAAGGGGACAATTACGACATAGTGTAGGGCAACAACGATTTTATATACGTTAAAGGCAATGGAAGTGCTTTCGAGGAAGAAAAGTTGCTAGCATACCCTTAGACTATTTTAGACACTACAGAAATGATAATAAAAGTCCTTAGGATAAGCCTTGTGCTGTGATACAGTAGTTTTTTTTCAGCTTCGCAACACAATATCTATAACTCATACGTAGTTTACCTAGAACTAGATCAATTTTTTCGTGGAAATATTTGGTAAGTAATGTTGAATATTGGAATACTCAAATCGAATTAGTTCGTGATAATTTTTTGAACGCACCATTTTGGAAGTTCATAGAAGATTCGGCTTTCGTTTTTTTCGGGGAAAAAATTAACCCTGACAGGGTAAAAAACGCAGGAGCAGATGAGCCATGGTTTTCTCCTCAGTTGTGTCTATCATTTTCCGTGTCAAATCGTTCAGACATAAGTTTTCAGTAATCGTTGAAAATTTATCTTTCAAATTTATCCAAATTTTCGAATATATTTAGTTTTTAAATTGTGTTTTGATCAATTATTGTTGTACCAAAAAAAGATTTCAAACGAACAAAGGGCATGACTGATAATTACAACGAAACCATGTGATGGATATATTTGACTGACTGTAAAGGCTGACTATTGACTATGCTCACTAGGAACAAATTATTTTCCGATAGTATTAGTTTATGATGCAGAATTAAATAATTAACAAAGGAAGTTTTCATGTTTTGGATGAATAATCCTTTCTTGTTTTGAAAACTGAAACACTGGAATATGATCGTGCGACTGCAATACTTTTGTTGCACTGATGGTAAACGGATACAGTACGGTATGAACGGTACAGTAGATTTTGTGTTAAGAAGTTCAGAGATCGTGTTCATTCACGCTGAAGGGCAACTCGGCTGGTGGGACTGAGCAGGTTTTAATGTGAACTCCTGGGCGCTAGAAGCAAGTGCAGGCAATCTTATTGTTCAGTTTGATCGTGTTGTGACAAGCAAATGGAGAGAATCCTCAGTAGACATACAGCTATTGAAGTGAATAGCTCTATTGTTTCAGTCTAATCAAGGCTGCAAGTGGTTGCGTTATTTCGCCAAACATTTTGTGTTATATCAGTGGTGAATACACGTTGAAAAGTCAACAGAGAAACATGATTTTTTAAGTGATTTTGTGAGGAAAGTTTATTTTGCTTACTTTAAATTAAAACTTGGTGGTCAAGATAAACAATGGGCTCAAGGTGTGTAGAAGATGTGAATGCGATCTTCGTTTGTGGTAAAAGGGTAATATAAATGCAATTCTATTTTGAATTCCTATTATATGGTGCGAGTAGAAAAACGTAAAGTTGACGTAAAGGGATTCAATTCAAAAAACAAAACAGGCATAAGTTATCCTAACCTTGCCTCAGCTATACGTCCAGTGTCCCATAGCTCTTAAATACATATCCCGAGTGAGTTGGAGGACGAAGTTACATTACCTCCTCAGAGTGAATCAAGCTCAGATTTTTCTTTAGACGCAGATGAAAGGCCTGAACTATTTTCTCAAAGTGATCTCAATGATCTAGTAAGAGATTTAGTTCTTTCAGGAGATGCAGCCAAACTGTTGGCTTCTAAGTTAAAAAATAAAAAATTTCTATCACCTGTCACCTAATTTTCATGCTACAGACACCGAAAAAAACAATTTACCCAGTTTTTCTCAAAAGAAGGAAGTTTAGATTTTCAAATGATGTGGAAGGACTCATACATTGCTTTGATATACAGTATGACTCATTTTAATGGTGCCTATTTATTGATTTATCCGAAACTATTCGTTAAGTTATATTATTGCTAAGTGGAAATAAATTTGCATCGCTTTCAATGGGGTATTCTGTGCATTAGCAAGAAAACTATAGCGATTTTGTCATCATCCTGGGAAAAATCAAATATCTAGACCATCAACGGATGGTTTCTTGGGACTTCAAAATACTCACGATGCTTTTGGATGAGCAGGCAGGTCATACTAAATACTCATGCTTCTTATTCTTGTGGGATAGTAGAGCCAGAGATCAGTACTGAACTAAAAGTTATTGGCCACCTCGAGAAACTTTAAAACCTGGAGAGAAAATGTTATCAATACTAGTTTTGTACCACCAGAACTAGCTTTTGTTGATCCATCTCCATATCAGATTGGGGTTGATAAAACAATTTATAGAATCGCTGCAAAAGGATGGGGACTATTTTAAATATCTATGTACGAAACTCCCGACGCTGTCAGAAGCAAAATCGAAAGAAGGAGTTTTCACTGGCTCCGACATAAGAAAACTTTTAACCGACACCCTCTTTGTAGAAAGTATGAATGATAAGGAAAAAGAAGCTTGGGTGTCGTTCAAGGATGTAGTGCGAAAGTTTTTTGGAAATACTAAGAAACCTAACTACAAAACCATTGTTCAACGGATGCTAGCGTCATACGAAGCTCAAGGCTGCAACATGGGCTATTTTCACTATTTTTCTAAAAGCCCGGGAGCTTACACTGAAGAACACGGGGAGCGGTTTCACCAGGATGTTTGTGATATCGAGAGACGATACGAAGGAAGATGGGATACCACTATGCTTGCAGGCTGCTGTTGGATGCTTAAGCGGGAAACTAAAGATCGGAAAAGGTCACGGCGATGATTCAAGGAAAGGAAGAAAATGTCTTATAAAAAATATGAATAAGAATAATGTTTTTACTATATCTCTCAAAATATTGTTTCGTTAGTTGAAAAAAAAATTATGTTCGATAATTTTGAATAAACGAGTGCTTTTACCAATTGTTTTTGTTTGAATTTGCAAATAACCCTTATGTGATAGAAACAAATGGACATTACTTCTGCAATCAGTGCATTCATTGAGTTAAAATATCTTACGCAGCTGACAAAATAATTTTTTCAGCAAACATGTGTTGTGGTCGAAAATCGATTTCGAAAATAAAATAACAAAAATGAAATAGAAACAATGTATCCCTTTGTTAAAGATACAAATGTTTTTTTTTTGAAACATTATTTTATGTCAAATTATTTTTATGTCAAAAAATATGTCATGTTTCACTCAGAAGTAAAAGCAGATATATTTGTGGATGCATAGCTGTTTAATAAGTTCCTGATATGATAAAATTTCCACGTTACACTTTGGCAAAATCACAACACACAGTCAAAGACCGTATTGGCCACCATACTACGAATGTTTCAAAACGACCTCAACAATGTTTGACTGGAAGGATCAATATTAACAACGCGATATTGACAATAATTTAGCGTGATTGATGAGCGAGTAATATTTAATGCAAAAAATAAATAAGAAATGCGTCATTGTTGCAATATACCATCCCCAGGCCTTGAATTTCGGAATGATTTGCCTTAAACATTCTTGATCTTCAATATGTCTTCGTAAATTCAATCCCCAATCAGCTCTCTTCTGACCTCCGATCTATGATCCTACGATGAAATGCGTTATTCTGATCCCAGTCTGGCCTATGTCCTGCATGTGGCTAACCTATGGACGTTACAAAAAATTATTTTTTGTAGACCTCCAGTAAGTGATACTCAACTACTCAACTATTTTTTCCTAGCAAAAGCTTCCATAACCAAGTTTTTCTCCAATTATTCTTCTATGGACCTTCCTTTCAAATATTTTTTGTACTTTTTTCGATTTTGCAATCTTGACCCTGTCTCGTACCCATAGCGTAGTACCAATCATGATATATGTAGATTTTTTGACTTGAGAACTACAAGAAATGATTACAACACCTTTTTCAAGAGGCGGGTTCATCACTCAATCCTTGAAGCTTCACTTCCAGGTTTCACCAATTTTTTGCCCACCTGATATAATTTATCTTTGGTTATACTTGCGGGGGACAGTTTTCTTTCTTAAGTCAGAGTTTACATACATTTGTAGATCAACTTCTTTTCATGCTCATTCGAAGCTTAAGAAAAAATTCTTTTTCATATGAAAAGGAGTGGAATATTACATTTATATAATGTCAATCTACTCAATTTGTCCAGCAGTGTACGTCAGAGGTCAACTCAGAGCCTATAGCTTAAGAAAATAGAAAAAGGGCCAGCTCATCAACCTGCTAAAGCCTGAGTTTTGTTTAAATCGTTTTTGTCGGGCTGTTGTTGATTTTTTTCCCACGCATGTTGAGTTTACCATTGTCATTCTCGTTAGTCGGAAAAGTTTTACTGGGCTCCTACTGTCCAGGACTATTTTACACGGAACAATTTGTTTTATACTGTCCAAGTATTGTCTAACTCTACAAACATTTCATTAACCTGAACGTTGAACTCCCAGAAATTTTCTAGCATATTTTTGACCATAAATACCTGGCAATTGTTGATCCTTCAGCAACATTCGTCGAGGTAATGAATTATTGAGTTGACATCACAAAAAACAATTTCTTAAAAGGATGTTTTATATATTTGGCTAAAATTTTTTACTTTATGTAGTGACGAATGCAAGGCCAACTAATATCGAGGCGGAATAAATACTATTGGAAAAATTGTCAACAATTTTCTGCATTTAGCGGATGGAGGATTAATGCATCAAGAGTGCCATTACAGTGAACATATGGAGAACGCAACGCGGTAATATGGCGTTTTTGTGAATTAATGTGAAAAAAGCGAGGAATAATTCAATAAAGTTTACAAAGTTGGTAGCGTTGACTAAATACGAAAAACAGAAGGATTTTAACAGATGTGGATCCCGACAGTCAATCCTGTGATTATAAGTTCTGAATTATGATAGATGTTTCCGCAAAGTGGGAAACAATTTAAAATTAAATAAATTTTTGTAAATTGTGTTATTAAATTTAATTTATCGGATAAGGACTGACTATATGCATTTGATGGTCGTTCAATATGTTCCTTTATGTGTATAAGAGCCATTGGTACAAATGAAGATAGCGTTGGAGATATGACGGTTGATCGTATTACGCACAATCCTGGTATTTACCGTTATATTGATAATGCTCGATTTTATTCGATGTCTACTTTTCTCATTTTCAAAAAGCGTTAAATATTTTTGGGTCCAGACTGCTGACATGGGATTTGTTAACATAGGCTTGCTAACTTTACTTGATACCTCAAAGGATTTAGTAATTATAGTTGCGTTGTTGTGAATAAACAAACGGTATATAAAGACCGTTCTTCATATTCAAAGTTATTTAGATATTATTGTCTTTATAATAGCTTTTTTACACATAAAATGACAGAGTCAGGAACGGCAAAGTTACTAAGAAATATTAGAAAAAGCGCAAATGACATCTGCGGCGCATCCTCAAATTTTTCCAGATTTACATAATGCACCAGCTGAGCTCCTTGAAAATACAACGACTTTTAACATTTTCTGTGTTATGTATATAATAGACTTAATTATGCCTTAAGCTCAAGGTGTCACAAACATTTAAATGATTGTCAATTCATTATCCAAGCTACGCATCAAATGGCACTGGTTTGGGTGTCAGTAAGCTATAAAATCGATGCCGCTTAATCTATCGAATATAAAATTAATCTCGCATCAATACCAACAAGATATTTAATCAGATTTGTTGACGCACTTCTTGCACCACCTAATTTATCCTCAAATTACAGGTTATTGTTCAGTTGCCGGCAACAAGTTTACCTGAATTGATTTGTCATAGCACCTTAAACGTGCATCATCAACATGCAACAAACGTATAATTGGCTTTTAAATTGCAATTAATTCTGCTCGATTCAAGTAATTTGTTAATTTTCAATCTCGGAAATTTCATTTGAAATTCAAATTGAATTTGTTGTGAAAAAATAAATAATTGAAAGTTTCAAATGGATAAAAAAAAAATAAAAGAACTGCACGCCCATTTACACACAACTTAGTCTTACTTTTATTAGTTGAATAAATGATTGTTTGACAATAATTTAATAACATAACTGTAAGCATATAAACTTTCCTTGAGACCTATGCAAAAGATAAGGTCGACACGGTTGTAAACTTCCACATACAATAAGCAACTTAATCCAATGAAAGCAGAATTTATTAGCGTATGCTTGTATACTTCATATGAGAATCTTTCAGAATTATTTAAAGAAGAGATTTCAAGCAAAAAGTGTTAATGATAAAAATAATTAAAATTTTCAATTTTCCTCTTATGTTAGCGGCTTCGAAGGATGTTGACTTGAATGCTAAATATTTTTCAGGTTACTTAAGTTTTCTCTTGGTTTTTTTTTCACCAATGACAAACAACCTATTGGCAAATTTACTCCAACTTGTACTCGTATTTCTGGGTCAAAAGTTGATGAAATTTCACTAATTTGTTCGTGGAAGAATATTTAACGGTTTTAATTGCATCTGACATGCCAATGAATTTTGTACAAAAATATTTGAAAATTAAAACGGGTTACTGGCTTAAGTCTTTCGTTTTATATAGTACTCGCTAATATCGAGTTGAAGTGATATCAAACTTGACTTGAAATGTGATGATTTTTTTGTTGTTCCTATATCTTAGCAACATATATAGTTCGGGTTTACGATGTATTTGCTTAAACTCGAAAGGAAAACCGTTTGAATACTTATTATATACGCAAGTAATTAAATTAGATAGATTTTGACTTCAATTTGATATTGTGTGGGCCACGCAAGTTAATATGTGTGTGAGTTTATTTTAATTTTTCCTCGCTTAAACATTTGCACGTCTAAGTTTATTACGTTTCGTTGAACTTTCGTTGAACTGCCGCGATCAAGTCTGCTGCGTCTATTGCGTGAGTGGTCTCTCATTTTAAGCAAAGAGCTCTTAGTTAGATTTCAATATAAACTATTTGAAGGAAAACTGAATTATGCTGCTACGTTTGGTTTTAATTAAAAAAATTTGGTGGAATTGAAATTAAGGCCGCTATATTCTCAAGCGTTGCATATTTCAATGATTTAGCTAGTCAGTTAAATGCAAAGCCTATTTCTCCACTGTGAAGACGAGTTTCAGCATTTAAGTTTTATAAATTTAAGACATGAGAACCTTCTGCATTGCCTGAAATTTGCTAGTGGAGGAGTAGAACTCAGTGAGGCATCTATTATATCAGATTGATTTTTATGTTCTGCTATGAAGTCCGGTCCATTTCATGCTTTCTTCCTCAGGTTTGGTTTTGTAGGTGAATTTTATGTTCTGCTATCAAGTCCAGTCCATTTCATGCTTTCTTCCTCAGCTTTGGTTTTGTAGGTGAATTTTATGTTCTGCTATGAAGTCCAGTCCATTTCATGCTTTCTTCCTCAGGAATTGAACTTTTAATCCATTTAATTTTATTACTACACTAAGGTTCACATTTCGTCAAAATCCGGCTAAAGATGGAGCAAACGAGACGGGAAACGTTAGTAAATTGTTGCAAAACTCATTCAATTAACGGATGACATTCAAATATTGAAATTAAGATTTAAGAGAGAAGTAAGTGTGAAGCATAATGATCCACTTCACATAGGACTGCCAATTGACTTTTATCTGTTCTTTTCAACTCAACTTTGAATTCAAAATGATAACAAAATCTATGAGATTGAAATTGTAATATAATTTTTAATGTTTACCGAATTCAAGAACAATAGGCTGCATTGTTTTGAAGGTAGAGATAATACAAATATGCATAATAAAATAAAATATAATGCGAAATTCTTCACAATTTCATGAAACTAAATATTTTTGAAAATCTTTTAACAAACTTGATTGAGTCGTGTCTAGTGTTAAATTGAAAACTTGGTAAGGGTCTTATTTACACTTGTTTAATTCATGTCGATCCTAAAAACGAGGACTTAATGGTCAGAACCGCGTGATTACCGAGAGTTTGAGAATGAGAGGATCGAATGACCCTGTTAAGTTGGATCATAGTTGAGATAGTCGGGGTTATCTTTCGGAGTAGATGGGAACCAAATAATTTTCGCGTACCCGGTGCTTCAAGTCTTTAATATAAATTTAAATGCTTAATTTTCGGAAATCGGTAGTATGACCGATTGAACCCTTGTGGAGTGGGAGAGTTGTCTAGTGAATGAAGACGTTCATGAAGACATAATTGGCCCTAAGTAAAGAAAAAACTCAGTTTTATATATGTATTTATTATATTTATAATAGGTGTATAAATATGAAATGCGGATATTTTCTGCTTGAAATATGCATTTATTTGAATAAAAGAACAAATGAATTCAATAATCAAAGTATTAGCCATCGTTAGCTACGACTTTTTCTCATCTTTCTGTCAATTGATGGATTCCGTCCCAGTACCACTTCTCATTTTTTTAAGCTAATCACTCATCAAGCCAATTTTTAACTTCTTCGTAACAATGGAAGTGCTGTTCCGAAAGTCCATGCTGCATCGATCGAAACAAGTAGTAATCAGAAGGAGCCAAGTCTGGTGAATACGGCGGGTGGTGCAGAACTTCCCAATTAATTTTTCCCAAGTAGTTCTGGACAGGTATTGCAACATGCAGCCGAGCATTGTCATGTTATTTTTCCTTAAGTGCGAGGTTCAATTTGATCAGTTGTTGTCGGTAACGTTAGCCAGTAATAGTCTCACCAGGTTCCAGAAGTTCGTAATACAAAGGTCCCTTACTATCCCGACAAATACACAGCAAAGTCTTCTTTCCATGAATATTTCGGACTGGTTGTGATGTTGATAGTTGGCCTGGGTCTACCCATGATTTTTCCGCTTTGGATTGTCGAAATAAATCCTCTTTTCATTGCCAGTAACAATCCGATGTAAAAAACCTTTTGTTTTCTGTCTGGCAAGCAAAATTTCACAAATGGATTTTAGCTTTTCGATGTCTTTTTCTTTCGATTGATATGGTACCCATGTTTCAGCTTTTTAGATCTTTCCCATGAAATGGCTGCTTGAGTAACTTCGAACGCTTCTGCCAACTGTTTTTCAGTTTGTGTGTTGTCTTCATCCAATAATGCTTGCGAATCTGTATCTTCGAATTTTTTTTGGTGGTTTTCCATAGTCTTTGTTGCTGACATCGAAATCGCTTCTTTTAAATCTTTTAGACTATATTTCACAAATGTCTTGGGTTGGGGCATGTTCACCATATGCTTCCACTAAGAATCGATAAGTTTCTGCTGCCGTTTTCTTCAAATGAAAGATGGTTACTAGACTTCCCCGCAAAACCTCTTTTTGTGGCACGTAAATCGACATTTTTGAAGCGAAAAAAACTATTGTGTTTGTGCAATCAAAACCTATCACATACTGAAATTTGTTGACAGATACTTACCCTCCAAAATGCCGTATTAGTTATCCCCGACACAAACCATATGTTATGGTTATGCCATCTGTTAGTAAAATCCACATTTCATATTTATACACCTAATATTTATATAAGCTAAAGTTTTACCATCTTCCCAAAAGAGAATTTTTATCGTGAGCGAAAGATGTTGTCACAGTCAGAAGGCTAATAAAATCTGGCCCTCATTCGAACATAATTTTTGGTGTTCCGTGGTTTTCTGAAAAAGATGCCTTGCTGCGTTTCCAGTGACAGTGCCCTCCTACATTAAAATATTAGCAAAGATGCGCAGTTTTGATTAAAAATTTACGAAATTAAACTGTGAGGTCATGAGCATGAATTGTTATTTTATGGGTTTGGTGCTTTCCTTTTCATGTGTGTTAAAATACATGATTCTGCTGTTTTCGCTGCATGTAATCAACCTTTTTAAAAGTTTCCACATTTTGATAGTCATGGATTGCTCTGATGTATTTTATATTTCTGAAGTGTTATGAGTTATCAACCTCACTATAAAAATCTGGAATGGTCTTGCTGCTGAACGATTAAATAGTAATGCGGTTTTCCTGTCTACTATATCATGTAGGTTTTCGTACTGTAAATAACATATATATAAGAGTACTAGAATTCCGCATACTTGGTGAAAGATGATGGTATTATAGTGTCATGTTATGCCACTGTTAAGCTAGGGAATCTTTGGTTGATTACAGCCTTATTAGTGTGACAGGAGAATCATATAGTCTTTGACTATTCGACTATTTTTTGACACCAGAATCATGTAGTCTCTAACTACTAGATCATTTTTTGACACCAAAATCAATCCTCAGCCTCTGGCTAGCAACTACGATAACCGCATTTTTGACATGTACCGGGGTCTTGCTACATATAAGAGAAGCGCTGATTTTTCTAAAAAGTCGAAATAATACGATAGTTTATTGAATGGCTGATTCCAAAGCTGAGCTTCGCCGTGTCAAAAGCATCCCTTTTTGACTTTGGGGCTATCGACACTTATTTGGGGCTATTCTGACACCAAGGTGGCATAATGTACGTATTTCACATGCAAATGTGTCCCTTTTCCCGCCAGTCTTTTCAATAAGTTATTTTTTCTAGTGTTCTGGTCAATTTAAGGTGTTATTTTTTCAGAAAATGCACAGGTTCAAGCCTTTAAGGTCATCCAAATACATTCACCATGGTCATCCTCATTTCATATGGTTGTGCCTCTGTTCTGTGAAAAGTCAAGTGATGTAGCGCGATTTCGACAATAATTTATCCAGCTTATCGCTTTTTAGAGCTTTTTTCAAAGGTCATAGAAGGTTGAAGGATCTAGGAATTGAAAATCTGTCTAGAGAAATTTTCAGCACCATTAAAATTTTGGTAAGTTTCGTTGGCTTACCTTTGATACTTAAAGCAAAAGAAAATTTACAATTCCACAATTCAGTGAACTCTATGCTTTGATAGACAAAAAGTCTACACTTTTGAAATCTCATCAAAATTATAAATTCAATATAATTTTTGTGTATTCGAATGACAGTGTCGATTTCAGTGTTGATACGAAAGGAAGAGCCTTCAAATGACGCGAACCAGCCACGACAAAGCTTAAAGCTGCAGACTTATCAGCTAAATGTCCTTTTACGTTGACAACGGTAGAGCGTCCAGTGAACGCACGTCTTTTCGAGCGCTTAGCCTGGATAGTACAGTGCTAAGTAGTTGTGAAGATAGAGAGAAACTAGTCAATAAAAAAATGCCTGGTGGCCTTCATTACCATCAAGAGATCCTTAATAGCAAAAACGAGGAATATAATAGCAGCTTTTCAAATATATAGAAGTCATCGATGTTTCACCAAATAGATGGCGAAATGACTTGAAATAGGAAAGTCATAGCCGAGAAGAGCAAAGAAATTCACTAACATTGTTTGAATAGCACAGTGTGACCTGGTCTCAGACCAAGCATGAGTAATACCATCCCAAACACACGTGACATTGAGTCATATTGAATCAAATAGTCGAGGACCATAGCAGAAAGAGACTCTTTTTGGTTGCGCTTACTGACTACATTTTACTAGTGATTAGTGTATGATCATTAAAGTTAACAAAACAGAGTCTACGCTATGAACCAAAAGCTGGAAGAGCGCTCCATTTCCACCCTAAGCTGGAGGAGGCCACCAAATAAATCTTACCAACAAGGCTTAATGCCTAGAAGTAATCCAATATAGCCAAATAACTTCCTTTCTCACATAAGATATGTCTCAACAGTGTGACGGTTGCACTTCACAGTTTGAAGACACTTTTCTATAAGACATTGAAACTTAACGCGGAATATATTTCTATATTTTTCTATATCTGAATCAATGTAATGAGTTCAATTACTGCCTAAGTGACTATAATATGGCATTTAAGAAAAATACGTTCTTGAAAGGATAACGAAAAATCCAGCTAGAACTGCTCCACATCCAAGTCTCGTGAGAATAATGGCTGTCCTAAGTGGTACCTAACTAACAGTGTTAAAAAAGGGCATAATCTGAACCTGGAAAAGTGCTTAACATCACTTTTCACGACTGACTTGTAGGAGTAAGCGTTGGATTGAAATTGGTGGTCAAGTATCATCACTGATTGGGTAACCAAATTAGTAAATTAAAGGAGAGGATGAAACCACAAAATAGGGCAAAACTAGATAGATCCAACCAGCAGCAGTTCTTGTTGGGGGAAAAAATATGCCTATGAGAATGAAAATTCTTTAAATGAGAAAATCTATGGGAAAGTCCCAAAATTTTACCTCAAAAGAGATTAAAATGCAGATTAAAACAGTTAAAAAAATTGGCGTTTAGAACTGATGAAAATACCGAAGCCAGGATGTACATATACTAATATGCATGATTCAATCAAAGCTACAGTTGAAAGGATTATACCTTGATTTTGCAGCCAGAAAATTTTGTAATTCAATGTAACCATGGAAATGTTCTCGAATAAGAATATCGAATAAGAAATAAACACTCGCAAAACGAAGGAGGGGATGAACTTAAAAGTGGATTCAATTAAAACACCACCCAAGCTTAAGGACATACTTTGAACCAACACCCAATCGAAAGGCATTCTAACAAAATAAGTAGAATTACTTTGGTACATTTTCTTTCTTTTTGTGCAGAAAAACAGAACTCCTATCAATGCATTTGCGTAAAATCGCGTAAATCTACCTGTTCTATCTCTGTCTGTGAAAAGTCGTCTATGAGTGTTAATGCTGTATTTAGCTGCAAAATAGTGGTGCCACAGCGAAACAAAAATACAATGCCACTTTGATTAAATCTTCTGGTAAACGGCTTGGAATGGAAAAATTTATGCAAGGTCAGTCAAGTCTTTTAGTCGCACTCTAAACAAAAAAAAAAGTTTAAGAACCGTACAGTAAAGAACAGCAATCATGGGAAAATTCTAGTGCTGTAACGAACAAACCACAGTCTTTTGAGTCACTATATCAACCGACAGGACATCAATACGGGCGGGAAATGTTCAGCCTGTGGTGCCGAGGAGATGTAAATCTTATATCTCCAAATGGCAGCGATAGTGTCCAGCAACCCCTGACAAAGAATAAAATTCGCGTCCTCCTTTGTCTCTGTAGGACTAAAGAATAGAACATCCTTTGTTTTAAATTCAACAGTAGAAACTTGAAAGATGAAATAATCCTAATGGCGTTTATTTGATATAAGGTTATCTACCATGAAAGGACGGACGCAAGGATAGAAAAGAAATATTAGACAGAAAAAAAATTGTGAAAATATTGGTCACAGTGGTAATGATTTGGATATTAAGGATATTTTACTTCAGAGAAGTAAGTGGTTTCCACGGAAGAAAAATATAAATAGTCTTGAGAGGGTATATCGGTTGGAATCTTGCTTCAACATGGAGCCTTCGCGAAAATATCACAGGTAGTTGCGCTTGTAATACGGTACATCAACCACGGTCACTAGGTACAACTAGGAACCTGTCTACATATGAAAATTATATTAAAATGAAGCCAATTCAATGTATTTTAAATCCTTAGAATTACCAGTAAAAAATATTTAGAGGGAAGCAATATTTGAAAACTTAGAAGAAACTTTACAAAATCTTTCTGAAAAAAGAATGTAAAAGCATAAAATATTGCCTTGAAGTGCAACAAAAAGGACTCTTTGACAATTTTAATGTTTTAAAGACAATAATAAACCTTTCATTATGAAAAGAATATTGCTTACTGCCTTGAAGGATCTGGTAGTGACAGTTGGATACTCTGAGTAATAACTTTAACTTGACTAAACTTTAACACTGCTAATAACTGCTTGAACCCTGACTTAAATCAGCACGTTTAGCTAATTAATTTGAAAAAGATTTTGTAAAAGAAAATTATAGTTGAATGTGCGAGATTCGTTTTTTTAGTAGTAAAACGTAAAAATTTAGCAAAAAGGATTCGAATTACAAAGTCAACGATGTATCCAATATATATGGTTTTATGTTTGACATTGTTTGATATACATAAAAGCCAGTTTATTGACTATTATCTATTTTCACATTAGCTTGAATGAATAATGGCAGCTTGGCGAAATGTATTTGGAAAATTAATGAAGTCATTTCAGCCTCATTACTTTTTTTTATTTGACTTTCTTTACGACCAGGCGTTTTATATTGACTATCTCTGGTTGATTAAGAAAATGTTGCCTCAAACTCAATTTCAGAATGACTTTTCCATTTTATGTCTAAATACGTTTGTCATTCAAATAAATTAAAATATACATTAAAATTAGAAAAAATCCCATTTAAAGATTTTACTTTCCGTTTTTCCGAATACCATACGAAGTTACGTTTTAAATACATAAATTGCATAAATTAATTTTAAGTTCCAGCACAAAACATTTACAAATACATGAACACAAAATAAATGAACGAAAAAAATATATAAAAATTTATCCTTATTTTAATAAAATTAGAAAACAAACTTACATAAAACTCAGCTCAGTGGTGTTTGAATTGTGGACTTTAACACGGAAAACTCTGCGTGACCTATGAACTTCGCGACAAGAACAAGAAAAACTAAAGCACTCTTCCTATACGCGATATCCTCCGTACACGATACTCGCAAAATCGTGACAATCGTGACACCTTTATGGTACAAACGTCGATGATGCACTGCACGAGGGTCGTGTCTTCGTTGGAAGATGTATCCACACACTCGTACCAATCAAAAAAAAAAGTCAGAGAGGTCACGCAACGATCACCGAAGTCAACGTTAAAAAAAATAAGTAAATTTTTTTTTAACTAAACAATCACGAAATTTCAGTTTAATTAAAATCAGTTAATGCTGAAGATCAAGGCGAAACCACTAACACCAATTAACAGAAATATTTAAATGGAAATTTAATCCAAAGAGAGGGTGGTGCAGAAGTGAATGCAGAGGTATCAACACCGTCTTAATGTTGTACCACGAACCGCGTCCACTGGTGAACTGAGAGAAGACTTGGATTGTTTTGTAATTTTACGTTGGATTAAAAGAAAACATAATCCAGCATGGTGAATAGCAAAGTGTTGAGAGATGGTTTCTTGTAGCTGTTGCGAATTTGGCTAAAAGCTTTTTACCACAATCCAACGAAGACTAGATTTGCAGATTGACACACCTGTGATGCATCACACGCGAGGTGATCATTTAATGGTTCAAGCTTTAAGCTTAAAAATTCATTCGTGAAAAAAGTGTTTTAAGAAACTGCAACTCGTTGTGGGTTCATTAATTTTAGTATTTTAAAAATATTAAATTTCAACGCTACTATAGTTATTTTTTTAGCTCATATTTATTATAATTTTTTTATTTATTTTTTTATATTTATAAAGAAAGGTGGAAAGAGCTCAAGCTGGTTTCGAACACGCGTCCCTGCCGCTTCTCATCAGGTGCCAAGGGTATAAATCACTTATAAGTTCTAAGTGAAAATGGAAAAATTGATCTACCAAAACTTCTGAAATTTATTTTTTTAGTTTTTTTATTAAATATTAATGATTTGAAAAAAATGACCCAAGATCATACATGTACCGGTTGAATTTTCTCTGCATAACAACTCAAAACTAAATATTTGTTCTCAAATTGATCCTTTCGGATCAAAATTAGTGTTGATCGTCATGATTGGTTTCGCTTTTTAATATTCTTCGACACCTAATACTTTATACGTTTAGGCATACGGGAAGCTGAGTGGAACAGTTTATTTTACTACGATACCGAAGTAGTTGCAGTTTGTTTTCAGTGTAACATAATACGTCAAAAGAGATTGCTTATAACCTGCATTATAATACCAAAATAGACGAAGAGCTTCCTAAATCTGAAATAAATATGAATTAAATGCAACCAAGTGTGAAACTCAGACTTTGAAAAAATGGTCATATAATGACCATAATGGAAAAAGTCATATAATCTTCCTCGAAGAATGAATCGATGGCACATGCCTGTTTTGATAGCCTGACTAAATGTAGCCTTTGAATTGCCTGACAACTAAATTCATGTACTATATACCATGAAAATCTTAACATGAATTTTAACGGCAACTATGGTTTGAAATTGAGTCAAAGTATCTCAAAAATCACCTTCAAGTGAGAAGAGGCGAGAAGACCCCATTGGTCTACTGCAATTCTAGAAAAGCGGATTGGGACGGCTACACCAACGCTGCTACTAAAAGATATATAGGTTCACACCAGGCGAATCCATTGAGAAGTCGAAAGGACATCGACAATGAAGTGAGATACATCACAAGTATACTGGTCGATAGTTTCAGTGAAATGTGTCCAACCACTACTGTCAAACAAAAAAAGGTAAGCTGGTGGAAGAAAGAACTGGAAGAGATCAGGAAAAATACTCAAAGACTATTAAGAATAGCTCGCCTCACATACCGAGATACGGATTGGGAGGACTATAAGTGAAATCTGAAAATTTTTAAAACCGCTGTAAGAAGAGAGAAAAGGAAATCCTGGAATTTTTTTTTCAGCAATATTGTGGGAGGAAACGAGACATCTAGGCTAAGCAGGGCTCTGAAAAGTGAACAATATGTGGACACGATGCTCCAAAAGGAGGACGGACCGTGGACAACAAATAGCATAGAACGTCTCTAGCTCCTACTAAACCAACACTTTCCGGGCTCAACGGATGAGGAGACAGAACAAGTAAACAACGTGACTCCTTACCGTGGCTCCCCCCCTAAAATAAATAGTAAGTGAAGAAAAGTTCCTTTGGGCCATTAATACATTCGAACCTTACAAATCACCAGGAACCGAAAAAGTGTATCCGATCATGCTTATGAAAGCGGATATCACAATAATACGAATTTTGGTGAAAATATATAGAGCCTCCATATCCAAATGCTATATTCCTTTGGACTGGAGAGAAGCTAAAGTAGATTTTATACCCAAGCCGGCAAAAGTCAGCCACTACAAAGCAACGGATTACTGGCCTATCAGCCTAACGTCTTTCATGCTGAAAACCCTGGAATGCCTGGTGGATGGGTACATAAAAAGCACCGTGAATATAACGGAGCTTTGCCCCAACCAGTACGCATACCTCCCAGGGCGCTCAACAGAGACGGTACTCCACAAAGTCGTAAGCAGAATAGAGACGAACCTTGGCATCAAAAATTACACTTTGGAGGCTTTCAATGATATCGAGGGAGCCTTCAATAATGTTAAAACTGAGAGCATAGTAGCAGCCATTCAAAGATATGCAATAGACCCATATCTAACTAAATGAATGACGGAACTACTAACTAAAAGGAAGATTATAGCCGAAGAAAACGGCGTAACTTTGAATAAATGGACTAACAGGGGTACACCACAAGGCGGCATAGTATCACCACTTGCCTGGGTACTCACAGTAAACCAAATAGTGGATGACCTCAACAGGAAGGGTACGCTGACGATATCGTTTTACTGATAAGTGGAAAGTTCCCGGAAACCATGTCGGAATTGATGCAGACCGCACTCTCACATCTTTTTGAGTGGGCGAAGCTAAACGGACTGCGCATCAATGCCGACAAAACGGAGCTTGTGCTTTGCACAAAGCGCCGTAAACCGGATACATTTTCACCCCCGACCATTGACGGAAAACATATCAGTTTAGTAAACAAGGTGAAATAATTAGGAGTAACCTAAGTAAGGATAGTAAGCTAACTTGGACTCCACACAAAGGAGCAGTCAGACAGAGAGCTACAGCGGCGCTCTTCACAATGAAAAGACTAGTGAGGAAAACCTGGGGAATAAAACCCGAAATTGTCCACTGGATCTACACAACAGTAGTGAGGCCAATAATCACCTACGGGGCATTGGTTTGCAAAAGACAAAAAAAAACCATTGCAAAAGAGCTAGAGAAGATTCAGCGAATGGCCTGTCTTGGCATCACAGGTGCCATTAGGACTACCAACTGCTGCAATGGAGATAATGCTTAATGTCATGCCACTCTCGCTGTATATTCTTTATGGTCTAAGGTTTTTTAATCTGTTTTATTAAAATTACTGGAATCATTGTTTAATTCCATTGCAATCTTCGATGAAGATTTTTTAATCTTTCTTCGAACATTATCATTTTCTATGGCAATAAAGTTATGCTGTCGTACACTATCGGCAGGAAATTTTAAGATTTTTATGGAATTAAAACCGTTCTACTATACTGCGAACAGTGTAGAAAATTTTTCCCATAATCTCTTTCGCGTAAGATTTACAATGCTGGACAAAATTTTGGGCACATTGCTTGTTTTTTTTTCTACTTTTATCAATAAGGAAAAGATGACAAAAATTCATGACAATCTTCAGAAGATTAGATTTTTGTATGTTTGCTATCAAATAACGACTGTGTTTTATAGAAATAACTGCATTTTAATTGAGAAGGTTACAGAAAGAATTGAAAAGTAGGTGAATACCAGGGGACCGAATTGTGAGCACACTACAAAATGTCACACATACAAATGGCAACCCCATTCAGGATATGAAATAAAATAACGTCAGATGTGAGGCAGTCCCGCTTCACTTGTGCTTTGATCGAATGAATAATATTTATAATTGTTGAAGTTGTGAAAATGGGAAATAAAAACAGCGAAAATAATGTAACTGAGAAAGAGCTAATTCTAAAATTGCACAAAGAAAATAAATCACATTTTGAAATTGGTAAAAAGTAGGAAGAAGAATATTTCTGGCAAGAATTTTGTAAAAATGTTTGAAAGTAGATATAATCTAGAGATTTAATCGAGAGAATAAACCCGGTATAGGACGACATAAAAAAAAATTGATGTCGTCCCATACCGGGTTTCAGCAGCACATTATAAAAGTCAAATTAAAGAAATTTATGCGAAATCGTGACAATAACTATAGGGAACATTTGATTCTCTGTCATCTTCTTCAAATCAGATGGACGGGTCCGAGTTTGGAGAAAAAACAATGATGAATGGTTACCGGACTTTAACCGAAATACTCTGAAGAAAAAGTGGCGATGTACGAGCAATGGTAATAGTTTGTTTTTGTTTCGAGTGAAGTAGGGCAGCGTAGAGAATTTAATTTAGAAAGTAGAATTTCACATAATGGATAAAATACAATACCTAGAAATATTTAAAGATAATGTGAGATTGTGTAAATGTTTTATGGTTTTATTTCTGACACTCGTGAAAGTTTAAGTGAAAATGTGGAAGAATAAGAATGGCAACTTCGATTTTGTATGCCTGCTTCTTCCTTCCTTCTTTTTTACTTCTACATCACCCGTTTCGATTTGTGTATTGAATTTTCATGAAGATTCATACGGAAGTAAATTTGATCGCTTGGAAAGGGACTTCTCCACTATTTATCCTCTGCTTGAGCTGTCCCGACAGATATTTATAAGCTTAGCCGCCTGTTGGACCCTCACTGAGCTAATAATTTTCTTGCATCCGCAATGTGATTTCAGTATTTTTTTCATGAAATGCTTTCTTTGTGAATATTTCAGCTTGATTTACTGATAATAATTCATACAAAACATATGAAAGCGTGCTTTTGTCGAAATAATTGTTGCATATCACACTTTACTCTAAAATCTAGTGTTACTTTACGCTTTCAACTACTTTCTCCTATCACTGCAAGTATTTAATTTCAATGCAATAGAATGAAAAAAAACCTAAAATTTTAATGCCCTTACGATTGAAATGTTCTTCCCATTCGAACTTATAATTCAATCATGTGTGGGTCACTCGACTCGACATATAATTCCAAATTTCACTCTGATTTTACACTCGACTGGAATGTTTGAGAACCACTGCAGGGAATATTTTACGATCTTGGGATCTAACACAAAATATATTGCGATCTTTTCGATGCAACAAACCAAGCTACGATCGATTGCTTGTTCCGATTATCTTAGACACAATTCGAAGCAAATTATTGGAGGATTTTGTTGTGTTTCTACTGCGTTGAGTTTTGATATATTCAAGACGTGAACCATAAACTTGTGGTCGGCTGCGATCATTTGATTCGATAATTGTCGAAAACTTTATTTAAGGCGGGATCACATAAGAATTCGTTATTAAAACAATAAAGTTTCTAAATAAATTTATTCATGTTCAAAATTTGTTAATCAAACCGACATTGTTGTAGAGATATCGATGTATGAAAGTATCAAGAATAGTTGCATTTTGAGAGGAAATTCTGCATGCAATTGATGGAAATTCTGAAACTACAGCTGAGAAGAAGCAACAATTTGTTCAAGTTTTTGTGCAAAAATAATGTAGACCGATAGGATCAATCCTTTTATTCCAGATGCATAAACAAGCCCACCTGAAGAATGAACTGAGTAGCACTAAATTCATTAGGAAGTACTATCTACTCGACTAAACTTTGGCTTGGAGGATTTTATGAGTTATTAATCAAAAGACCTTAGGGATTTCCCAAAAATGCAATGCATGAGTAATCAATACATTAGCGTTATCGGTCGCGTTCAACATGCGAGTTTGTACTTTAAGGGTGCTTTAAAATCAGTTTAGTGTTTCTTGGAAGGTGCGTTTTTCCATTTGTGAAATGCCAGCAACAATTCACTGTCGTTATCGATGAAATCCATCAAACCTTTCTACTTTTATTTCCCATATTAGGGGGTTCATTCTTGATTTAAAATCTTTTTATTAAATATTCAAAAATCACATTCCTATTGCAAGTGGCCTATCTATACCGCAATGCTTTTGGAGTCTCTTGCTGTCCGAATATAACCAAGATGTGGTCGTACGTATTAGTAGGACTGGTTGCCGGTAACTATGGTAGCAGTGTCATACTTGAGATGGAAATGGAGTGAAATGAAATCTTGATTACACAAATTTCATTAGTTTTTCTGCATTGTTTTATCTGATAAGACTTTATCTGTCTCCGCTCCATCTTTCTCTTTCTTTTCAACCCTGCTTGCGACCAGCCAAGATGAAATTACAGTGCTATTGGCAGCAGGAGCCACGAGAGTTTCCTGACCACTTTGACGTTTTGCTAATAGATTCGAGTGCAACGTAATAAAAACACAACTTTTTACCTTTGGTAGCTTAACATTCACTCACTTTCATGATAATCAGATCACTTTTTAAACCACACCGTTTGCGCTAGTGTCCTTTATTTGGCATCAACAGTTTTTCCCGAAAATTTCACGATAGCCCCAAGACATCGCAAACCTTTCTGACACTATCCGCACGCGGCCGGATAAAACCTCGAAATCGCATGAAAATTTTCACAACGAGTCAGCCTATTTACGGCCATGTGTGTATGAGTGCGAGTGGAGACATTTGACGTTACGTCCGTTCTGTCTCCACGTTGGGTATGCCATTGGTTCTGAGTTTGTTTTGCTCAGATAATTCTTCTCAGGAATCTTCTCTCAAAGGCGCTTGTTAATGTTTGCGTCTGGAGTTTATATTTTGTATCTAAAATATCAGTCAGTCAAAATTGTACACTTTGTGGTTTGTTTTCTTGCGAATGGAATTTAAGATTTGAGGATGAGCAAAACGGACTAAAATATCCTATCTAGTAAGACTTATATTAAGTTGTTTGGACTGCTTTGCTATGGTTGGTTTCGATAGTTATGGAAAAACACACAATTTTCCTTTAAACCATAGAATTTATTTAATAAGTTTTTTTTAACATATACCGATATTTCGGAAGACAGTTGCTTCCTTCCTCAGTGCTAATGACTTGTATGACTAATGTATGACTTGTAGTTTACTCAGTCTCCCGTTTTTTTATGATTTGGCTGCTGAGGTCCACAGAGTTGGAGCTCGTACGTTCGTAAACGCAAGAAACAAATTGAATAATGTTGGTTGGTGTCTACCAAGTCTTGCTTCTTTCTATGTGAGGCTGTATATGGGTATCAGCTTATTTCAATCTATTCGACTTGATCTTATAGCGTTCGTTTGAAAGTCGCGTTTCGACGTTCGCACATGACAGCTGTCAGATTTCAGAGTTGCCGAATGCCCAAAAATTTACTCTTAATTTCAGAAGTTTTTGGTAGATCAATTTTTCCATTTTCACTTTCAACATTGTAAGTGATTTATACTCTTGCTAAACTAACTCAGCGAAGACTCATGGGTGCGGAAGTTCTGATCAAATTTATCGAATAACTCGAAAGTGAATTTTATATTATTTTATATTATTATTAGTAGTGCCAATCGACGCGTCCCGGCCTGTGAGTTGGCACCTGATGATAAGCGGCAGGGACGCGTGTTCGAAACCAGCTTGACCTCTTTCCACCTTTGTTTCCAAATATAAAATTACTCTTAATTGTTTTCAAATAAATTATGTTCAGTGACAGATTAAGCAGCAGGAAAATGGATGATTTATATAAGAGCAGCAGAAGATGAAACCAATGAATTTTATTTCTGTTCAAATGTTTAATTCTCAAAGTTTTACAATAGTGATTTGTAGCACGACGGTGCTTCTTCACAAAATACATTAAATTTTGTTTTTATCCTTCATATTCTGCAACAATGTAAAAAATGAAAATGCTGACGTTACAACCTAGGTAAAGATAGAATTTAAATGAGCTTTAGATTTCAAATATTCCAATTTAAATACCGATCGGAGTCGTTGAATGTCCATTGGATAGAATTTTCCTGATGTCAAAGAAACAGCACGTAGAGCATTTGGCATCATTATCAATATTTCCTTTTTGATTGCTGAACTGCGCAAAAACCATTGCGATCGCATTAGAGATTCACCAACGCGTAGACTTTGAATTCGTAGAACTTCGCCAAAATAAGTGAACATTAAGAGTTCGATAATTGTTAGGAACAAATATTGAAACAATGATATGTTGCGAATAATTGAAGCTGTAGTGAGCTGAAACGAGGATAATTTTTAAAAATTAGATAAAATTCTGTTTAAAGTTTAAGGCATATTTACTTTTGATGATACGCCACCTAAAACGTCAGATAGTTTGCAAAAAATTGCTATGTAACTTTATATAGGTTTGGGGTTTGGTTTCGGATTTTAGCGATTTGAAGTTTGAAATGAGTTAAAATTTGGTTCATCGTTCATAATTATTTTTACATAATTTTTTACTTTTTACATTAATTTCCTGATTTAATGATTCAATAGATCTAATTTCTACTTTAATCTAACAATTTTTGGGATTAATCATTTCGTGTTATAGCACTTACAGATGACAACACTTTTTCAGCCGCACTCCATGTGGCAGTTGGCAGTTTACTTTTGATTAGTTTAGTGTGACATTTTGCGATCAACAGACAGACTCAGGCCAACGGCAAAACGTTTAGAAATTTTTCAAATTTGTTTAAATAATTTGCTGAATTATTATTGAATTATTATTTGCTGAATTACATCGAGGTGTGAATGAAGCTGTCAACTACCCACCACATTCGTCGTGAAACAAATACTGTGAGACTTTTAGGAACCCACGCTGATAAGTACAGTATAAAAACAGTTCCCTAAATCAATATGATCGCATTTCAAGGTCTCACAAAGGTTGCTCTCAAAGTTTCAATAAAAGCCAATGAAGAAGGTTTTAGCGAATAAGTGGATTCAGTTTTCCATGAGTTGAATGCAGGATTGAGCATAGCCAAGTTGTAAATTAGAAGTCCAGTAAATATTTAGCAGTTCACACATTCGGAGTGATTCGCGTTGAGTTCACACGGGACATAGGCGGTTAGAAAAGCTTTCTACAGATAGTGCAAATGTTGAATTTATTGTTTTAGAATTATAGTGTCATGAATATTATTGCAAATAAAGTTAACCGTTTTACGTAAGAATCCGTAGAACTTTAATGAAGCGAATCTATTAATTTTTTAATATCGAACGCAACCATTTTTTTTTTGAGTTAAAGAAACAACTACAAAACCGGATGAAATACTTACATTAACATATATAAACAGCAAAAAGCATAGCTGAAATGTGATTTGCAACGATTTAATCAAACAAAATGGATTGTAAAAGTTCTCCATCTCCCGGCAGACATTCAAAATGGCATGATGATGTTTAATACACTCCCTTACTGCTTCCCTCAAATTGATATCAGAGTCGAAACGTTTTCGACTTGATTTCTCGAAATTACCCTTTGGAAGATTTTCCATTTTTTCCGAACTGCAGTAGTACTGATTTGTCTCCTCAGTACTGTGATTGTAGTCGATTTGAAGAGATCTGAAGACAAACCGATATACATTTTTTTTTGTTTTTGTTGGGACTTCAATCCGAGAGCTTGCCTGAGCTTATCAATTTTCCCACCATCAATCAAGTCAGCAGTATGAAGGATATTCTTAAGACTACAAAACAGGATATCATACTGGCCACAAATCAAAGTGATCAGCACAACATAAACTGAGCTCCCGTTGGCAAATACAAAAGCAATTTGAATTTGAGCGAAGAATTGTAGGGCGTAAAGTGCTTCGTAGACAATTGGTTGCTGAAAACATTTCCTATTTGAGTTGGAATACACAGGACAAGGCTCGAAAAACAACGGAAAACTTACTTTCTCGTCAAACGGATACCAGCAACGGAGCGGCAACATCCTTTCATGGGCTGCAATCGGGTATAGTGACCAAGTCGTGGTTCCCATCAAGCAGGCAGCAATCCAGATGTGTGAGTAAAGTTTCGCCTTCTTGTAGGACTCGTCGATCGAAACAAATGTTATCCCTGTGGTTATAATAAGCCGACATTCATGTAAAACAAATAACGATCTTACCTTTTGCTGATCTCATCCGGAAATTTTTATTCATAAATGCTATTAAGCTTTTCATTCGGTTGCTATTCAAAATGAAAAACAGGGTCGCAAACCAGCAAAATGTGTAGATGATTGTCAATGTGATAAAGTCTGAAATGTCGTCAATACTTTCACCCCAATGATCATACACCGATTTCACATGAAATGCCGCAATGTGCAAGGGCAATAGTATCATAAATATTTCGTATAATCCTGCGAAGAATTTTACCGGCCATGACGAGTTGACGGTAGTCAGCGGCCATTGCGCCATTACCATCAATTGGATTTTTTGAAATCGAAAAATATCATGATGGTCCTCTATATCTTGAAAGAACGCTTTCATGGTTGCTGTTGAAATAAATCAATAATATGAAGAAACCGCTGAAAGAAAAAAGAAATAGAGCGAGAGGTCAACAGATTTCATTAAATAATACACAATAAAACTAAGACTTTGTCTGTTAAAAATTGCGCGGCCTTTTTTGAATTAAACGGTAGTTGGTTTCACAAGTGTCCACTAGACGTCGTTCGATTTGACTGATGATAAAGCTTTTCCTTAATGACAGATACCTTCATATGTTGAGGAGTAATGCAGTTTCATTTGAGTACAAATTTTGCAGTTCTTGGCATTCGGCTAATGATGTGAGAGAGCTTGAACTTGGTGTGAAATTTTCAAATATACGAAAGTTGCGGCAAAAAAAAAAAACAATTCTCAACATGGCTTACATTAATTTTGCTATGAAGCGTGTGTGATCATTCGAGTGTTATTGGTGATTTAAGTGTGATGGAAAACCGATGGAAAGCGTTTACAGTTCACATTACCATGAAAACGCTTACAGTTCACATCACCATGTATGTACCCATTGATCGGAGCAAAGAATAGATGTGCAAAATAAAACTAAAAAAAACCTTCCGTATAACTTTGCTTTCTGAGTTTTTATTTTCCCGCAATCAATTACCGGCCGTTATTGTTGGGTCTTCCTCAGTCATTCCATCCAGTCTAAAAAAACTAGAACGCGAAATCAAAAGGAAGGGTTTTCGTTTCATGGACGTTTAAACATTACAGGAGCTTGCAGAAAAATTTGGGTTATCATACGCATCTTCCACTACATTTCAACAGGGAGATTAAAGATGCAGCAAGTTCACGTGAAATTTATCTTGAACCTGACGAATTGCTGCCCGGATTTCAAAACAGTTAGGTGCGGTCTACGGACCTAGACAATTGGAGGTGCTTGTTGTAGGAAGCGAAGGCGCGAGGAGGGGCTATACACCTGAGAAAAAGAAGAAATTCAAATGAAATTTATGATCATGAGAAAAATAGAATCGTTAGATGTTTCAGTTCGCATCGGGAGCTTCGAAAAATAGAAAGCAAAAGGAAAATCGAGGAAAGTCACTTGATAAAATCATATCCTTACTAAGGTTGCCAACCTAATACACAGTATGCTATAGTTGGCTAACCTAGGCCCCTTATATAAGTTAGACCTATCAGTACCCATTTGGCCGAGTCGTGAAAGAACGTGGATTCCATCACAATCAACTGAGTCAATCCCCATTGAAGCTCTTCCAGGCTCGGCTTGTCCTCTTTGGAGAGGAATCCTTTCATTTTGGGACGAAGTTTGAAGTCACGTGGGCTTAAATTAAATATGTAAATCAAGCCCGGGTGACAGTCATTTTCAGGAGTTCTTTTCGGGAATCTTAGATGATTGATGACTGTGTATGTGAGCGCGCATTATCCTGCGAAATCAATTCTGCACTTTCTTGCTTTTCTAGACGCAATTTAAGGATTTTTGGACACAAAACATTCTGCAGGAAGTTTTCATAGTACGCTGCATTTATCGGCATTCGTATCAGTGAAGAGTAAAGATAAAAGACTATCTTTCTTGACGGATAAAGGACTTCCAAAGAACTTTTTGCTGAAACCACAAACTTAAGCCTTTGCAGGTATTGTTTTACAGGCTTATTTGGGCTCGGAATAATGCATTCAAGATTCATCAATTGAGTTGATACGAGTGCACCTTCATTTAGGAAATGTACTGAGTACTTTGGCAATTTTAAAATCTACTGATTTTGGTTACGCTGGCAATGAGTCTAGCGTCAGTTTTAGAAGGAAAAATTGGAAAATTAGTGAATCAGCATTTCTAGACTCCTGTCTCCATTTAGATTTCTTTTGCTGGATTTTCTGGTTTTCATCGATGAATCACGTTCTTTCTGTCACGTTCTAATTTCTGTCTCTTTTAAAGGTCCGCCCCCTCTGTTTATTCATATTAGATACTATTTCGTCCTTTCGGCCTCGTCTGCGTTATGCAATAATTCACCATGTGAACCATGAGCTGTACATGGTCCTTATTACATGGAATGAATTCCAGGCACTTCCTCAGCGCGCACTGTGTCGATATGAATATTTGCATGGATCTTCTTTGCTGAACTTGGTCTCGATGAATTTCTTCCTGTTCTTATGAATTTTCGGCAATTTTTCTTTAATTAAGTTCCAGTACAATGTGATACCAAAATGTCCTTAAGATAATTTAGTTCTCTACACTGACGCTTTCTTATTTTATCTATGTTTTGCGGTTATCTATGCCCCCTACAAGCCACTATTCCGATTTTTGGAACAAGGAACTCCCAACTAGAACGTAGCCTATTTCTATCCTTGATGTATGATAGTGTGAGCCTGTTACTATCCTTCATCAAGCAAAGTAAAAGGCTATGTTTTGATTGGAAGTTCTTATGAAAAAGAAGAAGAATTTTTATGGAACATTTTCTGGAAAGAATCCTTCAATTTTCGCTCAAATTTTATTTAGCAAAAGCATGGAAAGTTTTTGATTGTATCCTGACGGCAATATCATTAGAATAAAAAACTTGACAGTCAACCACCTTAACTTGGTTAAGGTTGATAGTCATCATCATCAATATCGATGGTGAAGCAGCCCAAGTCGTCTCATATTCATTAGTCAAGTACTTCATTCTGTTGGAGACATTCAAGAATTCATAGTCGTTATTATCAATGGTGCAACAGCCCAATTCTTTGAATATTTAACTATGCCAACCTCAATCTGTGAGAGACATTCATACATTTGAAACCATCATTGTTAATGGTTGAACAGCCCTTTTCATGCAATATGGAACAGTCTAACTCCTTAACGCCCGCATTTTCGTCAATTTTTAAGGCATTACCAACGATGTTGCAATAGCTCAATTCATTTTTCTTCCGCCAGAGGTTCTTCGGATAAAACACAAAAGGAGGCAAGTTTTAAGTAGTAAGTTGGAGAAAAGGACAATAGTCCGCTGTATTATTCGTCCTGATGCATATAGAAAGGCCAAAAATTTGCTTTTGGAGTTTGGCAGTAGATGGCAGAACGATAAAGGGTGGTTTGAATAGATAGACAGATGACATGAGATCTAAAGAGATCTAAATATTCTTCGATTGCTGAATTCGTTTTTGAATATTCCTGCAGCAAATGTGGAGCAAAGGGCCAAAGGAATCTGCAACGCGATTATTTTCGTTCACAGGAGAATCAAATTGGAAAGCTTGTTGGTTGTTTTAAAAAGTTCCTTTTAGTTTTATGCATGTTTCGCCCACTATAGGCCGATTAAACAGGATATGTGATGTGGATTGACTTTGTCAAGCTGGTCCAAGAGTGATGAAAACTAAACATGCAAATCACGCAGTTTATAACTTTATTCGTCGACAGGCAGTTGTAGTCAGAGGTATGACTATTTCTTCCTGATCAATGCAGTGGCTAGTAAAATGTAATGTCCTGATTGAAGATTGGACAAAGGCTCCCTACAGCAATTAAAGTTATGAGGGGAGAAAGAGCGGAGGTTTTCCAAAGGAGGTATATTGGAGAGAGTTTCCACCGTACAACGTTGTTTCCTTTGTTATCCTGCCTTTGTTAAAACTTTGCTTTCCTTGAGAAAAAATCTAACAGAAGGTAACGGAAAGTGCTTATGGCTACAACTTTGAGAAGCCCAAGCATTTTTTCGAGAGGTCAAGAGAGATCGTCAATTTTGTTTTCTAATGATTCTCTGGGGACTCAGCACCCATAGGACCAAAAAAATCGTTTTTTCAACGAGGTTCTCGACCAAAAAAAGTTCAGTTTTGTCAACAGGGGCTCAAAGCCAGGGTAGAGAATTACAAAGATGACAGAGCTCACAATTTCCGGTGAGCCCTTTTGGGGTTACACGTTTTAAAGGACAATTATATGATTTCTAGCAAGAATCAACCCCAGGTTACAAGGCAAAAATAGAACACGAAAATTGATAGGAAGAATTTTTTTTGCCGATTATGAAGACTTCAGGATGGCTATCGGTGCGGCTTCATGACTATTCACTCGACTACCAGCGGAGGTTAGAGCTTGAGATGAACCTCTTTAAGGAGTGATACTATCTTCTTATATACTTAAAGTCTGTCTCGTTAAAACCTACAAGAAAAAGTACACAAAAGGGTCTTGCAACTTATCAAGGCAAAAGTTAGACCCTTCTATTGATTTGTATACTCCATTGTAGTTTATTCTGGCTGAAAGCATAAATAAAATTTGTAGGCAAAATGTGCTCCTTTTGTTCAAATTGTTGCGGAAATACACCGGGGTTGAGTTTCAACATGTACTGATGACTAATTGCAGGGGCCAGGTGATGGTTTCAGAGAAAGTGTGATGGAGGCGTTCAAAAATGTGGACATAACAAAAATCTACTAGGAACGATACGAAAGGACGTAAGCTTATGTCTTTATGATGTTGCCAAGATCACGCTATTCACTACTGCCACTCTCTCACTCTCTCTAGCCTTGAAGGGTTGAATGCCTGCAGGCTTGGGATTATAGTTCCCAACTTATGCAGAAACTATTGATAAATTTGCTGAAAGCGTGTAGATGCAGCTTTAGAGCCTCTCCAACACTATAACTTCGCTCTCCCCAGCAGTTACTGTCCAGTCACCTGCAGGATACGAATAAATTTGGTATGAGACAAATTTAAAAGTTCATCACAAACACTGAATTCACGGGAACATTCGAATTCAGCAGGAAAAACCATAATGTACTGTTGCGATCACGCTGCCGCGGTCGCAGACATTTATATGGCAGTGATCTCATGTTCCCCCAGGTGGCATACTGAGGCCGGCTAGGCTCAGCTGGTCGGGGTCGTTCGGGGAAGATCACTGCCCGTGCTGGGCCACCTAATTCAGAAACACAACATTACAAATTGGAGGGGAATAAGGGATAAGGACGAAGGAGAGATGGCTTGGAGAAATGAAAAAAAAAATTTTTACTTTACTTCATTTTTTTTTTTATTAAAATAACAAACAAAACAAGAAAAAGAAAAATAAATATAATGAAAAAAAAAGAAACTTAAAGAGAATTTTTAAATTTAAATCTATAAAAAAAAGGAAGAAGGAACAAAATAAAGAAAAATTCAAAAGAAAAAAATACTATACCAATAAAAATACCACCACCAAACCCGATTGGGTACGGTTCACAGCATGCTATATATTAAGTGCGGTTATAAAAATAAATATAATAAATTGCCTATTCTATTTTTCCGATTGTTTTGATTTTTTTATTTTTCTGATGATGTTTTCCATATTTTCTCGTCGCATACGATGACCAACTATTCCTCGTTCAGAGAAAGCCTTTCACGATGAGTGCAATTCAAAATAAAAATTTAATCGTACCGAGTAGATTTTCGCTGGATTTTCAATTTAAGCTTATTCAGATAAGATTTTCATTTAATGTAAAATGTCTCTTATAGGTTTTGTTACAAAGTCACATAAGCACCGTATATTTCCTTTTTCCCTTTTTCTTGTTTTTTTTTTTTTTTTTTTGTTATGGAGTATCCTTTAAAAAAACATTTTTCTCACTGTCACCTCTCAGCATTTCACGCCTTTATCTAACTCTATTATTTTCAAATGTTTAATTTAATTGGCTTCCAATGGGAGCAACGAATTCGTTTTTCACTTTCACAATTTTTCAAATGGTACTCTTGGGCACAGAGATTTTGTTTGGTATTTTCGTTTCAAAATTCACTTGTTTAAGTCTTGCCCTTAAAGAACCAAAATTTTATTTTTTTTTGTAACGATTCCTAGCCAAAAACCGATTTCAACAATTTCACTAATTTCTCCCGGCGCACGATGAAATGTATCTCCGTAAAACAACGTGTGAAATATAAATTGAAAATACTGAGCCGTGGGGTAACACAACGTTAATAAAATCGCATAAATTCACTTAAAAATTTAGAATAACAATTTTCAGAATTCTATATGTAACACCGCCAACTTGTCGACCAACTCTCTTCCTCTTTCCCAACAAAAAAACCTCTCGACCACCCTCAATCAGCACCATCCAGCAAATCCCCATCACCGCCAACCCGCTGTCGTCACCGGTACATCATCCCGCTGTCGACAACTGTCCCTCACCGGCTCGCGGATGTTAACCTTTCACCCTTCGGTCAGGTCAACTTCCCCAGGGCAATTGGATTAAGATATTAATTGCCCTGAAAAAAGGGAACTGACAAAAGGTTAAAAGATTACTACCCACGATGGATTCGAACTCAGAAGTCGGGGTTCCACAAACTGAATCGGATCCACTATGCCCAGAGGCACCTGATGAATGTTAATTTATACCAAAGATCACGCATCTCCGTCGCCACTCGCGATGTTGACGTCGAGTAACTAAAGGCAGGGATTTTTGTTGGTAGAATCCAGCATATTTGAATTATATGAAATTCAAATATATTGGATTGTGTACCAACTATTTGGAGTGGATACTGGGATGAATATTGTGAGGAACAAGGTGAAAAGGAACATGACATGTGAGAGGAAAAGGTGAAGATGGGATAAATGAACAAGGAATGACGTCAACTTGCGTACCTTGCTATGTAGAGAAATAGCGAAGCAGCAGTGGTCGCAACAGTACCATACACGTACTGTTCTTTCACATTAGTTACATGGCAAATAGGGATCGTCACGAGTCCTGAGGGTCTATGTCAAGCTCAAAGGCGCGTAAAAACCCAAAACGGATACATAGTAAATTCTTGCTTGCACAGATTCTATTTTCTTATCTAAAAAAATCAGTTTTGTGCCCAAGTTGGATAAGTGTCGAAGGATCTCGAGTAATTTGGGACAACCTTAAAAAATCTGCTTCCATATAGCAAATTTTCACCTCAGGCGCATTGAATATTTAGAAATATTTATTAGAGGATCACTATTCATAAAGGGATGAAAAGATGAAGGGATTCAGAGCTTCAAAGATATTTTCGTTGGATATTAGCATGGCAATGGTGACGATGGTGGTGGTATTTTGTGAAATGTAGGATCGGAGGCATTTCAAAGTCTCGTTTGAAAAAAAGGAATAGTCGTGAGGCCCATTTCAAAATACTTCAAAGTCATGATTTTAAAGGAAGGGAAATGGGAATGTTTGAAACCAGATGGGAATGATTTTGATAAATCGACCTCAATTGTCTCAAAGTTTCACTGACCGTTCGCTTTTTAGCCCATGTCCGTTTTAACTCCTTTAAGAGTGCAATGGCCTCTGAAGATTTTGAAGCTTTGTCTTGTCCATTTCAACCGATGCGCGAAACTTTTTCTCGTCAGAGACATCAAGCAAGAGCACTATCATTTAAAGTTGTGAAAATAAGGAAATTTAGTGATGTCGGAATTAAAGTCGCCGGATCATCTTTATTAGATTGAGAATTAGTATACGAGAGACACGAAAGGATTAGCTTCCTATATCAAATTCCAAAAGCAGATGCCCAATGACATTCCCAGATGCCTGGAAACTAGAAAAATTTGGCTGAGATGCTTTTGGCTCAATGGTTGGTACTCCAGGCTCCAATATAATGCTCTGTGATGGAATTATCATAGGTGATATCGTTCCTAAGGGTTGGGGTTAATATGAGCGTACAAAATTGTACAATCATTATTTGGTGATCAAAATAAGGCAATTATTCTACAGGATAACAGCTTATACAGTATCGCATTATTACTAGAGAAATTGCGTTTCACAAGCCGTTTATCCTAAATCCTGCTCCGTTGAACTTTCACCTGTTTCGACCTGTTGATAGACGGTTCTACTGACCAGAAACTTTCTTTAACAAGGGATAAAAAGTTTAAAAGAATGTTTTGTTCAAATAGAAATCAAGGGCTCTTCCTTAAAGATTACGAAATTTTTACTGGCAGGATTCATAAGTTGAGGAAATGAAATAATGATGAAAACTAGATTGTCCAAAAGAGCCAATTTCTGAATAAAGTAATGGTCAATCTTGGGGAAATAAATTCTCAAGGACGCAATGGTGAGTGGCTGAAAAGAAAGATGGTAGTTAATATTTTGAATTACAAACGGAGAATGGATTGTCCTTATACTTTTTCAAGCCTGGAATATTATCGAAATAACTAAGAAAAACAGTGTTTAATACCTTGTAGGGGACTCTTTTCGTAAATGTTGGGATTGGAGTTTAATTTTATATATCGAATATAGGAGTTTGAATTCTCTATATCAGATTTCAATCCATTTTTGTGTAAACTATTCTCATAGCAAGAGTAAGATTTTATTTGATTGAGTAAACCTAAATTTTATTTGAGTGATGCCTTTTACCATGTCCGACTTAAGTCGGTTATTTGATAGTATAACCCAAGAGTTTCTGGAGGAATTTCGTTATTTTCGTATCCTTAAAATTCAAAGCCACTTTTTCGGGTTTCGTTACAGCAAAAACAAGAAAATTTTCAACAGGAATAGAAACTCTGTGCATCCTTAAAAAGTTTTAATTTGATGTTATTTGACTTCTAATATTTTTATCAAATACTTTAACACTTTTAACATTTTTATGCCGACTACAAATAAGCTGTAATATACCTTAAATATCCTCTCGTTCGCTTGTGAAATCCTTCGCGTCTAGTAAACTCTTAATTTAGGCGTACTAATTTCTTTATCGTGATTTCTTCGACAAATAACTTGAAAATATGAGCTACGTCGCAGGATCTTATGACATTTGAGCTTTTTATATGGATTTATCCTTAACGGTCGTGCTCGATTTCACATTTTCAACCCAATAATTATGAAATTGCTTGCACATGTCAATGTTTCATTATATCCTATTATCATCACAATTTCATTAATTTGATGTTCTGATTGGCTTCTGCACGAAGAAAATGCTTAACAGATACCATATAATTTATGTCCTCGATAATAACCTATTACATATACTGTAAAGTAAATTGATAAAGTGATATGATGATGACAAATAAACACGTACACATAGCGAATTCAACTAAGGAGAGCTATAAAAGATTTAATGAGGTAATTTGATGGAAGCAATACCAGGCAGGATGATTTAATTTCCAGCGAAAACAAGGAGCAGGTAGCTTATGAAAATTTAAATGTGGCTAAAGGTCGTAGAGCATTGGAAAATTTTTGAATGCAAACAGAGGGTCGGAAACTATGAAAACTTATCAATGTTTTATTTGATTAAATGGCCATCAGGCCTAACAGGCAGAGCACATATTTTCACCACTGTACTGTGTCCATTTCGAGTTGATTTAGTTAGAGTTAAAGGACATACTTTGTTCCATTCTTAATATTTGTTTTTTGCTTTTGATACCATATTTATGTGTTAAAATTTCAATTTCATTCGGTGGTGCTAAATATCTTCTGATCAAAAAGATAGGATGCCTCCCTTTAATCTTGTGAATTTTTTATTTCCAAAATCGATTTTCGACCGGAATCGTTCGGTCTTCTTCAGCGATTTAATTTATTTTCATTACATTTTATTGGTAAAAATTTAATTTCATACATGTCTAAAGATCCTTAATCTATAATGTCTTGAATATAATATTCAAAGGGAATTACTAAAGATATAAAAAACAATTTCAAAAGTATTAGATTCTTGAAGGATTTTTTAAAAGGATATAACCTAATTGGCTGGAATAACCATGACCTACAGCTTCCGTAATTCTGGTGCATCAGCTGCTTCTTTTCTCGGCTGATTGCGAGGCCTTCCATGACATCCAATTCACGAGAGTCTCTAGTCTCCTTCATGATTGTTGCATCATCCACTGTTATCTCATGTCCTATCGAAATGAAATGTTCTGCGACGGCCAACTTGAAGTGTGATGTTCTTCCGTTTTTTCTAGCTGTTCCTACTTCACCAAGATGCTCCTCAAATCTCGTGGCAATGAATCTTCTCGTTTGTCATATGTACACTTCGTCGCAAATAGAACATTCGCTAAAATGGTAGTGCATCATCGAAACAGCCAAATTAAATGAATTCAAGTATTCGACTATTCAAAAGACCAGACAACGACCGGAGCGATCAACGATGGCAAATTCCGATACTGACAGGATACCCTGGAAGGCGTTGAGCTACCATTAAGGCATAATTCTCTGCAACTCACCGTATCTGACAGCAACAACCAGCTTAAAAACGTGCTCGACTCAACGAAGGATGAACGTGAAACACATGAAAAATCTGGCGTTTATCCTATAAAATGTTCTATTTCCGACGAAGTGTACATAGGACAAACAAAGAGAGTCATTAGCACGAAAATTAAGAATAACTCATACATAAGGTTTCCCAATTTACTGAAGTCCAGTTCAGTTGAAACTTCATATTCAGCTTTACAATTCAAGAAATTATCTAGCCTCTATCGAAGTTTGATCTCTTTTTTATGATGTATTCAACAGTCTTAGTCCATAGACCGCGTTCTCATATTCGGTATTCCAAGAAGTGATTGGCTCTCCACAATCATGTCCGATCAGTGATTCCTTGCTTGTTTCATGATTCTTCGTAAATCAGCCTGACTTTCGAATACGTTCTAAGGTACCCGATCTTCATTCATCGATTCTCATTCCTTCTACAGGCTTTAGATCTTCCCAACTTCTGACTCGTCAAAAATGTTGCACAAGATGTGTTTGTAACTTATTCTCCATTATTCTCTGTTATCTTTTAAACGTATTATGCGTCCAAGGACCCACCTTTTAAATGTATTTATTATGTTGGCTGATGTTACCGTCAAACTTCACGTCTCACAACTGTAGCATAAGACGGATGTTATTGCTACTTTGGGTACTTGGAGCTTGGTTCTTCCGTGTATGCAACTGGCTCTAACATGACATTTCTATTTGCTATCTATATCTATGAATTTATTCATTACTGTCTTTTTCAAGTTTCCCAATGTTTCCTTTTCTTAGACCATTCAATAGGAGGCCCTCGAAAAGTACCGAGTCTATCTTCATTTCCTCATTGTTCTTTATTGATGTTATTCTTAGTCATCCAGTAAGTGAAATCCAGGAAAGTACTTTCAAAACGGCCTAACAACTCTATCCCAGCGGTTTATTCACTTCCCTGTGTATCCACTTCAGTTCCCGAAGTTTTTTTCGAAATTGCCTTCAGTGCATTCGTTGTATTACGTGCCACAAAAATTGCGGGACTTTACAAAACTGTAAGACCTTATGCTTTGTCTAATATAGCTGCGCAATGTTCAATGTACGCGCGCGTATTGCCGTGGTGAATTAGCCAATCACCGGCTTACTTAAATTGTGCATGTGTCCATTTTCTTCTTACTGCATCACAGAATATTTTCGATACTTCAACGTAGAGTAGTTTCCTGATCGTTAGAATCTCTTGGAGCAAATCCGTTTAGCACAAAACCTTCATAATCACAGAAAACAGTGAACGTTGCCTTAACTTTACACGGACTTTAACGTGATTTACTTGGCCTTGGCCATTCAGAATGCTTCCGCAGTGTAGACTGTAACTTTAGTTCTGGATCACTGCCACAATCTACCTTTCATTCACTATCAGCAATTGTTTTTGAGTACGTTTAATCAACAGCAACCTTAAGGCCGAAATATAATACCGCGAGATGACGGTACGTGAGCGCGACGAGAGTTTCGCAGCAAATGTCAAGCTGCGATGTTACATTTTTTTTGAACTTTTCTCATTGAATGAAATAAATATTTACTCCATTGCTTTCGACGAATCCCCAAGGTTCATTTGCGTTTGACTTGGATTGTCCTCGGGACAATGCCTCTACTATTTTGGTTGGCGTTGATTCCGAATGTATTGATTGGCCTAGCCGGTCTCAACTTAAACCCATTGACACTTTGCTATGAACAGTCTTCGCGAAATTCGCGATTCATATCACCGTGCGCGGAAAGCATCAGTGTAATATCTCTAGTTTTTCGTAGAAAAGGGCATTATTTTCAGAGCCCGACACTTGCTTAATGTGTTTTGGTCAAAAACTAAGGCCGAAATACAATACTGCGATACGAGAGCGCGACGAGAGTCTCGCAGCAAATGTCAAGCACTTTTCGTATCATGCATTTGTGTGCGACATTGTACAATGATTGCGAGGCGTCAATGCGATGCGGGAAATATTCGGGAAAACGAAAATTCTTCGCAACGAGATGCGTGACGTTTGTCAAATGCAATATGGCGCTTAAATAAAATTTGAAATTCAAACGGGTTAATTAGTTTTTAAGTACTAGGGTTATTCGGAATGAATTTGAAATGAAAATTTCGTGAATCCTTGTAGGGGCTATTATTTGCTAGACAAAAGAAAAATCCAAATTAAAAACTTTAAAAAAATCATAAACAATTTCATTTGAAACGTCACCTATTTGACATTTGTCATATGAAAATTATTGTTCCTCGCATCGCGTTCATTGTAAATTGAATGCGTTACGTGACGACGAGCGAAAATCGCATCGCGCTCACGCATCGCCGTCACGCAGTATTGTATTCCGGCCTTTATCCGAGTTGTTTTGAGCAATTTCAAACTGAAAATTTGTCTATTCTGTCATTTAAAATTTCAGGATAAAATTCGCGTGCACGCGGGTCATTGTCTAATTCTTAGTTAAAGTTCTGCAGAACGGAGTTTCAGCATTTTAAAATAATGTTCTAATTTGTCTATCGTCAACTAACGATCTCCTCCAATCGCATGCCACACACGCTAAAATTGCTCAATATTATTGCGCACGATTAGCCGGAGCGAGAACCATTGCTAAAAACCGTGCGGCCATAACCCGGAAAGCAAGCTAAAGTCGATGTAAGCAGTGAACGCTGTCTGCAAACGTCTCGGATAAATTGTGGTTACTAGGGGGTTCCTGAAAAATTACAGTTTACCAATAAGTTTTTTCAGTTTTACTATGATATCGCGCCAGCTAAAAGTAAGTAGCGTATTAATATGACACAAACGTCATTTGAAATTTAGCTACTAGCCCATACAAGATGAGTACGCCTACATTTGCGTGATTGTTATATCGTATTGATCAATCATGTCGAATTTAGTGCCTGAAAAAGAGCATTTGCAGACCGTGGTGCTTTTGCTATCTAAAAAAAGAAAAAGCTGCTGAAAGTTATCGATTGCTGACATGTGGGACATGATTTCGACAGTTGAAAAGCGGTGAGTTCGATGTGAAAAACAGTGAGCCCTCTGACAGATTAGAGAGCATAGAGCCCTCTGAAATGCGAAGTAGAGAAATCGTTGGAGTTATTGGATGGTGATCCAACTCAACATCAAGGGCAATAAGCAGAAGACCTTTTCGAGCAATGGGAGAGCTCAAAAAGCTCGGTAAATGGTCGCACGCGATTTGAATGAACTTCAAATGGAAAATCGCAAAGTCACTTGTGAAATGCTGCTTGGCGCTACGAGAAGAAATCATTTATGCATCAAATTGTGGTGGGTGACAAAAAATGTATTTATTTCGAAAACCCAAAGTGGATGCAACTATCGCCTTCACCTGGCGAAGCCGGTCTTTCAACACCAAGGCCAATTCACTTCGGCAAGAAGTCCATGCTCAATGTCTGGTGCGACCAGAGTGGATAAGATTTAGTGGTACTATTACATTTACATATCCCTGCTTTTTCAGCCTGGTGATTGATCAAACTTGTGTTGTCGTCGATGTCAATGTCAAACTGGTAAGATGAAAAGTTTTTTAATGCTAACTTCAAACATGAGTTGATACAATTTAGTCCAAACAATACTGACGTAGGCTTG
The DNA here is from genome assembly GCA_954870665.1 of Stratiomys singularior. NCBI lineage: Eukaryota > Metazoa > Arthropoda > Insecta > Diptera > Stratiomyidae > Stratiomys > Stratiomys singularior. Next base: position 155,597,364 of record OX940878.1, on the reverse strand, counting down.
TCAAAACCAATGAAATATACTTCAATATTTCAAATGCTGGGAAAGCTCCTAACGTCTCCTAACGTCTAACGTCTTAACTAAGGACTTAAATGGAATTTAATGATCGGTGAACGATCTTCTAAAATAAGCTCTGATGCCATGTTGATATTCTCCAAGTCATCGTTGATGGTAATTTCGCGTGCTAGTAGCTTACTGAATACTTTGTACACTGTTAAAACTTAAACTTTTTCGTACGAACTCCGGTCGTATATCCATCAAAAATGACATATGACTGCCGAGTCACTGATAAATTAATTGTAAATCAATTTAGTAAATTAAGACATACATGTAAAACAAAAATTCTCAATGAACTACTACTACTGTAGAAACTTATATTATGCCTTTTGAATTTTTTAACATATGTATTTGTTCATAGGAATAAAAATTAATCCACACCACTCCTGTTGTATGTTTTGTTGATTCCACCTACATTGACTCAGTTTATGGATGAAACTTATGAATAATCTTGAAGGAAAAATCAGACAAATAACCCTTACTTCATCAAATGTCAATGGCGCAATAGTTCACTATAGAACTTGCGCTTTGAGACCTTGATGAACAAACGGTATGCACCGATAGAAAGAACAAGCACGATATTATCTGACGTCAATATTATACCGATTCATGTACCCGCACAGTTCTCGTTGTGACTCCGTGGCGATCGTTAGGTTTAGAAGTTGTGCAGCGATTATTCCTGATTTAATAAAAAATTTTGTGTATTTTCAATCACCGACGAAAATAACCTCACATGTACCGAAGTTACTTTGGTCGATTGTTCAGATTGTAGCAAATTCAATTGTCTTGCAGGTGTAAACTGCCAAGAATCTTCAAAAACTCATCTGGAGTTATATCAACATAAAAAGAGTAAATCTCTACGAAGTTCATTGTCTAGTCTCGTTAAAGATGGTTATTATCGTTACTTTTGATGTAAGGCTAGAGACTAAATTTGGTGCAATATTTTCTCTAAAATCTTTGTTGAATGCGTGATTCTAGCAACATTATAATATGATGTAAAAGCTTATCCTTGCTATTTTGGGCCGACGTTATTGCTATTGAATTTAAATTTGGATTCACGAGTGATACTAGTTTTTTGGCACTTTTTGACCTAAAAAATAACAAATTTGCAATCCTGTTGCATGTATAAACATCATGCAGTTTTGATGGAAACAGAAAAAGGCTCCTTTGATGCATTTAACTTATGCAATTAAAGATAACCTTCCGGTATAGAAAAAGGACGGCGCGTGAATGTTAGTAAGTAAAATGCTTTTGGCTCCCGCCTGCTAAGAGGAGCATGAGCAGGACTCATCAAATCGATGAATTATCTACCAGGGACCAAAAAGCAGGTATTTTTGAACTGATTTTTTCGTAGATAGAGGGATAATAAAATTTTCGAATTCACGTTCAATAATTTATACAATTTACCTTGCCAATTTAATTTATACAATTAAAAAATATTTTATTGCGCTTCGCTTGATTCGTTTATTTGTTTTGCAGGAGGGGTGTCCTTCCGAAGCTGTACTATGGATGACTTAAAAAAGGACATTATGTACTTGGAAAAGTAGTTTGCGCTTTTTGGTTTCTTTTTTCTAAGAATTTATTGAACGGGTAGTTTTTTTCATCTTTTCATTTATTTACAAAGTTTTTGATCGTTTTAAGTTTTATTTTCCTTGTTATTATGATGAATAATCAATTAAACATAGGTATGTCTTCATTAAGTTGTTTGCCATGCGTTTATTGCTGAAGGATTATACATATCAAAGCTTTCTAACCGCAAGAACGAGTACAACTGCTTTGCAAATTACAGGGCAACATTAACTCAAATGGAATCGTTTTATTTCTATGCATTGTGCATATTATCAATCATATAATATAAAATGATTTCCCAAACGAATTCGCTAGTTTGATTGAACACGTTCATTGGCAAGGATAATGATGAGTTTGGACAGAACATTCTTGCTAGGAAACAAATCAATTTCCAATTTATTCACTATACAAATTCGCTTAATGCAATCCGTGGCCCAATCACCAGTTGATATCAATAAATATTTCCCTGGATCCGTTCAATTCGTGGCCACCGTATTCTGGAGGTTATATCAAACGCTATCAGTTTTGATTCCTGGCCACGTTTGTATCCTGCAATTGAAAACGTGCTATGATCTACTCGGCGAGAATCTGGATGAATTGGCTGATACTTGCACTGCTACGTTGGTTTATATATTTTGTTTCTTTAATATTATATATATGCAACTAAGGTATGACTTGCTCGGTGAAACAATTGCTTTGATGCATGGACGTTTTCGAACACGTTCAGCAAAAGGTAAATACTTTGAGTTCGATAAATACACAAAGGATTACATGTGATTTCAGGTATCACATATACTAAAATCGACAACGCATACTTCCGTGCACGAAAATTCACCATTTATTGGATATCTATTTGTTTTACTGGGTCAATCCTTTGGGCTTTACATCCCTTAACAATGCCTGGAAGAGATTTACCCTTGCAGTGCTGGTATCCTTTCGATGCAAAAGTCTGTAGATGATTTTATGACTGTAGATGAATTTTCTAAGGACTTTCAATTTTAGCAACCATATGTTTACGAAATACTTTATATCATACAGTTTATTGCTCAAGCGCAACTTGCAATTGCATTTTCGAATGGAAGTATTATGTACGTTTCGGAAATAATTATGGTATGCGGTCAATTCGATATCCTGTTTTGTAGCCTGAAGAATTTCATTTATACGGCGGAAATAGAGAGTCAAGGAGTTACACCCTTTATTCGGTGGGTAAATCATTTGTAGTCTAAATCAAACCAATTTCTAGCTCTTCAATCGTTTTTACCTTCCTTTACCCACTTAAATTTGTGTTTGGATATCAAAATGTCCTCATACCTTCAAAAAAATGTACTTCCTGTTCTTAAACTAACTTTTATTTTTAAAGTGATGCACAGGACTCGCATGACTTCATCAACGAAGAAGTTAATCAATACTTCTGTAGTACCGAAGAGTACGACGACCTAACACGTATACCTCGAAAGCAACCATCAACCCATACTAACCCAGAAATAGCAAAGATAAATGCTCTTAAAGCTGCTATCAAGGATTGTGTACAACATCATCTCATCATCTTGGAATTCTGCAAGAAAATGGAAACCTTTTATAGGCCCGTGTGCTTGGTGAAAATATTGCAAATAATGTTTCAACTCTGTTTCATGGCATTTTTCGTTGTGAATGTATGTACTGAAAAATAAGGACAATGTACACCTTGGGGACTGATGATAAAATCAAAATTTATTTCTTAACAGGCTGAAGCTAATTTTTTTCGAATGATGAATTTCGCCTCGTATTTAATGCTGACTACGATGGAGCTAACATTGTTCACGTACTTTGGAGAGATTTTATTCCGTCATAGCGTACGAGTTGGGGATGCAATTGCCCGATCTGAATGGTATCGTGAGTTAAGTGCAATTGGAAAGGACATTACCATAATTTTATCACATGCGTACATACCAATCAAGTTCACATTGGGAAATTTTTTTGTGATGGATATTGAAATGTGGAAGGCGGTTTGTATGTGGTTCTATTATTGAATCCTTTTAAGGAGCGTTTATTTTATTGCAGGTGCTGAAATCCGCTTTTTCGTTTTTCACCTTACTTCAAAATCTTAAATAAAATAACTTAAACTTTACTTACCATTTTAACGAATAATCAGAGACCTACGCAAAATTTGGAGTTATGGATGCAAGTCAATTTTGCACTTTCATGTTAACTTAGTGTATTACTAGCTTTTATGCACAATAAACTGTTCTTTGAGGAAAAAGGATGTTGCGTTTCATAATGCAGAAGTTTCACGTTGTGTCGAATCTACATTGAATCCTTATTTTCCTAGTTAAAGCTTTTTTTATTCACTCATCCTATTATCTTCCAACTCTTACGGCCGTCGATTGTCAATAAAGTTTTATTCCCAATACTCATTCGGAAATCCTTCGATGTATATTCCATCTCAGTACAAGCTATCTTGATGTTACAAAGTTAAAATTTATTTAATTATTCTCAAAACAATTTCTTCATCCCAAATGATCGTTAGAAAAATGAAATATAAAAAAATAAAGGATTCAAACCGAATGAAGAGCTCGCCAATTTCTTTGAAGAGATCACTGCGCTCCATACTCCATCTTTTGTGGGAAAAGGATGTGTGACAGGCGTCATCCATTTCTCCTGCACAAAACATGCAGTTAGGAGACATCATTCTGTCAATCATATGCAGTTAAGACCGATATCATCCATGCCCGCTTGAGAGCTGTATCATGTATAAATCGGTCTCACCATGCATTCGATTGAGCCACGGCCTCAGGTCAGGAATGGACGTGCAGTCCACCTTCCCTGTGCTCCCAGGGCTGTTACCGATTGCTGAGAAAGCGTTGTCACTCTTCCCTGTTGACATCCTCTCGGTTGTTTTCGCTTCTGGTCAGGTAAATATTTCATCGTTCTCTCGCAAGGAGGGCGATCAGGTATCTCTGCGATCACGAACACAGCCGTCCCAGAGACTGTTCTGAATGGCGCATGTTTGCCGCGTTCTTCGTCTCTACACCTGTGTCAACGGCTACCGGTGTAATGTCTTTCTGAGAATGTTACCCTATAGTTCTGACCCATAAAGTAGAACCCATCGCATAGCGCGAGTTACGAATCCTTTCCTTGATGTGATGTCATTAATCGAGTGAGAGCTGTTACACGCGCTGTCAGCTGTTACCCTGATTTATTGAGAAAAAACAACCAAAAACTTAAAGGTACGTCACATCGATGATGGCAGACAGCCGAAACACGTCTGTGGACGAATCAAAGAAAGAGACGGGGAACGACGGAATGTTTGTCGATGAGGAAAAATAAGGAAAAAGTCATCTTCGAGTTTCTCAGGACGCCCAGAAATATGACTGCTGATTCCAATTCGACCAGCGCTTCCCAAACACTGATGGGCCTTATTCTGGGGACTTTCTTCTTTGTCAGGATGATCACTCCGGGATTTTCTAGTTACCTGATTGCATTTATGGTGAAGACTGCTCTGAAGCCATACTGCCGTTGGGATGGATCCCCGGCAGCATGCATCACGACAACGAGTCTTCCCTTGATAAGTTGTTTGAAAACTTTTCTGGCTGTGTCTAGCATACACAATGGCTGGAATGCAGTTGGCGACTCGGGATCCTCTTTCCTCTTACTTATCAGCACAAGCCACGCCACCTTCCTGCACTTTGTACAAACATTCATTGAAATTCCTGAGAAGTAAGTCTGGGCAAAAGTGAAAGACCATCTGTTACACCTCAGCTGGAATCCCATCTGGTCCTGTAACGATTCTTGTCTTCAAAGACACGATACGAGAAGAAGAAGAATTATCCAAAGAACAAGATCCAACGATACTTGCATCGTTGGTTGCCGTTCTCAATGATTTTTTCGCTTCATTTTCTTGTGATTGTGACATTTTTTTCAAGCTTAAGAATTTTTTTTTCTTTTTGATTTCAATACAAAATGAGTTTTTGATTTCAATAAAATGAAGGCTCTTTCAAATTTATCCATTATATGGCGTATAATTTGAATATTCTCCTTTTGCAGTAATACTATCATAAGATTTTATTTCTGCGATTGATTCCTTGTCGCAGGGCGGTGGGTTCAAGAATTTTCCTTTTGTTTTCCTTTTCCAATTGTTTTGAAATCATAATATAAAATCGATGTTAAAAATTTTGCAGTTTTTTCTCAGAATACGATTTTCAAAAAAGTTTGGCAGTCAAGCGAGTCGTGCACGGATATATAGATCCTACAATAATTGTACATCAACTAACAAAATCTTTGATACAAACATAACCTCTCTTCATATGGAAAACGTGACATTTTTCATTACTGTCATCCCCAATCCAGGTGTAAGGTTTTTTTTTGCTATATCAACAACTTCATGCAATCTTTCTACAAGTGCACTGAATAATTTTTCGAATAGGACCCTTGAGCCTTGATCCACCGATGGTGTCGGTCCTTTTGCTGTATATAGCACTTTGTCGTTTTTTTTTTCTAAAAGAGTCATCAGCGCGTCGATTATGTTTTTTGGATGGCCTCAATTGGTTTAAAAGGCATTTCCTTGGGACATTTTTTCCGATAAGTGGGACGAGGCAGAAGCACTCATAACGTTTCATCATTAGTCAAATCTTCATCCTCTTCCTCTTGCTGGGGGATGAATTGGCCATAATGTTTACGCATGTCTAGTTCTTGCGTGCAAATTTGTTGCAAAATGCCGTACGACACATCTGACTCCTTAGAAATTTGTAGAAGCTTATAATTGGGGTCGATGTTGTGGAACTCAAGCCCTCTTCCCAGGATTTTTACTTCGATGTTTTTTTTTTGGCAAATTTTGCTTTTGACGGGTGCTACTGTTAGATTTGCATCCTGGACAGATATCGTATGAAATTCCTAAGTCTCCGTGAGTCTTAAATTATACTTGATTGAGTAACACTGTTCTACTGAGCGTGACATTTTTGCAATTCCAAAAATAAACCCAACTACACGTCGCAATTCATGACTCAACCGCTGACGAGAGCGAACTGCACTGCTTTGCATTTGAATGCGGAGAGTCCAACGAATATTCTCGTCCACCACGAATGTAATTCAGACGAAAAACTCCGAACAACAAAAATTCGACATCTTTCTGATCGCAGCAAACATGTTCAATTTTATTTTGTTCTTTTTGTGATATGTTTCTGCAGTATAATGCACGAAAACCAACCAGCTCTCTCTTAGGATCTAAGGATTCTCAAAACTATTCCTAGAGATGTGTTATAGACTTCTTTCATTTCTTCTTAAGAATAAATTGATGACCAGAACTATTCTACTAAGGCGGCGTTAAATTATTCTCTTACCTGCCTATGCAATGAAGGTGATTCAATAGAAACTGAGCAGTGCTAAAATTCGATTCGTGTGACTTACAAGTAAACTTCATTGAAGGAATTCCTTGATAATGCATTTTCCTTTGATGTTGATCTCAACAAGAGATTCATTTTGCTGATTGCCGTCCTGCATTTAGTTAATCGTTTGTTGTAATTGTAAGCTACAGGTATTGCATTGAGTAACTCTTGAACATATCAATCCAGTACATTTTTTTTGTAACCCACTCCTTTATAATTGATTTGTAACATGAAATCATGCAAATGTCCTTTTGAATATCGACTCAATTTCAGCACTGCGGACGGATGAATTACTTTATGGTTATTTAAGTGTCATTACATCGTGTCAATCGTAATATAAAATCGATATGTGGAACGTTCGCGATAACCATATTCATATCGTATTCGAACTCGTAACAACTTACATCCAGTGGTTTTTGTGATAAAAAGGAAGAAAAGGGATTTTGTGTGGCAGCATAGCACAGTAGGGTAGGGATTTAACAAACGTACTTGCTAATACCAAACACAGCGATGCTGGTGTACCTCGTGTTGGACTCAGAGAATGTAGTAAAGATTTTAATCGACGTAATTATTCGGCACTGGAGACAAAAACTTTCAACTGAATTTCAAAACGAGTGTTTCCGCCGTTTGAATATTACTCGTAATTGACGGTTTTCCCAAGAAGTGGCAACAATAAGTGCTTTGCTCTCTGTAAGTTGTACCCTACAATATGTGTTGACCATTCCTTCTATATAAGAACTAAAATTGCTTAAGATTAACACTGGTGAACGCCCCTTTTCGACGCATAGTTTGTTTTTTGAATTAATGTTATTGTAAGATTATACAGAACCAATGCAAAAATGTATCCAACAAAACACACTTTATAAGTGTTGTACATGCACCTTACAACGCAGAATACAAATTCTAAGTAGTTGATACACCGAACCGTTATAGTTATCCTGGTAACCACTCTCTTTGAGTTTGTTAGCAGTCAAAGTACCGCATACGGGAGTTACTATAGCAGCTCCCATAAAGTCTCCATCGTGCGATTGTTTTAATTGGAAAGCCCTGAAATATTTTAATGGATGGTCCGCGCGTGGCTATGGGAACTCCCGAACTTCCATATGAAATTTCACCGTTATTCTGACTACTTACGCCCGCTTGTGTTATTGTGCGGGTGCAGATTCCCACACCTATTTGTACGTCTAACCTTATCGGCAACGTTTCGCCGATGCCATCCTTATCCTACCCTTCATGCAACAGCTTCATATTTACTAGCAGACTTGCGTTTTTCTTTTGAAATAATAATCCTCGGAACCCTCCAATGTTCCTTATAATTTGTTTCAGGATTATTTATTGAAATTCTTTATTACTAGGAGTTAATATATTTAAGGGAGCTCTCAACGCAAAGATTGCGCAAGCTGCAATAGGCTGGCCATTAGAATCGTACGAACAACAAATGCCAAAAAGGTATTGGTTGGGAGAACTGAAGGGCGGAGACACGTGAGGAGACATAGGAAACGCTGGCCAGACTCTGTGGACGAAGCCATTTCATCGCTGCTCGGATTTCAGAATTGGAGAACGCGGTCAATAGCTCGAGACAATTGGAGGCACTTGTTGCTCCAATCGTCAAAAAAAATGAAGATATTTAGGGACTAATATTTCAGGGGACTTATCATCTAGTTCTAGACTGAACCTAACTTACAAGTGGGAACTTCTTGAATTTGCTTCGACCCGCGTCGTTGCACAACTAGTGCAGGATTCTACAAGCCAAGAAAATGTAAATTTAACATGATGAGTTCCTGGTCACAGCTAGGAAGAGCTGGGTCAGCTAGCTCGAAGGCAATGAGAATAGACTTGATTGGAGTAACATTAACTGCAAAAACTGTAGTTATATGTAGTTATATGACACCTTCTGGAAAGAACAAACAACTGTGGGATAGGTTAAGTGATTTCAGTAAGCCAAGTAAACGAGAAAAAGATAAATCCCAGGGAAGAACAGAATTCATGTAAAAACATTGATGGCTTTATCAAATGCCCAAAATCTTTTGGATCACATTCCACACGAAAGAGAGTCCAAAAGAATGAAACTTACGAAATTTTCATGAAGGTAAAAGTAGAAAGGAAGGATGTTTAGAAGACTGTCCTCTAATTTGTCCAAGTCAGACCAACAAACGTCTTCTTTGACTAGGGTGTACTAACGTAACAGAACTGGAATACATTGTGACCACATTACCAAAGGATCTCCTTGGCTATTGCAAGGGGACAGAATTGAACACCTGTAAACTACAGTAAAGAAGTATACACGGAGAGCTAAGAGCCAATGTTAGCCGCATGATAAACACGCACCAAAATAACCCTGAGCATCTCAAATGGCCAGAAGAAGGTTCCTGGCTCTTTTCTTATTTTACTTTTTTATACTAAATTTCACCTGGAAATAAAACTTAGCGTTACTATCTGTAGCTGGATTTCAAAATTCAAAATTCGGAATTGTTTTACCATCCCTAAGGAATCTCGCAACACTAGGAAACCATGAATACTGACTTCTTTAATGCAGGAGTTTTTTTTAAATATTACTCTTTCCTTTGTATCTTTCTTCATAGGAAATTCTCCCTTTCTTCCTCCTTTTCTTCCAAGATATTATAAATAATAAATTAAATAATAATACGTTTTCGAAATTGCTAATCGATGGGTGGGGACAGTAGATATTCTAAAAGAGACACAGTATAGACTCTGTAGAGTATATTATCTGAGGAGTTCCTTATCTTTTGGCGGCAAGTCAGAGGGTGAGATATTTGGAGGTCGGCCCGGGAGCTTACAGTGGGTCTTTGATAGAAAATTATGTATTTCTGAGAAGGAACGTCATCTGCAACAATCTGTAGCAAATGTAGCCCTGCACCACAAGTTCGAGTCCAAAAAATCAGTAAAGAGTGGCATCGGAAAGGAGGGAAGATTTTATGAAACCAAAGACATGAATTTAAGCTGGCAAGTATTCCATTTTCCTGATCGTGATTTTAATAATAAGTAACACTTATAAAATCGGCAGGGCTAAATTCTACCAACAAGTTATAAAAGATCTTCGATCTCATTTTGAAGATCTTATTGAAATTTGTTCTTACATTGGTTACGTTCCTCATTATTTTAAGGACCGTGCTCATATTTCTTGTAAACCACCCTTTTTCACTTCTTTCGACAGATTTCTTCGTATCTACCTCGTCTTCTGTTAAAAAATTTACGGCCCACTGTCACCTAGGTGGTCTTGTGACAGTGGTCCTTTTCCGCTTTGCAAACAGTTCGGTATGACGAGGGCCTGAAAAGTTTCTGACTTAACAATGATACAAGAAATTTGTTCTCGGTTTTTTGCTCTTCTTTCAATGATGCTCCCACCTGTTTAACTCGTCCAAATACGACCCGGCGTTATCCTCTCCAAAATAATTGATGAAGGAATAAAAAAAAGTCGTTTAGGACTTGATCTGGTAAGTAAAGCGGATAGTCAAGCAGTTTAAACCGGAATTCGTGGTTTTTCGCCATGGCAAACGCCGAAGTGTGAGGCGACGCGTTGTCATGGTGAGGCACAGTTTCTTTTTCTGCGAATGTGATCATTTTCCGTAATTTCTGCCTTCTGCTTGGCAAGAAATAGTATGCTCTTGTAATGGTTTTTCCTCTCTGAAGGTAACCGATTAAGATAACTCCATGACTAGCCCAAAAAACAGTCGCTATCACTTTTCCAGCCGAAAAAACAGTTTTTTCTTCTTTCGGAGTCGGTTCAGCATTTGCAGTCCATTGTTTTGACTGTATTTGTGTTTGTGGGGATCAAGCTTCACCTGTACTTATTGTCACAAAAACGCCTAAACTGCGTCAACAAAGCGTTGGAAATGTTCACCTCAACACGTTTTTGGGCTAACGTGAGCAAACGTGGCACCCTACTCGCGGACTACTTTCTCCTGTCCAAATGTTAATTTAATATGTGACGAACAGATTCATTGGACATTTTCATAACCTTTGCTATCTCTTTCATTTAAAAGCAGTGGTCTTTCAACACCATTCGGTAAAGTTTAGCAATGTTCTCGTCAGCATTCGCAGTTTTTGGACGCTGCGAACGTTCATCATCTCTCAAGCTCTTACCGCCACGTTTAAATTCAGCTGTTCAAATTTTCACTGTTATAACTGTGGCAATTGATCGTGCAGAGTCTGCATCAACCGAGTTCAACCGATCTTTGATGTGCGTAGACATTTGCTTTTCAAAAACAAAAATTTGCTACCGGCTTTATACTCATTTAAAGAATTTTTGCAAAAATTCTTACATGGACTCACTCAAACGACTATCAACTAAAAACAACTAGTCCGAAATGGTTCAAACTATTGTGAGGAACTGTCACAAAATGCACAATTACATTGACAACCTTTTTTAGACGAATGCCGCCATTTTTGCTTTGTAGTCAGAAACTTTTCAGATCATCTTCGTAACTTTCATCAGTCCCTGGGGGATGAAAGTTTTGGGGTTGACGGTTCCTCTCCGCCTCAGCTTCACTGCACTTTTTCTAAGTTTCACTACATTGCCTTGAGCATAAAAACCACTCCTCTTGTGTGAGCAGGTGGAGTGGTTTGGACTCGTACCTTCATCGCCAATGCAAAGCGCTCAATGGAAGTTGGTATACTCCTTGTCTTCTCGTAGCTCTGCGTACGTTTAAACACTTTTTAAGGCATGTTTGGCGTGCAGGCGAACATGGTTGCCTCGATGGTCTGTTTAATTGGCATAAAGTCACGGCTTTCTCACACCTTGTGGTGTATATCTCTTCCTCTCGATTGTTCTTTTCATATGTGCCCATTTTTTTCTATTTTTAAGTAGGGGGTAAGGCTATTTACGCCCTGAGCGTCGGACTCCCAGTGGCACATCCGACCTACTGGACTACCGACTACACACCTCTCCTGTCAACTGGAGTGCCTAGCCTGGCACCGTTTGACACATAACTTCGGGCTAGGCCTTCCAATTCTACGCCTTTTGGAGCCTTCGAGTGACAGGGATTCCTTCTCCAGTTGGATGGGAAAGAGGAGGAGGAAACCCTCCACCCTCGACGCCTCTTGCCGATCAAGTATGCCTTTTTTCATCACTAGAATTGCCGTAATGTGCGACTTGATTCCATTTGTCAAATGATATCAGCATCTCTTCGATTAGGCTATCTAGATGGAGCTCTCCCACTTTTTCGGCAAGATCACCGCGCTGTTTGTCCGATCTTCTGCATGAAAAGAAAGCATGACATTCGTCATCCTTAACACCAATGCAGAATATGCAATCTGGAGACCGTAATTTTCCTATCTTGTGCAGGTAAGACTGAAAACAACCGTGTCCACTCAGTAGCTGGGTCAGGTAGAAGTCAGTCTCACCATGCGTTCGACTGAGCCACGATCTCGAGTCGTTGATGATCCGTCGATCCATTATTTAGTGAATCGGTTACGCGCTTGTTTAGCGGGTTACCTCAATGAGGCCCCAACCAAGGCAATTATAAGGTGTTATGATAGTAACATAATAGTAATTTTTATTTTTGGTTGGGAGGTGGAGGCTATTTACACCCTAAGTGTCGGACTCTCAGTTACACACAGCAACTGAGCTACTGACTAATGTCACATTGTGACATTATGACTGATCAATGTCACTAATGTCACATTACTGAGCTAATGTTTGTCACATTACTTTGGACTAGGCCTCTTAACTTTCGCCTAGCGGTGTCTTCGGATTAGAGAGATTTCTCCCTCAGCAGGGATGGACAGTAAGAAGAGGGATTACTGAGAAGTTGAGCCCTCCCTCCTCTGTGCCGACAAGCGATCGGCAATGTCCTTCTTCATAATGAGAACCGCCCGAGCATAGTGCGACACACAGTTCCATTTGTTTTTGGACAACAGCATCTTCTACACCAGAGTATCTGGAGAAATCTTCCCTATTCTCACCCTGAGATGTAAACGCTGTCTCATCCATCGTTCGCATGTGAAGAAGGTGGTGCAAGCATCATCCGCAATCCCCGGGCAAAACAGGCAGTCGGGGGACCGTGACTTTCCCATTTTGTGCAGGTAAGACTGAAAACACCCGTGTCCGCTGAGAAGCTGTGTCAGGTAGTTATCAGTCTCGCCATGCTTTCGATTGAGTCACGCCTCCAGGTCCCTGATTAGGCGCGCGGTCCACCTTCCCCGTGCTTCATTTACCCACTCTCCCAGCCACAGAGTGAGAGTCCTTCTTCTATCCTCGCGTGAATCAGCCTCTCTACCTTCTTCTCTCCTACACAGGTAGAGCCTCCTCCGTTCCTTAGCAAGGAGCACAATAGGTGTCGTATCCGCGATAACCAGCACTGCCGGCTCAGAGACAGTGCGGTATGCAGACGCAACCCGCAGAGCACCTCGTCTTTGCACCTGCATCAGTCGCTTTCGGTACGACTCCTTACTGAGAGCTTCAGCCCAATCCCCGTACGGTAGACGCACAGCATACATAGAGGCCGATATGCAGATGATAGCTCCGTATTCCCCTTCCCCTTGCTGATCAGCACAAGCCTCGCCTCCTTCCAGCATTTTGGGAACACGCCCTCCTGCAGGCAGGCGTTGAATATACTGAGCAACATGTCAGGGCGAAGATGGTACACAAGCTGGAACCTTTCCGCTGAGTTGCCGTCTGGTCCCGTCACCCTTCGCATTTTTAATGTGAGCATCGCGTTGTCCTCCTTCTTCGCAGTGAAAAGTGGGCAGTTAACAAGACTTTCGTCGCATGAAGCATCGAATCGGACGAGGTGCACAGGAAAAAATGCCCGGACAACCTCGTCCATTCTCATTGCCTCAAGCACACAGGGCGTCCGTGAGGCTCCGAGCTTCCCTATGACCAGCTTATGACCCAAGCCCCACGGGTTTCTGTTGATGTCCTCAATGAGGTTTTGCCAACTGCGAGCTTTGCTTTCATTGATTAACTTGCGAAGGAGTTTCCTAGCCGACCTGTATGCCATCATTCGGGAATGTGACTCATCCAGATCCCTTGAGCGTTGGGCTTCTCGGCGGAGTCTATGACATTCTTTCCGCTTTTCAGCGATATCTGTTGTCCACCAGTATACAGCAGGCTTATCGTGTCGTGGCCGTCGCCGAGGCATAGAGACGTGATGAGTTTCATAGTAGAGTTCACCGCGTTTTCGACTGAGGCTCCCCTAGTTCCCGTCGTGATCCCCATCATGATTTCACTTCGCATGAGAGCTCTAGAAAACTCCTCGACGTCGATTTTTGCGATGTTCCAACCTACAACGGAAGGTCGGGTCGCTGGGCGTCGGGAACACGCTCGCCGAGGAGCACGCTCTCCGATTTCGAATGCAATATATTGGTGATCACTCGCCGAGTAGTCCTCCAGTATCCTCCATTTGCGTTTCATAGGCACAAAGGACTCCGAAGAGAACGTCACATCCGGGATGGTTCCCGAACAGCCTCTCCGGTGAAAGGTTGGGGTGTTCCCAAAGTTCATGACGACAAGTCTAGGCCTAGCCACCATTCCTAAGATTCGTTTCCATCTGGAGTCTGGATGAGGCATTCCCCATTCAACCGCCTTGGTATTGAAGTCGCCGCCAACAAGGATTTACCCTTCTATGCTCGAGACGGCTCCCTCCAATTCGTCGGGCTTGCACTGAAAGGATGGCATTGGCTCATTTGGCGTGAGGTAGATACTAACATCATTGTAATAATAATGATATTAGTAAGAAGGATAAAAAATTTATTAAGTCCTCGTCAATGGACTCTATTAAAAACGTAGAAACAGCAGAAAAGTAATTTCCAAAGAAATAGTACTTTCTGCATTAGTTAAAATTTTAGGGAAACGCTGTCGAAAATTTCTTTATTAAGTCCAGTACTACCTTTTTAGTCCTTTTTACGGAACTGAACATCACACCGATGGCGCACCACCAACCGCGCCTGTGGACGAATCAAAGAAATTGACGAGAACGACGGAATATTCCGAGAACAAAAAATAAATATTCCATCCCTATCAGAGCACACAATTCAACGAAATATTACCTTTTTGCTTATACGAAAACTCTACACGAGAAATTTGATTTCATCCGCAAGGACCTTACATATGAATAGATTTTTGCTGGCACACCTATTTATTGCAATAGCAATAATTGCAATTTGATATATTTTATATTGCATCCTAGTTATTATTCTAGAAAGAGTACAACTATACTGCGAATCAAAGGACGAAAGGGCTCATGAACGGATTAACTTTGAGTGTGTTTCGACTAAGCACGTTTAATCTCGCTGTGAACCAGTCCAAGAAGTTGCAATTTTTGTTCATAGACGGTTTTGTGCCATTACGAACCAACTATGAAGACGGAGAAAACATTTTTACCAGCCGAAAAATCAGGATCAAATTTATTCGCAGTACAAATTCGCCTGATGCAATCCGTTGCACAATATCCTTTTAATGTTAACAACAACCTTCCAGCATCGCATCAGTGTTTGTCCATCAGTGTTTGGAGATTATATCAAACGCTATCGGTACTGACGGCAGGACACATTTGTATCCTGCAATTGAAAACGTGCTACGATCTGCTGGACGGAAATCTGGCTGATTTTGCTGATATTTGTACTGCAACATTGGTTTACATATTCTGTTTCTTTAATATTGTGTACATGCAGCTGAGGTCTGATTTGCTTGGTGAGACCATTGCTTTGATGCATCGTCGTTTCCGAGGACGTTCAGCGAAAGGTAATGGCTTCAATAAATAAACCAAGGATGATTTCATAATTTACTTTGAGCATATTGCAGGGATTACTTTTACAAAAATCGACGATTCCTACCAACGCGCTCGAACATTTTCAATTGTTTGGATTGTCTTATGCTCTACGGGAACAATTTTTTGGGCGCTGTACCCTTTGACTTTGTCAGGAAGAAATTTGCCGTTGAACTGCTGGTATCCTTTCGACGAAAAAGTCTGTATTTCTTCATATTACTAAATGTTAATCTTGAATGGTTTAAACCGATAGCAGCCATACGTGTACGAGATTCTATATATCATCCAATTCATCGCTCAACTTCAACTCGCAATAGCGTTTTCAAACGCAAGCAACATCTTTGTTTCGGAAACAATTATGATATGCGGTCAATACGATATCCTGTTCTGCAGTCTAAAGAATTTTATTCATACCGCGGAACTAGAGAGCAGGGGAGCTACAATTAATATACGGTCGGTATGGCTGTTGTTTCTCTTCAAAAACATTCGTACTAAATATGTGTCCTGCTCTCCTTTTTCCCCATCTTCAAAACAATATCGATTTGCTACACAGCAAACATCTTTTTTTAACTAATCGATTTTTTTTAAAGTAATGCACAGACTTCGCATGACTTGAGCAAAGAACAAGTTAATCAATACTACTGTAGCACCGAAGAGTACGAGGACCTAACACATATACCTCGAAAGCACTCATCAATCTGCACAAACCCAGAAATAGCACGGAAAAATGCTCTCCAAGCTGCTATCAAGGATTGTGTGACGCATCACCTCATCATCTTGGAGTTCTGCAAGAAAATGGAAACCTTTTACAGTCCTGTGTGCTTGGTGAAAACATTACAAATAATATTACAACTCTGTTTCATGGCATTTTTCGTTGTGAATGTATGTGTTGAGTAATGAAGATACAGCACACCTTGGGGACTGTAGATAAAATCAAAATTTATTTTTTTTAACAGGCTGAAGCTAATCTTTTTCGGATGATGAATTTCGGTTCTTATTTAATGTTGACACTGATGGAGCTTACGTTGTTCATTTACTTCGGAGAGACATTATTTCGCCATAGCAGTCGCGTGGGGGATGCAATTTTACGTTCTGAATGGTATACTGAATCGAAGACGGTTGGAAAGGATATTGCTATTATTCTATCGCACGCGCTTACACCTATCAAATTCACATTGGGAAATTTTTTCGTGATGAATACTGAAACGTGGAAAGAGGTGAGTTTGTTGATAAATCGATGGTCCCGGTCAAGTAACTCGTATTTTGTTGTAGGTGTTGAAGTCAGCCTTTTCGTTTTTCACGTTGTTACAGAATTTTAAATAGGATGTGTTGGAGTACGAGCAATATTGTATTTCTTTATAGTAGCGAAATGTTTTATAGTGATTGAAAACTATTTCAGCACAAAAGAGCGGTCCCGCTACAGCATACTGCGCAACGAAATGGATCAGAATAAATTGTAGAAGTAAAGTACTAAGAATCTACTACATGGAACTACTACTATAAAAATCTACTACAAAAGAAAATATGGTTAGTCATTGAAGTGGTCCGGTTTGTATGCATATAAGTGCATAGTCCTTGGTCTTTCAAATATCTGGGAATAGAACGTCAAAGGAAACGAAGAAGCGGAGGCAATAAACTAGATTTGGCAGTCCAACAAAAACTGCAGAAAAGTTCAAATTTTATTTATTTATTTGATTTATTGCCTATTGAAATTGTGTCAGTCGTTGTTTTTGGGCAGTCCCAACCGTTGAGAGTGGCATACTGGAACATCCAGGGGCGTCAAGAATTGACAGTTCCCTCTCGAAATTTTTCTCCTTCCTTCTCTCTAGACAAAGAATACTGGCACCCTGTCAAGCTGTTTGCAACTTCAGGTTGTCTGAGAACGTGCTTGGTCTGTAGCCCAAAGGCATCACACATCTGAGAGTCCACTCAGGGAGACACTCAGGGCGTCAACAGGCATCACCACCATACAAAAACAAAACAAGGGAAATATTAATCATTTTAGAATATCAGTTGGTTCATCTGATTAGTTTTGTGAAATTTTGGCTTTCAATGATAATCCTGTTCCAACGCAAACAAAGCCAACGTCGTTTACAGAATTCGGTCTTCACAAAAAGTCAAGAGAGCAGTAAATGATATTTTAAGGTCAACAGCGGTTTTGAACAGCTTGCAACACAGAATTTGTGACCTAAGAAAATTCAAGAGATTTGGACTTTCTAATACGTCAATGACTGTTTATAAAAGTGGAGAAAATAGTTCTGTCATGGTGACAGATTTTAAGGATACTATTGTCTACTCAAGAATGAAAAGATTTTATTCCAGAGGCATTTCAGAATTGAGCACATAGTAAATTATTTCTTTCCTTTCATTGGTCAAAGTAGCCACAATCAATGTTGTAAATTTCCTTTCATTTGTCAGAGTAGCCACAATCAATGTTGCTTCAGAGCTAGCTTTTAGACTTTATTGAGCTATGTAATTGCGATTGGACAAAATGGTTGGATTCGAAAATGGGATGGTGATTGGACAAAAGTAAAACATACTCCATATCTCTGTCAAAACATCATCGGTATCATCAGAGCACTAGCGCTCGTTTTAGGTACCAACTTTCTGCAATTGTTGCTCACATATGTCTATGTCCTTTGACTGTGTGGTACATTTTGAAAAGCCAAATAGTGAGGGAAGTTTCTGGTACGTCCAGATGGCATGATGGCATGATGGTTTTAACCTAGTTGCTCTGCATAGAAGCAGCTAGGCGACATTCGAGTACCATCGTGATCTCATGATCCGTGGTAAAACGTGGTATGTCGGGATAAAACATTGGCAGGCCTTGAAATGCGTTCGAAGCTCGCATGATAAGGTTTGTGGTGAAGGTTCGATTGATGCGAACACCTGATAAGCGTCGGTGTGGTTCTGAGCACTTGTCGTTAAAAGGTAACTTTCACATAGCTTTCCTGCTTAGCAAGGATTAACATGGGACCACGAAGGTGGCTACAGAAACCAGTAGAGATAGTGGCACCAAAGGAAGATCCATAAGCCATAGTTTTTAATTAAAATCATAAAAAAGAAGATACAACAAGGGGGCAGAAAGTATGGCGAACAGAAAAGCGATAGCTAGAAAACCTGGTATAACTAAAACAAAAAAAATAAAAAAATATAAACTGAAAAAACCATATGCATGTTAGAGCGACCAGCAAAAAAATGGTAAAGATTTGAAATGGAAATGAAAATGATAAACAATGGAATTTTGGGCGGGCTGAAGGAAAGATGGAAGCATGGGAGTTAGGTGAAGATTTGTAGAGAAAACGTCATGTGATTCTATTATCCTGGATAGTTCAGAAGGAGAACAGCTCTGCGATAAAGCAGAAAATGTTCCGCTATGAATAATTGCCTGTAATTGAATCTTAACAAGGAGGGTAATAATGGAGTACTGACATTGGAAGACCTCCTAACCTGAATAAGTCACTATCCTCGCAAGTGGCTGAAGCCAGAAGAGCATCAACAGACTGAGAAAGCGCGGTAGTCATTTTGATTTCTACTACCAGCCCAATCAAACTCGAACGGGATAAGTGGAGGAAGGATGAGGATGGAGCATTGATGAATCAAACTGTGTTATAAGAGTAGTTTCAGATAGCGCCATACAAGGCAGGAGAAGAAAGCAACCAGAAAGAGGTGTTGTAGTCGAAAAGAAACCTCCCAAGAAACTAAAAAATACAGAACTAGCCGATGTTAGTCAAAAAATACAGACTTTGCAATGTGACAAACCTATTGGCCAGGAACTCCTAGTCAAACCCACAGCCGGTGTATCCTCTACTCGAGAAATCAAGGAAGTCGTAAAACCAGAAGATTTATACTAGTATGATTTTTTCAAGTTTGAATTGGAAACTTGAAGTCTTCCTGAATCTGAGAGGACAGATAAAACCTATCAGAGTCATTAAACGGCTCCGATGGTGTACATGAGTCCATAAAGTTCCATCTTGCATGAAGTAAGTAAATTCCATGTTTACTTATTTCATTCGTTCTTTGTGAGGATGCAAACTTACTTTCTGTAGTATGACCTTCCGCTTATATCCTAGCCTTAAGATTTCAAGAGACATGTGAGACATGTGTAACAGAATGTATGAAGATAATGCAAATATCACATAGTTTTCCCTAGTATAGCGTAGGAGGATTTCCTAGTCAAGCGAAAGCGAGAAGATGGATTGCTGGTAATTTCCTCCAAATTCTTAAAATAACGATAATTGTTCAGAGGAGTGGGTCGAACATAATAATGGCATTTTATAGTAGCTGACCAAATGCTAACTCACATTTTAACCACAAGCCAGGACCTGGTTATCTCTTAATTTTCATTCAAATGGACATGAACACTTAATTTACAGCAGTCTGTTTCCAATTCTTTATAAATATTTAATTGGTTCCCTCACTTTACCTAGTTTTTTTGCTATATCCTTTCATCCTTTTAAAATTAACATGAATAATTGATTTGTCGCGAACGCCATATCCCTCGACATTACGAATCGGTGTAGATTCATGATTATCGAACGATCGGTTACACATGTTTTGGTTCCATTACATCCTTTCATTTCGTTAAAATGTTAATATCAATATCAAAGCAGGCGACGTTCCCCGAAGACACGTTGACATCTTAAGCGAAACCACATAATTTACAAGAAAACGTTGAAAATAATACGTTTTGCTAAAATGGAAGCAAATGAATTGGTGTGATAATCTATAAAAGAAGGATTCACCCCAAGCACACAGGCAACATGAAAATATTAAATGAAGCAACATCGACACTGTACACGGTGGGGGATGTTGATACGTGGTTAAGAATGCTTGTTGGGGGATGGGGGTTGTTATAACAATACTTTGCGTGGAATTGCATAAAGAGAGAGAGAGAGAGAGTGTATTTGCCTTATAAAATTTTCATTCAATGAAACGGCGGTAAAGCTTTTATTGAGATTTTAATGGTGATGTTTTTCTCGTGGGAATAAAGGACTCAATATTGAATTGAAAAGCAACGGTTTTTCGGCTTTAAAATATTCATTGAACTCCTTTGGTAAGTAGTGGTTTGTGTTATTGAAAGTTACTCTTTATGGGTGCTAAAATGATTTATAAAATAATGGCTTGAAATTGATTAACATGGGAAGTTTGAAAGGTATGTTCATGTATAACCAAAATTTAATTAAATGAAATATTGTTGCGGGTTTAAAAATGTAGTGATGAATATTTTCATTTAAAAATATTTTAAAATCTTTCATAAATTGTGGTTGAGCTTCGTTAGCTTACAAGCACGTTTTGTTAACCTTAAACATTTTTACATGCTTGACTAATTTGAGGATCACAAAAAGGATTAGGAAGCGAATACATTGTACAATGCGTATGTCCTTTAGCTTTCGTCAAGAAAAAGTAGTGTGGGTTCCATTGCTTTGTTTGAAGGTCCAGAGAGGGTATTATAACATACGGGGAGTCCTTATCCTTTCAGCAATGAGCTATTCGAAAGATATAAACCACCAAAGATATAAAACCAATAAAGGTATAACCAATAAGATAGCCAAATCATCAGTTTTGATTCGCAGAATCACACTTATTTATGCTTCACGCCGAGAAGAAAGGACATTTCAATAAAGATGCACTGAATGTAGTAATATCAAGGGTTATTGCAACTGTGATGGCCCCAAAATAAGTGTAAAGAGAGCATCAGACAAATTTCTTTGCGGCAAAGTACTTTAAAGAATGAAGAGAAAGGAAGAAATCAATTAAAAGGGATGATAAGTAGTCCAAATGGGGACTTTTAAATATTTCGTTTGAAAATCTCATATAAAAGACTTAAGATAGTGAGAAAATCTGATGAGCTGTAGTGAAAAGATAATTTTTTATTTACATTTAAAATGATGAAAGAATGATAGAGGCAATAGGAATCTGTACGCAGGAATAACGAAGGAGTTTTACAAACATGGGATGGTAAATTAGCTTAAGACAGCCTATATTTAGTTTTTAAATCATTTTTCTGAATTTGATTGCGTATTCCACGAACAACTATTGATGTTAGTTAATCAGTGTGTAATCAGACTAATCAGAAACGACGCACCATGGTTTATTTCCTTTAGGTGTATCATATCCATCATTGCCAAGAGTTTTGGCACTACAGTTCAGCTCTTGTCGATATTTTATTTTCAATATATATTTCTGGTTAAAAACTAATAAATTTGTCAGTTCTGTTAAAAATTGACGTATGTGTCAGTTCGTAAAATGTGACAAATCCCTTTAAGAAAAGAAAAACAAAAAAAGGACTGGAAGTGACAAAGACAACAATTTTACCAAAATCTTTTTCTCAACAAAATTTACGTCATGTAAATGGTCCTGTGGACCTTTAACATTCTACGAACCAGCTGCAAGTTAACAGGTATTCCTTGAGAGTTTCCAGTCATACTTCTGATGGTCGACATTATAACAGTACAATTCCTGGAGGAAATACACACACTTCTATGGTCTGAATTGACAAAATAGTTTTCAAACCAAAGCCTACAAAAACATTTAAGAACAAAGCATTGGGCCCCTGACCTATCAGTTTAAGGCCTCTGTTGATGAAAACAGAGGCACGTACAGTGGATGGATTGATGAAGATTGCCATGACCATAGCTAAGTTTTGTCTTAATGAACAAGTATACTAACCAGGGTGGTCAACTGAGCCGTCACTACATGAAGTCGTAAGCAGTCTAGAAAGAAATCATGCAATTAAAGTTTGATCCTTGGTAGTCTTCAGTTAAATTAAAGGAGTATCTCATAACGCGGCACACTTAAAAACTATAGCGTATGTTGACTAGATTGTCATGCTGATTAGTGGTAAGGTCCTGAAAAGTATGTCAGGTCTAATGCAAACTGTACAGGAGATCAAATTGAAACGGTGTGATACGAGGAGGTCGAATGGAGAGGTGCCGAAAAAACTGACCCTTAGTGGATTGGCAACGGTCAAAATGTTCAGACTGGAAATGCTCAAACTGACAAAGACAGACGTAGCATTAGCCGCGGGTCAAAACTTGTCCTCGTTTCTCTGAAAAATGAAAAGTTAAAATCAAAAAGGAAAAGTTAGAAGGAAACCAAAAGTGACACCCTTCTCGATGGAGAAACAACGATAGCAAAAGTTGGAGCCAAAGTTTGTCTTCTCTACAGCAGTCATGAGATCAATTACCTGAGTGATATAATTGGTCTCGGAGGAGCGGAATATTATCGTGTTTTACAAAAGATTGCCTCAATAAAGGAACTGAAAGTTGCCTGCTCAGGCATCTCTGATAATATCAGGGCTAAGTCAAAAAGTATAATCAATTTGATATAGGATGCTTTTTTGGTATCAAACTAAAAGTTGATAAAACTAAACGTTCATCTTTAGGGAGACATCAGTCCTTTAAAGAGCTTTAACAAACGAAAAAACTTCATATTATGTTTAGCTTCGAATGAAGACGGCATGTCGACCTGGATGTCAGAAGCTCGTGTTGTTTATCAATCTAGAACTGATAGAGAAGGATTCCTGCAATATTAACATGGGACAATTTGTACGTGAAAGAAGGTTTCAAACTAGACAAATGTCCCGCAGGCTTTCCATCTGGACAATTTTAAACAAAGGAACTACAGAAATGACTAACATTGATCTTGAGATGGCCTGATAACCTTATAGGAATTTATCATGGGTCATGATTTTTCAGGTCAACACATCACAAACACAAGTCCTAACAAATACAGTGGTTGAGCTTGCAGCGAGAAATAGGTACGAGCGTGATACACAAATGCTTCGAACGAACTAAAGAGGACGCTTCACGACCATAGACCTAGAGGAGTTTTTTATGTAGGGCAAGTAATCGGACAATCTTTAGGAGTGTTGAGGGCTGGTTCTGTAATTTTAATGCTCATGTTTAATAAATTCATACTCGCAGGACATCTATTCATTTGATTTCCCTTACACTTGTTTTAGTTTCATTATAAGACATGAGTTATGAAAATATTCAAAATTAATCTAGTTTGAGGTTCGCTTCGGGAGTATTTGCTAGAGAATTCGAAGATATACCAGACTTTCAACATTTCCCTCATTGAAGTTTTCGGGATGTAAAAACTATCGAATGAAAGAGCAATATTTCTAAAACAAAATATATATTTATACCAATGAAACATTATATAAGAATGAAATGTCATAATAACGAGCATTATCGACCGGTCAAAATATCACAATGACATTAGTACATCGGAGATTACGTGTTTCAAGCAAGCGATTCTACCTTGTTATGAATGAAGTATACCGACGGTAACCAGTAAAAAATGTTAAATTAATGTAGCCTTGGAACACTATAATGGTAAAAAGAGCTTTTTTGGCTTGATAACTACTCTATATGTCTAGTCATAAATCTAAAGGTAGTATCTCCGTGCTTTGTAATTCGTCCTTCAGTTGCTAATATCTAATCTCAACGGCTGATCAAATTAATCAATGGACAATTGCCGGAATGTTCCTTCCATTCCGAACAAATCATCAGCAGTCTTAGGTGATCCAGGCCGCAAAGATTCATTGGCCTTCTTTTCTTCTTGACTTTTGAACCATTCAGTGTATTCCTTAAGCTTTTGACGCCATTGTTCGTTCAATTCAACCAGAGTACCAGCCTTGCCACCATATTCATTTGGGAGCATGTCCTTGGGAACATGTTTGTACAAGCTCTCCAAGTTACTGTGGAAGTTGATACGGTTACGGATCTTCTCCTTAACGAATGGCTTAACAAAGTTCATGATGGTATCTACAACAGGATTAACATTGATCACATGTACTTCCTTCACCTTGACTGGGTAAGCTTCTTGCACGGCAATCAAAAACTTCTTAATGGTGGTCGGAGGAAACTTGGCAAAATGAGCAGCAGTGGCAACAGCAGCATCCAAAATGTAAATATCACCAGCAATACCAACTTGCTCTTCTTGCAAACGAATATCACCGATCATAAGACCAACTTTCATTGCATCAGGAACTTGAGACGATTCAAAATCACAGTCGATAGCACTGAGGAATGTAACACGACGTCCGTTTGGTGTGAGACCAGGTAAGGTTGGCATTCGTCTGAAATATATCAAAAAGTTTGCATTATTACGGTACCATGTGATAAAAATTGATTTTTTCTTACACATATTCCAAAACGCGAGCTAGCTCCGGTCTCGAGATATCACGATCAGCGAAAAATTCTGGAACGGCATTACGCATTGTATAGTACATGTCCAACTTCTTCTTCACCTTTTCCAAGCTGAATTTGCATCCGCGCAAGAAAGTGCGCAAACGGGCATCATCCATGTCTTTGGGAAGATGAGGTTGCATCTCAAGCCATTCACGAATAGCAGCAACATCCTTTTCAATTGCTTCAGCACATTCGGGCTCGCGCAACTCTTCACGGATGTGAATGCGCATTTCAGGTGTTGGTTGAACTAGATTCATCTGAAAAGAGTAGAATAATTAAAATTTGGGTAAGACTCGGGTAAGACTTCATTCGGTTTTCGCAAGGAATATGAAAAAGGAAATCAGATTTATCTCAAAATTTAAATTGTTGAGTTGAAGTCTACCTTTAAAATATTCAACCATATGACCGAAGTCAGCTGTTGTTGGATTTATTGAAGACCTTTGTACATAAATGTTTCGAGAGAATTGAAAGAGCAGTTGAAGTATTATCAAATCAAAGTAAAACGAAGAACTGTCAAAAATTGGTTAAATATAACCTTCTTTAGAAAGAAATGATTGACTGATAGTGAAAACCACAACCAAAGAATAATCTGAGTCGTTGGCAATCGGCTCTACATTACGCAAATCAAAGAAATCCTAGAAACTTGTGGGACTGGGTAAGATTCTTCGTGATGTTGATGACAGTCTACAGTATTCTAAGTAAAGTTCCTAAAAAATTGGGCATTCGATAGGTATGACAAGTGAAGCTTGCGAGAAGAAGGGTAAAGCGTTTTACACTTTTTTGAAAACTTAGTTGAGTCAGTCTTATAGGCACTACAAATGGCTGTTGACAGATTATGTAAGACCGTTGAAACTCTTGGCGACCACACAGGTAGTTTGGTTTTTGTTTTTTGTTTGCTACAAAATATTTTGCGAAGAGATGCTAGTGCGCTTTTTTCACTGATGCCAATTTTCCATTAAACCCCATATAATTTTTTTGGATTGAAACGCTCAGTGTCTGTTCAAATGACATGGAATAACGGAATATTGCTTCGAAGCATGGTGATGTCGGGCAGACCTGATTCACGAGTCACTGTCTATCAAAAAGGGGGAAGTTTACGAATCTTATCGCAAATAATGACAAGATCGGAAGGGTATTTTGAATATTTTTTAGGTAAAATTCACATAGTCAATTATCAACGAAAATGTCTAGAACATAAAATTCCAAAATGTGGACTGTAATTTCATAGTATCAGCAAAATAGGCTTCCTTATGATCGCCCCAAAACCAGTGAACGAACAATCACAGGTGGTTTGGTTTTGCGAGAATTGATGCCCTAAAAGCGAAGCAGATAAAATCGCATGAACATCACGCTCCGCCATTTATTCTAGGCCTTGTAGAAACCTTCCTAGTAGATTTTCTGACCTAGGCTACTCGGTTACAAAACGGCTTTTTGAACTGACCTGTAAGAATCATCCAGTCCTATTTTCATTTGTTTTGACTGATGACTCATGTCCTTTTTCAGCTTCATTTTTTGTCTTTTGAAGAAAAATTACCACTTGGTTGGCTCTTGATCTCAAAGAATATGTTAAAAACCCTGATGGGATATGCCATTTTTTTTATACGGTTTGATTTTGAATCCTGTCCGTAATTTGCTTGAAATGAGGGGCTAATGAAGTCCAATAAATTTTGAATGTTTTTGCAGTTTTAGTAGTACTTGTAGCAGCTGCAGTAGCAGTCTTAATTAATTAATCCTAGATGATGAGCGCCACTGAGTTCGCATAAGCATTTCCAACAAGATCGTAGAGACGTTAATGACGACAGCTGACGTCTAACATTTTCAGTATCATTTTGGTATCAGCAATCAATTAAAAATGTGAGAAAAAAATTGAAAAAAAAAATTAATAATTATACCCGTATTACAAGAAGGGAAGGCACCAACAATTTGGAACACCGATTGGCTTACGTTATTATGTTTTTGCAATTTTTGGATATAAAACCCGTGGTAGCCAAATTTACTCCAAGATTTTTGACAAAATCATAGTAGCGAATATGTTTTGTGGAAAACACTGGGGATAGCGAAAGCAGCCAAGAACAGGGAAGGAAGGTAGCACGTTAGTCCCTTATCCTAGGTTGTGATTCAATCAAGTGCGTGATGGAAGTGATTTTTATTTGATCCAGCGCCCGGGCATGGGTGCGTCCCATAGTCTTGTCTGTACGAAATTGGTAAGACCGTCCAGATGCATGTTTATAAATGGGAAGTAGGTGCGGCAAAATGGAAGTGAACGACGTGTGTTGGATCTTTTTAGCTTCCAGAAGATTGAGTACGAACACTGGCGACTTCTTCAGCGAAATCGGAGGGCTGTTCACAAAAGCAGTTGTAAGAGAAATGTTTGGATGCGTTTAAAGATGGAATCACCTGACATATTATGCTCGGCCGGTCCAGGCAGTTGAAAACGTAATTTGACGAATCAATAGGTGTTGGGTATGGAGGGATATCTCCTCTATCACTTCCTGCATGTCCTCCACGTTAAGCACTTTGCTTCACGCTAGGAAAGAAAATCTCGTTTTCTGAAGGCACCTATAGGCATAGCAATATGAGGCCCGAATAAATGTGTCAAACAGCTCCATGCTAGACTCTCTAGAGGAGATAGCTGGAAGGAAGTATTCATTGGGTAGCTCAGAGAGATTGCGCGTCTAGGCGTGTCTCAATCAGGATGTGAGCAGCCTTCGCCTCCGTACCACAAAAATAGGTCGTTATACACGAGTCCTTTGGGAATTTGAAAAGGCGTTGATGTGAATTTGTAGTATTTTATAGGGAATGCTTTTAATTCGGTCCCGATAGTTTAACGTAGACTTTTTACAAAATGTATAAATTCTCATTATTTGAACACACTATATGTGTCCCGTAGCTTGAAATTGGAGTAAAAGTAGAAATAATGATAATACTTTTTTGCGGGGTGAAAATAAATATTTGATTTCCAAAAAATAATTCCATAAAATGGAGCTATTTTGTTTTTCATTTTCGCCCGGAATATAAAAAAGAAGATGAATGGTTCGCTCTTGATGGAGCAAATAACTTAGGTCAATAGTTGTTACCCATATCAAGTTTAACATTTACAAACACGAACCGCATCCTTCATTAGCCAAATATTCATAGTATTTTTGCTGGCCTTTGCTGAAATAATCTGCTTAATGTTTCACTTGTTTACGAGTATTTGAAATAAATTTTACACATAAATTATACAATCACCAGTCTCATAAGCACGTAAGCTCTTAATCCCAACAAGTAATTTATAACCATCTTCATCTTTATGACCATCGTAGTTGGTCGATTTAATTATCACTTTGTTAACAACAAATTTGTATGAAATACTTTGCATCCTGTGTTAGTTCCTATCCGCACCAGCCAGGCTACAGTGTGAAAATATGCAAAAAGTAAACATATACCCAACCACTATCTTTAGGTTTTTGCTTAACCTTCCTTACCTCGCGTTACCTGGCGCTAACCGTGCAAGGTGCGCAAAATAGCGGACACCCTTAAAAACCGCCAGTGTTAAATTTCTGCTGAAATTTAAGGTAACTCTCTAATTAAAAGACTAGGTTTCGAATTTATAGTGGCATTAAACTAAGCCGCAATATTTAACCCTTCGTGTAGGTTCGTAGTATGAACAAAGTTTAGTTAATTATGCGGTAATTTTAATTAGGAAGTGACTGTGGTGTGGGTGTAGTGGTGTTCACTATAATGTTTTAGTATCGGATACGTCTCGTTTGAATTTGCGAGATGTTAATAACATGCCCTAGCTAGTGGCGATGTGTTCATACCACAACTAAATGGCATACTTGAGAGCTTCCATCGCGGAAGTGGAAGTTTGAAGTTCACACGACATTGAAGATCAGGATAATCAATTCAAATCGGATGCGTTGAATGCAACACGTGAGTAATTGTTTCGAAAAAATAGCGATTTTTCAAAGATACTTTTCGCTATGCTGAACTTTAGCCAGCAGTTTGCTTAGCTGCTATGTACCCGGTGTGCAGTGTCTCAAACTTGAGATAATACTAACAATTGTTTATTTATGTAATTTGTTAACGTTTTCTCTTACAAATTGGTATCGAGTTTGCTTAAAATGTTAGCAGCATGCTATAAGTTTACACTCTTGACAATGAACCATCTGCAGTTTCTGCACTTACTTTTGAGCTGGAAGTCGTTATGGGACTGTTTACTTTCACGGACCTTTGAACTTATAACCCATTAATGCTTAGGAAGTCTTGCAACAGATTGTTTCTTCGCGTAATCATATCTTCCAAGACGAGCATATTCGGTAACATTTTGACAAAACAGTAGTAGAGTATAGTAGTTCCTGGTTCCTACGCTTATGCTCTCGGTAGTAAATTCCTCTGCTTCCAAACTGCATACTAAATATGTTCGCTAGTCAAGCATGTGTGCAGCTCCGTGAAGTTTTATGCGTGCATAATTTCCTGAACAAGAAACCTGAAGCACAAACAACACCGACCCATCCACTAATAAACCTAGAAACCTGCCAGCTCTCTTTAATGGCTCACTACATTTTCCGACCTACCTTTGTGTGGCGGGAAAGATACACTTCAGACCCAAGCCAGTGGCATATTGGACTGAAAATTCTGCTGGATAATTTCCCCGGTGTTGTTGCACCTCGATGGCTTAAATTGTGCCACTCATGCACAACGTAACTATTTCCACTATATGTTTCCTGCTAGTGTTGTAGAAAGTGAAAGTTTATACTCATGAGCATCGACTGGGCAGCAAAATGAGCAACCATCATATGGGATGCAATAAAAGTATGTTTGTATGCAATGCAATGCATTTGTTCACATGAGTTGCATAATCACAATGCAAGCCGATCGGCTTGGAATAGATTCGATTTAGAGCTGCTGCAATGTTAGTTTGAATCGACTCCAACGCATCTATTGCACTTGTTCTTTATTTTATCGAAAGGAAATTGTGGTAATGCTTTCATGGATTACCACGACTACACATGCTACGGTCACTTTAACAGGTATTTATTGTAGAATCAGGATTGACTATTTCTAATTTGTTCAAACGTGTCGGGCTGAGTTCGGTCAATTTTTCCACGTTCATTTCCTCGGTTGATTTCGCCAAGTCACCAGTTTGAAGCAGGTATGAGCCCTGTTAAAACCAGCGCCAAAACTTCGAAAAAACTTTGGATCTAATTATATTCAAGCTTTAATTCATTATTCGTAAAACAAAACGTCTTCCTCAAAGCTTTTGCGTGAACACACAATACAAACTTAAATCGACCTGCGCTTTTTCCATCTCTGTCTGGGACAAGCCTCCCGAGAGTGTTATAGCTCTAATTATCTCTGCAATGACGACAGCACTTTAAATTACTTCATGAGAAATTGTTTACATGGTATAAAAGCACATATGAAGCTAACCCATAAGTTATCATTTTTTAATCAGAGCAGCAGTGATTAATTTGTGAAATTTGTGAATTTGTGGATTCAACTAGTACCGCCCGTTAAGGCCTCATTTAAATCACTGAAGCTGGTGGTTCGAGCGCTGTCTACGTCTTCTGAATGAAAGTTCAGCGGAATTAAATAGTACTTTATCTACCATCTGGACCCTTTATTAGAGGCAAAACAAATTTGAGTGCGTGGTCTAATTTTTACCACCAAATCCCAAAAAAATAATTAAGCTCCTTATTTTTGGGTTCATCAATCAAAGTTTGTGAAAAGCGATTCGAAATGAAATTTTAAAAAATTATTCCATAAAACTACTTGCATCGTCCTACATATACAAATTCAATCAATCGTCAAAATGGAATGTAGTTTAGTCCACATCTGAAAGTATACATATGATTCGAAAGGAAATGAATTAGCATTCCTTTGGACCAATCATACTTAGACCAATCAAATTTTTCAAATTTAAGTAAATAAAATGACCGAAATTGTTCAGCTCAATCAAATTGCTTTTCAGCCATCAAAACCAATCGTTTTATTCCGGGACAGTAGTTAGGTGGAATATATACCAAATTCGGTTGACTACATTGGGTAAAGTCTTTGTGAAATATCCTGTCATGAAGACCACATAATCGTATCACGACAGATTTGAGCTTCAAAGAGTTTTGAAAATGGTGGATATAGTTTTATGCTTTAAGTTTTTCAAAGAAGCAACGTCGAAAAATTATCAAGAAGACTTTATTTCTTTTAAGGAAAAGCATTCTGGCAAAAAAAAAATTAATCTCTCATTGAGATATATAATTGTCAGCAGATTTGCAAAAATGGTTTGAGTTTTATACTGTCAAGATTCATTTTTCAATGGGATTCCAATAAATCTCCCTAAAATCCTCCCCTAAGTACTCTGGAAACAAAAACCTGCTTTTAATTTGATTTTCTTTTCCCAATTTTCAATAAGAACTGACGATATTTTTTAACATTTTTATTTTATTTATAATAATTATTAAATTGAAAAGATTCAACTAAAAAAATTGAAAATAAAGGGATATAAAATAAAAATCCATTTAAAATAATAATGAAATCCATTGTATATTCCCAGGTATCATCAGTCTTGTCGTAGGCGGCTCTAACTCGCCTCAAGGTTCAAGTTTCAACTGGTGAATGGTAGAGCAACAACAACGACAATGTCAATGAAACCAAATAATAGGGAGGTCTAACCCTAAGTAGAAACCAACTGTCCTTCAGAAACCAATAACATGTCCTTCTCGTAATGAACATCAAAATGAAATTTCTTTCGAAGAAGTTTCAAAGGAAAGGAAAGACGGAATTGAGACTTTAGAAATGACTTCAAGGCCTTAAAACATCGAAGCTCTCTCTCAACATTTTAGGAGTCAATATCGTCGAAACGTCAGTTTATACCTTGCAAACGTTTCTAAAGTGCTACATACAGCGCTTGCGATCGAACAGGTTTCTACCAACATAGGTGGAATTTCATTTGAGTTTGTATGACAATCATGTGCATTTCTTTCATACAAACTTGAACTGTTTCTATCTCCGTCTAAGAACTGTCACTCAAGAGTGTTAAAGCTTTATGACGCTACGCTCGAATATTGTGAAGGGAAAAATAAAAATTTGACGGAGCAGTAACACTCTGATGACATTTGATGAAATTTGATGAAAGCAAACTATATAAGTATACTTATTACTATCAATAAAGCCTTATTCAATTCAAAAAACTGTATAAGTATAACTAGTTAATCGACTGACACACCAGAGTATTTACATATGGCGAAATGAAACAAAAATCTGGGAAGCAACTTCCTTGTAAAAGTGAATTTGGGAAGCCAACTAGCGTTTGGGAAGGGACCTTGAGCTACTATTTTGTCTGCGGTTATTTGCGCCACTTAACGTCAAAGCATATCATTGCCTTTTAAGGATGAGTGATCTGCTTGATGGGCTCTAGCTGTCGTAGTTTGCTCTGAAGCTCAAACTCTATATGGAGTTCAGTAACAACTTGTAAAGTCGGACTTGTAGCACATAGTACGGAGTTTGAGAATGTTACATCTCAATTTCCAACTCTTTTCTTAGTTTTCAATTTTCATTGGAATTAAAATTATTCCATTCTGTAATTTATCATGACATTTGGAACGTGAAAGCTACCTTATGCTTCCTTAAAACAAAAAAAAAAACAAAAAAACAAAAAAATAAAATAAATTAAATGATATGCTGAATTGATCACTTATTTCCAGGAAGATGGCCACGAAAGGATTACAAACAGACTATGAAGTTGGAAAAATTATAAAAATAAAAAATACCATACAAATTAAAAATATTAGGAGAAAACCGAACAGAATGGTGGGTAAGAACATTTAAAATTGAGCAATATTCTATGAATCCTAATTTTATTAATCGTGCATTACTCTTGTTAATAAGATATCCTCATTTTATCAATCTTTGTGTTAATGAATATTACAATTATTGTAAAAATGGATCGGATGGATTGAATAAGAACTAAGCCATGCAGATAAAAGAAATAGTTTACACGTTGTTTGGAATCCTTGAATTACCGGCAAATTGCTTTATCACTGAACTTATACGGAAGCAAGTTTTCATATTAATGTTTATTCGATCCAATATCGATTGATTTTCCAGGATACTAAATAAGCCCTTTCGTGTTCGGAAAATGGACAAATTTAAACCAAAAACCGGTCACATAACACTCACTGTAGCCTGAAATTGGACCTGTTCTGATGATTTAAAAAACGATTCTTAGGACTTCATTGCAAGTGTGGTGAAGTTTTTGGAGTTGAAGTTAGACGCAGTAGACCCTCGAAGTAAATGGTTAGGGAGACACTAACGCTTTAAAAGTGAATAAATGACATGTACTATTCGCTGGTTTAACTTAAAATGGCCAGGTCAGTTGACGGTTTTATTCAAAATCCATTATTCGTCCTGTATGACAACTAAAACACGAGAAATCAAAAGTGAAAGGAAACACGTGAAATCAAAAACTTCAAAAGGAAGAGCACCGTAGGTTTTTTTTAAGTCAGTTTTTCTGTAAATGATAGAAATCAGGATCAGGATCTGTGTTTTCCTACAAAAAATTCACACACGTTGAAAATTAAGATTCAGTATTATGACATGGTACGGTAAACACGGTTTGGATACAATCAGGATCAGGATCTGTAGATTTTTCAACGTGAAATTAACAAATACTCCTTATTCGATTATACTTGTCTCTGGATGATTT
Source organism: Stratiomys singularior (assembly GCA_954870665.1). Taxonomy (NCBI): domain Eukaryota; kingdom Metazoa; phylum Arthropoda; class Insecta; order Diptera; family Stratiomyidae; genus Stratiomys; species Stratiomys singularior. The sequence continues at coordinate 155,563,766 of OX940878.1, read as the reverse complement.
ATAAGGCTTCAGCAGTACAACAGCAAAGTAGTTCTGCAATATAAAGTAGTCTTCAACTTGTGGTCCTACATAGTATGAGCCTCAATTTTCTCATCGAAGCAAGTCCGCAGAGATATTAGAGAAAGCCATGGTGATAATTAGGTGGTAGTGTTCAGCCATGGATAAAATGATTAAGGATGAGTTTGATGAACATTCTGAAAAAATTGTGGAGAGAGAATAATACAGAAAGATCTTTTGGTGGGAAGAAGCTCCAAATACACAAACGGATAAAGATGAACAAAGTTCCAAACTCCCACCGCGGCGATAAATTTTGTATTATGCTACGCTTTTAAGACGCAGATCCTGACACAAAAATTTACAATCAAAATAAGCGAAATTGAAAAAAAAAACGGCTTGGAAGACATAGATGAAAGCGGGGGAAGGAGATGCAGTAAATTAATTATGAGCTAGTCACTATAGCGTGCCCTTCAACAGTTTTTAAGTGCCAGATGTCTCCAAGGTTGTAACACTGAAGAAGCTTCAATGGAATGACTAAGGATAGCAAGAAGATTAAGAGCAGATACAAACGAAGATACGTGCAGGTAAGGCTTAGTCACGAGCTAAAATGATTGCATCGGACTTGATTGCCTAGGATAGCTCGGATCTACGGATCCTCGGATCAAGGAGCTAATTTGACTAAAACGACGGCATTGAACTTACGATTTCATTGGTAATCATGCACTTAACAGATTTCCATTTTGTCATTTCAGTTGAAATATTCGAGAAAATAATATATATAAGCAATATAATACGCGAGGAAAAAATAATCAAATAAGGTAGGTTTGTAAAATTAAATATTTTTATTTAATTTTATTTCGTTAATAATCAGAAACTACGACGTATCTTTTTAAAATTTACTAAGCCTAAACCCGTACTAAAGAGTTCATCAAACTTCAAATCTAAAGAATTTTCCACTAGAAAGAATTGATTTCGTCCTTTAATGTATTCAAAGAAAGCCAAAAACATCAACAAAGTTTGCAGTAGGGTGTCGAAAATTCCGTTGAAATTTTTGGCGATTTGGAGAACTATGTGAAAGTCAGAAGGAAACGATAAGCGTTTGAAGCGCAAAAACCTATAGACATTACTTTCTTAAGATGTAAAATGTCCATTCTTCGAATGGACCATTAGATACCAGTAAAATTATTTTCAATGGGTTTTCAGGTGGACAAGTGGTAGTTCAAATGCATTACGCATCTAGGAGTTACACATTTAGGGTGTAAGAACCCTTCCAATCTCTAACCCAAAAAGAAGGGTTTTAATGCGTACGAAGGGTTTTATTATGCAAACAAATGGTTAAAAAAAAATTTGAAACGTCCGGACATAAATTTATTTATAAATTTAGTTTCGACTATGTGAACTGCTTGGACCATTAATGTTAGATAAGATCATAATATGCCTGCTTTTACTAACAAATAACCCCAAAAACATATGTAGAGGATTGCGTAGGAATACTGAATAAAGCTAAATAAATTTCTGACATTTTTGATTTTTCCACACACAAAATAAAACCCTATTTAAGCGGTAAGATTTTTAGCGAAATTCGTTTATTCAGTATTTAATGTTTTTAAGGACTGATTTCTGGTTCTTCTGCTGAACTGACTAGTCCTTGCTCAAAATCGTGCATAAAAAACATTAAAATGAAAATCTATCGGAAAGAACGAAACTAATTTTAATTTTTAATCATGGTTATAAATATGAGCGAAAAATCGATGCTGTAATATGTTACGTTTGAAATTCGAATTTTTTTAGCGTCGTTTGGACTGGACGCATTAATTTGGTCGTTCAAAACAGTCTACAGTCGTTCAAAAGGAGGCAGTTTGCCTCATGTTCAAGAATCATGGGTTAGTGGTCTTTGTTGGATAGGTTGGAACTGGATTCTTTACAGACTAGAGCCCATAGAATTGCAGGACCCAATTGAAAGATTTGAGAAAGAGAGAAGACGGAATGGCATTGAAAATAACTAGTAAAATAACTTCGTTGGATAGCAATATACTTTGATAGTAATCAATTTTGGAAAGTTAATATAATTTTTCGAGAGTCATTAATTTTTTTTGTGCTTCATTGGTAATCCATTGATCCATTCTGAAAAGCTTTTTTCAAACCATTTGTCTATGCTAGCAAGGATTTTTCACTAAAGATTTCAGTGTTGCAATTTTGGGGTCTTTGGAGATGTTTGGAATCAGAATTTAGACGTTTTAAATTTTACTTTTAACTCTCGGACGGATTACAGGTGAGATTGAGCCCATTGGATCGCATCGCGTGCAGTCATCGAGATATTTATCTTTTAGTGAAAGCTTTGTTACCGCACTGCTTGCACTCACCATAGATTACTAGAATGCGTTGGACGAAAGCACAATCAATTTTTCACTGTTTTCTACAGATTCAATATCTAGCTTTCATTCAAATTAAATTTACATGGGAAGAAACTTAAAAATGATCACAATTGCATTGAAATCTTACCTTGAGTATTGTCTTAGAATAAGAGTTCAGAAGTAATCCAAAAAAATATGTTTTTCACTTTGAAATCGCACAAAGGCAATCGCACAAATTATCCGCAAAAACGCGTATCTATAACTTTTATACTTTTCAATTGTTAAGAAGATGCTCCTCGATCTTATTATATTCGGTTCAAGTTTTAGCACAATCTTTTGAGTGTATCTCGTACTGGACTCTATGTCCAACTAACTTAACCTGTTGCTGGAGCACCGCTATATAGATACATTCACGATCGCGGTTTGCATAATCGCATTTCCTTTGGATTGCTGGATGGATACGTTAATAACTTTTTTTTTAAGCTTTTTCTTAAAGATTTTCAAGTGAAATGGGTAAAAGTCGACGAGTAGGGAGAGACCCAGACCTATCAAACTATGTAGCGATGTGCAATAATGAAAACGCACATGCAAAAACTTTGAGGGAGGGGGATTGGATTATGTGTAAGAATAGAGGAAATGGCGTTAACATCTTTTGATATGCTTGTGAATAGGAGGCAAGTCAAAGAAAAGAAATATCAAATCCGTAAAGTAGTAGGCATAAGAGTATGAAAATTCTTCGAGTACGTTAATTTACAGTTGGTGGAGTTTCGGATCGAGCTAGAGGTTAAAAACCTAACTTACTAAATGTGTGGTAATTGATTGTTAATAAGTAATATAAAAATAAAATTTTCTGCTCCAGTTAATATTCAAAAGCATTTCAATTGAAGATTGGTTCGCTTGAGTATTTCAATGTGTTCAATCTTCTGCAAAAGCTTCCTCTTGCATTCAGTGAATAATTAAAAAAAAAAAAGATTTAAGATAGCATTCGAGGTTGCGCTTAATTAAAGGTTTTTTGCATAATTTTTCGTTATATTGTCTTAGGTTACTTAAAAAAAATATTTAATATCTTTGATCCATTTTTGAAAAAAAAACCAAATCATGAATAGTGTTCTTATCAAAATACCGATGAAAAATGCAATAAATAATCCAGATTACATATAAGTCGACTACAGCAAGGGTTTTGTCTCCATATTCAGGATACCTGCTTTTATCCATATGCTTAAGATATATTAAAAAGATTCTTTAAAGCTGAACTGCATACTAAGTTAATTAAACTAATAAAAAAACCTGGCGTCGATCTCGTTTTTAAGTCTATTTGAGGTTAAATGAACTACATATCACCTCCATAAATTTCAAATTCCAGATATCTGCAATTTCATGTTAATATATGACGATAATCTACGGAATGGGGCAACTAAGACTGTCCCCGGAGCAGTCCCAAGAAGGAGCTCATGCGAAAAGCAAATTTAATTTTAAAGCGACAGATTGTTCGCATTTTCGAAAATTTAAAGGGATAGAGTGGGGGGCGCCGTGATTTTTTCCCAAAGGATGTGAAGGAAACATCAAAGGAAATTGCCCTGTTGGCCAGTTGAAACCTTAAACATATTCCTTAGAATTCTGATAAATCAATTAAATTCTCGGGTGCCACAGTTATCACAAACTTATTAGCGACCATCCCCTATCCGGGAACAATTTTAAAATAATGAATTCGAGGAGGATTTGTGGTTAACAACGCCACACTAGCCCGATCTTTCATAATTCTTTTCATTTTTGCTTTCATCCAGCATGAAATGAGAATCATGTGTAACAAATAACTCACGAACTTGTTAAGTTTGCACTTTATTTGGTGTAGTCTAGTTTGCTTTTAGGATTTGTTTCAGCTTTCCTGAGTTAATTTCTCGTATTAGATCTTATCAGATCTTCCAGACTACAATGAAGAGTTTTTAATGTCCTTCCACACTTCGCGCTTTGTTTGACATAGTTGCTTGTTGCAACTATGTCTGCTGACACCCTGAATTTTAAAAAAAAATCACAAATAAATGGAACAATGTTTTGCAGTATTCCCGTTGATGAAGCAGATGGTTTTTATTTAATTTTTTATTTAAAAGTTGAACAGAGCTACGAGTTTTTCCCCAAAGCATCGAATCTGCTCTTATCTCTCCGGACGAATGGAATTATTTATCATACGATGAATGAGATCCTTCAAAGTAGTCCTCATTCGAATGAGCTGCATACTTCCAGCAGTGTTTTCACTTTCTGTAGAAGTTCTGTAAGTAAAATTTTTCAAATTGGGTTCAACGCACTTGTTTCAACCATGTTTTTCTCATTGGACGAGTGTCGATTGAGTGGCTTTTAAATTTCAATAACAGCCAAAAGTCGTGAGGAGTTATGTCGGGGCTAAACAGAGGCTAGCGAAGGTGAAAGTTTTAATGTATTGTTAAATTGATGCACAGGATTCGAATAATACACTGATTAATTATCGTTGTAAAGGAGCCAATCACCGCTTGACCAAAAATTTGGCCGAATTTTTCAAACCATATCGCGACGTATCAATACTCTACTAGTTCATACTAAAGAATACTAAAGGTAATTATCTTTAGCGATTTTCTTACATTTAAGAGCAATTTTCGGTTGGCAAACACCTAAACAATGATAGAAAGCAGTCAACATCTTAGCTTTGATTTGATTTTTTGTTCCTGGCGATTCAGAATACTTCCACTGTCAAGACTGCCGCTTTGCTTCTGGACCGTAGCCGTAGTCACCGCCAGTAGTAATCTTATTAAGTATATTTTCGTCCTTAGCAATCGTTTTTAAATGTACTGAGCATTCTTCAAGTTGAAATTCTTCTGTTCTGTCCTTAACAATTTAGAGATGAAAATTTCACACGTGCGATTCATTCCTAGGGTCTCAGTCAAAATTCTTCAAACTAGATTGACATTTCAAGGCCATTTTCTATTTCCCGTGTAGTCAACCGACGAAGTCGGGGTGGCACACGATCGGCGTTTTTTGAATTCACTGCGCTCGAAGCGAGAGCGAGAATAACTGCTATCTGACTTGAGGCCAGCTTTAAACTGCTGGTAGCATTGTTTTTTCATGCTTCGCTCATTCAACGCTTTCCTTATTCCATATTGATGAGTATCAACTGATCCGCGATTTTATCAAAACTTGGTGAAAATTTGTCAAATTATTCCTTAAACAAAACTGAAAAAAACGAAAAAGTCTATGTAAATAAATGTACGCTGTGTGCAAACTAAAATGCCTCGACAAAAACTGCAGAGTTGAAAGAGTTCCTAGATAGTTGTAGTTTGTATTGGAAAATGCTAGGGGGCGCTCAAATGTTGTGCCGCGGATGTATAAGGAAAAGATCGATTTTGCTGGACGAACCTACCAAAATGTATGAATGATTTCAGCGGAACCAGTTTTTGTAAGGCTGATTTAAAGTTTCACTTTAAAGTTGGTTTACATCCAGGTTTAGGCCAGTAACAACGTGACAGCTTATTGTAACTATGCAAATTATACGATTTTAGACGAAAAACAAGGAAATTACTAGCTGAAATGTCGTTCGAGTAATAGAGGATCTAACAGCGAATGTATTATATCCTTTCATCCAAATTAGCTCTTGCACATCAATCATACTTTGTAAGTCATTTTGACGAAAAAAAACAACGTTTTATTGCAACTGAATTCTCAGACAATTTTCGTTTTCCGGGTCATAAAATGAAGCGATAGCTGAGTAGTTTGTTACGGGCATGGTCAAGAAATCTTCCCTGCTTGAATCCCAGTAAAAAATTTGGCAGCTATTAGGTGATATAAATAAGGGAAAGTGTGTGGTAGGTTGGTGTGATAGCTTGAAAAATGAAACTGATCAAATGAATCAAATAACTTACAAAACTTTCTTGAAATCATGATGAAGTGAGTAAAATTTGCAAGAGAAACTAAAAATGGGTATCGATCAGGTATCCAAAGGTAAGAAAAAATAATAGTTTCCGTTTGACATGCAAAAAATTATACTCTTGTGCTCAAAAAAAGCCTAGCCCGATGATTAGTTCGTTTCAGTGTTCCTCTGTTGTTCGCCGATAAGAAGCGTTACCTAACAGGACTTGTTAAGTCGGATTTGTATTTATCCACAACAAAGAGCAGCTAGATTGCAATCGATTGCATGATTCTGTGCTGATCGTTCAGTGAAGCAAGTGAATGTGTAGTGGAAACGATGGTGTTGACTGAAAAACAGAAAATTGATTCGATACTGTATAAATAGCAAAATATGTCGAATCTTGATGTATCTTAAAAAAATCAAGTGCAACAGTCAGAAGATTTTGGGCTAATTATTTGATAACGTGAAGTTTATTGCGCAAATCCTGCAGCGGGCGTCGAAGGAAAACCAACTAACATGAAGACTGACAAATAGTCTTTTTATTTTTGTGCAACCGTTTTAAAACTGCCACAGAAATTGCTGCAGAAGACATTTTCTGAAATAAACCATTATTTAATTTTTTTAAACGAGTTTTCTCTAATTAATGTTTTTCTTTTCAATAGATTTATTCGAGTATAAAAATGTTTTGGCCAGCAGGAATGACCAGCAAAAAGTCCCGATATCAAACCCATTAAGAATGTTTGGGGCATTATGAAGCGGCAAAATGGAAGTCACCAGCCCAACGACAACGCGGAAATTGAGGAAAGTAATTGAGATGCAATAATAATACATACAAATAAAAAAAAAATATAAAAAATACAATAAAACATGGAACAATAAGTTATCACCAGAACTCATGAGAAAACTGTATGAGAGCATTTCAATGTGTTGGTAAGGCACATCGCCGTCACACTCGTTACTAGGAAATATTTTAAACTTGTAGGTAATAAGTTCTGTAAGATAAATATGGAAGAAAATAAATAAATTAAAAAAAAAAATGATTATCCCATATAACGGTGTTCTAATCCCTGCTTTTCATTAATGAAGAAAAGCAGGGATTAGAACACCTTCAGTACAATATGCTGAGTCAACACTTGAGTTAATAATAAATTACATTTTTGACAAAGAATATGACGAAGCGAAAGCAAAATAAATTCAGGTTTTGAACGCGAGTTTTCTTCAATATTTACTGCTCCGTAGTAATCATGATATGTTCACTCTATTGCATCTCTGAAGAAGATCAAAATCTTCCTTTTCACCTTGCGACTGAGGGATTAATGTGGAGGACCAAGCGGCAATGGCCGAAAATCAACTGAGGAAATTGGAAACTAAAACATGTAAAATTTAAAAAAACACTTAAAAATCTAAGGAAAAACGTAATTTTACGTTTTTTTAAACAATATTTTGTGAAAACGAACCCAATTACAAAAACTAAAAAAAAAGGGTCTTAATCGTTTTTTGTACAACAATCAATTTTTTTTTCTAAGCAAAATACGATTAGATCTTATTAACTTATGATTTGCTATAATTGGTTTTCATATAATTCAACCTCTTAGGTAGTTTCCGAGTCACATCAAAAAACCCTTTTTTTTGGGAAATCTTTTGGAAAGTTTTTTTGAACTTTTCTCATTGAATGAAACAAATATTTACCCAATTGCTTTCGACAAATTCCCAAGGTTCATTTACGTTTGACTTGGATCGTCCTCGGGTAATTCCTCTATTGTTTTGGTTGGCGTTAATTCCGAATGGCCTAGCCGGTCTCAACTTGAACCCATTGACACTTTGCTACGAACAGTCTAACTTGCCTCAAAATATATAGGAGAGATTCGCGATTCATATCAACCTGCGCGGGAAGTATCAGTGTAATATCGCTAGTTTTTCGTAGAAAAACGCATTATTTTGAGAGCCCGACACTTGTTTAATGTGTTTTGCTCAAAAAATAAGGCCTAAATACAATACTGCGAGACGGCGATGCGAGAGCGCGACGAGAGTCTCGCAGCAAATGTCAAGCAGTTTTCGTAACATGCATTTGTATACAACATCGTACAATCATTGCGAGGCAAGAAATATTCGAAAAAAACGAAAATTCCTCGCAACGAGGTGCGTTGACGTTTGTCAGATGCTCTATGGCGCTTAAATGAAATATGAAATTCAAACGCCTTAATTACTTTTTAATTACTAGGGTTATCCGGATTGAATTTTAAATGAAAATTTAGTGCATCCTTGTTGAGGCTTTTATTTGCCAAACGAAGGAAAATTCCAATTCCAATTTTTAAAACATCAAAAACAATTTTAATCAAATTTCATTTGAAACGTCAACAATTTGACATTTGTCATATGAACATTACTCTTCCTCGCATCGCGCGCATTGTAAATTGAATGCGTTACGCGACAACGAGCGAGAATCGCATCGCGCTCTCGCATCACCGTCACGCAGTGTTGTATCTGGGCCTATAAAGTGTTCATCGTGAGAAGGAGAAGTTGACAAGTGTTTGACGTCAAAGCGTCATTTTCTTTTTACGTGTCGCTCGTACTAATAAGCTTAACGTTAAGGTAGGACGAAATTCATGTAGGTCCTACCTCCTGGTCTCAATCTTCGTAAAATTAGACGGGGTGCCCGCTGGATTTTTTTCTTGATATCACCGAAAAGTGTAGTAGATTGTGCTTCCTAGTAATGAAATTTTCACGATGGAGACTTCACTTAAGGGGAGAGGATACCATGCCTATCATCGCGTACGATGTATCACTGGTAACAAAGATTCTCTACATGCTATAACAATAGGAGACGCTGCAGACGCTTAAACACTTTGTAATCAACGAAACTAGCAATTAATATGAAGTTTATCTCATATCTATGTATTTTGAGAACTAGGACCTATATAATGTGTACACGATTCGAAATTGGCGACTTTTTTGAAAAAGGAACCCATATTTTATTTTATTCATGCATTCAGCACTTAGATGCTGTTCTAGGGTTGCGGCATTTATTCAAGGAACATACTACGGTGGGAAAAATATTTTTTTGATACAAATTGAATATTTTTAGAAACAGAATGAGGGACACAACGAATTTCTACCAAATTGGATTTGGTTTTATCGCCGGGAGTGCTAGTCAAAGTTCTGGATACGCTGGAATCAAAGCGTGAGAGCGATGAGAATGTAACGACCACGTTACAGACCATTTTTTGTGAATGTATCTATAATTTTTACTCTATTACATACATCTTTAAGCTTTAATCCTCACGCGATTGCTTTTATCGCTCCTCAGACTGGAAATGAGTCCTTTTTTCCTCTGAATTTTTGTGGGACTCTTTATGTGGTGCTATATATGTACCAATTCAGGGTTTATAAGCTGAGTCAAGTAAAAGCACAGTAAATGAGTCGTTATACATACTCCTTCTTATACATAAAGGATTTTCGAACCGACCGGCCAAAATCAGCTCGGAATTCTAATTCGCTTTGAAATTTTTTCCCGCTTGGGTGCTGCCCTTTTTTGATAATTTTTCCTCGAATTCAGTCAAATCCTGGGGCGTGAATCCAGAAAATGAATTTAGAAATTTTTTTATCAGTTTGTAGTTACGCCATAAAAAAGAAATTATTGTACAGCAGGACTAGCCGGTTCTACAACACAAATAAAACCTATGATTGCGCTGTTACTGATCAATAATTTGGCTTCCAAAGTTTCTTACCAGCGCAATTGGTTCTAGTTCCCGCGAACAGCACAAGAATTTTTTTAAATCTTGGTAGCCGAGCTTTTCAAGTATCCTTGTAACTCATTTCCTGATCGTCAAATGTGTATCTATATTCAGGCAGCACGCAGAGTTTATATGTCCTCTTCGGTATGGATGGATCAGTTTATTGGATTAAAGTAGTTCGGAAAGGGTTTTGGTTGTACTGATGCTATCAATTACAGTATCTGGTAGAGCTGGATCCCGTGTAAAGTTGCATAAACTTAATTTTACTGGAATGGCAATGATATAATAGGGACCATAGTTGATAAGACGGAATTATTGTCTAAAAAGGATATTCGTATTAGTAATAGGTGAAAGCTATACAAATCGAATTTTATGACGTTAAAAAGTCATTTTTATATCAGCGGTTAGTTAGGAAATATACATAAATATATGTTTACTGACGCATTTGATAGAAACAATTTATCCTTGAACGTGCGCCGACTATTATTCCACACGCAAAATATTTACCACATGCGTTTTATTTACTTCAACAAATATTTTCAAAAACATATTTTCAGAATTCAGGACGTTAAACGAAATGCAAATCAGTTAAGAGTGACGATTTTTTTTTTTGTTTCAGATTCAGATAAAACCAGTAAGTTCACGTGCTGCGCTAGGTTTAATAGTATGCATGTATGTATAAATGACGATTGATGGATACAACATTAATTCAAATTTTTGGATTAGCGAGAACTTGATTATAGTAATATTCAAATGATCTTACTCATACTTGGCGAAAAGAATATGTGCCCGGCTTGGCTCGCTCTAAATTTGTACAGCTTGCCGCTTCCTGCGATGTCACTATTTACCGGTTTTTATGTTTATTATCACGCATGTTATTTTATTTATTACATTTCTCTTTCCTGATGCCGATTTTGAAAAATCGAATTAACTTTATAACCCAACGTAACAGACTTCACGTTTGTATTAACAGTGATGCTGCCATTGTATCAATGACGGGGAAGGCTGGTTATCTTGAGGTCTGGTTAAATTGTTAGCATTGAATGTGTTTCCAACGGTAGGAGCCAGCTAACTCCACATATGATTATTTTTCGCTTGTCATATGCTCATCGTTAAAAATTGCCGTCAAAAAGTGGGAAAAACGTGATTACTTTGGTGAAAGAAAGAACATAAATTTATATTCATGTCAATTGATGCGCACTAAATCACTTCAATAAAAATTATCAAATTATTTTTTTGCAGTTTTTTTACGAAATTTACAAGTTCTATGTGGATTTACTGCAAAATACAATAATTGATTTAAATTTAAAATTGCAGTTTAAAAGTACGAAACATTGCAGAGGTCCTAGAGACATTCAAACCATCATATGGTATATCCAAAATAGGTATGAAACATAAGCAGTCTAATGCCTTATGAGTGTTAAATCTGGAGTTGCTGTTAGCTATAACAAATTGTTCCCTTTTTTGCATACTCTTTCAGGGTAATTGATGATCTATCGAATCAGAAGAAAGAATTTTGAATTGAAGAATATCCGAGGAAAAAGTCCGTCGCTATGCGAATCAAAAAGGTAGCACTAGCCAAAACGTATGGCAGCAGCGATCTTGGACTCTTTGTCTGAGGCTATTTTTATGAAAATATTTTTTAGTTTCGGCTGAAGGCCTCCATCTTTCAAATATTCATCAGGGTATCAATTATTGCTTCAAGAAGTTTTTGTATATCTAGCATCAATACCTTTTAGAGGTTCGCTCCCATTACCTAAGCTCTATCAGCCTCATTCCCTGAGGTTGCTGCATGTTCTGATATCAAGTGAATTCTCAAGCATCTTTTACTGCAAAGATTCTGTATTTTCTTTTGGCAACTCTACACCATTTTTGATGTTGTAATACAAGATAGTAGTGTTACAATTGCTGATTGGGTAAGTCGTTATAAATACCTTTGTTATTTGTTTTATTGAAAGTATTTCCGTCTAGACAATATTATAATAGTCGGGCAATCAGAGATTGGTGTTACTCATCACATAAAGTGATGGCTTAGTTTTATTTACGCAGACCTTTGGTGTAAAGCCGACAATAATTATCGCTCCTCTTATATCTCAAAACCTTTCATTCTTGCATCTCAAAAAAAAGCATATGTTGAGTCCTTGTGTTGAGAGCAAATAGTTGGGATGAGATTGATTCAGTAGATCCAAGTTGCACTGTCGGAACACCAACATTCTCAAGAGCGGGTAGGGGTGGTTCAATCACAGAGAATGTGGTAGAAATGCTACATGGAATAAATGAAGTCCCTTTTTTCTGTTCCCTCGATAAAATAAAATGAAAAAGAAAGTCGTTGAAATTTCAAGTTCTTAGTCATTTATGCTTTCATACTAAGAGTATTCGTAGCACTACATATTAGGAGCCTTACAATGAGTTTTTGTATGCTCACATCTACAGTCTATATTCTCTTGCCTATAGCCTATAACTTCTATAATCATTTGCTTACAGAGATCCTTCATTCCTACAGATCCTCCCAGAGATCCTACATTCTCAGTTGGGATCATGTCCAACACAATTTTTGTGACGAATTTTTGCGAAAACGTCTATCATCTCATTCCTTGAAAAAGGAAGACTCTCAAAAAAGTTATTGGAAATATTATTGAAATTATTGGTGATTAGACAGTAACCTCTTCCCTATTTGAACAAGTGATCTTTCAGTCGAAATGCTTTGTTTGTTTCTGAAAAATTGAATCTTTTAATTTACACTTCACTAAATACTAAGCGATCTACTTAACACTCTCAGCCATTTTAGCATTGAACGTCGAGTAACTAAGAAAATACCAAAGATTGTTCGAAAACAAAATATAGTATTGCCAATAATGAATACTTAATAAATTGAATTGGAATGGAATTAGTAGAGGTATTCATTATCGTGGCGCTACAGCCCCTTTCGAGGCTTATTATTCTTCTAGCATTGCCATCGACAGGAGCGAGACCCCAAATGTATCCTCTAATAAATAACTCACACAAAAATTGACTTTTACCTGGTCAATCGATCGATCCCCGTCAATCAGTTCTATCTGATTTTTTCCACTAACCTTTGACCCTCAGTCTTGCCTGTAATATATGTTTTTAGGCGGATACCTTAACAGTTTCCGAAAATTCGATGTGGCAACTCATTGACTATTGATTTTCTTGCCTTTTTTCTTATGTTAAGCAATTCAGGATCAGCCTTTCAAATGAATCTTTCTTTGTTTTGTGAATGTATGCGTCAGGGATCATCTCTCACAAGCAAAGCGTATAACAGGCCTTATAATCACTTTCTCTAATTGGAATTTAGTTTGCTCTGTGTATGCAACTAGTCTTAAAAATTGATAAGAAACAGAATCAGAACAGAAAGCCTTATCCACAAACTGGATTCTTCCATTTAATTCAGCAAATTCTTTCCCATTTGCACAAGTTTAAAGCCAAGCTATACGAAACCGAAAACCTTTCCGTCACTTTTACTTTTCCAGGTTTTTCGAAGTATTTCTTTACTAGGCCATGCTCTTTGTTCCAGGCTTTCATTAGTTTGTAGCCCAAAGTAACTTTTTGATGCATGGTGAACAGGATTTGATCAGCAGATATTAAAGACGTTATCTGCGTAAGCTATACTTCGGTTTTGTAGACCAATGTTCTTAATGCATTGATGATAAGCCTTCTTATCACAAACCCTAGTGCTGGGTTTGTGGGACTAGCGAATCTCCTTGCCTAAATCGCACTTAAGATAAAAAGGAACTAAAAATTTAGAATGTTTTCGAAAGTTTTTACTTTAGACAGCTTGAGCTCATTCTTAGAATTTTCTTTGAATTTTATTAAGAAATTAATTTTTAAAATTATATAATTGAAAAAACTCGAAAATATCATTTATTGCCAAGAATATCCAAAATTTATACAGTATCTGATCAAATTTGACTCAGACTAGTCCATTTAAGCTACGCATGCAGACCGAATCGTCAAAATTTCTTCTAAAGCATTGCAACCTTTTCTTAATATTTGCTTAAACATGACCATAACTGAGTTAAATTCTTTCAAACGAGTATTGCCTCCATCGAAAGGTTGATCTGCTGATATTTCCTAATTTTTTTGAATATGGAAGCTTAAGTCTGTTTTCTGCCTAGAAGAGAATATTCTCCAAACACCTGCCCTGGTATCCTTCTAATATAGCCTCCCAACAGCAAAGTGCTACCATAATAACCTCCAAATCTGCCCTGTCATCTTTAGAACGCATCCTTGAACCACTTGTCACATGATATCGAGCCAGACCTTTCTTCAAACGTCAGTTGGAGCGTTGGTTAGATTAGTCTTGCGTTCAGCCAAAGAAAGCAGGAACAGTGATACAGAATACATAAGAAGCTACCTCTCTTGCTATTGCGTTAAATGGTTGTTCCATCGAATCGTTGCCATAAGAACTACCCGCACATAATATGGTACACAGCCCCATTTATCAATTTATGATAAAATCGACTTAGTTTTTAAAGAGAAGAGTTCGCCAATTCCTTTGCAAAGGAGAGGACGCTCAATTGCCAGCTGTTTACACTTGAAAAAGTGTGAAAAAGACGTCGTTCACGCTTACTGGTCGGAACAACAAATTGACGGCCTATATCTTTCACATCTTCTTCAGTTAAGACAAGAAATATCTATGTCGATTGAGCAGTTGAATCGGATAACAATCGAGCTCACCGTATTCTAAACTTAGTCATTCCCTGACGTTGGTAATCAGTCTTTTTCTCCACCCGTCTCGGTTCTCATATTCCCAATCGTTCTGCAACAAAGTGCGTGTCCATTGCCTCTTTTATCCTGTTTATTTTGTTCATCCCTTCTAAAATAGATTTCCCACCACTTTTCTGCCAGCATGGCGATAGACACCATCCTCCAGTAACAATTACCGCTGATTTTGAAACAGTGCGATATGCTTATACTATTTAAAGGATTTCTCACTTCTGTATCTGAAATTAACGTTTCTAGTATGTTTGCTTGTTGAAGACGTAAGTCAAGACTTTGGATACGCATACAAGTAAGGACTCGATTGTGTTCATGAGTGACCATCGTTTGGTTGCAGCTGCCATGAGCCGGTTGAGTGGTCAGACTTTATTTGCCACCGCGGTTATTCGTTCCAAAAATCTCCTTCAACAAGAGAGCGATTTTGGACTCAATGGTAAATTTAGGATCCGTTGTTGGTCAGAATGAATACTTCCTTTTTTATATTCAAGCTAAGCCTATAACTAGTCGTTCACCCATTCACTCGTCACATTATCGCACACAGTTTGAGCTGCATCTGTTCGAAAAGGTATCCAGTGCTGGAGGCCACTTCATTGTCTACATGATCAATGCACCTTTTTCGACAATCACAAACTGAAAAGCTTAACATAAGGGCCTAGATTGGAACCTAGTGCGAATTCCGATGTCACGTTTACCACTCGCTCAGGCGATTCCTTCAAAAATTTTCATTAAATATGCCGGAACTCTGAAGGTATGGATCAGAACAGCACTGCAACCCTTTGTGGTCATTCTGGTAATCGTTCGAAATTCATATCAGATATCCCGGAACTCTGAAATTATGCTTAAGTTCTCACGTTGCTCACGTGAAAGGCAATGAACAGCATTTATTTCCTTGAGTGTTCGATGGGTTCTTCCGATCAATAGGGCTACAGCTGAACGGGACAACAGCTTTCACAACCCGGTGATGACTTTTCTCGTAAATTTCTCTGGTCCGAAGCAAAATGGCAAGTCACATCTCCAGCACCTCTGACTATGTCAGTGTCTATTCTCTGGAAAAGCTTCTCTTGATTAGCCTTAAGATTCCATATGGGGCAACTTGACAGATTGTGGTTGATGTTTTTGTAATGGAGCGAGTTGTTACAGACTCTTATCGACAGCCCTGATTTTTCAGGGTCACAAAAGAGGTACCCATCAGATTAGCTAATGACATTTTCCCGCAAACATATCGACAGTACGACAGTACGTGGGCTAACAATTATGACGTTGAAGACAGTCAAGCAATTTAGTAAACCCTGCGAGAAAAACCGAACGAATCTTTGATGTCGGTTGATAGTCAAGGTGATTCTCAGGGATTTCTTTTGAAATGGTGATGTCATGCTCCACGAACTCATTCTAGAGGGTCATATGGTAAATGCAAAAGCAAATTGGTCAATTATTTGCATCTATTTGAAAATATTTGTCGTAAACGGCTGGATAGGTTAGTATTAAACTATGACAACGATACACGCACATATATATACACTTATATACAGTTATATTCCTGTCTACAGTAACGTCCAATAAACATAAATGACTTCTTTCCCGAAGCAATGCAAACAGTACATCTGAAGTGCAGCTACATTTCAGTCTCTTGGTGATCACCTGCGGATGCACCCACGCTATTGTAACGCACTCGGGATAATTTTTCATTCGCAGTTTTATATACGTATCTCTTTAACTTTGTTATATCTTCATGTGTATTGACTACGTGTTTAAATTCTGTATACATTTGCAATAATTAAAAATTTACATATTAAGTTTAAACATGACAAACTACTCACTTATTGCTTAAAAAACAACAATTAGGGAGAGAAATCATGGTGTTTTAGCCACAATATTGCAGAGTGGCATTGCTGCTTCGTTGTATATGAATTTCGGCAAACCAGGAAACAACACCGATCAGCATGTACTCGCATGATTTCGCTCCTTGTGACTTTTTCTTGCTCATGAAATTCAAATATCCGTTCCTGCAAACGCTCTAGAAATCGATTGAGGCGATGAAAAGGAATTTTCTGAAGGAGCTAATGGCCCTAGTGGCCTAGAAGGATTGAAAGAAGTATATGAAGTATAAAAACATAAAAAATTGTTGGTTTTTAACTATTCCGGGTAGAATATAATCAAATGAAATAGTATATCGAAGGAACCAAGGAACTATCTCGGATTTATGCTGAATGTCTTGTACTGTTCTGTATATGACGTGAAAACCAAATCATTGAGCCAAATTCTTTCCTTTGTGGTACGCTGCTACATGCATTACAGGAACTATGCTCTATAAAAAGAGCTGCAATGCAACATGTCTTCCGAACAATTTTCCATCATGTTCAATAAATTTAGCTGCTTTCAAGAAGATATTTCACAACGTACAAATCGAGATTACCCACTGTTTTTTATCCATAATTTTGTGAAGCGAATCTAATATAATTTGCATGGTTGTTGTAATCGCTATTTTCATGCTGAACAACATACGACCATCTTCCACCGGTGGTATGATTTCCAAGGTGCAAAAATCTTCAACACTTGCTTCCTCTGAGAAAAGATTCCATTTTTTCAACTTGAAAATCCCACTCGAAGTATCTACAGCGTCGAAGAATGCGCTATAGGTCAGTGCATTTTGCTAAAGTTACGGGAAACCCGCGTTTGTTCATAAAAAACCGAATAAATGAAACATTTTCGAGGCGCTTTTGAAAAATTGTATTGTATTGTACTTTTGAATTGTTGTAGTGGCGTCGATAATGAAAGCCGCGCTTAAGAAAGTGGATCTAAGATAATGAGGTGCATACCTACCGTACGAATAGACAAACAGACATGCTCACGAGTAGTAGGTACACATGATTAACCAAGTGTATTATTTATGCTTATAGACAAATGCATGCCATTTTTTATGATTTTAATGATTATTTTGTTTTTCGTTTCGTTGAAACACTAAAAAAAAGTTCATTGCAGTGGAGAAATCGTGATGACTCACGTCGCGGCTTAAGGTCAATTCGATGGATTATGAAAGATTAGACGATAAAAGGGCAATAATCGTTTCCATCGGGCAACCATGAACTGTTTCATTTTAATTGATACACCTTTAAGGTAAGTCAGTTCTATTGTTTTTCTGGCTGGATTGCGATGATTCGAACTAATTAAGCATGAAAGTTCAAACGTGAATCTACTGATATACCTTTCTTTGTGCTGACCAACAGATGAATTATAATTGTTTCTACACGCCAAGCGGGGAGCATTCTTTTTAGAAAGTTCGCATAAAGGTTGCCCAACAAATGAATTATGGTCCGATGGTCATGTAAGCTTGTATTACTTTCGTTAACAATCGAAAATTGATTTGACTCAGTGTTTGAGATCCCTTGATCAATTGGAATATTTATTTACTCTCATTTATTGATTTCTTACGTTGATTTTGGTTATAAATATCAACTTATGTTTGAAAACCTTTAATTTTTTATAAATGTGATTTAATAAAAAGATATTTATATCTTTTTTCCATTTGTAAACTTTTAAAATTTAAAATTTGTGTTATTTAAATAATCAAGTCTAAGGATTGGAGTTTCGGTCTTGATATTTTCAATGAAATAATGAAATTATACATGTTAGGAACAAAAGGAATGAATCGTTACAAATCCGGAGTCGAACAAAAATGAAAAAGAGAACGAAATCACAACCTGAAGATGGCACAACGCCAAAACGCAGACATGAATGTAACAAAGAAACAGTCTGGGAACAAGCGAGCAAATATTAACACTCAGTCCTTGAATACAGCGCGTACGACGTCATTCGCACTTCACTTACACCTTCTAAATATCGCTCTCCAGCAGCATATTCAGGAATGCCCGTTGCACATTCCATCTTGTTTGATCTGAGAAAAGAGAAAGAATTATATGAGTGTCTAACCTGGTAAGAAGGAGGGGCATAATGATAATCCCGCAGAAACTCCCTTAACAGAATCGCTTGTGGCATGAAGCGTTGCTGTGAAGAAGCTTCCAAAAATAAGTTATGTTGAACCGAGCACAACTATGTGAAAACTAACATTCACCGACTGTCCAGGGGTCATGCACTCTCTGTGAGCCAAACCACGACGCCAAAAAAACGAAACGATCATGGAATTTACTATTGCTCCTTGACTTAATCCTTGGTTTTTTGCGGATGCGCCAAGTTCTTGGTTTGTCACACAGGACTTTGACGTTTCATCTACAAGTCCTGTACAAGACAACGCGTTTTCCTACCGGTAATCAGATTGTCAAGATAATTTGGCTTTTCTTGGACAAAGTGTCGTTCCAATTTCTTGGGAAATTTCAACAAGGTCGATTTTTTGGTTCATCACTCAAAACTCTAGGCACAAACTTCGCGCAAGTCTTTTACATGAGCAAATCCTCAGAAATAAGTTTTTGGACGATGGAGAATGGAATCCCTAACTCATCAACTTTAAGACGAAAATTGATGCTCCAGTTGGACTGCAGGAACCCCTTTAGCTTCGTTCCATTTCAATCAATATTTGAAGTTCAAAAGTGCTCAGAGTGCTGGTCAGCTTCAACAACAGGCCCTTCCTTCCCAAACGGCATATGCCATCAGAATATTATTGACTAACTGAAAGTAGCATCCTCGTAGCCGTTCTTAACTATTCCAATGGTCTCCGTTGCGGTTTTCTGGAGTTTGACGCAGAAATTACTAACCTAGTGCTACTTGACACTTTTCCCTGTCTTGGGTCACGACGAAATTTCGAATGTCTCCGATCTTAATTTTTCGTTGGCTCTATTTTGTTTTGCCTTTTGTTTATTTTTAATTCTTTCCTTTTTTGGTTTGAAGAAAATGCTAGTTTTTTATTGTTTTTTTAAACATGTATACATTTTGGAAGGAAGTTCTTACCTTCCCCTGTGTCAATTTTTTTCATTGCAGTTTTTGATTGAAATGTCTCCTCTTGTCTCAATCAAAGTTTCGGTCTATTTCGAGCTCTTACAACTACGACACGTAGGTTCTTGGTCCTCCATCCACCGCTCGGTTCGTGCTACAAAAATTCAGCCTCACGTTTTGTATCTTATCCTGTGACCCCGTAAGTTATCCGAAAAAAATTTGGTTGTAACAAGAAGCGCAAAGTATTCAGATTCCTCAGGTTCTATACATCGATGAGGACTTCCTTCAGTATTGCATATGTAATTTATGGTGTCTCCTCGAATGTTTTGTGAGTGAACTGAACAGACATTTTCGATAAAGCTGTAGAATTTTTGGGATATTTTGGGTCTGCTACTGGCTAGGATAGGAAAGCTGTGCTACTAGTGAAGATGATAGTAATATTTCATTAGAAAACATAAAAAGATTATACCATGAGCGAGAATAGAAAAAGAAAGTTGAATGCAGGTGGCTTTGTTGGCAGTTTGTGATGTCGGAACCACAGTAAACAAAAGAAGACCGAAAACAAGTCTATTAACGCCTTCGTGAAAGAGGGGGGATTAGCGTTTTTCAGCCAGATACATTTATTTAGGTATTTTTTTTAAGATAATAGTTTGGGGTGAAAATTTAAAAACTTTGGACATTATTAAGTATGATTTTAAGAATTTTGTATAAATGTTCTGTTCCTTTCCCAGTACACCTTTGGGAAAGGACGGATTGCTGTATTCACTATATCCCAGCTAGAAATTATCTGAAATCAAGAAAATATTTGAGTTTATTCAAAGTATACACCAATCCACCCCCAACGGTCTTAGATTCTTTTCAACGGTCTTCTTTTTCATTCGAAAAATTTTTGCCGGCAATTCAAAATGAAAAATTTATGCTGTTTTTCACGAAGATTTCGCTATTTCGTGAGTTAAAAGACTCTCAAACAAACAGTTGGGAAATATATGTTAATAATAATAATAATAATAATAATAATAATAATAATAATAATAATAATAATAATAATAATCGAGTGATCTCACCAGGATCCGATGATGCTGCATATTAGCAGGTCTGGTCAACAAAAATGGATATCCAGTAGATTTTTGGTACTAGTATGTTTGCTATGAAAAGGTTGAATAACGCTGGACTGAGACACGAACCTTGAGGAACTCCAGCTGGTGACCTGTAATGATGGGATTCGGGCTCTCGTAGTTTTACGTGGAATTTTTGTCGTGAAAAACAGAATCTATCAGGTTGATCAAATATGATGGAAACTCAACAGCAATACCAAATTTGAAATAAAGCGGTCAAGGAGCTTAAAACTGA
Source organism: Stratiomys singularior (assembly GCA_954870665.1). NCBI lineage: Eukaryota > Metazoa > Arthropoda > Insecta > Diptera > Stratiomyidae > Stratiomys > Stratiomys singularior. Next base: position 155,542,833 of record OX940878.1, on the reverse strand, counting down.
TAGTGAACACGGACTTTGAAAAAGTGGTTATGAGAAAACCCGAACGCTGAGATAAGACTTCCTCTGTTCATTCTTTCTGGGCTTTTTCGAATACAGGCTGTCATTGAGAGTTCCTTCTTCATTACGTGGCTATATTTTGATTTGAGAAGTGGTGATACCAAAGTTTGATTTCTTAATGGAAGTTTTCACAAAGTTTAGCCGAACGTAATTTGTAGTTGCTGATAGCACGGTGCAGTGAATAGACAGCAAAGAAGAAGTCACTTTTTTTATTCCAACAATCCGAGAATTTTTTATGTACATTAGGCGTGCGTCTTGTCATCCACATGCTTACCCGGCACATTTTTTCAGCCAGCGTGGATTTCGGAGTCGATCTTCCTCTGATGGACAGAACTCTTCATATCAATCAACATAGGAAGGAAAATTATCAAAGGTGTAAAATATTAGGCTGAAACTCTTTTTTCACGGGAATTATCCAAACTCTCGCATATTGAACGGCCTTAAATGATTCCTTTAATTGAAGGACTTAGAAATCCAACATCCACAATGAATATTCACAGGTAGTTCGATGTGGGAACATAACGAATTTTAGATAAGCGTGGTGATAACCAATGGAAGTTTCCTACCGACCATATTTGGAAGCAAGCTGGGTAAATCACGGGCAACTTTGTTGAAAATGCAAATTCAATTACTTGTTTGTTGTTGAATTTTGGGTAAGATCTAAGACACTTTTCCAGAAGTTCGTCCTTCCTCAAACCTTCATAAATCAGGTTTGCTGCTTAGATGACATCTTCTGACAATGGTGCGTAATCGTGCTGAGAATTCTTCAACCCTGTTGGGGCCAACGTTTTTTTATAAGGACACCAACATTTTCATCTGTCATTAGAAAAGCGTGTTGCGGATTTTGATCTGTCGAGAACTGTAAGAATTTTGCTCAGAAATTTCGGAATTATTCAACTATAAGAAAAGACATGAAAACCACACAAAGTACACTCCAAGAAAAGAAGAAAATAGATCGGTCTTTTGAAAGTGCAAACTCCTCTCGCGATCAGTCTATAACATTCTAAATCCCTAAGTCGCTCGAGCAGCTCTATTGCTCTAGAGGTTGGGGATTTGAAGAGGATATGCCCTTGTGGTGAATGATTTGAAACAGAGATCGAACTTCCTCTTTTTTCTTTCCGAGGTTATGGAATACAGTGCTGCGATGCGAGTTTCTTCTGCGCCATGAATTTTTTAATTTAAGGAGTGGTGATTCCAGACTTTGGAAGTGGCCTCCTACAAAATAAAGTCTATTTTATTTTTTTCCCCCGATTTTCCCGATTATGCTTTATCAAAGAGATCCTATTTTAGTTATTCAGAAATCACAACGCGTATCTAAAATTCTTTGCTACCCCACCATCGAATGATCTGTGAATATTCAAGACGGCTGTTTGGTTTTTGCTTCTTTGATCTACCTTTAAGATAAAATTTTTGATCGTTCAAAATGTGAGATTTGGAAATGTGTTTGTACAAACAAACCAACAACACTTAATTATTCTGTAGTTATCATACCCAAACTTCTTAATACGTCTCTGAATTGAAATCTTTTAGAAACATTTTTATGTATATCTTAGAGTGGGATGTTAAGGATCAGAGATAATGTATGTCAGATAATGTATCAATCAAGAGATAATGTATGTTGAGGTAAGCTAACACTATTTGAGTAAGATCCATTAAGGCTAACAGGAAAAGTTTAATGAACTTAATCCCTGAACTCTTAATAGGAAATTTATTGATAAAACCGAAATGGATGACTCGAAAAAAACTAAAACTAATGTCGGAGAATTATGTACTTCACAACTAACTCGACGTACCTTCGATTTATGGCAAAAATCGGGTCCTGAATTAGCTGAAATGAATGGATATTCCGGGGACGGAAATATGAAGCTGTAGAGGGTCATAAATCGATATTTATTACGCTGGTATCAGAAATTGATACTGGAACCATACAAGCATAGACCTTGGAAATTTCGAAGCCAAATTCAAAGCCATTTAAAAGTCAACTAAAGTTATAAGTGTTAAAGCAAGGATCCTTCGGAAGACAAGTTGGAGCGCTCGAGATGTAGTTCGGAATCATTATGAAACGGAACATATTTCTTATGCTCTTCTCGAACTTGATTCTCACAGAATATATCTTTTTCAACTATTTTTTCACTGCGAAAAAAAGATCAAAAATTTACCCAAAAATCGTACCTAATTTTCATGACATTCTTAATTCTCTCAAGAAAAACAGGAGTTTTCTTTTTTCAAACAGGAAAGATACTCAAGAGAAAAAGCGGATTTTGTTTTTGAAAATTAATTCCAGATAAATATTGTGACTTCCAAAAACTTTTTGAAAATTTTAGAAAATTTCTTTCCATTTATGTATAAAATAACTGTAATATCCAACTTAATAAAACATATTTATTCCTTGTATGTTAAATAAATTCATTGAAATTGCCCAAAATACGCTTTCTTACATTTAATTCCCTCCTTAATAATAGTAAATACAATGCAGACCTGCTACTGCGGAACTGTCTTTACAAGGGTTTGAATCCGAGAAAAAGCAGAAAACCTTCATTAAGTATCATAGATTGTAATGAAGGTTTCCCAGTGCTTCGGTCGTGGCGCATTCTTCTGAAAACTGAACATAGGCAGAACACTTTTATTTCTCTTAGCAAAAGTTATGCAAGAACTGGAAACATTATAACAAAAATATTGCAACAACTTGAACTGGCCTCACAATGAAAAACAAAGTAATAACCAAAAAAACTAAATAAAATAAGCCTCCAACCTAAGTGCTAGTAATCAAAGATCATGTTTTATTAACGGACAGTCAAATTCACAGAGACAACTTGCAAATATTCAAAGATATAATGCTGCAGCATAAAGGCCTCTAAAACAACTTACCCGAAAACAAATAAGGACATCAAGCAACTTGTTGAAGAATTGGAAACAGCTGTTACCATGAGAGTATAAAAGCGACAGTTTCAAGTGTGGCATCCAACATTAAACGTCTTTTAAAGGACTTGAATAAATGGAAGTGGACAACAGACAGTTCCATCAGCTGTTTTTAGGTCTTAATAATTACCATTATAAAGAGGAAGACAAATATAGGAGAGAATTAAGCGTCCTCATAAGATTGATAGAAAGTCTAATTGAGGGAAAGGTGGTCCCATTCTACAATTGGGAAAGTGGTTTTCCATCACGACATGCACCATCTTTAACGCGTTCCATTGCAGGGGACACACTATTGGGGCTGAAATACATCCTCATCCTCTGTATTCGCCTTAATGGGCCTCTTCTGATTTTTAGGTGAGAAATTGTCAAGAAATTAAGAGGAGATTCAAAATTTATTGACCTTTCTACAGGACTTAAAAGACTTGAGCAATGGTTTTATGGAGAAATAAATGATAATGGTGATTATAAATAGTGTCCTTCATTTCAAAATCACGGCCCTCGTAAACTACTGACCATTGCATATCACACACCACCGACCTAAAGTTCCCACTCAATTCAATACTCCATTATTTCGCTGCTCGGCTGCAAATCAAATTAAAAAAAAAAGAAATTTCACTTTCATTGTATAAATATTAACATCATATTCAGATTTGACCAAGTTCAATGTCAACATAGGCAACAGACAAAATAAAGTTAAAGGTAGGTAAGCGCGTGAAAGTGATCAAATGTTTACCTTGAAATTAAGGTAGGATGATGCATTTTATCCTCATGAATATGAAATCGATTTCTTATTTTGCATATGTATTTTGTAATAAAAGCTTCGCATGAGCATACATGTAAATACATAAGTTTGATTTTGAATGCGACTCTTAAGTAGGACACGATACCAGAATAGCATAAAACTCTTCTGCACGTATAGTCACATCGGCATTGACTTCGTGTTATCCAATCGGTGATCCAATCTCATTGCAAATTAGAATGAGCTCCCATTGAGATTTTGTAGCTTCATCGATTGGGAAATGTGAATGCTGGTTTTCATGATTTTGAAATGTATTCATACAACATGAAATTCATACACATAACGCATGTGCTGATGTGGATTTGAATTTATTTGCATTTTTCCGGTGAGTATGCTGGCAGGACGCTCTTGAGTTTGCACAGACGGCGAGCAAATTTGATAGAAGGATATGCTGTTTGATCAAAAGATGAGGACGTTCTTCGACATGAAATGTCCAGTACTGGTCGGATTTTGTGACCTCGCATGCGAAATTTTCATCCTGCGCTGCATTAATTTCTATAGCTGCCTAGTACATGGTGCGGTTCACGAAAATTGTGTGGTTTTCCATGTAAGAAGGACTTTCTAATGCAAATCAGAAACATGTAGAGAAAACACAAACACCCACGGTAGAGACATGAACACCATTTAGTGTTATTATTTGCTGGTAAACGTCGAGATGTAATACAAAAGTTTCTAACTAGTTTTTTCCGACCGCTCCTGATTTTGCTTAATTTGGGAAAGAAAATCAAAACGGCCTTATAAAATGCAGCCCAGTTGGAAGATAGATATTATACTAATGCAATATTTGAGGCAATTTCACAAACCAAGAAGGTGAGATGAAGGAAGGTGGTACAGAGCACAATTGAGTGATTTTCTTGGTAAAATAAGTAAATAAAAGTGTTTTTAAAAAGAGCACTGCAATAATATACATAATTCGAGCACGAAAATTGGAAATGATAACATCAATAATTTTAGGAACCTCTTGTTCTCCTGCAGAGAGGAGAAAACCACTTACCAAAGATTGCACACAGCCAAAACGCGTTTGTAAAGGATGCAACGAAATAGTCGCGGAACATTGGGATTTTGTTGTGAGAACGGAAAACAACATTTTCATCCTCGTTCGGCAAAACAGGGATGCAGCAAAGTATAAAGTTACTTAAGTTAGTTAAGTATAAAGTCGCGAAATACGGAGTGTGGTGCAGTACATAGTTAGCTTTACAAGAACACCTTCCAAGAAGTGCGAAAAAACTTTTTTATGTACTATGGATGCCAAATACGATCCCATCCTAATTCCGGCCTGGCGCATGCAGTCAAAAGAAAAAAAAAAGGTGAAAAAGCTCGAAAAAGTTGAAAAAGCTGAAAAAGCTCGAAAAAGCTGAACAAAGTAGCCAGTTGAGTATAGTGCCTGACAGTTAAGGTACAGATCGGTATTTACCCGGTAAACGTCGTAGGGAAAATTTGGTGAGTCTTTGTTCGCGTTTGCTTCAAGACAGGGTATGAATACGTGAAGAATATATGCAAGGATAATGTAGTCCAGTTGGGCTCAGTTCGAAAATGATACAAAAGACAATAAAATGAAGGTACATTGTTAAAATTTCTTAAGCTAAACCCCAGTTTGATTCCTTGAATATTGAAATGCATTCCATATCTCGAACTATGACTCTTGAAGCGTTAATGTGAGAAGAAAGGTCAGAAGCGGTTCTAGGATGGTAGAAAAAAGCAAATTAGGCCACTCAGCCTGATGATCTCATTCTTCTAGTTCTGAGAGAAAACTTGGAGGATTCCACCGAAAACGAAGCGGGACTTAAAACCACACTCCTCACATAGAAAGGACGAATGATGATTAAACTGTAACTCGTATAGCCTAGGGGAATCCAAATCATACGTGAGGGGCAGTCATCGCGGAGACAGAGGTGTATTTTGGAGATTTCGACAACTCATATTGTTGGAGGGGTTCGACAATGGCAGGAACCTTGGGAGAAGTGTATCTTTCTTAAAGGGGATTATATTGAAAAATAAAAAAACAATTTTTGCGAAAATTGCTTCTTCGTTTCTAACACGGGTAGTTATTGAGCCGCCATCTTATTTCTTAAAATCATGATTTTCCTTCATTATCTTTGGATAATATACAGTCAGTCCCTCCGTTACAGCGAAAACTCTTCAAAAAGAATATTATGCAATAATATCAAAGTTATATTGACTATCAAGCGAGTAGTTTCCTTAATTTTTAAGTCCATTTCGTGTTAAAATTGTTCACTTAGCCTTGGCACTGTCTGATTTTGTAAAAAAGATCCAAACATTTGTTGTATAAGCCAGAATGTGATTGAAATCTCGCTTGATACCGAAAAACCTGCACTCATCCCAAGTTCATCGCAAGTTTCTTCGCAGCTTTAACTTTGACGACTTTTGAATGAAGGATAGTGTAAATACCTTAAGGACTGTATAAATATTTTTAAGCCATAAGTGTGTAGTGCTTTGTCATCTAAGTACCAGAATTGGAGAATATGCAGAATATTGAAACTTTCCTTTTAATTTTATGTTTTTTCAGCGAATCGCTGATGAAGACCAAACGATCACGGCCGAAAATCGATTTCGCAAGGTAAATAAAAAAACATAAAATAAAAAGGAAGGTTTCTTTATTTCTAGCACAAAAATTTTATGAAGATGGAAGCAATTACAAATATACAGAATATTATTTTTTAAACAACCATAACAACAATGATATGAGGTCTGTGAGAAAAGTAATGAGACCGATTTTGACAACATGAAAAATTAAGAATTTATAAAAGGAAGGAACGTCCTAAGACTCCCTGAAAGGCGGACCGATAAGATCCTGATTGGTCATGCTACATTTTATTTGCTTTATATTATTGCTCAGTTTCGATATTATGGAGATCACCATCAAAACTCATAACATCTAAAATCGTACATATTTGGTTTCACCGAAAAATAGCGTCAGTCCTCAAGGGCTCTAAGTGGTTCACTACATCGGTACGGAATAAAAATAGTTGGTTGGTGATCCGTAGTAGTCCGTAGTCCGCACAATCAACGTATTCTGGTAGTAACCGGCAAAGCAGTGAAAGTGATAGAATATACAAGGTCTGTCTCAAAAGTTCCCGGACTGGGCAAGAATAAAGAAAACTGGTGGTGGCATCTTTTAGATCTTTTCGGTATTTCATCTAACATTCAGCATAGACGTTGTGTCAACATTTCATGACATTTGGATGAATAGAACCCAAGTTATTGCGCTCGAAGTGACAGTACTTTTGTATCATCGGTCGAAAAATCAATTTTGAACAAAGAGCGAATATTATATTCTGGTTTAAACTCAAACTTCAAAGAGACGCATTAAATGATCCAAAATGCTTGTGGTAGTGAGTGCTTATCCTGTACCTATATCTTCGAGTGGTTTAAATGTTTTAAAGAAGGCCGGGATATGCTGGATGACGACGAACGTTCTGACCGTCATAAATCAGTTGGGAATGAAATTAACGTGAATTTTTTAAAAATGAGCCAAAATCATCGTTGCATTGCATAGAAATGGAGCTTAGTGTGTCCTATGAATCGATTCATCGTATTTTGACTGAGCACTTGATAAGGTGAAAACCCTTAGCATAGTTCTTGGATCAGTTTAACTATTGGCCAAGGTGAAACACACTCCACATCTGGAAAAACGAAAGCTCAGAGTGCATTGAAATATGCTTTGCATATGCAATAAATACTACTCTTGAATAGTATTTTCCTGTCCGATACTCCTAAATAGAATGAATACTCCGGTTTCAATGCCCAGTTTGATTCTTTGGGAGCAACGTCATCTACAAAAAGGTAGAGAACTATATGAGTTCATAATGAAATCAAATATGATCATCCACAACTTAGGAACTACGCAAGAATTTGTCACAAGAAGAGCAAAAAGGCATTAGAAATTGCTATCGGCAGTGGGACTCTATACTTATACTACTTACAGTGGGACTATATACTGTTTACTATGTATATAAATATGGTATGTAAATATGGTATGTGTTTGGTGCATCATCCATATCGCACCATGAAATTCTTAAGTAAGAGCTGGAAGGGCTGAGGGTTAATACTATCCCTATGAAAAATCCTAAACGCACCAACTGCGAACGCTCTCATTTTGCTCAGTAATCCACCCAAAAAAAAAATACCCATCCAAAACACCCTATAATCCGACTTTGCTAGGGAAATGCCTCAGTAGGAAACTTTTGCATTCCAAATACCTCAGAATTTTCATTTAGATTGCGTATATTAGGACCATTTAGACGTACATTAGATGTTTGAAAAGGTCATCAAAGTTCTGATGGTATGCAAAAATGTGACAGCCAAGTCCTAAAGCAGATCGAGAATCCTGTTCCTCATGCTTACTATGATGTTTCGATTAAACGTCATCTATGGAGCAGTGGTTTAAAAAGGCAAAACCTAAGATTCCGTGACGAGGATTGCACTCGATCGAGTTCAGGATTTCACATATTCCAGTCCCACCGGAGCCCTCAGGATATCTCGTAATATATATCTCCCTCGATAAAAACCATTCACCATTTTATTTATGTTTCTTACCGTTGCATTTCATAAATCGTCCATGAAGGAAGCGAAAATGATCTCCAAATTATGCACAAGACCAATATGAAAAAAAAAATCGACAAAGGAAGCGAAAACAATCTTTGAATCGGGCATAAGAAAACTTCTAAAAATTCGAAGTTGTCCCTATTCGTTTGTATCTGGTTGGGAAAAATGATGCAAGTATTGAGCTTTGGCAAAAAATTTTGCTATGTGACAAAAGGGTAAGGAATTATGTACCCAAAATCCAGCTTATGAAGCAGAATGATACATGGATACATGGATTAGTTTTGTAGAAACCGATATAGAGAAAAAGGACAACTAACGGTTGGGAATTATAATGTACTTCTAGCTGAGACATATGCCATTGCTGTGAGGGCAGTGTTCAGTATCGACCAAAGATGCATATGTGAAACTATACTTATGATCCCTGGTTGCCAAGCAGGTTAAATCACTAGAACCACCAATGATTACATTAAAAATGATTCTACGTTACTGGAACACACTAAACACGTTAAGCACGAACTAAAGAGTCACTGTATATTGTCCCGAGGTACGCAGGTATCGAGGGTAATGAACTAATCAATTAACATGAAAAGGAGACTTGACTGCATTAATTGGTCCCGAAACGAATTGAGCTGAAAGGATCCCAAAGAAAAATAAGAGAGAAGTGAGAAGCACATTGAGAGCCTAATGAGGCGTACGCTAGAATAGTCACGAGACAGTTGAAGCCCTTGCTTGGATCGAATTGTACACCCGCAGGACAACCCAAAGATATCGGTCTGTCTTATATCAAACGGAGAGCGCAGATTCTGCAATTTAGTAGAAGCAACACCACTCCATCTTCTAGCAAATTTCAAGTCGCCAAAGGACAGAAGGAGTAGAAACAATCTAGGAGGTTTCTTCAAAGAGGGATGGAAACGTCTGAACAAAAGCGGGTTATTAACGTTCTTCGAAAAATTGATCTGCTTGAAGGACTCTAAGTGCATCGGAATTGGTGACACAAAACTTTCGCAGCGACGTGCACTACTTCCAAGACAATTGTCAATAAAACATAGGAAACTAAAGAGCGTTGGCAAATACACTTATCAAAGAAATGATCAAAGTTTATGATTATTCCATCAATGAAATTCGAGGTAGACTTTAAAAATAGATCTAATATGTTGAGTTGCTAACATCTGTTGTATTATAAGCTCATACCCTATTACATATAATAAGTTACTATAAAAGTTCATCACGCACTTCAAGCTCACATGTGAACTCTGCGAAGTCCGATAGCGAATGCATTTGTAATTCTAACTTTTAGTGTACAAATTTCGAATTAAAATAATACAATTTGCTATAGAAGACTCTTATGAGTGTCAGTTTGAGCCTTAGAAAAAAAAAATCGGTCCATTGTCCATACGAATATTGCGTTTAGGGCCGAATAGTTGGTCATATGATCTCGTCACGTTTAGTCCTGAATGTGAATATCATAAGCGATCCAATCTATTAGTAAAATACGTCAAGGTAGTTTTTACCATGAGGAAATTTGCTACATAAGCGTTTATAACTGGGGTTTTAACTATAAATTTTGACCGTTGCTAGCGATTGAGACGACAGAGTCCTAGATCCAGAAACAACACGATCAGTTACGGGAGTTCAATATCAGTCCATTCGGCAGATACCATTCGTGGATTATTCAGACCACTGAAGCAATCTTCACGCGATTGAACTATTCGGGACAATCTTATCAAGCTTCATACAGCGCTAAAACTCTGGGACGACTTCTCTCAGACACATTTCTCTCAGAAATTTTTATATAAATGGTTTACAAACCGGATATTGCAGATTTTAAAAATGGTTCAATCGCGGCACTTTTGAGGACTTGAAGTTACATAGTACGGAAAATTTCTAGGTTGCAAGGAGTTTCAGAATATGTTGTGATGCGAATTTCCAAAAAAAAAAAGAAAAGACAAGACTTTGGTCACTTGCTCAAAATGAACATATTCTGAAAATATAAAGACCACACCTAGATCAGACCATAAATTGGCGTAAATCATTATTGCGAACCCGAGGTTGCCATGGTCGGAACTGAATAAAATGGTGCTCGAGGCTGGCTTGAGAACTCCAAGGCAAGCGTTACGATGGCTGTTGAATGATGCCAAATTTCAATGAAGATTGCCAGTGTAACACCGCAGTTAAGTCAGAGGATGAAAAATGCGAGACTTGCATTTGCCACAGAATAATCACTTGCCTCAATAAAATACTGGACAAAGATGTTCATCAATAATGTTCCAGAGTTCTCAAACTCTAACATCTTAACTTCAATTTTTTATTTTTCCTATATTTTGCAGATAGCGTACACGGATGAATCTGCGTTTTAATATCTCACCGAGTTTTACCCATCTATTCGATATCCAAAGTCCAAAAGTTCATGGGTAATCCAAGAACAATGATGAGGTCTGATAGCCTGAATAATGAGGACTATACTTAATTTTCCTTCCAGTGAACAAGCGAAAATTCCATATGTATCTGTTGTAACTCTCGCATAATACGTCAAATTTCATCCCAAAACGACGTCTTTTGGAAGGAATTTATCACTTCGAAAATAATCGTTATTTCCATTTTCTATTTCATCCATGCATATATCACGTTCTGGTGTATATAAAAGTTGAATATTTCTCTTTGGTGGTTTCTCTTTCTTGTCTTTGAAAAATATGTTTGCAGGGTTGGTTCCTTGACAATGCCTTGCAAAATCAGTAAATGGATGAAACATCGGATTTCATTAACAGTCGTTGTGAATCATTTTTTAATTTTAAACAGCTTATCAATTGTGAACAGCTTTCCAAAAACTTAGCGGCATATAAATTAGTCTGATCAACACTCAGTTTTTTTAATTCAATATCTACAAAAATTTTCCATATAAAATAAAGAATTGATTTTGTTACATGAAGGAATATCGATATGCTACCCAGGATTAGATTAAAACTCAAAAGATTCTCGTTCCCCCCTGCAGCAGTCCACGTTGAATTTAAATTATTATTATGTAATGTTCGCAATTCGTTGTATTTTCCATTCAATTCATTCCTGTCATCTACATTCCTGTCATCTTCTTGAAATTTATTCCTGTCATCTACAACCTAGTCGCTGATTCTTGTGTATTCATAACATCTTCCGGCACCTTAATCACTGCTTCCTGGTTCTTGATCACTGCTTTATGTGTCTTTATCATTGCTCACTTCGTGTTCAATTGTTTTTTTTTGTGTTTTTCTTTTTGCGTTAAAACACACATTGCCTTCAAAATCATAATAATTCATCTGGTAAGGATAATTAAAATTATTTTCTTTTAAAATTTTATTCCTCAAAGGTATTGATTACTTCCTTTTACTTCTCCAGTTACCTGTGTGGTTCCGAACGTCTGAAATTAACGCGAAGAACAAACTCAACTTCTTTTCTTGTCTTGTCTCTAACTTTATTTCTACTAAACTGCTGCTTATCCTTTACAACACATTTGCTTTTATACTTAAGTCTAATCGCTAACTAAACAAATATTATTAATACGCGTTTTTGCCCTATTCGGGTCCTTTTCAAATCTTATCTATTTAAGATACATCTTCTAATGGTAAAATCAACATATTCTTTGTTCGTTTCCAATCTTACTTTAAATAAACGTTACTTTGACATTTTTCACGTTAGTATTCTAAAAGGCTATTCTAACAGGATTGTATGAAACATCTGGTAATGGTTTACATGTTTTTATTATGCTGTTGGTTTGTTTACATAACTCTCCTGTCGATAAAATTCACGTGATTGTTAGATTTAGCTTTCTGAACTATCATACCATACACAATCAACTGAAAAATGCTGACAAAATACTCATTGAACCGCTTTGAAGAGGTACGTTCGCATATCTTTTTTTTCAGCTTTTCACATGGTACTGCTAATTGATATCAATGTTGCCAGACTTACAGAATATTCTTATGTTTATAATTTTACTAAAAGCTCTTTATTTGCTTTGCTTGAAGAGAAAATTTTTTAATTATTTTGTTGATTCATAATACGAATGCAATTTTTTTATTTTCATGACGAGTGTACTCGATATTATGCAAAAAAATGTCGTTTCGCCATGACGGGTAGACTTGACAGAAACATTTAAAGGGGTAATGTTCTAGGAATACCATTCATAAATATGTAAGACCTTATCTTAAGAAAAATTATTAAATAAAAACAGTGTGATTTTATTTTTGTAATATTTTGACCAGAGACTGCAGGCTACTAGTAAACTAACTTTAAGTGAAATTTATCTATAATAAAAATATTTATTTTATTATTATTACAATTTTAAATGAAATTTAAGTCAAGTTTCTGAAAAGTATTTATTTTTATATGATACAGACTATCAACACTTTATTTCTTCCTTAAATGCCAATATAATGGGAATATTTGCAAACTACGCAAGTTTATTTTCTGCAGTAGGATTTCGTCACGTCTTATGCCTTTCACTCTTTGCTATTCCACCTTTTCCCTTTTTTCCGCTAGGAGTTGAAGGAGAAAAAAAATACATTTTACGAAAATTTTATCAAAGTGACTGCGATTGTGATTTCTGAAAGTAAGTGAAAGGCAATAAAAATTCTCCAATTAATGCTGTTTCGAATAAAATAATGAAAAACTGATCGATAGCAAATCATGTAAAAACCATGGGTGAGTGAACTGCATTTGAAATATTGAACTGACGTCAGTACTCAAAAATAAGTTGAGCATTAACGTTACTTAGACTTCCACTTGGTAACAATTTGAAGGAATAGGATTCCAAACGACGATAATCCAGGACTAACTTTTTTTTTTCTTTTGCCTCACAAGCGTATGATTCGGACTGAAACTTGTGAACCCAGTTGATGCGTCTTCTATTTTATTTCCTTTTAATCGAAACAATTGATTCTACATTCTTCGTGGATTCGTTTGAACAATTATCTGCTTTCAACAATTTATCTACATTGAGCTTAAAATATCGTCTTTTGCTGCAACTAAACATATTTTTCCATGGGTTAACTCGCTTCCAACACTTTCGAAGTCAATGAAACAAGACAACCCCTCACGTGGCATTCACAGCAATTGATTATAAAGAAAATTACGTACATAGAATGGTTAGCGAAAAATAGTTCGTTATTTTCTATGAGCGCGTTCCTCCTCACCTCAAACGAAGAGTTCATGAACTCAAATTCCAGTTGCCAAAACTTAACTTCAGATTCTACTTTCTCTTCTTACGCCACTCACCGGCGAAGAAATGCAATTTTCGTGTTGTTGTTGCAAGCGAGGGATGCATAACTTTCACGCTGGCAGTACCTTTTGGCGGGAAAAAGAAAACTTAACAATTCGCTAAGAAAAAAAGGCTCCAGTGTGTCTTTGAAGCGTAATTAATTTGCACTCTTCAATCGACAACAACCATTTCACTAGAAAAGATCTAATAAAAAATCGCTTAAGTTCCAGCGTGCAAAAGTTCACGTCGTAAGAAAATGTTTGTTGCAACAATACGTAAAGCCCGCAAAAATCTTTTTCATGCCGGAGAAAGGCTACCAGTTCGTGTTAACTTCTTTGCCAAAAATGTTTTTTTTCGTCTTTCCATTGAATTTGTTTTTCCATCGCTGCTGCTATAAGAGTGGAGTATTCAAAGTGCACTTAAGAAGTGTGAGTAATTGTTTTTTCGCTGGTAAAAGCTGAGATGCGCATCCGAAATATTATAGAACAGTTCAGATACTTCCGAGAAAATTGTAGGCAAGAAAAATTCGAAAAATGAATATTTAATTTCGACTTTTCAACTTCAGATATCCACGGGCATCATCCCTTTGTTTCGTTTGCTAGAATTTGTCTTTGTCTTTGCTTGGTAAAACTGCAACCTTAATTCAAGCTGCCACAGTAATATATCCCGATTTCACCAACCAAAATCAACAAAATCACCAACGTAATGCGTTTTCCACGATAAATTTAAAATAATGGTTGTCAGTAGTCTTTGTTGCACAATTCCATTTAACTGTGTCCAAAGTACAATGTGTGCAAGTGTTAAGCACATATGCTTTGTAATTGACCATCATTCATTTTCATCATCATCATCATGTAACAGCAACAATCATCACAATAATGATGCATGGTCTGCCTTCAATTTGTGAGAACTAGGCGTACGCTCTATCGCTCACCTGCAACGATATCTTAAAGATATTCATGTAAGTTGAATTAGTTCGACGATATGAGGTTTCGTCATTTCAAAACCAATTTATCCGAAAAATTTAAATGAAATTTTGCGTGATTTACAACTAGACCAGAACTGATATGTTGAGAGTCTTACATGAAAGGAGTTAACAAGGTGAAACGGTGTAGGAACGCATGTAAATTAAATACACATATGTATGCTATTGTCTGGTTTTGTTTTTGATCGCTATTTAGCATGAGTTTACTTTTCTTTTACAGCTGTGATATAACAAGGGTCTATGGGATTCAGGATGATTCCCAGAACTTGAAGGTTCGTTTGTATCGAAGAGCCTTCTGTACGAATCGATCTATCAAATCTATCTACCTATCGAAGAGAGAAGAAGAGAGTATATCTTTATATGTACAAGGAAAACAATGAACAAATCTTAAGACATATAAGGCGGAGACTAGATCTGTGTTCCGCTACGGTTGTCAAAAGTGGCCGTAGATACACACATCTGCAAACAGAATAAGTATCATTGATGGGCGGGTCCCAAAAAGCAAAAGCAAAGTATATCTATTGCGAATAAGGCACAGCCGCATGCACTACAAAGTTTTCACGAGTGGATAGTGTCCACAATGAAAGCTAAGCTTGACAAAATAATCACTTCATGCAATTGAAGTCTCAGTAATAGTCCTTATCGAACTGAGTTTTTCCTATCCCCACAGTCTGCAAAGTGTCATCGTCGAAATTTCCTTTCTTGATAGTTCCCCTTTGTGAATATTATATGTATCCCCCCATTTTCTCCTGCGGAATCCTTTTTCCCTGGGTCGGTGGAATACTGCTTCTTTCTGCGCTCCACATCGTCGTCTAATTGTGTTTGGCAGGTATTTTCCTCTCTTACTCTTTTTCTCTCTACACAATTGGATTCAACTCGGTCATTCATTTAATCTTGTTCTCTTAAACATGTAATCATCATCATCCACGGCGCGACAACCTAAGCCGGTTGTTTGTCCCCAGAACTAATCTCTTTCAATCGTCAAGGTGCTGTGACTCTGTTCTCCAGTTGATTACTCTCAACCAAAATCAGCTGACAGTGCTTATTGAATTCCCATTAACTTCTCGGCCTTCCTGCTGGAAACTTTAACTTTCAATTTCCTTTTGGGTTGCCGGTTTTCTTTCATTCTTTCTACATGATCCGCCCATTGCAGTTTGCATAACAAAAAGAAGATATAGGTGGCTTGTCATATGATTCATACAACACATAATTCTGGAAAATCTAAAACCGTAGATTTTCCGGAGAACTTTATCCAAATGTGGCCACTGTGTTTTCACATTAGCTTATCAGGATCCACGTTTCACTTCCACACAGCAGCACAAGTTTGTCTACTGATTTACCGATGCTAAGCTTGTTTTGTCTTTTGACAAAATCGGACCTTTGACACATTACTCGTCCTTATTGACGCCTTTCCTTTATTCAGGTTGGCTCCAACATAAATGAAGTTATCCAAATTTTCAAAGTTGTTGTCTTCTGTGGTCATGTTTTGTCAGATTAAAGTATTTTTTCTCGTTTGAAATATGAGTTTAGTAATTGTTTCTTTATCAGGTGGCCCGATTTGGTTTCCTCAACATTGTAGATTCGATAGCGGTTTTTTGACAAGGATATGGATCATGCGATAATATTGATATTTTCAGCATACACTAGTAAATATGTGAACTTCATTATAAGCGTACTAAAGATTTCAGCTGTTGTCGTTCTGATGACTGATTCCAGGGTAATATCAGAGAGCGCTGGAGCAAGCCAAAATCTCATGTTTCTCGTCCGGTTAGATTGTGAAGCTCTGCGTCAGTCCGCCGTTTACCTTGGCATAGGAATCTGTGCTGAGGATCTTCGACCACGTGAACACGCTTTTGTACAGCTTGTTTCTGTCACCACTAATGAATACAAACAGTTGGTGCATTTCGTTGTTAGGTTCTCAGAATGTTATAAACCTCCACTTAACTGAGAATGTTTGAAGTATTATAGGCCGTCCACTTCGAAAGCCTTGCTGACACGCTTCTATAATACTTTTTCTTTGTCTAACATACACATTAACGCGATGCCTCTATAATTTTGACATATAATGTTGTCTCTCGTTTCGTATGCAGGACAAACCTTTTTAACAGTTTTTTTTTGTCAGTATTTTTTTGACAATTCTCTGGTAACTGTTTTTGACCATATTTTACAGATCATGTGGTGGAAAAGGGCATTTTGATGGTGATTCCCATTCTGTAGCAGTTCTGCTGGGATTTAATTTATTCCAGGTGGTTTATTTTTTCTGAAGTTAAGTACCATAGCTTGTATTTTGACTCTGGTTCGTGGTTAGACTCTAGCCTCTTGGTCTGTTTCTGGAATATTCATTGCTTTAGTTCAAGTTGGAAACTCTGTGAATAATTTTTTTTTTTGATCATCTTCAACAAGATCTCTTGATCTTTTTGATTTCGTGTCAGTGTGTTCAGGAAAAGCATTGACACTGAACAAGGGAGCAACTTTCTTCCGAAGTATTTGTCAATTTGTCAAAAGTTAAATATATAGCATTTTGCAATGGAAGATCAAAAATTAAAATCTAATTTAGAAGTACTAAACACGGAAAAACACACACAGTACCTGTAAATAATGTTTGAAATATTGCAGTCATGTGTTTTTGATTTCGACTGGGTTACACATGGTTGATCCTTATGTACTTTTGAAAAGAGTAATTCGTGGATTGAAGCCTTTTCTAGGATGTTTGATTGAGGCATATGTCGGTCTGAGTACATGGATTTTCATATCTTCGTTTAACTGTCGGATCCCGGTATTAATGGTTACCTACTTCTTTTTTCGGCGCACTTTCTTAGCTTGCCATCGCAGGGTGTTATAGTGGTATACCTTGATCCGTTTTGGGTACTGCATGCACGGTTTTGTACGACTGGTTTCTTTATCCTCCGTTTCTTCTGTCGTTCTTAATATAGAATCGTAACAATCGTTCCAAATTCTCTTTGGCTGATGTACCATTACCTCTTCAGCATCTTCAGTTTTTGCATTTCTCACTGTCTTCAGCGTGGTTCTAATTTCTGCATAATCATATAGAAGAGAATTTTAAAGAAACTTCTGCATGATCAATAGAAGTCATATTGATACGGTTCTATACAACTGGCATATATGTGGATGCGACTGTGCTATGGTTTGGCCTGTGGAGCGAGTATCTTTGGGTAAACACTATTTTCTTATTTGCAGCTGTAGAAGATAAGACACTGCAACTTGACTCCGCTGATTTTATTTGAATCAGCTTGTCAAAAAGTTTCCCTAGAGCCGGTAACAAGGTTGGACGAAGTACACAGATGATACCAGCCGCTTCTTTAAACGGTCATGGAATACTTTTTGGACTGTCTTCGAACCTTCGATTTAGCCTCCGAAACTTTTGGTGGCCGTACTCTAGGTTTTAAAGCATGGAATCCCATTTACTATTTTGGGAAATTCGTTTACGATCGAAAAGCCTACCTAAAGCTGTTGGTTCCAACGTTTGTGATTCTGTTTGATGATCTTTGCTTTTTTCACCGGAAATTATTCCCTTTTTGCGTAAGTATTGATTTTTATGGTACCTAGTCGAATTCTTTTAAAAGACTTTAGTTTCCTCGGAACATTGAAATCATTCCAAATAATTTCCTAAAGAAAATTGATCACCTCGTTGATTTTCTCAACTGAATTGAAAGAGTTGGGGAGGTGCCTATTTACTAAGATTTTGCTCTTCAGTGTGTTTGTGGGATTGGGATAATCTACCTCACTGTCAAAAAGAATGTGCTTGTCAGTTTTTTTGAAAGAGCTTGAAGAAGTGTAATTCTTGTCAGTTTTAATGTTCTGTCACTAAGGGCTAAGTATGAAATTGAAATGAAATGAAATGAAATTGAGATACCTTGTAGGATTACAAAGTATGTTCGCTCGGTGTATGAAAGAGGCTAATGCCTCGGATATTAGTTCACCATTAGATCCATTAGATCCTGCCTACATTGTTCAAGCGTAAGCAGCTCTAGTCATGGTATCTTGCGCTCAGATCACCGCAAAGCATGCAGTTCTGGTTACCAACGCTGATGTATCTCAGATCTCTTCCGAAGTGTTGAACCTTTTTCATTGTTTATCTTGATTCCTTGAAAAATTTCATAAATTTTAATGATATACAGGAAACGAAGTACCAAGAGGGGCTGCAGTGCTCAAAAAATTAACATCCTTGGCAAATGATTATATGTTTTCCAATAAATAACAGTCGAAAGGAGGTGAAACTTCATGTTTCACTGAATATTTAACATCAATCGCGACAGAAACTGCAATTTTGTAATGTCTTATATTACTTTGAATTGAGTATTTCGGGCACAGCTTGTCACGCGCTTGTCAGCTTGTGCCGCGGTTTTGACAGCTTTTGAATGCTTTTCACGCTTTTCAACTATGTTTCGCATAATAATGCGTACGTTGATTTTTCTTTCATCCGAAATACGACCAAACTGACATATTCCTGATGCTTCGTGGATCTCAATTTCGAATTCTTATGTTACTAATTGCGGATAATTTTTAAGTCATGTTTTCTTGAGAAAGGTTGCTTTTACACGAAAGTAGGCCTGGAATAAGCGTTTGAGCTCGTTTAGGAATTGTTTTTGGTGTACATATTTAATTACTTGCACTACTGAGTATCTTGCAGAGATATCTTAATGATCACAAGTATCTTTGCTTGATGCGAAACAGTCGGTATTTTATTGCTGGGGGTTTTCACATGGACTCCAACAGTTTTCTTTACTAGGGAGCTCAACAAGCTCGGGAATCATAAATGCTTGCCAAACTGTTATTTCATTCACCACAGTGGTTTAAGCAAGTTAATTTCGTTTGAAAAATTTATTTCTATGCCAACATATTCCAATCTATTTGATCATAATACAGCAGTCGCCAACTACTAAAATAGTCCGGAGGGGCACCACAAAGAAAGAGATACAAATAATAAACGAGCTTTTCTAGATAGAGAGCTTTTCAATTGACAATAGGTAGCAGTGTAGGGATAGGTTTCCAAGCATGAAGTATGTGAAATACTTGTTCTGACGTTAAAGCGTGTGTCAGTTTTCCTGCAAGAGTACACATTTTAAGAGAATGTTGATGCACTTCTCTCCGCTTTACATTTTCGAGTTCTATCTCAAGCAAGTTTTGCTTACAAATTCGAATACACCTGAAAAATTAAGTTAGCTGAGAGCTTTCTCAAGTATTATCGCTTGTAAGTGGTTACACTGTACTGAATATCCTGTAAAAAAAGTAAACTTGTCTCCAAAGTTGTGTTTCTGCAGTGATTTTTTTGTCAAGGATGGGGTCAAGCTTATTATCTGCTTGTCGTAATAACGGTTAAATGATGTAGCTATGGTAAAATTACTTTTGCTTGACAAGAACGCCCTAGTTACTGGGTATAGAAATCAACCTTTTTTCCTCGTAAAGATACTTCGATACAAAAAGATACGTTGTCTTCGCATTGCTGAGGTATGATTTCTTCTAATTGACATAAGTTTGATTGAATATGAGGGTTTGTTTTTTTCATTATGTTATAGTTACGTCTATAGAGTCCTACGGCCGATTTGCAAAGATGATAGGAAGCACTTTGATTGAGTATTGGTAATGTCTGTGAATCTGAATGTCTCGTTGAATTTATGAAAATCGGCTAACGATGGAAGTCTATTATTGGACCTCGATGTTGTTGCAGAGTTTTCGATCATCACAAGTTGGTCCCTGAAGAGCTTCTCCTCCAGGTACAGTATGGAGTTAAACAGTATTGAGTGTTTCCATTTCCTAGGCCGATACTTTTTGTTGTCGTGCTGTGTAACTTTGTTTGATCGACTTGGAACAAATATTCACGAGCGACATTTCCCTAGGATCGTTAAATATTAGTCCCGATGGTAATTAAATTTTGTCAGCAACGTCGTTTGAGCGATTCAAACACACATCTAGCCGCTATGAATAATCTATTTGGAGTGTGTTCAGTGAATTAGTCTTATTTTGGAATTCAAAGGTTTTGATTCGAAACGAGTAATAAATTTGATTATGTATCTGCAGCTTTAAATTCCCTTCTATTAAAACATGCTTTGAGTGAGATTCGTGGCATCAGAATTCATTGAAAGTTTTACGAAAATTTAAAATTCTTTATCGATTTCTACAGAGAAAAAATATTTGGCGATGCTGCTTATGGTTCCAACATAAGCATCCAAATTACACGTGCTTTATTTTAATAGTTATTAGCATCGTTACTATGCAACCATAAATTAACGAAATGGATGGAAAAATATCGAAGAATATCTATATGATGAGCTCCTTCCTTTAAGCCAGATTAAAGGGTTATATATATTTACATCTGACGACTCTGAAAATCCAAATAAAAATTTGCATTTTGTGAATAAGAAAACAGCAAACGAACGAAATAGTCCGATAAAAATTTTAACATATTTCGAATTTGTATTAAATGACATGTTTTGAATTCTTTCGGCAATTCGCAGCTGTTGACGGGCATGTTTCATTGATAAATTAACAGCAGGAATCATCTAAACTTATTAGCATCTCTTTTGTATTTTCAATTAGCTCATTTTGAATCCTACAAATAAAAAGTCAGTTAAGCAATAAATGAAGACTATACGAATTTGAATAATCGCAAGTTGTTCCGTCTGGCATGAATTTTAGCGGAATAAGCCAAAGCAAGGCCTGCTGCCAAAGGCTGAGCCATGAGAGGATCCTCGATAGTGAAGCTGCATAGTCTAAATTTTACTAGCCTTATCTGGATTACTCCTAATCCAGAAACCATTCAAAATGTTTGCTATTCTAATCTGATGAGGTTGAAACGTTTTTTTTTGTTGAGTTTGGTGCAGTGTTAGTTATCAATTGTAGGAAATCTACATAAAATTTTACACTCGAATGAAAATAACAATGCGGCTTCAATACGAAAAATTTTTTGAGAATCTCAAGCCAAAGTGGCTTGAAATTTTTTTTTTTAAACCAACTAAATTTCATGCAATGCCTCCGTGAAACAATAAGATAATGTGATGCTTAACAACTATTTTTGGCAATTAAATTCATTTTAAACTTGAATCCAAGACAAATGTAAACTACTCTGAAAAAAAGGCGAAAATGAAGAGGTAACAAAACCAAGTAAGAAATCTTAAATTAAAAAGAAAGTGCATTCATGTTTTTCCTGGTAGTAACGACTTCATTTTGAATGTTTTTGTCGAATAATTCAATGTTGGAAAACTTGATTTAAGCAGAATTTCGGTTAACTTTTTAATTTGGATTAAAGTTAGTCATACGTAGCAGATTACAATCACTAAGCAATTGTAAAACTGTTAGTATGTTGCCTTAGATGTAAGCCAAGCAAAGTAATTATGGTAAAAAGTTTAATTGTTAAGGGGTAATCCTACTTTGCACGCGAATTCAAAAGGTTTTGATCGTGTTCATAAAAAAATATTTTTCCGAAGGACGGCTTATAAGGTATTTAATGAAAGAAAATATATGGTTTCTATTTTTTATTTTTCAATATAATATAGTCAAATGAGATACGTTTCTCACATCTCGCATACAATGCCTTGAACCCGTTCAAAAAATATTCTGTATCTTTCTCTTCAAAATGACGATCAACCGCAGCTTTCATTTCGTTGTCATCTGCAAATCTCCGGCCCTGTAAGTCCTTTTTCAAATGGGAAACAGGCAGCAGGCAAAAATCGCTAGATCTGGTCTGTATGAAGGGTGGTGCATCCTGAGAAACCCGTGTCTTCCAGGACTTGCCTCGCAACATGTGCAGTGTGAACGGGCGCGTTATCTTGCAGAAAGAGCACTCCGCGCGTCAGTTTCCCACGTTGTTTCTGTACAATATCCTCAAGAAACTGAGTCAATAAATTGACGTCATACTGGCCATTTATCGTAGTTCCCCTGGATAGGTAGTCGATAAGCAAAATCCCTCGGTATCCCAGAAAACAGTCGCCATTAGATTGGACGCCGACTTTTCCGCCTTGAATTTCTTCGGCGGCCTTTCTCCTTTTTTATCTATTGCATGGACTGTAGTTTGGACTCCGGATCGTATTGGTGACTCCATGTTTCATCTGCGGTGACTATCCGTTGCCAAATGTCTTCCTTGTTATCGCTGACTAGCCCCAAACAATCTTTGCAACTTGCGATTCAATATTCCTTGTTCAGCGGTGTGAGCATTTTTGGTACCCAGCGCGTGACTAAGCTATCTCATATTTAAATCTTTATGTAAAATTTCTCACACGCATCCTTTGTTGATTTGCAGTTCTTCAGCAATCTATCACAATTTAATTCGTCGATCGGTCAGAACGATTTTTTCGACTTTTCGGACGTTTTCTTCGGTCATTACCGTGACCAGGCGGCCCGGGCGAAGGTCCTTCTAGAAATAGGCGAATTTTTTCACCATCAACCGATGACATTTCTTCAAAAATGTCTTTCGGTGGATTTTCCTTCTTTATGAGGAATTTTGTCACAACGTGGTGTTCAAAATTCCAAAAGATTCGGCTGACATGGTGATGTTTGATATAAATACATAATTGAACTATGAGTGCAAACTTTATTAGTGATTGCTTTTGTAACACTACTGAGTGTTACAACTAGTGACATAAGAAATTGAAAATAATAATGAGCTAATTACTCATCGTTAAGTACCCTAGGCGGTGAGCTTTTTAGCCGCCCCTCGTATTTAATAAACTTGGGTTTCAGGATTTACATTCCTACAAAAAAGTATCCGGAAATTGTAATTTAAATTCACCGGGTAAATGACATTTCAAACAAATGTATTATGTTAAGTTGGTAGGACTGTCCTTAATTAACTATGCCAATATGAGCGCGATTTGTCAACCAGTTTGTTTACAGCAGCTGCTTAAGTTGGTACACCAGAGTAGTGCGTTGCGATTTTTAGTATGAATTAAAATATTGAACAAAGAATTTGCCTAAAATTTTGTGTTTCTAACCGAATTTCGTGTATTTTCCAAAACCAAATTTCAGAATCGTTACGAATTTTGAAAAAGGCTAACGGTGATTCAGTTTTATCAAAAAACTTCAAAGACAGGCGAGAGATCGTTGAAGACATGCTTCGTTCTGGACGACCTTCGACCTCTTCTACTGAGGACAAGATTAAAATAATTAAGGATATGGTGCTTGAAAATCTTCATGCAACTGTTAAAAAGATGGCAAGAGAGCTTGACATCTTTTGCAAGTCCATTCGAATGATGTTGGTGAATATTTTGGGTATGAAACGCGTTCTTGCTCGAGTCACCCGATAAAGCTAAATTTTCTTCAAAAATACCGTAAATAGGTCTCTTCGGACATGCTTCATCGTGCGAATTCCGATCCCACATTCATGGAGAGCATCATAACTGGCGCTAAGACATAGGTGTATGAGTTTGACATGCATACAAGTCAACTGTCATCGGAATGGAGGGGAAAAAACGAACCGAAATCGAAAAAACCACGCCAAAGCCGCTCAAAAATCAAGATGATGGTCATTGTTTTTTTCAATATTCGTGGTTTGGTGTATCATGAATTTGTTCCTGAGTGACAGACGATGAAGAAGGAGTTCTATTTGGCTGTGTTGAGGCGTTTGCGTGAGAACATCCGTTGAAAATGGCCAGAATTGTGGAAGAATAATCCATGGATTTCATACGATGGTAATTCACCATCGCGTCGAACCACGATTGTGACCGAATTTAAAGCCAAAAACGTAATAAACACCATCGATCAACCACCGGATTTGGCGCCGAGTGATTTCTTGTTCCCCAAACTGAAATTGCCGTTCCGTGGAACCTGTTTTCCGATCGAAGAGATAAATCAAAATTCGCTGAAGGAGCTGCAGGCCATCCCAAAAAGTGCTTATGAAAAGTGTTTCGAGGACTGAACAAATCGTTGCCATAGGTGTATTGCATCTGAAGGAAATTACTTTGAAGGCGACAAAAAAAATATTGATGAATAGTTACATATTATGCGCTATATTTACAATTCCCGGGTACTTTTTTGTAACAATTTATATTGAGCTTAAACTTAAATTGGTTTGATCAAGTTCTAAGGAATTTTTTACAATTTTTCGGAAACGAAATGCAACGAAATGAACGAAGAATTTGCTGGAAAATTAGCTCTTAGCTCGCTATGTGTGGTACTGTGTTGTGTTTGCAGATGGTCCATCCTGTCGTTCTACAGAAGCCAAGGAGTTCCCCCAGTTTTGTGGTCGCCAAGTGTTCCAATTCTGTTACGCCAGTACACCTTAGCCAAGTAAGGCGTTTGTTGGCCAGACTCGGGCAATCTAGGAGGAAGTGTTCTGTACTTTCTTTCTGCTCGGTACAAGCTCGGCAGGTGCTTGGATTCCTATTCGTTCTGCCTGTTGACCTAGAAGATTATGTCACTTTAATATTCCCACTAATGTTCTAACGCCATTTCTGTTTTTCACCAGGAGTTGTTTTGTTCTCGTGTTATTGGGTGAGGCCAAAGAGGTCGGCTTATCCTGCAGTCGTTCCATTCATTACAAGCCGTATCTGTCTCTTTCCAAATATTTCGTCTAGTTTCCTTTTTACCGTTACTAGTAGCACTTTACCTGCTAGACTTACATATCAGTTTTATTGTATTCATTGGGCTGTTCCCTGCATCTTCGTTCAGGCGTTGATTATCGGGAACCTTCATGATAGACAAACGTCTTCTCACTTCTCATTCCAAACGCTTC
This sequence comes from Stratiomys singularior, assembly GCA_954870665.1. Lineage (NCBI taxonomy): Eukaryota > Metazoa > Arthropoda > Insecta > Diptera > Stratiomyidae > Stratiomys > Stratiomys singularior. Next base: position 155,517,590 of record OX940878.1, on the reverse strand, counting down.
TGCTCTCCAAACTTTCAGATTCTTCACACCTCTTTCACAGCTTCTACGTTGTCCCATTTTATATTATAACCTTGCTCACCAATATGAGCCGCAATTGATGACTTTGTTGGGGAACTCCCCTTTCTTGTTGCGTTTTGCGCTTTTCTGATGTGCTCCATGAATCGTACCTGTATTAGTCTTTTGTTTTGTCCTGCGTATTTCATTTTGCATTCTCGGCAATCTAACCTAACAATCTAAATTTCATTTCATTTAAATTCGTCCTTTTTTAGTGAGCCTTTTCAGTTGCCAGTTGATAATTAAGGCAGGAGCTGTAGTTAGTTCTAACAGCTTCTATATCGATCTTTTACGAACAGTTTTTGATCCTTTTAAGTTTAGTTGACATAGGGACGCTCAGTCTTATTTTATTGTTTTTACTCTCACTTCTGTCGCTGAATAAGGTGGATTGCGCCTTTTTTTTATATACGCTTCTTGCCATTGTCTAGTTCATATAATTTCGAATTCATCGTAGCCAATTGCTCGCAGTATCCGATATAAATCGCTATTCCTGATTGGTGACCAGTTGATGAATCCTTGAAATTCTCCTTTTGAATGTTCGAAGTATGGTTCTGAATAGAGCACGATTTTGAAAGTTTCACACATGTAACGACTTTTTGTCCTTTTCCTTTGCTCTCTTTTTAAGCGCAGCACATAGTACCACTTGGGAGCATCCTTTTTTGGGGTTAAAACTGGAAAATTTACCTTGCATAATTTCATAGAAAGGCTGAACTTGATAACGTTGGTATATTACAAACTTTATAAAGCTGCAAACGTGTAATTATTTTTCCAACTTTTGATACCTTCAGAGAGTAATGAATTTTGGACAAATTGGGGTGCATTCGTTTGTCATTAGTGGACCAGCATATTTTCTCTTCGAGTTTTTTTTTTTGTCGGGCCCATAAGTAAATTTATGGTCAAAAACAACATTATTCCTTTTTTGTAAACGTGCACACATTGGTGAACAGATCTGCTAGCTTATTCTTACACAAATGTATTAGTTTCAAGAATTAATGTACAGTGTGTCCCAAAAGTAGTTCTGATTTAATATACCGTTTATTTTGGCTGTGGTTACACTTACGTAATTTTTTCTGTCAGAGGAATACAGTATATTATTTATAGTTAATGAAATGAGTCACTTAACGCTTCAGCAAAAGAGGTTAATGTTGGAAGTTTGCTTCCGCCACGAAGATAATTTGTCTGAACTCGACAAAAACGTCGTTTGACTTTCCACGATGTTAAGAAGCTCGTGCAAAAGAAGTTTGTGTGCGTTAAGAAGTTAGTTTGTTAAGAAGTTCGTGCGCGTGATACAGGCTATTTAGTTGACAATCAACTCGTAACCATGTACGTCGTGTTCGTTCTACCGTAAATTGGCTGTGATGACCAAAAATGCGTGCCAATTGGTGAGAATATCGAGACGTCATCGTAGATTGGAAACGAGCACCAAGAATCCTTCCATGAAACGAATTCTCCGTGAAGACCTAAGTTTGTGTTCCTATAAAATTCTATCGATCGATATTGACTAGCTGCGACCATGTTGAAATTGACGTGGATTTTGCCCAAAAAAATCATTTTTTCGTACGAGGTCCATTGCCATCTCGGCGGATGCGTAAACATTTGAAATTCTCGTATTTGAGGATTGAGAAATCAACAAGAATATCTGGAACAGCCCATGCGTTCAATGCGTGTTACTGTTCGGAATGGATTGTCCCATGGGAGTACTAGTGGACCGAATTTCTTCTAAAATAAAGCGTTCCAGCTATTGCGGCCTACTGAGTCAACTACCGTCATATGTTAACATCTCTTTTGTGGCCATAGCTTGAAGATTTTAATTTTGACAGCCTTTAGTTCCAACAAGGTGCTACGCCATGCCACATATAAAGTACTGTTGTATTCGACAGTATACTCCAAACATCGATGACCGTATTACCAGCGGAACAGTGGTGACATGAATTGGCCTCAAAAGAGTTTCGATTTGACGACTATGAATTTTTATTTGAAGTAAAGCTTGAAAATGAGTGTAATGCGGGCAATCTGCAATCAATTGGCCATTTGAAAGTCAACGTTAAAGCAGCCATTGTTAAAATAGGGCTACATTCAATCCAAAATGTGCTCGAAAATTGGACCGACTGGCCGGAGCTCTCCAAGGCTACCCTTGGAGGCGGCTCCTATTGGAATGAAAGCATTCCGCAGAAAGAATTAGAAGGATTGTACTTATAAAAAAAACAATTGTTTTGCAAAAATATTACGCCATTTTTGTTGTTGTTTACTTGTTTAATCTGAACTTCCTATTGGAACACTCCATATATGAAATATACAAGAAATGTGCAAGAATATCAGAGATGGGTTTATTTGGACATGGCTTATATCCTTCCAATCATCGGCTATGGATTTGTTTGAACTGTTTTCAGAATCACTAATGCTACTATAACTCTAATCCTTTTCAGCCCCTTCCCTATAATTTTGAGTATGTATTTTCAGGTTTTGAATAGTCCGTGCTTGCGAAAATATTGTACGAAAAAGAATGTAACAATGGTTCTTAAACCTTAGTTTTGCTTCGATTCGCACAAAATAATAACTTTTTATAAGGATTTCATTATCATGATGAGATTTTAACACATATTGACGAAAATTCAAGGGTCCAGATCATGTAATCAGCTCAAATTATCCACACGGAATGTGACAAGAGAATCTGTTCAGTCCGGCAATTACGTTTAGAAAAGCATAAAATGAAGTTATACGTTAAAAGAATACAAAAGGATTAATTAAAAGGCCTCTAGGATTTCTTGTTTTCCGTCCTGTTGTCCTGTGTAACTGCTAAGTCTACCATGACTCCGGACTCCTAAATCACCTCCGATTTTAGGACTTTTTTTGTTGGAACTTCGTGATAAAGTACTGCCCAAGTGGCTTTTTCATATCGTTTAGGAAGTCACACCATTTGCAAAAGGTTACCCCGTAAAGATTGTCAATTCATCAACTACCTCGCCAGTCACTATACTCTGCCCCGATATCCGTTCGTATTCGTCACAAAATTTCTGAATCGAATGCTCCTTCTTCTTTGTTAGATCCATTTCTTCCTTACAGTAAGATTCGTCTCAAGAGTAGCCTTAAATGTTTTGCAATCACTATCTCCGATGCAATTAGTATAGCAGGATACATTTTCCTCTGAAAATATTTCAGTCACCTCCATACTTCTAACACTTAATCCCTCGTGAGTTCCCTTATACACTTTCTTGTGAAATTCATTCCAGTCTTCGTACTCGGCAGTGTTTTCTTTATATTCCAGAACACGTTTGCTTTGCAAAACGGCCTTTTGACATCAATAGCAACTACTTTCCCAGTTATCTCCTGTTCCAATTTCGGACCCGCAGGGAGGTGGATCAGCTAAAAAGAATCTTTCTCCCATTTACTGGGTTAAAGATCCGATTCCAGTGAAGCTAACGGGGAGTGGCCGCCCCGCGGTCCTTAGCCTAGTGAAAACACTGGAACCGGGTTCTCGGTTCGAAGCAGAGTAGTCGAGATCGTTAGGATACTACCGTATGGAGTATCACTATTACTTGGCTGCGAACCTCAACCCTGGAGGTATATTCAGGTACGCGGGAAGCCGATAAGTCGCCATCCTCGGATGGTTCAGGTTGATGGTGTCGGCCCTTCGGGGAGTATCGCGGTGTCTGTGGTGGTGCATTAAGGGTGGCGCTGTCCCCTAACAACGTCAGGAACAGCTGTGTTCCGAATCTGCCTGTACAAAAAAATTCTAACAGGTACTGCGTCTTCCCAGCAATAATACTAGAAAGCTAAAAACTAATTGTGGAGTTTCGGCCGATTTGATGTTGAACTTAATTACTAGGTTTCAAATCAATGACGCCACATGAAGGACATAGAGAGTTACATAGGAATAGGAGCGCCTGGGGGTACTGAGTTACCTATAGCCTATAAAAATGTAACCTCTCGTCAGGACTCATAAAATACATGCAAATCATAATACATTAAACTTTAAGAGTTGAATATCGAGCAAGTAGTTCGAAAGAAAAAAATTCTGTGCGCTCTCGGAAGACTTGGAAATTCAAATATGGGAGAGATTCGTCGATCAAACATGATCCTGAACGAGCAAGCTTCCAAAATCTTGCAATCCGAACGAAAGTACTGAAGGGTACGCTGAGAGGTAATCGCCTCTTAAATGCGCATTTATTTGAGCCTATGAAATTTTCATTTATGCGGAAACTCAAATGCCTGATCTGGGCGGATCCTAGGCGGATCCACTTTGATTCAATAGGCAAAGGTACTGAACACAGCAGGCCCGTAGAATTCGAAGGTTGTTCCTGTTCCAATAAAATAAGTAACACCAATAACCGATGAAAAACCACACCAAGATCTATAAACAGATATTATAAAACTGATTTTCTGATTTTTACTGATTTTTTCCTTTTTTTCTTCCTCGTGTGGCTTTTTGCATCGAGAAAGACCATGCAGATGGAGCAGCCTCATGAATATTTTTCACAACTTCAGCGTAACATATTTAGAAAACTACATGTGGACAGTCCATAAAAGCCCAAAATTATTTTAAGGCCATTTACACAAATGCTCAGCGAGTGCATGTAGATTTATCTGATTTCTGATTTATCTTTTTATTTGGAAAGCTGTATTCTTTTTTTCGGCCACCATTGCAACTATAATTTGGCCAACTGCTATTTGCGACCCTATCGCATCCCTCACAAATTACGGCGAGATCAAGGCGCAGACTTTATTTACTCGCCTCCGTTTATTAAACAGGATTATCTTACATATGTCTAACTTGTATTCGCCATTAGTGTCATACAATCTAGAAAAAGTTGTTGCAAAGTACAGAGTACGATACCCAAATGTGTTATAGAGATCTAATTCATAATTATCTTTTCGAACCCTGAATTTTTTTAGGAAGATGTCAAGGCTCTCGGTTCTCCCGGTTGCTTTTAGTATAAGGACCTTCAAACTTCCTTTTTTTCTGAAGCTGCTGAAGAATGTTTTCCTGGTTTTTGGGATGAACAGTTCATTTACTCATTTTCAAATATAAACGGGGCCGTATGTAATAGAAGGCCCGAAAGTCTGCACATACTGTCGCGCTTGGTGAGGGTCCGAAAAAATTACTGACTTGAAAAAAGAGCCAACGCCCCGCATAGTACACTTCTCAAAGTGTATGGAGTAAAAAGTGAAGTGATTGTCGCGAAAAAGATTGATCAAAAAATTTTAATTTGTCAAAGTAGCCTGGAAACACGTTTGGTTCTTACTATCAATAGCATCGAAATTTTTCCTAAGCTTGTACCGAGCCCAACTGAAAGGAAAGAGAAAGGTGCTCATGTAAGTTGCTATGTGGTATAACATAAAGAAATAATAGATTTTTTTCTATCCTGTATGACGTGTGTGCGGTGGACATTTCTTGGCTGCTTCCATTTTGTGTCCCGTTTAATCCAAGCATGCCACTACTACCATCAAATCCTTTTATTACGTACGATCCCAACATAAATAATACGAAAGGCTGAGAAAATTACGCAAAGAACAAGAAAAGCTTGTTATTGACTAGCACAAGCAAAACGCCATTTTGTGCCATATGTCGTGCATCAATCACATGTCATTTCAGCTTGAAAATTTGATTGGTAGAGACATATGCCAGAACAATTTAGCATATTTGAAACATAAAGTAACTGCTTAAAAGCGCGAGAAAACCCGAATTCCCCATGCAGCTAAAATAGGGAGCTTTGTAAGATAGAGAGCTTAGAAATCAAACGACGTAAGTTTTTTAAAAAATAGTTTTGCTCATGAATTGCAATGCATCTGGCAAATTGGCATCGAAGACCATTCGATTGGGAGCTTGCGCCAAATATTAGTGTTATCTAGTTGTTAGTCTGCTGTTTGAACTATCTATGAAAAATTATCAAAAGAAAAAGAGGGACTTTGCTACGCTGCATTTGGATGTGCCCGAAAACAGCGAGTGGCACTGTGACTACACTTGGAAAGTATACTTTTTGGACCACTTAATATATTTGCTCTTTCCAAAAAAATGAATAAGATAACAAGAAACAAAAGGTAGTAGTAACCCTTAAGTTTTGTCTTTGCTACCTACTTACATGTTTCTTTCAGCTTTATTTGCTGAACTTAAGAAAACCTACAATAAAACTATAAAAGACCAATAATTTGTTATACGATTTAAGAAGCATGCTTGATTGCTTCTCATTACTTCATCACCCTGCAAGTGATAGTTCAGCCATTTTTTAACTAATCCCAACCGAGGTAATCCCAATAATTTGAGTGTAATGGCCGCTAATAAAAGCGAGAAGCCCTTACGATTCGAAGTATCTTTTGGCTAATTCAAAGTATCTTTTGCTCAATTGCCACAGTTACAGCGCTTTTATGCTACCCGACTCGAGCATCTGTCGACATCTTGAGCAATCATCAGCTGGCAATGTAAGAAAAAACCATATCTCAACATTGTATGATTCATACCAACACTATTCCATCTTCATGGTTCCAACTTTTAACTGGTATCTATCTAGCATTGAAAATTGCGCGAAAGTTTTTCGTTTTCTTTATGACGAACATTTGATTTTTGTTTTTGTAATTGCATTTTCATGCTTCATAGCTGGCAGTAAAATAATGGCACAGTAATTCGTAAAAGTTATTAACGTGAAACGGATGGAGATCATTATGGGGAATCATGAAAGATTTCAGGTTTCTTGGAGTGGAGCGCCAATAAAAAGAGAAGATGCAACGTAATGTGTAGTTTTTGTTTGGTGGTAAACCTTCGCTGATTATCTTTCATCGAAATCATGCTAATATTTGTTACAAACAGTGAATCTGGAAATGTGCTGATTAATATGCACTTGAGGTATGGAAAAATGATAGGTAATACCTTTACCTTGGAAAGTAAGAAGGTTTCGAGTAGTGACAAGAGCGTATCTTTGTAAATTTGAGCCTAAGGAATATTTTTGGCAACAGTTTTTGGTGAAAAAGTAGCTTTGTAGGTTGTTTTTAGTATAGGATGAAAAATGAAAAGGGCATCTTTGCCTAAATGTAAACAAAATACGGTTGACAACCCCTCACTTCAATGGACGTAATGTGGGTGGATTAATTTCCTACAAACAATTCGTCCCCATATTCAAAACAACAAACAGTAGTGAAACTAATAGAGGCCATCCTCTATCAAAAATGGTATCACAATATTCAACTGTTATGAAACAAATGGGAGCTATCATTTGAATTAGACCTAGAAAATTAGTCAATGAGTCTCCATCATTAATTCAAATATTGGATTGCTTACCACCTCTGACCTTATATTTAATCGAGATTTAAAGATGAAATACCGACTGTACTGTGGTTACCACAATATCAAAGGGGTAGCTCTTTGAGATCGTGCGTTTAAGATGATATACAACTCTGTCCTCAGAATACGAAGCTTTCTTGCTTCATTTTATCCTTATTACGCTTGTGAGCTATTCCGTACTCCCTGGAATACGGACAATATCATAAGTCCTGTCCGGGAAATAAATTTGGCTATGGACCTTCATTTCACGTCTTACTTATGGGACATTGATGAGGAACGCGTATGTTTTTATAATATACAAGCACGCATAACTTATATAACATAACCCGCAAATTTATTGTCGGAAATCTTTAATGAGATAGCGACGTACCCAAAGGAAAACTTCGAACCTTTGAAAAAATACCCAAAATAATACCGTAACTCATACTGATAAAATACCCTAAAATTCAACCATATTCGAGCAAATTTTTCGGAGACATTTGCGATTGTAAGCAAAACTGGTTAGAGATAGATCCTTGGTATAGCCACTAACAAGCGCTCAGACTTCGAACAAACCTTCAATGTAACGGTATTTGTGTCCAATTTTTCAGATAAATTGGTATTTGTAAGAAAGGCTTGTCAAAGTAGATAGGACAAAAACAAGAAGAAACGGTGCATTAATATTTTGAAATGACTCACATATACTATGGCACCTGAACAATTCAACCATTTAAGGCCAGAAGGCTAGCCATGTCATTATCTTAACGCAACTTCTTAGTTAAATACTGAAGCTCTCTATCGAACAAAGCTCGCTGTATTTGGTACTAGGCGATTTCTTCCGACTGAAATAGAGACCAAACGAATAGATTTGTGATTATATTGCGATTTAATGCAAAAATTTTAAATGAGATACACTTCTCTTTACGTTTCCCACAAAAACGAGATGAAATTAATGAATCCAAAATTCCCCTTCATTTGGTTTTTGAACGTGAGGTTGGGAAGCTTTCTGGAGTGCTAGCCCTGTATGTTTTGCTATGCTGTAAAATTGCTCTGGGCCGAGAACTCTAATTAAATTTTCTTCTCTATACACTGCAACTAAGAACTTTCAACATGTATAAATTATGAACTACAGGATTTAACATTCATGATATGCCATGGTTGACTTTACTCTATTTAAGTTGTACAGATTCTCCATTCTGTCGCCCTAAAAACGTCAAAGAAAGTCTCTCGTATCATGTTCACGAGGTGCTTCCAATTAGCAAATGTGTTTTGTGGTTTCATTACAACCATCTAAAGCGCCTGTAAGTAAAGCTCAGAGAATCTACAGGTAATTGTCTGTATATACCACTGCCTTCACGTATCATCGCCGGGTGTTTGATTGAGCACATTTCTGATAGTTGTCCTGGAAACGCTGAGAGCTTGAGTTGAGTGGAAAGCAATGTGAGTTGAGTCCTCTGTCCTCAGAATCTTTTCTCTGTGAGATTTTGGTCCGAATTTCGGAACTCGAGCTTGTCATTTTCATCTGAAACCAAGTGGAGCTCCTTATCGGGAATTTCACCTGTTGGCTTCGTCTGTCACTGTTGCAAATTGTGATCTGATGAGGTCACTTTTGTAGAAATTAATTCAAATGCAGGCCCTTCCTGTTCTTATGAAAACACTAAAAGGAATAAAAAAAGTCATTGCAAACTATTTTATTTTATGTTTTCAATTACTTTAATCTTTTACTACATTTTTCTGCTATTTCAATGCACCGCTCTTCTTGTTTTTATCCTTGACAAGTGTATAAACATTTCAGGATTATGTTTCTGCCTTTCTTAGTGTCACTTGTTTTCAATATTTTGAATCATTAATTGAGTTTATAAGCTGCACATACACCTCGAAAACTTGATTTAAAGGATACGACTTCCACAGCCAGACGTCCAAATGTCCAAATTGTAAGAGTAACAGATGGATTGTCCTAAGTTGTCACCCTTAAGGAAATTCAAACAACCCGGAGAACAAAAATATCAGTCAGAATAAAAATCTCACGAGCATCCAAAACGAGAGTCCCTCAAGGCAGAATTACGAACCAGGACTCCTTTTCAATGCAATCGAGGATCTACCAGGAAGGAATTGCATCTCTGGAGCTAACAGTCATGAAATCAGAGAGAAAGATAAGTTCAGTTCCTTGTTTTTCCGAAGCAAGGATCTTCAGTATGAAGTGGACGGCTCCCAGACATAGAGGAAAAACATTCGTAGTCAGGTAGTCACTGCACAAAAACTCTTAAAATCAAAATCGGCAAAAAATCTGTCAACATTTCTATTGGGTCCGCCATACAAACTGTCAGACCTCATCAGCCTGATCGTAGTAAGTTTTGCTTCAAATTCACCTACTCCCAGCAATCAGGCGAAGGATTGTACAAAGGCAACACTTTGTATCTTACCTAAGTACTAACACCTTAATCTCGAAGATATGGCTTATGTTTCAGGTTTCGGAAAATGTATGATACGACAGGACTTTTTCAGATCAGCCTACACCATAGTGCGACCGCACATAATTTGCCTGGCTTGCAACAAAAAAGAAGAATGGAAACTAGTCACATCAGAGCGACACAACTGGAAGGAGGCAAAAAGTTTCTGTGTTTAACAAGCTTATTATTGAAAGTGAGACCAGCAAATGACATAAATATGTTGAAGGTATTAGTAGGAACACGTAGGTATTGAGTTATACGCAAGTTACTAGGAAATTCTAAACTGCACCCACATGCTCTTTTCCTGCCCTTTCCCATTTATTTTCAAAGTTTCTACCAAGAGAAGCTGAATGATGAGCTGCGATGAAGCAATGTGTCCCAGAACCAGATGTTATCTCGTTAGACTTGCAATACCTGGATCAATTTCTGTGCACAGACATGTTGTTTGGAGTCTAGAATGCCTGTTTGTGGGAGAATGTTTTCTCATAATATCGATAAGCACGGGAAGGCTCTATGAAAAGGGAGGAGAAGCATTTAAAAAGGAACAGGAACAAGGTGAGTTTATTTAGTTAACCCCTTAGTTTTATGGCTTCAGAGCTGAAGGATGAATGATCGATGCATTCACAGAAGAAACGAATGCGTCCAGTAGAAAAGAGCCCTCGACCACCACTCAGACGGTACTGTACTCGGCTCGATATTAGGGATGACTTCAGTACCATAAAGTATAAATATACTCTCAGCACTATGAAAACTTTCAAGGTTTTAAAGCAGCTAACGCGGTTATTGAGCAGCCATGCCAGGAATTTCAAACTCATGTATAACGCTCAAGGGGGTTGAGGAAGAATCATCTTGACATAAGCCTGACGACAAGATCCATGTTTGTTCAGGCTTCTGAAACGACTCGCATCGCAAGGTTCTAAGGCTTCAATAATCGGTGTAGAGATGTAGCTTCAATAGTTTTTGTTCATTTAGTTTAGCAGGTGCAATTACAAACTACGTATGTCATGAGTGAGCCACTATGATGCATCTCCAGGCTTATTAATGTTCAAATTTTTGATGTGATTCTTGAATTGTAGGAATCGACTCGACTCAATACCTTAACATTTAACATCATCGATGACTCGAACATAAGTCTCATGGATCAAATTAAGGCGATGGAGAACGAAAAAGACTCTTGTTAGCCTTATGACCAAAAATGTGGAACTGGTATTGTAACTACATCGAGTACAATTGGCTATTTGGGTTTCAAAGCTAACGTTGGCTTTTTTTAATAAAAAGTCAATCAAAAAACTCTTGAAGAATTTGCAAAGGCAAGCAACTTTCCCGATTGCCGCTGCATGGTTTGCTTACCCCCAACTGATAGTGATCTATATTGCAGGAGAGGTTTCCATTGTCCATTTTGCTAGAGAGCAAAGATCAGTTCACTAACACTTCAGTAGTAGACTGTTAGTGTGCAAAACTGCTTCTCAAGCCGACAAAAGAAGGATCCTAAATTTTATAACAAGAAGTATGAAGTACAGTCTAGCTACTTTTCATAACTGATTTTAAGCCCGTAGATAAATCCGAGCCCTGGTGACATTGGTTACTAAGGATTGCAAGTAGTAAGCAGCCACTGATGATTAAATTTTGGAAATGGACAGGTGACAGTCCTCTTCTTGCCCATGGACCACAAGTAAGTGACGTTTGTCAAATTTTTTTTTTTCAATAAACAAAACAAAAGGAAAATAGGTTCAAAAAAAGATTTTGTGTGTGACATCTTCCCTGTCACTTGGATCGGCAGACTAAAGGGGGTCCAAATATGAGGCAGAAGAAAGCCTTTAACACTCAAGCAGGAAAAGCCAGTTGGCTAATCTTTTCCTTGTATTATATTGTAAATATATATGAAGCAAGTAATGATATTTTGTATAATAAATTGAAAGAAAACAATATTTTTATAATTAAACACTTTAATTAAACTATTTTTTTGCTTAATGTCCATCGACAAATATTTGATTACACGTATTATTACAATCAAACTAGCTTTTTTTCCTTTCTTCTTCTCAGGTAAGAAGAATACAATTTAATTTTATATAAAAATTGCTATTTTGTATGTTTAAAAGATAGGCTTCGACGGTGGTAACAGGTAACAATGTAATTGTTGTTGAAAAAATATTTTTCTCCTGGCTTACTTCAGTTGCACCAGCACCATAAAGTACGTTACAACAGCACCGAGTACCTTAAAATTTTTGAGAACATGCAATATTGAATTCCATTTGTATTCATAAAACGATTTAAACTTACAGATGCAAATAAGTCCAGAGAAACAGTGAAAAACTTCGCTCCCGAAATACTCATTGCTTTTTGACACTGTTGACAAACAATTTGCACAAATGTTTTGGCTTCTTCAGATCCGTCATACCAATGACATGAATAAGCAGCTTCCATGACGGATGAGCTCTGAAAAAGGAATTAAGTAAGGTTTCATTGGAGGAGCATCCTGTATTCTTTATATGTTTTACCTCTTCAATAAGACGATTTCCAAATATGCAGAAGTGAAAAACTTGAGCCAGAGAATAACATAGATATCCAATCACTGACAACGCATAAACATTGACTCCTGTAATTTTAGTTGCTTGATATGCCAATAGAGTCAGTTTAATCGTTGATGTTAACATGTGAAGTAGAAGTGCTGCACCATATGTGTCACCTATAGCTGCAACTAGCCTGAAAGTTAATAATTTTATTTTTGTTATTTTATTATATTTTGCTGCTTAATTTTTTTGGCTCATTTTTATTTCGTTTGGTTTGATTTCAGTTTATTTTATTTTATATTATTTTATTCCATTTTGGCTTATAATTTATTTAATTATATTTAAATGTATTTTATGTTACTTTATTTTATTGTATTTTATTTTAAATTAGTTTATTTTTTTTTGATTTTATTTCCTTTCGTTTTGTTTTATGTTAAGTAAATTTATAAATTCCATTTCATTTTATTTGATTTGAACTGGATTAATTGTATTTATCTATACCGCAGTTTGAGATTCTAAATTTGAGTCTAAATATTAGAAGTTACCCCTAAACGTTCTATGCGTTTCATAGGCAGCACATAAATGGGAGATCAAGAAAAAAGACTGAAGATATCCTGCGTTGGGAGACTATGAACATTTTCGAATTAGATTCACATCTTTTGTCAAAAATTTAAGATTTTCGACATAAAAATCAGATTGAGAAAAGGAAACAATTTCTCTCCGTCTGCAGTAGATTAAATGATGAAAATCGCTACACTTCGAAGGTTTCCATTAGTTTTTAACTAATAAGTCAACTCATTTGTTGCTATTAAACAATTCATATCCGAAATTTTCTTGACAATGCTTAGAAGATATTTAAGCGTGTCGTCAAGAAAATTCTAGTTGACCGTAGCGGGAAACGAAATCGGTAAAAAGCAAACTTCTTTCCAAAACAAATCACACTAGGAACAAGGAAGAATGGTAATCAAAATGAGTCCTAAGTCACTCAGTTAAAGTCGTTCTAGATTCATTCTGTAGAGTGTCATAGTCAAAGTGACTATGATACTCTAAGTCTCTTTTCAATAGCTGTATTTTTCCTTTTTCCCCCGTTGGGAGAGACAGTAGCTCCAATTCGAGTAAAGGAAGAAAAGAGGTCCTTGAATGTTTTGAAATATTTTCAAAAATCAAAAACTTCTTAAATAACAAGTGCTGAGTGAATTATGTGCAAATTTTCAAAATTATACAATTAATGAAATTTAAATAATATATAATACACCTATATATGATATATGATATGATATATGATATAAAGAATTTGTTTGAAAATCATTTCAGAATAATTTTGAAACAATAACGAAAGAGAAAATGCTTGAAAAAAATCCCACAGAATTGAGGGACGAATTGTTTGTCTTTATGCTGTTACAGCCAGAGAAAAAGCGAATTTCAAATAGCAAATTCGTTGGATTCTTCGTACAAACATAATTCAAAATAAGGATAAAAATAATCGGTAGTAGAGCGGCTCCTCTTCTTCTAATCCTCATCGTCAGGGTCATAGCTGTACTGTGCCATCTTGGATCTTTCAAAGACGTCCCACCTCAAACTTTTTTAACGGTTTAATTGGGCTCTAAAATTATGGGAGTCCAAGCACTTCGCATTGTCATCATTGATACTGTCGACATTTGGCTATACGACTTAGTCCTTCAAGTAAGTTTTTTGATATCTAGAAGATATCCATGCACTGCAAGTTACCAACTGTCAGAAGTCATTTCAAATTCTTCTTCGATTCCACCAAAAAGTTTGCAGAATCCTTTGTTGTATCTGAATCGCTGATGGTCTATCCAATTTTGTTGCGGTGATGTTTCTTATGATCCTGCTTTCGAATAAACTTAGAATTACTGTAAATGCCTGCGCATGGAAATTGCAAGGCTTATCGAAACAGAGGACTACATTTTCTACATTATCATTTCATACCTTGAAATATTTGCGTGTCAAAATTACCAAAACTGAAAAAAAGCTGCTTGTCAGCTCGATTAGTTTATCTAGATGAGCTACATCTGGTCACAATTCTTCGTCTGTCTCCTCAATAGAGTATTGATGAGTCGAAGGGTAACTATAGGTTCTAATTTAATCATGGGGTCTTAAGCAGTCTTTCGTTATCCTGTTTATGTCATAATTTTTGACCAACTTTATCTGCAGCTGATTCGAGATCAACGAAAACTAACTCCGAAGATGATGAGGAACACGACGTAATGTTGACGACGTTTGGTTAGGCCAAAATATTTGACTTGGTTCAGAGAGCAATGTGCCTCTAGTGTAATATGGGAGCTTACTGATGACCTGTTCTAATGGAAAATTAAAGAGGAGAGAACAGAAACCAGCAGTTCATTGTGCTTTAGTCCATTTTTGGCTTCAAACACTTCAAGTGTTGTTGTTGGTTCTGAGCTGCACTGTTCAGTTCAAAAAAGTCAATGATGTACGCAAGAAAAGTTAAATCCTGCGACCAATAATTATTTTTATAGATGTATGTATGTATGTATGTATGTATGTATGTATGTATGTATGTATGTATGTATGTATGTATGTATGTATGTATGTATGTATGTATGTATGTATGTATGTATGTATGTATGTGTGTATGTATGTATGTATGTATGCATGCATGTATGTGTGTATGGATCGACGAACACTATTCTATTTCAAAATTTTTTCAACACCAGATTAATTGTAAGACGTTGGTAAATTGTTGATTGTCAAGTGCGCAGAGCAATTTAGAGTTCAACAGACTTCATGTCAGAGGCATGTTCAAATATGTCTGTCCGTATCTCATGAAAAAGTGAAAAACCTCCGTAATTCTCGGCTTATCTCCCATTTCATGTATGTTGCAGATTATACTTTTAACCAGGTAGGCCACAATTGTTGCTAGTTCCATGAGTTCTTTTGAACCGTCTCTTTGTTTAGAGTTCTATCAGGATGTAGGAAATCCCTGCAAATTTTAATTTTTGGCAATGCGTATTTAATGATGTCTACTACTGGGAAGATCTATCAGGTCAATGAGTCAATCAATCTTCTCTGGCCAGAAAGTTCAGTTGTATAAGAAGGATATTGAAGCTCTCTGAAGTAATACGTGGAGTGGGTCCTGTGCTTTTCAATAATCTTCTATGATTCTCCCACTCATTACACACAGAATTATTTTTGACCGAAAACCTCCTTGTAGGCTTTTGAGTAACGTGAACGCTTCTCTTGTTGTGGACAGTTCAGCGAATGATCATAAATTTTCCCTGAGCAGTCAAAAAGATATCTCCTTATTTTATGTCTTATTATTACATTAGCTGATTACCAGAGATCCTTGTATCCATTCTTCATATTGTTTTCATAGTTTATTCTAAATTATGAGCGACTCTGAAATTCCATATCAAACTCATCGTTTCTTTAGGACATTTCCTTCTGTTCAGTGACTTTTCCAGTTGGCGATAAGGTTGGCAATCAAAACATATGCACATTCAATATCTAGACTATTAACTTTTTCAAGGAATTCTAACGTTGTTATTTTAATTCTTCCCTTATTCTCTTTTTGTAATACTTTGGGGTTTTTCATTCCTGACGTTACAACTTCTGGCCCGTCTTATTTTACATGTCCTATTAATTCAATACTGACCGATTTTACCAGATAATAGATTTAATTTGTTCGCTCCTTTATACATGCTCCTTTCCACGACCAGGTGGTAACAATACTAGAGGACCAGTTTATTGGTAGAATTGAGCTTTCATATTTATAATTTCGAGCAACATCCTTTAGAGATACTGAATTTGGTTTGATTCATCTATTCGATGGGTAGTAACATTCAATGGGCATTAGAGCATAAATAGTTTCCTAAAACAATGTGGGAATGTTCTTTTTTTCAACTGAGTCAGACAACGACCAAAAGAGACTCAAAGGCGTCTTGATATAAACTTCTATTTTTAAAATAGTTTAGTGATTTTTTACTTTATTAGAAATGAAAAATTACTTTGGAATCCTTGATTGCTTTCAGACTTGTATGTTTTTTATATCCAACGGGCATGGTTACGCGTTTTGGGTAAGGATATGTGGAAGAAACTACAGCCATTTTTGGCACATTTTAAGGGATGTGAGGCAGGCAGTGGCTTTCTATAATCGTGGCCCTATAGTTCTCTAAAAAAAAGCTTGGACCTCGAGACGTGTGATAGCTATTACATTCAAAGTTAACCGCCACGAAAAGTTTGGGAGGATTTGGTCAGAACTACGCTCGACTTTCATACTTTCCAGGAAGATACTTGTCACAACCAATTTGGCTGATTCTTCGACACCTGAGACACAAATTCAAATAAATTTGTCGAATTCAATTATATCTGAGGGGTTTGTTCATATGTTTGGCTTTTTAGTAAGATTGGGTTGATAACGATTGATAACAGATGCGTCCTACTCTGATTTACAATTTTTCGTTTTTCTCAGTGAGCGTTATATTGACTGGTGGCAATTCTTCGACTGATCCGATCATTAGTTCTTGTTTTGTTTGGAATTTTTGTTTGGCGGTTTTCTTTTCTTTGAGTATTTCTAGTTTGTCTAATATAATCTTAGTCCTTTATTCAGTTTATGTATTCGCCTCACTATCAATGAATTTCAGCACGCTTGGGTGATCCTGTAGGTGCGTTACATAGGTAGTGTCAGCCTTGCAATCATTCAGTCACAGTCCTTGCGTGTTAATGTGTACTAGTTGCAGTTTTCGGATGAGGGTTTGTTTCCAACTTGGTTGCTGATTTTAAAGCAGTTTAATGTTGAAAGTTTTAAAAAAAATTTGACAGTTTAAACGTCAGATAGTCTACGTAACATCAAATCCATTTTGATGTTTCTCTCTGGTTATCAGCTTGTTCATTTCCTGGTTTTTCTCATATTGTGAAATGATTTCTGGTATAATTTGTTTATTTCGTTAGTAGAGCTGCTGAAACTGATGGCGATTGAGTCAAGTTTGACCCGATATTGGTTTAGGTGATTGATCTCAGTCGTTGCCCTGATTAGATCCATTTAATTGGGTTCTCCATTGGATTCATTCTTGACGGTCAACCTTATGGTAGACATCGTTTTTCATCGTGAACTTCTGGGTAGATGTCTGTTGTATAGCCAAGCAACTGGCTGAATCTATGTGCTTGCTTGTTGATGGTGATAAAATATTCGTTTACATTTTGCATGTAGTATATTATGCCGAGCTTCCCGTTTGTTTTCGGTATATCACCCCTTCTCTGGTCAAAATGTTAACTCCCAAAATTTATTGAAGCTAAATGGCCTGTGCCTAGTCCAAGTTCGCCAAATTAGGTATTGTTGTTCTGTGTGAAGGGCTCTTCTTTCACTGTGGTCCTGATAAGTTTTTCGTATTTGCTCTGTTGAAGTGCCAGTTCCTTTTAAGGACGATTCATTCTTTGATTCTTTTGATTCAATAATTTCAAGAGGTCATTCACAGATATGACAGTAAAGAAGTTGGCTTTATCTCGTAATTGATATTTCCAATACAAAGGTTAGTCTAATGATAGTCGTCGGAATGGCTGGGACTGGACTGCCCATGTCCTTATCATGTAGGTGGTGGAACTTTCTTAAATGCAATGTTAGATGAAATGTAGGTGCAAGATGACAGGTTCTAGGTTCAATGGAAATTTAGGCTCCGACAGCTGTCAGGCGATGAAAGCGAGTTTCTGAGGGTGCTTCTGTGATGGCAATGACAGCCGCTTGTTTATTAAATCTAAAAGTTTCTTTTAGAATTTGTATAATACAAGTTGCAATTCAATAGGAATCTGAAATTTTAAAGCAAGAACCCCAATCTGAGCCTGTTTCATTTCGCTCAGTTTTTGAGAACTTATTGAATATATGTGTCTGACGTTTGCATCGTCGCTAACGCAAGGCTGTTAAAATTTTTCACAATTGGTAGATGATTAAACTGCAATGAAAATCTAGTAGAGTGCAAAAAATCGAATGAAACTTACTAAAAATGTTAATCAAATTATCCAAAATGCATTCAAAAATTAAATAAAACAAAACTCATACCGTTGCGTTTACAATGATACAAACTTCAGTCTCCTTTGAATTTTCCAAAAGTGATAGCATTCATTATAAATAAAGAAGTAAAAGATCCTTTTCCAAAAAGGATTTGGAGAATGATTTTTTTTAGGTTGGTAGTACTGTCAGTGACATCTATGTCAAATTTATATGTCAAAATATTCATTAGTGTTTGAGATACGCGTCGTTTTGTGAGCTGCTAAAAGTGAGTTTTTCGTTTTTTGCGATGCCGAAATTTGTTGTGCAAAGAATTTGCATTAAATTTTGTTTGCTGAAACAATTTTCTACTGCGAATACGTTGAAGATGGTACAAAAAGCCTTTGGTGATGAGGCTATGTCTAAGAAAAATGTTTCCAAGTGGTTTAGTGAGTTCCAAGCCGGCCTCGAACGTGTCGAAGACGAAGAACGTTTTGGGAACAACGAATCTCACGTCCAACAAATCAAAGATTTGTTGTTGAAAAACCGTCGATTAACGATTAGAGACGTTGCTGAAGAGGTTGGCATATCAAAAGGCTCGGTCAATACCATTTTAAATGATGTTTTGGGCCTCAAGCGCGTCAAATCTCGACTGGTACCGAAAACATTGAATTTTTTGGAAAAAAGGCGTCGCGTTGAAGTCTGTGAAACGATGCTGTCTGACTATCAGGACAAGATGGATGCATTACCACTGGATACGAGACTTGGATCTATGCTTACGACCCCGAAACAACCGATCAATCGAGCGAATATCGTGCCAAAGGGGACTCGAAACCAAAAAAAATCGGGCCAAAGTCGCTCAAAAATCAAGGTCATGTTGACTGTTTTCTTCAATTATCGTGGTGCTGTGCATTATGAATTCCTTCCACCAGGCCAAACAGTCAACAAGAAATATTATTTGAACTTTATGCGTCGTTTGCGTAACGCTATCCGCCTAAAAAGGCCGGAATCGTGGAAAGAGAATTCTTGGTTTTGACACCACGATAATGCACCACCCCATACTGCACTCGTAATTCGTGATCATTTCGCCAAAAACTCAACCCAAATCGTTCCGCAACCACCGTATTCACCTGGTCTGGCGCCGTGCGACTTTTGGCTGGCAGCAAGCTCAAAAGACCGCTCCGAGGACACCATTTCGATACGATAGAGGAGATTCAAGCCGCAGCGAAGACCGAATTGAAAGGCCATCCCGGAAAGTGACTACAATGAGTATTTCGAAGATTGGAAAATCCGTTGGCATGAGTGCATTGCATCGGGAGGGGATTACTTTGAAGGGGATGAAATTGATTTGGAAGAATAAATAAAGAATTTTCAAAATAAATACAATGTCACCTTTTGTTGGACCCAGTAGTATATGTGAGCATAGTTCCAAGCAAGGAAATTAAAATGATTACTGGAAAAAAAATATTGGAAAGTGGAAGTCAAAAAATTAATTTATAGGATCCAATCTAAGTTTTGAAAAACGGCATCGCTGATCTTGAAAATAGGTCCATTGTGGCAAAGTAAAATTGTACGTCTTTTTGTACTTCCTACTATCCATTATTTATTATTCAAATAGTGACTTGATGATGAGTTGGTATCGGGATCAATACATCTACACAAAGGAATCGGAATCAATACGTTTGCGTAAATGGATCGGGATCAATACATCTGCGGAAAGTGATCGCAAAGGTTAGAACTCATTACCCCGGCAAATGACCAGAAAGAAAAAGAAGACAGCAAAAGAAAAAGGACAAAAAAAAAATCTCGAACTTGAATTTATATAAGCATGCACCTGTGAAATACAATATTTCGTGCATGTCATTCATGTGATTGCCCAGCCTTCATGCTGTTTTTGTTGAAATATTTTCTAAAACATTTTAAAATTTTAAATTGATATTATTTTATCATGTTTACATGTTTTTGAAAGGAGAAAATCATTGAAACTTATTATGAAAAGTTTATTCATAACTATGAGCCAGTAACCCTACTGGTTTCTCGAAACCAAACTATTGAAAGCTGGGTACCCTAGATGCAGCGATAAAACTTATACCGGCATTAAGTTGATCCTAAATTGACGATGAACACATTGAAGAGTTCTTGTTTATGAGAATTATATTATTTCTAGAAAAAGCGACCGTTCTCCAATACTTGCAATAGTGGGTATAGTACTATCATTCTCATGTAAAGCGATACTTGAGTATCTTCTGTAAAAAAGGAGCTAGCGAGCCCTTGAAACCACTCCAATAAAATTTGGTTTTGTCCTGTAAAAAGGCAAATGTGTAAAAACAACTGACCTGACAACGTGCTTGTGTCTCTCCACCCAATATTTAATAGCACTTCGAACCATCATTTCTTGTTTTTTAGTTAGTCCGTTGGGGTTAGTTCCATTCTGACCAAACGTTTGCAGGGTTGATGGTGCTCTATATTGAACACCCCAATCAGCTTTCGAACTATATATTCCAGATATATTGATCTCGGTGGGCTCTTTTTCTGCAAATGCTTTTCATTTTAAATAAAAGTTTTAATTGGGACTTTCTCTTATGAGGTGTAGAAGGATATCCTGAAATCCTGTATGACATCCCTTACCTTCGTTTGTTATCAATTCAGACTTGGACGATGCTGACAATGTACGAAACAATGCGGCCGTGTTGGGACGATAAGTGTCCAAGGAGGCAGAGAGTTCCATCAAAGGTTTCATAATGCCCTTTAAGTGTTGAAGTTGTTCGCATGCAAATATCAGCCACGAACAAAATAGCACATCCGTTAAATTCGCCTGGCATAAGGAGAATAGCAAATAGTAGACTTGAAAGCCAAATGATATATAGTATGGCATTCCACTCATGGCGTTCCATGGATAAAAGGATTTGATCGGAAGTCGTGGAACTTCCACTGTTTCACTTTCGTTGGTTGCTTTGTTGAATACGAATTTTGTACTTTCACCGAAGAATGTGATTGTTGTCCACGCTGTAAATGTAATTCGTTTCGATCAAAGAAGATTTATGGCAAGTGTTCGACGAAGGATAGCTCACCGACAACGGAAAGGATTGTTGTAAGCATTACCAGTACAAGAAGTTTTCGCATTTTAGCCAATGCAATTCCATGATATCTTGCATCGGACTCAGCGAACAGGGGGTGCGTATTTGATTGATTCCAAATGTTTAATGTCCTGGAAATTCAAGAGCATTTAAAGTGATTGCAGTTATTTTTTTAAAGAATAATTCTTGAGGAATGTGCACGTTCCAGGAACGTATAGACTATATGTTAACAAAGTTTCTCCAAGGACTGTCTCAACGTTTGTTAATTTTTCTATAGTTATTTTCATAATCCAACTATCTTACTTTTAATCAACGTTAAAGCACAAATAGTTCATTTTTATTGGTTTATCTAAAACTAAGATAGCTGTCCAATGAGTAAATTTACTAGGAAGATGGTACAGGTACCAATTAAAACTTTTCGGCAGAATAGTTTTGAGTTTTGATTTTTCCAAAAATTGTGAATAAAATATGTAATATCTTGAAAATAGAAAAATGAGATTGAAAAGTGTAGAAAGGTGCCGAATAAGAACAGCAATCTTAACTGAAATTGTGTGATCCTTCTGTCTTTGCATGAAGTCTTACATCATTGGACTGAACACATCTTTGATACCGTGAGTTTCTAACTTTAATTTCCATATTTGGCAGAAAGAACTCGACAAAAAGTTAAGCAATGCGAGAGCGCATTTTATGATAAGGATTGGAACACAATCGTAAGTGGTATTTATTTTTCACTTAAAAATTTTTAAAAATAGAAATACATTTTTAATGTGCAAAATCTGTAAGAGAATACATTTGTTCAAAAAGGTCCAAAAATTGATGGAAAATTTAATATTTTTGGTCCCATTTGAACTCAACACAAAATTTCTGCAACAATAATTTTTTGAGAAATAAATGCAAGTATTTGAAAATTTAATTTTTATGATTTTACCTGTAAAAATGTTTTGAGTTCACAGCGAAATATATGAATTTTGTAATGCAATGTGTGAAGAATAGCGCCGTGATAGTATTCGCTGATAATTCATTTACTTCACTTGTATTGAGTGCAACATTCACCAAGATGAGTATAAACTGTGTTAGAATTAATATTAAGTGAACAGTGGAGTAAACTTTCCGAAAAAATAGTGGTCCCGATGTGTAATTAAATAGAAAGTGTCCGAATCCTTGCATCAGCCGAATATTAGGCATTAAATCGGACACCAGGCCAACATATCTTCGGTCTTGAATGTGCATCTGAAATCGTCAGAACAAACTGGTTAAATTTTTAAAAACAGATTTTTTTATGGCTTAGCCTAAGTGAAAGTCCCAAAGGCTGTTTTCATACTTTGAATTTGGAAATGAAAATTACCACAAAAAAATGTTCAATGCCTTCAATAAATTCAATTTTAACAAAATTCAACCAAATTATAGACAAAATTATTATCATTGTCAACTGGTAAAGATAATTCAGCCGCAAGATTTCTATCTTCTTGGTGTATCGTGTGCACCATATTTCGTGCGTCAAAAATCACAAAGATTGACTGTAAGGAAAATATAAAAAAATTTCATGCAAAGTACATGTGGAGGTAGCATATAATGAGAAAAAGTCGAATGAAGATCACCGGATCCCAACAGTTTCATACTCTATAAAAGTATTTAAACGTGAACATTGTTCGTTAGTGTTTGAGATATGTGAAATGCAACTGGATCATGTGGAGATTGTTAACATAAGTAATTTAACGATGAATCAGCTTCTTTCAAACAAATTAGCTTTCACTATTTTGGTTATTTAGATGATCTCACGAATTTGGATTCGTTTTATTATCTTTTGATCAGCTCGAAGAGAATTTCGGCTACGGTTTTAATTTAACGTCTTACGTAGATTTGTATCAAGAAGAAAGTCTAACAGCTGCAATTTGTTTTAATATGGTTAACTTATTGCCAATTTAATTTGCTCAGCTTTTCATTGCGAACATAATAAATGCCAGAAGTCTGGTAAAAACTTGTGTGGACAAATCTAAAAACAAAAATAAAATTCCGATTACTAGTTTTAAGTGGAAAACAAATTGGCCAGATAACCAATAAAGAAAATCACAGAGTTGGGAAAATGAAAAAAATTATGGTATAAGCTTAAACTAAACTTATTAAAAATTAATAATAAAGTAAAAATGTACGTCTAACGTAACTTAGCGCTGAAAACCATTTTTGTCCGTTTTTTAAAGGACCGAATAAACTGATTGCAAAAGGAAAACTAAGAACTAGATCGCTGAGCTCACCGATCGAGATATTAATTTTCATTAGTGCCTAGAACACTGATCAGAAAAAGGTTTTTTTATTGTTATTGGAACTTATCTAAGCACATTTTATTTAATTTTAATAAATTTTCCATCCAACCGTCTTGCAGAAAGGAGAAGAGTCTTTAGTTGTCTGGTCACGTTACTCTTTAATTGGTTTGTTCACTGCTCTTCAGTCATTGGGCAGTCATTATCATAAACTATTATTTAAAAAAATGTTCAAAGGTTCTCTCCTCCTCACTGCATACGAGTGTTTTGTTGGATTATGGAACTAGAACTCAATTCAGATTTTCAAAGCACATGGTTATTCCTTTCAGAAAAATTTAAACCAATGGAACGTCACTAGAGGTATTAAGCACCGATTTCAAGTGAGTTCGGATATGCGCGGAGCAGAGACAATCATTGACAGCGACCCTGGTTCAAAGGACACGGCTGAAGTTTTATTCTAAAAGTCTCGATCTCAAGCCCCAAAAACTACTAATTGGACGATGACTCAAGGAAGTTTATTTCTAAATAACTTAAGTGGTAGTTGTTCGCAACTGGGCATACTGTTTTCATAAAAGTGTAATAGAACTGTCAAAATCATTTGCTCCCAGTATATAAAACTTTTTCTTTCACAGTAGAAATGTCAAATTATGTTCACAAAAAAAAAACCAAATTGCATTGCATGTTTTTAGTCTTCAATGCAAAGAAAAGTGACGCTTTTTGATCGTTTGGTTCAATCAAAACTCACTTTTCCAACAGAAAAGCATGTTACTTATAGTTTTCGCGATTTCAAAGTGGTGCTTTTGGTATCTGTGATAAAAGGCACTCTGGACGTTGGCATAAACTTGAACATAAGGATTAAACACATGAGGATCCGTATGGAATGCAACAAGAACTTGCTAGTTTGTTAGGGGTGACACTAGGAACAATTGAGTCACAATGCTTTTTACGTGCCTATTTAATGTTTAACGTAACAAAAGCCTTAGTTATATTAAATTCATCACTCATTCAGAAGGAAGGTTATTGGGTGGAGCATGAAACGAAGTCAGTAAAAATAGAAATACTGTTCTGCATGTCTAAAATGCTCCTTGAACGCTATAAAAACAAGTGTCTTTTGTATTTTGCTGCTACTGGTAATGGATTTTTTGTGATACTTCATTGAATTAAAAGTCATCTGTAAACCATGGACAGCCAGCAAAATCAACCTTAAAGCGAAATACTCATGGTGTCAATACTCTGTATTTGATGGAAGCGGAAGGATATATATGATCTGCAGACCTCTATGAGAGATGAACCCTCAACGAGCTACTTAATTTGAGCCATACAAACACAGGACAACTGTGCAAACATAATTTGATGCTTCTGAAGAGTTCATCAGCCAAAAATTTTCTCAAATGCGTGATCAGTTAAAAAACCAAAATTAGTTATTATGTCAGTGCTAGGGGCAGATTGCTTTTGTTTTCCAAAACTAATAGGGAAATGGTGTATGGGAAAGTTTTACTTTTCTCATCTTATAGCACAGACCTTGCTCATCCGATTGATATTAACCCAAATTGATACAGAATGTTCTTGCTGGAATACACTTCATCTGGTGAAAATTGGCTTGATCTATTCTTCTCTTTGAAAGACTAAACGATTTTGTTGTTTTTTTTTTGTTGTTTGAAAAATTCTCAGACACTCCGGTACTATGTTGCCACATAGTACCAGAGTGTCTGAGAATTTTTTCACCAGTATCCGTTCATTAGTTGCCGAGATAGACGTGCTTGAGTGAACGTGTGTTTAGTACCCCGGTGTAAGCTCTAAGATGGATGAGAAATTTGAACATCGTGCCGCAATTAAATTCTGCTATAAACTTAAAAAAAAAATTTCTCGGAAACGAAAAAAAGGTCAATTCGGCTTACTGTGAAGGTGTAGTGTCGCGTACAACTGTTTACACGTGGTTCAGTCGGTTCAAGAAGGGTAGAGAGTCGTTAGAAGATGACTTCGACTCCAAAGGCCTGATACCCCCAAACTCCACCGTGAATGCTGCGTATTACGTAGAGGTGTTAAAACGTCTGAAGCGCCGGATTAATCGCATCAGGCCCGAGTACAAGGAACCGGGATCGTGGAGTTTGCTGGATGACAATGCGGCTGCTCTTTCTTTGAACATTTTGAAGCGTTATCTCGCCAAAAATCAGATCCCACGTATCAATCACGCCCCATACTCGCCAGATCTGGCTCCAACCGACTTTTTCCTATTTTTCTCCAGCCGACTTTTTCCTCCCAAGATAAAAATGGCCTTGAAAGGATGATTTTTTAAGATGTGCCGAGCATTCAAGGGGCTTGCATCGAGCTTCTCACAGCGATAACTTCAGAGGAGTACCAGAGAGCCTTCGAATCACTCATGGAGCGCTCAAATGAGTGCATTTCTAGGGAAGGGGACTATGTTGAAAGTTAACTGGAATGAATTTCATTAGGTGTAATTTTCACTTTTTTTATTTCAAAATAAAAAACGGGACCTTTTCCGTCATACTGTGTATGCTTTGATTAATCTATTCATTCATTCTTTTTCTTGGATCAGTGCTCATTTCTTGAAAAATAAAAGAGGACATCAAAAGGACAATAAAGGAAAATAAAGGAGGACAGAAGTGCGAATATAACTACGTTTAAGCTTTTGGCGAGAATCGAGAAAAATTTTAAAGGATCGGCCAAAAAATTGAGTAAAGTAAAGGGAGAAATTCTACAAATTGTCAATAGGCGCTACAGCACAAGCTTGAAATTAAAGGACTTAGCTATGCATTGCGACAATTTTAAACGCTGCTCAAAGGATGTTGCGACATTATTGCTGAAATGATAAGAAACAGATCTTTTTTTGTTTACTTTCTAAATATTTTTACTTTATGAGGGCGGTCTGACATGTACTTAGCATCACTACCCAATCATTGCCACTATCGCAAGAGAAATACACTATTGTGTAGTACCTTCTTGTAGACTGTTCATGACGAAATCCGGATCGGCATGTAGTTCTGCTTTGAGAGCGTGTGAAAGCAAGCGTGTCCGTTGATTCAAAAAAAAAATTGAAAAGGAGCAATATTGGTCGCTTTTGCAAAGGAAATCGCACAGTGAAATCAAAAATCGCATGGATGCAGTGTGTGGGAACGCTTCTCTTTCAATGGTAAGACCGTCAAAAATTGTTTCAACTAATTTCAGCGCAGTCACACGTCAGTTTTTGATGAGCCACGCTCAGGGGTCTCAAAAACTACAAAAAAATATACGATCTCGTTTTGGCAGACTACCGATTGAAAGGGCGCAATTTAGTTGAGATGGTAGGCATCTCAAAAGACTGCGTGGTGCATAATATACATAAAATTTTGGATATGAGAAAGCTGTCGGCAAGATGGATGACGCGTTTGCTCAATCTGGATAACATGCGCAACCATGTGACCATTTCGAAATAGTGTTTGCCGCTGTTTAAGTGCAATCCGAAGGACTTTTTGCATTTTTACGTGACCGTTGATAAAACATGGATCCACTGTTTCACACCTGAGACTAAGAAAAAGTCAAAACAGATGACTTTACCCGGTCAACCAGCTCTGTAGAAGGCGAAAAGTATCCCATCGGTTGGAAAGGTGAAGGCCACCATTTTCTGGGATTCGCAAGGTGTGATACACATTGACTACCTGTAGATGGGCAAAAGGGTCACAGGGCAGTCAAATTATTGTCGAATGTCGAGTATGTTGAATTATTGGGCCGATTCAATGAAGATTTGAATGGCGAAGAAAAGTGCTCTTCTACCACGAAAATACAACGGCTCACAACTCCGCACTCGCCACTGCTAAATTGATCAAATTGAGCTACGAACTGCTGCCCCATCCACCGCATTCTCCAGGCCCCGTGCGACTTTTTTTGTTTCCCAACTTGGAAAAGTCACTCGCGGGGCAGCAATTTCCCTCGAACGAGGAAGTAATCGCTACCACGGGGGCCTACTTTGTTGACCACAAATAATCTTTTTTTTTAGGTGTGTAAAGGAGTTGAAACATCGAACTAAAAGAAGATTATTTTGTAAAATAAATTGCTTTTTTTCAAAAATTTTGCCTTGTCATTTGTAAGATATGTACTTATCAGACCGCCCTCATACTTCCTTTTAGTTTGCCTTCAAAATAAGTTGATTGGCTCAATTTAAGCAAGATCATCCACATAATAAATGATCACTTCATTTGGTTTTCCGACATAAGAGACTTCATAGCTACTTAACCAAGTTGAAAAGTTCTAGCGCAATTTTATTTTATATCCTTTTTCGCTGAAAGAGTATTTTTCTTATCCGCGGCTAGAAGAGTATCGAAAATTGGTCCTGTTTATTAACAATTCTACCATGTGAATATTTTAATATATTTCAGTTGATTTTAAGTCGAGGCTGAAAGATTCATGGAGAGGCAAATTGAAAAAATTACCAGCATAAACTTACCTTCGATTTTGTAATTTAGAAAAAGGAAAGCTGCTCAATTTTTTCTACTGTAAGTTAAAGGATAAGCTGTTGAAATTGGAAGAAACGAATTTTGTTAATTCATTCGAATTTAATTTAGAAAAGAACACCTGTATTTGTCAGCTCATCAGGACGCAAGACAAGGTTCTCGATTCCTGCGCAAGATCCATAGGCCTTGATCACATGTTTTTGTGGAGAAGATGTGCATCACGTATGTCACACACTTGTAAAATATGGCAAATCCAGCGCCTCTTTCGGTGAAATCAAGAAATATCCCCGGAAATTTGAGTCAGAAAATTGAGAAAATAGATCGGTTGACAAACAGAATGACGTGCCGTATTATGAACGAGTAGTTCTGATGGATTAAAAAAGTCGAACTGGAATGTCAATATATGACAAAGATGATGAAATATCTTTTCTACCCTGGTCTCTCCGTATTTTCCTTCTCGCTAGAGCAGGAGCTGTCGTAATTTGAAGTTTTGGAATCATGAAGGCTTCCCGGGAATAATGGGTCAAATAGATCCAGGCTAGATATTCAGATTGACACCGGTTAGTTTTATGGATAGTCCAGAAGCCTTGTACATACAGGAGTCGCCCGTTCTTTCTATTTTGTAGTTTGCCATATTTGCAAAACTTTTTGCAATAAGGAATATTTTCGCGGAGAATGAGTTGCGTTTCTTGCTTATATATTTGTTTTTCTGTTTGGAGATGCAACTTTCGTTCAATTTTTTGTCGCCCTCGTGGCACTGCGGCCATCCAGGGGCTCATGTATGTTTGACAACGATTTTCAATTATCTGGTCAGTATACAGTTCCTCTCTAATCTCACCATCAACCATCAACCATTTTTTCCGATAGGAAATAGAGCATTCAGTAGTTGTCTCACTGTTTTTGTCTACTGAGTTTGGCCAGCATTCTACTCGGTTTCACTACTGAGGTTTGTCCTTCAACTAACATGTGAATAAAATAAAGATGTCCATTTATAATGCGTCTTCTGTTTTCTTTTTTAGCCTCCACAATTTTTGAAAATTTCAGAAGCCTGCAGCTCCCCAAGCTGTTAGTACAACAAGAGCTAAATTCCGGTGGCTACGTCAGGAAGTTCATTGGTTTCATTCCCAACTTTTACATTAAAGGATATGAAATCGTCCATGTTTTCTACTCTTGAATTTTTAACTCTTTTCTGCTCTCGGAATATTTGGTCTTTTTTCTTGTTTGAACAATGGTTGACTAATTGTGTGCACTTTATAGATTTTGAACTTTGTCTGGTTTACTTCTTGGTACACCGGTCACAGGATTTCTTCAAAAGATGCCGAGAGCTGCGATAGGATTTTCAACAACTGCAGAAGACGGTGATAGGACTTGAATGTCATTTGCGTACACTTCAATTTCATCTCATTTATCTAGCAAAGTAGCTCATATGTAAATGGAAGGCTTTTCTAACGCACATTCTAGAAAAAGGATAAGCAGCGGGTGGAAGCGTGTATCTCCTTGCTCAGTCTAATCTTTGTGTCTAGCGCATCAATTAGCTGATTTTCTTTGCACTTGTAACATTGCTGATGGCCGAGTCATTATGGTAAGACGGGCTAATTTTGCTACGGGGCCAAAAATCTTGATGATGTGATGCAAGACGCTTCAATCAAAACTGTCGTATCCTTGGTGATGATGTCGACCGAGAAGGTTGAAAATAAGACATTCTGTCATTAAAAATTCTGGTGTTTTTTTCTAAATTTTCTGTCAAAGGGTTTGCCTACATGAAATAGCTTCCTTGTTGTATATGTATTCATTTTTTTTTAAACTAAATCGTTAAACTTTTATTTCATGCTACTGCTTCGAGAACTCTTTGCCACCACCGTTGTAGCAGATTTTCATTTCAGGTCCTGACAACAGATTTGGATTTTAAAGTTAGGATCTTGCATTTTAAAGTTCCATACCTTGAATTTTAAAGTTAGAGGTCAAAGTTCATCAGACGAGTCCTTTAAACTGTGAGTATTTTCTCGTGCTTAGCACTTCTAAATAAGATTTTATTTTTTGATTTTCCATTTCAAAGTGCTATGTTTTTAATTTTTACGGTTATATATTTCGGGAGTAAGTTGATCCCATCTTCAGTGATTATTATTTTCCTTCTATATCTTTTTTCCTTCTCAACTAATTGACAATGAAAAAGGGAGCAACTTACTCCCAAAATATATATAGCGGTCGAAAATAAAAACATAGCACTTTGGAATAGAAAATCAAAAAAAAAATACAATCTGAGTGTCCTTTAAATTTTACATCTAACCAGCATTGAGTTATTCCTATCGTGTAGTTTGCACAGCGATATCAACTCTAAAACTTGTCCTTGTTCTCCATTGACGTCGTTGTATGTGAAATTAAAGATTAATCCCTGGCGACCTACACGTATTACCTCCAATTATCTCCATCTATCCGAGGTGTCTTCCAATTTTAAAATCCAGGGAGCAATGAGGTTTTTCCATTGCCAGAGTTTAAGCAGCGTTATGCGTTCTCAAATACGCCTCGGTTCCTAAATATGTAGAAAACCTGTAGTTCATCCTTGACTTGCGCATATCCTATCCTTTTTCCAAGTATATGATTGAGGTTGTATCCTATACGCTATTGACCCAAATGCTCCATTTCCTTTTGCTTTTAGCTTAAGGACTCGTCTTTAAATGTAATTCAGCTTGTTCGTGACTTTTTTTTTTAAAGCTTGGCTTCGGTTTGGATACTTTTTGAGAGTTTATACATGGTCGTGCGTTGTAGCTTCCTTTTTCTATAGAAAGGAGTGGTTTTGCCCCCCTATAGTTTCTTGATTGTTAAATGCCGAGGTAACCAATCACTTGTGCCAACTAAGACTTGCCACTAAACTTGGTTTCACTGAAGCGGTCTGGAATCTAAAGCGGTCATAATTACGTCCTATGCTTACTTTATTTTTGAGATAGGATACACATTGTTTAGTTTCGAGATATGAGTAATATTCGATACAGAAGGTAATACATTGAGGAAATGGGTCAAAAGGGATATGCTTATCAGCATATCCCTTTTGACCCATGATGACCCCTTTTGATGGCTTGGATTGAAATTTGGTTTCACTTTTTCCCTTTTTTGAATCGGTATTTTGAATTTCATGCTAGTTTTCAACTGTTGCTATTTAGTTTTGACTTTGTCTCTTTTTCTCTTTCTGCATGAGAACATAAAAACTATGTTAAAACTACTAAACGATGAGTATAGTTAAAAGTCTTTAGTTTGCAATTTTAGAGGTATATTAGTGAGGATAGGAGAAAATCGGCAACGCGTTTCACTTATTCTGATGACTTTGGCACCATGCAGTCTTAATTGTATCTTGATATCCTGCTCGTGTTGCTCCGGTGCTCTTTCACTGAATATTGTGGAAGTGTTTATTGGGTTGCAGTATGATTTCTGACGGTTTATTATACTGAAACTAGTCGTTCATTCTTTTTTTCTAAAGGATTGCACTCATTGGTGCTACCACAAAATTACCTTGAATTTCAGAAATAACTTATGAGAAGAATTAATTGTTTAAATTCGGAAAATGAGGGCTAAATTTTGTGAATTAGACTAACTACAAGATTATGTAATCTTTGAAAAAAGTCAGGATCAAGCTTGCAATGACTCAATTCAACATTGAAGGATTACAACACCAAAACCTTTTAGGCTTGACTGTATGATGAAAAATCTGATTTAAATATGAAAACTCAAATCCGACAGCACCAGAATTTTTAATGGTTTCAAAATATTAAATTTTGTTTTATTGTTAAATGAGAGGGAGAGAAAAATAAAGAAGGAAATTTAAAAGGAATTGAGCAATGAAAATTGTAGTAAATATTAATTTAAATCGATTTATTTCAATAATTATAATGATAACTAGACATCTCCATCGATTGATTCTGCCTATATTTTCAGCTTGATTTTCTTCTCACTAATATACCTACCTTGTAAATTATTTTTTATAACTAATTATATCCCAAAAATGTAATCCAAAATCCTTAATTTTTGTCGAAAACACAATCACATATGAAGTCAATATTACACAAAAAAATCCAAGCGAAATTTTCAACAAACTTCCGAAACAAACAGTTTTCCTTTTTCCTACAAAAGCCCAACAAACAACCGAAAACCGTAACGACTTATTGAAACTTAAAATGAAAATGATAAAATTTCAATACTTGAACATATCTTTCAAGTTCATATCCTACATCAATCTACACGCTTGTGGAAAAAACTATTGATTGTATGTATCTATGCAAGTAAGTTTTGAATTTTTAATTAAATCAAAGGACATAAACTTTGATATGGTAATGCTGTAACTAGGAACGTGGCCCAATCCTGTTCTATTTCTCACGCTCTGTTGGAAAATCCTTTATACAAGTGTATGATAGTGTGTTACTATTGACGAGTTGATGAGTACGAGCAATATGTGGAGGGTTCCAAACAAATGGGAAAATTCACACATTGTACATACAGCAAAGGATTGTGATTGTTAAGAACTGAATGTGGTATTTAGTATAAAATTTCGACTTAGGTTATGCATCTATAGATTCAAAGGAATAAGACTAAACGTTTTCAGAGCATTCTCAAAAGTCATGTTATTAAGGATAAAATTCTCAGAAAATATAAGCAATTATTTTCAGATATGAGTATTGAGCCTGGAACTACCCGCTTTTCTCTGCTTCAAACTTAAAACAAGTGTGCTCCATTTAAAATGTTCTTCAAAGGACCTCCCTATATTTTTGAAACCCTTACATATACATGCATTCATTTCCGCCTTTTGTTGGAACGTCTTTGTTAGAGAAAGAACAAACTATGTATTGGTTGCGTGGATTTTGTCATTGATTTTCAATACTTTCTTTGTAAATGTCTTACGTGGTCTTTGTTAATGAAGAGTTTCATTGTTTTTAAATAATATATTTTCATTCACCATCGTTGAGCCTTTGATGACCGGTCAAGGTTGCGCTAAAGTTGGAAAAATAATTATTTTGTGTCTTTGAATTACGTTTGTAGTAAATTTCTGCTTTCAAAATCGATTTTTTCATGTTTGTATAAATAAAAGCGAAGAAAAATCGGAAAATACATTAATATTATTTGAAAATGTTTTTATGAATTTATTTTAATTTGATTTAAAAATAGAATTTTTCGAGTCTGCCTTCAAAAGGACTGAAGATATTGACATGAGGCATCATGATTCCTTAAAGCTCATTATTCTCAAAAGTTCTTTTTCATATACATTCAGTTTAATAATACTCGAGGAGTTGACGGAGTGTGTTACTCTTCGCTTTACCGCTTTAAGTCTGAATGATTTTCAAGTTTCCAGGATTGCTCACTAGTGAATACACACTTTAAGATATCTAGATCACTGCCAATCCCCTAACCAACATTAACACGCAGGTTTGATTGTCATTCTCAGTTGCGAGTTTTATCGCGACCTTTTTCGCACAAATCTTTTGCATACACACTGTTAAATTTTTATGAACGGCGAATTTTATTTAAATTTGACAATTATCCCATAATCTTTGAATAAGACTCTCTGATATCATTAGAGCTCTCACATGTTCATCGTTTGCGTCAGTTTTTGAAGTCGAAGGCCTCTCTTAGCGAGATTCATCTTCAACGTGTTCTCAGCCTCCCAGAAATGATTATGGTCAGCAGAAAAATCGTGCTCTTGATAAGCAATATTACCGATAAGCCTGTTCCAACTTTTCGAAAGTCACGCTCACGGATCCAACAAGATTAATACGCCGTAGTCTTGAACCACACAACAAAAACGCAAGTTCATGGATGGCGCTGTCAAAAATAATGTACCTGCCGTACGGAGTTGACACTCGAACTGAGTTAGTAGAAGGAACAAATAAACCGGAACAGAAGAAGCTGGTTCTCATGACGTTACCATATCACCCGCAGTGTTGCCAGTTTGGTAACTTTTCTCACAAATCTCGTAATCTGTAATCAGATTCTGTTTTTCAATCATTTTAATTATTTTTTTGACTTTAGTTTCTGGGAAAAACTTTTCAATTTCACTAAACAAGGCACCACGCTTTTAACTCCATTTTTTCAATTAAAATCAATTTAGCTTAATCGAGCTTAATCAATTTTGTGTACACAACTGATCGGGAATATCTACATATGTCTGCTCGAGAGCTGAGGCTGAGTGGAAATCAATCTTGCGTAGTGCCTGAGTGACTCAAGTTTAAGAGATAAGATGCAGAGTTTTTATTTTCATTTAATCACACTCTCAGAACTATTCTCAATCACTGATCATATTTGACGGATCGTAATTTGTAGCTTTTTGAATTGAGTAATACCGCGGAAGGTTTAGCTTGTATAGAGAGCGCGATATTGACTTGAAAGTACGTTTAGAAAGACTTTAGTCTCTAAATTTTCCTTAATTGCACCTGGGAAATGTTTGTCACCAAAATCATTCGAATCCATTTGTAGATAAAATGTATATTAAGACTTATGAGTAACTTTTCTCCGCTAATTAAGGAATTTGATTCAATGGTTTTGACTCCTTTTTCTATTTGGTAACAATAACATCGGTCTTTGTTTATTTGTAAAGAAGGTATGCGCTGAGTCATGGTTTAAATAAGGTAATGAAATTATTTTTTGAATGACCTCCTTAAATTAAGTTTCATGCAGCTTCTCCTTGCTGTAGCCATTTCCTGCTCTAATTTCTAAAGCAAGTAAATGTATGATAATCAAGGACTGCTGACACTATTTCTATGCAACAGAAAACATTTGTATTTTTATATTAAAACTATGTTCTGAAATGAGATCCATGCAGTACAACCGATTTCATCACAATATCTAATAATAATTTCTTTGAGAGAAGAAATTTGAAAAATAAATGAATTTCCGCATTTTCTACGTGTTAGTAAATATGATGAAACCCCACCAAGATGACAGAATGTTTGCCGTCGACATGATGTAATTGCGAATACACGCTGCTTTGATATTTTTCTGCAAAGAAGCGTCCGAATATTGACTAAATTTCTTGTTCATTGATCCAATTTTCACCAATTCTTATCACTTGTCATTTCCTATTCACCTTTTGCCCACCGTACTACACTTATTTACATATTCACCACAAATACTCGATACGCAAGTCAATATATTTGAATTTTCGTTAGTTAAGAAGTATTGAATTTAACTTAAAACAATTCCTGCTGTCAAATACACGACATGATTCCCACTGACGTATGTGTTTGTTGGAATCACGAGTGACGGTTGACGATTATGATTTATATTGGTTAAAGCTGAAGGAACAATGCGAACTCTCATACGTTTCATTCGCTTTCACTTCGCTTGATTTGCGCGCTTTGACAGCTCAAATGAAACAGATGTGTTCTGATAAGTAGTACCAGGCCCAACGAGAAAGCAACAAACCGAGTAGATAATGTTCTGTATTGGAATCAAAAATATACATTTGTACGAGCCGTGTACAAAAACAGCGAGATATACAATCTTAACTCGTAGACGTCTTAGAAAAAAGTTCTAAAATGCCTTCAAATTCAATTTGGAAATTAAGGAAAATATTTAAAATATGGAAAATACACAGCAACCGATGAGAAGGAAACAACGAATGTTTTTAAATGATGAATCTTGGTGTTTCAGATACCAAAGGATTTGAAAATTCCAGTTTATGAGTATCGTTAAATTTTTACACAAGTTTAACATGCTGGTGAAGTAATTAATTTAGTGTTTGTAGGACATAAGATCGTGCTAGCCACAAATCAATTAGGACCAATAGCAGTCCTGTTATAGTGTAGCACTGGTAATGATTCGAACTTTCAAATGGTTTGACCGACAAGGCTACCACAAATCCTGCATGTAGCTCCAGAATCCAGAACTTCAAATGAATTATGTAGATTTAAACGAGTTCCATTAGGTGAGAACTCCTATTTCCTTTCGCACGTGTCGTAACATTTATAAGAATCAATCGAGTCCATATACAATACTATTCAGAAACTTATTTGCATATATCCTTCAAACTTTTTATCTCTGCAACGAGTACATTTCCACATATCTTGATCCTAGTTTCAACATAAATTCACATGGTGGTCGTGCATGCAAGTAAGCTATAAGGACCAAGTATAACTCTGATATATACGTCTGAGGCGAACAGTTGGTAATGCTTAAAGGCTACCCAATAATTCATCAAATAGTTGATATTCCTCCACCCCCAAACACGAAATGAGTTTACTTGGTATTCCAGGCATATGGTGCTGTCTACACGCGACAGTCATTTGGGAGACATTTCCCAAGCGATGGTTATTGGAACTGTAGTGTTGCTAGTTTCTATTTTATCTAGTGATAGGATGCATTTGTGCTGGGATCATATTTATAGACGTTGGCTAAATTGAAAGACTTCGGACTCTGCTTTAAGTATACGTTTAAGTCTAGGAAGTAATCAATAAACGGTAATGGACAGTGATAACTTTTCGGAAAAACCAATAAACACACAAAGTTATTCATTTCGTATAAGTTCAACATTTTGGACTTGTCCTTCCGGGACTTGTTCAGATAATGGAGAAAAATTTAAAGCAATTGCATTCGATACCCACTGTCGGTTTCGGTCCATATTAAAGAGATTTCATAAACCATTCTCCACACAATATAATCCCCCCCACAGCATCAACCATCCCCTTAAAATAAAGCACCCTTCAACACTCGCACAACCAGACCCACTTTCTTACCATTTTCTCAATATGAATTAATTTCACTCATTTAAGTTGCCCTTTGTCCAAGGTATTATTCACTGACAGTGTGATTAAGTTCAGGATGAAGAAGGAATATGAAGCGAGTTAGGTTGGAAAGGAGAAAAAACTGCCAACTGCAAGCTACTACTCCATACCAACACACAATTGTTAATTGTCTTACAGCCAAGGGAAGAGTAAATAAAATACACGAAAACGAAGCGGAAAGAGCTTAGCACGGACAAATGAAAAAAGAGCCGAATGTCCTAGCGGCGGCTGGAGTGCTAGACCATCGCAATACCGAAATTGTACTGGGGGTAGCTTTCAATTTCCTTTCTATTATGTCGTGAATAAACGCAGGATTCTATTGAGACAGCGGCCAAATACTATTTGGGACTGCACACTTTGGTCTAAGATCTTGAGCTGTGGTAATCAAGTTATGCTTTCTGATTCGTTTGGTTAATTAAATCTCTTTTAGGGAATTTAATTGAATGTCCTTGAGGTTACAATGGAATAGAAGCCAGGTTCAAGCGGCTTGCTCAAGTACTTCATAGAAGTTGAGCTTTAGCAATTGTTGTGTTAATTTTTATTTTTGCGAATCAATAAAGGCTTCGGAGAGGTTAATTAAAATTTTTTATAAGAAATATAACGGTAAACTTGTTTGAAAGGATTTGAAGTATTTTGGATTATCTAATTGTCTTGACATTTTGGTTTTTGTTGATTTGGTGTAACGTTATGTAAATGCAGACAATTATGAATTCAATTTACATACATTCAAAAAAAAGACCAAGAAAGAACAAATACATTTGATTCATAACGATTTTTAGCTGATTTTATTTCGAGTTGACCGATAAATGAGGTTGCTTTTCAATCAATAATGCATGTGGGAGACAAGGAAGTGAAATAAGAGTTAATTCAGTAGAAAACAGGGCGGGAATAGAATAAGGACATACCGTGTTTAAATAAAAGAAAAGATAAGATTTTGGGCGAAAAGACTTCTTCGCCTAATCTTCTGATGTTGATAGTTAGTCGCCATTCAGATTTTCAATCGGAGGACGCAGCTAATCAATTGAGACTGTTGAAGGCACCACAAGCAATCGAACTCTTTAAATAAAATCTACCCTTTATCTAAATTGTCGCCGTATTGGTGACGCTTTAACACTGCTTGAGACTTGAGTTCAACCACCTACAACAGTTTGGGTCCATTGACCGCGTCCTCCAATTGGTAAATTGAGTTTTCCAACTGGAAAACTGAAAAAATTGAATTGAAATTGGTTGATTTTTTTTTTGTCGTACCCGTTTACCTCTTTAGTTTACCTTTTGTTTACGTTTAGTTTATCTTTTTAGTATGATAATTTTGCTCTTATTCACTTCTTCTTCGCTAAGTGACAGCATAAACATCCTTTTAGTTAAATTCTTGTACGCTTTCGCTTTTCGCTTGTACGCAATTCGTGGTGATTGCTGTAATTAAAGTTTCTGGATACATTTTGGCTGCCAGTTTCCAGTATGTTTGGGTTTTTTTGATGTCTTCCTATAAGGATAATATCGTTACAAATGGCAGTTTCCCGTCTTTGCTTACTTAATATATGAATTTTTAATCTTGTGCGCCGCGTTCAGATCTTCTAATATCCATTGATTGGTATCTTCTGGACTTCTTTTCACAAGATCTTGATGCGGGTCTTCCCTGAGTGTTGTGAATGGCAAGCAATTGATATTTTGTGTATCCGTCAGTTCTATTCTGTTACTGCATCCTAATGTAATGCTCAGGGGAGCTCTGATTTGCTATCACTGAGAGAAGTGTACGTACGCACT
This sequence comes from Stratiomys singularior, assembly GCA_954870665.1. Taxonomy (NCBI): domain Eukaryota; kingdom Metazoa; phylum Arthropoda; class Insecta; order Diptera; family Stratiomyidae; genus Stratiomys; species Stratiomys singularior. Next base: position 155,479,056 of record OX940878.1, on the reverse strand, counting down.
TTGCGGAGAAAAAAATTAAAGGAGGACCCCACCTTTGGCTGGTCATCGATGGTAGGAGTCTAAGAAATTAGAATTGTAGCCCTGTAGTTGCAAGAACTTAAGCTAGAGGTTTAATTGTAGGTCAGCAGACGTAACAATCGTAACTAGAATTAGAATGGTAGCCTATTAGCCGTAATAGTATAAGTCTGTAAGAGCAGTTCGAAGTCAGTAATTAGCACAAACACGGAAGCCAGCATGAAACGCAAGAGTCTCCAGATTCTTCGCAAAAAGAAGCCAATGGACTTCCATCATCGAAGTAATAAAATGTAAGAATTTGCACAACTCAACTTACGCTTTACTCCTGCAAATAAAAAGGAGTGCAATCATCAATTATGAATTCAGATAGCCTCCTTGATCACGTCTAATTCAATTAAAAGGCGCTAGCGTCTTTGGCTATTTACTGGAACTATTAAATATAATGGTTTGTGCAGCTCAAATCATGACTATCCGATTCCTCCCATTAAAAAAAAAGACAAACGTCATCTGTCATTCGTCTGACATTTTCGAATGAGGCGGACTATAGTAAGTTCCCGCAAGAATGGTCAATGCCTAAATTGAACCATCATCATGAGAGAATGGCTGCAGTGGAAGGACCAGCTATGTATTAAGCAGGTCGGGATAAATTAAAGTGTAGGGTGCGATTCGTTCTTCTTCATTTTTTGGTACTTTCCCCCCTCCGGTAAGAAATTACAATTCGATGTTAAATAGTGAAATACAATTTGGCGTTCATAAGGTGAAGCAAAAGTTGAAGGGAATACCGCCATTTCATATTTTAACAGTAAACTTCAGGATTCCGAGGTTATTACATAACTAGTAAACGAACCAAGATTTATGACTTGATGTTAAGTAGTGAACCTCGCTTCCGATGAATACTAGGTACGTATGGACAAGAATGACAAGTAAATTTCAATATCAACAAGTATAAGTATATAAAACAAGTATAAGACTTTGGAGTGGTGTTGAGAGGTCCTGGAGGATATCAAAGGAGCCTCCAACATTGGCAAGTTCACTCATGAAAACCTTAAGTTTGTTTTCTTTTCTTTTTTTATATTTCTTCAAAAGATGGGATATCTTTCCTTCTAGTTCATCAAAAATAAGAATAGAATTTTCTCTTTTTGTCTTTCAGAGTCATGACCGACAAAAGTTTGGTTTGGTGATGTAGCATGTCTTTTACTTTGTTGTTACGAATAAAATACACAAACTTCGAGTCAAACTTTGGAAAAGTGAGTATCCCTTCGGGGAGTCTGAACTAAATCAATGCATTCTAGTTGGCGTACGGGGACTTTGATTAAGCAAGCGGTGATCACGCTGGTCTCCGGAATCAACTTACAGGAATCAAGATACCCAGCCAGCTAATCTTTAGGACAAGAATCCCGGTGGTGATTTTTTATGATGAAAATTCTTTTCGGCTTATGACCTTCCGGTCGTTTTTGTCCATTAGTAAAAACCATCACCCTTTCTCTTTTGCGTTTGCTTTTCGGCTGATTTTCGAATGCTTCTCGCGTTTTGTATCGTATTTTGTGATTTCTTCTCTAGTGAGATCTTGAGTTCCTCTTCCTGCTTTGATGCTCACAAGAATTTTCTTATATTTTTCTAAGGAAAAAAAAAGTTAGTTCACAACGAATTCCTGAGCTATCCTCAGCGCTGGTTTCCCTGAATACCATACCTGAATCGAGCCATTTGTATCCACTTTTGAGCATTTTCTCCTTCCTTTGCACTTCATGAGGTTTTTTATCAATTCGTGCGGCAAATATGGGAGATATCCTTTTCTAGCCTTAGTTTCCAAGTTTTAAGTCAGGCAATGGATTCTTCTTGGGATGATCAAAATGAGCCACTTTTTCGTTTTTTTTACTGTTCTTTGGTGAGTGCTTTGAATTTGTGAGTACGTAGGGTGAGTTCAAAGCTAGGACACTGTTTGAGAAATATATTATCCTTACTAATGGATTCTCTACTTTTCCTAACTGCGATGAATTGTTCGAAACGTAATTGTTTCCACTGTTTTGCCTGCAACATATAAGTAAGGTATTGCAACATTTTAACTGTGAGCTTACCGGGCATTCATCATGAACTCGATAGGGAATATGCTCTAACCAAAACGTTGCTCGGGGTGGTTTTTCTGTCAACTTCCTGAAGAGATCGTTGATAAAGTTATGCATTACATCGGCTCAAGTATCCCATATGCAAAATTGTTGCTGACCTGGCTCTTCTCTAAGAATCTCTACGTGAAGAATGTGATGTATAGCAAAAATAGTTATCCAATTTGTACCACGAGCAAATCGCAAATAAAATACAACCTTTACACACCAACCAAACTCTCACTCGAACAGGATTAAACCGAGTGTATCTACGACTCTCTGCCTATCTGCAAGTTTCAGTAAATATATATTGGTTCCCATTCCATTTAATATAATTGTTTCCTCATTCTGTTTCATCAAAATTGCACTCTGTAAACAGTTGAGCGGAAAACAATACAACATCAAATCTAATATCGCTCGCTCTATCTCTTTCTACAATATGCCCCCAGAAAGTGTTCGTGCTCTGTTGTTGTTACGCTATGCCATGAGTATCCATAAATTGTTTCAAAAATTATTCTTAGTTTATTTTTGGTGACAAACTGCTCAAATTATTGAAATAATGTTTCATTCATTCTGTCTTTGCACATCAATATCTTACGTGGAAGACCCGTGCCTACACTTGGCATTCAAAGAATGTAATGTTGCTGTCTAGTCCATCCCTTGCGAGACCTTCGCTTGATAAAAGGGTGAACAAGGCAGACACAAGCACATCTCATCAACAATATCTGCAGCAACAAAAAATCTGGAAAGTATCCTTTCAGACGGAAGATTCACCTTAAATATACAATGTAGGAACATGTCAAGATTTACGACCTGTAAGGAGTTGTTGGGCTGTTTTTGTCATGTGATAACACCCGCCTTGCCTTCTGTTCTATTGAAGAAGTACACACTAATGATAACGACACTACACAGGGTGTTTAACACTGAAGTATCTTTAATTGTGACAAGAAGACATTTAGAGTGAGTTGTTGAAATTGCGATTATAAGTCGAGCGTGTTTCGAGGGATGAGAATTTTGATGAGGTTTCTACGTACTACCTTGATGTTATGAAAATGTTCAACAAGTGCGAATGGAAGCAATTGAATGTAAGAAGTTAGACGAAGTAGTTGTAGTAGTAACTTAAACAACATATCGTTTTGTCGAATGAGAATTTATCAAAGGAGCAGGCATATTGTGGTTGCTTTCAAAGGCTGCAAATGTTAAAACTTAAATGAGAAGTTCTTAAAACGTAATTACGTGAGTTTAGCTTAGTGAGTTTCAGTCAAGTTGATTTATGTGAGAAATATGGAGTCTAAAAATTTAAAGTCGTGTTCCTTCATCCAAAAATGGCTAGAAAAGAAACAATAATAAAAATGCACTCAAGAAAACTAATTTCAGAACAATACACCATAGAGCGTTTGTAATCATTGTAGGACATTTTCGAAGTGTACAATATAATATACGAATCTGCTATATAATCAAAGGACAAGAAATTATGAAATATTACTTCTCATAGAAGGCAGGATTCTTTTGAAATCGTTAAACTTTTGTAGGAGGAGGAATAGATTCCCATGCGTTAAGTGAACTGCACAAGTTAAATATTAAATTTTTGTTCGCTGGACTAGAAAACAATTGAAGGAAATTTAAGGACTGGATGTCTGTTGAATTTTTCAATTTTTTTTTCTTGAAGGCGCTCTACACCAACATGATTCAATTCAAACTGAAAAAAACTGCATGGTAGTAACGAAGACTTTTCATTTTGAATAAGGATCTTGGTATTTAGCTGCTATTTATATATTTGCAAGACTGAATTGAATATAAATGGAACTTTGTAGGAAATAAATAATTGTTTTTTGATAAAAGAAAGTCAACTGAATTTCCAACAAAACAAGAAAGCTTCTGTTGATAAGTACAAGATAAGTAGAGTGTATAAGTTAAGAAGTCTAAAGAATATAAGGGAATTAAACGACTGGAAAAGCCTGATACGGCCTGAAACTAAGATACGGGTAGTTCCAATCCCCGTTTTTACTAGCTAATCCGTCATGATTGGGAAAATTTAGACCGCCTTAGTTACCGTTAATAACCTACGTCATTTTGTTATTTTTAATTGATTATACTTTATTTAATTAAATGCGAGTCGAGTCCCTTTAGTTGTCAAAGTTTGTCCCTTTGCTGGCTGAAGAAAAGGGAAAAATTACGAATTATGATAGTAATTAAACGGTTGAAAATCGCAAATTGGCTGTTTAGACCATAACAAAAATGAAAAAGTTAAGTCTAGTGAATTTTCCTTTGGTAAAATTAGCCATTATAACTATTTGTCTCGCTTTTTGAGGGCTAATGAATGGGGTGAGCAATTGACTTCGCGCCTCGTTCACAAGCTCATATTCATACCTAATGTAGACCATGCAAAAATCAGACAAAATGCTTAAATCAGTCGAAAAAACATGGATGCGATTCACTTGCAAAGCTAATTTGTGTCTTTGTACTGAAGCTGCGTTTTTTCATTTTTTAGTCTTTATCGGTCATTTTGATTTCGATTTAAACTCATCTATAAGCCTCCGGCAGGCTTTTATTATTTCCTTAGGGATCATTTCTGGAAACGAAACAGGTAAGTATTGACTCCTGAGTCTGTACTGAGTATAGTCTCTGTGATTTTTACTACCGTTCACAGATGATCCATTGTATCGATAAACATATACTAAACGAGCCTTGTAAGCCCGTTCTGTTGGATTAGTGCACCTCAGCGAACTGAAATCTTTATTAGACAAGTTTGGACAATCTAATAGGAAGTGTTCTTTCTTTTATTTACGTGAGTAAATAAAAAAGAGAGAGTTTTTGAGAGTTTTTCTCGGACTGAAGAGAAGTGCAACCTTATCAGAGATTTATCTGAACCATGGGTTGGTGGGACGCCCATGACAGGTTACTGTCAGCCCCCGACACGGCGAGGAGCCTATCCTTGGCTGAAATGTGGTGGTTTGGGTTTCGAAAGCTAGAGAGTGAGGTGAGCATTCACCAGTTATGCCCGGGAATCCATGTAGTTTTATATAAATTGGGACCTGGGACTGAAACTTGTTTCACATCTTAGGGGTGGTGGTTGACACATTGTTTCAACCCCGTCTATGGATACCGTGGGATTAAGCCATAAATGCATGTTTCCACTATAAGCCACGTGAATTCATGTCATCCGTTTGGATTCCTTTTCGTGCAGTTTGCTCATCCACAAAATGTTGGTCCATACAAAATTTCATTAATGCCTTTGTACATTTTCGGGCTTTCTCTAGGAGTTGTTTTGACCTAGTTTGGTTATGATTAGACCAAAGAACCAGGATTATCCTGTAGACATTCTCTGGAAAATCTTTTTAGTCTAACCTCATTTTTTCCGCTCATTATATACTGGTATTTTCATTGCGTCTATTCTAGTTACATTCTGGTCGGTTCTGATCTCCATTTTGTTCTATCCATCCACTTGTTAATATCCCTCTACTCCTTCGATACAAAGAGAGATACAAAGAATGAAATTATACAAGACCTTATTACAGTCATGTTCAAGCGTAAACTAATCAAGCAAAAAGATAATCCAAAGATTCAGTACCCAAAAAATGAGAATATGAGTCCAGTAAATGAACCCCAAAGATGCTGGGGATTAATATTACTGGGTTTTTAAGATATCACAACAGTTTAAAACGATAAAGACAAAATGAGTCCTAGAATCACAGCAGACATAGCATGAATGAAACTTACTAAACGAAAGAGACTGATGTAGATAACTATAGCAGATCGATGCCAACAGAATGATGTTATTGCGAAGCAGGGAGCGAACTGAAGGATTAAGAGAATACTTTATTAATTCGATGGGGATGTAAAAGAACTTGGCAATGTGACCATACTTCAATATAATTCTCATATGTAATGAAGGACAGCTTTAAAATCTTTTTTTGTTGGCTACCGTCGCGCAGGAAACACAATAAGGATCCTTCACATCGTTACACGAAAGCGTGTTATATGAACGATTAGAATGTATGAATCGTAAGATACTCGGTAGACAATTATTCAGAAATTCATATTATACTCAAGATTAAAAAAACTAGAAAGGAAAGGTAATCAACTAGTTTGTAGCGGATAACGGAAGCAGAAGATATAGCAAAATAAATCAAATTATAAGGATTCCCAACAAACATTTGAATAACGCCCAACTAACGAAGAAAACAGGACACTAACTATTTTGAAAATGGCTGGAATGATTGTCTTTGATTTTTTACCAACTAGATTGGCATGTCTACTCCAAAATCATCCATACGGTCTGTACAGGCTGTGCGTCCCTCTGAATATCGGGACACTTCAGGGAACTGCAAGTATAATTCCTGCGTAAAAATTTGCGTAGGATTATTGGAAGACTTGACTCGATGCAATTGTTCTTATAGTTGAGTATACTACATCATGAGCAACAGATCGTCTTCTCCTCGGCGAAGCTTTCCTCATCTAAAATTGTGCCATTGGCCTTTCAACAAATATCTTACTGTTCGCTTCCCTAGTATTCCGTTTCCCTACACCGGAGGATGGAGGTATCAAAAATCTCCACAATCAACGATGAGTGCCATGGGAGGATAATCACTGGCTTAGTGATCCTTTAGAGCTTTTTGATTTCTTGGTACTACGAACTGTGAAGTGAATGTCACCTCAAATATGGTCCTATTGGTTGAAAGTAGAGCTTCGGTTTGTTCTCATGACGTGTCGATTCCTGGTTTCTTTTTCCAGGATCAACTTGCTCCAAAGCATTTGATTGAAATATACTCCATTCGATTTCTATATATTCCAAGTCACTTCTGACGAGTGCATGACCTTTTCGGGACCACGTCCACAATAACATTATTTTCAAAATTTTCATTGGAGATTTCACATTGAGCTGGAAATCTTTGTACTCAATACGATGACAAACCTGGAGAAATCAATTTTATCTTCATATTAATATTTCTTTTGGTATTTTGCTTTAAATTGTTTACAGCATGTGGTTAAAATTCTTTGAAGAAAGCTCCTTCCAAATTAAAACGCACATGCGTATCCTTCCACTTAGGGTATAAATTCTCAGTTCTTAGTTTCGACGAACAAATTCTTCAAGCACATCATCGTAGTTTTTTGGCATGCGTCTTAAGTCCCGAAACGGTGGTCCTTGAGGTTCCTCTTAAGCCTTGTGAATAACAACTCCTATGAGGCAACAATCGGACGGAGATAGTGTTTGCCACATTGCGTTTGGCCAGCTAGTCAACTATAACGAGTATCTTTTGCGACAGGATGCTGGTGTAGTGAACACGTCAGGACCTCATTACCTTCATTGTCACGCGGCTCACTCTGCTTTAAAACCTTTTAAAAACTCTCAATATGCTCCCCCAATGCTGACACTCTAAAAAGCTATACCGGAACTTGGGAGACATCGAGGTATTGGAAGCTCTTTTCTACCACTTCCTTCCTCTTTCTTTCTTGCCGTTGGAGAAGAGATTCCCATAATCTGAAGGCGTCTCTACGTGCAGGAATATGAGGCCTAGCCCGAAGCAATGTGTCATAGGGTTTTGGGCGAGGTTCACGGCTTAGTGTGCAGTCATGAAGCATTGCGTGCTGGGAGCCCCACACTTAAGGCATAATCAGCCTTTAACTCCCTACCACAAAAAAGCAAAAGTCTAGAATAAAATTGACAGTTCTCAATTTGTCCTGGAGTTACGAAGTCCGAGTGAAGAATATTTTCAAGGTTTCGTTTATTTTCCAGCTGATGATATAACCCTTCGAGATTGCTTGCGTAATTGTGTTCGTCTCACTTGCTAATTTTTATTTATTTAGCGGAGATCTAGGGCAAGAACATCATATATGCTGCTTTTTGTCGATTTCTCCACAAGGACAGCATTCGGAACCATGGATGTTTTCCGCATAGGCGTAGAGGATGAATAAATAGAAAATTTGTTTAAAAAATCACAATTTTAAAAAGTTTGCAAATGAAATTCAGACGGAAAACTGAAACTGTTGGAAAACTCTTGGAAAACTGAAACAAATTTAAAAAACTTTTTTCCCATACAAACTATTCTTCGTTCAAGGAGCAGGAAATCAGCAAAGAAAATTCGAAACATCAAAACAGATGCTTGAAAGCAATATGAAACATTTCCAACCCAGCGACAGGTACAGGCAATGTAAAGGATTGTTGATTATTTCCGAGTGGATCCCTTTGCTGATATTGTCTGAAATGTTTGACTCTTTATCACTCCATCCCAATGTTATCCTTTTGTGTGAGGTCATTCAGGCAACATCACTCACCCACATCTGAATTTATGTTCGAGCATTTGTTTTGTAACAGCGGATTGAATGTTTGTTTCGTAGGGAACAATTGAAATCATAAATCCCAGCCTCGACCGGTCATTAAAGTTTGGTAATGAAAAAGGCTCAGGTGGACTCGAATTTTATTATGCGCTACGGCAATCCGGCTCTATAAACTTGAGCTAATTTTGTTTGTAAGGACAATGTAATCTGTTTCGTAATTAAGGACGTTTTAATTATAAGGTATAGTGTATTTGATTTTTGGATAAATGGGTTGGTTTGTTTTGTTCGGAATGGATATATTGGTCAACGTATTTGTTATAGCAATTCAGAAAACATGTGAACGGCGTGGGCAATAATGTGACTTATGTAAGTTGACTTTAGGTTGCGAGTTGTTTGATAATATTGCAAACAATAAAAGTGAACCACGTTTCCGTGTGTTCAAAATAGACTTTTGTCAGCAGGAGGCATTAACATTTCCTTTATAAAATTATTTCTACAGATCGTTTATATTTATTGAAGCATATGAAGTTACATAAAGATTGTTACATTTCTGGACATTGTAAAATTTCATCATGAAATGAATCCTTCCTTAAACTAATGATTTTAGCACCATGAAGACAGTACAGATTCAAATATGAAATAGTTCGTCCTTAATGACAAATGTTAACTACACAATCATACAATTCGACCTTTGTATGAACTCAACTACTGTTGAAAGAGAGAAAAGTTTTTACGAGTTATTTAGTTTAGAACCTTTCGGCGTTTTCGGCTGGTAGCTTTGGATCAGCTTTGATGGATGGATTAGCTTTTGGATAACACAATATTCAGGAAGGAAAACATGCATTGAAATAAATAGGAAGATGGAAGCACCAAAAACTACTGGTGAAGCCCAACATGTAACAAGGACTACCTTTTAAAGTAAGACATGATCATTTCCTTCTCGAAAAAGCATCAAGCCAATTAAAGCCTTGAAGTTGAAATGACGACAGGCCTAAAGGTAAGGTAAATGCAGCTTGGACGAAAGAGTAATAGTTGGTCTAGGAATAAAAGATCAAAAAAATTAAGATAATTAACAATGTTCTGAGAAAAGTTGATGATGTAGGGATGAAAATTATTGATGCTATAAAGGTCCAACAGCGAGCTTCAAAAAGGCCTCAAAATCGGAGAAGACATCGGAGGAAATAAAACAAAAGGATTCAACCGCATAACCTTTATTACGTGAGGCTTGCTGATAAAATAATTGAACTGGCAACATGATCCATAAGCTCCCTGCAAGAGTTTTCATTTTCTGCGGAACATTCAAGCAGTTCTTGATAGTGAATTTTTTATTAATTTTTTTTTATTTAAAAGAAGTCCGAAAATCTAAATCGAAAATATTTAAAAGAAGAAATAAAATCGTGACTCCAAGTAAAGTTGTAGGTTTCAGTCGTGAGCCGACGTGGAAACATATCTAGGACGCTAAGCTTCTACGATCGACTCATTTGCAGCCTTTAAATATTTCTTGTTTTTCGAGAATGTTTTTTGTCCCACAGCAACTCAGCCAAAAGCGATATTGAAGATAGCAAATGTTTCTGTAGCAGATTTTCCAAGTGTGACCTATAATTTCATAACAACCTCTCCCATCTTCCAGATTTTTAATTTGTCCATCCAGTTAAAAAACTGATAAACATAGAAGGTCTAGCCGGAAACCTTATAGCCAACCAATAAATGAACATAAATGTCACCGAGAAATGACAATATTATCAGCTGATCTGCACACGTTTGCGACAGCAAGCGGATTCCGTTGGAACTAATACATGGTGCGACGCAATTCAAAAAATTTGAAATGTTTTTTTGCAAAGGAACTTGTGGCTCTCATGGTATGTCAAGAATATTCTACCAGGAAATAGAGAATTATTTTCATTGTGGTCACAAATAACAAGAAAAATCATTCGTTATAATCATTCATGTGTTTCCGCCGGATCGTATGACAGTAATAAACGACTTTCAAAAACAATGATTAAGTGAAAAGACGAAATGGAGTGTTGGATTAGACAGGTGAAGAGACAAATGAAATTATGGATCGATTAAAGTCGTTTGAGAGAATGAAATTTGTTGGAGTAGTTGGGCCTGGTGCCAAATATTCCCAATTCCAATTGCATAAACACCAAGCATCTTTTTGACTGAGATCTATATTATAGCTATATGCGGACGATTTAGGATATACAGACCATGTAGAAGTTAAGTTATAACTTTAGTGTCTACTATCAACAAAAGTTTCGACTGTGTATCTGAATGGACAAGCGAAGCTTTGGCAGTGTATCTGAGTAGACAAGCGAGAGCTTAGGGCCCTGACCGAGATCCTCAAGAGATTTCGCACACTTAGAGAGAATCTCGGAAATAATACACATGAATGAATGTAGTTTTACAAAGGACACGTCAGTGCATTTACTTTTGGATTGCCGAGCGTCCTATTTGTAGGGGAAACCACAATGCAGAAAATTAAATTAATAATTTAAAAATAACAAAATTATTTGATGAAATAATTAATAAATGTAAGGGTAAGGTACAGAATGCTAGAGGCAAGCTTTTGGGTCAACAACTGGAAAAGAAACTAAATGAAATTTTCTGAAAAAGAAGTAACTGTCCAGTGCTTGTATGGGACCATTCAAAAAGATGACGCCTGCCAAGCCTGTGAAGAGGAAGTGGAAAGTTTAGAGCAGGTTCTTTATGAATGTCCGAGCCTTAATCAACAGCGCCTCACATGTTCCAGTGAGAAACATGCACTAGTTCGGCAACCATTAAATTAGAAGCTTTTCTTGGTTTCTAGATGATGTAGACAATCTAACAACCTGCAATCAGAACAAAAAGTATTACAAAGAGATCAGGGGTAACATGGCCTTCGCTATATCGAACAATAGCAATCATCGAATTATAAGACTGCAATCCAATTCTAGCCTTTGTCTTGAAAATTATCACTTTACAGGGCTGGTATTAACTCGCTATATCTTCTCAGAATAACTGAGACCTAAGATCTAAGACCTATTAAATGTATTAGCAATAATATTGTGACGCGTTCGAATAATTTCACGCGCCACTGTTGCTGCCAAAATTGTAAAACAAACAATGACAACTGAAAAAACAACAAGTACGTAGATCTACTTTGAAGGGGTAAAAACCACTATGTAAACGCATTAGGAATTACAACCATTAAATGCAAATTCAAGTGTGTTACATCTTGAGTGGTAAATCAGGCTTGTTACACTTGCGGTATAGTTGTTAGAGAACTCAAGCTCTGACGATGAGTTCGAATCCTGCTGTTGGAGATTGGAGCATGTGTTTCTGGCTCCAGATTATCAGCCCACCTGAGATGTGTTAGCTACCTTTGGAGAGTTTTTCTAGTTCAAGCGGGGCTCTAATCAGATATCCTGTCTTGAAAAAAGGTGCCTCTTACTCACCTCAAGTCCTGATTTCTGTCCTCGAAAGTTGCGTCACAACAACAGCAAAAATATTTTGGGCTTGAAATGATAAATCAAAACAAGAGTAACCTTTTTTTATAGTTCATTTTTTTCGAACTTTCAACAATTTTAACAAGGCTTTGTCAGGATTAAACCCTAGGATGATGAATAACTTTTGATTTTTTGATTAGTCAGAGCGCTTCAGTATGTCACCAAATCTGCCCACAAAATTTACGAATTTTTTCCTCTACTAAAGACAGGCTTATAACTAATCGATTGAATGGTAAAAACTCAGAGCTAACAAATTCCTTCAACAATACAATATTTTTAACACTGAAAAGTATCTGGAACATTTGGACACAACATGAAAGCAACACATAATTTTCTGTTAATTATTCCTTTTTATCCTCAAGCAAATTAATCGTTTACGGTCTGAAAAACTCAAGACTACAAAGGATAACTCATAATGGTTTGAAGATAAGGTATGAATGGTTGACCATTTAGCGATTGGCGCATCCAAGAGGTTACACTTGAGCGGGAAAGGCACAGGAGGAACAAAATACAAGGAACAAATTAGAAATATGTGAGCACATCAACTGGTGTTCAAAGGAGAAGTATAATTTTTGACTATTCTAACGAATTATTGAGACGTTATCTCATCACTAACGTGTCCAACATGGCCACGTGTTTTCTTTCAAACGGTCAAGCGTCTCGAGTTTGTCAGCGCGAACGAGCCATTTGACGTATGCCCACAAGAAACAGTTCAGCGGTGTTAAATCACAATATATTGCAGACCAGTTTACAGATTGAAAACGAGAAATTATGCGCCCAGTAAATGCTTCTTAGCATAAATCGATGCTTGGACAAGCCGTGTGGCAGTTCGTGTTATTCTATTGAAACTAGGAGTCCCCTGACTTACGCGAAGTGAATTCTGGGACGAGAAAGTTTTTGATAATGGTTCTATAGCGGTCCCCATTGATTGTTTGATTATTCACAGCAGCATTTGACATATGGCAAATAAATGACGCCAAACATTAACTTTCTTCGAATGTACCGTTATTTGGACACCCGCACGTGGTTGCTCATCACTCCAAATGTGACAGTTTCTTAATTGACGTAGCCATTAAAGCAGAAATGAGCCTAATGGCTAAGTAAAATGTTCTTATGAAATTCGGGAACTGCAGGAATTTATTGTTCTTCTCATAACCTGAATCCACATCGTGTCCCATAGTCATTCGATTCAATTCCTGTACGAGTTGGATTTCGTTAGTCCGCAAATCAAGATCCTTACGTAAAGTCTATGGATGGGCAAAATTTAAATTGTTGAGCACAATGTCAAATGGACTTTCTTGTATCTTCATCAATACTTCGCTCTACAGCTGCTTCGGTCTCTTCATAACGCACTGTACGACGTCTGGATGGATGTGCATTATCAGTGAGGGTAAACTTGGTGCGGAAACGACTCAATTCATCAAATGAACTGTTCCGGTGGCCGATTATGTGAGCCATAAAGTTGACGGAATTCGTGATGAGTCTTTTGAATAGAGAAGTTTTTTTGAAATAAATCTACACAATTTACAGGCTTTGCTTAAGCGTTAACCAATTCCCGATGTAATAGCAAACATATTTTACCTAAAAATGCATGACAGCTCTCACACCATACGTAGCATTAAAAAGTGTTGTCAACTTAAAGTTCTATACCTTTAAGAAAACACCACTGCGGGGCTGTATTAGTAGGAAGCCTCAGTGAGAGATAATGGAACGTGCGAATTAGTGAAGGGATCGATTTAAACAAACAAGTACGGGTATGCATCTATTTTTGAAAATTTCCAGGACTTTTGTTGTTTGATTTTTAATCAATATTAAGACTGAACTCTGCTCTAACTGATAAGAGTGAGAACAGGATGAAATGCTCATCAATATTTTAGATTTGCTCGGTATGTATTCGTTTTGTTTGGGTTCGGTTGGCTTCGGGGTTTATACTTTGCATTAGAATTAAACTTGTTTTTAAGGCTCATTGACGGCAGAAAATAACCTTTAAAGGGCTGGAAATTCTGAAAATCAAATGGTAAAAATCTAATAAACTTACCTGGGCGTGCCTTTGTAGTGGATTTAATAAAACATCCATTTTTCTAACAATATTTTCATTGCTTTATTTCACATAACCAATCAAATGAAATATCTACAATAAAATCGTCGAAACGCATTGCAAACATAATTTCGCTGAAATCCTTTTTTCGAAAAGAAATTATTGATAGTAATATGAATTTGATTTGAAAGTGTTTAGGCAACGAAATATTCGAATAAACTCTTGTTCGGATGCATTAGAAGCAGACGCAAATTATATTCGAAGCTAACAAATGCTAACAAGAACAAATTTGATAGCATATTTTCATGTTTTATTTATTTTTAGTATACAATCGCGTAATATAATTGCTCAATCATAAATGTTTGGCAGCGAGCGTTACAAATGAGCAATTTCTAAATTGGAAAGCGTTTAATACCTAGCTACAAAAGTGTGCAACATACATTTTATGTCCTAAATCCTTGCAATTAATTTCGAGTTTATTAGATAACTTCTAAAATATATATATGTATGTATATATATTTTGTATTTTATTTGTTCATATGCTAGATCCTACTTATTGTTTTACTAAATTTTTTATCTGTTTATTATCGATTCAAATTTTCACCTTTTTCTATTTATCAAATAGCAATCGAATAAGTTTAACATCATTTTTTGGTAAGTTGATTTTTAATCGTTATTTTTATTGTTATTATTATTATAGTTATTTATTTACTGTGTTATTATAGTCTTGTCACTATAATTATAATGTTTTCTTTTTTTTTGTTTGTTTTTAAATGTATGTATATAATTTTTGTTTTGCAGAATTTCTATAAGACAGCCATATTGATGCTTGTGCCCGCATATAAAATGGAGCCTAAAGTTAAAATATGAACATAACATTCGAATATATTTATACGTGTATGTAATAATAAATTAAAAACGTCGACAATTTATTCGAGTATAAGGTTGGTTGGTTTTAATGCTAAAGTACAATATTACTATGATTAAGTGTTGGATTTTGTTAATTTTTTTTCTCTTTTAATATCGATCCAGCTTGAATCGCGGATGTAAGAAGGGGTTTTTCTTTCATTGGTCTGAAATCAATAGTTAAAAACAAATAAATTTGCAATGTAGAGCTTGTAGGTCTCGGTCGTATTACAAAAATACAGGAAAACTATTCGGAGGGATCAATATTCCCAACACTGTTCCGTTTAAATTGATTGCAGGTTGCCTTGTTTTTTGTTAAACAGTCAATTGTTGCATTTGCGTGACCAAATAATGATTGTTTTATTTGTTGCTATTTTTTGGGTTGCTCAAAATTCAAGTTAGTTGTACATGAAAATAAAGATTTGACTGCGCAACTCGTTACAATCAATTGCACACAATAATTTTTTTATTTATTTTTTCGTTTATGCGACTTTCAATGAGATATGTTGAAGTAATACCAAAAAACAATTGTAAAGAAATTTATGCTTACTGTAACTTTTCGCCGGAATCTACTACTTTCCCCACTTACATATTCTTTGCCCTGACAAACCTGGAGTGTATTCCTTTCTTTTGTAGTAGTCTGATTTATATGTAGTCTTTTCTTAAAATTTAAAAGGATTCTTATACAATATCCACCGACATTAAGCATTGAATTTCTGCCATTCAGAAAATTTTCAAGAAGTTTTCCGGGAAACTTCCTGAATTTTGGCTGTAAATTAAAAATTGTTAAATGAGAAACTCAACATGTATGTTGGGTAAAAGAGAATCTAGAATTCAAGACACATATATACCAGGAAACTTAATTGTGTCGGACTGACATGAGATAGTAAGGACAAAACCTTCCTATCAAAGAATACACATTAGAAGTCTTCATCGATACCGAAGAAGCGATCAATATTTCAAAATTGAACACATAGTAACCACCCTTCAAAATTATGAAGCATCCACACCAAATAACTAGCTTAAAAAAGTTGAATTACTAATTAAAAAAAGAAAGTTTGTGCCCATAGGAAATTGCGTTACCTTAAAGAAATGTATTGACAGGAATATACCACAGAGTGGCATTATTTTGTCGTACACTCAACTGCTCACTGTTTGTCAAATAGTTGAACCAAAAACAGGAAGATAATGTGATAATGATACCTGTGGAAGGTTCCCGAGAACCATGTCAGGTCTAATATGGATCACAGTGTCACTTTTTTTAGATGGACGTAGTTAATTTGACTATGCATTCTTGCTGCTAAAACGGAGCTTATGTTATATCCAAAATGATGATAATCAGTAACAATTTCACTTGCGACTGTTGATGGTAACAATTTCCATCAGTAACAAAAAAAAACAGTTGCGACTGCTGATAGAAAGAATAGGAGATTGGTGAAAAAATGAGAAATGAGATAACTTAGTCAAATGAAATAACTTAGATTGTAAACGAGCTAAGACTTACTTTGTGGTGACTTGAATGCCAAACACCAACAATGGAATTGCCCTCGGTCAAACAAGCTTGGTAGAGCTCTATACAACATAATATCTAAAACTAACCTCTTCTTGCACTCAGCAGACGAGGAAACATTTTATTCGTATAAGGGTACTGGTTGAATGTCTCGGAAAATGCCCACTTTTTACCGCCATCAAACTGGATGATGCGGTAAAAGCTTTAAAATCAAAAAAGGCCCCAGAACCAGACGGTATACCAGCGGAAGTGATACAGCTTCCACATCAACTTTGTCCTGAAAAGCTGCTCACCACTTTCAATGCCTGTTTGCGGCAGGGCGTGTTCCCAAATCGCTGGAAAGAGGCGAGGCTCGTGCTGATCCACAAGGGGAAAGGGAACGTGGAGCAACCATCTACATATTGGCCCCTATGTATGCTAAACGCCGCTGGGAACGTACTCGAGAGGCTCATTAGAGAAGGACTTGGAGAAGCCATTCGAACTGCCGGGGATCTGTTTCCTCGGCAGTACGGCTTCAGGGCTGCTCGATCCACAATTGGTGCAATAGCAGAGGTAGTGAGCGCGGTCCAGCAGGCAGAAGCCCACAATCATTACTCGAGACGAATAGTACTGCTCATAACTCTAGATGTGAGAAATGCCGTCAACTCTGCTAGATGGACAGATATTCTTGGTGCTCTGGAATATTTCAGGGTGCCGAGGTACATGATGCGGATATTGAAAGACTACCTCAAAAATCGGAAACTCATCTATGACTCGTTGGGAGGCCGGCGAAGAATTGATTTGACATCAGGGGTCGTGCAAGGCTCCGTTCTGGGCCCAGACCTCTGGAATGTCTCGTACGATGAGCTTTTGAGGCTGCAGTTACCGGGCGAGTCGCGCCTGGTTGGCTACGCAGACGACGTAGCAGTACTAGTCGCCAGACATACTATCGAACAGACGCAGCTCAAACTGGATGCGGTAATACGCCGACTGAGTTAGTGGATGACAGACCGTGGGCTTAGCCTAGCGCTGGAAAAGACCGAGGTCGTCGTCCTCACCAAAAAGCGGATCCCTCGTGTTATGCCAGTTCGTGTAGGGGAAATGATCATCGAGTCAAAAGAATCAATCAGATACCTTGGCTTGATGATTGATTCGAAGATGAGTTTTTTCGAGCAGGTTCGAGCGTCAGCAGATCAGGCCTCCGTGCAGGTATCGGCGCTAAACCACATTATGGCCCACACACAGGGGCCAACCTCGAGCAAAAGACGTCTACTGATGAGTGCAATGGAGTCAGTGCTGTTGTATGGCTCCGAGGTTTGGGCTGATGCTCTTAGTAAAGAGACGTACCGAAGGCGCCTGGCACAGGTGCAGAGGCAAGGAGCTTTGCGGATAGCCGCTGCATACCGCACTGTCTCTGAACCTGCAGTGCTGGTAATCTCGAGGGTGGTTCCAATTAAATTACTTGCAAACGAACGGAAACGTGTATACTCACGTAGGGGGGAGTCGGCGAGAGAAATCGTCAGCCGAGAGGAACGGAGAAGAACCCTTATCTTATGGCAGCAAACATGGGAAAACGAAACGCGAGGCAGATGGACCGCACGGCTGATAAGTGACTTGGGGCCGTGGTTCGACAGAATGCATGGTGAGACTGATTATTATCTGACGCAACTACTCAGTGGTCACGGGTATTTTCAGTCTTACCTGTATAAGATGGGAAAGACACCATCCCCAACCTGCGTGTTCTGCCCAGGGATGACGGATGACACCTGCCACACGTTCTTTACGTGTAATAGGTTCACAAGACTCCATTCGCATCTCTTGGAGAAAATTAGCGTAATTTCCCAAAAAAATTTAACGGGAAAAATGATGAAATCAAAGGACAATTGGAACTGTGTGTCGCATTACGCACGGACAGTACTCATTATAAAGAAGGACATAATGGATCGCTTGGCGAGGGAGGGAACATCTCTGTAACGCAATATTATAGTTACTAATTGCAATTCCTTCCTATCCATCCGTGAAGAGAGATTTCCCTTAGCCTAAAGACATCGCAAAGCGATGATTAATGAGGCCTAGTCCGAAGTAATGTGACAAACAGTTCCAGGCTAGGTTCTCGGTGTGACAGGGGAGGTGTTTAGTCGGTAGTCCGGTAGCGGAGGAGTCCGACACTCAGGGCGTAAATAGCCTTCACCTCCCAAACAAAAAAAAAAACTAAACAAAAAAGGGTGCTGGTTCAATCTTAGACGTCGTTCTAAGTGATGGTCGATATCGTCTTTCGGAGTTTTCAGTTCTCCAAGCTTTGTCCTCACCACATTTGCCCGATACTTTTCCAATTAAAACAGACGATAAAGTGGAGAATCGCACACAAAACAATTTTTCAAACCAGGTCAAAAACTGCGCAATGTTTCCACAGCTCATAAATGATAACATTAAGATAACTCGGAACATTCCAGATCTGATCAGAACAAAATCCCAGATTGATAAGAAAATCGAGAATTTTTATGATACTTTGCGGAAAGCAATCCATAGCTGCACACTCAAAAAGAATCTTGACTACAAAGTTCTGAAACTGGATGCTGAAACGTACCAACTTATGCGTATTTGGAACTGTCTGAAAAGGCGCTGGCAGAAGACCAGAGACATACAAATGAAAGTGGGAATCAATAGCTCAACAACTGCTATTCGTTTCAAAATCGTCAAACTCCGCAACCAGAATTGGAATTCCATGCCCGATCAACTGGAAGACATTTCTCGCAAAATCTGGCGAATAAATAAATATTCAAAAGAAAACAATTTCTTGATCCCCCCCCCGCTTGAGGGAAGCAATGGTGTAAAACAATTTTCAAGTCAAGGCAAAGCCTCCGCTTCTTGCTGAAACATTTCTTAAAAATCACAACGTCACCCAAAATCTAAAAAAACAGCCCACTGAGCTGATGGTGATACGAGATCTAGACTCAGTCCCATCAACTGCGTCTGTTCCCATCAACGATCTGATCAAGCCACGGGAAGTGTTTAAATTATCAATAAACTAAAACACAATAAATCAATCATAGAATACCGAATATAGTTCTGAAGAATCTCCCCAAAAAAGCGGTAATCCTACTACATTAGATCTTTAATGCCTGTATCAACATTAGCTACTTCCCCTCTACATGGAGGAATGCTATAGTTATTTCGATCCCAAAATCAAATAAGGAACGTCACCTCCCAAATAACTATACGCCAGTAAGCCTCGGCAAACTGCTGTTAAAATTAATTCTCGACCGGTTCAACAAATTTGTTGAAAATAATGAAATTTTCTCAAATTTTCAATTCGGTTTTAGACACTGAACCGACTCAACCGATCATTAATTATACGGTCTCACTCAGGACATTAAGCATGCCTTGAAAGAAAATGAGTCTACAGGAATGATATCACTTGATATCGGAAAGACATTTAATATAGTATGGCATAATTGCTTCCTCTAAAAGTTGACTCGAATTCCCTCCATACTTAGTTAATATAATCAGCTCCTTCTTAAAAGAATGGAAATATTCCGTTCGAGACACCCTATCCCACTCTAATAGGATACCTGCAGGAGTTCCCCAAGGCTCTTGTCTAAGCCCACTACTTTTAAACATATATACCTCAGACATGCCTGTCCTGGATACATGCAAACTAGCTACTTTTGCAGACGACACGTGTGTTTTTATACATCTTCAATAGACCCCAATAAAATAATTAAAAGCTTAGAAAAATTACTTTAAAAAAATTTACCAATATTACCATCGGTGGTAAATTTAAGTCAATATCTCCAAAATCAAAGCAATGTTCTTTACGAAGAAAAGAAAACTGAACCTTCTGCCTGACCGAAACATCAATTTCTTAGGCCAGGAAATAGTATGGTCAGATGAAATTTCATACCTTGGGCTTAATTTGGACAAAACGTTGACATTTAAAAGCCATATTGAATCGACTATGACTAAAGTATCCAAGGCACTATAAGCAATTTATCCCCTGATGAACCGCAAATCACCGCTCTAACCAGGAAACAAGATCTTTATCGTCAAAATGGTGATTATGTTCATCATGTTTTATGGAGCTCCTACCTGGATCTCATGTGTCAAAATACCTAAAAGCTCAACTTCAAGTTTCGCTAAATTGATGCCTGAAAATGGCTCTCAACAAACCTTTCTATTTCTCCACTGAAAAGCTACTGAACTTGCTGGAACACAAAGTATTGAACAACCTGCATTAAGGTTGCAATGAAGTATTCAGATCTTCAAGAATTCAGATCTGCAAACCAAATTGTCAAATTAAAAAATACAGAGAAATATTAAATTTTGTAATAAATAAAATATAATAAAAAAATAATTTTGAAATTGAAATTGAGCTTAGACTTTAAACAAAGAATAACCAAAATAGACAGCCAAGCGTAGCTCTTCACAATGAAAACTTGGTAGTTATAACCTGAAATCGCCTAGTGGGCACAGCAAGAATAGTACCAATATAAAGGTAGTGCGACAATTTCGGAGTAAAAGTATGGTTAAAGGAAAACGATTGCAAAGGACCTAGAGAGTAAATGGACGGCCTTAGCAA
This sequence comes from Stratiomys singularior, assembly GCA_954870665.1. Classification (NCBI taxonomy): domain Eukaryota; kingdom Metazoa; phylum Arthropoda; class Insecta; order Diptera; family Stratiomyidae; genus Stratiomys; species Stratiomys singularior. The sequence continues at coordinate 155,458,163 of OX940878.1, read as the reverse complement.
CATGCGTGCAATTAGGACCATGCCAAATCCTACAATAGAGATTATGCTCCAGAGAGAGTATCTCCAGAGAGGCATAAAATAGTATGAATATATCATTTAACCGCCCCAAAACGGGACGTCTACGCATTACGAAACAAATGAAGAGAAAGGTTCCATTAATCAAAACAGAGCTGGATGAAATTCAATCGAACGTGGACACAACAATCCCATGTATAATCAGTGAAGATCACGTGTAAAAACCACAACTAGAAAGGGTTAGGAAATGGTGCAAGCCTTCATATCTAGAGCTGAGAGAGCGAATTGGATCAATAATGCTAAAATGAATGTTCGTCTGAGATCATCCGCAACTCAGCTAAAGTTGTAAACTTGAGAGCCATGTTACAGACACCTACTGTATAACTAGACTGTTTCATCAATACATGATTGTAGGCAGGACCATAAAGCCGCTGCGACCCGAGAGAATGTAAAATTAACATGCGTCCCAGAATGAAGAGGTGTAGAGGAAAATGGAAATGCAGCTCGGGCAACAAGAGCCGAATCAGCCGTCCAAAATGCAGAAAAAACAGACACATTCATATGTCACAAGCCATTGCAAAATAAGGACCAGATGAAATCATCTGGAAAAAGATACACAAGGCACGATATAACAAAAGATACTGCAAGACAAGATGAACTTTTTGGTCTTACCCTCAAAAAATGCGGCTTGACACACCTTAGGAAAATAGGAATGGCTTTAGAACATTGGTGGCAATATTAACGGCCACAATTAGGAATCCAAACGGACAACATGAGCTGCGCTTGAGGAAGGGTACCAGAAAGTTCGGCACTTCCTTCTATATTGGCCAAGTCTGACCCACAAAAACTTGTATTGACACCCAGCTTGAGAGCCCTACTACGGTTTTCTAGTCAGAACTGTTTGCAATATAAGCAACCGCAGAGAGGCAACAAACCTTTAGCTAACAACTCTTATACTTTTGGACATAAATGACTGGAGGCGCAGTTCCATAGCTGGTGCAGAAACCAATTTTGAGGTTTCCAAAATCACTTTCATAAACCTAAGGTTCATAAACCTAAGTTAACGTGATAAAACGTAAAATTAACGTGGGTCTCAGGACACGAAGGCTTAGACCCTAATTGAAATGTAAATGAGCTAGCCAGAATTTGATTAGTTGATCAAAATGCAACGACGGTCACAGCAAAATCAAAGTGCCACTAACAATGAAAAAACAGGAACAAGATGATACCCTATGTCAAGAAATAGATACCCCAAAGAATAACAGAAGCAACTGCAGGATGAAACAAGCTCTTCGACATTACCATGAGAAAATGTGTTCAAAGCAACTCACAGGGAAGAACAGATATGATGTGTTGGTGGCATTATTGACATTTTCGTGCAATATTGCATTGGAGGATTGGTGGCAATATTGACGTTCCAAAATCGTCCAGGCGAACAAGTCAAATGAACAGGAGTCCAAACAGATATAATTAACTAAGCTTGCACCACCACAGCCGAATTCTTAAAAAAAAGTCGGGTCAACAATCACGCCACTCAGCTTAGGTACACTTAGATAATAGAACTGGATTAAATGGCCACCACAAAACTAGGGTACTTACCTCTATTTTGAATGTAGACTGAAAAAATTGGCTTTCTGTGATTAATAGTACCTTGAACGCGGAGCTGAAACCCGTTCCTAACCTTATCCTTCCCAAACGGTAGGGTCCAGATTTAAACTAACTTAGTTAATATTGAAGCAAGCACCTACAACAACAACAAAATCATGCCTTCACTCTCTCTTTGACTCCTGGGTTCACTTTGAAGAAAACTATCCAAATATGATTTATCAGGATTTTGAACACAGAACAACTTAATTTTGAAATCAGGACTCGCAGTAGGCTTCAAAAAAAATGGGACAGAAAATTTGCCGACAGCATATTTCTGTAATTTTTCTGAATTGAATTACTTCCCACGAAGAACTTTAAGTACTTTTTAGAGATAAACTATCTGTCCCAACTTCACGGGATTAGATATTTATTGTCTTGTACCATCAAAATGAAACCACCAATGAAATGACTCTAACACGCGTCTAATAGTGAGCTGTTGCGCCAAAAAAGCCAACTCTCGTCTCTCATTTTGAACCCATCAAAAAATCATTTCTTTGGTCTTGAAATGAAATAACTCTAACATGCGTCTCATAGTGAGCTGTTGCATCAAAAAAAAAAACCATTTCCCATCTCTCGTCTCTCATTTTGAACCTATCAAAAAATCATTTCTCGTATCTATTATATGTTCCGCAGCTCAAATTTCCTAACGAGCTGTTGCGCCAGATCAAGATCAATTCATACTCAGTGCAACACCGAGTTTCACAAACGTTGTGCGGGCGAATGGTCCACATTACGTTGTCGTTGATTTTTTATAAGGGGGTTTCCTGGATCATCAATCAATGTTAACCATAGAAGTAACTCCTTTAGGATTGGTCCGATCGATAATACCTTTTTCCATTCTTTTAATGCCGGAAACTTAAAAAAATTTTGGAGCCCAAAAATTTCCATACTGTACCAAAAGGATATTCAGCCAGGAGCAGACGTGATTAAAAGGCGGAAGAAATTGTGTCGTACAAGCCAAAAATATAAGATTCCATCAGGAAAAATTTCAGAATACAGTGCCATTGCAAATCTGCTAAAAACAAAAAGAACGTTCAACTTGTTTTTTTTATTTCAAAAGTGAACAAAAAATCCGTAAAACTAACTTACTAAAAACTATTAAAATCCGCATCAAAATATCCGAATTGGGGATTTTCCCGATAACTTTGACAATTGCGAATATTCACGTAAATGCTCCTGGATAATCAAGAAAAGTTAGCCGCTCAACTGAGAATTAATCTTCCTGTATTTGACTGGGCTTTTTAATCGCTGAAGAGGCATAAAACCTAATGCAAGTATTCAAAAGAAGGAGCTGTAAGACAGCTGTCAGCTGTTGCTAAATTTAGAAATAATCTTTCTGCCATTGACTAGGCCTACTCAGTGCTGGAGAGACACAAAACTCAGTACTCACAACGTGTGGCTACAAGTATTCAAAAGGAGGATACACAATGTCAGTTGTCATTAAATTTAGAAGTAATGTTCCTAACATTGACTGGGATCTTTCATGGCTGAAGAGGCATAAAAAAAGACGCATGCGCATTTTCGCATGGCTGACGGTGAGTCTGCTAGTTGGTAAACTACGGAGCAAGAGTTGGATTAAGCTTTTGATACAAGATAATCCTCTGCTTGGACAGCTGGGCGAGCTTTGACGCCAGAGATCATCAAAAAATTAAGCGATCATGCATTTATAGATACCCAGTTAAAAAGTAATGCTTGCAGTATGAGTTGGATTGTCTGAATCATTTCTTCAAAATATCCTCTATTAAATTCTTGGGAAGACCGAATTTTGTGCAATATGGGTCCTGAAATTGTTTATACCACGTGAAAAACACACACTTGTCGAATGTTCCCGTCGGTTTTTAGGCCAATATGCAGTGCAAAAGGAAGAGATTATGGCTCTGGGTTCTTGCTAATGACGGAACTTGGACTTATCATCATTGTATAGCCCAGTCATAGGCAGAGTCGATACAATGGTATAAAAAGGCGCATCCCCTGCCCCTGAAAAGTTCTAAGGAACCCATTCGGCCTGGAAAAGACTGCTGGCAATCTCTTTGGATGCTGAATAGATTCTGTTGATTGAACACATTTTTGATTCATTGATCCTTTTCAGGAACACGATATTACAGGTATGTACTACGTTGTTTCTTTGGATCAATTGAAAAATGCGATCTAGGGAAAAAAGGAAAATTATGGTTGTTTTGTTTGGCAAGGCTCTTGTGCACATCACCGATGCCATTTTAAGTCCTGACCTTGTTCAAGACTTAATTCTATTTAGTTCTTGAAATAGACAAAGCGCTGTGTGGAAATCAATTTAGCGTCGATGATGCAGTCATGTTGGCAACTGATGTTTTATTGGAGGACCAAGACAAAGGCCTTTTTTTTGTCAGGACCAGCAAAGTTTTTGATAGGTTTGAATAAGGCATTTGAGTGAAGCAGATTACACTTAAAAAGAAAAATGATTTGATTTCAGTCCTTTTTTCCTCCCTATTTGTGAACTTTCAATTTCAACATTGAGCAATACTCGATAAACTAAAAAATGTGACATTTGAGCGAAATTATAGTCATGGTCCTTGAACTAACGAAATACGGCAACAAGTTTCAAAATCGTTGTCACTTTGCTAGATTCCCAAAGAAACAAGTATTTTTACATTACAAAATCGAATCTTTTAACCAAGAACACTGAAATTCATTGCAGAAAATATTTTGGCAAAATATGGACTTTGAATAAATCACGAAAACTCCACTGCACTGTATGAAAAAATCAATAAAAATCCTCTTATTTTAAAGCAAACATAAATTTCCCTCCATGTTTTGTAGGGAACGATACAAACATAACATACTAAAATATCAAAATGAAATGTAAAGATAATAAACCTGCTATTGTATGCCCGTACATTTGTCTTTCATTAAACGATATTTCACGTCATCCACTCGTCAGAATAATATTCACCATCCCCTCTGGTCTCATTTACAACTTCTGACACCGAATATCACGCCGTGCCAGGAAAACATCACACGGCATTAATATCAAGGATAGCGGTCAGGGATGTAACGATGATTCGCTTTTATTATTCTACAATGAGCTTTTTATGATCCGTTGAAATTTTATGAACATTTATGCGATGAAACAGACAAAACATGTCCTTAGAGTATTTTTAGAAAGCATATATTTGTATTCCATTTGTTTTACTGCCTCGTGCCTTATTTTTCTCCCCGCAGGTCGGTTTTCCTTTGCGTCTCACGTTTTTCTTCGTTTTTATGTTCCGTTTATGTGAAACCTGAATAATTTAAAATCAATTTTCAATTTATGATTGTTAGCTGAAACAAGACGTGAATGCTGGAAAATGCATGAGAATACACAACGGTTGACAGTTTCCCATCACATTTCATTTGTATTTATGGAAAGGCTCTCAAGGAAAAGGCAATTTTCATCTGTTAAGTATTGTACTTGTAAGGTAATAACCTCGGAGAGTACAACGTCCAAGACAGTTATTTGGTGGTCTCTCAATGAGGACTCGTTCTCCTTGGGCTCGTTGTTGTTTAAAAAGGATCAATAAAAAATAAACTTATTACACATTCATTATTTCCACTTGAGCTTTTACATTATCCTTCGGATTAATACATTTAAAAATCAACATATCTCATTTCAGGGCGAACACCATCCAGCATTGCAAACAAGATTCAGGACACTCTTAAATCATTTAATATTGATTTTTCTTTCAACTTCTTTTGTTAATAATTTAATATTTTTCTAAGGATTCTAATAATTAAACGTTACCGCAAATTGTTTTCGTGTTTTCAACTATATACAAGGTCAGCCTTTGTTTTTACCTAATTTTTATCTACGATGAGCTCATAAAACTACATTCTATGCAAAATTTTTATTTTTATATTTATAGCATATTGTTTTTTTTTAATTTTTATTTTTCAATACTTGATAGCTTATTTATTTTATTCATTTCTACAATATTAACAACTTCATTATATGTTTGTTTCAAACAATTTGCGATCCAAAATGTTTCGCTTGCAACGTTCATTTTGGCTGTTTTGAAATGGATCTTTTTATCTTCCAAATCATTTAAAAATTCTCCAAATTTTCACTAACACTAGAACGAGAGTTACATTTGTTCTTTTCGAAGGTTCTTGTGCGTATGTGTATAGAATACAGTTCCCAGTACATAATCAATGGCTGTATTTAATAAAAGAAAGCCTGACCATTGTATTTGTCAAAAGATGTAAGATATTGAGTGTATTTGGTGGTTTTTGGGATAATTTCATAAGGATAAGTTTCACTCGATAGGGTGGGGAGTTGCAGTTTCAATTTTTTACAAAAAAAAAAAAATGTTCAAATCCTATGGGGGTTGTTAAAAGTTTTTATTTTGCTGTTTTTTTAAAACGATTTTAATTATTTAATTTGTGAGAAATGAAAAGATGATTTAATTTATTCTTAGTTCATATTTTCAACCGCCGGGGCTGCCTGCTTCGTTAATGAGGACGTGTTTCGCTTTCTCCGGCCCAACAGAGCTTGACTAAGAACAGCCGAAATGTGTCCTCAATCACAAAGTCTTCAGACTCGGAGAATAAAGAACTAAATCGACAATAAATTAAATAATTTCTTTTCGTTCCAGAAAACAAAAATGATCTGAAACGCGTCCTCAAATTAGAATGGAAAAGGCGCGATAGACATATAATGTGTGAATGAAAAATTATTCATTTCATTCATTATTCATTATGTTTCCGAAAAATAAAGGGGCAAGCAACCCTTCAATTTTCGAGACTACATTTCTTTTTTAAGAATTTTTATATCCTCGTGCTTAACATTCCAACCACTAACATGAAAGTGACTTTGTGTTCTGGGTTTTTCATTCGGAGCTCACTTTAACATTACTTTTAAAGTAACATCCTTAAACGTTGGAACTCACCATGATACAATCAATTCAATTTTTTAAAGATTTATATTTGGATTTGAATACTAATTTTACTGTTGTATTTCTTTATTAAACTTTCTATTTGTGATAAATGGATGAAAAACATGTGATTCTGCTTGTTTATGAATTATGAAACCACTTTTTTACTATAACTCTTTTTTTATTCTTTTTTTTTCACTAGAAGCGCAACGGAAATTAAAATAATAGAGGATTCAATGAGCTATCTATATACACCAGTCCCTCGGTTTGCACGGTTTGCAATGTTTGCACGGTATTCGAATTACACGATTTCGCTTTAACACGGTTTTTTAATCACAACGAGTATTTTTTTACCTTTTTCAGATAGTTTTGCATTATGCCATTTTGCAAGCGGAACGCACTTTTTCAAAGTCCTTTCAAAGTTTTCAAACGCACCCTTTTCCAGCACTTCAATCGCTTTTGCTTGCATCAGGCTCTTTTTTGAAGAAGAAGAAGAAACTTCAAACTTATTTGTTCTAGATGGATTCTAATAACAGGAGGAGTAAGGCAATGTTTTTTTATTTTCGAAATTATTTCGGAATAGTGTTTAAAAGGGCCAAGGAGAAGGAACAAACAGTTCGGAAAAAATTGAAATTTTAGAGAAACTTAAATCTGGACAAGGCTTGACATGCGTTGTAAAAGGACATAAAATGAATGACATAACTACGAAGACAATACAGCAAATGAAAGATTCATCACTATACAACTTAGCTGAAAAGCGAGGAGCGGTGAGATCAAAAGTGTTAGAACGTAGGACAGCGACGGAGCAAGGACATTGCCACTCTGTTTTGGAACATTCACAAAATATTTCGCTCACAGGTTTGTGCCGTAGGTTCAGACGACCAACAGTGACTATTACATGGATTAGTTCGATGACGTAATCAAACTTGAAAGGCCTCGTTCATATGGCGAGTAACATCCTACGAATTACTTTCGCGTCCTCCATGTGTCCCTGCTCTGTCCCGGTCTGACATTGAAAAGCCTCAAAAAATATTCGAGCAGAAATTGATTTGGATAACAGCCCAAAATAAGGCCCATTTTAAATAAAACAAAAAAAAAAAGGAAAAGGCAACAACAGAGACCCAAAAAGTTTGGAAAAAACGTTGTAATTTTTTGAAGATTTAGCTGGTGACTGTGTTGACGATTAAATTCGAATTTCACTTGTTAACTGTTTTTCTAGTGCCAAGTTCCAGCATTTCAAAGCATATATGGTTTCTGATGGCAGCAGCAAATCTTAATGGAGACAAGGAAGCTCAATCAAAGAAAATGTTCAGGGTTGAATGATGAAGCAAAGCAATGAATACATGAATAGAAATTGAAATAAATATTTAGATTCGTCGAAGTGATGCTAAAATATTAGAAATAAGAAATATTCTATTCTCAACACCCACATTATGATTTTTTCCATTGCCCGGAAAAATTAATATTGTAATATTAATATAAAATCATTGCAAGTTTGGATTTAATTAATACTTTCGGATGGTAAGATCGTTTTTCTTCGTCTGCACGATTATTTCAGTATAACTCATTATACATTTGATATGTGAATTTGCAATCGAACATCAACCAACCCTCCCGATATGTTATCTGGTCAACATGCGCGTAGACAACTGAACGCGACTCATAGCTGGTCGTGAATGAAATTTCATTGGTCGAGAACAAGGATGAAGGACCCTTGAGGTAACTTTGGTCCTTCGCTGACCTTCCTTCATATCTCTCATCTTTTAGATAGTCACAATTCATATTGCATATGGTTCCCTAAAATTTAAAAATTTTGCATTGTTGCCAGAACATCCTCCGATATACTAAAGTGACACGTGCATCACATAAAAAATCAGCGGTGGTGACAGCTGTCATGTGCCTCCGTCTTCTTAGCCGGACTCGTAGCCATTTATTCTGCAACCGACCTGCAAACGTTGAAACCATCCGGGCGTGAAGGAAACTAACCAGGAGCCTGAATCGTATCAGCAAGCGTTACTCTCATGAGTTTTTCAAACATTCTCCCAACGGTGCTTGGCTCTGTAGACATAATTCTGGTTCCATCATCAGCAAACCTCGTAAATGCGAGCCTTGTGCACATTGACGCCTTGCTACCCTGCCTTGCTACATTGCAACGAGCTGAGAAGATCCTTCAAATGGAAGCAAACTTCAAGCGTAACGAATTGTGTTTGAAAGGAGAATTGAAAGCCGAGATGCAACACTTCAGCTTCACCCGAGGTCTAGCCTGGCATGAGGTAAAACTACTTTTTGTTAGCCCCAGGGTCCGAGAAAAAGAAGATATTATACGGGTTCCTCGTAGATGGTACCGATACGTAAGGAATGTTTAGGAAAAATTTGGTTACCTTGTCCCGTCAAAATAGTTTCTCCGAGTCAAAAGAGCATCAGTAGACCACCGGGCTGCAATCTTAACAGCGGGTTAGATGGTGAAAATATGACCAGAGATGATGAGGGCGTGTTTGTTTCACTATTCACATATGTCAACGAAGTAGACATGTTAGGCATCTATTGTCATCAAAAAGAGTCGGTCAGTTAGGAGTGAAGTGAACTTTCACAACTACCTCGCGTCGTTAAAAAAGTACGGAAATGCCTTATTGTAAGGGGAAGCAAAGGGTCTAAAAGAGTGAAAATTCAAATTATGAGAAATATTTTCGGAAAGATTGATGTTTTCAGGAGCAAAACTTTCCGGGTTATGGAGTTTTGACTCTCCGGACGGTTGGTCTTTCTGACCGACAAAAAGTCATCAAGGCACCATATTTTATGATAACTGGTTTTTAGCACCCGTTTCATCCTTTTACATTTCTATAGCAATGAAAAGACTCATTTGTTGTTGCATTTATAGAAATATAAGGTATTCGGGAAGATAGATCAACGAAAATGATAACCCCAATTAAAGCTTAGACAATCCGAAAATGTAGAATGGTCTTTCACTAGTGCGTCAGAACGAGAAAACCAAAAAAATTGATGAGGTAATCAAAGTATCAAAGGATGCTATTCAGTGGAAAATATCAGCTGAAACTACTATAAATTTGGTGACTTTTTCTATAACAATTTGCAATAAAATTTGGAATTGGCTGAATGAATTTTAGTGCTTGCCAAAAAAGGATTTGTTTCTAAAGTTGATTTGGCTGAAACATCGATTCAAGCATGTAAAAAAGAAAATCGTACGAAATAAATCCACGTTAATTTTTGGAATGCGGTTATTCCGCTTAGGTCTCACAGGATGCAATAAATTATGTGGTCTAATGGTAATCCGAATTAAACAGTTATTTGGAAGAATCGGAATCGGTGGAGAATCGGAATCGGTGGAACTTCTGTCAGAGGATACTACTCTGGCAAAGTTTATGACATTTTTTGTTGTCAAAACCGAAAAACTATGGAATATGTGCTAAAGCTGGTATTGATTCATTAGGCTTAACTATCTCAGATGTCAGGACGTGAAAAAAACGTGGATTTACCTCCTTGTTTGGTGGAACTTATGTCAGAGGATACTATTCTAGCAAAATTTTGGACATTTTGACCCAAAAGTTATTGCTGTATGCAATGTATGCAACTATATGGTCTAGGGTATGAAATAAATAAAAAGGAGCGTATAAGTCATGTCCAAAAAAGGATGGGTACAAGTTTGTGTGACTCAGTAGATAAAACTGTTCAAGACAAGACAATAAGCCGGTAAAGGTCGGCCAACTACTAAACTTATACACAGATTGACCGTTTATTAAGGACGATCCATTAGGAAAAATTCAAATCACAAAGATAGAAAACACGAATGACACAATTTGGCAACTTCTCTGCATTACAGCTCCAAGGACAATAATCCACAACATTGAAAGTGCCCAAGAAGTGAATAGGAACACACCATGAATTTGACAACGAGCTGCAGTGAAAAATGAACTTGAATCCTTTCAGCCTGACTATAGTCCGTTGCCAACTCACATTCTGGAATCCATTAGTCCTGTGAACACAAATTTGAGTAACGATATTCTTTTGGGACGTTGTATTAGCGGATTTATGCAGCATAATTTAAAAAGTTATAATCAACGCATTTAGGAAAAAAATTGCCAAAAGTTCTCCAGCCTCATGCTAAATTAGTCGAAAAAGTAGCGAAAGTTTCTGCTGGCATTTTTAACTTTCCGAATTCCTTTTTTTTTGTAATTTTTAGAACAACGGCTTGGAAACGAAATCTGGTCAAAAAGACCTTGAATATGCACGGAGGGAGGACGAGAACCGCATATCAAAAGCTGATCGCAAAGCTTAAGCTACAATTCAAGAGGAGGAAATTCCTTGTAAGATGGAGAAGAAGGATGCTTTGGATCATGCAGCAGCTGAAGACGAGTTGCTGCATGGAGCTGAAATCGATGATTTCGTATGAATAGAAATAATTTTTTTACCTTATTTCATTCATGTATCAATCTTTAATCGCTTTTTTTCAAAACTTTTTATTGAAGTCGGTGTTCAAAGTTACACGAAAACCGTCGGATCGATTTCGCTTCAACTTTTCATGCTGCACTCACTGCACAAAGGATTTTTTCTAATCAGAAACAATTTTTGAATAAAACAAAAAGATTGATTTTTGGCAAAAATCATATTTTTTGATTACGTCTTGACCAAAAATTGAAAAAACGAATATTTAGTCCATTCCTTCTGTCAAATTCAAGATAAGATTATGTACCAAAGAAAGCCCTTTGGTCTTTTCATTTCAGATGAAGGAATCTTGAGTTATCCTGACTGCCACACGGAAGCTTTTTTGAGGTAACTGTATTCCTACATATACCACTGGCTCAATTTTCAATATTTTTCATGCAAACGTAGCAGAATATTCTTCCAAAAATGATTAATAGTGGACAAAAATATTAAAACTATTGAATAAGGTAAATAAGGAAAACTTAATAAAAAAAAAACCCAAAAATCTGCTTTTTGGTATCGCCGACCCTTGTCTTCCCATAAGACATGATTCCCGCGGATCTCTGGTGGAACAACACCGTGTCTTTAAATTATTGAACACTCAGGACTTGGACTTGAACTTTCCACGCATATATGTGGCAGCCAAAATTTTCGGCCAAAAACAGAAAACAGGACTATAACAATATAGAATGACGATGCGTTACTAAATATTTTTACATAATTCTCACTTTCCGATTGAGATGCTTCCACTTTGGCCGATTATCGCGTCCTCAATTTCGGTATATGTGAAAGAACTACACTACCTTCACGCTGATAACTACGATTTGTTGGAAATCTTAATTCGGGGTAGGGTTTTTCGGGTTTTTTTCGGGGTAAGTTTTTCATATCTACCAAAATAAAGGACACAATTATCAGCATAAGTTAAAGTTTCGGAAAACAGTAGGAAATTTTAAGCCATGAATTTTTTGGCAAATGAAATCAACGAAATGATGTGGAGAATTTCATGAAGACAAACGAGAACCATGTTTGGTAAGTGTAATTTGATAGAAACTGCATTGGATGTTCTGAAAATAATGATTATTATAGCAAAAATAAAAACAATTAAACATCAAAAAGGCTTGAAAACGATGAAATTGAAGCATTACTCCGTGAAGATTCATATCAAATGAATGAAGGACTTGAAATATTTTGAAAAAGTTGTGCAATACAACGGTGGTAAACAATTTACGCTTCATGATTTTTTTCAAGACCAAAATATACTGAAATCTCAATGAATCAATGTAGACTTTTACCATTACCTAACAAACACCTAATCTGTAAGACGAAAAAAGGATACTTTTTCTGATACAAAGTACGAGAGTGCATTTTTTAATCCACTGAATGAAGGAGTAGACGACTAGTGAATTTAACTAGTGGATGCGTTTAGTAACTTCTTATCAGTTTAGTAGCAAATTTTATCTTAATCGGGTCATGAATCCTTGAACTATCATTCCAACTCAATTTCAAACAAATTGGAAGGAAAGGTTCGTTATGGGAAAAACAAATGAAGCAAAGATAGTTAGTTAAAACCACATTGGTTTACCCATACCATGAACGGGGACTCTTTTTCGTGTAAGACACTGTCCCTTCAAACAAGGTAGGGACTCACTTGAAGACGGCCTGAGGCCTGGATAGGCGATCGAGCTGACTACTCCGTAAATGATCCAAAAAGACGAAAACTAAATATAAAAAGAGTCCAAACTAAGGAAAAACAGCTTGGGGAAATTCGTTTGTGGATGTTTGAGGATTGGTGCGACAATTCATAAAATTATCCACGATCATCTTCAAAGTTACGCGATAGATGGGTGATGAGAATGCTCACGTCGCCTCAAAAAGAATACCGCGAAGAGTGATCCCGCGCATTTATGGATCTCTGTGATGAAGACAATGATGGACTATTGAATCGAATTGTTACTGGAGCCGAAACTTGGGTTCATCATTACGAAACAACTGCAGAGACTCCAAGAAAATGTCATTTGACTGACATGACTGACTCAGGAGGGATACTTTTGACAGATTGCAAAGATAGAGGCGTCTCCATGACCGAAGAATAGTACGCTTCAATTATAGAGAAATGAAATTGAAAGAATGCAGCAAAGTATTGGAAAAGTGACCAACAGTTTCCTGCTTTCAAACGAAATCGCCTTTTTCATAAGCCCCATGTTTAATTGGCTGTTTTGCGCAAGTTGAGCTTCGGTAATGTGGATCAACATCCCTGCAGTCCTGATCCCAGTGAAAGAAGCTAATTGAAAGGTCTGAAAAATGCATTAGAGAAAAATTAATTCTGTGTTTCCATTTTCACTATTCTTCCCTCCATTCCGCGAAATTAAAAACATCACCTCGTGGTGGGATAATAGTGGACATTTAATGTATTATTTAACATCGTTTTTAAGTAATATCGTTAATTTATCAATATAATTTAAGCATTTTCCTGGCAAAAGGCAACGAGACTTTTTCATCTCCACCTTCATTTTCCGTATAGTGAAAAGATTGCGGTGCAATTTTCCCAAATGATAGCTTTCATGTCTGATAACAAACCTTAATAAAGCACGATCAACTAACAGAGTAAAAATTTGTCTATTTGTTGGATGCATTGGGTTGCATCCCGATTGTAATCAATGTATGCATCCACACTATGTACATATGTGACTAATTCATCAACAAGCTTAGAATTTTCTAATATCGTCGGAATTATTCTAATATCGTTCTCTATTCAAATCCATAATTAGGCCACCAAAACATTTTATTATCGTCCTAAAAGCATACTAGTAAACAAATCTATTTCTTACGTCTACCTATGGATTTCCCGCAATTGAATTTAATTCAAACATTATCAGGAAAATTAATGGAAGAAAGCTGCATAAGACATAATTTAACATTGTTTTTGTTGATTAATTAGGAAAAATATTAAGCAAATATCGTAACTGAGATCTATAGTACATAAATTTGTAATAAGCAAATTAAATGCATCGTATCCTTGCAGCGATTTTTATTTTATTTCTTGCTACGATCTAATATACTTATTGTAATTATTAAACCTTTTAAGTCTATAACAAAATTGCTAGAGAATATTGCATCGTCCTTTATTTCTAACTGATGGAGAAAATTCAGTGCTAGGAAGGCAACCTGGTGCGGTACAGCCCATTAATTCACGAAATACGTCACCAATTTTGTAGTTATACCTTGAAAAAAATTCAATATAAATGATTTGTAGTGAGATTTTCTTTTTTTTTCAACTTTTATGTTTTGTCTCAATCTCAGTCAAAAATAAAAATTTACTCACTTTGCTGAACACTCCACGTAGCCACATCTCCAATGCTTTCGAACAAGTGTTGAAATGTCTTTAAGCTCCTGAAAATAAGGTAAGCAGAACGGGATTTAGAAGACGAGAATGCGTGGGGCTCAAAGTAACAAAACCAAAAGGATATCAATGACTTTTCTTAGTATTTATTTATCTTCTTTTGAATAAATATAAATATTAAAATAAAATACTTTAATTTTATTAATTGAATGAATTAATTTCTCTGTCATTCAAGGTTTAATCCAAATTTTTCTCATTTCAAAAAATTATTCTTTTATCGATACTTTAGCTGAAAACCATTTCCTCTAAAGCTTTTCCTGCAAGCTTTTTGGAAATTCTTGCAGGTGACATATATCCTGTTTATGCGAGGGCTGTATGAAAAGTATTTTGCTTTGGCGAAGAAATTCTGTTTTCTCTATTTTTTTTTTATTATGATTTTCCTGCTCATTTGGGAATATTGCTTTCAACTTGATTCGCTTAGTCCAATATTTTTGTATATTTTGCATCCCCTCTTAAAAAGAAGGTTCCTCAAAATATTCCTTGAAAACACGCGTTTATTTGAACAACCAAGCCATTGCTTTTTAAAAATTATAGACTCAAACTAAAATCTCCCATAGAATTCCCTACAAATTGTCTATCGGGTTCCAGGATACCACTTCTGGGTGGAGGTTGTCGTGGGTGGGTTCATGATCCTGTTGGAAGACAATGTTTTCATCCTCTGTAAGTGCCACAAAACGTAACAGATTCTCCAGTGCCACATGGTAATCAGCAGCACTGAGTCTTTCATTTGTGAAAGTTTTTTTGGTCTCTCGGAGCGAATTTTTTGAATGCTGTCCAAACAATAATAGAGCCGCGTCTATGTGTCTTGAGATGAGATCTCTATGTGAATGGCATTTTCCATTCCTTCTACATTCAAATAGTGCCAGTAATAATTAAAACCATCTGGCCCATCAAGATTTAGGTTCTCTTAATCGCTTAAGATCACATGATTCCGCTTCAATTATATCACATGATTCCGTTCCTGTATAAAAATTTCGGTTTATTCCAGTCTTCATCAATTTATCGTTTCGTCAATTTCAGCTTTTGCAAACATTTATGATACTTGAATGGTTTTCAAGACGCTAACCCTTCTCTCTGTCAAGACTTCTCTCGTTTAAGACGCTAACCCGTCTCTCCGTCGGCGGTCACGAAAGCACTCGATCATCCTTTCGATCCTGTCGATCTTGAAAAAATGCGGTATCAATCGGAAATAATTTCTAACTATTGATCTTAAATATCCAAAGCCTCTGCAATATGACGTGCTATCGCTCTCTAAACAAGGATCACCATCCAAACCCGTCACCGTCCAAGGATCACCGTCTTGTGTTCGATAATTTTCTTAAAACTAAACGTTTGGCAACAGGCGAATATTTTGTTGGACGTCCAGATGTTCCATAATATTTGATTCCCAGCTTCGAAAAACTTCAAACTACACTTTGCGACAATATGCTTTCATTAGAGTTTTCTCTTTAAATTTCTTTGAGTCAATAATTCTTTGTTTTACAACGTCACTTAACTTTTATCTTCGCGGCATCCGAGGAATCAACAAACTCTTCAATAAAACCACACTTTGTTCAAACATTCTATAACAACACGCTCCCAGATCTTCAAAATATTATAACTCCATGCGAAAACTCAAAATCCACCAAACAAAATGTCGTAGCAAACTACAAACTGCGTCTAAGTTTATAATTGTTCACAGTTGCAAAACCTGTTTTCAGTTTTTTTGACCTTGAACTTACTTTGGTTGAAAGAACGTGACAGAATACTTATTGAAACGGTTTTCAGAGATAACTCAAATAACATGTTTAGACATGAGAGTTCTTTTCTTAAAATTACTCTGGAAAAAAGTGACAAATAGGCTTGGGTCTATAGTCTTAGAGCTAGAGTCACAGATCTTTATCTTGCAATTTGGAGACCAAAAATTAACTGCATGGTGACGTGGTGGATGAGGAAACAGCTGATACCTGATTTAAATAAGGAAGTTTGCCATAGTGTCTCAAGTGTGTCCGCGTTTATTGTCCTGATGTGACGTGTTTATCATATTTGACACCATGGTCACAACGGACCAACATTTTGATGTTTTTGCTTTTATCATTCTCACCAATTGTTTCCCCTATTCTTGGTAAGTAATACGAATTGTGCCGCTTACATCCTAAAAGATAGCAGTTATGTCCTTGTTTGACGAAAAACTTGTGTTACAAATCCTTAGCACTGATTATGGCTGGAAAATTAAATGCTCCGATGTTTTTCATCGGCAGTCACGAAAGTACTCGATTTAACATTACCAATCATCCTTCGATCCTGTCGATCTTGAAAATCAATCGGAAAGCCACTCCATACCCAAATCGGTCTGTAAAATAATTTTTAACCAGTGATCTTAAATATCCGAAGCCTCAGCAATTTGACATTTTCCTATTCTTCTTTTCGTACACTCATTCGCATTCGCATTCTCTCCTCTCTCCATCGAGAGATCTTGCATAACCTCGATTTAGTTCTGCTGTCAAAAAACCCTCTTTCTGTGAAAAAAAAAGTCTAGAAGGTGACCCTGAGCCGCGAAGGGAAGGGCAATTCCGAGTGGAAATCGCTGAGTGTGTACTGAACATGTCCCAAAAAGATATCAAAATGCTCATTAAGGGAAGGCTCGCTGACGCGATTCATGTTTGCGAGAATTCTATGAAAGTATGGTCTTACAAAAGCCTGCTCAACCATTAAAAAGCAGAAAAGTGGTGAGAGCGGCTCAGGTACCCAGAAGATCCTCATGACGAGTTGCCTTGCTGGTTAATCTGGAGGTCAAAAATGTATGCTAGATGGGCAGAAAATCGGGAAACGCCTGGAAATCGTGTTCAAGTACCAGGAATTTCGAAGCTGAATTGCGTGGAGTGCGACACCCTTCTCTACCTCTAAGGAAAGTAGAGTAGGTTACGGTCCTATGTAACCTGACGTAATTTTATATCAAGTGTCATGCAAGGCCACATCCTCGTCGCATATCTGTGGAACATCTTCTTTGACAAACTAATGAGTTTTGAATTCCAAAACAAATCAAATTTGATCAATGCGTTGACATTCTTTCGGCGCTAGTTACAGTACGAAAAGCCAAGCCTGAAAAACTCAGATTCAATATGCTGGTACACCAAGTGAAGGACTAGACGATGACCCGTGGGTTCATGCTGGACTTGAAAACTTTGAAGCGGTCATGCTGACAAGGAAGCGAGTCCCAAAAAAAGCTCATCATAAGCTCATAAAGCTAAATAAAAGTACTGGGAAATGGGAGCCAGTAGTGTAACAACTGGGCGTATCGATAAGCTCGATATACCACGGTTACCAATATCAAAACTGCAGTGTTTGAAAAGGCACTCATATGGTTTATGGCCAAAAAAAAAGGAGACCATCACATCAAGAAGATGACTCTTGTGTCCTACGCTGTGCATTCAGATCTACTTTATGAAACAGAATAATGGAGTGACGCAAGGAACCACCAAAAATGGTTGGCACACGTGCAACGAAGAAGCTATTGGGAACAATAGGCGAATATTGAATGGTCTCTAGGACAGAGGTGTTAGTTATTGCAGGGGTTATTTCCGTCAGAAGATAATAGAGCAAAAACAAAGTCACTAGGGAAGAGAGGCAGCACTCTCTCGGCAATTGGCAACAGAACTGGCAGCCTGACACTAAAGGAAGGTAGACGGCACGTTGAATATCTGAATAGAGGCCTTGGGTCCATTGAGTGCAGGACGGACTGATTTCTACTTGATTCAGATGTTATGATATTTTTATGCAATTTCTCTTGCTTAAGATTTGTAATCCACGGTCCATGTTTTCTATTGGTGGAAAGGGAAGGGGGCTGCATGAAGCGTTTCACAATTTTTTTATGAACATACCATCAATTACGCAAAGACTAATTCAGCTTAATTTAAGAAGAGGAAATTTGTAATAATCACAGTTCAAAAATGCTTACTGGAGCATCAGGTGGTATCGGACATGGACAATATCTCTTTTTCGGCTGTCCATTGCTATCCGCTTCTTCCCCCTAAAGAAGGGTTTCATAATCTGAAGGCGCCTGTAGGGATAGAAATATGAGCCATTGCGCGAAGTGAGATTTATTAGATAAGATTTTTTGGGTGAGTCAGAAGCATTCCGTGTCGTCCAGTCACACAGTTAAAGCGTGAATAGCCTTCACGACCAAAACAAGAAGTTATCAAGGGGTTAAAAGAAGAATCGAAAACTGACAGTTTGCGTGAAGTGATGACATTTCACAATTTTTCCGAAGATATTTTCCATAACTAGGTGAACTTATGCTCATACACCAGAAACAAAACTTCAAATATCACTGACAGGAGTAAGATTAAAGTCCTGCACCTGTGGCACAGAGGGTGAACACTAGCATTACTTCACCATTCAGAGTAGTCTGGTTTCATGTTACTTCGGTGGATTTAGAATAATGATTTAATGCAATGGAAGAAATGGAAACATTAATTTTTAATCAATTATAACCAAAACCTCAATTAAGGGAACTAAAAAGGATTTAGCGTGATCGCGAAAAGTGTGATCAAATAGTTCCATCTATCGTCCTGATTAACTTGTAGAAAAATAAAAAAAAGTTAATACACAAAACATGTTTCAGCTGCGTGAAACCCCGCCTCCCTCTCTCCTCCCTCCGTGAAGTCGAGGCGAGAAATCTAGAAATTGAGTTTAGTTTTTCGTCGTTTGAAAGTAAAGCCCAATCAATCTGGTAAAGTAAATAATTTGCAATTGATTTGAACAACTCGTTTTTTCTTTGTTTCAGTTTGAAATATTGGATTTCGTACTTGTCATCTTGCTCCTTGGAAAGGACGAGGACTCAATTTGGAGTCCCTGAAAAGATAAAGTATCAGCCGTTCTCTTTGGCTTGAATCTAACAAAACAAGAAATCAACAACACTTAAAGAGGAAGAGGAAACTTAGCACTGTGCACAGACCAGATCCTTCAGAATCAACATTCGACGCAGGTAGGAATTCAAACAGTATGCGGTGGGAAAACTAGACAGACTTTCTGCTGTGCTGTCCAAGGCTGATTTCTATGAGGATGGCATTCCTCGACCCCACACAATTCCCGCCTCTCAAGTGGGTAGGAGGAATCACATAACCCAGTTAGAACAGTTGGTGACGTTGGAACCGAGGACTTCCTTGTCCCCTTAAAATTTGAACCACATTGTGGGGCTTTTCAGGCATATGCTGGTCAAAGTTGTTGCCAACATTGCTTCCTGAAATCAAAAAAAATATTTCACGACCTTCTTACCAGCAGTTGTTTCAATATATGACAATCACTTTACTCTTTCAACTGAAAAACGTCCTTATCACTCAAGTTCCTGTTTTTTTTCAGCCAGTGAATGCGCAATTAATCAAATTCACAAGGCAACGTCTAAAATCAAATTATCCAAAATAACTTTGTTTGCAACGTGGCGTTGAATTAAGGTCAAATACAAATTAATATCAATCCTCCATTTGACATCGTTAAAATTAGGAAAACATCGATTTTAAGGTGGAGGGGGGAGGCGGTATATTGGGGACTGTGTGACATAGAAGTTAAATTGATACGAGCGCTATCACGCGACGTTGACGACAAGGATGACGACGTTAGGAAAATACCATTATAATTACTATCTTCCTCAACATCGATGTAACGTTTGCCATTTATATCAATTAGCAAGCAAGTTGAATAACGATTGACACCGACGTTGATGTCTGCCAGGATACATTAGGAATTGAAATCATGCCATGCGGGTGTCGAATGGTTCGTTCAAGGTTTGATAAAATTTTATAGAGTTGTTTCGTCGAAATGTATTTCATATTCGTGACTTCAAACTTTCATTGGGAAATTTGAGACTTGTGAACGTTTTTAAAAAAATGTTAACCATTTGTTGTTATTCATTTAATATGCACAACTAGATATGATTAATTATAAAAGCTACCGATTAGTACTGAGTACTGCATAGAGCACTCGCTTTCTGCACTGCATGTCTCGAATTCAAGTCAGGTAATTGATCGACTTTGGATTTGGGTGTCATTTTTTCAGCACCTCGAGGATATTTTTATATAAGTTTTTATTTATGCCAAAAGGCGAGGGCCATGATAACAAAAAGTTAAATTAACTAGCAATAAACTAAATTCATGGATCAGCATTAATAACCAAAAACGTTAATGGGTAATATATGCTTAAACTGAATGTTTGATGATTTTAAGGATCACAAACAGAGATCACCTTCAACTGAATACACGACTTCGCTACCAAAGTTGCGTAAATAATGTAGTGCACAGGTAAGGAACATTGAAAGTGCTTTTCTGAGTAACTCTTGCACTATTTTTTTTTTTGCAGAATAAATCACGTGTAAATTTAATGATATGAAATCAAGGTATATATTTTGTGAGTGGCAGCTGGAAATGAACGTACTGGCCGTTAAATATGGCTTTATGATAAACGAGCATTAGCCCAGAGAGTCCTTCATGTCATATTAAGTTTGACGGAAGTTCTCCACTAACTCTTGCAAAAGTCGATTCACCAGCATGGAGTACAAAGGAATCCCGAATGTTCCTAACTGTGATACCCTTTTCATGTATCAAGGAATTTAGGGTTCCTATGTCGGTCCTACGTCTGTTTTCTTTCATGAGCACTTGACCCAAGATAGCCTCAACTGCTTTGCCAAGGTAGAGATTCACCATTTAAGATTCTGGGAAACGAGAAGAAATTTCCGATGCGCTTCTCTGTTTTGAAACAACATTCAAGGCCAGCTTCCTCATCAACAAGATCGTCCAAGGATATTTATAGGACCAAAATATCCATTTCAGGAAACAGCCTAACTTGGTTAAATTTCTTCTCCGCACCTTGACCCGCTCCCGGTACCTATTATGCTTTGTACGCTAAGAACTCCACTAAAACAGCAGAAGTCATAATCTTCACTGTGACTTTTGTGGGTTGCCTTCCAGGAAGTAAGTAAATGTGATCTTCTACACGAGAATCATTCTTCCTCATAAAAGCTGTCGATAGAGCAGGTTCAATCAGAATCACTGCGGTATGTGAGATCCCACAAGAAGGACAGATTCTATTCTGGATCTCATCTAGATCCTCTCTAGAATCCTTTTCTAGAGAATCCTATTCTCTAAACCTTCTATACTCCTATTCTCTCTAGAATCCTTTTCTAGACAGGCGAGCTCCCTGACATCAGTCGCGGCCATGAGTTGACTCCATTGCAACAAAAACGGGAGAGGGAACTTTCCAGATAATAGAAGCTGGCGAAAAACTCACAAAACACCCTCTGGGAATATTCAGGTATAACATACTCTGAAAAACTATCTAGCTACTTTCTCACAAGGTCTTAAGGCGGCCGGATATACGACATGCAAGTCTGTTTAAGAAAATCAACCATAATTGGTAATGGTACAATTGTCGTCTTCTAATCGTCAATCAAAGTTTTTCGAGCAACGTCATCAGGATCAAGTTGGACATTTCAAATTTCAGTGCTACTCTACTTTTGAGAAAAGCTTTGGAGGACGTTCTGCAAAAGTATTCCTAAATTCTGTAAAAGCATGTTACTGTACAGGACAAAGGTTAATATTGTATAATTGAATGTAGCAGGATTCGTTGGCCAATGATACAAAGCAGTCTGTAGAAGCTTACAAAACACTGAAATTTTATCCTGTGTTGCAAAGCTTTTGCCCCAGAACAGGGAAGATCCAGCAAAACTAATTATTTGAAAAGTTATGGTACCTTTTATCCTTTGTACTTGTACCTCTTGATGTTCTGATTTGACGCAAATTTCTATGCTTTCTCCTCTCAGGAGTCATTCTGTTTTTCATGTAGAGTAGTTCACTTCAGCGCTTGATCCCTGAGGTACGATAGAGTCACCTCGTCTAAAGACCGAATTTACAAGAGATGAGGATCTGGTCAGCACTATACTGGAATCTGGCAAACTAACCGTTTCTCCAAAGTTCACTACTAAATCAACTAAAATACTCCGGCACCAGAAACATAAATCCAAATATCACTGTCACTAAAGGGATTTGAACTGAACATCTGATGTACAGAGGGTGGGTACTCTAACTACTATACCGTTCGGAGGACATCAGCAGCTATTGGCCTTCTGCAAAGCTGGGTGTAAATTATTTGTCTTAGTTTTGAACCAGAAGTAGGTGGAGTTGCATAAGGAAGAGTTACGTAAGGAGGGGATACGTATTTGGCAAGGCAATTTTGAACTTTGGTGCGATTTGCCTGAAGGAAAAAAATGGATTTTTACGCGATCAAAGTTTGAAATCATAATTCTACACAACAAAAAAAGACATTTGGCTTCCACTCAACCTTATAAATCAAAAGAAGAACTCGGAACTTTGAACTTAAAGCACTTCCCTATAAAATGAATTCTGTCATTTTGTGCCTAGACTTTATCGTAATTTCTAGCATAAAGGTAGAAAAACAAGTATTCCATGTAGCAAATATAGCATTTCCTTGCCAGACAAAGTGTTGAATAAGCGAACAGTCAAATAAACAACTGCTGCGGATTTTTCTTTCTTCATATCGTGAAGCAATAAAGGTTGAGAAAATGTACCACACGTGCACAATTTATTGCTCGCTAATGGGTTAATGATCAAGACACTATACTTTATACAAACAGCATGTGTGTTCGAGTTTGTGCGCACAAAAACAATCAACATTGTTTTCCGTAAACGTTTGAAGGTTCACAAGCCGCTCGTTTGCATTAATGTGTGAATTATAAACATTTCATCGGTTGTTACTGAAGCGTTTGCCTTTGCTCGCATCCTTTGTTCAATCAAAAGTCCCTTTTGCCAGATGTTGAAATTACCATCTTTTTTTGTTATTAACAATCTCAGCCGAAGTCGCTTCTTTTGCTCTCTTCGGTTTTTGTTTAAGAACCCATGAAGTGTCTGAGACCGGGGAGTCTGCTCAAGACTCTCGTAACGAGCGAGGAGGTAATGAGCGATCTGTTCGAAACAGTATAAAGGTCCAGTTATCGTTACATAGTGTTTCTCGTGAGATAAACACCGAGAAAGTTTCGTGACGGTCACAACGGACATAAAATTTCGATTCCAATCAAAAGGCTCCTGTGGTCGTTACAAGATTTTTTCTTCGAAAACAAATAGATAGTTTCGTGACGGTCACGGGAGCACATTGAACGACTTCTTGTGATCGTCATATGTGTTTCTTGCATAACAAACAGAAGGTTTCACGACGGTCACAAGAGCACTTTGAGCAAATTTCTGTGATCATCACAGAGTGTATATCGTACGATAAACACCGAGAATGTTTCGTGACGGCCACAACGGACATTTCATATGGAGGTTTCGCAACAGCTCCTGTGGTTATCACATGATGTTTTCTTATAAAAATTTGGAAAGTTTCGTGACGGTCATAGAGAATCTCACTTTTAAGCGATTGAGAAGAGAATTCGGTTATCATCACATACTCTTGACGTATTAAACACAGAAAGTTTCAAAATGATGATTGCCGATTATTTCAATCGTTAGCGAGTATTTCTTTGGGTTAAGTTAAGAACTTGCCCCAACCAACAAACCAAAGAACCATTTATTTATTGTTCTCAGAACTAGAACCAATTGATACAGATGTGCTTGTCATGAAACACAAAGAACATGACAATCGCACCTTTGTCCGTATGTCGTCTCAACAAGTTTATACAATAAACTTGATTATACAAATACCAATGCATCTAGGAATAATTGGTCAAAACTTTTATCGTAAATTCCTCTAATATACTCAGCCTGGTTGACTTGAAGCTAGTCCTTTAACGATGACTTCCAACATTCATTGAAATGCTTGTAGTTGTCCTGGAGCATTCTTGGATAAACCCTCTTCTGCTTCTCTCGAATTGGTCAAGATTGTGTTTTCTGGAGCTCTCCTTGATTCTCAATATAGGAATCATTTTGAAACACTTTTTGAAGGATTCGTATCAATTTCGTCGTCATAATCAATGGTGTCAAAGCCTAAGCTGGACCTTTGCGACCAGTATTAACCTCATCTAATCGTGTTCATGTCACCTCATCGGAAAGTTGATTTCGTATTGATTCTACTGTCTTAAATCATGGGAACTACCTCACAATAAGTCCGTTCAAATTAAGGATTAACCTTCACTGTTTTGCAACCTCGTTCTCAAATTGATTTTGTATACATTCGCCTGTCGTAAATTATCTAAACGACCTCATAATAAGTTCATGTATATTAAGGATTAACCTCTTCGAATTATGACTACGTTGTCGCGGATCTGTGATCTCTTTTTTAAATTGATTTCGTATAGATTTGACTGCCGTAAGCCATCTGAACTACTTCATAATTCGTCTAGATTTGGTCTGCCAGAGCTCGTTTCAATCATTTCTGTCGAAACTCATCCAAATCTTTTTTGAAAGGCCTCTGCTGGACTCTCATTGTGTTATTAGAGCAAGAGTTCTGCCAGAGCATCCCTTTACGACCTTTTTGGAAATCCTAGAGGATCTCTACCTTTACAAGCGCTTCTTTGTTTTCTGCTGGAATGTGACTTGGTAGCATCTGCAGGCATTCCACGATTTTCTTACTATCGCAGCAAGTGTGAGTTACTTCAGTTGTAGCTCGTCTGTGACATCTGTGCCGCAGTAATTTTGGATGACATTTTCGTTCAATGAAAGGCAGAGTTCAGTTATCATAATAGAAAATCGTTGTTGAATGCTGAAACCGAAAGTGTCCTTACCAATTGTTTCTCGCTGTTTTAGTTGTCTTACGATTGTTTTTCGTCTTCTAATTAATGTTTGAATGAAAGGTTTAAAAGTAAAGTAAAATTCCTTTTGAGACGAATTCGTTTCTCTGGAAACTAAGCTACCAGTGTTGCTGGATCAAAACGAGTCGGCAGACGTTGGGGACAGGGCAAAATAAGAAACCTTCTACCAAAGACTTGTTAAACAAGAAGAAATAGGCATGGGGTGTAGGTTGTCCAGGTTCTATAGTATTGAAATAAATTATTTGTTAAAAGCTTTTCGAAGTTTTCAAATCTTTGTACCTAGAAATGATTCAAAAATTCAGAAAAACTCAAAAAAAAAATGTGGAATGCTTGGACTTATTCTTACTTATTCCACATTTATTATTCCAGTTATTCGCTTACTTATTCTGACTTATTCTCAAAGACTTATTCTTTATCATAGGAGATAAAATCGCTTCCACACTGTCCCCAGGAGTTTTTAAACTGCTTTTGAAAAGGTTATCATCGGTTCTGTAATTTACTCTTCACTGAGCTTGGGATCCCATGGTTTGAATTTAAATATTTTTTTAATTTTCAATAATTTGTAATTAGTTGATCATGTAATTAAAATTTTTATGAGAATTTAATATATTTTATATAATTTTTTTTTTTTTTTGATAAATTTAAAATTTTATAATTCTGCAGAAATGAAATGCATACCTGAGAATTAGCACATGTCTCGGTGACGCTATCGAATTTATTACCAACAACAATTATACTAAAATCACGATGACTAAAACTGTCCAAAATTTGATCTCTTATTGTACGGCAGTACTGAAAGGAAAATGTTTAAAAAAAATATGAAAAATCTGATTTGACCAGTATTTGCTTTTATTTATTGCTATTTCCGACAAACAAAAAAGCCTTAAGTCAGTGAAATATATATTCCTGTCTCGCCCATAGAAATGACATATCCAAACATGCTGAAAGTGAGAAAGCCGTGCAGCGAAAGGATAACCGGAGAAAATCAATAATTTCGCTAGTCACTGTGTCCCCGTAATAGGACCCAGATGACTTGGCATTTCTTTCTTTCGCATCCTCGAGTACCAAAGCATGTAAGTGCATTCTTTGCTAGAGAATGTAACGTGTGGGAGAGACACATCTAAGACTTGGCTTCATTTCGTTTGAACAAACATTTGTAATATCTTACCTGGAAGGTTTCCAAGTTCCCCATGTCGAAAACCAGCACATAAGCATGAACCGTTCGCAACCCCAGAGGATGTCCGTTATTCCACTCAGCAAAATTGTCGGCTGGAAAACGTTTCTGTAATGGTACAAAATCAACAGATATACGTGACAAATTGTCGGGATCAGGAAAAGTTATATGCTCGTATGAAGGATAGAGTAAGTTATTCAAAGAGTACCAATTTTGATGATACGTCCATGTGGACGCTGTGGACATGTATTGTGCTCGTGACAGCCATATCAATGTTTGATTTTATATTTCTAGAAAGTTTCAGCAATAAGAACTTAAGTATTTCGTGTCGGCTAGTATTATTATTGGTAGGCGAAAGGACCAACCCCCTTCGAAAATGCCTTCGACACAAATGAATAAAGTTCCTGGTGTGCAGGAATGCTTTAAGTGCAAAGCCACACACTAACACAACGCCAACTTTCTTCGTGTACACTTTAATTGAATTGCAACAAATCAGCTTAACCAACATAAATTTGCCGTCTGCTCCTGTTTCAATCCGTCGGCAAAAGTTGTCCATGGGCAGTGGAAGTTGGAAAATTGCAAAGCTAAACTATGATAATCCTGTTTGCGATACAGATGTGAGATTCGCTTCTTTGCAAAGTGCACTTTCTTCTATCGACGTCCATTGAATCTAAGTACAATCATAAAACGTACCAAGTCGATCCTTTCCAGTAAATTGACTCAACCGATTTCTTCTCGGCAGGACTATTTCACTTTACAAAGTTGAAAAAGTTTAACACTAAAAGTAACCTACAATGTTTGAAAGAATGTATGACGGCATTGAGAAACTAGGAGTGAAAGCGACTGAAATCGAGGACTAATAGCATGGGAATTCCTTTGTATGCGACAACGACAACGAAGACGAAGACGATGATGAGGATGATGACCGTGATGGGCGAATATCTCGTAGTTATTGTTCGCAGGCATCAAAAGGAAGCCAAGTGAAATTCTAAAGAAGATTTTTCATTTGTTTGACTTTTGGACTTGGACGGAGATTGTTTCGAAAGGGATTTGGGGTGATTTGTTATTGATTTCGTCGTGTTTGGTGTGTTGATTTTTGGTTTAAGGATGAATTGAGCCCATTCAATTTTGCGCCTTTTTGTGCAGCTTTCACGAGAAGTTCAATATAATTTTGTCTGGATGTTTGTATTGCCAACAACACCTACATGCAACAGCGTTGAGTTGTTTGTAACACGAGCGCAATTGTACCGTTACGGATAAAGCCTATTCCGTGTGTAGGATGTTTATTATTATCTATAGTGTTGTGTAAGGAATCCTTGCCGCCACGCACAGGCAAGCACATAGAAACGAATAAAAGGCTTCACACTCTACAAATTGACTTGAAAAAATAAAAAGACGACGGACTGAATGCCCACGCTCGTTACGAGATTTGTCACAAACATAAACGGGCAATCCTGTTGCAGCAGGAGACCGACATACAAGATGCCCGTGATAACTTTCTGCGAACAAAGGACGACTTTTTCAAATGTGAACTTGCTCTTTTGTAAGTTTTTGCAGACGTGGACTTACATTTAATGTGTATAGATCGAATCGCGCGTGTGAATTTTACATAAGAAATTCCGAAGGTGCGTGATAACTCCTCCGTGAATCGAGAGGCGAAAGAAATAAAAATGTTGAAGAAATTTTGAATAGTGAATGGCGACATATGCATCGAATAAATTTTTCAATTTTTAAGTTATACAAAGATGTATCTCGTTGAAAATTTTGGAAATTTTCTCCACATACCTTTGTTAACGTTTCAAATTTCTGAAACAAAATATTTTGTTTGATTAGTTGACTCAAATCAACATTTTAAAAATTGTAATCAGCAAAGGTTAAAAAAGATTAGATATTAATTTATGGGAATTCTAATCCTTCCTAGCTCGTAGCTCGATACGACTTAAAAATTTCATTAATGTCTATTACCATGAGTTTTTTCCAAAACATAATTTTCTAACTTAATGAGAGAACGTGTTTGCCCAAATAATCGGCCAAGATATATTCTTCTTCCTCGTAACACTACAGCCCGGCTCAGGCTTCTGCTTCCTGCGCAAAGCGCATCCATCTGTCTCCATACTTTGACAGCGGCTGCCAATTTTGAGCAGGAATCAACCGCGCTTCTTCAACAGAGTTAAACAAGGGTTTTCGCGGTTTCCCCACTTGTCTACGCCTTTTATCTCTCTCAACGTATACCTTTTTGGGTATTCCATGTTTGTCCTTATGATTCTCATGGGTAGTCCATTGCTGCTTCCGCAGTATGAGAACGGTTGAGACCTCTGGCTCGTCCGAAATTCCATATAGCTCACTGTTGTATTGAATCCACCAGCGGTTACCGTCTAGTTTCGCTCTCATTATCCATCTCAGGACCCGTCGCTTAAAAGCGTTTAATATATTTCCGAATGCTTGGGTTAAGGTCCATGTTTTACACCCATAGCCTAGCACAGGTCTTATCACAGATTTATATAGTTGGAGCTTTGTTCTCCTGGACTTTAAATAGCCAGAATTAAATAAAAGATTTTATTTGTGAGCTGTATTCTTCGGTGCATTTCGTCACTTCTAATCACTTCTAATAGCAATTCTAGACACACAAATCCAGGCACATTTTCAATACTCTATTCGCCAACATTTCACGGATATTTTTGGTATTTGTGGTATTTTTTCTTCACTGCGTCATGACCTTTGTTTCTTTCTCATATGGTTGAATCCTACTAGTTTTACTTCGCTGTCGATTTTCAGGAAAATATCTTAGACAGTTATTACCGACTGTTACAAAATGTTGATGTCATCCAATAACTTAGCTTGACTTGTATAATATTGTGTCTCTTGCATTGACAGATAGCTTTCTTATGAAATATTCCAGAGTCAAATTGAATAGCAAAGGGGACAGCCCATCACCCTGGTTTAACGCGTTGTCATTTTAGCAAAACAGACTAATTTGGCTGGAATACCAAAGCAAAGATTATTATTTCAAGAATATTTCGAGATTGGTAATGTTCGAATGGGCCTATGTGATGTCATGCATTAAGCAATGTCAAACTTGTTTTGGACCAAATTTCTTTCATTTGTATCTTCCAGATGAGGTGGCTCATACTAACTTAAAGAAAAACCATACTTCAGATACCTATGGACAGGCTAGCAAACGGACTCAAAGATCATAATTGTAAAGCCAATCTTGCCGGAGAGGCAGCGCCTCTGAGATATTTTATATTACTCAAACCCGTTACCATCTCGGAAAGTCTTCAATTTACGTGCGATGGAAGAGTAAAATACACTGCAGCTGAGTTCTACTGGTAATAGGTTATTAAGGTCTACTATTTGCTAATTGAAAACTCTTACAAATTTCTAGCTCTACTTTTTCACCAAAACTTGAACAGAAATGTTTGGAATAGTATATCCCATTTTGGCAAAGAAAACTATCAACACAACTGTTTAGTTGCTATATGCATTAAATCACAGGTTTGGATACCCGTGCAAAACGTTTGAGCTTAATTAATCCGTGGAGTTGGTAGCCCTTCTCATTTGAAAGAAGCATGTCATCTTAGTGGCGCTACAGCCCTTTATTGATGTTGGTCTGCCTTCAGCTCCCGTTAAGATGCCCCAAAACATGATAGCTCGTCAAGCTGGTCCTTCAATTACAAAATACGAATACTAACAGACCATGCCGTGTAGCAAAATTGAAAATCAGATTGGACAGTTTTTGAATTTCCATGACAATGCTAAATACATATCGTCCTCGAAGCAATCCTGACGTGGAACGGAGTTCCTTGTTCAGATTTTCAAGGTTCCGGCTCCGACAGTGGATCGCATTTTATTGAAAATACCATACTGTCCTCGTAACACTGCTGCGCTTTCTCGTTTTGACCTATCATATCTGATGCCTCAAATTACCTTGACTGTTTGACCGCGTCCCCTAATTACGAAATCTGAATACTAACAGACCATGCTTAGAATTAAATTAGAAGAAAAGTTCTACAGCAGTTAAACTTCCATTACACCATACATGTTTTTCCAGCCTCAACCTTGACATAAAAAGGATCAGTTGAGATCGGTTGTCCAAATTTTAATCCTTGAACGATTTTTATGTCATGTTGTACCCGAGTTTGCAAAGTCGAAAATATGTGCCATTTTATCATAAATTATGGTGCAAGGATTTAGGCTTACTAAACTTTAAAGTGTTCCAAATTTTATGTCTTGACTGGTATTTTCGGTTTCGTTTAGACAAGAGTGAAACGACGTTGAAACTTAGAAATGAAAGAACATCGGGACTGGAAGGCCAGGTTTAAGAGCATCTTACTACGTTATTGTAAGCTGACATTGTAAGCTCATATGTGTTATTATGTGAACCACGTCACTGGGCTCTCGTGCATAAGAAGGACAATGAATGCAAAAAAGGACAATGAGCGTTTTACATCGGGTCTTACATTCTTTGGTCAAAAGATTTTCGTCCGATGTCCGGACATAAATATGTTGGTATCTAAAGTGACGTATAGATGGTATAAACTACCTTGATCAAAAAGTTCCTGGAATTCATTCAGGAAATTAAAAATACGAGATTATACATCAAAATCGATATTGTCTCCTTCTAAGTACTTCCCATCGACTGCATTGCACTTATACTCGCGCTTCATCCAATCCTAGAAACATTTTTATATTCGGTTTGCGGTATGATCATCAGAGACATCGTCGATTTTCCCATGACCTCATCTCAGTTGCTAAAACGCGTTCCGCGGAGCGGTGCCTTGAGTCAACCGAATAAAAAAAAGTCGCAGGGAGCCAAATCAAGGGAATTCGTTTCGTTTTTCGCCAATTCTTCATACGATAGCAACGATAGCATTGTGTGACAGTGCGTTATTGTGGTGCAAGATCCATGAGTTCTATACCCAGAAATCCGGTCTTTTTTGGCAAATTGCTTCACTCAAACGTCTTATAACGCCCAAATAATGCTCTTTGTTGACGGTCTCGTCTAGAAAAGGAATTTAGGATACACAATAGCCTTGTAATCTATGAAAACTGTGAGCTTTGCCTTCTTTTTCGACGGAAAACGACGTGTTTTTTTCAGTCGCACCTCATGCGTTGCGCTACATTCACTCGCTTGAATTCTGGATTGCGTGTCATACTCATAAATCCACATTTCGTCTCCAGTAATGATCCATTTGATGAATGTTTGGTCGAATTCGGCCATGGAAATCATTTCTTTTGCGACGTCATCGCGCTCCCTTTTTGCATGAAAAAAGACATGACATGTCTCAGGCATGTCCCTGCAAAGCTGGTGCCAAATGACCATGTCTGAGGCCGAAATTATTATACAAGATGTCTTTAACGGATGTAAAAGCAATGTGCAACTCTTCTGCCATCTCATTTAATGGTCAATTTGCGATCTACCGTCATTCATTCTTTGATTTTGTTGATGTTTTCGTCGGTTTTCGATATCGATGGGCTGCCACTGTTTTCTTCATCGTTCACGGACTCACGACCGCTTCTGAAACGTTCGTGCAACTGATAAATGACTTTTCCAACATTTGCAATGTTGTCGCAATATTGAATCATTTTTAAGGCAAAATTCATTACAAACTCGATGTTGCGAATTCAACTCCATTTTTAAAATTGTACAAAATCGAAAACACGCACAATTGCAGATGTACTCAATACGGCGTTATTTCTACAAATGTCAAGCCACCAAGCTGAAAGTTTCTTTCTATTCAAACTAAATAAAGAGAACTCAAGAGTGTCACACAGTGGCGATTCCGGGAAATTTTCGATCTAGGCAATATGTTTTCAATTGCATCATGGAGTCATTGAATTAGGTCTGAGGGGAAAACTTTCGCCTGACTGACTGACTTTTGGTTGCTTCAGAAAACTGAGGGTCTTAGAGAAATTTATCCAGGCAAACCTTACTTGCATGACCATCGTAATGTTCGGAGATTTTCGACAAGGTTGGGCAAAGCTCTTTGAAGGATCGGAACCAAAACACGTTCAGCAACACAAAGATTCTATTTGGAAAGAGATTCAAGACAATAAATACAAAACCTGCATGACTTGCCCTTCCAAATGGCAGCCACCAAAATTGGGCCTGTCACTGGCATTTGTGGATGGGAACATTTCCTGGAAGTAAGGGTAGTTTGTCAATTTATATTGTGCGAAAGGAATCGTTTTGCTTTGGACTCTAACCATAGGAATTCGCACATGTGATGATCGAGTTATTATGGCCAATGTTTATAGCTTGAAAGGTTCATTCCGTTTTAAGTGATAACTTTTGTATTTTATCAACTTTTTCAAAGCAAAGAACAATAACTTCTTTTTATATTTAAAATGCGATTCAAATTCATGAAGGTTTTGGGTCATAGAAGGTTATGATGAATTATTAAAGGAATTGACCACTAACCGATTTCAAGAATTTCAGTATCCTAAGCGAGTCAAAATCTTTTTGGGATGAGTTTATTGCCAGTCATTTGTTTTCAACAATCAAATCAGTTTGTATTACCGAA
Source organism: Stratiomys singularior (assembly GCA_954870665.1). Taxonomy (NCBI): domain Eukaryota; kingdom Metazoa; phylum Arthropoda; class Insecta; order Diptera; family Stratiomyidae; genus Stratiomys; species Stratiomys singularior. The sequence continues at coordinate 155,425,345 of OX940878.1, read as the reverse complement.
AAGGAGTACCATAACAATGGGATCCTGAGTGTTGGGTTTCCTGTTGAAAGAATTACCTTAATTTTATGATGGTATCAATACGTAGATACCAAACTTCCAATTCCAATTGATTACCAACAACATGGAACCAACTTTGCTTCAAACTTTTATCAGTAACTTACTTTGAAGTGTTACCTTATGTCCTTACGTTTTATTTTCCACAGAAACTTTGATACCATTCCATTTGCAATGCATAAACATCTCACCACAAATAACGAATTTTTGCACTAGAAACTTTTTAAACCACAAACTTCGTTGCATTGTTATATTTCGAGTAAACACGCCGAAAGAGTTGAACAATGTGTTGTGTGAAAAGTTTGTGAAAATGCTATTCAACATTAAATTACACTGTAAAATCCTGAAAATGTAACAGTAGTTTACACGTAGTGTGAAAAGAAAAAATAGAAAAGGAAAACTTTTGCGATACGATTTCAGTGCAGGATTTAAGTTTGTTGAAATCCTGAGTGCAATGATGTCTTAACATAAAGTCATTTGAATTAGGCTTTCTGACCCTGGAAGCATGACATAGAGTTGTGTGATAGGTAACATATGAAACAAGTTTCAGTTTCATGAGAAAAATGTCAAAACAAGGAATTTAATTTTATTTCGTTCGGTTGGGTCCTGAGATAGATCCAGCGATATATTTGGGAACGATCTATAATATCAAAAAGGATCCATAGGTACGTATAAAATAGTTCTGCCAGTCTGTCAAACTAAAATAAAGGGGTTAAAATCATGAAAAAATATTTGACAATATTTGAAACGTCATAGTTGGATGCAGATGCAGGACCTGCAGTTTAAAGACTTATAAGGGAAATTGAGCATCTCTAGTAGTACAAAAGTATAGGGCAAGAAAAATAAAACAAACAAACTCAAAATCATCGTGTCAAATAATGACACGATGTGTTCAGACAATATGAACACACTCTAGACAAGTGTTCAAGCTTTTAAATGAAAATGTTATGTCAGAGTCAATTTTGGATATTGTTATTTGAAAAAATCACGACCGGTAAAGGAGGACTAAATTTAGTTTAATTTTGCGGCCTGTATTGTCAAAAATACCCAAAATCAACATTGAATAGATGGAAGGCCCAGATAACAAGATAGATACGTTTGGAAAAGCTATTAGAGCTACCCGTAAGATGCTCGAATCAAGTAAAATACTGAATAAACCCCACTCCATTGTGGTAGATTAGTAAGCTCCAAGAATATAACCAAGCAAATATTTGACTTTTGCTGTAAACACAAAGAGTACTGGTAATCTTATAATCAATGCCCTGAACTGCAAAAATAGTTTGACATCTCAGTAAAGCAATTTCATCGAGGTTAACTATTGTCAATCTTTAGGGAGTCTCATAAATTTAATAAGGTTTATTAGCATTTATCCAAAGAATACTTCAAAACCTCTTTCCATACATAACCGCACGGGTTATGAGATGCAACCTAAGGACTTGCTATAAACATATGTTTTCCTGCATGCAGTGGCAGTCGGACAAAGGATTGCTCTATGCAGGAAGTAGAGAATATCTCAAGTCATAACCTCAAACAAATCGTTTGAAGAACGAAGAAGAACGAGTCTTATAGCCTACCCACAGCTTTTAACTATTCAAATTCCCTGGCCTGGATGGAATACTATCACTTCGGTGGTTCGAAAAATTTCGATCTGGAGCTATGGAACTTGAAAGTGAGCCACGTGGACATCCAGGACAATCGATCGATAACGACGAGCTGCGTGCATTAGTGAAGTCTGACCCCCGCCAAACCATAAAGATCCCTTATGGGATTATGCTTAGAAATCATGTGTTTATATTTTGACAGTTTGCCGCCACTTGCAGCAGCTTGGAATAGTGAAAAAACTTGACAAATGGGTTCCGCATGATCTTACCGAGCAAACAATGACGTGTCAAATGGAGATTTCAAGTTTTCTTCACTCTTGCAACAAAAAGGAACCGTTCTTGCACCAAATTGTTACCTGCGATGAAAAATGGATTTCATGCGATAATCGTCGCTGATCGGCCCAAAAGCTAGACGCCGATGAATCGCCAAGACACATGCCGAAACCAAGCCTTCATCGAAAGAAAATAATAGTAACTGTTTAGTGGTCTGTAGCTGGAGTTATCCACTATTCGTTCCTGCAACCTGGCAAAACCATCAATGCTGAGAAACAATGTGCTCAACTGGATGAAATGTATCAGAAATTGACAGTCCAACGACCTACGCTTATCAATAGGGATGGAGTGATACTGCTTCATGATAACGCAGGACCCCATGCATCCACAGACTCTTCCTCACCCTGCATATTCACCAGACCTCTCACCAATAGATTACTATTTCTTTAAACATTTGGATCACTTTTTGACAGAAAAAAAGATTTAATAATGAGGCTGCTGTCAAAAATGCCTTCAAGGAGTTTCTTCGAGCCAGAAACTCGTACTTCTTCAAAACTAGAATTAATGTTCTTGTTTCTCGTTGGGAAAAGGTGTTTAATCTATTAGTGCCTTTTTTGATTAAATAAATTGTCTTTATAAAAAGTTACAGCTGTTTGTAAACTTATGTCTAAATCGACCATTTCATCTGCAGTAACCTGATAGAGAACTTTAGACTTACTAAAAGTGAGTCACCATAGAATATTCAAATCATCAGTCAAACATTTTTGGAATTTGAAATGATTGATCGTATTGCAGGCATTCATTTGCCAAAGATTCCAGCAGTACAGCCAAAGATGTCAAGTCTACACAGACTTGCCTTCGCGAAATGGTGCATCGTGTCAGGGTGCATCGTACAATCACAACTATTATATTCCTAAATAGAAACGGATCTTTTGAGAAAGTCCACTTTCAAGAAGTACAAGCCTGTCATCCAAGAATGGATTCAAAGATGTCGAATGACAAAATGCTACGTTAAGGACATTAAAGCTCAGGAAATTCAGTACTATGGATGTCCGTCAATAAAACTTAGTAGACAGCTATTTACAAATATCTGACTGTAGTGGCAAATTGTAAGACTGCGGAAGCTGCATTGGGCTGGTTATGTGATTTATACGGACGACCAACGGATATCCAAAAAAAGAATCTGTTGAGAGAACCAAAGAGTAGAGACCAGCGGGGAAACCAAGAAAATGCTCGTCTGACTCTGTTGACGAAGACAGTTCATTGCTACTCAGGTTACAAAATTGGAGGACGCGATCAATAGACCGAGACAATTGAAGGGGCTTGATGCAAGAAGCGAAGGCAGGAGTAACGCGTCCAGGTAGGAGTAACTCTCCCATAGTCTGGATACTTATGAAATACAATATATTATAAGTCTAAAGCGAAGAGGAGATAAATGTCGAAGAATGATAATGTCGATGACCAAGCAATGTTAGGGTTGCGTTTCTTCCTTTCGGTTAATGCCATTGGTATTCCGTGGCTTCATAGAAATAAATTCTCGCTATCCTACAGCTCATCTGGAGATTAGACATAAAAAAGCTTCCTTTTTAAAGGAAGTTATCGTTACGGAGACTGACAATCTGACTGACAATCCCAAGCTATTATCTTTGGTAGAACTTCGACTGAGGACTATAGGTGTGCAAAAGAGACTGGACAAACTACGCATTTCTGGAGGGCTACGACATACAAATCTCCGTCGATGGCTCGAAAATGGGATTCCAATTATTGGAAAAATGGGAATTATTACTCACGAAATTGTTACGAAAATGGGATTATTACTCGCATATTCGAGGTAAGTTGCCAGATTTTTGGGAAGGCAGATGCTATTGAGACTCTTAGCTCAAGTATAATATCTTCAGAATAGGCGAAGGTGGTTGAGTTTCATGGAAAATTCATAATGAATGATCCGTTTTCGACCCTCGGACGCTGATTTGGACTAGAAAAATAAATTAACGGGCTGATCGACTCGCTGGATTGGGCTCAACTCTTGGCACTTATTCTTAGAAATCAGTAATATACGCTTAATGGATATGATAGTGCAATCTCCTTGCACCACTTTTGCAACGTGAAGTCAAGGGGAATTAACCTTACTACTTGCGCTGTACGCAGGAATGTATGTCCAATTTACTGCTGGAAGAAGTTATTGAACCCGTCAGCAAATAGCGTCAAGTTAGTCAATGGCAGCTGGTTCCTTTCCATCGGTCGTTGGAGACCCATGGATAAGGACTGCGCGTAGTAAATTTAGCTATAGGTTTAGATATAGGGTCATTAACACAGAAGTAATAATCATCGACTTCCTCTGTAAAAGTAAATAACCAGTTTAAGTCAGGCTTTGAATATAAGGTGGTGGTTTCCTTGCAGAATAGGAGCGAGTTTATAAAAAAAGGAACAATTATCGGATCGGGTGGTATATATAATTTCAAAGATTTCAGTAGGTATGATCTGGTCGTTATGCTTTATTTTTGGGGTTGAAATTGTCCCAAAGTTAACTAACCGAATTCCTGCTTTATTGCCACATCCATTTAAATCACATTAAAGGCTCAGCTGGTAACTTGGGTTCCGAAGAAAAGACTGAAACTGAAACGAATTCTACTACTTCAACACTAGTCTAGTATGGGTGGCAGAATTAGCGGCAATGGATGGACCAAATAGTTTGTCTGCGTCCGCCATGCGCTACCTAGTCTTCAACCTTGTCATAGTACAAGGATTAGGCTTCATTGTTGATTTTGTCTCCATGGTCTGTTCCGTCTCCCCACAGAATCTACGAAGAGCCTCATGTTCTTGGATGGCTACATATTTCACATATTCTTGGTGATTCTATCCCAGCTTTTAGAAGTGCTGCAGAATCATGCTCGGACCCCAAAAAAAGTGTTAGGCGTTTTCATGTTCCAACTCTATATGTCGTTTGTGTGAATGCTCTGCCATTTAGCATGCTGATCCAGAAGGATGTGATGCATTGACAATATCGAAGGGTACCCAGGTGAAAGCAACAATTTTTCTTAGATTCTAAAATTCTTTTTAAACGCTGTAAAAGTTAATGGAAGTGGCTTGCAACAATAATAATCACATGTTCACTAATCACTTCAGAAGTATTTATTTAGACTGTTTTAATACTCAACAGCGCATTTATTTCTGAGTAATTAAATGAGATTTAAATAAATCCTCTCAATAATTTTGAGGATTTTAAATGTATTCGTTTTGTTTTAACCTTTTCCTGAGTGGACATAAAGCATATGCAACTCTGTGAATGTGTTTTGACGTTGTTTATAAGTTAAGTCTTTACTATCTTCCTCTTATTGGTAGAAGTAGATATTTTTTTAGCTCTGCCAAGGAAAACGGTGGGAAGTACCCCTGCCATTGTTAGGACCTCTGACTTAGAAATCTTTCGTGCTAAACCCAGATAGAGTCGGGACATTGACCACACATTATTGCTGCTGCTGCCTGATAAGACTAACTTTTCAAGGCTCTTTCCTATACATCCCCCATATCCCAACTGAGGTCCTCTGTGCCTGCTGTCGTTGTACATTGCACAAGATGTGTGCTATGCCAGAACTAAAGATAGAGTCTCGACATATAATGATAGAATTTTTTTAAGTTCGATACATTAAGTCAAACGAATAAAATTTTAAACATTTTAAAATACGCATTTTTCAACTATGATCTTTTCATTCAAACAAAGGGTTCCACGCTTTCTTGCTCCTTACTGCATGTGTCGTCCATGTGTGATAGCTCTGTCGTTTGGCATATTGATGCAAAAGGTTGTGATATATGAACAAGGCCATAGACTCTACAAAAGTAAATGTTAAATTGCTAACTATTTTTTTCCGATTAAGCCATGGGAATCCTTTGAAATGAGTTTGACCCGAATCTCTTCCCTAAAGGCATTTTTTCCTCCCGATTTCTTCACATTTAGTGAGAAAAAAAAACACAATTTACTTAGCCAAATGCGAGTGTTACTGCATCATTACAGTAGGCCGTGTAAATTTCAGAAAGGTTTGGTCATGGTTTTGTTGTCCTTTAGGCCCGTTTTAGACATCTACAGTGTACGTCCACCCATGGAAACTCACTGTTCTGATTTTTGTTGGGCTTCTGGTTTGATATAAAGGATGTCCCATCTTCTCCTTAGCACTACAGTTCCTCTAGGTCCTTCGCTACCTGCAACAAGCGTATCCAACTGTCTCGATCCATTGACCGAGATTTCAATTGTCTCTATCAATTGTCTCCAACTGTCACCTACATTTTTGAAATCCGAGCAGCGATGGACTGTCTTCGTCAAAAGCTCGTTTCCCCCTGGTCGCCGACCTTCAGTTCTCCCAACAAATACGAAAAGATGACCCATCTACGATGACGCAACGGTCAATCATCCCATAGATTTCATTGGCAGCTTCTGCCATAACGAGTTCTTTTGGGAAATCTGAACGTTCAGTGACATTTGTGCTCTTGCTTTCAAAATAGAACTTAGTAAACCACTTTCTGAACATTTAAACCACTGATGCAGATTCCAAGTCTATCCTCGATTCAGGCCATGGATTTCCCCGCAAAAAGTAATGAGCACTTAATTTCATAATAAGCACACCAAATAGACCTTTAGGAATTTTTCATGGAAATGAACGAGGTTAGCTGATTTCAATTGCTGTAATATTTAATATTTGACAGCAGTTTGCCGATATTTGACAGTTGTGTGGAGCAATGTTGCCAATAAAGTTACTGTGACCGAAATTGAGTCATGACAAAGTATGGGTATGGTCCCAAAAATTCATGGCCTAGGATCAAGGTAAGTAGCTTCAGAATCAATTATTTGGTTACATTTATTTTATTTTATTTTCTTTTATTTTGTCTTTCTTTGAGAAACTACTACTCTTCGTTGTTTTTCAAATAACTTCACAGATACGCCAAAAACTTGCTTTTTGGATCTTAAATTAACTTTTTTGTAACACAATGTATGTAAACATACGACTGCAACCATTTCAATGGATTTTATAGTGATGCATAAGACATCGTAAGTTTAATTTGTTTTCATGAAGAATTACGCTCGAGAGCGCTTGATTGCCGGTTATATTTTAATTAATTCCATCACGCATCTAATCACATAACCAACGAAACGTGACAAAATTCGCAATAACTTTAAAGCCAAAGACGTTATCTGGAAATAATAAATTGCATTTGCAAATATTTATCAAGATAAGTTTGCCTGCTACAAGTGGATTATATACAGCCTAACCTAGAAACACCTTCGTATGGAAATTCGCCCTGGCCATAATCTCGTCAAAACAAATCTCTCTATTAAAATTCAATTACTGTCGTCAAAATCATATCCATTTCTCAATCTTTTCGAGCCGATACAGCAACATGTCACAAGTGAACATAAATACTATGTTCATCTTATTATAAGAACCAGGACGAAAAGGATTATAGACGGCGAGAGAGAGAGAGAGAGTGAAGCTGAATACGTTCGGATAGGATTGCTATTACCCTTTTGCCATGTGATAGTTTCTCGATACGAACAATTTGGTTGGATCGAGATAAAATGTAAGTAAGAAAAAGAGAAAATGTTGGTCAAGTTGATATCGGTTGGTGTCGACTCGGATAATGAAAGAAGATTTTTATCGGGACGAATTCTGAGAAAGGTTTGTGGTTGAGTCGAAGATAATGCTCTCTTGGGAACATTGTGAAAGGAGTCTGTAATCCGCAAAATTAACTCAAAGGCTGGTATTTGTGATACAAAGTAGACCAAATGACAAATAGCTAACAAAACGACTTAAAGCAGATGAAACTGGGAGATGAGAGCAAAACAAAAAGTTCTATGTCCATCAGTAGTCCTTTACAGCTTCGACCCGAAATCCTTTAAGAGTTTTGCAGAAGTTATCCTTATGCTAATTTACTTTGTTGTTTTACGTTCTCAGATCGGTGTTTTTTCTTGCAATTAGGGTATTAAGTTTTCACTGATTTTCAAAAGATTTGCTAAGTTTGCATTGCGATTAAGATTTGCAAAGCTAACACTGCTAATTTGTTGAGAGAACCCCCTTTATTCTGGACCACCAAGCGATCCATGAGATTTCCACGCATGATTTGGTTTTCAGCTCCAATTGCTTTTCGATGTCAACATTTTCCCCATTATGTTTTTTCGGAGGGAGCACGCCTATTTTCACGTAGAGATGTAAGCGGAGCCTGGTACGTCTTCCGGATGCGAAGAAAGTAAGGTAGCCATCATCTGTCAGCCCTCCAAACATGGGACGGCGTCTTTCACATCTAATACAGGTAAGACTGAAAATACAATCAGTTTCTCTACGCATTCGGCAAAAACACAGCACAAATCACTGATAAACAGTGCAGTCCATCTGCTTCGCACTTTGTTATTTCAGGTTTCTTGTCCTAACCTAGGGTCTCTTTTCTTTCCAATCGGTTCATAACTTCTCTCTTAGACTCTCCTACGACTCGCATTTGTTCTCCAGCATGAAGCACTTTCACGACCAGCCGCGCAATAACCAGCACTGTTGGCTCAGGGATAGTGCGGTAGACAGCTGCTATGTTGGGCATGTCTGAACTGGGAGCAGAACACTGTTCAACACCCAGATGGCGGTGGTACTGGATTGGTCACACTACCATCCAGCTTTCTCCTTGTTGTGATGTTGTTCAGAAATCAGCAGTGCGTGGGCTTTTTTCTCCATGTCAAGCTGATCAAGCAAGGTCTGTGTGTTTACACTGTGGTATAGATTGATCTGCAAGACTTGAAACATGTTTGGGCTTTTGACTTGCCAAGTCCTTTTTATGCTACCTTTCGCTTCCAGGGATATGAGCCAGATCTTCAGGCTCTTGGCTTTGCACAAGGCAAAACTAGAATTAGGAGCACACTCTTGCTTTATGGCTTCAATTTGAGGCCTTGCAGTTCATGGAAATGTGTCTGAAACCTAGGCAACCAAGGCGAGTTAAGACCACTTTTCAGTAAGTTCTGCATCCTACCTTTGATTTTTTCCTTGGCCAGGAGCTCCACTGCATCTTTCTTTGGGATGTCTACTATTGCGAACTTTTGTCCACTAGGGTTGTTATGCTTCAATCTAACAGATTTTCAAAGGCGTAGAAAGACTTTGTCTAATGGACTCTTCCACATCTTTGACATCCTAGACTCAGCCAATATCTTTTATTATTAATGAGGCCATTGGCAGTAATGTCCAGATAAAAGCTTTAGAGTCAAGGGGTCATTGACTGTACTTCCAAATAATCCTTGTCAGTAATCTCGGCGCCAGGTTTTACGTAGAAGTCGCGTTTAGCCACTCGTACCGTTCGAAGGTATGTTGTTTGAGCTGCACCATTATTTCCATGAAGACATTAACATCAGCTGGCTTGATAAGTAGAGTATCCTTATGCTACTCTTGGCTGATGTTTGTAGGGCTCGCGCTAAGTTTTGCTCTTTCACATTGATCTTCCCTACAACCTTCTGTCGCGCTTTAGGGTGTTAATAACGACAGTCAGCATCGATCTGTTGCACCGGAGCGCTTTATTCCTTTTCCTTTTTTGGCTTTCAGTAGCCTGCATGCTGATGTTTTGCTGTTAACGCAAGGAGTAATAGTTTTGATATGGGGGGTTATATTTTCGGGCATTCTTTAAGCTTACTCAGCTCACTTTCTGCCCTTAGCCACCTGTGGAACTTGTACTAAATCCTTCAGAGGTGAGATCCACGTAGGTGAGATTTTCGGCAATCTGTCAGCTAGGAGTCTAGATGCTGCTGAGCATTGTTTTTGGGTACCCACAGGGTCATACAGCTGACTGTCAACATTATTAATCGGTTATTTTAACCTCGTTAGTTTTCAAACCGATGGAGAAAGTGGTGAACGTACAAACTATGATAGAGAATGTACTCATCCAGGACTGACATTCCATGGACATCCATGTACTCATCCAATGTGCATCCAGGACAGGAAGTACAACACATACCAGCTTGTAAGAGTTTACTCGTTAAATCTAAAGAATCCTCAGATGAGCTCTTGAAAAAGGATTGAAAAAGACTTTTTGAGGTAGATGTTAAATTTTATTGTTCCACATAATGGCACTTTATGCTAAAACATTTTAAATATCTTGTTTCAAGAACCAGTATTTCCTTTCTTAAGAAAAAAATCTTCTTCTCTGGCACTCACATGATACGTTGCAGCTTTTATTTTTCTTTGTTATCTTCAATCTTGTTGCAACAATTCCAATGACGATGATGAATAAGCAAACTCTCATTTGGACTCATTATATTTTGACAAACTCTTGAATATAATGAGCCACTGAAACGGCTTTACTAAAATCAATGGCACTTTGATACGATAACAGCAGAAAATTAAGTACAAAGCCAATCTGACGTTTTCCTACCCATTTGAAGGGATCTATCATGTGTGCTTGCAAAAGATCTCGATCGGCTTGTGACAGGTCTATAAATAATGACACATGGGATGGATCAACCAAGAACCTGAAAAATCACAAAAATGGCAGACCACCAAAACGCGTATCTGGAGAAAAGATGAAAAGAGTCGGAGATTGACGGAAATATGTTTAACAGACAAATGACCAACAAATCCTTCCTGTCGGAACTGATTGAAAAAAATGTCAGGACTCTAAAAAGCCAATGACCGAAAATTTAAATATTTCGAAAATGGTCCAAATGTCAGTAAAAAGGGGGCTGATATTTGAATGTAATCCTTCTTTTATTGATCACGTGACAATCGAAAGTCAAAAAACATCATAAAGTCGGTGTCTCAGCCGGAAATCGAAATCAATCTGGCACGTCCTCCACATTGTCAAGAGTCATCTTCATTTTGAATGTGATAAAACGAAGAGCATCATGAATCAAAGATTTGAATAAATTAGCTAAAAGATTTTAGATTCTTCGATTAGCTTAAGATTTGCCAAATTTAAAAGGAAGCAGATAAGGAGTTCAAAATGCGATTGAAAGACATTCTGCCCAAAAATACCTGACAATAAAAATCATAGAATAATCTTGACATTCCCCGTACTCCGGGCAATAATAATTCTGTAATATTCTCCATTAACGACACAGGGATAATAATACCTCTGTAATATCCACCGTTAACCAATATCTTATCCTAGAGGCAGTGAGCTGCACCCTAAATGGCCAGCAGACCACGTTTTGACTCGAACTTCATATGTTTTGAAGTTCGTATCCTTGAGGTATTTTCTGGTTTCCTTTTTTGGATACTTATGTTTCCACTATAAATCAGTAAGGCCACGTTTGTCTCGGATGATACGCCCATAAGCATTTTCTCTTGCGAATCCTAGATTCTATTGAGAGTTGCGAAAGATTGGAACGATTAGTTCCTCGATGTGGTTTGATTTCAAAAATGTTTTTAGGGTTGATTTCATGAGCTCAGTAATTTAGGACTTCAAAACGTTCGCTCAACCTATCCTGTGATTTAATAATATTCTTGGTTACATATTCAGTACCCACTTCCATTTTACTTTTGAATCACTTTCACAGGTTTTTGGGTGCGTCAAGAGTAATTCGACGGTCGACCGTATTTAATCAGTCATAGAGCCTAGTTGCTTTCGTAGCCATTTTTGGCAGGGTTAGATTTGACGTTTATCGCCAGAGCGATTCTGGCAGCAGTAGAAGAAGTAGTCGTCGCAGCATTAGTAGAAGTATAACTGGTATTAGTAGTAGTAGTAGTAGTAGTAGTAGTAGTAGTAGTAGTAGAAGCAGTAGAACAACGAATTTAATGTTTGGGGTTTTTTATGCTTAGAAATTGTTCTTCAGTCTTCGTTACAAAATAAACATGTTTGATTAAAAATTTAAAATAAAAAAAAAATTTCAAAAACTTTTCAAAAGACTCTATTTTAGAATACTCTTTGTAACTTTGTATTTGGCACCCGAAAAAGATGTGTGGATTGGAATATGTGTGGAACATGAATTGGTAAAATCCTTTACTATGAACGCATAAACTCGACTGGTTTCAAGGTACAGTGGGATCAGTCAAAGTGTGTACGAAATTACTATATCTAATATATAATAATATATTTATTATTATTTTATATTTGTCAATTACTTAGGCAAGCTTTGCCGTTTTTTTAAATCAGGTTCGTTCACGGACGACTTTTTTATGGAAAAATTTCAATTGAGTAAAATTTTGCGAAATAATACTAAAACTGCCCTGAGTGAAGATTACCCGGAACGCTCGTATCAATAAGGCCCGAAAATGAGATGAAAAAGTTCATGAAAAGGGTGATTAGATTCAAATTTTCGAGTCCCTCTACAACTACAACGACCCTCCAAATCATGTTTCTCCCGGATATTTTCTAAAGGCATTGTTTTCACAGAATTCTTATTTGTCCTTGCATGCAAATTTAGAGACAGGAATGGAAAGTACCGTACGTTTCTTTTTGAGAGCACTCAGTATGAAATAATTTGAAAGAGTGGAACAAATTGAATAAACCACCGCTGTCGAAAAATCATGTCGCCAAAAGTCTCTTCTGGAAACATCGATCGTATCTGAAGGTAGGTATGTAGTATTTGGCAATGAAACTTCCGTTTTACGTTTTGATTGTTTATTATTGACGGACTCGGTATTCCACCTCAAACCAATTTGTCCAGTCGAGAGCTAAACACCTAGTCAAGGTGCAACTTTGGGGCTTATTTTGAAAAAATGAGTTTGACTTTTTTGACTTTTTTGACTTTTTTTGACTTTGACAACAACGTCAATACTGCTTAGATGGTCGAAGCATAAAAAGAACCCTTGTTATTAATGTCAAATTTATGAAAAAATGAGCATGGATTTCGCAGATAACTGTGTGATACCTGTAAAATGACATCATCACACTTGATTGGCCTTAACAATTGCCTGATGCTGATCTCATAGATCTCATAGTTTGAACTTATATCAATTAGAAGCTTTGAGGGAAGTCCCTGTACTTTATAGCATATCTTCGTGTAATTCAGTGTTATCGGAGAGAACAAAGACCTTGCATATACCGAAAAAGTGATAAATAGTATGTTTATGAGGTGTTAAGCTGTTACGCTTAGTGAGAATTGGATTATGGAATTGGAATTAACATGATGATGTTTCTCCTAAGAACATGCCTCATAAACTCTAGAATGTTAAAAGAAAGTTGCTTCAATAAATATTTGACGAGGGCGACAAATATTGTAAATACGAGGGCGTTTTAAATGTGGTCGAGACAAACGCTCTAGATAGTGCGGATGTATGTTTTGAAGATCGTGGCTTGAGTATGTGATAACTGGTCTCCTTACAAACAGTGGGGTATAGTTTTTGTCGGGATCCCATGTTTCACGCGCGTGCTACGAGCATGAGTGTACATCAAGTGCCGACCGCCGTTGCGCAACGTATTGTCATTCGTTTTTTAGTCTAGGAAGGCGTTAAAAACATGGAAATTTATCTGCGTTTGCAGGATGAGATCAGTTCGGAAGTCAGTGCCTGAGTGGGGCTTCTGTATTTAAATGGGCCAAAGCATTTAAGGATGCGCGTGAAACCGTCGAGAATGGCCCCCATGATCGTCGACCGCGAAACCAGCATCACACCAGGCAAAATTCGCTGCGTAGAACAACTCATTTTGGAGGACCGTCGGATTAATGTTCGAGATATTTCGGCTGAACTCGGCATCAGTATTGGCAGTGTAGAGTCTATCATCCACGAACACATTCAATATTGAAAAATAACGGCACGATGGGTTCCTAAGTTGGTGAACTTCGAGCAAAAATTCCCGCGGTTGGAAGTTCGTCGCCGCTTGTTGACGCGATGCGAGGCGGAGGGGGATGGTTTTTTCAACGCGAATCTTCACTACAGACGAGACATAGGTACACGATTACACTCCCGAAAGCAAGGTGTCGTCTAAAGAAAGGAAGAAGAAGGAGGAAGGAGCGCCAGTTAAAGTGAAGAAAACCAGGCCCGCGGACAAGGTTGTATGTACTGTGTTCTGGGACCGGCGGGGCGTGCTGTCCGTCGATTTCCTGCGCACTCGACGTTCCATCAATGCTGCATACTACTCTAACCTTCTGAAAACGAAAGGTGAAATCCGCTTATAGCTCGAAACGGAGGAATATTCCAGCACGAAGTGAGATTCTTCTCCTGGATAACGCGCGCGTCTCACGCTCGATACAATATCGGAATTGGGCTGGGAGGTATTGGGACTCCCCCCCGCCTTCAGTCCGGATTTATTGCCTTGGGGCTACCACATATTTGGACCACTGAAAGAATCCCTCAGCATTTGTTTCGATCATATTTGAACATACCTCGTATTTGTGAACTGTGATTTAAAGTGACATTCTTTTAGTCCTAAAAAAGGAAACTGCGCAGAAAATTTGCAAAAAGCTCTTAATTAATCTGTACGGATAGGTATGGCCGTAAGGATAGCACCTTAATTTGGGTATATTCTGCATCTGAATGATTTCAAACCAGCTCGCAAGGATATATGCAGAAGTCATAAAGTTTTTGTTAAAATCAATCAATTTTCATCATTTGCATCATCAAATCATCTTCTGATGTTAGCAGAAGGCACATACATAATGAACATGCATTAAATACCATATTAAAAATTTCTAGGGAAATTATTTTTAGAAAATTCTTCAAACTTTTGTGCCACGCTGTATACGGAAACCTCTCATTGTTTCCACGGTAACAATTCAGCAATACTAAACCCAAATCCTATGTACACGTCGACGCGAGCTCATTAATTCATTTCACGATATTACAACTTTAATTAAAGTCTTTCGGAAAAACTTATTATAAAAAGAAATGGATTACACCAGCGTTCGATGTCTATTCAACTGTTCTATGGGAAAATGTCTTTTACATTTCCGCGAAAGCTTTCTACCCTGATTACCTCAAATGACCTTCATCATGGATAATAGTGAAGGATGAATACGTTTATTGTAGAGTCAGTTCGTCGGTTGGATCCAGCGAAATTGGCCAAGCCCATAAATTTTTGATCAAATTTAAAATGCTTTTCGTCGCCATTACCAACCACTTTGGTTTTCCCCAGTCTCCATCCTATTACGGCCGCAAAAGCTGTGAAAATTTATTGTGGGCAAATTTTCGAGGAATTTATGAAATGTGAAATTAACTTCGTCGCTACTTTTGCAAGTTCTTAAGTGGCGCATTATTTTTGATTTGAGCTGAATACGCTGAGTGGAGTGGGATTTATCGCCGGGAGCTGATTGAACCCGGGAGGGGATCCTTGCCGTGATTTATTAACCACTTTAATTCATCAATTAAAGCAATTTGGACTGGACTTTATACGGAGTTTATTCAATACCAAAATAACACTATTTCAAATTGAATTTTCGTTTCTGGAGTTTTTGGTGGTTTCAGGATAATGCGGCGTAGAACTTTAATACTTTTGCGTGCAATATAAATATACGTTTTTACTCTATTTAATACTTTAATTCTAAGAAGTAATTTCCGAGCATGGGAAATGTTTTTTTTAAACTATTGAAATACATTTCCTAGTGCACTTGCAAACATGATTTTTCGCTGGTGAGATCCTTGTTTGCAAATCACTTGATTCCATCACCCAACAACTTCCTGTTCTACTTGACCTGGTTTTTCGCATTTCCCTGGAATCACTTAGGATTTATATGAGTTGCTATAAAATTACCTGGGGCGGAACGTCGAGTACCATCAGCTCCCGTATGCACGTGTCACACACCAAACAATTACGATACACAGTACGTCTGCTGGTCGTAACATGGCGTTGAGGGAAGTCATGCTTAAAAAATTGCTGGAAAAGGACGAAGGAAAAATTATTTGGACTTAATACAATTTGTTTTGTGGAAATATTTGAAAATATTATGATTTCTATAATTTAAATTAAGATATGTTGAGCTTTTTTCATTACAACTTTCATTTGAAATTTTCACGCAAGTTGGCCTAAGGAGAGTGTCCCCTGTTGTTGGGAAAAGTTGACAGGAACATCTTAGCCGACACTCTCTCAAAGCACATAATTTAATTTCAAATTTCTCGAGGAAATTCCCTAAACGATAATTTTTTTTCTACCCCGAATATATATTTGACAAAGCTTAATTTAGTGTAGAACACGTGCTAAGGACTGCATACAGGCAATGATGAAAAAATCTTCCAAGGATGGCATATGAACTTCACGTCATGTTAACAAAGCACTTGGATTTCATGCATATTTAGATTCAGGTTCGACTGCGATTTGGATTCTGTTACGACTGTTTCGGTTAATAATTGAACTTCGTTTCTGGTGTAGTCGCTATTGTCTTAACAGCAGATAAAGAGAAAAAGGACGAATATTTTAGTATTCGATTAAGAGGTTTGAAACACAAACTGGCAAATAAAGATTTCGCTGGAATCGGCCAACACTTTGATTATAATATTCCATTCCGAAAATTCGGCTCATAAACTTAGGATATAATGTAGTAATAAAGGAATACCACACCTTATTTTGTTAATTACGTAGGATAAGCTTCAATTTTGAAAGTTGTATTCTATAAACGGATAATAGGGATGAATTACTCCCAAAAAAATTTAGAAGAGTTGGAAGGAGGTGTTTTGTGTGAAACTTGCCTCAGGACTATAGCATAGTTGAAGTTCGTTTGGTTGTTTCCGCAGGTCAAAATTAATTCTGTGTTGCTTGGGTCCGCCGGGCCTTGCTTGGTTGGTTTCGAGGACGCGTTTCGGCTGTATACAGCCATCTTCAGCTCGTTCTGACGTAGGTGCAACTTTTATCGGAGGGATAGGTCGGGTTAATTAGGCGTTAATAAGGGTTATTAAGTTTGGGTCTTTTCAGGGTCGTGGGATTATCGTTGTCCGGTTCGTCGCGTTTTCTGTTCTTGATAAGGATTGGATTGAGGACTGAAAATATTGTGTCGGATAATGACCAACTCCGACATAATATTTTCAGAAGTAAGCTTATTACTTCCATTTTGTCAAGGAATCGAGACATTCCCGAATGCTTGCTTACGAGTCTGTAAGAGAACTCTTCCTCAATTTGATTAAGGCTCGCTGTTGGCAAAACCCGATTGAAGACATGGGTAAAGATTGCCTTGGAGAATAAGCTAATTATGAGAAAGCTTAGAGTCTCACAAATGCCCTGTGTGCTTGAGGTGGAGAAAATTGTCGTAGTTAATCGGGCACTTTTCCTGTGCATCCTGCTTATACCAATGCTTCGTGTAAGGCATGTTCTGTTTTGTGCCTGCTCTCCAGTGTCTTCGGGCTTGAGAAAACGATGAAAACGTCAAAACTGAAAAAGATCTCGGGACCAGACGGCATCCCAGAAGAAGTTCAAAAACGACCATCCCGGGGACCTAACCCAAAAATGTTCACCTTAACATAGGAATTTCGGTACCATAGTTTTCATTTAGTTTTTCCAAATAAAAACAACTATTTTTTATCGCCTGATTTACGGTCCAACCATTGCAGGTTACAATCCCACAATTTTCAACCTACTATCATAGTTTTGGTAATTTTTTGGAAATTTTATTATATGGTACTCTTTGGTTTACGATCATTTTCCTCAGCATGCTCAATACCTGCCTGTACGAGGGTGCATTCCCAAAACGTTGGGAGGAAGTGAGCCTTGTGCAGGTCAGAAACAAGTAGGGGAATCCGGAGCAATCATTTTCATAAGAGAGAGGTTCGTGGGGGTAATCCGTACTGCTGAGAACATCTCAGCAGTACGGCCTTAAGGCTGAACGATCCACGATTAGTGCAATAACAAAAGTAGTGAACGTGATATAGTGGAAAGAAGCCTAAAATCAAAATTCTAGGCGAATGGTACTGTTTGATAAACACTTTCGGTGAGGAATGTCTTGAATTTTGCTAGGACAATCGATATTCTCTGTGCTCTGTAATTTAGGGTGCCAAAGTATCTAATGCGTATAAGAAGGCTCTATTTTAAGAACCGAAAGCTTGTTTATGACACATTGAGTGTTAGGCGAAGAATAAATTGGACATCAAGTACAAGGTACAAGGTTCATGATTGACCTAGACTTGTGAAGCATCTCCTTTCGTCAACTCTTAAGGCTGCAGCCACCGGAGGAGTCACGGCGGATCAGCTATACTGACGAAGAAGCAGCATTAATCCCCAGACGCCCTTTCAACTGGTGCGTCTCAAAGTATAGGTAATATTATAATAGGTAGGTGGTTATACTGACAAAAAAGCGGATGACTGGATTTATCCTCGTTGGGATTGGAGAAAAATGATCATTGAATCGGAGGAAGCAACAAAATACCTTCCCTTGACACACAGACAAACTTCTTTAGAGGAAGAGTCAGCTCTCAATCGCCTTACAACTAAAACTCGAAGATCACCCTCGCGCGGAGATGTCTAATCGTGAGTTCAATAAAGCCAGTGATTCTGTTCGGCTCAGGAATTGGGGCTGAAGCTCTTAGTAAGGAGTCTTATCGAGTGCGTTTCACATATGTACAGAGGCAAGGAGCTTTGCAGAAAACCATTGGTATTACAGGTCTAATTATGCAGGGATGATTTTTCTTATAAAGAATGGCATCAGTGATCACTTGACGGTGCTGAGGAAAACGGGTCTCTCTGTCAGTAATCCCTCTTCTTCCCATCCATACCTACCGAAAAAAAGATTTTCTAACTTGTAGGCACCGCCAACCAGGCAAAACTAGGCAACTAGGCAACAAAACCGCCAACTAGGCAAAATCAACGACCCCAAGTCCGAAATAATTTGACAAACAGTTCCAGGCTAGGTTCTCGGTGTTCAAGGAGGAGTGTCATGGGTAGACTATCACTGGGAGTTTGACACTCAGGGTGTAAGTAGCCTTCACCTTTCAACCACAAAAAAATTATTGTCGCTGTAGATTATCTGACAGAAGAGTGAAGAAAAGTCTTCTTCTTTGAAACTGTTCACAAATGAAGCGCGCAGCAGAGCGCAACTCAGCTCATCAGCACCTAAGGGCCTTGGTTCTGCAGAAGACTAGGTGAGGCTGATTACTACCTAGCACGTATGGTAATTGTTGGGTCTTTTCAGTATTATTAGCATTGTATTCGGTATTTTCTACTGATAAATGATAACTGATAAATGATACTTGCTGTAACATTTTCTCAAGCAAAAGATGATGCCAGACATCGAATGAAATTTGTCTATTCCACATAGTGCCAGAAAGCTTAGACAAAAATTTTCACATCTGAATACAATTGAAACTGCAGATGGTTCTTCTCATAGACGAAGAAGACATCAAGAATCGCCTGGCTGTGCAGAAAGAAGGGGAGTCTTTCTGTCAACAATCACTCTCCTTCCCATTCATCCCTGCTGAAGGAGAGATTTCCTAACCTGAAGCCTAGTCCAAAGTCATGTGACAAATAGGTCCTGGCTAGGCTTCTGGTTTGACAGGGGAAATGTTTGGTCAGTAGTTCAGTTACTGTGTGCCACAGGAAGTTCAACACACGGGGCATAAAAAGCCTTCATTTACCCCCAAAGACGCTAGACCCCGCTTGTCCTAGTGGTTGGTTTGGTGCGGTTGCCCGAAATTGAAGAGCGTAACTGAGCAAACAGACATATGCAAAAAACAAACATAATGAACGCCAAAATAGAGGAAAACAGCAGCATGTGATGTATTTCCAAAAAAAAACATATAAATAATAAATAAATAATAATTTAATTAATTGTCGCAACGGATAGGTCGCATCTGCAGCGAAAAACAGAACAAGGTTAAGTGACAAATTTTCTTGAAATTACAAAGGCCACATAATGGCGGCCGAAGGAAGTTACTTTTAATCGACTACCTCACCGCGCTGGCGTGGGGATTTCGGGACATTATGAAAGCTCTGATCCTGCCACGTCACACACACACACGGGGAAAATTCGTATTAATTGATTTTAAGGATACATTTTAATGGAAATGTAGTAAATAATTAGAAGTTACATAATAAAAGCAAGTAAAAATAAAATATTCAATTTAAATGAATTCTGCTGCGCTGATTCTGGCCACCTCTGCTTGATTTCGGGACTTCACTTTAGCGAATGAATTCTGCTGCACTGATTCTGACCACCTGTGACCACTTCTTAACACTTGCATTATTCTCCTTCCTCAGTTTACAGTCTACTCTCCTTCTTATAGCTAGTTGTTCACAACAAACAAGTGAATCATATTGACTGAAAATTTTTCTCAAAAGCGTTCTAAGATTTTTTGTGTTGTTTTTTTATTTTCTACTGAATTTTGCTTTTTGCTGGCACTATTTTTATTGAGACTTTTTTTCTTCTTCTTGTTTGTTTTTATGTCGCCCATACAACTGAATACGTAACACAACAGGGAATTCTTCAGTTGTAGAGATAATGGAAAAATCAACAGATTCAAGTTTTTTTTTAAAAAAAAAGATCCAGATGAAGTGCATCAAGTCCTTAAAACCGTTGATACCATTCTATTTTATTGCCATTATTGGTGTTGTTACTATAGTCTCGGGAGCATGGAGGGTCCATGTTGGTTGATTTCCTAAAAAACTTCCCTGTTTTTAGTTTTTGCTATCCGCGGTTGTTTTCGTCGCATTTTCTTAAAAAAATATTACGAATTTGAACTTTTCCTTTATCTCTTTTTGTACTTTTTCAGCACTAAAACTTTACCTTATGCTGCACATTCTAGTTTTAAGTATTTTTTGATGTTTTATTTAAACATAATATTTCAACAGCACGTCAATAGGAGGGTCCACCTTCGCTTGCTGATTTATTTGAACCTCGGATATTCTCGTCGTAAACAAGGTACAAAATATCATTAGGAAAGAGCTATCAAGGATAATTCAAAGACTAAAATTGGTTGCTTTTTCCCTTTAAACCTTATAGAAAGACTAAACAACCCGTGCATAATCCGATCCTTATCCGTGATATATTTCTTGACAAGGGCCCCATTGACTTCTGTGTAAGCCTGTAGATACTATGGAAGATAATTCAATGTTTAATCTCCGATTTCTTATATTGCACATTAAATCGCAAGGAATATTACAAAATTGCGCATGCTGTGGCATTAAAATTGACATTCTCGACATAAACGTTTCATAACTGGCTGCGATATCTTCAATCCTCCAGTATTTCTAGTCATTTAACATTTCAGCACCACTTACTTAAAAGCCATATCCATGCAAGCACGGTAGAATTTTAACAAGGATGTTGTATCCATTAATTTTTCATGCTCGTCAACTTTCGTATTCAAGCATAATGTACCTGAATCATGGCCGCATGCAGTCATAAATATAAAATTAACTCGCCTGACAGCGCATTTCACATATGATAAGCGGCTAAACAGTGCCAATAAAGCATTCCGAATAACACACATACATATGTATCCTTTCTCGCGCAGCCAAGCCACAACTGGCAGCTGGTTTATGAGTAACGCCAACATTATTTACTCCATTTTCGTATTCACTTAGACAGTAATTTTATGGGAGTTTTCTTGTGGTCATGGAGAGCCTTTAAAAACATAAATGACACCATAAAATCCAGTCGATTTAATTGATTCATGTTTGCACTGATTCGCCCTCGCAAAGATGCCTCGTCGAAGGACTTCGGCGTTGGCATGAATAAATCTGAATGTTGAATTGTTGTAGCTCAAGTCCATTAAGTTGAGAGAAGATTAATTTGTAATCCTTGTAATCAAATCAAAGTTTTGCCAATGAAACGACTCCATGGGAAACTGGTGAGATTGAATGTTTCGGAATGGTTTGTAAGGATCCCGGAAATATATCGGCCTGGCGAGAAAGTTTGCGCGCTTCAGGATTATACCGAGGAATTTAGATTAGGCTCTTCGCCACGAGTGACTTATTTGGCATATTAAGTACTGAATAAATATTTACAATCAGAGAAACAGCGATATGAAGGGATTGAGATGTTTGCGTTTAACCATTGTTATATTTATGAATATTGTCTAGAAAATATTATCTTGTCAGGATACTTTGGTCGATTCTTGTGGATTCCTTTTATTTGACTAATTAAGTAATTGTAGTTGTGGCTTCGTTAGTCATATTTAGGAAGCGTGACGAAGCTTAGCTGCGACTTCGAAATCGAAGAATCCACTCGAATGCAAATCAGAAGCTTGCTCCTTAAAATCCTTTGATCAAATTAAAAACACGGTAGAAGTTTAGATAGTTTTATGATTTCTTAGTCCTCATGTATGAGGTATTATTCGCACCAAACAGTTGTTTGATCAGGAGTTACTGAAGCCAAACCTGTCAATAGACCTTGTCCGTTTTCTTTAGAATGGCAAAAGGATTGAAAATATTCCCTTTTCCGGAATCGATAGTGCTCCATTAGGTTTAAATTTCCACAGTAGCTGGGACTTCCATAGATAAAAAGAGTTTCCTGATTCATTTTGTATCACCCAGCGATCATTTCAAAATTTAAGATTCGTCTCAAACCAAAGCTTGGAAACATGCTAAACAACAGGGAAGGACTGTACTATTTGTCCATTTTTCACTGAACTAGATCTCACATAATTTGGTCAAAGCAGCTTGGTGCTGCTGCTTCACAGTTCTATATCGAAGAAATGCTTGGAAAATATATAGGCGATACTCCAATGCCACGCTTTCTCCCGGTGTTCCAAAGGTCCTGCACGCGTAACCAAGTATGCTGTTGGTATAACCTGTTGGGAACAGGTACGTACTAAACTAAAAAGTGTCTGGTATACACGCTCATGACTAGGGCATGAACTGATCTAAACCCTTATTTTTCCCAATGAATTTCATTTTCTTTCTTTATTTCCAGAAAATTTTTATCATTGTCCAAATCGTTGAAGGTTTGCACTCAGCTTCGGCAAGGGTGAGTAGTTTGTCTAGTACTCAGTGATGTTTGTGTTAACCTGTCATCGATAATTTCAACAGATTCATTTTGCTTCTTGCTTGCTCATCGGCTCGTTTGTTATCTATGTTTCCAGCAAACGTAGACATCTAAAATATCCTGGCATATTTAAAGGTCTTACAGAGACTTGACAGAACACATTGACAATTTTGCAACCTGTTTGAGTTTATAAATGCAAACTTTTCACAAAAATAACCTGAATTCCTGAGTTTAATTTTAATTTAAATTTTTGGCCGCTCCAGTCTACCAAAACCCAACATCATTTTCATCAGGCTGACTTATTTACTTTTTTTTGAGCTGACTTCTTTATTGCTTGTTATTAGATCTTAGAATAACACCTCATAATTTTTTTATAAATCAGACCTCGACTCTCACCTGGCTTTTTGAGTCCTTGTCTATTGACTGTTAAAACTAAGCTACGGCGTTGTCAAAAAACCAGGGTATATTCGATCCGTTTATCGAATACTTCTATACACAACCAGCGCTACCTTCAATAAGTGAAAAGTGTCCTTAAAACGCTTTCAACAGGTCAACTTTAAAATGCAGCACAAAATCTTGCAGCACTTTCTCAACTGCCAATTTGTTGTCCCATGTTCTCCTGTCAAGTATCTGTATCCCTTTTCAAAAGAGTGAAGATATAATAATTTGAGAGCTTTATATCGGGAATACACTGAGTGTTATTCCATCCTCCCAATGAGATTCATTTGGCAGGCTAGGACGGAGTCAAGATAAGGTTTTGACATGCGAGGAACCTTTGGCATTTGGGTTCAAAGATTGGTTTTCGTGATCCTCTCCATTGACTGACCTCCTACACCTCCGGAATTCGATCACACCAGACAGACTTTTTTGTGGAATTATTTCGAAGGTAGAGCCTGTGAGAAAAAGGCGAACATTTCGGTTGGAATCATCGCAACACGTCTGAGATGCTTGACAAGGTAATAGAAGATGCTACAAAAGCGACACATGTCACTTTGACCAATAAAGGTTAATAGTCCAAATAAATTCCATGAGACTAAACTGTTTCTAAAATTTAGAAACCGGTGGTCTTTCTAGTTATTTAATCCTTGCATACGAACAAAAATATGTCCCACCCTCTATTAGTCCAAGTTCTGGTGGAATCGACCCATTATTATTGATTTTTCCAATCAATGTTTCAGCGATGTTAGCGGAAAAGAATATCTCTAGGTTGACATGTTATATTCTGCATTTCAGAAATATTTTTCTTGGCTCTATTGAATTTCTACTGAAAAAGGATACCTCTGTATAGACATTAAAATTTGCACCAGGGAAGCAAGGATTAAAGCGAAGCAACTTCAAAAAGACCCATATTTGCAAATTATATGCAAATATGGGATGCAAGTTCCATACCCTAGGCAACATACATACCCAACGTGCTTGTTTCAGGGAACGAAAGCCCTATAGGGGATGCAGTGCAAAGAAGAAGGAGAAGAAGAAGAAGAAATAGATAAAATCGGTGGATTTGCTTACAAAACTGATGTAGAATCTAGAACGGAGTTAGAAGGCTTGCTGATTGAATTGAAGAAGAAACTGCAACTGAAATATTTTCAGCTCAGGGGTGCCCGATAATGTAATTATGAAAAATGCACATGCTATCCTGGAGCATCAGGACTTAACATTGATAATTACTTCAAGTCTCTGACATTTGACTGCGACATTTATCTAAGGAGGCGATACAAAGTTTTGGGACAGTACGTCGCAACAGGATCTCCAACTGCGAATTACCTTTCTGATCAACTGAGGAGGTAGCAAATTGATAAATTATTCCATTACCATCTACGGAATTAATTGCAACTCTTGACGGCGTTAACATTTCAAATATTCCTTGTTCATTGTTCACTTTCATTGTTCGAAAGGACAATAGAGCAATAAAAAAACACTATGGGATCATTTCGCGTTGAATAAATGTCAAAGATCCAGGTTCATCGCTATGACAATACAAACAAGGTGCATCAACTTTGACCAGTCAGTTCATTTTTCGGATTTCGATATTGACCGAATTGTTGCAGAATGCATTACATTGTTTTCTCCAACAATTATGGTGTTGGTGTAGTTGACAGCTCTATGTGATTTTACAAAGGTGGCAAATGCGGCTGTTGTAGTATATGGTGAGGCTCACTTCAAACTGAAACGCATTATGTTGAAAATGTTACAAATTTCCAACTTGAAGTGACCGAGAATTGCGGAAGTTTGAAGAGAAACTAAATATCAAGATCCGCTGGCATCCTTACCATCACCTCCTGACTGGCTATTTACGCTGTGTTGAAGGTGAAGGCTGTTTACCAGACTTTCTGGAGACAGATGTTTATTTCTCGCTCAAGAAAGACGGCGCCCGTTTGCCCACCGATGTCGCTTAGAAAAGGTATATATGTATATATTATATGCGCAATCTAAACCCTGGGAAGAACAAGCATTGAGTGGTATGGATCCTCTATACCCCCCTCCCGCAAGACGTGTAGTGAGGTTGATCTTCTGGGACTGCGGAAGGACTGGGTGGCTCCCACCTTGTGCAGATAAGATAAGAAATATCCACACACATTAAGTAGCTGAGTCCTGTGGTGACTGGTGTCACAGTGTCCTCAACTAAGCCATGACCTCAAGTTGGTAATGCGCCGTTTATCTACCGTGTGTTTCATGTTGTCAGTTATTTCGTCCCGTAGTGAAAGCCCGTTGCTTTTCCTCGTGTGCGATACCCTCCATCTCTTGTTCATCCCTCCTCTGGTTCTGAGATGTTGTGGTAAGTCGATGCGATTCATAAGGCTTCGACGCCCTGTAGGTGTAGCTAAACAGAGCTATACCCCTCTGATATGTTTGTTTGTAGGGGACTCAAGCTCCTACTTCAGATCCGTTTAAGAATGTTGACTGCATGGTGTTCATCAAATAGCGTCTCTTCTTTCAGGTTGATCGGTCTTTATCCACTATAAACGGATCGACATGCTCGCTGAAGTCTTTTTACCACGGCCATTTTTTGTCCAGCTCACAATCACAGCTCACTCTTTTTTTGAAGCTCACATCAAAATCTTTTAACAAGCTGAAGTACTTGATTTTGTTTTGGACTTCGTACTAGTTTCTCTCATTGTAGACATAGGACCATGAGGATCCTTTTTTTTTTGCTGAAACAACCACTTAGGTTTTTCCAATTGCAGACTGAATCCACAGTTGTTCACCCGTCCATAAACTTGTCGCATGACCGTGGTCATATTGAATTTCGTCTAATCGACCAAGCGCTAAGTGATCAAAGCCATCAGCTGCATAGCCTGCGTTGCCTCATAGTGTCTTCCATCCAACTTGTAGAGTAGAAAGCGTGTCTCACGTCCAATGTCACGAGAATCACCATTCGCGTAGAGTCCTGTGAGCTTTCGTTTTGCAAACCACGTTCATATACTCGGTGATGACATCCGCAATGGATCTCCTACATTGGAAGGCGCCCTGATACGGAGAAAAAAACTTGAGTACCTCTTGTTGTGTCAGCGAGTGTTCTCTTGGTAAGCGTTGCTGCTTGGCTTGGGTTGTAGCGCAGTGTATATTTTTCTTTGTTAATAAAGTCTAGCCTCGCATCCTTATAGTGTAGTAGAAAAACATAATTTTCAATACAGACGTCAATTGTGCGAAGCAGCAATCCAGACCAACGCGAGTAGATCAGTTGCAAAACCTCAGCTAGAGTGCCATGTGGTCCCGAAGTCTTTTCCTTTTTCATATACGTTTTAGTTACGTATATTTCATTTGCAATTGAATGTGGGCAGTTAAGCACAACATCCACCGGTCGGGACCGTAATTGAAAGGATGAGCCGGGAATAGTATGTTAATAATGTCTTCTACCATCTCTGGATCAAGAATACATGCTTCCGAGCATCAGTAGTTCAACATTATAGCCCAGTCCCAAGGGATCCTGTTCATATTATTATTGGGGCTCCTGCCAGCAGCGGATCTAAGAATCCGTGATCATTTTTGAATTAATTTTTGCAGGTCTGCATACTACCAAACGAACTTACGAATCTGACACATGTTTCCTTGAAGGTTAAGTGTCACTTTCCGAATTGTGGGACATCCTTCCGTATTCGGCCATGTCTGCTGATTACCAGTGGTTAGGTTTGTCATGTCTTGGTTAACAGGTCGATGGTGAAGTCTTCAGCTGCATTTAGTCTGCTCATATGTACGCGTCATTGAACTTCTTCACATCCTTTTTCGTGATAGTCGTATTGGGTTGCTGTACAACAAAGAGCATAATCGTCAAACTTTAGTGCTTTATACTGTCCTCCTAGATCTGTCCTCTCAGTTTTTTTGCCGCAGCCACTAAGGACTCCGAAGCAAGTATCACTTTTGGGATAATTTCTTGACATCAGAGGAAAATTGGTGTATTTCCAACGGTCATCACTATGAGACAAATCCTTGCCACCATTTTTAGGACCTTGCTCTCTCTCACTCTCGGGTCAGTTCGGGTCATGCCCGTTTCAATGACTTTGTTAGCGGGGTTTCTGGAAAAATTGAAGTTCTTTATTGTTTATGAAATAAAATTTAAAAAAATATATTTAGATTCAGTTTTACCATTTTTTGGACATAATTTATGATATTCCTTTTTGGCGCTATAGGATACATAGATAACCAGGAAGGCCGTTTTGACGAGGGTCAACGAACGCTGGATTTCTCAACAACGCCCACATAAATGTTCCCATATATTTGATGCCTTTATGTCAGTGCAATAAATAAATGAAGCTATTTATTGTTTAATACCTTTAAGCAGAATAAATAAGAAAATTACCCAAGTAAATCAATTGCTTGCACTCTACTAAATTATGATCAATAAATAAAAAGATACTATATCTAATTGCATTTTCCTATTGTAGCTTTTATTCAAATTAAATAAAGTTAATCAGATTTTGGTGAAACCAACGTTAAAGGTGAATAAAGTTCCATCGTCCTGCGCTACCATAGTGTTAAACAGCATTTCAGTATAGTGCTTTAGAATATTTTTCTCTTTTTTTAATTTTCGTTGAGTTTTCAAATTAACTTTTTCTCACTAGCATATATTTGCTAGCCTCATTTGCTCCACACGTCATTAATGAACACCCATTCCACTTGGATTCCAGGAACGAGAAGTTTAATTAAATTTTTTTAGTTGCAGAGGTGACCACTTATCGTCCTCTGTCAATTAAGCATTCTTTGCTTACTGCAAGGCAATCCTTGGGAAATTTAAGTTGGGTTGGTTCGAGCACAATATTAATGAGCTCATTAGACGCCTGGATATGTCGCTGGTCTTTCTGCTTGATACGTGTGAGAAAAAATTCAAAAGAAAATTCAGATTCCCAGAAAGCACAGCGAATCGACAGAATCTATAGAATACATCAAAAAATTAGGTGGAGCTTCCCAATATGACAGGGCACTTCCTCCTCTGTGTGTGGGATCCAAATAAAGTATCGCTGATGATATAGAAACTAAAAATAATTATTATATAGCAGAGACAAAAAGCAGAAGTTACCATGAAATTTTCATTGCCAGCAAGATTTAAAGCACACATCTATATCATAACATGACAATCAATCGTTTATCATAAATATCCACGCACAATACAAGTGCACACCGTTCCAATGCGTTTCTAATCAAAATTTAATAGAACATTTTCCCTAATCAATTTTCTTCGGCATAAACCAATAAATTTCATTTGCCATCTTCATCAGACGTTCAGAAATGTACATTCCTCCTTACACGCAAGCCAAGAGGGACTCTTCGTAATATCGAAAAAGAACATAACAAATGAATGATCTTAAGATGCCAACAAAAATACATTAGACCAAGGACCCGCCCGACGGATATTCGTTTTTATTGGCAATAAAATTCTGCCGAAGTGATAAAATGGAGGAGTTCAATTGGCATGAAATTGTATTAGGACAACGGAAAAGTGTTTGGGTCACATTACACAAAATGTTGAAATCCAAGGGATTGTCACTCCATATTTAAAGGATGGGGGAGGGCTCCAAGTTCGATATTATTAGATGGTGAAAAGACAGAAAAAGCTGAGGTTTATGCAATAAAATGATAAAAGGGAAATGAAATTCGAAAAGTTGTGATTCGATTTGATTGCGATACGAGCGATCATTTTACTCAATAAATTTAAATTTATTTGAATGTAAAGTACTTCGAGGTTGCTTGAATTTCAACTTCATTATTTCAATGTCGTTGAGCGATTAAGGGATTGTAAATGATGGATGGATGACTTAGACGCTACATCCTTTTTTTCATCGTAAGATCACAGCATAGCTGCCAACGAACGCTAGCACTTCGAAATTTTTCCCAACCTAGCAAAATCCAACAAAAAAATTTAGAATTTCCATTCGATTGATAAGTTTTCTCTCACTTTTGCCGAGTCCAGAACACATCTCTCAAAGCTGTTGGGAAAAATCGCAATGCAAACATAAAATTACTTTAGCATTATCTCTCTCTGTCTGAGAGACGCCACCCGAGAGTGTTAACGCTTGTACGGCAATCACAACCATAGCGCAGTTACGCTATGATAGGGAGAAAAACTGCAGATAAGATGGAACTTTATCCTTTCACTCCGAATTGCCTTTGACATTTTGGCCTGCATATGACATAAGGCAACATATGTGCTCATCAATGATTAAGACTAGACAAAGAGAAGTATAAAACGATTGAACTCAGTACTAAATCTTTTGTTCACTTGCTACCAAGTCTATTGCTATCGTTTTTACTCTATACTAGAGCCAAATGTCTTTTTCCAAATCCGCCAAATTTAATGTAATGGCCTAAATATTCTTAAGGAAATCATTTATTGGTTTTAAACGGTTAAATGCTTTCTATGATTGTGAAAGAACGCAATTTACTTTGAAAGAGAATTCTAATCAGTCATGACATCCTTATCCAGATATAAACTCAATTCAAGATGATGTGGCTAAAGGATATTATCAGATTATTGTTGGCACGAATAAAACGTAAGTAATGGCATAGTATCTCAATTAATCCCTCACAATGCTGAAACATCTAAAAATTTTCATCTAACATTTTGCACACTAGTCACGCCTTGCCTCAGTGAGCAGTGGAGCCAAGTTCGCGAAATCTTGATCAGTCAGTCTACATCCCCTGTCAATCTTCCCGTCTCTATCCCGCCTAATCAGCTAAACTAGAGCAAATAACACCCATAGAGAGAAATGATTATTGGGGTTGACCTCAATGTTGGTTACTTATCGAGGGGCGACAACGTGATTTAGACATATACAGCCATCCAGGCTGGGGAACCAAAATTTGTGTAAGCGACATAAAGGCGGGAGTGCAGACATTCATACGGAGGGGGGGATAGCTAATACCGTTACTTAATCTTATCCGCTTAGTTAGTAGAGCTGAACGGCTGAGCCCTGAATTTCTCTAGTAACCCGCCACCATCTGATTAACACGCCTTACTTCTCCATGCTTTCCGGGGCCAGTACCACAACCGCAAACACTCACACGATAAAAATAGGGCTAAGACCAGCAAACCTTGAAAGAACAGCCTTTTGACCGACTAAGAGAATAATTTCTCGACCATCGAATAGACAAAAACTATTAAAAGAATCATCCGATTCAAACTTTATCGAGTTGTCTTCAAAACTAGATGAATAGTCAGGCCCTCTTTCTCCAAATATGAGAACATGTCCCCTCACACAGAGAACATTATTCAAACTAGAGCCAGATGAAGGACATTCTAAATCAAATCGATTTTTATTACGTCTCACTAGAGTCCCACATAAACTGCTCTGAGACTCTACCCAGGGAAAATGTGCACACAGAAAGGAATCAGTTGTTCAAAGACAGGTCGATCGCTATGAAAGCTTACTCCTACATATTCAATGTGACCACAATGAAACCTTACTCCTACATTACTAATTAATGCCTTTACGGACCGTCATACTGCAAAGTTTTCAATAAACAGAGGCCCCATTTAACACGACGAACAAGTGTTCACCGTAATGGAACAGAAGATAACTGCGTGTTCGCTATGTTTAGCCCACCGTACAACGAGAGATCATCCTCGGACCGAAGCATCAACACAATTGTAGAAAACAAAATTTTTAAATGGATACCAAGGCTCCTATCTGTCTATCTTCTCAGGGACGACAAGAACCTCTGGCCACTCAAATGAGCTGTTTTTTTTACAAGTCCTGAACAAGTTATATTCACCCTTTACTCAAAAACTCCAAAATTTCTAGCGACCCTGGATGTTATTCCGGGTTACATACTAAGGAAATACTCCAATCTTATTCACAGCCCACTCACTATCATTATTAATCCTTGAATTAACAATGGATACGTGATCAAGAAGATAGTATATTTCCTTTTATTTTGTGAATTTTTTTCGTAAAAAGGAAGGATTCAATTTATTTTGATCGGTTTGAGCATTTTGTGAAATGAAAAACATCACAAATTATGGACCCTTCCACCGAGCATGAGAAACAGCTTTACTAATATCCTTGTCCAAAAAAGAGGCCGACGTAAAAAGGCGACGTAAAAAATGTCAAAGCAATATCTATGCCCTCAAACCTAGGTTAAATCTTAAAAAATCGTCCTACTTTCCTTCAAAGCCTTCTCGAACCCCCTGATACCAGCGCAAAAAAGGGATTTGAGGATAAGATTTCTACTGAAGTTATTCTCTTGTTCTTACATCACATCCGATCTAAAGAAGAAACAATGACCTGTTCAATTGAGCTGAAAAAGCGTTTGACTCCATGTGGGCCAAAAGCCTCTTGTTTAAACTCTTAAAAGATCTCTAGCCCGTTGACGGGCATCATAGCAAATTATTTAGACCTGCCTGGTAATTATTCTTGATGCCAACTCCAGTACTTTCAACATTCGCTCTTGTGTTCCCCATAGGTTCTAATCTCCCCTCACCTTTTCAACTTTTATCTTCACGACATCCCAACTCTTTTGCAATCGACAAACAGTAAACAGCACTCTGCTGGAAACCATATCACTAACCCCTTTTTCTACGCAATATTATACGACATACTAAGTCTCGCCACACCCACGTCTTCCCTCAAAGCCCTGAAAGACAATGCAACGCAGAAAGAGTCACTGCAAAAGTAATTCAAAGATAGAGACTATCAATCAATGCAGAGAAATGCGAACTCATATGCTCCTGACAAAGGCTACCCATCCGCGACAGCTGAAACTATAAAACTTTCATAATACATCACTAACATCTCTGTACACCTAAGAAACTCTTTAATATACTTGGGCGTAAATGTAATCTTCACGCCCGTAGAGCCATTGAAAAGGTCCCTTAGACTTCCGCACCCCTACCCTATCTGCTCTCTAATAAGTCGGTAGATGTTAGCACAAAAGTCCTTATGTACAAAACCCTCATTAGACCCATTATCTACAACTGCTTCCCTGTCTCAGTCACTAGGTTCCTCACCGTAGCGGATGAGCTGACCGAAATATATGAAAGGAAAATATTGAGAAAATGTCTGTTCAAAGGTCAAAAAAAAACACTATCGGAGCACCACCCTACATAGAGAAATAAAAATTAAGCGCATCACATGATATATGATCGACACTGGCTGAAAATGCTTGGAAAGTGGCAAATCCCCCGAAACTGTAATAAGGGAATTGGTTTCCCGGAGTCATCGCTTCATCGTACGACTCTCTAATTATTGAGTTATCTTTAACTTTTCTACCATGACAACAAGCCCTTCTTCTATGCATGGACAGAGCACGGTGGCCGCGGCATACCAATTGATGGCAGCAACAGATGAATTTCTATACTGGTCTTTTACAGCAGTCGAGCCACCAAGGCAAGCTCCAGAGATTCACCAAACATCTCAAGTCTGTCGTCAGCCAGAACTCTGACTCCCCATCAACAATCGATTAGCTCCTCAACAACAAACAAAGATTGTAAATAGATTGGAAATAAAAAAAAGTATGTAGGTCCACGCGCATAACCTTATGGCTGAAAAAACAGCTTGAACTAACTCCAGGTTAGACATCGGTGACGATCAGATCGATAGAAACAGCTGTTTGACAAATCGGTCTCTGTCAAACATGAGAATATCATACCAGATAGGAAACAAAGTCTCAATACATATGTGTATCTATCTTTACTTATGACACGATGGATGTTATTGATTCAAACACGTCAAATTTGACGCAAGACTTCGAATTTTTCGAAGACTACTAGGCGAACATTTCTGGCGAAATCAAATTTTCAGAACAACAATGCTTTTGATTTGACAATAAGTGTGACGTTAGCTAGAAGAGTTTGAGACAGTGAACGTGCTTGTCAAATTAAGGCAGTGTGCTTGATTTCTGCATGCAAACACCTGACAGAGGCATATTTTTCGAAATGATTTGATTTCGAAATGGAAAATTGACAGGAATAGATGGGAATTAATAAAAAAATTCGCGTCGCAGAAAATTTCTGTGTTAAATATACTCCTATTTTCTCGATGTTGTTTGGGTCCACCAGGCCTCAATTTTTTGATGTCGAAGACTGGTTTCGGCTGGATGCAGCTATCTTCAGCTCGTTCTTATGTCTTTGTTGCGGTGTGCACTTTTCATTTTACCGGAGGGATGAGTCAGGTTAATTAGGCGTTACTGAGGCTTATTAAGATTGGGTCTTTTCGGGGTTATGGGATTGTGGTTGTCAGGTCCGGCACGATTTCTTTTCTTGGTAAGGATTGGATCGAAGACTGAAAATATTATGTCGGAGTTGGTCATTACTAGCACTTAAACTGCCGTGAGTTTAGATTATGCGACACCTTTTGATGCCATATCTTGTTGAACGCACTCCTAAGGACACTCCACACAATTTTTGTAGAGACGTCAAAGTTCATGAAAGTCGGATACTAGTGTATCAAAAATGGGTGAGAAGATTTAAATTGTCAAATAATGTCAATGACTCTCCACATCGTGGTTCTCAAGAGAAATACACTAAAAAGGGTGGGGAAGTGATTTTGGCATTGTTTTTGCAAACTCTTGGTTTATACATTCATGGGAACTAATGGAAAAAGGAGCGAAAGTTTCCCACTTTTTTATTCAAGAACATATGGTGGACAATAATTTGAAACGACGGAGCACATTGACAAAACCACTGCTAACCGAAAATACGCACCAAAAAGATTGGTCTGAGCACATGAAAAGGTAAATTTTTTTTCAATTTAAATATCTGTTTTTTGGGGTGGTAGCCAGGAGTCAAACAAACCAACCCGCATGACAAGTGGATAAAGAATCCTTCTTGAATGTTAACTGAAGAACGAACATTATTTCTTAAGGTCAATGCATGCCTCGATCTCTGCAAAACTGAAAATAAACATTTCTATGGTTTTCAATTATCGAATGTAAAATACTATTTCATGCCCTGTCAAATCTTTTCAGAAAAGACCACATTCGAAAAACGACAAATGCCCGAATTTTTCGCATTACTCGCTTTATCCTTAAACCATGTAGATAGGGTCTTGGTCTGATATGTATGTACATTGACGACAACTTGATGAAATTCTCATTGAAATCAAAATCACAATACACGTACGTCGCATCCTGGCTGGTTGATGCTGAGCAGATATTTCTGCTTTTTGTGAATAAATTTTCGGCACCCGAACGTAATCTCGGCGGGGAGTTATAATTTAAATATTTTGCGACAATAAAAACGAGCAAATATGCTAATATGATGTAGGCTTCAATGTTGATGATGATGAAGATGAAGATGACGATGTGCGCTAAACCAACATGACTAATAGATAGAATTAGCGACGCAACACTCCTTAGACTCTTCGTTTTTGGCATGTTACCAAGTCATAAAGACGATTCCAGAATACCAACGTAGCAGAAGTTGCTCTTTCGTCCTGATTCCCTGTCAGCAAGCGGTGGGTGATATGGAGCAAACCATATCGCACAGTGGGTGATGTCGGAAGGACAGTTTTTGATGTATGTTGAAAAATGCTGAGTGCAGCAAGGGTATTAGTCAAACATGACGGATGCTATTATGAACAGGACATAAAGGTAATAAGTTTCACAGTTCCTCTGAGTCCTAAGCTTTTTCTCTTGCCTTCTGCAAAATCTTCTTTGTGTATGCGGTTGTGTATGTTGCTCGGTTGTACCCCCTATACAAGGAAGGACATTTTAGATGCGAGTGGAGTAGTCAAACGCTGTCGGATATTAATTTAGATTTGGGAAAGATTGGAATTTCGAAAGAAAGACAAGTGAGACAGAGGTTTGTCTGTGGTATTATAGATAAGGTTTATTGCCAGTATTACTTTTTAAAGGAACTGTTTAGGAAGGAGTAGCATGGTGGTGTGCGAGGGAATGGTAAATTGAAAGCCGCTTAATGAAGTTATCAAAACATGCATACAAGTTTTATAGCCTTGCAGAATATAAGCAAAGCACGTATGCGAGCAGGATATTTCTCGCTAGTAGCTCCGAGACAATATAAAGTGTGGATTTGAATGTTCCCGATAACAACTTAACTTTCAGCGACGCTGTACAGCCAATCTTCTGAACAAGAGTCGGCTCAATAGGCGGAAAATTGAAATTTTTGCCCCATTAATAACGCTCAAATACTTGAAAGACATTTTTAGGGCAAACAAAGAAAAAACACAGTCCACCATTTCTGTTCCGTATAAGCAAGGCAACCTTGTGGACTGAGCTCGCGCATCCCTAGTTTGCAGCCCAAACCCCATGGATCTCCCTTCGAGTTGACTACCATGTCTTGTCAGTGACTGGCTTTACTTCTATTGATAGGACCATGAAGGCCTTCTCTTGCTCCTTTGTAAACTGCTGATTTAGCTCATTCCTCTTCCCAAGTCCGTGCTCACTGAGCCGTTTGATGGATTTGGTGACACTTTCCTCATTGTTCAGCAATTTACCGTGACGAGTACACAAAGGGCTTGCCGTGTATTTCGCAGGAGTATGGAGCTTGCAAATAGACACAATTATTCTCAGAGATGTGTTCACTAGCATTCACTTCTATATGCTGAGTTCCATTACCATTGCATTGAGTACCATTACTACCATTGAGTACCATTACTACTTCAACAAACCTCTCAATTACCATTTTTTGAGTATTCCAGCAGAATGTGGAAGACTGAGCTTGTGCGGATCGGGAGGATCCGTCATCGTCCTAGGCACCAAAGCACTCTACAATTTCCAGCGTTTGATATTAGGGATGCCAAAGTAAAAGCCTCTGATTGCCTCCAGATCCAGACCAACGACATGTTTGTCCCGAACATCTGAGCTCGAAACAGCGTCCTCCAAAGCATTGCAAAGTCCTCGGTTGAAAAATTGACGTTAGTTCGAACAATGCAAGTGGGAATGATATGTATCAAAATATATCCTGATATACCGTAGAGCCACTCTTCTTCTGATAAAACTCAGGATGATCGGATCACTGGGCAAGACGTAGTGAGTATTACTTTCTTTACATCACCTGTTTTAGATGATGCGATCGTGATGGTGAAATAAGGCTTCGAGGCATAAAGTTGGCGCTAAAGACTAAATCTTGCAAACAAGACAGATGGAATGATAAAGTGTAATTCGCAATATATCCTAATTTTTCAGAATCAGAGCTTTTTCAGAAAGGTCAGAATCTATGAAGCTCACTTGTTGCAAAAAATGGTATTTAACCTTCCAGGTCATAGGCCCCAGGACAAAATTTTACCTTAAAAACTGGAAACAAGGAGTGCCCAGGCAAAAAATCTTTGAGAGAAATTTTTGTTTCTGAGTTTATGAGCTATCTCAGTTAGGTACTACAGCAATTCAGCATGTAGATGAGACCATATTTTTTGATAAAACAGGATATTATTGTGTCAGTACTGAATTTCCGCCTTGAAATATTTTTCTTCGGTTCATAATTCAAGTGAGACAGCAATAGTTACTCAAAAATGTTTGTATTGTTTCTTCTTTCGGTGTCATCTAAATGCTTTTAGATGCTTTCGAAGGGATCTATGTACAAATGACAAAAATGGATGATTCCTATCCTTAGCACATATTTCCCGTATAGCACAGGATTCAGAAAAGAACAAAGGACAATAAAACCATAAAACATTCTCTTCTGAATATTTCTTGTGATGTCTCTGTGGTATTTTCCCAGAACCCAAACGATTTCCTTAAAAATGCTTGAAATACTGCGCAAGTACACTATAATTACAGATAAACGTCAAAACAGAACAACATAAAAATCAAAAAGGAATTGAAATGCAATAAAGCAATAAAATAACCTTTCTAAATTTTATTTGAGATGTCTGTATGGTAGTAACCCAGTTAGTGTGAATATCGTTAAATGTGTGAAAAAGGATATGATGAAGAATATGTATACAGGGATAGAATTTAAGGATAAGCTAGTTTTGTCATTGAGAACCTCATGATAAAGGTCAAATAAACTAATTTTAGTAAAGAAATTGAAGCTTTATTTTTTTTTAATTCTTGTTATTTAAGCGAATCCTTGATTTATGCCTACATTATAAATTATCCCATTTCCTTCAATGATTCTCTCGTTCTTTTTCCATCAGGCGGTTTTTCGGGGTGTATTTGTTAGTACCCATAATATTTTTTCTCTTTGAATCATTAGTTTAGGAGTTGCAACTTCAGCAGTTTCTCCTTTTTAGTATCCAAAGAATGATCTGGGAGCGATCGAAAATCTGGTACTACTACTCAAATGTGACAATGAATATGGAGGAAAAACGCTTTCGTGTCTGGCATATAATGAAATTTGAAGAAATTATCCAACCAGAAGGATGCATTGATTCGTCTGAGTAAATTGGCGCACCATCAAAAATTTGTGAATTTCAAGGTTCGAAATTTTGTCAATTTTTTTCGTTTCCTCAAAATTTCTATTCGTTTCGTTAACTCTTGTGGTAAGTGATAAATGAGTAGAAATCAGTCCCCGGACGGATAATTGAAATTTTTGCTGGATAAGTCCTTGTAAAATGTTTTTTTACGAATGGGAATCCTGGAAAAATACTTATTGGGTTATTATATTGCCAATCAATGGTCAATATATATATATATTCCAGGGAAACTTCTCAATAGGATCTTGAAAACAGCTTCGAACCATGAGCCCATCATCCCGGTTGGGGACCTGAATGAGAGACAAACCCAAGAAGCAGTTCCTTTCTAGATAACTTCATATTATCACATAATCTATTACCCCGAACTTAAATCTCCTATAATTGCTCAACCTTCCCAACTATATCCGATCACTATGGGTTAGTCCGAAACTTTAATGTGAAAAACATAGCGACCACCGTCATAAGTTCAAGAATATTCCGCTTGGGGGCACGAAGACTGGACAGAGTTTACTAAAGACATCGAAATTTCTTACCACCTATCGCTCCTGCAAATAGAATACTATCCAAACAAGAAAAAGACGTCCACATCAAGAACATCTCTAAGACAATACTAGGCTGAATGGACTAGCATGCCCCTAGAAAACAACCAAAACAAGTACTGTACAGATGGAAAAACGTATTTTTTATAGGTATTATAACCGAGTTAGTGAGGAATATCTCACAGTCAAAGCGGAAATCAATGTCATGTCCAATGATATACGGGGGCAAAGGAGAAAAGAAATTAATGAACTAAATTAAACATAAAATACAAAAGGAAATTAACTACAAAAGTATACTGAGCAGTCTTAAGCTATCTTCGAATGTCTTAAGAGAAATAGAAGAGGCAGAACACTTCAGTATCGATAGAGATCCTGTCAAAAGTAGAGGACAGACCATTTTTACAGTCAATGAAAAACTCCAATCAATTTCCAACTTTTATAGTAGCTTATACCGAGAACGCAGCCCTTTGTAAAAGCCAGTATCATCGCCTACCAGGGTTCATATTCAACCAACTTCTACAACACCAATAAAGCACTGTCACCGAGACATGATATGAGTTGAAAAGATCCTCGCCAGCACAAAAAGCAAGCCTTCCGCTAACCTGGATGGCATATTCAACAAAGTTCTGAGAAAGTGTGGAACAGTTGTGGCGAAAACGTTGACGAAGCTCTTGTACTGTCTCAATAATGGTTACTTTCGTCAAGCTCAGAAATTTAGCAAGCGTGTCCTCATTACAAAGCTACGCTGCAAAATTTACGCTCATTACAAAATTTTAAGACCCGTTTCACTACTATGTAACATAAGTATGTTTCTGGAAAGATCGTCCTAAGTAGCTTTCAAGTGTTCTCCCACAACCTGATTCTAGAGTTTCAGCTTGGATTCCAAAAGAGGATGTCACATATCAAGCAATAATGATGATGTACGATACGGTCACGAAGAGTTTGTGGAATAAACAATGCACGATTGCTTGCGCACTGAACTACAAAAGGCCTTTGACTCCGTTTGGACTAATGGTCTCAAATTCAAATTTATCTTTTTAAATTGGCCTCTTCCCCATACAAGAATCATCGATAGCATTTCACTACACAGAACGTCGACTTTCAAAATTACTCGTCAAACTTCAACACCAATAATCTTCCAATCAGCGGTGCCACAAGGTTCGATACTCGGGCCGTAAGTTTTTAATTTTTTCCTTCACGATGTTTCCTCAACCAACGCAAGTAAAACCAAAGGCTGTCGCGCAACCAGAAGGTTAATATGTTTGCAGACGACATACGACATACAGACGAGGGAAAGTAGCAGTTCAATAAAGCAAGTCGATACAAGTGAGCATTGATGCCGAGATGGTACCGCTAAAGGACAAAGTTAAATATTTAGGGGTGAATTACACCAAAAGGTTTAAAATTAACCCCCATCCAAATAATGCTGTAAACAGAGCAATAGGAGCAGCAACATTAAATTCGTCTCTCCTTTCCTCCAGATCCATTATACCAAATGTAAAGCACATTATGTGTAAAACGTTAAGCCGGCCAATTACCACCTACTCTGTCCCAGCTTGGATGAATATTTCACCAACAGCGGCAGTAGAGATAGAAATTTTTAGAAGAAAGATACCGTCGAAATACAAACGCCTCAAAAAAATAATAAAAAATTAAACACTCTATAAAGAGACACTTATTATTCTCACTTTGCAGATATGATCAAAACAAGCAAGATAAGATTAGCCGAATGGCGGACACATGACTCACCCCTAATTCGAAACCCATATAACTCTTCTTGGCCCGAAAACCCTTATTACATCTCACCACTCAGAATTCTAGAATTATATCAACGCTAGTCCCTTGAAACCGGAGTTTTACCATACAGCGGTAGACAATACCTGTAGGGGTTAAGATGAATTAATTCTTCAACTAGAAGGGCCCTAAAAATCTCTTCGTACATTGCAGATCAGGTGGGATGGAAATATGCCCTCTCCAGAAAGTTGGATTGTTTTAACGCTGTGAAGAGAGCATACGGCCAGCCAGAAAAGACGAGAAGGTTGAATTGTGAACAAATAAAAGAACATAAGTTTATAGGTTTAGAATAGGTTAAGTGTTGTTAGTTTTAAGGTTTACCTTGTTAACCAATAGAGAACCGAACCGTAAAAGCAAAAGGGAGGCAAAAAATACATTTGAAATTAAAAAAAAATCGCACGTATGGACTCCGGTTGCGTATTCATCAAAAAGGACATTTAACTACAGAGTAACTGTCAAATGAATTGTAAATAAATATAGTAGGTTAAGGCATATATGTCAAACAAGAGTCTCAATAAAGTACTCCTTCTACTCCAGTTCCTACTACTATTACTGCTATTACTATTCCTTCTCTGGAGAAATATTGAGAAGCACCAATGAGAGTGGTGTTATTTAAGTTTAAGGAACCGGCTTCACTTTCGAAGTCTCTTCCTGACGATTCTGAATGAACAGGTGTTAGAGACTTTTCATTTGTGAGTTGTAGTATTACTATTCTGTATATTCTGTATAAGCGAAGAACTAAAGATTTAGGCCAAAAAGGAAACACAGGTAAAAATGGTTTGTTTGAGCTTTGAAAGTAGTAAATTTTTTGGCGCCAAAAAATATACAGGCTCTGTCAATTTCTCAACTGTTCTCTGTACTTAGTTTGTTTGGCTTTGGACTTTATGATTGTAGTCACTTATCTGGACTTAGACTCGACGAGACGTCTTTTGGTAAATTTTTGCAAGACAAGAGAAAAAACCTCTGGTTTTGTTACTGTTTTATTTTATTTTTCAAATGGTTTGATGCGCGCTTTTCTGCCACTTACGTTACTAAGAGGGCTCTCCTGATGTTCCTAACGCTAATTGTGTTTCCCCATGTTCCCGCTATTGTTTTAAGCCACCGCGTTTAGGGTTGAATTCGGCTTGAATTATCTTCCTATGATGACTGTGTGTTACGGGTTGACTCCTGTTCTCAATGAGGTTGCTAGCGTGCACGTCCCTACTCTGTTTCCTCCAGAAATTTTCCGGGAAAATTCCGAGGAAAAATAAAAATTTGAGGCATTTGTCCTTTCTGTGGTAATCGGCTTTCCCGGGATGTGTTCTCTTGTAAAATTATCATCTTTTAAGCTGCACCAACTAACCCCAGCAGGAAGATCGCCAAGAAAACTTTGTAAATAGTTTCAGGCTTTGCACCGAGCGGGTTGTGGAAGCACGAAATTTCCCGCTCACGATACATCACCTTATAAGGCAACCGGAAAATTGAAAATGATTAAAATTCCGACAGGCTAATGGTGATTTCCCGTTTTCTTCGAATCTAGTAGCGAACTGGGATCAGGTTTTAAACAACAGGACGTAGGGAAATTGGTGGCGAAACGAGGTAGCATTCCAGAGATACGCGGTTTCCAATACCAGTATGTAGAAAATGACGTTATAAATCAAGGTAGCGAAACGTGATAGTGAAACGAGGAAGCGAAACCAGGAGCTTTGACAAGAAAAAGCCTTGGGTCCTCCATTGCAGCGTTCACATTAGAGTAATTAGACCATAAGTTGTTTCCTTTGCTGATTCAAAGTGTTAAATAAAATGATTCAATTTTTATTTTCAAATTTATTTCATAATTCAAAGTAATAAATAACAATAATGACATATTCAATTAAAGTACAAGCTGATTCATTTTTTAAGGAAAAAAGGGAGAGAAGAGCTCAGGGGGCAACGGGCCTTTCCGAGATGCAAATACCTTGGAGGTGTAGACATTGGCATATGAATTCTAACATGTTTTCGTATCAGTAAAGAGCTTTGAGCGTTCAAATCCCGGAAAATTCTTTAATTTATCAACAATTTTTTTGAATCTGAAATTATTTTTTCCACCAATTTTACGAATATCACCCGGGGATTTGCCTTTCTGAGGTTAGTCACATAGATTTTCCGCGGATTGCGATAGTTAAAAAAAAATGCTGAAGACAGCTGAAAATTTATCTTTCTTTTATTACAGCACAACAAATTCGCTTCCATCAACACCAAACTTAGAGGATTCCCCGAAAAAAGGAATATGCGAAACTCAGCACTGCTATTATTAACTTAATTTTGACAATTGTTTAAAATGTATACTTTGCGATACATAAAAATATAGTAATGTTTACTAAAAATATTTAAAAAAAATTTAAAGTAAAATATTTTTAATAGCAAAGTTTCAATTAGAAACGTTTCTTATTAATCAAACAAACTTTTAAGGCATCATTTAGAGAAATCTGTGAATTTTCCAATGAAAATAGTATAGTGGGTTTTTATTTTCTTTTGGCGCTGACAGCAATTTCGAAATTTAGAAGGCAGCAATGTATAATATGAAATATAAATTAAATTCCCATCCTTTCGAAGCACTCTACGCTCAAAGGCATTAAATACTGCTCCATCAATTTGTGCTGTTGCTTTTTTCAGGTTGTCTTAAACAGAACATTTCTAGAATAAATTTCTTTGAATTTGGTTTTCTTTATTTTAGCTTCAGTTGTAATTTCCCAGTAAAAATCAGATAATTTTCTTTGATTGTTCTTGTGTTCTTCACTGAGAATTTGCTAAAGCGTGAACAGTGAAGGATTCGAGTAGGATTAAGTTTATTGGTCAGTTTCGTCTACCCACCTTTCTTCAATTATCCGAAACAGACACTTAAGCCAAAAAGCGTAATCTACACGCTAGTAATTGAATAAACACATCCAAGTTTCAGAAATTTTCTCGAATGAAAGGAAATATTGTATCGAAATAAGATGAATGAGAAAAGTTCATACGAAACGAGAATATTAAAACATTTGAAAATGGTTTGGGATACTTTGAGCTTGTTCAGTTGTTCTAATTCTTTTTTCATTCACTTCTTGTGGAGTGTTTATTCAGATTAAATACTGCTGAGGATACTTTGATCGGATGTAACGTCAAATTGCTTGATTTAAACTTGAATAATTCCGAGCTTCAGGAAAGTTCCCAGAAAATGTTTTGGGTTTGCACATACAAG
The DNA here is from genome assembly GCA_954870665.1 of Stratiomys singularior. Taxonomy (NCBI): domain Eukaryota; kingdom Metazoa; phylum Arthropoda; class Insecta; order Diptera; family Stratiomyidae; genus Stratiomys; species Stratiomys singularior. Next base: position 155,382,284 of record OX940878.1, on the reverse strand, counting down.
CAAAACAATAGAGCTCCCACTTTAAAACGTTTCCGATTCAGACTCTCCTCACTCTGAAAATGTGAACTTCACGAACATGGTCCCGTATGGATCCTGAAATTAATTTTCTACCATAGAAGTTCCTTCACCAAGGGACCTTTCGACGTTGCTATCACACTTTAAATCACTGTCTAAACATCAGAGCATAATACTAACAATAAGAATGTAACAATAATAAAATAAAGACAAACTTAATTGCGACATTGTTTAACAAGGCTTCTTTCTTTATGACACCGTTTAACCACTACCCGAAAAGCTGTTGCTGGGAACAATTATCTAACAACCACTATGAGAGAGCTCCATATAATAGATACCAAACACGATTTTCCTTCTCCTCCGACGACACAACCATTCTAGTGCTTCCCATTTACTGCTCGGCAAACATTAGATCAAACATGACGCTGAAGGTCCTTTATGGTTTGAATTAGAAAGACAAGTCAAAGTTGGACGGTGGGGGCAAGGAGGGAGACATCTACTCAGCACGAGCGTCAAAAAAATAAGAATATCCACTCCGGTCCGGAAATAAGTTACGATACAGTTTCTGGAATTAGAGCAATCGCCAAAGTAATAGGCTGACAGTCATAATAAAATATCAAGTTTGTTATCCTATTGGGGATTTCGGAAATTTGTATTAGACAAGGACATTTCATTCCTTCTTATGTCAGCCACACATATCCTGTGCGTGGAGATTGAGTTTCGTCGAGAATGTACGGCAACAAAATGATGTATGTGTATTTGAGAGCATCACGTAGAGCTAATAGGATATCATTAAGGCATGGATGATCACTTCGAGAGGTATATTGGGACAAGATAAAGCGTAAGTATGCTAACTCGAAAACTAATGAAGAAAAATATTCCTTTTGACGAGACAGTCATCAAGTTGAGTTGCTAATTCCTTTCAACTATGATAATGATTGGTACACAACTATCACGATATCCTGCAAGTTGGATATAACCCTAAAAATAAATTTTTAGGACACCACTTGCAACTCCGTACTGTGCATTGCACCCTAAAATGCATTCTGACGACTATTATAGTTATTCTTGGCACAACTATTTTATGGTCCACGTAGTCCATTTTACGATGAACTCCTTTTATAGAAATATTTCACGCAACACATGCAGCATTGTTGAAAAAAGGCACTTGCATTCGTGCTTGCACTTGGGCCCAGATGGTGCTTTTCCTGACATGTACTTTTATGTGGAAGCTATTCTAGAAAAGGACATAGTTTGCAGTTGAATTCAAATTGATAATAATATGAGTAATATCAACAAGTATATACGACGAGCCAAAATTTTCCCATTCAAAACAGAAATGAGGACATTTTCTGTGTATATTGAAGTGTTTTAGACGCCTTTTTGTGGTGTATTATACAGTGGAAATGGCTATTATAGGCTTCAGCCGCATGACATGTAGAAGGATGCTGGCAAGTAGATAAATTTTGTTGAACTACGAGTATTGGTTTCCATGCAGTTAAGCAAGCAATAATCGCTAGCGCGATTTGATGTTTACACTTTAAAGCCACCTTACTTCAAAATTAAACGTAAAGGATATTTATGGAATGTGTGTGAAAGAACGGTAACAACCGAACTAAATTAAAAATGCATTTAGTTTTTGGAATATCTTTCAATTCTGATAATATTACTAAAGAAATAAACAAAAAACCATAAGCATTCACAGAAACACATGACTTTTTTCAATGTAAACTCGATTTATTTCTATTCGTCAATTCAAGTCGTGCCACCTACATGTGAGTCATCTTTTATACTACACCGCGTTCGATAACTGCATTTGCTCCTCGTGTACCGAGAAAATATCGTGACGTTTGATGTGCCAAAAGCTAAGTTATTGCATTTGCAGTGACAGCATGTTCGTGTCATTCCCACTAAAGCGAGTTTCGATACACGAATAAAGGAAGTTGAAAATTGTTGAAAAATTTAGCATTTTCATCGATGAATTAGAATTATGGTGATAAAACTTCTTTGGTGTAGTTCATGAAAATAATTATCGAATTTCAGCCAAAATCTTTATGAAATCAGAAAAAAACCCAAAAAAGTTATCGACTAATTGAATTTTGAGTGTAATTTTGAGCGATAGCTTTTTGAAGGTGTTTCACATAAGCTGACTGACAATCAAATGTTAAATGGAATCCAAAGTAGTACAGACTTTGCGAGAAGGCTAAGATTGATCGAATGTCCTTTCTAACCTAGTTTCTGGTCATGTAACGTAGCATTTTCAGTATGATTCAAGAGACAGAGCCACCAAAGAGCCATCTACGGTATGTCTATTTCCAAAGAAGATCAAAAAATTTCCGTTCTGTTGTTTTGTTCGGAACAATCAAACCAAAGATCACGATCAAGAAATCACGAAGAAGAGAGTTCGTGTCGACTGGACGATAATGCTCCATCTAATGGACATAGTTGGGACTACTTTTTGGCTAAAAATCAAATTTGAACCTTCACTCACCACCCGTATTGTTCCAACCTCGTATGAGTTATACCTCTTTAAAAAACTTTCTTGATGCGGACATGGACAGCGCCCCAGGTTTTTAAGAACCCATCCAAAATTGTTGCTTCGTCATCCTTATGGACATGTCAAAGATAACTTTTTAATTACATGACCTTAAATGGAAAGTTTTCTTCGTGGAATGTAGCTTACATTCTTGTAGTCTTACTTGATACTGAGTTAAAATTTAGCTGCATATTTTGCCAATAAATAAGTTCCGGATTCTTAGTCACAAAAAGTACCATTATTTCATAATTTCACAACTAATTAAATCCTCTAACAGCAGCAGCAAGAGAACTGGATGAAACCTTCAGTGAAGAGATACATAAAGCTTGAAATAAAAGACATGGCACCAGGAAATGACTACGAAATGACTTTTTGCCCTCAAACGAAGAAAACTAGAACAGGATAGATCACAGGGAAGAATTGAAATGCCAAAATTCTTGGCCCAAACGAAGAGGCATTCAATAGAGCAACGCCCACACTGAGTGCGGGGAGGTAGGCAAAATTACAGACGGCTTCCTTCTAGATTGTCCCAACCTGGCCAACAAACTCTCTTGGCTTAGTCTTAGCTACGTAATAGAACAATAACATTCAGTGACTATACACTCGACCCTTTGTGTTGGACGGCAATATAAGTTATCTGTAAACAAGATTAAAATACGTGAGGAGCTAATGCTTTTTGTTTCGGTGGAGCTAAAAACAATAATAATAACAATAATAACAATATTTTTTGGTTGGAAGGTGAAGGCTATTTAGCCCTCAGGGTACATAACAAACACCTCTCCAGTCATACCCAGAACCTAACCTGGAACATTTTGTCACATTACTTCGAACAAGGCCTCATTGGACTCGCCTAGCAGCACTGCAGGCCAGGAAAAGCCCTTGCCAGTGGCCTCCGCACCAAGTTCTATAAGGACACCGCCTGTTTTCAGCGCACTGTCAACTTGAGGGTCTTGGGGTCATTTCTACGCTTCTCAAAGGGTTCGGTATATGACTATCAACTGTTCCTTGGGAATGTCACTTGGGGTTGACACCTCCGACCCACAACGCTGCTCTGCGATTCTGGTATTTGCTCGTTGCTTAATTACCTTGAGCAGGAGGAGTGGTGTGAACAAGTACCTTCGTCGCAAATTCAAAGCGCTCACTGTGAGTTTGCCTGTCCGATGTCTTCTCGAAGCTCTGTGTAGGCTCATATACGTTCTGCGAAGTAATCATTATAACAGCGAAAATAGGAATAATAACAATAAGTCCTCTATGAAATCATCATCTGTTTTGCTCTCACCTTAAACACTTTTTGTGCTTAGTTGCAGATGTTGATGGAGCCTGTAAGGTTTGTAAGCAGTGACAGCAGGGCTGTCAGGTTTGGATTGAGGTTTGACTTTCTGGTTTCGATTAGGGACGTGGAGTGAGAAATTTCCTTATTAAGAGCTGACATCGAAAACTGAATCATGGTTATTCAAGGAGCCATCGGCAGAAATAGAATTTGCATGTTTCGCGGTAGAGAACGTTAGAGAACGCTAGGTAAATGCTCACAAAGTCAGATATTGAAGCTAAAACCAGAAAAATTTGAAAATGATCAAAAAGCTCATTGCTAAACGTACGAACTAAATTTGTTCTAAAATTCTTCATGTCTTATCCTTCGGTTGCATGAATTAGTACGTTAGTACTTAATAATGTTGCACTCTGAACGCAACCTCAAAAAAATTAACAGCATTCACTACCACAGAGTAAAAAGGCCGTATTAACACGAGGTTTGTTCAAAAAGTATCGTGAATTTAATGTTTTTTCAAGAATTATTCATTTATTCATGGATATCTATTTTGTTCCCTTCAAAGTAATACCCTTCAGACATTATACACTTGAGATAACGTTTGCGATAAATCATTTTTTGTGATTTTGTTCAGCTCCTCCTTCGATGCCGTCTTTATCTCCTCAATCGGGGCATAGAGTCGTCCTTTCATGGGCCTCTTCAGTTTCGGGAACAAGAAAAAGTCACAGGGGGCCAGGTCTGGGGAATACGGTGGCTGCGGCATTATTGAGTGTTGTTTTTGGCCAAAAATTAGCGCACAAGTAACAATGTGTGAGGAGGGGCGTTATCATGGTGCAAAAGCCAATTTTTGTTCTTCCACAAATCCGTGCATTTCTGGCGGATTGCTTCTTGCAAATTGCACATTACTTGAAGATGATATTCCTTATTGACCGTTCTACCCTACGGCAAGAACTCATAATGCACCAGGCCCCTGCAATCGAATAAAACTGTCAGCACAACCTTCAAATTCGACCGAACTTGACGTGATTTTTTCAGTCCCTCTGAAAACATTTTGTACCACCGATAAACGTTGCTTTTGTCCAAAGTAGCTTCGCCGTATGCAACAGTCAACATTCTGAATGAACTTTAAGTTGTTCTTCACACAAAATTTAATACAAAATCTTATATCCAATTTTCGGGATAGATGAAAATCGAAGACAAGCTAAAACACGTCCACGCGCAATAACCGTCAAAAACTGACTGGACATTCAAAATGGCCGGAATTGTCAACATAAGTGATCGTCATGAGTACCAACATAAGACCACCAAAAGATCATAAATCGAACATATGTAGCCCGCGAAAATTCAAAATTCGCGATACTTTTTGAACAAACCTCGTATACGAATAAGGATAATTTGAGCTATTTTTTGCGCTCGGTACGTTCCGGTAAGTTGAGCATTCCAGTACAGTTGTCAAAATACAAGGTAAGGGACTAAAAGCCAAATGTGAGCAAACTTTCAAAAACAAAATTCTGGCTCAAATTCAGTTTGCCAGTTCGTGGGATGTGAACTATGAAATGTTCTTGGTCCAATTCATAGAAATTGTAGTTTTTAAGAAGGGAGCGGGAAGGCGACAAGATCATTGATGGGTAGTACTAGTCGACTAGTTTGTACTGACCGAATAATGGGTTCTAGAAAATCAATTGATCCTGGCGAAAACGAACAAAATTAGGTGTGAAATTTTTCTTGGTTTGTAATGCAGCGAATGCTTCCAATTTTACCAGTTGTTATGTCCATTGGTGAATGTTTATCCTAGTACTCCTGCTAGAGTTTTTCATTGTGCTCTAGCACGTTTTTTTGTATGTTAATTGAGTTTAAACGATAAGGATGCATCTTTGTTAGGAACTTCATTGAGCGTGACCGATTCTCGTTCGGTCTCCCTGAGAACGCTTTTTCGCTGAGGACCATCTGCTGAAGATGATGATCCAAAAACGATGATGACAAAGAGAAGTTGACAATGAAAAATAAAAGCAATTTCTTGCTTTTATTGTTCAGAAATATTTTGCGAAAATAAATCCATTACGAACTTAGGAACTTCAGTCATCATGGGCATCAGTAGTTCTCATCAGCTTCCACTTGTCATTTGCTTTTCGCAATTTACTGTGCCCGTGTTTGTTTGCACAAATGTCGGAAATACACATGCACTTTTTAACTATTGCTGGAAAAATTTTGTTCCCAGATCGGGATCTCAGAACGCTCGTCAATTGACAAGGGTCGATAATTCAAACTAGAAAAAGTGAAGCTTTAGAGCCTTTTAACTAATGTTTTTTAAAGTTCTTATTTAACTAATTTAACGAATATTTCTATATGTCCTTTATCGTTTATAGAAATAGTACTTTCGAGAGGAGAAATCTATTCACTACTTTTATGACGCTATTTAGGATAATTACTTTGATTTCCGAGAGTCAACAGTTATATAAGAGTTCATTCAAATGACCTTGTTTTTCATATCGTGAAAATATTAGCATGAGGTTAACGTTGAAAAAGGACTATCAGCCAGGACTGCTCAATTTTCATGTGCAAAAATTACACCTTTTCGCCTTCCACTACAGGAAATTACAAAATTGAAGGCATTACATTCAATGTTAATAGCTGCACCAACTTGCTGTAATGAAGCCACGAGTTGCTTCGCCTCCTTTTTCTAAATTTTATTGATATTTTCCATTACAAAGAGACCTAGGAAAATTTTATTTTTCTTACACTCATAGAGCACGTAACGTTGTGAGTCCACGTAATTTTCGCCACCGCACTACATCCAACAAAATCGTCTACATCTCTTAATCAGCCCCTTTTGTCCTTCTGTTTTCCACAGAAGACAGTCTAAGGAGCAAATTTAAGACTCTCGACACGCATTTAGGCATTCCAATATATTTTTCTCGTGGAGCATTTTCACAAAATTACGTTCCACACCGGGTAATACTCTCTTTCCTTCTTTTCAACCGAAGTTCTCTCACTCTCTCGCTTTCTCTTCAACATTCGAAACAGTAAGAGTAAATCCTTTGAATACCTTCAGTCAGTATTATGAAATCAGTTTTCAACCCTCGTCCTCGTTTATTCCGGTTAAAAGTAGGACACCAATACAAGTGTGTGTTATATGGTTCAGAGGAATTTTTCAAAATTGAATACTTCCCACACAGTAGATAACCTTCATGCACTGTTTGTAGAGAACTGACGATGAAACGAGGTGTATAGTGTGGAGTCCTAAAAGAGAAGTGAACTGAAAATCAACAAGCTTTATATATATATATATATATATTTTTTGTTTCGTCCTGCTTCTGATTTAAATACATTACACAAATGCAGGGTGGAATTTGCTGGTGTACAACGCTTTAGAATTGAGAACCTACAGACTATGAAAATAATTAAAATGATCGAAACGTAGGTGTGTGGTATTCGGGGATGCCAAGGATTTAAGTTGAACCATTCACAGTTTTACGTGGCAATAACATTAAAGAGGAGCTATTCATGAGCCATGTAGGCGTGCATGAATTTATTCTCTCGATTGTAATTTGTAGGCAGGTGCATACAAGTATCAAATATTTGCGGAAAAGCTTTTATAGTAACACATTTGGATCTGGGCATCGTGCAGGTAGATATATGCCCGAGAAACAAGGACATCGCTGAGTTATATGAAATACAATTTTGATACTTGAACAAGTTGACCGAAGAGCAGTTTTGTGTAGCAGTTGATGAACTATGGGCTTCAATTCGAGAAAGGACTTGACAACTTCTATTTGCTATTCATAGTTTTTAATCAAAAAACTACGAGATATCCTTGTAAACTTATATTTTTAAAATTCAAACTAGGAGTCAGTTCGTGTTGTACAAAATGAAAGGCTATTTTTAAAGTAACACTCTCAATGGCTATTACTCTATGGTTATACTCAGCGACACTGGTAAAAAGTTTCCATGTAGTGTTTCCTTTATTCTCAAATTCCCGAAAAAATCTTTTGTCAGTGCTACATTAGTAAGGTCATGTTTAAAGATTCTGCATGATAATTGGCACTTTCTTTGAATGTTTTTTTCCTAAATTTAGTTTCATTTTGTTTTCTTTTTTTTTCCTTAAAATCACAATTTTAATACCTAAAAAAAGATGCCCTTAATTTGCTTGCCAGTCGATCATCACATTAGATACTTTTTAATGATGAATCCATGCACCAAATTAACTATACGCCTTCTATTCTATTCAAAAATTAACGGAATGGTAGCCATAGTTATGTAATTTTTCAATATTTTTTCAACCTTTAGGAATTGCGCAATATTTGTGAAACAAATGAAAAAACGGCAATGACAAGGGGTTGTTTCTTCTAAGGTGGTTTCTTGGGCGAAAAGTTTGCAAAGCTTAGCTTAGCATTGACGACTAGGACGTTTTTAAGTTAGTGCCAAGACTGGACGTTGTGTAGACAAAGTTCAGTTTGATTTAATTTGAAGCAACCATTAGGCATGTACGATCAATATCTCTGCGATTTTCCGGGAAATTGATGCAACGATCCAGTTGATAACTGAAAAAATAATAGGAAATTTCGTTTACACAGTCCCTTCCGATCTGTGAGAGTCAGTAAAAGTGGAGTCATGCAACGGTCTATTGTTGTTGCCGCAGGCATCACAATCATCGACCTGTAGCGTATTATCTACAGCCTCGAAGGCCTCGAAATTTGATAACTCTAAGGATTGTTGAGCTATTGTGTATTGACCAAACCAACATGACAACTATTTCAGCTAATTGGATCCCAGAACTTCCACCTTTTTATCCTCTAGGGAAACCGGAAGAACGAGGGTATTTGTTTCTATTATCGGTGATTAGGATTGGGATGCATAAAACGAATTATTCCTGTACTTGATTGGTTCTTGAGGCAACGAAGTCATGGAATTGCAGCACATTATTAAGTTGCAGGGTGCTCATTCTAAGAATCTGAGAGCCACGTTGTGTACTGGTTGAAACACTATGGCAGCCATATCAATTTGGAGGATGCTGGAACTGACAATGGAACCTTGTGGGAAGTAACCGTCACAGCAAGCGTAGTTGGTTTTGTTCTGCACGGATGTGATCAATCTGTTGCCTTTGACAAATCGCATTGGACGAGTAACTAAATTGCTAGGCGTATCGATTTTGACAACTTTTTGACAAGATTTTGACAAGAGGATAAAACCACTTCACAATTTTTTTGAATGTTCACACCATTTCCTGATTTCCTAAGTTAGCTACAACAAGACAAAATTAATAATACAGCATCAAGTCATTTATAAGTCCACCCATTTCTCAGCAAGATTTTTGTATTTAATACTGTTTTATTCGAATGAACTAATCATTTTTATATGCAAAGTTTAAAGCCCAAATAAATTTAAGCAAGGTTTGTATTATTTGCAAACTTCGGAATAAAAACAAAGTACACACTATGGAAATACTTATCTTTGCACTTAAAAAGAACACTAGATCGATAAATAATGGCTTGTCTTCAAGAAAAATGTCCTTTTGTAGAATGGAAGTAAATTTTAGCTGTTCGATACTAAACAAGTACCGAAAGTTTGGGTGAAACCAGGTGAGAAACTTCTGGGAAAAAATGTTGAAAAAGACCGTGAAACACGGTGGTGGTAACATCATGGTGTGAAGTGTGGCCATCATTAATAATGAACGCTGACAACTATAATGACGCCCCTGTCGAAAATTTTGGAACATCTCTTTGTTAAAAGGTCGGCTCGAAAACGAAAGTTGGCTCAACAAGAAAACGATCCAAGAACAAACGGCTCATAAAACTCAAACATTTTTCCGCGGATCACACATTAAACTGCTTGAGTGGTCTCCCCAATCCAAGAATATGAACCCGTTCGAAATTTTAAACTTGACGTTAGATTCAAAAATCGCTAAACCAAAGTAAATAGTAAACATCTACAGTTTGGAGCTTTGCAGACAGCGTGGGAAACAATTGATGTACGTTTCTTTCAAAGTCTCGGGGAAAGTATGCTACGTCCCCTACAAAACGGGCATCCATGCCAAGGGAGGACATACAATGTTTTAAACTTGGATCACTTTAAGTATTTGTTTTAACTGTGTCCTTTTTTGGTCCAACCCAGAAAATGAGAATAAATGCTGCACCAAAACATGGCGAAATACAATTTGCTTCGTTTCATACCGATGGTTTTGCGCCTTATCCTTGCCACTTTGTGTGAACTTATCCTTGCCACTTTGTCTGAACTTATCTTGGCCACTTTGCGGCATTTTTAAAAAGTTAACATTTTTCGTCCACTGAAGGTAGAAAAAATTAGTGCATACACAGTATGTCAGAAAAGTTCCCGAACTTTTGAAATAAAAATCGAAAATTACACCTAAAGAAATTCATTCCAGTTAACTTTCAACATAGTCCCCTTCCCTAGACATACACTCCTTTGAGCGCTCCATGAGTGATTCGAAGGCTCTCTGGTACTCCTCTGAGGTTATTGCTGTGAGACGCTCGATGCAAGTCCCTTGAATGCTCGGTACATCTTCAATTAATCGTCCTTTCAAGGCCATTTTTAGCTTTCGAAATAGGAAAAAGTTGGCTGGAGCCAGATCTGGCAGCCTGATGCGATTAATCTGGCGCTTTAGACGTTTTAACACCTCTACGTAATACGCAGCATTCACGGTGGTGTTTGGGGGCACAAATTCTTTGTGTATCATGCCTTTGGAGTCGAAGTCGTCTTCTAAAAACTCTATATCCTTCTTGAACCGACTGAATCACGTGTAAACAGTTGTACGTGACACTACATCTTCACCGTAAGCCGAATCGATCATTTTTTTCGTTTCCACGAAAGTTTTTTTAAGTTTATAGCAGAATTTAATTGCGGCACGATGTTCGAATTTCGCATCCATCGTAGAGCTTGCACCGGGGTACTAAACACACGTTCACTCAAGCACGTCTATCTCGGCAACTAATAAACGGATACTGGTGAAGGTGATACTATCAGGTACTCCAGAAGGATGTAGCAACATAGTACCGGTGTTGTCCAAGAGGTGACGCCACTCGTACAAGCGCTACAAAATAAGTTCCGGAACTTTTCCGACATACTGTGTATATTTATTTTGTCCAGTACTGCATATGTTCCTTGGGATTTTCAATCAAATGTTGAAAGGTATTTTGCTCACTCTTCTAGACTTTGGACAGGCTTGAACAAATGCTTTTTGATAAATCTTTTTGACATAGTTCCATGACATTGCATACGTGCGTAACGAGAGAGTTGCATCAAAACCAGCCAGTTGACCTTTGCTTTTATAGCCTTCTCGGTCAGCTTAACATTAACTCATGTCCTTCATGAATTCATTGAAGACGTCAAACTTGCAAAAACTCTGAATCTAAATACAACTAAAAATAAAATACTCACATATTCAACAAAAACTCTTCTTCGTACTGGAGTATATTATCAGCAAAGCTTGCTAAATGAAACCAAAAATTTGATGTACGGTACGATGATGATCGGTTTCAGATCTGACAGCGATTGATATATAATTTGGGTGAGGACGCGTTTTGGCTACTGATAGAGCCCTAGCCATGAGTTGGCAACTGGTATTGTAGAGTGAAGTGTATTAGAATGACTTTGTAATTTTCGAATTCATTAATGAATTAACAAACTTTCAACATGTTGAAGATCGCCTTATAACTGAAAATATTTAACCTGAAAGTTAAGCTAAAACGCGTCCTCAGACCTGTAATGACAGATCTAATGAAAAGAGAAGATACAAATGAATCAGTCTTTGATAACTAAATCATATTATATTTTGTTATATAAATTTATATGTTATGAGAACATCCGCGACAGGAAACCCACCTGCAAATTACCACATGAAACATGCCCAACTGTCAAGCCTACAGTTGGTCTCACAGCTTTATTAAAAATTGTCCTAAATAACCTCTACAAGAATTGACGACTTACAAGTGTCGTTTGAAAAATTCGGAAATCATGGACTGGGCACGTCGAAAACCTATTGAAAAAACTGCTGGACATATCAAGTGAGGCAACAAGATGTGAAGGATCATTTCGATAAATATTTGTGTGTCGAAATCGGGTCCATCTTGAGAAAGGGAGGTTGCGATAATAAAACTGTACTCCAGAAAAACGAGCATTACTCAACTAGAAAATAATGTCTATACTTCTCAGTGGGGTGCAAGGTACGAAACATTCAAATCCTACATACAGGAAGCAAAGAGTTTACTAGGTGAATCAAAGCTGAATTAAATTGGTCCTGATTGAATCATGAATGTTCTTTGAAAAAAGGCGAAAATGGGGAAGGAAAGGGAAGATTAAGATTTGATGACAAACAGAATGCAGATGTATGACTTCAACTCATCAATTTCCCTAAGAACTTTTCGGTATAGAGTCTTAAAGCCATGCCAAACTTTTTGTGAAGGAGTCTTACAATGTAGAAAGAAAATGTAAAAACATATTCAAGGCCTAAACTTATGTAAAAACATATTCAAAACAGTAGCTTTGTAAAAAAGACTTTGTTTTCATCTTTCTAGAAGATTGGTATATGACAGAGTATCTTCGAGAAAAGATGGAGTACCTAATAATAAACAGATATATATATTTAGTTGTTGAATTGGTGGTAGAGAATTGCATGTTTAATATTAATGATTTCCTCGGACACAAAAAAAAAAAACGCAACACAAGTTTATCTTCAACTTTATTTTTTTTTTCCACGATTAATTATTTACATGTTCCGTTTGGAATCTTTCTTAAGACTAATGTAGACTTGAGAACTAACTTCTTATATACCTATGCAGTCGCCTCAATATCCTATCTATTAGTTAATTATTTCGCACATGTGTTAAAGGATTAGGATAGGTTTTATGACGGTAAAAAGATCTAAGGATGTTTGCCGCGCTAAATACGAAAGGAAAAATGTGATGGTTTTATGACATTGAAAAGATCTAAGGATGTTTGCCGCGCTAAATACGATCGGAAAAATGTGATGGTTTTATAACATTGAAAAGTCTATTTAATGAGAGGTGTAGCGGAAACATATGTGCGAAATTTACATGAAGGATATGTAACACCCCCACCGTTAGATTGAGGCTCCGACGAAAATAGCTAATTACGGTTTAGGTGTGCGACTGTTACAAAAATTATTGCAATTACAATCATGAAATCTGACCCCAGACTTATAATATTGTCAGTTTTGTTCTAAATACAAAGTTATCAATAGTATTTGTATTATCAATTTGCTTCAAATACAAATCTACGATTTTGATATAAAAATTAATTTTGAAAAACTATTTCATTGTATACTTTGAAAAAGTAACTGTAATTTAAAGATTAAAATCCGTAATATGATTTATGATTTTTTTTTTTTTTTTTTTTTTTTTTTTTTTTTTTTTTTTTTTCAAACGTTTTTGTAGTGTAATTTATATTATTAGGCTCTATGGTATATTTTTTTTTTTTTTTTTTTTTTTTTTTTTTTTTTTTATGCATACATCTTTTACTTCTTCTAAATTATTATATATATATTTTTTTTTTTTTTTTTTTTTCATTAGGGTTTACTTAAAAATGAGATCGTAGAGATCGTAATTCAATAACAAGGACCTATTCTGAGTGGTTGGAATTGGTTTGAATAATGTGTAGCACGTTATTGTGATATTCGATGGGTTTGTGGTACATTCCAGAAGGATACTATAGGTAGTAACAACATTTTCCTGGGAGAATGACATGCATAAGGGTTTTAGTTATTGGTGGTAGATTTAGAAGTCGAGGGTCGGTTTTTATTATGTTTCTTATTAGGTTTTGCTTTTATGGTTGGGTGTTCTATATTTTGGTATTTCTTTTTTGTCTTTATGTGAGTGCGAAAGTATTTGTTTTGGTTATTTGTGTCTACAATGTGGTCTTCGTCTATTTTTTCAGAGTTAATTTTCCTAAATTTAGTGTGATTTTTACCTCCTCTGGTTTCCTTAATAAAATTTGGACCGGTATCTATTTCCACATTTTCTCGGTTTCGATTGAGCTTATCAATTATTTTTTGTTTTCTTTGGTGGATTATCTCGTGGATTGCGGGATATTCATCTTGGTGGATATTACCGTTGATGAAGTCAATGGGTTTCCTGTTTGTAGAGGAGTGTATGGTGTTGTTGTAAAAGGTAATTATTTTCAGAATTTTTTCTTCTACTGTACTCTGGTTATTAATAGGGTCGTGTTTGAGAAGGCGAATGTGTTCGTTGATGGTATTGTGGAGTCTTTCTATATCAGCATTGGAAGTATGGTTGCTACTAGAGGTATAATGAACTTCAACCTTTTCATTTGATAGAAATTCTCTCAAAGGGATTGCTTTAAACCCTAACTCATTGTCAACTATTATTTCTTTTATTGTACCAAACTGACTGAAATAATAGGCAAGAGCTCTCTTAAATTCGGTCCAAGTTCTTCCAATAATTTTAATAGCACATGCATGCTTGGAGAATTTATCAATTATTGTTAAGAATAGAAATTTTTCTAATGTGTAAAACACATCTACATGAATTACTTCTCCAGGTTTTTGTGGAGTTTCTGTTAGTTTGAATAGGGGCTTAGGTGGATTTCGGACGTACTTTTCGCAATTGCATATTTCACAGTTATTTATGAAATTTGTGACTCTATCCTTCAGTTTCGGACAGTAGTATTTTAGTTTGAGTTCTTTAGTCACTTCTTCGATTCCTCTATGATTATTTCTAAGGTGTTCTTCTTCTATAATTTTGGCTAGGTTTTCTTCGTCTGTTACGTCTTCTAAGAGGACGTTACATCTAATGATTTTGAATTTTCCATCGGTAATAAAATTGTTGCTAAATGTGGAATATATGTTTTGGAAGAAATCTTCGTTTTCAATTAGAATAGCGTTTAATCCATTGGGATTAAAATGGTTCTTTAGCAATGTGATAGCGTCTTGCTCATCCAGCTGTTTGGCGTTGATAGTAGTCCTGTTTTTGTTGAAGATTTTTTTCTTTTTAATTCTAAGGGAGCCTGAGTCTGATTTATTTATGATTATTTGGTTTTTGAAAACGTTGATACAAGAAGAGCTCGTTGGGATTATAGTTTGATTTTCGACTAAGTTTATTTCTGGTTTAGGTATCCTGGACAGAGTGTCGGCATTTACGTTCTTTGCTCCTTCCTTGTATTTGATGGTGTAATCAAACTCTGAAAGTTTAAGTCTCCATCTTACGAGTTTAGAGTTGGGCTCTTTTATAGAAAAGAGCCAAGTGAGAGGTCGATGGTCAGTTTCAATTATAAACTTACGTCCAAAAAGATATGGGCGGTAGTATTTTGTGGCCCAAAGAATAGCGAGAAGTTCTTTCTCAATGGTGCTATAGTTAATTTCGTGGTCATTTAGTGTGCAGCTAGCGTAACTAATTGGTCGTCCTTCTTGAGATAGGACGGCACCAAGAGCATAGTTACTAGCATCAGTTGTAAGTGTGAAGATTTTATTGAAGTCTGGATATACTAAAATGGGTTCGTTTGTTAAAAGATTCTTGATCGTTTCGAAAGCATGGATATATTCTGGATTTTGTATGTCTAACTTAGCATCCTTTTTGAGGCATTTTGTCATGGGTTTTATAATACGGGAATAATCTTTTATGAATTTACGATAATACCCAGCCAGACCAAGGAATTGTTTGATCTGTTTCGGGGTTTTAGGTATAGGAAAATTTTGAACGCATTCAACTTTTTGCGGGTTGGGTTTAATTCCTTCTCTGGTGACTACATGGCCTAGGAAGTTGGTTTCGTGTTTGAAAAATTCAGATTTATCTAATTGTACCTTTAAATTAGTTTCTCTAAATCTAGTAAATATTTTGTTGAGTGAATCAACATGTTCTTGCAAAGAAGTAGAGAATATTATTACGTCGTCTAAATATACGAGACATATATTGTTTATGTAATCTGCAAGTATGCAATTCATAAGACGTTGGAATGTGGCAGGGGCTGTCTTCAACCCGAAAGGCATTCGTAGAAATTCATAGTGCCCACCCTCGACACTAAAGGCGGTTTTATGTATATCCTTTTCTTCGATTTCTATTTGATAGAAACCTTTTGCCAAATCTAGCGTGGTAAAATACTGGCTTCTTCCCAGTTTTTCCAAGATTTCTTCGATATTGGGAATGGGGTACTTGTCATCGATCGTAACTTCGTTGAGTTTTCGATAATCTATTACAAGTCTCCATTTAGGTTTCCCACTTGCATCCATTTTTTTTGGAACGATCCAAACTGGTGCTGAATAGGGTGATTTGCTAGGTCGTATGATACGTTTCTCTAACATTTCTTTGATTTGCTTCCGTACTTCCTCCTTGTGAATATACGGATACCTGTATGTTTTTGCGTATATTGGGATATTATTTGAGGTGCGAATTTCATGTTTAATTAAATTAGTGAAGGATAAATCAGACTCTTCGTTATAAAAGATGTCTGAAAATTTCTTTACTAATGGCAGTAATTTACCTTTTTCTTCATTATTCAGATGATCAATTCTAATCTGTTCAGAAATGGAGAAAGATCCCTTAACCTCGTTATCAATTACATTAAAGTTTTCGAAGGTTACAGGTGTGGTTTCTTGTGGGGTAAATTTAACTTTTGTGGGATGTTCGTTTAGTATCTTTACTAAACCTAATACTTTAGAATTTACTGCGTCGTAAATACCTTCCTCAAGTTGGACTTTTCCATCTTTGGAAGTCTTTCCAGGGAGGTGTATTAGACCGTGTTGTTGGTCTACAGGCACGGATACTTCGTAGAGTCCGGCCCTATTAAAGAGACAATATTGCTCATCTTCTTTGATTTCGAAGAAGATGGGGATAGTTTTTTCTCCGGCGCGTAATATTTGATTCTTATAATCTATAATTACATCGAGTTGTTTTAGTACATTATTGCCTAAGATTCCGTCATAAAATTCGTGGAATTGACAGACGAATAGTTCAATTTCTTGAGCCTTGTCTCCCAATTCTTCAAAGAGCGGAATTTTGACTTTTTCGTGAATATTAATAACATGTTGGAGGGTTTTTAAGTTTGTATCTGGTGTATTTATTTTCCACTTAGGATGACAGAGACCGGGGTTTATAATAGAGTGTGTAGCTCCGGTATCTATGATAAATTTTAAGGGTTTTGTCTTTGTCTTCACAACTATATAAGGTAATTTTCGTCCGAGGCTTGTGGAAGAAAATTTTGTGCCATTTCAGTAATATTTATGTCCATGGGTTCTGGCGATGGTTGCCGTTCGAAATACCGAGGATTTCCTGATGCGTTAGGATTATATGGATATTGGGTTTCGCTTTGATGAACTCTGTAGTTGTGTTCATGAGGTCGTCTTTGTTGTTCGCTTTGTTGATTATTATTATTAAATCGGTTGTTATTGTTGTTGAATCTATTGTGATAATTGTTATTATTGTTAGCGTTGTTGTTATTATTGTAGTTACTAGCATTATTATTAAACCTATGATAGTTGTTGTTGTTGTTATTATTATTATTCCTGTTTTGTCTATTATCATTTTGATTATTATTATTAGGCCTGTTATTGTTATTATTATTACGGGAACTGTTATTTGGAATATTTGGTTTATTATTATTATTGTTATTGATTTGGTTTTTGTCATTGTTTCCGTCTGTAGTCTGGTTTTTGTAAATTTGTCCATTTGAACCATAGTATGCGTACCCAGCCGTAAAGAGAATGTCCATGGCAGATTCAAGGGTTTCGGGATTTCTGCAAAATAATATTGTCTTCATGGGTTCGGGTAATTTGTTTTTGAAGACGTTGAGTGCTGTTTTCATATTATTTCTAGCACACTCGTTGGTTGCAGTGCTTGTTCCTAAGACTATACGGGTTTTATTATTAAGTCGCCTAAGTTTGCTTCTAATATCATTATAAAATTCGAGTGTATTAGTTTTAAAGATTGCGCCTCTAAGGTTGTCGAAGAGTTCGTCCATACTCAGACGATCTCCAAAGTTATTTTGGAGGATTTGTTTAATTTCCGACCAAAGGACAGCGTGACAGTTAATGTCGATTGTTTCCTTTGCTCTCCCTTTAAGCTTACTTTTAATGATGTCACTGAAAAGAAGTTGAGAAACTTCATTGTAAGCTTCTAGAATGGGTTTCACTCTGTCTACTAAATTTATGAATGTTTGTAAGTTCTCGTGTTTACCATCATATTCGGGGAGACTGTTTAGATATTTAAGGGGGTTGATTTGTATTGCAGGGGCTTCGTTGTTCGTCATTTTTTTCTTTACACCAGATTCCAAACCACTCTTACAAAAATGATTATAAACTGAGATTTTGGGGCAGTTTTTGGTATAAAAAAAAAATACAAGATTTTTAGATAATGGTCTATACAATATATATATACATCGGATTTTAAGAATATAAAAATTTTATTTTTGAATATGTAAAATTCACAGTGTAAAATTTACTTGGTTTTGTGCTGGAGCTCCTGTGGACCGACTATAAGACTCCTTTCAGCGTGATTCCTTGTAATCTGCTAGTTGTTTATTTTTTTTTTTTTTCCAGCAGGTCGAGTTTTCCTTAAAACTTTTTATTCGCTTTCAAGAATTTTTCTTTTTTTTCGAAGAGCACGGGTTCCTTGTCTGTTAGCACTATCGTGAACGATTTTTGGTTTTTTTTTTTTTTTCAGCAGGTCGAGTTTTCCTTAAAACTTTTTATTCACTTTCAAGAATTTTTCTTTTTTTTCGAAGAGCACGGGTTCCTTGTCTGTTAGCACTATCGTGAACGATTTTTGGTTTTTTTTTTTTTTCGAGATCACTTTTATTTTCGCGTCTGCGTTAATCGTGAATTTTCCTCCTCTTGGGGAATATCTTTAGACAGACGTGATACTATACGCGACTGATTTTTTAAAAAAAATCGAGTAATCTTTTTACTCCGCGTATCCTACCGACTGCGCCATTAATGATTTCCTCGGACACAAAAAAAAAAAACGCAACACAAGTTTATCTTCAACTTTATTTTTTTTTTCCACGATTAATTATTTACATGTTCCGTTTGGAATCTTTCTTAAGACTAATGTAGACTTGAGAACTAACTTCTTATATACCTATGCAGTCGCCTCAATATCCTATCTATTAGTTAATTATTTCGCACATGTGTTAAAGGATTAGGATAGGTTTTATGACGGTAAAAAGATCTAAGGATGTTTGCCGCGCTAAATACGAAAGGAAAAATGTGATGGTTTTATGACATTGAAAAGATCTAAGGATGTTTGCCGCGCTAAATACGATCGGAAAAATGTGATGGTTTTATAACATTGAAAAGTCTATTTAATGAGAGGTGTAGCGGAAACATATGTGCGAAATTTACATGAAGGATATGTAACATTTAATTTCATCATTGTCATCTTTTGAAGCAGGACACTACAAAGAGTCCACTTACACATACCTATACGGATATAATCAACGGCCATACATTGCCTGCACGTTTTCCTATCAGGACGCATTATCGAAACCGTCGTTGACAAATCTTCGATAAAAGGAAAAGCTATCGATATCAAAAATTTGAATCATGCACCACCGATGCCCTGCTTTCTACACGGGAAGATTTGCACCGAGCATGTTCCAATGCTATTTCCTAGGATATGCGGCACCGTATCTCCATTTTTCTGTAGCGAGCATGGAATGCAGTTTGTTTAACGTCTTTTAGGGATTTTGACTAACTGAAGTACCTTCTTCGTTCCAAGCACCAAATTCCAAGAAACACTCGGCATGGAGTCGCTATCTTGTTCAGAAAAGCAAAAGCCCGACTCAATTTGATAGAAGACTTTTATTTTACTAAATTATTAAAATAAAATTAAGAATAATAAATCAAAAGCAATCCAAGAGCGTGAAAGTACAACCCTAGATGCCATCATCATCAAGCGATGTGAGAGAATGACAGATTTAAGGCTGAAGGATGTGAACTGAATTATTGAACAGTGATAATGAACAAAAAAAAACCGATTTAAAATGGAACACTATTCCAGGTTTCAGCGTTCTTGACTCATTTGAGTTTTAACAGTGTCCCTTCCACACAGACGATGATATTTGTCAGGTATTTATGTTCACCAGAGCTCTATTTCAGTTACTTGGCCTTCCTTTGGTTCGGATTTCTTAAAACTATATTGAACCCTGAAAGACTCAAACTAATAACCGCAGCTATTAGTTCAACAATAATAATTTTTTTATTTTTAGGGTAGGGGCGTGACTAAACACTTCCCCTGTCACACCGAAAATCTAGCCTGAAACTGTTTGTCACATAACTCCGGACTAGGCCTCATTAATTGTCGCCTAGTGGCGCCCTCTGGTCATTGGTCAGGACAATCCCTCTTTCAGCACGGATAAATGGAAAGGAACAGGATTGCTGCCAGAAAAATCCCCCCTCCAGGTGCGTCACCAAGTGATCCATGATGCATTTCTTTATGAGAAAAACTGTCCAGACGTAATGCAACACGCAGTTCCAATTGTCTTTTGTTTGCATCATTTCTCCCGTTACGCTTTCTGGAGAGAGCCTTTCTATTTTCTCCGAGGAACGAACGAATACGTGTCCATCTTGCACACGTAAAGAACGTGTGGTAGACGTCATCTGTCATCCCCGGGCAAAATAAGCAAGCTGGGGTCAGTGACTTTTCCATATTATACAGGTAATACTGAAAATACCCGTGACCACTGAGACAATAGTCAGTCTCACCATGCATTCTGTAGAATCACAGTTCCAAGTCATTGATAAGCCGTGCGGCAAATCTGCCTCGCGATTCGCTCACCCATAATTGCTGCCACAAAGTAAGGGTCCTTCTAGTTTCCTCTCGACTGACGGCTTCTCTCGCCGACTCCCGACGATAATAATAATAGTCATAATAATAACATAATAATTATAATAATTAAAATTTTCAAGGGATCATATTAAAGAAAAGTTGAAGACTTTTCCTACCGTTGGGTGCGGTTGCAAAGAAGGACGACGATTACAAATCAATTCACTTCCCGGAATATCCATAAAAAAGGGACGTCTTAAGCAGAACAACTATTCTAGTAAACATATTATATACACTACTATTTACATGGAATTCTCCCTAAACAAAAATTCAGAGTAGACATCTTCAGTACATGACGAATAAACCATATAAGTTTGAAATAAAATTCTGACAGGCATCTGACGTCAATAGTAAGAATGTAATAAATGGATTTCCTTATTCTGAAAGAGATGATTCAGTTTTCGAATAAAGAGTGCCTGTTATCATGCCGATGGAACTATTCATAGGGAACGGAAAGAATGTAACAATAGACAATATATGGGATGTTTTTGCTTTGGTCAGATAACTACATGCAAGAGAGACAAGGATTATTGGAATTGTCGCAGGAAATAAACGAGAATGGTTTGAATTTCTGCAAAGACAGCAGTAAGATGATATGGCATACTTTGAAGGAAGGTAAATAAATCTCGACATGGTAACAATACACATTTCTAGTAGAATAAAATAGATTTCCTTTGCACTTTACTAAAAGAAAATCGAGTATAATTTAAATTGTGTCTTATTCATGCATCCGCCATGGAAACAGGAAGGGATCAGTCAGTTATTACCAGAACTAAGTTCAGTTTGTAGGAAAATGAATGATATTCGTAGTCAATTTGAATGGCAAGAAGGCATGAAATTGCGAAAGGTTTCAGAGATCTATGAACTAGTTCACTTTTGCTTGGTAAATCATTTCTTAAAGCTTCTTTTTTGAGGCTCAACGGATAGTTCCTGAACCTGAATATCTTGCAGCTTTCCATCCAACCATCTAAGTCTGACTGCTCGTCCTAACTAACCTACCATTGAAACAGCTTTGAAGACCACTTTCTGGCTAAGTGTCTTCTAATTACTATAAAAGGAAAAATCGAGTAATTAGGAGCATTTGCTAAGGCGTTATGGAATATTTCCAGTATAGGCCCTCATAGTATATCACCTCCAGCTTTCGCAATGATTTAAGCGCGTCTTCCAGTCTCGGAATCCAAGAATTTCCACTGCGAGCTCGTTGAGTATACCGCCCCTCACTTTAAGGTTTCTCTACTACACTACAACATGCTTCAATCCTGATGTCGAGTTCCTGTTTTGATATGCGTCTGTGCGCTGCAAGTGATCCGCCCACTAAAGCATCGTCAAAATATTTTGTCCAACTTCTTTGTTATATCTCATTGACCGATTGGCTTGACATTGTTATACTCAGGTGGTTCTTCTTGAAAAATCTCTTCAAACAGTCCTGTCAGCATTGACTTATATAATACGTGTGTCAAGATTTTTGGAAAATACAAACCGTGGTAGACCTCAGCTTGTGCTTCTTTGTTCAGCTCCAGTATCTTTACTTGTTACCAGATGTCTCGGGAGAACCTGTTTCGAATAAAAACCATACTGTGTTCAATGATCGATAATCGCTGAAGTTGTCAAAATAAATTTTCTTCACACTTTAGTATATGATGTCAGTTTGCCTCATTTTTGTGTCTTCTTCCAATTTGGCCGCCGTCTACACATTGGTCATCATCTGATTGTGAGGTTTCATATATCATCTCTTCGTTTCACATGTCTTTGCCCTTTAAAGATTCATTAAAAATTCATCCCCCGGTATGATCTTTTATCAAAGATGCTAGAGGGCCATTTTTATAAGATCAACATTAAAAAGGTTGAATGTGATGTCCTCTGTGAAGGCTCATATCCTCTTTGCGGTAACGTTCATGAAGCAGGCATTGTAATATATGACGGAATTGTCAAAATATAAGGATAAATATTAATAACTTATTTTTACTAATTAATTTATTGATATTGGTTAATATTGCATGAGTGGTTACTGGAAGCTGTTGCAGGTTGTGTTTATTATTTCATAGAAACAACGAAATCTAGTTGCTGCAGCGGAAATTTTACTGGCAACTTTATATACAATCACTGGGGACGATATTTTTTTCATTTTTCGCAGCTGGTCTATTAATTTATCAAAAAAGACTTTAGATTCTCTGATGAAGTCCTTCTTGTGTACAGAAAGATCATGTTTACTACACTATAACTGGACTGAAGTTGATGCAAAGTACCCGGAAAAAATTGCCTTTAAATGAAGTTAAAACTCCTTAAAAATCTGTTTTACGAAAGTCTTCAATATAAATGCAATTTCTATTTATTTACAAGCGGAACGGAGGATCATACTTCAGTGTTTCGGTCAGAGACATGAGTTATGTTACATACAGAAGCGTGTTCAGTTCATACGAGTGTGTTCATACGAGTTATGTGACCCTAGAAGACGTCAGAATCAAAAATTTTCTGAAAAAAATTGATGAAGGCATCATCATGGTAAAGCACTCACTTGTCTGCAATGTCTGGTCTCACATGAATGGCTCTTTTCCTAAGTCTTTCACGAAAATTTTTATAAAATACTTTGTTGGCAGTTTGTCCGAGTTCCTTGTGTACGATACCCTTACAGCGAATTAAAAAAAAAAAACAAATCAGCATGGTCTGAATCTTTGATTTTTTCAGAGGAGGTGACAGAGTATGCGACTCTTCGCTTGCCGCTTTATTTCAGGGTCGTACTCAAATAACCAAGATTCATCACGTATAGTCATACAATTGAGTAATTCTTGTTCATTTCCTAACCTTTCAAGAAGATCAACGCAGACGTTTGTTCTATTGTCCATTTGTTCTGTTGTAAGGTTGTTCCGCAGAATTTCCTACAAATTTTGCGCATGCCAGATCGTCTGTTAAAATATGATGTACGGTGATAGTGATTAAGTTTGACAGTTCAGTCATCATCAATTTGGTTGAATTCGTTCTCAGAATTATCTGAGATATGATCTTCCTAGAGCCATCACGCATTCAACGTTTCCGTCATTTTTTGAAATTTTGGGTATCCCTTAGTGACATTAACGTTCAACATGTTCACGGCGTTTGGAAAATATTCTACCATCGGAAAACTTGTTCTTTTGACAAGCAAAGTTCCTCACAGGCCTGTTTCAACTACTCTAAAGGCAAACTGACGGATTCGCCAAGTTTCACACAAGACATGATTGCAAGACGTTGCTCTGGATTCTGATGCTCTATTTTTGTAAAACAAAACAACAACACAAATTCACTGACGGCGCTGTCAGAAAAATGGGCTGTCCGAGCGGAATAAAAACTCGGACTGTCAAATTAGAAGGGATAAACTAATCGATTTGGCACAAGTCAATAGACTCAACGTTGCCAGATCGTTTCGACCAGTTTCATTATTTCTTTCGCACACCTCGAGTCACGTCACCATAGATGCAACCTGAGTTTGCCAATATAACCCAGAATCAAGACAGGACTAAAGTCAACGTATGCAGTAAAGGTGACAATCGCCAAAAGTAAAGCAGGAATATTTGATTTAGAAATTCATCAAGAATTGTTTTTTTTTTTGGGTTTCAAAAAGGATTTGACTGGTATTCGAAAAAATACCTTGAAGTCAACGCAAAGAACATTGCAAGAGTTTTCGAAAACGTGCAAAAATTTATATTTAACAATATGCGAGGCAAAATTAGTGAAAAATAATGTTTATGCATTTCTGGCAAAGACAAGCATTGCAAGCATAAAGTCATTCATGTTTTCTACCATCCAAACTATGTTTGCAGATGCTTATCCTGACGTTTTAAATTTAAGGAAAACGTTTCCCATATGACGATTCAAAGGGGATAAGAAAATAAATGTAGCCATTGAGGATTTGTAGTGATTGAGGAAAATTTTTCAATATAATCCCTATCTTTTCGCTGAAATATAATCCTTCGGCTGAAAAAGAGGAATAGGTAGGGATAAGATTGCCAAATCTAATTATTTTTAAGCTTTTTACCAGATCCTTCGATTTTGTTCCACCTCAGCCAGACCCAACTGGAATAGACTTTAAGGGATTTGTATTTCTTTTCATTTCTGCCAAAACATACGCAAACCAGGTGGAGTTGTGCATTTAAGATAACGTATCTGATCGGAATGAATGATACCTGGCGAATTATTAAAGGAAAAAGTCCTGGTTGCGCTATACAAAAAACAAACCGTGGTATAATCATGTTGTTCACAAAGTACTAAGAAATCTTACTCTAAATATTATGCCGAGGATATTTGCAAGAAAACAGGAAGCAAAGTATTCAGAAAACGAGTCAAATCATGATTAAGTACATGAAACGATATTAATTCCACTTCAGAATCTATGTCCTGAAGTGAAAATTGCTATCCTCTGTTCCGAAATCATGATGGACACCATTGAAAATGCGGAGTTACAAGTGCAGGAATGCAATAAATGTAGGATGTAGCTTGTCATACGAGGTATAATCAAAAAATACGGTGAACGAATTTTTATACCGGCGACTGCTGACGCTACATCCATATGCTGTTATTTGTCCAGTAGCGTGATCAGTTGAAACAGGCAGGGACAAGTTGTAACACGTTCGAACTTGTCAGTCAGCTGTCAGAGTCGCTAGAGTGAGGTTGAGTTTATTGTGTCTGTTCTCGCAACATGGATTTCGAACAACGCATTAACATTAAGTTTTGTTTTAAGTTACAAAAGAATGCCAAATAAACTTATGAAATGTTGATGAAACATGAAAGTTGGGTCTATGGCTAAGATCCTGTGATCAAAATGCACAGTTCACAATGAATAACCAGAGGATCTCCTCGCCCTTAAAAGGCATGTCAGTCAAAATCCAACATCAATCTCATGCTCATTGTTATCTTCGATAGTGAGGCCGTAGTGCGATCAGAGTTCGGTCCATGGGGCACAACTGTAAACTCTGAATTTAACAAGGGCGTCCTGCAACGTTTGGGAAACGACATACGAAGAAAGCGGCCAGAAAAATTGGCCAATTGCTTCCTTCTTCAGCACAAAAATGCGCCGTGTTACACCTCGCTGCTCATTCGTGAGTTTTCGGCAGAAAAAATGTTCCTGTCTGTACACATCTGCCATACTCACCGGGTTTAGCACCATGCGACTTCTGGCTCTTCCCTGGCAAATAATCGTTTGATTAAACACAAGAACCCTTAAATCATGACTTGGATCCAGGGCTTCAAAGAGATCATGAGGATAGGTTGAGGTTGATATCTGAATTAACTGAAATGATACCTGAATTGCAGTTATAATTCACGAGGACATATTTCGTAGTTATATAGATATTAAACGTTTGCATCACGTTTGGTCACGTTCTAATCATCGTCCCAGAAATTTCTCGACTTTGTCATGATCGCAATGGGGTTTAATGGAAGGCAAGCGGTCATCACACTAAAGAAGGAATTTCGGAAAATTTTACAACCCTTAAAAAAATTTATAATCCTCTTTAAACTTCATAATGTCTAATGAGATCACGCAGCCAACATTCATGACGGTGAGTATAATTTGAAATCTAATCCTGTCTATGAACTGTCCTGAACTGCTATTTTCGCCTCCAGGCTTCATACAAAATCGTTACACTTGTAAAAAATCCTTGAAAGAAAGTTAAATTAAGCAATTTCTATTTATAGAACAATTCTCCATACAAAACAAGGTAAATCCTGTTCATTTGTTCATCCTACGAAATCACAAATCATAAAAAAGGGAAACAAACAAAAAACAGGAAAATATCTACAAAAAAAATAACACCTCTATACGCTCCATTTACATTCTCACGCAAGGAACACTCTCCGTCATCATTTCTACTCAGCGAGATCCTTTTCTTGATAGGCAAGCACTTGGAAGCCAACACCAATTCATTCTGATTTATGACGATGGCTCCAACTTCTGACATAAAAGCCAACAATTTATAAGTGGTGGTGGTTTGTATCTGTGTGGGTGTGTGTGTATGTGTTTATGTGCATCTATACTAAATGTGAGGGAGGGATATTACTCAGTGTACTAAATGGTAAAATCTAATTCCTAGTTGAATTTGTGTTATTTGAGAGCGAGAGGTTATATCGTTCTGCTTCGCGTTGGAGTGAGGATGTTGCAATTCATGAATAATTTGGGGAGAATTAATGTGATTTGGAACGGTTGAGTCTTAAAATAAGAGACAAATTAATGAAGAAGTTGATGATGTAGCCTTCGGGTTAGATATCGCAATATTTTATTGCTATTTAATTATCTGGAAATAGAGGACGTAAAAACTGCAAGCTAGTTGGAGATGGTATTTCAAGTAACATTTAGTTTATAATAGGAATTAAGTTTCAGTTTATGAATTTGAAATTTAGCTTGGATTTTGATTTGATTTTGTAGCAAAAAAGCCCAGACATGACCTGGAAAATTATTGTTATATCAAAATTACAGCATTGCATTGATTGCAAACGATAGAAATGAAGATTCGGAGAATAGTTTCTTTAAATTGGTAAGGCAAATAACGTAAGAAGATTGAATAAGCCATGGAATAACCAGCAATATTTCGGGGAAACGTGCTCCACAAGAACAACATCACAGAAAATTGCGAGCCTTGGATGTTAAGGGGGACTGCTTATAAATCTTAGTTACGTAACTTCAGTAATATTCCCTTTTTTTAGCTACAACCGCCACTAAGAATAACGTCCAAACAGAATATCTAGGTTAAGTGTGTTAACAACTAACAAAGACCAAATGATCACGTTCGTATAGACATTCTATAGGACAACACTAAGATGTTAATACACGATCTTGCTGTCATTTAGACGAAAGTATTTCGTGAAGCGTTTTATACAAAGAACAAACAATTGTATACCATATTCAGCAATTAGCGCACCAAACAGTAAAGTCTAAACAAGGTAAATCACTTAAAATCATGCCACAAATTAGAGAGCAAGTTTGAGGCCGGTACTCTTTGAGACATGACACTATAGACCTGACCTGACTATAAACTGGTTTTAACACTTTTTGGGCATGTTACAGTTGGCACTATATCCATAGTTAGGTCTTCAAATGCACTCATAACTGACGCATAGCTTAACTAGTAACTAGCTCTAACACTACCGGGAAACAGCACGTAGAAAGAGAAGCAAATAAACTTACCTAATGCATAACAGAGCGCGTCAAAATGAAACGACTTAAATTTGTTTCGCTATAACCCGTGTTTCGTCTGACGTCTGAGGTTGATTTTTATTTTGATTTTTTAACTTTTTATAAAAAGTTTTTTTTTATTTTTGCTCCCCGAACGAAGTTCCGTTGTTCCCGTCTGTTACAATACAAAGAAGCAGTCAGGATCTTCATCTTTATTTTTCATCTTCGTAAAAAGGACTCTAAGAGAATGATAACCGAATGCAATGACTAGGTTTAATTCTTTTAATTGGTTGTAGGTTACTTGTTTCCCATAGGATTGTATATGTACATTGTATCGACACTAGAACTTTGGAACAGTGTTACGCATCTTCAAAGTAGTTGTGTCAAGCTTGTGCGATAGATCATTTTCACTAATCCTTCTATTTATGCATTTTTTTAAGGTAGGGAGGTGAAGGCTATTTACGCCCTGAGTGTCGGACTCCCAGTGGCACAACAAACCAACCGGACTACCAACTAAATTCCTCCCCTGTCAACCGGAGCGTCTAGCCTGGAACGGTTTGACACATTACTTCGGGCTAGCCCTCCCAATTTTAAGTCTTTTGGCGCCTTCGGATAACAGGGATTTCTTTCTCCAGCGGGGAGGAATTGGAGGAGGAGAATTGGTCGAGAAGGAAACCTTCCACCCTCGACGCCTCCAGTCGATAAAGTATGCCTTTTTTTCGTGGCCATAAATGCCCGAATCTGGAGACCGTAACTTACCAATCTTGTGCTGGTAAGACTGAAAACAAACATATCCGCTCCGTAGCTGGGTCAGGTTCACGCGTTTGACTGAGCCACGATCTCAAATCGTCGATGAGACGCGCATTCCATCTTCATTTTAGCTCATGTTCCTAAGATTGTTGCCATTTGTCGAGAGTGCATCGTCTTTCATCGCGAGCAACATTTTCTTTATTACCTTCGTGCCTTCGGAGGCAGATTCTTTTACGCTCTCTAGCAAGGAAAACGATGGGTATCACCCCTGCAATTACAAACACCGCTTAATCAGAGACCGTACGGTATGCTGATGCAATCCGCAGTGCACCTGTACCAGCCGTTTTTGGTGCAGTTCCTTGTTGAGAGCTTCACTCCATATCTCTGCTCCATATAGAAGCGTAGCTTTCACGACATTCATCAGCAGTTACCTTTTTGTTGGACTAGGTCTCCCATGATTGGCCATTAGTCGACTAATTGTCGAGATCCCTGCTCCGGCCTTGTTTGTCGTTGCCTTGATCGAGTCGTGCCGTCTTCCAACGCTCAGGAAAAACACCTTCCCGCAAGCAGGCATTAAACGCACTGAACAACAAGTCAAGGCAAGAGTAATAGACCAGTTGCAGTGCCTCGGCTGGAATACCGTCTGGTCCCGGAGCCTTCTTCGCCTTGATGGAAAAAACTGCTGATTCCAGCTCGTTCCTCGTGAAGAGAGGACAATCTGATGTTATTTCCCTGTGGGCGGCCCGTAGTATCTCCATCCATTTGAAAAAGAAAAAAAAAATGCCTGTAGTATCTCCATCCATTTATGCATCTTGAACTTAGTTTAACGTCATTGGTTGTGTTAGTTCATTTCTGGTCTGAGATCTGAATATATCTATCTCACCCTTCTTTCTTGTATCATAAGGAATTCTGTGGTACTATTGTTGTATTGGCCAAGATTGTCTACGGATGATCTTTCTGATACTCCAGTCTGAACTGGCCTCAGGTTTGAAAAATAATTGTGAATTTAAAGTTAAAAATTAAGCTTTGAAGAAAGGAGCTTATGAGTTTTATGCAAGCGTGCAAGTGCAATTTGCAATTAAGTGCAAGCGCTGTGAAAATGAGTCCTGCATCTCAGACCTCACAGGAGGCCTCTGCTATGTCAAATATAACTATGCCCGTTACCTCCATTCATTTCACTTTTTCTGTGTTTAACCACCATTGTGATTTGGAGTTCTAAGATTTGCTGATAATTTTGTTTATCCTGCTCAGCAATGCTCTTTCTGCAAATTTGGCGGGAGAAGGCGAGGGGGCTGATTGTTTGCAATTTTCCAGTATCTTAGTTTGGGTACTATTGTAATGGTTGGTATCGAGCGGTAAGGATGGATGGTTAACTTTAAATACTCCCGCAAACAGAAAATGGTATTTTTAATATTTGTAATTGTTTGCGTAATGTTATGCGGCAGTCGTTTTTGTGCTGTGCTTATTGTTCTTCAAAACTGGAAGCTTTTGGTTTATTCAGTCTTTGTTTGATGTCTCGTTCTCGTGGGCTTAACTTATACTCTTGCAGAGTCTCAGAGCGTATGAACCTATTGACATATATCAATATTACATACTCCTTTTCAAGCGTCACCTCTCGAAAAGTGTTTTCCTGAAAGACCAGTTCGTGTTAATTCACAAAGCTTTCGGCCTTGTGTGCACAATCATAGAGGAGTCTATCAGGACCATGAACAGTGAAGTAGGAGTTGTACCAAAGTTTTGTTTCGGTCAAGGAATGATTTCGGTAGCCTCCATAAGCATTTTTTCCTCGACCCAGGCCCAAGTCAGCCAAAACGCGCTATTAGATTTATATAGAAGGATAACAAACGGGAACAACAAAAGACGTACAAAAAATTGTTCCTCTGGCGAAACGAGATCGCTACGTGTTGTTCTGTCTACGCTATTCAGCACAGATCTTTCTCTTTTGAATGCAATGTCCTTTTTGATTTTGTAATTTACAGCTACATGGAGCTGTAGCCTTCGTTTAAATTCGTGTTGCTTTTTGTGCTTTCCCACTGAAAAATTTGTTAAGTTGTCAAACAGTGTATCCAATTGTTATGGACTCTGGTATAAAACTTTAAAGGACACTGCAGAGACAAATTAATTAATTCAAAAAAAAATGCCGATATTGCATATTGCATATTGCCGATGCCTGAAAGCGACAATGTGGTGGGAAAAAAGCATTTTCAAAATAGGCTGTCCAGTTTTAGATGGCGCCTCTTGGTCTGCGGTTTGATCCAATATTAGAAGGCCAAGACAGTGTTATTTTCGTAAATAAGTGTCTTGTATGTGATTTTTCCTATATTATTGAATTAAATGCTGCGTATGTGTTGAGAAGGACGCAATTTCCTAAATATTTTATCACACGTCATGTCCATTTGAAAGTTGTTTTAAGGCGATTGATTGGAACAAACTTTTTGTCAACCTTCGTTTCTGACATGATAAGTTACGAAACTGTGATAACATTAAGTAACATCGAATGTTATGTTGATATATGATATGAACATACTTATAAATTTATGGAAATGCTGATCTTTTACTAATCGATCCTGCGTAATTCTTCTTTAGTGCCGGACTGTCCGACTGTGTCAACATCTAACCTTCGACAAATTTTATTTTTCGATTTCTTGTTGCTCTTAAATCTTTTACCGCCAAACCACTTTTTGAGGTTAAGAAACAGGTAATAGTTGCTTGGAGGAAAGTCTGGAGAGTAGGAAGGATGTGGCACCAATTCAAACTTCAATTCGTGGATTTTGGGCGTGGTAACAATCGATGAATGCGCTGGCGCATTGTCGTGATGAAACAAAAAATTTTTTCTTCGCCAAATGAGGTCGTCTAGTTTGCACTTCGTGCTTCAAACGTTGCAATAACTCTGCGTAGTACTGACCAGTGATAGTCTTACCCTTGTCAAGGTAATCAATGTATATAATACCTCTCGCATAGTAAAAAACAGTAGCCATAACCTTGTTTGCCGATGAAATTGTTTTTGCCTTCTTTCTATTTGGTTCCACTTTTCCAATCCATTGTTTTGACTGTTCTTTATTTTCAGGAGTATAGTTCGTTTCGATTACGCCTATACAGCGCCAAATTGTCGGTCGAGATATTTTTTCGAATCAGTTTTTGGTCGAGCGTTAGCAAACGCGGTACCCACCTTGCACAAAGCTTTTCCATGCTCAAATGGTTGCGCAAAATATTTCGCACACGTTCAGTAGACATCCTATAGGTCTCAGCTATCGTATGAACTTCAACCTGCGGTCTTCCAACACTATTTGATGGAATTTCTCAATCATTTCTGAAGTTTTGACCTCAACGCGCCGTCCTGAGCGAGGCTCGTCAGAGGTGCTCACGCGACCAATTTTAAATTCAGAAACCCACCGCTTAATAGTTGAATATGATGGGAGGAGTCTCCTAGTGTTGAATCCATTCCTTCTTTTATTTGTTTTGGTGTAAAACCTTTCAAATAGAAGTATTTGATGACAGTACGTTTTTCCAATTTTTTCCAAACAACGGAAGCGTCTCGTGCAATGTGCTCTCAAACGCAAACTAACGTATCGATTGGGCTGTAACTGTACACACAAGCTCGGTAGAAATGGTACTGTAGGACGCCGCCCGAAAGTACACCTAGCAGTGCCATCTCTAGGTCAGGCCGGAAACTTTTCACCCGACCCTCGTATTTGTCAAAGGGTAGACAATTTCCTTCACTTTTACCAGCTTTTCGAGGAAATTTGGTAGGTTGGAGATAACTTTGCTATCTCTATCTAATTCTAAATGAACGCACAACACCTGATTTCATTTTACATTGCCTTGAAAAATTTCCTTGACAAGTATAGCATATATTGTTGGGCCATCCACCTTTTCCTTCAGATTGTGGACTGAAAGTGGCCAAAACCAAGTTGTCAAATTTTTTTTCTTTTCCTTCTTTATTTTGGCCGAATCTTTCACTAAAATGACAAATTACTAACGTGCGCAAGATTCAAAATTGTAAAAAGAATTTTCGAAAATTTTCCACAAAAAGAAATTCAAAAACTAACAAATCCAGAATTTCGCGGTTGCGTGCACACTTTAGATACTTCTAAAAAATGCCACATTTAGCTGACACAGGTATGTTCCTTCTATTTTGGCAGATGCACAGTATAATACAACAGGTTTCCTTGGTGATGTCGTTCAGAAGCAATGAGGTTTTTTGAAAATTTGGCATACAACGCTATCCTTGAGGAAATTTTTAATCGTCGTGATTAGTATATGAGCCAAAGCCTCCATGCAATTTATCAATATCACAAATGTAGATCACAAATGAATATCACAAATCGTAGATCAAGTCCTGTATCACTAACAAGGTTTTCAAGGACATCATTGTACTCTAAGTCATAAAAAAGTGTTGCTTACCTGTAGAATGCTGGTTTTTCCAACGCTAGAGGCCCCCAAAAAAGCTGCTTTAAGGGGGCCCTGTATCCATGGGGGTTCTGAACCCTCCAGAGTGATCCGCTATGCTGAAATGCACTTATTCTGTATGCGAATTTCCATGGCAAATGAAATTTTCGTAGTACAACCACCTGCATAATCACAACTACTCGGCTCTAGTAAAAATTTTTTCGAATTTGTCGGTGAACCTTTTCGACTCGTCCACATAATGTGCACACGGCCAATAAGAGAATCAATTATTCGCTTCAGGATACTTTCTGCAATATTGAATCGCGGAATGGCGATGAGATAAACAAATGCGACGATCCTTCGCTTAAATATCAACGTTATTTTTGTGTTCGCACCGTACGTTCTAATCAATGTAGAGTGCGAAATTGGTAATACATATCCTGGATTCAATTTTATGTTTGTGTGCGTTTGTTACTGACATATTGCTTCCGGATTGTTGATTTGGTCGTTAGATAGTTTGAGAGGCATACAGTTTATTGTTTCGAGTAATGATCTGGTTGAATCCTGGAAAATAAAAGAAGGATCATTTAGTCAGTAAAAATTTCATTTACAAATGTATGCAACAAATTAATTCTATATTTAAAACAATTTTTTTCTACCCTTTTAACTGTGAATTATACGTGAAAATTTCTCTTTAAAGTCATTTAATTTGGCATTATTGATTCAATGAACCTTCGATTAAAATCTGGGCGAATAACAAAAGAAAATATGGTAATCGGTTCTTTGAATCCAATTTTAATTTTTTTTTTGTTTTTAGTTTTTGCTCAAACTAAGGATTGAGTTAACACAGCTTTGTGCACTGCTGAACGTTGGGACCGATGTTTTCGAAAATTTCCAAGCCCGACCAGACTTCATAAATTATGCAAATGCTCATGCTTCCTTTGCACTGATCGGATTCTCCATCTCCTTTTTTAAAGTACAGAATAGGGACTGAATTTAAACTAGCTCAATCTTACCGCCCTTGGATATACAGATTTGTTGTTGCTTTTATCGTCTACTTACAACCACAGAGCCGCCAGCTTTTGAATGTCCACCCTTCCGCACTTCCAAAAACTCAAAAACTAAAGTTTGTCCTCTATCGTGAACCACCTAACCGCTATCATCTCTCAGCTTTGCCAAGGATTCTATTCCACAATGTTACCAAATTGCTCGCTACTAAATTTTAATTTTGAACAGCGGAAAGTTCCATTTCTCCAAGCGATGGAAAATATTTATCACAGCATGACAATTTATTCAGAATTTCGTCAAAGCATCACCACCAACTTCAACATATTTTAAATTGTGTGGGAGGCAGTTGAAGACGTCAGGATAATGATGGAATGTGGCATCAGTTGGGGGTTGGAAATTTTGGCGAATAAATATCACAGCAAAAGAAACAACCGGAATACCTTGACATGGTCTTTAATAACATTCAACAAAATGATGAATTGTTGCCGGGAATGTACCGCCGCCAAGTGCCTACACGTTACAAAACACAAAGTCCTTAGGCGCTTCGTGAATTTTGTAGAAGGGATTGTAGGATTTTGATTGCATAACGGGTGGTGTAGCACATGGCAGAAATAAGGGTGCCCTGCCGTGGCGTTTGTATGTTGATCAGGATAAAGAACTTAGATGCCTAAGTGAGTTGCTTCCTGTTCATATAGTGAGCGAGTGGTAGGAGCAAGCGAGCCTTGCTTAAAATTTAATAATAAAGAGTGGTTTACTTTACGTCGGATGAGTAGAAGCTTCGTTTTTTGTCGAGCAGGTAAATATTTCTTGTTGACATTCTTGTAAACACACATTTCTTTTTCCGCAGGGATTTCAACGTGTTAAAAGATGTAAGATCTAACTTTTAAGTGGTGTTCCTGGAAGAGGAGGGAACTTGAATTGAGTATGTATGGAATGCACTAAACCTTGAATACACTTATTCAGTTCCACGTGTTTGCTTGAAGTTTGCTAGAAGGACAATGGAATGAGCGCGTCTATTTGAGTCTGGCGAATGTCAAAGGACTAAACCAAATAATAGAATGCTTTATAGTATGAAAATGTGATCACAAGTATGTGAATCACAAGTAACTCCAGTACGGAAATTGATTTCAATTCTATGAGAGGTACACGCACGTTTTATTTGTCTTCGTAAATTCAACTTGATAAGAAGGGAATTTTGGTTAGATAGGAGCTGCCTGAGTGACTAGATCTGCAGATGGCGTTACTGTCACTTGCAACACTAGTTTTGTAAAGTTTACTGCTTGAAGGAAATTTGTTGATCTTCTTCTTGGTGGCCCTACAGCCGCGCTCTGGCCCTGGCTACCTCTAGCAAGCGCCTCCAACTGTCTTGGTCCATTGATAGCATCCTCCAATTTCAAAATACGAGCTGCGATAAAGTGTCTTCGTCAACAGAGTCATGAGTGTTTCTTCGCTTCCCGCACTGGTCGCCATCCTTCAGTTCTCCCAACGAATAACTTTTTGGGTATCCTTTGTTCATCTACACGATTCATATGACAGAGAAGAACAGAACATTCATAGAACAGAGAAGTTAAGGAAAAGTTAAGTATATAGAATTCCCAAAAATATTTTTTAAATTTATTTTCACATGAGATTTAAAAAATTAAAATCATTGATTCAGTGCCCAGATCAATTCATTTCAAATGCTTTGTCAATTGTGGAATGAGGACGCGATTTCGCTTTGCTGAAGTATCTTTAGCGTTGAAAAACGGACATAGAAAACATGCAACAATAAAGTTGATATATTCAACGACTTTTTGTTTTAAAAGCAGTTTTTGTTAAAAATTTGTTTGAATTGAATCCGTTGCAACCCTTTGTTGCACCAAATTAATTAGCAATTAGCTAAATATGCCGAGTCAGGAGTAAATGTTACGCGGCAATATAAATTAGATCAACCCGTCCTTAAACTTCCCACAGGAAACCGTATCCTATACTTTGAACTCAATTTCATGAATGCTTCGTTTAGTTGATTGAGACATTATGATGGTTACCGATATCAATGCATACTAGCATTCATTCGGAACGACTTACCTACAGAATATATGAGGATGATAAATGGAACCGCCTTCTTGCGCGAGCCTATCTCATCCTTTCAGTTCGAGGCCGCAACATCCATGCATACACTGGCATCAATTCGACGGTTATCGACTTTTTGAAAGGGAATTCATAACGAAAACTGCAAATATCATACCGTGCCATATGAGTCGATTAATCAACGTCGCAGCAAGCAAGTCTGCCACGACGATAAGGAGCAAGGGAAATGGATCGATATGAACCACAAGCTCCTTTCTTCTTTATTACTTATTAACCAACGACCTCGTTTTCGTCGAACTCGTCTGTGGAAACGTCAATGCTAATGGAAAAAGGTTAGTGCTGACATAATTACTCACAAATGGTGGATATCACAGTTGAAGTGTATCCGAGAAAGGCTCACATCAGCCGCTTGGCAGGATACACTTTTCTCGCCCTCCCGTACGTGTTGCGCGCTGGCTGCCTCTTTGCCAACAAGTGGAAAAACTTGCAACACTAAACCCATTGCCTTATTGCTGTTCAGGGATATTATGTGGAATGTTACATAATATCACACTGGCTCCTAGTTCTATCGATTCACTTTCCTTCCTTTGAAGAAATTTAGGAATCTCTCCCAAACAAAACAACATAACTGGTTATTTCTGTAGCGTTTTCCATTAGCACCATTAGCACTCATTAGCAACACGTTAAATTTCATCGAATTTCCATCAAAGGAGAATTATAACGAATATTTCCTTGCAGCTATTTCAAACTATTTCAGTTCATTCAATATTTCCTTGAAAGCATTAAACTTAATCAAAATGATTCACAGAACATCAAATTCTTTCAATTGTTTCTAAATTCAAGGATTCGCCCATTTCTTGGGCCATTCTTACACCATGAAATTCCAACTCTGAAATGCCTTCAGGGCAATCAAGTTCGGATAGGACAAACAGTAACATGGACTTGGATAATGGATCGTAAAATTTACGGTAACTTTAAAAACCCTTCGTTTCAACGAAACCCTTTGTCGGTAACTTTATCTATTCCTTGACTTATATCACTTATGTTTCGGCAAAATGTTTGCGCCTGAAGGAGGGAGAATAAATCTTTTTAAAGGACTTTTTTTTCTCTGAGTTTTATGTCTTTAGGGCTCGCACGTGTTTTATAATGAGAGCGCTTTTTGCAGATAATTCGAAAATTAAACGACCCGGTTGTGAAATGAGTTTATATTTTCCTCTAGCTTCCGACGTCTAAGAGGATTTGTCTTAAGATGTATAAAAAAGATTTGACTCCTTTCCACGCCTTTGAACATTGGAATGCTATTTATTCAACCTTTTACGAAGAGAGAATCTTTATTTTTGAGTGTTTGTGTCGAAAGTGCTTCTTGCGATTTCATTCATTTTACTCAGGCTATAAATTAAAGGGAATGGGCCATCAGACAATGAAGATTTATGATTCTACCGGATTCGACCAACCAAAATTGAACTCAACTGTCCAGATAATTATAATAGCTGCAATGATATTGCCTAACAGTGTCATGAACACTTCATTAACCATGGGATCATTGTCGGATATTTACGATTAGAATTAACGACGGGATAATGTATCCGAAGACCGACTGTGATGGATAAGAAAATATAAACAATACTTTTCTTTGGATATCGAAGAATTTCAAACTTAAACTCAAGGACCAAGTGTCGTTAAATAAAAAAATAAGGAAAAGTATCTTTAAGGGGGAATATAAAACAATTATTTTCGATACACTCAAAAAAGGATGAGGTTTAGCTGGAGTTACGCAGGCTAGCTTCTCACACTGAATTGGTTCAGAGCTGACATCGCAATTTTCAACACAAATAATATCAACGCTTTCAAGTCTTATTAGACAGGAGACATTTTGACTCCTTATTTTACACATTGCAAAATATTTCATCTCTCATATTGCCCCGTTCACCGGTGATGACATATCCGCTATATGCTTTTTAAGGACAGTTGTTGGTACAGTCCGTGGAACAACTATAGGACATGGGTATAAAAATGAATATAAAGATATATTTGATTAAGTGTGTTATATTAAGAGGAAGAGAACTTGTGGTTCGCAACACGTTTTGATGCTACGTATGACAGTTGTCATCCGTTTTATGGTTAATTTTGATCGCCATTTTATTCATAAATAGGCTGATGTCCGAGCAACAACTACAAATTGTGCTGATTTACTTCAAATAAAACGGTTTTGTTCGAGAAATGCATCTGGCACGCCGTAATTTTAATGCCGATATAATTGGCCATCAGAAGAGTTAATTCGATCAACCACGCATCGTTCTCACACCAAGTTTACCTTCACTGATAATTCGCAAACATCCAGATGTCGTACAGTGCGCAATGAAGAAACTATAGCAACTGTAGAACGTTGTATCGATTAAGCCCTAAGTGAGTCCATTCACAATAAAACCTGTTCCCATACACATTATGGCAGATTTTACGGATCTTGGTTTGGGGGCTTCTGATGGAATGACTACGTCAATAAACAAAACTGCCACATTTATTGTGACGAGCTACACAGGCGGTTGACAAAGCACCGTTACATCATATGTCATATGCCTCAAAAAATACTGCTGGGAATAACATTACCATCAATGGTGGTTTGTCACTCCAGAATTGACTCGCCGCAATGAAGGAGGCCTCTGATTTCGAGAAGATTGTGCGATATGCCATACAGCTCATGCAATCATTGACTCATTGAAAGAAGCATTATATAATTTCTCGTTTCGGACCTGTGAACTAGCCTACAAGATCTTGAGATTTAACATCGCTAGATTATTGCATCTTATGAGGATCCGTCGAAACAATTGCCTACGCCAATAAGTCCGAGAGGCTTGACCTTTTTTAAAGAAAACATCCACCGCGTTATTGGCGTGATATGGCCCAAATTATTGTTGAGGATATTCGAAAATCAGACCTCGCGATTAGACTTCCTCTGCACCAGTTATGGCGCTTATATACCCTAAATCGCATTCAAATCAAAATGATGGATCTGAAGAGTTGTGTTTCCGATAAAACCAATTTTATGACAATTAAAGCAATTTATCCGTATTTTATTGCATTTCATATTTCTATACATCTGAAACAAACTTGCATATTTCTC
The DNA here is from genome assembly GCA_954870665.1 of Stratiomys singularior. Classification (NCBI taxonomy): domain Eukaryota; kingdom Metazoa; phylum Arthropoda; class Insecta; order Diptera; family Stratiomyidae; genus Stratiomys; species Stratiomys singularior. The sequence goes on along the minus strand of OX940878.1, from coordinate 155,343,179 downwards.
CTTAAATGGTCAATGTGAGGATTTAAGTCGGTCAAAACTGTCCCTTGTGCCATAAATCCAAAAGATTTGTTGAATACAAGTATCTTTCAATATAAAAGGACCATTAAAGACTCCGAAATCTCACCACCCCCGACAACGAATCCAATGATGTTTTCCTGAAATTGATAGTCAAACCTTAACATTTGCTAGATAAACGCTCGCTTCGAACCCAAATAAATATTGTTTTGTCCTTTTTAAATGTCTTTTCAGGAGTCATATTGTATAAGTATATTTAACTTGTTATTTAACTTGAAAATGTTGAAGCAGAAACAGACTTTATTGATAGACAATCACTGGTCAGTTAATAAAGTTTGTGAAAAATAGACCTCTCGATTTCTTTACCATTTTTTCCACGTGGAAATCGTTTTGTATCTTTAAAAATTGATAGAAACACATTGATGGCGTTTTTCCTTTTCCTCAAATCCATCAAATCTATCAAGCAAAACTCATTAGCATATCATGGTAACATAATTTTGTGAGCTACATCAAAAACAACACGAACAATGATTTGGAGGAATAAAGTCCTTCGGAGAAATTATGCTTGATATATCGCGTTTCCAAACACAAGCACATAATCAATCAAGTGAAGTAAGCAAAAACTTATTTGTTTGTTTGTTTTCGTTTGTTGATGTTGTTGAGAAAATACAGGCGGAGCAGCATCGTGAAATTTCTTTTAAGGACACGCCAGCACAAAAACATGCAATACTATAAAAATTTCAATAAATCTTTTTTTATTTCGACTTGGACTGGAACAGCTGTCAGGATACTTATCTCGGTATTATATTTGTCTCCATAGCATGGAATGTTGGGCACGCTCCACGATTTCGAAGTTTGCTACATAAAAACAGAAAAATTACCACAATCCGATTCCAGATGAATTGGAAATATGTTGAGTTTTGGTTTTTCTATACGTATGTGATTTCTTTTCCAAATGTCGCGTAGTATGAGTGTTTCTCATAACGTTTAACTATTATATTTCCATTGTAGATTTTTTCTTGGAAGCTGCTTAGTATACGTGGTGTGATTACCCTTAGCAGTGGTGAGTTCAATCTTTGCAAGTGGAAAAAGGACTGTAGCGGCGCGATTGCTTGGCAAAATCGTGTGTTTCGCTGCTTGAACGGAAGAGCTATTGTTAACAACGGCTCGGCTCAATTTTCGCATCCAAAACTAATCGAATGAGATCAAGTTGTTTTTATTTGTCAGGATAGCAAGAACTGAAGGTTAGAAAAATCAGGCCTTAAATAACCTGAACAAATACGATATGCAATAGCTTAATTCAGGCTTTAATCACATTTATGAATGTTAGCCTGCGCACTTGTATGGTTGCTTATTATTTACGTACACAAAGGATATTGCGAATACGCTGACAAGCAAGCACGTTTAAGATATTCAAATTTTCCCGAAACAGAAACGTTAGCAAATCTAATTCCAACAACTTTACATTTGTTTTTAGTTAAACCACTTTTTTCTTTTTTTTTAATACACATTTACAAGAATCGCTTTTGCCAAAGAAAATAATTCCACCCGAAAATTCTGCGGAAATATGAAACACTTAGCGGGAAATCCTTTTGCATCGACCACACCGCAAATTCCAGTTCACTCAAAAATAATCTAATACAAGCTCGGATAAATTTACCTAGGCAAACCCATAGCCTAATACTCAAACCCTTCGTCACGCCACCCTTTTCCCCCATCTGCCGCTTGGGTCGAGTTTCCACTCACTGCTTAGTGCCCACATCCAAGTCCACCTCCCCCTAGACGTACCCAAAAATAGATCAAGAAGCTCCATAACGAAGGAATTCAACCTTAAATAAAGATGCAAACAAGAAAAAGGACTTGAAGAACGAACAGATCCGCCTTAACTTTCTACTTGAAATTCGAATCACCAACAGCGGTTAGAAGTTTTTTTTCATCACGTACATACGGAGGACGATGGAATGGACCGTTTTTATGCTGCTCAACATCGTGTGTTTGGGCCAAGAAAGTTGCCAGGATATTTTCTCAATGTATTCGTTGATATTTCCTTTTGCTTTCTTATCCAACTCATGGACTGGGCTCTTAGTTCCACTTTTGTGCGGGACAATTCAAGCGAGAAAAACATTAAAGTTGGAGCTACAGTCGAATTTCGTTTTTATTTTTTATTTCCTCGTTTTGGGGCTAAGAAATTTTTAAAAAGGAAGCGAAGCGGAGTTTGCCTTTCAAAATAAAGAGTTCTACTCCCGTGACGATTCTTTTTCTTCCGAGTTTTCCTCTTCTTCAGAGATTTCTTCTGACAAAGGAAAATTGCATAGAGTCCTAACGAACTGAATATATTCTGAAATCTTCAATATTATGTTGAAGTCAAGGATATCTCCTTACTGACTGACAAGCTTTTGAATTGATGGATACAAAGAAAACATTGATTTACTCAAAATTTGTTTGGAAAATGTGATTGCAATACTAGGAAAAACAATTTCGACTTAGACGAAAAATATGGAAGCAATAGAATTAAATTAATATTCGAATACCGAATTCACGCTCCAAATCATGTGTAGATTTATTTGTCAATCGAAGTGAGTTCCTTATCCTTCAAAACTTATGCTCAATTTCGTTTTCAACAATAATTTCTTGTCGACTAGAGAATGTTTAAACGTTTGAACGGCGATGGGTACAAGAATATGAAGGAAAACTTGCGTTTCTACCTAATAACTCTCAGAAAAGTAAAAATTCTGGGTTTAACCTACAGTCAGGACTTACGCTAAGGCCAGGACAACAGCATATCGATGACATTTTAGATACGGATTATAGACAAATAGAAATTATATTTTACACTTCTAATAAAAGAGCTTCTAGAAGGAGCAGATGGGTGCACGAGAATCTTCGTGCAAAGTAAAAAACAGGCGGGAGGAGTCAGTTCAGCCCCCTTGTAGAGTTAACTGATGATCAGAAAACTTATCAGAAAATTTATTCAGGATAAATGCAAAGTATTTTGTTCACCATTTCTGTATGTACCTGACATGAATCGTCCCGAAATAACTATTCCTCCTTCCTTTACCCTTGAACATTCCAAAGCTTGGCGCTTATATAGTTTCAAATGATGCTAAATTATATTCACAGTTAATTTCAAATTAAAATAGAGAAAAGATAATAAAAAGTCCTGGAAAGACCAGTACAAGTAAGTACAAGGCAGGCCATCTTACGTTTGGTATTGGAACTATGGTTTATTTTGAGGTTGTAAGATCAGATGAGATTGTCAATGTGACAGAAAGTTAGTTTTATGTTTGACATTTATGGCATGGGTCGCCTTTTGCTTGTATAGGTGGAAAATATTAAAAATTATACTCCAGAGCGGTGAGACTCCTACTCAAGCTGTAAGAAATTTACGAAAAACATTCGGCAAAATTTATGTGCCAAGAACGTGTTTTGTGGATCAATTTATGAAGCCAGCCAAAACAACCCGTATAAGTACTCGTTCAATGCGCGCAACCGAAAACATCACTGTTGTTCTCCAGAGTGAGCGTGAACAGCCATAAACATCAACTAGTCATCGATATCGAGAATGAAACCCTTCTTGCACTTCTTTTTGAAGACGTTTGGATAAAAATCTCAGTATAAATCTCATACAAAGTGCATTTATTGCAAGAGCTGAAGCTGCATGGCCAATTGATGAGTATTCGATTTGCTCAATAGGTCCGAAACGTCATCTCTTCAGATAAGACCTTTAAGAGGTTACGTCAATAAGCAAAATTGTCACATTTGGGGTTGAACAAATCATCGCGTCATCGAATTGGATCCGCACGTCATTGGGGAAACCAATGTATCCACAAGGAGTGACTGTCTCTTGTTGAATTTTTGTTCGAATTTTACTTCGAAAATGAGCAAGAAACCGCCCTTTCAGTGAATGGGGATTGCTACTGCGGCATACTAGGCGATTTTTGCAAACCGAAAGTGAAGAGAGTAACTTCCATTGGTTTGAACAGGATGATGCAACGTGTCACACAGTCAATGTAACAATCGAACCTTTCCGCACTCTTTTCGAAAATCCCATAATCAGCCGAAATACAGATTATTTTTGGCCATTTTGAACCTGTGATTTGACTTCATTGACTTTCAGCCGTTAAGGAAAACGGTTACGTTGACGATCCAGACACGACTGAGGACTTGAAACAGAAAATTGAAGTTGTCATTGACGGAGTAGAGGCCGGAGCAAGGAAAGGTACTGAAAAATTGGACTAATTGGAATTGTAAGGCTAGCCATAGCAGGGTCTTGAAAGATCTACCATCCCTAAATGGAAAGGTTCAACCTTATTAATAAGCTCAAAACATTAAACAAATATTCATTAGCTTTTTTTTGGCTGAATCAAATTCCAAACATTACATAGCCCAACCTGTTTATTGGTATCATACATTTTTGAAAGTGTTTCTTAATTGTTTGATCTTTGAATTGAAAATATTGAATTAATTTGAATAACTTTGTAATTTATTTATTTGCTTCCCAGAAAATTTTAAGACAATCACTGACGCTACTTTACGGCACCGATGAACATGCGCTACCAAAAGGCCTGCCTTAAAACGGTGCTATCAAAAGGCCTGCCGTAAATTTGTGCTATCAAAAGTCCCGCCTTGGTAACACAAGTTCGGTTAGGACTACGCTTACAGAAATAATGGAATTCATTTTCGAAGAGGCATCACTTGGGAGTAACAGATTAAAATATATAACCAATTTTTCTGATCACGCTCCTCAATGAAACACCAATGCGTTTTGAAACCAATGGAGAGTATGGTCTGGTCAATTGAAAGTGGACTGGATGACATTCAACAGTGGTTAGATACACCAATCCCATACAGGATTAACCAAAGAAGGCGAGAAATGCTCCATAACTTTACACCTGAAAGTCTGAGCTCGATTTATACTAAAGTTTCCAAAAAGGATGAGTAGATCAGCGTCAAAATCTCCTTCCGGAATCATTAGCAGATCAGTCCACGACAAAGTCTGCGAGGTTTGTTCGAAAATTAATATAAACATTTCGATGGATATGGAAATTAAATCTGGGCATTAATTGTTGCAGATGCATGAGGGGTGGCCAAAAATTTTGTGAATAGACGGTGTTAAGGATCCGGAGGTTGTGGGGTGAATGGCTAGTAAAACGCGAGGCGGTACTTTTAAAAAACTTTTGTTAATGTTCATTCACTTATTTAACAATTGAAGAAGTACAGTATATTGAGTGTATACAATTCTGGAGACGATTTACTGCAACGCAAAAGAGATACCAATAAAGGGAGAGGGTGGGTGTAGAGCTCGCTAAAAGTTGCTCAGGGTAAAAACTGTTCACATGTAGTGAAATACGGTTGTAGTGAAACAAACTCGAAGTAGAGTAGTCCGTAAGAAATAAGAGAAGTAAGCAGTCGCAATTTTGCATCTTTCTCCCAGTATCCCCAACCTGGAGTCTCGTGCGACGACACATACACCTTGGCCTTCTATGAAGGACCATGCAATTGCACTCAATCGACTTATGAGCTGGACGATGACACACACGGTACGGCCGGCCACACACGGTAGGCCTTCGATGAAGGACTACGCAATCACCGACCCGACCATGTTGGAAGACCTGAAAAGACTGGAGTGAAGACGCTCACCGAACCGACTGTATCGGAAGATTTGAAAGGACCTGGACGAAGCGCAGAAGACGCTAGCCTAACCGACCGTGTCAGAAGGCTTGAAAGGACTGGCTTTTTGTTGGGAAAGAGAAAGTTTTTTCACATCTGGCAGAAGGAATTTCAGATAAAGAAGATGGTGGCAAATCCCACTCGGTGGAGACCACATGTGTGCAGGATGTGGAAGGCTTAAGTGTAATCATGAATTAACCACGATTTACGCGTGTAGGTAAGTAGGTAATTGGGTGTGTGGAAAAGAATGAGAGCATTCATGTTTTTTTAATATTGTCTTTTTATTGAAGAGAGGAAAAATATGTTTTTTCAGGCATGCAAATGAGATTATTCTTGCCAACCTAGGTAGGCAAGAACTTCAGACAGATAGGAAAGGAAGTTAAAATAAAAATGTTTCGTTCGGAGAATTTTCGTTCTGACTATGATACATTCTTCATAGCTATGGATTGATTTGCTAATATTGTTCATAAAAAGGATTCACTTACATTGTTCATAAAAGAGGCCTCAATTAATGACTTGACTGCTATTAGCGCCGCAAAACGTATTTCCACGCACCTCTTTCCGCATCGTTGGAAATGTTGAAAAGTTTCTAAAGGTAAGTCTACATTGTAGTGGCAAAGTTGTACAAATCTAGAACATTGAATGGCAACCATCGCAGCATGGATAATGGGAACTTTGCCGTGCAGGATTGGAACGCCTCTTACCAATGTTTATTTCGACCCACATCATCCCCCACTTTGACTGAGTTTTATAGAGATGAATTCGAATTATACCACCAGTCATATCATCCTTCAACTTTCCAAAATATCCACGGGAAAACAAAAATAAGAGAATATGCTATGCGCTCTTGTTTTTGAAGTGGTGGATATATTTTCTAATAAAAATTTCGTAGTAGTAGCAGTAGTTTGTCGTTGATCTCTGGCGCCATAGTCCTGCAGGGTAAGGGTCGTCTTCCGTTTCGATCATTTCTTGCTTGAAAAGATGATTCCAAATGTAATCCGTATTTTTAAAAGGATAAAATTCCCTCTAAATAGCGGTTAAGATTGCGTCTATTTAGAGGGAATGAAAAACTGTTGAATGTTCTTTTGCTCGTTTTGAGTGAGGATATAATTCCATTTTCATTCAAGCTGGTTTCATATTCACTTATTTAAAACCCAGACGATCGACACCGCCTACCTGGATTTAAATACTAAGAACATTTTGATTAATTCCTGCCTACCTGAATCAGTAATCTCATTTGGTGCTGGTAACTCCAGCAAATGAGCATTTTGCACTCATTCATCAGTGGTCATTGTCCTTGTGCAAAACTAGAGGGTGAATGTATCCTGTTCAAATAATTTCTAGATAATCTTTTAATTCTTGATCGCGCAAATTTCATAATTTCATTCCGATGAAGGATTGAAACCGATGGGAATTCTTGCAATCGATAAACTTTTCCATCTAACCTCGTACATATCATAGTAATTGGTTCATAAACGTATGGAAGTTGCAATTAATTGATTTAACAAATTCAGATCATGTACATTGCCATCATATTTCGCAGAGTGACTGCGATTTATCTTCATATATTTACAAAACTACACTTGCCGCCTTCATATCACCGCCAAACCACTCTTCCTTCCTACGTCAAATCCAGAATGAAATTGTAACTCATAAAATATGGGCTCGGCAAATGTAGCGAAAAATCATTCATCGTTCAGTGAATCCTTCTACCAAAACATATACACACCAAACTATAAACATTCAATGAGCTATTATGGACAAAACTGAAAATAACAAAAACGAATTTTCTCGTTGGAAAAACCCACCAACAATCTTTCACATATTTAAACCTTAAAAGGGGGTTACGATGGAATCCTTCTTGCAATGAAGACCTTTTCTATGGCTCACACTCGCATTTGCTGCGTGAGTTAAGCCAGTTAGACGTATGTATATGTATGAGGACCTTATGCATAAGGAATACTGATCAATGGCTCCCTAATCTAAGGATAAGCTTAATAAATGAGATGAGGTTGTGTTGTTATGAGTAAACAGTTTTAGAACCTGAACCCGATTTTCGGGTTTAGTATGGAAATTGTAATAAGATTTACGATAGATTTTGATTTACGTATGTGTTGAGGTTAAAAACGATTCGCCGTATTGGCCAAAAATATTTTTATTGCTCATTGAAAATATGTTTTACATGTAATAGAAATTAGACCTAATTTATTGATTCTGATGGGCATATGCCAAATGATAAAAATTTGAATAAATAAACTGGTTAATGTTTTTCCAACGTTTGTTCCCAAGGATATTGATCATCGCAATTTTGAATTGTAGTATTTGGAATAGTGGGCGCCGCAAATACAGTATAGAGAAAGCTTTATTATTCAAATACTTAAAAATATCAATTAATTTTCTAACTACTGTTGAAAGAAGAGAGGACTGCAAAGACTCAACTAAGGTGAATGTTAAGTAATGATTTCATTGGTTAAGGTACTCGCAGCTTTATTAGATCAGGATAAGTATTAACTCAGCGTAGTATTGCGAAACACCAAAAAAAATATTTTCTTGTCTTTGGGACATTCCGTCGTTCCCTGTCACTTTTTTTGTTTCGTCTACAGACGCGTTTCAGTTTCCGCTCCTCCAGAACGGAACATCACAACGAAGATGGCGCACTGTCGAAAAATGTCTGTGGACAAAACAAAGAAAGTGACGGGAAACGACGGAAAGTTCCGAGGATAAAAAAAAAATTATAACGCGTTATGCAAAACATGTAATTGAGAAAGTGTACTTTCTCCACGACAAAGCTTCTGCACATACGGACAAACATTTCTAAGATATCTTGAGAAAAGCTATGCGTCACTTTGATGTGTCTGAAGTTTGCATCGTTGCAAACGCAACGCTGTCAAAATGTTTAAAATTTTTTTGTTGGTAGATGATTGACCTGTGATGAAAACCTAGTAGAATGCAAATAAGGAAAAAAGGCAAATGAAACTTTCTAGAATTTCAAGTTAATTTATCCAAAAAACATTCAAAAACTGAAAAAATTGAAGACCGTTGCGTTTGCAACGATGCAAACTTCAGACACCTGTCACTTTGACACTGAACGCTGCAGTCGAACTTACAGCTGGTAACTCTACAGATTGGGCAATGGGAAGTTTAACCACGCAATGATAAATGCCTTAATTTAACTGGTGATTATATGGAAAAATTTCCTGTAGGATTACCTACAAAATTTATGTGATGAAATTGTTCGATATCCAAAATGTCTGTTGCTTTTTGGACAGCCTTCACAAATCAGCTTAGTTAATCAAAATCTAAGAAGTACGGTCAAATACGTAGAAGAAAGTGTAAATATTTTTTTTTTGCGGAGGATGATGGTGTTACGCTGTGGTTGATACACTATTATTTCCACTTATGGCTACTATTTTCACTTTTCATTTTCAATCACGGTACAATGCAAAACGCTGTTCTTTTTCAACGGTTAAACCAGGATATGTTTCTTAAAAACTCCGTCTATTCCGATAATTGCCGAAGTCATTAAAAATTTAGGGACTATTGTATCTTTTTCCCGATTCTCGGGAGGTTATAACTGTTCATGTCCCTGTCACCGTGAGAACCCAGCCTTAACCTATTAATTACATTGCATCAGGCCAGACTTTTATTCCTCGCCAGTTGTTACCTTCAGCCGTAGAAAATGAAGGGGGTAGAGATTATGGCTGTGTTTTTTCCTCGTAACATTTTTGTGAACTCAGCATATAACTTTGACTTTCATGGAGTTTCTCCTCCAGCTCTTGTCTTTAGTTCTTTTCAATGAATTCAAAACAATCTGAAGACGTCAAAGCTGATGGTGCCTAAGGTTTATCGAATGTCATGAAAAAATGCCACTGAAACGTCAATAAAATTCAAATTATTTGGTAGCTTGTTGATAAATTCTTGAAACCAAGTGTTTCGATGTTCGATCTGAACTGAATTCTTAATTGTGTTTCTGATTACGTAAAGATTCAGTAATTGATTTTGAGCCCGATTTCGAACGTAAAGCGCAAATGATGGTTTTGAGGCTTCAATTCTTGAACTAATGCAAATCTTGTTAGGACTTAAACTTTAATATAAAATCTTATTAAAGATTATCCATCTGGTGGTTGGGCAGAGAACTCGTTATTGTTATGACCGATGAATTGACATTTCTGACACTTGGTGTTGCTCTCACTCCTCGCTGTCACACTACTCTCTATTCGTTATCTATTATCGAATAGAGAGTAGTGTGTAAAATTGTGTGTAAAAGTGTGTAAAATTATCTTGCACGAACAAGTAGCGCAAATGAACGACTCAGTCAATAACAGATGGGGCGGAGAGCTTTTTAGGTTGGGCAAATTGACATTTGGTGCTGGAAATACTTTTTCCACAATTTGGGAGCGTTATTACAGTATCAAATGATTCTTGATTTAAAATCAAGCACAATTCATATTATAAAACTCATTCTCTTACTAGAAAAAAAAGACGTGTGACAATTAAGTAATGAGACTAATTCCATAAATACCGTATATTTATATATTATTCTACAACTCTGCCACCCCCTTCAAAGTACTCCCTTTGGGCAGCTATACAACGGATCCAGCACGTTTTCCATGCTTCGTAACATTTCTGGAACGCTTCAACTAGGATGTCCACGAGTACTCTCGTCACGGCCGCCTGAATGTCCGTAATCGGCTCAAAATGAGTTCCTTTGAACATCGATTTTGTTCTAGGGAACAAAAAAAGTCACAGGGTGACATATCGGGCCAATAAGGTGGCTGTTGTAACACGGTGAGCCCTTTAGAGGCTAAATACTGGGATACGCTGAGGTCGGTGTGGCATAGCGCGTTGTTGTGATGAAGGATCCAGCTGCGAGCGATGTCTGAGCGCACCCTGTTGACTCGTTTTTGCAATCTTTCGAGTACTTGGCAATAGTAGACTTGATTTACGGTTTTCCCCGATGGCAAAAATCCTTTGTGGACGATTCCACGGCTTTCAAAAAGGCAATAATCATCGTTTTCACTTCGACTTGCTCATTCGAGCTTTTTTCGGGCGGGGAGCGTGCGGAGACAACCATTGTGAGCTTTGGCGTTTGGTTTCCGGGTTGCTTTGGAAAAACCAGCTCTCATTGCCTGTAATAACTCGATCAAGCAGCGTGGTATCATTTTCAACTGTTCCAAACAGTCTTCTGCAACGGTCATTCGATGTTGCTTTTGCTCCATAGAAAGGAACCACCTTTGCGCAGAACTTTTTCATCCCAAAATCGCCAGTTAAAATTCTGTAAACACTGTAACACGGTGCATACCCAGTTCCGAGGACAACATTCGAACTGTTAAACGCCGGTCTTCATGGATTAGATCGCGCACACGCTGCGCATTCGCATCGGTCCGCACCTCGACTGGTCTCTCGCACCATGCCCTGCCTTCTACGCTTTCGCGCCCCTCCTTAAACTCTTTATGCCATCGAAACACCTGGGCATCACTGAGAGCACTATCAAAATGCACTTTTCTCTATGACCATCTCTAGGACCATCGTTATTTGATCCAGCAGCATGAAACCAATTCAAATCAGCATCAATAATGAGATGGAAAGGAAACACTATTGAATGTTCCCATTTGTTCAATTAAGGCTCAAAAAATTGGACATTTTTTTCGATATCAAGTTACAATACCACTTTTAACATAAAGAACGAAAACTAGGCGTTCCGAATAGGCTCTGAAGCCTAACGATTTGAATGTAGAAGGTTCGATCTAAAGGAAAGCTGAATTCCAACATAAGGAAGACGAAAGACATTTAAACGAAAGTTTTCTTCCTGTTTTGGGATCACATTCATCTACAATTATGAAATGACTTACATCCCAGGGAGGTGGGGCACAGTTTGATTAATTTAGGGTCTATAAACGCTGCAATGTACAGAAAAATCATCAACAGTGGCGTTGAAGCGCCTGTTCAGAGGTATCCTGGCTGCCATTTTGCAAAAAGATTCAGCACCGTGCAAACCTACGAGCTCTGTTAGTATTGTAAAATTTCCGATTGATTTAACATTTTCTTGTGACGTTGTTGAGTTTTTTTTTGTAGAAAAACGAGCTTAAAAATAAAATCACTCTTGACCGGGTAACAATCCTGACCTTATCCCTGCTAGGAATGTTTGGGTACGACTGGGGATTATAATTCATGGATATTTAGTCTACTTCATTTGATTTTTGAAGCATTTGATGGATTATATATGGTTGTGATTTAGAACAAAACATTTAGAAAACTTTAATGCATCCATGCTAGAATTGCTTATATTTTATTTCAATCCTGTATCCCATTTCATCAGAATTCAAGTCCTAAGATTTTTACTGTCAAAGCAAACGTATATGTTTTAGGAACTAATAAAAATAATGAAGATAGTGATAATTAGAAAAAAATAGACTTAAAATGTTTAGGATATCATAACAAAGTTTCGGAAGCAGTAAGATATGCTTTAAAAGTCAAGAATAGGAACAAAAATATACTTCGACAATTCGAACATCTCTTTGATTCGAAATGAAAACAAAGAGAAGATACATTTCATGAGAGAGTATCTTTGCTGTCTTATATTGCCTGTTTCCGTTGATATGAGGTTCAACGTGAAATTAGATACTTTGAATTTTTAACAGACTGCTGAGGACCAATCCTTAAACAATATTTTCAAAAATGCCTTAATTTAAATCTGAAGATGAATTTGAGAAAAATTCAATTGAATTCAATTTGCTTTTGTTCATTATTAATTTGTTTTAATGTTTTTTGAACAAAAAAAATTTTTTTTTTAAATCTTTTTCCAAAAAATAACTTTTTTAATCCTTGAGTTTCTTCTCCGGAAATTCCAGATTTCCAATAAATTTTCGAATGATAGTCATAAAATTCACACAATTTCATAGCTTCCATAAATTGAACCCAACATATAAACAAAATACATGCGCTATCTTGGAAGATTCCGATATGTCCGTACGACTACCCTTAATGGATTGAAAAGAATGTTATGCGCTTCCAATGATTTTGCACCTGTATTTGTAAATCGTATTTCACATGAAAACTTATCCATTTCAATGCAAGACACGTTACAGGACGGAAATTAAACACGTAGAAGTAACATTCATCTTATTCTATTGAAACTATGTATATAATACAGGATACTCATCCGTGTTCTTTGGACTTTGGGAGGGGGAGCAAAAAAGAATTAGCTATCCCTAGTTAAATATAAGCTTCGTATTTGGGTCACATAAAAAATCAGCGTGGATGGCAAACGCTAGGAAAAATGACCGAATTTCTTGTTAATGATTTCGGCCGTTGAACAAATTGGAAAACCAATTATTTTGTTGTAGGTTTTGTTTCAGGAGAAAAAATAAGTTAGGGAGAATTCGTTAATGACAACATGCTATGCATCTGAATTTCATTAAATAAGTTTCATAAGAATGCAATAATAATCAATAAAATGCGTTACAACAAGCAATTGTGAAGAAATGAGTTACTGATAAGGTTGATTCAAAAATTATTGTTTTACACTGGCAAGGAAAGACACAACAAATAACCTCTACAGTAAATCTCGGTAGATCTTCAGAATTCCAGAAAGTATGAATGGAGTAACAAAACTGAAACATACCCATTTTTCTTTGGGACCGAAAAAAATCAGCCTTTTTTTTATTTTATTATTTGTACTGGACCCCTTGTTGGAAAATAGCATAGGCCAGAATCTGCCCTTAACTCCCCATGTGTAGTACTATTGTTTACAGATGGTCCATCCTGTCGTCCTAAAAAAGCCAAGGAGTTCCCCCAGCCCTGTGGTCGCCAAGTGTTCCAATTCTGTTACGCCAGTACACCTCAGCGAAATAAGGCGTTTGTTGGCCAGACTCGGGCAATCTAGGAGGAAGTGTTCTGTACTCTCTTCCTCCTCGCCACAAGCGCGGCAGGTGTCATCCGTTTGGCGTGTTGACCTAGAAGATTATGTCCTGGTTTTACTGCCACCAATGTTCTAACGCCATTTCTGTTTTTTCCCAGGAGTTGTTTTGTCGTCGTTTTATTAGAGTGAGGCCAAAGAGCTCGGCTTATCCTGCAATCGTTTCTGTCATTCCAAGCCGTATCTGTCTCTTTCCAGAGTATTTCGTCTAGTTCCCTTTTTACCGTTGCTAGTGGCTCTTTAATTGTGTCTATTCTAGTGGCATTTTGGTCAGCTGATCCAGTTCTCGCTAGCTCATCCGCTCTTCTTCCGTTATCCTCTACACCGCTGTGTCCAGGGACCTATTTCAGTTTTACATTTACTCGGGTTGTTGGGGCTTTGAGGGCATGCTTACAATCCTGCACAAGTTGTGAAACTACGCGGTTAGAGGCAAGCGTCTGCAGTGCCGACTTACTGGCCGAGAGTATTTGTATTCTTCCATTAAGGTTGTTTGTTGCCACTTCTATAGCCGCTTTTATTGCAAACACTTCCGACTGGAAAGCTGTGATGTGGCTCTCCAGTTTATAACTTCGGTTGAGTTGCTGGTGATCTAGAAAAAAAATTCCAGCGCCGCTTCCCGTTTTGGAACCATCGGTGTAGATTATAATCTTACTTCCAGATGTGAAATCCTGCTCCATTTTCCACGCTTCTCCGGTCGGAATGCTGATCTATGGCATCGGTTTGTCCACTATGGGTTGAGTTCTATCAAGCTCCCTTTCACTTGACTGGGACATTCTCTCCATTTTTTCAAAATGCATACGTGCCCCGTTTGTGGGTGGTTAAATAACCCATATGTAGATTTTGATCTGATGCTCGCAAGTGATGCCTCTCTGAAGATAAATTAGTCGAGTGGCACGACATTGAGCATTTTCTCCATTGCAGCAGCTGGCGTAGTCCTAATGGCACCTGTGATTCCAAGGCAGGCTAATCGCTGGATCTTCTCTAGCTCTTTTGCAATGGTTTTCTTTTGTAATGCCTACCACCAAACCAATGCCCCGTAAGTGGTTATTGGCCTCACTTCTTTTGTGTAAGTCCAGCGGGCAATTTTCAAGTTCAGCCTTAGAAAGGGAGGGTGTCGTCAAGTATCCTTGTTCAGTCTCCGAAAAAGGCTTTTTACGAAAAAGGGAGGGGGACATTGTGATACCTGAAGCATGTAAAGCTCCTTTTAACCTACTGCGACGACTTTTCTAACGTATTCAAAGGGACGCCACAACAAATTTCTATTTTATCTGCCTCAAAAACAAAGATTTACTATTCGGACAATAGAAAAATCACCTCTTTAACTGAAGAATGGGTTGTTTGGGCATCAACTAAACTATGCTTCAAAACCTTTGCTTCTGTCAACTGTCATCCTCCATACCTGATGAGCCAATTCTTCCAGAAAAATGGTTTCTAAGTTTTTCAGAATTTGTAGTAACCGTTTAACATCCTAAACCTGTGATCGGAAACCTTTGTAGATTCTAATAAGCTGAACTATTGCTGGATGTGTTGCATAAACGTACAGGGGAGGTGTTGGTTATTTACACAAGAATCTTACTTTTTTATGCGAACACTAGTACTAAGTTAAAAGTTAGCAGGTATGATATTTGACTTTATAATTTAAGGCATATATCCTTGCAGTCAGTCAAAGGGTACCAAACCTATATAAGTCAACGGATTTTATTAGTTTATGGCACTTGCAAACACCAGAATTGTGTGTATCATCCAAACATTAAATTACAAAAACATTACGATCGACCCGGCAAAGTAAGTGAGGAAAGTCCTTTGGACTTATTTTCTAAGCTGTATCTAGTGTTCTCTGTCCAAAACGATTGACTTTCCTTGTTGTTGATGACATTCCCTATCGTAGGCAAGACGTCTGTGAAACGCGTATTGTTAAAAATTGAATTATTCAGATTTGAAAAGTTCAAAAACTTTAAATTTGTTCCTAAATGTTTTGTCCTTAAATTGGAAAAGTTGATCTATAATGAATATTTCTTTACAAGCTCTAGCCTGAGAAGATGCACTCCTAAATTTTTTTAACGAAATTTTGACCGTCAAAACGTTTCTTGTATGTTTCATTTTCTTAATTTGCTTCCTCCCTAAGACTCCTACGATTTTAAAACCCTGCGCAAATTTTCTCTTTTTTGTTATTGGGGTATGAAACTAAACCAAAAACTGGTTTTGATGAACATTGATGAAATGCTATACTCCTTCATTTGCTCACAAAATGATGGAGTAAATAATACGTAGAAAATACGAACGGGTACCCAAAACTAATCGCAAATTGTTTTTTATTTATTCATACATTTACTTTTAAAAAAAAAATACCTTTAATACCCTTCGAAGTATTCTCCACCGGCAATAATAAGCTTGTAAAAACTATTATTTTTCAAACATTTTTCAATTTGCCTTCTTTGAAATCCGACACACGACAGTCATTTTTCCCCTCACTAGTAATATCGGCAAAACTCTTTGTGTCCTTTTTCTGTTTTGAGGAAGCTATAAATAATGAAAGAGGTCGCTGTTAAATGTCCAGTGAGTTAGAGGAAACGAGCAAAGAGGTCATGCCATTTTTGATCGAAAATTACCACCCCGACAGAGATATATGAGCAGGGTGTGTTATCGATAGAAGGCCTGGTTAACTGTCTGATCCTGTGGAAAAAAACTCTGAATGGACAACTCCGCTCAGCATTGTTTTGACGTTTGATTTCACTTGACGACCGTTTGGGGACGAGGCCAACTTTAAGTCTTCCTTGAAATTGGGTTGATTGTTACTTCGTTTGAGGATCGTATTCGTAGAAGTATGATTCGTCCTGAAGTCTTATTTCAAAACATAGCATGCTTCCACGTGTCCTTGTTTTCGTTCAGTCGTCAGCAGTCGAGGCACGAGTTCGACTGACACTCTTTTCGCCCTCAAATCTTCTGTTAGAATTTCCACTACAATTCCTTTCTAAAGATCCATCTTGAATCTTTCAGCAAGATTTATTTTTAAACGTTTTCGTTGGATCGGGCGAAACAGATGGACAACCAGAGAGAGATCAACGGAAATTTCACCATTTCTGAAACGGGATAACCACTTAGACACTTGAGTTTTCCCAGGAGTATCATCCTTGTAGACTGTTTTTTAACATTTCAAGCGTTTCTGAGCCAGATATTCGAGCAAAAAGCAAAACTTCACGGCCGCGCACTATTTAAGAGAAAGCGTCGAGCACACAAAATAATTGTCGCCAAAAATTTCACACAGATCAGTAAGAACATTCTTAGCAGCAGTCCTTAGCTTACTAATTCGGCAGTGCTGCCTTTTTATGCCTCTAGTGAAAGAACGTGGTACTCGGCCCATTATAACTTCAGTTCGGTTTCTTATGGGTACCCTGTTGCATCCTTCTGACTTGTTTTCATTGATATTATGTATTAAGCTTGCAGTAAAGCTCATGAAATTTACCATTCTATTATGTTTGTAGTTTATCCTTTTTTCATCAATTTATGACTGAATTTTCTCAAAATGTAAAAACGGTAAAAACCTACTGTATGAAAATCAAAAATCTATAATTTAGACCAAAATTAAGATAAAATGACTGTTAACAAACGTGAAAAGTTTCCAAGGAAGTTTTCTATTCGCATTACAGGTCAAATTAATTATTACAAAGGAATGAGCCTCATTTCTCTGAGACCTCAGTGTAAATTTAAAGAGTAGTTTGAGCCTTGCTATGAAGTTTAGATTAATCCTAGTATAAATAACCACACACATACCTTTGATGCAGGCTGGGATGTCTTCCTCGAATGCAGTAAGATAGCATTTCGTTAGAATGGAGTGTGTAAAAGTATATCGATGTTGGTTGGTCAATTGTAATCGCCCACCGTTGTGCATCAGCCAATTTCATTTGCTGGTTAGGGTATTCGTTCGTTTTTAAAGTATTGTTCTCTCTTTCTACACCATGCATCGTGGGAGTGTCAATGCTAGTTAGTAGGTATGGTAGTATATAACTACAGTGGCGAAGTAGTCTTATGTTTGTGCACAGAACCCCTAATATGAATCGTGAACCAAATACAACTGACTGTTGAACTGACATCTGAAACCAACTAAACATCACTGTCACGAATGATAGAAGGCTATTTTAACAAGCTGTTGCCATTAAAAGCTTTAAAGAGAAATGCAATCATCAACGTAACACAAAAAATCAAGGCATGTAGGTCCCATTGGGTAGGACAGATCCATCAATGAAATTTTGTTTTTTTCCTTTAATCAGTGAGTGTACTACGTGCTCAGAAAGGCGTGTAAATATTAAGAAATTTGTACTTCATACGGTAAGTTCCTGGATCAAGTAATCTTCAACGGCTTTGATATTTATATACATATTCATTTGATATATTGGCCAACACAACATGAACTCAATCAAGAGTCACATTATTATTTGATGCGTTTCTGCAATATAATCCTTAACACCCTCAGAGAATCCCTCAATTCATGAAACTGCTAACATAAGTCGAGAATTTTTACCTTCAATTTGTTTATCAATTCATCTAATTAAGAGAATTTTATCAGTATGCTACTGAATAATGCTACGAAATATCATATACGAAATAATTGGATCATTAAATCTGTTCAAAGGATCCGCGAAAAGCTTCAAACGTTTACTGGAACAAAAGACATTTTTGCTTTGAACCCGCTCAACAGAAAGCTTCGGTAGTATGCAGACTTGCACAGTAAGGACACTTTTCAGTCTCTCATCTAATTAGTGCAACAATTTACAACCATTAATATGCAACATGAATTTTCATTATTACAAGGAGAGCTATTTATTGCAATCCTGTTGAACTGCACTTGATGTTGAACAATGATTCTCAGTAAATGAACAGCCAACGAGAAACGAGGACAAATGAAAAATTGAACTCATTGTGTCCATGCGTGAACTGCAGACGAAATCTCAAAGAAGGTTGGCACATTTGGTATTTGCTTCGCGATTCTGCCATCGACATGTCATTGATATAATTTTTAGTGTAATTATCAACTTCGAATACAACACCAGCAACCGTCAACGATTAAAAATAAATGAGTTATGAAAGTATGCTCTGCCATTCAGACGTGCCAATGTCATTTCGCACGTACTTCATTGACACAACTCTCCAGGGAGGGTTTCATATCAAGGTACATGGATCATGAGTATATGTATTCTCTCCATCCCAAGCTTATCGTGTCACCCTAAATTAGAAGTCGTCTAGCTTTTAATAAGTCCTTGACACCATCCGTAGAAATGTAATTACTCACCAAAAAAAAAGTTTGAAGGATATAACAGGAGCAAAATGTTGAATGCTGTTGGGGGGATGATTTATTCTCATGCATATGAGAGTATAATCTGGTGTTTAGATTAAGGTGGGTCTTGTGAGCGTTCAACCTTGCTCTGAAATTTAATAAATTTTCTAGGCTTTATCATTCTAATCATATGCTTAATATTCTGACATTTTATGGCAGAAGGATACAAATTACTCTTGGTTTTGCCGAATTAAAATAGAAGTAACACTGTGCGGGCTTTGGACAGCAATTCGCTCAACAATGAATGCCTCGGATAAAAGGCTTCTATTTTTCTTGTCCCTCCCATCAGAATGACGTTGACATTCCGAAAATATAAAGGAAACTAGTTGAAGAACTGGTTCAAGAACATTCTGAAATTGAACTAGTTCAAAAGGACCAAAGTACCTCTGTATTCAGTATTCAGGGTGTCGTATTATGGAGCAAAAGAAAAAAATAGTTGATATCTTTCGTTATAATAGAAAGTGCAACAGCTTCGTAAAAACTTAGAAGACGTAATTAAGCTCCCTTGTCATGGAGCGTGTATTGATTGCTAAAATACCCATCACGGCGACCGTTTAGCATCATATCCTGGTGAAAATTATCTGCTGATGATGAGAAGAAAAAAGAGTTCCAAAAGTTTGACGAACGAAACAAGCCACCTCAAGTCTATAATAAAGAACCGACAGACTGAAACTATGATATGTTGGGCGCCTCCTTTAAAAGGAAGCCAAATAACGCATTTGTTGCAGCAAAAAGAAAGATAGATCAGCTCTTTTCCTTTGCTTCAACACTTATGGCACACACAAGCATCCATTGTTCATACTGCTGGCAAAGAACCACTAGGTTACTTAGAAATGTTAAAGACGCCATTCAAAAAATATTAACGTATTTTCCTTATCGGTTTGCTGCCACAATCAAACTCCTGCTTCGGAGGACTGCTATCCTTTCATCTTATTGAAAAAATTAGTTAAACAAAAACGGCTTGTAGTTTGTGCTCTAGTGCTTTTGGTTATGCTCCATCACATCCATATGGAGGAAGCTTTAGAGAACTCAAAATCAAACTTGTATCAAAAGCATCTAACGAAGACTGTAACATTTTTGAGCCCATGAAACCCATTTCCGGCATCAAAGCCGCTATATAAACTATTGCCGAACCTTTGGGTAAACAAAAGCTTCGCCAAGAGTTGCACCTCGGAGTACCGATATCAAAGGCGAGATAAAAATGTGACGAAGCTTATTGTTAAACACCTACTAAACTATACAAGTAAGTGTCCTTGCCAATGTAGTTGAGGGGTGGATTGTCCAATACTTTAAACAAAATAAGCCCAGCGAAGAGATCAATTACGATGTTATTATTGCCTCAAATAAGAGCAGTGAACCAACTGCAAACGAAAAGCCAGGCGGCAACGATAACCAATTTGATACCAGGATTTCAAACATTAAAATCAATAGGTCTTTCATATTTATCCTTGAGGACAGAAAACAGAACTAAAGTTCAAATCGAATGACTCTTGAGAATCAAAAAACCGTGGAACACTGCGGGTAAGTTTAGATTTTCCTCTGAGGCCAACGCAAATAGTCTCTATTGGTGATTGTTACCATAAACTATCTTCAATGTTAAATGTTTAATCTTCAGTGCGTAGTATTGTAAAGTAATATATTACTCATATATAGGCATTGTTTATTTTCCTTTCTTCTAGTAATTCGATCCGAAATCCTTCACCATACGACCATACACTTAATCCCTTAAAAAGTGATTGATATGGTGGGTTCTACCTGAATTTTGAAGGAAAAATGGGTTTGGGTTGAAGGAAAGAAGGGTCTGTACAGGTCCAATTTAAATAGAGATTCTGGGCGACTTAAAGTTTTGCTTTAAGGTTTTTACTGCATTGGTTCCATATGAGGGCTCGACAATTATTGAAGATTGGATACTCATGCACAATATGGTTTTGATAAGTAAGTTTTTGATCTAATTCGAAACCGAAACAGGACAGATAATCGGCTCAAAGAATCATTTGTCCTAGGAAGTTTATGTCTCTGTTGGGCAGCATGGTAGACTTGCGTTTTCTGCTAAAAAATATCGCCATGAAAAATAAAATCAACGTTAAAAAACGTTGATTTTATTTTTCCACCAGAATTTCCTTCCAGGCTAATGATGATCAAGTTAGGTGTTTGAAGTTTGCATCGTTGAAATCGCAACGCTGTCAAATTTAATCTCTTTTTTGTTTTTTGTAGATAATTAAACTGAAATTTTATACTAGTAGAGCGTAAAATATTCAAAAATGTGCATAAAGGTTACCTAAATTTCAATCAAATCATCAAAAATACATCCAAAAAGTCAAAAAATTTCAGACCGTTGCGTTTTCAACGATGCAAACTTCAGACGCCTGATCAAGTTAGGGTTCTTTTCATAAATGTAGAAACAGATGCCTTCCATACTTCATTAAATTACGCTAGTTAGCAGTTTTGGTTTGTTGGTATTCCGCACGTGTATAAATTGAAAAGTATGGGGCTAAGATACGAACGTTGCGGTATAGCAGCAGGAACAGTTTTCGCAGTGGAAATTGAGTCCCGAAATTCAACCAGAATAGGCTACCTCTTGGGGACGATGAAATCAGTTCATATATGTCGTAGTAGAATGCCCATGCAGGACGACCCACTGGCTCTTCCAAAAACGATAGCAACTCCTTCCACTGTATTATGTTCAACGCCCTTCAACGCTCACATCTTAAGAGACGTGGAGAAGCGGTTCTTTTGAGTAACAAAACGTAAAGGCAAATTGAAAATTTGGAAGGATGTTATTGTTGTTAGCTAACTTTTTCAACAATATCCTGTCAAAAAGGTTCCAAGTGCTACCAATTAGCAATAACCACGATTTTTATTTAAACTTTTTCATTATTTTTCTCTCGTCCCCGAAATAATACGAGCTGAAAGTCTTGCATTGAACCAATAACTCCAGTCAATCATGCCATCTACAATTTTCAATGCCATTTTGAAATATTTTCAACATTCTTGCAGATTGATCACTCAACAAACTACAATTACACAAAATCTCACATGTGTGAAAATTCCGAAACCATGTTCATTTGCACTTCGTTGGTATCCTTCTGGTTTCTTTCTAATTTCTAAGATTTAATGGGCTACAAAACATATTTCCAATATCGTTTTACTTTCTTGAGCAATTCATCCGTAAATTCTTCTCCAAGCTTTTATATATTATCTCACATCGTAACAGTTATATCAAATTTGAACTTCACACATGTATGACCTTTAATGTGATTTGATTCTTACACAAAAGGCTCAAATTCATAGAAGTTTCGATATTGTACACAGCCGACGATGTTCGATTCTTTGAAAAATATTTGCCGAGTCAACCTATGTCATAATTTTGGATTCAGGAAACAGATTATTTTCACGTTTATAGATTTATTTATCTCTCCAGAAAGATACTCGGGAAATCTGCGAAACAGGACCAAGAAAACTTATAGGCAGAGTTCATTGCACGCTCTGTTTCTAATTTCAGGATATGAGACGACGGTTAAGCTGGCGAACTCATGTACACGAACTCATATTAAATATTATACGCATGTGTGAGTTTCTTTCACCTGGTCCTTAAACGCACCTGGCTGTGAATGCGAATGTGCTTTTTATACTTGATGCGTATTCAATCACGATTATCGAGTTTTCAATGTTCTTTTCTCACACCGCGTTCCATTAGAGGAATCAATTTAAAGCAAATGTCTTAGAGCAATATTTTATGAGACTTGCAAATTTGGATAAAACATGGATATGTGTGCAAAGGAGGGTGCTTCGTATTGAATTCTGATGATATGTTAGTGTATGGGAGAAGAGTGGAGGACTCTTATACTTTTAGACAACATAGCACTTGGTGGAATTTATAACTCCGTCATATAATTTACGATGGCTTAATGTGAAATTTTTTTAACGAGAATTTTTGGAGGGGTTTTAACAGGCATCAATAAAATAAATAAACTAAATTCAAGGGACAGGTACCGTGCGAGGTTGTCAAAATTATACAAAATGCAAAAAACTCAAATTTATCACTTTTTTCGATATTTACCGGCAAATTGACTCAAGCGAAAAACTAATGCAGTTCCAGTAGAGCTCAAGTTACGAAAAGAAATTACAAAAAATTCATTGAAATCGTAAAAACAAATTCAAAAACTTGAAAAAAAAACTAGAAAAAAACTTAAAATAACCTGAAAAAAACTAAGCTGTTGCGTTTGCAACAATGCAAAATTCAGACACAAAGAGCCTGTTTGCAAGGAACATTTCTAACGTGACAATTTGCCACATTTTGTGGAAGAAAGTCTATCAAGCGTAAAACATAGTAGATCCTTGAAAAAATTTCGAGTAATTTCGTGTTCTTACTGAACTTTTTCCCTGTAAAATTTTTTTTCTGATTTTTTTTTGGCGAATTGCCAAAAAATTATTAAAATATTATTATTATTAAAACCAAGTCTAGTAAGCACCGAGAATAGTTAAGCGGAGTTTAAAATTATATGAAATTGAGGAAACCACATTCAAAGTTTTTTAAACTGTTTTTTATGATTTTTTACCTTCAAAATCGAGCTTTAGTAGTTTTAGTTGATTAAGCTGAGATGCTGACAGTCTACGAGTCTACGAATACTCCTGAGTCGATACATCACTGCTTTTCTCGCCACAGCGATACTGTTTCCTTAGCCAGAAGGACCTCTTTCAACGCCGTAGTCGTCACTTTTGGTTCATTGCTAGCCTCACTTCATCTTGACGCAACGCGTTAATGTATCTTATTGGATCATTTTCGACGAGACCTTTGCCATTTTCGACCATCAGCCCTTCATTGAAAACAGGCTGTGAAATCACGACACCGTACGATCAGGATGGATGTCATCACGTACGATGACATCCATACCCAGAAACGTATATTTCGGAATGATCGCTCAAAGCGTCTTATTATAACAATTATTGTTATTTTTAGTGTTTCTTCTTAAAAACGACGTTTAAGTTAGTCGTCGTTGGTCATTTTGTCAAAAACAGCTTTAACTTACTTCGATATCTCCAGGCTTAGAGCTGGCGTGTTTTTGAAGGACTCATTATATTTTTTTGCCTGCAGGAACTCACCACTCTATTCTTAAGTTCTTGGGTTGCGATGCCTTATCCGCGAAAATTTTGTAGTAACATTTCGGCAATATTTCTTTTTTCATATCAACGAAGCAGTCGTCTCCATTGAATGGCAAATTTAAAAGGTGTAGATATTTGTTTCAGAATATTTTTAGTTTTTCCTTTTTTATTGTTTACTGGGGGAACTTTTTCGAAAAACAGCATAAGCCAGGATCGACCTTTAGCTGCCCGACTATAGTGCGATTGCTTGCAAATGGTTGACCCTGTGATCCTACAGCAAACAAGGAGTTCCTAGAGTTCTGTGGTCCGAAAGCGTTCCAATTCAATTCTTCAGTTGCCCTGGTTCTAGTTAGCTAAATGAGGCACCAGTTGCCCAGTCTCGGAAAATAAAGAAGGAAATATTCTGTACGTTCCTCAGTTTTACCATAAGCTTGGTATTTTAAATCCGTAAGGATTCCTATTCATTTGACTCGTGGACCTTAAAGATTGTTTCCTATTAACATTTCCACTAGTGTTCTAATGTAATTTTTGTTGTAACTTAGAGGGTGCTTTGTCCACCTTCAGTCTGTGTGACGCCAGAAAGTTTGGCTTATCCTGCAGCCAATCCTGTCATTTTGAGCTTATGTGGTTCTTTTCAGAGATTCTCATCTAGTTTACATTTGACTAGTTTACGATCCTTCGTCATTTCTGTTTTCCGTCATAAGTTCCATTTGTTCTCGTCCGGAGAGATTTCAAATAGTCCTACAGTCGTTTTCATCATACAAAACCTAGATTTCAGAGGGTTTCATCTAGTTACCTTTCGACTGTTACTAGTAGCTTCTATCACGGATAAGTCCTGGTATGCTCTGTAGTCCCCATTCGATGAGATTCGAGGCGGAGACTATAGAGCTGGGATATTTCCTTGTTTCTATAGGAGTATCTATACAACAGATTGGACTATCAACAGTACCATCTAGTGGGATCTAAGTGTCGTAGGTACTCTACACCCGGAATTAAAACCCTGTCCAAATAAAAATAGAAATAAATACCTACAATAAACGTCAGAAATAAATACCTAAAAATTCATGTCAAATTCACGTTACAGAATCACCCATTCTACCTTATTCCAATAAGGAGCATAGGAAAAATTCTGATGGATGTTGCGTTTCTGGTCATTAAATACAATATTCGAGATAAGAAGTTTCATTTTACTTGTAGACACCATTGGAAACCAAGTATAACTTCAGTCACCAAATTTTCCGACACTTCAATTTTCTGGCAAACGAATTTGAACTATGTGCTTCTATTTAGAACGTGTAGTTACCAAAAACGAAAAATCGAGGAAGTCATAAAAGACAATCACATCGGTAACCTAGTTTTTAATATTAGAGGTCCTTGTAGTTTTACCATGAAACATCTATCTTAAAGATAACATCGTTGCAGCAGTCTCGAATTTTTTCACTTTTTTGATTTTTGGCGACGATTAGACTACAATGAAGAACTTGAGATGGGACGGTAACAAAAATGTTAAAACAAAATAAACACATTTAAAAATTTTAGTCCAATTATTCAAAAAAATTCAAAAAAGTGGAAAATCTCAACCTGTGCAACATTACATCCTTCAGGAATCTTAATACATTACGAGGTAGATCGAGTAAATAAGTACGAGTGGAAAACATGAAATTCAAAAATTATGATAGAGCATAGGAGTCTGTACTAGAGGATAGATAGTATAAGAGAATAGTAAAAAAAGGACGACACATTGAAGACTGATGTTCGAGAAATATGCTGAACTCATTTGAAAAAAATGACCTGCCTGAGTATCGTAAATAGTCCGTAGCCCTCCATGGGTTCACTATGCCGATTTTGTCATGGTCTTTTCACGTATACTCTGCCCGACTCAAGTGCACTGCAGGCGGCCTCAAACGTCTCCTTAAGAAAACTTGAATAAGTATAAGGAGCAAGCGCACGTTAGTTTATCTTTAACCATATCTGTGCAGTAAAAGCTTAAATTTTAGATCTGCACGAAATGGTCAAAGTAGACCCACCACATTATTTATTTGTGCTAAATAGCATGAATCCTTCATATTCTTAATAAAATTAAACAAAAAACTGATTTTATAATAGAAATAATTTGTATGCATGTCAAATTTTGAAATCATTTGGCATTGATTTTCAAGTTAATTTTTTAATTGTTTTTTTTTTGTCATTTTGTCCTGTTTCTTTTAATTATTTTATTATCTAGCAACAAAATAATGAACGCTATTGACGTAGAAGATGAGGGTCTGAGTAGACAACGGCGTTCCACCATGATGAAGAACAACTAAATGAAGACCCTGCAGATCTTTGTGTAGATGGGGGTCATATCTCGGATGCAGGGGATGTAAAAAAATTTCATTGTAAATATGAAAAAGCTGGAGATGAGGACTACACACTTCCAGCAAAGAAGGCAAACAGGAGTCGAAGGAGGTCAATGATTTTTCCCTAGGGTAGGAAAAGAATGCCGAAGTGATAATGGTACTTAAACTCATCGGAACCTCGGGAAGGAACGTCTATTCAGATTTGTATACCCAAAGTAATGAAGACTGCAAATTATATACAGGATCCTTTGCTGGCTTAATTGCAGCTTCTGACGGATGAGATCCTCAATATCATTGTCGAATGCTCGAATAAGTAAATTGCTAGCGTAAAAGAAAAGTTTTCAAATAACGCTAGAAACCTTGCTAGCCCTTCTTTTAATAGATTTCATTTAAATAAAGGATGTTCTTGGTCTGTATGGAAGAGTCAAGTTGAATTGTCTTTTTCATGTTAGAAAATTCTGAACTGATATTATTATTTGCAAAGGAACAAAAAACAAAACCATCTGAATTTTGATGCGCTTTGGTGCGATTATCATAGAGAAAATATTTTTAAAGTCATTTATACTAAATAATATGAGACTTAACAACAAAGGACACTAGGAAGGAAAGTCAAAAAGTGTTGGCTTTGCATCAAACGTTTGTACCTCAAATTAGTCTTTTTTAACACTTTATTTCATTTGAGGTTATTCATACAAAATACTTGTTTTTGGGTTGGGGGTATTTTTCTTCGAAATTGTCTGCAAACGTCCTTCTACCAGTTTCACTATAGATAAAAACTTTTAGGGGTAGATTTAAGGGGAAAGTGCTAAAAAAATTTGGTGAAGTATGGCATAAAGATGTTAAGTTGTAATGATATGCAGACATGCTAAATGATCTTTGATGATGATGATGATGATGATGATCCATTATGATGACCTTGGTAGAGTTGCCAACCTTCTTTGGGTAATACAGTGCGGCATTATATCATAAACTGGAAAAAAAATTATCCACTCTACGGAGTGGAACGTCACCTATGATAAATTGTTCACCTGAATCCTTATGTTAAAAACCATAGACAGAGAATATGGCCTCATATTGTTAGAGCACTGAGAAAGGACACGGTAGATATCTCAACAAGCTTCAGTAAGCCATCTGCAGAAGAGAGCATTTGCTTTGCTACCAACAACAGAATGATGCTCATTTCGTTTTCTCCCATAAAGATTCTTTCTCCCACAAGATTTTTCTGGGCGTTTCAGTGCACATAAGAAAGGAAAATTAATGATATTAAGGGAAACCCTGAAATAATCTTTACAAAAAGCTGGAAAATAGCACCGACATCGTTGACCAGATGTGTGAGAACTACTCTGCTTCCAGAACTATAAGAAGGTTACCCCTAAAACTGTTCTATTATATTACATGTTTGACCAAGGTAAAGGGAATGCTAACATAATTTTAAATTTAACAAAATATGGCCTGGCTAAGACTAATTTTAATCAGCAACTTGCCTTGGAGCTCGCTAAACCGCGTCGGAAGAAATGTTTACTTGTTTCTTTGTTACGAATTTCTACAAAGGAGCCAAGCAGGGAAGGACTCAGGAAGCCGGCTCAACACGAGGAACGACGTATTGAGTTAGAAAATCAAAAAGGGATTTTCTGCAGTTTTTGTCCAGCTGGGAAACACAGAGTACTGCTGTTCTTTTTGTAAGAGAACGATCTGTGTTTATCATCGTTTGCAGATATATATACAATGTTGAGTATCTGAAGGATTTTTTTAGTATTATTGTTTCATATGGAATAATTTCGTTTTTTGCAATAATAATTTTATCTTAAAATAGTTGTTCAAGTAACTACTTGATTTTCATATACTTTTCTACCCAAAAGATTGGTCATTGTCCTTGGACGAAATAAAATGGCTTTTGACAGCGAATCTATTTAGGAGAAGTTTTTTGACTATTATTTGACTTTGATTCTCTGAATTTTTCTGACTATTAATGACTTGGGTCTGAGATATTAAATAATAATTACAATCGAAACTCTTCTGTTGAGTTTCATGTTAACTCAAGCAATCGCAGGAACGAAGTATACATCAAACGATGAAGCCATTTGCGCGGTTTGAACAGGTAAACGATCAGGACCCATTTATCCCCAGTATGAACGGCTTCATTGATAAATAAATTCAAATTTTTCCCGATAGTCTAACGCAAACAAATTTTCTTATATTGTCACATGCAAAACCACGTTCTCTGATATGCAAATTACATAAGGCAGTGATCCACATCGCTGGTTTTCAATACACTTCCATTAACACGTAACATACATCCACTAAATATAAATTGATACCAACCACTTTTTCTCTTTAAAAACCCATTTTGTATTCCAATCAGCACTCCATTTTTGCATAAAACTCCTTGAAAGTTAATTCAATAATCCTTCGTCAATATCAAACAATTATCATAAAGGCACCCACACACGTCTTAAATAATTTCGCACGTTAACAAGAGCACCACCGGCAACAGCCAGACTAAAGCGCACGTAATCCACGGACGATCGAAAATCGTGTCAAACATTTTTTCAGGACATGTAACGCAAGAACAATACTTGTGTGGCTCACACGCAACTGGAACACACAAGACGAGATTTTGCCCTTAAGACATATCCACGACATCAATCAAGGCAACACACATCCAACACACCCCACACACGACAGCGCGTCGACATGCTCCTTGTTCCCCCATACATTGCACAAAAAAGGGAAGCTTAAGCTGTTCACCTTCCCGAAAAACGGGAAACTTCAGGTCGTGATTACAAAACAGTGGCTGTAAGCATTGTAAGGAGCTGAACAGCGCCCTTCTTCGTCCTCGCGCAAAGTACAATCATTCATCACTTTAGTGCACTTCACCTCGAGAGCGCGACACAAGGGTTAAAGCGGGGCTTAATTCTGAGCACGACGGTAATCTGAAAACGCCTTTTTCAACGACCGACTTGAATCAATAGGGAATCAATCACGTCTCCTACACACATGCCAACGGGGTTTCAACTGATTACACCGCCTCGGCTAGACTAATTTGCGAACCGACAAGCAAGGACTAAAGGACGAAAGTCGCACGTTGCTAACCGAACCAGAATAAAGAAGAAAACTTTAAATCGAAACTAACGAAAAATCATTTGCCTTGAAAAAAAAGGAAACTTCAGATGAGTCCTGTTTGATAGAAAAAAAATTTTTTGGTAGATTTCACACGTCACGATCGAAAATGCCCGGGCCATCCACTGATGATACCGTGGACCATTCTCAACTAATCTGGTGAGATGAGAGGCCAACGGTGACGCTCAGCTGAGAAAATATCTTCACGTAGAAGGGAATCCCTAGAAATTACGTTCCACAACAGCCGGTAAGCATGCGCTCAAAGGACACATATCGACGTTCACTGAAATGCAAAGAGGATTGCATGGGACTAAGAGAAAATCAGAAAGCAGGAAAATATTCTTGTGCTCATTCCAAAGTTAGGTTTTATTTTTGTTGTTGTTGTTGAATGCTTCCTTAAGGATGCAGTTTTTGGCGGTGATTTGGCAAGAGTTACAGTTTAAGATCACGAAGTAAACGCCAAGGAGCGAGGATAAAATAAATCATGCTATAATTAAATCTTATGTGGAATATTGTTGTGAAATAATGAAAAACTACCCAAAAACTAGGTAGAAACATTATCGTCCTTTATCCTAGTTAAAAATAGTTTAACTAAATTGATTCGTTAGAAAAGTTCGCAATTATTATAGAACGGATGAAGGTTCTATTACGTTGATAACAGCTTTCATGTATCAACAATTTGATGGACAATTGTTTTGAATCAGAAAACAATGGAATCCTTTTTAATAGAAAAGTCTTCACTCCATGAAGCTTCTTGCCCTGATAAAACTATATGCAGCAAGTAACATTACCTCTTTGAACAAGGATTCAACAGTGCACAGAAAAGATGAAAGAAAAAACAGGAAAACAAATAAAAATAAAGCATAGAAGATGCCCCTTTGAAAGTAAAAAATTTGTAAAATTTAGCATATTGTATTGGTAACAACTATTTTGAATATCCTGATCGATTATCCTGCCATATCGAACTCATGTACTAGATTGATGTCAGGAATTTGCATGGCATACCGAAAGCGGAGACGTAACGTAAACAAAAACAGCGAGAACACTACCCGGTAACTTTTTCAGATAGACAAAGAAAAATCCAAAGTGAAAATGTATTCGCATTACCTTCCTTCGCAAGAGTTTTGTGAAGGGGTGTGAGAAACGTGGGAAAAATAACCAATCCAAGCAAATTTTCCCTTATTTGGTGTGAATATAATTAGATCCAGAGTTTGTTCGAAGTATTATGGCTTTGCTTCCAACAAACTAAAACCGAACAAATCCAAGCTAAAAGGATTCTACCGAACAAATCCGAGCTAAAAGGATCCAACTGATATATAGTAAGTGAAATTTTATTTATTTTAATCAGTCAATTTTCAATCATTTGTATGTGGAACAAGAAAACTCTTCTCTCAAATCTTTCGTAAGAAATTGATACGATTATAAACGAGTCGCATTTGGGTACATTTTCTATCTCTGTCTGAAAGAAACCGCCCGGGAGTGTTACTGCTATTTTTACTTACGCTATATTGGCGAAACATGGCAAATGCATACTTCGTGTGATTAAGGGCAACGATTATGAAAAGGAAGAACAATTTGAAAGAAAAGTAATTAAAGATGCGAGCTGACAGCAAGGTAAGGTAGTAGAAGTGAAAAATCACTTTCGTCGATTGACTTTATTGACGAAAGGTTTTTTTTTCTAATATTACGTCCATGATATGTAGGGTCATAAAGATTGCGACGTATAGTTTCTCAGTTGAATGTCTTACCTGTTTTATTTGTTTTCTTTGTCTGTTTTTTCGCACCAATAATTTTAGGATTTCTAGTTGTCTAGGTGTCTTGATGTCCAGATACACAATCGTGGTAATATTTCCATAAACATTAATTATTTTCTTAAGCACTAAACTGAAATTATGGGTATATACTTACTTTTGTGACTCACTGCACATCTGTAGCCAGACGAAGTATTAGTTATGTAGTTTAGTAGTTACGAACTTGGGGTTTATTTTTCAATAAAACTATAACTTCGGATTCCTCTTCGAAAGTTAATTTCTCATACAACGTTCAACCTATGCTAAAAAACTTCATAGTCATGATATTTTGATAAACTTTTGCAGATTCATTGACCCACGGCTTCAACTTGAACTCAAAATATCAACAACTATTCAATTAACAAAAAAATCTTCATCAAAAGAACTCAAAGGCGTATGTTTGGCATGCATCGAAAATAAACCCAAAAATTATCCAAATATGACATTTTCCATCCTTTCAATCCGGCTTCCAGTTGCCAACATTAGAGTAAAGTCCAATATATTTTGCATAATAAATCTTCGGGAAAACTCCATTTGTGCCAAAGAAAGGAAAAAAAAACGGTAAAAGTAATATCGAAAATTTCAAAGAATGTCCCAGTCATTTTAGGCTTGATTACACAAGTCCAACGCAAAGTATATTATGTGCGTGTACATAAAAGGGTAGATATCCTTGTCCTCTAACATCTTCTTTGCAACATCCGGCACCCTCAAAGCACATTAGAAGGAAACTTAGTTTGGTTCATCGACTCGATCCGACTTTTTCCTTTACCAAGTTCATTCACTTAAGGATAATTTCATACACACATCCCGGAATGTTCGTATTTACTTTACTTTAGTTTAGTCCTACGTCCCTCCTAGGAGATTTCCTGCGGTAACAACTCAATATGTGTTTTTTGATCTAGTGCCTTGTAAGGAGCACACTTAATGGCCATAAATGCATGTCTACTATCGGATCCCAATCCTTTAAGGATCTAATTTGCACAATATTAGATTTTGGCTTGGTGTTTATCCTGCGTAGGCGGGCTTATATTGTTTTTCAGTATCTTTTAAATGGAAATTTCTTTCGGTAGCATGATATTGCGCATAATGGCACACTATATCGTCATTCGATATATTTAGAATAAGAAATTGACCCTTTAAATGGATTTTATGATGGCACTTAAGGATTATTATCATATCAACCACACTGCAGGGAATGGACGAATATTCAAATTTAATATGTCGTGATACGTTGCGCTGGACATAAATTTTGTGAAAGGATCGATTACGTATGCGTGAAAGTGAATCTTCTCGATATCCTTTTGCTCGTCGCCTGAAAACCGATTCCTTCAAGCCATATTCGATCAAAACAGAGACGGAATTCAACTACCACTTTCTCGCCGAGAAGATTCGAGGAGTGCCGAGTAACGTACTATTTTATACCGTTGAACCAGTTCAACAGGATACAATTGCATCCTCGCACCTACTCTGGACAAAGGCGTATTTCAGCATGATGTTGATTTATCGCCTTCGGGGTAGCTTTGAATTGGTCCAGAAATGCTTCAATAGTTCTCTTGGAGCCAATGAGCCGTTGGCAATCTTTCTATGCCTTCCTGATACAAAAGGTGTCATTCGCTTGACGACTACACGATTAAGGAAATGTTTTGGTTTCTGCTACCAGCAGCTTTAATGGGTCAAATGAATCCCTTCGGAGGACTTATACAAATGCTCTCGACTCACTTGTTATTCGGGTGAAGAAAATGAATTGGACTGTAAGGACTTATAAAATATATATATGTACTAAGTTTCGATGTAGGCCCAGCAGAAATATTCTTTAGTGTTTGTATATATCCGTTTTCATGCCATTTTAAAGTGGCATTAAATTTCTATTTGTTAAGTAAAAATAGAATCGAAAAATAAGCAGACTTCTTCGCATAGAATAGAAATAATTAGCATAAAGTTAAATCAAGTGCTGATTGACAGAGTATCAATTCACCCACGAAATCGGGTGGAGTTGAACACTTTATACAATCAAATGATAAAATTTTGCTTCAGTATGTGGGAGTGTATCAGAACAAAGGTGAAAAAGGACGCAATTGAAGCAAAATTAAAAAGAATAAATGTATTTCGCCTTCTAGCACCATCTGATTTTCCCTTAATTGTATTGAGGTCTTTCTTGAGCCTTTATTTCGTTGAGGGAAATCGAAGCATGATTTTGTACAATGCAACTAAGCACAGCAACGTAGTAGTCAACATCAAGTAGGATAACACCCGCTTGGCGTAGCTACATGTAGCGCTAATACTCTCGGGCGGCATGTTTTAGACAGAGATAGAAAACACAAAAGTAGACTTTCACTTACATCGGAGTTGTACGCAAAAGCTTTGAAGAGGTTCACGCAAGAGTGATTGGAAACTACCAATGCCAACAAAATTTGAGTTAATGTGCGTGACTTAACTTAATTGTAACACTACCGTTTTGGGAGTTTATCTTCCTATTTAACATCATACCCATATATGTCCACTTTCTTCCTTGCAATTTCTTCACTGAGTCGATTGAAATGCCGATTGAAAATGTCCGCTGTTATATTTCTGTTGCTTACCTTATTTTGGCTAAAGAATGCAAAACACAGACTGCGAGACTTCTTGAAAGGACTTTTACTCCATCGCTTGGAAATTTGTTCTGCTCTAACCTTGGTCTTATAATCATACAAATTTCGGAAGTATTGCGTGTACGTATCGGTAAGGATAACATTTTACATCAACATATTCAGTTGGCATTAATAATTCCATTAATAGTTGTGATCCATTTTCAAAAATAAAATAAAATAATTAATAATAAAGTAAATATTGGAGCAACTAATTGGTCGCACTTGCAGCGGAAGAAAGGAAAAAGGTTAAATGGACAGGGTTATTTGAAAAAACAAAGGCCGCATTATGGCGGCCGAAAGAAGTTACTTTTAAGTGACAAGCTCGCCGCGCGGTCGTGGGGGTTTTGGGACATTATTTAAGCCCTGATCCTTCCATGTCACATACTCACGCACACACACACATAGAAAGGGCTTACTCCTTCATATTAGACAAAACAAATAAACAAATAGAAATGATTTATTAAACAAGTAAGTAAATATTTAGAATTTCATTTACATGAGTCGTGCTGCGCTGATCCTGCTCACCTCTGCTCTATTTCGGGACTTCACTTGAGCGTCAAACACAAATTTCCACCTCTGCTTTATTTCGGGACTTTATTCACTTCTGCTGCACTGACTCTGACCACCTCTGCTTCCTCCAACACGACTCTTCCGCTCAGCTTGGTTGAAGGACTTCACTTGCTTCTGCTGTGCTATCTCTGACCACCTCTGTTTGATTGCGGGGTTTACACAATTTATATTTCCAATATTTAAATCACAATTTATATCCTTTATTTTCTAGAACTTGATACTGGATTTCTATACTTTCTCAATACTTGACACAATTTCTCTCCTTCTCATAGCGATATCTTCACAACAAACAAGTGAAGCATCTCAATGGTAAATTTCTTCCCAAAAAACTTCCAAAAAATTTTTTTGTTTTATTTTCTACTGGGAATTTTTTTTTCTGAGACTTTTTTTGAAATTTGAAACTCCTAGGAAAGATGGTAGATGAAATCAACAGAAATACCGGAGACAACAAGGAAAACGAGGACTTACTCATAACTAGTGTTCAAGCATGGGCAAAATCACTAAAGAAATACCTCACCAACTCTGGTAATGAGAACAGTAACACAAGAAAGAGTAACAACAACATTATCATCTAACACATGAACATTTTACAACTAAACATCCAAAGTATCAACAAGCACAAGGACAATCTAGAATACTACTTATACAAGAATAATATAGCCTTCGCACTCCTACAAGAAATACTCAGTTATCTCAATATTAATATGAAGTTTACCAACTACAATATAATCTTCAAAACCAGAGACATCAACATAGGAGGAGGAGTAGCAATATTAATCAGAAAGGACATTAAGTTTAGACAGATCCACACGAACAGTCGTACAGAAAATGTAGTAATCCAGACCCTAAACCTTAAACACAACATAATTTTAGCAACCCTATATGCTCCCCCCGCAATCAATACCCAATTTTTCAAAGAAGAATTAGACAAACTTTCCAACATCTTAGACTACACCAAAGACATACTCATCGGAGGAGATCTAAACACAAGAAACAAGGCATCGGGAAATCATCTTAACAATGCCAAAGGCAGAGTTCTGAAAAGTTGGATGACGGATATAACTCTTAGTAACATGAATAGGAATAGTATCCTCTGGATGGAAGACAAAGAACACATCAGCAACAGTAATCATATAACAATTAAAATCTGCTTGCCCAGTACACCCATTTCAAACACCAAGAAAATCAAATATAGGAACATCGCTCAAGAAATAAATAAAACCCCTTTTTCACCAAACCTCAATAATATATACGATAAACTAAGCCACCTAATAGACATAAACTCAAACACGATAAGATACAAGCACACACCCAAACACTGGTGGTCCAAGGATTTAGCAAGGCTCTGGAAAATAAAAAATAAGGCGCTACTTAATTACAACAGACTCGAATCAAATGCCAACTGGGCAATTCTCCACGAGGCAAAAACAAATTGGAGGCAAAGATCCAAAGAGGCCAAGCAGAGAAGCTGGACAGACAAACTAGAACAAATCAGAGGCAGCGGAAACATAAATGACTTCTGGAGATTTATCAACAGTATCAGGAATAATAAAGAACCTCCCTCACGATACAACCTTGATGAGGACCAGACTCAAACTTACCTCAACATGATTAAATCAAAGCACCACCCTGATAACACCTTAAACATGATGCCACACAATCCACTGGAACACCCACCAGACTTCGAACAGGAAGAACTCAATAATGTTATAAATGAGAAACGTAAATCCACAACCCCTGGTCTTGATAACATTAATTACAATCTAATTAAAGCCTTACTCACACATCACCCGAATAATCTTTTACAGGCTATTAATGATGCAGTCAATAGATGTGACATACCCACATCTGGAAGGCATATCAGAATCGTTCCCAAACCCAATAGAAATCTAGAAGACCTCAGCAACTATAGACCCATATCCCTCCTCAGTGTTCCCATTAAAATCATAAATAAACTTATAAAACAAAGAATCGAAACACACCTAATAAACACAAATCCACTACCAACCCTTACTTTTGCTTACACAAAAAACAAATCCTCGACAACATGCTTTAACACGCTTTTACAAAAACTTGAAAACAAATCAACTTTCCCCTTCAAAACTGCCTGTGTTATAGATTTTTCAAATGCATATGAGAAAATCGACCTACAGATCCTGAACAAACTTCTTTCAGACCTCATCATCCCAAAAACCTACACCTCATGGATCATAAATCTATATAAAGAAAGAATACTCCACCTCAACCAACAACACATGACAATCTCCAATGGTCTGCCACAAGGTGACGTCTTGAGCCCACTTCTTTTCAATATATACACTTCCAAACTGCACAATATCTCTGACAGCAACTCAACTCTTCTACAATATGCTGATGACTTCCTCATCTGAACTGAGGGAACTAATTTAAAGCACACGATTAACCTACTTCAACTCAAAATAAATCTCTTCTCCACAATGAGTGACAACCTCAAGCTACCCTTCAACCCGGACAAAATACAAGCCATTAATTTCCACTATAGTAAGAACACAGATATAATTCTCAAGCACAATAACACCCAAATCAAATGGAGCAATAGCATAAAATACCTAGGCATCAATCTAAATAAAAATCTAACCTTTAGAACACAGGAAGAACACATCCAAACCTTTAACAACATAGGCAACATCATAAAATATCTGAACAGACCCACCAATCCCTTTAGCCCCACCTTGGCTCTAAATCTTTTCAAATCATTAGTCAGGCCCAAAATAGAATACGGACTAACTACAATGGCACATGCACCAGCATACTTATTCAATACCATGGACAGGCTCAAAGCTAAGATTCTCAAGCAATGCCTAAGTTTACCCCCTAGCATACCCAACCTCTATGCTTTTAACATGGCATCCGAATATCAATCTATAGATAGAGCAGCTCTACTAACGGCGAAAGAACTAGGGAAACAAATTGTCAACAACACTTTCAGACCAACATGGACTGAACAGGATCGAGTCCACAAAAGCAGCTACAATTACATCCTCCACAAATTTAATCACCACCTGAGAAAGCTCAACCCAACTCACCGGACTAAAAGACCAGCGAACCTGTTCACCACACCTTTCTCAACAACGTCCTCTTTCTTCCATACCCACAACCAAACAAAACCCAACCTTACCTTCAAGAAGTATACAGATAACCTTATAAAACAAAATGCCCTGATACTGGTGATCGATGCAGCCAAAAATCTCTTTGGCACAGGGATAGGATTCCTGAACCTTAACAACAACATCACCTACAATTCTAGCCTCCGCAAGAGCGTAACAACTACAGCAGCGGAACTGCACGCCATCCTGTCGTCCCTAAATAGGAACAACATACAAAACCACCATAAGATTTTTGTCTTCACTGATTCCAATAATGCTATCAAAAGTCTAAAGGATAATCAAGATTACAGAAAGACCACACAAGATATATCGAAGTTCATTGAAAATTACCCAGAGAAGATCTTCAATTTCATCTGGATCCCGGGACACGCGGGCATCATGCCGTTAGAAACAGCCGAAAAACAAGCCAAAATAGGTGTTTTAAGCCATAGTGTCATGGACACACAATATGAACTGGGCGAAATAATAAACTTAATAAAATAAGAAATAGGCGATAAGTGGAAGGGCAGAATTAGAGCTCAAACCACCAACTACGCACCCTGCATATGGAAAGAGGCACACCATCTCAACAACAAAGGAAAACCATGGTTTCATAAAAGCAACATCACCCCCAAACATATCAAAACCATCAACAGAATCCTCACAAACAGAGCCTACAATAAACTCCGTCTCTTTCAAATTAAAAAAAGCACTACCGATCAATGCACACAATGCAACAAAACTGACACAATAGATCACCAATTGTTTCACTGCACTAAATACGAAAGAATCAGGGCAAATCACAATATTTTTCTTATTTACAATAATATTAAAGACCTAATTCTCAAAAACGACTGACAATCAATATATAACTAAGCCACAGACTAACTATGAACAAGTAATAATGATATAATACACAGGATCGACAACGCTGGCCAGTGCCATAGCAGCCCGGGCCAATTTTAAGCTGGTATCCTCCCAGTGTGAACTTAAAAACAAAACAAAAAAGATTTAGAGGAGGAGGAGGTTTAGATGACAGAAATGTCAAGTGATTGCCAGCACAGGGGTGTACAAAGTTTCTAGTACGAAATAAAAGACCCTATACATCAAAAAAACGTCATAAATTATGCATGACTTTATATCTGGAAGTGAAAGAATAGCCTGCGCCAATATTACCACATCGCATGAGGGAATGGAGCTGGATTCTATTTTCAATCATATTCTTGACCTACTTTGACCCGAAATAGTTTGAGAATCATGACCCATACCACGGTTTATCATTCGCAAGTGCTTCAAATAAAAGCAGCTTCAGGAGCAGACAAGAACATCGAAGCGTTAAAATTACGCTTGGACGGTAAGTCATTACTGCCCTGACCTCTTACCGCGATGTTTGAGAACTAGCACAAAATTCCCTCAAAGTCTTCACAGTCGTAATAACTTGAGTGAACTTAAAATTAACATGGGTCCTAGATCACAGAAGAGTTGAAGCAAATCGATAAAGAAGAAAGCTAGAGCCAGCCGGCTAAAATTGAATAAGAGTGGACATAAGTAAAATGTCACTAGCTACGGTGAGAAGAAATTATTTGAAATTCACTGGAAGAATACGAGAATTGTCAAGAATGAAGAGTTATAACAAAATTTTTTTGGTCTAACATGGATAAGAAGAGGACAGAGCAACTCCCAGAGAAAAACATAAGTGGCATAGAAACAACTATTCAGCATGGAGCAATCATGAACGGGCCAGAAAATTTTGATTTAACATGAAAAAGGACCCACCAAGCAAGGAAGAAGATAATACAGAACTCTATTTTCTTGATAGTCCGAGTTTGAGCAACAATCACTTCACTTGTCTGAACATTCTATCATATGAGAACAGAACTAGAGGCCTTAATGGTTTCGTAGGAGAGATCGTCTGATATTCCAATTTTATACTAATAATAAAAAAAGGTAGAAACGCAAAGCGTGCAACGTCAGACAGCGAGCATTATTATAAGACCAGTTGTGACAAATTATTTATAAAATGTTGGATGAAAGACTCTGCTTCTACTACAATTTGCTTCAGAGTCTATTACGTTTTATAGGAATTTGTTTTGTTTGAAAAAGAATGCCCGGAATACGGTCCCATTTAGATGGTATGGCGAAGAATTAATTCGATGCTTTTCTGGGTCCTTAAAAAGGCAATTTTACAATAGAAGATTCACGATTTGCCTCAACGATGGGCAAAGTTGATGGCAAAGTACGAAACGTGCCCGGAAGATGTACTACGTAACAATCATTACATTTGGTCGAAAAAAAGTTCACTTGCAGAAACGCACGCACTCGAAGCTGAAATAATATTTCAAACGCGGTAAGATTGAGTTACACATGAATGTATGTTTGACCTGATTTCAATGAACGCTATTAATTTTAACTCTTTTCAATATTTCAATCCACACAATCCTTTTTTAGTCTTTTCAAGGAAACAATTTGTAATATTGATCAAAAAGGTATTTTATTTTCAATTTACAGCTGTCAAAAATGTTTACATATCTTAACTCTTACATTGATTAATAAATACACCAAAAAAAGTATACTAGGCGAACTAACAACAAACCGCCAGCTTACAGTTATTATCAAATCGATAAATATAATAACCACTTTGTCGAAAGATTCGTATATTTCGTAATTATCATGCTGAAACTTTCTATTCCCCACTGGTTTTCTGAAAAATAAAATGCTTTTCTGCAAATTTAAAATGTTTCCTGTTTCAAGTTCTGGAATTGACTCTGCGTAGTTGTCAAACGTCGTGGTGCTGTTTAGTTTTGTCTTTCAATAAATTAAAAGTAAAATATTTTCGAAAAGAAATTGACGAGCAAACTTAACATTTAGCATGAATTTTGATCAAATTTTCTCTTTAGTTTTTGTATTCAAACGAATACTTTTAAGCTTCGTAAATATTTCAAGGTTGTGGTTATGTTACTAATTATGTAATGTGAAATTATATTACAGTTGCTAGCTGTTATAACAGAAAGAGATATGCTCGTATTTCTGACGTTCGGTTGCTGCAATTCAAATCATTCTTGAATAAGCTAATCGAGACACATCGAAGGTACTCACGCACACTTTAATGAATTGAATGACTTGACCATCTGACATTTCTAGTGAACAAAAACCACATGCAAGCACAATTTCAATCCAACTCAGATGCGAACGCCATCACAACTGTAACTGTACTGCTATGAAATAGATTTTCACAGAAGTTGCGGCGTTTACACTTTGAAAAGCTTCCACCGTAGCCGCCATGACAGTCGCAGTGGAAAGCTCAAATTCTAGAGCTTCAAACCGTTCGCGAAGGCGCGAAATTGCTTCGAAAAACAATATGGCGGATCGGATTTAGTTAAATATTTGGTAATAAAGCTCGGACGGCTTGACTATCGCGTAGATGTCACTACAATCTACGACCTCTATTCAACCTTTTGACGTATCACAAAGTGTGCGGGGCGACGAATTACTTCGCAGAGAGTGAAAATTTGGAGATTCGTCAGTCATTCTTCTATCAAATCGTCTTGTGGCCACCTTCCAGTTCAGACACCGGAACACAGTAGTGTGCTAAATTGGGGAAAAAATAGAAGATATTTTGGGAAAGTCGTGTCCTGAAAATAAAACCAAACGTTTCGAGTGAAATTTCTTATTTTTGTGTGTGAATTTATAAAGTAAGTGCAAGTAATAAGTTTTGCAATAAATTTAGCAAAGAAAAGTTAACATTGCAACGATAGTAAGTGATAGAGAGAAAATGTTGATAGAGTTCGTTCAATAGCCAGCACTATGGACTTGCCGAAGGTGAATCAAGTTCAGGCTGAGAGAGGGTGGTGACCTAGTGTCCAGTTCTAGGTGAAAATCGTGCGTTACATAGGATGCAATTTGCAAGAAAAGAAGAAGCGAAAAAGGGAAAACAACAGCATAGTGATGTAATTTGATATGGCATGCAGGAAATGCTGGGCAAACTATTGCACTGTCCAAGCTTTTCCATCTTTATGGGATTCTGGACTTTTCGTGATCGATTGACCGCCCGTAAATTCTTTTGACCTTGCGGAGGACGCGAAAAAATTCGTTCCTTTGAAATTTTTTGGTAGCCGGCGTTGACACTATTTTTAGCCTGGGGTGGAACAATATAAAGAAAATTCCACATGCAATCACCGCTTGGCCCAAATCAAGAATTTCACCGAAAATACTATTGCGTCGCTTCTAAGCCCGCTTCGCACCAACGCGATAGGTGACCTTCAGCACAAAGTGCTTTTTTTCCTAGTATAGTGCAATCAAAAATTTTCAATTACTGTACTGTCGCCGGGGTCTATCAGGACGCAATTTGAAATCGGTGATAAATGTTCAATGTCTTGCAGAGATAAGGGCAACATTGGCTCGGTCGCAAGAGAGGAATTTTCTCGCAATTAATTTTTGTTTCTATTTTTTGAGTTTTACCAGTGCTTAGTGATGAACTCTGCCTCCAATGAAATTCAACGAAGTCAATTTGAATTTTTCCACTTGAATTATAAACTTGGGCGGGCGGTTATCAAAATGTCATCGGGAAGGTCGTCAGCATTGCTAGAACATGTTCCAAATTTTGGGGGCTCGTCTCTCAAATTTGAATTTTAA
Source organism: Stratiomys singularior (assembly GCA_954870665.1). Classification (NCBI taxonomy): domain Eukaryota; kingdom Metazoa; phylum Arthropoda; class Insecta; order Diptera; family Stratiomyidae; genus Stratiomys; species Stratiomys singularior. Next base: position 155,300,938 of record OX940878.1, on the reverse strand, counting down.
GCTGATAATTTATCAGTTCTTGTGTTTCTTGTTGTGATCGATGAATTTATGTTGTTTTCATGTCGATCGAAATATTCATTTCCTGCCTGCGGGCTTGTTTTGAATCGGAGTCTAGCGAATACATCGATGAAAAGTTACAAAATCTTGGAAACAAGCCTTGAATGTAATATTGCTAGCGAAGAGAAACCACATTCGAATTCACAAGATAAATGCTCCGACTCAATTATCGAGAAACAAATTGAAAATCCACAAATTGAATAAAGTTTTCAAAAAAAGAGTCTTGAAAATGGAAACTCTGGGAGGAGGATTCTGCCGGAGGAATAGAGGCCCGAGTTTTTGTTTCAGCATAATTTAGGTTTCTGCTCTAATTTCCACCCTCGAATGCACAGAGACGTCAGTATGGCTTCACGAGAAAGGATCGTCATTACGTACCCAGAAGGGTTCCCTGTATTGCGCATTTCAACTGCATATTGTAGCTCTTACTCTAAAATATTTATAAAGGATGTTTTTCCAACATTTTGAAACTGAGCTTACGCAAAGACCCAAGTCGTAAGTTTTTGGTCACTAAACTTCTTATTTCCTCATAGTTGTAAGCAATTTTTTAATAACATTCATGGGGATAAAATCCTCCTGATAGTGTAAAGCTTCAGCTCAAGTAAAGCCCAATACAAAGTTTAACTCTGTTTTTCTCTTTTGAAACTTGCTCGTTGCCGCTCATATACGATTCTGACTGAAAAATGTTGATCAGGGGCAATGTGTTATTCTGTGCCATTCATTAGTCACTGTCTATGCAGAGGATTTGTAGCTCATGAATCGATAGCGGATATTATGGAAGTACTTCTTATATTTGCGCATAAATGGTGCTGGTCAAGCAGATTTCCTGGGTCTAAACATTGTGTCACGAGCAGATATCAGCGTGCTCCAATTATTTGTTGTTACTTGTACTCAACTTTCTTACTCACTTTAATCTCATCTCATGGCTTTCGCATTTTTTTTTTTCATTTTCAAGCTTTGATTAACTTATTCCAATGAAATCTCTATCCTCATCAATGAAAATTAAGGCTTACCATCAGCCATGCTTTATTTTTGATAATTTTTTGGTTCCCTAATCCATTTCCAGTTATGCTTTTTGTTTGGTCCTTGGACAGTTGAGGATAATACCTTCGATATCTTCCTCGACTGCTTCATACTCCGATTAGTACGAAGGGTACTAATCGGAGTGTGAAGCAGTTGCAGAAGATGTCAATCAGTTCCACAAGACTTCCTATAACCTCTACGCTAGATCAGTTAATTTCAGAAGGTATAATGTTTCAAATCAGTTCATATCACATCAAGTGAGATAACCTTACATGTCTATTATACTGTATCAAGTACAATTCTATTAGCGTTGCTAGTCCACGTCGCTTATTGCTGCTCTTTTGACATACAACAGCAGTTGTGTAGTTTTCAACCTAAATCAGCAAGTATATATACTGAGATGATCTCTGCAATTATTGTTTGTTTGTTTTCGGAATAAAATTTGTCATTTCTCGTCTTTTTTTCCGGTAAGTTCACATACGTGTTTCGGCGATATAGCAGCTTCGGTGTTTGGTTTTGTTCTCTTCTGTTTCTGTCATAAAATTGTTTCATAACTTTTTTCTGTCTGCAATTCATCCATCTACCCTTAACATGCATATGACATGCGTTTTTGACAGTTCATTTACGTAGACACTTACTGCAAAAATCTTCACAGACACGGGAATTAGCAGAAACTACGGGTTCGACAATGGAAAGTCATTAATTGTAATATATTTCGTAACAGCTTTCCGGTTTTTAATAGTTTCGGCGTTCTTTTTTGACTTTTTTGGTCTTTGACTCGCCGATTCGCAATCATTTATGACTGTTGTCGAAATTTCTCTTATTCTATCGGAATATCAGCAGACACTGAGGACAGCAAGTGGTTGAAATATGTTCGTCTGTTGTCGTTTTTTGTTGTCAAAATATGACAGCTCGGGATGGTAACTGCCTATGTTAATTCGCGCATACTATTAGGTGCAATAGCCAGGTTAGTATCGAAAAATGATCGATACTAGCGATCTGAAATAGCGACGGAAAACCATTGTGAAAGATTCTATCAGAAAAATAATCGAATATCAAAAGGCAATCAACGGTTGTGACCGTATGTATCTGCGCTTTGGGAGCATCACTAGGCTAGAGACTATGGCTTTTTCATTGTCATTGTCGGTACCTAACTTTATACATAATTTTCATACGACTTTTTACTTTAAACTTCACACACATCATATTATTTTTCCATCTTTATAACAACTGATATAGGGGTCTTCCTAACTTATGGTATGAATTTACTAACAATGACTTGATGGTCCAAAAAATGTCACTCGCGTCAATCATTATTCCTTAGTGCAATTCTCATGTTGATAGTGAATCCAGCCATATTTAGCTGCACTTGTCCTCCATCAGGAGTAATTTGCCGCACATTATATACATCAAAGCACTCCGATGCCACTGTTTACCTTCTCCAGAATCTTCTTTTACTATATTTTTCTCCCAATTAGGTAACGCCATGAAATACCATAGGAAATGTCTTAGAATTGATCCTTGTGGGAGTCCTGATGCCACGGTGTTCATTCCCTTGAATCGTTTCTCTCATTTCTACAATTTCCTTTCAAAGAAGTAGCGCACATTACATACCACAGCAAAGAGCTTAGGATGGGTCCTTGCAGGACAGCTGATGTCAAATTGTGCCTTCTCCAGCAACCCTTACTATCACATGTTTTCACAAAGAAGTAATCAATATGACTCGCTGGAAAAAAGTAAAGATTCCATCCTGTTAATTCCTTCGAATTCTCTAATACATAGAATCTTCATCAAAACTCCAAGAAAATTTTGGATTGTTTGCCACCGGCAAGCCACGAGATCTAATTTGTCAAAAAACGACGAATTAAGCTTGGAAAGACAATCTCACACTGATCTTGGCCGTCCCAGGTGTGATATGTCCTTAAAAGTCTAACGGTGTCCACATTAGACTAAGATCTGGGTTAGATATACTTATGGGTTGCTCGGATCTTTTTACAAATTTATAATACAGTCTGGTTTATCTGATGTGTGCAAATTTCGGACCCTAGCGCAGGCATCTGACAAAATTCTGGAAGCCAGTCAACGGAGAGCTCTTTTATTGAGCTGGATCATTGAGATGTAGAAAAAATTCAGGGAGATGAAAGTTTTCAAAGGAATGAAACTGCAGTAGAACCAGTGGACTTACAGCGGACTAGCCACTTGCAGTGTTCTTTATACGAAAAGATATGTTGAAAGAGGAAAGAGCTCGAAACTGCTCGGGGAATAAACTCAGACTAGTACAAAGAACTCAAAAGAATTGGGCGGATCCAATAGACGAAGTTGGTACAAATTTACTGAAGGGATCTCTTAATTGGAGAACATGAACCGAACAAATTGTAAGGAAAACTCTTTAAAATGAAGTCCCCTGGGGGGGGGGGTGTGAAGAAGATGAAGAATCTTTTGTTTTATTCAGTGCATCAAAAATTTGCCTCTCTTCTTTTCTTGACAAAAAAGCGAAAACACTGAACGAACTTTTTGATGAAAAATGTGTAAAGTGTCTCGTATACCAAAACTGGAGGAACATGATCATCAAACCTAGAAAATTGTAGGCAAGGCACATTGAGAATGAAGGCCCGTGATGGAGTGTAAGCCGTCGGAAGGAGAAGCTTCCGTTTAGTTAAAAATAGATAATCGATTATATTCGACGAAATGAAATGCATTTTTTAATGTCAAGTCTCAGAATCGCATAGCACTGACTTCTTTGCCATATTGCAGTGTATTTCCAACGTATTTACGTTTGTCGTTTTCGTCGTCGTCCTGTCTTTTTGAAATTCATACTATCAGTCCAGGAGGACGTTTTCGATCTGATTTGTTCAGTCGAGTTTTTGGATACTTCGGTTGAAAACCTTTCTCCATCCCTCAGTAGTCGCAATAGTGCAGGCTGTCAAAGACCGATTTGATTACGGTTAAAAAAAGATTTGCCATGATTTGGAATGGGAAACAATTTTGGTTTTTCCACCTGTGCAGTAAAGACACCTGCTTTCAAGCACATTGTCACCTGCATTAAATGAATTGCTGAACTTTTCAGAGCAGGCTTAAATCCTGGTTGGTCACCCTTCAGAATTCAGGGCCTAGAATTATGATGAGGATTCCTTTATAATGTTCATTTACTCTCATTGACTCTTGGTTTAACCGTTCATCGTCTAGGTATAATCGTTTGTTTTATGCTTCAAGGTTGAATCTACCATGAAGTTGAGGCATAACATGCACGTTCAGTCACCTGAGATATTTCCCGCGTTTTTTTGACAGTTCTAATAATTTTCGAAACATCCATGATTACATCACTATCTAGCTTCTGTGATGGTGTAATATTTGGTCATGATTATTGATTCTCCATCTGTCTGCTATCAAGAATCGAAGAGCTGACTGTGCACAGCTGGCCCAAAGCTGGCAATGCCTGACATTACAGTCAACAAATTATATGGTTTTTGATGATTGTTTGGCTTCAAAACTTCTTCTCTTTGGTATTGATATTTGTAACGAGAATTATTGAGTCCTACTTTGTCACCTGTGTTGCGAGTTTCTCGGTCCAGGCTTAGACAGGGTGGTGACAAAAGAAATTAAATAGAAAATTTATTCGTTCTCATCAAAACAAAAGGATCAGTGGTCACTGTATATCCCGACATGCTCATACTTCACCTTCTTTGTAGATGCTTTATTAGCGTATAAGCCTTTGAAAAATACTTTACTTATCGGCAACTCTGGCTACATCCAAGAACTATTCATTGATTGTCCTAGGCAGGCATATTTTGGCAGCACATATCTGAAGGGTAGTAGAGGCTGTGTTGATTGATCTTCATTTTATTCGTACGTTGGGTCCTTGCTTTTAACTAAAACAACTGAAAACGTTGCTGGTGTCTTCTGGTGACTCCTTAGAGTCGCAATCTTTTCACGATATCTTTAAAAGTTTTGACACTGAGTCCAAACTGCAAGAACCTAAAACACAGATTAAATTCCTGCTGTGAAAGTCTCAACTGTGACTTCACTCAACCAGCTACTATCCTTGCGTCCAACCTCAACGGTTGAGACTGGCTATTGTCGCTTTTTAGTGACGTTACATGCTTTCTTGGGGTAAGTTTCGTCATTCGTGGGTCGAACTATTATGTGGTGATATCATCTCGGTCTTTATTATACCTGAGCTTAACCACATGTCCACCTGCCTATCATGAAAGGTTTCAACTTGTTGCTGGTATTTTTCTGCATAAGTGGCTTTGAATTTTTAAAAATTTATTTATATTTTTATGTGAATGTTTTTGCGAAAACAATAATAAAAAATCTATTTTATATTTCCTGGCTTTGAGGCTTACAGAAAGTCTGGTGTATTAACCAAACCAAAACAATCTTCAAAAAAAAGTTTTCGTTCTGTCCGGCTTGATTATTTTCAACGTTTTGGAACTGATTTTTGACCCATGATCTTTCAATCTTATTGTGTAATTAATAGAAAGGCTGATCTGCAGTAAATAATTGTCGGTTTATCAATAATTTCAATAAGGAACTCTCATATGTTTAGGTGGAGGACCCGGAGAAGGACCCGTAGGAGAACAATTGTAAATGAATTTTCCCTATCTGTTAATTCATCGAAATCAAACAAAGATTATTAGCTTTGTACGATGAAATTTGTTGAACGTTTTTCAGATTGTCCAGACAATGCGATAATTACTCGCCTTCAACGAAGCGAGTCCTATGTTCAAGTCTTGTTGACAGTGTTGCTTCAATGTGTATCTTATGTGCTGGAATCATTTGAGATCAAGCGAGTTAGGTGCTTTCGTAGGAGAACTGATGCCTTAGTGTAATTGTATTAACAACATCTACACATGTTGTCTGGTAGTTCTTAAAATGAGGGTTATTTCAGTAATGCCTTTGATAGAATTCGAGGAGATGAGGATTTCATCGAATTTGGACAAAATGAAGTTGACGAGCATATTAGCCATTCAGAGCATGACAGTCTTGATTAAAATTCATTTTATATCACAATAAAAGGTTGGGCACAGTGCCAATAGACCGAGAACTTTGAGTAGATGGACCGATGTGTTCTACCCAAATATGACACATCCTTAAATTATACGTTGCTGAAAAGCCACACTAACGGGGATGGGATAAGGCTACGATATCGAAATATCCTCTGAAGAAAATGCCCGGATGTTCCATTTTGTAGAATCCAGAGAGACAATTTCAAAAAAAAGTAACCCAGAAAAATTGATAGAACAAAAAAGCAAAAAAAAAAAACAAGATCGTGGTCAAACAGGATTTGTTGTTGGGACTATTTTTCTTCAGGGTCTAACAAGAACCATGCAACCGATTATTTACTTTGATAATTTTAACATCTCACGGCCTTTAAAATATTCTGGATCAGCAGCTCCATTCGGTAAGAATTATGCAACGATTTAGAATTAAAGTTAATAAAGTACCAGAACGATCTATTTCATGTAGAAATAGTTGCTCCTAGGTAGTTTTGATAAGATAGGAAGAGAGAGAGTTTTAACACTATTTGAATTTTGTGGCATGCAAGGGTATTGAGGCGATAGGCAATTTTTTTACATTTAATAGAGTGTTACCTGCCACTGTAGTCTCTAGAAAAGACAAAGAAAGAAAATAAAAATGCTTTATCTTCTGCGTTTATTGCCCAGGAGTACAGTAAATACATGGTAGGAGTAAATTTTATGGGTGGGTCTTATGGGTAGCCTTCATGTAAGATACCAAACCATGAGCCCTACCATGTAGTATCTTTGGAGTTTTTTTCATTTACTGGCTCATGTAGCGATAAATTCCGGGGTTGTCCACAGAAACAACGCTCAGAAAAGGTACAATCCTAAGGCATTTGTGTTTTGTCATAATAACATTAGCAAAGGTGCTAAAAGTGAGGGCTTTTTCAGCAGTAACCAAGGAAGAAGTAATTTTTAGCAAAATACGGTCTACATCGTCAAACACATAGGGAAAGATGATGTTCTATGTCGATTAGAAAAGTCTGTGGGTCTATCCAATGTAAATATCTTAAATGGAAAATTTATTCTACAAAATCCTGCAGTAAATATTAAATGTAATAAATCCTAGACCTACATCCTACTACGAATGAAAATCGCTTTTATTTTCTAAAGAAAGTCAGGAAGAAAACCAACAATTGGATTAATTTGATTTTATTTATCGAAGATCTTAAGCTTAAGAAAAAAGTTTGCTTGATAATGGGCATTTCCATCTATAGATTGTTGGTTAATTATTAGTAATAAATTAATTAAATATTAAACTAGGATTTTTTGAACATTGTGGCTTCATTTTAGGGTACAATATCAATCAGATTTCACAATATTTCACAGAAAACGATGAAAAAAATCAAATTTTCTAAAATTCCAGTCACCACGATTCCAAGTTGCACATATTTCCCAACTTCTTTTGTATGTTGCATCAAAGTCACATGGTCACCTGGTCTTTCATAATGATTCACAATAAACAGTTAAACTAATTTCTCCTGTACTCAATGCATTAACCTGCTTTTACGTCACATATGGTTGCGTTCACTCCACCATTATGTCGTCACCATTTTGAGCATTCTCATCAATGGCGAGCTCAAAAAAATCCCAATCCCCACTATAGCTCGTAAGTTCGAATTCAATATAATTTTATCATACATATGACGAAATACCATGTGAGCTGTAGCAGGCATGCGCATATGAGCTCACTCACTACTATGACCTTCTTCAATGTTAAATATTTCGATTTATAAAAAGCTCAAAGTATCCGAGATACATTTCAGAAATTCCCACACTATTTGTGCGTGGCTTCAACTGCGGATAGAAAGCTCGAGAGAAGTTGTTCCGAATGTATCTTTAGTCATTTTACCTGTAAAGTTCCGTTTACTTTCGCGTTTGAAGTTGAGACGGCGCCTCATACGTTCAAAGCTTGAGACTTGCGCTTTCTTATCAATCGATTCCTTGCCACTTCCGTAGATATCTCGGTCTCGGGGTTATAGTTCTCTATTGCACTTTCACTTTCATCGACTGTCTCAGGGCGTTCGTTCACATAGTGGTGCTCAGGTGAGATAAAAAGATAAGAAATATTTTGAAAATCACGCGGAATAGATGTGTTTGAATGTCAAGGTCATCCGTTGGCTCGTGGGTTGCGCTGAATCTAAAATAAGAATTTAATTTGCAAAAATCAGTGAAAGGAAGAAAAATTTAAGGGTGCGATCAGTGCCAATAGAATAGTAGCCAGTGGTGATCAATAGTGACCAGGAGGTGCAAGGATTGCTCGCAGTTTAGTGCTGAATTCAAAAAGTACTGCGCCAAAGTGAGAAAAGTTTTACACTACTTGAATCCTTTACGACTGGATTCAGTGCAATTTCCAAATCCTTTCGTATTAAATTGGGAAAATTTCTATATTAGGATATTATAGTGATCAAATAACCCAGTTACTACTTGCTTAAACACTATCAAATCCATGATACAACCAAAATTGTTAAATGGAATGTGATGAAGTGCGATAAAATTTTCACACTGTTGGCCAAGCTTTCTTCAAAGAAGTTTTCCTGCCTAGAAATAAAAGAAAATGTTACGTGTGTGACCAGTAGCTTCCAATTAACTTCTTGGGCCAGGAATCGTTAAAAAAACAATAAATTAAGGATGAATCACTTCGCAACAAATAAAATTTTATTAATACAGCAATTTCCGACTTGATAAACTTGCAAAGTTTTCTCCATTTTCCTGAATTTAATAATTTTTTCCCTTTTTTTGCAGTTTTAATCGAATCTCAACATGACTACCTACTTCAACTACCCATCAAAGGAGCTCCAAGAGGAACTTAGCCGCATTGCTAAGGCTATTGTTGCTCCTGGCAAAGGTATCCTTGCTGCTGATGAGTCCGTTTCAACCATGGGCAAGCGTTTAGCCGTAAGTATTCTAAATATCAAACTTTTGAATTGATCTTGACGTTTCTATGAAAAGTTTTAAGTCCTTTGACGCAGCTTAAACTTCTTCGTTCAGGCGACTTAGATACCAGAACTTTTAGAATTGAATTTTTATATTTTTTCTTATAGATGATTTCTTTGATTTTTGGTTAAATGCTTCCTTTGTGTATTGAAGTCACGCGAGGGCCTTTGCTGATTTTTGACTGAGGACACGTTTCGACGTTCATGTTCTTTACTGAGCTTAAGATGGCTGAAACAATCTTGAACGTGTCCTCACTGAGAAACCAGCAAGGATCAGTGGATACAAAAATGAAACCATTAATTATCTACAATTTTTCAATCAAAATAATTTAAAACTCAATTTCAAAATCTGCTAAAATTAATAAAATTTTCAAAATCAATACTATTAAAAACAGTGGAAATATTCCTCATGATTTCATTAAAATTTTAATAAATAGATAAAATAAATAAATTACGATATTATAAATAAATATTGTATATCATTAGATTAATTATTTTAATAATTCTAATGAAAAATAAACAATGAATGAAATAAAATTAAATTAAAAACATTCAAAATTTATCCGAAAATCAAAACAAAAAAAAAACGATTTCCCAAACTTTTTTCTTTTTTTTTAGGATATTGGAGTTGAAAATACTGAAGATAATCGCAGACAATATCGTCAACTTTTGTTCACGGCTGATGCTGTTGTTGCTGAAAACATTTCCGGTGTTATTCTATTCCATGAAACTTTATACCAAAAGGCTGATGATGGCACACCATTCGTTGAATTGTTGAAGAAACGTGGCATCATCCCTGGTATTAAAGTAGACAAAGGTGTTGTTCCATTGATGGGATCAGAAGATGAATGCACCACTCAAGGTAAGAATTTATTTGAATTTATTTTATTGCCACTGAAACGCTAAAATCCAGTTTTGAAAACGTATTGATGATATCAAAATAAAAAAACACATTTGTTTGAATGAAAATTCGATTGCGACGTTGAATCGTATACAATGTGTGAAGGTTATCATTTTCGAACTGATAAGATATAAATGAGCTAAATAAGTAAAATTATTATTTTAACGTCGTAAATTATCTTTTTTTTCAAATTTTAATTTACTGCTTTCTACCTTCATAACATTTTGAAGGTTTTCAATACGCTTTAGTGCGGAGTAGCGTTGATTTTTGTGACAGTCAGAGCCTTACATCGATCTCAGAATCCATAGCGAGACCAATTTATTCTTTAACTCGGAACTATTTCGAAGAATGTTCCGATTTGCTGCTAAAGAGCTCTTACTCGGTTTAGCTCGAACGCGTGGTTGTCCTATTGTCCTATTTGACCTAAAAAAGTCCTAAAATTGACTTTTCTCATACCATATTTTGAGACCTCCTCCAGGTCTCTGCAGTAGAATTCATACAGAGCTAGAATTCTTTTTACACAACAGCTTCTAGAGGCGAATGCTTATTTTACGCAAAAATGAAAGAATACCGTTAGCATGCCGTTATATTGGGAGTTTGTTTAAAATATTACCTCTGTACTTAGGCTTTGTCGTGGGTCCTCATAGTAACCATCATCTTTAAGGGAGGGCTGAGTGAAAACGTGGTTCCTCCGGTTTCCCCGTAGTTCCTGTGCAAGTTATATATTGCCACCTCAAATCGGCAGGCTCAGTGTAGATACTCATTGGCATATGCAGAGTGATTGCATCGGTTTCATAAGGTTTCTTGTTGTCGTATCCTTCGCCCTGGATGCTGGTTAGTATCGACGTTTTTTCACCTTATTTCGGCTGGGATCGTCATCGTTTGATTCAAATTCCATTATTTTGAGGAGAGGTTTCGATTCATCTAACACCTTGAATTCAGTTCATTATCTTGTAAGCTCTACAACTCGTTTGTTGTTCGAGGACTAGACTAGAGTTATTCTGAATCTTTGCCTTTCCGTTGTTGCAGTGCTTTTCCTTTGTCCTTCAGCTGTTTTGTAAAACTGTCGATCTGATGTAAGAAAGTGAAGTCTTAATGGTTGACTGATTTTTTGAGTAGATAGTACCCATTTGACTTTGAGACCCCAACTGAGCTTTGCGAGTCGTATCCGCATCAAAAATTTACCTGTTAAGAAGTCGTAATGAGGATCTGACAGTCTAGAACAGGTGTTTATCACGAATACAAGCGGTGTGAAAGTAAAATCTATACCGTCTGTGTCACAACTTTATCTCCTTAAATTTTCGTCACCTTTTACTCTAGAAATCACTACCAAATACCACTATCACTACCAAATTGTATGGATCTCTACGATGAGTTAACTCCATAATATATTTTTTAAGGTAGTGTAAGGTATAAGTTCACCCTAGAAGCTCGGAGTAATGTCTTTACGGACGCATTATGAGGTGCTTTCAGATAAAATCATCATTTCGAACCTTTTTTTTGCGTTCGTCTCTATCGAAGTTTACATCAGGATGACATTTAAGGTGTGTGAAAATGTGCTACCCGGTCCAACCGTCAGCCCAAACAAGTCTACCTTTATATCGTAACTAACTTACGCCTGCGTATTACTTTCAAGCTAGTCAATCAGGCCGAAATTTTGGTGAAACGTTGGTAGATCTCAGGTCTATGGGCCTTGTAATGTCAAAGATAGATCTCAGGTCTCAAAACATACTTTTAGCTGAACACTTTCGTTCAAAAGTTGAAAAAAATCACTGCCTTCTTAATCTCTATTTGATATTTCAATTTCATAGGATTGTTATAAAGGAGAATGTTTAGTTGGTTTCCATGAATCCTGAGAGCATGCACAGCGATCTCTTGTAATTCAAAGGCTACTGAGTAGTTCAACTTTTGCTCGTTCACTCTGCATTCCTTTCTTTTCATAACTTCGACCATCTGAATGACCTCATTTATCAACTGGTTCACGGGTTACCTCCAACACTTATGAGCACCCATGACAAAGGAAATAGATAAGCTCCTGTGGTGTACTGGAGCTTATCTACGATTTATTAAGATTTTTCCTTTTTTCGCATTTTTCTACGGTGAACTTTTTCGGTTAGTAGTTCCGCCCTCAGTAAGTCTTAAGACTCCATCAATGTGCGTAAAGGCCACTAGATCGTCCTTTTTTTTTTGTTGGCTAGATCCGCTATCTCTGGCTCACATCTCGTATTGAACCGACTTCTGTTAAGCGTCGTGCAAAGTAAAGTTGCTGGTTGGAGCTTAGTTCCGAAATGTTTGTGGTGCTTTCTATTTGGTCATTTACGAGGCTTCCCAGGGGTTTCATAACATAAATAACGTTAATTTGATGGTTCTGCACTCCTTGTCTTTAAAATGGCTAATTTTGGCCTTATTAGCCTTATTACTTTGGCCAAATTAGGGTCATTGCAATTATTTCCTAGATGCTACTCATTTTTGCGATCAGGTACGCCAACCTGTCCTGAGCTGCATTTTAAAACCGATTGCAGCGCAATGTCGTTGTCATCCGCTCGAATAAGGATGTTTGAGGTTATTTGTTGTATGACGTCCTAGTCCCAAAAAAAAAAACTCCATGAATTCTTGTTCTCTCTCCTTACAGCTGACTTGAATTTCAATAGACGCCCATTGCAAACTCTCCAATCCTCGTTTGGTAGTTAACGTTACACTGTTAACGTTACGACTGTTAACGCTAGTCGTGATATCCTTTTTGTGTTGTTTTCTGTCTCCTGTTCATTGTTCCATCGGATTACCCTCCTATGATTGATAGTCGTAGTCGGGCATTTTAGCGTAAACGAGTTCACTAGAATTTTATGGCAAATTTCAATTCTTTTTCGATTTCATCGGGACGAAATGGATTTACACCATATTAATTGTATTGAAAAATTTTAAAGTAAACGTTTTGCTCCTATTCGCTATAGTCGGTTCCACGATTAACCGAGCTTAAAGCAAGGACTTTTCTTTCTATAGCGATCCGCCTTGAGCCTTCAACATCCCGCTTTTGTATGCTCAAAAAAATAACCTTCCCCATAATGGTTACAACTTTCTCGGCAGAAGGACACTACTTTGTTGTCAGGTTCAACGAACTATGAAGCTTCGATGGATTGAAGTTTTCCGGAGGCATTTTTTCTTCATAGAAAATACATTAACAAGATATAGCCAGGATATCTCGCTCACTGGTGCTACAATAATTATTTTCTGGGTGGAGATTTTTTTCTGGTCAGGCAAACAGACCTGTTCTGGGCTGCAGCTTACAACCGGAGGAATATATGCCATTGTTATCTTCTCAAATGAAAAGAGTTATTATTATATGATGTTGATTCGTATATCAGCTTGCAGCTTAGATTGTCAAACGAATGGTTTTCCTAGGAAGTCCGCGGTAACTATCACAATGATATTTATCTTCGTGGACAATTCCATTCTTTTAGTGAAAATTTGTAGCTTCGAACAGTAGTTGCGTCCGTCGCAATGTTCCGATAAGACTTTCTCCCTTGTTTTTCTGGGTCGGAGCTTGACCTTCCATGCAACATTATTTGCGTCTCAATCTTCACAGCCTTACCCGGCTTTGATCGATTCCGATAAATTGTTGGCGCAATTTTGATTGGCAAGTGTTTATTTTAAATCGTCAACTTCACTGGAATCCTTCGATTAAAAGCGCAGAGGCTCCAGCATGTTCTTTTGCAGCACACCTCTCAGGAGCCTTGCAGCTAACATATCCTCTCGTCACATTAAGCTGGACAACCTTGCAAGGTTTGCGTATATCTTAATGCGTCAGGTTTTCCAATTGTCGGATGCAAATTGATATTTTCTCTTTTACGTCCTGGCAAGACCGGAAACACTAGTAAATGTGAATCATAAATGTCCTATTGCAATTCCAGTCAGCAGAGTGTGCAGTGACTTTGGGTGTTCTTTTATTTTCGTGCATCTTTGAGACAGAGATTTTCCTGCCCTCGGTCAAAAGTGCTTGCATGAGCAGGTACATTTGCTTTTGTTACTACTCTAACATTGACGTTAGTATCCAGAATCATTCTACCATGAAGAATGTGTAGGTATCCAATTTCATTGTAGATATTGACTCCCGTCAATATGTTTGATCATTGTATATATATGACTATGTTTTTGTTATAGTTGGTACGAGGTGCTATGCAACGTTCAAAGCGGACTTTTTCGAAAAATCCTTTGAAATTCTACTTTTGTTAATAGCTCCCCTTCTAAATCACGGACTGATACCAATAATTTTTCTATTTTCGGAAGTTTGCCTGGCAGTCATTCTCTCAAAACGAGTGCAGTATAGCCTTTGATTCTATTTACTCTTTACTCGTTACGTCTTTTTCGATTAAGATTGGATTTTGAAATATGTCTCGTTTCTTAGAAGGAAATTTGGCGAGTTGTGTGAGAAGACTAACTATCATCGAATTTTTTGCCAAAAATATTTGCATCGCGTATGACGGGTAACATGGAGTTTTGTTACAATGCAGCATCGATTGTCATGATGCCTTTGCACAACATCAAAACATCGGAGCAGAAACTTCACTGCATAATCTGACCCTTACACAGTTCCTCGAATCCTAAAAATCGATGGATATGATCTATGCATGGCCTTTTTAATGCTTGCGTCTTTTCGGTCTCGGCAGATCAATGCTTTTCCACTGATTTGATTTCTACTTCAGGATTATATCCGTAAATTTTAATTTCGTCGTGAGTATCCTTTTTGGATAGAAATGTTTTCATTGGTTGAAACAACTTCAATCTCTGCTTTTGATAAGGCGGTCAGCAGTTTCAGGACAAACTTTGACGCTAAAAGTTACATGTCCGATCCTTCAGTGAAAATACGCTAACAACCTCAATAACTGATTCCAAAATTGTTATTGTGACTTGAAATGCCTAACGTCAAACTTCACGGATGCTTCTTTGGATTTTGACGATGCAAGTTCTGGGATTTCTATATTGCCAACATGATAATTCAATGGCTTATGTTCGAATGATTGTATTTGCCTTGAATCCTTGTTTGTGAATTATTTTATATAATTCAACAGATTTTTTTCGAAATTAAGACAAAAACTGTAATTTATCTATAATTTTGGAATTCGTTGAATGTGTTACATTCAACATTACAAAAACTCGTCTGGAATTAAACTCAAACCCGTCAAGCAGTTTTCTGCCCCCACCTACCGGCAGATCGCTACCCTGCTTCGTGTTTTGGTGCTGCCTCATCAACTTGAGAACTTTTGGATCGTAGCTTTTGACGTATTTACGGACTCAGAGGAAATATTTATAAACATGGAGTACAAATTATTTCTGTAAACCCTTTGTTCACAATCGTAGTTAGTAAGGTATATTTTGTTCAAAAGGGATTTGAAATGTTTGTTTATTTCGGAATGAAATTCAGTCTGCTTCCCGTTACGTTGACAGACACATTTCGGCTTTATGCGCTCTTCGGTGGGTTGTTTCGTTCAACGATTTCAGAACGAAACTACACACCGAAGATGGCATATCACTGAAAGGTGTGTCTGAGTATAGTTAGTAACCTTCATTACTCCGTGTTAATGAAGCTTTTCTAAATGGATTACAACTTTTTCTAATTCCCGTGTTCGCTAATCTATAAATTAGATTCCAGTGCAATCTTGCGAAATTACAAAAAAAAATTTCGATTTCTTGATTCAATATTCCCTGCGCCATCAGCTTAAGTCAGCTGTGGCGGCATCGCCGTATCAAAGCCTCTAATTGGATAATTAAAACACTGTTTACCGGATTTTCAGCTGTTAAAATCAATCAATTTATTAACAACATGTGAGAGAATTGTAGACACTTATGCTAGTATTCCACTTAAGACCACTTAGTTTAGTTGATCATAGCAATAACAAGCACTTTATAGAACACTTGCAATTAACTTTAACTATTTGATCAATTGCTAATTTGATTCAAAACTATAAATAATTTGATAATTAGTTCAGTATAAAATTAGTCTCCAAGTAATGGGTCTGAAGTTTTTATAAAAGACTTACATTCGAGTATTGCATGCATTCCTCACAATAATATACAAAATATCCTCAGAATAAATTGTATTTAATTCATTTCTAATTGCAATATCGCATAACCAACAAAAACAAGACTTTGTTTCAAATTGTACTTGGGCTCGAGAATTGTATCCAACACAATCGGGAACTCACAGTTTGCACACGTGATAAATTAATTAATAAACAGTATTATCACGTACTGAGAACATTTCGCAGAATTCAAGATAATCGTTATATAAACTTAACATCTTATATAATACTTGAATTTATTGTTCCTATCAATTTGAATCACATTAATCAAAATATTACACAAATAAATTACGATAAAGATTGTGGTATTGTTGTCAATCAGTTCGCAGAATAACTGGTTGATGGCAAAGGTTAATAATAGTTATGATATGTTAAATAAATCTTTTATGGGTGAATCATGCAATATCAGTTCATGCATTAACGAATTGTTCAATTAATATTCAGGAATAAAATTAATCTGACTGTACGTGATGTCTAAATATAATAAAATAGTTAATTGATCCTGGTTGGAGTCACAAATCCGATGTTAAGAAAATTCTTCATTATCAAGGATTAACTTAGTAAAAATACTTAAAATAATATATAATAATCCGAATAAAATCATTGATCCTTCGATTCATCATCCATGTTACTTTGAGGTCTCATCTTTTCCAACTTTGACCTGTATTCTAGTTAGTAAATCCACCGACCACTCTCTCAAAAATGGATCGATTCAATATTTTTGAATGACGGCTAGTATACTTCCTGTTTTAACACCAACGGAAGCATCGATGTAGATGAAAACCACGAGTTCGTTTTTCTCTGTTAGCAAGGTCTACGCTTTCTATCTCACTTCCAACTCGATTAGTACTATCTCAGTCGAGTGTCCTGCAAAGTATGGTTGAGAAACGATTTCGTACTGTTTGCGGTGATTATCTTTCGACCATCCACGCGACCTCGGGAGTTATAATCATAGAATCCTTAAGTAGATTTGGTCTGTGATCACTGGCCTTGTAGAGGCTGGTGTTTGCCTCGTGGGATATAAAAACTATTTATACCATTATCCAGCTCAAAAGTGGGCTTCCGGTAGGCTCTGTATATTTTCAATCTTTACATTGATCATGCCGTCATTCATGATCATTCAATATGACTTCAAGATGTTCCTTGCAATTGTTTTCTCACCACCCATACCCCGTTTGAAGGAGAGTGTCCAGATGTGCTGTATTCAGGGCCCTACTTAACCAGAATATTTCTAAACGTCTTCAAAATTGTCTTCAAATTCTCGATCAGCTCCTTTTAAAAAGTCAGCTTTAAGGCAAGAAGTTCGGGCACTTCTTTTCTAATCTTCGCAACCCGTTTGGTGGTTTGTAATGTAGGCTAAGATACCGAACCTTCGTGTATTGGTTCTTGTTTCTCCATTACGTTGTTCCACCCGATTACCGTTTTATGTTTTTTGTTAGTGGTAGACTGAATAACACTGTAGACCATACAGTAAATCAATCACTATTCAACTCAGAATTGTTGGCTCATCTTATTCAAACACTGTGTGTAAAAATTTCAAAGCACAATACCCCATATAAACTTAAACACATTCTAATTTAGTCCTTCAAACTAACTGTTGCGTTCTGGGTACCGCAAGGTTCAGTAGCAGGTCCAATATTGCATAATATGTAAACAGCAGTTGCTCCCATCCAACCATTACAGGAAAACTCGAAAATTATCCTTCCCCCAGTCTAAAGTATCTAGGATTTTTTTTAACAGCTCCAAACGAGCCTAAAGCGCATTCTGTTTCGCATTCGCGTTTCGGTTTCTACTCGGCTAGCAAGTAGGGCTATCTATCACGGCTAAGTCAATTTTCCATAAAACATTGTCAGAGCCATAATCAACTACGCTGCATCAATTTGGTTGAGGTATTCCAATACAGCTATGGAAGAAGCCACAAATATGGGGAGAAAGGTACTACGAGCTTATACTGAAATCTACTTGAATCCGCGAAAAACGAAAAAGTTTTTGAATAGTCAAAGCTTGGGAATCCCCAGCAGAATAAGAATGTTGGTATTTAGATACTACAAAAGTCTTCGTGAGCATCCCAACCAAAGAGCGCGGAATATATTCAAACATTCGGCAACCTTTCAACGGAAACATTCATTAGGTCAAAAAGTATACCAACCCAGTAACAATCAGATGGTATACTTTTTGAGCAGTTAACATGTGAGAGTGGTTTGAAAAGGTTCCTAATAATGAGACAATTTTCTAATTTTTTTTTATTTTTCTACATAGTATCCTTGTTACTCTACATACTTCTCCCAGCGATGCTCCCATCTCTCTAACCCGTCAAAATAGTATTTGGCGTTTTTCGCTGCAAAGTAGTTCGGAACGAAGATGATTGCCTTCTAATATGACGAAAATGTCTGTCCCCCGGGCATACGTTTTAAATGAGGGAACAGAAAAAAGTAGCATGGCATGGCAACCGCTGAGATGTGAAACGGCGCGTTTTCTTGGGGAAATACGATTTTCTTTTTCTGCAAATGTGATCGCTTTTCCGCAATTCTTGCATTCAGTTTGGCAAGCTATGATGCGTAGTATGCTTGTGCAATGATTTTTCCTTTCTGAATGTAATCGATTTCGATAATTCCCTGACTATCCCAAAAAACAATCGCCATTACTTCTCCAGCCAAAAAAAAAACAGTTTTAGCTTTTGTCAGAGCCTGTCCATCCTGTGCAGTCCACTGTTTTATCTGTATTTTTGTTCCGAGGATATAATGGTGTATCCTAGTTGCATCTACAGTAATTGAGCAGCGCCAAAACTCAGATTTTTTGCGCCTGGACTACGCCAACAAAGCAAGGGAAATATTCATATTCGGCACCCAACGCGCGGACGGCGGATGTGAGAATTTCGTTCTTTGGACCTTTAGAATAGGCTTTGATATCTCCTTCACTTTAATTTGACGATCATTTAACACCATTTGGTAAGGTTTAGCAATGAAATCGTCAGGTATCGCAGTTTAAAGCCGTCCTGAACGTCCATCGTCTCCCAAGTTCTTACGGCCACGTTTAAATTCAGCTGCCCAAAATTTTATTGTGGTAAATGAGAGTGCAGACTTCCCATATACATACTTCAACTCATTATTGATTTGCATTGGAAAATTGTCTTTCAAAACAAATTAATAACAGCTCTGAACTTATCTTTTTCCATTTTCACAAAAAAACTCACATCGACTCACTCAAACAACTATAAAATAAAAAACTGCTCGTCCAAAATTACTGAAACTTTGGTGAGTAACTGTCAAAGATATACAACTACATTCACTAGCTTTTATTGACAAGTGCTGCCATTTTTACGGTGTTGTCGGAAAATTTTTAGAACAATGTCGTACATGGGTCATCCTAACTTTTGATGTGGAGAATCAGATAACCAACGTGTAAAAGGATGCTGAAAAATTCCTTCAGGTCTATAGTTTTATTGTTTGTAGTAGATTAAGTATTTAACTAGGTTTAAGATTAAATAATGTCATGACAGTGCATTATGCCAGCGCATAGTTATAACTGCACTGGCTAGTCATCGGTTAAAATATGACAGACAATTCAATAATGTACAATTTTATAAGGGAAAGATGCTAAACGATTAATAAGGGAATTAGATAAGGGAAAGGTGCTGACTTCCAAAGTCGCTTAAATAAAGAAAAATGTTACTAGTTCTGCAATGATTAAGTTTGACATGTATTTATATTGTAAAACATCAGTAGCCCTAACTTCAAAATTTGGGTTGTGAGCTGTGCTAAAGCCATGTTTTTCATGACCGAAGGTACACACGTAGGTGGTCTGGTCAGGACCGTGCTTGAGGACTCATTTTTTCTGTATTATTTAAGCAAAAGAATGTTCTTTGTACGAAAAATCAACTTGTTAATATGTGTATTGATTCAAATTTCGGTTGCTTTCTATTACAGGTCTTGATGATTTGGCTGCACGCTGTGCACAATACAAAAAGGATGGTTGCGATTTTGCCAAGTGGCGTTGTGTATTGAAAATTGGCAAGAACACCCCAAGCTACCAAGCTATTTTGGAAAATGCCAATGTGTTGGCACGTTATGCCTCAATTTGCCAATCGCAACGTATCGTTCCGATTGTTGAGCCAGAAGTCCTTCCCGACGGCGAACACGATTTGGATCGCGCCCAAAAAGTCACTGAGACCGTTTTGGCCGCCGTCTACAAAGCCTTGAACGATCATCATGTCTTCTTGGAAGGTACATTGTTGAAACCAAACATGGTTACCGCTGGCGCCAGCTGCCCAAAGAAGAATACACCACAAGAAGTTGCTTTGGCAACAGTGTTGGCCTTGCGTCGTACCGTACCTGCTGCAGTTCCTGGTGAGTTTCGTTAAACTTTTTTTTGATTTGGATACAAGAGGTTTATTGTTGGGTGTTGTTCTTTATTACAGGAATCACCTTCTTGTCTGGTGGCCAATCTGAAGAAGAAGCTTCAGTTCACTTGAATGCCATCAATCAAGTGCCACTATTGAAACCATGGGCCCTCACCTTCTCCTATGGTCGCGCTCTCCAAGCTTCCGTACTCCGTGCTTGGGGTGGTAAGAAAGAAAATGTACCTGCTGCTCAAGGTGAACTTATTAAGCGTGCTAAGGTGAGTCTTTTGTTTTGGTATTAAAAAAATTTTTTTTTTAATTAAAAAGTTGGTACGAGACTGCTTTTGGAATTGTATTTGAGTGGATTAAATTCTGCAGTAAACATGTAGTGGAAGTGCCACAATTTTCAATATTTCATGACTTCTAACTAGTAGAATGTGGTCTACATCCAGTCCACTGTGCATATACCCGCTATAAACAATATTTATCTCTCAGATCCAATGAAAACACCAGAGCGACCGAGATTTAATAAATTATACATTTAATCTGCATAAAATAGTAAGCTTTGATGGCTAGACTCACGTTTAATTCTGTAAAAAAAGGTTCTTTTCCTTTCAATCCTCGTGCCCGTGCAGTCGTTCGGCTTTGTAAAGATAAATTTCAGATAAGCATAAAAAACTTTGATGAGATTGTTGGCATTTCAGTCCAAGAATGTTTTATCTTCTTGTGACTCACGCGCAACATTCCTTATTCGGACGTTTATTATCCGCAAAGCATGCAACAGTTTAAAACGAGCGACAGTCTTGATTGAGTGGAAATAGAATTAATTAAAAAAATCCTATACTGGCATGCGTTTGACTGTCAGGTCTTATTTTTTTAAATTCATTCCTAGCTTAAATACAAATTTCAAACGAGGATTATATTCCCGAAATTTTTTTTTTCGAAAATTTTCCTTTTGTTGGGATCTAAATTGAATTTATTTGGTCGGAAGGTAGACGAAAATGGCTAGAATACTTTTCTTGCAAATTTTAAGAGAGTACTTCAGGTATCGGATCATAAGATCTTACAAATCGCAGCAGACTGTCTTGGATTTCAATTACAGGCTTAAGAAACGCTTCTCAATGTAACTTCACAGTATGTTGTATCTTTGAAGTAGATTGAAAAGACATCTCAACAAGTTTTGAAGACCAATTATGCATAATGGCAGTTTTGTTTGACCACTTGATTCATACCTTATAAATAATTTAAATTAAACAGTAAAAAATCCACTCAAGTATAATTTAAAATTGCAGCGTGGGAAATTTTTAAGAGCTAAACGCTATTGTATGCCTACTTTTGATTTCATCATCAATATTTCCACGACAAGTTTTCCATCGATTAACAATGAAAGTAATGAAAACACTTTAATCATCATAAAAAAAACATGAAAGAAATATAATAACGGCTGCTGTATAAAAGGTGTAACAGGCAATTAATTATTAAATTATTAACATTTGTTGTCATTGGGTGCATTTACATTGCCTTCAAAACTAAAAACATGGGGAAAAACCTAAATTTGGTGCCATATTAAGGTCATCATCGTAGCGTCATCATCAATGAGACATGATGTTCAATTTGCATTAGACAACATTTATTATTTTGTTGATATTTAATGGTTTAAATGGCGAACGTTGTCTTTAGCGCTCGCCATGTAGTTAATTGTGCTTTGCGAGTTGTACACTCGTGTATTTATCTTCTTTTTTGGAATTTATTTATCTTTTTTTAACGCTTTTTACTACGACATCATCGTCATAGTGATTAACGATTATTATCGATTTTATTGCATCAATAACGGGTATGTAAATAAACTTTTGTTCTACATGGGTCTTATGGTTGTCTCAACAATAGTTTACTTTTCTTGTTGATTTATTCCCAAGAAATTAATATGAACGATTTATTGTTTGTAATATAGGCTTATTGTTTGTAGTATAACTGTAAATTATTTGTAGGATGACTATTTTTATTGGTTTTGCATGTGGTGGAAAATGGTTTAAATGCAATTCACATGCCTTAAAAATTTATTAAAGTTTTAGCTTACGCGTTGAATTTATATTCCATTTTTTTATTTCTCAAAACTTTTTTGTGGACGCATAAGCGAGAGCGTTAAATTTTGTCACAATAGCACTAAATATTCTGCTTTAAAATATCCAGAATCGCTTTCGAGAATTTCGCTTTCTCTCGCGGCTTGTTCTAAGAAATAAATTAGGCCTCAAAATTTTTGAAAGAAA
Source organism: Stratiomys singularior (assembly GCA_954870665.1). Classification (NCBI taxonomy): domain Eukaryota; kingdom Metazoa; phylum Arthropoda; class Insecta; order Diptera; family Stratiomyidae; genus Stratiomys; species Stratiomys singularior. The sequence continues at coordinate 155,278,320 of OX940878.1, read as the reverse complement.
TCTTGTTGAAATCGTGTTGCTATCACCAACATGATATGGTCTTGCCAGATTTTCTTTCTTGTCAGACAGAGACTGTGCTGCTGCCTCATTTGATTCATCTTTAGATCGTTCTCAGCATGTCATTTTATAACCCAAATTCACAAATTATTACCCAGATAATATCTGTTACACTCGTCTGTTTTATTACCAGATTTCACCTCCCAGTTTTACAGAAAGTAAAATTAATTTCGACCGTTTTTCTGTAGAACTTACATCCCTTTATAATTTCCAGTGTAATAGTATTCTATAGTTCGCCTATTGGAGATCACTTTGAATTCTTATGTCTGAAGATAATAAAAAACTCATTAAAAATTAGAAACATCGTTTTCTATAAATACTTTTAGTGATATTATTTCCCTACAAGGCGCCGCTCTTCGTTAATCAAAAGAAAACCTAGGAAATTTTCATATTAATCAATGATATTTTCGGGAAAACCTTTTGACAAAAAAGTTAAAAGTAAAGACAGGGTGAAATATGAACAAACTTCACTGTGGTAATGCATCATCAGAAATCTTCTGTATTAACGTACGAATAAAGTTCAGTCAAGAAAGTAACCGACCTTACTTTTTTGGGATAATGTCATGAGTTTGAATCAAAGCCACTTTGATTCAGACCTCCTTGGTTTACGTTTGTGAGTTTATTTCCAGCTTTCAAATATGTCTGTCAGTCACCAGTAAGACTTCCAATTGGTCAGTTTTTCATTACCAGGTAGGCAAGTATGATGAAACGATGGACGAAGCGATTGAAATAATTTTCTTGCATCAAATTTCGATAATCGATCATACTATTATCACTGAAGATTAGTTTTAATTGTACAGATACAACGCGCAACTCAAGTTTCCATGCAATAGAAACACTGGACGTCGACGTAATGCCATAGGTTAAGTTCAAACAGCAATAAGACTCTCAGGCGACTTCTTGCAGAAAGAGATAGAAAACACGAAAGAAGATTTATCTTTCTATTGAGTTGTGTGCACTCTGTGCGAATGCTGTAGGCTTTGTTGGATAAGTTTTACAGTCTTTCTTTGCTAACAAACAATTGTTATAGCTAAATAATCCTCCACGTTTGATCAATATATAGTTTACATGTCTTACTGAATTTCATACATCTTAAGTTTGCGTTATTTTATGTATTAGTTTCTTTATCCATTCTATTGTTGGTCCTCTCGACGGAGCTTAGTAACTGATTGTTACTCGCTTTTCCTGATGTCCTGTACATGCATTATCATACCATGTGTGAAGTTTCCTGATCTTGATTGAAGAGAAAATAACAAACAAAACATTTGAAAATGAAAATGGAAATGGAAACAAGTTTCCCCTCCGTACTGGAAAAGTTTGGGCAGATGGGCTCTATCGTGTTGAGTTGCACTATAAACATGAATAATAAGAGAGCAGTACATTCGGTCCTGGATACTAGGGCCTCAGTCAATGGTGCTCAAATTCAGAACATTAACGAAGGATGAGTGGAAGTTTCCGGACGTTTCAACGTCCGGCTTAGAAATATTTACGCATTGAAATACATATTTGCACGAAAAAATGTGCTACTAGAACAGAGTTACGAAATAAATGATTGTGGTATGAAACTGGCCGCTGGTCGTATTCTTGTTTTACGCGAGAAAAGTTGATCAGAGAAAAGTTTATCAATCCATATATGTTACATTTTAAATAATTGATCACCGTTTGACCGAGATTTTTTCCAAAAAACCTAAAAAAAACCTATTGGATCTAAAAAATTAACCAGTATTTTGATCGAACACTATTATATCGAGAGTTTTTCCGCAGTATTAGCGCTGGTTGGTAGCTATGTAGTATTAAAACTGATCGATATCTTTAAGTTTTGCGATGTGTACCACTCACGATGTGGTACAACTTCCCAATCTAGCAAGTTTCATCCGATGTGCTTCCATATTTAGTTTTTCAAAGAAAATTGGTCGGACATTAAGAAAAAGATGAGGTAAAAACGCATTATCAATCTCTGAAAGTCTGCATCCACTCCACAATGACACCCACACAATTTACAACGGAAAAATTACTCTCATATACACATCTCAGAAGCTCACAATGCTAGCTTTCACGATCTTCCCACTCACCCACGTGGTATAAATTTTCAAGCTCTCTATGATGCAAAGCTCGTTTTATTTGCTTCACTACCCTATTTCGCATCTCATTCTTTGTACTGCCCGGTCGGATTGTACGTCCTGTAAGCCTTTTTTAGTAGTTGATCTTTGCCATGAATTTATGAAAGTAACAATCACCCAAAGAGTAATTGAGGGATGCTCTCCATCACCTACGATATTTTTCTTGCGACTGATATTGTTTTCAACTGCAACTCATTACATTTAGCCCTGAAATTTTTTTTTACCGAAAACCCAGACTGGCTCGGGAGACTCCTTACGTGCCTGGTATGGACCCTTATAACTTGTGTTGTTCCCAAAACTCTAGATACCATTCAAAAGATTTTAATTTCAAGATTTCAATTCAGGTTGTTGATCTCCATTCCCGACGAAAATTTCTCTGATTCCTGCCAAGAGTTGCTGCAGCACTGAACCAAGATTGTGGTGCCTCAAGGAGACTGCTTTGAGGGTAATCAGGCTTGCAACTTTACATATATATAGATATAGATAAATATATAGATATAGCTGTCTTTGTATATAGTCAATTTAGTTTGATAGGTTTTATAAATGTTGCAACGCACCTGGAAAAATATACAAAATCAATTAAATGTTCTCCAGTTCCTTACGGTCATTTACAATCTCATTATTCCTTCAGTTTGGTCTTAAGCTCTTTTTATCTATTTTTATTTTATTTCCTAACTGTATGCTCGTCGAACTTCTGGTCCTTATCGGCCAAAAACTTAATTTCTTTCGATTTCAAAGAAGCATAATCGTATACCTTTACTATCAAAAAAGTTTTACAAGATTCAGATAAATAATAATCCGATGAGGCAAAATCAGGGCTATATGGATAATGCACCAACAATGCCTAGCCAAGTTCCAATAGTCTACCACGAAAGACCGATAATAATCGGGGCCTAACTGTGCTCTGGTCAAACGACTCCACTCTATGGTCTTGCAACACAAACAAGTGTTATTCGCTGTAAAAGCAAAGGCTGACAGCTTACAAATGTCAAAACAACACATCATTGACAGAAGTCATTGAATATGCCCAGAGACATCGGTGACATCGTCAATTAATTTTTTTTTAATTGCTTGATTCCCAACCTAAAAGATTTTGGTATCAATTTTTCTCAGACTTTCCGTCTTTTATCTAATGTAAGCAACTTAAATTTTCTTTCTGTTAAAAGTTACTCGATTTCGAAGTGGTTATCCTTAGATTGAACCCCTTTTATTGAACCCCGTTTCGAAATTATATTCCTTCTTGCGGTGAACTTTTGAGATCAGTGGCATAGAATTTTGAAGCAGGAAAGATGTTCTCTCGTAGAATATCTTTGATCTCTTCACCATTCACCACTGATTTCAAATCGTTTTGAAAATCATCTGCCTTTTGACATGCGTTCGTTTTACGATTCTCCTGAATTTTTCGTCATACTGAACACTACGTTATCGTGCTTGAAGTTTTTGTGCATCCTTAACGGCACTCACTTTCTGACGAGACGATTATTTCAGACTATTTCTTTACAGACTACACACAGGACTTAGGACATTCGTGTCTGATCCATCTTGTTTTAGGTGTCTGACCCATTGATTTTCTTTGATTATTCTACTGAGTGGTAGTTTCCCGAAGTTTGAAAATGTTTTTTGCATGATCCAGATTTTTTTGTCCTATGAACATGGATCAAATCTGTACGAAGCTCTAACTGTGTTAGCTACACATCAAGTTTGCCTCAAAATTTTCACCTCCCCCAACTGCACATGTGGTTTTCTATCCTTGATTTCAAGGAAGCTTGTCAATTGCTTGGTGTTTATTATAGTTTAGAGCCTGCAGTTTAGTATAAAAGGTGTCGAAACTTATTTCATGCCTTAATCAGCTTTCCTTGCCTAAATTTATAATAAATTAAACATTGAGATGAAAGTACCGTCAAAGAAACCTATTTTCTTTTCATTCAAAGCCTTGACATAAAGTGTTTGTAACTTTTGAGGTTGCTGAATACTTTCATGCTGTTTCAGTTGATGTTGTTAATTCCATATTAAAGATGTCTGAGGATCCTTCTTTAGAAATAACCTCCTTGCAAGCATGTTCAATTGAATGTCTTGGCATCCAGAAAACGGTCTCCATGCATTCTTCCAGTTTCCAATTCTTAAAGGTCGTAGGGCAAATCGAAAGGAAACCACAGGACGAAACCACACAATGCAGATAACGCACCGTGGAAACGCGTATATGACCGTAACAATAAAGCAGACGAGGGACGACGGGATTTCTTCTCTTATAACAAAGACATCATTGGTCAGTAGTCCTGTTACATGAGCCAGAATTTGTGTAGTCTTTGGTTTCCAGAAAAATTTACTTTTGTTCTTCGTCCCTTTTGTTTGGTCTACAACCCCATTTCGGCGGTATACCATCTTTCGTGTCGTATTTAGCTCTACATTTGTCTATCCCGGCTGGCCTTTTTTATTGGTCATTCATATAAGCGGTATGGAGTCCTTTCAGGCAGATTTCCTTTACTCTATTATTTGTTATTTATCACTTTTTGTCATAAATTGCTGTAAAACAAAACAACAAAAATATAACCCTTAGTGTCACAAACACTTGATGGGTGACCAATTTTTTCAAAAACTTTCTTTTTAATTTGATCCTACTAAACTTAGATCCGCGATGAAATAGTTTTCGAATTCCGCATTAACAGAATCAAAATCGCGCTTTGCATAGTGAGTATTTATGAAGTGCTGTGATGTCAAGAGCATCGTCCTTCGGAAACTATCGAGCCTCTCGAACACATATGACCCCTATCATAGCTACCGTTGTCTCATGGATTGGCTTTAGCTAATTTGACGTGCGTGCCTCAATGCTTAAGGTTTATTCTTAAGCGGGGAATTAGTAGTTATCACCGGAACGACATGTGTAAAATGAATCCTACTCATATTGCATACAATATCATGGTTACGTTTATATCCTGTGCCCAAAAAATGTATGAATAATGGAACTTGAAAATTCCCTTAAATTTCATTTCAATATCATACACAGTAAATTCATACAACTAAATAATCACGTGTCAAGGACTTTCAGGGTTACTCCTGTTGCTTATTTGTGATCGGATGGTCTGGACTGGAAATAATACGTACTTAAAAAAATTGAATTTCTCAAGAGAAACTTCAACTAGCCCAATTAAGCATACCACCAAGACCCAATTTCCAGGACATCTCAAGGACCCACATTTTAAAAATTCAATTTGAACGAAACGACCATCATTCTCACAACACCATTCAACCTTGCTCCTAAACTAACTCGAAGCTTAAACCAAAAACATTTTCTGTTATTGCGTCGATAAGGAATTTCCACAATTTCCAATTTTCCTCGTCTAATCATCACCACATGGAAAAGAAATTACCCACAAAATTGCCGATAAGTGTTATCGTTATCCCCAACAATTCACATTCGCATTAAATTGAGTTTTAAAGTTAGTCGTGGAGGAGAGGGTGCAAAACAAATCATTCAATAGAAGAATATGTGAAAAGGATAATCCAATTGAATTGAAATTCAATAGGTTAGCTTTGTGTGATAGTTTCTGTTTTCAACATTTCGCCCGTCGAAAGTGAGCCTCGTGTGAAAGAAGAAAACTGAAAAATTGAGAAAATGCATGGAGTCAAAACGAAAAAAAAAACTTTTCAATTGCTGTGTCACGTCGAAAACTTTCTCTCGCCAACTGCGACTATGATAACTGCTAAAACTTTTTGCTTTTCCTGTCTACGAAGGACGTTTTACTATGGGAATAGTTGAACGTTGATAGGAAACTAGAATGGGAAATGTTGGGTGAAAATTGAATTTATTAGCTGTAGAAAGGATGCGGCATTGCAATGGGAAGTAAAAGTAAATCAATTGCATTTGGCCCAAGTTTTCCGGTGGAAACTCGTAAGAAAAATTTTGTAGAAATTTCACGCGTGACAGGAAATCCTTTAGTTTTTGAATACTTTCTCAACTATAATCCTCTGAATTTATTATGATATGCAGCGTTTATCGTCTCTCGTACTGTGGATGGGGATGAAATTCTATTAAACTTGAATTGAATTTAGTGCGCTGACAGCGCTAGACAATTCCTCTCTGCATATGCTGCATATACACATGTAAGTCAATTGATCCTATACTCACTTGATTACACCAACGTTGGAGATATAATTTGAAATTCTCAAGGACAATTTCTTCGACTTAATAAAATTCAGTTGGAATTCAATTACCAAACAGCCTTGTTTTCGATGTGTGGAGAAATTCACAATGTCGATGTAATTGGCTGATAAAAAGTGAATTAGAAAAGCGAATAATTGTATTTGCAACGAATGACGGGAGCAGGATTTTGTGTGTTGGAAATAATGAAACAGTAATATGACTGTATTAGCATATTTTCATAAATTGTGTAAGCATTTCAACGGAAAATCCAAAGAAAATCCAAAAATAGATCACGAAGGTCAGTTTTGTATATTTTTGCTCGTGAATTTATAATTTGGTTCCTTGCTGGTTTGGTACTTTGAAGGGTGGTTGGCAAAACAATTTTAAGTGACTGTCAGAAATTAGAAAGGTATGTTCATTTGAACTTTAGAGATTTCTCCTATAATTGGTTATCTGACGAGCAAACATAATCCTTTGACTAGTTGTTTCCACCCCTATTCCTATCAAAGTAGTACAAAAATATTTTCAAATAATACTCTGACTAAAACAATGTTCTAACTTTCTTAAAACTGTAGCCCTAATATGTAGTGGCTGAAGGCATTAGCTAAGCAACAATCCCGATCATTTGAACTTTATACTTAGTTGCTTTGCTTTGTTTTGCAAAACCCCCACTCCACAATTTTCAAGGAATACGTGAAAGATTATTCCTAAACAATAATATAAACTATCTCACTGTCCACCTGCTAAACTATATACCCACTACTATATAGTGTATGTAGTTTGAATAGAGGTGTGTTTAGAATGTTTGCTTTTTACGCTATACGTTTCGAATTTTGTAAGTTCTATACATCATAAATGACCGGTAAACCTGTTAGTTTTGAGACTATTTTCTGAGCTATCATCAGTTGTTTGATGATTAAGTGAGAGATCTCTTTTTGTTAGTTAACACACTATGTAGGTTTTTCGGGCAATGAGGTGAAGGCTATTTACCCCCTGAATGTCGGTCTTCCAGTGGCATAAGCCTCAAGGAATACTGACAAAACACCTCATATGTAAATCTGGTTCCCTAGCCAGGAACCATTTGACACACAACTTCGAGCTAGACAACTCTATTCAACGTCTTATGGTTTATTCGAGTTATAGGAGTTCCTTCTCTGACGTAAGTAAAAAAAGTCGGACCATTGCTAGAGAAGGGATCTCTCAAACCCACGATACCCTAAACCGATCACGTTACCCTTTTTCTGCGTAATGTACCATCTGGTTTCGTTTGTCAGCCGATCTTAACATCTCTTCGATGAAGTTATCCAGATGAAAATCTCTAATTTTTTTCGGCAAGTTTACAGTGCGGTCTGCCCTATCTTCTGCATGAAAAGAAAGCATGACGGGCATCATCTTTTTTGCCAATGCAGAAATGGCTATCTAGAGACCGTCACTTATCAATCTTATGCAAGTTAGACTGAAGGCAGGAGCGATTGTGAACGCGGAATAACTGGGTAAGGTAGACGTCAGTCTCACCATGCTTGCAACTGACGATCCACGATCTCAAATCGTTGACAAGCCACACGGCCCATCTCTATTTTCGGTTGCGCTATTGTTGGCACTTGATGAGAGTGTGAAGTCTTTCATCACTAGCTACTGGTACCTGGTTACCCTGCTAATACATAGGAGTATTTGCTTATGGTATCAGTTGTTGAAACGATTTCAAAAAAAAAAAAAACAAACAAACAAGTAAAAAACATTTACTTTTGAAGCTAATTTTATCCAGTTTTTTCAATTTTTTTTAACATTGGTATATTTGCTTCAAAGCTGTCAAAATCGTTTTGAAAATGTCGTGCCCCGTTTATTTGAAACCCATTTCAGTGATCCAGCTCTCATTTTATAATCTTCAGAAAACACATTGGGTAATGCGGTCTAGTGATAATGTTTATATAGATTTTGGATTAACATGTGTTAGTATTATGATTGTAATACTATGATATTATGATGATCATGCGTCAAAAACTCAAAGATTTATGGCAAAAGTGGTTCTATTTTAGGGACTACCTATATTAAGACCATGCAGACTGAAATTCTTTCTGTATACCATTAACATTCAATCAATGTTCATCTGTGTTGGGTTTATTTCTTCATTGTTGGTGGGTATTAATAACCTCCTTTCAGTCTTTAGAATCAGATATAAGGTTTAAATAAAACAGAAATTTAAGTCCGCCAAGTATGTTGGTCTACACAAAATTATTGTTCTTTTTTGAGACGCTTTACGGCTATCAATACTTTAACAATACTTAAGCATATAATTTTTCTTTTTTTGATTCACATAATTTCCTCTTTTTGTATTGACCCCTATCAAAAATGCCAGACAAGGTCTGAAGTATATGATTTTGTTTAAGATTCGAAAAGGATAAGGAAAGGTTTATTCGAAAAGAACACAAACACAAAAAAACCGAATTAAACTAAGTACTTTCGAATCCTTGTTCAATTCAATTCAAAATAAGAACTCTGAAAGATGATGAAGAAATCTGAAAAATGTCCTGCGAAATTATAAAACATTCGAGCGTGAGGGTGAGGTGGTACTCGTGTAACCAAATAACTTTAATAAAAACGGAAACGCTAGTACAACAATGATTTTAAACGAACCAATTCAATAGCTGATTTCCCATACAAGAAAGATACTCCGTCAAAGAAATAGAGAACAGCAAATAAAAATAAAAACCCTTGGAAATGCTCCTAAAACAAAACAAATCATTACAAAATTTTAAAAGGAAAAAAATTATAAATTGAAGACTATCCGGGAAGAATCTTCCATCAAGTTAAGAAATATTTATTTAAAAATAAATTAAAAATAGGAAATTACAGAAAAATAAAAATTTCTTCGATCTAGTAAAAAAATATTTAATAAAAAACAAAAAAAAACTTTAAACAAAATTATAAAAATTATACTGCAAAAGAAAAGTTCGAAAACAAGGAAGAGGCTACAAAAAAGAGCCTCAAAGAGAAATTGATAAATACTAATATATAAATAATATATGATAAACGGATAGTAAAAAATGTAATTCTAAAGGTATCAAAACAAAGATACCTTTGGATTTACACTACCATGACAATTTGCACTAATTATTTTTTATTAATTAAATATTACTTAAACCAAAGAAATTATTAAAGAAATTTAAGGAAAATTTATTCGTTCACAAGTTCAAGATTTTACGGGAGGAAGGTGGGGAAATAATTAAAACATTACAAACTAAGAGGTTGAAAACAAGGGTCAGGTTACCATAATATAATCTCATAATATAATCTAATAAAAATCAAAATATAATCATTAAATACATCCTGGCAAATACTTTAAAAATTACACTGGAATGTCAATTTACACTTTAAAAATAGACCGAAATTGTCTTGATCAGGACTGCAAAATGTCGTCAAGAAATAGTTGATATGTTTTAAAACAATGAGAGAGAAACAGAGGAAGAATAAAAGTCAGAGTGAAAGAAAGAAGGATAGCTTAGTCAACAAATCAACAATAACAAAAAGTCGTCAAAAATACGCCGAAATGGTTTTGAATTTTCTAAAAGATGAAACAAATGAAACAAAGAACATACGGAAGGAATTTTCGAGCTACTAAATTATGTTTAATATGTAATAAAAAGGAAACGAAGGATTAAAGAGAGTTTGACAAGTAACAAAAAAAAAATTAATTACACCTTAACAAAAACCTTTAAGAAAGCTCTAGACGAAACGATTTGAAAAAAAAAATAACCAAAAAGGACTTATAGAGAAACTCCGACAAATGACGACAATGTAGTTGATTTTTGTAAGATATAGTAGCAAAAGGCACGTAAAAAGCTCGCAAATACACACAAAATCGAACAACTTTAAAAAATTACCCAAAAGACACACCGAAGAACTTTAATTACTTAATGGATTCCTCACTGTCCGACCTTGTCCTGATTATCAATTCACCAACTGAAATGGAATAATATATCAGAAATGTGAATTGAAGCGAAATAACAAGTGAAAAACAAAACATCGAAACCCTTTGATATTGAATTCCCCCGATCTAAGCTGCTCAAACTCCCCTTGGTCCGTGAAAATCGATTCGACTAACAAGAGAACGTTATAAGCTCCTTGAACAAAAATACATGCATACGAACAATATCTGGGTATTGAATCTTTCAAGTCATATTAATGGTACATCGTTTGTCTTGTGTTATTTTTAGCGTTGTTTCTTCGCAAAATATTATTTTTCTTTTATTTAAACCCTTCCTGCCATGCATGTTTTTTTTTTTTTGTATTTTTGTTGAAAAAGAGACTGTTTTGCTGGAAGAAGGGAGGTCTGCGATGTATTGTGAAAGGAGCGGATCGCCTTCTCAGCATTATTTGATATGGAGAAAATTCAACAATCAGTGTGCTAAATATTGAAAAGGATAATCTTGTTGTATCGCAACGAGCTGCGAGGGTATGTAATGTCTTAAGATGGGCTCAATTTACGTTAGGATGCATACATGAGACTCTATATGCAAGGATATGCCTTTTAATGCATGCATGCATAATTCATCTGTAGCTTGAAATAAAAATCGGAAAAATTATATTGTTTTGTTGACAAAGCTTTATTCCAACATACATTTTTCAGTTTATTCCCGCTTGTATGTTGCCTCACACCTGGACCAGGTGCTTTCCTTGAAAATCAATTTGCATACAAGATGCAACACCTTCGCTATTACTTCTGTTTTATGCTCGTATATGTGTATAGATGGGAAACAGTATGTCGGAACGTTCATGCATGCAACATAAATATGCAAAAATCCTGAAGGCGATTGGGAAGTAATTTGCATTTGAAAAGAAGCTGGTCGTATCCTTCGTATGTCCTTAGCATAATTTGGCAGAGTTCTCGTTGGTATTCCCGACAACATTGTTTTTACCTGAAATAATTTTCAATACTTTATTTTGAATAGCGAAGGTTTGTGGTTCGCGGAGCTCGTTTTATTTTTTTAATGATATTTTTAAAACACACTTGGAGATTGTTGTGTCGAGTGGGATTTTGGGCACGAGAAAGTGGGTCAGGGCAAATCACGTCAGAAGAGGGTTGGTTTTATTTCTTAGTGGTATATATGTGTAGTCAACGAAATCACTTCAACCCTTTTTCGAGCCCATTATGGTCCGGCCACCATTCAGAGTCCTCTAACAAATAGTCCTCATAGTTAATGGCTTTTGATCCTTGTTAAGTGATCCAATTGGTTGGGTAGAGTTTAATTGGTACTCGGAAAATGAAAACAAAATTGACATTTTTCTATGGCCGGGACCGTGATACATGATTATTCAGCATTCCAAATTTGACTTCATTTACCTAAACGTCTTTCTTCTGCAGAGCAGTAGCATATGTTACCTCACTCGCGTTCAACAGAAAACTAGCGGAATCCAATGCAATTAATTTAATTTAATATAAAAGCTTTATAATCAAGAAAATACCTGGGGAGGTCGTAGCTTTGACATTGGTTTTCTAAGTGACCATATCACATTGTCAATGTCATCGGGAGCACTCTTCCGCATCTATGTGTACAAAACGATAAGTCTCGTAACTATGCCAGTAGTAACACCTGATCGGTTAATCAAGTGAAAAAGGTGTAAAAAGAAGAAACTCAGCAATACATGCGGTAATATTTACATTTATTTCATAATGGCGTTATGGCGGATCATACGAGCAGAAAGATATCCGTCAGCATATCGCATAAAAAGATAAAACCGAGCACTACAAAAAAAAAATGGCTTTCCATCCACTCCAGAAAAACTGGATGGCCTTGCTGCATTGCTTGAAATTGCTTTTTCATAATGCAACAATGAATGTTAAGGCCTTTGCAAAGTGCAGTAGTGAAATTCATTTGAACCATATGTGTAGATGGATGCGCTTAAAATATTTCGTCAATATTTGGTAAAAGACATTTGTAACTATTTAAGAAAAGCCATCTCTTGCAGTTTCAAGGCAATCCACCCAGACGCGACAAATTTGGATGAATTTTCAAATTTTCTTTCATCAGTAAGCAACAACGTTGACACTTTCAAATGGTTTATTCAATGGCTTCCATCTACGATTATTTCCATGTTCAGTTGTCTCATATACCACGATTAGGTTCTTATTTATGTTTCACAAAAGACGCACAAGGCAAAATACAAAAGACTGACTCGATGGAAATGCAATTACATTCTAGCATTTCTTCTTGCCTGACGCGTTGGAAAATTGTTGTAGCAGACACACACCACCATCGACATCAACCTTCAACCATAATTTAAATCTGTCGATTTTCTTATTTCAACATCCTACTCAAAATTCTGTAAGAGAATGTCAACTTCTTAGGGATACATACGTGAAATTATCTCATAAATTTTGTACTTCTTTCATGTTTCCATGCATATGTGTGTGCGTGTCTATTAGAATTAATTGAGGCGATACTGATCTTATTTCCGAACAACTGTTGGAAAGGAAGGAACGGAAATGTGATGTGTTAACATGACCAAAAGCTCTAGTCCGAAGTGTGTGAAAATTATAATTAAAACGTGAACAATCTGTGAAGGAGGTGATGTCGTTATTTATTCAATCGTTTTGGTCAAAACTAGATTTATATCTACATTTGGATCCGGTTTTAAGTGAGGTTTGGGTTTGTTATGAACGAAAAATGGATCAAGGACAGCTAGGCTGCAATGGTCTTTAGATGTGAACCAGAGGACGCGTTTTTTGTGGGCTATATATCTCCTAAATTACTTATAATAAATTTTACCGGTGAAATAACATTGATATGCAATTTGTGTGAAGAGTCTTTTTGCTTTTGGTTACAGTTTTTTGTTTTCTTTTCGCCTAAGGCTTTGAAATTCAATACATCAGATTGGTTGATCACCAATCTCTCCAATTCAGGCGTCCTCCAATCCTCCAATTAAAGTATTCTGTCTTTGATTGACCTCATAGGTAACCATTAAATGCCATAGCTTTGAGTAGTATCATACTTGGCTCAGCAAATTTGACTTAGTCCTGCTTTTACAGGCAAGATGAAAAATGCCAAATGAGTTATTAGGCCTTCGCAATCGTCCATCGTATGTTCTTTTCACAGCATTAGCCATGTGTGATTGAGAAATGTGAGATCAAATTTTGTACGACAGTCCACTAGAGGCCGAAAACTAAGTTTATACCGATTAAAAACTTGCTGCACTAATATGTTAGACCCATTTGGGTTGAATAACCGCATACGTCGATCATGAACATCCTGCATCATTACGAGTCGACCAGAAGAGAACGAATTTCGACGGAAGAATCATGACAGAAGAATCGAGCCACAAAGACAACTTTACAAAAATTAATGGTAAATCCGCACAATAACAGCAGACAAGAAAGCGCAAGACTAAATCCAAGAAATTCCTTAAATAGAAAAATTACGGAGTTTTACCTAACATCAAAATAGGCCCCGTTTCTTCTTGTTCAAAGGATGAACCAAAAAATAAAAGCATTTCAGACCGATAAGTTCGCAGAGAATGCACACACTTAAGATGGCACAGCGCCAAAACACCTATGGGAACATTACAAGAACACATACGTTACGTTACACGGTTCAAGAAAACAGAGTGGGAACGATAGTTTCGTGAAACTACAACGAGAACAACAAATAACATCCCCCCCTTAACACAGAGCGTACCACAACGAGAAAAGGACATAACTTCGATCAGGAAATTTTTTTGTTTTAATTATTATTTCCGGTACTTCTTCAATCCTTCTCAAATTCTCTTTCTTCTTTCCTCTGGTTCTTCATTTTGTACCTACGTTTTTTCAACATTAAGAATAACCTAAGACCTGTCAAAGTCAAATCACCTAAATATCCTGTTTTTTTTTCAAATTCATAGCTTGAACATTGGCTATAACCATATGTGGGTTGATAAAATAGCGTTCTTTTCCTTCCTTCAATAAGAAAATCATCAATCGTTATCTGCATCAGTTATGCCCACAATACCCTGCAATATTAGAAAATCGCCGGTCAAATCTAAACTCAAGACTGAAGAAATGAGGTGAAGCAAATCAGGAAAACCGTGAAATTGTTGGAGAGACTAAAGAAGCTTCAACTGAAGTAATGTGGCAAACAGTTTCGGGCCAGGATTTCGGTTTGATAGGAGACATATTAAGTCGGTAACCCAGGTAGCACTGAGAGTCCGACACTGAAGACGTAAATAGCCTTCGAATATCAATCAAATTAGCAAGTTGGAACATAAATACATCAAAAGTGGTCATGAGGCATTATTAATTTATGTTGGGAATTTAAGTTTATTCGCTTAGTACTCCCAACAGCAAGTCCAGTCCTTCGAACTACCTTCTAAATACTTCTTTTGTTGGCTATAGAACTTTAGTTTGAACTGTCTTTTACCAGTCTTTCTCCAATAAAATATTAATAAAACAGATCATAGCAAAATATAAGAAGGTATTACCGTTCGCTTTGCGATCTGAGCCTCAACTTCTTACTCCACTTTGGACTTAAATAATTTTTTATTTCCCTAAATCAAGCAAAGGAAAGAAGGTTGGCCGGATGCATCGAAGTGTCAAAAACATAATATCAGTGGGATTTGGCCCCGGGAACCAATGTATAGAAGGCGATTGCTCTGAAGTCTATGTAACTTTGACTATTTTAATGCAAATGTCCGGTACGCATACATCAAACTAAAGTCAAGAGTCTTAATTTGAACCATTGTTGTGTCCTTACCTCGACTATGAAATGTATGTAGTTACGAAAGTTATTTCATTTATCGAAGGATGATTTGATGTCTAGGTCTCAAATTTTTTTCGAATCTAGACTGAAAATTCATTAAAATTCCTTAATCTGGATTCAAATCAATGGTAAACATCCTTGAATTAATGAAAAAATGAGCGAATTCTACTCTTAATTTGTGGTCCTTTAAATATATAAGCTGTATTATTAGTAATTACCTTGAGTATTCATCAATGACTGATCCCGAATATAGTTTTGAATCGATCCGAATACTTCAGAAAATTATTCGTTGTGATTTTCAACCATATCTGCTACTAGTAATACCGAACGTGCAGTCAAATCAATTACTTTGTGGATAAGGATAATAATCTGATTTTAACTGATTCTTTGTTTCGAAAAAATCGGTGTTGCTTGTTGGAATATTTAATTCAACCATCTCTTACCAGTTTCAAAGAAAATTGAACCTTAAAAGTGGATTAAGTAATTTTATTTTTGCAGAATGCAAAAAATACGAATTTTCAGTAATGAATACAAGATTTTTTGAATGATCTCATTGAAAAACCTTAAAGATAAAATAATAGGTGCGCAATTAGGTGGATTATGCAACAATAATAAAGAAAACTTAAAATTATATCAACATAACATAGAATCTAAAAAATTAATAAAATAAATTAGTGTTGGAAACGCAATCGTGAAAAAACGTGTCAAAAAATTTGACTTGAACATTGAACATGTAAATTTTGGAATCCCATGCAACCTTATCAATTTATAGATGAAGACGTTGTAAGCAAGAGCATAAAGGAGTTCTAGTTGATTTTTGGGTCCTCATATCATAAGGTTTCACTTGTAAAGATTTGGTATCAGTTCTTGAATTTGACGTGTTCAGGTGAATTCCTTCCGCCAAAACGGTTCCGCTATTCAACTTTTCGAAGCAATTAGTGATTTTTTGAATTTAAATTCCGTGTAAGTTCAGTAGGTAGGATTTGGAAAATGACCCCCTGCTAAATCTTGGAATTCAAATTAAAAGTGTCACGAAATCCCAATGAAAGTCATAGTGGTAGTTTTCCTAGGAGAAAGTGTACAACTTTAGAAATGATTTTAAATGTTCTTCTGATGTGTAGTTCAAATAATTGAATTCAAAACAAAATTTAACACATTCACCGCGAAGCAGTGCGGAATTTGTATGGTTTACTCATAACACAACACATAGACGGTTCATTGATGCAATACTAACTGAAATTTGAATATGCTTTACAAATATAATCAGCACGCATGGCGGAAGCTTCCGTTTGTAAATATTTACATATCAGCATGCTAATACAATAAATATAACTTGCATATTTCTTTTTTCTTTTCTTCTTATTAACATTTTATTCTAATATTTACCATTCCTGGTTTTTTTGTTTGTTTTATTAAGACAATTTTTCATTCGAAATATTTATCAAAATTATTTGATCGATTTTGTACGCTTATTTCTATTCCATATTGACTTCTACAATATTGACCTTCAATTTTGCATATCCTTCCGCACTTCTATACAAATTGGCTGAACTATCAAAACAAAAACTAAAAACAAACACTCACGCAAACCAACGTAAAATTACGTGGAAAACAAATGAAAATCAGGCCAATGGACTTGCTTGTCAAGCCAAATACGAATCTGGTTCGATTAAATCATTTGCCAGCAACACAAGTCTTTTTGTGAAAACACACGTCTATTAAAATTTTAACAACAATTTGTTTTAAAATTTCGTCACACGCTACACATACGCATACACTACACGTCACACTCCACACACGCACACACATCCAGCAAATATATACACTGGTTAAAATTTTAATAAAACAAAAAACGGCTGCAAAAAAAAATTGGCAAAATACCAAGATGTTAAGGAAAAGTCAAAGATATTTTTCAAAATTAAGTTGAAATCCGCCAATTGGATATAAAAATACAAAAAAAATTCCGTCGAGTCAAATCATTGAAAAACAAAATCTGAAAATTCGTGGATATGAAGCAATGCCGAACAATAATTGCGCTGAGCAGAAAAAATTAGGATTAAATAATCAAATAACAAAAAAAAAAAATACAATTGGCAATGAACCGTCAATGATTGATTGAAAACAATTTATTAACTTGCGTAAGACTGAATCGATATCCAAGCGTATTGGCGTCAGACGGATACAAAATTGAAATGGTGTCTGAATTGGATTATCCTGCCATGCTGAAACTTTTCAAAACTTCTTTTTCAGAATGTGCCATAAAATTTTTTTACTTAATCTTTTTTAAATATTGCATGACACAATTGTTTTGATCGGATAAATTTATGTTTTTGTTATTTTTTAAGATGCTTCTTCGAATTTTTGTGACTAATTAAATTCGATTTAGTTATTGCACCAAAATTTTCTTCCCTGAGCACAAAATATTACAAATAAAATAATTAAAAACTAACTTATTGTGTTTCCTTTTTTCTCTACTTTATAATCGCTTTGTAGTGTGTAAGCTTGATTTATTTTTTTATTTATTTGGTTTTTTTGTTATTTTTAATAGAATTATACTCAAAATACTTTCCAAAGTGACTTTTGACGTCTCAATATTTCAAAAGCATCAAAGATAGTAACCCACGAGCTCAAAACTTTCAAAAATTCACAATTTGCAAATCGAAACTTTCAGATTTTATATGGTTTGAGCTTAAAAATATCAAAACTACTTAAAAATTAAATTTTACTCGAAAACTGGAAACTTTTAAGTAAACTAAAATTCGTTAACGACGGACAAGGGCGTCGAAGAAAAGCGGAACAAAACATGTAACCAGGATTATTCTTTGGGTAATCAAATCATAAAAACAGCACAAATAAATTCTCTGTATAATAGGATTTATGGTCAGGACGACCCAGAAAGTGGCTGTGATAGTACTGAAGGTCTCCGTGGTGGGCACGGGAAGATCTCCATGGTGGCGACGGAGACCTATGGAAACTATCAGATTCAAATTTTCGATAATTTAATTTCAAATGAATTTTTTTGCCAGTGTATGCACTTACTGGCTTTCAAGGATATTTCCGGAATGTCAGTACATTTTGTAGCCCATAATTCCATTTTGTGTCGATTTCGTTAGCAAAAAAGACGTTTTTGGATGGTCTATTCAATCAAATTATATTTTGTTTAAACATGACAAATATCACTAGGAGAAAACACGAAGAATCTTCTTTTATTGCTACTGATTTTGAATTTCATCCTTGTGTCTTATTTGGTAATGTGACAAGCGACCTCTTTGTTTATTGTTTAAGAATAAATCTTTACTAAAATTTCTAGTTTATGGTAACGGTCGGCAAACCTCTAACACTAAACCTAATTTACATCCTGTTTAGAATTTCCATCTTTCATGAAATAAAATATGAATTGAAGCAAAAAGAGCACCAGTCGTTGTGGACTCCCTTTTTAGTTGAATAGGCAACAAGTCTTGGACGAAAGGTAGTGAAAGGTAGTGTTGACATGGAGGGCACCATGTCAACAGTTTGATTCACCGAAAACGTGCCAGGATTGGGAACTGCCTTCACGCTTGCTCTTTTTGGTTAGGAATTTGGATGGAATTTGGACGCAGACAATTCATCAACCATCCATCATATGAACCGGGCTCCTGTTTACACGTCGTACAAGCTTATTCTCGTGGACCTTGATTTTCGTTCAAAAAAATTTTGAATAAAACTACTCCCAAACGCGCATCCTTTTATGCATAGCATTGCGTCGCCCGGAACAAAAATGATTCATGAGACCATAAAACATATTCTGGTAGTAAATCTTTTCTAAGAAGACAATGAAGGGAAGCAACTAACTCAAGGAATGTATATTTATACAGAAGACATAAGGAAGCTTCTCACCTTTCTCAGTGTCAATTGTCTTTTTAAAATAGAATTATTAGCTCAAGTTTTATTGTTGCACGAACTGCATGGCACCGTAATAGTTTGGATACAAGGGTCCGATAAGGGGAGTAAGGAGTGGTCAAAACAAAAAACAAGGTCATTTTTGGAAAATTCAGACTGTTTGTTTTGTTTTCTACAAAGTCGCCATCTATCTCAATACATTTTTTGTATCTACAAACCAATTTCGTTATTCCGACGTCAAAATGTTTTGCGTCCGAATTTTTAAAGTACGCTGTAACTGCTTCGGTGATGTCATCTGTCGTGTCAATAATGGTGGAAATTACTTGGGCCCAAGTCAAGGGAATACGAAGGATGTTCAAAACCGTCCCATTTAAATGAGGCCAATTTTTCTTGGTTCAAACGGGCAGAATGCGGACGAGCATTATCGTGCAACAAAAACACTTTGCGACTCAACAAACCTGACCGTTTGTTTCGATTGTTTTTACTTTTGTGACAGTGACAGTGCTTGCTTTTGTCAAAGTAATCAATCAAAAGAATACCTCAAAAATCCCAATCCAACACCTTGCATGCGGAGAAAACAGATACGCTGTTCGGCAACGCGTAACCATTTGAAGGCTCATACACTGCTCACCGTATACAGACGACAATTCTCGATAAATTTCACTAGCGGATAATTTTTTCACGGTCAAAAAACGTATCAAACTACGCGGTTCATATTTGAACGCTACGTCTATCGGCGTCTCCATTTGAAAGCGTCATAAAAAACACAAAAATAGACTTATTGGGCTGAGCAATGCGTCAAATTGTTGACGATAGATGAGAAAACAACCTCCGAAAATTTCGTTAGTTTATCTTTTCGACACGTGGAGCGCTGCCACCCTTAAGCTTACTTTCTGACTGTCGCTCGTTTCATTCGAGAAAAGAAAATTGTAAAAGAATTTAAAGTCGACACGAAGCACCAAACGTTGGTGACATTCACAATGAACGCTGGTAAAGTAATACCATTGCAATCAGTCAAAGTGCAGACGCGTCTTCCTCCAGAGCGGCCTACTAAACGTCTACCTACATTTGAAAGAAGCAGACAATGAGTAAATGTAGGATAGCTTTTATTAGTTTATCCTACTTTTAGATTTCCTCCTACATTTACTCACCTGTTGCTTCTTTCCTCCTTCCCTAAGAAGGATAATGATAGGACACCAGAAAAAAAGATGTTTCAGAGCATGAACTCAGGTTTGTCTGTCAATGCTTTGATTATTTCTGATTTTAGTTTTAGCACAGCATAGACAGAAAACAGCAAAGACACTACGAACAAACTACCGATCTCAAAGGACACAAGTGGAAATTTTATTAGACGTAAATTTCGTCTCATTTTTTCATGCAGCCAACAAACCCTTATTCGTGCGAACACGTACACAAATATAAATGTACTTGTGCATTTGCTATCTCAGTCTCAAAGAACGTGCCCAGAGGTTGTAGCGCTATATGTATTCACTCTGTAAGTGAATACACTGTGGGTTAGATTTTGTCAGCAGTGTCACGATTGTGAGTTCTTAAGTTGCTTTTATAAGTCCTATACAGTTTTTTTTTTCTCTAATATAACTGAAAGGGTTTACCGATTTTGAGAGAGGTCGCGTTTCTACTTCTTTGAGTCATTTTCAGCTGGTTCTGGTGCGAAAAATGCGGAAAAGTATTGTTCAACTATCCGCAAAACCAAAGCAAATCAAAAAATGAATAGTCTGACAAAAATCTGTCAAATCTGAAAAATGAATAATTTTTAGGTTTGAAATTATATTGAACTATAAATCTCGTCAATTAAGCTTTCTGCAAATAGTTTTCATATTGAGTTCACCGTATGAAAACTCGATTCCTTTAGGATTTCGTTCCTTCTTAGATCTGGCTCAATCAATTCTTTTGAAATTCTACACTTTTATGGAAAACGGATTGAGTTTCCCGACAATTACGAGGTGAAGTGGCCGCAAAGATTTCAAATCCGATTCAATAGCGCTGTGAAAGTTTTGAAGGAATGTACTAGAATAGAGTCTTGTGTATCTTTTGATATATAAGGGTAGAGAAGAGTTTTTAAAGAACATACTAGAGTAGAGTCTTGTATATTTTTTGATGTATAAGGGTAAAGAAGTATGTTTTTTTTGGATCTATTTCCGTTGCTTATTTCTCTCTAACAAATTTTACGCATCTGTCACCGAATCTCATAATCGTATAAGAATACTCTGCGTTTCGTTCCAGAAAAAGGCCTTCAGTGTTTAGACGGTACGCCCTTGATATTTTACTTGGTTTGTTATTCAATTTAATTTTATTTACTTTTTACTATGATCCACCGTTGAAAAAAGCATGGGCCAGTCTCACCCCTTAGCTCTTCGAGTATGATATTATTGCTCACATATGTTCCATTCTGTTTTTCGATAAATACCCAGGAGGTCTCCTACGACTGTAGTTGTCAAGTGTTCCAGGTTTGTTAGGTTAGGCTCGAGCTATCAAGCAGGAAGTGCTCTGCACATTCCTCTCTTGCAGCTGGATCGGTTAGACAGGTGTACTCTGTTCGAATTCTGTTTTATTTGTTTGAAATGGTGTCCTGAATGTTTTCCAAATGTTGATGCAAGTTTTGCTACCATTCTATCGTATTCTGTTAAACTTTTTACTGGCCAGAAGCTCGTGTTTGCATCAAATCCAATGATGGCTCAGTTCGCCCTATGGCGTTTCACTTAAGCCCAGCACTCTTTGATCATCAAATGGATACTCGTAGTTTGACGACAAAAATCTCTCTTGTCTCTGGCCATCAAACTTTTTGACCTGAATTATCTAAACGTTGTTATCTGCTTCGAACACTGTTGAAGTACGATAGCGTTAAAAAATTAAATTCAAAATTGAAATCAGATTTAAAATAAAATGAAAAAGAATAAAAAAGTTAAAATTAAAAAATTAAAATTAAAAGTTAAAAAGTTATGTCCTTCCGACATAAAATACGATTGAAGATTTTGACTTCCACTTTTTTGCCACTTCTGGCAAAAAAGTTCAATGGTTTTACACTGACTTAAATATCTTTCGGGTTATATTTTTAAGATTCTTAGATGAGTGCTTTATTAGTGCCCCCGTATCTTAAGTTTTAAATCTGGTTGGCTATCGTCTTCTTTTTGTGATCTAATATCACTTGGGTCAGCCGCATTATTTCTTCGTTGTCTATCAGAGAGTTTGGTTGACTAAGCTTTGGTAGTCATTTGAATGAAGTCAATATAATATCATCTGAGTCTTTTGAACCACTTACCTCACTAAAATCTTGCTTTGCTGTGCCGAATACCATAATCTAGCTATTGTTGTTGACTAAGTTCCACGCTTGTGTCTCAAACCCCGCGTTTTGCTATTTTACCGTAACGTAACTACAAAAAAGCTCTTAAAATCTGGAATGAAATCCGCAAAAATGGAAAACAACGTAGATCTACTCCATGAAGCATATAGAGCAAGCTTTGTAAGATAGAGAGCTTAAAAATTTAACGACTTTTGCTTATAAATACCAATGCAATTGGAAAATCGAAATTGATCACCGTTATATTGACAATTTGTCCGTTGCTTTAGCGCTTATTAGTAGTGACGCTGTTGTTTCTGTATTTCGAAGACTTCCAGCTTGGTCTTGTCTGTTCTGGGTATGAATACCTTAACGGTTAGTTATCGCGATATTTTCTCTATGTGAACGACTCTAAACTTCTTGTTCTGTATGGTGTAAGTCTATAGATATTCTAAAGACCCCAAATGACAATTACCACCGGACTGCCCGCCGCTCGTCCCACCCCCAAATCATTGGGATTTTTTCAGACTTTTTGTGTAAAAGCGCGAAAATGTCCTATTTCATTTTCATCTTCTGCATCATCAAGTCAGCTTGCAGCTTTGTAAGTTGATCCCCTTGAATCTCATATGTTTGATAGAGATTTATTACCACGACCGTTGCTGCGTCGGTTGTGGCATCCCGGTACGGCATCCCCGATTGAGTTTGAGTTTGAGAATGGGTGTGTCCTGTAAGTTTGCATATCGGTAAAAGGGTATATACACGCAAATCTACTTTGTGGAGTTAGATTAGAAAGCAAAAGCTTTTGAAAATGAAAGAAAAAGTTGAAGTTCACACTGTGAATAAATCTCTTTGCCTGTTGCTATGTCTTTTGTCTTCAGACACAAGCTTCCGACGAATTTCGATTATTGCTACCAGCTTGGTCGGTTCTTTGCTCAGTCATTGGAATTCATTCTTTGCCTGTTGCTATGTCTTTTGTCTTCAGGCACAAGCTTCTGACGAATTTCGATTATTGCTACTAGCTTGGTCGGTTCTTTGCTCAGTCATTGGAAACCACGAATTTTCTGTCGAATTTCTTCGCGCATTTGTTTTGGATAAGATTCATCCGGTTAAAATTTTTAAAATGTTTAAAACAAAAACTTGCTGCAGTAATGATGTACTTCGCTGCATCCTTCAGGTCAAATTTTTCTATTCAGTTCAATGTTAAAACCGCTTGGTGGTCTGGGGACCTCATTTTTGTCCTTTTCAAATTGATAAATCCTCTCTCCGCAGAATCTTCGCTCATCAATGAGATTGAGTCCTTAGCAAAGTTATGGTACTCAATGATGACAAACGTTTTTCAAAAAACATTGAAGGAAAACCGACCAGGATTGGAAGAGATTATTTAAACAAACAACAATATTGGTTTGAAAAACATATTAGCATCGTTAAATCTGATACATGCCAACCCACTCGATCGACTTGCCCTCAAGTTAGCAAAGTTACACGACTGAATCCTTACAAATTTCGTCCCTGGCAAATAAAAAATTGTTTGAATTGTTTGGTATTATCCTCGCTAATTCGCCTGTTCTAAAGCGTATATTGTTAAATAAATTCAAATATCATATGTTATCTTTGTTTGGATATGTGCAAAACAAAAAGATCAACATGTTATTCAGTAAGTGCCTTGAAGATATTTTAAATTGTAGAGAATATTTTTGGAATGAATGGTGAATGTTTGCCAACAGCAACAACGGAATTGTTAATGTTGAAGAAATGTTAAACATGACATGATTGTGTGTAAAAGCTTTGCAAATGAATAAAAGACGAGCAAGCGAGCTTATGTGAATGGATAGAGAGTGAATTTGATGAGGGAAATTGCAGTTATCCTTAAGCGAAAGCGGGAAATATTTGAAATTGTTAGTCAAACATGTTTTCTCTGGTATTTATCTTGGAAACAACTGAAATGAAGGCAATGTTAACTCAAAAATATGCGACGGAAACTTTTGTTTGAGGAAGAGTAAAATTAACAAACAATTCAATGCATACCAACAGCGCAGCCTCGTACCGCAAATAGAAAATTTGGAATACAAATAGTTTGCAAATATTTTTTTTTTCCATGTAGAATATTTTTAACTAAACTATGCATATGTTTTTTTTTATAAATTATTTACAGGCTAACGGAGAAGCTTCATGCGCCAAATATGTTGCTGGTAGTGTTGCTGGCGCTGGTGCCGATGCCAGCCTCTTCGTAGCAAACCACGCTTACTAAAGAGTTTTACACGCACATCTACATTAGGTGGGGCTACCAGAAGTATGGACTATTATCTAACTACGAATGAAATGCGGAGATAACAATAGCAAGCACACGACAAACATGATAAACAGCAACCTTAAAAATTATACAATAAAGCTTCTGAAGAGAAATGATATAAAAAACAAAAACCAGATAAAAATAAAATTGAAAATGATACCACCAACTATAAACATACCGAGTTTATACCAATGAAGCAGCAACGAAAATCAGGACATCAGGAATGTAGGAACATTTTTAGTAGTCATCGATGAAATTAATTGAAAAAAATATAAGATAACGTCGTAAATATGTCATCAAAATGCATGCTAAATTAAATGCAAACAGCATTCAAATTATATTATTGTAGACAAAGAGACAAAAAAAATAACAAATTATCATTGTTGAGAATAAAAGCTAAAGTTTGATTTAAAATTAAAAACTTGCTTGAAAAGTTGGCGCTAAGAAATGTTATACACCATGTTTAAAGTCCTTAATTCAATACACGTTGATTTTTTTTTGAATTCAGCCGCGTTTTTTTTTTCATTCAACCATCAACAAAAGATAAACCAACAAAGAGATGTCCTTCTGAACGTAGCTAAATCAGTTTTTAAAAGTTATTTATACATTGTATTTTACTACTTGTACGATATTTTCGTCATTTTATTTAGAGACATTATAAATGTTTTGTTTTATTAGTTTTAAATCAAATGAACAATAAATAATAGATACAGAAAAATTCTTGCATAAGTTGCAATGTTTAAGCGCTCTACAGCTGACTTTTAATTAAAGTTATAACAATTATTGTGAGTACACGAAAAACACACACACACACACGCATTCAATAAGACAAAAAACATAAGTGAAAGTAAATTTGAGAATTAAAAAAAAACAGCCATAAAATGGATAAAAACATAAATGTTGTTTTATTTATTCTTATTTCATTTTCTCTAGGGAAAGGAGATACATTTCTTTCGTTTTAATAAAGTGGTGAAAGATATGTACGCCTGCAAGTAGGACTTCCATACGCGCAATATTCGCTAAACAACTCCTCTGTCAACCAGTGAGTCCTTATTTGGAACCGTTTGAAGGTTGCTTTAGGTTTGGATTCGTATCGCTTTGTCTACAGGTGCCGTCAGATTATGTGGATCCCTCTGGCAGGAACGAAGAGAGGAGAAGTGAGTGCTAGAGAAGAGATCATTCAATCGCTAACCTCAGTACCCTTTTTTTGCAAGTGTGATGACTGCCCGAGCATATTGTGACACGCGAATCCATTTATAAATAGCTTTAAGCACTTGTTGGACTTCAGTTTACGAGAAGAGCTCTACAATCTGGCAGAATAGGTATAGAACGAGCAGAACGCAAGCAAGCTTCAAACAATCCCTCCTATGTTATGACATGTTTTGAGATTCTCTTTTGTAAACTCCGCTTTGTAAAGCATGCAGTTGGGGGACTGTGACTTACCAGCCTTGTGCAGGTAAAACCAGAAGTACATATGTATACCCGAACCTTGGGTCATGAAGGAATCGGTCTCACCTTGCATTCAATTGAGTCGCGGTCTAAAGTCATGGTTCAAACGTGCACTTTCCCTTCCGTTAGGCTGACATTTCTGGGATTGTTGGCAATCGCTGAGAGTGTGTTGTCCTTTGTTCTTTGTGACCTCTACTCTGTTGTTTTCCATTAAGTACTGGGAAACAAGTCCTGCTATTACCACTGTCCAAGAAACCGGTTGATATGCGCATAGAGTCTCTGCACCTACACCAACCACTTTCGGTGTAACTCCTTGCTAAAGACGTCATCCCATAACTCTTCTTCATAAGATTGAACAGAACCAATCAGGCATAGCGCTCGTAGGAAGTCCTTTCTCTAAACAGTGGGCCTAGAAGTTGGCCTTCTTCTGAGTTTTTGCACGCTCAGCAACCTAGTCAGCCATCGTCCTGATTTGCTCGAAAAAAATTATCTACGGGTCAAGGTATTTGCCAGTTTATTTAATGGTTTTTACCAGCTGCCATACATTTCGTAATAAAGTTTCAATCGGATACAGAAATTAGCAATACTAACTTTCAAAGTTAAAATTAACTTTATTTTTAACTTTTAAAAATCAACTAAACGTTAGAAAGATTAGCATTTAAAGATAATCGCAAAAAGGACGACATAATATCACTTTCGAATAAATTACAATAAATACAGTGAAATACGGCGTTTGTGGATTTTATTAGTTTTTTTTTTATTTTTTGCTTTTTCTGATACTCATCTTTAATTGTTCGTGCCATTTTTTGTGAGATCGGTGCAGTTTACAAGACAATATCGCATGTATGATAGCTCATTTGTTGATTTCAAGTTTATTGACTATAGTCTAAGATTGATTATTTATAGTCTATGAATTGATGGCGTAAGCTTCAAGTTACTATACCGAGAAGTAGAATCAATTGGAGGTGAAAACATCAATTAAGTACTTCTCTTTGTGAAAACCAAGAAGACGGAAAATCATTGAAGTACTAGTGACGATGAGAGCTGAGAAAACGCGGGTCAAAAAAAAAAAACAGAACAACAAACAGAAAGGAACAGAAGAAAAATTGAGGTTGGAATATTTCTGGGTGAATGAAAAACATTCAGCATTCCTTGATCGTTTAAAGAAAATAAAAACCGTGAAAATATCGATAGGATGGGTAATAGCAAGGACCCTGATAAATACAAGAAAAAAATGCGTTTCGGGCCCGCTGACAAACTAAGGGTGAAAGTATTTATCTCTACCTGAGAGGATTTGTTAAGTAACTGAGGCTCCCATCGGCATTTTAAGTTAAGTCAGAAAAAGCTGCAAAACTCACATGATGAACTTGCCCATCAATAACGTGAAAATATTTAATTTTGGGAGGAAATGATTAAACTAGAGAAAAAACAAGAATGAAAGGAAAGTGCAAAGCGAATTATAAACAATAAACGATGGATTGTTAACGCCTCTTCCTCCTTCTATAATTAAGCTTCCTCCTCTGAGAGAGAGTTACAAGAGAAAAAAGAAATGGAGTATGGGTTAAAAGAAAATGAGAACTTCTCCCAGATACGCTCCCAGCTCCAAAATAACAGGCGACTTTCCCACAACCCGAAATCCAAATCTTTTCCATTTCTTATCCCATCTACATCCAAATCATCTTTCAATATGTCCTGACCAGAAACTACTTCAAACCCTACGGAAAACCAGACAGTACCGATTATCCTGCACAGGGTTGACAAAAGCAAGTTGAAAAAATGATGACAAATCAATACAGTTCAGCAAAAGGGGTTATTGGTACCAATTTCACGATCATCAACAAAGAATGCTAACAGCTAAAAGTAGAAATATCCTAGCTATTGTCTTCCGGAGGAAAGAAACTTCAATGATACCATTCGCGGCCTTCATGCTTGAATTAGAAGACGTGCAAATTTAGAGAATAGTTTTAGAGATCCAGCGATTCTATCTTTAGGAAATATGCTGACTGAAAACATATACCGTCAGAAACGCGGAAAAATCCTGTATTTTGGAATGTTCCGAGAATTTTATGCAAACATGCAAACAAATTTCTTCAATGAGCTCTCCCAAGATCATCAAACTGTATACTTCCTAAAAGAGGGTGTCTCTGTAGAAGAATCTGTAAGAAAACCTAGTCCTGTGACAAAAAAACTGACTAGCAAGCTTTCCAAAGCATCTGGCCAAAGAAAGCTACACCCTAGAAGTGAACACAGCCGATGGTATCGGAAGAACTATCCAAAAGTGATAAACCATATTAAGTAGGAAAAAGAGGATATGACAGTTAAAATTCCGATAATTAAATACAAGTCTTATGATATCTCGTGCAAAATTTAGATCATGATGAGGAAGAGGAACCAATATCAGAAAAGAGTCAGAAACACGGGTGATCCTAGGCTACGGACGAAAGTCAACTGTTGACCGATGAAACAGTAGACCGCATTCCTTTATTTCGAAACGAACGATGGAAGAGCTTCCTGCAGAGCCTTGAAATACTTCAACATACGGAATTAGATGCGCCCATTACAATTCACAAAATTGGAAGCCTTGGTACACATGCTAAAGCTTCAATTTCGTAACAATATTTTTTGGAATCCGTATCCTAGTAAGGAATTGAAATATTAAATAAGGTTAGTAGGCTCCAGAAAAATGTGTCAGAGACAGAGGAAGTGATAATACCACTTGAAAATCAGTAGTTGATTCGGCGTTAGGCACCTGAACCCAGTACGGTGAATAACACGATGCTGAAATTGCCTCCAGACAACGTTGTAACCATTTTGATGGGCACAATAAACTCAATTTTTCGTTTGCGAAGGTTCCATATGGCATGGAAATCAGCTGTCACAACAGTAGTACCAAAACCTGGAAAAAGCCATATTTTTCCTCAAAACTGGAGATACTTCAGTCTTCTTTCGTCGATCAAGGTTTAAGTAGCTGAAAAGGCATTACTGATTAAGTTGAATGTTTTGGCCAAAATATATAATTCCAGCCAAAAAAAAAATGGATTCTGAGAGGATCACCTTACGAAAATGCAAGTTGTGAGGAAGATCCAGTATATTAGAAACGCCACGAATTACAGGAAGCCAGTAAGTCTAGTTGTGTATGACATAGCGAAAGTTTTGGATGAAATTTGATAGGCAGGACACATTGTCAAAATGCTTAAACTCTCCATCGTCCGCCCAAACATCCAACTGATATCGATCTTCGTTGAAGGTGGATCTCTTAGAAGTACGCTAGAAGTCATCCCATGAGCCTGCAAAGTATTCAAGTTGGAGTTCCACAAAGATCTTCCATTTCACCGATTATCATGCAATCTGTATACTGCAGACATACCAAATTTTCCAAATAATGTTCAAATATCACTATATGTGGATGAATTTTGCCTATACTATACTTCATGTCAAGCAGAAGGCATCGCTTCAAAACTGAAACAACCGATTGAAAGAATGTAAAAATACTTCCGTGAATGAAAAATTAAGGTAAACAAGGACAAGATCCAGACAATATTCCACATGGGCGCAGATCACAACGATAGACTCTAACTCAATACCATGCACAAGAATAGCTAAACACTTCAGACTCATACTCGACCTCATTTTGACTTGGAAGGATCACATGCAAAAGAAAAAAAATACAGGGTCAAGGCATATTCCCCTCTTCAGATCCGTTCCCTTAAGCTTGAACAAATAGGTTCTCATCGGTAATCAGATAATTATGACAACACTACTTTAGGACTGGCCTTTACGCTGCCGACCCTTTTGTCAGACAGCAAAAGACCTGCAAAACCGCTCTAGTGCCTGCAAACTAAAACCTTACGATCAATTTGCCGAATTCCAAGGAACGTTCACATACGAACACAGTTGAGAAATACATTAAGAAAACTATTTGATAATAAAGACGAGATTCTAAATAGAACAATGGAAAACCTCAAAATCCCAGATGAAAAATTCGAAACATAAATGAACATAAAATTTACATATTCGAGCCTCGATCAATAAAAAACGACTGAACGACCAATAGGTGGTGGCGTGTATTCAAAACTCACAGGCATTAATAGAGGGGATGTTTATCGCCACGAGCTCCACATAACGCACACTCTAAGGGCTCAATAGTCTATCGTCTACAGTGGACGACAGAGTAAGTTTCAATTCCATCTGTATCCCGGTTACGCACGCTCAGAACACCTTGTGGGAAATGTCGTAAGCTTTTGGGGGTGGGTGCACCCTAAAGGCCGAAATACAATACTTCAAGAGAGTCAAGCAGTTATCGTAAAATGCATTTGTATACGACATCGTACAATGATTGCAATGCGTCGATGCCAGGCGAGAAATATTCGGAAAAACGAAAATTCCTCGCAACGAGATGCGTGACGTTTGTCAGATGCTCTATGGTGCGTAAATGAAATTTGAAATTCAAACGTCTTCATTACATTTTAAGTTGGAGGGTTATTCGGAATGAATTTTGAATGAAAATTTCGTACATCCTTGTTGAGGCTATTATTTGCCAAACGAAGGAAAATTTCAAATTTTAAAAAATCAAAAATAATTTTAGCTAAATTTCATTTGAAACGTCACCGATTTGACATTTGTCATATGAACATTATTGTTCCTCGCATCGCATTGACTCAAGTTTGACGAACACTGTTCGTTAAGGTCCCAGTTAGACATTGAGGTTGGTTTCTATGTTTTTGAAAGTAAACACAAGGGATGTATTTTTACGGTTGTTAAACTCATGCAATTTACGTTTAACATTTTCTTTTACAGTTTCATGGTAATGCCGACATTCCGCATTTATCCTTTTTGGCTTATTACCTCGTTGCAATGTCAGCGTGTCTCTGGATCTGGGCGACAACTATGTAAGAATTGAGCTCAAATACAATTTTGTAACTATATCATGAAATGTTTTTTTTTTGATACCTGCTCGGCAAAATTAACCAACAAAAAAGGGATAAACGATCAACTATGGAAATATGGACAGCACAAAAAGCATCATTTATTGTTGCGCTATCTGCAACGTAGCAGCTTGGAATCATGACTGAATTCATATTTGTGCAAATTGAGAAACTTGATGAGAATATTTTCTTTATCAAATGGTTTTTTATTTTTTCAATATGTTTTGTAAGTGAATTTTGTAAAATAAAGTTAGTTTTGTAAAATAAAATAAATATTTGTTTTTCAGTAAATTTCATCCCCAAAATACTCCAAGATTTGGAATCCTTGTTGTACATTTTTTAGCAAAGCCACTTCGAAGTAGATCAAAAATCAATCTCTAGAAATTGAATCTCTGCAAACTATACAAGGGAGAGTTACGTGTCCGAGGATTTAATGATTGAATTTCCTAATTGAACTGCTAAACACCATAGAATGTCCTTCTGTAATGTACTGAATCATTCTACTGAAGTAATCTAAGGCTAATTTTAGTGGTCTAAAGTAAGCCATTGTTCACAGATTCTCATAAAAAGACTCTTCCTTTATGCTAGTTGTAGAACAGTTTGCACTTTGAGTTAAATTTATGGCATTCATTTTTAGTCTTTTGATAATAGTTTCAAATCGTAATAGAAGTCAAATGTAAACTAATACAATATTTGGCAAATCCAATATTTTCCGAGGAAATCCTTGAAATTCCAATGTAATTTTCTTTACCTTATCTATGATTCTTCTAAGAGGTCTCCAGTTGGCTAGCATAAAATGCGCGAAGCCGCCTTACTCCTCTCGTGTGGTACCAAAATATCTCGCAAAATCATAAAGTATCTTTGCCATTGCATTTTTGATACAAATCAAAATGCTTTACAAACAGATTAATCGGATTCAGTGGAATGTTATGAGAATCCTAATCATAGAAAAAATTTCCTTCCAATAGTTGCTGGCACTAATGACTCTGTCTACATAATTAAAAACAGTTTCAAGCATGTTTTATATCTATTAAGGACATCATTCTTTTCCTTCTCTTTCTTTCTTTTCATGAAACATCGCAACCATATCCCTAAATCACATCCTGAACAAGTAACCACTTAATATTCTATTAACTGTGATTCCTTTACAATTTTTACGCAGCACATTTCCATTACGCTTTACCTTTTACTTAGCCAATTAGGAGTTGTTATTCGTCCATTCCATTTCAGATAAAAAAAGAAACAATGTGAGCCACGACGCCACATTAGACAAAGTTTTTACGAGGGTATAAGGTAGGCAATAAAACTGCTACCCGAACTTAATGCAGTACTGCGTGATGCTATTAGGCTGGGATTATAATAGCAGCGTCGTGGTATCTCAAGTATAATACAAAAGAGAGACCAAAGTCTCATTTAGTAGGATTTGAACAACGTGAAATTTAATTTATATGACACTAAGGGTTGCAATTACACGAACGGCTTTTGCCCTTCACTTGTTTTGATGCAATTTGATCTATTAAGTGCCACTTGATCCTTATTATTAATATTCAATTAAAACCATTGCTTCGTTCTCGGAATGCAATGTATTAATTACATTGCCGCGAAATAAAACAATCAAATATTCAATTTAATATGAAATCAAATACTTATTCCCAATAAAAGCCGCTGGTCGAAATCGTGAGCCGTGGGTTTATTCGACAGTCACTTCTTCCTGGAATTCAATTGAAATCAAAGTGATTTAGCCTGAAGTAGAAAATCTTATTATTCCCAAGTAGTTGCTGAAATCTCCAATTCGATTTCCGTTAGGATGACTCGCCTACGTCGGTGATCACAACAAAGGAGGACCCTTGTGACGTTTAAGGAACTTGAAAAAAAAAATATTAGTACATCCTGCGGGAATACTATACACCTGCAATCATTATATCAACAATTACCGTCATTACTTGCAATAACGTAGACCCTACCATCGCGAAAATCCGAATGATATCAACGTAGGGAAAAACTCGAATGCTACTCAGGATATTTTAAACCAAACGCCATATTCTTACTCCCCACTGAAAATGTTGAGTAGGTTTTACATTCGTTAATTTGATTAGAGAATATTTCCGGGAAAAATATGTTAGCGTATTCTTTTGGATTACTTTTCATTTATGTTCACTGAGACAACGTAATGTTATTTTAATATTATCATTATTTTAATACCCGGAGCTATTTTATAGCATTTTTTTCTGTCAAGTGCAACTCTGTCTTGTTTCAGGACATGCTTCTTTGTTCTTTTGCAGCAAAAACAACACATTAAATTGCATTTCAAAGATATTTTTGTTGTAAGGATAGCGAGAGTTGCGCTTTATATTGTGTGTATCAGTTACAAAGGCTCCCTTTAATTTGAATGAATTTATTCCATTTGCGTAGAAATGTTATTCTCTCGCTCATATTAAGCGTAAGGATGCTTGTTTAGATTTTCTTTCGCGATGCGACGATACGTACACATAGTAGCAAAATTGAAGGCACAAGCAATAAATATGAAAACTCTTAACCATATATCAACTAATGTCACTTTATTGTCACCATTTTTTTTATTTTTTATTAACTTGAAGAGTAAAAATACAAAAATTAATAAGAAAATTGATTAAATTCAATTTTTTAAAGAATTAAGTAACAAAAGTAAAAATTAAAAAACATTTCAAGGCACAAAATTAAAGGCACAAACTAATATTTTACATTATTATTACATTATATTACCATTACATTACCTCCTCCATGTTTTACGGATCCCACAAATTTTCTTTCTTTAGCTCGGTATTCGCTTTCCTCCAAACTATTTGTCAGCCATCAGAGCCAAATAGTTTGAATTTACTTTCATCACAGAATATTATGTTTTTTAAGAAAATCTGGACCCTCATTTACGTAACTTTTCGCAAACTCTAACCATTTTCTTCTATTAGCTTCTGATATAAATGGCTTTTTACGGGCTATTCTTCCATTTAAACCATGGTTTCATAATGTTCTTCTAATGGTTTCCTTGGATATCGGTTTTCGAATCATATGAAGAACGTCAGCCCTCAAATTATTAATCGGCTTCTATGGACATTTTTCTATTTCCTGTCGAATGTATTGCTCATCTTTAACTGACAGTAACTTTTTTCAAGTGTGCTTTGGACCAAATCATCTTGTGTACATTTTATATTGAAATGAGGTGGCTCTTACACGCCTCAAACTCGAAGTCCTGTACCGATCTGTTACAACAGCAATCTAGGGAGTCGGGCTTAAACGTCCAAAGGCTTCAATAATCAATTCTAGGTCGATTCGGTCGATTTGTCGATAAATTGTCGATAAAGAGTTGAGTTGGCAGATAATGCGGCCGTCAGAATACATAAAACAAAAAATCAACGAAGGAAATGAATTTTTTGTTTACAAATACACTGGTACTGACTCCGGCAACTTTTAAATTTTGCAAATAAAGAGAACTCACTAAGACACTTGAAGTGTAATCATAGATGTTGCATCCTTGGAACTTCAGAATGTTTGCAAAAGAAACTATGCCAACGAAATCGGACTGATAACCTCCACTTATTGGGATACAAGGGAGAGTCTACTTATATACTTTTTAAATGTGAAGGTCATTACATATCATAACCTTTCCCTTTACCAGCAAGAGAGAGAGCCACAAGACAAATATTTATCTACAAAAGTAGATAATAGTAGATAATAGTAGATATTTGAATGACTATTTTGGACGAATTTGAATAAAATCATTGGAAACGAGAATAAGTTTCCGCTGTTGGTAGACAGATGTCCTTACAGATACTATTTTAGTGTCTGCTTTCGTAGCGTTCTTGGAATTGGAAGTTGTAGGCTCACGAACGCAGTAGTCGACTTTCCTTCAAAGTGTGAACGCCGTTCTTTTCTTGTACTGTAAATGTTGACTTTCGTACCGAAAAAGCTGCATTTGCGGGAAGTCTTAGTTCATTATTTCATTCTCAAGAAAAGTGCTGCGGAAACGTACCGTTTAATGCTCGATGTTTGCGGTGATCATGCTCCATCTGCATGCAGAGAGTGGTTTCGGCGTTTCAATAATGTTGATTGTGACGTGACTGATAAAGATCGTGAAGGGGCACCGAAAAAGTTTGAAGGTTCACAACTACGGGAATTGTTAGATAAAGTTTCAAGTCGAAGCCGAGTAAAATTGTCGCAGGAGTTAAACGTTGACAGATCTACCGTCGTCGAGCGCTTTCACGCCATGCGAATGATCCAAAAAGCTGGGACTTGGGTGCCACATTAACTGAGAGAGAGCGTCATCGAGCGGCGTTTGGTGATGTGCAAGATTCTTCTTCAACGATACAAAAGAAAGGGTTTGATGCATGGAATTGTGACAGGGGATCAGAAACGGAACTACTATGACAACCCTAAGTGACAAAAACATTGATTAATGCAATGTGAACTAGGTCCATAGACGCCAAAACGGAATATTCACGCTTCCAAGGTCATGTTTTGCATCTGATCACCGTTCATCTATTACAAACTCCTGAAACTATCTGAAACCGTCAATCGATAAAACGTCTGAATCGAGCTCTGAAGGAAAAACTGCTAGAATGAAATGACAGACATGACAAGCTAATTTTGCTGCATGACAATGCAAGGCCACAGGTAGCCAAGTCGGTCGAAAAATATTTGGAAGATGTGAATTGGGAAATGTTGCCCCACCCACCGTATTCCCCAGACTTTGCTTCTTCGGACTTCCATTTGTTCTGCTCCATGCAACCAGCCTCCACTGGAGAACGATTTACTTCTTATAAAGGCATCAAAGAATGGATCGTTGACTAGATCGAATCGAAGGATGGGGATTTTTTCCGCCGAGGAATCCATCCACTACCAGAAAGATCAGAGAAGTTCCATAGTTCACAGCAAGCACATAGCTCCAAACGGTGCATATTTTGAATGACGTGAAAGTATTTTTGAATGTTGAAATAAACTAAAAACTTTGTCGAAAAAACGGAGGAAACTGATCCCCATACCCAGTAACACTTCGAACGAAAATGGAAAAGTTATCTTTAATATAACTATAACTTTTAGACAAAAGTTATCTTTTTAAGTTAGTTAAAAGTTATATTAAGTTTAAGTAAGTTAAGAATGAAAAGATATCCTGGAGGGTGGGGTGTAGAAGTATAATTGAATCGTATTTTTCCTGACTAAGCATGTTTGAAGCTTAAGATTTTTTCTTATTTTTCTTCGACAGATAAAACTATCCAACAAATGAAAATCTGACCGCGTTTGGCATTTCAAACATTTAAAACCAGAGTACTATTTGCATTCGAAACATTTAATACCCGAACACTATTCCATCAAATTTGCTTCATTCATAAATTCTGTAGAAATGTGAAATTTTTAAGTATTTATATAAGCTAAATCGATTATTTTTCCATGCTGTAATTTCTAATTTAAAGAAAAATGTTCCGAATTTAAATTTTAGGCGTTGTGCCAGTACATGAACTCGGTTAGAAGTGAGAAAAATATCGAATCGAATTTGTACATACCTTCAACTCCGAAAATCAACGTGCACCAACTCATCAAAATGTTCTCATAAAATATTCAAAATTTATCTTAGCTTTTTCAAATATATGTCTTTCATTCAATATTATTTTAGAAAAAATTTATTGAATTTTGATCGGAATTCCAACATCAAATAAATATTTGTTGCAAAGGAACCCAGGACATCGTTGAAAAATGAAAAAAAAAACGTTTGAAAAATCGTATCAATTGGCTTATCTATGTTTAAATTGAACTTTATTGGACTAGTCTCGTCTTCTTAATCCCTTCCCCTTTTTCCATGGAGTTTATAAGCTTTCCTGTTGCCACGGAGGTTATTTTATCCCCTACTTCCTTGAAAAGAGTTTTTAACAATTTCTTGTTTTTTAATGATATGTGGACGAATTCTTCTTTCCATTTGACCACAGACTTTTAATCAAATTGAGATCCGGTGGTTGTTGGGGTGTCTGGACATGTTTAGGAGCGTTCCAGAGGAGCCAAAGTCACACAATTTCAGCAATGTGCTTCGGATCCCTATCTTTTTGAAAGATTAAATCCGGCTCTAGTTGAAGTTTGATTGCGCTCTCTCCTAGATTATCCTGCAACATGTCCTGGCATTGATACTTGATTATATTAGATTCACTAAATTCCATTTGACTAATATCGCTGCCAAGCGTACAACCCCACATCATGCCGCCACCATCATGTTTCACAATAGGCACTAGATCATTTTTTTTGAGTACCTTTCCGTACATTTCTCTCTGCGATCTTGCTTCCTTTGATATCAAAAATACTGAATTTACATTCATCCGAAAAGAATCCTTTATTCCAGAACTTAGGAGGTTCATAAAGATCGTGTTTGGCAAAAGCAAAACGCTTAAAACGACTGATTC
This sequence comes from Stratiomys singularior, assembly GCA_954870665.1. NCBI lineage: Eukaryota > Metazoa > Arthropoda > Insecta > Diptera > Stratiomyidae > Stratiomys > Stratiomys singularior. The sequence continues at coordinate 155,241,010 of OX940878.1, read as the reverse complement.
TTACAATAAAAGGTTGCCTACGTGAAACTCGTCCATGGTAGTCAGCCTTTTTGAGGATCTTTCATACCGTATTGGCACAAATCTCTTTATTGTATCCCTCTTTAGCATTAACTGCTGTATGAGTTGCCTTTAGGCCAGGATTTAGCTTTATCAGATACATTAGCCAATGTTCTTCTCTTCATTGTAGTTTTGGTGGGTAAACAGATTGAGGCCTCGGTGTTAAACCTCCTTTCAATTTATAATTATAAATCACAGTTGGACGGAGGAATATGTTCTTCTTACTATTTTTCCTATGTTCCTGAAAGTTATTTCTACAGCTCCACTCAAATCTTTCACTGCACTGTTCTCTCACTCAAATAATTTTGTATTCTCTTATCTTCCAAAATTCAAAAACTATATAGCCCTTATTGAAAATTAAGCAGCAAAGCTACAAAACAATAAAACACTGACAAAAAAATGAATTAGTATTTAAAACTAGACTAGAGTATTTACTAGACTACTCTAGTAAATACTAGAGTATTTACTAGAGCATTTACATGATAAACAGAAGTGGACGTAGACTGTTTCTGTCCGGTTTTCCCCCCTCATACAAAGACTCTTTCAATTTCAGCTGCTTGAGGGCCAAATGGAAATACTAATTCCTAAAAGTTATCCTTAGAAGTTGTGGCTTAAATATATGTAACAATTATTCAATAAAGTTCCAACCTATCCTTTTTTTAATTCTAAAGAATTAAGTCGATGGCGAGCGTAGACTTTTTCTACGAGTGACGTTGGAACCCACCACTCTTCGATGATAAGAAAATGTTATTCAAAATAATTTTAGACATGAAACTGGATGGCATCAACTGAAAACTGGAAATAAAAATTAATTTGAATCTTTTCTTTTGATATTCACAGATGCCAACACATTTTTAATACTATTTTGCTGGTTTGAATATAAAACAAAATGATTTATCACTTGTCACAAATCGGTGCATTGTTGCAGTTAAAGGACTTGCTAAAGTCCCTATTCAGAAATTCTATTTGCATTAGCAAATGCCTTAGTCCTTTTAAGTAAAATTTGATTGATTCAAGTTAACATGTATTGTAAATTTTGAATAATAAAAAACGTTGTTGACATCAAATGAAATTTTCACAAATTTAAAAAAAAATGTGTCGCACAGAAAATGCTATTTCAACGCAAAATCAATGTCACTCGCTTGACAATATTGAAATAATTTTCTTGGTATGCAAATTTCTATTTTCCACGTGTCTAAAATTGTTTCTTTCTTTCTGACAATGGAATTTCCGCCCATCATGTCACCTCCTGCTTAGAGTAATCCGAAAATTTGAATGAACATATTTGATGTCATTAAAACTTTCGGTGCAGGTGGAAAATTTTTCAATTGCTAATAAAATTTGCAAAGTTTAACTGCTCCAGAACTTATTGAAATTTATCCTTTTTATGTTCAGGCTGAAGGTATCGAAAGGAATGTTTTAAATCAAACAGGGAATTTGAAGTAGATCAAATTAATCGTTATTTACCTGTCTCTGGAGGAAAGGACATTGGCATCCATGCAACTTTATAGTCCGACGATACAATTTAGTTTAGTTCAAGACAATCATCGCAGAATATCCTGCAATTCGGTTCATCATTGAAATGAAAAATGAAATTAGTCTGTAGACTAATATGGCAGGAATATTGGTATATCTGCTGATTACAGTGAGAGGTTTTGGCAGAACAATGTTGTTTGTCTGATAGAAGAAAACTTTGCATATGTTTTACGTCGAAAAACAAGTCAAATTCAAGGAGGCAACCACAATTAGATGACCCAGCGATAAAAGTCAAGGATGTTAAAGGATAGAAAGATTCAAATAATTTTCTCGCTAACTTTCTTCAAGTTTCATGAACAAAATTGAAATACCATCGCGTTGAGTATTTTAACATTAGACATGTTCACATGTTTCAATACACCAATGGGTGTATATGTCGGCAAACACAATATTCCGGGACGTGAAACTTTTAAGTAAGTGTGACGTGACGAAAGGTCAAGTACGGCAAGGATCCCATTATAGCAAATACACGAAATTTTCAACTTTTTGTAACGAGGCTTTGACACATTTACGTATTTTCAAAGTTATATGTTAAGGTTAAGATTGAACGTCAGAGTAAATATGCTTAATAATGCGGAGGAAGTTTTGACAGGGAAGTAAATTACATGAAATTATTCTGCTCGAAATTGATGCTCGCGTTACTGGTTCGTACTTCGATCGAAAATTTAAATCTAAATATCAAAAGCTTTAGACGATATGATAAACTCACTGAAATTGACCTGATTTTAAGAAATAACATCCAATTCAAACATTGGAATTCAAAATTTTCAACTATTTTCTTCATGTTTGTCAATTTCCTGTAAATATTTAAGTATCAATTCAATTTTTGATAATTAAGGTAGTATTTTGCCAAAAATACGTTGACTGCTAACTAAAGTTAAAGTTAAAGTTATAGTTAAAACTTCTCTTTATTTTTTCTAAAAATTGAACAATAATAACTACAACCTTTAAAAAGAGAACAAAAAAAAACAGGTACCAATCTTAATTCTACTTACACTAATGGCCACTGAGGGCACTCTGGTGTAGACCAGTCTCATATAATGGGGAATTCCCCTTAGAATCGTTATCTTGAACTTTATTATCTACGTACATCTTATTATATTTGAAGAAAAATTTACAAAAACTTCAAATTCCTATCACTAACTTACATCTAATAAACATGTTTAACAAAAGAAAAACAATTGAATCTTAACTAAGTAAAATAACAATAATTTTTTTTTTCTAAGTTTTTTATGTTTTATCATTTTTTTCATATTTTTTTTTCGTAATTATTCATTTTTAATCATTTAATAATGGTTTAAAATTGTTTTTAATTTTTATTTTGTTATTATTTTTTCCAATTTCATATATTTTTTTTTCATTTTATTATTTTGTGAGGAATTCAACTGATATAATGGTGGAAATAATATTATACATTTGTAGCAATAGACATAGTATTATAATCCAAAATGCTGCTTAATTTAACAAGTAATTGTAATAACTAATAACTATAATAATATCTTAACATAAGTAACAACCGAACTAAAACTACAATAGAACTAGAAATATTTAAATATTAAACTTCATATTAATATACCTTATCCTACATCTTAGAATTACATCTTAATATATACTGTACAATGACTTTAATCGATTTATTTAAACTTACATCTAACTTAGCTACTTAGCTTTATCCTTATAATTATAATTGTAGCCTTACAATAAATTTTTGGGGTTATTCATTTATTTTTATCGTGTTTTTATTTTAGCACAGATCAGGGGAATGTCAATTCACAATAATAAAAAATTTCAGACCAACCGAACCCCAGAAGTCGATAAGCAGACTGGAGGAACTCGGATATCACGGCTCGATCACAACCCCCGTTCGCAGCCCATGAAGGCGTCGGCCACCCGGCCGACCACTAGCATCTCTCTCCAGCCACCAGTTGATTATCTAGCTAACTAAGGGTATTCATATATATCCATAGTTAAACGTGTCCTTGTCAAGCTTTAGGTGAGCTTAAATAAAACAAACAATAGAAATTCAAACGCGCTCCTTTCGATAGAGCAGGAATAGTGCGGTTCTATCGACAAAGCTATAATACTGAAGGTGATAGTAATAGATTCATTTTATATAAGTATTGAAATTCATAATTATTATTTTCTAAAAAGAAATCGGTACAGGTTGATCTAAAAGCATGTCCTTCCAATTGAAGGGAAGTTCTTTGAAGCGTTTTTTGAATAGAAAATGTTGTAAGTATTAATACAAAGGTCTTTCTTACAAAGGATAGATTGAAAATACAAAGGCCCCATAATGGCCGCCGAAGGAAGTATCTTTTAACCGACTAGCTCAACGCGTGGGCGTTGGGGTTTTAGGACATTATTTAAGCCCTGATCCTTCTATGTCACACACACACGCACACAAAGAGAAAGAGCTTACTCCTCCATATTAGATAAAATTAATAAATAAATAGAAATGATCAAATAAATAAGAAAATATAAAATATTTAATTTACGTGAAATGTGCTGCGCTGATTCTGACCACCTCTGCTTGATTTCGGGACTTTGCTTGCTTCTGCTGAGCTGATTCTGACCACCATTGCTTCCTCTACCACGAATCTCCACTTCAGCTTGGTTTCGGGACGTGAATGAATTCCACTGCGCTACCTCTGATCACTTCTTCTTCCTCCAATACGAATCTCCACCTCAGATAAGTTTCGGGACCTCACTTGCTTCTGCTACGCTACCTCTGACTACGTCTGCTTGATTGCAGGACATCAAGGAATTCCGCTGCCTGCTTACTATCTTCTTGGCATCGATGTTATTGTTCTCTTGGGCTTTGTGATTTGGTGATTCAAGGACTTCTAGGGCTAAACACTTCGAACAGCTTCCTGATTCTCTTTATGTTTATTTTCCAACTTCTATGACTCTATATATTGATACTCCTATCCTTTGTTACTTCGGTACCTTGATATCTCTATACAATTATACTTCCATCCATTGATACGTCTTATACCTAACAATTTCTATTCTTTTTATAGCGATACGTTCACAGCAACCAAGTGAATCATATCTATAGAAAATTTCATCCAAAATACTTCCAACCAAGTTTTTTGTTTTTTTTTCAGCTAACCGGAATATTTTTTTTCTGAGTCTTTTTTTTCTGACATTTTCTTTTTACTGAAACTTTTTTTATTAATTTTTTTGTTTGTTACTAATACAATTTAACTAAATATTACTTAATAACTGAATCTAACTATAAATGATTTTATTTTTATTTTATTCTTAGTTCTATTTCATCTCGCATGATTTTCTTTTAACTTAAAAATATGGGTACATATTTAAAATATGCAAATTTAACCTATACATATCTAACACATAAAGGCACATAGGTAAATTATTTGTTAAATAATTTGTTAAAATTAATTGTTATTTTATTTATTTATTCATTTATATATATATATATATATATATATATATAAAAATATATAAAATATACATATACATATATATATATATATATATATATATATATATATATATATATATATGTGTATATATATATATATATATATATATATATATATATATATACGTAACAAAATATTTGTTTGAAAATTCGTTAGTTTAATGTGTTATGTTAAAATATTCATTTTTACTATCTGGATGGCGAATAAGTATTTGTCTTTTTCTTTTTTCTGGCATTATGTAATTGATATATAGAAGTCTAAATAAACTTTGGACACGTAAAAGAACCCTAAAATACCCCAACATACCCCATAATGGGGTTCATTCTGTTCGTGAATTAAAACACTTCTCTAAAACTTCTGATCTAAAAGCGTTCTACAAAAGTAAGTGGAGGTTTACAGGGATCGGTGAATTTTCTCTTTTTTCTTCGTTAAACTGGACACTACTCAATACACATCACAGTAAATAAATCTGTCAAAAAAATTTTGTCGAGATGGTGAGCTCGAAGTTAAAGTTCGATGGTTGTTTTAGCCGCTGCATTCTTGAATTTCTTCTTATTTTTTCTGACTAGATTGAAACGTAAACCACGTTGAATGTTACCCCACTTCGGTTGAACATACGTTGGAAAGTCCTTTTTTTAATTCTCTTTCCCGCTTTTTTTCTGCGGAAGCCCAATTTGCCTTTTTTAGGAGCTTGGTTTTCTTCATCGACACAATTATGAGCCAATATGCGCTCGAAGACTTACTGATTTCATCGCTGTTGCACCATTCGTACGGTTATCTAAAAACGATAACTGGTTCTTTATAACGATTTTTTTGAATTCACTTTAGATCACTGGTGCACCTTGAAGTGGTCCCATCCGCCAGTTTACGAGAACTCATATTGATCTTTCACCGGCATTATTCTAGGCTTACCACTTTCTTTTTTCCGTGAATAAGACCCGGTGTCCAGTACCTTTTTCAAAACCAAAGCACTGTCACTAATAAGCACTCAAATTTCGGAGGGATATCAAGAAGAAAGAGTTACGAATATACCATGCAACTAATGTAGAGAGCTTTGCAAAATAGAGAGCTTTCAATCTAAAGTAGTTAAATGAAGATCATGATCAAGTCGAATACCACGAATTGGAATTGAATTGGTTGAAAGCTTGTTCTAAAAGCCGATTGATTTCAGATTTTGGTTTGATTCTTTCCTCAAAAACACGATCTTAGTGAACGATTGCAGTGAACGATTTTGGAAAAAAAAACCTTCTTAATGTACATACAATTCAAATGTGAATGCCCTGATCATGAAAGGTGACACTATCTACTTATGTTTATTTGATAGATTTTAATAACAAAGTGTCACCATTAAGTTTCTAGCACAATTTTTTCCTGAAATAATCGGGAAAAATGTGAAAAAACTACTGAGTACACTGGTTTTCACTTGTATTGGTAAAGTTTCGCCTTTATTTTCAGATTAATTTAAATAGACCAAAACAGAAATACTCTTCAGTTTAATATGCTTACTTGAAATTTCCTTCTTGACTCAATCTAGAAAACTACTTGCAGTTTGTTGCAAATGATTTTCAATGATTTCTTGTTTTCCTGAACAACAACCAGTAGTGAGTCATTACTCTGGCTCTAATCGTTAACATTAAGTATTTCCTTTCTTTCCCAGCATTTTCATTTCTCTACAATTTTCTTTAGTGAATTATAACCGCAATTTTATAATTCTGATTTTTTTATAGTTCTTTATTGAGACTTTATTGTTATCTTTTGGCATGTTCTGTTCTCATTTTTCTCTGCATTAGAATTTTTTCTTTCATGAGACATCGAGAAGAATTAATCTTTTTTTTCGCTGTTCATTTGAGAAGTTTTCTATCTCTTATTGGTTGTTACTTGATGATTTTTCTTGTACGGCTCTATTAAAGCTTTGGCTTCAATACTTCTGTTGGGAGACTTTCCGACAATGCAACAATTTAATGAGCTAGCGTTGTCCCATCTTTGGTGGTAGTCGTTAGGCTTTTCCATCTCGCTTTCACAGCGGTATCGGCGGGTGCGTACGCTATTATTTGTAGACTTAAAACTGAAACAGAAAAACTGAAAACTGAAACTTTGCCGAACAGATAATTTTCCTATGATAATGTTTCAATAAAAAATTCATTAAAAAGTTGAAATTGCAATCTGAACACTACGAGCATTAACTACTAATGCTTATTTCTGAACAGTAACTACTCCAAAATGTTTATTTCTGAAGTAGTTTTGACTGAAGAACAAGTTTAAAAAAAATTGTAAAAAAATTGATCTTTCTGATCGAATAATGTTTTAAATCAATTTTTAACTAAAATATGAAATTATTATATCTATCTTTGTTGCCGCTGGGATCTACCAGGTTCTGCTTGTTTGTCGCCGAGGACGCGTTTCGGCTGTTTGAAGCTATGTTTTTTTCGTTCTGACATCCTTGTGGTGATTCGAAACTTTCTTTGCAATCAATTTATATATATTTTTTTAGCAATGATGGGGTCTTCAAACCAATATCCTGGTGCATCCTTCCATTCTCATCACCGCGTACCGTATTGTTTTTTACGAATCCAAAATTTTTTAATGTTAGGGATTGAAGCCAAGAATTGAGGTGGGTTCCAGCGAGAAGCTTGATCCCAGGCTTGTTGTTTGCAACTTGGTATCCGGAGCATCCTTTGTATGATGCTGAATGACAGCGCAGTGAACGCAGTATTATTTTTTTAAAGCTCCACCTTGCCAATTCGCACTAAACGGAGGCATGTTGGTTTCTTCTCATTGTTTTCATTTATTTTTATATAAAATAAATAAAAATAAGGCCTTTGCAATTGAGAGTCTTGAGTCTTAATCCCTTTCTTGAATAGATTTTCGAAGGATAGTAGCCATAGCCTTAATTCATGATTTTTTTTTTCGAAGTCTGAATGCTTCCCGTTGGGTTCTCCGTTGGGTTCCCCCAACGGTGGAAAGCCATCAGGCTCCTTCGTACCAACAGTCAGGAAGTTGTTTTTTGATTGTTCGCTTTTCTTTATATATTGAAGTAAAGAAATATTCTATATGATTTCCATGGGTCGATTGTTTCAAGGATATAACTCTTTTCCAATGAAAATTACCTTAAACATAATTTTGTTTCAATTCTTTTTTTAGCGAGAAGCGAATTGAAAATACGTCCATATGCAATGTGCTAGATGCAAAATTTGGCCCGTGCATGTGTATCATATGTAACCGAAAAACCATCAAAATCAAAAGGATACCAATTCATGTCAAACTACCCGAATGCTTTTAAAGTAATGAAATCAGTCGGGACACAAGTCTCGATATACCAGTCTGTAAATAGAAACGGCAGTGAAATCAAGGGATTTTCAACGGAACCGACCATGCGATATGATTTCAAAGTAGTTTTAATCTGAAGATATCTAGACTTGTTACTTTGGCAGTAACAAAACATATCTCTTCAGTGAAGAAACCAACTTGCATTTGTTCATCGATTATTTTTATTTACACTTTAAAATATAAAAAAGTATAATTTCTAAGTATGGTGAGTTATAAAGCATTGTTTGCACAATGCAAACGCTTCACACAGGATACATTGGATATAGTCCTTTTCTCGATTTTATGTTTGCTTGAATGACAATTTTGACAATGGCAGCGTCTACGTTGGGTTTTGCATTCTGTTTTCAAGTGGTCGCCAGTGTTGGACATCGCTTTAGTGATGTGTTATGGTCGATCTAGAGATACAAATTTGTTGATCAATAATGAATTGTTTAGGACATTACCTAGGTTCAGGTAATGTCCTACCTGAACTAATTTTTAGTTGGAATGCTACTCTATCTTTGCCAAAACCGCTAGACTCACCGAAAATTCGATGAAGAGTGTTTTCTTGCGTTCTAGTCATTGGTACATAATCCATGAGTTAGCAAGTGCGGACATAAACATTTTTGGAAACACATTTTTCCACCATTTATTTGACATTCTGTTTGGACCATACAATGCGGAACATTGATTCGCAAGTACAACTCCACCCATATTTTCGTTTTAAAATGTAATAGCTCCTGGGCCGGGTACAGCTTCCCTGGAAACATCTTTTGCAGTTGCTTTAACTTTAGCGACTGTATGCTTGTGGCAAACACTTTTGTATAAAACTTCCTTCGTGTCCTGCCACTTCATTGCCAATGATCCGAAATTGTTGCACCATGTTTTCGAATCTCCTTTATGATACAGATTTCCTTGAAATTTTGGTACCTTTTTTCTACTTGTCATACAGGTTCCCATACTCGCGAAATTCAAAGAATTTATCAATTCAACTGACGTGAAAAATCTTTCGCAGCATATGGCATGATCCTTTTCTTTTATGGTTTCGCAAAGTTATTTAACCACTCTGTCAATCTGTTGTCCTTACTCCTTTCCTGCGTGCATGTTCAAATCATATACAAATCCCTTTTTGCAGCATCGCAGTGCAGCCATAGCTTTATGGGTTTCAACGGCAGATATTGTCTTAGGGATGACCTACCTTTGTACTTTTTCATCGTTTCATCAAGACTTTAGAATAGTAAATCTGAGTGTACACGCTGGGATATCATTTTGAGGCACAGAATTAGATCATTCATATAGAAAGTCTTTGATGCATTATCAGGCTTATTTGGATTACTCATGTATAGTTTTGAAGACAAAGCAAGAAATCGGTCTCGGCCCACGGCTTTCTTCATTGTTGTACTTCCCAAAGATGCATTTTGGCACCAATACATGTGAACTTTTGGCACACGATTGGAGGACATTTGTATCACGTTACGCAGAAAAATCATTATACAAAAGGATTCGTCTTGGCTTGTTGCTCCTACAATGTTTCGGATAAAATTTGTAGTTTTTTGTTAGTGAAATCCGAAATAAATACGGAAAGGCTTTTCGGAAAAAGTTTGAAAAGTACTTCTTATATTTCAGAGCCATGGACAGTGTTAGCTAGGATTATGGAAGCTTGCTCTGCTGATACATTTGTTTTTGGCAGAAAAGTGTGATTAGCCTTGGTCCACATTACAGGTGTACTCGGAAGAACGCTTTCATACTCTTGTTTCTGCATTAAATTTTTCATTTACTGCAGCTCAATGTCACTTTCTTCAACATTATCGCTATCTGGTAGAAATCGAGATATCGTCCTCAGGTATCTGATTCAAGACATTTGTTCAACTAAATGTTCTCATTTTGTTTGCGATAATGCACGTTTGTTATTGCCCCTGATAAAGTTCAAATTATTCGACATACATTTGTCAGCAATATGGCATATGTATCCCATTATCAATTACTAATGGGACATATTGATTCCAAACAGAACGAACAAAAGATAACTTGAAAAACTAAACTAAAACCATAAATAATCGATAAAAACAAAAAAAAAAACAGATTACGACTGCCATATAAACTACAGCCGACAATATGTGAAAAAGACCCCAATTGATCACATATAATCCTATTTCTATTTGTAACCGGAGTCGTCCGCCTGATTTTGATATTAGGCTTATCAAGAAGATTTATCTGACAGTAACATTCGACACCTTCATTTGGGACTTCTTCTGAAATATGCCATTGACTTTCGGGAGAACGTCATCAAGGTCCTGTGGGCTCATTCTCCTCGGTTTCTTTGCCCATCGCTTGGTGCCTAATTATGTATGAGATGAGATAAAGGCCTCAACAATCTTCAGTTGCGCTTTCAACAAAGCCAATCAGGGATGGTCAACTTATTTCCCCCCCGAGTACAATGATTCAAAATGGTACAAAATTAACAGGATTTTCAATTGAGAAATAAATATTTGATTTTTATGAGAACTTGCATGTACATTTTAAATATTAGGTGTATAAATATGAAGTGCGGATTTCACTAACAGATGGCATATGTAAGGTTTGTGTCGGGGATAACGAATATGGCATTTTGGAGGGTAAACATCTGTCAACAAACTCCAGTATGTCATAGGTTTTGATTGTGTTGATGACACAAACAACATAGTTTTTTCGCTTCAAAAATGTCGAATTACGTGCCAGAAATAGAGGTTTTGGGGGAAGTCTGATAACCTTCTTTCATTTGAAGAAAACGGCAGCAAAAACTTGTCAATTGTTAGTGGAAGCATATGGTGAACATGCCTCAAGCCAAGACACTTGTGAACGATGGTTTAAAAGACTTAAAAGTGGCGATTTCGATGTCAGCAACAAAGACCGTGGAAAACCAGCAAAAAAATTCGAAGTTACAGGTTTGCAAGCATTATTGGATGAAGACAACACACAAACTGCAAAACAGTTGGCAGAAGCGTTGAAAGTTACTCAGGCAGCCATTTCACAACGAAGATCCAAAAAGCTGGAAAATGGGTATACCTGTCCAGAACTACTTGGGAAACATTAATTGGGAAGTTCTGCCCCACCCACCGTATTCACCAGACTTGGCTCCTTCTGACTACTACTTGTTTCGACCGATGCAGCACGGACTCTCGGAGCAGCCCTTCCATACTTATGAAGAAGTTAAAAATTGGCTTGATGAGTGGTTCGCCTCAAAAAATGAGAAGTGGTACTGGGACGAAATCCATCAAGTGACAGAAAGATGGGAACAAGTCGTAGCTAACGATGGCCAATACTTTCATTATTGAATTAATTCGTTCTGTTATTCAAATAAATGCATATTTCAAGCAGAAAACATCAGCCTTTCATATTTATGCACCTATTAAAAAAAAAATTAAAATAGGTTTTTTAAATTTTATTACTCATTAACATTACAATTGATTTAAATTTGTATTTTATAACTGATGAGGTTTTCTTGCTTACGACCCTTTTTGTCTATTTATTTTCGATGTCTAAAAAACATAGTCAAAAATAAAGATGAATTAATTCCAAATTAGTAATAAAAAAAAGATGGAAAAACTGAAAATATTCAAGCCAAATTTAGGTTCCCATCCGAATTTCTTATCTCTGATAAATTATTGCGGTTGGGAAAACTTAAAATTTTGCCAATCATCAAGGACAATGTTGTAGTCTGCTATCATCTCTTCTCAGTGACGCTCTGAAGAAAAACCCCAATTGAAATTCAAATACCACTAACTACCCAAAATTTATTTTCTTATCTCTTGCTTAATTACACTTTTGAGGCAAAATGCTTTAATTGTTGTTAATTTATAGTTGACTAAACACGCTCCAAAAATATTTGCTTTGGTTTTCCCACTCGCGTAAAAGATTTTAATTATTTGGTTTTGAAATGAACTTTTCACAGAAACACTAGAATTTTTGATCCTAAATTTTGCGTATGAACTCGTCAAAAACTTCAGAATTTATTTATTTGATTATTTTGCGTGACGGCCAGGCTGACATGATTTAATATTTTCATTTGTTTTAATCTCTTCGCCACGTTCAAACAAACCATGGTGGTCGGCGCAACGTGATGTATTTAATCAGATTTATTTGTAGTATTTATGTCAACTATTGTGAGATTTTTCCTCGTGAATGTATTACGCAATAGATGGATAAATTGATTGAATCAATGTGGAATCGTCGAAATATTTTGCTCATACGTTGAATCGCGAAAAACAAACATGGATTATCCCTATGGCAATATGCGGAGATTGTTTTCGTTGCTCAATGGATGGAAATTCAATTGTGACGTTTGAATTTTTAATAATATCCTGCAAGAAGGAAAATTCCACGTAATCTTGAAAATATGTGGTATGCACGCGGGATTTTCACAATTAGGTTCTAGATTTAATCTTCATGAATTCTGTCGTATCCTTAAAGTATGATGGTTTGAAAATTTTTCTGAAGGAAGCATGCACTAGGGCTTTATTATAAGAACGTGCCATCCACATGTTGACTTACTGGACACCATTGAAGAATTTTAGCTTATTCTGTTGCGTGATTTCTACGTTTCAACACAATGATACCCAATAATTATTACGATTGCAATTGCGATTCGCTAACTCCTCCGACAATATTAATTACCCAATAATTATAACAATTCTTGCGTGTAATTTACTTCAATATGTGGTCATTTTCCTGTTAATTTTAGACAGCAGAAATAATGTTACGCTTAATTGAAATATTGTTACGACGAAGTTAAATGCAATGTTGTAAATATTTTATAACCACTGGTGGGATTGCGTAATTGATGAAAATTGTGGTGTGAATGGTTGCTAGTAATATGATTTGGTTTTCGGAAACCATCCACATATGTGTAGAGGTTTCTTTACATGCTGAGATTCACGGTTTGTTGCCGGAATCAATTATTTAATTTTCGTTCATTTCGTTCAACGCATCAGTTTAAGCAGCAACGCTGTAAGAATTAACTTTTCTGAAAAATACAACTTAAAACTTGCAGACCTAACTTTAACAATCCTACTCGGATTCTAGGAACCCCAGACCGTGATAGCTTCCTTGTAAAATAAAAACTTTTTCGCCTCAGATATGATGAAGCAACATTTTTTGGATACCTAAAAAACGCGAAGTATGGTTAAAACTCAAGAAAAGAAGATGATTGCTCAAAATAAAGAAAACGATGTACCATTGACGAGGCTTTATTTGATGTTTATTCCCTTACGGATCGATTTTTGAACGTGACGTTCACAAACAATCCACTGGGAATTTTGTTTCAATAAATTATAGAAAATGAAATACAATCAAATAAAGAATTAAGATCTGTATTCTAAAACTGAATGAGGAAAAAAAGACCGCCACCTCATATACGAGTTAATGGTGTCAGAAGTGGGATCGTTCTTGTAAAAATCAATTCATGTGGACAATTGAAGTTTTTCGGAACAACTTAGCGAAATTCGAAAAACGAATAAGTGTATAAATAAGGACAAATCTTTAAGTAATGAATTGTATCGAAAAAAATATGAACTTATGTACAGGATTGACATTTTATTAGATTCAAAAATAATCACTCCGAAGAAAAAATATTCAATAGAAGGAACGTAAATTATTGTGGACACAGCTACAAAATATGTGGAATTCTTTGACTTCACTGTATTTGTTAGTTCGAAAAACCAACAAGTGCAAGTTTGAAAAACCAGCAAGCGTGAAAATGCCACGCGTAATTAGTGCACTCAATTTGCCAAAAATGAAGGAAAACTTAAAGAGGACTAGAATTCATGGTTTTATATGCTTGACTGAGTCGCTAGTTGCCCAAGGAGTATATCTTGATTTGCTGTGGATTCCAGAGACGCTATCTTGACGTTATGCACAGATTTTAGTCGAACCTTGGACAATTGGCAACGACGCTTGATAAACTCGCAAAGCAATTAGCTGAAATGAAAAACAAGGCTATAACACCAATCAAAGAAGTCACAAAGTAGACAATGAGGACAAAGTTTAATCAGGAATCAAATGACTTGAAGATAAATCCATAAAGAGTAAAACAACAGTCAACAGAATTACCGAGCAAGTTTGAAAAGCAGTTATGCGTAAGAGTATGAGTAAGAGACTTATAAGAGAAACAAAGTTTAGTGAATTCATAAGAATTCATGAAAAACTTACAAAAGTAAAACAGACTTCTTGAAATTGGGATCAGTTTGTGAACAGACTTCCGGACAGACATCCAATCCAGGAACAGGGAGTCCAAAGTTCAGACTTCAAGGATAAGATTATGAAACAAGGAGAAATTCAGGACAAATGCGACGGACCAACGAACACGAAACGTATTGTCTGGACAAACAGGATGTTTACAAATTAACCTGCCAACAAAGCGTCATCGGTCAATCAGGACAAAATTTCGCGAAGACATAAGGGACTACAACAAAAAGGTTTGGAAACCTGCCGTAGCAACTGAGCCCAACTTCGCAAACCACATGATTTACAACAAAGGTACAAAGGTACCACATGTACGACATACAAGACGATGGTTGAGTGCTCTAGAAATCATGGAATTATATAAACAAAAAACATTTGAAGGGCGCATCATTTACGAATAAGCAAGCACCCTTTGAGAAATAATCTTTAAGCCGTTAAAACTGCCCTAAAAAATCGAAAAAAATACCATAATGAAACGAGAGACAACGAAGCACGTGACCAAATCAGAACACTTTCCATAACAAAAAAATCATGGATCGGTAAATAAGGACACTTATTTACCGATCAAAACTTAAACCGAAAAAACTTAAAACAGAAAATCACACCGAAGATGGCGCACCGTCGAAACGCGTCTGTGGACGAAACAAAGAAAGTAATAGGAAAAGACAAAATATTGCAAGGATGTAAAAAACCTTTCAAGATAAAGTTTACATGAATATATACAAAATGAAATCCGTACTGAGAGTGATGCAGAGATAAAAGAGGACTTGGAGTAGAAGAAAAACAATTAATGGTAGCTATTACACTAGTTCCAATTGTGAATACTGAACATACCTCGTTACCGAACATAAAAGAGGATACGATATACGATCGACATATGGTTTGGGGTATCTTCAAGACTCAGTTTGCAGCCACCGTTGAACCTTTTTTTTTGAATCAACAGGAGCGAGCAACTAGATAAATACTTGTCCTGGAAGTCTCAAGATTCTGTGATTTTCCAAAATATCAGTGCTTGACATGGCATATTGGGACAAATACCTGCAGCAAATATGCTGGCCACGACTGTGAATATACTCGCAAAAACCAAGTAAAACTCTGCAGGAGCTGAGCCTTGCTTAGTCTGAGGCTGCACCCATTAATCTGTTAAAAAAATGCTAGAAGTCCTCGTTTTCGTGTTGACTATGTACAGCTCAACAATATCGCGAAGAGAGACAGCTTTGACCGTCAACCGTTGACAGATCAGAGTTCTTTAGTTCTTGACAATCTAACGGAAGAGTTGGTATTGTCCAGTAGAATCAAGAGAAGCTATAGCTCTTTATAGCTATTACAAATGGATTAATATTGAACCCATTTTTTATTTGAAACTTTGAATTTGAAATTTCAATGCTAGGGCGATTTTTGAACGGAGAATATGGATGAGTGTTACGTGAATTAAGAAGAGCGATATTGTTAATATGCAAGAATGGCATTATTGCCATCAAAAGAACGTTCAGCGAATATCTATTAAACTTTATAGAGGTGTCCTCGAGATCGCAATACATGAACTCCAAACTGAGTCCGCAGTGGTGCTCTTTAAAAATGAAGAACGTTTTTTTAACAAAGGATACATTCATATACATACATATACACAAAGGTAAATTTCGTATATTTCAATTCACAATTTATAATATATGTTTTTATGTTTCCCAAACGCTTCATACTATTTATGAATTTAAAATTGACCATGTCATTCGAAGTATGTTATTGAAACCATTGATCGACATTTCTTTACGTGATCTTGGGCCCTGCATTGTTTGAAAAACCTTCCTAAAAAACCCGGAAACATGATTTTAGTCTTCTTCATCGGCCCCACCTTCATAGAATCACCTTTAATGATTTCTATGAATATTAATTCCACTATCCTGTTTAAAAACGATGCTAAGATTGAAGGAGAGGTGTCGTTGACTGACAGCATCAGCAGTAGCTGGGCCCCGTATATATCAGTATAAAATTTGCAGACACCCTGCTTTAAACTACTACTGCGCTCATTATAATGACGAATAGGGACGAAATAAACTTGAAAAAAAAGGCCCATATAGTATCTATACAATTTAAGCCAACAAAGGACTGCCAAGATGGATATTATAGAAGAAAGACTCCGATGGTAGCTTTCAGGGATCTAGAAAGTCGCTCTATAGACATGTGTTAATGTGTTTTCTTACATACGAGGGCGGTATAATAATCACCCATGTTAGAAATGAAGACAGAAGTTTTAAAAAAATTTGTTTTTTTGGTTTTCAACATGATTCCCTTTAAGGAAGATACACTTCTCCCAACGTTCCTGCCATTTTATTAACCCCTCCAAAGAATAGAATTTGTCGGACTCTCCAAAATACGTCCTTGTCAGGGCGATCACTTCCTCGTTTGAGCTAATTTTTTTTTCCGGAAGCCATTTCTTCATGTTTCAGGACAAGAAAAAGGTACAGTGAGCTAGATCAGGTAGATATGAGGGTGCGGCACGAATTTGTAACGCATTTCATGCATGTTGGTGGCAAAAACTCCGGAGGAATGTGTTTGTGCGTTATCATGGTGAAACAATAACTTATTTTTCGCCAATTGCGGCCATTTCTCTTTCGAAGTGGTTCAATAACTCACTCTTGCATTATCCTGTGATCGTTCTTTTTTTTTCTAAATAATCCAGAAGGATGACGCGGTTCGCATCCCAAAAAACCGTCGCCATGACCTTTCCGGTAGATGGGAACGTCTTCGCCCTCTTTGGAGCTGGTTTACCTGGAGAAATCAATTGTTTTGCTTCTTGCTTAAGGTCTGGTGTGTAATAATGAATCTAGAGTTCAACAACCGTGACATCTCAACACAAAAACTCCTTCGGATCTCGATTAAATTGCTCCAAACACTACTTTAAAGTCGTGAACAATCGCAGCACTCATCGGCCCCAGAATTTTTTCATTGCCAACTTATCATATTAAATATTAATTGCCTTTCTGGTTGACACAGCTTCGACCTCTGCTACTTCACGAACTTTCTTTCGTCGATCAGCGAAAATCATTTTGTAGACTTTTTGAACGATTTCCTCGATAACCTCATCTGCCGGGTAATCTTGTGCCTCCTCATTAAAACGAATATTTGCCCCCATTTAAATTCTTTGAACCAATATCTATGTGGTCATAGATGGCGAAGTGTCCCCATAAAAAGCACCCAACTTTGCTATTATCTCCTCGAATTTTTTCAGTCCAAAAACAAAAGGCGAATTACCGAAAGATACTGCTGTTTTTCCATTTTAGGAAACACGTCTTACTCGAAAGGCTACCAAATCTAAATTGACTTATCAAACAGTCTGAAATTTATTGTATCGTCGTTTGATCGATGACAGCACACTATGGTGATAACAAATTCCCTCAGGAACGCCCTCTGTCGTCAAACACGGGTACTTATGAACCACTCTTGTGATGGTCCGGTATTTCAATTGCTCAGCTTGGATACTCGGTTTCAACGGAGCTTTACCTGCATGTGGTATAGTCTCGAAGATCAGGGACCCGAAGATGATAGTCAATACATCTATAGGGTTGTTACTCCTCCTGATTTTAATACTCGTCCTCCTTTCAATGGTACTGTCACTACTATAGTTTCTACAACAATTACATCTATTATGCAACTTGTTGTTTCAAATCAAACTGCAAAAACAATTTAATGTATTTCCTTAACCTACTTATGTTACACAAGTAGAATTAAAGCCACTGTTGAATCATCAGCTTCTGGGTTTCAAAAAGTACATCCCATTGGTACGCTTGTGACGTTTAAAGCGACCTTGTCACGGCAAAGAGGAGCCAAAATTCATAGTATGAATTAAAATACAATGACCGCGAAATATAACTAAATTAAACATCATGAATCACTCCAGCGGTACGTTTCGCATTACGACTTTTCTTTTCAATAACGCGTGACCAAAAAGTTAAGCTATACTATAATTGCTCAATAAATTCGACAATCTTTTAATCCGATCAAGTAGCTCACAATTAATACACGCATTACTGAATGACATGTCGTTGTGGCACACATTCAGCAGCATCAAGCCAATATATTCACCTCAGGTGAACCACGCAGAAGTTAACATGTGAATTTGCAGAACACATGCATGAAAGCTACACCATGCATAACCCACAATTTGTTCAATGCCAACATGGTATTTCCCAAAGACGCAAACGCTCATAATAATGAAGCCGAGATTCAAAGACTTGATTTACCCACCTTGCAGATGAACGTTGTTAAACCGACTCTAGTTCACCATCAGAATAAATTATTTGGTACGATTGACCGATGAGGAGTTGATTTTCTCTCGATATGCATTTCATTTAAATTAAATTGGACTTGGTTGGATGTCAAAGGTTTTTCGGGAAATCCCAGCTAGCATAATCACCTTCATATTAATGAGCTCCTATGAAATTGTGGTTTTTGCAGGATTTATAGTTTGTCAGAAGATCGTGCACAGACGACTTAAGCTGCTTGCCTTTCCTAGAAGAAAAAAAATTCCTAGGATTCAGGATTTTTAAATGAAATCAGAGTATTGGCGCTGAACGCATGTAAAATATTTTAAATTTCAAGGTCCCTTGTTTGACTGATATTTTTGACGGAGAAAAGGCTTTTGGTGAGTCTTGAAAAAGGGAAATATTAGGGAGAGACTGCACACTACTCAAAATAAGCCAGTAAAGTCTTATTCATCATATTGACAACACTTTGATTCTTGACCTAGTTTTGTAAATTTTTGGATCACCTTAAATGCAAGGTACGCAGATTTCAACGAGTTTTGTTAAAATCTATCATTCTTACCCCAAAACAATGAAATAGAACCCGGCTCTTTGACCTGAAGTAGACACTTGGAAAATGTACTCTGTTTGTAGTGCGACAAAACGTAACCAGAGATTTCTCTGGTTGACCATAAATCAGGATTGCCAACAAGATGAGTTTTTTTAGAATACCCGAAAGTAGTCAGATGGAATTAGGATCTAGAATCTGGAGTAGAAACCTGGAATGTGTGCTCGGATTGTGGTTGGTAGCTAAGCAAAACCTGACCAGAGGTTGCTCTGAACCATTGCTCCAGAACAGATAAATGATGGGTTAAAGTCAATTATGGCTTGTTTCCATTTTTTTCCAAAATTCTTTATTGTAGTCTTAAATAGCGCGTTGGATGGGTTACCTTTTTTATTCCTAATACTTATTAGAAAAAAAAAGAATAAAAACTCTTCAAGCATCTGCAAAAAAAAAATTTCTGGAATTCTAACGTCAGCTTCGTTATGAATGGTTTGCATATAGTTCCAGTAGATGTGGTCTCCGCTGTCAACAACACCACTGATATGAAGGTATAATTTTTATACCTCTATAGCCACTAGCAACAATTAAGTTCAACTTCTTGGGAATCCTTTGAGCTTCCTTAGACTTTCCCTTTCTCCCTCCCCGCGAAGTTCTTTCAAGTAAACATAGACCAGTCGCTTAGTTTGTCCTCTAAAGGTTTTTCTCATTCAGGACGCCACACCGCCTTTATGACGAGGAAAGTCTTAGAGAACCGAAGGTCAAAAACTGACCGATAGCCTTGGAAGTTTTGAGGCTTAGGACCTTAGATGCCGAGACCAATTGTGAAAAAAAGCCAGGAGAAACCTACATTGAAAGACCATTTATAATGTCATTTGGGAAACTTTGGAGAATATCTGCAAGGATGACTGGCTTGTCAATTCTTGAAATCCTACTTTTTAATTCATTTTGTTATTGTTGTAAAGAAACATGTTGAAGTCATTCTATATCATTACATTTAACCAATTTCACATGATTATTCGAGAGTCTAAATGGGGTAAAAACAAGTACATGAAAAAGTTAAGAAAAAAAAAACAATATTTATCTGTTTAATTAATGATTGTTGTTTGTGGCTCAACAGTTTGACGCAGAACCTATACCTCACTAAGAGGCTACAAAACGTATAAGGACAAAGTTCGGTACACAGTTTATGTAACACAACAAAGCCCATAGTGACAGTGTTGGGTTTGCGATTAGAAATCAGAATTTTGGGGTCCAAAATTTTGATTACGTGAGAGAGTTAACAAAAATCAATTTTCGGGCATATAAGCAAATTATATTGACCTATTTTATCCTCCTGTATTGAGAAAATCCTGTCTAGAGTTTACATGCTTGGTTAAAGTCAAAAAGAAGTAAGAGTGCTCACAACGAAAGCACAACTTGTATCAACGAAAAGGATGTCCTGCGGTACCTTGTTAAAGGAGGTATTCAGTACAAAGACCGCAAAAAATCTATGGTTTGTCTAGCTAGCCAAGCCATTCAGCTTCACCACGACAAAATCGGGATCCAACAAGTCATAGGAGAGAACCAAAATCGCGGAAGAGCTTTAGTCGCTAACTCGATAAAACTCAACTTGAGCCTTAAAAGATTCTGAGACCCTAAGAAATCACGTGGCTTGAAAGGCTTTATGAAAAAGTGATCTGATCAGAATGGTGCTTCGTCTTAGCTAATTTCTGTATCATACTGCAAAATTCAAATTTCTGTATCTGTTTCATCATACTGCAGAAGCTGTAACATGAATTTAGGTAACATTGTCAGCTAGGTAGCACCGGATTCGATCTCCGTATTTGCTGCCCAGGATTGAGTATTCTAATTTTTACATTATCCTGAGTAATTTTTTATTTATAGGAGTGCAAAGTGAGGGGTACCTATCCCGACGGTGTCCCTCAAGTGAACGGAAATAAGCATACCAAAAGTTACAAAGATCACTGCGAGGATAACAGTCGTTTAAATAAATTCAGGGTTCATGGATCTGAATGATTTGGGGTTTCATCATAATGGGGAAACCTGTCACCGCTCTTTCACTTTTCTGGGCTTTTCAGACAGTGTCTTTCAGATAATTCAGAGCTTGAGCGTAGTAAGTCTGGTCTAATATGAAACAGGATAACCTCTTATCCTGTTTCTGTTTTTGGTACTGTTACTGTGTACAACAGTTCACTACAGAACGTGGGTGAGATCTCTTTTAAATTTTAAACCACAAGAATACAAGAAAACCATTGCCTTCATAATATCCCTGAAGGTACCTATCGCAGGTAGGTTGGCTGATATTTCGTTGCTAGAAATACAAATTCAAATATAACTTCATAAGCTGGAAACAATCGTGACCTCTCTAGATCAGAAGTCCATTTCCACCACAGCTACACCTTCCGGATTAAATGGCAGAAGTGGGGATTCGAGGATTTTGAGTATCAAAGAAAACCAGTAGTGTCTTACCAACATTGAGTAACACCACCTGCAGACGAGCAATTTAAAACCCGGTTTTTTCTAAGGGTTTGTAATTCATTAAATTTCTGTTCTCAGCAGTTTGCGTAAATAAAGACATTCACATATTGATCATAAACTCAGAGTTTTCAGGAGCTGTAGGAAATAGTGTGTAGCTCTCTGAGAAGAATGTGGATATATACTAGGATTTGACATATCAATTAAGGTCAAGAGAGAAACGCAACAGAAAAACGCTGTTTTCTGTGTTTACCATTGAAACATTGTTTGGATTATTCACTGAATATGTCGCATTTATTGCTTATATGCTTCGGAAGTATTTTCAAAAATAAGAGGATCATATTCGTATGCTATGATTTGAAGGCAATCTCATTCCCAGTTCAATATCAAAGATTCCCGAGATTGCGAGATTGCGATTCCCTTGATTGATTCTTAAACAGGTTCAACAATTTCGAACTAAGGATTCTGTTGTAAGTCAGATACCGTTGAAGCGAGGAGAACTTCCAGATCGGTCGATGCAATAAAGGACACGTAGTAAGCTTTTTGCATGATCTAAGGTTATCGTCGTGCAAAGAATAAACAACCTTAAAAATCACCTCACCCACTTTAGACAGGATTTTGAAGAATGATTTGAAACAGCGAGTGTCTAACCCAAATATAAAACAAAATACGAAGAAGGCCCACAGGATGTGAGGAAATTTTTACCGGATCATACAGGATTTCCCATAGGATTACCTTTAGTTCTTGAGCGATGAAGCGTATTTAGTTTGACTTGAGAATAAACCATACTTGCACCTTTCGCTTACTTCTCGATCCCAGTGAATTAAAATAATACTACTATTTAGCCCAAAGTGACAATAGAGGATTTCACGATCAGTAAAGGCAATATTTAGAGCCAGAGCTGTCCTTTTCAAAGCGTATGACCCCTATTCAGCTCTTTCAGTGTCTTGTATTGAGAACATCTTGTTTAAAGCTCACGGACGTTATTAAAGCAGAATGGTGGTATATTCCACACTACTAGAGACAACTTAGGATGATTATGAAATCACCACATAGATGACTATGTCTGAATACTAAATTCATCCTTTTTCCTGAAAAATTGATATCCCGTTTTAAGTTTTCCATGATCGACGAGTTCAACCTCCACGATTTTTTTCCTGAGAGGTTAGAAAAACAAAATAGTTAAGACGTATATGACCTCGAGCAATACGTTAAGATGTATCCTCCTTGGATCCTCTCAGTAAAAAACGTTGAATGCCCAAGGAATATTTCTGACATCAGCGATTATATATATGATGATCAATAAATACGCATCTAATTGCGATTTTGAATGGATCAGTCAATATTATAACATCTCCAGATTACATTTGTGTAATCTGTGTGATGCATTCCATTTGTGTTCAGTCACGATACTAGCGCTTTAACTCAGAACTACTTCAATAACCTAGAAAACAAGAGGGCTTGGATTACGATAGGATTACTTTGGGCAACAACTATTTCTTTATATGTTTAAAGTATCTTGGAATAACAGAAAGAATACTTGTAAAATATCTTAGATAATATAAGCACTTATTTATCCTAGTCTTGTAATCAATGTTCAACTTTTGGATTTTACTAACTTCCTGTTACCACTCGCGAAATAGCACGTTTTGCTTTTTCTGTTTTTTATTGAATAAATATTGAAAAGCATCCAAACAACTTTAGTTCAACCATCCTTTGCACTGTTCTTTATTCAGGGGAGTTTCATGTTATGAATATAATAAACAGAAACGGTCCAAGAGTACTATCTTGCGGTGCGCCTTTACAAATTACCCTTACAATTCATACCCGTTTTCTCAGCCATCGTAAGCTTGAATTAGAAAAAAAATTAGTCCATGCGAAACAAAATCATTATTTCAATCCTCTCAAGACATGATGTATTCATAACTATTTCGTTCGCGCATATGTGAGCACATCGTACATACCTATCCGTACGAGGTCACCTGATACCGGATAAATAATAGACAAATGAAACTCAGCTAAGTTTCAGAGTGGCATAAAATAAATCAATGTTCAATAGAGATTGGGATTAGTTTGTGAAATCTATCGTATAATGGCATATTTCGCTTTTGTTTCGTTACGCTTTTGTTTTGTTATTAACACTCAGGAGTTATGGAGGCAATAGCATAAATCAAGGTAGGCACATTCAGTAGCTTTATACTGCCAATGAACTGGATAATTGTTGTAGTTCGTTGCTCTTCAAGATAGATTTGCCTAGCCCGGAAGTTTTACATGTAGGTCAAACAACGAATAATGAGGCTTTCTTTTATCGGACGTGAGTTCAAGTTGATTTCTAGGTTACAAGGACTGTTCCGTACTTATCATAAGAAAGAGGATAATTATGTAGGGAAAAATGATGGGTTCAATGGGATTATAATTAGAAAAAGGATGAATTTAATTTAAAGATATTTGCTTAATGGGATAAGGTCCCAACTTTATGCATATTTATTTTCAATATCCTTAACTTTATCGTCCGTATTAATGTGAAAAAAGTCTGCCAGAGATAAAAGATTTGTTAAGCCTCGCGCGAGAATTATCAACTAGTTTTGACGCATCATATGGGTGAAATAAGAAAAAGGAACCTTTTCAAAGTCTTGCCAACGCGGAATCAAATCGAAAAGTAGGTCAGAAATTCGCTTTGGCGTATTACTTTATTACCATAACAAAACCTTAAAACTAAATACAAAAACATGACAAGGAGCTCCTATTTACTGCCTGTACTCTGTTCACCTGTATTAAATCGAAGATTCTGTTGGGCATAAAATAAATGAAAATTAATGAAAGAGTCATTGAGGTTTGTCATGGTACTTATTGGGAGCTAATTCAAACAGGTTAAATACGTTTCACTTCTAACCTAACTGCCAATATTGAAATGTGCTTTCCTTCTGGCAATATTGTTCTGTCTGGCTTAAATCTTTATTTAAACCACAGCCTTACACTTAACAAAGCTAGCTCCTGCTTAAAAAATGCCCTCAGTTGAAAGCTAAATCATTTTGTTTCAAAAAATGACAGTAACATTGTCCTGCCATGGAAACTCAAATGCCGTACCTTAAACCCTCGAGAGAACGGATTCAAGGGGAACCAGTGAGTTCATATTGTAAAACCGTCGAAAAAAGGAACAAAGTGGAGACCAGTATTTATTTATCTTTTTGAGTTTTTTTGTAGGCATGTCCTATAATTGGAATTTTTCCCCAATAAGAAAAAGTTGTTCTAATCATCAGTTCGACTGCCAAAATTTCTACTCATCATTAGTGGATAATTCAGATATCAGATCCTGCCAATTATAGCAAAACTATCTGTCCATTCTGAACCTAATTTCTTATAGTTCAAAAAAGTGACATTCTCCCGGTGATTTAATCAAGACGGGTCCTTTTGCGAATTCCAAAGCAACGTGTTTAATCCCGACAGTCAAATTATCATGATTATATTTTTATTTGATTTAAGCAATGTCTGAGGATGAATATAAAACTGGGGACTCACCCCTTTTTAACATGTTATTCTAATTTAGGAACAATTCATGATCGGCTTATGCGAATTATTGAGGTATCTTACTTGTCTTTAGATAATTTAACATTTTGTTTCGATTTGTTTCTAAATACATACTATGTACTCTGTTTTTAAAATGTCCTGGCAAGCTTCTCTGATCTTCCTACCTGAACGGCGATATTCTGATTCGTTGAACCAATTTTCTTGTAAGCCATGATTAGTTCTTTTTCTAAAGCCGTCAAATACGTTCCTTTGCCTAATTCACTTTAAAGTCTGAAATTCAACAAGATCATGGTTCTGAAAAACCACAGAGAGGAAAATTTGTTACACTTACTTCTATCAAAGCTTCTACTACAATATATAGTCATTACACATTCTCTTGCCACATCGTGTCAAATCAAATCTGTAGGGTAATAGGGAAGACTAATGTCAATTACTAAACTAAACAGAACAGCGAAAATGCTTAAGAAAAAAAAATTGTGTAAATATCGTGGAAGCAATGGGAGTACTACATATAAAGCCTACAGGACCGCGTCTTAACGCACTCAAAAACAGTAAAATAAGTAAACAAAAGACATTGGACGGACGACTCATAGACACAGGCAAGATCAAACTTCGAGTTCGTAAACTAACTTTACAAAAAGGCCATACCGTGCAATGACGGTAGACAAAGAGAAGGGGTCCTAAATCAAAGACTTCTTAAAAAAATTACAGAAGTTTTCTCACCCGCATGAAAGCATCCTTACCTGTATTAATGGACCCTTACCTACATAAATCGTTTCCTACGCGTTTGTGTATAAGACAGACCTATGTATATATAAGGACACGTAAGATCGCAAAACTTTAAACAAAACCATACAACGGAAACGTCACCAGAGTGACGCAATTTCACTCGATGAACAAACAAACAATATTGAAACTATTCACTGTCAAGAGCGAAGATCCTTTGAATATTTGAAATTCTGAATGTCTTAAAAAAATTGCAAAAAATGCTCAATGAGTTGATTTTGAACGTCACTGCTCGTGTTGTTGACTGACATGCCAGTGTGTCTTGCTTTGGTTTGATTTTTTATCATAATTTTTGACATTTGTCGACTTTTAACCTTTTCTGACGTCCTGGCACCTTCAGATTCAATATACAGAAAGTAAATCGATTATTCTTTTGTATGCCTAAGGTGGGCGAAGAAACGTTGAAAAGAAAGTGGGTGACTTGTTTAGAAGATAAATAAAAATGGAACTGCGAAAAACAAAACGCCTGAACGGGTCTCATCTCCGATAAAAAGAGCATTTACAAAGCTTGACCCGAGAGAAATAAAAATTTTCACTATAACACTATATTGTTGTTATAACCAGCGCCAACACTTTCCAACAACAAATTCCCGCTGTAACTGTATTCAAAAAAAATAGTTAGAATTTTATTTGAATTGTTAACTGTTACATTTAGTTGAATTCAAGTGAGTGTAGGCCATGGCGTGTGTAGCTAAGAAATAGGTCGAATAATGTTCGCTCGCCTAAGCAAGTTCAGTCATCAGTTGAAAGTGTTTGTGTCCAGAACGTCTGTAATACTTCACTGTAATTAAAGATACATGGCATACACACATGAAACAACCTTTCTTCTTTTCTTATATAAATGTCCTCTCATTTTAACGTAAAACAAGAAGAGCCTCAAGGATTTGGCGTATAAACGCAATACAAATATAAATGTAATTGTGAATAATTGTTCCTTTACTGAAGGAAGTCAGTTGAGAGTGTTTGCGCTGTGTGCACTTAAACTATGGCAATATCTGTATATTCAAGTTTTTATCTGGAAAAGGGCTCCTCATAATGTAAAGGCCCCATTCGACGAGAAGTAAAAGGCTCACCTCAAAGCAATGTGGGAAGTCGTTGCGGTTTTTGAGACATTTGGTGCTCAGTCAGTAAAATGTTCTTGGAATGCTAAAAACAGAGGTTGGATTCTTAATTTTATTTTAATCAACATGACATGCAGCTATTAATACTATTAATCTTATGCAGAATATCAAAAGTTTCTGAAGCCCCTGAATATGATAATTATAAAAGGAAACTTTGTAAAATATTTCACTCATAATTGTTCAATATTAAATTAATAAAATGATAAAACTCTATTTATATTCATATGAAGTTTCACTGTAATACTTGTGTCCAGGCCGTTTCGCAGGATCTTACGCAGGATCGAAATTTACAATATATTCAACTGATATGTCCACAGATGAGCATTAGCGCGTTCTTTTGTTTCTATTTCGTATCCAGCAAAGCAACATTTTAACAGAAAAACAATTGCTTCGACGAAACGAATTTACACTCATTCACCCTCCATTGGACTACAGCGGAATGTTTCTAGGAATATTAGATTTATTTCCTTAAAATACCTACGGCATCTACATGCTAAACTATATGTACAGCATGCTGCATACTGCAGCGCAAGGATAATAAATAATTCGTAGCTATTTCGAAAATTTACACTGCGTCGAGGGGACGGGGCAACGCGCTCCAACCATTGGTGGATATTGATCATGGGTCGTATAATTAGAGATTTCGGCGATATGGATAATGAATATTACTTTGTTTCAACGCAAGGAAAATGTTGAGTTCCGGTGAATTATGACCATAGGCAGCCAAATGGATAAAATAGTTCGGCAGTTACCGTGGTTATTCTTTCCGTTGTTGAAAGTTGATCCCCATAAAAATTTAAGCGTTTTATTGAAGCCTAAACTTTATATGAAAACAACCTACCAACAAGGATTATTTCTCTCGGTAATTTGATAACTTTGGCTTCTACTTCGATTGTTCCATTCGTGGAACGACTTCTGCATTAACATACACAAGCTGAAATTGATTATACATACGTGCGTATCTGATTTCATTAACCTAATAAAATATGTCATATATTATACCCAGATAAATTACTGTTGCCGACCTGGTAAATGTAACATTCATCTATCATTTACTTAATAATCTCAATCACTCTTCAAAAAGGACTTTCCACTTCTAGTTCACTAAGTCCAGCCCGATAAAATGTTTTTCTATTAAGGACAAGCCCAAGTCATAATGAAAGCAATACCTTTAGTGAAGTACTCGCAAACCTCGTAAGCGTGGAGAGAATACCAAAGTTCAGATCCTTGTAGTTTCTTGCCGGGAGCGGCAAAATGAAACTCACGTTGCTTTGTCCTGGAATATGCTTAAATTGAATAGTATTAATGCTGAGTTTACTGTAAATTACTGTATTCTTTGTACTTTACTCTGGGTACGATTGTGTGTGACGCTAAAGGACTTGGAAAGTTCATCGTCCTTGCCATGGAAGCCGATCAGCATATACAATCGGCTTTTTTTGGATTGGGGTGAGACTTTGTAGGTTTCTTAAATGAAATTGATGACGCTAATTAGCTTACACCAACTATTCGTGAAATAGATGAAAGCAGGCTGTTCATCTTACTTGAACTGTAGTCATGTATGCATATGTTCGTTCACTAGAATCACCGATCCATTGTCGCAATAAAAGGAAGCATGTATGTTTAGTAGGAAGACTTAGCAATAAAATTAGAGAAGCAATAAAATAAGGTTGATTATCGCAAAACAAATTACAAGAGAAAGTACATCCAAGATGAAAGCGATTTCATGTCTTTCAGCTCTATTTCTTTGGAAATTTATACAGAAATTGTCTTATATCGAATGAGTGTTCTTTAATCATTGCTAGTTAATTTACGAGGAGCACATTTGTTCAAGTTAATGCCCTCAGCATTTGTTTTAGTACATGGAATACTCGGGAAGGTTTCTGCACAGTAGGGGCAACATAGCATGTTATTTTTTCTTAAGGACAATTGTATGATTGCTTTGCTTTGAACACCACATACCCCGCTCTGTAGCAGCGATACCTGGATCTTATGACCTGCTAGCTAGGAAACCTATGACCGGCTACCTTAACAACTGACAATCGAACGTCAGGATCTGTATCAGAATCTTTGAACAAAGTAATCAAAATTGCTACGTCAATTAGGCAATTGGTCACTCAAAGTGAAGATCCACCTGCCCATAGAGCTGATGATGACGCCAGTCACACTTACTACGTCCATTTTGAAAACTGTATAGTCAAGTCATAGAACCTATCAAAATTATTCATGATATTTATGGCTAGGCCATTCAATGGTACCAAATATTGTGCTTAAGATTTTTCTAGAAAATAATTGCGTTCAGAGACAGCATATTTAATGTCTGCTTCAAAATCAACTATTTCTTCCCAACATCGAAGGAAGCACTAGTTATTCCAATCCCAAATTCAAAGAGCGATCAAATAGTTATAATAATAATAAAAAAATAGTTATAATCTCATAGTTAGTTGGAATAGTTATTCAAATCCCAAATCCAAAGAATTATAGGCTAATAAGCCGTTTGCTGAGACTTGGTAAATTATCCAGCAATCAACTTTTCGGTCAGTAAACTCCACGGTCAAATGAAATGTCATATCTTGGACTTAGTATTGACAAGAAAAAACTAACATTCAAATTCATATTAAATCGAACTTAACTAGGGCTGACTTGGATACGGTTTCAGACACGAGTACTCAACCGAGCAACAATTATACCGCGACACTCAGGACATTAAATTTGCCTTCGGAGAGAAAGTGTTTATAAGAATGATTTTGCTTGGTAATGAATGAGCATTGGATACTGTGAACTTGAGTTTAAATTACATCCATACTTTATCAATATAATCAGATTCTACATCGAAAGCAGGAAGTATTCAACATTGTTCTTCTTTCGGTGCAAAAGTGCAGGAATTCCGGAAGGCACAGTGCTAGGCCCACTGCTTTTCAACACATATGCCTTCGAAATGACTTTCTGGGATACATGAATGCTTGTCTGAAAGTCATAGAAAGCACAGTCCTCTAGACAGACTCAATCAAATCTAATGGAATAATTCTAAACCACGAAACATTGCTCCAAAAAACGCTCCAGTATTGCCAACGGTGGAAACTAAGTCAATATTTGAAAAACAAGGAAACAATGTCTTATCGTTCAAATGGTGATTGATTATACAAACTTTGTTAATTGTAGCTCCTCCCTGGAGCTAGTCATATTCGATGCCTAAAAATGTCTCTTGATAAATCTTTTTATTTCTTCACTGACAAAACTAGTTAAACTTGCTTATACGCAAGTTTAAGAAGTGAACAATTTCTGTGAAAAAAATGAAATACAAAGCTCACCAAGACCATCTGCGCCCATCACTCATCCTTCCAGCTTAATTTAAGCTTATGTTTTTAGGTATAAGGCACTTCACGCAAGACTAGGGCAGTTGAGTGCAGTATTATCCATACAATAATGTGTAGTATAGTTTTGTAGATTCTTCTTTTTCGTTTCGATTTTCATATCCCATTTAAAAATGCACAAAATACGCTCGCTTTTATAAAGTTAGGACTATAATGAATCAAAATTAGATCCCGGAATTTGTTGTCAGAGTCAAAACGTGTAGTAATAAAAAACTTAGTTTAAAAAAAAATACTTATATGAAGTAACACAAAACGCAAAATACAAATAGTAATTTTATGACTGTCATATTCGATCAAATTTCACTGGTTGCATAATTATATATCCTTGCTTATATCCTGATTTAATCTGATCTGATTTGCAAGGCGTCTTGCGATTGTTCCCATAGAGTTTTTCTTCATCCCGCCACACTCTTCATTCAGATTTAATAATCATGGAAAAGTTTATGATATTTTGTATGAGTAAACAGAGGCTCCTCTCCCATCTTTATTAAAGAAATCCCAAGAACTTTTCTTAGGACTCTTTCAAAACGTTCACGTACTTAAAATACGATTTAAACCCTTGTAGACTTTGAACCGGTCTTGTGGTTTCTATGAATGAGGAAATACTCAATTGATACTGAACTTATTTTAATTTCTGCATTAAATTTTTAATGAAAAAACCCCTCAATCTTGTATAGTAATTTTACTCTTTACTAATTTTACTAATTTTACTTACAATTTTCTTGTATAGTAAGTACTCTCCTGTGGCGCTGATATATTTTTTTCAATTTTTTATGTGATTTTTCAAAACGTTTTTGAATTTGCCTTCTGTAATGCCATACAGCACTTCCGTCGTTTTGTCTCTTCTCCTACGTTAATGCCATCAAAACGCTTTCTTTACACGTCTTCTTGTATTTGACCAGTAAGCAACAAGTTGCACGTGACAAGGGCGGGTGGATTAGGATGTAAGGCAAAAGGGTTATGTCATTTTTTGGTCAAAAAATCACTTAAAGACAGGGCTGTGAGGGCAATTGCGTTATCTTGGCGACAGAACTAGTCACCCAGACTGCCAAAAATCAGACCTCGTCTGCCGCAAACTATTGCCCAACCTTTTCAAAATTTGTTGGTACCCAAAATTTAGTAAAAAGCCTGGATGATTGAATGTCTTTGTGAAGGAAACTCTGAATAGACAACTTCTATCACACCGTCAAAAATTAACTCCGCATTTTTGTTAACGTCTAATTTCTCCTAACAACGATGGATGGACCTTCGTTTTTGGAGCGAGGTGAACTTGAAGTCTTCCATTGGCTTAATTATTGCCTTGTTTCAGGATCGTCACCGTAGCACTATAATTCGGCACATATGACAAGCTCGGCAAATAAACTTGAATCACTTCGGAACTCTTTTTTCAAAGCAAACCATGCTTCGGCGTGACATTATTTTTGTTCTATATTCAGCAGTAATGCCACAAATTAGGTGAAACAACTTTTTTACTCTCAAACTGTCTATTAAAATTCGTTGAACTGAACTCTAAGTAACTCCCGACATCTCCGAAATTTCTTCGTCGGTCCTCAACGATGATATAGCGAATTTTTAAGTATTTTCGTTGGTTCATACCGCGGATGAACTATCAGAGGAACGTTTGTCTTCATTTGACATTTCACCTGTTTTGAAACATGAAGCATACTAAAAATCTTGAGTTTTCCCACCAAATTTATACTTGTAGGAAGTTTTTAAGAGTTCAAGAGTTTCTGTGCCAGTTTTTCTGAGGAAAAGGCAAAACTTTACGGATGTTCGCTTTTCAGTGAAATCAGCCATTTCAAATACGATGAACATACGAAGCAACTGCCAACTAAAAAGTCACACAAACCAATCGGAAAATTCTTAGTGACAGCTGACCGACTCTGTATTGGTGGCTCTGTACGCCTCTGTTGGCAGAATGTTACACCACAAAAACTCGCTCCACTAAAATATATTCACGGTATTTTTTGGCTTCGCCCTCATAGGTTTTAATGTGAAAAAAAAGTTCTAGCAGTTTTGATATTAGAAGAAAGAACCAGCACTTGGTTAGATTGCTACATATAGTAAAAATTAACACTCAATTATTTTCAAGTCAACCTTTTTTCGGTATTAAAGTTCTGTTTTGACGAAAAAAACCAGGAGAAATGTTTAATCATGAACACAGTAATGTTCAACTTGTTCTAAAGGGTGAAACGTATCCGAAAGTTTGAATGAATTTTTTTTTATTGTCCTTGCAAGTTCTATTTATAAGTCTCTTCAATGTTGGCCTCGACTTTTTTCGATGGAAACTATTATTTCTATTAAAAATAATAACGTTGAAAACGAAAAAAAAGATTAAATTCTAATGGAAAAAATTAATTGTTTTAAACATAAAATACTAATAAGAAAGGATCGAGTAGAGAACAAAAGAAAATTAAAGATAAATTTCATAGCCACCTGTCTAAATGTCCGAAGTTATTTGAATTTTAATTGAAAAGGATAAAATCCATTGCAGTTTTTGTAAATATGACAACTGGTTCTTTTCGAATAATCCTTATTCGTTTCCCAAAAAGTAAGCAAAGTTTCTTTAAATATAATAGAATACGACAAAAATTAAAGGACAAATAAACATATTTTAGTTTAAGAAGACGAAGCTGATAAATGCTGCAAATAGACGAAACACGTCCTACGCGCAGAGCCTGGAGGACAAAAATACAAAATGTTTTCAATTTTTCGATTTCATGTCCTACTACTTCCATCTTGCCGAACGGTGAATATATAATTAAATTTTTAAAATTTCAATACATCGCTAAAGTGAAACTAGATGGTGCATTTGCTACGGTGGCGACGTATCCTTTTGGTAGATACATTATCACTGGACCGAAGTCATCTAATGCAATCAAAAATGGCAAATCAAATATATAAGGCAGCAGCAAATTTTTAAGGGTCTTCGCGGCAACTGCATTCTGTAGAGCTTCGGTGTGAGACCTTGCCCAATAGGCATCTTGTTAGCGTTGCTCCCTTTGCTATCCTTTTCAAAGGCTTTATACCACTTGCAGAAGATGACCTGTTTCACACCATCTTGACTATGCGCCTTAGTTAATAATTTATATGCGTTTTCTCGGTTCTTGTTGAGCTTCACTAAATATTTTATATGCTGTAACTTATAAGCCAATATTTAACAAATTTTAAATTGGAGTGCAATACGCGTCCAATCACGACTTTGGTTACCTTGAAACTGACGACACAGTTTGGTAGAGCAAAAGGTTCCACGATTGTATTCAGTGCTGCCAGCTTTGGCAGCACATTTGCCCAAAAAGTTCATATTGTTCTTATTTTTTAAACAGCCTTCGTACAAATTTTTGTATATATATGAGTCTTAGCAGCTATATGCAGCGTTCTCTTCTTTTTTATTCTTTTATTCAAATTTTCTCCTGCTTAAAAATATTAAATAGAAATTTAGAAACGTCAAAAAAGTTGAAATATTATTATTCTAATATTTGTATACATTTGTATCTGTATATATTTTTAACTACTTTGAAAGATTGCACCCGCTTCAAGCGATACTAAAAAGTAATCGATTGTTCATATCTTTCAGAAGGATCCGTTGGAGTGTGTACGAGCATCTTTCTCCCTTTTTAAGTTCACTTCGAAGGTTTCCATATCTTCGAACTATAATTTAATTAGATGGATGCTTTGACGCATCAACTCATCGCGAAACTTCAACCTTAATATAGAACTCATGTAAGTGACCCGAGCAAAATCAAATCCGCTTATATTTTTGCGGTTTTGTTAAGTGAGTGTGAGGCGTGGAGCTTTGAAATAAATAAATTGGTTCTTGCAAATTTAAAATCTCACTGGAGAAATTCATCACCTTGCATAAGACATCCTGAATTTTCCACGGAGCAAAACCATTGCAAAAACACACTTTCCTCTCTGGCAAACTTAAACCACAAGTACTTTGTGAAGTAATCGGTGAATTGTTTCTCAACTTGTGTAGGAGGCCAAGGTTTTTGTGGATGAGTAAATACTTCCTTAAACTGTTTAACTTTCTTCGAGTTTTAACAAATTCCTACAACCGGTATTAATTTCCACTCCTCTTCGGACAGAGATATACGCAATTTGAAGAACAATGCTATTAATTCAACGCCCCCTAAGTTTGTATTTTTCCAAGAAGTCCTTTCAACTCTTATCTTAACTGCCGCAGTCTTCGGAGATCTTCTTTGAATTTCCAAATAACCGCAGAGTACATCAAGAATAACTACCGATGCTAGAGTGTGGTGGAACAACTCCTATTGTACTCCCACTGATGTCGAAACAAAAACCAAATGTTGGAAAAAGAGGAAAATTGAAAATTATCTCACTCGGCGTAACAAAATTATAATTTGCTGTGTCCTTGTCTGCTGGTACATTGTGTATTCGTGGTAGCCTCCCGGCGATGTTATATAAAAAGATTTTTATTTGCAGCCGGCAATGCAATTACAGCAAAGACATTTGCCGGTATCTGGACATATTTAGACCCGAACAAACATCCTGAACAGGTTCCACCGCAGGCTATTGTCTGTTTTTCCTCTTTGACAAGTTATGAAAGATTCTTAGTGCTACGCCAAGATTTTGTACAACAACCAAAGCGGAGCACTGAGATCTTCCTTCAAGCGAAAATCTAGGTCGACGTTCTTTGAGTTTGCAATGGTGAAAGGAACATTCCGATTATTCCTCTCTTCGGTACAATTTCAAAGTCTTGTTCCACCTGACAACGATTCATGGTAAAAGGATAATTGTATAATAAGGATATGTTTGGCAAAACTCAAGACAACTTCTCTGGTGGTTGTTGAGCACACTCTCGTTGAAAGCAACTGTGGCACACCCTTCTCTCGTGCACGGTTCGTACCGACGAGGCCTTTGTTGGCTTTTCTATTTTCCAAATGAAAATAACTTTCATATGCTTTGTTGTAAAAGGATAGTCGTGGATGTCGTCATGTACGCGGGAAACGGATAAGGCCAGACTTAACCTGTTGTTATGTTTAGTGAATTCCTACGTGGAGGTCGAAAGTGTAATAGCCGGAATGTATTTTTTGTAGGATATGCGCTCCCCCTTTTAACGTTGTTCGACGTCAGAAAAAAAGGTGTAGCAAACGTTAATGGGGAATATATTGTGGAAGCACCACGACGGAATAGCAACTATATTGGATCCTTACGTAATTCTGAACTTGACTTTGGTAAAGGACTTTTATGTGGGAACCATTGTCACGGAACAAATATTATTATTGAATGTTTGTATTTGAATGGAGGTACAAAAGCGCATTGAACTTTTATCGTTATTGACTCCAACTGGACTAGGAGCTTAACAGGAGGACAATCGTTCCTATGTATATTCAAATCTATTCAAATGCGACGTGTGAATAAAATTGGCTACCTATAAATTTATTTTATTTTGTTCAATAAATTTTTATCTTGTTACTGGTATCAGTACAAACAACGTTTCGCTTGTTCGACAAACTAATGATGGATAATTGGTCCAAGGATTTGGTTTCGGCTATTTATTTTATTCAACAATTATTTACTAATGGCTGTGGTATGAATTTCAAAAAAAAAAAACGGATTTTACACAAATAATGAGTCATGTTCTTTGCAATGTCGTTGAATGAACAATCATCAAATCTTATTTGATTCAATTATTTCAGACATATCGTCCAATCAGTCAGTCGTGGGGGGTCCTTTTTACACAAATGACTTTATTCACCTGAGCTCGTCTATGTCTGATGGTTGTCTTTATTTTTAATGGTCATTTGAAAGAGAAGAGAAGTGAAAAATGAAACAAATCGCATGTCTGTTCGTTTAAACCAATCGTTTGAACTCAGGAAATTAGGACCATCTTCTAAATACTCTTTGCGAGAAAATAGGCTGAGCCCGATTTCGATTTCAGGACTCTTGTTGATTCCCGGACAACTTATAAAAAACACAGTCGTTAATTTATTTCTGGTAAATTGCACTTAGTCTTCCTGTCAGTATTGTAGTGTTAGTTGTCCTTAATTTTAAAAAAGTCAAGTTGAAACCATAAACTCCTCAGTTTCATCGGTGAAGGCACTTGAAAACTGACACAGATTATTCAGAATATCCCAAAGTAAATATTCCTACTCAGCTCTCAAAAAATCAGAAAATCCAATTAATTTTTTTTCTATTGTATTGAGCATTGTGTTAGATTCTGTCATATTTTATGTCTCAGGGACTCTAATGGTAAGTAACAAAAAATTTGTCTATGCAGCTCCCACGCTGCTCAGCAGGTGTGTGATGGCATCACGCTCATAATGATGACATGATTTATCGTCAGCTAAGATGTCATCCATCAGTTAATCATCCGTTAACCTGCTTATTCAAATCCTATTTAAATGATATTCAAAATTCTTAGAATGTATTCTAGCCAGGGTTACCTTTTCTGGGTTGTATCTTTTCATGAAATCGCATCTGAAGTTTAGATTGAATTTGAACTGATTGTTGCATTACCTCGGCTGGTTCAAGCAAAAATTTCAGAATGTGTTAACTTTGGTATAACATCAAATTAATTTTAAGGTGAAAAAAGGATTGACGACCTCTGAGAATAAGTTGAAACTCTATGAAATAATAATCTTTCAAGTGAAACACGACATATTCATCTCCTTCGGGGATGTAGAATCAATAATGAAGAAAGTCTCTGCTCTTGGAGGAGGCTAAACTGTTCCATGTCCTTCGATCTTGAGCCTTAAGCCAAGCAATTATGATTTTTTTGTAAAAACTAGACACTAGAAACTAAACTCAACAGCTAGATTTCGAACCTATTGTATCGCTTTGGCAAACTTGAAACAGGGTATCACACCCGACAGAATTTTATGTCATATCGTTAAAATATCAATTCTAATTGTCTCGATTTCCGCCAGGACCAAAGTAGACAAACCGTCTTTGGTCAAAAGTACACCTTAGTACTGGGAAAAAACTAATAGCTAACAACTCTTTAAGTATAATTCAAGCCAAACTAACGGATACAGTGCCCACTTCAACCAACTCCTGAAAGGAACCTGGTTTTTGCAGAATACACTTACAGCAAGGTCTTGAAACTAGTTTTTGATGAATTTCTATTGCAGGATGTCCTTTCGTTCTGATTTTTATAAAGACCTACACCAATGTCACTCTGTTTTGGAGATCCTTATCAAATGGTGCGTATGGATTTCTTATTAAATGTGAAGCATTAATTGACATGACAATCATTGAAAAACCAATGATTATCATGACTTTTTAGTTATGACATTTGCCATGGCAAAACCATGACATTTTCAACCTTTCCTGAATTTTCCTGAAAGAACTGACACCTGCGTGGTTTAATTGATGAAATTATAAGGAAATATTCATTAAAACTGTTATCACATTTTTGTTGATCATTTTGCGAAAATTAAGGAAAAATTTATATTTACTACTTTTGTTTATTTATTGCATCATAATTGAAAACTGGCCGCCTCTTTGATATATTGTTCATATGTATATTCCGAATTCATTATGGCATATTACTAATTTTTTCAAAACCTAATAATTTTCAATGTATTTTCAAATAGGAAGATTCTAAGCGTAGACTCCCTTGAACAACGTTTTTTGCAATTTATTCCAAAAATAAACTTTATTTTGACATGATAAGAACGCAAATGCCCTCATTCTACCGTAGAGATTTCCCATTTGACTTGTGGAAGAGGAGGTACATTTTATGTCGCCAATAAATGGCATAGTTAGAAATAGCTCATATTAGTTGGTAAGTAACAAAATATATAGAATATTTATAAGCCAAATGCCTTTTGACAGTTGGTTGACTCCTAAGCCGTCCCATCCAAATGCTTTACCCAGCAAATTTCAGTGTCAATGGATTTCTGGACGGTAATAAAAAGGAGATATTGTTGCAATTACGTTAGAAACTCTATCGCTGTGCTTATAGTCAAACGCGCAGTTTACAAAAAGGACCTTGTCAAATGAATCAAACGTCGTCCAATTGTTTTACAAAAGTCATTAATTGGATGAATAGAGTTCCGTCCCAATGGTTTAGCTTTGTTCTTAAAGTGTATTCTCGTTTCTAACCCGGAGTTGGCTCTAGTTTCCCAGAACAACCATGTTTGTGTAAGAATACCGTCAATTCGATTTGGGCAGGTGTTGTTTGGTCTTTTGGCGGGCAAAACCATCCCTGGATATTTTTCACAGATTTCAAAAAAATGAGTGTCACTCCATTTTAATTAGCAACGGAACTCAAAAATTAAAGTAAGGACGTTAAATCTTTTGAAAATCAAAAAACCGCACTACATTGCGGGTTTGGTTCAGAGACTGAAACAAGGATGGGTATGTCAATAGAGTCTTTTTGACTGTCTCATCACCACACGTATTGTACGTGATAAACATCTGACATTGAAGGCACTCGTGTAAAATCATACCGTAGCATCTCAATTTATGCAAAGTTTTTAGGTTTTGACAAGCTCTGTGTATTAGGCTCTCGGTGACATTGATCTATCACAACTGGATCGAATCATACAGGAAAAAGGCACATGAAATATGTTAGCAAAGAAAAATTTGTAAATTCAACTTGAAATGATCCCGTTTTTGAATGTGAACGTTTAACTATACTGCCACGTCAAAACAATGTTGATTGGACACCAAAAGATTGGAGATCGTCCCTAACTAGGAGTGTACTTAACTCTATCGTTTTAATAGGTACTATAGACAGATTAGTTCTTGCATGCCAAATGAAGCATTGTTTCATTTCATTGCAATTTATAAAAATAACGCTTTTAGAATGACGTTTTTCTACTATTCTTTGTATTATCACTGTCCACCCTTCTGAAAACGCTTTAGCAGAAATGCCGTAGGCTTATTGTCTACAATGGATTTTTGGTATTCTAACTTGTGTATTCTTCATAGTTTGACATATGTCAAAACTATGGAACTGATACTATTAGCAAAGAGATTTCTTTAACACTACCTGGTTCCAATCTATTTACAAGTCTCTATAGTAGAAAGTGTACCATGAAATAAGTCTCACTTCCATAGCTACAAGCATCAATGTCAACCAAATTTCATCATTGCCAAAAAAAATTTCGATTCATGGAAATAAGTTTCTATGGGCTTACTCTCAATGCTAAGATCTTAGATGCAAATTCACCAAAATCAAAATTTGTTGAAAAAACGCTATAATTTATGGTTCCCATTTATAATTTGCCTCGAACCTCCAAATTATTTAAACTACACTAAAAAAAACCATATAATTTAATCTTTGTCCTCAGAACATTCCGTCGTTCACGTTCGTTCACTTCTTTTTTTCGTCCACTGCCGCCTTCTTTGCCGCCAGCTTGGTGCACCGCCGAAACACGTCTACGGACGAAACAAAGAAAGTGGTGTGGAACGCCGGAATTTTCGGAGGACAAGAAAATAATTCCGTTCCCGTCGGAACACAACATTTCCGCGAAACAACCTATAATTACCTTGAAAACATCCTTTCCTTCTATTGTTTCATTAGAAGATATTCCAATATGTTAAGAGTCTGGTAGTGATCATCGATAGCATTCTCAGAAGTGTGCCACTATAAATTCAACTTTTCCAAGGACTCAGCTTAATCATTCCCACAAGCTTGTTTGATGGATTCTTTTTCGTCCTCGGTGATGCAACTGAAGGTTGGGTCACTGATTTAGTAAATTTGATGGGTAAATTTCCCGAGAACCCAAGGCGATAAGAAGACTTGCAAGAAAACTTGAAGAAGACTTGCTAATTTTCATGTTCTGTCGTATTATAATCCTGAATAATAGCGTTAGAGGTTCCAATATAGAAACATATTTGGACCATACGTAATCAAAGGCCTTATAGACCCTAACCTTGCTTGCAGTAGTTGCCTACTTATGCCTCTAGAGAAACAATATGGCAGCTGACTTGAAGTCTTTGCCGCGGAAATATCATTTTTGAAAAGTTAAATTTGCTACAGATTTCGATAATCTTAAGAACAAAAAACACTTTTCTGAGCTCCTTCTCCTTCTTTCTAATCGTGCTCACTATTTGTTTCAGCGAAATGACGGTGTCTTTTACGCCAAGAGGAACATTTATTCCGGACCCATCCGCAGATCCTGTGTGTACAGGTTCCTCATTAAAGTTTGGATCTTTTCTTAGAAATGTATTCCAATCTGGTATATAAATGTATCTGGTTTTAGTCACTTAAAATTAAAAAAATACTTCACCTTTGCCCAAGCAAAGTAGTTGAGTGTATTTAATTATTGTCTTTTGTTAAGAATTCAAAAGATTTTCGGCTTTTTTGAACCATCCTTATTTGTTGTTTACATGAATCCCAACGCTTGATTTGTATATCAGATCTCTGCGGTGATTTTGGTCCATGAAAGCCAGTGTTTTATCTTGTTGTCATTTCAACAATAGTCCTGTTTCGCGTGAATTGAAATCGTCGTGTTCTTTGTTCGTTATTACCAGATGTCGCAAAATGTCAGATTTCTATTCGTCCAAGTCCTTTTATCTGCATTTAATGCATGCTTTCGTGGACAGCATTGCAGGACTAAACTTCAATACCCCTGTAATTCAATGGTTTATCATTTATTAGACAAAAATTTGACCAAACCTTGGGATCATCTCAAAATTTCAAGCCGAAGGCTTACTTTGAATAAATTTTCCATAAATCCCTGGCCACCTCGAATTTTCCGTTCTGTAATATTCTTCATCCTTTGATTTCTGGCTGCTACAATGTCTTCCCTATGGTTATTTTTGCAACACTGACTCCTTGATCCTTTTTCTACATCCAGAAACAAATCCAAGCACTATACACTAGGCGGAAATAGTCTGCGTTCACCTGATGCCATTTAGTTTTGAACGATTTGAACTGTCGATGAACAATTTGTTTATCGATAGACACCCAGACTTTCTTTAATTACCTCCGAGCGATTTTCGAAATAACTGTACCTTTCGCGGGAAATACACAAAACCAAGGCGGAATAAGTCTGCGTTTACTAATAAAATTCGGGGATTCCCCGCAGAACAATTCGTAATGATGTCTTGCATTAGTAATTTATTGAGTTTTATTTGGACAAGTGGAAGTGAAGTAGTTGAGGCAACAAGTGGTTGGTAAGATATTGCAAAATTTGGATAGCGAAGAAACTATTTGTTTTGCAATGACAAAAAAAAAGAAAAGTTATTGATGTAAACGAAAGGAAAATCATTGCAAAATTATGGAAGGTTGGAAAAATGCTTTCGAAATATAGGAAAAGTTTTTGGAAGACAATATTCGTCAATTCAAAGAGTTATAAACTATTTCAAATTGACAAAAAAACTCTCCTCGAAACCCCATTCTGGTCATCTATCAAAGCTTTCACTGAGAGAAAAGCAAAATGTTTTCACAATCGTAAAACAAATCCGTGATTGACTGCATAGGAAATAGCAGCAGAAATTAAGGAATAGGTCTAGCAACAAATTCGTCCTGATACCATCAGCAAAGTTCTAACAAAAGGCTGAGTGCCATGGACGAACCGCACGGCAAAAATCAATCATTTCCCTGATTAATCGGAAAAAGCGCACTGCTTCAGCTAAGCAATACTTAAACCAACATCAAAAGTTTTGGTATAGTGTGATTTTTTCGGGACAGAGAAAATTCTACATTTTTGGTATAAAAGGACGAAAAATAATCCGGAGAAACTCAAGAACAACACTACAAAAAGAACATTTGCTACCCACTGTAAAACATGATGGTGGTGTAGTAATGGTTTAGGGATACATGGTGACTGCTAGCATTGGCAATCTTGAGTTCATTGAGTCGTGAATGAATAAATTTGGTTACTTTTACATTTTAAGAAACAATTTGTAGTAAAATGTGCAAAACCTCGGCCTGAGTAATGATTATCACTTCCAGCAAGGTAATGACCCCCAAAAAAACAAACGAAATTATGAGGATCTGGCTACTTTATATTATGTGACCCCAAAACTCACACGTACGACACCCCAATCTTCAGAACTTAATCCCATTGAGCATTTATGGGACTCGCTCGAGAGATGTATTCGACAACGTACTCAAATGCTCAAAAATCTTCTTAGAGATGAATGGGAGAAAACATCACCAGAAGAGATAGCCAACCTCA
Organism: Stratiomys singularior; assembly: GCA_954870665.1. Taxonomy (NCBI): domain Eukaryota; kingdom Metazoa; phylum Arthropoda; class Insecta; order Diptera; family Stratiomyidae; genus Stratiomys; species Stratiomys singularior. The sequence continues at coordinate 155,198,252 of OX940878.1, read as the reverse complement.
TTGATTTGATGCCTAAAACACGTCAAGAGTTCAAAAAGAATCGAGGATCTTTGGCTTTAGAATTATAATTATCAGTCATTTGAAAATGTTTATTACATTTTTATTTATTACTTTCCTGCATAGATTTTGTTTGTTTTTGCGAGAAGAACTATTTGCATAAAAACTATCAAAGTAAGCCTAATGAAATTTTGCTTGAAGACAGTTCTTTAAGTTGCAAAGAAATGTATTATTTTTTTTTGGGTAAGGAGGTCAAGGCTATTTACGCCCTGAGTGTCGGACTCCTAGTGGACCTACTGGACTACCGACTAAACACCTCCCCTGTCAACCGGAGCGCCTAGCCTGGAACCATTTGACACATTACTTCGGGCTAGGCCTCCCAATTTTATGCCTTTTGGCGCCTTCGGGTTACAGGGATTCTTTCTCCAGTAGGATAGAAAAGAGAAGGAGGATTGCTAGAGAAGGAAACCCTCCACACTCGACTCCTCCAGCCGATCAAGTATGCCTTTTTTCATTACTAAGATTACCTGAGCGTTATGTGCCACGTGATTCCATTTGTCAAATTAGGTTCGATTAGGCTATCTAGATGGAGCTCTCCCACTTTTTCGGCAAGATCACCGCGCTCATTGTCCCATCTTCTGCATGAAAAGAAATTATGGCAGGCGTCATCCTTCACACCAATGCAGAATATGCAATCTCGAGACCGTGACTTACCTATCTTGTGCAGGTAAGACTGAAAACAACCGTGTCCGCGCAGTAGCTGAGTCAGGTAGAAGTCAGTTTCACCATGCGTTCGACTGAGCCACAATCTCAAGTCTTTGATGAGCCACGCGGTCCATCTTCCTTTTAGCTCACGTCCCCATGATTGTTGCCATTCGTCGAATGTGCATCATCTTTCATCGCGAGCAACTTTTTCTTTATTACCCTCGTGCCTTCGGAGGTAGACTCTATTGCGCTCTTTAGCAAGCAGAGCGATTGGTATCATCCCTGCAATTACCAACACCACTGGCTCAGAGACTGTACGGTATGCTGATGCAATCTGTAGTCCTCCTCGTCTCCTGTGCCAGCCGTTTTCGGTGCAGTTCCTTTTGGAGAGCTTCACTCCATATCCTGCTCCATAAAGAAGCGTAAATGGCACTACACTCATTAGCAGACGCCTTTTTGTTGGACTTGGTCCCCCGTGATTGGCCATTAGTCGACTAATTGCCGAGACCCCTGCTTCGGCCTTGTTTGTCGTTGTCTTAATTTGCTCCGAGAAATTCAGTTTAGAGTCTATCAGCAAGCCCAGATACTTGACTGATAGTTTTGACTCTACTAGTCCGTCCCCGACTAGGACCATTTTTACTCTGGGGATCCTCTTCTTGGTCAGGATGACCGCTTCGGTTTTCTCTAACGCAAGGTTAAACCCGTGAGTATTCATCCAGCTCCTCACCCGGTGCATTAGTACATTCAGCCTTAATTGCGCTTGATCGACCGTGCGCCCAGCCACTAGTGCCGCAACGTCATCTGCATAGCCGATCAGTCGCGACTCTTCCGGCAGTTCAAGTCCGAGCAGTCCGTCGTAGGAGACGTTCCACAAGTCCAGACCGAGGATGGAGCCTTGAGCCACACCTGATGTGACTAGCATACTCCGACAACCTTGCACCGTGTTGTTGATCAGGCTAGGATCCTTCAGGTAGTTTCGGACTATCCGTATCAGATATTCTGGAACATGGAAAGAGTTTTCCAGGGCTTCCAGAATATCCGTCCATCTAGCGGAGTTGAAAGCATTCTTTATGTCCAGCGTCACTAGAAGGACTACCCAATGGTTGGATCGACTCCGTGCCTCCGCCTGTTGGACCGCACTTACCACTTCCGCGACAGCATCTATAGTGGAATGTCCCGTTCTGAAACCATACTGCCTTGGAGAAAGATCCCCAATTGCGTGGATAACGTTAGCGAGTTTTCTCTTTATCAGTTTCTCGAGCGCTTTCCCGGCCATGTCTAGCATGCATAATGGTCGGTATGCTGACGGCGACTTGGGATTTCCCTTCCCCTTGCTGATTAGCACGAGTCTTGCCGTCTTCCAACGCTCAGGGAAAACGCCTTCCTGCAAGCAGGCGTTGAACGTACTGCAAGTTTTCTGGCAAGTGTGTATCTACTTAACTTAACTGACTTATTTCTTATCTTCGTAACATTCAAGGCATTCTGCTGCCTGGTGGTCGAGGCAAATCTATCTGTTGCAAGTTCTGCACTATTTTTTCATCAACCGATTTCGGGCTCTGGAGCAAAATGCGCATCGACAAACCCATCCCATCTTCGGTGTGATATCATCCTGTGTGCCTTGAAGTGTACCTATCCAGATTTCGATTCTAGATTTCGTGTAATGAGGAAGGGTTTCTACATTTGTCCGGCGAATCAAAAGAGGTCTTATCAAATTGAAAGGCAATTCTTGTAAGATTGTACGCCTTGTAAATCCAGAAACAGTTCTGGATTTACGTTCATTTGGTTGATTACCAACGCATTGATCGCGGCAATGTTCATTAAATTAAAAAAGATTGTAATGGGCCATTGGCGGTTGTTCCTTAGAACCCTTTACTGTTTACACATTTTGTCAACATAACACGTGACAATTTTGGGCTTGCGTTCTTCATCAGTATCGGGATCAATGGATGCATCGCAATGCATTGTAAAAGGTAGGTTGCCTGCTTTGTTTGATTTAGGAACGTATGAAACGAGAGTTGCGCCCTTCTGAAATCCAAAAATTGAGCTCTTTGTGGATTTTGTCTTAGAAGCTTTGAATTCTTTTGGAATCCCCGGCCTATTAGCTTTCATTGTACCAGCAACCGTTATTCCCTTCTGCAATAATTCCTCAGCAAGGGGCAGGCTCATAAAATAATTGATCATTGTCACATTACAACCTAAATTGTAAAGTGGCTCTAGCACTCTATTTGTTTGAATTTTGAAATAGGTCTTCAGGTTGCACTCTAACATATATCTCAAAGTTGAACACATATGGGTATTTGGTGTCAATAACCATGATTCCGGATTTGTCTGGCTTAAAAGGCACCAACTTTCGAAAGCCGACAAGCTGTTCATCTAGCGTCAACTAATCACTTGGTGTGAAGTTTTTCCAGCAGTTGTCGGCATTTCGGCGTTGTTTTCTATCGGTTATGTAATCAAATTCGAGTACACGAAGTAAAAATCTAAATCTATTGATCGACAACGAGGCATAAACAAATTCTAACCCAGTACCTTTGGAATTATCCCAAAAATTGTTCAAATTGTGCCGTAAATTCTGTGATACTCCCATTACGTACAACAACCCTAAGAAGGCTCTCATCACAATCATATCAGTGGGCTTAGCATCTCTTTCTCTTTGATAATTTTCTTTTAATTATTCAATATAGATATTTTTGCACCATACCAATGTATCCAAAAACCTGCAAGTTTGGTTCAGTTTCTGCTTCATCTTCTGTACTCTCAATAATTTCATCGTCCACTTCATCTCCACGTGTTCCGCATTCATGTTGATAATATGTATTTATCTGGAAAAGTTACCCAATATGAACAGAATCTAATTAAAAATTTTATACATAAATACGTTGCAATAACATAGCATGTATGATAAAAAACACGTAATAAACTTAAAATCAAGAAAAGAATCCTTACTTAAATTAAGTACGGAAATTCTTGCGCGGACTACTACAGAAGGCTCGGAAGTTTGGCGGCAAATTGCAGCCATGTACATACGCGCAACGCATTCAATTTACAAATGCACGCAATGCGAGGAAGAATGCACGCGATACGAGGAAGAAAAATGTTCATATGTCAAATGTCAAATTGGTGACGTTTTGAATGAACTTTGATTAAAATTATTTTTGATTTTTTAAAATTTGAGTTTGGAATTTGCCTTCGTTTGGCAAATTATTGCCTCAACAAGGATGCACGAAATTTTCATTCGAAATTCATTCAGATAAACCCTAGTATTTGAAAAATAATTAAGGCGTTTGAATTTCACATTTCATTTAAGCGCCATGAAGCATCTGAAAAACGTCAACGCAGCTCGTTGCGAGGAATTTTCGTTTGTCCGAATATTTCTCGTCTCGCATCAACGTATCGCAATCATTGTAAGATGTCGTACACAAACGCATGTTACGAAAACTCCTTGACATTAGCTACGAGACTCTTGTCGCGCTCTCGCATCGTCGTCTCACGGTATTGTATTTCGGCCTTGAAGCGGTTCAAAATGCGTAACTCAAAAAAATTGCTTATAATGTGACCCTGGTTTAATATACTAGTACTACCACGCCTGTACTCTTGTGTTAATACGAAAAAAATTAAATATGAAAAAAATAAATTTTAAAATTAATAAAATAAAGAGAATTTAAAAATTGAAAACAATTTGTTGGAATGAACTGGGGAAACGTCTTCGTAAAATTTTCAAAAAAAAGGACAACACTCCAGTCTTGCTATTATTGCTGTTCTCTTTTTGTTCATAAACTCTTAATGAAATTTCCTAGTTTTAAAGCAAAATTAAAAAAGTGAGTGTTTAATTCCTTACGTATTTAATGATAGGATAAATGGAAAAAGGAACTCTATACAGAGCTATGACTTTCCTGGAAGTTGACGGTTTTAAACAGATTTTTCGAAGTTCACGGTTCTCAAATTTCACCTTGCATTCAATTTTATAGCACTTGGTAACCCTCAAGTCCTCCTCCAGGTGCCAAGTGGTATCTTCAGCTATACTTGGGTCGATGTCTGACTCAACTTTCCACTGAAGGTAGTTGACTGCTCATCCAGGCCCAGACCCCGCGTCGCCATTCGATTTATGTCAAAATCTTATAGCCAAGGCCATGCAAATTAGGAATTGCTTGCATACTAGTCAAACTGGATTTTCCACGGCTCTTTCTGTCTTCCACTGCTTTTGTTCGCACCCACCCAGAAATCAAATTGGTTTCTTGAGTGACTCGCGAATAATCCGCGGACCACCTGAAACCAATCGACTATGGAGAAAGTGCCTTGCAGCACCAGCTCGAGCTAGCGGGCCAAACGCTCGAATTACTAATTGGTAAACAATAACAATGACTGCCAAAGAAAATATGAAGTATTCGCCAAAATAATAAGACAGCATTGCAACTCCAGGTACTTGCCAATGCTCTTCAAGCCCACATATGCAATTACTACATACTCACACTGAGTGCCGTAACATTTGCATTGTTATGATGCAAATACCTATGAGCTATTTGTGATTGCATAAAGAGTCGTTGGAGGAATGGGATTAACTATTACCACCGAACACGTAATTAAGAAAGGGAGTGACGGAATTTTTGTAATCCGAGGCGTGTATGACAATTTTTCCTTGAAATGAAAAGCGGGACTGGCGCGTGTGGGGGTGGTTGGAAGGAACGAGGAGTCACAATGAGGATGCAAGTCATAATGTCTGAGATGATTGACTCTAATGTGTAGTAAAACGGTGATTGGTAGTAAAAGCAAAATTACAATAGGAAAGTAGTAATTGCTTTCATCCATGAAGAAAGTAGAATTGTCCGAAATTAACTGCAACATAAAACAAGGTAACGAGCACGACCTTAATAGCATCGAGTAGCCTTTGAAAGACATAAAGCTAACATTGACAGAGTAGCATTTCCCATTAAAATGATACCAAATCCGTTGTTGAAGCATCAACTGGAAATGTGATAGGACTTTTTAATTATCTTCGTCGGTTCAATGTGCGATTCGAAAATGAGAACGCCGGCATGTTTGTTCTTCGTCCTCTAACTCCTTTCGCAATTAATATAACCATTAAACGAATCATCAACGAAAAGTTATGCGAGATCGAAAGGCGATTGCTTCTGCAATATAAAGAAATTTTGAACTTAGCTTTATTAGTGCCATAAACGACTCAAGAATGCTATTAGAACCGAGTGAAAAAGTATTCATTTCTGTAGCAAAAATCATAAATTACGCCATTGCACTATATATTCCCCTCGATATTACTTCCACAATTGTATTCCCAACAATTCCTGTTTGTCTACAAGGATTCACACTCAACTGCCTCAAGCATGTCTCCATCATGAGCTTGTTAGACTTCTGTCACTACTCCCTCCGACAAACTCGAGCCGATTTCGTTGCGGAGTCGGTGAATCCCAAAAAGGACTCATTCTGCATTTAAATACACTTTTTCAGTGAATTCTCCGTTTGCCTTCATCAAAAAGATTACGAATTGTTAATTATAAATGAGTTTTTGCGACGTATCGACTCCTTTTTTTAATCTCTTGTCATCCTTTCAATCCAAAACTGACTTTGAAAATGGGATCGTTGAAAACAAACACAAAATAAGACATACGTTTGCGAAACAAATATTGTAGAATACGAAAGAAAGTTGGAGTTCGATGATAACTATTAAAACGTGCGCTACAAATGCATATAATCCTTCTCAAATACCCCCCTTATAAGTCTCTAGTGTCAACATCCTGTGGTGGTTTCAATAGCTTTATTTGGAAGTGTTCAGTCATGAAGGATGTAGTCCACATGTAGAATAATAGAATAGTCTTCTTCGAACTGTAAGAGGATAAGGAACATATTTCCTTGCTGCAAGTTTCTGATGGGATACGACCAGCCCAACATTAGTTTAAGCATCATTCACTGAAATTTATGGCTTCGGTGATTCATATCAAATGAACTCCTCAGTATTTTTAACTTCTTCCTGCTCTTTTATTTTGGGACTTTCAGACAGTGTGTTTGTTGTTAGAGCACACAGTCAGTGTTTGATGTTCGATGACATAAAAAGTGTAAATTCGCATCTGGTCATACCAAATTTCATTGATGTGGCAATTTACTGTCAAATCTTTCAAATGAAGTGATACGTGTCATTTGAAGGAAGTGATAAAACATACTTTCCCACGTTGAAAATGTCAAAATAAATTTTTCTTGTCATCGAAACATTCCGTTTTTCCCCGCCACGTTCTTTGTTTCATCCACAGACGATAAAACCAAAAAAACCATACCATCCTCGACGGAGGGCAGCATTACAGCGTCGAAATAGCTGTTCCAAGAAAGCAACATTTGCGGGTGACATTGCTTCTGTTCTTTAATCAAAAGAAATTGGGTTTGAAAGCTGTCGTATGTAAAGCTAGGAACGTTTCAAAGCAAAAGAAAAGCGTCGAGTTTTTTCTTTTGTATTTCGTATGTACTTAACCTATTTGTACCAGGTGTACAATTTCTTACTCATTGGGCGAATATTTTTGAAAATGTATGAATGTGTTTAACATGATTAACATGCTTATTTTATAAACATTCATCTTGTAATACTGACCTCTGACATGCTTCAGCAAAGATCAAGGTTGCCATGTTTTTCACAAGTGTAAATCAGCGTCTAAATTTGCTCTAACAAGCATTTTCTGAATGCTGTTCTTGAAAACACTCCCAGGAAATCACATTTGCTCATTTATTATAAAATTTTGCTAATTGAATTGCTAAGTGCCATATAACGATGCATACTCTCATTAATTTTTTGCAATTTACACGAACTTCTGTTATCGATTGTCGCTAGACTTAAATATCTTACTAACGTATTATAAAAGATTTCAGCAATAACAAGCAAACATAATGCACGGGTGCTTTGATCCTGATGAGTTACAGTTCATATGCTAAATCATCTGCATAAATAACTTTTTATCATAATTTATCACGTGAAATATGTTATTCAAATATTTTGACATAGCGCAAAAGGTTTTAACGCAAAATTTCACACTTTAGAAGTCGTGAATGTGCTAAAGACATGTTAATGAGAAAATATTGCACAAAAGAGATCCTCACGAATTTGTTTGGAATTTTCTTTAGAAGAGCACTAAAATAATTTGTATTTCTAGAATTTTTATGGATGCTTGATTAAGTATTGCTCGTTATGTGTTTTTATGGTAGAAAAGCTACAAAAATTTGGTCAGCAAGTCAATTCAACACGGAAAAATTCAAGGAAAACTACGTACTGCTAAAAATAGCTTTAAACACTTGTACAGCCATGCCATAAGGTGTTGCGTCTAATATAATTGTCAGGTTGAAAAGAATGCAGGTCAGGCCAAACTTTTTAAATTTCATTTTCTTGAAGTGTGTTGGCTCATAAATATTCTCACTAAGACTCTAACAATTCTCACTAAACAAAATGGCTTGGCACGCGTCAACCGTCGAGTGATACCGCGCTGTCCGTCACTCTGCCTCGCGTACTACCATTTCTACATCGAAATATGCTTGTATTAGTGTATTTGAAAACATCCGCCTGAGTTCCAAGCGTTCGAGCGAAGTACGTTTGCAAACAGTTGAAGGGATTTCGAAATCTGGGTTCAGTTTCGTCTGGAGCTTCGGAAGATTAAGATCGTATACTTATAATTCTCCGTTCTACTCCGTTGTCATAAAATCTTTCGCGATGGCTGGCGCAAATCAGTGAACTAGGCGCTAAGAAAGATATTCTGGAGAATTTCGTAAGAACAGACGAAAAAAACAAGGCCTTAGTCCGAAAACTAAAGAAATTGACGAGAGTGACGAGAAAGGATTTAGTGGGCCTCCAAAAACTAAAACTTGTCAAAGATGTGACCGTGCCACGTATTCACGGATTTTTCGCTAATCTTGGAATATGTCAAGTGTAAAGTTTGTGGCATTGACATTAAATTTGCAGCAATTCATACAGGTGTAGTTGGTTTTACAACCCAAATTACCTTCGGAATTGATACCAACGCACTATTCCAATTTGTATGTAAAATTAGACATTCAGACTCGGCATATGAGGCTGTGCTAAACTTTATGACCTGATTTTATTTTTTCAAAGGACATAAAACATTTTTTACGTCCTCGGAATATTTTGTCGTTCCCCGTCACTTTCTTTGTTTCGTTCACAGACGCATTTCGACGGTGCGCCATCTTCGGAGTGATGTTTCATTCATCAAGATAGTGTTGAGGAACAACGGAATTTTCGGAGCACAAAAAGAAAATAGTTCCATTCCCCTTCGGAGAACAACATTTCAGCCAAACAAACAAAACAGTTTCAAATACATATCTTTCAGTGTAAATGTGTTTTCGATAACTTCAGTTCGGCAGTTGGGTGTAAAGCCAATCGATGCGTTCCGGCCTGTGAGTTTGCACCTGACGAGAAGCGGCAGGGATGCGTGTTCGAAACCAGCTTGAGCTCTTTGCATCTTTCTAAAATATTAATTCACTTTCGAGATATTCGACAAAACTTGATCAGAACTTCTGGACCCATGAGTCTTCGCTGAGTTAGCTTAGCAAGGGTATAAATCACTTACAATGTTGTAAGTGAAAATGGAAAAATTGATAGCAAGAAAATACCACACAATTCGGTGTTTTCCGGTATATTAAATAAAAAAAAAACGGTATATGAAAATGCAAGAAAATACCGTACAAACTGATATTTTCTTGCGATATCGCCATTGCCCACCGTTCACCCCCTTCAATGTCAAGAAGTTTGTCAACAAGAACCCGTGTTTGTTGTGTTCGTTTAGTCGTGAATGTGGCTTAAATTGTGCGTCAACGGCCGAGAAGATCGATTCAACATCATGAATCAGAAATGAACATCCTTCACTATATCTGAAACAAATTCTGCGTATAGGGCTTGGTGTGCGGCCCTATAAATTTTAACCTGTCTAACACTGGTCGGCATTCAACGATGAGCTTTCAGATCATCTTGAGGGAAAATACCGGGACCATAGGGTACTCAGCGATTCAGAAATAGACAACTCCATTCAGGAACTATCGCATGCTAAATACCCTAAACAAATACGCACCCGCCAATCCACCTTCGTTTTTCAAATATGGTAAATTATCCTCATATTACTCACCTCATCCGAACCAAAGCTAGGTGGCAACAACGCCTTAAGAGAATCTTCCATAAGAATCTTAACCGCATTAACGCAGAATATGTTTCAATGAAATCCCAAATAAACTGTCTTGACTCCCTTATAAGGGCGACCATGCGCGCAGAAATGAACAAAATGTTCAAAGATCGCCTGGCCGCCTTGAAACCATCCGCAAATGTTTTCAAGGAAATCAATGCTCTCACCGGCCGGCGGACCACAAATTTCGACATAAACAACAGTCCAATGCAACTGAATGGGAAAACATTAATGACAACGGAGCAAAAACTATCTGAGTAATTACTTCCACCATCTGTACGCAACGATATTGTTGAGCGGGAAGCCAAAGAGTTCCTGCAAGGATATCAGGGCTCCTTTTGACAATCTTCTCCACCACCAACCGAGTCTTATGCCCATCAAGCAAAACCTTCAGAGGCTTCTTTGCAACGCCCGACCAAGTCCTCTCCAGACTAAGCTCATCAAACCACAAAAAATCAGCTGGGTGAGACGAAATCTCAAACTACGTGCTAAGGAAATGTTCCTCCACCATAGACTCCTCCCCTGCATTATAAACAATCAGACCACTAACCCTAATTGTAAATAAAAATTAACTACGAAAAGTTAGATCTAAGTTAAGATAAGAACATTGTGATCAAGCAAATAAAAGCCTTACGAGCAAAAGATAAATAGCACTACAAATCAAATCTAGCATAAAAATCGGTTACGACCAGATTTTCATTTTTCAAAAGCTGTTTGACAATTTTTTGCTGTCAGATATTTGCCGCAGCTAGTTAAGAATGACATGTACGTATAAAGCCTCAATAAATACATCTATTTATCTAACCTGTCTAACAAAAGGCCAATGAACATGCGCTTTAATATCTTTTCCGCTTTCGACCAGCTTGAAACTGGTACGGATTTTGCATTGGATGAATAACCATTTTTTCGAGGTGGCTAATCTCCATCTCGCCGGATACGTAAATAAGCAAAATTCCTCCATTTCGGGCCGTCTTAGGAATCGAAAAATCCAGAAAAACATCTTATTGTTTATTGTGGAATCTGAAGTGATTGCATTTTTGGGCCGTATTGCTTCGCAAATGAAGCCGACGTGACCGTTACGGTCAACAGAATCAGCTACCGCCACATGTTAACATCTTTTTAACATGTGGCGAAATTTTGTTGACTGTATTATCAGTTAAATGGGAACGTTAATCGGTGGCTAATTAGCTGTGATACAACAAATTGGATTTATTCTCAAATGTTCTCGAAAATCGCCGCAGCTCTCATTTAAATGAAGTAATTTTCCAGACTTCATTTTCAAACTTAACTTTGCAAAAATAGCAAGCGGTTTTTTTATCATTGGGAGACACTTATTTGGACACCCTTTGTAGTTTGCCGGGACATAGTAATAGTAAAATGGATTTCAACGAACTAGCAAGAGGAAAAACTGAATGCATTTTGACTACCATTGGAAAATTTCAATTCAACAAAATGTACCTTCAATATCCTGTAGAGTACCTCAAAAACTCTATTTTATCAATTTAATGACACTTTTTTCATGGGCTCTTTCTCTCGAGACCATTTTAATAAAAAAACCAAAGTGATCTCGATTGTATAGGTGTCAAGTTCAAGTTGATTAAATTAGCATCAAAATTGAATTATTCGCGTGAATATTATAATAAATTACCACCTAAAAGTGTAGATGACAAAAGTTTGCGTGTAGAATTTAAATTGTCAGGATAATGAATAATTAAAATTTAATAGCAATTGACGTATTGTAATTAATGGCTCAAAAATTTGTCAACACAATACTTAACGTTTATTTGCCACCTGAAAAAACAAAATTGGAAAGTGCTGGGGAATGCAAATTTCATGAGTGTTAATAATGAAGTGTAAATTATTTAATTATGTTCCTATAAAATTGAGATGAGCTTCCATTTAAGTTTTTTAGAAAGATACTTTCCCGGTGAGTTTATTGGTTAATTTATTTTGATAATATTCCGATGAAATTTCAATGAAAATTTTAAATTTATTGAAATGAATCAAATTTTCCAGTACTGGAACTATCCACTAAGAACTGATAATGAACATGTTAACATTCAATATTTTCTGAAGGCTGAACGGTTCCTGTTGCTTATTTTTTATGTACTAAAGGCAAATATTCTTTCAATCTATTCTTTCAACAGCTACAAAGCATTTTAACTAAATATTTACCCATTCGGTCCATTGATCCATTCTTATCTTGACCTAATTAAAATCAAAAGTGACCAAAAAAATTTCAATAAACATTTAATTGTTAGTAGTACGTTTAGATGCGTGTATCTGAGTCAAGTGCAGATTATCATTGAACAGTTGAAAAGAATACATTAAAATGTTTGTTTATGCCACCAGCAATGTTAAATAAACGTGCTATTAGATTACGTATTTGTCTGTCCTTCCTGTGATGGGGTATCTGGACAAGAGAGGAAGAATAGACAGCCGTGAAAAAAAAGAAAAAAAGATACAGAACATAACGCGGAGATTAATCAGCTGAATTGACTGGTTCCCGATATACAATTCAAACGGATCTTATTTATGGTTGAAGAATTGAAGTCCTTTTGTAAGGAATCTTATTAACCTCTAATGCCAGTACTTATCAGGTTCCCTGTCCAATGTATCATTTATGATGCATGACTTAACTTTCCTACCAATTATACCAAGTCCATGTATCATAAATGCGCAAATTTATAGATGATTTCAGGAGTTGCTGCTCTACTGCTACGTCCACTTTAAAAACCCTCTTAAAATATTTTGAAAATTTGCCATATATGCTATTTATAATTTGTTATATATATATATGACAGGTAGGCTTGGCATGGTTCGTACAAAAAGTGCGTCTTGTATGATATGTAATATATAAGACACGGAACCTTTTAAAGGAGTATACCACTGTAACTCATAAAAAATAGGCGACTTTTGCGAATTTTTTTAAAAGAAAGTGCTCAATAGAATGTTTTCAAGTTTTTTGGACATAATAAGGTGTATTTAAGATTTTTTAGCAAAAATATTGAAAAATGACGGAGTTATGTGTTGTCTTCGGAGGTGGCAAAAAACAGGTTCCCCAAGTGCTGACATGATTCCGGCCAAATAGGCTGAATAGCTGAAAACAAAAAAAAAATTCAAAAAGGTTATTAAAGTTGAAGGTATTTCCAAGACAATCATCTGTGATTTTTCAAAAATATCAAAACTTAACAAAATGGCGTAGTTCTGAAAAAACGTGTCGCTTTTTGGGGTAAAAAATGGTCGTTTTTGTAATGCCAAATTGACAATTTTCAAACAATCAAAAAGATCGTAGATTATTCTGTAGTAAATATAGTCGAAAATACTCAGTTTCAATTTGAAGTCGATCGGTCACTTTCGCGTTGAGTTATGATGCCATTAATTTTTAAAAAATGTCGTTTCGAGAAAAAGCGTTTAAAGTTTTAGCTATCGATTTTTGCTAGATAAATATTTACCATAAAAATTTCTAATCTGCTATGCCTGGCCTATACAATACACCTTCTTCTTCTTTGAAAAATACTGGCTGAAAGGCTAATGCTTGTCTCCGGGCTCTTCATCTCTCTTTTGAGGACGTCGTGTGACGTATCTCCGCCTGCTTGATTCGGTTGTCATCTGTTTGAACTGCATATTCGACCGCAATAGGGCCAAAAACCACACCCATTACTTCCATCATTTTTAAAAGACTATAAAAACCATCAATAAATATTGAAACAGCTAGGAAATTAGCCAGCTAAATCGTTTTCATCTCGCTGTGAAGGTGCTTTGGAGCAAAGAGCCATAGCAACCCATTATAACTTTCGTTATTGTTTTGTGTGTTTCCTCCTTTGCATCGCACTAGCAATTCCCTTGAACTCATATCAGTATAAATTGGTTTCAAAGTTTCCGTAACATCCTTATCAAGCGGTAAATAATCGTGCTTGAATTTTGATAAGTCCATTCTTCGAGCTTGTGTAACTACACGCTAACTCCGAAACTCCATCTATAAGGCGGGTGGAGCAGTTTATACCTGCGAACGGTTGCTCTTTGGAACGCTGCCATTCAAAAACTATTCAAGATACGACTTTGCCGCTTTCACAGGATATTTTTGAAAGTATAAACTATCGAATAAGCCAAAAAAAGCAAAAAAAAAATGATTTTTTGAAAGTGTCACACTGGTGAAGCGCCTTAAACAGCAAAGTTGAAGCCCATGCCACCGAAACAATGAACTGGCTTGCAAATTTTTAGGCTCTAACATCTAGTCGCCCAGGGCTCGATCCTTGGCCCAGACCTGTGAAATATATCCTAGAACGGACTACTGTGCATGACGAATTACTGCATGAAGTACCGGATGAGGTACGTTTGGTGACTTTGTCGTAGTCACTGTACGCGCTTTTAACTAAGCGAAACTCAGACTAAATACGTTAATGCGGTGGGTATTGGACCGGATGACCTCTCATGGTTTCGGTTTAGCACTAGAAAAAATCGAAGTGGTCATCCTGTCAAAGAAGAAAATCCACAGAGTGGAGCCCATCAGTGTTGGGGAAGTGTTAGTTGAATCGAAATCAACAGTGAAAAATTTGGGCGTACTAACGAACCCAAAGATGCGTTTTTTCCGAAAAATCAGGGCGACCGCTGACAAGGTTACAGCATGTGCAACAGCACCCATTCTAATGAGGATCAACAAAGGTGGGCCCACAACAGCATTGAGACGAGTCCTAATGAGCGCTCTGCAGTTGATCCTTCTCTATGGGTCAGAACTATTTGGTGACGCTGAGACGGTGACAGTGAGAAGATCGTAAGATATCAGCAGCGACGAGAGACGACGCTCCCTCAATCTTGGAAGCAAGACACAAGTAGAATATGGACTACACGTCTGATCCCTGACCAGAGGCCGTGGCTCAGTCAAGTGCATACTGAGACCGATTTCTACTTAATCATGCCTGATTAAGAGTTGGATCTTATGGTGTGGTGGCCTCACAAGATTTTGAGGTCAAAAGGTGTCTTATGGTGACGTCACAAGATTGTGAGGTCACGATCTCCTAACTGCGTGTTTTGTGCGGGATAGATGGATGATGCCTGTCACACATCCTTCAGTTTCATAAGATGGAGTAAGCAGCGCGGGGAACTCTTCAGCGAAATCGGAGAGCTCTGTCCAGAGACTATAGTTGGAAAAATAATGAAAACGGTTGACAAATGAAATCACGTGGCGCAATATGCTCGGGCAGCGCTGACACTGAAAAAGCTATTTTGGAGCGTTGAGAGGCGTCGGGGATCTCTTTTCTACCACCCTTCCTTCCAGCTGGAGAAGAGAAGCTCATAATCTGAAGGCGCCTCCAGGCGTAGAAGCACGAGGCATTGCCCGAAGTAATGCGTCAAATGATTCCAGGCTAGGTTCATAGGCTGACAGGGAAAGAATTTACTGGGTGGTTCAGAAACATTGTGCGTCTGGGCGTCCAACACAATCAACCTTCACCTCCCTACCACAAAAGAAACAATTAGCCGGATCGAAAGCAATACGAATGGGTACAAATAAATTACTTAAAATCAAAATATATATTTATATACATACATAAAACATAAAATTAAACATTTATTTTAATTTTTTATAATTAAATCATTTTAGGGTGGTAAGCTTCAAAACTATCAGAAAGAAGCCACGCAATGAGGTACTTCTGGTACACATACACACGGTTTCAATATTTTTGTTGTGGTTTGCACATTCCTTGCATCCATGGTGGGGTATTTCCTTATTTTACATCAAAAGGTGTGAATGAATTGACCTGCAAAATCTTATGACTTAACTCTGTTAGACTTTTTCTTGTGTAAATACACCAAATCACTCGTCTACGCCGACAAGTTATTGGAAAGATACCGCCTGAAATTTTTAGTTAGTCAAAAATTGAATCCGTAGTTTGGACTTCCTGCGCGCCAGTCCTGGCGTTCACATGCCGGAAAACATATTTGAAAAAAATGGTGAAGAATTCTCTTTCCGTTAAATTTCATGGCAATCAAAGCAATTTATTACTATTTTATTTCATTTCTAGGTTTCGTACCTTTAAAAAACATCCGAAAAAATGATGGGCATATATTCTGTATAATGAGCCTCACAGGTATTGAAAATCCTAAGGATCAGTCAATAACAATGGGCAGGTTAGGTTGAGCTAAACTACTGATCAAGAGTACAAAAAGGATGCGTAGAAGGCAAGTAGCTACACGAACAAACAAGGAAATGGGCTATATGCAAAGATTTTGAGCCAAAACAAACGAGGATATCGCGTCCGAAACCTCTGGACGCGATATTCGGGAGACTCAGCTTCAAACTGGAGCGCCAGC
Source organism: Stratiomys singularior (assembly GCA_954870665.1). Taxonomy (NCBI): domain Eukaryota; kingdom Metazoa; phylum Arthropoda; class Insecta; order Diptera; family Stratiomyidae; genus Stratiomys; species Stratiomys singularior. Next base: position 155,182,059 of record OX940878.1, on the reverse strand, counting down.
GGAGTTGCGATTCCCAAAGCCAAAATTTAAGTATAAACAAATCTTTCGTGCACAGTAAACTTAATAACTTGTTCAAGTATGTTCATAAAATTAGTATTTGAGAAGGTATGCAGCCGCAGTCACATATGAATAAAAAAATTTTGATGCAGTAACAGATCAACATTTTTTATTACAAGTACTAGCTTTGAAACTGGGTTCGGTTCACATCTATTGAATACATTATCTATGAATTGTGCAGTCAATCTAAAACATGACTCAGATGGAAAAATTCCCTCACTTTCACCCGAAATACACACATATCAACATGCATATGTTAAATTGGAATTTACCATTCGACTTTATTCAGATAGGATAATCTGCATCTTAACGGCAAAGCCACGGACCAGGCCATAACGACATGACATCAGCCTCGCCTGGCATGTTATCTGAAACTTTAGTGGTAAACCCGTTTGCGGATCATTTAACCAGATTTCTGCACTTTCCCACTTATATGGCTAGTCCACTTTTAGCTGCCATTAGCATATCCGTCGTTCGACTCACATGTCTTTGGCAAACTGTTCTAGAGCGGCTAATTGGAATTCATAGAACAGGACCCAAAATGAAATATTCTAATTTGGACGGCAATTAGTTGGCTGACTTCATTGCTTCCTTCTCGTCTCTTAGACTTGGACGCAAACTGATTTGCCCGAAATCCCATACCTTGGCCAACTGAACAATAGCACTCTGGTACATGTCTCACGTGCTAGTTTTTCGCAGTCAAAGAAAACGAAACATTTCTAATTATAATTGCCCACCCGCACCTTCGCGCGCTCACACATGAAACAAACACGCATATGAGTGTAACATGTAAGGCAGTTCACATAATGACTTCGCGCACTGATTCAGCATGCATTGAACCACTGAGGATGACAAATCCGCTTGACTTAGGTGATGTAGCGCGAATTTCAATGAGACTTGAAAAAGAGTAAGCGCAAAATTTGAATCCAAGAAAAAAACGTGAAAATTAAATTTTCCCACGCATTTTCCCCACGGCTACGTATCTCACACCTGGATTGAAGAATTGGTTTCCCGACTGGTTCGTCGTGTGCAGTTATGTAATCGCGCCAAGCATATGTGCGTGATTGAGGTGTGATGCGATAAGGCACGTAATGTTACTCATGTGTGGGGTTACTGCTCTGCGGTGATGTAAAAAGCTGCTTATAAATGTAGGACAAGAATAAGAGTAATGAAAATATGACTGAGATGTATTCATGCTGAATTATTTGGATACAATTTGCGAAAGGATTGGAAAGCGTATAAATTTGTGGTTGAATTGGGATATGGTGAAAGTTCTCACTGGAGTAGCTCTCGGGTGCGATATTTTCATAAGACACATTTGCAACAGGGTCTTTGATATGAAAAACTCAAAAGGCGAAGCAGAAATGGCAAAGGTTGTCGAGAGTAATGTTCATAAAACAATAAGTCCTTCTCAAATATGACTGAGTTTTTTTGCTCTGTTGGAATGTGAGAAATATAGGGAAGAAACACTTTGCGGTTGGTCTTGTAGCAGGGCGGTGAAGACTATTTACGCCGTGAGGGTGGGCAACACTTGTGGACTATTGCAATTCTACTGATAACCTGAGCACCTAGGCTGGAATCGTTTGACAAATTAGATCGGGCTAAGCATAATGATTTTAGTCCTTCAGATTATGGAAATCTCTTTTCTTGCCGGACGGATGAGCTACAGAAGGTCTACAGAAGAGTTGCCACCAAGCAGATTTTTTTTTTTTTTTTGTTTGGGAGGTGAAGGCTATTTACGCCCTGAGTGTCGGACTCCCCCCCCCCTACCGGACTACCGACTAAACACCTCCCCTGTCACACCGAGAACCTAGCCTGGAACTGTTTGTCACATTACTTCGGACTAGGCCTCATTAATCATCGCTTAGCGATGTCTTCAGGCTAAGGGAAATCTCTCTTCACGGATGGATAGGAAGGAATTGCAATTAGTAACTATAATATTGCGTTACAGAGATGTTCCCTCCCTCGCCAAGCGATCCATTATGTCCTTCTTTATAATGAGTACTGTCCGTACGTAATGTGACACACAGTTCCAATTGTCCTTTGATTTCATCATTTTTCCCGTTAGATTTTCTGGGGAAATTACGCCAATTTTCTCCGAGAGATGCGAACGGAGTCTTGTAAATCTATTACACGTAAAGAACGTGTGGCATGCGTCATCCGTCATCCCCGGGCAGAACACGCAAGTTGGGGATGGTGTTTTTGCCATCTTATACAGGTAACACTGAAAATACCCGTGACCACTGAGTAGTTGCGTCAGATAATAATCAGTCTCACCATGCATTCTGTAGAACCACGGCCCAAAGTCACTTATCAGCCGTGCGGTCCATCTGCCTCGCGTTTCGTTTTCCCATGTTTGCTGCCATAAGATAAGGGTTCTTCTCCGTTCCTCTCGGCTGACGGTTTCTCTCGCCGACTCCGCCCTACGTGAGTATACACGTTTCCGTTCGTCAGCAAGTAATTTAATTGGAACCACCCTCGAGATTACCAGCACTGCAGGTTCAGAGACAGTGCGGTATGCAGCGGCTATCCGTAAAGCTCCTTGCCTCTGCACCTGTGCCAGACGCCTTCGGTACGTCTCTTTATTAAGAGCATCAGCCCAAACCTCGGAGCCATACAAGAGCACTGACTCCATTACACTCATCAGTAGACGTCTTTTGCTCGAGGTTGGCCCCTGCGTGTTGGCCATAATGCGGTTTAGCGCCGATACCCGCGCGGAGGCCTTATCTGCTGACGCTCGAACCTGCTCGAAAAAACTCATCTTCGAATCAATCATCAAGCCAAGGTATCTGATTGATTCTTTTGACTCGATGATCATTCCCCCTACACGAACCGGCATAACACGAGGGATTCGCTTCTTTGTGAGGACGACAACCTCGGTCTTTTCCAGCGCTAGGCTAAGCCCACGGTCTGTCATCCACTCGCTCACTCGGCGTATTACCGCATCCAGTTTGAGCTGCGTCTGTCCGACAGTATGTCCGGCGACTAGTACTGCTACGTCATCTGCGTAGCCAACCAGGCGCGGATGCCCCGGTAACTGCAGTCTCAAAAGCTCATCGTACGAGACATTCCAGAGGTCCGGGCCCAGAACGGAGCCTTGCGCGACCCCTGATGTCAAATCAATTCTTCGCCGGCCTCCCAACGAATCATAGATGAGTTTCCGATTTTTGAGGTAGTCTTTCAATATCTGCATCAGGTACCTCGGCACCCTGAAATATTCCAGAGCACCAAGAATATCTGTCCATCTAGCAGAGTTGAAGGCATTTCTCACATCTAGAGTTATGAGCAGTACTATTCGTCTCGAGTAATGATTGTGGGCTTCTGCCTGCTGGACCGCGCTCACTACCTCTGCTATTGCACCAATTGTGGATCGACCAGCCCTGAAGCCGTACTGCCGAGGAGACAGATCCCCGGCATTTCGAATGGCTTCTCCAAGTCTTTCTCTAATGAGCCTCTCGAGTACCTTCCCAGCGGCATTCAGCATACATAGGGTCCGATATGCAGATGGTTGCTCCGCGTTCCCCTTCCCCTTGTGGATCAGCACGAGCCTCGCCTCTTTCCAGCAATTTGGAAACACGCCCTGCCGCAAACAGGCATTGAAAGTGGTGAGCAGCTTTTCAGGACAAAGTTGATGTGCAAGCTGTATGTTTTCCGCTGGTATACCGTCTGGTCCTGGGGCCTTTTTCGATTTTAAAGCTTTTACCGCATCATCCAGTTCGATGGCGGTAAAAAGTGGGCATTCTCCGAGACATTCAATATCTGCATCATCGGGACGAATAGGATGCATAGGGAAGAGCGCTCTAACAATCTGGTTCATTTTTTCCGTTTCAAGGACACAGGGCCTCCTTGCAGCTCCTAGTTTCCGCATGGCAAGCTTGTAACCCAGCCCCCACGGGTCTCTGTCGATGTCCACAACTAGGTTGCGCCAGCAGCGAGCCTTGATTTCGTTAATTAACCTACGGAGAACTTTTCTAGCCGACCTGTATGCCAGCGTTCGGGAGTGTGACTCGTCTCGATTTCTTAAACGTTGAGATTCGCGGCGGAGTTTGTGACATTCTCTCCGCTTTTCGGCGATTTCTGCCGACCACCAGTACACAGCAGGCTTATTGTGTCGAGGACGTCGCCTGGGCATAGAGCAGTCGCACGCATTCTTGATGAGCCTCATGGTGGAGTTCACCATGTTTTCAGCTGAGGCTCCTCCCGTTACCGTCATAGTTTCACCTCTCATAAGAGCTGCGGCGAACGCGTCGACATCTATTTTAGATATATTCCAACCTACAGTTGAGGATTGGGTTGCTACGCGTCGAGTAGCACAGTCGCCAATTGCGAAAGCAATGTACTGATGATCGCTCGCCGAGTAGTCCTCCAGTACTCTCCATCTGTGCATCCTAGGCACTAAGGACTCCGAAGCAAATGTCACATCCGGTATAGTTCCCAAGCAGCCTCCCCGTCGAAAAGTTGGTGTGTTCCCAACGTTCATGATGACAAGTTGCCTCCTAGCCGCCATTTCTAGGATTCTTTTTCCTCTCGAGTCTGGCAGAGGCATTCCCCATTCTATCGCTTTGGCGTTAAAGTCACCGCCAACAAGGATTCGGCCTTCTGTGCTCGAGACAGCTTCCTCCAGTTCATCGAGCCTGCTCTGAAAACATGAAATTGACTCATTTGGAGTGAGATAGACGCTCATGAATGTCAAATCGGCGCACCCAATGAGCACGAAGCCATTTCCACTGGTGCAAGTCCGAGCTGTAGGTAGAGCCCTATCACGTACCCAGATGGCGGCGGTGTCGGATCGATCACAATACCATCCAGCTTCCTTTTTGTTGTGGTGTGGCTCAGATATCAGCAAAAAGTCAACTTTTTTCTCTTTTGCAACCTGGTCTAGTAGATCTTGTGCGGTTGAGCTACGGTGTAGGTTGATTTGCAGGACTTGGATCATGTCTTTGCTCTTTTCTTGCTTAGTGCCTCTTTGAACTCCTGGCACCTACCACTTCCTGGAATGTGAGTCAGATCTTCAGACTTCCATCCCTTATCTTTGCACAAGATACAACTGGGTTCGTTTGGGCAGTCTTTCGCCTTATGACCGGAAGTGCCACACCTGTAGCACAGTTTGCTTCGATCTGGCCCCTTGCAGTTCAAGGTGATGTGTCCGAAGTTAAGGCACTTGTAGCATCGAGTTAGGGCTACCCTCCGACGTATCCTGCACACAACCCAGCCGATTTTAATTTTCTCCTTGGTCAGGAGTTGCACAGCGTCTTTCTCTGGGATGTCTATTATTGCCGCCCTTTGTCCTCTAGGGTTGGTAGGCGTTAGCCTTACCCTAAAGCTCTCTGCCGTAGGAAGAATTGACCTAATTAATCTTCTACTTCTTTGGCCTCCGCAATGCAGTCAAGGTCTCTTATTTCCAAAGACGCCATTGGCTGCAAAGACGAAATAACAGCTTTAGAGCCCAGGAGGTCCTTGACAGCGCTCTCGAACCGTCCCTTGTCGGTGGATTCCGCTCCGAGTTCTACGAGGAGACCGCCTGTTCTGGTCGCTCTTACTGTTCGTATACAGACACCGTTTTTTTCGGGTTCCACATTTTGCCTGATTTCCTTGAGGACCTCGGCGTAAGTTCTCCCATCTGCAGGTTTGATCAGTAAAGCATCCCTGCGCTGCTTGTTCCTGGTCTTTTTTGGCATTGCGCTGTGTTTCGTGCCTTCTTGCTTTTCGGGCGCCTGTTTGGAATCTTTTGTTATCGCTTGGTGTATCTTCTTCGCAGCCTTCTGTTGCCATTTAGAGCGCACCAATTGAAAGCCATCATTTTTCTCCTCCCCTTGACTGTTGTCTCCTGTCTCGACTGTTATCGGTCCCTTCGCCCTTTTCCTACGGTCAGGTTTAAGTGGGCTACATGCCGCCCTTTTGCCTTTTACGAGAGGAGTAGCATTTCGGTGAAGGGAGTTTTATTTTCTGGAACTTTCTTAAGCTCTTTCAATTCACTCGCCGCCCGTAGCCACCTGCGGCGATAGTTCTGGATCCTATCAACGAGGTCCTCCAATTCGTCAATCCCATTTTTGATGCCCTTGTTGACATTTTTTGGACATTTGTTGAATTTCTCATCACTTTTATTATAGCGCTTATGTTCCTTGTTAGACGGTCTTCTTCACTTCTGTCAGCGGCTATTTTCGTTATCAGGTCGTCCTCAGGCGAAGTTCTCGATATACTGTCAGCAGGAGGGTCTTGTTGTTGTTGAGCATCATTGGTTTCGCCTCCCACGTTGTTCAGTATATGACTTTTAATGGCCCCTGGAGAATGGCACTTCGGGTCGATGACTCCACTGCCCGAAGCCTCCACTACGCTTCTGGTATCGTTCGCTCCATCGCCTTGTGTAGGAGGGATGTTTTGGACAAGCACCTTTTTCGCTGTTGCAAAGCGTTCGATGGAGGTTTGCTTGCACGATGTTTTCTCGTTGCCTTGATTAGGTTTGGCTACTCTTTGAGGCGGAGTTCGCATGAGTTTTGGCCTTCGGTTGAACATGCTTGCGTCGTTGATTATTTCACTTGTAATTTTTGATTCTTCAGTGGCCAAGTGTTCCACCACTGAAAAATGCCCTGGCGACTTATCCCCAGCATGAATGCTGGAGAGAAGCCCGCATGAGGTCGAGGCTCCCTCACACGTCGGGGTGTATATCCCCACCCCTAATTTACTATTTTTGTTATCACTCATCATATATTTTTGTTTTTGGTGGGTGCTTTTAGTGACTTGATCACGCGTCTGGATGACGGGCAACCTCGTCAAGCCCCCCCACCACGACAAGGTAGCACCCATGGGGGGGCCACCAAGCAGATGGAAGTCGAAGTTTGTTTTGATGTTGCCGCAGGCCAAAATTAACTCTGGGTAGCTCGAAACCCACGTAGCTCGAAACCTACGAAGCAAGGCCCGGCGGACCCAAGCTAGCCAGAGTTAGATGGAAGTCCTTTGTGTCAAGTATTAATTTGCCTTTTTCAACTCTGCAATGAGAACTTTAACCTCGCATAATTGTAAAAATATTAAGTTAAAAAAAAGTTAACTACTGAAAATTTATTCAAAGGACAATGGATCCTCTCATAACGAGTCTAATTGGACTTAAGACACAAAATGCTTCTGGACAATCCACTTTCTCTGTCAGTCTAAGAACCAATCCTGGAACCGTTTGCCACATTACTTCAGGGTAGGTCTCGTGGGTCTACGTCTAGAGGTGACTCCCGATTACGGGAATTATATGTCCTGCGCGAAGGAAGAAAGTGCTAGAAAAGATATTCCACCATCCCCGACGCCTTCCGACTTTCCCGTATCCCTTTTTTGAATGTCAGGACTGCCCGAGCATATTGTGCCATGCGATTCCATTTGTCAACCGTTTTCAGCATTTCACCGAGCATAGTTTCAGGGCAGAGCTCACCAATTTCGTCGACGATCTCCCGGCTCTGCTTACTCAATCAGTTGTGGAATCTTTTATGTTGTGTGTGACAGTCATCACCAACCTGTTCTGTACTAAATATATAGTCAGGAGACCGTGACCAGTCAATCTTGTGCAGGTAAGACGTGAAACATCCATGCCCGCTTAACAGTTGGGTGAAGCAGAGATCAGCCTCATCTTACGCTCGATTGAGCTTCAAGCTTATGCATGCAGTCAATCATCCCTTTGTGTCTTGCTCTCAGAACTGTTGCCAATCGCTGAGAAAGCGCTGTCTGTCTTCCTATGCTATCTCTTCCCTGTAGTCCTCACTTCTGCACTGGTAAATATTTTTGACTTCTCCCGAAAGGAGAGCTGTTCGATGTACACATGCGGTTCGCAGCGGTCTTTTTCTCAGCACATGTGCCAACCGCTTACGGTGTAACGCCTTGCTGAGAGCGTCGCCCTCTGACCATAGAGTAGAACCAACTGCACAGCACTCATTGGGAGTCGTGTCCTTAATGTAGTGGGTGCCTCTTCATTGGCTATTAATCGAGTAAGTGCCGTTACACGCCCTGCAGCTGTTTTAGCGTGATGATTCTTAATGTATTATGTAACAGTTTCCCATACTTTTAACATTTCTCTTATTGCGCTTGAAGATTGTTGCTCTGCTACTTCCTTCTCCTTCTCCATTACCAAACTTTCCTTCATTATTTCTTGCTGTGAAACATGATGCAACTGCATAAGCTCTTCGGTGGTAATTTCTTGACAATGCTCTTCAATGGTCAATGACACAATGCCGAAAGCGTCTCTACAGAGAGTGGTTCAAAATTACATTCACTGCACTGGCTAAACTTTTTTCCAAACAGGAGTGAGGGTCATCTTGGTAACTTCAGTCCAAACCTTGTCAATCATCCTTAGGCCAACAATGGTGTGAAAATGATCTTTTCGAACCTTTCTAAGAGTGAGATTTGTCTATTCGGTAACTTCAAAACAACGTTCGAAGAGTATTTTAGTGTAGAGATTTTTGAAGTTAGAAATAATTTGTTGATCCCTTGTCTATAGTAACAGAGTGGTTTCATGAATATCACCTTGTAGGACTGGAGGATTGAAGGTTTGGTTTATTGTTCAACACTTCATTGATACAATTAGTGAAAATGCCAGATGACACCCGGCCCTTCTTTTCAGATCTTCACAACACATTGAATCTGCTCTTTTGGATATTACTCATCTTAAAGGCTCGTGGACTTCTAAATGATAAGCAAGCAATGATTTTATTCTCAAATCGCTGTTAGCATCGGCACAAAATGACAGCGTCAGCTCGTCTTTGTTTGGCTTGTGACATGGTAATGCATTGTCTTTTGCTATTATATAGCTTCGATTTGGTATTTTTTCCAGGAAGCGCCTAATCTCGTCTTAATTAGAAATTTGTTGCGGTAGGTGACTCCTGGGATCAATGAGCTCCTTCGAAATCACTGACGAAGTTTTTTGCTGCTTTTGTGACGTTGCTTGCTGCTTCACCCTGCCTCATAACGCTTTGGACTCCAGTTCTTCTCGTAAACTTCTTAAGCTATCCATGGCTATCTTGAATTTTAATTCTTTCTCGGCAGAAGATGATCGTGCTGTGCTCTTAACTAGGTCAGCGGAAATAAGTTTCGTCTTCTCGCAAACAATGCTTTCATTAAAAGTGTCGCCTTACACTTGCTTCTTATTTATCCATATTACAAGCAACCGCTTTTCAAAATGCAACCTCCGTGTTGTAGATTTTTTGGCAATCCCTTTGGAACATCCATCTCCTTAATTTTCTTTTTGTTCTTGAGAATACTGTAAATCTGACAACTCATTTGCGGCCATTTTAAGGAATCCACTGCCTAGTTCATCCTTGCTGCCCAGAAAAAGGTAGTCGAAAATGAAGGGGTGAAGCACTTTCTGTACTTTGAGAAGAACATGAACTTTCTGTGGAAGTTAATGTTTCTAATAAGTTCATGTTCTCTTCTCCAGATTCTGGTACTGTTTCGTATTTCCGGCAACGTTCTCCTATCCACTGGAGGTGCTTTATAACAGCGCGAAACTCTATGTTGTCTGGTCTAGAAAAAGTGCCCGAATCGCTTAATGAAATTTCTTTCACAGAAAAAAAACGCGAAATGCCGCATCTGTCTGAAAATTTGACAGCTTTTATATGTGGGTGGATGCAATCAAAGTCATTTTCGTCAATTTTGAACCATATGTTGACTTTTCCGTATACTAGTTTGTCTACAAATATATACGGTAACATGTGATTGTATATTTGAAGACTGATACTATCGCACATATTTGCAAAGTGTCCAGTCAACTTGTCCCGCCACAAATTTATGATTTGGGTTAAAAAAAGGTTTTTAAGAGCTTTGAGCCATTTGTCAGTTGTCAGTAGCCTAATTAAAACACAAAAAGGTTCAATACGTGGAGTAGATGATACTGTAAGGATCTCTGGTTGGATGAAAATATTAGAAAGAATGAAAATACGAAAAAGAAGAAATGAGTCCGATTAAGCAAGGTCAAAATAGTAAGATCGCCTCTGCCTTGCCAGAGCGGTGATAAGGTGTATAGTCTGGGTCTGAGTGTCAATAACTTTGATGGCTCTCTAATTGGATTGAACTTTTAAAATGTCAGTTTTCAGTAGTAGAATTTCTGAGCAGATGAACTGGAAAAAGATAAAGAGAGAACCAATGGTAATTTCATTTCAACTAAATTGGATCACAGAAAATAAGGTAACGAGGTTATTTTTGAGCAAAAAGAGCTTTGCTAGCTCTCTGCTAACGAAAAGGACAATAAATTTTGATTCCTTACTGCAGCGGTCGCAATATTTTTGTGTTACGGGTGATTCCAGGTTAAAGGTCAAATTTTAAAGTTTTTCGCTTTAGAAATCTGAAAATTCAATCTTGATGGATGACTGGGTCCTCCAGGCCTTGCTTTCCTATTGTAGACGGGGACGCGTTTCGGCAGTATACATCGGAGAAAGTCAAGGTCCATTGAAGCCGATTTGTTGCCAATCTAGTTCATCGAAGAAATCAGGCCTGCGGCAACAAAAAAAGTTCTTCAATAATAGAACTCATTCAAAAAATTGCTGAATTACAGGTCGAAATTTTTTAATGACACTGACCTTTGTTTGTTTTTTCCAAGTATAACTTTACCAAATTTCCAAGCATTTCTTCACCACATAAGCGCCCAACATTCGTCAAATTAGTCACGTGCCTAATTTCATCAACTTATAAACCAAACAATACTTTCAATTTTTATTCGAAATTTTTAATTTAAGTCTACAGAACACTACCCACCATGACCTATATGAGAAAAGTGTTATTTTCCGCTAGAAAAGTGTGCACACATGAATTCTCCATGAAAATGGTGTTTGCAGACATTCAAAATTTATATAATATATATGTATATGAGAAGTGAGAAGATACCACATGATTGATTGGTTTGTAAACACGTTTGTAGAATTTTTTTGTAAATAAAAGCGTTCATAACCTCCAATCGGTGGGTGAATGTCAAAATGAATATTCTGGTTGAAAAGATGAAATGAATGGATTTTTCCAGATTGTAAAATAGTATATGGTTGCTACAAAGGGGATGTTACAAGGTCCTTTGTATTGAGCAACATCTAAATTATTGCGTAATATTTATGTTTATTCTTGATTTATTTATTTACAAATTAAAAATTTTTCAAGTTTATTTATTTTGAAAATCCCATTTATTGCTCTTTCACGGTTAGAACCACAAAAAATTAAAACAGGTGGTATAAACGCTTTTTTTCTAAATTTTATATTATTTTCTTGATATTTTCAGATTTTAGTGGTATAGAACGTATAGAAATTTGTAAAGAAATGAAAACAATTTTATTGAGGCGAATTTAAGAATGTTTACAGTTACATGATTTCTTTTGATTCTTATATTTATAATGTCGTACAACATTTAGTTATCTAAATTTTCCTGTACTGATAATTAGCATGATTTATTACTTTTACTTATAAGAAGGATACATGATTGACATCTAATGGCGGGGAAAGCCTCTAAAACCCCACCAGCTTGACAGTGATAAAATGAAGATTGGAAGAAGAAAGACAAAGAGAAGATATAATACAATCAAAGTTGTTTTAGTCTTAACTCGTGCATGAGTGTTTTACATATTTTGAACATTATTTTGCTTTGATCAACACATTTAGATCGTTAGAATTAAATTTTCTTCTGTAGAACGTAACATCATTATTTTGGCGTGTAAGTCCAATTTTGTCTAAATAGTACAGGAAGGAAGGAGGGAAGGTCTTATAGTTATATTTGTCTTGCAAGTTCGAGTATATATTTGTTAGGTATTCAATATTACAAAGTTGCTCTAATCTATTGTCTTGTAAGTGTTCCATTTTACTGAACTTCTTTACTAATGAATTTAATAGGAATTCGTCAATTCTGCAAAACTTTTTCATCTTACTATATAAGTTCTCTATACTAATTTTTATGAAAATATTATCATCGCTTCTGAGTCGCTTGTAGGCTATCTCCACGGGCAGTGTTCTATACAGACATTTTCGTTCAAAAACTTTTAACCTCTTCATCTGATTAGATGATATATTACACCATGCCTCAAAACCATAAGCTAGTATTGGTCGGATTAATTGTTTGTACATAGTTAATTTCATTTGTGGATTAAGGTCCTTGATTTTTAGTGTATTGCGTATGCGTGACAGAGCAAATTTTGCCTTGCGTAAGGTGCTGTCTACATGGGTAATGGGTGACCAGGCATTATCGAGTATAATCCCTAGGTATTTCATTTTTTCGGTCATTTCTATTTTTCTATTATTTATATATAGACCTATACTTGATGTGTTCTTATATATTTTCGGTCTGATGTGCCTCCGAAGTTTTCTAAATAAAATACCCTTGCATTTGCCAGTATTAATACTGAGTTTCCAATTTTTAAGATAATTGGCAACTGAGAATAAATATGTATTAATTCTGTTTGCCAATATTCTAACCGATGGTCCTGTGGCGTATATAATGGTATCATCTGCATACAGAATATTTTTAACCCTACCTTGATCGTCAGCAGGGAAGTCCGACAAGTAGATATTAAATAAGATAGGGCCAAGTACAGACCCTTGCGGTACTCCTGCATTTATATTAAGTGTATGCGACAAAACATTATTATATTTAGCTCGCAGGTTTCTTTGTTTTAGATAGTGCATAATTAGGAGGCATAAATTGGTGGGAAAATTTAATTGCTTCATTTTATAAATGATTCCCGCTATCCACACTGTATCAAAAGCTTTGCTGATGTCAATAGCACAAGCAAGTGTAGTATTTTTCTTCCTGAAATCAGAATTAATATCCTCTGCCAGAGTAATGAGTGCATGCGAGGTGGACTTGTTCTGTAAGAATCCAAATTGTCGCTCGTTGAAGATGCTCTCATTTTCACAATGTTTTAAAATTTTATCTTTGATTATGTATTCAAAAATCTTGCTGTCACATGCAAGCAGTGATATTGGTCTATATGAGGAGGGGCTGGTTGCCCAACTACTGGTTTTTGGTACAGGAACAACAATTGCTTCTTTCCAGGGGATAGGGAAATAGCATAGATTTATGCAGTTATTTATAATTATTGTCAAGCATTTAGCATATGCATCAGGAAGTTTTTTTATGATTTTGTTGCTGATTCCATTGTAACCTGAAGAGTTTTTTGGTTTAAGAACTTTGATAATGTCCTGCACGTACTTAGGTGTGATGAATTCTGAGTATGAAGGAGGTGGGTTACGTGCTAAGCCAGTGGATGCATTTGTGCTACAAAATTGGAAAAGGGGCAAGACTGTGTGATTTAACATATAATTATAGTTTTGTATGACTGCTTGATCACTATTTCTGTCGTTGGCTGTAGCTGCTTCTGATTGGTTATGGATATTTGTGAAATAGTTTGCGCATATATTTGCACAGTCCTGTTCAGAGTCAGCTCCATCGAAAAAGGGTATCGTTTTTCTAGTCCAATTTCCAGATAATGCTTTGACTTGTTTGAAGAAGTCAGGCCCATATTTTATGCTGCTGACCTTACTTTTGAATGATGCTCTACTAAGCTCCCCGATGCGTATATCAAGTTCTTCATTGATACATATCAGTAGTTGTTTCAAGCTCTCCTTTTTACGACCACCTCTATGAAAAACTCTTCTGATTTGTTTTTTGAACTTAATGAGCTCAAGAGTTTCATTGTCAAGAATAATCTGATTATTTTTCTGGACTTTGTATTTTGGAATGTACTTATTCATTGCCTCTGTTATAGTGGAATTCAGGTTACGTATGGTTTCGTCTATTTCCTCAATTGTAAGGTTTTTGTCTGCTGGCGGAAGAGTGGACCTTATGTTAATTTGAGTTTCCCTTTTGAAACTTTTCCAGTCAGCTTTTTTATAATTAAAAATATAGGTTGGTGGTTTATAGTGGAGGCGACCAGGATTAATCTGTATTTCAACTGCAAGATGGTCCGACTCGAAATCAATGGTTTTTAAAAAGGGGTTCAGGGTAAGTTGTGGAGTAACAAGATCTTCCGATATAATGAAGAAATCTATGTATGAATAAGATCTCTTATCTATTCTGCTAGGTGACATAGAATAAAATTGTTTTACATTATATATGTTCTGCGTATATGAAAGCCAATTTTTTAGCCTTATTCCATTGCTATTATTAGAATAATTACTCCAGCTAACATGCCTAGCATTGAAGTCCCTTCCCACAACAATTGAGGAATTGCTCCCAACCTGGCTAAAGATATTGTCAAGTAGATCAGTAGAGAGTTCATCTTGTTTGAAGTATACTGAGGCAAGAAGGAGCCACCTTTCATCCACCTTCAGTTCTACAATCGTCAGGTCTTCGTTAGTAAGGTTTGGCAGATGCTTTTGTTTATATTGGAAGCAGCTTCTGACAAGAATGGCTGTACCAACATTTCCTTTATCATTTCTGATCAGGTCAAAGCCTTTAAAAAATACCTTGTTCCTTTTTTTAAGTCTAGTTTCCTGAAGAAGGATAATATCAGGTTTTTGTGTTTTTAGTAACGATTCCATTTCTATTCTCTTTCTATGGCATACTATTGACCGCACATTGATGGTTATAATCTTGAGTCTAGAAGTCATTAATTTCCAGTTGGATAGTAAAGTCAAATAGGGCTTTCTTTTTTTCTGCTAGATCATTAAGCGTTGTGTAGTATCTAGCAAAGTTCTTTACTTGGGCCATAAGATCATCAAAACTAGTGCCAAAGCATTCGTTTGAAGCTTGGTCTAAAAAGGATTTGAAGGTATTATTATTTTGTATGGACTGTCTTAAGGCAATATTATTTGTTGCATTGACTGTTTGTTGAGCTCGAATTGCCTGCGCGAAGGAAATATTTTCCGAAATATAGGCAGTGGGAGCCACTTGTCGCATAGCTGGGACTCGTTTCGCCGTCTCTCTCTTTTTTGTTAGCATTTCCTGCCATTTAGAGCATCCTCGGAAACTTGCAGTATGCCCAGTCTCCTTGCATAAAACACAGGCAACTGTCTCTTTCTCATTAATGGAGCACATTCCTCTGTCGTGTATTGTCAGACATTTTACGCATCTGGTTTTCATGCTGCAATTCAGAGCAATGTGTCCGATTCGCTGACAATTGAAGCATTGTATCAGCTCAGGGTTCACAAGTTTTTCAATAATAATCTTCTGATTTAAGAGATATCTAATTTTTAAGTATTCATTGATATTTGTGGTTGGTGTAAGTTTGAGTATAAAGAAATTTAGATTAGGATGTCTTCTTGAATTGAATTTTACCACTTTATCTAGTCCGTTACATCCTATTTCTTTTAATGCATTGAAAATTTCCTCCGTGGAGTAGCCTTCACAAATATTTTTCAATAACAGGTTAATCGTTTTGTCCGCCTTGGGGGTATAAGTGAAATAATTGACCGCTTGTGCTTTTAATAGTTGTAATATTTTATTTCGAGTATCTATCTCGGAACAATAAATTACACAACGATTTTTATTAAACCCTTGTGATATATGAAACGTGTTCGAATTTATTCCACGGGCAATTATTTCACTTCTTGTTGCACGTATGTTTAAATTGTACCCTACTATAGGCGGTATATTCTTATTTCTAGGACTTACATTGTTGGGTAAACTTGAAAAAACTTCCTTCCGGCTGTTGTTGAGGTTCTCTTTTTCGGGTCGTTTGATAGAATTAACAGTCACCTGTCCTCCGCCTATCATTGTTGCAGTGTTGCTCACCTGGGGAATTTCCATAGCGTTGCTTTCGGCCGTGCTTCTGCTTTGTTGAAAGTCATCGATTTGCTTCTTGGTACCTTGTTTTCCTGTCCGCACTGTTGTCCATTCTCCGGATACACACATAGGGACGTCATTTACTTGTGCGCTGTCTGCACAGTCACTGTCGAGCGTGACCTCACGTTGAATAATGCTGCTGACGTCGCTATCCATCTCGTCAGTTTTTTTCGTGGCACTCTTTGCCTTAGCTTTCTTTATTTTCTTCCTCTTTCTTCTGTCACTACCCACTTGGTCACTCTCGCGGGTTTTCTCAATGAGTGCACTATTGTTTTCAATTAACTTTAGATTGTCTGATTTAATTGATTTGTTTTCTGCTACAATTTTCCCGTATTCTTCATTTAGTCGCACACACTCAGAGCCAAACACTTCACGTTCCGCTTCTAACTGTTCTTTTTCTTTTAAAAGTTTTTGGTTTATTTCCAATAACTCACTTACACTCATGTTCTTTTCACCTAACGTGTCTTTAAGTTTCTGGTTTTCCGCGATTAATTCGTTATTAATTCTAAATAATTCGTTTCCGTCCATCGTCACTATAATTGTTTGTCGCGTTGCAGTCTATAACTGTCTCTATGGGCTTCTTTATCACTTCACTAGTTTGTTCCTGAATAGGTCACTCACAATGTACCTTTATGTCAACCGAACGAAGGGGATTTCAGCTCCTTACCGGCCTCGGCAAGGAATTACGAGCTTAGGCCTCGGTTCGCTCACTGACCTCCGTCGACTACACTGAAACACAAGCCATTCCACTCAGACAGAATTACCAAGCCATTTTACCAAAGTCGTAGATTTGCTTTTTAAAAACACCAAGTCATTTTACTCTTTTCCTAGACGTCTGTACTCGACGACGTCCGGACACCGTCTCCCCCGAAATTTGTAAAGAAGAAGATTTTTGATTTATAAGTCAATCATTAAGTTGGCAGCGATCACGCAGTCACTTTTTTCAGTTTCCTGTTTTTTGAGGTCAATTTCTTATCTTTCACTCGTAAAATTGTTCCATAAGGGCCGAGAAGCCTGCGATTATGTGCCACATTTGGTAATATTGAGCTAAATCTAATAAAAAAACTCGAAAACACAAAACAGCCAACCATCATTGCTCGGTTTATTCGGTCTTATACTACATAAATCAGTTTTTTAATAGGAATATTGTTCTAGGTTCTTCTGGGTCGTAACATTGTCAAAATGTGCTGCAATCTGGATAAAGCCTTATAAGTATTAAAATTCATATCATAGCTAAAACCATTGCCAAAAATTAGGTTCCCTTTACTGTAAAAACCATATCTATATTATTTACTGTCCAATGAGGATCCCAGCCTATCTTTTGCAAATATTAGACCGAATCGTTCAAAAAAGATCTAGTCTATCCTGTCTATCGTTTTCCTGGTAGACGAACCTGCAAAAAACACTCAGTATAGCCTACACCTTCAACTCTACAAAAAAGTTACAGGGCAACCAATCAGCTAACTAATTTTGTGGATGTCAATAGAACTGCTCGTTATCGCTAATTTATCTAATTTATCGCTTCTAATCTATTTAATTTAATCACACTACAACAATCAGCATCCAGATTGACCGATTTCAGTAACATTCGTATGACCTTACACACCCGTTGCGTATCTCAAATTTAGATTGGAGTCCTTATCACGTAGTAACTAAGTGATATTGTATTTTAAATTTATGTTCCCTCTCATTTTTGCTGTAAATAAGATCCCTCCTCTCAAAGCTTTTACGCAATAATGCGTAAAAATCTAAAAATCTAATAAAAAATCTACTTGGACTTTTCCATCTCTTTCTGCGAGAAGTTGCACAGGAGTACTATTGCTATTTGCGATTATGCTATTGTGCATTTAGAAATACATATCAAATCTCTACTGAAGTGTTTAGTGGACTATCAAATAGAATTAATCCAGGATAATATACTGCTAGAGTACGACATGTATTTGATACACGAATTGCTTTCATTCCTGCATTGCTTTCAATTCGTAAAGCATGCGACACAACGAAGAAATATTTTCTTATGACAGATCGCAAACAAACTTTTTCATGGCTTCGTGGCCGGACCGTTTTCTCCTGAAAGTTCAAGGTTATGGTTGTCAAATAAAAAACTGTCGATAAAGCATAATAACAGCCATAGAAGTACGAAGGATTTTTTAAAATATAATTTTACACCAAATTTCGTAGTTTTGATAAAACATTAGTGAAAACATGAAAAAATCGCTGGAACATTTTTAATAACAATTGGAATATGTAATTTAAAAAAAAACTGCTACGTACTTCCTAGTAGAAACTAGTTTTCAACAGACTGTTTACACTTCGAGTAAATTGAACAAAAATTGTTTCAAAAAGGAGTCTGGATACGTTGAAAAACGTTGTTTCGGGATTAACGCGTTTAAAGTTTAAGTTATTTAGAAATCATGAATAAATTTAATATTCTTTAAGTCTGCAATGCTAGCACCATATAATTGAGTTTATCATTATAACTTTGAAACTAGGGTGACGCAGTTCCATTATTACAGAAATTTTTTATCCCGTGTAGACCACCTCCAAGCATTCGCATTGCGAGTATAAAACACTGATTGATTTCATAGCCATGACCATCGTACAGCAAATTTGGAATTTCTTTTTATCATAATATTTACAGAATATCACTAACTTGGACCCCAGACCTCGTATAGAAGTTTCACGAAAATCAATTTCGGAATTACAAACCTTACATTAAACATAGTTCGAAATCGCAGAAAAAAACAAAAATAAAATTTATTATGCCATGCCATAGCCGAATCATCCGTCAACTTCCATATCATATAGATCTTTCGAAACTATAAGAGTCTTAGCTGATGCCTAGCTAATAGATTCGCTGCCATTTATATCATTGGATGCTTCCATTTCATGACGATTGAAAGGTCGTCTACAGCGCGTTTTTGGCTTCTTGCAACTAGAAATTTTAACTTCATTTTCAATTTGATAAATCATTTTTTTTCCACTCAACTTAAAATTTGAAAAACAAAATCCATATAAGAAACAATATAAAACATCTTTCAAATACAAAACTTATTTACAAATAAAAGTCGATCGTTTAAAAATGATAAAAAATAAGTACTTCAGCGTTCTCTACTAACGCTCAACTAACAGAGCACGTGTACAGTTTGATTTATATTTGCGCGGATTGTGCTCTGAAATAGAAGTGAATGTTGCCATGCTCATTCAAAATTTCGATCACAAAGCTTTTGTCACTATACGAAACTCTGATGATGCTTCTTAAAAAGTAAACCTTTTGAGGAGAAAAAAAGGGATTTTTTTAAGAGTCCTACTGTGGTGTCCCCTTTAAAAAGGCTGTTTTTTTTTAACAAAAATTGTTAATAATAAATAAATATATATGATAAATATAATGAAATATATATCATATCCATATGATATATATAATAAAATTTAGTAATAAAAAAATAACGCTTTTGGGTAGTACGGTCCTACTTAGGTTTCCGGACCTTTGGTTTATTTCGAAATCTTCAAAAATTAACATATATCAAAACGTCTCGTTAGGAGGAATCTCAGATTCCCTTCGTAATGTAATTATTGTACAAGAACGAATGTAACGCTAGCTATGTAGAGGGCGATTTGCACCCCGGTGTTGCAGTATTGGAGGGGAGGACTAACTATGCCAAAAAAAAGGGTTGGTTTTGATTGTAGTCAATTTTATCACTGAATCGAATTTGATTTAATAGAATTGACCAAGATTTTCAAGCTCATGCCGCAGATTTTTGATATCTTTGAATACATAAATATTGAGTTCACTCGAAATATTTTTCACAAGGGATCATGTATCACATAGCACGAGAGAAAGCTTTTCCCTCATTTTTCGAGCATAAAATGAATATCCCGAACAAATACCTATTAATATTTTCATTCAAAGAAATCGCTCCGAACAGCACCGATTCCATGATCTGAAGCTAAAGAAAATTTAACTGGAGTATGAGTTTCGTTGTTACTGGTATCACTGATAACCAGTATATCCTTGTTGTAGCTCGCAATCATAGAAAACTGACAAATAGAGATTGTCACTTTTTTTCGTGCGATCAGCAAACAGCACATGTTAAATCTCAGTTTTCAAAATTAGTTACCACCGTGACAACATTATTTTTCTTCAGTTCCTTTAGTCACTGTAGCCGTGTTCTTCTCGCTTGAACTGTTTTATATCTGTTAGAAGACGACTCTGAACACGGTTGGCCCAAATTGTGTTAGTTGCATAGTAGTCAAATTCGCACAGACGCATAGTCAACGTATGAAAGTTGTCAAAATATATTTTGATACCATTTTTGGCTAGCAACTTTCCTTGGTCTATTAGTGTGACAAGAATGTTTAATCTGAAATTCTTCTTTTGTGTGGTTTTTCCTGTAACTGCACAGAAGTCCATCATGCAACCACTGCTAGGACACAATTTTTTAGTTTCTGAAGCCAAATCTTTTCGGCTCCCTCTGATAAATTGTTTGACTAAATGTTTCCCATAGTAACGGATCCTGCGTTCGTTGACACTGTAATACTCTTCGAGACTATAGTCTTTTCTAAGGAATTAACTTAGACCATTAAGTTGCGGGCGCAACTTTTAATGCCTGTCTAAAGAAACCGATAAATTTGTAGTGTCATTTAGGTATAAACATTGAAGTTTCGCATCAAATCTACTGCTTTTGTAACTTTGATAATAGATTTAGCGCATCGTTATATCTGGAGAAATATAGCCTTAAATTTGGCAGCTTTGCATATCCTGACAACATTTAAGCTCAAGTGACAATGATACAACAACTAATGACCTGCGTTATGATTTTTTTGGTCTAAAACAGGCATCGCTAAAACTTTGTGAAAGAAGATCTTGAAATATTCTAACGGTGCTTGACACTGTTGACCTGTCTTCTGATGTTGGGTTTGCACACGTGAAAGTGGTAATTCGTTTCTTCGTAGTACAGTTCTTTTTTCATGACTTTAGAATCTTAGCGGAGACAACTTTTTCGGTTCACTATCTTCATTGTCGCTTTTTTCACTCGATGTCGGCGAAATTAGTGTAGATATTTGCAAAGTACCAGCATTTGTACAGCACCACTACATTTTTCTCGTAAAAGTCGTAGTTCACATCGAATTCGAAACATCGTGCGCCCCATGTGGCTTACGTTGGCACCATGTTCAAAAATGCAAAAATCAAACTAACACTTGTGACACAATATAGCACTCACATTTAAGTAGCAACAAAAACAATTGAATTTTCACGTTTGAAAGTTTGCGAGTAAAACATGGTTAAGCTTATCCGTATCTGAAATTTCTCTGACTGTGATCTGTCACTTTTTTTCGTCCATCCATTCATGATAATAATTCATTGAAAATGGGGTTGCCAATGTTAAAAAATACTAAACTATTGATCGAAATGTTTGCTGAAATGTTTTATTTTATTTTCTTTTGTTTTGTTATTTTGTTAAGCTGTTAATGGGCTAAGAGAGACTTAAAAAGGGAAGCTCAAAGTGATACGACAAATTTGCAATTCATATTTGTATTCAAATGATTTATATACTTAAACAACAAATTATTTTTCGTAAATTTTTGTGAAATATAAATATTATAAAGTGTTTATGAAAGAATTAAAGTGTCTGACATTCATGCCTCTGGGTTTTGAAGACTCCTTTAACTAAAAAAACACGCATAGTCATTTAATTGAAAGTATTTTTGCATTTGAATTATACGAGAAGATTTCGTCAAGTATGGCAAACGGCATCCACATATAAATCAAACATATGCATAACATTTATTTTCAAATAAACCACAAAGACATCTTCGAATAAACGAATACCATACATATCCATATTGACCCGAAAAAAATGAATGAAAATTAATTCCATGCTATCTTTTCTCGTAAATTTCATTATACTCAGTGAAATACATGAAATGTATTTATCTGGAATTTCTTCAAATCAAATTTTGGTATTTGTGGAATGCAAATTTCCGGTCAAGTGTGAACGTATGCTCCAATACGAAAAATTATTGTGGATTTCCCGGGAAAATACATTTGCAAATCAACTTTAGACGAGAAATCGAACAATTACCGCTGAAAGGAAATGGGTCATTATGCTCTCATTGCTTTCGTTAAAATTAATCTAATTTTAATGCATTTGTCTTTAAGATTGTGGTAGCAGGGCATAGCATAGGTCTTAAGCAATTCGTTGTTAATTGTTCATAATAAATATTGACGGTCCCACCCAAATGTCATGAAATTTATTTCGCAGTTAAAAATATTATAGTTGGCAAAAAAAAACGTAATGAAAGTAATTTACAGAAATGAACAATGCATAGAGCAAATAACCAAGCCCAAAATTCTAGATTAAAAATTTAAGCGATAAGTTAAAAAATAAAATTAAATAAAATTTAAATTGTTAAGCCTTGAAAATTTCATATTTCTCTTGGTGTGAGGTTAGTAAGGCCCCAAAGGACATTTTTTGGAAGAGTTGATGTGACTTAGAATTTTCGAAATAAATATTCAAGTGTAATACAGACATTTAAAACCTGTTACAAATAGAAATCACAAGGGAATGTTTTTTTTTTGTGGTGGAATGGGCGAACTACATTTTGCTTGATCGCTAGGGGCACAATCAGATTGTAGAGCCTGTACGTCTGTATATTGTTTCCCAAAAAGCGTGGTTTCCTGAAAAGTTTTTCTTCTTCTACAACTAATTGGACTGAATTTAAAGACGCTATTGCCGAGATTTTGGATATAAGCCCATAAGCATTTTTTTGGATATAAACCCATTATGCTGTGAATTATTAACCAGATGCTGTGAATTCCGTCTCGACTGCGAATAAAATCGTACAGGATTTCTGGTGTTCTTCCCATCTGGGTATCATCCAACCTTCCCTTTCGTTCGTAACGGTGCTAGACTACAAGATACCACCTTCATCCCTTTTTTACAGGTATGCCACCAAACCAATGCCCCGTAAGTGGTTATTGGCCTCACTACTGTTGTGTAGATCCAGTGGGCAATTTTGTGTTTTATTTCCCAGGTTTTCCCCACTAGTCTTTTTATTGTGAAGAGCGCTCCTGTAGCTCTCCGTCTGACTGCTCCTATGTGTGGAGTCCAAGTTAGGTTACTATCCAAGGTTACTCCTAACTATTTCACCTTGATTACTCAACTGATATGTTTTACGTCAATGCTCGGGGGTAAAAATGTCTCCGGCTTACGGCGCTATGTGTAAAGCATAAGCTCTGTTTTGTCGGCATTGATGCGCAGTCCGTTTAGCTTCGCCCACTCGAAAAGATGTGAGAGTGCGGTCTGCATCAATTCCGACATGGTTTCCAGGGACTTTCCACTTATCAGTCTAATGATATCGTCAGCATACGCCATCGTTTTGAAACCCTTCCCGTTGAGGTCTTCCACTATTTGGTTAACTGTGAGTACCCAGGCAAGTGGTGATACTATGCCGCCTTTTGGTGTACTCCTGTTAGTCCATTTATTCAAGGTAACGCCGTTTTCTTCGGCTGTAATCTTCCTTTAAGATAGTAGTTCCGTCATTCATTTAGTAAGATATGGGTCTATTGCATATCTTTGAATGGCTGCAACTATGCTTTCAGGTTTTAAATTGTTGAAGGCTCCCTCGATATCAATCAAGGCCGCCAAAGTGTAATATTTGATGGCAAGGTTCCTCTCTATCCTGCTTACGACTTCATGTAGTGCCGTCTCTGTTGAGCACCCTGGAAGATATGCATGGTCGTTGGGACAAAGGTCCGTTATATTCACGGTGCTTTTTATGTACCCATCCACCGGCTTTCCAGGTTTTTCAGCATGAAAGACGTTAAGCTGATACGTCAGTAATCCGTTGCTTTGTAGTGGCTGGCTTTTGCCGGCTTGGGTATAAAAACTACTTTAGCTTCTCTCCAGTCCAGAGAAATATAGCCTTTGGATATGGAGGCTCTATATATTTTCACCAAAATCCGTATTGTTTTGACATCCGCTTTTATAAGCATGATTGGAACTTTGTCGGTTCCTGGTGATTCGTAAGGTTCGAAGGTAACCCTCCGTTCCTTTTTACCAGTGCCTTGGTTGCTATCGTCCGATCTCATCCGCTTTGGTCCGGCTTTACCTTTTTCCTTTGCGAATGGTGGAACAGCTTTCTTGGCAGTAGCAGCCAATTTCCTGGGTTTCCCTTGGTTGGATGGTGCCAGGGTTCGTTGGGAAGCTCTTCACCCCGATTTTGTTTTGACGCTTCAGTTTCCTTTGCGCCTTTCTTCTTAGCGTTCTGGCTGATGCTCCCGTTTTCCCGGTGGGCGCGGTAGCTGCCATTGAGCTTGTTTTGTTGCAGTCACTCGTCAAATGCACGCCCTGCTCCCTCAGCGTACATTTCTGGCCACATAGCTCTGGGCAACTGGTGCTTGGTGCCGTCACGCTAGTTGTCCGGCCCCCGGAGATTTCTCCCCCTCGTATGCCGGGTACTGAGGCTGCTTCTTCTTGTTGTTCTTCGATATTTGTAATTTGGTTACCTTTTCGCTTCACTTCTCGCCCTTTGCCTACCTGCTAGGCTGGATCCGAAGGTCTCCTGCGGTGTAGTCGCTGGGTTCAGTTAGTAGGCCCCCTCGCCACGTCAAGGCGGGAAACCATGGGGGAGGGCGATATGGTGTTAAGAGAACGAATATTAAAGTTGAGTGAGAAAGTTCGGAGTACAGGGATTTCAAAAGGTAGCGTCGTTTCTATTTTACATGACAAATTGAATATGAAAAAGATTTCGGCAAGATGGGTGCCGCGTTTGCTCTCAGTCGACAAAAAACGCAATAGGGTGGTTGCCTCTAAAGCTCTGTTGTCGCTCATGCATCGTAATCCGCGAGAATTTTTTCATGGGTTTGTGACAGTAGATGAAACATGGATCCACCACTATATCCTGAGACTAAAGAACAATCAAAGCAGTGGATTGTTCAAGGCGGAACATGTCCAAGGAAGAGGAAAACCTTAAAATCAGCTGGTAAGGTTCTGGCTACTTTTTTTGGGATGCATGTGGAGTTATTTTCGTTGACTATTGGGGGAAAAGGAAAAACAATAACAGGGGAGTATTATGCATGTTTATTGGACCAGTTAAAAGAAAAAATTAAAGTAAAACGACCTTATTTAAACAGAACAAAACCTCATTTGAACAGATCCTCTTTCATCAGGACAATGCCTGTGTTCACACATGTTCACGATCAATGGCTAAAATTGAAGAATTAAAGTTAGAATTCGTCGATCACCCACCGCATTTGCCAGATTTAGCTTCCAGTGACTGTTTCCTATTCACAAACCTGAAAAAATGGCTCGCTGGACAACGTATTTTTCTCAAATCAAGAAGTCATCGATCAAACAAATGCAAATTTTAAGAACCTTCTAAAATCTTTTTTCAGAATGGTTAAAAAAATAGAGAAACGTCTTACCAAGTGTAAGACGTTTGTGCTCCAAAGAGATTATTTTGAAAAATAAAAAAATATTATTTTAATGCTTTTTTCTAAGGACTTATTGACCCACCGTCGTACCATTAATCTCCATATATTCCCAGACATTCTGTTTTTTAATCAATTCCATTCATAGAGCGACATCTGGAAAAAGTTTAAAGAAAATACAATGTACCAATCATAACAACAACAAGTTTACGAGATAATGCTTCCTGTAAACAATCAATTTTGTTTAGATGCAATAGGAACTAAGCTAGTAAGTGAGTTTCCTTATCAACCGAAAGCCGATGAGGTGGTGATGGATTTTTAAGTCTGTCCACAGGACTTTGTTATGCCCCTTTCATTTTACCCTATTTTTAGGGATGAACTGAATTTACTTTCTGCTGAAATAATTCTTTGATGGATTGATATTTTTTCAACATTTTTCAAAAATATTTATCACTAAATTTTTCAGGTTTATTTAGTAATCTTGAGTTGAAAATCTCAAGTCTCTTTCTAATAGGCAGGATGCGCAAATATATTTTCTATAAATTTTTATGAGACTCCTGATCGAGCCACTTTGCATTAATTTTCTAAAATTATCCTTGAGTTATTATCTTTACGAGACTTTTAACGATTCTTTTTGCATACTGTGTCCTTAATCATACCACAAGGCTTAAGTTCCGTAATAGTTGTAATAATTCAACATGTATTAATCTTTTTGTTGTCCAATACAACTATTTATAGGATCCTCCGGGCGTCAAGTACGCAAATTGCTGATGGAAAGCAGGAAAAACAAGCTCCGATAAAAGTGGAAAGTGCTAAAACAAACAATTCGAGTAACCTCCCATACTACATCCTACCTTATTATGCAATCGTTTCCATAGAACATATTATGTAATGTGAAGTGTAGTTTAAAAACAAACAAAGCTCTTATTTTTTACTTCCTACCACCAAATTCACTTCCAAACAAGCATGATTCGAACTATAAACAAAACACAAAATCCATAAAATCAACTTTTAAGACAATTTTTATGGTCGCAATGCACTTCAATTGTTGACAATTGAATGTGCAAGCGAATTTTTTATTCGTAGGAAGTGAATCCAAATGGTCTTTGTCTCATCGAAATTCATTGGGATCTCTGGCTTGGAATGCCTTTTTTTCCGCAGTCATGACATGGACGAAAAATACTTCCCACATGTATATGTATGTGTGCGCAAGTTATTCATATCAATCGTCAATTAAATTGTTATGGAAGACACAAATCGATTCCTTGCAAGAAAATAAATTCAAATCCGGGAATTGTTGTAAACAATTTTTCGCGTAAAGAAAACGTAAATATTCCACAGGAGTTCAAATAGGAAGCGTTTCGTTGTTTCGGTGTTACTATGCGTTTCGTGGAGAAATTCATTTTGGATAAATACTGACAGAAACAAAAAAGTTGTTTTTGATTATTTGGAAGCCTTTTTTGACCGATGGAGAGCTTTATCACCGAAATATATTTTATAGATGTAAACAAAAGGCGCAAATGCCTGTGGCATATGTAACGTGATTGATTTTATTTGATTTGTTCGGTGTTTACCCCACATATACATCATTTGTTTCTCAGTAAACTCGTAAAGATATATCGCCGGAGGGAAATTCTAATCTGTTTTTTCATGGAATCGAGTGAATTCATCTTGGAAATCTCAAGCCAGATTGTGGGTCTTCGTATCAGTAAAAATTTAGTAA
The DNA here is from genome assembly GCA_954870665.1 of Stratiomys singularior. NCBI lineage: Eukaryota > Metazoa > Arthropoda > Insecta > Diptera > Stratiomyidae > Stratiomys > Stratiomys singularior. The sequence continues at coordinate 155,155,119 of OX940878.1, read as the reverse complement.
AAATCAGTAAAAAATTTAGGACATAAATAACGATAACTTCGAAAGTCCTTGAATAAGTTAACCCACTAGCATATTACATTTCCAGAGGGGATTAGAATAACAATAATGCCTCCTGAAATTATTTGTGAGTATAATCGTAAAATTTTTGATTATGATTATGACAATAATCAAAAATTTTGGCAATATTTATATAAATGACAATGTTTTTTTTTGTGGTTGGGAGATGGAGGCTTTTTACGATCTGAGTGTCCCAGTGCCAACCAGACTACAGAATAAGCACCTTCCTTGCCACACGGACAACCTAGCTTGGAACTGTTTGTCACATTACTTTGGACATCGCATGATTAGCCATCGCCAAGCGGTGCCTTAAGGTTAGAGAAAAGTTCCCGTTCCCTTTATCAATGGGAACGGGAAGAGGAGCGATTGCCGTCAGAGAAACTTCCTTCCCTCTGGGCTACCAGGCGATCCAGTTCCAATTGGATTTTGATGTCAACTTCTTCAGCAAATAGCACTAGGGGAAAAACCTATTGCAAGGATTTTTCCCAGCACCGCCAGCTTAGATACGTTGCGGTGTGCAAGTTCTATCTGCGAAGCTCCTTGTGTCTGTACCTATGCAAGACGCCCTCGGTAGGACTCGTTACAAACAGCGTCAGCTTAGATGTCGGTGCTGTTCTAGGGAACTGTGACCTTAAATGATCAAAGAAGCCCATCTTCGAGTCGATCATCAAGCCAAGATAGTTTATTGATTTCTTCGACTCGATGATCGTTTCTCCTACCAGAACGGGAATATCACGGAGGAGTCCATTCTTGGTCAGTTTGAAGACCTGAAAAAATTTGAAAATTTGAAAATTTTTTCAGTGCTAGACTGAATTCACAACCTCATCTACTTCTTGTCTACTTACTCGGCACAGTATCATACCTAGACTGTGCCCCCGACGACCAGTGCTGCTATGTCTTCAGCATAGCCAATCAGACGCAAATCCTTTGAATCATGTGAATCATTCCGACTACTGATCAGGTGGCCTCCTTGAGCATTTCTTTGAAGAGCTTCTTGAGCATATTTCCAGCAGTGTTTAGGGTTGCGTTACAGGTTGCGATTAATCTTCTCCTTGCTGATCAGCATCCATCTTGTCTCCTTCTAGCGTTTTTGAAACACGTCTTCCTGCAGACAGGCATTGATTATGCTGAGCAGTATGTTACGACAAAGTTTGTGTACAAGCTTTAACACTTCTGTACAGCTGGGATGTCGCCTATCCTCATAAAGTCCGCAATGCTCTGCTCGTCTCGATAGCATTAAATAATGGGCATGCAACAGGACACTTTTTTATAAAGTATCTGGATGAATAGGATGCACAGAGGAGAGTCATTAAGTACACATAAAACAGCTTGCTATGTTAAAGCTGTTAACTCACGCCCCACGTATCCCTATTGATGTCCTCGACAAAGTCTTATCAGCATCAAGCCTTTCTTTCAGTGATCAATCTACGGAATAGTTTTCTAGCCAACCTAAAAGCTATCGTTTGTCAATATGACTCAACTCAATCCCTTGAACGTGGGGCTTCACGGCTTAGTTTTTGACATTCTTTTCCGTTTTCAGCGATTTCTGCTGACCAGAAGTACACAGCAGGCTTATCATGTCATGGTTGTCACCTAAGCATGGAGCAGTCATACGCCGACATAATGATGAGGTTTACCATGTTTACGGCTGAGACTCCTCTAGTCCTCGTCATGGTCGGCGTCTTACTTAGCGCATATGAGAGCTCTGGTGAAATCCTCGATATCCATTTAAACAATGTTACAACCTACGGCTGAAGGTTTGGTAATTGAGTGTCGAGCAGCGCCCTCGCTAATTTTGAATGCAATGTTCTACTGACCACTCTCCGTGTAGTCCTTTAGTTCCCTCCATGTGTGTTTCATACGCTATAAGTACACCTAAGTGAATGACACCGCCTGTATGATTGACTGTACTTTGTTAAAAGTCTCTTTGTTAAAAGATTGGTTTGTTTCCCATGTTAATGATGACATCTTCTGTCCGGGCTATCATTTCTAGGGTTCATTTTCCTCTGGAATCCTTATGAGGTATTCCCCATTTAATCGCCTTGGCGTTGAAGTCACCGCTCACAAGGATTCGACGTTCCGTCCTCGAGACAGCTTCCTCAAGTGCATCAAGTTTGCTCTAAAATAATGAAACATGCATAATCGGTGTGAGATAAACGCTTATAAAAGTCATATCCGCGCTCCTGATCAGCATAAAGCCATCTCCGCTAGAGAAAGTCTGAACTGGAAGCAGAACACTGTCTACACCTTGAGGGCGGTGGTGCCAGATCGGTCAAACTACCATCCAGCCTCCTCCCTAATGTGATGTTGTTCGGATATCAGCAATAGTTCGAATTTTTTCTCGCTGGCAAGCCAGTTAAGCAAGTTCTGTGTGGATTGAGCTACAAGACTTGAAACATGTTTTAGTTTTTGTCTTGCTAAGACCATTTTTGAACTCTTGGTACTTCCCGCTTCCAGGAGTATGAGCCAGGTCTTCAGGCCATTGGCTTTGTAAAAGATATTGATAAGATTGTTTGTGCACTCTCTCGTCTTAAGGCTTCTACCTGGTCCCTTGCAGTTCAGGAAAATTTGTCTGAAACTAAGGCATTTGTAGCATCGAGTTACGACTACTTTTTGGTGAGTTCTGCATATTTTAATTTTTTCCTTGGTCATGGCTTGGTTGGTTGGATGTCTACTTGGTTTTCCTTTGATGACTACTACTGCAACCCTTTGTCAACTAAGATTTGTAAGTGTCAATCTTATCCCAAAGCATTTTGCCGTAGAAAGAGTTAGTCTCTAGTTAGTAAAGTGGCCATTGGCTGCAAAGTCCAGATTACAGCATTGGAACCAAGAAATCCTTGAATGTACCCTTAAATAACCCTTGTCAGTGAGCTCCGCACCGAGGCTTACATGGATGCTTTCTGTTTTAGTCACTCGTACCGATCGTATGTAGGCTCTGGTTTTTTCTGGTTTTCTCTGGATTTTTGTACCTTTCACATTCCGTTTTGAGGGAATGAGGAGGTTGACGTCTGCTGGATTAAGAAGTAAAGCATCCCTTTGTAGCTTGCAGCTGATCTTTTTAGGCCTCAGGCTGAGTTTTGCTCCCACACGTTGCATCTTCCTCACGACCTTCTGTTGCGCTCTAGAGCGTAAATTATGACAGTCAGCATCGATCTCCTCCTCTTTGCAGTGGTCTATTGTATCGGGCATCTTTATGCCTTTTATGCGATTTTGCATGCTGACGTTTTGCACTTGACGCAAGGATTAATAGTTTCGATGCAGTGGGTTATATTTTCGGAGCTTATTCAGCTCACTTTCAGCTCTTAACCACCTGTGGTAGTAGTATTAACAAGATCTTTAGGTTCACCGATCCCTTTTTAATGCCAGTCTTTTGGCTGATAGTTGCGCTTCGCATAACTTTTAGAATCACGCTTATATTACATATAAGCCTGTCTTCTTCATATCTTCTGATGGCTTTCTTCATAGCCAGTTCATCCTCTGGTGAGATTTTCGGCCCTCTGTTACCGAGGGGTCTAGTAGCTGCAGAGTATTGTTTTTTTACGCTACGCACAGGATCTGGTAAGTAACTTCCAGCAGTTGCTGGAAAATGGCACAAGGGATTGACGGTTCCGGTCGCAGAGCCTCCACTGTCCCTCTTGAGGTCCCAGAAAAGTGAGCCTCTATTGCTTGACTTGGACGACAAAGACTGCAACTCAAGCGGCTGAGCATTTCAATTAAGGCCTCTAACAGGAATGTCTTGAGACGAATCGTTGGTCCTGAAAAAAAGAAAAAGGAAGGCTAACAAGAGACAACGAAGCAATGCATACATTTTGTACCAATCCAAAAGTCACTGTGTACGCAAAACTTAATAAACAATCATGGGCATGCAATGGTAACTAAAGTAAAGGATATGAAGATCCTTCAGATCATTTCAGATTTTCTCTTTAAAGATCAAAACTTAAACAAGTACACCCCCCCCCCCCCACAATTAAACGCTCCGATGGGAAGATTCTGTGTCCAATGTTAGTGAAAACTGCTTGGTTTTAGTAAGAGGAGGACGCGATCACAAAATCGAGAACAATGGATGTGAATTTCGGTGGAGGCTCAAGGCCGTTATTGGATGTCAGGGTCCTAGAAGGGAGTCTTAAGCGTTTAAGGCGCATAGCTTAAGCCGAATCATTAGGATTTGCATGAAGATGCTCAATAGCACTTACTCAACATAAGCCTGTTTTCAATTGGTATAAGACCAGTTGGTAGACTGTATTCGACCTACTACTTATCCTGGCTTGTGTAACATATAATAATCTATGTTTTTTCATCAATTTGAGTTTATTTTATCTTAGTTGCAAAGCGAAAGCCTTTTTCTCTGCGAAAACAATTTCAGATCTTGATTTGATTTCATCCAATCAATCCTTTTATGTAACACAGATCATCAATGAATAACAAACTCAATTCGAAAGAAATGTGTCCATGTGTGGTGCTTAATCCTATTCCATGCATTATGCAATCAATGTAACAAATTCCATTTGATCGGATAATTGAATTGTTATAAAATCGTCTGTGAAAATATCTTAATTACATTTTTTGATCCGATTTACTCGAGCACATTCGATACCAGCTTTATAATTTTCTCCAAGATGAACGGAAGCGATTGTATATCATGTGGTATCGCACTACCACCCACGTTTTGAGGGTATGAAATGTTTTACGGCAGGAGTTTATTTATCCACGCTCGATTAAAAGCTATTGAAAAGTGTGTTTTGAACACTCCGCCATAAATCACATTCCGATTGGTAAACAAGACTTGCACATGAACACATACGTAGGCACATATGTATTGAGAGATGTTTCGCAATGAATTGTGTTACATGTAACACATGAAAAGAAAGAAGAAAATCAAGGGCATTGCAGGACTTCTTAAACGTGCGTTATTGACATATGTGTAAATATAAAGTTTTCTTTCAGATAATATGAACAAATTGGTTGGCACGGGCGGATGTCTTTTATGTTAGTCAACGAGTAAACATGCTGATAATGAACGATCAATACGAAAAATTCGGCAGTTTGAAGTAAATAATGAAGCCATAAACAAGATTTTCAGAAAAGCCATGAATTATCCTGCAAAATTGAAAGGAACAAATAAATTATCTTGACTCGTGCACACGCATGGAAACTTTGAGTGTTTGCTAGGACCCACGAAGCTCAATGCGAATAAGTCATCCTACAATTTTGAATATGCTTAACATTTGTTGTTGCTAATTCTTTTAGTATCCAATAAACACTCGAAATATGAGGCTCTCGGTCCTCGCCCTGCCATCATATGTAAAAAGTCCCAAATGGTAACGCAATAATGATGGGAGGAAGATATAATTACTGGGAAATTCCACACTAAATCTGATGCCCAGCACTGGCGCGAGTACTTTTCCACCGGAAATATTTCATTTTCGCTCTGGTTTAATGCATATTTGATCTTCGTGTTCCAAGAATACCATCAACAGCACTCAAGAAAAGCACTTTTAACAATATAAATTAACACTTCAATCGAAGCGCGACCAAATTAAGGTATGAAATTTGAATTTTCTCCCCTAATGCTACTCCCAAACAAATATTTAACAATAAACAAATTTTTCAATTAAGCAAAATTATTTCGCGGTGTGCCTTTTCACAAGTGTATCCAATCACCTTTAGCCTTATGAGCACTTGATCCACTTGACGGTACGGAATATGGAAATGGAAAAATACTTCAAAGTCGCTCCTTGCTGTTTGCAGCCAACAAATCGTTCAGATTTGCTATTGTCGTTGCGTTATTCGTTCGATACAAAGAATTTAAATTGCAAAATCATTCACACCTCGAGGCAATTACAATATTCTAATTTGAATTTTACAATGAAGACTATTTTTTTTTTTCATTTTTGAATGTAGGACGTTGAACCATTTTTTCGGTGATATGTGAGCTATAGGAAATATTGGGAATCAGTACTATATTTTAGTATTGTTATAAATAAATGGCTATCTTTGACTCTGAAACCCATCAAGAGAAAGTTTGCGTTGGGAAAGTTTTCTGTAAAACGCCCAGAGGAAGCTGCAACGTTTCATGAAAATTGTTTAAAATTATTGGATAAATAGTAAAGCTTGCGTCCTTGCTGATCTTTTCTGAAGTCTTTTTTCCACTTACACAGAAAAACTTGTTTTAATCTTGGCTTATAACCTAAACAAATATAATGGCTTGCCTTAAAAATGAAAAACAAGAGACCTCTACTAACCACGCACTTTGGCTAAGCAATTGCCTCCTTTTGATGGGCACAATTTTTGGATCCAAGCTGAAAAATGTGCAAACTAATTGATTCTTGGACCCTCTGAGAATTATTGTTTCCAATAAGTTTTAAAAAACTAGCCAAAAGAATGTGGGAAAAGCCAGGACTTTTCCGTATTTTGGGGGCATAAACTTTAACTCTCACTGAAGTGAACAGGGTAGGGACACTACGAACCGATTGCAGTGGTCCCTATAATAGGTTTGTTCAAAGAAGATATAAAGATACTGGGAGTGTCGGTTAATGATGCCGGTTTCTTAGCTTGAAAAAAGCATTTATTTTAATAATTAAATGAATGAGTACTTACATTAATCAATATATTGTGCATTAGCTATGTTTTTCTCCCATCCTCTAGGAAGTTTGTTGATTCCACGTTTGGAGAGGTCCTTGAGGTAATCCATTCATCGACCCATTCACATACTTCTCAGCTTTTCCAAAGATTACGCCCGCCAAGCTGATCTGCCACGATTGGAACAAATGGTAGTCAGAAGGAGCCAGGTCTGGAGATCTCGAGGGGTAATCAAGATGTTCCTAACCAAGCCTTTCTTATTTTTTCTTTAATGATTTTTTTCCGATAAGGTCTGGCATCGTCATCGTGGAACAGAACTTTGTGGTGTTTTCGAGCTATCAATGGTCGTTTTTCGTTCAATGCGTGTGTCACATGGGTCAATTTGGTGTCGGTAGCGATCAGCTTTGCCTGTTTCATTCGGTTTTAGCTGCTCATAATACACAACACCCTTCTGGTCCAACCAACTAAAGACCATACGCTTTTGACAATGATTATCGCGTTTTGGTGTTGCAGTGGGTGGTTGGCCGGGATCAACATATGATGCTTTACGTTTTGGGTTATCGTTATAAGCCTATTTTTTATCGCCAATAACGATTCGACTCAAAAAACTATGTTTTTTGTGCTCTTCAACGTTTAATTAACGATCAGTTGATGTGGGACCTATTTTCCAAGTTTTCAAATCTTTCCCATTGCATTTAAACATTCAGAAATGGTCGATAGCGCAACACTCAACTTCAAAGCAGGTTCTTTTTGTGTTCAACACGAATTTTCAAATTTACACCCACTAATGCTTGCAATTCTGCATCTTCAAATTTTTTCGGCTGAGCTGGTCATTCTTTGTTTTCAAAGTTAAAATCTCCACTTTGGAATCGTGCAAACCATCATTCAAAAGATTTTTGAGTTGGAGCATGTTCACTGTACGCTTCTACCAACAATAAATAACTTGCAGCAGCGTTTTTCTTCAAATGATAAAAGGTTATTAAAAATCCCCGAAAAACTACTTTTTTAGGCACAAAATTTGACGATATCGAAGCAAAAAAAAATTTTTGTTGTCTACGCTATTTTGTGCGATGGCTAGGTGGGAATTAATGACAGATCTTTACCCTTCAAAATACCATATAAGTTATTAAAGAAGTTTGTATCATGTAAGTATGTAAGTAAACGTTGCGTCAGCTGTTATCTAAATCGAGATTATTCACCGAAACTCCCAATATGCATAGATATATATTTGTCGCTGAAATAAAGTGTGTTTTTGGAATCGGTGAAATTTTGGTGGTTCCATTAATGGAGAAAAAAATTTTATCAGGGAAAAGCATTTTTCGCGTAAAATTAGTGCAGACACTTCTTGGCACTTTGTAAAGAGAACTAGAGTCGACAAGCGCAATGCACTTCATTTTGGTTTTTTCTTAATTAAAATAAAAGTTCATTTTTGGTGTTTCCACGAATTTTTAATTTTAATTTTTTTTAATTTTAATTTTTAACAAATTTCAGTAGAGCGCTTTCAGAGACACATTTTGCTCAATCAAAAATCAACTCTAGGCTTCACTATCAAGTGTAATTATGGGCTGCATTAAAACTTATCAAGCGATCGATGGCACGGTATTTGGGCAGGGTTTTTGCCAGTCTAGGGAAAATCATTTCACAGTTTTTCAAGTAAATAAATCCAAAATAAATTCAATTTAGTGATGCGTACGTTGCCTGTAGCGTTCATTTCGCTATTCTTCCTTCTTCATGGAATAGTTCAGGTCCGATGAGCCGAGCCACTTTTCAAGCACTTGTGGGAGACCGCTCGGAAAATTCGAGGTAACGCTCATCATCTTCCGCCCAGATGTTGAAGCAGTTTGAACCCATTACCAACCCCAAATTTTCAGCCAGGCGCATAATTGTGGAGGAAAAATTGGATATGTTTTATGAGCCTACAGAATCATTTAAGCATAACAATGACCGATTTTTAAAATCCTAAAATACCGTTATTACCGTTACCGTTAATATTCAATTCAAATTAAGACCAATGAGACAACGTTTCAAAGGAGATCCTCAAAAAGTTGATCGTTAAACAATGTCCAGTATTTCAATACGAAAGAAAACAAGTTTTGTGCTTGAAGCAAAGGAAGTTTAACAAAGTTCTCAGGACGAGTTATTTCAAATAATGGTAAGGCTAGTTTTTCGCCACTATCATGTTTTTTCTACCCTTATAGTTTTTCCTATGATGGCTTTTGAATTTCTTAGGTAAGGAATATTAGCCACTATAATTTCAATTTCCACAAAAATAATACTGGTCTAAATGTCAAACTCAAACTGTAACCCCTAGACTCGGTGTTGTTTCCAAAAAAAATTGAGAACTCAAAAAGCAAAACAAGTTTATACTAACCCGCGGGTAACTTCCTAGGATGAGGTATCACGCGAAACAATAGTGTCAGCTGCCCCTTTATATCTTGCCTTCTCATATCCTACTATAAAATTAATCTCCCGATAGGTAGCAGAAAGTTGTTCCATTAATTTTTGAAAGATTATTTAGGCAGTATTCAAGATTCCACTACCATATACCATAGCGTAAGCTATGGAAGTTCAGCTACTTACAGGGCTCATACTCTCGGACGACTTCTCTCAGACAGATAAAGATAGAGCACAGACTTATGTTGATGATGAAAGGATTGCGTTATGACGTCCAGGCATCGTATAAACGCTTTATAATTTGAGGCTAACAATGAATCGATCCAACTTTAGGCATAGTGTAAGTAAATGCAGCAAGAACACTGCCGTGCACTTCTCGTAGATAGAGATAGAAAACATGAGCAGCTTTATTTTCGTATTGCTTGCTCTCACTAAAACTTTGAAATGGGTATTTTTATTTTACGAAAAATGAAATTTGCCTACCCCAAAAAATCCGTTCATTCTAGTGGAGTCCTGTTAGACCAGGAATTTTTTCAAAGTGTTGTCGCTGTTTGATGCTTACGCTGTGCTTTGGTACCTTTTTTGTAAAGGGGAGTGTTCCTCAAGCACCTTAAATCCCAAATTTTAGAACAACTGACAGTCAGAAGGAATAATGTCAGATGGAAACGACAAGTGGGTTCGGGTCTATAGATGAGCATTTTCATCCAGAATAAAATATTTTCGAACTCAAAGTATAGTGAATACTCGTTTTAATTTCATGTATTATATTTGGTAGTTAGTGCCAGCAACGGATTCGCTCGGTGAAAGCATGCTCAAATACACGATATTTGACGGTTTGCACGAAACATTCAATATGAGTTTGCATTCGGAGGCATTCAAAAAAGTTGCTGCTCCCTCAAAGCAAAGGCTAAGTTTTTTTTCTTTGTCATTTTTATTGATTCATTTGTATTCTAGCAGCCAATTCAATATCTTAACCTAGAGTAGGATTATATTTCTGAGGAGAATTTATATTTCTAGAGTAGAATTATAGGCTCTGCCGAGACCATTATTTTGCTGTAAGATTCGTTTAGTATCCATAATGTCCGATCTTCCTGCCAGTCATCTCTCGCCTGCAGGGTGTAGTGGCTGTTGCTGTATTTCTTCTGGAGACATCTTTTGTAGCCTTTGTATTTCTGATATATGAGTGATAGTCCTACTTTAATCGTTGAGATGGCAAGGATGAGCTCTATGCTTTCTGATTTGATGTCCTCTGGGTTGATGATGATGGCATTCACACTACGTTGACCACTTTTTTTGAGTTGGGTGTTCGCATCTTGACGGCTTGCTGTCTGCAGGCTTGTTTTGCGTTTTGCCTTACATTTTGCAGTTTATTGGGTCATTTTTCTTCAGACGAGAAAAACTTTTTCTTGTGAAAATGGCTCTAGCCTTTTTTTCTAGTTACTGCCCTGATAATTTTTGAATCGGCTTTTTTGATAGTGTCAATGTTTGATGTCTTCACTACCTTCTACAGTTGGGTGCCGATGGTCTGATGATACTCTTTTATACTTCTAATTTCCTATGTAGGCTTGGTTTCGCCTTTTCATTGAGTAGCCAGTATATTTTCTTCAAGATTAGGTTTCCTTGCTCTATTTTTTTCTGCAAGGGCGTTTTCCAAGTTAACTTGCGGTCCAGGAGCATACCCAGATATTTAACTATGTTGACAAGTTTAACATTTTTGCCATTTATTTCAATATGTTTGCAGGTCTTTTTCATAAGAGTGAATGTTATTTGCTCTGTTTTGTTTTCATTGAGGGTTATGTCGGTCCAGTCTATAATTTTATTCGTATGTTCTTGTAAAACTCTGATGCTCTTGTTGGTCATGACTTCTTTGTCCATCGGTAGAACTGTTGTATATAAAAGGTAGAGAGTCGATCCCGAGGCACTTCCTTGAGGGACTCTTACTTCTATTTGGCACGTCTTACTACTGTAGATGTTGTGGAATACTTGAAGTTACATGCTTGAGCAATGTCCAGGAATAAGCCGACACAGTATTTTGTGTTTTTCATAGCGTCGTTTATCCGATTGTGAATATTTTTATTTTGTGGATTATTGTGGATTCGCTCGATGGTGCTATGCTGGCCCCTTGTTTTCGTCTAGATGGTACTGGTGTTTATCGAGGAAGATACTATATTGGCTTAGAAGAATAATTTGGTAACTCAAAAGCCATTAAAAACTAAATCTATAGGAACTTCAGTAGATACAAGGACTATCCTAGCAAAAAGAGTATTTGACAGCCGTCTCATAGGCCACAGGTAAGTAAGCAAGCCTTGAAAAACTGGGTTCAAAATATGTGGATTCTAAAATTTAACGACGCAGTCAAAAGGACGATCAAACTTTTTGAAAGAATGATAAAGCTAATACAAAGATTTGCTGACTGATTTTTTAACGTTATTTGTTTTCAAAGTGATAAAGAAAGTGTTGAACGTACACAAAACGACGGAGAAAGTACGCAATTCGCATCCAGGGCGGGAAATAATATCAGGAAGGCAGGAAAATTTACAATAGCAATCTTTTGGCTTAATTTTTTCCGGAACTAAACCAATATTCACCAAACGATCTGTTGATTTATACATGCATGTTTTTGAATTCAGCGAATAACCCACCAAGAATTATTTCCAAAAGTCTTCAAATATTGACCGATACTTACCATTCAAATTTCAAAATAAATATTATGCATCTTAGCACTTTTTTCTGACGTTAATTCAACTTATGTGCCTACTTATTAATCGTGAAAGAATTTCGAATTTGATCAGTCAAAAAACAACAAAATTATGCTGTTGGCTGGATGGTGGAAGAAATTGCGTCAAAATTATCATCCTTACTTATTGGTTCTCTGAATCATCCGAACGACACATAAAAAATTCGATTGCTGTGATAAATATTTTTGTTGGCTTTCCATAGAATGTTGGCTGACATCAGCCATCGTTTTGCCTCAAAAGTTCATTTTCTTGAACAAACGTTCATGATTCAAGATCTCGAAATGAGCTAAGAGAAAATCATTTCAGAATTTTGTTATAGAATCTAAAAATATAATTCATAGTCAATAACTCATCACAAACGAAACGAGTGACAATTTCGAAAGCACTAATCCTAACTTTTTTGAGCATATGTGTTCACCTGGCAATTTAAGTTTTTACCTGTTCAAACGTGGGAACTTGCCTTATCAATCCGATTCAATTAGATAACGCGAGCGTTCTAATGTTTGCTGAAATATTCTATAATATTTGAACGGATAGGCTGAGTTAATACTTTTTTACTAAATGTAATACGTAAGGCTTGGCAAGTAGTAAAGGTTCTGAAGTTGATTATGGTAATGATGCTGTCAAGTTCAGTGCCTAGAACTCGCGATTATTTGTTTCAAAATGAAGTGCCAATAAAATGATTAGACGTTGTGTAACCTACCGTTTAAGGGTTGATCGGCTGAAAAATGGTTGTGACCTTTTCAAGGAAGTCAGCATTAGAATGATCTACTTGAACTTATTTATTATCTACTTATTGATGATGAGTATGCCATAAATAGAAATATTGAGCAAATATTGTCGATATTTAGAGCCTCTCTTATATTTCAACTTAAGGAGGTAGTACCGGCTATTCAGGGAAAAAGCAGCCCAATTCCGAATATTTCTATGATTCGGCTCCATCATCTTGTTATCATTATCATTTGAAATTTCAAAAAGTTGTATCATTCATATAAGAATAAAGTTTCCCCTCTTCTTTTTACTCATCTAAAAGGAGGCGCAGAAGTTGGCATCCCAAAAAATACCTCGTCATATGGCGTTTATCCCAGAAAAGAAAAATCCGAAACAAAACCGTTTCTTACTTAGGAAAAAACCGAAATATTTCAAGGAGGCTGTACGCCCCTAAATTTTCAAAAATTTAAATATTTTTTCCCGGATTCCGCTTCTAAATATTAGAAGCACAAATAAGTTTTATGGGTTATTTTTTGTTTAAATTTTGAAGTCTGGTTGAGAAAAACTTGTACAATTTACAACATTCAAAATATTGCCCTTCACTTTCTACTAACTTAGTCCAATTTTCAGGCAGCATACGGATACTGGGTTAAAAAATTCTCATCTTTTGAGACCCAGACCCAATTATTTACTTCTTCGTAAGTCAACTGCTGCTCAGTCAGCTGAAGAGTCATTGATCGGGATAAGTGGTAGTCCGAAGGAAAAATGCCTGGCAAATACGGCGGGTGAGGTAGGACATCCCGGGACAGGGCCTCCAAAGTTTCCCTGACGACTTTAGCAACAGATGCCCGAGCTCGGACGTGCTGAATGATCAGCTTTAACACGTCATTTGGAATATTTCGGACGTTTAAGCTTGAATCTTTGCCTCAATTGCATTAATTATTACTGATTAGATTCCGCAGTGATACTTTTGTTCGGCTGGAATAGCTCATAGTAGATCCTTCCGAGTGGATCCCACCAGAAGCACAGGATTATCTTCTCACCATGAGTTATCCCTTGTGACTGTTGAAGCTAATGCGTGACTGGGATTTACCAGGTTTCTTGCCCTTTGGGTTGTCATCGGGGATCCTTTCCGTCCTTTCCGACGTTGGAACCGGGGGTTTTCTTTGGGGATCCACTTTTTATCTCTCGTCACTATTTGATACAAAAAAAAACCATCGGAATATGCTATTGGAGTAGTTGTTCGCACGTGAAAAATGGCGTTTGATGTCTCCTGGTTGGAGTTCATGAGGAACCAAATTTCCTTTTTGCACCATACCCAAGGTACTACTCAAGGTCTACCCTTGGGACGGTCGCTCGTTGAGTCAATCTCGAGGTTTCAGCAAGTTCTTCTTGAGTTTGCCATGAATCTTGGTCTAGTAATGCTTCAAACTCAGCGCCTGTAAACTTTACTGACTTCCCTGCGCAGGCTTGGTTACTGATGTCAAATTCGCCACTTTTAAAACGCTGGAACCGAAATACTCATATGTTTTCATTGATAGAGTGTGCGCTCCATACGCATCACATATCTGTCGATGTCACAAAACGCAGCTCTTCCCGCAAATGTTGCTTCGTTGGCACAAACGTGGACATAGTTGGAGCACAAAAAATGCCTGTTGTTTGCACATTAACGAAATGAAACATACTATGAGAGGAAAAAGGTGAAGTTTTAACATGAATAAAGAGATCCAAGTTATTAGAATGCGAGGTAAAGCTAGTTATGCCATCTTTTGTAAATTGCTCAAAACTTATTTGTGCATATCAAAAAATGCGGAAGGTTTAAGAGCGTTATAAAAACTTTAAATTAATTCTGTTTTCAACTCTCCAGCGTATTCAATCACTCTTAGCTCCTTACTCATTTTGAAACAGCTTCATGCTTCGGTTTATAATTGGATTACATACTGAAGCTACTTCTCGGGCAGAAGTGTTTATGTCCAAGGTGTCTGTGATATAGTCGAGCTGGAGATGGAGAGAGGGTGCCCACAAGGCTCTGTTGCGGGTCCATTCATATGGAACATTGTGATGGATGACTTGCTGGGTAAACTTAATAATTGTTGTAAAGTGTGTGCATATGCCGACGATCTACTCCTTTTAGTTGAGGCTGACAGTCAGTCGGAGCCGAAGGCGAGTGTGGTGAGATATATGCATGTTGTGCATGAATGGTGTGAGTGTGCGGGTTTGACTGTGTCCACTTACAAGACATCGATGATGCTCCTGAAAGGTATTCTCAGTCGAAGGCGTCCTCCTTGGGTGCAGAATAGGGGAAGTACTCTCAAGTATATGACTACGGTCAGATACTTGGGAATACTTATACGTGAAAGATTGTCGACCTAGTCCCATTTAAGGGACCTGAAACGACGTCTTATACTACTTGTAGCAACGCTCAGGCGGATATGCCTTGAGGAGTGGGGTCTTAGGCGTGGAGCTATAAGGAGAATTGATGAGGTCTTATTCGTTGCCTGTGCCCTGTATGGATCACCGGTCTTCTATCAGTCCGCAATGAGCTTAACTGGCAGTAAACTTATCGGAGCTAGTCAACGTGCTATGTTACTAGGTTGTATCCCTGTTTGCCGGACAGTACCTACTGTCCATTGAGAGTGTCTGCCCTCTATGTCAATGCCAGAATGAGTGTTGATGACACGTACAGCTCAGGTGTCCGGCATATGCCAACCTGTGCACGGTGTGCAGTCTGCTGGAGATTACCAGCCCGGAGGATGCCTCGGGTTCCCCGAAGTGGGGATGTTCTCCCGAATGGATCTCTTTGCGAAGCTTGCCTTCAATAGGTGCAAGTAAGTTAATGGCGATTCTGCGGGGTATTAGGTTTTCTGTTGCATCTTGTGCTGTATTGTGTACTGTCCCTGGCTATATTCAAACTTGCCTGTTATCTCGCAGGGGTTCAGAACTAGGGCAGAGTACCTACGTTAATTCTGATCTTGGGACTGCCGCCCCTAACAACCTGAGGTGGGGTCACCATATCCGGACGCAGAATCCGAAATGTCAGCAGTCCTCAAACTAGAGGGTTGCGAAACCTGATCAGAGGTATGATCTGAACGTCGTGTTAAGGGGACGCCCATAACAGGTTACTGTCAGTCCTCTACACGGTGAGGAGCCTATTCTGGCTGAAACGTGGTGGCATGTGGTTTAATGTGGCTAGAGAGCAGAATTGAGTGCTCGCCAGTTGCGTCTCGGGTATCCTGTATTGGGGTAGGAACTGGTTCCCCATCTTGATGGGGGGCGTTGGTTGACGCATTATTTCAACTCCGTCTATGGAGATCGTGGAATTAAGCCCAAACGGCAGGTGTCCACGTAAAACACTTCGACTTCATTGGATTATATACTATGAAATGCATATTTTACGATATATATTCTAAATAAATATGAGGAAACTCAAAAGAACGAAAAATTTTAATTTCTCGAAATCAGGTTTTTTGAGTTAGTAGACACGATTTAAAAAAGATTCGGTCAATCATTGAATTTTGGAAATGTTTATGGCGATATGTCTGGCTATCGCGTAAACTAGGATCATGTTGATCGGAAATAAGTTTTTCGATTTCCATCCAATTTTCTAACATGAATACCCGACCTTGTGGTAGACATTTTGTTCTTTTTCGAAGGGTAAAACTTATCATAGTTCTCGCGACAACCACTTAAAAAGGAAAAATTTCTGTTATTTGTTAATATTTTTCTCAGGGAGTGGTTGCTTGTGAAATCACGTCCCCCGTCAATTTCTGGACTTTTTTGAAAAATTCGCGAAAATCCAAAAAAAAACTACTTCAAAGGTTTTGAAAAGCATTAAAAGTTGTTTTTTGGTCTACTTAATATGTTTATAAAAATCTGCACAAAATTTCAAAGCGATATATTCTTTCCTTCTAAAAAAAAACACCCTTGAATAAAAAGGATCTTTTTGAAAATCGTAGCCTTAATTTCAATCAAATGAAACAGTTCAAAGAAAAGGCAGTTACTTCTTAAAATTGTGTCAAAAATTCGCGACTTTTTCACGGTCTTTTGGTTGTGATTTTTTGTATCGATTTGTGGTATACGTTGGCGAGATAACACTTGAATGAATAATAATAGAAACTTTGACCCAGTGTCTGAAATTTAAGATCAAAGATCGTCATTTCAAGAAGATGTCGTCTTTTCAAGTCTTTTTCTTCGTCAAAAAAATTTATGTTGGTTGTTATTTTAAGTCGAAATAAAGTTCCTTTAAGTGCCCAATTTGCTATCTCTGGACCACAGAAGTACGTTCCGGAGTCCTTATTTTGCAATAATTCTTATAATTCTTGGTAAGATCAAACGAGCTTTTTCTGACGCAGTCGTACTGGCTTTTTCAGCCTGAATAATCCAATTATCCGCCCTTTTTTAACCCTTCGTTTAAGCAGCGTCCTGATACTATATCTTTACTACCAATATTTAACTCATCATCATTTTCAGAAGTGTCATTTGTCTTTCCTGAACAATGAAAATGAAATATCTGAAACTTCCCACAAACGATAATACGTTGCAGGTCATCAACTTCTTCAGCATTACACATCCCAACCATAGGGTATATCTGAAGAACACCTCCATTAACAGAGCAATCAACAGAACTGGCTCGTTCAAAAAAGCGGTGGCCAATTCAAATGGTTTTGCACAATCCGACAATATAATCAAATTTGCAAGCAGGCCCACTAAATCCTTTAGGCTTATACTGTCTCTTAACATATATAAATCTCTTATTGGCCCGAAGCTATGGTATAGCACCCCTGATTTTGGACCTGCTCCAGGACATTTCTTTAAAAACACGGACAAGATTAAAGCCTGGATACTGGAAGAGTGTTTATGGGTACCACCCAGTTCTCCAAATGTTTACACACTGTTGAATCTACAACCAGGGTAGTAGCGACATAGCTAACGACGAAGAAGGTAGGCGGGCTTATCAAAAACATCCTTTAGTTGACCAACCGCTATTAGGAGAGTAACCTCAAGACTACCTAAATCCATATCTTGTTAAAATTTAAGAACCACTTTTTCTGGTTAAATCCCTTATACAACCGCAACAAATCCCAACCTTAAAGTCGTTTCATTCAACGTAACCCTTGTTGGTCATACCAAGCCATTCAAGACTGAAGATCTAAATAAAAACTTCGTAACTCATGTTCACAAACTAATAGATCACAGAATACTAGTACTAGTATGCTGGGAAAAGTTAGCTGGTAGTGGATCCACCATTGTAACCTGGAACTGAACTGTTCCCATGCCTCATCCACTCAAATCATCATTCTAAGGCAGCAAAACTGCTTTAGCAAGCTTCTCCGTTCTATTGTCAAAATTACTTTTCGTCCAAAAGTCCTCAGTGCATGCCCTGATTAAAAATTTTCAAAAATTCCGCAACTTGTTACCAATTTGTTTAGTCCATATATGAAAACAAGATCTGCATACGTCTGGCTGGATCTTTTGTAGATTACAATGAAGCATGTTTAGTACTCCCTTTCTTGTTAACAATTCATATGTGTACATTAGAAATTTTCACTTGTCGTCCAACTTGGAGGATGTGCTAAAATTTTCATAGGCCTAGAAATGTTTGCCCGACAATTGTTCGTATGGAGATTTTAACTGTTTGCTTCACTAATGCCCACTTGAATAAAAGTCGGCAATTAGCGCCAAGAACATTAGATGACGTCAACGATTTCGCGCTCATTGCACCTCATACGTAAATATTTTGATGAGCTACGTATCTACGTTGAAAGATACTCGAACGCTGAATTAAACGTAAATAGTAGCACCTGAAGTCATACGTTGTGTGTCGCGGTCTCTCCGCCCAGATACGTCAATTTCCAAAGAAATGGTATTTTGCATATTGCTGTCAGTTTTCATTGTCGCGTCCTAGTGAGGCATGGAAAAATAAAGTGTCTTTGCCCATATGCCGTCAGATTTATGGATAAACATGACCCACAACTTGTGAAAATTGGCAGTACTTCATATTTGCATATGTGAGGCACGTGTAGAATCGAGGTGGAAGTGGTTGTGCCACGAGAGCGGATGTTTTCATTTCATTCATGGAAAGCTTTGATTGATTGATATGCACAAGTGAAATTTCAGTGGATTTTCCGTCGATAAATAAATCGATTGAAATGCCCACCCGCTGCTCTTGGTTGATTGAACTTTATGAGCAGCTCCAGATTCGACAAGCCCCAGAAAAGCTGCATATGCACTCGTTACCAAGGGAGCTATCACTCATTTTCGTGACATGACCCTCTATTTCCTTCCGGCTTTTCACTGCAATACATGAACCTCAATTCACTTAATCTTGTAAATCGACCAAATTTTCCTTGTTCAGATACATGCCTATATCTGTTGTTGCTTTCTATGTTCGATTTTGTGTTTGCGAATTTTAGCGCTACGAATATTTAAGGTATGTAGGATAGGCACAGTCAATAAGACATTTTTAAAACGCTCCTTTCCCAAACAAGCATTACAAAAATAGACATAAAATGTCAAGACTTCAGCATTTTTAGCAAAGTGCAATTTTTCAGCAACTTTCATATGGGATTTATGGACATAAAGCAATTAAAAATAATGAACAAAACAAATAATATTTTTTTGGAGCAATAGCTGGAAGTAAATCTAAATCTGGAAGTAAAAATAAGTAAATGTGAAGTAAATCATCATTACAAAGATAAGGGACTTCACTTTCAACTTGCGGCTATTTTTGCAACGAAAAAAAAGTGATATTTAAATGCTCAAAATGTGTAATTAAAATATTGTAAACTATTTTCATTGAAATTTTATGAAAGAAATAAAATTCAATTTAATGCCATCTAATATTTAAACACGATTTTTGTGAAAGGCCAGCACGGATTAGTAGTTAAAAAGCTTTAAAGTAAGTTAAGCAGTTTAATTGAAATAAACCTTATTTTGACCAGTTTCCAATACGTCTGGTCTTACATTGCCTTTGAAACGCCAAAAAATTTTCCTTTAATCCTCTAATGCTTATAAACATCCACGAAAGACTTAACACATTCCCAAGGAATCTAATCGGAACTCGTCAACTTGCATGTTCTTGGAAGCCAATTAACTGATTCCAAAGTTCGTTTTCAATAAGTCGAATGTTTTGGCGGTTGTGTTGCATAGTGCGGTCCTATTGAGACAAACTTTTCAATTTTAATTTCATTGAATTTTCCGAAAATTCATCGAGCCTTGTCCAATCACGTCTACCTTATACCGGACCAGGCTTCTGTGTTTCAAAAGAAATTTGGATCGATGATTTTATCAGCATGTACGTTCACCACCCCGCAGACAATGAATAAACCTCCAATGAAGTAACCTCAGGAATATCCAGTAGAAGAAAAAATAAAGTTTATCGCAGACAAAACTTCACGTTAAAATGTGTTCCCATTTGATTCAGAGCCAAATCGAACAAATTTTTATAAAATATGGAAACTTTACTGAACAATACTCAATATGACAAAGAAGGAATTTATGACATATGTCAAAATGGGCCTAAAAAACACATTATATCATAAAGCAAGCACAAAGTAGCGAGAAGACTTCCGATCGGGTTTTGACAGAGTTATATAGGAAAGTTATATTTAATCGAAAATTCTGATACGTTTTGATCCAAAAACTTTGAGAGAGTTATTTTTTGATAATTTAGAGGAAGGATGGTGTAAAATTTGGGAAAAAAATTACGAATCTCATTAATGATAATAATAATAATTGAATCTCATTAAATTAAAATTATGTTTGAAATTTTGTTGCTGTTTTTTGCCCTCACCAAAGGGTAATTACGTATAGCGTTAACACTATCCGGTGATTTCTCTCAGACAGAGATAGAAATAGCACGAATAGAATCATATTTATGTTGCAGAGGGAAATCTATATGCACGAATTTTTGGTCGAGTACCGTTAGGTCGGGAGTTTATTTGAAGTATTAGTGGTGTATGTATTTACGCTATTCCTTCACTGTCATACATCCCTTTACCATTTCGATCCCCAGTATTGATGCCTATGGGGTCTGTAAAGGGGCAGTCGAAATCTAAGACTGAAATTCACAAATAGAGGATTGGCTTCACTTAGCTCTTTATTGTCCTTCAAAAGTTTGGGAACCAAAGATAGAAACGCACAAACGCGTGCGTATACTAATCTTGGTTTGAAAAGTCTGTCAGTGCATGCTAAGGTCGACACTAAAAGGATCAGTGTACATGTGGGGTCGCTACTTTCGAAGGTATAGTGCTTTCCTGGTGTTTCTGGCAGTTTTTTAGTTTTCCACTACAAATGTACATATTATGTGTAAATTTTTGCATTCAAAATGCTTCAAATTTTAAACGGAATTCTATTCCTTTGATAACTATTATGGTGTTTTGCCTTATCAGACATAATTTTGACTTATTACTGTTGAATATTCTTAAATAGAAAACAAATCGTGGCTCCGGTTTAACGTAAATGATTTTTCTTTGGAGTTTGCTTTAAGGCTCCTTTTCATTGATCCACGTTTTTCGCTGAGTTTTCCTGTTTTGTTAGCTAACAAAAATGGATGGAAAAGTAATTACTTTGAATGGTATGTACAATCTACGCAACCTGTTCAATCTACGCATGTTAAATTGTGAAGAAAATTCAAATGAAAGTAGACGATAAAGAAGTTCATGAAAAGGTACCCGTTTAGCAACGTTGGCTTTAGTAACTCAGTTTGAAAGGAGAAACTAACTTAAGGTTGGACAGGAACGAACCCAATCCAAAATTGGCAAGCCGTCAATCTCAGTCTCAATCTCGTCAACGATCTATTTTTCTAGGAATAAGTCACTTCAAGTTGTTTCTACACGGACTTGAAACAAGACCCAAAAAAGTCGAGTTTACTTGCCATTAGTGAAAGAAAATGTAAGTAATATTGCTATGTCCTTAAAATCTTGGACCCTATTATTTACTCCAGAAATGACAGCAATTATTGTTCAGCAGAATTCATCAAACAGAAACAGCAAACGTTGAGAATTGGTCTTACATGTTGAGAACCAAGAAAGTTGAGCCAAATGTGGTCGTTGGTTGTTATAATCTGCCGGTCTGGAGAGGAACAAACAAAGAAATTTAGACGATTTATAGAGTCATTAGTTCAGATGTAAATGCAAGCGATATATTATGTGTAAACAAAGATTTCAATACCGTTTGGAAAATCTTCGGTTTGGTGACAAGAATACAAAAAATGCAAGAAGAACAGACAAACTCCGTGGAAAAAGCTCTGGAATTTTTAAGGCTTGTCTCTTATCTATCGAATCTACCTTCATATCTTCACACTGGCGTTCCTTATGAACCCTTTGTGACAATCTTCAAAGTGGTCGCTTTTGAGTTGAACAACACGCTCCCAGTATAGTTTCAATTCCCTAAAGTACCAACACTGCTTTTGCAATCGCCTTCAGTGCATTCATCGCAATGGTTTCAACCGTGTTTATGTTACCGAACCGATGTCCTTTGAGTAGCGTGTTTCTATGTAGCAAAGAGGCACAACTCTTACGGGACTGTCAGCGAAGCTGCATGACTGAATATTTTCTCAAATAAAGCTCCAAGAATTTCGATCAATATCCTTACTCATTTTCCGACAGAACACTCAACCAACGCTTGACCAAAAATTGGGCCGTGTTTTTGTGCGGAGTTTTTTTCAACATTTCCACGTCATATACTTTAGTGATGGCAAAACTTCGCTCATTGGAGAATATTTGTTGGGTGAAACACGTTCAAAATCAGAGAAAATAGTCAACATCTTAGCTTAAAATGTCAACTTTGCTCTGATTTTGACATTCTATTTTTTGACCTCTGTGATTCAGAATGCTTCCTTTGTAAGAACTGTCACTTTGTTTCTAGATAATTGCCAAAAAAAAACTTTGAGTTATCGCAAAAAATAGTCGGATTGGGTAGATTGTTGACATTGAAAACCATTTCCACGTTGACTCTAATATTCAAAGCGATTTCAAAGGGAAGATTCTCATGTTCTGCCGTTTCCAATTACCGGACATGCGCGATTTATTCCTAATTTCTCGAATAGATTTCTCAAAACAGTAGGTTTTGATATTTGAAGGTGATTTTCGTGTTTGACGTGTTATGCGTCTTGAGAAAAACTGTGGCATCGAATGAGTTACTGAACAGTTGTAGTCATTATCATAGTCGATAAAGAGTGCTTGAACTGCTCAGTGGGGCTGGGTACAGAGGAACAAAACTTCGTAACGAGCTAGTCATAAGAATCATAATTTGCCATCTACTAATTGTTTAATCGAATTTCTCGAATTTCGTGGTCATTTCTACAAAAGGGCACTCATTTTTATCATTTGTAAAAAAGTTGACATCGCTCATAAGGAAGAATAATACTGACTAAAATATTCCTCCAAAACGATTTACAAACATTTTATATGCTACAGGCTAAACCGTCCGTAGAAAGGTTAGAACCTGTCAAATCAAGGAATTCAGAAAAAAAGATAACTAGTTGATGACAGATGATTCACCTTGAGAAGAAGAACTATTACATGTTGACAAAGGTTGGTGTATTGCAAATAAACAAGCCCTAGATATCAGCGTCTTTTGTAGGATCTACTGTCAGTACGTGCTGTCAGTACGTTCCGGTAGTGCTGCGCTGATGGAACGACGTGACTATCCTGCTGTCTGGAATAAAACCAAGTAGTTAAGCTATTTTTTGGTCTATTCGGCCTACATTGTACATAGAAACTGACAATGTAGGCAAAATAGACCAAATAATCAATAAAACCAGAAATCTCAGCGTTTTACAATTCCAAAAAGATGCAACGAGAATGTTTGACTCTTTAGAAAGAGATGGGCTAATTTTTGAGATGTTGGAGCAGAGAGATATGATCAGTGCTATTTTATAAAGTTTGACAGAAGTTTGACCTACTCATACAAACCATAATTGGCAAAATGCTATGGTTCAACGAACGCGGTTCCTTTTCTTCTGAGAAATCAGGAAAAAGGATATGGAGTTCTGTTCATATTTGTAAAGAAAGTAAAAAAACGATTGTGTGTATTGTGTGTAATGCTGATTTGTAAGGTTCATAGAAAGCATTTTGTTACTTTCATGCAATTGAACTTTTGACTTTGGTAACTACTGGGACATTTAATAAATACGTTTTTGTTCCAAATTTCTTAAAAGCCTTGAATATTTTGAAAATATGACTCACATTTCTTTAAAAGGGTAATTATGCATTTTGTATTCCTGAAAATTTGATCGACTAACATTGAGTTAAAATCTGATTAGCTTGAATTAATTTCACTTGATCTCGGGAAAATTTTTGTTTACTTTTTTGTTTTATAGTTTGGGCGCTTTGGTTTATTGTGGCAACATAGGTATCTCAATTTTAAACATGTCAGTATTTTGAACGGGCGCTTTTATTTCGAAATAAAACATGATGCATTTTGTGTACCTAAAAATTACATTCTGAGTACCTAAACATTTCACTTTTGTTTGACTTCATATAGAGGCTTGGTT
The DNA here is from genome assembly GCA_954870665.1 of Stratiomys singularior. Taxonomy (NCBI): domain Eukaryota; kingdom Metazoa; phylum Arthropoda; class Insecta; order Diptera; family Stratiomyidae; genus Stratiomys; species Stratiomys singularior. Next base: position 155,131,143 of record OX940878.1, on the reverse strand, counting down.
TCCATACGTGGTCTATATATTGAGTAGCTTCTCTTTCTGCGTGAACTTCTCATGAAATGAAATCGGTTCGCAAAGTTATGTGTCCTTACGTCAATTTACTAAACTAGACTATACTGCCCTTCTAGACTATATTGTTTTTAGAAGACATTTGTCCATGAGTAATTCTAAAGTCATTACAGAACTTAGAGAAAAAAATGTCCAGCAAATTTCAAAGAGTACCTTTGAAATAAAATTCTTTTCTTAATGTTTATTTGAGAGTTTTTACACATAATGATCCACTCTGTTAAGACTTTGTGGAAATTCTTAGAGTATCAGTCGTAATTTGATAGATATAATACTTCGAATTGAAATTTTCGTATTTAGTAACTTCATCAGAAATAAATAAATAAATAAAATCATAAAATAAATCATCAGAAATAAATAAATAAATAAATAAGTGTACATATTTTCTCTCCCAATCCATATTGATTTTCTTTTTTTTTTTATTTTTAAATGTTAAAATTTGATTTTTAAAAATCAAATTTTTTACGGGGCTCGAGTGCAGGACCCCTAGAGACTTATCGTTCATATCTTCATGATTGGAAGGTCTGGTGCAAACTTATCTTCTCTTTTCAGACCTTTTGAATACTGCAAATAAAAAATATTTTCCTATTTCTTTCAGTCCTTATTCAATCGGCTTGTAAAACATCCAAATAGTGACTGTTACGAAGTTACAGCTCTATAGAAGTTTGCTGGCTAGTTTTAGTTTCTAAGTTTGGTTTTTCATCGATTAAAGGGTATATTTAAGCTTTTTTGTGTTAGTCTTCCATCCTTAAAAGTAAAAACTGAACACTTTTATAAGAGTTGATAAACTCCTACGCGTCCAAGACAACAATGTTTATGTCCAAAGTTCTTTTGTTTTTGTTGAACAAATCGCAGCTCATGCATGTATAAAATCCGAAAAGGATAAGTTTGAAAACTTTCAAACTGCAAACTTTAATGCTAGTCCATGCAATTCCGGTGGCTTCACTCGTCTGTGAATTTTTCTGCATTTTTGTGCATATGACACCAGACAACATTTAAGAAATCCGAAGTATATAAAATTTTTCCCTAAACACGACCGCGTACAACCAACTCCCGATTAAAAATCAATATTTGATTGGAATGTACGTTTTCGAGTTGCAATAGAAATTCTAAAATTCTTGAAGATAATATTCAAAGTCAAAGATGCACATCCCGAATCAGAATCAATTTAGCTTCATAATCAGACTCACAAGTATTGTTAAAAAGGCGTCACTACGTTCAACTCACTTCACTGCCATTGTGGTATATTGAAAAGTCGTGGAGACACACAAAGGATTCATTTCATTGGAAAGATTTCCTTTGCAAACTTCACTCTTTACGTTTTCAACAAGCTGCTTGCCGACTCAAATAAAATTCATAATTTATTGTTAAGAAGAACGGAGAAGTGGGTGAAAGGATATTTTCGATGTGAGGAAAAGCAGATGCACAATGCATTTCTACACAAAAGCATAAAAAAAGAACGTAGATAGTAACGCTTTAGTAAATTTTCTATTTTGAGCAATTTTTTTGTGATTGAATTTTCTTTTCAACTAGAAGGATTATGACTTATGACATAAAATATGCCATAATATGTGTTCAAAGCTACATGACAGAAGCAGTCTTTTTTGGCATCTGGCCATACTATTTACTGTTTGTCAAAGTACTGTCAACCTTCTGTAAGAACTACCTTTCGTCATTTGATCAGAGTGAATAAACAAAATTCGTTAACATTGGAAAGCGTACGTTACGCTAAAAGAAAACAAAGTTTGCGCCAAGCATTGCTTTTGCTCTTTAATCGAAGAAAAGTTCCACTGAAACTAATCGTTCGGGGTAAAACCATTATGCTGTATATATTGGTAAGTCTAAAAAGTAATGAGCCTATTTTCGTCATTTTTTTCGGTCAAATATTTCTTTTATTTAAAATGGATTTGATTTACGTACATTATGTCCATTATAATTTATGATCTTTTGCCATTTTTTGGGATGAGCCATTTTTCCATCTGTGTAGAACTTCTGTGGTTCATCGGTGAAAAACATGGCCAAGTGATTCTCACAGTCCCTTTTTGAAGTGAATTTCTTTTCATAGAAGAAGTTTTGCAGAGACTAAAACAAATAGTAGTCTGACGGTGCAAGGTCTGGACTATACGGTGGATGCATCAAAACTTCCCAGCCAAGCTCTGTCAATTTTAGCCACGTCATCAAAGATGTGTGTGGTCTGGCATTGTCATGTTGGAAGACAACGGCCTTTCTATTTATCAATTCTAGGCGGTTTTTTTGAATTGCTCGTTGCAATCTGGTTAATTGCTGACAGTTTAAAGCCGAATTGAGTATTTGGCCAGGTTCTATCACCTCATGATAAACGATTCCCTTCCAATCCCACCAAACACAGCATAACCTTATTTGGTGTCAATTTTGGCTTTGAAGTCGTTTGGAATGATTCACCTTTTTTTGTCTATGATCTTTTTCGAATGAAATTCTTGTATCTTACCCATTTTTCATCGCCCGCAATGATTTGCTTCAAAAATGGCTCGATTTCGTTGCGTTTACAAAGCATTTCGCAAATGGAAAATCGGTCGATCAAATTTTTTTGTGTTAATTCATGCGCCATCCAAACGTCGAGCTTCTTTGTGTATCCAGCCTTACGCAAATGGTTCGAAACTGTTTAGTGAAGAATATTCAGTTCCTTATCAATTTCATGGCTGCTTATGTGTCGGTCTGCCTCATTTTTTTCATCGACTATTTTAGGGGATTGGTCGACCTGATCGAGGTACATCTTTGAGATAAAAATTTCCCGTACAAAAGCGAGCAAACCATCTCGTAGCTGTGACTTTTGATTAAGTATCTTGACCTTAGATACCATAAGTATATTCACGAGCCTGCAATGCATTCTCACCTTGATCGTAGTGATATTTTAAAAATAACGATTTTTTTTCAGAAATTTCATTCATTTTTAAATGAATACAACTTTTGACACGAATCGCGAAATACAAAACTGTCATAATAAGATTGTAGACTGGAATGTCACCTTTCAAACGCATATCAGTTTGATTCAATCTGATTAGTATTGCCCGATATATGACAACGAAAACCATCAACTGAGGTCGAGTGACCAAAAAGGCTTAATACTTTTTAGACTATCCAATATTACACCAAAAAATGAGAGGAACGATGAGGAATTTCTTTGCGAAGATGAGTGTCGTATATAAGATAAACATGCATTACCACTAAGTGTGACACAAAAAGTGATTTTCAGTAATCCAGAAGGATAAAGATAAGCTCATGAGCAGTGGTGGAATCAAACGACTAGCAAAAATTGAGGTAATTAACTGCTGAGGTCTGTATAGGATGTGTTCAGAATAGAATTGATCCGTCTGAAGAGAGGATTTACCAAAAACTTGCTAGGGTATGCGATCAGGAAATAAGGCACAGTTTTCATTATTACTGTACTGGACCATATTTTATTTAACCAGTTGAAATTTAGGAAGTTTAATTTGTCCGCCTTGTTGTCTCAACTTAGACCTTTCCGGCCACCATTTCCTCATATCGATGCAGAACTCTCGAAGAGGACACACCTCACTTTATGTAAGAGTTTCTAACAATGGTTAGATTTATTTTTGCTTCAAAGGACGTAAATGTTTCGAGTTCAGAATCTTTAAATTGCTAGAAAAATGTAAAAACTTGAGGAACGTCCGAGCATAGGTGGCAGAAATTGGGGACCATTTCTTTTTTTTAATTTTCAAAAGATAATCTCTGCCCCGCAGGCGAAAGAAGGTTTTAATGACATTAAAAACAATTGGAGGGCAATGAGAGACATGATAACAGTTGCAGTCGAGGATGTGTTGGGACAGATTTTGACTGATAAAAGATAAAGTCAACCAAGCGCACAAAGAGTTCGTTCAGTGACTAATGCAGGCCAAGGCAGAAAATTTATACACAATACGATGACAAGTTAAAAAAGAGTACCGCCAGAAGAAGTGGCTGTCCATGATTGCCAAGACCCAACTGTTATAAAACAAAAAAAATGACGCTAGATGAACCAAGATTGGCGTAAGCCTCTAGGAAAATCCTGAGGCAAGGCTTCAATCCACGTAAGTATCTTCGCAAAAGTCCACAAGTATCAAGCATGGGTAACCAAGTTGAAATCCAAACAGATGACTGTAATATTTCAAGGAACAACTCACAGCATCTCAAACGTATTTAAAGCTATGAATGTTCTACAAGAAGAATAAGTGGTCATAGTATTCCCACCAACTAGAGGCAAAGAATAAGCAGCGATAGTTGACCTCAGTAAAAATATGGCTCCTGGGATATACTGAATCCCAAAAGAACTGCTCCAGAGAAGGGGTCCATGTAAGCGCATTGAGCATTGAAAAGGGATCCCTTTTTCAATGCTTGATCTGTAAAATATGGTCAGAGAAGCAGATACTAGAGGACTGCTGGAAAGCATTATTTGTCCTGTATACAAAAAGGGAGACAAGATGATGTGTGAAAATTATAAAGATATGGCGCTACTCTGTTATGTCAAATAAAATGCACTCCAATGTTAAAGAAAGAAAATTGAAGCCATACTTTGAAGCCATAATGTACTCAAGGAGAGTATCAGGAAGGGCTCCGAAGTAGATGGTCTACAATAGTTCGAATATTCTCATTTTAGCTGATGCTCGAAAAATGCTGGTAATGTATCATTGGCGGGCACCAACTCTTCCAAAACTTGTATGCAACAATATCCACAGAAATGCACTATACAATAAAGTGCTTGACTTTTGTATCTCAACAAAACTAGCCTGCATGGTCAAAGTTACAATGCTCCCAGTTCAAGATAAACGGACAACTAAAGAACTGTTTTGAAATTCTGATTTGAAACAGAGTTAAATTTGCCCCAAGCTCCTTAATTTTACACTGAAAGACGTCATCAGAAACACAACAGCTGAGATCTTGGTACACTAATGTCTACTCATGATGATGTCAACATTTTGAAGGATCAATCCGAGATGCCAAAGAAATATTTCTGAGTCTACAAACTGAACCAAACCGGATCCATTTAGAGTTGGTGAAGTGAAAACTTAATTCATGGCCCAAACCAGGAAACGAAACCCCATCCGAAAAAAAACCCTAAACGAAGGATACCAGAAACTTGAAAATGTGGATGACTTTATGTACCTTAGATCCGACCTGAATAGAAATGTGCCAATAAGGAAGCCACGTAAAAGCCTGAGCGTCTCTATGGAAGTAAGACATGGACCCCTACGGACGAACCTCAAAGGTAAGTTGATATTTTACGACCTATATTGCTCTAATAAATCTACGGCCCAGTGGATCTGCAAAGGCAAACTCTTTGGAAATAATTGAAGAAACCCGACTACCCTTAAGGACATTGAAGAGTACAGCGCAAGGCAAACATGCAGCAGGAAGACCGCGGATTGATGGGAAATAAAAATAAACTTTGACATCCAATGATTGTTGGGAATGGTCAATCGATGAACAAGGACTCTATGACGCTTCAAACTTTAGTAGTCGCGCCATAGATAATTATTATTTACTCATTTTGTAGCTTGAGTGAATGCAATTTTCTTCGGAAAAAAACAGCAGTTTATAAGCATAATCCTTGTAGAATATGAAAGTGTTCATTGCAGGCAACGCATTTGAAATACGATCAAATAAAGGGCAAATTTACAAAAAGGGGATTTTAAGGTGCGAATTTTGTGATTACTTGATTTGTTTTTTCCCAAACTTTTGTCAATGAAATTGAAATTGTAATGAGAATTTAAATTATAAAGCTGTGTCTCCAAAATAAAAATTCCTGGATATTTGAATTGAAACTTTACGACAACTTTGTTCAGGTAATATCATATTCGTGAACAAACATAGGACCTGCATTAAATAAAAAGTTGTCGTTTTAGTTCCCGCCAACTTTTTATAAAGGATACAATCATAAGGTAACCAAGTTTTCGTCACAACAGCAATTTTATTCAATCTTTTTACCAGTACATCTAATCATTTTCGAAAATTTTTCGAAATCATTTTCAATTTTTCATAACATTTGCGAAACTCGTTTCCCAGAATGGTTTGCAGCACATATGGTACATTTCCTGGGATGGCCTCAATCGACTTCAAACGCGTTCGCTTTAGATCCTTTTTGGCAAGTGAGAAAGAAGATGTCAGGGGGTGACAAGTCTGGACTTTAAGGAAGATGGGAAAACATTGCAACGAACCAGGACCAGAGTGTGCATGCCCAGTTCTTGGCTCACAATTCGTGGAAATTTCTCAAACGATTCTCTTAGAAATCACTCGAAGACATGATAGACGGTTGACGCCTAAAAACCGGCCCATAATGTCCATGTTTTCTTTGATTTTAACGTCCTTTAATGTCCTGATCTTAGGAGGGACTTTGTCTACGATGAATGATTGATGACTGCTTATTCATGATTGACGATGGATAATTATTGATTGAGTAGTGGTCATTGATAACTGCTTATCAACGATTCATTGTTGATTAGCGATGAGCTATAACAAATCAAAGGATGATATTTTATGGACGATGGATGTTGAAAAATTGATTTTGAAAGTTTGATGGCGTACATCCGCTTTTAATGATTACTGACTACTTGTTGATAGTTGACAGTGATTGGTGAAAGTTAACTGTGGGATTTAAGTTAAACTAACTGGAAACTATATACACAGTATGTCGGAAAAGTTCCCGAACTTTTGAAATAAAAAATCGAAAATTACATCTAAAGAAATTTATTCCAGTTAACTTTCAACGTAGTCCCCTTCCCTAGATATACATTCGTTTGAGCGCTCCATGAGTGATTCGAAGGCTCTCTGGTACTCCTCTGAAGTTATCGCTGTGAGACGCTCGGTGCAAACCGCTTGAATGCTCGGTACATCTTCAATTAATCGTTCTTTTTCTAGGCCATTTTTAGCTTGCGAAATAGGAAAAAGTCGGCTGGAGCCAGATCTGGCGAGTATGGGGCGTGATTGATGCGTGGGATCTGATTTTTAGCGAGATAACGCTTCACAATGTTCGAAGAATGAGCTGGGGCATTGTCATCCAGCAAACCCCACGATCCTTGTTACTTGTACTTGGGCCTAATGCAATTAGTCCGGCGCTTCAGACATTTTAACACCTCTACGTAATACGCAGCACTCACGGTGGTGTTTGGGGGCACAAATTCTTTGTGTATCAGCCCTTTGGAGTCAAAGCATAGCGTAAACACAAACAGCGCTCACACTCCGAACAAACGACCGATCTAACGGTATTTGAAAAATTCTGGAGAATTGCATTGGTGTTCGTAAAAATGTTTATTTTTCTCTATTTTGTCTATCTGTTTACATTGTACTTGTAAACAAAACGAGCAAAAAATTAATATTTTTACTAACACTCATACAATTCCGCAAAATCCGTTAGATTGGTCGATGGTCGGAGTGTTATCGCTGTTTGTTCTTACGCTATGGTCAAAGTAAGCGATCAGCACCGTCTTTACCCATGATTTTTGTTGGCACTTTTTGAGGCCTCGCACGGCCCGGACTTAGCCAAGCAGATGACTGGTGCTTTGTGGAAGGATCGTATTGACAACGCCAAGTCTCGCCTCCAGTCACAATTGAGGTAAGAAAACCCGGAGTGGTGCCGCAAGTCTAGATAAAATCTTGACAACGTTTGATGCGAGTTTGTTTCTGCTGTGGTGTGAGAAAGTGAGGAACAAATCGAGAGCAGATCTCCCTGCGGTTCATTTTTCTTTTAAAAATCAACGCGACGCTATCCTTGCTCATGTTCAGTTCATCTGCCAACATTCTGAGAGACATGTGGCAATTCTGCTTCAGTAGCGCGGGCACGCGAGCCTCATTTTCATCGGTAACAGCTGTTGACGGCCGGCCGCTTTTCTCGTCATCTTCTGACGACTCTCTACCCTTCTTGAACAGACTGACCAAACAGTGTAAACAGTTGTACGCGACACTACACCTTCACCGTAAGCCGAATCGATCATTTTTTCGTTTCCGCAAAAGTTTTTTAAAGTTTATAGCAGAATTTAATTGCGGCACGATGTTCAAATTTCTCATTCATCGTAGAGCTTGCACCGGGGTACTAAGCACACGTTCACTCAAGCACGTCTATCCCGGCAACTGATGAATGAATACTGGTGAAAACAAACTCAGACACTACAAAGGGATGTTGGAGCATAGTACTGGTGTCGTTCAAGAGGTGGCGACACTCGTCCAAGCGCTACAAAATAAGTTCAGGAACTTTTCCGACATACTGTGTAAAGATAAATAAAAATAAAAACCAATTTTTTAATTCATACGATTTAAAAAATAAATGATAAATGTTCCAAATAGAAAATGTCCGCTTTGCCTGTTTTTTTTTTGAAAACTAAAACCGATAGGAAATTTAGTTTAAAATTTTCAGGACAGCATTAAAAAACGAGAATCGAAAATTGTACGAATTTCCTGAAATTTTGTTTTGTAGTTGTTCATCCTTTTGATGGTTTTTCCCGAAATCCATTGAATGTCATGATTCGATCTTGTGGTGAGCTCCTTGCTCAATTTAAATTAAAGATTGATTAAAGATTATCTTTTTAAAAGAAAGCTAGTAAACTATGAAGCCTAAGTTCTATAGCATGATTTTCAGAACTTTTAGTACACTAATATTCTTTTTCTTGTTTTATATTCATCATTATTGGTTCTCGTCTATCCTTTTTTATATACTCCTGTCGAAAACATAATGTTAAAACCAATTTCTAGCTTTTTTCCAGTAGCAAAAGATAGAGTTTCATATGATTCTTCGTATATATAGTCCCGATATCTTTAAAACGGATGAATTAGTGAAAATATCCAATCCTTTAACGATTTTCCCATACTTCTGGAGCCGGTTTCGGAAATCACAAGACATCGCCTTTGATTACGATCAAATTGTAACCTGGAAGTCTGGAGACATGAAGATTTTATTTCTTGCCTTTAAGAGACAAATGGGTAAGGATGTATTTTATGACAACATGAATTACCGGCTTTTAGGATACTTGAAAATCGTAAAATTCAAGGTTAATGCCCGAGACACACAAAATTTCTTTACTTAGAGAAATTAAGGAGAGTTGTCTTAATGTAAATTTGTGCGTATTAATAAAATTTTATCTGTCGAAAAATTACATAATAAAGGTTAAGACATTTAGCCAATCAACCCTACACCTCACATTTCGTCTGATGCATTATCCTTGTAAATGCAATAAAATTTTTATCTAAGGATGAAAGTTTATAGATAATGAATCCATAAATCAGTATTCCATATGCGTAACAAAGTTCGTGAGGTTATGAATTGAAATTGAAAAAGTTTGAAGGATTCGCTCCAGAAATAAATACATTTGCTACTATTACTATAAATTAAATCAATATTTCGTTATACATACACGTGCCATGTGTATAAAATCGTTCATAAATTACCCAATCAAGCATTTTTCTTTTTTTTTCTTCCACTACAATTACTTGCTCTGGAAGGCTCCTGCAGACTTCCCAAACTTTATTCAATTTTGTCCGTTCATTTGTCGTTCAAAGTCATTGGTTTCCAATTTGAAACTATCCATCTGTCATTAAATCCAGTGAAAAGGATAATAGTTAATTCTAAGAAATGTTGGCAGGATTGTGCTGGCTAATGTAGTGTTTCAAGGTAAATCATAGTCGTTACTGTTTCCATGAAAAACTAGACTTATTCAATTAATTCTTAAACAAAGACGAAGGATGCTATATGGATGGATACCTCCTGTCTATCATTGAAATTGTACTAGGAAAGATGCAGGATGGTTGATTGTTTCCGCTCGATATCACTTTACTTAAATTTAATATCATTCTATAAAAGGTTTTGAAGGTTGTGTTTGATTAGTCAGCGATGTAGTAGCAAATATTAGAAGGGATGATAATCAAAGGGACTCTTTGAAACAGGAAATTTTAACCGAAATCTATTAAAAACAATTTGTTTGCTTGTTACAGCACCCAAAGTAATTTTATTTTCCTTTTAACCTGTTTTTATGCGTTCGGAACTGCTTCATTGGAAAGAAAAACTTTGTGCAAGATAATTGACCGTCGCTCCATTATCCTTGATTGATTCTACTCATAAATACATATAATGAATTTTGAATAATGCGTATTGAAAAGTAAGAGAAAAAAAATCTGAATATATGATTTTTTACCTCGCTGTAGGGAACATTCAAAAGGATGAAGAAGGTTATGGGCGCTTAGGGTTAGCATAATACCTTGCTTTTACAAACTTTTCAAGCCTAAGATTCGTCGAAGAAGACATGTTTAGATAAAAGGTAAAAGTCGTATCTTTAGCACCACTATCTAATAATCCAGATATTGTTGATCCAATTGGTAAAGGTGTATCACCATGAGTGAATGAAGTTATAAAAGACAACATCTGTTAGTTATTTGGATTGACTACAAGCGTCAAATTTTTGAGTTGTGCTACTTTTGGCATTTCGAGAAACTCAATCAAGGAAGCCGATTAGCCGATTTAGCTAATCCTCCCAAAGACTTATATCCATGGAAATACGGATATAGTGCAAATCCTATGAGTTCGTCGAATCCTCAGTGATTGTGTTAAACAGAAGAGCATTCTTACTCATTTCAATTCCTAAAGGAAGAAAATCGCAATGAAAAATTTTTGCTTTTCGAAAATCGACCGTCCTGGGTCACAATGTTCACCTTTCAAACATAATCGACTAGTGTGCTGAAGCTTAAGTTAGTTTGGTAGTGCAATTCCCAATGCAACTGTATGTTGTATAGCAATCCTACCTATGCTACCTAAGGACGTAAATCATACGAAAAAAAGTGAAAAAGTACGTAAGGATCGAAGAATATTTATTAGACTCGATATTCAAAAATTAATGGCTGATGCATACTTTATGAGCTGTTCAGCGTCTAATAAATCAGCAACATGAGCATCGACCGAAATTGTTTACAAAACTTCTCGGTAACAACAAATCAGCGAAAAATAAGAAATAGACAATTATTTTAAAAAATTCCGTCAAGAAATTAGTTTTCAAATTCAAAATTTCAAAATTAAAAATTTTCAAAATTTTAAAATTTAAAACGTTTTCAAGAAACCAAAATTCAAAATTCAACCTTAAAAGTCAAAAATTCAAAAAAAAAAATTAATTTTTCAAAACTCTGTCAAGATACATATTCTGCAATCACATTCGACACTAGCCACGCCTAAGGACGGCGGTTTCACCAAGATATAACGAAAATTGAAATTTTAAAATCGAAAAATTCAAAAATTAAGCAATTCGGGACAAACACATGGTGTGAGAGAACTGTCGGATCCTTCTGCATCAAAATAATCCCAAGCAGTATACAATGCATAGCTCAAACTCTCTTCAGTTCTGATTATTTGGATTCCATAAACGGCCGTTAATTGCCAAAAAGAGCAAAATAATTAATTTTTCGAATATTTCGAAAACTTGAATTGATTTTTTGAAAAACCGTCTGTCTTTATTTTTAAAAAATCTTTATTTTAATCTTGTGGCCCTCAACTTCCAAATAAATTTCTATCCCACTGATATATTTTATAGGATTTGGAATTTGGTGAAATACTTTTAATACTTTTTAATAATACTTTTAATACTAAACAGAAAAGTCCACGAGCTTCAGAATACCAATATATCTGATTGGCAGGACATTGATTATCGGGATATGTCTACTTTGTAAGCCGAACTTTTTGGAACATCTCTTGCAACGAACTACTCGAGCTTGAACTTACATACGAGTCATGATTATTTGGGCATGCAAATGGCATGTTGGTCCTTGTTGCCGGACGCACTATTGAAAGGGTACGAAATAAATTCAAGATGCGTAAGTGCAAATAAATAGTTTGTGGGCTACTGTCAACATGATTGCCTTCTACGAATCAATTAGAAAAAATAAACAAAAAAAAAAAACGAAAATAGACATAGAATAACGTAGTCATGACCGTCGTACTGACGGAAGAAGGATTCCTAGAGTAAGCCCTAAACGAAAGTACATAAAGCTCTAAACGAACCGATATTTGGATTCATACATTTTCTCTCATTTTTGCGTAAAACAAGATTTACTCTCTTTCTCAAAGCTTTCTCGTTAAATTGAAATACAAATATAAATCATACTGGTTTTTCTGTCTCTGTCTGAGGGGAGTCGCACAAGAGTGTAAGTGCTTTGTTTAGTTTAGGTTGAAACTGATCCGATTTATCCGATGCATTGTGTGTATTGCGCAGCCGAAGCTGAGTATTGTCTATTAACTAAGTAACAAATTACAAGACCATAAAGTCATTGTTATAAGTCATATCTGCTGTTAGTTGACTTGCAAATGAAAATGAAAAAAACTTGACTATGAAAAGGGACCATCTTTAACAAGAAGAATATCTTTCGATGAATACCTTACAGGCGAATCTACGGTATGAACTTGAACTAGGAAGCGATGTTTTCAGCAAGGAATTAGATCGATAACACAGAACAGAAGTATACGGACAAGGACAACAAGAAACATATCTGACAGCTTCTGAGGCCACAGGACGGACGATAATAGCTGACCCAAAAGAATACCTTGGTGGAAAATGCAAAATAAGTATGTATATGTAGATATGAATAGATAAAAAAGTTATCTGCAGGCACTTATATTATCTCGAAGCTTTCAATCGTGATAAGCGACAATGCACTGTTGGCGAATGACTACAACCATGAGACAGCGAACCATAGGATAGATGAATTGTATTTAGTCTTGATTCAATCTTTACAATCAGACGAATCTATAGCTGATCCATCTGTTGAGTGATTATGAATGTTTTCGCTCTTGCACATCATTGGTATAATGTGGTCTCCAGTTGGGAGACAAATCAATCAATAAACAAAACCATATGGCTCTCTCTCTCTGACAAGGCTGGCAGTTCAAAAGGATACATTTGCTCAGCTGAAGGCATTGGGGGTAAACACAATCGAAAAATGCACGTACAACCAATCCCAATATACGACAAACTCTTCCTTCTTCCTAAGTAGGGATTGATTCCTTTTAGTTTTATTTTCATTGAGCCATCTCACATAAAGTATAAACTTTTTTTTCGTTTAAACTTTCCTCCAGTCCCAATTTCTGAATTCGACCATCTCGAAATAGACTCCTTGGACGCGTCCAATAAATTAAAATTGAACACCTGACCGCATTCCAGACGCTAAGTAATTCGCTGTTGCATATTTACCACCTGCAATTTTCCGCGCCAAGTCCTTCGCAAGATGTTGACTCGTAAAACATGAAAGTTTGGGGCTATTACGCCAAATATTGAACTCAGTTCATTGTCTATTATTTTCTAATTAGAAACGTGTCGGCAAGTACATTAACATTACGGTTCAACCTCTAAAAATAAAGTCTCGCGCTCCGGATCCTAAGAATGTATCGTACGCATGTAACAATAAAAGTCTAACATGAGTGGGTTGTTTATTACTTAGTTGGATTATCCAACCGATTATTGGGGCATCCACGAGGTGGTTCCTTTGGCTGGAAGAAATGTACGTAGTGAGGACTCACATATGCTTGTTAATCCCCAACCTCCGCTGGCGAAAATGCAAAAGGGAACAGCGTATAAATTTATTAGGAATCAATCTAATAGAGCGGAACTGAATTATTTTCCAATCAGAAATGCAATTACGAGTAGTGCTTGGGTGCTGCAATTACGTTACATACGAGCAACACAACCCTTATACGTTTGGAGCATATTCACGGAATGTACGTGATACATTGCGTTGAAGTTATTTCTTAATGCTGTTGGGCAACAGGAATAAATATTTCCACGGATATTTGTTTCAGGAGCGTAGCAACCCAAAATTGCTGGTTGCATGCTATAAATAAGTCCAGAAGCAATGCTTGGGTAATTGAAACTGGTATGAGTTTGCCACCGAAGGAAAATGGATCAAGGAATCGACGAAATGATAGATTAACATCAGATGTAATAGTTGACTGGACTCCAATCCGAAATAGGGACTGTTAACGAGAAAGTATCACATGAAGAACCAGACTCTACTATTCGATTTCGCGCCAGATCAACAAGGGAGCGCAGGCGACTGTTGCAGTGCTGTTTACAGCACGCACTCGTAAATTGTACTATTAGCTGCAGGACTTCGTTCAATCTGCTACGAAACCAATACTTTCCCGTGAGGACTGTAATTCATTCTGCAGTGCTCCGTTAACACAGGAGGATAAGAGGGCTACGTGTAGGATGTGGTGTCTTTCAGGGATGTTAAATGTGAAACCAAATGAAGTCTGGTTACGACGAGTTGAGTCCAGTCTACCCGTACAGCAGTACCCACTATGTAGACTCGAGTAGACTCAACAATAGATTAGATAATATGTCGAAGTGAAGAAATAAACGACAAAGCTGGCCATCAACAGCAACAGGGTGAGGATAATCGTAAAAAACGCTTGAGATCCTACTAGTTGACCTGCCTCTCCTCCTACCTCGAAAAGTTTTCAAAGTGGAGTCACGACGCTGCCCATTGAAAAAAAGGAGATACTGAAGGAAAACCAGGAAGTCAAAAGAGTGAGCGAAGTGGTAAACGTAGACTCAGTGGTAGTATTGGACAGAAACGGAGTATGCGAAGAAAGTGGAGGACGTGAAAGGGAGGAAAATCAGGGAAATTGTCAAACAAGAGTGGGTGGTGTTAGTGAAAAAATTAGAAGAAAATAAAAGTAGTTGATGAAGAGAGCGATGTAAGGGGAGAAAGTTGAAAAATTCAAAACAAACTCGAGGAAATAGGAGTCCTGCAAGAAGTAGAAGTACTGGAAGGAAGTTAAGGAAATTCAATATATCCTTTATATATACCTTTATAGATATAAAGTCGGGAAGGTTGAGTGAGCAATGGTAGAATGAGTGGATGAACTAGAAACTGCAGTGGATACTTCATCAAATGTGTAATCGATGGTAGAAAGTGTAATTGTGGTGTGCTTAAGGGTGGTGCAAGAGTATCTGACCATAGATTTTCCTGTAAAAAATTGAGAAGAAAAAAGATTGGTTTAATATTAGAATTATGTTATTAACTAAACACATTATATAATATAATAGATTATGAGTGAGATTATGAAGGATGTCCTTGTTCTTTACAATTTAAAAGACGTTTTCTGAATCTTTTGCGTAAATTTGTTTTGGGTACTCTGCAAAAATAGCGTCTCACTCAACTTGTACTGAGTGGACAACTTCAACTGAGAGATAATGGTTTTTTAGACTTTAGAGATCTTGTTTGACATCTCTGACGGTATCTTCTGTATTTATCTTCTTCTAAAGATATATCATATCCTCATCCAAAGATATCTTCTTTAATTTGGATCCCACGTTCGATGGGGCCTGAATCAGGAGAGTGGGAACACCAATCAACCAATCCCATTAGAAAAATTCTCATAAATCGCTGCATAAGTTTTCATAACCCCATGAGCCAAGGCGCCACCATGTATCAAAATATCTTCCTTTTTGTGCCAAATTTATTGGCGATAAGTAAGGCATTGCACGAAAATAGAGAGAATAGTTTTCAACTTTATTATATTATATATACTTCATTTAAAGGTACTCCTTGCATTATCAGCAGTAAAATGGTGTTTGAAATTTTGCTTGAAATTCAGCCGGTCTCGAATAAACTTCTCAGAAAATCAGGATTTATCGCGAGGTTTATAGCCTTGCGGGCTCCAGTAGGTGGACCCAAACGGTCACTGAAGAACTCTAATCGACACGTTCTTAATGGAGTAAGGAGGCCATTCCGTGACTGTTCGCGTGCCCACTCTTTTTAGCCGATATTCAAATTTTTTTTAGCTCTACTGAGAGTACCAACGGCTGACCACATTTCTGCATATTCTCCACAGTTCCTTCCTTGGTGTTACACGATTTTTTGCGGTGTTCTTCTTGAGCCTCAATATTTTATATGCGTCGTTGCTGCTGTACCTCAATCGATTCATGCGTTGAATTGCGATACAGTTTTGTAATACAACTTACCAATATCGTCGCAAAGTGATTCCAAAAATTTTAAGGTTTCGTACAAAAAACTTTAAAATTTAGGATTTTCGATAAATGTAGTACTTTCATTTAAACTAACCAAATCTAAACTAACCAAGTTATGTTTCCATACGTTCTTTTACTGTACAGGGGTTAACATATAAGGTTGATAAAAAAAATATTCAAGTAATTAAGGGCCTTCCTCGAATTTTCGTACCTATCTTTACTGAATCTTAGATAAATATTATTTGCGTATCCTCGTTTAAGTCTCTGTTTTCACTCATGGTGTGGTATATGGCAATTAATTAAATCTTTGTATTTGTGGGGAAATTTCAACTGGATGTCAAAATTTTTGAAGACAGTTTTTTGGCAATGAATTTTTCGGGTTAATTTTTCAGGTTAAAGGTGAAGGGAACCGCGAAATTGTTTCAAAGTGGCATTCTGGTTGATACTTGAAATATTTGCATGATTCCGTCAAACTTTGATTTTTCCAACGTGATCCAGCAGGTTGTGACAATCTTTGTATTGATTTAAGTGGTTTGTTTTGGGCAACGTTAAAACAAGCCTTGTTGCGTTTGATAGACCTAACAGACCAGCGCAGTAGGACTTTCGGCTATTTTAACTTCTTTTGAGAGAATTGTACTATAGAACTTAGAAAGCTAGGAAATAATATCGGCATCTTGTGCTGGGTGTCAAAACTGTAAGTATTTGTTCATTGGTTTTTCTTCGACATAGATTGGAAAGGTGTATAGCCCGTTACTGTGTCCCTGCCTCTAATATGTGAAGCCTATCTTCACTGGAAGATTATCCTTGTGGTTGGGATGAATTACGTCCCAGTTAACTGTATGCACGTTCCCGAATTACCTTACTCTAGTTGGGAGTCCTGTAAAGTTTTAAGGCCTGGTTATGATAGCTCGCAAGTGTTTTCTGGTAAGGGGACTTTAAGCAGACGTAAACGGAAAATGAGCGAAATCGATGAAAATCGAGCAAAGCCTCTTGCTAATTTTTAAGGAGCTACCTTAAACAATTGAAAACTCAGAATCGATGACATTTTATGAGACAAATTGTGATGGAATCCAGGGTAAATCGAGGAATGCCTGGTGCTGTTTCTAATTTCTCGGCGTCTCAGAGTACAGCTTCAGTCTGTAAGCCAACTCTCAAAATCGAGAAATAAAGTGCCAGTAATGTCTAGTGTAGCTTTCAGTAGTTATCTGCTAAGAACTAGGGTATGAGCCTAAGATTTCGACCATTAAATACTCAAAAATATCAATCTCGCTAAAATTAAGGCTCAAGGTTGTTGCTAGGCTCGAAAAGTTCTTTAAGGGTGGTACAAATACCAGTCATCAGTGGAAGTCATTTGTGTCAGCTTTGATGCAACAATCAGTTTCAGATAAGTTTTAGATAAGCTCGGCAATCCTGAATGTTTCCTGGCTTAGAAAATAATTTTAAAAATACAGAATTCAGTACGTAATCAAACTGATTTTTTCTTAAGAGGAAGGTATTTGAATCCCCCCACCATAAAATTGCAATATGTCCTTAGCGGATTGGCTTGTTTCAAAGAAACGGTTTCTAGGTTTCTATATCAAAGAATCAATATTGAAATGAAGTTCCAGTTGTAATGGAACCTAATTTTTTGTATTTATGCGAATTGATGACAGACGATTTGGGATCCTATTGATTTCATTTCCGAACCTTTCTCCGTCATTCTTTCGTCTACGGACTAATACTACTACATAACAAGCACGAGCTCAATTTCGGTGGAATTTTTCTTGATAAAAAAGAAGTCAGAACATTATTAGTATACTAGAGGTGATGCCATGAAACATTGTTATGGCTTCAATAGCTATTTAACGCAGGACATGCTACAAATAAAGATGCTTTTTATTCTAATTTTGACCTTGTTATAGGATGGCTTTAAATGTTAAATTTTTCTGTTAGTTTGTTCTTTATTGTTCGTGAATGTAGTTCGGAAAAACTCCTTTTTTACCATCGAAAAATCACATGCTTTCTAGAGGTATTCCTGTTACATACTCTGTATTGTTCTCGTGATGAAAACGCTTGCAAAAAAGGCCAGGAAATACTTTTAAAAGGAAGTTTGGAATTAAAAAAATCGAAAGCTGTAACTAGTAATTTCGGTGGGAATGGATGTATCACGTTTTGTAATACGTTTTTTTTTTTGAAAATTTAGGTGATTGTATAAATATCGTCAAAGAAATATAATGGGATATATTGTCCAATATTTGCATCTACTTTTTGACAAAGATATTATGCGCGAATCACCTTGATGACCGTGTCAAAGATAATGTTTGGTCTCCGGTTTGATGAATGTAACGATAACGATGAATGTAACGATCACATTTTTGTGACTTTCGTTGTGATTGAAACGAGCAAATAGTTCTCACAAGCCATACATCATGATCCATGACGTATGGATTAAATGTAAATTAAGTAGACATCGGAAGGACTTATGTCTGTACCGAGTGAATAATGTCTGGTGAATAATGTGGGTGGCACTGAACCTCACTGTTCAGCATTTCAAGCAAAATGTTCACGCCTCTCGCAATATTGACCATAGCAATGTCCTGAATGAAAGTGTTGTACAGTTGATCCTGAAGTTGAAGTTGATCTCTTTTATGCTCACCTAAGTGCATCAATCGATGTATGGACAGGTCGATAGTAATGGCTAAACTACGTAGTGGCATACCGTGATTGGTTACGGCTCTATGTGCAGCATGACTTTCTTATTGTGAATATCCTTATTATCATAAATTGTTAGTTGATTAAGTTTTTGTATGACCAGGCAAGCGCTCCAAATTTTTTCGCTTAAGATTGTCGTTCCCTCGCTTTTTTTTTGTCGTCTTTTGGTATTCGGTGCGAGTTTTAAAAGAAAAAGGTCCTTTCCTTACTCCCTGATGCAGTAGCTTCTCAAAAATGTGGCTTGTCGTTTCAAGGTATTGTCGAAACATCGTTGAAACATTGTAGCAGCGTCACTTGCCAATTAAGCAGATAAAGTGGTGTTAGTTAGCTATAGAAGCCATTGCAACACACTACAGACGGGCCCCACAAAGAAGGAGATACGAATGTCTCATGTAGCAAAGAAAGCGAGCTTTACAAGATAGAGAGCTTGTAAATCAAACGACGTAGTTTGGTTGAGAGATTGTAGATTTTGTAGATGAGTGGCTTTCAGAGCTTAAATGTATGTTAGAATACATTTTTGGTGAAATACTAGATTAGAGTAATTGTATATGAATACAACATTCAAGAGAATGTTTTGGAATCTCTCTGCACTGTCATCGTTTTGTCCTATCTTCAAGACATGTTACTAACATATACCAATGCATCTGCAAAATTGTAGTCGGGTACCATTAGGTTTTATGATTTTAAAGCTTTGTTCGAAGTGTTTGCACTAAGTAGTGGTTTCGCAATTATCATGTGTTTAGTTGAAGTGTTGATGCTTATTAGTTGTTACTCTATGTTTGTATCGAGGACTCGATTAAATTCAGACATGAGTTGGCTAAAATGAAAAAATTATTCATCCATTTATGGATTCGTAGGTAAAATTATGATAAATAATTGTCATGGTACATAGAGAAAGTCCTTCTTTCTTTTTGTAACGTGATGCAAAGGATGGTAGTTTACTTGTAATTGCACAAGAAGGAGCCATGCATACCTTTCATTGACACTCCTGAGTGCACTATATTCTAAAACATATGATGTCTAGGGAACCGTCGTCATGCGTCTGACTGGCGGTGCGTAATAATTTGGAAACATCATTCTGATGCTGGACTCTTTCTTCTGAATCATTTAGAATCCCATCGTTTCGGAGAAGGACTCTTTCTTTTATGTAAATTGGAAATCGCGCGTAACAGGTTTCAGTTCAACGTTATTTGATGAGAACAGGGCGACACACGGAATCAATTGCATCCGACAAGACCGTCTCCTAGAGTGCATATGCAGGTTTGCACGGAAATTTTCCGTCTTAATATGTAGAAGAATTCATAAGACGCTATTACTTATGAATGCATGTTAATTTGATAAACAATCCAAACTCACCTTTAAAATATCCTGAAAAACATTTTTATTTACAATTTTTAAGGCGATTCTCGTAGCATACAGTCAGAAACTATAAACTGATAGTGGGCCTCAAATAAATTTTAGAAACTATCAATTTAAGGCCATTTGGATTGATTTTCATTTGTTAAAGGTTTGAGCAAAATTTATAAAGGCGCTCAACTATAATGTTTTAAAGATTTCTAGTAAAAGTTTGTATGTTTAAATGTCCATTACAAAAAGCAGAAATTTAACCGTCTATCGCTATGTCTCCTTTCCGTTTATCGGGCAAAATCTTTACAATGATATGCTCTTGATGAATTCGCTGCTACTATGTACATGTATGAATAACGTTGCTTACGAAGTGCTGATATCATAACATATGGATGACAGAGTCTTTCATTCAGTATGTTATTCCTCCACATCATGCTCTTCATGTTGAACAAGAAAATTAAATTCAAGGCATCGTTATGTTTCCACACGATAACAACATATGATGCTGTGCATATCGAATTCTTGTAGAGATTCGCAAGCTAAGCTGTAGCATCGTGCCAATATCTCACTCTCTATAAGTTTTCTCACGTTCTGGTAGATCGTCATAGAATAAGTGGTACCATAAAGGATAAAAAATTTTTAAACAATCATATGCCAACTTATTTTCACATTAATAAGGATTGTTGTTTGATATTTTTAGGTGTATCGCGTTGGAGATCTGATCTGGTGCATAAAATAAAACCAATTGAATATTTAGCATATGCGAACGTTGGTAAAATCCCTTGATTGGGCTCCTGCCTACCAAGAAAAGCAGTTGCCTCGACAGTTGGTTCGAAGAAACTCCTTTCCAGCCATCCCTCGAAAGTGATTTCTTGGCGAGCTGCTCGAATAGGATAAAAAAATCGAAAAATCGAATAGGATAATCATACGTTTCTGAACTCTCTTCCTCACGTTTTCTGAGTCGTAATCGCATTTTGTTTGTGTTGTTTCACTACCACAACATCTTCAATTTTCATGAATAACAACGCAATAAACAAATCATCGCAAATAATTTAAAGCACGCCATGCAATTAATGTAGCGAAAACAATATCAAATTCCCAACAAAATATCTTAAAGCTAATTTCATATTATTTCGCCCGACTGACGCGTCTGGTGGGGGTGTAACATTCTAATGAATGAGACAACAGGCATATCGCCCTCTGTCTGTGAGCATCCCGTCGCCGAAGTAATGCATTATCACTTTAATCAACTCCACAGGATCTCGAATGCTTCCATGAATAAATTTACGTTCTTATCTCATCGGCTAGCGTGGTTCCTTCTTTCATTTCTTCGCAGCTATTTCAGTATGTTCCACAGCCTCGTCTTCCGACTTGTGCGTCCACAATGTGTCCTCGTTCTTACGCTTATAAGATTCACTTTGGCCAGCACAGGACTACAGCACTTGGAATTTATTTTGCATTAAATTTTTGTTATTTTAATGTCAGGTGTTGAGAAGAACAAAATGAAATGGTTTATGGAAGTTTTTCGTTTTTTTTTTCCCTCTGTTAGCCTTCAGTGACAAGAAGCTACTTAAGGATGTTTGCTGAACATGAATGAGCAAAGGAAAGAATCGATCAAGGTCCAATTTTCACGCTAGGAGGAATATCTTGATTCGTATCAGATGTAATTGGTGTTCAGTATGTGAGACGTGAACCTTCCTTTTTATCCTTATTTCAATTCCTTCTTAATACCACCTCAGCTCTACTCGCCAAACATACAATCCTTACAATGCTCAAATCAAAGTCAGAATTCCTGCATGAGTGGAGATATAGACAGCTTTGTTTGCACTTTGACGTATCATAATCCTATCCACTTGATATCATATTCATTGCTGATATGACTTTTAAATCAGGATAAAAGAATGTAACAAGAGTCATTGCCTTCGCCAGACTGCAACGACAAATTATATTTGCCCGTTGGTTTCTATTCTCCGCACATATTTACATGCTTTGCTCCTTTGAGCTCCAAAGTTTCTTCAGTTGGAAACAGCAATTTTCCCTTTGAAATGTGCATACGCTCAGACTCAGAAGAAAATGTCCTTAGCGTCAGGTGAAAATGTAGCGGGGGAAACGAAACGAAACGAAACAAACATTCACCAGGGGCATGTAATGAGTAGAGAGAATTCTCCACTTAGCGTTTCTGTCACCAGTCATTCGGAAGACCGTCTAAACTTTTGACGTTTCAGCCTGAAGCAACTAATAAAACTACTATTCATTTCAATTGACACAGGATGTCGTTAACCGCATAGAAATTTCGTGGGCTAAGGTACGGCCTGTCATTAACCGCTCCATGTAAACTAGTAGTGAGTTTTTTGTATGCAAAATGCTCTTTAGCTAATACGGAAGTAATAAAGAGAGACTGAGGACTGAATAGGTTGTATGATTGTTCCTTGTTTTTATGATAAGGATTAAATATTCTTCCTCAAAGCGTTGTGGTGCATCTTGTGTGTGTGAAGCTTATATGACTGACTTTTGTTTGTTTTATTGCTTGCTTTGGAAAAGATTTGCTTTAAAAATGTTACAAAAATTCATAAAAATTGTTCACAAGGATATATCAAAAAGATTGCACATTTTTTTTATATAAAATTATATAAATTTTTTATATAAAATTATATAAGATTATATAAAATTTCTGGGAAATATCAACTGTGGAGCCGTTAGTTTCAATTAAAAGGATAATTTTGAGTGAATTTCTCGCAATGGAAATTTGCTGATAAAACAAACGCATTCGAAACTTTTTGTTTATAAAAATTTAAATTAAATATGTTTATATTAAATTATAGAGAATATGCAGTGAAACTCTCAGATATGAGTTGTACCGAAAGCGGTTGCCACAGGTATAAAGACAAGGAGCGCACACAATAGCATGCGCATATCGAACAGTCTCTGGAAAGGCACTCCAGAAGCGAAAACCACAGAGAAGTGGTCGCAAAGGAAGAAAGACAACTCTCTCCCAGTGATTGAAGAGTCCTGGGAGCAAGACACAAAGGTAATCTCTGAGCTGAAGTTTTGGCTCAATCAAACGCATGGCCAGACTGATTTCCACATGATCCAAGTCTTAAGCGGGCTTGGATGTTTTCGGTCTTCCCAAGATTGACAGGTCATGGTCTCCTGGCTACGTGTTTTGCATAGAAGAGGCAAATGACGCCTGCCACACATAATTATTTTGTAAGAGATGGTATAAGCAGCGTGGTGACCTTTTCAGGGAAATTAGAGGCCTCTACCCCGAAACTCTGGTGAAAGAAATGCTTAAAACAGCTGATAAATGGATTGTGATGTCTAATATGCTCAGCCAACCCTGATAACTAAAAAAGGGAGGCTTTGGGGATGGGGAGAATTCTTTTCTAGCGTTTCTTCCCCTCCCCTCTTTCCCTCTAGAGAAGGGGTACCAGGTATCTTAAGACGGCTTTTGGCGTAGGAGCAAGAGGGCTAGCCCGAACTAACATGTCAAATGGTTCCAGGCTTGGTTCTCAGGTTGAGAGGGGAGGTGTTTATTGGGTAATTCAGAAGCATAGATCGTCTGGAGTTCCACACACAGGGCGTAAAAAAGGCCTTAATAATACAGAGGAACTTCGCCAGCCTACCACAAACAATTTTTGAATGTACGTATGAATAATATTATGACACAACTGCATCCAAAACAGAGCAGCAGCAAAATGGAAGGTAGAACGGAGGCTCTTCCTGGGGAAGAAGATGTCAATATTCTTTCGAAAACAAAATGTACAGGAGAGGGATCAAGCAGCTCATAAAGGCAATGACTTTGTGGGTTAAACCAAAAGTATAGTAATGGCAGAATTCCAACTTTCTATTTATCCATAACTTTATGTTCTGTATTCTTGAAAATAATCTCCATGAGATATTATACACTAGCACGAACGTTTCTTCGCATCATTGAAGCACTTCGATAAAATCACTTTTTTTGTTCTTATTCAGTTCCTCCTTTGGTACCGTCCTTATCTCCCCGATCGGGGCGTAATGTCATTTTTTCAGAGGCCTTTTCAGTTTCGGGAACAAGAAACAGGGAGAAATCTCAAGAAAGAACTTCTTCATGGTCTCGAATACAGTAGCTGCGACATTATTTGTGTTTTTTTGGCGAAAATTTTGGACTGAAGCAACGATTGGCGAGCAAGACGTTATTATAGGGCAAAATCGAATTTTCACTCTTTCGCAAAACCGGGTATTTTTGCGTATTGCTTACAGGTAACATTGCTCATTGACCGTACAACCCTGTAGCAAAAAATTGTGATGCACCACGTCTCGGCAATTAATGAAAACTGAAAGCAAACTGTTTAGATTTCTGACCGAATCTGACGAGCTTTATTCGGTCTTGGCTTGCGTGGCAGTTTTGAATGACATTATTGAGCCTTGTTTTCCACACCATAACCATCAATTCATGATTCGTCACCAGTTATGACCATCTGGAACAAGTTCAATCGTCAAGTCCAACAGCTCTTTAGTTAACGCGTTACTGATTTCGGTCAAAAGTGCGCGATTTGGGTACATATTCGGTGGTGACCCGTTTCAAACTTAAATTTCGTGTAAAAATCTTTTGACATGAGAAATCGATATTTTTAGGGCCTCTGTAATTCCTCTAATGGCAGTTCGAGTACTTGCCAAGACAATTTTCTTCACTTATTCAATGTTTACGTCTGTTATTGACGTACTCAAGCGTCCGGCACACTGTTCTTCGTTCATATCATCTGAGCCCTCTGAAAACATTTTGTACCATCGATAAACTTTGTTTGTATCCAAAGTAGCTTCATTAGATGCCACAGTTAACTTTTAGAGTGTTTCAGCGCATTTTTAATTGTTTTTCACACAATATTTGATACAGATTCTTTGGTCCATGTTTTGAAATAGAATCAAAATGATGACATGCTTAAAACACGTCCAAGCAAAACATCTGTCAACCATTGACTGATCATTCAAGATGGCCGTCAGAATGTCAGCATAAATGACGAGAAATAAATACCACCATAAAGCCGCCAAAAAAAATCTAAAATCCAATATTATTTAAATTTGATTTTTGATATTTTTGTAGCCCGCGGAAGCTCGAAATATGCAATACTTATTGAACTGATCTCGGCGATCTTCGGACGAATAAATTTTGAGCTTATTTTGACATTCAAGAAAGCTTAACTTCCCAGCTTAAACTGTGAGGAACTGACATAAAAAATAAAACAAAAGCAGACAGTTCAATTGTTATGTACAACACAATTAAAGGATTTTATCATTAAATTTTGGTTGACAAATATATCATGTTGTATTAATCAGAAAATAAACAGGTCAAGTTTGAAAACATAGTAATTCCAGAAATAAGTATTGCTTTAATTTTTAAACAGCTGACGAAATATATGTTCTGCTCAAAGTGAGTAAATGCTACGTATTCTGGAATCCTGATATTTGAAACTAAACCTGAACTTGTCTGTGTCCTTTCGAAGGATCAGCGCATTTACCTATAACATGTTGTTCGGGAAAAATAATTAAGTTCAAACATGATTTTGGTCAAATCATATAATCGTATCCCTTCGGTCATTAAATGAGATGGTTCTCAGATGTCTCACGGATCAATTGCTGAAGTGAGCTGTTGCGCTGAAATATGAACCATAATAAAAATGAACTTAGACGCCCTGCAAGTAAAGAGAAACATAAAATTTTTTTTTTAAATCCAAGAATCGTCTCAAACGGATTACTCAAAAGCAAATCCTAGTATGCCTTTCCAGTTTTGACAGTGTACTTCAATATTTGTAGAACTTTAACTTTACTTTATTGGCCAGTGCTACAGTGACAGGGCCAATATCATCGGTTGTTTTTTAACCGGTCTTACGGGGAAAAAAAACTTTACTTTGAATTTTTACTTTACTCTTTACTTTAAAACTCCATAAAGAATTTTCCAGCTAAGTTGGATCTTCGTTCTGATCAAAGCCTCAAAAACAACCTTTATGCCTATGACAGACGACTCTGTTTTGATTAGTTCTAGACATCATAATGGCGATTCACAATGAACATTCACACCGAATAAGGATGCATAACGATATCACTATCCCTCGTCTGAAATAATGAGTTTTGGTATTTACTCGAGAAGAAGTCTTATCGGATACTTTGAACATACTCGTAGCACCATCGTCTACTTCAGGATCTTTATTTTAGATCAAAAAACAACGTTCAGACAGCTTTGTACCTTGAAAAAGGAGAAAATGGAATGGCAATAGCCTTTCGTAACGAAGGAACATTTGATGCTCACTTCAATGGTGGAAACTAATCAGTCTTTTGTGGCAAAAGAATTTCAAATGAAAGGTATCAGTCTAGCGCAGGAAGATTGATTTGGGAAAGTATTCTCTTTTGCTTATTGCAGAAGAAAACTTATAATAATGTTTGAACACGAATTTCAAACCTTCGATAGTGAGTATCTGACTTGCAATACCGGAGAAATTAACAATAATAAAACAGAGAACACAATTACAATGGTTGGTTTATTTTTATGGAACTGGACAATAAATAACTACTGAATCTTGGTCCCTAAGCGTGTTAGAACCACCACTTTTCAAGACCAAATTTACACGAGATTGTGATGTGGACTGTACCACGTTTCATCTAAATCATAAAGCACCAAGATAGCTTGGTTCGTGAAAACTTCGACACTAGCAATGCAAAATTAAAGGGCACTGTTACTAGTCAGCCAGGAGGCTGTTTTTCAGAGGATGAGTACAAAAACTACGACCCAATCTTGAATAACAAGGACGAAATAATCATGGTTTAAAATATATAATCCACCTACCAATTGCGATAAGTATTTGGAATTAAAAAGCAAACGCTCAAACATTTTGATAGAAAGCTTGGACATAATAAAATTATAAAAGATTTTGGCTGAAACGTTCTGAACATTGAACTCTAAGCATCCTTGAAATTGGATATTTAGATATTTGAGAGTGACAGAGTTTATTGGTGAACTCAATCTATTAATGATGATAAGGCCTAAGCCCATGATTCTTTAGCACAAGAGCGTGTTTATACGTATTTCTGTAGATTCCCGCGCCATGCTGATGTGGGCTCAGAGTCACACCTCTCTGACCTTTGGAAGCATAACGACCACGTTCCAGCCACATGACAATCACATGTGGCCGAAGATAATAACAACAACTTTTCATGGGTCTCCCCAGACCTGCGTATTAAATTATCCTCTTATCGCATTTCGCTCTACAATGCATTCTAACCCTCAGGTTTTTCTCCAACAGGGACGGTCTGCTTCGCTGCCTATTGACTCAAGTCCTTGAGAGGGGCCTCAAAAATTGTGATAAAACCATGATCTGAAGAGAAATAATCAATCATTCATATCAAAATTCAATGAAATCGGGCTCGAACCCAGATGAAACGTAAATATTGTGACTAAGTTGAAGGCTTAGTTCAACTTTAATAATGGTAATAACGTTTGGAAACAACAAATAAAACGCATTTATAGTCTACTAATAAATATTTGGTGACGGTAGTAAGCATAAAATGGTGAATCCCGACAAATTGATTGTACACACATAAATCAATAAGAAAATGTGAAAAGGTGTAAATGTTAACAATTGATTGGATATACTTTGTCTTATGAGCGAAGAATTACAAACAAATTAAAAAACTTTTATCACACTTTAGTCAACAGTCTCATAATTTTCTGACTCATTTTCCACATATCATATGAGTCGTATGGATGACATGTGCCACATACATAGTTACTAACGAACTAGGCACATTGTAATATGTTTCGACGCCACGAACTCGGAAACATTTTGATTTTATTATCTTCAATTGTACTATGTCGACAATACAATATTCTAGATACTACAAATGTCATGATGCTTCCTGATTAGCACTCAAATCATCCCTTGTCAAAATAAGACTAATTAATATTGTGCTCAGTACTCATACCACTGAATGCGATATGATTTCCAAGCACTTGATAATTAAGTACTTTATTGAGGCTATTTTGATGTTGTGATGTTATGGCTTGCATTAGTGTACGTGTGTGTAGTGTTTTGACTATATAATATGGGTTTTGATTTAATTTTTCCGGAGGAAAATCCAATTTGTAGGTAGTTACAAGCTTAATGAAATGTTTCAAATTGCAGTTTTATAGAGAGGGTCGATAAATTAAATAAATGAGTCAGGACTACACCATTCTATGCCAAACAATCAAGGAAGCAGACGAACTATAAAAATTCCATTTGATAGTATTCAAAACACCGATAAGATAAACATGGAAACCCCATTTATGGGCTCATAAACTCATATCAGCTCTATATGAAACGCTAACTACTGACAACGACATGAAAAATTACCTCGAATAAGAGAAAAAATATATTTATTTTAGATAGATAAAGGATTAAAGATATCTCATTAGGGCATGTAATTTCCTTGTTTTCAATTATTTATTTTATTTGGGTCAAGAGGACGAAAATATTAGAGCTGATGGAATCAATAAGCACATTCGGAACTAACCTTCATAAATTCGTAAAGTGAGCATCATCAAAATTCTCAGAAATTGATGCTTTTTCTCAAAAATTTATGTCGTCAAAATCTTTCGTTCGCGGGCATGCTGGAATCTATCATTCGAAACTGAAAGCAATCCAAGCTCTCTTATTGACCAAATTTTAAGTGAAAATTTAAAAAACTAAAAATTAATAAAGCATATGAAAATTTTGAAGTTTTCTTTCGGGTTTCTCGATAAAAAATTATCACAATCAAAAATATTTTTAACCTGATTTGGTTCAAGTTTACGAGAATCGAAAAAAATCCAGCGATTGAACCCAGAGATTCTGTGATTTAGGAAGATAAGTCAAATGTTTTCTAGGATGCAATGCCCAATTGCAGAAAAAGTACAACTCGCAAAAAACTTATCCAAAAAATAACCTAAAAATAAATAAGAGTACTAGTGCAACTGCTAAGTTGCGTAAAAATATTTACTTATAAATTAATCATGTCATCACCATATTCGTACAATCCTTCCAATCCTTCATCTTCTTCGTAATTTCGCATCCTCATCTACAATTTAGTCTCGCTGATTTAGTCTCAAGACTGTTGCGTCGGTTTGATAGTTTGACACGTTACTAGTCCACATGTTGAACAAATTCCAAGCTTCATGATGTAAATCCTGTCTGGAATTCATTCAGAAACTTTTATATAGCGGGTTTACCTTCGCAGGAAGGAAATCTTTCGGTGTAAGGGCATCAAAAGCCAAATGCCACACCGTCTAAACTCTCATTTTCTCAATCTTCTCTTGATTATCCCCTAAAAATTGTTTGTATTTTTTTTTGTCTGCATGAGGTTTAAAGGATTGGGATGAAATTTGAGCTTTGCTCCACGTGCTTCGGTTTCTAGGATTTCCATTGGAAAGCTTTCATTATGTGCCCCGGACCATTCTATTTCGACGATTTTTGCTTCTATTTCACCAAACAGTGCCTTAAGCAGGTGGCTTGCCATAAGGTTAGAAACCTCTGTACCTTAAGCAGGTGACTTTCTTGAAGGTTTGAACCACTACCTCTGTTTGAAGGTAGTGATTCAACGAAATCATCGCCGAAACTATCAAATCGTAAATTTGTAACAAAAAGATGTAATTTTAATTTTTAATTTTTTTAAGTTAAAAATTTCATCAACTTTTAACAACTCTTCATCATTTCACGTAATGAATTTTTGCAGTTTACATTAAGGAGCTTCAACTTGGACCATGTGTATGTATAGGTTTTTCCCGATTTTACTAAGAGATGATGCCAGTGAAAAGTACGCAACGTATGAATTTGACAGATATGCCATGTGAATCGTCTGACATTTAGCTACAAAAAACACAAGTTGAGTCCTTCAAAACAAGTGTTTTTTTTTGTCATGTTGACCACTTATGTTGAATTTTGTGCATGAAAACGATCATTTGTGGCACGTATTGTTTTGCTTGTTTAACCAAACGAAAAATTTTGTTAAAAGTCACCGTTGCCGGTGAAAACATATGTCGATCATGTTCCATCAATTAGGACATGTGAGACATAGTTTCGAAAATTCAAAAGGAGAAATTTCAATGCGAAAAACTATGAGCGCTTTGGTTGACCACAAAAATGCGGAGAGGAGAAGTTGCAGGAGTTATTGGATGGTGACCCAACTCAAACTCAATGGCAATTAGCAGAAGCTTTGAATATGTAACAGGAAACGATCAGCAGACGTTTACAAGCAATGGATAAGATCAGTATTCTCGGTGAATGGTTCCCACACGATTAGAATGAATTTCAAGTGGAAAATCGCTAATTCACGTGTATAATGCTTCTTCGGCGTGACGAAACGAAATTATTTGGCATCAAACTGTGACTGCTGACGAAAATTGGTTTTATTTTGAAAATCTGAAGTGAAAAAAATCGTGGTTCGCACCTGGCAAAGCCGGTCCTTCAACACCAAGACTACATCGCTTCGGCAAGAAGACTATGCTCTGTGCCTAGTTGAAAAATGACTGAAATGGGCCAGAAGATCAGCAAAGTGATTTTTTACACGAGAAAGCCCCGTCGCATACAGCAAAGCCAGCGAAAGATGCAGTGAAATCACTTGAATGGAACATCCTTTTGTACTCGCCGCACTCCCCCGATTTCGCGCCATGTGACCATAATCCCTTCGCATCAATGAAGCAAGCACTTCCAAAGCAGCACATCAGCGAATTCGAGGAAGTTGGAAAGTGGCTTGCCGAATGGTGTACCGCAGAAGGCAAGCTGTTTTTCTGGCATGGTATTCATAAATTACCTGAAAAATAGGCGAAATGTGTAGAAGCATATGATCAGTATTTGGAATAAAAAAAGGAACATTTTTCTCTAGAAAATTATGTATTATTGCATTATGCATACGTGGTATACTGGTTGATAGGGAACTCTAGCGATTCCTGGCGCTCTTAGCAACAACACGGTCCTTATGTACCACCAGCCACTGCCATACTTCCGAAAGGCCCATAACTCAATAAACTGGTCTACCCATACAGATAGGGGCTTAGCAACTTCCCGTGGTACCTGAATACACCTCCACGTTTGCTAAACGAGTCCAAGGGCTCAAGCGTGATCTTCAACCTTGGAACTAAGACCCTGCTTCTGTGGAGACTGTGACAGGCTGATAGGTATTATTTTTGAGATTCTCCTTTAAGTCTAGAATGGAAGAATCCGTATACATTGCAAGTTTCAACAAATCCAGGAAACAAGCAACCATATACATAGGCTTAATATACAAATTAAGTTGACGTCATCGTTACGTTCTTGGTGATTTCTTTTCCTACCAGAAGACACTGACAATCAAAACAGGCGCCCATTCTACTAGAAAAGACCGCAAAGAAAAATGTTCAAGCCTCTTTGTTATAAAAGTTATACAGACATTTGGAAGGACTTGGATATTGCAGCTGTTAATAGGAGCATGACCGAAAAACTAGTGACATTTTGACACCGTAAACACTCATCTTAGTACTGTCTTGGTATCGGATGTCGATGAGGCAATACTCATACTTCAGTTACCGTATGCAATCTAGGTGGAAGAAAATATTTCAAAAAATTTGAAAAAAAGGTTGCTTTTACTAAGTTTCTAGAGACCGTGAGTGCGCTAACGTCCGACGTATATACTGGAATCGCAACTTAAATTCAGCATTTGGGATTAACGTATTTGCAATCACATGTGTGGATTTGTGACATATTTCACTCCGTTTTCAATTTTTTTTTCGAATTCATAATCTAATAGGCATGTCTGTACCATATGTGACACTACATATCATGTAGTGTTTGTGTCTCTTTTCCAGTTATTTTTTCTCGGGTTGTGATAGATAAATGGGATGTTCCCATCTTTTGTCATTGGTATAGTTTGCCACAATTCGCGAGGTAACATTTTGTTTATTTTTGCGGGAACCAGACAATCTTTTCCCCTTAAACATGCTTAGCCTTAATTCATAACGTCATGGTGGCTCTTGTTTCAAATTAGTACAATGCGATAAAGGACATCAAAAGGCTTGCTGCTTTGAACATACAACCCTCCAGGTTGTTTATCGGCGTAGATTTTCACTTTTATAATATGAAAAAGAGGTTCGAGCCTCACAGTAGTCACATATCTTGCCTTGGTAATATGCAACATTGAAACTATATCCAGATGAAAATGATTCAAGTGTTATTTGAAATAGTTTAGGTGGCTCAGGAAATCAACCTCTCAAAAATAGTTGGGAACCATCTTACGACCAACAGTAGCAAAGCGCACGCTCATTAGCAAGAACAAATGCCGCACGCTTCTCTGACTTTCTTCAACATTTCTGCCCGTTTTGAGGAGAATGTCTGCAATTTTAGAAAATGCCTAGAAAATTGCGAGAAAAAATGTTACACTTCCAGAAAACGTTGCACCAACCAAAGTTATTTTTACCACCTCTCACTTTGCCAGTTTGACAGGAATGTATTTCAGAAGTTTTTGGTAGATCAATTTTTCCATTTTCACTTACAACTTATAAGTGATTTATACCCTTGCTAAGCTAACTCAGCGAAGACTCATGGGTGCGGAAGTTCTGATCAAATGTTTCGAGTACCTCGATAGTGAATTTAATATTTATAAAGAATTGTGGAAAGAGCTCAAGCTGGTTTCGAACACGCGTCCCTGCCGCTTCTCATCAGGTGCCAACTCACAGGAATGTATTGTTTGTATCTGCATCTTCATTCAGATGGCTTAAAATCAGTTTGACAATTTAAAATAGAAAATTGAACAATGTCTCGAATTGGATTTAAACTATCAAATGATTCGCACACCAAAACCACGGCTTAACTGCTAAAAGGGCTCGTACTTTGGGGAATCATCGTGATAGAAGAAACAAGGAAACAACTTATAGCAAATAGAGTGAGCTTTACAAGAAAGAGAGCTTTCCAAGGTGGAGTGCTAGTCAACTGAACGACGTATAGAAAGGAAAGAACGCTATGACTAGCTATCTAAATTTATGTGAGAATTATCATTCCTGTGTAATATTATAGGATGTTTTTTGGAGGGGTAGAATTTTAAAATGAAATGAGATACCGATAAATTGTTTTGTTTTCCATAAAATTGAAGACATAGCCATAAGATTTAATTCGTTAGATAGATATATCGATGATATTTTTATTTGAGTACAAACTAGGGCATATTAGCGCTATGAATGATGCGGAGGAAATCCAAACCAAGGGACTGCTTTTCGATGATTCTAGCAAATACATTCTCCGTATCTCGCCAATGAAATGACAAATGTTGTCTTCTAAATGGAAAATGGATGGATGCGTATTATCAGTGACAGTAAAGGTAGTAGGAAAACTTTCATGGCTTCTCCGTTCTCGTACAAAACCATTTCTTTTTTTCCGAAATAAATCAGGACAATTGACAGCTGTTGTAAAGGCGTCAACCTTCTCATTATATATTGGCGAACCAAACGAACCATAAAACGCATAACAGCTGTTACAACAAAGTTAGCATTAAAAGGAGTTGTGAACTTACATTTCTAAACTCTTTGAAACACTCTTCATTAGTCAGTGATATGTTTATCACTGACACAGTGATTGTGTATGAATACAAATCTCTGGAAAACGTTATCACGTCTTATCACTACTTCATTTTCGGGTCCTATTTGCAATAATTTTTGTTTATAAATAACAATGTATCCGCAATATTTCGCTTGCATGTCGTCAGATTGGTAGTTTGTTCGAAGTGTCAACGCGTGTCAGTAATGAGGCTATTGTCAACACAAACGGTCAAAATATTGGAAACGATGAAATATGGTCCCAAATTTGAATGAGGGAATTTTCATTCTGACAATTTGAAAATTTCAACGCCAGTGTCAGCAGAAGATCAAAAGTCGATCGAATTCTGGTTCTCTGCTTTCTCTGTAATATACGCAATATAAGTTGCATTCTTCCATGTAGTTTTTTTGATAGCGCTCTGGCAGGACGAAATTTTTACTCAGATTGGTGCAGGTTAGTATTTCACCTTGCATTTCATTGTTCACAAAAAGTTTGCCAACA
The DNA here is from genome assembly GCA_954870665.1 of Stratiomys singularior. NCBI lineage: Eukaryota > Metazoa > Arthropoda > Insecta > Diptera > Stratiomyidae > Stratiomys > Stratiomys singularior. The sequence continues at coordinate 155,097,023 of OX940878.1, read as the reverse complement.
CTCTCCAACACTGTTGTGTCCTTGTGTACTCGATGTTTTAAAATTTACTTCTGAGGTATATCTAATAATACTACCTGCCAGAATCCAAATGTTTTGTCAGAAAGGTTGCTTGCATCATTATGTTTATTCTAATGGAAGTGGTTCGATAAGGCTTCTTGCAGATCCGATAGTAATATGCAATGAAAACTTTAGTGTTCAGTTTCAGATATACAGGAATACACTTGACATTGTACAACATTCAGTGTTACATTATCATCACTATTCATAGCCTGTTGCTCCTCCTTGCCAGGCACGCATGAACATCTTCTGCATTTTCTGAGGAAAATTTAAGTTCCTCTTTCTCTTCCATCTTTGTCCTTCGTGCCCTTGCTGCTGCTATAAGTTAAACATTTCCAAATAATAAGTTGCACAAAAGGTTTCGCAACAAGTCGTGATGCTGGTTGAAGAGTTGGGTCCTTGTTACTACTAGTATGAGGGCACACTGACTGAGCAGATATAAGGAACACGTGGGGCGGGGCATAAAGTTACTGAACGTTACTGAAAAGAGCGGGACTTTGGTTCAAAGTTTTTATGACCTATTCTGTCTGTCATCGGGTCAAAAATTTCAAGTTGTCTGGGTATTTCAGTTGTGATTAGTACTAATATCTATTTATTATCTAGGCTTAAAAGGTAACTAATTACGGCTAACATGTAAATAAGGTAATAGCCTAAGCATATTAAATCAAGAAGTTTATGTCGTTACTTTGAATGTTAATCAGTCGAAACATAAAGTTTACATTTAAAGAAATCAGGAAATAAATGGTTTAAAATGTTACAATAAATTGTCAAACTTGTTTGGACCTAGTAAAAGTTAAGCCCTTCACACTAGAATATGTTACCAGAGCCTGTACAGAAATATCTCAACCATATCAGCTGAAATTACAATATTACGAGCCAACCTATTCAAATGAATAAATCTTCCATTCGCGTGCCGGCCGATAAAATGTTTTCTAAGTTCAAGTTCACGCTACGCAGTTGTCGGATAAAATTAATAATAATTATAATTCATAGCGACCAAACAAGCTCGTGGGGTTTGTTAAGGTTTTTTCCTTTCTGAAACACTTCCCAGTCACAACAAGGCGCGGTTGTCATAAAATCCTATAATTTTGAATTGCTTTGGGTTTCTGCAATGCATTTGCTTATTCACTGAAAAATCAAGCTTGCCGGGTTTCGGGCAAAAACCTATGAGCCGAATGTGTGCCAAAAGTTCAACAAAAGAAATTTCGCATAACACATTAACAACAGGTGAATTTTTTTCCACTTGCTTGTGGGGATCTACAAACAAAATAATGATAACGATGTTTTTTGTGATGAGTTCTGGTTTTCAGGGTGTTGTGATGGTGAATGGGATGCAAGAGCAACAAGAGGAATCATCAAAATATTTGTATTGTTGTTGTTTATTAAGAAATGATGACGATTGCCGAGGCGGAAAACAAAACAAGATGCTTGCGTCTGTTTATTGCAAATCACTTTTATTTTCCGCGTTGAGCGACCAATTACAACTCTTTTACAGCAGTTATTTTAGTGGTATGACCATTCCTTACCGTCATACGAAATATGTGTACCATTCGTTACTCTGAAAAATAACAAAAACCTTTTTGCCAGGATCGATTAAATCTCTGTGCCAGGAATATCCAAATGCAACTGTCGGCAGAGGAAAAGATAATTTATCTATGCACGTCAGGGAAGTGGGTCAAGTACATACACATTCAAACGGAAAATTTATACTGTCATATATTTGCAAGGCGAAGGAGACTAATCAATATTTTCATTCATCCTTTTCACTTGATTGAACAAACAGCAAATTATCAAAATCGTTGCGCGGGCTTTTTAAATTCTGGAAAATTTTATAAATAAAGATGGATCTGAAGGCGAAATTTGAATTTCAGGGAAATTCATGCATTCCACGCAATTGTTTCTTTATGACAGCGAAAGGACGTGAAAACAAAATCATTTTAGCAAAGATCTGAATAAGCATTCATTGCTGCTACGGTTTTATTATTTCACATTCGTTTGAGTTTGTTTTAATTTTCTTTATGGTTTTATCAATAGTCTGCAGGAAAAATTCGCAAAAATAAAACCTGTGATCAACTGACACCTAATTAAAACTTAGAGCCTCTTCATTACGGACTACTCACAGTCTATGCTAACCTACATACGCTAAGAAGTTATCGAATTTCAAAACTGTAGCCAGGCTGAGGCAAATGGATACTTTGAGTGACAACTCAATCAAAAATTGAAGCTGCGAGAGGATTTAAAGAGCGGTTAACTATATCCGTCGATTTGTTTTTGCGCAGGGAAGCGAGTTCTTTTACAAAACCGACACCAGTAAGCTCGTGTAATTTCCGAGTACAGAAGTATTATTATTATTATACTGGGGTCCACTTGCTGGAAATTAGCATAGGCCAGAACTCGGCCCTTAGCTCCCCATATGTAGTATTATTGCCTACAGATGGTCCATCCTGTCGTCCTAAAGAAGCCAAGGAGTTCCCCCAGCTCTGTGGTCGCCAAGTGTTCCAAATCTGTTGCGCCAGTACGCCTCAGCCAAGTAAGGCGTTTGTTGGCCAGACTCCGGCAGTCTACGAGGAAGTGTTCTGTACTCTCTTCCTCCTCGCCGCAGATGTCATCCTTTTGGATTCCTATTCGTTTGGCGTGTTGACCTAGAAGATTATGGCCCGTTAATACTGCCACCAATGTTCTAACGCTATTTCGGTTTTTCCCTAGGAGTTGTTTTGTCCTCATTTGATTAGGGTGAGGCCAAAGAGCTCGGCTTATCCTGCAGTCGTTCCTGTCATTCCAAGCCGTATCTGTCTCTTTTCAGAGGATTTCGTCTAGTTCCCTTTTTAACGTTGCTATTGGCACTTTAATTGTGTTTATTCTAGTGGCGTTTTGGTCGGCTGATCCAGGTCTTGCTAGCTCATCCGCTCTTCTTTCGTTTCCCTCTACACCGCTGTATCCAGGGACCCATTTCAGTTTTACATTTACTCGGGTTGTTGTGGTTTTGAGAGCCTGCCAATCCTTCACCAGTTGTGAAACTATGCGGTTAGAGGCAAGCAACTGCGGTGCCGACTTACTGTACGAGGGTATTTGTATGCTTCCATTAAAGTTGTTTGTAGCCGCTTTTATTGCAAACACTTCCGACAGAAAACTGTGGAGTGGCTCTCCAGTTTATGACTTCGGTTGAGTTGCGGGTGATTTGCGAAATAGATTTCGGCACCGCTTCCCTCATCCGTTTTGGAACCATCAGTGTAGATCATGATCTAACTTCCAGATGTAAAATCCTGCACCGTTTTCCACGCTTCTCTGGTCGGAATGTTGGTTTTGTATGGAAGTGTTGTGTTCAATATTGATCGAGTTCTATCCAGCTCCCTTTTATTTGAAGGGGCTTTTCTCTCCATTTTTTTCAAAATGCGCATGTGCCCCGTTTGTGTGTGGTTAGATAAGCCATATGTGGATTTTAATCTGATGCTCGCAATCGATGCCTCTCTGAAGATGAATTTGTCGAGTGGCATGAGATTAAGCATTATCTCCATTGCAGCAGTTGGCGTAGTCCTAATGGCACCTGTGATACCAAGGCAGGCCATTCGCTGGATCTTCTTTAGCTCTTTTGCAATGGTTTTCTTTTGTAGTGCCTGCCACCAAACCAATGCCCCGTAGGTGGTTATAGACCTCACTACTGTTGTGTTGATCCAGTGGGCAATTTTGGGTTTTATTCCCCAAGTTTTCCCCACTAGTATTTTCATTGTGAAGAGCGCCGCTGTAGCTCTCCGTCTGACTGCTCCTATGTGTGGAGTCCAAGTTAGCTTACTATCCTAGGTTACTCCTAACTATTTCACCTTGTTTACTTAACTGATATGTTTTCCGTCAATGGTCGGGGGTGAAAATGTCTCCGGTTTACGGCGCTTGTTTTGTACCCCTGTTAGTCCATTTATTCCAGGTTGCTTTTGGTTAGTAGTTCCGTCATCCATTTAGTAAGATATGGGTCTATTGCATATCTTTGGGTGGCTGCTACTATGCTCTCAGTTTTTAAATTGTTGAAGGCTCCCTCGATATCAATGAAGGCCGCCAAAGTGTAATCTTTGATGGTAAAGTTCCTCTCTATTCTGCTTACGACTCCGTGTAGTGCCGTCTCTGTTGAGCGCCCTGGGGGGTATGCGTGTTATTTGCGGAAAAGCTCCGTTATGTTCACGGTGCTTTTTATGTACCCATCCACCAGGCATTCCAGGGTTTTCAATATGAAAGACGTTAAGCTGATAGGTCGGTAATCCGTTGCTTTGTAGTGGCTGGCTTTTGCCGGCTTGGGTATGAAAACTACTTTGGCTTGTCTCCAGTCCAAAGGAATATAGCCTTTGGACATAGAGGCTCTATATATTTTCACCAAAATCCGTTTTGGTGAAAACTTCTGGTGAAAACTTAATGGGCTAAAGATGTCCTTATTTCAACCTACAACACTTTTCCCTGTCGATTTGTTGATACCGCACCAACAAAACACGAAATTGTTTTCTTCATTTTTCCTTAATTTTTCTTCATTATTTCTTCATATATTCAACGTAGATCTAGTGAAGGTGTTTCTATGATATATTTTATATGTATATATGATATATGCTACCTTTATCTACCAAGAGGATAATCATCATGACGGGTAATGAGTGACGGTAATGGACCGAACTTGACAAAGAGGATGGACGTAGCCTAAATGATCAATTCCCAGTCAGGTTTTCTGATTATATCGACTTTGACTTGCCGTGCACTCTCTCTGTCAAATATTTGCAACAATTTGGTTCGAGTTTCAACTGATATAGTAACTGATAAAAACTATAAAGAGCTATATCGCTCACGTAGACTGCTCTTGCGCATAGTAAAATTGAACGGTGGACATCGTGTTTGAACAAGACAAAATGTACATGAAAACAAAACATTTACAAGAAACTGTTGCTGTCAACCAATGACAGTTTCATTTATTGCGTACTTTGGATGACACTTGTAATGTGCTACTTGATAATTCATCGCCGTGCAATATTTGTGTACCAGCAAGTAGTTTTTGATGTAGGTTTCGTGGAGTGAAGTTCAAATACATCACCAAGGTGAAATCAGTACACGTACAAAAAGTGGTTCGTGGTAAATACTTATTAAGAGCTAAAAAAATAAAGTGTCTCACTGAATATCACAACAACTCCTCGTTTCTTTGTGGCAAATTATTTTTCAGGCAAAAACCTGTACCATTTATTGTTTGTTAGTTAGCTGTTGTTTGTACGTTTTGACCTTATAATTTTGTGCTGGTCCTTTTCATATAATAGAATTAAATTGATGGCAATCATATTTGCCTTCAATTTGCAATTATCTGTCAAAGAATAAATTAACAGTAATAGATAAAGCAGAATTCTGTCATTAGTGTCGTTTAGTTGTAAACATAAGGACAGCCAAATTTAATTCACGTTTTTTTCGACAAATTTATGGTTAATTTTTTGTTGAAACAAATCATAATTCGATTGACAAATAATTAATAAAACCATCATATTTGCAATTTTCTCTTCAATTTGGAAGGCATCCCAATTTATAAAAATATTGAGAAAGGCTCTGTTGAAAATAACAAAGACATTGATATTCTTGTAACATTTCCAAAATATTTTTTCAAAAATCTGTCCATTTGAAATTGGCACCCACCAATGAAACTTGGCTAGAAGACCAATGACAAGGTTTTAGTTAGGGTCATCCAAAAATATGAATCCAGCATAGACGATCTCAATCATTCTTTGTTGAATGGAGAAAGGGCACCTAATTGACACGATACACTCCAAGAACGTTTAGCGAATCGCCAAGGAAGGGCTGAATACCTAGAGATTGACGGCGTTTTTTAAAATTGATTTCGAACATTAGAGAAATTTCCAGCCGAATATGGGTTCTATATTGGCGATGCCGATTCAAGAACTTTGAAAATGTTGTGTGTGCCAATCATTTTCCGTACGGTGAAGATTTTCTTGCCAAAAACTTGAAGGGCGTTTCACATGTTCTAAAACGAGATTCTAAGCGAGCTAATGAAGCAAAACAGAGCTTATTCAAAACACTGCTCTGAAGCAAGCTGAGAATCGAAATGGACGCTGATGGGATAACTTCAGCGTGGAAAAGCACTCAATGCGAAAAAACTGCTGCGAAACTAGTTCCCACAGAAAAAAGTTCGAATAAAATTAGTTGGGTTGTTCAAACCCAACAGTTAATTAGAAAATTGGTGAAAGAGCTGTCAAACTATTACGGATTTGGTGTTCAAAAGAATGACAGTATGTATTAAAGCTAAAGAAATTTGGAGAGGATACTTTGAGGAGTTGAAGATACAATTCTAAATCGATGTGATTTTCATGGGTTCGGTTTAAGCATTTGCTACCACCGTGCACCATCTTCTTTGACTGAAACTAGCGAGTCGTATCTCGGGACCTTTATTTTCTTGAATGCAGTCTGACTTGTTCCATCGTTTCTGCGGTGAAAGTCTGTATGGCGTTTTGACTCATTTTTATCCATAATTTGGTAACCCTAATTTGGTAATAAGGTTCCAGTCTCGGCCATCTTCTTTTCCTTCAATTACAAATAACATTTCCTATGTGATCTCCTCTCCTTGCCTCTTTTGTGTCGATAACATGAATATTTACCCATCTGTTGTGTCACTTCAGTATTATCAGCTTCTTCAAGGCACTTTGTCTACTCTCTGCAACTGGTGTTTCCTTAAATTTTTCTGTGTTGATTTTCTAAGTTTCGCAAAATGCTTTCTTTGATAAAAATCTCACCAAAACTCTTTAGTTGCATGTTGAATGAGCCCGTGCTTCATATGGGTACCATTTTTATACACCTTAGGGTTACTTAGAGATTGACGCTCCTGTCTTTAATGTGATAACTAGAGTTTCTGGTTCATTTTAAGGCATGTGTATAGGTTCAATAATCTTGTTTTGGTCCATCGTTTCCTAGAATACTGTTCATTAGTCTGATCTCTTCATTATTCCTGCCTTATTTTGAGGGTTGTACAATTAAATACGTTCAACTTAGGTTTACTCGCTTCGTTTAACTCTTCCTTGTTTTCCTTCTTTAGAGTTTTGTTTAACTTGGCTAGACCTTAGTTTTCTATCTCAACTTTGCCTTTGATTGTAGTTTTAAGACTAATTTAGGCTTTCGACAACCACTCACCTTACGCAAACGGATAATCCTTTTGCGTTTCCATTGGTGCGTATTAATACTTGCTTTTATTCACCAATTGTTGTTATTCCTAGGAGATATATCAACCTTTGGTCCTTTTCCTACTTAGGTTTAAGGTCTACGTTAAGAGACTTTTGGTTCCTCGCATTTCCATTACTTAATTTTGATTTTTATTATGTTTTGCTCAATTCTACCTTACAATAAGTTGATTAGTTTGTAAGATAGAATAAAATAAATTAATATATGTAAAACACCTTTCGAAGGAGAAGAAACCGCATCAGATGCGGGCTTTTGTTGCAACAATTGCAAATGCTCGTTGTGCTGATTTGAGTTGTTTATCAATCAATAAATGAATATTCAGTAAGAAGTTGAAACATTTTTGCGCATAATTTTCATCTTAGTCGCAATACTTTTGATTTCTACATCTACAGAAAACATGATAAAATCGGTTAATTTGTATTTAAAGACGTAATTAAACCAAATTAATATACATAAACAACAAAACCTTAGCTTTCACACCTCTCAAGCGGTTTTCAGAGTTAAATCTCAAATTGCGAAAATTTCTATTTTCTAGCTGAATTCACTCACACGCCACTTTCGAGTTATTCGGCAGTCATTCCAGTATGTAACTGGAAGCGTGCGTAAAATTAGTCTTCCAAGCGCTACTCGTACGCGCTAAATTTAGCTTTAATGTGAGCTGTACTCGACTAATTCACATACGTATTCATTTCGTGAGTATTTTTCCTTTAATAAATTCCATCCTACTTAGCTCCACTTGAAATTCTAGTCTTACAAACAGCTGGTTCAGATGCTTTTATTTAGTTAAATCTTAGTGTCATGGGAAAATTTCCAGTGAAAATTTCATCGTCGGCATGGCCTTAAACACTCGAAGTACTTGGATATGTTATTGGCTTGTTTTTTTGCTGGTATTTAAATTCATAAAGAATGCTTTCTAGAAAATAAATTTAAATCAGCTCATAGGAAGCATAGAAAATGGGTCAGATTTTGTAGCATAAGAAAACGAGAGGAAAAAAGAAAATGGAAAGAAAAACGTGGGTAAGTGGTTTTTGATACCGCATGCGATGCAAAATTATGACGAACTCTATGTGTTTGATTTGTTTAAGAATTTGGTGATAATTTTTTTTTTTACGTATTTAAGCTTTATCGCAGATTAACCTGCAGCCCAGGGAATAAAATTTTATCCACCGTTTTTCGCGAATGGGATTTTTCCTATTTTAGCTTAGCAACTGAGTAATTGCCGAAATATTCAATGAAATAAAAGATGTTTTTCCCTTCACTTGAAATGAAGTTTAATCTATAATGTATTTCTCATTTTGTTCGATAAACTTTTGCCATTAGTTTAACACTTTGAAAGTTCCACGCTAGTAGAAAGTGCGATCCTTTGCAGATGGAATTCATTGCGTTTAAGCAATAATTCGCCAGCTTCGATCCGCTTTGTCAGGCAAAATTTCTTTCAAATCGTGCGGACCCCAATTATCCACATTCGTAACGCGAACAACACGTTTTAAATGCTTCTCAATAACTGTATGTGAAACATTTAACTTATTTGCATTCTCTGGTGCCGTTACGTGAGGACCTGGCACGATGGTGATTTTGGTTTCATTTGGTTTCATTTTGTTTTGGTTTTAAGAGAAAAATATTTCTCTTGAAGATGATAGAATTTTTCAAACCATTTTCGGCTCTGCTTTTCACTTTAAGAGCTTCATTACCATAAACATCACGTTACTTTTAAGTGACTTGAACTGCGTTGTTTCCCTTACGAACGTAATAAAGTAAAATATGGCGGAAATGTTCGTTTTTCCCTTATGAATGGTTTGATAATTTTGTAACTTTTTCCCTCGAACATAGATTCATGGAACAAAATAGCCAACTGCTGGTTGCAATACGCGAGGTAATAAATAAATTCATTCTTTCTATGATTTATCTGATTTTCACCCGAATTATGAAGGTGACACTGTTTTTCACATTTTCTGAAATTCCAGTTTGTTAATTCCATGAATCTATAACGAGCCTTCCTACATAAAGGTTCAGAATATTTTTTTGATTACTTTTTTTTAAATATTTTTTATTTTTTTTTATATCAGTTATAAAAACGAGATGACGTTTTATGATTTTGTGTGTATGTACATTGAATATTAAATATTACAAAAAATCCTTTTCAAAGTTTTCAAAAAAAATTTCTCGTCATTCTAGATTTGTCCAGTATTACGAAAAAAACGTCAAAACATATACAAAATTATTCCTCGTTGATGTTCCTGTTGCATGAACTGCATTGATTAATTTTTACCGAAAAATGAGGAATTGTTGCCCATTTTCTAAAAAAAGAACCCAGATTTTGAGAGAAGAAAATCTCCTGAAAATCGGAACACTTCCTCCCAATCAAAACGATTCTTTCTAGTTCAAGTTCATACCATAGCCATATATGAAAACAAAAATATAATCAGAAATCAGGGCGATAACTTAAGTAGTTTTCGTATATGTTGAGTTTTGAGAAAATTCGTGTTTTTAAAAACTATATACCATCGATTGCAGTGGAAGGAACTTACATAAGTCCCTTTTCTTGCTCAAACTGCTACAGCAGCTTCGATTTTTTTCATTTTTCTGAGTGGTCCTAAGCGCTTTCTTTAGTGCTTCGACGGTTCGCTATCATTAGACCGTTGCTGGTGAACTTATCAGCTTCATTCGAGGCTGTATATATAATTTTATACAATTCCATTCTTTTCAATACACTGCTGAGACTTTATTAAACAACCATTTGGGAGTATGAGGAGAAGCATCAATGATTATTTTCCTGGGTATGTGGGCTACGGGATATAAGTCCAAAAGATTAGACTCCCATTATTACTTTGAGTATAGTTTGGCGTATTAGCCATTCATCAGACGTTAAATCTTCGCAAAAAGGCTTGAAAATGACCTCAATTTTCCATCAATAAGCGTTTTATTCTGATAATTTTGTAACTGCCCAGTCACTTTTTTGTCTGTAGAGATTTTTTGGCAAAAACCTACGCAACTTTTCCTACGGATATTTTCATTAGGTTCAGAGTTTCTCCTTATCGCTAAACCATTGTAGGTAGGTAAATTTGACATTAGTTAACTCGTTAATTCCGCAGTATTCTCGGATTTTATTTTTGGAGTTATGCTTTCAATTTCCATAATATCTTCCTCAATTTCAACAACTTTCTGCTTTTTTCGCTGCAATGCCTTTTTGTTTCTTTTTGCCCGACCCCCAATCATCTTTTTTCAACGTTCAAAACACGTTCTTCTATCGCATATTGTGAAAAAAGGACCATAGTTTTGTTCTGGGAGAGTTTTGAAAGTCATAGAATCTCCATCAGCTTTACAACTTTTATGTTTTACATCATACAAATCCTAAGATCTTTGAAACATTTCTATCACTTCATCGATTATGATTTTGCTAGCAGAGCTATCATGAATAATTAGACAACATTTTCATGCTCACAGAAAAATTGTCATAATCTAGAGTATCTTCTTTTCCAGCCCAAAGAGGACGCTACTTACAAAGTGTGTTCTAGATCGTTATGTCAATTACTTTTCGAGAATATTTTCTTTGCTAGAAAACAAGCTCCATCATAGAAAAGACGCTTTGTTTGCATCTCCATCACCTAAAATTGTTAATAAATGTTTAATATTGTCAGCAGCATCGCTTAAAACTTTTTTATCGTTTATAGCTTTAATAAGGTCAGTCTTACAAAATGAATCAATGGCAATTTTGATATGAACACACATGAAGTGAGAATTACTCGAAAAAGTTGACAAATCCATAATATTACAGAAATTTGCCAGATAATCCTACATTCAAAACAGGTTTATAGTATACTACAAACGTGAGTTTATTTCAAATGTTCTTTTTAAGTTAGGACCTGAATTGAACATACCTCGTGCACTCGCACTTAAAAAAATATGCTAACCTAATCCTTTTTTATTTCCTTTTAAAATTTCACTTCGTAATGATACTTTAGGACACTTTAAGATAATTTTCAGAAAAGAAAAAAAAAGTAAATTTCACAATCCAAAATTGCAATGTTGGATCGACAGAAACGGCAAAATCTCCTGACTTTTGTACCTTTTTTTATTTTATTTGCTAAAGCACTAGTAAAATCCGTACCTTGTTCAACAGGATGATTTTTTGGATAAACATGCTTACTCACAAATGTTTCTATTTTCTTTTCTATCCCTTTTTTAATAAATAATCAATAATATTTTCTCTGTAGTCGCCACTTATAACCTAACGCGTTGTGAAACATTTAGCTAAATGTACAAAACTGAAGGAGATTATAACGGTATTTTCAGTCTGTCCACTCGCTATTATAGATGTTTATCTTATTATAAACGTATATTATACATAAACATGCAAATCAGATTGGAGCAGATTTAAACGAATGGAGAGTCGATCGTACGAAAACCAGACGGAGCGGTGAAAAATGCTCTCACGGCATCTCACTAAATACGGTTAACCTTCGTGGAACATATTTACAATTTGTTTGAAAGTTCATTTTATTATCTCAAGATGGACAAGGAACGTATAAATAAATAGAAGACTTCGATTCCAAGTATGAGGATGGAAATGACAGTAATCCTTAAATCGTCTATTTAGAGGGTCATATTTAAGTGCAGCAAGAATGTAGAAATTAGGTGACATATGGAACTTATTTTTTTCAGAAAAAATAAGTAACCAGATTTCAAAATACACCAATCAACCATTACAAACCTATGTTATCCCAGCTTGATAGAGAAAGAGACTAAACACTGACTGACGGAATTGAAAGACGAGGTTTTCTATGTATTTGGTATTTTCTGGGGTCAGGAAGACTAGCCATTTTTTCAAACAGTCGACACATGCGGTTAAGATATACTCTTACTTCAAATTTGAGCAATGTTAAGTACTTTAGTTTTTTGTTCATTTTAAGAGTTGTTCTTTAATAGATCAGCGTTTTTATTAGTTAAATATGTTTAAACAATATTTATCTTCAAATTCGTTCGCAGCTAATAAGAAAATTATTTGGTACCAATGGTTGTAATAATAGACTGTTAGTAACTCATAAAAGTAAAGACTATCCATAGATCTTTGTGTGATATGTTTAAACTCATTCTTAACTAATTAATTTTAATACGTTAGTTAAAATAGTCTAAGGGATCTAGATCTCACAGACCATACGCGGATATACGTGTTACACCTTTCGATGTGCTTATATGAGGATTAAAAATACTTTTAGAACTAAGATATCGTTTTAGAACTTTTTTAAAACGTTTTTAAGGTTTACTATAGATCGTTTACTATAGATCCATAATCAATTACAATTAATTCATTTAGACCTAATTAAATGAAAATTTCAACCCTTTGGTCTTATACCAAGTGCAAGAACAAAAATGTTACCAAAGCGCTCCATTGAATGATGGGTACTGCCCCAAAAAAATGTTCCGCTTGATATACTACTCAGTGTATCACCTCAACAAAGGAACCAAAAGAAAGAACACTCGTCTCGGTTCACTTCCGAAAAAACAAAGAAGGAAAAATTCGATGCTGAGGTCATCAACTCCTTGGGGATGTCTCAAATTCAACGATGTCTGGAATCAACTTATGCTATCAGTGGCAGTGTCAGAAAATGATCCTCATCGTCTCGAATCGGATGCTGTGAAGATCATTGCCTTCAAAATGTTCACATTCCAGGCATCTCTACTCCATGGAGCATTATTAAATTCATTGATCGAAAGTATTGATTACTTGATTGGGGATCAGGAAGTCTTCTTACAACACTACTACAACAAACATCAGATATTGACCTGAATATGTTGCAGGTGCTCGGTCAGACGATATGTTTTTTCTTTGATTTCTTTTCGAAGATTTCGTCTTGAGATGCTGCGACTTGTTACGTCGGATCAAGAAAAAAGCTTCTTATGTTCTTTGGAAGGATATTATATTTAATATCGGAACAGTTTCCGACGTAGACAAGGAAATATATTGTCTGAATTTTAATTTCCAAAATTTGAGGCTGACTGAATGCACACATAACCAAATTTAATTTTGGGATTATCCACTGAATAAATGCATTATAATTATAATCATAAATTTTAGTTTCAAATTTCTAATATATTTTATTATTTATATTATTAATTCACGTTTGGATATACGTTTAACATCGTAACTTTGTTGCCTCTGTATTAATAACATAAATTATAATTCATTAATGTAACAAGTAGGGATAGATGCTTGCATCAAAACAAGTGATTTTACCATAGAATTTCCAGAAATCGGTTGGTGTATGGCGCCTAGTATCGTATATGGCACTGCAGAAGGTTCTAGCCATGAAGTCCTGCCACGAAAATTACAATATCAGAAAGTGCGACTTTTAGTTCTTTTCGATTACACTTTTAATCCCTAATATATCTAATAATAATAATGAATATCTTAAAATTCTATAATCAAAAAATATTTATATGGGCACATCTCCACCTCTTTCTTTCCAACTGGGCTTAGTTTGAGCTTCCGCGCCGTTAAAGTTCTTTCCGGCGCCAAGAACCATGTATTTCCTGGCCAGTTCGACGGTTCACTCATGAGGACGAACTAAATGTAAAAAAAAATACTGAGCCTTCACGTCAATCACTTTTCACATGAGACTAATGCGCGTGGCAGGCAATTTTTTCCAGAAAACTTGCCATAATTCAGACACCATCGATGAAAACTTTCATGACAAGTCAGCCTTTTTACAATCATATGTACATGGACGCGAGAGAAAACTTGCAGGCCTATTTCTACGTACTGTCCCGGTTATTATACGGTATGAAACTGAAAAGAACCGTAAGCCTGACCCAGCCAACGCCATTGGAACTAGTTCTTAGAGTCATAATGAAATAAACGTTCAGAAAATACAAGAAGTCCTTTGACTAGTTAAGAACAAGTTCAAAAAACGTCGTCTGATGCAGGCCCTTAGACACATAACAACCATGACCCATCCATTTGATCTAACTTACACATAAGAAGATGCACGTATCGCCACTAGAATTTCAGATCAATACAGCCCAAACGCGTCCTTTGAAAAGGAAGGCCCAGCGGATCACAACAACAAGAACCAAATTATTTTCCTGCAATAACAAGCAAACTAACGTTAAGACTTGTTTCTCTAACTTAGCCATCAAAGCCTGAGGAGTGTTTGCATCCTTTGTACAACTTACAATCGCTCCCTCTTCCTTTTACAAGAACAAAATAATAATTTATAAAAGTTTCTAATAAAGAAAAGTTATATTTTTTTGTGAATTCCCTTTGACCTTACTATGATGGTCCTTTGACAGATTTTTCGCTGATATTTCTTTGCAATCGATCAGAAACTGTTGGATAATTGTGGCTGCCTTGTAATTTTTGCAATTTTTCGCTGAACGCTAATTTTCAACTTGATGGACATTCGCAGCTTCAGAATTGTAGGATTGTGTGGTACAAAAGGCTCTTCATACATAGTAGAAACTGACTCCTTGTTAGTTTTCAAAATAACATTGAACTCTTCTGACAGACCCAAGGCTCTCTTGATTCTGTTCAACATTTAATAGTTGAGAACGTAGTTCTATTTTTTCATCGTCCCGAGGTATGAAATGGTCCTAATAGAAGACGCCGCACCTATCTCCAAATTTCTGATTTGGTTGGTTTCCTGATGTTTACTATTATTTTTTGATATTGACCAGATAAACCAGGTGACGAAAGACCAGTAGAACATATTAACTATCTGGCGCCACATTGATTTTTTTTCTATGCTTGCCTTTTCTGAGCGAATTTCGTAGAAAAGTACCACCTGGATAAACATTCCGATTCTTTCTTAATAGCCGAACTAACTCTGCATCCAGAGAAAAGATTTCAGTTTTTTTTAAAAAAAACTTTGCTATCAAACCATTCTTTGTTGCAGTCTACAACTCTCATGCGTCTTATCGTTTTAGAGGTGACATTTCTTCACCTGTTTTTGGTGTAGTTCTTCCAGATTAACCGCGTTTCTAGCTCAACAGCCACATTTGCTATTGAACGGTTTGTTTTGCATTAGAGGCTGTACACATGAAATTAATATTGTACTTTTTTTTCTTCTGTCAGTTCCACAAATCGATGTGTGAAAAACGAGGGAGATGTTGGAGGAAGAATGTGTCAAGAGAGGTTGTGGCTACTAACCAAGTAAATTCCTTTTTTACTCTTCAAAATAGGAACTATATGAGGCTATTCTCCAAGAAAACATCATTCATCCATCTATCAACTCTTGGTCCATATACGAAGGTGGTCTGATTAATATTTAGTATCACAGCGGGATAGTGCCACTATTGCAAGAAAACTATCATGCAGTACATTCTCGTTGACAGGTACTGTCAAAATTTCAGCCGATTCAGACTCGAAGTTTTGTTTTAACAGTGTGTGGAAATATTCGTGTCTCGGGTTTCAGAATAATGGAGAAAAAGCGATAGCACTGTAGACTATTGCTCTTGGTCCTACTGTTCTTGATTTTGGTAGCTAAATCAGAGAGCGCTACGATAATGTATATCTCCTGTCACTCCTGCGATGATGACAACCATGAAAGCAGATTTAACAAATTTCAGCGAGGCCATCGGTTTTTGATGAGTCACGCCCAGGAGCCTCGAAAGCGGGTACCACAGAGGATATCGTGACAAAAATCCACCATCTCATATTGGCAGATCGCCGATTCAAGGTGGGCGAGATAGCTTAGAATGTAGGTATCTTGAGAGACCATGAGGGCCGTGTCTTACATGAAATCCTGCTTATAAGAAATCTGTTGGCACGATGGGTGCCACGTTTTCTCACTCCGAACAGTAGACACATCGATGCTGCCCCTTCAGAGCAGTGTCTAAAATAGTTATGCGCAATACGAAGGAGTTTCTGCATCTTTCAGTACCCGTCGATAAAACATGGGTCTACTGGCACATACTCACGACAAAATAACGGACAAAGCAGTCAATTTCACCTGGCAAACGTGCTGCAAAAAATGTGACCACTGTCTTATCGGCCAGAAAGGCGATAGCCACCTTTTTCTGGATTTCACGGGGCTTAATCTTCAACTACAACCTGGAAAAGATCAAAACGGTCACGGGGCTCTTCTATGCTCTTCTAATTGTAAGAATCAAGGTCTTCTTTGACAAAAAAGTTCTCTTCTAACATGAAAACGCAACCGCTTACCTACGCCGTTGCCACCACAAATTTGTCGAATTAGGCTACGAACTGCTACCTTACCCACCGTATTTTCCAGATTTGGTCCTATACATCTTCATACGTTTGTTTCAAAACTAGAATATTTCCTTCGCCGGGCAGAAATTTGAGCCGAGTGAGGAGGACATCACCATCGCGGAGAGCCTACTTTGCAGACCTCATAAAACTGTGTTTTCGCAATCTTTTCTTTTGAAAGCGTGAGCTAGACAAAAAGCACAGATGAACTCAACTAGGCAATAATTTTTTTTTAAGGTACTCCCGAATTGGAGTTTTGATAAGTACATAGCAAGGCTCACCGTCTGCAGCCCAATCACCAGACTGCAATTAGAATTCGGCTGTTAACTCAGACATTGCAAAATCCTTGAAGACATTTGAAAAGGATCATGAGGCATTGATGGCAAGAACAGAGATGGCCAATCTAGTACAGTGACTGCTACTCTGATGGGATGAATGATCAAGTTCAAGCAAATGATGGAATGAATGCCGCTAGACATTGTGCGTTTCAAAACCAAACTGGGGGGTGTGGTTATGTGGTTAAAAAGCAGCCCAAGAAGCCAAGAAGACTCGAAATGGGCTCTAGCAGCGCTGATGATGATAATCCTGTAACTCATACCAAGCTGCAAGAATATTGAATGAAATATTTTTCCTTTGTAATACATTCGAAACTTTTTTTTCAAGAAAAACGCCCACATGAAGCTTCTAATATTTGTTGGAACAACTAACTCCATTACAGGCACGAATTCTGGATCGAATTGATACTTTTATCCTGAAGTAATAATGAAGTTTAAAGCTTGATCTGTAACTCTCGCAGTTTATATAAGACAGCGGATTTGGAGGATTTCAGAGAATAGTAAGATAGCAAGGTTGAAAACAAGGTAAATGAAAGTTGTTCATGGTTGTTTCCATCAGCAGAAAGACTTTTATTTTTTGAGGGTTTTGATTATGTTTTCTTTTCACCGTAAAATCTACTGCACAAGGCCGTTCCGCGCTAACAAAGCATTATTATAGCTTTAATTGTTCCGTAGAAGGTAAATGTTCAGAAAATTACGTTCCAGGAATCATATTTTCGTTGAAAACCACTTCCTTAACTTTATTTTCTTCAAGGAATTTAATGTAATGGTTGGAAAATAGAAAAAGAAATCAAATTCAATTGTCTTCTTGCCAATAATCGGCTTCCCTCAACCCTCAACGTTAATTTTGTAATTCGGCGAATGTTTTTTTCGATAAATTTTATTAAGGTTACCTACTATAGAAACATTGAAACAACTAAAATTAAGATAGCGAATTTAAAATGGCTATCGAGTTTCTGCACGAATTGCCGGAAATAACAATTTAACAGTCCCGAAAAGGAGAATTTTATCGACTTTCACCTCACATCCAGTGACCTAGTTGGAAAGTTCGAAACGTTTTCGAAAGTAACGACCGGAAAATGATAAGATCCAGCATCAAAGGTAATTTGATTCAGTTGAATAGGACTACTGTTTCCTTGTGTTTTCCTACTTCATTTTCACCGCATTATTTACGGAAAACGAAACTGTGCCAACGGATCTGAAAGGATCCTTTTAGTACTGCAAACTTTTTCGCAGAAGGAAAGTTCAATAGCCTGCTAAGAGTTATGATATTGTAGTCATCGGAGCATCAATACAAAGTCATTAATCAAAGCAAATAGTTCGAAAATGTTTTGGCATATCATACAATTCTCACGTTTGTGCTATTGATAAGGATATATATTTCTTTGCCAGTTATTCCTGACGTGCCCTGTCCTCGATATCGTGCCATATATATTCCACATGATTGGAGCCTATCAATCAGTGCATGGATGCTGGATGAATTTAGATCATTCTTACGATGAACAAACAGTATTGAAAGGAAAGTGTTCTTGGGAATTCCGAATTGGAACCATACGTCATAAGTGTTTGTCATCCGTCTGAATTGTTATGTTACCAAATTTTGAATAACTGCTCATATATATTCACTTCGTATGGGAACGGACGACTGGTCAAATTGGACACATGTGTACGTGTACGCTTCTTGGCTCTGTGAACATACTGAAAATAGTTCATAAAATACGCAAAGACAACACACATTAATCAATTTTCACCTTACATACTTCCCAGGCACTAACCAAAGCACTACATTATTTATATTCCCAGATGTTTCACAGGATTATGCGCCCCATCATCGCCTTGTACGCGAATAAAGTCACTTACCTCTGTCTACGTTTATATTTATAGCAACTGGATCATAGAATATTTTATTTTAAGTCACGGGAATCCTTCGCTCTAGTAAATTTGCAATTTGTGTCTTTATCAAAATAGCTCCCGATTTAAAGTGAAAATCCATCATAAAAATTATAGCCGCCGCGATAACGTGGAAAAATGATGAACGCGGAAGTATTGAGTTTATGACCAAAGGGTGCTGATACAACTTTGTCGGGCATCCCAACACTTTTTCAATCCGATTAAGATTTATGAAGGCAATGGGATATCCCTTTCGATGCTTACACGCAGTACTCTGAAAGAGGAACATAAAACGCTTTAGGAGAGATTGAAGTCAAGGACTACTATTGACTTTAATCCTTTATTATGCTCTGATTTATACTTGCGATGTGTGCACGGCAAAAGGATTACCCCGTTTGAGTATATGTGACAAATCTATTGAATAGCTCTAAGAATCAAGTCTACATCCATTATCTTTAAAAGAGGTCCTTAGGTTCTGTATCAACATACTTTTTTATAAAATATCTTGTTTATACTCTAAAGCAAGATCTTGAGAAGTTTAATGTAACTTATTTACGATACAGAAAGGTCCTTAATAGACAATCAAATGAACTTCACATATTTTTTATGAGAGTAAATTTTTCTTAGAGCCAATCTTTGGAATCTCAACGGAACAGTGTCAGTAATCTCGGAATCAGTCGAGAACACTCACACATTTATCACTTATATCACCTTTTCTCAAACCTTACTCCTGACTGCCAAGTTAAAGCGTTTTCCTGAAGATTCTTAAAAGCAGTTTTTACTTCGTCATTAAAGCCTAAGTTTTTATGTTGTCCGCCTATGGATATGAGCTTTATGCTTAAGTTCTCCTTTTGTAAATTGCTACTCGCTTCCAGAAGCCGAGAGTAAAGTGTGTAAAAGCCATTGTTAGTATGGCAAAAATTCATAAGATATTCATCAAAGGACAACTAAAGGGGCATTTATGAACACTGAGAAAACAGACGCGACCCTAATGCTGCGATGGCGTCTGCGTAATCGTTACAGGAATAACGTTAAGAAAATAATTGATTGATTGAAAACGGCGCGTTTCGATCTTTTTTCTGGTGACACTTTGAAGACTTGCAAAAATAAGACCTATTTCCTCGTTCAAAGAAATTGTAGAAACTTTTCAACCTCTTGAAACTCCTGCAACAGCTTTTAGGCCGGAAAGAGATAGGGCCGGAGCAAGAGCAAGGTTTAACAGATTTTGTGATTCTTCGTCCTCATTTTTTTTTGTGTTTTGTACCAATTTTCGCTGACAATTTTATGATGCTAAAAAAATTATTAAACTTTGGCACTTGACAGTGAATTGAACTCAACGAATCTGCCAGTAAAATTGATCGGATTTAGCACGATTATGTGTACAAAACTTGAGGTATTGAATACGGAAAGCGGATGTCTTTTGGGCAAGCAGACTCTCAACTATTTTGATTTAAGCTGGAGTTAACTGATATAAAACAACAACCACCATCAGCCCTTAGCTTTCCGCTAGGTGATAGGAGTGATTGCTAAGGCGAATCATGCATCATTTCCTCCTACAGAAACCAAGAGGGTGCGCAGCCGTTCTGTCAGATTATGCATCATGAACAGGTTAGATGTTTTTTTAGTAAGACTAGTCTAGCTTCTTAGTCGAAAAATGTAGAAGTAATCTGGGCTCTTTCTCGTCGGAAGCTCGTTTGTTGATATCTATTTGAATCCCATTTTGGATTCCTGCTCCTCGACGCTTGACATGTGGCCTTAAAAAAATCGGCGCCGCTTGATATGCCATCAATGTTCTTACGCCGTTTCTGGTTTGTCCAAGCAGATGTTTTGTCCTTGTTTTGTTGGGGTGAAGCCAAAGAACTTGACTTTTCCAGCCATATGAAGCAGTATTTATCTCCTACAGGCGAGTTTTGCTTAGCTACCTAATAACCGTTGCTAGTGGGTTGTGGTCATGACTTTTCCAGTAATGTTTTGGCCAGATGATCTAGATCTTGTTAGATCATCAGCATTTTTTTTCCTCTTAACTTCTGCGCTCTGAGATTTCCGTCAAGTTTATGCTTACTTGGGTTCTCATAAGTCATAAGGTCTCCCCTTCTTTCTGTGTAAACGAAATTCAAAGAATGCCAACTTGTAGATAGTGTTTGTAGTCCCTCATCGTTAATGTTGTTCTTGCCACTTCTGCAGCCACATTAGGTACAAATACTTCGAACTGGAAATCCGAAGATAGATTTCAAATTTGTTACTTTGGTCAGGTAACGAATAATCTGGCAAGAACTATCTGAGGACGTTTTCCTCATTCTATATGGAGCTATCGGCAAGGATCACTATTTCACTTCTAAACGTGAAGTCCTGCACAGTTTCCCATTTCGTCTGTTCAGTAAATTAATTCTTTATGCTATCGTTTGATCCTCTACCGGGTGAGCTCTACGCAGGTCCTTTTTTTGTACAAAGCTATCCTATCGAGTTTTTTTCAAAATCTAAGGTTGATCCATTTAGGACAGGTTAAATAAGCTGTTTGTGAATTTCTATCCGATGCTCGTGAGTGATGCCACTCTAAAAATGAATTTGACTAACTTGAGTGACATAAGAGATCATCAATCCAACAGTTGCCGTAGTACTAATGCCATGTGTGACAACAATGCTGGCCAGTCGGTCCTCCACTTTTATTAATTTTTCAGTAACTACTAACACAATCTTTTACTAATATTTCACATAAATAAATTTTTTCTGCTGAAGGAAATAATGATTGCAACATAATTTGACTAGTTGTTTTGGGGACTTCTTCTGGACTTTATATGTATGAGCTAACATTATCTTTTAGCTTACAAGGAAGTAGTTTGCTAATACGATGGAATGCAATTCAAACTCAAAATTTCTAATTGGAGGATGGAGTCCATGGATCGCAAGTATCGGAGAGATCACATAAGAGAGTCCAAAACCCAAGATAGTCTGTAGGATTACTATAATAATGATGCTTTTCAAAAAGTTTCGTTATAGTAGATGCAAGGATAAGAAACAAAAAAAGACAAGCTCGACTTGCAGAGAACGAAATTTGAAAAAAAATTTCCAGGATTTTTAAAATTAATACTGTCTGATCTCATCATTGTTTACTAGTTTTTTTTTCAGGATGCTGCTCAATGGCAAGCTTATTAGTTGCTTTGCATAAGCAAATTAAACTCATGACGGACCAGTTCCCAGTTGTCCTCAGTTTTCCAAATGCTTAAATTCAGCTCATGTAAGAGAAACGAAGCTACAAATAAGGAAATCTAAGATAATTCTGGTTCGGCTGTGGCTCTATAGCCAACTTTTGGCCCTCATACAGTCATAAAAGAAAAAGTTAATACTTGTAAATGGTGAATATGAAGCGAGTTATTAGAGTGTAAGCAGTACAAGAGCAATATCAATTGAAGTCAAAAACTTGCTTTGTTGGATCTATTGTTGGCGTATATCTATTTTGAAGATTTCAAAGCATTGTTGCACGTACTTTGTAGGAAGCGACTTCAGTTTTCTTATAATTACGTGAAACCCAACGCCTAATAATTCAAATTATTCATTTGACAGTACTTTATATACATATTACTTCAAAAACTCTAATTCACGGTATACTGCCGTCATATCCCACTTCAAAAGTTACTTTTCATTAATTTTATCCATTGTCACGTTATAAAGTCTATCGCTTTCCATAGATTTTCGCGTTCCAATGGTCTATCGCTTTCCAATGACTCTCACGTTTCAACTGGCTATCGCTTTCCATTGAAACTCTTTCGATTTACTATCACTATTCACACTTTCAACAGAACTGCGCTCCGCCCCACTGTTGCTATTGATATATTTATTCCGGTAATCGATAATATTTTCATATAACCATTTGAGATTGTTCCCAGTATTTCGAAGGATTGTTTACTTTTTCAATGTATTAACAGGAATTGTTTATTTTTATTAATCGTCATATTAAGGAAATGAGATTGGTGCCTTCAAATCAGAAAGTACCACAAGATTCATTTGCTTCCATAATACTTATTTGGTTTGTTGCTCGGCCTCTCCAGTGGCTCACAACATCATTCGAAGTACGTAATAATATCACCAAAATTTTGTTAGTCCCTTTTCTTTCATAAGCGAGCCCTGTAGTTCTTTGTTCTCAATATACCATTGTTTGAGGACGCTTTTTGCCTCAATGAAAAGGCAAACAGAGAGGAAAAGAGGGAAGCGGGGAATGCTGAAAGACAGCTCGTTCTTTTGAAATTGAGTCTCACCAAAATTTACTTACTGCTTGTTTAAGCACCTAATGGGCGATTTGTCAGTCGCCATTAAATGCCAGTCTTAAGTTGTCAGAAAAGGCACAATCTAAGGATAATAGAAATTAAATAATTCATATTCAATTCACCCATTGCTCCCACGCCACATCTGGGAGCATCAAAACGAATTATCATAACTATGAATTTTTGTGAAAATTGAATGTAAAGTCTGGTTTTCTGTGAATTTATATTCTATATTCTATTTGGCCTGTATTTAAATCACTTTTTCGTTCACACACATTCGCCAAAGTAGTAAACAAACCCTCCACGTACCCACTTTTCATGTACCCACGCAAATGTCTACCTCCTTTTCTCCTATCCGTTTTTAAAGAATATTTTTATAGTATCCTTTAAGGACAAATTAAATAAATATATGTTTGCGTACTGAATCATCCGCTTATACCAATTTCCCAACTGCTCCTCTATACCACCTACTTAATAATCCAGCACATGACACTTCATTACCAGTCGAGTTGAATCCTTTTTATTTTTTGTAAACCAGAGACTCGTTTAAAATTACACGGACGGCGCAAAATGATTTGATGCGGAATGAGAGGGAATTGTATTGGTGAAAATTTTCTTGCGTTGATAGCGAAATTGAAAACTTTTCAATTGAATGGCACTAGAAGCAACGCAAAATTGGATACAAGAAGGAAAAGGAATATGCGCTGCTAGCGCGCAATGGTTTTTACATATACACTCGTATATGCACTGTAGCCATAAATGCAACCGTCTAGGAATAATAGCATTGAAGCCATTGGAATGGTTAAAATTGTAAGCAAATATACAATGAATTATGTGTACATATAGATACAGACACAAGTATCATAGCAGGACTATTTTCAAAAGGGTGAATTGTGTTAAACAGAAAACGATATTTAACGATGGCTGTTGGGGTTTATACCAAGAAGAAGTAATCAAATAAAGTTGAGAACTTCACAATAAAAAGTTTTAACTGCCGGGAAGTGGTTTTTATTTACTGATTACATGCTGAATGTTGAAATTGGAATTATAAATGATAAAGATCTGACAGACCCGTCAAGAAAAGGACGTCATTAAATTGTGTCTCTATTTATGTTTTGTTGGAGCTCGCGGCGTAATTTTTAAATTAAAAAGGTGATATTTGAATTGGGTGCGTAAAGGGATGGGGGTCATAGTTATTTGCTTTATTTTCAAATTATGCATTGAATAATAGCTACCTTTATATATTAAACATGATAAGCTCCTTTAAAATATATATTATAATAGAAACAAAATAGAAATGACTTACGTTATGACAAAATGTTTCCTTTTCGTACCGGTTCATTGAGACTGTTTCTCTAAGATGAACTTGATCTTTCAAGGATAAACTGTTTAAATTTTCCATGAAAATAAGGATAAAATTCCGTTCATTCTTTACAATTTTAATAAAATATTCTCTTTAGGAAAAATCATTTTTTAAGCTGTGAAATAAAATTCAAAGTTGTAATTGGTTCAGTCAGAATAAATATAGTATGAAAATGAGAGTACAGAACTCCGGTATCACGTCAGTGCATAGGCTCTAGTAAGGCTCAAGTGCACAATGCTGCCCCTCGGGATGTCTTCCAGCGTGTTTCAGATCAAGGAGTCCTAATACTAAAAGGAACCTACAGAAAGAAAGCAATGTGCATACCCCATGTAGCAAATACAGTTAATTCTTGCATTACTTAGGCCATGAGAAATAAACAACGAAGATATGAGAAGGAAACACGAAGGCTGTCTTATAATGCATTGTGCGAGCGTAAATGCATGCAGCAAGAACACTCTGGCCAACGTATCTCTAAAAGAGATAGAAAAAACACAACTAATTATCTATTTGTATTTCGTTCTTACACAAACTTTGCGGGTGGGAGGGGGTATGCTCGCTTTATGCAAAAATGAGAGGATGTGAACCAGGCCAAATAATTTTTGTCGGATACTGCTACATCGGGAGTTTGTACCAAGTGTTAACGCCTTATGCACTTACGCTATGACTACGCTTCGAAATACTCTCTGATATTGAGCATAGTGTAACCACTACAAAGTGTTAACGCTCTCGGTGGTCATAACGAAGAAAGAGACACGAATACCCCATGTAGCAAATAAAAAAAAACTATTGCATAAAATACATCCCAGAAATTAAACAAAGGACATTCGATGATAAAAGGTGATGGCTATATCTTAATGCATTGCACGTTTGTTAAAAGCTTAATAATGGTATAAGTAGTTCACAGTGGTTTTAACCATTCTTGATGATACAAAATATTGAGTAGGGAATGAGAGAAGATTCACAATTAAAAACAAAGTTCTACTACTCACGGTTGATTGTCTCAAGTTTGTTTGGTTTCTTTGGTTGTTTTCATTGAAACATTATTGCGTCACGTCTATCGCCTAAAAAATAAGATTTTATCAAAGCCTAACTACTGGAATTACTTTTAAAAAATTCCTAATCCAGTCGTGCTTGCAACGAATTGGTGTTAGAACTTCGAAGAAACCCCAAAACCGAACAATTGTTTCAAGATAAATAGGTATTTGAAATGAAAGCTGATTAAAATTAGGTTATAAAGGAAACTTTTGAATCCATTCACAATGAATCATACATTCAATTACACCGATAAATTATTAGCATTTAAGCCTAGAAAACCAGCCAACGTGATGCCTTCTCTCACTTGCGTCGTTTAATTATAAAGCTCTCTATTCTGTAAAGCTCGCTGCATTTTCAACATGGTGTTGATCCACAATGGTGGCACTTTCTAGTAGCGCTTACTATACTAGAATTGTTTATTTTTGTATATAATTGCTTATATTTAATTGTATGAATCCTGGACTTGAATTTGATCAAGGAAGCTATCAGAAACGTGACTCATGGACTGTGTATAGAGGAAGAAAAAATCAACGAACAACAATAAGACCGAAAAACTAATAACTGCACTTAGAGTATAAATCAAAAGGTATAGTAAAAAGAATGGCTTGAAAGTCCTTTCCCTATGCAAATAATTGTGTTCACACCCTGTTTCCCTCTTCATCCAGCTTAATGTACTATGCAAAGTAAGTTATATTTGTTACCTATAGCTGTAGCCTGACAAGCTGTCTTTCGTTATCGTTAGTCTTTGTAATGAGTCGCCAATTAAATAAGTCCCGATTAGCGAAGACACTTGATAGTTTGAGTGATTTTAGGGCTTATCTGGTAGATGAACAATGTACGAATGGGAGATGTTCTGTCAGAATTAAAATGTCCCATCTCCAAGGAAAAAATCAGTAGACTAAGAAGCGATCTAGTGCGTTTGTGTAGGGCGCATAACAAATTTCTGCTTTGCGGTGACTTGAACGCTCGGCATATTCATTGAAGTTGCACACGCAACCACCAAGCGGGCAAAGTAGTTCATCACATGATACAGGACATGCATTCACCTCCCCCGAGAAGCGACCTTCTGTACCCCTCGATGTATCAGTCCTACTCTCGATTTCGCCTTAGGGGATGTAAACGCCTACCCATCGGAACCTACTGTACTGCAAGCGCTGTCTGCTACTCATCTTCCCGTGATGTTCTCATTAGAAGCAGCAACAAATTCGTTGCATGTGTCGAAACGGTTTCACTGCTTCAAAAAAGCTAATTGGTGCATATTCCGTTCAATTATAAAAGACCAAATTTCTGTAGCTCTAGACACTTCGAGTTCTCTAAATTCAACGGGAAACATAGAACAGCAAAAAGAGAAACTTAAAAGTACCATTTGGAGAGCAATAGAAAATAGTGTTCCAAAATATAGCAAAAGCTGAGGAAGATGAGGAAGCTTTGGATGAGGCAGGAAAATCGTGACACCTCGTTGAAAACTGGCGTTTTCCAAAACAACCACTGGAACAACATACTCTCCAACCTTGACTATAATTCACGAAAAGTCTGGAAGTTGACTAAAATTTAAAAAATAAAATTTAAAATTTAAAAGACTAAAAACCAAAACATCATGATCTTCCATATGCTCTTAAACGCCGAAAATAGTAAGCAGATACATTCTAAGGAAGCGAAAGACGAGTTACTTGCTGATAAGTTCCACGAACACCACAATATCTCCCATAGAATGAGTAACAACATGGCAGAACTAATAGTAGCTCAGTCACTGCTGACCGATGTAAACACCGCCATTTTACCTCCCATTGCTCCAATAAAACCGAAGCACTTAATCGAGCAAATAAAAGAGCTAAAGAACGGTAAGGTCCCAGGAATTGATGGAATACCCAATATAGTCATCAAAAATCTTCCAAACAAAGCGATAGTTAGAATTTGCGTCATTTGTAACGCCTGCCTAAAAACGTCGTACTTCCCAGACTGCTGATCCACTATAGACTAATACCATAATACCTGACGTCCACTACAGACCCGCATGACACTAGCAACTACCGCCCAATAAGCTTACTGCCGCACTTGGCAAACGATTCTAGAAATTAATCTTGAAAAGTTTCACGGGTTTTGTCGAAAATAATGACATCCTCCTTAACTTCTAGTTTGGATTCAGACATGGTTACTTCACAGAACATCAAAGCAGCACTAAGAAAACAATCGGTTGGCCTGCTGATCATTGATATTGAAAAGGCGTTTGATACCGTCTGGCGTAACGGACTAATTCATAAACTTAAAGAATGTAGTACTTCTTCTTACCTGTTGAAACTAATGGCATCTTTCTTGTGTGACCGAACATACCACGAGAAAGTTCGAGGTGCAATATCCATTCTGCAATGGATATAAACATTGCTCAATAGTAAGTTTTATATGAGTCTGCGCAATAAAATCCTCATCCTCAAAATGAGCATCAATCCCATAATGGCTTACGGAGGTCCCACTTGGAACCAATGTACTGAATATCTAAAAGCGAGTCACGCAAAATCGTCTTTTAAAAATGGCCCTTAATAAACTTTACTATTACTCCTCTCGATTAATACACCAATAGCTAATATTACCCCTATTAGAAGCTTGCGGAGTCGCGTAGAGCTAATCTGCACAAAAAAGCTAAACACTCCCCTAATCTGCTCATCAAATCCTTTAATGATATGTAAAACCAAGACCAAGTATCCTCATCCATAGATCTGCTTAGAGTAATCAGATTATATTTTAGATAATAATTATTATAAGCAAAATTAATTATAAGTTAGATGTAAGGCTAGTAGAGGTTTTTGTTTAATTTTCCTTTCGATCTAGTTACTAGTACCCTTCCTCAGATAACATATCATGAACTTAGTATGATAATAAAGCTTCATTCAAATCTCTAGACATAAGAGAAAAACAGTTGGAACTCTGTAAAAAAACAATATCAATAAATAATATTAAATAATAATAATAATAATAAAAGGTCCCAATGATGATTTGAATGAAATCGAGAGAATTTGAATGTAATCGAGGAGAAAACCCTGAGTTTTGTGTTAAAATGTTAGCAAAGAATTTCAGAACGCCAGTACGCGATTGAAAATACTATTTTTGTGGTGCGGTGGTAGTAGTAGTAGTAGTAGTAGTAGTAGCATTAGTAGTAAGAGTAGCAGCAGTAGTAATAGTAGAAGCAGAAGTAGTAATAGTAAGTAGTTAGTAATGGAAATACTCGTAGTTATAGTGCAATTAGTAATAATGAGTTGCAGTAGTATTACTACGGGTAGTTTAGAGTTCAGGAGACAATGGTCCAACGTTCGGTTCATATATAGCGAACATCTTTTCCTCATTACATTTTTGAGTTTACATGTTTTATTTTTGTTTTCTAAATGACAGAACAGACTTGTCAGTTTTAATTCGAAACTCATGAATACTGATAACATGACAAAGAGTCAAAAATTGTGGCCCTGCTCTAATAGTGGGTGGTTTCGGACTCTCAATTCTCACTTCCACAACAAGTAATTCGATAAATTTTTCAATAAATTCATTGCGTATCCCTTTTTCATACCTCAAAAATATTTTAAATATAGTAATTCAAGGACACCCCCTAATAAGTATCATCACACAAAACACCCAAATATTTTGAATAATATTCTAAATATTTACTACATGATTCACACATTCTCATTACCATTATCTACCACACGTGCATATTACATTGCATTGTTGGATTAGTTTATATTCAATATTTTCCTCCAAAAGGCATCGCAACTCATAAACTCAATGTTTATTTAATTATCAACTGCTAGAAATAATTAATTTCCTAGCAAACTGTTTGAAATGGACGTCAACCTGGCTCGGTCACGTGAATTTTGCAATGTGTGAAATTATATTTGTTCACGGCAAACAATTTATTTTCATACTCATTCACTTTACAATCCAACGAATTTAACATGAAAGAGTTAAATTTGTAAATAATGATAAAAAAAAATCAAAATATACTTCTGCAAATAGACACGGAGGATGGAATATCCCATACTGAATTTATTATCACATTCTTAGTAGTGCAAAGATTTTATTACATTTATTTGGGCAATTGAAATAGATTCAAATGTTTGTTTACAGATAATAATGGAGCTCGAAATATGTACAGAATAATGGAAAAATTTATTGAGACTAGGAAAATATAACAATGGCTTTAGATAAATCTATATTGATTTGAGCAAATTTGCCAGGATCATCCTTCTCGGAATCATTAACATCAGCGTACGATTTTCCTACAGGCTTCGAAGTGATTCTTATTAATGAGTAAAGATAACTCCTTAGGAAATAAATTAAATAATAAATTGTAGGAAATAGTTCTTTTATTCTTGGTTGCCGAGGGTCAAATTTTTTGATGGTTGGTTGAGAGAATCTTGCCTTCCTATTGTTGTCAAGGACACGTCTCGGCTGCAGGTGGTCATCTTCAGCTCGTTTTAAGATTCTTCTGGCGATATGTGCATCTTCTTATGCGTGAGTCTGTGCAGAGACATGTGTCATGTTTATTAAATACCTTGACGCCTAGAACAGACCGCGTTGTTTGAACTAGTTTTTACCTTGTAAGAAGAAATCCTTACAGTTTCTGAATGTTGGTATCATTTTGACTCCAAGAACCAGTTCAAACGGCGTTGTCTGCATCAGACATAAGGTTCTTTTTGGTTTCCTAGCCTTATCCTTGCTGGATCTGTCAAGTTATCTGTTTCCATCGAACAGAAATACGGAACGAGCTGAAGATGGCTGCATACAGCCGAAACTTGTCCTCAACAATAATAGCGAAGTGAGACCCGGTGGATCCTCTCAACTATATTAGGAAATAGTTTACAAAAACAGCCGGCAAAATAAAATTACACTGACACAAAGGCGACAAATAGTCAGAAAAAAGGTCACTCAAAAATACAGCTCAGAATTAAAAGTGAAATAATATATAAACTAATGCAAAAGGACGAACTGGGCGTCGCAAACCTGAGCCCTCATTTGTTTCAAGGAAGTCCCTCCTAAAACCGTAGGAGCTGAAGATATAAGAAGAAAACAGATTGGAGGAAGAGACGGTCTTCAATTGGATGCAGTCTGCAGTCACCTCTAATGTTTTATTTCTTACATTTCCTTTTTTTCTCTCAAGAGACTTTCTTTCTCTTTCTGATGGTTGGATCAACTAGTAGTACTGCTGGTACATCTGCTGCTGCGTGAACTTTCCGATACAGTCACATAAATAGGTAGATAAAAAAAGCCAGGATCATAAATAAAGATAGGTCTAAAGATGGGTCTAGGATAGGTGTTAGCTAAGAAAGTGTACGATAGTGGTAAGTAAAATAGGGAGATTTTTATTTAGGAAATATTTTATCAGTGACTGAACCTGAAGGGTTAAGCTTGCTAAAGCTAAATTCTTGCTAAGGCTGGCAAAAAGCTGATAATATTAATTTGTCATTTATTATTTATTATGATTAGGGCTTCCAATTAATTGAAAAATTGTTAGTTAAATGGATGAGCCGAAGCCTAAGCCATTAATTCAATGCTCAGCGTAGCAAATTGCTGAAATTAGTAAATATATGTTATTTGAACATATAAAAATACATTCAATTAATTTGCCTGTTAAGGGTCCCCTTGATTAAACCCCGCATCCAAGCTCTGTCTTTGAAATAGAAGGAATGGGTAACGTGGATGCAGGGCTCTCCACTGTGGAGGCTGAACCCGTCCCAATGCGTAGAATAACTATCAGAGCTTAGAAAAATCCGACCAACATTGCTGCGACTAAAAAACAGAGTTCCAGCGATAGTTTGCTATAGGCTTAATCTTAGGCTTTTAGAGAAAAGATACACCGAGCATGTGAAAAAAAAAATCAGCCCAATGTCCCAAAGTTTGATGTCACAGTGAACAGTTCCACATGAACTTCGTTGCATCCAAAAACAATTGAGGACCTTAAAAGTCATTTTGACTTTTTAAAATGGGACAAGGTAACATACAACATCAATACTCTCCTAAAAGCGGAAACATTAACTTTAGTTTTAAAGGGCGTGTAAAGTTCTTACAAAGAAAATGAACTCAAGGAAGAACTAGAAACCATCTTCGGGGAGGATGTTTTGGGAAACAAAATGTTCTGAACTGTAGCCTCAAGGAAGGAAAGAATACTTCTTTGTCCTCTCTAATTCAATTTAACTGAGACATCGACGTCAAAAGGGAATGGAGGTAAAAACTCTCTTATATCAAAATATAGAATGGGATCGTTTGACGAAATCAAACACCATGCAATATTTTAAGCGCCAAAGATTTGGACATGCTGCCTTTAACTACGGAACCGAACCCCAGTGCGTTAAGTGTAACAAACACTACCAGTCAAAGGGCTGCCCCATAGAAAAGGAAGAGGGAAAAGATGCAATTTTCTGAGTGAATGGCAACAGTAAAGGCCACCCCGAAAGATTCAGGGTCTATCCTAAGGCCAAGGAGGCTGTACAGACGAGACGCAATCTCCAAAAGATGATGGAAGAAAGAAGGGACTTCGTCACTGGTTCCTTATAAAACACTCTTCAAAATGGTGTCTCGTTAGCTAATACAGCAAGAAGTGTAGTGAAGCCAACTTCAGCTCGACCTGTACGGCTAAAAGCTAAATTGAATAGCGTTCTACAGCAGCAATACAGACAGAAATACTGTCATGTCCAATGACTGCAAACAATTCTTTGGGTGTGACTTGTTCACTCTCATTCGTAAAGTAGATTCCTTCGAGTAAATTCGTAATCTAAGTTAGCAAAAGACTTAGACTTCACCTTCAAAACAGTTGTCGCGATAAGCTCCATCAAGCTCTCGATCATTAACATATGTTTGCTAGCTCCACGTTATAAATGGAACTCTGTCCAAGAATACTTGGACATGCATAGACCAGATTCCTAGTTCATCTCAGAAACAAAAAGTAAAAGGGATGGAAATAAAAAGTCACAATGGATGGCGATCCAGATAGAATACTTGAAGTAGCTATGGCTTTCAGGGAGCATGTCAAAATCCAAAGTACTATCTTCCAGGTCTGAAATGCGCAGACATCATGACATTGAGTTCATTCCGGAGCGAGAACACATTCGCATTTGTAAAAATATGTGTTAAACACGGATACTCACGTGGGGAACTCGTTGAAGACTTGGAAACAGTTCTTACTTTGTGTGGAAATTTTGATTTCTTTACGACAGGAGGTGATTTGAACGCAAGCTATTCTGAGAAAACCCCGTACCTAATGGATATGAATCGGCTCAGTTCAAGCAAGCAAATGTCGATCTCATTTTGATTGCACCGACTGAGCCCACTTTCCGAAAAAGCTCGCCAGCGATCGATTTCTTCATAGTGTCTGCTAATCTGGTAAATATCTCCCACAACTCAAGGAATTTTGAATACAGTGTTCTCGAGTCTAAGCGTGACCATCTTTCGGTAGACCTCGCTTCAAGAGTTAGAAAGGGCGTAAGGCTGGAGGTAGCAGAGCCGTAGCTTTTTATCCCATAAAAACGTCTCAATTGGGAAACTGTTAATGCTGACCTCAGTGAAAGGCTTGAGGATATCCCGTTCAAAAGATCGAGAAATCTCTCAACCACCGTGATCGAAGCGGGCATCGCTTGCTTGAATTCAACCCTGAGTACGATTATCTCAAAGATTTTAAAGATTCCATTAAGAAAATCTTGCAGAAATTATCTTCATAGAGATTTACCAGAAGACATTCTGAAG
Organism: Stratiomys singularior; assembly: GCA_954870665.1. Taxonomy (NCBI): domain Eukaryota; kingdom Metazoa; phylum Arthropoda; class Insecta; order Diptera; family Stratiomyidae; genus Stratiomys; species Stratiomys singularior. Next base: position 155,063,954 of record OX940878.1, on the reverse strand, counting down.
CTTCATCGCAGATGTAGCACCCTCAGGAAATTACTTCAAGGATTTACCGTCACATACTGAATATGGTTAACTGAGAATATCAGCGGGTACGCCTTCTTACAATGCCCCTTATTAGAATGATTTTGAGTACAACATCTGATTAAGCCAATGAGAGATTCAAACAGACCTTAGCAAACATCAGACAAGGAGCCTGTATGTACTCTAAAATACATTAAATAACTGGTCGTTAGCGTCTGCCAGAAGTTCTCACCTAAAACGGTTCCATGCTCACGGATGAAAAGCCCTTTGTTGACTTCATCGCAAATCATTTTGTGACAGTTCTTCAAGGAGAAAAAGAAAGTGTGGACCTTGCTTACAATTAATTAGTAAAGAGGACAATATCAACGTTCGACAAGGACCACAAGAACCTGTGCTTGACTAGATTCTCAGATTCGAATCTTTCCTACTGATAGTACCCTATTTGTGAGCTCTGAAAGTCCAAGAACGGTTGCACTTGCGCGAGATTCCGAAAATCCGGCTGGGCTGATGGAATTTCAAATTTTTCTTTAAAAAAAACTTCACAGACATTTGGTTCTTCTCGCGATCCTTCTAAATAACTGCAAAAACATTTGTTGCTTCCCTCAGCAACAAAAATGCGCCAAAATTTGTGCTATTCCGAAGTAGTCCAATAGCACAGACGTAGTCGAGACAAGCCAAATATCTCACTGATGTGGAAAAGTTACTTGAAAGAGATATCCTCCAACATATCACACAGTCCCCTGAAGAGGCAGGAACTGTGCTGGAAAGATTATTTGGCTTTAAAAGAGGACACTCAACAATAGACGCGCACTGGCTGTTTTCCAAACCAGTATAAAACGAAACTGGCAGGCCAAATAAGTCCTCGCAACTTGCCTCATCGACGTAGAAAAGGCTTTTGAATCCGTTTGCATTGATGGCCTTATCTTCAAACTGATCTAATTTGACTTTCCAAATTTTTTATTAATTTTATTTTTTATTAAAAATTATTTATTATAAATTCCAAAGATTGTAGGCAGTTTCATGAGGGGACGTACTGCCTTTGTAGTGTCTGCTGGAGCTAGCTCAGGACCCTTTACCGATAGTTCAGGGTCCCGCAGGGGTCCATTCTGGATCCCTTTCTCTTCGATAGATTTATGTATGATATCCCATGTATTAAAGATGAATTTCAACTTGGAATCGAGGTGAATCTCTTTGCCGACGACTTATTGGTACCCGATTTCTGTGTACGATCTCCGGTTCGCAAGAACGAGACTCCAAAGGTATCCGGACTCGTTAACTTTGTATTATCAAACGTAGGGGATAAGGGTCAACGTTAAGAAAAGCGAACTGATTGTATTCAAGGATCTATCTTGAATAAAGCGCATCTGTGATACTAGAATAAAGTTGAACAGCCAGATGGTGCACTGCTCGAAGCAAACAAAGTATCTGGGGGTGACTTTGGATACGACAAATACTAAGGATGTAAGTGTAATTAGTAAGAAATTTTAATAACTTAGTTAATTTAAGGAATCAAATAAAAAGATAAATCTTAGTATTGAGCTCTGGATACAGCCGTGAGGCAAGACCCGTAGGTTCAGTATTGGGTTAATTGGGAAATCATTGGGATAAAATAAAGAAAATAATTGTAACTAATTATACATAGAAACATAAACCATCCAATAACAATTGCTTGAATAATTGAATCCGAATACAGTCGGCTCGTTGTTGTATTTTGGTTTTTATTTTGATTTTATTTGTTATAAAGTTTTCGTCCATAATGTATAATAACTATAAAGATACAAATATTTATAAACAAAAAACCAGTGAGATTTTTCGGTTTAGCATATACGAATTCAGTTTAGCATATGGGTCTTTAAGTTGAGATTGTTAACATTTCTGAATTTCACCGTGCTAGGTATCATAGGTAAATTCAGTCACCGAGCACAGAAGGTCTACGTTCGTAAACTCAGCGGAAAATATAACACATTCCGGATGAAAAGTTAGTTGTTAAACTTAATTTACGCTAGAATATACGCGTAAGTTTCATGAAGGATTCTGGGACCTTATCCTAAGTAATATGTGTCTCCAATATGAATCCGGAGCCAAAGTTTAAATGAGTTTGTGTAGTTTTCCCACTTCAACTTAAATTGATTAGTCGAATTCAAGCGTGATAATTGACATACTTCAGCAAATGAAATTTTCCGGGAATATTAAAGCATCCCAACTAGATTTTCCTCCCTCCAATCGATGCATTTCACCATTCCGTCAACTTCCTCGAGCAATTGCACTACTGAGATGTTTGTTTGTAGTTTCCCCATATCACAATGTTGTCACAGCAAAGAGCTGTCAACCCGTGGATGTAAACAGGACACAAGTGTAATATTGTGTACGAAATTGAATATCGTAGCTAGAATGGAACATTCCCTCGTATAATCAATGTTTGTAAAGTGGTGATGGTTGCACAATGTAATCACATCATAATTTGAACTCCCTTACAAACACTGGAGTCAAATTTCTCGACTGAGTGCAAAATGCAACGCCCTTTCTGTAATAATCGACAAACATATCAGCTCGACTCCATTTGACAGACTTTCCAGCATGGCTCCATGGTACGATTCCATATCATAATTTGATCCATGATATGTATTGTGGCGTCGTCGTCATAATTTCCCTCCCATTTGAATCCATACATCACTCTCTGAATATCAAATCGAACTCGTATCAGATTTAAATTTAAACTGGGACTGAGAGCTATTCGCTGGATACTTTTTTTGCATACCAGACACTCTGCACAAGATATCCAAGAAGTCAACGATTTGATACCAAGAAATAACTTGAGAACGGAAACCAGAGGATATAGTGTTGATTTCGCGACAGAGGTTAACATACTTGTGTCCAGTTTTGTGAAGAGTTTAACCTTGTTACTAATTTTGATAGCACGATTCACGATTCTCATTGAAAAAAATTCATTGAACTTTTACTGAAAAACGAAGCAAAAACTAATTTGTCCGATGTGGAATAACAGGAGCGTGGGATTCATCCATTCATCTTTTTGAAATTTTAGCTATTAACCAGACTTTCAGATGAAAAGCCCATTTCGGGAGTTATTTACAACATATGGTAATTTCTTTGATATATCTCCAAGAAAAGAGAAACATAAAGAAAGAACTAATGGGAACAGGCCAGATAATTAGTTATGTTGGAAAGAATACTGCGAAAGATTTTGAAGGAGCCCATTTGCAAATGTCGAATATTTATTTCTCGCATGCTATAACGAGAAATAATTAATAGAAACTACGAGGGTGGGTCAATAAGTCCTTAGAAAAATGCATTAAAACTGTTTTTTTTTGGTAATTTTTATTTTTCAACATAATCTGCTTGGAGCTCCATACACTTGGTAAGACATTTCTCTAATTTTTTAAACACGACAGAAAAAGAAAAGATTTTGAAAGGTCCTTAAATTAAAGCATTTGTTTGATCGTTGACTTCTTCATTTGAAAAAAAAAAACGTCGTCCAGCGAGCCATTTTTTCAAGTTTGGAAATAGGAAAAAGTCGCTGGTGGCTAAATCTGGCGAATACGAATAAATCCGAACTTTAATTCTTCAATTTTAGCCATTGATCGTGAGCATGTGTGAACATGGGCATTGTCCTGATGAAAGAGGAATTTTTTTTATTTAAATGAGGCCGTTTTACTTTAATTTTTTCTTTTAACTGGTCCAATAAACATGCATAATACTCCCCTGTTATTGTTTTTCCTTTTCCCCCAATAGTCAGCGAAAACATGCATCCCCAAAAAAGTAGCCAGAACCTTACCAGCTGATTTTACAGTTTTCCTCTTCCTTGGACATGTTCCGCTTTGAACAATCCACTGCTTTGACTCTTATTTAGTCTCAGGAGTGTAGTGGTGTATCCATGTTCCATCTACAGTCAGAAACCGACGAAAAAACTCTCCCGGATTACGATGCATGAGCGACAACAGAGCTTTAGAGGCAACCACCGTATTGCGTTTATTGTCGACTGTGAGCAAACGCGGCACCGATCTTGCCGAAATCTTTTTCAACCCCAGTTTGTCATGTAAAATAGAAACGACTCTACCTTTTGGAATCCCTTTAACCTGAACTTTCTCACACAACTTAAATATTAGTTCTCTTAACACCATATCGTGGGTATTATTGATCATTTCTGGTGTAGTCACCTCTACAGAGCATCCTTAGCGTGGTTCATCCTTTGTTGATGTACGACCACATTTAAATTCATTTAAACAGTTATAAATAGTTGCAAGTGAAGGAGCAGATGTTTCGTGAACTAAATCCAACTGATTTTTTATTTCTCTTGCTGTTAAGCCTATTATATGAAAATGTTTAATAACAGATCTAAACTCAATTTTTTCCATTTTTCTAATCAAACAATTTTTTTTCTTTTTCAATACACGAGAAACACAGAACAACTCAACCAATCCGGCTGAAACTTCACAATATACCTAGTTGGTAGTGCCGCTGCATAAAAACGGACCGCTTATAGTGCTAGTCGCGCCATCTGTTTTATTTTCTAAGGACTTATTGACCTACCCTCGTATTAAAAATATGGTAAAATAATTTGTTAGATTTTGACTTTATTCTTATTATAAGCTGAGTAAAGGGACTACCCCACACTTCCATTTACACGGGCTTGCTTTTAAGGGATCCTTATTTTGGACGGTTTTGGAACCAAGGCTTCGACCTCATTTCCTATATAATATAAGAATATTCAAAATGCAGATTTCGCATTGATATTATTTTTCTAGTTAAATTAAGTATTCTTTGTCCTTCCCGAGCCACCCTAGCATCGAAAGGAGAAAAAGAGCAAGAAAGAAGACAGAAAGAGGAAGACTGAAAGAGAAATGGCTGCAACACAGTATATGGTAGTTTCAAACACAGAAATAGGGGCTTATTTACAAAAAAATGATTCCTATACAGTAAAAGCTCTTTATTCGCGGGGTATATGTTCCATAAATATGCCGCGAATACAGAAACCGCGAATACGGAATGGTAATTTATATGAGATTATAGGGGATACGTTCCTAGGTGACAAAATAAAAATAAAATATATATAAAAAATGAATTTAATAAAAGTTTTTGAACATTTTAATTAATTATCTTAAGGCTTAGGCAATGGTTTGAAGAATTTTGTAATTTTTTCTTGCTTGGCTGTTTTCAAAAGCTCCTTCAATTCAGACTGATACACAGCAGTCGCATTAGCAATTTGCCGCTTAAAAATAAGACTTCGTTCCATAGACGGATCAATGTCCATAAAGAAATCGCAAAGCTCATTTGCCATTCTTAAACCTGCACTAAGATTTTTCAAATTAAATATCACTTTTCCAGTGCTTGTTGAAGCCTCTTCTTCAATGGGCTGTGAATTTAACATTTCCTCCAAGTCGGTTTCAGTCAAATCTTCATCTTGCGATTCAAGCAATTCCTGAATGTCACTTGATTCTATCTGTTCGAACCCATCTCGTCCTATTCCATTCGCGATTTCGGCTATGTTTGCTGTCAAAATTTGAGCTTGCATAGATTCTTCGACATTTTCCGCAGTCAGAGCAGGCCACAGTTTTTTCCAGCATGACTTCAATGTGTGTGGCTTCAGTTCTTCCAACGATTCTTTTATGTTTGCGATGCATTTTGCTATGTCAAATTTCTTCCAGCATTCCATAACATTCGTATCAGGATTACATTCCATATTATCCAATATTATTCTGAAGGTTCGTCTAATGTAATAGAGCTTAAAGGCCTGGATTATTCCTTGGTCCATAGGTTGAAGCAAAGCCGTCGTGTTCGGAGGTAAAAATGTCACTTTTATATTTGGATGCATAGTTTCAAGTTCGCGAGGATGACCTGGTGCATTGTCCAAAACTAGGAGCGCTTTAAAGTCTAAATTCTGTTTTTTTAAATAAGTTTCGACTTCAGAAACAAAACAATTTCGGAACCAATCACAAAAAATTGCGCTTGTAACCCACGCTTTCTTATTAGCACGCCAAAACACTGGCAGGTTGTCCTTGTTTTGATTTTTTAAAGCCCGAGGATTAAGCGATCTGTAAAGCATCAGTGGCTTAATGACACAATCTCCAGATGCATTAGAACATAGCAGCAGTGTAATTCTATCCTTTGCTGCCTTAAATCCAGGAGCAGACTTTTCGCTTTTAGAAATGAATGTTTTGTTTGGCATTCTCTTCCAAAACAGTGCAGTTTCGTCTGCATTAAATACTTTCTCAGGTTTGTATCCTCCATCAGCTACTAGGTTTGCAAATTCTTCTGGATATCGTCCGGCTGCAGCAGTGTCTGCAGATGCTGCTTCTCCAATGATTTTGATGTTATGCAATGATTGTCTCACCTTAAATTTATTGAACCAACCTTCCAATGCTTGAAATCCTCCATCTGTACATTCACCACTAAAACTACCATCAGGTTCTTTAAAATGAACGTAGAGACGCTTTGCCTTCTCCCGGATCATTGGGCCACTTAGGGGCACCCTTTTTTGGTTGCGGTCTTCGATCCATAATGACAACGCCACTTCCATTTTTTCTATTGCTGGATCACGAACAATTTTCGCTGACAGTGAAGTTGAAGCTACAGACGACCTTATTTTATCTTCGGTTTTTTTTATCGATCGTACAGTTGATTCGTTGACATTGAATGAGCGTGATATGGATGCAAATGACTCTCCAAGGCGTAAACGATCAAGCATTTCTATTTTCACTTTAAGCGGTAACACGGATTTTTTTCGTGTCGAAACTCGTTTCTCATTTTTTCTAGTCGACATTATAAACTAGGAAGATTGCAGTAGAGACGTGTTACTCGATCACAATTTTTGTAACGAATGCGAAAAACGAAACAATAAAACACGCAAAGCGGCATTTACTATAAACGGAACAACAACATTTGAAAATATACTTTATTCATTGAGTTATAAGGTTGTTTTCAGTCTGTTTGTTTACAATCTCACACCGATCGCGGCGAAGGCGGCTTGTGTCAAAGTCCTCGGCGGTATCATGTACTTTAGGCAAACTTGTGTTACATGAGCAAAAGCCTGGCTCTGAATGTAATGATAATGTTATAAACAATATAAAACAAGACATGTGTCTTCTTGCTGGCGCGGTTCGGCATGCCTAGGTAGCATTGAATGTTTATGCAGATGGTCGGCAAATGGATCAATCACAGTGGTATGCAAATGGTGTGAATGCGTTCTAATTGCATGGTTGTTGTAAAAGATTAGATGACTGTCAAATATGCTCGCTTATGGGATAAGTAGAAATGTATATTGTTTACCTTTTCCAGTAATGTTGCTTTTATATCCTGAACTAATAAACCATCGCATGAAATAGTGCATCTGTGTAAATAAAAGTAGAATGCTTAGGCATGCAAGGATACATATATGAAAATGTAAGATTGATGGCAGGCTAGTCTTGACCGAACGGCAGGCGCGTCAGCAAGTTGGCTGGATCGTGTCGTGTCTATAAAACAAAATCTTTTGTACTATAACACTTGTAATAAGATCTATTTTACTTTTTTATTAGTCCATTTGACAAGGATATTGGATTGGATACCTATTGGAATAATTTTATTATTATGTATGTACTTATTAGATCCGCGAATAAAAAATTTTTTAGTCGCGAATATAGACATTGGGTCGCATTTTTTTAATCCGCGAATAGTGAAAACGCGAATAAAGGAAGCGCGAATAAGGAGCTTTTACTGTACTGACCACTGAATTCGCATCGCGTCATTCAATTTAGCATTAATACGAGACCCAAAGGAGCATCGACTCAAAACGGATCCTTTTCATGTTACTCGGGGAGCAAGTCAAACGTAGAGATACATAAAGCTAGGAAGTGTGGAGTTCTAACTTCGCAATAGTATCCCCGATTTCGATCATATTGTTATGCACCTTTTTATTAGGAATTCTTGTTTTATTCACTATTTTCGCTCACTATCATGCGAATTTTCTTCTGGTATTTCCTTTGAATGCATTGTACATGATCTCGGCGGGCTCTCGCGATATTTGCGTTCTGGATAAAAATTTCTTCCTTTTAGTCTTTGAAATCACCATTCAATGTACTAGGATCCTATACAAATTTCGATGACAGCATGCTTTTTTCCCCAAACGTTTTTTGAAGAAATCCAGCAGAACATGTCCTAAACCTATGTTTGACGCTGTGAATTAAAGTTTTAAAAGTGGCCATTGCAAAGCAAAACGTATATGTTGACGGCAGATAGGACCCCTTCCTTGTTTACTTTTTCTTTGAAAGGGGCGTTACGAAAAGTTGGGGCGTTTTTTTCTCACTCCTTCCTTCGGTGTAGCTCGAAAATGTTGGTTCAATTGAAGCTCGACACCTTACATACAGTTTTCTGTCCAAAACCCGTTCATTCTTTTAAAGCAATATTTCCATATGTGTGTCTCGTTTTAGGACACTACTTGATCTACATGTGTCACTAACCTTAATGTTGCTGCAGAGAAAACTCCTTTAATTTTCTCATTTATGGAGCTGTTTTCTAGCAGGCTCGAAGGACTTGTTTGAAGTACTCCCTATCCGTACCTCTTTTTGTGAGAAACACTATTCTGAGTGATCCTTGAGTGTTTGTCCTAATATCTTCTGATAATATCGTTGTGCCATCAGCTTAACTTCTTATGTTTAATGGTAGCTGTCAGATATACTTCCCTGGAAATAAAGACCTCTCGACTTCGTAATACATTCACGTGATGTGAACCTAAGCGTTGTCAGGTTTCGTTTGCGCAGTTATTCTAAATGGTATTTGTGTCGCCGGGGACAGAGAAATAAGGTATTTTTGCTTGTTTCTACTTCAAAGTCGATCCGTTTGTCGTCTGGAAGCCTAGGTTCGACATGTATAGATTCGGGCCATGCCAATCCTCCAATGTCTCTTTTTTAATGAGAGTGACGTCAGTCATGCCTGGTTTTATTAACGTCTAGTTTCGTTACTAAAAAACACTGAATCAGCCTTATTTGAAAATTGAAGGCACAAAAAAAAACACAGATGCAATATTTTGTTTAACCACCCTCCAGGATAACAACCATTTTCAGTCTCATGGCCATCGAATTGACCCGTTTTTGTGTAATTTCTGGGGGCTTTTGGCACATTCCTCAAGCAATGCGGTTTTCAGGCCAGTTTTACTCCGCTGTCGGATATTTGTATCCAAAATTACCTACAAATTTTCTATGACGTTCAAGTCGGACGACTGTACCGGTGGTTGCGTAATATGTTGACAGTTCCAAATCAACCATGTTTGTCCCATACCCGATTTATGTTTGGCGCATTATCATGGTTGAATCGCAAGTCATCACGAATGCCCCCATTTTGCACACTTTCAAGCAAGTATGATTTCAAAATTTTAAGAGATTGCGACTTATATTTTGTTGCGTCTATAAAAGAAATATACAGACATAACTTATAAGCATACTGAAATTGTCGAACTTCCGTTGCAGACATTCCGGCCCCAAACAATGACGCTACAACCTCCTTGTTTGATTGTGCCTTTTAAATGTTTGCCTTGCAGCTCTGTATGTGGCATACGTCAAAAATGTGTGGCACCATCAACTCCGAAAATCCAAAATTTGGATTTCCCGGAGAATATTCTAGGATCTAAGCTAAGAAACTAGAACACTAGAACCTAAGCTGGTAGTGCCAATCGACGCGTCCCAGCCTGTGAGTTGGCACCTGATGAGAAGTGGCAGGGACGCGTGTTCGAAACCAGCTTGAGCTCTTTCCACCTTTCTTTATAAGTATGTTGTTTAATTGTTTCTTGGCAAATTTTTAACCACACATTTTTTTGCGTTACTGAACGGCACCTTGCGTACTATTCTGCCGTTGAAACCTGTCTGTCGCAGTACTCGGCAAATTTTTTCCGAATGGCATAACTTACTCAACTCAGCTTTCGCGTCACTAACGATTTTGCGGGCCGATAATCTTGGATTTTTCAGGATTTTTCGAACAATGTTGTTTCGAATGTGTTCAACACGGAAGTCGTGTTGAAAATCTTGTTGAGGAAATTTCTACCCTCATAGTGCGTCCTATTTCCATGGATGAACCTGTTTACGATGACCTGCACTGTCTCGCCACTCAGTCCAACATTCTCAGTCCATCTTACCAATATTTCTGCGTGAAAAGCCATTTTTGAAGTGACGGAGAACAAGTTCTTGTTGTTGAATTGTCATACGTGGTGTCATTTCTCAAAACTTACGTTTCCATCTGATGTTCTCGGAAAAACCAACAAGACTGATTGTCACCACGTAGCAAATATAATGATCGAGATATAGAAAAAATGACGATAACAGTTGCATTGCAACATAACGGTTCATTACACAGAAGCGAAGAATTTCGTCGAAATACGCTGCGGCCTTGTTTTAGATCGCGTCTCCAATTTTTATTTATTGGAAAATATTAGGAAAAAATGTGGAAAAATAAATAATGTCATATTCAACTAGTTCAAAAATTGATTAAGTGCGTTTTAGTACAGTTAACAAACAAACAAACAATTTAGTACAGTTTAGCTTTTGAAGGCAGTTAAAAGATTTTCTTCGTACTGGTCGGAATAGGCTGTGAGCCATGTACCTCATACCACGTGCTGGACAGCATTAGCATCTCGTATCCTTACCTTGATGTCTGCTCCGTTTAGGGTATAAATACGTCGATGGTACATAGGTGCATGCTATATCTTCGTTATGAAAGTGTTACTAAATCGTCGTTCAGGGTGGATTTGATTATAGCGACTGCCTTCTTTAAATATTCTAGAGACTGTTAAACATTACAATTCACCAGTAGCCCGTCCTCAGTCTGATCTTCCTGCATTGTTTGATTTGACTCCTCTATTGTTCCTGGTTGGCTGCGTCAGTGCTTGAAGAGGTCTTCCTTCAGGGCAGCCGACAGCTTTGTGAACTAATCGTCTTGAATCTATTACAGGTCTGTTACATGCTGTCTTGTTTGAGGTAGTTGGCCCTCTGTTAGGTAGTGGGAACCTCTGTTAAGGTCAATATATTGGTTGTCTGGATAAGACTTTCTCGCTTGATTTTATGTTTGTTTGCGATGATGGTACAATTTTCTTGGTAAAGGCAGCTAGTTTCCTAGGGTTGTAGGGTTGTCCTAGGGTTACTTTTTGGATGATATGAGAGTACGCTTAGCGGCTCTCGTTTTCTTGGAATTTCGTTGTGGGTCTTTATTTCTCCCTGTGTCATTCTTCTAAGCGTTCTTGCAATTACTCTCGTCTGTCAAGTGGATGCAGGATCAATATGTTTCTATCCTTGCAGTTGCTCATCGATTCTATTCCTTTGATGTATCTCCAAGCTAGTAGCTCTGGGCATATCATCGTCATATCAGTTTCACACACTGGTCACCCTGGTGATCCTCGCTTTCGTATGTTAGGTATTGCAGATTGTTTTCCGTCTTTGATTTGGAAACCCTGAGGGTCCCCTTCTCGCCTTTTGAATAGTCACTTGGTTGGCTCTAACAGCCTTAGGAATGTCCCTTTCAGTGTATCCTCTGTGTCCATTGCAGTTAGTGAGTTCCCTCACAATGTTAGGGTGAATAACCATAAGGATGAGATATAATTAATCAGATGAAAATTTCTAAACTTTTTGTTATTGTAATGTTCTAATTTGAATGTTTACTTCGTTTTCCCGGATAACGTATCCAGTTTCCCCTAAGAACTGGGCAAAAAGGATAGATATCCAACTATGGGAACTACTTTGTGCTCATTGCTTGGAACTAAAGGTATTAACTTATAGTGCATTCGAGAGAAGAACCAATCGCAGGCATTTGTTCAACTTTTCTCAGTTACATGTACATATTGGATTATCATCAAGCGCCGACAGATTTTTCCATCTTTCTCAGATTTCCGTCTTTATATACATCTTAAATTGTTTTTGACTTACACAATTTTATAATATAATTCACACTCTCTTAATATGGATACCATCTTTCTGGTCAATCACGAATAGATGCTTCTTGATTTTTATGCATTTATAAGGCTGGTTTAGAATTGAAAGCATTTATAATATAAGACTTGAGGGCAGAATGCATCCAATGACTGCCTGGCCGAAGAAAAAGTGTCTTCCTTCAAATTTCTACTGCAATTGAAAAACTCTTAGAAGAGAAAGGGCGAAATTATGCCAAATCAAACTTTATTTTAAATTAATATTCTCAGATATGAAAAGCACCCCAAATAATCGGTGGTTACTTCATTGTTTGCATGTTTTATGACGACCTGGATGAGGAGACAATATGCTCTATTCACAATATCTGCTCTAATTTTCCGGAATCCCATTTTACACACCCAAAAGGAGTCTTCCTTTCTTGTATCTTGTTACCTTTGAAACAATTAAACGCAAGCATCGTACGTCGCAATGAGAAAGGAAAGTGTTGAGAATTTCCTAATTTTTTCCATCTACACTCGGTGTTTTCCAGGAACAAGACAATTTCCCTGAAATCCGAGTAGTAGCGACAACTTTGCGTCCCAATTACTAAATTAGACGTAGAAGTTCGCGTAGGCGGAAGTGATATTATCCAATTTGCGTGAATTGTTCGGAATTTGACCTATTCCGAGAAAGTTTCGCACTAAATCCAGAAGCCCAGAATTCTAATCAGCAGCACCACCCGCTCATGGTTACTCGGAATACTATCTTCCTGCAAACAATATAATTTAGAGCCGATGGGGGGTGTCGATAAATACAATTCATTCAAATTTTCACCCATCCCGTGAGTGTATCTTTGGCAGCACGTTTGTATACGCAAACACCCCCTTGGACAATTGGAGCTGGCACATGGTGGCATTTACGGGCGTAAAATAGGGCAATTGAAATCTACTATCGGGTAGGCGTGCTCCAATTTATCGAGCTGTACACGCATGTATGATAAATTTTTAATCAAAATGAATGGCTAGACAATGTAATGACCAGACGATCAGAAATTCAATCAAACTATTGATGCCCATTCATATGGAATCAGTGGTGTGAGACTACGTTCGTGGTCAAGGGAGAAAACCATGTGTGGATTAGAAATATGAAGCAGTCGTGAAATGCTGGATGAACATTTTAAAATGTTTGTTTGAGTTAGACGATTAGGAATGCCTTTTTAATATTCATCATGCATTCGAATTCATATTAGGGAACGATTCCGAGAGACTGTTTGAAGCATTCAACTATGCATCTATCTGAAATAGTTTTACATGTAAAGTCCTTATAAAAGCACCCAAAGAATTACGCATAGGCTGGAAGCAAATCAACATGAGTAGTTGTTAGTAGGTTGTTCCTTCGTCCGCTTTTTCATAAGTGCAAACTGCAATAAGACTAACGAGACACTTTTTACCACCACCACTATTATTTGTGTATGAGCTTGTTCCTTATTCATTTAGAAAAAAGTAGATTGGTGTAAAATGCTTCTCCCTCTTCTTAGCACCTCAGCCCATCTCAGTCTGCACTTCCTGCAACGACCGCTTCCAACTATCTTGGTCTGTGATCTTGAGCTATCTTCGTTTATAGAGTCGGACCAGCGTTTTCTCGGTTTACCTACTGGTCTCCACCCTTCAGTTCTCCCAACGAATACCTTTTTGGGGAAACGTTGTTCGTTCAAACAATTTCAAAAATTTCATAAAGTTCTCTCCCACCTCTTACATAAGGGTAGAAAGTAAAAGACATTATCCTTTTCTTCCACACGAGATGTGGAATGAAGAAATCGTGTTTCATTCATTTTGGGTAGAAAAAAACTTGAAGAAGTCCGTGCTGATTCGGGTCCAGGATATTAAGGTCATCATTCTTCCAATCGAACCACGTCCTGAGAAACTTGAAGTGCCATGCAGTCTGTCTGCTTACAACTCGTTCACCCAGAAATAAGTTTGCTATCTTATGAAGCAAATTTGTGTTGACCGTCCAAGTCTTTGTAACCTCAAATCTCCATTCCAAAATATGTGTTCAGAGTTTGTTATTCGGTCTTTCCCAGGATCATTAAAACGAGAATGGTAACAAACCTTGCGTTTGAATAGAGTGTTGCGGTTTCATATATTAAAAATTATTCTCATTTATATAATTATTTTCCAATGTAATTTTATTCAATTTTATGTAATAATTTTTTAATATTTTAGTTATTAGTAATATAGTTCCTCCAGAGTACCACTTTGGCTCTACTTGAGGCATAAGGCATTGCGAAGTTGTTGGTAATTAAAGTGCTTGGCGAACCCACTTAAAAAAAATGCGTAGAGTTCCTCCGCGCGGAAGAAGTGAAACTTCGTAATGAGGAAATGAAAACAGGAAGGGGTAGAAATTGATTTTTAGTGAACTCATATTGTTTCTATATGACAAACTTTATTAACATTACTTACAATTCGCAATTGATCACATCTTTTAATTATCATTTTCGAGTGGAGAAATATCCAAATCTATAAAATTTACAATGGGATTATGATAACTAAAGCAAGATACGAAATGTTTCAGTTCTATTTTTTCAAAATTTTTTTGCAAAAACTCCATCAATGGTAGTTACCCCTTTGGTTGTTGGATCATTCCTACCATTTATCATTTCCAATCCAAATTTGTTTTTAAGGAAGGTTAATAATGTTTCAGCTTCAGGTAACGAGAAATACACATTTAAATCTCCTGCAAGGAGCACAGGTCGCTCAGCATAATCAATTTCTTCACCAGTAATGTCTGCGAGAGCTTGTGAACCCAGTGGATAGTGGCAATAAGGATTTTGCAATAAATTATTCAATATCCCTCATGGCTGCATTTAGCGAAATATAAATGGCAATTAGAATCAATTTCTTCGGATTATTTTCGTTGTGGTTGACTATACAGCACATATGTCTCCAATTCTTTTTGACGTTGAAATTGTCACATCAGGATTACCTGAGTAAGGAGCTTTTATATCTAAATGTGGAGTAACAATATGACATCTATTTTTCTGATTGTGATAGATAGCAACCCCTGCTTTCCGAATTTCGTTACGATGAAATCTTACAATAAAACCAAAATTTGGTATGAGAACAGGAGGTTCATTATCGTCCATAAACGTTTCTGATAACATTAAAATGTTCAATTTTTCAAAAACTCTATCCGTCAAATCTTTGGCGTCTGCACGTCTGTCAATTTGACAATTGAATGGTACGATTGATAAGTTTCTTTTCGAGTTGATAAATTTACATAGTTCTTCACCCAAGGTGGAAAGTGGATTTTGACGCGATTTCATCATCTCATTCCGCAAAGCGACACACGAGCGTCGTTACTCCCGTTCCCATGGTAAAATTTCTTATATTTGTTGACTGGGATAATATACAAGCCTTCAATTGAAACGACTCTAGACATGGTAACGTAAACCAACTGTTGGGATTGAATTTTTTCATAATAATAATCAAATAATCCATTGAAAGTTCCCCCTTGCAACTTATGAATCGTCAATCCCCGCAGGCTGGTGGTAGTGTAAAATGATTTCTCTTAGCTGAGATACTTCTTTGTCTATTAAGAACGATTGCAACATTTCATCGACCGATCAGGACAGCTAAAGAATTGAGATTATAAGCGATGATAAATGAACGTGCCACAGCCCAAGCTTTAGTGAGTCGGTAGATCCACTCTCTTTCTCTCTCCTACTTTCTACCCATGTGTATCTTTCTTTCTCTGTCCCTCTTACGTTGGAATATTGGACGCTACTCGTTGCTAACGCTCGCGCTGGCCTGTAACAGATATACAACGCTCATGCGTTCGAGTACCACGCATTCATTCTCTATCTGTCTCTTTCTATTCTCCTTCCCCAGGAGCGTACCCCTCCATGGTAGCGTTAAACGTTTAACGAACCAAGGCCTCATGCAAGCATCTCTCTAGTAATCAGGAAGAGATTTTTCAAAATCCCTTGCTCTTAGCCGATGAGTGATCTCTCCATGGAAACAGGAAAACTCGTCCGCACACAAATACTACAGGAGACTCAACTCTAAAAAAGGCAAAATTCACGCAAAGCTCCGAAAAAAATAGTGGAAAGGAGTTTTAAAAGACATTGGCTACGCAATCGCTTATCGAGCGCGTTGCTTATGCGTTGTTCCCAATCCTTGTTCTAAAACTCGCTCTTCCTGTTCGGGCTTCTCCAGTGAGATGACACTTTGGTAGTATGCGGTACCAGAATGAGAAGACCCAAGAAGCTTGACAACTTAGATTATTGGACTCTATGAGACAAGCAATAAGGATAAGGACCCCGTGAGATAGCGATGTCAGTCTAGAAGTCTCTGATGATTGTCTAATGTCTCTGATGATTCTCTTCTCTTTTTATTTTTTCACAAGCAGTTGTGACTAAAAAATTTTTCAAGAAAATTGACGACTGTTTATTGATTTTTATCCTTTATACCATAAACTGGTGTTATAATTGAATCTCATGCAGATCATATCATATCTCTTACCAAATCTCATTTTGTTGACGGGCTCTAAAATTGGATGCAGAGAATGCAGAGGCTACTTTTGGAAGTGAGAACGATAAAATGCGACAGCACGTAGTAGTAATTAGTAGTCACGCAAATTATGAACGTCGTCCTGAAATTAATGAGGTACGTCACATAAACCCGAAAAAAAAACGTTTATAATGAAATTGAGGACATTTTCTCATAATTAGCTCCTCAAATCTCCTCTTAACCTTATTGTATATTTTAAGGAAAATGCCGGTTTTGTTTATTGGATAAACATTTATTTGTCTCCTTTCCTACACGTTGTTTGTTGTTTTCTTAGTTTTTAGGCGGTTACTTCCTCTGAAATATTTATCTGGAGTTTTTATTCTCATTGTTGGTTGGTTTTAGTCTTGAAATATCAATTTTTTTAAGGGTTTGGGGTTTTAATAAGTTTTTTTTATGAAATATAAGTTTAATTTAAGTCCTTTGTTTTATATGACGTTAACATTTAAATTCCCATTGTAATGATGCTTGAATACTATATTATTTTTCTATTTATAATAGATCGGAGTATCTTTTTCGTTATCCGATAAGCTCCGTTTGCATTAGCTGCTTCATGATCCAAAAAACCATATTTAAGTGAAAGATAGTTTGCTTTTATTTCTTATCTCCTTGACTTGATTGCTTGATCTTTTAAGGTCTGTTGATTTGATTTCATGTCCTTGAGTTATGTGTGTGGCTATCGGTTACCTCAAATTGTTTGTGCCTACCTATCTTATCGATGATTTTTCTTTTTTGTATATTCATGCTGTCGCGAATGGCGAATCTATGTTTTTTCAGTCCTCTGGAGCCAGATCTTTCAAAACGACATACAGCTTTCAACGAACGATTGGAGAACGAAACTGACTTTTACTTGGTATGCTCCCAATTTCGAATTACGCGCTGTACGCGCAGTGCCCAACGAAGTAATCAGAGCTATGTCCATAAATCGATTCCCTATTTATAAGGCTAACAGAAATGTGAAGAATTGTGAAGCCTGATAAAATGGAAGCCAGTATATGGACGATACGAATGAGCTTGGCAGGGAGTTTTTTCGGGAAACTCAGAGCAGAATAAACAGAAAAAGCTATTTTTTAATTAGCATTAAGGAGATGCTGAAGGTTAAAACCTGCTGAATCGTCCTTTAAACTAATGGGCACTTTTTAAACTAGAATAATCTAGTGTATTGCATTAGAAATAATAACAGAAAAAACTCTTGCTACGACAAAGGTACAGAGTAAAAGGTAGCATTTGTTGAGCTACAAGAGAAGGACCCTCCGTTATCTCTCTTCAAATAGAAAAGTTAAATCCTCATTTCATGTCCCAAGACTTATGGTTAATGGTACACGATGTGGAAATTGTCCGGCACATTGCCTAGCTAATAAAAAAGAATTAGATGCGAATAGTCTATGTAGCAAATAAAGCGAGCTTTGTAAGTCAGAGAACTTTTAAACTTAGCGATGTGTTAGAGAGCTTCTAAACTTAGTGAGTCAAGAGAATTTTCGCTTTAAAGCCTTAAGTCACGTGAACGTAATTTTTCCGGAGTAATAGTATATGTGAATCATTCTGTATGACTAACAAACTTAAGATTATGTTATTGCGCATCTCTTTGCACCGAAAAATTTCAGTTGAATAAAGTTAGATTGTGACTTTTTTAGCACTTGTGTTAGTGTTAGCCCTTCTTGGTAGTTACACTATGGTCTTGGCAGAATCTTAATCATGAACCAAACGCAATAAACTGATTTAAACTTTTCGCAAAATAAGGCCTGAACCGGGTTATTAAAGAGGAAGGATGGAAGGAAATCGCTGCTAGTACCTAACTAGAAATGTGACACAGAGAAGGCAGGATGGCTCTGTGGGCAGTCTCCTTCGTCACTTTGTTCGAGATGCCTTTATACTTCGAGTTGAAAGATTCGATCAAGGGTTTTATGTTTCTGCGGGTTTTCAATGGCTTTATTGCATGCAATATGTCACTATCATTCTTCAAGAGCAAGTTAGTTGAATTTGAGAAAAGTATTATTAGGTCAAATTGTTGCAGGTATTGATTCAATGCTAAATTGGTTGAATATAAAATGGTTAATCTTTCATGCAGAGCAAAACGAATGCAAGAAATGATGATGGCACTGGATTTGTTATGATGAACGTAGGCAACACACTGACCATTTGCTTGAGCGGCTACGTGGAAACCGATTCCACCATGAAGTTTGCTATGGAGTCCGTTTTACCTACGATTAGCATATGGGGTGTTGCAAGGAGCACTGGACCTATCGACTAGGGATGCTAGTACATTGCACTTAAAATTTGCTAACATGTTTCTCATCGTAGTGCTTCCTGACCTCCACAGGAGGTCAGGCTAGGTTATTACTTATATGAACGTTTAGGAGAAGTAAATTTGTCGGGAACATGACGGGAACTAGAGAAGTCGCAGCTGACCCTCTAGTGAACATCCGTATGAGTCTGATCACATGTGTAAGTGACTCTTGTTTAAGTACTCGATCGCCGGCCAAGGCATGATAAGGACGCCATGTACAGCTGGTTTGTAGTGATAGCTAGAGTAGAACAAGGTACTTGAGTATCATTAATGAAGTCACTCAAGGAATCAACAAGAATTTCATCCGAGAACGTTGAAATTAAGGTCAATAACGAAACTCCTACGCATATTTACCAATGAAAGCAAAATTCGTTAGGAAGCTTTTAACTGCGCGGAGGGATAATAAACATTCTGTTTAGATATAATAGAGAGATAATGGAATCCCGTCCGTTTTGATGTCCTGTCAGAAGAAAGTCAGGTTAGCTGCCTGCTCTTTTGTCCTTTCTTCGCAAACGAGCTGGAAAAAGTTGTCCCATAGCCTGAGTAAACATAGCGCGGATACTAATGGTACACCATACGACCTAATAATGGTATTCAGGAATTTTCAGTTTATATAAAAAAAACTACAAAAGATCTCTTTGTCTAAGCGAAGTTGCCCGGAAGAAGACGGCAATCCTTGCAAAAATATGAGAAATCTTTGCCTTTAGTAGAGTATTTTCCAAAAACGCTGGAGAGAGGGAGATGTTAAGTGAAAAGGGAAAACAGACTGCCAAAATCTATGTCCAACTTTGTCTATGTGTATCGCTGCTTGGGAAGTCCCTGAGAAACTCAGCAACGAAAAAGCATTGGCGAGGAGATGCAAACCTTTGATTTTCGAGATCCGAAAATCAAAGGGATTCATCTTCTCATCAAAAATGCCCCATGGCTGGACGTGATCTTGCGGTCAGAAACGCGTCTCTATATTCCGAACGCCTTTGATTCCGTTGGTTGGTTTGAATGGTTGGATTGGCGAAGCATAGACGTAAAACCTACAGTAGCTCCATTATTTTGCCATACTTATAGCAAGTGTCACTCGACGGATTTTCGGGACTGCAGCTACCGAGTCAGTTGAGCTTAATCGGTTTCGCAGATGACGTGGAAGCAGAAGTTGCCGGTAATATATGTAAATTTTTTTGGTAAATTATTGACGAATCGACCGATGTCGGATATTCAAGTGCTTTATAAATTTCAACGATTTTAAAGGGGCTTAAAAGTTGCAAATTTTCAAAAAATGGTTCTTTTTTACTAATGTAAAAGGTTTAAGAGTGATATAAAAATTTTAAACTTGTTATTGAGCGTCTAACACGAAAAGCGGCGAGGGCGCAATTTTTGACTCTCCAGCGTATTTCGTCGTTCTCCGCACCCCATTCGTTTCAAAATAACTGCTTCGATTTATACTTGGAGTATATATTATACGTCGGAGTATATCTGCAGAAAAAAGTAGGGAAACTCAAAAGAACCGAACTTTAAACGTTCATTTCTCAAAATTATGTTTTTTGAATTGGCGGACACGATTAAAAAGAAACTTTTGGGCCGACCAGCTGAATTTTTAATACGTTGTTGATGTCATATCTGACTAGCGCGTATTGGTGCGTTGGTATCATATCTGGCCATATCGCTACGATCATGTTGATCGGAGCTAAATTTTCCAATTCGCAGCCAATTTTCGAACGTCACAGACCGATTTTCTTCTTAAATGGCCGCTATTTTATTATTTTTGGCGCAGAAAAATTATCCTACTTCAAGCAATATCTATTTAAACAAGGATTAGATTCCGTTTTTTTCTTTTTCTCTGGTGATGCAAATTAAAGAATTCACGTTGGTCCTCGATTTTCTGCCTTTTTTTTGTTTTTGAAAAAGTAAAATTCGAAGCTTCAAAATTTCCGTAATGTTTTGTTTCCTATAAAATGTTATTAAATATCTTTTTCCCTTGCTGAAGAAAAGTCATCTTTTTTTTCACATTTTTTTTTTAATTTTAAATCGTAACCTTAATGTTTGATTACGTGACCTTTACGCTTAATGCTCAGAAACTTTTGAAAAACACCAAAATAAATATAAGAAAGATTTATTATTTGATAATTATTTCTGTCTTTTTATATTGCATTACTTCTTCGATGCATTACTTCTTACTGTCCCACTGCGCACATTAAACAAATTGCTGAATTAATCACTCCACCAGAAAATAGTCCATACTACGAATTCCCCTGAACCGTAGCAATGTTAGCACGATATCCTCTATCTCATCAATATCCAAAGACTGCCCAAAGGACAACGAGGCATGCTTAGAAAAATAAATGAAAAATACCAACAACTCCTTAGCATTAGTTTCCGCGTTCGCCTACATTCCAAAGGAAATCAAACAAACATTTCTGGGAATTTGTTAATTTGATTTCATGTATGAAGGATACTTTTTATAATCTCACAAATATATCGCCCATAATATTTCACAATTTCTCCGACTTACCGATCCTCGTGTGAACGACTATCGACGGACATGTGAATTCCAAGGAAATTCATGAAACTTAGACCGACTGTCGCATGCCGTAGAACTACATATCATCAAAAATAGAAAACTAGGTCTAATAGTGAGTTATTTTGGCTCAAATAAACAAGTTCAAAAGAAATGGAAGAAGGAAAAAAAATGAATATTGAACTTACGTGTGACGATTTCACATGCATGATGTAGAATTTCTTTTGATGTAAAATTTAGGTGTGTGAATGTGTTGGAAGCGAAAAAAATTTGATTGAATTTCAGAAGTTCGTCATGGGCACTCTAGTCAAAAATCTGAATCCTGTTGCAAGGATAGTTGAAAGTCGTTTCGTCAAATCAATTTCCACTTGGCCCGCTGTCGAAATTTATAGGACAGATGCATTTCCATTAAGCTCGTGGTCAAAATTAGGATTGTTATTAAATTGTTTTTTTTTTTTGAAGATATAATTGCAGGAAATTTTGGTTCACAAAGTGTTGCGAAATCGGACCGGAAATACCAAAGTGTTTTTTGGCAACATAAAAACGAGGATTTTAATTTGTTCTCCTTTCACTCGAACCAGGAATTTCACTGTGTTAGATCATGTCAGAAGGTGAACGAGTTAATGCACTTGCAATGCAAGGCAGGTCGTCGTATTTAACAATAAATTCAGCGTACATCAAAGGGGAGAATAAAAATTTGATTGACCATAACTGCCGAGACTAATAATCATGCAAAATTTCATCCGCATTTCTCCGTGGATTACGACATTCATGAGGACAATGCATGGCTTCTTGCATTAAAATGTACGAAAAACGCCATTTATTCGGACCAATTGACCGGTGAGACATATGTGATGCTTGGAAAAGATATAAATATTGATTTAAGACTACTGAGTGTTTTTTATGGGCAATTATTCGGCTTGCCAGGCGAATCATTCCCACTTCTCTCAAGTACTCCCGTTTGTTCACATATGAAGCCTTCGGCTTTCCGGGACGTTAATAAAAATCAAATGAACTTATCTCGTGGAAATTGAAAATAAAATGACAATCAATGAAAGCTGTGCAAAAGATCCGGCTCATAAAATTTCGATTATTTATATTTGATTGTCGATGGTAGTCACCCTTGAATTTGCGTGCATAAGTCAGGGGTAAATGCAGGCGTGGTGATTGACGCCGCTTCAAAACGTTTCATTCTAATAACGCAAAAACATTGTAATAAAGTTTCCGTTCAACCTCTCCATTACGACTCCTTAAAATATTTTACGATGTCGCATAAACTTTTCGATAATAAGATCCCAGCAGATATTTTGTCAGTGTATGTCCCACTGTCGGTACAAGGATGATGAAAAGAAGTTGAAAGAAAGGGATTGTGATTCCTCTATTGTATCGTGGTAAGTATTCATAAGAAGATTGAATTAATTAATTTTAATGAAAGCCGAAGAAGAAAACATCGATAAAGTTTATTTTTAGTCAAACTTCATATTTTACTGCGCTGAGATGGTATTGGTGTTTTTCCTTTCTTGTAAAAATAACTATTTCCAGACGATTTTCATGTAATGCTGTAATAGTAACAAAATGGAAATCATTTGATTCGTTGTCTTCGTGTAAAATAAAATTTGTTTCATGTCTGCCAGCACTTGTTTATGACAAATGAGCTCAGTTTTACTGACGTAGAGAAACTTTTTGGGACCAATAAGCATCGGAAAATCTGCTGGAACACGGCGATTTGTCAGCGATTCACAGTGAATTTGTAAAGTTGTTTATGTTTTATTGAATATCACCCTCAGACCTGGAGAAGACAATGCATTTGAGTTTAATGGGGGCGTCGGTGTGGTAATCTGAGGTGACATTTTGTCGTATTCTGGGGTGTGAGTCAATATGCCAGGGAAGAAGGTTACATACCGGAGCTAAACAAATGGCTTGAACTCTTCTTGAAAAACCCTTTAACCCCATAGCCAGTTCCACTCTGGCGAAGAATTGTGTACCTGGAACCCTTCTCATGGACGACAGATGGCATCTCCTGCTTTTCACCTAGTCTGCACTGAGACCTTCAAGCTGCGATGTGCTTCACCGGAGACAATCGCCTTTGAAAAGGACACACAGCAGCCGGGGTGGTTTGTCGCAATGATTTATTGTAATTTCATCTTTTTACCTTCAGTCTAGGTAGTCATGTATATATGGTCTACAATTAACCCCTATTTTACTTATCAAATAATATACCTAATACTTGAATTACTACACCGAATACTTAACCTAGGGTATACAAAGTGAAAAAACTCCTCACTCATATAACGATGCGTTACATTTATCCCGTACAATAGTGATTGTATTCTGTTCTTTTTTTAAGCAGAATCCACTCAACACTCTGCTCCGATGCTGGTCCTGTGACTTCTGTAATCGAAAATTCATACAACTCGTGACAAATGTAGATTATCTTTTCTTTCCCTGATATGGTCTTCAAGCATGAAAGTCCTCAACGTCTAATAAAACCCCTTCAAAAATTGGTATTCCTCTTTTCAATGCTATTGTTCGTTTGAAATGCAATGAAGGAGTTTATAAAGGCTTTCCCATTGAGGACAGGACAATTTTATCTATGGATAAAGTAAAAAAATATTTGAGACACAGAGTTCAATTTTCTTGTGGGTGTATGATATATGTCCAAAACGAGCCCGTTTACTACGGTCAATTCTTCGGACCCAATTTTCCACCACCCTGGAACAGATTTCAACTAGAACGTTGAAATCGAAAAACTCATTACATTTTTTTGCGAAACCTAAATAAACCTGCCAAAATCAAAACTCCAATTAATATTCGTCAGTTGCCTTGTATGATGTGCAAGTGGAAGAATGGTTGCCCTATCTCAAAGAAATCTTTTGGTTTCTATGTTTCAAAACCATATTAACAATTCCTTCCGTATAAAAGGTCCTTCATATCACGAGTGTTTACTTGTCTTGAGCAATGCTTGTACATTCAGACAAGTAAATGATTATGTTCCTGTTCATACATTGGTCATTGGTTGTGATTTATGCCATTTTGTTATCCCGTTTTTGGAAGGCTAAGTGGTTGAGACGTTAGAGAGAGCGAGACACCCGAACATTTATCGCGGATCATCTTTAATCTCTTTCACTTAGTGGGCCATCGTTGCCCTCCAAGTGGTCGAAGTTTCACTCGCACCTTAAACCTTTCCAATGGGTATCCCCATCGGCGTCGTTGAGGTTTTCCGTTGAAGGCATCGTTGAGATTCGCTACATGCGTTTTCCGTTAGGTCGTCAAAATACCCCAAATCAGCTAATTGAACGATATTGAATAGGTGACGGATGACAGTAGGCATATGACAATTCAGTGTGTTGCATGGGTAGAAAGTATTCTATAATATTGGGTACTTTGCAGGGATTGTTCGATTTATGTGAAGTGTGTCAAATAGTAAAACAACGTCGATTATAACAAAACATTCTGTTCCTCTATGTTTGGAAGTCGTCCTCAATTACTTCCTTTTGGTACCAAGTTGTCGCGAAATCACTTACAGCTATCAATTGCATGCCCAAAATCCAAAAACAAAGTTTAGGTCGCGGAAGAGAGTTAAAGTGCCGATCAATAAGAATGCTATCGTGAAAATTTTTCATCGATTTGTATCTATTTCCTCCTGCTGAAGTGGAGAAATGGATGAAGTGAAGTACACCTCTAACTTTATATGCCTCCGGTAAAAATCTGTAAAATCTAAAGACTTCTGGGGCTGAAAGACACACATAACTGCTGAATTGCGTAGACTAGATTTTCTTAAATAAGAAATTAATTTCACCAATTTTTAGACGATGTCAATTATTTGACCACACAAAAAATGAAAAAAAAACTCCAAAAACATAGGAAGCACATTTCTGCTGAATTAAATAAATTAAGAGTATATTTGAGGTCCAATTGGTTGTGATGTTCTGTTGCCCAGGACACCTTTTGACCTGTCTATTTGTAGCCAACATCATCACCAGCTTATACTGATATTGATCATGGCTACTGAATGTCAAAACCTACCAAAAAACACGCGACAATAAAAGACAGGACAAAAAAGACCCTCTTAAAGCGGATAAGGAAGAAAAGCTGAAAGCAGCGGCAGTCAAAGATGGATTTCAGCTGTTACCTTTTAAAATACAACAAAAGGGAGTAGTTCCACTGCTGCAAAACAGTGAAGGCTTAAGTTCGTAGTCGTGATTTTTCTGAAATAAAGATATTTTTCTGATTTGATCTGATTCGGGCTACACTCATAGTCAAAATCAGCTGCGCAATCAAGTACAAGTTCTGCCGAAGAGGAATCGTTCGGCAATGCTGCGAGTACCTTGGATTCGGACACGTCACCATAAACTGTAAGAAGTCTGACAGATAAGACTATGTTTGCATCCATCATAGCATTCCTGACCCAAAAGATGATACAGTACGAAAATGGAGCGTCCTGTGGTGCCGCATAAATTAAAAAGATTAAATATCCAATGATTTTCTTTATGCTACAGAAATCAAAAGTTATGCGGTGATCATAAAGTTGGTAAGAA
The DNA here is from genome assembly GCA_954870665.1 of Stratiomys singularior. Taxonomy (NCBI): domain Eukaryota; kingdom Metazoa; phylum Arthropoda; class Insecta; order Diptera; family Stratiomyidae; genus Stratiomys; species Stratiomys singularior. Next base: position 155,038,155 of record OX940878.1, on the reverse strand, counting down.
AAGCAATAACTAAGGTACGACCCAACTTCTTTATATCAATTTAAATCACCACGGCTTGAGCATGTATTACTTGGAGGAATAAGTTCCCAGGGATACTTCCCGACATGGAGAACGAAAGGTGGTTCTACGCTCAATCTAGTAATCCACCACCTGATCTCCGGGAAAGCGCTCTACTGCAAGTATAAAACCACGTTTTATGGGACAGATTCATGCTGAGCATGTTTTTCAAATTTGACATTTCTTATTGACTTTTAAACACCCAGTCAGCCAATGTGCTCCTTCCAATGCGGACTCGTTTAAGAAGAGGTTGTTTCAAGCACAGAAAGTGCTACTTTTGTAGCTTAGTGTCATCAATGCTAAGGCAGTTGAGTAGGATTCACCGCATACCGATCCCAGAGTTAAACCAGTCTTCGATATGTGTTCAAAAACCGGACGTTTCCTCAGGGGCGTTGGCAACATGCCACTCTTTCTCTGGAGTGATTGAGCTTAAAACTATGTTAGACAAAACGTTCTCCTCGGAATCATTTGATTTATGAATCAACCGCAGAAACAGAGGGCTCTTGAGGACTTTTCAGCAGGCAACAAAACGTCACATAGTACTCGAAATTGTTGAGCTTGCTTCGAGCATCCTCAGCAAGCAGGTCTTCCATTGTAAGTTTGAAGAAATACGCAGCCAAGCTACTACATATTATTTGGAATAGAGCACTTGGGCAGTCAGAAAGGATGTTGAATAGTGTCATTTTTGTGATGAAACCATCACGGACATGATGACAGGGACTAGAGGAATTGCACCTGTAACTGTGATAATATCATCCTCCTCCACGCAGGGAGACGAGATTTATCTGCTCTTCCGATGACTGCTCTATCCGAAACAACTTGCCGCAAAAAGAAGAGCCTGCTATAATATGGTGGTCAGCAGAAATCATTGAAAAATCAAGCCCACAAAGCCTTAAGTTCGAAGGATTGGGAATATTTGCAAGGTTTGTAAGAAAATACCATTGCAAATTGGTCAGTTGCTGGCAATCTCTTGCTGATGAAATCATTTGAAATTCAGGTATAAGCTTATCAATTGCACGGACGCGCTGTGAACTTGACAATTGAAAAATTAACGAGGTCCTTTCAAGCATGACCTTTCACTGTTTATCCTATTTGTTTTGACATGAAAGAAAGGGGAAAAAGAAAGAAAATTATCCATTTTCTATCTAAAGAAATTTGACAAGGTAGATTGTCATCAGAATTCCTGTGGTCTAACTAACAGACCACGATCCTACTGGATAAACTAGCAAAGGAGTAGGTATCTAAAGGGGCGAGACATGCTACATGGATGACATATGAGGAGAGGAGGAGGATGAATGCATTGAACAGTTTTCTTTAGATTGCTCCGACCTAACTTAAAAGTGCTTCATGTGTCAGATTTTGGATATGTGATTTTGGATGTAGAATTGGCAGTAGAAATTGACAACCCTCCTCTGATTCTGTATACCAAGCGTAGAAACCACCAACAAATACTGAACCAGATACAGGGCGTTAAGGACCAATACAAACCTTTACTCATCAATATGATGGAGCCCTAAAAGATAAATTTTAACGGTGTTAATAATAATATCTGAATGATACCTAAATTGGTTACAGCACTTTGAATAAGGTTCTCTTTTATATCAGGATTGTCACTATGAATCAACGTTCCTTGAAGTTCCTTCTCCTTGAGATGATTGAGATTCATATCTATGATTGCTGGATATGGTAAGGAATAACTTAATTTCAGGATGTCTTAAGACTGGGAGTAGGAGCATTTAATGAGCCCAAGTTTCTCTAAATTGTTTCAACTTTTATTCTCACTTCAATTTAAACTATTTGTTGTCATTTTCTCTAATCAAATTTCAAAAACAAACGAGTAAGATTATCGGTTACATCCAAGAAAGTAATGCATATGTGATTATGATCGCGACTTAGTAGGGGTTTCCTTTGACAATGTCTTGCTCGGAACTAGCCAATAGGAAAGTTTGTTTGTTTGAAGGAAGGAAAGGGTTTCGTAGTAGGAAAAATATTTCTGTCCGCCTTGCAGGCAAGATGTTATTTTTCGATGGCCTTGAAATCCTTTATTTTCAGCCATTTGCCTTACAAAAATTGTGCATTTTCGATTATTTGCTTTCCGAAATTGTAATTCATTTCGATAGGGTCATAAAACGAGATAATTTCATAAACGATTTAATTTCAATACCAACAATCGGATGAGAACATGTGAATCAGGACTCTTCCTTGTTTTATGTTTGCTACGACTTCGGCGATCTTATTTCCATTTTGTCGTGAATTTAATTTGAGTAATTATAATACTTCAGGGCATTAAGGATCTCGCTTTTTTCGCTGATTACAATTGACTCCAGTGACAGTGGTCGGAGTAATTTTAATAATTGCATCACGTAAACTCATCAGAGCTCATTATTCATTCCACGAATCCTATTTCGATTCTGGTAGCCGGAAGGCGGATTACTCTATTGGGCACATGTTTAATTTGCGTCGGTTATTTAGTTGCAAATTGAAAAACGTGAACGCCTTTGCATCTGATTGATATACGTTCCTCAGATCGCATATCTCGCTGAAAGGCATGCTAAGGATCGATTACTTGGAGCTAAAGTCTAGAGAAAGTAATTATTATACACCAACGTTCTAACTTATCCACTTCCCTTTTATGTAAGATTAACCAGCAAACGCGTTTGATTGAACTCAATTTTGGAACCGAGATTTCCAAAATTTATAGTTTGGTAATATTTCAAAATCCGCATCACTGTCCTCAATGTTTACGTATCTAAAATTGTGTAAATCCCGCATGTGTAATATTCACAACACCGAAATCAATGCCGTGGCATCATATGTGGACCCCTATGATGACTAACTTAAAAATTCAGACAAGCTGCCAAATTTGGTAGGAGGTGATCAATACAAACCATCACTCGAAAATCCCAAACTGATGAATTTGTTGTACACATGGGTCATGTGAATCTTCGACTCGCGTATGTTACAGGTTGAATTCATATTCCGGATGCGAAAAACTTCTTTGTCTCGCAGGAAATGTGACATCCGAAAAAGCGAAGCCAATAACTTTTCTTCATGTTGGTGTAAAAATAGCCAAAGGAGACATCGAGTCAAAATTATCCCGAGCTTTGTTCTGATTAGTCCGACAAAGTCATGATGCCGGAATATTCAAGTAGCAATAAAAGTTTTTTCATCAAGGAATTGTCACCCGGCATCAGCTTGTTACAACAAATATAACATTTTGTTAATATTATACATGTTTGTATTGCTGTGACCATAAAAATTCACTTCAAGTCCACGGCCATGATAGCGTCGGGAAGGATGCGCTCCAACGAACATGCGAGAAAAACAAACAATTTTCGTTAAACGAAAACGAGTTGGACGCGGACGAATGGATGGAATGTCCTGCCAGGATAAAGTTTTTTGGCCTGCACGAGTCATATGCCATGACCTTGGGTGATGGTGGGGTTTGCAAACAATTAATCAAAGAACAGGCGGCCATATGTCGAACAGTATTGTTCCAAGTGGTAACGCTGTTAGTTTTTCTTTATGTTGTACACGAGCAATATGTCGTTTGCCAATGTTACCATTCCACTTGATTTTGTTAGTTGCACACATCATATTCAGGATCAATGATGAATTATTAGCTGAAACGTATCTTGAGTGGATAACCTTTTGAAATTTTTTCAATCATTTGTGGCGTTCCTTGGCTCTCTGTATCTGTAAATTTGTAATATTTATTTTACAGGTATTAAGTAAGGTTAAAAAGACTTTAATTAAGGACGCTGCCAATGTTAACCATTAAACCGACTGAGTTAGTATGGAAAAAGGGCACTCATAAAGACAATGACAACAAAAACATCAGAACACCCGAAAACAACTCAAAATTGATTAATTGACTACATGAAAAGAGTAACGAACGACATTGAAGTTGTCTTTAGGGCTTAAAGGACATCATTTCTTGTGCAGATATTTTCAAATACTTCAAAACAGATATTCAATAGGATATGATATGCATTCGTAAATATATATATTTTTTATTGGTATAAAGCTGATGTTGTTTATCGACAGTTCCAAGTGCCGAGCAAATTCTTCATCAAATCTTTGGCTACGTAAAGTATATCCTTAATTCAGGATTAATTTTCTTTGACTACATACGAGCTTTGTCCAAAAAGTATAGCGAATTTTGAATTTTCGCGGACTACGTATGTTCGATTATTGATCTTTTGGTGGTGTTATGTTGGTACTCATGACGATCACTTATGTTGACAATTCCGGCCATTTTGAATGTCCAGTCAGTTTTTGACAGCTATTGTGTGTGGACGTGTTTTAGCTTGTCTTCGATTTTCGTCTATCCCAAAAAATGGATCAAAGAATTTGTATTATATTTTGTGTGAAGAACAACTTAAAGTGTGCGGATGCATTCAGAATGTTGACTGTTGCATACAGCAAAGCTGCCTTGGACAAAAGCAATGTTTATCGGTAGCACAAAATGTTCTCAGAGGGACGGAAAAAAGCACGCCAAGTTCGGTTGAATGTGAAGGTTTTGCTGACAGTTTTCTTTGATTGCAGGGGCGTGGTGCATTATGAGTTCTTGCGGCAGGCTAGAACGGTCAATAAGGAAGATTACCTTCAAGTAATGCGCAACTTGCGATGCTTCTCGCCAGAAACGCACGGATTTGTGGAAGAACAAAAATTGGTTTTTGCACCATGATAACGCCTCTGCTCACACATCGTTACTTGTGCGCGAATTTTTGGCCAAAAACAACACTCTAATAGTGCCGCAGCCACCGTATTTCCCAGACCTGGCCCGCTGTGACTTTTTCTTGTTCCCGAAACTGAAGAAGCCCATGAAAGGACGACGCTACCCCACAATTGAGGAGATAAAGACGGCATCGAAGGAAGAGCTGAACAAGATCACAAAAATGATTTTTCAAAATGCTTCGAGGATTAGAAAAAACGTTATCACAAGTGTAAAATTTCTGACGGGGATTACTTTGAAGGGGACAAAATAGATATTCACGAATAAATAAATAATTCTTGAAAAAACATGAAATTTGCGATACTTTTTGAACAAACCTCGTACAAGTAATTAGATCGCAAGGTTTGTTGCCAGAAGTGTAAGAGTAAGTGTCGTCTAATTAGTAGCCGGCAGTTTTGGCATATGAGAAAGTCAAGCATGTGTATATTGAAAAGCGTCGATCTCAGTTATGAACCTTGTGGAATACCGGTTAGAACGCGTTTCATAGTGGATGTTGACACTCGAACTTTAACCTGCTAATCTTATATATCCTGGTTTTATTTCTGAGGCAGAATGCAACGAGTTTGTGCAAGTTTGGTAGGGTACAGCGGTCTTGTCAGCTTCCAGACTTTTTGTGCATTGAGAGCGAAATTATTGAGAAGAATTCTACATGATTGATTCACGACTTTGGTCTTGATTCTGACACGCAGAGAATACTGTGCTTGAGCTAGCTCATAATCTTTTTCGTTGAGTTCGATAGCATGGACATTGCTGTTGCATTGTCTTACCATTCCTTCAGAATTCAAGAAGTCCACAGCAGAAGTCTAAGTTCTACAGAATATAATAAGTCGGTATGCCCTGAGCTTAAAATTTTATTTTTTAATTAACTATAATTCGTTTTTTTGGAAACTTTGAATGGAAAAGTTTTTTTTTTTTGTTTTCCTCCGGACGAAGTTTCGTCGCTTCCTTCCTTCCTCTTTATCAATGTATTTCACATGTACGCGTTTCAGCGATCTTTGGTGAGTAGTTTTGTCCTCGGCGGGCAAACGAACCACGAGACTAGTTTCGGAGAAGAAAAAGGTTTCATTAATGCTTTTGCTGAATTTTTGCCAACTAGGTTTTTCGAAACAGTAATATCTTTTGGGCGTATATAGAGAATTAACCACTGGAGGACAACGCATGCAGTACGATCAGAGCCGAAGAGTTCATTTTTTATCACCACAGACTAAAGCGAGGGAGAATCCAATACCTTTATAGGAATTAATGAATAATATCAGAAATATTTCAAGAATCAAGAACACTGTATAGCGTTGACACAATTTGGTGGGTTAAAATTTTTGATTTGATTTGAAAATTAAATTTTGATATAATCAAGGTGAAGTATTTAGAATGACCGAGAATTTTGATAGATTTTGCGTAATATATCTATTGAAATGAATGCTGCTTAAACGAAGGGTTCTATCACGACAAGGTAACCTAATATCCTGGTGGGCAGCTATTCCCTTTAAAGTACTACAACCAAACTCATGATGCGTAAACCAAAAGCAAAAAAAATGAGATGGGGATATACACTATAACAATTGAGGGACCACAATTGCGACCTCATCTCGGCTTTCCACAAACAAAGAGGGTGAAGATGTATCACCAGGACACTTTCCACATCCACTTTGGTGGATTACTTGATAGCTGAATACAACCACAGTGGGTTATCTGGCAGCTGAAGAGTAAAATATTACAATATACTTCCCCACTAGCCTAAACTGTTGCAAGCTCTCCATAAAATATTAACTAATCGGATGAAAGATATAACAAATGACATGGACCAAACAAATAAGGCATACGTGTCTTGAAACGTTCACGCTTCTGTAAATTTCACAGAGTAAGCAGCTCCATTCCCGTAGCCAGGAGTTTTTGGATGGTCACGATTTAACCTTTAGCCCTTATGAACTTGCAGCAGGCATCCTCATACTGTAGTAGATTGTATTAAGGAAAGTTTCTACAAAGGACACTTCTACTTGAGCAGCTTTTGTGATTCCTTCAACTCAAGTGAACTCTTTCTTGAATAGATTGGTAGATGAACTCTAACTGGTGGATTCTCCTTGAAAATTCACCTGGAGGCCGAGGCGATGCTCTCCTTTTTCCTGTGACCTCTGCTTTGTTTGATTTCAGGTCTTACTTCATTTTCTTGAAGACATCGAGATATTTTTAACCTTTGTTAAGGTTTTCTAACAAAATGTGATTACATTGCGTACGCTCGGTCATTTACATAGTTCATTTAGAACCTTGAGGATATTGTTCTCGGTTTGTTCAAGCGCTGGATTATATTTGCTGATCTCTTGAAAGCCTTCATTCTTACTTTCAAGTGGCAACGAGTCTTTCTTTTGTCTTTCAGGAATGAATATTTTTGGATGTGTTTTCAGCGTTATGTAGCTCTTCTTGAGAGTAACGATGGACTTGGTTCGGGGGGTCTTCTGTGTTGGCTGGTCGACAGCTCCATTCTTGAGGTAAATAACTTTTTTTTACGGAAAAGACAATCTTCATGAGATAGGTGATTCCGATCATATTGCGTTGAAGTCGGTTCTCTTTGCTTCTTTGCACCACATTTTATTTAGTGAGCGCAGTGATCTTCACAACTCTTCACTGATCAAGCAATGATCAGCCTACAAATCTTCTTCAGCTCATTAGCGTGATGTCTCCTGAGTCTCCTGCTTTCAGTTACCAAGTCTGTCTTGTGTTTCTATGCTAATAATGTTGTCGGAGTAGAATATGTGGCCTGAGTGACATGGATTCGCTATTGCACACTACGAGGACCTTAAATTCTTCTCTACAAGGAGCGCTCCGATCTTTCGTCCTCATCGCAGACGCAAGCAACTCGATGGGGTTTCGATTTATCACGTTTCTTTCTACTGTGCCACATACTTGCGCAATTTCTGATAATCCTCCTCATAATAGAAACTTTTATCACACATTTACACAGAGATAGAAGTAAATTTATAAGAAATATATTTATATTACCAAGAAGGATAATGAAAAAAGTGTTTTTTTTTTTAAATTTTATGCCTAGGAAGCACAAGTTTTACCATTGTACCACAATCTTACTCCCTTAATTGTATACCCCTCGTTCTATAATCGACTGAACTGGATAAAACGTTGTATTTGTTTTGATATTTAATAAAGGAAACAGTTTCTGCCCAGACCGCAAATCTCATCACTTTTTCGAAACTTACACGAACTTTATTCCATTTTTCATAGATTGCAGTCAGAGACGACTTTTTCCATGTCTTGTGTGGCAACACGTGTTTAACATTGACCTTGACCATCACGCGATAAACGCCAACAGCAATATATCATTGGTATTCGTTGCCAAGAAGATAAATCAATAATCATGAGTATCCCACCCGGCATTTTGCCAAACTCATCACTGTCCCCTTGAGACCGGGGGTGAAATTAATTTCATGAACAAAAAAATCCATTTTATTTTTCCATATTATGCCACCCCCATTTTAGGTTAGTACGGTTGGAAAATTAACAAAAAACCAAAACATCTGGACGATGTCATGAATATATAGTTTCGCATATAATTCCTCCTTCTTTAGGAAAACGATTCGTCCTGATAATCTTCATAAAACTGACATTGCGGCGTCGATTTATTGGTGGGGCAGCCTTTGCATTTTTGCCGGCCCGGTTCGTCGTTAATGTAACTCTAGAGTATGTTTACAAAAACTTTCATTCCGTCGAATATGAGAATAGGATAGTCCTAGATGAATAGGATACATGAAAAAGAGAATGACACGGGAAGGAACTAAATGTTTAGAGTGGGCTTTTCATTTTGGACGTACATTCGCATAGTTCATGTATGTATATATGAAAAGGCTTACACTAAGGATCAGGAATTGCTTATTCGGCCACAGCTACTTTGTTTTGTTTGTGGAAGGACTCGAAAGTATGTTTATGAATGCTTTGATGATGCTGAGGTTTCAACAGGATACAACAGATTTGCATTGCTTGACCGATTAGGTGGAAAGGAAAGTAGGGAGACAGCTGAAAGGCTTACTGAAGATATTTGGGGCAGGAAAATTCCTAAAAATAGAATTATGGAATTCTGGCTCGTAAAAAGATCCTGTGAGTAATCAAAACTTGATGCTTCTTATTAGGGGTTTTATATTGTAGTGAGCCCTTTCAGGGATGTCATTGTCGGGATATAAGCTCAACCTGGTTATCAATTGCGTAGCTTACTCAATATTGTCTGCACGTGTGTTTACAAAGAATCCTGAATCCAGTATGAATGGACAACTACGTTTTATGGTAAACAAATGTATCTTGCATTGTTAGATTTTAACAAAAGATGTGATTCTCTGTTGTACGTAAGTAATACATATTTTCGCATCCATGATTTTTTTCCTTTTTGGAAAAAAATAAACAAAGTTCATTGAAAATTCACATGTAAAGGTATTGCAAAAGAGGCCATAAACACGACATATAAAAGCATGATTGATGGTATGCGTTTCAATGGCTACACATAATAAAAAAATCGTATTGGGTGCAAATTGAACGTAATCAGAAAACGAAGGAGCACGACATTGACTCAACAATATGCGTCCTTGCAATTGAATGTGAAACGTTTTGAGGTATAAACTCAAAGGTTAAATTTGCAATATGATATAAGTATGTTTTCTGAAGTCAGCTTCCTGCAATTTGGAGACTTTTAGTTTACATTTTCTATAACAGGGATACTTAGTAACGTCCAATCGTTGTCAAAAATAAAGTAGCAGACGAATAGCATGGATAGTCAGTGACCAATGGCTTGTACTTCAAAAAAATCAAAATAATGAAAAGGAAACAAATAAATACTACCTTAATCAAAAAGCTCCCGAAATCACCACCGGGTGGCGCTCTCAGTCACCCAAATTGTTTTCTCTTTTTTTAGGTTGATATATCTGACATTGACATTCTATGAAATTTTCAGCTTAGTAGCTTGACATTTGTAGAAGCGACGCCGAATTGAGTACATCTGCAATTGTGCGTGTTTACGATTTTGTATAATATAGGGAAAAGGGAAAAATTAAAAAAAGGAATTAAATTTGCAACAACGAGTTTTTATTAAATATTAAGTTTTAAAACGATTTCAATTGTGCGTCGACATTGCAAATGTTAGAAGGATACTCAGAAGAAAACAGTCGTTTATTAGTGGCATGAACGTTTCAGATGCGGCCGTGAGTCCAATAACGATGGTGAACGCAGTTGCCGGCTATCGACATCGAAAGCCTCAACAAAATCAAAGAATGGATGACCGTAGGCCGCAAATCGACCATTAACGCGATGGCAGAAGAGTTGAAAATTGATTTCGCATCCGTTCAAGAAACGTTGGTTAATGATTTAAGGCTGCAAGGCTGGTGCCGAAAGACCTGAATATCATGAGAAAAAAGGATCGCGTTGACGTCACAAACCGCCGAATCTAACCAAACATTCAAAAAACGGATCATTTCTGGAGACAAGACTTGGATTTATGAGTATGATACACACTCCAGACATCAAGCGAGTGAATGGCGTGTGCCGAATGAGAAAAAATTGTTGAAAACATAATGTTCGAAAAATTCTTGATAGCTATTGCTTTTGACAAGATTTGGGTTTTTCTGAGATACTTTGCAGTGAAGGTATTTGTTCAAAAATCGATTAAGTAAAAGCAAATATTCGCTACATCAAGGCAGAAATCCTCAAACATTAAAAATACAGAACAACGAAAAAGCCTTCCACAATCAGAGGAAGTGACAAGAGTTGCAGGTTATGCCATCTATGACATTTCAATCCTAATGTGTAAAGTTTATTTATTCCACGTTACAGCTCTCGTTCGCAATGATGAGTTCAGTTTAGTCCTGACAGTACGGCTCAAGTTATCTTTGACTGTTTATAGTGCCGATCTGCTTCAGAGAATTTACTGAACTGTTAGTAGCTGTCAGGCCGTAGAAGCAAGCAAGTATCTCGCACTGACATTTTCTATCAGTCCTATGTCTGTGCTCTTGAAAACAATTGATTTTGATGACTGAATTAAGCATTCATAACATCAAATTTCGGGGAAAGTTCTCAGGAAATTCATGAAAAGTTTAAATTTTTTATGGTGGCAACATTGATTGAGTAAGAAGCGCTTCTCAACTGACGAAAATAAATGCATCATGATTTATGCAAGATGAGCGTAGACCTACTGTGTTGATGAGAAAATCGATCGTATAGATGCACTAGGGATGAATATAGCGTCAATTTTTTGGCTCTTTGATCGCCGAAACGCCATCCGGATGGTTGAAAAATGACAGAAAAAATGATCTGGGTACATGATTCTAACAAATTGTTTCCCATATTTAAGAAAATCTTCGCACACTTGCGGTCAAGTGACTAAAACTTAAGCAGGAATGAGTTCTGCATCGGTTGCAAACACTCTGCTCAAGCTCACTTATCCTTTCAAAGGGCCATGATGCGTGACAAACCCTGGTTCGGCAACTATTGGTATTCATGGTTTTGTTTTGTATCACAAGGGCAAACATAGAATGTGTTTTTCGTGGAGGTTTTAAAGCACCTGAAGGCTTGCGTTTCTCATGTGTAGCCAAATTTTTTGTTACAATGATTGATGATTGCTGCATGTTGGCCTTCAAATTTGGCAGTGGTCGTTTTCGGCTGGTAGTAGGATCATCACTCAGAGTACCTCTCCGTTTCACCAGACATAGTTCTCCGTTTCATTGTCAAAAGAAATAGAGGCCCAAATGTAACAAAAATTTAAATTCCGCATCTATGTACTTGGAAAATAGACACGATATTTGCAGAAATGGTATCTTGTTGCGTATTTACTTTGAGAGCTATTTAATTCATTATTTGATTTCATCCCGTTTCTAGCTTCGGCTTACCACTCCGTCCATGTCATTGGAATAAGGATCAGTCGCGGAATCCTTCTGATGCCTTAAGGTAGTTCCACTTTGGATCAGGTTTGACAGGTGATATGATTCGTCGACGTTTCACGGTAGTCATCTCCTACTCTAAGTCCTAGGCACACCCAAAGGGACATTGATGAAAATAATGAAAAACTAGTTAGAGAGCGAGTCCTTTGGTCTGATAAGATTTCTCGTCTTGTTTTAAGATGAGATATATTCCCTGATATATAACACTTTTGTGATGTAGAACACTTTTGATTATTACTCATCGATGATAGTAAAAAATTTAAAACCCGACGTTTCGCCGTTTATCATTCGGAGCGAGTGCCAGACGGTGCAATTTAGTCACTTAGTGTGAAAAAAAACGAAATTTTTTTCTGTTGATTATTGGAAATAAGGTTTTCTAAATTGCCAATGGAAGCAAAATTTGAAATGTGACAAGCTTTGTTGATTCCATGGACTCCAAAAATTCAATGAAGCACCGATTTTGTACTGAATCCCGAATTGAGTTTCATCCCAAAAAAGCAAGAAAAGCCAATTTCGGTGCCAGATTAGCTTCTAAAATAATCCTCAAAGCAGTTACAAAATATTTGGAGGATATCCAGAAAATGGAAATAAGGTTACCAAAGGCCAAGCATTTCGGTCATTGTGCACATCGTAGCGTTTTAATTTGGAAGTTTTCCTAAGCGTTTGTTACTTTTCAATACGTCTAACATAAAAATTTCTTAATTGCTCGTCCATGTTTACGTAAATTTCATTACAATTGGTCGAATATTTCGCAAAAACACGTCAAACATAGATGCGTGCTAAGCCATTTCACCAAGCATTTTTTTGTTGTGTTCCAGTGACAATCTATGTCAATTCTTTGAAATTTTCACGCAGAGCTGAAAATATTTTAAACAAAGCTTTTTCTTTGCTATTTTCCGCTAAGAGATAAATAAGCGTCAGCTTTATTTTACTAGAAATAATTAACTTGTCAATCAAATTGAAAGCATAATTCAATTATCTTGAGCTATCAAGGATGGATGAATGATGAACGGAAGTTTACCGACCTGAAAATAAGAAAATTGGTTTTGGAGTGGAGGAATTTCAATAAATTTTGGACTCTTTCACACAGCCTTAGTTTTTATATACCTTTAAATCGTTCCAAATCAGATAGCCTTGAAGTAATTAACCCAGAAGAAAATAAAAAGACAGACCATTAAGGATCAAAACCCTGAGACTTTGATACCCTATCGATGACGGCGCGCAAGCGACTACAATAAGTTTCCACTGAATTCTACCACAATTTCCGTGATTTTTTCCTGAAAAATTCGCTCATTCCTTGCACTCTAGTGATCTGCCATTAATATTCACATGCATGGGTTCAAATTATAGTCCCTTTTGGTCAGACTTGGGACTTTTTCACCATTTGGGTCATGGTCTTAAAGCCCATTGAACTATGTCCCGATTTTCTTCTTTTCTGGTTCTGATTCCAAGTGTCGTGATCCATTCTTGCACATCCATTGCGTCGTTTTGTAAATCTCGTAATCACACTCTAATTATTCTTTGGATAGAACAGTAGTATGTCCATGGTATTTCTTAGCGTTGTCCGTACAAGAGTTCAAGAACGTTTATATATTTTCCAATTAACAGTCATTGAAATCCAATCCCAAAATGAAAAATTAACAGACAACAATGAAACCAAGGAACCCAGTGAACTAACTAAATGGGAATAAATATTCGATTGAAAGGATACCTTAAAGTTACATCATTTATTTTGATTACACCGGAGCTATTTTCCTTACGGAATCCTACTCTCATGTTAATTTGATTATACTATAACAAGACTGCTGTCATTTAATATGTAGAATGGTTTAATAAAAGAACACTTCAATGCGTGCAAACGGAGACGACAAGAGATCATTGTTCTTGAAAACGCTAAGCGTCTCGAAGGGACGTTTTTTAGACCATGAAATTATCAGCAGATATAAGGCAAGGAGGGAATATCAAAAATAGAAGACCATTATGGAAAAGAAGCGGACCAAGCATAGATTCCTGAGGGACACCTGCTTTCGGCAGAAAAGGAATGGATATTGCACTATGGAGATTAACCGATTTTCGTGCGGGCGGACAGTTTTCTACCCAATACTTAGAGAACTTTTTCTAGAGAAATAACAAACTCCTGAAATAGTTTTTCTATTAAAAAATTTCCGTTATTATGTTCCCTGTCCCATAAATTTTTTTTCAGCTCACCTTTCCCCTTTTCTGGCATCATGAGAGGGGGATAGTTCCAACCCTGGAAAAAGACCATTTTTTGATCAAAAATTAAAAGAAATTATCAACAGGCAAATTGTTTATTCATGTTTGCGTTGTGATGGGAATATATTGTAAAAATTTAATATAAAGTCATTTCTGACGTTTTCTGAGTTATGCATATTTAAAAATCAATGGACAGTTTTCTACCCAACGGGCCAGTACAGAACACATTCTTGAGATATTTTGTAAAACAATTCAACAGACAGGATTATTTATTTTATAGAAATGATATAAGGATGTTAGGTAGGATCACACATTGTTCCTGTACCTTATAGTGGGCAGTTGATGAATATTTACTTTTATTATTCATATTTCTCAGAAATATGAAAATTCCAAATAGGTACTTAAAAATGATAAAATGATACATATCCTTAAAAAATAGGTACCTGGAACTTGGAACAAAAGCATGTCTATATCTGGAGTAGTTATGCAAAGCAAAAATCCTTTTTTAGTAGCTATAGGACTCTTATACGTTGCCAAAAAAGGGTGAAAGATCATTTCATAGACCTGAAAAAGAAGAAAAAAAAAAGACTTTCGGAACAGCACTTTCATTCTTACGAAGAAGTTAAAAATCTGCTTGATGAGTGCTTAGCCTCAAAAAATGAGAAGTGGTACTGGGAAGGAATCCATCAATTGATAGAAAGATGGGAAAAAGTCGTAGCTAACGATGGCCGATACTTTGATTATTGAATTTCATTTGTTCTGTTATTCAAATAAAAGCATGTTTCAAGCAGAAAAAATCGGCCTTTCATATTTATACAACTATTAGTAAGAAGCAGGAAGTGCATCAAACTAGAATGAAATATGTTACAACAATCATTGACTGGCAACTTAATCCATCTTTTGGCTGTTTCATATTTATCCTCATTTTTTCCTGTCAACATCTGTCATCGAATTAGAACTCTAAATGGATACACTTTTCTGTCTCTAATAACTCCTGAGGATGACAGAAAGGCAACCAAACAGAACTCTCAACTCTCTAACTCTCAGTACTCTCAACCTATTTCAAACAATTCTCGGTAGTCCTTTTTTTGGTACCCTGACAAGCACCGTAACAGTTTGCCAATCATACATGATATCAACGATGTCTTTCTTTATCAGATTTCCAATAAAATTTTCATTTTACAGAGTGAACTACTGTAACCCGATTGAGAGGTGTACCCAGAAAATTGTCGTTTTCTTTTATGAAACTCATAAGTTTTGATTTCTTCGAAGTTTTCTATTCTGTTGCGATCATATTTCAATTTCACGTTAAATTCTATTCAAAGTTAACTTTGTACCCTTACTTTCCCCGAATGTTAAGATAGAATGCGTCCTGATAACACTTTGCAGAGATATTGGATTTAATGTGCATGAAAAGAAATCGACGAGTACTATCACATTTTGATTGGAAATAATTCGATATATATTGCATTGAGATTTATAATCATGAAAAGATATTTCTTATCAAGATATTCCGCTTGTGGATTCTCTTATTACGAATCTGTCCTTGTCCTTAAGTTTTGGCTTAATCTTGCATGTGACTGTGGAATTAAATCAGAGTGTAAGATAATATTCTGTGGTAATTGAAAAACTACAAAACACAAAAACAAAGAAAAATGTATTTTATCTGGTGTAAATTTAATTAATGTTCATATCTGCATTTCGTGTGAGAGCGAAGTTCTTATGATTAATAGGAAAATTTACGGAGGTAAAATCGTTAAGCAAGCACAATTTATCACTGCTGAAACCGTTTTGCATTTCATTCTCTGGGATTCATTAGATAGCGACCGCATAATTTCAACGATAAACAAGGGCTCAAAGCTAACTCTATTCAAAATAGTGCCCATGCCATATCTCTCGAAGACAAAACTATCTTTCCTTCTAGGCAAATTAAGCAAAATCTATTCTGCATGGAGTCGAAATTTGGTCAAAAAGCCGATCCACGAATTGATACAGTGGTAATCCGGCCATTATAATTGATTTAAGCTAATTAGATTTGAACAACGTTTAAGGGCTATGGGGGCATGTGGGCTTTCTTATTTCAATAAATCCAAAGGCTGCTCTGCAACAGATTTTTCAGGGGCTCTTAGTGTTAAACTCAGCAGTAAGTGAGAATTAAAGCAAAGAGGTAACCAAAATTCAAAAATGAAGGCAAACAATTTAAAAGGACCACCATTTCCTGGCATACGGTAGAGAAAATCTCCTGGAACCAGACAACTAGTGTGATTGCATCAAGCACTTTACACCCAAAACATTTGGGTTAGAAATGTACACTTAAGGAACTGGAAGTGCATTTAACGAGCAATCTTAACAAAAAAATTGCAATTACAGCGGCTGCTTCCACTATAAAGAATTATCTAAGGATTCAAATACCAAAGTAAAATGGTGGTCAGGAGTCTCAAAACCGACCATAACACTAGCCCTATAACTACTTTTAACCAGGGCAAATCTGGAAAACTAGCCACTGTCGAGGAAATTATATCATTTCTAGTAAAGATGAAGGGCTTACGCGGACTTTGGTGGGTGAGATTGAATGAGAGTAAGCAAGGTACTACTAAAACAGAACGAAGAACAAGGTCCGAACTTTAAACTCAAGCCAAGAATTCAAAGGAAGACAGCTGAAGCGAAACATTGAAGAAACATTAAACATCTGAACAAGATTCCCCTGGTGAAGGATCTGTTCCAGCAACTTCGAAGCAGCGTTCATAGAGATGACACCAACAGCGGGATTTCAACTAGAAAATTGTGAGGAAGGATACCCTCTTGAGTATCTCATGACTGCGTTAACTAGGTTTTATTACTGTATAAGATTCATAGGTGAACTATTTTGGAAGCCTTGGCCAATGTGTGTCTCTGTATGTGCCGCTGGCTTAACTTGGCCTGTTGAACCAGTTATGGATAGTTTGGAAGTGAAAAAAAGCGCGCAGACCTTATTAGACCACAGGAATCTGAGAAAATGGACTTTAATGGCTACCAACTCCCACATAAAACGTGACAGTTTATTCTACGTGAAAAATAGTATCATGGGAAAACATTCACAAGTAACTGAAATGCATCGCTACTGATCGATAGTTCCAGAGAAATGGGTATAACTATTAGCATTAAAAAAATTGGTAAGCTGGTGAAGAAACATAGAATTAGTAAGAACAGGAAATAAATCAGGATTAGCATTCGAGCTTTTCAGAAAATTCACTCGACAAACGAAGACGCGGTTCGCAAGGACGACAAGTGAAATCGGATTGACTTCAAAACAAGACTGAGTAGGGAGGAAAGAAAAGTTTGAAACATTTTCTGTGGCATCATTAACGGACGAAATAGAGCATTGAGGCAAAGCCTTCATCTGAAAACGAAACAACGTATGCATACAATGCTTCATGTTAGGAGACGCATTTGGGCATCAGACTGCATTGTACGTTTCAAGCTTCTATAAATTACCCCTTTTTGGGATCAAATGAGTAACTTACGCGACTCCTTGAAAGAACTGGTGAACGAAGAAATGGATCTATGGACCATCAACAACAAAGCATAGAAATTATCAGGAACCAACAAACTACACACGATCAGGCTCAGTCATTGGTTTCTCTTTATTGAAGAAATGTTGCAGCCCATTATTTTCATGAAAGGTTAAAAGTCATCAGGCGTGTTTTTTTCTTTGTGGGCAAACCATACTCTATATTATTATATATTATATAATAATATCTATGTCTTTTATATAATACTATCTATATTATAAATTTTATAATATACCCGCATAGTTATTTTTGGGAGTATTTGGGGAGTATAGAAAAAGTTTGGAAGTTTTTCCCCAGGCTCTTGACTGATAATGTTCTTTTCAATCGTTGTCTTAATGTTGTCTCTTGAGTTCCGGAAGATTTTAGCACCATTATTTTGCTTTCGCTTGCCTTGACCCGTCTTTTCAATTCATACCATTGTTCCAAAGTACCAAGTTTTCTATGCTTCGTTGTGTCTTGATATCCTGTTGGCGCACAAAATATTAAAACCGTGGACATAGAAAACATTTGTAGATAATTAACACCATCTCTTGCAATACACTCAAGTGCGTACACCTGCACGCATCCACGATGATCTAAACCAACGAAGAGCAACGTTTTCTACTGTCATTTCTTTTATGAAGTTTGATTTTTACTTGTAGGCCAGATGATAACATCTTTTCTGTTGAGACGATGGTGCTTGAACTACAAAAATACTATCAAAATCCTAAAAGATTTTAAGAAAATGGAAGGAAAGTTTTAAACGCAGTGTCAGTCGTTTTGTATTACTTGTGTTTTGCTTTCGCGCAGTACTACCCGCTAACTTGCACTTCAAGATAACACTGAAGCCAAATTCAAATCGTCAACAACATTATGATTGTTAAGCGTGCATACTCCGATCGTATGTTAAGAGTATTTACGATGAAAGGAAGAGTACGATTGTCTTATTTGAAAGAGAGTCGTTAGATATTCCAGCTCTTCCATCCAATGAATGCAAATCGTAAGAAGGCAATGACAACTGGCTTGATTTAAGTGAAATTTTAGTTGAATGAATAATTTTGAATTTCGCCAAATCAAATCTTTTAGTCCAAACGGAGCAACACGTTGTTAAAAATTGATCCTTGTTATTTGTTGTCATATTTATTTTTAATTTATTTATGTACATTTTTTTTGAGTTCAGAAGATTTAGTGACGAGCTGCAGTGATCACGGCACACGATCCCTCTTAACTTAAGACCCCTCACGATGTTGGAACATGAAACATATTTCCCAATTTCACCCCTCAAAAAAAAAAAAAACATTTTACAAAAAAAATCGAAAAAATATTTGAACATTCTTTATGACATAGAATGTAAAATATTTTTTTTTTTTTGATATGCAAACATTTTTCTGCGAGAAAACATTTGTTAATTGTTAGCTCAAATATTCCTAGAGAAGTGATTTTTCATCTTCCACGGAGAAGAGCTACACCTTAGATCTGCTCCAACCAAGCAAAATTTATTAACAAATAAAATACAAGAAAATGAATCGCAATAAGTTGTAGCTCTTAAGTTTAAATTAAATCAATAATGCAATCAATGTGCTATTATAAATCAATAAACTATCAACATAAAATGGGGGTTTGCACTATTTTTAAAACATTGATAATTATTTTTGTTCTCAGTTTTGGGCTTCTGCAAAGAAGCATGCAAAGCTATATACGGTTCTGTTCTTCCTTCCATTTTCCTCTTGAGTTTGTTGTGATTTTTTTTATAAAATAGGTCTATATAATAAATCACTACAAAAAAAAATAAAGTTTAGAAATGCTTTGTATTGTTTATCTTTGCAAATTATATATCATGCAATATAGGGTTAAAACCGTTTTCATAAAAAGTGTCCATAAGTCCCGTAAAATTTGAATTGCCCGCCACTCATGCGGTAGCGTGTTGCTTGAAGAAAACGCAAACAGTTGGATAACTGACAGCTTAGGATTAGTAATAATGGAGCACCACACGAAAGAACAACAGGTTTTTGTTTTTGATGAGCAGTGTTTCGAAAATCCTTAAGCAGTTTTTTAGCTTCAGTGGGTAACGCTCGGAACAAATATGGTCGGTATAGAAGTTTGACCACTTCAAACGTGAAAAGAGTAATTCAAAAGTTTTGGAAGAGTGTATCATTTGATAATCTTCAGCTGTTCTTCAGGAAGTCATTCGAGACACAAAATCAAAGCAGTTCTTGAAAGTGATCCTGAAAGCACAGGAATAACAATTAGGCGTAGTAATGAACCATTTGACATTTCGAGAAGCTCTTTTTAGCAGCACTCAAAAGCAAAGGGAGTTCGTGTGGTGGATGATCGAGCAACCAGTGGATGCTGATTTTTTCAAGCAAGATCATCTTCAGCAATGAAGATGTCATCTTGATGTCTTCTTGATCGGCGTATTCGGAGAATGAACCAGTGATTATCGAGAAAAATTGCTATTGGTGCAGATTTAAGGTTGGTGCCATTTGTCCATTCTTCTTCAATATGGCGGTTGGGCAGGCAATATCTGACCATGATTCTCGCTATCTCAATATGACAATGCGTTACCTTGTACCTAATTCCCAAGATATGGATGCATCCGACATATGGTTTTCGTAATATGGTGAGACATCGCATAAAGTAAGAGCAACAATGAAATATATGTTGTGTATATTTCATGCATATAAATTATGTATTTCATGTATTTCACACATATTGTGTATATTTCATATATAAAAATATGCAACAAGATTATTGTATATTTTTTGGCCTGTCAGATCAAGTGATTCAACGCTGTTAGACTTCTTTCTCAAGTGGTTTTTTAAGTCTAACGTTTATTTCAACCAAGTAACAAACCAACCAAAGTTTTGAAGGAGGATATTGGGCAATTTAATAACAAAATTCATTCACACCATTGCAAAATGTTTAGTGAAAAATTTCAATAATAGATTGAGTATGGGCCAGCATGTCCATGCAGGCTACTTACCTAATTTTCTTTTACCTAAGTAACGCTTTAGTGTCTACTTTATATGTCAATAAAAATGTGATATTATTACTTCAACAGTGGCATCGTAAATCAAAATGACTACTTGTTTTAAGTACAGGACACCCTTTAACACCCTTAGGGCACCGTGCGAAAAAATCTGTGTTTCGTACCAAAATTACTTTCTACGTTAATTATGGGACACAGTTTAGTTTTCTTTGGCCTTCACGTGTGAGAGTTCTTTAGATGGTATTTGATTGCTTAACGTTGAACAGCGTATCATTATCACTTGCATTGGTCTTCCACCACAATAACATTGATTTCCCAGACTATGCCATTTTCCACATAAAATTTGTTTACAACCTAAAGTTCGAATCTTAATTACTACTATAATGTTAAATTCATTGTTCTGTTTTCCATTTCCTTTCTTCAACTCAATTATCCACTAAAAAATTATATGAATTTCATATTCAATCTATTCTTTTTGCCTTTCTCATGCAACGGACCACTTTTGGTCTTAAAATGATGCATTAACTATCACTAGCTATAAATAACAAATTAGTAATTTGAATGTTTTTCATTTTTTCTTTGACTGAGCCCTCTCTATTGATTTCTCTTCAGTTCGAGCATCATTGGTTTGGCAACAAAAATTCAGCCACTAGCTATACTGTCTTATGTCCAATCGCGAAAATAAATAGAAATTTCCATTTAAAAATTTTTTTTTATGTAACCAGTAAAAGTCATTCAAAACTTAGTTTGGCAAGTCCGTGGAACATTTTTAACTCGTTGAGGGAACTGAAGTGTAATAACAGAAGAAGGTTCTTTCAAATTGGCCATTTACATTGATTTCAGTGTGGAGGAGTACAAAACAAACTCGATTACACTATTTATCATTGATTTATTTGAATAATAAACGGTGCCTGAGCCTCAAAAGAATAATATCAAAATCAACTAAATATTCAAATCTTCTATAAAAGATTCAAATTCCAGATTTATCTCACTTTGTTTGAATCAAAAGTGTGCCTGATAGCCGAATTACATTCTCGTGACAATCAGAACATTTTCCGGTTCAGTAATCACTGAAAATTTTCAAAAGAGAATCAAAAGCCATCGGGTGAGTCATGTGTGAGAAATTTTCCATTGCTTCAAGCAAAACATATATTAGCTAATAACATAATGCACTAACTATTAACTGTTGATCATCATTAGCAATCAGGAATTTGCTTAAACTCAATATCTAAGTATAAAGAAGATACACAACGGAAATATCCACCCCGGAAAAATACAAACAGATAAAAGTGAAATCAAGTAATGCCGCACCCATTGCTGGACTGTCTTCAATTTTGCCTTATCATGGTTGAGTGTAGAGAAGATTGTTCAAAGTTCATCCACTGACTACGTCAGAATGTTTTGCAATTGATCGGTTATTGGCTAAGCTAACAATGACTGGTAAATCCCCAGAAGCCTGAAATACCTTTGCACAGTGACTGTCGGCTGAGATATTTCAAACGAGGTCACGCGATCACGGCTAGGTCTTTCCAATCCGGTCCACAGGTAACCAAAGAAGTATCTACAGGCAACCGAAGACGCAGAAGAAGTATCTCAGCCAAATCTGCGTACATACCATGGATGATGCTAGAAGACCGAAATAGATGAAGACAAGACGTCATTGCCCTTAAGCTGAAGCATGAATCAGAGTTGCAGCAAGAAGAGTTTGCGCGTCTCAAGTATCTGGAAGAAAAGAAGATGCGTCTTCAGCTGAGGTATCTGGGCGACTGCTGAGACCAGTGTAGCGGCCATGTGGGCGCAATGGGGGTTGACCTTCCGCTGAGGCCAGAAGATTTCTCAGACTTCAAAACACACGCGACTGGCAGGTGTAATGAACCATTGCGCAATTTCTGCAGGAAACCTGAAATAGTGTCTCGGAAAGGACATCTTCAAAGCTACCGAAAAGAATCTTTCCTGCTGGGCAATGCATCAGAATTGATATCGCTGATCGAATTTGAATTTGAAATTCAAATTAGGTCTTCCGTGGTAGGAATCAGAATACTATATTCCATTTGAGGTGACATTGGTAGTTCAAAGATAATGGTTGAAGTCACGAGATTCGGAGACAGGCTGGCTCTACCCCGGGGTCTTGTGCTTTTGTCCATTGTATCGGACAACATACATTGCTGGGCTGGAAATTTGAAGAGCTGCCATAATAAATCACCCGCGCAACAAACAGGTTCACCTAGACGAAAGCCAGCTCACATTGATTGTTGCTGGGAATTTGAATTTCCTAAGTCTGAGAAGAAGAAAAACAGAAGGGTGAAATATTCATTCAAACACGCTTGTGAATAAATTGTAATGACCTTAGTAGTAGACGTCATGTAACACGGCACAAGCTTTGTTAGATATGTAAAACAGCTCAATAAATTTGATCGATGTTTCGAGAAGAAAAAAATAATTTTACAGTATCTGGAAATTAAAGACTGGTTTCAATCGATCAATATTCAACACGATATCAGTCTTTTGGTCACACATTAGCAAACGCGGTTTTGAATTTAGGACAGATAAAATCTTTGGCAAGTCGGTCGGTCAACTGAAAATAAAGATATTGCTTTTAAGAATTATTTCAGAATCTTTTGATATTTGAACTTTAAACTTTAATTAAAATTTTAAATACAAAAAATTCAAATTTAAATTTAAAATCACTTAAAACCAACAGCCGAAAGGCTCTCACAATAATCTGAAATTTTCTTCAAAAATCGAAGGGACTTTTATTTTTGGTTCTTCCACGTGCAATTTAAGGAGAGACCCAATGCCAGGTCTCCCAGGTCTTAAGTCTTGAATTCAAGTGATCAAGCTTGAAGCTCCCCCGGAAAAGGATCAGGTTAAGTAGAGACTGGTGGATGATGATATGACAGGTAATCGATCGAAGATCAAATAAAGCTGCTTCTAAAATTTCCAGTCAAACTTGACTACTTGGACAGTAATCCGGCTTCTCCCCATTTGCTTCTTTTTTCCAAATAAATCATACGTATCTAAAATTCTGTGCATAGACGTGTTACGTTTCAAAAAAATTCCTGCGATATTACTGGAATATCGTCGGGACGATCGGAAAACTGAGCTGGCTACATAAACTAATTAATTGACCAGTGGAGTCCTAGACCTGGGAAGGTCTAGGTGGAAAACCAGTGAAAAACCCAGGTAGTACTGGTCGGACTGAATATGCGAAGATAGTGAAATATAACTCGAAATTAAGGATTTGAAGATTCGATCGCTGCACCGAGATCGAGGAGTCGTCTAACATGCAATACTAAATGCTGAAAAAACTATACCGACGTGGAATGGAAAATTCAGGGAACTATTCATTTTCCAAATCAAAATACTTAGGAACAACATTTGTAGGAAGTAGATGCAGTGAAGTTATACATATGATGGTATTAAATTTCCAGCAGCTCATATTTCTATTATACGGTATAGTCTAGTCGAAGCTGGCCTAGACTAACCCACAACTAAGCTTGGGATTTCTTGGCTGCCTTTTTTTGGAATTTTTTGAATAAGCACTTTCTACAACACTCAAATCAGATGTAGTGCTATCACCAAATGATACCTGATGACCACAAACAGTATATGATCTCCCGTTTATTGGATAGCCCGAAAGGCTGCTGTTGCGCCACAAGTTTGACAACGAGGACTGTTGAAAGCTGATGATCTCATCCGTGAAGTTTTCACCTATGAAGAGCTTCGAATTAATTCATTCAAAAATTTAAATCAAAAATATTGGCAGTTAGAATTGCAGATCAATCGAAGGAACCAAAAAAATTTGCAATCTAAAATATTCCTCTTGTAGACTTTTAGGCAAAACGAGGGACAAAATCAACAAACGTCAACTAGAAACAAACGCTGCTGTTGAGGTTAACCACACTGATTTCATAGCTTCATAATTCAGGGCGTGGCAGAATTAATTGAGCAGTTGTGAGGGGCAGGTGTTTGAGCATTGGAAAGGATAGGCAGTTCAAAAAGATTTCCTATTGTACTCTTAGCATCCAAATATTAATAACCAATATGGTTGGGACCCGAGTACAAAATTACTTCACCATGCGTGTATTTTATGAAAACAACCGAGATGTGATGGTGAACCAAAGAACCCACGACGAATAGGTACACATTACAGACGAAGCTGGACAAGGCATCCTTCATAATACCCGAAAATGTTGAAATGATGACCAAAAACAGCAGCAGTCAAGCAATCGCCAAAAAGTTCTGCCTGAAGGTGCGCTATTGCATTTGAGTTTTCAGACAAGAATTTGACAAGGATTCTGCCCTCAGACTTGAATTTCCATCTTTCAGAACACCAGGAATTGTGGATCCAGTGGAAGCAGAAGTCGAACGCTATTGCAATGGAGAATTCCGGCCAAAATTCGGGGAGGATTCTGCGTTTAGCTTCCATTTTCGGTACGTCAGAACACCAAAAATAGTGAATCTAGTGAAAGCAGCAGTGGAGCAATCGCCGAAATATACTACCCGAACGCATGTAATTGCATTGGAGGTTCCGAACTATAGTTTGCGGCAGATTCTACTTTTTAATGTGAATTTACATCCCTTCAAAAAAAAACCACGGTCCAAAAATTGAACTCAGCAGACTAGCTCAACCGCCGAGCTCTGCGTGAAAAGTCATTGATGTCATTAATTAAAAGGCCAAATTCTTCAGCGCTGATGAGGCACATTTTCACCTTATTTTTGGATTGTAAATAGACAAAATTTTGGCTATTTCCCTAAAAAAATTATTCAAGAAAGCCCAAGAAAACAAGAAAACAAGATAGACTGCTCAAGAAAGACTGCTAGGTTTTCCCAAACTAACGACGTAGCGTGCAATATCGCAATTTGCAGGCCGTAATTTCCGAACGTTAGGCTCCAATATTTCAAACATTTCAAAAGTCTAAGCAAAAGTAGATTCGGAAGACAAGGGATATGGGTGGCTCCAACATTATGGGCTATAGCGCAGCCCTAATTTGGAGATACAGAGAAATGTTTCCCGGACGTCTAGCTCGCGAGACTTAGGTTGCCTGCGTGGTCGCCCGATTGAATTATACGCCGCTTCATTTCTTCGTGGATATCCAGACAAAAAAGAATTCAAATCTCGCTCCAAGTCTGCTTAAGTTATGGAAGCAATTTTATTTAAAGTATAACTTCAAAATTTGGATCAAGCAAAGTATAGTCGCAACGATCGCTATCTTATAGACATTGTTTGGACATAAAATGATATAAGGAAAGTGAGGATAACGTCCTTCTGATTTCAAAAACAAAAGCATTTGTTTCTTGTTTTTTATATATAATCACATGGATTATATTTTCCTCATTCTCTTGTTTCTTTGTTTGAGGGGTTCAAACATGCCCAAGGAGTCCTTGTATAATCAAACAAGTCAGTGCACAATAAGAATAAGGACTCTAGCTAGAAGCTTGAACGTGGTTGAACAGGTACAAACTAAGAACATCAAAAATTCAAACAAGGACCTTGAAGTTTTCGAAATAAATTGACACGTGAGGATTTTGAAGTGAATTTTGCCCAACGTGGACGGTAATTACCAGTAATCTTCCGTGTAACGCAATAGATAATCGCAACTTTTTGGCTCGAATTTGCTTGGTCCAAGAAATTGACAATTGAGTACGGGCCAATTTGGTTGATGCTTCAAAAGAGCAACATTTTGCTGAGATTCGTGTAATCGATAGAGTACTCTCCCTCTGCGCCACAAAATCGCGGTTCGAGTCTGGTGACAGATCAAAAATTTTATTTGATACTCAATCTGCTATGCCAACTCCATGCGTTTGGCCTTCTGTTTTGATGTTTACCTCTGCCGATTCCTCTCTACATAGTTTTTAGGACATCCCAGCCTTTTAAGAAGTCTTTGTTTGTGATCACTCAAAAAGTTTGATCCGAGGCTCATCTGCTTCTATGCAAAAATTCTCGCAGGTAGATCAGATTTTTTGACCATTACCTGCGTCAGTCTCATCACACATGAAAGCCATTATTAAATATAACTTCAGCAATAAAATCTACCAGATCAAGGACGTGCTTGCCCCGGTAGACACTTATTGGAGCCAATTACTACTTTTGCATTCAGGCTTCTGTTACTATTTTCTATTTACTACTTGGATCTTTTCGTACTATTATTATGTAATCATTGTTGCTCAATGCTTCAGAAATTGGTAAATTTGTTTTCGAAACTTCTGATAAAGGTGTTTTGTAACTAAAGGTTTAAGGAGTTGCCTCTGTCTTGTGCCATGAATTCATAATGCGTTTGAAGTTTTCAGGGTCACCGTATCCAACCTAATTGCCATCTTATAATGATTTTCGAATGCAAAAACATCCTTCTGACGGAATCTGCCTCCATTTTTCCCGGGAAACCGCGATGGTTCACTCGGCGTACCTTTTTTATGGGTTTTGGTCTACCTTTATATTCCTCAGTGTCACTATCTTTTTCCAATATTCACAACTAGTTAACGATTGAACTAACTTGAAGCCAATGCCGCGTTTTCCGGGCAAAGTCAATGTCACGTCAGAGTGACATTTGGTATAAAACGGCTTGCTATTGTACGTAAACTGCTTTTATAAAACGACAGGCGATATTGCGGAAATTGAAATTGATACCGAAAGTCTTCGTCTACTTTAAAATCATTGCGGTCAGCAGCTGCTGATTTTCTAGCTGACGTACCAATGTTTTCAAAAGTTTATTTCTCGATAGGTTGCAACTCCATTCAACGGTCGACGCTTCGAAATACATGTTCTCCTCAAATTGCAACTAAACTCTCTTTGTGCCTGAGTCCTTTATGTACTACAGTTTTGCCAAATTGGTCGTTTGTAGCTTCAGAAAGTAAAATAATTAATGTATTAGGTTGCTGTAGATGAATTGGCCGATTTAGTAATAAAGTTTTAAACAGTTTAATCCTTTTATAAAGACAGTTTATTAAATGGAAGTATGGACCAATAGATGCAACACACTTTTCCCAACGAGATACAAGTACATTTATTCCAGTTTTGTAGAAGTCCGAGTAAAGTTTCTTTTTTTAAGAAAAAGTTTATGTTTAATTAATTTAATTTTAAGTTTCTTTTTTTCGAAGAAACTCCTCGAAGGCATTTTGACAGCAGCCTCATTATTAAATCTTTTCCTGTCGAAAATTGATCCAAATGTTTAAAGAAATGGTAATCTATTGGTGAGAGATCTGGTGAATATGGAGTCTATCGATACATGAGGTCATGCGTTATTATGAAGCAGTATCATTCCATCCCTGTTGACAAGCTTAGGTCGTCGGTTTATCAATTTCTGATGCATTTCATCCAGTTCAGCCCAGTGTTTCTCAGCATTGATGGTTTTGCCAGGTTGCAGGAACGAATAAGTTTGGCGAGGGTCAGACTCCACTAATGCACGCAGATCGTCGTTATCGATCGATTATCCTGGGTATCCACGTGGCTCACTTCCAAGGTCCATATCTGCGGATTGAAATTTTTCAAACCACCGCCGAATGGCTCGTTCGCTAACTGTATCAAGCCCAAATGCGCTGTTGATATTCCTGCTTCCTGCTTGGTTCCGCTACGTTGTGCTCTAATTTAAATTCGTATAGTAAAAGAAGCCATTTTCAATTCACTTCCATTTTCACTTTCTCTTTTTGTTTTGACGATGATTATGAAGTGCAAAACAGAAATGACTCCATACACGATAGCAGATTACATACTTCAATAAATCATATCATTGGCGTTGCCATGTGCCAACATAACACACTAAAATTGCAGCCAACGTTATGTCATTGCTAAATTGGCCATTTGTTCTGCAGCAACCTAATATGTTGATTGGTTTAAACAAAACAATCAACAGACTAAGCAAAGCGTCTTCACAGCGAGGCTGTCACCGAAAACTAACCGCATCGCGTTCGACACGTGTTAAGTGACGCTATCGTAATATAAAGAATCAAAAGAGAGATTTTAGACAGATTAGATTCTGTACAGTAATGAACCAATTACAGCTGAGTTAAAGAGCTCAAATTTGATTTTAATAAAAAAACGTTCTTCGAAAATACAAGAGCCATGTTACCCTTAGCAATTTTAATCCCTAAACAGTCAATCTTTGCTCGATTTATTTTAATTGACTAAATCTTAACTAGGTCTTAATTATTCTTCTGGTCTTCTTCTACTTTCTATATGATGATTTATGGCTTTAAGCAAATGTATCATGTAGCAATAAATTTAGTAATTTTTTCAATTTAACTAGTTCCTTGATAAGACGAAAGAAGCAGTACCCTTGTTAAAACACACAACATAAACGTCAATTTGACTTCCAACTACACCAGCCCAACCTCCAGCGTTAGTGTACACAGTAGCGTGGAATAACATAAAATAAATTAAGCAAATGTCTTCCTGAATTGGTCCGCTTTCGACGGTACGGCCTTATGGAAAACTACTGCAGCTCCTTAATAGCTTAATCGAAACTCTGCTGGAAACATAAATGTTATGCTTGATTCTAAGAAATTCCTACTTTGCTAATTAATTCATATATTAAATCGAACAGGATTTATTGTTATGTGCATCTGATCATTCACAACTCATTAGATATAAAAATATTCCCGACCAACACACACAAACCAGCATTTTCATTGGCTTGGTGGAATAAAATGATTTGAAAAATTCCGTTCCAAATAAGCCACCGTATTTATTATCATAAATAATGCTTAAGGTCTCAAATACATAAACCAAATATTGCCTTGCTCTTTCTTCGCTTCCCTACAGTTTAATCGACAGAGGACCTGTTGCAAAATAGCCTTAAAGAATCGACAACGAATAAATTTATGTGATGTTCATAGCTTAGCAAACTCATCGACGAATTTACATTATTTATTTTTGATTCTAGGTACAAGCGGAAAAGCACATTATCCTGACAGTCGGTAGAATATGGCTCGCAGGAATTGGGTGAATTTTCCTAATGCCCCCAATAGCCGTGCAATAAAGGGAAACTGGGACGACTATTGTGCAAACAACATCTCAAGTCAAATAGCATAAATTTCCTCCGTTTTCGGGTCAATTGAAATATGTGGTGCGCGGAAGTTAATTTTGAATTTATTGGTAGCCCAGAAGATATTTGTGGTATCACTCAATTTAACTGCCGATAGATAACAAACAACGGAGGAGGCATCTACGCTAGGCGAAGTTGAATATTTTGGTGGATGCTATAAAAATTTGTGATTATCACTAGCGAAGCGCCACTTTCGCCGAAATTAGGATAACAGAAATGTAAATGACTCCCCTGACAAAAGATTTGAATTGTTTTCTGACGGAACTGTGTCAAGAAACTCCCACCGCATTGCCAGGGGTTAAACTTCTAGTGATGTCAATTGCTAGTATCCTGCATATATCTTCCGCATTTGCTTGCCGAAGCATGAGGACATTGTGTTGGAGACAGGGCAAAGTTATTTGGCCACTTTATTACGGCTCTGGTGCAATGTCTCCTTTACAATTGAGTGTGAATATGATTTGCAAACAGAATACTGGGGTGCGATATGCAGGGATAATTTGTAGTGAAGGATCGCCTATGCATCATTGTGGCTAGTGTGCAGGCACATCTTGGATTTTTTTGGTGAGTGTAATTTATTGCCAACGACTTTTAAAATTTTATTGCCGGAATAGATTTGCACTTCGAAGTGTTAAAAAATGGTCTGGTCGACAAACTCATAAAGATATTTGTGCTAATATTTGCCATGAATTTTTATAATGTCCTTCTGGAGAGGGCGGCGATGTTTATGATTGTAACGTTCAGACGCGACAACGAAGATTTTTGACCTATGGTAGAGGTTATAGGTACCCACTTTCCATTCTTCTTCACTTTACGAGGCTGGAAGTTGTTTTGGATTTAAGAGGACTTATTTTTTCATTTTTCGGAAATTTTAATGAATCGAAAATCGACGCGAAAATTTTGGAATTGAGTTCCAATGTTAACGTGGTGGACAATGAAGAACCAAATCTCTACAGCTTGGGTTGCAATTTTGAAGGCTCATCAACCTAGATCTTATTCTAAGCTGCTTAATTTTTACTTCGGTCCAGTTCCTTACAGTATAACTTCATTAGAAATGATTCCTGTCTGGCAATTATAATAAAAATAATATTGTTACAAAAACAATGTTAATCTTTGTTGGGAAGCCTACTTTACAAATATCGTAGAATATTGGTTTAAACAAGAGCCTTGTGGAACGCCAGCAGAAATATTTCAATTTAGGAGAAAGAGCCGATAGGCTAACCAGGTATTGCGGGGAGTTGAATTTTTGAAGGTTCTAGTGAAGCCTTTCATGCCCAAGACTAT
Source organism: Stratiomys singularior (assembly GCA_954870665.1). Lineage (NCBI taxonomy): Eukaryota > Metazoa > Arthropoda > Insecta > Diptera > Stratiomyidae > Stratiomys > Stratiomys singularior. The sequence goes on along the minus strand of OX940878.1, from coordinate 155,007,382 downwards.
ATAAGGTTTGCCCTAGCTCTAACATCAGAAACGTTCAGATTTTTTTTCCATTAAACATTTGCTGCTGTGCTGTGTAATAACATCATCTGAAACGAATTGAATTTGAAAGGATCATTGACCATCATAACGATTCTTTTGCGAATATTATTCCTCATGCTAGCAGTGAGCTGTGATAAGTGGACTTTTGTCTGGCTTTAAAACTTGGAAACAGAAAAGCATAATTAAACAGTCGCATGTTTACCAAGTAAAATAGGAAAACTTGCTCGGAGTCATGTGGTAAATACATGCCAAGTAGAAACTTGAGGTTTCGATAGCAGATCATATTTCGTCATATTTTCGAAAAAAAAAAATGAAGGCAGGTTTCCCAAAGATTGTGCAGGAGTTAAGACTTCACAACCCTGTTAACTCGGAACTCGAATGACTTACGCGGCTAATTTAAGTCGCATTTTGATGCACTGACGTGTAGAAGTTTCTTTCGAAAAAATTCAAAACCTGATGATAGAAAATCGGGAAATGAAGAGCTGGAGATTTTAGTTGGGATAGACAGACGGAAGTGAGCACCTATGAAGTCACCAATAAAAGCTCCAAAAGGCCAGAGAACCAGAGGCGTACTAAGGAAAAGTGGAAGAAGGCCGGACCGATGTGCGAGGTGAAGAAGCAACGAAGACTGAAGTGCTGTTGAACAAATTACAGAGGATTTGAAGAAAATTACGAGGGAAAGCATGTAACTTTGTTGATGAGATGGATGCGAGCTTAGTACCCTTGCTTATGGTGAAGCAATACAAATTTCGCAATAAATTATGTTGAAATTCATGTTGTGACTGATGTTAATCCGGGCCCTACAGACTTAAGCTATAAGACCTCAGATGACGCAGTAGGGCTGATGAGTCTGAGCTGCAGCTTAGGCCATTCAGCCTTTGAGCCTACTCACGGTTTTGAGAAAAGACGATCAGTACCCTGTGTCTGAGGGTTTTTTCTCGGACTGTCGAAAACGCAACCTGATCTGTGGTTTATCTGAACCACTGGATCAGGGGACGCTCATGACAGGATACCGTCAGCCCCCACAATTTGAGAAATATATCCTGGCTTTGACGTGGTGGTTGTGGTTTTGAAACCTTGAAATGATGTTGAACACGAACCAAGGGTGTTGTGGAATCCGGATTGCTTGAATATAGTTGGGACCCAAGCCTGAAACTTATCTCTGATCTTGATGATGGGGGTTGAGTCATTGTTTTATGCTCCATGCTGTTTTCATTGCTCCAATGGCAGGTATCCACGTAAAACACTTCGACTTCATAAGAGATCTTAATTTGAAGACTGATATTAAAAATAAGGTGAAACTTATCAAGCGAGACTCGATTTTCGACGTTTACTGTCATTTCGTATTATAATAAATGCGAAAAACTGGCACAACTAAGATCAGAATTTCATTAAGTAACAATAGGCGTGATATCTTCTCGTTCGGATCGGAAGACGTATTATTATCAATGAGAATCTAAACTTTAGATATGAACTTTAGATTGGTTTAGGACCACCCCATTCTGCAAGATCGCTGGAATGAGAAAATGATTTAATTACAGCTATCCTTAATCATGATTATGATCCCAAAAGGGATTTGATTAAACCATCTAAATTCTTCTCCGATTCTTCTCCGATCTTCTCCGAGTCCTTAATGTATCGTGTTTAGCAATTGGTATAATTTGAATGCTTTGTAGTTTGGTTTAAACTCTCCGCAGGATACGATTTCATTTTGCAATACTGCGCCGAAATCAAAACTTTCAAAATGCAGACAAGGTTTATGATAAAATTTGTTTTTCTGGATTTATAACTTACATAAATTCAGATTCCTATACGTAGTCAAATAAATGAATCACGTATCGAAAGGATCGTTGACCTACGAACGCGTACATACATTTATATTCACCTCAAGACTCTCATGTATAAATGGCATTGCCAAGTTATCCAATAATCAAATCGATATATTCTTCATTTCACAGAAATCCTTCCATTTCTTTTTTATGCTAACGAATGAATGTCATTACTACATAATACGAATGCTAAGTCCCACATTTATGTATGAATAAATGGTACAACTCTCATGAAAAATCAAACTTCCTTACTTGGAAGGAAAATACATTCAACTGAATATAATCGACATATAGATTTCGAGTTCCTCTACTCCAGCAAAGGGGACGCATTTGCTTCCAAATTAGCATACAAAAAGGATTTTGATTTAGTCATGAGCAAGGTACCATGAATTCCATGTCCTTGCGTGTATGATATGAGTGACATTCATTGTATTTATATTCATTGTATTCGAAAAATAACTCGATGACAACTAATGTGAATCCGCTGGTATCCTAAACACGTTTTTCGCCAAGTCCATCCAGACGACAATGTTTAGATTGGAACGAATGTTGTTCTGGTGCATTAAGCTTTTGACCAGTTAATGTTCAATAAATAATCCTTGAGTGGAAGAATCAAGAATGATGCCAAGGTAAATATTAGCTTGAATATGTGCAACTACCACCACTGAACTACAATATTCAGGCGGTGGGAGTTATAGCATATATCTGCAGAGTACGCATTTATTTATTTACCCATTAGCCGAACTAATGTTAATAGTTTGGCAAGTCATTCATGCTCGAAGAAGGAGAAGGAGGCTGAGACGTTCACCGGGAACGCCTCATCTGGGATCCACTATTTATTAAGCGAATTAAAATTGATATTCCGGGACATGGTGCAGACAGTGAAATTTTGTCGACTGCATCCCGACTATGCATTTGGCACCCACATCCTCTACTTTGCAAGTGCCAAAATATCGTTCCAGTCAAATAATTTACATTATAATTAAGTTGTAAATTGCCGTGCATATGCAAAATGAATATTTAGTGAGGAAGTCACGAATAAATCAGAGGTCGCATCATTTTTATTGCGAATACCAGCTTGCATATATGTTACATATGCACATGTGAGCTCACACTATTAATGGACGGACGATGGCACATGCCTACATGAACTTTCGTTCGAACGAATTTTCATTCAATCGAACCTGGATTGGAAACGTGTAATGTAAATGGCATTTTAATGAGATTCATGGAATTCTTTAATTAATTAATTGGTAAACGAAATGGTTTATAAGAATTATAGAGATCGGTGAACATGAAATGCATAAATTAAAAATTAACGTGATACGAGTACAGGGACAAATCCAATACAGGAGGTGCTTAGCAAGACAAGATTCTATAGTGATAGGAAATATTCACAGAATTACAGCGAAGCAGGTTGACGTACTAATGAATGCAAATTAAGAATAAATAAATACGCAAAACACGGTAAAACCTATAAACTTGCCCTAAACTGCCTTTGGCATCAAACATATTCGTAATATTATAGAGATTACAAAAACTCTAAGGAGAGTATGAGTGGATTCAGTATTTTACCATATATTTACCATACCTTGTTCTCCCTGCTTATAATTTATCAACCCTAATTCCTGATGTACCCTAATCAAGGGTACATAAAGTGACAGAGGACTTCGTCTGCTAGAAAATCTGGTCCATTAGGCTTGCATGACCCCGCATGAGAAAAAGGTGAGCATCATGCTACGAAATCCAATCTCAACCTTCCTAGATATATATGCTTCGGATGGTCCTTGAAAGGTGTGAATTGCGAAGAGTGAAGGCTAGTTTCTGAGAATATGTGGCTGCTTAGCCCAGAACATAGTTGTAACACATAGAGATATGAAGATAAACCTCGGATAGGATTATACACAGCAACAACCTCCACACCAAAATATTAACTAGGCTGGAGTTTAGAATTCAAATGTTTAGTTCAAAGCAGGCGCGGTAGGGGTCCTAGTTTAACATTTTGAAGTACAGAAGATTGATAACTTGACAGTCCAAAAAACGATACTGCTAAGGAACCGAGTTTTTTAAGTTATGTTCACACTTAAATTTTGAAATTGCCAAGTTGGCTGGAAAAAGGAACTCGTTCAAACCCTCATCAAAGTGATAGATACGGTCTGGAATGATAAGAATGACTACCAGTTCAGCTGAACTCTTTGGACTCACCCTAACAAAATGAGAATTAAACAACTCTTAGAGAAAAGCAATATTGCTAACCAACACTGGTGATAAACTTAAAGGCTACAATTTCTCAGGTAAATCCACCAAACTAGTAAGAACCGAAATTGACGGTATCTGCTGGGTCTGTATCACGTAGGGATAAATACACATTCTTTCTTCTTTCTTCTAAGAACAAACGAGTTTCCTGGCTGTGGAATTAGCTGGAACTGGAGAAACTGGAGACCAAGAAGAACGGCAACACTAGACAATAATCGATCTAGGGGACATCCTTGTTGTCTGTAGGACGTCAGAGTGGAACATACGCAGGAAGCTAAGGACCGATGCTGACTTATGCTCTTTTCAAACAATGGACTTCAAGTAAATGAAGACTGGGATGCAGGGGCTCAGCGTTGTATCTCAATGTTGCTGTAATCAATGTATCAACATTTTTTACTCTCAAGAAGATACGCAAAAAAAGATCTTCCCAATGCAACTAATTCAATTTCATTGACCATGTACTCAAAATTGGGCAACCTTAATTCTCGCAGTGTAAACATAGCGCAAGTACTTGCAGTGATAATACTCTTGAGTGAATTCTCTCAAACAGAGATAGAAAAAGTAAATTGCATTGCGTTTCTACGCAAAATCATTTAGAGGGGTGTTCTTGCTCTATTGATCTTATTGTTTTGATGCAAGAAAATGTCCCAATTCAAATAAAACTCCACTTACTTTAGTTGAATTGGGATTTACTCGAATTTTAAGTGCTGTAGGTACTTACGCTAAGGTTTCAAGTGTTAACGCTGGGTTGTAGCTAAGCTGCGGTAATTTCCTCTATGTGAGGAAATAAAGTAACTGATTTGCCACTGGGACAAGTATCGTGAACGCATAAAACTGAGCATAGCATTGCATACAATGGTAATAGCAAGGAGAACCGAATCGTGTAATTCAACTTCAAAAAAAAATCTTGGGATAATGGTCAACCTAATAACGATATCGCATGGTGAGCAAAGCAAAATACTGAAACACAGCCTAGTCATCATTAATATAAAGAAAGTCTGGATGCATCTGAGGACAAGACCACCGAGTACGGTAACGGAGAGAAAAGAAGGAATTATTCAACGTAGAAGACTATACTGCAATGGAAGCAAATAATTATATCTCCACACAAATACGAAAATCGACTGATTGGAGCCAAGAAATCCCAAAGCAATCTAACACTGATACAATATGACAAAATCTGCAGAAGAAATAAACGCAAATACTTCCGAGCTCTGCGAAATCGACGAGCAATTTGGAGGTAAGGCCTTACAATCAACATCTAAAATGTTAACAATCTTTGAATAAGGACCCAACACGGAAAAGTATCTTTGGAATAATGCAACAGCTCCCGCTTTATGTTCTTGTGGACATCAGAAAATACACAAGGCCGAACATTTTCATTCTTCCTTGAAGCTAACCACATTCAAAATCCATTAGTACTTTTACCTAGGACAAATTAAAGACCATAAAAGACCCTTGTACTGCTACCCTTTATACAAACATGGAATCGAAACAGCCTTCGCGATACTAAAGAGTATTAAAAACCTAGAGAATAGATGGCATTCCTGTGGACCTTTTTGGTAGAGGTTGGTAGATTAATTAAAATAAGATTGAGCAACCGTCACTAGACGATATATGGTAAGATCAAAAAATTCCAAGGAATTGACAAAAGCGCATTATCTATCCAATCTATGAAGAACACAGCATGTTACATCGCAGACATTCTATAAGGGTGTGTCTTATATGTATGGTATGCAAAATATTCTAAAAAAGTTTGAAAAACTTGGCAAACTCCATTTGTTAATAAATTTATAGATGAAACCTGGGAACCTGGGAGCTCAACAAAGGACCATTTTTTTTTCTCTTGACCAAAACCTGAAATATTTTGGAAGTACAACGTGGGTGTGTATCAAATTTTTTTGGACTGAAACCAATGGTTCGATTAACAGTGTTGGCCTTGAGACTTTATATAAAATTCATCTAAATTTGGGTGTTGTGGCGCGACAGTTCACGATGGAGTTCGAGCCTTGAGACCAAGAGAGAGAGTTACGTGATTTCTAGACTGAAGGCGATCTGAATGTGAAAGAGAAGGTATCTGGCCACATTCACGCTTGACTTCATTAATTTCCCGGTGATACCTTTGACAAAACTGACAAAAAAAAACGAAAATCAAAGAACGCTGTTACAAACAGCATGCAGCATCTGTTGGACGTAAGATAATGATTCTAACCACCAGCTCAACTGAAGCGCACTTTTTGACTTTCGAAAACCAAAAAGTTTTGTCCAGCTTATAAATAACAAGAAGGAGTCCAACACGTCAAGCGAAAATTTAAAATACGCGAAAAAATAAATAAGCTAAATAAGCACGTTTTGGTGTGACACAAGGTACCAGCCTGGCTCCAACATTTTTTAATTTCTTACTAGAAGATGTTTTAAGGCAAAGCCTGTTGAAAAAAGAACATTTTTTGATAAAACCTGGCAAATTTTTGTCTTCTCAGATGGTAAAATCATTTTAGGATGTTATAATAATAATGGATCAGTCAGCATTTGCATATATTTACGTAGCAGCAAATGATTCAAATGTTGAACTAATAAAAAAAACTAAAAAGAGACATAATAATAATAACTCAACCCATAAAGGCAGCGGGAAATGATCGGTTTATGGATGAATGCCATGACGTGCTTGAGAAAAAAGACGAGTATGAATTACTTTAATATAAATACCACGAATAAGATGAAAATCTACAAAAACCTCTGATGAGCAGCAAACGGAGTAATTTTAGGTGTAAACGACACAAATTTTTTGACATACGTATACCGGACAATAGCACAAGAGGTGCGTCTAGAGAAGTGAAAAGCTTAACGCATGGATACCAGCCATGGACTACATTCTACAGCGACTCTAGGACAGATACATTATCCTTTACGATAACGGGATGAAAGAGCCATGAACTAACGACTTGAAGCGACCCTCGAACCATGAAGCCTGAGTTTTATCATATAGGATGGTTTGAGTCTTTTTTGGCATTTAAATTCAAACAGAAATAAAGTCCTCTATCTAAAGCCCGAAACATGATAAAGTGTTGGGAGCTGTTAAACTTAAGTAGGAACAGCGATGTTCAATGTGCCATCCATAAACTGATCCAACATTTCTCACATCAAGAGCATACTTTACAAGGTTGATTCCAATCTGTCATCATCTCCATACACATAATGGAGGCAAGTTAAAGTGTGGAAATGAGAGATGCATATTACTGCTCCTCATAGAACACTTACTAAACTGCCAGCATAATAAATCGCGATTCACGCCTGAAATATTGTTTATATAAATATTAAATGGGCTTCAGAGCTTCAAGAACGTCCACCGATCAACTATTGACGGTCAAAAAAATCCTAGTTGGGAGCTTAACATCGATCGGAAATTGTTGCAGCAAATCATGTCCGTCTTTCCCTTCCCTAGAAAACCAGTTTATCTCATCAGCCAAAGTGACAAATGAAAAAAAAAAAAAACAAAACATCTGTTGACAGTTTCTGTCTGCTCAAACGTGTCATTAATGTCAGCTTTATCTCCAAGTTGAAACCAGTTGACAGGTGCTTTTCAACCCACCAAATAGCATTACTTTTTAACCTGCACATATAAGCAGCTTAATGGCACAATTAACGGAAAAATTGGGCTGAATCAAGGCAAGGGGTTGGTTTCCCTACTGAGAAACTTAGCTCTAGAATATGTGACAAGCAAACTCAAAAAAGTTAGGTTGATACAAAAGGTACGCGACTCTATAAATCAAACCAAATAGTAGCTTCCATATAACACAGTAACTCCCTTTCCTGATCTTCTATGCCTGCTGAAGGAATCCTAGCAACCATTCACCAAAAATGAAATTATAAACGAGGTGAAGTGACTATTTAAAAAGATAACAAGCTATTATGTCTGACCTCCCCGATTCGTACAAACTTTTTGCTGAGCTATAGATCCCAAAGTTTATTAAGCTGGTGACGCTGCAATGAGCTATCAATGTTTAGCTGAAAAATCGCGAAAGGGTTCGTAAGAAGTTATTCCCAAGGAGGACGGAGATACCATCACAATCGGTTAGAATCTAGAAGCGCATTTTGGATACACGAAGATTGGACGAAGATTAAAAGCCAATTGAAGGACTTTCTAGCTGGAGGATTTGGTCGATTTGATTTCTGTGATTCTTGACAGAAGTTTGAGTCCATGCGAGGCCGACAGACAGAAAACCATAGAAGCGTCTTGTATGGGCAGTGAAAATCTAAGACGGTCATTGCGTCAGAAGGACGAAGATAACATAAAAATATTGGTAAGTCTAAAAAGTCATGAGCCAATTTTTTTCATTTTTTGATTGAATATTTCTTTTATTTAAAATGGATTTTATTTAAGTACATTTTGTCCATTATTATCTATGACTTTTTGCCTTTTTTTGGGTAGAGACATTATTCCATCTGTTTAGAACTTCTGTGGTTTATCGGTGAAAAACTTGGCCAAGTGATTTTCACAGTTCCTTTTTGAAGTGAATTTCTTTTCATTAAGGAAGTTTTGCAGAGACCAAAAAAAATGGTGGTCTGATGGTGCAAGGTCAATTTTTTGCCGGGTCATCAAAGATGTGTGTGGTCTGGCATTGTCATGATGGAAGACAACGCCCTTTCTATTGATCAATTGTGGCCGGTTTTTTTGAATTGCATGTTGCAACCTGGTTGATTGCTGACAGTACGGAGCCGAATTGAGTATTTGGCCAGGTTCTGGCACGTCATGATAAACAATTCTCCTCCAGTCCCACCATACACACAGCATGACCTTATTTGGTGTCAATCCTGGCTTTGAAAATGACTTTGAAAGTTTGACTCAATCTGATTAGTATTGCCCGATATATGACAACGAACACCATCGAGTGACAAAAAAGGCTCAATACTTTTAGGACTATCCAATATTTGATTGCATAAAAATTCAAGATACAAAGAACTTATAAAAATATGTATGATTCTGTTTGATTCGCATAGTCTAAGTTAAGATTAAAATAAAAGACTACCTAAGATGTACTTAAAAAAAAGTTAAAGAAAAGTTTGACTTCGGGACAGGTGATAACTCGCAAGTTCAGCTGACTGTCGATTTACCACGAGAGTTCAAAAGAAGTAATATGTTGGCAAACTAAAAGTCTCCTAAGAAGATTTGTATAAAACACGAAGAAGCGATGAGGCAATGATACGATAGTGTTTAAAAAGGCTGACTAACATGTCCTAAACTTTTCATCTCTGCAGTACCATTTACAGATACGTTAAAATAGGAGCATTTTGAATCGCAATACATTTAAGTTCAAAAAGCGAATCAGCGAGATTCCTTCAGTCACCTATCTCGGTCGACTTTGACGCTCTCTATCATGCATGGGATACGTGGAGTATTCTTATCTCTTTCTTCGCGATGCTCACCACAAGTGTTAATGCTACTTAACAATTCCAATATGATTAGTGATTCGAAAGCGTTCTAGAGTGTACTTTAAGGTTCATAATTAGGGGAACGCTAAGTCTTGTGAAAGTCCACACGAATTAAAATGTTTTTGAGTTTTGCTTCCTGAGAAACTAAAATAGCCAGAATCATAAGGCATAGGATAAAGTTTATAAGCTCCACGTCTAGTCCAATTCACAACTCTCCATTTCACTTGACTTAATCCCGTGAAATACTATACAACGCTTCCATAAACCGATTATCCAGAAAAATAACTTTGCACGCGATACGATATTGTTAGACCGACTGAAAAAAATTATATCAAATGACTAACAATGATTAGTCTGCATAAGATCTCTTAAGTCATAAAACGACAATTGTCATATGCATGGCATGCATTCATGTAATAGTTAAAGTTACATGAAATTCTATCACATTTAACCCATCGGCGAGCATGACAAGTTTCTTTTTCAACCATTTGTTGCTAGTTGCTGAGCATTTTATCTAGCCAAACCGAAACATTGTGGCGTGTTGCATATTTTATTGTAACCAGACAAAACTCATTAACGTCTAAATGAGTCTAAACATTTCCATTCTAATAAAGACTTTTCCGCTACGCTACCGCAATCACCCAGGGGAGCATTTCGCATTGAGGTACTTTTCCAATAATATTCATGAGATGCAAGTAACAATAAATTGAATTGGAGTTTTTCAAATGCAACAGAAGCCATTATGCATAAATTGCAATTAAAAAAAACTCCTCATGATTGCAGCGTGTGTATTTCGCGAAGGTACGAGCGTGAATGCATTTAAATTATGTGAATTTCGTAAGATGTATGCCAAGATTGTTTGAAAGGATCCATGACCTTAGCTAATTTGAAATTGAAATTGATTGCGTTAACAGATGCTTTTTTTCCTACTTTGCAATATCCAAAATTAAGTTTAACAATCTTAATCCCTTTCGATATTGGGATACAAATATGGCCTAAACCGCGGGCTGGATTATTCTGAGCAGTTCATGTCCTTACAACGGGCCCATTTGTGCCTTCCTTACGATTTTCAATTTTTTCTTGTGTAGTTATACAAGGACGTCCTTTAATCCTGTCACGTTCACATTACACGTAGTCCGCCAATTTACATTTGCGTCGAGTGACTTGGAAAGCTTCTTAATGTTATTGAACTCATCTGGTGACCCCATTGGGAATCCTATAACAGGATTTTTTTACAAAGTGGCGTATAAATATCATCCGACGTAGCTGGTATCTGAATTTGTATACTCCGCGATAACGAAGCAACACCATAATTCTATTATTATAGCCATGTTTTCAACCATTCCAGTTTGTGCAGGATTGACTCATGTATATTTGGCTTTTGTATCCTTTTTAATACACAACGACAACAGGTGGTTATTTCTCGTTCTATATTCATGCAAAAATTTAATTAAATACTTCTGATGTACACAGTGGGGTATGTTTTAAATCAATTAACAAATAAATCAATTTCTTGTGTACAAAGGAAATATGCCTTAAAAACTCTTTTAGGAGGCTTTTAGGTTATAAATTTTCTAAAAAATATGATTTTTTCCGTTCTAAATACAAAAAATACGATGCAAAAGGTTCTAGACCGATATAAAAATTTTAAACAAGATTGTAAGTGTCGCAGGCAAACTACGGTGAGAAACGCTGTTTTCAAACTCTACTGAGTTTATCATCGTGCTCGGCTCCACACTCGTTTTGAAGCATCTCCTTTGATCTACACTTGGATTATATACTACATATTCCTCATTTTACACATACATATTGCATATGTTGCATACAAAAAAGCCGTGAAACTTCACTTGAAACTTAGTTCAAAAAAGACGTATTTTGAACGTTAACTCCTTGAAATTACTTTTTTGAGTTGGCGGACACATTAAAAATAAACTATTAACCTGATCACAATGAATTTTTAATATGTTGTTGGGGCTGTGTTAAGCTATCGCGTGAATTACGATCATGTTAATCGAAAATAAATTTTCCAATTTTCAGCCGATTTTCTAACCTCAAAAATCGATTTTTCATTCATATTGCCACCATTTTGTTACGTATCGACGGGTAAAAAATTGTCGTAGTTCACGCGGTAGGCACTAAAATAAAAATTAATTTCCGTTTTAATTTGTTTGATTTTTCTCAGATCAGTTTCTACCTCAAGAAATCACGTTCGCCATCAATTTTAGGCATTTTAGTTTTTGAAAAATTCTTAAATCAAAAAAAACAGCTTTGAAAATCCTGAAAAATATTGTTTGTATATTAATATAAAATGTTAGTGAATATTTGTACAAAATTTCAAAACTGTACCTGTTTTGCTTCTTTGAACGAAAAATCATCGAAAACAAGTTCTTTTCCCTTTAAGGAACAAAAATCATCGAAAAAAATTATTTTCACTTTTTTAAATTGTAACCTGAAAGCTGCCTTATCTTCAGTGCAGAGTGTGCATACTTTTAATATTAATCTGTCTTTTTACCTCCTTAAATTCTTGAATCCTTGACAGTATCTTGTGTTCATTTACTTTCTTGATAAGGCTAGCTAACTTTTACTAAATATAACAATTATCATTTTCAATCAATCAAAATTTACGAACAAAGAATGAAACATATAGTTTCACAATCCTGTGTAGGCTTTTGACCCTCGATATTTGCTATTATTTTCTGAATGATATCACCCATAACCTTCCACCCGAACCTAGCTCACTGGGACCAACTAGACGTCTTTCTGATCAGTGATCCTGTCTTTTTTCTAAACGTTTTTCAAAACTATGTTCTGAATTTCAGGATTTAATTTTCTGTTGGTAGTTTTCCAGGAACAAGAGGCTGTTAAACTGTAAGTTCCCACCGAGTCTCACTAATTTGCGCGGACTCGCATCGTCGTATTGAAAGATTTCTCCACAACGATTGACTCATGCAGGACGCTTATCACGTATTTCTCGTTGCCAGCCCAATTGCTCGTAGCATATGCCCGTATTCAACGTTTGATTTCATTCGGTAAGCTCTCAAAAAATGAAGCCTCGAAAATCCCACCAAACAGACAATAAGACCTTCCATGGAATCCTGCCGGGTATCGAAGGATACTTTCGCTTAATTTATTATGCAAACTGTCCGGTGCTATTACATGTTATCGTACAGGACCCACTGTTCAACTCCAGTAGCCATCCGTCTGAGAAATCCTTTTTTTTGTTTATAGAGCAAAATGGGAAACATAGCAAACAGTTTTATGTTGTTATTGGAATAGTTCCTAGTTGAAAATTAAAATGCCAATGCAACCATGAATTTTTGTATCGTTGCGATAATGAGATTTGCAAGACATTTTGGCAGATTATGCAAAACAAAAATCCATATGCTAAAAAAAACACGTCTTCCTAGACGCTGCAGTTTAGGAAATTGAACTTAATTTTGTGTGAAAAGCGAAATGAATTTTCAAATTCATTTTCCCGCACTAATGAATTCGAGTGCTGCTGCACATAATTAAAAGATGAATATTGTTCAGGACATCCCACAGGAATGAGTATACCCGAATTGATCGAAAAATTAATGACACAGTGTTAAGTGATAACACTCTTACCGTAGACTCTTAAATAATATGGAAAAGTTGAGGCCATAGGGGTGTCTAAAATCATCATTTCGATTGAAACATTAAATACAGAATCTTAAAAGGAAATTCAACAAAAAGAGAGCCTCGTTCCCTTGAACTGAAAGTATGGTAAACTCTTTTGACTTTCTGCGTCGATTGCTCATTGCTTACAAGCCATGGAAACAACATTACACTTCAGAGAATAGCATGATAAATAAAAGAAAACATGGACCATAATCCCCCAGTGAATAAAGGAGCAACTACGAAAATCCCATGCAGCAAATGAAGAGAGCTTTTCAAGATAGAGAGCTTCAACAAGGAATATCGCGATGGCTAGCTTTCTATGCTTAAAAGCATGCGAGAATAATTTTCCCGTATAACGTATGAGGGCCATTGTATACGGGTAGAACAATTAAGAAAATTTTAATAGATTCCTGAAACAATCACGAAAATTTTCATTTGACATTTTTTATGAAAGTTTTGTTATAAATATTGGAATTTAATCTTATTTTACGCTTGAAAACTGGTATTCAATCCAAGATGCTTATTGAAAGCGAAGAGTATGAAAAAGTTACATGTTCATATCAGCGTAAGTTCACTCACGAGGGAACTTATACTCATAAGGACTCCTTTTTTACTGGTAAGGAAAGGCAACTTTTTATAATTGGTAGGAAAACTAAGAACTTCAAAATATATTTGTGTAGGCATATTCATTTAGATAATTGCATAAAAGACGTTACATGATTTGGTAGATTTTGAGAAAAAGAAGAGATGGATTCCTTCCAACGTCATAGTAGTTGCGTGATATGCTGCGTGATCATGCTAGTGTTGCGTGATAAGTTTATTGTACGATTTTATAGTTAGGATCACGGAAGTCACATCTACAATGGGACAATCTGCATAATACAGAAAAATTGTGTTTATTTGCAGGAATGGCGGTGGCGAATTGATCGCATGCTACGGACAACAGGATTTGAGTGATCCATGCATTTTCCTCGCCTTTTGAGGAGGTGTGTTCTGAAGAGATGGTCAACCCGAGGAATCGGTGCTTGATTGTAGAACGATTAGTTGTAGATGCAGTAGTAAGAACCTTCATGCCTGACAAAAATGAGAACAGTTGCAGAGAATAGAACATTCTTTAACGAGGAGGCCTTCCAATTGAGCTAGCGATAGAAAACACCACAAAAAGGAAGCCAGACCTGAGGCCAGGGCGTATTAGCATGAGAAAACACACTTACTTAATCTCTGAAGTTAGGGACGAACTTCTGCGTATAAGTTGGGAACGAGATACATACTTTTGTTGTTGATTGTTTCTTAGAGGTGAGGGACGTGTGATAGTTGTTGATTAATGGTGGCTCCAATATAGGTTGATTTGAAAATAGAGTAGTGGAGTTGGCTGGTTTCAAGTATGGGAATGGGTGGTAATACCGCGAAATTAAATAGGGGAAAGCGGTCAGCATTTCCCTTTGGTATTATGGATAACGATTTACTGGAATGTAATTGGGGATTCCATATGCTGAAGAAGTAGTTGGACGATGCAAGAAAGTTACTCAGGCTTGAAGCGGTTTGGATGTTTTTTGAAAGGCATTATAAATGATAATGTCATTGGCTTACTGGATGATATGGATTTGATTATGGTGTGAGATAATGCGTATCTCTGCGGGCCTTTGGTTGGTTTTTCGATGAATTTACCTACAAATTCCAAGCAACAGGAAAATCGAAGTCAAAGATGACATTATGTGGGAAGTTTTTTGTAGCATAGCGCTTCTTTGTGGCTACACTATACTTCTGAGATGAAGCAGCTGTTAAAACACTGGATTAGGAGACGTAGGTTTAGACGGTAAAACTGACAAGTACAATTATGTCCATGGCTTTTGAGTCTCTAAACGTTACTATGCATCAACATAGAGTTGATGATGCATAGAGTGTAAAATACAATTAAATTAAGAAAAAATAATCAATTGATCAAAAAAAAATATTAATAATAAAAAAATCAATTAAAAAAATTAAGCAATTCAAATGAGAAAAGATAAGTTGGTGTATTCAGAACGATGCAAGTGCTTACATGCGCAGTTTGGAATTGATAAACTACGCATAATATTCGCCAGACTTAGGGATGCTTGATTTTTGTTCTCCAAATTAAAAAAAAAAGGAGCTCGCTGAAAAACAATTTATGTGGAACATGGGGGACGTCAAACAAATCCATGGTTGTTTAGAAGGACTAGGAAAACGCCTGGGAAAGTGTCTAGATCCAAAAAAGACTTTGTTGAAAAATCAAATAAAAATATAACCAAAAAATGATTTTCTATCTTTTCTCAAGGACTTTTTGTCACATCCTCGTATCATCATTAGGATCACAATGTTCTGGAGCGATCCCCAGTTTTGCGTTCAATCGTTTGATTGGAATATTAAGAGTTATGCCCCTATATTTCTCGTAGATATTTTTCATTAATTTAAGTAATTTCCCATTCATTTGACGGTAAATCCTAGGAAGTTTTGGCTGACAAAACCTTAAATTTGCTCCTAAAACTATGATTGTCTTTCTAGTCATTTAGGGTTTGGTTTTTAAATAAAATTCAAAATGGCTCCCCAAGCCAAACATAAATATTGTTAATCCCTCAATGAAAACAAAATAAATGAAATATTGTTATTATCAAATAGACATATCAATTTTTATTTATATTTTCTTACATATTTATTATTATTCTGATTTTGCCGTGTAAATTGTGAGATGAAGCAGAGCTATTCGTTTATAATTTTAAAAAGGATGGTAAACATGAACTTCCTGTTACTTTGGACGACCGGCTTGTCCAAAAGAGTAACTACCATCCTTGAAAAATATTTCATACCATTCCTGGAAAATTTTTCCTATGAAAATAAATTCATAGGAACAAGAGTTCGGCATCAAGTTTCACCTTATTTGAAAGATATTCAGTTTATTAGAATGGTTAATAATAATAATATTTATCAGAGGATTTGGATTCTCTATCGTCAGAGGAATTTCTTTGTTCATGCGTTCATGAGGGCGCACTTTGCCAATCTGTTTTTTAAATAGAAATCGAATCTCTTTTCATCTTTCCATCAGTCCTTGCAGCAGAAGCATGTTAAAAATTAGCTGTCCGCCCTCATTCGCACTCATGTGAATACCAGCACGGTTAACATACTGCTCGATGAGTTATTGAACAAACAAATACATAGAATCCGCAAACATTTATCATTCCGAAGACATCATTCATTCAGAATGAAGCACCTGAGCTTGTATGTTAACCGCAATTAAACTTTAAACACTGTTTTCGCGGAGTCATCAAATCTTACTCATTGGGTCTGAAATCGCTATTTATAGTATGTTGTGTACATATTGTACCCATTGAGTCGGTAAACATAAATATCTCTTGTGATGTGTACATTTTATGTTCAAACACAACCTAAAATCAAAAATATTACAATCCAGACCAGACATAAGTAGGCACAAAGCCGAAAATAGCAACCGAATAATTAATTTTGAAGGAAAAGTACTCTTTTCTATAAAAACGCTTCCTGCATTCAAAACGATGATACCAAAAAACCCAGTTTGATAAGAGGCTATGCTTCCCAAATATCATTATGTGCTTGCATAGTATCATTCCCACATATGTTTATCTTGAGTCAACAGAAACGAATAATGAACATCAAAAGTCCGGCGCTTGATAAGTCCATTCCGAAAGAACATTTCAATTTCCGAAATGACAAACTGTTGAATACTGGCGCGGATGTGGAAATGAAATGAACTGATAAGACAAGTATTTATAAATGTCAATTTCATACCTCAGGAATTCATGAATGAAAGACGCTGAATCACAGGATCCGAAAAAAAGTTCTTAATTACCCATTCCGTATCAACTGGCGGCCTGCATGCTCTTGAGCACTAAAAATAAACACCGAATTAACAGAACTCATTACTGCTGGGATTAACTTGGCTTTACTTTCATAATGTATCTAATCCGTAAGTATGAAATCTTAAGCCTCATATGTCAGATATACGGACCGTATGTGCTCTCTCTTGATATTATGCAGTTACAGGCACATGAGCCCATAGTATAGGTGTATAAGTTGCAGATTGTACGACACTAAGCTCGGAAATATTCTCTGTCAGCAATTTCGGACTTATGCATGTTATGTTGAAGCTTTTGTTAATATCCTGGAGGATATAGTATATCTACCTTTCAGTTGATGTGAATCGACAAAAAGGATTTGGGTGAGTGGGCGGAAAGTGAACGACGCCAGGATTACACCGTAAGGATTACGATTTGTTTAGTGAAAGCTTAGCAAGCAGTTGAATGTTGGTCTAACGGAATATTCGCGGTGGAGATTTTCGTTTGTTTTTCTTGGAAAATTTCATTTTTTTCGCTGGATCATTAAAATTAAGTCAGATTAAAAACAAAATGTTTAATTCTCATTGTCGAGTGTTACTAGTTGACATTTAATTCATCTCTGAAAAAATTGATTTTCAATTGTTTTTAATAAATTATTTCTACATCCATGTGGAGCTTATTTGAAATTCTGCTCCCACAAAATTCAAAACTAAAACAAGTTCTACTTGAACAATAAACGCATAAGCCACTTTCTATATATGGTTAATCAGAGATTTGCAACAATCTTAAGAACAGCTTGAACGCGATCAAAATGCAAATCGCATATGAGTGACATTATTCAGGTAATGCACGGAATAATCTATGTTTAGTGTTGACTTTGAAACTTTGTATCTGCATATGCATAAATGAAATTTTGGAACAAAGGTCTGCCAATCAAATCAAATTTCAAATTAATAAAAATTCTATGAGCAGTAGCAGGACTTTTGACAATATTCACGGAATAATATATCGATATATTTGCAATCTAGACCTAACAGCAATGTGCGACCATAAAAGCAAACCCCACGTAATGAATCTGTATCTTGCTCACCATAAACAACAAATCTGTCTATTTAGACAAAAACATGATAAAATTATTTACTTGATTGAACCCAATCTTTCAGGCATACTCACCTCGACCATCGGCTAAAAAAAGGAACATCTTACTTATTACCATAGCCCAAACACAAATATTGAGAAGACTACTGAGAGCCTTCTGAAATAACGAAGTTAGCTAGCGAATGACCATTATACTGTACTGAGCTATCAGTAGCAACGAAAATTTTGATCCACCCCTATTACTCACATTCAAAAGTAGACTTATCTAGTCAGCTGCAGCCCATAAATCAAGCACAGCGGAAAGAAAAAACAGCAACAATACTCCTCAGCAGCTTCTGGTAGACAGGGATAGAAAAAGAATAGAAATAGATAGAAAGAGATAGAAAAAGCACAAACAGATTTATATTTGCATTGTGTTTGCGCGCAAGAGTTCTAAGGAGGATATTCTTATTATGAAACTGTACCTACCAAACACAAACAATACAGAAATTAAAATTCTACTATTTATTTTTATTGAATCCCATTAGATAGGGAGTACGTTCGGACAGTTATCACTATTTTGTGCCTACGCTTTGTAAATATTAGATCGAGTAAAAATTGGCAGGATAGCGTCAAAGTGTATCCTCAGAACAATTTGAAAAAAAACGAGATGAGAACAGGTTGGTCTAACACTTTCATCCTCTTTATACTATGCACTAAACGCGAGTTTTTTACAAATCGTA
This sequence comes from Stratiomys singularior, assembly GCA_954870665.1. NCBI lineage: Eukaryota > Metazoa > Arthropoda > Insecta > Diptera > Stratiomyidae > Stratiomys > Stratiomys singularior. The sequence continues at coordinate 154,988,542 of OX940878.1, read as the reverse complement.
GAATTAACATTCTGTATCTACGTTATAATTTTTATATACATATAAAGGTAATTATGAATTATTGTATATATTGATAAAATGTATGAAGGAACTAGCCAAAATTTAAATGTTACTATCAGAACAAAAATATTAAAAAAAATATAATAATAAATATAATAAAAAAAATTCCCTTAAATGAATTTCATTCTAGATTATGATAAAAAGGCAACTTTTATACTTATTCAGACACAAATTACATCCATATTTTCTGTATTATATTGCAGAATACTCTTTTCATTGTGAATATTCGCGGGGGAATGTCTTGCATCCATTTGGTCAAAATTGACTTTATACCCAATTGAACCATTTTTCATTTTGTACTTAGCTAAAAATTTTTGGATTACATTTTGGATACTTTGGATTAGCTAGAAACCAGTTTTTCTCTTTGGATGCATTTTCTTTTCTTAATTACAGCTGTTTGGGTAACCTTATTCAGCACATGTGCTGAGCCGGTTGTTGCCTAGGACAAAGCCCAATTCATTGCTCAGTCTAGGCTTAATTTCTCAGGCTCAGTCTAAGCTTCTTACTCTTCTTAAACATTTAAAGTCCGAATATTTGCCACGGAAAATCCAGAAAATGAAGAAAATACGCAAGAATCACTTTAAGCATTTGTATATATGGTTTCTACCCAGAAGGCCAAAAAGAAAGCTGCTTTCATACGAGGGTGAGTCAAATATAAACCGGACTTTTGTCTTTATAAGTCTCGGATTCAGCCGAGTGGTCTGGCTGGGTGAGGATCTTATGTTGGTTTGTTAAGAGTGAAGACAGCAGCTCCCGGGCTGCTCATTCTTCCAATTGATCAGTAGCAATCATGAGTGTGCAAGTGGTTCCTTTATCCATTGAGCAACGTACTATTATTAATTTTTTAACAAATTAAGACGTTTCACCATCGAATATTTTGGCTAGGTTGAAGGTGCAGTTTGGTGACAAAACGCTTTCACGGACGCAAGTGTTTGATTGGGTTAGAAAATTTAATAATGTACGAAAAAGTGTAGAAAATGAAACCCTCGATCGACGCCCAATATCAAGTGTAACTGTTGACAATATTCGAGCGAATCTAATCGAGGTTGACCGCCGATTCACTATTGTTGAAATCGCTTCAGAAGTGCGTCAGCCAAAGCCGCCTACAAAAATAAAAGAAGGAAAAATCCTTTCAGAGAGGACATTCTCCTCCATGACAATGCTCGACCTCACACAGCTGCATTGACTGAGGATAAATTAATTGAGGTGCATTGGGAAACCCCGCAGCACCCTCCCTGTAGCCCAGGCTTGTCCCAATGCGACTATTTTTTTTGTTTGGGTCCATGAAGGAAGCCGTGAGAGGCGAAAAGTTTGAAGCGAATGAAAAAGTTGAGGAGCGCGTGCGCAGCTGGTTGACAACTCGACCTCAAATTTTCTATGAACACGGAATTTTTAAGCTGCCAAAACGTTGGGAGAAAATGTGTAGAGCGCGCAGGAGACTATGTAGAAAAATGATTAAAGTCTTATTTGAATATTATGACTGTTAGTAAATGTGTAGAAAAAAAGTCCGGTTTGACTTACCCTCGTAATAGCTATCAATAAAGTCAACTCCTCCCTTTTGATTTATTTTAATATTGAACTTGTAGTGTCCAAGTCTAAATGATATTCTTCATGGAGGGTATGGCTAAGGCATAAACATTTTTTTTTTGTTTTGACATCAACTTTTTCTTGACTTTTTGACTTGGAATATTTAGAAATTTCATTGGCATTCAATATTCTAACAAATGGGTACTGTAGGCTTATCTCCGTATTTTCCTTTCATGTTATGAAACTCATATCAACTTAATTTTTCATAGGCATTTACCCTTAACTATATCTGGTTTCTGATTTCTTTATGAGATTTGTCTTTATGAGAAAAAATAAAAAAAAAAATCAAATAAAAGTAAAAATCCTGATAGTTCTGGTAAATTTTAGGTGTTGTTACTTTATATTATGTTTTGTCACTCAGCTCTTGAAACAGTGTGCATCCCTTGTTGGACTTAACAACCCTTGTTTTTAACTTAAAAACTACCCAAGGGTCTGACTCACTTGGGGATTTGTTTGATTTTTTTTGTCCGAATATATTTCGCATTTATGGGTTTATTCCATGCAATCACAAGGCACACATCATTTGAAATCCTATTTTCAAACGATGAGAAAATCAAAAGCAAACTCTGTCGTCAAGATTACAAGATTACAAGATTTTTCGAAACCTGTCATGTTCCTCCCAGTAGACCCATTTTGTAGTCTTGCTAGTCACGCTGGACATAACTAATGCATTTAACTCCGCTGGAGGGACTAATATTCCTGAAGCACTTGAAAACACATTCTGAGTACTTGAATGTCTGATGTGGGTAGGCCAGAATTACCTGAAAAATGCTGTCTGATCTACGGCCAAAAGCAAAATTGACGGAAGACATTAGTAATACAATATGCAGCCCAAGGCTCCGACCTCGGTCCTGACCTATAGAATGTCTCCAACGACGGGCTCTTTGAACTATCAGAAAATTCGCAATTGATTGGTTTTACGGATTATAGTTGTGTCATAAGTTCCTAGCTGCATATTAGATCAAACGTTGAAGCCCATTATTTTAAACTAGGGCTAGATGAACTTCAATGATTTTCTCACCCAAGACGAGGACTATAGGATTACGGCTTGCTTACGTCGATACATTAGAAGCAACGAAATTTTGTAGTGTTGAATTGTCTCGGCGGAAATCAGGACTGATAAGGCTGCATTGGAGGTTGGCTGCTAGTCGACTTATGGCTGATGTTGGGTGGGATTAAGTCTAACAAAATGGGAAGTAAAATATAAAGTTTTCAGTGTGAAGCTACGGAACAAACAGCTGGATCAGATGCAGAAACCAGAAACACTACAGATTGCATCAGCATCCTCCTTACTGGGAAAAGGAGGATGAATTCAGTTCCGGAGATACGGGGATAACAAAGAGCAAGTCACTAACTATAATAAATATCGCACTCCTGATGAGCGGCAACGATCCTGAGAGCGTGGGGTAGAAAGATGACTGCCTTGCGCGAGACATCAATAAAATACTTTTAAAAACAAAGAGGAATTCAACTTCTATAAAAATTTGAAAAATGTTCCCCAAGGCATTGCCAAAAGCGATCGGAAATGCAAAAACATTTCTTTATTGAAAAATTGAATGAGATCCTTAGGAACGTCTCTTTCAAGAAATGATTCTTATTAATAAAAAATATTCTACAAAAGCAAGATACATTTTCAAAAGATACAAATCTATGAAATCCTAAAGCATGTATTAAACCTAGAAGTCTTGGGTAGAGTAAAAATACCCAGGAGTCCCATTTCAGTTAGAATTTAGAAGCCGAAAACGGACTAGAAAATAAAAAAGGTCATACAAAGTCAAATTTTGAGTCGTTTCAAATTTTTGTATTGAGACTTTCGCGAGAAATAATTCTTCACCAAATATTCCGATCGTAAGCTGATAACGAGGAAAAAAATGATTTTAAAAAACGAGAATACTGCATTTTTGTTGTCGATAATGTTAGGGGGATTGAATTATGATTATCAGTTATCTGGAAAGACAGTAAAATGATGACAGTTTGTGTCAACTTTTGTTGGAGACCTTCCCAAGACACAAATTTTAAGGAACGGCAAAGTCCTTTTAAACGTTGCGACCACCTATCTTCCTAATATCAAATGTTGATATGGGTGGCGTTGGCATTGGTTGCTGGCAAAGGTGGCGTTGATTTGATCGATAGTGGCCTTCATACAAAAGTGTATCCATAGCAAAAACCCATAGAAGATTCAGATCTGACAGCAAACAAGAGGAATTCTGGATTGGTTTGTGCAATTTGGACGCGAATCCAAATCTTAAACGTCAAAATCAAAATCAGCAAGTTGTGTTGCATTACAATCGAAACAAGTGACTTTAAATGTTTCATGATTTTGGTGGAGTGTTGTGAGACATTTTTTTGATTTCCAAAACATGAAACTCTTCATCGTTTATCTGGACTATGAATTGGCCTAAATAGATAGAAAGATACTTATTCTATAAGATGTCTTAAAAGTAATCACTGAAGCTTTAATAATATAATTACAAAAAGGATAAGGTTATCTCAAAAACATTAAATGATAAATGATATTACTTAATTAAATGTAGTAAACGTAGCCTAGAGTTTACTTCAACCTGAATGTTGAGCTTATTGTTTTCCCGGCTTATTGCGAGGCTTTCCATGATATCCAATTTACAAGTACCTCTAGTTTCCTTGATGATCGGTGCATCCCCATTTTTGTGTCGTGTCCTCTTGAGATAATACGTTCCGCAATAGCTTATAGACAGTATATACTTTCATTACCGGCATTTACTAAGTTGATCGCGCCTTTCGCTGTTTGGTCTTTTGGGTCTTTTGCACCATTCTCCTCTTCGTTGAGATCTTGAATTCGTTTAATCTGGCTGTTTCAATGATTTACTACCATTCTTTTCTTTGACTTCTTTGGTATCAAGGCTGTATATGAAGAGCCTGCGTATTTTTTTGTGGATGGCTAAGTGTGTTCGGAATCTTTCTCTGGGTTTGACCTGGCTCTTGGTGCACTTCGAATATAAGGTTTACTTGTGACCTCTTTACGAGTGTGTCTAGAAAAGAAAGTTTCCTTTCTGTCTGTTCCTCCACTGTAAACATTGTGTCCTTATGGGCTTGATTCAGGTCGATAAGCACCTTATCTAACTCATTTGGATAACGCTGGAACTCACAATCCAGGATTTTGGTGATACGTTTGTATCCTGTAGTCCCACTTCTAAGTCGATGAAGACCGAAGCCAGAACATTTACAGTCGAAAATAAAATCAATCGCAAAATTAAGGGGGAGGATTTTATCTCTGATCAGGCTTAGTATTTTGTGAAATAAAAGCTATTACCAGTGCTCTTTAAGCTTGCCAAATGCTTAGCAAGTAATATATACTACAGGGACGATTGTCTTTAGTTGCCGAATGCATAAATAATATACAGTACAACAAACGTTTGTTCAAATAAGGATTAATACGGAGTCTAAGGACATCTGCTAGCGGCTTGATTTCATAGTATCCTCCAAAACTCAAATTATCTGACGTGTAACGTCCTATTTTGAGCATTTCTGTTCCTATTCTCTCTATTGTTATATCCAGAAGCCTTATTCGAAGGGGTTTGGCAGTAGATCTAATGGTCTTAACATCCACATACTATATGTAAATATTCTTTCTTTAAGTTGCATACTTAAATCCTTCTTTGACATTTAAAAAGTTTTGACAGTTATTTGTCAAAATCTGTCAAAAACTATATTATATTTTTGACAGATGGATTTGTCACTTATTTACTATTGAATCAGCCGTCAAAAAAAATTTTGTTTCGGAGGATTCAATTTTAGTAACAACCTCTGTTAGGCTTAAACTTAAAGCTATTCTTCTTGTTCTACCAAAAACCTAATATATAAAATTTTAAACCTAGCTAGATCCATGAATAGGACTACATATCGGATTTAAAAAGAATAACTTAACTTTATATAAGGATTCGGGGAGTTTTAAGTATATTTTAGGAGATCTTCCGAAAATTCACAAATTTAGGGGCTAATCAAGGGGCTAATATTAGATTTTTATGTAGGAATCAGGAAAAATAACGGTAGGTTTTATTTAGGGTCGTTTACGGGGATTCAGAGTAACCTGAAGCTATACTTTGATGTATTTAACTCATTGGCTCCATACAAGGGCTCCGAAGATGAGTATAGATTGGGTACTCAATTTAGCATATTATTCCATACACTCTAAATATATTATTTCGAAGATCCATGGAAAATTTCAGCTTAGTAATGGGTAGGGAGACAGTTACATAATGGGCGAGATAGACAGGATGTCTTAGGATTGGGTTGAATGCCTAAGCACTAAAGTGATCAAAGTGATTTTCAAAGGTTTTCGGTTAAGTTAGTCCTGAATAGATCCAACCTTTGGACGATGGAATAATTAGGCATAGGACGGTTACGGGTCTGTTAGAAAGCACAGGGGACATTCGATTAACGCTGGAGATTGATTTTAATTTTCCAAATTTCACATTACTGGAAGTTTTTTCGATCATTTCCTTTAAGTTGGTGATTTTGAAGGAAGGCTTAGGGTTGGATGTTTAGAAGTTCATCCCATCTGGATTCTATTGATAGTTTTAACTCGTTAATAAATTAAATTGTTATGTATTAAAAAGTGTGGGGACGAGAGCCTTGTGGAGCTCCACTAGTGGCATTTTTCGCAGTAGATGTTCATCTTGAGTAGCTCTATCTCTCAAAAAGAAAGAAATCGGTTTGTGCTAGAAAGATTGGGTACTGCATTTTTAAAGCTAGAGATCTACCGTACCATGCTAATCAGTATGAAGGGCGTTTTCAATATCGATGGCCAACATACCCACCGACTGTTTTGTATTTTCGCTGCTTTGTTATCTTTGGAAGCACTTTATAGTGAATGCTTTGTGGGATACTCATGTGTTAAGCCAGGCTAAAAATAAGGGGGAATTTCAGTCCTGTGGACGTAATCAGTCAACATTTCCTGACTAGTTTCTGAAAAAAGTTTCCCAAGTACCGGCAATAACTTACTGGCCTGTAGTTTTGAAAATCTTGTGGAACACTCTACACATAAAGTGACATTTTTCTCTCATTTTCAGTTTAAGCTCTTATTAGTGTTCTTTCGATAAAAAGTAGAATGAAAATCGCGCTTGAATGTATCTTGAACGGCAATTCGCTGAAATCACCGATGAAATACTTTTGTTAATGTTCATTTGCGTCAAATCCAAGAGTTACAACGAGCTGATAGAAGTTGTGGAAACGATGAGCGAGACCATAAAATTATCATTTCTTCTTGGCATGTAACATCCTCTTATGCCTTGAGCCATAAATTCGGTTAAAATTGTTTTGTCTTGAATACAAATAGCAAATTGTTAAATCTAATTTTATCGACAGACTTACGAGGGGATTTAAGGCTTACTCGATTGGGACAGAGTAACGTATTTCAGATTCAAACCTTTTCCATTTTAACGTATTGACCAATATTGAACAATCAGATATTGAGTTTGGTTCCTCGCTGAAACAAGACATAGTGTTTCAATTAAGTGAACTTGTTTCATCTTCCCAACAATGAAACTCAACACAATTTTGCACTTTCTTCGTATTTTGTAGCGTGTATTGTAATTGAAAGTAATTACCCGAAAAAAGAAAAGATAAACGAAGAAAACTTGATGAGCTAATAACACATCAACTGAACACTTTTTTTGGTAGTTTGCTCCCGGGGAAGTTAATTTTATCACTTAAGCAGACTCATGTCGAAATTGATGTATTCGAAAGGCATGACTTTAAGTGTTCGAATTAGATGTGGTTGCGTGTAATCAGTCATGGTACCAAAAATTATAATAATAATAATTATAATGACAATTAAATTAACATGGCAAGAAAGAGAGAATCAAATTATAACACGTACTGACTGACTACAGGCTTTCAAAAAAAAAAACCCATGAAATTCAGTGAGTGGAACGAGTCCAAATTGATGGACGTGGCTCATGTTTTTCGTTTAGTCGAGCTGAAAATGAACTTTTTATTTGGATGTTTTGGAAATCCATTCATCGTATTTGTTGCTCTAAAATTAGGCAATTATCTCGTTTCTATAATTTTATTCACAAAACCTCTTGTATGGAATTTCTTTCGTACGTGAAATGATTGCCAAGGCCATGAGGAGAATAACACTCACAACCTCCGAAAGTGATGTTTTGAAAATCGGAGATAAATATCTGAAGGTAGAAAAAGAACAAATAGAAAAACAAAGATTACAATTCAATCCCATTTGCGTCATAGTATTAGTAAACACTATTCAAGCCCAAACATTTGTATGGGGACGAACTCGGCGTTATGTACTCAAATAACAATGTAAGAGTGCCTCCAACACGAAATTCTTTCCTCGCATTTAGCAAGATATAATTATTTATTTATTAGCTACGTCAGTGTTAATAGAAATTGGTATCTGCTGGCTAATGGCAATTTAGTTCGATTTAACTGGTGTATGTTTGGAGAAAATTATCGGGCTAAGAGCCACGCTTATCTGAGTCCCGGGCTTATCTGTGTCTTAGAATAGCTCGAAAGCTATTTTTAGCCAAAAAAGGTAGCTTGGACCGCTTCGAACTTGATTTATGCAAAAAAAAGCGATTCTAGCGTTCTTATAGATACCAAAACGCGACATAATAACAAATGAAGAATAACGCCTCAAAAAATTTGTCATAACGCCCAATTCAATTGGAAAATTTAAAAATCCCGAAATAGTTTCTATGTACATTTGCCCAACAACAACCATCTTGAAAATTGTCGAAAAAGATAGAAGTTGATACCTCACTACATTCACTTGTTAGGACTGGATAGAACTACTACCTCAAAGAAGTAATACGTCCTACTCCTGGCCATTCATTTACACCATTCGTCCCAATTTTCTCCCCAAAATACTTTTCATCTGGTGAAAACTGCACGAAAACTCCCGTCATATCCGAATTCATCTCATTCGAGTGAAATTCCACTAATTATTTATTACCAATATTTGCATAATATGCTAACGAGTATGTTGTTCAACAAACTCAGAAATAAAAAAAAAAACAACATCGCGCAGTCACATGTGAGTTTTATCAAGGGCAGAAATTGATTTGTTTATTTCGGCAATTTAATTCATTGTGCAATAATTATTGATTGAGTGGCTTTCAACCGCTTTCATAGCGGCTTGCAGCCATTCAATCATTTATTAACTTTACTTTGAATTGTTAAATTGCATGAAGGCCGATATTTCATTATATTTTCATACAAGTAGAATTTAAAATTATTTAAATTAATTTGCTGAAAATTTACTATCAAAGTTTCGATCAAAATATTTATTTGGTAAAGAAAATGTGTTAGAAGTTTAGCATAAATTATGCAAAGTCATGCACTAGATAAAATAACGAAAACAAACAACAGAAAAGTCGTTTCGCGACTATGGGGATATCTTCGATTTCCCTAAGCTGTGTTTGATGACCAGACAGGACAGAAATACGGGAAACCCTTGTTTTTTTCCAATCGATTCGATTTCCTCTTAAGGTTATAATTTGACACAAATACTGCATTTGCTGAAAAGTATTTTGTCTCACATAGAGATCGCGCCACAGCCTCAAAATCGATGAGCTTTATGTAGAGTACCAACCTTAATTTGAGACTGTCAAATTTTCTTGACAGTTTTCTAACGCAACAACTCAAGTTGTAGCTGTCGAAGTTACGTTACCTGTGAATTTTTGTAAACAATAGCAATGACGAACAATTAATTTCGTATTTTGATAAAACATCGATTTTTGATGGAAAAAATTCATTGCAAAGGAAGGCATGGCTTGACAAGTGTTAGAATGTATCTACCCCATAATATTCAACCACTGATTATTGATTTGCTGAATTTTGTCGTATCGATACGAGCACCAGTGATGCTTCCTGAACTGAGAGACAAAACCAGGCAGTAAGTCGTGGATCTTGTATTGAATGATCACAAGATTGATTTGAGTGAGCCAGCTCCCATCATAAATATCCCAAAGGAATGGCTTGGACACATCATTCGTGAAAATTTACTTTTGCGAAAGATATGCACGTGATGGGTGTCGCGTTTTCAAACAATTGATCAGAATCTAGAACGTATTCGCCACAATAAATAGACAATTTTTGACAATCAACGAAATATGGATTCATACCTACACGTCAGAGTCCCATCGACTCTGTTAATCGCCATGTGAAAGCCATAGGAAGTGCCCGAGGACGCTACAATCGGCTGGCAACGTTCAATTCTTAATTTTTTAGATGAGCATGGTATAATCTTCATCGATTATGTTGAGCATGGACAAACAATGAGCAAAGAAAATTACGGTGTATTATTGGATCGATTTGATAACGAAATCTAATATGAACAATTCTCGTTTAGCAAGAAAAAAATCGTATTTCACCAAAACAAGCGTGCTCATGATACAACCGATAAATTGTTACGAAGTGGTAGTAATAAGGATTCTATTGAGTCGGCTAAGATAGTTTCCTGTTTAGCTGGTTGGAAATTTGGATCATCCACAAGAGAAGTATGGAACAGATGCGTATTTTGAGGGACTTAACGTTGACGACTACAAGAAGGAGATCAAAATGTTCGAAGATCTTGAAACTAAGTTCAATACTTTGATCTCTATAAAGAGTCTATATTGACGAAAAAAATCGTTTTTCTACAAAAATTAAGATTTTGTCAGGTCAAAGACTTTTCAGCCCATGTAAAGGGGGTTTTTGTGCGATAAAAGACTTTAAAAATGACACAAAAAAGGAAGAAATTTATTTGTTTGCCAATAGGTTTTTTCGAAAAGATAATTTTCTGCCATTTTTATTTTAATTTGAAATAAGGTATACTAGCCCCACAAATCGGGTTAAGGAAGTCCGAAGAAAAATGCAAATTTTTTACTACTCTAACAAATAATTAAGGCCCGCAGCTCGCCAGGAACGCGGCGAATGTGTTCTTCCCAAGTTGTGAATGTCCATTTTATGTCGGGCTTGTTGACGTAGATAAGCGATTGCACGTACCCCTACAAGGAAAAGTCAAGTGGTGTTAAATCACAAGATCTTGAAAGCCAGCTCATAGGTATAAATGAGAAATTCTACGCTCATTAAATGTTGTTTTTTTCAATAAGCTTATGGTTGTACGAGCTACATAACATTTCGCGCCAGTCTGTTAAAACCAGATGTTCCCTGCGTTACGGCGAGTCCACTCTGGAGCGTGAAAACCATTGATCAGAACTCTATAGCGGCTTTATCATTTGCTCACACGCGGACCAATGATTCCATTACCACATAAAGCACACCAAACAGTAATTTTCTCCGCATATGTCGGTGTTTGGATGACCGTTAGATCCGTGTGGCCACTTATCTCTGCAAATGTTAAAGTTTTGTTCATTAATCATGCCATTCAAGCAGAAATGGACCTAATCGCTGAACCCCATTTTTCTATGAAATACAGATCTACAGCAATTTTTTCATGGGTCCGAATCTACACCGGGACCGTTGGTAGTCGGCCATGATTGCTGCACGGTTTGGGTTTTGTGTGAATGCAAACTATGATCATTTCCGAAACTCATCCATAAGGTCGGTAGGCATGTTTAACTGTTATTGATTACGATCTAGAATAGACTTAAGGCCGAAATACAATACTGCGAGACGACGATGCGAAAGCGTGACGAGAGCCTCGCAGCAAAAGTCAAGCAATTTTCGTAACATGCATTTGTATACGACAACGTACAATGATTGCGATGCGTCGATGCGAGGCGAGAAATATTCGGAAAAACGAAAATTCCTTTCAACGAGATGTTTTGACGTTTGTCAGATGCACTATGGCGCGTAAATAAAATTTGAAATTCAAACGCCTTAATTACTTTTTAAGTACGAGGGTTATTCGGAATGAATTTTGAATGAAAATTTCGTGCATCCTTGTTGAGGGTATTATTCGCCAAACGAAGGAAAATTCCAAATTCAAATTTTTAAAAACTAAAAAACAATTTGAATCAAATTTCATTTGAAACGTCACCAGTTTGACATTTGTCATATGAATATTATTCTTCCTCGCATTGCTTGCATTGTAAATTGAATGCGTTGCGCGACGACGAGCGTGAATCGCATCGCCGTCACGCAGTATTGTATCTGGGCTTTTGCTTGGCTTATTTAGTTTTTGAGTCACGCACTGCACGACGTTTGGATGGATGCTTACCATCAGTACGAGTAAACGTGTTTGGGAAACAATCCATGGTTAATCGAACTTATTGTTCCGATGGACAATTATGTCCACCATAAACTTGGAACGAATTGAAAGAAGTGTGCGATGAGTTTTTCAAAACGAATCTGCATTATTTGAAGACGTTGATCAGGAATGAATCTATGTATGATAAATTTGCGAACCAAACTTACCATAAAACGCATGACAGTTGTCACACCATACGAAGCATTGCAAAGCGTTGCCAAATTAAACTTTTAAACCACTAAAAATGAAAAAACTTAATGTACACAAAAACTTTTCGTTTCAAAATTTTGGAGATAGTTTCTGAAGGCAAAAGCCTTTAGAATCGAAATTGAAAAATGCAAAAAATACGAAGTACAAATCGGCTTTTGAAGAATTCCGAGGTTACTTGTCGCTTAAGCTTGTCAGCTGATTTCGGAGAAGATTTAAATTCAATTGTTTTATCAGATCGTTTTGTTTCTTCTCAAAAATCCCATTCAAATATTTTAATTTTTTTTTTTCAAAAATCCTTTTTTTTTATTTCATGTATGCAATGTAATATTTTCACACGCATAATCAACTGATGTCGAAATCTATTTCATTACTAGTAATAACAAAAGATCAGTGCTATCTATTTAACTGATCCTGAAATAAATTGCACCCATGCTTACATTTTTTGATCTGCACCATTTCAAAACACGCGTGGCCAGGTGAGATTTTTATTTAAACATCTGAACATAAAAGATATAGATAAAATAAGTCAAGATAAAACAATGCTTTACGTGTTATATTATGAGATTTCAGTTGCTACTAGTGTCTTCCGAAATTTTATTGTAGCATGAATGTAATTTATTACTGTGACTTTAAGAAAAAGATTTTAGCAGCATATTTGCGAGCCGAATCAAAAGTTAAACTGTGAAAACCCATGGTAAATATAAATAACTATGAAGAGTTATTGCAAATTCTATGCAAATATCTTTCTTGTTTAAGTGATTTCTTTCGTATTACAGGCAATAGCCATCATTTGAAATTATCAAAGAAAACTTATTCAACGAATTTGCTCTTGAAAGGAACAAAAAAAGCTAAGACTGTCAGGAACCCAAGAAACATAATAAAGGTTGAAACCAAAAAGATAACTACCTCGGTTCATTAATGTATAAAAAGTTCGAGCGAGCTTAGATGTAGACATAAACCTAGAAAATTTTTAAGGAATAAAAATTCATCCTCTTGCACGGATGCTATTACCCGGACAGAGTGCGGTGCGAACCCATATCCACTCGTTAGGCGAACAATAATCCGTCGTACGTATGCCAAACCATAAGCACAAAATAGCAAGAACACTACCAAGTGGCTTCTGCTAGAAAGGGATAGAAAAAACAAGCATGTATATTGACATTGCGTTTTTAATTGGCAAACGTTTTGAGAGTGTTGCTCTTCATGAGTAGAAATTTATCAACAGAACGCGACATCCTCTTATTTTGGTTGACTTTGGTTAGAGGAGTTTGTTCGAAGACATCATTTTTCAGTAGCAATCAGTTTGGCGTGGATTATACAGGTGAATGCCAAAATTGTGAATCCCATTCTTGACAGCATGAAAGTGAATTGCACGATGGAGTATTAATTCAGTTGAGTCTCATTACATCTGAAGTTGTTTTCGAAGTTTAAATAAGCTGCTTTGTGCTTATGCTGTTCATATGCCAACCAAATCCAAAAAAGCGCGGAAAATATCGAAAAATGAACCAAAAAGGCATAGACAATATGTCACAATGTTCCTGTGACCAAGTGAAATTTATGAGAAAGGGCGCTCGGAAACTAGAGATATATCATAAAACATTGTTTCGCTTTGTCAAAATGTTGAAGGCTGGTACAACACTAACTGTTGGTCACAATTCTAGACAGTTTCAAACACGACCAGAAAAAGACATTGGTGAATTATTTGTTAAAATCTGCGTCAGTTTACTTTGGTGTCTTGCCAGAAGACGTGACCATTATGCGGTCTTTGTATTTTCAATTGCTACGATCCTTACTATTTCTTCCTTATTCGATTCAGATGCGACCTATTGCTTGCCCTTCGTTTGGTTATGTTACATCAATGCATTATTTTTTCTGTTTATTATTATTTCACAACAAACCCACAAATAACCCTATTCTTCTTACCTTATCATTTTCAGATTTTTTCTCACTTTTTTCCCCACATTTGAAAATAATCACACAAGTGTTGGATGCGAATCTTCTTTTAATCGGCTCAATGCTAATGAATTATTCAGCTCAAGCTCAGCGATGTCTTATTGAAAATAATTTGATGCCATCAATCATATGGAACTTGAACAAAACAGGAATAACTACTATATTAACACCAAAGAAAAGAGCAGCTGCAAGGAGCGTTAAACAAGTGGGTACCATGGTTTCTGCGGAACAGGGAAAATTGGTTACTGTCAAATAAGCAGCAAATGCAGTTGGAAATACCATAACGCCTTTGTTTTGTTTCCATGCCTTAAATATAAGGCCCTTCTATACATGAAATTTTTCCCCCTACCCCCAGAAAGTATTGGAGCTGGAAATAGCTCGGGATGGATGACGGCTAAAGAATTCCTCGTCTTTATGGACCATTTTATAAAACACTTGAAGCCCACTCCTGAGGACCTAGGATTTTTATTGCTTGATCAGTCACATGCTGACATTGATGTCGTTGAGAAGGCCAATTCTATAATGATGTTGTCTCTTCCGCCACATTGTACCAATAATTTTAAGCCACTAGATGTTGTCGTTAATGGACTGGTCGAAACGTATTGTTCCAAAGCTCTTGAAAACTGGCGTAAGTGACGTAACCCTAGCAAGAACCATAACCCTAGCAAGCAAATATCTTTTTATGAGATACCTAGAATTGTAAAACATGCATGGCCTCTTGCAGCAACTACAAGTAACATAATGTACGCATTTGAAAAGACAGGCATAAATCAACACAATCTGATATATTTACGGATAAAGATCTTGCTCCGTCTTTCGAAACTGACCGACCTAAGCCTGACTCTTGTATTTCATTGGAATTGAGTCAAATTTTCAAAATAATATTATTTCAATTTTGACACTTTTATGCAAAATATTGCTATAAGAAATAGGAAACCCTTAAGAGCCTCAGCTGGCACTGAAAGCCACCCCTGGTAGGGAGCCACGTCCAGCAACAACAGGATTTGTGACTAACGAATATCAACTAGGATCCTCGTACATTGCCAATTTGCGAAATAATATTGTCATTCACGCCAAATCTAGTACAATTTCTCCTCAAGCGATCGAGCCCATACCAAAAGCCCCGCCAAAATCTTTTATGTCAACCAAGGGACGAATAAGAAAACCAGCAATACTGACAGCTACGCCTGAAAAGCTCTCTTTGGCTGAAGAAAAACCAAGAAAATTGAAGACAAGCAAAATTATAAAGTGAAAAAAAAAATCCGCTAAGGCTAAAGAAAATTCAAGATGAGAAACCCTTGAAGAAAATGATCATGGACAACAGCCCGAAATAGTATTGTTTGATATGTTTCGACTCATTTTCCGATTCACAACCAAATGAACAATTGATTGAATATGTGATTTTTTGTGATTGGGCTCATTCAAAATGCCTTAAGATGGTCCCGACGAATCCTCTGAATAATAATCTCTAAGTTCTGCAGGACTAAAGTAAAACGATTAGTAAATTAAACCATTTGTTAGATTTTTGATCTCAGTAAAGTCTGAATGAGACTTAATGTAGGAACTATAACTCGAAATGTTAAAATTATTTGATATTTTGTGTTTTATTAAAATAAATAATTTTATTAATTTTTTTTACGCACAAACATTTGTCGAAGTTGATCATTATTAAATATAAAATGTTTTTAGGCTTATGCATACTGATTGAGTTGTAATAGATTATTAATAATAATGATTGCTACCATTTTATAGTTTTGTTTTCATAAAATCCTAACAGTTTGTTAAAACTTGGCAAAAACATGAAAGTTTTGTACTTTTATAAATGGAACTCTTTCACAAATATTCACTGACATGTGTCATATTTATTTTAAACATACCTTTCTAATTAATATTACATGATTCGTGATTGGAGTTGACAGCTAAACAAAGAACCTCAACAAAGGAACAACCAGTCTTTTCGTGGAGCCAGTTGTTCCTTGCCGACTTGCTCCAGAAAAATTATCCTGACCGAAAATATAGTGTAATCGCAAAAAATTTTGCCTAAAAAATTCGAAACAAAGATCAATTCTGCATTTATTTATAAAGGAATCCTGGATTATAAATCTTTCTTTTATATTCATATTTCGTCCTACTTCAAAATGTTTGCTTCGAACCCGGGCTTCCCCTACTAAAATTAATCTAAACCACCCCCCCCCCGTCCTCCCCCAAGTTTACCACATCTCGAATTTGTTAAACCATCGTATATCGTTTGTGTTAGAAACTAAACGAACCACATTACAATAGTCTTTATGTCACTGATTCCTGATATATTGCTAAAAGATACATCGATTCCTTATTTCTACAACTTGTTTTTGAAAATTATTTTAGCACGCACCATGCATTATTTTTATTCCTTAATTTTATTCTTATTTATGTGCCATTCAACCCATGTGACTAATGATTTTTGCGAACCTTCAAATCTAAATGTTTATTTTTAGTAGCCGGAATATAAATGTTATATCTTGACTATACTGTTGAAGTCATCATAAATCTCAAAAAATATGAATCTGAATCCGGCACTTGGATGAATAAAAAATGCACTAAGCATCACTTGGTAAAACCGAAGTTTTAATCTGGGTTTAAGCGAAAAGTACGGCTCGAAAATAGTGTATGGGTAAAATTAATTTTCAGCCACACAAAATCATGCAAAGTGCTTGGTCAAAACATATTCCAATAGTATGTTGGAGCTTAGTAGCTTAGCAATTTCACTCGAGTCATGGAAATAATTTTTCCAATGGTATAACTGACAATCCCCATATCATTCAAAGCTTACACCTAAATACCTAACACAGTCGCAATGCAATAAAATTTATTAAGTTTCATTACAAATCAACTGCTTGGCTCAGGGCCAAGTGTATTGACCAACGAAAATTTCATTGGTTCCACTGAGCCCATCCGTACTAAACACGAAATAGATTGATAAATTTTTCCCAAACAGCATTCCAAGAAGGCAATCGGGATTTTAGTGTCCAATTTAATCGAGGCCAAAGAGTGTTCGTTATCTGCACTATCGAAAGTCAACAAACTCCCAAGCACTGTCCTCCCCATTAGTTATCAAATCACTTCATCAAACAGCTCCACCGACAATGCTGCGCCCAACGAAATATATGGCGACCATATAAATTCTTGCAGCGATGAGAAGTTAATTACGCGGGTATAATTGCCAGCCGATTATGTTGCACAAGAAAGCTGAAACCGCAGTGCTTCCATATGCACGTTCCAGCCAGCGTTTTTGTGTTCGATCGCATCTCAATTTGGCGCTCAGTATGGGGTCAATCGCTTGGCAAATTCCGCGTAACCTGCCGATGTGCAACACCAAACAGAAATACCTGAGCGTTGCGCTCTGGAACTCGACGAGCCCACCAAATCCAAACGCTTCAGATACAAAGATGAAAGATACTCGCGAAAGAAGGGCCAAAACCCGAAGAATAGCAGCGCGCTGTTAGTTAGCAGCGCGATAACAGTCGGCTCCAGACGCTCGTCATTTGTTTATTTTGCGAACATGCCCCGACCGCATGCCGCGCACACTTCCGACAAAATGGAGCCGCGAAGCTTGGCAGCGACATAGCGCCAAGCCGCAATCTCCGCCATGCACACTTCTGACACCGCGCCATGCTTGCGCGCTCCTACATCTTGGCGGGAACTTTGTCAACCGTTCTATGGGGCTTCATGTTAACTGTACGTGTGCGATTCGTAGGAAACGGGTTGTGCTCGCAGTTGACTCGCACTCGCTAGCAGAGCGAATATGCTGCCCCCAGAGTGCATATATGCCTCAGGGAGGGCATGGATTCTGGCTCAGTTGTGAATCAAGTGTTCAGGAGTCCGGTCGGTTGTAGACGTTTCACCGTGACAGCATCCAAGACGGACAGTTTAGAAAGTCGTGTTAGTGTTTTCGACGGCCTTCCCAAAAATAACCACTGCGAAAATAATAACAAACAAATGTAAATGGAGCAAGTGAGCGTGTGAAGTTCAAGCAAACATGTGAAATGAATTGAAAGAATTTTCCGAAGCGAACGAAAAATTGTTCAGTGAATCTATTCCCAACGAGTTGTCTTGCCATTTAAACCACTTTATAACACAGTGCAGAAATACGCGAAAAGAGCGGTCAAGTGGAATTCATGAGTGCGCCAATAAACGTTAACTGGCGGTGAACTAGAAAAAGTGGGAAAACTCCAAACTGTTGAAAACCCAGTTTTCCTCGCACAGTGCTCAAAATATCGTTAACATATAGCAGCAACAGTGTTGGCCGCGAGTGTGAACTTTGTGGGGCACAAAAGCCAGCAAAAAGTTAAAACAAAAGACACCTTTACTTGGCAAGCCGAGCCCCAAGCAAGCAGCAAAAGGCCTTCAGAAACCAGTGCAAATAGGATTAGACCTTAGCTTGCGTGCTTAAGCAAAACGTCAAGAGTGAGCAGCAATCTACGAAAGAAACACCGATTCGACAGCAAGCTGGATTGCAATAATCGTTTGGTCGTCCAAGGTCTCAATACGTTGGCATTAATTTGCGAGCTTAAGACCAGTTTTTTGGCGAAATTCGGCTGGGTCCAGCTTAGAAACCAATCAAGATTATAAGCTCTGAGTTGAGTTGGTTTCCCCGGAGTTCAGCAAGTGCCTAATTGGGCCGGAATTATCGCGGAATCCTCAACAATCACGCAACCCCAGAAATTGCATCATCTGGACAATCTAGCGCTTTGCGGATCTGGAGACCATCGCAGTCGTGCTGACGTTGCAAATTTCGGGATTTCACCACAACCTTGGTGCTGCTCAGAAGCGACTCCAGTACGAGGCAGCTGAAATACCTGCGCAACTAGTTGTGCCGGCAGTACCTTCGTTAGCCGTTGAAGCAGCAAAAGCTGCACAAGGTTTGAATAATTTAACGATAATCATCAGCTCAAGCCCCTAAAACTACGGACATTGGCGTTTCCAGCGGAATCCCAGCGGTTTTTTTAAAGTTCATGCTTTGTTGCGTTACGACCTGACCGTCGACTTGTCTACAGTTTCAAAATAGTAAATAGCGAGTAAGCCAAGACAATAGATAAACAAAAAGCGTAGACTAGCGAAACAATTTGGAAATTTAGAATTTTTAATAAGGCCTCCAGCGCTTTGCTAGAAGAATAACGAAATAATTGCCATATTATCGCTTTTGCCGTAAAAACAAAACTGTTGCCGTATTTGAATGTTTAGGCGTTTTGAAAAAATTGTCAACTTCCAGTACGCAAACGAGCGTAATGTAAACAAAGTGTCAAATAGTCAAAGCAAACTTAGACGAAACACCTATTCTAGGAATCTGATTGGTTTTCTCTTTGTGTAAAGATAAATCAATCAAAATCCTCCACACACTAACAAAAATATTATGTACAAATATGGCTATAGATTTCTTAATTTTTGTTTTATTATTAATCTCACTCACAATCAATTTGTTAGCCTTAGGAGCATTTTGGGTGACACCCGCTTTACGAACAACGGCTAATCGTTTTGTTATAAATTTATTAATTGTTAATATCGTAGGTAGTTTAGTGTTAGCGCCAACATTATTTATAAGCAGTTACAATGCAAATAGTGATAGTTCAATTGTTGAGAGTAGTTCACACCGGGTCGAAAATGACAAGGCGCCATCGTCCTTCTCTCGAAATGACCTAATCAAACACGACAGTATTATTGAGAATAGTGCGGAATTGCGATATAGCGCGCTAGGCGATATCGGAAATTCGAATGAGCTTCCTGTGATCGAGCAAGAGGTCGACATTATTGTGAACGGCACGGAGAAGGCTCGGACACACTCCCAGTGCAATGGGAGTGAGTGCGAGACGATTATTATACAAAGAGATCCTACGCAGGATAAGATTGTGATAACCGAAATCGATGAGGAAGAGGAGCCCGTCGATGCGGTGGACGCGAGTGCAGATGATGTGAAAGTCACACGCCGCAGGCCTTACCGATGCTGGTCGATAGACCTAGCTGCAGCACTTGGTGCGCTGTCAGTGCTCCTTGTTGTCGGTGATACCTGGTGCGCTGTAACCGATCCTTTGAGATATCATGCTCGAATTTCCGGCCTAAAAGCTTGGCTGCTGATTGCCACCATCTGGTTCTGTGGTATCCTTTTTGGTGTACTCTCAGCCCTCCGTGATAATGTCTTCCCCATGAATGACCACGAGATACGCGAAGAAACGCTTGAGTTCAAGGACACTATTCAAACGTCAAATCAGCTGTTCGACGAGAAAATCACACAGCATCGGTACGAAGATCGATTGGCATACTTCCAGCCAAACGATCTCTACAATATGGTTTTCTCCTGCTTCTATTTCATTGTGATCATTTTACTGCCTTTTGGATTTGTCTGCGGTATGTACTGGAGAATATTTTCGGAAGCGCGTGAAAATGGGCTGAGGATGCGCCAGAACGGATCGTCACCGCTCTTGCAAAGTGCTTTGAATTTAGCAACCCATCAAAACAATATTCAACATCAGAATAATATCCAAGCCGCGCGAGAACACCGCGAATCATCCACCGGCCTCACCATGAAAATTGATGAGGCAGCCAATCCCCTTCTAGTCACTGTGCCGGTCCACAAACCAAATATTATTAAGGAAGATCGCAATAAGAATATTCTGCTGACACTCTCGCAGGCGAACGACGAAATGCGGCGCAACTACAGTGCCAGGCACCTCTCAAGTCTGACGACATCTCAGGACTTTGAGGATAATGGTTCTCGAAAGAACAGCATGAGACACGTCCACTCAACACCCAATTTGCAAAGTGGCGACACGCAAAACCATAGTTCCTTCAGCAGTGCTTCCGACAACTCCCACCACGTTCTGCATCTTCCTTCAGTTCATGTGCCACCTAAAGCCTTGAGTTATGTAACTTCCATTCGCCATCGCCTCTCCAACGCCTCGTCCTTGTTCAAATATCGCGAGGAGTCGCGCGCCGCTCGCATTAGTATTCTAGTTGTGATAATGTTCCTAATCTCCTATTTGCCCTACGGGCTCCTAGTCCTGCTCCAAAGCCATCTGACCAACTTCATCTCAGACTCCACCCAATTTGCAATCGTCATGGTGCTCCTGGCAAATCTAAGCTCGCCCTTTATTTTTGCCTACCGAAATAAGCGGGTTCGACGCGGCGTCAAGCGAATCTTCGGACTCGACCCAAAGGCCCGCGAACGTCAGCTCTTCCGCGGCACCGGCGGCAGCTTCTTTCGCTGCGGCGCCAAGGCCAGCATCCAAGTGCGACGCAGCGCCAGCAAGGCATCTACGTACTCGGTGAACTCCTGCAAATACCTCACCCCGCATGTCGTCAACAATGGCTCCTTCCTCGTCGAAATCGAAAAATGCCATTACTTGAAACACAGTCCGCAGAAAACCCTCACGAGTATCGTCGACCCTGCGTGCTTCGCCGAGGACGTCGAGCGCCGCTCGATCCTGAAAAGGGTTTGTGATAGTTCCCGCAAATTGGGCTGTGCCTCTAACTCATGTACTACTAGTGATAACGAACAAACCGACGTTTAATTCGATCCTTCTCGAGCTTTTTATGATTAGTTTTAACGTTAAGCTTTTCTCAACGACGACGACATTTCGAGAAAAGGACGATCGGCGAACGACTAATTGAAATTGGAAAATGCGTCAAACGGATTGCCTTAACTGAACTGTGAACACTACAAACAAAGAAAAACACAAAAGATATATATTTAACACTAAGTACGCTATTAACTATCTTTTATTTGTAATTTATACATAAGCATAAGTCGATGGAAGCCACTGCTGCCAGTGGCAGAGTGGTCTTTACTTGTTGTTTTTTATTTGAAAAACATTCATGTATTTTTTTTACAAGGGAAAAACAGACGCCAAGTGTGGAAACGCATTTTCATATTGAAAATGCCCTCTAACTATATTGTATTCAGCATTCGAATATTGTGCGAAGATACATTTTAATTTAATCTCTAAGTCCTGCAAACGTATCTCTGTCTCATTTGTAATTATCTCAAGATTGTCCTTTTACGCAAAAGCCACAAATCTTAACTATTTCGAAATATTTAAAACGTTTATTTATTACCATGTCATCTTGTACCTTTTGTATTGTAAATTATTATATAATTTTCATTTCAACCCAACCGCAAGTTGAATGCAACATCATGCGAATTGTATCTGCAATGATTGTGCGAAAATACGAATTTGTCAGACAAATGGAAATGTGACGAAAAGAATGAAATGTGCAAAATAAAAAACAAGAATTTATTTAAAATTGAAAGAAAAAACAATCATTGTGTATTAATTTCATTTCGCAATAATTTTCATTTTCATGGGCGCTTAGCGTTAGGAAAATCGAGAGTAAGTATTCTGCCGTACCAACAACAGGGTTCCTGCTGCGTCGGAGGTTTTTCTTGTCGCACAGATTCGCGGCTCAACATGTCCTCCAACGGCTCTTGGTTTTCCTTGGGCTGAAAATAGTTATCAAACGCGGAAATGCGTACGCGAGTGAATCTTTCGCATGCTGTGAATCTATTTCAGAAAGTGGACCATGAGGACCGTGAAAATAGTAAGTTAGCATCTGCAATGTGGGTGTGGATTGGTGCGAGGCTGATAGTCGACCGTTAACGGTTGAGCAACCAAGGTAAGTTTTGTTTTGAGGCGCTGCTAAGGTTAGCAACTTCGCTGCTGGCAAATCTACCTTGGACCACCTTACTAGCAATGCACCGGCGTAATTAACTCGAATGTGTATTGCTTTCGCGTTCACCAATTATCAGTGATATAACACTGCAGATTGGCCATAACCGATCAATGGTTGAGTTAGCCCTGAAATGCACTATTATTTAAATTTTAACGATTAAACGTCTCTTCAATCGCTGATGACTGCTTGAAAACTTCGAGTTGGTTCGAGCATGCCAGTTTTAGGTGGAACTGATCTTAAGACCACTTTCAAGTTCACATGTCAAATTCATGTATGAACTTAACCGAAAACCAACACAAAATTTCCCAGTCGAATGTCAATGGCGAAAACAATTTGAAAGTGTGTTAAAAAAACAAACAAGGCTTGACAAAAAATAAAGACAATAAAATTCGTTCATTTATTTTTTTGATACATATTTCTTATCATAAATTTTTTATTTTGCGATTCGAGCTACACAAGAGGATTGGGGACGTTTTGATCACACGAACTCAAAATAAATAGGATAATGAAAAGGATTTATTACTTACAATGGTCTCCATAATTTTTTCATTTATGGAAGGAAACATTCGGCGCCTCATGGTGTGAGTCGCAGAAAAAACGACGCCAAAAATGCAGCCAACTTCATTGATTTCACTTTTCGGAAATTGGTCCTTAAGAGCAATTCCATATTAGTACGTATGCGAATAACTGCGTGTGAACGGGAAATACAGTAATGATCGTCCTATCAGAATAGTAAGTATACCAAATTTTGCTCTCGGTAATAGAGAAAATTATAATGTTCTCCGGAATGCATCAGGTATTATACTAAGAAAGCACAATCAAATTTCGATACTGGTCTTCATAGCAGTCATTTGTTCGAAGGTTTCAACGAGAGGATATGAGTTTCATGGGCACATTCAGTGCTGCTTGCAAATATTCAAATATATTCCGCCTGCCCAAATATTCTCTCCCACATCCTAGCTAAAGATTGAAGCTTGAGGACCAGTGAGCTAAACAAAACAGGACAAAATTGATAGTCTGGTCTGATTCCAAAATTGGAGTAAGCGATCAAAAGAGCGAGAAAGTTAAACAAAACATCGAAATTAAGAGGTTAAATGTTGTTCCAGTGACATAAAAGGGAAAACGTGCTTGATTGTAGAACCTTTTCGAAATTGACAACTCCTGCCAACAAGAAGAAGTTGTTTTTGTCTCAAAGGTCAAACATATGATTTATCGTTCCATGTATGTGGTAATATGAACATATCTATTCTACCTATCGTTCTACCAGCGCACTTGAATGAAAATGTAAATAAATACTTTTAAAGTTACTTCGTTAGACGAACCCATGAACGACCTATGCCCCAGTAAAAATCTGCATCCCCGGACAAACATTTTGACGCAAGCATAAAGAGAATAGCCCATCCCTCCGTTCGCACGTATTGGAAACGTTGAGGGAGCAGAGCCGTCATATAGTTCAGTCCATGTATGTTGTCGACGGCTTTCTTCAAGAACAGTTTGTACTTCCGCGACCAGCTAACCTTCACTGTGGACTCATATTTTCTTTGCATTACCTGCAAAAGCTAGAGCCAATACTTTGTGCTCATCGAGAACCAATAACTCAATCTCTGATCACGAACCAAGAACTCAGGCATCTCGGAGGATGCCTGGTCCTTCGTACGAAAGAAAAACAAAATCTGCGAAAATTGCATTGAATAAGTTCAGGGAAAAGAGATTACAGATATCGCTACAAGTGGTTAAAATTCTTCGCGGAAGACTCCTTCCAAATCAGAAATCAGGCGCCAGCGTTTCTTTCACTAGAGGTAAGCGCCCTGAGAGGTCTCAACGGAAAGCTCCATCAAGCATATCATCGTTACCTTTTGGCATGCTTCGGAAAGTCTGAAAATGGTATTCCTTGAAGTGTCCCTACATCCTTAGGTGCAAGAATAAGCCCAGAAGACTCGCGCACTGGTTGTAGAATGGCTGGGCAATGTTGAAAATCGCATGCGGGCTAGATATTAGACATATAAGATTAGAAATAGTAAAGGTTGTCACACCAGGACTTCGAAAACTTCGCATTTGGCTGGTTCACTCTACTTTGCAGACTATAAGGACTTCAATGCTTAATAGACCAATTATGCTTTGTCGTGATGGAATAAATTCCGAGTTAAGAATACTTTTCGAGTCGATGGGCATCCACTTCAGCCGCAGATTGCTCTATTGGGACTTTCTTTGAATATAAGAGGGGTCGTGTGATCCTTGGTACTTTGCTTCGGCTCCGGGTCGTCTTCTAAGATCTCCATCTCGTCAAACATGATCACTCTATGTTCAAAAAATGGATCAGTTTCACATTGCTACCAGATTTCATGAGAAATGCATCCGTGAGAAGCTCTCTGATGCTTGGAGAGGTCCTTATAAACCATCTTAGCTTAGATGCGTAGTAACAATGCGATGCTCGGTACTTTTGGTGACATCACACTCCACTACCAACATTCTAAAGTTGATACGACGATTTCAGTTGAGCATGTTCCTCATTTTTATCGTCTTTTGGGATTCCAGGCTCGTCTTCGTTTTCAAAGGCTTCGATCTGAGTTGAGCGTGTCCTTCTTTTTTGTTCGTCTTATCGTAGTTATTGGCAGATGACAGGCGTAAAGGCTACTTTTCGTCTGTTCTCTGTGAACATTTTGTGCCAGCTGAAATAATGTTTTGAGACATTTTACCATTCTCCAAAGTATAACCTGTCATAACAGCAACGTTTTTTGTTTTGTTTTGAAGAACACACAAAATTTACTGTGCAATACTGCTCTAAGGAAAGAGTCTTCTTTTACATCTGACGCGTTATTTCAATAGAGTTAAAAATTTTCCATCTCTGTCGCGTATACTGCACATTAGCCCACAGGTGACCGATGAAGGACATTTTATGTTTTTTTAAGACTCTGATCAACAATTCATCAAACTTTGTTTTTGGACAGATCCTAAACATCAAGAAGTTGTTAAAGTAGTAAGGCAACTTTCACGGCAATCTCCACTGGTCTGGCTAAGGGCAAGGATACTTGGATGTGCGATCATGACCGCGAACCTGTTAAATATTTTTGTGGAAAGGCTATTTTTCTGGTCCCATTTAAGGAATTTGAATCAACCCGTTCCTCCGATTGATTCCTTGTTAAAATGAGTATGAAGATGGGTCTGGGGACAAAGTAGGAGAGGTCTTGGAGTTCCTTTTTTCTCTTCTTCTTTTTCGTCTTCTTGGACAGTTCCAAAAATATGACTGTTATATACCTTCTTTTGTCTTGCCATGGTATGATTTTTGTGTATTGTCTAAATGTTTGACGTACTGTTTTCATTGAGGCGATGGAGGTCCTCCTGGGGACTCCTTCACTTGATCTGGAAGTTATTTGTAGAGGATCGAGCTTCAAGCTGCAGAGAAGCCTTCCCGTTGGTATGCATGCTTGAGTGGCATATGTCGGTTAAAATTGTTGGGGGAAGGTGAGCTTTCCACTTGGCAGTCCAACTGAATTAAGGGGGGTCCTCAATGTTTACTCCTAATGTCATGTTGGCCCATCTTTACACTCGTTTCTGGGTTTAAGCTTCTTGCTGACCGACAATTGCAATTTGTCTACGTGGTTCTGTTGTATGGCATTATGTGATACCACCGCATGTCCTCTTTGTGGTGCACCTGAGAAAGCCTTGAACCATGTGCTGTTTGGATGTGACGACTTGCCCAGCACATTTGGCGTCGATTCCAATAGGACAACTGTCGATGTAGCTGATGTATTATTTGATTATGTTTGGATTTGTAAGTTGAAGGTAAATGCTCGACAGGTCTTTAGTAGACGGCGGTGGAGACTTACGTCCCGTTGACGTTGCATGTGGTAGTGTTTTGCTGGGAAAATGCGGTTCTCTTGAATCAGAATGGGTTTTTTTTCGCAGGATACAGGGCTTAGCCTGGATTGGAATGGGGTTTTCCTTGCGTGGGCGTCTAGGGTCATGAGCTTAGCCTAGTATCCTGATTAGGAAAGACCCGCCCAATGTACTGAATGTAGGATTGTCGTGTTGCAGGTGCAAGATTGTCAGTGGCCCCTATCTTATAGTAACAATAGCCCTAACAGAGGCTTGATCTTTCAATGAGCGTACGGTGGTACAGTTTACTCAACAGGATCAACAGGCGTACAGTTTACTCAACAGGATCAGCTAGCCGAACGAAAACGATGAAAAATGCATTCCGTGACTAAAGTATCAAGAAATTGTAGCAGATTGTGCTTCAATGTTCGTTGAAGGGCGACGATTAAAAACTGATACCATGCGCAGATAAAATAATGACCTTATATTTGTTGTCAATTTTACCATCTAAAAGGATACAAAGTATGTACAATAAAAAAATTATCGGGGAGATTTCAGAAACAGAAAGAATCTGCTAGTGGGTAGTAGATACCACTAACGATTAAAAAGGATCTTCAAATGGTAAAAACTTAACAAACATTTTCGAAAGGAAACGGGTAGCTACAATAAAAATTCATCGAATTGAGTACTTTTATTGCCAGGAATTCAGCATTTGACAAACACTGTGATCGAATCAAGGCCAGAGCTTCTATGTGAGGAGGCAGCATTTATAATAAAAGGAATATTGATGCATTTTATTTCCACTGTGATAGAACACATTAGCAACAAAGAGCGTGTTGTCACCACCGATTAAAATTTACCAATAAACTCTTTTAAAAACACAGACAGGACGAGGGTAGAGAGATTCAATGGCTTGGGAAGTCAGATTCGCTGGTTAAGCGAGATTCGTTGATAGGAAATTAATGCAGATCACAGCTCATCTTCGTTGTTAAGGTGGATTGTCATGTTAATCTTAAGTATCTCGTTTCTATGCTTTAGAGAAGTTCCCTTTTTAGCCAAATGCTATCCGTCTTCTTCTTTTTTCTAAAGCTACTGCACGCCTTTGCTTCCTGCAGCAGGCACCTCCATTGACCGCATCCTCCAATTTCGAAATCCCAGTAGCGATGAACTGTTTTCGGCAAAAGAGTAAGATCAACGTTTCTTCGGTTTCCCTACAGGTCTCCGCCCTTGAGTTGGCCAAACGAAAACCGATCAAACGAATCATACCAGTAACCAAAGAGCATATAAACCAAATGAAAACGAAACGACCACAGCTTAAAATTCTTTCTGCCAAAAAAATATCAAATCCATACTAAACTGAAGGGATGATTTTTTCTTTATTTTTCAGCACAAGGAATATAAAATTTTTTTTCGCATTAATCTTACTATACCACAAAAGCAGCCTGTCAAGAGTCTTCACCACCATCTAAAATAAGATTGAAATTCTAGAATGTTTTTCTAATATTGCCAGGACGAGAAAGTTACATACGTAGATTCTGCATCTAGTAAATTGAATCTCACGCAATCGAAGTTTTCATAAACACTTATAAGCTAAGGATAGTTTTGCAAACAATCCAATTCAAGAGATAATTCAAAAATTTTCCACAATTTATTGTTTACTTTCAAGCAGAAGAAAATCAAACCAAGTAAATAACTCATCTATTGACATTTTAATTGTTATTTGATACAACATCAAATCGTATTTAAATTACTTGCTCCCACCACTTTCTGTAACGTGAGAAAAACAAATATCCTTACCAATTAGTGAACTTCAATCGTCTCGTGATATTTTGTAGGCAAATCTCCCACTCTAAATTTACTCATATGTTCGCTCGTGTTCGCTTGACATGGTTGTTTTTCTTATTAATAGATGCAAGTATGGGGAGGACATTATTTCTTCAATTTTTGTCCCCTCTTTTATTCAAATTTCAATTTCAATTTTGTTATTTTGGCACGATTCTGTCGAACAATATTTTTGCTTATTAGTACATTGCCAACATATGTTCGCAATATTTCCTTCGATTTAATCTAATAGTCAATAATTGGTCTGTTTTGCAATAGGAAATTCACAAGAGATTTCCAATTTCCTTAAATAAAATGAAGGACAAACAAAATAGTTTTAATAATTCGAGTAAAAATTGGGATTACAAATCGTTTAATTTGTGATTTTTGTGGATGAGGTTTTTCGCTGATACAATTAAGACAAAGAGATTAACCCATATGACCCCAAATTTGAGTTGGTATTGGGTGTTGAACGCAACGTACGATTTCTAGTACCCTCTCTTTCCATCCGAAACTTAACTCTAGCTTACCCTGTTGCTTATTTTTTAAGAAAATTTTAACTAAATTTTAGGTTGCAGATGACAACCCTATGGATGTTTATTATGTATGACTATAAGTTCCTCGGTCTTTAAATGTGTATCATAGTGCAGAGTTTATAAAGTCCTTGCCACAATGTAATTGAAACTTTTCCTAACGCGTTCCCGTTCGCTTGAATTTCGCAAAAGAAAGCAAAAAGCCCATGTCCAAGAATACTCTTCACTACGATCCACGGTATTTAAATCTTTTTACAAACAGTCTTCATCTTCGTCCTTTCGGAGTTGTTGCTGATACCACAAGCATGTGAATCGTTCTCACCAATAAAAAGCAAGAATTAAAGGGAAAATAATTAACGAATTGACAGTTATTCAAATCAGGGATATCAGATTTTTTTGAAAATTTAATTATAAAAATAGTCTGATTTCAGGGAGAAATGACCATGTTTGTAAATTATTTAAGGATCGCCTGCACTAGAAAAGAATAGAATGGGGATATGGATAGTGAGGCCGACTTGACGAACTCACTACCCACAGAATACTCACGGACTTGCTCATGGAAGAATCCTGGATGTTACCCCGGAAAACAAGTTGTCCCAGCTAAGTTCTGCTTGAACGCTACAAGACGGCTGAACGTCCCTGACAGCTGTTAGAAAATTCCGACCGTGTGCAGCCAGACCAGCTCAAAAGGCAAAGAAACAGAAACATTGAGGGCGTACAAAATAAAAAATAAAAACGAGAAACCTAAATATAACTTGAAAAAACGGGAACGAGATATTTCGTGATATAGAATATTTTCCTGTGAAAAATGAGAATTTGCCTATGGTTAATGTTTATTGCAACTGCTGGAGATTATCGCTATTTTCTAGGTAAGAGGTCCTGAACCACTTCTAAATTGAAATCCTTCGCACTCATGATTCAACTTAGAGCAAAATTTTTCATAGTCTCCGTCGTCACAGCGATTTGCATTACGAATGAATAGAAGTATCTGATCAAAAAGTTAAAAGTGTCAGTTGAAAAGTCAAAAAAAAAGTATTTCCTTTTTATTACGTAATCTAATGGGTGGGCCATGCTAGATTTGGGGAATAAATTTGGACTGTGAAAAACAAACGAATGAATTTATTTTCAAAGTTATGATTTTATTAGAAAAATTGATTCCTTCCTTTAGGGAAGGAAAGACAACGTCATCTAGATTACTGCGCCGGCCAGTTTTACAGTACCCGTATTCAAATACAGTACAGTAATCAATCAATCTAATCTTTAAGTTCATTTACGATTGATTGGGCTTCTATTTCGTCAATTGCAACTTCAATTTCATGTTTCAAGTCGTCAATCGTCTTTGGGTGATTAGCGTAACACTTGTCTTTGACGGTTTCCAACAAAGAAATACTCCAAAAGAGCCAAAATGCAGCTACGAAGTGGCCAATAGACATCTGCATTTCGGCTGATCATACAATTATACAATGCTTAAAAGATCGGTTGTTACGTCTACTATGTGGCACGTCGCGCGTCGCACGTTGAAACCAAATGTCATCTCTGTCATTCTATTGTCATCTCTATCATGATCATTTGGGAAGAAAAATGTCCCAATTATGCCACCGGACAAAAATCTGCACCAGACAGTCATTCATTGTAGATGCCATGGTTTCCTCACAATGATATTCGAGCCATTGAGCAAACCGAATAATCATCGTATGGCTATGCGGCTTCAGCTTTTGCACTAATTGAACTTTGTACGCATTCATACAAAGATTTTTATACATAATTCATCTAAAAAAGTACGTGAAATACTCAATTGATAAGAACTATGACGAGTTGGTGTCGATTGTGGTTCACGCACACTCTGAGCAACATCAGCGATGTATACGGTTGACCGCACTTTTCGATAACGTGCATGGGTTACTTTATCCAGCAACGATTCTGCTTTATGAACTCATTTCACAAATTGATCCATAAACTACGTTTTTGGCACCTTCCAGCTGTCAAATTTTTCGTAAACTACATATTGTTTGAATAGAGAAATCACAACTTGGGAAATAAATTTTTAATTTTCCCATCTTTGTTCAGGCGAAAAGCGACCAATCCCATTAATGTCAAACGTAAAACTAACCTGCTGTCACAGCGGAAATGCTATCGAAGCTTCCAAATTGAACCGAGACATTGATTACAATGAAATTTAAATTGTAGTTCAAATTCAAAACGTTAGGCAGCCGCCCCTATACTTGTAAGTTTGCCGTGCAAAAATCGAGAGCAACTGTAAAAAAATAAGGGATTGGGTGCGTAGTTGGTAAAAATTGACAAACATTACGGGTTTTCAGCTCTTTCATTACTTTAGCGGTAATGCAGTTCATAAGGAGACCTCGCCACTCAGGTAAGACAGGGCAAATCAGCCCGGTTCGAGCTGACGGTGGGTGATTTGCAGTAAATCACTGGATGTCAACCTCAATGTAAATGATCGTACGTTAAGGGGAAAGAAAATAGTGTCGAGTGCCAAATGGATAGGTCTAACACAGGCCTTAGAATCATAAATTTCAATCATCTAGTTGTTAAGATGTTAACAAGGAATCTTTTGAAAATGAAAGGACAAACATCTGGGGGAGTAAATGTGATGAACGCTTATCTTTTTTAATTCAACAGCAGAGAGACAAGGTGATAAAGCTCCTAAAATTCACGGGGTTTCAAAGGTAAATCCTTTGAAGTTCAGCAAAAAATGTGAAGAATGTGGGCTGCAACGGCAAGGAATATAGTAAATGAATAATACTATTGCAAACTGTCACTTAAACATTCTCAGATTTATCCATTTGATTTTGGAATGATTGCATTCTTGCTCGTACAAAAATGATTGAATTTTGGCTAAAATACTAGTTTCTTGTTTTTTTTTTTTTTTTTGTAAAAGAGAGCATCCTTAGTTTCATTATAAGTTTGGTAAATCTTGACGAGTGAAGCAAGAGCAGGCGAAATTTTTTCAACTGATAAACTTAAAATTATAACGATTTGATTTGTAGGGTTGTATCAATTCCTAAACGGAAGCAAGCAGAATTTCGCCGGTTGGGTGAATCACTATCAAATAGCGGATCCAGATTGGTTAAAATTGTCAGAAATAACAAAAGAAGTTCCACCGCAGTGATGTCAAACCAATCCTAGAATGAGCTTTCTATACCTAATAAGCTAGGGAATTCGATTTTGATGGATCTAAGCTTCAAATATCTAAGTATGACGCGCAATGGGTAGTTTGTTTCCCTTCAATACACCAAAAGTGACTAAATAATATCCTTTATTCAGTGATACTTGATCCAGACACTTTGTGCGGCAAAAGCGAGTGCTACATCACTGAAATAAAAATTTACGGTCTGGACCAAAATTTGTATAAACTTTCAGTTGGTCAGTTTTGCGCCATTTTGTAACCCAATAAATAACAATTGATGATACTTGGCAAGTATACACCATATTATAAGCATGTAGTGCATAATATATTATATTATTATTATTAATATTTATTTTCATATTAATTAGCAAAAAACACTGGATGTTTATTGGCAATGAAGGCTGAAAATCGTTAGAATCTGAACTTATGAAGGACAATGTCGGGACTTTTTAAAATTAAGGTTGTGGATACGTGATGCGGACCTGGATCTTGAGATGCGTTGGACCCACTTTATTTTGAGACTAAAGGCTCACAGCAAGATGAGTTGGTCTGAATCTTGTTGGGCGACGCCCCCATCACACCCAGACAGGGTTTCGCTCTGACAAATCCAAGAGCTACTACCATTTATGGTAGTTGATTCACAGGAGTGTGGCAAAGTATCCTAGTGCCATCGTCACAACCAGACCGGATATACTTGAATCTTGGTTAATAATTTGTGATTATATTCATCATATTTCCAGGAGTGTTAATATGCCCATAATGTTGAATATAATTATTTATAAGTTTTTCTTATAAATTATTTTTACTAATTATAAATTATTTGAATTATTTATGAGTTTTTTTATAAATTAAAAACAAACTTTAATTTTCAATGAAAAAATTGCAAGTCCCATATCTTGACAAACGTAGAAAATTTTTCGATTTATTTTACATTGATAACAAAACATTTTCGGTTAATCCCAAAAATTATTATTCTAAACTTGATAAGCTATAAACACGTTCTTTGATATCCAGCAAAACAGAACTTGCGGTCTTACTTAACTTTCTGGCCAGTACCAGCCACAAGTTCTCATACTAAATCAACATTTAACCTCATATATTTCCGTTTAAGATTGTACTCGAATTGTGTAAGAAGAACTACTTTATTGAACCCCTTTTTAAAGCTCAATAAAATGGGAATACTCTGGTTTCCTTTTCTCATGTAGTTAATCTTGTAGCTTCATGACAATACTAAGTACTGTCTAACTACAAGACTATCCACGACTTTTGCACAGTTTCAGCAGACATCTTAGAAGAAAATCAATTGAAAATTTATGTGAAACACAGCGAAAATCTTTTATTTAAAATACAGTAAGCATTGAGAAGCTTTCCTATTTGCGGAAAACTATATTTGTTCAGAGAAAATAGCAAAATAAATTTAATAACAATTTGAACCTAATCAGGAATTGATTCGATAAATTATTAATGTTATAGTCCATTTTCAGTCAAGGTTTAGAGATTTTTGCTTAAAACTATCAAATGTCCTTTTTATAATGATCATGAGTTTGTGTATGTTAGATATTGAAGATGGCTAAAGTTCAGTAGTTTCCACTCCGTCAGCTTTTCATCAAAATAGGTGGACCATCATCAAGCACTAGACGTCTATTGTTGAGCATGATGGGGCTATACTTTCAGAGGAGTCTGAAGATTGGGCTGACGACCTTTGCAAAAAAACGTACCGGAAACGTTTTCTGTGGGTACAGAGGAGAGGAGTCTTACAATTCGTTAGCGACAAATTGTGCCATCCAAACAAAAAGAGCCAACGTTTATGGTTGTTTCGGACTGGTCCCCATTGACTTTCTAAAGAAAACGCAAAGTAGGATCTTTCTTCAGAGGGAAATCTTGAACACGAGATAGAAGCTACCGCTTGCAAAGGAAGATACCGGGCTCAAAAAGGAATATGAGAGATGGGGGAATTGTAGTCGTGTCTCATAAGAAACGTGAACCTATGCCTTATAAGATAAGGACATGATGACACGTTGAGACCGATTATAACCCTAGTCAGGTCCTCAGTGCGCAAAGATATTTCCAGTCTAATTTGCACAGCATGGGGAAGGCACGGCCCTTTAAACCCCCCCCCCCCCACGCGAGGAGTGTGAACGACGTCTACACCCCATTTCCCAAATGCATGCGTTGCCCAAACGAGTACTCCTTCTTTTGCAAGAGACCAGATGAACTCTCTCCAGAATGTCTGGTGGATGTCTTAAGACCAACAATTGACGCTCAGTAAGTTTGTCTGTTGCTTATCTGGAACCGTTCGCTGACGCAAAGAGAAGACGGTAGACTTTGACAGAAAGTCAAAGAAGTCGCTTTCCCTCCGGCTGTGAAAGAGACTTTTCCAACCGAAGACCCCAACTGACAAAACAAAAAGAAGCATAGTCTGAAATAAGGTAATAACAGTTCAAGGCTGGGTTCTCAAGGTGACAAGGGAGATGTTCGACCAATACAAAGTGACAGATCAGATACTTAATGCGAAAGGGGAAGATTTTGAAGGATTTTGAAGGGAAGTAAACCTTGTACGGCTCGAAATTGCTCACCCAGTACGTACACAGTCTGATCTTCTCATTTAAATAAGGAAAAAAAATTCAATTCAATCAAAGATTTAATAGTCATTACAAGCAATTTGTCATTCAGAACGTGTTGATAAACCCAAATTTCGCATTGAATTTAAAGGCAATATGCGATGGGAGCTTAAGAAATCTTAGCACGTATATAGACCAAAAGTTTACCAAATCAATTCCGTTTCACACGAAACTGTGGAGTTGCTTATCAATAATTCAATGATAAGATGATCTAATTGTATTCACTTGCTTCAACTGGATCACATATTTATTGAGTCATACACGTTTAACAATGTTACGGGTAACAAAGAAAAGAAAGTGCGCGTATTGAAAAAGAGTTTTTCCTTATTTATTTCATGGTCGAAATTTTAGCTAGGCATCAAAAAAACTGTTCTTAATTTGCCGATAATGTAGAAATTAGATGAGGAATTTATCGGTTAACGAGTAAATGTTTGATAGCCTTACAAAATTGATTAGTTATGCCCTAATAATTGTGTGATCTAGATCGAAGTAAAAATGAAAACAACTGAACATTTCTCCAGGATCATGCCGGCACATCTGAGGTACTTTTTACTTCCCATGCCTTGATATTAATTGCTATAAACTTTCCGTTTTTAGGAGTTATTTCTCCGAAATAAATGTCCATAGATGCATTTCTTTCCAATAAAATTCCAAACATCTAACCTTAATATTTCACAGGTTTTCTTTGCAAATATATCCTCACTAGCTAAGTACCTTCAAAATATGTTGCTTTATATTGCTATATGGCATGCTATTGATTCCAAAAATGATTTATTCAATTTTTATAAGAATAATGGCAGTGAAATTGAAGGATATTTACAAAAATTAAAACTATTTATTAATAGCGAAAACATTAAAAAATATACAAAAATACAAATAAAGCGAAACCGATTCTCTACAATCGCTGTCTTTGCAAACGAATTCAACTCCACCTCCGGACTCACGGTAATGCTTAGCAAAACCTCGGTGGGGTATGTTTCTTGTCCTTTATTGCCGCTGGTGTCACCACCATCCGTGCCAATAAACGACAAGAAAGCATTCCCTACCTGCAAATGGTGGTATGGTCGAGGTATTTTACCGTGGTACAATTAGTTCATGGAGTCCTGCTTAGAGGCATGCGATGTTGCCTAAAAAGTAGATTCTAATAAAGCTTTAACCTACCCAACAGAGTACTAGTTGAAAACAGTGGTTTGCTACCCATCCTAAACATATGCCTTAATTGCTTGATTTTTTAAATTTATGACCGATTTTTACAATGTTATCTTCAATTTGTCTTAAGCCTGTAATTAGCTTCTAGATTGAACACATGCTCACATGATTTTATTCAAAATATAATAATCAAATAACAAGAATAACAACAAAAATTTTACCTGTCGAAAAAAAAAGTTGATTCAGGTAGTTGAATTATAATATTTGTCAAAATTATATCGTCTTTTAA
Organism: Stratiomys singularior; assembly: GCA_954870665.1. NCBI lineage: Eukaryota > Metazoa > Arthropoda > Insecta > Diptera > Stratiomyidae > Stratiomys > Stratiomys singularior. Next base: position 154,952,463 of record OX940878.1, on the reverse strand, counting down.
ATACTATCAAATATAGAAACACACATAATTATTTTTTTGTCTATTTCACCGTCGAAAATTTAATAATGTAGACATTATTCTATGAAATATTTAGCAGTCTCATATAACCAAACTGAAACCAAATTCTATGAAATCACAGAAAATACGATATTGTTCAAAAAGTTTATCAAGCTCCTAACACTGTCAGGCCCACAACGTAACTACTAACAAGCGCAATAACTCCCAATCCAACAGTGCTCAACTCAAATTTACCAAATTAACCAGATGCATTGGTTATTGTAACTACAAAAAAGTAAATAAGGTGCAGACAGATTCACATTAACACTATCTTCAATTTTAAATTCATACATAATGATAAATAACCACGATCTCTACATGCATCTACACCTTTAAGCTTACAAGCTCTCTATCTTACAAAGCTCGCCTTATTTGCTACGTTCAGGTATCCGTATCTCTTTCATTTTGTTGCACCTTTGAACTGTTACAGATGTTTAGTGCTTACGCTTTGGTTATTACAAACAATACTAATTATTTACTAGCTTAAACCATTAAAAATTTATTTATGTTCAAGTACCAAATACTAGTTAATCAAAATTTTTATATAGCATTCATATAGTAACACATGTGAAAATGCCATAAAATAAATCAATTCGACACGATTCGATTGGTCATTTTTTCCGGAAACCAATTTTAAGCTTCACTGATAACCGGTTATTTTTTCATTCAAGGATTATTAATTCAATGTTAGTTGATTGTAATAATTGAAGAGCTTTCATAATAAAATATTAAAATATTGAAATTTGGCAATTAAAAATAATATATATAACCTTAAAAATTATCACAAACTATTGATTCTCGCGATCCAAATCCTTGGTACTTGATGGGCTTGACACTCCTTTTGTCAAAAATTTGCCCACTTTGTGTTTTGCTTACGAAGTTAGCTTGGTTACGCGGGCATTTTTTTACCATAACTGACTGTTATCGCCTTATCAGTGCAAATGCCGGGTCCTGACTTATAGGTATACGGTCACACATTGATGGCTGCGATATTTTCCAGTAATTAATCCCTGATGAAATCATGCAGTGTTTGAGGACTCGGCAACAAGTACTTGATCCTATACCTTCAATATTCTTTTACCAGAACCTTTTGAATTTGGTCTTTTAAAATAACAAAAAATATTTCGTATAAACTTAGCCAACAACCAAATTGCAAAAGAGCTAGATAAGATCCAGCGAATGGCCTGCCTTTTCATCACAGGTGCCATTAGGACTACGCCAACTGCTGCAATGGAGATAATGCTTAATCTCATGCCACTCGAAAAATACATCTTCAGAGAGGCATCACTTGCGAGCATCAGATTAAAATCCACATATGGGTTATCTAACCACACTCAAACGGGGCACGTGTGCATTTTGAAAAAAAAATGCAGAGAATGGCCCCGTCAAGTAAAAGGGAGCTGGATAGAATTCAACCAATATTGGACACAACAATTCCATACAAAATCAACATTCCGACCAGAGAAGCGTGGAAAACGGTGGATTTCACATCTGGAAGTGAGATTATGATCTACACCGATGGTTCCAAAACGGACGAGGGAAGCGGCGCTGGAATCTTTTTCCCAGATCACCCACAACTCAACCGAAGTTATAAACTGGAGAGCCATATCACAGTTTTCCAATCGGAAGTGCTTGCAATAAAAGCGGCAACAAACAACCTTGATGAAAGTATACAAATACTCTCGGACAGTAAGTCGGCACTACAGCCGCTTGCCTCTCACCTAACTAACAACTGGTGCAGGATTGTAGGCAGGCTCTCAAAACCGCAACAACCCGAGTAAATGTTAAACTGACATGGGTCCCTGGACATAGTGGTGTAGAGGGAAACGAAAGAGCCGATGAACTAGCGAGAGCTTGATCAGCCGACCGAAATGCCACTAGAATAGACACAATTAAAGTGGTAGCAACGGTAAAAAGGGAACTAGACGAAATCCTCTGGAAACAAACAGATACGGCTTGGAATGACAGGAACGACTGCAGGATATGCCGAGCTCTTTGGCCTCACCCTAATCAAATGAAAGGAAAAACCGAAATGGCGTTAGAACATTGGTGGCAGTATTAACGGGCCATAATCTTCTAGGTCAACACGCCAAACAAATAGGAATCCGAACGGATGACACTTGCCGAGCTTGCAGCGAGGAGGAAGAAAGTACAGAAAACTTCCTCCTAGATTGCCCGAGTCTGGCTAACAAACGCCTTACTTGGCTGAGATTTACTGGCGCAACAGAATTGGAACACTTGGCGACCGCAGAGCTAGGAGAACTCCTTGGCTTCTGTAGGACGACAGGATGGACCATCTGTAAACAATAGTACTACACATGGGGAGCTAAGGACCGAGTTCTGGCCTATGCTAAATTCCAACAAGTAGACCCCAGTACAATAATAATAATATAGCCAACAATCAATGTTAAAAGAAGTTTTCTAAATGCTCAGAAAAATGTTAATCCAAAATAAAAAATAAGTAGTTGAAAATGGCTAAAAATAAATTTAATAAATTGAAAAATAAATAAATAAATAAATAAATATATTAAAATATAATTAAATATTTACAATTTCAATGATTTATAAATGATGAATAGATAATGTATTTTTAAATAATTCTTTTAAATCCTGAATACAGAATGTTGTCAGCAAAATATCCATTTTTCATTCCAAAATTTTTCTGTCAGGCCCGTAGAAGGATTGTTCAGTAAGAAAGTTGTCCTCAATCCTCAGCAACATTGAAATATGAAAAATATCCTCAGCAATACTTTCATGTTTTTGCTTTTTGTGGGTTGGAAATACTGATCCATAAAGAGAGATATATATGTATATATCCTTCAAGAAGGATGAGCCCTACTCTTCAATAGAAAATATGACATAATCTCGTTCTCTAGAGTCCCCTTGCGAGTAATACGTCGGTAAAATAATCTTCCAAACTGTGACTTTTATTCTGCAATCGTATTTTTATTCGTGAAAAGAATTAGTCCTGCCAAATTTTCGACGGGAATCCGTCAAACGACTCACGGTAACAGGATGAAGTTCATCTTGAGGGCGTCAAAGTGGTAATGAGTTTACCAGAGTCACGAGACTTGATGAGAGGAGGATAGTTTTTTTCGCGAAAAATTATCATGATTTGGACTAAATTGAGAACCATTTCAGCCATAGTTGAAATTAACGTTCACTTATTACCTTTATTGTGAAGTGGAACTCAGCTTGATTTTATATTCTCCATTGCGAAAGTAATAACCTTCTAGTTCACTTCACCTTAGTAGGTCAAAATAGAGTAGATTAGCGTTCAAAATATGTTTCTAGACTCCTTAAAACACTACGTTCTAGGCACTGCTAGTCACGTAAGACATACGTTTTAGACATCCTATTCTCATTACCTCATGGATGAAGATAACAGCACGCCCTAATGATTGAGAAGTTCCTTATCATCTTTTCGTTTCATTCGACATCATCACACGGATAAGCATAACAGCCTGCACTGAAGCATGTCCTTCTCGTCTGTGGGAGAGATCAAAACTAGTCACAATTTTTTTTCTCTAGTATCCAGGAAAAATTTTTCATTTGCACACAGAGAGCAAGGTGATAGGCATTTTATGGGTTCTTTGCTATTGCATACCCTAAAGACTTTGCGCCGCAGTAATGTATTGAGTTTCCATCAAAAATGCAACCGTGACACCCACAAAAACTTCAAGGACATCGGCGAGACATCTTGTGAAGACACATGTAAATCATGCTGCCAAATCTCACGCTCTGCACCACAGGCTTGCTACTATTTTCCCTATGCCTGCCTGATCAACTGAGCCACAGTTACAGAACCATACGTTCAAACTACTACGCTCTGTCAGAAAGGACCACAAACTGAGACAAGAACTGAATTCTGGCAACCACAAAGCCAGCGTTAATGCCTTCAACTACAGCACAACTAGAACCAGCGATAACGAAGATTTGGTCGTAATCCTGGTCCTGGTTGACTCTTAACTAGCGCTTGAATTGGCAAAGGAAATTTCAAACAATCTAATACTATACATGATACTTACGTAATAGATAAAAGGAACGCATGAAGATTGGGAGCGTGAAAATTAAACGTCTCCTTTGAGTCGCAAAGTCATTGCGCCTGAATTTACAAATAAGGAGCAATCTCTGAGCGAAATTGGATATGTGATTCTAGCAAAATACGTCTTTGTGTGCTGTTACTATCCAACTTTGGTTATAAATACCACAATGCATTAAGGAGTACATCAGTAAAATCTCATTTCTTTTGGAAGATGTTCCAGGACTTAGCATATCTGTACGGTTCGTCTCTTTTTTGCATATGGTGGTTTTCCCGGTAACTTGGACATCGTTCATTTATGTACAATTTTTAAGACAAGTTATCAATCAGCAATCAGATTTGGATGGCGTTTGTCAAGATTATTCCTTTGCATACCTACTAGTAAGCACTAAAACTTCGAAAACGTTTCAAATCTACCGAGGTACAATCAATGTACTCCTGGACTTCAGCATTGCTACAAAAAAGTGCTTACACTTCGAAAAACCTCACAATCAAAGGGTATTTGATCGAAATTTTGCTGACGCTTTGATATGTGGATGCTAAACTTGTTCGACATAGGACGTATACAAAAAAGTGGAGTGATAGCTATTAACATACTCTTAAATTTGCATCCATCCATAATGGCAAACATATATTTTTACACCAGTAAAATATAAAACCGACTTCAACGACCGCAACGACTTTTAATTAACAAGCTCTCTATCTTGCAAAGCTCGCTTTATTCGACACATGTGATAGTCTTATTTCTTTCTTCGCGCTAAGCCCGCAGAGTGTGGGTTCGTTTTAGCAAAATCCTAGATAATTTATTTGTAATTTGCAAAATTTAGTGATAAGACATTAAGACAAATATCTGGCGTTCGACGGATACTTTGACAATGACTTTGGGATAGAAATTTCATAATAATATTTCACTTAGAAAACTAGCAGTCACAGCCTCTCCATTCAACCATGTTACTCACATACAACGTTTGATTTACCCGCTCTCTATCTGGAATGACTTTGCATTATTTGTTACATGTAATATTACGAGTATTATCCTTTTCTTAGAGTAAGTGTACCATAGCGTAATAGCAACATAAAGAAGATACTGCGAAGATATATCTGATCTAACAGGAGTCAAACGTGAATAATAGAATTTCTCTTTCCATTCTCATAATTTCGTTTTATCAAGAAAACTACTCTCAAAACGCTCAAACAGAAGCATAATGCAACTTTAATTATACTACTGGGTGCTCTTTCTTTTTCTTTAAGATGCCCCTTGAAAGTGTTATTGCTATTTTGTAACTACGCTACAACTGTGCGAGACTGTGGCGGATGTGAGTGAAAGACACCTTCAGGAAGTCCGTGACAGGAGTTCTAATCGTATCGCTCATGACACTCTTCAACAGTTATAATAGCAGGCTGAATGAATCATCGTAATCTATGGAGTAATAAAGGAGGTACCATTTTGATCAATTTTTTTATGTAAACATTTTAAGGTACTGAGGTACTATTAACACTACACTGAATAGAATTTCGAATTTACTTTTATAGCTCTTTGGAATTTATTTATGGGAGCATAAATACTCTCGTGCTTTCGTTGTTTATTAATAAAGGCTGGGTACCGAAAAGATCCGAAAATTTTAACCAAAAACCGTTGGTGGAGCACCCGAAAAGAAATCAGTGCAATAATAACAGAGGCTTTCCTGACCACAAATTTGAACGATAGGTTGTGAATTATTTCAGTTTCAATGTTAGTGAAAATGAAAGATGGTTTGCCACACTCTTGAGACGCGAAGACGATCATCAGAGTCTTGCCACAACCACTTCTCATCTGCCTAAAATCGATACAATTCCGTATGAAAAATTCAAGTCCTTATTGTTACATAAGGCATCAAAGGTATCACTCTCATCCAACTTCTAATTCCGATCGAGATTGTCGATTGCTAACTATATAATAAGACTCTGGGTAGCTTGGGTCCGCCGGGCCTTGCTTCGTGGGTTTTGAGGACGCTTTTTGGCTGTATACAGCCATCTTCAGCTCGTTCTATAATATAATAATAATAATATAATATAATAAGACCTTCAAAGCTCAAAAAGTACATTCAAAACAACAACTATAGGAAATATCAACGAAGGAGATGTAGATGTTGCTGGACAACGCTCATCTTTTTACAAACTATAGCGTAAGCGTAAATAGCTAGAACACACCTCGCAGCTGCGTGCAGAAAGAGATAGGAAATGCATATGGATATTTGGGTTTGATTGCGTTTTAAAGCAGAAAATTTTGGAGGTGTGTTCTCGTTTCACACAAAATTAAGAGAACATTTTCTCTTTAATGAAAACACTCTGGTACCTTGGTGAGCCCCGTTAGATCGTGAATTTATTCGAAGATTTGTCGCTATTTAGTGCTTATGTTATAGACTTGCACACCAAGAAAAAGTCGGACTCATTTGCTTTGGATCACGTAAATCATCCTCATCGACTGAACTCCCTTGTGTGTGGTCAAATAAATTCCTTAGAAATTAAATTTTTAGCTGGCAAACAGTTGCAGAAAGAGTTTTTGAAGTATTTGCATAGGCTGGAAGAACCTGGAGGTAGCTCATTGAGTTAGAAATAAGGATATAGGCCAAGAACCGCATGCATTGAGTGGAATGGTAATTATACGAGAAAAAATAATGAACGGGTGTCTGAAGGGTTTTCTGGTATTCATTTCAATTATTCCGAACTCTCTTGCATGCTTGCCAATTCTAGACTTCTCTCAATCCTGCCAACCTGACAGCCCTGTCAAAGAAGGCGCTATTTGTCTTTTTTTCGTTTTCGGCAGTAATTTTCACCAGTTTCTCCAGTTTGAATTTCTTCCACGTTTATTCCTGCAAATGCTATTATTACTTAAAATAGATTGGAATCCAGTGAACCTACTTTCTGAAAATCCTCCAAGAAGAATCGCTTGGCGATTCAAAATCCAGTTTTGTATGTGCATGTGGTCGTTGTAGCCAGTTTTGCACATTAGACATGAGAGCGCCAAAACGTGCCAAAATTATTGTCGTCCGCCAGATTTATGTTCGGTCTAGCCCAAAAACCACAATTTTATCGAGCATCTTAAATATAAATAAAAAAAAAAAAGTTTGATGAAGCGTGCAAAAATACAAACAAACAAAAAATGTATACAGGTGTGAAGTGAATGGGACGACAGCTGAATTTTATATTTAAGTAAATATCATCAGCTGAATAGAATTTATTAGAAGTTCGCGCTATCTATAGATTGCGAAAATTCGCGGCTCATCGGTCGGAATCGATTGATGTATCTTTGACTCCAAACATTATAAAACAAGACCGGATAATTTTAATAAAATTTATATTCTGAACGTGGAGAAAGATGTCCTTTCGTTATGAATATTAATTTTCCATTCATGTTGAATATTCAAGTAATATTTCGGTTTGCATTTTTATTGACATAATCTATCGCGTATCATTTTGGATTTGGCACAGTCTCAGTTGAATGATTCTAAGTTTGCATAATTAACATTAATGGAAAAATAAACAATTTACACTTGGCGAGTCTAGAGAAAGAAATATATTGCAGAAGTCTTTGTTGCCAAGTTATTCTGAAGATAATTTCATCTAACCGAAGAATGTTCATAAAATCTTATTCTGGTTTCGCTTTTAAACATTCCAAAGTGCAAATGTGCTAAGAATGAAATGTCAGCTGGATTAGTTTTTTGCGAACGTTTTTGTATCGATAAATGTTGTGATCCTTTTGTTAATAATCTGGTTAGTGTTAATTTATCACTGTGCACGTTCGACCAACATGCTTAAGAACTAAGTAATCGTTTTAAAAGTATGCCAGTTAAGTAATTTATGTTTCAGATTATATAATTTCATGGCAATGAAGACTTTTCCAAGAGGTTCCACACTTGGAACCTGTACGTGTATAGAATGGTAAATAAGAAAATTATCTATCTGGTTTCTCGAAGTCATCCTGTTCGTATCTTCTTCCTGTCATGTCTACACTTCATCTAATTTTTGACTCAATTGATTCTATTGATAGTCTTTACCATACATCATTTGACATCGACAAGAGACAAAATGGAATACCATTTCGGAGTTTTGAATAAAGCGGTTTCTGTTAAGGACGTGTCTTTAATTCGATTTTGAAGTTTAGCAATGAGCTTTGAGGGATGGATTAACGTATTAACGGGAAATCCCCAACTTCTAGCAAAGCTACTTACAGCACTGACACTCTCGGTCGACTTCAATTAGAAAGGGATAGAAAACCACAAGTTGATTGACATTTGGATTTTGTGATTAGGAAAAAACTTTAGGGGCGATAGTTGGGCTTTAAGGCAAAATGAGATGAAATTTTCCTTAAAAATAAAATAAATAAAAAAAATTGAAAATAACATTTCTCCGAATTTGGTCAGATACCGTTAGATCGAGATGTTAGAGTGGTGTAAGTTCGTTATGTTAGCGCTGGATGTACTATCATTCTGTATAAGAGTCTGACAATCGTTGTTTCTTCTCCCAGAACAATGGGGAGATATATCGCTTGAAGTTTTATTGCAGACAAATGAGATTTAAATCTTTCACTGTGTCAGGAGTTTTTGTAGGATTGGATTTGAATGGAATTATCGTACGATAAACGCTTCTCAAAAAAAAATCATTCAGTCAATTGAACCGGGCAAGATCAAGAGATAATTGTAGTTGCAACAAATTTAAAGCTGTTGCCTTTTGTGTGAGGTGCTTCCATTAGCATTCAAACATGTTACAGACGCAACCCATAGTCTACAGTTTTTAATATTTATGGAATATCCTAGAAGCCACAAATAACACGAGATAAAAGTGAAGACCATTTGGGAAACCGAGGAAATGCTGGTCATCACTGCTCGGTTTTCATAATTTGAGGACGCGGGCAATGCAGACAGGCAGTTGGAGGCGCGTCAGGAAGAGTAGTCCTGAGAGGGCCTATAGTGCTACGGAGAAAAAGGGGAAAGTCTGAGGATTGATATTCGCACCGCAATTGTCAACTAAAACTAGTGAGTTTTGGTTGATTTGCTCAAGAAAACATGATCAATATTCAGATTTGCAATGTCAAAAGTCGTATTCATATAAAAATGAGTGAAATTTCTGAAAAAATTCGTTATATTTTACAATCTCAACACGATCAAGGGGAGAATGCATCGCAACGCAACGAAATCTAGCCATTTGAAGCAAACCATTCCCGGCGATGAAAATGGGTAAGATACGAGAATGTCGTTCGAAAAAGATCATGTTCAAAAAAAGAATCATTACAAAAGACTTCAGAGGCAGGATTGGCACCAAATAAGGTTATGCTGTGTGCATGGTGAGATTGGAAGGGAATTTGGCCAAACACTCAATTCGGCTGTGTTCTGTCAGCAATTAACCAGATTACAACAAGAAATTCAAAAAAACCGACCAGAATTGACGAAAAGAAAGGGCATTGTCTTCCATCATGACAATGCGAATAATGGACAGAGTGGCTGGGAAGTTTTGATGCACCCACTGTATAGTCCAGACCTTGCACTTCACTTCAAAAAGGAATATGAAAACCACTTGGCCAAGTTTTTCTCCGATAAACCACAGAAGTTCTACACAGATGGAATAATGTATCTACCCGAAAAATGGCAGAAGGACATAGATATTAATGGACAATTTTACTTAAATAAAATCCATTTGAAATAAAAGAAATATTCAATCGAAAACGACAAAAAAGGCTCAATACTTTTTCAGCTTACCAATAACTATATACATATATATATGTTTATGCTTATATATATAATAAATTCCCAGACATCAGAAAACCTAAGAAACCTTCAAAAAGGAAAACAAACATAATGATTAAAGCTGATTTGAACCTTGCACCCATTTCTCTTCTCATAAGGAAGGTTAACATATGTCACACATATGATAAATCATGATACGAGCAAGTCAAATCAACCCTAACCAAACAAGCTGATTCACAATATAACAAACATATGTTTTAAACGCAGTCCAAATTTAAGGACATCCAGGACCTTTGTTCTTTTCCATGATCTTTGTACTGAGTGACGATTTTTTCATTTTTAGGAATTAATTTGTCAACAATTTAGTTTAGTTTAATCCAATTTAGTTTAATCCATGCCAATCTGCACGACAGCAGGGTGACAGAAGTAAAGCTTCTTGCACTTCTAGAGATGGAGTATGTTGTTTTGAGTATGTTTCAGAAAATAACCCTGTTCTCTCTAAGAGTTTCCAGAATATTTTACACTTTCTCTCTAGGACAAAGGACTAGGCTTGATGCATTGTATTAGTGATACTCAAGTGTGGGGGATGTGGAGAATCATGGCTTACTCTAGATTCACTCTCTTTTGACAGATAGAATAGTTGTTGTAGAATTGTTAGCAAAGAGGTCCTCTCTCACCGCAGCTACCTCAAAATGATCAAATTTATAATTTTCTTGTGTTACAATTGTCTAATTGTAATGTACCAAAAGGATGCATTTACCAGACGGATAGTCTGTCCGTTTGTGATTAAATTGTCAAGAGGGATGGTATCCATTTCATAAAGGAATTTATTTTCAAAATGTTGGGTGTATGCAAAAGTTTTTTTTAAGGCTTCAATACTGGTTAATCATTTCTTTTACAACCTTACAAGCACTGTTTCACGTTGTTGTACAGAATCAGCATTTCACCTTCAGTGACAATTCACTGTAGAAATTTGTCCTTAGTTTGACGAGCAAGATGGGAAACACAGCAGACTATTCTGTCTTCCTTGTTTCTTGAGAAAACTCGTGCGAACCCAAGCATGCAATTTTATCGCATATCCTAGCGTATTTATTCTTCTCTATTAATTGTTTCTGTGATCCTGGAACCTCTCTGATGATTTTGTGATGGTCTTCTCATAACCAACTTTAATTAATTTTAATAGATCACCATCTGTCACTCGATATCGTGATAATCAGATTTCCCAAATGATACCGAGAGGAATTGACAAAACACTGACTGGACGTTAACGGACGTTTACGTTAGCTGTATTCAAGCTGTCAAAATGTAAGACGAAACTAGTCAGCATTGATCGTTTCATTTGATTTCACCAACAAAGACTGCGTAGTACCCTTAGGCTTTAGCAACAAAATATGAAATTCTTCTCCTTTGTAAAAATGCAACCTTTTCTCAATCACGGGTTTTGACACAATCCACTATCCTTCCTCTTCATCATGTAGTCCAAAAATTGTTCCCTTTTGTGAAGGATAAGCTAATAAATAATAAATAATTGAAGCTTGGTCTTTTAGATTTGTTTCACAAAATTAGCATGGCATCCAAACAGAGAGAGTACAATGTGATCCAAAGGAGTAGTCCAGCATAGTTTTAAAAGTACTAACATTTTGAACAAACTCCCGACATCGTAAAAAAGGGTATCTTTATCGAAATTAGCAAATGTTCTCTCACTTTTGCAAAGCAGACAAATCTCTGTGAAGCTTCGGCCTAAAAACACAATACCAACATCAATCTACATGTGTCCTTTTCTATTTCTGTCTGAGAATATTAACACTATATGCATTGAAATTGTCGGTTTTGGACATAGTAAAATATGTACGTTTTTTAAATAAAAGGTAATATATTTAATCTTGCAAAAAGTTACCATTAGCATCTATGACTCGTTGCCAACGTGATGGTAAACAATATATTCCTGTTTGATATAAGTCTCTGTCTTGTCCATCGAAGAAATTTCGTAATGCTTTTTCTAAGTCCTTCCATTTGGTGAATTATCGTCCTCACATGAAGTTATCCATCGCCCGGAAGAGGTGAAAATCTGATGGCGGGAGAATATGGTGGGTGTGGTAAAGTGTCCAAGCCAATTTCCTTCATGGTGTCCCTGGTGAATGCCGCTGTATGTGGTCGTGCGTTATCCTGGAGGAACAAGACTCCCCTCCTATTCACGAGCGCTTCATGAGTAAGTCCCAATTACTGATGCTACCATACGATGCCTGTGTACACATACACGTGGTCTTCCGCTGATCAAGGCTTGGCCTTGGGATAGTTCCAGGAGGGTCGTCTGGCGATGACTGTAATCACTCGATTCTAAAACGCCTCCCGTTCATTGGGCAACAACAGCGAAGTGCAGATCCCTATACGCTGCCTTTTGTTGTTGTCGGTAAGTTGATGAGCAACTCATTGATCAAGCCGTCGTTTCGTTCCTAGAAGTCGAAGATGGCGACTAATGGTGCTTTTGTCGACGTCGAACTTTACGCTTAATTTGTGCAAAGTTTGGCGGGGATTATCCTCTTTGTCGGCAAGAAGCTCCGTGTCATTTATCAGAAAAATCGCTCCAGGATGATCATCGTCTTCAAGGTTGTCATCCCCGGTACGGAATTGGCGAACCATCTTTGTGCTGTACGTATTGACAGAATATAGTCTCCAAATGCGTCAGATTTCCTGCGGGCAGCCGTTGCTGTATTTGTCCGTAATTTTAATTCATAGCAGAGAGCACACCTCACTTTTACAGTTTCACTGACCATCTTTACACGTCAATATTTTCCAAAAGACTTAATACATTTGAATCACACTCGACCTTTTATAATGGACGCCGACGTTCATTTTTAGGTAGGTACACGGATTCCGGGAAAATGACGTGACGTTCTGGAATAAAGAGGTATACAGATGAGTCGACCCTTTCAATGCAACATCCAAATATTTACGCTGATAAAATTCAGTAATGAAGCCAAAGTTTTTTTGAAAGAGGATGTAGGATTTTTATTAACCATACCACAATTCATCATTGACATATAATGGCCTTCGTAATCTGGGTTCAATTTCGATCGGAAAATCATTCAAATATAACTTCGCAACCCGAAAAGGACTGGTTTTAGGTCTTTGTTCGTTTTTCGCGACACGCTATACGGGGAGCTCATTGTCTAGCGCCGTTCTTTCCTTGAATCTCGTACAACATAATGCATTGTTTTAAAGGCACATATTTTAACAGTATTTCGACCTTATGCTTACAGACTATCTGCTGTGATTTTACTCGGTGGTTTGCGGAATACAGCGGAAATGCTAGAAAAGTATCTAAATATATAATGCGGATTCTAAGGGACAATTTGAAGCAGCCTACTTTCCGACGAAGAATGATAGATAAAACATAGTCGTTACATCAAATGTCACGCATCTAGCCTCATTAGGCACCCTGGGGAACATATTTCAGGACGGACTACTTTAGCTTGAGGGGGTGGCAATTGAGAACTGTCCTGGAAGCACGACACACAGGAAATGTGGTCTTCGTATCTGAAGCCTCTGACTCAATTAAGTGAATGGTGCAACTACCCAAGCCCTTCAGTGGAGGCGTAGGCTTCCGGCCTTACCAGCACAAGATTGGTAAATGACGCTTTCGAAAGAGAGATAAAGTAAACAGCATGCTGCCCTATGGATGGAAATAGGAGAGCTCTTTTTGAAAACTTTAGTCGGAAAAATCGAATCGTATGGCGTATTATGCTCGGGCAGTCCTGAAATTTGAAGCAGTCAAACTAGAGCGTCAGGAGGCATCGAGGATGGAGATGTCTCTATGTAGCACTCTCTTCATACTAAAGGGTGCAGTTCCATTACCTCAAAGGGCGTATGGACATAGGAATACAATGCCTAGCCTGAAATAATGTTTGAAACGAATCCAGGCTTGGTTTTTAAATTGACAGGGAATCAGTTTCGTCCCTAGCTCAAAGTAATTACACGTTTTAGAGCCTAACCCTCATGATGTAACAGAGTTGACCTCCAAAATGACCAAAATACGCAAAAAGGAATAAATGCATCTTGAACGAAATATTGATCTAACTGTTTTAAAACAGCTTTAAAATTGGAGTAGACAACGCGAATTGGGCACATGTTCAAAAACCAAGGACCTTTCCCTTGTACCGAATTCACCTGTATCCGAAAAACAAAGGGGGTCGGAGAGGAGTGTTCTTTCCGCCAGTTTAATCATTTTGAATATGTACAGGACGTCAATAGCATTGTTGTGCTCACTCGAAAGAGATACTATCCAGAAAGTCCTCATACAAGAATGTTTTCACACAATTTTCGATTTGATTTCACGTGTCCTCTTATATCCTGCACGGGCTTAGCTCAGTGCGTTTCATTCTCATGTTAGGGTAGTGTTGCATTCCGGCAAAATGTTTAATGCAGATTTCAAAAGCACTTGTGAAATTCCTTTGAAATAAACAACTTAGGTACATGAAATTATTGGAATTGTTAAGTTACATATCCTCGGTTCTAAACCAGAATGAGGTTCGATATTGCGAATAGAACAAGCAATCCTTTTTTCCGTTTTTACGTTTTGTAAAATGCAGTCCTAAAGATCATGGAAAAGAGAAGTTTTCGTTGAAGGTCTTCCTTCGTCCGTCCTAGGAGCAAATATACATATGAAAACGATTTAATGAGCTCGCAATTCCGCATGATGAATCGTCAAATACTATAAAAAAGTATCCTAGCACTAGTCTTGAAAGGAGTTTTTGTGCGTCACGCAAGCTGATATAGCTGACAATTCACGATATTTGACATCAAAATAATCGGTGGTGGGTGTGTGTACTATGAAGTTTATGAATGAGGAAATAAGGAATTGCGTACAAGAAAACCCATACTTTCACTTTTGCCAAGAAATACAAACCTATCATTAGAATGTTGTCGAAATGCATAGTGCTCGTCACAAGGATATGCTGATGCTGATCTTAAGGCTTCTGTTTGCTCTAGCAAATTAACACTCAACTATATTACAGTTACATCGATTACGTAGTACGTGGATTAAAAACGTAGTTTAGCATGCGTTTCAATATCCTTTTTGTGACAACTACAAACTGTCGATTGTTTGGCTTCAAAATAACTATTGCAAGCTCACTTACACCAATGATACTGGTTGCGTGTATTGAATTTGATTGCATTATTGTGAAGACATATGCAAGTGTGGCAGCGAATCCTATTTGCTATGCAGAGGACATTCAGAGTGCATGTAAAATTGACTGTGGGACATATTGTCATCTGTAGAGCATCGTATATTTATTTGTTGGCATGCCAAATAGTTACTACCATGGGCGATAGAAATGTATCTGAATTTGTGATGTCGATGTCGTTCATGCCGATATTGATGTTGCGTACGTGATTGTCCATGAGTGGACATGAGTTGTTTATGCATGATGGATGGTGAAAGCTCAGCCATGACTAAGATGTCAACATACTGCAACAATAGTATAATTAAAAAGTATATCTAAAGACATTTGACGACATCCGCGAAGCCAAAAGAAATTTACTACGAATACCAATTACAAATCGTATTAGTTTATTTATAGCTTTTCGGATGTATGCAAACAGAAAAATTGCCTTTAATTATTGGTTTGATGCATTGTTCAATGATTTAATTTGGGGTGTTTGTGAGACCCATTAAAGGGATGTACTGTTCAGGGTAAATATTTTAGCCAGAGTGTGTTTTAATTTTCAAGGAATATTCTGTGTAGTTGGTTTGATTCGTTTTGAGCCTAAATCGGCGCTATTTTGGCATAATTTTTACTTCTATAAAATAGGCGTCTTTAACATAAGGACATTTATTTATTGAGTTTGGTATAAAAAAAATGTAGACTGTCTATAAATTTGGTATAATCTCCGAGCTCTATTCATTCAGTTGAATCTCAGAACTCTATTCATTCAGTTGATTAAAAAAGTATTGAAAAAAGTAATAAAAGTTGAAGAAAAAGGAGAGAAGTTTATATTAGTAAGAATTGAGGCAAGTTAGTGCGGAAGTAATGACCAATTTTTTTTTTTAAGTTCAGCGGTCAGAAGATTTTAATACTCCCAAAATAGTTAATTGGGCACATACTCTCCAGAACACAAGGGATTTAAAGATGTTTTGAAGAAAGGGCAACACTGTACGGAACAAAGGATTGGACGACCAAGGGAGACTACACAATTGGATGATCGCTTCACTGTTTTGCAAAGCCTTCGACACCAATTCAAGATACCATCTAAAATTAAGATTAATTTTTGGCTCAAAAATCATTTTTATTCGCGTCCACCAAAACCTTACTTTCTAAAAACACGATTTCGATGTATCCACGTTTATATTTTTGCGTTTGCATTTTTCCCATTCAAAATGAATTTGAATTTATTTTCTTATGTGTGAGCACGTTCGTTTTTTGGCAAGCGCCACACGCTTAGTAGGCATTGGGACGTAGGAATTGGAGCATTAGGACCTCATGGCATTTGGTGTGACTCTAAATAAAAAATAATTAAAAGGCAAGCAGATGGATATGCTGCAATTTAAACGGGTACCACACCAAACAGAAGCCGCCTCTGTGGGATTTTTCAGATGAGCTGATTCGTTGTTGTTCTGGGTAAAGCTTCCAATGCATCTTTCAAGAAAATACCTCTTAAAAATCCTCTGAAATCGGCTTTATCGTTTTCGAACATCTGCAAAAAGAACTGCAAATGTGTTTTTGAAAGATATTCAGCCATCTTTCTTATTTTTGGATAGTACTGTCGTAATCTATCGACTTAATCATATTCCATGCTTTCTATTCTTAGTAGCGTGCTTTAAATATCTTTAACATCAAAACCAATAATACAACCGTTTTGAAATTTGTCGAAAATATTCTTAACACAATATACTTGAAGGAAATGGAATAAAAATACAATAAATATTTTTTTTCAGCATAAAAATTAGATCAGCCGTAGTCAAGCTACTAGACTAAAGTACCTTTTCTGGTTTAAAGTCGAATGATGAGACACTTTCGACGCAAGGCATAAACAGTTTTACTGCAAATATAATTTCTTAGATCTAGCCATACCTTAACTAAACTGTACTGGCAATACTGGTGATATTCGTAGCACAAGTAACACAAAGAAGTGAAGTTTATGACAAGCACGCGATGCACATGCAATGTCTCATCATTCGGTTGCAGGTGTTCTTGGGTAACTCACGTGGTTTTGATTTGTTAGCTGTGATATTTTTAATTTTTGTTGGTGTGAATTCAAATATATAAATATTGTATTGTAAATATGTACATATATGCTGAGCGTGGATTTAGGACGGCAAATGTGGAATTATTAATCGCTAATGCTCGTTTTCTCTCAGAATTATCACAAAAACTGAAGCAAAAACTAATTAGTATAACGTAAGTCATAACTTGACCTCATGTTATGTCACCAAAAGCTACGTCTAGAGAATTACGAGACCAATTTCTTTAGAAGGGTCTTGATATTTCCCCGAGGATCGGGAAGCGTGAACTTTGGGAAGCAAATTGGAATGCACGTAGATCAAAAAAGAAGACGAAAATCATTCCACATATGTAGAAAACTGCCTTACGTAATAAACGTAACTGCGTTACGTTTTTTACCTAACTGAATTTGTTGAACTTCACAGTTGAAGAACAAATGTCTGTCTATTCGAAATCATAAACGTTGCTAAAACTATCATAAGAGTGTTTAATGTGTAACGTTTAATTTGAGCACCTTCTTGTGTCTTTTTTTTTGAGATATAATCAAGCGATGAAAGTATTTTCACCATAGGTGAAGATAGTGCACACTACGTAAAAAGGAGGACGTTATGGTAGAATAGGAAAAGGAAGAGCTACATCTTTAACCCGAGATGTATTCAACAAACTCTATCATGATATGAGGTGTGATATATGTTCATGTTCCTGATAGTATTCATGTTGTAAATGGTACCTTGCGAGGCTGGTTTCGAAATCACAACTGTATTTTCCTGCAGTTTAGTGCACTTCATTACAAGATTCGAAAATTTATCAATTTCTTGGTAAAAAAAAACCTAAACGTACTTTCCTGGCCAAGTAACAGTCCTGGAATGGGTCCCACAGACAATTATGGGCGTAATTAAAAAAGAAAATCAGGCGACGCATCGTCGAAACGATGTGTTCCCTTTTAAAGAGAACTTTTAAAATTTGGCATGGTTACCAATAGGTCAAAAAGATGTTTAAGACTTTTATTGAGAGTATGCCAGATATGATACAAGAGTTGAAGTCTGATATGAAGTCTTCGCATGAAAGTTGCATACAAAACTTTAAAATGTGATTTTCTAGTTTTATTTTATCCTTTTTATAGTTATTGTTTCACCCAAAAATATGCTGATATTTTAATTATTATTAATTAATTTTTTGAGCCTAATAATTTGTCCACTTCTGTGTAACCCCTCAAGGATGAATAATTTTCAAATTTTAAATTCAAATTTTTGTTGCGTCAGGATAATGACCATGCTACGAGTGGATTTCAAAAAATGCTATTTGGTGCATATTAGGTTAGGTTAGGTTAGGTTATTAGGTTATGTTCTTATAATTCTTTGATATCAAAAGTATAATTTATTCTAAAAATCTATATTTTTGTTTACAATTTGACATTTGTCGACGGGTTACGTTTCAGTTGGAGCTACTTCAAAGAAAATAGTATGGACCTTTTAGTATGGTCCCTGCAGAGCTTCGACATAAATCTGTTGGAAAATATCTGGTCTATAATAAAACTTGAAGTAGGTAGGAAGCGCACAGGCTCAATTCGGACGTTAAAAAAGTTAAAAATAGACACTTCGCAATCCATTTTGGTACCAAAAAAGAAAATTTATCAGCCCTGACTCGAACCATACGTATTTCTGGACCAGAAGTTTCTGAAGAAACTTCTTCTGGCAAGAAATCATTTTCAATCAAAAGTCTTTTAGGGCAGAAAAAGGACTTTTGCTTTGTACTGAATGTTATTGTGGCTGTTATAATGGCTGAAACCAGCTGCAACGTCTTCTCGAAGTGATCAAGAGGGGACCCAGCGCAGAAATTATTCGACATTTTTGTCGTTTTTTGTGACAGAGGCATGGACGTTTTAATACCTTGATTGAGGGTCTTTTAGTCACATAATATCTTACACTTCATATTTTTTATATTAACTACCCACTTGCCCTCTTTTTGCCAAATTCAGAACCTAGTGTGGTAGCATTGACACATAGTACAGGATTAGTCTCTTGTTCGTGTTCCTGCAGGAGCTTCCAGACCATAGGAAATCCTTATGTCACGTAAAAGACGGAAAGGAAGAGGAAAAAAAACATTCCTCTATTTCTTCCATCCTGATGCTCGAGTATCCCTGTTCAAGTGTCAGGATTATCTTTGGATAGTGTGCCCTGGATTCTAGTTTTCAGTTATAGTAAGCAATTCTACGAATACAATCTTCGGAACGAAATCTCCAATCAAAGAGGTCATTATGCTGCTTGATCCATCTTACCCTCAATCTCCCTCCATATTCTGTACAAAAATTGCAATACTCGCCACTCATCTTTTACAAAACATGCTCTAAGGAGACAATCACCTACTATTTCAATTTGAATTTAAAATAAGTCCGTTAAGGCACCCCGAGCGTTATCCCTCCTCCTTAGTGATTTGTTCTATATTGTTTTTTCTTGAGTTCCGGTGAATGTTTCTGGGCTTTCTACCAAGGAAAATAATTGGTCGAACCGTGCAGTCTCTAATAGTAACTGCTTTTACCCTCTCCATCAAATAGGACAATTGTATCACACTCCAGGCACATTGTCATCCCCGAGACCTTTGAATATTCGCACCGCCCTCCTAACTCTGAGCACGTGTCAACAACATTCACAGCAACTTATTCCTCAGTGTATCGCTCCATATATTTACCACATAAAGTAGCAAATAATGGTAGACCCTCCTCTGTTGGTTATTTGGTTACGTTGTCCGATTTGTTACGGTGAGTCAATCGTTTGTCTTCTGTCGTCCTGAGCATATTGCAAGCTCAGGTTCGTCACTGCTAGTTCTGATTCGATCATATTGATAGGTATCACTCAGAGGACTTCATTCTCTGCCAAGTTGACCACTGTGGCTCATTTTAGTGGAAACCTACACTCGAGAGCAGTCATCCTGGTCCACACTCACCGCATTAGCATATTTAGTATCATAGACTTCATATCACAAAATCCTCCGCACAGCCAATAAAGCATAGATGGCAGCTGGAAGCCCAATCCGCCAAAGGATACTTGCCTCAGGCTCTAAGGATAGAGCTCTATCAAAAACTTAATTTTACCTGATTATCACCCTAAGGCTTTTCATCTCGGTATTATAGAGTAGGCCGTGGTATGAATCGGATGTGGATTTATGAAAATCCCTTAGAATCTGCATCGTATATCCTGCTAATATTCGTCTAGGATAGAATGTATTTTGGACGTCCAGAGCAACCAGCAGGACAACCCGAAATACGACATTGCATGAAGTCTTTAGTTTGAGATGCTTTTGATGAGACATAAAGTAGGTTGGTATAGCGTCTTATTTTTCCATGATGTATGGTCTTATGGGTTATTTCGTTGCATCAGTACAATTTCAAAGAATTTGATTCTGGGGATGCAATATAATTTGCTTGAGAAATCGTCTTGAATGTGCGAGAATCTTGTTTTTAATACTTGGTGTAGGTTGTTTCAGTTTCCCAACAAGTCAGTCACACGAAGCCTCTTCGTCTAAGAATTTCGAAGAACTTACCCTTGTACGCAGAGTATTTTCTTCGCATGTGTACAACTGGTACAAAGTGGTGCAAACCGGCATTGAATCACATTTTCATTTGAAAGCTCATTAGTTGATGTGTCCAAGACAGAATGCTAGGACGTCGACTAGCAGACAAAATTTTACGAATCCTGAGTGTTAAACAGATTTCAATAGGCAATAAAAGCAAATTTGGCTGGTTTTACTACGCACGGCTGTCGTTTGTGGCTCGCAGTAATTTCGCTCGCTATAAAAAAATTACATGAGCACTCATTCGAAATTTATAGCTCGAAGTAAAGGTTAGCATGTAAACACAAAGCCATTGCCCACAAAAATAGTTAAAAAAAATAACACTTAAGAATAACAATATCAATAATAACAATAATAATAAAAATAAAAGCAAATGTAATTGCTGCAACACAATCACCATCTCACACCTGCCCAAGAAGGTGAACACATATCGTTGAACTTGTCTCGCGTCGAACTTCATATGCACTCGAAGTTTTCCAACCCAGCGAAACTTGGTGAAATCGCATGCGTCGAATATTGTTCCGTGCAATGTATGATTTCCGTACGTATGTGTTTTTATTCGCATTCACATATGTGCGATTTGCATATCAAAGACATCACCCGTGAATATCAACATTCGCTCTTAGCGAATCTTGTTTTAAATGTTTTAATGCAAATTTGACCAAATCTAACAATGGGATTCTTTTTGGAAGAATTATTCATTATCGCTATTTGCCCGAGACAAAGTGTGTTGAAACCTGAAATCACTTTCCCACCATTCGGAGCCAGCCACTAGCTATCAAGAGTTTTATAAATAGAATACCTTGTCTGCTTGCTTACGGATTAGAGTTGTTAAACTCGTAAGTAAACTCGATTAATCTTTCATAAAATCCGTAAGAACCTCCGTCAGAATTCGAAAAGTCATTGGGTTATCACATTAGTTTGTTTCTTACGTTCGCGTCGAGTGCTCTTGAAAATGCCAAGCGCATAAACATAATATTCCACATATCACGCATGGGCAGCTCCCAAATAAAGATCCCCAACCGTATCAAGTTACCGCATGTGTGTAAAACAATTATGTTGACCATGCTCGATTTAGTTCAAGACTAGTTGCACACGTCGGTATGTGGACAATGAAGATACGTGAACACGAAAGTAAAGTGCAACAAAAATGTCATCAAGGTCTTGAAGAGACCAACGTCGCCCGCCAAAGAGTCAGTCAGACCGTGTCAGACCAGAGCCCATCGCGAAAAACCTGCATTGTAAGCAAATTGGATCAATTGCTAAGATCCGCGAACGAGCAGATACTTACCATGCATAAAATACTTCAAATCCGGGTTGCTATGAACGGGTCCGCTTTTGGAAAAATCGATAGCAATAACATTGAAAACTTATCCACCCCAATGACTAATGATGGGATTAAATTAAAATCAGGATTAAGTGCTGGTTCGCTGTTGCGCCTCATTAAAGTGCAATAGGCATGAAATCATGGGAATTTCGACCAAGAACAACAACCAGTTCCATTAAAGTTCAAGAACAAACATGTCATCTTCCATAATGAACTAAGACAGGATATAAATGATGCTGTTTAGTTGAAGCTATTATGAAAACGTTTGTTCACAGGATTGATAAGCATGAAAATTTCCTTGAAAGAATATAATTTACAGCTGTTACTAATTTTTTCGGGGTCCAGGATTAGATTCAACATACACCAGAGATGAGTCTTAACGCCATGCATATGGTATAATTTTAGCAGACAATCAATCATGCCATCCTCCGGAAGCCAAGGCGCGCCTGTAACTTCTTGGTCACATTCACTCATGCTATTCATGCTCTTCAGCTGCCCCAATTTCTTGGTCACCAGCCATGCTAGCTCTTCTGTGTGATCCCGTGTCTTCATTTACTTATCTTCAGGGAAGCTACTGTGAGCCAAAAACTACAGCCATTTGAAGTGCTCCTGAAGAAGACTTGGGCTGTCTAAAAGATTATCTAGTAGCTGGGCACGTTATCTAAAAATGTTGCAGCCACGGAGCCACTGCAGCTCTTATTCCATTTCTGTTCTTCCATAAAAGATGTTTGATCCTAATTCCGATTTTGAAGGGCTTGAATTATTCAGCAGCCGTTTCTTACATCACAAATCGTCTCCAACTCCTTCCGAAAGATTTCTACTGGCTTCTTATTGTTAACAGCGGCACTTTTTCATTGGTGCCGGTTTTTCACGCTCTTACTGCATTTGAACCAATCGCACCACCACTTACGCTTCCTTCTTCACGATTATGGCTAAGGACACACGTTAGTCCCACTTGGCTTGAATTAATAACTGAGAACAATTGAACTGGTCACTTATAGCTTAATTTGTCAAAATTACTACAGCCAGAATTGTTGTATTATTATCAATCTTGCAGATACGGTTGAATTGTAGATGGTCGCGGCAATGAGTTTCGGTTTCGGAATCCTTAATGTTTTCAGCGTAACCTTTGTTCACTGTCATTTAATTCTCTTTTGAGTTTGAAATCCGGTACTGCTTATTACTCTCCCTAAGATGAGGGAACGACTTAATAAGAGATCTATGCGTCTATCACTGGCACAGCACAGCAACTTCCAAGCCGTTACATTTGGAACAAATTTCCAGTCTAACATAATTGCACCGATATTTTATGTAAGGATTTGGAATTGCAAGGAAAAAAAAGGACAAAGATACGGCCAGATACGCATAAACAAACCCCAAACAATGACTTGCATGTACATTTACACCGCTAAAACACTTCCCACAAAAATTTCAAATCAGAATAGTGACCACCGCGATCTCTTCACTAACTAACAATTTTTTTTTTTACGATCTCTGTCTCGCAAATCTATCTAAACCGTTTACATACTTATGGACAGATTTAGATAGATAAATCAGCGTTATTATTGATTTCAAGACTTTCTAATGTCGTAGCTGTTCTTCAACGTCGATGAAAAGAGGAAGTTTCGAACTGCATCGGAATGAACAAGAAAAAGCTGAGGGCCATCTCTGGAGTCTTCAAGGGACATTGCACACTTGGAGGACATATCAATATAATGGGTCTGAAAGTGAACGTTGAGTCCGAAGTCCGCCATTTTGTGGAGCAGACGAAAATGTATGTGCAACACATTGCGAAATACAGTTGCCCTAAAGAAGAGTGAATCTAGCACGCCTCTCTTTGACGAAGACAAATTTAGACACCTCAAGTCAATGCAAATTATCAGCATTTTCAAAGAGGCGTTGCCAAAATGGGACTATCTGCTCGACGTACTCTTGGCGTTGCGAAAAATGGGAGGCTATAACCTATACAGGTTGATGTGAACAACTTCTTGCTTATGCATTGATCAGTATCAATCTTCCATACACCTACCTAAGAAATGTATCTTACTTCATTTAATATAAGAGTTGTTCCTGTCTCTTTCTTTTTGGCGCACCTTCAAGGTTTAAGTGCTTTATTTTTATAACACTATGGAACCAGTTTGGTAAGGCTTATTCTCTTCTTCTGTGATGGGACTTTGATTTGTAAACCTACCATTGATTTGAAAGACGAAATGAGAAAGACGAAAATGTATGTGCAACACATTGCGAAATACAGTTGCCCTAAAGAAGAGTGAATCTAGCACGCCTCTCTTTGACGAAGACAAATTTAGACACCTCAAGTCAATGCAAATTATCAGTATTTTCAAAGAGGCGTTGCCAAAATGGGACTTTCTGCTCGACGTACTCTTGGCGTTGCGAAAAATGAGAGGCTATAACCTATACAGGTTGATGTGAACAACTTCTTGCTTATGCATTGATCAGTATCAATCTTCCATACACCTACCTAAGAAATGTATCTTACTTCATTTAATATAAGAGTTGTTCCTGTCTCTTTCTTTTTGGCGCACCTTCAAGGTATTTTTTGCTTTATTTTTATAACACTATGGAACCAGTTTGGTAAGGCTTATTCTCTTCTTCTGTAATGGGACTTTGATTTGTAAACCTGCCATTGATTTGAAAATAAGTGTGAGAAGTGGCCTCTTTGATCGTGACAACACAGCGTGGTAACTTCAACAGAACTCGCGACCAAACGGTATTTAATCAGAATAAGTTGAATGTTATTTGTATTGATAAACTTTTTCTTCACATCTTCACATCAAGTCTTTTTACAAGAATTTGAGCGATGGAGCTATCCCTAGTGCACCTAGCAGTGACAACCCCTGAAGTGAAATGGAAGTTGAACCTGATTGAAATCCTTCAGCTTGTCTATCAATTAATCAATCAAGACAATTTTTGAAACGCGGTTCCTATTGCACAAGATATTGTCAAAAGATAAAAACGGGCGGAATTTAGTGATTCTCACATGGTTCTTGCATAATATAAGTTCTGACTCGCTAGTGTGAATGTCAATTCCAGCTGTTTCATCAATAAAATGAAAGCAAAATCTGCATCTAAACGGACGTTTCCTCCATCACCTTCCACTTATATGGCTGTCGACACTCTCCCTTTTAACTCATATAGGTTACTCATAGGTTCTCATGAGCTAGCGGCTATACAATACTAGCCTGCGGTTTGTCACTGATTTAAAAGATAATACTTCACTTCCCTTCCCTACTTATTTTCGGTTATGACTTTTTTTCCTTTCCTGACTTTTTACTGGGTCAAATGTGTCCCAATTCTATTTTTTTAAATTTCAACAGCTGTATTATTTCTCGTTTTTTGATTATTAAAGGAGAGACATGTTGTTGGGTGTTCTTCGATAGTAAAGAAGGCAAAAAAGGTGACATTCTTTATTGCCACGCGTTTCTCCATCCTGATCTCTTCATCACTGTCCTATTCCGTTACTAATACCCTATTAGATCTGGTCGCGTAAGGAGAACGCAATATCAACATATCTAGGAGGGAGCTTGATCGGGAACCGGAGAGAAAGCCCAAGGAGTGGCAACATCGATAAATATACATAATGAGCAGTTAAGAAGAAGTCCTGCAGTTCTTTCGTCAAAAGTCTTTGCTCGCTTACCTACTGCAAAAGAAAATATAAATTGCACAATAGTTCTCCATCATAAACGGATAAAAAGTTTTATTAAAAATTTATTTTAAAAAAATTCACTGTAGCTCATTTGGCCGGAAGCAATTGCATCCTTGCAAAAAGAAGGATGTTCGCAAAGTTCCCTAGTGCCTTGCAGAACATCTTCGTTTTGTTGTTGTTTTTTTTTTGTTGCACAAGGGTATGTAAATTTTTTTTTAGTATAGATGAAATAAGCTCTAAGAATCAACACTGAAAGTATAACACCGGGATTTGGTACAAATGCAAGTTAATTAGGCGTTATTACTCCGGCCTAATGACCTTCTATACTCCAATGAATGTAACAATGTGTTGAATACTTAGATTATCAATCAAACTTCAAAATAACTTCATAAAAAAATAATTGAAAAAAAGCTTGTGACAGTAGAGTTCTGGTTTCAGTTCTGGTGTCAGAATAACAACCCACCTTTATGTGCCAGGTATCTTCGGGAAATTATTTGAGATGAAATGTAGTTCTGCCCTGATCAACGTCTTGTGTACCTTTGGCTTAAAAATGAGGTAAGAACAACTGCTTTCTCTTTTATTATTGAAGGATCTCGTTCATAAGTGATACCAGACTCTTCAGAGATTTTGACTGCTTTCAGCGGAGGTCTTTATGGGATTGCAGGCTGAGATTGTGATCTCTAATAGTCTTCAAAATTTTTGACACGTTTTTTTCATATTTTTGCTGTCACATATTCTCTTTTGCTGTCATCATTTTTATTACAAATTATCTAAAGATTATTGCTAGTTTTTTGAAGTGTCGACAAATCATCTTGAATCATCTTTTGATCACAGGAGACAACGCTATAGGTTTCGGCCAAATTTTTATACGCATCAACACAATCCTTACTTTTCATTTTTATATTCCATTTTTAGTAGTTTATCCAGTTCATCACCGGATATACTTTTGTGATGGTGCATAGTAGATAGTAGCCTTCATCCACAGTTCCAGATTTCCAAATCCATATTTCGACGCATTCAAGTTGGTTGTCTTCTTCAGTAGAAACAGCGTTAGATTTATATTTCATCTTTTCATAAAGTGTCAACCATAGCCACCTCAGGTTGAAGGAAGACTTTCACAAGCGGGCGGCAAGCATACCAATTGCCATCCCTTATCTTACATCCCGTAACTCTGATTGGTTTCGAGAATAAGCCCGACCTTGTCATTAGGAAGTTTGTAGGAACTATCTGGGTGAATGCTAAAATATCTTGCATAGGTCTGTATATAAGCATTATTTGTGTCAACCAAAGGGATTTTTAGCACATACTTATTACAATTGCCTGATACAAGAATTAAAGCAGAGTATCTCTGCTAAATAATGGTAACTGCTCATCATTTCTGAGAGTTTTGAAAACAACGAAGTAGTTCTGATTGACCGGATTGGATTCAATACATTAAAAGTCGAGAAATATCCCTAGGTTCTAGCATGGTTAAATCCTAGATAATAACGTATATGAAAGAAGCTTATAGCATAAAATCGAAAATGACGGGATGACAGATGACGCCTACCAAACGTTCCTTGGGTGAGCAAGATTGACAAGACTACGTTCGCACCTCTCGGAGAAAAAAGACCTGCTCTCTCCAGAAAATGTAACGAGAAAGACGATGAAATCAAAAGACAATTAGAACTGCATGTCACATTAAGTACGGAGAATTCTTAGACGATGAAATCAAAAGACAATTAGAACTGCGTGTCACTTTATGTACGTAGAGTTCTTCTTATGAAGAAGGACATCATGGATCGCTTGGTAGCTTAGAAAGAAAGGGGAATCTTTCCGAAGGGGAATCCTAGTCCGAAGTAATGTGACAAACAGGTCCAGGCTACGTACTCTGTGACAGGGGAGGTGTTTAGTCGGTAGTTTGGTTGCGATTGGGAGTCCGGCACTTAGGGCGTATGTAGTCTTCATCTCCCAAACATAAAAAAAGAGATATTATTATTGTTAATATGATTATTTTGCATAAAGGGCATAAAAAGAGTTTATAAGAAGAGAGAATAGATTCCATTTATTTTGATAGAATACCTTTAAATCCAGAAGCTTATGTGCAGAGTTAAAACTATTTGTAGCTAAGCAGCGTGCCTTTACTTTGCCACATCGTAAACATTAACAGCAAGAACATTTCCGTATGGTTACTGGCAGACAGAGATTGAAAATCAAGGACAAATTTATATTTGTAATGCGTTCTTACCCAAAAGTTATAAGAACGACATAATGAGAACAACCTTACAACAACAATTGAAACTCTTTTGAATGAGAACCATATGATCGGAGGTTTGTTTGTTTGTTTCGACTATGCTTTATCGATTTTTAAAGGAACAACAAATTAGTCCTACTTCAATGATGGTGCGACGACGTATGGGCATGAAAAAAAAATGGTTAGCAAATAAATTATAAGCAAGGCAGGATAATTCATCGCCAGAAAAGGATTTAAACTGTGTCCATGCTCTTTTCCGTTCGAACGTGATAATGTTTCGAAATTGAGGAGGTAGTTGAGGAGGAGGTTATTGGTTTTTTCGTGGAAAAAGGACAAATGTAGCATGGTAAACAAGTAGGTAAGAATTTAGTTCCCCTCACAGACGCTAGATGTCGGAAATATTCATCGCCAGTATGAAAAAAGTGCAAAAATAGTGGAAGAAGGGCTCCCCTCCGCTCAAGTCTCTGTAACCTTAACATTCTCTTATCACTCTCGTTAGTGTTCCGTCGCCTTCTTCGTTGTTTATCGTTCGTATTTGTAATCCTATTTTTAATTCCTTTACTATTGTGTGTGCGAAGTCTGAATAATATTGTGTAATGGGTGATACAAATTTCTCGGTAAGTGAATGCAGCAACTTGAGTTCTGGCAAGATACGTGTTTTAAACATTGAACAGTGGCGTGGTAAGAACCTGAAAGCTCTTAGAAATGCGGACAAGGAATACGTAAACATGCGTGGCAAAGGCGAAATTGTGGTAGCGAAAGAAGCTCCAGTGCAGGTGTGAGGATGTCAAGTAAGTTGTACGAAGATTGGATGCCGATCACTTTCTCTAGATAACGTCCACAACTTGTTTAAAAAATTTTATGAACTTGACTATCATGGTCAAACACTTTACCTGCTGAAATTCATCAATCTTAGGGAGCGCAGGAGAGCATGCTACACAGACGCGACTTTACAGAAAAATGCAGGGTTTGACTATAACGTAAATGGAAAAGCGAACTCTCTCAAACGTATCCGTGTTATTCAGTTAAAATTAACAGACGGTGATGTAGCACCCAAGGATAAGAGAGGAAAACATATGAATCGGCCTCGGGCTGTGAACTACGAAGATAGAAGTGCTGTTAAACGACATATTGAAAGCTTTCCTACGATTGAAAGCCACTACAGCCTACGTTTATCGTTTATCGTTTATCTACGTTTAACATTTAGCTGTGCTTGAATATGAACCTCTCTGTGAGGAAAATGCATAGCCTTTTTCTACAGACAAATCCTTAATCTACTATCTCTTTAAGCTTGTACCGGAAAATTTTCAATCGGGAGTTCAACTTGAGATGCGGATCCCCACGTTCCAATACATGCAAACGTTGTGACTTGAACAACGTTAAACTCTAAACTATGTAAACTCTTAGAAGAAGATAGTGCAATACATCATATGAAAGCGGATGCAGCTTACACACAACTTGCTGATGACGAAAAAAACTCCAGCTTTATAACCCTGTGCGTCGATCTACAGCAAGTCCTGTTCACTCCGAATTTATCACATTTGGACGTTTATTATCAGAAGCAATACTCCAATTACAACTTCGCAGTTCACAATATGACCAGTAACACATCCAATATGTTTCTATGGCATGAAGTGACTGCTAAACGAGGCTCTAAGAAATTGGGTCATGTATTTTGAAATATATAACTTCAAAATGGAAGCCGCTGAGTGCAGGTGAAGAACAAAAACTTATTGTGTGGTCAGATCGCTGTGTCGGCCAAAATAACAGTAAAGTTATTCTTGCTTTGTATTTTTTCCTCATCAAAGCCAGATATTTTTCCGAAATACACCAGAAATTTATGACATCTGGCCACAGTTTCCTACCATGCGACCGTGATTTCGCACTATTTGAACGTAGAAAGAAGAAGACTAAAGCGTTAGTACCACAAGATTGGAAGTACATCATCGCTTCATCTAACATCAGTAGACCATTCACCATAACAGAAATGATGCAAAGTGACTTCAAAGATTTGGACATTCTTCTTCAAACTTATGTGGTAAAAAATAGTAAGTTTCAAATCACACAATATCTGTGGTTTAAGATATCATTCGACGACCCAACTTCCGTGTTCGTGAGGGAAAGTCACAACATGCTAAAGCCATGGAAGAGTTTTCAGTTGTTCAAATACAATATTCCGTCGCCAGTATTACCCCAACTTTACAACAGACCGCTTCCCATCAGTAAGGAAAAAAAGAAGGACTTGCTTCACATAGTACAGTTTTTTGATAACGAAGAACATAAAAATTTTTATCAGAATTTGCCAACTGTGTAACAATGTCTTGTTTAACATGTTTTCCTACAAATTGTTTAAGTGTATAAATTATTTGAATATATATTTGAAAGTTTCATGGCGTTAATAAATATAATTCAAAAAATCAAAAATGAAACTTATAGTATTATTGTTACTATCCAAAACGATTGTGAAGAAGGGCATTTGTTACACTTGATGTTCATTAGATTCTTAAGCTGCGCGCTTTCTTTTTTTCATCCCTTCTGTAAAATTTTAAATTTGAAACATATGCCCTTCTTCTAGAAACCCATTCAATTGTAAATAGCTAATTTGAAACATTAATTAAACAAATAAATTAACGGAACAACTGCTTGATATTATGACAGCTAGAATTGATAAATTTTCAGGAGCTTTTTCGAAACTTACGCGAGCATTAGGGAGGTTTTGAGGCAAATAGGACTGGATTCCAGGCTCATGATATAAAGTTTAGAGGAGGAGGAGCTTATTAGAAATTTTTTTGGAGTCTCTTTTTCCTCCAAACTACACTAATCTTTCAAACAGCAGCAAAGACATATTTAAGGAAATGCTTTACGAATAACCGTCTGATACAAAAATTTATGTTTCAATCAGTCTTACCTCTGTTAAAGCTGATGAAAGTGATTTTGGCCTTGATTTAAATGGAGCGCAATTTTAATTTTGCAGACTACAGGTAAAACTGGAATGAGCCAGCCGTTGGAGATTGTATGTTTGTATCAATGGTTTTCCCAACGCTATGACGTTTCGGTTATTTCTTTAAAAAAAAATCTGCCTCTACTATTTACTATAAACTTAACTTTTTCTCGTCATCGTTTAATGAATCTTATCCAAGCTCATTTGAAAATTTAATTTGGATGTTGCCGAAGGCATTCAGAACACAACAGACCGAACGTAAATTTGAAAACAAATGAATATTCATTTAAACACTAGACAAACGCAAGTATAATTTTTGTTGTTATTCAACTTAGAATAACCAAAGTGCCAATTAGTTGCTCACAACTAAATCTTTCAGTCATTCTAGCATTGAAGTCGATTAAGCAAGTAAATCACGTTCGAGCTTCCTGTCGGAAAAAATTGCAATAAATTAACTAAAAATAACTGAAAGTACTTATCGGCGCCTCATAAATTTTGCCACTACTTCGATTCAAATGGTTCACTTTCCTTTTTGCTGAAGTACGCTTGATATGCAAAAAAAATCGTTATCGTAGATACCAAACGAAAAAATTTTACTCATTCCTACCTTGCGCAAGCAAGATTAAGAGAATGGTGATAACAAAGTCTTGAAGGGGCGCTTAGTAAACCGCGAAGACGCGAACAAATCCGTGACTAGACAATCAATGAGATTGCATTTTTTTTTGTGGTATTGTAATAAAGTTCACTTGAGCATATCTATCATACAACGGTTAAATAACATTGACAGACCTTATCTCAACGAGCAAAAATTTTCTTCAAAAATCAAGAAAATAAAATTAAATATAAAATTTAAAAAAATTTAATAACAAAAAATTCCGGATTTTACGCTATGGTCTATGATCTTTCATCCCCGTACAATGCAATTTCAATTTACGTCGGTTATTAATTCAATGAACGCGAGTATGTGGAGTGAACTCCTAAGGTAGATGCGGGCAGGCTCGTGCATTGGAAGCTTATCTCTGAGTCTCATTGAAGTAGAATTGGGCAAGCCGGCAGAAATTTATCTAAATTCCACTTACCAGCATTTATGAACAAGGTCCTGATTAAACAACTGAGACCTTCGGATGAACACAAACATGAACTTTGCTATGATATGAATTATTGGCTTTTGTTTTCACTGATAAGATGGAAATCGTGTTCGGCATGAGCAAATTTCTCTATTTCTATATTCAATTTGGGAAAATTATAGATTTTCTCTGTTTAGAGTTTTGAAATTTACGACTCAATGCTAGGCCTCGTGTACTCTTCTTCTAAAGATAAAGTCATGCTCGGTCTTTATGGTATTGTTATAGGGGATGAAGTATGTTCAAAATTCGTGGGCATAAAGCTAGGAATCAGCTCTGTCTGAAGGCTATCCTTGAATTGATAATTTACTAAGGCTCTCATTAGACGATTGATTAATTTTTGATACACATTCACATTTGTTTCACTGATCGGATTAAAACCGTCA
The DNA here is from genome assembly GCA_954870665.1 of Stratiomys singularior. Lineage (NCBI taxonomy): Eukaryota > Metazoa > Arthropoda > Insecta > Diptera > Stratiomyidae > Stratiomys > Stratiomys singularior. Next base: position 154,920,170 of record OX940878.1, on the reverse strand, counting down.
AGAATACTTTTTTTTATTTCAGTGTTTTGTTTTATATCTTTCAGAAAGTAAGTTTGTGTTGGTAATTATGTAGTTTGAAAAATATTAAATACTCATATTTTTGCACTCTCTCTTGAACTCTTTGGTGAAAACAATAGTCGAAGGATTGAATTTCAGTGCTTTCTGCAGCCCTTTTTAAGCGAACTAAGCTCAGCAGTCATTGGTGACCTGAGTTACCAGAAAATATATTTCACAAAGATACTTTCACCGTCGTGTAGTATGTCTTATAAACTTGGAAAAAAGATTTTTCAGATGATGCTCGTATATGCTTGACGCATATGCTTACGTTTTTTCTTTCCGACGAGAAAACCCAAAATTTAAAATGAATTTGCTGACCTCAAATTTCAAATTAATAAATTTAAAATAAAGCTGCATTAAAAGTTGAATAAAGAAAAATTATTTAAAATTTATACCCTAGTTACCAGTTGGCCGTTGATTGTAAGGATAGTAACATCATCATAGATCAAATGCAAAAATCCTTTTTTATCAGCCATTCATCCTGATTATGATCTTTTTTGTTATTTTATAACAAGTAAAGACGCAGTCAGCGATCAGTAACATTGAGAATAAACGGTTGAAATGCCACAATGTGAGTATTACTCAGATTTTAGTTTACAGAGAGTGAGAAGTATTTCCGTGTTCGAAAAAAAAGTTCAGTATCAGGTAAATCGGGAAAACACAGGTAAAATCGTTGGTATCTATATGTGAGGTCAGTGTCAGTATCAGTACGAATAGTGAAAAGTGTCATTTCTAAAGGCAGAGCAGTCGACTCTACTCTGACTAACGAGATATTCAAGATAGATTTTTGTTGCAACCCTATTCCTTAACTTACAAACCAAGGATAACTACTGTCAATAATAGTTTAAAGTTAATGCCTTTTAAGTTAGCGCATGTACAGGGTGGGCCATATAACGTTTGCATTTTGAATCGGCTATAAAAAAAGACTAATGGTTATTCTTCCAAACTTTTTTTTTTTATTGGAAAGCTTGAACTTTGTTATTTATGAATGAAAAACGATATCGTTCATATGACTGCCACGACTGGCTTTACAGTACGCCATTCGGTCAACCCAATTTTCAAGCACTTTTTCGATTGTTTCGGCTCGAATTTCATTAATGGCAACTTCGATTTCGTGTTTCAAGGCATCAAAAGTCTCTGGATGATTAGCGTAACACTTGTCTTTGACAGCTCTCCACAAAAAATAGTCCAACGGGGTTAAATCGCAGCTCCGAGGCGGCCAATTGACTTTCGGCTGAATATTAGATTTTCGAAAACGGTGCGCAAAAGTTCGACTGTCATGTTGGCTGTGTGGCATGTTGCGCCATCCTGTTGAAACCAAATGTCGTCCATGTCATACTCTTCAACTTTTGGAAAAAAAAATTCGTTGAGCATGGCACGGTAACGCTCGCCATTGACCGTAACGGCGGCTCCTTGCTCATTTTCGAAGAAAAATGGCCCAATGATGCCGCCGGACCAAAACCCACACCAAACCGTAACTCTTTGTGGGTGCATTGGCTTCTCCATGGTGACGTGTGGATTTTCCGACCCCCAGATGCGACAATTTTGCCTATTGACATAGCCTCCGAGGTGCAAATGGGCTTCATCTGAAAAGACGATTTTTCGGTGAAAATGCTCATCTTCGGCCAAACGATCTTCTGCCCATTGGGCGAACCAAAAACGCAACGGATGGTCATTATGCTTAAGTTCTTGGACTAATTGAACTTTGTAAGCCTTCATACTGAGGTCTTCATGCAAAATTCTCCTCAGGGAGGTATGTGAAATGTTCAATTCGTGAGAACGATGACGAGTTGAAGTTGATGGATGTTCACGGACATTTTCGGCTACAGCAGCTATGTTTTCGGCTGTGCGCACTGCACGAGAACAGGAACGGGTTGTTTTGTCCACCAACGATCCAGTTTCTCGAACACGATTCACAAATTGATCCACAAACTGCCTTGAAGGCCACTCATTTTTATGAAATTTTTTTTTGTTTTGCACTGAAGACTCACCACTTTGGAAGTAAGTTTTCAATATTTGCCAATTTTGTTCAAGCGTATAGCGTCCTATTTCGTAAATGTCAAACCTTTAACTAAATTATGAACACAAATTGAATGACATTTGAGCTGTCATTCTCTAAATAAACAGTAGTTCAAAATGCAAACGTTAGATGGCCCACCCTTTAGAGTATTGTCCTTATTTCATAAGTTAGGTAAGGTTTATAGGTAAACAGGGTATAGATTAGGTAAACGTTATTTTTCATCTGGTTCAAAAAAACTTCGCCGTATGATACGTTTATTAAACGATCTTAGTCTACGAGGTGTGTTCAGAAGGCATTGAAATAACAGAAAAATAAAACGAATATTTATCTATTACATTAATAATGTCGCCTTCAAAAGAGTTCGCATAAGATAGTATGTGATATGTGTCAGTGCATCATTCGATTCCAAGGACACTTCTCAAACTTGACATTTGGGATAGCTTTACGTCTTTCATTGACGCGTTTTGCATGTCATCTAAGCTTGTAAAGCTCTTTAACCGCCCTTTAACATACTAAGGATCTAAAGAAATGTGGAAAGAGCTCAAGCTGGTTTCGAACACGCGTCCCTGCCGCTTCTCATCAGGTGCCAACTCACAGGCTGGGACGCATTGATTGGCACTACCAGCTTAGGTGGATGTCGACTGGTTATTTACTAGTTATGAATATTGCTCTACAGCTTTGAACTTCTCCTTTATTCCAAAAAAAAAAATCTACCAAAAATGGATCTACCAAAAAAAAAATTTCTGAAATATTAAGGATCGTTGACAAAGCATGCTCCTGTTGCACAGCCCACCTGTTACTGTCGCATTTCGAAAAAGACCATGTTTTTTCAGGATATTCTTACATGTCACCTACTGTGATGCATTTGGTATAGTTTTTCTATGATAAGAACTCTATTCTATATGAAAATTCACAAGTATTAAGCTTAATAGTTGGTTCCTTGTTCTATCAAGGATCTAACAAGAATTGCTGATGGTTCGTGTTCTCATCCACAACAGAGAGAACGATCTCATATTTGAAAACCGAACAGATATTACTACTATAGTTGAAAAGGTTAATAGTATAAAAAGATGGATGCCAAATTAAAACAACTTGGGCTTAGTGAAAAGTCGGTAAATTGCATTAAATTCTGGTAATCCAAATAGATTTCATCGTCAAGTTCCTTGCACCTTAGAACAGTCGGACAACAAAAATGAGATGGGAACGAAAGAATGTGAAAAAGTTTTTTCGTATGTTGTGCAGTTTTCGACTATAATTCATTGGATCGTCCAGGTGAGAGCCAAAATGTAGATGAATCTTTTAAAAATTCCAAAAACGATTCCTTTTTCTTTTTCTTCGTAGCACTTCAGCCGTTCTCGGGCCTTTACTTCGAACAACAAGCGCCTACAACTGGCCGTTGATTGCGTCCTCAGTTCTTCAGTTCTTCCAAAGAATACCTTTTTGGGTATCCGTTGTGCGTCCATATGACTCACATTGCCAGCTAATTGAAGCTTTAACAGTCTTACAATCGTTGAGACCCCGTACAGCACATGGTTGTACCTAATTCAACTAAGGTCCACGTCTAGCTTCATTCTAATTATCCGCCTCAGGATGCATCGCTCAAAGGCGTTGAATATATTTGCGGATGCTTGGGTTAGGGTCCATGTTTCACACCGATAGCATGTTTCGCACCCATTGCAGATGTCTTATGACAGATTGAAACGCAAAACACCATCCAGAATACTCAAAGGAGTTTCCGGTTACTCCGGAAGACATGAAAAAATTCCTCGGCCTTATACGTTGACCGGAAAACATAGCTAGAAAGATTATTGATCCTCGAATTATTTGATACCTACACCTTTATATGTACAAAAAAAAAAAGAGCCAAATGCAGATAATTCGGCATGTCAATGATAACGAAAAAAATTACAATCGACCGGGAAGACTTTTCGAAGTGCTGAATTTACTTCCCGCATAAATTCAGAACAACATACAACCCAAAGCAACTGTTGTCTCTGGACAAAGAAACGACTCCTTGGAGAGGACATTTAAAATCTCACAGGTACAACTCAACAAAACTTACAAGACATGGTTTATTTGTTCGGATGGTCTAAATCTACTTATGTATTGCTGCTTCAAAACTAGCTCCAGCTCCAAAACTGCCCCAGTACGAATCAGGGAGAATAGATCCTTTAAATTTGGCCAAATTTGAAAATACCGACAATAACAGTGGAGACAGGTGCCATAATATTTTGTAGAAAATGAGATATTCTTCTCGTATGCATGGAAAGACAAGCGGATTATAAGAGTGACGTTGGCTCTTCATGACATTTCTGCCTCAACAACTGAAAAAAATGCGAGAAAACATCCTATAACCTAAGAAGTTTTTGGTAGATCAATTTTTCCATTTTCACTTACAACATTGTAAGTGATTTTGAAACCAGCTTGAGCTCTTTCCACCTTTCTCAATATTAATCCTATAACCTATCTGCATCCATCAATATAATAACAACATGGAACAGGTAAACTGTGTAGATGAGTTTGGTATTATCCCATTCTGTGACGAACAAGAAAAGGTGTCCTCTAGTTTATAAGCTTTGGACCATCCATTTGATTTAGAATTCGGTATGGAATGACCTGACTTGATCTGACCTGACCTGTTTCCGTAGTAAGGCACTTGACTCCTGGTTTCCTTAGAAAAGCACTGGACAATGGGTGACAAAAATGAAGGCTCTCTGGAGCCAGGAGGAGATCTGAGCAACTCTTCTTTTGTGTTTCCAATTAAGATTTTTTGTATATCAATGTTAAATTCCCTGAACTTCTTGAGTATCTGGTTATACCTGGGATAGAAATAATTCATTTATTGTAGACTGTCCCTTTCAAAAGCCAGCTTAGTACTTTTTCGTGAAAAGTTTGTAGTTTGCGTGGAACTATTCAGGAGGCAATTATGTAGCATTCGCAGGGTTGAGCCTTCATAGTTTTGGCAACACAACTTGCCTGCTGTTTTGGGTATTGAAATTTTGTCATTTCTACGCCAATGATATCGTATTTTGGCCACTTTCTATATATTGCTGATAAATTTTTGAAACAGGAAATTCAAGTGGGTTCCTCCTTCTTAGAACAGCACTACAGGTATTCTGTCAATTTCAGGTGATCGCCATTATGTTGCCAGACTTCTGGATAAACTGGATCTGGATATCTGGTGGTCTTGTTCGGTTCCTCAATCGAACCCGCTTTATGGTTGATCACAGATGCTGTGACGATAACTCAATATACTCAATAACGAATTGCTGAAATTTCGCCTTGTACAACCTAGTTAAGACGTGTTCGGCTGGAATCGCTCCCATATTTTCTTGATGGAACCATATAAGCCTTGAGTGCCATGTGCTTGGTATGTCGTTATTTCTTCTAAGATTATAAGGCACCTCTTCATGATGCACGTCAAATTTGCTTTTAACCATGGAATTTAATTTTATTCAGTGAATCCTTCTATATATTTTTTTTTCTAATCCTCCAACTCATTCATTCGCCACCTCCTTGCATTCCTGATTGAGCCATTTGATTCCCTGTTTTTTCAGCAAATAACTCAATAACATTCCAGCAATCTCTGAGCCTTTTTTTCACGTTGCTTGAATGTCACTCCTTAGCCTCCATCCTGTGTGGTTGAGATAGTATATCTTTAGACCAACGACATATATAAATAAAGTTTACTCAGCTGTTATTTGATTCCTAGTTCAAGATTTGTCATTGACAGTTTCGCCATTTTCGAGTCAATGGGGATGAGTCCCTGGAGGTGAGTTTTGAGTCACCGAAATTTATCCTTCAAAGGTACTGGTCCGTATCATGGTCAGCACATCAGAATCAGCAGGTAACAAGAATACTGGCAGTGGTCTCTTTTTTGGACATTAAAATTACAATTCTGATGATGTTGTGACCATTCGGGGTACGCCCACGTTTTTTTGTGGAATTAGTTGACGGGAAAGCACGTGGCGCTTATACTATTTCAGTTAGTAGGAACGTTGATTAAGGCTCGTCAACTTTTTTTGGTAGCTGTACGAAGGATGAGTCCTTCAACTGTTACCTGATTCACCATTTATCTGCTGATTTGAACGTTGAAATCCTCTTGAACAATTTTACGTCATTTGAGCCAATTTCAGGGTATGGCTGCATGTTCTCCGATTTCTACCTCCTTGTCTCGTGACAATTAACGAGCCAGACGTTGCAGGATTTTTTGTAAACGCACAGATTTGCTCATTTATGGTTCGTGACCATTTGCCTAAATTTGCTCTCCATGATAAAAACCATTCCAATCTTATGTTTTCTTTGATTTTCCCACTTGAAAATTGTTTGTGGGCGGGTATGATTTTTTTTCGCTGCTGTGTCATGTTGTTTATTAATCTGTCAAAATTTCGCTCAAATTTGTCAAATTTCTTTTTTGAGCAGCTATTGCTGCTGTGCAACTGACTAATGAAGCGACTGAGCTTTAGATATTCCGAAAGGATAATCAATTTTCTTTTAAGAGGCTTGTTACTGTTTTTCAGATTTGAGGTCGTGTTTTTGGTTTTGCTGACTTCAGATAATGTCTAATGGGGTAGCTAGAACCACGCTTGTAAGTGGAAATATGACGTTCGTAGGTTTGAAGGAGGTTCTTCGTTTTGCTATTGTCTAGGTTATTAGTTGAAGTACCAAGACTTCCTAGGTTTCCAAATCAAGCAGAGATCAGATAAGGGATACGTTTCAATCACTTCTTTATTCAACTGTAATTATTCAACTACATTATTTCATTACGTCAAACCAGCGTCCTTAAAAAAGTGGACCAAAACTTCAAAATATGGCCAAATCGTTGTAGTTTCAATGTTTAATAGTTTACATCCAATTGTTCCTGGGATTGGTTTTCAATTGTTTCTGAGAAATTTTATTCATCTTCAGCCTTGAAAATATGACAGAGATTTCGTTAATCACAACCAATTATAAAATGTTTTTTTAATAAACACTTTAAAAAGGTTCAAAGCTACAAACCATTCTGAAATTTTAAAACAAAGGTCTCTATAGTCTTAAGAGATTACCTCTTAATCTTAGAAAAAAATTACTCCTCTGACTTATACGGGCACACGGGATTTAGTTTGGGGTTTTCATTTACGCATTTCTTAAAAGAAAGTATCTGGCAGAAAATAATCTAAATTGATGTAAAAGCTCAACTTTTTCGAAAGCTATAATGATATTTTTGAGTCTCTTCTTTTAAGACAAGGAATTCGATAAAGGCTTTAACTAAAAGTCATTATCACGACCCCAGGGTTCTACCTCATACGAGATTTTAAGACCTGACTCAGTGAAGTTTGGCACTCGAGGTGCCTTCCATCACTTTGAGTGGGATTTTTTACGGGGTAGGAATGTTACGCCTGTCTACGCTCTGAGTGTTGGAGTCTCAGAGATCAAACATGCTGGAGTACCCACTTTAAAATTTCCAGAGGGTTGAGGGTTTGGCATCTAAAGACAAGTTTCTTCTGCTTCCTGTCACTCCGGTCATTTATAGTGTCAGTCCTAGTTATCGGTTGCAGATCCCGGGCTGTAAGGATATCCCCCTCTCGGACTGGAGTATAGCACTTTATTTCTGTTAATTTTACTTCTGTACTAATACTTCTTCCGAGAAATAGAAAACCGATTTTCTTTATTCCTTCTCATAATATTTCTAGTTCGTAGCTTATATATAGAATTTCAATTGCTATCAGAGTTTTTGAGTATCTACATCTTGTTGCAACTGAGGTTAATGGTTGGTTCATTGTTAAGTCCTTGGCATCCTTGGCATTGAGTTCAGCTGTGTTGTGAGTGAGGGTGAGGTTCTAATTTTCACAACCTCATCGTTCAATTCCATTGAATTGAATGTTATGAGATCTCATCGATGTCCTCCATACTCAGGTCTGATCCTCCCATAGAGACTTGGTAGTCTCCTTCAACAATTTTGTTTTGTTTTTGATTTGATATCACCAGACAGCAGACTCTTAATTTCAGACAAACCGCATCAACTTACAACCTAGTTTCATATCTGCGCCAACTATACAGATGATGCAAACGTGATCATCAATGGCTTGAAAGGCCATTTAGGCCAATGGGCGTCAGATGAGCATAAAGGACAATTTAATTCAATATGAAAAAGTAGGACAGAGAAAATTATTGTGAACTAGAACTTCTTAGTTGTTAGTACTGCATACATGAATAGGTTAAAATTTCAAAACTTTGCGTGACTCTAGGTGGATCGAAATTTCACTCGCGTTTCGCACGAGTTCCTTCAGAAGTGTGATCTCAGAATAGCTACATCATGTGCAAGTCAGCATCGTAACACTTTGCACGTCAGGTGTGCCATTCTTAATTCATTGGTCGCTTTGCAGTTTGACCTCGAAACTCCCCATAAATCAACGCTGCTGTTATCGTTCTTTCGCGTTGTGGCGCGCGTCATTTAAATGTTGGCTCAGTGCCACCTTAAATATACTTCCCAATGTCATTGCAAATTACATTGCTGCCTCATTTTTGGTTGTTGCAGATTTACGCACTTCACACCCCGGACCAGCCCAATCCGACAAATCAACCTCTAAATGGGTCAACTGGTTATCCATTCAGGGATGTTATAACATCTCTCTTCTGACCACCATAAGTGGTACCAACTATCCCCCAAATTTGGTGTATCTACATGTTGCAATCGACAAAAATCTTCCGGTCAAATTTTGGTATTTTGGAAATCATCTGGGAACTATTCAACAACAAAGCTGACCCCGCTGTAATGGGATGTTAAAAATAGATCAACTTTGGGGCGAAATGATCTTGTAGTTCGTTGTGAATGCTGATGATGGCAATCATCCAGTTTATTTGGTTAATTGTGTTAAAATGCACTAGTTGAAGCAGACAATATTTTAGCTGGGGTCATCAATGATGAACAGATTTATTATTCTTACGTATGATCTCAATGCGCTCTTCAGAAGCGAGATAGAGCCTTCAAATCAAGACCATCCATTGAACTTTTGAATTAATCTGGAAAGGTCCTTGCGAGTCACTTTAATGCATTAAGGAGTGACACCAGATCTCACCGGAAACAGCAAGTTAGCCTCACCAATTTGACTGATTCATCAGAGCTCACACCAATTACTATTGCTCAATTCTTTTTCGAGTGAATCACAGCATCTGGGACTCAGATTTCACTAGGCAGGTCTTACATCACAGCCTACTGGTTATTGAACTGACAGTAGAAAAGACCAAAAGCATGTTAATTGGACAAGTGCGTAGCGCAACAAATGGAATCGCACTATAAAAATAAGTAATAAAGAAATTCGTGGGCACCTAGGCGTCTTGAGACAACACATCTGGACCGTTCAAGATTTGTGAATGAACTCGTGGAAAGCAATAGCTTTTACTGAGACGATTTCCAAGGGAATTATCATCAAAGACATTTGACCGAGATGGAATCAAAGTAGTCATTGACTTATCTTGAAACGTCTCTAATTCAATGGCAATTATGATTCAATTTGTTCGAACAGAAGAGAAAACCTTGCATTGAACTGGTAAGCATCACTAAGATGGACATCAAGGAGTCACGCTAATGGGACTAGAATGGTTGTAATTATGATAATTTTCTAAACGAAGAACATACATGCATGGCACTGCACATATGGACTCGATTGTTTGTTTTAGTCAGAAATCGAATGAACCATTTCTACCATTTAAAATCTTTCAGGACCCCTCACCTCGTTGTATGTTTTCTCTTCGACAATTTCCCACTTTAAATAGAGTCGATTAAATGCAAAATTGTTGAATGGTATAAAGCAATCAGTTCGTCGATTGTTAATCATAATTAGAATTTAAACTTTCTTCAAAACTCCTTTAATAAAAAGTTAAGCGATTCAATTTCTTAGTGAGGACATGCATAAGCAACTTTTCTGTGGTTTCAAATCTTCTAAATTAAGTTTAGGCTCAACTATTTGGCAATGAAACTAAATTTTCCAGGACAATTTAATATGAATTACTATTCATATCATTACCCTGAAACGCGAACAACCTATCCTTTGCATAGAAGCTTACCTAACAATCCTAAGCACTCAATCGATTCCACGAGCATATCGCTGCTCTTAGAATATACATAATTTAACTATAGCAATAAAAATAAACTTTAACTTTACATTCAAGTGGTTTCATAAAACATTTTTCACATTGAAACAAGATTAAACTTTCTGGTTCGTGGTAGCGAATAAATATTTAACCTTTATTTCTACGCGCTTCCATGAAAATTATTTATAGACTACTTAGAACCAAGACTTAGAAGGTTCCCATTCCTCGTATGGTTCTCCGGATGAATTTCAAGATTTATTGAAACGTTCATACATCATTCATTAATATGCACTACGACATCTTAAGCTTCTGCTATTGCAATAAAAACTATCTAGTAGTTGCAACAACTACACTCTACTATTATTGACTGGAAGATATTTTAACGCTCCTCATTCTTTGTAAACCATAAAGATCATTTTCTTCTTGGTGAAATAAAATTGTGGGATCCAGTCTTGAAAATAATTTAAAAAAATGTTTCCCCTCTTTAATACACGAACTATTTGGTGAAAAAAGTTATCCAAAATTGCTGTTTATATCTGTTGCGACAGGAGCGTTAAAAAAAGTTTGTAGAGTGGTCTTAAAACAACAAATTTACTAACCACTTTCATACATCGAACTTAAGTCCTTCAAAAAAGTGCCTTGACAATCAACAACGCTACAAATGAAATAATCACAGCTTGTAGCCTCTCAGGAGCTTTGTAAACAGAATCCTGTTCGATGAATCAACGATGCCTTTTAGACCGCCGCGGACCTGCAAACCGCTTCTCTTAAGGCTGACGCAATCTCGGGACTTTAGAGTGGAGGGTTGCGCCTGCGATACCACGACGAATACGGTCAAAACTGTTCAGTCATATGCCCAGGACACAAGCAACCTTTTTAATCCTGGAGCATCAGCGATTGTTGTAAATCGAACGCAGTTTTCCCAGATTTTGCTCGTTGAGGATCTTCTAAAGCGTGAGACGTCCTCAACATCATCGCCGCGATCTCGTGTGCCTCATGATAAGCATGATAAAAGTCATCTTTTTTTCAGGCCACCTGAGTCATTTTTAATTGTTTTGTACACCGGTCTTGAGTTTGACACAAAATTCGTTTGAACAGCGTTTCTTCAAAGAGCCTTCCGCAGGGCGGGCAGAGTTTGTTTAAAGAAACCTTCTGCCGAATGAGAGGATTAAGCGATCACATGGTCCCCAGCTCATAAAAACGCTAGAATTAGCTTCTAAGTTCAGAGCATAGCGACCGATTTACTGGATATCACCTTATGGTGCATCCATACGAATTGGTTGGTGGGCCTCAACTCTAGAGGGATATCCAGGTACCACAGGTTACTGATAAGGCCCATCTCTAGATGCATCAGTTCGTTGGCTGCGACACCACCTACCACAATACTCCCAGTATTGTGGTAGGTGTGCACATCGATGGCATTGTCTCTAATATCATCAGTTTTATATGTTTTGTTCTGCATCTACCAGTATAAATAGTTGGAAAAATCTCAATGTAGTCTAGCGCGACCCAGCGATAAATTTGCAAAGGCTTTTAAATAATCTTGGACACCCTGCCGAATTGATGTTCATCTTTAAGGCCACTTAAGCACCGTAGAAGATTAGTTGCAACACAAGTTGGAAAACTTGGGGGTACTTGTTTACCTTTAAGGCATATCCTTTAAGGCATACCACCAATAATTCAACCAACTGGGAAATTTCATCAAAAGCAAGTCTGAAAATATGAAACTCCATTGTGATTCATAAAGTACAACAAAAGCAAAAAGCTACCGTGGACTCTCAGAAGTCAGGCTGTTCAGTAAGGACACGTTCGTAGATAGACATGCTCCTGAACAATCAGTTTCGAAAATAAGCAGACCTGATTGAAAGCGAATATTAGCTCCTGGAAACGCTTGGGCTGCTTAAGGGACGTAATTACCTCTTAAATGCGCATTTTAATAATTTCGTACGTATCATCTTGATTCGGATGAAAAATGGACGAATTTTGATTCAACTCATAGTGACTCTGCCTGAGATTAGGCCGCGAGGCACAGGAACTCAAAACAGATGGTCTGTAGATTCAGAATTGTTACCTCAAAAGGCACTGTTTCTTAGCTCCTTGATTTCTCAACGACGTTTTGAAATAGATCTATACCACACTCACGGTATTCTCGCAGAGCATCTCGTTTGCGATTGCTGATAATTGAATCGCTTAGCTGACAGGCGTCTATCACTATTCATAGGTGGAGCCACTTATATCTCTGCATTCCACTACTCACGAAAAAAATTTTCAGGAAAGTTTGTTTACATACTTTGTATTTTTCTTTGTTGAAAAAATACGCTTAAATGATGATACCCTCAATGACACTATGATCCTTATAAATTGATCGATTGTGACCGTAAGGTTTGGATACTCTTAGACCTCCAACAGTCCTGGATTCACATGTTGAGCAAGTTTTGCTATTATAATTAAAACATGAGGCCGTATAAAGGTTAAACAAATAACCAAGCAAGTATAAAAAGTCAAAAAAGGAGGAATCAAGCTAATCTAGAAGGAAACAAATAAAACGCCCGTTCATTGACACTATGACACCACCGAAAAGGATCCTTTCACAACAAAGCTGCATATTTTCATTATCGAAATTCCATAATGTAATAAGAATTGGAATCAAAGCTTGAAAAATGTTTCTTATGAGAGCTGGATTCCTTTAAATAGACCCTATAATAATCAAAATTGACTACATGAAGTACTTGAATCCCTTTTTTATTACGTTGATTTCGAATCAGTTGGTAAAGTAGCTTCAAATATTGTGAAACTATTAATTAGTGCATACAATGATTAATTTGATTTTTTTGTTATATAATTTAAAAATTATTTTTAATTTCAAATAAAAAAGGTTGAACCTATAACAACTACATCAAAAGCATATGATTAAAATTTCGTGGAATTTTTATAACAACTACATCAAAAGCATATGGTTAAAATTTCGTGGAATTTTTACTTGATTTATTGAATATTTTACTTTTTTGGAGTTGTGACAGCTGTCATATTCAATCGGTTTGAATAAGAAATGGAGTCCTCCAGAATTTGGATTTGCAAAAATGGAGCGCGATACGACGGAAAACCCTGTTATTGGCATGAAAACACCTTAAATTGGGAAAATCACCGAAAGTTTGGTTCGTCGCTGCGGTATTGCCACCATTAGAAACCGGTAGTGCCACTGGAGAAACTCTTTTTGACATCGTTAACAATCACTTTAAATCCCGTGCGAAACATTACGCAGTCGATTTTCGGGAAAAACATCCAGCTTAAGTCATAGGCAGTTCCTTGAATTCGAATATGTAGACGTGGTTGTATCTTACTTTTTTGAAAATGTGATCTAAAATGCTGTTGCACTGAATGGCGTTTCTACTTTAGTCGTAACGAATTTCTTGAAACCATAACTGAATATAATAAAGATTTGGATGACATTTGGTTTAAGCAAATGTCAACAATATATTCCAAATCACGCGTGAAATAATCGAATGTTCTGAACAATCACTTCCACATTTAATCATATCCTCGAACACCAAAATCAATTGACCAGCAAGATCTTAATAATTCAAAATTTGAAATTCGTCGTCAAAGGATTCTTTTGGTTTTTCAAAAAAACGCGTTAATCTAAAATATAAAATTAATCTAAAATTTCATGGAAGGCGCAGGGGTCTGTCATCAGTGACAACTAGACCATTTGTCAGATACTCCATATCAAACAATGCAACCCATGGACGTATGATAAGAAACAGTATTGTCTTCCGAAAAATACTCCACTTAACCTGATGTAAGACCACGCGTTCTTATAAGGGCATCCTTCGAAATACAGTCAAATTGTTCAGACATTTTTTTTGACTACTTTTGAAGCATTGAAAAGTGGGGCATAGAAGATCTATACAATTCAATTTCAAACTTTACGTTTCTTGTGTTCTTGTAGGTATTAGTCAGTGTTACGACGAAGTCATGTTATTCACAACTTTTTCTACTCCAATGCAATCTGAATATTTTGTCCTGTCTACGTGAAAAGGTTAGATTTTCACAGTGACCTGCACCAAACAATGACATCTGTTGCAGTGAGACTTTATTTTTTAACTGACGTGAGATGGTCGGTGTATTTCTTGCAAAAGAGATTGTTTTATTCAAACCAGATGTTCCAGTAGCGAATACCAACACATCTAAGCTTACTCAGAAAACCACTCTTGGAATGAAATTTTTTTATCCAAACCAAAGTGCAGCTGTGATTACTTTTTAAAGCAAGCTTGTACATATCAAAATAGGACAAGATTTGAATGTTTGAGGTCCGATAACTTTAGTAGCTTTGGTGGAATACCTAAAAAAAAATAATCAAGCAATTTTGCCCAATTATCAAAAAAAATAGGACTCACATTATCCCTAAAAATTTACGCCAATTTTCAGATTCACTACTTCTGGTTTTAGGCTGTATACCGTCAGGCGTCTACGTCTATAAACGTAATGTGATTGTTCGTTGTAGTTATGCCATAGGGGACGTGAAAATCAGCTAGGATCCTGCAAACAAACTACCGATGTGAAAGAGATCAGTAATATTTTATCAAAAAAAAAATGAGTTAAATTTTATTTTGGAGGTGAAGTATTTTCTGATTATTTCCTTTAATTTAGAAAACACTCTGAAACAGAGTGAGCAATGAGGCAATACACTATAGATCTTCATGTGCTTCCCCTATCTCTTTCTAGCGAAAGCTGTCCAAGAGTGTTCCTGCTATTTCGTTATTACTCATTGGTTCTGCTATGGGTTGAACTAGCGGCCTATAACATGTGCTTGTGACGGAATATTTTAAGTGAGACTGTAGCTAGTCTCAGGTCCGATTTTCATTTTTAGGTTTGTCTTAAAGTAAAATTTATCAGTATTTCAACTTATGACTGCGCGCCAACCATAGCTTTTGATTGTTTCTATAACTGAATAATAAAAAAATTGATAAAGCTGTCAAAATTAACGAAGTCCAAATCTTTTTAAGTTCTGAGTAATAAAATTTTGTTATGCAAAGCAAGGTATAATTTAGGGACAATTGTTTATAAAAGATGCTACATTCCCAGAGGAAGCCTTTAATCTTTTTATAAGGTACAGAAACCATCCTTCAAGAAATGAAAATAAACAAGGGTTGCATCCATTTTATGATCAAAAATTCAAAAAAAAAATAAAGGTAATCAATTTATACTTTTATTGCCCACAAGAAATACCAATTGTACAGCGGGCGGCATAGAACGAGCTCTAGCTTTTGATGTCCTTCCCATACTGATTAGCAATATTTTGGCATGTGACAAAACTGATTCGGTTTGCTACAATAGTTTCAAATAAATATTATTGCTAAAAAAATACTACGAAATTTTTTGAAAACATTTAACACAGAAAGAATGTTTGTAAACATAAAGCGAAACTGATGGCGCCTCCTGTTCACAAATATTTTTGAGACACACTACAGGATTTCCTTGCTTAAACTTTTAAATATTTTTAAAACAATTTTAAATATTGAAAAATATTTCAATGGCCATTTATGTATGTGCAATATGTTTATTTTTTACTGCATTAAAATGTTGCCGTCAAAATAATTTCCATGAAGAAAACATGAATGAAATTGAATAAAATGAATTAGACTTGCCAGTAAACGGTTAACATGCTGTTCAAAATACGTATGATTCTTTCAAATGTTTTTCTTTTGGACGTCATATACATTGAATGTCATATGTTAAAGCCGGCAGGTGGTCTACCATTAAATTTGTACTTCAAATGTTGTAGTCTCGATTTAATTTCTATTATTTTTGCACTACTTTCACAACGAAAGGAATGTGCTGTCAACAAATCTTTTCAATTTGGCTAAGGCCCAAATAAAATTGAATCAATATAATTAAGGATCTTTACTTTTGGGAAAACGAAAAAATTTTGGATTTCTTACTAAGATATTCAAATTCATAAAGATTCAAAATCATTTGAACCTTTAAAAAATCATGAATAAGATTTTAGTCCTTTCATTCTTTCATCCTCAGAGTGATGAAAAAATAGTACACTTGGGAAACACCTCGAAAAATCTTCTGTACAGATAAGTTGATGCTCCACATGGATGATAATGACACCTAGTGTTCTTTTCTTTTTGGGGAATGTCCGAAATCGAACGTGATACTGACTTCTAGGATAATAAAAAAAAATTGTTGATTCGATGATTCCTTCACCCTCTCATTCCAGGTTATTAGGAAAAGCACTTCTCTACTTCTAATCTGACAATTATTCCTCTGCTATTTCTTAAAACTGTCAGTGAAATGGATAGGCACTGAATGTCTGCTCTTACTTTCATGTCTTTCAAATGAAGGGTAGTGGTAATCAAACAAAGTCCACGGGTCGGAATGAGAGACACGCCCGAATGCTGACACAATCAGGGCGGTTAAGAAACGCTTTCGCGGCGAGGAAACCAAAATAAGGCTCTTTGCCAGGAAAACCTCGTTGATATTATAGACAGTACCAAGTACCGAGGCTTCACACGAAAAGAGCGTGGTTGACTACAAACGAAGTGGATACAGCTATGTATTCAATCAAAATTAAAAGAGCTACGAACGCAGGTGGCTACCCAGTGGAATTCAGCAAAATCCTTCAACAACTTTGCCCTGACATGTTATTTAGAGCAAAATCTGTCAACACCCGGGTGTATTCCCAAAATGCTGGGAGGAGGTGGTACTTGAGTTAGTAAGGAAGGCAAAAGAGAACTAAGGAAACTAGATTTAAAAAAAGAACCCGGAGCTAACATCCACTTATAAACACGTATATTTTCTAAAAGCTTCTCTAGAATGTGTTGGAGCAGCTTATTAGAGAGAGAGAGCGAGTAAGAGAGAGAAACTCAGTGAGGTCAGCTGTCACATGTGACAGACCGGAGTTCAGCTCAGCATTCGATTAATACTGATGCCGTCATTCCAGCAAAAAGTAAATGCGGAGAATTACACCTATCTATATTGCTGATAAAACCACCGAGTTAAGGACGATGACTTAATTCCATCGCTTGATGTTTGGCTCAAATAAGAGCCTCCTTGATTATGACCCTGCCAATATCAGAAGACTTATCCTGACCAGGAGTATACCACTGATGAACACAGTGGAGTCGTGGCAGTTATAGGTCTCTGAAGTTTAGGCCGAAGTAAGAGAGCCTTACCGGGATCGAATGATCTCGAATGCAAAGGCGATGTTTTCGATGGGTTTCATCTGTATATCGGCGTTTGAAGCGGCAGCGCTGGTTGTTGCGGGTACCGTTCCCGTTAGTAATTTTTGCTAAAGAATGTAGGAAGATCTAGCTGCGAAGAAGAAAAAAAGACTAGTTCTTGAAAGTAGAGAATGAGAGCTAAGGCATTGTGGAAGAAAGGTTTGACGAATAAAACACGAGGCAGGTGGACTGCGCACCTAATCCTACCCAAACCTGCAACTGTAATTCAACTGAAAGTAAGAAAAGACTGACTGCTACATGAGGCAGCTTTTCGCTGGCACAGGTATTTCAGTCCTACCTACATGAAATGGGAAAATCACATTCATCTTACTACCTCCTTTTTCCAGAAATCGGGAAGATACCCGGCCGACCTACTTCACATGTGAACATGTTAAAAGTGGGGTTTTAAACAATGATGTTGGTCATGATTTTCCTCTGTCTTGATTTACCCTCCCTTTACCAGAATAATTTTTACATTAGCATCAAATCAAAATGAAACATAACCTAGAATAAGGCGCAACCGTGAAGGAATCGAAAGGCCATATAAAGGCTGGATAAAGGCGTATGACTCAATTGTAGTGACTACCGACCTGAAGATGGTGCCACCATCTTTTCCCGCAGTCGGAAGTTCGGCGGACAGGTCGAAAGTCAGCTGACCTACGACCTGGCGACCACTTCAGGTCAGAAGGGAGTGATGGCATTTCCGGAACGGGGATTTGGTCGCGAGAAAGTGAAGCACGCGCTTGAAAAAAAAAAAAAAAAAAACATTAATTAAGATTTTCGGCGGACTTAAACTCAGATGAGATTAGAAGTGGGACTGCCGAGCAAATGATCCTTTCGTCACAAGATCGGTTGCATCGATCGGTCGTTGATAATATACAAATTTCGTGTGTGATATGGAATTAAGCTTTTGAATGAAACTCTTCATATATCAGTGCTACGCTTGCTTTAAGGACGAAATTTCCTTAGATCTTATTAAACTTAAGACTACCGTGTGAAATAAAAAAAAAAAATAAAAATAAATATTTAGCTAATTAATAACAGTAAAACTAAAATAAAGTTAGAACTTAAAACAAAAGCTACGGTGTGATTCTGCAAGTGTGCATGTGTAACAGTGAAATAAAGGTGTTCATCTATATCATGTAGCGGGTGAAGTATACGCAGAGTGTTTATCAGACTCTGCTATCTTTGTGCAGTCTCGCAATTGTAATTATCATCACGGCTTCCACCCATCGACAGTGTGTAAAATTCCACCAGGTTGTTCTCTAAAAATTTTCAACAATCAAGAATTTGCTCAGTTATTACCGCAGTCTGTTAATCATGGATTTGAAGCTGTTTTTGAGCTGACACGTATGTGCACAATACGTATGAGTTTTGTCAAAGGTTGGGGTGCTGAATACCATCGTCAAGATGTAACCTCGACACCATGCTGGATCGAAATTCATTTACACGGACCACTTCAATGGCTTGACAAGGTGCTCACGCAAATGGGCTCTCCCCATAATGCTATTAGGTCGGTATCCTAAGAATTTAATAATTCTCGTTCATAGATTTTTTTAGTTTTTTGTTCTAAGCATAAGCGTAATAAAATATTAAAAGAGATTTTATTTTAGATCAACTGCATGCCATATAAAACTGTATTGAAAAAAATAATGAAGAAAAAACACATTTAGAAAAATTTTGATCTCATTTTACAAATGAAAAAAAAAAAAAAAAAAAATAAAATTATGACGATCATTCATTTTAACATCATCAGAATAAGCACTTTCGTAAAAGAGAGAAAAAAAAAATATTGGAAAAAGTAGAGTTAAGCAGTTAAAAATATATTTGATTGTAAAATATTTTAAATTTAAAATGGATCGCTTCCTCTTTGATTTGAACTCATTGGAGATTTCGACACATCAATGAGAATCAATTTAAGAACTTGTAAAAATTTTTGAATATTTATATTGATAGTGGAAAAGAAATATTCATTTGTGTGAGAATAATGTGCAATTCAAAAGTTTGTTATAAACCCAATGAAGGATTAAGAATAATTTTTTTGAAGTAGGTTAAGCAAGTATGTGTACACATATAATAGTATTTCGATGTTTCTGCTTCACTATCGTGCTTTCTTTTAATTTGATTTAATCAACATTGGACTTAATATAGCGCGATTCTGGTACGTTTGTCTGACTTGTATGAATTGACCTATAAAGCGTTAAAATTTTACATAAATTTTTAAGAACCAGAATTAAAATGAAGTGCTAAATGAAAAACCACATTCTTTCCTTCCAACAACCTTTTCTTTCAGGTGGAAATGGCGCGAAGGTAAGTGCAGGATGATGTAGGGTCAACAATGTGTTTCGTCGCTCGGGTTCCGCGGTGCTGTAGTTTTGTTCCGGTCATAATTTGTAGTCGTGTCGCGGACTACTAGTTCGGTTTTTTCGGGTTCGCGTGTTTTACGGTCGCAAAATTAAAGTAGTTTGTTTTTAGGCACCGCGGTATATCGGTTCGCGAATGCGCGTTAGTCGGGGAGTTTGATTCTTTGATTGTATCTTGATGGTAAAAATTAGATTAAAGTAACGTAATTTGTTTAGAAACGTCGCATAGTAAATCGGGCTTTTCGGTGGCTGGTTCAAATGGAACCAAGAGCGGAAGTTCACTTGGGTCCGACCCACGTCCGCAATCCTCGCCGCACTGAGCTAGCTAGCCAGCAGCCACCACGCGAGGGAACTTCCGAGTGGCCGAGTTGTTGACCCACGGGGTACGACTCGTTGCCACGTCTCAAGGACTGCACGTCCAATTGTCGGTGCGAGGCCGACTTTCATCCCGAGTCGTCGCCGTGACGACCTGGGATTCTAAATCCATTACACAATGCTTCAAAACTGAGATAAATTCCCTCTTTTTGAAGCAAAAGTGATATTTTGTTGCGATTTTGACAAGAAAAGTCAGGTAATATCATCAATTCAGAGTGCGATAATTACTGATGCTCATTGGCATAGTATATCTTTAGAAAAAAAATTAAAAGGATGCGCTGAAGTTCGTTCCTTAGATTCTTGACTAAACTTAAAAATCTTTGGCATTTTTTTTTGTATGATTGTATTTGTATTTTGTATTAATGAAGCTTTCTTCCTTTTCTTTTCTCCTCTTTTCTCTGGAGATAATTTTTTTTGACACTATGAATTGATTTATTAAAAATGTTGTTGCTGGATTATTCGAAAAACGAATACTCTATTTTTCCTAACTACCAAATGTGATTTTCTGCCTTTAGGAGTGGGGATTCGGAGAAAATAAATGTGTTGTAGAAAAAACCTGATCGATTGTGAAGTATTATAATATTTGCTATCCAGTGATACCAAAACAGTAGTAATAGGGTGGGATTTGCAGAATTCATGTTCGAAGATTTTCAATTTGGGAAAGAGAAAATTGTCGAATTCGGTTCCTTCCCACGGTGAAACAAGTAATCAAACCCTGATGTTTCGACTAAAAAGAGGCGTAGAACAAAATATACTTTTATTTTTGGATCTCAGCTTCGTATCATGGAACATGCATTCAAGATGACGATTTAATGTGAAATGTCTGGAATCTCTCGGATAAAAAATTTATCATGAGGCTCTAAATATCCTTTTTTAAAGATATATCTGTAGCTACAAAGAAACAATTTTGTTGAGGTGGTGTTAAAAAGGTCTTAGAATATATTGTGTAAAAAAAGATTATATAATAAAATATGTATGTCAACCATACGTGGAAGACAAACCATAACTGGAAGTACTGGTCCAAGTACTAAAGGACACTGCAGACCTACACGAAGAAGGGTAAAACGGGGAGACATCATATCGCCAATACTCTTCAACACTATATTAGAGGGCATTTTTTGAACTCTAACATTGAACATTGGGAGAATAAAGGATTGAACATCGATGATGAGCACTGCAACCACTTGAGATTCGTAGATGACATAATCCTGATAGCCAACAGCCAAGAGGAATTACAAGAACAGATGAATGAACTCACGGCGGCTGGCGAAAAAGTAGTCTTGAAAATGAAACTAAACAAAACCAAGTTCATGTCCAACGATTATATAAGCACTCAAGGATATACAAAAGTGAACAACGCCACACTGGAAATAGTCGAAGAATATGTATAACTTGGTCAGCTAATACACAAATCCGGTTCACTACTACCAAAAATCAATCGACGAATCAAGATGGCATGGAGTTCTTTCGGGAAGAATTCGATTATATTCAAGTCTTAAATGAAAATGAAGTTGAAAGAGAAAACCTTCGACCAATGTATCCTACGAATCCTGCTATACGGTAGTAAAACATGGGCGCTAACTGCTGGGATAGCAAGGAAACTCCAGGTAACCCAAAGAGTCATGGAAAGATGCATACTGGGCATTACACGAAGGGATCGAAAGCGATTATCGTGGATACGAGAAAGGACCCAAGTAACAGACGTGATAAATAGAGCGGAATCCTTGAAATGGTGATGGGCTGGTCACTTAGCGGGAATGACGGATGGCAGATGGACCAGAAGAGTAACGCACTGATGGCCAAGAGGAACCAAACGACCGAGAGGACGCCCAAAGATTCTATCTAACTATGATACAAAGAAAATAGCCAGCACATGTTGGATGAGAATAGCTGAAAATAGGTAGACTTGAAAAGGAATCAGGAGTCGATATAGATAGGCTGGACCATAACTTAGAAATATTGTTAAACGAGCTGAATGTGATGATGATATTGATGTATATCACCTCTATAATATATTAATATATAGATCACAGAGTTGATATGAAAATGAATTTGGATTTTAAAATTTAAGAGTCATATCAGGGCATAGTTGGAATTTTGTAAGACATTTTGTAACATTTCACGACAGAAGAACTGAACGCAGCCATGGTACAGATGAAAAAGTGGAAAGCCTTCATAGTGAATAAGATTGTTTCAAAGTGTATGAGAAGTTTATCAGGGGAAGACTTGCCTACGCAAGCATAGTGGCAGGATAATAGTCTACATTCTTGTTTGATCCGGGATGATCCACTGTAAGTGCTATCTGGCAGGTATTGAACGAGAAAGCAGCACTCAAGACGAAAAGTGCTAACGTAACATGGACAGGAGTGATAAGTGTTCTCTAGGATCTATTCAGAATACCGAAATATTTAATAAAGATTTTGTAGGATTACCTGCGGGACCAAGAAGATGCTCTACGACGCGCATGAAGAACGACAAGAGATGAACTAGACAACAGATGTGACACAAGGTTCCATTCTGGGTGCTGACCTTTGGAACTTTTGTAACACTTCATATGATGATTTTCTGAGTCTCTGACTGCCGGAAGATACCCGAACGATTGGCCATCTGGATGTCGGAGAAGCCTTAATCCTTGAGAACTTGGTCAAACAGGCACAACTTAAGCTGAGCGTGGTGATACGCTCATTTGAATGGATGGATCACAAGTGGTGGTTATTCTGATTTAAAAAAAAGATGTCAATACCTTCGGGACTGTGAATTTACCTGTAACATCAGAGGAAAGAGAGGGGTTATTCTTGCAATAACTCCTTCCGTCCGTATACTTCAGTTTAAAAAGGAAATACTCTAACCAAACACACCAACTGGCTAGGAAGTAGAGGCTCTGCGCGATGTAAGGTAACGAAAAATGTGATTTTGAAAATCACAGGCGACGTTTTTGGAGGGTAGTCTAGTAGGCTTCTACCAAAAGCAGTCCTTCACTCAGGACGTAGCCTTCACATCCGGACCTGAATAACGGTAAAAATCACTGATCTTCGTTTAAGCCTAAAACAAATAACATGCAATAATTTAAGTGCTAAAGAAATTACGTAACATCTCCTTAAAAGAAATAAATGTGAAAATCGTCAAATCATCAATAATTAAGAACATTTACATTGCCATTGATCCCAATTGACACGCGTTATGTTCGTTTGCATTATTATTATCATCAGTCTACAATGAGTGTGCATTGTGTTTGCATTTCCCCGACACACTTTTCCAGCTCATTCCATTGTCTCCGGAAAATTGTCTAATCTGCGTCTAGCATCAAACATCGAATAGACCTATAATAAAATCTGAGCACAATAGATATTACTAGCATCCTATAATAGTTGGCAGGCTTTATCTGTTGAATTCGTTATGAAAAAAAAACATATTAAGTTGTTGGTCGTCCGCGTGTCTAGCAACAATTTTAAAAACACTTTTCTTCGAAATAGGACAGTGTACGAGGTTATCTCCGAGATTAATAAGGAATAGCAGTCATGTTTACCGTCAAAAGTGAAGTCTTTGGGGAGGCCTTTTATATGTTGCACGGTAACATTCTACTTGAAAATCACATATGTGAAAGATGCTTCTCATATGGCAACCAATTGAGTATAATTGAAAAACGGATTTCGTCTTATGTGTAGTTTATCTCCAATAGTCTAGTCAAATGCTTATCATGTTTGTTAACTTTACTTTGCCCTCTTACCGAGTCTATTGTGCTCCGCTGAAAGTTCACTTGATACGCTAATTGGTTCGGTGATGAATTCGAATAGATAGTTGAAAATTTAGATTTTCTTGTAAGGCAAGAAGTAATTGTCTTATCGAGTGTTTAAGCATTGTCGTAAATACTGGAATTTGTTGAAAATCAACAGCAGACAATCAAATTGCGACTCGACCGCAATTTGAGAAATGCAACGAAAACGCTCAAAAATTTGGGAAAATTCAACAAAAGAAAAACTAACAAATAATTCGTAATTTTTGTTTGTTTCTTCGCGTTTCCCAAGCTTTCAGTAAACAGCAAATGAAAATCAAGCGCAATTCGATTGCACTTTGAACCAATTAAGAGAAATATTATTTTCACTTGGAACACACAACTCAAAACTGCCCGTAAAATATGCATCTCAGATTTCACTACCATGTCCAATATGAGACCATTTGGAAAGTTTTATTTAATTTTCGATAATAAATTTAAATTGGTATTAGTCATATGCTACAGCGTTTCTGATTGTACACAAAATTCACCGTGGAGCCTTTCGCAGAATTTAAGGTTTTATCTGGATTTTTGATGAAAAATCCAGATTTGTCAGTTTATTTGTCAGTTTGTCGCTTGTAAGCAAGCGTGGAAGTGAAAATGATCCCCACACATGTAAAAATTTCTTGTGCTTTACTTTTTATATTAGTGGCTTGAATTTCATAAATATATAAATTCGGCAAACATTTGGTTTTCGCAAGAATTTCGAAAAAAATGTCTTCGCTTGCGACGCAAAATGCATTGAGGAAGGTTAAATTTACCCAATCAAGTCAAAATGGGACATTGAAGTTACACAATGAGAAGGCAATTTTATTTGATCAACCATTCGTGTGGTCATCTTCTGGCATCACAAATATTAATCTATTTGTCATTTAATAATCCTTCAGACAACATTAACCAGGTCATTTCATCCTACAAAAAAGACGGTCAATCTCCCGGACAATGCTCAATGAAACGGTGACACGAAACGGTTTGACACAATTTTGACGATTTCACTTGCATACCAAAAATATCTTAGAAATAAGGACCTGGTTTGACGTACACTGATTTGGAAAAAAATGGAATTGGAGAGTTTCTTGCTTTTGATGTAAAGTTTTATTAACGTCACTTCTCGCATCCCTTAGCAATTTCTGAAAAAAACATCGCCCAAATTTCGATATTATTGTTTGTTGTTTTCGGTTTTCAAATTAATGCACTGAATTTGTTGTTGAATATAAATTTAAATAATTTATTGAAAAATAGCGAAAATTTGAGGAAATTTGCGTTATTTCTATTTCATTTGCTTTAACGTCATTTTTACAATAATTAAAGCCAAGACTCATCAAACCAAGTATTTGAAACTCTCAAACATCCATGGGAAAGGATAGAGAAGAGTTTAAATGGTTAACAATGGTCATCGTTAAAAAATATCTACATTTTTATTTTTACTTTTCTACCTTTGACTGCAATAGTTCGGTTATCATTGGCACTTGCTGAGGTAATCAATCGAAAAATAAGTTTAAGAGAAATCCTTCTCTTTAAAGAAAATTTAAAGGGAAAGGTTTTCTTGGTATGTCTTGTTATTGTAGAAGACAAAAATAATGGCGTTTCGGAAGCTTATGGTTATGATTTACATTAAATGAGAATTCGTATGGGTACCTGCACATTTTCATTAGTGGCGCCACAGCTCAAGCCGGCCTTGACTGATCCCAACTAACATCGGCTGTTAGCGTTTATCGTATCTTCCCTTCGAATCCACAGTCCATTGTCCATCGCTGGATGTTTGCCCCACACTCCACCCTTCAATATCCTTTTGAGCAACCGGTTTCCTGTCACTCTCTCTACATGGCCCGCCCATTGCAGTTTATGTAGCTTTACTCAACGTTTTGACGTAGTCTCTATTCCGGGTCTTCTTTCACTTGGCCATATATTTTAGGGACACTTCGCATTCAAAAATGTCCACTACCTTTTCTGGATTCGCTTGTCAAAGCTCCGTGATTTGCTTCCTTATAGCAGCTCAGGCTTAACTGATGATTGAGTGATACGACCCTTTTTTTCGTGTACAAATAAAGGCCTTTAAATGGGAACATTCTAGAATCCAAATTGTTTCATTGGTGTATGAGATTTATCCGGGCATAATATTGAAATCATCAGCATACACCAATTATCCAATCACGTCCTTTTCGGTGCCTTTTTTATTCAGATCAACTCCACAATGCACACAGCTATCAATGCTTTCAAAGTTGTAGTCTTTTACGGTAGGATTTTGTCAAGCTGGAGTATTCGTCCTCGTTTGAATCATGAGTTTAGCTTTCGCTACAGTAACTCATTGACCAATTCGGTTATTTCAGGTAAGGTTTGGTTCAGATTTGTTTCGCTGTGATTGAGTGCCTGCTCATATTATCAGTGGTACTGACTCTACAAAATTGAAATTCAGTAATCTGATTCAAACATAAAGTCCATCGGAAAATCTATACAAGAAGAGTCTGTGCTTTATTTTTGTGCAGAAAAATATTCGTATCTTAGGTACATACATAAAATGCGTAAAAAAGATTCATCGCCCGAACCCCACCAAGTTATTTATTTTATAATTTTATTATTTTATTTCAAACCTAACAAATTATTATTTTATTCAAATTAATTAATTATTTTTTTTATTTCAAACCAAAAGTAAACAGTTTAGTGCATATTATTTAGTACCGAATTGGTATTTTATTATTTTTTATATTATTATGCACATGAGATGTCAGTTTGATGAGCGCGGAGAATATTCTTCAGAATAAACGGACTGGTGGGAAAGACAATAGGGTGTAAGCCCTAACTCTCTCATTGGATGTAATAAAGAAATCTATGGCAATCCACGGATCTCCCATTTAATGAATGAAGGGATTAGAAAAGATCCTTTTGACGGCGTGTCTATGCACGAATTGTGTTCCATACACATATTTTCTCTTTAAGCTAATTAGACCACAGTAAATCCTCTACCTCATATGAAATTAACAATCTCATCAATAGTGAGAGCAAAAGACATAGTCTAGGTACATAAAGCGCAAACACTCTCGAGCGCCTTTTCTCAGTAATTGTCTTATCGAGTAAGACATCGAACGAGAGATCGAACGAGCACAAGTGGGTTTACAGTTGTATTGAGTTTTTACGCAAGAGTTTTGAGAGGATTATTGTACGTTTACGTAAATACAAGCTTAACGCTCAAAGTTAACGCTCTTATGTGTGTCAAGGCATCATTGCCAGAATTAACTTTTGCGAATATCCACAACTCATCCGTAGCCTCAAGTAGAAGTGTCGCAGTAAAGTTTTCTAGGCGCTAATGCATGCAATCCAGGCCGCCAGACAAATGTCAATGAACAACAAAAAACTAAACATCCTTTTGCATTTGACGTCAGCAACACAAACCTTGCTACATATTTGCTTAAGCTGTCAACTGGATCAGAAATAAAGGCAGGAACCTAAAATCTAACTTTAAAATTTCAATGAAACTAACTTAGATGCCTGGATACAGAGCCGTAGTTTTAAGTGTCAGAAAAATTGACCTAATAAAACCTAATTCTGTCGGTCGAAACGCAGAAAAAAGTAAACATAAACAAAGCGAAAATTGCGACAGCCGAAAGCCAAATTGATAAAATCCTCCTAAATCAGTAATGGCTCGACGTGTAAATGAAAAAGTTACAGGAAGTTTAGACAAGATCTTAGGTTTTACTCCAGCAAAACCCAAGCAAGAAACTATTAGATAAAAGATATAACCAGAAACATTAGATACAATCAGAAACAGCGATTGAAGCCAAGAATTGAATAAAGACTGAAGTATTTCTCCAGAAACTTACAGTCTATTTGGTAATTACACTAAACAGATGATACCTGTCAACCCTGTCTAATAAAAGAGTACAACTAAGAACACTCTCTTCTAGATTCACGCAGCTTAATCTAAATTAATGTTGCCTGACAACCACCTTAAGTGGCCACGATAATGCACAAGAGCAGGAATACCTGACGTTTGGATCTGACAAATGCGTAAAACTCGGCAATGAATCAGCTGAGTTTACCCGAAAATTTGTTATACTAGTATAAGTCTCCCGGATCATGCTGTGTTTTTGGTGAGGACGCTTTCGGCTACCTGTCCCTATCATCAGCTCGTCATATCATTGTTTTGCTAGTTCTACCAACTGATGAGGACCAACTTTCAGTTTGGTTTAAAGAAGAACAACGTTCAAAATAAACTAAGTAGAGATAAGTCCTCGATTGCTACTGCTATAAGACGTGAACTCTGATGCAACCAACAAAATGAATTTTATTGAACAAAGAGAGTGGCTTACAGTACATTAGAGAGAGAAATGGGAAGAAGATCAATAGCGAACAAGGTACAACTACACAGCTGTAACAACTCTTCCGCAATCCAGAAGTCTTCACGATTGTAGAATTGCTATAATCGGCTATCTTTTGTAGAGGGCTAACGACTAGCGAACACCTAAGTAAGGCCTAAAAATAGAGACGAATTGGAAAACCCAGGAATCACTGGTTGAAATCGATCGACGAAAATTTTGAGTCCCTCAACGGTTTTTCCAACTGGAAGACGCGATATTATTGAAAATGTTTGTTTGCTTACAAGTTCACAAGAACCTTAATAACACCGAAGCCGGCCCAAGTCTGCTCCTTGTGAAGAAAGAGGTGCGCAGAATTCATGATTCTATATTGATTAAATTATTCTATGGTTACAATTGTGAAATAGTGCAGAAATTGCCCTCTTTCTGGTCACGATAGCGACTGCAAAGTACTATTTTCCCAATATTGGGGTCGTTATATTATTAAATTGGTCGCTAATATAATCAAAGTTAGGTTCCTAGGCGTTTTAATTACAAAACGTCTCTCCACTGCAAAGCTAGATTGCTGGATTAACTTGGGAACTAGTCTCCTTGTGTTTAGTAAATGAGTAACCTCGTTTTGACAGGATATTCAAAGACAATTACCATTACATCATTTCTGATGTATTTATCATTTCTCATGAATTTGCTACATTAATAAAATTTACTTATTTTGATAAAGTTTCTGCTTTGATATTATAATTCTGCTAAAGACTTCAATTCTCTGCACTACGTTCTATAGAGTACTCTACTCTACTAGAATACTCTACTAAAGTACCCTACTAGAGTACTCTACTAGAGTACTCTTATTTGATATAAATTTGAAAATTTTTTATATTCAGGGAATATATTAGGTGCGCAACTAAGTTCCCCCTAATTTTCAAGTGATGGCTCCAGTAGTAAGTGCTGGTCGATTGTGACATAACCAAATTGTCATGGACCAAGCTTAGACATATGGCAAACAAACCGCTTCGACACATAAGTGATTTTGGTTTTGTGTCATATACTTTTGGTTGTGTAAAAATGTCGAATTTTGTGCCAAATAATCGTCATTTGAGGGAAGTGATGTTTGTTTTCTTTCCTTCAAAGAAAACGGCGACTGAAGCTCGTCGAGAGCTGCAAAAAGTTTATGGAGATACTACTATCAGTAAGACAACGTGCCGCGATTGGTTCCGTCGCTTCAAATACGGTGATTTTGGTGTTGAAGACCGTTCGCGTGAAGAGAGATCAAAAACCTTCGAATACGCTGAATCGGAGGCATTGCTCGATGAAGATCCGTCCCAAACGATACAGGAGCTTGTTTCAGTATAAGGAGATACCCGCCAAGCGATTTCCAAGCGCTTGCATGCGTTGGGAATGATTCAGAAACAAGAAACTTAATTTAAACTTAAAACTTAACCAGAAACTTATTAATTGAAGCCAAGAGACGTTAAGCGTCGTTTTTTTTGCCTGTGAACAACTACTCCAGCGGCACAAAAGGAAGGGTTTTCTTCAACGCATCGTTGCGGGTGATGAAAAATGGATTCATTATAGCAACCCAAAGTGAAGAAAATCATAGGGTCTTCTACGTCGTCGTCTCGGCCGAATATTCACGCTGCAAAGGTTTTGCTTTGTATTTGGTGGGACCAGGGCGGTGTTATTTATCATGAGCTATTGAAATCGAACGAAACCATCACTGGGGAACGGTATCGAACTCAATTGATGCGATTGAGCCGAGCACTGCGTGAAAAGCGGCCACAATATGAGCAGAAGCATGAAAAAGTCATTCTGCAGTATGACAACACTCGGTCTCATGTTGCCAAACCCGTTAAAATCTACTTAGAAACTCTCAAATGGGAAGTTCTACCTAGATATTGCGCCGTCCGATTATCACTTGTTCCGTTCGATGGCACATGGTCTGGCTAATCAGCAGTTCCACTCATATGAGACATCTCAAAATGGCTTGATTGGCTATCCACGATAGCCTCAATAGACGAACACTTCTACCGTGATGCTAGTCGGACTCTGCCAGACATTTGGGAAAAAGTTATCGCCAGCAATGAGCAATATTTTGAATGATTCAGTTTTAACCATTTTTTCACAATAAAATGGCAATTTCATAAAAAAACAGCGAGAACTTAGTTGCGCACATAATATAATTGCTTTTTAATCCGTGGATCATATTCCTTCATTATAAGGTAATAACGTCGGACAGAAAGGGGTATTACAATTTATCCAAATCAACCCTAAGATTTTGTTTATATGTTAGCGCATGGTTTTGGCTTCGCAAATTGAAATTATCATTTGTCGTTGTCACAGTTTTGACACTAAAAACTCTACGTTCTGAAAATTCTCTTTTTTTCTCATCTTGAAGAGCTGAACAGCTCAGAATATGAGATACACCGAGAACTTGCATTTTATTAGATAATGAGATCTAATACACTCTTCCTTTTAAACCCTGTTCTGACATATCAAGCTTGCACTGCTTGCTGGAGTTTCGTAGTTTTCGTAGTTTTCAGTTCTTGTAGTGGAACTTATATGTAGGTTAACCGCATGAATATATTCAACCTAGAAGACGAGATACAACTCCTTCAGTAGAATCAACAAGGATTAACCGGTCATTCGCAGTCGGAAAAAGGACGTGTGCTCTGCCTTTGAGGTAGAGGCATAGAAATCAGTTCTCATTGGTGGTAAGACTGGCACTAACTGGGCGTCAACTATCTTGTTAAAATCGATCAAGCCAAGGACAATTCACACCAGACGATAAAAGCAGATATTTCTCGGAATTTGTTTTTCAGTATGCCATAAAATACATAAAATGTCTCAAATTAACTTTTAGAATATAAAAAAAAACGAATGAAATTTCCCAGTCAATCTACAAACCAAAAAAAAAACTTTAAGAAATTTCCAAGTCAATCATCTGAAAATTTATTTTAATCCGATAATGGCAATTCACACTAATTTGGTCATCAAATATGAAATTTCAGTCAAATCGTATCAATAATTTGTTAATCGGATTCCCTAATGGGATTTTTGGCTTAGATACAAAGCCAACTACCAAATAACTCAGGTATGTTTTATTGTTTAAGCTCGTACATGTCACGTATGTGAAAATAATTACATACATAAGTCATTATTTTATCACAGGTTTTCCATCACGTGTGCGATTTTGTACACAAATTCAATGTGATGTCTCAATTTTGAGATTTTCACATCGGACGATATTGTAATTGTATTGCCATTGCGTATCATATATAATGCGAACGACTTTTATTTCCAATGGACTGAATTTCGTGTGGTTCTTTGGACGAATGAATTTTTTAAAAAAGGATAAAGAATCGAATATTGGACACGTTTGGAAGGATAAAAATATATAAATTACGGGGTTTGGTACCTTTTATGAATGTTTGACATTCGTTGAATTTTCTATTGCATTTGAAAACGATGCAGCTAAATAAGAGCAGGAATTAATTAGCAAATAGTATGCCAATATTGGACTACAATTTAATGATTACAGCAGGATATTAAGCGTTTCTCTAATGAAAATGCCACTGCCAGACATTTGTTCTCTTTCTTCTACACATAGTATAACATGCAGTAGCTCTTTAGTTTTATTGTTAACAAAAAAAAATAATAATCACTGAAATAAATCAAGTGATATCCTGCTAACCTTTTTTATGACGTCTACTCAAAAAATATTTTGAAAACTTGTATTACAAACAAAGTGATAAGTTTACATGGGAATGAAATGATTCCTATTCAAAGTACTATCTTTTGCTTAACACACGCCTACGCCAACGTTCGACTCAAGCCTAGAAAGATATATGAAAGACTTTTTTTCAAAACCACGTTCAGCCGCACTTTCGTGGCCGTCTCAATGACAGGAATGGTGTCGAATGCTTTTCCCGCTGACATGGTTTTTATTTGTGGGCAGGATCGAAAATGACAGGATACGAAACCTGGTGGAAAAGGCGGATATGGATAAAGAAGAAGTTTTTTAACAACCAAAAACTTGCGAACCAGAAGAGACGTATCATACGGTGCAATGTCATTATGGAACAATTTACTGGGATCCACAAGCCCATTTTCTCAGTAAAAGTCATCGTAATGATTTGCTCAGTCATAGGATCCACTAACCCATTCTTCCAGTATCGAGAATACGGTCTGTGAAATTTGTAATTTTCAATTATTTGCTCTAAAGGATGTTTGAGGGCGCTTTACCTTCTTTATCGAAAAAGGAATAATGAACATGGTCTTGATACTTGATTTTGACTGAAGTTCTTTAACAGGACAAGAGGACCTGAAGGTCTTTCACTGAGTACTGAATTTTTGTCTCAAGGTCCAAGCCAAGAATCCAACTTTCATCTCCCGTTACAATTGGGACCATGAAATTCGTATCAGCTTGTAGAAGATCCTTCAATACCGTGTAACCTGGAACAGGTTTTTCCTTCTGTTCGCCAGTCAAAATTCAAAAGAATAAAAAACGCACTTACTTGTCTCATTCGCAAATCAGAATGAATAAGTTACAACAATTTGCTCAGATCCTTGAAAAGTTGTTAATTTTTCATCAAGATGTATAGTTTTTCCGCCACGTTTAGCACGTTTCTGCCTATTTTTGAGATCGATAGACGATAGAAACAAATAGATCGATTGATGCTTGTGATTATCGACTTATTCCAATTTGTAAATCAATTAGAAAATTTATTGAAAGGTTTCCGAGTTACTCCATTCCAAATCTCGTTCTTTTCACGGCATTTTTTCTTTGCAACTTAAAACAAAACATAATGCTGAAGTAATAAAAATGTCCTGACCTGACCAGACCAACTCATTCTCAGAAGATTAAATTTTAAGCCTTCTGACATAAAATGGATGCAGCGTGAGCAGTTTCGGATCTTCAAAATCTTTTGATCGTATATTTGAGTCAATGACATTGTTGAATTAATTTGACAATTGACTTCGTAGAAAATCAAATGCATATAAATGTTAATGAACGAATGAGCAAAAGGACAGTGAAGATATTTCAACTCAATTTTTTAATTCTATTGAAAATTACAAAGGAGTTTTTTTTCGGTCGCGTGGCGAAGCATACTTACACCGTGACGATAAAATTGACTCCAGCACAAGGCATTTCGCCTGTCATTTGACAATCTTCTTTTGTCAACCTTAAAACCCAAGGTACAACGATTATTCACGGAAATTATCGTAACATTCAACTTATTCTGATAAGACCTTGCAGTGTTATTCGGCTGAAGTGTAATTGGGCTACTTACAAGACCTTCCTGCGGAAAAGAAGTAGGAAACAGGAGAGAGAAACTATTGGAAGAAAGTCCTTTCGGTTACAGTACCTCCTTGTGATCAAATGCACAAATTACTACAGCTAACAATTTAAGGTTATACGGTAGTGATGCAAAACATAAAAATAAATTTATCCTTAACCCTTTATCCTTTTCCAAACAACCTTAGACAATGCTCTTGTTAGTTACTATTTGTACTGTGGTTGACAAATAACGTTTATCAGCAGTATTTCAATACATACAAAGATAGAATTTTGAACCGTCACAAAGCATTATCAAGCGGGAGTAAAATCTACCAGTGTCGTTGCTTCCTAATGAGCAGTAAATACAAAGTAGCTTTAGACAGAGTCAACCACCTAACTACGAAGGAATAAGGAAAATTGAATGGCTTCAATTGATAAGAGAATGAAACCACTGTCAAATGAAGCCACCAGAGCCC
Source organism: Stratiomys singularior (assembly GCA_954870665.1). Taxonomy (NCBI): domain Eukaryota; kingdom Metazoa; phylum Arthropoda; class Insecta; order Diptera; family Stratiomyidae; genus Stratiomys; species Stratiomys singularior. The sequence goes on along the minus strand of OX940878.1, from coordinate 154,886,214 downwards.
GAAGTTTTTATGGCTTCCATGCAGAACTTGTACTAAGCTTCAAAAAAATGAGCCATAGCATGGGAATCGGTCGATAATTTTGCAATTACGGTCACAAGAGTTATAGGAATGCCAATCAGATTACCTATAACGGCATTCCTGTGACTGCTGACAGTAGCTTTGGTAGGGATGAGGTATAATAGGAAGAAGAGTGGATGAACTGGCAGAAGCAGGCTCAGCTTTCAACATGCTATATGAGCTGACTCAATGGAGATGCCGTTTGCAACGAAAATTGGGAGTTAGACTTTCAGACACTAGACGCTTAGTTTGACACTTGGGGAGATGTTCTGGAAGCCTCTCCTTGAAATTGATTTTGCTTAAGACGTCAAAAACAGCTGGTGTGTAAATAGAGTCTTTTGGTGTAATCGCAACAAAAAGAGGACTGATTAAACTGTAGACCTTTGCTTCATTTTTGTTCATTTTTACAGACACCACCTTGCTGGTGAACAATGTAAACTATTGAAAATCTGATCGGTTGATAAAAGAAGTTCGTACTTTGTGTTGAAAGGAAGGAAAACGCGCGCTGTTTTATAGACTTCCTAAGCTTGGAGCACAGTACTTTCAAATGATTCGATTGCCTTAACCGACGAAGTTGGGAGTCCTGGTAACTACGAACATATGGGCTCTTATTAGCTTGTAATAGGCACTAGATGGACGATATCGGAAATTGTGCCCACACATGCGTAGCTAAAGCCAAATGATGACTTATGCTGTATCTAATAGTGCTAATAGTGCTAAGTATTTCTCGTTGTTAGTGATGTCGTTGGTTGCGTCAGTGATTAATTATACTGAGTTTGATATTGGTGCTCGTTATGAATTGAACATTTTTTAGGTCAAAACGATGAACGATAGTGGCTCGATAGATAGCGATCGATACTTGTTTCAGGGACAATGGTTTTTGTTTTTTTTTTTCATTGAGTTTCTTCCCTAGGCATTGTCACTTAGTTACAAAATTATTGAAGAAATGAAGCACATCTATAACTTACCCTCAGGTTTCTTTTCGCTCTTCCATCAGGATCTAGTCTAGATCAGAAACTGATCTAGAAAAAATTGATATTCTATGCTTATTGCTTTAAAAATCACTTCATTAAATATTCAAGAAAACGTCGCAACATTTCCAATTTCGTGTCATTGTCTTCTTCCAAATTGCTTGTGAGTTGTGAAACATTTGTGTCTTAAAGCGAAAATAGTGCCCTGACACCATTTTCCAGTGTTCTCGCTGCGGCCACCCGAATATCGTTTCTCACGTATGTTTAATTTGTAGAACTGTATGACACTGTACATGTCTATATAACTCCGATTAAGACTTTATTTTTCGAATTGTGGTTCTATATTAGTGCTGGAGGTGAAACTCCCGCACAAATCTTTCCGTTTCCAATCCCTACAGAAACAATTTAGTTTTTCAATTATTTGAGTTACACGTAAGTGAGCGTTTTTTCGGAACCTCAAAAAAGCCGGAAAAATGTTGATAAAGGAACCGAAAATTAAAAATGTTGAGAGAAAAGAAGATAAGATGTTAGAGAATGACAAGAAGGAAAACTCAGAAATGACCCAGGCAAAATTCAACTCCAGCCTGATGACTGTAACTGAAAGCTCAATCTGAAAACAAAGAGCTCAAACACAATACAGGTCTAAAGCAAGAAATAAAAGTATATATAAAACCAGGGCCTGAAAAATTAAGCAACGAGGACTTGCTTACTTGATGCCAGTGCGAAAAAATCGCGCAAAAAAGAATGAGTGCTACAACAAAACACTTTGGGCCTTCGTGTCAAACAGACTTTTGTTGGCAAGGACGTTATGAAACATATGGCTAATATTTCAATATCCATATTTAGTGAGTAAAGTATGGACTATGCTCTCTTTGAAAATGATTAGGACCATGAACTGCAAAACTCTCACATCAACTGACAAATACGTACACCATAAGGAGGAGAAGAGGATTTTGAGGGATAACAAAGGTGACTTTGACGGCTACAAAGCAGGGTGCCAATCTTTGGAGATAAAGCCAAACAAACGAAAAAGCATGCACATAGTGACTAGGTAATGAATTTGTAAGGCCCAAGAATGGCGAACTAATTAATTTTAGGACTACCAAAAAGATTTGGTAGAAACAGGATAAAGATCTTTAAACGCTTTTTTTAAAAAAATCCCTTTTTAATATGGTGGGTGGCTAATCTTCGGATTGGGTCAAAAGATTTACATGCAATTTTGACCATATTGTGACTATTGTTGATAGGAATCCATTGCTTAAAAAAAACAGGAAATTTTCTAAATAATTTTCCATGACGATAAATAGGAAAAGTTTTTAAAGTTTTTTTTTCTCTAAACAGCCATCATATTTTTAACGAATTTTCTTTTATTGTTGGCGGTGAGAAATCTACTCTTTTCGACCTCATTGGAATTTTTCGTTTCAGTTCTCCGATCCGGAAGGAATTTTTCAGTCATGGGAAAAGTGGTTGGATTTCAACTAGGATTCGCTACATAATCTCGACTTTCTCACCTCCTATTAAAATGTAAAAAAAGGACCAATCAAAATAAATTTTTATTATATTATCATATTAATTTATTTTTGTAATATTATACATTTGTATTATTACTTTACAATATTATTTTTTTATTATATTAAATAGAATATTTATATTATAATATAATATTATTATTAGTTTTATTATTATTATTATTATGTATTAATTTTTATTTATTACAAATGAGTGAAATAATATTTTGCAGAACGTTTCATATTAAATCGGATCAAAGGCAACGAAGAAGAAGGTCTTTAAACTTAATTGCTTTTCTTGATTCCTTATCTGTATTAGCACCATAAATAAATAAGGACTTGGACTTTTGCTGGGTTTCTTAATTTTTAGTGTCAATTGCGTGTCACTGGATTCGCTCCTCGTAACATCAAACATAGAGAACAAATCCCGCCTTGACTTATGCCATTGCCTTTCAGTTTCCTTTTGTTTCACAGATCCTTATCGGGGAAAACATTGCAAATTATTTACATTTACGTGTTTTTTTGGACCGATTCCCCCACCAACTCTCTGTAGGGAAAATGTTTATCCTACATGTGATTAGTGAATAAAATTGGATAGAATTTCAACTGGTTCAAATGAAAAGAGAACATCCATGAAAAGTGGCAATGCTAAGCCCGTGAAATATTTCCAATTTTTTTTTACTCATTCGTCTTACAAGCATAGCTCATATGTTAGACGCTTGAATGCTTCACAAGACTACTAGCCTTCAAGATTGAATTGCATTATAAACAGAAAAACATAAGCAATGGAATGTAGTTATTTCTATTCTTTTGTGAATTTTAATTGCCCAGTAATTTATTTACAACACAAACTTTTGCTTGAGTGTAGATTCGCCAAGCAGAAGCATGTGGAGGCCATGAACAAGACAATTTCAAGTGTTATTCGGTACAAAGACCACTGTAACATTTTGAAATAGATGCACAATTCAATTGCTCGGTGCACTTTTGCCCAATATTTAGTCCCTTCTCTGCTCCTGCAACAGATTTGCATACACGGATGTACGCGATTTTAGAATGTTAGCGACTTTAGCAACCTCACACACGCGCTCGAGCTTAATTGCTTCTATTACCTTGACTGAATGAAATCATGTTTCACTCTTGACGTAGCATTTTCACTAACGCATGTCTAAGAACTCTGCACAAACGTGTGATTTCTTTCTTGGAAGTCAATTCGTTTGGAATTAATGCTAATTCACCTGGCCAACAAGTAAATATAACGTCCTCAGTACGGAAGTAAAATTTTTGATAAACAGGATACTTTTGCACACAAACGACCTCTCAGCAGTTGGGACAGAGTGTGTTCTGGGTGGCATTGTTTCTACGCACTTTCATTCACAAAGGACACCCACCGTCAGGGGTGCGGATCAACGAGCTTTGGGGCATATCCCTATAAATCGTCATCTGGGATTATTTGAAATAGATCGTTCAATGTAAAAACTGGTGATTGATGCCAGACCTGCTAAGATCCGGGTGGCAACCTACTTCAAAAATTATGACAAGAACGTTAACATCCCACGTATCCATCGTACGAAATAGGCAGCCTGATACTAAAGATGGATATGAGCTGCTGTCCCTTTAGTTTCCGTTTGCCGTATATCCGCAAACAGGGAAGTATTTCAACATCTGTTGTGATTTCGATGCATTGCATTTTGATCTGAAAGGATTAAGACGTAGGAGAGAATAAACAGCGCTCTTGCTTGGACACGAAATTGGATTATGATAATAAATCTTGACTTCGGAAAAATTCAATGTCATACGTTTATCTAAGTCAAAGTTATTTTCGCCCTATCTGGCGCATTGCTGTTGACTTCAAAGTGTTTGATAGTGGTGATAATTCACAGATTTGATTCGAATTGCAATTGAATAAACAACGCACGCATTATCAGTTGTTTCATTTTCCTGTTGATCGTTTCAAAATTATCTGCCCTAATTGCGTTTTGTGGAGAAACGCTGATACATACAAGAGCGAAGCAAAGGTCCTTGCACCTGCAAAACAGCGAATCTCATGCTAAGATGCTTGTTTCCTTTCATGCCCAGCTACCCTACATCTTGCGCAAAGTATCGGATGCTGTGAAAATAATTCGATAGCCGAAACTTCCAATAGATTTTTGCTCCATCAGCATCTCCACCGAAGATGATCTTACAAAATCCGAGAAAAAATCGCCAAATGATAAAAACTGTACTGATATAATGTTGCAATGTGGAACGGATCCTTTGTGTCTGCTAGGTGTTATGACGAGATAATCTTCGGAAACTGCCTGCACAGATGCTCAATGATCTTCGTTGAGTATCTTGAGAGTAGTTCCGATAAAAAAAATTCACTTGAATTTCCGACAGATCAATATCCGTTTTTCGTGATCCATCTGAGCCTGACGAATTTGTGTTCCGCTACCGATGTTAGATACATTGGGGATGCTGGAGAACTGGATACCGCGTATCGGATTGCAGGGTATTGGATGTAATATTTCTTTTGTGTCTGTCACCTGGAAATCGATCGACGAAATCATTCAAAGATCTCTCACTCTACTGATAACAAGTTATAAATATTGTAATATAACGATTGTCCATATGTTGTTTTATTCGGGAGAAGTTGTAAGATGCTGCCAATCGTTATCTCCAGACCAAAACCTTTTAATTGTGTAATTCTAATCGAGAGTTTTTTTCAACAGGAAATAATGTGATTATTTGAATTATTTTGAGGAAAGCTTATCATTTGATTTAATTTCCAAGGCTAAGTTACAATCGCTTTTCTTCGCCTGAACTCAGATATAGCTAAGTGGAGTCAGAGAGAGCTGAGTAAAGTTATTTAATATGGTTACGCTGATGAAATGTGTTTGAAATATATGATTTTAATTCGATTTGTTCTCGATATACCACTCAGGGCGTATACAGCCTACACCTCCCTACCACAAAAAAACTGGTGACCATTATGTTGTCTCCTCTGTGCTAAATGGTTTGTAACATGCAATGTTGTTCGCATACTTTGCCAATTTTAAAAAGTACAAAGGCCACGCCCAGTCCTCCGAAAACGTCAAAGGTGTCTCAGAACACATTTTCCACAGCACGTAAAAAACGTAACTATAATAGACTTTTAGATGTAAATTCATATTAATTTATTTTATTTTTAAATAAATAATTATTTTTAACGACGGAACAACGGAAAGTGCCGAAGACAAAAAACAGTTCCATCCCCTTCGGAGGAGAACAATTCAGCAAAACAAATAAATATGTATTTAATTTTTGAAATAATATCTAATATAAATAATAACAATATCTTTCTTCAATTTGATGCGTCTAACCCAAAAAAAATGTAATCAATATATTTCGGGATAATTTATCTTCCAATAAACTGCCATTGTAACGGTAATCAATCAAAAAAAGTGGAATTGACCATGGATTGGTAAATTTTTCCCTATTTTGACGGCAAACATGATACCCCAAAGCTTTCATTTCAAATCGTTATAAAACTATGCGAGCTTCACTAGATAGAGAACTTTAAAAGTAAATAATTTAGTCGAGTGGACAGATTGCGATGGAGATCTTTCGGTGCTTACATGTTGTGAGAACTATTTTTAAACTTTTGAATGAAAAGATCGCATCGGATAGCTTACGGAGCCTGAATACGTATCTGAAAACATAAGTTTAAAATTAGATGTGAGGTGTTTTGTGGGAATAGAGCATTTGGGTGGATTGTAATGCGTATCTCTTCACATCTTAGTCTTTATGCTCTATCTCCAACAAGTTATGCTTACAATTATAAACGGATCAGCCAAATTGAAAACAATTATAGTTTGAGGTTGTTAGCGGTTACGCTATAATACCATTATTATTCTGCTTGAATTTTTCTATTTCTGTCTAAGAGGAATTGCCTCAGAGTGTTAGCGCTATAGGCTGTGAACGTGGCACCGTTCTTACTTGGCATCTGAATCCATCTTTACTACGGATGTGCGCTTTACAGAATCAGCTTTCTTGGCAGCTTAGAAGACATCAAGAGAGACGGTTTTTCGAAGCCCGAATTAGGCACGTATAATTCACTTGCTCTCTTTGGGCCGTTGTTGCTTTTTGGGTTGCTTCTGCGTAAAGCCCGAGAGGACTTGGTTTTTTGAAAATGCTGAATCGATTTTCGAGTAGTCCCGCAATTTTTCTCAGGCTATATCCTTCTCCGAGGTGGCAAGTGAGTTTGTTTCACAATTTATTCCTTAGGCGTCAGCAAACTGTAATGGATCAACATAATGTAAAACGTTATGTACGCGGTTTCCAGCGTTCTTTTTAACAAAAAATCGCATATTTGGATTTTGAAGATACCGTCTAAAGCCTTTTTTGGCTACATCGACGAACACGGAAAAATTGCACGGATTGGAGATGTTTGAGCCGCTGTCAAAAAGCTGTGAGCTGATATTTTTGGCTGTATATACCACTGATGTTCAAATGTGTCCTTAATGCAAGGAAATAGGGGATACGAGTCACAGGTGGATATGAGTCCTTGACTCATTTTATTTTATTGGGGGTTTTATGATTTGGTCATGTGTTTCTTTGTCAGATGTTAATGTGTGGCTTAACTTGGGTATTGTAAATGGGTAGATTTATTTAAGGGGTTTAACGTCTAAAGGATCACGTCAGAATAAACTCATGACGCTGATCACTGTTAAAAGTTGTTTATTTCAAATAAAAAGTATTGCAAAAGGATTTTAAAACGTCGTTGTTGTTACGTCCAAACAAACAATTAGTGAAGTATAGATGAATTCTATAATTTGAGGTAAATTGTGGTAACGAAGTATGGATGAACTCTCCTTGAAACGTACCTGAATCAAGTTGGGAGGAGAGGACGTAACAGGCCAAATCCTCTGAAGGCACAACAGTCACCAAGCGAGATCGTAGGACATGGAATTGTGTCTCTTTTCGCTTTTTGAATTTTTTTTTAAATGGTCAAACAATCAGTAGTGGCTACTACATAGCATTATTGGATCAAAAGGATAACGTAATAAAGCGGGAATCAGGAATATGGCCAAGAAAAATACCAATGTTTCAACAGGACAATCCACCGATACAAAGATCGATGAATACGATAGTGAAACTTATCAAATGATCTTTGGAACCGAATTGAACGACTCCTACCAAGTCCTGACCTATTTAACATCCTTACTATTTGCTGATCTCGAAAATATGTTGCAGGAAGAGTATTGCCTTGGATGGTTAGGTTGAAGTCTGGAGTCTACTGGAAGCTAAATGGGGCAAACTTTATTATAAAAGAAAGACATAGAAAGTTTAGAAAAGCGATGTAATGGTTATAGTGCTGTAGAAATTAACTCCAGAGTCCATGTTTATAGTCAAATATTCTTGTAAAGGATATTTTCTTTTATTGGTTAGTTTTGAACTTTTTTACAGAACTTATTTTTTTTTTTTTAAGTTCAATGATGTCCTTTTGGCGGTTGAACAGAGATAGCTTCAATATTTCATCAAATTCAACTGACGAAATGCAGATAAATGGATGAGCCAGTGGTTTGCCTGATTCAATGTGAAAAGATGTCCTTTTTGCAGTGGAACAGAGCATGCTACGGACTTAATCTTTGTTTGAACCAACATCAGTTTCATGTGAAACTGAAGAAATGCTCATAAATGAACAGAACAGTAGCGATCGCTTTGGTCCGTATTTGGCCGGTTAGTTATTAACCTATTAACATTCAACAATTTGTCAGGAAAAACAAATTTACACAATTCTGCGTGTGGTAACTCAATCTTTCTTGACATCCGAATTAAAGAAACATTTTAAACAACTTTCTCAGCACTCCTAATGGCCAATGACAAATGGCACATATCATACGGGTGCCTTTTTTTTACCACCACTTATGACGACAATAATCAGCATCAGCACTTAATGCTAATGTTAGCAAGTGTTGCACGACTCGCTGACAATTTACCAATAAAAGATTTGCCGGCGAATTTGCTCATACGTGGCCGGCACGGAACCGGCATATGTACAGAGCTCATATGCGCGTGCTACACACATATGCACACACATGGTATGTGTCGCGGGTAGAAAAATTGATTCAATTGAAGCTGATAAGATGCGTGTGATATGAAATTGAAACAGCTGAAAGCATTGTCGAACAATTTGCACGAAATTTACTCGGGGGATATTTTTGTGAGAATTGGCAGCGCTCGATGAAAAGATACAAAACGTTTTGTGAACTTCCCAAGTGCCCTAGGCACGCATTGCGCTATCTGATCTAATTTCAGCGAACGCGGAACCATGACTCTTAACAAACAAAATTCATTATGGTCCCATTAAGTTAATTAGAAGGATGCAGAATGCTCGAACAGTACGCTGAGTTAATCATGAAATGTAGGTGTTTTGCTATCATAGCAATCACGATTTAATTTAAGTTCAAAGCGATGAGATCGAGTTGACAAAAGGATTTCAAACAATTTAACTTATTTTTTTTTTTTTGTTCTAACTTGGAATTAAAAAGTAATTAATTACTCGAATAAGCAATTAGTTGGCGAATGGCGAAAGGCACGCAACCATAACTAATTCGCTTCTTTATTTCGATGGACGCCTTACGACTCTTTTTCGGCTCAAGCGTCGTCGCGAAGGACGAAAATTGCAAACCCTCAACTTTCTGTTCACTGTCCATTTAATTACAAAGGAATCGTGTTATTTGATGGATTAGTTTGTGATTCATGCTTTAGTAGGAATAACATCTCAGCTGGTTGACCCTAATTAGAAACTAAACGAGAATAAAGTCGAAAGTGAGCATCGGCAGGACGGAAGCGAATGGAGGACATATCGCACAAGGAAAAAAATTGAAGCGTTGTTGTTGTGAGAATCGCTTGACCATTTGCTGTAGGTATCAAAGCCTACACTGTTCTTTTCCAAGAAAGTTAAATTATTAAGAGAACGAAGTCCTTATATCCTTGTCACTAATTGAAATCGGTTGGTATTTCGCTGCTCGTAACGTGCCTTAACTTAGTAATTTGGAGTTATTTTCAGGTCAATTGTTCCAAACTGCTGAAGCTGATGTAGCAATTGATCACAATCTGGAGTTGCTCCTTCGTCTTTTATGGTTGGCTTTACCAGTAAACACTTTTGATGTCGTCCCATCATTTCAAACACAATGGTTTCAAACATTTCATAGAACTGACTGCGATACTGAGATATCCTCGACGTCACGCTAATACTTCGCTGACCCACAAAATTCGGTTCAGTGGGTCAGCATCGTCAGATATAGGCCATGCAATCATATCTTAATGGATGCGATAAATATTTGGAGTGAGCACAAAAAGTATGAATCAGATCGACCTGTTTCGCTGATATATGAGAAAACCGTTTTTTTGTGATAAAAGTCTACATGCATCGTATCAATTGAAAATCAAGGTTTACAAAGAGTTTTACAACAGCGATGGTAGCAGCATCACTTTTGGAAAAGCATTCATTACTCACTTATTACAGCCACATACCGAAAACGAAATTTGTTTTGATAAATGCTTTCGGAAGGAACTTAACATCGACCAAAGCAACTTACAAAATAGTTTAATTTTAGCATATGAAAAACGATAAATAAGAATTAAGAAATTATCAACAGGATTACAAATTCCAGTCAACATTTGTACTTGCGAAGATACAAGTTGATTTTTTTCAAAGGATTTTAAAAAGCTTTTTTAGCACCCTTACGTGCTGCATTTTAATCTGGAACTCATTTCCACCGATCAGTTGAGGTTTCTTTGATACCTAATGTTGATAGCACTGCATTCTTAAAGTTCCTTGCAGTTATTTGGGTCTATTTCAGTAGGATTTGAGACGAATTTTTATGAACTAAAATTGAATAGCAGAAGATTGATATGAAACTCAAATTGAATCCGAAGAAACTGCCAAAGAGTCCTGCAGAAGATTAACGCGGTTTCCCGAAAATTATCATAATTCCGAAGGCTACAAGAGATTCGATTAACCCTACGTCATCTATGCCTACTTGATACTATGCCTACTTAAACCTACTTGAATTAATGAACAATTTCAGTTTTAGGCTTAACCGAAGCTTCCCATAAGGTTTGCTTCTAAAAAATTTTGAATGCTTTGAAACCAAAGTGAACTTCGAAACGCTGAAAAAAGCGCATTTTTCGTCAACGGTAAAGTTCATACTCATCTGGTTTTCAGAATAACATAATTTTCTAATATTCAAAATAAAACAATATTTCAAAAAACTTACTTCGGGTTCAACGACAATATTCAAAGACAAACAAACGAATTAGTAATGGGAAGTCCAACAACAGCAATCCTGTTGGAACTCTCCATACACAACCTAGAACAACAATTCATGAAGGAACTGACATTTAGCTTGGGAGTGATATTTTATACGAGCCGAAATAAAAAGTTTAACGACTCAAAATTACAAAAAACGAATTCTCAAGAAAATCAAGAAAGCAACAAAGCTACTGTCGCTACTACTATTCAAAAAACGCTGCATCCAAGTAACCTTCAAAATAAGAAGCAGTTTGGTACAAATATTACGCATAAACGCAAATAAAACAGACCTGCTGAATAAACAGAATGTCTAAAAAACTTTCTTGTGCATGTCATTACAACTTTATCGGTCAATCATGGCGTGAAGTAATAATAAGATTTTGTAACATTGGGGACCAGAACAAAAACACATTAGGAAAATAGTGGAAGTGGTTTATATAAAATATAAAAGATGGCGTTTGGAAGTATTCGAAAACAAGGAAATAAACAAAACAAAAAAAAAAGTTCTACCTCCAAATCATAATTGAAGAGACAAGCTCTCGTTTGTATCTTTGAGCTGCTGAATCAATTTTACAAAATACAATGACAGCTGTCAGACGAGCCCGGGACAAAATAGCAAGATTGCCACAACATTAAAAAAACTACGGACGTTTTCTAACCTGCGTCGAAGGATCCTACATGCTCGTGTTAATAACGGAGCTGTAATTAAAAACATCTAAGACCGACAATTTCAGAACAAAACCACATACTAAACATGGGACACTGCTGAAACACGAATGCGAACGTTATACGGGAATTAAACGGGAAATGACGGAATTAGGCTGGGGAAGAAATAAATACCTTTCTAGTAAATTTTAAGCGATGTATAGGGCTTTAAAAAAACTTGCACGGATTTGGTTCCGTTCGAAAAAACGACTATATTTGAGCATATGAAAATCAGCACTTTATTTTTTTATTTAAGACTAATAATTATAATTCTTTTGTGATTGGTGCATCCAATTACCGAAAAAGCACCAGTGAATTTCAATTTTCTGCTTAACAAAATTTTTGAAAAGCTTTTGCTCAAAAAAGTTTGCAACAGCTATGCACTTTTCTTGGAAAATTCTATACTAAAGCTGTTTTTGAAGAAAGAAATGATATTAAATATCAATTATATGTTAATATTCCAAAAATACGCTTGCCACCCTTCTGAACTATATTAGCATCGGATACTTCTTTGAAGGCAGCATAAAATTTTTTTATATTGATACAAATCTTTATTTCTAATCAATATTAACATAATTGTTGCCTAGATCTTGTGAAATCCGAAAATGGCATAGAATATGAAGCGAACACTCTTGCAGAATGCTAACGCCTATGGTAATACAATCTACGGGGGAATGTCAACGATTCTACAAAACGATTAAAGAACAAAGGGTGCGCGTGAGAAGAATGCGCTATTCACAACCTTCACAATTCTTGTCATGAGCTTAATTTCAAAGACAAGTACATAATCCTGGCCTCACCTTCAATGCCAAAAAAATAATTCTGACGTTTGCAGTAGACTATTGGACAGCTTTAAATCGTCATCTCTCAGAGTAGATGCAACGCAGGCTAACACATTGCTCATAGCATAGCGTAACTAACAAGCGATTCAATTCACAAAAGGAGAATCACAAAGAAGGAAACATGAATACCACAGGCAACCGCGAGCTTTGGAAGTGAGAGAGCTTATGCATTAATAAACTTAGATGCAGATAACTTGCAAGATCCTGCCGTTTACCTTACTGAGCTTAAATGTATGTGATAATAATTTTTCCCGTGTAAGTCATTGTCTAGGAATAAAAAATTTACTGAATGTTAATATGTATCTCTCCGAATAATCCTCGCAATGCACTATCCCAAATAAATTTTGCTTACAAATACCAATGCACCTCGAAAAATCGAGTCAAATACGGGAACAAGTCAAATAAAAACTGGAAGTTCGTTCGAAGTGTTGTTAATGATTTGAAAGCAAATATTTTAAGTTGAAACTTGGTAAAGTATCATGTATATTTATCCTTAAAACGTTTTCCTAGAAAACTTTCGGTTTTAAAACCCTGACCTTACACTAAAAACTAGATTTCCTAGGATAAGGTTCAAGTAGAATCAAATTATGTCATTTTCTGAGAAGCCATCTAGTATGCGAACCATAAGTAGCCAAAATAAGGCACTGTTCCGTGAAGCACTGAACACCTAGTCCATTTTTCGATGGATATATATTTGTTTATCTAGCAGATGATGTGAAAGACCCAGCGACGACATGAGATTCGTGAGAAGAAAGCACTACAGAGGATGAGATAGCAGGAAGAGATTAGGGTAGCAGCGATGAGCCTAAAACTGAAGATGCTTATGATAATGATGAGGAACGAGCGGTTTCATTCGGGGGACAAAAGATGACCAAATGGATGAAAAAGCCACCATTGAACGTTAAGCTTAGAGCTTAGCGGAGTTTGTTTAATCAATTCACAAGGGACTGAGGAGCTACTTAAAAGACTAAAAATTTAGAGGAATATTGGAACCATTTGTTCAATGATAATATGATTCAGTTAAATGTCAAATGAACGAATCAATATATCAACAACGTCAAGGAAAAATTCTTCAGAACACTAGAGAGAGAAAGAGAGGAGAACGAGACGGAAATACAAATTTCGCTGGTATCAACGATGTTAGGGTGGTCTTAGGCAGAACTTATCAAGAGATTGGCAAAGTTTAGAGGAACGGTAGGATAAAGAATGCAATCGCATAGTCTCAGATGGGTCAGCATGAATTAAAACAGTCTAATCGGATAACTTCCTCCCGTGAAATTTTGGGATCATCAAAAATTGCCAAATGGACTCTTCTGTTTGGAAGAATCGCATAAATCCACAGAAGTTTCAGAGATCAAACCTCCAAAACCAATTAAATACAAAATTAAGTGTTGGATCCTCGTTGATTCCAAATTTTATATGCATGAAACTTCCAAATCTATGCTGCCAGGCAGCTTTAGTGCTCTTTCCAGGTCAGCAACGAATTGAGTGACGCAAGTTAACGTAAAAAATAAAAATAAAATTCTCCTTTTAATTATCCGTTTTGTTTTAATTTTCAAAGTCAACTTTCGACCGTAATCGTTCGTTCTTCTTCAGCGACTTTTATTTTTTTATTTTTTATTTTTCAGGTTATATATATTTTGTAAAGATGGAATCAATCACAAATTTTGACGTAAGTTATTGTAGGCTTTGTTCTGAATAATCATTTAAGCATTTATTCAGAGCCGGGTTTTAAAATTACAGTCGACAATTGGTGTGCGGACTTTGTTCTCTTTAATGAGTTGAAAGAGAACATAAGTTTCTTTCGTTGGCGTTGTCGGGAAAAACGAGTGATGGCTGCAAGTGTGATTTGTAAATGTGGACGATGAAAACAGTGCAGCAGCATTTTTTGTTCCGAAAAAGGAAAAGTTCTAGAAAGACGTAGTCTTCTAATGTTCGCTTCATAGCAACGACGCTTTCGCTCCTTCATCCAAACAGCAAAAGGGTTTAGAGACCATCATATTCTATTATTCCACTACAAATATGACAACAAATGCAGATGAAACGGGCTCAATTTTTATTGTATGACAAAAAAAACCTCGTCCAATGATCATTTTCTTGGGGATGCTCAGTCCCGCCGTAATTAACGCTCTCATTTTCTCGCTTACGTATAATCTGCTGCTATTGCAAAGAAGTTTGTTCCTCGAAAATCTCCAGTAATTGTTCCAGAGCTGAAGAGCACTAGCCCGAAGAAACTTGAAACATCCTTCAGCCTTGAATCCATCTGAAGAGGCTCCGTCCTATGTGTGATGATGACGGAAAATCATCGCTCTTCCCGTTCGAGGCGATGAAGTGCATGACCTGTATAGTTGAAACTAGTGTTAGCAGGCTTACGAAGATCTCATCTATTCATTACAAAAAACCAATCACGCTTACTACGTCTGCAAAGAGTATAAAATTGTAAATTTTTCAATTTCTTCTGAGACACCTGGATCTTGTGAGTTGAATAGGGGGCGTTCAAGTATTACGTAACGCAATTTTTGAAGATTTCTGGTCCCCCCCCCCCTTTTGTAACGCGCCATAACGTTTTCCTGTACCATACCATAACATAAGATTACCCCCTGTAACGCATCGTAACGTTTAACAAGACCCCCCTAACCCCAAATTGCGTTACGTAATACTTGAACGCCCCCATATCTATATCTATATCTATATCGATATCTATATCTATATCTATATCTATATCTATATCTATATCTATATCTATATCTATATCTATATCTATATCTATATCTATATCTATATCTATATCTATATCTATATCTATATCTATATCTATATCTATATCTATATGTATATCTATATCTATATCTATATCTATATCTATATCTATATCTATATCTATATCTATATCTAGTCGCTGAAGCTGACGTTTTTAGAATTTGACGTTCTTAAACCATATCAAATACAATTATTTTTGAAAACTCCTTCCATATAGGTCATTAGTAAGATTAGTGAAAAAAGAGAGCTCAAGAGCTTGAGTGGCAAGAAATTGGGATATAGAAGGAAAATTGTGTTTCTCATAGGCTCAAATCAACTGAAATCAGATGGTAAACAATCGCGACCTTCAATGCAAGTACAGCTTCAGAATTTAGCCAGATGGGTTCGAGTTAAATTTCTGCAATATCTCTAATATAATATATATATATATGCAATATCAATAATATAAGTCTTTCTGCGTACTTACCTCATAAGTCACTTGCCATTACCGTGCTTGTATCATCTTCACTATATTCAGAAGTTATCTAAGCTTCCAACCAATAGCATCCAAATGACCAATACATTACCGAAACAGTGCACTAACCTGAGAGTCGTAAGAAAATTTTCCATTTCACACATAAATTTATATTTTTGAATCGTTATCTTTGGCTCGTGAATGATATTTACAAATATACTAGGAATGTTCAAGAAAAGAATTAAGGACACACTCATGAAAAATTTAAAAATATTATGAAACAGAAAGTGGAAAATAAGAATTATTGATAAAAAAACAAAAATCTAAAATTAATATTTCATTTTAATGTCGCAATTGCCATTTGCCATCATGTACTCTCTCCTTGGGAAATCAAAATATTCTCGTGGTGTTTGACGCAATTCTTGATTTAATTCGATTCAACCCCATTAAGAATTATATTATCAATGATAACGCTTGTTTTGATTTATTTAATCGATCCCGAAAAGTATGAAACGGTCTTCGTTTGAAAATATAAACAATATGTTTTTTTTTTTCCAAGAAAGCTACGAATCTTTGTCAGCTTTAAAGCTTAGTGGAATTTATTCGGGACTGTGGTGGGAATGGACACAACCGAATCCATTTTAAAGAGCGTCGCCATGAGTTCGTCCCGGAATCTATTTATTTTGATCGATTTTCTAAGTAATATTGTTAATTAATTTTTATACGCTTGACGTTGGATTTTCCACGTTGAATTGCGACTGGAACAGAAAATTTTCGGTATTACGATTTGGGAGAATAAAATGCATACGCAAATTTCTCATTCCTTTCTCGGAAGCTTATCTTCGTGGGATTGGCGGGAAATATGTTATGGCACGCAGCCTCATACGCACTCAGACGGGCAAAAACAAAATTTTAATTCCGATAATGTAAGCAACTGACCGGGGAAAATATACTCATTCGTTATTAGTAACATTTAATTATTTCTTGGCATTATCACGAAGCCAGAGACGAGCCCCTTCAGCCGCGTCATGGTGAATGATAATGGAATAATCTTCTGAAAAGTGGCCTGACCACCACGGACATGACTTAATACTGGGTTGTTGTTTGGTAATAAATCTGGTCAAAGAAGTTTCCAGACTCCACGCGGATCCAGCACTGATTTTTTTGGTTTTTAAATCAAATTCAAGGACTTATGCGTCGTCCTGTGTGATATTTTCAACACATCAAAGCATTCTCAGTATCTTAAGACGTGGAGGATTTTGGTTACATGTGAGTAAGAATCCGTTTGGTGTTGGTAATTAACTGGGCGAATTAAAATTACATTTAATGAGTTATTTTCACTCGGTATGGCCTATTCGCTGAATTCAAAACACGACCCTGACCAGCACTTTGCAAGAAATCGCTTAATCGTTAAAGTAAATAAATCCCCCCGAACGAAATAAGCTCAATCCAATTTACGCATAAAAATTCAAGCCATGCATCATTAAAGTAAGAAAAAAACTTTTTTTTTTTCACTCGCATGAATCATTTGCCTCGAATAATAACAAATCATCGAAGTCCCGCGAGAAAAATTCCCGTGGCATAGTTACGTTCAAGTTTATAGACATGTTTGCAAGTATGTAGGTTAGTGTAGCATTCGAAAACTCAAAGAGAATTGTTACGAATTAATTATTTAACAAAAAAGAAAAAAAAAAACTTTATAAAGTGCATGTTTTTCTGCAGGCTAGTGAACGCCCAAACAAAAGTAAAATGATTTCCACCCGCAATCAATCATAAAATTGTTGTAAGTTTTTCTTAGTCTTGAAACGATAACGAAATGAAAATTTCACATTCGTAATATTTTCAATAAATTTAAGATTTTTGCCACTACTCCGACCGGCGAAAGTTGTTGAGGAGGTTGGAATGTGATACAAGTGCTCAAGGGCATTATTAAGCTCAAGTTAGATTAAGAGTCTGCAATAAGTCGTAGAAATTCTGAAAGTAATCTGTGACCTTTTTTACTCCTGCTTTGAAATCCACTTTTAAAGCTGTCTAGCCACAAGTAGTCCCCCAAAAAAACGTTTACAGCGTTTGACCCGTTATCGATGATTTCATGAACAACCTTAAAAGTGTATGAACATCCTAGCGAGGATAGTACTTAACTCGTTACAATTCATTATATTGTCAACCCAGTGAAGAAGGTGCTCTCGCCATATCCTTTTTGCTGATTTGAAATTCCCGAATCTTTCGTCTATTTAAAAACCAATGCGTAAGATTGACTCCAACGTCCTTCTATTGTTGTATTGATTCTATTATAATTAAGTCTAAGAAGTTTAGAATAACTTGAGACGTTTCCTACACGAATTCAATGATTGTATTTGAAATGTTTAAAATAAAACAGCAACAAAAGTGCTGACTGCATGCGACACAACAGAGTTGATGACATGGGCTTATGCCCAAGGAATGCCTCTCCTTTGATTTAATTGCTATCTACATGAGCCCCTTTTATAGCGCCATAAAAACGGAACTCAATCCTATCAGAGAAAAGAAGATAATTGCATCATGTAACTCAATGTCATTTCAAATTTGAATTCGAATCTTTATTTAAAACTTCCTTTGCTGAGAATCCATTAAAAAGAGAATTGAAATCCAAACCTTTAAGTTAAAGATAAACTTAAATGCTTTAATCAGATAATTATTGCAAAAACCATACCGGTAGCTTTAATATAAAATTATCTCTATGTTAATGCAGATGCATTTAATTTTCAGATGTTTACTTGTTTGATATGCTGGTTTGGTCTAGTATGGAAAAAGAAAACGTAGAGCCTCTTGGACACTAAAGTACACTATTTACTTAATATTTACAATAATAATTTACAATAATTTAAATATTTCATTTACAATCGATTTAAATCAAAAAGCACACATCTATCCATAACATACGAGAAAATTGGAAAATTGGGTGCAGAATTCGCTAAGACGCATCACTTAATTATCATAATAAAACCTTCAAAGTAAGTAGAAATAAATAAATAGGGGCTTCAATGTTTTGTTTTCGCTCCATTCACTTGAATTTAATTAAAAATTCTGTAAGGTATCTTTTCAATGCGACTTTTTCATTCCGCTCATGGGAAGTTCATTCCAACATTTAAAAATTTCGCATCTAATCTCATTGACAGTATTATATTGCTTTCCATTCACATAAAATTTGACGTGATATCATACCCCAGACCTTTTCAACTGTGTTTAAGTCTGGACTTAAAGCCGGGCACTGCATAAAAGGAATCGTCTTCGTCGAAAACCATTTCTTTGTATGGCTTAAAACATGGACGGCAGCATGTTGAAAAAGCAAATTTCGTTCGTCAAAACCATCAAGATCAGAGCGTTTGATCATCAAGATCAAAGCGAAGTCGAGCATCTTTGTAGACTTTTCTGAAATCAATTTTGTAGCGCCAACACATTATTGGAAGTTTCCCCACTAGGAAAAGGCTGCCCAAATCATATATTCCACCGCAAAGTTTCTGCTCATCCTGGCCGGATGCTTAGCTGTCAGATTCTGCCAAAAATAGCTAAAGCCATCTGGCGCATCTAAATTGAATTTGTTCTCATCCGAAAGTATGACATTTTCACAAAGGTTTGTCCGATTCATGTGTTCCTTTGCAAAGGAACGAGGAGCCTGCTTATGTGCCATAGTCAATCGAGCTGGTTTTTGTAGGTTTCTTATATCTGAGGATGAATGTCAAATCTGTTGGCTTTGCATTTTTTTAACAAGTCAGTCCAATTTGGAAATAACTTGGGATGCACTGTGGCGGTTTTTTGCAGCTTCTTCTTTTATTTGCATCACTTGCCCCTTAGTTAACTTCAAATTTCGTTTAGATTTATAGCTGCATCCGTTCGATAGGTCCTCTTTTAAAAATGTCCTGATAACCTTCTGAGTTCTTAAAATCGGTAGGACGATTTTCCTATTTGTTAAACCTATTTCTTTGTAATTGTAATTTCCTTGTGATTTGTGGTTTTTCTTCAGTCGTCTGATACATTTTCCCTTCACCCATTTCACTCAATAAACTGAAATTAAAGAAGAACAAAGGCTCGAGAAATCACTGGAAGCTTATCTTTACACTGAATTTTACCTAAATTTTCACCTGAAAATAAAGTTTTGACATGTATCTGTACACTTTTTTACTATCAATTAAACTGCGTCAAAGTTCATTGCACTGTGACGTAAGTGAAGACTAATGTCAACTACAAAACGAAACGGAACAACAGCTCCAAAGCTTGTGAATGTCACGAACACAAAATATGTCGTAGTTTTTTTTTCACATATAAGCTCAAATAAAACAATCAACCTTGAAGAGTAACGATACGTTTTCAAGTTTGAAATTCTGAGAGCGTCTGAGCAAATTGCGCGCACTGTAGTCGCTCTTCGATTCAAAAACCAACTGAACTATAAGCAAGGACCACAGAGGTTATTTTATCATATAAACCTCAACAGTCTAAACAGTCTAAAAACTGGCGGTAAATATACTTACACCACACAAACTACTGTCTACTTTAGCGTTGTGACAAAGAGGGCTGTGAGCAAGGAATGAGCAATGCAACTAAGGATCAGCTATGGGAAGCCTCTCATATGACAGCCAATAATGAGCTGTGAAAAGCTGTCATGAGCATCAGTTGCAAATAATAACAGGCTCCCTACCAGCGAGACCAACCGAGACCAAATGGAGAGATGTTCGGTGGTTACCAACATCGATGACAAGTTTGCTAATATCTTGGGTCATTACTAGGCTCTAAATATGCGTCCATGTCGAAGAGCATAGTAGAATTGTTATTGTTCTGTGTACATTCGCTTAGTTTTGATGACTTCTACATAGTCAACCAGCTATACTATCTTCTTTTTCTACAGTAGAGCAGAACTACGTTGTGCCAAGAGTAAAGCATCTAGAAACGCTGAATCCTGATAGTGTACCGAACAAGGTAGCCAGGATTACTTGGACAAGTTGATCTCAGCAATTTTCGTAATGAACGCTTAGTCAAAAGGACCTCGATTTCACGAGCAACGAGCTCAACTGAGATCTTCAGGCAAAGCAATTGTTTAAACTAACGTTGCGGCCGCTGGACACTTTCTCAATGCACAGAACATTGTACTCAACAATTCATGTCATCTAAGAAGTCATTAAAGCCATAGCTCAGCAAAATACTCATGCCATTCCTAAAAACTGACTATTCCGTCAAAATTAGATGACACTCTATTGTGCTGACCCAACATTCAATTTGCCAAGATGCATTTTATTCACCACAGTGGCCAAACAATATTTTGTTTGTTTCATTTTCCTGATTATTTACTGGTCATGTTGGGGTTTGACACATACAATGTCCAGGAGGGAAGCAACAAAGAAAATGTTATAGACCTATTTTTATTGCTTTATTGGTCTACTTCTTGTTCCCTTTTAGGGAAGTCTGCTCCAGGTCTTTATCGCTAGAACACTGTGTAAGACAACTTTCGGCATCAGTACTATACCAGATGAGCTACTTGTGGCTTAGAAGAAACTTAATAAACGCCGTAATAAGTTAAACTTATGACGCCTAACTTAACCAACTTATAATATACCTTCAGTGATGGATGACCGAGCACGAACTCTTGCTGGCCATTTCAAGGACTATTGCCAAATTATCAACAGTAACCATGAAAGTTGACCGATAAAAAGTGAAAATAGCTTACTGCTCGCGACTAAGACTAAGGACTCCAGCTACTAAGACTAAGGACTCCAAGAATCCAAAGAATAAGGCTGTAATAAACACGAAGCAGAGGATACAAATATTGCTCATGATTCTTGACTGATGGAGGATGGGCAAAATCTGTGTACGGCGATTTAAAAGAAAAGACCATAATGCTGGCAAATCAGATATTACTAACATGCGAAAGGTAAAATAAGCAGCGTGATGACCTCTTCAGCCAAACTGGAGAACTCTGACCTGGAACTATGGTCGGAGAAATGCTTAGAATGATTGATAAAAGGAATCGCGTTGAACAAGGGCGGTTCAAGATGTACGGTTAGAAATGACCACACCATTTTTATCAAAAAAGTATTTGTAAGTTTTCATCATAGTCCTCATTGCACTTCTTGCAACGTTCCCGCCATCCAAAAAATAAAAGTTATCGAACTCTCCACAATACGCCTCTGTCTCCGCGATTACTATCTCGTTTGAGCTTAATTTTTTTTCCCGCGAGCCATTTCTTCATGTTGGGGAATAAGAAAAAGTTGCAGGGAGCCAGATCGAGTGAATACGGGGTAACGCAATCCATGCAGTTTAGCGGTGACAACGGTGATGAATGTATTAGTGCGCCACCATAGTGAAACCACTCCTTTTTGTCAAATTTTTTGTCGAAGCGGTCCAATAACTCGCTCCAGTGAACATCCTTCCTTTTTATAAAAAATCCTTCTTTTTTATAAAAAATCCTTGAGGAAAAATTCCCAAAATATCGTGGCCATGACCTTCCCGACTAATGTGGTCGTCTTTGCCTTCTTTGAAGCAGATTCACCGCAAAAAATCTATTGTTTTGATTGTTGCTTCATTGTGTAATGATGAATCCAGGTTTCATCGACGGTGTCAACTGGACGAAAAAACTCTTTCGCATCTCGCTTGAATTGCTCCAAACACTGCTTCGAAGTTAAAAGCCACCTCCGCTTGTTGTCCAACGTGAGAAATCGCGGCACCCTTCGGGCCGACAATTTTTTCATCGCCAACTCAGCATGTAAATATAAATTGCGGTTCCGGTCGACACACCAACGGCCTCTGCTATTTCGCGCACCTTCGCTCGTCGACTAACGGGAGTCATGTCGTAGACTTTTTGAATGATTTCCTCGGTATAACGTCTCCCGGGCATCCAGGTCGCCCAACGAAAAGGGATATTCACCCCCGTGTAAATTCGTTGAACCAATATCTGACTGTCATAGAAAGCAAAGTGTCCCCATGTACAGCATCCATCTTTGCTGCTTATCGCTCCACGCATTTTTTCTGTCCAAAAACAAAAAGCGAATTACCGAACGATACTGCTCTTTTTCCATCTTAGCGAAAGTCACGAAACACATCTTACGCTAATGACTACCAAATCCAAACTAACCTATGTATCAGTTTGTATCAATTTTTATCAAATTGTAAATACGTTTTAAAGATAACAGAAAATAATAGATATCAGTGCGAGTAAATTCATCTGAAAAATTTTCAATTCCACCCCCCCCCCCCCTCTTAAAAAAAAAACTTCGTACTTTTCCACATTCATATTGTTGACTACTATGAACTATAGAAGACCTCAATATTATTCAAACTGCCAAAGATGATGTCCTTTTCGCATTTTGTTTGAGAAAAATAAAACACAATAACCACGAAACTATGTCCTTGAATAAGTAAACAAACATCCTCAGTAGCAATCCATACTTCAAAAATAAAGTTTACCATCAACCCGAACAACAAAACCTGAAATTGTTTGACACTTTACTTGACAACTTGTTTTACACAAGTTCAATTCACCATAACTTGAAAAACGTTTGAAAGTTTTACCTACTTGAAAATACAACCATGCACTATTGAATTCTCATGTTTACAGCCAGCGTGTTGCCGACAAGGAAGTTTCCTCACAATAAACTCAACGTGACTTCATACCTTTAACAACTTCGCGTATTAGAATACCTGTCTTGCAAAGAGATTACGATTTCTCTTTTTCCTCTTTGCAAGCAGCAAATACGTGGGATTTTCACGGTGAAAGTGGAATGTCCTTGCAAACTTGTGGTATGCATAAGAACGAAAAGAATTTACAGATAAAGTAAATAGTGTGGGAAGTTCTGCATGCTCTTCTCACGTTTGCGAGTTCGCAATATTCTGTAAAATCCTTGCTGTTGTGCAATCGGAAACGGCTTATTCCTTTAGCTTCTAGTACTGCATACCCTGGCATGTGAATAACATCTTTCGCTGGAACGTATGCTGAGTTGATTACTTACAAAAGGCAACTGGAAATTCTTTTTGAACCGCAACCCCTGAATCCTTACTAAAAACATCTTGGTTTTGCTTTCATCTCATACAAAATAGTATAACTAGGTCATCTAGTACAGAATAAAGTCAGAAATTTCCATTTTCTCCAACCGTGAATTTTCTTTAACTTCATTTAAAAGGATGCAACCCGCCATAAAGCTTTGATATTATTTATGGTGATTTTTTATGTCCTGGCTTGCTGGTACATCTTTTTCATGTGAACATTTCTTTACATTGAAACCAACGTTCGCATTAAATCTCGACTGAATATCCTTTCATGAGATTCTCTCAAATGAGTGAAACCGCATTCATGCGAAAGGTTGTCAAAGGCATTCATTACATTTTGAGTACTCCAAAAAGGGAGTCATTAACACTTTGGTAAAGTTTTCTCACCGAACCGGATAGCAACGGCTTCAAGGAATACATGTTCATGGATTTGTAAGGATAAATCTATTTTTAGTTCAACCTGAAAATATCGCAGTTACTTGAGTAATTTAGTGAATTTCGTAGATTAGAAACATTAAATTTGATTATTTCTTGTATCCAGGTTCAACAAGAAATGTGTTGTAGTAGGAACTGGGTATGATGTGTTATTTATTAAGGATCTAAGTACATGAGTACATTGTACGAAGCTCCACATAAAAGCAGGTCAATCCTTCAAGATTTCATTTCGAGTTTCTAATAAAAGGATATAAATGGCTTTTTAATTATTATGAGAGACATAAAATTGTGCCCATAATAACATAACACATCCTGCCAGGTAGTGAATTATGCAGAAACATGTGATCCATTGGCTTTACCTGAATATCTTGCACCAAGCAAAGGATCAATTTATTTTGAGTTTCATGCAGCGTATTCAGTAGTTATTTGCTGTTTCAACGAAATTTGTTCCATTTAAACGTTCATAAATTGCCTACGAGTTAAATTTCAAAGTCCATTACCCCCTCTTCAATTGAAATTGTGCTCATAATTGGCTTCATAAATAGATTTCAAGTGTTTGGGGTAACCAAAGAAATACGAAGTTTTTCACTTGATAGCGGTGGAGACGTTACTCATAGTTGCCTAAATCGTGTCTTATATTTATACCGAAATTCAAAATATCTTTGGATTTTGTTGCTAATTTGCTAAGCTATTTGTATTACAAAGACAAGGATTGAAATCTTCGATTTGCGGACTCAAGAGCTATTGGCTTTTGAAATTTGTTCATATCTCTCGAAAAATCGCGTAAAAACCAATGATCCTGTAGCCTGTACAAAATCATTCACGTCAACCATCAGAGGTTTATTGCGGTTTGGTTCCTGGTATATCAAGAGCACTTCAAGCAATCCCGCCATCCAAAGAAAGTCGATTAGTAAAAATTAGAAAAAAATGCTTTCTTGACTGTCCTTTCTGATACGAACAAATCCTTGACAATATGCCAGTGTGTAGTATGAACAGTATGCTGTTTTCTGCCCCCTTGTATTAGCCCCCTTATTGCCAAGGAAAAATTAAGGATGAAAAAAGAGTGCCGGGCCTAGGATAGAACCTTCAGAGATTCCGAAGAATACTGGGATATTGCTTGACGTTTCGTTGATTATTTTGATTATGAGTGATTTCTTGCTACAGACTTGATGGTATTGTTACAAACTTGCTACAAACTTGATGGCTTTTGTTTAAACAGTAATTAGCATTCAATAGTGGCTTTTGTTTTCTTCTTGGAATCACTGAAACGGCGTTGTGAAAGAGTTGTGCGGGTTGGTGTGTTTTTCTGGCAAATATTTGCGAGTCTTGACGTATCTTTAGGATTTCTTACAATCTAAGGAGTGTAAAAGAAATTCTACTTCGTTTTGAGAGTATCAAGAATTACTGCAGTCTGGAGTGGCTGGATTAGAAGACTAATTAGATGTAATGAAGATATTTAACACTGAATCGCTGAAAAAGTATTCGGTTTTCATGAAATAGCTCGCTTGTGGCTTTATCCTTGGAGGATCTGCTGCTATAGAGGCAGTTTTGGAATCTTCAACCTACTGCCAGCTTCTCTTCTTTGGTAAACAGTGTTTCCCACATCTGATAGAGTTCGAGTTCATTTTGTATGAGTTGCTCAGACTGAACGTGAGGTTATTAATTTCCTTAAGAAAATCGTGCCAGGGCTGCACGGTCAAGATGCGATATTTGAAATTTTGGACAGAGCTCAACACATAGTTGAGCTCTGTCCAAAATTTTACTTTGATAAAAGTATCTAGATACTTTATTTTTGCTCGCAGTAAAACATATTCGATAAATATACGGCATGGGTCATTGCATACATCGAGTTTTGGTGTCAATTAGTCCTATATTGCTCTCAAATACGTGTCCATACCTGGTGAAGGTTTTTTTCTTCAATGGTGCATATATGTCAAGAAGCTATTGATTCTCGAGGTGATTCGATGATTTAATTCTTGATGTTCATTCTTGATTGGGGGAATATTGTTATGTATTTTCAAAACAATATTGATTTAATAATAATATATATAATTAAGAATAATGAATTAAATTAATATTGGGCAACCGATAGGTTGCACCTGCAGCGAAAGAAAGGAAGAACGTTATAGAGACAGGGTTATTGAAAATACAAAGGCCGCATAATGGCGGCCGAAGGAAGTTACCTTTAACCGACCAGATCACCGCCCGGGTTTGGGGGTTATAGGACATTATTGAAGTCCTGAGCTTTCCATGTCTCATACACACACACACACAGATAGAACTTACTCCTTCATATTAGATTATTGAATAAATTAAAAAAATCAAATATCAAAGGATCAAACCACCTGTGAATTGTCCTGCGCTGATTCCGACCACCTGTGCTTCCTCTACCTCTGATCATGCTTCCTCTAGCATGAATCTGCGCCTCAGGTTGTTTCGGGACTTCACTTGTTCTGCTGCGCTACCTCTGATCGTACGTCCTCTAGAACGAATCTCCACCACAGCTGGTTTCGGGACTTCACTTGTTATGCTGCACTACCTCGGATCGTGCTTCCTCTATTGATTGATAGTCCTATTGATTGATTCTTCTATTGATCCTCGTTTGATACTTCTATTGATCCTCTATTGATTGATAGTCAATTGATCCTTTATTGATGCTTCCATTGAAACTCAGATTGATACTCCAATTGATTGAGTGTCCCATACCTCACAATTTCTATTTTCTTATAGCGATATGTACACAACAACCCAGTGAACCATATCAATAGAAAATTTGATCGCAAGTAACTTCCAAGATATTTTTGGTTTTTTTTTTGCTACAGGGAATAGTTTTTTCTGAGACTTTTTTTCTGGCATTTTATTTTCACTGAAACTTTTTTTTATTTACTTTTTTTTTGTTACTAATATTATTTAACTAAATATTACTCAATACCTAAATCTAACTATAAATGTTTTTAATTTTTAATTTTATTCTTATTTCTATTTCATCTCGTATGATTATGACTTAATTATGACTTATTATATTATAACTTAAAAATATGGATACATATAAAAAAAACTTAACTAAAACAATTAATTGTTATATTCAATATTTATTGTTATTGTATTTATTTATTCATTTATTTTTATGTATATACATTATTTTGTTTGTTTAATGTCGACTACACATCGGAATACGTAACAATATGCCACATGTTATAATATTTCTATAAGTTTTTGGATCATTTCAGGACATGAGTTTCCTTATCAAGTTGTCATCGGAATCGAGCATTTGTCGATCACAAACTTTTTAGCTTTTTACCTTGTTGATTTCCTTCAAATTTCTAGTAGTTACTTTTTTTTAATTTCTATTATTGTAACATCATTATTCATAAGAGACATTCATTGTGCTGCGGCCGTCTGAGTGGTAAAACATGTCCATTAGACAAACTTTCCCTAAGGCAGCCAATTTACGGCCTACCAATCCGATCAATGCTCGAGGACAAAGGGTGAATTGTGAATTTCCTAGCCAAGAAAAAATCAAAATCGGCTGCGTAGTATGCCGTATTAAGTGAAGCGTAGTCTTAATTTGATGCTATAAGTGTCTTAATTTCCGACGTATTTCTCCGATATGCAAGGGGGTAAATCGAAGCAACCCGGGCTACAAATGGCACTACCATATGGAGAGAGAAAGCACAAATAAACCAAGCTGCATATTACGAAAAGCCAAGGGCCTAGATCTTGAATATCTGGCTGATATTCCAGGAAATGAAACATTCCCAGGGATCCCCTTTGAACTACTGACATCTTAGCAAGAAGAAAGTCAAAACATGAAGTCATGTCCCGCAGATAAGCCTGTGGTTACATCGTAGTGTAATCACATAGAATATGCTCGGTCAGTATGCGAGGGAAAAAAACACCACAACAGGGGGTTAGCTGTATGGTCCTGTGACCGATCTGGCACTGCAGGCATCTGGGTGCGGATTATTGTTCAGCTTCCTGCTCGAACTTGGACCATCGAAAATGGCTTCGTGCTTATAATGTGCATTAATATGACATTTAAAAGTGCCTGTCTCGTTCCTTGTAAGCCAATCTCATCCTTCTCATCCAGATTACAGAGATATACGAACCTTTGAAATAGGTATAACCAAGAGAATGGATCCATTGGATGCAACAGAAGCATGCGGATGAAAGCAATGTGTTC
Organism: Stratiomys singularior; assembly: GCA_954870665.1. Classification (NCBI taxonomy): domain Eukaryota; kingdom Metazoa; phylum Arthropoda; class Insecta; order Diptera; family Stratiomyidae; genus Stratiomys; species Stratiomys singularior. The sequence continues at coordinate 154,858,008 of OX940878.1, read as the reverse complement.
CTAAAATGCTGGAAGGAGGCGAGAGGTCAGGGAGACACTCGAGGAGGATCAAGTTCAGGTCCCATTCAAGTTGGGGAAACCATCATCGAGTCGAAGGAATCAGTAAAATGCCTTGGTCTGTTGATTAACTTGAAGATGAGCTTCTTTAATCAGGCCCCAGTGTCAGTGAAGTGTAGCCTTCCTCAGTGGCCTTGTGGCCAACACACAAGGGGACGGATCCTGACCAAAAGAGGTCGGTCACTCGAGCAAAAAAGGTGACTGCATAGCCTACTCATGAGTGCGATGGAGTCAGAGCTATTGCAAGGCTCTGAAGCCCGAGCTGACGCCCTTAATAAGTAGTCACACGGAGGGTGTCTCGCAATAGTTATGGTGAAGTTGGTCCCCATAGTGCTATTCGCTGAAGAGCGAGGGCGAGTAGAGTTCAGTCAGATAGCGAATTGGTTTGCCGAGAGGAAGGAAGAAAGACCCTAGTTTTGTGGCAAGAAATGTAGGTATAGGAAGCGCGAGGCAGGTGAACCGCGTGACTCATCAAGGGCCTAGGATCTACAGAGAGCATAGCAAGAATGATTTTCACCTGTCACGGCTATTGACTGGGCAACCTTATTTCCAGTATTGCCCTCTCCAGAAAATATCGTAGAAAAGATGTTGAAATCTTAAGACAATTTGCCTTAAGGGTCACATTACGTGGGGGCGGTTGTTCTTCTTATAAAAAGGGCAGATCGCCTGGCGATGCAGAGAAAAGAGGGTCTCTCTGACCACAATCCTTGTCTTCCCCATCCATCTCTGCTGAAAGAGGGATAACCTGATCCTAAGCAACGAAGCATAGTCCGAAATACCGTGACAAACCGTTCGAGGCTCGGTTCTCGCTGAGAGTTCTCTGTGTAACCTCCCGTAGGGGTCGGGGAGGGGACAGAGGACGTAGAACCCGAGAAGAGGCACACTGAGAAGTGTGCCAGGGGAGGTGTCACGTCGGTAGTCAGGCTGCCTTTAGGAGTCCGATAGTCGGAGCGTAAATGGCCTTCAACAAAAATCAAATTTTGTATCTAGCAGAAATATTTTATGAACCCTTCACTTATCTGAACTTTCGCTGGATCTTGGGTCCTTCCTTGCCCTGGGCTTGAGTTGTTTTCCTCCCGTTTTTTTCATTTACCACATTCGATATTATACAGCTACGATTTTTATTTGTCAGTCGCTTCAAAATAAACCAATTTCATTAGATTAATGCATTATGGCTTACTTCCAAAAGCTGATGGAGGAATCCTTACCTTCATTGGTATGTAAGACTATAGCAAGGACGAGTTTGGATAAACAAAGAATATTTTTCAAATCGTTAAAATCTTTATCATTTTCCTTAATAAATTATTTGGCTAGCAGGTTTTGTCTCTGTTGGATTAAATTTTTCTTGTAATTTTCACTAATTTTAGTTTTTCGAACATTAATATATAAAAATCTAAAAATAACTTTAAACTGGCGACATCCCAAAATAAAATTGAATGATTTGGGGAATAGTTTGGTTGGGTATATTCAGCGCTTGCATGTGATGTTGCGTGTGATAAAGAACAGTAACCAGGACTACTTCTGACGAAGCTAAACACAAAGGACGTGTTTTTATTTATATCCGTTTATTCGCTCGACTTATTACCTCATATAAACAACAGAATTGAAAACAAACCAACGCTAATATTTAATTGATAAAACAAACTGAAGCTGCACGTTATACACCCGTTAAATACGACATTTTGTTGTATGTATTTGTTTACTCATTATGCCAATGCATATAAACATTCGCCGTTTATTATATCACGACTTTTCCATTATGGCGTAACGTCAACTTTCATTGATAATATCTTACAGGACGTCACGGTGTCTCCCGAAAGAAGAAATTTTCTTTATATTTAAACATTCTCGGCGACTATTAATAAACGTATTAGTATCAGCAAACCATTTAGCACCTGAGCGTGTAGAGTGTTGCTAATTTGCATACAATTGCCATCAATAAGTAAATCAGATACGGACCAATGGAATTTTACAATTTATTTTAATTTGCTTAACGATACAAATCTTTGAGTTATGCAAATAACCTTGCCTGCACTCGATCATCCGCAACGTAATTATTTTACATGTGTAAATTTATTGGTATCTTAAAGTAAGTGAACTGATAGCCAATTAAATGCGATAATTAATTGGGAAAACTATCTTTGAAAATTTCAAGCTTTTAGAGCACTTTCGGAGGTTGTTCTTTGTTTGAAGTCGTGAAGATTGAATCAGTGTCACGGTCACTTAGGCTTGAATTTTGTTTCAGACTCAATTCTTACCATAGATGCCAACACTTTTCATGTGTGATTTGCATATATGTGCCCGTTGGCTTGCCTGTTTATTATGAAAATCAATTCACGCGTTAGATAATGTGTTAATTTTTCTAATCAGCATGCATGGTAAAATGTGCTATTGCTTTTAACAACGAAGAAGGTGTTACGGTTTGAATTGACAATAAATAAATTAATCGAAATAGACTGTAGTGGGTGGACGATTACCACACATGTGAGCGCAAGGACTCTATTTCGAGATATTAAGCGCACACGCATATTTTGCCGAGATATGATGTCCTTAGTTTATCGATTATGTTGGAATTATGACTTCCGACAGCATCCACCCTGATTTGTTGCGATGAGCTCTTGCTTAGACTAACAAAGCCAATTCTAATTTTAGAATAATTAATGCAAGGGTTATTATTGTACATTTATTATTTTTGAATGTTATTTTCGGAAGGCTTACTGGAAACTTACTGGGGAAAAAATTGTTTTAATACTGAGTTCAATATACGAATCTACTTAGGCTTGCTTGGCTCGAGGAATTACTTCACTGGCCTAAGACTGGTGGACTTGTTAGCCTAGATTTGCTGGAGTATTATTGAATAGAATGAACAATTATTAACAATCACATTAAACGAAATACAAGTGCTACTCCCGTTTCAGGCACACTTTCTTCTTCGGTGTAAGACTCTTCTATCTTACCCAATCTATCGCCTACAAGTTTCAATAAAGGAAACAAAGTGCCAATGTTCATTCCTCACTTACAAAATTGGATTTCTGCGTCTGAAGTTTCCCTACCGATCTTCACTCTTACTTTCAGTATTTTTCTAATGAAAACTGGGTTAGATACATTATATTCGTTCACTCTCAACGTCAAAATTCATTTCAACAATATATTTATGATTGACGATTTCGTCCCATTGAATCATTCCACAGCCGTTGAACAATCTGAAGCTTAAACCTTTAAAGTTGTATCTTATGTGCAATCGATGTGCTTCTTAATTTGCCCCTCCGATTCACAAAAAACGAGCTGCAGCAAGCCATTCACATACTAGGCCGCGAATGTCCTCAGATTCAAAAACAACACAAATACCTTTTCCGGGTTTAGTTTCCACGACAGTAGCGTAAGGAAAAATAGCAAGTACACTCCCGGGTAGCTCATGGCAGAAAGAGATAGAAAAAATTCAGATAGAAGTAATATTTGTATTGCGTTTGAACGCACAAAGTGCTCAAGTTTAATTGCTAATTTAATTTAAATTGCTATTGAAAATAAAATTCTAGTTTCTTTTGATATATTTCACTACACCAGTAGTTCCGTAGAAGGGATAGCGTTGCTTATGACAGACGTTGCTAATGACAGACTCGTTGACAGACGATAATCTGCCATATTCTATAGTAGTAAGGTGGTGTCCAAAGATCATTGATTGAAGATTTTGACGTACGCTACCTAAGAAGTTGTTTATAAATTTGAAAACAAATGTATTGGATCTGAGTTTTATAGCAGGAAAATTAAAGATCTCAAAAGTTAAAGATAGGAAGTGCACAAAATATTTGACATTTCAAATTTTTGCAAAGAAAATTATCGACGCATTGGATTACCAAAACTCTCACGGACACAGAAAAGCAAATACGACTGGAAATTTTACAGAACTCATTTGAATCTTCTCAAATTGATTTCGATGGCTTTTTGGCTCTATTTTCAACTATAGATGAAGCGATAATGAAAACCAGTGAGAAAACCAAGCAATTACTACTCGGTTGCTCAGATTCGATTAGTAATTGTGTTAAATTGTTTCAAAAAGATCCTGAGCGCATTCTTGCTCGATTAATATCAAAAAATGAAACGCGACTTCAACATTATGATCCTGAAACAAAGCGAAAATTGATGGGGAGTAACAAATTGAAGACAAAATTGTCCGTATATAAGACCATGGGCATTTTTTTGGGAGTTGTGCGAGTTGTAATGATTGAACATCTCACTCATGAATACACTGTAACGGGAAGTGAGTTCACAGAACCATGAAAAATTACGTCCAAGACCTTAAAAAAACATAGAGAAAAACTTGCAAAAAAGTTTTTTACCATCAATATTACCAACCCACTGGCACACAAGACTGCAGTCAACATGGTAGCATTCCAAGAAGCTAGGGTTGAAATTCTCGAGAATTTTCCTTATTCAGCAGACTAGACTCCTAGTGATTTCTATTCAGGCAAAAAGGGTACTAAAGAGGCAAACAACTGGAAGATGATGAAAAAGTAAAAGCAGCTGCAAGGGATTTTGTAATGACCTAAGAAGATGATTTTTTAGGAGAGGAATACCTGCTCTGGAAAAATTTAAAATATATTTACCTAAAGAGCTATCATGTAGGAAAATAGAATCATATTATAAGTGAATCCTCTCTGGCATAGTCATTCTCATTTCTTTATAAAACAATCCTGATATATTCCATGTGTTCCTCTTGTTTTGCAAGATTCTGATGGATTCTTAAGACATCCAGTGCTTTCAGCACATTTTTCATTTAGCACCGTTGCTAACAAAAAACATTTGAGTATAAACCTCGAGTAGAGTAAACTTTATCAATTCGTACAAATGAATTAACAGATCAAATACGTCCTTCCTTAAAGAAGATCCATAGATAATGCTTTCAGCAGTCCGAATTTGGATTTCTTACTCAACAGATGGCCCGTGTCTCACAAACACGGGGTGGACCAGCTGTTAGTTTTTTTTTATTGTGAAAGAAAACACACTTTTTGTAAGAGAAGATCGGAAATCTTTATTGACTATAAAACGTTGGACTATGGCAATTATGTATGGAACACAACGTCGCACATATGCCCACTGTGGCTCTTTTTACAGCCTCTCATTCGAATATCAAAATTTTAGATGACTTTTTCCAGAATTAGCGTTGGTAGGGCCGCAATTTTAGCGCGAATTTTCCGCGTGAGGTCTTGAATTGTGCGGGGGGCATTCGCGTATACTTTACTTTTCAAAAAAACCCAAAGATAATAATCAAGAGGTGTTAAATCAAACGATCTTGGTGGCCAATTGACGTCAGAATTCCTCGAAATTATGCGGTCCGGAAATTTTTCGTGCAATAAGTTGATGGTTTGGCGAGATGCGTCAGCTGTGGCTCCGTCTTGTTGAAACTAAAGATTGTTAGCACCAATATGATTAATTTCCGGCCACAAACAGTCCTTTACCGTAGCCCGATAACGTTCGCCATCGATGGTAACAGCCTTTTCTTCAGGGTTTTCGAAGAAAAACGACCCAAGGATACCGCCAGACGAAAGACCACACAAAACAGTCACTTTTTCGGCATGCAATTGTTGTTCATGATATTCATGAAGATTTTCAGCCCCCCAGATTCCATAGTTTTGCTTATAAACATGGCCACTGAGATAAAAATGAGCTTCATCCGAAAAGATGATTTTGGCTGAAAAACCCTCACTTCTTTCAAGCATCCAATTAACGAAATTTAGACGCTGCTAATGGTCTGCCGGCTTCAGTTCTTGAGTTAATTGAATCTTGTATGAATGCAGGTGAAGATCAACATGCAAAATCCTCAATAATGTGGTCCGAACAATGCCTAATTCCTGTGAACGATATCTTGCGGATGGCTGTTGACGGTCACTTTCACTTACTGCGGCAATATTTTCAGGAGCACGAACCGGGCGAGCATGTTCCTCTACGGTTTCCTCAAAACGTTGAACAACTTTACGTATTCCAGGCTCTGTTGGTCGTGAATGTTGACCAAAACTATCCCGAAGTTTGCGAAACGTTTTTTTTACAGAACGTAAAAAGTTTGCACAGTTAAAATGCGTTGTTGTGTTGTTAAAAAGTCCATGTTCACAATTGCCAAGCCTTTGACAGTTGAGACATGCATACCACATGACAGCTCTCACACATGATATGTCAAATATAGTTAGTTTAAAAAACAACCAACAGATGGACCACCCTGTGTCTATGTGTGACCATAAAATTCTAGGGCACGACATAGAAGGACATGATGCTTATGACGGTTAAATATACAGGATGCATCGACTGAAAAGTGTGCACCAACAGGTTGCAGGAAAAGCTGCAGCCATCGCTTATCAAAAGGACGCCCAAAATCACTCTTACACTCGATTATACTGTGGATGAAGTGAAAAAAGTGTTCAACGGATCAAAGGGCAAAGGGCAAAGAGATCCTATGTGGTGGAATGAAGAACTAACCTAAATTCGGCTGGAACCTCGTTAGCTCTAAAATAAGACAAAGCCTTTCAACGACTCAGGGGAATTCCATGGAAATCTTTGGAAAAAAATCTTCTTGTGATAATGTCAAAGGAACAATCCAGCAGCAGGAATACATGCAGCAATGGCTGCGATGGACAATAATTTTAGGATTACCTGAAGGAAAAGTGATGTTAGTTTCACGGAAACTGAAATTCTTTAGAACGCTTCCAATTACTCGGAGAGCCTTATAACGAATAAACGGACTAAGAAGAACGCACAAGAAAAGAGACCAAACAGCTAGGAATAGAAAGAATTTACGTGCATCTGTATCTGGAAAATTGGTACTTAATGCGGATTAACACGTGCCCATCCAGGTTTGCCAGCCGTTCCGTCCAGGTCCAGGCGCGGCCATCAAGTGAGTCACCGTTAAGGACTGGAGTTTTCCACTGAGGGCCTTCCTCTCCACTTTAAAAGGAGCCTCACGCTTGTCTTAAGAAATCGCCTCACCCTTTCCAATCGCAAGAAATAGTTCTTTGTACAAACACCCTGAGTTTTTCCAAAATCCACACTGCTTACCAAGAAAATGAAACGCGAGCCTAAACTATGCCTAAGAAAACTTCAGTTGCACGGAAGGCACAATTCAGTTCACACAATTCAGCTTCATTGTTCACCATAAATTTGGACTGTCCTAGTTTTTGACTGCCGTAAAATTGTTTATTGGGGGTGAGACGGTGGTTGTCGTCGTCGTTGTAGCACTACAGCCCATTTCGGGTCTTGCCTTCCCGCAGGTGTCGCCTCCAGTTATCTCGGTCCATCGACCGCGTCCTCCAATTTCGGAATCCGAGTAGCGTGCTGCTATCTTCGTCTACAGAGTCAGACCAGCGCTTTCTTGGCTTTCCCACTGGCCTGCGTCGCTCAGTTTTTCCGACAAATACCTTTCTAGGTATCCGACCTTCATTCATTCGCTGCACATGGCCAGCCCATTGCACCCATGAGACGGTGATGCATCGAGCAAAATGATTTCGGCGCCATCCTGGGCTTTCATCCAAATACAAAACTTCAACATATCAAGAATGGTTTAATCTGAGAGGAAATCAACCGAAAATCACAACCTTCACGTGTATGTACGGTGTTGACACAAGTAACACAAAACTGTAGGATTGTGTCAAAATAGAAGACTTCAATGTGCTATTGGTCACTGAAGGAATACTTTAAGAAAAATGTGAACAGACGACTAGATACGCAGCAGAACAGCAGCCGATAGTTGCTTCAAAGCGTTTACATCGGTGGGTCCCTGCCAATAAAGATGAGGCCAGTAACTATGAAGTTAATCGAAGCATTCACACAAAGCAAGGACGAAAACATAAAGAACAGAAAAAAAACTTCGGTATCATTTGCTGAAAAAGGAGCTACTGCGCCCGATGTTATAAGAAGAATTCTTGGCAGTCAGGTTCAAAGTAGCAAAGAACTAACACACAAAGTTTGCACCAATTGCAATGAATGTAAGTTTGGTTTTACATTCATTGCAATTGTTACCCCACACCCCTGTTAATCTTGTTTCAATAAACTTCATCAACTTTTTTGAAATATGATCCTTTTTTAAGGCCTTCACTAAACGAAGACCAATGTGGCCTAATTAAATCTCGCAGCAATGCCAAAAGACCGAAATACGCGGTCGTGTAATATGCACCTTTGTCCATGCGTTCGCTGTTAGGGTCCAGGGTAATAAAATCGCCATTTAACGTGTTAAACACAAACCAGCCCTTCAAATCACCAGGAGTAGATGCACCCCGATAGACAACAATGAAAATCACATAGTGAGGAAAAGAAATTTAATAAAACTTTATTTAAATATGTTCATCATCGGTTTTTATAAAATTATTGATTTAAATTAGACACAAAATTTATGAATTATAATGACATCAATATTTCCTCACATGATGAGACAACTGTTTTGTTCATTTGAACATCAATTTTTCATCCTTTTAACACTCTCTTAAATATTATAATATTTGAGATATTCAATGGTGTAAACATGATGATAATTTTTACAAGATAGTTGTGATCATTCAATGAATGCATTTGATATATTATTTTTAACACAAAATTTCTATCATATATTACCATCATCTAATGATTTGAATATGATAGAAATATGAAGGCAATTGTATCTGTATATTTTTAAAATTTTCAAAAAAGACGATAAAAAATATAGGTCTACCTGACGGATTATCGATTCTATTGGATTATAATTCTAGCCAACTTAAAGTTTCTCAGAGGACTCTATTCCCGCTTCCTACATGGCGATCCATCGTCACTCTTCGGTCAAGTTCGGATGTTTTCGGACTTATTCCATCATGGCGTCAGCGTCGGCGTCTGTTTTTCCGAGAAGACGCCATATTGCCATATTTGAAAATATTCTAGACGCGTCTGAACGTGAACACAACATTTTTGAGTGATTGTGTGTCTCTAAGTTCATCATTTGTTTTATTTCAAATAAATACATCGTAGAATTAAATTCGATTAGTGCGTTAGTGGTGATATACGCGTATCAATGTCCAATACGTTGGCGGAAAATTTCACGTGGACTGGCAAATCAAATGGATCACCAAAAAGACGTTTTTATAACACAAAATTAGCCAAGATTTTTCACAGTAAGAACATTGTACTGCTATACTTGAAATTATGACATTGTAATACATACATAAATCAAAAATATATAATTTTTTACAGGAGCTGCTAAAAAAGTGAGGAGAATTGGACAATTCACCAGAAGTGAATTTATTGAAAGTTTTCAGGAAATATTAAGATCATATAAACAAACTGCAAGGAATGCCCGTATATCGAATAGTCGAGGTCAACGTAACAGAAGAATGGAAGATGAAGAGGAACTTTTTCCCGATGACGATGATATGGTTGATGATGATGTATGAAGAAAATATGAATACTCTTAATAGACGTAGTTGATAAGTTCACATCTTAAAATTATGCTTGTTAATGCACGTATTAATATATATATATATATATATATATATATTTATATCATCGTTATATTATCATATCTTTAAAATAATATTATGGATATTTCTTATGTTAATTATATTATGATCTCTATTTATACCAAACATTATAATCATTAATATTAGCATTAAACATTAGGAATTATTTAGTAATTAGTAATTAATAAATGCATCGTTTTGTAATAAAAATATTGAATAAGTTTATAATAAACTTAATAATTTGAAAAAATAATAATGAAATAATAATTCCAAATAAAACCTCAATACACACACTTATTCACATATATATGTATATATAGGCCCAGGTATAGGGGTATGGGTTTTTTTATGATCCTCATGGCATGACGCTTCCGTGAGGTACATATGACAGAAAACAATGACTCATATTGTGATCTGGAATTGTCGTAAATCCTCGTTAAAAGTAAACCTGAAAATCGTGATTTAAATTTTAAAAATAATTTAGTTAATATTTTTCATCAAATGTATGAATCAATATTTACATCACTTTTCTCATTCTTGCTGAGTCAAGTATTTTCATTAAAATAAATATCTTATGATGGATCATAAGAAACACAGTATTGATGCATAAAATGATTATCATTTACACAAATTTGCGTTCAATATGATGTATATCTGTCTATCGGGGCAGTGTATTCCTTATTCGGAAGTCCTTATTCGGAAGGGCCAGAATCTGCTCATTTTTCTTCTGATATGACGTAACCTTACATTCGAGCGCAACCCGAAACCATTTAGACATGTGAGCAGCATTTAAACCACATTATAAAAGTATTACCGTACAAAATGATGGTATAAACGGTTGAAAATTATGTAAGGACAACAATCCTAACAAAATACCCACGCTGACAAGCAGAGAGCATGGGAAAATTAACAGGTACCGACTTGTAAGGCGCGACTCAAGAAAATCAAAGAATTTTCTAAATGTGAAAAAGCAGCGCTAACCTCATTTCTTGACATTGAAAGGACCTTTTACAATAATAGCAACAATTCACTAAGGGTGGTGCTCTTCAAAAGGGAGAAAAATCGTACCTTTATCAAAAGGTTAGCTCAATCGCGTCCTGGGTGTGTCGTGGTAGGTAAACTGGGATGAAGCAGCATCGATGTATGTGTGCATCGTGAACCAGAAGAAACCAGAAGGTGTATTTTATCCCTACTATGGACTCTCACCATGAAATCACTGGAAGACTATCAGAAACAGGGATGATATGTCGGCCAAATCCAAAGTAAATCGCAATTTTAACCAGGGTAAAGCTATAAAGGATAAAATGTTATATAATACAGGGTCACTTCAAATTATGAATAATCTTCCTAGAAAATGTATATTAAGCACAATCCTGAGAAAACCACACTGATGCGTTTCACAAGAACAGGAAGTATGAAGCGACTTCGCACAATCTATGGAAATAGTGCAGAGGCTCAAAAAATTATTTTAGAGCACTGACACATAACGGATTCATGGGGAACGAGCATAATAAAATAGTGTCTGTATATGCCATCTATTCTAATTTTAATTTTATGTGAACAAAATGTCAGGTAAGTCCTTGGAAAACCAGGAAATGCAATCGATGTATATCTTGATAGCTAGATCAATCATCAACGAAGGAGCAGAAGATTGAAGAGACGAAATCAGCTTGGCATGTGCTTGGCATGTGTGTGTATCACAAAGGCAGTAATATCATGTCCTATAACCGCCCCCAAAAAAGTACATTAAGCCTTTCGCTGCTTCATATGGTGAAGGAAACAGCAGCAACATCTAAAGTGTCAAGAGGACATAGACCATTGAGTTCAACATGCATCTTACAAAAAAAAATGTGAAAAGATGTTATTCTGTTAGTTCCAGGAAATCAAAAGGAACAAGATTTAGAGTATTTAGGAATGGTACCGAATTATTCCAACTGGTGGGAAACATGAGCAATACCTTTCTAGCAACACACAGCATAGACAGAAAATACAATCGCAAAACTATGCGTATCCTGCCTGTCTTATTGCCAAGCGGCCTTAAAAGCGCAACTTTCATTAGTGATCATATCGAAATAGTTCTCAATTAGTTCAACATACTCATAAGTTGAGATCAGAAAACATGGTCAGCCTGTACAAGATGCCGGGGCAATAACTCCAGCAATTTTTCCTCTTCGCATTGTTGTGGTCTATCAGACCCCTCACTGCCTTTCACATTGAAATTACCACTTTTGAATTGTCAAAATCATGTCTCATATGTCTAAATTGTATGTTTTAGCCAGCAAGAGATGACTTTCAACAGCCTTTTTCATTTGGTTAAACAAGAAACGCAATGCGTGCCACAAATGCTCTTATTTCTCAAACACAAAATTCGACATGATTCATCGAAACACGCTAGTTTTGGCGGACTGAAAATTGTTGTGTGTTTGTAGCTAAATGTCAGACGATCAACATGGCCACATGTGTCAAATAAATACGCTGTGTATTTTTCGTTAGCGCCACCTTTTAGTAAAACCGAAAAAAAAACTTATGCATACACCTGGTAGATAATTTAATTTAATGCTATCTAGTGAAGTTGAAAAAGATATCCAGCAGTCAAGTCCCGTGTTTGGTTACCCCATCTGTGTTTTTATTCACTGAGCCTCAGTATTTTTCGCTGGGGAATATGGTAGCAGAATAACTACTACTGGAAATATGTTCCGAGGCCAAAACTGGTGCATTATGAATTTCAACAATAAAATCAAATTTTAAACAAAAAATACAAAAGTATGAAAATATATACAAAAAATTATTGTTTTCCGTGCACAATTGTTTTTTTCCTGGTCAAATACTCAAGAAGTTTTACGCAATTATTTTGCACTAAAATTTTGTTTGTTCGGTAAAAATATACCAAGACCTAGATGCCCATTAATTTTAAATATTAAATTCATAACTAGAAGCCCAATTCACATTCTTTCTTAAAAGACTTCCTACAAAGTATCTTTTCGTACACTAAAACTCACCATAGTGATACAAAAATAGGGTATGAGGGAAGGAACCCTACATGTAATCTAAATCCATTTACAATGCGTTATGCCACTCTATCACTATGGTAGTATCCTTTAGGCCCCATAACTTCTGGTATTCGCTGGAAATGTAATTAACATTTCTTATATAGCATCATCTGTCCAACAAAGAAAATCAGGGAAAGTTTTTCTTTTTCAAGATTGCATCATACAATTTCCGAGAAACCCAAAACCAAGGTACTCACTCGTAATTTTCTTTTTTTTTTTGCAATCTTTAAATAACATCTTACGTAAGATGTGACACTGATTAAGGGATGGATAACACAATTACGATTTCAATTCAGAACGGGAATATCATCTACAACTTTTTTAAGATTACGATGCAATAAGACAATACGGATTCATTTTCGGATAATGAATTTGAGTAGGCAATCACTAGGCTACAAATAAATTTTCCAACATTTTAGAGTATGAATTCATTGAAAATCGACTCGAAATGGAAGCGTTCTAGGCTGTAGACGTTTGTTTTGATGCCTTTTCGATAGCGCGAAGGATTTAAAATTAGGGCAATCGTAACAGTCTTGTTTATAGACAACAATAAAAGAAAAATTCGTGAAAATTATAAAATTTAAAGAAAAATAATACTTTGATCTTAATAATTTCGTTCGGGAAAGTAATGAAAATGAAATTAATAAAATTTCAGGATGTAATTTGACAAGAAGAATTCAAATTTTACTCTGTTTTGATCCAGAGTAAATTGTCAATGTATCTGTGGACTAAAATATGCGGACAAAAAAATATTTGCAGTTAGGCAATTGCATATTAGAATCGTTTTCCCCGAAATGACATAAATTTTTCACTCCCTTTGACTTAGACTTTATGCGATTCTCTTTCCAGAATGTAATTTTAATTGTATCCTTCCGATAAATGTGTCTAATCTGAGGTCTCAACGTCGTCTGACGTTAGGGGCTTGTAGCTCTTCTAAGGTAATATCTTTTGTTTCCAAGTTGTTTTTTTTTTTTCAATTGTTCTCAGACAATTTTCTGTACAATCGATGAACTAGGTAATTCCTTCGTATTGAAAAGAGAAAAATACCGCTGAAGTACTCCATTCTAAAGAGTGCTTGGGACTATAAAGGAGGATTGTTGCTTTTATGGTTACCAGCTTCGGTTGTTTTTTTTTTGAACTTCAGTATTTTTTATACTACTAACTTATAAGTTCTTAAGTTTATTGCTAAGCACAAACTAGGAACGAGCATCAATGGCGTAAGAACTCTTGTATCATTGCATACTTAGGCAATCTTCTGAGTCAACATGCCTAACAAATAAAAATCCAAACCATAGCCTAAGCGCAGACAGCAAGCACACAACCGTGCAGCTCCCCTCAGACAGAGATAGAAAAAAAAATTTAATTTAAAGGCAACCTCCATGTCGGACCATAAAATTCTGAGGTATGACCTGGAGGGGCTGAGGATGGAGCCAATTATCACTAGAAACCCAAGACGCACTGATTGGGCACTGTACACTACCCGTTTGCGGGAAAATCATATCAAATCATATCAAGCATATCTCTGTTCAAATGGACCCCCAAAAATAGTCTTGAGCTTGAGAATGTTGCTGATGAGGTTAACAAGGCTATTGTGAATGCCTTTGAGGAAAGCTGTCCTGAATGCGTCATAAAGGGGGACAAAGAACCCATATGGTGGAATTAAGGACTAGCCAAGCTTAGAGTGGAGGTGCGGAAACTCCACAACAAGGTAAAACGTACCAACGATTGGGACAAATACCATAGAATTCTATCACACTGTGGGAAAGAAATCCGAAGGGCATAACTTCTCAGTTTCAGATTTTTTTGCGAGAATGTTAAGGAAACAGCTGCAGCTAGACTACACAAAGCCATGGCTAAGCAGGGAAATAACTTTAACATTGCACTAAGGAAAAGTGACGGCAGTCAGAGAAACCCATTTCTCGGGAAGCTGTGATAAATTGAAGGGATTGACGAAATGGTACAAGAAAGAAGACCTAGCAGCTCGGAGTGGAAGGATGCTGTGACCATATGCACGGAAAAACGTATAAGGTGGACTTTAAACTCTTTCCAGCCCTTTATTTCACCGGGAGTTGATGGGGTGTATTCAGCCCTTATTCAGAAGGGATAGAATCTGCTCCTGTCACACCTGATACGCCTCTTTAGAAGTAGCCTGGCATTAGGATGTATACCAATGCCATGGAGGCAGGCGAAAGCCGTTTATATACCCAAAGTGGGCAGAAATGATAAAACTAACCCAAAGGCGTTCCGACCGATAAGTTCAACGTCGTTTATTTTCAAAACGATGGAGAACGTGGTAGATAATTATATTAGGACATCTCACCTAATAATATATCCACTTCATTCAAATCAACACTCAAACGGGACGGAAAAATCAACAGACCCCGCAGTGCACGAATTGATTCGCACAATCAAAGAATCCTCAGAATATAATGAGGTAGCACTAGGTGCATTTATTGATATTGAAGGGGCCTTTGACAATACCAGCCACGATGCGGTAAAGAAGGCGCTAATGAAAAGGGAGGTTAATCCTTCCCTTATTCGCTGGCAGTCTCAGTCACTGGCGGGCGATTTTTCGTATGTAAAGTGGGATCAAGCACCATCAACGTAAGTACGGACCAGGGATGCCCATAAGGAGGTGTTCTTTCACCACTACTATGGACTCTTGTCCCAGATGAAGTCTTAGGCAGACTGTCAGAAGCTGGGGTGATATGACACGCGTATGCGGATGATATCGTAATTCTAACCAGAGGCAACACGAAGGGAAACTGTGTGATATAATGAAGGAGACACTTCGGATTGGGAACAACTGGTGCCAGGAGGTACGTTTAAGGATTAACCCTGATAAAATCACCCTGGTGCCGTTCACAAGAAGAAGAAATATGAAACAACTCCGCACCATATACCAAAATGGGACTGAGATTGGGTATAAAATTGAAATCAAGTATCTCGGGTTGCTGTTGGACGGCAAGCTGAACTGTATCTGGCAACTGTCTGTCTCAACTGTGACGACAACTGTGCCTGCAAAGGCTGTCAGAGCTCTGACGGTATGCAGGAACATGACAGGCAAGTCCTGGGGTAGCGCGGGAATCCGGCAGTGGATGTACACCATGATGGTGCGACCAGTCATCACCTATGGAGCGGTGGCCTGGGCAGACAAAACCCAGGAACGCAAGACGAGGTTTGTACGCAATCGAGTTCAGAATTTGGCATGTATCTGTATCAACGGAGCCATAAAGTCATGTCCCACGGCAGCTCTCCAGAAAATCCTGAACCCATCACCACTTCATTTGGTGGTAGAAACAGCAGCGATATCTACAATGTCAAGAATCTTCCATGAAGGAAGAGAAAATGGCCTTAGAATGGGGCACAAGGATCAAGCTAACCTAGTGAAGGTGACCCCATTCATGTATGCACCGTCGGATCGCATGACGTCGGCATTTAGCTTTAAAAACAACTTTTGTGTAGTGCTGAGTGACAAGAGGGAATGGAGCGTTGAATCCAATATACACCTCATAAGACGGAATGCAATCAGGTGGTATGCGAATGGCTCCAAGACATCTAATGTAACAGGAATTGGAGTATTTGGAGCTGGCACCAAGTACTACCAATCGATGGGAAGTATGCCAAGTATCTTTCTGGCTGAGGTCTATGCCATCACCGTAAGCGCGATGTCATTGTAAGGATACAAAGGCAAAACTATAGCTATCTAGGTTCAACTTGTTTTCTAGGGTATAAAGGCACAAACAATTGGATCGTTTGATGTGGCAGTCCATGGCAGGTTGTTTTCATCCTTGCTAAACGCCCTTACTTGGCTTCAACTTGGTTTTGTGGTTATGCTATCTTAGCCCTCATATTAAACCTCACCTTGGGACATCCTGCTTGAGGAGAGGGCGCGGATCGGTTAATTCAACCTTGAGGATAAGCTATAGAAGGGGGAGCCAACTTTTTAAATGTAGCCATCGAAGTTAATGATGAGCTCCACCTAAAACCAATCTAATCTAGTAAGGAGTTTGATATAAAAAAGTGTTATTTTTTCACATCAAATATAAAGGAAGAAATACATTGAGTCTTCAAAGTTGTTGAGAAAATGTTTGACACATAATAAGAAAAGCAGTGGTCGCACACAGTGTTTTCAACAACAATTGCATAGATTTTTTTCTGCGAATATCCCTTCGGCTCTGATGCTGAGCACATATTCCTAGATTCTGAACGCATATTTTTCTGATTGCTAGTGCAATAACAACTAAATTTTGTCATTACAAAGCGTGAACAAAAGCAAAACTAGGACAAATTTGCACTAAAAATACCTTTTGACAATAACGTGGTGACGCCAATCGTAAATAAGGACGCATCTGCCTTTTGCTGTATTCGCAGTAATGCATATCTCCAAAGAGAATATCATTCCATTGTGATAGGATAATCCTCAAAATGATAATCCCAACACTGAACGATATTCTGACCTACCAGAACGAATATTACGTTAGTCCATATTCGTCGCTTCCTTCATTCCTTGCATTTGAAGTAAACTCGCTAAGATATTTGCAGTATGATACGGAATTATAGAACTGGATTCTGTATTAATGGATAATGATGGTACTGGCATCCTGAAATCCGGTGGAATGATGCCAGTATAAATAATCCGATTTGGAAAATTCATTCTGTGCATGCACAATAGCTTTGGCTGCAAGTGTTTGCTTTCAGTTGTTTGGTAAGTATGACGTTAAATGGTGTTTGATGTTGATCCATGAAAAGAAGGATTTTATGAGCAGTAATTTCGCTAATTAAATATTTTTTTCATACGGTTCATATAATAATGCAACAGCTAAGAAAACGCGTTCAAGCGGATAGGAATGCTTCATTTATTTTCCGCGCAAATAAACTTCCTGGTGTGGCATGGAAAAGAAAGTATGCAAATTCAATGGAATGAAATAAATAAATATTTAAAAAACCAGAACGAAAATATGCTTTTCTGCTTGCAACGTATAACACGGTTAATTCATACCGTGGTCTATTTAAACCGTGTTATATGAGTTTATAGCACATATTAAAAAGAAATGCAACATATACTAAACAAAGGATTATCCACCGTCTTTCATGCAATATATGTTTTTTACTATTTGAAAAATCGTGTTATAAGGAGCTTTCCAAAAACATGGATCAGGGCATGTACTGTGTTAAATTTAAGTTAGTTAAAATTAAATTAAATTAGTTAAATTACTGTGTTAAAACCGAGTGATCAGGGGTCGCTTCCTGTAAAACCTCCTATTCGAAACTATGCATACAGGGAAAAATTAATTCATGCCAAGCTCTTAGTAAAACTGAGTTATGAAAATGAATCCGATCATAATAAAATTGCGAAAATTAAAATGTAAAAGAAAAAAATCATATTTGCAATAATTTCAACGCATCATATCAAAGCAAATATAAAATCAATTTTAATCGTTATTTCAAACACAATTACACGAAACCAATCGTTCCTGTAAAGTTTTTCGCTTGTTTCGCCTGTCATTTTTCCATTGTTACAAAAGATGTCTGAGGTAGTTGAATTAAACTATCTTTTAAGATCTTTCGATCATTCAACTCTTTCTAAAAAAAAATCTTCACAAATTCAGGATTTTCTCGGTTGATTATGACCAAGCTACTGGCAAAAAGGAGCAGACCGTAAATTGTGGTCTTCAATTTCAAAAGAGAAAATTCCAAATTTCCATCAGATATAGATGGAGTTACACCATTTCTGAAGAAAGGTCCCTTCGCAGTTGGTCTAAAATAATCACAACTCTCATCGGATCAGAGCAGGAGCAAATAATCAGTGACGATGAGTTGTCTGTGAAACATCTGAAAATTGCAGCAAAGTTAACACCATACTTAAAGACGAGTTTAGGATTGTCACAATAAAGAAGGTTCTGCGGCTATGCGCTGTCAAAGTGTTCATACGCAAAATGGTATTCTTACCCGCAGGAAGTCTCAGGAATTCTAAATTTTCGAAATCTAGGGTACAGACACAAGTACACATCTTTGTTGGAAGTAAGCCGTCAAAAAAATATCAGTCCTTCTGTTAGGCATGCAATAGGGTGATGTACCGTAAGGTTCTTCTTCTTCTTCTTCTTTTTAATTAGCTTACTGCAGAATTGGGCTCTTGAATTCCAGATTGAGCAATCATTAAAGGACTAACCTTCAATACAAAATATGCGTGAATCAAAAACTTTTTGTTTCTAGTGAAGCTTTATCATTGCAGCTAGCTGTGATTGCTGCCTTCGGGGAAGTTGTTAAGGTCTAGCCTGATTCTGACCTTCTGGTATACTTTTAGTCTGAGGTCCGAGGCCTTAGTCTACTTTAGTCTGAGTCTATAGAATGAAATGGCTCTTACATGTGTTCTGACCTAGATGTTAAGCCAGAATCGAAGAGGAAAGTATGGCCTGACTCAAAGGACTGCCAATGTGAAGTACGTACGAACAAACCTTGAGCGAACGATTAGGCCTTCTCCTTTGAACAAAAACAAAAAGCGACTGTAAGTTACCTGATCATGCTACAGAAGCGCACCAACAAAGAGGAATTGAACAGTATGAATCGAAAATTAATCCTTACCTGCGTATCGCAAAAGTACTTGCAGTAAGTGTTAACCAATACCAATGTAACCAATTTAAAATCTTTATAATTCGTGGTTTTTTTGGCCTTGGAAGGAAATTAATTTAACTTTCTTGACGTATTTCAGCGCTATCCTTTTAAATTTCAGAAAAAAAAGAGAACGAACTGACAGCTCTGACCCCATTTATGTCTCAAATAACAGTCTGATACCAACCTCAAGGTTCTGCATTTCGGCCTCGCATGACCAGAAAAAAAACAGGTCACCATCGTTGCAGAACCAATTCGCAGCATATCCTTTAGCAGATAATGACAAGCACTTTACAAGACTTACAAGAACCTTGACAGTTCCTTGCGAAAATAAATGATATAGATTAAAATATTTAAATCCAAAATAGAGGCATTGACAGCTCGCACAGCTTCAGACTACATGACTCATCTAGAACTCCGGAAAACCTATGGGTCCCAGTTGATGTAATAAGACCACGTTGATGCCTATGATCTACTGTGGTTCCAAATAGAAGTGCAAAGACTTCACAAACGCTCCTCAACAACAAATGTATTCAAAATATGTCCAGAATCGGAAAGGTTGAAAGTAACGAAGATGTTGTCAAAGAAGTCAGAAGAATTATAAGAATAATAGTCAATATTTCCGATTAAATATGTATCACCACTACCATAAAATCAAATAAGGCATGTTGGAGAAGCATGTAACTTTATGATCCAAAACAACTTTTAATAGTTGTTCAGATCAGTTCATTTCGGCAATTGACGAACGTAATGGGAGGGCCATTAAAATTAAATTTGAAAATCCTCAAAACAACGAGACAAAGAAAGGGAAACCTAAAAATCTTTTCTGTAGTAACATTAAGGGCCATGCGAACTATGTAAACTCAGCAAAATTCTCGAAAAAGAAGTATCCAAAGAATCGGAACTTCAAAGGGGAGATGGCTCTCGAACATTCGAACGCAACCACGAACGCATTGAGCTTCTACTATATTTATCCAACACGTCCTTGGGTTTGCCAGACAAAGGGCACCATATCTCCCCTTTTCCTCAAGAGAATTTACAAACGAATAAAAAGTGGTCTATTCGCACCTCCGAACCTTTTAAGGGTGTATCCGATCATAAGTTGGAAGTCAATGTAATGCGAAATGGTGAAATTATGAAGTGTTTTTCTTCCCAGAGGATATAAACGTCTGGAAAGGAGCAAAAAACGCAGTTTTCATGCCAAAGCTGGCCTGTCAGTTTGACGTCTTTCATGCAGGAGACACAGTCGCGCTCAGTTGAGGATCGCATGATAATTATTGAATAAATAACGGGACTTTATCTCAAATAACGCAAATATATTTCAAGACGCTCTACTGAGACTAAATACTGAGAATAAATAGCAGTCTTCGAAACCAATATTACACATTCGGGGCCTTCATTGATATAAAGGAAGATCGCAGTAATCTTAAAAACGGAAAATCTACATCTCACCAAATGGTTGACTGGGCTACCAATAAAAACAGGGATTTTGAAAAATGAAGACAGTACTATCTTTAAAACAAAATTGACAGACAGGGTTGAATTACACGACGGTGTTGTGTCATCACTAACATGAGTACTCATGTTAATCAAAAAGTTGAAGAACTAACTTTGAAGAGTTTGAGAACGCTTATGTATGCGGACGATACCACCATACGGAAAACTCTCAGAAATAATTTTAGGTGTGAAACGGACTGCACTCTTGCTTCTCATCAGTCGTGCTGTCAAAATGAACTTATGCCGAAGAGTTGAAAACTCGAAACATTTTCTACACAATGAAGCAAGAAGAAATACCTAGAACTCAAATTAAATAGTAAGCTTGATTAGACTTCGTCTACAGAAATAGATGAAGAGCAACAATAGTTCTCTTTCTCAGAGAAAACTGATTGCCCATCAGCTTGAGGCTGAAAACCCCTAATCTGAAGCCATCAAAACGGCCACGAAGTGCAACAGTATTGACGAAAATAGCCACCTACAGCACATTGGTACGGTGCCTGGACCTACAAAAGAGGACTGCATTAAACAACTAGAAAACAATCAGGGAATGGGTCTGCCTTGGCCACTTTGTCATAAGAATCCATTAAAGCAGCATCAACTTCTGGAATGGAGATAAAGCTAGAGCCGCTCGACCTATTAATTTTCAGACGAGCTAATTTTGCGAAAATCAGGTTGAAATCCCCAAGCACGATATCCGACTTTGTCCTAGAATTGAGCATCCTAGAAAGAGCATCCTAGAATTTTGAAATAAAACGAAAAAGCGGCCATGTCAAGATCAGGATAGAGTTCAACTGATGGTTGACTCAAAGGTCTACCATACCTGCCACAGAAGAGTGGAAACCCGTGCACGAGTTCAGATCTAGATGTCACATTTCCATCTAAACTGACGGTTCCAAAAGTGTTACAAAAGCGGAGCTGGAAGCTTCTTAAATGATCATTGGTACGATGAACAATAAGATTGAGAACGGTGTGACAGTTTTCCTTTATACAAAAGCCATGTAGCCTAAGAAGCGACTAAGAACAACCAGAACAGAAGATTGCGAATATTCTCAGACAGCGTGCCGGTATTGCTGGCGCTTGCCTCTAACCACAAAGCTTCACTACTAGTACAGGACTGTAGAAACTCACTGAAAGGTGGAACTATCCAGGTAAATGTATAACTGACATTGAACACAGCGAAGAAGAGAGATATGTAAAAAAGGACGATCTAACACGTGTCTAACGCTGGCTAACTGGACCCGACTCAATCAAAATGCTGGCAGCATCAGATAAAAGTGGACGAGACAAGTTTCTTTGTAAGGATATAGACATGGTTTGGGATGACAAGAAATACTGCAGGATCAGCGTAACTTTTTTGCTTCAACCTAACAACATGAGAACAAAACAACTCTAAGGGTAAAAAAGAAAAGGCGTGAGAGCAGTGGTAGCAATACTTACTTAGTAGGAATATTTCCTAAGGTCACAACTTCAAAGAAATTGAAGTCAAAATGGATGATACGTGCCATGCTTGTGACGAGAGAAAGGAAAGTGCATAACACTTCCTTCCTTTCCTAAAATATCCGACCCTAGCCAACAAACTCCCACATGACTGAGGAGTTCTAACGTACCATGACTTCAACACTGGGCGACCACCCAGCTCAAAGAATTCATTTTTTTCTATCGGACGGCAGGATGCACCATCTGTAAACCGTAATACTATACGCGTGTACCTAGGAATCCTGCCTGGTCTACGCTGTGTTGAAGCAAGCATATTTCTAACTCTTCTTTGGTTAATCAAACTCGAATGAGGAACGAATCGAAAATTAATTCTCAGATTTTCCATTAACTTACATAATCAAAAGGATATTATTCGAGTTTCGTAAATCGTTTCATACAGTTTCTTCTAAAGGCTCAAGCGGAACCAGGAAATAATTCAATATTACGCTACTATTGAGTATGAATATTTACCGAGATTAACTTATTCTCTGCAAATAAAGGACTTTCGTGAAGACGATGTTTGTGAAATACTCGCAACAATGACAAGAACTAAGTACGTTTCCGATGAGGATATCACTGGCCATGAGTGAAACACCAAAGTCTTTGGTGCTAAGTCGACTGTCGCTATCATTATATCAAATTAAGGATACCATCAGCTCAAATGGTAATTTTGTGCTGTGATTTGAACTAGAACGCGGATCTAGCACTGCACGTAATTGTCTAACTCCGGTATAAATTATTACCTGCCAACTAAGACAGGTGTCTGATTTTTATAACACTTTTAGCCTTCCGCTAATGATCTGCAACGAACAATTAGTATGTTTATGGCCGGTACAAGCTGACTAAATACACTCTCGTAAGTGCACATGTCTCTGTCAGCTCATATTCATGCACGTGTGTGCTAATGTGCTGATATGCGTATGTTGATTTTGAAAAATTGAATGCATACATGCCGCCTGAAAAATCAACATTGGCGCTTATAATTGCGAATAAATAATTGGCAGAAAATTGCTTTTCAATGCCAACGCGGCTTTTCAAACCTGATTAACTCATTGCTGATTTTCCAAGCTGAAATAATGTTGGCAAAATGCACTGCACATACCTGCAATCTTGATTCAGGCCCACATAAAAGTATCAGCACATCTCACTTATGAATGCACATATGAGTAAATAAATAGGGTCATATGTGAGTACATTTAATTATATATGGGAGCTATTCGTAACTGAGACATGCATTTGATGACTAACTTTTTGCAATAATTCGCCTGATTTATTTTTAATGCGGTCTGAGCACTTGGAATACATTTGCTCTGTCAAAGCAAATGATTGAACTAATTAAGATAATTTTGCAAATGGCATTTCAAATGGATCCCGAACGAGTCGTTTTGAAATATTTTTGAAAATAAAATTTGTCATTTGAGAATTTCCAAGCGAGTTCATGGGGATTGAGCTCTGTTTTTTGACTTTATTTCCATCATGTTTACAATTTTTGTTGTCGTTTCGTCGCGATATAAATGAAATTTGTAAAATTTCTGAGAATTTGTTTTACTTTATTGACAATTTGTCACATTCATTGATTTTTCAGCACCTGACCGTGTTGCTGCAAATGTTTTCTCAGTACACAGTCCATTCAGACCAAGACTTCAAGAGGATATCCTTGTATCATAATTTGAAAAAAAAAACAAACAAAATTCACTCGAGTTGTTTTTCTCACATTTTGCTGTCGAAGCTACATCCTTAAAGTTTGATTGATTGCTTGCTTCGATTACTTAGCAATTTATTTATGATAGTTATATTTATGGATACAACAATTATTTATAATTTGAATATCTCTCTGAAAGCCAGCAATCATCCCTTACTATTTCTCATGCTATTCGTAGGTTTGACATTATACGTCTACATAAGGTCTGTTCACGTAGTTGCTTTTATCCCTTATTTTCTTTTCCCTCTCTGGGTGATCCTTTCGGGAAATCACTAGCAAATCTCCATACTCGAAATCACCCTCTCTCGTGTCTATTTCTGACAACTATTCACGTTAAAATCGAATTCTTATTCGACACTCTTAATCCTTGTCCAGATGGTCTCCCGAATGTCTTTGAAAAGTCAATCACCTCCTGCATATGAAAAATTGTCCTGTTTCTTTCATATTAAATTTGAATTTAAGTTCTGCTACTTTTTTATCTAGTTCGGAAAGCGCTAATATATTTCCTATCTTTTAAAAAAGAGATCAATCTCTACTTACCCAATTATAGTTCTCTATCACTGCTCTCCTGTTTTCCAAAGTTAGTCCTATGTCCGAACCACAAATCAGCTGATAGGTATTTGAAAAGAATCTTCTACCAAAAATTTGACTGAATTTACAGACCGTCTTGCGATGATTTTAGATAAACAATTTCAAGTCGATGCAATCTTTACTGGTCTCTCCAAATTTTTTGATGCTGTGAATGGTTCTAGCCCTTTTTTCAAATTAATGTCGTATGGGATCTCAGGTGATCTTCACTTCTGGACATTGTTCTATCTTTCCTCTTAATAATGACATCATAACCTTCATAGCATACTATCCGTTACGTTTGTACCGAAATTCGGTGTCGCTAAGGGATCCATTCTGGGTCCTTTACTTTTCCTGCTTATTTCCAGCTGATTATTAATGATCTTCCTTATTATATCCTGTCGTTACCTTCATATATTCACATATGTTCGCACTCATAAATACATATATGTGATTTTAAAGTCTTTCGGGAAATAAAACCTTTTTACGAGAGCCAGCGTCTTAAAGAAAATGTCAGTTTTCCTAGTAATTTGAACCAGTCTAATGTTCTTAGCGTTAATATTACTGAGTGACGTAAAAGGACCGTTATGCTCAAGGCTATTACTCTTGTATTTAGGTAAACATAATGTGGAACTCACCGCTCAGTGGTGCAGTTTTTAAAGATATTGGAGTAGATATTGGAGTAACTTTCAATCCAAAGCGGAAATCGGATGCTCATGTTCTTTGCATAGTATTTAAAACTGCAAGATCTTCAGAGTTTTAACTCAGACACGTGAACAAGATCAATAATATCAATGAAGTAATCAAATTTTAATATTTCTAGGTTGTCTCATCTAAGTGTACCATGCTCTCGTCTATAGGTCGATGTTTATACCTTAGTGTCGAGCCTGCTATGGCGTGTGCTCGAAGAAAATTCACACTTAACAAATACTTTTCTTATTGCTTAGGTTCACCCTTCCCTTTCAACCTTATGAGTTGCATTTTTTGCAACTTTGGAGTCTCGAAAGATTTACTTAGATCAGTTTATACCAGCGTTGTCACCATTACTATGTTTTAAACTCACGTGCTTGCCATTGCTTCAGTTCGAGTTAGAGTTATAGTTGCCAACGATAGCTTTTCAATTCCAAACACATGGACCAATGTGGTCTTTCAATTAATTCTTTCACTTGATCCTTTTTGATCTTCCCTTTGATATACTCTATTAATTGAGCCAAGAAAATCAATCCGTAAGTTTGATTGCTCCTGAAAAATCAAAATAATTAAACATAAAAGGGTTCATTACTGTTTCTCATTTTTCCATTTTATAATTTTACTAAAGTACCAAGTATCTCCGAAATATTTATTGCTCTAAACTGTTTGCGTGTAGGTGAGGCTCAAACTACTATAAACATTCAACCACAAGGGTCAAATGAACCACATGCCAACTGTGCTAAATATTGGGATGCTCAGCCCGGAAAGTATGGTCGGAGAAATGCTGACAACAGTTGACAAATGGAATCGCGTGGCATAATATGCACGAGTAGGGCTGACACTTAAAAACGCCATACTGGAGTGCTGGGAGGCGTCAAGATTAGTGGGATATTTTTTCAAGTATTCTTCTAGACCCCCCTCCTTCGGTTCCCCACAACTGGAGAAGGTTACCTCTCTATCAGAACGTGCCTCTAGGCGAGAGAAAACGGGGTCTAGCCCGATTTGATGTGTCAAACGGTTCTAGGCTAAATTCTCAAGTTGACAAGGAAGGTGTTTAGGAGGTAGTACAGAAGTATTGGGGAAGGCGTAAACAGCCTTCACTTCCCCACCACAAAAAACTGTCCTGAATATCCTGATATGAACAAAAATCGTTGAACATAGGGCCTCTTAATTAAATCACTCCATATGTTCGCATGTTCTGCATAACTGAGTATACATTCCATATATGGAGAGGCTAATGGTATAGCGCGGTACTTCCAAAATATGGTTTTGATACTGCGCACCACAGTTGGCAAAAACCAAAGTATCAATTATATGAAGCCGTCTTCGAGGAAGCCTGTAGATTGATGCCTTGATTTTTGTGGAACACTGCATCAAACCACATTTTGGTAGGACCGTGGGGATGCCTTGCATCGAAAGTCTGTACCTATGACTGAGCGATTGTATTTAAGAAGAAAGATGACAAAGTCCCCACGAATTAAAACAAGTTATAGCTGACGTAGTAGATATTGACATCGTATCATGGTTTTCTGTTTTCTCTGGATCAGCTGCTGAAAAAATTTTGTCAAATACTCGCCAAAAAGATAGGGGTTAATCGAGACCAAAGCAGCAGGCTGAAGTTAAAACAAGCTGCAAAGCCAGACCCGTCCGACAAGGTTGCATGGTGGTAGAATGAAAAGCGTCGATATTTTCGTTGAGGCGATGACTGTTACGAAAAAACCAAGACGTGATAGTCGGACACGATTGACGAAGTACGCTACGATTATTTATGACCAAAATGGGATAAATATTTAACAATCTTTAACCTACCGATAGAATCAGGCAATGCATGTCTAATATCAGATTTTTCTAGTATTTCCTGTGAAACACTAGAGAAAGAAATACTATACACATACGAATGTTGAAGAAGTAGCTCTTTCCAATCAAGGATATTTTGTGTCAAATTGTCACAATCATTACTTTATTTGAAAGTGCGAGCCTTGGACGAAATCTGGGTTGATTTTTAGGAAGGCGCTTGCATCGTTTGTTTATGCTACTGAGAGGTTTCATGTGAAAAGCAACTAGCCTTTCTAAGTTTCCTAACAATAAACATGTTGATGTGCTCGAGCGTTTGTGCAGCCCAACAAAAATTCAAGCATGAACAACTGAGTTGCATTATATTCTCCGGCTAACAAGATACCTGAAAAAACATAGAGTCCCAGTCATTGAGACAGGGAAAACAATTCCAAAGTAGCTTTTAAAATGAACTAATATTGGGCCCATGTGTCGTAGAAATCCCAGATTGTAACACTCTCAGAAAACAAAATTTATTGCAAATATCGCTACATTTCCATAGTATTCTTCAAAGTATGCTCCTTGAGCATCTAAGCACTTTCGGAGGCGTGCCATCCATGCTTCGTACGCTCTCTGCAAGTCCGAAACCGAAACATCCTTCAGAGCACGCGTGCAAGCCGCTTTAACGGCATCCAGAGTCCCGTGGTGGTGTCCTTTGAGAGCGGTTTTCACTTCGGTAAAGAGGAAAAAGTCTGCTGGGGCAGTGTCGGGGCTGTAGGGAGGCTGGAGAACCATTGTGATGCTATTTTTCATTAGATATGCGGTAACCACGAAACAGGTATGACTGAGCGCATTATCATGATGCAGTTCCCAATTGGCGGCAGTTTCTGGTCACACACGGTTCCCTCGTCTCTTCAATCTTTTCAACACTTCAACGTAGAAAGGGCCGTTGACAGACTGTCCTTTAGGCACAAATTCCGATTGGCCCACACCTTTTTTGTAAAAAAAAACAATCAGCATTGCTTTGATACTGGACTTGGACATGCGAGCTATTTTTTGTGGAGGTGATTGCGGAGTGTGCCACTTGGAGCTCTGTCGCTTTGTTTCGGAGTCCTATTTGAAAATCAACTTTTGTCCGCGGTAATAACGTTGTCGGAAAACTGAGGGTCCTCTTCAACGCGTTCCAAAAGATCCTTCGAAATGGCTTTCGCAACTTTCGGGACGAGCTTGGCTCAAATCTTCCTAATCCAAAGATCCTCGCTTATAATTTTGTGCACCACCATATTATCAATTCCAAAGTTATCCACAATCATGCGAACACTTAACATCCAGCATCGATGCGCCGGATTTTTCAAGGCGAAAATTTTAATTGAAAGTTCCAAAGCTCGCTGCATTTTGAGCTTGCACATACTTTTTTGAAAACCTCAATGTCACGAGCGATCATCCCTCAACGTAAGCCAGAAGGCGACTACCGCTTGTACCGTGTTGAAAGTTAAACCCCCCACAAACGCGATGCGGTTTTGCATCGCGTGTTGATGCAAAACCGCATTAAGATAAAAATATTCTCTTTACTTAAAATACAGACCCTGTATGTGCTATTAACTACAGTCCATTCCATCAGAAGAGAGCGCATGTTGAGGCCTGTAGCCGAAAAATTGAGGATATGAACTCGGCAAAAATTAAACATTAAATTGAAAATTAAGCAGTTAACTGCACGAAATTGTCATTGAGATAGGGTGCAGGAAATTTTCTGTGGCACCTTCAGGAAAAGATCAACAAAACCGAGTTATTGGGTATACAAAACAACTCGCGAAAAAAGCAAATTCAATGGGTGAAGGACCATGAATTTTGGTTTATCAACAATCAAAAGAGTGTGATCCTTTCAGGCAAAACCTTCTTTAGCTTTTTTGTATGTTGAACAAAAAATAGCGCTCAAATATGCGACATTCCAATCAGTCCATTGGTTCAATGTGATGGAAAAATTAGAGCCGAATGTTCTAGGAATGGGTTTCTTTGTATCAATTTCGATAATAAAGCTCTGAATGACTTGTGGAATAAAGATAAAAAAGAGGTGGATCGAAACTTGATTATTGTTCAAATCCATAAATAAGCTCGTTCTGACGGTAGATGACATTGTTTGGTGGTCGTTGGTGTTCAAAATGATTTTGCACCGTAGAACGGAGCCTAACTGGTTGCTCAGATACCCCAATGTTTCACACAAGACTTCTTCCTATATTTATTGTATCATTTCCAAAAAGAAATTGTTTTTCCATATTTCATATATGACAAAGACTACATGGAGTCCCCAGGAAACAAATTCATTTTGAAGATTTTGATAAAGCAATGCACTTTTAATAGATTAAATAAATCCTGCCAATTTTCAAAGAAATTCATCTTTAGAATCCTACTCTCAACATTTTGAAAACAGAAAACAAAAAATCTGAGGGCCTTAGTTTTGTCTTTTGTATCGAATAAAGTCACATTCATTCCATTTTCCTTTTCAGTTGCGCAGCCCCAAGTCAATTGGACGTGGAAATTGTTGTCATATATTAATTTAAATACAAGAAAATGGCCACTTCAACTGCAGATAACAAAAGATAAGACACAAAATAAAGCTTGAATTAATAGTTTATAAAATTATTTAACTCCGTCTGAAAAAAAAACTGACAGGAAACTTTCAAAATAGATTATGAAAGTTAAATGATAACAATTTATTTCCACTTTCTCTGATTAAAAAAAAGCATTTGTAATAATCATGGCTGAATTCTAACCAAAAATATTTCCACCAATCTGCTTCTAATTTTTGTCTATTTAATATTTGTTTCATTCCATACATCATCTGTGTGATATGAGATAGAATTAATATGATTGAAAAACCACGAAGGACATGACGCCATTCTGAAATTAGCCTAATAGCCACGAGTAATAATAGTTGATTCGGTAAAGAAACTTTACGATTTGTATCATATGTATAATAGTTAATATTAATGGAAATACTCTCCTAATAAAATAATAATCATAATAAAAGTCAAAGTTCCTTTTCTCTTATTAGAGCTTCAATTACGACTGAGCCAATCCTAATCAAAAAAATATCTGGCAGAAGAAAATTAATAGAAACTTTTGGGAAAATTCCTGTAGGGCTCGTATTGTTCACATATACACACACTTGTGTTGTACAAACATGTGCACATCCCTCGACTGAAGTTACGTCGTAGCAATTGATCCACAGTTGCCGCTGAAAGATTTTCTCGTTAATTACTTCTATAGAAAAAGTCACTGATTATCTGCTCTAACGACAGATACAAAACTCATAAGAGGCTAACGTCTTCTGAGATTCTCGGAATTGCATATATTCAACTTTGAATACGAGTATTAGTCTACTGTATTGAAAATATTATTTATTACATCATTAATAACGTCTTCTCTGAAAATATGCCGCATGAAATGATCTTTAACACTTCACTGGAAAAGGAAAAATCTTCAAGGAAATGTCTTTTACCTTGAATTTTGGCTGGAACTAATTTCAATTGTTGTTTCAAAGCCACGAGGCCATGTAAGTCCTACTTCTAAATCAAAAATATCGAAGGTACTTACATGTAATCAATATGGGCCGACATGTTTATCACATTTTACATACTAGCAAGCACAGTTGTAGTAGTAGTAAGAGTTGTACCATCAGTAGCAGAAATAGTTGTAGTAAGAGAATTTTAAGTAGCATATCAAGTAGTGGGAGTCCTAGGAGTAAATAGGATTAAGTAATTTAAAGAGAAGCAGAAGTTATAGTAGATGAAACCCAGCAAACATTTGGGCGGAAAATCGCTAAGGCGATCTAAATTCGAATCGCATTTTCTTTGCCAGAACGAACAAAAAACGAAAAATAGCATATGGGGCGTGTAAAACTATGGAAAAATCTGTTTTTCATCGCCAGAGCGAACAAGAAAACTTTTCTTTTTCCTTTCTTCTGGATCCACTTTTAACTTGATCTCTTGCCAGTCTCAGGTAAATATTTTAAGTGACATATCAGGTTATCCGTTTTCGGACTTAGTCACTCTGGTTTTTAATTATGCATTTGCATTGCGAAATTCCCGATTATTTTCTAAATTAAGAGCTATCCTTGTACAGTTTTTCTACATTTTGTTACGCGATCAAGTGTTATGCTATGTGGCTTCTTATTGATTTGTTTTTTTACGCAACCAAGATTCGGCCCTTGCGGCTTCTTCTTGTTTTGTTTTCCGACAAGGCCGGTTAAATGTCAGTTTGGTCGTGAATTTGAAAAAAACTCAGTTTAATTCATGTACTTAAAACAGTGATACTTTTCCACATCTACAATTAAGAACCGGTGTTAACTATTTTGCTTTTCGAAGATTCGAGACCAACTGCGGGAACGCCAGATAAACTAAAATTAATGTACTAATAAAACGCTGGTACTATGTCTGCATTTTCAACTACATATATTTATAACATAATATATATATAATATATTATATACTTATTTATATATTTATATATATATTTGCAATATTCGTTCATCAGTTTGAACAAGGTACGTGCAGAACTCGAGTCGTGGATAAAAATTAGTTAGTTAAGTGTTTCGGTGCCGTGTTGCAGATGAATGTGTCTGACATTGTAATTTACCACTCTTTATAAAATGATAGTTTACAAAGCGAAATAGCGGATATATGTAAAAATTGTTGTAAAAATCACGTTTTCCCCTTTTTGCCCTTGTGAATTATTTATTTTCAAATTTTTCTGCAATTTTCTAGTAAATTACGATAGAGGATATCAAAACAAATGAAATTCACTAAAATTTAAAATGATCCGTCTTGTGGTTGCGGAGAATAAGTCTGGGCCGATTGAAAAAACACCATTTCAAGTAAATTGCCTTTAAAGTGATTTTAATGTTCATATTGTAATATTTAAAAAAAGTGAAGTTTCAGCACTGATGATTGGTTAATCAGCAATCCCTGGTCCATATAAAATGACTAAATTCTTGCTGTTCTTCTTGCTGAACTGTTTGCTTTGCCAAACGAGCTTCCTTCGACGCCGCTGTACTCGCTTTGTAAGCCATCTCAATTCGCTCTTCGTATTATTTTACATAATCGTCGGGAGAATGTCCAATTACGCACCACATAACCTCTAATATTGCTAATAAAATATATGCAGCCAATTCCGTAACTTCTCATCCCACAAACGTATGTTTGGTGTAAGACTCATTTTTGTCTTTGGTATTCTTTTTTTTTCATTCAATCTTTATTTTGAATCCTTTTCCACGAATTGCAGTTTTGTTAAACCTTCATCATTTTTACCGCACGTTTAACACTATAATATAATCGCCAACGCCGAGAAAACGAGGCAAAACGACAAAACACAATAAGAATGGCTATCGTTGAGTTTAACGTCAAAATTATTTGTTGACAATTTACATGCCGAAGTACTCGTGAATATTGTACGGTGTTTAGTATTATGCTAATTACCTTAAAATTTACAAGATGTTCTCACATTCTTTGTTATTTTGCATAAGTTCCTTTTTTCCTTTTCCATACGGATTTTTGCTCATTTTGAATCTATCGAACGTTTGAGTACACTTCCAAATATAAACTGAATACGTTTGAGAAAACCGACTCTGAGGTAGATTTGTATATATTTGCATTTAAATAGAATAACGGTGTTTTCGAGAGAGGAGAAGCGCACCTGCCAAAACTCGTCAAACGAGTTGTCCCGCACTGAAAACGCGTATGCACTAAAACTGCTACCAATTTCTTATTTATTTGAATTTTTATATACAAATTAAGGAGATGATCATTTAGGAGATGATGTATAAGAAATCAATAAATGCTAAAAATAAAAACAATTTTTTTCAAAATTATAACCGGTCATAGTTCCTTAGCTCAGATACAATTCCACCTGGGGAGCCAGTCGGTATTGATTACAATGTCGCGAAAAACAATTCAAAATAAGTTCGAGACATTGTCAACAATTTGACAATTGACTTCAGCTCACTTCTAAAATACCTTCCAATTCACCATCCTTTAATTATTTTGACGACATTACAAACGATAACGTTTCAGAATACAATGTCGCTTATAGTGACGAAAATATTTCAGTCCCTGCAATGTTCTTTAACCGTTGAAAGTAACATAGACAGGAGAATTGAAAATGATATTGTTTCGAAATGGGCCGAGTAAGTTGCAAACTATCTAATGAATAATTCGGCACTAAATGAGCTGTTGAAACTTCTAGAGAAAACTAAAAACTTAAAAAAACTTCTTGAACTGTTGAAACTTTATTGATTAAAGACGTACCAAAGGATGCACGTAGTTAGAATAGTACCCCGATCAATGTTACACCTGTCGATGCAGATGCAGAAGGCTCTATTACCTTTAACGTCATCACATATGACCAGTGCAAACATACAATATTTCTGAGGTGAGTAACAACCGCATTTCGTTATGTTATGTTTCAATTCAACAACATAAAGTCCTCTCAGACTCAAATCCTATCAGTTTTTGAATTGTTCTCTTCTATTTTAATGTGAAAGGGTTTATATGTTTTAAATTAAGACATAAATTTTTCGTGATTGGATTGACCAAAATTAAATACTGGGAAAAAAATGATTAGTTAAAAGTAGGGTAGCAGTAGTGGTACTAGAGTTTGTACAGCTTGTAGTAAAAGCTGCAGTTAGAGTTAAATTAATAGCAGAACATCAGATTATTGATTAAGACAAAAGTGGCATCATGTCCATTTTAGACCACGCCAATCTTGATACTATCGTAGTAGCATTGACAACGGACAATTTTGAGAATCAGGCCAACAATTGTATAGAATTTATGGACCTATATTCTATAGAGTGATTGACATTAAAAAAATTCAATATTTAGGACTGATCATATTGACAACGTCTCTTTCTTGCAGATACTCTTCGAAATACTTTCGATGGTACTCAAACTAAAGTAATTCGTAAGGGGATTCTGAATTAACTTCAGTTTTAATAAATTCAAAACTATTGAGACGTTAGAAATGCTTTTCTGTAGAACCTAAATGATGATAAAACATGTTTAGTTTTTTCTTAATACCCAAAAAAAGCTCGAAAAACTGAAAAAGTCCAAGTTTATGCGAAAAAATGCCTATAAAAACATGGTACAATTGTTATCATAAGCTCGAAAAGTCCTGAGATATGTCGCCCTTGAACATCTCCCAACAAACACACACGAAGACGATTACCATTGCATTTATGTATGTACTTCGGTTCACTGGTCATATGACTTCCTTCCGTCGGAAAATCTTCCATAAATTCCCAACAAACATCTCTTTTAATTATAAAAAAATTCATTAAATCAACAATTATAAAAAATAAGCAGCCAGCATAATAATGACAACGAGGTTGTCATTTGGATTTATTTCTGCACAGCCCTCGCGCAGATCTTGGGACCCAGTACATAAGTATTATCATCGCTATGATTAATCAAAAATATATTTGGACTGTGATCCACGCTTGGAAAAAAAGTCTTGGCAAACATCGGCCCTAAAGTCCACCTCTATGGTACTATTTTTGACAGATGGCAAGGTGGCATTCTATAGAAATCAGGAAGGCCCACTTGCTTTGTGATCAGAAATGTTTCAGCTAGGTAACATTCCTACACTTCAGTCAAGTGAGATATTTTTTCGGCAATTATTTGCCGAATCCAAAAACTATCTGCCATTCAATAAGTGCATCTACTGCTACATAGAAGTACAAAAAGTACACAATGCTAAGAGTCAGCAAGAAAACCGTGAAATTTTTGAAATACCAAACAAGGAAACGTGGAGGATATGAGAAAAGTTTGACAGTCGGTACTTTCGGCAGAAGCAACAAAAAAATCCAAACATTGTCGAAAGATCCGAACAGACCTATACTTTCTAAAAAGAACAGCCGAGACAGACTGAATTTCCGTCAAAATGTCAAAAAACCCAGATTTGCTGATGACAATTATTGAAGTATAGAACCGAAAAGTATAGAACCTTGAGAATATGCAGTAGCGCAACTATTTCCGTAATGCAGGCTCCGAAATCCTACGCCGACATTATGCTGACAGATTGTTCAGTCGCGGAAAAATCCGCCACCACTTTATTCAGCACAGAGTGACTGTTAATAGAGAATAAGACAATGAAAATATTCTCCCTGTTTTTGTGCAATCTCTTACTAATCGCCAGCAGTTCAGGTACGGAAAGGAAGTGATTTTAATCCAAGATAGACACATATTGCGTTGAAAAATATGAGGCCAAGTGGACTTATAACGGCATTTACTCTGCCTGAGTGGATAAGTTGGAAATTGTCAAACCAAGATTTCTTTGATTTCACAATGGTTTAAACTTTATTAAATTTCGAAACATCATGCGGTGAATCGCTGCAAAATTTCGATATCTACTGTGTCATACGTTTTTGTCAAAAATTGTTGTCATGAATAGTCCAAACAAATTTTAGCCTAGACAAATGACATTATCTTCTATAATAATCCTTTACATTTGCTATAGAAATACTGTTGACCATACACCAAAAAGAATTGCAGAGAGAGTCAAATATTGAGGACATCAGCTCCAAGTGTTTCGTCAAAACAAACAAAAAATGACAACAAACAGGCCTAACATTATGTTGAGAAGTCAAATTATAGAAATCGTTTATGGTGACACATGACATTCATATGCGAAAATTTTGTCAAAAATGTCAACGAATCATTTCGAATCGTTGCACATGCATGAAACACGTTGTTCTAAGTTTTACCTATTCTATATAGCAATGGCACATTACTAAGAAGAACTAAAGGTAGGACAGGGTGGGTTTAGTTAAAGCGAGACACGTAGATTCTAATGCAAATATCTTCAAATAAAATAAACGCATTTGTAAGTCCAAAATATAGAGGAGGTTCTCAATACTTGGGAGGAGGAGAATCTGAATACTTACAAAAAGGGGCTGAGGGAGGTGGAATGTAAGAGGCTGGTAGACTTGGGCTGACAAATTTCTAGGGTGTACTTAGAAAGGCGTTCGCAGGTAAGGCTGGGGAATGAAGAACAAGAAAAATATCAGAAGTATTCATCGCATTGAATTTTCGAAGATAGGGAAAAACTACTTGGATCTTCCAATTGGAGGACGTTGGGAAGTAGTTGGAGCTTTACAGATATGTGAAAATGATCTAAAAAGTAAGGCAGCACCACGATGGAAAGGAGGCTCTGCGCTCCATAACGATATTTGACAAACTTGCTCACGAAGCGAGTAGTCCCAAAGTTACAACTTTTGAGGTTACACTGGCAACGCTACGAAATTATGCGTGAAGCCAGTCCAAGAATTCGCCTGTAAACTTTAATTGTTCAATAAGAGGTGGCGCTGTGAGGGACGAGGGGCGGGCCTCCAGTTGCGGCTGTAACGCCAGACTTCGATGAAAAATTTAAATTATATCAATTACGTTGCAAACTCTTAGTCCAAACGTGATAAATATAAAAGAAAAGTTCCTTTACTTTATCAATGCAATAAACCATATCATAAAATGAATAAACATGGTGAAACGTGACAAAAATACAAATTTGATGTAAAATAATCATTCAATTACTTGAGGGTTGATATTCGGAGATTAATACAGACTATTTTTAATCTAATAATTTGAAAATACAATTTAATTTGCACAGTTACATCTAACTATAGAGCTGACTCGGTAACCATTATATGAGCTCCTGAGTGAAAAAATTCCTTACTTGATTATCCTTTCCATCATCCTTAGACAATAATGAGGTCAAGGTAAATAGACCACGAATATAATTAACATTTGATTAGTGCGCAAAAGGATATTGTTTTTGCAACGTAGGAAGATAAATGGGAGATGTACAACAAAAGCAATTGCCATCATGCTATTGAACGGCATCCATGTAAGTTAATTGGAAATCAACATTTTCATGTTGCATTAAAGTATGATCGAATTTGTGATGTCTGTCTAGACTTTGCGTTTGGCAATGGATGTACGCACTGTGGGAAGCTCTAATTGCGTCTTAATACTAAAGGATGCATAATTGGAAACTAAGGAAAGTGTGTCAGCATCTAACCTAAACTTTGTAGTATTTACGTAAGACAAGGAAACCAATTTTCAATATTAACTGGAAGAGACAAAAGTGTCAGCCTACACAGACTAGAAATCCAGGTTTTAAGAACGTCATCCAAGACAAATCTTTCAATTGTTCCCTATATTTTAATTGCATCACTTGAACCGAAATAGGTTTTTTTTCTAGTTTTCCACATTCTCACATGCTGCGCAAAAATATGTTCATTCAACGCTTGTATCCTTAAATAGATACGCAGCCATAATAGAACAGCATGAGGCTCTTGCATGAAGTAAAGTACTGCACATCGCCAAATGAAAATTTTTAACATTAACCTACTTTCAACATTTTGACATGCAATCCGAAGAACATGTTCCTATGACTTCTAAAAATATTACACCCCCCCCAAAAAAAAATACATTCTGGGACACTTCAAACATGGAATGAGTGTTGAAAAACTTTGCGAAATATCGATTCGATTTTATTAAAGCGATTCAATAGGAGAATCCTTAATTTTTCTGCGAGTACCTTTTATTGACCACTGAATTGAGGATTCTCTTCGATATTGACGTGAAAGATAATGAAAAATTCACATGAGAGAAAAGCAATTGATTGAATTCTATAAATAGACATCGAAGCATACGAGCGTCTGGGAAAACATAAAAATATGATTCACACATTTTGCTAGGGATTTTCACTTTGAGTACTGTTTACGCAAAATTTACAATAAATCATATTGTGTTCCCAATGATTTGAACTATATTTTCGTTTAAAATCGTTTGTTTGCGAGCAACTGGCAATGATTCATAGTCGTGCGCTTCTTTTGGACCGGAAAATTCAGGAAAATTACTTAAACAACCACAAAACAATAGAGAGAATGCAAGTAGAATGGCTGAAAACTATGCGCATAGGAATCCTCCGACAAATTTTGCAAATAGTAAAAAGTTGAAAGAACCGAATCCTCTTCAAGAAAAAATGATAATTAGGTCAGTTTAAACTTCTCTAAATCAGGAATGAATCTTTTTGTTTCAATAAATTTTTTGACATTTTTAGAAATCACCCAGAGAATTTGCAAGACAACATATGAGTAAATAAAATACAACTTGACGCACGGGTATAACATATTTGAATTTAATTGGCCAAGGAACGTACGGCTTACATGACATCTAACATAAAATATAATGCAGAACAAATAATTAATTGAAAATTGACAAATAACATGTTTTATGAATTTTAATTGAGAATTATTTTAGGGACACCAGAAAAACGTTGAAAATGACCAGCAAATTGGAATGAATTGACCGTAGATGAATATAAATCCTGTCTTTCAGGGTTTTCTGCTTTTTATATTAGAACTACTTGGACTGCTGCTGCTGCTATATTACTTATGCAACTACTACTAATCCTACTATAACAACTAGTGCTACTACTACTTCTTCTCTGGCTGCTACTTCTGCTACTGCAACTACTACCACTACTAATATGCTACCACTACTAATATGTCATGCTACTACTACTACTTCTACTATAACTACCACTACTACTACTTCTACTACCATTGCTACTACTTCTACTACTACTTCTACTACTTCAACTACTACTATCAACAACAACTAATGGTACTACTACAACGAAAAGTGACTCATTCCTGCTAATTATTAGATTGATAATTGCAGAAGCCCAAAGGAATTCCATAACTATAAGACTCCTTCCTTATGAAAAAGCTGAAAAAAATTTTTTTAAGGTGTATGTGCCAGTCCTGATTAGTGTATTTTTTTCCATCAGCCAAATATTTTTTGAGGATGCTTGAAGTTAAGACGGACACTACAGCGAAGAAGCAATGTCTTCTGCTGTGTGTATTTTCTCCTGTTTAGCACTTCCAAACTACCCTTGGTTTTTTGATTTTCCATTCCAAAATGCTTTGTTTTTGTTTTAATTTTGACACATGTATATTTCGGGAGTAAGTTGCTCCCTTCTTCAGTGTCAATTATGTTTTGCAAATAATAAGAAAAAAACATTTCGGAATAGAAAATCAAAAAACAATGTCTTATGGTATCGAGTTTTCTAAACCCTTAGGTGTTGTTCGATCCAGGACTTTTTTAATATTGTAATGTATGGCAGTCGACAGCACAGAGCTTGGAAGTTAGAAGTAGTTTATGATAGAGAAGCTTGATAAGCTCACCCAAACTACGTATAACTTTTTTTGATTATGAATACTATGCGAGCGAACTGAGATATTGACAAACCACAATTCGAGGAGCATGGTGACGAGATGACCGCGCCGAAGACTCGCACGATCCATACAGAAAACTAGCGAACGCTAGTATGAACCGTATAACGCTTGTTTTCCAACATTCAATGTTTATGTGTCACTCAAATTGAAAATTTTTTATCAGAAACATAAATCGCTATAACGTCAAGAAAAGGACACTGGCTCCACCCAAAATCTCAAATTCAAGGGGTCGGCATAAGTCAAATCTCCAAAGACCAGCACGCAGGTTGCCTATAACTTTTTTGCAAATTGATTAGTAAAACTCACTACAGGCAAAACCTCGTCATTGACATTTGCGGAGATTTTTGAGGTTTTTTGTATGAGCACCATGTATAAATAGAAGCCGGAAGCCGCATGGACTGCCTATGAGCTTGAGACAAAAGACAATTGACCAGGTAATTCAAACACTGTTTTAGTTTGATGCAAAGAAATACCAAGTGGTCACTCGCGTTTCAAAGTGAAGAAATTTGACGTCGTCATTGAAAATACGAAAAATCATGGAACTGGACATCATCTCAACCGAAGTGTTGGTTGACCATCAATGGCCTGACATGTTCTAAGGAAGAACGACGTCTGCCAACAGGAGGGTGTAATATCAAAATTTAAGAGACAAGTGAGGCTCTTACTGACCGAACCTGAAAAAGATGGCACGGAGGTGTTTCCTGAGTTTTGATACTTATGCCTCGAAAAAAGAGAGAAGTTCTCCTTGCGGGAAAAGTTCTTGAGAAAATCGTCAGAGACTTACTAAGATTCAACTTTCAAGCAACCGAGGACCTTCCTTTATTGGTTAATATCTACAAATTTAAAGAAGTCGCTGATATCAATCTGTGCACTGAAATACACAATCACAATTCAAAATGAGTCGTACTATTTTCGACATTATGAACGTCTCCTATTCCGCTAAATCGTGTCATTGCCTTTGGAATATAGTTCCCTTCAGGGTGCAAAAGCTATAACTTCAGGAACTAGCCCTCTTTCTTCGAGACAGCAAAGGTTCTGTGAAGATCAAACGCGGACTAATCAGGACTTAAACAGATTATTTTTTTGGCCTAGGACCCTAAAATAGATCATCTATTAGCATCCTTAGCTCTAACTCACCGAATATGTAAAGGTTAATGTTTATTAAAAATGGCCCAAGATTTTGTGAAATTTTTTTTATGAAAAAAGTTCAAATTGTTTTTGTATTTCATTCTTCACCATAATTATCCTTCATCATTCTCAAAACACTTGAGTAAAAACGTCTTGAGTAAAGTCTGCTGTTGCTCGCGCCATAGCATAAATATTACACATTCAGCACTGAGACTCTCGGGTGTCTTCCACCAGACAGAGATGGAAAACGCTCATGTGAATCTACATTTGTATTGCGTTCCGGTGCAAAAATTGTAAGACGGGATTGTCCTTATTTTGCTCAAAAATGAGAAGATTTTTATCAATCGAAACAAAATCAATTATTTTGTTATTCATCAAAAATAAGTGGAAGATCGGCAGTTTGTTAGTGCTAGTTAGCAACTGTGTCTACGCGATAAATTCCCATCAAAAGACGTTCGGGATGGTAGCCTCTCCTGTTATGACCCGACACTGGTGGACAAAGGGGCTTTAGGATTGTCACATGTAAGTTGCTTTATCTCCAACATTTAGAGACCATTTTCCGGGAAAATGTTGCTGCTGATGAATACAGTGGAATCAGTAGTAGTACTATTACTAGTAGTACTAGTACGATTTCAAAGTAAATGCTAATGCTTTTATGAGGGTTTATGTATCAAAAAGGTTTGTCCCAGGTGCATATACCTGGATATATGTCAAATCTGACCGCATGCCAAATTCTCATGGATTATTTAGTCGGTTATGTTAGTTATTTCGAGAACAGTCTTCAACAGTCAGTCTTCAGTTATTTCGAGAACTCCTTTGTTCTTCTTACTGGATTTTGAATGAAAATCTATCTCTGTACAAGAGTCAAAAAGAAAGAAAAGGGAAAGGACTCATATTTAAAATTAAGACTTCTGCGGTGGAGGAAAATGCCCAAAGCAGGTGGACTCCATGTTTCATTGCTGACTTGGAGCCGTGGTATAACCAACAACAGAGAAACTCAATACACCCAAAAGCAGGTCATCTACCTTACCTGCATAAAATGCGAGACTCACAGTCTCCTGATCGATTGGTGTATTGCTGATCTCTGTGAAATTCACCCATGATTGGAACAACATATAAATAAGAAAGAAAATGTCTCCTTGGCACCTCTGACCAATTTACCCATGCATTGGACGGTATCTTTGTAGTTTTTTTTTATAAAAATTGGTTTGTTCATTGTTTTTTTAACTTTAATTATTATTTATAAGAGATACAGCCCCTACTACCCCACAAAAGCCAAGATGACTTGTCTTCTAACTTTCAGACGTGACAATCAAAATAAAATCCCCAAACAGAACGTATTCCAAACATTCTTGCCGAAAGCTTGGCATTTGAGGTCCAATTTTTCATTGGCTGTTTTCCTTAGTATGTTGAGAAGAACACTTCCAAAGATTATGGTGGGTCAAATGTTCCTCTACATTGTTTCCACCTTTTCTGTCCTTTTGGAGGAATATGTTTCGTTCTCCTTTTGGGTTGACACTCCTAATCTTAGGTCCAAAAATCCAGAAAAAAATTTCGCAACCTTTTTTTAATATGCGCAACTATTCGCTGCTTTTGGCTTGAAATTTGATCTGAATATTAGAAAAATATAGCTATAGGAAAATCTTAGCCAAAATGTATCGCTAATGATAAGATAAGGGGTATGGAATTTTCAAAAATACGCTATTTAAATATGGTATCTTGCATGTATTTTGATGGAATGAATTGAGATAGAAAACAATCTAGGCTCGATAAATTCAGACAGAGTCCTGAGCAATAGTCCTTGAGTCAAGACCAGTTATCATGGAACAAGCTTTGATTAATGTTGTTATCTACGAAATCAATTAACAATAACTTTTATCAAGAACATTTGAAATATGTTAAACGATAAAAAGAATTCAATACCATGTGTTTACGATACTGTAAACATACTGAGACCCAGATGACGAAAAATAAAATCCGAAAAACTACATTTTAAGGATTTTTTTGTAAAACGTTAACAACTAGTAATGGAAAAA
The DNA here is from genome assembly GCA_954870665.1 of Stratiomys singularior. Lineage (NCBI taxonomy): Eukaryota > Metazoa > Arthropoda > Insecta > Diptera > Stratiomyidae > Stratiomys > Stratiomys singularior. The sequence goes on along the minus strand of OX940878.1, from coordinate 154,815,658 downwards.
AAAGAAATCTTAAGGGCAGGCCTGTTGCAGCGCAGAAATGTCTCCACGAAAGACCAGTCTCACGAGCGACGGCAAAACTTTACTGTAGGAGAAAACAAAGGACGAACGCCATGACCTCGAACTAACCTTAGAATCTCCAGTTGGCTCGTATGTTACGTGTGCGCGGGATACCACGTTTGAATCCAAAATCGAAAGACGCGATCGTACGATTGAGAAAATTGAGTTGACATACGAAAAACGAGAACTTGATATGTGCTGTAGCGCCAAGGAAAAGAAAGCGATAGTATTCCACACGAAAAAATCTCTCAAATATTTATTTGATAAGAATCCGTGAAAATACTTCCAACGTATGAAGATGAAGACAATTCGAATGTAATCCTTTAGTGGTTTTTTTTTATGCGAAAAAAGAAAAAACCTTTTTGCCAACAGATGACCTTAACACTTAGGTAAGATTATGGTCAGATTAGGAGTAAGTTACCCGCGCCAATTCGTATTTGGCTTTTTCGAAGTATTTTCGTCGTATGTCTGCTGTAACTCTAGGCAGGCACTCTAGGCAGTGCCACGAAAGACTCCTTTGCCTAAATTGGTGCATCATGTTTTCAATACTATGCCACACGCTCAATGTTCTGTGTACCTTCCGGAACTTACTAACTATACAAGTAAATATTTGCAGAAAACTCATGCAATCATGTTAATGACCAAAAAGCTTAAGTCACTATCACGTTTTGGTACTCAACATCTATAAGGAGGTTGCACCTGAGAGAGAAATCTACATTTGAAGAAAGCTCAAAAATGCAGTTCTGGGACCATGAACTATTTCAGAGTACAGAGAAGGGTGGTAGTAGGTGGTATACCCTCCCGGAAATAACAAATTACACCCCTTCGAAAATTGACAAAACACAAATTCACAGGAATACAGCATTTGAAGTCTGATCGTTCTATTTAATTCAATGAAAAGTTTGACTATCTGACATTTCAGTTAACAAAAACTTCGAGCCTGTTAGTGTGATGATATAAGAATCATTTTTCCGGATTTCCCGGGACATTTTGTTGAAAAAATATGGTTGATTACTCTTTCAAACAAAACGTCATCTTCTTGCAGCAAGCAATAATTTTTTTTTTCTTTATTTATATGATTGCATAGTCTAGATGTCATAACAGACAATAATTTAGATTACAAAATCTTGATATCCGACAAGCGCTAACACGCTCGCGGGCATTCCGAAGAAAGAGATAGAGCAAGCGATTATTGGTTTATAGTTGTTTGAGCAAGGCATTGTGTCCTAACTCAAGTATTTTGAGAGTGTTCTTAGTGAAAGAACGACTGTACTGTACGAACGATGTACTGTCCTGTACATGGCCTGATAAGTTAGAAACAGACTCTTTTAAAATTAGGATGCAGACATATTTCACTTGATCCGCTTATAAAATGAGCCATATTAAATACATTGAAAATCTTTCAAGGAAAGTTCTTCAATTGTTAAATGGTTCAAGCCTGTTCTACTCCCTTTTTCAGACCTATTTCTGGTAATTTAGTTACCCTCACGTGTGTTAAATTTTGTCAATAGAAAACAAAATTTGAAGACTTAATCTCCATTTCGTTTCGAAATGATGCTTAGTGATCCCAAAAAAGCCCTGCTAAGCCACATACATAAAATTTTAATATCTAGTCCTCGAAAAAGTATGCAAAATGCCAACGTCAAGTTGATTTCAGTGTTTCAAACATCAAAACGTCCCGTTCTCATACGACTGCAGATACTCACAAGAAAAATAAGGCAAACATATAAAGCTGCAAAGAGATTAGGTACAGAAACCTAATTTTGCAGAATTTCATTTTCACGAATAAAATATTCGCCATAAAGTAACATCATTATTCAAAATGAGCCTTATCTTTCAGTCGAGCGTGAATTTTCTCGCACTGTTTCTGTTGCTGCTGCTCTAAATTATTTGTTGCCGAAAAGAGATCCTTTACCAGTGAGTGCCTTTTTACCTTGCCTCAGGACTGACATAATTTATTTTGCAGAAGCACGTTGCATGACCACAAGACACTTTCCGAATGTTGTTAGGATATAGCGTGGAACAGTGGAAATTGGTTGCCGGAAAAGTCATGCTGACTTTGCGCGTACAATGACCGCAGTCTCTATAGTCATCGTTATATCAGCACCCTCGATAAGAGTTTTCCGTCTATATTTGACTTTCATTTTTGGTTTTCTGCTTTCTTGGGAGTAATAAACCCCTTAGTTGCACTGAAGCTAATTTACTAGTGATTTGTCAATTTGTTCAGCGCCCTTTCGCAACATTAATAGGACACTTGTCACGTGACTCCATCAGACATTTTTCTATGAAGAAATCCATGCTGAATCAGGAAATTCACTGGCTCGTTACATTTCTAACGAGTAGTATCTATGCAAGGATAGTGTATAGCGTGCAATGTATTGATGAAATCTTAATTGGGATTTTACAGGATGTACGGCATGAAGGAGATGTCAGAGGGAAAATTAATAGAATCCAATGGAAATTCGACTCGGAACGGATGTAACGTGACGAATAAAGCAACAGGAAGATGAGATTTTAATTGAAACGCTCAGTAATTAAAGTGTCGTTTTTCAGTTTCATTTAACCTAACAGCTACGTTCTTGGAAAAACAATTGAAAAAAAACGGGAAAATTGAAGGAGCTTTCAGAAGGATTTGGTTGCAATATTCCGAAATATTAGTTTTTATTTATGATAATACCATCGGAAAATTTAGAAAATTCTATCCAGGCGTGTAGGAGAACAGTCAAGAGACTAAAGAAAATTTGACAAGAAATCTTCAAGGCTACATTTAAAAATAAATTAAAAAATATGTAAAGAAAACTGAAAACGCAGATTGAATAGTCAGGCAAATCTTGTTCTCTGATTAAAGATGTGGGAAAAAGAATGATGGTCCGCTTCCATTACATAATACTTTATGCTTAAGAACAAACTGTTTTCTATATGCAATGATAATTCCTACGCTATAAAATTTTCCAAACCATTACATGAACAAGTTCTCAACAAATGCAACATCAAGATCAAATTTCACAAACTTGGGCGCCCCAAGTGAATATTAATCAAAAACATTCATACATTTACAATCCAGATAGTCTATTCAATCAGGAAATCTCGCATATTCCCACGGCATAAGAATTTCCAAAGAAAATTCCTCCATAAATGGTGTCCCTTGGACTTAATAAACAAATCTGCACATAATATGATAGTCGTTGCCTCTTAAATCTAGCCCCAAAGCACGTCTCGACTTACACATGCGAGTAAAGTATGTATGCAAGTCCCGCTAATACAAACATATTTCCTGCAAAAGGAAACTCAGATTATACATTATTCTTTCATGTCCACCCTCGTCCTCGTGCTGGGTGAAAACTATTTGGTTTTTACGAGCCGACATTCCAGTAAGATCCTAAGATGTTTTGCCTCAATGATTTCTGACTTGACCCAACAACTATCTCTCACTATCATCTATCCTGTTGCCGACAAACTAGACGTTTATGTGAGGAGTGAAATCCTATAAGCAACATTCAGTTGTTGAGAGTCGAGGATATGATGGAGACAAGACTTAGTGGCGTCGTTTGCTGGTATGATTTGAACCGAAGTGAAATTTTCCGAATAGAGAAAACTGACCGTAAAGAGTTCACGTCTGGTGATGCATTGTTTGCTGTATGTTTTGGTTTTGAGCATTTATTTAGAAAGTTTTCAATTTTTAAATTTAACTTTATTTTTAAATTCTAATTTCTGTTACATCGCCCGATACGACTGAAATGGAAGACTAACAAGACAAAACCAACAGTTTTCAAATATGATCAAAATGCACACGTTGACTCCAAGAAGTTTTGCTAATTTCAGGATAGGCGTCGTATCAAACAGTGTAGAATACTTCTGACTTCAATTCCTCTACACCATCGCGGAAATGAATTCAGTGAGCCTGATTGAGAAAATCACTGTTTCCAACAAGAACATAGTGTAGGCAGCAGAAGCGCGAAATTTCAAGAAAAAATCAGATCCTGACTTATTCCATTTTTGCATTTGCTCTAATGTTTTGAGCATTGAAAATTCCCTTTTCAATAAGTCTTTTAAATGCAACTGCCCAACAGCGTTAAGCCTAAAAGGCTATGGTTATCAAGAAGGGGCGCAGAAGGCCGATTTGCCTTTGATTCCCCTTTTTGATAACCAAAGCCACCTTTCCATTCAGCTTTATAGAAAAACAGTTGCATCAGGCAGACGCTGTATATGCAAAACACCGTCTCAGGATAACTTTGCTAAATTTATTATAGAACTCCTCCTGGGAAGTGGTCTGACTACATCTACTTTCGTTCTTTCGTTTCCAAAAACCCGTTGGCGCTGAGGCACGTGAAGTCCAAGGAATTTGCTTTGTACACAGTGCCAAAACAGGAAAGAATACCCGGGCAGGTATTCAATAAAAGGCCCTAAGCTTCCGCATAACCTTTTTATAAGCAAAGACACACAGGTGCCTCTTGATGACATCAATTAAGCATCACCATCGACCAGTTTTACTTTAAGGAATATCATAGTCCTTCCGCATATCAAAATCCAAAATAAGACTCATATTGTTCCTCACACCGTTGTATTTCGCGACAGAGTCCCTGCATTTTTTTTTGCATTTAAGAGATTTGCATTTAGGACCGAAGTCTTATCATGGCTAAGCGACGCCGAGATATAGAGTAGTCCCAGACAAACAAAATGGGAGACTACCGAGTCCCCCTTGTACAACCCATCACGGTTTCATCACTCATAGGCACGCTAGCGAACTCCTCTACTTCCATTTTAGCTATAATGCAACCTCTGCTTCTAATAGTGCTGCACGTAGAAAAGGTCTCTTGCCAAGAGGGCGATATATCGCTTATCTGATGAATGCTTATCTGATGATGGTCCCAACTTTGGTATGGTAAAACGCCATTTTCCCATCTATAGCATTGGACTGGATGCATACCACAACCATTTGCCGGCAGGGTGAAATTCGACCAAGTTCCACCCTGCCTTCCCCCTGTTATGATCCTATGCAGCAAAAGGTTGGCACTTGCCTCTCATGACCAAATCAATCAAGTCCGGTGTGACTGTTTTATGGTGCAGGTTGATCTTGACGACTCAAATGGTGTCCTTTTTCTTGGATAATGCCTTTCCGAATTCCGAACGTTTTGACCTTTTTGAAACTTTAACCAGATTTTCCGACGTCATATCTATTGATTTGCAGAAAATTGCTTTTGGGTGTTATTACACGGGAAGCCCTTCCGCTCTGATTCACAATATGCCCCATATGTAGACTCCTGTTTTTTGGCTATACATTTTCTTTCATTCCTTTGACTTCATCGGCATTAGTTCTCCCGTCTGTCAGCTTGATAAGTAGATCTATTCATTTTCGCTTTGCTTGCTCCTGGTCTTTTTAAAACTTCATTCTATGTTCCGCATGTTCACTTTTTTCGGATCTGGGTTGGGTCACTCCTTTAAGTCGCTTTCTTCGCTACGCTTTGAAGTGAAGTTAAGAGACTTACTAGTTGGAAGTTTGTGTCGATCTGTTTTGGTCTACTTAATTTTTTTCTTGATTCTACTCTTTTCCTTGATTCCACTCCTGTGAACTTTATGCGCAGGAGTCTTATTTTCAGGATTTAGTGTAACTTTATTGTGCTCTTTCAGCACATTAACTGTCCTGAGGCAAGTGCAATGGTTGTACTGAATTCTGTCAATCAAATCTTTGAGCTCACCGTCCCCATTTTTAATGTACTTGCTGACGTTATTTTGGACACCGGTCATCTCCTTAGAATTTTCAGGAACGCGGACATGTTCAGGATAGCCGATCTTCTACACTTCTGCCAAAATATATTCCCAGTTCATTCTCAAATGGAAGTTGTGGCCTGCTATCAGCTTGAGGGTCTTTTGGGTGGTCACCATCGTTCTCGCTTTCGAAGGTGTCCAGTACTGTGGAACGCAGAAGGAGTATGCCGCTTGGTGTTGATGGTCTCGGTCCTACGCACCTAGCTTCACCTCGTGAGGGGTTTGTACGGTCGATTGAACTAGGGAAGGTTAGCTTTGTGATCTCAACTTAAACGTGAAGCGCTCCAAAGATAACTGCGTAGCTGCTGTCTTCTCGCGATTCTGAATCAACTTCGATGTTTCCCGGGATGGTATCCACCGCAGTTTTGGTCAGTGTCCACTATTGAAAAATGATAAATTATCCCTAGCTTAATTGAGAGAAGTCCGCACTATGTCACGGCCCTCTTATCCGGCAGACTGTATATATTCACTCACCCCTACACTCCTTTCTTTAGTATTTTTGTTCTTGATCCTCCATCATGTATGTTCAACTTTTGGGTACTATTACTCGATGGATTTTTTATCTGGATAAAAGGATATCTCGCAAAGCTTCCCGCGATACGAAGGTGGTACCTTGGGGAGGGGAAGGAATTGTTAATAATAACAATTAAGTCACCATCACAATTAAAATTAAATTAATGAAATAGTTCATTTTTAGGCGAGCCTCCTCTTAATCCTTCCTATTGAACCGCAGTTCAATGTGAAGGTCATCCGCAAAGTGAGATTAAGTTCGTAATTATTCCGAATGTTTTGCTACAATAAATACAAACAAAAATGAAAAACCATAACGAATCCTTCATCCAAGGAACTTTCCTGAACACACGAAGAGTGTAATCCATGCAGTATAGCCAACGTTTATTGTTGTTTTTACAGTTTTCTCTTATCCTCTCTGTTGATTCTTGAGTGAGCCATCAATTCATTTAGCTTTCCATTTCCTTGCTATTTCAGAAACATACACGCTTCAATGATATCGAAAATCGAAATATTTATCTCTGAAATCGGTTGGTTAACCAACCGAATAGAGTACAAGTACGTGTGTGAGGATAAATCGTAATACGGATGCTTCGAGAACGATTTGACGCTATTAAATGCATGTCTTAATAAAAATTCCTACTAAAATGTTATAATGAAGATTAGAAGTGTGATTTATGAAGCTCTGCAATCACTTGAATCCTTGAATGGCAACAACCTGATAAGGCTGGAGGATTACTTTTTTAAAATAACAAATAAACTAGAAAAACTCATTAAATCTGAGTCAACAAATTTGCCAACAATCAATTTCCAACTTGACATGCGTAGTCCAGATTAAACCACATCAAATTAGCTCGTCCTGGTTAAAAATATAATTCCTTGACGTTCACAGTTTCATTGATATTATTCAAAAAGAAGTAATAAAACTACGTTTACGACGAGCGGCTTTTTCCAGTCCACTTTTACGATAATCACTTCATCCAGTTCACAGACTGATTCAATAGTGTAGATAAGGTTGAATAATTTCCACAAGAGTCCTGTGCATGATGGTAAACATTCAGTTGCCCAATAAATCCTACCATATCCACAATTTAGGGATAGTGTAATATGTCGTGCCGGTTCACATGTGTGTCGTAACCGAATCTAACCCGTCAATTTCTGCAATAAATTGAGTGAAATATCTGCCACTGGTTTGACGAAACTATCAAGGATACAATCTTATCTACATAAGGCGACATCATAAAGTGAATGATAGATGAAAATTGAGCGACGGTGTCTGGAAAATCGATAGAATTCGAAAGTTTTGAAAGTCAGTTCTTGCTACCAATGTGCAGGATATTTTTAGCATAGTGATTTCAATATTTTGAAAGTGACATAAATAAAGCTCGAGGGCATTGTTATTAGTGTGAATACCCAAAATTATTTGTTTGCCGCTCTGGTTGGAATGGTTTTTATTCTGTTACAAAAGGAAAGATGTTAAGATTTTCATGCGGCAGACGATATTTGCAGGAAAGAAGGATACGAGGAAAGTTCAGTTTCAAATTTTGAATGAGAAAAACGGGTGCACTGGGTTGGGGTGAAAATTTGTGATGGCCATCAAGCACCAAACCCTGAAAAAAGGACCATGTAAAAGATAAATTTCCAAAGAAATAAGACATGAGATATTATGAAAAATTTACGCATATAATTGGGATTTTTGAATTTTCCGGAAATAATTTAGATATTTTTATCCCATTGTATGAAAATATTTGCCTGTACATCTCCGATCAAGCCAGTGCGGTTAAAAATTTCTTGTTTGGCAAGTGTTTTTTCTCTTTATTATAAATATATATTATTATTATTATTTTATTTATTTTTTATTTTTCAGGTAATACTTAAAAATTGTATGCTGAACACATTGTAGCTGCAATGCATTTTGTAACATGGCTAATTGGTCAAAATATTCATTGAATTTTTAAATATTATTTGAAAAACGAGATGATAAACTGATAGAACATTTGTCTTCTGTGCATCAAAATTTAGTTTCTACCGGCAACAGTGGGAAAGTGGTGGTTGCAACTCGTATTCTAATACCATATTCCAAACGTCTGCATAAATCTTTCCAGTAATTTCGCCCATTTTCAAGAGTGTAATGTAGCTTTGGGAAGAAGTCCAAGTGTTCAACATGAGTACCTGCCACGAGTAGGTCTAACCTAACGGTATCCACTGGGTTGATTTGTGCGCCAAGCAACGCCCCTCATCCAAGGGATGTGTTTCAAGTTGTTTCAGTTTAGAACCCCCCCCCCCCACAACCTGCTATTGGCGCTTATCTTCTTTCAAACCACAAATGCAAGCCACAAACCACTTCTTTTCAGACAGGATACGCTACTCACCATGTCGGATGTCGTGGGTTCCCCCTAGCTCGTAGTACAGATCAAACTTCTGATCAAACTTTTTTCTGAGACATTCGGACAGACTGCCTCTTCCAATTTTCGTTTGCAGCTTCGATGGATTGGTGGCCCAGCCTCGAGCCCATAGGGACTGCACACCCCAAGGTAGATAAGACTGATTTCCTAGATCCACGTATCCCTCAGCGTTTTAAAGCACCAATTATTTGCACCGACACAACGTACACAACAAAATGATCACAGAAACATTATGACAACTGTTGCCTAGCAGAATCGACAGTCTCCTCCGCCAAGAAGAACTGCAGCCGCATTGTAAGAGCTCGTTGAGCATTAGCGTTAAAACAAATGAAGCATGCGCCATCTATCAAAGCATCCTGGACGTCTGAATCTGATACATTCCGAGTCACATGCAGTACGGAAGTCAACATATGCCGGACAAACAATTAGTAAATGCTGCCTGGTCACACTCTCTGCGCCACAAATTTGACAATATGCGACATCAGGCAAACCACGATCACACAGCCATTCATTCATGCTATCATGTCCTGTAAGCAGGAATCCTAAGCCCAGACCAAAGCCCAGAAGTGGAACCCTCATTGCCGAGAGTACATCAGACATCCACATGTAAGTCACAGGGGAAGTCAGGGGAGTCCCCGGGGGCTTCCACTCCCTCTGGATTGCCAATGCTGGAGCGACTCTGCAACCGGATGTCAGCGTCTCGAAACCATTCATGCTCGTTAACAAGGAATCCATGTGCAACCTGAAATCCAATCCCTGACGGATGATATTCAAGTTCCGCAGCGGTGCCCCCATTAGAATTTGCTTGTCGTCAGTCGAAACCGAACGTCATACAAGTGGGCATACAAGAAGAATAACTTTCTGGCCAACTGCAATCATTTCTTCCAACTGCAATCATGATACTCTCAAGGAACACCGGTAACCCATAGGCCGCATATGCATCAGAAAAGCCACTGTATATTCGTTTGAAAACTCTTCTCCGAAGTTGCCAATCCTTCCTGCACACCCAGCGCGACATTGAGGCTGGGTTAATGCGACGCTCCTTCAGACCTTCAAAATGCGCCCATTAAAACAGCCTTTTTCACACAAATTTCCAAGTATGTGGCTGTCATTTTGTATATAAGAGCACGTCCGTCATACCGCTTTCATGATGGACGACTAAGACTGAGTGCATCCTTCTGAAGCATCATCGATGTTTTCTGGACAGAGACCGTAAGCCCGACTCGGTTACACCATTGCTGCACCACGTACATATACCGCGTAACCTTAGCTTCTAGATCCAGTCGACTTCAACCTACAACTTGTAGCAGCAAGCCATTAGCATATACACATGCATTACAAGGTTTCATATAAATGGACCCGCAACGGATGCTTGCAGTCATCCTCTCCGCACTGATACCTTCACTTTATCCTACAATCCTTGGGCATATGCCCTTCTGCCTGAGAAGTAGCTCCTCTAAAGTCTGAGTTCCTTGCAACCAACCGAAGTTAGTTTGGCTCGGATCACCGGCCAACTCAAGTGGGCGAAAGTAAATACAACAAATATTTCAAGAACAAACTTTTGTTCACTTACCCGTACCGCATACAATATGGTCCAACGCCCCGTACAGAAACCGTACTACCTATCTGACAGACTGCCGGATAACCTATCCTCCATTCTCTCTAGCATGACCCTCTTCATCACTTTTGCAAGTGATAGAAGGAGAGACATGCCCCTGTAAGAGCTTTGGAAACCGGGATCCTTGTCGGTCGATTTCAGCAGTACAATCACCTCGGCACGCTTAAAGTCCACAGGGAAGCAGCCCTGTGTGGAAAGCTCATCCTGAAGAGACACTGCATATAGACGGGCACGATCTGCCAGATGCTTTTACGTATCTCGTCAGTCATGCCATCCCATCCTGGTAACTTCCGATATCGCAATCGTTGACCACTTGCATATGTCTCCCAGCGCTGCTCCTGCTCTTGTCGCACTGTCAAGATGCGGTGGGAGCTGGGAGATGTTCACTTGCATCGCAAATGTAGATGATTCGTACAGTCTGTTCTATTTCCTTTTTTCTTCAGTAAGAGAGTCACGATAGGCATTCGCTGGGTCCTATGGATACAAAGAAGAGTCCATCATAAGTCTCATGAAGCCTTGGAAAAATAAAATCGAAAGTTCTGATGGGGAAGAAGAAACTTCGCATTAAAAAGGATGAGGAAAATTAAAAACAGAGATAGTGCAGATGCCGCAGCGTCTCAGGTTTTGGAATATTGAAGGCTAGCGAACATCCGTTTATTAGGGAAAGATAATTATGGATGCTAACAGTCATTATCTTACCCTTTTCTCTGCTGTGCCCGTCGAATGGGTAAGACATTAATCGTATCTATTGCCCATCTATAAAAAGGCCACGCAGATCCAATATTCCTCAATCCCGAAACAGAACAGTATTTTACTTACGATGACTCTCTGAAAGACTTCCTTTAAACTTCCAACTCAAACACCTCCTTCCCATCGAGATATTAATCAAAAATAGATTTGCAATTTTATTGACACTAACTGCAAAATACATCCTTGGAAGCTTGTCGAGAAAATCCTCTTCAATTACCGCAACTTTTTAAGTAATCTCACTTCTCCCAAGATATTACCATTCAACCAGCCAAGCCACCCCCAACTGAACGACGCTTTTCTTCTTGAAAAACAACTGAAAATAGTTCACTACCACACACAAAAATATGTACATAAATTGCAAGGAAGCTATTTTGAAGTGCATTGGCGCTTAAGATGCAGTTAACGTCACTTGCACGTGGCTAGTTTCTCAATATTTACTGCTTGTCATTGAACATTGTAAGCAAACGGCGCAAGTATACCATTCTACTTTAGATGGATGAATAGATGCAAATTAGATAAACTATACGTATGTATAGTGCATAGACATGAGTCCTGGAAAGGAATTTTTAAGGCTGAGAAAGTCAACTTTGTATTTCTATGCAAATAAGATGCTGTTACAAGGATAACGTCGAATCACTTGTGACGAAAAAGTAGTTTTTAAGGATCTTTGAAACTGAAAAGAGTTTTGCAGCTGGAGCTTGCTGAAAAGTATAAGTTGTCCTTTTTTTCGAAAGTGGAGGTATGAATGCCTTAGATTTGATTATTTCATGCTGTTTGAAAACTTCACTGCAAGTAGATAGAGCTATCCTTTCCAGTAAAAACGTGTTTCGTAAAGCTCATTAAACCGCTGAGACATACAAAGAACTTGTCAAGGCAACGTACCCTCAAGTTTTGGTGTATTACTCCTTATTAAACGCTGGTTCTCTGTTGTATGATAACAAAAATAAGCTCGAGGATTCTGCATGTGCCTTACAAGTATAGAAGACGCGGACCAACAACATTTCACTTTATACTCCCTACCAAGAGGACATTTTTAACACGAATGAGTTTCTGGCATTCCTCGCGTTAAACAAATTTTGATGGTTTCAGTTTTTCGTCACCGAAACGGATTTTTTTTTATTACAAAATTAAGTTTAGATATTATCTAGAAATTGATATAGTGGCATGAATGTTGATTGAAAGTTTCAGGCGATTTTCGCTGGGACGACATCGCAGAATTAAGTTTTCTTAGAATGTGACTCTATGTATGAATTCATATTTAATTTGAACGATTCATTCTAGTCTTGGAATCAGAGCAGTGAGTTTATGAAGCTTTTGCCAACGTCTATAGATGACGTTTATAACTCCTTTATTGATAGTACGCTGTGGTTGACAAGTTCACTGAATTGGGTAAGCCGCCTTGGTCTTGAAGGAAAATCCTCGCCAAATCATGTCATCAATACTTCTGAGAGTGCAGAAGACTGGTTTATTTTGAAGTAACCAGCGATTGGCCGGAAACGGGATGATTTCTTTGGCGTGGTTCCATGTTTATATTCTTTTCGGCGATTCTCGCTTGCATTTTATCATATTTTAAATTTTCCTCATCGAAATAATTGACCTAGCTTTTTTCATAATTTTGCACATTTAAGACCTTCTCTTTTTTTCAGCCTCCACATATCTTCCCTTTAAGCGTTTGGCAGGTTTTTTTTGAATGCTTGCTTAAGGGTTCATTCTTCATATCAGTTTCTCCTGACACTCAGCTCTTTTATCCTGAGGTAAATAATGTTTTTTTTATTTATGATCTAATATTAGTATAATTCCTCTTGCCGTTTTTGCGACATTAGCTTTGTTTTCTGCTTATTCTGTGTTCAGGAAATTTTCTGTTTGGAATATTGTGTTGATGATGTCTTCGTACCAACTTCTTGATGATATTTATAACATACTGAGCCTCTGATTCCAATTGAAAGTTTTTTCATTTCGTGTTCCAAATTTTAAAAAATAAAAAAGGAGTAACATACTGAGCCGCTGATTTTAACTGGAAGTTTTTTCATTTCGTGTTCCGAATTTAAAAAAATTAAAAACGAGTCTAGCATCCAGCCGCAACCCGGCCGTTCTTTCAACAATTCTGTCAGAATGTTTTTGATTACAGCTTTACCTGTCTAGTTCAACATTATTTCTCTAGTGAGTAAAACAAATTTTGCCTGGTTGCATACATCATACCTCATACCATAGTCAAGATGTCGAGAAGTCAGCATATGCTTTATCCTGGTGTTAGTCATTCCGTGGTATGCTTACAAAGGACAGGTCCTTACATAGTTCCGAATTCGTCTATACAGTCTGACAGATTGAGCTCCTATGACAGCTGTCAACAAAAGCCACCATACAATTTTGATGCCTTTTTTACCCATATTTTAATAACGCAAAAACAAGCGAAACAGCCTGTTTTATTATTTTCAGATTAATATTTGATAAAAAATTTCGAAACCGATATTATGCCTATTTTACTGGGTATGGTTTTTTCAACTTGAGAACTATTAGTTTCTTACACTAAACGAATAATTAACAAAAAAACTACATTAATATATTGAAGTAACGCAGAATTTTCTTTTCATATGCGCATTTTCATTTCCAATTTCTCCAAAGCGAAACAAGATTAAAGCTAAATATCCTTGCTGGAGTATTTCAGTCAAAAGCCACCAAAAGCTCCAAAATCTTGAAATTCCATCCAGCAACATCTATATCCTTGCCAATTCTTGTCGTCAATGTTTAACACTTAGTTCTAGCAAATGTTATCCCGCTAATATTACAGCCCCGCCCATTTTCTACGTTAATGAATAACCTAGAGGACCATAAAATGTCAATACAGTGTAATTATAATGTAAAAAAATTATTTATATGCAAGGATTCAACGAGTATTATGATCGCTAATTCTGGCCTCAGAGAGAAAGGTGATGACAGTCATGAATAGGCAAATTAATGAAATCAGTAGTTGTCTCTCCTATCAAACTGCCTGTTCTAACAGATTGACAGGAACGAAGCTCACTTGGTTTGACAAATTGGAAACATAACGTTCAGACAGTCTTATTAATTAAAACTGATATATATGATGATGCCTGATGCCATATATGTATGGCATCAGCAGCGGAGGATCTCTAATTTAAAATTTTTTTGAACATCCTTGAAAGAAGGAACACTGTAGCTTGATACCGCTGTAGAAAATTCAAGAAGATAACGAGGCCTAGGCTAAAAGCGTGTCCAATTGCTCCACAACAGTTGAGAGCTGGTTACTTCTTCTATTCTGCGAGAATAACGAACCCCAACCCCCTATCGTAAAACAGTTTAGCCTTTGTTTCTTCAGATTTGGTAGCAAGAGAAGTGGAAGCAGAGGCTTATCGGTCAAAGCATCTTTCTTTCAATTTATTCAAGTAAAGCGTTCACAGCAATATGTATGCCATAACAACACAGAAGCTACTTAGCATTGTCTGAAGGATGGTCTAAAGAATTTTTTTTATTCTTATATCACATCTCAAAACTTCTGTGTAAAGTTTATGAGCGCCATTTAGAGTTATCGAAATATCCCGGGAAAAATCAGGATATGCTCATGTTATTTGTCTGAAAAAAACCTTTGAATAAGGCTGATATCCCTGTGAGAAAAGAGCTTGTGAAGGGTTCACGCCCTAGTTTAAAAAAAATCCACCAGAAAAGTAGCAAACCCCAGTTTAATTGTCAGTGAAACTACATAAAAGATTATTGTATTTAAGGAATTTTACTCATAATGTATGTTTCAGCATAATCCAATTGACTATCAACGAAACCCAAAGTGTCCTGTTCTATGGAAACTTCCATTGGACACCCGAATGGTTCGAAAGAACAACTTGGTTAGAAGTTCTATGCCATTCATCCTAATTTTCTCGCGTTTTCTTTTCGTTTTAGTATTATTCTTTGCGCTAAAACATTCAGAAGATTTCCGAAAACTCTGAAATACTCCTATTCCGAAAAAATAACATAAATTATTGTTTTTTATTTTTTGTTACTTTTATTTTGTATTGCATTTTCAATACAATAATTTAATTAATAAACCTATTCCAACAGCAAACAGAACGGATTTTATTGTGGGATGAAGCTAGTTGAGACAGGATCCAACTGCATGAAAACTTCTCTACACTCTTGTCAATTTCAAAACTTTGCCTTCCTAAAGTTTTTGCTTAGGTGCTGCAAGTAAAAAGCCAATAGGAAACGCGATAGTCCTGCACTGAAAAGTTAAGGATCAATTCGAATCCAGAGCCTGTACACTGTAAGACCTGTATTCCTGCCATCCGACCGTGGCCTGATATTGTCCCTGAGAAGGATCATCTCGAATATCGGTCGGGGTGCACTTTCTTACCAATGTTCATTTTGCATTTCGTTCAACTGCTCGAATAATGTTAGCAAATTCATAGCTGTAAGCCCTTATTCTTTCTTATCCCTCAAGATTCTTATCTTTTGACTATCTTATCTTTGATTTCACTGGCACTACATTCTTTTTCCTGATGATTTTTTTACATGTTTGCTAGGATTCATGACTATAACAGCTAACTCACGCTTAGTTGTATAAAAACTAATAATATGACTTAAAAATCCATTCAATCCAAAAAAAATCCATCCATCCAAACTTTCTTACCTAAGCTTTAATGTACCTCTCTGACAGATGTCAATTGATATTTTCCAGTGAAAAGATTTAGCATTCATCTCACACTTTTTTTGGAAATGTCTGTTCTTTACAAAGATTCGTTGACAGCTTTGTTGACGTACTCTGACCGATTCTGTGATCTTTTTTATTTAATCAATGTAATGTCATCAATGTTCTAGACGGATGTCTAGTTAAAAAAAACTCGCTCAAACTGCTTTATAATGAAGGAATTTTGTAAAACCGACAAACTCAGGACGAAGCCACACATTGAAGATGGTACATTGTCAAAACGCATATGTGTACGATGCAGGGAAATAGACAAGGAACGAGGTAGCTTGACAAAGCAAAAAAAAATTTTCCATCCCAGTCGGTCGAAAACGTGAAATCAGCGAAAGAAATTTTACAATTGTATGAAAAGCAATGGAACGGGCACCTGTGTCTGAGATATCGTGAAAACATCTTCTTTTGTTATAAATGCGCAGAACATTGGCTATCCCCGCTCATAAGGACTACACAAAAATATAGCAAAAATATAAATTTGATTCACCCTTGCATTACGCTCCACGTATTTATTTAAATTTTATTGTGACTTGTAGATTTTCAAAATATGCGCTTTCTTCCCTTCTTTCCCAACCTTTTATCATGTGTACGATGCAGGGTCAAAAACCCTGAAGGTTTGGTGAACAACCTCCAAATGATCCGTAAGTGTATGAGAAGAAAAATATTGCCTAAGAAATATTGTTACACGAGTTAGACGTGTTTCCTAACAAATATTGTTACACGAGCATGACGCTGAATATTCTTGCTGAATAAAACACTATAAATAATAAGATAATAATTTAATAAGTTTAATTTAATTAAATTATTAGCATTCACCCTGTAACTCTCAATTTTCACTGTTCAATTCATTGTTTGCAGATAACCCAACACGTCCAACATAATGCACATGCTTACTGGATCTTTGCTTTCTAATTATTTTTCGACCACAAACAACAAATCCCCCGCCCAGATAAGTAATTGCTCATTCACCCTCCTAACAACTCTTCTTCTTCACAACTTGTTTCGAAACTTCGAAATTGCAAATTTCCCATTCTTTAATTCGAAATTATTTCCGTGATATATAATGAAAAATGGTCTGACAATGTCGACGTACTAATTCAGAGGTATTCATTACCTGGCGGCTGATGAGACGATTAAGTACTGGTTGCTTCGTCTCCACTAAGATGTCTTGTTTTATTTACTCGCCCATCTCAGTGGCTTGCAACATGTTCTTGCGGAGCATGTAGTCATATCCTATTGAAAATTTGTATTTGGGTGTTTTTCTCATAAAGTTTCGGTCTTGTTTGAAGTGAAGTTTTGGGTCAGCGATGAACATTGTGGGTGGTTCAAAATACATAAGAACCAACATAAATCCAACTTCAATTGTTAACATGTTGCTTCCGCCTCCCTTTTTCGTTCCATTGACAAATTTTCGATCGATTTCGAAAAAATTAGTACGGAAAGTCACAGCTTCTCACTTTTCCTTGAGAACCGTGGAAACGAAGATAGCCAAGAAAAAACACTTAACACATTGACCTACCTTTCTACCTATGCTCACATTTTCAATATTCAAGGACATGACGTACAAGTTTGTTGAGCTTTCCAGAATGCAAATGGTAGGCGCAATGATACCCATGTGCCAGGATATAACTAGTTTTGAGATTTTAACCTTTTATAATTATGAAAAGAGTTTTAATGAATGTTCTCTGAGTAACTTAAGACACGGAAGGCACAGAACTTAGAATTTAGTGTTCACTTGGTACATTTTAAGTAATGATGAGAATTGGAATTTCCCTTTCCCTTAAACTGATGCAGGCATTTCATACGTTCTTTTTATTTTATCTTGTTTCTTTGAATTAATAAAGAAAATTGCTTAAAATTAAAAAAAAATTCTCGGGCCTTTCATTATTTCCAGTCAATGACCGGCTGAAAGAGTACTTTTGATCCCATTTCATGGAAGTACCTGAATTTCAGGGTTTTATTCAAATAATTTGTCTGAAAACATCATTTTTAAGTACACAAAAACACTTGTCCAATGTTCATTTTCACCATTTTCCCCTAATTATGTTTGGATTCGCTAAATTCGTTTAAACTTGCTCTTCTCATTTAAACCAGATTGCTCGCAAGCCTGATGCAAGTCCCTTAGGCAGAACAGTACATACGCGTGTCCTGAATGAAATGTTCCACCATAACATGGTGTAAAGGTGTTTATTTTAGATATTCTATTTGCATTTATTATCTCAACTAATTTGCATAAGTGCTACGGGTACCAAGCGCTGTACATTTTTAATGTTTCCTTCATTTTCTTGCTCATGCTTCCTCCTTATCTTTTTCAGTTATCAGTCCTAGCATTAGAATATATCCTTGAGAGCTATTTTTTTCGCCAGAAACCTTACATTCATTGGACAGGTAGTAGGTAGTAAAGTAAATAAATTAAGGTTTAAACGCGTTGAAATTTTCCATAAAAATAAAAGTGTTTAATGCTTTTCGCATGAAGGACGAACCACACTTCTTTATGGCGTGTAATATGAGAATTTCCTCGTAAAATGGAGAATTCCAAGAGGTATTCCCAAGTTTCATAGTAGTATCATTGACTACCATGAGTAATACAACAGTAATACATATGTGGTTTGATAGTCCAATCGCTGCTTGCTTACATTTGATTACTGTTGCTAGGTATAAGTATCTTTGATAATTATCAACTACATTCCTTGCACACATAACAAACTGTTTAACTAGCTGATCAAGGACACAGCATTATCAGTTTCATTTGAAGATTTATACACTTTAGGGCAAGGATCAATGCATTATTCAGCTTCACCCACTTGGCTCGGAGTCGTATTGATTTCAATGACTTTGAATTCTTCAAATAAATTTCTGAGGAATGGAGGAAACATAATGGAAGGATTAAAATGTATCCGTTTCATTGTACCCGCTTTACTTGCACAAGCAACGCTTTTAGGTCACAGGAAGTGACACGTGTCTGTCATGATGCCCAAAGGTGACAAGGTTTCGCCATTAAATGTGCAATGAAGGATTCATGATAGCACAGCCCAAGTAAATTGAAACATGCACATTTATTCTTCGCGGTATTTTACGAGTTGAGAGACTCACATGCTCTTACTCGCACCGTAAACAACTCAATGCATCCTCGCATTTATTGCATTCTTGTGCTGTCTAACAAACAACATTGACGAGAATTGAATGTGTCCTGGAGAACACGTGTTATCGCTTAGGAGATTCAACATTTCATTTGAAAGGAACTAGATTTCATGAATAACACTCAGACGAGCAAACTTTTGAAGGATGTTGGAATGAAAATGTATTTTATTGAAATATTTCAATATGATCGACAGTTGCACTAGTGGAATCTGACATGAAAGAGTTAATTTCCTGTTTAATTTTTTTCGTCCTGCAAGCAGGAAAGTGCTGTGAGTACTATGTTGGATAATTCACTGAGGAGCAGATGACAAGCGAATTGTGTAAATGCCATAAAATTGACAGTGAAGCTAGTATTTGTAAGGATAACATTATCAGGTTTAAGGATTTGTAGATTGTGCTCATAATAAAAGCTAATTTTTTGACTGTTATCTCAGAATGAAGTCTTTCAAGGAACACGCCTAAGCTCGGTGCAAATTTCTAATGAACTCATTTCTCCCTGACAACATTTTTCGCACTCGGTTTTTACTTTGCCTAGTTTTCTGATCTTTATTTTTATAATTTTTTGGTTTGAAAATGAGTAACGTAGTCGTCGTTAGTCGTTAACGTTCGTCCCACCTCTAATCCTTTTCTTAGTTTGTCAGCAATCTTGAATCAATATTTCTCAGAATGTTTTCCTGATCCGATTCACCGGATTGATCTTATTTGTCAACAATTCATGGGTCTCATTCATGTAATAAAACAAAACCTCCAATGTTCCCGAGAAAAGCTTCGTTCCTCTTACTTACCAACATCACTATCAGCCCAAATTGACATATTATTGTATGTTACAAAGGCATGTCAACGCATTGTAAGAAATGTATTTAATATTATTTCCGTAAAACTTCGACTGTGTACTTTATTTACAATAATATTTCAATAATGCTCACACTACAGTTTAATAGAAACAAAAGCGGAACAGTCAGACTTATGAAAGAAAACTAGACAAACTTGGAGGAACAATAATATTATCTTGGACTGGATTTTCATCAGAGGAATAATACCGTAATCTTAGTAATAATGTTGCTCATGTTGACAATGCTAAGGTGCAGGGTACACTGAAGTCGTGATGGTGAAGAAGAATTACACAAGAAAATTGTTTTGATTATTTATCAGGAATGGACTTTTTTCCACTTTTGGAAATGGACTGTCCACTTTTAAGAAAGAGTTTTCGTGATAAAGTTTTATAAAGCCAAAATTCTTTTGATTCTTTTTTAAAAATCGTAAATCGTACACCATTGAATGTATGTGATTATAAATATGGAGAGAAGGGGTATTCATACCGATAAAACCACCATCGATTCATTTTTTATCAAAGTGGACTTTCAAAAATAACAGCTCATGTATTGGTTTTCATGAATTTCAATTAAATAATTGTTTTTAATTCAATTTTTTGATTTATAAAAATCTAATTTAAATAGAAATTTAATTTAATAAACACTTTGGAAAGGTGCTGCATCTATCTCCAGTAGAAATCTTCCCCAATATCATCGGCAAAATCTGCTTTTCCTGTAAGAAGATCCCTTCGAGTCTAACATTTCCTTCCCTGTATTGTGTTGGTCCCTATGGAGTTAACCTGATATAAAGGTATATGTTGGACTTTTATTGCTTAAATAGAGCTGGCTTTTATTGTTTTTTTTTCTTTATTTTTGAAAATATTGTTAAAAAATTTTGTTAAGAAACTGCCTGGTTTGTGTTCAAACGCATTGTTTATTTTTGAAAAATTCTGACAATTACGGAAAAAATTGAAAGGTCCTAAGCAACCCATTACTACACTGAAGGGATTCAAACTCGAATCAAAATTAAATCGATATGTTGACGAAGGCTTTATCCGTGATTTTTTCAACATAACTATAAATCAATTGATTAATTTCATAACATTAGAATGTTTTCCTTGAATGATCTGTTTTGTAATTATTTAGGTAGTGTTCAGGATTACAATGGTGGAAAGTGAGAACCTCCAAACCATGCCTCTGTGAGACAGTAAAGTAAAGCAGAAAGAATCTTAGACCCTTGATTGATTTCAATTTTTAATTGTTTTTCGCGCTATTTTATTGGAATCAATGAACGAATAACTCGTCGAATTCATAGCAATCAAAATTTTATTAAAATAATCATCAGGTGCTTAAGGATACATACATTTAAACGAAGAAACATTTAAGAACTTCATATTCAATTATGTTGCGTATTGTCAAGTTGTAACTCATCTGCCTGAGTTAATGCACCGAAGCTCTGTCAAGATTTTCAAGCGTGAATCATCAAAAATGCATGGATCAATATCCTTTGCACCTCACATATTACAAACCCACACAGGAAACGGCAAAACGAGCCATCAGAATCTGAATATAGCGAAATGGGATCAACTTGACTATAATTATATACCGTGCTGAACATCAGATGTAAACTCTTTGATTCCTGTATGCTTCAATGATACAATTAGTACCTGAGGAATTCTTCAACAAAATACGAGAATTCATTTCAAGTGACAATTTTCAGAAAACGTCTTTCAAAGCATCTGTTTTACGATATGACTTTCAACAGGACATGAAAAGAAACTGAGATTCCATAGACTGAGGGGCAAGTACATTTTCCTTCACGTGAATATACATTCCAGTATGCACTCATTTTGTCTCGTCCTTACATGGATATGTATAGCGAATGAGTTGTATCACACAGAAGACAATGACTCCTGAAGTGATTCTCGAAACAGAGACAGCCTTTTAGTTCAGTACTTTCATCGATACTTGGAAAGTACATCAAGCGAAAAAGGTAGAAGTTACGAGGATATTGAGACTTTCTCGAGAGACAACTTCCAAGTTGACTAGAGTTCTGTCGATGTCAAAACGTTGTACATGCTCCAATTGGGAGAAATTAGTAACCCGAAATTTTGCTGCTACACTTGATTAATTTTGGAGTTTTTCGGGTGTATCCTTACTCAAAGGCATCATTTATCCTGGTAATTTATTATATATTGTCTATTCTAAAGCTTATCTTGATAAAATTGTGCAAGAGAAAACAAAAGCCCTGGAGACAAAGGCAGAAAATAAATTGTTCCAAATCAAAGCCCTTATAAGCCATTGAAACAAATTTAAGCCAGTACTGAACGGAACGGAAGTACCAAATGTCCTTCACATGTTTCCAACGAAGCATTATCCTCAGAACTTTTAGTTTAGGCTATGGAGCACCAAATGGAATCTGTACACTTATTTGGAAAGACAAAAGCAATTTCCAGTCCAGCTCAAAATCGATTCCACGTGGACGAAATGGTCTCTGGAAACTTAAGTACAAATTGATTATATTGTATGATTCAATGATTAACAAAGTTGTGTTTTAGTTTAAATTTAACACATCCTTCAAATAAAATTGAAAAACGGAAAGCTACCTGATGCTGAGAACTTTTGAAACGACTTCAATAAACGTCAATTAGAAAAAAAACTCAGGAAGTACTGAAGAAACTCAGAAGGATCTCGTTTGACACAACAAACTGGAACAGGATATTTTGAAGCTATGAGGGCTTGGCGAATGATTCTCATGAGATATGTAATTTGAGACACTGCAAACTTCCGTCATATCCTTACAAAAATCGTTACATGCAAGAATTAAATACAAGAAGAAATTGCCCGTTTTTTTGAAATTTTGCTTGCTCGTAAAAATGATCACAACGAGTGTAAGGCTATCAAATGAAAACTAAGAAATACTAAAAAAGTCTTAAAATTTATGTACAAGCCAGTTTCCGAAACAGACATGCAAGACATCGATAAGATTTTGATTGCAGGCATAATTCTCATGTCAGGGCTAACCAGCTCATCCTTATTGCTTCGTTCACAAACCAAAAGATTTATTTTTCGCAAAAATGTTCATCAATCTTCAATATGTTTTAAAATTCCTCCATTAGCAGTGCTAGCCAATATCCATCACTCTTTCCAATCAAAGTGCAGCATTTATTTTTCCTACTTGAAAGAATTGAAAAGATTCAGCCAGTTTAATACATCACAAACAAGCCATGACATTCCAAAACAAATAAAAAAAGGAACAATAGCGTTAATGGGTCTATGAATGGGACGAAGCATGACATCTTTCCAATGAGGTTTATTTTTCTATCCCGAGAACAATAACCATATCACTAATAATACCCGCAAACAATACTTCTTCTGAGACAATAGTCCTTTAACTCTTCAATTCATATTGTACCATCTTGACTTATCTTCAGGACATTTATGGTTGAACATCATTAGCCTTGTTATTACAATTCATTCGTCTAACTATGCTCGGAAAATAAGCATGACTTGAGTATGTTCATGGAGAATATCCATTAATATACAACAATAATAATGTTTGTTACGAAGGTTAAGTGGTTTATTATTCTCCCATTCATTTTCATCATCAGGCTCCCATATAACCTAGCCTAACAAATATCCTAGCCATATCGCATACGTACACGTTACACAATCTGCCATGCTAACGCCACCTACTGACACCAAATGTCACAAGGCAATATCATCATATTCTTAGCGATGATGGAGAATCTTTTTATAGAACTATTATATTTTTATTATTGCCATGTACGAAAGGATAATCAATAACTTAACGTTAAGGAGTAAGCTAACTCGAGTTTTGATGAAAGTTCGATTTTCGTTCAAAGATCTCAAATTATTTGACAGAAAAAAATGTCTTCACTCCTTGGTGCTCCTTGCTTTTGTTCACTCCCTCAATCTTCACTCTCGCTCCTCTCTCCTTTTTTCACCTCGTTCTACTTTCAAATAGTTCTATAAAATATTGACACGGTTTTTACTCTCAGCTTCAAATCAGTCAACTCGACTAAGTCCTATCTAATTTTTCAAAAAAGTATCTCCTGTCCCACCTTAAGCACCGATGGCACTCTGTTAAGCTCCTGCAAGAGTATTAGCCTGTAATCCAGGCAGATTGGCGACATGGAATAAATTCTCATTGGAAATATTCATGCATAACAAATATCAACATTGTCTTTGAAATTCACCAACACAACACTCCACATTCCACACATTGAGAGTAGGCTGTGCTCAGCATATTTGCTCCACTATCCGTTTTCTTGGAATTGCTACGGCTTGCTTTGCCTTAGCTGTTCCCCCAAAATGTTGCAGTTGTCAGGATAAGACGGTGCAGAAGATGGCAGCTTTAGTTATTTGTAGTCTCTATAATTTTCTAGTTATTTCTTGATGTTTTGCCAGAAAAGCAAGTCTAAAGATAACGTAGACAATGTTTTCCCGACAGTGTGACATACGGGAAATCTTTCACAGGAAGCGAGAAAATCCAAAAAAAAAACATGTTAGAGGTGGCAAAGCAGGATGAATGATTTAGCCTATTTATAGAAAATGGAGCAAAAGTATGGATGCACATTGAAATTGCTTGATTAAGTGGGGACGAAAATGGCCCACAAATTCAAGTACCTGGGAATGGATAAGGAAAATTCGAAAATTTTTTGAGTGCCTGGTAATCAAAAGTTGGATGGCTGTGTAATAGCAGTTTTGAAGGAATTACCAAGTAAATAAAGTAAATAAAGATCTAAGTTGGTATCCAGCTCTTTCAATTTGAGTCAACTTTGCAGTGAGTTCGAAAGGAGGAGGTCTAACTTTTGGGCTCTAGGAGATTACTTCACAATTCTTCTTTCAGTACAGCCCGAAATTCCAATGGTGTTTTAAGATACAAATTTTTTAATATTAGAGGTTATACATTTAGGTTAGGTTCATTGCGGTTAGCCATTTATATATGAGTGTTATATACGAGGCAGTTACAATATAAAAGAGTACAATTCACCGAAGTTAATAAAAACATCTCATTCTGAAATATTTAAAAAAAAAATAAAAAAAATATAGAAGATATTCCACCAGCAAATGCCTAAAACGAATATTCTACAAGGAATCTTCGTGACTAAGTTGGTTAGCAACAGTGGCTAGCTCAATTCAAACAGACCAGTCAGGAGTTGATGCAAATTAAAATCACACTTCAATGGGCCTGTTTGGAGGAGCTTCTGGAGTTTTAAGACCAAGCTGATGGATTTGGGAAGGATGACAACTCTCAAAACTGTGTTTCCGAAGATTGTCTCTAGATCTGCAAACCAGATACCGTTTCTTACTTCAGCTAGTCCTGAACAACCACAGAGGTCTACCGCGTCTAAATAAATGTCTACTGCGGAAAGAACCTCATTTTTTGACGCAGTAAATCGGCTCTCATATAATTCTAAACATATTAGCGACCCAGAATTTAAGTGGAGTTAAAGCTCAATATAAGTCGCGCCAGGCTCGTAGACTTGTATTTAGGACTTACATAACAGCTCCACTTTAATTCTCCCTTCTCTCTGTCATTAACCTTTTCCAATTGCCATAGGTCTGCGACCTTGTTTGCGACAGTCTGCGACGCATTGGCTGCTAGTATTTATCATCTCTTCAGCGAATGCTCTGTCTTTCTGCTCTCTAGAGGCCCTCTATCCTTCAATGGTCTTTTGGGCGGTTATCTTCCACTTTCTATATTTCCTGCCCATTGCAGCTTGGATCTCTGGATCGTTTACAGGTTCATTTGTTGTTGAAAGCGTTGTGAAAGTTCCTTGAAATATGAAGGATTTACTTTTGATTGGGTGAGACCATGCCTTCTTGTTCTTCTTCTGGAACATTTGCAACTTCAAATCTTGTTGGAGTCACTATGAAAAGTGATTTGAAATATCGCTAACATCTGTTTTCGATTTCGACTGGATCACCTATGGTACCAATGAATCCTTGTCAAGTTTTGCAAAGACTATATCGTGGATTGAAGCCTTCTCTCAGATGCTTGGTAGTGACATACGTCGATCTCAGTTCATGTAGTCCTATGTCTTCGTTTAACAGTTGGATCTTGGCTTTGGTGGCCAACAGCTTCTATTTCCGGCATCCTTTATTAGCTTGCCATAGAAGAGATGAATTGATCTTTCTTAGCCAGAGTTGGCTGCTGAATATATTCTTTGCTTATATATTTCTTTGCTTTCCACGTTGCATCATTGGTTCCAAATTTTCTCTGGCTGATGCCGCAGGATATCTTCGGTGGATGATACCGATACCTTCCTCCACCTGCGGAGTTGTGGTGGTACGCTAAGCTACCACTGACATGTATCTGAATGTTACTGAGCTATCATTTAGCCTGCGCCGCAGAACGAAGAAATGTTGAAATGAAATGAAAATTTGCTTTTTGTATGAGAACGTGGCTGAGTTGATTGACTGTCTGACCATCTGGAAATGCCCACATTTTCCCGTGGATATCCCGGTGCGGAAAATATGGTGAACTTTGTTTAAAGTTTCTGCTCAAAGCGAAGTCTATCAGACGTTGTCCACTACCGCTGAACTGTGCATGAAGGCTATGTCCTCTAGTTGGTCAACAAATGGCCCCTGATCAGACCAGCCAGACATTTAAAAATGTTGTCTTCGTTCAAAAAATCCTTTCGTTAAGAGCCTTAAAATTTGGTGGCAATTTGTTGAGAAATGTTGTCAACGATGGACTCCAAACTCCTGACTTTCTTGAGATTTTCCGCTTTTAAAACGTTCACATGTCGAATATATTAGTTTTGTGCCATCTGTCCTCTTGCACTGTGAGCATGTTTATTGTATGTTTTCTCACTTCATTCAGGATTTATCGTAGTTCACCTGATCTTTTCAAAATCCTGACGTTGTAAGTTTGAAAAGACTAGTTCTTAATATTCATGCAAAAGGCCCGATTCCTTAAAAACTTAACCAATCTTTTCTAACCTTTTAATACCAAAAAAGTCCCATCTCTGAAGTAATTCCAGTATAGTAAGACAGCCAACATTGAAAATTGGAGGAAAAATGTGTGAACGAAAAATTTCACTTTTTACTTTCGTTTATTCACTTAATTCAACTGTTTTTAAGTTCAATTACACAGGGTGGTGTCAATATTCACAGAATGTAAGTTGATTTCAAAAAAGTCTATGAGAGCCTCAAACAAATAGACAAATAATAAAATGCTCATCCTAAGACTAAGACTATCCTCTGCCAGTTCAAACTATCTTCGACCTCTTGAGCTTTGTCGCCAGTAGCCAAAGAAGTGCATCTGATCCTTGAACTTTTGAAACTTTTCAGTGCAAAAATGTTTGAGACTCGCTAACAAATAGTGTCCATAAACTTCACACATAAATTTCTCACATAATCTGCACAGTGCCTGAACGAAGGACATTTTCCTAACCACATCTTTGGACACATCGCCACTTTTTGCATGTCCATCGCACACTATTAGGGATTAAACCAACAGCTAAGACAAACACCGAAACCACTGGAAAAACTACAAAATTTGCATCAAGAGAGTTACATCAACCCCAAAGTGTCGCCACCATTATCCCCTGCTCATTTTAAAATCGTTCGCCTACAATTTCTTCCACTCGACTTGATAAATTTCCTGCGGTGACATCATAATGGAAATTTATTTTACATGGGGTGTGCACCGGAAAATTTCCATGCATGAAATGCTTTCTCCACGTCGAACTATGCCACGCCTGGTGTACTGTGTTGTATCTTCGTATGTTGAGATACAGTCGATCTATCAAAGTAAAAGGTGATTATTATGTTTTTATTGCTCTTGCGACTATAAATGTGTATATGGTAACATGCAATTGCACGCGTTGCATTTGCATCAGGGAAATTGCCAAGAAATGTGGACAAATAAAAACGATATTGTGGCTAGACGCACCGAGTGATATGTTACAGACGCTCGAGTTTATTTTTATCAAAGAGCGCCATGGAATGATGCAACGAGGAACGAGATTTATTGGTAGACGGATACGTTTAAAGGAGATTAAATGTGTAGGACAATGTATTTGATAGGTTGGGATAGGGATAGGGTAGGACTTTTTGCGATTTCGTTTTTGTAACAGAATCGAAGGACTGTAAGGTAAATCGGGAAAAATTTCATAAAAAATTCAAGTAATCCGTGCTAATCAAAAATTACACAGGAAATTTCGTACTGAATCCTGGCTTTGCCAGACTGTGTGCTCCTTCAATCTCGAATTCGAAATCCATAGCGGACCTTATTGGTCGCAACGTAGCTCCTGAAAACGTTATGCATTCCCTGTTAAAGCACTTATATTTTGTGCATGCTTTGAGTAAAATATTAATCCTGATACGAACTATAAACTCAGGCCATAGATTTCTGGTGAACCTATAGCAGACCACAGATGAAATGTCTTCAAAACCAACCAACTGATAATAAAAATTTGGGGACGGAAAATAATGGACAGGACGGATATTTATTCTCAGATTCTCCGAACGGATATTTACCAATCAAAATTAAACTTAAAACAATAGAAGGATGACACAGGAGACGATTGGAAAAAAGCATATCCTGATTCAAAAGAAAAGACGGCGTGTATAAGTGTATTTTGACACTTCGTCATAAGTCCGGTGCGTTCATCATTACATAGGTACGGTCCTTACACATACGAAAATCAAGTTTCGACAATGCTTAATGGTTCTAAACATTTGAGTGCAACTGAACAGAATTTCGTCTGGAGGAACTTAAAAGAAATTGGGGTAAGAAAAACCTTAAAGTTTTCTAGAAGGCTTTGGAGGTTTCAACTGCCGCTTAGCTAGTAACCAGTAACAAGCAAATTTCGAACGAACTTCTGATCTAACGACACTCGACCAAAATAAGTCGAAATATATTTGGAATGGTGAAGTTTCTCACATTTGTGCGTAAAACAAGGAAATTCCTCTCAAACCTTTTGCGGAAAAGAGTCAATACTACTTTATATCTACCTTTACGACTTCTATCTCTTTCCGGCAAAAATCCCCTGCGAGTGTTAACGCTGTGTGTAGCTACGCTATGGCCTCCCGCCCCGTTGATGCCGAGATGAATTTTCGAGTTTGATTTGAATGGAGAAAATATAACTAAGAGTCCTTGCTGAATCTACACGTTCTATTTCATTTTCGATTAACATCTGAACAACACAGGCCTGTAAACGAACGATGAGCGCAGCGCACTGATATTTTTTTGATTTTTTTGCTACTGAAACTCTTTCAATAATTATTGTCCTTCAGGAGAATAGGAATCCTATAAAGCTGCTTCCTTTGTCGAAGAGAAATTGGAACGATTAGAATATGATGCAGATCATGGATTTTTTAAGCAAAATTCATGGGCTTTAGGGGTTGGAAGTGCATAATGAAGAAGACGGCACAATAAACGTCTGATCATAGTGTCGACAGTAGTACTGTCGATCATAATATCATCAGTACGTGCTTCGATAAAATTTGATTTCATTCATTAAACCCGTCATCATTCGTAATAACATGTCAACATCAAAGAAGCAGCCACAATGAATTCGGGGCCCCTATAATTTTTTCAAAACATTTTGTTGTATGGTCTATAGAAATAGCAGGAGAAATGATTTCCTTTACCTCAAGTGGAGCTGTAGAGCGAATTTGGCTGGATGGGTCAGGTTGAAAGGACCCTCAGCAACAAGAAAGGAAAAGCCGCTGTCGCCTATAGACAATAAGTCATTCTAGTGTTTTTGAGTAGCGCAAGCTGTTTAAAGAAGAAAGGGGACTGTTTGAAGTCGAGCATCGCCCCTGACTACTGTCGACGACATAAACTGACGACATATGTGATCTAAGTAAGAGATCTTATGAACAATGGCTTAAGCATTGAAGCCATTTACTACGGATTGAATATTGCTTAGATAAGCGCTTAACGCATTTTTCACAAGACTTTCCCCATCTGCAAGGAGAGTACCAATATGGTGCTGAAATCCTGAATGACGACAAAAAAAACACGTGCGTACCCAGACTGTGAAGCTGACGATGTTGCCAAAAGATATGAACGACCACATAAAAAGTAACACATGTGTGCCTTTCCCAAGACGTTTTTAACCTCTCCCAAGAAGTTTGCATGCAGACGAAAACTTTTCAGATAGTATGGTAACAGAACATGAAACATGAGTTCAGTTTCAGCTGGATTCCAAGAGACAATGATACACTTCCACGACCACACGTCAAAAGAAGGCTGGCATGAACAAACTATAGATCAGGACAATGCTGATCGTGTATTTTGACGACTTCTTCGTAAGTATTTCATTCCAACTAGGGAACTATTAAATCGCAATTTTACTTGCAAGTGCTAACCCGCCTGCAAAACCGTCCAACCACTAATCTCCGTCAACAGGAAGCTGTATCACGGCAATGCTTCTTGCCATAGCAACCCAATTTAGAATTACCAGATTGCATGACTCTATGAGGTGACTTGTTTTATTCGCGAGGACGAAAAACTAGCTGAAAGGATATCGGATTGACTTCAAACAGCATCGACGAGGACTCTCAACAGCATCCTTAAAACTGACTTACAGTAAGCGTAGTGGGGATGCAGCGTTAATCTACATGTGTGGCTGCTCGAAAGTGCTATTTTATGTAATAATAAGGATATGTCAGAATATTTCTAATAAAAATTTATAAAAAACACTACTTTTGGTAGTGACCCTAAACAGTATTTTTCGAAGTTTGTCATTGTCACCCTCTAACTTAGATCGATTTTTTATCGTAGTTTGACTTTGCACTTTCTTGTTTTTTCTTCCTTATTGTAAAGAATTTCATCATGTTTACCGGGGTATTATATGAGGAACAGCGTCAAGATCAACAAAAAAGTTAAAAAAATCTTAGATGACCTTGCAGGTCATCTTTTAACTTTTCTTTTTCATTCATCATCTAAATGATGATGAATGAACCTGCAAGGATCCACTTGATTTAGATTTACCTGAAAAGAGTCTGACTACTATCATCATTATATAAAAAAAACACAAATTATAAATCACATTAATTCAACCGACTGCTACCATACTAGTTGAATTGATCGATGCTTTCGATCATAAAACACACCCCTAACCCTTTTCGTTGCATCCAGATAGTTTTTCTTGAAAAACGTTCTATTGAACAATCAATTAAGGAAATTTGTTCACTTTTGCAGATAGTTCGTGCATCAAGCACTCTTGCGTTCGGATGCACGACAGTGAGAAAGCGCTTAAATTCCATCAAGTGACAGACATGTGGCAATGAATGATGACCTTCTGATGGTCATTTCGTTGGACTACAGCCAAATTAGCACGCCCTTTTCTATAGTATATGTCCTTCTGGTTTAATGAATTCCTGTGTGTCATTGATGTGATTAAATAACTCGTTGTCTAGTCTACTTTTCATTTCACGGATTAATTGTAGCATTTATCATTTTTTTAATCCTGAGCTTATGCAAGTGGATTTTGATAGAAGCGCGAAATAAATGATCCTGGAAAAAGTTTTCTTCAGCTAGCAACAAATCTAATTAAGGATTTTGTTAGCAGTTTTAGTTCCTTGTCCTTAGGAAAGCTTATATGGATTGTGTACAGGATTTCTCTTTTAATTTGTATGTTTCATTGTAATATGAAAACACAAGTAGCGCATGCTTGAAACGAGAGCCGAAATAATGATCCTTGATTGTAATAGTATCACTAATGAGGTCAAAAGATATTTTATCAAACAGTTCCATGACATCATCATTACCTTCTTACTACTCGAACCGTGGATTGGTTCGAGTCTATCCTTAGTCCTACCAGACACGCTCCAGAAGTGGAGTTCAAGTGAAGCGAGAACAACGAGTAATGTTTCCCCCCTGTGGAAATTTTACTCAAAGGAGTTAGTTTGAAAGTAATTTTTCTAGATAACCAAAAACCAAAATTATCGAAAGTTCGTTTTCATCAACTGTTTCATACTTTTAGTTGAAAAATACGAACACGATAACTTTTCCACTGAAACTTAATTCTAAAATAGAGTACTTAATTACCAGATAACTACTTTTCCAAGGATACATCGAACTAACGACGGAATCAGACTAATTTAAACTTTCGTTTCAAAGCAATGTCTTTCGAGATTCATCGGAATAAGTTGCTGTGATACTTTCAATGGTGGTTGGAATTTATAGATATTAACCTACATATTCTAACCAACTCTGAAAAACGTTTTAGATATTTACTTTTATAGAGGAAAATTCGTTATTCAAGAGTTTGGTTTCCTTCAACATCATTTGTAACTGATGCAACTGACCCAGGAATATACGTTGATCTAGCAGGACATCCATCCGACTAGCAACGGCAACTTTGATGTGAATGAC
Source organism: Stratiomys singularior (assembly GCA_954870665.1). Lineage (NCBI taxonomy): Eukaryota > Metazoa > Arthropoda > Insecta > Diptera > Stratiomyidae > Stratiomys > Stratiomys singularior. Next base: position 154,783,527 of record OX940878.1, on the reverse strand, counting down.
AAACCCCTAACTCCTTATTCTTTTTTAAAAAAATTAATTGAGAAGGCGGCACTGAAACTGGCTGAGATCATGAAGTCAAAGAGTGCAAAGGCAGTTCAAGTCCCAAAAAAAGCTTGCAAAAAAACCGGGACGACGAATCCTACACGACGAAATTACGTCAATCCAGGGATCTAAGCAAGAAAACAATTATTGCCAAGAGGGCTGCCCACCGTTGAAGAAAGGAATGTAACCCGAGGCACTAAAAAAATGGTAAAGAGAACCCAAAAAAAACAAGATAAGAGGTCTTACCTAGACGCCACTAGCATCAACAAAATTCAAGGAATCAGTCTTAAAAAGAAATATCTACTAACGATGCTGCAAGTGATCTTAAAAACGAATCTGTTTGAACACCTTTGAAGCAACCAACATCCCATCCTGACATGCAGCTGGGTTGAGCTAAAATGGGGTCAGCTAGTTATCAACTACAACCATGAGCAGTTTCTAACATACCTGAAGTCGATCTGCACGAAGAAAACAAATCCCTAAAAGAAGTGATTCCAGGCATGGTATTGAGTGAAGAGCCGTATCTATCTACTGTCAACGTACTAATTTTAAAAGATAGCACACGCGACAGTTAGCCTTTGAATTCCAAGTTCGTAAATATCAAAGAGAGTTCATCTGATGTCCCTGAACATCAAAGTTTCGCCGATATTCGACGTGGAAGTACGAAAAATAGACACGCCTTAATAATTGCTAAACCTATATTACCGCCAACATTAAGACTACCGATTCGTAATACCATTCGAAAACTAGGCGAATGAAGGTTTCACAAATCAGTGTATACCACAAAAAAAAAGCAATGGTCAATCCACGTAAATATTTCAAGATCAAGTCAGATCAAGGCAGATCAAGTCTTCTGTGTCTCACAAATCAAGGAGCGTAACAAATCAAAAGAAATGATAAAAGGATGCATTCAGAAGCAATCCATTCTTTTATACCTATTTTTATTATCCTATTAAGCAAAAGGGTCATTTGGTTAAGAAAAAACGATTTCGTAAATCAATGATGCAACAGAACAATATTCCTTTGGTAGCAGCGAATGTCATTAATAATGAACAGTAGATTTTCAGATAGATTTCACTAATCCCTGGATGTTTTTGACTTTCATATTTCAAAAGTTGGTACCTTAGCCAAAATTATGAAGACCCTAATTCTTGTAAACCATATGTTGACCCATATACTATCCGCAAAGCAAATTGAAAATCCCATTCCTAATACCCAATCCCCACTAATACCAAAACTGTCTTGAACATATACCCTGTGCCCGTTCTGTGAATAATGAGCGCTAGCATTTCGTAGTGATGGAATCCAAAACAGTTGAAAGGACTTGAAATACAATTTGAAATACCAGTTGAAAGGACTTGAAATAAATAACTTATAGAGCTATCGAGTTTTTTTTTTTAATTTTATGGTTCATTTGTTCTTGTTCACTTGTAAATTTGAAGATAACGCTAGGCTGATTTGTGTCCTTAAAAATCCATCGCCCTCTAGAAAATTCTGGTTTTCTTTTCTTCCTTAATCCCGAATTCCTTATAATTTGACCGTGTCCTCAAATTCCAAAATCCAAGTTGCTTTGCAATATCTTCACCGGCAACCATCGGTTGTTGACACGCTGCTAAATACCACAGACGGTGGTTAACATTACGCACCATATTATAACATCACGTATAACATAACCATAATCTGATTCAAAGGCTTTCTTGGTTCAAAATCAAAATATGATTGCTAGTTTCAATAAAATTTGCTGTAAGGATTTGTAACCTTTTAGAACTAAAGCTTGTTGATTTTTTGTTGCAATGGCTTATGTGTATTCAAGTTTCAGATTTTCCAGGCCTTTTTGAGTGAGAATAATTTAGGACTTCCTCTAGCCATCTTCTGCTCATTCTCAATAAACCTAAAATTGAGAATTAAACAAACTACAGTGGATAAAAATGCCAAAACGCTTTGTCTCTCAGAAAATTTCAGCGAAACCCGGCCTTTCTAGCGAATGAAGCATTTTTTTTCAATTTTTTAACGATTACAAAGTTTCGCAACAATTGTATTTTGGTAGCTATTGAGTGTTTCTCATAAAATTAGCTTGAGACATTGGCTAGAGTCCTCTTTTCTTTACAAAATGCTCGGGAAATCATCATGGATCTACTCCCAGACAAAGAACGTTAGGTCAGGCCTCGTCACCAACGTTCCACTATTCCAGCCGATCACGCGCCTTTCGTAAACTACGTAAACGTTTCGTAAACTACGCCAACTACTTGCTGGATCCTTTGATTGCGTCCATGGATTTTTGAAGCCAAGAAGCTGCACATTCTTCCTCGTTTCCTACGGGGATCCTTTCATAGCCTGCGCTCTCCCCCCCCCCTCTCGGTTTTGGTTTCTGGATATCATCCAAGAATTTATATCCTGTTTGTTCCTTTCTTTGTTTTCCTTGGATTTTAAAGAAAAGCCTTTTGTTCTTTGTATTTGAGATACATACATTTTGGTAGCAAATGCCTCCTTACTTCAGTATTATGGTTTTCTGTGTTAATTTTCGTTCAACACAACTGTCTGCCTGTAAAGCAGTAACTTACTCCCATAGTTTTCTGCGCTGAAAATGTCAGCCAGAAAGGCAGTAACTTACTCCCAAAATATGTATTTGTCAAAACTAAAAACAAACATTTCGGTAGTAAAGTCTCATTGCCTCAGTGCTGACTGTTTTCTGGATCGGTTTGACAGTCAGGAAGGGAGCAAGTTACTCCCGAAATGTCAAACATAAAAAAACAAAAGATTTTTTTCGTGGTTCGAAAGCCAAAAACAACGAAAATTTATTCTATTTTGCAACGTTGAGGGGAAGTTGAAGAGATAGAGACTAATAAAATAGTCCTTCTCTCTATTTTATTAGTCTCTCTCTCTTGTAGCTCATTTTGCAGCAGGCAAGATGGGTAAACAGTTTGCATCATTTGTGACTTGTCACCATGACTTTGTCAGTAGCATAGTGAGGTTGATTATTACCTGTAATATTATCTTTTATCTGTAGAGAAGGCACACGTATTTGCAGGTTTACCCGGGCAAGGTGAAATAGTCACGGCTGGTTAATTATTATGTTGTCCGAAGACGCCTGAACCCAGCTAAATCTTCGTATCATGCAAAAGATGTCGCAGACTACGGTTGGATCTTTCAAAAAAAGCGGTGAGATTAAGAATTCTGAAGCCAGGCGAAACCGAGTGTCGGATTAGTTGCGGTTGACCCTTATCATGAAGAAATGCATGCTTGATCACCTGCCAGTACCAAGACAGAAAGAGTATTGGTTTTTCATCGCGCTTTTGTCCATCTCGGCTTTAATGGGCATCTTTTTAACTGAAGTGTGTCTCTCGGCGCGACTTAAGAGGCTGAAATATTATGTTAAACAGTCTCGTGGCATGGTATGTAAGCCGGTCATCTAATTGTTTGCGTGGCTCCAATTGTCACTAGAATTGTGACATTAGGGGCCTAAATAGCCTCAAGTCACTACCTCGATAAATATAATGCTTTTTTATTGGTAAATTCACTGAGGGTCCACATTTCCAATCTGATTTGTCGAATTAAAATGTGTGCTCTAAGTCTTCGGGTAATATTTAATGATTTATCATGGAATCTTTTCCAGTTTCCAGTCCTTCTCAGCTTTTTTTATGGCTCAGACATCAAATGCAAAAGAACCAGAACTTAAATGGTCACACATGTTCAGTTGCCACTCCTTTTTCTGCAAGAATTTTACCTGTTAGTTTTCGCTGTCTAATTCCTTGCTGAACTTGTTCGAGTACACAATTTCGTATGGTGGATCAAATAAACTTTGGCTATCGTCAATAAGACATTATGTTATCGCACTCACGAATGAGTACCAGACAGTATTAACTTTTAACATTTAATCGGCAAAAATGTATCTTACATATCAAATAATTTCCAAGACATACTAATTACAAGATTTTACGAGTCTGTAAAAGGGTGTTGCAAATTCTTTCGAAGCTACAAATCAGCATTGAATGAGTGTTTGGTAGATTAATTTGAAATAATGTAACTTTTATCGATTTTCATTACTCAGAATGACCAATGGTAGTATATTGAATGTATTTGGAAAATGAGGTAAGGAACCAAGACCCAAGGAAATGCATTTAGGCGGTGCTCTTCATCTGGCGAAATTCATTTATTTAACACTAATCCGGTACTACAGGAGCAGTTCAAAATGCAATTCAAGAGTACTAAAGACATTCGTTATCTCAGGACTCAACTTGGCATTTGTAACAATGACGCAAATGCATCGCTTAAACTTGCAATCATACTGCTCCTCCAGCTCCATCTGCAAGCTTTTCATTATCAAGTTCTCTTTTTTTCATCCGCTCGGAAAAACCAATTTAAGTATTCCCTCGTTAAATCCAGAAATAAACAGACTATCAAATCTTTGTGCAGTCACGAAGGAAATCGTTCATTCTTTTGCTATTCAATATTCTCTGAACTACTTACAGATTAGGAAGCTTTCTCCGTCAGAGATGTTGTGCAAGGATGAATGAGAACAATCCTGATTTTGTGTTTGAGTGTGGGTGTGTGTGTAAGTGATTTTTTTTTCACACAAACCTTACATTCACTCGCCTGCAAAGGAACGGTGGATTTAGTATATTGACTGAAGGGGCTGGTAACTCAAGATTTCATTGAGTATAAACCTAAGAAGATTAACAAGTCTATTGTAAAGTGTAGCTAATGGTGAATAAGATGGTGGTTTTAAAAGGATATGGTTGCTATTGTTTGAAGTTCGAAGCTAAAATTTAATTCAAATTTAATTATGTGCACTGCAGCTTAAAAGTTGCATGTAGATATTGAAAATGTTGCAACTTTGTTTAATTACTCACGGTAAAGGGTGAAAATTAAACTAAAATAGTTAGAGCACAGACAAAAAAGGTATCCTCAACAGTTGCTTTCAAGAGAACAACGAGCATGGTCTAAGAAGATCTGAATTAAGGTGTTAAACTATGGTATTTCCTAAGTACGTTAAACATCTAATTAGTTTACAATGGAATTTTAAAGGAAAGTATTTATGTTGTCAGGGAGCGCCATTAAACATTTAAAAGTGAAAAAAATATATGAAAATGTAGCAGCAAATCACCAAAACTATTCAAAATCGTAATATTTAAAGAGCATTGTAATAAATCGGTATAAATCGTGGGTAGTCCTCGAAATAGCACGCTTGTGCTTCGGCTCAAAGTAGACTTTCTGGAACTTGCTTTCCGAGATCTACTTTAAAGATGCGATCACGGCCTTCTTAGACGGTTTTCATCGGAGCTTTATCGTTTTTCCTTCAGGAACCACTTGAATCGAGAGAAGAGAAGAAGGCTGATGGTGTGGGGGGTAGCCACGGAAAGCAACGTGCCAACTTGGGGCACGGCCGGAAACTATCTTACAAGCAGGGCATTGTTGCACGGCGCCATGTCGTGGTGAAGTTGTCAAGGAACTGCGGTGTCAGGCCGCACGGGAAGGACGTGTTGAGACAAAATGGCAAGAGACCTGCATGAGGGTGTATAAACTCCCTATGAATCATACCGTGGCCATTGAAAAAGGAGTCGAACATGAATTTAATCCTAAGCCAGCTCATTCTAGTTTTATTCGGATGCTGCTTGTTACTGGTATCCCTCCCGATCCTCTGACGTTTTAACTTCTCGAATGTAACATGCTTTGATTTCCTTTTCTACAGCAGCTCAATTTTTGGATAATATACTTGAATCCTACTAAAATACAATGCCATGAATCTTTGAAACTAACGAAAGGATAAGACGAACTGAAACTTTCAGTTCATAGCAATGTCTTTTGATTTACTCTGGAATAAGATGCAGCTCTTAATTCATTGACGGTTTAAAGTTTGCAAGGGATCTTGTAGACAAGGCTTGGAAATTCTCACCAAACTGAAAAACATTTTAGATATATGTTTAAATGGGGGAAAATTCGGGAGAATTTTCTTTTCAACGCTCTCGCCAGGTCCATAAGTTCATGTTCAAACATAACATTGCATCACCAGTGAACAAATTTTTGGAAAATCAAGGTTTCCCGGAAAATACACCTGCCAGAAAATGTATCTGTACACTTAAGATAGTATAATTTTCTTATAAATAATTATAAATAATAATAAATCTTATAAATAATCCCGTATAATTATTTCTTTGGTAATCACATAAAGACGATGAATGTCGTCCTTAAATTTTAGCATATTTTATCATGCTTCCTTGCTGTACGAACTACAGATGCGTATTTTCTATAATATATGGCAGCAATTTCGACCAGACGAAGTTTGCGCACAGATAAAAAATGGGGGACTCCCCGTGCTATGCTGGGGCATATACAGAGTAACAGAGTACAGAGAAGAGTACTCAAATCTGTGAACATTTTTGAAGTGGGTTCAATGTTTCTAAACTAAATCGGAAGTAATAAGTGCGGGCAAACGGAAAGAGTCACTCTTTGGTCCAGTACTTTGTGAGGTCATTAACAAATCAGACTCAATTTTGTCCATGTCACCCAGCTATCGGCCCAAAAATTAACTTAACGCGAGAAAGACCAAATACTAAACCCAGTGACAAGGAGCCCGTGAAGACTACTTCTAAAATTTATGAAACCTTAAAAAATACGGCAAGGATCTGCAAAATATTTGAAAGAAATGAGTATCGCGGGTGAGTTGGACGTATGAAACAATTCTTATCATAAACAAATAGAAGACACGACTCGATTTTGCGAATATATTTATAAAAAAAGAGGTCTCCAGAGTTTTGGGAACACCCGTGAGTCCGAAAACAAGTTCGGCATATTTAGAATCAAGGGAAGAAAGCTAGTGTGACCGAAGGGCGGTACAGCACTCAAAAAAAATTTTGCATCAACTGCCAAACATAGTGGAGTTGATATGATGGACTGGGGGTGAATGGTGGTGGAAGAAGTTTTTCGATAAGGATTTGAAGCCTCTACAAGTGATTAGTAGGCCAATCTTAACACTTTGAAAACCAGTATTTTTGGTTTCAGCACGACAACAAATCCCAGCAATGTGAAACGTTGGTTTCTGTGCGATAATAACCATTAGTTCCGTACGCCACCTTAATCTCCAGATTTGAGTCCCATTGAGTATTTATTGAATTAGTTAAAGTGCAGAACACGTACCAACGTCATCACTACAAAGAAAATGCTGGAAAATGCCACTACCGAGCAATCGACCATTAAAATTTATCGAATCTATGCCAAATTGAACTATAACACTCCTCCAGCAAAAAGGGTTCCCAAAACGTTATTCATGCGGAATCGATTATTTATAAATCTTTCAAACAAATTCTGTATCATAAGTATGGTTAACGCATTGCATAAAAATTGTTGATATAACATTCAAACCAGACGGTTTTCTTTACCATGAAGTTTTAACATGTTTCCTGATTTTCGTTATGTACGGAAACTTATTCCTGGGTCCATAATTAATAGTACCTAGGAAATTAGCACATGATCTGTGGTTTTTTCATCATCCAAGACTCTTACCATATACCTTAAACACATCATCGCTATTAATTTTTTGGAAGCTACACCATAAAATCCCAAACCTATTTGCGAGCAAACGAATGATTGAGTGCTAGTTGGAAATCAGGATTGCCTTTGCTTTGGCAACACTGTCACGAATCCTTCAAGTTGGAACTACTAACTTATGCTTCCCAAACGCTGTTGAGCAGCTCATGATTGTGTCGTTATAGACATTTAAGCCATCCCGAGCATCTCTTTCTCTCTGTTTTTTTTTTCAAACTTCACGCAATTTTGACGGAGCTCTGCTCGCGTTCTTTCTCTATCTTGAATATTTCTTATTTTTCTGCTTATTCTCCGCGTACGTGCAGGCGATAGAAACAAAGTGGTGGTCTCTTCAGAAGCGTCTTCACTACCACGACAAAGTGTTCTAACCCCACTACAACGCTCGCTTCGTGCTACAAAATCAGTCCTCTTACAATTCTTACATTTCCTAATGGATTCTCAAAATACTTCTTCATGTGCCATAATACATAGTCGTTCAAAAAAATTCTGGAATTACATTATCGAAACATTATTTGATCATTCATCATTCTCTTGAGTCGTTCTCCTTAGTCGTTCGTGCGTGACTTGTTGGATGAGGCATTCAATAAGATTCAAATTTCCAAAATATTCATTCATATTCATATGTCAAAAAAACAAAACTACAGACAAAATTCCAGAACAAAGTACAAGGGGTCCTCTTCTTATTTTTGCGGGAAAGCGTGTATAAATAAGCGTTTCTTGATACAGCTTTTATGAAAATAAAAGGTCAGCAGATCTAGCGAATCATACAAACCTTTCAAAAATTGAATCCCGGAGAAAGGACGGTACACCGGTGTTATTTGAAAGTCCCGAGTAGCCCTGGGCAGCTACATATTTAGTGTCAAAATCGTTTTTTGGTGACATAAGCATCACATGCGTAGTATACACATGCGACATATATTACATTGAATCCACAACTCCTCAAATGTTTCGCCATAAACGAAGCATTACGTCTCCTAATGCTGAGAGTATGGCCCAAGTTCCACCTTCTATGCTTTCTCTTGTATTTTCAAATTTTTGTTCATTAAAATTTTAAATCATTTTGGTTTAGTTCCTTAAGCCTTTCCCATTAATCACTGTTCATACGGTAAAGGTGTCAAAATATCTATTTTTTGTGTTTGCCTTTTCCTAGCAGTCAGTTGTTTCCGCGAGGCTAAATTTTCAGGTGCTAGAGAAAAAGGAGCCTGGATTTTTAATTGACCAGATTTTTCTGTAATCAGTATGTCAGTTAACGCACAGTTTAGTTCTGAAAACACATCACATAAATTTAAGGGCTAGATACCTTTGCATCGGCATCCACTTCGAGCCTTTTCTAATCTAGCAGATTTGGTGAACGCTATATTTGTCAGCCCAGCAACGTCATAAGCTATAAGCCGAGCCCTAGCCGAGCCCTAGCCGAGCCCTAGCAGAGCCTCAGTCTAAAAGAGGAACCAGTAGTGCTTTCTGTTGGTGCATTTATAGTAAACCGAGCATTTCTACCAATCATGGCTTAATGGCCATGGATTAATAACAAAGGGCGAAGAAAAGGACTCAATGTACTTATAGAAATCATGACTCTTCGCTCAGCAGAACTAAAATTTCTATCCTGCTTTTTTAACTTTCAGTGACAAAAGTCATCATTTTTATGAGCCGACGACACTCGACACTGTCTCGTCAGCATTAAAAACTAAGAAATCTTGCAAAATAAATTTTTCATACAGGTTAAAACAGGTATCAAAAACCGATCGACTTTAGGTTTATTAGTATCTGTAGAGAGCATCAAGCTAGATATCTTGGGAATTCTTTAAACCAAAGCTGGATATCTGTTCTTGAACTAACAGAAAATTTTTTCGGGAATACGCTTTGTTTATTTAACATATGACAAATTTTAATTTTTTTTTCTGCGAAAACAAACGCAATAACTTTATTCTTGGAAAAAGTATACGAAAGTTATCAAGATTTATAAGATGCTCACAAAATGGGTTTCAAAAGACTTCAGGTTTAAATAACTGTTGAAAACGTGCATATTTCGGCTTGGGAATAATCTGATATCGTTGTTTTATACTTTCTATATGATCCAGCGGAGAAAAACGTAAAGTTCTTCGTCAGTCTGTAGCATCGCTCTCAGGAAATCCATCCATTTTTCAATGACGGCTCGAAAATCATATTTTCTTAAATCAAATTTCCGCGATTTTTACTGTTTTCAATTTATTTTTAAATTTAGTCACTGTAACAATGCAAAAAATAAGTTTAAACTGATAAGATGCATGAATAGAGCATAAAAAACATCAGAGCTTTGGGATATCCCATAAACTTATGGCATTCCATGGCTAGGATTTCTCGATATGAGTTTCGCCATGATAAATATTCTGCTTGAAAGGCGGATTAATAAACATTCCTTAGAACTTAAAAAAAAAGACAGAATAGTATAGAATATGTAAACGACATAAAATAAATGATGTAAATATTGAACATGGTTTCCGAAATAATTGACGGCGCGCAGTCTCAGTTCACCAAATACAAAAAGCTCTCAATCACATCTGAACGCAACGATCGATCGACTTCAACTGTCGTCATTCGTATATACGAATCATTATATGCACATGAAGATCACGCGAAATTCAAGGTTTCGTCACGCGAAGTTCAATTATGTTTTAAACAGAAAATAAAAGTAACCTTCTAATCCAATGATAGCGAAAATATCAAATCCAAGTAAATGCAACCTTCATAGCTTTAAATTCGAGTTGAATTTAAAGCTACAAACCTTAAAAACATTCTAGTTGAAAATCGTTTCGGATCAAAAAGTTACATAATAATTGTCTCAATCAGGACTCGTTCGTTCCAAATAATAGTACAAATAATATAAAGCAAGTTACATATTATTAATAATGCTCATTAATCAAAGGAGTTAATTGCATTTGACTTATATGTGCTCGTGTACGTGAAAATGAGACTCTTGGTGTCCACACACTCATTCCATGCATACATTGTATGGTTCAAAGCGCAAAAAAATCCCAGAAGGCTACACAGGATCGCAACCCAAACATATGGAATGCATATTGAATACGTTTTCTTCGAAACAATGTTTTGATTACATACCTCAAAGAATACCTTCTCGAAATCATGTGTTGAAAAATGTCAAGGATAACATCACCTTTTAACAAATTACAAACGTCCATAAAAGGTTACATAACCAACCGAAGCCCAGCAAATGAGGCTCCTTAAATCCATGTCTGAAAACGTCGTCACTTCTAAAATTCGCAACATATATGACATGATGTAATCGTTACAATATCTTGAAACACATTCGGCAATGGTGACAATTGGATGACTAACAACTTTTCCACGGAAGCAGGTCAGACGGGCCTCGATATTTCATCAGCGTCTCATTGAACGTCATTTACTTAGCGACAATAATTTGTTCTGCAACCGAACCGTCATTAATTGATGAGTTCCTACGTTTCCAATTCAATTCGAACCATTATTAACACGGATAAGCGGAAGTAAGTGTAGAAAGTAGGGCCTTGTAACAATCGTTCTATCATTAAAAGCATAATTTATTGGATTTGGTGTGGTTTGGCTTTGTGGCTAGTCCCAAATGATTAAGTTTGCCTTTACGTTTCATCCTGACTGTGAATGACATACGACAACAGGTAATTGGGTCGTTGGCCATGAGTTACACTACCACTACCACTACAATCAACCCACAGAATTGCCTACACGACTGTAACAGCTGGAAGTGTAAACGATTTATATTCAGAGTTCAAAATACTAACAAACGAAACGGATACGCTGAAATAGACGATATTATTAGCTTCCTCAAGTATGAACTTTTGATTGATTGCACGTTAAATAGGTACAGCGTATAGACATATGAAAGGACTACTAAAGGGAAGAGCGGAGAACAGCCTGAGAGCCTGAAGTTTAGAGAACTGATTCGGATAGGGTTCAACAGGGCTTCCTTGAAGAGAATTTCCAAGATTGTAGACAAATTGTAATTGTGTTAATGTAGACGAAATGTCTCTTAGATGTCTGTCATTGGAAATGTCCTTTAATATGAATGCAGTACAGAACAAAAGTAATTGAAGTATTTGCTTAATAAAAACAAGAAATCATTTAGTCAAAAGTTCGGGTATTGAGAATTTATAAAAATAATTCGAAGGATTTTTTTAAGACTTTCGGTATTGTCGCTTTCGCTTATTGTTGGACAAGTCTTCTAAATAATTCCCGACAAATCAGCATCTCCATAAATTTCCATCATGCATATAAGCTTGGATTTAAAATTTTAGTGTCTACGAAAATGGTTTGATGATATGACAAGCTTTTAGATCCTTGTTAAAAGGGCCCTTTTATTTCGGCTGTAATTCTTAACCGGGGTCTAGAGGGTGGAAACAGTCAAAGTCAATAGTTGGCCCCGAACTCCCTACATATGGTTTGGACTTAACAGATGGTCCATCCTTCTCCCTGCAGAAGCAAATGAGAACTTCTTGTCCTGTGTCGCCAAGGGCTCTGCGTGACCTCTTGGATACCAACCCAGGCATTTGAAGTACTCAAATAATGGTGCAGAAAGTGTTTCGCGATCTCTTCCTCCTTTCCACAACTTTCGTATCCATGGTCCATTTCAGTGCCCAGGTGTATGGCATGTTAACCAAGAAGGCTCGGTTCGGTGACAGCGTCAGTAGAGATCTTAGGGAATTCTTGTGCATTCCCAAGTTTTCTAGCACTGGTTTTTTTTTTATAAGTAAGACTCAGAAAGTGGAAACGATTATGGTTGAACTTTTTAGCTCTCCATCGCGGCAGGCTCGCCATTTGTGGTCCCTTCAGTGTCCTTGTATTTTCCAGCAACTATTCAGAAATTGACTCTCTGTTCTCTATAAAACCTTTAAGCCATCTAGTTTAAAAGCTTTATTCGATGAAATTACTTGGTATAAGGATGAAAAGGAAAAATAACCTCATGAGGATGAAAACCTTCCAGGATGTTATTTCTTACTAACCAACATGGAGCAAGTTTCATGTATTCCCATAATTATCATACATGCATACATCGAATATAACATTTGTTGTTGATAAACGTGTTTCGGGTTCTACCTTCTAATCCATTCATTACCACTTTAAACCCTTCAAAAACAACAATCAACAAGAGATCCTTACCACACAACTACTGATTATTGTCCTGATCAATACTTCAGAATTAATGAGCTCATTTATGTAAGTCCTTTCAATTAAACACATCAATGACAATGTGTCCATATCTCACATGCGAAGCATTTTACGTGGAATTTAAGTTGAAAGCGTGATTTTGAAACACGTTTCATAAGTCCCAATGTCAACTTAATTGCGTAATAACTTATAAAGGCTTACGTATCAATGAAAATCTCCCGACTATAGTACCTGTCCGTGACATAACCATATACGCACATGTATTTCTACTTTATAGAATTGAAGGTCCTGACCTGCTTTTTTTAATCAGTTACACAATTTTTACGAGCAACGTGTTAGTAGCGTTGGTGGGATGTAAAACTTCGAAAGCTCCTTATATTTGATTGTTAGGACTAAAGCCAACTAAATTTCAGCACATGTATTACGTTTTTGCATTATATTTTTGGCTTTTCTCTGTTAGAAATTGAAAACCACCGAATTAAGGATTCTTCACCTTGATTTTTAATTAAATTTTTTAAGTAAAATTTTTTCAGGGCTTTTTTCTCTATCTTTCATCGTCGTTTGAGTATCAATTTTTTACATTACAACAATTTATTTATTTTTTTTTAACTTTTGAGTTATTATAATCAGCCACTAGACAATTTTTCGAATTTTTCCAAGGATCTTCATCATTCAAAACCACAAACTGCTTCTCCTAAAGCTCTCCAAACACAGGATATTGCCATCGTGTCTGCGTTATTTATCTTTTTTTGAGTGTTTTAGTGAGATGCCATATCAAAAGCCTTCTTGAAGTCCCTTTCAAACAGATCCTAGAACACATATTCATAACAATAAACAATAATATGTCCTCCATGCGTTCATACATTTTTCAAAATAACGAATATATATATATATACATTCCTCTCTCTCTCGCTTTCTCTCTCTTTCTCTCTCTTTCTCTCTCTTTCTCTCTCCCTCTCTCTGTCTCTCTCTCTCTGTCTTTGAGCACAACAAATTGAAATACTCTGCGGTTGGGATTCTCTCCAGCAAGAACCTCATCCTTTTGTTTCTTCTGTGAATTGATTTCAGATCACTTAATATGTATCGTCAAAACAATCAAGGCGTAAGACCCTAAGGAATCAAAAATCAAAAGCAAATTAGTCTGAAGCAAAATAATCAAAAAGAAAATCAATCCGTAAAATAAAATTAAATAATATTGTATTGTATTGTATTGTATTGTATTGTATTGTATTGTATTGTATTGTATTGTAAATAATAATAAAATTAAAATAAACTACAAAGATATAATAAGAATAAGAAAAATATAAACAAAAATGTACCCGACCCAAAAGTTGTGGCAGACGATTTTTAAGTGCTGTGAATTTCATAAAACTTGATCCATATTTAACGAATGTTTACTTGAAATTTTAGTGTTAAATTTATTTTATTTATTTAATATTAAGGAACCGATTTTCAAATTAATATGCTTAAATTACCAGCAACATGTGTTAATCAACAAAATCTATGCGGGCACCTTATTTAAGGATATCAAACAAACGAAGTTTGGGGTAAGCATGGAGCACAAACCTCCTGTATACCAGCGTGACACTAGTAACGATCCCGATCCTGGGCGATCCGATCCGAGATTCAAACACTGTAGTATGGCCTCAAATCAGACAAATTATATGACGATGAACGCAACGGAAAATGGAAAAGGGCTTGATAGACTTGAACTTTGAACGTTCAAATATTGTATAGAACAAATACATTACGAATATTTCGAAAAGAACTTTCCAGTAGAACTTCCCAATGGCTTATTTGATGCCTGTCAAAGAAATTTCAACAAAGCCGACTATATACTGTCGAAAAAAGAAACAATAACAAAAGGATTAAATAATAAGGATATACAAGTATTTTGAAAAAAATTGGCCCTCATTATCACATGCATTGTGAACGAAAATTCTTAGTCACTTTCTTGAATCTTTCATATTCCTTTATTTACAATCAATAAAGCGGGAAGAGTATAAAAATATAGAATCTAACTATTTAAGAAGATGAAAAAAGGGAGACGTTTGAAGCTAAAATTATTACAATTAAGGAAGGACTTGCATTTCACTCACTTCACGCCAATTCAAAATCCTCTTTAAAAAGGAAACTTCAATTTTAAGGTTGCATTAAAATATAAAATTCTCAGTGCCACCAGGGAGCGTAAATTGCATTTGTGAATATTGAAAATATGGTTCCATCCCATATCACTGACTTTTCTTCCAATACATTCAGAAGCAGATTAGTACATCTACCGATGGATGAAAACTCATATAAATTTGTCACTTCGATTGTTCCTTGGCGAACTTTTTTTCGACTCTTGCAAATACTTTTCAAAAAAATCAGGCAAAAACTGTTTCACTGATGATACCTATCCTGATCACGCTACATATATGTACTCTTCAGAAGCAACATGCAACCTCCCTTCATATTAACACATTTATGTGCTCTGCTCTTCGTTATTTAAAAATGGTTCCGTTAAGTTTATTCAAAATTAACCTTTACATAGGTAGTCACTTCAAAATAGTCCACATTTTTTCAGAGTGGAACACCTATCACATTAAGGTAGATGCACTAATCAAAAGGTGGAAGACCTGAAGGTTCGAAGTCTGAAATATGAAAAATTTGCAGCAACTTACAAGGGAAAACTTGTCGTACCAATTTATATGGCACTTCGAGCAAGCCACAGGAAGAAGGCTTGAAGAAATATCGTTTAAACTCAAGGAAAATGTGAAACCAATAGTGGGAAGACTAGAAGCAATGTTGAAATAGTATGAAGATCCTTAAAACAAAAGATACGGCAAGCTTGATCATTGTAGATTTGATGGCCAATCGAAGTCAAGATTCATAAATTTGAAAAGTAAAGTTTAGAAGCCGAGAGAATTTCCCAAACGCTAACCCACGATACAGTCCTTAAAAATGGAAACCATTGAAAAATTAAATAATAATCGACTTATAAACTATCAAAGCTGAATGACTTAACAAATTAACAGATCTTAGCTTAAAACCATCTTAGCCAGAATAAGATGGAAGATTCATGGATGGATAAGAACCAGAACAGGATATCTTTGTGAGTTACACAAGCATACTGTTCACAAAACCCTTTGTAAACTTCCAAAATAGCAAGAACTCTCCCGGATGGCTTCTGTCAGAGGGAGATAGAAAAAGTATTATCAGATTCATATTTGCGCTGCGTTTTTACATGAAAGCTCTCATTGACCACTCCAAATAAGCTATTCTGGTTGAATCTACATATGTTGGAATTGTTCCCAAAGTGTCACTGCTGTTTTGCCCTTACTTAATAGTAGATAGGCCTTGAAGTCTTGCTGGCCATGCGCACTACCAGGTCACTTCGCGATAGACACCCCAGAAACACCAGTTACCATCAGATCGTCGCGAAAAGCGTAAAAGTATTTTGCTGTGCCTTTGTTATAATCGAATTGATTGTTCTGATGAACGATTATACCGGCTACTAAATTAACGAAGGCTATTGAATTGACGATAAAATGGCAAACCAAAGTAACAATACAACTCATGGCAGCTGTCACACCATACGTAGCATTAAAAAGTGTTGCCAAGTGAAAGTTCTATTCATCCAAAAATCATCCTCTACGTTATTTCTAAATGCTTTGATGCAGTACGTGACAAAATACGTTGAGTCTTTATTTTGCAAAGTCCTGACCAATGGAATTTTCACCCGTATTGATAAGTTTCATCATATGAATCAATTCTTTTTACGCAGATAATATCAAAAAATAATTTGTCTTCCTTCCAACAATGATCAATATCGAAATTCAAGTTTCAATATCGAGATAATCATGCAGTGCCCGTGCACAGTATTGCATCCAGTGTTAAAAGGACGGAAAATTCAATTGTTTTACATGCACATTATCTTTTCAGCAAATTCAATTTGAAGCAGTTATGAATACCAAATCGAAAATAAAATCAAACAAACATGTCGATATTTTGCTTCATCGCAAGCATGATGAAAGCAATAAATTCATTTCACAAATAAATTTGTTTTTCAGAAAATCTTGTTGATTCGCTGACTTATAAAAACAAGCTGACAAAATTCACTCAACTATAAATATTTTAATTGAAAACGTATTTAATCCAAATCAGTATCATTAACAGATTTAAAATTATTGAGAGTGGAAAATCATTTAAAACCGACATTATTTATTCGATTTATTTCTGCGGATTGTGAAGTAAAAAATCTTTTAAGGTGCTTTCATTTGGCATTGAAGGCTTGAAAATGTTCTGCCTAATGGATATCGATTAAGACAAAATTTCAAATTAAAACAGAGCATTCTATTAATTATAATGCACTGTGATTTCATTAACGATAAATTCAATTGAATGGTTCTAAATCAAATTGTTGACTATTTACACATTCAATTAGAAGGATTACGAATCGTTTTCTGTTGTTTACCGTTGGGCCTATTTATCTACGACAACCTTCAAGGAGTCCATCGTAATAATGCTTTCATAATTTGACAAACAACAATCCCCTTGAAATCATATCTTACATACGCAACTCATATGTGTATCATTGAGAAGAACTTTGGTAAACAAAATGCGTTTGTGTGACTTCCCTTGAATAAATTTAGTGGAGAATGTGACATTAAAATATGAGGAAATAGATCGCTAATTAGCATGTATCGTGAAAATTCAACAAAAGTTCATTATAAATGGTGGAAATTCAACAATACTAAAGCATATATGAGCACGCACATTTGTTGTCTGTTTAAGGTTTATTTTAACGTAGCACCACATTGCTTCGCTTGATTATGTTAAGGACCAAAAATACGAAATCAGATTCAGTATCTGCATAATATCACCATGAAGTCCCTTCGTTGCAAGAAGTTCCTGGAAAACCATATTTCATTTTCTTTATTACATTGAATTGCTCATTTTACAACAGAGCTTGTCTACTTTGTATAATTAAAAACAACGTTAAGCCCAGCTGAAACATTAACAATTTTTGCAAATATTCAATTATAATGTTTTTTTCTTGAAGTAATTTCAACGAAATTAGCAATCTGCATAAATAACAACGCGCGATCCATGGCTGAGTATTACTTCTACAATATACGTAAAAGGATTGCAAATCACGAAACTGGTTTTCATCACAGAACTGCGCGTTTACTGAGGCTCGTCCGTTTCCCAAATCTGCACCAAATTGCTCATTAGCTCCTTATCCGCTGTATCTTTACAATCTTGATATTGTGAGAAATTTCTTGATGGTTAGCGATTCCAATGGGTTGATAATACTTCAAATATGCAGTATGGTTTTTAATAAACACTACATGGGCTGAAAAGTCCCACAATTTTCCAACATTGCGATGCCCTTTCTATAATACGAAGCGTCCAAGCCTTCGAAATACGCCGCGATTTCCGCGATGGTTCGCGAAAATCAAGATGCATTCGAGATGCAATCGAAATGCATTCGATCTGAATCATTTTCTCCCTTGAAGTTTGGGAAAAGTTAAAAGTCGCTCAGGGTCTGAAATCTGGAGAAAACAGTGGATGAGCAACCGATTCGAATCGTAATTGATCCAATTTAGCCATGGCTCTCAAGGATGTGTGTGATGGTGCCTTATCGTGATGGTACAGAACTTTTTTCTTCGCCATCTAGGGCCATTTTTCTTTATTTTGTCGTTCAGTTCGTCCAATAATGCTCCATAGTACTTGTGGCTTCCCAGCCATTCTATAGACTACCTATTGGTCTCAGGCGTATAGTAATGGACTTCGTCACAAAAGGTCGAAAAAAGTCCTTTGGATTATGCTACGCCAAACCGACAACAGCACCCATTATACCGATAGCTTTTTCAAGATGAAATTCTCGTACAAAATGTAGCCTGACCCTTCTTTGGAGATGCCCACGGCCTCACGTAAATTGTTTCATTTTACGATAATTGAAGACGATTCGATACACTTGCAAAACGATTTCTGGATTTATAGCCTCTTTATGCCTGCCAGAGCGAGCTGTGTCTTCGTACTCCTGTTTTTCCATTTTGTTTACAAAGGCGAACGTAACTTCATTCAAACGACTGTCGCTTGCAAATGAATTCACGAAATGTCATGAAACTTCATACATAAACTAGTGACAGATGAGCCTCTCAAAATGAGTCATGTTCATTTTCTAGTGGTGCCAAGTTTTGAAAAATCCCGGGAATTTTTAGCCCTTTTAGTAGTATATTTTATTTATTGCACATATTTCTCCTGAAATTTTAATTGTTTTCGCTAGAAGTCTTCAACTAAACAAAAACGTAATAGAGCATCATTGTTTTTAATATAAATTTAGGCCTAATAGCGTTGGACCTACGCTCTCTGTGGGTAATGGCATTATCGACAGATTTAATTAATATTCATTTTCGAAATCAAACACCAAATACTGAAAAGAAAGACAGAACCACATTTTTTTTATCATTTTCGGCAGTGTGAGAAATTTTGAAGCAGCTCCCGAAGCAAAGCATCACAATTTTCTTTTGAACATTTTTCGTCGAGAGGCAGATTCTGAAAAAATCCTTTATCCTACAAAATAATTTTTGTTATGCTTTTCTGGATGGAATAAGCAGAGCATCACAGAAATATATTCAACTTATCGTAAGTGAGTGGAGGTTAAATATAAGGAGTGAGTTCCAGGAATGATGCCATATGGAAATAAGGGTATACGAAAATGGTAATTGAATGAATTTAATTTCGCGTCTTGAATTTTTGCCGTGAATTGAACAATGATGAAAAAACCAGCACCTACTGTTGCCAGACGGGAAGGGTCAGGTCAACATGATTGCTAGAACGGGATTTCACTGGCTTTCCTGCAGCTTGACTTACTTCGTTTGAATCAAAATATTATCCCAACGTTAGAGACCATGTGCTACCTCCAACTTGTAGGTTAGTCATGGCTTCTCTTTCATAATATGAGCGTTCCTTGATACCATTCCGTAAAGGATCCAAGCACTAACGATGCAAATGTCGTCCCGATATCTTTTCTGTAGAACAATGCCAGCAAATGGTTCAAGTCGATTCCACCCATGTGTTATTGTACACTGCAAGGGCGTAGGCCTTGGTACTTCTTTGTACTTTTTTAACCAACTCCCCAACGTTGTAAATTGTTTCGGGGTCCTGCATCGAGGAATGAAAATATAATATGGATAGGCTTGTAATCGAACCAGTTTCTGGTCAAGATATTATTTTTATCTTTGTTCTTAAATCAAATGATCCTCGTCCTTTCTATTGTTATTCGTAAATTGGCATCTTGGTTCGATCGTTTGAAGAAACAGCTTCTACCATAGGTGTGAGCCTTGAGTAAGTTGGCATGAGCCTTGTTCTTTACGATGCCTGCTCATTTGTATCAAGAGAACTAGGCTCATGTATGAATTGTTATGCAATAGATAGATCTTTGTGAAGACGCAAAACAACTTCGGCACTTACACTGAGATCTGATGCTGGTACTGCATTTGATTTACCATTGTCAATTAATTCCAAAATCGTGCATAAAGCCTGCAAAACTACAAACGTTTAAATCCACCATTTGCGGGGTCTTGCTCTAAATGTATGGCATCACTGTTTCGTGAGGTAAACGAACTGTGTCCGTATTATTATGTTCTGCCGAAGAAGTTTTTTTGAAGTTCTTTCTAACTTTCTCTTAATAATGGCTGAATCTTGAGGAGAATATTGTCGCATGCAGGATCACTATCGTCTCTCATTAGTGAATCAAAGTGGTGATAAAGATTCTATTTTATTCTGTTGAACGGGTTTCTTGGCATAGCGTCGAAGGTGATCGGAATCCTCATTATGTAAATCCAATACAATCTGTAACTAGACATCTTAATGATGCTCCTAAGATGTTGAGTAAACTAAGTTGAGGATGTGAAAAAACATCTGAATTCCATTTCATCGGTCCGGAATGAGGAGGGTAAGAAAGGTCTGCGCTGGAATGTGGTTGATTATATTGTTATATATGAAATAATGAAAGTATTGGAGAGAAGCTAAACTGCAAATTGATCCTCATCTTTAGGATCAACGGAAATATCAGCATCGATATTGCCAAAATGTATTTTTCACCAAGCACTGACTCTTCTTGGTTATAGTTTGGTGAAGGCTCTGCATCTTCTCACACTTCCTCATGCCGTAGATCTGCTAAGTTCTGAATCACAATCCCTAATAGCAACTAGGAGCTATTTGGCATCTTTCAACGAACTTCACGATCGTTGCTGAACCCTCGTGCAGAATGCTTATAATATGCATCTATAATTCAATACGTGTTTGGTATCTTGCAACAAACAGGCTGCTCGCTAATACTTTTGTTACTTCTCAGGTAACGATAAAGTCAGTCAGATTACCGCATAAACTAATCAAAATGCAGCGCAACACGATATCAGAACCTCTTTCTGGACCGATGAAACGGATATACGCTCGTTTTTTCGCACTCTTCACGGAGGTTAAAATTGTTTGTTAGAAGGTAAACTGACAAACTTGAGTAAACTGATAAACTCGTGGAAACTGACAAAGTCATGGAAACAGCGGTGTAAATCTTAGGTTACTGATCTAGATCAGCCAATCAAACAAGCAAGAAGAAAAGTGAATAAGATGAAACCCTCTGGAAACAGACAAATACGGCGTGCAAATAGCAGAAATAAATTAGGATACGTAAAAATCCATGGCCTTACCCTAACAAAGCGATCACAAACCAACTCCTAGCGCAAAAACATAAATGGCGTAAGAACAGTGGTGACATAACAACAGGCCACAACCCTTTAGTTGTACACACAAAACGATTAGGACTCCAAATAGATGACTAATTAGTAAAGGGAAGAAGAAAGTACAGAACCGTTCCTTCTAGATTCCCCGAGTCTGGTCAGCAAGTGCTTCACATGGCTGAAAAGTACTAATGTAACAGATCTAGAACACGTGGTGCCCACAGCCCCAGAAGACCTCCACAGTATCTGTAGGATGATAGGATTAACCATCTGTAACCAATAGCACCACCCACGGGGTGGCAAGGCCCGATACTGACCCTCGCTTGATAAAGTAGTCGACCTCAACAAATAATAAAATTAAATCCTAATTCTTCCACGGTCCCGACTCCTTGCGCGATTTTATACAAATGTACTCTACGTATTCAACGTTAATTTATAAAATAGGATAATTTTTTTTGTAATTCTGACAATATTCTGTTAGTTCAAAAAAGGAAATTCATTTCATCCTCATAGTTTCCCACACACATTCCTGCACTCCTTGGCTAGAGGTCTCTTAGCGAACTCAAAATTTCTCCAAAAAACCATCTAGGAAACACATAGTCAATATTTTTAAGAATTTTTAAGAATCTTCGAACTTATACTTATCATTCAGAGCACATATTTGCACTCCTAAACAAAAATTAAAATATCAAGATAGTCTCCATCATCAGTCTATTGAAGACGCTGACTTTCAGATGCAGGCAATTTGTTCAAATGTTTGACCATCTTTTTTCATGAATATTTAAATAATAAGGGTAAAATAATCTCCCTGAATAATAATTATAATTGAACCTTTCCTTTACTGTGATGTTTGAAGAGTAAACTAAGGCCCTAATTTTGGCCTTAAAGCAGCCAAAATTATTAAAACCATGCAAATTAGAATAACTTTCCTTTAAATTGACATGCAAAAAGGACTTTCATCAACACAAATGGTACGACTTTGACCAGTACGCCGAACTCAAAGCAAAAGCTTTGACCAGAGTCAACTTTCAGTTTTATACTCACGATTCTGAACCATAGTAGTAAGAGAAATTATCAACTACGCGTATGAATTGTCCATCGAAACAATTATCAATCCTTCTCAAAAAAGATTTAAAAGCTGTTTAGAAAGTTTCATGCGAATTCAATCCTGGTCTAAATGCAATACTTTTGGCACAGACCATGCCCAACATTATTGAAGTCCTGTTCATAAATATTTGAGGTTAAATTTTGCATTTATATTGGAATTTATGGGATATCATTTTGCAATTTCCTTACATAAGAGAATCAGTCAAATTTGGTGGAAGATCTTCTCCATGTCAAAAAGTGACGATCACCAAGGGTGTGATCTTAAAACAATCAACCCTGCGGCTTGTTGGAAATTTCTCTTTGGTCTGCGCAAAAAAAAATCTAACAAAGTTATTTGTTACTAGGATATGGCACTATTGGATTATGCGAAAAGTATCTCTAACGTTTGGGTACATTTTTGAGTCAAAAATTCGAACGATGTCAATAAAATATGAATTGTCTATTGTTATTATTTATGGGTTCCATCAAAACTCTATCCGTGTCGCATTTCATTTGCTTTACGTCAAAATAATTGGTCAAATGATACTAGCGACTCTACGGCCGGGAAATATTCTACCAACAAGAGCTTTTGAAGGGGCGGAAACAAATGATAGTAGGACAATAAAAAACATATCGCGGATGTCCGTTTTTTTGTTCAGACTTATGAAAAGAGGAGTGTGACCTGACGTTCACTCAAGAGAGCTCCCATAACTGCTTCCTCCTCTCATTTTCTTCTGTTGTTTCTGTATAAAGTGAGTCTATTCAAAATTTCGGAGCTTTTCGGCCAAATTCCTATGGATTTAGCGTTAATGTCTAACGCATTGGTGATCTTCTGAGAGCTTCCATGTCAATCTTCCGTAATTAGCTGCAACTTGCTGCCAAACGTCACACTGATAGACCGACTAATAGTGCGAAGCGCATCTTTTAACCATCGACTCCTTCGACCTTTGACCTTCGACCTTCGATCTTCGATCAACTCACAACGCCTTCATCAGGCTCTGCACAAATGACAAGGTAGTTTCTTGCAGCGATTGTACTTTTTCTGTAGTAATAAATCATCACATAGTATATTTCTTTCCACTTGTTTTCAAACCATTGTACCTTCGGAAAAAATTGATAGGCCAAGCGTGATACTGACTGTGCTACCTTCTCGTTTTTCTCTCATCTTGGAATGAACTGGCTCTAACCTGCCTCTAGACTCTAGCTCAGAAGTTACCTCATCCACTGCTGCACAAGAATAAGTAAAATCATTCTTTAAATATTTACCTCATTTTCTCATGTCCCTTTGACTCAGTAGACAAATTTCAGATAACTCAATTCACATATTATGATCGTATTTGACAAAGTCATTGAGAAAATCTGAGCGGAAATTCGAAAAAAATGAAATGAAGACCTGAAACTATTTTTTCTCATCAAAAGATACCCATGAGCAAATTTTAAATTTTAAGCATTTCAGGTGTATCCTACAACTACCTGATACCTCCCAAAAAATTAATATTAATATTTTATAATGTCAAATAAAATATTTATATTTAACATAAAAATAGCCGCAAATTGTCGATATGATTTGGCGGTCTTCGTGAATTTTTTTCAACAAAGCTCTTTTTTGATTTTTTCAAACATTGCTAACAAGTAATAGGGGTCAGCGTCTAAGTCTCCCCTGCAGGCTACGTTAGAACCATCTGCTAGGTGACGCAATTGTATAGCCTGGAACTGTACGTCACATTTCTTCGGACTAGACCTTTCAAATCCCCCTTTATGGCCCTTTCAGGTCAAGAAAATTCCTCTTTCACCAGGGAAGGATTGCTGTCAGAAAGACTCTCCATCCCTCTACGCCACCCAGCGATCCATGATGGCCTTTATATGAGCAGCACTGCTCGCATGAGATGTGACACACAACCAGGACTCACTCTTCCTGTCACAAGGCTGAGGTCCTTCTTCTTTCCTCTCGGCTAGTAGTTTCTCTTTCCGACTCCTCTGAGTAAACTCGCCTTCGCTCTTCAGCCAGTTCCACTATCGAAACAACCCTGTCGGGAACCAGACGCCACCGGCTAAGAGACTGTGCGGTATGTAGCTGCGGTACGCAAAGCTCTTTGTTTCTCTTCCATGCGAAATGCCATCGGTAGGATCTCTTAATATGAAAGTTACTCCGGAAAATATTTTTCAATTCAGAAACAAGCGTTTTTCTAATTAAGTATATTCACCAAATAGAAAAATTTGAATTATTTCTTAAATTAATTGTTTTTTGTTTTTTTTAGGTCAAAACCTTAGTCCAAAGTATACCTTTCTTAATTTCCTTCTTTTCTGATACACGGATTATACAGAATAATGAATACCAAATATCCGCCTTCGGGTATCAGGTTTAATTTAAAGTTCCGATTCGCGGAAACTTTTTTGAACTTTCAGATAAATAAGAATCTCAAGGATGCAAGGTAGTCTTTCAATCAGTTTATTCGTTTCAAGGCAATCATCACGTATGTTATGTTTTAAAAAACGCAAATTTTTCAAGTGTTGGATAAATTTTTTTTCGAATCCTTGAAGAAAATGCTCCTAAATAGATTTTGCAATGTTCGACTTCATGAGGAAGTTATAGCCGAATTGAGATTTATCATACTTTAAACCAATTTTTGAATTTTTAAACGCATTTTTTTAACGATAGTTTTCTAACTGGTTTCCACGATATCTTTAAAACGGTTTGACCGATAGCTTTGAAATTACTTTGGTAAAATAAGCACATATAACGCCATCGATTAAGCTTGAATAATGCAAAAATTCCGCCCAAATTTTTTTTAAACCAATAACCAAAAAGTAATCATGAAATTTGAATATTTATATTCAACAGCATGTCAATTATTCAGTTATCAAGATTTCCAAATTACTCTAGTTTATTCGATAGCCACCGGAATCGTGGAGAGAATCGTTATCAACCTTTCTATGGACATAGTTCCTTTTGCACTCCTGTAACTCATATCGTGATGAAAATTTAAGATGGAAAAAATTTTGAGTTATTGTTGGAATATCAATAAATATATATTGAAAATTTCAAATTCTAATTTTTACACTTTTCGTCAAAAACAAAATCCGAAATAAGCGAAAAATAAGGTCTATCGCACGGGGTGACTGCCTTAATTGGCTTTTGACTTTTATCAGGTTTGTTTCAAATTTGGCCTTCCATGTTCAATAAAGAAATTTTTGATTATTCGGCATTAGTTCTCCTTTTGATTACTAATTTCCTTTATTGAATGTGTTCTCCGCTGGAGATCATAGTTTTAAATGCATTGCTAATCCCGAAAAGCAGCTCACACTATTATATAAAGTAGTAGCCTCCTCTCCACCAAGACTTCCGCAGTGGGATGCGTATGTAGGTGAAATTGTTCAGTATCAAAATAAAGCTTATATTAAGGACCAAGACTTCTGATATCTTTTTTGCATTTTTACAAAATTTTATATTATATTTTCTGATGTAAGGTGCATAAATATGTAAATTCCAAAAATTACTTTGCAAAAGGCAGGAGTTCTATTCAATGGAAAGGAATATAAAGGAATATAAATTCCTGAACATAATCAACTTAGTATGAACATAATTGAATTCACGAAAAATCCAAGTTTTGAGTCGGTAGACTCCAACGTTTTGCTGCTTCTACGAATATTTTTCTTTGAACAGAGACAAAGATGCATTGAATGCAATACCACTTGTCTTGTAGCAAAATTAATACAAGAATTTACTCATGAAACTTACTATCTTGATATAATTTCATCAAAATGTTATTCCTACATGAAAAAGCTCCACCTTATGCATTAACGATCTGCTTAGAACATTTGCACAAACAAACAACAAGCGTATTATGCATGTGATTTACTTTTGAAGGTCCTGCAGTCAAAGCACACATTTCACGTGATCCACATCAACCACAGATAAATTAGCGCATTACCGAACTAACAAATGACGAATTGTTGTCTATCGAAAACACTTCGTGAAATCATGAAATTCGAGACTATCTAAAAATCACACCTTAAC
This sequence comes from Stratiomys singularior, assembly GCA_954870665.1. NCBI lineage: Eukaryota > Metazoa > Arthropoda > Insecta > Diptera > Stratiomyidae > Stratiomys > Stratiomys singularior. The sequence goes on along the minus strand of OX940878.1, from coordinate 154,756,953 downwards.
ATGCTCCTGCCCAACAAAAGCACAATTTTTCAGATGCAAAAGCAACATCAAAATAGATACATATGTGTAGCTTCTACGTATGCAAAGTTCGTCGTCTACTTGATTCTGATTTCACCATGCAAATTCTATTTTCCTTTCCAATCATCTCAAATAACAATTAATACAAACAGGTGCGCGTGGTAACGAAATTGTGTTAATTATATGCTGAAAATTGCGACAGAGGCCACCATATGGGACATACTTTGGAGAGATGTCGATACTTGAGTTAAGAGTGCTCAATATATTGTCGAGAAGCATTCAAAATGACAAATTATCACTTTAGGTGCTCGGAAAGTTCATAAAATTACTTATACATAATTTTATTGATAAAATACTGAAGTAAATTTGGGCACAATATTATCTGAAGCTCCAACGTTGGTGGTCATATATGCCAGTGAAATTCTTTTAAGTGAAAATTGACTAATTATTCGTTTGTGCGCGTAAAAAGTTATAATTTCTTTTTTGAATTGATGAGTGAGTTATATATTATCTACTCCACTGTTCTGAAAGTCTTTTTCAGCCAAAACGCATACAGTCTTTTATCAAATTAGGTCCATGTAATCAGGAAATTACTATCTATTATTGTAGAAGATGGTTGAGAAATATGCATTTGTAATTTGCTGATCTATTTGAAATTTTACCGAAAATGAACCCTTTAAAGCCCCTTAATCAGTAACAAAAATTATTATTATCTTTAGTGTCAAGGAGCTGATTATTATAACTCATATGTTTTGCAGTAATTATTATAATTTTAAATCTTTTTTTTCTAGAATTGCGTCTCTACGCCCGCGATCACAGAAACGGCGCAAGAGTTTCGCGCCCTCTTAAAATATGCCTCACACTCCTCAAAAATCCTTCCGTTCCGAAACTGCTTGTACGTAACAGCAAGGCGGTGCTCTCTTATGTTTGTTTGCACAACCAAATCTAAACCTGCTTCTCAGAACCACTTTTTCTACCAGCACAATCATCTTTCAAAAAATCCTTCTGACTCGGCAGAAGAAAGGCTCATTGCGTGAACTCCTCAAAAAACTACATAAAATTAATTATAAATCAAATAAAATAAAGATTACATCAGACAGGAACAGTCACATAATTAATATTAGTAGTTAATCTCAGAAAAGGAAAATCTTTTAGTTCTTTCAATGGGTTTATAATCTAGCTATTATCCTAACAGCTTCCTTCCTTCACAGTTTTATATTTTTAAGGCAGCTTTTAAACCAAAAAATTTTTTAAAAAATTGAATATTTTTTACTAATTTTGGTTTTACATACAATCAAAAATACGATGCAACATTTTTTAAAGAAATATAAAAATTTTAAACTTGTTTTTAAGCGCCTATGGCGAAAAGCAATTTATCCTTGGATTATAAACTATAAATTACATATTTAACATATATATTCTAAAGAAAAATGGGCGGAAACTCAAAAGTACCCAACTTTAAAAGTAAATTTCGTGTTTTTTGAGTTGACGTACCCGCCTAAAAAAAACTATTGGACCGATTACTCTCAATTTTCAATATGTTGTTGGCAAATTGTCCGACTAACGCGCGAACTAGAAGCATATTGATCGAAAACAAATTTTTCCATTTTTCAGCTGATTTTCTAACCTCAAAACTGATTTTTTCCAATAGGCGCCATTTCGTTATTTTTCGATTGAAAAAAATTATCCTAGTCCACGCGACAGCAACTTAAGCTAGGATTGTTTTTTGCTGTTTTGTTTTGCCTTTTTTCAGATGTTCCAAACTCCAGAAAATCAACCAATCAATCAGCTCAAAATCAATTTCGGACATTTTTTTTTTTAAATATTTGCAAAATCCTAAAGACAGCTCCAAAAATTCTGAAATATTGTTTTCGTTAACATTTTTGCCAAAATGTTAATAATTATCTGTGCAAAATTTCAAAACGATTTCTTTTTTCCTTCTATGAAGAAAAAATCGAAAAAAAGTTGGTTATTTTGGGAAAATCAAAACCTTTACCGAAGGATATTTCTTTCTCGATTCAGTAACTTGATTACATGGTCCTCCTTGACATACGTTTTCGATACGTTCATCATAATCTAGATATATATGTTCTAAAATCTTAAAAATCTTAAAAATCTTAAAACCTTTCGATGACTGATCATTTTATTTGCTCGGATATAAGAAAAATTCAATCTCTACGCTAGCTGGAATCCTCCAGTCATTTTGTGAGAACGACTGACGTTTTTACTGTAATCTCAGCAACTCTAACAACTCAACTAAGCAACTCAACAATTCCCATTTTGTATCAAATATTAAAAGCAATCAACATAAGGGAAGGCATCCCAGATCTGTATCCTAAGCATGAAATTTCAGCAATCAATATAAGGGCAGGCATGCGACCCTGTATCCTAAGTATGAAATTTCAGTCGATTCCACGGTGAGCAGGAAAACTGGTGCAACTGAACAAGTGTCATCAATGCATGATAGAAAATCATCAATCAACCAAATCATCTTTTGCAAATAATTCTCAGAATTCTAAGACTCCAAATCATCTTTTGCAAATAATTCTCAGAATTCTAAGACTCTTCATATGCTGAGAGTCCTTCCGTTATGTTTAATTAGGTAACAGTTTTGATCACATCTACCTTGATCAAAAGAGTTCTTTAAGGAACTCTTGCAACTTCTAGACTTTCCTCTTTTCTTTCATTCAATATTACCTGAAAGACTACAGCTACTGTTCCTACGAAAATTTGCGAATTGTCCACAAAGCCAAGCCTTAAAATGACGAGTTGAGCTCAAATTCTGACAAACTCAGTCATAGTTCATAACTAAGTTTAATTTTTAGATGGGATATTTCTTGGCGTAAATGAGTCATTTTTCTTGACTTTATATCAAGATCACCCGTAAAATCAGGCTCCCAGGCGGTTTGTAGATTATTGGTTCTCGCAAAAATTCTCTTCCTTTTTAAAATTATGTCTCCCTTGAAATGTCACTTAGTGTCGACCTAACAACTATAAGAAATCGAGACCTGAATTGACGTTACCGCCAGATTTGGAATCAACAGATTCATATTGTGATACCTTTTTACATCCCTGAAAGGCTTCCACCAACATGCATTCAATATCAGTTAACCGAAGTTTTCGAAACAAAGTCTAAAGTTATTCAATATTTCTGTAGTTTATGTAGAGAATTCAGTGGAATTTGCACGGAAATTCACGATAAAGACCCTAGTTAAATGCTTCCAATTTCAGACAGGATCATCGAAATGATTAAGCTTACGAGAGCCTTAAAATTAGAGAATCATCCTATATAAGCTTACTGCTTGGGTTTCTGAGACTTGCAGATGTACAATCAACCAAGTTTCGACTGAAAACCTAGCCTACCACAAGGTGTATAACCTATGGGTACCCAAACACATAGGTAACACAACTTGCCAAAACTGCACACAGCAATTCATAAACAGAATAACCTTGAATGAGCCCATCACTTTTTTCACAAGCACCAAAAAGGAATTGTTTTGACTGCAATGTTATAATTGACGAAACACAGGCGTATTATCTCCATCAGTAAAGTAAATCTGTATAAAAGTGTCAGTCGAATGGCGTTGATCAACTTTGCCCAAGTCAAAACAAACTTTATGTTCAATCTGCTGGTAATGTCATTCCAATCACTATTTGAAATTGAAAAAGTTTTTTTGTCAAAGGTATGCCATTTTGAACAACATTCAACTCTAGCAGGTATTGTGACTTTGTAAGGAAATGCATACCGACAAGTCAAAGCCACCGGAGGGGCAAACTATCCAAAGTTGTTAAACTACTCCTAAACAACGCTCGATCCCATATCTCTGACGGAAATGCTGACAGATTTTGTCAGAACTGTCATTATCTTTACTCTTTACAGACTCATTAAAGTCCTGAACTAGCTTTTAAAAATTAAACCAGCACTTGGATGGAACCGAATATCGACGCTGAAGTCGTTAAGGCATTGTTTGATTGTTCAAAGGAGTAAGAGCGGCTTTCATGACATAGGCATAGCGAAAGGTAACACTTCAAAAAACTCCCGATATAACGGTACATGACCAAAATAAATAGAATATAATTTGAGTTGGTGAAGTTTCCCTCATTTCTGCATTAGACAAGAATACCTATCGGAAATATGTTGCATTGCAATACAAATATAGATCTACTTGTGCTTTTTCTATCTCTGTCTCAGAGAGGCATCCCAAGGGTATTTGCTGGACATAGCCACACTGTGATTTAAGTGTGTAAAAGTTACAGCATCACAAGGAGAAGAGCTTTAGATGAAGACTACATTCACGTTGTAAAATTGTGTAACTTTTGAACTTTCAAATGGTATATAATGAATCTCCAGTTTCCATCCTGATACTTCGATGACAAACCAGCTCCTGCTGCTGAAAGTGAAAATATCGAATCCAAATCTCTCAAGAAAGTTTGAATAAGATTGTCGATTTCTTTTAAGATATTTTGAAGCAAAGATCGATCCAGTCAAATTCTCTAAACTTTGGAACGATTTTGCTTGTTTCTCTGAGAAAATTTTATCTTTGACTGACGCTATCATAAATATGCATGATCTTCGGTGTCCTGCTTGTTCTCGTTTCCTTAACGAAGTATCGAAATTCCTGATTGTCTGTCAACTAATCATTAGTTCATTGGATAGCATATCACTGTAACTAGTCTTACTTCAGTTTTTCAATCCTTCCGTAGTTTTAATGTAGATAGTATTGCGTGATGAGTCCAGACCCGTGGTGCGGCTGGCAGCGAGCATCGGGAGAGAACACTCTTTCATTGTTCAAACACGATTGTACTCCATTCCCAGATGATGTTTTGACTGCAATGAAACCTATTTATGAAGAATTTTTGAGGCGGTATATTTGCAGATTCACATAAAATAATAACAAAAGTTTAATCTAGCAAATTACTCCCAAAATACTACTGCAGCAAAGATCGTCGAAACTGCTGCATTGTTTGCTGTTTGCAGTATTAATGAAGCGGCATCAGCCTTATTACGTTACGTTATGTTACGTATTACCTATTACGAATCTAAAACATTGCCGAAATTTCCACAAATATGCCTACAAATATGAAAACCATGTACGCGCAGCCGGGAAAAAATCTACAATCGAGACTCATGAAGCCAGGATTCGTCATAGACAAGAGCAAAAGTATATCCTGGACATTGCAGCTACAACAGATTATTTTCTTATTGGCCCAGGAATTGACGACTGACGTTAAGCAAAAAATTCCAAATTTGAAAAAAAAAGTTTAATTTTCACTCATAACTTTAAACACGTTTTTCTCGAAACTGTGTTTTGCCTGTCAAAATACGGCCGAAGGAAATTTTTTGTTATTTTTTTTTGATTACAATTATTTGCTAAAAATGTGGAGAAATTTGTCCAAAATTTTTGTGAAAGGCCTGCCAAAAATCCAATTTTCATTTTTTCCAGTTTTCCGGTTTCTGAAATACGAATTTTTAAATTTCAGATGATCCTGTAAGGAGTTATTCTGCTGATAACGTGGACGCATTTTTTACCGAGGAGTCGGCGGAAATTACGTCACAATGGTGGAGTTTTGAATGTTTTTTACAAAGATTTCGAAATTTTTTCGAAAAATGTGTATCTTGCGAAATTGCGAAGGGCGAAGTTTTGAGTCTGATAAGGTCATTGGGATTAGTTCATTCTATGTGTTGGTTAGGTTGGTATCCTTCTGTTGAATCGAGCAGATTAAAGAAATGAATGGAGTTATGGTCAAATCGGGTATGAACGGATGTCTTTTGGATAGACGGACGACTTGTAGACAAGTTCAAAAAAGATTACGACGGATTCGATCATAAATAAAAAGGCTAATCAAAAACACTTTTTAAGGACATTTGTTTGACCTATTCTAAGTGCATTAGGTGATTCGACCGTTGATCTGAATTAATTCAAAAGCGGGTGCAAATGTTTTGTCAGCACACGAAAATCGTAAATAAGGCAACAGAAAACCTAAATATGTCTTGTAACATTTCAGCAACTTCTAACTGTGTCTGAATTCATTCAGTGTGTTTATTTTTGCTAAATTCAAAAAAAAAATCAGATCGTCGCCAAGTGTTATTTTTAAATAGCAATAAAATAAAATAAAATATTTAATATATATATTTACTATAAAATCAAGAATAAAATATATATATTTACGTCCCAAGTAAAAAATTTTTTTGATTAAAGAAATTTATCATAATCTAGACAAGATTTAAAAATATAAATACGGAGAAAACCTGCCCATAATTTAATTAGATTTTTCTTGTTTTCTATAAACGAAGAAAACCCAAATGCATGTCACGCATAGATAAGTAACGACATCAAAAAATAAAAATGGGAAAATACATAATAATACTTGGCTTATCAGCGCATAAGCAGAGATTGACCCCCGAAAGTTAGAAGGCTCTACAAAACATTCTAATAGCGCTCATTATCTCAATTTGGAATTATCGTTGGAAGCTATTTTTAGACAATATTGTTTAACTTTCATTGAGTTTGCATAATATCATAGATATGAATGTAAACACAACATGTGTTATAATTAAGCGCGTGATCACTGCGGATGATATTAACTGCGTGATTAATCATATGTTTAATCTAAATGAACTATGTTATCGATATAAGGACCCTTTGGCGATTTTGTCTCAAATGATAGTATTTAGTTTTATTATCAGGAAGATGATGGAATCTTTTGTAATTATTACCAATCTATGTTGTAGGTGTAACAATTACTCTGGGAGAAACCTTTGAGTGTCCAGCTAAACTTAAATCTATTTGTTTCCTTTTTGAGGGTTGAGGGTTGAGATCGAGAAAAAATTATCTCAACTAACCCCACAAATTAAAACGAAGGATGCGAACTTACAAAAGGAAAACTTCAGGAGGTTCTTACACTACTCAAGGCTTAAATGATACTGCCAAGGCTGTCAATGGCGTTAATTCGGTATCAAACGGAGGACTTGAGCAGGATTTTTGAAGAAATGAAAGTCTGAAGCCGATGTTTCATCAATGGGGTATCCAACACCGAGGCAAGTGGTTTCATCCTCACAAGAGGATTGCTAAAAAAAATACTTGCTAAAAAATGGCATCAATCTTCTATAAATATACTCCAAAAGACGTTAGTTGCCTTGACTACAAGAGTGCTGCTAAATTCACCTTCAAAATTCCACCGTCTTGGACTGAATTTAAGATGGCCGGAAAAGAATGGCTTGCGATGTTTTTGAAACGAAAATCGGAGCTATTTAGTCGAAAGCCAGAACCTCACAGTCTGGGTGAGACAACATCATTTGTTGTACAAAATATGTTTTTTTGACAAATTATCTGAGGTAATGAATAATAACAGTAAATGGTGATCCACCTGTATTCATAGAAGCAAGCAGTGCCAGTGGATGGGTTACAGATGGATAATTCTTGCAGTTTATGCAGGTGATTTTCATTATAAGGAGAACCATATCTTGCTAGTATTAGAACATCATCTTATCATATCTTATCTAAACATGGAGGCACTTAATTTGTATAAAAAGAATGGGATTTTAATATTGTCGTTTTCCTGACATTGTAGCCAGCTGCTGCAGTCATTAGATCTCTCGGTGTTTGGACCACTCCAGAAGTGTTGCGGTGCTGCTCAAGATACATGGCTACGTCATAACTCAGGGAAGACACTAAATATTTATGACATACCAAAAATTTTCGCTGATTCATTACCGTTGACTCAAGTAATTCTTAATTTTATCAAGGGTTTTCGAAAGATTGTCATCTTACTATATAATGCAAACATCTTTAGTGTGGATGAGTATTCACCATCATTTGTAACCGACCTTCCCGACCTCAGAAACTATCGAGCTGGGAAAAAATCGTCTAGAATAAGCTACAATGTTCAACACTGAACCAGATCTTACTTCATCTACCCTCACCACCCACAATAAGCCCAATCCTGGTCCAAGCAACAAAGAGAATGATGAGCTCGATCCAACGCATGCATTTTCTGCAGAAATCATTCCCAAAAGCAGGTCCTAGAAAAGCAGTCAAAAGTATCAAAAGAAAGAGGAAAGCTGCTGTCTCGAAAAGAACGCATTACAAGTACAAAATGAAACCACTAAAAAAGTTAAGCCAAAGAAGAAGATTGGTAAAAAGCACAAAAAAGACTGTTTCTAAAAAAAACCCTTCAGTAAAATGACGAAAGCAGCGATGATGAGTTTTCTATACTAGGCGAAGCCTTTTTGAAACTTTAACGAGGGAAACATGAATCCAGCGCCAGGATTGCAAGGGATGGGCATATACAAAATGTGAGCCAGATGCTGGTCTTTGTTTCATCTGTATTAATTCATGCTGTGACAAGGATGATTAAGTTAATGTCATCAATATTTTCTTAATTCAATTGTTAATATAAGCTAAGTTGATAATTATGAAAGTTGATATCATAGTTGATATTATGAGAAACCATTATAACGTGATCGCAGTTTTTTTAAACACCATTTGCTTCAACCTCGAAATTATCTCACTTTAACTTCAAAACTGATTCACTTTAAACTCTGACCACATTAAAAACAAGAATTTGATGAAGCAATTTTTCAGAAAATTTTTTAACTTCTCAATCAATATGTAACTTGAACATTCAAAAATTAATTTTAAATAGAGCTCAACGGATCCTTTTCAAAAAATGGGTCAATTTATCTTCAAATTGTTTTGAATATTCCCGTAACAACGACATTATTTTCGATTCCCTTTGATTTTTATGTAATATTGTTGCGCTTTCCCGCGACCTGTTTGCGTCGGAAATATTCGCAAAAGGGAATTAATCTGCCACGAACTAATTTAAAATTAGTTGTTTGTGAATTTATTCTCTTCATAAATTTCACTAACACAAGAATTATTTCAAGAACTTCAATCTTACTTATTCACTCTTATTTTAATTTATTGATTAATTATCACAATCACTTTCACTCGCTTTCTTATCCGGGTATGATTTTACTTTACTTCAAGACTATTTGATTACCCGACTTCTTTTAGCGCGCACTGTCGCTTTTCGCTTACTTAACAAGACTTCGCTTCATTCACAAAACTTCTCTTCGCCTTTCGCTGTAGTCGCTTTTATACATGTACTAGGAAAAAACCAAAGTGGTCATTCTAACGAAGAAGAGAATGCCCAGAGTAAGGCCTATCAGTATTGGGGACGAGCTGGTTGAATCGAAATCAGCAGTAAAGAACCTGAGCGTCCTGATAGACTCGAAGATGAGTTTTATCCAACAAATCAGGGTAGCAGCTGACAAGGCTGCAGTGCGTGTACGGCAATCAACTGATTAATGGCCAACATAGGGGGCCCAACACATCGAGGGGATGACTTAATGAGCGTTATGCAGTCGCTTCTACTCTACGGATCAGAACTGTGGGGCGACGCTCTCAGCAAGGAGTTACACCGGAAGCGGTTGGCATAGGTGCAGAGACAAGGAGCATTGCGATTCTTATGCGCACATCGAACGGTCTCCGGGTCAGCAGTGCTGGTAATCGCAGTGCTGATACCAATCATCCTCCTTGCGAGAGAGTGCAGAGGCAAAAACCGAAGAGAAGAGATCACCAGGGAAGAGAGACGTCGCTCTCTCAGCGATTGGCAATAGTCCTTGGAGAAAGAAACAAGGGAAAGGCGGACTGCACGTCTGATCCCATACCTGAGCCCGTGGTTAAGTTGAGTGCATGGTGAGACCGATTTCTACTCAACCCAGCTCTTAAGCGGGCACGGTTGTTTTAGGTCCTACCTGTACAAAATTGACAAAGCACGGTCTCCTAACTGCGTGCTTTGTGCAGGCGAGTTGGATGACGCCTGTCACACATTCTTCTACTGTAAAAGGTGGAGCAAGCAGCGAGGGGACCGCCTCAGCGAAATTGGAGAGCTCTGTCCGGAAACTATGGTCGGAGTAATGATGAAAACAGTTGACAATTGGAATCGCAATATGCTCGGGCAGTGCTGATACTGAATAAAGCTTTATTGAAGCGCTGGGAGGCAATGGGGATGGATGGATCTCTTTACTAGCACTTCCTTCCTATCCCTTCCTTCCCGTTAGAGAATAGATTCCCATAATCCGAAGGCACCTCTAGGCGTAGGAACACGAGACCTAGCCCGAAGTAATGTGCCAAACGGTTCCAGGCTAGGTTCTCAGGTTGACAGCGGTGGTGTTTAGTGGGTAGTCCAAAAGCAATTTGCGTCTGGTATTCCCACACTCAGGGCGTAAACAGCCTTCACCTACGAACCACAAAAAAAATTCCCCTTCGAAAATGATCTGTGCATTGGTAATTGATACTTAAAAAACGCAAAATTAAAGTTAAGTTTTTTCAGTTATTTTTCAGAAATATTTTGCGAAGATGAATTCAATTACGAAAATTGATACTTGTTAATGAATTTGCTCCTAAGATGACTACAGTTGCGCGTGACATCAGGAGGAGCTAAAAAGTCAGAAGTTACCAGATCCTGTCCATAGAGTAGTTTGAACCTCTCTACAAAAGGAGTGAACATAAGTGAAGAAGAACCATAAAGTTGAAGCTGTAATCCACCTATTGTAATGAATTACCCTCGATCCAACCTTCATGGCTTTACAAAGAGTGTCTTGATAGATAAAGACATTGTTTTTTTAATTTTTTGGCTTACAGTGTCCTAGATTGCATTCATTTGTACATTTTTAACCCTATGAAAATGACTCCTATGAAAAATTATGACGCACTCGAGAAATATTCCATGTGGTTAGAATCTTGTGATTTGAAAAAGGAATTGGGTTCTACCTGAAACTTCGTAAGGTTCGGGCTGGTGAGAGGATTTTTCCTGTGCCGCGTGAAACTTTTAAGTTCGGCTTGCAGTTTTGTAGACTAGTTAAAAAGGTAAATCAGCAAAAGGCCACTTTTTCCAATGTGTAGCTATACAAAATTAACCTCATTCAAATATTTTCAGTAATAATGAAAATCTCATTCCATCCACGCTGAAACAAGAATCAAAATAGATCCAAACTCACCCGCGTAAAGAACTAATATAAAATTTTACAGCAACATTCATATATCACTCACTTATGCCGTGAAAAACCAAAGTATCCACCCAATTCGTAAGTATTCGTTGCCTCTGTAAAAATAAAAAAATTCCAATCTGTCACAATATTCGACGAACTATTAAATGTTCACTATCCATAATCCCAGAAATAGTAAGTACAAATTTGCCAATGTATTCATTATAATGGCTCTTGTACCAATCGCGATATTAACATTATTGTCAATATCCTCAGGCTTTCAACACGCACTCAACCAGCTTCTCATCGCCATCTGCAAATTATGGATCGACTTCGCCACCAGCATGTATCTGTCCATGTCAAAAAAGAAAAAAAAAATTTATCGCAACAGATTGATGTCTACTTTGAGCACTTAACTCGTACGTGGCTCCCCATAAAAGCATATTATCTGAGATATTTGCGACATATGATGTCAAGATTTTATTCAGTATGTTCATATCTTCACTGCCAGCTCTTCTGGCACCACGCAGTCTGTTCTTTGTATATGCTGCGACACTATATGCCCACATACGTGAACATTTTCCAACTTGGAGGTGACACATACGAAACTTTAACCTCATGCGCGTAAATCACTGCTAACAATTCCATTTGCTTGGCTCGGTAAATTTATGAACCCGGGAAAACCTTTGTACAGTATTAATGGTCTTTAGAGGGCCTTTGTTTGATCTTTGCGGGAATATACGCATAATAGCAAAGTGTAGGACTATCTTCCAGGCTTAAGTAAATAATGAGTAATTCTGGCAAAGGCTTACCTCACCTTGCCCAAGTCGAAATTCGTAGTTTGCTCAAAAGTTTCTTCAAACGGAAACCGATACCATTTCTCCACTAAATTGTCAAGATACAACCCCGAATTCAAAGTCTTTACCGCCTTTGTTCCAAACAGCGCATAGGGGCTTTATTCCGCAAATTTTGTTTCGCTTCCTTTTGTCAGCATTTCCACGAAGAAAGAGTCCAAGCCGGTATACAAATTCCATCCATTTGCATCCCACCCAAATCCGATTGGTTTCGTTTGATTCAAAAAGGACGAAAAATGACCGGGTGGAACGAGAGAACAAAATCCGTGAAAATTGCATGCTTTCATCTGATTTCAACTCGAAATGCTGTGTTGCATAAGGAAAATAATTGAACTTTAATTGATGGCCCAAGTTGCTGTCCCAATAGTCGCCGACTCACAGAAAAAAGGGGCTTTGTTCGCCGATTTGTAATTAAAATCCATTGACCTAGAAAGCATGCCACAAAGCACTGAACATCTGCTACTCGCGATTACAATTACAAAGCTCCTTTCAGGCTTGCGGTTCAAAATGAAGCTTCAAGGACATTTGCCGATATTCCTCAGGTATAACGATTCGAATTTCGCGATGGGCGAAATTAACAATTCGAGTAATTTGATTACGGAAGGAAAGTTTTTTGAGTTCTTTGTATTTCTGCCCGCAGATTTCGATTGACTTCTCACTCTCTTCGGACTGATAAATGGAAATGAATTTACTTTGCGAAGTTTTTTTTTATTTTATTTCGAGCATATTTTTAGAATTTTAATTGGTTGTGTGGCATTTTTATTTACTTATTTTTAATTCCACTCGCTTTGTTAAAATTAGCAAACTGCTACGAAAATTTACGTTATTGTGTGAACTGATTTACAATGTGAACATTTATCACTTTTGGCTGGCCGAGTACAGAGAAATATTGAGATATAAATCATATCTGAGTTCACTTCAAAGAATTGTGAAGGATCAAAATGTAGCTCGATTAAAAATGTGTTATTGGCTTGTGAGATTTTGAATTATTGGAAATGAAAAAGTTTGACTTCATGCGATGAATTCATGGCTATCCTTAACCAGAAAAAATTGCGATTTTATTTTTCCATTAACAGATGATGAATGCTTATCAATTCGAATTACAAATTTAGAAGAATTTGAAAAAGAAAAAGGATTGTGCACACCATTCATTGATGCGTCCAGAAAATTTGAAAAGCCTCCAACAAGCTTTTTATCCTTTCTCTGGCATTTGGTAAGACAACTCAATTTTAACGTATGCTAAACAGGAACGTTACTTTAAGACTAGGGTTACAGACGTTTCTTCTAAACCTGTCTCGATGCGCACCTGTCAAATTGACAGGTAGACAAAACAACGTCCTTACTTGAGGAAATCAATTTATTTCAACTAAATCCGAATCAAAGTATATAAGGTCTCTCGTCTAAATATTTTTCATATAAGGCTTCTAAAATTATTGATAAGAAAATTCATTTTGTCAACTTTTACTTAATTCTAGAAGTTTTTGGTAGATCAATTTATCCATTTTCACTTAGAACTTATAAGTGATTTATACCCTTGCTAGCAAACTCAGCGAAGACTTCAGGGTGCGGAAGTTCTGATCAAATTTGTCGAAACTTTTACTTGTTATTTACTTTCAACTTCAGTAAGCGTGCAATTTCCTGAATTACAGTGGATCTAGGGTTTACGAGCGCAATCCATTCCGGAATCATTTTCGTTATGGAAAACGCTCGTTAAGTGAAACCATTCTTCCCAAAGTCAAAATAATGTACGCATTATAATGACTCCTTTTTTTATTTATATTTTAATATTTAATATAATATATAGTTAATATATTTTAATGAACGTTATAATAATACATAATTTAAACAAAACGAAAATTTCTAAGAATTCAAAATTAGATTAAAAGAGGAATTCTAAATTAGAAAATCGGATACGAAAATATGTTTTAAGTGTATGTCTAGCTTTGTGTTGAACTATCCAAAGTTGTTGGTTTATTCTTCAAAATTTATTTAAAAAAAATTTTTAAAACTTTAAAAATTTAAAAATTTATTAAAAATAAAACTTCAAAATTTATTTAAAGTAGGACAGGGCGTTGTCAACAAGCCGGTTGCCCACTGAGCCACTGCCTAATTGGGGTGATATTTTTGAACAAATGACAATATTGACTCCAACGCTATGAGCATCTCTTTTGTAGCACTCAACGGTTGCCCCTTTTCGGTGGACTTCTTCGTCTGAATGAATGAATCTTTTTCTATAGCAGGCTGTAAGTCTGTGAGTTTTTCAGTTGTGAGTTCCTCACTGTGCTCTGCTATAAACTCATCGATGTCCTGATTATTGACCTCGAGCCCAATCGCACTTGCCGAAGATATAATTCAATCATCAACTGATTGTATTTGTGCTTCAATGTCGCATTTGACAAAGCGTCCGAAACTAAGCTTCTTCCAGGAAGATTCAAAGGTTCTTTTTGTTACACTATGCCATGCCTTATCAATTATTGTTAGGCATATGGAAGTGTTTTGACTCATTGATAGATATATTACTTCCTCCAACTACTTCCGCGCAATGGTTAGAGAGTTCTACAGTGTATGATTTCTTGGAATTGCCGATCACTTGCTGGTACATAGGTTGTACCAGCAAGACCATAGAAGCAAAAACTTTACTTTTATAAACATGAACTCCACCTTTTAACTGATTTTCTAGCTTTGGATGATGAGAATTTTCAATTAAAAGGACCGTTGCCCATAAAAACCAAAGCGTGGATCGGACAATCTGTCAATTTTTTTTTTTTTTGACGAAGGGTCCTAACACTTCATTATCTATTGGATGTCATCGTAACATCCATTTTATTCTCATCTATATGATGCTTTTTCAAGGTACGTGGATACTATGAATGATAAACGAGCAGAGGCTTTACTTTCAGATCGCAGCTAGGATTATCACAAAAAAAGCACAAAAAAGCAGAGTTTGATATTTAATTGGCTTGAGGCTGGGCGTGGCTTCCTCGTATGCTGTTATGTAGCTCCTTTTAGACATATTTTCCCAAAAAAGGCCCGTTTTGCCACTATTGAAAACCTGCTTCATTGTTCACGATTCATCTTAAATTCACCAATTCTTGCCTCTACTACGGTTTTATTAGGTTCCTGCGGATGAAATGGCCTATTTAGCAATGACATAAAGTTGGCTGCAATTTTAGTTTATTAAGTTGGCACTAGACGGTGCACATGATATGACATATGAAAGTATAAATATGGCTACCTTGGTTTATGTCATTTCTGTTTTGCACTTCAGAGTGATCGTAAAAGCAAAATGAGAAAGTGAACATGGAAGTGAATTAAAAACGGCTACTTTTACTATACTAATTTAAATTAGAGCACAACGCAACGGAAGCAACGAGGAATATCACAGAGCATTTGGGCCTGATACAGTTAGCGAACGAGCCACTCGGAGGTGGTTTGAAATATTTCGATCGGGAGATATGGACCTTGGAAGTGAGCCACGTGGACACCCAGGACAATGGATCTATAACGACGAGCTACGTGCATTAGTGGGGTCTGACCCCCCGACAAACCATAAGGGATCTTGCCCAGAAATCATGCGTTCACAATTCGACAGTTTGCCGCAAGTTGCAACAACTTTGAAAAGTGAAATGGCTTGACAAATGGGTTCCACATGATCTTACCGATCAAAACATGACGAGTCGAATGGACCTTTACAGTTCTCTTCTCTCTCACAGCAAAAAGGAACTGTTCTTGCACTGAATTGAGACCTGCGATGAAAAGTGGATTTTATACGATAATTGTCACCGATTGGCCCAATGCATAGATACCAATGAAGCGCCAAGACACATGCCAAAGCCTAGCCTTCATCCAAAGAAAATAATGGTATCTGTTTGGTGGTCTGTAGCTGGAGTTATAAACCATCAATGCTGAGAAATACTGTGCTCAACTGGATGAAATGGATCAGAAATTGATAGTCCAACGACCCAGGCTTGTCAACAGGGATAGACAATGGCCCAAAAATTAAACGAGTTGTGCTGTGAGACTCTTCCGCACCTTTCATACTCACCAGATCTCTCACCAACAGATCACCATTTCTTTAAACATTTGAATCACTTTTTGACAGAAAAATAATAATGAAACTGCTATCAAAAATGACTTCGAGGATTTCCTTCGAACCAGAAACTCAGACTTCTACAAAAGTGAGTAAATATACCATACCAATCCATGAATACCAAATAAACGAGAGTCCTATCCCTATTTTCTCAGTTTTATTCCTTAGAGTTGGAAGCACTCTATCCAGTCACCCAGATTTATTTTTATGTTCTTTGTAGGCTTTGTAGGCAGACTAGGTCGGTTTTAGTCAGCCGACTAGGTTTAGTAGGTCGACTATTCTCTCCAGGTGATTGTAAAATGATTTCTTCGTTTCTTCGTCCTTTTCTGCGGTCGAAGCGTATACCTTTATCTGCCAAAATTTGAAGAATTTCGATTTTAAATAGATCGCACAGAACGGTTCATTAACTATCTGAAGTTAATACCTTTGATGTAAACTCCCTATGCACAAGGCCACTCCTTATTCTCGCTTTCCAGCAGGATTCCCACTGTTGAATATTGTTTGCGATCTTTTATTTGTTCATTTCCTAGATTTCCAGTATGTTTTATTTATATTGGCTGGCCTGTTGTAAAAGTTCCTTAACAGTCCCAGGGTTATTCAGTTATCTCACTTCCAGTTCTTTTTACGGTTGCGAGGTCGTTGCCATAGGTCGAATCCATTCCGAAGCTTTGCTAAAGGTTTATTAAAGCTTTAAAGGTTTATTGAAGCTATTAAGAGATCTTACAGGAACGGGGAGTTAATCCGTCACCCAACCTCCACTCCGGTGGCATTTTTAATACTTTGATTCCGTTATCAGGCGGGGAACGCTCGCCTTCACTGTCTTATATCCTTACAAAGAAGTGAAAGAAGGATTTAGTAGCTAAGCTGCATGTGTATTCCCAGTTATGGGTATTTCTCAGCATTAATTGTCGCATCAGTGAGAAACCAGTAAAGGTAATACGACTCCGAGACAATTTGCAACCATTTATTCGTGAGGTGAGGAACAGCAGGAGCTGTGGGTTGGGAAAACAAGGAGATCGTTATCTTTTCTTGACCGGACCATCTACAATGGAGTTATTCTTTATTGATAACGATTCAAATCCAGGTCCTTCGAGGATGCGCAGATACAACTACTCTACTCTGAGGGACGTACGTTTGGGTAACAGAGATATACAGTGGGAATAATTTGTAGAGAATAGAAGAAGATGTGAGGTTTGTTGCATGAACAATATTCAATCAAAGTCTCATAGTAAATGCTCTCATTGTAATTCTACAAAATATTTTTTTTTCTCTTATGTACAGTATTTAAATAATATATTGGGTTGTTTGATAGTTCATTCCACATTTTTTCATCCCAGATGACTTCTTCTGCTTCTTCTAGCATTACAGCTCTTTTCGTGCCTTCGCTTCCTGCAACAAGCGCTTCCAACTGTCTAAGTCCATTTATTGCGCTCTCCAATTTTGAAATCCGAGCAGCGATGAGCTGTCTTCGTCAATAGAGTCAGACCAGTGTTTCCTCGGTTTCTTCACTGGTCTCCGCCCTTCAGTTCTCTCAACGAATACCTTTTTGGGTATCTGTTGTCCGTCCATACGATTCATATGCAACTTCCGCAGTCTTACAACCCTTGAGACTTTTGACTCGGCAAAATTTTCATTCAGCTCATGGTTGTATCGAATCCGCGTTTGGTCCTGTTTAGTTACGCTCCAATTATCCGCCCCTGGAACCGTCACGCAGGAGCGTCTAATATATCTGCGGGTTCTTGGATTAGGGTCGATGTTTCACACCTGTAGCGAAGCACAGATCTCATCACAGATTTGCATACTTGGAGCTTCATTTTCCTGTGTATGCAGCTGGTCTTCATTATAGTAAGAACTGCATAAAAGGTTTTATTTGCGAGCTGTTCTCTTCCACGTATTCCGTCTGTTTCTTTAGCCGTTGTCGTTATTCTGACCCCTGCACACACAAATTCAGCCATATTTTCAATACTTTATTCGCCAACTGTGATATTCTGGAGATTTGAGCTATTTTTTCTCGACTGCGTCATGAGCGTTGTTTTCTTCTCATTGATTTGTAGTCTAGTTTTTTTGCGGTGTGGAGTTTTCATTAAAAATTCTTTTGTTTGAAAATGTTCATATCATCCGCATGCCAGCAATATTTTCTAAGCACTTTCTGCCACTTGGCTTGAGTTGTATAATAGTGTGCTTCAGTTATCGCCCGGGAGCTTTCTTATGACATATTCCAGAGCCAAATTGAACAGCAAAGGGGCCAGCCCATCTCGCTGCTTTAGTTTGGTATTTGTGTCTAAGGCATCGTTGAATTAGTTATTGATATGGACATGGGAGATTTTCGATGTCATTGTTATTTTGATAAGACGGACTAATTTGGTTGAGATAATAAGCATAGCATTATTTAGTACAGTACGTTACGATCAATACTATCATATGCTTGCTTAAAGTCAACGAAAATCTGTCAAACGTCTATATTGAATTCCTAGCATTTCTCAGGCACCTGCTTGCAGTAAACAATTGGTTTATCGTCGATCTACCAGCTCTAATGCCACCTTCATACTCCCTAATAATAGTATTGGTGTATAATCTGCCTTGATTTGCTAAGTTCTTCGAAAATATTTTGTACGCCGTACAAAGTAGTGATATGCCTCTATAGTTTCCGCACTGTAGCTTGTTATTTATTTTTGTGGATAGGAAATATAATCAATTGGCTCCACTCGTTTTGCATATGTTCTTCTTGCCAAATTTGCTGGATGACTTTGTGAATGGCTTTCTGGACACTGCTGCCACCACTATTTAATGAGGTCCCCTGGAATCTCATCAGTACCCGGCGCTTTATTATTATTCTTTTGAGCTTTAATGGTGGAAGAGGCTTCATCCAGAGTTGTTTCAGTCACTGGAAGCTCTACAGGAATATTTGTATCTATGGGTTCCAATATTTTGGAGCTGTGCGAAGGATTAAGGAGTTTCTTGAAATGTGAGGCCCATCTTTCGTCGATCCTGCTTTTATCAGCGATGATGTTGCTGATGTCATCACGGCTGAGCGTAATCTTAGGCTGATAAGCTCATATATAACATGAACTGCATATTTCATGCAACATTCATTAGAAAGATTATACTTTAGACTATATTTAGTCAAAAACTAAGCGTCATTAGTAAGGTGTATGACAACTCGACAGATAGCAGAGAAGCTCAACATATCGAAGAATTCTACCGTGTACTTGCATTTCCAAGCTGGATGTTTGGGTTCCTCGCGAAGTAAAGGAAAACAACCTCACTGAACGCATTGACATATGTAATTCTTTGCAGAAACGTTTCCAAAACGACTCATTTCTAAAAGGACTCATAACAGGTAATGAAAAATAGATTGCTAACGAAAACGTAGTCCAAAAAGATCATGGACCAAACAAGATGAGCCGCCACAATCGACATCTAAGGCCAATATTCAGGAAAAGAAGATTATGCTTTCGCTGTAATGGAATTACAAGGGCATAGTCTACTTTGAGCTGCTTTCAAAAAACCAAACTATTGATTCTAATGTCTACTGTCAACTATCGAAATTTGATAAAGGAATCAAGAAAAAACGGCCTTCGCAAAGGTGTGATGTTCCATCACGGTAACGCCAAGCCCATCAACTGCTTGATAACCCGTCGAAAATTAAAGCTCAACCAGGAACTGATGCTACGTCCACCCTATAGTCCTGACTTAACACCATCAGACTATCATTTGTTTCGCTCCCGTGAAAACCTTTTGAATGTTAAAACTTTCGATTCCGATTGGGGCTGTTAAAAATGAGTTGGACCAATTCCTCGTTTCTAGAAATCAAGGCTTCTTCGAATGTAGAAGTTTTGAACTTACCGAAAGATGGCAAAATTATACCAAAAAAATAAACAATAAATGACTGATTAATGACATTAAGTATGGAACCCCATTTGGAAATTTTAAAAACTCATAAAAAATAGGTATCCTGGTAGGAAAGAATTAGCTAGGCCTTCATTTGAGCTGAAATATCTTAATGCAACCATTTGCTATTCTTATGCTCGAGCCGAAGATAGTTATCTAGAAGTTGATGATAGTTCCCTTCGCTTCCTCTCATAATGTTTCAAAAAATCTTAAGAATCCTCACCTTGGTTTAATTATTCTGCGAGTAAAAATCCACCATGCAATTACATCCCCTGTAATCCAAAAATGACTCACTAAATATTTTATATCTTCCGAAAATTTCAACCGATGCAAATGAAAATTCATAAATATTTCACGGAATTGGGGCCAGGCGCAGTGGGAATTCAGTCGAAATGCATTCTCGATCAAACTGTGTCGTCTACTTCCTGGTTGGCTTGTGGTCAAAGTTAAAGATTTGTGAGTAAATTATTTTCCTTCCAAATATTTATTGTTGAATTGTTCGTTCACCTCTCCGTGAAGACTTGAAAAAAAAATCTGGGATCACCTAATATATTACATATGTCAAGGTTTGAACGTACGAAAATTGTAGCTCGTGTTTGAATAAATTAAGGTCACTACAATGAATTAACTATAGACGTCATTTGCTGAAACCTAGACTCTGAATTTGCAGAAAGTTTCACCAGTCTGTCGTCATGCAGTCTGTTCATCTGAATTGGGATCATCCAATGACCACTGATGAATCCGGTTGATAAATTTTGAAGATTCACTCAATTTATTATTGTTATATTTTTTGTAAATAAATTTACGGTGAAATAACGAATTTTCAGCCGTTTCATTTTTGGTAATGATTGATTTGAGTTTAGGAGCCAATTTTTGATTATTCAAAACTGTTCATGTATCTTATGACATATCATATTGCGGGTCATTTACTTTCACCAATCGCCTGGAAATTTGGTATCAGTAACAATATTTTATCAGATTATACGCGGATTATTCCATTTATAGAATTTGGTCTATTTTAGATAATAAGCAGTTAAGGAAATGTGTCTCAGTGTGCATGGTGGTCAAAACAAAATGACATAAAACCTACATGGTATAATGAATAATTATTTGGCACTCTTTATAATTAGATAAAGTAATTGAAGTATACTGCATTTCATAATTTCAGGTTATAAATTTTTTTACGTTTGCACCTTACGTTTCAGGTTGAACGATTGTTCACGTCTTTATATTTGAATATTTTAAACTTCTAAATTGATAAACTCCTTGAATTTCGGAAATATAGTTGATGTTATATAAAATGCAAGCCAAATCATAAAAATAAATTTTCTGTCTTTTAATATTTTCTAATCAAAGTTGAACCTTCTTCAATGAGTTCGTCGCTACAGCAAATTAATTATTCTATGAAGGCCAATGTTCGATATGGACTGTCAGGCCATTGATTATGCAAAAAAAAACAATTAATATTGATTAATAAGAACCATTGACTCTAAGACTCAACACTAAATCTACTATTGTAGCATAATAAGCAAAGTTCCTTGCATGCTTTATATTTTCATTAAAAGATTAAAGTGTACGAACTTATCCAGTTCAGGTTGTTTAAGTGAAGCTTTTGGAGGAATTTTAAGGAAATCACATTGGTAGAAAAGTAGGAACACATTTATTGAAAGAAAAATAATCCATAAAATGAAATTTTAGCCCCCTCCACCTCCCAGTTTAAGCCCTTCAATATAAATTCCCTCCCCGTTTAAGCCCCTTATACCCCCAGTTTAAGCTCCAGCAATCAATGAGCAGTAATATATGAGTAATATAAAATTACAAGGTCCAAAAAACAAACTAACGTAAAACAAACAAGAGAAGAAGTATATTCTGGTAATTTGGTAGGAATTATTTGAGGTAATTTTGAAAGGCATTGGATATAAAATAAAGACAAGAGAATTTTTTAAATTCGTTCAAAATTAAATTGAGGTAAAGGAACGAGACTAATTACAAAAGTTACTCAAATGGTGAAAAAAAAATAATGCCTAATAGGTGTATACAGCCTTCTAATCAACCTATAAATCAATTTCTAATGAAAAAGAATGAAAAACCCGTTTTTTTTTCTTCTGCGGACTTCGATTCCTTGGACCTCCAAAAAATATTCTGAAATATTATACGAAAATTCGCGCGCGCTCTCGGCTCGCCGCAGGTGCAGCAAGCGACGCAGCTGCTAGCTTTAAAATATTTCCCGTTATTCCTAAAACCAGTTATATACACATCGATATTGTTCGCTTTCTCATGGGCCCTCAGTACTAATTTAGTCGTTACGAAAGTACTTTTTCAGAGAAAAAATACCCTTAAAAAAGTTTAGAATCATACAAACAGTAGCAAAAGTGAAAAACCGGAAAAAATGTATTTTCGAATGTTCAGACAATCAACAAATAATACTTCTTTCAGAAGTAAGTCTGCTGAAAAATTATCATCATGCACCGACTTCGATGTAACAATTTATGAAGGTTTTAGTTTCTGTATCATAACGTTTCAACTTATATTTTCATAGTTGGCTTCTATGCTTAAATGTAAAACTTGTGATGAAGATTTAAAGTTTAGCAGGGCTGCTGAACGTGCATGGACAACGCAGAAGTCCAGGAGCTTGTGAAACCAGTATTTGAAAAATTAACAAATCACGAGTTACTTTCACGTTCTTTCGGAGCAAATACGCATATTTTATAACAAAACTCAGTGGGAAGTACCCCCGAGAGCAAACGTACGCAGATAAAGAAGTGGCGAAAATGTCTGCCTAATAACGTTGTCAATTTTTTATGAAAAACATATGACACTCCTCAAAATAATGGAACTCATGGGTTGCACTATAGGAAACTGCTCTTACAATAACGCATTGAAAAAGGGGAAGGAAGAATTTCGCTCGTTGAAAAAACCATTAAGGTGGCAACGAAGGAAGGGCGTTTAGATAAAAAAAAGGCCCAATTTCAAGAACGGCAGGCATTTGAGGATAAAAAAGGGCTTATTTTTATGTGGCCCAGGTACTGCAGATTAACTGATAGTAAGCCTTTAAAATCGATTTTTTTAAAGGATGTGTACAAAATTAAATTAAAACGCGTTTTCCCGTAATCTTTGTTTTCAACTGGTGGTCAATTCATCCCTGGATCTACTCGCTCGATTTAAAGAAATCTTGAAGTATTTGTTTTATTTAAGCGTCCTCTACAAGCACTTTTGACTGGAATGTTACTCCCAACAGGATTATTGAAGATATATAGAATAATGGCTCCACCAGCCCACAAAAAATACGAAACAGTGACTTTCTCCGGATATGACGGTGTTTCGACAACCGCCTTTGGTTGCTTACGTACTATGTACTTGGATCTTCATCGATACTACGCTCTACACCTGTTTTAGTTTCTTCGCACTGTACACGCGCTGTATGACATCTGGATAGATGTGTTATGTCAGTGAGTGTAAACGTGGGTCGAAAATCATTCATGGTTAAGCGAAGTAATTGTTTTGATGGACGACAATGTTAAACATAAAATTGGCGGTGTACGCGATGAACTTCCTGAACAGAACAGTTTTTGTGTTTGTTTCGAAACAAATATGAACGATTTATAGACGTTGCTCAGGCGGCAATTTATTAATGATCAAATGTCGAATTCCGCTCATGATAAAACACATGCCAGCTGTCACACCATACGTAGCATTAAAAAGTGCTGCAAACTCAAAGTTTAATACCTCTAAGAAACAATCAAAGCGTACGAAACATGAACGATTTCTTATACTTAGCTACTTTACATAGCAGTTTGTGTACCGTGAACTTGTAAAAAAAATAGGTATAAATCAGTTAAAGTAGATCGAAGAATATAGATCACATTTATGACGTTTTTCTCCGATTTACCAATCTCAAAACCAGCTACATACCTAGAAGAACAAAACTCCAAATCTACGAAAAACTGTTATGTCGGTCGCTAGACGTTAATTACAACGCAAACCTTTAAATTAGCGAGTACTGCGGTTAATTATAGAATTAATTATAAAAAACATAAATGGCGTATAAGACATTCAACGCATTTGAGGAAATTTTTATCGAACCAGAGATCTGCAAATTTGTAAAACTAAGGAAGCTTTCAACAGTTGATGAATGACAAGTGAATACCCAGAAAGATATCCTGAAGATGAAGACCTGAGGAAAAATGTTGGAAGCACAAGCCGAATTTAAATCCTATTGTAGGACGTGTTCAATTGCGGAAAGCAGTTTAAATGGGAGAAATATGTGGAAGATAACGATGGAGTGCAACGATGACTATGTCTGCCTTGTGTTATCGGTCGCCGGATTATAAATAATTTTGCACAATGCATTGTCATAATGTTTCCTCTTTTATGCCTCATTGCTATTGATAGGACGGTGTGGTTTATTTCAAAATACAAGCGCAATCACTGTGAGATAGAGATGGCAGCACTGTACGGCATACAGAACTCCTATAGAAATGGAGATAGTCACCGCTTTTTATGATTCCCGATGTGAAAAGATTCTCAGTCCCAGAACAGCTTGTGATCATTCCTTTTTTTTTCTTCATTTACGTGGTATCCCACCAAATAAAATTCATTGAAAATTGAGCGATATGTGTGACATGCAATTGTGCCAATAAATGAGACATGGATTCTGTTTTTCAAATCTGGAACAAAGCACTAGTAAGCTGAATAGAATCACGTTGCTGAACTACCACCACTTTGGTTATTATGAATGAATTTTGAATGAAAATTTCGTGTATCCTAGTTAAGGCTTTTATTTGCTAAACGAAGGAACATTCCAAATTCAATACTTTAAAAAATCAAAAACAATTTCCAGTAAATTTCATTTAAAATGTCACCAATTTGACATTTGTCATATGAACATTAATGTTCCCCGCATCGCGTGCATTGTAAATTAAATGCGTTGCGCGACGACGAGGGAGAATCGCATCGCGCTCACGCATCGCCGTCACGCAGTATTGTATTTCGGCCTACACTCTTCTTTCTTGCATAGTCAAAATGTACGTTTTTGTTTCATCAGCGATTTTCTGCCTGTCAAAGAAACTATTAAAGAAGGAATTGCTTCAACCGGAAAATCATAGCGTTATTTTTTGTCATATCGAAAAATGGTTCCAGCTGCAAGCAGATCTCGTCGGGAAGTGTTCCTAAAGTTTCACAGTTTACGTGTGGCAAGTTTCAAAGATTTCCTTGTATAAGAAGGCGGAGGTGTTATAACTTGAAATTCAACTTGTGACTCTTCCAGCCTGACCCAGTAAACATTGGCTACGGAGTCATTCCACATTATTTTCGATCTCAAACTTATGGATTGGCCTGGCTCATTAATTGACATGTCTTTGATATTCAACATCTATAGAGAAACTATAGCTGACAGCAATTCTCATTTCTGTCAACTCCTTAGCACGATCTTGAATCAACGTAGCTCCAGGTTCATATTGTCGAGATGAGAATGTGATAGATCTCGGTGTCCGAGGAAATTCATTTCCTCTTTGTTGGCCTTAAACATGTGAGAAGTATGTTGATAAAATAAGATTTCTACTTCACTCCAATTTATTAAGACTGTAGTCATTAGATGTTCCATAGAGAATATGTCCTTCAGTTATTCTCCTGTAGTTCTCCCGACTATGACGTGGAACCCACAAATGATGATCTTAATATCTTTTGAGAGCAAGAAATAGAATAGAGTTTACCACACCGAAAAATTAGCCAAAGTCAATAAACTCACCTACAAATGAGTCCTGGAAATATATCATCGAATAGCTGAATAATTTTATTCGAAAGACGTTGCACGAAGTTATTCATTGATCCGTTTTCCATTGGGATCAGAAAAAATGGATCCAGTAGGAAGCTGTGACGTTCTTTTCTCTCCTTTGTTCATGATCGTTTCTCAACTTGCCGAATTATGTCGTTGTAATGTTCTGATTTCTGCATTTGACTTAGTCTTGGTATCTCGTTGACTTCCATCGTTTTTGCTAAAGGAAATACCTAACTTATAATTTTTGACAGACGAAATACTTGTCGGTCATTTCTCTCTTCTTGAACTTTTTCAAAATTTCTATAAATCCCATTCATATCCTTCCCGTTTTTGGTCTTTTTTAACCACTTCACATTCTTTTCAGGAACGTACAACGTACGTTCCTGCAATCAATGACGTATTTGACTACCTTATCGATGTCCTTGCAATTTTGTCACGAATTTGCAAATATGGTGTGAATCAATTCTCTGCTAAATGACATTGGTAGATCTTTTCAAATTCGGTTTTAAGGATTGTGGGAGGCGAATAAGAAATCTATATTAACGTATACAAGGATGAATCACATGATGACACCCTATACATTAAACTTTTATATCCAGGGATGCACCAATATGAGAAGATTAAATAAATTCCAGTGAATACAGGAGCAGCGAGGGATAGCGTCCTGATTTTTGGGAAAAGTAAAGAGAACTTAACGAAGAAATCCCAATTTATGACACAGCAAAATTAATGGTTGACAATAGAGCGCTCGAGGGCAGGATATCGAAATAAAAATAACTTAAATACAAAAGGAACTTGAAGCATTATGCATTGAAACAGAGATATGTAGTAGAATTTTTGTCAAGAATTCGCAAATAAGGTGTGAATCAATTTTCTACTAAGTGACATTGGTAGATCTTTTCAAATTCGGTTTTAAGGATTGTGGGAGGCGTATAAGAAATCTTTATTAACGTATACAAGGATGAATCACATGATGACACCCTATACATTAAACTTTTATAAACAGGGATGCACCAATCAGGTGAAAAGGAGCAGCGACGGATAGCGTCCTGATTTTTGGGAAAAGTAAAGAGAACTTTACGGAGAAATCTGAATTTATGACACAGCAAAATTAATGGTCGACAATAGAGCGCTGGAGGACAGGATATCGAAATAAAAATAACTAAAATACAAAAGGAACTTGAAGCATTATGCATTGATACAGAGATATGTAGTAGAATTTTTGTCACGAATTCGCAAATATGGTGTGAATCAATCCTCTGCTAAGCGACATTGGTAAATCTTTTCAAACTCGGTTTTTAAGGATTGTGAGAGGCGAAAAAGAAATCTATATTAACGTATACAAGGATGAATCATATGACGAAATCCTATGTATAAACTTTTATAAACAGGGATGCACCAATCAGGTGAAAAGGAGCAGCGACGGATAGCGTCCTGATTTTTGGGAAAAGTAAAGAGAACTTTACGGAGAAATCTGAATTTATGACACAGCAAAATTAATGGTCGACAATAGAGCGCTAGAGGACAGGATATCGAAATAAAAATAACTAAAATACAAAACGAACTTGAAGCATTATGCATTGATACAGAGATATGTAGATCATGTTGCAATTCCTTCGGTAACGCGCGAATAAATATCGAAAATATACTTTAGAGACTTCTTATATGAACATGTTTCTCTATAGAGATATGTCCTTGCCTCTACCACCAGGAGAGGAAGTCCAGAACTGGATTATGGAGGCAATGTCGGTTATCGACAATGAATCTTTCGCATTCAATGACAAGTAACACATAAAGAAATATGCATAAAGAATAAGGAGGGATATGATACGAAAGAAAAGCAAGGATACGATATGTGACAAAAATCTTATGAATTTTCGACAGAAAATCCGATTTCTCCTTGAGTACCCTCTAAAATGCATTAGGATTTGCGTCACTGAACACATGACCAGCAATAGTTTAGGACAAGGAATTTCTGGAGAGCGTGTGGGCACTTTTCCAATGCAACACTGAATTTAGATCGTAGTGTCCTTATGGAAAATCAAGCAAAAAATCAATTTCTCAGTTCGTGACGTGCAATCGAAGTTTTCCATTTCCCGATGCTTTCCGCTCTGTCTCCCCAATAATGCATTTCATCATAAGATTCATCCCCTCGCCAATGAAAATCTATAGTGCTTTTCACTTTTGTGTTACAACATAACACTCATCGTCATTGGTTCGATGCAAACTTTCCACTTGCGCAATTGTTTTCAAGGTTGTTGATCTTCTACCGAAATTTGCAATAAATCCAATTAAATCCAATTGACATATCACGATACAACATAAACCCACTTCCACCCTGACGATGAATTCATCCGCCGAATGGCATCACTAGCCTGAATTTGTTCTGACTTGGGCCCGAATTAAAAAAAGATTGAAATTGACCATAAAAAAGTTGAAGTAAAACCGAAACAGAAATCGAGGCTTGATTGGAGTCCAAAAAAGTGTCCCCGCGCAAAGCGAAGCCCACGAAGCCTCTAATCAAAATCGCATGTGAACAGTTGCGCGGAGTTTCTTCTTTCATCTTGTCAGAGCAACTCCTCCCGTTAATGTCTTCCATGTTAATTTCAAATTAATTTCTTCTGTGCACATAGTAGGCTAAGTTGACACGTTTGTTACTAACATTTGCATATACCACACATGAGGCAAGTGCAAAGAAATGACTAACATACGCGAACCGTTTCGGCGGTAGAGCGAAATTAGAATAAAACCGCACAAAAGCGTGCAGAACTCGAACGGCACTGCCGCGCGAATATGGTTATCATTTTTCAATTAATTTATGTAGAATGGAAATTTGCATCGAGGCTTGTGGAATTTTCCATTATTAATTTGCCATAATAATAAGAATTGTCTGTTGAGCGTCAAAGTAAAAGATTTCCACGCTACGTGGCTCGTCGTGGCCAATACTAACACACATTGCATCTATTTTTTTATAAACAAAATGTGAAAATAAGACAAACTTTATTCGCATGCAGCATCATTTGTTTGATGTGGACATCAATATCAACAATGACTGCAATTAAATGAAGAACTCGAAGCATCCATGGAAAATTTTTCATCTAAGTTGAACAGTTCAACCTCTAAAATTGATGGTTGATGAATTTCATCGCATGTCGGTTGGACGACGATTTAAAAAGTCGTTACTTTGAAGGTTATTCGAATAAAGGAGCCACGTGCAAAAAGTAGGAGGAGCAACGATATATTAATACAAGCAAAAATTGTTTTTTAGAACTTCAAGTTGGCGACACTTTTTGATGCTACGTACGGCGTGCCAGCTGTCGTGCGTATCATAGTTAGTTTGGTTTGACCATAGAGAGGCCCTACGCTCTCATTTCTGTCCGAAATCACCAAAAGTAGCGCATATTAACTAAAATTCACCTGCATTTACTGAAAAATAATCAGAGCTAGTATAAATGGATGGCCGAAAATCTCGTCAACTGAACTATTGTCACAAACATTACAATATTTACTTGCTACTATTCAAGCACAAGTTTTGTTTTCATTCTTATTTTATTATCCAAATATTCATAAGCAAAATTTTGTTCATAAATCAATAGAATTACGAAATAACATCATCACATTAAGTGCCCCAACATTAACAAATTTTCGCTGCCCATGGACACAGGAGGATCAACTTAACGCGAATGTTTACATCATTTCCCGGAGAATTAAACCCGGCCCATTCCATACGATTTTCACAGCTGATTGACTTCGGATTCAATTTGCTCGGGCCGAATGAACATAGGAAAATTACAATCTGAAGCTGATTTCAAGGCTACACTATGCTTATCAAATGTTTTCAAATCTATAATTCCGTTGTGAACGTCATTAATGAGCATATCCATATGCTGCATATGCTTAATGAGAATTAGAAATGCCCGGTATAAGCGTTTGTGCATTACCAATTAACGTTGACTGGTTCAAGTGCAGGTTTCAGCGACCGATTTGATAATATTTTCAACATTCAAGTAATATCTGTATCCATTCCTTAACAGAACTTGGTTTACTAACTGCAATGTTAACTCACTGTTCAAAATTAAAACGGAAGGTAGCCGAAGATTTCGAAAAATGTAAACATTGTTTTATTTTTACATTTAATGAATGAAAATGAATTTGATTTGCTAATTAAATGCTGTAATTGGTAAGTTCATTTGTATGTGAAATTGTCTGTAGTAATATTGATGGATAATTTTCAATTTCAAGGTAGATATATGCTCTACAACAAAACACGTAAACTTTGTGCATTTTTCAGTTGTTATTAGTAATTTATGGAAGTTGTTTTCATATTTTTGCCTATGATTGGATATTACATTAATAATGTTAAGTAAATGTGCTTCTGATTGCGAGAAAAGCCTGGAAATTTCGATACAATTTCGGATATCATGCTGCATGCTACACAAATGGCTGGAACGAATGAAGCCGAACATTTGAACAGCTGATGAGGGGAAAAAAGATAAGTCTAAAACTTTGGACGCTGACGTACGCTCATGAACACGGATACGGCCTCTCTATATCTTAAGCCTCTATGGGTTTGACATTTGATCATAAATAGGTTGTCGCATGAGCAACGTGTGCAATTTCAGAAGTTTCTGGTATATCAATTTTTCCATTTTCACTTACAACATTGTAAGTGATTTATACCCTTGCTAAGCTAACTCAGCGAAGACTCATGGGTGCGGAAGTTCTGATCAAATGTGTGCAAGTTTTGCACACAAATTTTTGGAATAAAACTGTTCGAGAAACTTACCCCGCACTTCGACAATTTTAAGACCGATATGGGCGTCCATCAAAGCAAATAATTGGATTAACCGTGGATTGTTTCCGCACCACGTTTACTCTCGCTAATTATAGGCATCCATCCAGACGTCGTACAGTGCGTAATGAAGAAACCATAGCAGCCACAGGGCGTAGTATCGATAAAGACCCATTTTGCTTTTGGTCAGTGCTCAAGATTTAAAGAAAGAATCTTGTTTGGCGGGTTATCAAAATCCAACTCTTGCAGAAATTTAAGCCGAACGACAACCGGGCATGTCGTAGATTTGAAGCAAATTGCTGCAGATTCCAAATTTCATAAGAAAATGCTCATGAGGCTCAAAAGGCTCATTTCTGGTTGAATGGCTCCGTCAATAAACAACACAGTCCCATTTGGAGCGATGACCAACCACAGGCGGTTGTTCAAACATCGTTGCATCCAGAGAAAGTCACTTTATGGTTCGATGGAATCATTAGTCCATATGTCTTCCAAAATACTGCTGGAGATAACATTAAAATCAATGGTGACTCACCGTGTTTCGGGTACCTCTGGTTTTAATAGGAATTCTAAACAGCTCGTTCAACCATAGACTTACTGAAGGAAGCCTTTGATGAGCGCATAATATGTTGTTTTGGAGCTCTGAACTGGACTGCAAGGTCTTTTGATTTAATACTGCGGGACTATTTCTCGGACTTACTCGAATGACGCCGGGGATACGTCAAATCAATCGTGTACTCCGAAAAATCCTATTGACCCTTTGGAAGACAATATTCGCTATCTAACTGACGAGATACATACCCAAATATTGGTTAGAGTAGTCGAAAATTGGACTTCTGGTTTGGACTTCCTCCCCGCCAGTCGTGACTCTCACATGCCCAAAATTATATTTAAACAACAATGACAAAGCATTATCTCTACAATAAACTGACAAAGATTATGGAAATCAAACCAATTTATTTGTACTTTATTCCATTTCAAAATTCTATACCTCTAAGAAATACTCTCAACATGCATAAAATTTGACGTTTTCTAACAGTCTACACTTTGTAATGTTGTCATCATTACTCGCCGCCTGCACATATGATACATATTGCAACATGTGTTACAATTTATGGTGAGAGTAAAAACTTCAAACCATTACACTAAGGACATACAAATGAAATATTTTGAATTTTGAACATATTTCACGAAAATCTGACATTTGACGTCTGAGAGCATGTTTGACAGTTCTTGTAATTCCGATTTCATTTGTCATTTGTAGGAAATATTTTCAATAAGCAGATTCCTGCGAAGTTACATATTATAACATGTACCGAAAAAGTTGCAAGACGCTGAATAGGCATAAATACATTGGGGAACCGGGAATCTGTCATCTGATCAACCAATTAGCAATAGATAGAACTAACGATAACATCGACTGTAATAACACCTTCTCAAATGTTCTGGTAATTTTTTATCGGCCAATGAACAATTTACATAAGTAAGAAAAAGAAAACTCAACAAAAAAATTACAAGCTGGAAATTACAAGAAAAGCCGTGAATGAGTAACCTGACGGTTCCCTATCAATTGGGGGAGCCACTACTTGAGTAAAGTTTTCGTTAGCCGTCAAAATTGTTAAGCATTGATTGGGCGGGGCCAGAGTCAGTATATTTGTGCGAATAAGACGTTATAGTTTGTCCGCGAGTGAGTCAGTGACCAGAAATCAAATGGCGTAATTAGACGACGGCACAAATGAAAGTGGGGACATGGGATAATTAGATATGAATAAATTAGTGGCCATTGATAATGTGTCAAATGAAACACGAAATCAGTGACAAATAGAGGTGGAAGACGGATTCTATTGAAGAAATTGGTCAAGCACAGTAAATTAGCGAATCTTACAGTCATCGTAGTGGATTCCAAAATTCAAACGAACAGTCTTACTAAATTTCTTTGATGGTTTGGACTTAGTGTTTCACTTTACATGAAGGAAATTAAGGACCATGTCGTAAATAATGACATATGATTTTCTACTGGGGCTTAATTTTCACAAATCTGTCATATTCTGTCAATATTGACATTCAAGACAAATGGAATGGAAAAAATAAAAGAAAAAAATATTCTTCATTGTAACCTCCACCAAAATTCATTTTGTTCGTATACTATGGGCAAAAGGACACATTGCATGTGAGCATAATGGCATACAATCATCAAAAGTTTGGAAAAATTCCAAAAAAAATAAAAACATCCAAAATTTTAAAAACTAAACCCTCATAACTTTGGTAGTGTAAGCAAGTGTAGGATAATTTTTTATATCATTTCGGGACTCAGTCACCAGATGTTTAGCGGTTTTTGTCATTATCTTGTGGTCATTGGAGTACAATCGGTGTATTTTTTCCACGTTTCTTGTCAAATTCATCAAACTTTCACGCGGAATTTTCAAATTGTAAAGCTTTGCTTGTGTTGGAAGTTCTCCACTCGAAAGATGCCGGAATTCAGCTCCACACTCCTTTGAAGGCTGCTATCAACTGTTGTGTTTTATTTATGTGATTGTTTCTTAATTTTGTCCGCAAGTAACTCCTCACGTGCTCGATTACATTCAGACAAGGCGACTACGGTGGGATTTTCAGCGCATGAGGACAATGAATGAGACAACCAACTGCGCACGACATGTGCTTTGTCCTTCGGCTCGTTATCCTGATAAAAAATGAAATCTTCTATTACAAGCTTTTGGGGGCTCTGTTTAACATTTGCTTTTGACAGATTCAAGTAATTTTTTTTTTCTCCATATTATATTTTAAATTGTCCAGTCCAGCAGCGTATATAGCTCCCCGAAACATTATTGACCCTAAGCTGGGCTGTTTTAGGATCCATGTGGACTTCTTGAGCTTTTCATTAGGTTCACCCTAGACATAAAACTGCCCATCAGGTTATTATTATCTGGTATTAGGTTCACTCTTGACATATGATTGGCGAAACGCGTTAAATTTACTTTCAGCTGTAAATAGAACTTTTTCCCAGAATAAAAAATTTTTACTAACCACGTTTCTGGCAAACAAAACAAATTCGTTTGTGTATGTTAGCCTAGCTTGTTTGTGTATTCAGCCATGGTACTGACATTTTCTAAGAACAATTCTAACTGCTTCAGGATTGGTTGTTTTCCGAAATTACTTGGTTGCTGCTGATGTTAACTTTGAAGCACTGGTATGTGGATTTTTCTTAACAGTTTGTAATAACCTACGTTCATCTGACTTTGAAAAAATGTTGCGAGCCGTTTCGACTTATTTTTGATGTTTGTGGTATTTTTGTACCGCTTGATCCTGTTAAAAGCATATGATGGTGCTCGATTATCAATTGCACAAATATCTCGTACATATTTACTCGGTTTTCATAATCGAATTATGGTTTCTCTCTGCTCAACCCATTTATACTTATCGCATGGTGCCATTATACTCGCTACCGATCAGAAAAATAAACAAAACTTTTTCAGAAGTTTTGGTACATCAATATTCCATTTTCACTTAGAACTTACAAGTGATTTATACCCTTGCTAAGCTAACTCAGCGAAGACTCATGGGTGCGGAAGTTCTGATCAAATATTTCGAGTACCTCGATAGTGAATTTAATATTTATAAAGAAATGTGAAAAGAGCTCAAGCTGGTTTCGAACACGCGTCCCTGCCGCTTCTCATCAGGTGCCAACTCACAGGCTGGGACGCGTCGATTGGCACTACCAGCTTAGGTGGATGTCGACTGGTTATTTTTTACTAGTTATGAATATTGCTCTAGAGCTTTGAACTTCTCCTATATTCCACATTTCTTTATAAATATAAAACAAAATTTGTAAAATCATCGATTTTATCTATTTCACTATAACTTGTTGTAACATCAGTATCGCGTTTTAGATATGTACAGGATAAATCCATTCAATTAGAGCTGTCTGAGCTATGATGCGGATGTATTTCATGTATTTGTATGCCGTAAGTTCTCAAACACACATAAAATTTTGTTGCTAATAACAGCAGTCGCCATCAAATTAAGGATGACAGTAAAAATCCTTTGAAACCATCAAAAATAACCGCTCAATTTGACTCGTTGGTGAAATTAATGTAACATTTGCAACAGTTATTTTTCTTTACCAAATGTACAGTTTAAATGTCAAAATTTATATTGGACAACGGTACAACAAGTGCCCGGCTAGCTCAGTCGGTAGAGCATGAGACTCTTAATCTCAGGGTCGTGGGTTCGAGCCCCACGTTGGGCGAGTTCTTTTTTTGTTGTATTTATGAAAATTATAGTTAGTCTTAATTATTTTTAGTCTACTCTTGCTTTGTATTCGTACACATCATTCGAATATGGAATGACAATGTTGAACGAATTTACGAATCCTGAAAACAAACGAAACCATCAGAGGCTGATTAATATTTGGTGACTTAGTTCCTCCATGAAAATAACTCAAATTAAAATTTTCATTCGATATTTTTGCAAATATTATTTTGTTGTTGATATCTTTAAGATCTTTAGCACGATACATTCGTAAATGTATGTCAAATATACGTTGTTTTTTTCTAAAATTCGCTTTTTGAATATATTGTGGAAGTTGGATCGATATCAAATTTGACAGTTCCATTGGAAGTTCAATTTGACAGTCAGGTTGGCAGTCAAATTTGACTGCACTTTCTCGCAGTGGTATTCGCTACGGGAGGGCCGATCATGTTCCAGACATTTTTCACCGGAGTATGAGCTATAACGAATATTCGAGCAAACTGGACAAAATTTGATATTTAGTGCAATGCAAAACTCTTCTTCATGATATTGCGAGCATATGACGTCAAGCAACTGATTTTTTTGATCAGTCAAAACATCGAATTAATAAAGTCATCCGCCGTGCAGTTCCGATTTGGCATCCAACGACTTTTTCTTGTGTCCGTACATCGAAAATAAATTGTTTTGACAACGAATTGCAACCCCCAAAAAGCTGTTGAAGCTATGCAAAACTATGCGGAGCAAAAACTTTGTTTTAGAGGTTTATCACACAAAGTGGAAAACATTTTTCAATTATCGTTGAAGTTTACAACAAAATCAAGACTGGTGATGATACAGTGAACCAAATGGGAGCCACATACTCTTTGGAAGCGAATTAGTTTATTTTGTAATCTCCTTGATGTGAGTGCACTTGTTCTATTGGATGAAATGCTTCCTGAAGTGCATGCTATAAAATCCAATCGGTCTATCACCGTCGACTTTTTATAGATCAACTTTGAATGGCTCTTTTTGATCCAAGGTAATAGAGAGGCTATTAACGTCTATGTGACAGTCCGTGAGCGTCCAAAGTATTTGATTCATCTAATTTTAGTCCTTCTCAGCTGTTCAAATGTCAGACTAATATCATGACAACACTTAATTAAGGACAATTAAGTACATGGAGGCAAGTAATTGTTCAACATTTTTGAACTGGAGGTAAACTTACCTATAAGGTATATCGAATAAATAATTTAAGCGTCTAAGTGTACTTCAATTGACGCCGCGAGAAATAAAATCCTATTTATGATTCATGGTTAAAAGCCGAAAAATGCACCCACTTCTTGAGTTTTGGGAACAGATAACAGCCGGTTGAGGCCTAGTCTGGAGAATAAGACGGATGAGAAACCAATTCGAATCGTATTTGATCCAGTTTGGCCGTCGCTTTCAAAGCTGTTATCGTGATGGTACAGAACTTGTTTCTTCGCCATATGGATATGTTTTTTGTTTACTTCGTCATTCAGTTTATTCAAGAACGCTGCATAGTTCTCTCCTGTGACTGTTGTTCTCTTATGCAGATGATTTATAAAGATTGTGCCATGGTCATCCAAAAAAAGAGGTCATAACCTTCCTGGCCGAGCGTTGGCTTTTTGGTCGCTCTGGTCGGCTTTCGTCGACTCTGCAGACGGCTTCTTTGAGTCAGGTGTAAAGTAATGGACCCATGTTTCACCTATCATCTCCATCATAAAAGGCCTCCTCCATTATACTGCAACGGCGCCAAACCGGCTGTCGAATTATCAACTCGCTGCTGTTTTTCGTCGACAGTCAGTAAAGGCGACACCTAACGCGTTGAATGCTTTTTCATCTCCAAAATATCGTGCAAAATGTAACCTATCCATTCTTTTGAGATGCCCACGGCTTCACTTAACTCGCGCAACTTCACTTTATGATAATTCAAGAAGATTCGATGCACTTGCTTTACTTTTTCCAGATTCCTAGCCTCTTTTGGTCTTCCACAGCGAGGTGTGTCTTCGGTGCTTTCACGACCCTTTTTAAATTCACTGTATCACCGATAAACTGTTGTTCTCGAAGAAGCAGTTGACGAATAACATATCTACAACTTTTGCAATTATTTTTCGGCAGTTTTTCCCATCAAAAAACAATGTTTGATAAAGACGTGATATTCCTGTTTTCCCATTTTATTTACCAAGGTGAAAGGAGCATCATTCAAATGACTATAGCTTGTAAGCGAATAAACGAAATGTCATTAAACTCCATAAATAAAGTAGTTACAGATGATTCTCTCGAAATGAGTAACGTTCATTTTCTACTGGCGCCACGTATTAAATAAACCAGGAACTTTTCAGCCCATGTGGTAGAACTGTCAAGAAGTTTAAAGTTCCATAAAGAATTGTATAGTACGTCTACAATGACTTTACGTCAATTTTTGTATTAGATTGATTATAACTAATAAATTTTAACTATTTAACTAAAATCCTTAATACTATAAATATTATGTTGGGAATAAACTAGTAACTAGGCAAGTATGTTAAATATCAAATTTATTACGCGCACTCAACTCAATTATTTTGCAATTGAATGTAGTTTGAAAGTTTTGATTGGATTTTAGAACTTTAGTTTAGGAGAAGATTTTAATTTTAGAACAGTTGTCAACGTACGAATTCTAAATTTACCGAAATCGAGTAAATGTCAACGCGATTAAGTAATGTAACGATTTACATGTGTAAATAAGAAATTTTGTTTCAGCTTGGTTATGGTCAGAAAGCACTGGCATTGATTGATTAATTAAATTGAAACTCTGTCAATGTTGATATGGTTTGGACCGCGTTCTTTGGGCAGCAAAGCATGTGAGGAGTTTACAACCTCGTTAAGTGTGTTCGCCTGCATGCTGTGATATGCCCAAACAGTTCGTAATTGGGGCTGATATTAATTTTTTGTCATTTCCTGAATTTTCTTCTTTTCTTACAACAAACAAATGATATCAATTGTAAATTGATTAATATATTTTACTATTGCTCCACTGCCCCTGAATTTGCGTTTTCATTTTGAATGTTTTGTTGGTGGCGGTAAATTTTTTGTTTCAATCCAATATGGGGTTGCGAGTCATGAGTTTAGAAGACAATTTGAATCAATCAAATACTTTTGAGTGCAACATTTTCGTTCCAATGCAGTAATTTCTACACAAGGTTTTCGTAAATTAAAAAATAACTTACCTGAAGTTAATGTTCTAAAAGGATTTTCAGGATTTGCATGTATCCGCCGCTTATTAACAGAAACACGAAATTACAACCAATGGGTCCGGAACTGTTAATGCCTTTGCAGCACGTTCCGGAAAGCGGGTGAGTTTTTTTTTGTGCTGTGATTTGTTTGCCCTGATTTTTGCTCACAAACTCAACCCTCTCCACCCATGAACATAAAGGTCACTTTCACAATTCACCCGCAATCATGGTGTTAAATACCTGAGCTCATTGGGGACAACAGCTTTAAATGTCTAATGATAGATGGCAGCACAAACTCTTGAAAGGAAAACCAGCACGTGCTAAGACTTTGACATTTCCTTGTAAACAAACATCGTTTTCGGGTTCCGGACTGTTTTCCTTGAAATATGGAGGAACTGAAAGAGATTTTGCAGTTCTTGGATTTAAATCAGCGACTTGATTTGAAAGCAGTTGCGCTCACGCATGTTTTGAGTAAGGTCCAAAAGAATTTTTTCGTAGTTTTCCCATTAAACATTTTAAAATTTTGTAGGTCTGACTGGCTCGCAAGAAAGCAAAGAACTTATTTTGAATTTTCGGGAGTTGTTGCAAGCAGTTGTGAAATTAACAACCGATAAATCGGACACCATAGCAAAGGATGCCGTCCTAGTTTTAATCAATATGACGGCCGATGAAGCTGCCGCTATTAAAGTGCACGAAACATGTGAGTCGTGCTCAGAGGTATTGAAATTGATGTGGAATTCGTTTTGGAATTAGAAAATATTTGCCTGAATTCACTCGTTTAGACGTCGGGCATTATTCGATGGTCGTTGGAGGCAATCGTCAACGAAAAATCCAAACTGGCTGATCCGTGGAGC
Organism: Stratiomys singularior; assembly: GCA_954870665.1. Classification (NCBI taxonomy): domain Eukaryota; kingdom Metazoa; phylum Arthropoda; class Insecta; order Diptera; family Stratiomyidae; genus Stratiomys; species Stratiomys singularior. The sequence continues at coordinate 154,718,222 of OX940878.1, read as the reverse complement.
ATGGTGTTGAGCAATTTGACTCGAGTGGAAGTTTTAGCCGAGAAGGCAATGGACGAGATTGTGCGAGATGATAAAATCATTCTCAAGCTGGCGAACGCGTTCGCTCGGATGGACTACAACAAAGACGCGAAATTGCATTACATCGGTAAGGATGCGCTGCGAGCGTGGCAAAAGGTTCGGTTGGCCCATGGGAGGATCGAACTCACGACCTTCGCGTTATTAGCACGACGCTCTAACCAGCTGAGCTAATGGGCCACGAGTTTCCTCGGCAAGCACTTTTCCCGAGACTCAAATCGAATTTTCTATTTTCAGCTTCGATATTTTGTAACGTTACCCAGTCGAGTCGTGGACGCGAAATGTTCTGCAAATCCAAGTACAATCTCCTGCAGAAGGTGCTTCCGTTCGTCACGTTCAAGGAGAATGTAGTGCGGCGCGGCGGCACAATTGGAATCCTGAAAAACATTTGCTTCGATCCTGTCTACCATGAAATGCTGCTCAACGAAAAGGATGACGTGCTGTGTCGTCTGCTGAGTCCGCTGGCTGGTCCGGAGGAGTTTACCGACGAGGAAAACGAGAAGTTTCCAATCGAGTTGCAGGTGAGTAAATTTTGTATCCTTTGGCTGGCAAACGTTCTGCAAAGGATCTGCTAAGGTGTGTCGAGTAAGATGTGAAAACACCAGAAACATATAACAAATAGTAATTGTACATGCGGGAAGATGTGTGCCTCCGTGGCGCAATTGGCTAGCGCGTTCGGCTGTTAACCGAAAGGTTGGTGGTTCGAGCCCACCCGGGGGCGTTAAATGTTTTTGCTGATGGAAATTACGATTTCATTCAACGAAAAAATGTATTTTAGAATTCCTTCTTGACTAGGACAAACGACGGTTAGAACCGAAAGGACCTTGATTATATTTTACCCTTCTATTTGGGACATGCCAGTTAAACTTGAGCCGCAGAATCATCACGCATGGATACCAGGACCATCGAATCCCAGCGGCACTCGTCAAATAAATACGCAAAGAACATAGAAAAAATCAAGTTTGTGGCACCAATTTGGAGAACTCTAAACAAGGATGAACTCGGGAGATTTCCACAGGTTTTGACCAAAATCTGCGCCGCGCTGGGACCAGCAAAACGCTAGCAAAGTTGACACAACCCTAACCTAACCGTAATACTGGCTGAGGCCTGGCGTCAAGGATGTAGGGATCTCGTTCCTAGCAATTCCCGCTGGAGCAGAGATTTGCGTAATCTGGAGGCGCCTAAAGACGCAGAAACACAAGACCTAGCCCGAACTAACGGTTCCAGGCTAGGTTTTCAGATTGACAGGGGAGGTGTTTAGTGTGTAAGCCAGAATCATTGCGTGTGTGACACACTCAAAGAGTAAACAGCCAGCCTACGCAAAAAAATGTCCCTATCGATGCTTTTCTAGACATTGCAGGAAGCCTTGATCTTCTTTACTATATTTCTTGCCTTTCGAGGCGTTCCTTCCCGTTACTAATCAGTATAACCCTCGACACCTTCCAATGCATTCGTGAATGTGCTAAAGAGCAGGCCAGGGCAAAAGTGAAAGACCATCTGTATCACCTCGGCTGGAATCTCATTTGGTCCTAGAGCCTTTCCTGCCTTCATAGACAACTACTGTATCCAATTCCATCTTCGTGAAAAGTGGAATTTCCATCGGTATTTAATCGTGAACGGCCTCAAAGATGGCGGGGTGGATAGCGAAACGAGCCCACACAATTTCTTCCATCTTTTTAGCCTGGTATGAGTGAGGTGAGATGAGATCCCAAGCCCCATGGATCGCTGTTCACGTTCTCCGCCTAATTTTGCCAACGGCTGCCTTTGCTGCTGTTGATGAGCCTGTCGAGACATTTTCTAGCTGACTTATAAGCTGCAGATTGGATACAAGCCTCTCCTCAGGTTCGTGCTCGTTGGTTTTCTCGTCGTATTTGTGACACTCCCTTCGTTATTCGGAAATTTCATGAGTCCTCCCACTGGAAGCATTCTATGCCGGGCAAGTCCCCTGTGGTCTCGCGTTCTTAGGGACATGGAAGACCTGCAGGTGTTCCCAGTATTCCACTGGAGTGCAGAAGACCGCTCGCGTGGTCTCGGGAAGCACCTTCATGGATCTCCAGCGCTATGTACTGGTGATCGCTGGCCGAGTAATCCTCTGGCACCCTCCAAACTATAAGCCCAAACTCCATCGACGGGAAGAACGAGCGTTTATTACGATGAGCCCAGTTCTGGCGGCCATGATCACGGTCCGTTTGCCCGGAGCATCTGATTGAGGCATGCCCCATTCGATTCCTCTAGCCTTGACATCCGATGGGCACACGGCGAAAGGACAAAACGATTCATTCGATGTTAGATTTATATTAAAGAGTGTAGTTTAAGACCCGAAAAACCGAACCAAAATGAAGCCATTTCTAAACCAGATAGTGGCTGTACCCGATTCATCAGGATCTTGGGCGATTATGCCTTGATGCAGATTGATTTGAATACGGACATTTGGACAGTTGGAACGGTACATTAAACCTCAAAGAGCTTTGAGACATCTCATAGACAGCTCTTAGACTCTTAAACACACTACAGACACAAGCGGCTTAAAGTGGAGGAAGAATAAAAGGCTAAGACCTCGGTCGGAACGCAATTGATTCCCGTCCGTAGCACTACCAAAAGATCTGGCAACAGCTTATCGTTAAGCCTTAAAGCTAAAATCGTTAAATGATTAAAAACGTTTGTTCACTGGTTCATTCAATGACAGAGTTCAGGTGCCGCCAACCAGGTCCACCAGAAAACGTCCAAAAGGCTAAACCATCCTTTTTTAAATGGCCGGGGATAAGCTTCCTCCTGGAGACACACGCAAAAAAAGCAACGAACAAGAACTTTGAAGTGAATCAATCCCGAGGGTACAGAGCTGCGGGCGGAAAGATAGTTTCGTGTGGGTTCGGTGTCCAGGTATAACTATCTTTAGTGTGTGACTGACGCTGAAGGAACCAATAATATAATTTCATGCCGAGCTCAGCCCTTTGAAGGGCGTTGTTTCGGCCAAAGAAGGTCGTGTTCTTGTGGGCGGGAGAAGCATAATGACCTGCTTCTCTCTCAAACATATCCAAGGGTAAATCGAATCCTGGAGATGGCGGGCAGTGTGTACCCACTTTCCTCCACTTGTGCTTTGTGGGTACCATTCTGGATGTGACATTCGCCTCGGAGCCCTTTTTCTGAAATACATACAATTGTAGAATTCTCGAGGAATATACGCTCAGGGATCATCAGTGCAGGGTATTCTAGACCCGCGACAATGCCCCGACACTTCCACGTATTCAGCACACCGCGTTCGTGTGGAATACTTGGGAAGATGGGCGTGGAGAAGATCGTTAACATGCTTAAGAAATGCATAACACAGTTTGGCTCTTTGGTGGGAGCAAGAGAACTGACAGCAGAAGACATGGTTAACTCTACAATGAATATCATCAACTTTTGCTTGTAAGGTTTCTATGCACTTCAGGATACCTGGACACAGCTAGCCTTCGGTCAACGGATGGTCAATTGATATCGCCGAATAACGAAGGGAGGGTCACAAACTCCAGTGAGAAAAAACGATCGCGAATCCAGAATGAGACATGGACCAGAATGGCAGTATATCAGCTCCTTGTCCGACAGATACACTGCCATTTTGATGCATGCCTGACTTCGATCCCAATAGGCTATTCGTCTTCGTGGACTGATCACCGAAGAAAGGCCGGCTGTTTGCACAATCTCGTCATGGACGTAAACAAGGACTCGTATAACGTAGATCCTGGGCTAAATGATGTGGAAGTACCAAACTTCATGTATATGCATGTACAAAGCAGACAAGATTAATGAGTACGCGCTCTCTTCCCAACACATTCCGTCCGTGTCGGAGCTACTCGCCGAAAAGGAACAGAATGCTGCCCATTCTTCACAAGGAAAGAATTGAATTTAGCAATTCTTTCCATGAAATCGAAGATTGCTTCACGAAAAAAACGATATTCCGGCCGAGATATTGCAAATGGTGTACCACATTTGCTTGAGTTTCTGCTAATTACCAGCAAAACCTGCTTGCGAGAAGGAATTTTCCTTAAGCATTGGAAGATAACATGACTTGTTCGAAGGAAGAGAAAGTCCCGAGTCGCCGACAGAATATCGTCCGTTATATGCGTGTTAGATACAGTCGAAAAAGAGGTCGAGAAACTCACAAGGTGAAGACTCACTAGTGATATGAATGCGGCTGGACACTTCCCTCCATGTTAGTACGGTTCAGAACATGTCGATTCCTTATAGATGCAGTTGTGGAGATGGTAAATGGGGTTCAGTAGACGGAAGCACGCAGTCGATCCAACTAGCGTGTAGATCTAGTGACGCAATCAGGGATTCGTTCAACTCCACTAGATGGTTTGATGTTCTGGAAGCCTTGGAAACTCACTCCAAATACCAGATTGTCTGAGGCGGATAGTTTGGATTATCTGAAGGGTCGCAATGTGATCAATGACATAGCGCAAGGCCAGCGGAGGGTGCTAGGGTTTAGGCTTGTGGAATATCATCTACGACGGACTGTTCAGACTCAAACTGGTAGAGTTGGCGCGACTATTAGCTATGCGTATGATGTCACAGCATTAGTTGCTCGGTGCAAAGTGGTTCGTGGTCAATTAGCGTTGGAAGCTGGATGACCAGTCATCGATTAAGCCTAGCGTTATATACAACTGAAGTGGTCATCCTGACAAAGAAAACGATCTCTAGAGTAAGAACGATCAGAGAGAGTCTGATCTGATTGACTCTGAGAGCTGGTAGAGTCAATACTATCATCATAGTACCGGGGCTTCCTGGTTTACTTTAAAATATGTTCCACAAAGCAAATGAATTTATTTCTTTACTGCTAAATAGCTGACTTTTTCCTATATGTTTAAAAGGACACCTACTTGCTTATATAAACGGCGGACCCTTGAATAAAATCGACAAATCCAGCTCAAAAAAACATCGAAGATGGCATTATACCGAAACACGTACTCATATATAAGAAGAAAAAAGCGAGAACGACTAAAGTTCGTTCAAAAAAATATAAATTCCATTCCGGTCGGCAAAATCGAAATAAATTGTAAATATATAGCTGCATGATTTGATATGGAAACTTTTGCTCTTATTGATGAGGAATAATAAAAAAGGAATATTAAGTACGTATGATGAGAGGATTTTGCTATTTCCAATCAAGATCTAAATTCTCAAACAAACAAAATTCGATGAAAAGGTATTAAAAATTTGTAACTGACAGATTTAAAAATTCAAAATCGTTTGGCAATGTGATGTTACGAGGGTTGTCTGAAAAGATTTCGACTTTCAGACGTGAAGATTGCTGAGCTTTTCACCTAAAGCTGATAAATGTGTGGGCGTATGTGTTGACAAGTTTCCCTTGACATTTCTGTCATAATACATGATCACCTTGTCTTTGACAATCATACGAGAAAGTCGTTTTTTTTCACAAAAATGGAGAAAAAATCGAGTACCGTTGTCATTATATATTCCTTTTTGAAAGGTAATATACCCCCGCAGTTCTGTGTTGAACCCAGAACGCTGAAAATAGAGACTGGGATACTTTGAATCTCTAAACCTCTAAAAGCAAAAAACCGCGACAACCAGTGATTGATCGTCAAAAAGTTCACCAAGTAACTAACTCTAACTCAAAGAGTAAATAGGGAACACTTTTGTCATATATTAAAGCAAGCATTAAGCATTCGAGTTGTACTTTTCCATAAGATGCACTCTTTTGGAATGGTTTGATTTTGCGTCGATTTATAACTTTAGATGACGCTTGGATTCACCACCAAACTCCTGTCATAGTGAAAGCAGATTGCAAAGGGTGAATCTGTTCGGAAGCAGGTGAAGATAATCATTGGCCGGGAAGTTTATGGCGACTGTTTTTTCAGGATAACCGCAAAATTTCGCTCATCGTTTAAAAAAAAAAACAGTAACGGGAAACTATAACTTATCCTTGTTATTTGGCTTAACCTTGTTAAGCCGAAGTCAGAAATGGCAAAAAACGACCGCATATATCAGTACAACGCACTCGAACCAACAAAAACTCTCACCAAGTTTGAAATTGACGAGTTCCACTCGGAATTTTTCCGGATCTGGCTCCCAATGACTTTCCTGTTTTCTATCTTAAAAATTTTGCATTAGAAGTGCTCCATTCTCATTTCGAACATGGAAGCAAAGTATGTCTTTCGTAAGAACAGTTATGCATGCCCTTCCATTGAGAACGATTCATTACGAATGACAAAACTATTATATTTGGGTGGATCACGCCTATCTACGCCCTTATTTGATTATACAGCGACTGAAGAACTCCCCTGTTAACGATACAACCTCGCCAGGAACCGCTTGTTCCATTACTTTTGGTAAGGGTTTTTCCAACCTGCGCCTAACGCCGCCTGAGGGTCGTATAAATCAATCCCTCACTTGTAAGAGAAAGAGGAGAAGAATTGATAGAGAAGGAGATCCTTTGCCCACGACATGTCTAATGGTTTGTTGTTAGGATCGCCCGAACAACATATGCAAGCTGGCTCGATTTGTCAGCCGATTTCAGCAGTACTTCGACCGAATATCCCTAAATTTTCCTCACGGCGATTACGGCGAACTGTGTTCGATCTTCTGCATGAAAAGAAAGTATTACAGACGTTATCCTTCATTGCATTACTAAATACGTATTTAGAAGACAGTCTATTAAAAAAAAACATTTCATTGTTATTTATTACACTTTGAACTTCATTCACAGTATCTTGGTGAAGACAAGCAACGCGAAGAAGATCCTGATTTGCGAAAAATGCTGCTAGAATCCATCTTACAACTTTGCGCGACGAAAAGATATCGTGAATTTTTAAGGTCTAAGGGTACGTATGAAATTTTGCGAGAATATCATAAGTGGGAAGCGAACGTCGGTGGTGATCGAGGATGTTTGCTGGCATGCGAAAATGTTGTTGATATTTTAATACGGTAAGATTTGAAAGTGTATGCAATCGAGATGTTAAAAACTAATTTAACAATTTTTTATATTCGCGTTACAGGAAAGAAGAGGAAATTGGTGTCGATGACCTGAAACAAATTGAAGTTCCACCCCATCTAATCGACAAGTTTGCAGAGGATGACCATTCTTTTATAGAAGACAAATAATAGACAATTTGAAAATAAAAAGTTTAATGTAGATTTGTGTATTTCTTTTTTTTTTTGTGCAATTTAGAGGCGTATTTCCTGGGTTAATAGTCGCGTTTTTGCTCGATGCCGGAGTTCAGTTCACCGCTCTAATCCTCTCTCTTGTTTGACGCTTGAAATCCTCCTCTCCTACTCTAGACTGCACGGTAAGCGCGGTAGTCATCATTTCTTGTTTTGTTACTTTAGTCTGTTTCCTTATACGGTTCGAGAGAACTTGAGTTCTTAAGAACTTAAGGAGTCTTTTTGTAGTTTGAGACGGGAAGGGTAAGATGCGGCTGCAACAGCTCTCTCAGGTTGTCCTATTCCGATAGTGCTCTTTTCTATGAACTTAGTCCTGAAGCTTGAAGATGCCACTACCAACGTCTTAATCGATATTTTCGGATATTTTCCAAGACCGCGCTGGTGATTCGCGTTTTCACTCCTTCCCAAGATTATTGTCATATTGCAGGTATAAACAGCAGGAAACTCCCGAGCAGCATCTGGCAGAAAACGATAAAAAAAAAACAAATTGTTTCGTATTTGTATAGCGATTTTGCTCAAAAGCTTTGAGAGCGAACTTTTTATTAAGCGCTGTAATGAGAGAAAATTCACCAAATTATGTTTAGTTTAGTACTTTATTTGGGTTAAGTACCGCTAGATTGGATGTTTGTTCGAACTTTAAGCACTGTCATAGATATATTGTGTTTTTACTCAAGCGATCAGATTGTTATTCATTATAAACCGAAATAATGAGAACGGAATGAGAAAATAATTAGTTAGTAAACTCTCTACTGCATCTCGTTAGATCGGGTGATTTTTCGTAGTGTTATCGCTGTTTTGTTATAAAATATGACTAAGCTGCTGACTGATTGTGACGTTTAAAAAGATGATTTGATATTTATAAAGAATTGTGGAAAGAGCTCAAGCTGGTTTCGAACACGCGTCCCTGCCGCTTCTCATCAGGTGCCAACTCACAGGCTGCGACGAGTCAAATTGAACGGTTATTTTTGATAGTTTCAAAGGATTTTTACTGTCATCCTTAATTTGATGGCGACTGCTGTTATTAGCAACAAAATTTTATGTGTGTTTGAGAACTTACGGCATACAAATACATGAAATACATCCGCATCATAGCTCAGACAGCTCTAATTGAATGGATTTATCCTGAACATATCTAAAACGCGATACTGATGTTACAACAAGTAATAGTGAAATAGATAAAATCGATGATTTTACAAGTTTTGTTTTATATTTATAAAGAAATGTGGAAATTTGGCAATTTGGAATATAGGAGAAGTTCAAAGCTGTAGAGCAATATTCATAACTAGTAAAAAATAACCAGTCGACATCCACCTAAGCTGGTAGTGCAAATCGACGCGTCCCAGCCTGTGAGTTGGCACCTGATGAGAAGCGGCAGGGACGCGTGTTCGAAACCAGCTTGAGCTCTTTCCACAATTCTTTATAAATATTAAATTCACTATCGAGGTACTCGAAACATTTGATCAGAACTTCCGCACCCATGAGTCTTCGCTGAGTTAGCTTAGCAAGGGTATAAATCACTTATAAGTTGTAAGTGAAAATGGAAAAATTGATCTACCAAAAATTTCTGAAATTGATAAAGATGATTTGAGTTTAAAAAAACTGTCAAGACTGTACGTAATTTCATAATTGTAACAGAGCATTTTTAATAAAATCATTAAAGCCAAAAATTATTACAATAATTGTGGCGCTTGGGCAGAAAAGTAAGCGGTAACGCCGGGTTATCGTTATTTATTCATTATTATATTCATATAATTCTTCATATTCACACACAAAACAAAAAAAAACGTTAAAAAATAATCCTGCAAAAAGTACTACCACGTTTGTATAACGCTTGCAGGAAGTGTCTCTTCACTAATGTCGAATGGCTCCGATAAACGTGAGTGAGTGACAAGAGTTCGAAATCAAAATTTAGTGTTTTTCGTTTTACCCGGACTAATAAACGAAACTTCAAGCGATCGCTTTTTAAAATATTCAGGATTGGGAAGTTAGTAACTAAATAATTTCTGCAGTATAATTTAATATGTTGCTAAACACTAATGCAACAAATCAGTGGCTCACTGGTAGATTTATTGAATATTTGTAGGTAAACTATTATAATAAATCGCTTCGCAAATAACAAATCGCATCAAAGGAAGAAGTCATCATTTGACTAGATCTGTACCTTGAGGTCCTTCTGAAAAAGTATACCCTGAATGGTTCGAAAATGTTAGGAAAACGCTTTGAAAAGCATCGACCATGTTGCAATTTAGTAAATGTCCACAAAACAACTTTGTAGTTGCGGTAAGTGTAGTAGTAGTAGTAGTAGTAGTAGTAGTAGTAGTAGTAGTATTAGTAGTAATAGTACATTAAAAACGTCATCATTCATTGCATTACTGAATACGCATTTATTAGACTGTCTATTAAAAAAAACATTTCACTATTATTAATTACACTTCGAACTTCATTCACAGTAGTAGTAGCACTAGTAATAGAAGTAGTAGTAGTACTAGCTGTTGTTGTTTCGCTTGGAGTTGTAGTAGTAGGTAGAATTTTCGAATTTCGCACTTTTTTCGAAGCGATCATAGACTGGATTGACTGAAGAGCGGATTCTAAAGAGCTCAACGGGAATGTCCCTTAATTCCAACCTTTTTTTTTAAAGAACTTTTTGAACGCCGCTGGTATCTTAAGAAGTGTATTTATAAGCTATTCCAATTTTAATTATCACAACTGGAATAAGACTGGAATATGGTAGTGTGTGAAGAACTGTAACCATTACCTGTATTCGATATTGTTATCAAAGAAAGTTCATTCGTGGGGTAGACTTCCACCCCATTGAAAATTTTTCTATATTTTGTAAGATATTGTATGAGAAGTATTGGGGAGAAATACAACGCATGCCTTACTTTTATTTGTATATTTTTTTTCAATGTTTCAAAACGGAGTAATATTACAAATGAAATAGCCTTTCTTCAAGCTAGTCATTGGTTTTCATTTTAAATGGAGTTTTTCTCCTTATTTGATAAAAAAAATTCTTACAACTAATTATTTAAATTTTTTGTACTAGATGTACGTTTTTAAATTTCAAATTATTTAATTGAGCTTACATGGAAATAGTGAGAAATGAAATATTGATATTATATGAAAATATTAAAAATTTTAACATTCAGTTAATATTCATGAAAACAAGTTGTATGAGGAACCTCTTATCCTGGTTCGAAATTTTATTTTATTTTACATTTTATTTTTATTTATTTACATTTTATTTAATTTTTAAGGGAAGCATTCAGGTTTATGTTTCATATGTACGCGAAATATTTATCGCCTCGCAGATACCAGAAATAAGCCCCTATTCAAAGTCATTACACCTTTGAAAACCTTGCGACTAGTTCCATCAGTGGCTCACAGCGTAAGGATGTCTTAATATTTGGAATTGAACATTGGACTCAGCATTTGAAGACCACGTAAGGCTCTGATTTCCACCTGATTAGAATGACGAACGAAAGCTGGCAATTCATTGATAGTTCTCTTCTTTAAAATTTCACTCATCTACTCGTTAGTTTGTGTAGTATTGAGCGGAATCATATCCCTTTTGATAAGCAACGACTATGATTCAAAGGATGTCAATTTCTGTTTTTCTACAGCGGATCCGTAAATACCGGATAAATACTATACGCCATTGAGAACCCTTGTTCGAGAAGACGCTGATGGAGTGGTCTTGATCCTCTGAAACGGTTTTATCTGTAGAAAAACCAGATTCTCTTGTTATATCTCGTTTTCCTTGCGCTTCACACTCATCTTCGCACTTCAGATTTCACTTTCTGTGCCATGATCAATAATTTCCAATGGAGTGTCGTTCAGGTCTCCATTGTTTACAAAAAAAGACTAATTCGTCGTGTGAAAAGTCTTCTTAAAATTTTTTTGCAATTTCTTCTTCACTCAATTATCGAGCCACTTTGTCTAAAAATGAGTAAACACACAAGAAACACGATCGATGAAATCACTAATCGTTGGGTACTGTAGCTGCTATTTGACGTAACATGACATACCGACGTACTTCGCGAGAGCGCAACAATAACTGACATTACATGTTTCCACGAGCACGGCGCAAGACGAACTTACGTATAAGAACAAAAGGAGAAAACAGGGGTGGAAAACAACCTCACAAATGTTGTTAGATAGAGGTTAAAAAATAGTCAAGATAGAGGTTACTAAACACTAAAGTTTTTTTTTTCATAAATCATTTATTTATAAACATATTATAAATTCCTTTTCTTATTGATGTTTTCATGAAAAAATTTGCTATATGTGTATGTGTTATTTCGCATTCTGTATTTTCATTTATTTTGTTATATTAATTTTGTATGTGTGTGTGTGTTTTTTTTTATTTTAGAATGTTGTTTATATTGTGCATACATTAGCTTGAATATTTTGTGGTTGGTTTCATTATTTGATTTTTGTTTATTTGCCGTTTGATATTTTCTAGTATTTTGATTGAAGCTTAAGAATAATTTGTCTTGTGTTGAAGCCTGTTGTATAAGGTGAAGACAACTTATCGATTTATTTGTGTTAATTTAAATAAAAAAATGGAATATTGTTTGTATTTGACATTTTGATTGTTAATTTGTTCACTAAAATTAATTAGAAACCTTTTTTCGCTGTACATATGATGCAGAATTGGTTGCTGTACAGAAAATAAATAGTGGAGAAATTTTTTTAACAAGTTGTAAACAATTGAAAGCTCGACTTATCAATTTCTCTATCAAATCCACGCGACAATAAATGGCATAAACATTAAATTGTAACGAAATTTGTACGTGTTCCGTGTTGTACGCGAATGTGAAATTTATCAGCGTGAAAAATTACTTTGCATTTCCATGCATTTAATAATATATTGACTGAAAAGGCCAAAAATTTTAGGCTTCAGATATGGACGAGAAATGGTAATGCACGTGTGGTTGGAAAAACTATTAAAATTTGAACATTGCACAATTTTTTTAAATGATATCACACATCCTTTTCAAGTTTTATTTGATTGCGAATAATAGTCGGACCTTGCTGACTTTTGATTGAGGCCGCGGTTCACCTTCTGCCTTAGCCCTTTCTGAAGATGATTAGACGAATCCAAAACGCGCTCTCACTCGAAGACTCGAAAATTTTGGATATGAATACACTTTGTCCTGCGGCTACGGATTAACGATCTCGCAGTGAATTTCCAAACTTGATTCAAATAAAAAATTTTCAAAATCGCGAAGTTATAGGCCCAAAAGAATTTGATTATTTGAATTTTATTTTAAAATCCTGCGTCCATTACCAATTCCATCACGTCGTATCGAATAATAATTGAAATTTTCTACTATTTAATTTTTTTCCTAAGATACAAATATAGACAAATTTAAACGGTTGATAACAATGATAATCCTTACAACTACATCATATTAACGTTAATAAATAGTAGTAATTGATCAAAAGTCTTATTTTGCGTTAAAAAAGCGTCAAGGACTCGATTCTTTACAAAGAAAATAAAATTTCGACTGTCCGATAAGTCTTTTTAGAAAAAAAGGATTTGAAAAATGATCATTTCGTTTTTCGTTTGAGTTGAATTTCTTTTTTTCCTGGAAAACATTAACGGCAAAGGCTTGAAATGTTATTGCTGCGATATAATAGTTAACTTTATGCGTTGGTGTGAACGTATTGCTTTATCCTTGTTCAGTGTTAAGCATTTCATGTAATTAGTTTGGAACTAACAATTCCACTTATATCCGTGTTGGTTATTTATTATATGATTTCATTCGGTCCCTGTCTCCTGTTTTCAGTTTTCAGCTTATTTGAAAAATAAAAGTAAAAATTACAAAAAATAATTCATAGCGATATGATTGCATTACACATATATTGTTCGTTAAATTTTAAACGTGGTGTCATGTTTATTTATTATAAATAAATATTCATATTAAATGTGTTAAGAAATTAAGTTAATAATTGTCTTGTTATCTATTTATTCTCGTAGATACAATCAATAGAATAAGCATCGTTGCTATTAATTGAGAAAGTTTTGTAAATTTCGCGTTCTTTTGCGCTGAATTGCAAGCATCAGCATCACTGCAGCTTTGTAGGCATCCGTGAACGTATCTGAACGCCATGAAAATCATATTAAATATTAAAATTACATGTAAGAATATGTATAGAATTTTAATTTACCTATCATCGTAATAGAATCGACCGCAGTGTGACATTCGTATTATTTCTGTATCGGTCGTTAGTGTTCCACTATCTAATGCGCATCCTCTCACAGTTATTGTTTCGCCCGTGTCATCTGAAAATATTATAACAAAATACTTTACTGATTTTCATTCATAAGTTAAAAAACCCTTCAGCATAGCATTAGACAATACGAAAAAAAATACAATAAGGAGGTCACTACTATTTAAATTTTGCGCCAACCAGGCTATACCGTGTGACAGTCATTCAAAAATGGCGGTTAAAAGTCAAGATCTAAATCATTTACATACAATTTATCTCCTCAATTTTGCCGAAAAGATTTTCGTGGATTTCGCATCTAATAAATGGATGTAGTATAACTACATTCGATGCCCCTATTATGAAAATGGATCCTAGCATGCAATAGTTGAAAGGTTGAGGTTTATTTCATTTAAATTTTTGGGTATTTGATTATAAAAAAAGTATAGAAGAAGGCTCAAACACTAACAGCCCATTTCACGTGACTGTTAGACCCTTCCGCCCATTATTTTCGCTGAAAGTTAGTTGGTATTTACCTAAGAAGGAACTGGACGTTCTTTCCTTTCCAGTTCCTTTAATTTTTCCCTCAAAACTGTTCCCCTTTTTTCTATGAAATACTGAGCGAGAATGTCCTTATCAGCACTTGCTCCGTAAATTGAGATCCATTACTTCGAGAGCTGATGTCCGCTGGTTCATGAACTGAGGTGTACTGATTCGGAATTTTCGAAAAAAAAAATTCGGTTTAAGTAAAATCGATCAACCAATATACCTCAATTAAAAAATTGAATCATGCTTTCGTATGACAAAATCATTTTGCCAGGTCTTTTAGCCCATCCCGGTCGTTTTTCGATTAATGCGTGGCTTAGGTTTACCATTTGTTGACGATAACGTTATGTAATAACGGTTTCGCCGAGCTTCAAGAGTTCATAATACACAAAACCACTCTGGTCCCACCAGACTAAAAAGGGTCTTTTTGCCGAAACGATTTTTTCTTGGTTTTGAAGCTTGAAGAAGCTTTCCGCTTCGATTTTTTTTAAATAGATCCATATTTTCTCGTAAACGCTTGCTGCTCGTTTTCTGTAACGCATTTAATGTTTCTGGTAATTGTCGTTGAGTTTGAATCGGGCCGTAATCTAAAAACTCCTGCATTCCCTTCTCTTCGCATTTTTTCGGTCTGCCAGAGCGCTCACTGTCTTTGACATTGAAATTACAACTTTTGAACTATCAAAACCATGTCTCACATGTCCTAACAGATGGAGCGTGTCCACCATATGTTTTTAACCAGCAAACGATAACTTTCAACAGCCTTTTTTGGTTAAACAAGCAGGCGATGCGTGCCACAAATACTCCTTTTCGGGCAACACGATAAAACAAACACGTGCACTTCGGCGGACTCAACTTATGTGTGTTTATAGCTGAATGTCAAACGGTAAAAATGGCGTATGTGTCAAATAAATACGCTGCGTATTATTTGCTGGCGCCAACTCGTAGTAAAACCGGAGAAAACCGAAACATACACATGGTATTTGTTGCATTTTCATTCAATCCTTGTCCTTCATTTTTTCATGATGTCGAGAGTTTCGCGGATATTCATTGCAGCTGCCACCTCTTCACCTTCCTTCATGTTGTGATTGATTCGCAGTGCTATCTTGGCAACTGCAAACTGCTCTGATGTTCGCAGTTATTTAACATTGGCCATTATTTTGCTTTATTTACTAGAGTTACTACGACCTCTATCCCACATACCGCTCATATATTGATTCAATATTATAATATATTAAAAAATATTATTTTATATAATATAATATTATAAAATATTATATATTAAAATATTATAAACGAAGTGAAGAAATTGCACGTTTTACTGCTTGTCTTAATGTGACCCTTTCCGAAATGGGTGACCGTTACCTGTATCAAATCCTAGATCACTGATCAGGTTTGAATAGTCAACCAACGGCTCAAACCCCCCCGAGCATGCCACTGCACTGTTGGTGTAGAGAGTTTTTATTTTTTTTACACAACCTATTTGATTTATGTTCAGTCAACCCGATGTTCTCTTTGGTAACAGTTGTAATATATTTCGCTCATATTTAAGTATTATTGACTATGACTGTATGGAAGCCAGCTGTTTCAAATAAGGTAAAGCGTAAAGAAAATTTTGTACTTTCCAAAGACTACTGATTGCCTTGAAATGGAATTTCCAGAGCGACAAATATTGAAGCTTTCGGAATAACAATGAAGGGTATAAATCGTGATTCGTTTGATGAACTCTTCACAGTTGAATATTATTACACCAGTTTAACGGATTTGATCTACCGGGCAAAAGCCAAAAAATTGTTGAGTCATTTGCTAAGATTGATGATTTGTAAATGACGAGAAGGATTCTATAAAATTCTGCTGATATTAAACATCAAAAACCTAACAAGATTGCTATCGTTTAATCGAGTGAAAAGTCAAGTTTCGCATGATGTAGGAAGGATGCAAAAGAAATTGACAAGTTTGTAAAGTTTTTATATTGTACATTACAGTTTTCAATCAAGGACTGCTATAGACTTAGATGTTGTTACAGAGCGTGGGATATCTCAACAATAACTAGAAGACATCAGAGTTTGCTATCGTCTTACTTGAAGAAATTGAAAACCAAAAAATCATACAAGCAGTAAGAATAAGGCTTGGGAAAGTGGACCCAAAAGAATGTGAAGCCAGCAATAAGTCATGGTTTTCAGATGTCAATGAATAGAAATGGGTGAGATTCCACGGCGCCATTATTTCAGCAATTGGTCAATTGGAGGACAATTGGTCCACTGTGTTTTGGTCTGACAAATCGAACTTTGAAGATTTTCTATTTTCCTAATTTTTAATATTATTTGATTAATTTAAATTTTATTAAATTTAATTTAATATTATTTAATATTATTAGTAAGTTCGCTTCGCTGAATATTTTAAAAATTTTCTAAAAAGTGGTTCTCCTTTCTGCAGGTATCAGGGACACGAAGATAAAAGATTCTCCTTCTGCGCTGGAACACATCAGACACTAATGTTCAAATACACTTAATTCGTAATGTCAACATGACGGCACGATCAATCTCAGATGACAAAAGAGGATTGTGGAGTCCGAAATGATTGAATTGATCTACGATTTAATGAAATGAAAATTAAACTCACAACTCAAACGAGCAAGTATAGCCCAGCCCGACAAAACCTGTCCGTAGGAAATTATGACTATGAAAATGTGGACTTGATGTATCCTGGAGACAGTCTCACTAAAAGTACCACATTAACACCACATAAACTCTATAACTCCTAGCTTCGGATTCTAAGGTCCATATTTGTGCATAGACAAAACAAGCGTCCCATTTAAAAATTATGAGTTAAACCTGTGCTGCAGTGGACCTATTTGAATATGAAGTGCTCCAGAAAATCTACGGCGCAGAGAAAGAAGGTTCAATGTGGAGACTACATTAGAACGTTGTGTGAATTCTGTGTCTGAATCTACTTGCATAAAGCAAGGCAAACTGCAATGAGCGGGGCACGTAAAAACCCTTGAAGAAAAACGGCTGCTCAAAGGACATTGAGGGGGAGAGCGGTCTCAACAGTAGGACAAGGTGAACACTGGCTGTCGATGCACGTTAAGTTAGTTATCAACTAGAGAACGAGATCGAAAGACCGTGACGGTTGGAGGAGATTAATCCTGGAGGCAAAGGCCTGACTTGGGCTGTTGCGCCATGGAGTGTGATGAGGTATGACATTCATGAATTGCGGTATGGGTGAAGAATACTATCCACATTGCGTAGTACTAATAATTAATCAAGGGGGAAGTGGAATAATTGTCTGGAGTTCCGTGACAACTGGCTATTGTCAAAGTGGCCGTTTACTAATGGAGTCAAAATTGAAGGATTTGACATTTGACTTCATTAAGATTTGTTTGCTAACATTTATTCTCGACAACGCTTATTTAGTTGGGGTCATAATCCACCAAGATTCTTCTCTGGTTTACGGAAAAAATATTAACATATTGGGTTGGCTTGCATTTTATTCACATGATGACATGAATCCTATTTGTTTGAAATGTGAAACTACAGAACGTAGCACAAAATCACAAAAAAAAAACCGTTCCAATACGCTGCAATACCGGGATGAGTCCTACCAAGAATCATCAGGGATGATTGCTAGGTTATCAAGAGGAATCGAGGCGAAAGAAGCGAAAATCTAGTCTACCAACGGAGGTATCTCTAGCAGATCCAAAAATGATGCAATGCCGGATTATTCTGTTCCCCTGCGTAGAACAAGAGTTGGAGAAACTGACAGCTTAATCCAGATAGAGATTAAAATTCTCTAATTAATTTTCGAATTGGGTCACCGTTCTTCCGGAAATTTCGTTTTGATAAAGGACGCTTAATTGTTTATGATGATAACAGATATATCTGAGCGGACATTTTTATGTATGTAATACGGGAGCGGGAAGTCACCTGAAGCTATAAAGGAAAGGCGTTAAGGAACATATTACTGAGACCATATTATAGAGTGAAATCGTGGAGAGAAATCTGGCACTAGATGAGAGAAAGTTGATCAGGATTTGTATGACGATTGTAGCTTATTGCGTCGCCTAACAATTCTGTGCACTGAAGATATCAAATTGGAAATTTTGAGCAAAGCATTGGTCCTACATACTGAGGAAAATACGACCCAGTGGAAAATAATATTCCTTGAAACTCCTTCTCAGTCGGAGTCCCTAGAGGATTTAAAGGTGAGAGTGAATCTCGTTATGTAATTCTCAGGACGATTTCATGAATTTAACAGTTGTAGGTATGTTATTGCGCAACTTCAGCTCACCCTGCAAAGGACAATCTAAATGTAAATTACCAGTTTGTTCTTTAAAACACTTTCGGGAGCTCGTCTTCCAGCTGGGATTATCGGCTAAATCAGAATGAGGTATTTAACTTAATTCAGTTCTCAGGTTGCTCTCAACTTGTCACCAATTTATCGGAGAAGACCGCAAATCAGGATATCTATTATTGTTGCAAATCCGCAAATCAGTATGTCTATTACCTATAATTTGGCCAACATGGTGACTAACAGGTAGCTGTCCTTATGAGTAGTTATATTTGGTAAATGTCTTGATGGAAATTGTTGGTACTTTATGGTTGTACTGACGGGCAAGGTAGCTGACGCCTTTAAAGGCATCTCTTTCCAGAATTTACCTTAAGGGGTAGATCTTTTTCGAATGACTACGACTAGCCTAAGCGAAGTCATTCCATGTTGCTGGGGATAATAATCAGAAACCATTGGATAGCGTTGCGGGTCTTCAACATAATTAAATTATGTGAAAGATTGTAGCATGGTCAAAGCTCCATGTCCTTGAGTTTGCGACTGCCAAAACTGAAGTTTTTGTACAAACTAGAAGCAGTATAGAGTTGCATTGGTTTGAATGAAGGAATTTGTCTGATTCTTCGGTTGATAGCTAGACACGAAGCTGAAAATGTAGGAGCATACTCGTAAGGTATGTCATAGACCTGTCAGAATAACAAAGCGTTCTTTGAAAACCCAAGTTAGTTTCTCAAAAACTGTTCATGTCTAGGGCTAGCTTCGCAATAAAGTAAAAAAAAACTTGGTTTTAAAAGAAAACCTTCCTTTTTGTTTTCTCTAAGCTTTCCTCGGTGTTCGTATTGTCCTAAGTTGAGATCAGGACAAAAGTCATGCAAATCGAAAAGTACGAGGCAAGAATGGCGAGTATAAGACAGCAACAAGCACTGAATATTATCTGTGATCTCAGGGATAATCTCCTATTGACATTTATACGCAAAGGAAGGTCGGAGTTAGTGGTACCTAGTTCATTTTTCAGGCTCGTACTTAAACCTGGGAAAATTAGCGAAAAGTTGGATCATACACGTTTGATCGCTGGACCACTGGAATTATTCGACATCTGGATTGGACACACATATGGAGGGGAAAATCCTAATCTAGGTGAGGAAAGGATTTCTCCGTCAGTATTTTCATGATGCGGGGAAAGTTAGAAACACCAGAACGATTGCTGGGAATTTATGACGTTAAGGCTTTTCTTCAGAGCGAGAGAGTTTCGCATGGTTCTCCAGTTCTTCGGGACAGGATAAATTGTGAAGGCTTAGAGGCAGCATGGAATGCAATGATTGAATTTATGGAATATGTCCTTAGCTTACAACGAAATGAATCATGCTTGTCAGAAAGGCGACAGGGTACCATGAAAAGCATAGACCTTGATAAAGGCTGCTAGGGTTTATGTTTAATTTTTGTGAGGTTCACTCTTGAAATGATATGCGGAGACTCCGAATGTGTATTTCAGTTCAATTTAGGATTTGATGGTTGAAGTATCTAAAAAGTGATGTATCTGAAGATCAACTGAAAGCTACGCTAGGCGGGCTTTGGCACGTATAGCAACTTAACTCTCATGAAAAGAAAATAATCATAGCTATGTTCGATAACACGAAAGGCTAGAAGTATAATAAATGGTGCTAGGTGTTGATAGATGAAAAATTGAAGCCAGTGAGCACATATTGAAGATGGCGAAAACAATGTACTACAACTTTGCTTCCGCCGTTTCGCAATAATTGGCTGTAGCGGTGAGTGGTAGTCGAAATAAATAGATCGTAGATGTCATACAATAAGCTTATGTATTTGTAAACATAACGCCATCGCAATATTAGTCGATTTGTGTCTGCATCATAAAGTTATTCTCGATTTAACATGTCAGCTTACGAGCCAAATTCTCGTCATTTGCGGGAGGTTCTAATTTTCTGCTTTAATATGAAGAAATCTGCGGCTGAGGTTCATCGAATGCTCTCAAATACCTATGGCGAGGTCGCTTTTAGTGAAAAAACGTGCCGAGAGTGATTTCAACGCTTCAAGAACGGTGATTTTGACGTCGAAGACCAGCATGGCGGTGGAAGAGAGAAGGATTTCGAAGATGCAGAATTGAAGGCATTACTTGATCAAGACTCGTTTCAAACGCAACAAGAATTGGCATGATCATTAGTAGTGACGCAACAAGCCATTTAAAAACGCTTGAAATTCATGATTCAGAAGCAAGGAAATTTGGAGCCGGACGAGTTGAAGCCGAGAGATGTTGAAGGGCGTTTGTTTGCTTGTGAACAGCTGCTTGCAAGGCAACGACGAAAGGGATTTCTGCATCGCGTTGTGACTGGGGACGAAAAATGGGTTCATTACGATAATCCCAAGCGTAGAAAATCATGAGGATATCCCGGCCATGCTTCCACGTCGACGGCTAAACCGAATATTCACGGTTCCAAGGTCATGCTCAGTATTTGGTGGGACCAGCTCGGCGTAGTGTATTACGAGTTGTTCAAACGGACTGAAACAATCACAGGCAATCGTTATCGAACGCAATTAATGCGTTTGAGCCGAGCATTGAAAGACAAACGGCCGCAATACAACCAGAGACATGATAAAGTGATTTTACAGCATGACAATGCTCGACCTCATGTTGCGAAAGTGTTCAAGACATACTTGGAAACGTTGAAATGGGAAGTCCTACCCCATCCGCCGTATTCTCCAGATCTTGTTCCCTCGGACTATCATATCCCTCGGACAATGGTCATGGCCTGACTGACCAGCACTTCCGGTCTTATGAAGAAGTAAAAAATTGGATCGATTCCTGGATCGCTTCAAAAGATGATCAACGCGTTTTTTCAACGCGGGATTCGTACGCTGCCCGAAAGATGGAAAAAATTAGTGGCCAGCGATGGACAATACTTTGATTCATAAATATATAGCCAGTTTTTCACAATAAAGCCTCGAATTTCGGAAAAAAACGGTGGAAGCAAAGTTTTACACCTAATAGTAAAATAGATTTAAACGATAGGTATTATAATGTGAACTTGAACAAACTATGACGAATGAGTCTCTTTTTCAGATGCTTGAAATAGACTCTTTATGCTAAGGGGTGTTGACTGAATACTTAAAGTTTCTTTGTACTATTTAAAAAAATGAACTGAGTATAACAAAAGGATTCGCTAACAGATAAAGCTAGCATTAGTATATGTGAGCTTTACTCTAAACACTTAGTTTATCTTAGTTTGATTCAGATTAGACCTGAGTCGTCCTCAAGGCAAATATGATAAGATAAACAGTTTTGGTAATAATATAAGTACCTTATAAAAAATATAAGATACTATGGAATCCTTTTTGGTTTCAATTCAAACGAACTTAACACTGGACACTGGCTTAAGAAAAGTCCTAGTACCTAC
Source organism: Stratiomys singularior (assembly GCA_954870665.1). Classification (NCBI taxonomy): domain Eukaryota; kingdom Metazoa; phylum Arthropoda; class Insecta; order Diptera; family Stratiomyidae; genus Stratiomys; species Stratiomys singularior. Next base: position 154,696,527 of record OX940878.1, on the reverse strand, counting down.
CGTAATAGCCAGCTATTTTTATACACGCTGTAGCTGGAAACAATCCATCTCGTCCTTTACGTCCGCCCATGCAAGGCGATTCAATAATTGCTGTCGAATAGTTATTATGAAAGGGATCGTCGCAAGCTTTATTAGCGCCGTTAAATGATATACATTTAAAGCAATCGATGCAATGCGCTAAAAATAAACAGAATAAATTATTCAAATTTTTCAATAACATTTTTCTCAATTTTAAACTCACCGTCTTGCACAAAAATCACAAACATCGCTGTTATAAGGCTTATAAATTGGATATGCTGATCAATTTGTTGAAACATTTTACGCGTTTTCTATATAATATGTATATAAATTTTCCTTAATTGTCTAACGATTACTAAATTTATTACAGCAAGAATTGTAAACACATTCGATTTTTATAATTGATATCAGTGTTAGGTGAAATATTTTTCATCGATTCTCATTGAATTCGTTGCGTACTCACACATTTGCGACTAATATTATTTTATAAACAATTTATTCCGCTCCTGTATGATTCAAAGTGATATTCGCATGGATTATATTTGTTCATTGTGTATAAATATTCATTGGTCAATTATTTATTTTTCGCATGTATCTCGCTGTTTTCTTTAGGATTTCGATATAATTCAAAATATCATGCATGATAGGAATCAATTATTATTGATGATGTGTTACATATTTGAAATCTGAAAAGATAAATCAAAATATTACCTTGAAAAAATGAATTGAATTCATCAAAAATAATTCAAAACATTTTTAAATAAAGTTTTAGGAAAAAAAATTTTCTATCTTTTTTATAATTTTTCTTTTCATTTCCATACAATATCGCAAGTCTTTTGTAAATTCTTCATACAACGTCCTAAAAAAAGGAACTGTTTGACGTATTCCTTGTCTCGTATCAAAGCTTTCACATAATAATTTATTTAACCTTCATAAAATTTCCCGCTCCCAACCGAACCATTTCAGTACGAAAATCTGTTTTGTATTTAGGAATAATATAAGTGGCGCTGAAGGATTTTTACAAAAATTTAGAGTGTATGACAAAAGTCAAAACATCAAATAATTTACGAAACCTCGGTAGGCATTCTTTCCGTATAAAGAGTGTGTTTTTAGATAATAGTACTTTAAGTTGGCAACACTATTGATGCTACGTATGGTGCGACAGCTGTCATACGTTTTTGGTTAGTTTCGTTTGCTATTTTACCATGAATAGGTTATCGCCTGACCAACATCTGCAAATTGTGCAGATTTGTTTCGAAAAAAAGGGCCCTGCTCAAGAATTTCATTGCAAACTCCGTCAGTTTTATGGGGGACATAATCTTCCGCCAGAAAAATTAATTCGATTAACGATGACTCATTTCCACACCAAATTTACGCTCACTGGTAATATGCATCAATAACGCTTGGAAGTTTCCACTGACCCATAACCATGAGTAGCCTGTCACGCCGTGAAAAATTATATGGAATTCCCGATTTAACGTGGCCCCACAATGATTGCGTTGTCAAAAATTGACCATATCATCAGTAGATCACCTGAATTTAGTAGTGTATGTAGTGCTGTAGTGCAGTTGCGAGAAGAGTCTTTACACACACAAAACGAATAATAGTCAAGTGGCCTCGAATATTGTGTAGTTACTGCTGTCTATAGAAAATTTTCCGTTCTGAGCTTGGGTCTTATGAATGAAAGACAGGTTTTTGAAAGAGCAAAAAGCTAGGTAATCGCATTTTGATGTAATGACGTTTAACGATTGTGATGACATGAGTGCTGCCATATTGGTCATACGTATTCAACAAATAGGGCGCCAAAAACATAAAGGCTACTAGTTGAATCAATTACGTACGGTCTCGACAAGACATTTTTAGATTTTTATATTAGAAGGTACCGCAAAAAACGCTTCAATCGCATTTCATGTTTGGTCATATCATGTTCGGATTATAACAAAAAAACGTGATCTAAGTTTATGAATTGGCTAGTATTTCGATACTGAAATGACAAAAAGTGATATGCGAAATCCAGTGTATACTGAGTTGAATGAAAAAGAGTTGTGCTATAAACTCGATTATAACATCTGAATTAGGGAATCTTCAGAAAGTGTCAGTGAATTTGGTTTCTAAGATGGCATAATGGTATCGAAAGCCTACCTGTACCCAGTATAAATGTATAACGATAAATATCCAATGTTATCCTTTCGTTTTCTCAATCACCACCGATTTATTCTCTATGTCGGAGGAAAGGACCCCAGCCCTCACATACGCAATATGTATGAGTATACGTGAAATTAAGCGCTCCTAGCTATCCCCTACTATACTGAATAGAACAGAACCAAAGATTGTACACTCCCGAAATGTCCATGTGGAAGAAAATAGGAAAGAAACGGGGAACGATGGAAGTTCGTTCTTGCAGAAAACAAAGAACTTAGATGTTATTCCTTTTCGAAAAAGACGCAAAAGGTAGGAAAGCATTCACTCCACTGAAATATCCTCAACTTCGGATGCCTTTTTGTTTTTCATTTTAAACGTAGTACAAGTCGGTGGACCACATGGTGGACAAAGCTGGTTCGAAGAATTTTCCTCTCTAATGCTGGGTTTAAGTTGTGAAGAAGACATTTGACCTTCCCTAGGTCCTAAGGCATTTAGTGAAAATACGAGAGCTACTTCGAAACATTCTCAATGAGCTTATTTGATGCTATCATACGAACTTTTCATGCCAGACCTTTCAGCGTTGAGTTATATTCAGGTATCATGGGTGGCTGCTGAGCATCCACCCCAAGGATGAAGCAGTTCATTCGGTTCGGCCCTTCGGGAATTATCGTGGCAGCTCGTTCCAGCGTTCTGAATATGTATATATTCCCAACCAGAACGTTATCTTCAATGCCGAACCAGATTTTGAAATAGTAGGAGATGGCTAAGGACAAATTTCTGCTCTTGTCTAAGGAGACCGTAAGGTAAGGGCAAGTTAAGGAGGATTCTCACGATAAATATTTCGACCAAATTTTCATTAAGTTAAAAAAAATAATGAGGTAGACAACAGACAGTCTTTCTTATTGGGTTGGATTCTTTGAATAAGTGGGATAACGATCGAAAGGTAGATAGTGAGAGAGTTTAGGGGGTTTCCATCCAGTGAGGAGTTGGGACAAGGGACCTGAAGAAAACAAGCTAATAAATAACGGGTTGGGAAAGGAGTAACATTGAGAACATGTGTAAAACACATGTGACATACAATGAGCCAAAGTGATTTCTGGAATCAAAGGATCTCATAGTGAAATATACTATGCCAAGAGCTCGTGACTTATGTTCCAAGGTTGAGATATTAGTTAAATAAGATCTAAGTTGGTTGCCCTGTAAGTCTAACAGCCTTTAAGTATTGACAAATTTCGAGCATTTTTCAAATATTCAATGATGTGTCCTTGGCCTAAAATTTGAAACGAAAAAGATGTCAGAGTCCTGCCCGCTTTCGGAATGGTTCTGAGCGGTTGCCGTATAAGTATTTCAATTTTTTTTGAAAGATGAAGTTTAAGATAAGAAGAAAGTTTGAGTTGATGGGAGGAGTTAATGAGTGATGTTTGCCGTCTAGGTTAGCCGTAGTGATATTTTCCTGTTCTCTTAGGGAAGCCGAATTCAACAAACTAGATTTTGCTTATCAGTTTATCCGGGATTGTGGCAACCTTAGGAGTTTGCAGTGGAACTATCGGACCTAATCTACTCTCTGTAGCCAAGGTAGGGATGCTCGTTCAAAGGGAAACGTTGGTACTAGGCAATTTTCCATTGAACGAGGTTCCTTTTCTGGCTCCGACCAGGTCCAATAATTCCGCCGCAAACTCCTGAGGTTGCCACGATTCCGGATAAAGTGCCAAGCAAAATCTAGTTTGTGGAATTAAGCTTAAGTTCTTTTTAAATTGGTTCTTTCTCCCGGTTCAAAATCTTTTGGAGTGAATTTTCTTCAATGATTGTTTCTGTATTAAAACTCTTTTTTTGTAAGCTAAATTCACTCTTGAATATCTATCTTGGGTACGATGTCTGTTATGTTTGGTATTAAGCATTGTTTTCACTTAAAAATATCCTTCTAACTTCGACAAATTGGTGAATTCCATTGCCTGTGAAAAGGGGACGCGAAGGACCTTTTTAAAATCTTAAAACTGGAGCAGATCCAGGAGTATATTTTGACGTAGCCGCTTGGGAAGATTCGTGCCAGGCCTTATCAGACAATCAGGAATCGTTTGTATGAAGTGGCATCTTCATGGAGGTTGTTCGTGGAGGAACTGACCAGGATTCGTCGTGTAAATTGTTTAAGTTTTTCACGTCAACATCTTGAATAGGGGATTGAGGAGTGGCGTTAGCTGGTTTTGACAGATGAGTGTCAAGTGTAGTTTTGTAATGACGATGGACATATAAGAATATGGAGAAAAAGCGATGGAATATTTTGTGATCCTTGTATTTAACAGCATGACAGAGTTGTTGGCCCCGATGTGATGGTTCAGAACAAGATCGCTTGTAAGATAAACTGATCTTGTTTTTCTGAATGATGGGAGGGGGAAGGGGTGCTGTGTCATCTAAGAACTGCATAAACCAGATTGTCTGGCGATATTTCATCTCATTTCTACAACGAGGGTTTTAAAGTTTCATCCTCATTCAGGATAATCCACGACTAAGCACAGCCTGCGCGAACATCTGTGTCCTGGAGGAGGCTTATATTGAGGTCATGAGGCGTGGCCTGCCAACATCTCTGATCTGAATCCAATTGAAAACTTTTGGTAAAAATTAAAACTTGGCATTTGGACAGATGAAGAATATAAGTTCAACCAACGACAGCTTATAAAATGGCACAAGGGGTATTAGGAGGTGACAAAGCGTTTTGAAAAGACTAGGACTCACCCACTCTTAAACAAAGAAAAGAAACAAGCCAGTTGGTGTGTTGAGTCTATTAAAATTGATAAAAAGCAAAAACAAGCAGGTATTAAGTATTTTTTTTTTGGTGACGTCCGTAAAAAACACAGAGAATAAATAATGGCTCTTATTTCGTTTCGAGGGGGATTTTCAATTCCTAATAAATGAAGAAGTTTTTCTGGTAGATAAGGCTAATTTCTGGGAGATAATAAGATATGCTGGAAGATGTTGTAATATCAAAACTGGTTAAAAATGTAATAGAAGTGTTAATGAAAAAGGTAGACGATCAGAGGTAGACGAAATTAAGAAGAAATTGTCTTTCCAAGTGCATTTTAGAAAGAGAAACGTAATAGTTCATCTAGCATCGCACAGCATCTTGACAGGTTCAGGGATTGCACTTGCCTTCTCAGTGGTTGGTCATGCGTTCAAGCCACATCGTTTGTTATGGAGGTTGGGTTTGAGACTTGATCACAAATATTGGTCTTGTTTCATTGTAATAGATGCTCAGATAAAATCAGGGATATAATAACTACTTCTTGTATAGATGCCTCAAGTTCAGGCAGGGTTGTGTAAGGGTTAGAATTTCTTATAATTGCAAACGTCTGGTGATTAACAAGAAAAATGCGCAATCGGTTGATTGTCCTATTCATGGATGTTCCATTGCATGTTATTGTTATGTTTGGAGTAACTCCTTTTCAAAGCACTCGGTAAACCCCAAGAATTCAGCGCAGATGCAAGTCCCCGCTCCACAGTGTGCAGGAAATATTTTGGAATTTTATACGTTTTAAGCGTGCATGCATAGCCAACAAGTGTCTGAACTTACTTCTAAAAATATTATCCACAGCAATGGTGCTTTAATTAATTTCATTGTTTTCATGAGATCACAAAACTTTTACGGAGTCTCATCACCACAATTACACACAATGGATTGAAATAAAATTCCTCGAGCACTTAAATTTCCCGATGCATTCACTTTTCACCAAAAGGAAATCAAATTTAATAACGAAAATTTAAAGACTTAAATATTCTCAATTATTTTCAGTCTCAACACTCAACTTTCCTAATGATTTTTATTGCACATGCAGCTCGTATTTATTTGCCAAGAAATTTCCAATTGTTTTCCGAACACTTTTCTCAGTTTTTCCCAACTCGAGTTGTCATTGCTACTGGCGAATTCAAAGAAAACGATTGCTGGTGCTTCACAAGATGGTGTTGCTCCAGCTTGATGTTAACTTAGACTAGATTTTGTGCTTATGTTACGTTGCTTTGTTGCTAAATATAGTGTGTTTTAACATGAGAACATACATGTTTATATGGCACGGACATGAGTGAGTAGAATTTTACCACAATTTCCATTAGCTGTGTGTCTAATTTAATTAAATTTGAATTGTCAGTTCCGTGTAGTTATGAGGTACGGTTCTCGAGAGTCACTGCCTTAGCTTATGTTTCATTTTTTCTCTCCCGAAATGAAATAAGAAAATTTTCGAACCGGAGATTGGACTAGAAAACACCCACAAAAGTAAACAAATTTTGGGGTTGATTATCGAGCTCTCATCGAATTGTTTATACAAACCGTCGTGCCTTATGAACTTGTTGTGGAATTCAAGAAATTTCATGGAATAAAATTGTTTCTACGAAAGCGTTCATCATCGAAAATATTATGATTAGTGTAAAGAAAGAATTTATAATTGGAAAATTGACGGAAGACTTAATTACTATTTAAAAAAATGTTTGTGGGACTCTAATTTAAGCGTTGAGAGATTTTGAGAAAATAATCACAAAAGTTACAACAACATCCCAAAACAGGTTTGTTGTATCTAGATAAAATATTTACTAGATTATTTATTCAGTCTTCATTGAAAGTTTTGTCTAACCTCTGTTTTGAAGTCATTGACACAAAACGATATTGCAATTTAACATTAATGAAGCGTTCATTTAAATATTAATTAATTTGAAAACGCTATGAAGTAAACAATTTTACCCATTTGAGACCAGACCTAATTATAATATATCTTTAGTCTATGTCTCTATAACGTACATGTCTTGTAAATATGAAATGGCGTTACCACGTGCTAGGGTAAGGTCTTCTTTAATCTAGGACAGATAAGAATTTATTTTGTGACCCTGTCGCTCATACGTTTCGTATAGCTTCACCCAATTTCAATAGCCCCCTCGGATCCACAGTTTAAACTTTTCCCAGGGCTCACTACATTGCCGAAGTAGAGAGTTCCGTTATGTTCCAGTTGTTTCCACACTATCAGCTAATAACGCAACTAATCAAATGAAGTAGTATGGCAGCCAATTAAGTGCACAGGCAGTTGTTAGATCAACATGTGTATGTACGCGTTGGAAACGTCAATTGAGCAAAGTTTTTGCCAGGGAACACTACACACCGAAAGAACCTCCTGAAATTGTGATATTTTATTTTCAAAATTAGTCCTCAGTTACTCCTGTGCAACGTGAGTATAGATCTAACTATCGTCGTCTAAATGATCCGTCTAGATGTTCTTTGAAATCATCAACGCTAAAGTTAAAACTTGAAGCCGTAAGGGAGGATGCTGATCGAAACCCGAGCACATTACATTACATTTATTGCGGCTTTAAAAATGCACAAATGATTCTTATATAGGCTTTACAGTCATCGAAAGTCACTGTACAGCGCAGTAAATACTCAGAAAGAGTGATTGTGGTATACTTTTTAAAAATTAAAATAGGGTGACAGCATCTATGAACGGAATTCTACGCCCGGCAAGGAAGGGCGATTGTTTGATAAACAAGATCTCTGAAAATTGTACGCACAACTTTTGATTCCAGTGTGACAGTGCTACATGCCACACTGCACATTACAAAGGATGTATTGAAATCAACATGGCCCGGAAAATTTTATTTCAAAACGTGGCTATTAGATTGGCCACCTCTATCACCACATTTCACTGCACTAGACATTGTCTCCTGAGATAACTTGAAAGTTAAGGCTCTCACGTATCTGATAGCCAACACACGCAATGAAATTTTATATATTACACCCGAAATTCTTCAACAAAGGATGGAAAATCCGAATAGTGTCCAATATCCAATATTAGTATGACTGCTGTGATTTTGGATAATTTGACTTAAAATTTTTGTAATTTTATTCTCATTTTTTAAATTTTTTTCACTCTACTAGGTTTTCATTTCAATTTAATCATCGACAAAACACAAATTGTGAGAAAGTTTGACAGCGTTACGTTTGCAACGATGTATACATTAGACACATTGACGTTGAAGGTGACAGATATGGGCGTCTGAACTTTGACAAATGTTTTCCTTGTTTTCTTCTCGTACCGTCTTGACTAAATAACAGATACGAGTTCCAAATTATTTTTTAGATTCGATGCACTCTTTATCGAATATCCACGCATTTATCGCTGCCACATTTAAAATGTTATAAAAAAAAAACTTGAAAGGGTCACCGAAAACAACCGATTTCACACTTTTATTGCTAGAGCTCAGATTCGCTGTCGTAGTTTTTCTTCTTTTCTACTTTGAGAAACCTGCTAGCGGGGAGTGAATTATTCAGAAGTTGAAGTGTATTGTAGGCACAGCGCAGCTCCATACAGAGCTAACTCTTTCAGGTGACTTCTCACAGAAAGACATTGAGACAGAAATAATGAAACACCAGATTTCTACTCACATTTCAGTTTTATTTCACATTTTCAAAAGTATTGAGAGGGAATTTCTTGTTTCACAAAAAAATAGAAAAAAAAAATACTCATCCAAAGATTAAAATTCTACTTATTTATGTTGATAGGATTCTAAAGGGATTTTATTGTAAGTTTTTTTTGTGCTTGCGCTGTGTTTGTCAATTAGCTATCACCGACTGATGTAAGCATAATAAGAGCACGAAGGTGATTCTAACAACTACAGATGATTAGAAAAAAATCTTTAGAGCAGCGATAACTGTATTATGTCCGATTGGGGAATAGCGGATCCATTATTGTCTACAGATCTTCTTCACTTGTAGAAGACTCTAACTCTACGAATTTATTCTTGACTAGTGTAGTAGGAAATTTCGATAAGAATAAAAGATCGATTCTTCATTGCAAACGTCAACTGAGTTAAAAAAGATAAAAGGTGTATGGACGGATGAATATTATTGTTGCAAATCACGAAAGGCATAGGTGACAGAACAACTTTAAAAAAGATTTTGTAGCATCTGGGACGGGGTGAGTAAATGTTGGTGGTAGAAATAAAACAGGTCAATTGCGACTGAAACGGGTAGGTACCGGTTCGATATTCAGTGAAAGGCATGAAAGTCTCCACTCGTAAACATACACATACACTGGGCATAAGTAAGCTGACTTGTCATTAAATTTTGTGTCGGGAGGAAAGTGATATCGGCGGGCTACCGCTGTTTTTCACAGAAAAGGTTATCTATGATGCGTGTAGGATACTAGCGTGGTATGCATCGTCAAAAAAATTATCAAGTGATTATAATGAATGTGAGTGGGAACTGATAAACGCAAAAAAATTGCGATTTGTTTACGTTTTGCTCGTATTTATAACCGAAACGTCAAAATGACCGTTCAATATGTGTTGCTGTTGTCATCAATATCATCATAACTTCACCTCACCCGGATCGCGTCGTAATTTTGCAAGCTCGATTGAACAGAAAGAGGAAAGTTGTCAGGTAAATTGCTGAGTAAATCCAGTTACCCAAACGTAGTGAAAATTGAATTTTTCGCTAATGACATTTGCGCAGTGAAAATTACATGGGCACTGCCATTGTGTTTTCCACGCAACATAAGTAGTAGCACTAATACCATTAAAGGTTGGGGTTATAAGGCCTATTACCACATTCTGTCTTAGTTGGTATGGAACTTTCTTTCACCGCAATTGTAATGTTCATGTTTTTTTATGCATGAATGTTTCTCTCTTTATTAGCAACGACCTGTGGACCTGCAACGAGCTCAATAATACTGACTTCGTTAATTCAGTGTCATCTCTATATACTTTTTACAGTAAACCACCATCTTTCATTCCCAATGGAATATGCCCAAAAATAGGCAGCGAAACTTCTTCATTTTCCTACTTGAAGGATAAAAATTTATGATCTAGATTCTAAAAACAAATCAAACCATTCTTGGTTAAATCGCTGCCACTTTGGCAAATTAAGGACCTTGAGTTGATTATTTCAGAATAAAATAAAGAGTTAATTTAGCGTTAAAAATGTGGCCGTTCCTGGTGAGGAGCTTTACTGGCCTTAATGGTGGGTATGCGAACAAAATATGGTTATTGAATACGGACGAATTAGAGTAAGAGATGAGAACATCTATTGACACATCGATTCTTTGTAAAAGCGGACACGAATACATTGATGTTGTGAGGTCTGAACAAATTACTCATTCAGTCCGTCAGGGCTCTTCCTGTCGAAGTAGAAATAATGAAAAGAATTTTTCTAGGTTACTTTAACTTGGAAAGGATTTTCTTAACAAATAATATGACTTATCTAGCTAGTTTTATAAATGTATCCTTTTAGAGCCAGCCAGAGCTGGCAGTATTAACATATACAATATATAGTAATATATATAAATATGACAGTAATGCCTAAAAGGATAATTCAAGTATTTAATAATCCAACAATTGACATCAACAATTCTACTCGATAATGTGTGGTAGTACTACACAAAATCATGACATGAAAGATCATAAGTGCCTGCATCAATGTTTCGTTCTGTTTGGTAAGCAGTCAAATTATTTGATAAATTCCAACATTGATTGCCTACTAGCAATTATCCACCCATAACACTGATATACACTTCAGCATCGTCTACATAGTTTCACGCATCCGTTTCAGATGAAGAATACAACTTCCGTACGCATAACGTACGTTTCATTATCCTTTTGCCATCTATGTAAACAGTGACTGCAGGGCATGAAACAATACTTTTGGATAAATTTCTCTCGAGCATACACGATACAAATGTACATGTATTCATTTCGCACATCTGCAAACCTACCCAAGCTTGAAGGATAATAAATGAAAGGAATCGTGTGATGAATCAAGGTACATGATTGGATTTACCTTATAAGCTGCAGGATAGCCGGTTGGATATTTTGTTTGGAAAGTATACTGCAGTATTGCCGCAGGATACGTGGTGTTTGTCAGGAAATTTATTGGTTAAATAAATCTTTGCAGAAGCGTTATGGTTATTGTGTGGAGGGAAAGTGTCTATCGCTTCCGTAGCATGGACAGTGAGATAAAAATTAAATTTCAGCTTGGACTCGATGGTGGTCCATACAAACTGACCTTCTCCGCCTGTCTCTCTCTCCCTCGTCTGCATGACCACATCTAAGGCTTCCTGTATCCTGTTTTCGATCGTGCACACCTGGTTGCTGATTTGAGCAATTGGCTTACATTAATCCTGCTGCAATATGTATAAGCCCAAACTTTGCTAAAGCAAACAAACACTTATGACGTACCCTTTGTACTTCCTCTACGGACCACTTCAGCATTGCAAAATCCTTTACACACACAAACAGTATGTGCATGCATATTAGAAGGCTTTGCTTACAGAACCGTGGACTGAGTGTATTGAATTGACTTGGGGTTTAATTTTAACTCGATGCTATTGTTTAGGGATTTTGTGGATGCATAGGAAATACCGGCGGAAAGTTGGAACTACATAATAAAGTTGCTTTGCATTTCCGTAGGATTGTTACCGTATGTGAGTGTTATCAACAAAATTGTTTGTATTGTTGACTTCATGTACGTACTCACATGTGTATGTGGTTCCTATTTGCATTCTCTTCAATGTAGACTACTTTGTTGCATGAAATCTAATTTTCATTATAATTAGCACAAAGATAGGAGTAAGTTGTTATGCCACTTTCTAGTTTGCAGGATGTTAAAGTTTCACATAGTTATTCGTTAATTGATTCTATAGGATGACAGAAATTCGTAGTGAAAATATCGTTTACAGCATGTGAAAATATCGTTCACAACTTGCGTTTGTGGATGTTATCTTTCGATTTAGATGGTCCGTTTATTGCAGGAACGGTCGCTGTTAACTGAGATTCTCAGAATTTCATCAAAACTCTGGTTTATATTATAGAAAGACCGGAGCTTAGTGTCTCAAATAACTTTAAAACGTTGACTTGAAAGTGGAGGAAAAAGAATCTCAAGTAAGCGTTCCAGCGAATGGGTTTTTTATTTTTATAAATAATGCTTTTTTTGTGGTAGGGAGGTGAATGCTGTTTACGCCCAGAGTTTGGGACTCCCATACGTGCAATGCTTTTGGACTACCCACTAAACACCTGCCCTGTCAATCTGAGAACTTAGCCTAGTTAACCGTTTGACACATTTCCTACGCCTGTTCCTACGCCTAGAGGTGCCTTCGGATTATGGGAGTCTCTTCTCTAACGGGAAGGAAGTGCTAGAAAAGAGATCCATCCATCCCCGATACCTTACAGCGCTCCAATAAAGCTTTCTTTAGTATCAGTACTTTAAACAGTAATAATGTTGAGAGGCAAATATTTTTCGGTAGGAATACGCAATTTACTCGTATAGCATTGAAAAGAGGGAAAGTTTTCGGGATAATCCCTGAAATTGGAAATAAAAGTCGTGCTAAAGTGCCGAAAATATCGAGGAGTACAACTTGTTAGAACATACGAAGACTTTACCACATTCCGTTCATTCTCGCGTTATAAGGGATGCCGAATTACTAAAAGAATTGAGAAGAAGTGAGAGAAGTGAGAGAACTGATTGAGAGAAGTGAAGAAAATTCTTAGTTCCAGTGCAATACAAATACCGCAAGATATGTCTAAGGAACGCGGTCATCTAGTAATCGCATCAACAGTTCGGAGAACGTTAAATGCCAACGGATTGTCGCGTAGAATATCCTGGAAGAAGCCATGTATCTTTGCTCTTAAACGGATCAACTTCGTGAAAAGTCCTTACAAAATTTCCCAAAAGTTTTGGGATAATGTCATTTTCACCGATGAAAGTAAATTTGAGGTCCAAAATACTGAAGTAAGGTTTTAATATTACCAAGCACTAAACGCCTTCCCGCATTCCTACCGTAAAACATGGCGGAGGCTAACTACTGGTTTGGGGATACATGCTAACTGCTATGATGATCTCATTTTCACTGAGTCGATAAAGAATCCAGTAGGGATTATCTTTATGTCCTGAAAAATACTTCAAAATGTAGGGTGCAAATATCCTCCTCTTTTTACAACAGGATAAGACCTAAGCAGCGACACTCCTCTCTCCAGACCGCAATCCCATAGAAAATCCGTGGGAAGTTTTGGAGAAAAACGTCAGGAAAAGCACTATAACGTTTGAAACAGGATTTTCGGGTTGACGGAAGAAAAGGGTAAGTAACTTCATAGCTTAAAATTTTAATTTAATTTGAAAATTTGTACTTTATTCCTCGCTTAGCTTGGAATCACTTCATCAAGGACTTGAATAACTGGTTCGGAAAAAAAATCAAGAAACAACGGAATAATTTAACATGATTTTATAAATCATACTTATAGAACATTACATTCTAAAAAACATCTATTATAACCATACGCACAATACGCATTTGATCATATTCTTATCCTGTTTCATTCTCTTTCAATATTCTCACAGCTATAAACATGGGTAACTGATATACAACATCCCATTAGTTGTGTGAATTTGAGTACCACTCACATAATATTGCCAGCAATATTACATTCAATATTCACAATGTCATTCAGATAATGGCTATTGACCATCATTATAAGGCAATCAAAGGAAAACATCCTTTATAGAAGTGAACACATGTGTGTAGATGTGGCATAAGTTTGTCTGGGACTGATGGGAAAACTAAAGAATCAGATAATCTTTGGAAGTGTGACTCCATGTCTTTTATTAATGTTATACGATAATATATTTATTTTGTAGGACTACTCCTTAATTTTATAGCTTTAGGACCTTAATAATTCACACTATAATGCCTTTGGTTTGGTAAGTTGCTTTCTTAAAGAATTACCATTCAATGATTGATGGCATGACATTAGTATGATAAGAAATCGAATTTCATCTTCATATTCAATTTTTTGAATTTGGAATCAGTATGAGAAGCAAATTGTCTCTTCTCCAAAAGATGGCGTGATGTCCATTGTATGCAGAAAAAGCAAGCCGGGTACCATGAGTTTGACAGATCATTTTCTTATGACAGCGTGAATTGTATAATGAAGTTATAACCTTATTATTATATTATTTAAATAAATTCACTCATTCGCTCAATTGTCATGACTGTATTGCAAAACCTTACACGGAATATATTTCTCTAATAATAAGTGCAGAATAGGGTTCCATCAGATGAAGGAAGGTATTTTTGACGGTCTAAACCCTAAATATGAGGGTGAAGCCAAAAAATTCAACACAGAATACTCGAAGGTAAATTTACATTCGATTGGATGGATAAATGCGATGAAATGTCGATTTGCTATGATAATTTCGATCATAAAAAAATTGATTGAAATATAGCAGATCAAACTGGTTAATTTTGGCTTCAGGGATATTTATTAGGACTAGTTTAATCTGCATTACAGCGAAATTCACATGAATCAACCCATCTGCTTAAATCGACATTTTAAAAAATGACCGAAATGCAAGGATCGACAAATGAAGCCACTTAAAAAACAAAACTGGCAAGTAGAGAACAAAACTTGGATGCCCTAAGTAGAGATTTTATTCTTGTGAAAACAAACTGCAAGCTTTATTATAAGTTTGGCTTTAAGGATATTGCCTTCCTCCAGAGATCTTGAATCTAGCTCGAATTTCGAAAAAGTCAGGTTCATTTTTCACGATAGCTTCACTTTCATTTTTTATCAAGGACGCTTTGCACACTCGAAAAAGAAAATATCGATGAGATCCTGCGGGTACTTGTCTCAGAACACCACGGAGTATTGACTCAACTTCTTGCTCTTAGGAGAAACGAATTAAGAAAATCGGACGCAGCGATACACACAACGTATAATTGGAACCGGATGGTTTCCATACCGAAAAGCTCATCAGGATGAGACACACCAAGGCGTTTTGAGCCGGATGAGATACTCTTTTATAGCAGTTTCTCTTCAGGATTAGCCAACATCGATTGTTAAAGATGTAGTTCAGCGTGTGAAAGTCCACAACAAGTACTCAAGTTATGTTGTTATAATCGTGATCCTTGAAATATGGAATGTCTTGAATATGAAATGATCAGGACCAGGTGATCTACTACTTGATAAGGACAGGGGGGAGTGAATATCACTTCTCTTATTGCTCAGTGTTGAAGTTTCTGCGTGTTTCCATGCATGCCTCATTTATGAGGTGTAAGAGGCTTCAGATGGCGAATAACTTGCTTTGAATCTGCTACGAAGACACACCATCATGCGAATGCAAATCGAATGAAGCAAGGATCCAGTCTGAGTTTTCAATTCGAGTGTGATCTAGAGCTTCAAAAAATTGGCTTGGCCTGATGATGGCTTGGCTCAAAGATGTGTTTTTCCAGCCAATTAGATTTTCTGTGGAAGAAACCTCAGCCAATATTGGCTAACAATAATCTGATGGTTATTGCAATCACACCCAAATCGATCAAATAATCGAACCATTTTGTTTAAAGACGTCCGGAGCGCCAGCCCAGTTAAGAACGCCAGCCTAGTTGCGTTCTTAATAAGGATTCGTACCAAAAGAGATTGAAACAGGAACAGAGATGAGAAGTTTCGGGGAGTTCGTGTGCATTTGGTACCGACCCCAAATCGGTAGAACTGGTTATGGTGGGAGCAGAATCTATCTTGCTTTTTGACGAAAAGTGATGAAGGATCTACCTGGAGAGCCAAGGAGAAAGCATAAAGACTAAGTGATTGTTTGTATGCGTGTATTTTACAAGATACGTCGTACAAGACGTCTCCGTATTGTGAAGTTCTCTAGACAATAGCAGGTGTTTAAAGTGGATAGTTCGAAAGTCATGCTTCGCGGAGAGTCCTACAGTTAATGTGTAAAGAGTCTTCACTTCATTAACGCAAGCAAAATTTAATGACATGGGCTAGTCCATTTACACTAGAAAAGTTCGGAGTGTTAGAGGAGTCTGGGCGAGTGCTGCTTGAGTTCCTCACAATAGTCTATGAGGAATTGCATTCTGTAGTAATGCGTGCGTAATTTTAGGTTAGGTAACTGTCTCAATAACTTCTTGACGGCATTAAGGACTTAAAGTGAAGGACTATTCAGTGTGGTGATATTCGTATAACATTTTTCGGCTCTACATTTTTGGGAAAATGGAGGAATAACTGAAGAAAATTCATTACATAGAAACAACTAATTTCGTAAGAATTTTTTTTCTAGATAACTTTTAATGTGAAAATTTATTTTCTTTCTTGTCACCTTTTGTTACCCTCAGGTTTCTCGGCCTTATGTTCTCTAATTTACGTCTATTTTTCTTTCCGTCATTTGCTTTCTGTAATCATAGTCCTTAGATTGCTCAATTGTATTGGAACCCAGCCTTTCATAATCCTTAGCCTGCTCTATTGTAGACGATCCTAAGCCAATTGTTTTTTAACATCTCTCAGAATGGTTTCACACATCTCATTATTTGTTGATAATATACTGAACACATAGCAGACAACTTGCAAAATATTCCTTTTACTTTGTAAAGAAATTGAGACTCATGGAAAATGTTCAAAAGAAAGTTGATAAGCCATCTTAAAATTATGTCAAGTTTCGAGGTGGCCGTTTATCATTTGAGGTTGGTGACCACTATTAGAAGGATGACTACGATTTGAAGAGATATCCGCGTGTTCAGATTTTGTTAGAAGCACGTTTTTCACTTTTTACTAAAAAAGACACGAGGCGAGATTGACAGCTCACTGGAGTGAAGTGAGTGACAGACACCAAAAAGGCGTTCTCGAAAAAAGGCGCGCTTGAAAAGGTCGCTATTTAGCACTGATGGAATCCAATGTTTTCAGGGAAAATGTTGAAACCAAATATTTTCGAAACATTCAATTTATCTTTACGGAACTAAATGTTTGCGAAGTCAATTTTAACGATTTTGACGACTTTTGGAAACTAAAATTCTTTGAGAATGATCGGCGAACATTCGAAATTTAATATGACTGCAGCTCCTTGCCTTGTTTTTGAGAAAAATAAGGACCGATAGCGCATTGAACGTGTACACAATCTATTATTATCGATGTAAAGGGGCTCCAGGATATTGGTTCAGATTGATCTCAGGCTATAGTTTATATAGTTTAGCTCAGTTCGGCCTACTACAATCAAAATGGTAAACCTTGCCAAAAAATACCAAAATAGAAAACCGCATTCAAAAAAAGTCACCATTGTGACAATTTTGACATGTATTCTAACAATAAGTACCTATTGGAAGACCTCATACAACCTTTTTGAAGATTCTTATTGAATGTTGACTTAGTTCCAACACTATGGGATGCAATAATCCTTTGTTCTATAACAAAGAAATCAGTATTTGAAGTCTTGGTTATTTATACGAGCTGAGAGGAAGCTTCCATAAAATTATTTAGAACTGTTGAATACGGCACGATATATTTATTTCAAATATGGCACTCTAATGACTCCACATATTCATATTCAATATTCATCATATACGCAAGTATGAGTATAATATAAGCATAATATAAGGATCGACATTAAATTGAAAAGTGATGACATGACGGTATGCGAAGGGATAATTTTTATCAGCAGCAATATGTCATCTATAAACTTCGACCACTTTCAATAAGGATGTTTGCAGCATACCGACAGAGCTAAAAGGCAGTCGTTAAAGCTTTCGATGTATTTGTGGCGCCCAATTCATAGCATACAAGTTAAAAAACAGCGTTACCAAAAAGTCAAATACAAATCGACAAATCCGGGTCTAGTGCTTAAACGCGAAGGAAGCTGAACGTTTGATTTTTGCATTAATTAATAATTTCTTTGCTTGCACGCCCGTGCTCACGATTCAATGCAAGTTTTCCTTTCTTGTAGTAAGTACAATCAAAATGGGAAACAGTCACTTTAATGAGAAGTGAAGAAGAATTGCATTTTTTGTGCGTGAATCAAAACTCCTGTTTTCTGGAGAATCCAATAAAAAGTTGATTATGCGGATTATGCTGTAGCAAAAATTCAAAGGAACTCTGAATAAGTTCGTTTTGGTGTTGCCGCAGGCCAAAATTAGCAAGGCCCCGCCGGGCCTTGCTTTGTGGGTCTCGAGCTCGAGACCCACAAAGCAAGGCCCGGCGGACCCAAGCTACCCAGAGTGAACTCTGAATAATTCATTTTGTTTATATAGAAAAAGGAAAAGGCTCTATTACAGACGGAGACGTTCTCTAATCAATCACGAACTATGTGCATAAATGATCATTGACTGATATCCGATGACGTCATGACATATAAGTCCACTTAAGTTATTTGAACTGAAGGTTCGACACAGTGAATGTTACATAGCATCCAATACTCCTCTAGCTGCAGGACATATAAGACTCAAGTCTCAAGTGGTTGTCCGACTAAGAAACATCATTCCACCTAACACCCAATTCGCAAGCCCCCGGAAACATTCATTCCTATTGCGGATAACTTACATTTCGATGCAAATTGTTGCTCCTTACAGCATCTTCAAGTCCGAACTTGGTCCGATGTCCTTAGTGTTGTTGACATAATTCTTGCTAGCAACGCCTTTCCCTTGTTGTCGCCATTTGATCCAATATATCAGGCCAGCATGTATAAAATAAACAGAGAAACAAAGTTTTCTCTATTTTCCTTGCAAGTCTCACGGCACAACACTCCCGAATCCGCAACAATACACGGCACGAGAAAAGCTCTATACCACTTTGTAATCCCTTTTCGGGTGTAGGAGAGGATTGTGCCCTTTTATTGTTGTTCGCCTGCCGTGCTTCCTACTCCTTCCACCATATAAAATGTGGTAGACAATCGATGACGACAGAGCGGGTGTTGGACTGGGTACAATTTATTTCAGCGGAACACGAAAGCGTGAGGAAAAATTGACAAGCAGCAAGTGTTAAATTTCTATGTAAAAAGTATTTTCATCGGCTTTTTGTTGTGTTGGAATAAAGGCACAATCGACTGACACAAGTTGTTCTCTTCTCGGGATTTATATCACTTTACTAATCGGCTCGAGGGTACCTCCCTTTTTGTATTCGCTTAGGCACCCTTATGTAAATTTGATTAATTCAAGCATTTTTCAATTTCCCACTCTGCCCGATACGGCAGCGAATCCGTTCCAAGTGAAATTGAAAGTTTTCACATAACATACAAGTGCACTGTTACACTAGAACAACTTCGTTTCTAAATAAATAATTTCCTGTCAGTAGAAGGATATTTGTTTTTTTACATCATCCCGAAACCGAATTTATTATGTGGAATAAATCGAAGTTTTCCGAGTAACACCTACTAGCGAACTAGTCAGTTGTCGGCATTGAGAAAAGTCTTTATGCTCATGTGTTTGCAGGTGAAACGAAAATTTCCCAACCACCCACTAAAAACATCGAAAAATGAAAAGCTTCGGATGGAAAACCTAAGACTCCAACCCATTGACTATTTTCCAGCTGCTTTTACATTATGCTTCCAGAAGTGAGCTTGAGTGGATTTGCTGCGAAATACCGCTGAGTCCTTTTGCACGACTTTAATAAATTTTCAAAATTTCCGATCTGGAAATTTTTTCCAGATTGGTTTTCGTTCTAAGACCTAAAATTTTTTGAGTTCTTAATTTTTTTAAAACATTTTTTGAGTTCTTTTCACGAATGGATAATGCATAAATATTCTGTTGCTATCCATAAAATTACATTAAATAGTCAGTTTGATTATTGTCGGGTTATAGTCATAAAGATAAACAAGCTGAAGGATTTTTTTGATCACTTTTTCAATCTGAATGAAAACAAAGTAAACCGAATTTATTTTGACTTTTCAACCGTGTAAAATTTCAACGGCAATCTTTTAAAAGTTTCATACGCCATCGGTCGATATTTATTAAAAATATATTTATTTATTTATTCTAAGTACAAAATTATTTTAAAACAAGTGCAAAACATAATGCAAAATTTATGTCATAAACTCCAAACACTTACCTCCAGTGTAAACAAAATAACAAAATCCCACGTCCTGACAATGTTCCAACCGAGACTGTTACCCAGACGATTTACTACAATTGATGTGCAAAAACCACGGGAATGTGTCAAGTGTGAACCGAAACCGGACCGTAGTTGGGAAAAAGATTGTGGGGAAGAACTATGCGCAGATGCCAAACGGCTTGATGACAAATGGACTGATCAAGATCCTTGCGAAAGAGGACCATTTATTCAAACATGGGCTGAGTGTCCTCCACGAATAGTGGAAGAGCTGCCGTTTTGTTTTGACGAGAAAGTGACAATACCAACGCCCAGAAAAGGGAAGCCACGTCCAGTATCTAAACAGCAAGGATTAAAGGATAAAAATGAACGTTGTTCCAAGATACAATTTGCAAATTGTAAGGACGTCAGCAAGGTCGTTAAGTGTAAACGGACAAGAATGCCGAGTGATTGTGTTCCCATACCTGCACCGTGTCTCAGTTTTTCGGAATGTGAAAAGGATCCACTCCCGTGGAAGGAACACACTGAATGTAACTGTTTCGAAAAACAATGTCAAGTTACTGATGAATAAGCGATGAATTGGTCAGACGAATGCCGGGACGCGACACAACAAAGAAACGTTTTTTTGTTCTTCCAGAAAAAGGACTTTATTGTATAAGATAAAATTATTATAATGTAATTGAAATAAACTTAAAATTATAAATACAGCGAACTTAAATAGGTTTTTCAGATATTCAAATGGAAAAGAGATTACTAGAGATGTTTGCTTAAAACTTATTAATGACTAGGTGAAATGGAAGACTAAATACGCTAGGCTAGACATCACATTTATACTCTTAAAATTTAGTTGCGCACCCTTTATTATTCGTCCTTAAAAGTTCCAATCTTGCTTGATCATGTCCGCAGCTTTTTCTGCGATTGCATAAGCGACTGCATTGGTATGTCCTGCAGTAATTGTTGGCATGATAGATACATCGACGACACGTAACTTTCCAATGCCATATACTTTGAGTTGTCGATCCACAACCGCATCAGGATCTGTCTTTGGTCCCATTTTGCATGTGCCTACCTGATGCTGTATACTTGAGCCAATGTTTTTCAAGTAGCATTTCCAATATTCATTGCTTCGAAATTCTAAATGCTTGCACTGCGGAAGCGAATTCGTAATAAATTTCCCATTATATTTTTCGAAAGGTTCAGACTCTACAACGTTAATCGCCTACAATTGATCATTTGAGATATTTTTATGCATTTGTATGTAAAATATTATATTTTATCATGTCTCACTAATTTTATTCCTTCGATGAGTGTAGCCATATCGTCAGGATGCTGAAAATAATTCGGTTCCATCCGTGGCCAATGAAACGGATTCCGACTTTTCAATGATATTCTTCCACGACTTTTTGGATGTTGCAGGATCGGTATTATATCAAATGCATGCTGAAATGCAAAAAATTGAAATATAATGAAATGTCTACAATGCATACACTGTAGGTAGTGGGTTGGATGAGCTCAAACTTGTAATGGATAAGAAGATCGCTGAAAGGTCCAACCTAGGAGCCTTTCCTATGCTGGAGAACCCACAAAGAGGGTTCAAAATTCCCCCACTAAAGGCAGTGAAATCATAATCTACCGAAACGAACCGTAAATGAATGGAGCCAGGAATACTGGAGCCAGGATTTAGATGAACTCACTGGAAGTTAGATGAAACCTTAAGGTTGATTGATTTGGAATGAACGTCAACGGAATGGAATGACGGTAATAAGTTAAAAATAATTTATAGTTTGGCTTGATTCTAAAAAGAAGAGGACCAAAAAGTCCTCGATGGGAAAGGAAATGGGCTTAGCGCAAGGAGAACCCCAGTGGCCTTAAACCTTAGTACCATCATGTCGAAATCAAACGGATGACATGTTGAGATTTTGCGATGAGGAGGAAAATACTTTCTTAAAGATAGTTCGAAATATTTTTTATGATTCATTTAAAATCAGTCTCGAGTCTCAGTTGAAGTGCCAAATCGTAGTCTACGTACCTACAGCAAAGCGAGTACTTGTACTCACGCTAACGATTCGAACAAACTCTCATCTGAACGATTTTCGACCAATGTTAGTGAATTTTCATTCAGATTCGAAAATTTTTTCTCTTTGATACGTAAAACTTGAACATCTCTCTCACTGCCTTTGTCCAACACGCAATACAAATATGAACCTGCTTGCGCTTTTTCTATCTCTGTCTAGTAGAACTCCCCCGTGAGTGTTGGCGCTATATGTACTTGCGCGTTACCTCGGGAATTCAAAAGAGATTCGAAACAAAACATACTATTCGCAACTATGACTGATATGTAGGAGTTGAATAACTCTTTTTTTGCTGCAATTGACCTGCTGACTCATTCAACATTAGGTATGGATAGAAGATAAAGTGGTATTCGTATCGATCCTGTTAGACCTATGTAGACCTAAAGCCACCGAAAAACCTCTATAGAAATTTCTGTATCTTGAAGAAAACTTTTACCACAATTGGGGATGTGCAGAAATGTTTGATGCAGGTCAATACAAAAACGAGGTATTCAAGGCAACCTGTTTGTCCAGTCCCGAGGTTCAGTGGTTAAAACTGGTTTGACTTAAGCATCCTTTAACCGTTTGGAAATCATTTCTTCGCGGGTATTATAGTTTGATCGCATATTTCAAATCACAAACAAAACGGTCTCTTGAACCAATGAGTTTTATTTTATCCTGTCATTTCACTCTACTCCACTTCTTAAATCCAGTGCTTCTGTACATTTGAGGGGATATAGCAATTCTATACATTAAACATAAATGGTTCAGTCAATTGAATTTTCAACATCAACATAGATGAAAGTATAAAAAAATCTGTTCATTGAAACAACGAGCATACCTTGCCAACAACTCCTTTGCAGATTTCTTGGAATATATCATCCGGAATACCAACTACATTACGTAAAACTCCAACAAGATCTCCGCAAATGGAACCAGCGGTGAAAACTAATTCTATATCAGGAATGTTACCAGCTGAAAATTTTTAAATTAAAAATTATTTTCAAACACTCTAAGCCTACACTCTAAGTTACTAACGTAATTTTGACCCATTCACTTTCACCATAGCAATTCCTTCGGCTCCTGCCGGACTTGTTAATGGGCCTTGACCGAAGAGAAATTTCACAAAATCCGAAGGTGTTCCAGTTTCTCCTTGAACAATTGTTATTGATTCATTAACTGGAAAGCTGATTCCCAATACGAGCATATGATCCTGTAAATTATAGCCGACTTTCAAGTCCTGGTTCACAGGAATTTCTAAACTTTCTAAATGTTCTTTCGGTCCAACTCCGGATAACAATAGCAGCTGTGGCGATCCAATAGCACCGGCTGATAGAATTACTTCCTTTTTAGCCAGGACAACATGTTTTCTTCTATTTTTTAAAAATTCTACTCCAACTGCTTTCTTACACACAGGATCAATTATAATTTTTGTTACCCACGAATGCTGGGAAATGTGAATATTTTTCCGACTGACGATAGGTTGAAGAAATGCTTTCGCCGCGCTACACCTTCTACCCCGTCTAAGATTTGCTTGGGATCTATCAAAGCCCAAGGGACTGTCGGAGTTAAGGTCGGTGATGTTATAGCCTAGATTGAAGCCCGCTTTAAGAAATGGACGACGTAGAATTGTTTCAAATGAAGAATGCGAGACATCTAGAGGTCCTTTTGTGCCATGAAATGGTGAGTCTTTCAGGTTTTCTATGTTTATTCTTTCTGATTTTTTGAAGTACGGTAACATTTCCTTGTAGCTCCATCCTTCATTGCCCAAACTGGCCCAGTGATTGAAATCTGCTTTCTGTCCGCGAAGGTAGATCATGTAATTAATAACACTTGTACCACCCAATGCTCGTCCTTTTGGCCAGTTGCAAACTCCACCACGAAGTGCTCGACAAGCATTTTCAGTCGGATCAGCTTTGTAACCCCAGTTGTACTTTGTTCTTGCAGCAAATGACGTCAGCAGAGGGACTTCCGTCAACCAATTTTCTTCGCCACCGACCTCTAAAAGGAGCACCGTGAAGTTGCTGATTTCACTTAGTCGATGAGCAACAACGGATCCGGCTGAACCAGCACCAACTATTATAAAATCATATTCGGTTTTTAGGTAAGTGGCATCTGGGATGTAAACTTTTTGAATGTCCTCGAAAAATTCCTCAATATTTTTGCAGACACTTATTCTGGCATGTAAAATAAGTGCAGCTACGACGGGAAGTATATTGATTAGTATTGCATTATACATGATGGTGTGCGTTTGTTGGGGTAAAACTGTAAATATCAAGAATGGGTGTCAGTACCTTGCTTTAAAGCATGTGTAAATAAACATATGTTATAAATTTTAATCCGAAATTTTCAAGAAAATCCTGAAAAAAGGACGAAAACTCTGCTTCGAATAATGCAAATGAATAATGCAACCGAGCTTCTTTGGCTTCGTGCGAGTAGAAATGTTAGTCGAAACATCCCTTAAAGAGAGTAGAATGAGTCTTAAGGACCTGGAGTCATTGTCGAAACGAATCACAATTGCAGAGCTTGCAGTTAGTATGCAGAAATTTGTGAATGTGGTGGAATGACACAATGGAATTGGGCAACCTGGCGTCCACGGAAGTTGGAGTTTTCTTGGTTCGTATACGCTGACCTGATGGACCATCTATAAAAGTTTAGAGAAATGAGACAATCTCATAACCTATACTGCAGCATGTTGTGGATCACAAAGAAGAATTTTGTCAATGACATCTGGCGTGCATATCGGCAACAGGACTCGCCTATCGGGAGCTCTGTATCGTTTATTGTTCTATCAAGACGTTTGCACAGTCATGTTTTGGGACTGTGTGTTCGACGTGGAAGACCACCCCCAAACACACACTTAGCAGTGAATTGGATTGTATGTTCACAGCTATTCCTTCAAGTTTTCATCAACACTTCAACTGTAAATGTGATCCTTATTTTAATAAAAGGCATTTGTTAAAAGTATTTAGTTAAAGGTATAAAAAGTTCAAAGTAAAATAAATTAAGGGTAAATCGTTTTGATAGCAATGTCAATCGCTTTTCTTTGAAGGATAATTTTTCGTTGTTTTTTTTTTGAATATCATTTTGAGCGTGTGAGCGCCACGAGTGATGCGAAGAAAGTCCAAATGAGAGGTCCAAGTTTTGACCAGTCGTACCAATGATTTGGGCTATAATTAACCAACACGCCAAAGGTTTTCTTCCAAATGATCAAGTGTCTTGGGCTTGTCGGTGTAGACTACCGATTTGACGAACCCCCAGAAGAAATAGTTCAGCGCTGTTAAATGACAAAACTTTGCAGGTCACAGGTCAAACATGAGAAGTTATGGGCTCATCAAATTCAATAAGTTGATCTGCGTGGCATGTCGCGTCATCCTATTGTGACCAGTGTTGAAACCAGAGGTCCCCTGTGTACGTCGAGTCAATTCCGGTGTGAGTAAGTCATTGATCATGGCCTTGTAGTGGTTATCATTGACTGTTACTTTATCCCCAGAATCATTTTTGAAGACATATAGACCAATAATTCCACCAGCCCATAAACCACACCAAACAGTGACTTTCACCGGATGAAAGGGTGAATCCTCATGAAATTTGAGATCTGCCGAAATTTGTTCTTGGATACACCAAATCGGTGCTGTGTCATGTAGTCGTTCGGTTTCAATTCATGCGTGAGTTGGGTTTTGTAAGCTCGCAAACGAATTTCATAAATTTACAAAATTTGCTCAGGTGTCATCCTATGCATGAATAAATATCAAACCAAACTTACCATAAATTGCATGACAGCTGTCAAACCATACGTAACATTGTAAAGTGTTGCCAACGTAAAGTTCTATACATATTAAATAACGATGGATATGCAGGTGTTTCCAGTCGAAAATTGTCAATCGAGCCGCGCTGAACACGTCCTGATCCAGAACGGGTCGTCTATCAGCCGAATGAACTGTGCAAACGTGCAAAACAGATATAACAATCTTTTATCATTTTAGAAGGTTCAATTCCTTCTCGCAAAATGGCCTGCTGACCGGCAAAAATGGCTTGTCTACATAAATCCATCTTTCACCTCCATGACTATTACCACAAGATGACTACAACTTATGGATGGTAAGTGCTGGAAACCATTGTTAATGGAACCAAGTTGGGAACAAGTATTCAAAAAGGAATGAAGGAGGATATATTACTTCGTAAATTCGTAAAACGGGGTACTCTTAACAAACCCTAATTATAGTAGCTTTGGGTTTAATAATTGGTATTTTAAAGGCGAATCATCTACCTATTATGCTTGATAATTACCGGAAGGCATCATACGTGAGCCAAAACGTTTCTAAAAATGATTACGAACATTGCCTTCTATCGTTTTGGTTTGTAGTGGTTTCGAAACAAAAGAAGGTTTTCTCGTTTTACGCTATATTTTTTTAAATTATATAATTGAATAAATATAAATAATAAAACAAATAGCCGAGCTGAGACCGACTCTTTCCTTTCTTTTGTATCCAATGGTAATAACAGTATACTTAACTGAAATCAATAATATATTCTGTGCAGTTTGGGTAGGTTTAATTGCCATATCTCTTCGGGAGCTGCCACTACCTAAAAGGGAGTGCGACTTGCAACTCCCAAAATCGCGCAGGTTATCTTTAAATAGGTAATGTTGGAATGCGGTTTCCATTCCACAAAATAACAACTTTTCAATAATAGCTAACGTGATGGTTGTTTAACATGAAATTAAATCTTTCAAGGAACTGCATCCAACCTTTATATTAGGTCAGTCCGAGAAACCTGTCCGTTTTTGAATTGGAAGAAAATAACACAATGTTCAAACATTGAAAAATATTTATTATAGAGTATACTTTCCCTCGTTTCTTATAACTTCTTGCCAGCGTGATGGCAACTTGTAAATGCCATTTTAAAAAAATGATTTATTTTTAAAGGCTTCAGTTTTAAATTTTTTCGTGTAAAAAGCTCTGCAAAAAGCGAGAAACAAGTGATAATCGGAGGATGCAAGGGTAGAGGAGTATGGTGGATGTGATAGAATTTCCCAGCCTAGCTTTGAGATTTCATGACGATCCGTCAAAGCAGCATGTGGTCTGGAATTACCATGATGCAGCATAACGTGCTGCCTATTGAACATCGCCAGCCTCTTGTCTCTTATTGCTTTGTTTAAAGGATCCATTTGCTTACAGTATCTCTCTGAATTTAGTTTTTCATTATGTTTTAAATGTTCGCAACCTATTGATCCTTGGCTGTTCCACCAGAAAAATAACATTCTCTTCTTCAAGTTCAAGCTCGGTTTAGAAGTGGAGGGGCATGCTATCCTGGCTCGCAATATGATCTTTTCTTCACGATGTTTTCGTATGTAATCCATTTTTATCACCATTTATCATCTGGTCCAAGGAAGATTTGTTTTTGTACCTAGCAAGCAGAGATATTCATATGATGACTCGATCATTCAAATTTTGCTCACTTAACTTATAAGCCACCCATTTTGAATATTTAGAGACCAATCCCGTGTTACTAAAGTCTATATCACTTAAACCATCCTCTGCACGTTCTATCACAAACTGTATCTGCACCAAAAACTTTGACTAAATTTCGACACGCTGCTGTAGAATTTCTTCCTTCTTGGAATTCGTCCAAAATACATTGCGGTAAATGAACTTTACCGGTATCCATGTTTTCATGATCGCGTCTCACTTAATAATGATGACATTAGACAACTTTGTTTCATTTCTTAAGAGAGCACGTGTGTGTGAATGCAATAATAAAGAGAGATAGTCATATATGTCACAAACCAACATGTGCACATGGATTGAAACTTGAAGTGACACTATTCGACTCAACTTTCCATTATGCCGAATTCAATATGTCTGTGGTTACCCATGATCAGATCAAAAAATTTGAACTCAAGACTATACAAAGGTATGTGACATAAGAGACAGGAAAACATGTCATCAGAACAATGACTTGGAGACATTTTGGAAGTAACATGCTGTAAGGATTCAGCTCTTATAGATGCTTACTATTAAATGGGATCATAGAGAGTGTTAGTTTTCCAGGAGAGTAAAATTTATAGCGTACTCTGCCAACGTGTTACGAGCCGTAGACAAATATTCACAAATGTTTGAGGTAAGCCCGGAGAAGGTTACCTATCTCCTATGAGGAACCAGGGTGAGGCTGACTGACTTTAGATACGTATGGGACTGAAAGTATTCTGGCTGGTCAAAACAATCAGACAACAGCTTTTGTTTTAATAGTGAAAACTGTTTAAATGCCGACTGTTATGAAGTATGGAAAGTATCCAGGTATTGGCCTTGATAGCAAAAGGTCATGATAACACGTTATCAAGTGGATATTAAAAGCAGCAATGGTTACTTTTGATTCCTGCAAGCTTTGATTCCTTGCTGCAGAAGATTCTTTATACGAGATCTGCCGAAGAAGTGGCTTGTAAAAAGCTGACGCTAATGAGGAATGCAAAGTATCTTCTAGAAGATCGGTCTAGAAGATTGAAAACGACAGTGATTACTTTTTATTTCTGAAAGAATTTTCTTTAACCTTTGGACCAGAGATCTTCCCAAAGAAATACATGAATCTCATAAGTCGCATACTTGTCTGTGAAATCCAGGGATACGTCCTGAAGAAAGTAATGTTAAAAATAAAGACAGTTGTACCAGAATTGGAAAAGCTACACCGTCAAATATGTCTACGTTGACAAATAAACTGAAACGTAACGCTGAAAGGATAAATAACTTGACGTTACCTTTAATGTACCTACATTGGAAATATGCTGGGAGTTGAGGCAAGCTAATACAATCCCTCCCGAAGTAGCTCAAAACTCACCCTTTTGGTCATTGATGTTGCCGGCTTACCATCGTCAACTTACAGCGGTTAAACCAGCCTAAGACTGGTTTTTGATAGGACGTAAGAAGGAAGTCGAAGAGGATACAAAGGTAGCTAAAGGATGTACACAGACAAGGTCTAGACAAAGCCTGGCTTGAATTCAAAAGACCATTCGCTTGGGTTGATGCTGAACTTCAGGTTCAAGTGGACATTAGGCATTTAGAAACAATGGATGACCCTCAACGTTGAAGGATAAAGAAGAACCAACAGCTTCTAGTCAGTGAGCCATTAAGCGGCTACTGTCATGTACTATCGAATCGCAAATGAATTAAGGTTCCTTAATGTAATTTTCGCTGCGAGATTAGAAGGGTGAATATCTGTAAGATATTGCGATGTGCAGGGATTCCGCAATATGGTAAATGCAGAATAGAAAGGTAAACATCTGCTGAACGTTAGGACATGCACGAGGATCCGGAAAATGAAGAAAAAAAATGACGTTCGTGCAAAACGTGGAATCAACTTCAAGCATGTGTTGGTGCATGATACGCTGAATCCTTGACAAAAGAACTTCATTTCGTTTGTAGTTAACAAGATCAATCAGAGTAAGGCTGATAAGGATTTTTATTGGCCACTGTCTGGTATGCACATTCGCCTTGGAGCGGGAATGGTAACATGGGATTTGTGCAGAAACTAAGAGCAACCAATGAAAACTAGATGATGGAGTACTCTTATGAGTGACCCACCACAGTGGGCACAAAACACCCAAACGAATGGAAGGTACTCGGTGCATTATGCATCAAGGTTCAGGCCGAAATCGATAAGTGTGGTCGGGCGTGTATGTAAAGCCGAGACCTTCGCAAAAGTCTAACCTAACACCGAATCAATTTATTTTTTTTTTGACAACATTGTCCTGTTTATACCATTTAAGTATATTTTCCTGAAAGAGTGCATTCTAGTATTTGTCTTTAATTTGCATTATAATATCCACAAGTTTTGAATAAATTTAAATTTAGCTTAAAACAATTGGTAAAGACTGTTATGAACAGTTTACAATCATTATTTCCGCAGTAAAATTCATGATAGCGTTTGACTTATAATTTTCTGCAAGTTGCAGGTTCTATTTAATTATGGCCAGTACAAGTTAATATGTGGAATAAATGCAATTTCGCGACATTGACATAGAATTTTCTACGTATGACGAACTCACCCATACGATAGTTGTTCATACTAAAGTTGTCTTTAAAATAAGGCTGTTGAACTTGAACATGTGCGTCTACACATACGTCTTTACGATTATAGTGGACGCATATGTTTAAGTCGAATAAATATTAAATTTTAGTAAATGCATTATTTTTGTTTTCCACATATACTTGATAGTTTTCATAAATTTTGCTGTATTAACTTTTTTGAATGCAAATACCTGAATAAATTTAATGGCTAAATACAAATTCATTGGGCTTCAAATGATTGCTAATTAAAAACATTTAATTTAAGCATAAACGTTCGAATGAGATCAAAATAAATCAAAATAAATCAAATTTTTTTCCAAATTTCTATTTATAACTTTAAATAGCAAAAGACAGAACAACTGGTAGTCCTATAAAAATTAAACGCCTAAAAAACTGTGGAACACCCGGTCCTATATGTTATTTTTACAAATTAGGCTATCCGGTATGTAAAATGAAGAATATTTTGTATTATACAGGAAGTGTTGATTTTTTTCTAAACTTAACAATTTTACTTAATTAAATTAGCGAAATTCTATTTATCCAGTATCGCGCTTTTTCAAGGCCAGCACAACAATTTCCCATATTATTGATTGTTTGCGTTAAATCAAGTGCTAATTTAATTTGAGTTAGCTGCAAAAAATTGCTTTTTTGACGGTTTGGACTTGGTAAATATTTAGAATTGATAGAAATATTTATTTAATATGACTTTATCGTGGCTTCTTCCAGTTATTTATTAAGTTCAACGTTTTCGGACTTCGAGATTTTCATCAAATTTAAATTGAGCTTTACTGCCTCATGAAGTACGTTCATGAACTTTCGATAGATATTTGCTAATCAAGGTGAAATAATTAAATGTAAATATTTTAACAGAAGGTTGGAAATCTATAAATAATTTCCTGTCCTGGAATTTTAGTTTATCTTTTATGACTTTTATTTTGCAAGACATGGAAAATTGATCCTATCTTATAACACTTTTTGCACCCACTTCAGCATTCACTTTTTGTTTGTCATTCAAATAGAAGAGATTGTGTTCTAGACGAAATCCAGATCGATTAAGGATTAAAGTACGAACAAGGAGGAAATCTAGAAAATATAGAGAAGTTAATAGATTACGAGAGGAGAAATTCCAAACTTCGCTGTGAGCTTATTAGTAGGTATAGGAAAAAGGAACACTAATGGTCTTCGTTGGCCTAAATTCGATTTTTGGGTCCGAAAAATAAACGAAGTGAGTTGGCACCTGACGAGAAGCGGCAGGGACGCGTGTTCGAAACCAGCTTGAGCTCTTTCCACCTTTCTTTGGAAAAACAAATTTTCAGGATGTAGAGGTGAAGACTAT
Source organism: Stratiomys singularior (assembly GCA_954870665.1). Taxonomy (NCBI): domain Eukaryota; kingdom Metazoa; phylum Arthropoda; class Insecta; order Diptera; family Stratiomyidae; genus Stratiomys; species Stratiomys singularior. The sequence continues at coordinate 154,665,088 of OX940878.1, read as the reverse complement.
CTACTTCTTGACTGTCATAGTCCTAGTTGCGCGAAGCATCTGGACAACAGACGAAACGTTTCCCCTGTGAACTAGAAAATAAAATCCGAAACCAAAAATTAAATAAATTTCAGCCAGGATTGGTAGTGATCAGGAAGTGATATTTGAATCTAGATTAATAATGTCATTCAAAATGGACAAAACAATGAGTGTAGCAGAAGCAGAATGCATCTACAAGCAAATTTGCCGTATTTGCAATGCCAATGCAAATACTTTCCGTAAAGGATAGCTCGGGCAATAACAGATGAATTGAAACGTAATTCAAATTCATCATGCAAAATGAAATCGCAAAATAAAGATAAACAGGAAATAACAACAAACAAATCAATAATTCACAACTCAAGTTATAATAAATGAATGAGAGAAATTCCAGCCTCTCTTCTTCCTAGCTCACGGCGAATTAATCATGTAAACATGTCACATTTTCTGGGACGGAAAAATAACAAGATATTGGGATGAGATATCTATGATGGTGAAAAAATACCCCATCAGGGATGCGTAACATCTAAAATATCACACGATGACCTCATTTATATTACTGTGGAGAAAAAAATAGTAAGACTTTTTAATTTAAATTTCGCGAGGAAACCCATTCGTCGAAATATTTTTTTCTAGGTTGGTATGACCGTCAGTGCCATCTGTGCCAAATTTCACATCAAAATAATCATTAGTGTTTAATATACGCTTGACTTTCTGAAGTACAAAAAGTGCATTCGGCGATTTTTACAATGAGTGAAATTATTCAACAAAGAAGTGCCATTAAATTTTGAGTGCCGAATCAAATTTCTAGTACCGAAACGTTCATAATGTTGCAAAACGCTTTCGGTGATAATTGTATGTCAAGAGAAAGTGTTTTTGATTGGTACAAATTGTTCAAAAAGGGTCGAGAACGCGTTGACGACGAACCACGTCCAGGACAGCCATCAACATTAACTGATGATCAAACACGTCAATAAAATCAAGGAATCGGTGCTCGAGAATTAACAGTCAAAGACCTTACTGGCACCGTTGGAAAATCTGAAGGATCAGTGAAAACCATTTTTAAAAGATCATTTGAGCTTAAGAAACATGAAACCACGATATGCTCCAAAATCACTCATGTTTCTTGACAAACAGCGTCGCGTTGACGGCAGCGAAACAATGCTTCCAGCTACCTGGATGTCATGAAACGTATTATAACTGTATCGATCGAACAGACGATCGATCGGCCAAATATCGCGCCAGAGGTGAGCCGAACCCGAAAAAACAACGCCAAAACAAGTCAAAAATCAAGGTCATGTTGCTAGTTTTCTTCGATTATCGAGGAATGGTGCACTCCGAATTCGTTCCGACCGGCCAAACTGTCAACAAGAAATACTATTTAAGTGTAACGCGTAGTTTGTCAAAAAATTCAGCCCATATCGCCAAAAACTCTACCAATATGTTTCGCGGATTGGAAAAAACGTTGGTACAAGTGTATTGGGGCCGGGGGGAATACTTTGAGATTTCGAAGAATAAATAAAGAATTTTAAAACTGTGAACAAAGTCTAACTGTTTTTTGCCCACAGTAGTACTCTGGATGATTTATATTTGTTTACATTTGGTTGAAGATTCAGAGAAGGTGAAGTTTGCGCTAAGACCACCCAATCACGTCTCTTGTCGAGGATAATGTCAAAATATTATATGCTATAGGATTAAAGGACGACCACAATGCATTCAGCTGACGATCTCTTAGAGTCGCATTCAACGACTTGTTGCAAAGGAAGTTGCATACCAGGTTTCCACCTTTTGGTTGCCAAGAACGTTAATCAACGAACATAAAAAGAGCTGAATTGACTCCAAGCATCAATGTTGGAAAACATCAGGAAATTTTCTTTGGTTCAAGTTGTGACAGGACCTGTATTCAACTTTTCAATACTGTGACCAAGCAACAATTAAAGGCTGTTACATATTATTACACACTTAAGTCAAGTTGCATGCAGAGTGTCTATCTATGTGAGGATGGGAATGCTGTCTGTTTCTTGGAATTTCTAAGATGAACCAATAAGGTGCAATAATAGGAACCAGAAACAATTTTGATAGGCTTTGCAGAACGAACAAAGATTACGTAAGGACATTAAAGACAAAAATCGACAGGTCAAGGAAGAATTTAGTTTAACCACGCATTCGCATCCACTGATAAAGTTGTTGCAAAAAAAGTTGTAAAGTCACAGCTCTCGATATCGAATGTTCTTAACAAGTTTGACATAACGTAGGTACAAACAGCGTAAACACTCTCGGGTGGCTTCCTTCAGATAATGATAGATAAAGTAAAAATTGAATCATATTTGTATTGCGCTTTTACGCAAATTGTTTTAGAGGATTATTCTTTTTTACGCAAAAACCGATACTAACAAAATTTTTTTCTATTTCGGAAATGAGCAGCCGATCTATCCTGAAGCGAATGCTGCGTAAAGGTATTGGTTTATGGTGGTCCAGCAATCGAAACGCAGTAACCATCTACCATGATATCGATTCACTTTGCGGGTCTGCAACCATCTTGAAATTGCTGAGGATTTCGCTCGAAAAATCAACTTTTCAGACAAGGAAAATTTTCGTCTCGGCAGGTACGTAAACAATCAAAATTTTTCCATTTAAAGATTGGAAAATCCACATGAATATCTGGAAACGCCATCCATTGTGTCATATTGTTTGGCACAGGTTGTGACGTGGCAGCATTATTGGGCCGTATTCAGTTAAAAATTAAACCCAAGTGGCTGATACGGTCATCGGATAAAAAAAGTCGATTTATATCATCATATCATAAAGAATGTGGATTTGACGAATTTTACTAACAAAAAGATTATGCGCCATGCCACACATTGGGTTTTAAGATAGCCTTAGTGCGTCAAAAAATCGATGACCGCATTATCAGTCGATATGGTGACGTGAAACAGCTCCCAAATTGTTCTCAAAAATTGGATCGAGTATTGTACTTCGAACAAAAAAATTAATTCACAAAACAAGTGGTGCCCTTTTTGTTTTCATCAATTTTTAAATCGGAACTTCTAATTGGGACATAATTAACAATTAGTTGATAAACACTACATATGTGCAACATTTAAAACCTTTGAGCAGTCAATGAGAATTTGCATTTGAGTGCTCTATATTATGCGCATTCTGAAGAATAAAAGAGGTTCTATCAGCGTTTGAGAGAGAGAGAGAGAGGGGATAGTATGAAAATTTAAACAGAGAATGCCCCACGAATGTTGAAAAAATATGATGCTCAATTTGAAGTGGTGAAAGGAGGCGCAAGTTTGATCAGTGTCCTAGACGATGGCTACTCAGCGGGCGTGTATATTGTGCCCTTCCTGCACAAGTCCAAGTCTCTTACAGGCATTTTTTTAAGATCACAAACCAAGCGTGTTACATACACTTTTCATATGAAAGGTGAGTGTGGCACTACTTAAATATTGCTGAAAGAACAGACAAGATTCTGAAATTGGTTTTGTCCTGAAATCAAAGGATAAAAAGATTTTAGACAAAATATTATAGGATAGAAAGCTTCTAGGACTTGAGTCATTCGTCATTTGAGTTTCAGAGCTTCCTAGTCATAACAAAGAGGAATTTCGTTGCGGAATTGGTGGCAAAGCAAATAGTCAGACGCTTGCAATTGTTACCTCTATTACTTCCATATTTCCATGTTTTTCAGCAGAAAATGGCTGATAATCACTCAGTAAGAAAAGCAAGGACGATTAGTCAAAGTAACGTGGGAAAATGCTCTAGGTGACAGCGGAGATGGTAAGTGGGTAGTCCAAAAGTTCTGTCCTGATGTGATTCCCACATATAATATATACATTTGATATATACATTACTAGGAAGGTGTTTAGAGTGTCCTCCTTAAGTAAAGTGTTGGTAGGGATCCCTGACTTAAGGCAAAAAATCATCCATTTACCAAAAACACATCAACAGTATAAAAGCGAAGGAATAATCCTTGCTGAAACCTTATCCTTCGGGAGTTTGTTGCTTTTGTGCTGCAGCTCGATGCAGTGCTCGCCATTTCTTTCCTGACTAGGAAGGTGCCTAGGGTTTACTCTGTTTATAAAGTGTTGCTATGGGCTCCTGGCTTAATGCACAAAATCCTTGATCCACCAACTATAGATTAAAAGTACAAAAGCGAAGCGAAAATCATCATTGCTGAAACCTTATTTTATAACCTGGTGTTGTTGTGGTGTTATAACCCCATACTGAGCTTGTCATTGTTTAGAATTTTTAGTATCATGGTTTACGGTAAATAAGGGAAGAAAAAGCGCTATGTAGTCAAAAATCGCTACATGTTCAAAAGCGCTATATGTTTGGCGTTGACATATTATTTCTGTAAAATACGAAATTTAAAACCAATAAAGAGACGCAAGATACTCACCAAGTAGTGAAAAACTCATGTCAATCGCTATGCAAGTAATAATTCATATACATATATCATAGGCGGCTCAGCTGCCCTATGAATAAGCTTCAGACATAGTAAGGGAGGAACATTTAAATTTAGGCATGTCCACATATTAGTGTGTGCGGGTATGACCATCCCTTTCTTCCTTAGTCAGAACCGCACAAACCGATGTGTGGTGTTGTGAAGTGCTCAAAGGGTGGTTCGAAAAGTAATTTCGTTCTTTTTTTTTGTTAAAATTAAAGACAATTTTCGTGTAGTGATATTTCATTAAATTATATATTGGCCTTTCTGGTCCCATATCTTTTGCCATCTTTCTGGTAGTAGCATGATTCAACGGTCAAAAATTGTTGGTCTTTGCTGGCAAAAAAGTGATCGAGGTGGTTTTTGACCTCCTGAATTGAAGGTTTTACCGTCTAAAATTTTTTATAGTGAACGGAACAAATACTAACCCGAAGATGCCAGATCTGCAGAATATACTGGGTGTGGTATTGTATCCCATTCAAGTAGTCAAAGTTTTTGACGTAAAACCAAACTTGTAAGAGGTATCGCACTATCTTGGAGGAACACTACACCTTTTTTGTGATTAATTCTAGCCTTTTCTGTTGGAGAGCATCATACTCCTTTTCCAGTTGATGACAGTAGACTTCCGAATTGATTGTTGTGTTACCTGGCAAAAGCTCAAAAAAGAAAACCATTCCTTTAAAATCCCACTAAACAGACAGCATTACCCTTTTTATGGATAAAGGTTTTTAGCCTGTTCATCTTTTTGCTTCATGATCTCTTTCATTTGACATTATTATATACAATCCATTTTGGATCCCAGTAATGATGCGCTTCAATAATGAATAGTTTTCATGACGTTAGATAAGTAAATTGCAGGGGTCAACGCGACGACACAAATTTCTCTCCGTGAGAACATGGAGAACCCTTCTATCGAGGTTAAACCCAGGCCTTTTAAGTAGTCATTAACAGTTGCATTTGATAAACTTAACCTCCCACCAATCTCACGTGTTGTTACTCGTCGGTATGCATCAACTAATGCTTTAACGTGTCTTTATCAGATTCAACCGGGCTTCCAGAAGGTGGTCCATATTTGGTACCGAAATTACCGGATCGAAATTTTGTAAACTAGTTCTGACACTGGCGTACTGTCAACACATCTTCCCCTTAACTCATCGGTTAATTTCTTTCTGGCTTGAACAGCATTTTCACTTTTTCTATAGTAAAAGAGTAAAATATGACGAAACAGCTGATTATTTCTCTCCATATTTAAAAGGGCGCCAAGAAAAAATTATTACGTACAATCAGGGAAAAAAATGTCGAGTCTGTCGGGAAAAAACGGAATTACTTCGCGAACAACCCAATAGATATGACTATCCTTTACTATTTATGAGACTCTCTTATGTGGAAAAACATGTAGTACTCGTGGTTGTACTCCCCAAAAAGTGACTTACACTATTTTGCAGAAGTTTTTGCAGAATTTCAGAAGAAACATAATTGAATGTCAAACATTTAGAGCGATTCATATAAGGCATCTAAACTAGTGATGGAGACCAGCATGATTACATGCTGAGCCAGTTGCACTGATGAAGGGAGTAGATTGCTGTTTGAAATGCCAGTGCCAGCTCTCTCTTAGTATGGATTGAACACCAGATCCATGGTGGCATCTCTCCGAAAAGAAAATTTTATTTTTCAAGTTATCCAGTAAGCTTGAATTATTTTTTTTAATTATTTACTTCACGCTGCAAGACATTTTTTCCATCGAGTAGTTAGTAGTTCTAGATCAGCAAAGCATGTACCCAGATATAAGTCTTGAGTCCGTTTTCGAAAACTTCTTCTTTGGTATAGTTCTCAATTTAATCAATGTAATCATATTGAATCCTTTTTTTTTCTCTTATAAAATTATTGTTTTGATTTAGATTTGCTCCGCAGCAACCGTGGTTGAAGTGTTATGTAATTGTTGTTGGTTTTTTTTCATTAAAACTTAAAGGTTTCAAGTCTGACATGTGATCTGATAGTACATTTAAAACTGTAAGGATGAAAAATTCATTGGGCTTTAAATCATTTTAATGAGAACTTCAAACATTTTTCAGTTGGTTTTGATATAAAAATTTCATAAAATATAAAATATCAGAAAAAAATAATATTTTTTTTTAATAAAATGCAAAAAAAATCTACGAAAAATTGCAATTCTGTTTAAAAATAAATTGCTGAAAATTTCAGAAGCTTTGACCGACTGAAGGTCCTTAAAAATTGAATCATAACCGATATTGATCACACCAAATCTCATTCCCAGGACAAATCGCACTCAGTAGCTCCATTTCTTGGCTCTGTCTCTTCTAAAATTTAGCCTTTAAGATTCCAAATACACTCTGATCATTATACCCTTGCAGTTCTGAATGGCTTCTGATCGTTTGATTTGTTTGTTCTTAACGCAGAGAGTTTAATGTGTTCATAATAGATTCAATCGCTCAAATTTCTTCAATTTTTTTTTGAGTAGCTAACGCATATGTTCAGTTTTTCATGAGTATGTGGAAATCATCGTGAATTTATTGGTGGTGGAATCGTTACTAACTTTAGTTGTGAGCTTAGGTTACTTATAAAAAAGGACGAGATTCCGAAGGGTGCGTAAGCGTGCAAAGGTTCTTCTTTATTATTTTGCGCTAAATAAGAAACCTAAATATTGAAAATCTCTGAATATGCGTATCAAGGATTCATAAACTTATTGAATTTATTATTTCGTTAATATGAAAACTTCTGAAGGGCTTTTTTCAAAAAGAATGGTAGAAAGGACTCTGATAATGACTACAATTATGTAAAATATAAAGTCAGAAAAAAGTTCTACTGTAAGAACATTGGGACATAATTAGACTCCCTTTAGGGAAGTTAGTTGTCTTTTAGGGAATACGACCCAATTAAGGGATTTTGAGTTCATGTAAAGGATAATTGCATTCTTCTGAATGCAAATTTTCACTTTAAATGTTTCTATTTCAATATAATTAATACAATCACGAAAATATGTACACAATCTCACGATATTACCATGTAAAGTGATAAATATGAAATAAGATAATGAGTCTTCGAAGTAGTCTCAACCAGTCCAGGCATAATTCAAGTTCAATTTATAAGAGTTGACAGATCAAAGATCGATATCAAGTAGATTGGAATTGGTTCATGGAAGATATTGTTGCAATATAGATGGATCACGGCAAAAAATCACTGGGCGTCTCTTTGGAATATCTTAAAGAATAACCTTCGCTTCAAAACTTGATCAATGCATGAATGACCAGTACATCGCGCTCGATGGGTTAATGTATAAGCGTGGAATACGATACTAAAAACTAATGAACTCGAGGTAAGCAACTGAAATACAAGTATGAACTTCATATAAATTGATCGAAGTAATATGTTTACGCACTGTTCTCAAGAATTTGATAGCGCATATATATATACATTCCCTATATAAAAAAAAATACACTGAACTTGAACTACACTTTCCATATTTTAATGTCCTACATTTGAAAAACGAAACGGAAAATTAGTTTAATCACTTTTCTTCTTCACTTATTTCAGTCTTTTGGAGTAAAAATGCTTTTGGTAACTAAAGGGAAGGTATCTAAAACTACCTGATTTGGTCGGAAGTAAAACAGCGTGTCTCCAAGCACCTTGTTAACTTATTTTGCTTTAGTTTTATCTTATAAATAAAAGCAACCAAAAAGATATACCAAATTTTTCACAAAATTGCCATGAACTTCGAACTTGTAGTATTTAACAATTTTTTTATCCTTGAATGTTAACCCAACTCTTATTTTCATCCGATTGTGTACAATTCACGCAATAATAGTTAACACTTGAAATGTAATTTTTGTTTTTTACACTTGCACTTTTTTTCAATTCTAACCAATATCGTGAAATCTAAGATTCTAAGCACAATCAGTAAGCAAACTGTAACTCTACATGTCGTGTTCAGCACTGTTTAGTAAGTACTAGCTAACTATCCGTTCTTATGAGTTTAGCGTTTCGCGTACATGACCAATATGAGATTCATAGTGTGAGACTCATGGGATTCACATGAGTGACTAGCGCTGACTATAATATATGCATACACATGTGGTTGAATAATCCTAGACTATATCAGCGAGATCTTCTAACGTGCAAATTAACTGCTAGCACTTAAAAATAGGTAAATTTTGTCGATGTATGCCACTACTAAGTAGCCTAGAGCCTTCAGGTCTGATGAGTACAAGAAAGATTCAATTTAATTGTGTTTCGCTGAAAAGATTTTTATGCATATAATCCTTAAAAGTGCTCAAGGTCGAGATGCGTTGAGCTGCGTCGAGAGCTTTCGCCTCTTGAAAAATAATATTTCAAGTAAAATATCTGAATATCTAATTACGAAGTCAGTGATGAAAGATACAATTTCACTTATAAGAGGCTTTATTTGGTAATCAACATTAATTTCATATCAGTTAACGCGTCACTCCTTTCAATTATGATATCCTTGTATTTGAATATGTTCCAATCTCGTCCGCCTTCATTTCCAACTTATCTTATAGTGTAACGCTCCTGTTTCTATTCCATCAATCTTCCTTTATATTTTTTATCTTTTTAAGGCTTTCTGGAGGATTATCCATTTCGTTTAATGGTGTTACCCCTTTTGACAGTTCGAAAAAAAGCTTTTTTTAAAAAATTTTATGACACAAATTCTATATAAGATAGCATTTAATAAGTTTACTCTTGAATTGTCACATGCCCAAAAAAGTTTTAAACGATATTTTTTTTTTCAGTTTGACGCTTTATTGTGTTAAAATTCGTTACAAATTTCGCGTCGAAAGAACGAGCAAATGAACAAATGAAAGTAAAGAAGTAATCCTTCCCGAAAATTGTGTTCTGTTAGGACAAAAATTGACACATATGGAGCACAGAAAAACTATGTTGTTCGCGCTTCAAAGAAATGACATACTGAAAAAGAAAGCCCAATGATGAGGCTTCAAATAAAGTTGATTGCTATATTATCCGATTCGATTTAATGTCGGTGACGCCATCTCTTGAAAATCCTTTAAAATTTGTTTGTACACGTTATATGAAAATAATTTTTTCATTGATTTTTAGCAAGAAGAAAGAACGAAATGGCGGCATTAGCAAAAGTACCAAAAAAAAAGATGTCCTGTTGATTCTGGAAAAAGGAAGTGTCTGAATCACAAAATCCAAAACAAAAATTATATTTACTGTAATTGTTTATCAAAATTGTATATAAAAAATTATCAAAATTTCAATTTTTCGAATGATTTTGAAGTTAAAAAAATTAAATTTTGACTAAATTTTAGTTCCAACTATGCCCATGTATGATACAAAAATGTGGTCAAAATTTCAGAAGGATTGGTAAAGCAGTTTTGGAAAAATAACTGGAATAAAGATATTAAAAGTAAAAGTAAACGTAACTGGGACATTCTTTTCCAAAAAAGTAATTTTGAGAAAATCGCTTCTGAATTTTTTTTATTATTAAAAATCATTAACAAATGGTCATCATCTTTAAGCCATATATCTAATCTAAGCCAGCTCGATACAGAACCCATTTAGATTATTCAAACAAATATTTGGATCTATTCTGCAGTCCTTCAAACTTCCATGAGCTACCTGGAACGTTTCACAGCTCCAGGGCTTCATTGTTATTGAGCGCAAATCGTCGCGCTCGTTTGCATGCTCAACCGATGCAGGCTCAATTTATCATGTTCCAAACATCCATTATTACTTTGGCATAAAATAAAAGATAGAAGAAATTTGCAGCTACTTGTGCTGAAATTTTGACAGTTCCTCGTCCTGAGAAAATATGTGTCGGTGACCAGACACAATTATTGAAGCTCTCGTTGTTATTTACGCGCAGCCGCCAATGCGTCTTTTCAAAAATTCTTCCTTTGTCAAGTCCTCTTTTATGAACTTCAAAATCTATTCAGCTTCACCGAAAAACGGAGGATCATGCTTGAATCCTCTGCGGGAATCCTTCGCATCACGTATTCGATACTTGTATTAGAAATCGGCAAGACAGAATGTGTGCTACGTACAGGAGCACGAAATGTTTGCTATCGTTCGCCGATGTTTGGTGGTAGTAAAAACCCAAAATTGCTTCACGAATATTTTTGAAAAAGTATTTTTTGCGGTATTTGTTTGTGTCAATTCAAAGGATAAAGTTGATTTTCTAAATCTATAAACCCTTAGCAAATACAGATAGAGCACATATGGTACATTTTAAAACTTTATTTTTTTATTATGCGTAGGGAAAAAAATCAAGAAATGAGCAGGTTTTTGCCCAAAAGACAATGTCACTCTGAAATGCAGAGTGCCAAGAATTCAACTTGAGCCGGGCACGTATTCAATACTAAAGGGACACTTTTAGTAAGGCGGAAGCATTCGCGGACACTCTAGAGCAACAATTTCGCGAAAACACCTTGCCGGAGGAGGACCCTGATGAAGAGAAAGCAATCCAAATAGAAGCCAGGAAAATCCCCGCCATTACAGGAGAAGTACGTAATACGATCAATGGACCACTCAGAAACAAAGAACACTATACTGGGACTGAACAAACGAAAGACGCCTGGGCCGGACATGATTAAACGGCTCCCTGACAACATAGTAACGACAATAACGACCATCATAAACAAACTATTCCAATTGCCGAAGTACGCACAAGCGTGGAAAATAGCTTCAATTAAAGTTATCCCCGAACTACTCTGGAATCACAGATTGCCGCAAAATTAGAGACCTATAAGTCTGCTCTCCTCTATTTCCCATAATGTTGAAAGGACTGTTCTATATAGGCTTCAAGAGACGCTTGATGAGAAAACATCATCCCCAACGAACAATTTGGCTGCCGTACCGAAAATTCCTCTGAACTCCAGTTCATCAGGGTGGTCCAATATGTACGCAATGGGATGAACCACACCAAATCGACAGGCCTAGTTATGTTTTACATAGAGAAAACCTTCGATAAAGTCTGGCATGCAGGACCAATCTTCAAAATGCATGAACTTCATATTTCACTCCCAGTGATACAAATTATTTACTCATTTCTCAAAGGCAGAACCTCTCGTGTCAGAATTAACAATCACATCTCAAGCATGCGATCAATCGAAGTTCCACAAGGATCATCTATCTCACCAATTCTCTATAGCCTATAAACCGCGGATTTGCGTAGTCTGTTGAAAAACGTGCGCTTATCCTTATACGCAGATGATACGTGTATATTCTATACATATCGACAAGCAGAAGTCATTACTCCTGGAATATTTCCGCAAATAGAAAATAAAACTTAACAAGCGCAAAACCCAGGCACTATTCGTCACTAGAAAGAAACAGTTACACCCTGGCCTAGACGACGAACAGATGCATGGAACAGGAGAGCAAAATACTTAGGACAAACAATTGACCAACGCCTTACATGGAATGACTACATACGACAAAAACGACTTCACTGTATCCTTATCCTCGTATCCTTACAACCGATCCTCAAATCCGGCCACCCCTGAACATGACCAACAAAAATCGAATCCACACACAAATAATACGACCATTATTCGACTCTTCGGCAACATTGACTCTACTGTTCGACTCTACGGCAACATTGCATTTTGCCAGATATCGAAGACAAATAAAAAAGCTCTCCATGCAATACAGAATAAGACTCTGAGATGGATTGGATCGATTCCATGGTACATTAGAAACGTGGACGTACGTAGACATTCAGACTCGTCAATAATAGAAAAATACATACGTGACAGAGCAGTGAAACTTTTCGACCAAATAGATAGACATTCTAACAAGACCATGGAATTCCTCAAGATCCCCGACAAAAGACCAAAATAACTTATTGAACCATCAGATCAATTACAGACCGAATAAAATCTTAGGTTACAGTGAGTGCAGAAATGCTCACAGACAAGATAGGAGCAAGAGTGCTTTAATCATACTGACTCCATTGAGACCAACTACTCAAAGATAATACAAACAGCGCTCCGTAGCGTGCTGGAGAGAAGAATCTTTAAATCGTAGTATCTATAGTTATTGTACTGTCATCGTTATAACATTTCTACTCAGTATCATTGGCACACTACCTTTTCTACCCACTAAAATTGATAGACTCCATCATTTCATGCATGAACAGGCAAACATCAGCCTGCAGATACACTTCTACGTATGACCTACTGTTTACAAGGACTTTTATGTGCAATATGCCCTTAAAAATAACTTACTTACTGTTTGTTCCTTACTTTTTTATATAGCATGTCCTTAAAACTACCGTCAAAAACCTAGAACTGCTACAACATATTTGTATCTCACTGATACCATAGAATAATTTCTATAATAAAGTTAGGCTTGTTGGAATCTACCCTGATTATTTCGATCATTTTGATACGAATATTCCAAAAGATCTCTTGGTTTCCAGATTTGGGGAATACGATTTCTTTTCAAAAATTCTAATTTTTTTCGTTTTTTTTTTTGGAGGTGAATGCTATTTACGGCCTGAGTGTCGGACTCCCAGTGGCACACAGCAACTGAACTACCGACTAAACATCTTCCCTGTCACACCGAGAACCTAGCCTGGAACTGTTTGTCACATTACTTCGGACTAGGCCTCTTACGTCTCGCTCACCGGCACCTTCGGATTGGAGAGATCACTCCCTCAGCAGGGATGGACAGAAAGGAGAGGATTACTGAGAGAGTGAGCCATCTTCACTCTGCGCCGACAGGCGATCGACGATGTCCTTCCTCATAGTGAGAACTGCCCGAGTGTAGTGTGACACACAGTTTCATTTGTCTTTAGACACCAGCATCTTCTCCACCAGGGTATCTAGCAAGATCTCCCCTATTCTCTCTCTGAGATGTACACGCTGTCTCACCCACCGTTTGCATGTGAAGAAGGTGTGGCAAGCATCATCCGCAATCCCCGGACAAAACAGTCAATCAGGGGACCGTGACTTTCCAATTTTGTGCAGGTAAGACTGAAAACACCCGTGTCCGCTGAGAAGCTGTGTCAAGTAGTAATCAGTCTCGCCATGCTTTCCCTGATCCCTGATTAGGCGCGCGGTCTACCTGCCCCATGTTACATTTACCCACTCTTCCTGCCACAGAGCGAGAGTCCTTCTTCTCTCCTCTCGTGAAGCAGCTTCTCTACCTTCTTCTCCCCTGCACAGGTAAAGCCTCCTCCGTTCCTTCGCAAGGAGCACAATAGGTGTCGTACCCGCGATGATCAGCACTGCTGGCTCAGAGACAGTGCGGTATACAGACGCAACCCGCAGAGCACCTCGTTTTTGCACCTGCATCAGTTTCTTCCGGTACGACTTCTTACTGAGAGCTTCAGCCCAAACCTAGGAGCCGTATAGCAGCACCTACTTCCCTGCGCTCATCAGTAAGCGTCTCCTGATCGTGACGGATCCCCCAATGTTGGCCATTAGACGGCTGAGCTCCGATCCTCCATCTGTGGCCTTGTTCGCTGACGTTCTGATTTTATCGAAAAAGCTCATCTTCGAGTCAATCATAATGCCAAGGTATTTGATCGTCTTCTTGGACTCGATGGTCTCTTCGTCAATCCGGATGGGTATAACTCTGGGGATCTGCCTTTTGGTCAGAATGACGACCTCGGTTTTTTTCCAGCGCTAAGCTGAACCCACGGTCTGTCATCCACTTGCTTAAATTTTTCATTGATTTTTCAAAATTTTTGAATTTCGAATTTTCCTTCGTTTGGCAAATAATAACCTCAACAAGGATGCACGAAATTTTAATTCAAAATTCATTCCGAATAACCCTCCTACTTAAAAAGTAATTTAGGCGTTTGAATTTCAAATTTCATTTAAGCGCCATAGAACATCTGACAAACGTCACGCACCTCGTTACGAGAAATTTTCGTTTTTCCGAATATTTCTCGTCTCGCATCAACGCATCGCAATCATTTTACGATGTCGTATACAAACGCATGTTACGAAAACGGGTTGACATTTAGTGCGAGACTCTCGTCGCGTTCCCGCATCCCCGTCTCGCAGTATTGTATTTCGGCCTTAAATATGATGAACGATTCCGACCAACCTCGGCACCATTCGCATGCAGTTTGGCTCTTTTGTAATCAACTTGTAATAAAACACATGTACTCCTTTTTATGCTTTTTCTCAGCATGATCAGTTTTTTCGAATATGCACTAGAAAATTGAAACTAGTGCCTGAAAATTGAGATAATATTACCCAGTGATTGACAATAATTTGATTGGTTAATACTTGGTTAAAACTTCAATTTCTGGTAATTTTCTCCACTTAGAGCTATTCTATGCCTATTGCTGGCAGCACCTATCTTATTGGAAAAATTTTGACAGCTTAAGGAATTTTTGTGATCGATTTGTGATTCCAGTTGCAAGTTAGAACGAATGAATAATGAGCGAAACTTAAGAAGAAAGTAAATACATTTTGTAGTTCTATTTAAAGAAAAAACGGTAATAAACGTGAATGAAAGCAAATCATGCAGTTTTAACGACGATACTTTAATGGTAGGAATATCCTGTGAAAGTTTGGGCCAATTTATTTCTGCAAATATTAATGTCAAAGACGCATTTCGTACCGATTTGTCGGATATTGTTGAAGAAGTCCGTTCAATCATGCCAGAAGCTGAGGGTGATCGGTGAATAAGTGTTTGTTACCATCTTGCGAAATCAGAGGTTAATCGCTAAGGCTAACCACTTTCATCAGACAGGATTCAAGAAGGAGCTCGACTACACGACTGAGCCATGAAAACCCTTACGAATTCATTGTACAGGAGTAAATTTATGGATCTGATATTTCTTTTCGCTGATAGGATCGTTGATTTGTTTCGTTTGTCCGATGGAAAGTAATCCTTAAAGCAAATTTCGTGTATTTTACTAACTAGCATTTTATTTATCTGTCTGCTTTTATTTTGGTTATGTTTTTTGATTGGTTCTTCCCGTACCTAACAGGACTTCTACCATTATTGCTTAGCCTTCATAACTTCGTTTCACTCCATTGGTATTCTGTGCTCCTTCTCCTTTTCTTTGCAAGTTTTGTAGTCTCGTGTTAACTTGTGCTGTAGTTTTATTTGTTCAATCCCAAAGGGATACCGTTTTGTTTGTTTAGTTTTGGTCATTGTCTATCCCTTCTTTGCTATGTATAAGCCTACTAGCAGTCTTTTTTGCTCCTTAATAGACTATAGGTATGATCCGCACCCGGTCCATCGACTTCCAATGTATTTGCACCTTACTATTACGTTTCCTTCCGACAAATATTTCCAGCAATGGTAATTTAACATTCTGTTTTCTTACCCATACATCTTGTGCGCTAGAACTAGATGGGGCGGCATTCGGAGATTCTTCATCTTTGTTGAGAATCACAAAACAGTCATTTGTGTGTAGTAGTCACTGTAAAATGGAATAGATTCAATGAATGAAATTCCTATTTTTGTGTTAAAAGAAGTGAAATAAAAATCAGTATTCATTAACATTAACAATATGAGACTAACGAAACTTAAATCTTCAGTACATCTTAAGCCTTCGCTTAATCGTGGCTTTGATTTTTTAATTTCTTAAAAAATATCAAACGCTGAAGGAGTTCCTAATATAATATGGCGTAAAATAAGGAGAAAATCTTATTTTTTGTACAGAAGTAAAATACTTTATACCAAATAATCATATTTCAGGCGATTTCGTAAGTCTATATTAGCTTCCTTAGAACCCTGCATACAGTTGCTCTTGAATTGAACTGTTTTTTTGTGGGTCCTCATAATTTTCAAGTCGTTGTCCCCTGATCCGCTTCTTTCAAATAAAAGAACCGGAGAAAGTCCTTAAATACCAGGCTGGGACTGTATACAAAGTTATCTAAAAATTTCGAGCCAACATATTCAATCTTAGAGTAGAGATTTCCATGTGAGAACGTTCATTGTTATGAAGGAACATACAAAATAGAATTAAAATCAGCAGGGGCTTCGTAAATTATCAGTAAATATAGAGTAAGCGCAGAACTATGAGCATCACTCGGGTTGTTCCTATAATTAAGAACACCTGTCAACAATCATATCAGTTTATTATTAACAAGGAAAATAACCAATACTTTGCTCATGGCGTCTAATGTAAAAGAGAGCATTTTGACAGTTTAAACGTAAAACTTTCATATCAAAGTCGTTGACGATCTTTTTGGCATTTTGATTCAATAGTTCAAATGTCGCAATAAAACTATTCTCAGGCAAAGAATTTGATATAAGAAAATGATCTACACTTTGGAATCTACGAACCTCGTATATGCGAAATAACTAAGGTATGCAGTAACAATGATCAGGCATTGAGGTGTTAATGTAATATGGGAGTTGCTCGAGCAAGTCCGTTTGGGGTAAAAAAATTGATTTACTGATATTGTCAAAAACCCGACAGTAGTTTTTTATTTTATTTTCGTAATATCTTCAATTCACAAACAGGCTTTGCAACTCAAAGGTTCTTATCGTTTTCATAACTGATTGAGGGATCCTCATAGTTTGGTGAAAGCATAAACCAAGAATGTAATTGCAACACCTTCAATTTATTTGCAAGAAAAATTAATGTTGGATCACAATCGATATCAATAATAATTCTATATGCAAGTGCGCGAATCTTATATCAATATTAAAGTTAAACATGACTGTAGAATGTTAAACAGTATAAGTGATGTAATATCTATTAGTATTCCTTTGGTTTGCACTTAGCACGCTCTTCTGTTTGATGTCTTCTGAGTTCTAACGAAAGAATTATGTACTAGTGTGCTGCGTGGCCTTGAAAGAAATTTTTCTGCCATGGTTAAA
This sequence comes from Stratiomys singularior, assembly GCA_954870665.1. Lineage (NCBI taxonomy): Eukaryota > Metazoa > Arthropoda > Insecta > Diptera > Stratiomyidae > Stratiomys > Stratiomys singularior. The sequence goes on along the minus strand of OX940878.1, from coordinate 154,647,825 downwards.
CTTTCAAGTATAAGCACTTTGTGCTTGAACATGAGACATTGGCATTGGAAATTAAGGAGACGCGACTACTTGTGCATATCTAATGACTGGTATGGATATATTTTAGATACGTGTAGAAGCAAAATAATGCGTTTAGAAAGTAAATAAAGTATAAAAATATTGCATGCATGAATTGTTTATAAATGTTTCGGTAATATATCAAAAAAAAAAAAACAATAAATATTACAAAATTGTTTATGCTGAACGCTTATTGACTGTGAAAATATATAAAATATTGTTTTTTCTAATCCTCGTTTTACTACGTAGCCCATCTCTGTCCAACATCAAAAAACTGAATACGAAGTGCATGGTCAATGAAAAAGAAGTGGTTGAAGGCTAACTCGATTATTTAGTGGATAAATATGTGTGGTTGATCGAGTGGTATCTTATTTGGCCCAACCTGCACGAATTTAAATTCATGAAAATGAGATGCCGTTCTCAAGGCTTTTCAGTTGAACCACTGGTTGACTACCAAAAACAAATTCTTCTTATTTCAAATATACCTGACCAGATCTACATAAACGAGTGATAAACAACGAACTAGGCGTTCAGAATTGTGATAGTATATGTGCGTGGCTTATGGTCAGGACTATGAGAAAAATAGATTTTCTGTCATTCTTAGAATACGCTTAATATGTCATTAGATACAAATGACATCGTACGATGTCTGCTGAATGACAGGCTGAAATACAACTTTCACCTACTAACCGATCGTGCCTTATCAAGTCAGTCAACGTTAGCCTAGTGAAGCCAACGGGCTTAAATGTGTTCTGTAACTTCAGTTTTCTTTATGCCAAGGCAAAACAAGGATACAAGCAAAAAATGGTCTTGCCATTTCTTTTATCTTGAGTGCAGTTTTTATTATTAATATAAAAAAAATTGTTTTTGGCCCGCACGGTACACAGCATGTCAGTTGACAGTTAATAAATAGACTTCGTACTTCAGCCACCCACATATTACCAACGAAAACAGATCACGGGATAAAAGATTTTTGTGTTATTGAATCAATAAAGTTTTCTATACTTTCCATTCCGAAATTTACTCTTTCATAACCACTGATCAAATTCTTAATGAAATCGAGGTAGACCGACATATTCCATCTCGTGACATTGCTGTGAAACTAAACAATAACCATATAACAGTTTTGAACCATTTACATAAACTTGAATACCAAAAAAAGCTCGATACTTCCACAGGTCCCTGCTGAAACCGAAACAAAATCAAGCCATTTCTGAAACAAATGATTACGGGTGATGAAAAGTAGATCACGTACGCCAACAATGTGCTGAAAAGATCGTGGTTGAAGCCCGGTGAAACTTCACAAACAGTAGCGAAGCCCGTATTGATGTCATGGAAGGTGATGTTGAGAGTTTGGTGGGATTGGAAGGGTATTGTGCATCATGAACTGCTCGAACCATACAAAACTATTAACTCAACTGTCTACTGTCAACAATTAATGTGATTGAAGCAGGCGATTGAAAAAATCGACCAAAGTTGATCAATAGGAAAGGCGTTATCTTCCATCACGACAATACTAGACCGCAGATATCTTCAGTGACTCGTCAAAAGCTGAGAGAGTTTGGCTGGGAAGTTTTCATGCATCCATCGTACAGCTCTGACCTTGCGCCGTCGAACTATAATTTGTTCCAGTCGCTGCAAAATTCTCTTAATGGTGTAAAGCTGGTTTCAAAAGAGGCTTGTGAAAATCACGGAATTATGGATTTAGCAGAAAAGCGGCATAAGGTCATCGATCATGTTTTGATGTATCATTGTTTTGACATGTATCATTGATTGGTGTTTAAAATTTATATTAATAAATTAACTTTGAAAAACATACAAAGTAACGAAATTATTTTTTCCCCAACCCAATAGATTCCGAACAGTGTTTGTCGAAGTTACCTATAGGAACTTCGCTTAGTTACATATCGATCAGCAAAAAAGATGAGATTTGTTATATTTTTTCTTCTTCTATATATTCTTTTTCATACTTAGTATCCTGTATCTTTTTCTAATTCCTTTGATTTTGTTGGTTTTCCAAGGAAAGCACTTTTTTGACATACGAAAGAAGGTTGCTTCATTCTTCAGGGTCAACTGTTTTTAACGAATCGGTACTGATGAAGACACAGGATTTGAAAAACTAACTGACACCAAAAAAAATAACTTATTTACAAAAAACGAGATGAATCATATGGAGAGCGTTTCAGGATTGCAATCATTGTAGGTAATTCTGTTGCGGTCTGATGAAGGGATACTTCAGTATATCACGTACTAAAAGAGACACCGGAAGAGCAGCCATTACCTTCATATTCTGTGGATACTTTATAAAATAATAAATGTTAGATCTAACAAAGGTCTTTATTGGCCCTTTGCTCCCTACATACGATTTATGTTTTTGCGCATACTCCATCCTAGTTTCTCCTTTAGTTTCGTTATCATTAAGTGCTCCATCTCGGCTGCTTATCACATGTAGTGTATATGTGGGGCTCGGAAAATCTGTACTTCTCCTTACAGCTAGCGTTACATGAGCCATCCGTTTAGAATTCCAATCATTTTGTATATTGACTCATAACGTTGTGGTCTGTAAGCAATGTCAATATTGTCCTCATTTAATTTCTGTTCCTCCGTAATAGTTATTTGACCCTCATTTTTTGGGGTGAGGTCAAATTACTTGGCTTACCCTCCAGTTAATCCTGTCATTTCAAGACAAGTCTATCTCATTTCACAGAGATCGTTCAGCTCCATTGTACTTGTAGTTCTGGACTAGCTGTCAGACTTCACGGTTGGAGACAAATGCCTGCCATGCTGACTTGCTATCCAAGAAGATGCGTAGTTTTCTATTCAGATTGTGCATCGCCGTTTCTATCAGTGCTTTAGTTTCAAAAATATCTGACAGAAAGGCGACGGTAAATCCATCACAGCCACCAAAATCTACACTTCGAACGATCTCCATCTTCATTTCAATCTTGAAACAATATTTGGATTGGTAAATTTCCTCTCAGTTTTACGTAGAACAATATATCCCTTTTGCATATAATCGTTACACAAATGTGAATCTACTTGTGCTGTTTCTATCTCTGTCTAGAAGAAGTCTTTCGAGAGTATTAATGCTTGTAATTTCTTTATGTTATGGTATGGCTTTCTAGCTTAAAGTAAATCAAAATTTGTAGGTAACTTCTTATCCTTTTTTCTTAATCCGTTCCTTCCAGAATAACCTGTCTACAGATTTTTCGGAGAAGAATTCTAAGGCAACCAAAGATCAGGTTGTCTAATGAGCCAACAAATTCAATTCTATCATTCCTTTTTTGGACTTCTAGCCCGAAAAGATAGAGCAAAAAAGAGAGAAAAAAACATCCTGACGGCAGTTCGTGAGAAACAAGAAAAAGGATTGCATCAACATTTAGAAAAATTAACCGAAGTGACCGGTACAAGTTAAAAACCAATGTTATGACTGAAAACAAACTCACATGTGAAAGTCATTTGATCAATTAATTGCAGAAGAGATTAACCAAGGTTCCATTAGTTTTGGAAGTGTTTTATAAATGTGGTATCGATAAAACTAGAACCCATTCACTGATATTTTTCAGTATTATTAATCTGGATATCTTGATTTTTAAATGATTTTCAGAAATAAATATTGGCAGAGTCTCATGTACCACAGCAGCTTCAGAATAAGTTGATCCAAAAATCCAATAAATCAGTACAGGAACTTAAAACGGACTGAATATGACAGGGCAGGACATAGGAAAAAATTCAGTCAACAGGCTTTGAGTACGTTGGTTAGCCAATAGACGAAATTATCCCCAAGCTCCTTGGATTTAAATATCAGCAGTTTTTAAATTGGAAGACACGGTCCAAAGATTAAGAATGTTGAAGATAAGGAGGCCTGAAGTTCGAGGGTCTCGATGTGCTATAGAGTCTTGAGGACGTCTTTCCATCTTTTTTGTATCAAGAGCACACTTAAAGTCTGATTCAATATCAAAAATATCTTACAATCAAAATATTTCCAATCAAACTATAAAAAAAGGAGCTGTCGATCAAGAGCTGTTATGGACCATTTCAGAGCTAATCTCCTGCCCTGTAAAATCCAATCAAACTCAACAAATACTACTAAAGCTCGTTCTCTGTTAACGACATACATCCTGTGAGCTATGAGCGTAAGAGCCTTAACCCTCCGTCCATGTCGTGTTTTTTGGCTGATATTTGCACTGCTTGGCGTTTCGCGTATAACTGACTGCCACACCTGGGCCCGCGCGGTCACAGACCCTCAAACCTAAACTTTTTTTCAGTAACACTCAAATGGCGCCACCGTTGCCGGTGTCCGAGAAATTTCAGGTAGAAATTTTCGCCCGGACCCACGACATGGACGGAGGGTTAAGTACAGCGTAAATGTACTGGGTACATAATAGCTGCCTCCTTTCGGATAAAGATAGAAAAAACACAAGTCGATTTATATTTGTATTGCGTTTTAACCGAAATGTTTTGAGAGATGTTTCCTTGTTTGACACAAAAATGAGAGTAAATTCAGCAATCAAGAGAAAAATCGAGAGGATTGTTCGAAATGTCAGCACCAATTTGTAGTGCTTTAAGTAATGGTCATGCCTACGCTGTGCATTAAGTTCAGTTCAACATTATTATGGCACATCAAGTTTTTTGTTATATGTAGCTCTGATCCGTATACCTCCAAATAGGTAGACCTTTATTTCAATTAACCATTCCGCAACTGTGTGGACTTCTGAGTTTGAAAATACAGTAGCTGAGACAATAGTTCAGCGATACCATAAGGATTGTTTCAATGTAGAATCGGTAGCATATCATAAACCTTGGTTAAATTTACAATCATTTGCTTATTGATTCTCTATACTGTGCAAAAACATGTAATTTGCAAACTTGAATTTGATTCCTTGCTACCTAATGTCTATGAAAACTTGTATTGCATGTGGAATAGGATCTCCGGGTCGGGTATTCGGTTTTTAAACAACAAACCCGACTTCGAAAGTTGTTGATTATGTTTTTTTCTAGCTCAAAGTAGCTTGAATCTAATTATATTAACGTAAATTATGTCAAAGGCTTATCATAGTCGAAAAGCATAAACGAGACAAATAATTATTATTCAAAAGCCCTGAAATTGCTTGCTAAAGCTCGTAGCGTTGGCTGTCATTTAACTTATGCCTATCGGCCATACTCGTATTTTGATAAATCGGCAAATGTGCCTTGAAACATCATTTAATTATTATTTACACAGGGGCCCACTGTGTGAAAAAAACGTATAGGCTATCGGTCTTTTGTTCCTCGTGTATTGTTTACTTGTTGTCTATCTTGAATCCTTTTCAAAACTCATGGAGGTCTCTTAGCTCAGTGGTTTCCAATGCTCCAGTTCGGTTACGTTACGGAATTATAGTTTTGGACAATCAAGCTTATGCTTTTTTGTCACACTGTAACTACTGACGACCGCTAACACTTAGAACAAAGTCATTTTAGCACTTTGACTTGCCACTCGCACTCGTTACGGAATTCGGCGCTGTTACTTGAAATTTAACAAACTCTGACAACTTCCTACACATATTTTAATCATATTTTGACCAATTTGCTTGTTTGATTCAACTTAAGCTTTCAAAAGCTGTTGCAGTTCTCAGGTTACAAGAAATCAAAATACTTTTAGCTTGACGTTGTATTTCAGACCGTTACATCCTACCATCGCCAATGGAAATCCGAACAAAGACTTAGCTAAGTCAAAATCCTTGGTGTCGATTATTCTTGGCAATACCAGCGACCTCTTCAGGATGATAGAAGAAATAATTAGTAAACAAGCCGAATGTCATACAAAATGTTTAGATTTATCCGACATATCTTCCCGGCATTTAAGCAATTTCAACACAGAAAATTTTCTTCCAAAACAATATTCAGCTTGTCGTCAGGTATGTAGTTCAATACAACGTCAGTAGAGTAAACTCATAATAATCAACAAAAAATATTCAATCAGGTCAAGGAAAATGTGGTGTGGCGGTTATCCGAGTTTCAGGCGCGGATACAGTTTCCGCTTTGAAATCGTTGACCAATGAAAATTTCAACCCCAAACCTCGATATGCATTTCTACGTTCGTTTCTGCATCCTAAAACGAAAGAAGTGATAGATAAAGGCTTGGTTTTGTGGTTTCCCGGTAAGAAAGAAATTTAACAACTAAATATTCGAATTGAGAATGATCCTTTTACTGCAGGACCCAACAGCTTCACTGGCGAAGATTCATGCGAGTTTCAGGTGCATGGTGGATTGGCAGTTGTACATGCAATGTTAGATGCATTGGGATCTCTGCCTAATTTACGTTTAGCCAAACCTGGCGAGTTCACAAAGAGAGCATTCTTCAATGGCAAAATGGATTTGACTGAAGTGGAAGGACTTGCCGATATCATACATGCTGAAACAGAAGCACAACGAAAACAGGTGAAGAGTGTGTTTAAAGTCTTTTTGGTTTGAGTTTAAGGTTGAGGAGTTTTAGGCCTCAATCCTAGTATAAAAGGCTCGTTTTCACACTAACGATGCACGATGTGCTATCTTCTAACTTATACCAAAAAACATCAACTACGATTTCAGTCTGAAATGACCATATTGAGTCTTGCGTGGCTAGATTTGAGTCTGAAATGATCCTTAGTGGACTTGTAGCAATTTGATTTTGAATCCTTAGCCGGCTTACAAACACTCCTTTGCAAACTGGCACCCATTTCATCAATTTGTGTTGAATTTAATATAAGATATCACTTGACACAATTAGTCCTTCTTCTTTCCGTTCCTGTCGACATTGACTATCTGGTTTTCTTGTTAAAAATGTAATATTTTAGTATAAACTTAGCCTGAACTGTTGCAGTACATAGCAGTACAATATACATTTATTTTCGATTTGTATCGTATTATGTTCACAATTTCGCCGCGTGTCTTTTTTCTGTTAATTAAGGGAGCACATACATGTTGTTGCCCTATCTATTCTTTCAATTTGTGTTGTTGCATCATATTATTTTATTGGTATTATTACATATTATACACAGAAATTCGGTGGTGCTGCGAAAACTAGTCAGACTAGTCCAAAGGTAAGTAAGTACGCGCCAAGTCTTCGAATTCGTCGCATCCTGGTGTGAGACTGAATTTAGTCTTTTGTCAATTCGAATCGTTTGTACGAAAAATTTTCATGATTAATTACAAATGCGTGAAAACAGTTTCTCTTCGGCTCATGTTTAGCAAAATTCCCAACATCTAAAATTTCCAATCATTCAGCAGCCTGTCTAGAGGACTCTACTTCGCTGATGCCAACATTTTGTTCAACATCGGAGCCTCAAGTAAAGCGTTACCGCATCGCACGCCAAATTGAAGATGAAGCAAACTGCATAACGAAGACGATGTTGTGCACAAATAACGTATTTAAAAGCTTAATTAAAGGACTATACAATATCGAAGGACGAGATTGACGCACAGCTACAACGAAGATATTTATAAGCTGCAGATGCGCTACACGCTGAAGCTTTCTCCGAACATAAAAACATTAGACGTGAGTTAAATGCTAAAATCAAAAGATAATGCGGAAAATTTAAATAAAAAAGTAGAGAAATTAACACAAAAATTTAAACCGACCGAATTTGGAAACGAACAACACTTTCGACGCTCACACAGTCAACCCATCAGGCACCATGTTTAGTGAATAGAAAAAAAAGAGCTTTTGGACACAGGGTTAATGCACAAATTAATGGCAGTATGCACTACGAGTATCTGGAATAACTAGTGAATAACTCGGAACTGGTAATTAACAAGCTACCCTACGATCAGCTTCGTTCGATAAAAAGGAATACACGACAGTTATCATAAAAACTACAGATACAAAAAATTGAGTCACTTGGAACATGTTCCCTGCTCAGCAACAACCAGCAGTAAATAAGCGAATTTGTCAAGACTCCTATGTACAACATTAAAGCAGAGAACTACTCGGGATTCAATGACAATACATACATTGCCGAAGACGGATTAGGTCTGGAAAAACGATTTTCGGCAATAATTTCAGAAGTCTTCATGCAGGCGTAAAAAATTTAGGCAACTGCTTCATTTTCATCGAGTCGCTAGCAGCTATGAAGGAACAGTTGCTTAACTCATTGAACATAATAGTCGATAATAATATCCTCAAATATCAAAATCAATGAAAGCATAGAGCATAAACCAATCGAAAAGCTCAAACTTGGATCCAAACGTGCAGTGAAATTGAACCTGCCTAACGTACAAAATACCAGCTGGAACAGATCACAATATTCTCGCAATATTAAATAACCCCGTTCAGCATAAATTAGCAGCATACAGTTCAATGGTTTCAATACTTCAAATCATCGCCATCTTCAAATCACTCCAGATGTTAGGGGTAGATTTCTATTCTTCAACATTTTCTAGCCTGAATGACTCAGCTTTCTCGGTACTCCGATTTGAGAATAAACGAGCTGTTCTGTAGTAACACTTTATGTATTATTATTATTATAAAACTTTAAGTTGGCGGCCGTTTTTAATGCTATTATGGTGTGATAGCTGTCATGCGTTTTGTGGTTAGTTTGGTTTGTCATGTTATCATGAGTAGGTTGACGCCTGAGCATCGTCTGCAACTTATGCAATTTTATTTCGAAAAAAACCGATATCTCGAACTCTCATCGCGAACTCTGTCAATTGTATGGACAGAGTTCGACAAAATCGTTAATCAGAACAATGAATTCGATTAGCTATGCATCGTTATCGCACCATCTTTACTCTCACTGTTAATACGCATCCATTCAGATGCCGTACAGTACGTAATGAAAAAACCATAGCAGCCGTAGAGCGTAGCATCGATTAAATCCCACGTGAAACCATTTGTGACATCGTGCTCAACAAGTAAAGCTGTCCCCATCCATATAATGAAAGATTTCATGGAAGGATCTTGCGGCGCGGGCTTACAAAATCCCGCTGGAACAAAAATTGAAGCCGAAGGACTACCGGGTATTGATTCGGTGTTTCGGCTCAAGAACAAAATGCTGCAGATGCAAACTCATAAGAATATAATGTATAGCGATGAGGATCATTTTTAAGTGAATGGCTTTGTCTATAAACAAAAGCCATGAATTTGGTGGTCCAAATACCGTCACATCAACAGAAACTCACTGTTTGCTATGCTTTATGGACCGATGGAATCATTGGGCCATATGTCTTCAAAATTGCTACTGGGAATACCGCTATAGAGCCCTGATGAATGACTTTCCCGTTTCGAAATTGGCTCGCGATAATGCAGGAGGAGGAGGTCGCAGGTGACCTATGGTTTCAACAGGATGACGCGACTCGCCATTCAGCTCACGCAACCAACGATTTATTGAATTTGAGGAGGGCATAATTTCTCGGTTTGGACCTGTGAACTGAGCTGCAATGTTTTGTGATTTAATAACGCCGGACTATTTCTTGCAGAGATACGTCAATTCATTCGTTTACGCATGACAAACCTGAGACGCGTGGCATTTGGAAGAAAACATTTGCCGCGTGATTGGCGAGATACGGACCCAATTATTGGTGGAGTAGTCGATAATCGCGTGTGGACCTCTCGTGTGGATTTTCTCAGCGCGAGTTGTGCCATTTACATGCCCAAAATCATATTTAAATAAGAATTGCAAAAAAATTATTTTTCAATAAAACCAATTTAATAGCAATCAAAACAAGTTTTCCAGATTTTATTGAATTTTAAATTCAAACAAATTATCTCTAAAAACACATTAAATATTTTAAAAATAAAATAATGTTTACCAATTATTTTGTACTATTCTATATCGATGCGAAAGGTATACACTATTATAGGAAAAGGAGGAATAATACGGAAGTTAATAATTAAAAATATGATAATGATATTAACACAATCATAAAATGCAAAAAAGAGGAGATATCAATAGAAGTACTCTGGAACAAAAATGCTCGCAAAATCGCTACGAATTTTCAATTATAATTTTCACGAACATGTTCACGGGCGGCGCAAGGAAGAAAGCTGCTGTAGATATAACAAACGAGAAGTGTAGGCTGGATGTCGTAACAGCTGTAACGATTACAAAAGAAATGGTATGACGGATTTCCTCTTCCGACATCCGTTTAGAGCTTGATCACAACATCGGTATGGGACGTTAAAAGTGTCCACCATTATCGGTTAATGCGACGGAACTCTGTCTTGGGCGGCGAGGAGAAATTGCGGACCAGATATTATAGTGTTTTGTCTACGATGCGCAACGAATATAAAGTTTAACGATATTAACATCTATTTCAAACGTGACAAAACATATACAAAATAATCTCGAGTAAATTAGAATTTACGTTGACAGTGACGTCTGCTCGCTTGATTATTTGGACCGAAAGAGACGATTCATTTGCTTTCTTGTCCGGCTATAGCATACTAGGTGCGCTTGTGTCGCTATGTGGTATCTATTGTGCAAAAGCTTAACATTTTTCTGCGCAATTGTCCGCTAGGCAGCAACGATTTAAAAAAATTTTTATTTAATTTGCGTAACGTTTGGATGCAATTAACTTTGAGTAGTGATGGCTTTGAGAGATAGCAGGTATCAAAGGTGTGGAAAATTGGACATTTATTACGCCACAGTATAAAAGCTGTGTTTTTAATGTTTTGTACGGGGGATTATTACAATTCACGTTGCAAAGGGTCAGGCAACTTGAGCGATGGATACCCCCCATCAGACACCTAAAAAACAAAAAATTTGGTGTTTACGTTATTTTATAAATGCCGAAATTTGCATAGTTTAATTGCTGACCTTTTTTTAAGCTGTTTGCCAAAAAGCCAGAATCTTTTGATAGTTCCCACATGCTGCCAGACACCTTTAAAATTGAGTTTTTGGTGACCACAGACCGCATTAATAATTTTTCAACTCACGAGACGAATTTCTTCTAAGTTCCCTCAATTGTAAGAATTCCTTCGGATCGAACGGAATTTTCGACTTTTTATGGGGCACGAAAATCAAGGAACGGATTAAGTACTTTAACTACTTTCTACAATAGTCAATAGGGAATACTTCCCACAATCGCAGAAGCAGGCAAACTTGATTCCCACTATCGAAAAGGAATATGCAGAGGTACGACCAATATTCCATCTTAAATTCAGGCGAATTACTAAATAATGTGTTTGTTGGCGCTCTTCGGGAATTCGTTATGCCCATCGTAATTAAAGAAAAGTAAATTAGTTCATGTTCAATACTTTCCTAGTGACACAAACGTCTAAATACCACATTTTCGCCAAGAGAGGCTCCGCACTGTGTTAGGAATACTATCATGGGCAACCCTTTGCTCCTTGTACAGATCATATCATTGCAAGGTTTTGTGTTTATATTTGCATAATTTAAATTCTCATATACGATTGGTTGGGGAAACGAATTCCAAAGACAAAACAACAACCCCACAGGGCAAACACTCTATACCACGACTTCTAGTAGAAAGAGATATAGAAAGTACAAGTAGAGAAATTTTTTGTTACGTTATTACATAGAAGCTCTGGGGGGGATTTGCCTGTTTTTCACGAAAGTTTGAAGAAATTTACCAATACATTGAAAATTCCAGCTTTTGTCTAATACCGTTAGTTCGGAAGATCCTCAAAACTGTTTGCAGAATATGGGCTTACGCTATGCCGATATCTTTACGAAGATTATACACAATAGATCCACCAACTTTCATAAAGCGCCTACAGTGTACAAATCCACCAGAATCTACACACCTATAGGATCATAAATGAAACGGAAAAACCTACAGGGACATGTAGATCTACCAACAGGGTGACAGTGAATCATTTCTACATCTACAACAGTCCAAAGTGGTAATTCTAAGTAGTTCCGCTTAATTAGGACCTTAAAACAAGGAACTCGAGCAAAATGTAGAGTGCTGCAGTCGCATTTCATATTCCTCATTCCACCGAATTAGCATTTCTACTATGGTCTTTCCATTCAGTAATACGTTACCAGCACACAGAGTTTTCAGCAAGGCAGTGCCACATGCCCTGCGGAAGTCGACACACGTCAAACACTCGAATAGGGCATTATGTCAAAAGAAAACTGGAAAAAAATTTTAAACGAAGTATATCCCCTGAATTCTCCTTTTGGTCGTGCTTTGTGTAAATAGGCTACCAGATTCCTATTGAATTTTTCCGAATCCGAACTTTAGGATGGGAATAGTATTTACTCCACATGTCCTTGACATCCCCATATTTAGACAGATTTAACCAGGTAATGATCATAATTCCAGTGCGCTACTTCGTGAAATCTGCGAACATATATTCTGGAGAGCCATCTGGAATAGATTTGTTTGAAAGTCTGAAGGGGTCCATGTCCTACTGTAGATGACCAAACCGCGAAACAAGCTGGCCCCCTCCTGCAAGCTACTCTTCAGTTTATGTTATCGTCTTCATCCATGAATACTATCATTTTATAATAAATAAATGACAATCACTTATAATCCATTCAAGCAAAGCTTCGGGCGTACGATGAAATAGAGAATAGGAAATAGAAATGGGAAATAGAGTAACAACTCCAAAATCAATGCAACCCGACCTCGAGTTTCCGGATCAACATCCCCAATGATTCGGTCTTCAATCGGATGATACATTTCATGCTTCCTGGAATGTGCTGGAGAGCTTCGAACATTTTCCCTTTGATTTATTGGGTCTGACTTACTAAAGCCTCCAGCAGGTGGAACTAAATCAAGCAGCAAAGTTTCAATACCTTTTCTTCTTTGTTCTCTAAGCTAGCTCATGCTATATCCAACAATGAAGTTAAAAGAAAAATTAATTAACAAAAAAAAAAAACGTTTAGGGCGTGATTGCGGATGGCGTCCGTTTGTCTGCCATTCAATCGATTTAATTATCAAACCAATGTCTTTTGATTTTTGACTTAAGTTTTTTCATTATCAAAATATTTCATTTCGTAGGCCCTACTTCAAACTAACGGTGCTTTGTCAAAACTCTATAAAAAATGGCGTCAACGCATAGTCAAAAGTATCGCATACCTCGAAGCTACTATCGATTTTGCTGAAGATGAAAATCTTGGTGACGATGTGATGGATGCTGTTGAAGAAAATGTCACTGACCTATTGGCTGAAATTAAGAATCATCTCAACGATCAACGGCAAGGCGAGATCCTGCGAGATGGTGCACAAGCTGCAATAGTAGGTGAACCCAATGTCGGTAAAAGTAGCTTTCTCAACTTGATATGTCAACGCAACATTTCGATTGTCACATCAATAGCCGGGACAACACGCGATGTCATTGAATCCTTTTATAATATTGGTGGTTATCCTGTTGTTTTTGCTGATACTGCTGGTCTAAGGCTTAGAACGGATGATGTGATTGAAAAAGAAGGGATAAATCGTTCCATGGACCGATTGAAAACTGCTGATTTGATTGTGTTGATGATGGATGCGTCAAAGTTAATACAATTCCTGAAAAGTAAAGACGATAGTGATGTCTGCCCGTTTGCAGATCAACATATGATGTCATTAGGAATCGATATGGATACAGCGAGAGAAAAGTGTAAAATCACAATTGCCAATAAAATAGATTTGCTGAATGCAAATGATAGGCGAATATTAACGTCGGCCAAAGATATTGTTCCGTTTTCGTGTAATACTAGCGAAAACATTGACAAATTACTGGAAGAGTTCGCCAGGAAACTTGAAACTATGTAAGTATCTTGCAAAGGAACGAAAGTCGCAAGAAATATTTACCTTAAAATTTGCTACTGGATACAAAAATTTTGACTGACCTTAATCCTAATTTGATTGAATTTGAAATGCTGTCATATATTTTTTTTTTTTACAAACTAACGTTCTATGGTTTTTCAGATGTGGAAATCCTTGTTTGGAATCACCACGACTCACCAAACTGCGCTATCGCCATTTGCTAACGGATTGTGTTGCCGAGTTGGAGGAGTTCTTAAGCTACTACGTCGGTAATCCTGGTGCTGACTTAGCTATAGCTGCGCAGAAATTGCGCACATCAGTGCGGCTAATAGAACAAATAACAGGCAATGTAACGACTGAGCACATCCTTGATGTTATTTTTAAGGACTTTTGCATAGGAAAATAAATGTAGAATGAGAAATTATAAATGTCCTTTCACTTGTTACATTATCAGTCTGAATGTCTACTATGTGTAGCTTTCACATGTTTTGAATCCACATTTAACTCGTCCATCGTGGCTTTTCATCCTACCTCTAAGCATTTAAGAGCATATCAACGCACTATCACGTCCTATTTTCACAGCATGTTAAAAGATAGCCAATAGACCCTCAACATGCATTTGCCCGGCGATTTCATCGAAGGTAGGCAAAAAACAAGAAGATTTCAAATCAATAACAATAAACATAAAAGTGGATGTGAAAAAATGTACCAACATTACCGCTTAAAATTCTCTGCTCTATGACGCTTTAAAATAAAAAACTTTATCGAAAGTGAAAATTCCCATTGCATTTTATCTCGGATCATAATGAAGATTGACTAGACACGAATAAAAGCAAATCATGGCCATTACAGATAAGGACGAAAATGCTCGTATATTCAGGTATGTTGTATCGAAAGTGAATCGTTCGTAGTGTGAGATCAATTTAGAGCTCATCTAATGAAACGACCGAACAAGGTCCAGCTTGGAATGAATGCAAAGCAAGCTGTTGCTCGTGACATTTTTTTAAAATATGCGTAAGTTACAATGTTTGGAGAGTATCAGATCAATGAGTTCGGGATGGTGGCGAAAAATTAAATTGAAAAACTTAATTACGATATGTTACCATTAGAACGTTGCAGGATGCTGAAAGACTGGACAGTAATCCATGGGTTTGCAATATACAACGTCAACATTTACAACTGCCGCAATGCTAACACTGATCAAAACTCAAACATCAATGTTGACCGCAGTGCTCAGTACAGTATCATGGACATTTTGAGGATTCGACTTCGCGTAGAAATTATTAGAATTTATCGTTGAAATCAGTATTCTGGCCGCCCTACCGTTTCGACCGAAGGCTCTATTTATTACCACAATGGAAAATTCGCATGATATACATGACGTATATACGTGTTATACATGAATCAATCGCATTGTTGAACGTGTCAGAGACAATCAAAGTGTCAGAGACAACCACAATCACAGATTCGAGCAGGAACACTTGTCAGATAATACATTCGAGAACATCGCAAAAAACCTTTATTTAAAGGCCTATAAGGTTCAACTGTTTCAGGAATCTCAAATATGCTAATCAAGATTTGCTGCAAACTGTTCTGAGTTGATCTTTAGGGCAGTTGGAAGCCGATTCAGATTTCGGGCAAACAATTTTCTTCATGCATGATTTTTTAGTTTAATAGATTTGTGAATAAATAAGTCTGCAGAATTCGGGTTGAATAAAATTCTCAAGCAATTAATGCATGAATAATAAATATTGTTCTATTCAGTGAATCAGACTTTTTCTGGCCCAAACGGGAAAATTTTGACAAATGTCAGCTGACCCCAAAAAAAAACAAGAAATGCACGATAAAGCTGTTTCAAGAAATGTCTGTATCAATTGGCCAGAAAAGTTGTGCGGTCTGATACCCTTAGACCTATGGTGGTTTGCGTTATGCAGAGTATGTGAATGCTATAGCCAACCTACAACGATTCGCCATATGGGAGTAATATTCAACGCTTAATTCTAAGCTTACTACGCGATTTGTATGAGAAAGTATCGAATGTTGAGTATCAAGACTTTATTCAGTCAAACGAAGCCGAGGAAGCCGTTCAGCTGATATTATTTTCCGGACTCAATTTCATCGATTGCTCCATAAAATAATAAACACTGGAAGTATTCATTTCTTGACATTTTGATTGATAAAAGTGTCGACCGACGGGTGTTGAAAACCGTGGACAAATTTTATTATGGCGATTGCCGTTTCCTCAAAATGTGAAATTCTTGAATATTATGTTCTTTTTATTCTCTATATCAGCGTCCATCTGGGCCTAATAATGCAACGTATTGCTTCAGTTAGAATGACATCTTTTTTGACAATAATTCCACCTGTATCACAGATAATGGTGGCCACGAATTTTCCACCCATCGGGGACACCTCGAATTTGAAAGTTATGCGTCCTTTTTGTGCTATTAGATGGAGTATTTGGTCTTCAATTCAAAATGAAGAATCTCTGATGTTATTCCTCCATGTTTCTGTTTCTGTCAAGGAGCAAAGAACTCGTGACAACACTCAACTCATTGCTGATAATGGAAGGCCAGCGTGAAAATTCTACATGTTGGAAGTTTTATTTGTGGATTGATTTGTATATTCAACTGTACCTTACTTTTCATAAACCGCGAGTAATGAAACCTTGGGTTGATAACCTGAATTATTGTCCCTTATAATGCCAGTCAAAATGAGTAACCCTTCATACTTTAGCCTCTGTTGCTCGAAATCTTGGGCCAAGTTCAAAATTATAAGTCGGCTAAATGTGTGATTTTTATGTATGTTGAATAGAATTGTTACATAGGGTCTGATTTTGGATGCAGCGTAAGTGAGCGTCGACTTTTAGATCCTGACATATAATATTACAGTTTACATGTAGGCCATTTTGTGGTCCCGCAAAAATCAAAGAGATTTCCCAGCTCCGTGGTTGCCCTCTTTACGTATTCTACCGTAAGATCCTACTGATACCAATTAAGTCCTCCAGCTCCGTGGTTGCCAAGTGTTTAAGCGTCCTGTCACATTAAATCGCTTCCATCAAACGAAGCGTTTGTTGTCAAGTAGAAAGTGTTGCGTCCTTTCTTCTTTCTCAACGCAAGCATGGCATGAGTAACTCCTGCGAACTTCTATTAGTTCTGACGTGTTAATTCAAGGTGTTGAGGCCAGGTAGTAATGTACCACGTGTTCATACACCATTTCTGTTGATCCTTCGGAAGTGTTTTCTCCGGTTTGAAACTCCTGAAACTTCTTGATTCGTTCGAAGCTCTACCCCTTCGGAGAGGACCTCATCGGAAGAAGAGGAGGAGTCAAACAAGTTTACTGCAATCCAAAAAGCAATCCAGTTATTGCAGAATAGAGCTCTGAGCCGGATCGGTTCATGCAACCGAGCACTCAAACGTTTCGACTAAATAGACAGACAACTTGACAAAACCTTCGAATTCCTGAAGATTCCGGATAATAGATTATCACAAATATACCAGACTCTTAGATTAATTACAGACTAGACAGAAACTGGTGTAAACTCCAGGTTGCCGTGATCGCAGGAATGCTGACAGAGAAGGATGGGCCAAAGTACTCTATCGCACTGGCTCCATGAAACCAACTACACCTAGGACAAAAAACGAATGATCTGCACTAACAACTGTGGCACTAAATATAACTTTATGTCATTTCATTCCTGAAACAACGAAACTGGTCAGGTTGCTTGATTTACTGTCTAGTTTAGAAAGTAGGATCAAATGGTATCTTACGTGACGTCTTACAGAAAAAGCATCACGGACTAAGACCTCCCTGACCAGTAGGTTAGCTAGTGTAAGAAGCCTAGATGAGTAGTAACCTCAAGTCTAAATGGTCAGGAGAAGTGATAGCTGACCTAATCGCCATGACCGCAGCAATCCTAACCAAAGAAAAGTAATGCTCTTTTGATACGTGAATATAGGATTGGTTGTCTGGAATGGACCTGTTACATTAGGAATGCGAGGTTGTTCTGATGTTTTACAAAGGTTAACTGACTTCGAAATCTCCTTAACGTTTATTGCATACTTCGAGGAAGTTCTGTTGTCTGACTCACGGAACGAATAAAGGTAGGGTTAGAATGGTGACTGAATCAGGTGTGCTCAAGGCTCCATTCTCGGTAGGTTCTCTTTTCTGTAGAAATTCCTCCGTATGACAGATAGTAGGAACTTGAACTGTTGGGTGAGTCACGGACTATCTGCTAAGCAAGTAACATTGCGACACTAGTGACTGAATGCATAGTTTAGCACGCGGAACTCAAAATAGGTATACCAAAAGAAGAACTGGACAACTTATGGGTTCGTATTGAAACTCGAAAATATATGAGCGATAAGTTAAAGCCAAGGTAAAGCCTATCGGTTTCGGAAAAATGCTGGTCGAATTGGACACTAGCGTGTATTAATGAACTCGAGGAATACATTTTTTCGATAAAATTGGGCAAACATCTCATAAAGCTGTGGAAGCTGTAGCGACATTCGGATGTACCCAAGGTCGGGTGTTCCCATCTCATTTAAGAGACTCCTCCTGCTTAGGTTCATACTACTCTATGTGATCCATCATCTCTGCTTGAACATTCACCGGAATTCGTCGGCATTTTTGCAGAGACAAGGAACGGTGTGAATTACATGCGGATACTGAACAGTCTTTGAGTTGGTGGTATTGGTGATAGTAACAGTGATCCAATCACTATTTTTGCTAGAGAATTTCAAAAAATCTATCAGCGTAGCAGAGAAAACGGCTAAGATAAAATCCAATCTTTCGGCATGTCGGTGAATACTACTCGCTTTGTCCCCGACGTAAAGCCGAGGTTTAAACAAGGGCTGGTGAGACTGATTTACCAAAACCCAAGAGGGTTTTCTGACTAACCTATGCGAAATTTCTAGGCCACGGTACACCAACTTTTTCTTGTCTATGGAGAAGTCGATTAAGCCTGATGGAAATTTTTTTCCTGAAAAATATTTATAAAAAAAATTGACTTTTGCGAAAATTGGTGATGTGTGCCTAGGATTTATGATAGGAGAGATGCTAAGAACATTTAACAAATGAAACACATTTTGCTTGGGCCGTAGGCATATTGAGTCGCAAGGAGTCTCGAAAAAAATATGGTATACTTTTTTCTACCCTATTACCTGCTGAAAAAGAGTCCATGCAAGTTGAAGCTACCTCTAAGCGTAGGAAACGAAAAGACCTACCTGGAAGTAAAGTGTCAAAACCGACGGAGGATAGGTTTAGGAGGCAGTTCAGAAGCGTTGTTAGTGTCAGAGTTCTACAATTAGAGTTTAAACAGCCTTCACCTGCCTACTACAAATGAATTTACTTCAAGCCTTAAATTTCAAAAGAGGACAGAAGTTACCAATCTCGTATTGCTGACAGCAACTAGAGCAAGGTGTGAAGCAAACCAGCTAGGGTTCCGTTGGAAAAGAATATTTAAGGAAGCGAAAGCCCTTCTTGGACCTTCGTTGATTATGTTGTGTTAAACTGAAACAAATTCCAACTCAGTAGGTTAAACCGTATCAAATAAAATTTCCTTTCTTGCTTTATCTTAAAAAGAAATACCGAAACATTTTCAACGATTAAAGGATAATGCGTTTCGCTTAATGTCCCTATCGAAAATTGCATTCTTCCGCTTATAAGTCGACGTATTGTTACGGTGTGCACAAAAAAAAGCGAAGAATATTATCCCCGGGATCTCATTCGCAGGACACAATGCAAACGAACGATATGTCTACCTCCAATCTATGCCAAACAATCCTACTTTCGTGAGAAAAACGGTTTGTGTGATTGAAACTCTCCAGCAAAAGATTGAGCAGTTGAGTTAACAGGTTGAAAGAGTATTCAAATTGAAATTGGTCCCCGGCCGAGGTACATTTCGTTGTCGTCAGGTGAATGTTACAACGTTCAGTTCGCGTACAAACAGTTTTGTTCGTGAAAATGTAAATCCAAGAGTGGAAATGGCGAAAAATGTGATTGCGAGTCGGGAAGTCATGAAAACCGTCAAAAATGTGTTACCCGTGTGAAATGCTTTTGACGCTTGAATAAAATCAGGTGATGAAATCAGGAAAAAATCTCATAGGAAATTGATTGTGGTGGGTAGGAAACCTACAAAAAGGAGCAAAAAAGGAAAAATGGAATGTGCCACGGTTTGTTGAATTGTGTGAATGAGTTGCGTGGGTGATAAGCGATTTTTGGGCCAGAGGGAGCAGTATACATATAAAAAAAATCTCATGTCGGAAAATTGATATATTTGGGCAGCTGTAATTGGAACGATTCGATTTGTTCCACTGGAAAGTTATGCCTGCAATGGGTCTATTGGTTGAGGTGCGAAGGACAAATTGAAAAGGCAAATCAGAGACAGTATTCAATGACAATAACGTAAATTCGGTGACTTCAAAAATTTGTAAGTTGCTGAGTTTGTTATGGACAAAAATACGTACTAATACATGGCTGCTGAAAATTTACCAGGATCTAATTTTTGTCTCTTTTTTTGGGTGTTATCGAATTGCCTGAATATGAATTCTCTGCGCAGAACCCACGTGATGAACTACTTTTACAAAAAAAGCTGTGGGTTCCATATCCACCCTTATGTGACGGTATATGATATCAAAGAAAATATGGAAAATGTGGTAGGTATTAACTTGCATTCTCAAACTGTGCCTCAGGATTCAGCATAAACTAAAGATTCTTAGTCACAAACACTTGCGAGGATTAAAGCTTTGGAAACTATTTATTGAATATATTGGGACTTAAACTTTCAATTACCCTTCAATATATCTTCAAAGGATCCCAATAACAGCACCATAAACGGGAGAAAACGAAAAGACAATAACACATTGGTATCATAAATAAATTAAAAAAGATAAAATATTTTCAATTCAATTTTATACTTAAACTAATTTCATTTTTAATTAAAATTAGGAAATCAGCTCCTTATTAAAATTCATTAATTTTGATGAGTTTAAATTTTAATTTATTTAAAACCAATTGAAAAGGATGAAATGAAAAACATGGAAAATTTTGAACACAAGGCACACTCTGGCCTTTGTAATATTGTTGACACTCGATTGTTAAAGTAGTGTTTAACTTTTTCATTTATTTTTTGCTTTTGGCATTTGCGAAAGGTAAGAAGATGGAAGAATAGATGGATCCCGAAAAAGTCGATATTTGGTTTAGTCACCATGAGCTTCGCGCATTGCCTGTTCTGTTTAAATTGTCAAGGCTGAAAGAAGACTTAAACAAGGTCGATTACTTGCAAATAAGAGAAAGGCAATTGGTAAGACAAAGATTAAGAAATTGAATCAAAAGAATTTTTTAATACATTTTATTTTTGAAAAACGAATAAAAGATTTTCCTTTAACTTTTGCGTGTAAGATTTTTTTTAAATTTTTTCGAAATCGATTTTCGACCATTATCGTTCAGTCTTTATCAGCGACTGAGAATTTATTTTACGTGGACTATTTTCAAAAGGACTGAATAGTTGCTGTCTGTGCCATGAAAACATGCAAAAAAGTTTGAAGTGTAGTCTGAGTATGGTCTTGTTCAATATACAGCCATTACTTTGGGAACAAATCAACCCAAAAAGATTACGTGAAGAGAGAGAGAGAGAGAAGGTTTATTAAAATATTTAGATAAAGAAAAATATGTTCTTCTTGACTACCGTTTATTATTATATATCTTTCAACGTTGCCAGAATGATCAGTAATATTTATTTATAAATTATGTTTAATACTTGTATTCTTGTCTTTCTTAGGTTGGTGACAACATTTTTCAACGATCCACCGGACTTATTTCAATCTAGTTCCAAAGAAAATTGAAAAACGCATTCTGACTTAAGAGAGGACCTCTACAGCAAGAATAATCAATATCGGGGATACCTAGTGGAGTTTAAACGATCAGTTCAGTATTTTGTTTGGCTGATAGATACCTAGCTAAGGCCTTCAGACCGAATTAGGCAGTGGCTGCTTAGTCAATAAAAGGATCACGTCCTAAAAAGCGAAAATCGCGGTGCTTCGATCAGTCCGTGCTCCTTTATGAGATCATTTCCAAAAGTATCGCAAATTTTGAATTTCCGCATGCTACATATATTCGATTGTCGATATATTTATGACATTATGTTGGTAATCATGTCGATCACTTATATTGACAAGTTCAGCCATTTTGAATCTTCAGTTAATTTTTGACAGGTTTTATGCTTAGGCGTGCTTCGGCTTGGTTTGGAATTTTGTCTATTTAAAAAAATAAGCATAAAAGTAAGTATAAAAGTAGAGTATTAAATTTTGTGTGACAAACATCTTTAAGTGCGGAGACCGAATGTTTACTGTGCCATATGGTACTACCTTGGACAAAAGGTACTTATATCGGCAGTCCAAAATGTTCAGAGAGGTGAGAAGATGTGTTGACGAACAGAGTGCCTGATTGTGATACAAGTATTGGCCAAACGTCGAACTACCGTTAGAGAATTTGCTGAGGACCTAAACATATCAATTTTCTCGTGCCATCTGATTTTTATCAGTAATTTGAGCTTGGTGTAGTTCGCAGCGAAATTTGTAGCAATATTACTCAATTTCAGCTAAAACCAGCATCGCATTCACATTGCTAAGCTTGTGCTATGAGTGACGAGCCAAATTTATTCGAGAGGGTCATAACTGTTGATGAACCATGGATTTATTGCTACGATGTGAAAACCAAAGATCAATAATCTCAATGAAAGCTACCGCAAGAGCAGAGACGAGAAAAAGAGCGTCAAGTGCGGTCGTATTTGAAGGTTTTGCTTACAATGTTCTTACAATGCTTCCAATCAATTCTTGGTGTAGGGAAGAACGGTCAACCTGCAAGTAATGCGTAATATGAGTGAAACAATTGGCCTAAACCACCCGGTCATGTGGAAGAACTAAAATTGGCTTTTGCGCCATGGTAACGCTGTTGCTCATACATCGTTGCTAGTGCACGAATTTTTTGCCAAAACAATGCACTAATATTGCCGCAGCCACCGTATCATCCAGAGCTGGCTCCCTGTGACTATTTATTGTCTTCGAATTTGAAGAGGTCCTTGAAAGGATGACGTTACGCCATGTTTGAGGAGATAAATACGCCTTCGCTTTTGGGCTCAAATGTTTGAAGGAGAGAATAATCAAACCTTTGAATTATGGCTGAATACATGACCTTCCATCGAAACTACTTAAATATAATGATACACCTATTGAGTATAAGTTTATGTTGGCCAAATAATCAAAAGTGGAAAACCAGATTTTCACAAGGTATACCAGAAAATTAATTGAGTACATCTCATGATAAACTCAAATTATGCCGCAAAGGCAGAAGAAAATAAAGGAAACAGTCATTTATTAATTTCGCAGGATCCGAACTGTGGATCACTAGACATAGCAAATATATTGTCGCCTGACTGAAACTTTCGTATTTCTGGATCGACTCGTGATAAAAGGCACAAGTTTTTCTTCACATCTATGTCCCAAAAAGGCTTATGTTTGATAAGGTCTGTGAAATTGCCCTTTGTTAGTTAGCATGGAAGGACGCATTAGAAATTCTTTGACAAAACGACACATAGTCAGGATAAAGTTTTGAACGGAAATGAAATGCTGTGCTCGGTAATCAGTAAGAAATGATTCGAATTGAATTCAGAACGAATACTCTTGCATCTTCGTTGACGAAAAGGTTTGCATTGCTCCTTTTTATAACGGAACAATTATTGTGGAGAAGTTTGCTCTAACCTTCGTGTTTATTTTCATTGCATTGCTCTACTTTTTATCATTTTCTGAAGTGTATTGATAAGTGTATGCCATGAATACATGGGATGCACTTATCAACTCGTCACGAAACTTCCAGACAACCTCTATAGTCTTGGAATAGACTATTAATTTATATTACAGCAATAGAGTACTGGCTTGAAAAACTTTGTATTATTGGAATTTCAGGACATGAGACAGAAGTGTAATGTAACTTCTGCAACGTCTTTCAAACTTTTTATGTATCTTTATGATGGTATTTATGCTATAATCAGCCAAACATGCGTGTTTTTAATCCTCATTCGAAAGGAACAATTGAAATGTGCGGCAAACGATTCAGTCAGAAACAAAAAATGAACAAACAACGTTCATCGCTTTATATTTCTATTAAAATATAAATGCATGGCACGGAATACTTTCAATTTCAATTCATTAAATTCATTCGCCCTCGAATTTCGAAATGATGCCCCATGATAATCACATTAAATGGATTTGTCGCTTATCCTTTTCTAATGCTAAACATCACTCCCATGATTGTTTATGTTACGGCCCCATAAAAAAATAAAATACAAACAATCGTTCAAACAAAACCCCCAAAATAATGTAATAAATCCCTACATATCATCCCCACTGCACAAAACTAACAACCCTTCAGCCGATTTCACGACAGAATTGTGTAAGTAATGCCAGTGTACGAGTCAGTGCACAATATTTTTTCAACCCACTTAATTTCCACGGTGTTTGTCGTCAATCCACACATATCATGAATTTAAATCCCCAATGAATAATAAACCACATTTATGGAATTCCTTCTCCGTCTGTTTGCACCGCAAGCTTCTTACTGGGGGAAGCTTTTTGCTAGCATGCTCCTTGGACTCCCCGCACACACTCGCATATGTGGCTATTTTAAAATGTCACCAACAATAATTAGTAGTGAAAGCAATTAAAACTCGGAACATTTTCCCACACATGAAATTTTCAAGCTCCGAGTTTGCAGCCTATTCATTCCGTTCGTTTGTCCTTTTTTGATAATCCTTGACGTTGATGGATTTTATGGTCACTTGGGACGAATGAAATTCATGAATAAAATTTCATGTTTTTCAACGCAGTCCTTCTGCCTCATGGACTTCTTCGAATTCGAAGCTCGGATTCAGCAGCGGCGGCATAGCTTTAATACGCTCAAGTTCAATTTCAAGTCGAAGCCTGGCAGCCGCGGTAAACCAACCCCCGCAATCTCCAAAGAGGATATTTACGCGGAAATCGATTAGTTGAGTTTCACAACTTTGCTTGCCGAAAAAAGGAAGAAAAAGTTACGATGCTATGTCATGTCACATGTCGGCCTCGCAACCGTTTGTGTGAGGTTGGGCAGGACGCAGCATTCAGGACATAGGATTGTACCTAGACCTAGGTAAGAATGACCTGGTTGTGGAGTTGGAACTTGCACGGCTTTCACACATTGTAGCGGCAGATGGTGGGCATATTTTACAATTCCAAAAGAATTCAAATATTTCCGTACTTCGCTAATAAACCATATCCGAATGTGAGAACATTGCAGTAGTAGCAATATGTCGAATTTCTAAATCGAAGGACCAAGTCTATACGAAATTTATGTGGGGAATGTGATTGAGCGTGGAGCACATTTTCTAGAAAGCTTTTGCTGCTTAACCCATATACGACCGATAGGTGAATGTGTGGTATACATTGGAAGAATTCAATTCCTGTCGAAGGCCTTTGTGCGTTTTGCGGAAGGATTTGAAAAAAAGGGAATAAAGTGGTTTTAAAGTTAACCGCTTAGCAGCGTCAAAGGATTAAAATCCACTGTTGGTAAAGATGAATTCATGTACTTTTCTGATATAAGGCTTCAGAAAAGAGTAGATTCCAGGAATCGAATTGAAAACTTTTATTGATGAGAGTGCATTTTCCAATCGAACATTAAAATCAACCACTTGTCAAAATACCTTACAGTTCATAAAGTGACTTCAGATTACCCCTGTATTAGCACCAACAAAAGAACTCTTAAAGGCTTAGGCATAGAGATTTGGAAATACCATCCCCGAAAGGAATTTGAATGAGAAACATTCAGACATATTGTGAATCAATCGAAGTACAAATAACGCAGTGTTATGATGAGCACCATAAACAATTCCACTTCGTCCTTAACCAACTACTGTCGTAACTTTCGTACAAGAAAATCATTGTCAATTTGAGCAGGTATTACCAAAGCGTAACAACTAGCCAACTCTTCGAACAAAACTGTCTAATTCAACCAAATTTTCCTAGATGCATTGGTTTATGAAAACAAAATTAATTTGAGTCAGGACACAAAGACGAAAACAGCAAATACATACAGTGTTAACACTTGGAACCTAAACCTTACCTAACGGTTTTTGACTAATTTTTTAAATTTCCTCTAATTTATTCGTAAAACAAGATTTGCCCTCCAGAAGCCTTTGCGAAACACTGCAATACAAGTAGAAATCTACTTGTGCTAGTTCAGTTTGTCTTTCTCTCTCCCTCTCTCCGAGAGAAATCGCCCGAGAGCGTAAGCACTGCAGGTACATACGCTATGTTATTACTATGAGCATTTTTATTCGGGAATTTTACGTTAAAAAATCAAACTTTGCTGGAGTCAAAAGGTTGAAGTTAATATTATCCTTACCAAAAGTTTTATACTAATTTTTTTCAAAATTATCCAATTGATACTTTTATTTAGATAATAATCTATTTGACGAACAATTTTGAAGAACATTTTCCGGGTTTAAATAATTTTCCAATTGTTTGCCGTAATTTTGATGTAAACTATCTCCAAAAAATGTGGACGCAAGTTATAACTTAATATTATGAAAGATATAACTACAGATACAACCATGGAAGCATAACACGAACTAGTTTTACGGTCTCCATCATTTTTTTTTTCAAAATCAAACTCTCTAAATTTTGAAGTTCGTTTTGGTGTTGCCGCAGGCCAAAATTAACTCTGGGTGGCTTGGGTCCGCCGGGCCTTGCTTTGTGGGTCTCGGTCTTGTCGTTCTCTCGAACGAGCTGAAGATGGCTGTATGCAGCCGAAACGCGTCCTCGAGACCCACAAAGCAAGGCCCGGCGGACCCAAGCCACCCAGAGTCTCTAAATTTTATAAAAGTTTATTTGTGACATCTTTTGATTCTTCGACAGCATGAAAATTTCCATAATTAGTCTTTGGAACGAGATTTTGTTGTTTCGCGTCTCTTTTTGTCGTCTAAACTTCTGTCGTCGCATTTTGGCCGTGTCTCATCTTCGGTGCTCTTACATATCCTTTTTTGTTTATCAGACAATCAAGAAACGTCTGGGCAACTACCAATTCATATTGTAAAGATACCTTTCAAAAATCAGAATACAATGGAGGCTGAGCTCTTCCAGCTGATCCATGTAGCAAAATTTTTAAAAATGTTACTAGTCAAGATAATTATCTTATCTCTTCACTTCGTAAAAGAAGGCTCTTAGAGAAACACGTTAAAAAATGGACTCCCAAAATTTTCATAAGTATTCGTATAACTATAAGTATCTTCCTTCTTCTAGGCCTTCTAGGATTACTATTCCATTTTTGTTTGTATGTCATTTTATGTCAAATGTGTACCCATAACCTTATAAACTAATACGTTCATTGCGACGTAAGTAAGCGGTATCTGTCACCTGTGTTTGACTTAGGCGCTACAAAAGACACCAGAGATCACACAACTGACTGGAACACTTTGTTCTGAAGGTGTTACTTCGTAAGTCACTTCCTTTGTAAGTTAATTCTGTTGAAAACCTGGTCAATTTTTTGATCATGCCTACCGTTTTCTCTTGTTTGGTTAAGAATGAGCCCGGCACGTTTCAATTTGTGGAACTACTAGGATACTAGTTGAACTCATCCTTATCAGTTACGTCGTGAAATTTTTGTCTCGCACTCAAAAATTTTGCGACTGTTCTTACTAAATATACATGAAGTCCTATATGAATATACATGAAGTTCCAAGAAAATAAGTCTGATTTTAATCTGGTGACCTGTATTCTGAACTACAGGCTCTTTCGTATGTGGTCTTAAGCACGCTAGAAATTTCACTTCCATAGTATCAAATAACATAATTGTTCCAATAAATCTGCATGCAAAGCCGATCGTTAAAGTCAGTTTTGGCCATGTGCACCAACTAGTTTTATTTGAAGGCGAGGCATATGAGCATTTGTACCTGTCAAATTATCGAAACAAGCGTACAGTTAAAAGTGGGATTATTTTGAGATGCCTATGTATCAACTCTTCTCGGCGTTAGAGATTGACGAACTCATGTAACAACGATTCAGCATCAAATAATTTCAGAAAAACTCTTCGAATATTCTTGAAATATTGAGGACTGCGTATCAAAATAATTAACCGATGAAATCATTTTTTTCAAGCGTGAGGATGGTAGAAATATAATAATCTGACCAGGGTGACGGACGATTTGCCGGGTTATGAGAGCATCGAAACGTCTATGGTCTTCTGGTGCTCTCCGATTCCCGATTTACTACCGAGATGGTTTATGAACTAAGTTTCAAAAAATTGTCTTGTGACGTGACTTCTACCAAATGTGATAAAGATGTGTTCAACTACTGCTCCAAAAGTTGGAAAGGGTCGTGAGGTGCACCAATATACCAATCGAAAGTATCCGTAAAAGCTTTCGGTTTCCTGAAACAGGTTATCCCGTTTGACATTTCATAGTTTGCGATACCAAGCTGCAACCATTGATAAAGGATTGGAAGCCACAGATAAGCCACAATCAAAAGTATGCGAAAAACTGATTGAAAATCGAAAGACTCCGTAAAAACTTTCGGTTTTTTAAAAAATGTTATCAATTTTTTCAAACCATAGTTTAGAATACGAAATTGAAATCACAGAGCAAATACTGGAAAGCAACAGGTGAGCCACAATCGAAAATATGCCAAAAAGCCGATCAAAAATCAGGATCATGTTCATCGTTTTTTTTCCAATACATTGATGATGTAATCCATTTTGAGTTTTATCGAGAAGTATGCTACCTATAAAGCTAGGTAGCTAAAGAACTGAGGCCCTCTAAGACTTGAAAGGCCATAAGCGTCCTGCTCGACAACAATTGTATAATAGAGATGAATTACTTCTGCATCTTGACAATGTGCCTGCACATTTGACCGATTTTTTCCACAACTTGCTGACCCATTTTTTGGTTATCACCTTGGGGCTCCACCAAGACCCACCTGCAGTTTCTCTTGTATCCAGAAATGTAGAAACGTTACACGGGATGACTCCTTCTGAAGTTTCGCTCAGAGATAGCTACACATTTATTTGATGCTATCTGTGCTGTGACGCTAAGACCCCAGGATGCTACCTTGGACGGGAAAGACGTGAGGCATGTATTGCTTACCTCTAACTAAGACGAACTTAATCCTTATAACCCAATTATACCTAATTCAGATGCAATTTCCTGGGTGGTTGGTGAGATGACTGTCAATCACGAGATTCAGGAATCATGGCTCCTATTTTCAACGCAACGCAATTTAAAAACTTTTTATGCCCTCATGCACTCATGAAGCACTCATGTTTATGAAATCATCTTATCCTTGAATTGTACTGTCAATATTTTTCGGATTTTTCGTTGGCTTGCACCAACGTTGTCAAGAAACTTAATAATGATTTGCTGCGTCATTGACGAGGGAGCCTTAAGCTCAAATGTCACGATGAGTATTGTGAATATTGTGTGAGTACGCTTGCACGGCTTTTCCACTCTGGACTTTTTCAGTCAACATCTTATCGGGAAAAAACCTCACACAACGATATTCGGGGGCTTTAACATATTTCTTTCATGAAATGTTAATGAAGTGTCATGAAGTGTTTTTTTTAAATTTCGGTTTTTTCGAAAAAGGTTGACAAGTTGAAAGATTCGAAAAATCAACAGCTTTCCAAAAAAGGATCGGACTCCTAGAGTCAAAGACTACTTTAAAAAGGTGGTAAAACTAGATAATTTCCTGTGATACCCTCTTATGATTCTGCTTTCCTATCGTCGGGCCTGTACCTTTCTCTACAGTCCCTACCCCCTTCTCTAATGACGTATGGTTCAATTAAGCGTACTCTTGATTCCCTTTATAAGTTTATTCAACTCATGTTCAAATGAAGTCCTTTTTCAATAGAATTGTACGCCAATCTTTTTTGTAAGCCCATAAATCGTCTCTTTTATCGAAGAATGTGTGAAAACCGCTCATACTAGGTTATTCAAATGCAGCATTGCGAATATAACTCTGTAAACATCAGGAAGTTATTCCCTTTAAGGACCAATTCTCGGAAAGAAGATTTTCATTTTCGCTGCATTTATTGAGTGCATTTCCAACGCACAATTCGTAATTGAACGTATCTACGTCAGATATACATCGGCCAGGACAGCTATAGAAAATATCCAATCCGTGCAATTCGTGACTTCTATTTTTAGATAATATTTAGAGTGAAAGTTTTCAGTTGCCATGTGAAAACTGATTGAGTTCTGTGCGATGTGAATGATCTCTGAAATTTAGGATAACCATTGCGGCAACCTTCAATGACACGTAAAGGAAATTGTTAAATTTTTCTTATGTAATCAGGACTAGCACATATCCATCGATACATCTTTTCAAGTGATTTGCAATTGCTCACAGTCGATTGATTAATAACATTGCATTAGTGTGGACTGATATCACGGAGGCGCTTCATGTGTTAACATCCACTCTTGCGACTCAGTGTCCTTAGCTGGAGCTACTGCATGTACACTTCTTCATAGTTGGCTGCCTCGTACTTTAGGCACTTGGTACATGGCCACCCACTTAAGTACTTAGGCAGAGCTTTGTCGACGAACAGTATGCTTGGGAGCTGAGGACATACAGGATTCGTTTCGTCCTCGCTAAATCTCTCGCAACGTAACTGCCGAGCGCGTGAATGGGGAAATGGTGAGATCCAGGAATCTCTTGCATATTTGAGAAATTTGAGCTGGGAAAAGTCGAAAAATAGGAGATCCGAATGGAAATATAAGCAAAAGTGTGCCAAAAGCAAGTCGCTGTCGCCGTTATCCTCGTTGCCGCGACATAGGCAACCGAAGGAGTTTCTGAATCGCGGCGAGCAACGGCAAAATGGTGGTGGCGGAGGCTGGCCAGTGGCGGCGATAATGAGCGTGCGCGTTTCCCGGGCGCCGCGCAGTTTCACTTTGCACCAACAATCAATTTCAAAGACGGCGACGATTTCTCTCATCGCATTATGTTCTGTATCCTGCTTGTATCCTGTATTCCGAGTGTGTTCGTTCCCATTATTTGCAGTCGCGTTCAAATAGGAAAGCTGATTTTTCGAGGATGAATTTATATTTGACGCAAATCGTATTGCCTTGTGCTGCGTTCAATACAAATCGTAAACGTGATTAATCGAAAAGACCGAGATAAATATTTTTTCTAAGTCCGTTAGTAGCCGGAAGGATCTGAGGGCAGCGAGAAGCGAATTCAGTGGTTTCCGTCTACGACGGAACTCAGATGTGTTTGAGCCATTCTAGACCAATTTGCTTCGTGAGTGAAACGTGATTCATTTGAATAGTGGTTGTGAACTTCAGTAGTTTAGGTTCGCGAGGTTCTCATCGCTAAATGTCATAGGTGAGGGAAGGAGCCTGGATTCCGGACCAAAACTTCGGGACCAGGATCGTCATGTGAACATTTTGTATCATCTTACGTTACGTGACCCTTAGTGTCCGAGTGTAGCCGAATACCGTGATTTTAACCCTTGCTTCCTTTGAATTCCATGTGTGATGTACGATCCTGTGTGTCAGTGAGTGCAGTTCGATGTGAATTACATGTTGTCATGAAATCATACGGACCGAACCTTTCCAAGGAAGTGATTCGTGATACAGGCAGTCGGTCCTCAGTGGATTTGTTACTATTTGAAATTGAAATTGCTTCTGGCCTGACTAATATGATTTAAGGGTTTTACACAGTGATTTATTGTCAGATATTAGCTGCCCGAGTTAGAGGAACGTAGTTTATGGCACAGTAATTATCTTGCGGTCTGCCGTTGCAACGCGTGTGGATGCATACATCGGCTCCTGCAGAAAGTGCTTTGAACGTTCGTGACCGTAACAGAAAGTGAGTTGTGAGTGACGCAAACAACAGCAACGTGAATAAAGGAGTTCCGCGCCTCACTGGCCCATTATCGAGGAGCATCCTGCACTGCTTTCTGTTGGTAAGCTATTTCAATTAACCTTATCTTGATCCTTCTTGCGCGATATGAGTTTGTAGAGTTTGTTTTTTATTATCCATCCGGCCATTGCTACATAGTATTTGCTCATCCCTTTCCGCGTGTCTTATTTCGTACCTTCTTGGAGCCCCCAACCAGCCCGGTACTCCCTCTATCCCCAGCATCCCAACTCGCCCCACGCTCTGTCCTCCCGAACGCGTTCGTAACATCTGAGCGTGTTCCCCTCTTCTCGCTGCGCCTC
Organism: Stratiomys singularior; assembly: GCA_954870665.1. Taxonomy (NCBI): domain Eukaryota; kingdom Metazoa; phylum Arthropoda; class Insecta; order Diptera; family Stratiomyidae; genus Stratiomys; species Stratiomys singularior. The sequence goes on along the minus strand of OX940878.1, from coordinate 154,615,844 downwards.
CATCCTAGGAGTTACAGCTATCCTTTATTACCCCGAAATCCCTAGGACCAAGCAGCAGGCATGGCACGGAGCAGTCAAATGCTCAAAGCATTGTACTCTCTCACGGAATCGCTGCTTCTCACCTCTTGGGCGTCCTATTTACCCGACCCAAGTCGCCTTCTAAGCTCACTTCAGGCTCGTCCGCTCTCCAATAGTTTCAGCTTTATGTAATACACAAATATAAAAATTACCGCTCGCTCGTTCACCGACTAGGATAAAGTTTTTTAATTTTTCCCGCAAGCATATGGCTTTAATGTATTCCACATTTCGCTGGTCGTTGTGTGGCGACGCCGCTGGATTTTACGCATAATTTGTGCCCCCGTTTCGAAGGATCCGCGGGCACCTCCCCCGAACCCGACGCTGTAGTGGTGCATAATTATACATTTCAGCGACTCGACCCTGTCTCTCTCAATGTGCACCCTTGTAAAATATTTGCTCGCTTCCTTTTATCAGTTTGAATGAGCTCAACTTAATTTTGAATGAGTCGGAAATGAGTAATGGCAAAGTAGTAATAAAATTAAATGAATAAGTGCGCGGAAAATAGTGTTTATTTTGCCATGGGAAGAGAGCCGTGCAGTTTGCTCTGGTAAGTGGGAAAGCAATTACTGACTGAATGCCAAGTACCTGTAGCGAACTGAAGACCATGTCATTCTAGGCTCGGGTCACCTGGAGCTCCATTCAAATTTCTATGCACATATCCTTATCATATGCAAATTTCGTTCAAAAGACGTTCATTAAACTATTCACACCGAGCGAGCAGATCTGGGTTGTGTCAATATTCTAAATTATATGTGTACAAAAACTGTTATGTTGAGGTCCTTCGTGCGTAAGGGAAAAACCACAACTCTGTGTAAGTCACGTTCAAGATGAACCGATTAGCATATGTTCACATGCGAAAGGATATTGGTTTCTTTTATGGCTCTCTGGTTATGGCACAATCTGTTGATTTCGGGTTTTCTTTATCAACATTGCGCCCCATCCCCAGCAAGTCCTGGTCCTCAGCAACTTCTGCGTATGCTATTTGAATTTCTTATTTCTCATTTGGAATGTGACGGCCTCCATAATATGCAATTCACATTTAATGGAATTTCGATTGCCGACAGGACAGCAACCATAGGCACCGACGCAGCAGCATTAGACCAGCATCCGGACAGCTTCATCCCTGCGACAGGGAGTTTTCCGAATTTCTTGTCTACCAAATTCAAAAGCCTTGACCTTTCCGATTTCCACAATTACCGCTACATTTGTTTACCAATCGAGTTACTGAGTGGGAATTTTCATTCGGCCCAACTACAATTGGTAACAACCTCAAAAAAAAAAATGCTTAATCCCTCCATTGAACGTTTCAGCCATTTTGAACGAAAGTGTGGAAAATTCGCTTTCCTGAAATGTGTTCGCTATTGGGGGTTTATTTCAGAACTTTTAATGCTGTTAATGATTGCAAAATGTTATAGCGTTAATCAGGAGTTTATCCACTTGAAAACCGCAAGGCAGGAGGTACAGGCACAGGTTGTATGGAAAGTTGGCGAGAAAGATATGCAAACGTGTTTCTGTATTTCCATGCCATATTGAATACAGTGGAGGGGGGTGGGTGTTGCGGTTTCAATTCACAACAGCCATTGAATACATCATTTGGAAAATTTTGTAGATTAGTAGGTATTATTTTTATGGAGCAAAATTAAATTTCCAATCTTGCTCGGTTGGCATGGCCATGCCAAATGCTTTGTTTGCGGCATAAAACATTTTCATGGAATTTCACTTCTCTGATTTTATGGGCTTTTCTCGGAAAGGCTTATACATTTTACTTTTCAGGTTTCACAGACGAATTAAACGAAATCAGATAGTCAAACGATTAAAGCGCTGACCATCAAAGCAACCGTTGGTGGATCAAGTTTTATTTGTTGCTATAGAATTTAAACTTGAAAAACTCTTTAGCAAGTTGTGAGTTTCAGTTTTAAACCTTGGTAGAAACCTATGACGACTCGAAACGAAGACTAGAAGGATAGTGACATTGTCCTGATCGAATTAACTCGTTTATAACTGATTTTGCAGGATGCTGTTCAATATGTATGAATATTGGCCGTTTAGAGGTTTCCTGCCAAGGATTTTTTGAACATATCCTGGCAAACATTAAATTATTTGAGTTCGATAGATAATCGCTGGGCTCCCCTCTGTTTGAGTGAAGCCGAGTTTTTTGAGCAGTTTGCTGCAGCTTGAAATGTGGATTCCTTAGATTCCATTTCATTCTAAACGATTTTTTTTGTTGGGTATCATCGGGTATTTTTCTGCGTTTTGCCAGAAAATTGCAATCTATCTTTAGTTCCTAGAGCAAACCTTGCAAAAAATGAAAATTACAACAAATACTGAAATCGTTTACTTATACGTAACTGACTCCATTACCTTTAGTGACATCGTTCGCTAAATTTGACAATCCCAGAAAGGGTAGATTCCTCGCGTTGTCGGTAGATCCTGCAAGTAGTTTAAGCTTTCCTTGGAATTCTGGACATTCCGAATGCTTGCTATGCTCTGAATGTCTTCTTGTTTTATATGTTGCATACAATATACTGTTGTTGTATAGTATAATCTGGGAGCCCGAAGTTTGCAACCTTTGCAAGCTCACCGGCCCAATACTTTTTTTACTTTTTGAAATGTGTCGTAGATTTGACTGAAGTGAAAAACTAGAAGAGAGAAAAAAATTGCAAAAATTTTATTGAAATTGACATGTGAAAATTAAAAAGTGAAAAAATCGAGGCCGTTGCGCTTGCAACAATCCAAACTTCAGGCACCCAGATTATCACTATACAACTCAGGATTCATTCCATCCTCTTTGATTTGGTAGTAGAATGATTCGTGAGTCTTTGATATCGATAATATTCTTATATTGGATCTATACATAATCAGGAATGAATAAGTAATAAACATGCGCTTATTCTCACATTCCTTTAAATTAATCAAGAAAAGAAGAAACAGTCAAACAATTATATAAACTCAAATCTACCCTTTGAATAGATTTAAACGTCGACTGTTCATAATATCATAATATCAAATGTGATAGTATAATTAAAAGATTTTTGTTCGCCTGGATTGAAGACAATAACCAGCGAGAGATACCATGAAGTATGTAAATTTTCGATTAAGAGCGAGGAAATTGTTTGTAGTCCAGATATCAGACAATCATAGATGCGGACGATTTCGTAGAAATTTACAAATGATTAAGTACAATTAATGCAAATGTTAATATTCATAGCCTTCAATTATAATAATATATAGCAATACACGCTCCAAAGGTGTTTAAGGTTGTACACAGAATCAGTTGGGGAGCGCATAATTTATTCAGTGAAAAACCATGATTTCTTACTCTCTTTCATGATATTAGGGATGTACCTAGAACGCGTTTCAAAAAATTTGACCTTAAGAGTTTTGCAGTAATGCCACAGAATCCCTGCAAGGAGTATCTTCACTTTTTATGGAGCATCGCTGCCAGTTTGTTATGATTTTTGCAATTTTCGCGTTTCAGATGAAAAGAGTACTAGATAGCTCATGCCAAAATTCGTTGTCCTTAACGAATGTAAAATAATTTTGTTCAGTGAGCATTGACTTCGGTTCTAGTTCACTACCGTGGAAAACACTATTTGCAACTATACTGGAATTTATTGATTTGTTAATTTATACTTTTATGTTTCCTTTGTCAAAAATTCATAACTCATTTGGGAAATTTATTTGACTAGCGTATTATTTGTCTTTCTTCGATAGCGATCAGCAAATTCAGATATAAAGAAATCCTTCAGTTCAGATCAGTTTTAAGGGACGTACCTTACGAAGAAGCTCTTCTTACACTTGATTATTGGTGCTTCAGTTGATACAGTTGAAAAACAGTATGAACATTGTAACGAGGTGGAGGTCTCAACGATTGTAAGACTGCGGAAGCTGCAAGGGACTGGACATATGAATCGTATGGACTCCAAAAAGGTATTCGTTTGGAAAACTGAATGGTGAAGACCAGTGGGGAAACTGGGGAAACGCTGGTCTGACTCTATTGACGAATCCAGTTCTCGCTGCTCGGATTTCAAAATCGTACACCGCGTTCAATGGACTGAGGCAGTTGGAGGCGCTTGTTGCAGGAAGCTATGGCCCAAGAGGGGCAGCTCTGCTAAGAAGAAGAAGACAACTAAAAACTGATATCTGCTTGATACAAGTGATAAATTTATTGTTTTGTGATCACCGAGCAAGTTTCCTCCTAAAGTACCGGTCAGCCTTGCTTTTGGAATGCGCTCCAGATTTCCTACGTTTACTGTCTTCTAAAGTTCTTTTATTGAAGTTCATTCAGAACAAATAAAAGTTGTTCTAGTAGTCTAGTCTAGTAAAATTTACTGACGGGCTCTAACATTGCTCTAAGGATTGGTGATCCTCCCAGTCAAACTACGAAGTAACTTTTCGATCCTGGTAGCAACCATACCAACAGCGTCAGAACAAAACAGCGAGAACATTTTGACCGAATATCCAATATAATGATTTCTAACCAAAATAAGTAGAATTTTCATCTGCAATGGTAAATATCGCATTTTTTCTCAATATTTCCTTGAATAAAAATACCACTCTCAAAACGCTGTATGAAACACGCAACAAGTTTAGAAATGCAATAACTTCTGTCTCATTCTGTCAGATACTGCCCGGGTGCTCATTGGTTTGTGATTGAGCTAAGCCATAGCACAACTATAAACAAGCATAAACAGTCTCGGTGAACAAGACTTAGAAAGAGAAACGAAGATCCTATCGAACAAATAAAGTGAACCCATGCATGATAGAGAGCGTGTTTTGAACGTTTGAAAGAATATTTTGAACGAAGTAACTTAGAAAAATGTGCACGATATTTGTATTTAGTCCAATTTGAGTGTATTGCATGCCAGAATCTTAAATGCAGTTATAGTGTACGTCAATGCGCTGAGATGCACGTTTTGGAAGTGTGTTAACGCTCTTTTTACCGCACCTGCGTTACTACATCCTATATGCGACCTGTTTAATTTACAAATACAACAATGCTTGAAAAGATATCGGTTGTATATTGTTTAATGAGAAATTTATCTCAAGTGCTTTTGCTATTTTGTATAAAGGATTTTGTAGTAATTACATTAACCTTCTAATTGACTTTATAGGACAGGATGTAATATGTAGGAATTTGCAACTTGGTTGGTAAAAAATTAATGATTCATGTAAAATATGCTTAGATATTGGTATCTTAATTGAAGATTGTCTGTTTTGTAATTCGATTATGCGCTCAATAGGTAGCTAAATAATAATCGATGCATGTCCTTTTTCCATTTGTTGGTACATTGCTAGATTTCTTTGTAATAAATGAATGATATTTATGAAATACACTTCTCGGTGAGTTGAAAGTTTGACAATATTGGCATTTTTACTGATTTTGCGCTGAGGAAAGATTCTCCATCCTTTCAAAATTGAGAGTGCTCCGACTAATGTTTTCATTTCCACTAAGCTCCATGGAGACGAAGGCAAGTGACCTTCGCTTGAACGCACTTTTAAAGTCAAAAATAACCTCTTAAATGAAAATGCTGCCAACAAGGTGAAATTGTGGAAAGGATAAAGATAGATGTACTAAGGATATCTCTTTGCCACGGGTTCTCAAAAGTTGCTCTAACCCCACAAAATACCAAGTAAAATTTGGAAAGTTTACATATTTTAACATATATTCTAGCTCATCAAGCAACCAATTATGATCAACCAATTATTATTGGCCAATTTATTTTATACTAATTAGAATTTCATTGAAAAGATCCTGTGATACCTGGGAAGTTATCAAAAACAATGAGTTACGGAAATATTTTCAACACTAAAAATTATAAATATTTAAATGTTAGGATCAAACAAAAAATTCTAAGGTGGTAGCTACATAGTTTATTACCCTTACAATACTTTTATCTTGCCATAACACTAAGGACCCTCAGGCCAGTATGTTCCTCTAATATCGCGTGAATAATGAGCAAATTATTTGAAGCGTGTACACTATTTTCAATGATTTGCTCATTGTTCCTTTATTTTAGCTTTTCACTGGATAAAAACTTTCTTCAACTCTGTATAATTTTGTTCGTTGATTCTTCAGTTTATCTTTTGGGTCGATGAAGACTCTCGCTCCGATTCCGCTAATCCCTTAATTCCTTTAATTTATTATTTTAAGCAATGAAGTTTAACACAGCGTCATGTACCAAATCTTTTTTTGGTTTGAAGGACTATCGCCCCACCAAGCGAAGTCCTTCTTGTCCTTCTTCTTCTTCTTCTTCTTGTCCTTCTTTGTCTTTCTTGTCCTTTTATCTTCCTCCTCCTTTTATCAACGAAGTAAAATACTGGTAGTGAATGTTCTACCAAGGCGGCAAACTTTTCCAATATGAAAGCTGCGTTTTTGACGTGGAGAATTTCGGAAACTCGTCCTTACCTGATCGGTGTAAACGGGTCAGTTGATTTTGACGGTTTTTGCTAGAAATTCTGTCCCTCTACCACTGAAAATGTAAGCATGGTGCAAATTTGTCAAGTTCTTGTTTGTGAATTAAATTCTAGCGGTCAAAATCTAGGTACTAAGGTTTGCAATTATTACAATAACTCCGAATTCAAATGTAATGAAGGAAGGTTATTTTCGAGAAATGTTGCTAAGGTACAAAAAGATCATTCGCGCGCTTGTACTACTGTACACATAATCCTGAAGAAAGGATTTAAGCGGTGTCCAACCAGCGGCTGGTTCAAAAATAATACAATTCAACTTTACAAATTGAGATTTACAACAAATTTTTAAAATTAATTACGATTTAATCTACTTGGAAATTCACTTTCCTTGCTTTCAGGTTCTACTTTTTTCATTTTCTCATAGGAACAGTCTGAATATTGAACTCCACTAACGAAGATTTGATTCTTTTTTGTTGACAATTTGTTTTTTAAATCTTGATGCCATGGAATTGTCATTATCACAAAATCGTGTGAGAAAGACCTCAAACGTGTACGATGTCCTTTTGTATCTCTGACTGTCCAATTTGTTTTTGACAAAGCTCGACTACAAAATAATTTTTAGATTGAGTTTACTGACAATTAATTTCAATTTACAGAAACTATATTTGTTTGATCAAAACGATCTCTAACTACTCACATATCCTTGAATGTTGATGCTGACTTTATTGGCATAGCACTGTGAATATATCTTGATATCTTAAGCCATCTCATCGTGCGTAAAATTTTTTACAGACGAATTTATGAAGGTCTGCACCGAATAAAATCAAACTATTGAAGCTGAAAAAGTTTTTTTCTCAGGAAAATTCTCGAGGATCTTATCTAAATAAGCTACTTTATTCTTGCACTTAAGAAGCACAAGGATAAAGTAACATATCGCTGGTTGGCCATGAATAGTTCAGTTAGTTTTCTGTGATGACTACAATTGTAATAAGTTGCCTGTAAAATTTTAATGGTCCTATTTGGACAAAAATATATATAATCTACCAATTTTACGTCCTTTATCTCTATACTTTAAACTAACAAGAAGTTATTATTTTCATATGACTCCTTTCACTGCTCGTTGAATGCAAGGGAAATCAGTCTTCAGAGACCAAAAGAACGGGAAAAGATAATGAGTGAAAGTTGAGCAGTTTTTCATATCAGTGAATTAAAGTTGTAAAATTGTTTTTATTTCCACAAGTGAAATAAACTGGTAGTGAACAAATCTTGTAAAAGTTAAATATGTTGGTTAGATGGTGCAATTGCACTTTTAACAATTTGACGAATGATAAGACGTTTCCAAAAGGCTGTTTCATTCATGGGAGACCTCCGGCATTTTATCATTGTTTAATCCAAATATAAAGTCTTTTGATTTGAACTTTCAACATTTGCAATGACTTTCGCACCTTTAATTTGGTTTTGCCTGTATCATTCCATCGTAGAGCTTAGAATATCCCGTAAAAATGGGGTTCACTTGAATATTTTTGCGGTTCTTGTTCCCAAAAATTTCAGTTGTATTTATTGACGTGTTGTTTTATTTCAAAATAAGATTCCATTAGCTATAGAATAGAGCTAATAGAATTTAAGAAAACCTAATCAGGATGCTCTTGAAAACGATATTTATAAAAGCAATACTCTGAAATACAATACAAATTACAATACTCAATTAGCGATAAAACCTTCCTAATAATAATTTTGAATGAAAAATAGTAATGGTCAATTTGTTTTCTGTTTTCACCGAGTAAAATGAGCCTGATCTCCTTTGAAATATTTACAACATATCCAGTTTCAATAAATTTAACCATAGTTCATGGGATAGCAAGTTAAAATGGAAAACAAAGTGGATATTAGAGAACATTGTATTATCCTAAAAAAAAGTGTGTACTATTTTCCAAAAAAATTCACTAGTTTATACACGTTGTATGCGACACTATTTTGACAACTGACATACTTCATGGGATCAAAACGTCAATAAACGGGTTCGTACAGTGCCATCAGTTTCAAAACGGGCGGTCGATTTAAAATGTGTTCTACCTATACAAAGATGCATGAGCAAACACCAGCCGCTATGAAAGCGTTGATTAGTGCTTGTACGCTGACGAAATATAGCTATGGGAATCTTATCCTTCAACTCTCGTTTGTACAAATCGATATTTAAATCTTTTTGTAAGAGAGTATAATACACAGTCATACAGAACTTAGTAATTATATCTATTTTAGGACATGAAATACTTCAAAGCATTCACAAGGTTCAATATTGTTTTTTCCGTTTTTTCCTCATCTATTCACGAAATTCTGATTACATTCGAAATTATAATATGCTTTATTTGAAAAACCAAGGTGGAAATAATTTATGAACTTTACATTTTGTGTCCAGTCAACTTGTCTAAGTCATTGAGTTCTACAAAAGTTCTTAATAAAAGTTAGCTTGAACTCTGCTCAAATTATTATGCATATATGAGTGTAGGTTTGATGCATGTTTTTAATATTTTGCGTGTTATCTTCATTTCAAAATGGTTTCACCTGCATGGTATAATTATGAATGGCTGCTTCAAGAGTAGACATAGTGGTCTTTCAAAACCATATGAATATTTACTTCAGGAAGAGTTTCCCTGTCGTGATTATTGCGTGAAAAATCTTAAATGGACAGAAATCACTGGCTTTCTTCCATTTGGATTGATTATTTCAGATATATCATTTTCTTTTTATAGACTACGCATAAAACGTGGGTATTTAATATTAATTACATAAATCTGATAGTCATTTGATTACGATAATTGTCCTCGCAACATTGGCTCTGTCTTTTGCGATCAGGATTTCCTCTGCTTAGCTTTTAATCATGCATCAGTTGTTGTTCTAGCTACGGAGTTATATTTGGTTTGTATTGAACCTTATATTTCTTCCTAGAACATTTTTATTGTCTTATGCGTTGGACGGTCAAGTTCGAGCGTATGTCCTTCTTACGTAATTAGGTAATTCTACAATAGACTCTACTCAGTATTCGTCACTTTTAATGTTCTATAGTCCATCATGAATCATGATTCGAAGGATTTCCACCCTCTCCTCCCCCCCCCCCCCCCCGAACTTACTTGGTCCTTTGATCACGCCATCCAACTCCTGAGTTTGACGGGTTCGTCCTCTTTTTGTTGATAGAATGTGCTCAGTCTTTTCGAGGTTTCTTTGGTTTCGAGGTTTCTCAAAAGGAATCTTTTGAGTCACTTTTGGCTAGCAAATCATGATTCTACTTATGAATATTATTATTTTTATTACTTTGAAACATTTTTTTGAAAAAAAAAAAAACAAACAAAAAAACAAAAACCGAGAAAACCGAGGCCAGAACAGATTTGAGAACAGATCGTTAATAAAATACTTTGGTTTGATAAATAAATTCAGGATTAGCATCTTTTATTGAGTCAGGGGGTCAGTGAATAACACTAGTTCAGGGCTATTAGTCACTTTATGTCCAACTCTGGAGGACATAAGGCAACTTAGGGTTTAACCATAAGCGCAAGGAAGTTAGTGCGTTTATACGTCTTTGAAGTTTGGGCAAAAGTCCTTTCTAAATACTCTTATCTTAAGTGTCTTATGTAAATCCAAAAGCGAAGAGCTTTGCGGACTGCAACTTCATAGCACACTGCATCTGAGTCAGCGAACTTGTAAATCGGCAAGTTGATTTCCATAGTGCTTTTGGTTGAAGACGAAAAGATAGTGTACGCTTGTAGAGGGAGCTGACGAAAGAAGTTGCAAACAGAGAGGAGGGGGGAGGACCCTCCCGAAGAAGGACTTCGAACAAGAACTCTGGCTCGACGAAACACGATTTAGATGGACTGAACATATCATCAGCTATGAGCTACGGTTCTGTAAAGGGCATAGTAAAAGGGTACAGGACGGATGTGCAAAGCTAGAGGATGTAGACAGTCCTTGCCCAAAAAATTCTAAAAAAATTCTGTAAATTCACAATTTTTCAAAATTATATTTCGTAACACAAAAGTTTAAATATTTATGAATGATTTAGAACATCAAATTACCATTGATAAGAAAAAGGTGTACTTTTTTTTTGATAATTTTCATTAGTTTCCAGTTTTCCCACGCTTCGCACAGCGTCGATTTTTCATGGCATTCTTTCTAGACAGGTATTGCACTCATGCCATATTTTCATAATTTTTCTTTCACTCGCCATACTATACCGAAGTTGGATGTTTGATGATTCTATGGATTCATGGCGAATCCAACTTCTTCTGTGGACGTCTTATTTCAAATTTAACAGCTCCTGTATGGCATTGAAGCGTTCATTCATCATTATACACTATCTGCACAATATTGAAACAATAAAAAAAATTAAAGTTAAGGTTATTGAAGTTGGAGAGTTCTGGAGCAATATCGTTAGATGCCTTGTTCAATTATTTTATCGAGACCATTTTATTTAGTTCCAGGAAATGCACTCTTCGGTTTTTAGCAATGATTGATACCAATTTACGGTTTGCTCTAGGTATGGTCTTCTTTTTCACCCCTGTCAAATTCATCTTCTTTTGACGTCTAGAATTTGCTCGTTTTGAGCAAGTGACAGATATATTCTCTTTAATTTTTTTTTAAGAAATTTGCACTAAAATATTCGGCAAAATTCCCTACATGCGAGAAAACTCTCGAACTTTGTGGTTCCCAGTCGTCAAAAATATCGCAGTTGTAACTTTTTTAATATTTGCAATATAAGGTTTTGCGTTCCATGACGAAATCTAAAAAATATTTGAATATTCGTTAATATTGCTTTTTTGGTATCGTATTAATGTTGAAAAATTCTACAATTTGACTACTAACACAGTAATTTAATGTCTAGTTCCATAAAACTTTAAGAATTGAACAAAAATCGTGTAAATATTCCACATAACACACGAAAAGAACTCTGTTAATCAATGACATGGTCTTCAGCAACTGACACTTTTCGTACCTCCTGTTTGCCTCTTAGTACTTTTCCGCCTGGAAAAAGGGTCAAACCATCGTCGTTTTATGATAAACTGATAAGGCAGTTAAGACCACGTCGAAGACAGTTTTAGAGAACGACGAAAATTGCTGGTGTTTGTAATGGTTTGGCCAGGGGCTGTAGGTCACTATCCCTTGATTCTTTCTCATGCAGAAGATGATCCTGGCCCCGAATGAACCTTTACAAGAGTATTGTTCCGCTTTCACCAAATGTAAAGACTACGTTGGCATCTGACGATAATCAGTTGAAACGGCTAGCACGTTTTGTGTGTACCGTTCTTACCATGAAAAAGGCATTATCGGTTACACATATGGCAAAGAAAGAGGGGTCCCTTTCTCAGGAAACCCTCTCAGCTCTATCCGTCCCTGCTGACAGAGAGATCTACCTAATACAAAGGCGAAGCTAGGCAAGATTTTTAATTAATGGTCGCGTCTCAGCGCAAAGCAAGAGAAGGTTCTATTTCTCAGGAATCTCACTCCACTCCAACCGTCCCTGTTGAAAGAGGGATCAGCTGGGCAAGATTACGGAAGCCTAGTTTGAAATGATGTGTCAAATAGTCCAGGCGAGATTCCCAGTGTTTACTTGGTGGTCCACTTGCTGTGTCTCATTGGAAGACCAAATCCCAGGGCGTAAATAGCATTCAGATGGCATTTACAAAAATATTATTGGCATGTTTTTCCAGTTTCAGTCTCTAGACGTCAGTTGATATAGATATTGGGTAGTCGTAGGTAGCTTTGAACTAACGAGAGTCTAAAAATCAGTCCAGAAATAGCCTTCACCTTCCTACCATAAAAAGTGTTATTATTTTCAATATCCATAAATATATAATAATTTTCAATATTAACTGCCTGTTGTTGCCATTGTAGCTGGAATTATTGGTTTTATGACCTCCTCTAATCTCCCAACTCCTGGGACTTTCGCTACAATTTTTTCAATAAGAGTCGCGCACTACAAATTTTTATTGTGTTTATATATTAATTGTTGTTAAATTTTTAGAAATTATTCTCATGTAAAATGCTTGCACAGTGCTTTGCTGAGTTTATTTCATTAATATTTTTGGTATATCATTGATGTGTGGTTTTTGGCCATACTATCAGTTTTGTTCTTCTATGGAAGGAAAATTTATTTTCATATTATTTTTGTTTATTTGATCAAAAGAAAGAAGTGCTCTGGGACAATTTTAGTAAAGTCTTGGAGCTGAGCACACATTCCAGGAACAATTTGCTTCAAACAGAATAAATCTACAAGCTAAAATAGAACACAAAGAATTGCAATTATTTCGAAAATATCCTTTTGTATGAAAAGAGAAGAGTGGAAATCTCAATACGCTAAACGTATTTGATTCTTTAGGCATTGTTTCATCATGCCTATTTTATCATGAATTTCTTCTTTAAAATTTTCCACAAAATTCTCTTTTACCCTTAAATTGCTCACAGGAAAATATTTATCCACTTAGTTCGCTCTTCAAGTACCTCCACAGGGACTCGTGAGCACTTTGCCTGATCCATTCCACTTTATTTCCAGAGCAACAATTTCACTACATATAAGTTTGGTATTTTTATTTCATATGGAAATTAGATTTCCTTTGATGCTGTCAATAGAATTATCTCCCCATTGAATTCACTTGTGCCATGTCTCAACATCATAGTCGATTTCTTTTATGCATGCTGACATGTTCTCCAAATGTTTCTTGATCAGAAAACATTTAGTAGATATGTTTGTGCGTATGTGTTGCGTGCTATACTACACAATAGTGTAGTATAGGATAGTATATGGCTACATTGAGATACAAAGTATACGTGGAAATGTAGATGATAGTACAAACACCACTGCAACTACCTCATGCATGTAAATTTCCCGATAAATTTGCCTTCATGGATACTCTGCTTATTAGTTTTCCAACTAGTTTTCATGTTATCCTGTAATATATAAATTTTTATTGTATCCTCATGTGTATATAATTAATTCATTACGGTTACTCCCTTACGTATGCAGTTTGCTAGTCATTTTTGATATGTGGATGCTTTTTGACACGCCAATAAAATGTATCGTGTGTGGTGACAAAATTACCCAAATTTTATTACGACACAGCCAGCAAGTTCAAAAGTCGATTCGCACTCGAAAAGCCCACATATGTGCCCCCATGCTTGTCAGTATCCATCTGTAACACACATATGTATATTTCATTGGACAAAGACATGTGTACGAATCGATTGAATAAATGACGACAATGTAAAAACGGTGTGGAAATGTGCTGGCATAACTGTCGCAAGCCATGTAAGACATCTATGATAATAAGGATAAATATTAATTAAATGGTTTGACTTGTTGGGATTAATCGTTGCTGTCGATAATGCAAGTTGAAAGACTAAACCAGTTGATTAATCTGCAATTTATCACCAATCGAAAGATACATAAATTCATTTTTCATATTCTCATGCATGATCCTATTTTTACTTCACCTGCATGACAACTGTGTGGCGTGTCTGCAATTTCTTTTATTTCGCAAATGAAATTTGACGCGTTTTATTGCGGCTTTTCATCTAATCTTAAGCTTAAAGGGTATTCTCGAAGTCAGCAAATGAAAAACGATTTGTACTGTCGGTACAGGCGGTCCTTGGTATGGGGTGGTGTCAGTGGCATGGTAACATACGCATGCATTCTGAGGCAATTTTTTTTTAATAAAATATATAATGTACTTGCATGAGGAGACTGAGTACTGCTACGCCGATTCAAGCCGCTCAAACAAGACACACATCAAAATTTTTTCTGGGAAAACCGCGGAATATATGGTGAGCATACGTGATACAATTCCTTTGGCCATAGACATCCTTGTATGAAGAGCAGTCATATCTGCCAACGCACGTGTGAAATTATCCATGAACTCGCTGGCTAGGTACATTTTCTTAAGACGTTTGCGAAAATACCCAAATATGTTTTTTATTTTCTACCTTTTGGGTGATTGTCTGTTGCGTTGTTTCTCGTGACCAAGAGCCCGAAAACACCTTCAGAACTCAAAAAATAAAAGGAAAAGTGATAATATTTCGAATTTAATAAAGATTTTCAGCAGAAACCCTAAAGAAATATTTGATCATTTCTTGAAACGAAATTCGACAGAACGAATTCAAAAAAATGCCACATGTCTAGTTGTCTGCATGATTTTTTTTATCTTGTTACATATTTTTCCTGGAATGTGATTTACTTATGGAATTTTTGGCAGGAGAACAAGATTTGGATTAACAGGAGCGTAAGAAGGTCGAACTTAAAAATTCCATGAGCGTGTTTGGCTGTTAGCTTGAATATAGAAAGTGTCAGATCTTATGGGAAAATTTATTCCAGCGTTGTTCCTTACACTAAAGTACATATTTCAAATTCAGTACATTTTGGCTTTTTCCACTAAGTCAAGGCTCAATGCAAATATCCTGACGTAAATAACAGAGTAGTATATCAGGACAAGATACCATATATCGCCTACGCGAAAAAAAGAAGTTGATGTTGTTGATAATTTGACTTTCAATAGTAGTCTCCTAATTCGGCACATGGTAGCCTGCAGCCGCTGTTGTCCTTGAATGGATAATTATTTGAAATTAGATGAAATTCAAAAATTTTACTTCTTTTCACAATATTTCACTTTTTAATGGCATTAGAATGAAGTTAAATTATTTTTTCTGCTACAAAGCAGACCAGTTGGATCTCTTGTTCCCATCGGGCCTCACCTTTATTAATTTGGAGACAATTTTCAGGCTCGCATGTCATCTGCAGCTTATCATTAAACAAGAGAGCTTTGATTGTTAAATTGACAAAAGAATCAGGAAGAAATCTGTTTTGGATTTTGGGGAGGAAAGGAGTAGCAGTAGTAGTAGTAGTAGTAGTAGTAGTAGTAGTAGTAGTAGTAGTAGTAGTAGTAGTAGTAGTAGTAGTAGTAGTAGAAGTAGTAGTAGTGGTAGTGGTAGTGGCAATAGCAGCAGTAGTAGTAACAGTCGAAACAATACTAGTAATAGTAGTAGTCCAAGTAGTAGTAATAGTTGCAGGGCTTAGCAAAGTAACACTGCAAGGTAGCGTCAACATTTAGAATAAAGTCCTAGTCTAATGGTATCCGATCGATGCCTTATCAAATACTATGGTATCAGTAAATTGATCTAGCTGCAGATAGGATGTGAACGCATAATTAAAATATGCGTTGACATTATCTTAAAATGGCATCTTAATGGGAAAAATTTATGTTGTTTTCGAATTTTTTTCGTATTTTTTCTTTTCGAAAAAAAAGGATTCATTTATTTGGGGAAGAAAATCGAGAAATTTAGAATATTGCAGCGAAATAGAAAAATTTCATTATTTCAATAAACGTTTTTTGCTCCACTTTTTCATTCATTTCGGTTAAGGATAATATGATACATCTCTAGCAGAAGCATAAATCTCTATTGGTACCAATATTGGTTAAAGTGAAACTGCAGATTTCTGCATATAATGTCTATAATGATTTCATAAATCATTATAAACACATTCCATACTCCAATAAATGTCGAATATAAAGGACATATTTATTCATATCATATCTATCTATCAATTTTCCCCATTCGGATGTTAAGATCTTTCGTTGCTTATACTTTCATTTCAGACACTGTATGACTTCTCTCTGCTCTCATGAGCAATAAAATGAGAACATATTGGCTATCTGACGTTTTGATGCTTTGAGTTTTGAAGTTTATGCGATTTTGGAAGGTTATTTAAACATGAAGCTTACTCACTTTTTTAAGTAAAAAATAAAAAATAAAAAAAAATGGTGGTGTTAAATAATCAACGAATGTCAATCTGTGAAAAAGTGGGTAGGGTGGATCAGAATGGCTGGTCAGTGAGATCTTTTTTAAAAATTGATCGCGAAATTGATTCGTTAGAAAAAAGGGGCACAGTAGGTGAGGAATGATGATTTTTTTTCCGAATTTATAAATGCATCACACTCAAAAATGCATTCAACGATTGGCTTTTGAATTAAAAAACCGTCTTACCAGTGCAGAATAGGCCGAAACAGTTTGGACTTTCGCGTAGATTTGACAGGACCTCAGGACTGCTCCCATGAAACAGACATTGTTCAAATGGGCTCTAGTAAGGGTGAATTTCATGTCTGGTGATTAGAAAGCGATCGTTTTGTTTCTCAGACAAGAAGTTCAAGCTTAACTTCTTGGTCCTGATGGGAGGAACGTTTAATATGATGATAAAAGCTTTTCATGTGAATGAACCAATGAAATTCTGAAGTATCCTCCATATGTCGCGCTGCAGTCACGCTTGATATCACATTGAGCTTGTGAAGTATTGCATACAGAAGGCAGTAAGGAAACTCGGAATTATGAACCGTTACAGAGTATAGAGTTACATTTCATTTCTCAGGATGAACTAACTCTGTGCTATAGAGACAAATTAGTTCATTTTTTTAGCTCGTTTGATCATCTTTTCCTTCTGATTCACTTTTACTGAATTCTTTCTAATTCACTGTTCAGTCACTTACTGGACTAGGATCAACTTAGTTTGAATATGATTGAAAAATTTCAGTTGATAATGGCCAAAAAAGATTAGGATTCAAGCCTACTTCACTTATAAAGTTCAAAGATTTGATAAAATTAACTCTTTCAGTTTAATTAAAATACGTTTTCCTATATCCTTCTGTGCAACCCTGTTGAACTTTTCAAGCATTTCGGAAATTTATTGTGTACCATTGCCAAACAACTTTTTTCGGGATTTTTTTTCGGGATATCAAACGAAATGGAATTGATTCACGTACCTACCACGGGGAGGCCCCCCCCCCGTGGGAAAAAACGGGAAGCAAAACTATTGAGACTAGACAAGAGATTCGCCAACTACCGTGACCTATTTGATTCCAACTTCAACATCTACAAATGGTATATATCGAACCGATGTGTTCCTGATACTATCAAGAGCAGCGCCACCACTGGAAACCTTGACTTTCTCTAGACAGCCGTAAGTAATCTGGCGTAGCAGCTATCCGTTGTATGTAAATATACCTCAGTAGTTGAGATTTCTGGAATAACTCGCAAATATTCCCCATACGTTAATATCAAGAAAGATCCTTGCTCTAGTATTTTAACTTAAATTCCAGTGACGGCAAGAAGGCAAACTCTTGTTGTGTTTACTAAAATCAGGTTTGAAATAATAGGGAATAAACTTTTTTGGACAAGACTGGTCTCTTCAAGACTTCTTCGGACAAGACTGGTCTGATAAGACCGAATGGATTGAGAAATGACACTCATAACTCTCATAAGAAAGGTTTAAAAGAATCGTCCAGGATGCGATCTAAGTCGCCGGAGGGAAGTTCATGTCCAACTGTCATGTCAGCAATCGCCGAAAAGCTAAAGATTGTCCATAAAACAGTTTTTAACCATTTGCATAAATTTGGATTCAAAAAAACATTTGATATTTGGGTACCACACCAATTAAAACTAAAAGCACAATGGATCGAATTTTCATCTGTGAAGCTTTATTCAAACGGAATGATAACGACCCATTTTTGAAAAAAAGTGATGTCTGAGGGTGAAAATGGGTAACATACAATAACATTGTGTGGAAACCATTTTGATCAAAGCACGGTCAAGCAACTGAAACGGTGGCCAAACTGGGACTAATTGACAAGAAGGATCTGCTGAGCATTTCAAAAGGCATAATTCATTATGAGTCGCTTCCATATGGCCAAACACTAGATTCAAATTTCTACTGTCAAATGCTTTGAAGGTAGCGATTGACCGGAATTTGCCAGGATCTGTTACCAGGATCAGCAGAGGTTTCCTGTTCCATCGTTACAATGAGGGCCACTCACGTTAATATTGACTCGCCAGGACCTCCGGGAGCTTGACTGGGAAGTTTGGATACGCCCAGAATATAGTTCGAACGTGGTACCAAGTGATTACCATTCTTTTCCTTTTTCCTTCATTTAAAAATGAAAAATAAATAATAAATTGAATTGAAATAAATTGGCATCAAGAGGTATTATATATTATAGATATGTATTATAGATATATACAAGAGATATTATATTCTTTTAAAGAGGTATTATAAGTCTATTGTTAAAATGACATTGTTAGCCCGAAGCAATGCGTTAAACGGTTCCAGGCTAGGGTCGCTTGACAGTGGAGTGCTTAGTGGGTAGTTTGGTAGGCATGCGCTACAAGGATTCCCACATTCCGGGCGTGTTTTGCCCCCAACAAAAAAACAAAAAAAAAAAAAAAAAAAAATTTAAAACATAGAAACGAATTTGACCCATAATATTTATAATATTATATAATATTTACTTATATACACTTTATTATTTAAACAGTCCCGAAAACAATTTGTGGAAATTTGATCATCTTCATGGTTTTTCACAAACTTCTCCAGCTGTTTAACCGTGCCCATCTTCGTTGTTAGGATAGCGTAAACGTAATCCAATATTTGGTTCATTTGTCAGTCGATTTTGGTAGCTCTCTGAATTAGATTTTTGGACGGTGCTCCTCTTTTTTTGATGGCGTTCCTATTGCAATTTTTAACATTCCTGTCTTGTGTGGGTAATGCCTAGGAAAGACGCTGCCATTTCAACCAGTGCTTGACATCATAATCGCGTCAAAGTTAACAGAACTTCTTGTATTTTCTGAACGTTGATTTCTTAGGGTACAGTTGAACTAGTTCAAATGGCGTTGTCTGTCCCAGGCATAAGACTTCAGCGGCCAAAATCACTCAACAGTTGGATCAAGTAAAATTGAGGCTCACCATACATTTAACTGGCCTTGTCATAGCGTAAGCACAAACAGTGTGAACACTCCCGGGTAGCTGCACGCAAAAAGAGACAGAAAAAGGCTTAAATGAAATGGGATCAATATCTTAGTTCAACGCGAAAATTAGAGAGAAATTACCAATACAAATTAAATCCCACTTGTTTTTGTTGAATCGGTTTACATCAGGAGTTTGTTCAAAGATTTATGGCTGAATCGCCATTATGTTCTAGCCTTGGATTTGATTTTGATGTGATGGATGAGGCATCGTCCATCGTCGTTACAGGCACAGGATGAGCATGTAGCGACAAAACTACAAAGCTTTAGTCTTTGTTACTTAATAGAAAGGAACCAGAGTGTAAAATTTATGATATAAAATTCATCGGTTATTTACAGAGTAGGGGTTGGAATGATAATAGACTTTTCAAAAAGTCGAGCAAAAAATTTGACGTCTGATCTCAGTACTGTTTGGCAAGTTGTCACAAATGCGGACATATATTTAAAGGAGTTGTCGGTAGACCTTATAGTTGATAATCTCTACACGTGATTTAACTCATCGAATTCAATAAAATCGTTCTGGATTTACCAGAAAGACACTTGCGTTGATGAACCTTCGGCATACAACGGGGGGTTATTTTGACCGCTTGAATTTCAAAATGCGTCAAGTTTTTTGAAAAACACAACCACATGTATTGAGTTTTAAATTAACTGGAGGATTTAGTGCATGTATTCTATTCAATACATGCACAGAACCCAAAAAATATTTAATAGGGTAGTTCCAACTGAACGTTGTATGGTTGAGGAGTTTTTTTCACGTTCTACGCCGAAGGTTTATACTTAAACACTCATCTTCTGAGCAACGGATGTCAGGTTCAAGTCCTGCTCTTTACTTTGATATTTGAATTTTCGTTTCTGATGTTTTTTATCCGTAGCTATGATGGGTTCCTTTCGGGAAATTGTCAAGATCATGCGTAATTCTGCCCAAAAATGGTCTTGAAATGCTCAGCGACAAAGTTGTATAGCGCCATAACAAAAACAAGTAATCCTTTAGACTATAAAAAATTTATAAGTGCGATTTCGAAATAATTCAAATCAATAATTTGTCATTGTGACGAAAGGCAGTCGGGCTGGTTACGAAAATGTCGATGAACTACTCCTAAGCATTTCTTTAGTCTGAGCACATATTTGGAGAGATATGGCTTAGATGGAATTATTGCCAAAAACTTCGACGTTCATCCAGTTATTATTAGATGAATATTGGATTGGAATCCACCATTGCAGAAGATACAGAGCAGGTGCTGCAATATTAACTTTCGGCCAAAAGCAAGGAGTTTCCTTCTCTCGTCGATAATAATGAGTATCACGTCCAGTCCTCTGACCATTTGTTGTAATATTCTATTTTCTCGTGGTAAATTGAATCATTCATAAAACGATGAGTTACATATTTATTATACATCCAAAACTGATCAACTACATGCCAGCAAAGCAGCTTTAGCTAAACCAAAATCACTCTGGTTTGTGTTTGCGTTTTATTATTACAAAAATAAGAAAAAAAAGGACATATGTATCTAGTCCAAACAAAGCCTGCATATAATCCAGAGTAGATTCCTGTGTATAAACTTCGCAAGAAGTTTGCGTACGTGACTGCCATATTTTCAATGAATTGTAGGCGCCAAAAAATTTTCCAAGCACTGAACAACTTCTTGGATGGTACACGTAAATGTGTCTCTAAACACATTTGACTGTCCCATAAAAAGTTTTAGTTCGAAGGTGATATCCATGTCTGGTGAAATAAACTAGAGGAAAAACTATACTAGGATACTTTAGAGGATATTAACCTGTGAGCTGCCACTCCAAAACAGTAAAAACAGAAAAACTAAATGGTGGACACAAATAAAAGTTGGATAGTAAAAAGAAATCAGAGGGATTTATTTGTTTTGAGGCATGGATGTAGTGTTTAGGCCGTTACTGCATCATACATTCGATCCATAACTTTTTATAGTATTTTGATATTCTTTAAGCTCGCCCCGCGCTCACTTATTACATTAGGAACAAGGATCGAATGCACAAACCCGTCGTGATTAAATTCTAGTAACATATAAAAACAACATCCTCTCGGTTCAACCACCTCTTGCAATCCAAATAGACATTCATCAATTTTCAAAATATCCAATTTTGCGAGGACATTGTCGAATGATTCAATTCGTCGTGAATGTAGGTGGAAGATGTGTCATCCATAGTTAGAGCCATGACTGCCGAATTCCTTCCGTTTATTGGCTCGTCCCTCGAATGTGTTTGCCATTAATACGCACAGCACATCGATTGGTTTGAAACTGAATATTCGGGTCGAGCTGACGAAAACTTAGGAAGTAGCCTCATCTTCCACTTAAGGGACTTGACCCCGTCATCCTGTTGAGATAACATATGAGTTTGTGTGATAGAACACCACATTCAGGAATTCAGGTGAGGCAACTGTTGAGTTCTCCCATGTGCTTCAGAACTAATAAAAGTTGATTTTCGGGGAGAGACTTCCCTCGGGCTTCACAATAAAAATCGGAGGTGGTGTGCAGATTTGTTTGTAGTCTGCAATTTATTGTTATATGTCATCCGAGCTGGTACTAACAGCAGTGTTAAGGACGTGTTTTTCTTTTTGTTTGGACGGCAGAAATGCTGTAAGGCATTACATTTAATTTCATAGACACTTGAAATGAAATCTCCAGACAGCATCTGATATTCTCGAGAAACCCTCAACACACATTTCACATGTAATTCTGTGTGAAAATATCCAACAAGTTTCATCCTACATCCTTGTTCGTCCATGCCAAATCATTTACTGGCTCCTAGCCTGGGCATTTTCCCAACATTTCAACCTACCAATCAGGGTCTGTACTGCAGATGGTGTTTCACATTTGAGAAAATAATCATCACAAGCATCGTATACAATAAATTAAATGGTTTCTTTTTCCAAGGATCACTTGTCTCATCGAAATCCAATTTGAGTCAAGTAATGGAAAGTAGTTGAGATGTACTATTTACATTTTATAATTTACGTGCAGCGAACTCACCTAACTCTCAACCGATAACAAATCAAATTTGATCAACACAGAACAGAACTCTAATGAATTTCTTAAGAGTAAGGATTTGAGTCTCGCTCCATCCGAAACTGGATTGATAGCCCTAAGATACAAATTCGGTGTAATAGAGACCTGTTCACTAGCTTCCAATTACGCAACAAGATGTAGTAAACTGGATAAACACACTAAGTAATTAATAATTAAGATCTTAAGAGATGAAGCAAAGTGTATTAGCAGATTTATTCACCGAATATGAACTGGTAAGCAATGTTTCAACAGCCACGTCAAAGTAGGCGGAAGCTGAAGAGGACGAGAAGCAAGGAGCAAGGGCGAATATTTCTAGGCTTTGATTTAACAACCTTTCGTAGCCCAAGGGATTAGGAAAATGTTACTGTAGATACTTCACAAAACAGGAAAAAATCTGCCGAATTAATCCTCACCGTTATCAAGGATTTTCATTTACCTGCCAATAGGAATGTGCGTGGGGATTTTCCACTAATTTCCATTTATTTGTCTCGATATATTGACAAAGTGAAAAATTCTTCCCAGTTGTTTTCCAGATAAATTCCGAAATATCATTGAGAACTCAGCAATAATAAAACAAATCTATATCGAAAAGGACCTATTAACAAGAATAGCACAAATGATAGGAACTTCAACACTTCATTCAGCAAACATGGCTAAGAAAAATTCTAATTTCTGTTTCATAAAAATTCATGAATGCATGAATGTAGGGAAAGTTTGGCTGCCATCTCTGTTTGTTGTATCTTCTTCGTTCCTGTTCGGAATAAAGTTATTCCAATACTTACATTTATTTCGGCGACAAGAACGAATTTTAAATTTAGACTGGATTAACGTGTATTTTGATTAATCATGAAAATAAGATCATCGTCACGTAAAATGGTAATGACGCGGCAACTTTATCCTTCAAGTTTTGAGATAGAGTGAAGATTGGGGAAACCTATCACGTTATACTTTCAATTTTTGACTTGGTCTTACTTACATGCAATTTTTCAAATATGACAGGTTGATTTTTCATTTCATTTTCATCAAAAGTCCTTCGTTTCAACGCACGTGTTAAACGCAATTCACACCAATGAAGTTAAAGAGCGCAAACGTATTGGTTCGAGGAATAATATCCTCCGTTTTTTTTTTATCAAAAATCCATTTTGCTCTCATTAAATACATAAATAAATTTATTATATAGATATTAAAATGTTTCGAAAATTCAATTTAATTAAATAAATTAAATTAATTTTGATTTTAAATATTTCATTAATTAAATCCCATTGAACATGATAGAAAAAAATAAATTAATTCTATAAATTTATTGTATAATCATCGTTTTTATCTGTAACCTTCTCATTTTTTCTGGCAGTTTATCAATTCCTTCATAGCAAGATATGGTCGGTTTGGGCTGAAAGAGTTTTTCGGCAGCATGCTTGCATATCTCTTCAGAATCGAACGTTTTTCTATTCGAAAAGTCTTACAACAAACAGAAAAGGTGGCAGTTGGTCGAGGCTGATCCTGGGAGAAATATGACAGTTTATCATCTCTTCCTAATAGTTTATCAATTCCTTCATAATAAAGACTGGAAGACTTTTTCTACAGTCTGTTTGAATTGCTCTTCAGGATCGGAGGTTTTTTCTTTCAAAAAGTTTTACAAGAAACAGGAAAAGGGGCAATCTGTCGGGGCGGGATCCTGGGAATAAGTTCAATATGCTAAAGAATTTGTTCTTGAGTCGCATTTGCACATATGACAAATGTGGGATGCACAAATGCAAGACGCTTTCAATATAGTTTATTAATAGTTTCTCTTTCTAAATGCAGATCGTGTCTTTACACCGTAATCATTAAATTTGACAACCTCTCGTGGTGAATTATTCCATGACAATGCCACCATACACACGATAGAATCTTTTAGCCATGTGTGTTCGCTTTCAAATCTGTTCGGGGTTGTTAATCCTTATCGAGCTACTGCGTTTTGCAGACTACATTGTCACATGTTCACAAAAGGCTCTATTTTCACCCATCAGAGCAGATGTTTGCATATCAATACTTATTCCGTTCCGTCTTATTCCGTTCCTTATTCCGTCTTATTCCGGTCACTAACATTGTGAGATCCCTATAATCCTAACTTGCTGACTTTCCCTTATTTCTCCTGGTGACCGTTTACAGTTGCTCACGGTGGAGCAACCTTTCTGTTAAACCTATTGTTGATTGAGGAAGATGCCGCGCGAATATTTCCTTTAAAAAACTGTGGTCATAGTTGGAAGGTACCCGCCCTCGGTTTTTTTTGAAGGTACTATCCGAAGAATGGACATGAAATGAAATAAAACGAGAAATGAGCTCATCTTAATCAACCGTTTAGTTATTAGTCCTTCAACATATACAATGCATATTTTTCAGCTATCACCTTCAGCACTATTGCCTTATTTAGATTGCCTCAACTTTACATGATGATTATAAACTTTTCGCCTTTTCGTTGCCATGATAACTCGCAACTGGTCGAAACGAACAGTAAATTCCACCTAACGATATTGGAATTATGACTCGACTTGATCGTTTCATCAACATTTTCAATACAGCATTTTAAGGCTTTTGATTTTAATATTCATAATAACTTTCATTAATTTATAAATTTATAGTAAATTTAATAACAATAAATTTAAAATTTATAATAAATTTAATCAATTTAATTGTAGTTTAGTAAAGAAAAAGTCTGCAAAATGGTGTTAAGTCTCTTGGTACCTTATCGTTACTTGCGAAAACCAAGCGTTTTCGCATTGAACATGTGTAAAATATATTGTTCCCGTATTTCCGGAATAAAAATCAACCTTTGGCTAGCGACTTCCTTATATGAACACAATATTCAAAATATACTCCATCCAACGGCTACAATTTTGTGTTCACTTTTTAGAAAATTATCCTTATTCATCTCTCAAAAAATGCTCGCCCTCAAGATGCTACAAAGACGACTTGAACTTTAGTAACGAGCGACTTTAATTTAAAACTGATACAATAATAGATGGGTCTACGATTGCAATGTTGTAGAATCCTCATGTCTTCTTGGTTTTTCCATTGAAGTCGATCTCCAGCAGTAACTCTCAGTCGATCTCCAGCAGTTTGAAGCTGATAAAGTTTGGTATGTAGATATGGCAAGGTATTGCGTCAAAACATAGTACAGTGTCAATGGATACAAAATATTGCCCATGTCAGAAGATCAAAAGTGTCAAAAGTCAAAAAAAAAAAGGGATGCCAAAATCGCTTCAAAATTGCATCGCTCCAAACGCAACGTTGTCAATTTTTCTCACTAATTCTTTTTGGTAGATGGTAAAATTGAAATACTAACCCAGTAAAGAGTAAAAAGTTCAAGTTTGTGAATAAAATTCGCCAACATTTTAGGTTAAAATACTTAAACAAAAACATTCAAAACGTAAAAAACAAATTATTAGTCGAGTTGGGCTTGCAAGCATATCTTTCACTATTCATATCAGCACTATTCATATCCCTTTAGACAATTCAGTCCCATGAATTTCCCATGGCAGTTTCAGTCCCAAAATTTAGTCCCATGAAAATTATTAGGCTTTGCAAGCCCCGAATGTACCAGTAGTCACTTGAAATTGCTGAAAAGTAAAGGGAGTATCACACGAGAGGCTCAAAAATCCTACAATTCAGGTAAGACTGTAGCTAAGTTACTTATCTTGGCTTATCTGTTAGTACATTTTCCTATTTATCCCATTCATGAGGTACTAGCAAAGGAAGACCCATTTTTCACAGAAAAGGTCCTTAAAGAAGCGTTCTTCCATATGGAAAGCAGAAAGGCTCGAGAACCCGATAGGATTCCAGCTGAGGTGTAGCTGAACTGCGGTGTCATTTTTAACCGTTTTCATTTACTTTAAGTTGGTATGTCATCTTTATCTTGACCTGTTACTGTGCACATTGAACGCATTCCTACACGAAAGGGTAATACGAGACGGTTGAACCATTTTTAACCCGTCTTAGCTATTACTAGTCCTTTTAGTGACAGATGAAATTCTAGTAACACTATTGAAATTTAAGAGATTCGTTCAATAGCCAACAATTCACTGAGCTTCAACCAGGGCTAGTAAATACATATATCTAATCCCTAGTCACACGTACAGACAAGTGCGATTTCTTGGGTATTTTTGTTTTGTAACGGCAGGTTTTATATATGATATAATATTCAATTAAATTAAAAATATTAATTTATTTATTCAATATTCGTTAGGTGATGAAAAAATGAAAATTCTAAGTTAATCAGCATTAGTTGACATGAAAGTTTACCAGAGAACTTGAATTTAGACCAACTTTTGTCAAAACTTGAATAAGTTTGGAAACCTTTAAGGGATTGAACCGCAACTTTTTTTTAATAATAATTTTAATCAAAAACATATTGAAATTCTTATCATGCATCGATCAGATCCGACCCCGTCGTCATACGTAAAATATTGGTAAGCTATAAGGACATTGTGAAAATAATGTTGCAATACAGAGTAAGGTCACGTGGAAGATACGAATAGATGTGCTTGACTATTGATACTTTAGACAGAAACAAAACAAAAATATCGAACATTGAAGAATTATCAGAATTACAAACGTAAATAGCTTGAAAACTCGCCCGAGATCACTGAAGCTTCTTAAAAGGCGAACTACGAGTATTTAGCAATAGCGAACCTTACTTAATTTGACAAGCCTATGACGCTTTTGTTTTGAGAAAAAATATTCGAAAAAGGCTGAACCAATAGGTGATATTTATATGTTTCGCTGATGGCAATTTGAGCCTGGCGTGAAAAAGTCCTTTTTACAGACGACTCTTGATTTACATTGCATACAACATAGAAGTTCTACACATGCAAATACACATCGCCATATGGACATCAGAAGGAGCTGAAGTTAGTTGCATATAGCTGACATGCGATTTCATTAAGAAATAATCAAGTCTTGGCTATCCAAAACTACAATATATAAATTTCGTTTTTTGGAAAAGTACAAACGTGTTATATTGTTACATGTTCTACAAAAAAGCTGTTGGCCGTGGAGTTAGGGGGGCCCTCATAACTGCAGTGAAGCTAACGGTACTTTATTTTCGCATATTAAATTAGTCACGATTTGCAGTCAGCAAGTGTCAATTTGACGCGATGCACAGTTGGAAAGCGAGACAGTAGTGGTGTACGGCCAACGACAAAGAAGTGAGAAAATAATTGAGAGTTCCCGATAGACGCCATGAAAAGTTCACAAATAGTAAATTGTACAGTGCAAGTGATACAGAAATAGCTCTAATGAAATCAATTTACTTGTTAAATGTAGTGTTTCATTTTAACAACAAGACGCAAGTTTTGACGAGCTCTTATCAGTGTCATATGGAATTCTTAGTTATTATTGAAATCGTTACTCAAATATTTCTTCGTCATTTATTGTTACCCAAAAAAATTTTTTCAAAAGATCATAACGAAATTTTTGACAGTTCATTGAGAAATTATCACCGAATCGGGATGAACATGATGTCAAATATATTTTCAAATTCTGTAATGGATGTTTTTCGTGAGAACTATGGAAATTAGTCAGAAACTTAATGAAAGTTCTTATCATAATATTTGGACTTATGAAAAGAAATATCATGAATTCTGGTTTAAGGATATATGAGTTGATTACTCCTGATGCTCATCTTAGAAAAAAAGGAGTAATATGTGTCATTCGTGGATTTATTTATGGATTATATGCAGGAAATCGTTGTAAATAAATATCGGAAATACTTGCCAAAATTGGACGACCTTTCTCTGCTTCTATGTCTCAGGGTTTATTGTTCGATGGATACGGCTGAGTTCACTTATGTGATAAATCTAATAAGGTAGCGGAATCTAGTAACTAGATAAAAAACACGATATGCATTTTCTGTACCAGTATACGGGTATATGAGTATCAAATAATATCTTGTAAAAGAATTGCCAACTGCAACTGTGTTGTAAGAGCACCAAATCGAGAGTCCTTGCATAACAATAGTGCAATATTTCTGGCGGAGTATAAAATAAAATAAACACAGGAACAATGTGAATTTAACATAAAGTAAAATATATCTGTGAATATGAAATATAATCACAATAACAAGAGTAAAATCCTGCTTTAAACACTTGAGAAAAGTAATTGCGGACATAAGCAACAATTCATACCCTTAGCAATATTTTCCTGCTCTGTCCATCATAATTATCCGTGAATTGTCGAGTGCTAGCGTACACGTTGCCTTTGAACCGAGACAAAAACTGCATATCCTCTTTGATAGCACTGAACAGCCATTGTATGATTATAGTAACCCTGAGGTTTAAAAAATTACATGCGCAGAATGTAATAATGGGTATGTAGGTCAAGTAGAGCAACCATTTGAGGTTGCATTCGACTAACATGTGAAAACCTACGTATATCAATGATGATTCCATATCAGCCCGGAAACTTCCATAGAATATACCGGAATATCTCTGAACTGAAAGTCTGAAAATGGTTCGAAAAGGTATGGTTTACCCACAGGTAGCATAGGCTGCTCATGTTAAAGTCCTTGGAGCGCATACCCCTGAAAACCTATAGTTTGCTTTGAACAAACCTTTAACACATGCATTGAACCAACTCCACGATGAAAGTACTTCACTAATATTTCTTGATTAGACAAAGGACATAACCATATAATTACACTTTCCTCAATATCAGTTATATGCCCCTCCCCCACCTCCCAATTAATAATGCTCATAAATATCGGTGGAATGGGCAAATGAATTGGAAATTAAGCTCCCGACCTTGTAACGTGCATTACCACTGACAAATTGACGTGTGTGACTGCGACTCTGCTTGTTTGAATGCGAAGGAAATATCCTTTTGCCTGCCAAGCCAAAAAAGCCAACCGTCAATAAAAAAAGTATCCGTGCACACGTTGATATAAATCAACCGAAACATTGAGCTAAGCCAGCCCAGCAGTCCTTATACATATTGTATATGAATTTTAGTATGCCAAGCGAGACACAATTACCGCCAAATTTAGGACTGTTGCAGGCAGGCAATACGTAAATACGTTTTGCCAGGACCAAGTGAAACTTTCACGTTTCCTGGTGCTCCTTAGAAAGCTCATAAATTGTACAAATATACGAAACTTCCGTGTTTTTAAGTTTTATTGCAGCGTAGATGGATACGATTTGCCCAAGAACTTTTAAAAAAATTAGGGCGGAATATTTTATCTGTGCAGGCTATAATTCGGGCGAATGACATAGATGTAAGCTACAACTACAACTAGGATTGTGTAGGGATGTGTACCTGGGACCTGAGCGCTGACGCTTCGTGCTGTGCAGGACTAGGAAATGGTTTTTTGAAATGCTGAAAGTCATGTGCCTTTGACGAGGTAAAATTTGTTTATTTAAGTAGGACGCAGAAAGGAGAGTCCTCGGGTACGAACTAAATGGGCGAAGCGCATAACGCCAGCTTCCTTCAACACAATTAGCCTTTTCTTTTGATTTATTTCACTCCGTTTCAAGGTAATCCGGCTGCAGCTTGAAGACATCGGTTTTCTTTATGACTCGGCCGTGATTAATTATTTGACTCTTTTGGGATTTTTACCCGTTCTGCCGGGACTGGATTTCTTCGAAACGAAAGAAAAAGCTCCCAGACGTACACAGACGAACGCTGACTGGATTTATGGATATCACGAGCAAAATGTATGCTGACGAGACAACGTTCCGAAAACATTGAACCGAAGTGAAATACGATGCAATTTTCAAAGGAATATAATCCTTTTAACAGCCTTCTCGGTCGGCATGAGGCGAAGTAGGAAGGAAGCCAAATAGGTTCCAGACAGTAGCAAAAAGATAATCCTTTGAAGTTGTTTGGTTTTGCTTGGTGCTAAAGTAATAACATGCGGTTTTCGCGTTTACCTCTGTTTTTTTCCTCCAGTAAACTGCGATTTGTAAAATAAACGTTTGTTAATCCTTTGTAAGCTGCCGGCTAAATAGATTGAAAAAGCTGCTTTGTTAGATTATTTGTTTTTATCCGTTCACACGTGTAAATCCGAGATTCTTTTAGCAACTAGAAGAGACTTATTCCACGTAATTAATGAAAATGTGAGGTCTCGCTGATGCAGAGAAGACACCACTTCGCCTCGTGCACCTCCAAGCTGTTTGCTGTTAAAGCGAAATACAAATCAATTTGAATCTGCGAATATTCAACACAAGGAAGACTGAACGTCAAAATAAACTCCAACCCTCCAATCCTCTAGCTCCAACCCTTAATTGCTTTCTTTAATTTTCTCTGAACATTCAAATGTCAAGGAAACTTACTAATTAATAACAGGTCGACGTCGTTGGGAGCAAGGGTGAATGTAAACGCTGCCTTAAAATCTCATTAATTAACTCAATTTCACAATAGTCATAATACATAGATGAGTGTGTAGTCGGTGAAAGGTTAACTAATGAATAAAGCGTTCCTAGCGTAGATAAATTAATGTTGACATGAGAACCGTCAATCATTATCTATGATTAAGTTTTTACTACAGAATATCGGGTATCACACACACACACTTACGTTCACGGATTTCATGGGGCGTGGGAACTCGTGCTTGGGAGAATTCTGGCGAAAATTGGAGTTGTTTTGGTTTAATGCTTCGCCGGAAAATAGATTCAAGACCGAATTAAATGCTGAAATTCAGTTTCAATAAATTTACATGGTTAGCTGGAACGAGAATAGTTACACACATGGCAGGACTATAGTGTATGCGGCTCAGGAGGGTATGTGTACGCAAGTGCTCTAATCTTTGTCGGTCTATAAAATTCTCAAATATACCTGTCGCCTTTAACTGGACTAGTAAATGAATGCAGATGGACAAAATGGACATTATCCTTCTATGTGGCGCTTCAGCCCCTATAGGGCCTTAACTCTGAGCGAGCAGCACCACTAATAGTCTAAGTCAGACCGCATCCTCTAGTTTCAGACCCCGAGAAGTGTCTTCGTGGACAGAGTTAGGCCAGCGTTTTCTCAGCATCCCCACTGGTCTCCGCGCTAGCGTTCTCTCTATGAATCCCTTTTTAGATACCCCTTCCTGGAAACGATACACATGGCCGGACATAATGAGACCTTTTATTGAGGTTAACTTTGAGTCCTCTGGCTTGTGAATTATGTCATACAGACTATGGTTACATCGTCTTCCTCGAGGTCTACTTTTCGTTTCGCTCCAGTCCTAGTAATTCGCTTAAAAAACAGCGGGCAGGGGTCCATATTTCACATCAAGAGCATAGCCCAGGTCGTATCACATCTTTGTATTGCTGAAACTTTATTTTTCTGTGAATCCAGCTGGTTTTCCAGAATTGCAGAATGGAATGAAATATCTTATTTGGCAGCTGTATTCTTCGACATATTTTGTGTTTTTGGTTGAAGTTGTTCTTTAGCTAGGCGTCTCAATAAAAAGTTGCCAATATTTTCGATATTTTATTCACCGGGGCAGATTTTTTTGTGTGTTGGAGTCGTTTTCCTCGACTACGTCATAATTTTTTTCCCATTTGTTTGTAGCTCTATATGTTTCCTTTACTGTCGAGTTTTACCACTTGTTCTTTCACGGTAGTTAACTAGGGTGAAACGATTTCGATGTCATCCGACTAGGCTTCCAATTGTATAGGAGACATAGTATAACAGGAAAGGCTCAAATTGTATAGTTTTGCCCCTCTTCTTTTGACACATAGCTTTCTTATGAGATATTCTAGGACAGATCGAAGTACGCTCGGCCAGCTCATCATCCTGTTTAATCCCAATATTTCTCCCAACGGTATCGGTGAGTCGGTTGTTGATGCGAGCCTGGGAAATCATCCACTTAATTAGGATATCAGATAAGTGGACTAGGTTAGCCGAGATGCCAAAACGACTTATTATTTAGTGTAGTACATTATGATCAATACTGTCGTATCCATGTTTGTAAAGAATACATCAATATGGAATTTTTTGCATTTCTCAAGTAAATAATCGATCCGCAGGTTCCTATTCTGAAGCAACCTTAACACCCGCTAAAAATATTGTTGGAATGTGATCTGATCCTATTTTCTAGTATTTTTGACAATATATTGAATGAAAAAATACTGATATGCCCAGTAGTATTCCAATTTAAGCCTGTAGAATTTTTTGGAGACAAGCAATATTTTTGATTGGCTCCAGTCACGGGGGGTAATTGATTCTGATCCCAAATGAGTTGAATCACTTTATGGATGGCTATCTCAATACTGCGACCCCTATATGTGGTAAGCTGAACTGAAATGTCATCTATGCTCGGCCCTTTGTTATTCTTTTAGGCTTTGATGGTAGAACATACTTCGTGCAAACTTGGTAAAACCGAAGTTGGTAAATCGGAGCACTTCATTGACAATTTTTGATTCCGATGTTCCAAAAGATCCTTAAAATATGTTATCTACCTTTCCTTAAACTTATTTTCAGTAAATTATGTTGCCTATGTTATCAAGAAAGATCTTGGTTATGGGCTGATATCCTTGTTCTAGACTTTTCATTACGTTTTGAGCTTGTCTTGTGTTTTCTTCGCTCGGCTTGGATTGAAACTTCTTAATTGGTCGTCGCAGGATTTTTGTTTCTGAATTGTTAAAATTTTCAGAACATTTTCTTTTCGTTCGAGTTTGCTTGATTTTCCCTGTCCGAGGAACTTTGCTACTCATCATCAAACCAATCGATTCTTTTTTTCCAGGTTGATATTTGACAGTCTATTGTGCCACGATTCTGATTTCCTTCTTCACACATCCTTCCACAGCTCGATGGTTGTTTTCAGCTATGTGTCTGAGCTGATTTGAACCAGCTCGATTTCGAGCGTCTCCGAGACGTTTTTAACCAGATATCCATTCGGAAGCTTCTTAGGAATTTTAGAAGGAGGCTTGTCCATATCAAGTATGCCTTGAACATACGATATCTATAGGTTATTTTAACTATGTTATGGTCCGAGTTACAATTGGCTCTTCGGTACAGATGTCAAGTATACTTGAGGCCCAGTTTGGTTGAATCAGAAATTGTCGATCTAGTTGAAGGGGCTAACATTTGGTGATCCATAAATTATCTTATGTATATCTCACTATCGGATGTAGACCGAGCGAATAACTTGATTTCTTCTGCGTGCATAGTCAATCAGGTGTCAGCCGATATTGCTGGTCCGAAAAATTAGGAGAATTTTATCCCTAAAAACATACCACAGGAAATCATTTGATAGTCTGCTTGTTTAAATTGTACCGCTGTCTTCCAATATTGAAATCTTTGAAGCTTCACAGTTTCTTTGACATTTGAGTCCACTCAGCGCTTTCAATGTCTTCCTTTTGTCCTTTAGTCGTCTCGTCAAATGCCTTGATTATACTCAAGAGTCGAAATTCTGGTGAAAAATCTATGATTATAGCGAAACCACGTAAAAACACATTGGAGATTCATCACGAAGAGAAGAAGAGCTACGAATACGCCATGTAGCAATTAAAGCGAGCTTTGCAATAAAGAGAGCTTACAAATTAATTGACGCAGGTGAGTGAAGCGATCAAAACGGCTTGCTTTTTGAAAATGAATGTGTGTGAGAATAATTTGTCAGTGGCATACTATACGTAAGCCATTGTATATAGATACAAAATATATCTGATGAAGGTAATGTGCATATCTCCGCACCTTTGTCTCAATGTCATATCTCCAGCAAGTATTTGGTCTTAATATCATGACGTCAGGAAAATTCCAGTTCTGGAAAACTTTGCGGAAAATTTCAAAGAGTTAGCGATTGTTAATTGCAACGCTCTGCCTGTAAAACGTTGCTTTGTACGAAAGACATGTATCTGGACTATGTTAAAAAAAATACCACATTCTCTGGAAAGGATGCTTCTAAGAAACATAATCGAGACAGAGTAAAATGGAGACCCGTGACGAATCAGATGGAATAATTGACCAGGCAGTCAACCACTTTACTTCCTAGCAATTTTTCTTGATTGACTTCAGATGGCAATTAAAAAAATCAGGACTAAATAGCTCCATCATTCGCCTTGCTCCATTATTTTTACAACTTTAGTCTGGGTTATGCCATCAATAAATGTATTGTTCTATTTTATGTATTAACTATTTCCAAAATGTGGACTTAATAGATTAATTCAAGGGTGAAAAGGTTTGTGTCAGTTTTTTGGCAACATTTGCATTTGATTTTCGTTAAGGCGAAAAGGAAAGTGTTCTACTTTTGATGGTCGATTTTTCTTCTGTGTCAACTGCAGCAGATTAAACATTTATCCTCTGAAACGTTATTGTAGGTTGCAAAAAGTCCATGTTAAATAGTTCCTCCCACTAAATCCGAGAATGATGCACTCATACGAAAACAGGATTTATGTGTTAGCGATTGATAAGATGAAATTAAAAAAGGATTTCAATCCATTGAAAAGATTCATTAATATGTCTGCGTTGAATTTTTTTTGAATTTACTTTCTAACCTTATAAGTCCTTATAAATTTGTCCTAGATGAACTTCGAATCTTTTTGCACAAAAAATATAAGACCAGACGTCCTTAAAGGATGCTCTCTCTCTGTTTAGTGCAATGTTTAGGTTAATCAAATAATATATACTTTTTCGAATTGAATTTTGTCGTATCTCAAACTTAAAATTATATCAGTCATGGGGGCAACACCTTCGAGGATGAAATTCCATTGAAAATTGTTCGGTAGAAAACGCATTTGCATTCCGTTTTGAATAAATGCTTAACAATTTCGTAGCCATCAGTCCGATGTTGTTGTGAACTTGGCAATTCAATCAACAACAAACAACAAATAAAACTTGAAAATATTTTTGAGTCTTGAAATTGAAATATATTCATGATTTTCCGAGCCTAATTTGTTCAATTGTGCCCGAAACCTAATGTTGGAATGAAAATTTACAATGCCTGCATGATTCCTGACCCAATAAAGAGATTTTGATTTCAGTTTTCCAGATTTTTCCAGAGTTTCATTGCAGAATTCAAAGCAGTCAAAAATGTAAATGCAATTTTGAAACATTAAATTCAGGAGAGAACTTAAAATTTCATGTTTGGTATGAGATACGGAAAGGATAAAAGCTGAATTCTTTTTTCTTGAACTCGATTGGTAGTTCTTAGGTACATTTTAGTGACAGAGCCTGGTAAAGTGTGCGAGACTTCATTTGCCAAATTATTTTAGATTTCAATACTCTCTAATATGGACAGCGCAGAAAGGATGCGCTGGGCTTTCATTCGAAAAGAGTCCAACTAATATATTATTGCTATAGTACATGGTTTTTAAGTATTTGTATGGTTTTATAAATATAATTAATATGTAGCGAAAAATACAATCGTGGGATATTTTCCCGTCAAAGTAATAATTCCTGCTAAATTTTATTTAATTATGCAAATTTATTTTTGCCCTTAGAAAAATTTTAATTAAATTGTTACACATTTGTTGTGGTATAGGTTTTCTCATCGTTTTTTTGGGTATAACGCTTACTAGAGGGTGGAAGTGAATAAACTAAAAATGAAGTCCTCGGCACGTTTGAGATAGGGTTGCAATCATTTGGAATTGTTAATATCCTTGTCTGGTTTTTGATTCATTTGAAACCACACCAAAGGCAAGGATGTTACTGATTTCACAGAATCCAATGAATAAATATGAATTTAATCATTTAATATAACTTTTTTGTAGGGCATTTGGAAATTCGCACCGACCCAAGTTCAATGATTGCCAATTAATTGATGGCAATTGTTTCCCTTGGACTCTGGAGTTTTTTTATTAGAAGCTTTGTTGACGGTGGTTTTGGGCAATTTGCGAGTTTGCAGGTACAGGCGGACTCTTTTTTATGTAAGGATTTCAACATTTATTACCATTGAGACGGTTTATTTTGCTCAAAGTACTTTCAAAACACACAATGAGTCATTTTTGCATTATTAAGGATACGTAGTGTCTGGTACTGATTGCTATTTCAAGTCAATCTCTGCTCACTGTTCAGATGTATTCTTTTTGTCAAAGTTTTAGTGTGCTTGAAGGGAGGAAGCAGAGAAGTTTTTGTTGCCAAATTTTTACCCTGGATACGAAAGCGTCTTCTTCTTCTTTCCTCATTTTCGATTCAATCAATTCATAAAAGATAAATAACGCAAAATTTGATTATACGTGCAGCAAAAAGGAAACACTGTTCTGTTAGCCTCCATGACGATGGCAGATTCTGAGCCAAATTATGACGCGCAAGCTTGATGGAGTAAATTGCATCCTTGCAGCTGTAAAGCGCTATCTGTTGCTACGTAATTATACCATAGGTAGTCGATGAAGTTATGCTTGCGTACAAAGAAAAGAGTTTGTTGAAGGCAAATTAATATTTATTACATTCCCAAAAGCCTATTCTATCTACACTTGAAGAAATCAATAACTCAATGGTATTTCCTTATTTTTCACAAGGAATTTGTTTACTCAGTACGTCTGTTATCTTACGGAGCTTATCTCTAGCATTTTCAAGCCGTTTTGCAAGCAAATAATTCAAACATACTTCCCAGTTCTTCGCATAATCTTATATGAAGTCCTTGTGAGTGCTACTTGTTCGTTGTTTTCACAGTAGGTTTTTTTTCTGTGTTTCGCTTATATTTTCAAATTTAGAACAAAATCTACTCTTTCATTTGTTATCAAGCGATGGTTGTAGCAATGGAATAGGTAAATGTGTTTTCGTTATAACCATCGAATCGGAATGTATTGATTATTTGTTGTCTTGTTTTTGTAAGGGTGGCGGATTTCGTTTCAGAACATTCTAGAGCCTTCGATGGACGGGGGTTCAAAATTTCGGGCTCTACTGCTTTTAGTCCTATGTAATAAGACTCGGTCTAATTGTCATTTTGAAATTACAGGGTTAAACGAAAAACGTAAAAGTGCTTGTAGAGGATCTTTCGTATAAAAAGGACGTTACAAGAAACATCGTACAAAAGAAAAAAATTATTATCTTTGTAAGCGAGATATGTGAAGTTTTGCATCGTGATCACCGCAACAGTCCTGAATTTTTCCACTCTTTGAATGTGATTTCGCTGAGAAGACTAAAATATTTTGTGATTTTTTCCCTCAAGCCTTTGACTTTTTTACTCTCTCCTAGTGCGTTTGTGCGTTTTTCACAGTAGAATCATCGATAAAAATTGTGAAAATTCATGGCCGTAGCGTTTATAACCTTACACACTTCTGATAGAGCACGTATATTAATATTTAATAAGTATCCTTTTTAAAACTTCTTTTATTTGTTAAGGACCTTCTTCCTGAAATTTTTCTCTTTATTCCTCTGATAGTCATGTCAAACGTAACCCACAACGTTCGAATATGTTTAGTAAAATACATCCCCTAATCAATCAATGTAAATATCGATTGCGGAATACTAATACAAGAATTAGTGCCAGGCCGAATCATTTCGTGAGCGTATAAACTCTGCCAGGTTGTCTAATTTTCTATGCCTTAAAAGGGTACTCAATTTTATTTGAGGTTTCTTTCAATCCAGAGTACGTGCCTTAAATTGAAGTTTCGATTTTTTCGGGAAACATTCCCTAAGCCTTAGGAACAAATCAATTTTCACACAACCATCCCAATTTGTGAACTTTAAAAGACTTTTCCCAACTGCATAAAAACATTTTCTGTAGTAATTTGACTCCTTTTGGAGTAAATCTGCATGCACTTAACCGACTTATTGTAAGTTCCTGCTGGATTTCATTTATTTAAAGCAAAAAGTGATGACAAGCCTATATCTTCCATATAAGTCTCGCTAAATTGTTCCCGTTGTATAAGATGATATCCTGGCGGGTTTTGTGCAAGTAAATTTCCAAAATAAGCCTTTCATTACTTCGGTAACTATTAATAACCTTACGCTCCTTCATGTATGGTTCCATTTTGCATTGAAAGCATTCATGAATCATAGACGAGAGCAAATGCCTAATACTATGCGGAACGTACTTTAAGTATAAAAGTTTCAACATGCAAGGGAGCACTTTACCGTCTACGCTGAGCAAATGGCATCATATTTTTCATACACTCTCACTTTTCACGTAATCTAATTTAATATATCCTGAAAGTCTTATTTCGTCCTACACACATGCGGTAATGATAATCATAATTGTACGATTCAGTTGAATCCCAGGAGCGAAGATCCGGCACCACTGATAGAAAAAGATATATGGCTATATAGCTGTGTAGGACATAAAACAGGACAAAATCCTGGGCATTTACCTAAAACTTACAATATACCTTCGGAGCAAACAAGTGTGTTAGTGGGCGTACGATGCTTAATACATTTTTAATATTTGATTAAGTTGCGTGTCTTTTGCATCAATATGCTCACTCGCTCGGTACCTGGACGCTCCCAGGATGTTCATCGGTGTATCTGTTTGTATCTTCTGATCCTGTGGGCTCCCCCCTAAAGTTATTCACTTGGCTGTAAATAAATAATGTTAGCATTTTTACTCCGTTGTCCCGACATCATTCTGGGGATTCTCGCCGTTCCTTCAGGTAAGATTTATGACAGGAGCACTGCCACTGACTTGACTATCACGGTCCGAGCGCTCGTGAATATGTATAGGAGCAGGATGCTGGCCTAGATTGCGTACTAAACATTTAAATTTATATCAGGTACATGATATGCACAAAAAACTCCGGTAAACAAATTCGGTGCGGTCTTATTCTTCATTGTCCTATAACAACTCACCAAGTGTAAGATTACTTGGTCCTTGTTATCAAACGAAACGAGGACACCTCGTAAATTGATTTATTTTCGCAATATTTACGTATACGAGCGTTTGTTATTGGCGACTATACCAAGGCCTAATTCCTGGGAATTTATCCACGTATCTTATGAGATGTAGATCACGGGGCGAGACGATAGTGCGAAAAGTTAGGGTCGAAGAAGTCCCTGGATTATTTAATCAGCAGATATTTCACATTGACGTGGAGCAAGGAACATTGTAAGGGTTTTGTAAGTATAATTCATATGCGACCTTCTTTCCGGGAAGAGCATGTCTTCAATTCAAAGAGGGATCCTGATTTCCAATGAATGTGAAATTTGTAATCATGAAATAATCTCGAGACCTCCAGTTATCGACTCGCTAGCGATGTCCTCCCACAAAGGTGAAGGTAAAAGTCATACTTGATATGTGTCACTAATAAATTTTATTCGATACTGGCCTCAACACACAAATAAACTCGACAAATACTATTGGAAAAAGCGAACAGGACGGATGGACGACCAGACGGGGAAAGCAGAAAGTGAGTATAGGCAAATATCTCATACTACCACATCCCATAGGTGTGCACAACAAATGTCCCTTCATGTGATTTCTCTTTTCACTTATTCATTTCTTTTCACTGAAAAGACTGGCCTGTTTAAATGTCAACTGTAGGTGGTTTCAGTTTATTACCTCATAGTACGGGCATAAATCCCCGAGCGTAAACTTTTAGAAGTAATTTTGTGCATGACTTTTTCAGTATGGTCACAATGGTTGCTGTTTTCTTTTTCATTTTGAATTTTTTATAATTCAATACCGAAAAATTTCTATTGTCCACAAAAGTGTAGGATGTTTAACTTATAATTAAGTTTTAGGCCTCGCCTTGTTTGTAATGTTAATTAAAGAAATTTTTAAAGGTGTATTTAAAAAAAAAACAAAAATAAGGAAAAGGTATGAGGACAATGCTTCTGTTATTATGACCAGTAACTTTAACTAATTCAAGCCCATCCCCTCCTACTTCTCCAGAGCCCGTTGAACTTATTTCAATGCTAAGAATATCCTGTAGAATCTACATGGAATTTGAACCTAACCAACTCATTTGAATTCAAAAGTAAGTTTCGATCTCATTGCAGGCTCTTGCTGGTAATTCTAGAAAAGCTTCTGTCACTGACATGTCTTTTACAGTTGACATTTGTTAGCTGTCAGTCTATCAATGCTTTAGATGTAAATTGCGCAAAATTTTGTCGAAAGATATTAGTATCGATTATCATTTTTAAATGAAGTATAAAACTGAAGATTTTCGTCATATTTCACTTATGATTCCGCGATGGACGTAATGAGTTCGAATCTATTCTGAAACGAATCGCTACTGGCGATGAAAAATGTATTCTCTACGCAAACGTCACTGGAAAACGATCTTGTAATGATGGAACTTGAACCATGGTTAGATGAGCTAACACAGCAATCTCATCTCACTTTAGTGGAAAGGAAAGATTCCAGGGTTTCACGGTTGATTCCAAGAAACCAAACGAGCACTTTGGATATGAACCAGTGGACGAAGCAAATGTAGCGATAAACAAAAGACTGTCAGCATTGGTCAAATGAAAAGCTGTCATATTTCACGAGCATAACGCTAAGCCACATGAATTTTTGGTCAGACGCAAAAATTACTGGAGCTTGCTTGGGTAAAAAAAATATGAAATTCACCACGCAGCTCCAATGTCGCTCCGTCAGAATATTGTTTGTTTCAATGTTCAGAAAAATTCTTGCATGGTAAAACTTTTAATTATAATGACGCTATCAAATCGAATTTGTTTCAGAAACGTTATTAGTATTTGAAGATCAGACACTTTATGAATATTGACTTCTAAAGGTACCAAAAAAGTGG
Source organism: Stratiomys singularior (assembly GCA_954870665.1). Taxonomy (NCBI): domain Eukaryota; kingdom Metazoa; phylum Arthropoda; class Insecta; order Diptera; family Stratiomyidae; genus Stratiomys; species Stratiomys singularior. The sequence goes on along the minus strand of OX940878.1, from coordinate 154,574,890 downwards.
CAAGAAATCGCTGGACAAAATAGAAGATATTTCATAATTTAAATTTGGTTCTTCATGCTTACAAACGTTTGTGAAAGATAAATGGAAAAGAAAAAAATAAGCAATTTCTTAGATAAACAATAAATAAAAGTTAGATTCACTATAGACGATTTCACTTTTTCAATTCAGTCCATGCGTAAATACTGTATTTAGAAGACCAATTAGCTGATCCACTAAATGAAAACAGCAAGGACACACCACTGTGACTCCGTAGGTTTAAGGTTTTATACTAAGGTTAGGTCTTATAAGGAAAACATTATTAAATTCTTGTTTGGAACGTATGAGACATAACTGGTCAGATGAAACTTTTGTTGATCTTATTCAAATTTTTTTTAAATTGATATTTTTTAATGTAACTTTTATATTGTTCATCTTTTATATGGCACTTCCCATGTGGAAGGGAAGGGTTTGACCCGCTTAGATTACATTTTCATATGTATGGAAATTCATGACGGATATAACATGGTTGGCTTGCTTGTTAGATACCTTTCATTGATCGATTTCCACTGCTATGAATTTAATGACGATATCGTACTTCCAGGATCTAAACTTTTAATGATCTTTACGTTTTACTTTGAGACTAAGAGGTTGATCAAATAATGAAATCTTTTCGCGTTTAGATCGGATTTCTTGCATTTTTTTGATTATTGCAGATCACCCTTGCAGTTATTTGCAAGATCCTGTATAAGATAAAATGTATGAGGAGTGGTAGGGAGTCGAAACTTAACTTCAGCTACAAACTGAGTTAAGGAGTTATGTTACCCAAATTGAAGAACACCGTATATCAGTTCAGTTTCAGTTTCTTATAGTACACAAAAGTCGTGGTTTAACCCAAACGGGTTAGAAAATAAACGCAGTCAAATCCATTGATTAATTCGAGGTCGAAAATTAGGGGATAAAACCCTGATTTATGGTAGAAATGAAATCGTTTTTCATGAAGATAACGCACCTTTACGACCTGCCTCGAAAAATATCACGAATATTAATCGATATTGAAGTATTAATTGTTGCAACATCAACCCCATTCATTGCAATTGGGTCTTTTTGAGCGATTGTAGCTCATACATCTGCACAGATTCATGTGAACAAATCCATTTTCAACAAACGAAGAGCTAATAGCTGACGTGGAAACATGTATCGACATCCTCTTGGACTCTCATTTTTGGGGTTGGAATCTATTAATTAGATCATTAGGACATTTTTGTTTCAAGTTCAGAAAGGTTATGCCGAATAGTGGGATATATTTCAAACATAAAATATTGTCCATTGAACAGCTTTCAAGAACTTTGAACACATTGAAGAACTTTCAACGCAATCCAAAAACTGTGTTAGGATAGATTCAGATAGAAAAGATGAGGTCCAAATAGATTCGACATCTTTCAGATATAGTGATTTCACTGATTGAGGAGTTAGAATAGTTTTTAAGGATAAAAGCAGGATGGTATCTATGGCAGTAAGTGTAAACTTTGCAATAGATTATCCGATCGTTTGGTTGCTTAATAAAGAGGCGAATATTGTCTGTCCTCTCGTCTTTATTGAATCATCTACACTCGAATTCGAGACTCCTGACAAAATAGCCAAATGAAACTTGCAAGAGCTCACAAAACAGGATCAACATGAACATTAGTGACTTTATAATGCATTATTATTGGTTGATTCGTTTCTATACCAATCAATTATCCTTCAAGCTCCAAAAATAGACATTTATTATATCATGCTAGTTGAAATACGTCTATACATCTCACTAGTAGTCATTTCGTGAAAATTTTATATGCTTACTGTACACACACTGTTAAATTAAACAGTATTTCATCCTTTACCGGATCGTTTCTTCTTCTTCTATGGCGCTACAGTCTGAAATCTGACCTTGGTTTCCCTAGAAAATCGCCTCAACTTCCCTAGAAACAATCAACCTCAACAACAATCTTTTGCCTGCTTTCTCCGATTCCAACACCAAGTAGCTTTTTAACTTATATCAAACACAGTACCCCCTTATGTTCCTGGATCTGGCTGGAGAGGTTTTTGTATAAAATATGGGGTTCCATTTTCATATCCTCCACGAACTAAAGCTTTTCGAATTATTCTTGGCAGACATTTTTCGAAATAGATGGGCACAGGAAAATGGATGAAGAAAAAAAATTCACGAACATTTTTTGATCGACTCTGACCCAGTATACTCCGTGATCAAGGCAACATTTCTTACTAAAAATAGGACGAATCAAACGGATAGAAACAAAAAAAAAACATGAAAAAAATTGAGGAATAAAAGAGGAATAAAAGAGGAATAGAGGAATAAATCGCATTTATTCCTCCATACATGCATACATAAAATTTTAGACGTTTCATTACTAAATCCAGTACGGGGAGGTCAAAAGGGTATCCTTGCGAGCTATCCTGATAAAATCAAGACCATCTTACCAATCGACACATGGCAAGGCGTGTTTAAAAGACAAGCGAGATTTTTTGATTGCTAACTTTAGCAAATTCAGCGGGTGGAAGCAAAAAAGGACTCTTTTATTGAGCTGTTCGTACGTGGCTGCTCGAGCTGATAGAAAGCGTTAAAGTTTACAGGGCAGATCTTTTAAGGTTCTTTTGATATCTTTATCTGGTTTGTCATATTTCTCTTTGAAGAAATCGATCAAATTCAGAAGATTGAACTTTTTTGTGCTGATCCGGTTACCATTTTTAACTTATTTTTCGCAAGTTAACTTAAGACGAATTTTTGGAAAAGGGTCTTGCACATCCTTCTAAGATATTGCAAAAAAATTGTCCGTAAACTGATTCAGTTTGCCATAACGATTCAATTTATGCCTTGCGTAATTCAGCGTCCCTGAAATTAAAGTGCTCCTGTAGGGGTTATTGGCATTAAGGACTCCCCGTTTTCAGTAATCCGTACAATCTCTAACTCCACCTTGAATAAATCAAGATTGTGCAAATATTAGCTGAAAAATATTTTTCCAAATATATTTTTGGATACTGTTTATCCTGTGCGGACTTTCAGCAAACATATGTGAAATATGTGTCCACGAATTGGTGTCAGATTGCTGCCACAAAGATAACTATCCAAGTGCCATGATTTATAGGACATTTTTGCCCAAACTATACTGACCTACTCCGTATCCATTAGCTCAAAGGTGATGACAGGGCGAATAGTGTTAGTGTGAACAGTACGCGTGATATTTGAAAGCCTACACACATATGTCGAAGGTTAATTATCTTTGCATTATGCCGCGTCAGATATTAATTAGCGGCTTAAAGAGGTTTCGCCTAAGACAATAAAAAAGTTGGTGACTTTTTAATCCATAAGCCTACAATGACAGCGATAACTTGTTGCGATTACTTATATATAAGATTTTCTTATGTAATCGACTTGCAAATTAGCGTAGGATGTGTGTTATATAAGGATATTAATGATGCAAAGTCAGTGTCGTCGCATATTCGACTGATTCAAATGAACGAAAATGATGCTGATAATTTAAACGAAGCTTACAATATTAATAACATAATGAAATAGACATCGGAGAACGTTATAAGCATTGAGTGCATATTTCCTTACATATTATCTATTTCTAACCTCCATTTGGCTCCATTTAGATTGCATAACAAACCAACTTTAGGCGTGTTAAAAGGACGATAATCGCAGATAATGCTAATCGTGTTAATTTTAGATACATTACTTGAGAATTTGTATATAGCTTTGCAATTTAAATTTAGAGATGAAATTAGGATTAGGCATGACATTTGGATATCCATGCATGAGACATCATAAAGATGACCCGATGCGAAATTGATATCACGAAATCCTGTGTGTGTTCCACACTACAAGAATTCAGAACCAACTCAGAAAGGCAATTCAAAAGGTATCATTCTAGAGTTTCATTTTCTGCTGCGTTTATCGGAAACTGAATTCATAATCAGGATAAGTAGGATATGGCGATATCCAGATATGGCGTCTTCAGTAGAAGATCCCGCTTTTCTTCATTTTATTTTCAAAGTTAAAATGCGTAGGATTCCAGTCAATAATCTCTTCAGTACTTTTTGAAAATATTGAATATAATAAAAATAAATACAAGAAAATTCGAAAATATTGTAGGCTTTTTAAAATGGCATCTTTGTATTTGCGCTCCCGAAATCCCTAAACTCAAACGATACATAAAGACTCGGTAATTTGATTTAAAATAAGAATAAATATTTTTTCGATATAAAACTATTTGACAATAATGCATTTATGAACAAACAGGCAGCGAACACTTTCGCGAAATATTTTTTTGTTCGGATAACGAACACATATTCATTTAATAAACTGAATGAATTCTAACGAACACTTCTCGGCTCTCGGTGCATAATGTGGTAATAACTCATGAGCGGTGCTAACAGGACCCATATCACAAAGGCACGAATCGGTTTCCCGCATTGTAACATACCGCAGCGTAGTTAGTGTGTGTTAAAGCTTTGTCAACTGAGTACGCTAGTTGATTTTTGATTCTCGTAATTTTCGTATATGAATTCTAAACTTTTTGTAGTAAAAAAACTTAAAATCTGACAATATTATGGGTTCCGAAAATGTTTTAAGTACTGCACATACCATAAAAACCAAGCAAGAGTTTACAGCGGGCAGAACTGGACAGAAGATGGCCGGTGTTGTGAGACAGTAAGGTTTGAAAAAATATATCATCAAAAAGACTCAAATAGCTAAAGGAATAAGGAGAAACACATCTGCATAGCAAAGAAGTACCATCCATGACAAAATGGAGAGCTTGCTTTTAAATTTTGATAAATCAACGGGAAACGAAAAGATTGAAGAGAAGGCTAGAGAAATTTATGAAAAATTGAAAATTAAACTTCAAGTTCCTCATCTGAAGAGTTAGAGATCAATGCTACCACTGACTGGTTTGTAAAGTTTAAAAAGAGTTATGTACGTAAACATAAATTGATGCACGGGGAGTCTGCTAGTGCAGACAAAGAAGAAGTTGAGAGGTACTGTCTCAAGTTTCATAAATTCATTGAAACAAAAAGGTATTGTTCACAACATGGTTTTTTTTTGGAAGCGCATGCCGAACCATACGTGCATAACAAAAGATGCGAAATATCTTCCTAGGCATAAAACCCATGGAAGACCGATTGACGATACTTTTGGGAGCTAACGCTAGTGGTTATGTGAAACTTAAACCACTTCTCATTTACCACACTGAAAACCGAGAGCATTAAAAAATAATCAATAAGGAAGAGAATAGTCATGTTCCAGTAATGTGGAGACCGAATCAAAGGCCAGGCTCTATTCAAAGAATGGCTATTTAAAGATTGTGTCCCGAGCATTAAGAAATGCCTTGACACTAGTGACCTTCCATTGAAAGCACTGTTGTTATTTGAGAATTCACCAGGATACCTAATGTATGCTGTTTCGTCGTTCTTTTGAAGAATGCCAATTCTCCGAAGTGAATGACTTTAAAATCGTTTTGAAAAGCTAAATTGTACATTCTGGAAACTGTTCGTATCATTTAAAAGGCGTGGTCAGAAGTCATGCAGCGCCAGTTGATTTGTGTTTTGCGGAAGTTGTGGCCATCTTTCTTTTGTTCAAGGAAACAGAGGTGAACTGGAAAACACCCCTGAAATTATGGATGAAATTTTGACAACTGCTAGAGGTCTTGGACGATTGGACGATTGAGGATTGGACGTGCACGGGGATGGCATAGAAAAGTTCATAATGGAACATGAAGATAAACTGACTACAGAAGAACTCCAAGAAATCTTTAATGAAGAACACAAAAAAACTCCGCCAAATGCGTCTCCTTCTGAACAAGAGGAAGGTGAACGGGGATCAAAGCCGGCAACTGCCATTAAAGATCTTTCGAAGGAGTGGGAGGATACCAGAGTAATGTTCTTAGGATGGCATCTAAACCAAGCTACTATGAGTAGTTTTGGGGATCTTTACAATGAGAATGCTAATAATCATTGTCGGAAAATCCTGAAAAGGAGAGAAAAGCAATCGAAATTGGCCATGTTGTTTATCGCGCTATAACTAACAATGAGAAGGATTGATTAGTATGTAAGACTATGTGCATGTGTGATTTTTTAATAAGCTTGCTAAGAAAGTATACCTGTTTTTTATTTAATTTTTAAGGGGCTCCGGATGGAGTGAGTCGATTTCACATAAAAATTTATGGTAAATAAATAATGGGTTAACGAACAATTCATGTACTGACCATGGTATTGCAAAAGAATATGATGGTTAACCTATCATCCGCTGTGTTTTCAATGGGATAATACCCCAGGGTAGCTGGTTGTTGCATCAGGATGCATATCCGTCTCTTTTACATAACTGTCTTCTGCTTCTACTTGCTTACGTCCACAGTTAGCAGGACCTGTATCAAGCAGGAAAGCGAAACATCCAGGAGAAAGGATAATTGTTGGAATTTATTGTAAAATCAACAAAAAAAGGCAAGTTTTTCTCCTTCTTCATTAGCCTGAAACAGCGACATATCAGATTTCAAAACATAAAATAATGAGAAAAAATTTTATTTAAAAAATATGAAAAACGAAACAAACACAAAGTATATAATAAAGGATTTGTTCCAGGAAAACTTGTCGTATTCTATTCACTTATTTGTATAGAGCAGAAAAGATTTCAACAAAAGGCAATCAGCCAGTTAAACGGCTTAACGAACATTTCAAAGAGAAGGATTCAAAGGAATTTGGAGATTATACGAATCGATTTCTTTGGGATTCTTTCAATATTTAGGAGCATTTTCTTTTAAAGCTTAAAGGCTCAACTAGTTAAAAGAATGAGTTTGGCAAGTCCATTTCCTTTTCTCTTTCCCCACCTACCAATAGACACAAAATTCAAACGGTAGTAGAAACTCGCAAAAAGGATACTAAATTCAAAACGGTAGTAGGAACTCGCAAAAAGGATACTAAATTCAAAAAGTGCATTTACTTTTTGCGACTGATGCGCTAGCAGTATAAGATCCATCGTCGTAATAAAGCAGGATATTTTGCGCAAAAAACAAACAGCAAACAATTTTTAGGAATAGAATAGAATGATATGAGTGATGATCAAGCAATAGAAAAAGGATTATGTTGCTATACTGAACCGTTTATGGCAATAAATTTATTATTATGTACTCAATAAAATTGAGTATAGGAATAAATTGCATTTTCTTATGAGAGTGCTCGTTTCTGCCAATAACCACTTGTTGTACCAACTCAAAAAGTTGGAATTTGTTTTCCAGAAAGTTTTTCTGAAAAAAAAAAATGGAAAACTTTAATATATTCCAACATCAAGTAATTGGTTTTTCATTTAATTCGAATGGCTTGGCAAAGAAATAAATAAAACAAAATTAAGCTTGCTAGGCTACGTTTGAAAAAGGATATAAAAAAAGGAAATGTTAAAAAAATAGATCAGCTGCAAAATAACTCTTAAAAATAATTTGAAAACTTGAAAAAGACTTGGATAAATCATTATCATTATATGTGTGGAGCGTACGTTTATCTAGTCACAACTCCAAAGCAATCTAAAGGACTCAGTGTGAGCAATAAAAATGTGTGCCAAAAAAAAATTTTCAAATCGTATTCAAAAACTACGAAGAATTTCGAAGCTCAATAAATTATTAAAATTGGAAGGTTAACTGAAATTTATTTGAAAATAAATTAGTAGATAATTAAAATCAAAAAATATTTAACTGATAATGGGGTAAATATAAACAAGTTAATAAAAATTAATATGAAATTATTTTTCTTTTGGCCATCAGAATCTTCAAGGGAAGAATTTCATTTTGTTTTTAAAAAAGGTCAATACCGATTTTTGCTTTCACAAACTTCTGTTTTGAGTTAAGAGGCTTAGACAAATTTTATGATACCCCAAGGTACGTAATCTGTTGTCGTTTTTGATGTTGGTAGTCCCGGATAACTTTGACTAACCACCGTCCATTCTTGTCTAAGCCTTTGCACTTGGGAACAACTAAGTTGGGTACTCAATTTATCACTTTAACGGTGAATATCGAAAAAGACACGAAACATGCGATGAGAATGAAGCAATGATCCAAAGGACTTTAAATATTGCTCAACTGCAAGGGCATGGCGGTGGAGGGCACACCGATGCGTTCTCTCCACTGATAGCGATTGACAGGTGACAGATCTTGAAACACATTCCAAACTCGTCAATAGATTTCCTTTCCGTTGACAATATTTCAACAACTTTCATTTGATATTGAAAATTTTCCACTGGAGAGTCTTTGTTACCTTTGTTACAAAGACGAAAGAAAGATTGAAAGATTGAAAGATTGTTTAAGAAATCTAATCCGTCCAAAATCGTTCCTCTTTATCCGAATAGATCCCTTCTAACTTACAGGCATATTGGATATAAATAAAAGTATAATATTGGATGACATGAATGTAGAATAATTTAATGATAGCTGGTACTTTTTTAAAATATCCTCAATTGGAATCATTCTCATAGCTGAGACACGAACCATTTTTTTGTGTTTTGTTGCAAACTGCTAATGCTGTTGATCCTGAATAAAAATTTTCTAAAGATCTTTTTGTTTGGAAAGGTTTTGATTCACAAGTAATTTTGGAAGTAGAACATGTTAATGTTATGTTCAATTCTGAATTTTTCGGGGTGGATTAAAAAACTTTGAAATTTCGAAATGAGAGAATATTAGAATGGCGTAAAAATGTTAAAATGTTAAAATGAATGGCCTAAATAAAATGAATATTAAACGAAAATCTGTTGAATCGAATTCTCCCGCCTTACCAGTGCTAAACACAAACTCATGAAATATTAGAAGTGGAATTCGAAAATCTTTACAGTAATTTTTTTGAACAATACGAAATTTTCTTATACTCAACGGTTTAAGAAAAGACAAAATAATATTTACTGAATTTACTGAAATTAAGAACTTTTTATATAAAATATTGCTACAAAATCTTTTTGTCAAATCAATTTTGTTAGCAGTTTTTCCACGACTCGAATGCGCGTTGAAAAGTGGATATTCGAAGCTCCTTGAGGATATGACTACAAGCTATTTTTACCACATTTAGGATCTCATTGTGGTATCCTTCGAGGGAAGATTGACTCTTCGAAACACAAAAAGTTTGCTGAGGCAATGGTGGGGTTCTAAGTGGATCGAGAAACCATCCACCACTTTTTAAGTCAGGATTAATATCATCAGGTGTGGCTGGGTGGGTTATTGTGATGCCGTTTCCAATACCCAGCGTTGACTGACCTAACCCAGCGGACCTTCTTTTGCTATCATTTCAGCACTTGTAAGTAAGAAGCACCATTTCCTGTCTGCCACGAATGTACAAATTTATAGCGAATCACACCTCAAAACCGAAAAAAGCGCTGAGCACGATTAGTGAGTGAGGAAGCAGAACCGAGTTCTACACGCCTGATCGAAGTAGTCAATTTGGGAGGAAATTGTCTTGATTTGTCCTCACTAGTCACTAGTTGACCGGATTATAAAGTGTTGAGGTCACGAGTTGACCCAAGTTTATTATTTTTTATTTTATTATTTTTTATTTGTTTTATTATTATTATTTTTTTATTTATTTTTGTTATTTGTACTGGGGTCCACTTGCTGGAAAATAGCAAAAGCCGAAATCGGCCCTTAGCTCCCCATGTGTAGTACTATTGTTTACAGATGGTCCAATCCCGTCGTCCTACAGAAGCCAAGGAGTTTCCCCAGTTATGTGGTCGCCAAGGGTTCCAATTCTGTTACGCCAGTACACCTCAACCAAGTAAGGGGTTTGTTGGCCAGACTCGGGCAATCTAGGAGTAAGTGTTCTGTACTTTCTTCCTCCTCGCCGCAAGCTCGGTAGGTATCATCCGTTGTCCGAGAATATTTGTATTCTTCCATTAAGGTTGTTTGTTGCCGCTTCTATAGCTGCTTTTATTGTAAACACTTCCGACTGGAAAACTATGGTGTGGCTCTCTAGTTTATAACTTCGGTTGAGTTGCGGGTGATTCCAGATGTGAAATCCTGCACAGTTTTCCACGTTTCTCTGGTGGGTATGCTGATCTTGTATGGAATCATTGTGTCCAGTATCGGTTGGATTCTATCCAGGTCCCTTTTGCTTGACGGGGCTATTCTCTCCATTTTTTCCAAAATGCATACGTGCCCCGTTTGTGGGTGGTTAGATAACCGATATGTGTATTTTAATCTGATGCTTGCAAGTGATGTCTCTCTGAAAATGAATTTGCCGAGTGGCATGAGATTCAGCATTGTCTCCAATACAGCAGTTGGCGTAGTCCTAATGGCAACTGTGATGCCAAGGCAACCCATTCGCTGGATCTGCTCTAGCGCCAAACCAATGCCCCGCAAGTGGTTATGGGCCTCACCACTGTTTTGTGAATCACGTGGGCAATTTTAGGTTTCATTCCCCAGGTTTTCCCCACTAGTCTTTTCATTCTGAAGAGCGCCGCTGTAGCTCTTCGTCTGACTGCTCCTATGTGTGGAGTCCAAGTTAGCTAACTATCCAAGGTTACTCATAAGTATTTTAACTTGTTTACTAAACTTATATGTTTTCCGTGAATGGTTGGGTTTAAAAATGTCTCCGGTTAAAGGCGCTTTGTGTAAAGCATAAGCTCCGTTTTGTCGGCATTGATGCGTAGTCCGTTTAGCTTCGCCCACTCGAAAAGATGTGAGAGTGCGGTCTGCATCAATTCCGACATATTTTCCGGGAACTTATCAGTATAACGATATCGTCAGCGTACGCTACCGTTTTGAAACCCTTCCCGTTGAGGTCTTCCACTATTTCGTTTACTCTGAGTACCCAGGCAAGAGGTGATACTATGCCGCCTTGTGGTGTACCCCTGTTTGTCCATTTATTCAAGGTTACGTCGTTTTCTTCGGCTGTAATCTTCCTTTTAGCTAGTAGTTCCGTCATCCATTTAGTTAGATATGGGTCTATTGCATATCTTTGAATGGCTGCTACTATCCTCTCAGTTTAACGGTAACGGAGACTGTAAGGAGTCACGTTGTTTACTTGTTCTCTCCCTTCATCCGTTGAGCGCGGAAAGTGTTGGCTTATTAGGAGCCTGAGACGTTCTATGCTATTTTTTGTCCATGATCCATCCCCATTTTAAGCATCGTATCCACATGTCGTTCTCTTTTCAGAGCCTTGCTTAGCCTAGATGTCTCGCTTCCTCCCTCAATATTGATACAAAAAGATTCCAGGATATATATATTTTCAGATTTCGCTTTTGTATAGTCCTCCCAATCCGTATCTCGGTTTGTGAGGCAAGCTATTCTGAATAGTCTATGAGTCTTTGACCCAAGTTTAGATACCAGTGTAAATTGAAGATCTTTAAGTTTAATATTAGTAAATTTGGAGCCCAGCTTTCCCTGACGAATAATTTTGTATTAGCGATTTTGAGTAAAATGGACGCAAAGTATGAGGACTTAAGTAATTTTTATTGCAATTAATGTGCGTTCATGACAAACCGATTGATGAGTAACTATAATGTATACTTTTCAGTGAAGCTTACCATCAAACCTCATACTTGCGCCGACCACTAATAAACTGGTACACATATAAGACTTGAAATCAAAATAATATTTATGATATAATTTGGGTCATCGCTGAACACTCAACAAAAAGGAGACAGTATATGTTAGTTCAATTGCTTTTAACGAGCAACCAGCGAAATTTGAATTCTTGCGAAAAACGGACAAGAACTTTCGTCCTTACGAAACCCGCCTTAGCACAGCAGCGTTCAACCCACCATTTTTCCCCATTTTGCACTTACTTCTCTTCACAAACTTAAAACCTTCACGCAAAGTTCATTAACTCGTCAGAAAACCATTGTGCCAGGACTTCATTACATTTTTTTTTCTTTCTTCGCCGAGGCGAAAATGTAATAGAACTTGCAGCGCGAAATTAGGTTGTTACTTTCAAGAATCCTTCCCAACAAAGACTGCCTTGCACCAAAAAGCAAAATAAAAACCAACGACAAAAAAGGATGAAAAAAATATTTATGCAGATTACAGCAAAGTGAGAAAAAATTTATAAAGCCATTGTCACCGCAAAGTTAATCTACTCTTCTAGCAACACAATTAACAGCTTTTGTTGCATTCAGTTGAAAAATACTTTTTGCAGGCGAGAGAGTTCATCTAAAAGGCGAGTTAGTGAATAACGCTAGTCTGTGTGTAGCCGCATATGTGGTAGCTTAATAAATTTTTTCGTCCCCTTTCATCCACTGTTGCAAACAACAAAGTGAAAAGTTCAACCGACACAATATTATTCACGAGTCCTTGCTCATCCATGCACATGTATCCGTGAAAATTTTCGCCTAAATGTATCATGTGTTATTAAGAAATTCTGCAAAAGTTTTCCACTCAAAAAAAAAGGCCCCAAAAAAAGCAAGAGAACATTTTTCAGCCTAGTAATCCTTCGGGAAAGAGCATTATTGATTATTGCCATAGCGCTAGTGAGAGTGATATTCACACGGCCCTTATACACACATGTGCATGCTTCCGTGCTAATGCAATATACGAAATATAACAGTGACATGGCGCCTGCATTCCGCGGAGAATTGTTTTGTTTAATATGTGAAATTTTGACAGATGCATTAAGTATATGAATATAAATTGTATTGTTTTAAAGCGTGAAAAGTGTATGCAATCTATTGTCCATGTACTGCGAACTTTGCACACATCTGAAAACGAACATAGATGAACGGGTATCTAAGGATCTATGTATGAATATGCAAGACATACTTCATGTGTAGACATCACATTAATTCAACTTGAAAGTAGAAAATGTTCTTTGTATCTTAGATTCAGTTCACATAAACAAAAGATTCTATTCTACTTTGTTGAGATCATGTGTGCGCAATACAAGATATATGCATGCATATTGAAAGTGGCAGAAAGGAAAATTTTCTGTTATTTCCTTGATTGAAAAGAGAATTGTTGACACTGAAGTGGAACGACGTTGTTTGTCTTTGAAACAAGGATAAACTTGCACGTTATGATACTTTTCAATATTTTCTTGGCTAAATATTAGCTTTGGATTTTCGCTGGGAGAATTTTCAAATAAAGTTGCAAATTTGCCAGTTTAATTATGAGCTGCGTCGGAATTTTGTTTAAATGTTCACGTCTAATTCATTAGATGCTAGCAGTAGGGTGAGCCTTTGAAACTTTTGAAGGATATTGCCAAATGCATAAAGTACTAGGATGTAGCTAATATTTGAAACCTATTTGCAAGGATGGCTTCTAAAATGTTCCCTTTAATGATAAGAATGATTGGTTCGTTCAAAATAATCACCGTGAAATATTTTAAATGTTCCTGAACTCCTGACTTGGATTGTCCCTTTGAATGTTATGAATCTTGGCTTTAAATGTTTCATTATTAAATTTTCTTGCACTCCTTTCATTCATTCATGAATATTTAAACTTTAAATGTTTAAATGTTCATGTTAAAATTTTCTCGCACTCCTTTCTCACCTTTACTAACGATCTGGGACATAAAAAGTAATGAATTTTTCTTTAAAGAAAAGAGCAGACTGACCGATATATTGAGAATGCGAACAACAAACTTTTTCACCACACTTGGAAGGGTACAGGTCGCTCCCACACGGCGTAGAAGTTGCTTCCTTTCTCATTCTCAGTCTCAATTGATTATGGGTTTTACGAATACTGTGCAGGGCTAAATCCTAATTCTTTCGTTATACATCGAATAAAGTCACAGCATTTATCCTGTGTGTTCGCCTTGATCCGGCTTGCCTTGAGGGTCACTTTGGACAGTAGTTGAGATTGAGTCAACAATCTTTCACCAATATTTGCGATCAGTTCACAGTTTACATTGACGATTTTGTGTTTCTATTCTGTTAGATAAGAAATCCACTCGAAACGTAGCAGCCAATAAATTGCCGCATTTACCGATTTGAGCTTCTCAGTCGCACTTAATACTCGAATATAGCTCCAGGGTTATGCGTAGATAAGGAATCCTATAGTCAACACAATAATCTCCGAACGTAATAATGCAGCCTCACGGAAAAAGTCATAAGGATACTAATCGCAGCGTATAGCTAGCTCAAGCACTATATGTCGAACTGAAATACTAGAACAAACACGAACTAAGATTCTCTAGGATTTTGACGACTTTCTAGGTCCTAGTAGAACATAGAATCCGATCGGTACCACCTCAAGATTTTAGGCCAGCATCGAGGAGAGTTCAGCTTTCAACCTAATTTTTTCGCCACTCTATATAAAAACTGATGAACTCTCTTCAAAGCGAAGTAATTCTAGAGAAGTTAGTCAGGTTCGAATTTCGAGTTCTATAGATGATGATGATGGCTGATGATATGTATGATGATATGTAGACAAAAAAAGATACAAAATAATTGCGCTTCAGCAGTTTTGGTAAATTGATTATAAACTTGAAGTTATGCACGTCAACTTTCAAAGGCTTCTTTGCCCCATAATCGTGCCACCTTGAGTCCATGTTGCTGATCGATCTTTCTTAGAAAGCTAGTCATCTGCTTTGGCTTCAGGCGTCCCAATTCTTCTTCCATTATAAAAAAGTGGTCTCTTAATAGTTGTCTTTTATTTCTGCAGGACTAGTTAGACTAGTCTCCTCCACAAGACTACGAAATCTGAACTCAGCTTTCACTTTCAGACTCATTTTCTGAGATATCATTCCAGTGTGCAATGTCGCGAGAAGATGCTAGTGAGAAATCTTTGCTATATTTTTGTTCATTTTCATGCACATTCATAACCACTTCGAGGATGAGCTTCATCATCGCGGAAGAGCTTCCCTGGAAGTCTTTTCCAAAGTCAACCAATTCCTTTATAGATATCACACTGCGAATTCGCTGAAAAACTGAAACTTGCTAAAATTTTACAAAAATAACTATACTTTATAGTAACCACAAAATTAGGACATAAGGATATTAGAGTTGTGTGACGAAAGAGCATAATTAAGCTGAATGACCTTTTCTTAACTATAGCATTAACTTATCCTTTGTCAAAAATTATGGTACAATTGTTACTGTTCGAATTTGGTCAATTTCCTTGGGTAGATTACCTGCTTTTTGCGATATTCTTCCCAAATATAGCTGTTGGAACATTGCTGCACCTTTAAGGTTTGGAATTTCTACTTTTTTTGCAATATTCCTTGCGAATAATATTGTTGGACTTTGCTAACCTTACTAGGCTTGGTTTTGTGCGTATGTGTTTCAACATGTACGATAACAGCAACGTCTAGTCACTACTTGTCTTTGTAGTCATTGATAGGATTTTGCTAATTTCGTGTCCTTTTCTGACAAAGTGAGATTTGTTTTTGGATACCTTCCGGGGAGCTTCAACTTTTTGGCAGGCTTCCTAGTTGCTATCTTTGTTGAAAGATCCAATGAAAGATTGAAGAAAGAATTATTTGTCCACTTCACTCAGATTTTCTTATTGTAGTTTGTAGATTAAATCAATTTGGCCGTGGTGACGGCTTAAATCGGTGCATTATTATGGTGGAAGAGCACTATTTTTGCAAAATATGATTTACACAATGGGCCAAATAATGCAGCGTAGTAGAGGCTTGTGACTGCTTTGCCCTTGTCAAGGTAGTACTTGCAGATCAAACCTTGTGAATCCCACAAAACGGTGGCCACTACCTTTTCGGCCAAAAGGACATTCCTCCCCACTCACCCACGTGGCGTGAGATGCCTACTGTAACACCTTACTTGCGTACATTCAATCGGCGGTCTACCAATATAAGATGACATTTTACCGCGATATTCTCCGTAGTTGCTGTTTGCGGAGCACCTGGGCGTAGCGCATCAAAAATCAACGTGTGACCACGTCACAACATGTTAAACCAATTTTTTACGGGGGCCATCGCAGGAGCAGAGTCACTGTACACAGCATCCAAGCTCTGTTTGATTTCGCTTCGCGACTCCGAAAAACAAGAATCGAATTCTTTCTCGATTTTTCCGAAACATGTGGACACGTCCGAGTTCACACCTGGCCAGAAGAAAACTACGAGTCCGATTCGACTAAAATTTTAACATTAGATGTCTAGTGGAATGAATGAACTAATAGTGGCGGCATCGGGATGTGACGCTAAGAGCATATAGGACCGCTCTTGTAAAGACTGCTGTTGTGGTGTATCCTTATTCTATTCCCCACGTTCCCGAAGTGTGAGGCAGAGTTATCAAATCGTGCGCCTGGAGCAAAAACTGAGAATTTTTCCCGAAACGCGATCAGCGGAGCACAAACCAGTTGTTTTCGGGTATCCAGGAAGCTTTAAATAAATTCGGATCTAAGACTGAAGCTTGTTTCATATCTTAGGAGTGGTGGTTGACACATTGTTTCAACCCTGTCATAGAGACCGTCGGGTTGGGCCTTTTCGAGGCGGGTACCTCGACTTCATCCTCATTCTTTTGAAATTTCATCATTTAGTTACCTTGACGTCTATCCAAGCTTATGGTACATTTTTTGCAGACTCGGTTGATTGGTCGAAGCCAGACAATTACTACTCCTTCTATCAACTCCATGAATATCTAAACACCAAGATTTCGTCACTTTAACGTCAATTTGGATAATAGCTTTTTCTGATTATAATTTTTTTTTTCTAATTATCAAATATGCAAATATTTTTGCTAATTTCATTTTAGTTTAGTTATCTCACCCATGAATATAAACAGTCCTTCCACAAGCCCACGCGATTTTCCGCCATGTTTCGTTTTCAGCACGGAGTTGTTTATGTTGTCTGAAACAGGTCTGTTGGAAAATTTCCTTTTCTAATAATTAAATTATCAAAATAAGCTTCTACTTCGCCCTACCATCCTCCACCGGAAGTCGATATGGTATGAAGGCCAGAGCTGAACTCTATCCTCCGCTTCCAAGAACACTTTTGAGTAATTTCCCATGAATCATTTTAAAATTATATTCAACCAAAGGAAAAATAATCCAGTTCCTGAATTTCACATTCCTCTGTGGCACTTGAAATGTAATTCTTTTTATTTGCAATGAGGAAAATCCGAAGAGGGAATTACGATATTAGAAAATAAAGAATCCCCTTACATATCTGTTTTGTAATTTCCCATTGACTTTGCCTTAATCGAAATTCTTTTGATTTAGTCTAGAACCAGGAAGACGATAAATAAATAATGTTTCTAATTCTTCCACATCACTGTATATTGGCTACGTGCTCGACAGTCGCAAGTCCTTTTCACCCATATCGAGTTATATAATAAAAGCTTGTGTTTTACCTGCTGACAACTCACCCCCGTCTTGCGGACCCCGACGAGCCAAGCAATGTTGTTTGCCACAAATCGATCCCACCGTCGTATTTTTACCACTGCCAGCCCCCTTGCACCCCTCTAACTTTTGGTGTCCCGGCTGCGTGCCGAATAGGCCGTGTCGTCCTCGATGTCAATTCTTGGCGGTCGGACGCAATGGGAAATTTCACGGAATTTTTATTACTGTTGTCGAAATCCATTGGAATTCCCCAGCAGTGCAATAGCAATCATTTTGTCGATTTTAATTGACTTCGACCCACACTTTCATTTCCTTCGTGAGGTAAATTGGTAGGCCAGCAAAAGGATATCGACAACTATGTACCTCCCAGAACGAGCTCTGGACATGGCGATGGCAGGAGCAACGACAACCACTATTACAACACTAACCATGGCCTACCTAATTGGTTGTTGAAATAGATTGCCGAAAGTGTATAGTCCTGAAGCTCCTCAACAAAGGACAAATGAAATTTTGAAACAATTACAAGTTCTATATTTGCAAGTGGTTTCCATGGCAATGGGAGGCATTTGCCGCACGAGATGAGTTATTACGTCGGAGTGTAGTAGTCTAAGTGGGTACTAGGTCCACTGTGGACAATCCTGAGAACGAGTGCGAGAATAAGGAACAGCGTTGCCTTAATGCGATCAGCACAAAGGCACTTGACGTTAAAGAGGCTCAGACAAATCCATTAAGATTTTGAGCCGCTCGGCGAAGTTAAATTTCAAATCTTTGAGGAACGAGGCAGCGATGGATAGTGTTCCACATAAGCATGTTATAAAAATTAAAAAGGGATTATGCTGATGACAATTTCTCGAGTCGTCTTGCTCGTCGGGCTTTCAATTTCAATTATTCCTGCAGAGTGGTTGAGCGCACTTCAAGTGGAAGGGAGATGATGGAGTGCAAGGACCTCTAAGTGGCTTATCTTCAATTAACAATCGCTATAACAATGGCGCGTTATTTAAAATGAGGAGGTGGATTAAGCTGCTTGAAGGAGGCTTAGCAACAAGCATCTTATTTCCAGTCACAAATTACAGTTTCGTCTTTGGGAAATCCCTGAAAATTTCGGGGTTTCTACCTTGATTAGAAAAGCATTGTTCTCTTGGAAATCAATGGAAAACCCTCACGCAAATATTCCACGATAGTTCGATCCCCCGGATAAGGCCGAATGGATCCAGACCAGATTCGAACTCCAACAGATATCCTTCGGCCCTCGGCATTCGCCCGTTTGCTTCCGTCTAAAAAGTTTTCTATTAATGCAACACGAATTCAACTGGTAAAATATGAAACACCGGCAGAAATCACTTTGATGCGGGAAGTTTCCAGATTATGTCTGGGCAAATATGAATTTTCAATTCATCATTGCATATGAGTTATTCCATCACAATAATTGTTATAACTAGGAAATTGATTCTCGCACTCAACCCCAATTCGAGTTGAAAGGATGAGTGCGAGCGTTTCACTTTGATGTTTCAACGAATCTATAGATTTTGTATTGTGTTTGCAACTTGCTAAGCTGCTACCTTGCAAATATTATTAGGAAACATATTTTCGAGTGTGTATAGAAATAGCTTAATTGAATTCTGTTTGAACTTCTCCAGGCCAGAAGTTCAAAGGGTCGCAACAGAAAGTTTCATTCTCGAGCTATCACCAACACATCTCTCCTGACGTATGAAAATACTACTATCCTTCGGCTTAAATGTGTTGCAAGGCTAGTTTCGAAAGCATACTTTGCGAAAAATCCGAAGTAAGTAAGAGCTTAACTCGAACTTTAAAGGGATTTCATTCCTGCAGCTTCTGAATGCGGATCAAGTGGGCTACATGCAGAGCTAAATGTTTAAACAATGCTGGAAGGATTTGAAAAAAAAACAACTATTCATGCCATCAGTTTCTTGGTATTATTTGAGTATGTGTTATATGCATACGTTAGGGTTGTTCACTGTCGATTAATGTCGATTTTAATGCAATTGAAATACAACAGACAATCATTTTATGAACTAAAGGTCCTTCTTTAAATTGTAGCATAAAAGTGGAAATGGCAGGGCCACCAATCATGGCCAGCTGCCCAACATGCATTCATTTTTATTGATAGAAACCAGTAATTGGTCCAACTTCTTTCAAAGAGTTTCAATATTTTCACAACCCGTACTTTCTCGTTTATAAAGACGTCCTGAAAGATTAAATTTGTTGGGTATTTCGGTGGAAAGAAACGATCTGTACTCGATAAATGAGCTTAGGATGGTCGGAGAGAGCAATGAACGGGAAAACTTTTTATTTAAGGATGTATAAGATCTGACGTAAATTCTTCACATGATATACTTCCATGTTAGGATAGAAAATTTCTTGGGGTAATTCTGCTGGTCATGATAAGTGTTTTTGTATAGCGTGTATGCAGTTCAGCATGTGAAACTTCTTTTACGAGTTATTAAACTATGCGGAAAAGTGTTTATCAGAGTATAATCCATTAATACCGGAAAGTCTGGAACTGTTTAGAGCTTCCTTAGCACCAGGTACCAAGTTGCCTCTCGTCCGAAATTGCAAACACTGCGAGTAGGATACTTTCTCATGAAATTTTCAAAAAGTTGACTTGACTTGAATATCGATAGATATTTAATTGATCCGTTTTCGTCATCGTCCTGTCACAACGGCTCCTCTATGGCATTGACCTCAGTTGTTTGAATACTTAAACAGTCTCGGTTAGCCGACTGCGCCATACAACTGGGAAATCCGATAAGCTGGTTCGTTTTTCTTGTCAATCGATTAGTTGGTTTAAGACTCCCTTAATTCTCCGCTGGCCTTCGTTTCTCAGCCTTACTTGATAATTCCCTCTTATCCGATCTTCATCCTTCCCATTTACTCCTTGTCCTGTTTGTTGTCTCCATTTGCAGCCGAGGTAGTTTTTTAATGTTGCAGAACTTTGGCTCTTAAAAAATTCTGTTCATCCTTTGGTCATTTCTTCTTTATTTATTATGATGGCATTGATGATATTTACGTTTCGCTACAATAGTACAAGTCAGGACCCATTTTTCAAATGTATTTTAGTTAGGGATGCTTTCCAGAGGCATAACATAAATACATATAATGCTAGCATTTTACACAAATCGTCCAAAATAAGTGGAATGACAGAATTCGAATTGGTAAATCTCATGTAATTTCACAAAAGCTAACACAAATCTTTTGTGTAACATTGCAGTACAATTATAAATGTATTTGTGCCTTTACTATCTCTGTCTGACAGAAGGCAGCTGGGAGTGTTAGCGCTGTATGTAAATACGCTGAGTCTCAGGGTCCAAACATGACCACTGTGCCACTATAGTATAACACAAATCTTTTCACTAGGTTGTATATTTCGGGCTTTGTTTTCCTGTGTAGGCAACTAGCCTTAAGTGTTGAGAAAACTTAGAAGTTGGCTTACTATGTATGCCGTTTGCTTCTATGCAATTCAGCTGTCCTATAGCCATTTCTAACATGTTCTACAAGTCTTAGCATAAGTCATACCTTATCGATGAAGTAAATAAATATAAAACTTTCATGAAAAAATTACTTTTGTTTCATATTCATAAAGTATAATCGACTCAGCGATGCAAAAGTGCATGGATCTTCTTCAGCGAGCGATTCAGCCCCAAAAAATTCTGTGACTTTATTTTTTTTATTTTTCGAAACTTGATGCTACTTATTGGTTTAAAATTATTTTAGTTTTCGGTATTCTATCTGACATGTTTTGTAAGAAATGAATTGAAACTTTTGGAAAATAAATAATTTAAAATTTTGTATTTATTGTTTCAATAGTGAAAAAACGAAGTATAAAAAAATTCGGCTTGGTTCTGTACTTGTGGTATGTCAAAAAGAAAGCTCCTTGATCCAAGAATAATTGACAGCGAGGGAGATACAAAGAAAGAGACAGATACAGAAATAGAAAAACATACCCACATAGAGATCGAAATAGCGATAGAGATAGAGAAGAGATGAAGATAGGCTTAGAAATAGAGGTAGAGAAGGAGATAGGGTTAAAAATAGAGATAGGAATAAAAGTATAGATAGAGAAAGAGAAAAATGAGAAAACAAAGAGAGAGAGAGAGAGAGAAAGGTAAACACAAAGAGAGTGAAAGAGAATGAGATGAGAGAGAGAGAGAAACAGAAAGTAAAAGGCATAACCAGAAATGGCCTCTGACCCAAACAATTTTATTAACTCTCGAAATCGCTGACACTGATCGACTGAGAGCAAAAGGAAGAAAGTGACATAAAAAATCATCCTCCTTCTGGTTAATGTAAAATATCATGACGGGAGACAGTTTGTTGTTAGTACGTGCCTTAATTAGGCCCATCTTCACAGCCTCGTTTAGACACCAGTTGAGGATTCCCACCTACCGTTCCCGATTAAATCTTTATGAAGTGCGATTGTACATTGAGGATCTTAAATTGATTTTGGTTGATATGGAACCAAAGTACTCCTACCAATTTAGGGTACTAGTTATATGTATAAGTTTTTATATTTTTTGATATTTACATTTTTTTATTATTTTTTCTTTGATATTTATTTTTAACCAAGTCATTTATAGATGGTAGCGTACCAGCTACGCGTGGTTCCTGACCTTTTTTTTCTGAGTTGAGACTTATGGGACTAATCGCAAGGATTCTCCATACTGTAGTACAATCCAACCTCGGCTACTGAGCTTTGAACTAAGAACCTAATTCTGGTGTTGTTTAACTAAGCGTATAAGTGTTGGAGGAATGTGAACTTGCGTCGAGTTCATAAACTTAAATTTGCATACAGGATTGGGAACAAATTTCTTTGAAGTAAATCTGTCAACCCTGGAGATTCTAGTTAAGACCAGCAAATTGCATGAGGGCACGAATTAATTTCATTTGTTGGTTCGTTAAGAATTTTTCAAAGGAGTACACATCTGGATTGTAGCTTTACTGAAACTGTATGAGTAAAGATAGAATTACTGGAGGTACATAAGTCCTAAAACCAGTTTTTTATTATCCTCAATGTATATTTGAATGATATTCGTTGCTGCTCCCTGCAAATATCTGTGTGCAGAAATAGTGCCAAATATTTTTCTCAAAAATCCCGTCCTTTTTTCTTCTTCGTTTTTTCTACACTCTGAATAAAGAACTTTCAACATTTTTCTGCAATTCGAGATTCTATTTTTGAAATTTTTCTGAATTATATTTTTATTTACTTTTCAAGAATAATGTAAGTACTATGCGTTAGTAATAAACACGATTTTGACTAATATTGTGTAGGAAAATAAAACGTAGCTTATCTATAAATTGGCAAAAATTAATTCTTCTAAAAAATACGTACCAGACGAGCTATTAGACATGGTCTTATAAACCCTCTTACAACTTGATCTATGTCATCGTAATTCACCCCACGAGTCATCCTGAAGCATAGGCTGGTCATTGGCTTGCGCATTTTCGAAAATTTCATTGTATCTGATAACATTTACATAAGCTATCAGGGATTACCAGTGATGCGTGTCCATACCATACCATGACATCCTCTGACGTCGAATTTGATCTTTCACAGGCCAACTGCAACAGTTTTTAGCTAGTTTTAGCCCATTTAAGACCAAAATTGCTTAGCCCACATTTCACTGTACGAATACACTTTTACCTTTAAAGCGATTTCCTCAACTCTTATCTAGATGGAGGCGTTGTTTTGAGCTAAACCCTCAAACTTATCCGATACCGTTACTTTCAGTCTATCACCAGCTTTTCTTTGAGATAAACCATAAGTTTCGGGTTAAATCATTAGGATAACTCAAACTGTAAGCCCGTTGCGATGAACTATTAATGTTATCTAACTTCATGGTCCGTATGCACTTAGTCAACGTAAACTTCAAAACTGACAGTTGAAGAGATGTTAGCTGTCATAATTTACTTTTATTACGATATGTCTCATATATTAAGACGTGAAATTTTTTGAAGAGAAAAATTGTTCTTGGTAGAATCTTTTGACAGCAAACACCACTAAAACTGGTTGGGAAATAAATTTTGTTGAGGTGTTTATGTCAATAATGTATTCCAACATCAAAAAAATGTTGACTAGGACGTTATATATGAAAGTGAATGTGAATAAGTCAAAATTGAAATCATGTATCCAATGTTGCAAAGACTAGTGGTCGCATGAGGAAGTGGAATTTCCAGAATGACATTTGAAATTTCCGGGAAAACAACAAATTATATAAATAGTGACTACAAGAAAGACAACTTTACAGTTGAATTTATCACGTGTATTGCGCGAAAGTCTAGTTAATTTAAACAAATAAAATATATTTTTTCGATATAACGAAGTCGTTTTATAAAAAAGCTTAAATTCTTACTAAATAAATTAAAATAAAATTTATTTAAATGAATTAAACAGATTTTATTGACTTTACAAAATGGTTTAGATTATTGGTGCAGTCTAGTGGTGCGAGCTACAACCTCTAGTAAAAGAGCAGAATTGTTCATTTGCGCATAAAGAAAACAGAAAAAAGGTAACAATTTGACTGAGCTTTGTTTGAAAATCCAAGATACCAACGGAAAAAATTTGCTGCTACTGCCAAAACTTTTAAAAATTCTACTCTTTCTGCTTACTCAATCGGGTGTTAATTTTGAGTTAGTATTGGTTACCAAGTTTTTTGTTACTTACCAAAAATATCTCAAGAGGTGCTAGATGCTTATTAAGTCCTGTCCCTAGTTCCATTGAAATACATACGTATCCTCAAGTTCCATTAATTTTGACGAAGTAAACCTTGTTGTTTGATGTCCAAAACTTCAGAGAAAAATGTCCCACATAGGATCGACTGGATGCGGATATGGTGTAAAATTTCTAAAATGAAGACTATGATGCTTAAGAGAATGAAGGGTTATACCATACTACTGTAAAATTTGGCAGTAATTTGGTATTGCTTCTCATTCTCCTAAGCATCATGATAGGTGACTGATTTTCTGAAGAATCCAGGAATAAATTTTGAAGTACTCAGAGTCTTTTTTCAAACTTTTGCACAATGCCCAAATTTTTGCCTCTTTGTACCATATTGCTTAGAAGCTCCGAGCTGTTACTCTTTGCCATTTTCCGTGACAATATGTTATCTGCATGTTTTGAAAGTTTTGAATAGCACACTTTGAAAACTACTTTTCTGAAAATCATCAAAATATTCTAAATAACTCAAAATGTTGTCAAAATCGTGCTGAAAAAAAACTAATTTGAAAAATATTTGACGGAATCCACTAGAGCCTAAAAATTTCTAAGTCACATCGCATTTATCCTTCTTCTCTGTACTCTGTCAAATTTCAATATAATATCAGGATATGAATACGTTACGTAGAAAATATTTGAAAATGGGTTCAGTGTATCTGACAAATCAATTAAATTCGATGTCAGCTATCTTTGCTGCCAGAATAATCCAGTTTTAAACTACAAAAAGATAACATGATATTCCACAAAAAGGATGCCTAAAGCCTAATTCATATGGACATTTAATATCAATGAGCCCAACATGTGCGACGTTATAAAATTAACTCAACATGAACGAACGAATAGTAAAATTGAGCTCACTAATAAATTCATAATTTTTGTTCGTGTTTATTTTTATCACGATGCGAAAAATTGTATTTGTTTATTTGTTGATACATTAACACCAAAAATATTGAATGCGTTGATCAGAATATTTTCCTTTAATAATTTTTTGTTTATTGATAGAAATTGAGCATAAACGAAAAATTATCCTTCATTCAAATCGATATTATTCTCGTAGATATTATTTGCTATTTTTCGCACGACATCCGAGAAAAATAAAACAATGAAACTGCATCAACTTTATTTGAAATCAATGACACATTCACCAGCAGCCTAATAAATCATCAAATCATTAATCATTATCAGAAGGAAATCAATTCGCCATATTTGTGATTGATTCATTCCCAGATAGCAATAATTTTTTTTTCTGTGTATCACCTAAATATACATTTGTGTGAATATGACTCCTTTTGTGTGGAATGCATGCTGCTGCAGGACCGTAGGAGGGGAGTGGTGGATATGGTGGATCCTTTTCGATTGATTTCATATTGAAAGCATTTGTTTCAATAACGCAAAACATTCGGCTGGCTATTTAGTGAATGTTCATACCAGCAGGCTTTGGAATGGCACGAACGTGCTGGGAATCGAATGAGATTTCCTCCATCGAAAATGTGCAGTGGTCCCGGAAAAATGGGAAAGCTTTCCTGTAAGTCAAACAAAAGCATGTTAATTAATAATATTTAAATCAATGTGCCTTCGGGTTATGGATTGTAATTATACATTTGATTAATCTCGTTTGCATAATTACAGCAACTTTGAATGAGATCATAATTAGGTGAAGTCCTGGAAGCCTGCTGGCTTCCCTTGGTGTGCCATCTTTGGAATGGTGAGTCGACAAGGGATTGTTTTCTAATTTATCACCATAGCAGTTGATAAAATGGCAATGGGTGGGCAAAGAACAAAAAATCGCACCATGTCGTGTCTACTACCTTTTTTTTATGACAATCAACTACCAAAGACAAGTGGTCGCAAGTTTTCCGTTAAACTTCGTGAAAATGATTCATGACTTTATTATAAAAAAACTTTATGTCAGTTTTTTTATTGTGTTTCCGGAAAGGGTGAAGTTTCTCGTATCTAGTTTACTCAAGTGTACAAAGTTAGATTAATGACGTGATGGTCTTTGCATTAATTTTCAGTCTGAATTGATTATTTTTTTATCTGCATAACAACCGCGGAAAGGATTTCTAGCATTGATTGACGACGGCAACATCAAGTGGAAATTAAATAAACTGCAGCTTAACTTTTTTGGATACCCACAAAATTTGAATGGTTTTATTGTTATTGGCTGCATAAAGGTTTTTATCGAAGTGCTAAAGCGATTTGTAGTATAACCCTCCAATTTGTTTTTATTTATTATCTTTATTTATTTATTCATGAACTTTCTTGAGAAAGTTTGGTTTCCAAGATGTCAGGACCACAAAACAAATAGGCCAGACACACCTTGCTCGCGTCACATGCCCTATAGTTATCGGATTCTTTGCAAAGCCAGGTGGATCTCCGGTCGCTTGTCTGAGAGGGTCTATTTTAGGGACCTGGCTCTTCGGTCACATAACAAATATTACGAGGACAGATTTTCTAGACAATAGAGAACGCATTCAGTGTACAGACCGTAAGTATCCACCTCTCAAAAACAATAAAAATAAATATTTACTTGGAAAGAGGCGAGACTTCTGCTCATCAGCAAAGAGAAATCGAAAGTTCCTGCTTATTGCCAAATAAGCTCCTTGTGCATGTTGAATCTCGCTATGATGGTGCTCAAAATTGTATCAGGGAGAGACTAGCTGAAGCGAGTGATACTCAGGGACATAAGCACCACGTATTCGAGATCATGGAAGTGATTGACTTCAGCATACAGTGGGCCAAATAACCTTGTCACTACTCAAAGACCATAGTGCTTCTTGTCACAATCCAGTATCGAGTAATCTATGCAAAATGTCAAAATAATTGTTGCAACTGTTTTAAGACTTTAATAGATAAATAGGCGAATAGAACCCTTGCAAACAGATCAATCTACCAAATTGCTTGAATGCTTGTAATGGTTCAAAATCAGATTACGTGTACAAAGTAAGAAATTTGTACTATGGATTTCCTGAGAAAGTGTTGGACAATGCTCAAATATTTAATAATAATAAGATTCATCGTTAGAAGCTTACGTTGATGGGCTTGGCATCAGGAGTACAAACCTACTTACCCTATAATGTACCAGATGCGCAAGTCTAAAATGTCGTTTTTTCATGAAAAATACAAAATTATTTAAGAACAATGGCGAAACATTTTTTATTCAAAGTATTGGCCCTCGCTTTTTACACATTGTATCCATCGCTCGGGCAATTTATGGATAACAATCCAAAAGAAAGCTTCAACTTTCATTGATGTTCATCGAGCCATTTTTGTAAATCCTCGAAAGTCTTGAAGTTTTGTTCGGCCAGTGCGTGTCCCATCGATGAAAAGAGGTGATAATCAGAAGGCCCCAGGTATGGTGAATACGGCAGGTGTGGTGGAAGTTCCCAATCAAGCGAGTAAATCGGTTTTTTGACCACTGTGGCTGAATGTGCAGGAGCGTTTTCATGCTGCAGAATGACATTGCCGTGTCTTTGAGCCCATTCTGCGCTTTTTTCGATCAATGCTTGGTTTAAATTGATCGTTTATTGTCGGAAGCGGAGGGTATTAGCTGTTTTGCCTGGTTTGAGAAGCTCGTAGTACACTACTCCCTTCTGCTCCCACCACACATACGGCATAGTATTCCTCCCAAAACGATCCGGTCTTGCACTCGATATTAATGGTTGTCCTGGCGTTAGTCATGATTTTTCACGCTTGGGATTCTCAAAATATATCCATCTTTCATCGCCAGTTACAAGCTAATGCAAAAAAACCTTTCTTTCGTGGCATGAATGCTGCATTTCTCACACAGTTTTTCTTCTTTCCATCTGTCATTCGTTCAGTTTGTGTGGAACCCATTTTCCAACCTTTTGAATCTATCTCATGGTTCGATGGCAATCGGAAATGGCTTGCCGAATGACATTCTGCTGCTCTGCCATCATCTGTTCTGTTTGTGTATCGTCTTCGTATTGAAACTTTTTTGGTCGATTTACACGTTCATTGTCAATAAAATTGAAATCACCACTTTTGAAACCAGCGTTCACAAGTCTTGACGGTTGGAGCAAGATAAACGTAAGTCTCTACGACAATCCGCTGACTTTCCGATGCCTTTTTCTTTTGATTGAGCAAAAAAATCATTACATGCCGCAAATACTCATTACTTGGCTCAAAATTCGACATGTTTAACACGAAAATGAAGTATGATACTAACTCGAAAACAACTAAACGAATATGACGTTTTGTAGCGAGCAGTCTTACCAACAAAATGGCGCTTTGGGTTCGACGGATTACTTCAATATTTTTCATGCGCCATCTCTTGACAACAAAACGACATTTTAAACTTGCGCACCTGGTACTTCAACAAGTTACATCGAATTTATTGAAATTTTCTTGAAGCCCAGAAAACTTTGAAAAAGTGACCGTTTCTCAAGGGACCCGGTGTACATACCGTGCATTCCAACATTTAATTTACACACGTCAGGTTAAAATAAGATTATTAGAAAATCGTTCAATGTATAGAGTTAACCCTTTGCACTCGTATCTCACAGGTGACAATACTAATTTACTCGACAACTCGTATGTCACACTGGTGGCACACAGGCGGAGGTGGCAATACTAATGTATGTCGGTAGACAATAACACTAACTAACTGTAAAATACATTGCGGCATTCGAGTTCTTACAAAGTAATATTTTGTCAAGCTTTGTTAGTCGAGTGTAAGTCGTACACGGTATTTGTTCTCTTTGTATAATTCAGTACACATATATTTCCGCCTCAAAATGGATTTTAATGGATTAGTGACAGTCAGTCAGGAAAATGACAGTGTCCTTGAATTTACTAATATAGATGTGCGAGATAATAAATGAAATAAATATACGTTGAATGCTATAACTGTATATTACTTTAATTCATTTAACTAAAAATAATAACAATTTGACACGCAACAACTTTGAAAATAAATCGAGTGCAAAGGGGTAAAATCTAAGGCGAGAACAAAGGGTATCAATCGTACCACAATTCAAATACTTACTGTCTGATTTCTGTTGTACTTTTCGTACTGTCGTAAATATTTGAGTTGCAAGCTAGTAGTATGGCTAGACTAAAGCCGTGATTTAAATGACATTTCATATTTTTGGCTGGTTGTAATTCAACCCTGAGGAGTACGAGGTTGATATCAAAGTAAAACTTCAGAATTCCGAAAATTTAAAGGTTCGACAAACTCATGAAGACTAAAATGATCAAATTTAAACCTGTTTCTCTTACCTAGGCCACAGGGAACCGATAATCGGCCAAGTTTTTTGGCAGGCATCTTTATTGCGACAGGAACTAAACTAATTTGAAGGAAGAAAGGAGTTGCATCAAAAATGAAACATCGTTCTTGATTATAATGAGTGAGAGAACGAGTTCTCTTTTTTCGACCATATCACGCAATCATCTGGCATATTCCGCAAAAATATAATATATCAAAATTCGAACAAAACTCCACAATACCAAAACTACCTGAAGAATATAATTTTATGAAACTATCGTCTCCGATTTTTCATTTAATTCCTCGGTGGAAGCCTCATCGAAATTGATTTTCGCAATTTCAAAAGCAATACGCTGCCATATGTTGAGTATCAATTAAATTTTTTTATATCAATTTATATATCCTGCTCCCTAACCGTCGCAATATACTCACACTCATATGATATCGCTATCGCACATAATGCGGATAGAATTTACTGTACAGATTGAATCCACCGGTACACGTTCTTGTCTCTCTGTCGTTCGAAGGATACTCGCCAAAGTATCCAGAAATACAACAGCGAAGATGGCGTCGCTGATGCCTTCCTTGTCGTGGGAGTTTTAGTGAATTGAAAATGTCGTTGGCAGAAGACTTAATTTCACCAAATACGCATTTAGTTATTTCGTGAACATGTTACGAACTTAAATCGTATTAAATGTAAGTGATTGTTTCAGGAACAAGATCCCGGATATTTAGCTAACAATTGAGGGTGCTTGTATAAGGATTTGTTGCGATATTAGAGTACAATTCCAAGTAGGAAATCTTCATTTCTCAGCACAGTCGTCCTGATACGGCCATAATCGTACATATAGATACCTGCATCTTTAAGGATTTGCAATATGGGTAGGGAAGTGCTCCAACCGGATCAAATAGCTAATACTTCATCTTTCGATCTGTGATTTCGGAATAGCAATCATAAATTTTCCAGCATGTTTTCTTCATTGCGAACAAAGCAATTTAATGTTTGCTCAAGATGTCTTTGTTGTACGCCATCAATATCTTATCCGTTTCTTGATTTCGAGAGGAGACACTAACAAAATTGCTTGCGCTGAGAACATCCTTGCCCATATTCATAGTATAATGTGTTCATCGAATCGTTAACAGTATCTTCGTCTATTTTCAGGTCTCTGCATTGAAATCTGGACTGGATTAGAACTATACAGTGTTCAGGGTCCTGTGCTTGCAGCGGGCTAGCAGGTAAGGAAGTGGAAAATATACGCTCAACTCAAAGTATTGTACGACTACCCTGGGAGAGTAATTTAACGTTGATGCCCACATTTATTCGGTAGCGTGTCGAAATTTAAATCTCAAAGTCCAGAATCTCCTCAGGATTGTACATAACTTATCTCCAAATGAATTCCCAAGAAAATCTTTTTGCTCGGGGCTTTCATTTTGCAAATGTTGCACAGCAAATGACATCTTTATTGTACATTAAATTGATTTATACTTTGATTGTAGCGGGGAAAAGGTTCATAATTTGCGTGGAAAAGCTCTTGAGCTGGGTTCTTCGAAACGAACGTTTTTTTTTCTTGCCAGCCAAATCCCAAGAATCGAGTATCGTATTTGAGAGAAATTCCTCTTCCGCGCCATCAAATCGAGCCCGGCAAATGTTCGTTCTTAGCTGCTCAGCGAATCAAAATTAAGATAAACAATACATTTTGTCCAAACTGTATCCGAACTTGGCTGACATTGTTTCATATATACACATGCGTAGGGAATTTTCAATTTCGCTACAAATTCGCTATTAGCTCATCCTGTTTGTCCTTGAAGAATAAGGAGAAAAGAAAAACATTTTCACTTTGAACAGACATTTCGAGAAACATCGATCGGAGAAGGAAATTCATTGGAATTTCATCTGGCATTTTCATCTGGTAACGGCGAAAGGAAATTGCATGAACAATAATATTTGAAATCAACTGATATTATTTTAGGCTTTTCTCGTGTAGTTTTCCAGCACCTGTTGTATTTTCTTTTCATTTTCCCCGGAAAAACGGCAAAACGTCTCTGGAAAGAAAAATGTCCATTTGACAGTTGGAGAGAAATCCCTATGAAATTTATTCACTGGCGACGAATTTTCTTTTAAACCATTCTGAATGATCAAAGCCACAGTCTCAGACAGGCTAAAGGGCTTCAAATTTTCCAGACTACTAATAAATTAGTAGCTTAAAATACAGGCAAACAGACCTGTGGCGTGTATTTTCGCTGGAAACGATTCTAAAGGAAATACTCCTTTCCTCGGAATCGTTCATCATCATCATCCTTTTTCATATAATTTCCCAGAATCAAATCCTAATAACAAAAAGTAATGGCAGGCGTTCAATAGAGGCGTTGATCAATATGCTGTTGATAAATGAGACCCAAGAATGGTTATATAAAAATCAGGCAAATGTTTTGTTTTCATTGCCGAGCTTAGTGCCGAAATTCACTGGAAAATTCAATGATGTCCACCCGAGAAATCATATAAAAAAAAGCACACGGAGAAACGAAAAAGGGTTCGAAGGGTTATCTACATTTTCCACTCTTCCGTTAGACGCTGGTTTATCTACCTACGACGCATGGTCAACATTGTAAATTGACATGCCAAAAAACCAGTAAATACCAAAAGACCAGACCAAGACCAGCCAAAAAACCAAAAGAAATGCAGGCTCAAAACTGCAGACCAACTGGAGTAAAATTAGTCTTTTTAAGGTTTAGAATCGAGAAGGTGTTGATATATATTGCAAGGAGTTTGAGATGAAAACCGGGAGGAAAACAATTACCACAAGTTTCAGCTACTGCGGTTGATAATTGAGTGAATGAAAATTGGTAAGTTTTATGCCTCTCTGACACAGATTGTCTGGCTTCGAAGATGTCCGATTAAAATTTTTTCTGTTGATTGTTTGGTAAGATCATTCGATGTCTAAGGAATTGGGAGTTAAAACAAGTGAGTTGTGCAGAAGCATCAGATAACCACGGAATGGCGATGGGAATATAAGCCCCACAGACGTACCCGACAAGATCTATAATAATGATAAGAAGAAAATTCATCTCCTCACCAAATGCCTTTACTTCTCAGGGCGGCAATCTTTATCATCCTTTGTTTTTCGTTTGACACGCGTGTGTCTAAATTTGGGTTTATATCATGCAACTCGTGCCGAAATGGTGCATCATCAGAAGAAAAGTTAGACGGTGGAACTTCTCCAACGTGATTCAACAGTACTTGAACCAAAAATGAAGAAAGCCACTGGATTCGCAAAGCTTTCATCACGTGAAAGACGATGAAATTATGACCGGAACTTATCCTACAGTTTAGAAAGGTCACTGTTGAGTTCAAACTAAGCCGAAATAACTTTTTTGCAACAAATATACAGGCATATTAGGCATGAAGACAGGATTTGCTTCGCTGTCCTTCGAGTCCCTTCTTCATCTGCATCCTGCATGATTCTGCATTCATTCTGTATTGAATTCATATTAAATCCCTTGCATCCTATCTGAACGGTCATTTTCACTCAAACGTGTAGAAATCAGCCCAAAACATTTCAGACACGATTTTTAAATGGGAGAATGTATCACTAAAACCTCTATCATAATCCTCACTATGCCGCATTTTGCCAAAAAATTCGATGTTTATTTTGTTCTGATCAAAGCCAGTTCAAAAATTCAAATTTTTTCCGACAAAGATGTTTTGATTAGAAGAAGAAAGTAAGGAACAAAAGTATAAATGAAGTCCATTTGGC
Organism: Stratiomys singularior; assembly: GCA_954870665.1. NCBI lineage: Eukaryota > Metazoa > Arthropoda > Insecta > Diptera > Stratiomyidae > Stratiomys > Stratiomys singularior. The sequence continues at coordinate 154,541,941 of OX940878.1, read as the reverse complement.
TGGTGACAAACTATTGGGTTTTATAGACCTGTAAGGCGGTACGTTCCGTCCTGTCATGACGCCTTTTGGCTACATGTAGACACCGTGACCCATTTGCGAACTGATGACAGCGTTGACATTTAAATGTCTGTCACTCATGACAGCAAACAAATGTGCGAACAACACCAGCAAACGATCCCTGCGACTGCATAAAGCAAATAATAAACCAAAAAAAAACCGACAGAAAATGTGCCCGCGTATAATGAAGAAATCCCTCATTTTTTGGTTTCTGTCAAATACTGAATTAATATGAAAAGCTAGTAAAGTTAGCGTAAGAACAAACAGCGATAACACTCCGACCATCGACCAATCTAACGGATTTAGCAGAATTGTATGAGTGTTAGTAAAAATATTAATTTTTTGCTCGTTTTGTTTACAAGTACAATGTAAACAGATAGAAAAAATAGAGAAAAATAAACATTTTCACGAACACCAATGCAATTCTCCAGAATTTTTCAAATACCGTTAGATCGATCGTTTGTTCGGAGTGTGAGCGCTGTTTGTGTTTACGCTATGGTAAAGTGTAGAAAATTCAACTTGCGTAAAAATAAACAAAAAATGTTGGTCTAGTGATTAAAAAGTAGTTCAAAAAGTGACGAAATTAAACACTGTTGCGTTTGCAGCGATGCATTTTTTAGATACCTGAAACCTCAAGGATACCTTGATCTTAAAGTATCAAGGTAAAGCGCTTATGAAAAGCTTTGTCAAAGGAAAGTTCAAATGATCACACAACTACCGAGAACGCCTTTCACAGAAATATTTGAATGACAGCAAGGAAATTTACCCCCAGACTCGCGATGCTTCTGGACTAATCACTAAATACCTACCCTGTCAACCTGTGGACCTAGTCTGGAACAATTTGATTGATAACTTCGGGCTACGCCTCGTATTCCTACGCCTAGACGCCCCTTTAGATAATTTGAATATCTTCTCCAGCAGGAAGGGAGGGAGAGGAAGAAAGTGCTCGAAAAGAGTTATCCATCCCTGACGCCTTCTGACGCTCCAGTGTAGCTTTTTTTTCAATATTTCCACTCTCAAAGTGTCGTTTAATTAGAATAGCAGCATCACGTGCGAAGTGCGGTTTGTCCGGGAAATTTCATGTTTCTAGAAGCACTGTACGTTGGAAATGTCTCATGCGAGAGTTTCTCTCTTCATTGAAAGGACTCAGCTCAAACTTGTTTAAGAGTTCTTGCCAAAAGCTACAATGGATTAAGATTAAGTTTTTTAAGAGTTAAACAAGTCCATCCGGACAATCACGTTTCTCACTTAGTAGGTGTCTAATGGGTATATGGGCAGAACTGACTAGCGTTCACATTCGTCCTTTGGATATGTTGCCAGCTGCTACTGCTTTTATGGTGATTTCCCGGTGAAATAGGATTTAAACAATGAATAAAAAAATTTTTCGTTTATGATTCATTACTGGGAAATAAAATGAGTTGTATATTATCAGATTATATTGTGTTTACTAATCTTATTGAAATATTGTCAAAGGGATGTCCTTCAGATGTAAGTGTTAATTTCCTTGACTCGTCGAGCTTTTGGAAACATTTTTTTCTCGTATAAATATATTTATACGGCGTATATAAAGAAATAGATCGTGTACGAGACCATCCTTAGAGACTCTAGTGTCTGTGTTGTGTTTAAATCATGGATATACAAGAAAACCACCTAGTTGATATTCGAGGTTGGCTTTATTCATGTCTGGACAGGTCACTAAGGCCGAAAATCTTTTTACTAAGGGTATGAAAAGAGGAGGGAACCTTATAAATATTAGGAAAGAATTTCTCTCTCGTAACCTACAGAGCGTACATTTTTGGGTAGCTGAAAGTCAGAGGTAACAATCACAAAGGATAAGTTAAGCATGTGTTATCTCAGCGTCAACTACAGGCATTCTTGAGAAAGTTTGTTAAAGCACAACGTTTCAGAACGATGTCAAATAGTTGAAGACAAAGCCATAGTTTGATAGAGACATTCAACTCATAATATTCCATCGAATGTTCAACCAATATCAAAACAAGAACTCCTTCCCGATTTTTCAAACTTCTTTCTCCACATTAATTCGGATAGTGCATCGTGTTTTCATCACGGTTTATGTTAAGTGAATGCATAGTTGGGCATAAATAATGTTTTCATGCGAATGCGCTAAATTCTTTGCAAATGGCGCCAAATGTCAGGTTCACAAAGTAACTGTTTTGTACAGGATTTTCGATGAAAAAGTATCTAGTCGTTTTTCTGTTGAAGACGCTGGTGACGCCGTCTTGTCATGTAATTGCTGAGCACTACCTATTAACGTAAAATATATACTTACGTAAAATAAGTTTTCCTTGTCAAATTTCGCTAAAAAAGGTCTCAAGCATTAATCTTTACCAAAGGACGTAGCCATTATTGGCAATGTACGGTAACGTAGGATATTTTAAAGCACCGATTTCCCGGCCGTTCGAACTCTATTTACGGCTAATCTGACTCGTCAGTGAAACTGCCATTCAGATTTTCAAAATTTCGCATTTAAAAAAACAAACCACAGAATTCGCATGCCTTAAAGTCAATAAATTCAGTAATTTCTGAAGTAGTTTACATCAAAATGGAAGCACATACCGTTGAAGGACTTTTGCCTGGATATTTGCTAGTAAGATGAATAGTTTACATGTATGCCAGTTTATGAAGAGTGGCAGACTGTAATCAGGGGAACATAGGTCACAAAAATTATCACTGATCCCTGATTTTTTGATTATGATTCCTTACAATTTCGGTCTCTAAATGGAGAGAGACTTCCATCTCTAAATGCTGCATCATCTGTACAAGAATTGTCTGAGATCCTGACGGTAGTCTGTAACAAGAAATCAGAGAGGAAAAGCTAGTCTGCTACGACAAGTGTACGATTATAAACTCACATATCAATAAAGCTGTAACCGTTTTGATTTTAAAGCTATTCCCCCGTCAAAGCATTCTTTAATGGTGAGAGGCAGAGAGACTTCTATCTCTAAATGGTGACAGAAGATAGATATTAACAAGCTTGGATTCTTATCCTACAGATGAAGTGCGCGTAGGAACCCAGGAGAAGTCCTGACTAGGATAATTGCACGGAAAGCAAAAACTGGTTTACTCTCTGCACTATGGAAAAGGACAGAATACTTATTCGTACCTGGGCGATAGCACTTGGTAGTGGGTTTAATCACAGGACTAGCAGTATGCAGAAGGTGTGTCATAATGGTGTGTCATCTTGACAGCTAAGGTGTATTCTACCGGGTGAAGTAAGAACGGGATTAAAGAGTTGGTCGACAAATCGAAAATGTCATGGTAGAGATTCTTTCCTGAGCAATGGATAAAATTTTATCAAAGTCTCGTGTCAAAAATATCAAGTATAACCAGGATATCTTATACAGTTATGATCTGCTGTATGAGTCGATTTTGCAAATGGAACTTTTGAAAAAATTTTTATAGATTCTAAAAATCGAAGTTTACTGAGCAGGGAGTAAAGTTATCAAGTCCACCTTAGAGCTGAGTATAAACCCTGGACTTTTGTGTTCTTAGGAGAGGACTGGGATTACCCGAGTATGATGATATGATACAAGCATTAATATTCAGTGATAAACTTTCGTGCTCTCGATGTTACCAGGAAAACAGTCGGCGGTAGCAGGAGAACAATCGGCAACAGAAGGAATGTAAACTAAGTATAACATGAAGGTTTCTTGAGATGTTTTGTATACAATTTTTAGCAGAACCTTCGCAAATAGAGGTCCTCAGACGAATATCCTCTAACTGTCAGTTTCTAAAGCATAAAATTATCAAAGATTCAACGAGAAACGACAGCTGCCACAAGTATTATATTTTATTTACTACCACGCCTTAATTGAGACCGAAAAATGCCAATTTAATTCACTCATCTTCAAACATCCAGGATGGAAAAAACGGAAACAATTTTCTAACCACAGTTGTCTACCAGATGCCAAACCACCTCAACTGCAGAGTAACATGTTTGTGGATAAAGAATTTCGCTAACCCTTTACAAGCACCCAGTCCAATAGATTCGCATATGGGTTGGTTTGCAGAGGCAAGGAGACGACTCTCTCGACAGTAGAATATCGTGTTGGGAAAAGGAGAAACGGTTACAAATATGTATCCTACATTTGTGTACTGATAACATGCACCGAGCATATGACGAGAATACATCAATTAGAAAGGGCAAAAGTGAAGCAATATGTGCGGTACTCGTTGTTGAACAACCCGAGATTCCTTGATGTCGGCAACGTGATAAAATGAAATCATGTGTGGTCTGCACATCCTTTTGTGCATACGCTCTAAAGCGTTGCTAGTAGATCCACTTTTAACTCGAGTTTATTGCAGGAGCACGAGAATTATAGTCATTGAACGTCTGTTGTGTGATCGTTTGAGTCGACTAGATGTCGGTTTCTTAGTGAATTTTGTTTAAGACTGGAAGAACCAGAAGCACTTTATGCACAGTCGTACTGAAGTCCTGGCGACTGGTTTCAACGGATGGTTTTATAAACATTTATAACTGTGTAGCGCACACAAAAAGGAAAGAACCTGTTCAAGGCTTTCTCTCTATATCGTGTGACAGAAGTTTTGTCGACTTTATTTGTCCTTTCTATTTTTTCCTTGTTGTTGTTGCCTTTCTTTTGCTCAAGCTCAACTGTTCGTTGTGGGTGGTGTGTATCACCTATGTATGGCAAAGTTTGGCATTTGGAAGTTTTCTTTGAAACAGTTTGTGAAACTTTGTTTAGTGACTCTTAACGTTTGTTGATGGATGCATAAATTACATACAACATACTACGTACAAGAAATTTTATTTTCTAACTTGATGAGACGATTTAGTTAGTTTGCTATAGTTTTCATGGGTTTTTTCCTGCTGTCTTGAGATGTTTTTCTAAACCGGATGGGTAACTTTCAAACGTTGCATTCATATTTTTAATATATTGCAGACTGACGAGCTAATGTCTCTTGCTTTGAGTGCACTTAATTAATCAAGGACCTTTGAGAAACTTTTTCCCAGAGAGAAATAATGTTACTGATGTTCCTTTATTTCTCATGCGTTCAACAATTATACAGCAATTTTACTGATTTTTTTGACTAGACTTTCAAATTCAGCTTATTCACGCCAAAACTGCACCCCAAGTGAACGTCAGGTCCAAAAAACTTCATAGAAAATTATAAGAGCGGTGCAAAACGTGCTTCTAATGAGGCGGGGGTAGACGCACTCCGCTGCATGGAAAATGTGGAACCAGGTAGTTTTCAATGAAATACAGTTTACGAGTTCATTAGATATCAAACAGATTTTACTCCCCGAAAAAGGATATTATTGATTTTCGCGCAGTTATCAAAGAACTCTCTGGTTGTGAATTTTTTGCCGAAACTAACCAACTTTTTGTCAGTCCTCTTACTTTACGAACTTTTCTCACAACTCCAGGGGGAGAAAACTAGGTAGACAATGTTTAGTCCAAATTTATAAAAATGAAATGATTTCACTGTAGTATCCGACGCTAAACCATAAAATGCTTCAATGGGTCCTCAAAACTTATCAAAATCAAAAAGTTTGATAGAAGGAACTTAACGCTGAACTGTAAAAATGCGTTCTTCAAATGCATACAAAAGAAAGCTTTTGAAATAACCATTGATAAAACCATTTTTGAAAAGCATAGTTTGTAGGTTTCTACTACATTATTGGTATAACAAATGTCAGTTTGACAGCAAAGGCAATTTCAACAAAATTGGCGCAACGTGAAACATAAGGTGGCACATTTAGTAACACAATAACCATAAAGTACTGACCAGTTTTTGGCCAAAGAAGCGTTATCTGCGGGAAGTCATTAACTTCTTTGATTTGAAGAAATCTGCAGCTAAGGGGCGTATCGACAGCCTGCGGTAGGACACGAGTATTCACAAAAATGCTGCATGGCTGAAAGTGTGCAAAAACAGAATTGGCGACATTATTTGGAGCTCATTCAACCCAACGCAAGAACAACTTAGATCTTGCATTAGAAGAGATTAATCACATTTAGAAGAGAGCTGTGCTTTGCTACTCCTAGTGTTGCCTCAAGCGCATCTAGCAATTACAGATGCTGATAATGAGTCCTAAATGCACCTGCCAAAACCGTTCAGCTAATCGCATATCCTTTCAAAACGTTGAAATTATTTAAAAGAAAGCAAAAAAAGGTGCCATGTGAATTGTCATCCAGAAACATGACTCGCGGAATACGCACAGGAGAAATTCTGGTTTCAAGAGCGGAGATTGTGGGGAAAATCGCGTCTCGTATTGACATTGGTGGTGAAAAATGGGTTCATCTGGATAATGTAAACGAGAAGAAGTTATGTAAAATTTCTAGATATCATATGGAGAAATATTCTTAACCATACTTAAATGTGTATAACCTGTCTGAACAATCATGGAAAAAAGTCAAGCTAAGCATTTGCTGGGATCAACCAAATATTGATGAAATCAAGCTGAGAAACTGAGATTAACTGCATCAACTATTCCGGAAGCTAGAAACTTCGAACGAATTCCCAATCTAACGGTATTCCACCAAAATAATTAAGACTTTATTTGGATTCATAAGATTTCTTCTCATTTTAGCGTAAAACAAGACCACCCCATCCAAAGCGTTTGCTTCGCAAATATGAGTTTGTTTATGCTTTTCCTATCCTATTTAGAATCTAAGAGAAGTTTCCCGAGATTATCAACGCTAATTAGTGATTATGTTGTGCCTAGGGAGTCATACCTTGAACCTAGGCCCACATCAGTTTTAAATGATTGTTATATTCATGTTATTAGTATGCGCTATTGCGGACTGAATGAAGTTAGAGTCCGCGAAACAAATTGCAAGTGGTCAGAAGAAAACTTGCCAAACAGAATCTGACTCCAAGCAGAGGGTACAAGAACCCAGCATTAACGGTATCTCATCGTTGAGCACAACTTGAGTTCGCTCACGCGTATAAGCGTACGTCAATGAGACTAAAGTGGGTCTACGTCAAAATCATAGCTTAAGTGCTAACGCTGCGAACAAACTCACATTCTAACGGTATGCGACAACGGTTTTTTAGATGCGTTGCTATTTGTTAGCCAATATATAGGACATAAAGACTACGATGTGTAAATTGGCGCATTAACATTTTCTTAAACTTTGTATAAACACACAATGACTCACATAGACTATTTCACCGGACATTTTTTTTTTCAGATATTTTAGTTATTTTAATTTCGGATTTTTGAAACTGGTTTTATTTGCTACACGGGATATTGGTATGTCTTTCTTTGTCATGTCCCTCCAAAGCATGAGTGCTCTCTAGTTTGAGCGCCATAGTGAAAATGGTTAAAATCGGAGAGTCTGCCTTCACCCTGGAGAACGTTGTCCTCAGTCATAGACCACGGAAAAACTGCTGCTTACCGGAAAAGTTGTACGTATAGCGATGAGAACTGCATCGAGCTATTATTCAGTAAATGTGGATTGATTCTGCATCACCACATCGAGTGGTATATTTCGGAGGTCATGCTGTCTATATATTATAATGTAAGATCTCGTCCTGCACATTTGCTGATTCAGTCACTGATGGACTTATGATATGATCTTATATGTGGGGTTCGATCTCTGGCATATAAGCCCCAAGAAAGTTTCCAGAGCTGCGCGACGCAGTTAAAGAGGGATAGAATGAAATTCTTCAACATTTTGGCGTCAAGTTAGTGAGGTATGTCAATACGAGGATGCTAGCACTTATCCGAGCAAGGACCAGGAAAACAAAATACTGGATAAATGTTTTTCAAAGTTTTTTTTTTGTTTGTTGACGATTAACGTAATTTTGACTTCAATCTTCAGCAATTGTTTCTAATTTGTTTCCAATGTTGGTTTCAACTGTCGATAAAGTCTGTTTTGGGAGACATAATTTTGATTGGTGTAACGCAACAGATGTGACCAAAACCATTCACGATGTTTTTTAAGTTTATAAAATGTTCGTAAATACTAAAGACGGTCTTCGTTGTTCAGATCAAGTAATTTTGAACTCTCTCACTCCTGTCAATCGGGAAAATCGTCAATAGACAACTACATGCTAAGGGCAGAAGAGAAGGGAAACACATGTCAAACTATCATGGAACTGTCGAACAACCTTAGTACCAAACATGGAAGTACTGTAAAAATAGTTTGCATCCCGATATAGCACTTCTGTGAACTTAGTGGAGTGTTCGCTGGATTGTACTCTTTTAGGTGTTGTAACCTGGCCAAACTGTTCATTAAGCGCATTATTGTAAACAATTGAAACGTATAAGCCGATCCTCATTCGAAAAGGTTCTGACATTTGTCAATAGATAGGGCATCCTCCTGTTACACGGCAGTTGAAGATCACACCGTTGAAGACATAGATGTTTAAGATATAAAGAGGCCCTATTCGTGCACATAAGCTTACGTCAACGTCCGAAATTTTAACCTTATATTTTTTCCCACTCATCATTTGTTCAAATGTTCAGCTCCATCCGTTCCTGCCATTTGTGTCATATGCAATATGTTTTCCGAAATTCTATCGAAATTTTAAAGTTTTTATATATACTTATTTATATATTATATATATATTTATATATACTTTATATATACTCATATACTTAACATTCACAATGTGCTATCGAATCATAGGCAAATTTCATTCAATAATCACTAATAACAGCTGAAAAATGCACTAATTTTAACTGTTTTGTTGGAGGGTATATACCATATACCTTGGAATTGGAAATTTTCTATCAGTATCACTACCGTCACTTTCACATAAAAGTTAACTAACCAATTAGAGCATATAACTAACAAATTTATAACATTTTCATTCATGAAATGTAAAAATAATACAATATATACATTTTCCAAAATCTTCGGCTACCTTCGGCTTTAAATTTGACAGTGAGTTAACATTACAGTTACAAAATCAATTTTTGCAAAGGAATTGTCACCCATATGACATGAATGTGGTAATCATTATCAAATTGACCGCTGAATCATGCACTTTACTCAGTCAACGTTAATTAAAAATGTGACAACGGTTAAATTGGGCAGTTCTAATGCACATTATGCATAGGGAAAAGCTCATTAATGACATTCAAAACGGAATTATGAATTTGAACATATTTGATTAGCTTTGTGTAGCCTTGATATCAGCTTCAGATACCAATTTCCCCATGTTCATTCGGCTCGAGCAAGTTCAATTCGAAGTCGAGCATCTGTGAAAATTGTTTGGGACGGTTGGAGCTTATTTCTTCGGGAAAAGATCTTCGTGTGGAATTAACATTCCCGCTAACTCGATTCTCCTATGTCCATAGGGACAGATTTGTTGATGATGGGGCACTTAATGTGATGATATTTTTTCGTTGTTTTATGTTGATTTAAGGACGAAATGTTGTTTACGGGTAATTGGATAATAAAATGCGAATGGAAACACAATGTGTGCTTGAATTACAGCATGTTTGTGACCATAGTTCAGGTCGGCAAATTTTTGCCCACTCTTTTTATACTACCGATGAGTATTTTTAAATAAGTGTTGGTGACTTTGTGTCATCATGCTTAAATTTTGGTGATCCCCGACAAGAAAGTGGGCGTAGGGCCTCTCTTTATCTTATTCCTCTATGGTTCAAGACGAAAATTGGGAAAAATTAATACATTGGGGGTGGAGGTACTGCCCCACTTGGCAGCGAAAACTTTTTCTAGGTGAAAAAAAAAATTTTAAATTGTTATGAAGTCCAAAATGTCATCTGTGGATGTTTCACTCAAAAACCAATTGATGTTTTTCCCATTCGGGATTGAGAATCTGCACAGTGGAAGGAAAGTAGTTGCTGATATAGAAAGTGATATTATTGATTAAAAATAAATACTTATTGAAAATTGACTCGTTTGAATTTAATGCTATGAAGTGACATTCGGCCCGCTAATATTTTGAGGAACCCAGATTAGAGTTCCAATGTAGCTGGTGTCGCTGTTTGTTTTTTGGCCAAGACAAATAAGTAAACTCCAGTAAATATGGTCAATTCGACATAAATTGGACCGGAAAACCAAGAACTTTAGGCGTGTTTCATTCTTTTGGATTTCAAATCCAAAACAACTCCGTTGGTAAACAACTCTCATTCTAGTGTTTTTGGCAATCAAATCTGGATGAATCATCCTGCCAAGCTTGGAGTTAACCTCGAAAAGAGTTTAATTGCAATGAAAAACAACAATAAAATCTCCCATACGATCGACGCAAGACAATCAACCGTGGAAAACCCTTCGTATCAGTAACGTTCTAGAAAATGAAATAATTTGTTTCGCAGCCAAACAAAAACAAATATTTGAAAGTCCTTCACCTTTGCTTTTCTACTGTTGAGTCACGTGGGATAAGTAATATTGCAGGAAAAACATTTCACTGCTCTCTTATTTCCAGGCTTGTTTATCTTGATAGCATAACTGTTTGATTTATTTCCCAATTAAAAGCACCCGAGTTTAAAATTTCGCCAAGTTCATCCTTTCGCTTGAGTCTTGCCGAGCAAATAACAATATTGACTTAATATTTGACTTTGGAACTTCTTCATCGCACAAGGTGAGCCTATAAAATAAATTAATCGTTAAATCCTTTTATAAATTGTTGATAATTTACGGTTTTCGCTTGGAATTAGCATATCAATGCCTAAAGAAACGTTCCCGTTGAAATATTATTCCTCACGATAAACGGATTATTTGAAATCCCATTTCTTTTATGTTTTCGATAAAAAAAAAATGGATGCGATGTAAGACCGACATCGCTTGTATATTCGTGATGCTGTTGATTTATGGGAGTCCATATATCTTGCTCGACAGGTTAAAGATTGTTTTATTGGCACTTATAGGTAAAATGATCCTTTCAGCAAGTGCAAGAGACCCGTCGTGAAAGGTGAACTTGGAGTTTTTCGGTGTTTTTCTTTTCTGTAGTCGGACTCCAGGCGAATTCAATTTTCGACTTGGCAAAACTATCAGCTACAAGTTCATGGAAGCAACGAGCAGCAATTAGGTTTATCCTTAATTAGTTCGCAAATTGCTGTGTTGCGAATAATTACGGAGTAAACTTTCACACGGCCAAGATGTTTGACTAAACAAAAGGTGTAAACTTATCTTTTATGCCGAAGTTATTCTCTGCAGAGACCTAATTGCCCCCAGTCGCGAACTTAAAGCTAGCAGAGCAATACATCGCCAGCACCAACCAAATGGCTCTTAAAGTAAACTAACGCGGAGCAGGATAATGATTGCAATTTGTTCAGACTAAAAGTTCTTATCAGCTTCGCGGCTCGTTTACCTTCCTGGTGTAATCATGAAGTATGTCACGTTTTGCATCTCAGTTCCACAAAATTAAAGAGCACTCTATGGCTTCTACAACATGTATTTATGCGCATCCAGTCCTCCCCTTCCGCTTTTCGTTGAGCCACCACCTCATGAAAATTTAAATTGGTCCTGGTTGTAATATGTCTTACACAAATGCCCGACATTTATAAATCACTTCTTCCTTGCCGACATCATATTAAAGTTTTAAACGGGAACACAAACTAATTTCTTTAAATTGTCGCTATTTAGTGTAAGGACGAACCCTACGTACGTTCAGATTGCCAAACGTCGCCTCTCACATTACCAATGCGTTCAAAAACACGCTGCCTAAGACGGCTCAGCAACGATGTTCGGCTCCTTTGCTCTCACGAAAACTGGTTGAGTTGCTCTCCGTCAGGACATTGTAGGAAAAAGTTAAAATACAATACACACATACGAGTATGTATTTGCCGTGACAATCAGATAGCGTGACGAAATTCAAAATGCAGGATTATTACTAGTGAACGGAGAAAGGAAAAATTCTTGGGAGCAGGAGCAAGAGCCAGAGCAAAAGTCAGACCAAGAACAAGCAAACAATAAATGTGGTACAATGATTGGGAACTTTGACTAGTTGTTCGCTACGTTGGAAGCATAGCAAGGGCACAGAAATGTTTTTAAGAGGATTTAAAAGTTGTGGTATCATCTTACCGTGTAATGCTTCATAGGCATTGAAGGTAAGTTGCAGGGTTCGTGTTGCTTTCGTCATACTAATCATTCGTTTTCAATTGTAATTGAATGGGGTGACTGCTGGATTTATGTTATTTCTTGTCCAGGAATCGATTGACTTGTGATTTATATAGAAAGGATTTATATCGCGGTCGTCTCAAGGAAACAGCTTTACAATGTGCTTGTGTAACAAATGTGTAACAAACTTGCTAAAACCTAAACAGCGTAGAATCCGATGAAAGAGAAATTTATGAGGTGGGAAATATAATTCTACAGTATGTACTTGCTACCCTTATATGTACACTACCCGTTTGTCCAAAACGACAAGTAATTTAGACATTTTACACTATTTGATTGTTTCGATTCAAAGACTTTTACCACCCACCCAGGCAAGGTCCCTCTTGGACATTATGCAAATTCTGAGAGTGGACCTTTCCTACAACTCTAGAGAGTGTAGGGTAGATGAGAGTGCATCCTCCAAACCTAGTGATTTAGTTTCTAGTGAATTTTCGATAGTCGACAGGACTTGTCTCCTTAGTGGTGCGTCTTAGTACTTGTTATTCTCTTTTATTTAAAGCTCATAATAGAGAAAACTGAACGCGATCAGAAACAAATTCATCACCCCTTAGTCGGAAGATTTCTAACGAAAATGCTGAGTGAGTATTTTGGTAAACGAGGAAGTGCTGTATGAGGGAGAGAAACCAATAACATTCATATTTCGGAACGCGCTTGATAGGATCAAAATAAAAGACGAATTTGTTTTTCGCGCAGGCTCTTGTCAATAAAATTTATTGTTTTGTTCCTGATAATATAATTCAACTTTCAACTTTAATTCCCACCCTTGCAAAAAGTGAAAATCTATGCACAGGGTGAGTCAAAAGTTTCTGAAATTTTTGGAAAAAAGCTATACAAATGCCAATGCCGCCAATAAAAAATTTCCCTGAATTTCGGAGAACCCTTCGGGTTTACAAGTATTAAGTCATTCCTACCCAACGACAACTCACAGTTGTCACATCTATGATGGCAAATAACATATTTGTATGATTTTCGGAGTCCTTACAACTCCTTTTATAAATTTTCAGTACTTCCCTTTCACTTTTTTAACTACTTTTAGTGCCCAGTTTATATACTGGGCCGCGATGGCGGTATGCCCAATAAAAACGGCGAATCCCGCTCAATTAAAGATCCTTTGTAGACTGGCATAGTTCTAGTCGTAGTTACAAATTTATTTGGACAACTTTCCCTTGCCGAATTTGGAAAATGTTGCACAGGGTAGTCAAAAATTTCTGGCATATTTGAAAATTTGTATATCTGGGATTATGGAACAAATTCAACATAAATAACATAAATAAATAAATACACAAATAAATTAGGAAGAAATAAATAAAACAACATAAATTAATTTATGAATTATAAAAATATAGACATATAAAATTAATTATGAAAATATAAATGAGCCTTTTGCTGTAAAGGGCTTAAAATGCGTGGTTGAGGTAGGTGAAGAGTTGAGGTTTTAAGATGACTAGACTCTAGATGGACTCAGCGAGGCAACCGCGACGGCTCGATTGGTTTCTTTAGTTTTCCTGAAAAAGAGCGAAAGAGAAGATCATCCTTCGGTTGTGCAACGTATCATATGAAAATATTTATAGAAGGAAGGCGTTAAGCCAGCTGAAATTCGGGATCAATGCCGTACTCAGTATTGGGACTTGCACTTTCATGGCCACGAACGAAAGCCTGGTATGTCAACTTAAATGAAGGTGGTGGGAAAGAGGAAAATGTCAGTCACCGAAAGCGCACTAGCTCCAGCATAATCCCTGACAACTTTGCAAGTGTTCATGAACTTATTGAATGAAATCGTCTGTTTACTAGAGCCAAAATCAATAAGGAAACGGAAATTAGTTTTGAAATGTACATCGCAACGTCCGAGACCACTTTGAATTTCGAAAAACCTCGGCTGAGTTGATTTCACGTCTGCTTATCCAAGAACACAAAAGGCGAGACTTGAAGTTTTTGAGCCATTTCTTACTCATTTTAAAATTGAAGGGTAGGTTTCTTGCAACGCATCGTAAAGTGCGACGAAATGACGGGTTCACTACTACTATATCGCATCGAAAAGTGCTTGTATGGAGCTTAGAAGAAAAGGGGAGCCAGGACTACTATAAGCCAAAACACGCTCGTCAGCTGGGTAAGTTATGTCAATGGTTTTTTGGGATTCTCAAGAAACGTTGCTCATTGATTTTCTTCAATATTGTCGCTCAAAAAAACGCTGCCTACTATTGTGACCTTCCTGACTAGGTTCAAGTCGCATATCAGTCAAAAAGTTGCAGTCACCTCATCAGAGACGTCTTGCTTCTGGCTGAAATGTAATGGACTGTACTTGAAAACCCTCCTTATCGCCCTGACTCATACTTCAAGAACTGCGACTAAAGACATCAACGGGTCGTAAAGGATCAACTCAAACTTATTTGGCAAAGGTGTGATCGAAATCTCCAAGACGAAGGGTGTTTAGAATTGAGAACCCTCCCTACAGAACCGACTTCTACCTCAAGAGCTGCGACTAAAGACTATAAAGGATCAACTAAAACTTATTTGGCATAGGTGTCATCAAAATGACTATTTACAATCAGCCATATTTTTGGAAATTGTTTTATTGTTAGGCTAAACGTCAGCACCCGACGAGCATACGTCAGAATCTAGAACACGATATATGATAGTGTTGAAAATTTTGCACACAAAAATATGATACTCTTTAGAAAATTGTGTCAAAAATCACAAGACTCCGTGGCAAATAAAGCAAAGTACTGTGAAGGATCAATGCTCTTTCCAACAAATAAACCAGGTGTAGATACTCGGTGTACAATAAAGTTATCGAAAAAGTGCATCCGGAATTGATTCAATGTGGTAGGAACAACGTTAGATCAGCAATGTACCTATATAGCTAACCAATCTTCTAGAATTGTTGAGCACATTGACGATAGAGTAAGCCACTCCTACCATCCAAGAATGGTTGAGCTTTTCCAACGAACCCTTTGTGGACGATAACGCCCATGGAGTTGGACGAAAATAATCATGACATACTATTCGAACAGGCGGTAAGTGAACTTTCCGGCCCTAGTTTTGATCTTCATCATGGCTGCCCTTCTGAAGTATTCCAAAGGACTATTTGGTGCTTATATTGATAATGTTCTTGTCTTTGATCGGAGTAACAATGCAGATTTTTTTTATCGTTATTGTTATGTTTATTATTATGATAATTATTATTATTTTTATTATTATTATTGTTATTATTATTATTGTTGTTCTACCTCTCCTATCCTTCCCATTCATCTTATCCTACCCATCCTTTTCTTTCTCTTCCTTTTCATTCCCACTAAAAAGTAATTTTCCCATGATCTGAATGCGACGCTAGCAAAAGGCCTAGTCCGAAGTAATGACAAACAGTTCCTGACTAGGACCTCGGTCTGACTAGGGATGTAATTAAGCGGTAGACCAGTTTCCATTAAGAGTCCGACTCTCATCACGTAATCAGCCTCAACCTGAAATGCCGTCTGATGTGAACAGCAAACTAGGTACCATTTTACGGCTCCGAGGTTTCGGTTCAGGGTAAGGAATTGTCCTTAAAGCGAGTGACGAGTAACACACTGTTTCTGAATCAACAATGCTCGTTATAGCGAGTACTATACCTTCCGTACTTCTTGGTAAGGAATGGAGCAGGATCTTCTTGGGTTGCGGAAAAGAAAGTAGAGAGCTACTTCAGGCGAGGAGAAAGGAAGGGCTCTCATTTGGTGGGATGAAGTGTGGGCAAACATACACAACGAAACACAAGGCAGGTGCACCGTGCGCTTACCATGGGATCTGGAGCCATGGCTCAAAAGCATGGAGACAGTGATAATTTCCCGACGCTGCATTTGAGCGCCCACGAGTATTTTCAGCCTTATATTCTAAAAACTGGAAAGTCACGGTCCCATGATTGCCTCTTTTGCCCGAGGATCGCGGATGATGCTTTGCACAGAGTCTTTACATACGAACGGTGGGGAATGCTAGTGTTTCCAGCTCAGGCGAAGAATAAGTGAGTTCTTTGCAGGTATCCTGGTGACAAAGAAGAAATACAAAGCGAAGTGTGCGTCGCACTACGTTCAACGGTTCGAATTACAACCAAGGGTTTCTTCGGTTGCTTGTGAGCGCAGAGGATAACATGTTCCCTCGCCCAGTCATTTCTCCCGTTTCTGTCCCTGCCTGCTTTAAAAGGGACCGCCGAAAGGCTAGCGAATCGGCTCTTAAGAGGAGTAGGCCGAAGTAATTTCTCAAAGAGTTGTAGGCTGCGTTCTGGCATGACAGGGGAGGAGTTTAACCTTTAGTCGTGTTCTTGTGTACCACTAGGATTAATCTATTTGCGAGACTACTCGTGTGAAAAGGCTTCATCTCTAAACTTTTAAAAAAGTTAATAACCACAAAATTATTTCGTGTTTGAAGGATTTGATCCGTTAAAATACTTGAAATCTTGTGGGAGTATTGAAAATATTTTAAAACGCTTGGAAAATTTAATATTCTTGATTTTATTTATTGACTTTATATTCCTGATTATACTTACCGATCACAATTTCCTGATTTTATGTGTATATTATATTCAAAAATGATTTCGATTGTTCCAGATATGCTCATTTCTACTTCGAAGGATTTACTTGGACTATTTTTCATCAACATCAAATTAACTTAAGAAGGCTCGAAGTCAACTTTATGGTAAGTTGGATTTATTTATTTGATTTCAATCTTTTTTGGTGAAATGAAGGATTTGTTGCTAGGAAATAGAAAGAGATTATCTAAAGAAGCGTACTCACGGATAAGTGAAACATTTTTAGAAGCTAATTTTTCCAAAGACAATTATTTAAATGAAACGTAAGCTGAAACAAATACAATCAGATCGTAATTCTTAGAAAATATAAATAAATGGAGTCAATATGAACATGGCGAGGTAGGTTTGCCATTGTTGTTACGGATTATCCTGATAATATTTACAGTAGGCTTGGAGCCGTAATTTTTTTTAATTTTTTATATCAAAATGAGGTTTTTTCTAATGAATTTTAAAAAGAAAATAAATGACAAAATGAAGTATAAAATCAAAATGTTAGTCAATTTGGGCTTTGTTTTCTCCGGTCTTGGAAATTTAAGTTAGAAATAATCATATTGCATTTAAGTGGCTCCGGACGAAAGTAGTATTAAAGCTTTTTCGGCAAAGCCTGATGCGAATTTCCCAAAGGAACATGTCACCCTGCTGTTGCAAAATTAATATATTAATTTTATTAATTAATTTTATTTTTAAGTATAAGAATCCTTGAGCTTATGAAAAATCCTTTGGGTCTAATTATAAATTCGGGTCCATAGAATCAAACTAAAGGTAGAGAAAAATTAGAGTCCATAGAAAAAAAAATCATAGCCCACCATGAGTTGTTAGCTCCACGTGTATGTTACAGTTGCTTCAGATCCTTCAGAATCTTTTAGGAGGTCCTCTAGTTCTTTGTGACAAGACAAGTTTTAAAAGTTCTCCTACCTTACTAAGCCTCTGTCAAGGGAGACGTTTGTTGTCGACTGGTATAATCTGGAAGGAATTACTCTTTTAATTAGTAGTTTAAGTATATTAGTAAGTACATATATTAACTTAAGTTTATTAGTAGAAGTATACTTTTTTCGTCCTCGCCGCAAGCTTGGCAGGTAAATGATACGGGATAGTGAATTTTCTCACCATTGTTCTTACTCCATTTCCATTTGTCCCTTGGACAAATTCTAAAAGTTGTCAACCTATAGCCTGGCTGATATATCCTTATTTCTTCCAAACTTCCTTTTTGGCGAAGCTGGGTACGGAAGCGAAATTTCACTTGGTAAGCTGATCGTATCAATAAGGGTACGCTCGCTCCGCTGACCATTTTATTGCATTAAGTGTGTATTAGTTTCGTATGCTCAGTACCGTGGTGATATTTTGTTAATCGATAGTCAGCAATTTTCTGATGAAAAAATGCGATTTTAAGGCTTATGTAACGAGAAAAGATTTGTCGAGGCTCTGTAGCAGTCTACTGGGTATATCCTTCATTTTAAACTTTCTGATCATCATAAATTTTAGTTTTGAAGATAAGGAGAGTTCGAAAAACGAAAATTAATCTGATACAGTATTAATAGCCAGGTCTATCTATACCGTCATGGAAACTAAGATAGAACCGTAAAAAAATTGTTCAAAAAATTTCTAAATTTCTAAAATTAAAGAGAGTATTAATTTTTTTTTCTGTTTTATGAATAATTCTTATTAAATGTTATACAAAAAGATACAAAAGAAAATAAGGTTGAAAAAGAAGAAAAAACTTGATAAATAATTTCCTTGATTTAAGCTGACTTAAATACTAACAGTAAAATTAAAAAATTTCAATATGCAATGAAAAAAAAGCAGAGACACTGAAAAATATCAAAAAAGTCAAATATGCAAGCATTTCATTGAAAATGAATCTTTTAGTTTTTTAATATTTAGTTGCGTGACCATTATCCCTGAGTAAATTTGCGCATATATTTGACATTGGGTCAATAAATTGGTGGCATCATTCAACAGGAATTTGTGGTTATTCTCTTTGAATTATATCTCATAGCTTTGTTTAATTTTTTTTAGGTCCTTCTTTTTCAGGTCCTCCCATAGCTTTTCTAGGGGGATCAGATCGGATGATTGCATGGTTATTCCATTAGGTAGGCTCTTTGATCTTTAATAATTGCTGATTTTTAATCGAATTATTCAAGAATAATTTTTTGCCGATTTTAATGTGTGTTTAGGGTCACAACCTTGAGAAAGACCCTATTTAAGAGGCTTATGCTCCTCATTATAAGGCAACATTGTATCCTTTAAAATATTGCTAAGCTGAATTTGATCTATATTACCGTCAATCAATCGAAATGGGCCAGCATTGTACCAGGAAAATGAAGCCCATAACTTAATACTTCCTCCTCCATGTTTCACTGTTTTTTTTTTTTTGTTAAGGACGAAATTATTGTATTGGTGGTCTTTGGACGGTTAGCCTGTCATCATTTATAAATAAAGATAATTTAGTTTTATCAGTCTATAGCACATTTGATTCCTTTTGGCTCACTCCGAATATCATGGTCGTTCTCAAATTTAATTCGATATTTGATGTAGCGTTTCATTAATAATGACACTTTTTTTTTGCAATTCTATTTGTAATATTCGCTGGAACATTTAATACGTATTCTTATTTAATACCTTTTGCAAACTTGAAAGGATCAGGTTTCGAAGCATTCTCATTTTTTTCTCACTCAGCCTTTTTTGAATCATTTGTGCTTTGAATGCGTTTTCAATCAATTTCTAAGAACGTTTGACAATTGCGACCATTTTTCGAAGTAATTTTTCCCCATTGCGCACAGTTACCATAATTGCCCCCTCTTCAGCGGTGCAATCTTCCCCTCGACTCATCTTTACCTAGAACTGAAAAGCTTGTTTTAACTGAATATACCAAAATTAATAAAATCAAATTTCGGAAACTCTCACCAATATGAAGAATTTCAGTTTCAAAATTCTTAGTAAACTTTTTCACTATTAATTTGAGCTGTCTCTATAGTAATGACCAAGATAAAACTAACTTTCACAAAATGCGATGTTCCCTTTAAAGTTATAAAAACGCAAATGGAATACAACAATCATTTTTTGACAGCAAACGCATGATGGCGTTAAATTAAAAGAAGGCGTCCCCCTCCTTCAAGAATTTTGCTCGAATTCAATGTTTTCGTGGTAATCAATTAGATATTAACGGTAGATACTAAGCATTTTTTTTCTGCTGCAAACATTTTTACCTTGGTAAGGATTTCTGTAACTTTTTATTTGCCAATACTGTCGTTTTTTGTCGAAAGACAGAATTAAAATGTTCGACAAGCTTTCTGTAAGAAGGGCTTAGTGTCAGCATTGGGGCTTGGTTCTCTAGGAATGCTTGATTTTGAACTTGAAACAATATTAATTGAACTAATTTGTGTATTCCAGCATGCTTGTGTGTATTAATGAAGTCGAACAACATAATTAATGGTAATCTTTCGGAAATAATGATGACCATGGAACTTGATGTTCACAAACGACTAATTAACAATTTAACTCGTTGAAAATTCATTGTCGCTCGACAAATTAATAAAGTTCTCAACGTTCTCCATGACATCGATTAGTTTTCTAAGCAAATAAAATAAATTGTCCTGGATTTGTCATCTAGAAATTGTCACATAAACACACAAAGAATGAATTTAAAGTAACATCACCACGCATCCATCTAAACTCATTCCGAGCGACATGTCCCTGATAACACTACACCGAGCATCATTTTAAACTCTCACTCCATCCGTTTACTGATCCATTGAAATGAGTTTGAATGGAAGCCATTTTCTTATTAATGCAACCCCATACAAGTTCGTATAGCATGAAACGAGCCAGATATCAAGGCGCCTAATGATTTTATAATGGCTTCCAGATACGTCGAGCAAAATGATGAAAACGTGAACAGAATAAACCTCATTCACATTCAATACAAGCATGCTCTCATGATAACTAATTAATATAAATCGTCTGCTAAGTCCATTACTCTTCTAATTAAAGATTACTTGAAAGGGAAGCAGCCAAAGGAAATGGTCTTCTTTATTCCCGTCGTTTGTTTGGGAAAAGGACCTTTCGAGATCCAAACGAGACGAACCCCGACCCAATACAAGATGGGACGACACAGCAACAGCAAAAACACCAACCAAACAGGACAAACCCGAAAAGGACGATGTCTCCTTTCAAGAGATTGGCTTGTTTAAGTGATCGGTATCAATCATGAAATAGATACGGTGATATTTATCTAGTGTCACGTAAAAATTGGGATGCCTGCGAAATGCCATATAAGAAATTAAATTCCCAATAGAAGCTGGCGCAAGGACGAATATAAAAAACGGTTAACTCTTGTATTTACATTTATCGCTTTTTCTCCTCGTTTTGTGACTTCTCCCTGCCACTCGATTCCATGTCGCCGGTTTGGTCCAGGCCTTTCCTCTTAATCCGTTCGAGATGGATTTATCCAGGATATTCCACCACTTAGCTGTAAAGTGTTATGTCTTAGAAAATCCTTTTTATTGAAAATGTCACGTCCTTTAACATATGCATGGCGTATCGCGGGTGGAGGGGGAGGTGTTTGGTAGTGAAACCCGGACCCGAGTTTCATTCAGCCTATGCCGACGACGGCGTATTTTCATGGCATGTAAAGTATGCAGCCATGGCGTGCAAATATTTGCTTTATGTTTTGGGTCATTATTATCCTCCCCATAAAATTGAATGTTATCCAATGTGACTGAATTTTAGATACGCGCTCTCAGGAAGTCCTTTGAAATAGCTCAGGCCTTCCTCCAGGATATGCTAAAGTGAACCAACTTAGTTCCTGTCAGCGTAAACTCGAAACATATAGTCGTACATTACCACACTAACACAAATTCTCACACAGACCCAATCATACGATGACTAGCTGGTAGGAAACTTCGCTAAGTTTTGATGCATTTTTGCCGGGGGCATCGTGTACTGCACAATCCTTAGGGGTTGGTTATTTTCATTTGCTATGCTGCCAGCACGATCGTTTCCTCAGTACTCCAGTCTGTCTGATAACATCGGTATAACATTCCTGCTGCTCCTGCTCTTACTTTTGCTGCTTTGGCACAGTGAATTTACTATGCAGTTTGTAAACATTATCTCGTTTATACACTGTAAACGATTAAAACGTGCTATTGAATCTTCCTTAAATGAAATTAAACTGTGTAGTTTGTAAACTATTTTGGCGGATAGATAACATTGATAAGAGTTCCTCTAAGAATTTCGCATGTAAATATTGTCACGAGTTTCGAGAATAAATAGATTTTCCGTAATCAAGTTTTAGTGAAATTCCTTTTTGAATTGATGCATGGACGTTATGGAATGATAAGCTTTTGATATCGATTAAAAGAAGTACTTCAAGAAAGGTTTCCCTTTTAATGCATACATAGTGAGTGGATATAACAGGAAAATTGTTTCTGCATTTTAAAACCAATAGATTACATAATAGAAGGACACTTTTGCTATATTTGTATTTTCTTATTGTATTATTTTTCGAGATCCTTCGTTCGTTTCAGCTGAGATCAAACATAATCCCTAGGGAGGCGGCACACATTTTCCACCCGTTTAGACGAAAAGCGCTTCAAAAGCTAGAATGTGAGCATAATTTTATGGTCGACAAGTTTCCCAGCTGAGCTCTGTTGCTTGATTCCTGTCAAAGCATTTCAGACCCATTGGAGTCAGGATTGATAAGTCGAGAACAAAATGTTATATGTTTTCCTTCTTCCCGTGATGTCTCAAGGCCTGTAGATCTTCGTTTGAATACCCATTCGGTTAACGTGCTGACTCTCAAGGACCTACTGTGCTAGCAATTCTACTGAATGCTTTCATCATTTCACTTCCTCTATAGAAGCTTTATGGTCATCAATTCGATAAAAAAAGACGACGAACTCCACTTTCTGTAATTTCAAACCGGCTTTATCTCCTTTCAAAAGGTTTGGTCTTCTCTTTATAGCATCAGACGCATTATAGTATCAGACCGGTATAGGGATTTGTTTTTGATTTAAGGAATCAAATAAATTTGGGTCTTATTATGTGCAAGGTTTAATATAGAGCGAAGGGGCACTCGAACCCTGTTGCCTTTATGTTTGATTAAATGAAAGTAAGATATCAATCGCCTTGCTCTGCCGTCTACGGACCCTCAGCATCCTTAAAACATAAGGTAATATGCGTAAATTGTCGTTTATTACCCGATCTGCAAATTTCCCAAAAGTTTTAGGTTCGTAAAGCAACATGCTGCCGAAAGTTGTTATGAAGGAAAATGATGGTATATATATTCTTATGGTATTCTTATGATGGTATATATTGGTATATATATTCTATATTCTTTATGTTTCTTTGGCTAATCCTCTCTTCAGATGAATTAATTGTTGTCGGTGAAGAACCTTCGTCATTTTTTGACATCATTATAAAGCTGATCATGGATTCCTGCCATCTAATCTCCCTGAATAAAAAAGGGCTTCCAACAGTTATTTTAGCACTCAAGCAGCAGTCTAAATACATCAAATCATCTTGTGACACTTCTTGCTATCAATAAATGTGGTGCCCATTATACTGGGTTTTGAATGAATCCTTATACTTTAAGGTCCCTAAAAATTCACCTTCCTCCTTGTGGCACAATCAATCAAATGCAGGTTCGCGATTGAGTAAAGTCGCTAGTTCCTGCTGTGCCCTAGCGTTCTTTATTACATCTATCCGAATAAGAACTTTTAAAACACGCAAATTACCGCCCACATTCTTTTCTGTTACAACGCATTCAAGATGATACACTCTTCCGACAAAAATTTACTTGAAGCGTCATTTTTCTTTTGATTAAGCCGCCAAACCAACAGTACTTCCTAAAACAGTTTTCTTACACTGCAATTTAACATCTACCATCTGAAAACAATATGTTTTATACACTCCAATCAAATGACGATACTGATTTGACAGTAGTTTGACACTCCGATGAAACTATAATGGCCAGATGAAATTACTTACGCCATTTAGCAATAAACTTAAATTTTTAAGCAAGCAACGCAGTAAGCAAATTTTAAGTGAAAATTTGTCAAATCCAGCTTTTCATGCTATTATCGGTGGTGCAGTCGTTCAAAATATGGGAAAATATGGGACTTGAATTGTGCTAGAGCCATTTCAATTTAAATAAATAAAAGGAGGGCGGAACAAGCTTGCACCTGATAAGTTCGTCATAGCTACTTTGCTCATTCCGCACATAAGTTGTTAATTTGATTAAAAATTTCTTACGCCTTTATTCATGTTTAGCTGAAGTTTTGAGTACAGACATTAGAGCCGTCCCAGGGTTGAATAAAAATAATGTCAATTTATATAGAAGACAATAATCACCAATTCAAATTTGACTTATTTGACTGCCCGAATTTTGTTTGAAAAAACATATTTAATTTGACATCTTAATTTTTGCTTTCAAATTGGTAAAGCCTCCAGCTCTGAGCCGAACTCATTTGAAATTCTTCTGAGTTGCATTTTAAGACCTTGTGAAGCGCTGAATGTTGAGAATAGAGCTTGTTGCGTTTTTGATTGAAATAAACTTGATTAAGGCATTGTTTGCACCTAAGTTTCTTGGTGAAACATCACTCTATCTCAAATTTTATTCACTTTATTATTTTGAAAGTTTTCCAGTTAAGTCTACTAGAGCACCAAAACAATAACTAATCCATCATACCGAACACCGATCAGTCACATGACGAAATAAACACGGCGATTTCTTTAAAACTAAAACTTTTCAGTCTTTATAAAATTGCTAATTGATCTATCTCTCACCACATGTAATATTGATTTTGTAACCACCAACACATAGGACAAACATTGGTGGACTTGACAACTTTATCACCCCTTTTACAACTTAACACGCTCGACAGCGTGGTAGAAACTTTTGAGTATACTAGGATTCACTAATCTACAAAATTGGTATTAATTGATAACTTTTTCGCAGATGAACTCGGACATGAAGTAAAGTTTTCAGTAGTATACTAATTACCGCCTAATTCTTGAGTTATGTTCGTATTTTTTTTTTGATGCTTCGAGTTTTAACTGCCTTTTACGTAGCGTGGCATTTTTCGACAAACAAACATACTTTTTGACGTTCCATTAGATAATGAGAAAATTTAGAGTTTTTTTTTAGAGCTTTACCGGTTTTAAAACCGGTAAAGATAGAGGGGAAACATGATCGTCTATACTTGGCGGCAGCTGCGAGAACACTGAAAAAAGCAGGAATGGCGCGCTCGCTTCTAACAGTTACAGAGTACATAAATTTTCGACTTTCACTAAAATATGTTGGGTGTCATTTTTAAAGGTTAAGAAAGAAAAATGCGAAGAAAAAATAAAATGGTTTTTGGGAACTTTTTTAATCCGAACTGGTGCTCAATGCTTTTTCCTTGAAGTTTGCCTTACACATGAATCCGTTTGCTGTGATGTAAGCACATGACGGGGAAAAATGTGGGTCCAGACGCATTAATACGAGAACTGCATCTGGAGTCAAATCAGCTAGGATAATATCAGGATGTTCGTTGAAATGTTCATTTATAATGTTCTGCTTTTATTTATAATGTTTCTGTTTTTTAAGTTAACTTTTAAGTTTACTTTTAACTTTAGTACGCACGAAGATCGCAGTTTTGCAGGATTTTCCATTCTCATAGTAAGTGATACTGATTCCGATAATCCCCGCTCGATAATTGTTAAAAAACAGGAGGTTGGCTTTGTGGTTAGCACGTTTGCTCTGAGTATTTTGTAACTTATGTTTATTTTGAGGGAAATGCAGAGGTACAGCATGTATCAAACTTCGTAACTTGAATCCAAAAGGCATTTTGGACTTTTTTTTCTGAGCTTTTTCACGAGTCAGTCCTTCGGTTAATTTTGCCTTCAAGAATTGGAATGCTTGTCTTACCAAGCACACTCCTCTAGCACTATGTAATCATGATATAAATGATCCGGACTATTTTCGTTGATGTCCTGCTACTCTCAGCGATCTCAGTTGCTTTCGTAATTTTTGGTTATGGTTACATCAAAATTATTTCAAAGGTCTTATACCAAAGTACACAAGCATATTTCCATCTTTTTGCTACTCTTTCTTATTGCGTTCACCTGAAGATTGATGACAATGTGGGATAATTTTCATTCCATGAGGACATTTTGCAGGTTCAACGCTTTTGAAGACCAAATATATTAATTTTCACAATTTTCTTCTTCGTATGCATAGCGTGGTTGTTGCTAAAAGTAGGATATCCAGCATAATTTATTGCTTCGTCCTTAGATCTTCGTGTGGTGCCTCATAACTCGTTGAGTCTCATTAGAAAAGGAGGCGCAAGCACTCATACCAGGAAAATTCAAAGTAAAAATTAACACTTCCAACCGTAATACAAACTTTTAACGCCGTAGCATTCTGTGTTACTTCCCGAAAAAAAGAACAAAATTACGCAAAAAACCATGCCCGCCATTTTAATTTACGACGGATGTGAGGCAACTCACCTACATCACCTTTTTCATTTCAAGTCCCTTGCGCCCTCTTACGCTTGATGAGATTTTCAGGAAATTTTAAGAATTTATGAAAGCGTCACGAAACGGTTTCCTTCCACGTGAAAACGCTCTCAAAGCGGATAGATGCAATACAAAATTGCCAAGCAAATTAATTTTTCTTATTCAATTTTCACGGGGATTTTCAGCGGGTAGTCGTAGTGGTAGCGCAAGTGTGTTTTAGGAAAACTGGAGGCGGAAATAATTTTCGTCGGTGCTAGGCTGTTCGGGCCGCAAGGCGGATGGGAAACGGAGGAAAATGTGCTAGGATCAAAGCTTTTAAGCTGAGTGTGATGATTTTCTAGTTATGGCAATGCGTTCAGCATTATATTCGTCCTGATGGCGGCATCGGTCAGTTGTAGCATTGTATTGGACTAGCACCGGCTGCATCAATTCCGGGGTGAAAATTAATGGTAACGCATTCATCGACATATTGACTTTTTTCATTAAGAAAAATTGACTATCATTCCGAATGTGTGTAGGTACGGGCGAAATGATAATCCTTGTGGGCTTTATTGTTATCCCAGCGTATGAATAGAAATTCCATACGAAACTTTTGGCATGAAATTTCCCATTTCACCAGGATTCCGAGCTGCTGCTTTGGCCGCTGCTGATGCTTTTTTGTTGACGAAGGCTGACGTCATTTATTATTTCTTTCAAGTGTGTTTTTTGTTCGCATTCCATGAATTGTATATTGTTGAGTTCGGGATTTTGTTCAGGATATAATACATTGGGTGTTTTATTTTCACACTCTAATATCAAACGCTTGAATTATTCCGAGTCGCATGTCTAGCATGATTGACGGGCGGGTAGTTTTTGTATCACGGGATAATAGAAATGAATATTCTGCGGATCACTCATCTCACAAACACGGTCAAAACTCATTTACGGATGAGAAATTTTGATATGTTGTTGAACACACAAAAGTGGACTGAGATTCAGATTGGTTTATTTAAATTTCAATGCCTGATACATAAGTCCTGTTTAATAAACATTTTGTTGGCAAATGTTAGTTTGTCGTGTCTATTAGGCTTGAATGAATCCCGAAATTTGGCTGTTTGACCATCGAAAAAGGAATATTATTTGGTAAATCTCAATGAAGCCTTTCTTACGCATTCTCTTTTACATCCTTTTTCGCATGAAACATTTTAATGTCATGTTGTTTATGGTTATTCATCAAAAAACTGTTCAGGAAAGTGCTTCAAACAACTCACCCAGTGGATTTTTGCTGAGTTTCAGCAAACATAGACAACTATGTTGTTCATGTGTTTTACAGAACCCACTTTCTAGTCCTGTTTTGTTTAACCTGTTTAACCTCCTTTATATTGAAGCTACACCTGGACTTGCCTTGACTTATCAGAGAACTTGGTCTGTAGTCGCCAAACTACAACCATTTCGACTTGCTTTGCTTATTTGCATCTTGATCAGGATCTACAAGAATAAAACAACAAACACTATCATTGGCAAAATTTGAGTTTCGAAAGTCCTCAAAAATCCTTTCATAACAGGAGTTTATGGAAGTTCTCCATTTTTCTCCTTCTCAACCAAGTTACCCCTTGTGTTCATACCCGGGTACCCGGGTGCCCACTGCGATGTATTTTCGTGATAAAAACTGACAAATAATAAAAATTTATTTTTGAGCTCTCAGATCCTCGTTATTAAGGTAAAAAGCGAACAAATTATGTATTTAAAAAAAAAATTTTTTTATTTTTTTATTTTTTTCATTGGCTTAATATGAGCCATCGCACCATGCGCACCCGGGTACCCGGGTACCCACTATAGTATTTGTATGAAATACGTTTGAAATTAATTGTGTTCAGGGATGATAATTGATTTTATTATTAAAACAAGGAATTACAAGACACGTTTATTTACAAATAATATTATTTATTGCATTCTATACATTTTACAACATGAGCTGAGTGTTCATCGCAAACCGGTCGTTCACATTCACTGCAGCTCTTACGCGTTTTTCGTCGTCTTTTTATTGTCATTTTGTAACATAAGTAACAGGATCCAGTAATTATCTTTCTCCCAGTTTTGTCCGTTGTAACCGATGGACCAGGTTCGTGCGTTACCCTTGTTATTTCACGACCTATGATACTCTCAATAGCAATTTTTGTAGTATAATTACGCATCACTTGAGGATTCGTCATACGTTCTTCAATCATTGGCTTTTATTTTTAGTTTTCTTTTTAATCATTTTATTATTTTCATAATAAATTATATATGCCGCAAGTGCAGCGATGTCTAATATGTTGAAGAACATTGCCATTGGCCATCTCGAACAGCGCCGCTGACTTGTGTACCTTCTAAGCATTTGGTCCATACTGTCAACACCAGGTTTGTATTTATTATAATAACTGATGATATCAGGCGTCTTCATTGCATCATCACCCACAAACATATCCGAATGCATGGTCGATATCAGAATTACTGCTTTATTTTTTTTAGGTACGTAAGAACACATCGTTACTTCGTCGTGAAATCCAAAAACTGTCGAGTATTACTCTCGTGACTTATTTGCTGCCATGATATCAGGGATGTATGGTTTATTACTCTTTATTAATCCAACAATGGTGAGATTCCATGATAGCAAGTGCTTTGCAACGGGCAGAGTTGTAAAAAAATTATCCATACAGATATTTCTTCCACTTCCTCGATAGAGAGCTGCTAATTCTTTCACCACTCTCTCTCTCTGATTTTTTTCGCGGGTATCGTTTATTTTGCCAGTATAAATTATCCTCTGTATTTTCACAATTATGTGATTCTTCATTTTCGGAGTCGTTATCTGAAACTGGAGCAGTTGAAATGGGCTCCGGAACCCAGTCCTCGTCTTCGCTATCAGACACTCCACTTGAATCTGTATCTTCATCACTGAAAATGACCTTCAAGTAGGCATCTTGTTCTGCTGCACTCATTCTGAACAATAAATGAATGTTTTATTATATACATAATTATACTTACTATATACTGTACTGTATAATACTATACAGAACATTATATAATGCAATAATACTTCATATAAATAAATATTAATTGGTATTTTATTATGTCGAATTTGCAAACATTGCTTATATAAAAATAATCGAATTATTGCTCACATATACTATTTACTTACCGAGCAAATTCTTCTCTGGATAGTTCTTCCATTATTCCTTTCCGCTTGACTCTGAATGTTATAAACACGTCTGAATTCACCAGAAACTCAAACTATACTGAAGGGAGCTAACATTCCCTCCACTACGCTGTAGAAACGGCAAAAATTGACCTTGACATTCTTTTCTATGAAGGAAGCAGCTGCTGTGCTCCGAACAATTGAAATAGGTCTTCTACCTGAGGTGCCCTTAACTTATTTTTCATGTTAAATACATTTCTGCAGCATTTTTTGTTTTAAAACTTTCTCAAATACTCAATAGCAATGTATGTTTTAGAGAAAAAATTTTCTAAACACTTTTTAGTTAATCAAAATACTAAAAAATTAAAAATTTCGTGAAATGGGTACCCGGGTACCCCGGATGCCAAACGACGTTAGTAAGTTTGGGTATGAACACAAGGGTTAAAAGACATTCTTGCATGATTTTCCAAGCTTTCAAGCCAATCTTCCGCAGATTTAAGAACACCTTTTATTTGGTGTTCTGGTCTGCTTAAAAAACTGGTGGCGTAAAGTAAAATAAATTTATAGTGGCGTAAAGCAAATACTTTTTTTTCTTAGGAAAAACTGGAAAAAAATAAAGTATACAATTGCAGTTCTCTTTTAATAACATTTTCATACGCTGCTTCCTTGAGGTTTGATGTTTCGCTCTCATGCTGCCTCTTTCGCTTGCTTGACCTCTGGAACTTCTAAGCCTGAATTTTTCTATGGATTCTCATAAAAATTTCGGACCCAAATATGTCTCAGAGATTTTCCATTTGATAAGGAAACGGTTTGCCGTTTGAATAAGCGACTTTTTGCGACTTGGAATAGGAATGAATTTTCTCCTTATATAACTGCTTGTTCGCTGACTTGCGGGCATATTTAGACCCATTATCCTATTGGAATAACAACTTCCTGAAGCAATGAAGACAGAAAACATATTTGGGATAGTTTTCTTGCACTTCCTAACTAAAGTTGATATGCATCCAATGCAACGTATTGACCAGAGCAACTTTCCTAGAACCTCTCGATCCTGCCCATAATAGAGCAACCTTCGAAATACGGCGTAGAAAACTATCGCAGCTCATTCCGAAGATCGTTCGATTACCGGAACATTTAGATATAAATAAATCTTAAAATAAACTTATTTTCATTGGATGAACCAATCTCTTACACATATGTAAAATAATTTAAACTTTGAAATGATAGTAGCCTGGAGACATCACTCAGCACTGTAGTCCTTTGACCTTTTATTTAAAATGTTCACCAATAAATGGAGCAAATGGTATGACATGGTCTTGATCTTCATGTGCCTTTGAAGCTACATTCGGCACATATCAAAGAGGACAAAATTGGTACGGACCTTGTAAGAGATACTTCCCAAAATCCGGTCTGCTTAACCATTGTTTGGCTGTAGTGCAGGGAGTGTACTTATAATTTTTAGGACTTTAGACACGAATACGTCCATCGAGATAACTTAAGGCAATTCTTCTTTCATCTAAAAACAATACGTTCTTTCACTGCTCCATAATCCAATCACAACATTCTCGCGCAAAATCAAGTTTAGATCGATGGTGCTACGAGAGAAGTTTTTGGACGCGGTTTGCACGAAAACTTTTTAAATCACTTTCTATCAATTTTCTTTTTAGAAAATGACAGAAAGTGATTTGACAGTGAAACACAAACAATAAAAATTGTACCTTTACTTATAGTAACATTTCTAACCTCAAAGTGATATTTACAAACGTCAGCAGCAGTGCAAAAGCGATTTCTCGACACGTTGCCGACAATCAAGCGGTCGTCGCAGGTGGACATGAAACTATTTTTGCTTTAACTTAGCCTCCGGCTGTATGAGCTTGTCTCCTAATACCGTCCAATGGCATACCGTACCGTGAATCGAAATTCACCGAGCGTTGGAACATTGACTTTACCCACCATTATTCAAACCGACACCCGTAGCTATACCAAACGAATCTAATTGCATTTTTATCTTTTAAACACAATGAATTATCTTAAAACTAGAAATCAAACAACTTCTAAGCACTACGTTACGAGAAAACAAAAATTTAATCTTTGCAACGTCATGATAATCATGTCAAACAACGACTTATTTTAATAGAAGATACAGCGACACAAATTCTAGAGCCAAATCGAGAGTCTAACTGTTTAAATAACGATTCGATATAAAATGAAGCCTGCGATAAGCTATACTTGAAACATGATGACGAAAAGTGTATGCGGTCGATGAATTTAGCCGGTGAGTGTATTACAGCTTGATATTTCGGAAGCTCGAGTGATGGTCCTCTTCCTTAGGTCTACATTATCGACATTTTAGTAAAATGTTTATCAGTTGAATGTTGGTAGATGGATAGAGAGTTCATACATTTTGAAGATGACTCCCCAACATCAGACTTCTATGTCAAAAGTTTTCGCTGTTTCAAACCTGACGAAACCTGTTGACTTTTTGCGGTTCATGCCTATTCTGAAGTTCTGGGTCACCCTTATTAGATGGAAGTCCGTCAAATGTTGCTTCTCGGAATCCATGTTGTTTGTCTGGACTTATTTGTTCCTTGGCTATCCCCTCGACTAATCTATTCAGAAATGCCTTTTCAGTTTTTCAAAGGTTGAAGAGAGAAGGCTTATGGATGTCCAGTTTTGAGGGAATTTATTTGATATAGGAAAAAGTTTCCACCGTTTTTTTGACAATGTTTTAAGTTCATTTCAACATTAAGAATACACTCACGTCATTCAAAGTATGCACAATTTGACGCTATGACATGGTAGTAGATAGATTTCTTGGCAGAAAAAATCCCCATTCTTCGGTTTAATCCGGTCATCGAACAATTTTTTGATGCCTTCGTTTGAGGTAAATCGGTCTCCAGTGAGGGACGATTGCATGGAGCAGAACAAATTGGAATCCGATGAAACAATGTCTGGGGAAAACGGCGTGTGGTGCGAGATTTCGTAATTCACACTCTTCAAATATTTTTTGACCAATGTTTTGGTCGCTTAGGGTTGTCGTAGTTTATCAATTTCTCATCCCCTGTCACATTTCGATGCATGAAACTCTTTTATTTTTGTCGTTGAAGAAGCATCTCGCACGTCACCAAACACCGTTCGATGCCCCTCTTTCTCAGTTGATGCGGTACCCAAGTCCCAGCTTTTTGGATCATTTCCATGGTAGATCTGCCAACATTTAATTCTGCGACAATTCTTCTACGCTTCGACTTGAATCTTCATCCAACAAATACCGTGGTGCTTCCAACTGTTTCGATGCCCCTTCACGATCCTTATTAGTCACATCAAAATCACCATTTTTAAAACACCGAAACCACTCTCTGCAAGTCGTTTCAGATGGAACATCATCACCGTAAACATTGAGCATTATACAATAAGTTTCCGCAGTACTTTTCTTGAGAATGAAATATTGAAATAAGACTTCCCGCAAATGCAGCTTTTTCGGTATGGAAGTCGACAATTGCAACATGAGAAAAAAACGGTGTTCACGCTTTGAAGGAAAGTCGACTACTGCGTTCGTGAGCCTACGCATACAACTTCCAATTCTAAGAACACTACCAAAGCAGGCACTTAAACAGCCCCTATAAGGACACCTGTCTATCAAGGGCGGAAACTTATTCCAATACCCAATAAAAGATACAAGAGAAAGTCAAAACGAATTGACAATTTTTAAGGGCGCAGCTTACTCCCGGGATATGTTTATGTCAAAAAACAACAGAAAATTTGCGTTGTCTTTGAAACAAAAAAAAAAAGAGAAGGTGCTAATATTCGATACGCTAAACACGAAAGGTCACTGAGAGTATGAAATGAAATAGATGCACAAAATCATAACAGTGAGGACAGAAAAGCAAGGGCAAAAAACACTGACACACTCAAAAAAATGCCTGTAAAGAACGTAGTGACGCATTTTTGCAAGGAAGCTGTCAAACAAAGAAATTTCTCAAGCAAATACAAATAAACAACAAGACAACTCTGGAACTCGTATAAAAAACAAACACGCACACTCAACGCCAACTTAATGGTGCTTCATCACAAACCGAATAAGTGAACGAAATTAGAAAAAATGGAAGTGAAACAAACAAGAAAAAGAGAGGCAAACATAGGAAGACTAGAATTTTAAGTACACAAGCTCTATTCCGGGTATCAAATGGCTTAACAATAAGTCGCAATTCGACTACAGTTCCCGGGAAAAGCTTTCCCATTTTGCTAAAGACGTCATCATGCCGCTTGCTTCATTTTTTATAAACAAAAAAGTGACAATTGAGCATCTACTTCATGCATGCTGAGCATGCAGTTTGTTGCCCGTGATCTTTTCATACACGACAACTCAATATCATTATGTGACTGATACTACCACACTGAATCTACTACGCTGGGAAAATATTCTGACATGCATTTAAGTCCAGAAAACTACCCAACATGATCTCTTCACTCACATTGGTTGTTTAAATTTTAAAGCTCTCCATGTTGCAAAGCTCGCTTTATTTACTGCATGCGATATTTGTAGCACTTTCTTTGAGATGCACTTCGGTAGTGCGAGTTCTATTCAAGTGATTTTGCTATGCTGGCCATGATTATCAGACGATAACTCCCAATCTGAAAGATTCTGAGTCTGTATGACTTTCAAAGTCCCTCTTCGGAGCAGAACTTTTATCATTTAGTTGACATAATTTAAATGATAAAGTTTTTTTAGAAATGTGCCGTAGATATAAGTAGGGTTTAAGGGAGTAATTTTATCTCGTCTTTTTGTTTCATCGAATCGCATTGATTGCGTTCGGGACGAGTGTCTGATCGTTTTTCCAGCCCATCATCATCTCACTGAGAGCCGTTTGGCATCGGAAGGAATGAATAATTAATAACAAAATCGAACGATTTTAAATTGATGGAGGTATTTTGTTTAAAATTTGTTAAAAGCAGGTTCTACCAGATTTTTAATCTGAGTATGAAAACAAATCGATTTGTAGACGGCTCAAATCGTCGTATCGCGCCTTGAACGTAATCAAAGCAGGATCAGAGAGAGCCCGAAGAAAATATGCTGTAGTAAAAATTGAAAAAAGGACCGTTTGTTTTTTGATTTCAGTCAGTTTCATTGATTTTTCAGATTTCTGTTCCGTAAAACAGTTTTGAAACATTGATATCAAACAGAATCCAATCTGGGAAGGGTAAAATAAACGGCATCGCGAACGCTCCTTTTTTCGATTAGTTTCGAAGTCGGAACGGTTGGCCACGGATTTAGCCAGGCAAATGGTTCGGGGGGTTGGTAAACGCCTCAGGCAGGGAGCATATTTGCACTTGGACAACTTGTTAAATGCAGCAGTGCAAAATGTTTGCACTCCTGAACACTGAATTTACCTATTCGAGTGATTACAAAGCCAGAACTAATTTCTTTTCATAATCGAATCGATTGCTGACCTTTCTATTGCATTCGAATTCCCATTCGGGACGATATATCTTTGACGTAGATCCTGTAATGCGTATTAACTTTGCGGATACTGTTGAATTGTACACGGCAATACAACTATTCTAACAAAGGCATTGATATTGAAACAGATATTATTCGAATCCTTGCTGGAATGTTGCTAGGCGAATAGCGTACATTCGTTGCTGGTTTCGTTGTATTTCGAGCTAAATGAACGGAATTGCCGACGAAGCATAATCCGTTCATGTAGGAAATTAATCACCGATTTAAAGCATATATCGCAGATACTATGTATCGCAGTATATTTTAATTAGTTGTTCGGAATTACATGGAAATTACACAGAAGCAATTTTACGTAGCAAAATAATTTAGTTGAGATATAAATCAATCCTTGATTCCAATGCGTGTTCAAAATTACTTCGGTGAAAAGTTTGTCATTAGGAAGGCAATGTGGTATGACATAGATGATAAATTAGTGTGGAACGCGCTAAATATTACAGCAGGATGATTTCCTTTGACACACGACAAACAAACCTCCCGACGTATTCATATGTTTGCATCGCGGAGAATGATCCTTTTGTCAGTTGTCTAAAATTTAAGTACAGAAACGTCTTAAAGCTTTATTAATAAAACATTTGATCCGAATGAAGTTTGTTTCTTAAACAACAAACAAACATATGAACGCTGGCAAGGAGCAGTGCTCCCAGTCCTCGTTCATTGACGAGACTTCCTACATCATTTTGCAGGCACCATCTGACAAAACTTCCCTTCACATTAAAACTTTCAGGCGAAATCACTTCTAACTTTCCTCGGAATCATTAAAGTTACCAAAGCTCAAGCAAGCACAACATGCTCCCATCCGCATCCCTTCGCCAGGTATAGCAGCAAGTAAACATGCTTCCTGAATGTCAGCCAACATATCCATTGTTATTTGAATGAATTTTATTATTTCTAAAAACAAAAGGAATTTCCATTTTCATCCTTTGAGTCTCGTATTTGAATTTCTCATTAATGACTCAAATCCTATGATTTCCAGCGAACCAAGTAACT
The DNA here is from genome assembly GCA_954870665.1 of Stratiomys singularior. Taxonomy (NCBI): domain Eukaryota; kingdom Metazoa; phylum Arthropoda; class Insecta; order Diptera; family Stratiomyidae; genus Stratiomys; species Stratiomys singularior. The sequence goes on along the minus strand of OX940878.1, from coordinate 154,506,092 downwards.
TACGTGTTTTTATTTGCACGAGTCGATGGTAGCGAGCCTTTTACCAAGAAATGGCTACCATCGCTTCTCGCAGGACACGCCAAACCTCGTTAGATACTCAAATTTATACGCGAGCATTTTGAAAAATGTATAAAATCATAAATATGTACGCGGCACAGATACATGTGTATCGGATAATAAAGCGTGGGAGTTTAGTGGAGCTATTATGTGTGCTGTTAATGTAGTCACTATAGGTAGGTTAGTGGTGTACCTAATGGAAGCCACCAAGTCACGAAGTGGCATCCTATTTTCTTTGCTCGCTTCACACCGGGCTAATGGGTGTTGCTACGTAATTTGTAGAATTTTTCATTTAGCGTAGGATGAACATCACCTCGTTTCCTTGCCTCTCTCGCGATACGCATAAGACTGACGGGAAGGACGCGCTGTCGGGAAAAGCAGTGAATAAGGGAGAAGAAAAGGAATTAGGTGCTTCGCACTTTACAGTGCTGATTGAGGATTCAATATCCGTTCGTCGGACCGGTCATCTGTTTGCGAATGGGATTCCGCCTTGCTTAGGTGTTTCTATGACGGACAGGCATCCTCCAGTGCTTTGCTGCTCTCTTTTCCTTTTAGTGCTTACATAGAACGAACTCTAAATTACTTCATTTAAAATGAAGGCAAGTTTAGTTTGGATCGTCTGTACCTCGTTACTTTAAATTATACCTTCTATCAGCACGTGGTAGCGTTAAAAACGCCTATTTAGAAAAGACGTAGCATCCTGGCGGAATAATGGTGGGAAAAGTTTTGCACGAAATGCTTTAAAAATTGTATTAAATGTAATACTAAAATTTTTTCACTCCGCGCCATGAAGAAATAAAAAAGAAACTTTTTTATTTAAGGCAAAGGGAAATGATGTCGTTGATATTGCGGTAGGAAAGCTGTTAAAAGATTGATGGGGCCATGTTTGATATTACTTTTTAATCTGTTGGAAATTCAGGACAGCAAAGTACCCTTGTTTCCAAAGTTGTAGAAGTGCAACTCATCAATTCGAAAAATAATACTTTAGTGACAAATGATACGGATGACCTATTAGATTTTATGTTGAATATAAATAAGTAAGATAAATACATGAAATGGTTAAAAAAAATTGTGATTGAAGCTTTTAATTAAATTTGTAATTTTTACATTTCATGACGGTTGTCCTAGTGGCTTAGGCATGAATGCCAAAAAGTGGTCAGCATTGTAATAGCCACTTGCAACACAATCAAGATTTATTACTGAACTCATTCTAAAGAATGTTTATTTTAAGGTACAGGACTTTGAAATGAAATACAATACTAACAAAATGTTTTGATTGCCATGAAATTATTTTGTTGACGAGGTGATTCTTTGCCATTTTTACTTCGACATAATTTCGCGCATGTAAGCGCCACAATCGGCGCGGAGAAAGTCAAAATCAGAGGTCCTAATTCACTTTCACCGATAATTGCGACCGTATCTCACCAATAACGCGGCGAATGTTGTCTTTCATATGGTCAGGCGTAGTCGAGTCGTCCGACGATTCTCCAAAGAAATAGTCCGTGGGGTGAAAAAACAAAATTTTCCAGGCCATTTCACAGGTCCAAAAAAGGAAAATATGCGCTCATCAAATGTGTCTTTCAAAAAGTCAATGATTGCTGCATGGATTGTTGCGCCATCCTGTTGAAACCAGAGGTCCCCTGTGTTACGGCGAGTCGATTCCGCAACGAGAAAGTCATTGATCGTGACTCCATAGCAGTCACCGTTGACGGTAACGATGTTCCCAGCAGCATTTTTGAAGACATGTGGACCGATGATTCTGCCACCCCATGAAGTACTTTCCCCGGCTGCAACGGCCTTTTGACAACCACCTTTGGTTGTTCATCACTCCAAATATGGAAGTTTTGTTTACTGACGTAGCCATTCAATCAGAAATGAGTGTCAAAGTGCATAAAAATTTTATTATGAAATTAACGACCTGTTCGGTGACGGTTCAGCTTCAATTACTATTTAAGTAAGAAGTAAGGATTATGTAAGCCCACAAAGCAAAATCCTTCCGCAAAATCTTCCATAATGTGTATTGGTTTGATTGTTGAACACGATGTCGAATGGACGCACATGGACCAACTGCTAAAGTTTCTTCATTGCGCACTGTATGACGTCTGGCTAGACGCGTATGATTAGTGAAAGTAAGCGTGGTCCAATGTTGGAAACCTGTTGCGGAAACGATCCACGGTTAATCGAACTTATTGTTCTGATGGATGATTATGTTAGCAAAAAAACTGATTGACAACTCGAACTGAACCGTTTTTTTGAATTGATTTTGCACGATTGACAGACGCTACGCATGCGTTGGCCTATTCAAGATGAAATGGGAAATCGAATTAACCATAAAACGCATGACAACCGTCAAACCATACACAGAATTAAAAATGTTGCCAACTTAAAGTTCTACATCTGAATAGCATTAGGTAGCATCTTTCACATACTCTTGGCGTTTTATCAACTCTCATTAGACACGAAACTAGGCTATGAATTAAAAAAAACGGATCACATAACGGAAATTAATATTGTTTCAACTTAATTAGAACACTATAAGAACAACAAAATAAAAATCTAAAGGAAAGTAAAACAATCACTTTGAAAAAAGAAATCGAAATTTTAGGCAAACTGAAATCTGGACGAGATCATCATAGTGATTTAATGGAAACAGTAGAAAATGCTCCAGTAAGTAAAACTATCAGTAGATTCTTATTTGACACGATAAAAGGCACTTAAAATATTTAGCTCTTTAGAGCAAAAACAATAACGTGCATCTTCTTTAGAATTTAGGCACGCAAAGGATGATTTGAAAACTGAAAGGCGCAATAGCCTCCAATGATGGAAATTCAAGAAAATAAAATTCGGCGAAGCTGGCAAAAATTATTAAAGCAATTGCTTATATTCTTGACCAAGTGTTTTCCGTCGATTAGACCGAGATTATCCTTGAAAAACTGTCCGGAAGAACCTTTTTCGCAAAATTAGAGAGACCAGCCGGAGGGTTTAAAGCAGATAAGGATAGGGTGGCTTTACTCCTTTGTAGTAACGCATCAGGTGACAGTTTTTTGAAACTTTCATTTATTAACAGATAACCTAACTAAGAAAAGTATCTGGACATTGGTTTTCAACAAAAAAGCCTCGATGACAGGCAAAATATATGAAGATTGATTTCATAATTGTTTCGTACCTGAAATGAAAATTTATTTTCAAGAAAAAACGTTGAGTTTCCTATTTTATTACTCCTAGGCGATTCACCAAGTCATCCTAGCCTTACACCGACATTCAAGACATCCAAGCCAAGCCACATGTATAAATTGAGTCCTTGCCTCGCAACATAACCACAAATTTAACCTCAAGATGAAGTTATATTCAACGTTTAAGGACTCCTATATCAAAAGAAGCTTTGCAGGTATTTTGGAGAAAATCAGGTGCGAATCGGTACAATACTCTACCTGAAGTGTGGAAATTCATTTTCACTTGTATAGCTTGTCGCTTCAGCCGTCGCTGATCAATCCACACAAAATTTTGGCTGAAAATCATATGGCCTGAAGTAGTCGAAAGAATCGTGTCTTCTCCTGTAAATGTTTATGTCAATATCAGAAATATACCTCATTCTGTTGGAGGCATGACCTTTTTGATTTAGATATTCCACATATCGAAGTGCTATTTGAGGATGAGGAATTCTCAGTTGTGGTTCTGGTGGAATAAGTACTACAAAAGATTCCCGAAGGTAGTGTAGCCAGCAGTTCCGACGGTGACAATAATGTAGTGGATTACTTGAAACAGGAACAAGTAAAGTATTATCCTCCACTCTGCAATCTTTTTGACTCACCTTCAATACAAGGAAACCAATGGGCTGAGTTAAAAACGGTTGATAACCAACCTTAGGTACGATGGTTTACCGAAAGATAAGAATGTTTGCGCTGGCGAGGTCACTTATTCGTAATGATCCTGCCAAGTGTGAGGCTTATATTTTCACAAGACTGGTGAAAGAAAAAAAGCTACGACTACGAGAAATTTATAAACAAATCACTGAGGCGTAAGGTGTGCGATGGATGGATTCATCAGTTCGAAAGTGGTAAAACATGTTGTATGACAGAAGGACGAATGTACCCAGTAAAAAATGGGCTTCGAGTCGAGTTTCTTCAAGTGTTGTCCACTGTTAAATCATAATTCGCTCAAGGTTTACAATGAGGATCTGCAACTTTTATCCTGGTGGATGCGGGACCGAGCTGTCCTTGGCTTTGCCAGAGGAAAGTCACGCTAATGCTACCACAGTGACGGTAATTCCTGAAACACAGCATGTTGATATAAACATCGGATGTAGACTTTCCAGTCACCCGTGGCACTTGCCAATGCCTTCAGGTTTGAGAAATGATACTCTATGCGGTAATATCATGCAAGTACGGTTGCTTACTATGAGCTAAAATCCCAGGCCTAGTGTTTTCATTAAGCGTAAAGGGACCACGGGAAAGCCAACTCCTGTCAAGGTTCCTGGAATCAGAATTCAAACGCAGCGTAACGGAGAACACTGGTTGGCCACAAGATCACCTATTTTTCTCCTGAAACGAAACACTTTTCATAGGAAAATTTTCCTTGCTTCTTCCTTCTGCTAATTGAAGATTCTGAACCCCCGATTTTCCGTTTTCAATTTCATGAATGAGTATGATGAACAACCCCCACTCAAATTTTGGTCTGGTTTTCATTCATTTTGTCAAGTTGTAGTTGACTTTTTTTCGCGTTTCACCAACGCGATTTCTCGTTCAAAATGGCTAACGGCTGGTTAAGATACTTTTCGGTTATTTCAGCTTCCAAGAATTTTATTTCTTTGGTCTATTTGTGAATATTTAGTTGAATCAGTACTTACTTAAAATTTAGTCAGACTAAGCAGCTTAAAGTTATTTAGAAAATTGTTTGTGCCAAAAAACCTTCACAAAACTCCAAGCGAAATTCAACTTGGAATCTTTTGTTGACTGCATACAATCTATTTGTACAAAATGTTACCCTTTTGCAATAACATTACGTCACTAATTCCAAAGATTCAAACTTTTCTACTTCCGCTCTTTAGTAGTAAAATAAAATTTTTCTTTCTCTTAACCGCAAAAAACAAATCTGATTTCTAGGAAAATTTTAGTGCAATGGAAAACTTTCCAATGCTATTTCTCTTCCTTTTGAAGAATAGACTCAAAGTCTAGAAAAGGAAAAGAAAACCAACAAACTAAATACCAAAAGGAAACTGTTTTGCTTGCCTTTTGGAATCAGATTCCTTTTGTTCAATCTGGAAAATGCCACTGGTATCACATGCAGTTGCTATTGACTGCGTTTATACTTCGATAATGTGAAGTTATCCGGAGTTATTCTGATATGACAGTGTCACAAAACATCCTGGCGAAGTAAACATCATGGAAAAAGAGGTCACTTCATTGATGGGGAGAACAGATACGAACCCGAACTTGTCAGCCAAGCAAATGGGAACACAGAGAAACACAAGCTTGGACTTGCAGTGTCTGGGAAAGTAGATGGGAATCAAAAAAAGGGATTTGGAAAAACCGAATGATCTAACAACAACGCCAGATTTGACTGTTATTAGGCTCTGAGGGCCAAAAATTATCACCAACCCATTCATCAAGGACGAAACTAAGGTATCACAATGTTCCGAATCATGGATTATAAGAGTCCGATGATACAATGGCACAAATACCTTCCTGTTGTGTGACGTATCGTTAAGGAAGTATTTCCGCAGGAGTTAGTTAATTGCTTCGTTGGAACGAATTTTGTCCAGATAGTCTAATTATATTTATGTTGATAAATCATCAGATCAATCAAATATCATAAAATAGACAAACATATTGAAACGGAGATCAGAAATAGCTTACAAAGGTATGGACCAGCGAAGAGGCAAAGGAAATTGTTCAAAACCTTAAAAGGGAAATTTGGCTGGATATAAAATACAGGGACATTCATAGTCATGCCGTCCTGCATTAGAATGACTGAACAGCATGGTTGATTTCATCCGTCAAATGCGAGTTCGAATAATGTAAAGATTCCGTAAAGACTGACAAAAGTTCTTTGCTAGCTGTCACTACATGAAAAATAAGGCCACTGGAAGGCTGATACGAGTACCTGAGAAAAGACAGCCCGAATTTCACTGGTACAACAAAGATCATACATTTCTTCCTTTACATTTTGATGCTAAGGAAAATGTGGCGGACTTTTGGGAAATCTCAAAACGGGCCATGTCTTATTGACAGCATCAGACTTTACTCTTATATTTCTATTGAAAAATAAGCTTTCGAAATTCCTTCATTTGTCAGTCAATCACAAAGCTCTAATTACAAGACCTTAAGTTACTTGACGCAGTTTCAAGATTCTCATACCACATGCATATCAACGACGTCAATATCTTTCGGAAGACGTTCTTTAAGAACTTGGTAGGAATTTAGATACCGAAGAATATACGTACGTTCTGGACCAGTTTTCTTATATTGAATTCAAAAATGGTATGCCATGTTATATTTTCTTCTCTCATTTGATGGAACTGTGTACACGAAGAATTTTTTAACTGTCCTGAAATCCTTTTAACTCTTAAAGCCGATAGAAGTTCATATTATGCAAGTATACCAGGTCTGTTAGAAAAGTCTCCAACCTATTTTTTTTCAGAAAACCAGAAGAACTTGAATCAGCTGAGCTTGAATGAGTTTACATTGAAGCCTCGTGCGCATGTTTTTTTTTTAATTTCAAAATTGTCTTTTACTGGCTTATTGCCTTTGTGAACATGGGTATGTAAGGCTGTAGAAGGCTTTTCATAGCAAGCAAAATGACGAGACGACTGCAGTAGTGCCACTGAATTGTTGCCAGGGCTGGGAGGCAGTCATTTCAAAACATTTGGAAAAATTCAGATATCCCAAGAGCTCGCAAATGTCAGTATTTACAGTATAAGCATCCCAACTCAGTAAAGGCGTGTCCAAGACAGGAAAGTGATGCCTCATACTTTGATTTCCGGGTTTGTCAAGCCTCAAAATGATTCAAGTTGTTTCTCTTCTCCCAAATCCGTAACAAACCCTGAAAAAATGATCAAAGACTTCTACAGGAATATCCTTCGACGCGTACCAAGTGTGAGCCACAAAAGAGACTGAAGTTGTGGTTGACAAAGATCGCGACGATGTGCATGCAATTGCTTGGACTTACCACGGGCTACAAAGCTCCTTAATCTCTTAATATGTCCTCCTGTAACAGATGGCTGCTTCTAAACTAAAGTATTGATCGATAACACACAAAAGAAGACATGATGGGTTCAATAAAGGCAGATTTAAATTCTGTTTTGAAATAATTTTTCGCGAAATTTCCCACTTGCAATGACAGCAACATACGAAAAAGAATCTGAAGATTCAAGGAATTTAATTTGAAAGGGATTTGGCTTCGTAGTGCTCCAGACTAGCTAGTTTTTTTCCTTATCTTATCCCCGGATACTTTTATAATTCCTCGTATTTTTCGTTAACTCTTAGCTGAAGAAGATTGGGACTCTGTCTCTGACTCTGATAGGGCTTAACACTAGTTATTCCAGGAAAGGTGGGGAGAGGCTGGTTATCCTGTCGAGAAGCATTTGTAAATCAACAGGCTCCCTGTCCAATGTGGCACAAATGATGCAAGACACAATTTTTGTAACAATCATATCAAGTCCGTGCATCATATATGAGCAACTTTATATGTTTATTTCGGAAATTTGCAGCGTTTTCTTCTTTCTGTGCAAATAGGCCGGTGTCCCGTCTGACGTACCTGATTTCCATTAGAGAAACACGTTGTTCTAAACCTATGCGTCGTTTTCGACAGATCGACAGTTTCTTCATTTTCGTCGGTATACCAAGCTTACTTTAAATTGTTGCAACTTCAAGCAGAAAATCACGCGAATTCAAGCCTTTTTTCCTGCAAGTCCTTTGCTCAATGAATTCCAAAGAACACAGGCATTTGCCATGATCAAATTCAAAACATGAAAGAACAGGCCAACCTGCCACCTTTTGCTGCCAAGCTGTATTTTGTAGCATCCCAAGATGTTATCGATTAGACCTATGCCATCAATGTGCCCAACACATTCTTCAACAATATTTGGACGTTCAATTTGCAATGCTTGAATTTATTATCATTTCCCTTCAAAATTCGATACCAAATTGACGCGTTGGTTATTTTTCCAGGCTATGGTTTCTACATCCTCACTGCTGATATCAGCAACATACTAAACATAATAGTGGCTGTATTTTTTGGGCATGTCTTTGTCTGAAGGTGATTAGCAATCACGAATCCTGTTTGGACTCAGTTAGCCAAATAAGACTCAGTTTACCAGTTTTTGACAAGTATTCTCGCAGTGGCCGGCTTGTATGGAATTGTCAAAATGTTATCTGTAATTTTGTCGCGAGGTATTTCTCGTTGAAAGACGCACAGTAATATTTGACGATGCTCGAAGATCGAGTTCGTTGAGCTGTACCACATTTTGTGAACCAGGTTCGGGTTCGATTTTATAAGCCAATCCAGAGGCTCATCCGAGAACGTAAATCTTATAGAGCGATTTTTGAGGCTTTTTCGGATTATATTTTTTCAAATTATTTCTTGCTTTCATTGAACATATTTGTTCATAAACACAAAGTTTAAACTCCAGAGGGATTTCAGCAAAGGATAGCTTTAATTTTTGTACAACTGGTCAAAGTCTGAACAGGCTGTCAAATTTCGAATTTTCCGATTCCGAATTTTACGGGCATTGCTTTTTGAATTAAAGGAGTTCCAATGGTACTACTCCAACGATACGTAGTTTGAGGAAAATTTTTCAAAGAAATGGTAAATACTTTGTCAATCAATTACTGGATGTCTTTTGAGAAAATCCGAAAACAATTATTTGTATGAAATGGTAATGGTATGCAACCAAACGAATCTATAGAAACTAAAGAAAAGAAAATCGCGATCGGCGTGTCAACATCTAAATTATTTGGTGGTAAGTTTTCTTTTACTGGAAATCGTAACTGATGCTAATTCAAAAGCAGACTTTTCAACTTCCATCGCAGGTTCAGTTTAAAGTGGCTTTCCCTAGATCCTTATCATCCTAATGTACTACAAATCGGGTTTGTTGCAATCCAGTTGGCACAGCAGAAAAAGATGGAGACAGATCAAGTTGGTTGTTTCCTAAACTATGAATAATCTAATTAAGGCTCTGTTCATTTTTGAACAGCCTGAATTTTATTTTTTAATTCACCTCCATTTGTATTGCCTGAGCACTGCTCTTGTTTCATCTCATTCTTAGCTTGACGATCAAGATCTGCGACACTGTCATCGTCATCTTCCATATCATCTACACTGTCTTCGTAGGTATTCAAAACTTTGACTATTATGTCAACCCAAAAAGGTCAGAAAGTCATTCATAAAAAAAACAATAGAAGCAAGTTATAAGCCTCTTGATAGAGAAGAAAAACATACTTGCGTTAGGTTATCTGACATTTCTGGTACAAACACGACTCATCGAAAGCATTCAAAAACATGAAAACTCATACTAAACTTCAAAGTACATGGACTCACTTTGTATTTTTTCGAAACGCTACAGTATTTATCACGTTTTTCTATTTTTCTATGACTTTTAATAATTTTTCAAAAGCAAGTAGGTGGTTTAAACCGACTGGTTGACATAAAGTGCTGACACGCGGCACTTACGCCATCTATATTCTTTATTTGAAACTACGTTGATACATCGTCTTATCACAGGTATGCTACAGTGACTGAACAGTCGCTGGAAATAATATTTTAATTTTCATTGGCAAAGAATTGAGTTGTGACAGAATTGTCACACGGTGCTACAGAGGATCAACTACAGGTGTACAGTGATTCAGGTTTGTAGACTGCCCTTTGAGAGGTCGTCTGAGAGAATCTAGGTTTTAGGTGTATTGACATTTTTTGACCATAAGGATCCTTCATATTTTCAACTATCAGTATAAGTCGTTATGGAGCATCTCCAAACTATATGCGACTCAAAGAGAAGCCAAATAAATTGTTCTAATGCTGATATTCGCTTGATACTCGCGGTGCAACTTCAGTACTCCATTATCCTGCATGGTTTTGAACGCACAAAAGGAAGAGAATTTGGTAGGAACAGCTTTAATAAGATTACTTACGCATACTAGGGATGATTCATTTGCGACGATTGATTCACAAATTATAAAGCATTAAATCATGCTGTCGCAATTATATCCTTGATGAAATGCTTGATAAGTGTGTTTGCTATTATAAATCGACGTGTATCGTGCATATCTCTTTGAACGTCCGTGCGGTATGTGGGAGTAATACAGTTCGATAATCGCTTTAAGCATTGATAAATACTATGCGGACTCATCTGGAAAAATTGAATTTCCTCCATCGATGCAGTATCGTTTCACAATTTTGCCTGGACAGCTCGAGAATTTCAAGAAACAGGAGAAACATTTGGGCATACACTGGCCCGGAAAAACACGTCCGATCCACGTCCGGTGCTAGATCCAATGTGATGACATGATATCCTTATGACTGCTTATGACAGATTCCTGGTATACTTTCTCATTGCTCAGTTATCAAACTAGGTTAATCACACCATGTGGAGCTATTCCAATATCCTTTCTCCACATTCCCTATACAATGTCCGCAAGCCTTCTCCACTGTGCTATCCCTAGTGATGTCGGATTAGAGTGAAACGAACTTGACATACAGATATATTAAATGTCGACAAGCGCAGAAAAATAGTTTGTCCAGTTAAAATTGAGTTGCATTTATGAGGATATTAAGCAGCGAATTTCAAGGAAACAACCATAAACCCTTACCGTTTCTCGGGAAGAGTCTGCATTGCCATATGATTGCAATCATTGCTAGGACGAATATTTGCCATTTCATGGTTGTGAAATTCTGAAAGATAGAATTCAGTCAGCGATCAATGGCAATATATGTAGCCTTCGATGAATTCCTTTTTTTCTCTTTCAGTTTTCCATTCAATGCTTAGTAACGTGTTCACATTTCCAACTACAACAAATGCACTTGCATATATTACGGGCGGATATACACATGAATGACATCTTATCGGAACGTTTACATTCCTGCCAAAGGTTTGCCAACGTATATCCAATGAAGCAAAACAATTTTTCAGTTGGACTTCGATTTACAATGTCACGTAACACTTCAGACACACATTCACACGTTACGCTTCATGTATCCTTGCTTCAGTAAATTCTCAAACCGGAAAATTTACAATTTAACGCGTTTTTGTTATAATTTTCCGCCCGTAAAAAGGAAACATTTTCATGTTCAGTGCTGTTGGCTTTTGACGAACCCTTGAACGATTTTACCGAATATGTAAAATCAAAAGAGCTCCAAAAAAAAAACAGAAACAAAACTGCAAGGGATCAATACAATTTTATTTATTATTTTTTGTTTTTTGTAAATTTTCCACGGAAAATTCAAAGTCGTTTGAATGCTTCATTTGCAACGCGACATCGTTGCTATTAATTCGCTTCCTTAATGTGCTGAAATTTCATGTTTTGTTTATTGATAGTTTATAGTTGATGGACGTAAAATCTAGGACAATAGGCGGTACATGCGAAGATTAATTTGCAGCGAACGTGCGTAGGTAATAGTGAAAAGGATTTTTGTATTTGTTCAAGGTAAATTGATGGCGACGGGAGCTCTAATTGTCATGCATTAATTTACCGGGAGGCTTAGGCATGCGACTAAATATTGTTTGTGAAGTGTTTGCATGGTGCATGGTATTTAGTTGTTAGCCTTTGATGATGTGCTTCTTTGTATGCTTATCAGCTCTGTATAGGCTTCGTTGAAACTATTCAAATGTAATACATATAAGATTAAAATTTATCTATGAAAACGGCTGGAATACGTCATGTTGAATTTTCTATGTTAGACTGCAAATGAATGGGGGACTGGAAGCTCGGAATAAAATAAATTATAAATAATTAGTCAAAGTCAGGATTGGACCTAGGTACTTTGTCCTTGTTGCTTTCTCACCATTCTATAATATGATAATGTTGAAAAAATGCCCAGCTGCGAAATTTTTATGTTTCTACCGGACATCGAAACGAATTATAATTCACCTTTGCATTTTGTCAGATTTGATACTACCTTTTGTCATGTTTTGGGTTTTCTATTCGTGAAATGTAGAGTTCTCCAGGAGCAAACATACTTGGAAGATATTTTCGTCTGGCAAGGACTCAAAAGTAAAAGAGTATTAATATCATAATAGGGACTTGGTCTGATTCTTGGCTAGCATAGTGTGTTTGAACAATTATATTCTGGGACGTAAACCAGCATTGACATCCATTCAATATAAACTAGACTTATGAGATGAAGACTGTTTGGGAAAAATCAGATTTTCTTGTGTAAAGCGCCTAAAATTCAATGCAAACTGGAATCCTAGTATTTGCACTATGTTTCCAGTCTATTAACTTGAGAATCAATCCTTTTTTGTGGTATATACTCACTGAATCTTTGGGATTCTGAAATTCCTCTTACTCTGACTCCCTACGGTGATATTTATAGCATGTCATAAGTTTCTTCTTCTTTGCCGATGTCATCTTTCAGAGTTTTCAATTCTCGAAGCTCTGTCCTCACCACGATTGCTCGTTACTTTTTCAATTAAAACAGACCATAGAGTGGAGAATCCCACACATAACAATTTTTCATACCAAGCCATTAGGCAGAGTTTCGACAGCTGATAAATGATAAAATTACGATAACTCGGAACATTTCAGATCTGATGAGAACAAAATCCCAGATTGATAGGCAATTCGAGAATGTTGTAATACTATGTGGAAAGCAATCCATCGCTGCACACCCAAAAAGCATCCTGTCTAGAAAGTTCTGAAACTGGACGCTAAAATACTGTCTAAGAAGGCGCTGCCATAGAACCTGAGACATACAAATGAAAGTGGGAATCAATAGCTAAACAACTGCTATTCGTTTCAAAATCGTCAAACTCCGCAACCAAAATTGGCATTCCATGCTCTGTCAACTGTAATACAACTCTGGCAAAATCTGGCGAATAAATAAAATATTCAAAAGAAATCAATTTCTTGATCCCCCACCGATTGAGGGAAGCAATGGTGTAAAAGAATTTTCAAATCAAGGCAAAGCTGAGCTCCTTGCTGAAACATTTCTTGAGTATCACAACGTCACCCACAATATCAAAAACCAGCCCACTGAGCTGATGGTGATGCGAACTCTAGATGCAGTCCCATCAAATGCGTCTGTTCCCATGAACGATCGGATCAAGCCAGGGGAAGTGTTTCAATAAATATAGAAAACAATAAATCAACAGGCCATGATAGGATACCGAACATAGTTCTGAATCATTTTCCCAGAAAAGCGGTTATCCTCCTACACTACATCTTGAATGCCTGCCTTAACATTAGCTACTTCTGCACCACATGGGAGAATGCTATAGTTATTTCGATCCCAAAATCAAATAAGGAACGTCACCACCCAAACAACTATAAAACTCTTACCGTCGCTCGGCAAACTAGAGGAAAATTTAGTTCCCGACCGGTTAAACAAATTTGTTGAAAATAATGATATTTTCCCTAATTTTCCATTCAGTTTTAGAAATGGGCACTCAACCGAGCAATAATTATACCGTGTCACTCAGAATATTAAACATGCCTTGAAAGAAAAGGAATCTACAGGAATGATATCACTTGATATCGAAAAGGTATTTGATACAGTATGGCATAATGACCTACTGCAAGGTTTGTTCATCTTAAATTCCCTCCATATTTAGTTAACATAATCAGCTCCTTCTTAAAAGACCGGAAATATTCCGTTAAAATTCGAGATACCCTATCCCACTCTCATAGTATACCTGCAGGAGTTCCCCAAGGCTCATGTTTAAGCCCACTACTTTTCTACATATAAACCTCAGACATGCTTGTCCTGGATACATGCAAACTAGCTTTTTTTGCGGACGACACGTGTTTTTAAACATCTTGAATAGACTCAAAAAAAAAATATTAAAAGATCAGAAACATTGCTTGAAAAAATGTACGAATATTACACTTCAGTGGAAAATTAAAATCAATATCTCCAAAACCAAAGCAATGTTCTTTTCGAAGAAAAGAAAATTGAACCTTCTGCCTAACCGGAACACGAATTTCTTAGGTCAGGAAATAGTATGATCAAATGAAGTTTTATACCTTGTGCATACTTTGGCAAAAAGCTGACATTCAAAAGCCATATTGAATCGACTATGACTAAAGTATCCAAGGCAATATTAGCACATTATCCTCCGATAAACCGCAAATCACTCCTTAACCCAAGAAACAAGATCCTTATCGTGAAAATGATGATTATGCCCATTATATTGTGTGGAGCTCCTGCCTGGACCTCATGTGCAAAATACCTAAAAGCTCAACTTCTCCTTCTCAACTTTTGTTCTTCCACAAATCCGTGCGTTTCTGGAGGATTGCTTCTCGCAAATTGCGCATTACTTGAAGGTCCTTTTTCCTTGTTGACCATTCTACCCTGCGGCAATAACTCATAATGCACCACGCCCCTGCAATCGAAGAAAACTGTCAGCAAAACCTTCACATTCGACCGAACTTGGCGTGCTTTTTTCGGTCCCTCTGAGAACATTTTGTACCACCGATAAACATTGCTTTTATCTAAAGTAGCTTCGCCGTATGTACATTCTGAATGCATCCGCGCACTTTAAGTTGTTCTGCACACAAAATTTAATACAAATTCTTTGATCCATTTTTTGGGATAGACGAAAATTGAAGACAAGCTACAACACGTCCACGCACAATAACTGTCAAAAACTGACTGGACATTCGAAATGGCCGGAATTGTCAACATAAGTCAGGATCATGAGTACCAACATAACGCCACCAAAAGATCAAAAATCGAACATACGTAGTCCGTGAAAATTCCAAATTCGCGATACTTTTTGTTCATCTAAATCTCAGTTCTAGTTCATCTTAGTCCTAAATCTTAACAATAGTTACCAATTCAAGATGCGTCACAGCAACTATATATTCACGAAAATTTCATTAAATCTTCATTTTCAATAAAAAGGATATGATACGCAAATATCACAAAAGGTGGCGAATCAGCGTAATACAAGAATCTACTTGCAAATATTCTTTAAAAAAAATATGAATTGATTTGGTTAGCACATAAATTTAATAAAGTTTCAAGGAGAAGTGATGGTGGTTAATCCTTTCATTTTAAACAAAGTAACATTGAGAATATTTCGAGATCCAGAATTTTAAGATCATTTTAAAGCTTTGAGAGTAGAGATTTCGCACGACTTGATAATATATTAATAGTCCTATAATAGCTCAATTAACAGAACATTCAAAGTATATTAAAACAAATGCAGGGAACATAAAGCTTAGCAAATAAATCCTTAAAAGTCAGGGCGAAAATTTTGGACGCTACAAAGACATGTGAAATCGATCCATGTTATTCAAAAAGTTTTCCATTGCTAACTTTTTTCCTCTTAGAAGATGAACTCAACGAGCTAGCCAAGAGTGAAAAATATACCCAAAAAAACCCGTCGCCCTTGATTCAGATCCCGATTGCTCGGTAGGGGCAATGACAATGATGACAGTGACAGTGAGAATTGATCATTTACCTTACTTTCGGTCGATTCACATTTTGTCCGAACAAGATAGAAAAGTTGTTCATTTTTGTGCTACCAAGGAAGTTACGTCAATCCCCGTTTGTTTTCTTGTATCTTTCACCTACGCGTTTTGGTGGAAACCACACATTTTCATTGTGTGGTTTCCTCCTAAGTTTGTTCATCTTTGGTGCACATATTTATAGGTCTGCTTGTAACACAATTTAATCGGGATCTTTTTATGCAGGTATGAGTTCTTTTTTTATGCGGGTGAGAAAAAGTCTTTAAGTACAGAAGAAATATTCTTCCAAGGAGAAGAAAGCAACAAGAAAGCGCGAACAAGATTGACATACAATAGGTAAGCGATTTGGAATGAAAAAAACCAACGCGCCGAATTTTTTTTTGATGGCTTCAATGGACTCGAAACGTGTTCCACGGAGGGACAATTTTAGTTTCGGGAACAGAAAAAAGTCGCACAGCTAAACCAGGAGAAAACGGTGGTTGATAGATGATGTTTATTGAGTTTTTTTTTGCCTTGCATTCGTTTACAATTGTACGCCGGCGCGTTATCGTTGTAAAAAATCCACGAGTCGTTTGTCAAAGATTCCGACCGTTTCTTCCGAGTTCGTTCACATAAGCCCATTAGTACGCTCAAATAACTCCTTATTCAATATAAACTCTTCACTCACCGTCTGACACTGTGGAACAAACTCGTGGTGAACCAGACCACAAATATCGAAGAAAACGATGAGCATCACCTTGATTTTTGACCAACTTTGTCGTGCTTTTTAAGCGCGCCATTGGGAAGTCTAGAAGAGTGTCAAATTCATACACCCATGTCTCATCACTAGTTACGATCCGCTCCATTAATGTTGGGTTGGAATTCGAAGGTTCAAGCATGTCCAAAAAGACTTTTTCACGGTACTGTTTTCGAATAAAACTGAGCTCACTTGGAACAAACCGTGCAGCGACGCGTCTCATGCCCAAATGATTAATCAAAATGATACGAACAGACTCGTGAGAGATGTTGATGATGGCTATCTCTTTTAAGCTGACATAAAGATTTACGACCAAAATTCGCTTCGCTTTATTGACGTTAATTTTGGTTAGAGAGATCGAAGGTCGTCCAAAACGATTAATTTCACGGCCCTCTTTGAACGCTTTGTAAGGGTTTTGGATAAAATTGAATCACTATAAGTTTTACAACATTTCCTTTGCGTCAGCACAAGAAATTTCGTTTGCAACACAAAATTTAAGGCAAAATTTTTATTTAGTAAATTCTTTCATGTTAAAAATCGGCACGCACTAACGAGGTTGACTGACTTAACCAGCTGCTGTAAGCAATCTGGTTGCCAGGTCACGCTCAAGCTTGACATCATAATGAATGACAGTCCTACCAACCTAAGAAAAAGAAATTAAAAGTCCATACTGAGCAGGTATTTTAAATAACAAATTCCCTGTACTTTTTTGACAGAAGGTACACCTACTTACATTAAGAAAACAGTGAAAGTACTTGATGCCCAACATAAAGGACGCCATTGGAACGTACATGAAAACATGGAAATGTACAAACAAAGAACATTTGATGAACGAATCATAAATTAACACGCTTCGATCCGCTAAGACAAATTTACAAAAAAGAAAAACCACAACACAGAATGACAGCAGACAAAGGGGTGCGGAACCGGATCAAGAGTCCCATCCCCCAAAAAAGGACCCTTAATTACAAAAGCAGACTCCTACTAGCTTGTGTAAACAATGGACCTATGAATAAGGACACTTAAGACCGAAAAATAAAGGGTATATATAAAGGGTATATATGAAATATAGGTTCACATACCCGTCGAAACGGGTATGTGAACGATATAAGGATTTACCGTTACTTTCCAACAATAAATACTACGAAATACTAATGGTCGAGAAGAGAAAAGGTTTGATAGAATCACGAAAGAGCCTGAAAGAGTCAATACTAACGAAGAAAAAGTTGCGAGAATGACACGAACGCCTGACATGATGCTGCACTTTACGGCTCAGGTCAGCGTATGTGATCACAAAATGAAATGGGCTTGAGCATGCGCTCACTGAATAGGTAGAGGGAAATGAAAAAAAGATATTTGAGCAATCTAAGAAATAAATGGTCCAAAACCAACGACATATTCAAACCCAGTTTCTATTTGCCAAGAAATCTTTGTCGACTCATTTGATCACATGGCCGTGTCAGACAAAAGTCCTGGTGACATGGTAATAGGGGAAGGATAAAACCATGAGTGAATAAAGTTAAAAGTACAAATAAATTAACATTCGCAAAGGCTGATACAAATCAACGTAATGAGATTCGAAAAATTATGAGACCAAGATTTAGTCATTCGGGTCCTTCCAAAGGAATCGAGCTAAAAGGAATCTGTTAAGGAATATAAACGACGAAACCTACTATCAGCAAACAAACAAACTATAAACTATACTACTATAGCAAACAGCTAATACAAGAATGTGAACGGAAAACGTAAGAGACAGTATCACAAAAGTGCATTCAATGAACTGTACCTGATTTTATATTCAACAAAGCACTGGTCCTAAATTTCATGCAGGGGTGCGGGAACTTTGCAACGTACCTGTGAAACTCTAATATCATCGCAATCACCGAGTATCAACCCAACCGCATATTTAAGAATGCATAAGGAGAGGCTGTTCAGCGAACACAAATAATCAAACGAAATACATTAAATGCCCTCGAAGGACATAATCAAATTGTGGGGTCCAATTTATTACCAGCATAAGTAGTCATCATCCCCGAACCCTCATAAATTTATCTATACCTGAATGAATTTTTAAATAGTACTAATCCTTTCCGAACGTATTATTTTCCTGAAAATACCAGATTTGTTTTATCTTGATTAAAATAATCTTTCGCACATTTTAGAGAATATCTTTTCCTTAGCATCCCATCCTTTAGTAAGGGATAGGTTTTTCCCAGTTTTTAAGACGATTAACCCTTCTTTTTTTAATTGTCGCGTACCTTGAAATAGCAATAGAAGGCAGTTCATCTTTCGTATCTCATCCAGTCGTGAGCGTGCGTTTGCGAAGAAAAATATATTTAAATCAAAATTCTTTTTGATTTATTGACTGTGGTCACTTAAAATTACTTCTTGTACCGGCGAAATACAGACTAAGTTGAGAAATCGTTTTTTGGGTTTTAATTCAGATGAAGACTATCTTAGTTGAATGGATATTCGCTATTGTCCGTGTTTTATCCAACCGGATGGAAAAGTTGGTTTTTCTGTCCTTCGAACAAAGTTCCATCATTCCTGTCTGTTTCCTTTACCGTTCATACGCATTTCAGCGTATGTGAACTTCCGAGAAGCTTCAGATTCCTTTCATAGATTCCGAATCCCCTCAGCATTCCAGAGATTTTTCTGTCCGTCTGTCAAGCACTTTTTTCATATCTGAGGAGAGTATTCATTGTTCTGCAAGTAAATGCGTTCACTGAAATTTTTGACCCTCAATTACTGCGAAGGCTTCTTGCACGACATATATATCTTGGAAGTCATATTTTTATCTAATATCCCATTAGCCTGCATCTTTTTCTCCTTCTATGATACTTCTTCACATCCACATATCAAAGGCGTGTGGGCTTTTTTCCTTAGAAGATCCTTAATCACTGAGCTATAAAAATTTTATACGTGGTTGTGCATTGGGTTGTGTATGCAAACGAATCGAAAAATCCCAAAATTTGGATGTTTGGAAAGAAACCATGAGAAACTTGAGGTCAGACATTGTTGAATACAAATGTTTTGTGTTGAGAAATAGGAGTACAAATTTAATTGATTTGGAATTTGATTTGGCCTCTCAACATTCGAGATGATTGGTTGTTCCTGCAGAGCTCATCGCAGGACGCATCAAGAGAAAATTTAAATTTTGGTTCTGTAGCTAGTGGTACTGATTCTTTGGATGATCCGAAGCTTTACAGAGTACGCATCTCGTTATCCCATCCGTCATTCGACTATAGCATATGTAGAATTATTATTCCATATTCAATATATTTTGGGGTCATATGAGCTCCATACTATTCAGTGACTGGAGTTGCTTCATCAAATATTTTGGTCAGTTTCTTCAGACTAGTCCTTCATGTTTGAGAGTGTTCTAAAATTTCCGGCCTGACTAGGACCTGATACAAATTTACGTTTACAAATTATTCATTCATAGATGGGATTCAAAAATCAAAAACATCATTTCATTGTTTTCCACTTATTCTCCTTGTTACTCCACAAACTGCTCCCAGCGACATCCTACATCTATCAAAATATTACCCAGCAAAATCCTCTGCAAAATAATTGCTTCCGGGTGTCTTTCCGTTTGACTGATATCTTTTCCTTCCGGACAAGTTTCAGAACAAACAAACAAAACGTCGAACCAAGCTATAAGCGGTCAATAAAAAAGGCGTTCATGAAGTTCAAACAGAATTCGTGGATTTTTCAACCATGACATGCGCTTGAACATAGAACGATGCAGTCGCAGGGCCATCATCCGTGGCCGTTTTTTTCTAAATTGTCCCCTTCAAAGTGTCAAAAAATGCATCAAAATAAGGACGATCGAGTAATCAATGTCAAAAAAAAATGATGAAAACAGCTTACGCCAAATAAATTATTGCATAAACTGGTGGAAGCATTTTAATTAAAAAAGATTTCAGAGTGTAAGAGCTTAATTCGCAGTACGTTCTGCTTTTTATATTTAATTTCATAATTCAGTAATATTTGTTTTTTTTTATGTGCAGAGAGCTAAATTTTGGTAATTGAAAGAATTTTGAAAAATTTTGGCAAATCAATCTGGTAGATTTGAAAATCGACATCATTTGTTAGCAAGAGGACAACTACGCGGTAGAAGCCTTTTCAAACATACTTGGAGAGATTATTCGTTGTGCTGCTATACCTTAGCGTCAAAATGAAATGAAAAATGACTCAAGTAAGCTTCGAACGTTTGATCCTGCCGTTCTTCGTCAGGTAGGACTCTCTCAAATCCCGACAAGTATCGATTGTTTCTATCAACTTGTTCAATGAAGAGTTCTACACTTATATTCTTCATTCCACAAGAAGTCGCTGTTCTTTGGCGTGCTTACACAGCAAAATTGTGGTTTCTAAACAATACCACAAGAGTTTTTACGCTGTTCTAGTTTCTTTATTTGAAGGTGCGTCAAAGAGCCCATCTTGTCCTGACACCATTTCCCTTGCCCTTCAAGCCGTCTTTATCTCTTTCCCCGAAGTTTGAATTTACTTCCATTACACTGTAGTCCTCTGAGTCCACTCTCACTCCATTTTGACAGACTGACCAAGCAGTCGCTAGTTCCTCCGCTTTTTTATTTCCGTTTACACCTTCGTGCCTAGCGAGTTACGTTAGTCTCAGTTCCACTAGTGAGCTGCAGTGTAGGTGACCGCCAGCGGTCCTTACAATATAAGTTTAGAGGTTGAAGACAAGTTCCTTTAATCCTCATTTGCCGTATTTTTTATTGCTTTTTGTGAAAATTGTCGAGTGGAAGGATATGATATGGTTCTCCAGATTGGAGCTATGATTGCGTTTTGCGTAGTCATAGATGCAAATTGCAGCTTCAGTGCCTTAATCTCTGTCATTGCAATCGTTGTAAATAATGATATGGCTTTCTGAGGTATTGTTCTGTAGCGTTTCCTGCCTTGTCCTTCGTGGAAATTCGTTCCAGACAAACGTCTTTATGAAGAGTTTTGATATATTTGTGATATATTGGAACCACTTTCCTCTGAATTGATGGAGTGATTCTCTCCATTGAATCGAGAATCTGGAGGTGCCCGGTCCAAACATGATTAATTGTCTCCTTCCTGCCTTTTAATCTAATGCTCATTAGAGATGCCCTTGTTAGGTTGAGTCTATACGGGCCACCAGGACTAAGACTTTTTCTGTCACATCTATCAACGTCACCTTCAGTTCATGTTTGGTGCCCAAACAAGTCATTTTTTTGTTTTCCCTTTAGTTTATTAGTAGTGCTGGGCTAATATAGTTCATTCGAATACAAAGGATCAATATCCCTCCGCAGGTAAATATTGGACCTCATTCAGAGCGCGAGATTGAAGTTTATTCTCCATGACTTACCCGTCAGTCTCTTCATATTACGCCGTCCTCCGTCATCCTAGTTGTCTGAGTTGCTCTGTATGAGAAGTCCATTTCTATATGAGAGGGCCAGGTTGGTGTGCTGTTCAGAGTCACTCCGCTACATTTCACCTTACTCACCAGCATCCTGATTTCAGACTGTGAAAAACCAACAGAATAGATTATGGAAGACCAAATCATGCGCCGATGTCTGCAACTCTATGAAAGTTGAACGTCGATCGAGATCGGACAATGCCGGAAGGCACTTCAAGGCGATATCTGGTATTATGTCATTGCCTGCGAATAATTTCCACCTGCTAGGATCCTTTCTGTATTTTGAAAGATGTAGCTTGATAAAACGTTCTATTTTCCTGTTGAAAAAAATCTTTTAAATTAAATTGTTCAACGACATTGTTGAGTCGAAAAATCTTTCCGATGCAAATTAAATGTCCCTTTTCTCCTTAGACAAAGGAGTGGGACTATTCTCTTCTCTATTGACTGAAATAAATACTACTTATTGTACATTCCTATCTAGTACAACATTGAGCAGTGTTTGAATCCTTTGAACAATATTCTAATTTACAAAGACCGTGCTGGTCTGTGGACGTCTTTTCGTTGTCTCTATAACGATACCAAATCAATTAGAATTATCTTAAGTCCTGTATTTATATTCAGATGTTCTGGAATTAACTCGCATCAGCTAACAACTGGAGGCAAAACAGATTATGCTCATGAATTTGCTGAGACAGTGATTTGGAGCATCACTTGCGGCGAACTTACTTTATAAATGACTCATCAACCATTAGTCTCATCGCCACACGAAGGGTGTCACCACTCACTTAAGAGGTTACTTAATTGCAAATGTCCTGGAACTTTCCTTGATTACTCTTGATTACACGACACAAGCTCAAGTTTGTGTTTACTAGTCTTAAATTGAGACGGAAAGATTTCTCGAAATCAATATTTGCGCTTGTTGTATTGGAACCTGAGGACAACCCCCGTCCCACACTCCACCACCCTTTGCTCATCCTGTCGTTTAGGACAAAAAATAAGTATATTTGTTGCCCTGTTTCTTGTAAATCTCATCTACAGATACTTTCAAGGACTTGGGCGGGATATCTTCTGAGAAATTCTTTTGTCCGTTTGTTGCTTAAAATTCTCATCGCAAATTGCCAAGGACCCACAGTGTCCTGTGAAATAAATGAGTGACTGACAATAGACAAGCAGAAAATTAGATTCTTTGCACGGTCATAAACTCCCAGCAGTAATCAAAACGACAGCCAAGCATTCATTGTTTTGCTGCTGATGTTGTTGTTGGGGCTGGTTTTTGGGCATGTATTGGTGTTGCTGATGCTGTTTCGGTTACCGGTGGCCATTAGAGAAAAGTTTGGCATTAACCTTGCCCATTTCGCCCTACCAAATGAATAAGAAGTCAATGCCAAAGAATTTGAAGATTGACTTTTCCTCGGAAATAATGTTATTTGAATGCTCTATTTGCGTCCTAATGCTAAGCCGATTTCATTTTCCTCAGAAATATTCAGGCTTGCATAAATTTGAATGTCGTCGTTTTCTAATGTCCAGTTATGTTTCACATGGATAAAAGCACATATGAACACTCTTGCAGATATAAATCTTGCGTCGTCACAGCAACTTTCAAATACACCTATTCAACCCGAACATCTTGTCCCGGCAAATCTTATTACGACATTACCCCCAAGCCTGCTGTAAGTGAAACGTCGCCCGGAACGGAGGCTTCAAACAAAAATATTGGACTTTTCAAAGTATTTCCATCTTCTGAGTCATTTGCTCCTACATGCGCCATACCTTCAGCTTTTCCGCTTTCACATTTTGATCGTATGCATGAATGTCTCCTTGCAATGGCCGTACAAAGTGGGAGGCTACTTTGCCGTCGACATGTCCTTCCTTTCTTTGCCAAAGCAGATGCCTTGTCGCACATACCACCCATGGCTTGAAGACGAGTGACTTCTGATTAAAAGTGGATATGACTACATACATTACACATTGGGAGGACCAGTCTCAATGAGCCGTTGAATGAATCATTTTGTTATTTTCTTGGTGGCTTATTTTTCATGGAAGCAGGACCCAACCGTGTGTGTGATCACACGTGGAGAAATGATTCGAACGGGTTTCGGCGAAATTGTCTTGCATAAGTCTATTATTTAAAGCTTCAAGGTAAAATGAATTTTGTATATCCTGCAGAATTATTATGCGAAAGCATACGCATATGGAACGGAGGTGGATTGATATTTGCTAGGATATTTTAGAATATTTTGCTTCGGGGAGTCGTTGATAAATTGATTCCATTACTGCGAGTCGAACTCGGTTCGTTCAGAAAGTTTCTGGGATTCTATTGTCTAAGCTAAAATATTATCTAAATTAAGGACGATTTGTTAGGATGTGTGTTATCAATTACCTTGTAAGGAATATCCTGTCGGTACCACCACTTGCCACAAAATTAAATTGGGATTCATCATACGAATCTTTTATTAGAACTGCTGCAGAGTCGGATCTGACTTTATTGTCGAATGTCCTTTAATTAATCAAAAAAATATTGAATACAATGATTTGAATACAAAACCTTCTATGGTATCCTTAACCACTCAGCTCTGGCCTGACAAAACCCAGAGCGTGGAGATTCAGTAGCGAGAAGCATGACTATAACCATCTTGTTGTTAGAGCTCTAAAATTCGCAACATAAAATTGGACCCTAAAGACGTTTGAGATCGACGTCAACAATTTATTACAGAACTTGGGCCTTGAGACAGGTTAGCGCTGTCATATTTCAAGACCAAAGGTATGAGGGAGTTTGATTTGATAAGAATTTCGCTTGATCTCCCTTAAGGAACCTGTCACAGCTAGATGGGCTAATACTCCGCACCAAAAACACAGGTTCAAATATTACTCTGCCAGTAGAACTCGAAGTAAGCGTCTATTGCGCAGAGGGTCAGTAGTCTAACTACCAAAAAACTGTATTAATTTTGAAAACGACTTGTAAGTTCAAGCCAAGGACGGAAACTTAAGAAAACAATCCGATTCTCAGATTCTTAATTTTTTAAGAAATTATACGCCATAGGTCCTGGGTGGGTAAATCTTGACCGATTATCCACAAAAACTTAAATCAAACCCTAATCTCCAACAATGTTTTAATTTTTTATTTCCCGATTTTTTGTAATTTACTATATTCATACTTCAATTATCCATAAATGATATTCGTCGTACTATAAACAGGGAGCTGCAAAGGATGCCCAAATATCAACAGAATTATTGTTTTGTATTTTCAATTATCACACTTACTAATTTTATGCATGAAACTTCCTTTGGTCTCTTTGTTGATCATTTGAATCATCTGGGTAGAAAATGTCCTTAAAATGATGACAATTTTTTCAAACTTAAATTTTCTCTATTCACAAACGCATGCCTAAAAAAGTCGAACTGGTTGGAGCTGAAGCTCAGTGAAGTGTATTTTTGTGTTTTTTTCGATTGTGTTTTTTTCAATTAGAACAAAATCAAAAGATTATAAAAAGTGGTCCGTCAAAATGCCAGAAAGTTTTAAGGGTGCGTTACATGAAATAATTCAGGTTACATAGCGCAAATACTAAAAGTCATTTTCATTGACCAGGAAGCAACAAGACGTCTTCTACTTGTCTACTTCTTACCTAACAGCGTCGTATTGCTCCCTTTATGTTGCATTCCTCCAAGAATATTTTCTTATTGTCAATGATAGCTTCATCTTTGTTTTAGTACTATATAGCCACTGGCTTTCTTTGAAACTCGGATACATAAGTCGTATAATGGATTGCCAAAAGCAAGAACACCTTTTTTTTCTACTCTAAAGACATTGCCGCTATCTTGAGGAATTCAAATGATGGAATCCTTTATTACTCGGCAGCATTAAAGCCGGAATATAACTCCTACTGTAAGCTCTTTGAGTGTTATTACTGTTGGAACTAAGGCAAGATCCCTGGTCAGTAAATGTTTTGCTAAAGGTATGATATGAATCGTGTGGCGCAAAATGCTCGGGCAATACTGATACTAAAAAAAATCGACTGGAGCTTTGGGAGGCGTCGAGGAGGGAGAGATATCTTTTCTAGGACTTCTTTAAACTCCCTTCCTTCCCGTTGGAGAAGGTATTCCCATAATCTGAAGGCATCTCTCGGCATAGGAAAACGAGGCCTAGCCCCGAGTAATTTATCAAACAGTTCCAGGCTAGGTTGACTGGCCAGAAGCATTACGCGTCTAGGAGTCCCACACTCAGGATGTAAACAGGCTTCCTCCCTACCACAACAAAAGTATAGTTGAAAAAAATTGTTGATGGTACCATCATGAACAGCCTGTACCTATGTGCTTCTGCCCGACTCTTTAGCCCGTTCCTCTGTACTTCTGCTCTTAACTTCTGTAAGAATAATGTTTATCCCTGTCCTGTTTTGCGTTGTTAATTTGTCAATTTTCTAGTATAAATAGATCCTTGATGAGAACTGAAGCTTCTACTGAACTTTTATAGGATATTTGAAAAATTAAAACGGAATATGCTCAGTAAAATAAAGGCCACAGTTCTTAAAGGTTAACAACTATGAAACCATGTTGTTTGATGACAGAATGTGCATTGGACATGGTACGGATATCCCTTATAGCTCTTGATATTTCCTTGGCTTCTCACATTCCCATCTGGTTAGATGGATAGTTACTCCGAACACCATTACCGGCCCACATCCTTATATCTTACAAATGAAAGTAGCTCCATTGCTATACCAGGCTGTCAGTGAGTGTAGATGATAACTCTTATCAACATACGTGAGAACGCATTCCGTTCTGCAAGGATCAGAGGCGTCCATGTCTTCCCCTTCACATGCTGTGAATTCGTGAATGCTTTTCATTTGTAGCAGTTCGCAACACCTTCGCTTTACTTCACAACTGCTTCCCTATTGCCCTGCCAAACTGCCCTAGAACCCATTTCCATTGAAATTTTTTTTTTTTAAAGTGTTGCTTGGGGTAGGGTACGTGTGTGCAGACATGTGTGTAGCTCATCTGGCTGAAAGTTTTGTGGCATGGACTGACGCTTGGTTCATCTACCGGATACCATCTGAAGATCTTATTTTCGTCTCTGCGTTAGCAGCTAAATCGAGTGCCTTACATATTTGTAGTTCACCAAACTCTTCTTCTTCGTCTTCTTCTTCTTCTTTGTAATCGAATGTATAGACTGCCTATTCCTGGTGAAGAAGATAGTTTTCCTCCTATTTCAACTTCAACTTCAGAGAGATATTTAGGAAAACCTCGTACACCTGGTCGAGTTTGTGGAATCCATATCTCACCTGAACCACCATCGACATCAGAAACATTCTTTTCAACATAATGAGACTCGGTATATTCAAGATATCGACGTCCTAACTAAGGAATGTTTGTGCTACACGTTGCTCTTTTGTAGACCATTTCCGTAATATTACGTAGATGTGTTATAGTAGTAGACCATTTGACCATGCATTGCTCTTTTTTGTGTCAGACGTCATTTGTGTGGAAAGATTCTTTCTCAAAGCTGCTACCTCTATTCATATGTGTGATCGTTTAATTTGTTTCATATGTAGGTAATACAGAGGAGACGTTTTATATAGAGAGGGAATACTTTTTCATAAAAACAAGTGGTCAGAACCAGGCCAGTGTTACTTCATACCGGTCTAACCTCGGCGACCAACTCAATAATGAACACATCTTTTTTTGGGATACATCCGAAAAAAGACGAAAGAATAGGAATCCTTTCTCACAGGACTCCTTTATTCAACACAAAACTCGGAAAAGAAAACGGAGCAAACAGGTATAACGAACGGCTCTCTGTTGACTTGCCCCCCTTCGAAAGTCACGAGTTATCCTTCTTCGTCTGCTTCGTAGCACTACAGCCCTTCTCGCGCTTTTGCTTCCTGCAACAAGCACCTCCAACTGTCCCTGTTACCTCATTACATTTATATCAACATGATATTGTAAAATACCAAGGACCTAAAAAAGTTTGATCCGGACAATACTCCTGGAGAATCAATAAACTACAACGAGAAGGATAGTTTGCATGGTATCGAATGAGCGTTACAGACAGATTATGATCAATAACAGATAAGAGGACGGTTACCGTTCCAATATATGTCCTAGCTGCAAAAAGCAGATAATGAAAATGATTAAAGTCCAAAGAAAATTACTAACTGATTGGCGAAAGAAATACTTGATGGAAAGATTGTTTTGCTTGCAATATGTTACAAGTTCTTCCAATACCAAAATTTTGCTTAACAAGGACAATGTATTCGATGTGCAGAAAGTCCTGAACTCGAATATTATGATGATAACTAAACATGGATTTTGAATTTTGATGTTGGACCGTCAGCACGCTTATCATGGGAAGATAGCTCAAAGGAAGGTTAAAACTATTAAGCGTAGTCCTGAACATTCAAATCCTCCTCGATATTATGCCTGAAAGGGAAGCGATCATAAATCTGTTTGAAGTTTAAATCCCAAGTGGAGCGTTGGCTAAGATATGATCAAGGTTGATCCTGACCAAATTAGCTTGTTGCAGACGTAATATCAGATGAGGAGATGAAGGAAATCTGATTAAAAGATAAGATCATCAAGCGGGATCAGACCAACTCAGCTCCACGCAGACCTGATGTCCGGTAGGGATGCGGACGTGAGCCAGTTTAAACTTTAGGTTCGAAGGGTTGGCAAATTATAAGGATGAATTGAGTACCATGTTTATCCATCAAACCATCCAGCTATTCAAACCCAATTTTATGACTCACTTTTACGATTTCACAAACAAGTATTTGACGCCTATGATAATTTTTTCATAATCTTTGTTATAAAAGGATTGAACCATGAGAAGGTTTGTTGTTTGTGTGTAGCAAAGCCTACGTTTTCCATTAAAAAATATTTTCTTATAAAAAATGTTGACAAATCAATCGCTTAATAGTTTATCCAACGTATTACCTCGAGATCAGCGGTATTGAAATATAAATTTAAGGGGTTTTCTCAAAAGCAAAAAAGATCCGAGGATATAGGAGTTGTGGCTGGGGTCACCATACTCTGGTGTCGTTGTGTGTTTATTTTATACATAGACGAAGATATATGAATGATTGGTGCCACCACAGATTCAAAATGTCCAGATTCAAGATTGATTTGATAAATTCGAATTGAGATATCTTCAAAATTCGGAATTAGTTGGACAGATTCGAAAACTCTCATTTTAAACTATTTGAGTACCAGATCAGCTTAAAACTGGGTGCGCGTGTAAGCGGCACAGATTTATTCAGGGTAAGAATTCAGGTTAGTTCTTCCACCTAAACTTTGACTCCCCTTCTCACTCGTTGACCGTAAAAGAGTATACCTATAGTCATATGAAATTTTCAAATCATGCGTCATTTTGTGCGGCCAAAAAGCCACCAAGGCTGAAATCCAGGTTTTAAAGCTAAAATCGATTTTTCCAATGGCAGCTTGACACATCCTTCCTTTCTATGTTTCAAAATATGAATATTGCGATTCACTTTTCCCCATGAATATTTGGTTTCATTCGAATGTCGCTTGTGACAATTTGAAATGTTACGTGCTCACAACCTCACTTCGAAGATTATTCCATTATGTTTTGTACAATGTTGAAAACAGCTGAAAATAGAAAAGTGTCACAACGGGCGATGTTGCTCAAAACTTATTTATAAAACACGAAAGCATGCAAATTCAATTTCTCCATCCTACATTTTGCTAGAACAAATGATGTTGGGGCTGATCGTTAATCTCCATTTATGGCTTAACCCAACGATTCCATTTCAAATTTAAACCATCGGCAAATAACCCACTTAAATCGTTTCTTGGTGATTAATAAATAATAAAGTTATCATGAATTTCATTTTCCAACGTCTATTTATGTCCACAAAACGCAAATACGAAAAATACTTTTTCAACCACAACGAAGTCGTAAGTACGCATAACAAATCCCTGTCTACATAATTAAAGCGTGGTCATGCGCAAACCAAAACAAAAGGACGAGTGCGATGAGAACGAAAACGTCGAGAACGACTCAAAACAATTGGCGTCAATGATACACATGTACGTAAGCATCTCACAAGTGCGTCGATTGCACCCACAATCCGAGTGTATGTCCCTAATACCTTTCAATCCTTTCCGCCGCGCTGCCACCCAAACTCCTTGTTTCATCAATAATTCCGACACTCAACTGTTAATTCGAGCCATACATAAAAGTGATTGCTGCATTTTTCTCCATGCACGCCGGAGCACCCTTCCCACCAAGGACGCCAATTATATTGTATGTGCTCTATACACTCCGCACGACGGCTCAGTCCTTTCTCAAGGAAGAAAACAGCCACAAGGAAATAAAAACGAAACGAATAGCGAAGTCTGCGGGTAATGTTCATTGGTTTGTTTGCGTGTCCATACCGTGCTCCACTGATTTGATATAGCACAGCACTTCAGGACATTCCCACCTCGGCATTCGGAAACCGCCTTATGAAACCCCAACACGGAACCTTCCGTTATTATCAATCAAGCGGTAATCCGTGATAAGCCACATTCTGCACGGGCAGGTATCGAGCAAGGGTGGCTGGAGCGGCACAGTTTCGCAACCCTCTAATGCAATGTACGTATGCTTGATTTGTGGTATTACAGCCAAAGCTGCAATGCTCGAGCGACGATGGCTCCTTTTTAAAGGACTACCATCTTATCTGTGTCGGGTTGAACGGGGTGGCGAAGGTGAGTGTGTCGGTTGCTGGGTAATAAAATGAAAGTATTACCGGGAATGGGTCCCCGAAGGAAAGAGTAAAATGTTGGAGAGCGTTCGCATTGACCGCTCGCCCTGTCCCGATTAAGTGCAGAAGATAAAACCAATTGTTAGAATTGTTTAGACACTAAGACGATGGACAAAGGAATTTAGTTTAAGAGGAAACGAATTGCTGGAGATAGAGACACCGATACGTATAGCGAAGCTAGATTCCATGACTCGAATCGGATTAAAATTACTTGCACTAGGTTAGCTCCAAGCGCTTATGTCAGACTGTTTCCTGATGTTTTCGTCTGCTACTTCCTGCAGGACTACTGGCTCCTTTCCAGGAAAATAAAGACGATGCAGTATTTTTGCTTAGCTTAATTGAATGCATGCAGTGTGGCCAATTGATGTATTCCATGTTTAAGATATTCTCGGCGGAGCTCATGCAATATTTATTCCTAATAAACCATGCGAGTACGTTCAGCTGGAGCTTCATTATTGCTTCGTTTGTATCATTCTTGTGTTGTACAATAATTAATAGGAGATTTGTGTTTTGATTGTGCATATATGAAAGCGGAAACAGATTTCTTCTTGTAGTCAATTCTACGTTGCCCAAACGTGTGCGAATCATAGTTATGTTAAACAAAGGACTCCTTCTTCATTAATTAATGCATCTCTTCTATGGCCAAATATTATTACAAAATAATAAAGGAAGACATGCATGGATGCTTGCTTGAGTTAGATGAATCTTTTACCAAAACGCCAATTCAAGCGTTTCTTTTGGGTGTTCGCATAATTTTTTTTTTGATTTCGAATCAAATAATTTTTTTAATCAAAATTTTATTTAAGCTTAATCTAATGTTTAATCATTCTATTATCTATGACCTGTGACCAATGTTCTGCAAAATGCTGTATCCCTTTCCTCCTAAATCGTACACCTTGTCCTCGCAAACGTTTTGCTAGTGCAGTACGAAGATCGTCTTCAGTGTTGCGTTCACTTCTCTGCAGGTCTAAGGAAGGAATACAACACTTGTTTTGTCCAGTTTCCAAACCAAGTGATAATCCAATAGAGAGTAATAAGTAATAATTCAGCCAAAGCCATTCTCGTTGAATTTATCGTAGGTAACTGTAGCTATGTGCGGTCTAGTCTTGTCGTTGTTAAAGATGCTTTTAAGATTATTAACTAATGCAGGACGCTAACTATAACTTTGCTCGCAGAAGTAGCTCAAATTTTTGACAGAAAAAGTCTGTATTTAACCTTTGATTTTGTTCCACAAGCTACCAATAAATGACTTCTCGAAAATTCCACCTAACAAACAATAAGACCGTCCGTGGATACAAGCTTGGTTTCTAAGTTGATGCTGGTAATCCGAATAACCTGCAAACTGTTCGTCACCGTTTCAGTTCTATGTTCAGGATCAATTTTTCATCTTGGGTACCCAGGCATCCTACTTTACCACATACCCTGGCGCATGCGTTCTTCTCTCCACAGCGGTTCTGGCGATTCGGGGCCTCCCTGAATAATTCTACATTGCCCATCTTATGACCTCCTTGTATGAGTTCCAATATCTGTCTGTTCCAATATCCACCATCTGTCATCTCTTCGATCCGCCCTAACCGTGACAGATGTTCAAACCGCATTCTGCATTACGAAAGCCCTAGGAGTATTGCTGGTATGCTCGTTCTGTCCATAACGATGGACTTTTTGTACTCCAAAAAGCCTCCGCTTTGCGATGTCCTCGATGAAAACTGTAAAACAAACAATGCCTAATATGCACTATACCAAATTTTTGCAAATGCTTTACTTTAATAAAAAAACTTACCTTAAATGGTGACCATCCGGGTTGAGTTGCCTTCTTCTTTCGAAAATTCATGGCAGTAGGTGAAGTTATTAGTGGTAGTATTATTGGCAGTATAGTAGTATAAAAGTAGGTGTGATAGTCTCTATCGTCCTTTTCAGAGCAGAATATTCAAGTCTGTTCAGGACCTGAGGCAGGTAGACCCAAAGTACTTTCACCTAGTCCGTCAAAGATTCTTGATACACCACGGGTATCATCTTTAACACTCATCGTCCCAGGATTGTTGCCTATCGTCGAAAGTGCGTCACTGCTTACATCGCAAGCGACTGCTTCCTTGTGATATTCACGTTTTGAAAGGTTAATTGTGTTGCGCTCTTGACAGTTTTATGCTTTTCAGAAAGTTCAGATACCTAACAGATACTTTCAACTCAGCTCATTTATCCCAGAATTAAATTTTTATTGTTATAGGGTGCTTTTCTTTGTCAAGATTACCATTTTAGTTTATTTGTGCTATAGGTTAAATTTCTTAGTCTTCAACAAACTCTGTACCAGCCATATAGGCGTAGTTAGCCTGTAATATGTAATTATGCTCTGTAAAAAGTGCTATAACATCAGCTATATATCTGATCCTGAATATCCTTTCTTGCAGTTTGATTTTCAACTGCCACCCGTATGTAACGTTTGAGCGGTCTGAACCAGGAATGATTCAGACCGCTCACAACATGTAACAACTATCTTATGTCGATCTGGTATCATGTCATGGAACAGATTTGGATCCTTGATATAATTCCGAAGTTTCCAAACCGGATTTTCTGGCTTTTGAAGAAGTTCTCCCGGGCTTAAAAAATAACTATTCGTTTCAGTGTGTCGAATATGTTTCTGATGACCAGCGTTACCAGCAGGGTTGTCTTCCCCTCTCTATCTTACCCTAGCATACCCCCACCTACTGACTCACGGTCGCCACACCCACAGCTGCATCTGAAGTGCAACGCACTGTATTTACTGCTCTTTTCTTCTTGTTTTTCTATCATAAAAAATGTCTTCAGTGGCATGGAACACGTCGGTGAGTCTATCGTTTATGAGGTACTTTTGTCACTTTTTTTGACCATACCTTTCAAATAGAATGGGTGGTATGCTGAAGGCGGATTTGAGCATGTCCTCCATTTGCTCGTCATTGCTAGTCTGGGCATCTTCCACCAGGGACAGTCCTACCCACTAGTAGGTATTCATTCAGAGATCAAACAAAATCAGGGCAGAATTGACAGAACAATTATAGATTCCTGACACGGATATGGTCTAATTATGAGTCTTGTTGAACTCGTATTTTAGATCTTTCCTTTCAATTGAGGAAGGAAAGGTTGGTACGCACTCATTCCAAGCGATAAACGTACGCATTTTATCCATATTCCACACGGCTAAGTCCATTCTATCTACCGATTAAGGAACTCGGCTGAGCATTCTAATTTGGCAATTGCTGTAGCACTTTGAAAGTTCCTCGGGCACAACCTTCTGGGCTCGAGACCTTTGAACTTTCGAGGAAGTGCGAGCATCAAACTGCCCTTACAAAATATTTTTCATTATCCCAGA
This sequence comes from Stratiomys singularior, assembly GCA_954870665.1. Taxonomy (NCBI): domain Eukaryota; kingdom Metazoa; phylum Arthropoda; class Insecta; order Diptera; family Stratiomyidae; genus Stratiomys; species Stratiomys singularior. Next base: position 154,472,167 of record OX940878.1, on the reverse strand, counting down.
CACAAATCGCACACAGCCTGTCCCTGGATATATAGCTCCTATATTTGAGACGGTAATACAATGTGATTCCCCAGGATACCATGCTGAAAAATCTACGTCTCAATGTCGATCAGTAGCATCAGAAGTTCCAGTATCATATTTGTCGGTTTCAGCTGTTGTAGGATGTTTATGCTTCAAAGCAAATGTTCCAGCAGGACACGTCGATTTGTTTAGGGTTCTTTGGAGACCCGACATTCATGATTATCCTTCACGAAAAAGGTGAAGTTTAATGTCATGCATTTTATTCTCAATTTATTCCCTACTTTGCACTGTTAATGGCACAAGTCTTATGCAGCATGACAGTAATCTAGGAAATATGAAACAACTGGTCACAACTTCACTGGTTTTTTTTTTTAAAAACTATTCTAGAAAGCCTACGGAGACATAGAAATTGTTATACGACAAGGTCATGAAGTTATGTACCGTAGCGTTGTGAATAGATACATCGTCCTTTCCCAACTAAGTAGTTCCCGATCCATTTCCTAAAACCGGACAGTTCCGACTAATATCCAAGTCAGACATAAGATGCACTGGACAATCAGGAAAATGATATTCCATAAAACTGGGTATGGCCTTCAAACAAGTCTGCAAGATCACTTATGTGACGCGGGCGAATACTTCTTTATAAAGGGTGTGGGGGTGATTTGTCATCGAAATCGGAACCCAAAAATTAGAAAGAAGGGAGAAAATTAAGCTTGTGAACATTTTGTGCTTGTTTCTCGATCCTTAACAAAACCACAAAACATTCACCACTCTCTTTATGCTGCAGTCCTCAATGCGAACTTATTTCTGGGCTTATGAGCGTAAACCCTATCCTTGACTTGCTTCCGAAAGTTCGCAATAGGAGATCAGAGTGCTTTAGATCATTACCATGTTGAAATTTCCATCGAAGCGGCATGTGTTCGTCTGCAAATGGCAGCATAATGTGCTTAAGTATGTCCAAATAACTTTTTCAATTGAATTCGGCCTACGCCATACCAAGTAAATGCTGCCCCAACCATTATGTTACCTCCGCCATCCTTAACGGGCGTCTATATTGTATGTTATAACGGACTTTATTGTATATAGTGTGGATCAAATGGTTTCTTGGAAGGGCACCTACTTTTTTTCGTCCGATCCGAAGAGGTTGAACTTGCATTCGTCACTCGAGAGAATATTTCGTCAATTTCTCATGCTTTCTTCTCCACTAATCTAAATCTAATCTAATCTAAATGGGTCCTTGCAAAATTTTGGAACCTAGAAGAGGCACTTCTCTCGGTGATCGGGCTGGTAAGTCTGTTTCCAATATCCTTCTACGAACTGTTCTAGCACGTCATCATTAGCTACCGGCGAAATCATGAATGAAGACGCGTAACGGTTCTTTTACAGACGCGCACAATCCAATCCAATGATGGAGTCGTTTTCCCTGGTCGGCCGCGATTTACTTTATCATTCTTTTCGTTCATGGCGTTGTGGACCATTTCCAAATGGCAGTGAGAAATTCGTGCAATATCTCGAAGAGAGTAGCCGTCGTCCGTTAGTAGATACTCTCTTCTGGGAAACTAAAGAATTATTACGAAATCAGATAATTTGAACTTATCAGAATGGTTTTCGCTAAGGTAACTCGAAAGAAAATAAATTAAAAATTAAAATTAAAAAGTGGCCCGCAGTACCTGTTTTCAAAACACTGAATTGATTATATTGTCCAATGGGAAATTGTCTATTGGAAAATGAATCTTTGACTATAAACTTCAATTTGACAGGAAGTGTCTGTTGACTGTCTCCCCAATCTAATGATTCAATGCAGCTGATTGTGTCACTTGAAAAGCATTGCCAGCTGAAAAAATAAATGTTTTACAAGAAACTGTGGGATGTTTTCATTATTGTGAACAATAATGTATATATTATTTCAGATTGCATGCGTTCTGGAAGCCATTCAAGAGAAGAAAAAGAGGATAGTTAAAAATAAACATACTTTACCTATTATCTTTTCTTTACCTATAGCGTAAGAATAAACTCCCGGTCGAAAAGTATTCGACCGAAATAAATGAAATTATAGTTGAATTGGTAAATTCCTTCCCATTTTTGTGAAAAACAAGTTGAACCACCTCGAATTACCCATTTCAAGCTGCATTTACTTTTGCTTTTTCTCTCTCTGTCTAAGAGAAGTCGGCCGAGAGTGTTAATGCTGTATGTAATTACCCTGTGAGGTAAACTTGCTGAAAAGCTATTTCATTTTATTTAATTTTAACTTTCATTTAACGCAACTGAGGCGAAACGAAAGTGATTTTAAGAATTCAAGTAGATTTTAAGCTTACTCAGCTTAAAATCTAGGTTCAGAGTGGAACGTTGCTCCACCTTTTAGTATTGTATCCTGACAACATTATTGATAGGTATCAAGATGGCTTTACGGCTGAACGCTGTCCGGCTGAGCTATTAATCAATTGTTTTTTTTTTAAAGGAAGAGGTGCTGTGAAAGTGTTAGGATTCCCATACAAAATTTGACTGACTGGCAGAAATGATTAACAGATATTATGAAAAAATTATAAATGCTGTAAATATTTGCCATGCAATTATAATGAATCAATGTCCATCGGCTCTAAAAAGCCAAATTGTTGTCGAAGTGCTGAAGCGTACAATGTTAAAAACTCAATCAAAAATAATGTATTTTACATTCATTTCTTGTTTGTTTATTCAACACGCTGTTCTAAATCGATCCATATTTCATTCATCGTTAAAAATTAAATTGCATTTTAATTTATGGATTGTATGATATTTTATTTCATTATGACTTGGTGAATATTATATGTTTTGATTTGTTATGTTTACACTTGTTTGTAATCTGCATCATATTTACAAATATTTCCCAGCATCACTCCAGGCTGCAGGACCAAAATATTCGGCGACGTGTATATCTTTCAATGAACTTAACCACAGTGAAAGATACAAATCTACAAAGCTGCTGATTCAAATGCTTCCGTCGATAGACAGTTAGCAGGACATTTGTGAAAATGGAAATATATCCGGGAAGGATTGTTTAAAACTCGAACAATTAGCAATTACTTTAACGGCATATTTTTATTGCTTGTTGATAGCAACTCGGAATTGAATTTTCGTTATGATCCTCGCAACAACAGGCATTTGCCTTTCTATCACTTTCTTGCCTTGTCCTACGTCCTGCTCCTTCTGTACTTAAATGCTCATTATGAGGAAGACAACTTCCAATACAAAACAATGTTAAGAACTTTTTAAATACATCCACACCTACAGGGAGGCTATCAAAAATGTTGAAATTCGAAATGAATCGCCATCGGGCAACAGGCGATTAATAAAACCTGGCACGCTAATTGCTTGCAGGGATAATTCCCACGCCTCTCTCTCTCTCTCAGCTTCTTCGAGCGGCCAGAAACACAGAACATGGCATTCATAAGGATGCCACATCTAAAGGCAAGTTAATTTTCCAAACTATTTTTGATACACTATGGAAGGACATCTTTTCTGTCGAATTGTTTACACGTTTCAAACAAAGGAGGGACGAAACAAAAAACAAACTCTAAACAAAAAGAAATAATTGCGGAGGAAACGTAACTTTAGGCAATCATTTGCCAAACATTTTCTCGTCATCGTCTTGGGCTCCCCTTTCCACCTCTTTCGTGGCTCATTTCGGGATGAAAGCAAATAAGGAGCTAACAGCGTATCAAACGATAATAAAAAGAATCTTCAAAGGTGGTAGTAGCGATTGGGGAGGACTTGAGTTTGTCAGTTATAAATATCCATACCTTTAAGACCTGTGATAATAATGATTTCCAAGTGTTTGGAGCTGGCGGACAGCAAAACGGACCAAACCACCATCAACTGCTTCCACCGTTCTGTCACGAAGGGCAACAGCCACTCAACTTTCAAGTCCCTCCAGAGATATTCCTGCGAAAAAGGAAGGTAATGGGAAGTAGACCGTTGAGATAATATGATCATTTTTGCTGTTGTTCTGTTCCGTCGCTTCAGGCAATAAATTAAATAGCATCAAGTGGATAGCAGGATTTTTTTTTGAAAGGGGGACGACCGACTCCTGTTCCTTGATAAGAATTTCGCCCGTGTTTTTGTTGTTATTCCGGAATTTGAATTTGTGCGTTTGATGTAATCTTGTCTTGCTGGTGTGCGTAGATAAGGATATGAGCAAAATGAAAAAATGAAAATAAATTATGTGCTTGGAAAAAGCAACGTTCCTGACATGTTCATGCCTTGGGTTGCGAGATATGTTGGTCTTCTGCAATTTGACTTGCCGGCGCTGGTTATCTGTCTGTTGGGGAAGGAGTGCCGCCGATGGTGGGTAACGTCCAAGTAGGATTCTCTCAAAAGCGGCTTACGTCAAAACTCATAACGTAGAACGCATCACGATGGAATCTTAGACAATGAAATGTTGCAGTTTGAAGAATTCTTAGGTTTCCAGGTAGTCGGGTATGTACCGTGACCATGGACATGGTGAAGAGAATGCTAAAGCGGACCTCAAAACAATGTCAATACCTGCCGGCTAATGTTCTGGCATAAATGAAAGACTAAGTTGTTTTGCAACCGCTTATATGGTGTGAAATCGGAAAACCAATTTGGCTTTGATGGGAACCGTCCGAAAACATTTGATAGCCACTTGCCAAAACAATATTATCCACAGAATAAGAGGAGGGGGAGTGCCTTCTCCACTCATCATTTCATGCTCTTTATTTAATGTCACTCATTATAAAGTTTCTATATCCTGTCGTTCAAAACCGATACGCTCACCAAGAGTGTATCGATGCTCATTGTATTTTCTTAGGTTAAGGTTAAGGTGCTTGATCTTTGGTTAAGGTCAGAGTTGTCCGATGGTTTGTTGCGCGTGTCCTCCTACCTATACCTCACATCAAAAAGGTAAAAACGCAATCAATATGACATGAACTTTGATAGAAATTTTTCAATTGAAACGCTTGATAGCAAATTAAAAAGTTTTTCTCGTTTGGGAAACCATCAAAATATATATTTCGTCTCACCATCATTTGGATTTCAAATTAGTCTTGTGGGTTCACGAGGATCCTGCTCGTTATTTATACAAAAACGATGTTTGTTAGTAAGGGTGTTTGAATTTTAAACACATTTATACCTTCTTGTGATGCTTCATGTGACAATCATATTTTCAAAGAACAATGATGACGTTAGTTTATTAAGATAAAACCTATTGTTCTTAAAAAAAAAAAAATATAACCCATACATAAATAATAAAAAAATAACCCATCGAAATAACTTATCGAAGAAAATTTGCTTAACTTTCATCGCCGACTGCAAAATGTTTCCAAAATCAGATCACTTGAATTTGAATATTTGGATGACAAGCCACACCAATATTATTGAGGCTTTAATTATAGCTTCCTTTTCCTTCACGAAAGGATTGTGATGGAAAGAACTTAAGTCAGTTTCAACAAGTAACATTTCGGTACATATTTAATCAATCCAATTCTTAAAATATTTCCTTATATATTAACTGAATTTTGACTTTTATGGTCATAATGGTGTCATGGTTCATTGCAACCTGCAACATCTGCTCGATGCAGAACGACTTTGACAGTTGGTTGACATACTCATATTTCGTTTCAACTCGCCCCGGGAGTTTTTTTTTCTTTTTTCCAATAAGTCCTTTGCTTGGCTAAATGTGCGTCAAGTCATAACTTAACATTTATTATAGAAAAATGTTCGCGTTGGGCCAAGAAATATTCTTTTATAGTATTGCTGTAAGGCTTTCTTCCATCATATTCAACTACTTGATCATTTTTTTCATGCAATAAGGTAAAACAGACTAGAGATTTTCACACTATGCGTCCAAGGACTACATCAAACAGTGATTTTTTGTGCATAAACATGCAACCTAAGAGTTTTTCCCGATGTAAGTCCTGCGGTTTCATTCAGTCAGAAACTCGTTTCGTCAGAAATGCGTTTATTCCGAGAAGAAATTATTTATTTGAAATCTGAATTGCCATACAACTTGCATTGAATTTATGTGAATTGTACTTTAAGAGTTCAATTCACATAAATTCAATGCAGACAGACCGTGCCCAGCAGGTTTGAGTTCTTGAAACAATTGAACCCTGTAGGCCTTCAAGTAAAGGTATTTACACAAAACCGTGTCATTTGTCTGAGCCAAAGTTCCTATACAAGGCATGTGTCAAAGATCTTCACTTCTTTTGACACTCTATCAGCCAGAGCTCCTATCAGTTCCTATATCGTCCGCTGAGTCGTTTAACAGAGAAATTTTTTTTGGATCGTCTGTAATTGCAAAGACAATAAAAAGAAGGTTCGGTTCGTACATTACGTGGACCATGCATTTGTGGAAAACGTCCGTTGGGTTGAACACTTGATTTGATGATAAATTCTAATAAACTACGCTTTTTTGACGAGGAGATGACTACAAAAATTTTACGATTAAACTTTTGTAATTATTTTCTCGACAATACTGCGCACAGTTGTCAAAATTGCAACTTCAATTTTTGTTGAAGTTTGAACTTCGCTTTTTGGTTAGTGTTACCATTGTAGCAGTTGAAATTCGTGATTAAACATGTCCTTGGATGAATACAAATAGAGTTGTGTTAACATTTACAGAAACCTTTTGCCCTATGATGACTGTGATTTAGCACCGATGATGACACCGAAATATAGGTTCATCGAACTTAAAATTATCCGAGCTTGTGTTCTTGATGAGGAGCGTCTAAACCACACAGCGTGTCATGTTGCAGAAAAGCTAGTCCACACCATTTTCTTGGTGAGGAAAGAACACAAATAATTGAAGTTCCACGCAAAAGCTAGACTTAAGAAAACTGGGTGGTACCCAACGAGTGCTAAAATTGATCAAAATGGACAACAAGCTAAAAAATTTGGCGTAGTCTTTGTGGCGCTAGTTTAATCTTAAGTGAAATTTATGAATATTTCGCAGTAGATTGTCACTATTCATAAAACTCTGATAAACAAACCTACGTCAAAGATAATGCAATTTCCTAAGCAATGCATTTACTCGATTAGATTTGCTCCGAAGGATACAATTACAGCTCCATTAGATGGAAAAGTTCTAATGACGATTTTTTTAAAACATAAAGACGTTAATCCTCTCGGAAACTTAATACAATAATAAAGTTCACGTAGTAGTATTGTAGAATAACATTTGACAGGTTCGATAAAAAGAAACAATCCGATTTTACTAAGAAGTTCTGACAAAAACTCATAAGTTCCTGCACTTGGGATTGTTGCAAACAAACTGATTGAATTACACTATGACTTCCTGGTCCACCTTGACAGCCTGTGAACCCATTTTGACTTGAAAGATGGATCAGGGGAGAAAATTCAGCTCAAACAAGAGTATATCGCCGAGACAAAATGGTATTTCGAAAGGTTTCCTACCATATCATAATTTTTGGAAAGACGTTTGCGAAAGTGTATTGACCTAAATGGAGATAACGCTGAAACGATTCTTTTAATAATATAAGGCATTGTTTCTTACGCAGGTGTTTATTCGTTAACCCTCATAATTATCCCTACCGAGAAGCAAGCCGTAAGGAGGTGACAACTGGTGAGGTGGGTGCCAGGACCTGGTGATGTGTCACTAAGAAAATAAAATTTTCTGAATGCAAGGCAGGGGTGATAAAATTTTTTATAAATAGTGTGGGGAAAAGAAAGCAAAAATTAAGGAGGAAAATAAATAATTGCTAAAAATTGGAAGGAAACTGCTTAAATTTTTCAGTACCCGTATATTAGATGACGCAAAAATAATCTTGCAAACAAATGGAGGTAATTTAAAGACTATTACTTTGGCATTTTAATGTCTTATACCTCGGACAGATGACGCCATTTGTACTAGCTTTAAATGTCATAATGACACCTAAGTCAACGAATTTATCTGATCAGAACGTCGAACTAATATAAAAGTACACGTCCGTTTCAGGCATAAGTTACTATAGGCTTATATTGAGCATGCATCTAAGTGGCACTAAAAGCTAAGAAAAATTTGTTCTAAGCTGGCACGTCACAACGTCACTCGTACTATGGTAGAACAGTTCGATTCTGGTTCAACCTGCTTCATTTCAAGACCAAAAGTACCCAAACGTGTGAAGTGGTCAGAATCATGCTTAACCTTGAACATTTTGGAAACTGTTGAAGCTTGGTGAAATGATATTTCGACTCCAGAAGCGGAAACTCAAATACTTCATATTTATATTCATGTATCTGTTAACGTTAACAGTATTTGGTATATTTTGTCCTTATTTCCTTAGGCATGACTTCCCATAAAATGGTCGAACAGGTTAACTCTAAGATGTGGCAGTGGTGGCCTAAGCTATTGCTATTAGTTAGTACTTTATTAGCAATAGCAACAGCTACTAGCTATTGCTACTAGTTTTGTGTTCAAAATCTTCCTTAATTCCACCTTGATTTCAATTTCGTTCAAAGGATTTTGCGCCGTGATCCAAAGGGCATAATTTGAATTCTTGCCAATCGATAAGTGAGCGGGTGAGACCTCTCCTTCACGCGGCTTATAGACACTAACTCACCCTAATTACAGTCAATCTTACCGGGAACATTTGAGGACGAATATTCTCCGTGACACAATAACATTTTCCGTTAGAACCACAACAATCCTACCCTAACAAGTCTTCAATTTTCGTAAGCTTACAGCGGGACGACAGATTCTAGGCTGACCTTTTCAGAGTCCTAAATAATCCTACGTTACTTGAATCCTGGGAGTGAAATGTTACCCGTAAGGCAGCGAATGTTCCAAGTCTTTAAGTTGGTCCTGACTGGTCAAAGCCCATACCTGATGATTGTCAAATGAATAACCAACAACTACCACTTTCTATTGTTTCAATCTAGAGTTACTTATGGTCCTCAACTGGTGACAAACATTTGTGTTGCAGTGCAGATTCATTTAAGAACACGATTCTAGCATTCCATAAATCGCATGACCTCTTACACTAGCAATCATAACTTACAACTACATCCTTTTTATCACAAAACTTTATATCAAACCCGTTCAGATGCTTTAATGATGTTTATCGCCCAAAAACTTTTCATCCTCTTATCTGTTTCTATCAATTTTCTTTCTTTCCACAGACAGCAATGAAAGCTGCATGGATGGAGTGTCATCTGTAGTCGACAACTAAAGGACGAATAAGTTTACAGCTTCAATGTTAGAAATAAAATTCAAACAAAGATGTTAAGAGCAAACCTAAACACAGAAGCATGGAAGAATAACCATCATTCAAGAGGACTCTACAAATTATTGTAGGCAACGAGCAATAGCACTGAGAATAGACAAAAAGGATCGGTCTCGTCCGTTGACTTGTTCAATGGTCCTTTTAACTGTGGACTAGAAGAAGGACTGCAACCTACAAAGCTGTACAAAATGGCATCGTTAAATGTAAAAATACTTATAACCTGGTTTCTAATTGCAACAATTGCTAGTAGTGGTAAGTACCGAATACATGCATGCATACAAATCTATTTTCCAGATGCATTTTCACCCTGATTCGACTGCAAACTGCACGCCGACGAAATGTCCTTTGGGTAACGAACATAAGTCTTTTTATTTCGCCTTTTTCCATCATCAACATTTCTTATTAATGAGACTTTCATCGCATGAATACGTAGATACGTCGCGCAACACATTCCTGTGCATACGGATAAGGATAATTCGTTCGCTTTGTGAATGCTGGGTTTGAAATGCTCCACATAAAACCATTTAAAAGTGCAGCTCAGGAAAATGCAACCCCTTTGTGTGATAAAGCGTCAAATGTTGACCGGACAATCCAACCCCATCAGGCGTTGCATGTATGTTGGAGCCGCTTCATGCAGTTTTTACCAAACTCCGACTGACGTATTCACCTGGCATGAAAGCGGAATATCCGTTCAACCACACACATTGTGCCACGTCAAGGGGGAGGGGCTCAACATGGGGTTTTAATTTGGTTTTGCGAAAAGGCGGCCGAAAGCGGAAAATCTATTTCGGCTATCACATATGTGTGCTTGCGTTTTTGTGTGTTGGAGGAGATTTGCAATTGGAAATTTCTGATGTGTTGCTGCTGAAATCAATGCATTTACAGGGGCAAAACGCCAGGCTGACCTGGTTTTTGTCCGAAACCACTCTGTTGTAGTCATATCATCTGCTAGGCAGTTAGATTTTGTTTATCCTTTTCTGGGATTTTAAATTCTCATGACTCATAAATATGAAGCTTAACTAACATCACCCACAATAAAAACTATTTTCAAAAGTTAAAATTCCAGTCAGTTGATATTGAAAATATTCCTAAACATAATTGAAAAACACTTTCAGGTAAATCATTTTGAGCTCACTATAATCCACCTCAATTCCTTTTCAATTGGAAAAAGTTCGTGCCAAAGTTTATTAAACATTCGAAAATCCAGAATGCATTTCAGGTTGTCTAAAATGATTTGTATTCAAACTGACAACAACAATAATTTAGAGGATAAGGTTGGAAGGTGTGGAATAAAAGTTGGCTATTAAACACTTGGCTAGAAATAATCTTGAGGATTTATTTTGCAACTCGAAGTAAATTTTCATTATAACTTGCTAGAGCTCCTGGATTAAGTATTATCCTGCATGCACATAAGCATGTATTTTCAATTATGTGAGTTGTTATTTTATAAATTCTTGTGTTGGGCGGAATGTTGTAAATGTTTTATTGTTAATAAAAGAGAGCACCGCTGAAATAGGCGAAATTTGAAATGAGCACGTCAATTTTTCAACCAAAACATATCTCCTCTCGCTGAAAATTGGATTGGATAATTCAAATTGGTTTCGAATTTGCAGTGGCTGCCAATTAGATCCGCCCAGGAAGCGTTTTACTTCTTTAATGATTTATTCATACTTTTATCAAAGACCCGAATATTGTGAATAATTTTGCATTCTACCAGACACATCCGACTGTCACTGTGTCACTACTTCATTAGCTTAAAAGTACTTGGCCTCACATAGAGATGGCACCACAAATCCAAAGTCCATGGGCTCTTTGTAGAGAATCAAGCATAATTTAGATCCTGTCAAAATTAAATGACATTTGGTTTACTCATTTTCAAGTTGAAGCTTTCAAAGTGACGCTGCCTCTGATTTTTTTTAAACAATGGAAAAAGTGAATATCAAGTCCTGATAAAACATTGTTTTTTGATGGATAAATATAAGGTGAGAACAAAGGTATGGCTTGATACATGTTATATCACATCAGCCGCAGCATATTCAACAATTAGATATTGGTTTGCTGCATTTCGTCGTGTAGCTACAAGCGCCAGTGATGCCCGCGATCGGGAGGGTCAAACAGGACAGTACCTTTGGAATATATAAAAAAGTCTTGTGTTAAATGACTGAAAAATTAAACGGCGTAGGATAGCTCATATCATTGACATAACAAAAGACTGCTTTGGACATGTCATTCATGACATTTACACATGCGAAAGTTGTGCGCGCAATGGTGGTTTGATGAGACAACAAAACACATTCGTCTTTGAAAGCAAAATTTAGAGGATATGGTCAGAATAATAAGGAATTTTCGAGACGACTTGCGATAATAGGCGATACATGGATTCATGACTACGTCTCATACGTTGGAGTCCAATTGCGAGATGGTGGAGTGGTTATTGCGTGGTGAAAGCCGTGGATAGCACCCGAAGACTCAACAAACAGCTGGCAGGGTTCTAGTCAGGATTTTTTGTCGTGCAACTGGTAGAATATTTATAGTCTGTTTAAAGATAGAAAAAAATTCAACAAACAATATTCCCATGCGTTATTTGATCAATCTACAACGAAATGAAGTGTAAGGGACCTCATTTAGCAAGAAACAAAAATCCTGTCTCACCAACACAATGCTTCAGATCTTTGTGCTCGCGGTACATTGAAGAAATTACGTTTTGCAGTGGCTGAACACCACAGTATTCGCGCGATTTAGGCCCAAGCAATTATTTTCCCGGGTTGAAAAATTCACTCAAGATTTTGAAAGGGAAAGGGGAATAGATTTTATTGACCTGAAGGGCTCGAATATGAAACAAATGCACCTGAAGAGCGTACTTTTGATCGTTAATGAAAGAAATTACGAATTAAATAAATTCAAATCTCTAAAAATAACGAATGAAGCAGTCTCAGGGTTCTGAGAAAAATCTACGAACTGAAACAGTTCAATGAGTTTTGAGGAATGTTCAATTAAATTGATATCTTATTCGAAAAAACCAACACCGGCGAAGGGAAATACCAAAAAAAGTTTAAAAAGACATATTTTGAAGGAAGTTAATTATTGGGGTGATATATTTTGAAGGACGTTTATTATGGGAGTAAAATAATTGTCACCGAAAAAATGAAACTTCATTTGTTCAGCCTGGATGGACGTGTTATGGTGTAGCTAAGATAAGTTGAATTTGATGGACCTCAGGCGAATGAAAAACGACTGTGATTGTTTAGGGCTACATGGCATCCAATTCTATGCCTTTTTATAGCTTTTGAGATCTATTGAACCGTAGAGTTCATATGAACTCATAGTGCGCCGACTTGTTCAAAGCTCGAGATTATCCTTCAGGAAGAATCTGTGAAAACCGAGGGAGAATATTTTCAAAAAACCATCGCTAATATGCTAAATCGATTTAAGTGTCGAATTCAACACAAGGTACACGCAATAAAATATAATTGTACCCAAATTATTGTTAATTTTGAAAATTCGTCTCATACTGTCATTACATCATGATGAGGTCCAGTAATGCATCGAAAGATTTTTAACTTTTGCACTAGTAGATGGGAAACTCAGGTATTAATGACTGTTAGGATAAAGTATAATGTGAAAGGTACTTTTGACGGTTTAAGGTGAAGCTAGTCCATCCATTCAGATTGAGGCTTACCGTGTTACCCAAATATGCCTAAAAAGTTGAGCTTTGTCGTCAAGTGCAAGGATACTCCACAATACAATATCTAATAAGCTCAACGACGGTATTTCTAGCAAAGCTCCTGCTCTAATATTTTGGGTATTTTCAAACGCCAGTTTCTGTTGTTTTCCCTGTAATCCGAATTTAGACGCAGTATTTGGGAAAAAGCTCCCTTAAACCTTACGGTCCTCTTGTTGACATTTGGGAAAGCAAAAACAGGATCTTTGACATATTGGTCAGAGAATATCGAAGTAACCTAGGAAACTTTGTGAGCATCTGACCGTCAAAAACATCTCACCTTAAATCTTTCGAAGAAAATCCTGACAAACGCAAACATTTTAGGGAGGACATTCTAACAGTTATGCATCGATCTACCGATAAAGCTAATAGCAGCTGCTCCATGTGTATCTGAGGACTCAAATTCGTTGTGTTGTTGGACTCAATTAGCATACAATGACTAGTGATAAAGTAAGGAGTGAGAAAGTGAGGATATGTGTCTTTTTGTAACTGATTCATCCTAACTAACTCGTGCTAATATCCTCGTTCATTCAATTTGCGACTTCAATATAAGGTAATCTTCCTCTTTCGTGAATATTTGTTCGCGCCGAATCTATTGATTCACCACAGCTTTGGCTATAATTTGAGTATGATCTGGGAAGTTTATGTAGGTAGTTGTTAAATTCACAAATGAATATCAGCAAATTTCCATGGGAAAATGTAGTAATCGTGAAAACTACCCGAGCTCAATGGAACAAACTTACAACTTTCTTCTGGGATGGATAAGATTCAATGCACAGCAGTTCCTACCGATTGTGTCTCACTATCTCGAACTTGGCTCTTCAAAATTCAATTTGAATATCGACATTCGAACTTTCAGTCTTTTTTATCTCAAAAAGGAGGATTACTGAATACAATCAAATTTCACTAAAGTCGTTTTCATTTCAGTACATTTCGGGGGGTTTTGTTTTTATCTGGCCGAGTATATAAAAGAAAACGCATTTCCATTTTTCAAACCCCTTTTCATCCACGATTCTACAGAAACACACTTTTATGCCATTAAATGAAACTCACAAACCCAAACAAATTATTCCATTCGAGCCATCTCAGGCATTCTCCGAGCCTGGTCGGCTCGAAGGTTTCGCAAAAGGGACAAATTATTCAATTTCCCACATTGCGCAGCGGGGGGTTAATGACTTTGGTCAGCGAACAATGGCTTCATCAAAAGATGGTAAACAGCCTCTCAAAATGAGAATGGGGCCATTAAGATGCGGTTCAGGGAGACATTTATTCGAAAAACAAGGACGAAATTTTTGAGCATGTGTATCGCAATGTTATAATTTCTAATTGCCCTCACATTCCGTCCACACATCGTAGCATAACAAATGGTTGTCAGCGAGGGAAATCTTTTCCATGGCAATAATTCCATTCCAGACACGACAAATGTATTGTTTGAAATCGTTTTATTTTCGCAATTCGGAGCGATAAGGAATCTCGTTGCAGAGGACGTTTCCAAAGCGACTCGGCAAGGGCCCGGTGTGGGTGTGTCCTGGCGAACGGGTGGAGAGATTCGTAATTCGCATTTACATCTTTGATTACGACACGAAAATGATCCTTGCTGCAACAATGAAAACACAATAGCACGTGTTCCCATTGTGTTAATGACTTCAACTTATTGACGTCTCAATAGGAGCATCGCTTTCGCTTTCGAGTCCTTCGTCGCAGCAGTTTGTTATTGAGCTGGAAAACGTCTGAAATGTCGGAAAATGAGTTCACTGCTTTGAAATCCAAGAGTCACGTACTTCAAATTCAGTTTATTGAAAACGTGTTAAACGACTAACGTAATATGTTATTCGTGATTGTAATAAAGGACGACGAGGGAAAATGCGTACGCAAATAAATTGGCATCATATCGGTGTTTGTGCATGAAATATGGGAGAATTACAGGCTCGCGAAAAAAAGGCGAAACGCTTTTCCAACCATAAAAGTTTAGAAACAAATCAAACAGATATCAATATTGCTGGCAAAATATTTATCTACGAAGAAGACGTACACAATAAAGCAATAAAGCAGCACAAAGGACATCACAACAACGGCAACAGCAAAATAGCAATCTATAAGAAGTTGCCAGTGTGTGTTGGTGTGCGTATGCTTAGCACGCATCCTGGCAAATAGGCATTAGGCACAAAAGAACTATTAGAGAAAAAATCAATATTGAAAGTTAGACGGCTTACGGGAAAGCCCCTATTAGTGTCTCTACGTCGAATTGAAACCGATCCACTTGACAGGACTCGTATTTAAGGTGAAAGGGAAGAAAAGGTAACATCGTTTCACCTACAACCGTTCCGGCAAAATCGAAATAAATCATTCAGTGTGTATTGAATTCTTAAATAGTGGAAATAAAGGGAGTTAAGTGCTCAAGTTGAATGAAATGCGAGCCGTATAAGTGTGCGCTTCCTTTGAACGGCATCCTCCCGAATGTCGGCAATAAATCTTCCAGTCACTTGTGCAGGTCCATTTAGAATATGTTTACAAACGTGATACGATCAATTCTCATTTGTGACTTATGCTAGTTAGGCAAACTTTTTTCAAGTTTCCTATCAAATCAACGGAAGTATACTTTTGTTTTTGCTGGTTATTTATTGGCATGTTCATATGTGCAGTGCAGATAAGAAAGTTTGTAGCGAATTGATTGGATGGGAAAGTGGTTATTCGTAGTTACCAAAAGAAATGAAATAGGATTCTGGTTAATCGGTGACGGAGTATGGGCTGGTGGGAAAGGGACGTTTTACAACAAGGAGCTGTTGTGCGAGTTGGATATGGTTGGAGAAGCAGTTGAGCCGATTCTTACTGAATAATTAAAAACGAGCAACAAACAAAGGCTCCTTTTGCCATCTTTTGTTCTTTTGTTGTCGGGCTGCAACCCGATAGTATGTTGTAAGTATAGATAGCAATAACACTCCCGGGCGACTTCTCGTAGAAAGAGATAGGAAAAGCATAAGTTGATTTACATTTGCCCTGCGTTTTTATACGACTGGTTACGAAGGGTATTCTTATTTGGATCAAAAATGAGAGAAAATTTGTCTACTCAAATAAAATCCGACAGTAAAATTAACGAGGAACGACGAACTTTCGTTTGGAGAACAAACAAACAAAATTTGCATTCCTGTCGGACACAAAACGGAGTGTAGCAAACAACGGTAGCATTTCAAACCGATCAACTAGGGAAAATCATGTTACTATTAGTGTTCAAAAGGAGACACCCACCCGTAAATACATGATATGAAAGAAAACATTACGTTTAATAAACAATATCTAACATCGTATACCACACCAAAATACGCACAGATGAAAACTACAGATAAAAAAAGAAGACGCATTAACAAAAACAAATAAGGCAGGAAAAGACTCCTTTAAAACAAAATCAAGAATAAGCACGCCAGGGAGAAACAAACAAAAAACTAATGAGCATCCTACAATAGGCAAAAACGCATGGCAACCAACATTCAAATGGGAATTTTCGACAAAATCAAGGTAGACATTTAAAAGCCATGGAGCAGAAATACAAAACTGTTAAGGAAAAGCTAAACGAACTGACCGAGAAAAAAATATGATTCATTCTGTTGTCCATCAAAAACCAAATACAGCTCTTAATCCTCCTGCAATAGTAGCTCAACTTCGGTTGGATAAGAAACCTCTGTTTTGCGTAAACATAAACATTTTTTCAAATATATTTCCCCCTGCAACAAGAATAATCATGTGATAATAGCATGCCGCTACACTGTTTAAATAATATTCTGACATACTGTACAAGCTACGCTGTCAATCTGACACATTAAATTTACTGTTTCTTCTCTCCTCTCTTAGAATTGATCTGGTAACCAAATATTATAAGCTTTGACATCAACAAGCGACTAACATTTGGCAAGTAAACTTTCGATGTCGATTGCAATTTATTTTGCCAAGTAGAAAATCCCCAATGAAAATTTATCAACTGATCAATTTGGGAATTCAATGAGAATTTTCGAGAAAAATAATGCCAGCTATAAATGGTGAAAATTCCTTGGAGGAAATTTTGTCTGTTTCTGATAGCGTGGCTGTAATGCAATGGCAATTGTACGAAAGGTTTACCGGAGAATAAATCGAAATCGAGTTATTAAAATCAATTGTTTCACAAATCAGGCACGAACTTTGTCAGCAAGCAAATAGAACGGTATAAGGTTTGATTGAGGTTATGTGTATTGAATCGAACATT
Organism: Stratiomys singularior; assembly: GCA_954870665.1. Taxonomy (NCBI): domain Eukaryota; kingdom Metazoa; phylum Arthropoda; class Insecta; order Diptera; family Stratiomyidae; genus Stratiomys; species Stratiomys singularior. The sequence goes on along the minus strand of OX940878.1, from coordinate 154,454,976 downwards.
TTCCAACTTATGAAGTAATTCGGGTGACGAAAGCTTTTATTTATCTGGGATGCAACAATGGTTATTGTTTTCTTCTTAAACCATAAACAAATTTTATATATTTAAATGAAACAACTGAATTTATGTAAAAATCGGCTATAAAGTCAAAAAAGGCTTAACAAACAAATTTTCAAAAGCATTAGCGAGAGAAATGCAAGTGCTCTTAAAACTTTATCCTCACGCAACGCTTTTCTCTTTAATAAGTTGTTGGAGCGGATTAAAAGTTTTTTATTTAAAAAAAACCTATTAATTCAATTAAAAGCTTCTAAATCGACGGAACAGAACAAACTTTTAAAAGTGCATTAAACGACTGAATATCCGGAATGCACAAGAATAAATATTAATAAAATTAAAAATATGGTGATGAGCATTGCTTTAGTTTTGAATGTGTACCAATCCATTATTGATGTTGATGAAATTAATCTCTGAAAGTATTAAACATAATCAGCCCTTAGTTATGGACTCATGACAGTCAAATATAATTCACTATTTTTATAATTTTGTATTTTGACCTTTAATGCAAAGTTCAAATTGTCGGAATTTTGAGATTTCGGGAACATTTGGAACTATATGAGAGAGGAACTGAAAGGTCACGAGGGTAAAAAATAAGAAGTATATACTAAATCAATTCTTAGTATATTTCCCCTCAAGGATCAAGCATTCAGTAGATCTAGGAATCTGTTTATTACGATACGGACCAAGATTCTAGAGATTTTATCAAACAGGTTTATTTGAATAAAAACAATTATTATAAGAAGAAATTTGTTAGCAATGCTTATATTTGCGACCCCATTCGATCTATTGACAGGATTATTTTCACCTGTAAAGCATGATGTACAACATGATTATTTATCCTTAAAAATCTACTGGTCTAATACTGAAGAAGTAGATTTATTTTTAAGGATGCTGGTCGTAATCAAGGTTCCAGTCAAACAGATGGTAATGTAAATTCGTAAGGTCCAAAGAATAGACAAATGCGGAAGGATCTCTCAAAAAGATAGAAATAGATCTCTCAAGGACTCAATTGGCGTGGCCAATAATGCTCTTAAATAGCCTCATTTGGACAATGTATTTGGGCAATATAGAGCTTGACGACCCTACCGCTCTTTTTGAGAATTTTCAATACATCTTAGCATCTCAACTAGTGCAGTTTGTAGTCTTCGTTTGGTGGAAATCCTGTTGGGCTCTAGCGTTCGAGATAACTTTTGTATGAGATCCACTCTTAAATATCCTACTTTCACTTATCCTACTACAGTCACGTGACAATTCAGAATGGAAATTGTGGCAGACGTCTCTATTCACGGCCGAAATTTTCTGAAAAAATTCTAGACAACATATGGAATTGTTTTAGTTGAGGCTATCTAGCACCTAGGTTCCTAATTTTTTGACAACTTCTTTTGAATAAATTGCAATGAATGTGATCTAGTAATCGCACTTCCTTTGTGCGCTGAACCCTGGAAATTTTGATGACCATCCTCTTCCAAAAGTATCAAAGGACACTCCTTTTATCCGTTTTATTCGAAGGGTAAAGGTGTCTTTGAGGTTATTTTTGAATTGCAGCAAACATCATTGTGCGATGATGATGATACGACTCCTATGATACCTTCATTATTCACGAAGCATATTCCTCGAATTATTGTTGTCTTGGTTTAAAATGTAAACAAAGGGACCAATCATGCTGCTATTCGCCTCCATTTTTAACTTTAAAAACGGTCAAAAAAAAGCTTTAAAATATTAACGAAAAAAATTTTGGTGTGAAAATTGGGCTTTTGAAGATGCATAAACACTTTGTAAAATGGCCAATAAATCCGTGAAGGGCCAAAGACAAATATAATACACCCAATAAAACGATGCTCTAAGATTGAAGCAAACTCTTTGTAGAATACGCATCGCAGCTTATGATATATCCATTGATAGATTTTTGTACAAAAATGGCACCTTTTTGGTTAGGTTTAACGCATGTTTTCTCGATCACAGTATCCCACAATGTTTTGGTACATCAGTATACGATTTATCAGTCGTAAAGACTTTTGCCTCCTTTGTACTCCTGAACACTGTGACGATGAGTTGACTAGTAAATGGATACAGATTAAGTATCTTTGGGGTTAGTGTACCTTTTTAGTGTCACTATTTAATCTCAGAGTTAAGAGAGTGACCCTGAATTCTACTTTCAGTAACAATCTTACCGAACGTTGCATCCTTATTGTCAGTTTGGGGGCTTAATAGTTCCAATAACACTCAACTCGTCGATGCTTCTGGTTTTGTTGCGCATTCTTTGCGAAAATTTCACGCTAAATTTTGCTGATACCTTTATGGTGCCAAAAAGATCAGGTGTAATGCTCGAAATTGTTGAAGCTTTCAATCGTGGATACTTTGATCAAGTGAGGAAGCCATTTATCCTTTTGACAGGCATCTTCCAAGATAATATTTACCGCTATGCGAAAATTTTCTACCGTGATAACCTCACCCATCTAGGCCTCGGATCGAACTTATCGGACTTATCGGAAGATATTATCCCATTTGTCAAACAACATTTGGCCAGTATAATAGTTCCGTTAAATAAAAAATGGAGTTAATTATGTATCTACATAAATAAAAGTCTGATTTATAAGAAACTTTGTATCTAAACCTTGAGTGAGTCTCATGGACAGTGCAGATTATCACCTTCTCCGGCGAACTTTTTGACCCAATCTTGTAGGTTCGGTTGACATGCTGTATGTCAGGCATTCAGTGGAAATTAAAGACGCTCAGTATAATGCGGTCAGGTGATGAAATATGATTGTTTTTTGAAAAGCGTTGAAAAAAAATGAATGGATAGCATTGAGCCCACAATTATCCTAAGCAGGGAACAAATAACGCCCAATTGTACGTAGGAGTGAACCCAATAGTTCAATTAGTTTTTCCCACACCCAAACGGTCAACAAATCAAATAAAACCATCTTGGTCCCAGAGCTGCCTTTTATTTTGCATTTCTATTATTTATACAGACAACACATGAAAATCGAGAACCTGAGACTCACATATTGTCAGTGCAAAATGCGCTCCTTGAAAATCAACCCTAAACATTTTTGGAACTCCTGCAAGGATATTATTGTGTTTTTTTTAGTCAGTCCGCACCCAATCAAGTGTGCCCGATAACCAACCATAAATTCCTATTTATTCCCTGCTGGCTCCATCCAAGCCGATTTTATTAGGAAAATCTGCACAGATTCCCAAATCTTTCTCTAATAAAAATATGTAAGCTCGTTTAAAAATTTATATTGCTCAGGCGAAAAGATATAAACTCAGGTAAATTTTCCATGAATCCAGACGTGGTCATGGCTGCCGTAAGAACTCCCCAATTTTCGCTAAAAAAGGTTTATTGTGACCTAAAACTACTTCATTCAGATTTTCTCGCAATAAAAAAATTTCCCGAGCATTTGCGTGGACTTTATCAAAGGCGAATTTTCTTGAGAATTTTTTTTTTTGCTTTCCTATTCCAGGGGCCTGAACGTCCGTTGGGATGGAAAATACTTTTTTAGCACTCTTGAGTTGAAAGTCCTGGTTTCTTGGAAAACTTTAAAGAAAGTTGCGACCACTCTTCCCGGCAACCATAAAATCTTCAAGAATTTCGCAATTGTTTAATAAAAGGTCAGATCAAGAAGTTAGAACTTGAAGTTTGAAAATGTTCTTGCATGAACGTTTCCATTGGATTCGTGCAGATCTCGGATAAATCGGAATCCTTTTCGCTTTCGGCGCGCTTCAGCGGACGCATAGATTGATCCCGGGTCGATGCAAAAAATAAAGTGTACTCATTCGAAGTCGAACATTCGAGTATTTGAATATTCTCGTTTACTAAGTCCGCTAAGTATTTGCTCATCAGACCAGCAATAATTTCCAATTCGTCGAGTTGAGCCATCTTTGAGGAATAATTTCATCTTGTATCCTCTTGCGGATTGAGGACGTTTTGTAATTGGGCAGGGAATTGGTCTTTATTCTGCCTCTTTCGTTTTATCTGGCGAGTATAATATTTATGTATAAATTGATGCTGTGTGCCGACACGGCTCCAGTTCATGTAAATTCGAAGCAACGTTCAGCGGGCATTCATGGTTTACTAAAATTCTATTTCAACTTCGTCCTTTTCGCATTGCGGACGAAGGAGGCACCACATGAAACGCAAGAATGGAGTTCTATCTGGACATTGGTGCGAGTGAACGACTCTTATCTACAAAATCGTATCGTCGGTGTTGTGTACTCCACCTTTATCCTGAATACTCGTTTTGGCAGTTATTTCAATTATCTTCGTTGACGAGCAAATTAATATTCTGCTGTTCGCTTTTGCATGCCTTGTTGTTTTTTCCTCTTTATATTCCACTCCGTCAGGGGAGAGAGCTCGAGTCCTTGCCAGTATTAGACACGAAATTCGCAATCTTACTTTGAAATAAGTTTCTGTTCGTCGGTAATGGGAGCAGGTCATGAGGTGAACATCTGTCAGCTAAATTACTAGCGAAATGAAATATGCATGTCCAATTATTTTTAGAAAAACAAAAAAAATATAGGTGTATATATAAAACAAGGCTCGCACCTCCGTGCCTAATGTCGCATGTTCAGTGGTAAAGTGATTGTTTCTAAGAAGGTTTGTCTCTGTGGGACATATTGCAAATAGCTAAAATTGACTTCTAGTCAAGCAGTTTGGGATTTCTCATTAGCCAGAGTCAAATTTCACAACAAAAAGAAATTAGCGAAAAATAAAATTTGCTCAACATGCAAAGGACTTGTCATGCACAGTCAGCCAATTAATAAAATTAGCAACTGCGAACGCAAGAAATAATTTGGAGTCTAGGCTAACGTTCAGTTAGACAGAGCATAACCAACAATTTTCTATCAGTCATGATTCATGACCACGAGTAAAGACGTAGAGTAAACCTTGAATGTCCTACAAAGGCATCATATAACCACCCACAGTGAAATTGCTCAAAATCCTATTTGATATTTAGTTATATTGGGTCAGATTCATGTCGAACTCCCTTTCAAAAGTTAATAATTATTGATTGAGATGTTGTTTTATAATTGAAAGGGCGATGCAGGTTTTCCAAGGACACGGTCGAAAGAACGAGACACAGTGATCCAGTGGCAGCCAGCAACCCAAGCTGTTCTAACACCTGCAGACTCACTCTTCACGATTTATGGAACTCATGCTTGAGGTGGCTTATGAAATCCTTATGATTTTTTATTATATTATATTATATTCTATCAGTTGATAACAGACTTTTACACCAGCATCAAAAGAATGTCGTCCTAGGAGGGAAGATCCACAGAAAAAGCAAAAAGAAAACGGAGACCAATTGCGATTCTGGGATAAAAATTAGGATACTTGTTCAAATCGTTCACCAGGTCTGGCTTGACCGCAGCAGATAAGCCTGGTGTTTTGGCATTCTGGCATTGCGAAGGCGTTTCCTAGCCAGCTGTAGCTGCTGATTTTTCTCATGCTTCCCGTGCTCGATGCGCCTTTTGTTCGACTTTATCACATTCCTTCAATCATTAGCAACTTCAAGTAACTATCGTAACATCGGGGGCTTGCCGTGTTTAGGTCTTCGTTGAAGCATGGAAGACTTGTTGGCAGATTCTCATAGTTGATGGAAGATTCTCATTCTCATAGTTCTCATGGAAGACATGGGAGATTCTCTTAGTTGAGTAGACTACTCTTTCAGTTGCAGATTCTCCACTTCCCAGGGAAGCTTCCTTCAGCTCAGATAGTACCATTATCTCTTCAATAAACTTTTCAGCAGTCGCTTTCTTAGTATTCCATTCAGTGTGGAAAACTGAGCTTATGGGCTTCGAAGCCCCCAATCGTCGATCTCTAGTTTGATATCCTTGTGATCAATGTCCTTGTAAACTTCTAGTACTCTTCAACTTTTAACCATTATTATTAGTGACTTCGAAGCGCCAATTGTTTCAGGAATGATTGCAATCCAGCCGCAGTATGTTTAGACTATTTTGAATCCTAGTTCAGACTTGATTGTCTCAAACATCTAAGACATGCATTCAATTGCCAGAAGTGGCCAGAAACCGAAGTAGCGCATGTACGTATTTCGGGTAGCATAAAAGGTATTTTTGGGGTCAATTGTAGGTTTCAAATTTTTGATTTCCAAAGATTGAGATCAGCTGTAAAGCCATTACGGCGCAAACATATAAGGACAACTTACCTCAGGTTGCCTTCGGCTTATTCCGGACGGACTCCTCCTCATACGTTCACATAGAGCCAGGTGAGTATGTAAAGTTGACGATGATTAGTAGAGGTAACCGATATATCATTCGATCCCTCTGCGAATCAGGCCTGCAAGAAGAAAGAAATAATAATATTGAATGCTCGTCAATCCTTAGTGCAAAAACAAGACTAATAAGAGATGATGTAACCTTTAGCCCGAGTAGTGAAGATTATATGCATTCGCTTCTATTCAGTGCTGTTTTGCATGTTTCCGTTTTTCCTGATAAGCTGATTTCTTTGCTTTGATTAATTTTCTTCTTTTATTATTAATTATCTAATTTTTTTCTTCTTTTATTATTAATCTAATTAATTTTCTTCTAATTTAATTTAATGGTAGAGTTGTTTGCTATCCTCGCTGAATGTAGAAAGGAAATCCATGCTCCTTAACTATTTCTATTTTTACTTAAAGTAAAGGCTACCTCCAGACTCACTGATTGCAGACAATTTTTTTGTCATTGCCACATTACCAAGACTTATTTCATCCTGGAGCTGAGTGCTTTTCTATCCTTGCTTGTGGTTGTGCGTACTTTCATCCTCATTGATTGAACAGAAGGTAATCCTGTGTAGTTTCAACCTTCGCTGATCGAAGGGTATGTGACAGTTCTCCATCAACGCTGATGATACGTCTCACCGGTCGATCTTATTTGATCACATATAATGTTTATTTCGGCTTGCTAATGGTACATTGAGTGCATGAATCGAAGTTTTAACGTGAATATCTGCCACCATTAGGCCTTACCTTACCTTACTTACATTAGGCCTTACCTTACGGTCTCACTAGACCAGGTCGCTTTGATGCGTCAAACAACGCTCCTCATTATCGATGAGGTGGTGTATCAATGGTGGTGTTACACTGGTGTACCTTGAGTGCTAAGAATTTTTTGACATTAGCCAAATGGAGTCATTGGGGTTGCCAATTCCCGGATGTCCCACAGTACCAATCTCAGTAAAGATCATTTTATTCGAGTGAATGTACTTATCCACTTAATGCATATCGAAATTAGGCAATTAATTTTATAGTAACGTTAACTTTAAAATTAGAGAGTAGAGAAGTTCAAGCCACGAAAATCCTTCATATATTTACAGCCCAGTTTGGTGAGCAAATATGTACAAGCCCGCGTGTATGTTTGTTTGCCGTAAAGAGTTCAAAGAAAACTGAAAATGCGTGGAAAACCAGCAACACAAACGCTGTCCTACAAAAAGTTGTGCATCGGAAAATTTTCGTAAAACCAGAACTATTCTTGTGATGCTTGCCAGATTCGAATATGCAAAGGAGAATAATTTCTTTTTTATCCAACCATATAAGTTCAAAAAACACATTAAAAAAAACACATAAGTCGAAAAAATATCTGGGGTCCTATGAAGATAAAGAAACTGTCGTTTTACCTTTTTAATGACCTTCGAAGAATGCTCTTGAGGACTAGTCAATAATGGGCGGGATTCAATGATTCTTAATGTAAGGTTAACACTCTGATAACTACTGTCGGTTTCATCGGGCACCAGAGGGTGGGAGTAACATGCCAGCTGTAGTGAAAGGATGTAATGCAACAAGGAGTACACAAATTTGAATTTCATCCAAGTGGTAATGATCGAAAATCAAAATTAGCTGTGACATATTGGCAAAACTCTACGCAAGTAACCTATTGTTCTCATATGCTCCAAGTTCATTACGAAAATTAGTTCGTATATTTTTTGATTACGAACAAGCCTATTGTGTTGGAAAGCTGTGAAAATCCGTTTCTTGCATTAATATTCATTGATTCCCTAACTTGGAATGATACTTGAATTAAGAATGTTTGTTTGTCGCTAGATGACAGTGGTACTTCTCCCCATCTGGCCATACTATTTTCTACCAAATGTCAGGTTACTGTCAACGATTTCAAATTGTAATCAGTTATTTTGCCCGAGTGCTTAAAACATATTTTTTAAGAATATTTATCAAATTAGGTCCAAATAACAATAAAAACCAACAACGTACTCAACAGCACTTGAAGGAGGCATTGTTTTTCTTCTTTAATCAAAAGGAAAGTAAAACTGTTGAAAAAGAAGTAGAGTAAAAGTGACACTGAAAGAAATTGTTTGTCGCAAGAAACTTATCCTGAATTTCCAACAAGCAGAAAATCGAACCAATGAAAAGTCAGTGATTGGTTCACACAATTTAAAAGAGTTGATTCGAATATAAAGAACGCCATGGATAGCAGAGCAAAATTTTAAGATTCCAAGATGTCAATAATTGTCAGGTGCTGCTCATGCTGGAATCTACATCTTTACATATGCTGATGTATTGAAAACGGGTGCATTAAGGAGCATGTCAAGCACAAACGGAGCATTTAATTATGATTGAGTGTTACAAAAGAAACAATGTCCACCTTTTTAGATTTCTAGACCTTTCGTTCAAAAACAAGGCGATATGTAATTGCAGCCGAAAGATGTCACAGGGTGATTTTTCATAGGCGAAATACTGCTTGTTCTCAGTAAAAGAATTATTTTTCGGAATCGGTTGGCTACTGATGATGAAAAAGTGGTTTACTGCGACAACCTGAAGTGGGTGAAAATATATGTGAAACACGAACAACAGGGGAAGCAAAATACACGAAACAAGTTATGTAATCTTACGATATAGCAAAATTATGCAAGTAATAATATATAAATATTGGAGCTAAGGATATTTCAATACTCGATATTTAGTGGGATTAAAAGGGTGTAATCTATTATTATTATTTATATTGTTACTCAGACCTGGCAGACCTGTTGAGGCAACAGTTGATACGTCTAAAGAGAGAATTAGCCGCAGAGCGTCCAAAAGATGGGAGCAGGCACGAGGTCAAAGTGTCTCAGCATATCATTCGTTTGCGCATGTGGCGACCTGTAACGTATGACTTGGCTGGAAGGAGGATTAACCAGAATATGTCACTGAAAGATATTGGAAGCGAGTCTATGACTTTCCTTCGTAGAAAAGGTCGTTGACATGTTACTAGGTCGTTGTTTAGAGAAAGACGTTGAGAAGATAAACTCTACCAAGTATTTAGTACACGCCTTGCTCCTTTTCACTACTTCTTCAGTACAAATGAACGCAGGAAGTACTCACTGGAAAACTCTTTACTGCAGAACAGAGTATCAAAAATTAGGTTGATCTGTTTCGGCTACAAAAAGCGAAAAGTTTTTTTTTGGGATTGAGTCCATAAGTTTTCAGAAAGACGACATAAAACCATAGCATTCGATGGAAAATGTTTTGTTTTCCTTGTTAGTCTTTATTCATGCCCAAACGGCCACTGACACTTCCAAAAAGTAACAGAGAAAATAAGCATAAGAATGGAAAAAAAACCTACATAATAGTAGGGGCTTACAAAATTATACCTTATCGCCCCCCTCTTTTGCAGACAATAACTCTTTGATTTATCTTGTGCATCCGGACGTCTTAAGGCATTGTTAAGTGTCATGAATTACACATTGGCTATCCAGTGAGTCCGTATGATATAATAAAGGATTTGGGGTATGTTTTGCATAGATTGTATATTATTCATACTCTGCTGCGTATTTTTGACTTGGTGGAAGGATTTGTCGTTAAAAATACAGTGATTAATCAGTCAGTAGACGGAGTAATGATGTTACCAATCTTCGCAGGACATTTAAGTTTTTTGTGCAAAGATCTGGTTGTCAAGTGATTCAAACAAGGGGAAGAAATTCCAAGGTTTCTATTTCCTATTCCCTAAATTCCAAGAAAAAAATTAATTTTACGAGGCTTGGAGGGTTTTTGATCAGATTTTTTTCACCTTTTAGCTGGGAACATACGGATTGTCAAATCGCAACACAAATAATTATGACCATTGAAATTTCGTTCTAACTTGTTTGCCGTTTTTAAGGGAAATCTTTTTTTTTTCAGTTTACACGCTAAGGATCCCTTTTTTTTGAAATTGAATAGTTGTGTTTCTCATGCAAAGATACTGGAATTTTCACTTGGGCGTATAGAACTTGTAACTATGGAAAATTTTTCGGTAGTCCTTTGAAGAGTTTTGAATTTTCCGGGGGTCAATTCCGCAGGTTTAATTGTCAGAGCCTTTCATTGACGTTGTTAGAGCCTTGTCGTTGAAGATGTTATGGATAACCAACTACAAGCTACGACAACATGCTACAAACACCATTCATCTGAAATTGTCCAGTCAATCATCAATTAGCCATAATTTCCGCCACTAACGACCCTCCTCCTCGGCCACTTTGATTGCTTTCTTCCCTTCTTTCGACAGCAACCACTTAAATCGATTATTTGCATAAAACTTATTGGCAAACCGTTCAGAAAGCGAACATTCGCCACGATTTCGTTAAAACCCCATTTAATTTTTTTGTTTATCTTCGAGAGTCCTTGAAATCACTAAAATTTACATTAACATCCTTTCTGATGGCGTCAAACATTCAACTAACCACAGCTCCCCAACATATAATTGGTATTAATAATTCACTTAGTGGACTTCACTGAATATTGTACAACCCAATCAAGCTACGATCGTTGCTTTAAGGAGCGACCGTTCGTATAGCAAACTCAATTTTAAGAAGTTCGCAGGAGTCGCGCATATTCATAAATGCCTGAACAAAATTCCAAGGACCAAGTTGCATATATTTATTTCATTCGTGAACTTGTCCTTCCGGGAAGTTGAAATGTTCAAAGTACTTCTTCGAAATGATGAAACCGCTTACATATATAAATCGTATTGTGATGAACTTAGTCAATTTCACCGAACACCTTGAAAAGGGAAAACGATGAAACGATAAGTTGGGAAAACTTGGCGGAAAGTTTTCAAGTATGATATTCTATTACGTGCAAATAGCTTATATTGATAGCCACTCGAACTGTAGCGCGTTTTCTACTTTTCTTCCTTTTTTCTCATTCCACAAACTTGATGAGAATGTGCTTGAACTGGAAGGAGGCAGAATAAAATATTGCCAGCGTTTACGAAAATTGATGAATCAGTCTTGAGTTATGGACGAGTAGACCTAATGGAGCTCTCCTGGAGATTGGGGCGAAAGTTTGATCTGAATTGGAGATTCGCGCAAGTGGAAAGGTTAACCGAAAACTACTATTTTAAATTTTAATTCCACTTTTATTTCGAATTGCCGCTTCATTGCTTCTTTTCGGTACAAGGACTCTCGGTCTCGTTGCCGTTCGGCCACTCTTCATAAAGTAATGGCTAAAGTGCTTGAGGCATCAACTTACGTATGAGCCGAGTGTGCACTTGTGGGAACCATGTTTTAATTACGGCATCAATTAAGCAAAAAGGTATATTGGCCGGAAAAGTCCTTTCGAGATAATCTTATCAGTGAACATGTTCCATTCGGTACGACGCTATTTGAAATAATTATCAAGTCGTTACCGAAGGACAAATGCCTGGATGGGTTTACGTCGCCAGTTAAAGACTTTAGTGGTGACCAAATAAACTTTTTGATGTGCAATTGTATGTGAATGGCCGGAATGGAATGTGAATGGGTCAACATGCTTCCATGGAAATGAAGAATGTAATTGAATCTTGCCGAAGACAATGCTTTTGTGACATTTGATTGTTGTGCGGTTGACAAAATGGGGTCAGAATAAAATAGCAAAATACAAAGTGAATATCAATTTAAATTAACATTTATAAAATAAATAAACATAAATTTCTTTGTTCTTTGTTTTCAAATGAAAACTGATATATATTAAACGGGAGCCCTTAGCAAAGGACAATTTATTGTCCCCCTGCCAAACTTTGCATCAGTGAGAAGAAATTTGAAATTTTTCAAAGCCGAGAAAGACTTCGAAGCGGTCGAAGCTAGGCGTTGGAATCTAGCAAACCCTTTTAAGCCTTCCATACTATAATCGTGCAAGAATGTTTGATGGCGTTCCTGATGAACGTTTCTGGTAAGAGGATGATGATATTTAGAGCAACAGAGAAAATCTCAAACGAAACATACCAAATGCAAAATGATCAAGAACAAACTAATTTATTAGTATAAATAGGCTCTAAAGTCTCCTTAGATCATTGTGATGTATTTTCAAAAAAATAATAATAAATATTTTTAATAATTAATAATAAAATAAATATTGGGGCACACTTTGGGCGCCATGTGATGTATGTTTAAAAAAAATAATAATTTATAATTATATATTTAAGAATTAATAAAAATAAAATAAATATTGGGGCAACCGATAGGTCACACCTGCAGCAAAAGAATGGAACAAGGTTAAAGAGACAGGGTTATTTGAAAATACAAAGGCCGCATAATGGCCGAAGAAAGTTACTTTTAACCGACTAGCTCACCGTTGTAGGACATTATTTAAGCTCTGATCCTTCCATGTCACACACACACAGAGAAAGAGCTTACTTCTTCATATTAGATAATAAATATTTATATTTATTTATAATAATAATTAATAAATAAATAGAAAGGATCAAATACCACAGGATCAAACCACCTGTGAATTTTGCTGCGCTGATTCTGACCACCTCTGCTTCCTCTAGCACGAATCTCCACCTCTGCTTAGTTTCGAGACTTCATTTGCTTCTGCTGCGTTACCTCTGCTTGATTGCGAGAGGTCAATGAACTCCGCTGCGCTGCATCCTGAACACCTCTGCTGCATGCTTACTATCTTCTTGGCCTCGATCTTAATGTTCCCTTGCGCTTTGTGATTTTGCGATTCGAGGACTCCTGGAACTAAGCACTTCAAACAGGTTCCTGATTTTCTTTATGTTTATTTTCTATCTTCTATCACTTGATACATCGATACATTGATACCTTTATCCATTGATACTCGCTTAATTCACAGTTTCTATTCTCCTTATAGCGATATTTACACAACAAACAAGTGAATCATATCAATAGAAAATTTCATCCCAAATAACGTCCAAGAAATTTTTTTGTTTATTTTTTTTTGCTACTGGGAATATTTTTTTCTGAGACTTTTTTTGCTGGAATTTTATTTTTACTGAGACTTTTTTTTGTTTGTTGCTAATATTATTTAACTAAATGTTACGTAATACCTAAATCTAACTATAAATGTTTTTATTTTAATTTTATTCTTAGTTCTATTTCATCTCGTACAATTTTCTTTTAACTAAAATATATGGATACATATAAAAATCTTAACAAAAACAATTAATTGTTATATTCAAAATTAATTGTTATTTTATTTATTCATTCATTTTTATATATATTTTTTTTTGTTTGTTTAATGTCGCCTACACATTGGAATACGTAATAACATAATCTCAAATTTCCTGGTCTTCTCACATTGAACGATCTTAAACAGCAAGTGCGGAAGGATAAGTCGTAACAAACTTCCTCATATGAGGATATTATCAGATATTTCATGGTAAAACAAGAAAACTTGTAGCAACTTCTAAGTCTGCTGCATGAAATTCAATACTAAGTAAGAAAATCACATTTAGCATCTTGAAGCAATGGGCAAGCCTGCACACAAACTCTACCCGCACTTACATTGCAACACAATTCTAGTCTGGTTAATGCAAACAATATGCAGCAAGGATGAATGGCTCCAATTCCTGTAACACAATTGAACAAATTACGATGGAGCTATCAATAGACTGAAAATCAACGTATCAAATGGAAATCTCTTGTGATTAATAGAGTGGACCAGTTGGAAAGGAGCTTGTGCAACAGACAATGGAATCACTCGGTAAATGTTACTAATTAAGGCATAATTCAATTTATTGAAATCTCTCCGATGTTGGAACATGAAATAAATTCGATTAAAGGAGCTTTCGTGCGTACGCACAAATCCCTCCAGAATTTCCGATAGATCCGTCAGTGGAGCCGACAGTGTGGTCCATCCTTCCCAACCCGCTGAGAAAGTGGAGAAATCCAAACAGGATACGTGCGATGACCTTTTTTCATGAAAGTTCCGTAGCCGGAAGTTGATTAGATATGACTTTCCGTAACGTTTAGATACGTCCTATGCGATCTACATATCCCCTCGACACAGGACCATCTTCCTTTCAAGAGCTAATTTTCCGAGATTCTAATACACTTGGTAAACATTTGTAGCCCTGAAACGAAATGAAATATCGTCATAATAACTCTGCTGGCAAGCATTTCATATATGCAAACACATTCACATTCGTCCTTACATACAGCAAATGTTTACGAAATATTCAGAAACAGAAGTAGTAAACAGATATTTTAATCAAATGTTTTTGGTGTAATGGAGCCTACGAGAGAAGTAGTTTTATCCTTTTTGACCTGATTTCGGGTCTCACTTTGCTACTGGTGCTGCTGCTGTTCTATGTTTTCACTTTCATTACCTCCCCTAATTCGATTTTTCTTCATATATATATATATATTTTTTTTTTTGGATGAATTCATCTTGTAAATTATGTACATTTGTATATTTGCGTTTTCCTGTAGCTTTTTTGCCGACATTTTGACTGATACGCAGAAGATAAATCTGTTTTAAAATTCCGAAGGAAGCTTTTGCTTATGCACGTTTTACAATCAAGTAATAAATGTTGAATTTTGATATGTTAACGCTCCGCACGAACATTCATTACGGCATGTATTACTGAGATGATTTGAATTTGAATTTTTTATTGTCTATCTAAAGATACTGAGGGGACAGATTTGTTGCTAAAGTTAGAATTCGGATGCCAACAGATATGGGCGCAAAATGATTGAGGAATAAATTTCAAGTTTAGAAGGAGGGGCGGAGGGGGAGTGGCGGAGGTTGTGTGACATAAATTAAAGAAACGGGTACGGAGGCAACAGTGAAATTGAATATATGCAGAAATAACAGTTACATAGGAGGCACGCAACTTTTTTGTACAAATGGTATCGAATTACGTCAAAGGATAATCTACAAATCTAAACTGATTTGGGTTAGAGGACATTCGAGAAGGAGCATATCCACCCAAACGTTCGCTTGGCGTTTGAAGCACAGAACCATTTCCAAGAAAGCTTTTAACCTGAAATTCATCGTTTCAATTTTCTGCGAATATGTTGAATACCGTCACAAATTGGATACAGTGCCGTTTCCATGTTTGTTCTCGCTTGCCTCTACTTAGTCCTAAATAAATGTCATAGCTTAACAAAAGGAAGTTGAACGAGGTTCAATGAATCTTGATATTTTATTCATGTTTTATTTTTTGCTTCACAACTACACTGAAATCGTACAGAAATCAAAACCTTGATACAATGAAACGTCGTTGAAATACCTTCCTTGTGTCTTTAATGGCCATTTATCCTAATTAGGAATATATAGGTAGAAGGTGTTCCTTCTTTGAAATTGAGCTTGTTTTGAGAAGATCCATCCAGACGAATACGTTGGCGTATCTGCAATTGTTCGGAATCTTCTTGCCAGCCTTGGCTGCTCTTGGCGATTAATTACAGATTTTGAAGAAAGATGATTCGTTTTCCTCAAATCATCGTCCCATCTTGGCCGTTGAAATGTCAAACAGTAAGTAGAAAGCATGAAATTACGTTTTGCAGGCTTTCTTAGAAAGAGGGGATGAAGTTGGTGGACACTAAAAAGCGATAATTTACTTGGAGTCACATGGATTAGAAGTTTACTATAAGAATTAAAAACCTGTTGCCTTTTTAATACATAGCCCGCCGCCAAAATTTTTGGCAAATGCGAAAACCAGTTCGTGAAACAATTATGTACTGAATTTTTTTTTTTGATTTCATGAATGGTTTAGTTCAACTCAATCTCATATATAATCATCATTATTATCTGCGAGTTGTCTCCAATGTTCTGGAGTTGCTGCATTTCTCTCCCATCTTCCCTTTCACTCGAAAAAGTTTGCTAGTCTTATACGAAGATCCTTTTCGGTGTTGCATTCCTTTCCTTGCGAGTTTTCCCGGGGCCGAAATAAGTAATCATCGGTCAGGGCAACATCAGGCGAATATAAAAAAGGGTATACATTCCCAGCCGAATCTTCGTGGTTTTGCCCTGGGTATTTGCAGATGTGCTCGCATTGTCGTTGTGAAAGATCACACCGTGTCCATTGATTCATCCAGGACGTTTATCACGAATTTCTTAGTGAAGCTGCTCTTTTTGCTGACAGTACCAGTCTGCATTTGACGTTTGATTTCGTTCCAGAAGCTCCAACTAAACGACTCTTTGAAAACTCCACCAAATAGACTGTGAGACCTTCCGTCAATACAAACCATGTTTTGAAGTGGATTCCAAACTGTTTCGTGCCATTTCTCGTTATTATACAGGACCCATTTCTCATCTCTAGTAAACACCCATCAGAGAAATCCTTCATAAGTTTGATGCGCAAGATGGAGAACACGGCTAGCCAATTTGCAGAATCACACAGCATCAAACATTACCTACATATCCTAGCCCATAAATTCTTGTCTCTATATTTGATCTGTTGTGCTGGACCTATTCCAATAACCCTACCATGGTCATCTTATCGCATACTTGTATGATCTCCATCTGTCATCCCTTTGGGTCGTCCTGATCGTAACTTGTCTTCAATCTGTCGTTCTATTTGAAAGCGCTAAAACCACTGATGTCATGCTTCTTATACTCCGGCGAGTCCCCACTGCGTGGATTTCAAGTTCAAACGTGAATAGAATGGTCTAACTGGTATAGAATGGTCTAACTTTTGTTTAACAACAAATATGTAAATGCAACAGTGATTTCTCTGAATAGTCGTGGGAATGAGTTTTCATCAATGCTGCCGATACTCTGAATGGAAATATGAAAAACTTGTTGCACACACCGAAAATAAAGCAAAACACTATTCAAAAAACATCTGAGCCTCTCATTTTGGACTTTGGTAATCGAAAGTCTACAAATTTATGAAGGAACATCGTTTGGATATGAAAGATATGAAAGATCAAAACAGAATGCACAGTATTCACTATTGCTCAAAAAATAATTTGTCTCAGAATTGGAGTCTTTCACTCTAAAAATTTAATTTCCACCATCCTTTCACCTTCAGCAACTTCGAGTTAATCATACTTTGCGGGCACTTTGAACTCGTTCTGATTTAATTTCAAGGATTTTGGGAGGAGGAACCAATTGTTCTCCCTCATTGGAGTCTCTCCTTGATTTGGTTCTCGTTTCGTTTGAGCTCTTCTGTCAATGAGTTGACGGTGTCTATACGCATCCTCACAGACAAAAGGAAAGGAAGAGCTCATTTTTTTTTTCTTCCTTGATCTTAGAGCTACTTTTTGGACACAATTTTAATAAATTCTAATTCATGGCTTCGGAGGGGGCATCTTTTTGTTTCAACATCAAATTATTCCGCCGAAATCATGTTGTGCTCTGAATAACCTCGTTGACTCGAACAAGGCATGCTTGGACTACACTTTTTGTCGTAGAAGGGAAAAGACTTATAAATTTCCAGTATTAAACCAATATTGTATCCTTCATGAAACCTTCTGGTTTCAGAAGACAATTACCTCTTCAAAATTCAATGCTTCGAGATACATCCCGAATTCGAATCCATCTCAAAAGGATACGGGGCAAATGATGTTCATTATGTTGGTGAGGATTTGCAGTTTATTTGCTTGAATATCAGATCATTATCGGATCCTTTTCTTCGGCGCGTCAATATTTAATAATGTTTATAATCTATGTTTTAGTGTCTTCAATTTCGTCCAGATTAGCCAAAAGTGCTGTCAGGAGTTTTTCAAACTTTTTTCCTTTTCCTTTTCGCATGCAAGATCCTTAGTGCAAACTTAAGGGAAAATATTTTTGGTAAATTGTAGTTCCAAAGAATCTGCATGTTTAGATAGAATCGCCATGAACATCTATAGGCAAGCCTTTCTTTATAATCTTGATTCATCTATGTTCTTATAAAATCACCATACTTGATCCTTACTTCTTAGCAGGCGTTTAATTTCTTGTGTAGAACTTGATAGGGTTTTCTTGCAGGAGTTGACGCTCTGTTTTCAGTGTTTGACATCTCCTTTGCCAGTTTTACAATCATGAAATCGTTGCTGCTAGGCTTTTGAGGCGCCGGGTTCTTATCTTCGATTAGCGTCTAATCCTTCGATTGGCGTCTAATAATTCGAGTTCTATGTTGGCAGAAGTCCGTCTAGCCAGATTTTTCATGAAAATGAGTTCCGGTTTATGGTCTACTAAAATTCGAGGTCACCGAAAGGATTGTTGTGAGATAAATCACAGAGAATTGGTGTGCCTAATGCAACAACACTTCATGAGTCATAATGTGTTGACTCATTCCAACTTTCCAGGATGCGATGAGAATGAAACCGGACTTTGTCGTGACGAGACTTTCGATTCCGATGTTTCGGCACATTTGTGGATCGGAAAAATGTTGGTTGAATTTTACGTTTTTCAATGCGATGCTACGCAAATCACTGACATGAGTTCTTAAGTCTGCATCGGTTGCGACGTGTGGCTGATTCTTGTACTGGGTTACGTTCTTAATTGTGAAAATGTTACGCCCAATAGAATAGCGTTACTCAATCAATGTTAAACATAAAATAAGGATTCACTGACATACGCGACCGTTGAAGGAGACTTACTGAAATGACGTTCTGTCGAGGATGCAAATTTTCCGGAAAAATAAAGCCTTCATAGATGGACGAGATGCGGTCAAAACGAAAATCCTTCAGGAACACTTTCAACGTCAAAAACGGATATTGACCCTCGATCAAATCTCCAAGAGATTTGTAAAGACTTGAATTTTTTCGTGTGGTAAAATGTAACGAAATGCAACACAAGAGGTGGTCATGCAAAAAGGATACGCGAAGCTAGTCTCCAAGGGCTTGACGGCTAAACAAATGGATACACGTGGGCATGTGTGTGCGTCCAAGAAGACAGAAAACTTTCGTGATACTATGGTTAGTGGTGATGAAACGTAGAACAATGAGTAAAAATTTGAGACCAAGAAGCAGAGAGTGGAATAACTCCGAAACATGTCTCGTGGGCACAAAAAATCACAAATTTCTAAACAAAATATCTAAAACTAAGCTCATTATTTTCAGGATTTCGTGCCAACAGGAACTTTTTTTTAATGCGGCTTTTTACATGGATGTGCTGAATCATGACTGCCGCTACTAGTGATGAGCTGGACCCTTTTTCTTAACTCGCGCCGGCATCCCCTACAGCACGGTCATCAATACGATGATTTATGAAAGGCGTTTTGAGTCGGTTAAGAACATCCAAAAAATTTTAAATGTTTTTTCAGTTTTTCGAAAGCCTTTTCGGAAAGCAAGTTTAGAAAGTGCGATGAGCCATGAAATTACTGATGTCGTTGGCATACCAAAGCTCAAGAATAGTTTTCCGAACTATATCAAGTGACCTTGTCGGAAAATTAGATAATTGTAATTGTTACTATAAGGATAGTTCGGCAACCTTATGGTTGCATCCTGCACAAGTTCAGGTTATTTGTTGTGATAAATTCCAACTTGATTGTTCCCCATAGCTTCCAGTTGACGGTGAAAGGCGTTCATCTCATTATGAATGAAAGTAAGACCCTTAAAGCTGAGTAGAATGCTGAGAACTACGACATATTCAACCCTTGACGCAATTTTTGTACCAACTATACCAAGCCCATGTGTAATATATGAGTGAATCCAGGTGATTTGAAGGGCTGCTGCTCCACTGCCGCGTCAATTAAATCTCTTATAATCACCAATGAAGATACGCAGATTTGATATGGTTGGTACAAGAATTTCACTATGCATCATATGTGATACTTTAGGGAGGGAACCGTTTAAAGTGCTTAAGGGAAGAGAAGATACACACAGAGACAGAACTTGATTATTATATTATGCAATTTCTGGAAGTGGCAGAAAGAAAGTTAAGTTTGGTATCCCCAGATTTCAGATCACACTGATTAGACAATTTATGGTGTCAATGTAGCAAGGAAGTGTGCAGGAAAATATGGAGGAAAAGTCATATACATTAACGCTATTTAGTCGGCAATTTTTTTGTCGGAAAAACATTAATCTCTCAAACGTTTTATATATGAACGTAGCGAAGAGTAATCTGATGCATTTCTTAAACCCCAACTTGCAGCGAATTATACCACAATCTTCGTAATGGCACAAGAAGCATTTTCCGATCTATTGATGAGCTAAGATATTCAAACCTTCCTTTAAATTCGCGATCGAATTTGTGGACAGTAAAAAGACGTCTGAGAAAAGAGGTCAGATTTGAGGTAAAGTGCTCGAATATAGACCGAAGTCCTTGATGCAAATGATATTTGGACGTGTTCTCATTAGTTTCATTGAAAATGTCCCTTAATATACAATACCAACACATAAATTGCTCAAACTGCATGCGAGACATTAAACGACATCCCTAAAAACAAGCAAGCACCATGAAACCAAACAATTACTTACTACAATAATGAAAATCCCCAATGAAAATGGGCTCAATTAGTTGAAAATGCCTGTACTGACTATCCAGATTATAACTCGAATGATATTAAAGCCTTAACGCCTACTTTACACCAAACATTTCATGAGTATTCTCAATGGCAAATGCGTTTCTTTATTTGAGGACAACACTTCTAATTTATAAATCTTTCAACTTGTCTTCGGTAAGGGATCACCCCACTCTCCATGGATATTGTAGTGAGTAATTTTGCTTGAATAGGCACGCCTTTGTCGGTTTTAATAATAAAATACTCTTGAAAATGCTTGATGGGTTTTCTAAACCCTTTCAAACACTTTCATACCATCCAAGCACCTTTCTCTTATAAAAGTTTCACTCTTATCTCGGGTCGCAGAGCAATACAAAATTACGAAACGCAAGCACCTTTGTATTCGTGAACAGGATTACAAATCACAGCAGGAAATATTTGGATTTAAACAACATTAATTTTATGGTAACGACATCATAACTCAAGGACCACCAGCGTATGAGGTGAGAGTGTCGGCTGAATGTAGACAATAAAATAGTTGACAACGACATAAATTTCCTTTTGAACTTTCTTTGTCGACAGCATCAGCAAAACGTTGTTAACATTTCAGACGCAGCACGTACGCACGTCGGTTCAAGGGATGTTTGAAAATTCTAATATAGTCATAAAAAACTCATCATTTATTTGACAAATGTAATGTTCGTTGTAATTGTGTGCGAACGAATAAAATCGGAGTTTTTTCAATATTCCACTCATTTCGTGTGGCTTTCCCTTAACACGATAATCCAACAAAGTGACGAACATTAATCAAACTTTTTTATTTCGCTTTTTCCATTTTTCCAGTTTCTTTTGCTCGCGAGTTCTTTATTTTTGTTCGAATGTGCATGCCTTATCCTTGCTGAATAAATCTGAGAATAATTTAAGGTAATCACAGGAGAGTATCTTAAAAAAAAAAAAACTTCTATCAAATTCAGCAGTGACTTTGCGAATAAAAGAACCTCCAGCTAAATTCTAAGGACCTTTGGATCCTGAAGACAAAACGCTTCTGAATTCTTCGAGATCCATCGAGATGTGCGGCTCCGAGTATGTAGGTATTGATTTTGTGTGCACATCCATTAAATAGAAAGGGGTAACTGGAATGTCATTTAAGGATCATTAATAAATGTCTAATGGAATCCCATTTCTGGTTTGTAGATATTGTGCGGATAAAACCCAAGCTATCATGCATAAGTTGGTACCATTTTGCAGGAGTGGGGCTGACTGTTGATAGTCGATTGTCAATTATGTTTTAACGGCTGGGTGGATTCAAAGCCCATTCACTAGAACCTATTTAAGCATAAATTTCTCATCAAATTCGAAGGCTTTCTACTTAGAAAGAGTTAATTTGTATTAGGAGTCATTTTCGGATTTCTCCCTATTTTTTTGTTAAAAGTCGAGAAAAAGTCCTTTCGTTTTCTACAAAGCCTTTTTTTTCATTCGTACAGAATTCCACTTATCCTAATCTCCTTTTAGTTCAGTTCTATAGAGGCAACGTTCTCTTCAGCTTCACTGAACCATCTTTTTTTTTATTGTAAAGGAATTAAATTTGAGCCAAGTTTTTGATAGGTTTTATTTGTTGTTCAGGCTTCTATGACTTTCTGGGAAAAAATAAATTTTATTACAAATATCAATCCGTATAAAAATCCGAAGTTGATGTCTCGTCACGAGATTGATATTCGAGGAAACTATTCAAGGAGTAACTTTGATGATAAAAATAGCAAAACTTTAATGGAAGAATTTAGGAGGCATCAACGTTTTATGTTAGGAATATGGCTGCCAAGTTTTCATTAGCATAGGACATACTTGAAATCTTCTTTCTCGTGAAAGGAGAAGTTCAGGGAATTTTTTCAAACTTCCAGTCTGATTTGATGAAAAAGTGAGAAATCGTGAAATATTCCGGGGAATGGGGAGGGTTGCATAGATTATGGATACGATGTGTTATCCTTTTGTTTTGAAATCGTCCATTTATTAAGACCTTTCGCTATCGTCTTCTAGTGGCCCATAAAACCTTTCTTGTCATTTGCCGAATGTCGTCATGCACTCAGTACAAGAAAGTTGTAAGAATTCGCTTTCATGACTTTAGCTATCTGAAGGTTTCATCACTGGGCACTTTGTCCTACGCATTTGCAATGAGGTTTCACTTGACGAAGTTGAATTTTTGCTTTGACTCATGATAAATAAGGACAATATGAAATTAAACAGTTACCGAATCATTTTGAGTCAGCGAAATAAGTCGATTTAATCGGTTTTTCTTACTCGTTTCTGGTTTTTCTGATTCTTGAGGTTAGTAACTAACTTTTTTGTTCGTTTATTCCAACTCAACAGTGCAACTTTTTTTGATTTTAGGTCTTAATCGTTATCAATAATAAGTCTCCAACGTTCTGGAGATTGTAGTCAAACGCTTCCACTTACCGCTTAAAAAATTTTCTAGGGGCTATTCGAAGACCTTTTCCAGTATTACAGAATATTTTTTCCCCTACAGAACTGCTTTATCTAGAGTCTGCGAGAACTGATTGTTCTTTGGCACATGGTCGGAAAAATATGTAGGCATCAAATAGAAGATCTTCCCCCTGTTGATGGCGACTTTCTGCTAATACATATGGTTGATTATGGTTCCTCGTCGTGAGAAGCTAAACGTTGGCAAGGTTTTTTTTTATACTTACGTACTCCTTCGGTTTCCTTCGAACAATTAATTGGCAGATTCTTACTTTAGATCAAGCTTCTGGGCATAAGGCACAAGATTAAACTCAAAACATACGCGAAATTTAGCATGAGGTGCAAGCTTGACATTCAAATCCATAGTTCGTGTGAACACAAGACTATGTAGGACAGCGTCTGCTGTCACCCTCCCACGCATAAACTCCATGACTATCTATGCCAGCTCGATGAAATTAAAGGGTATCCTTTGGTTCACGTTGAATTCTTCTTTCTAACATTCAGAACCCTGAACGCGAACGATTCCAGCTAGGATAGTAGCCTCAAAAGGTGGTGATATCATGAATCTGTTGTCAGGTATACTTACCCTAAGCTGATAAGCGAACATTTCTCTATGAAATGAGAAAGTTTGAGAAAGCTTTCAGATTTTGTTCCAAACGCAAAGAATTGTTCACTCGTCATCGCACCTTCAAAACCCAACTAAAAGTAAATTTCTGTCATTTTGACAAGAGCCTACCTCTGTAGAATAATATTACCTCCCAGTTATGGCTTATTTTAATGCTAATTTCGCAATGGAATACTGAAAGATTCCAATGAAATTTGCCTACTGCTACATACTATTCACACTTTATTTATATGCGCCGATTGAATTGCTGATAATGATCCTTAAATGAAATTTGTGTCTTGAAGTTTCCCGCAAATGACTCCTTGAAATCTTCAATAAATCCACATCGATTTTTCTATCCTCAGTGGTCATATTAATCATGCAGAAACTTCTTTTCAAATTGACATTTCTTTGCAATGATGACAATTCAGCTGAGCAGTTTCGTTGGAACTGCTTTTCGAAATCCCATTTTCTGGACCAAAAATTTGGATGCACTAGTTATAAACAAATTTTGGTGGCTGGTTTAACCATGAATTACTTTTAAACTCCTTTTTTTCTTTCTCCCTCCTTATTTATTGACGCATTCCAACTGCGCTAAGTCCAATGACAAACTCATGTGGTAAACTCATCCTAACCCTTGGTGATCTGCATGTGACGCCTCCATTAGTCTCTATTAATCATTCAATGGGAAATCGGGTAGTGATTCTTTATTAATCAAATCCAATCAGTGTTTCCTATCCACTCTACATTTGACGCTCATTGTGGAAGTTCTGTCGTGTTACAATCTTGAAACATTTCAAAAAATTTGAAACTTCTCAAACAGCTTGAACCTTGTCAAAATGTTCGCAACTGGTATTTGCATCTTATTACTTATCATCACCGTCTTTATGTCCCGAAGAATCATTTTATTTCGAATCAATCTGAACAAGATGTTATCTATTGACTTTTCTGTCCTATATACGTATTATTTAGCTTGCAGGGGATTTGATTGGTTGGTTGTCCTTAGACGGTCCTTATTGATTGATACATTATATAATTACCTACAATTTTCTGCATCTTTTTGAAGATGAACTATGTTTAAATTATTATCCGGCATTGCTTTGGGTTAGTTTTTTTTTTCATTTTTCTCCACTTAATATAAACACAACCACCTTTCCTTACATCTCCCTAAATGGTAAATGGCTTGATAGGGTTCCTAGTACAAAGCTGTCCCAAAGAAGCCTAAAAAATACGATCACAAAAACAACTGGATATACTTCTGATGCATCCTTTGATTCCTTTGGTTTGAAATCATCCTTTGGTTTGAAATCATATCAAAGCGTACCATACGCATTCCGGTTACAGATGTTTGGTCTCCTTTTCTGAATTAATACCCCATCAAAACAAATTTTATTGTGCAGCACATGGTCAGCCGGTTTCAGACATAAAAACGAACAAAAAAAAGTCTCTCAGTAAAAAAAAAGTCTCAGTAAAAAAGTCTCAGAACTAAGTCTCAGAAAAAAAATTCTCAGTAGGCAAAAAAAAACAAAAAATTTCTTAGAAAGCTTTTGGCAAGAAATTTTCCATTGATATAGAAAGCATTTGGCAAGAAATTTTCCATTGATATGATTCACTTGTTTGTTGTGAACATATCGCTATAAGGAAGATATAGAAATTATGATTTGAGGATGGAAAATAAAGTATAGAAATTGTGACTAAAGTATTGAGGATAATAAAGAGAATCAAGAAGTATTAGCAGCTGCTTGAAGTGTTTAGCCTCAGAAGTCCTCGAGTCGCAAAATCTTTGAATGACAAAGCTCAAGAGAAAATCTTGATTAAGATCGAGGCCAAGACGATAGTAAGTAGGCAGCAGAGGTGGTCGAGACCCAGAGCAGCGGAATTCATTGAAGTCCCGAAACCAAGCTGAGGTGGAGATTCGTGTCGGAGGAAGCAGAGGTGGTCAGAATCAGCGCAGCTAAACTCATACGCTCAACAGAAGTCCCGGAACAAGCAGAGGTGGAAATTCGTGTCGGAGGAAGCAGAGATGGTCAGAATCAGCGCAGCAGAAGCAAGTGAAATCCCGAAATCAAGCTGAGTTGGAGATTCGTGTTGGAGGAAGTAGAGGTGGTCAGAACCAGTACAACACATTTACTTGCCTTCATTTGAATATTTCTATTTATTTATTTATTTTGTCTAATATGAAAGAGTAAGCTCTTTCTGTGCGTTTATGTATGTGACATGGAAGGATAATGTCCTAACACCCCCACGCCCACGCGGTGAGCTAGTCCGTTAAAAGTAACTTCCATTATGCGAACTTTTTACTTTCAAATATTCCTGCCTATTAACCTTATTCCTTTTTTTGGTTACAGGTGCGACCTTTCAATTGCGAAAATTATATCATTTACATTATTATTTACTATAATATAAATTATATATTATTATATTACATTGTTTTTTTTTTTTTTGAAAATACATCATAAATGTTTATCGTTGCTGGATGGAAACATCAAGCATGATCTGGAACAGTGTTTACTGATTGGTACGGTTGAATATTTTTAAAGTCCTCAAAAATGTTATTGACATCAATGTTAAACTCCCTGCATTTACCAAGGACTTACGTATTGAAACGTAGAGGTGCGAAACCCTCTCAGTACTCCCGAAAAAGGATACGGGAATGGAAATTTTCCCATGAAGATTTCGGGCTCTCGTTGGTCTTCTTTCTTTTGCTAGGGAATATTTGGGATAGCCAGCACTCTTCCGGCTTGTGCTCTTGATCGCGAATGAGTTGCAAATGGCTAGTTATGGAATTGTGAAGAGATATGCAACTACTATTTGTTTGTTCTCCTGGAAATTCATCAGTTCGTCAGGGTTTTCTTAGCTTTAGCAGTGCTGAAGGAGGCTCATGAAATGCATTGACAGTTTCTAATACCATTGAATTTGAATGGTTAAAGTGTTGTTTAAAAAAAGTAGACCGTTTTCCATTGTTTTAATCAGACCGTTACCCTCCTCCTTGCAGAATATGATCCTAGAGTTATGTACACGTTTCAAGGTTTCCACTTTGATATATTGCTTAATGTTTTTCATTCATTTCTCGTCAGGAAATATGATTTCCGATCAGCTATTATTTTATTTTTTACTTGCATATCTCGTACATCCCCTGGCCTTCCGGGATACATACCGCGGCGAAATGCGTACCACGATGAAAGGTCACCACCAAACCACCGAACCACTGACCACCAAAACGGCATCAAGGATCTACTTGCTTCCCTGTCAAACGCGATAGATGTGATAAGCGAATGAAATTTATCGCAAATTTCGAGTCTTATCTATTGCATTTGATGGTGTCCTTTAAAAAATTCGTTAGTATACTCCACGACTCCTTTTTCAGCTAAAGCCAAAAAACTGGCTGAGCAAATTTCTTTTTTCAGTAGTTTCCGCTCGATTTCAAGATTAAAATGTCAATATTTGAATCGCCTTTTTTCGTGGAGAACTTCATCTAATGGTTATCCTGACCGCGGTGTCAGTGTTCCTCT
Source organism: Stratiomys singularior (assembly GCA_954870665.1). Taxonomy (NCBI): domain Eukaryota; kingdom Metazoa; phylum Arthropoda; class Insecta; order Diptera; family Stratiomyidae; genus Stratiomys; species Stratiomys singularior. The sequence goes on along the minus strand of OX940878.1, from coordinate 154,427,763 downwards.
CGAACGGATGCCATAAAAACACGAAAAATGCGCTTTATCATATTCCATCACTCGCACGTTAACAACCCACCACTTTTCAACTTTATTTCATCTACTCCATGTTGCCTGATACGTGATTCAAGTTTAAATTCTTTCCGGTGTCTTTTCATTTTTCAAGTTTCTTCTTCCCACCAGGAGTGGTTGCTAGAATTTCAAATGTTGCTCCGGCCATACTTTGTTTCACTTTTTGTTGTTGGACTTCTTTTGTGCGTCAGGGACGCGTCGTTTTATTCCGTTGGCATGCGTAGCTTTTATCCCAAGCATTGCCGATAGGCATACGTCAAGGAGAAATTGGGATTGCCTTGACTTTTATTTTTATCGCTCGGCATATTCCTTCGACTCATTTTCATCTTCTTTTTGTCGAGTGTTGAATTTGGGTCAACACTTTTTTGCATGGAACAAGAAGAATTTTCGGGTGTTATTTAATAAATCTCTTTGAGAGTAAAATGTGGTGTCATCTAAGATTTATTGATTTCCCAAGCAAAGACGACTCCTTTTTGCCGAGTTTGTAAGCTACAAAGACTGCTGTGTGGAAGAGCTCCTTGGCAATTTTTGCGCCCGCAATTATATGGAATGGAATGCTAGAACGCTATCGTGGAAGTCCTCAAATCATACTTTGCCTTATAAATATGATTTTGATTTCACTGATAATCCTCCTTTGAAACGTTGAAATATAGTGCGCAGTATCTGAGAATGATAAAAAGGTTTGGAAGTTTTCCAGTTGGTTTTTGTGCTCTGTATTTTCGGTTGTGGGATCTAGTTTCAGTTTTCCTTTGATGGAGAGAGCAAAATGTTCAGACATACTGAGCTGTCGAGTTTTTGTAGTCTGCTCGCCACGTATCTGAAAACTCAATATTTTCTGGTCCCAGACGGAGAATGCTCGTAGTTACACATAAACCGCTTAGTTCAAGCTGCCTTTTCATTGGGAAAAAATATATTCTGCCATTGTTTGTTACAGTTCAACAAATCCTTCCTTGCCGCAACTTTTAATTGATAATGATGGTAAGGTTTCATGGTATTTGAGATGGTTCGGTACTGATGAATGCATGAATTAATCATGACGAAGTGCATAATTATTGGAAGACAGCAGCGCAAGGATCAAATGTTTAACATACTTAATTCAGATTGATGTGGGAGCGTTTTGGCAGGAATCAGAAGGATGACGAGAAAAGGAAGCGCAAGTTGAAGCGTTTCACCTACGTAAAAGTGGAATAGAGTTTATTCAAGGCATCAACAATCATTCCGCATACTAACTCTCCACTTTTATTTATAGCTTCCCGTCGACCCAGCTCGTATCAGAATCCATCACCCATACCGTGCCGGCAATTTCCCCGTGAATCGAATTAGAGGAAAACGTTTGAAAAGAAGACAAGCTTTTCCAGGCTACGTTGCATGAAACAAGTGGTCGAAGGTAAAAGCTATTTAATGCAAACACGAACAATTCCACGAGCTAAAAATATATGTCCGGAGACGTTGTTGCTTGTAAGATGAGAGAATCCAATAAATTTTTAATGTTTCCTTTTTCACGATTCGCGGCTGTTGAACACTCATAACAGAAAGAACAACGTATTGAGGACGAGCGGAATGGGCGGGAGAGTGGCCAGTTGATTCAGGATCCTACTTTCATACTTTCCAACACGCGCGATTCGGACAACGTTGATTTTGTTGGTGTAGCTGCTGTTCAGCTCACCAAATGCTATGTGTATTCCGAGCACATTCTTCTGACTAAATAAACGAAACGAAACAAAGAATGTGAGAAACATCGGATACATTCCTTTATCAACGAAAGTATCCTTGTCGATGGTAGAACTTACGTTTCTAGATTGAAAGAATTTGCTTTTGTTTGGTTAGGGATGGTAAATTTGTTCTTTCGCCCACTCAAAAGCATTGATAATTACCTCGGAGTAGTATTGTTTCTATTCGCCTTATCAATGCAATCCCAGGCTCATCTTAACCTTGCACAGAGCCTTTTATTCTCTGCTATTATCCTAAAACGTTATTTCATTCGCCGAATAAAACGAGAATGCTAACTCACTAATTTGAACGTGATGCAAGGAATCTCGGTGTGGGTTTAATCCTTGCCCGAAAAAGGCAGTTTGGAGTTTTCAAAGAGATTGCATCAAAACGATTGCAGACATCGGTCAATCGCTAGAACTCAATTGGGATGGGAAGCTTAGCTGGTCTTTCGCAGATAGTGGACTTTGCGTTCTTCTTAGATGGCCAATCTAAAGAGTTTGAACGTTACAAAATAGCAGTTGCTGTAAAAGAATAGTCTCAAGTTTGGATAAAAGTTTATAGAAACACTGATGAACTACTCAGTCGGAGGGCCATACTTTTACATTCCAAGCAATCAAAAGGCCGACAGATTTCGTATTACCAAGCAAAACCCACAATGCCATGTCATGATCACTCAGAAATTACCTGACCTCGTTTCCTTTGATTGGGTCTGTTCCACATGTGACCTATTCTGGAGTGCAACGTCCAAGAAAAGTTCTAGAGAGAACGCATCTCTTGGTTGTTGTCAACAATGCATGAGTCACATACTAAGTGCGAACTGTCAAAAGGGTAATTTTAACGGTAATATAAGTCATTTTCAGCATCCTTGAGCTACAGACCATCTTGGGTCCTGGCCTTCCTTATCTATTATCGCCTTGGCCTTTGTACTTCGGCTGCATCCACCAATTAGCATATCCCATTAGCGATTCCGTATCTGCGTTGTTTGATTCCGACCAGTGATTCCAGCGTGTTTTCCTGTAGATTTTCGTCTCTCAGCCAGCTTATGGATATATTCCAAGGAACCCGCTTCTCATTTATCCACTGCACGGGCCCACTACGTTGCAGCTTTGACAGTTTTTTAATCTTCTGCACTTTTATGAACGCGTAGGTGGTTGTACGATGCCATTCGTCTTATTCGTATTTTGCTCCTGTAATTCGTCATAGGACTCATCTTTCGAATGCATTTCTTTTGTGCTAGAAATAAAGAAACTTTCCTTTGAATTTTATGTTTATTTTATATACCTTGGGGAATCGATTTTCGACCGTGATCGTTCGGTCTTCATCAGCGATTGATTTTCTTAACCTATACATGGTGCTTATATACTAATCTTAGGTAGAATCAAAATTAAAAATTAAGTTCAGAGGGAAATCTCACTTAAACTAAAACTAAACTTAAAAGCCTAAATAGCCAAGATTTGCAGTTGCCTTCATTTCTTTTGTTTGCGTTTCACAATCCTACCATAATCCATGCATTTACCACCGTTTTTGTATATTTAGAGCTTGTTTCACCCTAAATGCAGCTAGCCTTAATTATTGTCAACAACGCCCAATCTTCTTGATGTTTTCTTTTATTGGCCTTGGCTTTATACTTTGGCTAATTCATTGCTGTCTTTCAAACTTTACGCTAAGGTAAACGTCAAGGTAGTCTACCCTTCGACCATTAAATATTACATTCGGCCAGTTGGGTGTCTTTTTTTTTTGTTCAGGCGGCGCACATTATTTTGGCCTCATTTATTTGTTGCCTAACCTTCATACCTTTTTTAGGGCGGATTTAGTTAGTCGATGTAGAGGTTGTCATCGGAGTGGGGTACAATTACGCCCAACTTATAAAGAAATCGACCTTTTCCTTTCATGGCAATTTTCCTTATCATACAGTCCAGAGGTTCTTTAAACATTAGACCACCAACCCATTTGCCCGCTTAAGGCTGACCTTTATATCAAAGACATCTGTCAGCTGGTCGTTTGTTAAGGCTTATAACGTCAAGGATGTTCTGATCTAACCAGACGGGCTACTTTCAATGAGATGGCAAAATCAAGGATCATCTGGTACAAAATGTTCAAGTCGAAAGTGCCCAGTGCTTGTTGTAAGCTAACAAAAATTTAGTGGGAATCGATGTTGAATTTCTAGTATTTCTACAGGACATCCTCGCCCGTGAATAGCTTGTCAATGATTGGCCTTCCAGGTCCAAAACTCTCTTGACACTCCTCGACGATATCTTCATCTGAAACGGAATCTTTACATTCTAACAACTGTCCAATACAATAATTTGAATTTTGCACAGGGTAGTGACTTTTTTGTCGGTCTCTATTTTCGGTGGATAGGGTCTATAATGGAGCGACACAATTTTTCGGGCATCTCCAAGGCGAGGCTGAGATCAGGCATCGTATAGAATAAGTTTATGAATTGCTCGTTGAGCAACGAAGGTACTCATTATATAAGCTCTACTGAACCTTTATCAATGGTCGCCGTTTTGTTATTTTCCTGACTTTTCATAGCGGAAGTCATCAGTAGTCTTGGTCGTTAGTGAGCATTAAATGTAGAAATTAGTCCTTATATGAATGATGACGTGCTTACGTGAGTAGGAAAAATCCAAGAAAGTGACAGTATTTAAATCATGGCGAGTACGTTCTTGGACGGCAATGTCGTAATCCTTACTGGCTCCGCGATGTCTCCATCGTTATTGATTACATTCCAAATGAAACACCGGGGACAGGTGCATCATACTGCGATGTTTTGTGGAAATATTGCTTTGCAGCATTCCTCGAAAAATGGCTAAAACAGGGCTGCGCATATGCTCCTTTATTAACCAAATTCACCCATACGTAGGACCTTCGCTACGCTCCAGTTTTTCCAGGCAACCAGTGATTTCGCATGTTCCTTGCACACATATACTGGCTCTTAGTTGCTTTTTGGTTGGCAGCGGTAAGAGACCCGTTCAGTAGTGTTCACACCAATCGTACTCAAAATCCCTATAGAAGTTTTCCCAGAAGTTTTGATCAATTTTTCCTAATAGCAGCGGGAAGTTATGTTGAAAATGTCAGAAGTTAGTGAAAAAAATAAAAGAAAAGGAAAAAATCGGAGTTATTATAATTAGAATGTCATTCGGACTACATATCAATTTTAGTTTTTCTTTTTGCTCTCTCTATGAATCGAAAAAAATCACTGAGATAATTGCCCGTCTTTCCCACCAACAATAATTTATTATATCTCAAGATCAGAACTCAGACAGTGAACTTCTAACGACTTGACTTTCCCATCGTATTGCTGCTGTTTAATTAGGGTGCAACAGGAGTGAAACGTATATCCTGGAAATCTATAAACGTACCAGCTGAAGATATTTGTATCTTCTGCTTGGAAAGGACCGAAAGAAAGGTAAAAGACTCTTTCCTGTTGCATTTCTTATTTGACGTTGATAAGAGGAATCAGAATTCATAAATACCAGGAAATATTTCTTGCTGAGATCTTATTGAAATTTTCTTATTACAGGACATTTTTCTGTACTTTTTTTTTTTAAATTTCTAGTTCGCTTCCAATGTTCAATGTTGGAATCCTTGAAGTATTTGTATGAAAATGTTGGCATTCTTCTTCGGAATTGTCTTTGAAAATTTATTCGATCAATTTGTTATGTTTGAAGATAGCAATATTCAATTGTATTGCATCAGGCTCTAGTAAAGGACAACATTTATCAATAGGGAATCAAAAAGTTGTGCTTTATGTACAGTACGTGCTTACCTTTATGTACAGTCAAACGCGTTACTTCGAATTTAAATTTTTCATATTTCAATTCCAGGAAATTCGGAGTGCAGCACATGCTCTGAAATTTTTGGATGAGGAAAAATTATAATTTTGCAAAGTTGTTGATCTTTGATGGTTTTATTTGTTTTTTCATTGATTTGATTCCAATTTATAAAATTTATTTTTCAATGAAGGAAATATTGGACTTGGTTGAGCTGTAGATAAGATCTATAAAGATATATCCTGAAAAAGTACCAACAAAGGTCTTGTACAGCCAAACAAGCATAGTAGATTGTCCTGTAGTAAGAAAAAAACTGAAAAAGAAACATAAATTCAGTTTTAACATTCGTGCGCCACCACATTTTTGCTATATGTACCTAAACCATATGTGCTAGTGCTGCAGATGGTGAACCAATAAGAAGGCTTACCTTCCTAGCCACAGAAGCTTGGTTCGGATCTTACTGGTAGCGGTGGCATTTGAGTTTCTTGTTGGTGTCGGAGTACCAGCTGCCCAAATTATGAGAGGCATCCTTGAGTCATCTGGCAAAGTCATACCAGATTACCTACTCCTGTATCATTGATCTTAGAATGGTCTTGCTGTAATACGCTTAACTGCCAAACCTGAGTAGTGGGCTGTTGCGCCACTACGATCACTCTAGAGACAGATAAAACCGTCAAATCCTCCACATTAATCACACTAGTGATGTATGAAGCTATCGCATCCTCAATAATAAGAACTATTTTAACGTAAATCAAGGGAATAAGTTTTATGGTTGCTGCATGCTCAATTCCACTAAGAAAAAAATGAAACATTTCTTTTGTTTTGCTTTTTATTCTGAACTTTGTTATTGACCAAACTTGATTGCAACAGAAGACTTAAGAGAGAGCTTTTTCCCTGGTGGAAAACTCATTTTTTTCCTGATGAAGAACATTGCTTTACTTATTAAGAAATGTTAAATGCTCGTAAACTAAATGATTCTATCATGTTCTATCGCTTTTCCCGGCGGAAGGCAGTTTTTTTAATTCCCCTTTTACGAAAGTCCTTCGAATTTTCATTCACTTTTTCTTCCAAATGGGTTTTTACTATTCACTCCAACAAGTTTTAAGATCTGGATCAAATCTGAAGGTGGTCACCCGAAAGTGGAACATGTGACGAACCGGGTTGATTCGTTAAAAGGCTCTAACCTAGGCTCCCTAACATTTGCAGAGTGAGACTTTTCTTTATCGTGTGTGGAGATCCTTATTTGGTTATTGATCAAAACAGATCACTTGCTTTGAGCGAACTTGTTTTTGATTTGCTGGAGGTGTTCGCAATGAGCTGTGATTTCAACGGGCTGACCAGGTTCAATAATGTCCTAGAGTATGATTGAAAAAACATGCCAACACACAGAAATAAGTACATGCTGTATTGGTTTTGATGGGTGAGGTGTCAAAACAGGTATTTCTTCAGAAGAAAGACATGGTGATTTTCGTAAAGGATTATTGTATAGCACGCACTTCTCCTCTCCAGTTGCAATCTATCACAAAAAAGGATAGGCTACATACCAAGCCAAAATAAACGCATCCATGGTACGTCGTTATTTGAGCGCTCTTTCCGGCAATTTTGTGGAATCATAGTTTCTTGCCTGGAAAATGTTCCCATGCGATGAAAAGGGACTTGAACTGTACATCATGGACAGCCAATCTTCAATGGCAAATCCACCATTGTCTGTCGATGATATGAATCCACCATCGGATCAAGAAAATTATCATCTAATTCTGATAACTTTTTGTCCCCCTAATATGTTCCTATAATAAATTACTACAATTCTCCAAAAAGATTCCTTTAAAACCATTAATCAAATATATTTCTATGACAAATCGTTTCATTATGAATAATAACCGTCAGGGTTCCTTAATATTTGCCGAAAAATTATCTTACTTTATCTTAGGTGTTTTGCTTTACGTTTAAGACACGAATATACTTAATTGCTTCATCTAATGACAATGTGTGGTATAAACCATCCTGTAAGGAGGCTTGTGTATTTGCAAACCTATTTGTTGAACAATTTTTTTATTTATATTGTTTAATGTGTTGGTTTTTGTTTAAAAAAAGAAAGTTTTTATGTTATATATACTGCAATTTTTGTTACAAAAAGCAAAGGATCTGCAGCTGGAACACACAGAATGTTTGCGGAGGCTGCACCTGATCACTTTATTTCGAAAAGATGATACCGGCATTAGCCTTGTGAACTGATGACGTTAAATGATCTATTCTCCTTCTAAAGCAGTACAGCTCTAAATTAATCTCTGGACTCCCTCACCTTTCTATTATTCGACCGCCTCGTCCAGTTTTCAAAACCTACCAGCTTCAGACTGACATTGCCCACAGTTTCTTCTCATTGGCATATTAGATATCCTGGAGGTTGTTTTCTGTGTATTGTTTCTCGCAGAAGAATTTGTGGTACCTACGTATATTATTAACATGGGCTGCCGATAGTAATTTATTGGACTTTGTTTAGATTGAGGTTTCACGTTTGTAAGGTAAACGACTCCTATTTAGATCTTATTCGTCTTCTGCTTCCTTCTATTACTGACCTGAGGATTCATGTTGGGACTCTCCATTCGTGAGTTTTGACTTAATTTTCAAACGCCAAAGTTAATAATCACATCCCGCTGTCATACAATAGGACTCGTCAAAGTATTGGCTTGTAGATTCAAATTTTGATTTCCAGGCAACGTTTTACTTCTTAATATCGGTTGCACCAGATAATATGTTTTATTTGCTTGGATAATCTGTACTTTGAAGTTGTCTGCCTTATCATGGTTTTGATTCAAGTTCACACCTAGGCAGATAAATTTATTTAAGGAATTTATGTTTTGTTCCCCAAGTTTTACATGTTGTCTGCTTGACGTTGCATATCCAGATAAGGTCAAAGTTTTTTTGTTATACGTTTTTTTTATTTACTTATAAAAACGATCTTATTCAGTATGTGCCTCAGGATGTGCGTCAGGACGTGCCATTTTTTGGCCTATCGCTTCCGCGTCCTGATGTACTAACACTTTTTGACCCATGATTTCAAAACCTTATAAAAAATATAGCTAAGTACATTTGAAATATATCATGTAAGTGTGCACAATTTAGACATCTTTTATTTGCTAATAACTCTTTCGTTTTGGCATCTTTCGATTCACTTTAGTCTGAAATAATAAGGCGTTAAGACCAACACGACATCCTGTTTTAGACCAGAACATTCGTCAATTTTGATTTTTGACTCGATTTTTGAGTTCTTCATTGTTCTTCATTCTTCTTCATTTTTGAGGTATCCCAAAGGAAAGAAGTATTAAAGGTAGAACTTTTTAGTCATTACAATATTACGCTTGCTTGCAGCCGAGAAAATTTTAAACAATATCCACGTGTATTTCTAGCATTTTCCCCGGGTTTGCTTGACGGATAAACTTGATGTTGTCTTTTCGGCGCCAATTTGGTATCCTTCAATTGATGCTTTCGCAAATGGTCTAAGCCAATTTTCTGAATTGTTTGTCAAAATTTCAAAATGAATTCAATTGATTGATTCAATAGTATTCGGCTGAACGTTTTGTCGCATCTTTACTGACACCTAACATGGCATCGAGTCCTTTCCAAGATGCTTTTCAACTCAAATGTTTATTCGAGCATTTTTGCCGTTTTATTTGTGATTTGCAAAGTAGTGTATGCGCAATGATCTATTGCACTGAAAAAGTTTGAAAATAAAGACATAGTGACAAATTTTCCAAGCACTACCCACTGATCAGCTTACCGATATCGTCAGTAATTATTTTCACCCTCAAAGTCTTCCGTTCCAATACATTTGCTTAGCTTTTCTGTATGCAAGCTCTCAGTGATACTATGCTTTCCTCTGTACGAGTACTGTGGTTCGCCAATTTCTTTAAGACTTTACCCTCTTCTTGGGCTGCAATCATCCCCTTTTTAGAAGCTCCGGCATCGATTTGATCATATAACCATTTATTCCATATCGTTTTACTACAACTACTTCTATTAGCATTATTGAAGACAACTTTAGCGTTTGAAGAAGGGCGCCAAGGGATAATCTTTATTTGTAAGGCTCCGCTTTTTCTCTCTGGTAACTTCATGATATAGTCCCGTTTTGGTGCATCCCTTGGAGCGTTATTTACATTCCATTTGTATGACTACTTCTGAAAGTGTAGAAAGGTCCTGTTTCAATATATAAGTCAAAAGAATAAAAAAGATGTCCTGCAGCTCTTAAATCCCATGACGGCTTCGGTAATATCCAAAGATTTTGTTGTTTAAAGATATTTGGTACTGGAATTGCTTATGACTGATTGTGATTGACTATGATTGACGGTTGATTTCGGCAAAATGAAATCAGTCATCATCTCAAACATCCTACCGATTAAATGATTCTCATTATTTATTTTTGACCTGAACTTTATCGTGGTGTCATTGTGTTTTAAAGAAGTTTTCAGTTTTTATTGTTTTTATCCTGAATGTATTGTCCTTATTTCGTCATATTTCTTCTCTAAGCTGTGATTATCATTCATGGTCACAGGATCTTCTGTGGTTAAAATACGATCAGTCCCAGCATTTAGAGAAATTAAATGAAGTCATATCGTGTCGATTAATGGCTGCATACCATAATTTTGCTAGGTTTCTTTTTCATGCATTAATTGTACTATCAATTTATTTTGTACGTTATTGCTTATGTTATTCCCACCTTCTGAGAGATCAGAATCGTCTCACTTGCACTTTACTGGTAGGAATCCTGGATAGCACCTGTGAGACAATGCTCTAAGACCCAGTACCTTACACAAAATAAAAACTCATGATAAAGAAGATGAATTTTCCTATCGAACATTAAAGAACTTGCTATTCAGATACAATCCATGGAGAAACGTCAACGATAAAATGTTTTAAATATTGATAGGATATGAAGTATGAAGAAAGTTTGTTAAGATTACACAGGCATAAATGCAACTTTTCTTTATTTTTAAAGACATTCGGCTTGGAAATAAAGCGATACTTAATATATTTTGAATGAGTTTTCCGTCAAACTTTTTCTTTTTCAAAGACGTGTCGACTATTGGCCTTCATTGGTACCATTTTTGTGCTGTTTTTTTTTTTGTGTCTCTGTCCTTATTGATCAGTTTTCTGGTGCGTTATGCAAGCAGTCAGTGGGGTATTTATTTAAAGAAGTAAACTTGGGTATGTTCTGAGCATGAATTACAAATATCGTCAAATACTGAGTTTTTCAATCATTTGAACGTACCTCTATCAAATCCCTTCGCCATCAAGACTTGTTCGTTACCTTCTTAGATGGCATTTTCCTAACTAACTCATGTCATTACCAACACCCCCCAAAAAATCTTCTCACCAATTTCCTGGAAACATTTCTCGGAATTGAATGCCTACTGTAATGATTGATGTGATATATTTTAACGTATTGTGATGTCCTTCAAAAGTTTCGAACAAGTATAAAAATTATTTCTGTTTTTTAACGAGCACCTTTTTATTCAGAAAACTTCAAAGTTCTTTTTACCTTGAAATTTTCGTCCCTGGTGAACTCCACCGTGGGCTGCCCGAAAACTTTTCATCGTCCTCGTTGCGTGTGTCTATCCCGAAAAAGTTTAGAGAATTTAAATGAATAAAGAAATAAGAAAAGACGACAAACTGCCCTGTATGCTGATCATTATGTTGAATCTAATATCCAAGGCCTGCAGCAGACGTTATTCAATTTGATTTAGAAGAAATGCATGGATTATCCGTGTAAAAGGAAACACAAAGAGAGAAGAAGAAGAACAGAATAAACATTTCAAATCAAAGTATGAACACTATAATCACAGCATGTCTGAAATTATTCAATGGCTCACACTTGTTCCTCGAAAATCTTTTTTTACATATTGTGCAAATACTCACGCCCCTAACTACGAATAAACGGCCATAAAGGGATCAACGAACCAAAAAGAACCTCCTTCTCTCGCCAAGAACTATGTAAATTGAGTCAGAGGCACTTCATCCGAAAGTCAAGAAATCCCAGCGAGCATACAACGAGAAAGTCGAAGAGGCAGAAGGACACGGCGACAATGAGCAGGAGAGACAAGGAACGAGAACAAGATAAATGGAACGAGAAGCGGAGAGCCTATAGCTTATTAAAATTGAATACATGTGTGATGTCTGCATAAACTTGAAATTTGTTCGGAGCCAGGATAATAAATGCCTTTCTTCTAGATAAAGCTACTTAGCGAAAATAAAACCCAACATATTTTTCACTCGAAAAGGAAATTGAATTGAAGTTTGCGCAAAATGTTCAAGGAAAGGTTGCAACATAAATATTTGAGTATGTAGCTCGACTACTAATCCGCATGAAAACCTCTTAAAACTTTATGCTGAGAATATAAATATTTTCGCCGTCGATCCTTGGCATCTGGAGAAGGCTCAGACATATGCGAACGGGTATCTCCGCTGTAAATGATTTCAAGTACGAAAACGTTTTCGCATTGATCAAAAGGTTGAAATAATTACAAGTTGCTGAGAGTGTCGCGGTCCTCGAAATTATAATGATCTCCTGTCTCGCTCCGCAACGGAGAGCAACGAGGGTTTTTCCGCTTCGCAAATTGGAAATGGATCAAATTTACTTTGCCTCATCACGCAAGTGCGCCATTCACAATATAACATTTAACTTCCCTAGCAATAAATTCAATAAAAGCTACATTGCTCCTTCTGGCTCTCATCAACTCGCGGGAGGCGAAGCGAGTTATGGCTCCTTTAACAGCATACCGTCATGACCTGAGCTCCAATGCTCCTGCAATTACGTATCTACCAAATATACACTCTTATCAAATTAATTTTCGTATTAATTGCTAACAATGCAAACACAAATTCCTTGACAGTAATATGATCTATTTATTCTCCGGATATTTCCACGTCGCTTTCCCTCCAACGGAACACGGACAGTTTTACAAGGCGTGTATTAAATGACCTATTTCCCGGCAAGCAAGTTCATTAACAATACCATAAAAGAAACATCATTGCCAGGATATCTGACGTACATAAAAAGTGCAGAGCGTATTAAATTACAAGAAATTATCTTTTGGTGCTGTACCGAAACCGGCGGGAAGGGACGCGAGGAGCGAGCACAAGAGAACGAGAGAAAACCTCAGCTGGAGGTCCTTGCAATCAGAATATATCCAGCATGGGTTGACCTCAATTGAAATTAGAGAATGTGCTGGGTGGTGGCGTTTCATGGAATTTCTCTGTTTGTCTTGGGTTTATTTGGAAGAGCAGAGTTGTGATATGAATACTTCGTTATGTATCCACATAACATTTTAGTGGAATATGCTGGGAAATGTGATGCCGAAAAGATCATGAAATTGTCTATGGCTTGACGAGTTCAAATCATTTCGATGGAATTGAAAGGCATGTCAATGTGCTAAACGACTGTTTGTTAGTCAAGGGTCTGCAAAGGGAAATCCTAGGAGGCAACAACTCTGTTCTACCACTCCTGTGAAGCTCCACAAATTGTAATTTAATTTAAAAATGAATTGAATCCGGTTGATTAAAACTGTCTGACTTTGTGAGTTTGAAATGCTGAATGGAAGATGGGTCTTTAAGATTAACGTTTTCATCTGCTAGTCTCAGTATATGAACTTATCCTGGAAAAGTCTTTTATGATTTGAAGCGATTTTCATGCTGAAAGTTAAGCAAAATTGGTCACGACATGCGGACGAAGGTGAACGAGTTAAGGTCCTTTTGCTTCTTCACAACTTAAAAATGCTGAAAGTGCAAGTATTTAATTCTACAGTTAATCGAGGGCTCGATACACGCCCGAAGGTCGTTTAGGAAGACCTCGTTTGGAACCTCTGGGTGACTCAAAACAACAAAATAAATAAGAATAATTTGTACAGATGCATCAGAAAACTAGGTTGTGCCTTCCTTCGAAATGGTTCCCATTAACATTCTTATCCTTTTTCTTTGCTAGCTCCGAAAATCCATTCGCGTAACCATCACCCTCCTTGGCCGCAAAGAAGCCTATGACCAAATCTTTCAGCTCCTCGTCATTGTCTGATCATTGAGTTCTAAGCGACTTAAGAGATGATAATCGCTGAGAGGGAAAGGTGGACTGTAATGCGGAAGATTAAAAACGTCCAATTTGAATAGTTCCAGAAGTTCCCTGGTGGCCTAAGTTTGTGCAAGAACACGATAGCTGAGGTCAGCATACCTGGCTCTTTTTAATCTTTGCTTTACAAGACACATACTTAATAGTTAGGAAGCTTTCCAGCAACATTCGCTTCGTCTTCTCAAACGGTTTCCCTATCAGCTTAGATACTTTCGGTGATATTTGCAAGGTGAAGGTTGATTCTGGTCAGATCACCTACCACTGAGCCTTTTTGCCTTTTTCCTTGAAATAAAGTGACTCTATAACGTCTCATGTTCGAAGTTCAACAGCTGCAGCCAAATTTCGTCCCTGGTTATAATCTTTTAAAGCAATGGATCTCTTGATAGTCAAATTAAATAAGATAGTTCACTGAGATAATTCTTTGATTTTTGTGGTATTCCGAAAGGATTTTCGGTGCTCATCCTACAAAGTATTTCCTATAGGCTCAATATTCTGTCAATAATTTGGCGTTGGTGTTTCTTTGACTATAAGCACGTGGAGATGACGAGAATTTCCCTCTACAAGGAAGGTTGAAAGAGAAAACAGAGAAGAGATTTCTCCGTCCCTGACGTCATCTGTTGCTTCAGTATGCCTAATTTTAAATGTTAGGAGTTTGGTTAGGGCAGATTCAATCCTCCAATGGTTCTAACCATTTCAATTTCTGTCGTTTCTAGAAAGAGATCTCCGATTTCGTTGAACATGCCAAAAATGTGCTCTAAACGTCCACTTGCTTTCCTGTTAAACGTGCAGTAGCGTGAAAAATTCCGAGATCTTTCACTCTTTTGCAGTGAAGACCAGAAACATCAATTGGCGCGGGAGAGCTGGACAGGTCGAAATCAAATTTTCCATCTACTGATCACAAAAACATATATAACTGGCGTCATCTACTTCTACAAATTAAATGAATAAATGTTGCAATGAAGGATGCTTGAGCACTCTTTCCACAATAGCCTTACCAATATTGTTCGGGAAACCCGCAGTCAGAGCAGCTAAACAGGGTAAACAGATCCTGCGTGAGATTTGCTTGGAATTATTTGGACAGTTGAATTGGACAGCTCAGTATGGGATCCGATGTGAAACATATCAACGATGACACTTGCAGGTATAGCTTTAGCAAGCCGAAATGTAAGAACAGAGATGCCACCGAATTGAGCAGAACTGTCATCTCCTTATCGAAGCTAAGAAAGGACTGAATCGTTCAACTTAATAATCTTTTCTTGGTGTCCTCAACAAAACAAAAACAAAAATTTCAAACCCCATATCACGAGGCACACTGACATCCTGTCGGAATTGATACACCGATCTCTTTATCTGATTTCCCACAAAACAGATTAATATTTCACAAATACCACTACATGCGAAACACAGCAAATATTACGAAAATAAATAAATAAATACACAAGACGCAATCAATCTGTGGAAAAAGGAAAAGCGTTATGGATTAAACAACTTAAAAGTTGTCCTTTACAACGACATCGAATCTTAAAGTATCATCGATGTTGTGGTAGGGTAAGGACATGGTTCCTGTATCATTTAGACACCTGAAAGCTTAATGTTTACTCACGTTTGGGATTATCCACAGGAGTAAGAACGGGTAATCCGACTTCATCTCCGGAACGATATATGTTCATATGTATCATAAATCCAAGCTCAAATATAGAGGAACACAAAACGACAAATTGAGACATTGCGCGTGTGTAATTATATTTCCACATGTGAAATAAAAAAATGTCTCCAGGCTTGGTACCCGACTCGAGTCCCAAGGATCTACAAACGTAGATACATGAATATATTGTTCGTCCCGGACCACTTCTGCGATGCCATTTCTGACGATATTATTCGATGTAGATATTTGTATGTATATCTGCAACGACTTGGTATCATCCACATGTAGACAGTTTTGAATTCCAAAAGGAATTCCAGATTTCAGTCGAAAGATACACAATTCCCTGGAAATGCATTAATTTCATCCGTTTGCAGAGAAGTTCTCGTCTTTATCTTTGTCGTGTTCACTCATTCATTGTCGTTGTAGCGCCAGTAAAAAGGAAACTCTTTTTATCATAATCTTTCCGGAACAAGGATATTGGGAAAGAACAAAAGTTGTTGCTTCAATTTTTCCCTTTATCGTTTGGCCTTAATACAATTAGCTTTTTTGGTAAGCTGCACTGTGGATTCTTACAAGGATAACTTTTCTCTGTGAAATTGTAATGAGTTTTGAATTGAGATAAATATATTATGGACGATTCGCCGTTCTTGAGCAAGGTTCTTTTCTTATTCAGGGTCCTCGCGATATCTTGGCGAAATGAATTAGGTTTTATTTCTTCGAAGGTCTATGCATTGCGGCGATTTTCCCCAGCGAATACCTCACCAGCGCATCGTTAAATATTCACCGCTTTTATATATTTGAATTTTTCGGTTTGCATAAAGTACGAGGCTGGTGAAAACTTTGTGCGTCCTATAAAAGTAATTATCGACGAGTGTGGGACGAAAGGATCGTTAATATGTTGGGCAAAACTTTCTCTAACAGGGGATTCGAAAAGTTTTTGAGCAGCGTAATTGTCATAGCATATTTCCATTAAAACATCGGCTAAGGAAATTGTTTTGTTATTCTCCGCAATATACACACATATTTCATCCTGAAATGCCCAAACGACAAGTACGTTTGTTTGTGTATGTTGTTGTCTTATTTCCGAAGATTCTATCGACTGGCCCAATTACTTGGGTATGTAAATGGATTAGTGGAACGATTTCCTTGGAGCGCTAGGATCGTGGTCTGCGTATCCGGGAGGGAACAATAATTTGTTTATTTACAAGATTTTTTCAGAACCAGGAGATTTCCCGAGGTAACGCATTGAAATATTTCAATTTGGAGAAAACTCCCTGGCTAGGTTGGCATGGTATTTATTTCCTTATGGAAATTACCCTGTAAAATATGCACAACGTCTCCCAAGTAAACCAACGTCTCTTGCTTATGAACCATCATTGTAAATACTCTTGGCGGTTTTACGGACATATAAACAGCGTTTCTCACCATTTCCACGAGTGTGTGAGTACTTAAGGCAGAATAAGATCCTCAAAAACCGGTGCCATTCGACTCCATCTTGCTTTTTATTCGCGTTTTATTTGATATATTAAAATGGAGAATTTGAATGAACCATAAATTTGCTTCCCAGAAGATAATAAACTAATTATTACGAGTTTTTCATTAAAATTCACCATGCTTTGAAATAATCGAAAAGTTGTGGAACGCTCCACATTACGGATGCTAAGGCATTATAGATCAAACATAAAATTTTAAAAGAGTAATTATTCGAAAATATACCAGAGATACATTGCCTCGGAGTGATGGAAAAACCATTGTGAAATTTAATTTGCCTAATTAATTGTAAAACTTTTCGGGGTTTCGTTGAAATTGAGGATTGTGTAGCTAAAAATGGATACAGATATTGGAGAAACGAGCTGTCCTGGAATGGGTCAGACAATTTTGTATGCATTTCAACGCATTGCAGGATGATATCTTGACCAAATTGTCAAATTCAAAATTAACATGAATTTGTCTGGCCATGTATCTACAACACTACGAAATTTGTACCCTTTACGATGAAAATCAAAATGAATTTAAATATTAACATTTTTCATACATATCGTCTCATCTGGGACAACGCATGAACTTGTCTTTCGAAGGATTTACTGTGTAAATAAGCATTAATTTTCCGTTTTATATGGTGCTGAAAACGTGTTCGGCATTCACCAGACCGTATCCTATGATTGAGTATCATGAACTTGTCTCATTTATTCAAATTATGTAAGAAGGTTCACTTAATTTCCCACAAATATGTTTGTGAAAGTATCTTTTCCAGTTGATGGGGGTAGCTACATAATTTTTTCCAGCTAATGGGGTTAAAATCTAAAAATTTCTAGCTCAGTAATCCTTAGAGACCTTGTCGACAACGACTTGCAGAGTTGTCTAACATTTTTAATAAAATATGCATGCCCCCTTCCTTGCACTGTCTGAGTCGAATGCCTCCTTGTAACTGCTCGACATTGTTGGAAATCAATCCTATCCCCAGTCTGAAGTGGTGACTGCTGATAGGTAATGACGTGGAATAATAGCTGATCCTTGTTAGCAGAGAACATAATCGGTTGTCTATGGGGGGATTGTCCAGACAGTTTATTCCTTAAAAGGTGTTGATGAGAACTTAACAAACCATTTGAATTGTCTTGGGTTTTAAGTAACGATGCAATATGGTTAAATATTCTGTTTGAGGACATGTGACGAGGCAATATTTGATTCGGAAAACGAATTTGATCCTTGCTGGATGATGCAATTTTTAGGATTTGATCTGACCTCAGACGTAGAATAGAAATAGATTGATATTTTCTGACTGTTTTAGAATACAATAAAAGAAAAATTTGAAAATCTAAATACAATTTTCAACAAAAAGCTTATAATAACAATAAATGTCGTCCCTTTCACCAAAAAACTTAGTCTGCTCTTCAAAACTAATGATATAATAGGAACAATCAAAGTTTATATCAAATAAAAATTTTGAAAGCCTTCCCCGTGAAAGCAGATTAAAATTTGTTTAGTGTTAGGTGGCATCGGCGGGCTCTGATTTTCTATCCCGGAGAACTTGTTTCGATTCCATCCAGCCATCTTAAACTTGTAATTGGCACTAAAAACACAATAATGAGCACGCTTCAAAACTAGTTGCAAACAGCTGAAACGCAACTTTCAAAACTTAAAAGCAAAACACGACGGATCCAAGCAAACATAGATAAAAAATATTTCATTTCATTGAATCTAAGACACGAATCAATCTAATAAGAACAATTAAAAACAAATCTTAAATTTGACTTTCCCATCCCAATAATGACGTGTTAATCTTTGTTAGTAGTTGGGACGTCCTTGTTTCCATCCACGAGGCAGTTCATTGCTGGACCACTTCATCTGATCCGGATGGTTATTAGGCTTGAAAGACTCAGCCTCTTGTTGCGCTGGTATCCCGGCACCGTCTGATTATCACACCCTACCTCTCGACGTCACTCTTTCCGGACAAAGGATATCACCTACGCATGCACTTACACGATCATACTACGACTCAGATTGGCGAACCTTTAAGGAACAGCTTTCTGAGCAAAGGAATTTAAGGAATATTCCCCGAACATCGAATACCCAACAACCATGAAATTCGATTCAAATGCTGTATAGCTGTATTCAACACCCAATGAACACATGTACCAGCTAATCCGCACTCTATCTCTGAATAGGAAAACGCATATTCTCAAACAGAAAACCTAAGTTGAACTAGAGCCAGGTGGCCACACCTCAGAAAGAGAATCTTCCACTGAAATCTAAATCAAATCAATTCCGAATACGCTACACGAGAACCCTGAATAAACTTCGTGAAGACTCGAGTAAGGGAATATATTCAGACTGAAATGAAGAAACCGATCAAAGACAGGCTGATAGCTATGAAATCCTACCTCCTACGTATTCAAGGAGATCAATTTCCTAACGACATACTGCAATGTTCTCGATAAACAGAGACCGATCCAATTAAACGGGCCTGTGTTACTTCAACGAAATAAAAGCAAACTGCTTGCTCGCAATATTACGCCCAACTGTACAGGGACAGATTCTCTTCAGTCTAAGGCAAGAACATGATTCTAGAAAAAACGGTTACCCAATTCGTAAATGGATACTAAGACATCTATTTCACTACCTTCCCACGAATCAACAGAACTTCTAGCCTACCAAAGAGCCATTCAAGCAATCCTTTACAAGTTCTGATCAGGTACTTCTCGCCCTCCGCTCAATCAGTTCAA
Organism: Stratiomys singularior; assembly: GCA_954870665.1. NCBI lineage: Eukaryota > Metazoa > Arthropoda > Insecta > Diptera > Stratiomyidae > Stratiomys > Stratiomys singularior. Next base: position 154,408,230 of record OX940878.1, on the reverse strand, counting down.
AAAAGGCTAGGGGCTCCAATGGTATCCAATTTTTTCCAAGTTTCCCGACGGCACCCTGATGGTTTTCCGAAAGACATACAAAGGATATTCTCCAACGTCACAGGTTGCCCACCTTCATTATTAACCGCTGCACTCACAATTCTTCCCTCTTACTTTTCCTTGAGCATGAAAATATAGCTCTACTATTCCCTTTATCCAAAACAGAGGCCAATGGCGACCTTAAAAAATTTTAGAGCAATATCTATGCTATCAAAGCTTGGTAAAATCTTCTGCAAAATCTGCCTACTTTCTTTCAAAGCCTCGGCTAAGGCCCTCGTACGAACGCAACAGCTTAGGTTTGAAGAAAATGTATCTACTGAACAAACCGTCTATTTTTTACAGAACCACTTAGACTGGTCCGATCTTAGTAAGACAGAACATAAATGTGTCCTGCTCAATCGACCAAGGAAAAGCGTTTAGACTCCATGTGACATAACTTCGAAAAGTTCCTGCCCGACCAATTACTATGCGCTTTGTAGCCATTTATTTGGACCAAAGGAACATCCTGGTGGAAATTGCTTATGCCGTCTTCAGTACTTTCAACATTTGGTGTTCACCAAGGATTGATACTCGCCCTCCATCCCTTCAACTGTTGTTTTCACAACATCTCAACTCTATTTCTAGATAGCACTCTCTAACTTTAGCACCAACCCCTTTGTGAGCAGGGACATCATCATGGTGCGAAATTTAATTTTTGTTCATCGACAAATCGGGGCGTTTCTGGCGTTTCGCTTCACGCTAATTGCGCCACACTTGCAGATAATTTTCCTTATTGACCGTCTGACTCTGCAGCAAGAACTCATGATACATCACGTTTCTTCAATCGACGAAAACTGGAAGCAAACCCTCAACATATGACCGAACTTGGCGAACTTTTTTCGACTTGGCTATTGGGATTTTTGAACTTTGTTTTCCATGTCATGACCTTAAACCCGTGATTCGTCAGTTATGTCCTTCTGGAGTAAATTTGGGTCGTCACGGACAGACTCCAACAGCTCCTTTGCAATATTAATGCGGTACTGTATTTGGCCAGAATTGAGCAATTTGGTACGAATTTCATAACGATCCATCTAAAGGCCAAATTCGTGGTAAAAATCGAACGATTTGAACCAGTTGATATATTTGGGTTCTTGGTTACTTCTCTAACGATAGTTCAAGGATTGGTCAACACTATTTTATTCACTTTACAAATGTTTTCGTTTGTTGTTAATATCTTCTCGCGTTTCTGAGAGCATTTCGGGCCACCGTTAAAAGTTTCTTTGGTGAGAGTTTAGCTTCACTATTCGCCACAGTGTACATTCAGAATGCTTATGCATATAAAGTTGTATTTCACATTAAATTTGTTCACTTAATTGTTTGATCCAGTTTTTGGAATGAACAAAATTCGTAGACAAGCTAAAACACATCCAAGCCAAATAGCTGTCAAAAATTAGCTGAAGATTCAAAATGGCTGAACTTGTCAGTATAAGTGAGGAGACATGAGTAACAACTTAACCCCACCTCAATATCGAAAATCGAACAAATGTAGCCCGCGGGTATTCAAAATTCGCAATACTTTTTTTCAACAGTCCTCGTCTGGCAGCTTGTTTAATTTATAATTAATCAAGCCCTGCTTAAACTCAACGACATCAACGAATGATTTTGATGCGAATTATTGATCATTGAAGATCAAAAGTGGATTCGATACGAGGATAAAAAATGCAAGCGATCACACTTAAAGGGCAGTTAACCTTCATAAATGGCTTGAGAGCTTGGATATATGGCAAAGCATTTTTTGGCAGTGTTTGCTAGCGTTATAAGAGCCTAATCTTTTCAGGACTGCCGCTGAACGGAGCGATGGATAGTCTGGGTGAGATTAATAGTCCCCTTTTCGCTCCCAACTTACTCGCTTGAATGAAATAATCAATAAAAAATTGGGCAAAATTAGTGAACAGGACAATAGTTGGGTCTATGATCATGCCAGGTTGCATACATTTTCATATGTCGATACAAGTTGACCATATTTTCTTGAGAAGTTTTGATGCATCCACCCTTTATGTTTGACTTTGCACCGTCAGTCTACCATTTGCTTTGGTTTTCTGGTTCAGACTCATTTGTCTCGGTCTCTGCAGATCTCTTATAATGGTAAAAACTTCACCGAGTCTGGAACTGAACGTGACAATTCCCCATGACAAAGTTTTTAGCTTAGGAACAACTGAAATTTCTCCGAGATGGAATAATGAAGTTACCAATGGCAAATATACTCCCATACTTGATTAGAACTGATTCTCAACTACGACGTTTGACAATGGTATATCGACTTTTTATAAGACCCAATTTCGCCTACTGTTGTCTAATTTCTCGTCGGAATCGCAACAGCGAGTTTTAACTTTCGTATCGTAGAAAGAAGCTTTACTTTACTATACTATCCAGCTTTAGTCCTCTTAGAAACTCCAAGAAATGAAATGCGATCCTCTCATCTGTAAATGATTTGGGGACACCGAGTCCTTTGTAAATTCTTTTTCCTCCAACAATTGTTTCATTCTTGGAGATCATTCATAGTTTTTGCAACAATTTTGATACCTTATGAGGATCCTTTTACCTTCAGTTACGTTTTTAATAGTAGTACATCCTCCCGGAATGCATTAGCTTGCTCTTCTCTTTGCCAAATCGTGAATTTGTGCATCCTTCTTGTTTGTAGTTTGGGGTTCATATGTCATAGATGTCGAGTAACCCAGAGCTGGTTTGAGTTTCGAGCTTATGAACGAAATTCAATGTATTTGGGGCTTGCCTTATAGGAAGCTGAACCCTGTCATTGCTAAGAAAGCGTTGAAACATTATCGAATGCATGTTAGTCATGCTGTACTCGCAACTAGCTTTTGGAAGCATAATTAACGAATTCTTTGCAGGTTGGAACAATATTTGAAGTGAAGTCCTTTTTTGACTGAAAAGATTGAAAGAAGCATTAGAAAATAAATTTTACCAGGTCATAAACAGAAGTTGTTTACCGATTTAAAGAAAATCCATCTAGAATCGGGAAATGAGTAAGGATTTTGCCTCATTTTCTCAAAAAGCAAATGAGGAACTGAGCCAATAATCTTTCTTGATTTTGTATTCCATAACTGAAGTTGTATTACATAAAAGCTTATGGAGAGCTCATCATCGAATTGCTAAATTTGACAATAACCGTCCCGATTTGTTACTAGCCTAATCTTGCGTAAGGATCATATTACGTATTCCGTTGTGTAGGTGACTTAAAAATAAGCAAAACCAAAATTCAGAAAAAAAAGTGACAGAAAAAAAATCTCAGTAGAAAAAAGACAAAACATTATTGGAACGCTTCGAAGAAAAATTTTTAGTCAATATGATTCACCTGTTTGTTGTGAACAACTAGCTATAAGAAGGAGAGTAAAATGTTGAGTAATTAGATTTAAGCAGAATTGTGAAGTATCGATAAAGAGAGAATAATCCAGAATTGTGAAGTATCGATAAATATAGAAACCAGAAGTATTAAGAGGTGATCAGAAACTGCGCAGCAGAATTCATGTAAATTGTATATTTTATTTTTACTTGCTTTTATTTAATTTCGTCTATTTATTTACTATATTTGATTTCAAATTTTTTTTAAATGATTCAATAAGAATTTGCAGTGTGTGTGAGTGACGTGGAAGGATCAGGGCTTTTATAATGTCCTAAGACCCCCACGCCCGCGCGGTGAGCTAGTCGGTTAAAAGTAACTTCCTTCGGCTGCCATTAAGCTGTGTTTCTGATTCTGAAAAAAATCTGTCTTTCAACTTTGTTTTTTTTTCGCTACATGCGACCTTTCGGTTGCGAAAATTAATTATATTATTATTAATTATTAATTTTTTTTTTGAAAATACATCGCAATCGTAAAAATACACGATTGCGATGTATTTTGGCAAAACAAATGATAAAATGGTTCTATTTGTTGTTTGGTGGCTGCAACGTGTAAAAATGAATAGATGAAGGATTGAAGGATTTTTATCTTCTTGCACAAAGCCTAAGCCTCAACCACGATTTAGAAACAATATTGAGTAAAAATTTTGAAATGCAAAAACCATTTGTATCCGTCTTGAAATTTTTGCACCCCGGCGTCAGGTTTTTCATTGGCTGTGAAAGGAAAATTTCAAGGAATTGAACGGTAGCCGCTGCAGCATTTATCTCCTTAAAAAATTTTGAGTTACTTTTGCTTTTGGTAATTTGTTTATAATCGAAGTTGATCTCATATTCTGCGGAGTAATAAAAACCGATTACGTGAAATAGTAAGTAAGAAAGTCTTTAGAAAAATCCAACTTCCTCTCATGAGTTTTCATACTGGAATCTGTATTTTTTTTTTATTTTACTCAAATCAGCCTCACACATACATCAATCTTTTATACACGCAAGAAATCCACAGGACATCAGTACTGATGATATAATGTACAATGCTAAGAAGAATGAAGACAATATGATCCCAACAGTTCAGAAAGAAGGCAAATGATTGATGTGGCTAACGAGGAAGAAATAGGACATTGGATAGTCGTTTCTTTGTGCAAAAATGCCCTAACAATAAAAGGAAAATACTTAAAAGTAATTTATTACACACAAAACGCTCATTTATACTTGAGATGGGCCAGTGATTGTTTCGTTGAATTATTTAAATCATAATTTTCATACACTTCTACCTTTTCCATAAAATTTTAATTCTCTATTTGTTTACGTTTCTAAGTAAACAGTATACACGTACATATCCTTTATCGCTTTAAATAATGAAGGAGAGTTTTATGACATTTCATTTTGAGTTCCATCGTAAAAAGGAGCCAAGTCGTATGTCACAATATTACCTGTGTGAAACGGCCCCGTTTAACGAACGTTCTATCGCCTTATCTGTATTCAGTTAAGAAGTTTTTTTTATTTGAGATTCTATGAGCTATGTTTTACGGAGGCTGAGGTTTTTTTCACATATCCTCGGGCACAGTTACCTAAGTGCAAAATCTTCTTTTTGAGAAAACATCAATCAAACATTGTGAGCTACCTGAAAAATCGTACTTCGCATATTGTTGGTTCAGATGATTATCAAATACTCCTTCAAGGTCTTCTTTCATAATTTCACTGTAAGATTTAGAATATTGGAGACGATATTACCAGAAGTGGTACCTGGGTTAGTTTGGCAAAGTGTGATTTCGTTCAAAGTTACACTTCGGTGCTTCGAAAACGGCACGCTCAATGATAAAGTTGTCTTTCATTTCATCATTTTATTAGTAGACATTTTGAATTAGATAAAAAATGAGAAAATCAGGCTTTAAATTTAGCTGCAGTCATTTCTAGTCCTCTTAGTCCTCATTTTAGTTGGTCTTCCTTTTCGCAGTCGGGCTTGCCACTTGCATGGTCCTCAGCCACGTTGTCCCTCGTAACACATGAACCTGTCTTTATTTTTTAAACTAAGGACAGCAAAGCTCTCTCCAAGGAATAGCTCCTTCATGATTTTATTTTGCCAACCCGGCAAAATTGAGAAAAGCGTCACATTCTATTATTTGCATATAGAATCGCATTTTCTCTTTGTTGACTTCTAATTTTGACAATTTTACATCACAATTGAATGGTTTTAGTGGTATTCACATACCCCATCTCCTGCACCCATCTCCTAATAATTTATGGATTTTTATTCAACCACCTATTATGTAAATGAAGAAAGCGAATACATAAGTCAAGGTTGCCTTATGAATTTTTGATTGTAAAGTTTGTTTTTTCAAAGATGAAGAACTTTAGGGTGACAACACTTTCGAGTAGCTACGTGTGATGTGACAGCTGTCATGTATTTTACGGTGAGTGTGGATCGCCTTTTTATCGTGAATTGGTTGACGCCTGAGCAACATCTGCAAATTGTGCTAGTTTGTTTCGGAAAAAACGGCTCTGTTTCAAAAACACACTGCGGACTTTGTCAATTTTATGGGTGACGTAATCGTCCATCAGAACAATAAACTCGATTAACGATAGATCGATTTGACGCCATATTCATTGTCACTAATAATACGCACACATTCAGCTATCGTTCATCCGAAAAATCATCCGAAGCCAGCCAGGACTCTAGGGTGGGCAAACCAGTATATCAAAGCCCACCTTGTGCAGGGCAGTCAACGGAAAACGACACTTGTTAACGGGTGCGTGTCGTATAGAAGGAAGACAAATTTGGTCCATTGTTTCCTTCTGTGTTTTTTGAGACATTCTTATAATCTCTCTGTGTTAAAGAGACGCCTTTGTGTTTGTAATTCGACAACAAGATCCCTTCGGAGTCCCAGAGAAAACTGCCGCCATGACTTGACCAGCCGATTGTGACATCTGAAACTTCTTGGGTCGCTATGTGCCAATGCATAGAGTCCTGTTTAGACTCAGGCTCATAATGATGAGCCCAAGTTTCGTCTCCAATAAGAAATCGATTCAAAAGTCCTTTCCTTCAACACAGAGATCCAAAACACGCGCGGGATTACTCTAGGCGCTATTATTTTGGAGGTTGCGTGAGCATTCTCGGCACCCATCTAGTGCTGACCATTTTCATGCCAAGATGATCGTCCTCTATGTCATCCAATTTTAATTTTTCAGCTTATTGAAACATTTCCGTAGTAGTCGCTTCCATCAATAAAAATAAAAAAATCGAAGTCCTTGTCTAGTTGAAAGGACTGTTTCACTTGTCAACCATGATTTTACACGAACAAGAGTCCTTAAAAACGGATGCCATCACTTCCAGTATGGTTTCAACTGACTTTTCTTGCTTAGTAAGGAACTCAATAACGGTGCGGTACTCGATTTTATCCATGATTCAAAATCCTCCATAATTTCTCGATAAAAAATGTTCGATCGACAATAATTCACGGATGAGGACCCTCTACAGATAAATACGAAAGACAGCCAACCGCCAAACCCCGTAGGCGAACGCTAAAAAGGAGAGCGACGGGTAGCGACGGAAGTTGGTTCAGAAAACAAACAAGAGATAGTATCCTGACATAAAATTTAGTGAAATTTGCTAAGTTTTTCTTCTGTTATAAATCAAGCACCAGTAGAAGAGAAACAAAAGACGAAGAAAAGAACATATTTCATTTAAAATGATTGGCAACGAATCTCCTTCTTATTCCTATAATCCAAACTTTAGTCCTCGGACACTTCCTTCATGACCGTGGCAAATCAGAGCCTACGCCGTCGATGCCATCGTTTTAAATTGTTCAAACATAACTTTATTAAGTTGGCGTTAATCCGTGTTTGATTGATTAAATTTTCAATTTTCTCTACAACTTCCATGTCCTCTTCTCTGCCGACAAAACAAACCAAAAACAAAAAAAATGCTGTGAATGGCAGGCAGACATCCAAATGGCTTTATTAAATTAAGCGTAAATAAATTGGGCATTGTATCATCTCGCCGGTCCAACACCCATTTATCCACTTTGAAGGAATCCACATAAATCTTAGAGGGAAATACCACAAGGACGATTACCGGGGAACGATAGGAAACAGTCTTGGATTCGGTATTCTGAATACTGGCGCTGTGTCTACCCATTTTTCTGATGAATCCCATCGGGAGGGGGGAAAAGATGTAAGACCAAGAAGTTTCAATATTAGATTTTTGAGAGATTCATTTCCAATTTGCAATCATGGTGAACTTTCCGAAGGAAATACCGATCATGTTTCTATTTGCGCTGGAATGACACTTTCCGCAATGAAAGTGTCTTTGAACGAGCAAAGTTTTAACAACCAAATTGAATAGTTTTCCTGTTTGTGACACGGCCAACAGCTCGAAGCCTCAAAACGTTTCCATGAAAGTTATTAACAAATTCCTTTACATATTTATGTGAGCGGTTGTCAACAGCCTTTGACCGTGAACCCATGGATACTAAAAGGATCTCATCCACTTCCTTTGCTGCACAGCTTCAGCTCCACTAAACCAACACAAATATGTTTCACGTCCTGGCGAGAGTGTGGCACTTTAAAGGGTATTTGCGAGTGTTTTAATAGCAACCTGGGTCCCAATGAAGTCCTGTTCGTGGCCGGCTCTTGTTTGCATAATGCGATCAAACTTAGTTGCCAAACTGGGAAAAATTAATCTCAACTTTAATCGTGGCGAGTTAATTTGCATAATTTTGATTTCTCGTCCCGCCGCCGCCGCCCAGCGATGGCATGACGGGTCAGGAGCAATTTCCACAACATGCCCATTATTATAATTATTTTCTATTTCGACAGCATATTGACATTGCTTTTATTCCTTTCTAATTTCAGTTAATGGCTCCCAACGGGAATCGGCAAAATCAAAAGATTCCAATTCTCCTGGCAGCCACACGGGGGCGAATCGCAACAGCATCGAAATTGAGGAAAATCGAACAGGACCGTACTACGATAAGTCAGCTTCGAAAAATATTACAGCTCTTGTAGGAAAAACTGCTTATTTAAATTGCCGAGTGAAAAACCTAGGAAATAAAACAGTAAGTATACGTTCCTTGTTGTTTGTTGTTGTTTTGTGTTGGAGTATCCTTGGCGCGCGGAGGCGTCGATCCTAGTACGTATTATGCGGTAATCGTTGATTTACGTGACTCCCCAAAGTAAGACCATAATCGCTACCTACATTTAATACGAGCGCAGGAAAAGAGAAAATGTATGAATCATGTTTTCTTTTCGCTGCCAGCTTCGAGTTGGGAAAATTAAGGGTAATTTGGTTTTCTCGCACCCCCACCGTCGTCGCTCATTTGCTGGCCTTGTTCATTTGCTGTTCAGATAATTAAGACGTCAAATGCAAACTAACTTGCCGATATGTTCTACGTAATGAAATCAATCTGATTTTCCCACGGAAATGACGATGGACTTACGCGCGTGTCCTACGCGCCTTCATCGGCAGTAACGTTTTTAATGATGTAATGCCTGATTTCATGTCGTTCAGGCGGAGATGAAGCTTTCTTCCTTGCTCGGCTGAAAGTGACATGCATACGATCTGGCATCAAACAGGATCACATTTATATATCATTGAGACTGTATTGTAGTTTTAATTACGTTTCTCCCTCCGACTCCAACGCTGCTCCACTTAAGCAAGATACTACGATTTTTGCTGTGGTAGCTGCCGGCGAAAATACATCACGCGCAAATATCTATCAACATCCTTTATGGCGTGTTAAATAGTTGAATTTCTTTGTTAGACGCCTTTTGATTAATCCAATTTCTATAATTAACTTTATCATACTTCTAGCACTGGAATAAATTATGTTGGTTGCGCAATCCACTGGAATGGAATATGGATCTGATTCTAAACGTGTTTCCTTAGCTGCTCTCTCATTCCTTGTTTCAGTCACAATTTGACTCAAACTGGCACGACCCTAGTAAAACTTAGGCGGTCTAGACAGGTTAGTGCATGGCAAAAGTTAGTTAGGCGAAGGGGGTGACATAAGATGTCTAAGTTTTCCTTTCTAGAAACTTCCAGTGATGGAGAATGAGGGTAGCACACGCTTAAAACGATTGAATTCATAGTCCTTTGGGAAGTCATCTTAGCTCAATAAAGGAGTTTTCTATGAAGGACACTTTATTCTTTTGCATAAATCAATAGTATTGAAGGACAACGTCCTTAAGCTTCAGACTAGCGAGAATTGGTTAGTCAAGTTTCGGCGCTCTTTTGTTGATGAAAACGATTTACGTGAAAGTTATAAACTAGGCAGTTTAGATTTTTGGGTTGTTATTGTGGTGGCGGGAAACATCTGTTTTATATAATATTAGTCTCAGCATTAGCCCATTGCTCCCTCCGTAGGATTCGGTCTTAATAGATCGTCTGCCCTACCGCCCTACAGGCGCTGAGGAGTTTTGGGGCCTTCATCAACCCGTTCAGATCAATTATAGAACTCATGCCTTGTTCGAATGAGATAATATTCAAAAAGACCAAGTAAGGGAGAATTTCATCGTGTTGTTGAGCTGGCGAATCTTTCATCCGCCTGAAATTGCTTGTCTGTTCTATTGCTCGAAGCTCTCGGCGTTTCTTTCATCGTTTTGACAAATCAGCGGATCAAGGTAGTACACAGTGGGCATCAAAATCGAAAAGGATGATTTTGTATCGCCTTCTCTTATTATTTTAATTGATAAGACTAACCTCCCCGACTCTTCTTAAAAGATTTCAGGGAACAAGAAAAACTAATCAAGGCCTCGATTAATGAACTGGCTTTAATTTCAAAAATTTACGGACCCCCACTATTTTTATCATTTTATCACATATTTGCAGAAAAAAAGTCATAAAACACAATGTCAATGAGAAGTAGTGGTTTCTATTCGACAATGAAAGAATGGTTATTCAATATACACCCCAGACTCCTTAGCATGAGACTCAAAAATTTGACCCGGAAATCACCAATCTAGATCTTACCGTTAAAACAAACAAGCAATAACACTCTCGCTCGACTTTCGAAGAAAGAGATAGAGCGCAAAGTAGTTGATTTATCGTTGTGTTTGCGGTCAAGTGTTTTGAGAGTGTAATTCTAGATTAAATAAAGTAATGAAAATGAAATGGGACATTATTTGCTACTACAAATAAGACTCTTATATTCTCTGTTAAATCCCTGCAGACCGGGAGTTTGTTCAAAGTATTATTGTTGTTTTGCTATTTCACTTTGCCTATACTATTTTTCATTCCTGGAAAATACTGCTAGAAATCAGCAGCTTACGAGTACAAAACCGAGAAAAAAGCCAAAAAGTACAATCTAGAAATGATGTTTGCGTTGACCTTTTAAAAAAAGGTTAAGAAAATACCATTCGTTGTAAGGCAAATCGCTATGTCGTTTTTTAACCAATCTTTAAACACCTTCGAATGCGAATAGTGAAATGAACTGGTTACTTTTGTTAGTTGAAGAAAAGAAAACCAAAAAACCCCTCAAGTAATTGTCTCATGATGAATGGTAGAATCAGATACCTACAGTCTTTGTTAAGGCACTTACTAACTAACCTTAGAATTAGAAGTAAGGTTTAGCACAGGTTGAATTCCTCACCTTATTGAAGATTCCTAGTAATTTTATTCATTTCGAATCATGAGAATACTGGTTCCGAATGCAAGGACTAAACATAAGACAGCTGCCGTTGTTGAATAATGAATAAGCACTTTGTAACGTCCCTGAATGCTTTCCGAACAATTTGAAATTGTACCAAGGATTCTGTGTTGCTTGGAGATAAAAAAGAGTTTTAGATAGAGATAAAAGAGATAAAAGAGAGTTGCTTTCGGCTGTATTTCGGCTGACGCGTCCTCGAAACCAACCAAGCAATGCCCGGCGGACCCAAGCAACACAGAATTAATTTTGGCCTGCGGCAACAACCAAACGAACTTGAACAACACCCAAACAAACTTGTACCAAGGATGATTAAAAAAATAATAGTTTCCTGAATTTTCAGTGATGTTTTTAGAAACAAATACTATTCCAATACTATTCTTTTTTTCGAAAAGTTCAAAAAATTGAAAAGCATCTTTCCTTTTAACTGTCCGTTTATTTTTGTTATATAATGCAGACAAAATAGTGTTTCGGGCATAAGTAAATGTTTCAAAAATGACAGATGTTAATATTATTTATCTCTTATTGGTGGATATATCAGACGTCATCTGCGAGTGCCAAAGACCTTTTGGAAGAGCTCCCCTGCTTCTTCACCTGTGAAATCTGTGATTCATTTGCGCAACTGTCGTGGGACATTAGAATTTTAATATTAGTACGTAAATTAGTAGGACTGCGTCAAAGCAAAGTTTCTTAAACGAAAGACCCAGATTATGTAAGAAGTGTCGTCTTTTCGTACGCATATTATTATTATTAGCGCGATATATTTGCATGAATTCCTGCTTTATTGCAACAAAGCAAAGAAGAACGTCAAGACCTCAAGGCGGTTTTTGAGTCACTAGGCATAACATCTGGTCTTTGTCGCCTATAGAGTTCTCAATATGATCATCGTTGAAAGGACGACTTTGTTTTTCTAAGGAATGTATCGGCTGGGTCTTTTTTATCTTCGAACGTTGATGAGTTTTCATGTTTTCTTCTTCTTCTTAGAAATTTAGGCTTAATTTGGTTTTTAGTTTTGCGTAAAGTACCCACAAGTAATTTTGTGTTTGTACAGAAGGCGTAACATAATTTTGTAGCTGTCAAACTAATTGTCAAATGTTACATTACGGCGGGACTTAGAACTTAGCAATACAATACGATCGGTCACATCAATGGTTCGTTTTCCACTGAATATGGGTTAGAAGGTTGCATGCCGGGGTAAATTTTTTAATCAGTCAATCAATCAATTTTTTAATGAATCCGATTCTGCTGGTTTAGATGGTATACATTATGTGAATTGCGAGTGGACTACTAAACACTACAAGATTCTCATTAATATTGCAATTATCTCCTGGCGAATACATTTGTTTTCTTGCATTATACAACGAATGATTCTAAAAGTTCACGTATGTGCGCTTAATTATCAAAATTATGTCTTTCATCATGTGTAGACTTGTCATCAAAACGTTTACAGTTCTGTATATGGTAAAACCTTTGAATAACATTGTGAGCCTGAATCTTTCTACGCCAGAACCACCTGTTTGCCACAAGTCTTTCAAGTTTTATCGATTAGAACAATAAAATCTATGTGAAAGACCAATAATTGCTTTTACCTCACTCATTTCCTCTTCCATTCCGTATCTTTCCCTGCTCAAACCTACTGCCCTTCGTTTCAGGATGTGCGTGTTGCTATATGTTTGAATTTGCACAACATATCACTATTTACAAATAAGTCCCAACATCCTGAAACCGATTTGACACTTTGAGTAGATGGTCAAACCATGTGTCTGCGTTATAATATAGTCTGATCTTGTATGTACATTTGGTAGTGATCGTGTTTGTTTCCATCTTGTTCTATCTTTTCCTTTGAAGACCCGTTGTTGCAAAGTCAAAAGATCACGGTTATCTAATGAATCTTATTCGTTTTCACTCAAATCGCTTGCATATTGCTCAATGTCTCTTCTGTCACTGCTTTCAGACAAGTGATCTTTGCTTTCGATGGTCGAAGCATGATTTGCAAAAATTTAACGGTTCTAACAGTGCAAAAATGTGTTAAAAAGCACAGTTAAGTTGGAGCCGCGTCGTACGTACATTTTGGGTTGTCGTACGTGTATTTCACTGAGCAAGCTGCGTTCCACTGAATACAGTATAGTGGTAAGTAGAGATGGAATCTGAGTTCAGCTACGCAAGCGCTCGAAAGCGTTATAATTGTAGAAGATAAAATATGTTTCAAATCTTCTCGGCTCAATAAGACCTAGTGTCACCGACGGCTGGTTAAATCCAGTACATTTCTATGATTTGGCATTTATGTCATATTTTTCTATTGACATTAACCTTAAAAAATACACATGTTACAATCTAACAATATAATAGCGTCATTGTTGTTTACCTCAGTGAATATGTTGAGTTTTGCTCCAAGTAAATCGCATTTGCGGCATTCGTTGCTTTTCTTGTTTCATCAAAGGAAAAAAGCAGTTGAAGCTCATCGGTTGCTGGCAAAAACTTATGGTGAACATGCTCCAGTGATGAGAACATGTGAAACATGGATTCGTCAATTTAAAAGTTGAGATTTCAAATTAACAGACAATGAACATCCTGGTGCAGCGAAAAAGTTCGAAGACGAGGAATTCAGGCGTTATTGGGTGAAGACCCAACCTCATTGCAACAACAATAGGCACAAACACTACATGTGACCCGAGGTTTAAAAGCCGTGAGAAAGATCCAAACCTATGGAAAATCGAAAAATCATTTGTGAAATGCTGCTTCAAAGGTTCGAAAAGAAATCTTTTCTGCATCGAATTGTGACGGGGGACGAAAAATACAGGGTGGGCGATTTAAAGTGGAAGCATTTGTTTCTGAAAAAAATATATGAATATACATATTATTTATTTTTATTTCGATTATAATTTATTTTGGTTCAAGGAGATATGTTACAGCTATTTGTTGAAAATGATATCGCGTAAGTGGCCACTTTTGGCCTTGAGTACAAAATGTGTCCTTTTTTCGGCGTTTTCCATCGTTTTGGCCCATGTATCGGTCGATATGGCGGCGATTTCACATCGTATGTTGTCTTTAAGTTGAGCTATGGTCCTTGGCTTATCAGCGTATACCTTGGATTTAAAATAGCCCTACAAAAAAAGTCTGGTGGCGTCAAATCGGGTGATCTCGGGGGCCAGTCAAAATCACCGTTTTTGGATATAACTCGTCCGGGGAACAATGGTCGTAACAAATCGATTGTTAGTCGACCTGTATGACATGTTGCACCGTCTTGTTGAAACCAGAGGCCATTCAACCCATTTTCACGAACGATGGGCATCACAAAATCATTTATCATGGCTCGATAACGTTCGCCATTAACACTTTTTGTTGCTCCATCATCGTCTTCGAAAAAAAAGGGACCAATGACCATACCCGCACAAACACCACACCAAACTGTAACTTTTTGGTCGTATAGAGGCTGTTCCTCAATTAATTGAGAGTTTTCAGTGGCATAAAACCGACAATTTTGCTTATTAACGCTTCCATTTAACGTCTGACATGATGATTTTTCGCCAAAAGTTGGCCTCATTCTCGGCCATTTCGATGATCCATTTGGCATAATCGACGCGACGCAGATAATCACCTGGGTTCAGTTTATGTGCCATTTGAATTTTGTACGGAAATATCTTCAAGTCGACACGAATTAAGCGTCGGAGAGTGGTCCAAACGATGCCCAACTCCTGGGAACGACAACGAGACGATGTTGTCGGCTCCTTCGCAACACTGGCTCGTACGCCTTCAATATTTTCATTGGAACTACTTGTTCGTTGTCTGGATGCATGATTGGCATTACTAACATTACCACAATTCACAAATTTTGCGTATAAACGTCTTATAGTGTTATCACCGGGAGCACTTTTAACTTTATTTTTCGAACAAAACGCAGGTTTGGTTTTCACAATTGAAAAGTTATTTTGAATGTAAAACTGAACAATTTCAGCGCACCACCACAATTTCAGTACACACCAATTTCTTTTGGTGTGTACTGTTCCATGATAAAATTGTCTTGGAATGACGCTTCCAACGCGGTATGTCATTAGTCGATCTGACAATTCTGTGAAAAGTTATTGGGTTGCCCGATGCTTTCACTTTAAATGGTCCACCCTGTAGATTTATTTTGAGAACCCGAAGCGGAAAAAGTCATGGCTATCACCTGGTGAGGCCGGCCCATCGACTCCAAGGCCAAATCGTTGTGGCCGTAAGACAATTTTCTGTGTTTGGTGGCACCAGTGTGATGTGGTGTACTTCGAGTTATTAAAACCTGGTGAGAGGGTGAATACGGATCACTACCAACAACAAATTATCAATTTGAATCATACGTTGATCGAAAAACGGCCGGAATGGGCCCGAAGATATGGCAAAGTTATCCTACGACATGACACCGCATGATACCGCTCAAGTGGTGAAGAACACTCTTAAAGCATTGAATTGGGAAATATTATCGCAACCTCCGTACTCTCCAGACCTCGCCCCGTCTGACTATTACCTTTTCGCATCAATAAGACACTCTCTCGCACAGCAGCGCTTCGTCAATTTTGAAGAAGTCGAAAAATGACTCGTTGATTGGTTTGCCTCGAAAGAAAAAAAGTTTTTTTAGAATGGTATCTATGATTTGCCTGAAAGATGGGCAAAATGTGTAGAATCCAATAGTCAATACTTTCAATAAAATTTTTTTGAGATTCCCTTGAGTATTAAGTGTTTTCTTTTTTGAAAAAACCGGCAAACTTCAACTAATACCCTTAGTGAATCAAATTTATTTTATGATAGTTTACCTCATGGAATGGGTCTTCGTACGGTATTAAAAATGGCTGTTACCAAAGAATGTCCAGAAAGGAAGTACAAAGGTCCAGAGAGCCACGCTGATTGGGCTATGGGTCCGGAATTTCGTTTTTCACTGGTGGTTGATCTAAATATGTTAGACGACTAAATATTCTTGATAATATGAAAACATATTTATATTGGAAGTGCATGTAATGCCCTGACAATGGTGCGAGCGTATGTCCTAACAATACCGAACCATCTTTTGATTATTGTACAGGTATTATCTGGCTTCATATTGAATTTTTTGTTACCAAAACTAAGCTCTTTTTGATGCTTTCACTTCCTTAAAGGTTTTGGCAGTCTTTCAGATTGAATTGACCATCAATGGCTTTTGTCGTTTTTCTTAATGTAATCCTTGCGCCGTCAAAATGATCAAAAGTGACTGGAATTTTGAATCCAGGGTAGTTTTGAGAATGGTCAAATGTGATATGAAGACATGGCAAGACAGCACGCAGGCTGGAAAATTGCGAAATACTGTCAATGCAACTTTCGGCTAGCCAAGCTTCGCAATCATCGCCAAAAGTCATCGTCAGATATGTCTAATAATGTTGTGAGCTACTTTTTTTTAAATTTTCTGCGATACCGAAACCTGAAAAGCATAGTGTAAGAGTTTCCAAATAATATGCTCATTCAGGATTCTCAGCTCCACAGATGTTACGCATGATAACAAACCTCTAGATGTTGAGGTGAACGATGTAAGTAGAAAAATCAGCAGCGCTAAGGACGAAGTTTTTACCCCAGTTTTAATGGGGTTTTAATTTTAATCTATGGGTTTTTTTTGGGTGCTAAAAGCGAGAAAATATTGTTCATTTTAGGTTTTTCTTTCTCAAGCGATGTTTGCAGGTACATGATATTTAGTTTTAACATTTTGGAGTTTCACGGTTTTGGATAGGAACTGTGAAATTTTGAGCTTATTTGTGCGAAATTTCAAGCCTCTGAACAACTGACGGTGAGCATTTTTCGGAATATGGCACAAATATTGATTTGAGTACATACCAATTTCTTTACCACTAAACAACATCGATACAACACACGTAGCCAAGCATTTTGTATTGGAACAAGTAAAGTAAACCACTCTTCATTAGCGTTCCCGCCAAAATTTAAATTCTGTTTTCTAAACAATTTAAATGCTGACCGCGCAATCAACAACCAAAGGTACATTTCCTTTCCTATCGGTACCTGCGAGGGCAAATTTCACCAAAATAAATTCAATTCTGCAAAAAACGTGGCGACATTTATGCTGAAATAATTGCACTAGTCTCCGCTCATTAATTTATCTACCAACAACAATCCATTTTAAACGACATAACATACCAGAACTTACAGCGCAATATAAACATCCAGTATTGAAATTGGCGAATTCAATTACATTTAACTCAATTATTTCTCATGTCGCCTGCAATCAAAAGTACTCCCAGTCATTGCCTACAATTCACCGCAACATTGAAATTCAACCCTCTCAATCGTTCTGTCACCTTCCCCACCACCAGTGTCGTCTGTATTGCTTCGGAAAATACGAGAGAAAAATGAAAATAAAATATTAAAAAAAAAGTAAAATCAGAGAAAATATTCCATTTTTCACTGCCGTAACACTTGAGATATAATTTATGAAACATTATTTGCATTTTTGTCGGTGGAAAAATGCCGAAGTTCAATTCAATCACAGTTGATTATAAGCACATTAAAGGACACACGAAATCATTGCAGAATAGGCGGGAATGAATCAATTTGAATCGTGGTCTCCATTGATTTTGCGGTTGAACGAAGACAATTTTTGCACTACTGATTTCCACCAATTAGTCCTTGATTGAATGCGGAAGGTACTTTTGCATTACGGCCAATGAATGGGATATTCTGGCATTAACTGCCAATTTGAATCAATTAAACAATTTGAACATCGCTTTAAAACGAGTTGACATGCGAATTGATGAGTTTGCACTACTTTGTCCTGCCGATATTTTTTCGCGTCAGGCACTTTGATTAAGAATTTTCATACGAGTTGGGAGGGCTATACTGGTTTGGTCATAAGTTACCTTCTACCGATAATTTTTTCTAAGATATTCTTACCAATATTCAATATATTTTATTAGGTTGAGTATTCACTTACTTACAACTTTTTACATTTTTTAAACCAACAGGCTCCGCCTGATTGTTTTACTCAGGATTCGATCCTATTCTACTTATTCTATCATCCTTTCTTCAATTTCTTTCATCAGATTATATTGACTTATTTTTACACTTGCACCCGAAGTGTGCTTTCTCTGTAGTTTTTGGTATGTTTAAAGTTTCGAGTTTGAATTTCTCAACGATTTACTATTCTATTTAGTACTCTAAAAGTAATATCCTTAAACATAATTGAGAAACAAAGTGACGTGATTAAACGTGGACATCTGCATTTATGGCTTAATTCCAAGGTCTCCATAGACGGGATTGAAACAATGTGTCAACCACCATGCCTAAGATATGAAGCAAGTTTCAGTCCTACGTCCCAATTTATTAAAAGCTACCTGGGTTCCCGAACACAACTGGTGAATGTTCACTTCACTCTCTAGTCTTCGAAACCACAACCACCACGTTTCAGCCAAGGATAGGGGGATGTGGGGGACTGACAGTAACTTGTCATGGGCCCCAACCCGTGATCCAGATAAACATCTGATCAGGTTGCGTTTCTCTACAGTCCGAGAAAAACT
The DNA here is from genome assembly GCA_954870665.1 of Stratiomys singularior. Lineage (NCBI taxonomy): Eukaryota > Metazoa > Arthropoda > Insecta > Diptera > Stratiomyidae > Stratiomys > Stratiomys singularior. The sequence continues at coordinate 154,389,632 of OX940878.1, read as the reverse complement.
CTGCGTTTTTGCTCCAGGTGCACGGGACTGATAGCCCTTCCTAAATATCTCGGGTACGTGGGGACGGCACCTCGTAAAGACTGAATGGAACAAGCCGAAGCCTAGAGCATCAGCCCGCTTGCGTCACCCGGGGTCCAATCGCACAAGTCTACAAGGTCCGCGTTAACAACTATCACAAGATTTGCTTCGACATGAATAGCACAATTTCTACAACATTTAAACTGCCACGCTTAGCAGTGTGATAGTCTCGCATCCACCCCATCAAAAACTTGATGTGGCAATGGGAGCTTTTCTAACTGCTAAATACATTTCACTCTACTTCGTCGACATCTGACTATATTCAGTGCGTCACATTCAGTAACTTCTTGGTCGTCTACCAGTCTGTCTTACATAGATCAACTCACTTAGCAACAAATTCTTCCTCGCCTTCTTCAGCATCTCTCAACTACCTTCTTCTTTCTTCACTCCAACCTCTATTTTACGGACTTAGGCAGCATTTGTGTTTTGTTCTTCGGAATAATCCTCTAGATCAATGTCTACTTTATTTTCATCATTTTTAATTTTTTTGACTATTTTCATTTTACCCACCATTTTTATGATGATCTTCCGATCACACCAAGATCTTCATTTACATCAACTTCAGTTTCTTCTTCCATCTTCTACAACCATCTTCGTCGTCTTCTTTATCAGTCTTTCTTTCTTAATATTCCACAATACACTTACACTTCAGTCTACATTCAATCCGTCTGTTTTTACAACAACTCCATCTTTCTCGTCAAGTCTAGTCCTTAGTCATCATTGAGTCCATTGATTCATCTCAGCAGCTAAAACCATCAGATATGCTTCCCTACATTTTCTGTTTGTAGGCCCCAGACTCCCAACCATTTGGAATCTCTTTTGGCGACGTCAACAGTACTAACTTCGGTCCGTCCTCCCTTCAGCGACAAACACAACTTCGACTCCAGATACGTCAGTAACCTTCGAGTCAACAGTACATAAGTCTATCAGTACGACTCACCTACAACACGTCCACCATGCAGCATACAGTAGTCAGGTTGTAAAACTTTCCCTCGGTACACCGGTGGGGGGATTAAGTTCCCATTGGTGACGTCTTCGGTACCAGTTTCATCAGAGCCCTTCCAAATGTTTCCTTTATCCTCTCACCTCATTCCTCACTACTGCGGTTTCATCATAAATCATCTTAGACGTATACAAGCATTTAATTCGTTCTACAGTCCGTCAGTTCTTCATTTCATCATTTCAACAATTGCACTCAACCAAAGACTCGCCTTATTCGTCAAGACAAAGTCTTATTACGCATCATTCCACCTTTCAGTTTCCTTATTTGGTTTCATTTCAATTTCCTAGGATAGCAAGTACCACCACCATCTATCACCAACTCCCATTTACACGGGCTTGGGACCGTCATGAGGTAGAACCATGGTTCCAACCCCAAAGCTGGGTTAGAATTGAGAAATACTCATCTACTTCTTGTGTCCTTCTAAAAATTGTTCATCTTATCATGAAATCCTTACGATGGCTCCTGCCATTGCCCGATTGTCGGCCGTGTTGCTGTGAACCGACCACTTATGGGGATCTCATGCTCCACCATCCTTTTTGCTTCCCGTTCAATCATCCTCTTAGCGTGGAATCGCCTGGAGAAGTTTGAAAGCTGCTTCTTAGCTCAAAAATCGTTTGGGATGGGTCGCCGGTTCTCCCTGTTGTAGAAACCCTTGCAAGCCTGAAGGTTTTTTCGCTCCGCCAATCCTATCTTGCCTGACATGTAATTTGGCGCCGGCTCCCAAATAAGAACAGTGTAGAGAATTGTTGGCCTGATTAAGGCTTTGTACGCAGTAATTTTCACTTACTTGGTGGACGCCAACTGCGTTCTGAAAACAGCCACTAGAACTTGGTATGCATACATACTTTTCTTCTACACAGAATCCACCTGAACATTGAAGTAGTTTTTCATCTCGAAAATCACCCCCAGATACATTGTTTATATGGAGCATTGCATAGTTTACCCGTTAAATTTGACTCTGATAGTTCAGATGATCTTCGTTCAACGCCCATATTCTTGATGCGGACCCTTCAACACAATAACCTTGCTTTTCTTGGCATTATTCCCTATGCCCGACTTTTGGTAGAAGCAAGTTAACGCATCCAGGCACCCTTGGTGCCTCATTCTTGCAAGGATAACCACATGAGTAGAACATCTGTGAAGAGATTCAACTCAATCCCGGGTTTGACCTCATCTCTCATACCTTGACTTGAATAGACTTGAATATATTAAAGAGAACAGGACCTAGGAAAGATCCCTGTGAGATCCCGCAATTGATACTTGAGAGTTTAAAGCTCTTCTAGATACTGCATAGGCAGCAAGTCGCTCATGAAACTGACTAAGCTTTTGAAACATTCACTGGGAAGACAAATCAAATTAGTTTGTAGTTAAGACCATTGATCCAAACTGCAACAAAGGCATTTCCTAGATCTATAAGCCACATTACAGCGACCGTTTTCCTAACCAAATATTCTGTTTTTGCTTCTTCAGAAAACAGTTTCGACTTCTTCAATGAACTTTGTGATACCTTGAACAATTATTCGCTCGAGTAATTTTCCCATACTGAACAAAAGAGATATCGGATGAGCATCGGCTTCATTTGAAAAGGACCAAATACTTTCAGAGTAACAAATATTTTGGCATATTTCGATTGGTGAGACGAGTAGCAAATGCTTATATAGTTGTATAAATGGAATACGAAAAGAAATATAAGTGTGGAGAAGCGTTACCAAGGAATAATTTGAAGTTTCATCAGCCCGAGCTCATTTTTTGCAATGTTGTTCTAGTGCGTTCATCCTAAGTCTTCCAGGGCCCACAAACAGGCTACTGCCAATAGGAATGTCGGAAGCATTGAAATTTCACCAACGAATTAAACGCAGAGTCTCGACTTCACTTGCTTTCTCCCCTTGAAGATCTGTCATCTGATTCAGCAACTGCCGAGAGTTCATCCAGGAGCATAGAACCGGTATTGGTTAGAACTCCTGTCGACCGCTTTTGGGCAGTTATTTTATTGACTTGAGAGAGCATACGAGAGCTGGGTCTGCTGCTTGATAGGGACTGTTCAAATTTCTCATCGGCAAAGTCAGATATTCTTTTTGAAATGATTCTATTGGATGTGAGTATAACGAGCAGGATCCGCTGATACTCCTAGTTAACTACATTTTTTTAACCAGTTTCCAGAGGCTCCTACGTCTGCGACAAACCGCTAAAATGTCTTTTGGTAAATCTCTGTAGAATTGATTCCTGTAGGTGTTATTTATAGAGATCACTAAGATGACTGAGTTAAACATTGAATTAAGAAAAGTATATCCCTATTTGATCTCGGTGGTTGAGGATTTTTTGTCCATCGATCGAAACGACCCCAAGTTTTCCAACCAAGTCGATCCCAACTTCCCAGTCGATCCGCTTCTATAGGCTAGAGAGCTGCTCCATTGTCACACCATTTTTTACTAAAATGGTCAGCTCACTCGAAGTTCCTTCAGCAGTTGGAGATATTTACAAAATCGGCAGACACAATAAAACAATGAACAGTAGACGAGGTCAACGGAAGGTTGGCTCATTCGGAGCTGTCGCGATGAGAACCATAGTTGATTGCAACAATTTAAACAAAGCCATCTCATAGCCATTAGATTTGTGATCACCCCCATGGGGGATATCTAGTATTGAAGTCAACCGCTATTGCAAAGAAATCAAATTTTCCACACTAAATAAGAACTGTTTCCAAGCCTCTGATGAGGTTCCCTACCAAATTTCTATGTTTATATTCACAAATGCAAAAACGACCCTCCCAAACCTTGGCTTACCATAATGCAGTCCACTGACTGCAGACTTGTTTGACAGTGTCTTTGAAGTTTGAGATGTGTTTTGAAAGCCAAGGATTCCAATCCTTATAACTATAGATTTGCCCAAGTGGACTTTGTGTTTACGTTTCAATCTTGTTTTTGAGATGAACAAGAAAACTGGTCTTTAAATGTCCAGGAATACTTGACCAGTGTTCTTTTTGGATAGAGTTCCTTTTATGTCGTGGAGCTAGGGGACTTATTGCGAGGATGGAGAGCATAAGAAAGTTCATCGTGATACAAAATTTTGACGGCGAAATCCAAGTACGCTATCTTTTGTTCACTCAGATTTGTGAGTTCTTTATATTTTATAATAAATGAACCACCTTTCCAAATGAGGTTGAACAAGTCATACTCGGAAAATTGGCTGCAGTGGTTGTGAATGTCAGAGATATTGTGTATTTCCTGCTATGAACTATTACACGCATTGCCTTAGCGTAGAGGCTGCTTTGGGATTGGTGTTGCTTGCATCTCTTGCTAAGTGCAATTTTGTTAGCAGATGAAACTCCTTTTCGAATTTTGCTGTGTAAGAAAGCTGTGGCAAAGTTTTTTTAAAAAAAATTTTCCTTCCTCTCCTCAGCCACCGCCACATTAAGACAGTTGTTGAAACGAGCCTGGTAGGATTTTCTCTTGCAATTCACGCAGAAAATTGAATCTTTAAGTTCTTCCTTCTCAATGGGACACTCTTTTGACCGGTGATGTTCATCTCAATTAATACAGAGGGGTTCCTTTCATCAGTTAAATCCACCCTGGCCGAAACGTTGGCCATTGAAACATTGTAATGTGTTGGATTTAGTCAAACTCTCCTAATGTTCTTTTTGGTATAAAAGCGTTATAGCCGCCGTAGCCTTTATGACATTAAACTGTGTCTTAAATTGAAAAAGAAAGGAAGAAAGATTTTTCTTTTTCTTCCTTGAGCCCATCGTTAAGAACGTTTTGGCTCGTTTTTTTTAAGGGACAGCTTTAGGGAAAGACATTTTGGGTTACAAAAAGTGGCATGTTCCTAGAGAGTCCACAAGAAGGGCTCCTTCCCTAGAGTTGTCGTTCTTCCTTAATATCATTATTTCTGTATGAAGTACGCACTTCCCTTTATTAACCAGGTTATTTTTTTTTTCGTATAGACCGTATAGGAATGAATAAATGTAGCACCCAACATTGTGCCATTTTAGAATGTCAATCTGACTTTTATGGTCACTACCTGTTTTCAGGCGAAACGAAGTTCGTGCAGAACTGTTTACGTTGAACAACAGTTGATTGTTTTTTCTTTTGATTTACTAAGTTTTGATTCTGATTCTTTTTTGATTCTGATTTTGTTCTCTTTGAAGAGCTTGAGATTAAGCCTATAACAAACGATAAGAGAAACCTTCTGTTTCTTACTGTCTGCAACGTTGCTTGGAGCTTTGTTCGCTCTGACAGCTACTCTCGCACTGAGATGGGTTTAATAACGATTTCTTGGTGGAAAAATTACACTGGCTCCTTTTGATTGGACTCACCAAAACAGTCAGCCAAACCATCGTCCTCCATAGTAGAAAGTTCATCCTCACCTAAAAGCAAGTCTTCAAAAGGAACTCGTTGTTAAAATTTACAACGGGTTAAAAGTCCTGGTAAAAAGTCTACTTTTATAGATTCCTTCCTTCCAATTTTCACAAAACTTCTTCAGTTTTTTGTTTGATGTTCTTGTGAAGGGAGCCTTTGCCACGGAGAGATCCCCGCCGCTTTCAAGTGTCCCATTCCCCATATTTCTAGTACAGGACTTGGATGCAGGATGAATATTAGAAAAATCTTAATTTTCTATATAAGCGGAATAAATAAATATTGTTATAAAATTTAAATATATAAAAAAATATATGAAAAGTTCAGCTCCTTTCCGACCTCGACTGGAAATTAAGAACTTAGTCCTCGGTTTGCTCACTGAGCAAACACTTCTAACCTAAACACGATATGTACATGCAACTAAATAATGAATTACTTTTAGCCTCTTGCCAGCCTCATCAATTATCAAAGGGTTCAGACTGCAGTTTGCCCACTTATTTGCGGTTTCAGCGACTATTCGGTGAACTATATCTCTTGTAGCTTTGACTTCTGACGCTGTGAATTCTTCTCGATGTCACCTACTCGACATTAAGATCCTCTTGAATAATGGTGCCAGTCATTGAAGACATTCTAAAGTTCTTCAGGTGGTAAATACAAGCTAACACCACCTATCATACCCCATTGGTTTGTCCCATACACACCATATCTCTGTCTATCTTGATATATATGTATCTACTTCACTTTCCATGTCATTTTTGCTCGATTGTCAAAAATAATTTTGTTTTCAAAATCCTACTTCCTAGTGCACAGTGGAGTTAATGGATGTTTGAATGGTATGACATCCCTTGTAGTGAAACATTTAGGGATAAATTCCGTGAATAATATGTCCCGGACGGTTTTATTTTTCTGCATATCTACATAATACTTATCCACATCCTTATCCACTTGCTCCAATTAAAAGTAAATTGAATACGAAAACTGCGTTTCCTCTGTTAATGCTAAAAGAACGGAAAATGGATACTTCAACTTTATTGCACTTTAAGTTTCCTGCAGAGTTTCCACGCAATAAAATGACGAAACTACATCTTCTGACTTCATCAAGAGATGCATTGGTGATCTCGTTCAAAACATTACAGACATAGTCAACTTTCAAGCGAATTCTTCGTTTCAAATTGACTAAATCCTATTAGAGCAACGCTTAGAACCGCATGTCAACGTACAACTTCCATACGTAATGAGCAAAATCTTGGACTGCAATTAGTGAGGATTAAATTAGCTCCAGTAAAGTTACTCCGAACGTCAAATTAAACTTTTTGCCGGGATCACCAGGAAACCAGCGAAGGTATCATAGCTACCATGAACAAGCGGGAATCTGCAGCCCTCTCGTATATAACAGCAGGAATCTATACCCGCATTCGAGACCAACTGCCAATTTAAGTTGAATTCAGGATGCGCATGAAAGCAAATGATGTGAACTCGAAAGTACGTAGCCAGCAAGCCGGAAAGCTAGTACTATGTAACCATAGAGCACACATGCACGAAGGTATATCGCCGGCAGCGAAAAAATATACGTCGCACTATCGCTGGCATCCAGGGAATCCTTCAACTATTTCAACTACCCTTGCACTGCTCCTGCAGAATTTATGTTTGTTCGTCCAAGAGCGACAGCGCCACTATCTACAATAGATTATGTTAGTCACGTATTATGAACGGTCTTCAGGAGCAGGTGTCACCGAGACAAAAGAATGTGAAAGCGCCAGGTTTTGAAAATTCAGATGTCATGACATCATCCTGTTCTGCAGAAAAATGTCATAAGATGGATCGTCTGAGCAACCTTCATTCCTACGTACCGATGGGTTGCTTGAAGGGAATTTATAATTGTGGGAATGTAGAATGAATTAATTGAATTCATTACTTTAAAAGCACTAGAACCGCGAAGAAAAGAAAACGTTGTAAATGCAAGTAAACTAATTAATCAAGATTCATCTTTGCTTGTTTGAAAAAAATTCCATGCACCATAAGGTAACACCGTGAGCTCTGAATGTTTTTTACTCCTACGTTCGAAATACTCAAAGGAAACATGGACGCTACAAATAGTTCGATGAGAACTAAGTTCAATTTCCCATGCAGAAGAAGGGAAGCCTTAAAGAGTCGTTTTCTCAAAGTATGCTTTGAAGTACGTTCAAAATACAATATGTAAAAGTTCATTCAGTTTGGTCCTCCGATACCCCGCTCTAAACATTACAGGAGCAATTTCTGAGCGGAAACCATCTTACATCGCTACATCAACTTTTTAATAAATTTCTTTGTAAAAGGAAATCAAATTTAATTTTTTTCTATCTCAATAGCAACTGAATAAATGTGCATACGTCATATGGCATGTGTAAGGATATCTAGCTTACAGCTTCATCCTGAAGGAGTGATTTGAAGTTACGCTTTGGCTGGCCAGTGAAATAGGGAACCGATTCGTAACTTGTTTCCTAGAAAATCAGAGTAATTTGTTACTTGGGAGCCAATATATATATGAAGTCCTGTATTTTGATAAAATTCAATAAATCAGAACTATAATGGTCAGAAGCAGAAACGATTGAATGCTTACTGTCAACATTGAAGCAAAGAAAACGCAGATATAAAAGTATAGTGTGTGTAACGTTCAATTTTATGGTTTCATTTCATTACGATTGAAGTGTATTTTCCAAATACACTTTGAAAATTGAAAATTGATACAAATATACACTACAAATTGATAAAAAAGGAATATATCAAACCCTTTTCGATATTAAGAAATATAAAACGGGGTTTCGCTTATCATTGCCCGTATGTGATTCCAAACTTTTGGTATTTAAATACTTTTCATCGACCGTTCACCGAGACATTTCGTACCACAAGTAATATATATATAAAGTCCTGTATTTTGATAAAATTCAATAAATCAGAACTATAATGTATGCCTTCCTGATTTAGACACAAAGGATATGAATCGAAACGATATAACTATTACGTACCACTTACCCATACCAAAGCGTAGCTTTATACGGCGTTTACACTCTCGGATGACTTCAGTCAGTCAGAGATAAGAACAGTACAAGTGTATTTGTATTTTTATTGTGATTTTAAAGAAAAGTCATGGGAGGAGTACATTTGTTTTACCCAAAAATGAGAGAAAATACATTAACCTAGAAAAAGTCCTACTTATTTTGGTCAAGTACCATTAGATTGGGAGTTCCTTTAAAGCACAGCGTAACTATTAAAAAGGACTTACAGCCCGTTAGGGCATCACAAAGAAAGAGAAACGAATACTTCATACAACAAATGAAGAGAGCTTTGCAGAATAGAGAGCTTAGAGAGTAAACAACTTTCACGAGTGAAAGGAATGCGACGGCTGCTTTTCTGGGCTTAAATCTGTGTAGGATTCATTATTCCAGTTTTGGAATATTCAAAATTGACTAAAGGCAAGCTACTTTTCATATATGGTATAAAATCAAATCCATTCCCATTGACATTTCATCATCTTATATGCTGTTTCCAGAATAAAAAATTAGTAATCCCAATTTTTCGTACGGGCTATACTATTGATATGCTCTCTGGTCTACTCCAGGCCTATTTCTGTGGGTGATACCTCTAAAATACAATTCTTTTCTTTCCTGCCTTCTATATGCATATGTCACTGGAAAAAATTGTTTAAAAATTAAACCTAGAACAGTTATCGAACATTTTGATTAATTTAAATCTACAAATGAACTATAAGGAATCCAAGACAGTCAATACAGAGGTCGGCGATGGTTTATTCTTCTCTTTTTTTAAAAATATTTTTTTTTATATTAGTGTTCCACTTCATAAAGGGAAGGGAGACTTCAAGCTGCCATCCTTATCCATCGTTATCTTCATCCGTCGTTTTTTACATCTTTCGCTATCGGTATCTTACGTGCTCCTCATAGATGCAGCTGGGAAGGTGCCTGAGGAGATTTTCATGAGAAGATTCACTTTGCACCTTTGCAATCAGTGCTACTGATTACAAAAGTGGGCCACTGACTGCAAAGAGCCTCTGGCTTGGGAAATTATCATCATGAAGGTGATGCTCGAAATGTGGAAAGTGAAAGCTCTCAAGTAACGCCCAAGATGAATTATGACATTGGACTCAAGGAACACTTTCAACTCCGCAAGATGGACTGGTGTTATAAGTCTTCCCGAACATACTTTCAGAGTATGGAGCTTCCTGATGGTAATTTGGAAACTATAGCTGAAGAATCTTAGGACACAGTAAGGCCCGCTAGAAGGATAACGAGCGATGAACATGCATCAGGAGCAACACAAGGCTCCTCTCTGGACCTCTTCGCTCACCTGGCTGACGAACAGGCCTAGTCGAACAACGTGGCAGTCATATTCGCTTTACACACAGTCGAAAAGGCGCAACTCAAGCTGAGCGTGCTGGCGCAGCAAGTGAGTAGGATCGCCTGAACACCCCGACTCGATGATTCCATCAAGAAAATGGCTCTCGAGCGCTCTTTACCTATAAACATTAAAAACTGTTAAAGAAAATAGTCAAGCTTCTTGGACCAATATAGGCGGGGACCGACAAACCCTTATCGAGAGTATCAGCACTCAGCTTGCTCACGGTCAAGCTAGCCGGTGGTGACTGTAATATATACGATGAAACGCACTCTTATGCATGGATCAAACGTCTCGGCTAACTTCCTTACCAATGAAGCGTACCGGAAACGATGAATCTAGGAGCAGATCTGACGAGCCTCAAAAATCACGGACGATGATTGCACCATCTCAGAATCATTGATGATGGTGATTGCGGGAGTAAAGCCCACCAAACTCCAAGAGTTAGAACGTAGGAGGATTTAACTTCGTACGAGTGAACGAGGAAGTAATGCCACGTGAGGCGAGTCACCAGAACTCTCGAGTTCTGTCAGATGAACTAGGTACATTAGACTCGGTGAGGTAAACGGTGAATCTCATCAGAGACGGATGACTTAGTCAAAGATATGGTGAGGCTAATAAGTCGCTGATGCTGCTCTTCAAAGGATATTTCCTTTTTTATCTGTACAACACATATAAGACACAGTCTTTCAATTGCTTATTTTGCGCGGCGAGTGTTTCCAACGCCTATCAAACGTTTTTGAATCTCAGCGAGTAGGCAAAAAAGGTGCTATCTCCTCTATCCGAGAATAGGCGAACGCTCTCCGGAACGTCAAGTAGATGTGATAAAATGATCGATTCACGAATAAGACATACATTGATTCACAAAAAAGGGGTACATAACGCTGGGGTTGTTCTGGCTTCAAAAAAAAAGGTATTTTGGAACGCTGATTGATGTAGAGGAAGAGACGTCCCTTTCACAATATGCTGTATGACTTTCCGCCCCTTGTTCTCTTCTCTTGAAAAGCAACTCTTCTAATCGAAGGCTCTCATTTGCGAATAAATGGAGGCCTAACGTAAAGCCATAATACAAACAATTTCATTCTGGGCTCACTATGTTACAGGAAAGGTGTTTGTAAGATCATATAGTATGCTTAAGCTATTTTTGCTCACTCACAAATTCCCCTTGACAACAGGAAAAAAAAGTTAAAAATAAAGTAAAGAAAAATAAATTTTTTGTCAAATTTCGTTTACATCCTAAGTCAACATAAAACCCACGTAAAGTTTATTTAACCAAATTACTACAATAATACACACAAACGAGTAGGTTTTGTGTGCTTTTATCCATCTATTGCTTATAATTTTTTTAAATTTTATAAATAAATATGTACATTGACTCATAGTTATGTGAAACTAACATTGTTAAATTAGGTGCTAAACTTCCTCTAGGTATCTACACTTATAAAACAATTACACGTTTAAACATTAGCATCTTTTTATATATGTTCCCTAAGAAACAATTCTGATTTTGTCTGATGTTGTACATCTCCCTATATCATTCAAAGTACAACTGACGAGGATAATAGACCATTGCAAATATTCATGTTCATCGCAAAGAATGTCTTTATAGTTGATGTATCAAATATATCCTATCCGTGTAAAACCTGTCATGTTATTTGACATGACAGGTTTTACACGCCCTCTCTGAAAAATGATACATCAAAGCAGCCTCCGCACTCCTGTAGATTCTAGTGCTCTTGCTCGCTTTCAAACACACTGGCTTTCTCCGTGGCGGTTGGACCCTTTGTAACAGTCCATCGAAATTCAAGATTACGGAAACGGATCTCCTGGATTACCGCATAGATCAGTCTTGGGAAAACAATGAATACACTCGTTCTTTTTTCCAGCTGCGTTTTGAAATGTAAAACATTAATCACCAAAAGCTTGATCAATTTCCAATTCATTATTATACCAATTTGTTAAACTTTAATCAAAACAACAAACTTCATTGAACAAGAATCGAAATGTCCAACCTTTTGACACGTGAACACTGGGAAACTGTCAGTTTTGACATATGTCATTCACAACTTATTCCAATTGAAGGATCTCAGGAACCAAAACAACACCTAATACAAATGGTATTTGCTATAAAGGATCCAGGAATTCTATGGTGTGCATTTTCAATATCTGCCTTTCCTATAGACTCCGATGTATAGAAAAACAAGCTTAAATGGAAGCTCAACCCGCATTCATGTATTCTCGGAAATGAATGTTGTACTTACTTTGTAAGCAATAAATATATTATGAAAGTCTAAATTTAACATAAAGTGGTGCAAAATGAGATGCAGATGTTAAACAAGTTTAAAGAACATTGTTGTGCCTCCATTGTTCATGCATGGAAAGTTTTGATTCCATTTTAACTATGCTCTTGCATCTCCTGCACAAAGCCAGCAGCAATACCAACACAAATCGTTCGTTGATTTATTCACAGAGAAACAAAAGAGTTCAAGAACAAACTTATCACAACTTCTCACCTTGCCATTCCCACCTGCTACCTTACATTTACTATTCACTTTGAAACAAACCATTGTTGAAATAGCATTATTGATTTTTCTTCGCCTCATACACACACCGAAACATCGTCGTCCTGACCGGGAGGGGAACGGGGTCAAACGACATCCATTCACACGCCAGCATTCGCTTGAGGCTAAGAATTTCCTCTGCTCCTAATCCGTTTCCACCTACAGGCCCTGACCTATGATTATCCCGAATTGTAGTCCAAGTTCGAAAATGCCAGCTTGCCGATATGTGTAAATGCGACCGTGGTATGTGCGTAGTCAGAAAGTCCTGCCATAGAAGTCATCGTCGTACTAGCCCAATCGATACACTACAACCTAATTAACTGTAAATTGAATATTCCTTCTAGTTTTGCTATTACTGTAATTGCGTTTGACTTGTTCAACATACTGTAAGCACGCAATTTTTCCCGATAGCAAACACACGTACACAGCATACATGTGCCAACACGTTGGAAAAGCGTGAAAATTGTATGCATGAGGATTGGGTTAGGTTAAATTTTAATTCGATGTGATGTGCCACAGGACACCGAAGTGATTTAATCGGAAGGATAAATAAACACATAAAATTTTTATGAGAAAAGCTCCGAAAAGATAGGCCTAGTAAAATATTTGCCATGCAAAGGATCCGTTTTGTGGGTGGGTGTGGTGCTGCAAGGAATCGCTGATGGATATGGCGAACACATATGAGTTAGAAACTGATATGCAATGTGTAACGACTGGTGGCTGGAATGCATTACGAGCGCTTGAAACTGTTTCGGTAAACAAACATTTGGGATTGAGCGATAGCAGCTTATAGGTATCTGGATGTCCTTTTTTTGAAGGCTGGGCTTGGAAATTTTCAAGTTAAAGCGTGTGAGTTACGAGCGGACAGATTTCATACCAGACACTGAAAGGAAATCAGCTGAAAATGGGATGAGGTCTAAGGACATAATGAAAGAACGGTCGAAGGATGGAAGGAGTGCAAGAAAATTTCCTACAGATATATGACTTGACACCCTGTTCATTGAAAGATTCTTGGGCAACGCCTGTTGTTAAAGATCCGTAAATGCATCCTTGTATCGACTTGATAAAATAGTTTGATTAGTCTCCTATCTGTAGCTATGAGTTGAACGGGTCACTGTTATTGAATAAAAATTATAAATACGAAGTACCAATAAATACCAACAAATTTTGTTGGCAAAAAGAAGCCACTGAAAAAGACTGAAGGATTACGATCGAAAATCGATTTCGAAAAGAAAAGAATCAGAAAATTAAAAGCAAGAATTTTATCTCTTAAAGGTAGAAAGACAGCTGTATGTAAACTTTTCTTCATAGCGACTGAAAACCTCCTGTGGTGCTCTCCTACCATTCAGTATGTGCGAAATTTTGCGATCTTTCGAACTGATCTCCAATGAAACACTCCTGGCGGTATTACTGTGATCCCACCTATGAAATCTTCCTGCAAATACAAATTTCAACTCCCATGCAAACAACTACTGTAATTTTGTTGAGGCCCCAAATTGTATTGATTATCTGTCTTCCATTTATGATGCAAGCAAACACATTTGCGAATCTCACAAATAACACTCACGTCGTCCCAAACCCACGTAATAAAAGAGTTACTTCATCTGTGATGGTGTCTTCCGATATCTGATACCTCTACTGGCAGGACTGCTAACTATACAACTGATTTATAGTTCACCAATTAAGAACTCATTTAGCCCAGCAGCCCCGCACTCTCAACCCACCATCCGCTCCTGCCATTCACAGCTCAAATATCCTTATAATATACAGCCCAATCATTGTGTTTTACCGAGAAAAAATCCTGGCATCAGCAACCGATTTGGCCTTCTATTGAATTTCTTACCTAATCATTGACCTCTTCTCTCCTTACTGACTACCCCAACACCAACTGCAAAGTATTCGATACCTCCTTGAAGCATCAATTCAGCCTAACGCCACCGCTTAGCAATTTCTAATTAATCATCGTTAATATTGACCTCAGTGTAGAGCTTCTGACATCTGCTATCAAAAGCACATGTGACCGAGTTAAGCCAAAAACAAACCCATAATTATCGCTGACAAATCCCTCCTCCCATACAATCTTCGCTTATGAAACCAAACGAAGGGTCCAACGCCAACTAATTCGCAACCGATTCTAACCCAAATCAAACAACATTCTAATCCGAATTTAAGATATTGATGCCAGATTTTTCAAGCAAAAACTATCCGATATCTCTTTGGGTCCTCATAACTTCAAAAAACTCCGGATCCCTGGCTCGGAAACCTTACGAAGAATCTAGCCAAATCCTCAACCAAATCATGTCTCCTATTAAGCTAAATCATTGCACAAACAGTTTTTAGATATACAGCTTTGCCCAACAACACGCCGATCACTCAACAGGGCTCATAGTCATACGCTCAGCCCAGAACGTACTCAGTTGTCTTTATTTGTAAATGGGGTCCTCTGACTTTGAAAACGCCTTCAATCTACCACGATAGCCACCATCCTACATTTCTTTCCCTCGTGTTAAAAGCAATTTAGTTTTCCAAACTGAAACTTTTTCGAATTTTGCACTTTCCTTTTACCACATTCCTTTCCACGCCAAGGTCTCCAACTACTGCATCTTATATGCAGATTTCTCCAGCTCATGAAATAACGTCATTATCCTAATCCTTTACGCGATTCTGTCCCAATCCTCAAAAAATCTGCAAGCCAGTCGTGATCTTACTTCATACCGCAACTTCCCTCCTGTCCTGGACTTGAAAGCTTTTTCGAATTACTCATGGAGGGCTTAAAAGAATCTTCCATTCCATTGCCACCATTCAACTGTTCAAGATTTCTTCACGTACCAAAGAAAAATCTGTTATAACCTATATAAAATTTCACTTTCCTCCGGGTGTCTCCTAGACATCCGTAAAACGGTCTGATCCAGAAACTGTTCACAACTTTTCACTTTTATTCTCACGCGTGTAAAGTAATCCATTCGTTTCTTACCGCACGAGCATCCACAGTCGAAATTAACGAAACTCTGTCTCGTCACTTTGCAAACCAATACGGAATTCCGCAAGGTTCTGTTTTTTCTGCAATTCTGCTTTAAGTACATATCGCCAACATAAAATCTAAGCCATCTAAGCCCATCATCACCCAATACGCCGATGACATTATCATTTATACTGCCTCCCAAAACACCCCCTGGCTACTTCTCGACTAAATGCACTTTCTTTCATCCCTCAACTCCTTGTTCAGACGATGGAAGCTGAAATAAATTGAAATCATTTGATCGAACCTGGCATACTTTTTTTGGTCTTGGTTCAGCTGAGCTCTTCCATTGGGACGATTAGGCTTTGGTTAAGATATCATAACCATGTAACCATGATTCATCACCAGTTATAACCCTTTTGAGCAAATCAGGATCATCATTGACGTTTGTCATGATGCTCATGAGTGATGCTCATGCGACGAGTCTTTTAGTCCAAGTTAAGCATTGTCGGAACAAACTTCGCTAACACACGTCTCATGCCCAAAACGATCGAAAAAAATTTATGGAACGTGCCAACTAATAAGCAAACATTCTCAGCAATTTCTCTGATAGTGATTTGACGATTTTCCAAAACAATTTTCTTCACGGCTTGAATGTTTTCGTCTGTTGTTGACGTGCTTGCGTGTCCAGAGCGAAGCTTGTCATTGGCATATTCCGGCCATCTTGGCAGAGTGTGTACCACTTGTAAACATTTTTTTGGATTTTGGGCACGTTTGTTAACTGTCAATATTTCAATGATTTTGGGGCACTTAATTTCATTTATTACACAAAATTTGATGCAAATTCTTTGATCCATTTTTCTCGATAGCATAAACTTGCCGAGCACGCAAAACACTTCTAACCGCTATGCCTCTCACAAACAAACTAAACATATTAAATAGCTGAAACAGTAAATTTGTTTTTGTGACGATTGTATAATCGACTGTACGTTGCCCGCGAAATTTGAAAAGTCACGTTACTTTTTGAACACACCTCGTATCTTGTGAAAGAAAAGTTTTTTTTTTTACGAAAACATAGTTTTGTAATGAAGTGCGGTGATTTTTGTTTGAAGTTCTTCATTATGAACAATTATAAAAATGAAAATGTGTGTGCAATGAATTGGCACACATAAGAAAGGATTATGCAGAGGTTCAAAGTACAATCTTCAGATTAAAATTAAAGAATGTCATACTGGCTAACAAAAGGTTTGAGGAGCTTGGCACTACTTAGACTTAGTGTAAACGTTTCAACTCTGTCATTGTCTTGATTTAGTAAAAATAGAAATAACCAACAAACAAGCTCAAAGTAGACTGGATTCCTGTTGGACATTGAAAATTCTTCATTTACGTTGAAAGATAAACTCAATTCTCTTTTATTTATAACGATTTTATCTGCCAATTATCTTGCTGATACTCTCGTAGATGTTAAACACGTCTACAGTCTATTTGGGTTAACAAGGATTTTCAAGATAAGACCGCTGGGAAAGGGTATCTTAACATAATGGCCTTGGAGAGCATTTTCCTCCGCGACTGAAATTAGCGCTGTATGATCGCGTCGAAAGCCAACATAAATTTTAGTGCAAGTGCGTTTGTGTTCGTATCCTTTGTTGCAAATGATCCTTCCCTAAATTATTTCCAAGTATTAGTCTCTGATGTAGCATTTAATGGTAGTTCCATTTCAGTACCAATTACCTTGATAGCGCCGCTAGCCTTAATCCTATCTATTTTCATTCGTATGAAATACGATTTGTGGTAGAAATTTTGAGCGTGATGTAAGAGCTTATTGAATTTAAAAGCATTAACTTTAACACTTTCCTAATGAAATGTTTTCGGCAAAGCTCATATGTCGGTTAAAAGTTGATCGGAACTCATGCTGAAATGCCTCGAATATTTAATTTGCACCTTGGCCTGAGGATTCAATTTACCGAAATAACTCTATCAAACAGATCCTAATTGCTTCATCTCTCTCAATAATATGACCATTGGTATTGAATTAAATACGATCCTTACTGTCAGCTGCATACCTGTCCGCAATGATGGAAATTCCTGAACCGAAATGTTCACATATTCACTTCATAAAAATTCTCATAGTCATATGTGAGACCGCAAATAGAAATTTCATATGCATGTGAATTTTTCTATATTCGAAACGTATACACAACACGCTAATACACGCTAATATATAAGGGATAATATAAGCTTCCCTCGAGTTGGCATTGATCCGGGCTAAGGACTCTATCCTCTGAAAAAATTACAACTTTAATTTGCATAGAACACCTATTAAAAACATTTATCCAAACGTATGAGTGATTTCAACATCACTAGCAACCATACATGCATAAGTGCAAGTACGTAAACACAAACACATTTATCCTCGTATCATTGAATACATGGTTTGCCTGCAGGAGTGTAACAGTGGTGAAAAAATTGAAAATTTGCACAAATCCTCATTTAATTATTAACGGCTGAACATGGTTCGGTTTAAGGTGCGCGTTCATTGAATAAAATAACTTGATGTTGGTAATGGGATTTGCACTCTTGTATGATATATGTTTGGAAGTGGAGGTGACAATCGATGGTACAATAGCGAAAGGATACAGTCTGACAAGCAGCAAAAAAAAGAAGAGTGTAGAAGAGTTGTTTTGGTGTTTTTTGCTGTTTTATTATCCGCGCAATGGCTGCATGTCAGTGATAATTTATCAATTCTCTGTGTCACAGAGCTAAGTAGCTTGGAATAAACCGACAGTATTTATAAAAAGCACATGAGCATGTATACGAGCCCCGATATCAAGGATTCAGTGATGACATAGAGTCAGTGGCTGTATGTGGAAGTAAATGGTGCGAGTTGTTGCAGATACACATTTATGGCGTACTTCAATGAAAATGCGAAATTTCTTCCAACGTGAACATGTTTTTTTTTTTACTTTTTTTTGGGTCAAAATTTAAATGAATCTGAATTTCGTAATTTGTTTTTCAACCCCCTCTTGATGTCAGTTTCTGCCTCTTTTGCAGTTCTCAATTGCGTCCTTGTCCTTTACCAGAGGACCTCGCTTTTTCAGAGCGAAAATAAAAACAAGTATTCCTTAGTAAAAACATGAATAAGAGATAGCTCTAAAGGCTACGAAAGGATGTAATCCGTAGCTCTTCTATTTCGGGTATTGATATGCGTGTATATGTATGTCAGAGCACTGTTGACTTCCAGGTCAATGTTTTATAAAACATTTTGAAAAATACGTCATAAGTTACAGTTTAGTGATTTTGAATTCTTTTAGGTGAAACAACAATCTAATCAATTAACCAAAAATGCAAAATTTACAATTACAATAACATTGGAAAGTTCCTCTAATTTGTTGTGCTTGATGAGGAAGCAAAAACGTCCTTTTAATATTTTTTGCTTGTTATGATTGCGGCATTGATTTGACTTTTGTCAGTTGATGTGGGACCCATTTTTCAAGTTTTTGAATCTTTCCCATTGCATGTAAACGTTCGGAAGTGATTGATCGGACGACACACAACTCCAAAGAAAGTTCTTTTTGTATTTGACACAAATTTTGCTTGCAATTTTGTATCTTAACATTTTTTTCGCTGACCTGGCCGATATTTGTCTTCCAAGTCACCACTTCGGAAGCTTGCAAACTATCGTTCACAAGTTGCCTGAGTTATAGCATGTTCGCCGTAAGCTTGTACAAACAATTGATAAACTTTCAGCAGCGTTTTTCTTTAAGGTTATTCAACTTCCACGCAAAACAACTTTTTCAGGCACAATATTCGCCATTTTCGAAGCAAAAAACTTTGTCATTTAAGCCATTTTGGTCAACGAGTGAGTTCAATGAGACCGAGTGAGAATTAATGACAGATGTTACCCTCCAAAATAACATAAGTTATTATAGACACAAACCATGATGAGCTGATGTTCACACCACCTATGCAAGGAGTCTTAGCTCCAAGTATTATTGGCAGTAGAGGACTTCGAATTTTCCTTCTCGGTAATTGTTAGTCAGCAATTTAGCTTTATATCCTCAGGGAACTAATTAAGGAGCAACATGATTCTAATGCGATTAAAAAATTTTAAGTGGAAATCAGACGCCCCCGACACAGTTTTATTGCTTTAATAAAAATTCGACTGTTGCGCCACTGATTATAACAAAAATGTTCATAAAACAGTTGTTGCAATTCACGATGATGCGCATGCTTTAGTTCTAAGCCTTTATAAAAGACAACTAGTAGCTGCTTGTTTTTTGCAATTTATAGTCCAGAAATTTGCTCGACGATCAGTACATTAAAAAATTTTAAATTTACATCGTTGGGAAAGGACCAAAATTACAGCTTATCTTTACAAACAATTCTTATGCGGAATTTGGCTGATCAAGTCATTCAGGCGGATCTATTAATTCAACCAAAGGTGTAACCTTAAAAACCCTTAAAATTCAAGAGGATTCGTTCGGATATAATACGTGTAAAAAAGAGGTGGCAAATTGATTCAGGCCGTTTTTCTCCAATCATTATTGCGAGGATATGGTTTTGCAAGGCACTGGGGCAACTTTACATCAAAACACTTACTTGATTTTTTGATTGTTCAGATGAGCATCGCTTAAATTACACTTTATTCATATGGGGGTCTCCAGGATGAAATGGTACCACTCGTAAAATGAGTCTATCATTTATCAACTGCATCAAAATTACTAATCAACCACTTTTTCAAGAGAGATGATAGGTATCATGTAGAAGAAAATGATCTCGTTTATATTGAATCCACGAAATAACTATTTTTCTAAACCTCTAGTAAAACAGAACATCCAGAAATTAGAGAGAAACAAACAACAATAAATCAAACCACAAATAAAGTTGTATGTACTGCATGTACATCTAAGAATTAAGCAAGTCCGCGTTATCATTTTTCAACTAAAGTTTATGCGCATAATTGTCATCAAGGCCCTGCACTACATATCAAGTCTTCAAGTTGACTCGCTTCCAAATTTTATGACATTTCGATCAGGATGTTTTTTTTTTTGACTGAGAACAGCTTCATACTGTCATTTTCGATAAAATAGGCTTAGAATAAGGGCAGTCCGATAAGTACTTAGCCTCACCGGCCAACGGTCTTATTATCGCAAAAGAAATTTATACCGTATAGCACATTCTCGTAGACGGCCACTACCGAATTTTCAGCCGAATCAGACTCTTAGTTTTGTTTTGACTGCGTGTTGAAACGGGCATGTCCGAGGATTTCAGGAAAAAGCGAGAAACAACAATATCGGTCGATGATTCGATTCTTCTTTTTCGAAGGCTAATTGCTTTGCTTGGATTCTGTGTGCGGTGACTTACTTCCGTCGAAGGCGACTGGCCGAAATTGATTTGACCGTTTGCGGTCGAATGTCACACTGGAGGTGACAATACTAATTCACTCGAAAACTCGTATGTCACATTGGAGGTGACAATACTAATTTACTCTACAAATTGTATGTCACGCGGAGGTGGCAATACTAATGTATGTCGATAGACAATAACACTAAATAACTGTAAAATACATTGTGGCATTCGAGATTTTACACAGTAATATTTTGTCAAGTTTTGTTAGTCGAGTGTAAGTCGTACACGATATTTGTTCTCTTTATATAATTCAGTACACATATATTTCCCCCTCAAAATGGATTTTGATGGATTAGTGGCAGTCAGTCTGGAATATGACAGTGAATTTGAATTTACTAATATAGATGTGTGAGATAATAAATAATAAATGAAATAAATATACGTTGAATTCTAAAACTGTAAATTACTTTATTTCATTTAACTAAATATAATAACAAGTGGACGCGCAACAACTTTGAAAATAAATCGAGTACAAAGGGTTAAAGAGTAATGTCCTTGATGACCCACTTTTATAATTCTGGAAATAGTTTCGTTTTTTTATCACTTGTTAACGTTTTTAGGAAGTTTTTGGAGTTAAACCTCCTTAAACTTCCTTAAAACGTCAACAGGGAGAGTGTTTCAATTCAGTTAGAGAGCGTCTTGGTTATATTTTCATTTCCCTGCATTTAGTTGGTTCCTGAATGTCCAGCAAAGAAAAAATTCATGGCACAGGCACTATCAATCCAATAACAACGATAAAGCTATAATGACCACCGTTTTAATCATAGCAATGCTATTTACTATAAAAAGACAACAGTATCCAGACTTTAGGGGATTTGACGGAAGGAGTACACGGATAAACAATTCTGTTTGGCAGATATTGAAAACATAACCTTCTGTGCAATGAACATAGTCAATCTGGAAATGTCCTTGCAATAAGTATTACCTGTACATAATACAGTTAATAATATGTTACAAATTCACTTTCGAAAGTAGTGTTCATCGCTAGCCACTACTTTTCAAATCATTCTGGTAACATATGGATTCCTCGTTGAAAGAACGACTCATCCTTTGAGGCTATCCATGAATCGATTCAATTTTGGAGTTCTTCAAAAAGGCGAAATTGCTGTTCATCAAGGACATGCGTCATCAATGAAAATGAATAGTAGTCCGAAGAGGCAATGTCCGGGCTATACGGCGGGTGCGGTATGACTTCTTCATTTAAGCGTTTCAATGTATGTTTTGACTGGCCTTGTAATATGTGGTCGAGCATTGTCATGCTGAAGAATGACTTTATCGTGTCTTTGCTCGTATTGCGGCCGTTTATCTTTCAATACTCAGCCCAAACGCATCAATTGTAGTCGGTAGAGTTGTCCTGTGATGGTTTCACCTTGTTTTAACAGCTCATAGTACACAACGCCCATTTGGTCCCACCAAAGACAGTGCATGAACCTTCCACCGTGAATATTCGGCTTTGGCGTCGATTTTGACGCATGGCCATGGCCATCTTTTGCTGTTTGGGTTATCGTAATGAACACATTTTTCATCAGTCAAAAAAAAATCCCTTTCTTTTTTGCCTTTTGAGCAGCTGTTCACAAGTGAAAAAACGTCGTTCGACGTCAATTCATACGGCACACAATATTCTACCTTCTGGATGATTTCCATGGCTTTTGAGTGCACAAATATGGCTTGTTGACCCACTCTCAATGCTTCTGTGAATTGTAATTGCGCTTAGCACGAGTCTTTATCCAATAGAGCCTCCAATTTGGTGTTTTTCAAAATTTTCTGGTCGTCCTTCGCGCTCTTTGTCATCGGTATTAAAATCACCACTTCGAAAACGTCGAAACCAGTATTCACAAGTACAATCCAATGGAGCATGATCTCCATAGGCATCCTGCAGCCCACGACGACTTTCATCTGCAGATTTCTTCAAATGAAAGCAAAGAAGTAATCCTTCGTGCAAACTTTGTTATGTTTTGCACAAAAGCTGTCATATTCGGAGCACAAAAAACTATGTTCTTCATCATTCAGAGAAATGACACATGCTCAAATATAAAGTCCAATGATGAGGCTTCAAAATGAAGTTGGTTGCAATATTGTCCGAATCGATTTAATGTCAGTGACGCCATCTCTTGAAAATACTTTAAAACTTTTTTGCACAGGTAATATCATTGTGTGGTAACTTCATTTTACCATAAAATCCTCATTCTTAGAGCACAGTATTAGTGGTTATATTTCTTCGTGGTCAGCTGTTTCTTGTAGGCGATGGATCATAATTCTTTTTCAGTCCCGATACAGAATTCATGCAAAATCCGTATGAGGGATTCGTGATGCCATTTATTGTAGTAGAAGAGCTTAAGCCGCTTTTAACGATCAATGGCGCTACATTCCATTTTTGAATCTTGCGTTTCAATATATGTGTTAGCCACCTCATTTGAAGTCTGAGAATCATGAGTATGAGAATCCTGAGATTGTGGTTTGGTCAGAATCATGCTTGAAAAGGATTGCTTTTGCAAAAGAACAGTGCATTATGGCGGGAACTCGCCATCATAAACTTATAGGTAACAATTCTACTACAGAGTCCCTTGGTATAGATAGATATGATACGTAGATCCAGGGATATACATAGGTCCTTTTGCGTGGAACGTCAGTACTCCAAGCATCGCAAGATCTGGACTACACTCAGATACTATTGTAATAATATAATAACTATGGTTCGAGATGAATCTGCTCCAAACAAAGTTAATTCAAGATATTCATTATAAAACTGATTCCTGCTAAGTGATCTTCGAAAATATGCTTCGTATCTATACCGTTGAAATGTAAGCCCACATATCAATTGTGAAAATGCTTTCATGAAAGATAATAGTGTTGAAAAGATACGGAGGAAGCGCATAATGGATTCATCTAGCTCATGCACGATTCTAAGAACCATTTCGATTGTATTCATAGAGAAAAAATCCTCATGTTCCCGCGCACGTGGAATGTATTTCACGAATCATAATAAAGAGATTGATGTAGACACTCGTGCAAATAATTGCAATCCTGCAGAAGATTGGTTCATTGGATCAAGACCTACAACAAACGTTTGCATTGTTTGAATAGCCCTTGAACGAGGAGTTTGCCTTCCGTTGAAGTGAATAGGAAATGAACTTATTTCATATTTCGAGGATGGGTATTATGAGTTTGTGTATTCTCGAAAACACTAACCAATCAAAGGACAAGCTTCCTACAAAGTTTAGCTTGCTTGCTCATTATACTTTATATACAAAGACATCCAATCAACACAAAGTATCCAGAAGGGAACTTAGTTCGACAATAACTTGTACTTTAGCAAACCATGTGGTTATGGTAGCAGTCGACAGAGCAACTAAAGGAGCTCGTTCAAATTGTCCCGGAACGGACTAAAGGATGTCAACTTTTCTTTGCATCGGTTGTGGATAGTTTGTGTACACTTTCAAAAGTTCTGTCCAGTATGCAATGATTGCTAATCATTTTTCAGTTGTCTTTTTTGCTGTGAGAAATATTTATTGCTTTTTGTTCATTTGCAAAGAAATCAATTGAAAAAATGTTTCGTTGTTGATATTCTGTAACTGCCGTCATCAATGGCGCGATAGCTCAAGTCGCTTTCTTGATCTATGTAATTCAGCGCGAATCTACACACACCGACTCAATGCGAGAGCACAAAAAAGAGTGGTGTTAATTTTTGATTTAAATTCCATTTTCATAGTTGATTTCAGCACAAATGTCTCGTTTTTCACCATGGAGACAGATTTAGGGGGGTGTAACCGTCTTTACCGACATTTCAGCCATTTTTGGATTTCAATATTTTTGACTTATTCGGATATGAATATTGGAGGACGCCGTGTTTTATTTGATTTTGTACTGTATTTTTTGGTGCATCAGTTGACTGAGAAACTTGAGACAGGATGCGTGTTGAAGCTATCTTGTTTCATTACAAAGAGTATGCGGGAAGATGACCTGGTCAGGACTACGCTTCAACATATAAAATTCGACAGAAAATATCCATTGCAGCTTGGTGGGCTGATACTCCGTCACCAGAATCATAAATTCAAATGTCACTGTCCCCAGCGGGATTTGAGCCCAGAATTCGTTGCGCCGAAGGTTTGTGCCTTAACTACTACGCCATCCAGAGTGGCAATTTATATAAGAATAGCACACATTGTTCTGATACAAAAGAAATGGTTAACTAACAACTACCGTGCCTAGATTTGTAACTTTGTTCGAAGAGGGATAAGCGATACATCCCATTTTCCGGTATTCTAGGATCACTGGCTCCCACGCACAGATGTCAGATCAAAGAAGATGTCGGGCAACTAGCGCAGACTTAAAAAAATCAACGGTTTAGAATTGTTCAGTTCCTGAATCAATTATATGAGGTTGGACATGTAAATTTAAGTATAGGAACATGAACAAATGGAGAAGGCTGAATATGGTAGGGTTAGAATCTTATGGTCTTATTCAGCCAGAAACTAAGGGTAGCCTATCCATCGTATCACAAGCAAAGAAAGGAAGAAAGGACAACTAAGAAGGGTAGTGTCTTTTTAGAGATAAGAAGGGCTTCGCGTCACTGGCCGGGAAAATGGATAGAAGTGGACGGAAAAAAACTTTTGTCGACGAGTTTTCGACGAGAAAATTTTCAAAATTACAGTCTTACTTAAAAATTTGACAGCTTAAAGTTACACAAAACAACAACTTACATTGTATTTCATCCAATTTCATCATGTTTGTATGCAAAAACTATCATTGTATAGTTGAATTCATTTCTTTAAAGCCGATGGTCATTGAGCTATTTTTTCGAAATTTTTTCATTTTAAACCATAGTGTTTTGCTTATCATCTTCCTTATTTTTCTATAATGGCTTACGTGTAACATGAATTTGCGTCACAACACAAAATCCCTGGATTGTAATTGGGTAATATTGGGCAGCTAATAATGGTTAATATTCAGTTCTTTCCAAAATGTTTCAGGTTCCCTGTATGTGATAAGTTTTGAGACAGTTAAGGAAGTATCGTCTTCCCAATTATCCTGATTATGTTATTTTTCAATAAATTTTTCTTGAGTACAGGATTTGCTATGAAAATTGTAGAAGAAAATAAGTATCCTATAATACAAACAGATGTTCAAAATACATAAACATGTGTGGAAAATAAAATTCGAAACTGTGTCCTTTTATAGAGACATGTGACCATGAAAAAGTTATAGCCCTAACAAAAAGTGCTGACACATTGGTATAAGTAAATCGTGAGTCAATGATAAACTGCCCTAAAATGCTCGTCTTCGTTTCACCGATGTACCGCAAGACAAAATCTTGGGTCCATAACGAAGTTGTTTTCAAATAGCAGAAGACCAAATTGCCCGTCACCCCCAAAATAAAATAACAACCTTAAAAAGTTACCGGAAAATTACTTAGATACGCAACCGAAGCAATGAGGAGCTGAACGAAGTGGTGTTGGAAAAGTGGAAGGAAGCAGGTGTTGAGTTATCTGATATCTACAACCAAGGAAAAGAAGAAGAGGCAAGCTCTCTATAGAAAGATTAAACCTGATTGAGACTGCATAACGATCAGTAGGAGTCGACTCCATAATGTTATTCCATCTTCACCTATGTTGGCCATCAACTGAGTGAAAGTCCTTACATATACCGCAGCCTTGTCAGTGCTTGCACTTACAAGTGCACTTACTTACAGTGCTTGCTTCTTCACACTCCTTCGTCAAACTCATATTAAACCCCTCAATACGCTAGGGTATTTTACTGCTGATCGGCCAACACATCTTCAATATTCATAGTCCTCACCATAGGGATTCGCTTCTTCTAAGGAAGAGGTCTTTAGTATTTCCAGTGTCTTTATTATCAGTGTCAGTATTTCTATATGTGTCTTTCCCAAAACTAAAACTGGTTTCAGAATGTATTTTTCAAATCGTAGAAGTAATTACAGCTCATTTCGACAACATTGTACGGCCACCCTTGTTTTTTGGTGGTTTGGAATGTACGGACGTAATCGTTGGGTGAATAAACTGGGCCTGCCTTTAGGGATCGTTTGATGTTGTTTTGAATTAGAGAATGGTCATTGTTGCCTTCGTTTTGAGTGTGGCCACATTCCAGATACTTATGGGTAATAGATTCAATACCTGCGTACTTAGCGATAGCATAGAAGTATGTTGCCAATATAAATTAATTTTTTTATTGTCCTGCACAATTTTCCGAATACAAGACAACTTTTAAATCATTACCATTGTAAGATTCACTCTTTAGCTTCAAATGAAGCAAACGGGTACCGATCTTATTAGGACCTCTTTTTCGTTGTCCTTCATGCCATACAAAACAGGTAACTGGCCCTTGTCCTTTCTCAGCCAGGTCGACAGTTTTGATCGGTAGTAAAATGTAGATACATCTCCTTTTGGGGTCGGCAGTGCGGCCTGCAAGTCAAGACAAGCAACAAGGTATGAATGATTCTTCACAAAAACTTTTTTTGTCTGAAGTCACAAATAGCTTTCTTCCAATATTTTCTTTCCTTCAGCATCAGCGTTTTCATACTCAACACATTGCTGGCATGGATCCTTTTCAGGAGAGAAAAAGGACAAACTAAATTCATTATTAAATATGTTTCTATATGTCCCAAAACCAGCGATTTTTTTTTTTGCTTTGAGCTTCATAATCACCTTTGTAGTCATGGTATAGCTGCGCGATGGATTTACCACCTCCGATAAAAATTTTTTCAAAGTGGGCTCTAGTGTGACTCTCAATTCTGGGTATAGAAGAAATATGTGCTCTCACATTATTTTTCACACACTCTCGTAAGGCTTTCTTCATGTGTTTTCCCGCATGTCTTCAAATATGCCTTCTTTTCTTTTTGCAATAACGGTCCTTAGGAACCGATAAGTCACAGTCGATAAGTCACCAAGGTTGAAATACAAAATAACTTGCAAACCCCAAATTAACTGACATCATTAGAAAGATAATATGCACTATTTATGGATCGTGTCGCTTCTCGTCTATATATATAATTCACTTCATCCATGAGAGCGGCAAAAAACACTCTCCGTATTGATATCAGCCAGACTCTAGTACTTTTCCAACACTCCCAATCGTTCATTCTGCGAAAATGTCGCGTAACATTTAAATTTACAACTGTCATTGCACGGATCCTAGGTCCACGGTCTAGGTGGTACGAATTTTCCAGCGCTTGTTGTTTTGTACGCTTTTCCGCTGTTCCTTAATTGCATGATGGCATTTCTTTTCCTTTTTATTAGCTTGGCGTTATTTTTTCTAGTTTTCTTTTCTATCTCATCAATTTCATCCGCCTAACGGTTTTCTTTGACCGTCATCTGAAGCTGCAGAAGAAATGATTTCCGATACGTAACTGGAGTTTGCTATAGAATCATCACAAGAAAAATATGAACCGGTATCTTCATCATTAACAGCTGACAATAGGTTTTCAGCATTCGATGGTCCTGAAGTTTCCATTCCCAACATTTTCTCGCTTCTCGACTCCATTTTCGTTTCTAGTTGCAAAAAAATATACATTACAGTCCTTACTTAGTCTAGAGTTATTTTCAAATATTAATTTTAACATTTGTTAATTATAATTATTATTTGATATTGGAAGCAAAGCCAAAAAAAAACTCCCCAAATTGATTTCAGTGGTGTCAAAATAAATAAATACTATTCACAAAACTAATTTTCTTTCGATGAGGACTTGGGGTATGGATGAGGGTGGGCGTATGGGGTGTATTGGGAGGTGGAGTATGGTTTATTGTACTAAGATATTCGTTTCGTTGGGTCCAAGATCCTTCCTTGATCAGCGAGTAGGCGAAAAGATTCAGGTATTCGGTGGCGATCGTTCAACTGGAGTGTAAGGTCAGTGACGGTACTGATGATTTCTGTGATTCTGTGTGGCTTCAGATAGTAAGTTGCTTTTTCGAGGAACCGTAGTAGTTGGTCCATGAGGACTGCGTCAGTTCTTCGAATTTGCGCGGCGTCATAAAGGATTTCGTTGGATAAATGCGTCTGTCTTCCTGTTTGTAGATTTCACAGCAGTGGAGGAGAATTTGTCTCTCTTTGCGGCGAATCTTCTCCATGAAGTTAGAGATGAGGGTAGATCACATCAGAAGGCGAAATCGAAATAAATTAGTGGTTGGATTAGGGATTTGTAGCAGAGGAGCTTCACCTTTTCGGGGAGCGCGGTGCGAACGTGCACGGGGGTGGAGAGGGCTTTAAATGTGTAAGTGGCTCGTTGTAGGACCGTTGTGACGTGGGCATTTGGGGAAAGTTTTTGATTAATGAGGATGCCAAGGTAGGTTACTTGTGGTTTGGTGGGGATTTTCTCTCCGTTTAGGAGCAGTTGGACTTTGGTTGAGTCAGATCTGTCTTACTTGGTGAGGCGAGCTTTGCAATATATGACTATAGTCTTACACTTGGAGGGGTTGGGGATCAGCTTCCATTTGATGAAATCCTTGTGAAGGGTGTCGAGGTAGTGATTATGGCGTTGCTGGCATAGCGGAATGCTTAGCGCTGAGTGATATATGATAATATCGTCAGCATATTGTAGAATGTGGATAGGTGAAATCAACTGGGAAGGGGCTGGAGGATAGGCAGTGTTAATGGAAATGAGGGTAGCAGAAATGACCGAACCTTGACGGATGCCTGCTGGCATTGATTTCCAAGGGGAGCGAGCATCCGGGAGTTTCACTTGGAATTTCGTGTTAGTGATTAATGACGAAATGAGTTTGCTGAGGTGCGGATGGAAGCTGAAGATGCTGACAAGTTTGGTAACGATACCGTATTGCCAGACTGAATCGAAGGCTTTTTGAATGTCGATGAGATTAGGTAACTGTGGGGAGGTTTTCGTTCACACTTATTTGAGTGTGCGTTTTGAGGGTGAGTAAGGCATGGTCTACTAAATGCGAGGGTTGGTTTGTGAACTGGAAATTCGGGATAATGTTGAAGTGACAGCAGTTTTGATCGATGAACGTGGAATGCCGTGAGATGCGTCAAAAGCTGGATGTTTCTAGTGGATTTTTGCCTTTTTCAAGGATCGGCGTTAGATGTGGCGTTTCGGCGAGCGGGAAATATGCATTGAGAATGCAGTGGTTAAATAGTTTGGAGAGACAAAGGCTAATTATCCTGGTAGACTTCTTGAGGAGGATAATTTGGATTTGGTCAGGACCTGTTGATTTTTTGTTTCTGCGGAAGCCGATAATGTCATGGATTTGTGTGGGTGTGGTAAAGTGTATGGGTTCGCATTCACGTCTGAAGTTGATTGGATTTGAAAGTGGATTTGTGGGTTTGTGAGTTGATAGAATATGGCATTGGATCGTAGGGAGTTCATCGTGGCATTAATTACACAATCTAAGTTAAGTTCTGATAGGTTAGCGGACGTGAGATGTGTGGTGAGGAAATAATCGGCTAAAATTTCTGCTTTTTAAGGGAGTAAATGAGAGTAAATGCGACGATTATTGGAAGGCTTAGAGAGTCGGGGTGTAGTTTTTCGGAGTTCTTGAAAGGTGTTTTGATTAAGTTGAATATAAGATAGGCGTAGAGTGAGGTGTTGGTAATAGAGGTGCTGAATACTGGAACGGATATGGTAATCTAATTGTCGGATTCGGTCGCGAATAAAGGAATTATTTGAGTTTAATGATCTGCTAAATAGACGTCTACGAAGGGTTCTCTTAAGTCGTATATCGTCGATGAGTTCAGGGGTAGTTAAGTTAAGGACTCTTTTGGGTATGAATTTCTCTGTAGTTTCGTAGATCAGGGTAGTGTAACGGGATATGGTTTCGTCAATTGATTGGTTGGTGATGAAATTGGTACCAGGTGTGGTGATGGATTTCAGTTTGCCAGAGAGATGTCTATCTAGTTTCTTCCATTTGACATTGTGGAAGAGGAAGACGAAGGAGGGATTTCACGTGAGTAGACGTTCATGGAGTTTAATTTCTAGGACAACGGCATCATGGTCGCTGATACCAGAGATAGTTGGAAGGAAGGGGTGAGTGGGACTTAATGGAAAGGTCATCGTTGACTATGAATAAGTCAATGCATGATGCTCCATGTGGGTAGGTCGGGCTAATTGGTGTTTGTAGGGAGATTTGGAAAGGTATTGAGTTGTTGGAGTACCAGCGATGGAGTGTGGTGCCGTTGGGGTTGGTGCTACGATTTAGCCATAATAGCTGTTTTGCGTTGAAGTCACCATCTATTATAATAGATGGTTCTCATACCACACACTACAATATCATACTACACACCCATGTCGTGTGTGTGTAGTATGATATTTCGGGTTTCGATGGAATTGTTGTGGATTGGAAAGTGGATTAATCCCGACAGGGTGGATTTAAATTTCAAGTTGACGAGGATTGCAGTGCCGCCCGGACCGTGAGATTCTCGGCGATCAATTCGGAAAAAGTTGAATGAGGGAAAGTGTGGCCTGTGCAGTGGCGAAGTTTTGGTTTCACGTAGGAGGACAATATGAGGTTGGTGGGTTTGAAGGAAGATTTGAAGCTCATGACGGCGTGCTCTACGGATATTTGAGTTGATGTTTAGCTCGATTATTTTAATATCCATCTAGGGACGCTATGAAGAAGGAGCACATCAAGATTTTCGTCTCGAGCAGATTGGTGGTGGAGTTGTAGACGGATAGGAATCGCTGCAGTTTCGCTGCAAGCCCTGCGATGTTCATCCCGAATAGGGAGGATATTTCGTTTTGAAATAATGATGATGGAGCAGCTTTAGTTTGGAGGTTTGTTTTGAAGGAGAGCAGATGCTTGGGACACCCCTGTTTGAACGCGATTATTGTTAATTGAGGGTTTCATATATGTTTGTGAAGGAATTTTCTTTGGAGTAGCAACTGGATGAGACTATCTGTGTTTCACAAATGCAGGGCAGTTTTCGATAATTGGCAGGGTGCACGTCGAAGCGGCAATTCGCTCATTTTGGTTTTTGTCCGGGGAGTTTCTGGTAGTTGCCTGGCCCGTGAGATAGGCTGCATTTTACGCATCCAAATGTTAGAGGACAGTTAGAAGCAGCATGGCCAATTCGCTAACAGTATTAACACCAAAAATAGACTTATTTTGAATGGTTGAAAATTTTACAATTGTATGCAGTATGGCGGCAACCTTGCTTAGAGTGGGAAGGGTGAAGTTGAAACCGAAGGTAGTTAGCCATAGGTCTAGTTTTCTGTTTTGGCGTTTAACCGTAGCCGTTTCGAAGGGCTTGATTGAAATAATGTCTTGGATACCTTGAGCAGTGAGGTCCTTACGGATATCCTCTTCCGTGTAGGCACTGTGTAGTCCTCGAATGACTAGAATTTTAGATTTTTGGTTGGTTGGGCTGTAAGTGACAAATTGCTTGTTTCTCTCGACAAGAATCTTTTTAGTTGCCTCGAACTCGGCGGGCGTGTTAACCAGAAATTGGGTAGCGGGAGGGGTCGTTTTTTCTAGAGATATTTAAAGGGGAATTTTTTTAAAAAATCGCTTTGTATTGATTTTATGGTTTCGTTATTTTCTAGTGTGACAATTAGGGGAAGTGTCGAATGGTTTGTCTTTTTGTTGGATTGTGCGATAATGTTATTTAATTTAGCCATTAGTTCGTCGATTTTTGTTACCGTTCGCGGTTATCCTCCTCGAGCTGTTGCAGTTTGTTATTTGATGTTGCTGCTGTCTCCATCTACTCCTGTTTGCAGTAGTCGTGGTCGAGCTCCGAGTCGCGTTTGCTCTCCTATGTCGTTTCGCTACGTCCGTATTGTTTTTCATCCGTTGACTCGCTTCTTGGTAATGACGAACCACTCTGCGGTTTCCTTCTTTCACACACACAGCTCCTTTCACACACACAGCTCCTTTCACACACACACTTACAAGCTCTTAATATATTCACGTACCGATTTGGTGTACACTTGATCATGTCTAGTGATTGACTGCCGTATCCTCTAGTCCCTCACTCGTCAAATTAACTTATATGATCTAGATTGCAGATGCTCAGCCATGTGTCCCGCGATGAGCGCCATTATATCGCCCGTGTACCTGCCAGATTAAGTGCATGTAATCCATTGTAGTATATGTTCTTCAAATCTTGGCCGAGAATAGAGCCATCCTCTGCGATACCTGCTGTAAATTTCATCGTTCAGCTTCCCTCCTTGGTGAAAATTGTGTACAAAGGGAAGAGACTATCTGTAGGCTGCGCTTCTACAGATAGCTACTCCCGTTTGTAAACGATTTACGCGTGCTTTCAGCCTATCTTCTGCAATTAAGTACGTTTTTGACGAGCAGAGTAACAAAGGGACCAATGAAACAGCCTTAAAATTAAACTTAGAACAACAAGAAAAGAAAAATTTAACATGAAAATTCATTCATACGAAATTGAAATCCTAACCTCCAGTAATTTTCGTACAATAATTAATTATAAAGTCCAAATGCTTTTTGCACTACAGTAATCCTTTTACACACATGCTTAAATTTTCCAGCTGTGACACAGTTCTCAGTTTGGATCCAGACACAGTACTCAGATTATTCGCGTTATTTTGTTCAAAACAGAGCTCTCTGTATTTATCTGATCCTATTACAAACAGATGAGCTATTTTAGTCAAAAAAAGGAAAAACTTTTCACATATATTTATAATCCATATAAAGTTTTGAAAACCTACACTCGTACCAAAACTGATGCGATCCTTTAATGCTAGGAATAAAATTTTGACGATTGTCCCCAGGTGGAGGTCGTGTGTGGCCGTAAAATATGGCTTAGCACTCAGAACTTTTCGACACGTGCTACATATGGAAAATTTTACATTTACCTACTGAGGGGATGAAAAGAGGATTCGCTTCACACATGCGAATTATGCAAGTTCCA
Source organism: Stratiomys singularior (assembly GCA_954870665.1). NCBI lineage: Eukaryota > Metazoa > Arthropoda > Insecta > Diptera > Stratiomyidae > Stratiomys > Stratiomys singularior. Next base: position 154,356,044 of record OX940878.1, on the reverse strand, counting down.
TTCAACGTTCAACTGACGCTCATAGTAATATCCTCGAAAAGTGTTATTAAATTTACGTTGTGTTACTTGCGGAGGACAAACATGCGACTACATTGAACTTCATTTATTTTAGGAGCACTTAATCCGAAGTATAACGACCATGACAAACGATTTCTATGCGGACTTTGTGTCAGTGATTGCTTTGCATTTCCTCCTTTTTCCAATTCCTAATTATAATCATTCGCTTGGAAAAACATATGTACGTACGTGTATGAACATTGAATCGTTTGTTGTTGCACCATTTGCAGACCTCCAAAGTAGTCCTCTATTCGCATAAACACGCAAAACAATGTTAAACGAATGAAAACACGAGCTAGGATACAAAACAATTGTTATCGTCCTGTGATGTTAGAAAATCGTTCTTTTAATATTTTCCTTTCAAACTCACAATAGATTTCGGGGTGGTTGTTTGGTTCGTTTCTGACAATTTCCACGGGTACTTTTCCATGTCATTAAGCAAAAGATTTCTTCCAATATTTGTCCTCTTACTTCAGGATTTTAACGATATTCTTCGAGATGTGCCAATACCCGCACTTATCCGTTGAACATTGAATTTTCCACGGCCAGGCAAGAACAGATGCTTACAAAGTTTACGATTTTCTTTTTGCTTTAACAAAAGAGCAATGTTCTATTTGCTGTTTGGCGTACAAGTTTTTATGATTTTTTTATTTCTGAAGTTGCGTTTCAGATTTTTTCCTTTCGCTTCCTTTTTTCGTCAAAGGAAAAACTCGGAAAAGTAAGTGTGGAGCAGCAGAAATCTTTTATAAAAGCCAGATGATCGGATAAATTAATATTGCAATAAAATCGTATGTAGGACTTATAAGAAGGATATCATTTTCAGATATTGATTGTTTTTTTTTATATGGCGGTTTTATTTTTATTTTCATTTTTTCTTGGTAGCGAAGGAAAAAGGATCGTTCAGAGCCCCATTAAATTTTAATTATAATATTCGGTGTGAATATTTGAGCTACAGAGTTGCAATATTGTGACAAATATTCGTCCTGCATCCAGAAATAATAAGAAATAACAATAAGGAACTCAATTGAAAAAAACTTCAAGTTTTATTTGGTCCTTATGAAGGACGGTTCGTTCATGAACCGTGAGTAAATTTTATTTGATCCGAGAAAAATAAAAGGAGTTCAACTATGCATGATTCCGTCATTGAAAGCCCAAAATATCTTTGAATTAAGATTATGCTAGAATTTATCCCTTCTTTATCTTTGCCCTCAACCCATTGCTCCGGTACATTTAAACGTTTTCCATGGCTTCATACGTTAGTTAAATTTAAAATAACCAACCGAAAAGGACGAGCGTGTCCAAAATATAATTTTGTTTCTTAAAGGTTATATTATAGCGAATAAGTTTTGCAAGAATTTTAACAGTCAATTTTTAATTTCTTTCGTGTTCGATACATGTTTTTGTCTTAATAATAACCAATAGCATTAGAGTCTGCATCTAGTGGAGATTGGGACTTGGGCTATGTGGACGTTCAGCTCGTTTCAAGATGAAATGTATAGGACGATTTGGTCAGTACCACGCTCAAATTTGATTATTATTTCAAAGGAATCCTCGCAGGTGGCGAAATCGTAGTCAAGCAACCAAATAATAAAAACAAATGGTCCTACAATATAGGCACGAGAATTCTTGCTCGTTACAAACTGCCTTACATCCTACTCTATCAAAAAGACAACTGCTTACAGGCTCAACTCTTCCTGATCATTACGATCAACACTTTCCAGTGACCACTTCTGCTACAAGTGAGAATGAAAGTGCAACGATTTCGTATGCTATACAAACTTCACTACTTTGGAATCAAAGAAATTCAGTTTGAAATTTTCAGATCCAATTATATAGAAATAGAAAAAAACGATGAGAGGATTCTTTTCTTTATGGAGGAAGAGGAGGAGTCTACCTTGAGGAAAATAGAAGATTTTTGTGATGCTCCGAGAATCGTATATGCATAGCATAGTAACATAGTGCATGCATATAGTATATCGTTTTTTCACACTATATGTTACATACGTTATGAGAAGAATTATTTTCTGGAGATATTCGTCCCTATTTAGCAGTAACCATTGTGAACTGGTTTCTGCCAATTACAATTTTTTGAAACGAGATGCCTAAAATATACGAAATGAGATAAACTTAGTTGGCGCACTAGTTCCACCGCCCTTCCGTCTGAAAACTACACGCATGGAGTGCCACGTAGACCGGTTGAGGTATGCAGCCGGGGGTAATTGACAAAAAACGGCTCTTGGAAAATAATGGCAAGTCTGTTATCCCAAGTAAGGGCTTTTTGGTCAGTCTTTCCTATTTTATTTTTCTCACACAAAGGAAAACATATAGCTTTCGGGTAATCCTGACCGATAGAAAAAGCAGACTAGAGCGTCTATCGGTAGTTGAAATAGTAACTTATTTATTTACCCCTCCCTACCTTCCATTCGTTATCGCTAGAGTTAGGATTCCCGTATCCGGAAGGCATCTATGGGCATTAAAACAGGATGTCAAATTAAGCTGTCGTACGTTTCCAGGCTGAGTTTAGAATTTAACAAGTTAGTGCATAGTGCAGATACTTTGGGGCTTGCGAGTCCCAAAATCACTGCGTAAATAGCCTTCAGTTCCCTGCGACAAGAGCTTTTGATTGTACGTAATAACCTAGGTAACTTGTGGAAAATATATTACTCCTACAACAAAAAAATGCGCTACTAACACAATGTTCACTTTTAGGGCGTAAATATTGTGCAACATTACATCGCACAATCAAAAGCTGTAGAGCTGTCAAAGCAATTCATTTGACATGTGTTTGCTGCCAACTGCTAATGATTGTCATTTAGAAGCATTAAAATATTGTACGCAACGCAAAATAATCAAATAAACAATGTGATTAGAATAATTCGATTCGTTGAAGTTTATTACTAAAGTTTTTCACCAACAGTAATTGTCCTGGAAATTCGAATTTGGACTTCGAATTCGAAGACGAATTTGATTTCGTACTGGTCAATATGTCAATGAGCAAATTCGTTGTAGTTTCTGATTCCAATATGATTGAGGTGATCCGAATGTATCCGCAAGCAGTGACAATTTGGCATAGATTATGAATTGTAGGCGTCATTTAGCGGAAAATTTTAAAGATTGATGGCATAAGATCCTTTACAGGGCATGAAGGGCATACAGAATCATGCCAAGTAGTTGCTTGTGGTAAGAAATAGCGCCACAGTTGGCTCTTGACAAAGTGGCCATATATGCCATATACGTTCTCAGTAAATTGGTTTTTACAGAAAAAGTTCCCTGAGCACTATCAAAGCTCTTCCAATATACACACATTTGGGTTTGTTTTTTTCCAACAAACACACATTTTAAGTTTAGTTTTAGTCGACTTAACATCTAGGTTAACTATCGACAATTGATTCCAACTTCCGAACCGATGGTTAAATTTTTGTGATTATTTTTTTATGCGTTTTCAAATACGTTTAAGTGACACATTTATGTACATTTATCTTTATTATGCAATATATATAAATAAATACATACACGAGGGTGGTCTGAAAAGTTTCCAACCTAGCAGATACAAGACAGGTTTTCTCCTTGTCCTTGGGAGAAGTGTATAAATTCTTCCAGCAATGTTTCCACCTCTTCAACCCGTCCAAATAGTGCTCGACGTTTTTCTCTGCAAAATAATTGTTCACGTGGGTGATATCCTTCTTATTTGACGAAAATGTCTGGCCTCCGAGCGCAGCTTTTAAATAAGGGAAGAAAAGAAGTCGCTAGACACTAGATCTGGTGAGTAAGGCGGTTGGTGAAGTAGTTCAAACCGGACTTTGTGGATTTTCGCCATGGCAACCACTCAGGTGTGATACGGAGCATTGCCTTGGTGAAACAGGATTCGCTTTTTCTGCAAATGTCGTTTTCTGCCTTCAGCCTTGCAAGTAAAGATGCCTGGTATTCTCCTGTAATGGTTGTTTCTTCGTGAAGAAAGTCAATTAAGCTAACTACATGACACTCCGAAAAGATAGTCACCATCACATTTTTATCCGAAAAAAAAAACAGTTTTTGCTTTTGTCGAAGCCAGTTCTCCCTTTGTAGTGCACTGTTTGGACTGTATTTTTGTTTCGAGGGTATAAAGATGTATCCAAATTTCATCTACAGTAAATAATTGCGCTCGAACTGTTTGAACGCCAAAATGTCAAAAAACCACGTTGTTCTTTGCAAACGCTTAAATGATAAACATCAAAAAACGCTCTGTTTTTTGACGTTTGCTCGCGTTTTGACCAAAAACGCGTCAACACGGTTTTGGTCAAATGCTAGCAATCGTGGCATCCAATGCGCCGTCACTTTCTTATGCCTGAAAAATTTAATATGTGACAGACACGTTCTTTGGACATTTTTCTAACCTCTGATTTCTCTCTCACTTCAATTCGGTGGTCGTCTAACATCATTTGGTGGACTTTAGCAATGTTATCGTCCGTATCCGCAGTTTTTGGACGTTCTAAACCTTCAGCATCAGCTTTTATGGCCACGTTTAAATTCAGCTGCCCAAACTTTCACTGTGGCAAATGATGGTCCATACACAGAGTTCAACACATCTTTGATTTGCGTAGGCGTATTGCGTTTCAAAAACAAACATTTAATAGCAGCTTTATACACAGTTTTTTTCCAATTTCACAAAAATACTTATATTGACGCACTCAAGTGACTGTCAACGAAGAACTGCTCGTGCAAAACGTCTGAAACTTTGTTCGGTAACTGTCAAATGATGCATAACTACATTTACTTGCTTTTACTGTCAAGAGCTGCCATCTTCCCGTTGTAGTCGGAAACTTTCCAGACCACTCTCGTATACACAAATATTATGTTATGTATGTTTACATATTTTTATTTTTATTCATATTTGTTTATATATTTAGCTACTAAAATGCTCCCTTCCTTATTTTTAACTCTTGTCGAGGAAAAAGCAGAAAAAATAAAGCTGTGTTTTATACCAAAAATATCGAATTCATAGCGACTGCTGAAACCTCATAAAAATGCAAAGAATCCTTCATTTCATCTTTAAAAAAACCTTAACCTCTTTTGGGATAGCATATTTCGATCCTACACTCTACACAAATGTGATTTCACTCCTACCGATTCCCGAATTCCCACAAAGGAATTTTCGACGTAACTGGCTCCCTCACTTCAGCCCTCCTGTCATCAATATATACTTATATTCGTGCTCGTATTTTGTCATTTATAGAATATCTAGGTTCACCATTTTGCCTAGATATTAGAAACATGTTAGGAACTGCCTTCCGAAATTCTCCACAAGGAATGAGTAAAAGGATTATTTATCCTAATCCGTGGACAGGACAAACCACAGCTTCTGACTCCCCAGACTTGTGTACGTAGAGTAGGTTTCCCTTAAAGGTTGATACGAGCAAAGTGTAAAAGCAAAATAAAAGCAATAGGAGATGCCAACCCCCTGGACGGACACCGCTCACCGTGTATGGCGCAAATGAACAGATCCATGCAATTATAAATCAACATCATACTTTTTTGGCACTGTTTTGATTATGTATTTTTTGTGTGCGCATTCAATCTGCGTTGAGGTCTAAATTGACTGTCAACATGGCAATCTATATTTGAGCCTATCAAATAGTTCACAACAACAAGGCTCATATCTGGAGAAACTAATAATTGTCCAAAAGCAGCATCCTGATCCTAGAGAACAAATCTTTAGGATCAACCAAAACTTACAGATACAGATGTATGCATGATAGCTGATTTCTACAAGCAAAAATGTTAGCTTGCACAGTAGATGTGTCAAGTGCTTATGTAAAACGCCAAAAAGAATTCCAAATTTTTACTACTACCAAATACTCGAAAAAATTGAAGCTAAGCAGAAGTTTTCTTCCAGCAATATCAGAAAAACTGCCTTAATTTACCAGGAAACCTTTTAAATAGGTCGAGACTTTCTCTAAAAATTATTTTCAATGTTGTCAAGGGACTTCCGCGTTGCCTTGGCTATAACAAATTAAGGTAATACTTCCTGCTAAACTTCAAATTGGTTCAAAAAATTTAATTTATCTCAAATGATTCATAGTATGCCTAATACAATTCCTCGTGATTTGTCTCGGTGAAGTACTCTCCACGGGGGTTGTTCCTTACAACCAATAAGCATACCCCACATTGAACATACGCAAAAAAACCCACCTGAAAAAAAAAACGTCTACTTAACGTTAAAAAATTTCAAAATGAACATCCGTTTGATATATCCTTTAATACATAAAATGAAATTATGCCAGTGACTCGGTCGTTGGATGATGGTAGCAATATAAGGGACTTGCAAGGATGTGTAGTATGTATGAAATGCCAACAATTTTAGGCACGTGTTTTCTTTGGAAATTATTACCTGTCCCAGCAGGAGTTCAACACCGAATCCATGACACAGAAGCACGAGCCATTTTGATTTTCAACAGTTGAATGACATTCGCTCTGGCACGTTCATAATAAGTTTTGAATGATATGCGAATGTGTAATGCATACGCACTTCATATGTATGCGGCAAGGATTAGTCTGAAGTATTTGTATACGATATAAGATTATTTGATGAAATGATTTGACTCCTACTCAACATTTTGCGTTTGGTTACTTTAGAGAATTCCTCTGGAAAGAAAGACGAAAAATACCCTAAATTCAAAGGTCAGTCCTTTCGGCTTCCATTACAGGATCATACAATTAGAAAACGTACTGAACCATAATCTCACATGCAAAAATGTCTAGCAGACAGGGAAAGTAATGCTCATAATCACCTGGAAAAGATGTTGAACTCAAAGATCATTTTATTTCCATGGACGCTGAAAATATACTTTTCCAGCTTACTTACATTGGAATGGCAGGACATGAAAGTTGGGTAGAGGCGGACTTAAATTATCTTTTCGGATAATGGTCCTTTTGGATTTTAGGGTGGGCAGAAGGGTCGATATCAAAAAGATAGGAAAATAAATAATGTGGAAAATATGCAGGAAGGAAAGAACGCTTTAATTAACTTGCCAGCGCCATAGCGTTATTTCATCACTATAATTATATTTGCAGAAAGCTGACTAGCAACCAGTTTTATTAAATTTTCTCTTGGAAAGGATAAGGCTGCAGTCGAGTTTAATATATGCGTGAAATGCTCAATGCCATAGGACTATGGATGTTAAAAGTAACTAAATTATCTTTAAATTAACGGGAAAAAAACTGAGTGCAAAAAAGACATGAAAGCCTTCAGGAATTTCACATTCTGAGAGCCACTTTGAAAAGTCCGGTATCGAGCACTTACATCAGATTAAATACTTACAATTTATAATTTTTACCCACTCGATTCCTTCTTATTTGACAAAGTAAAAGTAATATCAATAAAGTCAATCGACTAATCTTTCTCGACTTTTTGTATTGGAGGTGTCCAACACTGGCACTTTAATTTGATGGTTCCAGGATAATGCAAAGTTTTCGTCGTCTTTGGAGCACATTGATTGGGCGAAGTCCACTTTTTTGATTGTTTCTTAGTCTCTGGTTGTACTAGTGGACTCGCGTTCCATCAAAAGTCACGAAATGACACAAAAACCCCTTCTGGTTGCGTTTGTTGGCCGAAGTAAGCAACCAAGCGTCTCGTGCCTGAAATACATGCATGCAGGATAAGACTCACATGGTCTTTCGAGATTCCTATAATCTCAGCTATCACGCGCACCTACAATCGAAGGTCTGCCAATATGAGATCGTGGGTTTTCGTCACTTTATCCTCTTTTGATCAAAAACCGACGCGTCGTAGGATCTACCCGTCATACTTATCTATACCAAGCGGTTCTAGCAGTTGATTTGTTACCTATGAGTTTACGATGGCGGGTTAGCGGCATACTTCACTGTTCTTCGCAAAAGCAATCCTTTTCAAGCATGACTGTCACCAAACCACAATCTCAGCACTCTCATTTTCGTGATTTTAAGACTTCAAATGAAGTAGCTATAACATATATTGAAACCCAAGATCTGAAAATGGGCTGTAGTGCCACTGATCGTTAAAAGTGGCTTAAGCTCCTCTGTTGCAATAAACGGCATCACAAACCCCTTATAGAGATTTTGCTTGAATTTTGTATTGGGACTTAAACAGAATTTTGAGCCAAAGCTTGTCTCTTACTACAGGCAATTGCTGACCTCGAAGAAATACACCAACAAATACTGTACTCTTTGAATGAGCATCTTATGATAAATTGAAGTTACCTCACATTTCCAGATTGACTTTGTCCATACACCCTAGGGTATGTCTTCAATATCTGCCCAACAGGATCAAATATCCGTCTACCGCTGTCATCAAATCCCTTAAAGTCAGGATACCTGTTTATAGTAAATAGCATTGCTTTGAATTAGAACTGTGGTCATTGTCACTTTATTGTTGTTATTGGATTGATAGTGCTTGTGCCATGAATTTTTTTTTTATGCTGGACATTCAGAAACTAACTAAAATCAAGGAAATGAAACTATAATCAAATCGCTCACTCACTGAATCAGAAATATACTTCCATAAACTTCCGAAAAACGGCAAAACGTGACAAAAAAAACCAAACCATTTCCAAGGGACTTATCAATGTGAGTCATTAAGGACCCGGGTCCTCGAGGCCCTTACTCATTGCCTATTGCTGAATGTTATTTGAGATTAGGTACATGAATTCTAAGTAGGACTCGAATTTTTGTCGGCCGCAGTGTTCAGCATTTTAACTACTGTAGTAACTATGAATAAATTCTCCACTCAGCTTATCAATGAACAAAAACCCGAACAGGTTTTCATCCATACAATATCTTGGATCATAATATAAATTTTTTCACTCTTAAAAAATTTTAAACTCATCCAAATATGGTCTGAATATTGACAAAGGTTTATTGCTTCAAATATTCTCTCAATCTTTACATTCTTTTGTTTTTGCACACAAAAATAACGTAGCTTGGTTTCTTTGAGAAACCAAAGCATCGCAAATGCTGATCTAAATAACTTTGATCGAAAGGTGGAAACAGTTCAAGTTGGTTTCAATCATGCATCTCTACCGATTTTAATCTGGTACATCCACTGGACCTTATATATTTGTGGAACTAAAACTTTATCGGAATTCTTCGCAACTTTCCAAATGTGCATGTTCGCTCGCCTAACATGCCGCAAAAGCGCCCATAATTAATATAAATAACCAGCTTGATCAGCCACACTTTAATTATCAATCACCGAAGAATCGGTACGCTTCAAACAAACATTTAACAATAACCGAAACTGTCATCATACCAAACTGTCATTATCCAGATGGAATTTACCAGCTGGAGAGACATCTGTCTTCATCAATGTGCCATCAATCTTCATGCCAATAATGCAGTGGCATATTGAAGAGTTTGAGCTGAGGGTTGGGATATCAAAACTCAAATTTATGCTGCTACTTGGGTCCGCCGGACCTTGCTTTTTTGTTATTGAGGATGCGTTTCGTCAGTGTGTAGCCATCTTGAGCTCGTACTCTTAACATTTCTGACAAACCCAAACAACAACAAAGAAATCTTGACCTGCGGCAACGAAAAAGAGTATCTCAAATTAATGATTCCTAAGGCTAAAATCTGGGAGTTTTTAACCAAGAGGACATGTATTGAGCAACGAGTTGACGGCCCTTTCCTCTCTTATAATCCAGGATGGAAGCTGATAGTATAGAAAGTGGTTTTATTAAAAAAGTGAAATTATTTTGAAATGTGGGAAAGAGAGTTGAATCGAGTCTGAAAGCAAGAAAAAAGAAAAAAGTCTTTGTCGTTGGAAATTCAATAAGTAAAAATTAGACAGGGATTCAAATAGAACGGGTAGAGAGTTTGGAGTCCTCAATTGGATTTTCAGCTCGAGGACGAAGTTCTCTGTATCAGGAAGTCCAGACATTACAATTGATGAAAACAAGGTTACAAACTGAAGTTTGCGATTCTGGCTTTTGTTTGTCAATAATCATGTTCCTTTTATGATGAAATTCATTTCACAGTTATTCAATGTGCATAGAGGTTTCCACTTCTACGAAATAAAAAAAAGAAGCTTGTGGAAATATGAATCGTGACCAACTTCATAGTCCTGTAAACTTGTAGAAAGAATAATTCTCTGAGAATTACAATGACAAGGTGATCTGCATGTAACCGAGCAAAGTGTTTGTGTGATAAGAATAGGTGTCTTATTGACAAGGCTTCAAAAGGCAGCTAGTTTGCTATCCTTATTTTAAACTCTCAGCTTTCCAAGCCCGATTCCCACTTAGTGGATGCATACAGCATAGGTTTGGGTAGTATCAATGACAATCGGCGGGAACCTTTATGCAAACATTGACATTTGCCAGAAGAATTCTTATCCGAGGAAAAGCCGCAACAACGATTTACGAGAAATTTGGGTACATTTAATTTTAAAAATTTTCAGAGTATGAGAAAATGTTCATTGTTTGTAATAGTTTGCATTTCAGAAAAAATCTCCTGAGACAGATTCTTTGATTCTTATTCCTTTTGAGTAATAAAAGTTTGCTTGATCAAGGAGATAAAATGCTTCAATTAAGTTCTGTAAAGTTGCTGAAGAAAACAGAAAATGGTTACGAAAATAAAAGAATCATAAAATTAAAATGAGACATTTTATCTCTTTAATCAGGCAAACTTTGACAGTTCAAAAGCACAAGGAACCAAATAATCAGTCCCTTGAAGATTTGTAAGGTGAACCTTATATTTTTCAACTCTTCGTGAAATTAGATCGTAAAACTCTTTCATAATTTATACCTATTCGCTCCATACTCCTTTATATGTATCAGTGGTCCAATCTGGTTCATAGCTCCATCTGTCACCTTCTCATTAGCAGCTACTGGATTTGAGAACCAATCGAAAGGATATCGCTTCAATAATTTGTAACTCGCTGACCCAAACAGAGAACTTACATGTGACAGGTATCCCTAACAATAGTAATGAGTTATCAGGGCCAAATGTCATTTATGCGAAACTTCAATGTCAGGTCAAATTTTACTTCACACAGTATAAAACCAAGATTAAAATAAGACCTATGATTGACCTCCGCTTTTATATTTTTGCAAACGAAAGTATATATTATTATTATTATTATTATTATTATTATTATTATTATTATTATTATTATATTATATTATTGCAGATCATTTATGGCCACAAATATTACGTTATCCCAGATTGGGCAAACCGAAGTCCTTGTTATAATCGCTCTACAGGCCCAACCCGGCCTTATATTGCAGGACACTTCGCCTCCAGTTTTATTCATTCCTTGGTTGTGTTCTTCTTTTTCCAAATGTGAGAAGCCTTGAATTGGAATAGTTGATCAATCCCAGCATAGCCATTAGAGATTGATGCCATGAAATCCATGATCTCCTTCCCTTTTCATCCTTCACTCATTTTCAACCCGATCGAGTCATGAATTCATTCTGCACACCTATGCCCACTGCTTCGTCAGCTCCGTTTGAGAATATCTGCTTCCGAGGATAGCTTGTATGCCTCAGTTTTTCATAACTTTTTTGATTGGTTGCCATCTCGTATACCCACAAGGTTTGCATCTGTATCCATGCTCGACAACCCTCACATAGCAGGCGCTGAATGTTTTTAAAAATACGCTCTTATTTGTTTGTTTTAAGCATTCATATTCCAGAAGATAGTTCCTCCCCTACTCGATGTCGATTTTCTTCTCTGAAAGACAAAAACAACATCAGCATACTTTGGAGATCCTTTTTCCTTTGACGAAGTCCACATGATCTCCCAATAAAAGAAGTATTTTTCTCTTATTGGGTAGTATTTTTCCTATTAAGTATTTTTTTCCTATTTTTAAATATTTTTCCTATTAAGGTGACAACAAAACTTACATTGACAAATGATTCCGACAATAAAAGACTATTATCCTTTTAATGCCCTTCAATCCAAGTCAATACTCTGGGCCATATGCTCCGTAAGCCGAAGGATCTCTGACCGATAAAACATAATAGTTACAAAAAGACGCCTTATTTGCTCCTGATTTTATGTTAGAAGGTGTGCATGCAAAGGTGATCTGAAGAATCAAGCAAGACCATGGCCATTTTCCCGAAATTAACTATCACAGCTATACCAGAAATAGTAGCCAACAGACACCAATGAAAAAAAAACACATTACAACCCAGTACTTTACAGAGAACATTCCTGCCCCATGGTAGAATCAAAATGAAATATTGAAGAACATAAATTTTACAAAAGAATAAGGACTGAACCACAAACATGTTTCTAAAGGATAAAGTGCACAAACTGTAGGAAAACAAAAACAAAAAGAAGCAAAAAAAAGACTGCAACAAGGCTTGAATTCCGTTTCATAAGGACGCAACCAAAAGATCGAGAAAATTGGAAGTAAGACAGTAAAGTCCCGAAAATAGCAAAAGAGCTTTAACTTTCATAGCCGGACGGATAGATCAGGTTGAAAGTATTCACTTCTAATGCCGGGCTTAACCTGCCTTACCTTTGATAACTCCGATTGGTGCTCCCGCGGTCCTTACATGGTTACTTATTATTCTAGAAATAGGATCATTCCAGGATAGTTTGAAGTATAGCGGCCGAGCTTGCTGCGTACTAACGTGTGGAGCATCCTTCCGAGCTGCTCCACAAACCTGAGACTTGGAGGTGTATTGAAGTATCATGAGTCACTGACAAGCCCCAATCTCTTTGGACGGGCCAACTTATTGGATCGGGGAGTATCGTGGGATTTAATGAGGCATTAAGGCGGCATTGTCCCTGACAGTGTTAGAAATATCTGGATCCCGTATTCATGAGGGTAAAAGTTGAAAATCTTCAATGTGAACTGGTATATCAGTACGATAGAAGACAACTCTGATCAAAAGGGGCGTTAACGTTAGGCCTAACCATGTCAGGGACTCACACCAACCATTGTGACCATATAGAGCCTTGACGTGGGTTGACAATGCTAAGTGGCCTTCATAATTATATGACAATACTCTGCTTGGAGCTACGAAGTATCAATGCGATAATGGCAATTATTCAGGACAAAGAGCTATACCACGATTACGAAAATACTCGCCAAGTGTTTTCTGGAAGTAAAAGACTTAAATTACAGCCCAAACCTATAAGACGTACGACTTCCAATGACAGCGGTCGATGAAGCCATCGCAAAGATATTATGTTTTTGAATGATTCCGTAAGTAGAGTTTCTTGATGAATTCCATAGCCTTGAAATGAATTAAAGGCAAACATAGTGACATTAAAATATGTTTAAAATTCATAAAACCACTTCACTTGCAAAAAATCACAAACAAAACAAAAATAAATATATATATTGACAAAACTAAATTAGTTTTCCTTGAGAATTTCACTCACTTCGACCGTTGTGGCTAACACATAAGAAAATCCTTTTCTCACCAGTTAGCTTTAATCAATTTCATCGCATATTAAAGGCATCGCCGGCTGCTTCGATGTTGTCCGCAACAACTGGAAAACTACCAGGAAAATTTCAATACACATTATCTTGGCTTGCATACGGTCTATATGCTAACTCTGGGAAAAGTTTTCCCAGTAGAACATTATCATGCAGTATTAATGGCAGCATGCAGAATGACTCTCGACCGAATGTCAGGCAAACTTAAATCTGGGTAGCTCTTCAGGCTCAAGCATCCGGAATTAATGTCAATTCCGAGTTTCATTGCCAGCCTTGAAACAAACAAGATCTGTTGAGCGACACAAACAAAAAAAAATACTTAGCTGGAAAGTTTATAGTGAAGTGTCGGTTTGCCTTTAACCGAAGGAAAAGTTCATAATGCAAATTAATAATAAAGAAGTGAAAGTAGGAGTGACATGGTGGCAAAGGCACGAGTGGCCTGGGGACAACGAAGCCTGCAGCTCCGTTCTAGGTGGCTCCACTCAAATGGATTTGGTAACTGAAAACAAACAAATAACAATGCAAACTTTATACCAACATAAGTTGCTAAATTCTCGTTATTACGTTTGCACATTAAGGACATTGTAGGCTTTGATAATTCCAGCGGAAACGAAACTTTCCTAACACAGCGGAGACCTAAATAGGCCTGCAAAAGGATAGGTCAAAAGTAATTACACTAGTCTCATTCGCAACTTTGGCATTTTGGCAAGACGAAGGTAGTCTCCGTTGTATCCTGTATCTCCGGCCATGTCGGAACACAATAACCACTGGTAGGCTCTGACGATCGATACTTAGAATATGGAAAGGGACGGTAATACTCGTAATAGCTTTCTATAAGCGACTGATAATAGCGCAGGACATAACATTGTCAAAGAACATTTACATAAAAATTTGTTCGAAATATATGTGACAACTTCTGGGAGCCACATTCAGTACTTCATCATTAGAGTCCTTGCTAAGTAGATTAGATTGCGTTTGCCCAACAGTTCTCGCCTAATACATCGTTCATAAAAGTGTTGTGATAATTAGCCTGATGGCTTCGACAGAAGCGAAACCAGGGCTCCATGACAACTGTGTCCTTTTGATCATGTCTATTTTTATTCCAGGAAGAAGCTAAAGTACATAATTCCACATGTATTACGTATGTTTTCATTTTGATTGGCTGAATTTATGTTTGGGAGCGGAATAGCAAAAGTTCCATTAGCTGTTGAAATCAACAAATCCTGCAGGCTCCATCCTTCCTTTTCGATTCGCGAAGTATACATCCGCGTCCAACTTGTTGAAAATCTCCAGTTTAAGCGCTTTAACATAAAACGTTCAAAAGTTTTGCCTGTGCCCCCCATTACTCGCGTCAAGCGTCTTCAACTCAAAACGGAACGAAAAGAAAATTTTAAGGACTTTCCATTGTTTCACCATTTCATTAGTATTCGTGTAAGCCATTATACAAATGGGACTTAACTCCGCGAATTATCGGCGAACGTAAGGATTAAATTTTCACGAGAGTTAATTCTCTGGTCGTGTAACAAAGTAAATGTTGTGCGAAGTTACATAAATTTGCCATCGTGGCTCGGAAAGGGGCGGACGGAGCGACATCGACAAATTGGCTGGAGGCCAACAAGTGAGGAAATAATTACCTCCATCAAAGTTAGTTAAGGATAAGAACAAACGTAATGCTACGAAAAGATTAAATAAGCCTGCAACAGAATTGCCCGGCGGTGAGTAGCGTTCATTTGATGAAATCTGCAAGCCGCTTCGGAGATAATGCAAAAGAAGGGATTACAAGAACATTGAAACCATTATCACCTGGCGGAATCACTTCAAATCACCTTCATCACGGTCAATCGGGCAGAAAATTGAGAACCATCCTTCGAATGGATCATTTCCGTCCATCTCATCAAAAATTTCAAGCAGGTGTTGAAATCATTGGACGGGTTCCATTCCACCCCATCCTAGTGACAGTTGAAGCCAAGTTGGATTTGTTTAATGGAAACAGACAGGAGCACATCGAAACAGTGTAAAAATGTGATTGAAAGGGTCTAAAGGATTGATTAACTGTGCAAAGCGACAGCGAAGATTTAAGTTTTGGAAAATTTAATTATAAGTCAGCGTGAAAAATCCACTTACCATGTAAAAATGATCTGAAATGCAATAAAGCTGAAAACGATGTTGATTAAGGACTTTCAAATTGATTTTTGTTCTTTCTTTTTCGCATTGTTAAGCGCACACTATGACAACCGATCTCTCGAATTCTTGTTCTCTTCTGGAAACTCGCACAGGATTTTGCAAAAGGCAGGCACATTTAGCTTCATAGTTCCTCTAAGGGTTTTTGGGATTCACTCCTACCTTTGATTTTAGGACAGGTAAGGGTGGTAATATGGACCCCGTATTTAATATGAGCCCCATACATATCGTTTAAAGTAAGGTGCGCAGACTAGTGGCAACCGTCGGAATCTTCAATGACAGCTCTTGCGTTTCGCTCTTTCGCTGTTTGATTCAGTTCATATGTGAACGTTGTGTGCTATACATTGTTTTTGTTTTTTGCTGTGAAGGAAAGTTTGTAAGGTGAGAATTTACTTCACATTTCCTTGGCTGTCTAATCACACGGTTAATTTATAATTAATAGGTGCTAATCAACAGTATATACGGGTAACAAAACTGTGATTGAAGTTAGACTTTGGTCCAGAGAACAAATTGCTTACTTTCTCCAAATACAGTGAGTGTTCCAATAAGGGCCCCTATGCGTGTTGGGTGTATGAGCCCCCGAACGGAAAGGGCTCGTATTATGTATTATTACATATTACATATTGCTTTCACTTGATTCTTACTGATGCCAAGAAAAGTGCTCAATGCAAAGATGGTGTTCAAAAAGAGAAAGTTATCGAGTCAAAGTAGTATGTCAAATGCTATCAGAGCCATGAAACATAACGAAATGAGGCTGAAACGAGCAGCAAAACAATTGAACTATAACACAGATAAATATTTTCCCAAGGGCAAATGGAAAAAGAAATTCCATTGCTTTCAAATTCAAATATTCGCTCGCAAAAATATGACAGATGCTCCGCCAGGTTCAATTACCAGATGCCATCCATCCGGATGGATTCAGTCTAATTTATTTACTGAATGGCTAAAGTATTTTATCCAAATCCATATCAATCAAAGAGGACCTGTGGCTTTAAGTTCTACATGGTCACAATTCTGATGTCAAAAAGATTGAAATGATTGACCTATCGCGAGAAGATTATCTGGGTAAACTGGGTGGTGGCATAAGCTTCAGCCACTTGAAAAAAATTTTTAATGGTGCCTTGTAATTCCACTACAGTGAAGCCACTCGACAGTGGGCGCTCCACAGTGGAAGACTTGTTGGACCATATGACCTTCGTGAATTTTTTGGGATTTTAAGTTATTATGTACGAATATAATTTGCGACACTGGAACAGTAGCAGCTAATGAATTTAAGCCTACGGGAATGTTTCCCTGTAACAGGAATAAATTTTCAGATGCAAACTTTGTCCTCTCAATTGACGATCACCTTGACTTAGAAAAAGGAAAAAAAATTCAATGATTGCAGAAAAAAATTTGGGCAAAATTTGTACTCCACAACATTCTGAAGTAATATGTGCTAAAGCAGATTCATCCTTCATTCAGGATTCAGGCTCTGAGATTCAACGCATGGAGCGAAGTGCAAAAGATTTAGCGGGAGCAGGGTCCGTATGGTGTATGCACATCTCATCTTGTGAAAAATGTTGTCTCTGCTAACGATATTTGGCCTGTGCCATAGCGTTTTTCCCAGATCACCCGCAACTCAACCGAAGTTATAAACTGGAGAGCCACACCACAGTTTTCCAATCGGAAGTGTTTGCAATAAAAGCGGCTATAGAAGCGGCAACAAGCGACCTTAATGGAAGAATACAAATATTCTCGTCTAGAACTAGACGAAGAGCCTCGCCCGAATCAAATGATGACAAAACAACTCATAGGAAAAAACCGAAATGGCGTTGGAACATTGGTGGCAGTATTAACGGGCCATAATCTTCTACCGAGCCGAGCCGAGCTACCGAGTCTTCTACACCTGCCGAGCTTGCGGCGAGGAGGAGGAAAGTACAGAACACTTCCTCCTAGATTGCCCGAGTCTGGCCAACAAACGCCTTACTTGGCTGAGGTGTACTGTCATAACAGAATTGGAACCATTGGCGACCACAGAACTGTGGGAACTCCTTGGCTTCTGTAAGACGACAGGATGGACCATCTATAAACAATAGTACTACACATGGGGAGCTAAGGGCTGATTTCTGGCCTATGCTCATTTCCAGGAAGTGGACCCCAGTACAATAATAATATTAATAACAATAATAATATATCTGAGAAGAAAATGACAAATAAGGAACCGAAACCTTGCAAAGCTGCCATACAAAGAAATGTTCAAAACAAATTAAGATTTACAAAACAAGAAAGAAAAGAATAAGAAATGTAAAGAAGTATCAGACCTGCGGAAGGATGCTAAAAAGCATAAAGTAAATAAAAAAAATTGAACACTCCAAAAAACGGTCCAGTAAAATACATCTTAAGTTTGATGGGTTGGAGCTATCTGACACAAATTCTATCTATCCAGAGAGCGCGACGAGAGTTTCGCAGCAAATGTCAAGCAGTTTTCGTAACATGCGTTTGTATACGACATTGTACTATGATTGTGATGCGTCAATGCGAGGCGAGAAACATTCGGAAAATCGAAAATTCCTCGCAACGAGGTATTTTGACGTTGTCAGATGCTTTATGGCCCTTATATGAAATATGAAATTCAAACGCCTTAATTACTTTTAAAGTAGTGTGAAGTGTTCAGGTCACGCGAACTGTGGTCGGCGTAAACATGTTTACGACTATCTGCTACCAACACATCGATTGTTCTCGTGTGCACAAGCATCAACACGTCACGCGCATCAAGTACAACAGATCCCGGTGCAAGCGACTCGACGCGTACACGCGAGAACAATCTGTATGGAAGGTTCTGGGATTGTTGGTAGTGGTATATAAGCGACTACGGCGAGCGACAAGACAAGCAGTTGTGAACTAAAAACGCGATGGTACGCGCCAGAAAAGTTCGAAATAAGAAAAGTGTTAAATAAGTGAATTAGTGTTTAATTATGTTGAATAAGTGCTAATTAATTAATTTAATTCATTAAAGTGATTAGTGATTTTACTAAATTAATTGTAAAGTGTAGAAGAAACTTAATAAAATTTTAAGAATTAATTTTAAAATAGTTCGCGAGTGTTTTATTTCACTATTAGCAATATTTGCGAATAGCAAACAGGTCGCGCACCTGCTCAACGCGCAACAGTAGTAACCCTTGTACTGAAAGAATTTTGAGGGAAAATTTTGTGTATCCTTGTTGAGGCTACTATTTACCAAACGAAGGAAAATTCCAAAATCAAAACTTTTAACAAATCAAAAACAATTTCAACAGAATTTCATTAATAAACGTCACCATTTGACATTTGTGATATGAACATTATTCTTCCTCACATCGTGTGTTTTGTAAATAAAATGCGTTGCGCGAAGACGAGCGAGAGAAGCATTGCGCTCACACATCGTCGTCACGCAGTATTGTATCTGGACCTCAATATTTCCAGCAAATTCCTGGTCTAACGGTATTCAAATGAATATAAGAGAATTTTTATTTGATTGGTAAATTTGCTCTCATTTTGGGGTAAGACATTATCAGCCCGCTCAAAGTTTTTACATGAAATCGCAATGCAAATCTCAGTCTGAGAGAAATCGCTCCAGAGTGTTAACGCTGTATGAAGCTACTTTGTACCTCAGCTATTGCCACGAGAGAATGTTTTTTTTTTAAATGAAGTGAACTTCTATGTGGTAGGAATGATGAAAAAATTACATTAAAGCTGGAAATAAGGATACTATGTTAAGAAATAAAACTAGATTTCAAGACAAAATATCGCGTATTCGTTACGTTGAGACTTCACAGACCACCCTCGTTGTGGCCAACGTACGTTGAAGATTGGCGAGTCTTCGTTTCTTTTTTGCGCTAACTTGTTTCTCTGCACGCGGAAATAGTACGAAATACCAGAGGCTGAGATAATTGAAAACCCACATTCAATTTAACTGAATTATCCTACCTAACTCATCAGTCTTATCGCCATCCAGACAAATAGTGCACTGAAATAAATGCCACATCTCGTAAAATATCACCAATAAATAATATTTTTTTTTGCGCTCCTGAAAATAATACCATAAATAACCAGGACTCTTATCCTGGCAAAACTAATATATCAAAGAACATATATTGCAAGACAAGCAGGTTCAAGCGATAACACGAGTCTCGCTGCTGAGTAAATGGATATTTGAGCAGTCCTAGCCGGAGAATGTTTCGTGTTCGCCAGTCTTACAACAGCAACGCATTATTGTTATTTATGTCATGACCTAATCCGAAATACCGACTGCGATATTTTCGCTAGCACAACATATTTCGCCATCAAAAGTAGTTCAACTATAAAATCATCAATCAAGCGATTCATAGCCGTCCCATTTTGTAACCGAATAGTTGCCATCGAAAATATCCTCCCGACGCTGTCGTCCTGGTGGTCTCCGTGTACACACAATACATTTGTACAGAGTGTCGTTACAACAGATTTCCATTGGGTCCTTGACTGATTGCATCACATACCTAACATATTTTTTGTTTTAAGTCAAGCGTATTGTTTGATCAGGACATTTTATTTGATTTTGTTGACTTCCTTGGGCTTGAGCAAATTAAACTTAAAAAGCGTTTTCTGAAAATCGAGAGGAGAAAAAATCATATTCGAGAGTGTCCCATGAGATGGATCCGAGCGCGTGTATTGTCCATGTGTGTAAGGCGCGCATATGAGAATCGGCCGTTATACCAACGATAGGGAGCAGCTGCCCGAATAATTCTGATAATTGCTTTCACAATAATAATCCCAAAACTTGGCATCGAAATTGGAAAATTGTCCGTACGAGCAATGTGCTCAAATTTGAAATTTTCCCTCGTCCTGGCGCTGACTGACCCGACCATGAGTTCTCGCCCTTGTCCTGGTCGTGAACCAGAGAGGAGCCCGTAAGGCTGGCAGGAAACTCATCTCTGAATTGTAATTATCTGCCCCGATAAACTCTGGCCGATACACAACGGCAACAGCACGTTTGCACGCAGCTACACAGTTCCAGTATCTGAATGCATAATATCCATGTGATATGCATGAATATACTTTGTGCATCTTCTGAACTTATTAATCAATAAATATTCGCTAGCGAATAATACGCAGAATACAATGATTCCACAGTTGGTGTAGGTTGAATGTTTGGAAAACTCAATGTGTGATGATGTTTAATTCACACAACCTGGCATATGTTTGATGGATTCAAAATTCGATCGAATGGCAATCAATTCCGAAGGACACGCATGTCTGCAGAAGTATGCCTTGTTACTGTACTGCACTCTGTTACTGTGCCTCGTTACAAAACGGAATTTGCGGATCGCTTTGACAGAAGGACTTGTTAATATTTTTCAAATTAATACCTAAACTCTAATTGGAAGTTGACATCCTTGTGATGATGACATCCTTGTTTGTGTTGCGTGGTTGTATTTTTCCTTAGGAGTTGTTTTGTAATCTTGAGATAAAATTGATACCAATCGAATCAATCGAAGCTTCACAAAAAAGAAAAGCATATATTAAACGTTCAATGCACAAGCCAAGTATTACAAATTATGATCAACTGGGAAAATACTATGTTGTAAGTATCAAATGTAGCACAAGAACCTGAACACTCTGTTAAACTTGGTCCTGACACTCAAATGGAAATCAGCATCCCGGCAATCAAAAATTCCGCAATTAGTCAATATTGCAAAAATGTTTTTCCGAGGTGCGAGGATTTTCCGAAAAGTTTCCGGCCTAACACGTAAACAAGAGTTTTTGTTCGTCGTTGCTTGGGTTCGCCAGGCTATTAATTTTTATTGTCGAGGACGCGTTGCTGTATGCAGCCATCTTTAGCTCGTGTTCGTGCTCAGATAATAAAACAGCAAGGCCTAGGTGGACCCAACAACCCATCAACAATCAAAGTTTGGAGCAATGGAGCAATTGAAGCAATGCGGGGCCCAAAAAATCGCATCGACATACCACACCGTCTTAGAGCCAGTGGTGACGGTTTTTGTGCGGCTACGCCTTTTACCTTCGTAGCAAGAGAGTCTAGGAGGGTCTATCTTCGGAAACAAGAACAGGATCAGGAGGCCATGGGTCGCGAGTAGAGGTAAAGGACGCTGTCTTGCCTCTATGATGATGCAAATGAAGTTCTGAGACGCAGAGAAGGTAGACAGTCTGGCTCATTCGCGACTTGCAGCCATGGTTTTGCCGAGGACACAGTGAAACGATTGATTAGTTCAGCTGCTCAGTGGGCTCTCCTGTCTTACCTGCACAAGACATGAAAGATGCAGTCCGGCAGCTGCTTGCTCTCCCCAAGGAGCGTGAATTGTAACGTTCACCGCATTTTTTTAACCAACAAAATCATGCGTAAAAAACGATTGAAAAGTGCAATTCGTGAACCTTACCCATGGCGATAGTAAGCACGTTGTGCTTCTGAAAAAGCACTTTTTTCTTTTTCAAACAATTCCGATTTTTGAAATTACCATTTCTGGCTTATCAAGTGAGGCTCTGAAATAGGCTCACATTTTTGCTTTAGATCTTTGAAGATAATCCAAAAAAGAATATCCCAAACACAAAACAGTCTCGGAAAATTTGATCAGCCTCCGGTTGATGGAAGTCTCTTTGCCTTTTTCGGAGATTAATCCTTTGCGACCCTTTGTTCTTTGTTCTTACATCTTAGGAGGGTAGTGGTGGATCCAAGTTTCATCCGTAGTTATAAATCATTCATCCTTTCCAAACCCCTGCTTTTACTGCTCTCCTCTTCTCAGGAATGTAGAGCTGGACCTAAGTTTCATCTCCAGTTCGACGTACTCATTTCGCTTACACAACAACAGGAGAGCTACAGATTTTGTTCGTTTGAATGCTTTTTTTGATCAAGAGTGAGCCAATGCACTACTAACGTAGAGATTGCTTACGTATGTCCCATTCTTTAGTCAATAAATGATAAAAACATTTCATAGATTTCGTAGAAACCACTGAAGTTTCCTGTATGGAAAACAGTGAAATGTACTTTGCGTTATCGCTGGTTGCCGCAGTTTTTGGGCTTCCTTAGCTCTCATCATAAACTTAGTCCGTTCAACACCGTCTAAATTCAGCTACCTAAAATTTTATGTTCGTAAACGATGGTACAAAATCTTTGTATACAGCCTCCATCTCATTTTTGATTCGCATGAGCCTGTGATTTTCCGAACAAACAATTTTAAAAAATCAAATATTTAGCCACAGCTCGGCACTAAATATTTGCAGAATTTTTTGAAAGCCCTCACATTGACTTGCCCAAATTGTTGTCAAGCAACAAATGAATACCCAAAATGGTTAAAATTTTAATGAGTATTTGGCAACACGGGCCCAAATTTATTCTCCATCTTTGTTTGGGAAGTTGTACCATCTTCATGTTCATATTTTTATGTTCAGATCGTTAACCTTTCTGACAACCCTTTTAACTTTATAAATACCACACAAACTTATCTTTTATTTATTTTAACGCTGATTGTTAAAACTATATCCAGTGTTATAATGATTACTGAATCTCTTCCTCAAGCCTGCAATTCAGAAGAAATAAGGAATTATACTTTTATAGCACTTACAAGGTACAGGGTGGACCAAAAGGCTTTCTATATTTCAAACGGCTGTAAAAAAAATTAGTCAGATGAGATGGAAACTGTTTATTTATAATAAAAGTACATAGAATAGGAATTTATTTCTTGAAAATAATATCATCCAGATGTGACCCTTGGTTATTTTGACATTGCAGCAACCTGGAACGGACATTTTCAATTACTGCCTTCATATGTTCTGTAAAATGTTTTGAATTTACTCTCGGATATTTGTTTTTAATTCTTCAAGAGAGACTGAGTTATTGTTATAAACTTTACTTTTAAGGTATCCTCAAAGGGAACACTCCATTGTGGAAAAGTTTGGGGTACGAGCTGACCAGTGAATGTCACATCTTTTTCACCACTCTTTCGCAAAAATTTCGCAACCTGAATTCAATGATTTTTTGGAGGTGTGACATGTTGCTTCATCTTGTTAAAACATTGATAAACATTGATTAAAACCATTAAAATCCTATAGTGCTGGACCAAAAATAGGGCTGGAGTATTGCAATATACCGCTCTGGATTCACTGCAGCAGGATTTTCGCTTTGGTAATCATAAAAGTATGGACCAACAATTCCTCTTGCTGACAAAGCTGCCAATAAAGTACAGTACATACAGTAACTTCAATTGCGGATACGTGTCCCAAAAGTATCTGAAATGTTAACTGCTTACATAACCATGCAGGTGGAAGTGCGCCTGGTCTGAGAAAATAATGTTGACGAAGCTGGTGAACTTCTTTAAAATTCCATCAATAATCTGCAACATGTGAGCATGATCTATTTTGTGGCTTTAATTCCTGCACAATTTGAATTTCGTACGGCTGTAAATGTATGCCTTTGTCAAAAATGCGACTTAAAGATGTTCTGGGCAAATTCAGGACACTGATTCGTTTTCGAGTAGAGTCTAGGTCGTTTGCAAGCATATGCTCTTACATGCCTTACGTTTTTGGAATCTCTTGTTCTTCTAGGTCGGTTGGATCCTGGTAAATTTATTATTGAATCTCTTCAATCTCCTCGAACTTCTACACACAATTTTTAATCAGGTGAATCGATGGAACTTCAGTTTTATGCCGTATGTTGTAAGGACCACAATATTTTTTTATTGCGCTATACCATATATATTGACTTAATAATATACCATTTTTATATTTTCCTTGAAATATTTGCCTCCAATATGGGGGGGAGGTAAAAAACTTTAAAATTAAATAAAATACCAAAAACTTGTTTTGAATGCCATGAAATGGGTTTTATTGGAAAAATAATGCTCTGCTATTTTTTTTAAAATATAATTATGCGCATGTGAGAGCCTATATACTAAAAATATACCTACAATATAAATCCCTGATATTGATTTAGTGGCAGTTCGGCCGCAGATCTCAATCACGATTTCGTCCCTATTCTTTTAAAAGAAAATTCATCGCGTTTCCCCAACAAAGATCTCATCCCTAACCAACCTATTCTCCGTATTTTCCCCCGAAAACAGCGCCTTAGAATCTCCTTGAAAACCAAATGTATCTCAATCCGTCATTCCTTTCTTGACTTTCTAGCATGGAAAGTAAACTACTCGTGTTCAATATAAATACACTTGTTTCGCACCCTATTGGACATTAGTTGGAAATGATAGTTAATAACATTAAGCCCAAAATATTTTTTTGTGGTAGGGAGGTGAAAGCTGTTCACGTCCTCATTGTGGGACTCCCAAACGCACAATGCTTTTGGACTGCCCACTAAACACCTCCCTGACAACCTGAGAACCTAGCCTGGAACAGATTGACGCATTACTTCGGGCTAGGCCTCGTGTTCCTACGCCCAGAAGCGCCTTCTAATTATGGAAATTTCTTCTCTAACGGGAAGGAAGGGAGAGGAAGGAAGTGCTAGAAAAGAGATCCCTCCATCCCCGATGCCTCGCAGCGCTCCAATAAAGTATCAGCACTTTTTTCAGTATCAGCACTGCCCGAGCATATTGTGCCGCGTGATTCCAATTGTCAATCGTTTTCAGCATTTCTCCGAGCATAGTTTCCGGACAGAGCCGGCTCCCTTGCTGCTGGCTTCATCTTTCACAGTAGAAGAATGTGTGACAGGCGTCATCCAACCCTCCTGCACAAATAAAGGTTAGGAGACCGTCCTAGTTAGAATTTAAATTTTTTTCAGGTAAGACCGAAAACCAACGTGCCCGCTTAAGAGCTGGGTCAAGTAGAAATCGGTCTCACCATGCACTCGACTGAGCCACGGCCTCAGGGTAGGGATCAGACATGCAGCCCACCTTCCCTCGTTTCTTGCTCCTAGGACTGTTGCCAATCGCTGAGAGAGCAACATCTCTCATCGTCATCGTAGGAGATGTTCCACAGGTCCGGGCCAAAGATAGAGCCCTGAGCGACACCTGAAGTAAGAATTGTACTTCGTCTACCTTCTTTCGAGTCGTAGAGTAGGCAGCGGTCCTTCAAATAATCCCTGAGCAACCGCATCAGATATACTGGTACTTGAAAACGCTTTTCTAGTGCTTCCAGAATTTCCACCCATCTAGCGCAGTCAAATGCATTTCGGACATCCAGAGTTACCTGCAGGACAACCCGTCGTGTGAAAATACTTTGTGACTCCGCACGTTGGACCGCGCTCACTACTTCTCCAATTGCATCGATGGTGGAACTGTCCGCTCTGAAGCCATACTGCCGTGGAGATAGGTCCGCGGCAGAACGAATCACGTCAGCGAGTCTTCGCCTGATAAGTTTTTCAAAAAACTTTTCCGGTCGTGTCAAGCATGCACAGTGGGCGGTATGCAGCTTGCGACTCGGGATCCCCTTTTCCCTTCGTAATGAGCACAAGTCCCGCCACCTTCTATCACTCTGGGAACAACCCTTAAAGTAGGGGTGTCAATCAATTCCTCTTGCGTTGAAGTCATCTTCGACGAGCACATGACCCTCAATACTCGAAACAGCGTCCTCCAAAGCATTGAGCCTTAGTTGAAAGGACCGCAACGATTCGTTCGGAGTTACGTATAAAATGCCCAAAATATTTTATCTCTGTGAAAACGAACTGAAATCTTTTTTGCCAAATTTTAGGATCTTCATAGGTCAAACGTTTGGCGGCGATGGTGCTGTGATCTTTTTTTTCGCAGGAAATTGAAACCTCTCATATTTTCTAACACCTGACCGATTCAGCTCCATTGAAATTGTTACTATGATCGTTGTGGTTTCAAATTGTACCCTTTGTTTATTTTCAATTCATGTTTTAAAGCAATCTGGAATTATGAAAACTTTTCAAACCAAATAATAATACTCTCACCAGCCCTCTTAGGTAATTTTTATTTCATCTGCGACGGTGAGCCTTATATTGAGTTTGCCTTATTTGCAGGACTGGCAGTTATACGGTTGGACTCACACTGCTAGATCGAGTGAGTACGATATGTGGGCTAGTATATCGAAGCGCATATACTTCGTGTTGCAAGATCTCGTTTGCGAGATCTATGGGCGCTCTATGCAATCGTCTGGTGAGCTTATATGGTCAAACAACACCTCGTCTCGGTTAAGACATAGCCAACAAGGGGCTTATTTCCTTGAACTCTTGAGCAAATCAGGCCAATAATCTACCTTTGCAATATCTCAGCCTTTTCTTAAAGATTATGAGTCCTGTCAAAGCCCCAAAAATTCAGGATATGACTTATCCAGTCGATGGCACTCGTTTTGCTTCTTTGAAGACGAAAATTCGTTTTTGGGACTGATTGAAAATTCATTTTTGGGTCTGATTTGGCACTTGAGTTTCTGGTTATAATATTGAGCCATGGTTTCATAAACCGTGACAATATCAGAAAAAACTTTCAGAAAGCTTAGCATGAAAATGATATGAAACTGCATTTAAATTACCAGCGCTACACCCAATTATGAAACCCAGTCGGTCCACAGCACTTTTTAATGTAACTTTCTTGTTTAATAATTGCTATTATTTTGTACGGCATGCCTATGACCTCTGCTTTTTCACGTACTTCTGCACATCGATTAGCTAAAATGATGTAGTTGACGCAATGGACGATTTCCTCACAGGTTTCCAGATTAAACTCGACAGGTCTTCACTCCTGTCGTTCCCATAGGCAGATAAAATACCCTGACAGTAAGACTGGAATTTGCTTAACCAATTTCCACACGGTTGTCATGTGTTGCGAAAACTCTCCGCTTTCACTTTTTCTCAGTATTTTTTCAGCGAAATTAAAAGGCGAATTACGTATTAACATTGCCTAATCTTTTTTTTTATTGAAAAGCATTGAACATGTTTGTTAGAATTTCTAACCTTATTAAAACTAATGCATGAATCAGTCTGAAATTTTGCTGTATGTTATCATTTTTAATATGAAAGTAGACGGTTTGAATGCAGCTATAGTATTTTGTATAGCATGGATGGTAGACAAAAAAAAAACATTTAACGATAATAACGTGTATTTCAAACGTGACAAAACATATATAAAATAATCTCGAGTGAATTTGAATTCTCGTTGAATTCTAGTGACGTCTGATTACTTTGGCATTTGGAAAAAAACGAGTTATCCCCGTTATCTCCGACTTCAGCATACTATGTGCGCTGGCGTTGCTGTGTGACACACAACCAACCTTCTTCAGTGACGCCATCTATTTTTCATCACAAGTACTTGTTGATCAACCTTAATTGATATTCAACGTAATTGTTTATTTGAGTACGCAACAAATTACAAGGTTTCATACAATAATATTTTTAAAAAAATCTGTAAAACAAACACTTTGGCATCAGATACCAAATTATATTCTATTTGGATCGGAAATTCCTGGCCAAGTAACTTTCTTCAGAGGAGTGGGAGTGCTTATCTTTATGACGCAATGAAAACAAATGTAAATTTAAAGTAAAATAGCCACATGAAGATGGGTGGAAAATTAGCACAAATTACAAACTATGTATGTTCTATGGAAGACATTTACTTTGAACGGAAGAAAAACGCTCCATGCGATGTTCGGACGAACTCTATGAGAACAGCAGGTTGTCCCATTAATAAAATCGCAAAATGATTTTACTCACACCCACACATTTAAAAGGACCACACATTCGGGGAATGTGAGGAGATATTTTGGCTGTGAATCACATATTGAAAATTCTCTTCACGTGCATGTGGAACCTATTGACCCATATTGAATATTACATAAATTAATGGCAACCAAATTAAATTTTCTCGCAGAGCGGAGAGAGGGTGAGGATGGCATAAGCTCTTGCGTTGGATATGTACGTATTAAGCATATTTTAATCAATTTGCACGCAACATCACACAATAATCAAACACACCTTGCTCTGCCCACCCCTCCCCGCGCACCACCCGCAATCAGCCCGCACTGTCCCAAAAGGACAGCTCCATATAAACGACCCAGTCACAAACTTATGTGCAAGTCGAATGCCAGTGTCGGAATTTAATAATAACGTCTTGTCCTGCTCATTAATAAGAGCTCTACCCGTAATTGCGAAGGTTACGCCAGGGTACATAGAGTAATCTAACATACGAGAAGTTCTGGAACTATGTATTACAATTCCATCGGAACGGATGCAATCATATGGCATCCTGGTCTCGCCCAGCTCCGAGGTAATTGTAAACATTAATTATGTGTTTTTGATTGGCCACAGGTGATGATTAATAATATCAGGTGCGGATAAATAGTGATTTCGCCAAGCAGACAATGAAATATGATCAGCCTTATTGTTTGGCCAAGGAAATATCAGGAGGTGCGATGGCGCGCTTCCATTCCAAGGATTATTAAGGTAGTGATTAATGGAATCCATTCGTGGCCTTTGAGCAGAGCTGATTAATACTTGTCCACACTGTTTTTTATTGTGCTCCAAGTTCAAGTTATTTGTCGAGGCACTTGCTCGTTGGCAAACAAAGGATAGGAAGACGGCGCTCGAAGGATCGGTTTATGTTTCATTAAAAGCTGCGCGCAGCAGATTCCATGGCGTCGGACGTGTTTGCTCGCAGCGGAGGGTGGAAGGGGAGCAATGCAACAGAGAGATTCCATTATCTTTGAGTATGCCGAATAAGTTGCAGGCAAAAGGATTTAATTACAAATCGTTTAAGTCCTTCGCTGTGCAGCATGAAATGTTCGAATATGTTGTGCGGATTAATTAGCATTTATTATGCTGCTCTCAGTCATTATTAAAATGTTGTTTCTGATTAACTTGTAATGTCCCTCTTTCAACATAATTTCTTTTCGAAAACTTTGATCCTCGCCGGTTGGGAAATATTTCTACAACATCCATTTTCATTGGCTTTTCATTAGCGCCATGTTTTTTGTTTAATTCCTTTCGTACCCCATTAATTGCCTGGCTAACGTTTTTCTAAAGTGGTTTAAATTAAAACAACTTGGATACATTTTTCACAACTTGAACTTTTTGTCGTTTCAATTTCACACCGACTTGGTGACAAGTACAAAAAGGTCTTATCCGGGCGGTGTTAAGGAGTTAGGTGGTATTATGCTGATTGCGGATTCTTCTTCCTTTCTGGCTAGGAAATGAATTGGCGGCGCGAGAAAACCCATCTCCAGAAACCACCATCGCAGGATTGTGCTTAGATAATTTTTCGCACGTTAGCTCTCCGTTTTAATCTCCGCTTTTAATTGGGTGCTTTTCGCGGGGTCGATATTAGCCGAGAAGGTAATGAGTGGGAAAAACATTGAACGGGCTTTAGTTTTTATGCAGTGAGTCCGAATCCTTTTTGGAGTGGGGACATTCTACTTTATGTTGTGCTTAAGTGCCACTTTTATTGTCGCCCATGAATTTTTTTACTGTGCGTTTATTCTTTGTTATTACTATCAACGTGGAAGCACAAATATTTGCGAAATTTCGCTGTTATTAACATTTCACTCATTAATAGCTTCGTGGAAAAGCTGTATTTAGCGATAAAGGATAAAATGTTGCAATAATTGTATATCGATATGAGTGAAACAGTTCATTAAAAAAAATCAATCAATGCAATAATCCCTTACGGCAAAAAACATGAACATTTATGTCTTGCGTATTACATTTCAAGCATACCCATAAGAATTTTGAATCAATGCTAAGGTAAACAGTATGTTTACATATGAAGGATATTCATTCATATAAGGACTCCGTTCCTGAGTTAAAATATACTGTTGAATATTTATACACTCAGCCAAAAGAGTCTACGTACTCCCATAGAATATATAGAATTCGAATGAAAATAACAGAATACTGTATCGGTGTAACAAATTTCTTATTTTTATATTATTTCCTCTTAATTGACATTTGAATACATTCAACGAAAAAACTCACAGAGTAATTACTATAGAGGTCTACGTACGACTGCTTCATTCAGCAAGTGAAAAGAGTTCCGTTAGTATTATCACAGTTCAACTGCAAAGAACGGCGCTGTTGGGCTTATTTAAAGGCAGGATGTGAATATTGTGTACAAAGTTTGCACAAATACAAATTTTGCCAACATTAGTTCAAAAAGCAGAGACATGCCAATAAATGTTCGGAAAATAATAATAAAGTTGGAAAACGAAAACAAATCTGTTGAAAATATTCTCACATGCAGTACACAGTCGAGTATATTTGTGTGACCTTTTGGTGTAAACAAAACACCGTGGTGTGAGTTGATCTGTGAGAACCTAATGAACTTGTTGTGATTTGAGTGAGAATTAAGACTCCTCACTTTTTCACCTTTTCTAATATTCTCGTTCAGTTCATGTAAAGCTTCGAAACCGAGTAGAAGCTATAGCCATATATTGAGTTCAATCAGAGACAATCAATCAAACTTATTATTTGTATATTTTTTTGTCATATATTTTATATTAATTCTTAATGTATAAACTTATCTTTTGTTAATCTCAAATTCCACTATTAATTTATTAACCTCAACAAAATTTCTAAAAAAAATATCACGGAAACGGTTGAATTGGCATAAACAACAGTGCAAATAATAATTAAAAACTTCTGCAACACTGGAAACTATGAAGGCAAACTGAGATCTGGTTGACCTCCTGTTCTCAGTATGCGTAATCAACGGGTCAACATTAAAAAAAAAGAGAATCAGCATTTAGGCCCCGGAAATTCACGAATGATCTTGAAAACTCACTGGCGATTAAAGTTCATTCAGAAACTGTCCGATGCTGTCAGAAAGAAATTGAACAGTAAAGTTCGCGTAAACACCGTTTATTCAATAAACCCAACAGTGCTAATCGTCTTAAATTCGTTAAAAGTATTGTAAGGTACATGAGAGTGATCCAAACTTTAGAAGTAAAGTTGTTTTTACTGATGGTTTAACGATTAGGAATCCGCCTGATTAAATTAAACGTTTTTGAGAAGGATGGCAAGCTCAAACATGGCGCAGACGCAACAAAGACAGGACACTGATAAAAGTGCTTCCTACTTTCAAGCATGAAGCTGGTTCTCCTGTGATCTGGGGCTGCATGGGGATAAGAGGAGTTGGTAAAATACATTTTAGTGAATGTAACATGAATCGGTATGTCTGCTTGGATATCCTTCAAAGTAACTTCTTGCCTAGCGTTGGTGAATAAGGATTCGGTTCAGGTTATGTATTTTAGCAGGATGGTTATCCGATGCATACCTCTGCAATTATCAAGGAATGGCTTCTTTACAACATCGAAAATCAACTCCACTCCCCTCCTCAGTCCGCAGATCTTAATTCCATAGAAAATGTATGAGTTGAACTAACACGATAAATCCATGAACTGGGAGTGCGCATGAAATATGTTCTCGAAAAAGGACGATCAGAACAATGACCGAAAATTCAGAAATACCAGAATTTTCTGCAAAATTAGTCGGGTCAGTGCCAATAAGGTTGTAAGCGGTTAAAGGCTCCAAGGGCAGTGAAACAAGATAGCAAGGTGCATACAATTCCAAAAAGACGCAATTGTCGTAGACTTTTGATGTCCTTTATTGTGTTTAAATGTCAATTAAGTGAAAATATTTAGACTTTATGAGAATTGTGTTAATTTTTTAAGATTAAAGATTTACTTATCTGTCTACTTATCTAAATATTTATTTACTATTTATTATTACGTAGAGTTTTGTGACTAAACGTAAGCGTAAAAAGATATATATTTTTCTGAAAAATTATTGCTAATTGGATCAATTTTATACGTTTTTCTATTAATTTTGTTAGGATTGAGAATCCTTCGTGAAAACTAAATTTCTAACGCTGGTTTTCTAATTGATGCTTCAAAAGTCAGGAGTGCTAAAATAATCCTCATTAAAGCTTCATAGGAAGGACTTATTCCATTTTTGAATTTTCGAACGTGATTTGAGCATGAAGGGTAAAAATTTGGGTGGCCTACAAATTTGTTTGCTCTGTATTTAACTTGATTGAACTTACTGATCTTAAAAACTTCTCAAGATACAACAAAAGAACATTTCTATGAGGAGTATCGAAAGAGTTTTCCAGGGTGTGCAACCAAGGAGAATGGTGGTGGTTCTGCATTTTTAGGTACCCATTTTTCAGAGTTAATCCTGTTGACAGGATCAACACATTCAAGTTATTCATCATTTTCATTCTCAGTGTAACTAGATTCTGTATCGTAGTGGAAACTGGTTTCAGATGACTCCAATAAAAAAGTCAAAATACATCTCCTTTTGCTGCCTGCTGGTAAATTGACTTCATCAACGCTGATATCGCTTTCCCTAATTTTGATCGATACATTCTAAAATGAATTCTGAAATGAAAGGTTGAAAATATCTAATATAAGTGAATAACATAAAATCCGAAAAGAACTAGCTGAGTCTAAGTACGTAGCCGTGACTGCTCAGCTAGAATACGTTCACCACTCTCAAAAGCGAAATGTTACTGACCTTCTTCGGTCTTAAATTCATGTCAATATAACTGTGGACCACAAATAGCTTTGTCATTAGAAAAAACGTCCCGGCCGTTCCAGGACAAAAATATATATTACGGACGAATTCATATATCCAACCAGTAGCCGATATTGCTTACGTTTGACGTCCCGTCTGACCGGGACGATGGTCTTGATATTTTAATCAAAAGATGTGCGCTACCGTTCTCATAAACATTGCATTCATACACAATTAAGCACTTATCCTATTAGACCGCAGAAGTCATTCCCATGTGCATTTAAGCTCATGAAGCTAGCGATCACAATATCTTTGGTCAGATATTAGGTTGAATTCTAAAGCTCTCTATCTTGTAAAGCTCGTTCCTTTCATTTTTTTCCCGAATAAAATGTTCCTATATCGGGCCGTTGGATTTTTTTTTGGGTTTCACTGTGGTAGATAAACACAAGGCTAACACCCTCGGGCAACCTCTCTAAGAAAGTGGTAGAAGCAGCACGAGTAGATACATATATATATTGCGAATTCACTTACAAGCTTTGTGAAGTGTTATCTTGTTTATGGCAAAAATAAGATGAAACTTATAACTCCAAAGATATTTAGACCTTTTTTTTCTTCCTTCCTACTGGTGATATATTTAAGGACGTAGTTTATATTAGGCTGTAAGTTTTGAAGTATCTTTGGTGATTTATGAAATTTGATCATCAAATGAATAAATTTGATCTGTTGATTTGATCAGTCTTTACATCAAATTTGATTATGCAAAACAATCAACAAACAGACCTCCAAATTAAAGTCAGCAACAACTATTGCTATCAAAAACGCCTTCTCTGACTGGAGACTGACACTGGAGGTAGTGAAATGTTCAAAGCGCTTAAGGTACTTATTCGTTCCAAAAAGGGGACTCAGAATAAGGAACTGCTCTGAAAAAAGTCGACATAACCTAACCGACCACGACCGTGGTCGGATGTTTCTTTGCTGAAACAACCTGCCTCTTTTCTTCTGTCCTTCGCATACGCTTTTCGACGGAGTGTCATATTCAGTGTGTTACCTACATTTTTACCACTAATTTCGTTACTAAATTTTTACCACAATTTTCGTTACCACCGAAAAAGTCTGGATGTTTTTCTTCGTTTTGTTCGTTAGCACAATGCCAAAGTTTCAGACATGATCAACACAACGAACAAAAAGGAACTGGGAAATTGTTGTGGTCTTACTGTCAATTAGAGCTTATACTTCGAACGAAGTTTAATTCAACGGGGATTTGACTCAAATTAAAAAATTGACTGATAAGATATTATAACGAGCTGCGATGAGATGAGCAATAACATTCTCTTCTAATTTCTATCCATACGCAATATCTCATAGCCACTTTAAGACCGGAAAAAGATGTTAGCACAAACGTTCAAGCACAAAAAGCTACCAATTGCGATCTCCACTCATCGAGGCTGCTTGATTTTCAAGCTCTCTATCTTACTAACCTGACTTTACATGCCACATAGAATATTGCCATCTCCTTCTTCGTGGCTTGCTTCCGGAGTATGAGCGCTTGTTATTAGACTTGAAACACTGTGGTACTTATAAGGTTAAAATCTTTTACTTTAGTGTTGAAAGGTGAAAAAGCTGCACGCGAAGATTGTAGTAACCGAGTGTACGGAGGGAGCATAAAAAAAAGGAGCTGAGCAATTCGTGGTGTATGATGAGATTCGAAATTAGTAGAAGGGATGAAAAATGGATCCTGCAAGAGGTAAGAGAGAACGTAGGACAGAGGGGATTGCCGTATCCTTCGAGTTTAGACAAAAGTCACACAAGATTTTTCCACATATGATCGAAGAGACAATATTTGATATATTCACATCCTTTTGCGATGAGGATTGCGTTTAATAGAAGAAGTAGAAGAAGAAGAAGGTTTTTTTATCCTTATCCAACACACGTACGTTGAAGACGTTTTTGAAGAGAGTAGAAAGCGTGAGCAGTATTTTTTGTTTTTTTTTTTAAATGGCACAGTTTCGTTTCGGCTTGGAGACTCAATTGTTTCCTACCATTGTATTTCGCATATTCGGTTTTTCTTTCCAAACATGAAAGGTGGTAGTAAAGAGAAGGATAACCAGGTATCACATTGAGTAGCGAACAATTATATTTCTTTTGATTTTCTGATAGTGTGAGTCGAGACAAGTTTAAGCTTCCCTAGAAGATACAAAAGCCTGCATTTCGAACACATATGAGGATCCTCAGTCGGAAGCCTTAAATAAAATTACCCCACATTATCCATCGGCAATCAGCTACACAGTTGAAGAGGTCAAACGGTCAAAAAAAGATCAGCATAAAATGTGCTGTTTGAACTGTCATGTAGCTCCTGTAATTGTCTCATGGCTTAATAAAGGTTGACAATCCGACAAAAAATTTCCAGATAAGAGATGTTATAAAACTATCCTGTCTTTGTCAGGGGTATAAACATCTGTCAATCGCGCGTTATCATACAAAAAGTAAGAAAAGCTACACAAACAATTGGTTCTACAAAAAAGTAGGAACTCAGTCTCAAGAATTGAATACAATAAATAAAAAACAAATTTTCTTTGAAAACAATCATCAAAAACATATTAGTAGCTTTTTGAGTTTTCAAGCTCCATGGGGCCTTGCTGTGCTGTTCATGACGACTTCCTTCGGCTATCAGTAGCCATCAATAAAAAAATCAGACAAGACCCAGCGGACCTACTGAAACCAATGAGTTGTTTTGTTTTGTTTTGAGTTGCCTGAAAAACAAGACCGATTCAAATAAATAGACTCCCTTCCAGTTTATTATATTTTAAAACTTCAGTGAAAAATGAACCTCAAATTATTTGCGTAGCACCCTCTGCAGTAGAATTTTCGTGAATTCAAATCATAGCAAAAGGATGTTATAGAAAAAAATCAACACTGAGAGCTGTAGGAGATTTCTCTATCAACGTGAAATCAAATTAGAGCAAAACACAAACACAAATCAAGCGAAATTCTTTTTGTATAGTACCATGGAAGGAAAAATCTGGAATGCGTAGGATAATATGAAATGCAAAAGTTCAAATCCATCCGTTCCGAATGTGTTCATGAACCTTGAATATGGTTCAAAGCATCATATGATTGTTTGTTAGATGAACTTATCTGATATTTTACCTGAACAGGACTCTGTGCTTGCAAGCAATGCAAGCAACATACTGCTAACACGAGAAAAAAAGATGAACAAGCCCTAAATAGTCAGGATTAATGTACGTTATAATTGTTTCAATAATGTGTTCGTAAAACGTGTTCACCGCATCAAAAAAGGATAAAGAAAAAACAGGAAAAATGCTGGGAGCTAAGTATCAAACGGAATAAGGAGCAATTTATGTTGGAAATTCTTGTCGAGCAGGAGGTATTGTAAAATGCAATTCATATAAGATTGGGAACCACTCAAAGTTTTTCGAAAAGTTTTGTCTCTTCCGAACATTTAAATAATGTGGTCAAATGAAACTTTACGCAAGAGTCAACGCAGAATCGAAAATGTTCAACATTTTATATATTTTTTGCCTGCAAAACTTTAACGGCAGCACAAACAGAAAACCAATTCGAAATAACAATAGCAGCACAGTGTCCGAAATTGAACCTTGTGGTACACGACAGGTAGTAAGTAGTTGTTCTCAGTCTTCCTGCAAGATCATCTTGAGTTTGATGAAATGTTAATTGGAATGATTTGAAACAACTTGAATGATAGTGTTTCATCAGAATCGTTTAGTAATTCACTGAACGTAATCTTTTGTTAAATTTAATTTTGGTATATCCTTTTGAGTCTTGAAATGCCACATTGATGTGTACCTCCAAATCAAAAGAGGTACGAGCGTACAAGCTATTATACGTAGCAGAAGATTATAATACTTTTATTTATTAGAATATTTAAAAATTCAACGGGAAGAATCCCAAAAAATGTTTAAAAATCAAAAAAATTCTTGGAAAATTCAATCCTTGAAAATCCTCAAGAAAACCAAATAACGAACAGAAAAGAAAAATTAACGAAATGGAGAATGAAATTAACGAGAATGCAGAACCTAAAACAAGATACCAAATGTGATTATCTTTGGAGAGATGGAGAATCTAGTTTTGACAAAAGAAGTCAATTTCTCTGTATATAAACATCCAATTTGAATTAGTACCGGAGATTCTTCATAATATGTGTTCCATTATAGAAAATAGCTCCCCATATTCTCCCCCATCAAATGTAATAAATTTTATTCATAAGGAAGGAAAATTTAACCCCAAATTTATATTTCTCTTTGTTTTCAACTTTCAAACCCAAAAACATGAGAAAATGTGCAGTTCGCGCATGTGATGCAAAATATTTAGCTGACATAGAAATGGCGTTACAATGTCAAAATTATTGGAATACAATCTTGAAATTAATCTGAATTCTCAAATAATAATAATAATAATCATAATAATATTCATTCTGTTCTGACTTTTGAAATCGTAAACATATTTGACACTTGTGCATTCTTAAATTCATCTGGTCACACTGACATTTCTTTAGCATGAAAAATAAATATTCAGTCTTGAATCAACTGTCATAAGAAACGCATCGTCTCTCATTTATTAAGTTACGTTTCAGTTCGGCATGTTTATTTGTATACGAAAGTTCCACTGCAGCATCAAGTTAACATAAAGGTTTGTAGTTAACGCTTTCTTGCTAAAAAAAATCAACTTGCCCTTTGTAGAGTGACAATCTTTACTTAGATGCTGTCAACATTCCGTGACATTTGGCTCTTTCGAAGTGACACTACCTCTGAATTAGTTTGCTGAATTTCGTTGTGAATCGACAGTCGGCAAGTGTAGTTAAAGCTGCTGGAAGCTGTTAACAACGCTTATAAAAGCCGCAATGAGTTGACATGGTTCTAGCCAGTTTGTTTGAGCATGAGCATAGTATAATCTTCACAGACTATCTTCAACATAGAAAATGACTATCAAACAATATGATTATGAATTTGTGGATCGATTGGACCACAAGTTTAAGTCTAAACGACCTCATCTGGTAAGACAAAAACATGTTTCACCAAAAGAAGGCTGCAGCTCATTCTGCTCGCGATGCGACCGATAAATTAGAGTGATTACGTTAGAAACTGGTTGAACGCCTAACTTATCGGTCTGATTTTGCCCCAAGGATTTGACAAATTGGCTCAGGGGAAGAGAACTGAGCACGAGTGTGAAAAAATTCCTATTTGAAGAGAGTTGGCAACGGAACATTATAAGCCATCGAACTGTTTTAAGATCGTTACACTATAATCATTGCTTTAAATAAAGATTATATCCAAGAGTGAAATAGTTTTTGCTCTAAAAATATGGTTTTTTCATTGCCAAGCCAAAAAAATTTCGACTAAACTAGTGCCCTAGCCATGAAAGATAGACACTGTATTGTAAAACATCCAATCAAAGATTTCCTCTGAACATGCGTTTCCACGATTGTTCACAAGCTGAACATGCGATCCAGTTTTCTCTGAAAGGTTCTTTGGCATTTCTTCACGTTAAAGATTCGTCTGAGCCTTTTTGGAATCTACCTTTTCGGTACTTCTTTTTGATTTCGGGGAACTTCTTATGTATATGTATGTATGTATGTATATGTTAAAAAAGAGGACCAAGACGGTTAAAATGTAACAAGAGCCAACAACTTCAACCATGTATCGAAGCATGATTTATCGCTTTGATAAAATAATTTGCCAAGGATGATAGAGAGGAAGACCACTCAGCAATGCCACCTAGGAATGTCACGATCTGCCCATCATGATGAAAAGGTAAAGTATGTGAGCCATATGTTCAGCTCAGACCATTGAATGGGCGTTAGAATGTGGGCAGAGTCGAATTTTATCCCGCAAAATCCCATGCATCGTATTGTTACTGAAGTTCTATCACAGGTCATCTCCAAAGGCCAGACGGCTGCTCGTTCAAGGATCTCATATGAACTCTTGGAACAGTCTCGAAGTGATCCAAATTTTTGGACAATGTAACAACGCTTGGTGAGACAAAAATTTTTTGGAAGACGTCCTGGAGTCAAAGTGCCGATTGGAATACCCACACTTCCCTGCACCCTTAAAAGGAGTCGTTGAGCCAATTGCGCATCAAATCCGTGCTCATTGTTTTCTGTGACTCTAAAAGCTTTGTTCACTTAGAGTTTATGTCATCAGGATAAATTGACAACAGTCAATTAAATTTGGAAGTCTTTAAATGGCTGCAAAGCAGAATGAATGGAGAGTGGAAGGAGATAGCGAAGTGCTGGTGTCTTCGCCACAAGAATTCCCCATCGCACACGGTCTTCGTTGTCTTCGACTGTCTGGCCAAACGTAGTGTGGTAACAATGCCGCAGCTGCAGCAATACTTGGAGGTGGCCCCTTTGGGTTTCTTTTTATTGCCAAGGATGGTGAGGCACCTCAAATGCAGCAGTTTTCAGACTCCAGACAAGATGATTGTGGTGGGTGATAACATTAGGCAGGCGTATTGCGAATTGATACGCCTGAAAAAACAAAGAAAAACTCAAATCAGAGCTCTAACTTGAATAGAGCCTCCTTCAAAGAATTGTAGTCCGTTATAGATAGTTATGCCAGTAATTTTTATTTACTGAATTCATTCAAATTTGATTTCGGGCAGACCGTGTAAAACAATAATCACGTTCCACGTCAAAATCGCTTCTTGTTAATAAGCAGAAGTACTCTTAAAGGAGTTCTTTCCTCCCTTGTGTGCTGGTACTGGCTTTGAATGTTTCACGTTAAAATCACTCCGTACTGATAGTTTTTGAGCATAGGTATGCGTGGTAGCGACACTTACTTGAAAGTGCGCCAGTTCCCTTGAAATTTACGAAATTTTACTATACAACTAAACTCAAACTGATAAATGACTCTTGACTGTTCAAGGAACCAAAATAATGTTTGACTAATGTTTGATGAAATAATGTTTGACTGTATAGGTATTCTAGACCGTACCAATACCTTCAAAAGCAGTCAGAAATCTGATAAGTGGAAAAGTTGGTAGGCGACATTTTTTACACGCACTCAGTGGGCCGTTTTCTTACTTTTCACCATTTCTTTTAAAAAGGATGAAAATATTTCACGTTTCAAGCTGAGTTGATATATAGGTCAACCAACGTGTCATTCGAAAATATATTAATTTCTAAACGATAATACTTCCAAATCATATTACAATTGGTTCAAAATGGGCGAAAATCGTTAGACGTATCTGCACCGAAAACTGTTTAAGCCAAATGAAGTCAAAGTGTTTAACGTGGACACCTGCCTTGTACGGCTTAATTCCACGGTTTCCACAGACGGGGTTGAAACAATGTGTCAACCACCACCAATAGAATCTAAGACAAGTCCCAGTCTTAGGTCCCAATTTATTTAAGCTACTTGGATTCCCAAACACAACTGGTGTGTTCTCATCGCCACTCTCTAGCCTTCGAAACCACAACCACCACGTTTCAGCCAAAAATAGGCTGCGCAACCGTGTAGGGGGATGACAGTAACCTGTCATGGGCTCCCCCTAACCCGTGGTTCAGATAACCTCTGATCAGGTTGCGCTTCTCTACAGACCGAGAAAAACTCTCAGTTTTTGTTCCAGGCACAAGGGACTGATTGCTCTTTCTCTCTTTCTGTTTAAGTCAAATGGTAAACTGTTGCGAGCGCTTACCAACAAAAGTTATCCACAATACTCGACTAAACTTAGATGCAACTGTCACCGTCCCAGGAGTCGCCACTGTGCGCTGAAGCTGTCAATGTTATTTCATCTACTGTCCTTCTAAAAATATTACCCTCATCCAGCATTATATTGTGGTTAATCGTTGGATGTTGATTCTGTTGGTAAATATTAAAAACTACTATCTTGGTAGTAGTTTTCGACGAAAGGATATTTTCTAACAAAAATCATTTTCAAATCTAATTCAATTTGTGAAAAAAATATTTATTAACTCCATTTGTAAGTCTAGACAAAATCGGGATCCCGATAGCAACACTTAAACGAACCTTTTCCGTACAAAAGCACAACAATAATCTGTCAAAAATGTCGATGGTCTTATCTACTGAAGTGATCATCCAGGCAAAAAAGGATTTCTCAACCCCACTTGACCTCACGCTCGTATCGAAGAAGTTAGCTTAAAGTAAGGCATGATCTTAGAACTTGGAAAAGGTCACAAGTCCTTTCGTATCTCTTTTCAGTACCATTCTATAGAGCAAGAAACACACAGAGAGTAATACATATTACATGTGTAGCACATCCACAAAAATTGTATTCTATCGTGT
The DNA here is from genome assembly GCA_954870665.1 of Stratiomys singularior. NCBI lineage: Eukaryota > Metazoa > Arthropoda > Insecta > Diptera > Stratiomyidae > Stratiomys > Stratiomys singularior. The sequence continues at coordinate 154,314,706 of OX940878.1, read as the reverse complement.
CATCTGCCAATGTCAAATCTTCGTTATTTCCTTTTTGAATAATCAGAAAGTCCTTAAACCGGAATAAACGGAACACGTGCTACATTTCCAAAAGTATAAACGTACCATCCTCATTCTGCCACCGGCAAACCGCACAAAGTTTTCTCCGAGAAACTTCCCTATGCCAATCAGCTTAGAATCATTATCGATAGGAACAACAATGGATGTCCGAACCCTCAACCGATTCTTCATAATAATCATAAAAATAATAATAATAATAATAACGAAATGCCTGCAACCAAGCAAAAATTCTATTTCCATACAAAAGCCACTCAACTGACGAGCTAGCCAAACACGAGAGCAAAAGCCTAATTGAAGAGTGTATACAACCATCGGGGGATTAACCACTTGTGGCAACAATAACACTCTCATACAATAAATAAGGACGATCCGCGTTCACTGGCCCAGTCGTTCGGTTGTCCATTCACGTTCGGCTCGCAAGAAAAATAATAATATAAATGCAGAATGAAGAGTCGTTTGAACGCAGGAGCAAGAATGGCGCTTGTAAGAGCACAGCGAAGGATAATTTCAATAAATTGACTGGAAGGGGGATGATATCGCAATTCGCCGAAAGAACAGAAAATTAGGTGTTGACGTGACCTGACTGAAACATTGGAAGGACGGGTGAGCGAGAGGAAGTGGAAAATGCTAGGAAAATTGAATATGTTTCCATAAAATTAAACAAGTCTAATTTGAATGTCGGTAGTGGGGAGTTAAATGGCAGCCTTTGAACGTTTAGTGGCGAGCAAACATGCAAAAGGTTGGCTGGGACCTACACGAACAGGGAATCCATACGGAAACCTTTCCCTCTCCCGAATCCTAATGTTGAGTTCGCGCGTCCCCAACTCAGTCCTGCCCTGCATACGATACTCTATTAAGATATTAAATTCCATGCCATTATTCTTGACCTTTCTCTGCAAAAAACGTCTTGTTGGATCGGCAATCTTCATCCGCTGGACGGGATGGCGCTTCCATCCCCCGAACTACCCATAGGTATCACTGGCGAGAACAAAAGCTCCACGACACAATTTTATTGGGCCACACATGCACAGCCGGCCTCCATTTGTCGTCTGAATATTTTAAAGCGTCCTCGGACGTGACTATGTGTCGCATGCTATTTTCCACTTTGTGTAATAAATGTCCTTATTATCCTGAACAATCTCATTGACTAGCAAACATTTCCTATTATTACAGATGTTACTACAAGTGTCGTGGGTTAGACATCGTGATATACATTTGTTGACCGTAGGACGATACACGTACACGTCGGATCAGAGGTTTCGGGCCATTCATCATCCGCAGACTGAAGACTGGATTCTACAAATAAAATATCCGCAGCACAGGGATTCCGGCATATATGAGTGTCAGGTTTCGACCACGCCACATATGAGCCACTTTGTTCATTTGAATGTAATAGGTGAGTAATACGTTTGACTGTTGTACTTGGCAGTGATAAATAGGAATGTAATTGAGGTCCGCGCAAAGTCCACACATCGCCAATTCAATCGGGCTCGGAATCATTCGGACACAAAGGAATTCGCAATCTCAAATCTGATCATTCGAACGTGCAAGATATGTTAACCACACTTCTGTGCACAGCGGATTACCATTGATTACAAGTCACCGGTTTCCAACTTACATCCACTTGCTCAAAGGACGAACGCGAAGATAGCCAGGTCCGTGGCACAATTGCATGGCCGCCAGCGTTATATTTCTTAATCCAATCAGTCAGGACTCAATTTTGAACCCTTCTCAACGAGCTCTCGTTTGTTCGCTCACGAAACGCTTGATTAAGCGCCGACATCAATCACAAGGCTATACCTGCTCCATTTATGTGATTCAATTATTTATTATTTTTGTTGATTGATCACAATCTCGGCTGCGTCGGGATTTCATGCTTCCTGCATTTGATATCAGCAGGATTTCGCTTCGAGGCTTTTATCCGTTTGTTACAAGCATCTTATATTGTGAGATTGCTTTTGAGAAGTAGTCGTCGAGCTTTCTATAATTGATAGATAAGAAGCTGAAGGATTTTCAATCCAGTCACGTGCATTGCCAGATGGATGTTTTGTCTATCCTAAGGAATTGCAAAAGGAGAAGAAAGGATATGGGGTTGTTAGTAAAAGATTTCGTTTTTAGAATTGCTTGAACTTGTTTTTTCTTTCTGAAAAAGGTTCACGAGTTGTTCGATTTTATGTTGATTTTTTTTTGTCGTTTTAAGGATATGTACGAAACGTGGTTATGTTCATATTATAAATAAGGAGATGTGTGCAGGCTAACCCCCATCAAATGTATTGATACATATACATATTTAAATACACCCACTTTCTTTACCCTTGTCCTCATCACTTAAGTATTCACTTTAACTTTTAAGATAAGAATGATATATTTTCAAAGGAAGGACGCAATGGCGAAAGCATCGCAAGGAAAGAATTTCTATCAGAACGGAGAAGTTGCAAAAATTCAGTTTAATTTCATTTTGTCTTTTCATTTTTCTTTTAAACTGCACTATTGCAGACGTTGCAGTCCCGTTTGATCACTTGAATCTATTCTGCCCGATCAACGACAGGATTACATCGAAGGACTGTACTTGTCTGTACTCGGTTATTATCCTGAAGTGAACTCTTGACTTGCACGATGGTTAGTCTAATATTATCTACAATTGGAGTCATCGTTTTTGTGGCTTGCATATTCAATCAAAAAAATTTGAGGAGTTTTAAGTGGTAACTCCTTTACAGCAGGATTTGGATGCACTAATGTTTGCTCGATAAAAGCCATGCTTGGTAATGGTAGAAAAGGACGAGGGACTCATTTATTATGAAAATTGATTTTAGAGTTCTTTGTCCGCCCAAATTTTACAATGACAAATAATATAGAGTCGGGAAAACCTACATTGGGTTTTAATAATGTACACGCATACGACTGCGTCGCAGGAAAAAAGGACATGAACTACTTTGACTAATATTTGCTGAAAACAAATATGCCAGATTATCAAAGCATAAATAAAATTCAACACCAATGTAACCTACAATGTAATAAACGTAACGAGCAAATATAATATCAATGCAAATTATATTCAAACAGGAAGAGGACGAGTATATGACTGATACTACATAAACTTCATCCATGTACAACTTTTATATTCTTTGATTTCATCGTCTTTGCCAGAAGCCATCAGTGGTTCCTGCATAGAAATGGACTCCAACTTTCTACAACTTGGTTGTCTTTTTTATCTCAATTTTACCGGCCGGTATCCGAAACGTGAATAATGTATTATAAGGATATGCGACACTTTAACATTTAAATTAGATCACACGTACAAAACAGGCCCGCCCGAAGTATAGCGAGGATTTCCTGGATCTGGGCTTGGTGAACACAACGAAAAGAGTCTTTGAAAAATTCATCGAGAATGAATTGAGAGCAGGATGCTTCATCATCGATGTAATCGAAGGGCTGGTAAACACGGTCCAGCGTATGGAGGCATATAGTAGTTTCACACTATGCGGTGTCCCGCTGGTTACTCTGAACGTCAGAAATGCATTTAGCACCACTCGGTGAGCACATATCCTGAAGTGCGCTTGAAAATGTTTTTCAAGTAAGAAAATATCTCACGTGGATTTCGGGAGACTATCTAAAGGACTGCAGGTGATTCTTCAACACAAAGGAAGGTAGCGAAACGATGCTAATTACACCAGGAGACGCATTCTCAGCCCGTAACTGTAGAATGCCTTCTATAACTTGTCTGCGATCCAGGATGTGGACGTTGTTGCAGCCCTAGACCCTGGCTACACACTGGAGTACGCTCATCTCCGATTAAGTATCTTAATACGGCGAGTGAGGGATGACCGCTCCTGGGCTCCAAAATTGGAAAAAGCTGAAGTGATTTTTCCGGAATAATACCGATCAGCATAAGCGAAAGTTTAGGCAATTTGAATAGAAATAAATCTGGTCGAATTGATAGCCTCGAAAATGAGTTTTCTCTGACTTAATCAGGACAGAAGCTGATAACGCTGTAGGACATGTAACGATACTTGCAACATTAATGGCTAATATAGAGGAACGATCACAATATCAAGGAAATGAATCCTTATTAAAGACGTGTGCAATCCATTTTATTCAATGGGGTTGAACTGAAAAGCTGGGACTTAAGCAAGGAGTTAAACTGAAAGTGGTTACTATAGATACAGAGACAACGAGCGTCATGAATTTGATGCCCATATCACGCAGTCTTTAACGTGGTGATACTGGAATTGTTGGGTGGTACCAATTGCTCACTTTGCCACTAAATAGAAACATTAACCTTCGCTGAAGCGAAAAAAAGTTTGCCTCAGCAAATGAAAAAACGGTCTCTCCGTGATTGACAGCTCTCCGCGAAATGAAGGTTTCTGTAAACTGATCTCAGGATGACTGTAAAGCACTGGTTCGAAATGTTGTAACACATGACAAAATTGAGCAAAACTTTATATCGATGACCCTCCCAAGTCACCCGTCTGCAAATAAAATGTTGTATCAAGGCCGAAACTCAATTTTCACATTCAAACTTATTTAAGGCGAACATGACAAATCATCTCCTTGTTTTAATTTCCTATAATACGAAAAACCATCAGTGGAGCTAATTTTCTTGTTCAAACTCTGCATCTCTTGCCTTATCCCACTATCTATTAATTCTTCCATCTGCTTAAACTTGCTTTGACTAGGATTACATTAGGCGGAAATTCGGACGATTTGTATACAAAGGTTTATGACGTTGCTGTCAACCAAATATGTTCATGAGAAAATACCATGGACAACACCATAATACTTCACAACGAGTGATTATGCTACTGATTTTCCGTACATTTTCGTCCTTTTATGAAATCGGTGTGCTAAGCAAGTATACAGCCAACTCTGCCAACAATCCTCTGAAAATTGTAGTCGGTCCTACTTTTCGTAGGCAAGAAATTATTACAGTTTAGCGTTATGCAGGACACGGGTTTATCTGTTGATGGTTTGTTTTGAGAAGGAACTTCCGTCATTTCTCTTGTCTCTTATCTTTTTCAATCCCTTTCGCATTTCGACAATGCCCCACTTCGGTATGTACTTTACTTTTGGGTTGATTTGTTACTCTTAAGTGAGTTAGTGTAATTGGAATTGCATAATTGCTGGTTATTTATGCTTAAAATTTTTCAATCCAGTGATGCTGGGAATATAGTCCTTACCTTACCAACTACTAAATAGCTGCTCTGAAACGCAGAATCAACTAAATAACGCGTTCTGGATTCTGAGACGCATCACAAAGGACGAGATAAAAGTACCTCATATAACAGATAAGGCGAGTTGTGCATCATAGAGAGCTTTGCAAAGTAGAGAGCTTAGAGAACCAACGATGCAGGTTAGCAAAGGGATTTTAATGACTAGCTTTTTGCGCTTGAATTGAATTTTTCCGTTTTAACAGTATATGTGAGTCATTGTTTATGAATAGAACATTAAAAACAACTTTAAAGCACTTATCACCGATTTTTGCTTAATCTTCGCTCACTAACAAGTTTTCCTTACAAATATCAACGTATTAAGAAAATTGTAGTCAAATATCGAGTGATTGAGAGTTTGTTTGAAGTATGAGCGCTGGTTTGCAGTTGTTTACTCCGAGAAGTAAAAAACCAAACAAAACAGTTTGAAACAAAACAATTTCAGTTAGGTTGACCAGAAATCTCACGAACCAAAAAGTCACACTCAAGCTTTCATCGCTATGCTCAGTACTATTTGACAATTACTCGTGTTCAGGTTAGCAATTCAATTATGCGTTGAATTGATAAGGCTGTAAAGTTGAAATGAGCGTTCAGTTCACCGGAAATTCAACAAAAATGGCATTGATTGATATATATGTGTAGTCCGTATAATCGATCAACCAAACGCTCTATTCATTTGTTTTGATATTCTCCGATATCTCACAAAGATGAAAATATTACTGTTTTATCCGACCGGAATGGAAATGTTGTTTTTTTGTTCTCCGAGCGAAATGCCATCGTTCCCGTCTGTTTCCTTGTATAGTTCACATACGCGTTTCGACAGCGTGCTAACTTCGGTGTGTAGTTTCGACTTCTATTAATCGACTATTTGTTGTCTTATCGAAGAGTTAGACAGAAGTGGATCACTTACAGTTTATTTGAAATCTTTGCGCTCTGAAAGTAGAAAATGTCGCAACTGCAAGCTAGAGTGTGAGTGCAACCCCGAATCTCTCTTTTCCGCATTGTTGGCTGAGACTTCAGCTTTCCCAAATGAAAGCATGGATTACGGTGGATTACGGTGTCAGGATCTTCATTTCTTGGCAATACGGTTAAAAAAAAAACATTTTAATTCTTTAAATGAAATAAGATTAATTGCCAGTTTGTGCCCTGAAGGTCACTGTTGGGTGTGCTCTTTGGACTCAAGTCGGGATTGAACCATTTGTTTTCAAGATGAGGATGACCATCGCGTAACTGTAAATGGTGAAAGCTAGAAAAAAGATTGAAAGAGTATTTCTCGCCAAAACTGCGAAGATTTGGAATCGATTGGCAATACGCTAAGACTTTTCAAACATATCGCAAGACGACTGGAGAAGCAACTCCAAGACTTGTTAGAGGAAAATTTTAGGGGTGAGTTATACAAAGAAATGGTAATCTCAAATGGCCACAAGGATCATGTACACTCTCTCCCTTGGGATAGGACCCCAACCAAAGTGAGGAAGACATTACAGCGATATTATCTTTAGTTCTAAATATCATGGATTGTTCTTTAAGGAGAATGAAATTGAAATGAAGATCACTGGCAGTTGTCATTTTGCATCGTACGAAAATTCAAATGCGCTTAATAGTAAGCCCCATATCTGATTCATCCTAGTTCATTCCTTCATGTTTAGGCAAATGTAAGTTTTGTCGCCACAATCCCCATAAATTATCTGTTAACAATAAGTCGTTCACAAAGGAAGCAAATATGGTTCCCAAGAATGTCGTATAACGTACGAAATCATAGCTCAAAAGGACTTAGAAATCGACGTGTATCATTCAAACCTAGAAACACTTGTTTCACCAGAATCTATCTTCCATAATTCATTAAAATTTCGTAAACCTTTTGCAATTTTCACATGTTCCCTCGAAAAATTTCTACCTTGATATGCGATATTCAGGTGTTTTGTAAATTTCCCATGAATAACTTGCATGAACACTATGCAGGAAACTGTACCCGCTTGGGAAACACATTGTTTGGGGACTTAACCCTGCCTAAGAACTATGAACATTAATAGGAAACTTTACACTTGCTTTGAACGAGACACTTGCAAGGATCGATGCATAAATTTCAACGGAGTGTATTTTAAAATAAGTAAAACCTTTTACTTGTCCTCTGGTGTTGCTTAAGGGACCAGAACGTTGCAACTTCCAGCAACATTAGACGCTTTTCCTACCAAACAAGGGTAGTACTTTCAAATATGCAAGCGATTCGTTATCACCATACGAAACTGTACGTTATCGATCGGAACAATGAATCTTTTTTTCGCATCTCAATGGTGAAGAATCGGTGAAAGGACACAAATTGTTTTCGTCGTCGTCATTGGTTGGAATGGCGCGAATTACGGAATATTTGTAAGTCATAGCACAATGAAAAAAAGACAATATCCTTGATAATTCCTTACAGACCTACAGACCTTACAGACCTGGATCCTTACAGACCTAATCAGAATTTATCTCCCAGGTCGTCATAATTTTCGTTTAAGTATTTAAATTCAATTTTATGTGAGATAGCGAGGATATAATAATGTGAAATATACATAAAATATGCAACAAATAAATAGCTGAAAGTGAATTACGTAATATGATTGGCAATTCCACAGTAAATACTGCGTGGCAGTGTGTCATTCATCACAATGAATATGTAACATATTAATAAAGTTCGAAGAGTCGAACTCACATGTTGAGGCGTTTGAGTGTCAACCTCATGCCAAACATTTATTGAATATGCAATAGAAACAAAATTATGTAAAATACAGGACATCATCATTATATTCCACATATTATTCCTTTCACTCCCATTAGTAATTGAAAATGACAAGAGTGCTGCATGCAACTAATAATCATAGATTGATGAAATTGTCATTATTACGAAATTGGTCCTGGAAAATGTCCAACAAATAAATAAATAAACCAGTTGAACTTTTGCATTTCATATGAACTTTGATTATTCAACCGCAATTAATGTTGATAGTTATGAATTAACCACTAAATCGACTACAATAGATTAAGTGGGACAAACAGCAAATCCCTTTTCATTGCCACCCTAATCGCGTAGAATATTCAGAAAATTACTATCAATTTTTCCCGTTCACGGTGTCCTCGTTTGGTTGCAACTATAATCCTAATGTCCGATACAGATAGGTGTAATTTGATGTGACTGCTGGCACCCAAAACGCACCCATTAAGCAGGAGCAAACGCGAACGAAACTAGCCTTCAATTCATCTTTCGTCCACTTCCCCCTGCTATCTGACCGATTCCCTGGTTATTTACAACCAGAGCAATCATTGCACTGATTTATCAGTCGCCCATCAAGTGAAGGACACGCTGAATCATCGTGACATCTATTATAGTTCAATAGTCCCTGGTGACTTGTCACTCAACCACTTGATTAATAGTCAAGCAAATGATTGTGTAGTCAACAACAATGTTCCAGTGTGGATATCTCATATAGGTGCAGCAATAGTCCTTAATTTAGTAATGATTTCGTAAAGTTCCTCCGTGGCACGTTTATAGATAGGACACAATGCTATTTGTTCAGCAATGTTCCCTTTCGAATACGCACTTGACGGACGGCCGATGGATGGAATCTTGAACAAACACTTCGTGGATAATTAGTGCCACCCTCCCCTATTCCTATTTATTTTTGTCGTTGCCACCAAGGATATCACCTGTAATTTATATACAACAAGTAATACGTGCCAGCTGCCCTGATTCCTGCTATCATCGGAAGTGTTTGCTAGCTTGTCTGTTTGCTTTAGTGTTTCTAATGCAGGACAATGTTGGGCCAAGCGTGGTTGTATACAATTCTAGCGTTTTCCATTACGAATGAAACGGAATTCAGGACATTGGTTTCATTGAATATGATAATTTCAGCTTTATAAGAAAACTATCAACAAATAGATAGTTTGCTCGTATACCGAACGGATATATAATCATAACAAAACTTCGAATGAAAACGATGGAAGGAAAACAAATGGCGAATGACTAGCTTTCAATAGTAATGTCCTTAATTCTATACTTCATCGCATGCGAAGATGATAACTTGAAAAAATTACTACTTTTCCAATTAAATAGGGAGCTCGGACTTTGTTCTCTTTGCTGTTGCAAGATTCACCTGTTAGCTAGTGTGATTTCAGGTTGCAATGGAAGACTTTATTGGTCCTATCCTTTTTGCGAGTCCTTATGTCCTTTGTATCTATTTTAAATGAATTAAGATCTTTTCTCCTAAGATAAATTACCTCCAACTTGCCTTCCTCCTCTCTTCTTGTTTTTGAATCGGAAGACTTCCAGGATTCACTACTTCACGCCTTCACTACTTAATGCTGACCGCTAATACTTGACTCTTGTCAATCTAAAATTTTAATAGAGCTTATGAGATTTTCGCCAGAATCTTAAAGGATGCAAATAGTTTCGTCACTATTGTGTTGCGCAAATTTATGTAAAATGAGGAGTCCTATGGACTCGCTTTTGGCTTCTAAAACTCCTTGATATGTTCACAAGCGTTAAATATCAATAATAAATAGAAAGGAGCCTCGCTAAACTGTTGAAAACGGTTGGAGGCGTTTACCAAATATGTGTGTTACGGTGAGATGAAAAAACATAAGAAAAACATTCAAACGGAGAAGGAAGAGGCCTGACCAAAACAAATAAGGACTTGACCGGAAAACTCGAAGGCTACCTGGAGGATCGTTCTGCATTCCAAATGGGACGGAAGGGTTACAAACGTGAATACGAACTGAGCTTGCAGCTATTTAAGCAAAATGGAATGTAAAGTTATATCTCTGGTCCAAATCAATGACCTCCTTTACTTTGATCCTGTAGCTTGCTTGGTCTTGGATTGGAATGGGCCGAAACGCCTGAGAAAGCAACCAAAACAGTGTCTGACCCAGACTAAAGACTAAAAATTGATTATTTATTCGTATTCCTGATTTTTGACGGATATTTGCACAATAACATCCAATTTGCTAAATATAAAGAAAAACCTCAATTTTGATTATATTCTATTCAAAATTTACCTTTTACCTATCCTACCTCCCTACCTCCCTACATTTTACCTTACCTTTTTCGCTATTTTAATATTATAAATTAATATAAATAAATAAACTTTCCGGCGCAATCGATTGCTCTTCGTAGAGGAGGGATGTACATGACCAATATATTTTACTTATATACAGCAACTCTTAGCAATTATGTCAATAAAGACTATCATTTAAGCTACGTAATTGAGTAATTAAGTCAGCTTAGTGGAATATCCTGAATACAGTCCAGACACACAATAAGCTGGACGATTGTTTTCAGCGAGCTCTTCTTCCTGAGAACGTTGGCTTTACAAGTTATCTACATTCTCTGACCTCTAGGCATCTAACTTCACTTATTGATCGTTATATCATCGGTGATGATGCAACAATTTCGTGTCCTTTCGCAGTAGTATATCCCGCTTTGGATGCTCAAAAAACTCTGTTTGGCTCCATTTTTTTGTGCCTCCATTTCATGCTGAGATTCTCTCAAACTCTGGTGTCCATCAATTTTTTTGTTCGACTTATAGACTTGTTGTTGGTGTAGACTTTCAAGTAAGATATTTTTGCACAAACTCCTGTTGGCTATATTGGCCTGTATCGTTCTAGGCTCTTTGCTACTTTCGCAAGTTTACACGGTTTTGGACCGGAGTAACCAAAAGGTAAATTGCTCAGGTCCTCAAAATTATAAGGTAACTTGGGGCCGGAATTCAAATCAGTAGCTTTTTTTTAAAGTAATTTTAGTTTTCGAAATATTCAAAATATTCACTATTTTGCTATTTTTGACAACCAACTGCCGTTACTGCAATTTAATTAACATTTAATAAAACATAAATTTAAATATTTAAAAAGATATCAATCAGAAACAAAGGCAGGTCAAACTGAGGTTTTTATACTGCTTGGGATCTGTTTGACGGAAAAGGGTCTAACAGTAGCCGCACTTCATGCCTGCGTCCCAAAATCCTTAATTTTTGATTTTGAAATATTAATTTTTTCAATATCTTGGTGAAGCCGCTCCATTTGCTTGTGTCGCCCAAGTTTTGTGGGAAAATATCAGGATGCATCAGGATGGATCAGGACGCCTTAACGTGCTTGTACTCTTGTGGTTTGTGATTACCAATAAAATTCTGCTAAACAAGTTGAACGATGTCGATGCTGCTGCTTCATCAGGCGTCAAACATCTTGTAAACTTTGAATCAACCGCTCGTTGTCGAATATCAGGACAATCCCTCTTTGATTTTTACGTATGACAGTTTTGGAAACAACTTGATTAAGTAGTGATAAGCATGTCCTTCGCAATTTAGCGCTTTGGCAAAATTTTAATAACGCCAAGTTCAATGCGAAGAGGTGAAAAAAACGTGGCCTATGATGACACAAGTGGTACTGAGGACACCTGATTCATTATATGTTCGACTGGTCACAACCTTTTTTTTGAGTAATCGTGATTACCTGCAGCGCTGTCTAACAGACACAAAAAACAGCAAAGTTTCATGAATCCAGATTCTATCCCAACCAATAGCAAAAAATCTGCAATGATTAACGAACTAATATATTATATATATTTTTTAAAATTAAAATACGCTTAATTTTATTCTAAGACTATAGATGTACAGTTTCGAAATTGGAAATTTTCCATTGATTCTCATTGTATTTGATTTTCCCGAAAGTTAAACCCTTTGCGTCATAGCATGCCTAAGTTTGCACTGTGTCAACGATTGAAATGAATGATGTTTCCTTTCCAACGTCCAGTAGAGCCACCTTAAAACTGTACAAATGTGAATTATTTTTGTACAAATGTCATTCATTTCGATCATACGTTTTATTCACCACACGAAAATAACCTGATTTCTATTTCTGTATATAGTGACGTGTGTTTAATAGACAAACTGTCTCCATTGCTTTAACCTTCACGCAAGCAACTCTGCATTTTGTTTCGATAAATTCGAATCGCAAATTAAATCACCCGATCTTTAAGTGCATTTTTCATGATTTTTTGATGTTTTGTGAGCATATAACATCCACAAATATAACAAAAGTACTTTGAATCGACTTTGCAACGATTATTCCGAAGCACGCTCGCAGCGCTAAAATAACTTCTAAATAATGTTTGATGCAACGTGATTAGCTGACAGCTGTTATAGCGTAGTACTGCCAACATGCGCAAAGTCAAAAACTAGTATTACAAATGACACACGGTTTGAGTTCAGGGCTTGAAATAACGTTCAGAATTATTATCATCTGTTTGCTACCATGAGCTGATCCGAGTTTGCAAGCTTGTTTTCTTGTTTGATACCTTCATGGTAATCAATCAACATCGAATATCATTTTGTCCGAGTCTGAGACGAATCTTGAATTTGTTTGTTTTTGTGTTTGAATGTACTTTTTCAGTTCCATGCCATTTTTAAGACCTTACACAAAAATCAAAGGACAAAGAATTGGAAGCATTATTTGATGAAGGGTCAAGTTGAACTCAAGATGAGCTTGCAAAATTATTGGAGGTAATTCCAAAACATAATAATTCGAAAATAAGGTTCAATTTATAAGGCAACTAGAGCGTCAAATTGAAGACAGGTCAAGCAAAAGCAGTTTACTTCATACCTATGTGAACTGATCGGCGTATATGGTAAACAATGAAGCCCTGGTTAGTCTCAAACAAACCGGTGATCATTGCAAACAATAATATAAATCCTGTTGAAAATTTAAAAACTTTCTTAAGACCCCTTCAGCTTACCATTTCAAATGCCCATCATACCCGGATAGGAGCTGGAAAATCACATAGCACATGCTTTAAAGTTTGACTGTCCCCTTGCGTCCGGAACTCTTTTCAAAGGCAACCTGTGACATATCCCTGCCTACTGGTAAGGGTAACAGTGTTTCTTACCATAACCCCTCAGATTTATTCTGAAAAACTTTATAAGAGAAAACATTTTGCTCCTATTATACCCTTGCAATTATTTTTTCGTTACTATCGAGCTTAGCTTAGGATAACCAACCCTTCCCGTTAACTGTCTGTCACGCTACCCATAGAGGCTTAACTAGATATACCTGTCCAACTTGCGCGAAATCCACAGCCTACCTAGTCCAGCGCTTGTGAGGAAAATCTCTCGGCTCGTTAGTAGACAATAACTTTTTTGCTAATACGGAGATCAAGACTGTTTGCGGCGTGAGGGGAGGCGGACTCTCAGATCCGAAATGTCTCCAAACCAACGCACTAAATACTTCGTCTGTCAATCTGAGAACCTGACCTGGAAGCACTTGATAAATTACTCCAGCCTAGCTATCGTGTTTTACGTGTACATATACTTTCTGATTACAGTAATGTCTTCTCTAACTCAAATGTGTGAAGGAAGTGCAGAAAAGGGGGTCTATCCATTTTGAAAACCTCCTGGTACAAAAAAATTCATAATCAATTATCCAATTCCATTTAAAAACTTTTCTCAGGTTATTACCGATGAAAGCTTCCGTGAGAAACACAATTATTGGACTATGTTTCGAAGTGGCAAAGGCCACTCCACAATTCTAATTCCACATCTATTTCTATCTATTTCTCCTCTGCAAAACTGTGACTTCTTAATCCTGGACATATAAGACCAAACAATACTATTCCCGCTCAAGAGTTGAATCAGGATGTACTTTTAAAATCAATGAGATGTTCCATTAAAATCTTTGAATAATTCAGAGCCACATCGGACGAAGTGTTTTTTCGAGTTTCAACTAAGGAATGTCCTTTTTCCCTCGGATTTTATCACAGGATAATATGTATCATAATAATATACACGTGTAATAATAAGTGAATATTGGAAAATAATACTAATAAATGCTTATAATAATAAAAACTAAATATTGCTTGGTAGTCTAATCAGAGTGCAACTACTAAGAAGCGTTTGCACTTAGCACAACAAAAACTTCCAATCTAACGGTATTCAGGTGTATTGGTATTGTAACTAAAACTATTTGAAGGTAGGACACAAACAGAAAGATGCAGAGAAAAATGCATTCATTGCAAACAGGCTTTTGGATTTTTTATTCATACACAATTATTCACATATTCTATTACATCAGAAATATATTCTTCAAAAAATTTCAACTCAAAAAGCTAGCCATCGCGATCCCACCAGTCAAATACGTTGTTCAACTTTTAAGCTCTCTATCTTACGAAGCTCGCTGTAGTTGCTACATGGGGTATTTGCATATCGTTATTTGTGATACCCCACTGACTGACTTTTTAGTGACATTTTAATGGTTACGATACTATAGTTTTGCTTATTTACAACAGGCAAGAGGGCATTACGCACTGAGACTTTTTACGGTCAAAGGCGAATGGCGTAGATTGAAATTGATCCTAGGGCATGGTTAATCAGAGCAGAAAAATGTCTGCCATTCAACTGAGGAAATACAAATTCCCGGTTTATTTTTGTCAGTTTTTTTTTTTGAATTTCGAAGGAAGCGCTATTGTTCCTTGAAGAAAAAGGTTTTTTTGTTGAAAATTCAATAAATAATAAAACTATTAAGAGCAGGCTCGAAGTGCTAAAAATTCAAAAAAGAAGATTCAAAATATATAAAAGTTGCTTATCGGTACGAAAATTCTCGGCCTTACTTTGGTGAAGGCGCAAGTGGTAAAGCGGTAAAGCAATGACATTGGTAAAGCGCAAGTGGCTCATTTTATTTTCCGGATATATGTCCTTCTGATCGTTGGTTATTTCTTTGTATGTCGGCCGATTTTGCAAGCCATCGGTTCATTTCTTTTACTGGAATCAACAATCAGATCCTAACATTCATGGGCGCAAAAGGTGACAGACTCTTTGGTAGGAAATCCAAAAATTGTCAAAGGAGTGGATGGAAATCAAAACTCAGCGATAGGCAATCCTTGATTTGAACATGTTTATTGATGTATACCTTAATGCAATATACACGTTAGGGTTAAACACATTTATACTTCCAATTATCAAAGGAGCTTACCAGAAGACCCTTGACCTTGAACCTTATCCCTTTTTTACAAATGTAAAAACGTAAATGGCTGTAAATCCGCTACCTAAGGATAAAATCAAGTCTTGTGAGATAAATATTTGCACTAGGATAAAGACCGCATTTTTTAGCAAATGCAGATCCAGAATTTTGGATCCTGTTGCTTACGATCAAAGCATTGGGCAGTCATTTACGGCTGCTCTTAAGGGTATCCGAAAAACCAGGGTGATTCGAAATCTTTTACAATGATATGCAGATATCAAAATTTAGTAGCTCCTTTTTTGGAGACAAAGATTTTCGCTACAGAGAAAGAATGAAACAAATGAAACAGTGGAGTGCAATTGTAAGTAGCCTGTACAAAAATTCGACGAAGCCAACTCCAGAGAAACTCAACACAAAAGAGGCCAACTCCCTTCGTCGGTAAGGATTCAGTGCAGTTTTTCCCCAACTAAACCCATGAAGATACACGTTGTAGAGAGTCAATCGAAATCTACTATAGCAACATGCTGAAACGACTTTAGAGTCCTTCCGTACCGTTTTGTTCTCTGAGGTGCTCTGGATATTCCAACAGGACTCAACACAAGCGTATGAGGCGTGAATGACTCAACGATAGTTTGGGGGCAGCTTCACCAGCATAATTGTGGGCTAATTAGCCATCAGGAAGCCAAGATTTGAGCACAGTAGAAAACAGTCTTTGGACCGTTTCTTTGGAAATGGTCTGCGCAAAGACTCATCGATGTATCAGGAGTAATTGAGAGTAAGCTTCAGGACGACACGAGCGAAATTTTTAATTGAGGTCGTGCGTGTAGCAACAGATGATTACTAGGAGTGCTCAAGATATCCTGTGAAGTCGAAAGAACGTATTGAATAGTTTTTTTTGGTTTGTCAGATATTTTATAAGGAAGCAGCCTATGTAAAAATCAGTCACTGTTAGATTTTGCATACCAACTTATCGTTTCAACTTGCAGAACAGAATTTATGGTAGTGCTAAGCCTGACTTATCTTCATGCGGCTAACTCGGAACCAGGATTGATACCAAAATAGAGTGAAAAAACTCACACAATTCCGTTATGTGAGCAGATTTTCAATAGTGACTCCTGGTCTGGTATTTATCGATTAAATTTTCAATCATATCCATTTAATGAACAGTAGCAGCAAGATCAACAGAGCATTGTGATCATACACATTCGACCAAATCCTTTCTAAGAACGATTCATACATCCATATGTTCAATGTTTTCGCAAAAAAAAAATTACAAGCCGCTCTATTTGACCTACAATACATAGTTTTTGTTAAGGAAACAACCCTTGCTCTCATGCCAAGATAATCCGATATTGTTAAACACCGCAGGATAAATCCACTATATGCATGTCCGAAACATTAAACATAAGCTGATTCAAGTTTCTTAGTGTAGCGTTCTATCAACGAAATATATGTTCATAAATATGTGCAGACAGGACTTTTAACGTACGTACGTAACAATCCCCACTACAAAAAAAACTTCCCTCTCTACACCGCCTTCGGGGTGAATTCTAAAAGTAGCGTAAACTAAAGGAGAACGTGATGCGATGGAAATTTAAACAAAATTTCCTTCATATCAAATGTAAATGTTTATCCTTACCAAAGAAAATCACATTGAAAAAACTTTGATGGAAAATTCAACACTAGCAAGATAAAATGTATGTGTGCAGAATGTGTACAGGATGTTCGGTGATGTATGGATACTATTGGGTGATGTGAAAATATAATAAATCATATATGATTGCAATGTATGGTTAAATCGCGATAATATTACTCAGAAATATTATGGTTTCGGTTAATAATTGGAAAA
Source organism: Stratiomys singularior (assembly GCA_954870665.1). Lineage (NCBI taxonomy): Eukaryota > Metazoa > Arthropoda > Insecta > Diptera > Stratiomyidae > Stratiomys > Stratiomys singularior. The sequence continues at coordinate 154,297,609 of OX940878.1, read as the reverse complement.
TGGAGCGAACCCATTTTAGTTGCTATAGTACCAAAGGCATTATTTTTGGAGAAATTATTAGGTGTTTCTCCCATCTTTCGGGCAGCGTACGAATCCCACGTTGACAAAACTGATCATCTTTTGAAGTTATCCGCGAATCGAAACAATTTTTTACTTCATCATAAGACCGGAAGTACAGGTCAGCCAGGCCGTGTGCCATTGATTGAAACAAGTGATAGTCCAAGGGAGCAAGGTCTGGAGAATACGGCGGGGGGGACAGGACTTCTTGAGTATGTCTTGACCACTTTCAAAACATGGGGTCGAGCATTGTCATGCTGTAAAATCACTTTATAATGTCTCTGGTTGTATTGCGGCCATTTTTCTTTCAATGCTCGGCTCAATCGCATTTATTGCGTTCGATAACGATCGCTTGTGATTGTTTCAGTCGGTTTTAACAACTCATCATACACTCCGCCGAGCTGGTCCCAGCAAATACTGAGCATGGCCTTGGAACCGTGAATATTCGGTTTGCACGTCGACGTGGGAGCATAGCCGGGTTATCACTATGATTTTCTGCGCTTGGGATTATCATAATGAACCCATTTTTCGTCTCCCAGTCACAATGCGATGCAGAAATCCCTTCCGTCTTTGCCTTGCAAGCAGCTGTTCACAAGCAAATAAACGTCGTTCAACATCTCTCGGCTTTAACTCGTACGGCACCCAATTTCCTTGTTTTTGAATCATTCCCATGACTTTCAAGCGTTTTGACATGGCTTGTTGCGTCAGTCCTAATGATCATGTCAATTCTCGTTGCGTTTGACACGAGTCTTGATCAAGTAATGCCTTCAATTCTTCATCTTCGAAAACCTTCTCTCTTCCACCGCCATGTTGGTCTTCGACGTCAAAATCACCGTTCTTGAAGCGTTGAAACCACTCTCGACACGTTCTTTCACTAATCACCATAGGTATTTGAGAGCATTCGATGAGCCAGAGCCGCAGATTTCTTCATATTAAAGCAGAAAGTTAAAACCTCCCGAAAATGATGAGAATTTGGCTCGTAAGCTGACATGTTTAATCGAGAATAATCGACTAATAGTTCGATGGCGTTATGTTTCCAAATACGTAAGCTTATGTTAGGACATCTACGGTCTATTTATTTCGACTACCACTTACCGCTACAGTTATCTATTGCAAAATGGCGGAAGCAAAGTTGTACACCTAATATTATTTATTAAAAATTCACTAGATTGTTGAAATGACCTGTAATTAAAGCTTAACGTCAATTTTGTGACAATTATTTCGCATTACCTCGCTAAATGATAGAAGTAATATTCATTTTCACTGCTTTCACAATAAAATTTTTAAATAAAAATTCCGGAAATTCATCATAGTCAGTAAATAATCTTTGATTTTTAATCTTGAACCCTAGAAAGCTCCTTTTTAATCGAAAAAAGTCAATCCATGATCGCTCAATCAATAATTTTCATCATTTGAAAAAAAGCATCTCTTCAAGCGTGAGACAATATTTTTGATGGAAATTTACTTTATCTTTTTTATAATTATGATTGAAATATCTTGGCTAGATGATTGACTTGAAGATGAGTTTCTACAACCAGGTTCGAGCGTCACTCCTGCTGCGGGAGTGTCAGTCATCTTATGGCCAACGCTGAAGGACTTCGGCTATTGAGTGCAATAGAGTTAGTGTTCTTGCACGGCTACGTCGTCTGGGTTGACACTCTCAGTAGGGAGTCGTACTGAGGGTACAGATACAGAGACAACGAGTTTTTTGGATAGCAGCTGCATACTGCGCTGTCACTGAACTGGCGGTGCTGATTATCTCGAGGATGGTCCCCCTTGTGTTACTTGTTTAAGAGGGAAAACTTATTTACTTACGTAGGAGGAAGACGGTGAGAGAAGTTTTTAGCCAAGAAGAAAGGAGAGGATCCTGGCTTTCGGGCAGTAAACATGGGTAAACGAACCGCGAGGCGGATGAACTGCCCGGCTCATGAGTGACTTCGAGCCGAGGTTCTTCAAAATACATGGTAAGACTGATTATTACCTGACGCATTTACTAAGTGGTGACTGGTATTTTCAGTCTTACCTGAAATGAGGAAGTCACCGACGCCAGCTTACTTGTTCTGCCCGGGTACGATAGATGACTCCTTCCACACTTTTATCGCATACGAAAGATGGACCGGGCATCGTTTGCATCTCTAAGATATAATGGGCGTACTCTCTCCAGAAAATATAACGGGGAAGATGATGAAATCAAAAGACAATTTGAACAGTGTGTCGCATTACAAGCGGAAGGCTCTTCTTAAAAAGAAGGGCATCATCGATTGCTTGGTGGTAGGGAAGGATGGCGATCTCGCTTACGGTAATCTTTTTCCTTCCCATTTATTTGTGCTGAAAAAGGGATTTCCCTTAACTAGAAGGCGCCGCGAGGCGATGACTAAGCAGGTCTAAGCCTAAGCGTTGTGACAAACAGTTCCAGGCGAGATGCTTGGTAGGACCGGGGAGGTGTTAAGCCAGTGGTCTGGTTGTCAATGCGAGACTGACACTTAGAGCATAAATAGCCTCCGCCTTCACAACCCAAAAAAAAACTATTATTTTTTCCAAGGGATCGAGATGAGTCACCTTCCCCAATGCTGCTATATAGGTCACCTAAAAAATGCCTCCGTACGTTAATCAATGTAAGGAAAGTTCGCTGCTGGCAAAACCTCGTTCAGGACGTCAACAGGAGCCCGCCTAGGTTAAAACTCGTCATGTGAAAGCTCGAAGAGTTGCACAATGCAATTGTGCTTAAGGTTGAAAGCGGAAAAAATGGACGTCGTTGTTCATTCACTTTTCACTGTACATCCTATTACTTATATTACTTCATTTGAGGAATTACCTTAATTGTGTAGCTACTTTCAAGCGCCATCATGCTGGACAGATTTGTGCAGACGTTAAAAATGATAAAAAAGTTACGAACCAAGACGTTTTTCCAGTTAAAGTGGTAAAGCTTGTGTACCAAGTTTAACCTGACATTTTGACCACATATTCAATGCCTGACTGCAGAAGGGAGTGTTTCCAACATGCAATAGTGAAGGGAGGCTTGTGCTGCTCAGCAAAGGAAAAGAGAACCCGAGGCTTCCATTTGCATATCAGCTCCATGTATGCTGAAAGCCGTTGGAAAAGTGCTACAGAAACTCATATGAGTGAGGGAGAGACCGTTTTGGGAAGGTCATCCGAGCCGTTGGTGGGTCTATCTCCCAATCCAACTGAAAGAAACCCAAAATCTTATAGGTAATGTTAATAAGATATAAGTGAGGAACGCCTATAACATATCTAGATGAATTAATATTCTCAGTTTTCTAGAGCCTTTCAGGATGTTGAGAAATTAAATGCGAAAATTGGGGGATTACCTCAAGAATCAGAAGCTGGTCTTTGAAACATTTTGAGGTCGGTGAAGAGTAGAAGTGAAATCAAAGCTCGCAGAAGGTTCTATTATTTGTTCAATTCTATAACATCTCCTGATATATCTCGAATGACAAGAGATTGAGGCTGAGCAATCGAAGAAATCACGTATAATTAGTTATCGTGATGACATAGTGGCATTAGTTTTTATATGAAGACTCGAGCACGCGCAACTCAGATTCGGTATAGTTATACTTCAAGTGAGCTAGTGCGTTGCAAATAGTGGGTTCAGCACTGATAAAACTAGAGGCCGTATTTTGTACCAAAAAGAAGGTTCCAGACTTGCACTCATCCGGACTGGCGATGAGAAAGGTTCAGTCCAAGAAGACGATATTATATCTTGGCTTGCTGATTGACCAGAAAATTCACCGGAGAACTCATCGCAATGACGACTCGCCTACTTATGAGCATAATGACGCCAGTGCTGCTGTACGGCTCCAAGCTTAGCACTGAAACTCTCAATGTATATATGCTAAAAAAATAAAAATGAAAAAGCAATTTCATAAAAAAGCACAATAGCAAATTATTAATGAAGCTCCTAGTAAGGAGTTATACAGGAAGCCGCTGATTCTGGCCATCACGAGTGCAACCTGCTCAGGCACGGGAGAGGATCTACACGTGAGGGATGGAAGAAGATAGTCTGCCCACGTAACGAGAGAGAAATGAGTCAGAATTTCTGTCAAAATTGGTGGGTAAATGGAACACCAGCCAAGTGGGCCGCTCCGCTCTTCAGTATCCTCGTGTTAAACCCGGCGACCAGAAGCAACTTCGCAATCTTACCTGTACAAAATGGGACATTTAAAGTCTCTGGACTGCGTGTTCGGCCCAAAGATTGTAGATGACGACTAGCGAACCCTCTGCATATATCAAAAGCGAGCGATGAACCATTTACATCTTGGAGTAGATATAAAGGAGAGTTCTTTCCGATATCTTGGTGGCAATGGTATTCGTATCAAAAGGTGAATGGAACAGTGATTCGCACTAATCTCGGTTAGTGCAGAAGAACGCGGAGCTCACTTTCCCAGTAACCCATCTAAATTTCCTTCATAATGTAAAGATATACGGAAATTTTTTCAACTGTCTTGCCGGCTAGAATCTATACAAATCTGTTTTAACAGTATTATCGAAATTGAGTGATGTTCCTGCTTAAAAAGATATTCAAATTGCGATATATCTTATTACCAGTTGTAGTTAGATTTGGCGAGGATGGTGCATACCAAACTGTTTCCAACTCTTACTCCAGAAGTTTTGCAACGATTATATCTGCGGTATGTCCTCATGTAATTGCTTAGTTGTTCACCTGAAGGTTTTGTATTGCTGCCGACATTAGAAATCGACAGTGATCAACTACCCGGCTCTCACGAGGCTGTAGTCGTTACCATTCTCTCTTGATCATAACTGGACTTATACATCGTGCGACAACACCTTTTTTCCCTGATTCTCCACAGTTCCTGCAGGAGTCAATTGTTAAACAGTCAGCTAGTCCGCATCTTCACTAAACAATGTGCGGTATTGATTTTTATGAGTAACATTCGGAGCTACCTTGACAGCTTCATTGGGAAAAACATTTCCATCTTATCGGATCCTTCCTTTAAGGGTTTGACTGCTAAAACCAGCCACAGTTTTCACTTTGGATATTTTGAGGTAGATGGGTGAAGTTGAGGTAGATTTACTGCCGAAACTTGTCTGGAATCCATCAATTACAACCTCATAATCTTGTTTATGCAAAGATTTTTCAGGAAGGCTGTTTGTAGCTTGAGTCTGGAAGTCCCAGTCATGCGACGCTTCTTTACTAACCACTACACAACTACTCTGCCGAGTCAGTAATCTTTCCTTTGTCAATCTTACCTTTGACAAAGTACTTCTGGCTAGGCCTCGATTTTTGTTCATTTAAAGACGCCTTCAGTTTGTTGGAATCATGTTTTTTTAATTATGTAAAATATCCTCTGAACAGCAGTGAGCATAAACTAGATATTACTTCCGCATAAACATATTAAGCCAACTGGATCCAAATCCTCCGTTCTCCATTTGCTTATTCGCCAGAAATCAAAACTTGTCCAATGTGTCAAGGACATTAGAAACTACTTGGCAAGTCATCATTTAATATCTTTTGAAATTTGACTTTACAATGCCAGAAATGTTTGTCAAGGCACTTTCTGTACTGAACTACGTACAATTACATTGGTAAATTGAATGAAAGTTTTTCTCTCAGGACTAATCAGATCAATAAGCAAAAATTTATGCTTTTACGGACACAATGCAGCACAATGTTTCGTTAATGTTGTGTTGATGCAACTAAATTGTATTTTGCTTAGAAGTTTTTAGAAATTTGAATGCTTTTAGCTCTGTCAAAGAAAAGGACATTTGACAATTCGAAAAGGGTACTGTTGAATTGAATCCTTTGAAAATAAATTGTTTATCTTTCTCTCTCTTCTTTCACTCTTTGTTTTTCTTTTCTCGTATCACTCTTTGAATGTCCCTTGCTCTCTCTCTCTTTATTTAAAGCCTAATGACAGCATGGATACTTGCGCTGGAAACGTTTGACTTTGTGAGATTGTCATGAAATCGAACTGGTCATTATCGTTAGTGATGTCGTATGCAGTAAAACGAAGTTTTAGAGGGGCGTATACGCCTTAGATATTTCTACTTCCATCTTCAAAAAAGGAAATGATAGAATTCGAGTTGAATCGTCTCATGTCAAATAACAATTCAAACATAAAAGCGTTGAATAAGATTCAACCTGTGTTGTACACAACGACTCCATACAGGATTAATATGCTCACCAATGATGGAACGGATGAATGACCGATGGATGAATGAGAAACGGTGAAAGTGAAATCATAATTTAAACTGATGGTGCTGAAACAGATGAAGAAACCAACACTACCGAAGCTTCAAACCTGAGCGTAATAGCTACTTGGCATAGTACACTAAGCGCTAGCACTCTCGGATGACTGCCCTCAGACAGAGATAGATAACGCCCAAGTGACTCTATATTTGTATTGCGTTATAATGCAAAAGCCTTGGTTCGAGGTGTTAAAGCTGGTTGCAAGTCACCTTCTGCGATCTAACCTCCGCATAAAATCTGCATGTCTTGCTTACGCCCGACAACTGATTTGGGCTATCGAGGTAGTGGAAACCATCGGGCTCTTTTCTGATGCAAAAAGAAAGTTTCAGCAACACACAGAGAAAAACAAAGAGAATCAGCTTTACGAGAGGAAACAGTTTGGAGTTTCTGTACCTCACAGAAAAGACGCGTACAGCAAGCACGTGACATCTTTTTATTGATCCTGGGGCCGTGCTTTAAGAATAGAAAGACTTACGACTACCTGAGGCTTTTGTTCAGTGGTAATGGGTTTTTTCAGTCTCATTTGACAAGATTCGAAAATCATGGGCTTCTGACTACTTGCTTTATTCTGTTGCGTGTAAAAAAAACAGGAAACTCAAAGCAAGTGAATCTCGCATCTTGGTAGTGATCTGACACCATGGTTGTGACAAACGCATGCTTAGACTAATGACTACCTTACACTGCTATTCAGCAGTCAGTGGAAAATTGTTTAATTTGAAGAACAGGAAGACCGTGGTCTTCTAACTGCTTGTTTTGTCCAAGAAATCGCTGAAGTTGCACATTATTCAGATTTGACAGGACGGTAAGGAAGCGTTAAAATGCTGTTGAGGCAATAGGTGAACACTCTCTTTAAAGATAGAAAGGTAAAATGTTTGCATCAAAAGACAAATACTACTGTGTTTGACAGTACGTTTTCGTGAGTTTCCTCATTCAGGCGTGTATCTTTGATTGCTTATTGGCACAGAGGCAAACTGAAGTTACATTACAACTAAAACAAGCTTCTCGCCACTTGAAAAAAAAGCAGCCCAGCTCAACATGCAGTGACAAAAAGACTAGCTATGTTCTTAGACAGTCCTGTGTGCTTCAAGAAATCCTTTAGTATGGCATGAGATAAGGACGTTACAATGATTTTTTAAATGGTAGTAACAATTATGAATGTTAACTTTTTTATCTAAGCTTTAATCTAATTTTTAATTTTTAAAATCTATTGAACAAAGTCCAGCAATTACGGCTTTTACGGTAGTCATTGTTCCGTCAATCCTTTTCAGTTAAAAAAGAGATTTTCCTGAAGAGGAAACGCCATTGCTTGTGCAAAGAAGAGATCCTGCTAAAACCAACGAGATAAGTTATTCAAGGGTAGGCGAAAAAGACGGTATGTAGTGGGTAGCCTGATTTCTTTGTGCAAACGTAAATTCTATCACATTCGGAGGATTTACAGCCATCTTTGAATCTCAAACAAATTATTGTTTCTTTAATTATAACGAAGTGCTTGAGAAAAATTATTCGACCGGCAACATTGCGGCCGTTCTGGCAACCTTGAGTCTATCGGCTTGCGCTAGACTGTTTATTTATCCATTCTCCTTTCTTTTATCTCCCATAGTTTCTAAAGTTGTCAGTTCAAATTTCAATTTCGTACAGCTTAAACATTAATTTTGACCGCACCATCAGCAAACTTGTGTATTGTAAAGAGGAAAATTGTGCAATTAAATTTTGTGATTCATTTGTCCTGAGGGTGACTTTTGTAAAGTTGAAACAGGCCTATGTGGGACATAACTTACCAAGAGTACAAGTCTCCAAGGGCACAAATTATTCTTAGAAGACCGAGAGCACTCTGAAGATCAACTTCACTCAGGGAGACCTTCAACTTCAAAAACTAGCGGAAACTTTGAACGTCTGAGGGTTCTTGTAGGACCAGACTGACGTAGAACAACAACATTGATGACAGAACTATCAAATTTAAGCACTTTCACAGTGTTTCAAGGTTTAACAAAGTTTAACCGGTAAACTTAACAGCAGATCAAAGAGAAAATCGAAGAAATGTGTGCGTTGACCACCTTGACGTATGGGAAATAACTAAGGATTCTTCAAGGGTATGATCACATTTAATGAATTTTGGATATTACGATGATGATTTCGACGAGATTATTTGGATGATTACGATCTTGCAACAAACCGACAAAACAAGGAGTTGAACACTCCATCGTATTTTTGACAGGAAAAATGTCGATTGGGCAAGGCTTATTTCTTGTTTTTTTTTTGCCAGTAAGAATACCAAATTTGATCCACTTAAACAATTTGTCAACAAAGGTTCTGAAAAATTGTCCTTGAAAGGCTTAGGAAACTAGTGACTCGTGAGAGCCCAGACATGGCAGACAATTGGAAGTTTCATCAATGCAATGCCCCGTGTGCCACAGCTATTCCGATGTGCGAATTTTTGACATCAATACGCATTTCTGTTATTCGTCAACCTCCCATTTCAGCTTGTTTCAGATCTAAGGACTTTTGTCCGTTTCGCCGAAATTGAAAAATGTCTTCAAAGGATGTCATTTTGAAACTCTGGAGAAAGCGTAAAAAGTTGTACACGACCAGTTAAAATCATACTATTTGAAGCCACTCACCGCTACTACCAAGAATGGCAGCAAGGATTTCGCTGGTGCATAGCTGTAACAGAGAATTACATTGTTGTTTGCAAAAAAACAAACTTTGATAAATGGAAAATCTGTCTTCTTACTTCTCCCATGCACCTGGTATAAGGAATTCTAGATTGATACGGTGGAAAGTTTAGGATGAGTTGTTTCCATTCATAGACCTGAAGTTATTCGTAAACCTACAAGGTGGGTCTCAAAAGTTCCGGACTGGTCAAGAATAAACAAAAGTACGAATGAGTTTGGCAAATCGGATTTATTTTATTCAAAGTAGTTCCCTTCAGCCTCTCTACACCGCTTTGCACGGTCTTTAAGCGCGTCAAAAGATTTATTTTAGCCATTCTTGTTTAGAATGGTGGGCGCCGGCTTTGGATGTCTTCAATGTTCGCAAAACGCTTTCCTTCATGACCAAATGTAATTTTTTGGACAGAAAAAAGTCACATGGTGCCAAATACGAATACGTATTTACGCGAATACGGCAGGTAGTTGATGGAAAAAATGCCATTTTTTATCAAAATAGCGGTCACAAGCGTTGAACGATAATCCGGCGCATGATCATGTAACAAACGCAAACTTCCACATTCACGATATTCTGGCCGAGCACGACGTATTCCCGAAAGCAAACGCTTCATAACACCAAATTAAAACACAGAATTAACCGATTGGCCTTGTGCAATGAACTCTTTGTGGACAATTGTGGAAAGTCCGGATGCTGCCATTCGCCACTTTTTCACTGAATTTTTGGATCAGATTGATAGCGCTATGTCTCGTGACTCGTTTTAATGGATTTTTGGTAGTTTGAATCCTTTTTGTCTTCCTTAATCAAGTCTTTGCAATGTTAAATGTGATTCAACTTAAACTTGATTGAATGCGAATTTTCGGTAATCGGTCAGCTTGTGAGGAACGAATCGCGCACAAATCATTCTGAAGCTCAAGTGCTCAAGACTAACGGGACAGACTAAGCTCTATTTCCATGCAACGCATTAATGATTTTGGCTCATTTTGAATAAAGTCACGCACAAATTCAACGTTAATTTCGGTCAAAAATGATTTATGACGGCCAGAACGTTCGTCTTCATCCAGCATATCCCGGCCGTCTTTAAGACGTTTAAACTACTCGAAGCTCTGGGTACGCGATAAGCATTCACTACCATATGCATTTTGGGTTATTTGCGTCTGTTTGAAGTTTAAAGTTTGAGTTTAAACCAGAATTTAATTTTCGCTCTTTGTTCAAAATTGATTTTTCGACCGATGATACAAAAGTGCTGTCACTTACAGCGCAATAACTTGGGTTCTGTTAATCCAAATGTCATGAAATTTGACACAACGTCTATGATGGATGTTAAATGAAATTTTGAAAAGATCTAAACGATGCCACTACCAGTTTTCATTATTCTTGCCCAGTCAGGGAACTTTTCAGACAGACCTTGTATATTCTATCACTTACACTGCTTTACCGGTTTACCGGAATACGTTAATGGCGTGGACTACGGGGTCACCCCCCAACTATTTTCATTCCATACCAATCTAGTGAACCGCGTAGAGCCCTTGAAGACTGACACTATTTTTCGGTGAAACCAAATATGTACGATTCTGGAAGCTATCAGTTTTGATGGTGATCTCGATAATATCGAAACTGAGCAATAATATAAAGCAAATAAAAGGAAGCATGACCAATCAGGATCTTATCCGCCCGCCTTTCAAGGAGTCTTAGGACGTTTCTAAGGTTAGAACATGCGTTATTCGTGAATTTCCTTATTGTGGCATATTTCAATTGAGACGGACTTGTCCCTGATTTTATAAATTCTTAATTTCCAAGTTCTCAAAATCAATCTCATTACTTTTTTCACAGACCTCATATCATTGTTTCATAAATAATATTCTTTATATTCTCCGATTCTGGTATTTAGATGACAAAGCACTTCACACTTATGGCTTAAAAATATTTAACAGTCCATAAAGTATTTGCACTGTCCTTCGTTCAAAAGTCGTCAAAGTTAAAGCAGCGAAGAACCTTGAGATGAGCATGGGATGAGTACAGGTTTTTCGGTGTCAAGCGAGATTTCAATCACATTCTGCCTTATGCTTCAAATGCATTGATCTTTATTACAAAATCTGACAGTACCAAGGCTAAGTGAACAATTTACCACGAAATGGACTTAAAAAATTAAGAAAACTACTTCTTGATAGTCAATGTAACTTTTGTATTATTGCATAATATCCTTTTTGGAGAGTTTTTGGTGTAACGAAGGAACTGGCTGTATGTTATCCAAAGATAATGAAAGAAAATTATGATTTTAAGGAAATCGAGCGCAGTTCAATAAGTACCCGTGTCAGAAACGAATAAGCTATTTTCGCAAAAAATTGTTTTTTATTTTTCAATATAATCCCTTTTAAGAAAGATACACTTCTCACAACGTTCCTGCCATTGTCGAACGCCTCCAAAAAATATGATTTGTCGAAGTCTCCAAAATACGCCTCTGTCTCCGCGATGACTTCTTTGTTTGAGTTAAATTTGTTTCCTGTGAGCCATTTCTTCATGCTAAGTCGCGGGGAGTCAGGTCGGATGAGTACGGGGGTTGCAGCAGTCATTCGTAATGCAATTCGTGCAGTTTGGCGGCGACAACTCCAGATGAATGTGCTATTGCGTTATTATGGTGAAACAGCACCTTCTTTTTTTACCGAATGTAACCGTGTCTTCTTCAATTTTTTATCGAAGTTGTCCAATGACTTCAATGATTTTGCAATGATCGTTCTTCCTTTTTCTTAAAATAAACGAGGAAGACACATCCATCGCATTCCAAAAAATCGTCCCCATGACCTTTCCGGCCGATAGGACCGTGTTCGCCTTCTTTGGAGCAGATTCACCCAGAGGAATCCATTGTTTTGATTGTTGCTTAGTTTTTGGTGTGTAATGATGAATTCAAGTTTTAAAAACTAAAAAACTACTTTGGAACTCGCTTGAAGTGCTCCAGACACTGCTAAGAAACTCCCAGACACATCCGCTTATTGTCCATTGTGAACAATCGTGGCACTCATTGGGCCAATAATGTTTTCATCGCCAACTTATCATATAAAATGTTAATTGCCGTTCCATCCAACAAACCTACTGCTTCTGCTGCTTAGCGCACTTTCATTCGTTGATCAACGAGAACTTTGTCGTAGACTTTTTGAAAGATTTCCTCAGTAACTACGTCTTCCGGGCGTCCTGGTCGCTCCTCATCAAAAACGGATCTTCGCTCACTTTTAAATTCGTTGAACCAATATCTAACTGTGGTCATTGACGGCGAAGTGCCCCCACAAACAGCATCCAACTTTGCTTTTATTTTCTACCATCTTATATTTTCTACCATTATATTTTCTACCATCCAATAACATAAAGCGAATTACCGAACAATACTGCTCTTTTTTCATCTTAGCGAAGAACACGTCAATTAGTTTGATATTTATTGTATCGTCGTTTGATAGATGACAGCACACGATAATAATTCCATCTTCCCTCACGATCGCCGTCTGTCGTCAAACACGGGTACTTATTGCACCACTCTCGTACCGAATTTTTCTTTTGAGTATCTGAAGCAAGTTGCGTCTTGTGTATCCTCAAGAAAAGAGCTAACATTGATAGTCTGATTCATTTTCTCCAAAAATTCTGATTTATTTGACTGGTGTGTGGCTGTACGAAATTTTCAATATTAACCTTAATTGGAACAATCTGATTTAACCTTAAAGAATGAATAAATTTCACGTATTATTAATTAGGCTAAGTTATTTAATAGCCTTTCTCTATGAAGATTTATTCAAAGATGTAAATCTATCCCAAGTTTTCTCCCAAAACATACCAAAGCATCCTCTGAAGCATAGGAGTCAGTAGTATCCTGCTGCCTTTGGACCAAGAAAGCAAAAAGAAATTAGAAACGTGAAAGCCCATAAAATGACTTGAACATAAACTTAGCTTAACTTATCTATTATTCGATTTCTTCTGCTCTTGGAAATCAGACTTATAAGCATTCAGGATTAAATGGATTTCATTATCTGAATCAAATTAATAGCATAAGACGGCCGCACCCAAAATTTATTAGCAAAAGAATCTCTTCATATAAATCAGAATTGTTTTTTTTTTACTTAATTCAAATAAAATCTACATGAAATCATGGAAAGTATCCAACTCAAATACCACAAGGAGAGTTTGGAGCTTACGCTCTCACGTGACGAAACCAGGTTTGTCCATCTCTTAAATTGGTATTGAACAACTCTTCGTGAAAAAGAAAGGAAAAACATACTACAACACGATACAATTTCTTTAGAGTTGTTTTCATACGGCTCCCAGTAATTTCCTGGGATTTCCCATTCAATGTAATAAAATTACAGGACCTTTCCGGAAACCTTCATTCATTAAAAGTCTTTTCATTTCTTTTATATAAAAGACCTCATTTCCGCCCGTTCTTGTTTATTTCAATTGGGTGACTTCCATCAAAGTTCACTATTACGGGCGCGTCCTAAAAGAAAAGAAAACGGAAAATATCTTGGCAGGACGACAAAAGCGTAAATTCATGTGACGGTGCATTCACACTGAAGATAAAGATGTGGATAGTGCTCGTTACTAATTTATATTTTCTGTTTTTGTTCTTGCTTATTTTTTTGTCAAGGAAACGCATCTCAGAGAAAATGTTTAACTCCAACTCCTTTGTTGGATTTCGTAAGCATTTTTAATTTGATGAAGTATTTCGCAGACAAACAAAGATAACGCACTGAAGGGAAATGTGAAATCTTTTCAAATGTACGTTGGCATTCATTTCGGAAGTATCCTGACGTTGAGATTGGAAAAAACAACAAAGTCGACATGCTTTTAATTTGTTTATTTGAAAGCTGAGCCGGGTATATCGAATTGTTCGTCAAACATGCTCAATTCAACGACTCACCTCTCTTTGAAAATCATCTGTTCAGCTCTTGAGCCACGAACCGTCGAATGTCCTGGTAAAATTAATATATTCCATGCATTTTCCCGTCTCCCAAATATTCGATCGTTTAATTTACATATACATGCCGGTACTTTTGATTCTCCCAGCCATGTAATTATTTTGTCCTTTCCAGGGACACAAACCATGCCTCCCCCAAAAAAAAGAAACTTTTTCAGCATAATTTATTACCGCAACGACATACTCAAAATACATTTTATTTAATTAAATTTACCAAACAATTGTTTAATTTTCGCCGATTTTCATTTGCAGAGCCGACAACTGAAATTATTGGTGCGCCAGATTTGTACATCGAGGCGGGATCAACTATAAATTTAACGTGTGTGATTTTAAATTCACCGGAACCACCAGCGTATATATTTTGGAATCATAACAATGCCGTAAGTGTATCTACCACACATGTTCAACTTTTATTATATTTCTTGATCAACATTGCAAATATTAAATATGAACGGACGTTGCAACTTACAAAAATGCACCAACATCATATTCGCATAATTTTGAAGTAATTAAGGATTCAGCACTGAGCGAAAAAATGTCGCACTGATTCTTAATTACCCAATTCCCCTTTTTCAATTCGTTTAATTGCAATATTGTAGAAAAATTAATTTGGCGCGTAATCAGAACCAAAAAAGGGACTGGCCGATCAAATTAAGTTACGATTGCGACATTTTAATGAGTTTGTACTTGTTTCAGATAATAAATTATGATTCGCCACGCGGGGGAGTTTCTGTGGTCACCATTAAGGGCGAGACAACTACATCATTTTTGCTCATCAAGAATGCTCGACCATCGGACTCTGGCCAGTACCAATGCAACCCTTCGAATGCTAAAAGCAAAAGTGTTTCAGTGCACGTTCTAAATGGTGAATATTCGTAAATCAAATTTTTAATATTTATGTTTCAAATAGCAATTTCGTTTTTATTTTATTTCATCGACCATCTGTTAAATCCACTCTATTGTTACTATGCTGGTACTCTTTGACCTAAAAAGAAGGAATTTGCAAAGTAGTTTCGAAGCCTCAATCTAATTTTAAGCTGTAACTTGGCACTCATATGTTCATACAAATCTTCAACCCTTGGACGAGTTTTGGGATAATTTTTTCACATCGTAAAGACGTTGACGTTCCCAAAACGTGTGGATACAATTTTCTAGCTTAGGATATTTTTCAATCAGGTCCTCGATTGCAAAAGATCCTAAGCTAGTTGTTGAAACTGCCTTAAGCTCATTCTAGCACCATCTGTGTCTCAGTCTTACCAGTGAGACTGGTTCGTAATGTCATTCAAATGTCATTTCTACGGTTCAATAATAACCAACAATGTAAATTCAAATGAAAAATCATTTTGCAGAAATTATTTTGAAGTTTTCTTGTCGAAGAAGTTTGTCGGTTAATAATCTGCATATTTTTTTTGGCGCGGAAAAAGCATTTATTTCAATAATCCTCAGCCTAAATAAATGAGTACATTAACCAACATATTGCATATCGTTAACTATGACTTGCCCCGCTCTTCTGGGAATTTCGTTGATTCCACGTTTGAAGAAGTCCTCATCTTGCGAAGCAATCCATTTATCGGACCCTTTTCGGACTTCTTCAACATTTCGAAAGCGTACGTTAGCCAAGCTAATTTAAATCGACCGGAACAATTAAAGTCAGAAGGAGCAAGATCTGGAGAGTACAGGGGTTGATCAAGGTGTTCCGAATCTAGCCTATCGAATTTTACTTTAACGATGTTTACCCGATGAGGTCTGGTATTGTCACTTTGGAACAGAACTTTGTGGTGTTTTCGAGCTATTAATCGTTGTTTGTCGATCAGTGAGTTTGCCGAATTGGTCAGTTGGCTTCGGTAACGATCAGCTGTGACTGCTTTATTCAGTTATAATAGCTCATAATAATTCTGGTCCCACCAAAAACACAGCATAATCTTTTGGCTATATCTTTATCGCGGTTTGATTGTGATGTTGATAGTTGGTCGGACTCGACATACATACGATGCCTTACGTTCAGAGATATCCTAACAAACCTATTTTTCATCGCCAGTAACGATTCGACTCATAAATCTATGTTTTTGTGTTCTTCGAAATGTTTTTTGTATGCTGTGATTCGGATATTGAATTGCCTTTCATTAAGTCGATCCATTTTCCAAGTTTTTGAATCTTTCTCATCGCATGTAAACGTTCAAAAATGGTTGATAGGGCAACACCCAACTCCAAAGCAACTTATTATTGTATTCGACACAAATTTCCACCCAAAAATGCTTGCGATTCCGCATCTTCAATTTTTTTTGGCTAAACAGGCCGTGCTTTGTCTTCGGAGTCAAAATTGCCACTTTGGAAGCGTGCAAGCCATCGTTTCCAAGTTTTTTTGAGTTGGAGCTAATTCACTGTAAGCTTCTACCAACAATCGGTAACTCTATGCAGCATTTTCCTTCAAATAAAAGAAGGGTTTTAAACTTCCCCGCAAAACAACTTTTTCAGGCACAATATTCGACATTTTCGAAGCAAAAAACGTTGTTGTTTACGCTATTTCATTCAATGATTAAGTGAGAATTAATGACAGATGTTTACCCTCCAAAAAACCATATGAGTTATTATAGACACAAACCATATGTAAAAGTTGCGCCATCTGTTATCGACATTTTTAACCGACACTCTCAATAGGTACGGTAATTAAATCTTCCAAATTTAATAACAAAGCTAACCAGTTAGTACCAAGATCAAGCTTAAAGCTGTAAACTCTTTCATATTCCGTCATTTGTCAAATAAACAAAACAAACAAGTTAATATAATAATTCCTAATTAATGTGAAATAAATTAATAAGCCATTGCGTTAGAATCCGCATATAATAATCGATTCGAAAATAATAAAAATTACCGGAAAATTTTGCAAAACGCAATGAAAAAGCCTCAGTCTTCCAAACAATGGGGAAAATCCGGGTATCGCTCATATAACATTGAAATACATACATACATACATACATACATACATACATACATACATACATACATACATACATACATATATATATATACATACATACATTCACACATACATACATACATGCATACATACATACATACATACATACATACATACATACATACATACATACATACATACATATATACATACATACATACATACATACATACATACATACATACATACATACATACATACATACATACATACATACATACATACATACATACATACATACATACATACATACATACATGCATACATACATACATACATACATGCATAAATAAATATTTAAAACAAAGGAATTAAATAAGTAAACTGCAAAAGAAGAAAACATCAAGGAAGTTTAAGGTTACCAGGTTAGTACAAGAATTGTCAATAAAACCTTCAAAATTAAGAAACTATGATAAGAATAAGCTATGATTAGGATACAAGGTTAAGAAATGTACAAGCATTCGACCGAGGAAAGATCGGAACGTTATTGAAAGTTCGTTGAATACAAATCCAGTTCTCTACGAAAGTTTCATACTGAAAAACCTTTCAACGATACTGAGGTCTTCCTCTCAGACAACAAAACCTAGAAAATTGCAATGGGGTGGACATGTCAGCATAATAACCCAGGAAGGGATTGATGAAGTGATCCGATAAGACAAAAACCTTGGACGGAATGAACCTGGGCACATCTGTACGGAGCAATGCAAACGGTGGCTTTGGCAACCATCGTAGGTACTAAGGATGTAACGTGCAGCCCCTACTATGACGCAAAAGAAACGTTTGTTTTTCGTTCGTTCGTAAACGTTTGTATTTGTTTCTTATACCCCTATTTACTGGGAGTTTGACATTGAGAACTGCACCGAACCTATAGTCCGCTGAAAAAATGTATATTTACACTAAAAGTGTTCAGGAATGATGGAACTAATTTCAAGGGCCGGGCACTTGACTTGAAAACATTATTGATACGTAAAAGTAAGGGAAACAGGGGATTAATGTTAAAAAAACTTACATGCTGAAGTTAGAATAGTTCTAAAAAGAGAAGTGACGCCTATCATAGCGTTCCAGTTACCTCAACCCCTTACGTAGTGAAGCATAATTCATCAATTGAACAAAAGGACCTTCAATCTTCAATTCCTTCTATGAGCAGTTTGATTGTCCTTACTTTTGAATCTTGTCCGAGATGATGAAACTGTCAGAAGCGAACATAAATATGTCAAACGTAAGTGAATCAGTAGACTCCCTGGAGCAAGTTATGCGCGAAGATAATTTTATGCCTTTTAGAATTTTGAACGTAAACTATTCAAAATCCTAGCAAAAAACTATGGATGCTATTTACAAGACAACAAATGGACCATATATTTTTTGATTTCTGGTCAACTTTGCGCCATATATCTAAATTGAACTTAGTAAATGGTAACAAAATGTTGGTCACTTATTTACGAAACGAAAATCAGTCGTTCGCTTTCTGTTTTTTTACGTTCGAAAACGCGTTTCAGCGGTGTCCCATCTTGGGTGTGTGGTTTCGTTATGTGACAGAAAAACAGTTCTGTCAATTGACAAAAAAAAAATAATGACAGAAATGACAGAACTGTTCATGGAATCCTGTTGAACTGGCATATGAATTAGTTGCTTTGATAGGCTAGCGAAGTTTTGTTCGTGTACGTGAGCACAGCAGACATGTCCTGGACTATATTTTGAATCTCACGGTTAATGTTTAATAGGATGGAGACGCCCATCTTGCACTGTGAAGTGATAGCCTGGCATCCTGGGGAACCCGCATTTAATCAAATTGATCATTTTTTATTCGTATGTATAACGGTAGCCTTAAACTCAACAGTTCAGGAAAAAGTTTCACTAGCAACAGGTGTTGGTTGGCTCTAAAACAAATTCAAACTTATCTGAATCTTCTGGATGGAGCACTACTCAGTTAAAGCACTTCTCAGATCTACTTCACCCCACCGATCAAAGTTAGAGTTTTACTGGCTCTGATACAATGATAACTACACCTTCAGCCCCCTATAAATGAGAATTGGTTACTCTTCTTCTGGCCTGAGAGGGTGGCACTCCCCAATCCAAGGTATCAGTGCTCCTGCTGAAAAATCACCACGCACGTCTCAAAGAGCAAACGCTAACCAAAACACTGTTCCACGCTAAGGATCACTGCATCGGGAGCATCCGACGTTGTCTATCAATACTTGCCGAGTATAATCATTCAACTTACCGACCCAATCCCACTCACACATAACATCAGCCACATCTTTTGGTTCTCAAAGAAACTAGTAAGACATGTTCTGCGTAAGTCATACAATTCAAGGCACTCAAACAGCATAACACAGAAAGTATCATAGAAGGGTCCTAGACTCGTTCGTTTATAGTAGCATATAGAGGTCCTCCTCAAACGTATCATTTACAGGATCAAAGAAGTATCAGGCTAACCATTTCCGAGCGATCATACAGACAGACTGTCATGTTCTGTAAAAAAGAAACCCTAACCATCTCCTCCTCTAGACCTCTAGACCTCTAGACCATCATGGCATTTGCAAGTGGCACTCACACAAGAACAATAGCACACTCGTAATCGCATGCAATTATATCTCATCTCCAAATAGAGAGCATGCACTCCTCTAATAACTACATTAGTCCAAAACGATTCATATCCTTAGAATCCAACCCCATCAGGCAGGCATGAAATTCCAGAGGATGATTTTCCACATTCGGAAGCCCAGTTTTATACGGATGATCTCAGATCAAGTTAAACCAAAAACTCAACCATGGAAGTATGACCATCATTTAGATAACATAAGAGAACTACATGTAGACAAGGCGAAACAAGGAATATTGAAGCTTTTTTTTCTATTAAAAAAATGCAAGAGAACAGACATGCCATTTGTTGCGCAGGACAAAGAAGTACCCCTGATATCGATTTGGGAGGGCTCGACATCAGTCGCCTACATATCATGTACATCTACCTTAACATAGAGGCTATGATCAAACGCGGTTTCTTCTGACCCCTCAAATGGGGCAATAAAGGAAGTTTCGTTTACGCAAGGAAAGATACCCAAGTACCAGTCCATGACCTTATACTTCAGACTCCCTAACCCATGCTTAGCCTGTGCAAATCGGCGGAAACTAAGATGTCCTTTTAAGAATATTATTTTGGTCTTCTCTGATGAAGCATTCAAACTAAAACAATCGCTCCATTCTCGCTCCATGTGAGACTGTTATTCTCGATCAACGTTTGCAATTCAAGATTTAATGACCAGAAGATAGCCGAGTTAATGAGCCATCCGTCACTTAGTTCCACATGAAAGAACTAGCAATGGACTTTCGTGGGTCATCCTCTCGGAGCATTGACTTCACTGAGCCGAAGTGATCTTGCAGTTCTTCAGAGCTGCAGTTCCAGCTTCCTGGGACCAACTCTCTTCAGTTTGCGGAAACATTGGTGACGACCTCAGATGGTCGAATGCTACCTCGAAGTAAATGCAGACCCCTATAATGTACTCGCAACAACTCGCTCGAACTACATTTGTAGCATAGAGCATCATAAGGACCAAGCTTCGCTTTAAATGCATACCGTCTGTCCGGCAGATTTCAGGAGATCCCGTCGTCAAGTCGCTGGACCGTCACTTTCTTTACCAAGGAGAGGTGAGCTAATCAAACAAGCATACTGATCCGGTGATTCCTGCAGAGGAATAGCCTTAGCTGGCTTCAAGGCAACAGAGAAAAATCCAGCCGGTTAACACTTATCAAGAAAGCAGTGGATGCAGTTTTGCACAATATGGAAGATGCATTCAAGCGTCACACTATCCCATCTAGGTGAATTCCTTTAGCGAATCACGTCTTCTAGAAAGGAGAATCACAATTCACCTGAGCAAAAGGAACACTCCTCGCAGTAGAAATTTGAGCTACATTGTGCATTTTGGTAATCAAAATAAACCTTTTCCTTGTAAGATCTAAGTTGAGGGTATATCTTGAAGCTAAGGATCTGGTCATTAGCCTTTGGTTTAAGCGTTTAGATATTTTACAGCAACTATTCCACTCACAATCAGATTTCTAGAAGTCTTTAAGGAGTGAAACAGGACCTTCAGTAGCACTTTTCCAGCGAACGCAGCCTGTCCATTTGCTTGTTTTCATTTACAATTTAAATTTCCAACAGCAAGTTCTTGGGAAAATGACAATAATTTCAGATTACTGAAGATCTAAACTTGAAAGCCAAGTCGGGAGAACCAATGGAAATATCTTTCTCCGTAACAACTTGTAATTATCTCAATCATAAATTCAAATAAACTTACACAAAGTGTAACATTAGCTTCCAACACATGCCCGTTCACATGCTACCAACATCCTGATGCCTTTTGAATTGCTGTTGAAGGCACTTATCTTTATTATCGTACACTTGCAATTGACTTCTCATTTATCTTCAGTCACGTCATCTCATGCGAAAGGAAGTCACGTCTCCTGCAGGGAAATATATTTATTGTCATAATCACTTTCCCTTCAATTCATTCATTTCCCTCGCCTTAATTGATGGAGAAACCCACATCGACCATTACATTGAATTTTCTTAATTCTCGATTGGAAGGAGTTGCCAATAAAGGAGATATTGACCGAGCGAGCGAGCGAGCGAGCAAACAAGTGAGCGTCCTTGTGGAGTCCCTCATCAAGGGCACAAATGCCTCTTCCGTCACTTGCAAGTGCTATCACCAAGAACAATTTTCTTAACGTCCCTTGCAGTGTTTGAATTTCCCGGCTCCATCCGACATCCTTGATGCTCTCGACGTTGCAAATTCTTTTTAACTTTTGCACATTGCACTGGGCTGATATCGAACATGCCTTGAGTGGTGCTTTAAATTTCCAGTAAATATCGTTGAAAGCACGCTTTAAGGACCTCTTCGGAACATGGATTGCGAAAAGCAATCGAGCTGTAGTATGTAAGCAGATAAAGTAAATGCAGGCTCCACTAGGACAGTAAATAAGGATTGTAAGAATCGACGGAAAACGTGGAGCAAGCACTAAGCTATTGTTTGTCGTTCTGCATGCTCAGACCAACGTCCATAAATATTGGCAATAGCGTTGCGAAAGGACAGCGAATTGCTGCACTAGACAAATAAAGTTCCAATCGAGTGGATGCTTATCCTTTTCAGTTCATTTGGCACGACGACTTAAAAGCTTTAGTTAAGAAATTGAATCAATGTTTCTTAGAGCAGTCAAAAGATAATAATTAAACAGGTGTTTCTCATTCTGTTTCCAGGGGAATTCCCAGCAGCAATGCAGCGCGCGGGCCAAGCTCATCATCACATGTCACCGCATCACTACCTTTTAGTCTATATGTCAATATTTTTATCTACTTTAGTATTTACCACACAACCGCAATTTCCATGCATAAAACGAATGTGACATTGTGCATCGTAAAGTGCATTTTAACATTTCCCATTCTCATTATGTCCTCAGTTCTATTCCATCTAAATAGTGTAATAAATTGTTGCTGCGCCCGGGGCTGCCACGAGACCGGGGACACTTGCAACAACGAGCGCCACAGGAGCAACAATAACAGCAGCAACATCAAGGACGAGAACATCGTCCAGAGCGACAGCAACGCATTCAGCTACAAGGATAATAGAATACTTAGATCTAGAACTACTTTCTTAAGGTTGACTAGGGGAGCGGGCGGCCATGGCGCCGCCCTGTCCCAATCTCATCTTCATCACTTTTGGCGGGAATTTCAAAAGCTTCGACGACGACGACAACGACTGCGACGACAGCGCCTCTCCCGCCCGAGAACAGCACACATTACTCACAGTTCAAGTAGGAGCTCTAGCTCGTGGATTGCGGAGTCTGTTGTAAAGTAAAATTGAATTTCATTTAGGGATAAAACAATAGTTGTAATTTAGTATGTGTATATAAGAGCAGTATTATATGAAATAATTGACTTAAACACAATACCAGAAAAAATCCACGAGGAAATATAAAACAAGAGGAGAAACAGAACATGAACAAGACATACTACAATTGTTTCAAAGTACCGATATTGGCATAAATATAATGAATTGTTGCTAAAACTGTAATTAGCAAGCTAATGGCTTTATGTACTTCAAATTTAATGTAAATAATATATATTATATATATGACAACTTTAAGAGAAAATATTGATGTGACATTTGGAATTAATTTTCTAAAAAACAAAACGAACAACGTTTCAGTTTTCCCATTCGTCATTGTTGTATCTGTTACGTTTTATCTAGAGTAATTAGACACTAACGAACTTACCAAACGGTTTACAATTCAAAATGTGTTATCCGAACCATCTACTTTCTGTATTATCTGTTTCTATGTTTCGAAACCCTAGAGTACATTTTCAAAAAAGAAAAAAAGAAAAAAACTTAAAACAAGGACAACAAAAACATACTCTCTATCAACCAAGCCTTTATTTTATCCTTCCAGGCTTTTATTTTAAGACAAACATAATCCGAAAATAAATGATAACTTGGAGAATCTCATTATTGAACGTTTGATTGTTTGTATTTGTGAGGGAGTTGGATGTGTGTGTGCGGTGTCGAGTGTCCTTTCCACCATGCACTCAATTATTGACTAGAGACAATTAACATCTGGACTGTGGCATCATACTATTAAGTTTCGGACGGTTTAATGTGTGCTCATTTGAGGAGAATACATTATGTGTATCCAAGGACCACCAACGGCCTTTTGACGTGTGGTTTATGGTGATGAAGATATCAACACCGAGTGTCAATATACATACATTCGCCTAGCAATTGTTGTTCGGGCTGGAGAGGAACATAGCTTACAATAATGATATATTTGCGCTCGAGGCGGCCTGTTGTATGTTGGTTTTCGGTCGTATGTGGGCAAATCATGTCCTTGTCCTCTTACTTTTATTGGTAAAGAGTCATTCAACGTAATAGTCAAAACAAATGAGAAGGATTAGCTAAGGTAAGTAACGAATAAGAAAAAGTGCTCAAGCAAGAATGTGGTTGCGTAGTAAAGGATATAGACAGATTGGTGTTGGCTTTCGTCAACAATAGTTACGTCAAGTCTACATCCAAATACGGCTTAGTAAAAGGGAAATTGTCAGATTGGAATTCCGGAAAAGATGACAGAATAAACTTCATGGCAACAACAGAATTATCCTTTAGATATCACTCGACATCCGACACAAATTAGAAACTAAATTTAAAGCAAGATGAGGTCTTTTGTATACATATCAACATAGAATGATGGCCAGGAAATCCGCTGCGAGAAATATAAAATGATAATGGAGATGAAAAGGAGTCCAAGTACTAAACACGTTGTGTATCGCATGAGATACTGATACTGAAATTGATCAGTTATGAAACATATGTAGCTGGCAGAAACAACCAGATCAATAATATTGCAGAAATATACTACAAACTTCGGCATATTCTTCTGACCTATCATTCTATGAATTTACCCTATCTGAGGTTTTTGATCCCAAACGATCTGCGAGACGGTCCAAACGTCCTCAATGTCATACCAACTGAAAACGATCGGTCTAAAGCTACATTTTTACAAGGCGCAAACAAGGATATTGGCTCTCAAAATTCATTTGCCTGGGATAAAAGCAAAAAACTTAATAAAGTTCTCCATTATGTGGCTTACAACTGCCATCCTCAACGAAAAAAAATAAAAGATCAATGGATTTTCGCGAATGAAAAAGCCTTTGAACTTTCCCACAACGACTTAAAGAAAATGTAGTGCAGATTAAAAGACTATTGAACAGAAAGAGGAGACATCAGAAGAGCATTTCGGGTGCACATCCTCCATCACTACTCGAACAAAAACCAATAACGACTAATTGGATATTTTATCAAATCAAATCTTCGTGCCAATGAAACCACCCAGGCATTGCGGAAGGACATTGCAACAAATCGGAAAAAATCGTGCCAAATATCATCGAAAATGAGAGCTTATTGCCACGCCAGTTGTGAATGAGTCGACTTTCTTTAAGGACTAAACATGTAAAAATGCCATGTTACTAAATCGATTCACCATCCGCAGGCGGCCAAACACCCTTCCAGTCCGAGAAATTACCGGGAGAGTAACTCCTGTACTATCGGGCTTTACGATATTGCAGCATACATCCTTATCTCAAATTTTTCATACAAAAACAGCTGCATGAAGAATGATCTCAAAAAAAAATCCCCAAAGTATCATTAGAGCACTTAGAGCCTAGAAAAAGAAAGGATCCTAGCACGACAGTTTAACCCCTTCATCGTAGTTACTGTACTTACATCGGAGTCCAATGCTGCATGTCTTATACACCAACCTAGTCTTAACTTCTCACGTATGCTAGTGGGGCGTTAAGGTGGTCTACTTTTTCCATCTAGATACACTGAAATAGAAGCTCCACAAAGCAGTTCGGGTTTTCACTTGTATTCAAAATCTGATAGGTTGTTTTTCCCAACCAAGTGAACAAGAAGAGAGAGGATTATCAGAGAATATTTAGCTTGCTGACACAAGAAGCATTGTCGCGTTTTCGGTCCTTTAATCTGCTTAAGCAGGTCGTGTACAATCTCAAGAGTTGTTTTGCTTTCCTTGTAAGATTAAGGCAAAAAATCTTAACATATCCTGCAAACGTTCTTACCATAGCATGTCTATTTTTGTCCAGAGAATATTATTCTAACTTCCTTTTTACTATTGCTAGCGGAGCCTTGCATCTTTATCTGACTGTCTTAGTCACAGTTTAGGCAATCGAGACAATTATTGCTACCTCATCCACTATTTCATTTTCTTCAACGCCGTTGTAACGTAGAGTTGATTTAAGATTTACTCAGACTTTTCGGCTTTTGAGGACTCGTCTTCAATCGTGAATAGCTACGGGGCTAAAGGCAAGCTCCTGGAAACTTCCATCTTAAACTTCCTATGAAAGAGAATATGTATTATTCCCTTAAAGCCGTTCTTAGGCTAATATTTCTGTAGCTGCTTTGATAGTAAATAACTCTGACTAGGAAGAGTACTTTTGGCCCTAGTTTGTCTTCGGTTCAGGAGCTGCTGTTCATGGGAATAGAATCTAGCACGGATGCATACCTCCGTGTAAAAGCAATATGTGGATATGACGATTTCACTTCTATATGAAAAATCATCCACCAATATCCCATTCCTCTTCGGTTAGAATGTGAACCGCGTTCAAAAAATTCATGGTCCTTTAACGTTGAATACAACAGAACTTGAACTGTCTTAGAGGAAGAAGAAAATCCATTTTCTTCACGCCTTCCAAAATTTGACCGTGTTTTCCTTGACAAAACACGGTCAATGCTTGAATGAATCTGAAACACACAAGTCGAGATAGAGACCATCTTGATGTAAAGCTTTAGTAGCATGAGACTGAATTATCTACGATGAAGATATTTTCGAAATCCTAACCATGTTGGGTCACGAACAATTTTCTTGTTCTCGCAAGGCCTTTTTTTCAACTCAGCAACCACATTGCTGCACTGTCAGTGCGTATTAATCTCTCTTTTGTTTTTTAGGTGAAGAGAACAATTTTGAATCACAATTTTCAGGTTCTTGGTTTTCACTAAGTTTTTTTCCACAAAGTCTACCGGTTTTGCGATTTCACCATTACTATCTTCTGGAAACCTCTTCCGCGCAGAAGCCTTCTCAAGAACGTTTGCAAAGTTACTCTCGATAATTGCAATTTGTTTACCAAACTTTCATGTTTGAAATCTGCTGTTAAGGCTCAAATTTTTCCAGGCTTTGTTGCTAACAGGAGCGTATCTTCAACCACCGCCAAAACTTCTCCTCCTCATCCAACGACATTCAACCAAAATGAGTGAACCTCAGTGCCGGTTTGTATATTTCCTCTCTTTTTTTGTGTTAAATAATAACAACAACCTCAAATCTTTTGTGTAAACAAGCATTGGTAATATTAACGTACTTGCGCCTTTTCTATCTCTGTCTGGTGGAATATGTGCGAGAGTATTATTGCTGTATGTAATTTCGCTTGGCTTTGGCTACATTTTCTGAGCACTGGTACTGGCTTATTTTATCTGCAACTACCGGGGAAGGAGTAAGGCAACTGTAACCTATGTTAAGATTATAAAGTCGTGCACGATATCTATCAAAATTCTTTTTCGTTGAAGTCCGTTGAAGTTAGTGCTGAAACAATATCAGTTTGCCGGGAATTCATGCTTTCTCATTTCTTTAAGCCTATAGCGTTCTTCTCAGCTGTAGTTGCACCGGCATCCATTAAATTAAATATAGGTCTATCCGATATATATGCTAAGTCGGCGGTTTGCGTTTTGATTGAGGCCGAAAAAGTGTAGTCTTTGATGAAGCTTGATGGAGTGTAGCCCTCAATTCCTCTGATTTTTTTAGCACGTTTCAGTTAATATACACGTTGACAAAGCTTCGGTATGTTCATGGTGTTTCTATGCACTCACCCGCTTGGTCTTCCAAGGTTTTAGGATAAGTGACCTGAAATATGATGGCCATTAAACGTATGCTTTGTGAGTGTTGCTTTTTAACCGAACTTGCATCAAAATTTTTTAAAGTCTTTCCTTAATTTTATGGTGCCAAAATCAAGGGAAATGTAGGCTTTTGAAAAGGACATATCATATTTTCTCCTGTGTATTTTAATCAACACATTTTTATATGATATCTCCTTCCATTAAAACGATCGAATACATTTTATCGTTCACTGGAGATTTATGTTGTTCAAAGATGTAACGGTCCAAGTGTGTTATACTATCTTAACAATTTGCTTTTGGGCAGCATCACAATTACCCATTATTTCTTCTCGTCCGACGAGTCGCAAAATGTTGGTTTATTGGGAGTTCGTGGTGCTCTTTGCTCTCTTCAAATATCTTTGCAGCCTTTGAATATATCGTTTTCATACCTAGTTTCTACTTACTTACTAGTTTATCTTACTTACTTACTTACTTACAAAGTAACTTCAGAAGTTATGCCTTTTGATCTAAACAAAATGTGTTCATCTATTTATCCATCTATCAATCTCTCTGTCCATCAAGCCATCTATCTGTCTATCCATGTATCTACTTATCTATCTATCTACCTATCTATCTATCTATCTATATATCTATCTATCTATCTATCTATCTATCTATCTATCTATCTATCTATCTATCTATCTATCTATCTATCTATCTATCTATCTATCTATCTATCTATCTATCTATCTATCTATCTATCTATCTATCTATCTATCTATCTATCTATCTATATATCTATCTATCTATCTTTCTATCTATCTATCTATCTACCCAACTATCTATCTATCTATCTATCTATCTATCTATCTATCTATTTATCTATCTATTTATCTATCTATCTATCTATCTATCTATCTATCCAACTATCTATCTATCTATCTATCCATATATCTATCTATCTATCTATGTATCGATCTATCTATCTATCAATCTATCCATCTATCTAGTTTAGCTTGCTAGTCCTTCGAAGCCGTATTTCGATTTGGGAGATGGACTCATTTCAGTGACTACAATGGGCTTAACAGCAAGCATTGGCCTCACACCAACGTTAGCACGTGAAGTCTTGAGAATGTGGCAACGAACTATACAATCCGATATAACCGTTTCGTTAATTTTATTTATTTATATTTTCATTCCTCCATCTGATCTTAATCAGGAAAAGAAAACGTGATGAACCAAACACACACATAGCTACAAACCTTAAATTAAATTAATTGGTTTAATTAAACTCCTCTTAATTTAACCAATCCATTCCTGCGTAGTGAATTATAGTGGCCTTATAACTGTCCGCACCCTTGAAATATAAAATTCAATATATTTATCACATCACCCACCCCATCACAGACAAATCAGAACCAGTCGATGCTTGCCCCAACTAGCCGAAAAACGTCCTTACTAAGAACGCAGCATAACCCACTCGACATGAGACACAAAATATTACAAGGAGTATTCACTTTTAAGAGGCCTGAGAGGACAGTCTTTTGGTTGGTTCTTACCCCTGAACTTTTTCACACTTGCTATAAGGATGTTCGAAGAATTCCCTTAACAGAATCATCTGCAGGTTCATCTGTTGATTCCTTGCTGGCATTATCGCAGCATACTACCACATGACGTATTATCCATTTCATCTTCTTGTATGCTAAACGCTTACCATTGGAGTTTTTGGGTTCCCTGTGCAGATCTTCCAAGAGATCCTGTAGCTGCACCACCAAAAGTTTCCTTCATTTATCTTTCTCTTAAATCTTCCCTTCGGCTTAGAGAAAGCTCATCACAGTTACCAGTATATTGGTTGTGGCGGTTGTAGGTCTCCTTCCTTGATAATCTTTCTTGTGGTTGTCCATCCATTCTCTTTTATGAGTCCTTCGGACAGCATCTTTCGAACGCATTCGCATTCGTTTTGCTTTGAGCTAAAACTTTGTTTCAAGCATTGTTTCCTTGGCATCCTGTTTTCCAGATTTTCCTAGGTTGACAATCGTATTTTGGCAGAAGTCATCTCGCTTTTGAATTTGTCCTTCATTGATTTTGTTTCCAAATTATTACCTTTTTTCTAATTGTTCTGACTGACAATCTTATGTTTCCATAAAGCTTTGTAGTCACCATTACCCTTTTTTCGTTAAATGTCTCGCTAAATGAAGATCCTGCCTCCACAGCCTTCATTTCTGCTGTGTCTAAGATGTGTATTGTCACTTTGAATGCTGCAAGGAAGGATGTTTTGTTTTTTTTTTTTGTTTTTAGTCTTAGCAAGCAGGCAGACAAATGCTGACTCTCTGCCGTGAGATAATGAAAAATAGTGAAGGACCAGCTTTTTGTTGAAAGACATACCTAAGTCAGCGAATAACCAAATAATTAGCTTAGATTCATTGAGAAAAGTCTACAAACAAATTCAATGCGAAAAAAAACCTACAAGAGTTTTGAAACTCGACAAGGATATTCCAAAAAACTATAAATGAGCCACATGCAGGATACCTAAACAATTCTCACAAGGACAAAAGGAAAAATCCTCAGACAATGTTATATTAAGTCGAAATGGGAAGTATTTTATCAATGTTCTTCTTTAAATTAAAATCTTTTTTTGCGTCCTGTTACAGGACTCGCACCAATTCACTCCATCATTCCAGAGATAAAGACTGCACAGTTAAGGTAAGGAGATGCAGCATAACTATGAAGTTAATAAAGCATTCAATGCCGGAACAATATCCGCGAAAGAGTAGAAGGCAGCAGCAAGGATCCTTCACATATAGAATGATACTCTCCATAAATTGGTTAAATGAACTGGGTTCAATAATAACTTCCAGAAAACTAGACAAACAGCATTATATCCGTAATGTGTGAATTAAACCGTGAACTGTATTGCAGAAGTCGTAAGGGGAGTTCTTTCCTGTGCAAGTCCTAGAAAATGTTTGGTAGTGCTTAAATGGTTTCCGAAGTTGTTACGACTTGCATGTTTTTGGTCAGAGACTGACGAAAGTAAGACGATGAGAATCAAAGCTCATGAAAGCAGAATTTCAGCACTCATTTATGGAGAAGACAACCAGGATAAGGTATGAATGCGTGGCCGTAACTCTTTGAAATATAACTTTAAATCTGATCCTTTTTTTGCAGGTTTATTATTCTTATATCAAAGCCGAAATCGCCCAAGCTTGTGTTCATTCTAAAGAGTTTTTACGATGCTGCAACCGGGATAAAAATATTTTTGCAGAATGTTACATTCACAAAATTAAGCAAACATGTAAACATTATGTTCAAAGAATAAACAAAATTATTTTTTCATCTTCCCCTGAATTATCGTAAGCTCACATTGTTTGACATGTACCATCTCTTGCTCAAGGGTAAGTACTGATTTATATTGTCATACATCCTGAAGGACAATAATATAGCTATGTCGATTTCAGACGAAAATACACTTCATGCCACCGCCCATCAGCCGTTACCCATGTTTACAATAAAAAGTCTCATACAAGAATGTTTTTTATAGACTTCATATCAGTCAAACTGTATCATCTATGCCCATATAAAATGTCCTATTACAGGAATCATGATGCCTTAAACCACCACTCATCAATATGCCATTTCAGTTTATTTGCATTCTTCGCATTCGTGCAATTTCACGTGGATTTCCCTGCAAGAATCCGCACGAAACGACATCGGTTGTCGGCGTTTTTCTTACATTTTTACAGCTGAAATGAAGCTCAAGGATTTCCCTAGCTAACAAAATACAATAATATTATTCATCATACATGCATACGTTTCGTTTCGTTTCAGTTGTAACCGCCACAGCTCGCAATAAAATTAGACAATAATACGAGACCATAAACTATGCACAATGAACAATGTATTGTGTGTAGTATTTTGGGGCAGTAACGTTGGACACACTCTAACTGTTTTATTGCATTTAATTTTGATCTCATATGTCACACCGATTATCAGTTAAATTACAGCCAATTTTATAGACTACACGGGTAATATTGGACTTGTATGTGGGTGTAATCTGTATCCTGGATGGATTACGCAGCGCCATCAAAGGTCTACGTTTTTCTATGAATTTTGAAAGAAACGTGGGAAATCTTGGACCATTGAAAAGGACGAACTAGCTTTGCTCATATAAAAATATATTTTCGAAGCAAATAATTAGTAATAAATTTCAGAAGTTTTTGGTAGATCAATTTTTCCATTTTCACTTACAACATTGTAGTGATTTATATAGTATCCTTGCTAAGCTAACTCAGCGAAGACTAGTAATAGATACTAAACTCTTCGACCTAGACTACTTTTGCAATGAATTCGCTGAGAATCCTTCTATTATTGCATCGCAACTTCGGACCCCGAATCGTTTCTATATTTTAGAACAATTTTAGCCCTTTGCACTCGAGATGTGAGTCTCACTCACCACGCGATTTCATGCCGCAACTCGAGAGGTGACTGTCGTTCACCACATGGCTCGCTGAGGTAACGCCATAGCGTAACAACAAACAGCGATAACACGACCAATCGTTATCGCTGGTCCATCGACCAGCGACCAATCTAACGGATTTTGCAGAATTGTATGAGTGTTAGTAAAAATATTTATTTTTTGCTCGTTTTGTTTACAAGCACAATGTAAACAGATAGACAAAATAGAGAAAAATAAACATTTTTACGAACACCAATTCAATTCTCCAGAATTTTTTGAATACCGTTAGATCGGTCGTTTGTTCGGAGTGTTAGCGCTGTTTGTTGTTACGCTATGGTAACGCGATGCGCGGCGGTAACTGTTTACGTTTTGCCTTTTCGGCACGGGACCCTACGCTCTTCTTGTTTCATCTTATGAAGTGTGAAATGATATCCTTTCAAATGGAGATAAGACTCTATTATCTGAAATTAGTACGAAACCACGAACCGAAATCTAGCTTCGGTCTCAGTTTGAACTTGACAGCCGTGGCAGTAGAACTAGAAAAGTTGAAGTTTTCGATCCCCATTACCATGGAACGCAATAATGAAATATGCTCTAGTGAAAATGATTTTGATTTAGAATTGCTAAACGAGGAAATTACAGCCATACACAGAGAGCTTGGTGATAGATAGAACGCGAGCAGTGATAATGATAATGATGAAGTAAGAAGTGTAAGAAGGCGAAAAAATAGATTAATAGACAGTGAAGGTGACAGTGACAATCATGCTTGAGAAGACCCACAATCCGAAATTTTGGAATGGAGAAGCTGTGCAGAATCCGAAGAAATTACCCAGAGAATACGGTTTATAGCTGGTAATAATCCTGCAGGGTCGCACATATTCGAGATTTTTAATTTTTTTTTTTTTACTGATGAACTCGTAAATGAAGCAGTTACAGAAACAAATAATGACGCAAGAATTCGGCAGGAAATCGACAGTAGCATTCCGCAAGGGAAATACATTAGTTTTATCATGGAAAGCCAAGAGCGTTGTCACGTGCTTGACAAACTGGAACAATGCAGGAATAACGTCTGTGAGAAGAATTTTACGAGATGGTGTTGAAATTACCGTAAAGAAGCCTAATGTTGTATTAAACTATATAAAACATATAGGTGGTGTTGATCGTGCAGATCAATTAGCCGCAACGTACTGTTTTTTGCGAAAATCATTGAAATTGTGGCGTAAACTGTTTTTTGGGGGCTTGAAATATGTTTAATAAATTCATATTTACGTTATAAAATAACGAAACAGCAGAAAGAAGAACAGCCGCTTAGTCACTTGAAGTATGTCAAAACCTTAGTTCAATAATTGACTGGAGATATTCATCACACACATGCTCGATCCTCAACCTCCAGCTCTGAAAACGACCGCCTAAATGGAAAGCTACAGAACATTCTAACAGGAGTTAGGAAGGATTGCAAAGTCTGCTCTCAAAGAATTAGTTATGGCAAAAGACATCAAATGACTTACCATTGTGATACTTGTCCCGATAAGGCGGGTATACATCTCGGCAATTGTTTCATGACATATCATACAAAACAAAATGACGAAGACTAATGTTAGACAAATTATCCTCGTAAAGATGTTAAAAATACATTAAATATTAAAATATAAAAGCTTTGTGTGTTACTTTGCGTGTGTAATAATTTTATATTAGAGGTAATAAGGTCACCAAAAGCGCTACGAAACGTCTCGAGTTGCTGGTTAGTCCGCACGGGAACGGCCTCGAGCTCAAATGGTTAATATATTAATGTATTAAAAAACAAAAGCATACACATTTTAGCTGCTGACGCGACTTAGCAAAACCTTTGAATCCTGGCGTTTCATACAAGTCGTTTAGGTTTTTAAATTCACCGGAGCCCTCCAGCCTTCCGGAAAGGCTTAGCTAGGTCCTCTAATAATTTATTGCTCATTCTTAAGAAAGACTCCTTTAAATGTGTGCATGAAACCAGATGGGTTTTGAATTCCCCTCAAAAGACTTCCAAAAAAACTGGGTATTAAAACTCCTTAAAACAAAAAAGGGAAGTGAACAGTCAAGGGTCGGATGAGATGCAAAAGCGTAATACCAAGCGTAACTAAAGAGTAGGCAATTAGTTAGGAGAGTGTGTGACTTACATCGTCCGTAGCACCACCAATGGATTACTTTTGTGGTGGGAAGATTCCATTGATGTATCCTAATTCAAGGAAAGGGACCAGGGCGCCTACATAAAAGCTGCTATCCTGTGGGTAGGTTAACATCATTCAAATCGTTTACAAAGTCGAAAAGACATTATCAATGAAGTGATAAATAAGTTGGTTGATTGATTTAGAAACATATGAACAAACGCAAGGACGTTAATCTGAGGATAAGATCATCAGAAAAATTCTAAGGCCATTCGAATAGCCCACGTTACAAACCGAGACACGAATGGACTGCAAATAAAAACTGAAAACCTTCCAGGGTTTTCCAGGCAAGAAATGAGAAAAGAAAATCTTGTAATCCCTTCTGTAAAAACATTCAAGGAGTAAACAAGAACCCTAGGTTAAATAGTGACCTTAAATAGCTAAGGCTGACGTACCGTATCCCACTGACAGCGTAGAAAGTCCGCAACACTCATCGAGCCCAAAGAATGAAGAGATAGAATGAATAAGGAACATAAAACCTTACCTCGTCCTTCTCCCAAAATAAACGGTAAGCGAAAAAAAACGTCCTCTGGACCATTAACACCTTTCAACCATACCATCATCAGTAAGAACCGACAAATTGTATCCATTTCTATTTATGAAAGACGACTTCACAGTAGTACAATTCTTGGTTCAAATATGCATATCTTCTCTATCAAAAGGAAACATCCCTTTAGAGAGATAACATCGAAATCTTCATAGCAAATCAGGTTGAAGCCAATCAATACAAAGTAACAGAGAACCAACTCAGCATCTTTAAGTCTGCGCGGCTTAACGTCTCTTAAGCTGAAAACTCTAGAACGTCATGTGGACGGGTATATAAAGTTCACAGGAACATAATAGGTCTTTTTCGAAACTTCATG
Source organism: Stratiomys singularior (assembly GCA_954870665.1). NCBI lineage: Eukaryota > Metazoa > Arthropoda > Insecta > Diptera > Stratiomyidae > Stratiomys > Stratiomys singularior. The sequence goes on along the minus strand of OX940878.1, from coordinate 154,262,784 downwards.
TACACCATCGAGGACACTCAACAGGGACGACCCTACATGATGTAGAAAGCAGAATAGAACAAAAGGCTCTACATGGTGTAGAAGGCAGAATAAATTTGCAATGAATTTCACTATAAAAAATTGCACCTTATCCTCCATCTTCGCTATCGAAGGATCCTTTAATAATGTAAAAGTGAGAATCATAAAAGTAGCCTTTCATAGATATGCAATACATTCACATCTAATCAACTGGATAATGGAGCTCCTGGCAAAACGGAAGATTACAGCCGATGAAAAGGGCATAACACAGACCAAATGGACTACCAGGGGTACACGACAGGATGTCATCGTGTCGTCATTGACTTTCATACTCACAGTTGACCAAATTGTTGACCAAAACCAAGCGTAACGAGCATCTGCTGACGATATACTTATACTGATTATTGGGAAGTTTCCAGAAGCCATGCCAGGTCTTATGAAGGCCACACTCTCCCTTCATTTGGAGTGGCTGAAGATGAGCAACATGCGAATCAATGCCGATAAAACGGATTTTACGCATTGCACAAATCGCCAAAAACTTGATACATTTTCACCCCTGGCTGTTGATGGAAGACATACGAACTTGGTAAACAGGACAAATTACCTTGAAGTATCCAAGGATAGTAATTTAACTTGGGCTGCAAACATAAGAGAAGTTAGGCTGTAAGGTACAATGGTGATCTTACAATGAAAAGACGACTTCGAAAAACTAGAGGGCTGCAACTCAAAATGGCAAATTTTATAAAACAGAGATGCCAAAAACATCCCCTACTGTTGCTAGCAGTAGACGGGAAACCAATGCAAAAGAACTAGTGATGATCCAACGAATGACCTGCCTTAGCATCACATCTGCTATCAGGACTACATCAACTGCTGCGATGGGGATAATGCTCAACCTGACACCATTTGCCAAATGAAGTAGGATCAGGTTAAAATCTACAAAGAAGTTTTCTAACCATCCTCAAAGGGGATGCGACTACATTTTCAAGCCAATAAAAAGGATGGTCAAGTAAGAGCGAGTACAACCAGTGTTCCGAACATAACGATCCCATGTCCAGAGAAGAATAGGGAACGATACAGGACTTCACATCCCGAAGTGAAAGTCCAATCTACCTACAGCAATGGTTACGAAGGGGATGAGGTAAGTGATGTCGGAATCTCCTCTTCAGATCAAAGAGAATTCAAACGAAGTCACCAACTTGGGAGCCGTACCATAGATTTCCAGTCAGATATATTTGAAATAAAAGCAGCCTCAGAAGCGGCTACAAAACACCCTGAACGGAGGAGTACAAATATTCAGGATAGCAAGTCGTCACTGCAAGTACTTACCCTTTATCGTGCAGTTTCAGAACTTGAATTGAAAAACTGCTTGACTATAGGCAGACTCTCAAAACCGTAACGATTCGAGTAAACGAATAAATGACTTGAGTCCTTGATACGGTAGTGTAAAGGGAAATTTAGGAGTGAATAAGGATGCTCGAGCTGGATCAACCAACCAATACGCAGCCCGATTAGACACAATCAAAGTACCACTAACAACAAAACAAACGAAATCATATGAATCTTTTTGGAAATTGACAGATATGGCTTGGAATATCAGGACTAACTGCAGGATTATCTGAACACATTTCGTCCTGACAGAACGAGCATGAAACAACACATAGAGAATATCAAAAATGACATACGAAAATTGTTTGGGATAGCCTTTTGGGTTAAAACGCCAAACGAGCAGGAAGCCAAAGGAATAACACCTACCCAGCTTGCGGCGATGAAAGGTTAAATACAGGATGTTCCATTTTAGATTGCCTGAGAATGGCCAACAAGAACCTCACTTGGCTAAGTTATACTGAAGTACACGTAGCTACCACAGAGCTAGGGACTTCCTTAGTTTCTGTAGGATAACAAAGTGAACCATCTTTAGACAAAAGTGACACAATCGCCGAGTTTACGGCCAACGCGGTGTATGCTTATACTGGTCAAAACAAACAACGCTATCACAGATGCGTTTTTGAAATAGTTTAAATGAAATAGATGCTTACCTATACAAAACTTTACCTTATTCAAAACTGGGACGAATATCTGAAATGTAGTGGAAACAAAAAGCAAGATTTAGCAAATTAATTAATCAGATTCCTCTCAAATTCCTCTATGCCTCTCTAACAGTGCGATTGTCTCGATGGTTTGAGGTCACTGATGCTCCAAAGGAACCAGCAGCAACAGACTAGCTATTGCAGATGGCGATACATGACTACAAGGCTTCAATAGTTCAAAGCTTCCCTAGGGTCAGTTCTTGGATTTATTAGGCATTACATTGTCCAATCTTCATATAGAGTCTCATATAGAGTCTTTGGACATCCAATCTTGACAAAAACGCCAAAACTTTCATATGAAAAAGGATGTATTCCGGTATCTCTGTCAAGAAACTGCGCAAACCAAAACCTGCACATTATTTGAGAGACTCAACGTAATACACTAGAGATAATACGTGAAAAACTGCCTTAAGTTTATAATTCTGCAATTTAATACAGAATAACAGTTCAGTTCTACTAACAACATCCGTCCAAAAATCGAATCCTGAAAAAGAGAAAAACATTCAATGCATACATTGATTTTTACTGACGCTTGCCTCTACTGGTACTTGTTTTTCCTTTTTTGAAAATGCATTTAAACTGTGCTCCCTGAATTCTGCAAACATTTATTTTACTGAATGCCAGACAGATTTTTTATAGACCGTCAAAATTTTAAACAATTTTAATGGCAAGGAGAATGTCTTTACAATTTTACCCATCAATACAAAACACAGCAATTCAAAATTTACATTGGGGAACAACACACTAAGATGCTTGTAAAGTTGAGTTTGTTGAAAATTCTTGTAGGATCGTTATTTTACTACGGAGCAATGTATGGATGTTAACATAATTTCTTCCTTGTTCGTTTATCGAACTTTCAATTGTTCCGCTGAGCTGTCAATGTCTTTTCACCTCTTCTCCACAAACAATATTCACCTCGAATAGTTGGTACACAATCCATTCATACTCCACTATATTTCAAATTATCGAATATACTATTTTGAATCCTAGAAAAATAACTTTTGTTGCTTTTTCTTGAATCTGTTTGACGGTATCATCCATTACAATGCAGTTGGAGGCATGGTCTCCCTCTTCTCTTGTTTTTTTAGCTTTTAGCGTTTTTAGTGTTGTGAGCCTGAAAAGAATATATTTTTTTTTCGTTTTCAGTTGTATGCCCTGTGTTGGCTAGATAAGTTGCGATGATTTCAACACTATTGACGAAACTAGTGTTGCTTTGTTTGGGTATTTCTGTTTGGAGGTAGTGAATGGCGCATTCTGTTCTGAACGGGTTGTTTGCAGCATTCCTGCAAAAAGTATTTTGAGTGTCAATTATCAGGTTTTCTACTAAAGGGGTGGAAATTTTAAGCTCGTTCTGATCATGTATAGGCATGCTCTATATGAAGTTCATTGCGGAGTTGCTTTCAGGACATGTACTGATTTATCCCCAACAGGTACTCTTAAGCTGGTTTTGATACTTTTTGAGAGTTGGTTGGTCAGAATTATATCTGTGAGAAATTCCTTAAAGAGGCTTTCATGTAGATTTGTGAGTATTTTTTTGGCCATGAACTCGTAGTTTAGAGGGGAGTTTTTTTGTTATAACCAATATTAAACGTTTTGTGATAGATTGTGGAACTCCAAGGCAACAGCTTCACTTTTTTGAATAGATATCATGGTGCAATCACTATGCTACCTCAGTTGAACTCATGTTCGGATCTTATAATTGCGCTGAAGGTTTTAGTTGCCTCAAAAGGATGTAAGCCATGTTTGGGGCTTGATTGTTTCCCAATGATATTATTGTTTATTTTCAATTTAGTTTGTGCTGTTGAAGATTGGGGTTTTCAGATTCTCATCGTTGTTCAAGACTCTATTGATAAGAGTGATAAATTGCTAATCCATTTAACCTTTGTGGGGTGTTGCAGTAGAAATGGATCGTTGCTGTTTTACTTTAGTTTTCCGCGCGATATAGGTCCTTAGCGATAATTTAGAAGTATGAGAAAAGAAAAATCCTTTTAATTTCAACGAAAATCTTTTTAGTATGAAACCTTCCACAGACTGAAGTAGCTCGTGCTCTTATTAGTGACGTTGGATAGTTTGTTCATGTAAATGTTGAAGAGCATTGGACTTAAACTATCACCTTGTGGTAGACCGCTTTTAGTTTCTATAGAGCTGCTCTCAACCTAAGTATTTTGAGTCGTCTTTCAATATTGATGTTTTAAAGAGCGTGAATTAGAGAATTGAAAGCTACTTAAACATACATATACCTTAGATATGTTTCGAGTTATCGCCGTATACTTTTCTCTTCTATATTTGGTTGTTTTATGGAGTATTTATTTATTCAAACTATTGCCGGTTGGGCCTGTCTGTGTGCAAGACTTTTTTTCACTAAAATGTTTCCTTCCTTGTATGTAAGTGCTAATTCAGGTGTTTGTTACATTATGAATTGCTTTTGATTCATTGAGGAGTGAAATAAGTCTTATCTTCATGAGGGAATGCGGTGTATCATTCTGTTGAAAGTCATAGTTTAAAAAGCAGTTTTTTTTATTTTGTAGCTATGTCCTGGCTTTGTTGTTCTTTTGGACTTTATTTGGACTTTATTTATTTATTTATTATTTTGGACTTTATATTACTTATTACTTCCGATTTTCTGAAAAATTAAAAAAAAATCTTATTGTTTTGCCATTTTCAGGTTGAGGTTTTTTGTTTGGGAACAGACAGCTATTTCAAGGCCGATTTGGTCCCTTCTTCAGTGATATGTCTTTACCTAAAATCTGTCTAAATAGAAATATCACTGGCCTTGAAATAGCTGTCTGTTCCAAAATAAAAAACCTCAACCTGAAAATGGAAAATTATAAGAATTTTTAACTCCCATTATTGCTTTGTATCTAGGCAATAAAAGAACAAGAATGGCTAGTAAAAGAGACGAAATAAAGCCTTGTATTCAGTTCTGACAATTATGAAGACCAGCTGCACACACAGGAAAACAAAGTACCGAGTATAAAAATCTGTGATAAAACCCAAGCTTTACTATGGGTGTAAAACATGGACCTTAACCCAAGCATCTACAAATATTTTGAACGTCTTTGAATGACGAGTTCTAAGGTGAATAATTAGAGCGAACTTGAAGGGGAACAATGGCGGATTTGATACAACAATAAGCCTTAAAAAATTTCTGACGAGACGGAGGTCTCAACGATTGTAAGACTGTGGAAGCTGCAATGAGCGGGCCATATGAATCGTACGGATACCCACATAGATATTTGTTGGGGGAACTGAAGGTCGGGAACCATTGGCCAAACGGAGGAAACGCTGGTCTGATTCCACTGACGAAGTCAGTTCATCGCTGTACGACTTTCAAAATTGGAGGACGCGGTCAACTGACTGAGACATTAGGCGGGGCTTGCTGCAGTAAGCGTAGGCCCAAGAGGGGCTGCCGTACTGCGAAGAAGAAGAAGAAGAAGATTATCGTTTATGCTATCTCCAGTCTCGCTCATATTTCATCTGCTTCCAGTAATTTACCAAAAGCTGCTTCAATCTCCACGAATTTGTCTTCCTATGGGACCCAAGCTGGGTATATAACGCAGTTCATACCCATGTTCAGAAGCCGCATTTCATCTCTATTGAAAGTCCCCGTAGATTTGGTGCCAGATAGTTGACAGATTCAGAATTCTTATTTTTAAATTTTGAGGTAATTTTTGTTTTTGTTCACTAAGGAGCATCATCCATTAATGCATATCGAGAATGTGGAAGTTGTTGTTGTGGTCCTAAATTGTATAATCCAAAGAATTGTCTTAACTTCCTTAAGTGACATGTATTCAATTGAACTTATTATAAGTTTTTCTGCGTATCTAATCCTATTTCTTGAATGATTCTTGTAGTCACATAAGACACATAATATTTCCGCACATGATTTGTTATAGTCTGATTATAATCATTTATTGTATCTTGGAAGCATTCTTATAAGTTGCAATATTAACTTTTGGGACTGTCTGAAAATTAAGTTACATTTTGTTGTGAGCCGTGATGGACCTTTCGTGGGGTAACCTTCAAATTGGAAATGAGCTTCAAGTTGAACAGGTGGTTTTTGGTAAATGTTGTCATCTTCAATCAAGCGATCATCAGCCCATTGAGCAAACCAAAAACGGATCGGATGGTCATGCGGCTTCAGTTCTTGCAAAAACTGAACTTTGTACGTATTCACACTGAGATCTTCATGTAACATTCTTCTCAAAGAAGTGCGTGAAATATTGCATTTCTAAAAACGTTGATTAGTTGATTTTGAAAGTTGTTTACGCACACTGAGCAAAATGAGTGATGTTTTCAGTTGGACGCACTAGATGAGTACGTAAACAAGTTGTTTTGTCCAACAATGATTCAATTTCACGAACTCGTTTCACAATTGAGCCACAAAGTGCCTTTTTGGCATATCTTATTTGTCAAATTTTGTTCGTGGATTTCTTACAGTTTGAGTAGAAGAATCACCACTTTGGAAATAACTTTTTAATATTTCGCGATTTTGTTCGAGCAAAAAGTGACCCATTTCATAAACGTTTCAAACATCAAAGTAATTTTCTGTCACATGGGAAATGTCATCAAACCGTCTAACCTCAAACGCGAGATGGCCCACCCTGTCGTAAGCAAATTGCTATGGTTTTATAATAAGCCAAGATTTTATGAAACAAAAATACTTTCAATTCTTAATAAACTGCATTAAATTCGTAATAAATTTTAAATGGCCTCTATATGGAAAGCGAGGGGCGTACCCGACTAAATAACTTTTTCATATCTATGGCAATTTACATCGGATATAACAGGGTTGATTTGATACAAATTAATGATGATATCGTGCTTCCAAGATCTTTAACGTTCCAATTCCAAATGTTAGATGGCCTACGCTGTATGAGTTTCACTTTTGGTGGGACTCGAAGGTTTCCGTCGTTGTTTCGTTCCCGAAATGGAGTTTCCATCGTTATTTTTCTTGTACTTGTTGGGTGTCTCGTCTCCATCTTGATTACTTCAGTGTTAAGATTTGTTCAGGTGTGTTAAATGTCTGTGTTTTCAGTTTTGCCCTGGTAACTTCTATAAATTGACTTCTTGTTCGTCTCCTGGATCAGGCGAAAGGTAGCTCATTTATTTAACTTCTGAGATAGGCGAGCAACGTCGTCTCTACGTTTCTTGTCACTAGAACTGTTTACTTTCTCTTTATACGATCAGTGATTAATCTTATAGAAATGAAACTAAAGGCAACGTTCTTTTCTTCGTTATAGCAGTGACTACTTCACCATTTCACGCTACCGGGTCGGGGCGGGGAATGGGAACATCATGAATTTTCTCTGCAGTTCTACAAAATACTGTGAATCACTGTCATCAAAGTTCCTTGGCAAAAAAGAATTTCTTCGATTTTTTCTTTCAGTCATTGTTGCCTATAAGAAATCATTAGCATTGCTTCAGTTTTTGTATTATTCGTGCAAAATTAGTCCCGGGTGTTTGGTAGTTGTTGGGAAACGCCTTTGAGGATATTTCGACTCCAGTTTATTTCTTTTCTGTGAATATGTGAGTCGTTCGAATAACATTTTGAAGTCTTCTTTAAAATTTTGTAATTTTGATTGGTTTTTCGGGCTTATAGCCAACAGTAGTCCCCGGGGGTGAATTTCTTTCTCATGCGTTGTTGAATGCTCCTCTTTTCAAGCTTGAATAAAACGTTTTGGAATATTCCCTCAAAAAAACTAAACAAGCATAGACTCTACGAGTGTTCCGATAAATTTGTACCCATAATTTACTTATATATGAAACATTTTACTTATATATAAATTAGTCTCAATATCATGCAGTTCTATATACTACAAATCAATGTTACATACGATATTTAACTGCTTTCAATTCACTCTCTGTCGTTTCTCAAAACAAATAATAGGCGTTCAATGAATTTATCTTTATTATTACTTTTTATCATTAATCAAATATGCATCTTAAAACGATGATGAGTAATACATTTATTTCGTAATTTTATATTCTCATGATTTTTATTTTTTTTGATCGGATTGACGTCATTGTTAGGATATGAAAAATGTCTCATTTATGTATAGCATTATTACAAAGGAACAACTAGTCTTTATTTCAATCATCATCCAAAAAATCAAAAATTCGGCAAGCAAGAATTTAATAATAAAGGAACAATTTCTAACAATATCTCTTAACAAATTTGCATGTATTCATTTATACATATACGAGTATGCATGCATGACCGTTTTTTTTGGTTTTTTTTCTTTATATCCTTTTTTTCTTCTAAATTAAAACATAATTATTATTTCACAACCTAAGATTTAACAGAAAATTTGAGTTTGTTGTGTGTAGAACTAATAGAAATGACCAAATAAGGAACCTTAAATTATCACCCGAGATTGTATCATCTTAAATTTAATTGACACGTAACGATAGCAGCATAGAAAAATAACACGATTGACTGCAATTCACTCAAATATTTTTGGCTTGAGGATGAATTCGGATTCCCCCTTCCATGGGCAGCTTCGGCCAAGCCTGTTCGAAAAACTAGAGTAAATTTTCATGGTAAAAGAGTGACAATTTAGGTGGCAAGGGTCATTACCTCCAATCAAATTAACTTGATCGTCATGCGATGTTGATGAGCCTGGATGTAGTTTGATTTCTAAAAAGAATAACACAAATGTAAAGGATTAATAAAAGCGTATTTAGCTTTTCGCAATACTAATACTAATGCCTTCAAACCAACTTATCTGTAACACTTACAAGGTATTCTGCTGAATATATATATTAAGTTATAGTCATGATTAGGAAGTATATCAGCCACTAGCTGTACTATACTGCTTGGCACCTGGGCACTAAAATAAGGCAAAGCGTCTCAAGCCAAGCGTGATACTGTCCACGACGTATAAATTTTATCAAAAATTAACCGGTTTTTGCAGTTAATCCTCAAAATATTTAATCATCAAGATAATAAAAATTAAAATAATTAAAAAATAATTAAAAATAATTTAATCATCAAGATTTATTTTATCGTCTTCAAATTAGATCCCATTTCATCCAAAATACATACATATGCATATGTCCTTTTTAAACTAGATAACAACTGAACAACTGAAGACAACTGGAACCCTTTAACGAGTTCTTCTTCATGTCCGGAATCAAGTGAAAATGGATTTCGCGGTCCAGCAATTTTAGTCTAGGAAATTGGAAGATGTCTGTGTGGGTCCAATCAGGATAGTGTGGTGATTGGTTCATGATATTTATTGCGTTAGTTTTTGGTTTAAGATCAATTTTAAGTGAAGGCAACGGCGCATTGTAATCGTAAAAATTCACAAATGTGTCTTCTTCAACTCTGATCGATTCTGGCAGGTTTTCATCGAACTGATCATCCTTTTCGATAGCAGTTATTTCCGGTTCGTTCACATAGCGCACCCTATCTCAGATATCGAAAATATCAGAATCACTTTCTCTTTCGATTGGATTTGACGAGAACGGTTCGAAATTTCATTCAAAATAAACCGAACAAAGATGCACAACGTCGGCAAGAGAGGAGCTTAATTTCTTTTTTCAGCCTTAATCATGCCTTCCGCCCTTTAAAACAACTAAAACAAGTACTACCAGTGACATATATCGAATTGGTTAAGGATTTGGGTTTAGCATACAGATAATACGGAATTAGTTTTGCCAATCTTAAGGAAAAGAATTTCGAAAAACGAAATGCGAAACGAAAAACGAAAACCCACGTGCAAATCTATCAACACAAGACGAGTACAGTCGACTCTTGTTAATACAAACCTGTGGTAATTTGAGCCTTTCTATTATTCAAAGTTATCACAAGTTCCCTACGAGATCTCTTTATGTTTCAAACTAAATAAATGCATTTTTATGCACTTAGCAATTTGAACGAAAAAATTACTGCTACGTTACAAAAAGACGCGTTAATTCGAACTCATCGGTGCCAAACATTCGAAAATTCAAAGCTGCAGCGAGAAAGAAACAGAAAGATTGTAAGTACATCTTGAGACAAGTTCAAACTTCTATCAACGTACACGAGCCTTTGTTTCGCTTTGATTAGTTCGACAAACACTTCCGTACGAATTGGTTTGTTTAGTTCTGTTTCAATTACTGTTAGTCTTTCGTTGGTTGTACACCTATTAAAAGTTTTTGTTATTTATGAGTCCCAAAAAGTATAAATGCTTGACGTTTGCTGAAAAGAAGTTAGTCGAAAAGAGGGAAGCATGTAAGCAATGTAAGCATCAAAAACAATGCGACAAGTGAACGGTGCATTAAATATTTCAAAAAGAGAAATGGAGTTGTAGTTAAAAAAGTTTGTGGATAAAGTAGAAGTGTAAATGATGCAGTTTGCTTAGATTGGCACAGTAAATTGAAAACTTTTTAGAAAGAGAAATTTTTAATACTAATGGAACTGGCCTTTTTTTCAAATGTTTACCGGACAAGACGCTCACATTAATTTACTGACGTCAAGACGTCATACGGGAAAACATAGTAAAGCGAGATTGACAGTTATACTTGCTGCGATAGGAAAAGCAATGTAACTGCGACGTTTTCAAGGAGTGAAATCGTTTCTACTGATTATCGTACAAACAAAAAAGCGACAGAAAGGCGACAAAAAAGGGTGACGACAGAACTTTATAATAATTGGCTTTTAACATTTAATGGGGACCTGAAATGACAAAAGCGGAAAATTTTACTATTTTTAGACAGTTGCATTAGCCGAAATAGTAATCCTACATTTTCCAACTTAAAACTCTACTCCTTTCCGCCGAAGACAACTTCCGAATTGCAACCATTGCTCGAAGGGATCGTCGATAATTTTAAGACATTTTATCGCAAAGAATTGTTAAATTTCACGGTTCTGACAGCTATTTTACTGATTGACAAGGCATGGAGAGCTGTAACACCCCTAACGATTTTCAACTGCGTCAAAAAATCCGGTTTCATATTAAAGATCAGGAAAATCTTCCTATAATTATGGATGATGAAGAACTAGCAACGGAACCACTAGTTGATATCAGCGGTGTGAGTTTTTCCGACTTTGTTCGAGTGGATAAAGATGTTGCTGTCTCAGATTCACTAACCGATAGCGAAATTTTATGTGACAGATTCAAATGAAGAAAGCACCGATAAAAATGAGGACGATTCATCAGAACCTTTGGCAGAGGTGTCAGTTAACGAAGCGTTTGATACCTTACAAAGCTTCTGTCTACAAAACGAAAGTGATGAAAAAGCATTTCAGGCATTTTTTCTCTTAAAACAGTTTATTGAGCAGTCTGAGCAGCAGCAATGTGCGTTGAAGCAAAATAATCATCTCTCAAAAATTTCGAACCATTTGTACCAGCTCCTAATACAAAAGCAGACAATGGCAATATGATCGTATAAATTAACAAAGATCCGTGCGATGATCTCATAAAGGAAACCTAAAACAAGAGGAATTTCCTCTTGCTCAGAAAAAGTTCTCTGACAGCTCCAACAAAACTCTCGATAAAGCCTTAAGGGACTACATGGCGATGGTAAGGTTGGGACGGAAGGCCGACCTTTCATGAACGATGCCCGTTTCAACAATACGCAATACAGGTAATGAAATACCGATCAACAATTGATAAGGGAAGAGCCATGCCACTTTGCAATGCTTGAAGAGAATATAGAAAGCTTCCTCAACTATCCACTCCCTTTCAGTGTCCTGGCATCATGACACTTCGTCTGAAAAGTATTCAATAAGATTTAGCCCTTAACAACAACTAATGGATGCAAATTAACGTAGAGGAGTAAGTGAAAATCCTGTTAGAAGCCTATTTACGAAGGCTAATCGGAACATAAAACCTTATTGTATGTACTTGCCTTTAGTAACGTATAGAAAAAGAGCTAGAACTGATTTTCTTTAAGACCTGCTTCAAAGTCCTGATGTTTATCTTCTTCAGTATTTATACTACTCATAGAATGGGAAAATTAATCTTGAGAAGGGAAGACAAGTTTCCATGTCCTTATAATGCCAAACTAATTGGCTCGAGCATCCCGTTGAAAAAATGCAAAATCCTGTAAAGACCAGTTGAGATCCAAAATGAAAGGAAAGTGAATCAAACTTATCATGTTCTCCTTACCGACTAGATTTAAATCGTCTTACATACAGACTTATAAGAATAAGGTCACTATTATAAGAGAACCAATGTCTTGCTTATCCCAATTCAAGATATGTATAGGTGAGGGAGAAACATTGGGCAGTTGCTCTTCTGGGATATCAGGCAAGGTCTTCATTGAAGCCTGTACACCCTACAAATCGATTCCAAGATTTGGTCCAAAGTTGGAGACTGTCAGTACTGAGATCGGTAGAGAAAATAAAAGCTAAATCTGTTTATAAAGATATGGTTGAAGTTGAATTTTGAACAACTATCTAGAACAACTGTGAAAGACAACATATGCAGCCATCTTTAACGAAAATCCGTTTTCAACAGATCAACAAAACCAATTTTCAGCAACAAAACTATCGCAGATTGAAAAATTCGCTGTTCAAGCTTTATTGACAAAGGCTTTACTCTGAACGAAGCAAATGGTAAGTGACAACGATCTCAAATCCTTCTTAACGACAAATAATGTATCCAAAATTGAGCTACCAAGTTGTTGGAGTAAGGACATTGTATCTAAGATGAATAAAGTAAGTACCACGACCTCAAATTATTTGGTCCAGATATCTGTAACAGTTTGTCGAAGTAAAGCAGGTCCCCACGTCTTTCCCGTCGTTCAGGCTGTCGTTTTGACGCTAGTGAAACTGTCAGAGAGAGTATTGTCCGATGTCTCCCTTTTCTGATGAACTCAACCACTAATATTCTATCAGAATTTCGAAGCACACAATTAACATGTTTCCGTGCAATCGACTCAAACATAGTGTGGAACACACAAGGGTGGTTATTTGGTTGCTGAACTAACGCGAATAGTGTCATTCGGAAACAGTTGGAGGTGCTTGTCGCAGGAAGCAAAGGCGCAAGAAGGGCTGAAGCGCAGAGAAGAACAAGAAGAAGGAGAAGTGTCAGCCGAAAAAAAGATGATGAACTGGATTTTTGGGAGCATGTCTTCATAACCAACAAGGTTCAGCGCCAAACTGTCGCCTTAGGGGGACAGGAAATTCTCATGCAATGCATGAAACATTAAAAGACGATGGAATAACAACTGTCTGGATTGAGGTTGCCTTAAGAACCATTATAAGTCTTTACCGGGACAAAAAAACCTTATGCAATGCATGAAACACTTTACATGATGATATCATGACTATTTTGACCTAAATGTCCTTATAAACCATAATAAGGCTTCTGGAGCACGCTTTCGGTGGACTGAAAATATTAAACGATTCATGAAACCCTATGTGGCATAGAGATAATGAGAGTTTGGACTGAGGACTACTTCAGATCCATTTTCAATCCTTATCGGTGGAAGTTAGCACACTTAATGAAGCCGCAGATGTATGAAGCAACGTCTGCGTGACTTTAAGACCAATCATGACGATGTAACGTGCAGTATACGCGCCTAACGGTGGGATTTTATGTATGGAAGTTTCTAGCAAGCATTTTGCCAAAAAAAGACAGCCACTAAGGTCTCTAGATATAAATAAAATCCTTTTTATAGGGATTTTCAACCCCTAATTATTACCCTCCATCAGACGCTGTCAATGTTGCTGTCGGATGGATCCATAAAGTATAATGTCATTTCTTTTTTTTCGAAGGATTCGTGTCTCCTAAACTTCTATAAGCTACATCTTTCTAGCTTCCTAACTTTTCACAGTGAACGTGCCTAAATAATCATACATATTTCTGTTTCTGTAAAGAGTGAACAAGTACCCTCATACCTGTCAGGCTCACAACACCCGAAGTCGTTCATCACTAAAGAGTTGCAACAAATAAGAATGATATCGTTTGAGTTTTTGATTACTAGCTTGAGTTCCAGCACAGAAGATTTATTTTACTAGATGACAATGAAAATTTAGGACCACACTTTTTTTTGAAAACCATCGGAGATATGCCATCTGCATTGCAGAAACTGGTATCACAAGACTACCCATGTAGAACATGCAGCCTATTAGTAAGAGCGTCCTTTATTGTAACTTTCTAGAACTCAGAACATGTTTGCAAGGTTCTGGAGCAAGCATAGTTACAAAGTAAGGTTAATGGGAGCCAGGTGCAAATCATAGAATAGATGAAACAAACTCTGAAACGCTGGAAACGCAAATTCCACAGGAGTTTAACAAAGGATAAGTTCTGATCCTTCCTTCAAGTTTTTGTGTTGAATTTATACCGTGTCTTTGTATTTCGTATTTCTTCTCTGTTTCTGAAACCTTTGTTACGTTTGAATCTTTCATAAGAACCCAAATAACTTTGAATAATTCAAATATTTCAAAAATGTGCGACCAATAACCTCAAAAAAAGCGGAATCCTAGAAAGTGCAACTCATCTTACCCGATGCTGTAGACACGATACCTACCATATAATCGAAGTGTTCCTTCAGCTCTACCCAAAGAATTCGTACTAACACAATGATATGTTCCCACATCAGATGAAGAAAAGGATCTGACAACTAATCGCATAACGCCACGGTAACCATTTCTTTCTTCCATAATTCCATACTTAGGCCTAAAATGAGAAAAAAACAATAATTTTCCAAAATAGTACTGAAACAGAAGAATGACATATGTCATGAGTATGAGACTCACCCGTCTAGTAACATTTCTGGTCGGGGTTGACCTGCTTCCGATGAACCACTATTAACATTTGCAAATCCATTCGGTGGTATCCTTCCGCCTTTGAGCCAATAAGATACTGGTGCCGGAGAAGCTTCTACTTGACATTCTAATTGTACATCCGATCCAAGTGGTGCACCAAGCAGTTGACTTGGTGCTCTAACCATCGGCGCAACTACAAATTAATAATTTCAATCAGATAATTATCCGAAATTTGTCTCAACTTCTTATTAACAATTTCAAAAAAATACTTGTAGGAGTAAATTTAAAAATGCTCTTTATACTGATTTTTTTTCTATCAGAATTTTTTCGACAAATGTGCGATACTGATGAGAGAGAGCATAAGTAGTAGTAGTAGTAGTAGTAGTAGTAATAGTAGTAGGAGTAGTAGTATCAGTAGTAGGAGCAGTAGTGGTAGTAGCAATAGTAAAAGTGATAGTAAAGTGGTTGTAGTGGTAAGAGTAGTAAAGATTTTTGTAGTGGGTGATTTTTGGCATAGAACCTTAGGTTGGCAACACTTTTCAACGCTACGTATGGTGTGACAACTGTCATGCGATTTATGGTTAGTTTGGATTGGAATTTTATCTTGAATAGGTTGAATCCTGTGCAATGTTTGCAAATTGGGTAGATATATTTCGAAAAAGCGGTTCTGTATCTGAAACTCATTTGAGCATTCCATCAACGTTATGGCCCAAATAATCGTCCATCAGAACAATTAATCCAATTAACGACGTATTGTTTCCCCACAACGTTTACGCTCACTGATAACAACACGCAACCATTCAGGCATTGTACAGTGCATAATGAAGGAACCAAAGCAGCTGTAGAGTGAATTATCGATGAATACACAAGCTCCTGGGAATCACATTATATCTGATATTAGAAAATTTTATTAATTAACACCAATTTTATGGCAATCATAATAAAGTGTCCGCATTTTATTTCATATCAAAGTTCTATACATATGAGAGAACACCTTTTGGAAGTTATTTTTCGTGGTTGGGAGGTGAAGGCTTCTTAAACCCTGAGTGTCTGTCTTCCAGGGGCAACTAGAGTACAGACTTAAGACCTCACCTGTCAAACCGAGTACCTCGCTTGGTATTGTTTGTCACATTACTTCGGATTAGGCCTTTATGGTCTTTATGGAAACCCTTCCTTCAACAAAGATGTAAGGGAAGGAAAAGACTTATTGACAGAGTGAGCCTTCTTTCCTTCTGGGCCACCAAATAATCCATTCTACTCTTCTTTATAAGAACAACCGCCCGCACGTAATGTCTCACACAGTTCTAAATATGTTTATATGCCAACACCTTTCCGAATATATTTTCGAGAGAGCATATGCCTTTTTTCGGAAAAATGCAAAGTAGTAGTAGCAGTATTAGAAATATTCGTAGTAATAGTTGTAGCAGTAATGTTAATAGTTGCAGTACTAGAAACAGTAGCAGGAGTAGAGGTTAATCTATAGTTGTCCAACAGTAGAGAATGATCTCAGCGTGATCTCCCTGGTTTACTGAATAAGACTCTAAATACAGAGTTATGCCAACTGTCAAAATGTCAACTCTCAAAGGTGTGTCAACTGTCAAAACCCTGCTATCAAATTGTTGGTAACTTTTTCGGAAGGTGATCGAAAAAGTTTCCACTCCATCCATCACTAAGACAGCCAAGCAGAATCTGTTGGTGTTTATCAGAAAAGAACTGATTAACATCGTAATCAAAAACGATCTTTCGAATTGAATCCTGGAATGTTCGGTCATTCAATGAACCTGGTGCAGTTTAAAAGAAACCAAATGGAAGCGAGGAATAGAAGGTGACGTTTGAAGCAATATAAAACCTAGGAAATCAGGTGTATGCCTAGAATATACAGTCAAAGCACTAAGGATATCGTGGTCAAATGATGGGTAACCGACTTTAACCCAGGAAAAAAAATACGATATGCATCAAAGGAAAATGTTTTCAGAAAATGGCTGATTAATTTCCTCGTCCTGACAAAAAGAAAAGGGCGAAATAAGAAACACTGTTTTTAAGACGACCTGAAGGCCCTTTGACTAACTCTCTACAAACGATACCAATCTAATATCTGAATCGTGGGAGTAGGTAATGGATTGATTTCTCTAGGTCGAGTGTTGTCTCAACGATGATAAAATCGACAACAAAAACGTTTGATTGACTTTGCAGAAACATAGCAATAAGCAGAATGACGCATGCACAAAATATCCTGCGCAACACATGGGAACACATCTGGTAAAAATGGACTTCGACCAAATTGACTTGAATTGAAAAAGTTCAATTAGTCGTTGAAAACTTATTTGTGTCCCACCCTGAACGACAAAAGGGGACAACCAGCAACGGACCAGAAAGGAGACCATCATATACTTGGCAGAATAAATAATTGAATATATTCTCGGGGTAAACGGAATGTTTGGTTCAACCAATCAAAGCAAAAGACCGTAGTTAAATATCGACTTCCTAACTTGACGATAAGATTTAAAGTTGCTTTACTCCAAAGGATTGCTGAACATTTTACTAATCCTTTAAAGGTTTTTGCCTGCTATTAGTTCAAATGGTTTGAGCTAGTAAGTTTGCAAAGTTATGACTTGCATTAAGTTATTCAGACTTCACAACTTTCATGATCTTCATGGAGATTCGCGACTTTCACACAGTTCTACTAACTAAGTTCATCTATGGCGCGACAGTCCAATATTGGTCCTGGATCTCCCTCAGAATTCGCTTATATCAGTTTCTGATTTTCGGCTAGCGCTTGATATTGTCTAAAAAACTCTAAAAACCAGAGATTATGTGTCGGTGGCAAGGATGATTCGGATTTTGATTTCCTCTGACCCACTATTAGAATGATTCAACCCACAAAGACCCCAACGCTAACTATTCATTTCGTTTGTACTATATTATCCGTTCGGGCTGTAATCACTTTCGTTTAAAATAATCGTGCCTTGTTTCTCTGTTCAAACGCTTGCTACCAAGGATATTGAGTTCAAAGTGATAGGCATTGCGGCACAGACCAAACCTTAACCTGAAACTTTTTCTTTTGGTTTTTTGTATGGTATTTTGCTCATTTTAATTGTTGTTTGATTTGAATAAAACTTACAATGCACGCTAAGTGAAACTCTTTTACTAACAGCTGGTGGCACATCATTGGACGCGATACACAAATATGCTCCCATTTGTTTTCTTTCCAATCGTGTAAGTTGTAAAGAAGTACCGTTGAATGCTTCAACTAGAATGAAATTCCAAAAAAAAGTTCATCCCTTCTATCATAAATTCAAGTAAAAATAAGTCCAATTTACCTTTAATCAATTCCCGGCTTCCTGGTCGTCTAATATAAATCATTTCTCCATCTTCTCGCCGCCATGTTACTCTAGGTATAGGATTTCCAGTCGCCCGACACGTAAGGGTTGCGTCTTCACTTTCTTGCACAGCCAAATCCGCCGATGATTCTTCATTTATAATATCTGGTGGTACTAAAAAGGATAATTAAATATTTTTATTTTTATTCATTGCTATAAACAGCGAATTCCATTTATAGAGATCTTAACATTCAATTTGTTGAAAATTTCACTGAATAATTTAAAAGCAATTTTAAGAGAATTTTCTTAGGATGTGGGTTTATTGGAAAGGTTCATCGTTCTCGTTTAGGTCATTAAGGACGCACACTACGTAAATTACTGTGCACAACTAAAGCTTCGGAAGTTAAAAGCTTCATACATAATTAATTGAATAAGGCAGATATGTTAGTTGTTGTCTACCAGTAAAGAATTGGCAACAATTAATCGAGTTGAAATATTCTGTCTGCAAATTATACATAGTCGATTGCTTGTGAATCATAATTGAAAGCTAAACAAAAAGGAATAACAATGCAAACAATTCAAACAAACAAGGACTTTAAATATACGAAGGCGTTAGAGCTATCAACCAATGTTCTTTGGCTATAATTTATTTAGTAAAGAAAAACTTCCGCCTGCAATGTTTAAGTTTTTCAATAAATTAAGCAGGCAATATCGTCGCCTTGATTCAATGGCCATCAGGGCACGATTTATGCCATTTCCAATCTCTCTGGCCAATAATTCCGGCAATACTGCGTGCATTACTTGCCGGGTATTTTTTTTAAGAACTCCAAAAGTTTAGGACTTATTTTCATGGACACATGAATTCAAAAAACCATTTAAAACGAAATCCAAGAAGTGGACACAGGCGATCCTTTCGCTTGGTACGAATCGCAAGAACGAGAGATTCGGCAACCAGGATGCGCAATCCTTAGAAATCTGGCTGCAACTAAAAGGAACATCATGTTTCTTGTTCCAGTCCATCCAACTGAGAAAGCAGAAAGTTTTGACTCTGGCTCTGTAAGCTCATGGCTGACTGTGGTCTTGGACCCTAGGTGTTTACGAATAAATAAGGCTCGATAAGGTCCATAGCGTAGACAGCACATCATGCAATAATTTTGCGTGGTTTTAAGAACTTCTTATCGGTTACACAGAGCTTAAAGGTTGCTCATTCACACAACGGCACAGATAAAAATAAACCTCATCACTCATGATGGTATCCGATAAAAAGTTGCCTTCCTTCACGTCGGAATTTAAAATATCCTCAAAGTTTGTTGCATGTCGTAAGAGATCAAAAACTAACAGCTGGTGCAATTTGGTTTGCTTTATGAAGAAGAACATTCAAGCCTTTTACTGAAGTTCTCAGCAAAAGCCTGTGATATCTGACCAAGGATTGTTCTTAGGAGGCACATGGTCCGGTCTTTGTTTACAGACCCTTTACGACACCGACAGCAAAAGCTATTTCAGAGTATTAGCAACATCACGTCATGCCGAATTTTCTTTTCTTTACATATTAAAAAGCGAAACACAGTAATAGCGCGACACAAACAGCATGAACACTTACACAACTCTCCTGTCAGAAAGAGATAGAATGAGCACAAATGGATTTACATTTGTATTGCATTTTAACATAAAAACTTTGCGAAGAGCGTTTTGGTTATACGGCATAGTGAAAAAAAAACTCACCAAGATAACTAAAATTCGATTCGTGATAGTTTAGTAGTCAATTTTTGATGTATTCTTACTGTTTTGTGCCTAGTCCTCAGATTTCGAAGGGCATTACAAAGAATGTGATAAGCACATTCCATGTAGAAAGTAAAGCGAGCTTTGCGAAATAGAGCGCTTCGAAATCAAACGGCGTATATGAAAGGGAGGATGGAACAACAATAACTAACGATACTTAACATTCTAAGCTAACATTTTCTAATCCGAAACCGCATTGAGAACAATTTTCCAGTGCATTTGCATATTTAAGCCATCGTGCGTGGATGCAAATATTAGTAGAATTTTAATGTGGCTCTCATTGTACATATGGCTTATCTCTGTATGCCTGGTATGTTACAAATACCAATGCATCCAGAAATGTTCCTCGTAGACAGAAAGTTTTCCCGAAATGTTAACGCTGGTTAGTAACATACCTGTGCTTACAAAATGCCGGTCAGGGCTACCGATTCATGTTTTGCGCCACCCTGTACTATAAATCACTGAAAATTATTTCAGCTTTTAAAGTTTATTTTCAGATACTTATCGCGTAAATCTATACAAACCAGTTGAATATATTCACTGATCTTTGATAAAAATAAGATGCAATTATTTTGATTGCCTCGTTGGAAAAAATCAGACCAGAAAAATTCGACAATCACAAAATGCCCCTTAACATAAATCAAATAAAAATATCGCGATGTATGAGCGAGAATTTTTTGGTTCTTCGTCCAAGGAAGGAGTTATGAGCTTCCCCTACTGTGAAGTGAAAACGTTGGTCTCTCGTCATGAAAATGAAAACTCCTTGTGGGAACCCCGAGAAAATGTTTTTCTTGGTTGTGGGGTGAAGGCGATTTACACCTGGAGTGTGGGACTCCTGGTAGTGCATGCCAACAGACTACCCACGAAACATCCCCCCCCCCCTGTTAAGAGACCCTAGCCTGGAACTGTTTAACACATTACTTCCGGCTAGGCCTCTTTTTGCTTCGCCCTAGGGCGCCGTCAGCCTGGAGAAATCTCCGCCCCCAGCGGGAGGGTATTGAGTATTGAGGAGGACTGCTGGAATAGAGACCCCGCGCCCCAAGGCAATCCATGATACCTTTTTTCACTGTAAGTATTGCCCGAAAGTAATGTGTCACACACGTCCATTTTTCAAAAGTTTACAGCATTTCTCCGACCACATTGTCTGAAGAAAGCTTTCCCATTACCTTCCACATGTCCTGCCGTATCCTTTTCCACCTTCTGCAATTAAAGAAGGTATGAAAAGAAAATGCAGTCTGGGGACCGTGAATTACCAATCTTGTGCAGGTAAGACTGAAAATATCCATGTCCGCTAAGAAGCTGGGAAAGGTAATAATCAGTCTCACCGTGTCTTCGATCGAGCCACGATCCCACGTCCCCTATAAGGCGGGCAGTCCAGCAGCCAGTTGACTCACCTTTCCAGGACTGTTGCCACTCAATTATTGTGCGCTGCCTGTCCTCTCGGCTGACAGCATATCTAGAACCATCCCCTTTTCTGTCGTAAATTCTCCGTCGTTCTCTAGTAAGGAGGGCAATGGGTATCACTCCTGCGATTACGAACACTGCCGACTCAGAGACAGTGCGGTATGCAGACGCAACCCGCAAAGCTCCTCGTCTCTGCACCTGCGCCAAGCGCTTTTGGTACGCCTCCTTGCTGAGAGCTTCTGCCCAAACCTCAGAGTCATACAGTAGCACTGGCTGGGCAGCACTCATGATGAGTCGGCGTTTGCTCAGTATGGGCCCACCGATGTTGCGCATGAGAAACGCCTATCGCGGCCTTTTCCGCCGTTACCCTGATCTGTTTCGAAAAGCTCATTTTCGTATCGATCAGTAATCCCAAATACTTCATCGCAAGTTTTGACTCGACAGTCGCATCTCCGATCTGCATAGGAATTACCATGGGAACTCTTTTCTTCGTGAGAATGACCACCTCGATGTTCTCGAGTGCCAGACTGAACCCGCGGGTGGTCATCCACTCCCTCACACGACGCATTAGCATGCGTGCGACCACTGCATAATCCACATAGCTGACCAAGGGCGACTCATCTGGCAGCTCAAGCCTGAATAGCCCGTCATAGTCCCAGTATCGAACCTTGCGCTACACCAGACGTTATCTCCATACTTCGCCGCCCATCTTGCACCAGACTGCATTCGTTCAAGTAATCCCTCAAAATCCGCATCGGATACCCTGGCAGTCGGAAAGAATTATCAAATGTGCCGAGAATATCCGCCCATCATGCAGAGTTGAAAGCATTCCTGACGTCAAATGTAACTAGCAGAACAACTCGTTTGGAATCATTTTTGTGCGCTTCGGCTCGACGGATTGCATTCACCACTTCCATGATGGCATCGGAAGTGAATCGCCCTGCTCTAAAGCCATACTGCCGAGGAGATAGGTCCCCTGCAGCACGAATTGCGTCAGTGAGTCTTCCCTTAATGAGCTTTTCGAACACTTCCCCGGCTGTGTACAGCATACGAAGCGGGCGGTATGCAGAAGGCATCTCGGGGTCCCCTTTCCCCTTGCTGATCAATGCCACCTTCCAGTGAGATCGCAATACACCTTCTCTCAGGCGAGCAGCAAGTCAGGACAAACGTGGGAGACCATTTGTAATACTTTGGTTAGAATGCCGTCTGGTCCTTGTGCCTTTCGAGCTTTTATAGAAAGCACCGCATCCTCTAGCTCATTCTTTGTGATCAATGGACATTCTACCAAACCGACCTCGTGGATAATACCAACACGGACGGGATTAGTTGGGAACAGCGCCTGCACTATCCCGTCCATCTTGTCTGCTTGAAATGAACAAGGCTTCCGTGGGGTACCGATGTTGCGCCACAGTACCTTATAGCCAAGCCCCTATGGATCCCTGTTCACGTCGACCGCAAGTTCTCGCCAGCAGCGTGCCTTACTCTCGTTGATGAGCCTTCAGAGTTCTTTGCTCGCTGACCTGTATGCTATTGTCCTATTGGATGCTTCCTCTTCGCTTCTCGAGCGCTGAACTACACGTCAAAGTCTGTGACATTCACCTCGTTTGTCTGCGATATTTTTTGACCACCAATGTACAGCAGGCTTGTCGTGTTGACGTTTAGAATAGATATAATGCGTAGAATTTTCTATGTCTCTGTTATAGCTGTTCCAATACAACAGAATACAACTTCCACCACACCACAGTCAAGAAGGTTATCATCTCTTCGTTTATGAAGAGAATAAAAAACGCCTCAAGGATTGAAAAGAGCTGTAGCGCCACAAATATGATGATGTTAAACTAACAGTAAGTGATAAAGTATTGATTTTTAAGTTGAAAATTGAAATTTTTGATATAAAGCATAGTGAGGACAGCGGTATCTTGTCAAACTTAGTTAAAGAGGCTTTTATACTAATGTATAGAAGCTCGATTCTTTAGCTCAGATCAATTCATGCAGCCAGTTGTAGGTTTCCTTAGTCCTTTTCAAACTCATTGCTCACATGACCGGATACGTGCAGCAGTCGCTTTACAAACTTAGATATTTTTTGAAATATATCGGTTTTTTTTCAAAATTTTGTTTTACTGATTAAGGATACAAGATAATCTAACTCTTTCAACATGATGGTTTTTTCTACTTTATGCATCGACCCACAAAAAACGCTTTAATACATATCTCTTGTTTGTGGTGATAGAATATTTATCCTGAGTGTGACAAAACGATATTCTAGCAGGCATCCTTGCATGCACCCCAAAAATCGGACTAGAAGAACATCGTTAATATGTGCTCATCATAAAATCTTGTTTCTCTCAGGCTAAGCGTTTTAGATTTTCTAATTTTTTGTATCCTGCAGTGCTTACACCCGAGATATTGTCATCAAAAGATCATGATAAATACATTGTCCGTTTTTCATTCCCTTTTTTTCGATACCTTATTTTCGATTTCCCTTTCTTTCGTTCCAAGGAACGGACAAGTCGCTTATCACTGTTAGTTACTACGAATAACTGCCACTCATCCTTTGAATGATTTTAGCTTGAAGATTGAAGTATGGCATTGCCCTAATGGTACCAATAGCAAATGAGCTTGAAATACTTGAACATAAGCGCATGGACAAAAGCATCGTGGACTCCTGCAGCGGGTACCACCGCGGGTAGAAACTGTCATGAGATCCTTGCAGAAATACCAGCCAAGTAGATTAGGACTAGCAAACATTGTTTGATACACACCGTGTATGATAGAACCAGCGAGCGTTGTCGTCTGCTTATGTGATAAGTACCTTCGAAGTGAATATGTGCCAGGCGGCCATGATCTCTGGGAAAAATGACCTCCCAAGATGAAAAGGATAGGAAAGAATTGCCTCACACCCCCACCTCCCTAAACACTAACGATGTATATTGAAAACATTTAGCATAGTTTGCTTCTCCCACCAGTGCCACCCATATGAAACTGAATCAGGAAACACGATAAATATCTGCAGCAAAGACCATCCACCTTAAAAAGGACCTGGAGGTAGCCGGAAACTTAACCCTACGCCCCTTAGCCACTTATCTACGTGTAAGGAAATCACAGAGCGTCGTCAATTTCTGCCATATATGCCATTCGCGTAAAACAAGATCAACAAGGATCGTGAACTCTTGCCACAAATGACAATATAATTGATCAAATTTAGCTGCAAGTGCCATGCTGTTGGAAGGATATCGGTAAGTATAATGAACTTCTGCCATTCAGATGTATCTGTACATTCAAGCAAGGCAATGAACACAATTTTACATTGAGTTACAATTTAGTACGTCTCTTCATGGGTAACATCCCGACAGTCGTGTTAGACTGTGACCCGGATGGCTGCTAAAGTTCGGAACCGTCATGCTTGGGTGTCACTCTGGGTTATTAAATATACAAAGAAAATATTTCAATTATCATTATCGATTTCGAGGATCTACTGTTGTACAGAGCACAGTTGGTCTTGACCCTAAGCTCTCTGAATATGGCTCAGTTCTAAGAGGTCATCCATCCTGATCATTACAATTTGGACACCTCTTTTGATGGGTTAAAATTCATACCGTCGTGTGAGACTGTTAGCTGGATGGCCGCTGAATTAAGGACTAATCAACCTTGATTTTGACTCTAGGTTATCACTTTTGCCCCTAATTCGTAGATACTCTACACTCTCGAGTGCTTGTGTCAGCTACAGACGCGTTCCAGCTGCTGGCGAATTTAAACCCACCATCGCTGAAGCAGTAGTGAGTCCATTTTAGGTGACAGTAGTTCCAGGCTCATTTCGACTGACAGCTTTTGTAGATCCTTCCTCCCTGATGGCAGGTTGTTTTACAGTCCCCGGTGATGGAAGCTGGGGATCTACTCCCACTGAAGACAAGTTATTTTACCATTTACATTGACGCCGGCTTTGAATCTATCCTTGCTGTAGTAATCAAAATTAGATCAAGTTAAAGATCTATCATTGCTGATGACACTTACATATCCATCTTTGCTGACAGGAGATGTTGACCCATCCTTGCTCGTGGTAGTTGCATGAACAAGGATGGACCGACGACTTCATCGTTGCTTTGATTTAATTTTTTTTCGTGCTAATTTTTGCTGTTTTCATTCTCGCTGACGGAGTCCTGATTCCATTCAAATTTTCACGTTAACACACTAAATTATAGACGATAATTTAAAATTTCATTCAATCAACTCTGAATTATACGCATGGTTCGCCAGCGTCGGATCAGTAGATGTCTGGAATAAATATCAATTGGTGCCTAAAGAACTTAAAAACCATGATCCCAATAAAAGTGTGGAAAATTCACACCTAGTGATTCCTGAGTAGCTTGGGAAACACAGTGCTAGCAGTTTTCATTCAATCAAATAAAGCTGCCAAGCATATTTGAGGCATCGACAAAATTTTCTCTCCACTTCACTTTCCACTTCAACTCCTCTAGTCTCGTTCAAATAGTGGTGATAGAAGCCTTTAAAACAACCAATCGGTCAATATTTGATGAAACCTTTACAAAGAGTATTTCCATTTCCAATTCGATGATTTCAAGAGGTCATTGATAGTTTGTTAAAAAACATACAACTTTATCCCAACGTGAAAGGATACACAAATTGAAGTTGGCTCTTGACTGGCCACATATATTCTGTAAAACAAGCATCAAAGTGAAACGTTCGTTTTTATTAATTAATTTTGAAGTTTGGACGGCTTTGATTTATACAATTCGTCTGTTAGAACTTTTTCTTCTGACCGGCTTTTTGTCAGAGGGGAAAGTGGCTAAAAATTTAAACAAATTGTTAAAATGAAAACTAGCCTGCAAACCTGAATGATTTGAAACGAACCTCATATGTTATACAACGAAACAGAACTCAAAGAACTTTAATATCAAAAGGATATTTCATCGTATGTCCCAAATGTTTCTGTTCCTACAATTAAAATTCGGTCTGCACAAAGTCCCTCCTGAATGAACGTCCTAGCAAATTTCCACTCGTTTTCAAGCTGCGAACTCGTTTAAAAACAACTCAGTGACATGATTAAATAAATTTCCACAAACAAACGCATCTATTTACAGTATCACAAAAACCACTTCACCTGGTCCGGTGGTCATGCTAATCATGTCGTCAAAATCCTACTTATGTTAAATATGCTAATAAACTGCTCTGCACAACTAACGAACCATATTTGCGGTTACAACTAAATTCGACACTTTTCATCTGTTATTCAGAACAGGACGATTTATTTCGAGTCGTCCTGCATGTAGCTGCTGCTCCTGCAGGACAAATTCAAAATTAACGTAGCGAAATTCCAGTCGTATCATAATTTGGCGAGGACTCGAAGGATCGACGACTCGCTATCTCGCCGGCTCACGGGCTCTTCTGCTTCGTGTTACAGTCCCAGATGGCCGAGTGTATCTATCTGTTAACTGGTAGTTGCCGCAAGTATCTACATCATCCTGATACTGCTCATTGATAATTGAAATACAGGACTGCAGTGCACAAAGCCATAATGACCGCCTAACCAGCCGTTGTGGAAACATTGAAGATGAAACTTTATAGCATGCACAAGGCATTGGATTGGAAATTGTGAACATTATTTAGGACGATAGCAGATAGGGCACAGTCGACAAGAAACCACTTTGTGTTTTGATCTTTAATTAAAATAAACCCGAGTTTACTTTGAAGCATGTGGGTGCAGAAAGGACAACTGCAAGGAGCAAAGTGGTCTTGCGGAAAGTACACAAGATGCGGCCAGCCCGACTGAGGAGGGCTCAAGGGACTCAAGGGGGATTGTTTGACGACTCCAGAAAGCAGAAAGTAGCAGTAAAAGCTTTTCTTTGAAATAATTCTTTCTCGACAACATAATTTCAGAACTTATGGATAAAAGTCATTTCGTTCTCGGTAGCAAACTCAATTCGGCAGAAAATCATTATCTAATGTAGCCAGGGCCATCAAGAAGGAAGAAATCGAAAGTCCAAGAGTCCCATTCAGGCTCTTGGCTGGCCATCTCTCGAAGCAAGCTGTTGGTGCGTGTGTGCATATGTTTCCTGGTCGGCCACTGAAAGTTATGAGAGTTGTTGATTCGACCCTTCTCAGTGCCAACCGTCCCACAATAAAGTGTGGTCGATAAACCACCTCGTGTCGAGCTTTGAAGACCACCATAAAGAACTCAGCCTGACTTTCCTATACTCGGACATTAAAGACTCCTAGGACACGACGGCTTCGCTTGAATGCGAAGAAAACCCATTTATTCTTTTGCCCGGCAAGTTTCCAAACTTTAGCAGTTATATAAGCAGATACAACTATCCACCATTTGGATCATGGCTACCAAATTGATACACTCGAACGCAGAAGAGTAGAAGTAATTATGAAGCTGTAGATTATGTATCTCTCGTGCTAATATCCCCTAATGACCAACCTTGATTAAATACGCTTTTATGAACCAACAAGTAGAACGAGCTGCGAAAGATTTCGTCCAACTTGGGGATTTCACAGTGCTGAAGTCAATTCAGGATATCATCCTTCTCCGTAATCAGTCCGTGATAGAAAAGTTGCTCCAAATGAACTTCAACATCTTCGGCCGGATCAAAGTGGGTGAAGTCTATAAGAAATATTTTTTCTTCCTCGCTTTTCGTCCTTTCTGTTCTCTTCTGTTCTGTTGCCCGGTCTCACTGATTTTTCCATTGAAATTTCAAATGGCAGTTAATCGTGCAAAATGAACACAATCTAAACAATAAATAGAAGAACCTACAAGACTAAGAAGGCTGCTACAAATAAATCAGAAATAACCCCTCGTAGTCCATCCACACGTGAGCCTTTAAACGGTGGATGGAAATATACTCATTTGTTTTTCTCCTGGTCCCGAGGCAATATGTAATATGAGGGCGTAACTACCCACACGAAACGGACAATGTGGTTTATTTCATGCATTGTTTGAGAGCGAAATGAAGGCGGACGCTTTTTTCTCTTCTCGTCCGACTCGAACTTTATTGGACAGCTTATATGTTTCAAAAGAATTTAAATGTTGCTCGAAAAAAATTCACTTATGGACATATTGTATGAAATGCTCAATCTATTTGCGAAGCCTAGCACGTAATTTGTGGGAACGTTACGTTTTCACTGTGGTCCTCGGTTGAAAACGTAGCAAACATTCATTGGCAAGGTAAATATCCTATAAATTGAGTTGATATAACTCGGATTAGGTATCTTTATTGATATTTTATTGCAAAGACAAGAATACGAGTTTCATCCATTATTCGTTGTAGTATGAATCATTCAACGACCGCACACACACACACACACATACTACGCCTGCAGTCTGATAAACTGCTGGATCTTGTCCGTCCTGTAAGTAATACGTTCGAGTCCCTGGAACATCATGCCATGATATTGAGTTGTAGATAAGCATCAATTTCAGACCAGTCATAAGCCCACTGAATTTTCAAATTTTTCAAACTCTCTGGACAGTACTTACACCATGAATTATTAAGCAATCCTTCGATTTATGTCGGATGCTCTTCGTCAAATTATTATACTATGTCGGTTAGCAGTCCTTCGAAATATTTTCCCCATTGAATATATTTATAATAGCAACCAAATACATATCTTCAGATCGATACGTTTGATTGATACACGCAGAAAGTTTTCTGATTTGTGAATTAAATTGATATAGGAAATTTAACTCGATTTGTTTTATCGTCTTTCAATTTGTATAGGAGTTGAATTGCTTCGCAAACTGCATATATGGTCAATCTAAAAGGAGCTGAACACAAATTTTTACGGTTCCTTAGCAAATTTAGGGGCATTTACTTCCACTATTCCTCCAAACAAACTCGCATTTCTCCGATTCCAAAACGTATTGCGATTTAACATTTAAAATTTGTTCTTTTAACTCCTTTTTCCCGTTTTTTTTAAATAATTTAATTTTATAAATTTAAAATTTTAATTTTTTACTTGAGAAAGATTATATTTTTTTATTTAAAATACGCAATTCGCAAATTTTTCAGTAATTTACTAAAACCATGCCAGAAAAACTGCTTGTTTCTTGTTTCTTTCTTCGCATTTTTTGTCCCCACTGTCTCTCACATTGAAATTAAAACTTTCGAATTGTCAAAACCATATCTCACATGTCCGAATTGATGGCGCAAGTCGATCATAATTTTTATTGAGCAAATGATGACTTTCAACAGCCTTTCTCTGATGCCTAAACAAGAAAAGCAATGCGTGTCGCAAATGCACCTGGTCAGGTATAAAGTTCGACATGATTGTTCAACACATTGAAACAAATACGCTAGTTTTGGTGGTTTCAACGTGTATGTGTTTATAACTAAATGTCAGACGATCGAAAAGGCGCATGTGTCAAATAAATACACAGCGTACTTTCCACTGGCGCCATCTCCTAGTAAAACCGGAAAAATCTTATGCATACACCTGGTATAATCAAATCAAATCGTTCTTGTCTTTCAAGAGTACCAGACAAAGGTACCAAAAGAAAGATTCAAAACAATCTTTCTTTTGGTACCTACAAAATAAAAATTAACATTTCTATTGGAAATGCTTTTGAGTTTCAGAAATTCGAAGAAAACAACATTTCACTATTATAATTATAACTAATTAGAAATTGTAACCTAATTATGTCAAAAATTATTATATAATAATTTATATTAATTTTAGGGATAATTAAACTTCTTAGTATTTTTTATTGCAATGATATTACTGGATGCACTCTCCAGAATGTATTGGTGTTTCACAACATCTACTCAGATTTTGCTTTTCTAGGGTTAAGACCACTATAGATGCGGCAATTCCTTCCTGACGGATTTCTTGTCGCTGAAAATTTAGATCAAGTCACATTCCTATATAGATCCCATAACACGAGTCCTTGTAGATCAACCCGAGTGAACCAAGTACTTTTTTTCTTGTATAAAAAAGTACTTGGTTCACTAACTTTGATATCTTGAAGCGAGAAAGAGTAATTTTCTCTGTTAGCACAGACCGAGAAAGTAAAAGCAACAATTTAGAAAATTTCAACTGTTCGTCGGAATTTAATTTTGAAATTATAAATGCGTTTAGGAATTCACAATCTGTTATATATATTTTGTCAAAAAAGTACCAGGAATTTGTTAATAAAGCACACATTCTCCATTTAATCATCAAAATTTATTGTCACCTTCAAAGTATTCCTTATTAGAGGCTATAGATATGTGCCATCGGTTATTTTATTCTTCAAAACATTTTTCATGAGCACTTTCTGGCATGGCCTTCAATTCACGTGATGAATTCTGTTTGATGTCTTCAATGGACTCGAAATGTGTTCCACGGGTAATCGACTGTGTCAATCGAGTTTTTTGCCTTGGATTCGTTCACAATTTTAACTCAGTGCGGCGGCGCGTTATTGTCGTGAAAAATTCAGGAGTTGGTTGCCCGTAATTCCGGCCAGCAGACGCCTTAGTACGCTGAAATAAAACTCCTTATTAACCGTCTGACCCCGCGTAATGACCCCATAATGCTCAATCAAAATGGTACGAACAGACTCGTGAGAGACATTGAGGATAGTGACTATCCCTCTTAAGCTGGCATGATGATTTCCGACAACGATTTCCTTCCCTATATCGACGTTAACTACGGTTAGAGAGGTCGAAGGTTTTCCAGAACGAGGCATGTCTTCGAAAATTTCACGGCCCTCTTTGAACGCTTTGCACCACTCATATGCACGGGATTTGGATAAAATTGAATCACGATAAACCTTTACCAACATTTTCAATGCGATAACACAAGAAATTGCGTTTGCAACACAAAATTTAAGGCAAACTCTTTGTTCAATAACTTCGTTCATGTTAAAAATCGGCACGCACTAATGAGATTGACTGTCTTAACCAGCTGCTGTAAACAAACTGGTCCACAGATCGCGCTCAAACTTAGCATAATAATGGGTGACAGTCCTACCATCCTAAGAAACAAAAATTCAAAATCCATTCAGCGCGGTCGTTTTAAATAACAAATTCCCGGTCCTTTTTTAACAGACGGTGCGTAGCAATTTGTTTGATTTTTC
The DNA here is from genome assembly GCA_954870665.1 of Stratiomys singularior. NCBI lineage: Eukaryota > Metazoa > Arthropoda > Insecta > Diptera > Stratiomyidae > Stratiomys > Stratiomys singularior. The sequence goes on along the minus strand of OX940878.1, from coordinate 154,231,395 downwards.
TGAGTTTGTTTCATTTTTTTTCAATGAATTTTATTTAGTTAATAGAATGACAAGAAAGATAGCGCTATATAGGGCCTACACAACTAATCAAATTATTATTATCAATAAAACTTTTCGGTTTTCTTATGGAACAGCCTGTTTTTCTATCCGTCACTCCCGTATCAGGTATTTCTACTTGGCGAATCGCCTTAATCATCCTTCCTTTTTTTTTGTTTGTCACACTTGCAATGATATTTCTCCTTCTTCTCAATAAAAAGATTCATTTCTATTCAATCATGTTTTTTTTTAAGAACGACGGGTAGTGAACGACGGTTTGTCCTGATAGTAAATCTTCCAACTTAATAGATAATTATTATTATAGATAATTAAAAAATTGCAAGGAAGAATGTAAGAAAAATTTTTCAGATATAGAGTCAATACCATAGAAGAAAAAGGCTCCCCAAAAAATATCAAATTCACCTGAATGTAATTTCAACTTAAATATAATTTTTCAATATGTATAGAACTTCAAGTTGGCAACGCTTTCAAATGTTACGTATGGTTTCGTAGCTATCGTACATTTTATGGCTAGTTTGGTTTGCTATTTCATCATGAATAGGTTGATGTCCGATCAACGTCTGCGAATTGCGCACATTGATTTCGGAAAAAATACGGTTCTGTCCGGGAATCACATTTCACACTCTATCAGTTTTATGGCCGACATAATCGTCTGTCAGAAAAATTAACTCGACTAACAATACATCATTTGTACACCATGTCTATGTAGTGCGGAGTTTTTAAAACACATACATCCAATCGTCGTACAATGCGTAATTAAGAAACCATAGCAGCTGCAGAGCAGAAGCTGCAGACCATAGCAGCTGCAGAGCATAAAGACCATTCGACATCGTGCTTAACAGCTGAACCTGTGCCCAGCCGCATTATGACAAATTTAACGGCAGGGTCTTAGTTTGTGTGCGAAATCCGACTCGTGCAGGTAGCGAACCAGAACGACCACAAGACATGAAGCAAATGTGGTATATGGGTCCTAGAGCAAACTATTGCAAGTCCAGAATTTTATAAAAAAAATTAGTCTAGAGTCTTAGGCTTGATAGCCTGACACAAGAAGCCTAGTAAGAAGCCTAGCACGAAGCCAAATAAGCCTAAATAGAAGCTTGGAAACAGAAATACAAAAGCAGATGAGCTAGCAATACCAGGACCAGATCTCCCCAAAATTCAACTTGAGTGAAAACGATCACAATAGCTCTAACAATAATAAAAAGTTGACGTAATTCCCTGGAAAGAGAAAGATGCACCTTGGAGGAACAGAATTGACTGCACGTTAAGTTCAAAACATTAACCTAACACTACCAAATAGAGGACAAAACAACTCCTGGAAAATAATAGATATGGCGTGAGAATATTAGCAGTGACGAGCCGAATTTTTTTCGGGGCAATACGTCAAAATAAAAGAACTCCTAATGGAAGACACATATGGAGCTGGCGTCCAGAAAGGCGTTTTTTTGAGTCTGGCCGGACGTCAACTGGACGAGGCGCACTGCCGTAAAAGAACAGAAATACTTCCCAGCCACAAATAGGTCCAGGAGGTCTAGGAGGCCTCCTTGATTTCCTTATAATGGTTTTATCCACGAGGTATTACGAGTCGATACGTCTTTCGAATAGTGACCACCAGTGTTGATAATAAATCAAATAAAAGAAAGGCTAGTCACATCAACGAGTCAAGATTTCCAAAAAAAATCGCCAGGATATTTTTAACAGTTAGCTATGCAAGACATAAGAAAAAAATTTCGAGAAAACTTATGTGTACTTTCATGAAGTCTACAGACCATGACTTCCACCATAGTCCCACTAAGTGAATTGATCACCAAGGATCAATCAGACTGTTTCCATCTGTTGAACTACTAAGAGAACCATTTGACTCATTTCAGAGAATTAGCTAGTTCCAACCTAGTCGAATATGGTATTAACCTTTTGTGGTAAATAGATCAATTGTGTGTTAAAATCAATACAAATGGCGCCTGCTCATTAAGACTAAAATTCCCCGGATTCAGAGAACCTACCCAAATACACTCCAGTTTCACCTTGACATCAATGGCTGGGACCCCTAGTTTTTTTTGTTCGCCGAACGAAGTTCCGTCGTTAGCCGTTCGTATCTTTGTATCGTTCACATACGCGTTTCGGCGTTCCGCCATCTTCTGTGAGTGTGTCTGTGTGGTTTCGTCTAGGATCCCTTTCCAAGCATCTCTTTACATGGAAAATATCTTAGAGGTACATTCAGCAAAATCAAGAAATCGATGCAATAAAACAAAATATCAACTACAAAAGCGCGGTCCTGACGAAGATTGTTGCTGGAAACCATTTGCGATTGAGTATCTTTACTCCTTTCTTATATCAGTGCCCATGGACACGTTGGTAAAAATGGTAATAATTCCGTACACATGCTTGAATTTTCGGATAAATACATGTCACCGATAGCCTTAGCATTGCGCAGATACTACAAAGGACATGACTGCCTGTCGTGCAGATGGAGATGACTCTTTGATAGCGATATAGATGTAAAATATGATAGAGATTTATTTTTTAATCCGATAGAGATGTATCCCTGGTCCAATTTAAATCTTACTCTATTCCAAAGACCGATATCAAAGCCGAAACGTCTAGATCCTACCTGGGTTGGTCCAGTGTCATTATTTTATAATTATTCGAAATAGAAATATTAAGTATTTTTTGAGCAGTCTGGTTTGGGCCGACAAGGATGAACCTCAGAGCAAACGACGGAATGTCGTTCTAAGAACAAACAAAAAACAGACTTTTATTTTCTCGATAAATTTTCTTGATAGTACAATATTTCTCAATAAAGCTCAAACGCTCAAACTAAAAGCCAAAAACTCTCAACCACCAGAATAACGTCAGGATATCGATTTGTAAGTCAAAAAATGAGTTGAAATATGTGAACTTTAATAAGCACTTGTTAAGCTTCAAAGTAAAATATGTACTCGCTGTTTGATACCACCAACTTTCTTTTATTATTTGGTGCAAAGATGTGATTCTTTTTCCGGACTGAATTTCAATTCCATATTCTAGTCTCTTGTTAAGTAAAGATAGTTTCTAGCTTTTTGTGTTTTTTTTTTCTCTGGTATGAAAGCAATACTTTCACCTCCTCAGCATACCTAGTAGAGTTTGTTTACCATTGTGGTTGAGAATATCCAACAAAACACTAAAGAGCATGAGAAGTTTCGATAGCTGCTGATTATGGTTTGACAGTTGACAGTGTCAAACTGGTTTGACATTTCTGTTCAGTAAGGTTTAACACTTCATCGTGAATAGTTTAACGCCAGAACAATGCTTAGAAATTGTGAAGATTTACTTTGAAAAAAAAGATCTGTTCGTGAAGTTCATAGAGCACTTCGTCCATTTGACGGACAGCATCATAAATATTGTGAGCAAGTAATTCGTGCAGTTATTGATTGTTTTCGCACTAATTGTAATCTTCCCAATTCGAAATCACCAACAGCGCAAGGAAATGTGCCTACCAAAAGGAATACTGCTGCCGTAGCATGGAGTGTTGAAGAAATGTTGATTTTTCGCCATTCTTAACATGCCAGTCTTCGTCCTTCGACTACGTGGAAAATTCTACGTAAAGATCTTAGCTTACGTGTCTATAAAATACAGCTTGGGCAAGAATTCCAGCCAATTGAATTGCTTGTGCAAGAATTCATAAATTGGTCGCATTTTTATTGATTGTGATAATTTAAAACTGGCTCGAGGTAAGGATTTTAATCGTAAACTGTGTTTAAAGATGAAGCTCATTTCTGGTTAAATTGTTTCGTCAATAAACTAAATGGTTTAAGACAGTCATCAAGCAATTCAGAAATCACCATCGCATCCATAAAACGTGACTATTCGCGCTTGTAAAAGTGATTGGTACCGTTTATACGCTGGCTTCATCATCTGTCCTTATCTTTTTCGAAATGAGAAAGGAGCGGGCGTTACGGGGAAAGGCGAACGCTATCTAACTTTGCTGACTGATTCTTTGTTTCCAAAAATTAATCAGCTAAACATCGATGATATTGGGTTGCAACAAGATGGCGCAACTTACAGTGCGCTTAAGAATCAATTTATTGCAAAACCTTTTCGGTGGCAACATTATTTCTAGAAGTGGTCCTGTCAACGGGCCCCCTAAATAGGCCTTAAAAGTAGCGTTCGTGAGACTTAACGCCTCCGAAAAAATCAGAACCAAAAACGAACTGAGGATCGCATACTGTGAAATGCGTATGTGGACGAGAGAAGAAATAGAATGAAGTCCAACCGGATTAAATGATTGGGTAAAGCATTTTTTTGAATTTTAGATATTAAGGAAAATCCTAAGGAGTGAAATAGGGCGAATATTATTTTTGTCAATTATATTCCAAATTTAACACCGTAACGTTGGCTGTTGCGAATGAATCCATTTACTTCCCGGAATAGGTCCGGTTCGGTTCGTAGTGAAATTGTTATTCTCCAGGATATTCTACGCTGGAACGGTATATCAACGAAAAAAACTGTACTCTAGTTTAAATTTATCCTTTCTTTTGAAATTCTATCCAGATTGTTCGATGTTAACTCATAAAATTTACAGTGATTCATTCTAACATTTCTGCATACCCTGAATTTGAATATCAAAATGCCCTTGTTATTCTTGTTTTCGCAGAACCAGAAAATTCAAGTTCCTCGATATCTTCTCAATATTTTTGTTTCCCCAAATCATCAAAATAAACAGGAGTTTAACGAAAACTGCCAAAAAAGCCGCATATTGCTGAGCTTATTTGCCAAACTCTCCCTTCAATCCCACAACATCTTCAGTGTCACATTCTCTCTTCAGTCTCACACTCTTTCTCTCTTTCTCTTACCCCCTCTTTCTCTCTATATGACTTTCTTAAGGAAATAACATGAATTTAGGAATTTTTGAGTAGAGAGGATTCTTTTTAGTAAATTAAATTCGAAACAAACGAGGGGAAGGCAAAAAGTTATAATATCCGTGAACAAGCAATTCCGTGAATCGGTGTTAGCTTCTCCCAAATAGGTGCAAAGAAGGAAAACTATTGTTACTGTTGTTGTTATTATTGTTGTTGCGGAGTATGATCACTAAGCGAGGAAATAAGTGAAATTGGAAGGAACCCACTTTAATGGACGGCATGAAATTCTGCTGCGCGAGAAAGTTCCTCATTAAATAAGGAAATCGGACAATTTTTCCGGATAATAGAGACCGAACAGAGAATTTTTCAAGATATTTTATCCGTTAGCGCAGACTCTTTTACTTATAAATCGAAGGCTTATCAATGGTTTTGCATCTACTATTGCTTTGGATTCTTTTGAAAGGCAAAGAATCATTCAGAAACGATCCTCGACTCGACTGATCTATGACGTCTGAGATCATCAAATAAGTAGAAAAACTTGTATTAAAAGGTGCCCGGATAAGGAAGAAAAACTTGTAGCATTGCCTGAAGCATCTGAATCAATTCGTAGAAAGATCCTACATCAACACCTTGGGAAGAGTAGAAAGCTTATGATGGATGAAATTTAGGTCCTGAGAATGCTTACAACATTTCAAAACAAAACCGCGTCGAATGGTCCCGTGAGATTTTTTGACAGATTTTGGTTCTGATTGCTGCTAATGAGAAAACTTGATTTTGCCATTGTAATCCTGAGTTTAAAGCGAGATTCGATGTAGTAGTATGAAAAAGCCGGCCCCCGACCTTTCAGGCTTTTCAGGCATCCGGATATTCGTAAAAACCTTAAAGTGTCTCAAGAGACCATGAAAATTTTGGTCACCATTCTTTTAAATACGGAAGGTATCCTTTTGATTGAATACATGAAACGTGATGTTTGCATGTTACGATATACTACTCTTCTTTTCTAGCTCTATCAAAGAAGGTAATGAAGGGATGAATAGAAGAAAATTGTCAGAACGGATGCTCCATTTGCTCAAAAACCCTCCTGTACACACAAGTTAAGCTGCGATGGTTGCAATTCACTGATGCCATTTTGAATAGCTGCGTCCCCAGCCTAGGAAACCAGGCCTGTCTTCAAGTAAATATAATTTATTTCCAAATATGTATTTATTTCCATTTTATCCGAGGTATGAAGCTATGGCCGAAAAAAGTCTAAGTGGTAATTTTGGACTTTTTTGACAAGCAGGACGAACAATTTTTTGCGGTGTTGAACGGTAACAGTGTATTATTAGATGAATAGGAAAAACATATAAGCGTAAGGAAAGAATATATTTAAGAGGGAAAAGAGTTAAGTGTTCTTATTAGACCCCCGCCCCTCTCCATGTTTCTGACAGTTCATTAACTTTTTGACCGACTCTACCAGAGTCAATCTTGGTTGAATATTGGATAAGTGAATTAAAGGAATTCAAAATGAAAATTACTTGCGAAGACGAAAAAGAATGTTCTTTTGGTGGCGCAAAAGTTAACTACAAAACTTTGGTGGTGATGTGTATTAGTGCCATCTTTTTTTAAGAGCAAAAGTAAACGAGAAGATTGCCTCATTAAAATCACGCTAGACATTCACGATTTCTTCGACGGTTGCCGTCGATGGTAGCCAGCTAGAAAGACTCACACTACGACACCGGATGTATGAATTTAAATGTCTCTATCACCAGTGAGATTCGAGCCTGACATCTGTTGCGATGAAGGTATGTGCTCAACTATTGCTCCATTTAGAATGTTACAGAAGTAGATTTTCCGGATTATTTCAAAATAAATCAAACTGCAATTCTTAGAACGTAAATGGGGACGCTGGTCAATTCAGGAAAATCCTACAAGATCCCTTTTTCAGGGTGTTAATACAACCATGAACTCTGGTCAATCCGGATGAATGGTAAAAATGTGTTCGCCTCCCTTTCATAGTTTGTACCTAGTTTCACATTGAAAAGTTGGAGGCTTTCGATTTCGACAAAAGTTTTCAGTCCTTTTTTGAATGTATCTTTGTTTGAGATACTTTCACTCATACTTAAATTCTAAACTACATTTTTCGTATATATATAACACATTGGTCACAATTGTGAAAACTTAAAAAACAACCTTTTACTTACAGGATGAGGTATATAATTGTATACATGCGGTTGTGTCCAGATGACAGAATATTTTCTTGTAATATTTTTCATATGATTCACCACTGGCTTAACATATGTGTTTGGTAAATCGAAAAATGCATCAACTTCAATTGAGAGCATCCATCCACGCGGAAATACAGCCAACAAGTGTTTAAGTACGGCCGAAGTTACAAGGATGGCTGAACCTTTCGGGAAAACAATAAATCTTTCAGTTCGCGTCAAAAATTTCTCAGGAACAACGGCAGTACGACTTTTACAATTGCAACAACAATATCCCACCAAAACGATAAAAAATACTAAACGAACGATTTTCAGGTGCATTTCGTTAAAAAAACTCAAATTAAATTGTTGTAAAACTGACGGCTAGGCATCATTTATATTGTTAGATGCGTTTAATTAACACTTACGTGCTAATTATTCGGGCATGTACTCACATATGTGTGATAATTGTTGATGATGTTCGCTTTTCGTTTTTCGATCTATGTATGTAGGTTGAAAGTTTAATAAAACTTAATTGGAGCAGACTTGTTTATGTGTTCGGTTATATGAGCTTAATTTTACAATTTCGATTTTAATGGAGCTTGTTCTGTGTGAAATACAACAATAATTTAAAATAAATGAATATTATGCGTATTTTAACTAATTTTTGAAAATTTACATTTTTAACAATTAAAAAAAACATGCAGCAACATTTGATTTACTTGAGCTATTAATAACTTCAATAGCTTGGTAATGATACCGAGGCAATGGATGCCCTACTGCTGAATTTTCATCACATATAAGTATTTTCAGAACATATAAATAAATTTACAAATGATAATGAACTGGTTGAAAAAAATAACATGTGTTGTTTCAATGAAGCCACAAAATTGGTGTACATGTGACACGAGCCCAAAAAACTCGACGGATAAAAACAGGAAGTCAGACAATCAGATCTTGGAGGTCAGTCACCATTTCTTTCGGTTGAAATGATTTCCAAAACTTGCTTTATCGCATTCACCAACTTTTGAACGCAATTATCCCTTCTATTTATGTCTTTCTTCCAAGATTAAATATCAGATTGCGTGCAAAACACTTAGCTCCGTAATTGGGAACATTAACCTCGATTCTGCAGCACAGGCACATGTTTAACTCGCTCAGTAAACTCCGCAAATATAAGGCAACTTGAACAGATTCTTCCAAACTCATACATAAAACCTAATACCATGATCCTTTGAGTTTTTTTCTCCATACGACCGTGACACAGCTTAACAAAAACACATATCCTGCGTACAACCAATGACCCTACGTACTACCTTGTAATGAAATCAGCGTTAGCAGATCGCAGATTTCCTTAAATAGAATCGATGTGAACTCGCATGATCTTTGAGGCTTGAAGTCTTTAGAGATCGGCAAGGATCCGTCATCTTCAGATCAAGGATTGGGTTTTTGCTAACCTGGCAGGCAAGCTCTACTCGACGCAAAATTTTGACCACTAGTAGACAGTGTCTCTGGTTTTATTACAAAAACAAGCCATTGTAATACACGAGTTTTTTTCTTAATACTTTTCTTTTTTTATTGCTTTTTTATTCATTAATATTTTTTTTCTTCCTTTAATACAACAGGACTGGCAGGTGTAACCGTTCCTAAAAATCATCACACTGGAGGTAGTAAACTATGTTAATCCGGCAGGTTTATAAATCAACGTCAGCATAACGTCAACATCCAACACTTACTTCATCCTTTCATCCATTCCTGTAATCCTTCTTTATCCTATCCTGTACTCCAAGGATCCGTGGAAAGCCAAGAAAGATACATTGAGCAATTTATGTTCGTAATAAACGCATAGTTTATTAATATCCGATCCATACTTAATTTTCAGGTTTTACTCCAATTCAACGCACTGTTCACCAACGTTCCTTGTTTGTGACAAATTTTCCCGGAATTTCCCGGCAATGCGGACAGTTTTTATTTTCTGTAAAGCCGTAAGGAGCCTGTTCAGGTGAGTATTGATAATGATGGATCATTCCTCAATTATTGTCACAAGACAACTGCATCTGGGGACACCTGTCTCCGTCGTGCCCTTTGGATCGCAATGAGTTAGGATAACGCCAATGCTGCCCTAGAGCATGGCTACCATCATTTTTCCAGCAGTCGTGCTTACCTGAAATTTCATTTTCTGGTGGTAGTAAGTCCGTGTGGTTATATCAATCTAACTGGTGACTTGTTTCGGAATTGGAAAAAGGCATTCATGGCTCATTTAGTGTCTTAATTGACGACAAGAAAGTTCTTTTCATGCCATCATCTCAGCAGGATGCACCTGTCCCAGCGTGCAATGAGTGAAGGAAACGCCATCAGTGTCCCAGAATATGGCTATTATCATGGCATATCCTTTTTCAGGTGGTAGCAGAGTTTCTGTGTCCTTCCATCGATCAGACTGACGCTTTGTTTTGGTGTTCAAAAAAGGTACCCATGGTTCATCCAGTGCCGCATTTGACAAAATTTGATAAAAAAAGTCCCCCTTATACTATCATCTAGAAGGGATTCAATTGTCCTGGCGCGCGATGATTGAATGTAACCACATTACTGTACCAGTACATGTCTATCATCACAGCATATCCTTTTTCAGGCAGTGACAGAGTTTCTGTATACTTTCATCAATCTGACTGACGTTTTATTTCAGGATTGTAAAATGACATTTATTGCACGTCCATTGTCACCATTTATGCGGAGAAAGTCCTATTTATACTACAACTTTCGTAGGATACACTTGCCCCGGCGTACAAGATAACGCCATCGGTGTCCCATGGCTATTATCATGGCATATCCTTCTGGAGGCAGTAGCAGAATTCTATTTACTTTCATGGATTTGACTGGTTCTTCGTGTCAGGGTTGAAAAACTGCCGCAATTGACGACAAAAACGTCCAATTCTTGCTATCATCTCGGTAGTATACACTTGTCCCGGCGTACAATGAGTTGAGATAACACCATCGCTGTCCCAGAACATAGCAATTATCACAGAATACCCTTTTTTCGCTGGTACCAGACGTTGTTTGTACTTCTATAGATCTGAATCATGCTTTGTTTTGGTATTGAAAGGCATCAATACTACACCCATTTTTCAAAATTTACTAACAACATGAAAAACATGGTTCCTCGCGGTCATCCGCCAACAAACACAGCGCCCTCTTGGAGGACACTTTTTTGTCTTTTTAGGTCCTCAAATCGTATTATTCCAATTAGCGTTTCTATAAGGAAACTCATTTCGAGTACTGGTACAACACATAAAATGCTAACTTTGCCGGCGATACTTTTTGGGATCTTCCAAAGCAATTGCATCCACTTGCTATTTAATGCCATCAGACCGGCTTGTGCGAGACCAAGATTGTCCTATAGTGTTTTGACATCAAATTCTGTCCTACCGCTCATGGAACACATCTAGGCCCAGATAATCATATGACTTCTACTCAGTAAGTAGTAGTAGTAGTAGTAGTAGTAGTAGTAGTAGTAGTAGTAGTAGTAGTAGTAGTAGCAGTAGTAGTAGTAGCTGTAGAGGTAATAGTAGTAATAGCTTCGTTCAAAGTAATAGTAACCGATGGCTGCAATATATTTTCCAAGACATAGTTTTGGCCGCCTGATGTTTCAGTTAAGTATTACTCAATACAATACTCAAATGAAACAGGAATACTTTTCCGATAACAGAATGAAGAGTTCCTCAGCTTTTGTTTGCCGCATCATAGGACTGCATGCTGCTGTTCGGATATATGCTCTAATACTCCTAGTATAACCAACCGTCAATATATTACCAAGAGGTAAGAGGCCTGAGGACCAACACCAATGAAATCCTCATGATATCATTTGCCTTACTGGATTCATGGCAGAGTCTTAGCATTTTCGATTTTAACTTAAGTCATGACAACATTCTTCATTAGTGTGTCCAATAAAGCGGATAGTTGTGGTGTTTCCAATACTGGTACACTTAGTAGCACTGCTTGTACTAATTTCTGTTTTTCTTAAATTCTTCGACTCTGTTGATGTTAAAATCTCCCTTACGGATCAAGGACCTTAGTAATTTCTGGCAGATGTAGATATACCCTAATTTGGTCACCTTTATGCTTTGTGCCTTTACTTTATATTTTTCTAACACTGTAGTAGTATTATCTGGCGATTTTAATCCTCCCTTTGTTGAAAAGTCATCCTCACCCATGTCAATGAATTTTTTCTCATATCTTCTTCCTCTGTCTCTTTCATCTTTTCGCTAATATTCATATACCTCCTAGTCGTGTCAAACATCTGAACCAATGCAGAATATGCAATCTGGAGACCGTGACTTACCTATCTTGTGCAGGTAAGACTGTAAACAACCGTGTCCGCTCAGTAGCTGGGTCAGGTAAAAGTCAGTCTTGCCATGCGTTCGACTGAGTTCGACACTATCTCAAGACTTTGATGAGCCACGCGGTCCATCTTTCTTTTAATTCACGTTCCCATAATTATAGCCATTCGTCAAGAGTGCATCGTCTTTCAGCGCGAGCAACTTTTTCTTTATTACCCTCGTGCCCTCGGAGGTAGATAATTTTACGCTCTCTAGCAAGGAGAGCGATGGGTATCACTCCTGCAATTACCAACATGACCAGGAGAGGATGACCACTACGGTTTTCTCTAACGCTAGGTGATGGCCTAGTAGTCCTCTAGAACTCTCAAATTGTGTGTCATAGAGGAGAGGGACTCCGCGGCGAATGTCACGTCCGGAAAGGTATCCACCCAGCCCAAGCGGCGGAAAGTGGGAGTGTTACCAGTGTTCACGACGGCTAGCCCTACTCTGGCTGCCATCTCCTGGATTCGATTCCCCCTGGGATCTGACTGAGGTATGCTCCATCCAATAGCCTTGGCGTTAAAGCCTTCCCCGATAATAACTTGACCCTCTGTGCTCAAGACGGTGTCCTCTAAAGAGTTGAGCTTTTCCTGGAAAGATGTTATTGATTCGTTCAGTGTCAAATACACACTAAAGAATATTATTCCTGGGTACCGGACCCACACGAAACCATCTTTTCGCCCAAGTTCCTGAACTCGCAGTTGGGTGCCGTTTCGAACCGATTTGGCACAAGTACCAGATTTATCAGGGTACCATGCTGATGACTTTTTATCTCGGTGCTGTTCACTAAGCAGCAATGGATCGGCTTTCATATCCCTCACGAACTGGCAAGCAGGTCTTAGGCGTTTGAGCTCCGATGTAAATTTATCTGCAGGACCCGGGTCATTGCAGAGCTGCTTTGGCTTTGTTTAGGGCTTCTTTGAATAGCCGGCACTTCCCTGTCCCTGGAATATGTCTCAGGTCATCAGGTCTGGGATCAGCGTTCTCTCACAGGATACAGTGCGCCTCTTCCGTGCATTCTGTTCTTTTATGTCCTGCGTTGCTTCACTTATAGCACAAGGTGCTCCTATCAGGCTCTCTGCAGCCTTGTACTGTATGACCGTAGCTTAGGCATTTGAAACAGTGGAAAGGAACTGCTCTTCTTTTGGTAGCGCTATGCGCGGGAATCATTTGCGTTTCGACCGAGGGTCTCGCCTTTTACTCCTTCTCCGCTTTTAGCCACTTGCGTCTGTAGTGCTCGATTCGGTCTAAGAGCTCTTCCAGCCTTAAGATATCGTCCCTAATGTCCTTGCTTATGTTTTACTGGGTATTGCCGGACACTTTGATCTTTTTAACTATGTTTCCTGCCTTTCACATGAGGCGTTCGTCTTCGTTACGATTCAATACAATGAGACTGTCCTGCACCTCGTTTTGAGGCGAGCTTTTTCTGTTTGCGTCAAAATCTAGAGCTCTGATGGCATCAGTAGCAGTGTCAGTAGCAGCATCGCGTCGTATCATGTTTTGAATATCATCGGTGGTTTCTCCCTCTGTGTGCTTCCCAGGCATTTGCTGTTCATACTTTTCCTCTTGTCTTACGGGACGTTCTGGCGTGCGTATTGTTTTTTTGCTCGGTCCCAATGCCGCCAGTATCTGTGGTTGGTAGAGGCTCCCTGCCTTATTGTGTTCATTCGTCCGTTTGTCGTCTGGGTTTGGTAGTTAGTTCATTGTTTTTGATTTTGTTGCAGTTGATATTAATTTGTAAGGCACCATACTAAAAGGGTCCCCCTCGTAGCCGCTATCTCCACTCGTATGTGTAGTCACCTAAATGGTCCCATGGATGTCTGTGCAAAGCAGGGAGGCCATGTAAGGGTTGGCACCAGCCCTTATGAAGGCTGGTGCTCAGAGACCAGACCAGACCAGCGCTAATTGGGAGTTCATCTCAACCGAACCTAAACCGCCAACTTAATGGTGCGAGCTTCGAACGTACTTCGAGGCCTACCACGGTTTAACTGGGATGGAGATGGTACGATACTTATATTGGAGCCGTTCGTGAGCGAGTTTCATCTAGGCGGTTTTTTGTCCAAAATATCGTGTCCACCAGCCGAAGTGCGCCAATTGAGATTCGATGGTCGGTTCGTTTTCCAGAGTCGTTGCAGGGTCATTTTCCACTGGAGGGCGCTTGCAGAGACCTCCAGGTCTTTGAGTACGTGGGGGTAACACTCCTCAAAGAATACTGGCTTCCAAGAGTACCCCTGTTGACCAGTATTGCTGGCCCCTACCTTACAACTAGAAATAAATTCCAGGTCTTTATTGAGCATAAAAATTCACAGTACGGGTGAGAACACTCCTCATCTCCATTTTACCAACGTATTTTTTATTCGTTTCGTGGCATATTTGATATTATTATTAAATTTAATATTTTATTCAATTTAAAATTCTGAAAGTTGAACATGTGACCCGGGAGTATGTTTTTTAATCTTTTTTCCTTCGTTGTTTTTCAGCTACTTCGAATGAGTCTTCTGCTCTTTAGAAGGAGACTACTATGTCTGCTTTTCTTATGAATACTGCTTAGTGTCTTTTTGTAAGCTAATGCGTGACCTCTGAGGTCAGGAGACAATAAAAGCCTTTCTATAGAGATAGTTATACCACAGAGAGTATCAGAATTTGACTGTTATTAGTAAAGCATTTTATCTTTCCATTCTCATTATTTCATTTTATCGAAAAATCCTCTCTCACAATGCTTCAGAAAAGAACGACTTGCACAACTTGAAATCTAGTATCGCTCATACTATCTCTTTCTTTGAGTTACCACACAGTGTGCTCACACTTCTAAGTGATAACGCAACATTTACGGTGTTTGTTTGTCCTTCTTGTAGCTATTTCCTGGCGAAGTCTTCTGGATCCTGGTCCTGATTTGTATTGATTATTTATTTTTGTATTATTTCATTCTATGAGAGTAAAGAGTGAGTAAAAGTAAAAACGACAAAAGCCAAAAGGAACAAACTCTATTTTGCTTGCTTTATCTCTGTCTTCACTAAGGAGCGCAGGAGTGATTTCGTGGCTTTGTGTATACTCTTTGCTCAAAATGATGTACAACAGACGTCTGTAGAAGCCAGTTGGTGGCTGATACTTGATTTTTGGAAAATGTATTAAAATTCGAAGATGGTCTTGGCTGAGAGGAAGAGAAATGAGTTCAAACATTTCAACTGGTACAGTGTAATTTTTAAGTGCTTTAAGAAAGTCCTCCAACTAAAGACCAAATTCAAAGGTCACACACACACACTCACACAAGACTAAAAAACAACATCAAATCTGAGCTAATCCTTCTTCCTTGACTGTTTGGTGTTCAAACTCAAATGCCGAATTGTAATTGAGCTGTAATTCCACGTAATCTGTATCGTGACTAATGCCCGTATTATAAGGACAATTTTTCTGTCTGCTGTAGGTCTACAATGGAAATATACAAACGAGTATGAAAAGCTCTACAAGTCGAAAAACGCTGTCGAAAGAATGAAAAGTACGATTCCATTTGTAAAATTTTGTCACATAAACTTCTAACATGTTTGAAATAATATTGACAAAGCGATACGACAGGGTGAGACTTTTTCGAATCCTCTTTAGCATAAATTTTATATTTGCATGCATTTTCAAGGATTTGGATGTATTATTTTTTACATTGTTAGTAAAAGGAATATATGATTTGCATTTAAAACAAATAATAAAACAAGGCAGTAAATGAACAAATCTGTTAAATCCCGGGTAATCCACAGGAGTAACGTTGCGGAGTCCCTGTACGTGGATGCTAAGAAAGATGATCCTTCCATGATATCAGTAAGTTTGGAATGTTATGCATATCAGTAATCATTTAATAAGCTTTTGTTCTTTATGAAGTCATGGTAAAGTTAGAATGTTACGAACAGATTTTTTGCCACTTTGAAATATTATCACATAAAAAGTTAGAAGAATACCCGTTCCCGAAAGTGCACAAATCGTCTTGAGGAAATTGATATTGGTGAGTCCTAATGACGTAACTGGCAAATTTCAAATCCATTGACATACAGTATTCAGTGAGAAGAGACCACAGTGGAAAGTTCATTTATGAAGAGAATGATGAGAAGTGGTCCAAGATAGCAACCTTGGGGGACATCAATTGAAGGACAAACAAGGAGCACTACAGAATCTATGGAACATGTACGACTGCAACCACAACAACAAAGATCGCGAGATGCCAAGAACCACTAATTTCCATTTTCTTAATTGATGATGAGAAAGTCCCATTCATACTGCCACTTTGGTAAGATACACTAGTCCCGGTGTACAAGATACCAGAACATGGCTATTATTATGGCATATCCTTTTGGAGGTGGTATTTACTTTCATGGATTTGACTGGTTTTTTTGTTTCAGGGTTGAAAAAAGGCATCCCTGACACATCCAGTGCCACAATTGACGATAAAAATGTTGAAGTATGTTGAAGTTTTGTACTGAAATAGTAAACCTTCGTGCAGGATTCTATCGAATACTTTCTCAGTATCTATAGAAACCATTCCAACCGATCGCTTTCTAATCAGAGTAGAGTACTCTGTTGATTATCCTTGCGTAAAACCAAATGTATGTTTATAGAAAATAAGATTCACAAAAATTCATCCCACCGTATCACTTTGTCAACAGTGTTTTGAATTTGTTAGAGTTTAGAGTTTGGTTCAGTTGTAAGTCTTTGCCATTGACTCAATGTATACTACAGTCAAAGTAAAGCCTACTTTCCCCTTTCCCCATGGATGGATCTCCATGGATAGATATCCAAGACTAAAATCTTGTTCTGATTGTAATTGATCTGAAATGCTTCATGCAATCCACTTTCCTGACAAGCTACAAGAGTTTTCGCAAAAATCCAAATCGGCTTGAACATTCCTTAATTCCTGCATCAAAATTTAAAATTGATTTCGGTCGCAAAGGACAAGGTAACAGCTTCGCTTATGATTCGTTGACTATTCGATTCAAATGCCACTTGGAAATACGAAAAAATTCGATTCTGGGAATTTCAATTAGATTTCACATTTATGCAGCTAAACCTGTCAATCAAAGCTACCATAGTCCATAATTGGCATCATGACTCGTTTGCTTTTTTTGTGCTTTTCTTATCGAGTTTTGTATGCTTTCCATTTTTTGTAGTAACTCATACCAATCGGGCAAGTCCATCGGAATAAATCGTTCGAAACCAACTCATAAAAAGTGTAATCAAGAAGACATTAAAATAGAGAAGTCTATTCACAAATTTGTCAATCATCATCTTCAATGCTCGAGTAATTTCACGTTGAATTAGCTGACAGTGACCACTCCACGGATTTAATTTCATTGACTTAATGTCCTTTGACACGAGTATGCCATACGTAGCATTACTAGGACACCCCTTCAAGCCTCGCCACAACGAGTAGGCTTGATGATAGACGAGCCAACCATATCCTGGTGTTGCTCGTCCATGATACCATCTACATTACGTTTCGTCCTTACGAATCATCTCACTTCCAAGCTCGCCGACAATCATATTGGCCCGACTAGTGCTCCGAAATTAGTGGTTCATGCAAAGAATCAGTTCTTGACCAGGCGTAAATGAATTAGCATAAATAATCAAATGGTCAACCATTTGCCGAGTCATATCTGCTGAATCATGCAATTAATTATTTACAATTATATTATGGCGAGCGCCTTTTGTGTTTGTAGTCATGCGTCGTATGGGACGCAGGATGTCGTAGCAAGAATGGAATAGTATAATTACGATCCTTATCTTGAATGGCTGTCGTCCAGAAACAGTAAAAGGGACATTAAAAAGCATATTCAGATGGAGGATGAAAGGACATTTCTTGGTAAAATATTCATGCTCCTTTGTGTGGACCAGAAAGATATTGTCAACTTTAACATGAAATGCTCATAAAGAAGAAACGCTTCGTTTAAATCATGTCCCATTCATTGCTTCCGCCGCCGCCCCCTCTCAAACGTGCCGCCGTCAAAGGAGCTATTAAAATCCATTCACTGAACTGTGCCCAATGCAAACGGCCTCACATGTGCTCCAACCGAATGAATGTAACAAAAAACACACATCACGCAAACACAGCATCACATGTCAAGGTGAAGTCAACTTCAAGTGAGTGGACAATTTGCGGAGATGAAATGCACTTTTGCACCTTTTTCCCTTGAACTTTTCACTCGCCGCAAATGCACATGCAAGCAATCATCCTGGTACCTACCTTGAACATCGATGCATCCGACTTGCTTCTTCATGGGACTGGTATTTATTTGGCACATGTAGCAGCCCCGGTCCGACTCCCTCAACTGCCGTATCCGCAACTTCCATGTGTGCATATCCTCGAGCACGACACTGATGCGTGCATTATGAGTTACCACTCGTCCTTGCAGCGCCAACACCGTTTGATCAGAAGCTCGCAGCCAGCCCACCTGTGGATTTAGATTTCAATATTATTCGAAAAGTTTTTCCAGCTCTGCATGAAAATGCAACCCAAAAGCATTCACTGCGAAAACATTATGCACGATAAAATCAAGGCGGAATGAAAAACTTATTCAAAATGTTGTTTTTTTAATCAGCACAAATTGATATGAGTACTCGCATTCAGTCGTCCTTTTGCCGCTGGTTTGCGTCTCCCACTCCCCATTTTCCACCCTCGCAACCGACAAATGAAACATGAATGCGCTCCTGTCTATACAAAGGAACACTCAACTTGGCACAAAGTAGTGCTCTCCTTTCAGCTCGACTTCCTATTTACGAAACAATATATTCATAATCCAACGCAAGGAGATCGCAATATGAGTGAATTTGCATAACATATTGTACGTAATGAGCGGCGATAAATTTTTCTTACATTCCTGAATGGAAAATGAGCGGCACTCGAAATAAAAAATGGGTCCTCATTAACCTTTCCACATTGTGCGGCGGCCGGAGATACGAAAAAGTTTGTATTAAATTCCGAACTTGCGGAGATGCCAAATGAATATGTTGAATTGCCAAATAAATCCTGCGCCGCACGTTTATAAATCTCCTTAAAGCCCGAATAAATTTCCCAAAGTGACTTCACATTACATCGGTTCCTGTTACGTTTTACATGAGTCTCCACGAATTGATGATTTTCTTCGCAGGAGATTTTTTGTTTGATTCATGGCTTTGCGTGCGTGGAGGACGAGACGAAGTATCGTGCGGGAAATCAGGACTGAGGTTTCCTGATTGAAAAGTTCACTAAACTGAATGGAGCGGTGAGTGCGCATAATTAGCGATGTCGCTTCGCGTGGGAAAGCACGTTGACATTTTGGCCGGGTGAGGCTTCGCTGTCTGGGCGGGAAAAATAGCAAATAAATAGATGCCGTGTGAATCCCAATGAAATGATCTCCTAATCAAGCTCCTTGGGGGGTCATCACTTGAGCACGGATTGAAAATTAGAAGTGACATGTCGGGGGGGGGAGACACTTTTGATATGATTTTTTGAAAATCCTTTCATCCAGAAATTTTCAATCAAGTTCTTTGGACGGATTTTTCGACATGTTACAGGTTACACTTGTGAACTTTGAACTACATCCCAAATAGTAACTTTTCTGAATTTGATATCGGAAAAGGGGCGCTACAGCTGTAGGATTCATAGATAAAAGCAAGACACTATGCGAAGATAAGGGCGAATTTCCACCTATGATGATTCAGTTCTGCGGGAATTGATCTTATTCCGCCGTGGGAACACTAATTTTTCAGGTCCACAGTATTGATACTGTATCTTTTAAGATACGCTTTTCTAGACTTAAAAAAAATCTCAAAAAATTGGGGTTACTCCTTGAAGTGTCTTCTACTTGGTCCAGCTGTTGCCCAAGTCAACGTTTCAAAATCGTTGTTAATAATAATAGAACAATGTCTGGTCTGATGACATTTCGTTACAAATCTGCTAACTCTACAAAGCGGAGCATGTAAGATTTGGAATTTGAATCGGCAGAGCTATGAGTTATCACAGTTAAGAGCTTATAAGAGAGGTTGAATCTTTTCGTTTGGGAATGGAAGACAATATCATTTAAATGACTCCTATGGCTATCCTTACAATACCCCATTCGATTTAGTAAATTTCTTCTTAGTTTGGTCATAACGTAACCACCAAAGCAGACTCACACTTCGGATAGGCATCACAAAGAAAGAGAAACGAATGTCCCATGTAGCCAAATAAGCGAGCTTTTCAAGGTAGAGAGCTTTTAAATATAACTATGTAGATGAGCAGAGACGTCGCGATGCCAGCGATTTGAGCGTAAATGTATATGAGAATCATATTCCTTGTGTAAAAGTATGTATGTTGCATTGTGAATGAATACAAAATTTAACAAAAATTTTATACGCATTCTTCTGCTAATGCGCATTCTTCTTCGTATGTACAACAAGCTTAAAAGCTTGCTTACAACTCACATTGCATCAGAAAAATTTCAGTCGAATACCGATGTTGCTGCTATGTTACGGATGTTTGTTTTATAGCCAACGCAGTAAGAACATTCCAGGACGGCTTTCCGTAGAGAGAGAGAGAGAGTGAAAGAGATAGCGTAATAATGGGAGGAAATACTCTACCCAAATGGAATTCTATTCAATTTGTATGAATTCCTTTACACCTCGAGTTCTTTCTAAGTTTTATCGTATTTTGATCTTATTCTGGGGTTAGAACCAAGGTGATACATCTTGTTTGGTATGAATAATGAGTTGTACCAAATTGACGACCAGTGAATCAGTAACGATGACGATACCCCAGCAGGAGGTACACCATTCCACGACACAGTGCATATTTACGAAATTTGACGTGACCGTGAAAGAGTACAAATGACGAAAATTATCCAGATTTACTAGTCAATTCAGTGATTACAATGCTGAGGTTACGCTTTTTTAATTGGTATTAAAAAAAAAGAGTTCAAAAAATAACAAAAACCTTTCCAAAGCTGCAATAAAATCGGCCTCCCTGTGCTAGGGTCGAAAATGGAAACATTCATGCGGTGCAACATATCCTTGCCGATAGGGCAGAACGGAAAAGAAGAAACTATCAGAAACTTCAACGTGGAAAATGCCTTGTAAACTGTCAAGCGACCATCACATATGATTGTTAACAAATCGAGAATATCGTAGAGAATGTAACAGATTTATGCTCGGCCCTTTTGTGGAAAATCAAGAAAATTTGGTGTTTAGAGTTTTGTTGAGGACTCATAGCAAAGCTTACAAAAGAACATTACCCATTTACTTATAACGTCGAATCATCTTCTGCAACAAAACATGAGTCCACTGCTACTATCACAAATTTAACAAAACCAGTAATTAGTGGTAGAGGAAGTAAAGGCACCTCAACTGAGGGCGTCGGTGGGACTGTCTAGAATTTTCCAACCGTCGGCAAGAAATTTTGCTCACTGAGTTTTTTTTTTTTGCATTGTTTTCGCACTTCAATCTGTTGGTCTACACGGAGAATATATATCGATATAAAAGAAATCAGATAACTTGGTAAATCATCCCCCTCCACCAAAAAAGATCAAAATCATCCAAACTGGACTGAATTATTTGAGTCATTTTTTTAGAAGATCTTGGGCAAATCGACTCCACATTTCAATTTTTAGGACCCCGTAAAGGTACATTAGTTGGGCAACGATATCAAATTGACGAAGAGGTGTTTTGTATCGACTATAGATACGAGAGTCGTTCCTTTTGCTATTTTTGTGATTTTTCCGAGAGGGAAGTTTGCATTCTGAGCACCCGTCATTCCCCGTCTCCTTTATTTTTCCGTCCACGTTCGCGTCTTGGCGGTATGTCTTCTTAGGTGAGTTTTAAGAGGAAAAGTAAAACGACGACGAAGAAGGCAAGAAAAGGCACGACGGAAGCTTGTTCAGAAAATAAGCAACTAGGGGTCAAGCCTTTCTAAGCTTTACCCTACGAGCTGATTACACATCTTCCTTCACGCTGGAAAAAAATATTTCGAAAAACAATTTAGAGGCTCTCTGTGCACTATGAAATAGCCCTAATTTATCGGATACGCTCCAGTACCCTGTTTTGATAAGCAAGTCAAAGTGCTGACTATCTTTTGCCATCCTCTTGATCTAATCGGTTATGTGATTTACTACCACTTTTATTGAATGAATGGACGATATGCATGCAATAGAAATAAGAGAGAAATAAGCAATGTTTGTCCTTTTCGTTTCCGAAAGTGGAGCCCAACTGAACCCAACAAAATGTCTCTACATAAGACGACACTTGAATTCCTATTCAAATTTCTTCCTTGTGCACATCTCATTCCAATCTTAGGTCCAACTTGCAATGTATGGGTCCTGGGATGAAAACGCTTACTAGATAGTGCAATAAAAATGCAATAGCCCGATTGCATGTGCAAGCAGTAATCGCAGTAGTCAAAGAAAAAAGGATTCACTTCAATGAATATTAGTCGTAACCAATTTAAAGCAGTCAACATGCAACGACAGCGTAAAAGTTCCGAAAAAAGGAATCAACCACAAAATGAGAACCAAATAAACAAGATATGCAACTAGCGTATATCCTTTAAACTAAAAATAATCCATTTAACCAATCACTCTCAATTGACATGTGTTTAGGCGTGTCTATTCATCAGCATCCTTCAAAGTGCTTTCGAAAACCAAAATCCTAGACGTAATAATATAATGTCGACAATGATGATGATGATGATGAATGTGTTTTAATTGATTTCGATATAACCATCTCAATTAAGGCGAAACACCGATAAACGTTGTAGTAAATCACATAAGCTGTTAGATCAGGAAGACGGCAAAAGAGGATGTCAGTTCTTTGGTCTCCTTATTGCAACATGACTCCGGAGTACAGGCGATAAATTAGAGCTACACCACAGTACACGAGAAGCCTCGAAAGTGGCATTTGAATGATACGGAGCATACCACAATAGCAAGCAAATTCATTTTACGGTAGCTTCGAGTTTATTGTTGTGGTTCCCAGGTAAAAGTTGTTTTCGAGTGCAGCAATTGCCTTAATTAATGTGTAAACAGTGCCAGTTGATTCAGACCTATCCCCCCGTAAAACACATATCATTCATGCATCAGGTGCATGCATACGGTTAGCTGTATGTTATCAATAGAAACATGATAATTTGTTCGAAATGCTTTCGGCTGTACGACCACTACATTCATACGAGAACTTCAGAAATTCTTTAGTTTAGCGCCTGGGAACATATCAGTTCGTTGTTCGTTGATACAAAAGGAGACTTAGACAGCAACGCTTTATTGGAACTTATCGAGAGATGATGGACCCATGCAACCATTAGCCATGGCAGCAAGATACTAGAAACAAAGCTGCAAATAAAGGATACACTCGAGTAAGAAATAATCCAAAGGATGCACTAATGAAATAGTGAAAGCAGAAACTCGATACAAGGACGGTAACAACTTGAGCGGAAAAGCGAATATCAGTGAAAAGATAATTTCGAATTCAGTGGAAAAAAATTTAAGACTTAATTGAAAGTGCAAAGAAGTAATTGTGGAAAAACGCAAAACAAGGACGAACTTCTTCGAGAATGCACACAAGCTTAAGGGAGCATCTCGTCACATATGCACTCTATATTAAATGCAAATCATCAAACAACTTTCACCGAAAGGACGAAGACTTTCAAAATCCTAGTTCCAGATTGGCTAAACAGTGACCAAAGGCGTAGGGTTCGGATCAAAGCCAAACATTACTTAAAGTTAATAAAATCCAGGAAAGTATTACAAAACTTGTCTGAAATCTAAAACTTCAAACTTCTCTATTACTTACGACTAGCCAAAAAACAACCACCAACTATTGCACTCCTTATCAATCTCGCATAGATATTTGCTACTCTACTCTACGAAACGCTACCTTACAACTCTGCTAACTCCTGCTTCAAGCTTAATGAATCTCACATTAGTGGAACATATTTCAGTTTGAGAGCTCTCTCTTCCTCTCTCTCTCTGTCTCTCTCTTTCTCGTAAATGAAAAACCGAGCAGTTAGCCAAGAATCAATTAAGCAATAAAATTCAGAGGGAGGGGTGACGAAATTGAAAAGTTGAAAGGAAAGGATACATTAAATATCAAGGTTTTGAAACTATGGCAGTATATCGATTGATCAATATGAAGACCATGAAGCATTACTTCAAGTAAAAGGAAAAGTACGAAATAGACGAAAAACAACCGGAACTTTCTTATTGAGGAATGATTAAGACGCTGGTTTTCTGTGCGCTATTTGATTTCATCCAAATTGACAGTAATTAATTTGAAATCAATGTCTGTAGAAGGACGTGCACGAGAAAATTCATTTAAGCCTGCAAATAACACACACAGTAAAATATGTTACCGACCATCTCATCCCTATCTCATCACAACCCGCACCAATAGAGCTTAGCTCAAAACTTGCAGAAAACTGAAGAGCAATCTTTTATACAGATAATAATAGTCGAGTCCTAGCTTACAAATTTTATATAATCGTCATAACTATGATATACTATGCATAATCATCTCCTCAAATCGTCGAATCCTTATGCACTACGTCTTTTAAGAATCGTCCGAACACCCGCCCTTCATGCTATTTGCTACTAGAAATGCTCCCAATTGTGTGATAAGGACCTTTCTAAATCTACTGTACTCTTCATAGTGAATGACCACACACTTTTAGGGAATGTGAACGAATTGCATCGTTTTCACTCTCAAAAAAGTGCAAATTGTTAGTCTAACTGACCAAAGTGCAGAAATACTTTATCCCTTTTCGGTAACTGGTGTAAAATGCATAATGATGCACACAACATTACGTCTAAGGATTTTCTTATTGAGCAACAAAATCGCACGATCGAATTCTAAATCTTTTTCTAATCTAACTTAAAAATTTATCTTTGATCAAAAAAGATGTCTATGAAGCATTTGTGGTAATATTAAAATCATAATAAATATGATAAATAAAACCATAAATATTTTAAGCATGTAAATAAGTTTCCGCCGTTGGTAGACAGATGTCCTTACAGATACTATTTTAGGGTCTGCTGTGGTAGTGTTCTTGGAATTGGGAGTTGTATGCGTATGCTCACGAAGGCAGTAGTCGATACTCCTTCAAAGCGTGAACACCGTTTGTTTTTTTCGTGTTGCAAATGTCAACTTTCATACCGAAAAAGCTGCATTTGCGGGAAGTCTTAGTTCATTATTGCTTTCTCAACAAATGTGCTGCGGAAAATTTTCATCCTCCATCTCAGGCGCCTTGGAGAGAGTGGTTTCGGCGTTTCACAAATTTTGATTTTGACGTTACTGATAAAGTCGTGAAGGGGCACCGAAAAAGTTTGAAGATTCACAACTACGGGAATTGTTAGATGAAGATTCAAATCGAATGGTCGCAGGAGTTAAATATTGGCAGATCTACCGTCGTTTAGCACTTGTTCGCCATGGGAATGATCCAAAAAGTTCGCACTTGGGTGCCGTATCAACTGAGAGAGAGAGAGAGAGATTGACATCGGACGGCATTTAGCGACGTGCATGATACTTCTTCGACGACCAAAACGAAAGTGTTTCAAGCATCAAATTGTGACATGAGATGAGAAATGGATGGAATACGACATCCCTAAGCTACCAAAACCATTGGGTAATGCCAGTTGAACCAGGTCCATTTTCACGTTTTCAAGGTCATGTTGTGCATCATCCACAGTGGCGTCATCTATTACGAACTGCTGAAACTATCTGAAACAATTCCTGGGGATGTGAAGCGACACCAACTCATCCGTCTGAATCGAGGTCCGAAAGAAAAACGACCAAAATGGAATGACAGACATGACAAGCTGATTTTGCTGCAGGACAATGCAAGGCCAAACGTAGCCAGGCCGGTGAAAAAATATTTGGAAGATGTGAGTTGGGACATCTTACCCCACCCGCCATTTTCCTCAGACATTACCCCTTCGGATTCTCATTTGTTCTACTCCATGCAATTGGCCCTAACTGAAAAGTGATTCACTTCTTATGAAGGGGTCAATTTTGTCGAAAAACGTTGGAAACCAAATAAAGTCAGGTATTAATCCTGCTTAGTATCATACAACAATATCTTACAAATTCAAATTATTTTTCGCTGATATAAAAACTTTAGCTTTACTTTGAATCGAAAAAAATCAACGCAATCAAATCCTCCTGGACTTTTACTTTTACAATCCCTTTTACAATTGTCTCCAATCTTCGTTCACACCTACCAGACTCAAGCAAACTCCTTCGTTCTTTCACCAAATTGCTTTTGGGCAAGGAATACAACATCAAACTTTCAGCATTTTTCGGAACAATATGTCGTCCTGGATACAAGGCACAATCAGTACATCCTTGACGAAAAGACTAATGAAATCAACATGGAACTATTTGTCACATTACTTCGGAACAGATCGTTGAATCGATCGTTCTGTCGACAAAAAAACTCGAAGGGCAAATATATAATAACGAAACGAGCTGCGATTTCATATGGTAACAAATTGGATTCACGTTTTTCATACCTGTATTCTTCCTTACTAGAGGTGAGAGCCTCTACTTCAATATGTAAAGTAGAGGTGAGATATACATCAACATTTGTTGTATCTCACTCACTACCAAAGTTAAAATCCCCAAAGTCCGCAAAAAAGATACAGAGCAAAAATCTCAAATATGTTACAAAAATCGTTAAAAACTCATTTGAAGGGATACAGGTAACACCTAAGCACACTTCCAAAACTTTTGACAAAAACTTCAAACCATTTCATGGCGTTCTGCAAATCTATTACAAACAAAAGACAAGAGGAAAGTACTTGATCAAAAAATATTTTCAGGAAAGTCCAAGAAGAAAACAAAAACGATTTCTGGAAATAAATGATTTTTGACCTGACTGAACTGTAGCTGACGGTCTGAGCTTTACAATATTAAACGATAATAAACGTCAAAAATTAGGAACTCAAAACAAAATTTCAACTTATACAGCTCACAAGTCGTTTCTGCAAAATTACCATCTATACTTACAGCTACTTAAAAATGAGAGAGTCTTTTTTCTGTAACAAATCTGTCTGCTGTTCATGCATATCATCTTTTCTTATGGAAGCGGATACCCCCTTCAATTTTGGACTCTACCTACTACCACAGTAAACTATGGTCCATCGTTAGACAGAGATCCATTAATCCGACTTCTTCAGAAACTGGATTGGTATCCTCTGATTCGATTGCAATTTCATCTCTGGGGTTTCAGTTCAAGAGCTTAGAATTCGAAGACATAGACAAGTTGCTGAATCCACTGCTTTCATCAGTACGTGTTTTTTTTTTTTTGAAGTTATTTATATACTACAGAACATAACGCCCTGGAACTGCAAAACGACATAATCGCTGGTTTCAGACAGATGCGAGCAATGGTGGCTTGCGCTCTGGATCTGGAGAAGGCGTTTGCTAAGGTATGGATGAATGGTCTGTTGTACAAACTGATTACATATCCATATCCTATAAGTCTCCTCAGACTCATGTTTAGCTACTGAACAGATAGAAAGTTTTTTGTTGCCATTGATAATTACCTTTAAGACTCGTTGATGTTACAAGTGGTGTCCCACAGGGTTCAATTATGGGGCCCAAATTATTCAAATTTTTTTATACATTCCAATCCCTATAGCCTGTAAACGCAGCATTGTAGCTATCAGCTGAAGACTCTTATGTATGCAGATGACACGATTCTATACGGAACAGCAGATAGACCGACGGACGCGCTGGCCGCAGTGAATAATCATCTAAATACTTATAAATAGTACTGGAGTACTTGACCACTTGGGGATTAAAAGCTAACCCCAATAAGTCTGAACTTGTTTGTTTTCGCAACACAGGTGGGAAAGATCACTCATTTGCAGTTCCGGACAGCAAAAATATTACCCTCAACGATAACAACACACAAATTCCCCTAACAAACTCTATTAAGTACCTTGTTGTAACCTTCCGTCACCGTCTTAAAGTTAATACACATGCAAAAATAGTACGCAATAAAGCACTAATAGCCCCACTACTCCTTAAGTCGCTATTTAGGTGTAATATAAGTCTAATTCTTCGCGCGCTCACGTGCGCTCATCTCACAGGTAAGGCTTGTCCTTAATTATACATTTATGTCCTACATGATCTTGGAGGTCAATAAAATTTACTCAAGAAAGTGAAAATTTGACTAATAAAATTGTTTTCTAATGTATTAAGCAAATAGTTTCAGGCAATTCGTCCAACTAATTCCGACCAACACACATAATAGTAGCTTTAAATGTATCCTTCGGACGAACAAATTTCAGCAGTTTTATTGAAATAAATAAATAAAATCCGTGTAGAATGTTATTGGAGAAGGTTTATAGTTCAAGTAAGACTAGTTTCTCTGGACCATTGAAATCAATTCATGACATCTGGTGGACATTTTCGACCGACCGCATTACAGGATCAAAAACAAATCGTCTCCTTTATGAAGTTGAAAGAGTAACAGCTTGCATTTGACTCTTTTGATGTTCTAGTATTTGACAAATCGGTCAGGATTTT
Organism: Stratiomys singularior; assembly: GCA_954870665.1. NCBI lineage: Eukaryota > Metazoa > Arthropoda > Insecta > Diptera > Stratiomyidae > Stratiomys > Stratiomys singularior. Next base: position 154,203,432 of record OX940878.1, on the reverse strand, counting down.
GGATGACATTTTTTGTGAATTCAAAAGATATTAACTCCGCGTCAATAGTGGTCCTTAATTGAGAATCGTCTCCGTAATAGAATGTGAGAAAAAAAAGTTGTGCTCCAACAAACCTAAAGACAAACGTATTACCTTGCTACTACGACTAGTTGAAAATTATAAATTAAATTTTTTTCCGGACCCGGAAGACCCGGAAACCAATTATACAATAAAGTTAAAAAGAAGAAAAGGACTTGTGCGCGTGGAAAATTACTTGCAGGAGCAGCATAAAATTGTCCTAATTTTTTCGCTAGGGCTTTTAAATAACACAAAATATTTCGTATAGCTGAAATGTTCTTGAGCGGAAAGATGATCCTTTCAATAAACACATTCAGCTCGACTATAGCTCATTCATCCTTCTGTTGCCCAAACAAGAGCGTAACGAAAATTTAAAGTACATGTTGATGTCCTCCACCAAACTCCCGACAATTACACCAGTGACTTCTACACGAAGGAACCGTTTCGAGTACAAGACGGATGAGGTGGGAAAATACGACAACAATGTAAAGGTTTAATCTACTCGACTGACTCCTTTGTCTGGCGCCGAAAAGGATTTTCTTTAGATTTCCTGAATAAATGTTCTCAAGTGGCCTATTGAAAGGAGCGCACTATACAAGTTGAATTATTTGGAGGACGCCATTGAAAATCATTCAATTTTACAATTTAGATTTTCCTGGTTCCCATTTTCGAATGTAAACTCTGCTGTGTTTGCCCCATTGCCCATTATTAGATTGCCTGCCATTGTCATGTGTACAGGATGCACATGTGTGGCCCCGCCGCGCCGCTCGACAGCATGGGATGGGTGTTGCGAGGTGGTGGTGGTGGTTAATCCACTCATTTATATGCCAGACAACTTTTTTCCTGTTCGTAGCGCCGTGATGGCTTCATAAAAATGAAATGGAAAGATTCATGATATCGTTACAAATCAGTGATGCAAATAATTCGTAATATTTCGCCAACGATTTATAGTACAAAGCAGTTTTCGCGCGACGTGTGAGTGTGCATGCAGGCGATCGCAAGCGAGCAGGACATGACATTTACCTTATATTTGCCTAAATTCCGAACCGAACATGCCAGGACGGCTTCCCGGCCAGATGGATATGTTACATTGTTTATCGTCCCTATAAACTCCGGTTCCGGCTCAGTGGTTTGCAGATTCGTATCTGTGAATGGGAATCCTTTTCATTGTGCATCCATTCAAGTGCAGTGCGTTATCTGCTCGTAGATAAATGCGAAACAAAATATCACAACTTGTCTGGTGTGTCAGAGCCTTTCATAAATTATTTCAATTCAGGGAGCAGCCAAAGCGTCACTCGGGAATCAGCTCATCCGATTTTCCTGATTGAGTTAATTTTATTACATTTTCACGTTTTAATGCACTAATTTGACGCTCGCGCGAGTACCCCCAAGAAAGCACGTTAGAGTGCGGGAAATCTGCGAGTTTTTCGCGCGCGTAATACGTTCCAGGTCAATTGCATTTACTTGACGTCGCGATGATAGGTCGAGATACTACAATACACCAATCTTCTCGCAGGAGCACTTTCTTGGAGGCTGGCGCGCGCGAAACAATGGCTGCTGAACTGAATTGGATGCGGGAAAGTTTTTAAATTTGACAACGAAATGGGTTTACCAATAAATCCATTTCCAGACGTTTTGCGACATTTTGCGACATTTTCCCCGGCAAATATATACACAAACAAAACTCAAATATTTATGGAGATTGATTACCTTGAATCGCTTGAGACGACGTGTACACACATCCGGCTGAAAGGAGCAGAGACATAAAGAGCAGTGTTGCGAATATTTCCATGATATGACGTAATCGTATTTTGCTTAAAGTTAATTTGATTTGCAAACGCTAGTCCTTGCGTGCAACGGAGACGATTCACAAGTGTGCGAGGAGGTTCAGTGGCAACCACATTGTGCTGTTAATACTCTACCAACTAATGAGATGCGAGCTATCCGGGAACTACATTTGCTCGGCAGAATGACGAAGTTGACGGAATGTGTCCTTAAATATTACACATTGATATCACCCGCTGATATGTTGACGAAAAACTGTGAAGAGAGAGAGAAAGAGGATATTTTCAATTTTAATTAATATACGGTGAAGTATGTTAATTGGATTTCGTTATTTTAATGGTGTACAAGATATTGTGATGTACAGAAAAGAAAAAAAAACTTATGCAAGAATTTTCAATACTCCAGAGAATTTTTTCGCTTTTTTTTCTGTGTATGAAAAGGGTTCTTCGAAAGGACATTGAAATCTCCATCATATTATTTCGCTTGTTATTCACATTCTCTTCTAAATTTGGTTTATTCTATAGTCAAGAAAGGATACATTGATTTAATTCACATTTTTAATCCACTTTTGAGCGGATTAAAGGAGATTAAATTATGTACCTAATTGGCTTCTGTTGATCCTTATATTTAAACAGGGTGACTTCAAGTTCATAAATTCAGGTTTTGACGTGAATTCGGAGTAGTATGTTATTCCGAAATACTTCCTTCAGGATCCGTTCGCGTGAGCATGAAGTGACTGTTGTTTTCGCAATAATTAACTGTTCAACTAAAGGACTATTAATAAATTATAAAGGACGATCAATATTTGTTCAAGGTTTATTCATGAAATCGTAGTTTCTTTCCTCAAACTATTTTCCAGCACGTCAGTGTAAACCTAAAAAATTGAAAATTTCTCTCAAGGTTCAACAGGGAATATTCTTCGGCTATAACTTCATTCCACCTAATAAAGAATCAAGCGATGGATGCGGTAAATTTCAACGCATCCTTCATGGTTTTAAACTAAGGTCCAAGCAAAGTAGAATCCAATAATCTTAGTATCTTTGGTTTATCGAAAATAAAAACTGGAAAAACTGCTGGCTCATAAAACCTTCAGCAGCTTATCAGTAGCAAAAAAGCCCACTTCTGAAGGAATTTTTTGGGCGGAATGAACAGAGACTATTAGTTCCTGGACCATGCGCAAGCCCAAACTATACTTTCCAGACAGTTCTCCTGACAGTTCTTCCTGACAGTTCTCCTCCAAAAAAAATGAAGGATACTGAAGTCGAGAACTGTCTATTGCAGGCACTATTACTATAGGGCCATGTTGCAAAAGGCTCTTGAATACGATGACCTCTAACTTTCGCAATAACATTCTGCTCAGTACATTCCATACATGCTTCCTGAAAAAGGTTGTTATTGAGCTGTTTAAAATGACAAGCCTCCCTGTGGTCAGCATACGAAGTACAAATCACCTATTACCATCTAGGTACATAAATCCGTTGTTTCTGCCATACACGGCCAAGAAGGTACATGGCGGACTCCTCAAGGGAGTTATCCTTGACATTATCTCGGCGGACTCGTTAAGGAAGTTATCCCTGACGTTAACCATGTCGCCCTGCGATTTCTCCATGGCTATAACATTTTAGAGTAGGAGGTACCCTGTTTTTCCTGCGCAAGATCGCATTTCAAAACTTACTCCAGCGTACTTGTTGTGAGGAAAATCGTACCTAGATATGAATTTAGAAAGGGTTCGTGTTCAAACCTTACCATAAGCATCATTATTCCCGCTTTTTTTAACTCTGACACGACATATTAACAACCATTTTTTATTTACATATCGCGATACATTGTGTCACAGAATTTGAATTTCAACGTAACCCAATTTTGAAGTTAGTAAAGTCGATAGTGATAGTTTTGGAAAAAAGTGGAATTGGTGACCCCGGCTTGTGGGTTTTTGAAAAATTAATATTAATATTTATTGGGAACAGAAGTTCGTTAAAAAATAAATGTGATAATTTTTTCGAGAAAATTTAACCAAAACGTGACGATGAGAGTATAGATCCCATAGCCAATCCACCACACCACGCCACCCATCAGAAACAAATTTAACCTTGCAGGATGTATCGCTTTGCATGACAGACTCTAGAGAATAAAGTGTAAAACTGATAGCAGGATCAGAGTCTGATTTACCATAAGATAGTCGACCTTACAATAAAATAGGTCGGCTCAGGACCTTGGGTGCTTGTCACACCAGAATAGTTGCTACACTTTTGCTCGTGACTTGTGCAATGTCTCATACAAATGGGTTCCGAAACCCGCTTCCTCCGGTGGAGGGCCACATCCTTTCGGCTGTGTTGGTGGAGTACTTGTATGGATCAAAGCAGATCACAGGGTAAATGTAGTAATGATCCGGGTTGATGGTTGGATGACCCTCAAAGCAGTAAGTTTAGCACTGTAGAAAACTGAAGTGATAATCCTGGCAAAGAACACTTAGAGAATAAGAACGGTCAGTACATAAATTCCTCTATAAAGTTGAAAATATGAATTGAGTACTATAATTTCTTTATTACCATTAACGTGAGTTCCTGAAAACCAATCAGGGTGACGATAGAGAGGGTCCAAACGCGAGCTTCCACAACTAGGTGCATTACGGATATTGTCGGTAGATGCAATCCATGAAAAATGCAACTATTGACTAACGTCAATTTTGAGATCCTTTTACACGTCACAGAGATATCGATGGATGCGCTGAGGAAGCAGTTTGACACATTTGATGAACATCAGCATACTTGACCGTCTTTGAGTCTGTTGTCTCTATAATCACATGGGCTATACGAGTTTCCCTGTTTACAGGACATTCGGAAAGATGACACAAGAGATGGCACATCCGAAGATAAAAAACTAACAAGGCAGCTTTTAATAACAACAAAAGGCCATGTTTTCTCACCGAATCACCATAACTCTAGGTGAGCTCTCAGGGTGAGCTGAATTCATGATACACCACGTTCCTCATCTACGATCTAACAACATGGAAAGCATGGTAACCAACTTAACTATTGAGTGCAGATGAATCTTATCGGCCTATAATGTACAAAATCCGTAACTCATAGATCTTATATTCACTATCTCTAGTGTATAAAGTATGACGCTTTTCATATTTTCTTTTAAAGGTATGACGATTCAGTCAGAGTTTAGAAAAAGATATAACAGGAAGGTATAGCCAGAGTAAAAGAAAGTATTGATCACGTCACAGATAGATCAGTAAACTTTGCAGAATAGATGAGAATATTTCACGGGAAACATTACATGGAGGATTGTTGAAGTCGCTCAAAACTGAGACCAGTAGATACATTATACTCCGGCTATTCTAATAACAAACATGTTGTTACAGGAATGCAGAAAATACCTCTGCTCTTCCTCTTCTCTGACTTCCATTTTTACGGTATGCTCTGATGACTCAAATGCAACAAAAGCGTAGAATAAGTCAGCTTATCCTGAAAGAACGTGACAAAGAGATACGCGATTTGGTATTCAGGTAACCGGGAATACGATTAATGGCTAGTCAGTTACTTTACACATCAGGGGGCGTTAATTTATAGGGTGAATAGCAAATTGAATAGAATAACTTTTCCCAAAAAAGTATTCGTTGAGAGAACTTAGCGGTAGAGAGCTCTGGAGAAACGGAGGAAATGCTGGTCATCGCTGCTCGGATTTCGAAATCTGAGGACGCGGTCAACGGGCAGAGACAATTGGAGGGCTTGATGGAAGGAAGCGAAAGTCCAAGAGGGGCTGTAGTGCTAAGAAGAAGAAAATGAGAGGCCTTCAACTTTATCTGGCTAATACTCTATTGTAAACTCTGGTGGACTCTAAAATGTAACACAAAAACAATAGTGGACTCTGACATTGGACAGACCATACGAGTGACACGTACAATTCATTCTTCATTAGTTAATTCGTTTCTTCATGGGAAATTGCTCATGGCGCGAAGTATGGAATCTTACACTCGAGTTCGTCGAATTCGTCGCTAGGGTACAGGGTATTTGAAAAAAGGTAAAAGAGGAAACACGGGCCTGGAAGTAACCTGTTTTAGGTTATCTTCATGAGCTTGAAAAGCTTCAGCTGCAAATAATAAACAAGCAATCCCAAAGTCCGGTCCAGTCTGAAGTGCTATCAGCATTAAGGCCGAAATACAATACTGCGAGATTGCGATTCGAGAGCGCGACGAGAGTCTCGCAAATGTCAAGCAGTTTTCGTAACATGCATTTATATAAGACATCGTACAATGATTGCGATGCGTCAATGCGAGGCAAGAAATATTCGGAAAAACGAAAATTCCTCGCAACAAGGTGCGTGACGTTTGTCAGATGATCTATGGCGCTTAAATGAAATATAAAATTCAAACGCCTTAATTACTTTTTAAGTACGAGGGTTATTTGGTATGAGTTTCAAATGAAAATTTCGTGCATCCTTGTTGAAGCTATTATTTGCCAAACGATGGAAAATTTCAAATTTGAAAAAAGAAACTAAAAAACAAGAAAATTTCAATTGAAACGTCATCAATTTGACATTTGTCATATGAACATTATTTTTCCTCGCATCGCGTGTATTGGAAATTGAATGCGTTGCGCGATGACGAGCGAGAATCGTATTGCTCTCTCGCATCGCCACCACGCAGTATCAAAGCCTTTACTCAATTAAAAGCGGTCGCCTCGAACCAAGTAGTTTTATAACTAGTGCGAGACTACAGGCAACCCTTCAAATCCATAACAGCCCGAGTAGACGTAAAGCTAACATGAACCACAGGAGGAGGTGCAGGAAGCTTCTGAAAAACCACAACTAGATTAGACACGACCAAAGTGTCAACTGTGATGGGAACGAGACAAAATCCTCTGAGAAGAGATGAACGCGGCTTGGAATGACAGGATTGTCTGCTGGTGGGCCGAACTCTTTGACCTCACTGTAACAAAAGGAAACAAAACTACTCCAAGAAGAAAAAAGACATGGAGTAAGAATACTGGCGACCATACTTAGTTCATCATGCCAATGTTATAGGACTCAAAAACAGATCACACCTTCCAAGCTAATGGCTGAACGGCAAAAATACGGAACACTTCCTTCTAGACCACAAATCGCTGAGGAGTACTACCGCACTAATCACATAGTAGGAGTTTTAGTTTCTGTAGCGCCACATGATGGATCATCTGTTTAGACCATGCGCGGGGAGAGAAAGCAATCAAAACATGAATAGTAACGTGACAGTGATGCCAGTTGTTGGTTTTCTGATCACATATTCGAGAGTCAAACAGAATAAACAAAGGACGAGTCTACTCCCATGCCTAAGACTTGATTCATTTTGAAAGCAACTACTGAAAAGAGTCTAGAAAACAGACTTTAATTATTCCAGATTGAATTGATAAATTACATTCTTTATCTCGTTTACAATAGTTTAAAATATAAAAGATATTACTTTCAATAAAAAAATTAGCTCAAGAATGACAATTTGTATTTGTCGATTCACAATTTCCTGCGTAGTCAAAGCCCTCGTTAGTATGTTAGTTGCAAGCACTAAGGCTCAATTGGGAGTGGATCCCTTCCATAGACCAATTAAGTGAGGGTAATTAGTAGACCTAGATATAGACCAGTAGTTGAGGGTGAAATTCCTTTTAAGTTAATTCGGGCATCGTAATCAACCTGCGTCCAGGCCAAACTTTCTACATGATAGTGGACTGGTAAGCTTTTAATCGTCTCGTTTCCGTGCAAGGACTGTCCGAACATAATTAGTCAATATTTTGATATATTATTCTGTCAATTACAGAAGAAGATAAAACGTTCTACCCTAAGCATTGCTGAAGAATATTAACAGCCAGCTTTTAGTATCACGTCCATCATGGCTGCTGTATGCAAGCCCGAAACACACAAAATTCTGCCATATTACCACTAGAATATGATGCATCATTAAGATCTCAACACGCCAATACAACTCTATTGTGTACCAATACAATATAAGAATAGAAACTGAATTACTATGTATCAGTCCTTGTATGCACTGCAAATTCATATAGAGCACTGTTGATTACGATGACACACTCATAACAGAGAGCGGAAGAAACACATCCACCCAGTCATTATTTTCATCAATCCAGTCCTTCTTCACCGTTCACTTGCACCTGTCATGCCATCCGTATAATTTTAGTACAAATATTGACACACTTGTCCTATTGTTTCTTCCGTTTAGTAATTTGATGAATGTTTTCCTGCCCTCTCTCCACATTGGCCCCATCCAATCCAATGTATTCCAGTATTTTGAGTTATTATCCCACTTCTGACACCAATACCATGTTTATCCATGGCACAAGCGAAAATCAAAACATCAGGTAATATATGATTGAATGTGTTCTCTGATTAATTTAAAATCTTATCAAATGTCACGGCTTCGAAAGGATTTGTTCCGAACGGATTCTGAACGGATTTTATCTACATACCTTCAATTAAGTTTTTTATGTTTACTCCTCAATTATTGCCAAATGCTAATGAAGCTTGTTCCCATTACACATGAATAAAAATAAAATTCATTTTATTGTGGATTAATTTAACTTTCTTATTCCGAAAAGGATTCTTTCGGAACAAACTTGTTCTGCAATTAGTAAAACAATGTATCAAAAGCTGCTCCAACAGATTACGCTTGTGGCGTGAATAAATGACGGCAGTAGTAGTAAAATTTTCATTCGCAACCAGAAGCGGAATTTAATGTAAATAAAGCAAAAGTTAAAATTCACGATGGAACGAGCGTAGTGTAATTAAAATTTAAATTTCACGGTTTTCATTGAAGCGACTTACATAATGCATAACTCTTGCGAATTGCTAGCAGTAAAATGCTGATGTATTTTCATTTATACGAGCTAAACTTTTACATTTCTGTTCTTTTGACTTCTAGCCTTTAAGTGTCCTGAACTTGGAGGCACTCGTTGCGCTTTACACCTTCTGTAATGAGAGTGTTTGCAAACGGATTTTGAAAAATTAAATAAAATTTTTTCATTGCACGAGGTCTCGACGCGAATGTAACCAATTCCTGTTTTTGTCATCATGTTTACATTGCCGGTGAAACAGGACATATGTTACCTTGCATGCTAAGTGCATCTTCCCAGGACATGAAAACATCTCAAATTCGATTTGCACCCTGCTCATCCATTGTTTTAGTTATGATGTGGTTTTCAACACTAAGTGCGTCTGATTTCTTCCTTCCTGATCCTAAGCACTAACATGTGGAAATACTCCTTGTTGGAGTCTGATGAAGCTATCTATAAATTTATAACGGAGGTAACACTTCACTATTGAAGTTACAAGGAGGAGGAGTAACAACGGATGTAACACTCACAACGTTACATGATACTTTGCGGTTGTTTCTTTATACTAAATAAGGTCCTGGATTCACCCTGGTGCAGGATTATCGTTTTATTCCAATCCATAAACTTTTTTCTAATGGATCAATGTTTAAAGTTGTGTAGACACTGATCTAAGGACTCCTTTATTTGTCTAACATCACATTTTACTTTTAGTCAATTTTAATTTTTTTTCCTGCTGGCAAACCAGATTAAGGATGTGGGGCGGATAAATAAAGTCCGGACTTGTGGGTCGACCACTCGAAGGCTGGTTTGAGTGGGGACATCGCCATTAAGAGATGATTAGTTTTTATACTTGTGGTTACACCAAGTTTTCGTTTTTGTATGTGTGTGAAAGGATACATGTAATCCTAAACAAGCACAGAAAAATGAGAAAATGTGAATGAGTAAATTAACCTTGGGGATGTTCAGGTATGATAATATCTTTTTATCCTGGCATAGATGCGAGCTTTAAGGTTGGGACTATTCAATTTGTTCTGTTGAAATTTCCTACAAGGTTTAATTTTGCGTGTAGGTTTGGTCGATCTTGCACTCATGAATGTCATTACAAGATTGTGATCCGAAAGGACTGCTAATACCATAGCATGTAGCAACATTTGTGGTGAAGAACGTAAAGCGATTAATCGATTTGATGCCATACATTATTTCTGATGTTGCTACAAGCTTTTTGTCTTGTTATCGAACTCAAATGTTAACTGCCATGTGTTCATCATTTCCAAGTAGCCAAGGTTGTGATTTCTTGTAGGACATCGTATTATCACTGTTTATGTGAAGGTAGCAATTAAGGCAGGCAATTAAACATATGATATGCATGCTTAATGTACAGATATATTATTGTTTCGATTTATATTTTATGTGGAAACTCATCGTTTATGCTCGAGATTAATATTTTATTGCAATTCCTCAACATATTTCTTCCTTGGAAGTTTCATGAACGAGTGCCTAACCTGGATTAATAATTAAGCGAGCCATAACAATTAACCAAATTAAAATCTTTCAAAATGTATCGTGAAGATTCCTTAAGTTTCATTGTTTTGATTGCTCTAAAGCCCGTTTGAAGGCGAAGGAAGTCATTATTTTGCCCGGCATTCAATGGCATTCAAATTGGGTAATTTATTCATTACAATCATTATTTATAGCTACCGTGAAGACTTAAACGATGATGATAGCAATTAATCCTGTAGGATTGCATTTCTGATACAAATGAAATTTACCTCTATTTTATTCATTAGCATCGTGGCTACTTTTCTCTAAATTGGAATATTATACCATTATTTTCGTTTCATTTATGCTCTTTGATATCTGATAAAGTATTTATTTCTGTTACGAGTATTTTCCAAGCCCTTTTCATGGTGGAAATGCGAAAATTTCTGCATACCGTAGAGATTTCCAAGAGATTGAATTTTCCCGAACGAAATCAGGATAAAAATTAAGCTTTAGGATTTGTTTTCAAACCGAATCCGAGCAAAAATCTCAATTTTCCAACTAGTCTTAACATCACCCGAAATAATGGGATTAATAAATATTGTCTGTGATTTTTCGTATTTTTTGGGTATGGGAATAAGTTTCCGCCATTTTTTCGACAACGTTTTATGTTTATTTGAACATTAAAGAATACAGTCACGTTATAAAAAGAATGCACCATTTGATGCTATGAACTTCTCCTATTTTTATGGTAGTAGGTGAATTCTTCGGCGGAAGAAATCCATATCCTTCGATTCGATGCAGTCATCGAGCCATTTTTGATGCCTTCACAAGGAGTAAATCGTTCTCCAGTGATTACCGATTGCATGGAGCGGAACAAATAAGAATCCAAACGAGCAAGGTCTGGGGAAAACGGCAAGTGGGGCAAGATTTCCCAATTCACACCTTCCAAATAGTTTTTGACCGACTTGGCTACGTGTGGCCCGGCATTGTCCTGCAGCAAAATCAGCTTGTCATGTCTGTCATTCCATTTTGGTAATTTTTCATTCAGAGCTCGATTCAGACGGATGAGTTGCCGTCACTTCACATCCCCAGTGATTGTTTCAGATTGTTTCAGGAGTTCGTAATAGATGACGCCACTGTGGTCCCACCGGATCCACAACATGAGCGTAAATATACCGTTTTGGCGTCGATGGACCTGGTTCAACTATTATTACCCAATGGCTTGGTAGCTTAGGGATGTCGTAGTACATTCATTTCTCATCCCATGTCACAATTCGATGCTTCAAACCCTTTCTTTTTTGTCGTTGAAAAGCATTTCGCACGTCACCAAACGCCGATCGTTTCACTCTCTCTCTCAGTTGATGCGATACCCAAATCCGAGCTTTTTGGATCATTCCCATGACGTGCAAGCGCTTACCGACGGTAGATTTTTCAAGAATTAACTCCTGCCGAAATTCTTCAAGGCTTCAACTTGAATCTTCATCCAACAGTTCCTGTAGTTGTGAATCTTCAAACTTTTTGGTGCCCCTTCACGATCTTTATCATTCACGTCAAAATCACCAAAAAACACCGAAACCACTCTCTGCAAGTCGTCTTAGATGGACACCGTTAACATCAAGCATTATATGATAAGTTTCCGCAGCACTTTTCTTGAGAATGAAATAAGATTTTCCGCAAATGCAGCTTCCGCAAAACACGAGCATAAAAACGGTGTTGACGCTTTGAAGGAATGTCGACTACTGCGTTCATGAGCCTGCGTATACAACTTCCAATTCCAAGAACATGACCACAGCAGACACTAATAGCTGTAAGGACATCTGTCTACCAACGGCGGAAACACATTCCCATACCCAATAATTTTACTCAATTTTTTGAAATTGAATAGTTTATAAATCACTATTTTAAAATCATTTCAATTCCATTTCATTCCTCTTCCTGTTTTAAACACTTAAGATCATTCCAAAGTTTTCAGCTCTATTCTTTTCAAATTCGCTATTTATCATCATTAGTTATAATGCGACATTGTTTTCTTTACTACCCGAGTTATAATTTCATCCTCCCTGACGAAATTCTTGTTAATCCTTACAATCGATGATATAACACATACCAAAATTAAAGAATTTAAGTTTTTTATATCTAATGAAGGTACGTAGCTTCGTAAAATATGTGATGATTATCACATAAGGTACAGGGTATGTGACAATCATATGTATAATCCTAGCCACACACTACAATCGTGTAATCCACCCTTAAAGGATCGAAATCTGATTGCAAACAAATTTGCGATTTGGGGTTGCGGACATGATGCACATATGTCATGATAGAAATGTCAAAAAAGACGAAGCGCTGTACTAGCGTGACAAGTCCCAATTCTCAGCAAAAGGTCCTTCGTGAAATCGATTGAAGTTAATCGAAATAAACTCGTGAACCACAAAGACGAAGCATTGAAGCATCAATTTGTCTTGGAGGACGGGTTAGAGACGACAATGTCAAAGATAGCCGAAAATCAGCAAAAAAAAAAACTTCTTGAAGGATTCAAATCGATTAGAATTCTGGGAAGTCGAGATGCTAATAACCAACCAATTCGTCTGGTATGGCTAGACGAACCCCCTTGACAGCGAATTCACCGATATCTGGCGAGATACCAGGAGAACCATAAAATCGAAAGATATCCAATCTGGAATGTTCTTTCAATTTCATAGTTGCAATTTGGTAGCCTGATATGTCGTTCTACCTAACTGCTGTTGGTAAGCTAGGAAGAAAGGCATAGTTAAACCTTTTCCAGAGAGGAAACAGGACTTTTCCATGAGAATATAATTGAAGAGTGTTCAGTTCAATGAAATCAAGCGCAATTGGAATAGAATGTAGCAAAGTGTGTGATGAACATGATGAACACAATGAACAAAGCCGAACAGCTAGTAAGGTAGGCCAAGGACAGAATCGGGTGGGTTATATTATCAGAAACGGAAAAAACCAAATGCACTCCAGTATTTCAAATGCCTTGAAGAATCTCCTTTAAATCTCCGTACAAAGTTGTAAAGGGCCAGGAGCTTCATTTGCTACAATAGTGGCACGGCAAGGCAAAGGAAGAAGAGGGAGCCCTTATTCTTTGCTAGGAGTCTGACTCTAATCCAGCAATTCAAAGTAAATCTAGAGAATAGCCAGTGTCGAATTTTAACCACAGGAACGTCCAAAGCGCCATTGCAAAGATCAGTATCCTTCATAGAAATCTTCGTATAAATCTTCATCGAAGCATAATAACCCGAGAGCTTCTCTAACTTCTAGCAATAGATAAGGAAGATCAAGCAAAAAGTTCACCAACATGGTTTCCTGCTGAATTCAATGCAGGCGCTTTATGACTTATAAGCAGTGTTCATTCCTAAGGACATGGCTAGAAGCGTTGAGATTGTTTTGGTACTTTTGCTGCAACGATGGTAGCCAAAACAAATTTGATCTGGTCCCAATGAGTTATGACTATGCGTTCGCTTCACTCAAAGTGACAAGAGCCTAAGAACTATCTTCCCATCTGTAAGACAACCATCAATTGCAGCCCCCTATTATCGGTATATCTCTTCTTTTAACAAATCATCACTAGCTTTTCGGTCGAAAAATAATCGCCAAAAAATTGACAGTTGACCACGCAAAATGGATTCCAGATATGGCCGTTCTATTCAAATAGATCGTAAATTCCCTTTGCAGAATTTTCTTCTCTTTTGAATAGCTTGAGCCAGTCTTGTCATAGGTGTTCATTAGGACATGTTATAGTATATCTCATGCTATATAAGCATGCTATAAGGATAAATCATATCTACTAGTGGATTTAATAAGTGGTTACTGCGTGAGCTACGAGGTTTCATCCCGGAAAAATTGTTTCTGAAAGATGAATGGAAGGTTTCATAAACGTCACAAGGTAAATTACCAGAAATTAAAGGGTCTACGTGGCTTTAAATGAAACACTGTTTTAACTCAACACAATTAGTAAGAACACTGATGTTCGGCGTCATGTCTCACTAATGCACTTTAACTTGGTCCATCCTGATTTTAAAAGATCGAAATCCTATACTCGCATTGAATACTGCTATCGAACTTCTACTTCCCAATTCTCTTTGACCGTCGTATCCTTTCATCTTTTCAAGATGTGGCCGATAGTTTTTCCAATTTTGAAGCTGTAGAATAGTAATCTGATATTTCATGCTACTTGATGGCCAGTGGTAGTTGCGGAGAAGGGTGTTATCTAGGATTTGTCTAAAGTTCAAACAGGACTATTCCATACCATTGTAGTTTGATAGTATTCAGTTCAGTAAAATGAAATCCAACTGAAACCAAATGCAGTAAAGTGCATGCCAGCCATGCATTAGTTTCAACTGCTTGCATAAATACCGTTTGTGAAACCTCAAACGAATGCAGCACTAAACTCGCCCAGCAAACTAGGCTTCGTTAATTTAAAAATAATGTTCGAAGAAGATAAACCGAGGTCTAGATACACTTGGAAGTACTAAGGCGCAAAGTGCTAAGCCGAACTAAGGCGCAGTTTTGGTTGTGGGCGGAAAAGGACGGTCCGCCCTACAAGTCAAGTCTGTTTTTCAGGAATTCCAGCAATAACACCAACGCGAAGCGTGTTCTTTGCAAAGAAGTGGCCAATGGAGAAGAGGAGAATGCCGCAGGTCATGCACTCGTTTTTATTCTTGCGAAAACGATCAAGCAAACGTGGCCAGACGTAATGGTGCAGATTTTAGGGAAGACCCTCACAGGACTATACGATTCTGGGACCTCTAACACGAGTTTGGCTCCGGCTGTTTGACAACTGCTTAATAAATTGGCAGTGGAACTGACTTCAAACAAATGCCAAACAGTGAAGCTGACGGGCGATAGTCCATGTCCGATTTTTGGAAAGGGCTTGTGACCGATATAGGTCAGAGATGGGTTTCGATGGATGGAAACGTTGATGGTGCCAAATTTGCCGCAGGAATTTACCTTGACTATAGATTTCCGCAGTTCTTCGGTGTCAGCCTTCATGAGCCAGATGATAGTTTTGAGTTTCTTGGCGAAAAATTTTCCGGTATTCCACCACATTTTCGTAGTTGGTCCGTAATGCTCAAGCTTTCTTCAATTGCACTTGAAGCAGGAATAAGCCAGCATGAGAGAGGTGTTCTACTATTTCATCTTAGCGCTACAGCCCCTTTCGAGCCTTCGCTTACTTCTTGCGAGGGGTGATAGGATCTAGTTTATCGGCAGAGTACGTTATCAGGATGGATTCCGCGCCCGCCAAGCAGAGATACTATCTGTGTCAAACTGTTTTACAGTGGTAGATTGATGCTGATCTGAACACCATGTTTAGATGTCTTCGCGCAGGAAATGAAAAAAATACAGTCTCCGAAACGCAGAAGTAAACCTTGATATGGCACGCGCTTTTCTCATATCAATTTGTAAAAAATAAAGGTAAATAATTTGAAATAATTTGAAAACTATTTGCGTAAACGGAGAGTATTTCATATTTTTAAGCGTAAAAAATAGGGCATATCCTGTGGAAAAAACATTGTTAAAGGTTTGGTGTAATCAATCGGAATCACTGACTGCTCCCCATTTCTATTCCTCGTTATTATTGATCATAAAATATTGCTGCCGTGTATTTACAACAACTGTGTATTCAACTGGAAAGATTCCAGCAAAAACTTAAGCTCAGCCGATTGTTCGTAATGAAACGTGAAACGCACATTACTACTTCCCTCCGCCACATGCCATTTCAGGAGAAAGTATCAAAGATGCCGTCCCGAAGCATCTCAAAACGATTTGTCTTTAACGTAATTTCCCGAATGAAGGGAATTGGCAAATTGCATTGGGGAGGTCAGAGGAGACCATAGCGTAAATGAATGCACCACTAACACTTTTAACAAGTTCCCGACCCCACGTTAGTCCACTGAAATGAGCGAAACCGTATTGGGGTTGGAAAACTTCCTCTCATTTATGCATGTAACAACCCATGCACAAAATTCCAATATCAATCTACTTATTATTTTTCTATCTCTTTCTGAGAGAAGTTGACCGAGAGTGTTAGCGCTATATGTAGCTAAGCTGAAGGTGTATAAAGAAAGAGCGAATATACGTCCTGTTTTTGTTTTTTTTTCAAACAAAATAAAGTAATGTTGTACTTTGGACCTTTCCGGTTGGAAGACCTTCGACACACTACTGAGATTTTGATTTTGCTCTTGTTGTTTCCTATCTTAATTAATGATAACAAGGATTTTCATAGCAGCTTGCCGCTAACAAGCTAACGGTACCCATGTAGAAGGACAGAACCAGTCTAACACTCAGCTTTCGCCTCCAGTTTTGGCCACCCAACCTACAGGTCCATATAGGAACTCGCGTTTCAGTAAGACTTCCCGGAGAATTTTAACTGCTGCGTGGATAATCAAAAAGAGACATACAAACTGTTTTCTATTGTTGTCTGAATTTGAACGCTCCTTCCAAGCCATCGACATTCGAGTATTCTGCTTTTAAATTTGTCAATATTTGAACACTGTACAGTCAATTTTTACTCTCCTACACTAATCAAAAGGCATTGTTTCATTCAGTATGATACTACATGAAAAAAAAACCACAAACCTTTTTATATACAACCATTTATACATAGTGGCAGAGAAGGAGACATGACCGTGTCGTATTGATGGCAAAAGCAACACTAATACTCAGAGCTTCGGAAGGAGGAAGAAACATGGTTGAAAAGAATTCGAAAGGTAATGAGGAGCCCCAGAGACAAACATATTTTAAGAGTCAAAGGAAAATGCAGAGATATGTACTCGTCCTTTGAACATATTACCAGGAGCCATCTCAGCTAAGACAAAACGAGCGGAATAAGAAGAAGAACAACGTCAGCATAAACGAATTCCTGAGATGGCACAAGAATCATCCAACCTTGAGGAATTACACAGCTATTATCGAACAATTGAACTCAACTTAACACACAAGTCCTTTTACAAGTTGCAATCGCATCAATTTGGAAAAGACCCATTCGGCAGCATCAGCTAAGGACCAGGAAATATAATGCCAAATAAATTGACGTATATTTTTTCAATTCTTATTTCCCACACGTGACGAAAGACGACTATTTAATTTAACGTTGTCATAAACATTCAGGAGCCTGAATTTAATACAGCAAATAAATAAATATATTCAATACCAACGGCAACAGATGGCCATATCAGTGGGAAATTCGCTAAACTCGAAACGGCTTCAACCATTCCAACTGATTTTCTTTTATGTGCGTACTTTTGTACCCTATGTCAATATCCTGCTCCTAGCCTACAGTCCTAAATAAAATTGCAATTTTAACCCACGTGGCAACGATTCGTGTGGCTCGGCCCCAATGATCCTGCAACTATTGTTATTTTATTATGCAAACGAATTACTTTCTTCAATATCAAATTCTTTTTATCCTTGCTTTACTTCAAATATTCACCTCAAGGCGTTGCACTTAAACGCCATTTTGATCCAGCCTAGCACTGGGTTCGCGACAACGAACTCTTCATTTTTGAAATTCATACTCGCCCGACACCTACAAACCTCGAATTACTGGAACAGAAAAAGGAAAACCTCTTTTTCACGTCTATCAATCCACTTTATTTTGTCTGCCAAACACTTTTTGCCGCTGTCAAACTTTTTTATTCACTAAATAAAAGTGCAATCAAATAAACAACTCAAGCACTTAAGTTGTCTTTCCTGTAGTTTCGTATAAATTTTTAATCCTTTTTCTCTCGCTTACGTACATAAGTACGTGCACATTCTTGCCTTCTTATGATGGAAGTCTTGTGGAAATTTTCTGTTTGACTCACTCAATATTGTGAAAAGTGAGTTGTGTAAAAGGAATCTGAAGGAGACGAGCAAGTTGATGTTGAAAAAATAAAGCTATGATAAACTTTCTAACATTTTATTACTCCAAATGTAAACGGAACAAGTTTTATCGCGGTGGCGGCTACAAAATGGATGCCAAAAAAAAGGATGGTGATAATAATAGCGAGGGAATAATGAGGGATTGAAGGTAAGAAAGGTTGTAGTTTGCGGGCGGCAATATTGATCCAATGTACCAAGCGTGTATGTGTCGGTCCGTCTTGTTAATGATGCATTGCCTCGGGACAAGGGAGGAGGAGCACACAAGCTGCAATTTATCCTGTACAGCTCTCATTGTCGCTTATAAATTTGCAATGATATGAGGTTTACATGGGAAGACGATTCGCTCATTTGACCGAGAATGAAATTCGCGCTCGCTTTGCCTGACCCTTGACAGAGAACTTGGTCCTTTCCACCGCACACGTGAACTGTGGCTGCTTCCTTGTCTAAAGCGCAATATGCAAGCAACAGCCATAATTGTTAATATATAATAGATATAATGATGCTTGATTGATATTTATAGGTCTTACACGAGCAAATGAATACTTAATTTATTACAATTTTGTGAAATTTATTAGCTTCTAGGCTGGCCAGTGTAGATTCTGGGTTTCAAGTCGTAACATTTATCTTCGTTTATTTTTCCATCGATTGCTTAGGAAAATTGGAAAACAAATCTGATTTCAACGAAAACGCCTGTTGGAACTACATCCTGAATGTCGGTGGAGCTTAGTTTAGTGGTAAGTTTCCTATGATCAAAATACACTCTGCTCCTCTCAGTACATTTAACCACATTTAACCAGGACCACACCATTACCAACAAATTCATACCAACTCACTGGGAAATAGTGGAAGTACAACAATAAGGACTGTGTTTGACATGAACACATGGAAATATACACCCAAAAAACATTCGACGAACGAATCATAAACAAAGAGACAACTTCTCAATCAGACATAATCTTCGACCCTCTAAAACAAGTTAAAAAAAAACAAAGGCCACACCGCACAATGACAGCAGACAAAGGAGTGCGGGACCAAATAAAAGTCAAGTTGACAAACAGCTCAAAATTGAAAAATCACGGTGTCTGCCCCGTGTATAAAAACAAGAATCTCTACCCAATTAAAAGGTTCCCTACCTGTTTGTGTAAACGACGCACCTATGAATAAGGACACCTAAGACTGTCAAACTGGTTAGAAGTCAAAAGGCGTATCCGTTCACATATAAGGAAAAAAGTTCGACACTGATTAAATATTGACATATACTTAGTAGACTCTTATATTCCCTGTTCAGGAGTTCATGGTTTACAATATTTCTGTTACTTAAATCGTTTCTTCCCTACCTTACCATGTACTTGTACATGTACATGAAATTTTCTCTAATCTGCCACAGTCACACTTGATTGACGAAAATTAACTCTAGGCTGTATTGACCATTATCCTTCCTTTATAAAATATGAAACCAAAGGAATCCCTAAATAAAAACTTCTCTAATATTTGCAAATACTTCGTGATACTCCACAGTGTTTTCGGTGCGACGAATACAAGAGGAGTAAAGTAAAGATTTCTGCCCCATAGGGCAACCATAATAACGCAATAAAATACAGTGCCCGCAGAAAGGATCTTAAAAGGTGCCAAACGGGACCTGTAATAAAGCCTTGGGTAGGGTTACAATCATAGAATTAAACACGCTACATTTTGACTTATTATAATTTCGCGACACAATTTTATTTCAGGCATTTAATTAAGAAAATAAACTTTTGTCACTTTTTCGAAAAACCGATGTAGTAATGAAGGCCTTGTGCGTATACTAAAAGGTCTAGCCTACCTCCTAATGGAAGACTGAAAACGCCACTTGAAGCTCATGATTGGCGAGATGGGTCCATTAACCGAGACGTTACTTTGGAAAAAACACAGAATCTGTCAGAATGCCAAAAAGGAAGGCACAGACAATCTTCAAGGGCCGAGAGAAGCTTAAGAAGGAGGGGTCCCACTAGATATTTCATGTAACTGATAACCTACAATATGCCAAGGCAAGCCGCTGTTACTTTCGAAGGAGCTATTCAGCATGCGGACGTATCGAGACGAAAGGGAGTAGGGAACTAGAAATAATTGAAAAGAAAGTTAGCTCCGGACCTTAAAAATAAGGTAGGGGGTCCTACCGACCCCCCACGACTAACGCACTTACCGTATAATATAACAGAAGTTCATCATGCAAGGTACCGGAGTTTCTCCTAAAAAAGCTATAAAGCTGTAATCGATTCTGTAGAAATGGTCTTTTCAAATATTTTAAGGGTAACCCCAGCGCAAACTTTTGTTCAGGGAGATGAGACAGGTATCAATCGTTTCGCTTGTAAACTGTAATGACGATCAGTGTCTAGAAGGATATTTGACCGTCACTTAGTTAAGCAACAATCTGAAAAACATGTGCGAGTCGTCCTTCGAGGTTAGCCAGCCCGGCCTTGTAGCTTTGAGAAAGTTACGTCTGAAACAGAGCCAACATCTCAAGAAGCTTTTAAGCTATCGACGTGTCAAGGCCCGGGATATCAAACAAGCATGATATCTTTCCCTGATATCTCTCCACGTATAAAAAAGGTTATTAAGTAGTAATCGCAAAGGAACTTTTCGAAAAAACTGAAAAGAACGTGAAAACGTCTAAATTAATCAAAAGGTCTTAATCATGGGTTCGGCCAGATGAGTACCAAGATTGTGATTACAAGCCCTTAACAGTATCTAATATATAAAACGAATCAAGATGATCCACATAATTCTGCACCTCAGTAGATTGGCTTTATTCGATTCTCATATAGTGCATCTAAATGATTTTTTCATGGTGGGGAAGTGAAAGCTGTTTACGCTTTGAGTGTGGATCTGCCCACACGCAAAGCTTCTGGGCTGAAGACTAAATACCTCCCCTATTGACCCGATCTCCTAGCCTGGAACCATTTGACATATTGCATTTGACTAGGCCTCGTGCTCCTACGCTCAGAGACGCTTTCAGATTATGCGAAGTCCTTCTCCAAAGCTAAGGAAATGCTGGAAAAGAGATCCCATAATCTTCAACGCCTCCCGACAATCCAGTACGCCTTTTTTAAGCGTCAGTACTGACCGAGCATAATGCGCCACGTGATTCCATGTTTCAACCTTTTTAAGCATTGCTCCGACCATAATTTCCGGGAAGAGCTCTCCGATTCCGTTGAAGAGGTATCTGCGCTGCTTTCTCTAACTTTTGTTCAGATGAAATTATGACAGGCATTATCTACCTCGCGGGTACAAAACACGAAGGTTTCACCGTGACATGTCAATCTTGTGCAGGTAAGACCGAAAATATTCATGCGAATTAGGAAGTAGGTCAAGTCGAAATCAGTCTCACTAAGCGCTCGAAATAGTCACATCCTCAGATCAGAGATTCGGCATCTGATCCACCTTCCTTTTGTATCTTGCTCCCAGATTTGCTGCCAATTGCTGAGAGAGCAATATCTCTTTCCCTGGTGACATTTTCTCTGCTTTCTTCACTTCTGCGCTCTATTGCAAGGTGGGCGATTACTAGTACCGGAGACTCGGAGACTACGCGAATCGCATGTCTCTCGGTGCCGGAGACTGTTTGATATGCGCATGCAATTCGCAGCGCTCTTTGTCATTGCATCTGTGCCAACTGCTTTCGGTGTAACTCCTTACTGGGAGCGTCATTTCATGGTTCTTACCCAAGGAGTAGAACCAAATACACAGTTCTCATCAGTAGTTGACTCCTTGATGTGTTACGCTCCTCTAAAGTCATCTTCCCGTCTATCAGGACGCCCAGGTATTTCACTGCTCATTTCGATTCATGGAGCTCTTTCGCAACATGACTGGCGCTCTACTCTTGGGAATGCCTTCTTTGTCAGGATGCCCAACTTTTTTTCCGGTGCCAGCCTGAAGCCGTGTGCGGTCCCCCACTCATTTACTCACCGCACTAGCATTACATCTAGAACATGGAGGCATCGATATAGCACTTTCCAAAGGAGAGGTTCAAGATATTCTCCTCAGAAGAGACAATTAATTCCGGTGTTTTATATATCGGAAGGAAAAACTTATTCTTCTATCGCAGTTTAGTCTCAATTTATCAGCAACCAAGATAAAGGTAAACAGTGACCCCATCTGACAATTTCCAGGTGCTACCCAAGTTGGGCCCTAAGAAGATTATCGTCACAGGACTGTACTTCAAAGTGGTGATGGGTTGTTTAACATGTCAGAGCAAGGACCGTCTTGACTTCAACTAGCCCAAAATTTTAGGAATTCGAAAAATTCAGCTAGTCCAAAATTTTCTTAGTTCTACAAACAAGAAGATCAATAGGGAAACTAGTACGTTTCGTTACCACGAGCCTCACGTAAAAAAAGATAAGAAGAGTAGAAAAAACACTATGGACCTTAACACCTCTGTCATTACCCAGAACGGATGATCCCAATCATCCTGCGAAAACGGATATTATCATGTTATGGTTCGTTGTCAAAAAATACAAAAAGGCTCAAAGGAACAAACTATTTCAGACTGAATAGAAGCATAAATGATTACTCTACTAGAAAAAGTCAAAAAGCAGCCCTTGTAAAGTCAAGGACTACAATCTTATAACACTACTGCGATTTATCTTGAAATGCTTCGAGCAACTATTGGAGGAGAACGTCAAACGCATCCTGAATAATACGCCGGTATATTCCAACCAGTTCTTATAGCTTTATATTGAAGCCATTCAACGTTGACGGCATTGCACGAATTGGCAGGCAGGATAGTTAGAGGCTGGGACAAAAAATACAATCAGGTCGACTTTATCGATCCCATGATATGGAACTAAATAATATTAAACCAAATAGATGACGGAACTATGATTTGAAAGAAGAATATATGGTGAGCTCGAAATGGGTGAACATCAACGCTGAATATAAGAAGGGCCAGAAACTGGTGAAGTTTTTACCCAAACATAGAAGGCAAGCTAATAAGTTTGGTCAGCTTTTTGAAACAGATAAGAGTAACTCTTGATAGGAAGCTAATTTTGACTCCTTATGTAGACATAAAATATCATTAAATAAAACCAAGATGGCACCTACCACGAACGACTAATTCCACGACCCCACGAAATGACTTGTGGATATGACATTGGTACTAAGTCCCAAACTCGCCCTTTAAATATACACTGTTGAGAAATCTGTCAAAACGGTCATCCTTGATACACTTACTAAAAAATAAAGTGATTTTCGTTGAAACGGTCGTTTTGGCGAATCAATATTTCTCCTTTTTTGTCGACATCTGACGTGAAAGCGTCAAACGGCTAAGATTTGTTTTTTTAGTTTCTTCCTTGCTGGAAATGACAATACCGCTTATACACAATGACAGATTTATCCAGAGGCAGGAGCTAATTAAACTCCGGGCTTATTTATTCAAAATTAATTTTTAGTTCTTGTTTTATGTGCAGTCCTGATGTTGAGTTGGATTCCTGACTGATGTGAGGCTTTAGAAGTCTGAGGAGTCTTTGGGTTCAGATTTCAATTGAACGATTTATGTTGGGGTTCAATATTGAAATTCATCTGTTCCTGGTGTAAGTTGCCATTGTGCCGTTGGAGCTGACTCGGACGATCTATAGAAGAGAAGCATGGGGTGGTAAAGGAATTAGTTAAGGGAAGGGAATTAGAGCGCAGCAACTCAAATAGCGAGAGATATGAAAAAGCGAGATTTGCAGTGAAATTCGGGGAAACATATTTCCTTATTGTCTGATTTATACCCTCCGTGTGATACCTACAATAAGGCGCGTGTTGACTCCATACAGCCAACCTATGGACTCTTGGTTGATTGGGCGCTTCAAAAAGGAGAAATTCATGGATTGAACATGCTGCAAAAACCTCCAGATCTGCAGTCTTAAAATAGTAGCATATATTAATTTATGGGCAAATTGGGATCCCGTAGGAAGCTTAAAGCCGAGATATTGTCCTCTCAACTTGCATGGAATGTATAATAGACTGGTCCTAACCTAACTTAAGGTACGCACGCGAAATTGAAGGTCCGTAGATCGACAAGGTTACTTCAAACGAACACATAGCACTTTGAGCATCCCGCTGATTCGCTGAAGAATTCTTTCCGAATCACACATCAAAATTAGTTGACTAGAATGAAATCTTCAAACCCAGGTCTGTGACATTTTCGAAAATTTGCAATTGATTCATCCCACAACTCACATAAAGTTGCAAATTTATTGCGTCCCTTGTGTTCCCTTGTGGTTTTAGAAGATGTTTTATTGAAAAATTGAACCTTTCGGCGCTCATACAGGCCTTAAAAATTGTGACCAATCGCTGTGTATTAAAAAGCGTACAAATTGACACATGGTTATTTTTCGTAGCTGCTAATTGATTGACATATGGTTAATTTTACTGGGGTCGCTAGTCAAGCCCAGAGAACATTTTTGTCTCCACCCGAAAAGTCATTTATACATTTAGAGTATAAAGTTTATAGCTATTCTTCCGAAGACATACCTCTGTATTTGTGAAGTCTGGACAATACCATGTACCATGTCATCGGTTAGAAACACAGATAAGAGATTCATGCACTCATGCATTTCTCTGGCTTTTCCTTCAGGAATCAGTAGGAAATGTACTAGGTTTCGTCTCGAAGTTCGTGGGGGCGCTGATCTCTACTTACTCCAGAGAAAACTGAACGGTTTGGTAAAAGAACACGTGATTATTACGAGTCCTTTTTATTTCACCTCCTGTAGAGTCATCAGAATACATAATTTGAGTTTTTTGTCTATTAGTTGGTCATATTGTATGATTATCAGGCTGTAAGGACTCTTTCGGGAACAAAAAATCGTTTCCCGTGTTTCGATCTTTTGCAACATAATATCTGATGTTAATTTCAATATCAGATGGCAAGTGACCAAACAGATCATAATACTCACTATCTTATTTTGCATTTAGACGTTTACATTCTCGCTCTACTGTGATCTTTGAACCATCTAAAGTAGAACAACATATTAATAGAAATTGCCTCGTAACACGCAAAAATTCATACACAAATCGATCTAATGACAAAGAAAAAATATGCAGCGACTTAACTAAACATTTTTCATAGGAAACGATTTAACATCATTTATTTTCTCAAAATAGCAATAAAATCCATTTTTATGACGTGCGAGCATTGACAAGTCAAAATACAACAAAGCACATACATCAGTTGCCTCCGGAACACTATCTAAGCACTGTCTGAATACAACTGCGTTACACACTCCAGTTTTTCGACTAATTAGGAATGTAAGGAGAAAGTCCAGAACAAAGAGTAAGGGCAAATTCATGATCTCACCTCTTGCGGAACTGCGTAGTCGTGCGGACGAATATTTTGTTATCTAGGGCCCAACACTTGCAAAGGTACCGTCTAGGAAAAAGAAAAGGTCGTAATTTGTTGACTGCAATAAAATGTACAGAGAGCTAATTACTGAATAATCGGTTGCTTATCGGTTCCTATTGTGGCCAATGGTGGCATGAAAATTGTACAACGTTTGCTACCACTGAAGCTTTCAATTGTGAAATTTCTGTCAAAATGATTAGATAATTTGATATTGTGACTTAAAAGGCCCTCGATGGGTTATGCTCATGCTGGTATGCAATTCTCCCCGTAAGTGGATGAACGATTGTGCATTTCCCATTTTTTCTTTGATAATTTCAAAATTTGATGTCGGAGTTCTGTACAAATGTAACTTTAAGCAATCTCGATAATGTGTTAATTAAATCAAATAAAGATGATTGTGACAATTGTTGTTTTTCCGATTAATTCCCGATCCAATATTAAGTGCGCAATCGTGGAGGTTCCCACCCTACATTGTTATAGATACCTGATTATTCATGGTCTATGAAAGAGAAATCCTGAAAGAATAGAAATCACTGGAAATCCAATAGTTGTACCTATTACAAAAACTCATAAACATAAACGCTTCCGGCAAGGATAAAATTGCTTTGTTTGCATTATGACCAAATAATTAGCTTTCATATCGAGAAATTTTTTTTCAAAATAATGTGCATCCGACTTGAATTCAATATAAGTTTCGAGATAGCGAGGAAGAAATTTTCAAACAATTTAGCTGCAGCCCTGTCGAGGCAATACATAATCATTTAAAATCCGAAAAAGGGATGAGGGAGAGAGTACAGTGGGCTGGGAAACGAAAATGATTATTAACTTTTTCTTTTATTATTATCAATTTGCAGTTCATAAACGTTGCTATTTCGTTGGACGAACTTCATTAGTTTTCCGTCGTTTACCCTCAATTTATTTAGAATTAGAGCTATTTTATAGCAAGCATTTAATATATATAATAAGGATGCATTGTTGGGTATTAAGTTTGATTCACAATAGCACGTAAATTAAACATCCTTCCAAGTTATCGTCATTAATACAAAGCCCGAAATTCTTGGAAAATCTTACGCAAGCAACAAATCAAACAAGAAATTTCGCATGGCCGCAGTAAATTCAAAGACAATTGTTTATTTACTAGGATCTAAAATATTTCAGTTATTACATCTCGTCCGAGAGCCGAAATTAATAATATTTAAATCTAAACGGAGCCCATTGTAACCGTCGGATACAATAGAATTCGGTTGAACTCTAAACAAAAGTAGTTACAATTTAATGCGGATGGGTTCAAACAAATTTGTAAAGTTTATGAGTAAAACCATCAACAAACTTACATTTTATTCCTTAATAAAATTCTATATTTTATACTTTCCTCCTTGCCAGCCGTCCGCTGCCCGTCCCCCGGGCCGACTACTTCAAAAGGATCCTGCCACCGATATGAATCCCAGCATAAATAAAGCTACTCCACATTTATATCATAACTTTACAAACTGTTTTCCTGCACAACGCAAATAAGACCTACATGTAGTTGAGCTGGCACGAACAAATATTTCCAGGAATATTTTCAAATATTGTATCTTAGATACACATACTTAGGCCAAGGACCTTATGCAGAAAGCACACGCACGCACACAGGACACCGCGTCGAGTCCTGACAATCATTCTCGTCTATGAATGAAATTTAGTAAGAGTTTCGCCTCGGGCGAATAACATCAGAGCATAAATTCATTGGAAAAGTCAAAGTTTGCCAAGTAATGTTGAGCACTTTGATTGCTACCGCATTAAAAGTTTTTTTAGAAATGAATATCTTGGACATGAAGTTGAAACATCAAATAACACATTATTGGTCATATTTTGCCTTTTACTTTGACGTTGATTGTTGCGTTAATGTGCGTGCTGGCCCGAGGGGTGGAAATTGTCATTTAAGTACTATGTAGGCGTTGGAAATTACATGTTTGTGAGGTTTTCGTTTGGTGATGAAATATTCGCGTAAATTACGCTCTCACATACCTCATATAGGACAGCCTACACGTGTGCTGTGAGCGATATCCCTACAGCACAGCAGAAATACACACACACAACGTGCTGGTCTCGACAATAAAAATGTCACTATATGATGAAAAAAAGCAACATATGACTGTTCATTAAGATTATTTGATGCAAAGGGTTCTCATGCTGGTCCATATTTCCTCCACGGCATGGGTAAGGCTAAGAAGCCTTTGCCATTATTCCCGGTGAAACTCTTTAAAGGACGACGTTTCAACTTTAAAACTTGTCGCACTTCATATTTAATGCATTCGAAATAATGGCACTCAGCTTACACTAATTGACCGGGAACTGACAAATTGAAACTGTATGACACTCGCTTTCGCATCACCGTACTCTACCTATATCCTTGAACTCTTTTCATGTTGCGCTTGGTAAAGCAGCAAAGTTACAAATAACATTTTAATTAGATGATTTTAATTTCGGTTCGAAATATCTGGAAGCATTTTCCAATGGTCTGCACACAGAACGAAAGTGATAGACACATACTTAACTTGCCACGTTTCATAGTCAATTAAGTTTTGGATGTTATCGATTCCAAACTGGCCAGGTTCAATGTACAAACACGGCAGAGAAGTGTTCGAATTATCTAAATTAGAAGGGCGCCGAAACCACAGAAATCCCTTGGGCGTCGTCCGTTTCTAGGAAATGTTTGGCCTTGCCAGGGTAAGCTCAACAAAGCCTGGCTAATGCTGATTTCATTCTTGTCAATCCAAGCCAAATCCATTTACTTCTGCAGAGTCCTACTCGGCAGAGTCCTACCCCTGCGTGGCTCCTCGGTTCCATTCAAAGCAAATAACTACGAGGTGGCTCTGACGAAGAAAGCCTGTTTCTTTGGGAGAAGAAAACAAGGGTCTAGCGTTACGGAGTTACAACATAATTGCTCTGTAACTGTCAGCTAGGAAAAGCTCCTGGAATTTAGGCGAAAAATGCCATAATATCCACCCTAAATCTTTTCACCGTACTGAAGACTTGGCTGTGCCGCAAGTTAGCGACGTTTATCTACACTGCACACAAAAACGGACGACATCAACAGTTTAGCTCCCTTAACTCGGCAAAGAAGCTGATAAGGGCGTCAAAAGAGTTAGTAAGACTTGGGTAGTTAACAGAGACTGTCATCAGAAGCTCTGAATAATATGTACCACATCAATGGTAGAGGTGAGGGCAAGCAACCTATGCACACAGTTCGAATTAATTATTTTGAATTTTTTATTGCATTATTATTTTGTTATTGAGAAAAGAAGAGACGATTCATCCAGCCAGGAAGTTCTCAGTAATAACAAAGCGTAAGTATGCACAGCCCTCGTATGGGAAACGTATGGGAAAGTCAATATTTCAAAACGCAGCAACCATTTGAAAGCATGGTCAACGTTGAAACAACAAACGTTTCAAAATATTGACTAATGCCACAATCTGGAAAAACCGTTTCCTAGAAAAACGAATGAAGAACATCAGAAGGTACAAGACAGGGAAAAATATTTTGTTGAAAGAAAAACGTTGAAAGCACTATTTCATCCTATTTTCCCCGACTGTAATACAATGGATGTTTTTTTGCAGAAATTTGAGATGCGTTGTGAGCATCCTCCAGGGTTGATCCCAAAAAAAAATCACAGAGAGGACCGGGTTGCCACCCCTTTCAAATCAAGAAAGCTAACAAAACTACCGAATCAGAGACTGTTCGGTAGCCGTGGCTTAATTCAGAAGTTATGCCTTATAAGTTCATCGTACAACGTTTCCTAGAGATTCAGTCCTAGGATAGAGTCTGGGGTAACACCCAATGTGGCATTCTTCCTTTGCCGAACTTCTTTCGTGACGTTCAGGATGTTGGAGCACTTCAACTCGTATCTCAAAATTTACATAATGCATTCTGGAACTTGAAAACTTTTAAGAGTTTTCGAATATTTTACACCTTTTGAACGTGTTTCTGACATCAAGTCGATGGATTATCGCTGAAATTCGAACCCAAACTGTCATGGAAATAGGTTCCTAGCGGCGTGAATCGCATTACCGGGACTTCCTTTTATGAGTTACCCTAGTACATTCCCAGGTATGTTAACCGACGTATCGGATGATGTTTTGACGGTTCCCTTCTCTCTTGTTAATATTTACAAGGAACCCTTATATCCAGCGATCATCGTAGATATTTTCAAACCGGTTCGAAATGAATTTACAGGGCAATGAATAAATAAAAAATTTGGTAATTTGGCAGCTGAAACTCTCACTTATCCTTGCCGCCTCCTTTCCTCACACACAAAACAAAATTTTCCAATTTCCGTTCTGAGAAGAGTGAGTGACTCTGAAACAGAGTGAGTGAGTCTGAAACAAGGACATAAGCCACTTAAGGATGTAGTGAGAAAAGAAGAAGACTTGAGACAGACAAAGATCATTTACTTACTAGCTGTTAAAACCAGTTTTGAGAAATGGTTTCAACTTCTGATTTCACAAACATCTAAGACACTTAGCGGTAGTCTCTTCTTAATTATCACTTCTTCTGCTGTTTTATTTTGACTAGCCTGGACACGGACTGAATGTGTGTGAAGAGATGATAGGACTCTCCTATTCCCTAGCTGTAGATAAAACAAAATTCCGCACTATTTCCTTTTGACAGTCACCATGTGAAAGGAAAATTTGAGAAAAAGCATACGGACTTCCCTTTCCGCCTACAGAGCTGAAAGGCAGGAGGTTGTCCGTAGAAAACTGAGGTTCGAGCAAAGATCTCACAAATCAGGACGAGACAACACATCGAAAATGGCACACCCTTTGAACCGTGTATGTGAACGATGCAAGGAAACATATACAGAATTACTGAACTTCATTCGGAGAACAAAATAAGAAGCTCTTAAATTCCTGTTTCTAAAGAGATCTTCGGAGGATATGAGGGTATTAAAAACAATTCACACTCCAAGTCCAATGGTATTTTTTTCAAAGGTGAGAGGATTTTGACTAAATCTAATCTTGCACACTTGTTTATCAAGTTCTTTCCCGTAAATACTAAATTAGTGAATAAAAGCTATTCACAAATACAATGAAGTCGCGTCAGATAGACGATAGACTCTTCTTTGGACTTCGCTTTCTACAACAAGCGCCTCCAACTTCCTCGTTCCATTGATTGCGTCCAGCAATGCACCGATGAACTGTCTTTGTCGACAAAGTCAAACCAGCGTTTGCTCGATTTACCCACTGGTTTCCGCCTTCAGGTCTTCCAACGAATAAATTTTAGGTATCCGTGACGTACGTGAACGATAGTCCACAAGTTTTTTGAGTTGGAACATGTTCACCGTAAGCATTTACCAACAATTGATAACATTTAGAAGCGTTTTCTTCAATGAAAGAACGTTGTTAAACTTCCCCGCAAAACATCTTTTTCAGGCACGAAATTTGACATTTTCGAACCAAAAAACTTGTTTGTTTACGCTTAATGACAGATGCTTACCCTCCAAAATACCATAGCAGTTATTATGGACACAAACCATATGTAATAATTGCGCCATCAGTTATCTAAATCAACATTATTAACCGACAGGCCCAATATTGGGAAC
This sequence comes from Stratiomys singularior, assembly GCA_954870665.1. Classification (NCBI taxonomy): domain Eukaryota; kingdom Metazoa; phylum Arthropoda; class Insecta; order Diptera; family Stratiomyidae; genus Stratiomys; species Stratiomys singularior. The sequence goes on along the minus strand of OX940878.1, from coordinate 154,172,452 downwards.
TATACTTGTTTAAAATTCTTCTCTTATCTCGAAAGTTTATTGGCCAGCTAATGGCCCATAATTGCTATATCTTCGGGAATCCGAAGAATATCTTCGCTACTATTCTCGAAAAGACTCCGCATTGCCTTTGAATGTAGACAGTGGTCGGTATCTCTAGCGATTTTTATAATTTGACTTCAATCCATGTTTCAGTATAGAACTTGTTACAAGTGTCAGTCAGACTTAGACTGGTATTCATTGTCACCAGAGGCAAGTGACAATTGACCGACTTTTAATCGACTGTCATTCTTTCGCTTGGAATCCAACCAAAATACATCCTACGAAACATTTGCATTGAATGTATATAGTCGTGATTAGTTAAATTTGAAAAGTCGAAGTTGCAATCTCGATACGAACTGATTAAGACCAGGACATAGTGTTGAATTTGCGGAAGGTGATCAACATGCGACCTCCTGGCATAATCAGCTTTGAACTTTTCCCAAGTCATAAATGTACGTCACTTGTTTCGAGGTAGGCTAGCAAGGTATAATTGTGTTGAAATAAATCGAACTCTTGGCAGCGAAAATCTGACAGCAAGGATGGGAACCTGGCATTGTAAATATAAGGCTTGCTCTACCACCAATGATTACTATCTATGAAGATCCTTTTATATTGTAAATTTTCTCTTTATTTTAGGTTTCAAGTTCGCTTGATTTCTTTGTTGATTCAAACCCTGGTGGTTGACATTTTATTAGCTGAACAGGGCCAGTACTGTTCTTTTTCCAAAATGTTTCCCCAGTATTCTCTGAATGCTCTCAGCTCTGATAATTCATGTTTTATAAAATAAATAAAAAATTATATACATATGAACCTCAAGAATGAATCTTGAGGTTGATTACAGTACGTAGTTAACGTAGTGGACAACTTGAAAATCAAAGCTTTCCGCTTTGATTTTCCACATTCTACCATACGTTGGCCTCACTGACAGCCTCAGTCGTCACATTGTTTACACATTTCTCCAGGTCTAGGAGTACTATCAGGCAAGATTTCTTGCTTCTTATACTGGAGGGATCTTTTCGGCTCTAACTACCTTTTCGTCTACCTTTTCCATCGGGTTCCTTTTTGCCAAGGCATTTTGAGGTTTGTGAAGTTATTATGATCTCTGCTCTATCTTATGTAATCTAACGATGACCTCGCTGAAAATGTTATTAAAATCTAGAATTCCAGGATTCCAGTAAAATTGACGCCATTTTATTGAGCCTTGTTAACGTTTCTTTCCAACGCTTTGGTAAAAAAAGACAGAATTCTCCCCGAGCTTGCGGTATACAGATCAGATTAAGGTAATCTGTATTCTGTAATTGGTTCAAAACAAATACTGCACTTGGTACAAATCTGTACTTTGTTCTGTACGAACCAAGGAATAACAGCCTCATTAACTTTTTCCCGGTATTATTGGTGGTGTTACACCTATAGTCCAGACTAACGTGAAACTCCAGAAAACATTGCATGTGCCGAACTTCCTTGAAGCACGAAATAAATTGGGCAAAGGATGCAAGATACGTTAGATATTACCCTCGACTTCATCTTTGGAGCATCTCTGGAACATCTGGTAAGGAGAACAATGACCGAACAATCTTTGAGTCTACGGTGTTCGGACCACAAGTGTGACATCTATTGTCCTTTTTCCAAGAAAGTGCAGACGACAAGTTAATTTTACTTGTGCAGAAATGTGGGCAGAACTGAAGCAGTCTTTGCAAGTAGAGTCATTTCACGCTCAGATAGTTACCAGAAAGTTAGTTAAATACTAAGTACGAGCTATGAGCAGAGTTGACTATCCAGGATCTAATTTCCAACTGATTCAGCTTTTCAGCATACAAGTCTTTTTTCTGTCTGAGCTTCGTAAATTGGTGATTCACGGTCTTCTGACAGTATATTTTACTTTGAGAAAAAAAAGATGATGACTCCCACTCGTTTTTCTCGGGCAAGAGTGATGGACCCTTTTTTGGGTAGTTTGATCGGAGAAACTCTGACTTTGTCATTTGCATTTCACGTTCAGTTATTTGATCTGTTCGTGGCATTGGAAGCAGCGAGTCCTCCTTCTAACAATTTCCCTCCTTTCCGTACCTCATGTTAGATAAGGACTCTCTCGAATTTTAGCACCCCAGCGCTTGGTTATAACTGGATCTAGCCCGAAAATATGTGTCTAGGGTTCTAGGCATGATTTCCAGGTTTGGAGGTGAGGCGTTTATTAGGAAGTCTATAGTGGTAAGTCTTTTCTCTAACAAAAATAATAATAATACAGTTTGGACTTTTGTGAATGTGCTAAAGTTGGGTTCGAATTCATTCCAACCATTGAAGAGTCGTAAGTCCTTTTGATGCGCCATATGCGATGCGGAGGGCCAATATCTGAGAATCTGCATGTGTCATACTAAAAACAAAATAAACCCCCAGATGCTTATTGAAAAGGCTTTAAAAAAGTAATCAGATCACTCATAACCACTATATCGAAAATTATGCTAACGTGGAGGCGTGAATCCTAAGCTCTATACCATTTAACATAAAGATTCAAACATCATAACTGATAATGTTACTTCCTTTGCTATTAACATTTTTTTATAAAACATATTCTCGGCACCATATTGTGTACCAAAGCAGAATGCTATCCTCATCAACACAATTCATCTCCGCAAGGATATAATCAAATAATAAAAAAAAAATGTCCGACTCGGCCCGAAATCATTTCAAACGAATACACGTAGTATATTCTGATACTCACGCATTAATCAATTTCGATCGACGCGAAATCGGTCAACAAACATTCCAATCATAATAATTATTTACTGCGCCATCATATTATAATGTTGAGCAGATTTAATTCCAAACAGCTGTAGTTGTTGTACAATTGAATTCAGTCAATAATAATCCGCAAGTACCTTTCATTATTAAATCTAATTTGTTCAATAATGATGTCGGCCAGCTGGCATATTATTAGCAGAAATGAAGATGTAGAACTTGGCAATATGCTTCATAAATGAAATGATTCGGAAAAATTATAGATTATGCTTTCTTTTCATTATTATTGATTCATTGCGCGCAGGATTAATTAATACGATATTGAAGCGTTGCGTGCCAATAGATGGGAATGGAAAAGCTATCAGATGTACATCAATGAATGTTCCAGCTAAATGGAAATTGATTACATTTGAAAGGATACTCGATTACTCGGTTGAGTGTCATAGCGGAAAGATGAAAAATTAACAAATTAAGCGACTTTATTTCAAAATTCTACATGAACTTTATCCATTAAATCGTTATATACCATTGTGCATTGCATATCAAAGAACATTCATCTGTTGAACTTTATCGGATATTTGTTTGATGCTTTTGTAGCTCAGTCCTCTATTTTCGATTAAAAAAGTCCTCGCGTAGCGTACGAATTGCATGTATCCGTTCTTGGATTTCATGGAAGAATTCGTTTCGCTAGTCCTTGAAACTTTTATCGTGCCCACCAAACAGTTCCTGATTTTCGCATACGAAGACTCATTATCAATCATCTGACTCATTCTCTTCTGATATTGTCTAATGTTTGCTTCATTGTTTTGTCATTATTTTACCCGGGTAAGTGCAAAACACAAACCTTGGCCTCACTATGACGCTCCTCAAACCATTTCAGTTCTTTCGCCTGATTCCTGAGACAGAGACATACTATCCTTTGCTATCGATTGACAAACAGTTTTCGTGCAGTAAAAATTCCTGCAGACTCTTCCATTTAAGGTTGTTTTTTTTTAAATTGTCAATTTGGTTTAATCATATTTATGTGAACAGTTAATTGCAATTTCTTCGAATCTGCAAGGATAGATTGTTCGATTTTGAGTATAACTCATTGTTGTATCCTTTCCACCATAAGAGAGCCCAAAGTTAAAAGCCTTATGACCTTACTTTGACATTATTTACTTTGACATTATACATTCTCTTGTATGTTATTGTGATTTCTCTGGTGAAAAAGGGATCCTCGACATATTCGCTGTAACATACTATTATCCTTCATCTGGATATGCATGGGCTTACTCTGAACTTTTCGATTTTTTTTTCTTGTGATTACTGAAACCCATTTTTAATCGTTATTGTAATCGTTCTGTCTTTATAAGTGATTGAATCAAATTTTTGTTCGTATTTCTGCTTAGATACAAACAATACTAGAGGATATTGGCCAAATATTCGGCACTAAAATGGAATAAAATTAATTTATATAAGAAAAGTACTGTGTGTTGCGAAAAAATAATAACCAAAAATAATTTAGTTATGAAAAAAATAAATAAATAATAATATAATAATGATTGTTATTATTTGGGGCAACCGATAGGTGGTACCTGCAGCGAAAAAAAAGTTAGCAAGACAGAATCATTTGAAAATACAAAGGCCCTATAATGGCGGCCGAAGAAAGTTATTTTTGACCGACTAGCTCACTTCCCGACTAGCTGGGGGATATCGATATTATGAAAGCCCTGATCCATGCATATCACACACACACACATAAAATGCTTACTGTATAATTTTAAAAATAGAACTCATTTAAAATATTCAATCGACATGAATTCTGCTGCGCTGATTCTGACCACCTCTGCTGCCTCCAACACGAATTTCCTCCTCAGCTTGATTCCGGGACTCAACTTGAGCGTCTTCCTTCACTATGTCTGGCATCCGCCAGAAACGATTCGGTCATGAATTACACAAATGTTTTCCTCTTGATGTATTGAGTCAACAGCTTGCAAAACACGTGACATCCATTGAAAAACTCTCTTATTCCGAGCAATCCGATCGCTGTTCAGCTACTTTCTTTACTTATTCACTTTCGTGGATTCTTTATCTATTTAACACTTGATATACTTTTCTGGATTCTACCCTTACTTAATATTTTATTCTCCTTCTTAAAGGTAGTTGATCACTACTAACACCTGAATTATATTGATGGAAAATTCCTTCCCAGAAGCGTTCCAAGAATTAAACGAATTTTTTTTTTACTGAGACTTTTTTACCGAGACGTTATTTTTACTGAGACCTTTTTTGTTTAATACTGTTTACCTATGTATTACTGAATACCTAAATCTCATTATAATTGTTTTCATTTTAATTCTAGTCTTAGTTCAATTTCATATGATTTTCTTTTATCTTAAAAATACGAGTCAGCGACTGTCAGCGACAGTCGCTGTCAGACTATGAGACTGTCAGAATGTCAGACTGTCAGACTATCAGAATGTCAGTCGACTGTCAGCGACACTCGTTGAAGAAGATCGAACGATTACGGTCGAAACTTGACTTCGAAAATTAAAACAAAACGCAAAATTATAAGGAGATTATATTTTCATTTTGTAGGTGAAATATATTTTGCGAAGATGAAATCAATCACAAACAAATAAGCCTCATCCAATAGCGCTTACTTTCTTGTGTCTTTTGTATTTTATTTATTTTTTCGTTTTTGTGTCTCCTACACAATGGAAAACGTAACAAAAGTCACCGAACAATAAAACTCTAACTCTATTTTTCATATTTTTTGTAACGATCCTTGCTTTCAAGGTTCCAAAAGCCATATTTTAATTAGTTTGAATAGCCGTGACCTTCAGTTTTCCTTATACGGTTAAATCATCCACTTCTTTTCGCGCCGAAAGAAAATTACGATTGTTACTTTGTGAACTTTAACCTTTCTATTACACCCGATTATACAACTTCCTCCATCCATATCTGACTTCCTCAATGAACGCTGAATCTTGATTTTAATCTCGAATTCATTTAGCAGATGTGTTCCAGGGGCTCTCGAACGCTTCTTCCTTGTTATTGCTGCTTCTGATCGCCTTTTCGATTTCCCATAGACATTTCTTCGTTAAATGCAACATTCGATACGATTTATGGCAGGTGGACTCAGGTTTATCCTTCGTCTGATCTAGTACTTTTAGGGTTCTTCCTTCGCTGTTTTTCTCTTCCGTTTTCACCCATTTCATTTTATTTCAACATATTCTTTCAGCACTTGCAATTTTAACCGTTCTGGTACCTGCCTTGATTTTTCTGCGCTATTTTCCTGATCGATTGAAACCAATCTAACTATTTAACAGATTTTCTGCTGCTGAAATCTAGCTGTTTCAATGATGTTTCTTTTCCTGTTTTTTTCTGCTTCACCACCTACTGGCAAATGATGGTTCAAGGGTATTTCTTTTCGGGGTTCTTTTTTCGGCTTCATCACTTACTGGTAAATCTTTTTGGCTTCATCTAGGTGTATCCTAGCGTTACGAGGGGAAACTTGAGTTATGACATATTATTTGAGGTCTTCGAAATTCGTTGTGAGCATCCGTTTGGATACCTAATGCCATCTTTATGGCTCCGCCTAGGAAGGATATTTTTTTAACTTGTTTATTTGTTCAAACTGAATGTTCGTTCTCTTATTTCGTCTTGATCAGCAATTGGAAACTGAAATATTTGGTGGATCCAGGCTTAATGAGCGGGAACCTTGAATTGTAGTGAGTGAGTTAATGTCCTTGAAATGATTTTCTGTTTGTGAATCTTCATTTCAGTGTGCTACGAAAATTTGGATGTTTGGTGTCCTCATTACTCCTGGGGTGTTTTCTTTACTCTTTTCTGTCCTCTTGATTAAGCCTAGAAAAGATCCTTTTCGACTTTCTTCTTCGTTTATTCTTAGTATTATGCTCTTATAGACTGGATTCTAAATATATCACTTATTTTTTCGAGCTTAAAAATACCTTCCAAAAATAGAGCAAAGCATTTTGGTGATCATCACTCATGTTGTCTGTATCTCTTCTAATCGTATCATAAATATTCTTCAGGAGAATGCGAGAAGCCAGCCAATTCTTTTCATGTGAAACTCCCTACGAAGTTTTTATCAAAGGAATATACAGGTAAGTTAAAATGTAGAACCTTAGGTAACAAACCACCTTACTATCTTTTCAGTAGATGCATTCAAGACCGATAACATCTACACATTTCCTTCTCAATACTTGAATATTTTTGGCAGACATTTATATCCAAGGCATCGAGTGATGTCTCACTCTTATCCTTATTGAGTGGCTTAGCAGTAATCCACATCCATTTATACGTCTTTTAAGTTGCATTATACCATGGTTTCGTCCAACACGTTTAAGACTCAATAAAATGTACCTTCGATTCGAGTTTTAATGAAGCCCACAGCTGTGTTTTTGCAGAGGGGATGGACAACAGTATTAAATGCGATGTTATCCATACCTACCACTATTTCAGTTTTGTCCGCCTTGGTGCAATAAACTGAGTTTTACTTTAGCCTAGCAACTATTCTCACTCTACCTATAAAATTTTTCACTTTCTTTACAGTCTCGATCGTTTCAAAGCGTAAAGAGCAACATCACTCACTGGTCGCTTCTCACAGAAAGAGACAGAAAGCAGATCAGTCTATTTCTATTTGCACTTTGTTTTAACGTGAAAAATTTGAGCAGACTGTTCTTGTTTCTCTTTTGAGATAATGAGAGAACACCGTTTCGTCGGAAAATTTTTCGAAGTGTTTTCGCTAGTTCATCCTTGGAACCGATTTCTTGTGAATCTTATCAGTAACATATAATTTTTTACGATAAAATCCTTTTTATCTCTCGTTTCTACAATTAAATTTTGATAGCTATACAGCTATGTATGAATAATGCACAATCGCATCTCAGTCTTATCGAAATCCAGGTCAGTTTTTACTGGCAGCCAGCGCACAGATCTGTCATAATTCGGTGACTTCTTGGGGTGCCCTGCTGATTTTGGAGCGTTTATTACTCTTTTCCTCTCTTTTCTGGATACAATCATATCTAACAAGACAAAAAGCAACAACAACGCGTTGAATGAAAAAAAGTCAAGAGCAAACACTTGTAACGAATAAAGCCTACCAAAAGGAATTATACACAATGTACATATTAGCTGAAAACAGAGGATATTAATACAGACAATACCTGATAAACAATAGAAAATAATTTCAAAACATCCAAAAAGGCACGGTAATACAGAAGAAAGCGACAAAAAATTTTGATAAAGTTGACACACGTTGGAGATTCCAGCATACAATACAATACCAGCGTGGCCTAGGAGCATTTCAAGGAGCTATTTGAGTTAATTTGTTCACTCAAATAAAGAGGATTCGATGGATACATAGATTGTATATTAATGAAACTGCGCTTCCCAAAAACTGCCTCGGTTAATCAGAGTAGACTAGAGTATACAGACTAGAACAAACGAATACAGATGCCAGACAAAATTCCAGAGTCCCATTTATTCAACCACATGATTACCAATAAATATTCACCAAAAAATGCAAGAGAACTGATGACTTTCTCTGTGGAAAACATAAGAATGACGTTTGAACGCTCTTGAAAAAATGAAAACAAACACATGAAAGCCGAAAAGCCAAACAAACGAAAATCATTCGACGAAGGAACTGTCAATCAACAGACAAGCACTCTGTCGCAAATTTTCTTCGCGCCACCAAATTGGTTTCGCAGAAGTCAAACGAAAAGTTAAATGGTAGCAGGAGGCTCAGAAGCAAGGACTTCTTCAAAATAAAAACAATTTCGCCATTTTTTTCTACCAGTCTAAAAGGTCTCGATGAATAATCGGGTCCGATAAATCGCGCACGCTTGGCAAATAACTAGGGACAGCTTATGCCGAAAAACTCAGAGCGGAGCAACAAGTCAACACGAATCCTTAGATGAATCAAAGAAAGAGACGGGCAAGGTGCTTCCCTCAAGTCCTCAGGGTAGCATTTGCGTGGACCTGGCTTATGTGGTTTTCATGAAACTAGGTTGTATTACTTTCAGTAGGGTACTAGCTGTTTTGAGACCACTGCAAATTTTTACCATACGACATATCGTAGTTTGTCTTTCTTCCGGAGAAGTTTTCAAAAAAATGATATCTTCCTAGTTCTTGCAAATATTCTCTTGTGTTTGGAAAGTCAAAAAAAAATTACCAATAAAGTCTGGCAGTAAGAAGATGCAAATCAGATTGCGTTTTTCGTAAGGTTGAAAGTGTAGCACTATTAGAGTCAGTAACTTTTTACACGTGCTCTTGAAATAAAAAGGCTCCAGTCTGTAGTATTTTCAGGAGAGGGAGAGTTGAACTAGGCTTCCGTTCTGCAAATAACAGCTGCCGAAGGTGTGATTTACTAAGCGCTTGTCACGAAACCTCAATAATTCAAGTCTTCTCCTCCTGGTTACAATAAAGCCTGGAGTCTATCTGTTGTAAGGAGCTTGTATAAACTGTTCTATGCATGTGGAGGACGCTTATCATTTTTTGTGCATCTCTAAGGGAAACTATCGGGAATTGGTTCATTTACAACCTTTAAAATATCTTTTGGCTCACTTGAACTGGAACTTGGTCCAATACTAGGCTTTTCCGCACTCTCTCATTTTAAGGAGTCAAATTCGCATTATAGGCTTCAACATTCTCCAGCATCGCTGTGTCGATTTGCACTGCTTCGACACAAATTTTCGCGATCAATTACTCCAGTAAAAATAATTTATCCTGGTTTAGACATGCTATAGAGTTATGGAAGAGTTATAAATGGAAGTCACTCCATAGACTTACAGCGTGTAGTACCCCTCCTTACCTGCTAAAACTAATATCATCCTTCTTGAGTGATAGAACATACCACGTGAAAGTTCAAGGCTCAAATCCACTACTTATATCCCTTCTGCTGGTGCTCCACAAGAGTCTTGTCTAAGTTCGACACTTTTCAATGTATACACGTGTGTCATTCCCATAAGTTAAAACTGCTAATTAGTGTCTTTTCCGGACGAATTTTGTCTCTACACCTCTGGCAATAATCCTAACCAGATTATCTCCAACTTAGAAGAAATGCTGGAAAAAATCTACGAGTTATTTTACAAGTGGGAAATCGAAATCAATGTCAAGAAAACCGCAGCAATATTCTTCAGCTGGAAACACAAGCGCGCCATGCTGTGAAACAGACCCATAAATTTTTTAGGCCAAATGATTCCCTAGTCAGAAAAACTAACCTTTTTGGGCTTAAAGCTTGATCGGAAACTAACATTTAAAAATCACATCGAGCAGTTCTAAGGCTTTCAAGTTGGATCTGTCTTTATATTCATTGCTCAATCGAAAATCTGACACGAGTCTACGAAATAAGATCCTTATCCTCAAAATGAGCATCCAACCTATAATAATTTACGGAGCTCCCACTTTGAACCAATGCGCTAAATTTCTTAAGGTCCAGCTTCAATTCATCCAAAATCATTATTCAAAATTGCCCTTAAACAATTTTATTTTCTATTTCTCCTCCAGATTAATACACAAAATAGCTAATATTATGCCTGTCAGCAAGCTTGCGAAGTCATGTAGAGCTTATCTACTCAAAAAAGCTAAATACTACCCGTATCCCTTCATCAAACCTCCTAGTGATACGTAAAACTAAGAATAAGTATCCTCACTTAATGCCATATCATGGATATTATTGATCATTGCTGGCATAGCCACCTCTACAGGGCGTCCTGAGCGTGGTTCATCCTTTGTTGATGTTCGGCCACGTTTAAATTCATTTAACCAGTTATAAATAGTTTCAAGTGAAGGAACAGATGTGCCGTGAACTAAATCCAACTCGTTTTTTATTTCTTTAGCTGTTAAGCCTTTTATATAAAAATTTTTGATAACAGATTTAAACTCAATTTTTTCCATTTTTGTAATCAAACAATTTTTTTTTTCAATACACGAGAAACACACAACAACTCAACCAATCTGATTGAAACTTCACAGCACACCTACTCGGTAGTGCCGCTGCATAAAAACGGACCGCTCATAGTTCTAGTCACGCCATCTGTTTAATTTTCTAAGGAGTTATTCACCTACCCTCGTATTTTAGATCATAATTATTATAAGATAAATTAATTATATGTTAGAAGTGAGCCTAGTAAAGGTTTTTGTTAAATTTTCCTCTCGGTCTAGTTACTAGTATACTTCCTCATGAAACTTAACAAGAGCTTGATATAGATTTTATGTTAACATAGTTGTAATGAAGTATCTTTCAGGCCTAGAGATCTTCATTACAACTGTCAGCAAAGAACAGTTTGAACTCGGTAAAAATGACGATACCAAAAAGAATTATAAATATAATATTACTGATTTCCTAAACCGGGCCCATTGCATTGAATTAAAGAAGTGTAAAACTTGAACTGAAGGCTATAGCAATTATGTTCCGTAGACTTTTGGAAGAGGGCGCAGACATTATAAATGTAATTTTTTTTTCTAATATTTACAGTTATTTTCATATTTCGTGGACTTCTGAGAGAGAATAGACTCAATTCTAGTTAATTTTTTTCTGACAATTACCGTTGTTTACTGCAATGCGCATTGGAAATGCGTAGTCATTTCGTTATCTGTTACAGTTCGATATTTGAGATCAAATAGAAAACATCAGTTTTTTTATATTATCGTATAAATTTCTTGAGTAAAAGTGAATTCACACCTAATTGACACATCATTTTGATTCAGATTAAGATATAGATAAGTGTATTATTGTGCAAATAATTGGAAATGAAATCAGTGAATTTTATGAAGACCTTTGTGATAAGATAAAGACAATTCAATGAAAATTCAAGAGAGAGTACGCGTAACATATTTTTGTTAAACAATTTTGTTTTATTAACATCATCTCCAGATTCCGAGGATTCTAAATAAACATAAATTCAAATAGCATAGATGAGACAACTACCTTGTGAAATGAATATAATGCAGAGATACAAGACTTCCATTTTGACTGGTTTTCAATGGGTGTAGCTAATGATATGAAAAACAGTAAAACTCCGAAAGATATTTTCGATGAAATTTGGTTTGCAGAAAAATTGCTGTCACTTTCACGCCCGTATACGAGAAATTGCCGGATACGGATACTAGATAAGCTTTCAGGAAATGTTGGGGCTTTTGTTTGTTACAGTCTTAAACAAACACATCCACAATTCTTTCAAACTCGTTATATTATTACCCAATTTTCTGCGCGTCCATGACATACTGCAGGTTTGAACAGCTTTTGCGTTGCTTAAATTGTGAATCCTTACCAAATAACGACATTTTATCTAAGATTTCCAAGCTTCTGAAGCTTGTTAGTAGTTCATTTCAAACCGGATATAAACCTTGCAAAAATTTATCGTCAGATGAACGTATGGTACTGCGTTGGGGAAGACTAAGTTTTCGCCAATTTATAGTATCAACAAAAAATCAGTACAGAATTAAATTCTACGAGCTTTGTGCTTACAATGCTTCTGCTCTCAATCTAGATATAAATAAAGGCAAAGTAACAAATGAGATATCTTCCTTATTTGTATTGGATTCTGTGGTTATGAGACTAATGGAACCTTATTTATCAAAGGGCCATTCGATATTTACGGGCACCTAAGCAATCGACTACTTAGCTTGAAAACTAACAGCGTAGAACGATTCCAAAATAATTGACGTACAGAATTAATACGCTATGTCAAACAAAGACGATAGAGATTGCTAATGCCAACGCAAATATCTCTGGTATTGACAGATGTAATCCAATGATATTCACCATTCCATCTACTTCCATGGAATGGAAGGTTCCATTCCATCTACTAGATATTTTTGAATGGAAATACAGAAATATCTAGTAGTCCGGAAAAATGTGTCTTTGGTTTTAGAAAAAATCTTATTAAATGCACTTTTAAATACCACAGAATGCAAATGGTCGTGACTTTGTGCCTTATCAAGGCAACTCATAAAGGCGTTTTAGATGCACTCCAAAAATAAATTTTACGAAAAAATGTCAGCACCTTAAAATTACATACGTCGAATATCCTGAAGTGCGAATATTGTTACAGTCCAAAAATGATACAATTCTCATCATACTGATGTCAGAACTGTGTAAATAAGCCATCACTGTGTCCTAGGCTATATTTTAAATAAGGAGGACGTAAATGCTAGAGCATTCACGTCCTCCTTATTAAGAAATTTTATCTATGTCCTCACAGATACAATAGACCATGTTCAATCATATTTTTAAGTTATGGTGCCGCCTTCCATACATACTGACTCCTCATTGTTTTCCAAGTCTGCCTGTTTTTAGCTAATCTCATCTAAGATGTGCTGGCTATTTTGTTTATGTCATAGTCCTTTTTGGGCATCCTCTCGGTCGTTTGATACCTCATGGGAACCACTGCGTCATTCTTGTGGTCCATCTGCCGTCCCTCATCCTCGCCAATTGACAGGCATATCGCATTTGCAAGCATTAGAATCCATATATAACGGCTAAAATATGATATTCTGATTTATATGTCAAATTACGTTTCGAATAGTACAACTAGTCCCACAAAAATTGCTTGTCTATTTTTGCAGCTCACTAAAATTTATAATGAGCGTAATAAATATCTTTTAAAAATTACAACAACAAAATATATTATAGATTTTCCAAAAAAAAATTTCAAGACTGTCAAAACTTGCTGGAAGGGACGATTTTTTGTATTAAATGACACTTAAGTAGGTGCTTATGGTCAGTACCACGCTTGACTTTGCCAATTTCTAACGAGTCTACATCGGAGTTCTCACAGACTGAGTACAATCCATATCCTCCTGCATGTACGCGGAGTTTTTTTTTATAACTACTCTATCTCGACAACAAATTTCGAAACAGTCCTCATCAACACTTCAGACTCTGACTTAATCCTGGCGATTAATGTCCCACCGTGCGTTATCGTATGCTATTCAACACCTGAACCTATTTTTCAAATAAAAAATCTGCTCACTCAATCCTACATAAACGTTCACACATGTGTGTGCACTTAATTTGTTATTAAAATTTTCCAAATAGTTATCCCGTGTCATTAATTTTCACGTAGTTTACCTCCAGTCAGGACAAAAAAAAAAGAATCAAAATTGTTATCATTCCACCCAACACACCGACAGTGCAACAACAGCCAATCGTAAGGAAGTTAATAAGTTAGTGTGGATTTTCCGCAGGGATTCGATATGCTCTACCCTGAAGAATTGATGTGTTTGTTTATGCGTGTGGCATTTTTATTTTACAACAAAAGGACGAACAATAAAGAATTATCGTTTGGGATTAAAGCGCGCCCATGGGGGGCCTCCTGTCTAATGTGTTAGCGGCACGCAACAATGTACTCGTTAAACTACACCACGAGTATTTTCATTAGATGAAACTATCGTATGCGTCGTTAAAGCTGAAAAGGAAATAGTTGTCATTAATTATATGTCCATTATTGCTTAATTAGATTGTACGGTTTGTTTGAATGCAATATGTGGGCGATGAGCGACTGATGAGACTTTAATAAGATTTATTTGTTGGGCAGGTGGAAGGACCAATGGGAGGGTGAAATTAACGAGAATTTCTAATGATATGATTTCAGATAACTTGATCTTGTATCCTTGCAACATATTCTATGAGATATTTTCACAATTATGCTCAATTGTTTGCAAACCAATCAATCATCTTAGAGGTCATAGTTATGGTGTACTTAAATCATTCCTTTGTTCAAAGACCGTTTGACTCCTACACATCCTTGAAAGACCACTGGCCTGAGAAATAAGATATCCTAGTAGAAGGTAAGATATCCTAGTGCCATATCAACGTTCAAAAGGGACAACCCTCGGACTCCACTCGGCATCATTTTGACAATAAGTTCCAATCTTAGAAATTTCCAAAAACGCTTTATGAACAGTCAAAAAGGATCTTAGAGCTTTAGAAAACAGTTGGCACTGAGGAAGGGAGAAACTTACTAATTAAATTTTATTCATCTAACAAAAAAAAACAATAGTGCTCGTGTCGTATGATATTATTCTGAATAGAAAAACGGCATATTATTTTGAATAATACTTCTGATTGTGTACCCTCATAGCTCATTTCAAAGGATAAATGTGTGAACTGCTAAGCTTCGATTTTTTTTTTGTTCATTCTTCCCACTGGGCTTGTTGCTGTAGATCGATTTCTTCCTGTTTCCCTTTTTTTGACAAAAGCGTTAGACCAAATTCTCATAACCAGAGTCTTCGTTTTGTTCTGATTTAATTCGATGTCCTTTTTCAACCGCAAAGTTGTAGGTAGTAGGCAGCTGTATTTGATTTTTTTGGGGATATGATTTCTTGAGCTCATTTGCTTATTGTAAATATAAGTTCATTACAACACAATAAAAATAGCTTCGCAGTAAACAATGCACTCCAGCACCAACATCCTACAAATCCTTATATCAAATCCTGTTGTCGACTTGCATAGAGCGCGCACAATAAACTTCAACCAACGATATTTAGACAAATTAAAGCGGAAAAAAATTGAAGATGAGGATACTTCAAAATATTTATTTGAAAAAACAGCAAATGGTAATAAGGATAACGAAAATTGGTTCCGAAATTAGAACCAAGTAAGTTTCATCAATTGTCAGTATAGCATACATATTTCATAGTATGCATTAGGGGAGGGGGGGTAATGTTCATTTCACAGATACACCAGAAAGTCGAACCCTTAAAAATCTGAAGATCCTAGAACCAAACTTTTTGACTCGTCATTGGGAGCAAGATGCTGGACTTTGATTCATTTTTGCATAAATTCAACGAATCTGTTGAGCCAATATTCGCCTGTCTCCTGTGTTGCTTAATTTTTTGCCCCGTTGATTGTACTTGTTGAGCACTTCCTCAGATTCAAAACACTTCCTCAGGTATATATTGGTAAGTCTCAAAAGTATTGAGCCCTGTTTTGTCATTTTTCGATTGAATATTTCTTTTATTTAAAATAGATTTTATTTGAGTACATATTGTCCATTATTATCTACGACCTCTTCCATTTTTTGGATAAAGCCATTATTCCATCTGTGTAGAACGTCTGTTGTTTATTGGCGAAAAACTTGGCCAAGTGATTTTCACAGTCCCTTTTCGAAGTGAGTTTATTTTCATTCAGGAAGTTTTGCAGAGACCAATACTAATGGTAGTCTCATGGTGCAAGGTCTGGACTATACGGTAGATGCATCAAAACTTCCCAGCCAAGCTCTGTCAATTTTTGCCGGGTCATCAAATATGTGTGTGGTCTGGCATTGTCATGATGGAAGACAACCCCCTTTCGATTGATCAATTCTGGCCAGTTTTTTTAACTGCTTGTTGCAATCTGGTTAATTGCTGACAGAACACAGCCGAATTGAGTCTTTGGCCAGGTTCAAGCAGCTCATGATAAACCCAATCCAAATAAACAAAAGAAAACAAGATAAACCAGTCCCACCATACACACAGAATAACTTTATTTGATGTTAATCCTGGCTTTGAAGTCGTTTGTGATGATTCACCTTTTTTGACAATGATCTTTTTTGAACGAAATTCTCGCATCTTACCCATTTTCACCGCCCATTTGAATGATTTTCTTCAAAAATGGCTCGATTTTGTTGCGCTTTATTAGCATTTCGCAAATGGAAATTCGGTCGATCAAATTTGTTTGTGTTAATTAAAGCAGCACCCAAACGTCTAGCTTCGTTGTGTATTCAGCCTTACGCAAATGGTTCAATACTGTTTGCTGATGGATACTCAGTTCCTTAGCAATGTCATGACTGCTTATGTGTCGGTTTTCTTGGTCAACCTAAGCGAGGTGCATCTGTGACCTGAAAAATTCCCGAACGAAAGAACGAACCATCTCTTGGCTGAGGCTCTTGATAAAGTACCTTGACAGTCGACACCAACAATTTTTTCAGGAGCCCGCCATGCAGTCTCACCTTGATCGTACTGATATTGTAAAATGTAACGAATTTTTTCAGAAATTTCACTCATTTTTAATTGAATACAATTTTGAGACGAACGACGAAACAATCGGCAAAACTATCCATATGAAGATTGCTGACTGGTATGTCACTTCTAAAACGCATGTCAGTTTGACTCAATCTGATTAGTATTGCCTGAATATATGATAACGAACACCATCTAGCGACAAAAAGGTTCAATACTTTTTTGACATTCCAATATATCGAAAAGGTTCAAGTGTAGTTTCTGAAATCATGCAGCTATAACGAAAATAGATCAGAAACTAAGAACCTAAAATGTGGAATCTCTGCTCAGCAGAAAAGAATAGAAACATAGAACTTAAATGAGAGCTCTATGCACGACACTGGTTTTCTACAACTGATCAAGCAAGCATTTTGTCGTCAAATTAACATCTTGCAGTTCAGGAATCAACAGAATTCAGTAAAAAGATTAATGGGTATTTTACACTTTCCTTGGCGGGAAAAATTGATCTTCATGAAGATAGTAGTGGTGGAAAATTACACAGTATAAGTGATCAAAGGAACAATAGACCAGAATCCATGTTAACATTTCTCATCAACACAAAGAACAGGTAGAGATTCTTTCAAAAATTCATTTTAAACTTAAATTCTGAAGTAAATCTCTACACAACTGCAACTGAATTAAAGATGTCATGACCGTGTCAAACAATTCATTCTGTACTAAAAAAATAAGTCCATCGTTTGTCCACAGCGCAACCAAAGCATAATAATAAAATAGCAAGAATACTCCACTTTGGCTTCCAGCGGAAAGAGATAGCAATATAATGGAGGAAAACCGACAGCGATAACGCTTCCGAGCAACTTCTCGCAATCCGGAATAGAAAAAGCATAATTAGATTCATGAATTTGTATTAACTTTGACTCAAAAGATTTCAGAAATGTTTTCTTGTTGTACACAAAAATAAGGGATGACCATACCAATCCAAATAAAATTCAAATTATTTTGCTTAAATCGTGTTCAATTGAAAAGATGTTCAAAGTGTTCTCGCTGCTTTTTGCTTACGATCTGGCGTAACTACTAGAAAGCACGAACAGTCTGCAAGGATAACACAAAGAAAGAGAAAAGAGAGCCTGAATAAACCAAACGTAAACTAAAATGCAATATTATTCTGGTGTTTATGTATATGTGGTTCATTGTGTATGGATACCATTTTCACGAGAGTGACAATACACATCCCACCACACCTCTACATAAATTGTCTTCAACCAGTTTTGCTGACCAACATGAGTGGATAAATTGACAACATGAGGTCCGGATAAATTGGATATTCGTTACGCTGGTACTTACGAAGTACTTAAGCCCGAGATAAAGCTTGCCAATACCATAAACACGCTAAACGGAGGCTTCAAGACTACTTAAAAAAGTCCAAAGAAACAAGTAAAAGAGGAGAAGGAGACCATATGAGAGCTCCAAGCAAAATGGTCACTTGCTCATCAACTTTGCTACCCTTAAAATCAATTACAGTGTCAACCTGCTTTCACACATTTTCACACATGGAAAAGCGTATAACACCATTATGGGTTTTCCGTTCCACGAAGCGTCAATTGCAGTCAAAAGTCAAATTTTTCTTAATGTCTTCAACCAAACTGGTCATATCCTTATTGAAAAGAGGGCAACACAAAATATGATGGAGGTGCAGATTATAATATTATTTATTTCTAAGGTCCAATAGAACACAATCGAAGGTTTGTTGATCTCAAAACTTGACCTGAGAATTTCGAAAATATCCTGTTGAAACTGAAAATATTTTCACCTTCAAATATATTTTGGAAATTATCCATCAAGCCAATCGTATTGAGGCCAACGAACTTGGTACACTTTGGCAATTCAAGCAGTCATACAGTTTCATATGCAACATTTCTGAATGAATCTAAGTCCTTCGACAAAATATAATAGTATAAGCATTCCCAGTCCAAGCAGAACCAGCGCCCGAAGGCAAAAGTTTAAGTCCTTTAAAAGGATAAGACCGTACTTAACTCTGTGCACTAAATTATCGCTTAACGTACCTCGATGACATCCGTATCTGGAAATAGGGTAAACAAGCCTCCAAACACAAAATTTCCAAATATGTCTTTAGACCTGATGCAGGTTCCTACAGACTTTTTGACAATTGTATTTCTTGTTGTTATGAAGCAACATTTCACTACAGAACTTGAGCCAAAGGACAAGTTGGACCTACTTAAATTGGGGACAAAAAATAAGCCCCTGAGAAGTCAATACAGTGAGCATCAGGAATGATCTTGCTAGCGTCCTAGAAGCTATCTTTCAAAGTGAGCTAGACAAACACTAGCAACATGAACTCAAATGACACTGTCACCAGCAGGACTTCAGATTTCCAAATAGGTTAAACATCACTGCCACCAGCAGGACTCTAGAACTCCGAATCCAACAATATGAGGCTTTCCAAAAAAAGTCAAACCACCCAAGATTTGCAGATTAGACGGTCAGTGAAACCAGACTATGCTCACAGAGAGCAAAGAAAGTAAATCCAAAATGACAAAGAACATGGTCACCTGATTTGAACAAATTGACATATTGTATGGATTATGTCCAATTCGGGCTGTGGCCATCGTTGAAGAAGAAGTTTTTTCCTGTTATGTTTTTCCATACTTTATTTTGAAATCTATTCTTCGCCTAGTTAAATGAAAGACAATTATTAACATTGAACTGGCCATTAAGTCCTGTCAATTTTTCTTCCAACTTAATCAAAACTCTCGCTGTATCTCAAACCTACCCTCATGCATACCCTTGCAAAAGTATATTTGCTAGTTAGCTCGTACTTCGAGAATATTTCCGCTGGTATTGCTTTCAAAATCAGAAAAGAGTTGTTTGCATTTTCAGCATTCTAAGGACTAAAACGCTTCATGTTAAAAAAAAATCAAGAAATTCTTGAAAGACATGGGTACCATACCATCAAGATGATGTGACAGAACGCAGGTAGACCCGGAAAATTTGTTCGCTCAGATTGATTCCGGAATTTTTTCTATTGACTACGCGATGCATTCCTCTTGATCAAGAGATCAGACAGCGACAAATTAAAAAGGCACTAGTCGATATCAATCCACATCATTCGACTGGAGATAATGAAAGGTATACTTGATATGAAAGTCGAGTGCAGAAAATCATCTGTATCAACGTGGTCAGCAGCCTCCATGTTTGGCTTCCGTATGAATTTAGTAAACACGTCCTACGGACTTTCATCTCGTAGAATCACTCTGAATACGTCGAAAAACAAATGCAACAAATAGATTCTCAACAGCAGTGTGGGAATGGCATTATGGTAAATCCGATTTTTTTCTACAATAGGACTCAGCGTAAGTAAGTACTCTAAGGAAGGACTCAGTCCTGTCCTTCTCTAGGACAGGACTTACAGGAAATCAAAGCGATTCCATTAACAGAAGGTAATGTGTCACCATAAAAACATGAATCCACAAACCTTTATGCAAGCCCGAAACCCGTTACATAACCTCAAATGGAAAGTTTCAATTTCAGATTCTGATCCTTGCAGATTTCTCTGAATAGACACAAATAAGCAAATTCTGACTCAATAAAGTTATTTTCGCTAGAAAAGGTTCAAACGCTCTCACAGAGTGCTTCACCAATGAAATCAAAGCCTTTTTCAAGAAGGAACCCTTCAATGGCCAAAGCAATGAGGAAAGGTTTGAACAACAGATGGAAGATTAAATTTGTAAAATCCCCTTTTTAAATAGATAACTGAAATTTATATTGTCATCTTTACATGGAAAACTTAGATGACTCTTTTGCTGAATAAATTCTGAATTTTCAAGGCAATATTCTAAATTTAAAAACTTTCTTGAAAATGTCAACCTCCAATTCCATTTAAAATTAAGCATGTATTCCTATGAGCACCTAACCAAATTTGGATGAAATCATTTGAGATTTCTGCAAGTCCTTTCAACATATTAAAAGTTAAAAAAGTAAAGGTAAAAGTAAAAGTTTCCAATAACTCCAGAACTAGTTCACCGAAACAGTGGTTTAAGTTTCAGAGAAGGATAAGACCACTCGGGAATACTCGGAAATACTAGTCACAATTCAGTTCTGCTAACAAATACAGGCAACATTCCTTTGAATTAGAATTGTCACTTTGAGCCAGGAAAAATTAACGCGAAATCCAAAACGTCTACAAATAGGGGCCGCGTAAATGATGACTTCGTACAGGTTGACATCGCATGAGAAAGTGTTTTGCTGAACGTTTGTCATTATTTCGACGCCTCTTATTTCATTCTGCTCCATCCAACTATCAATTTAAGGTGGAGCACATTTTGACACACCGACCTCTTACCGACATTAATTTTTTTTCGGCCACCTGGTAAAAAGGTCCTTATCTTAGCACAGAACTCGTCTTATTCCATCTTCTGCCAGGTATTCCACAGCAAAAATTACTTAGTTGACTCCCGGTACTTTGTCGTACACCTCATGTCAGCCAAGATTTCATGAAAGGAAAGGGTTAGTTCAAATTGTGTCTTCCAACACACTTCAGCGCACTTTGCATATGACCATTGTTCGAATAACAAAAAAAACTGAGCCATACCCTTAAATTAGAATAATCCACAATGAAAACTGGAAAACGATTAAGAATTGTCAAAGAACCCCCGCGATCGAGAAGGGTGAACCTTGCCCAGCGGTTCCAAGGATGAACGCTAAGAAGTATTAGGATGTGTTTTCGTGGGGACTGATAGTAAGCCGAAGATGAAGAGTGACTGTAGCTTGCACAAACCATTGATTCTAAGCTGTACCGTCAAAACAGCTATTCGTTTCTAGTAAGGAGTTCAAAAATGGTTGTCAAAATCAATCAACAGAAAAGGCAGCAAATGCCTCTTCTGGAAAAACTTAAAAGACTATGGCTGGGAAATCCCGTTGAATCCATCATATAGCCCAGTTCCCAGTTAACTCCTTCATTTATTTCAATCCTCGAGCATTTGGTTGCTTAGTGGTCCATACCAAGCTTCACAGTTCTTCCAAAGCCTTTTTGTTAAATGGCGGGTTGCTTCTTCGATAAACTCCATTTGCAAAATAAAACATCATTTAAATTTTTTGGCTGAAAGTAAGGATTTTCTTCGAGCCAATAAAGTAGGTTTTTGTTACTATAAACTGTTTCCAAAAAGGAATTTTATTCTGTTTGGAATGGCAAGCTTCCTTTAACCAGGATAGGCTACCAAATTCTCATAAAGGTTTTAAGAGATCTCACTCCTTCGTTTTTTATTCGTCAATGTTTGATTTGCCTCCATAGAAATAAAGGCAACTAAATGCAATGTAATTCGTAAGCTGTGTTGGATGCAAATTTCAGGACCTGCAAAATACGTGCCAGGATCGATTCCCGCAGATGGTTCTTAAATTGAGATTTCTGTTTCGCTTGTTTCAATCCTCAAGTGTTTCTCGCTATGAAAGACAAATGGCGAGATGTATGAATTGTGCTTTCTCTTCGGCTCTTGGAACCTTAAGTTAAAGGAATATACACCCTTAGATAAGAAAAATAGTGAGAAGGAGACTAAGTAGACGAGCAGGCATGATAGTCACCCTTGTCAGAGTCACGCTTAGCAAACCTCTATAGGGGTTTGTTTTGTTCCCAAAAATCGTTCACGGCAAACTTAAGGGAGTTTATGGGTTCTTTTTGGCACCCGAACTTTCTCAATATCGGCAATATATTCTTGGAGTTGCCTTGATAAAGTCGGGTATTGTAGTCATGGCTCAATCAGGTTTTGATGTATTAACATTGCTGATTTCCTCCTCGAAATCAGTGTCCAACACATTTGAGCAACATTATTGACGCAAATAACATATACCCTTACTAATATGACATTCAGCATGTCATGAAATATATATAACGGGAAACGTTTAGTTACGGCTACATGACATTTGATGGCCATTTTGTTGCACACTTAGTCCAACGTGTCCAACTATGGAGACATTTTAAATTTCTAATTTTGAGATTGATGATCGGCTTTTCGTGGCAAGTGGATAGAAGCACAACTAATGATGATTTTCTCACCTTTAAGACATCATTGTTTTTCGTCCACCAAAACAAAATATACTTGTCCCTACAGCTCTTCCTTAGAGATTTATAATTTCGGGTGGCATTTCTCCCTTATTTTTTCTCAGTGTACTCACAATTTTAATCTTGTATGGGTCCTGCATAAGTGAATTTGCCCATGGAATTATAGCGAACTGATTATCGAAGGTTAGATTACAGTTAGATCCATGGCAAGTTGTTAAGAGATTTTTGAAGCAAAAAAATCGGGTCAAGGTAAACCCTTAGTATCCAACGTTTCACCTTTGTCAGGAATGGTATCAACCATATAAGTGGTAGCACTGTCACACATCAAACTGACTAACTTCAGGTCGTATTACACGGGATAGTTTCGGATGTACATTCTGAAATTACATCGTCCACGAAATGCAAGTAACTGTTCATCGACAGTAAAGGTAGAACCGGGTAGCAATAATCGTGAAGGAATAAGCCCTTCCCCAAACTTACCATATGGGAGTGATTTTCTCTGTTTTTCTCCTATTGGCACGAGTATTGGAATCATTGCAATAATTTCTAGGTTAGATGTCGCCTTTGATGGTGAGTGATTATCATTTTGAGCAGCTGACAGACCTCAAATAATAATCTCGAATTCAATGTCACTAATCAGATCAACAGTTTTTTTTTTGTACCTTATAGTTGGTAAATATTTACATGAATATTTAGCTTATTTTTGATTTCATCGGTAAAAAAAGTGTTCCTCCAGGTGTAATGTGAATAAAGTTCCTGGCTGCTGATTTCTTAGACTCACCAGCTGTTTGTTTGTCCAGCCATTGTCCATGTACATTTTTCCGTCTAAGGCTAAAACAGTTACAAACAACTAAATGTGAATCAGGTTTCTTGGTTAATCTTCAGAGTTATTGGGTTTTGGTGTGTTGGTTCATTGGTTTGAAAGCTGCTGACAAATGAAAATCAACTGGTTTTAAGAAATGAATTTTTATCTTTTTTGCTGGGAATAACTCTTCTTCATCCGAATTCGAATCGTCTCACGTCTCTGCGTTTGAAATGAGGATCTGCTTTGGAATAATCGGTGTTTAGAACGTGATGATTCACCATTCGTTATCATTATCGTCCGATATAGAATCACAGTTTGATATATCACTCGTACTCTGTTGCAAGTTTTGTAAAATTCCCCAGTCTTTTTGCCGACTTATCCTTTAAACTAATTCACCACCAAATGATATATACCTGCTAAAGCACAATTTATGCGTCAAACTCACAAACGTCAAATCAAATATATTTTTAAATTTACGATCCGTCGGCAGTAGCGATAAATTGACGTATTCCAGTGAAGCGCGATACTCACCAATATATGGGGCAGTCTTAGTAAGACACCACGATGGGGGGGGGGGGGGAGAATCCATTGGCGAAGGTTAAGAGGGAACACTAAATAATAAAAGCTCACTCGTCATTTAAACGATAACTTAGCTTTCCATAGTAAGGATGGACGGGTCTTCTTTGTCGCTGAGCAAATGAGAAGAAGAAGAAGATTATTAATTCTAACTGTGGAGAGCGTCGGACGAAGGATTAAAACTTACGTACCAACTTTACTTCCCACCCTTAAACCTGTCATATTTCTTTGCTTATTTCTGCGGAGAACCATAAATACAGGTAAAATGTAATTTTTTTATTGAGTTTTAATTTTTTAATTAAGTATCGATATGTTTAGGACAAATCTATGAAGTGTCCATCTGCGAACGGTTTATTGATGAAAAATAAGTCCATGGAACTTCGAAAAGGTTCATTCTTGTCTGAATAACTCACATCCCTGTTTTGCTTCTTCTGAAAAAATTTGGACTTGCCAGTCGGTCAACTAATCAAGATGTTCCCAATTTTCTCCACAAGAACCAGCTTTAATATTTAACTTCGTTTTGTAGAGCATAAGTTGATTCATTCAATTAATATCCAAATCAAAAGATGGACTAGCTCAGACTGAAGCCAATTATTGTTCACGATTTTCAATTGGTTTGCGCGAAATTTGCATTAACAAATTCTCAAACGAACTAGACACGAAAACATTTCGAGTGTGACCTTTAATCAATTTCGCATAACTCAATATCAGTTCATACATTGTGGATACGAAATAAAACAAAAAAGGACACCGAAAATATACAAAACAAAAATGACAACTCATAATATTTTTCCAGCTAATAGACGATTTATTGATGAAAAATTCTCGGAAAATCAGCCGGCTCGTTTATGTAAGCAACACAGGATAAACATCTTTTAATGAAGCGCCAAACGGAACAACAGGATGGCTGTCTAACTTTATTCGTCCTGGTCCACGTCAAAGCCAATTAAGTGAAATACCATTGTCATTAAACTTAAATCATGGACAAATTTGACTGGTAAACTCGGCACGCACAACTCACTGCTGCTAATAGCATAAACAGACAGACAAAAGGCTGTGTAGGAATTTTTGAACCTTGCAGATATTACGGATATTCCCTCAATAATGTCTACATCCCTTACGTTATTTGTCTTTGCAAATGCGATTACTTCAAATAAAGAATTTCCCCGAAATCCATTGAAATTCAATCAGATGGAAATCTCATGCCACCGATTATTATCGTTGGAGCACCGACACCTCAGGGCGAAGCGGCTCTCCATTTTTTCAAAACCAGCCTCCCCTGGCCCCGGGCCGTCAAAACGAAGACGAGTCAAACACAGAAAAGCCTTTTTAGGTCATTGCACAGAAAATATTTATTTAGGCCGCCATCAACTCGAAATGAACCGTCGTCGCTGATAAAAAAATAACAAGGATGATGATGAAAACAATACTTTCGTTTGGAACAACAATGAAAATCCAATTTGGGCAACATTTATTTGATTGAAAACAAACCCATTTCTAAAATCTCAGCATGTCCCTCTGGGGAGCATCTAAACCCTAAAGTGCGCCAGCATTTAAAACTGCTACATCACAATTCGATTTATATGAGCACATTTATCCCATTTTCATTCTGACAAGGATCAGGCCACGTCCTAGTCCGCCTGGCCACCGCTTCCCACCTGAACCGCTCCTGCGTCAGATTTAAAATTAATGCATGCTTCTTTTCCCTGAATTGCTTTTACAGACGAGCTATCATATGCTAATATCTTTATCTAGAATTGAATACACTACCTCCATTATAACAGCTATTTGGTGTTATCGACGTATCTCCTATCGATATGTCCTGCGTTTTTCGTCTTCCTTCTCGGTGCGTGCATGCTATTTAAGTTATCTGGAATCTCAATACCATCCCCACATCAAATTTAATGTAATATCATTGTAATGACGAACCACCGTCGCGACCGCACACATTAGATTGCCATCAAGCGTTGGCAGAGAAAATGTACTCCTTCGACGGGAGGGTCCTGTAGGTGTATTGAGAAAAATGTCTCCGTTTAATAGACATGCGAAGAAAAGTCATGAAAAATGTCCACGATGTAAATTTTGCATTCATCCAATGTTGTCAACGGTTCTGCGACACGCAGTACGTCCTTTTGCGTACAGGGACCACTAAGCTGCGGTGGGAATATGAAATTTTCCGGATTTATGTGGAAGACTCAGGAGATATTTCTTGGTTAGGAATCTCAACAGCAAGACTTTTCACACGTTCGTGCTCGCATCCTTCGCAAATCAAAATAAAACGATGCTAGTTTCTACCGTCGATAAAAGGACGATTGACGAGATTGTGCTTTTTCTGTGCTCAATTGAAATGTGTCCCGAATAATTCCGCGAATTTTCCATTCCCCAATCATGCACAATTACATTTGAAACAAATGTAATTCCGGATAGAGGGCATTTTTAAATAAGGTCAAAGTGTTTCCAGTTGAATTTTATCGAAATTCCAAATAAACTCATGAACGAGACTCAAATCAAATGAACACTCAAGTGATTGATTGATGAGAATCCGTCGAAGCAAGGTCAATGGGAAAATAAATTTTCGTGCATGAGAGAGCAAAGAAAAACCTCGCAGTATTCATGGAAAAAATCTAAGAAATATATATCTTGTGTTCGCTGATAGGTGAACGTAAACTGATCTGAAATCGGCCGGGTAGAAAGACTTTAACCTGAACAGGATCCTAAGTCTAGGAATTGAAGATAACGCGCGGTAAGTTTGGGAGGAATATAAAATGTTTTGAAATTTCCTTCCAATGAAACCGCCCGCGTTACTTTTGCACCATTGATCAATTTGCAGTATCACTTGGTGTTTTATTTGAAATTTAGTCTCATTTTATTCAAGTCTTATGAGTAGATCACCTTAATTCTTCCCCATAGATAATCTGTTGTAGTGAAAAGTATTTAAAAAAAGATACTTCCACTTGCAGCGACAGAAATAACTTTAGAATCAAAATAAGGGAGTTTTGGAAATTCGAAAAAAATTTATAGCCCCCTGCAAGCCAAAGCAAACAAAAACTATGTAAAAACCAGGAAATGTCAATAAAACGAGATCTAATCCAGAGGTCAACGATTGAATTTAAGTCCGAAAAATCAAAATGGTATGAATCATACGAATGTGTAAGATGTTTGCCAATAGTATCAAGCCTATCCATAAATCTCCCCGTCACAACATTTAACTTCTCTCTAACGGATTTCAATATAAACTACAACTCTTCAGGAACTCCTTCGACATCGGTGTTTTTCTCGAGGCACCTTAGTTCGCACACATTATGTATTTTTGAAAATGGGAAAATGACTTTGACACTATGGCACCGGCCAGCTTGAAACGATCGTATATGATTCTAGTCATAATTTTTGTTCTGCTGTCACTGTCAGCTGATGCCGTGGTGAATTTATTGAGTCTTTGGGAGGAAGAGGTGGTATGTATTGGGTGTGGTGAAAATCTAAATAAAAATTTTTATTGTATAAAGAAAGGCACAAAAATTTGTTGTTTTTTCTTAAGAAGAAAATACCATAGTTATACATAGTTGTTTCATTGAAATAAATGGCGGCCCGTGGTGCTCGTGATGTTGCTGAATTTGCAGAGGTTGGAGCTAGCCCTCTTGATCTGGAAGAGGCGCAGATGATTGTAAGACTTATTTTAAAACAATCTGTTAATGATCTCGATACATTTATAGGAAGGAAGTTTGCTGATAGGAAGCCTACTGCTATGCAAAGATGCTCTATTATCGTTTTTAAGGTGATGTGCTTCGTTACAAAAAAAAATGGTTGGACGTTTTAGGTAGCCTCTTGTATTATAAATCCTTTGCAAGTAATCCATAGTTTCATAACATATTTGGGAAAAATTCAATCAGTTCCACACACGTTACTTGACAAGTACTTCTTACTGCAGTTTATCCTGTCGACCTAATTGAATGTCAGGATACCGGCGTGCCAGTGTGCGCACTTGATTGTTTAGGTCATATCACAAGGATTCTGCACTAATTTTCAGTATCCATATCCAATCCAGTTCCTGTTCATATTTTGGAACAACGACTCGGTATCAGTTCGCCTTGTGGCTCCATCATGACAGTCCTAAGCTTGTACGTAAGTGAGAAGAAAGTGGTGGGAATGTGTTGTTGCCAATGATGTTGGAATGATGTATAAGTAACAGTAGAGTAACTGAAAGGCTAGTTGCAACGTTGTGCAATCTTGTGTTCGTTTGGTCTCCTGTGGATGTGAGCAAGGTGAGCCAATGACAGATGAACTCGAAGAACGATGTTATACCGAAGAATGACCAAGATTCCCAGAATGAGAAGTACCAACTGATGTAAAGACTGATGAAGTCCCCAAAGTGGGTTCTAAAATGTTGCAAATCAGGAGCATACTGAAAGAAAATGGTAGGAAGCCACGCCTTTGTTATATGGTGAGGAAGAAGCCTAGACCAGAGAACATGTGAACTGCTAGCCGAAAACTAGAAGCCAGATATATTAATGGAAAAGAAGGGAAGGAGATTGCAGTTGGGACGAATAGACCGACATGAGAACTGTTGAAGTCATCAATCTGGGGTGTAAAACACTGAAAACCTAGGGCTTACGGAGGGAGGATAGAAGAAAGGCTGACCGATGTGTGATGATTATATTGAGAAGAACTGACACTCAGAAAGCAGACTGACGATTAGACCTTACTGAAACGTAAGATATAAATTAATGTTCAAGTGACAGAAGTAAGAAGAATCGATGAACAATGGATGGTAAAAGTTGTTATTTTTGGTGTTATGTTGTAAGACAGACAGCTGAACTCATAAAACTAAATGTGACTGACTGAGTGTGGTATTAAATGTTGTTAGCAAGCGGAAAAAATCGCATTGCATCTATGTTGATGGGATGGATGCGCGACGAGTAAACTTTCTACTAGTGGTTAAAAGAATGTCGTTACAAAAGTGCATTAATTTTGAAGTCAATTGTTAACCTGGACCCTATTAACTTTTGCTTAAAAAACTCTGAATGACACTGGGAGTCTTTAGACTTTCTTCTGTACCGTTCCAACGGACCCTAGCGTTTGAGGAAGGGCAATAAGTCACATATATCTGGAGCACAAGTTGAGAGTTTTTCTTGGACTGCAGAGAAATACAACCTGGTTTATTTGAACAATGAGTTGGATGAACCTCCATGATAAGTTACTGTCAGCCATGCATACGTTGAGGAGTCTAACGTGATGGGTATGGTTTCGAAGGCTTGAAAGTATGTTGAGCAGTAGAGTTCGCGAGTTCAAGGAATTTGGGAACACAGGGCGCTTAAACGAAGCTGGGACCATGATCAAAAACTAGTATCAGACCTTGCCTGTGCAGACCATGAAATTAGGACGGTAGGTGTCCTCGCTAAGCACTTCGATTTCATGTCGATAAAGAGTGATGGTTGGCACACTGTTTCAATCCAGTCCATATAAACCGTGGAATTAGGCCTTATCGGCATGCATACAGTCAAACACTTCGACTTCTTGTCCATATTTGGGTTGAGGCACCATAGAGCCGCACTGGTATCAGTGAAGACCATTTCTTGATAGCGGTGTTCAAGCGGATACTTTTCTAAGGCTCAGGAAATGGAAAAAATACTTCCATCTCAATAATGTTCACCGTACTATGAGATAGGAGATATGGCTGTAGCCGGTCTTAATATTACTGTCTCAGTCTTCACTGTCTGCTGAAGGATGTTGGTATGAATAAGGTTGCCTTTCTTGTTGGCAGTAAAGTATTCTGTTGTTAGCGTGGTTGTACGTTCAGTAGCTATTTGAAAAGCGTAAAGATTTGAATTACTGAGTTATAGTCCTGGACACTGTTGCAGTATCTTAACTTTAGTCTTGCCTATTTTGAAAACGCGACGGTCTCAAATTTTCTTTGAATATAACGTATAACGTATGGCATATGGATACCTTTGGATCTTTGCTAATTTGGGCAAATTGATCAACTCTGTGTTATAGCATATTAACAGTGTTCATCAGATGGGCGACTCAGACTAGTCTCAAAAAGCCGCCTGGTGTCCATTCGGAGTTGAAGAGAAGGGGACTTAGCACATAATCCTGTGGTATGCTACTTGAAATCTCTGTTCGCGCCTTGTCTATGAACAAATGCTGTCTCTAGATGTAAGCCTCTGTGGCTGTATGGATTCTAGAGCTAGTGAAGGAAGGTGCTGGGTATTTAAAGTTGAAGCAGGGTGGTTCCGTGGTTCTGTTGGCCATTTTCTCAAAGAGTGCGTTTGGGCAGATTATGTTTGATTTGTTTTTTTTTTTAATCAGACTTTTTGCTACCGTTTTATTAATGGCTTCGAGTAGACTGTTTTGAAGGTGATGGAAAGAGGAATGTTCTAGGTGTCGTGTAGTATTGAAAAGATTGCGCGATGCAGTAAAAAGAAAACGGCCCATTAAGGGAGTCTTGCCTAGCAATGCTTGATACATCATCAAGTTCTACAGCATCGAGAGAAGAGTTCCGAACTAGCTACATGCGACCTCTGGCTGTTTTCCTCGTTCAAAATATTGACATTCATCCTTGAGACTTTTGGCTGTTTCCAAGATTCGAAAATCTGCTCAAAGGACATGGGTTTGGCAAAGATACTGCCAACGATAGCTCGAAATTAATGTGATGAACGCATTTAAGACAATTCCAGCAGCTGACTTTCAGTACTGGGTCAGAGGGCATTGAAGCCGCTGCGGGTGTGTGATTTAATCAAATAGGGACTACTTTGAAGGATGTTACTTAATGGATGATAAAGAATGGCACCAATGTGGGAATACGGAGATAAACTCGATACGTTCAGGACAAACCTCATACTGACAAACTTTTTTCTAACGTATCTTTAATTTTAAGACATCGGAAATTTCTATCGTTGCTGAACTAACAGTCTCGAATTTTTCCACCTTAAATTTTATTCAGATGATTGGACTGAAATGAAAGAATAATACAATGGGAAAATTTCCATGTTGCAAATTTAAAATAAAAACATTTTACTCCAATTAACCAAAACATTTCCTATAATCAAAACAAACTCAAGATCGTTGCAATTCCAACGATGCAAACTTCAGATATCTTTAATCTTAACTATTCTCGAGTGTTTTCAAATTGCACACCGATTCGGCTTTCCTGAAATTGTTATTCTAGGAAATCGTCAATTTTCGTAAGAAGTAGCCACAACTTGTGATTTTCCATCGCAACGACATGACAGAAACACTTCAATAATCGAAATTTAGTTGTTGTTGGATTCATTTCTTGCTAACTTCTTGCTGTTTTCTCTATGGAAAATGCCATCTTAACGTTAACTGCAGCCAACTTCATCCTAAAGCTCTCGTATTAGCATTGTAATGACAATCTAAGTTAGTCTGATGGAGTGTAAGCAACTAATGCTTTCGCAGAAATCCTCATGACCAGCGTAATTTGCTCATTACTAAGCTAATACTACTTAGGAATACGAAGAATAAAAACTTTACGTAGTTGAACATATGAAATTTGACGAGAAAAAAGTTTGCTTAGACATATTGTGTTTGTCGTAGAAGGGAAAAATCCAAACTTATCTCTTTTAAATTTGATGTGTATCTCTTTTTGTTTTTTTTTTCTAGTACAACCTCCAAGATGCAATTTGAAGAATTTTTTACCTTGAAAGGTTCAGCTAGTTTATATATGAACTGTAAAGCTTCTCTCTCATACTTCATTGACTATAGATTGTGCCATAATTGACACAAGTTGTTAGAGTTGAGCCCAGGTTGTCTCGGACTTTACTGTCAAATTCCTGCTCACAGCCCGGTAATTTTTAGTTTCCATGTCAAGAAAACGTATTCTTTTGCTTTATTTTTTTTTTTGAAATAATTACTGGTTGTATGCAGGCAAAAATATTGAAAAAATATCAAAATGTCAAAAATGTGACAAAAAAATGATACAACGAAGGTAAACCATCGGTTTGACAGGAAACGTCATGAAGCAAATGTCAGTTATAGTTTAACAATACAACGACATCCTTATAATTTAGCTACAATGAAAAGGAAGGTATTGGCTGCCTTTTATCATATGATTTCGGCCGAGGAAGTTTCACAACATCAGTTCTGCGATCCAGACAGGCGGAAATACCTGAAATCTCAATTTGAAAACAAAGAGTTCAAACACAATCTGGCCCTGATTTCAGAAAAATAAGAGCATACAAAACCAAAGCGGATTTTCTTAAGAACAAATACGCAAATCAGCAATGAGTGCTACAAAATGATTCTTTGGGCTATCGTGCCAAAACAAAATTTTGTTCGCGAAGATGTTATTGAAATTTCAATGTATGGATATTCGCATGGAAAAAACGTTAAGAAGATTTTGCTCAAATCATCAGTCATCAATCATCGATCATATCCACAGATTTTCCATTTTTTGCCATCAGTCATCAATCATTAATCATCAGTCATCAATCATGTCCATAGATTTCCCAATGTTGGCCATTTTTTGATTAAACTGTCTCGCACAATTTGATAAAAAAGTGAGGGGAAAATTTTGGTACATGGAAAACGACAATAAGGGAATACTTGAACTTCTTCTTGCAAATAGCCGCATTTCTTTATTAGAGGCAGTGGATTTCTATACGAGAAACCTTCCTTTTTAAAACCTGATTGGAATTTTTGGTTTAACGTGTGTGGATCCAGCGATTAGCTGTCCGCTAAGCGAAAAGCTTAAGCTTTGGGGTACTCTATGAATGATTAAAACAATATTTTGGTAAAAAGTTCCGAATTGATTTGTAACAACGATTATCACTCAAAATTCGCAGACTTCATCGTTTTTTGGATTTTCAAATCAAAACCGTGCTTTAAAGAATATTGTCCGCAGTTACGCAATATTGTCCGCAGTTGCAATATGTTACGCAGTCTGTGTTGCTTTACTCCTTCTTTTTCAATCAGTTGCTGCCGGGAAATGTCTTGCTCATTTTTCGATAGAAGTCTATTCATTTTCTAAACGCAGAATTTAAAATCACTTTGCGATAGCTGATCTAAACAACTCATTCTGCGCTTGAAGCAATATTTTGAAATTTCTGCTTACGGTTTCTAAGCAAACTTAGTTAGAAATGGCTGTTGGAAATGGTCCTGTTGCGCGGTCGGGTAAAAATTTCAGTTTTCGCGAGCAAGTCCTTTGACTTTTATGTGTTTGATTTGGAATACTTTGTATATTTCAGGCCTTCGTTTGCATTTCTCTAAAGTTTCCAGTGGCACTTCCATTTCAGTCCCGTTATTGGGCATACTTTTTTATTGACTTGTCACACAACACAAACGAACTGAACTAGCTGACGATTGCGTATATACTGAGATCGATTATTGTCGTTTGTTAAACGCTGTTTCCCCTCATTTCAAAATACTGTTCTCGCAAAAAAAAAGGAAAGTGGGGAACTAATCTGGTTTTCGCGACAAACGCGTAAATGTATTTATTTTTATTTTTCTAACAGTAAATGGCACTAATGTCTTATTTACCCATAATATACATTCCTCACAAAAAACCCTTTTGATAAGTTTGTATTTTGGAATTTTGGAACGGACGTTTCAAATAGAAAGCAATTATTTAATCATCAAAATCATCATCACCAGAACATATATATTCAGCTAGTGACAAACGTATTGATGCACCTGAGCAACGTTTTTAATTTTAGCAAGTCAAACTTTCGTAACCGACTAAAATAATGACTTATAAATGGAATGAAAAGCATAAATATATTCTGTTGAAAATTCAGTACTTTGTTGGCGAATTTTTCAATTTAAAATGATTTTAATCCTCCAAGGAATTGAATGAACCAATTTTTTGGTTCCATCACTACTTATTTTATTTCATTGTTCCAATAAAGCAGTGGACAATATGTTCAGATTTGATGTTTCAATTTCAATGATTAATCTCCGGGGTCCCCATGGATGCTAAATGAAGTTGATAACTTTGGACATTGGAGCGGAGATCCAAGTCGTCAACAGACAATATACAAATTCATTCTTATACAATCCCGGAACAATGATTTGTATCGTCAACTTGTTAGGACGTAAATTGTCCCGAATTCTTAACTTTACATTTAAAATCTTTTTAATATGATTAAATAAATAAACAATTTAATCCATTATATTGTCTTTAAGCTCAAGTTTTCTTACACCAGCCGCTGACATTCAGCCTAAAATCATCAGAGAACCACCTCCGTATTCCACCCTAGGCATAAGTTTTCTTCATCAAATTTTTCATCCGGTTTTCTGTACAAACGCTTTCTTGTCAATATACATTCAACGCAATATAAGGCAGTTTTCTAGAATCCGATCGATTTATGTACATGCTCTTCAGCGAATGACATTAGTTCTCCCCCTTTTCACTTTATTAAATCACGGTTTTTTCACGTCCAGGGAACACAAAGACTACAAGTTCTTACGGTCGTCGAATAGTTTTCACACTTGTACTTGTTCTTATTACTGTGGGCAAAAAATAGTAAGACTTTGTTCATCATTTTAAAATTCTTTATTTATTCTTCCAAATCTATTTCGTCCCATTCAAAGATCTCCCCTCGGCCCCAATACACTTGTACCAACGTTTTTTCCAATCCTCAAAACGGTTGTTAAAGTCAATTTTCGGAATAGCCTTCAATGCGCGTAGCGATTCACGTTTAATTCACGTTTTGTTTCCAATTGACTCAAAACGGTTTCCCCGGAGCGGTCGTTTGAGTTTGCTGAACAGCCAGCAGTCACACAGAGCTAAATCAGGCGAATACGGTTGTGGAACGATATTGGTTGAATTGTTGCGGTAAACTCACGAAGAATGAATGCAGTATGCGACGGTGCATTATCGTGGTGCAAAAACCAAGAGTTGGCAGCCCATAATTCCGGCCTCTTTTTACGAATCGCTTCACTCTAACGACGTATAATGCACAAATAATATTCCTTGTTCCTTCCGGTCGGAGGGAATTCAGAGTGCACCACACTTCGATAATCGACGAAAACTGTCAATATGACCTTGATTTTGACGTGGTTTTCTCGGTTTCGGCTCACCTTTGGCACAATATTCGGCCGATTGATCGTCTGTTACCGGGTGGTAAGCGTAGGCGACTCATCGCCTGTTATAACACGTTTCATGCCATCCTTTTGTTTTACGAAACGAGAAAAAGTAAAACGCGACGCTGTTTGTCAAGAAAATTTAATGATTTGGAACCAATCGTGCTTTCAATTTTTTCAGTCCCAAATTTTTTTTTTAATTGGTTTTTACTGACCCTTCCGATATTCCAAAGATGCCAGTAAGATCTCTGACTGTACATCGTTGATTCTCAAGCACCAATTTCTTGATTTTATTGACGTGTTGATCATCAATTTATGTTGATGGCCGTCCTGGCCGTAGCTCGTCGTCAAGGCGTTCTCGGCCCCCTTTGAACGATTTGTATCAATCAAAACCACTTACTCGCGACGTAAAATTATCGCCGAAAGCAAAATTCTGAACGTTTAGGCAACAAAATCTTGATTCGGCACACAAACTTCAATGGCACTTCTTTTGTTGAATAATTTCACTCATTGAAGAAATCGCCAAATGGACTCCATGTACTTCAGGAAGTCAAGCGTATACTAAACACTTATGATGATTTTGATGTGACATTTGGCACAGATATTACTGACAGTCTTACCAACCCAGAAAAAGTAAACATTTGGACGAATGGGTTTACGACGAATGGGTTTCGCACTTACACTCGAGGTCTTATCAAGTGTTTTATAATTTGACGTTAAGTTTGCTCAGTTAATATTTCCATTTTTCCTGACCGAGGCCTGTTTTCAAGTACAAATCAGAAGATTGAAAAACATGACTAAATCAATAAACAAACTGGATTGCGATTGCGACATTGCGATTCCGACGAAATTTTTAACTGCTACAAGGAAATTCATACATTCAGCATTGTTCGAAGCACTACTGTAGCGCTTGATCAGCACAACTGATTTCTCGATTTTCATTAAAAAATTTTCATGTTTGAGTAGCCAAGAAAAATTTCGGTTTAGTTCAACAGTAAGGTTTCATTGAAATGTTTTTTCATGCGCTATTGTAAATTTGTAAAACTTTATGGTGGCAACACTCTCTAATGCTACCAATTATGCGACAGCTGTCATGTGTTTAATTGCTAGTTTTGTTTGCGATTTTATCATGAATAGGTTGACGCAACGGCTGAAAATTACGCAGGTTTATTTTGAAAAAAAACAAGGTTTAGTTATAGAAACAAATCGTGCTGTCCATCTAGTTGATAGTTGACATAATCATGCATCTTTATAATTCATCAATTAACCATGGAAACTATCCGCACAACGATTACTCGCACTGATAATATGCATCCGTCACCACATAATATGCACCTATACAGCGTAGTATCGACGAAGACCCAAATTTGACCATACGATATCGTGCTCAACAATTAAACCTAGGAAGTATCCTGTTTTGCGAAATAACAAACTCCAACTCGTGCAGAAATTGAACCCAGACAACAATCAGGCATATCGATTTGGGATCTGAGCCAACCAACTCGTGCAACCACGGATTTTGCGTTTTGACAGAAACTTTTGATGAGAGCATAGTTCCTCGTTTTGGACGTTTATATTGGCCTTCA
The DNA here is from genome assembly GCA_954870665.1 of Stratiomys singularior. Classification (NCBI taxonomy): domain Eukaryota; kingdom Metazoa; phylum Arthropoda; class Insecta; order Diptera; family Stratiomyidae; genus Stratiomys; species Stratiomys singularior. The sequence goes on along the minus strand of OX940878.1, from coordinate 154,135,644 downwards.
AGATCTAGTCATTAAACACTGCTGGACTAGTTCTTGTCGGGATACGTCAAATCAATTGTTACGTCGACAAGCCAGAAATGTTTGATCAATTTAGCAGACTACATTCCCCGCGGTATTGGTGAAGTATGGTCCCAATTATTTGGCAGAGTAGTCGGACCACACGTTTGGACTTCCTGCATGCCAGTCGTTGCGCTCACATGCCCAAATCAAATTCAAATAAAAATGACAAAGATTTGTCTTTAAAATGGAACTAATTTCATGGCAATCATATCAATTTATCAGTATTTTATTTCATTCCAAAAGTCTACAACTCTGAAGGTGGATGCTCTTGACATCTTTTATTAAGCCAAGAGATTCCGCTTTTGATTAAGACAAAAGCTGCAAATATTGGTGATTGGTGATTGAACGTTCATTTTAAATGTTTATACAGGCGATTTTTCGCGAATAATTTCGAAAAAGTAAACATTACATTGAGTTATCTCCGTATGTCCATCTCTTATGGGAGTTTTTAACCGTCAAATATTTTCACATACTCCGACCAAAAGAGGGATATGAATTTTTTTCAAGGACTTCTTTTTTTTCTATTGAAAAAAATTCAAATTCAATTCAAACATAGAAACAGTTGATTAAATCAAAATGCATGCTTTATGCTACACGATATTCATGTATTGAAAGCAATTAAAGAGGAATTTTATTTCAGGAATCATTAATGTTCGTTCTTGGAATTTTTCAGGCTTTAAACAAAAACATTGTTTTCGAACTGTCGAACGCCTCTTTGTGATTTGTATGAATCCTGATGGAAATTTCATGCAATTATCCGCGTTATCTTAAATTTTTGGGCACGATGGAATGTATGTGCAGTGGAAAATAAATATTTATCCTTCGCGTAATTGTGCTTCACTTTTAAATTTTCAATTTAATACCAGTGTAGGTGGCTGATTGTCGGCAAATTATTTTTATCAATTATAATCATTGCAACATCCCGACACAATGTAAATATCATTAATTAATTCTTTCCAATAATTCTTCCAATCAATACCCGTAAATTTGTGCATATTCGGAATGCAACACAAACAACCGAACAAATTATTTCGTCCACAATATTGGCCGCAAATTTAAACAACTTTGTATTCATAATGCCCACTGATAGCAACCGTCATTCGTCAAATATAGATACATTTGATTTCAGTGTATTATTTTTAGTTAAGCATAACAAAAAACCACAGATTTCATTGTTTACGGCTTAATAATGCCACTTTAATATCTATTCATGGGCCGACAAAAGGCTTTGCGACGCAAGGATAACATGTCTAAATAAATGCTCGCTGTGTGCAATATATGCATGCGCCGGCATTATTATGAATGCACATATTTCCACGGCTTCACATATGAAGCGCCGTCTGCATAGAAAATCTGGATGGTGCTTAAAATCCTGACTGTACCACTTTAGATTGTGATGGACTTTTTGTTGCTGTATTTACTCATTCATTGCTCCTGTGCAAATATGGAAATCCGGCTGAGTAAACGCATTTTAAACAATTTTCCCATTGTTTTTTGCTGGTCGGAAAATTAGTATTATGTTGCTATTAACGTTCAAATAATTGAAAACCTGCTAAGCAATGAAACGGGGGAAATGTGAAATGTTTGGCCATTGTTTGGCTGTAATGCACTTTTGGAACATCTTTGCCAAATTATTATTACCAGAGTTTTCATATTGCAAGAGTTTTCTATTATCCTCTCCACTCAATCATACTCTCGTCTATTGTGAATTTATTTAACAAGGAAGGCTCTGAATTAGGAGTACTAACCATAACGGACTTTATGGGGCTGCATTCAGCATACGAGCGAATAAACCAACGAAACTGTTCTAAAAAAGGCATACCTTAAAACGACCATTACACGCCAGGTCCTTTTCGCAAAGTGAAAATGAAAATTCCTTTATGTCTTGTTCCGTTCAAGGCGCACTCATAATTCAAATAAATTTACATGCACTAAAATAAATAATGGGCCATTCTCATAATAATGTGACAATAAACACTTACCGGCAAAGCTTAATTCAATGAGGTGTTCAGATAATTCCTGGAAATGCCGGAGTGCGCCAAAGATACTTGTCGTGATTTATTTATTTTAGAGGAACATATGTGGACTCTGCCAAACGACGATGTTGTTTTTCCGTATAGTTGGGCGAGATATGTATGTGAAAACGTATCAAATGAGGTGGGAAATTCGAGGCCCCTATTGTTGGCATAGCCAGCAATGAGTGTTATTTTTCGAAAGGCTTAAAGCAAACTCGACTGCGAAAACCAACAGATAACTAGAGAAAATGTTGATTATACAAGGTCCTTGTTGTTTTCATTCACGAGGATTCTACAAGTGGAATTTTATGTAAATGTACGGATGCGAAGTGGAGTCTTATGGAAACGAGCTGAATACGCTTTTGAAAGAAAAGGATACAAATGCATCATTTGTAGACGATAAGCGCAAAATTTAACAATATACGAAATTTTCGAGCATTCTTAGATGATATAATGAAATGTATATCTGTGTGTCAAAATAATTTGAATTCTGTACAAGAGACGAGCAGCTGGAGCTCTACTCTTCAAAAAGTAAATGTAAGTTGAGACTTGTTTCAACTTGTTTCTTCCTGTAAGAGATCCTTTTGAGGTTCACGTTGCGCATATCAAACTACAAATAAGTCACAACCAACAACAAGATAACTTTCATTTGAATTATTCTGCTGCTGTTTTGTATCTTTGGGACTATTCCCATGATTTTCAAACGATCCTTGGAACTGAAATCACCGTAGAAAGCGAAGATAACCAACTGCCTTACTTGGGGATCAATGGTTCGTTCTTGTTCAATTTCATCAAAATCGACACATAATTCTAGGTCCTCATTCTTAATACATTCTTCACAAGAGGACACAAGTATTGAAAATTTTTGTTCAATATTCGAAAAAAAAACCAAGCTGGACTTACAGATAAAGCATATCTGAGATCGTTTCCCATTAATACAAAGTCCACTAGGTTGGTAGCATCAGCACACATATTCTTGCTTCGAATTGATAGAACACTCACGGAAATATGGACCCACTCAAAATAGGTCTTAGAAGTTTGCGTCCCTGTACGAGTTTTCGCAATACCACCTGACTCAAGAAAAATAAAACAAAAATCTTGAATTGAAAATTATTTATATTTTTCAACATAGTCTCCTCTCTACAATGTTCCCAACGATATTCAGTAAGTTTGATAACCTTTTTAGAATAAGAACTGTCTTCAAAACAGCCATTACCTCTTGACATCACTTCTTCGTGGTTGCAAAATCGTTGAAAATTGAGCAATTTTTTCAAGGTGGCCAACAGAACATAATCCGAAGGGGTTGAACCTGGCAAATAGCGAGCATGAGGTAGCGATTTAAGCTTTAATCTTTAAGTAGTGAAGTTTGATTCCTGAAGTGTACATCGTTGCAAACACAACGTTGTCAAATATTTTAACTATATATGTTTAGTAGATGATTGAACTAAAATTCACGCCTAAAAGCGTTCAAAAAACTCAAAAGCGCGACTAGAATCAAAATCACCAAAATTTTATGTCAAATAATCAAAAATAAACATCGTTAAAGTAAATTTTTTTTTGCGAGATGAAGGCTATTTACGCCCTTAGTGTCGTACTCCACCGCTACCGGACTACAACTAAACACCTCCCCAGTCACACCGAGAACCTAGCCTGGAACTGTTTGTCACATTACTTCGGACTAGGCCTCATTAATCATCGCTTAGCGGTGCCTTCAGGCTAAGGGAAATCTCTCTTTCTCCACGGATGGATAGGAAGAAATTGCGATTAGAGAGAATCGGGTTACAGAGATCTCCGCTCCCTCGCCAAGCGATCCATCATGTCCTTCTTTATAATAAGTACTGTCCGTACGTAATGCGACACACAGTTCCAATTGTCCTTTGATTGCATTATTTTTCCCCGTTACATTTTCTGGGTAAATTAACCCAATTTTCTCCGAGAGATGCGAACGGAGTCTTGTGAATCTATTACACGTAAAGAACGTATGGCAAGCGTCATCCGTCATCCCCGGGCAGAACACGCAAGTTAGGGATGGTGTCTTTCCCATCTTATACAGGTAACACTGAAAATACCCGTGACCACTGAGTAGTTGCGTCAGATAATAATCAGTCTCACTCTGCATTCTGTAGAACCACGGCCACAAGTCACGTATCAGCCGTGCGGTCCACCTGCCTCGCGTTTCGTTTTCCCATGTTTGCTGCCATAAGATAAGGGTTCTTCTCCGTTCCTACGGGCGACGGTTTCTCTCGCCGACTCCCCCTACGTAATTATACACGTTTCTGTTCGTCTGCAAGTAACTTAATAGGAACTACCCTCGAGATTACCACCACTGCAGGTTCAGAGACAGTGCGGTATGCAGCGGCTATCCACAAAGCTCCTTGCCTCTGCACCTGTGCCAGACGCCTTCCGTACGTCTCCTTACTAAGAGCGTCAGCCCAAACCTCGGAGCCATACAAGAGCACTGACTCCATTGCAGTCATCAGTAGACGTCTTTTGCTCGAGGTTGGCCCCTATAGTAAAAAGTTTTAGTTTTTACTAAAAAGTAAAAACATTGAAAACCGTTGCATTTGCAACGATGCAAATTTCAGATACATTAATTTTAAGCCATTGCAGCAGATTCGTGTGCATTGTTTTGATGAAGCAACACTTTTATCTTAGCCGGATACGACCGTTTTGGTTTGAGTTTTTCACTCAAACGTTGCTATAAGTTCACATAATACCCGCAGCTTCATAGGTTTTTTTCATTTCCAAGATAATCAAAGAAAATCATCGTACGCGTATCCCAAAAACCAAAGCCGTGGGCTTGTCTGTGGACAGAAAGGTCCTCGCCTTATCCAGAGCCGGTTTTCTATTCTTCAGTACTTAGTTTCACTATTGTTTTGTGTAGGACGTGAACTGATTATCCATGGTTGAGAAACGGCACGAAAACTCGGTTTTGTTACTGCTTTGTCGCAAATGATACATCTTAACGACAAATATTTTGCTCGAGTGCGAGCGAACGCGGCATCTATCTTGTAAAAAGCTTTCTCATGTCCAACTTTTCAGATAATATTCAGATAATATTTTGTTTGACATTTTTGTAATCGTCACATAATGTGGTTGACCACGGCGATACTCGTCTTGACAGCTCGTCAGACCTCGTGAAAACTCTGCTAACCAATATTTTACCGTTGTAAACGAAGAAGCAGATTTACCAAGCGTAGAATATAAATTCAGCTTCTGAATTAATTGAGCTTACACCTTTTACATGAAAGTATTGATCACAAAACAATGAACCATTCCGTCCGGTATCACGAATTCATTGAAAACGTCCACTATTGATGGCTGCCAAACAAGTACTAACAAACGTGGCGCCTTCAAACTTCAAGCATATGCTTCATAAATTGTGTAGTTTCTAACACTGTGACGTTTCTGACACAACTACTGCCATCTCTATGTTAGGTCGGGTGGTTATCCCGTTTACTCTCGTAAATGCAACGGTCTGGAATTTTCTCAATTTTTGAATTAATTTTCCATCCTCAGACTGAAATATTTCTAATTTTTTGCAAATCAAATTATTTGTGATCACCTCCTTTTTTAATTCAGTTTAATTATAGGAAAAATTAAGAGGGTAAAAAAGGTGCAAAAATATTGCGTTCATAATGATGGCATTTCGGGACATCTATGAAATTCGCACACATTTTACTATAATACATAGTTCCTTATTTTCTGTCCACAGGAAGAGGAGAAGCGGTGCAAAGGACATGAGGGATGCCTACTTAAGTTATTCAGTATCCATAATAAGCAATGATATGGTTTTCAATCGACTTCAAACCATATCCAACATAAATCAATCATCACAAATGAAACGGCAAGGAAGGATAATAGTACAAATTTGAAGCAGAATGTCAGATCTTTTTTATCTTGACAATAAATTATCTTCTCTATGAAAATAGTCCAATTAAACCGTTCAAGATAAGATGGATGCTCAGCTCATGCGGATAAAGGACCAATATTCCCCACTGCCAAGTTGAATTCAAATTGTCTGGAGCATATATAGTTGCGAGTTTATCACTGATAAAGCCGGGAAATAGAGAAGTCTAAAGGAAAACGGCAGCTTGTATCACATATTCAATCAAGGTTCGCGGGCAGCAGAAAACAATAACGAAGAAAAGACATGACATACATAAGACTCAAAAATATGCCGCCATTGTCCAGAAGCCATCACAATTTGCAACAAAGTACCAAATCATAATCATGAGCATCGCGGAAATGCTTAAATTTGGGATTCAATTGTCTGATGAAGCATCGAAATTTGCAAATAAGGACTTATATGACGCTAATATGAACGTACACGGAATGCTACAGCTTTTATTGAGGCACCAGATACGAGGTGCTTGACGGAAATAATGAGACTGATAACACTACCGGCGATTTGGCTATGGTGTGTCTAGCAACCTTGGCTAAACCAGTTTGTTTAACTAAGTCGTCAGCCCGAGTTTGAACTCGGTACAGCTAAGACATTACTTTTGACAGCGACATTAGTGAGTTTGAGTTTTTGTTGTTTGTTACAGAAATGGACAATCGGAATTTAGATCAACGTTGTGCAATCAACTTTTGTGTTAAATTTGGTGAATTTGCAAGTATGTCTTTTGAAAAGATAAAGCAGACTTATTTTTGTGCATTCTCTTATTTGGAGAACAACTTTTTGCAGGCTTAGATCATTTTTGAAAGGACGAGAATACGTTGTAGGTCTGTCACACGCAGGAAGACCTTAAACTTCAAAAACTAACGGAAACGTGTAGGGTTTCGTGCACGAAAAATTTGATCCTGACAAAAGAATCATTCGTATGACACCAGACATTGCAGACAAGTGGATGCTTCATTACGACAATGTCATGATGTTCCGTGAATTTTTCTGTTGATCTTCAACCGGTCTCTTCACCTGATTTTAGTCCTTGTGGTTTTTTTCTTTTCCTGTATGCGGAATACAGGACGTTATTTTGAAACCTTGAAGAACATTCAAAAGTCTCTGATGGCCCAGAAAAGCTGAACTACTTTGAAGGGATAACATTATTTATTGAAAGAAATAAAAACTTTGTTAAATTAAAAATTAATCTCCTTACATTACTCCCAAGCTTTGTATCATACGTAACTGAAGTAACGATAAACCTACAGACTGAACTTAACAGCAACATTAATAGCAAATCCTGTTAAAGAAAACCAGTCATAAAGCGCCAAGTTGTATAAAATAATAACGGGCAATGAGGGAGTGTTTGTATTGGTATTGGAAAAACCTTTATCTAAAATATTTAAAAGCCTGAAAAACATAAATTTCAGAACTGATTATTTCAGAGCTAAGACTAGGACATTCTTTGTCCCCATTTTTTCTGACCTAGCGACTAGGGGAAAAAATTATTATAGGTATCGACTGCAAGAGTTGGATTGTTTGACGCTAAAAAGCTCCCAGTTGAACGATTCTATTTTTGGTTTTTTGTACAACATAAACTAGTATACTCTGGATGGTGTAGTTATTACAAAAGTATCAACCTACTTAGCAGCGATAGATACTTTCGGGAAAGTTACCAAGGAAAAGCGTTATTTTTTCTAAATCGTTATCGTATTATCGTGTACTTTTGGTCTTGAAATGAACCCACTCTAACCAACCTCAAAGTCAAAGTTAAGTAATGAACTGTTGCGCTAAAACAAATGGTGGCATGCGTCGGTCCTTAATTCGTCGCATATCGTTCACTGATACTCCATTCCAGATTGCCCTGCAGGATCAAAGTAGGGCTCCTAGTTTCATAGTCACCAGATGTTCCAATTCGGCCAATTGGTTACAAGCAATTCATTCCAGATCTCTCTGCAGCAACAAAGTCGAGCCCCTGTGTCCATCGTCACCAGATATTCTAAAGCTGTCGAGTTCATAGTCAGCAGATATATGAAATATGTCATGTTATTTCAATCCGACCCTATGAGATACCTTGGTGTCAGACTTGGACAATTTTAGACAATCTTTTTCTTCCTTATGGGAGAAGCGTTTTCTGTTTGAACTCCTATCCTCGTGTCGGCTAACAAATCAGACCATGACCTATTGATAACGTCATTTGGGTATTACGAAAGTTTGAATACTTTGCTCATGTAAACAACAATTTCATTGTATCCTGCGGTATTTTGACCAGCTTACCCAGCAGTCATTAGTTTCAAAGCTGCCTTATTTCTTATCCGACGTCTGTGTCCAGCGAATCATGTATGCTTAAACTCCTTTCAGTTTGCTGTTTTGAGTACCTACCTACAGTTCTACACTATTTCTTAATCAATTATCTTCCAGGAAGTGTCCTTAGGAAGCTTAGAGCCGTCAAACCAAGAAAAAAAATCCAACATCCTTCAAATTTCTTCTACGGCCCAAAATAAATTGAACACACACTGATCGTGAAAGCAAAACAAGTAGGGCTACATAATAATGAATCGAGTTCAGAATACCAGGTGTAATCAGGACAACCCCTTATGGACGTAAACGCTAATAGACATAACTTAACCTTTCGCTAGTAAAACAAAGAAAATGCAGGCCAGCTCATTTATTTATTTCGGCACCGAAATAACTACGATGTAGCAGAATACATCGTCAACTTTCTATTTCACAAATGTATTCTTTCCGACCCAAAACAGGGTTAATTTTGATTCATCATAAAACATCACATTTTTTCAATGGCTTTCCGTCGAATGTGCACTTTATTTGGACCATGCAAACCACTTTTCTCACTACTTAGGAAATACGGAACATAACACTGAAGATGGCGCACCGCCAAAATGCGTCTAGGGACGAAACAAAGAATGTGACGGCAAACGACGAAGTATACCGAGAACAAAAAAATTATTGTCAATTTTCTGTCCTTGCGCTAGAATTCGCTCTTGGATCTCCCCGGCCCTAGCAACCACGCTGTAGATTCGGTCTCCTGAATTGTTTTTAAAGCACTGCTACCGATGACTTCCTATATCTCACCGACGAAGCCATTTACCGTGCGCATATATATTGCTGAGATAGAGCCAGGACATACCCTATAATCAGGCGTTTTTACCCTTTTCATACTTTGATTTTACATCGAAATTTTCCATTTGACAAAGCTTCAAATTTACATCGAACAAAAATTACCTTTACCAAAAAGTAGTTTTGTGGCTTCTGCCAATCATGGGCCTAAAAACTTCTCCTTTTTTGCTTAGTCCTGTGTATTTATTACGTTTGACACCATAGCGAAACTACTCAAAAGTGCTGACCGCCTGGGTGAGCATATCGAAGAAAAAGAATGCGAGCTTTATAATATAGAGAGCTTCCAAACTAAATTAAAAAATTAAAAGATTGGGCGTGTGTCCAGAGAGACTGCGCTCGTTAGTGGTTAGGCTATCAGCACACTTATATGGACCAGCATCAGGGAGATTGTTTTAATTCTGATTTTTTCTTTTCAAAATTTTAATTATGTTGGGTACACTCTTTGGAACCTAGATTGTATTGTGAGTTCTAATTTTCCGGTGTAATATAGCATTGTTTCAAGTTGTTTGTAGAACAGTGGGTTCAAATCAGATTTCTTTGTACCGCCCAGATCTTGAAGAGTGACTCACACAAGAATGTCAGACTGCGCTTTCACGTGTGCAATAATGTTGACAGTAACCAAAGTTTATTCTCATTGTCAAATGAAAACAGAATCATCTTCAACGCTGGTCCTTCAATGCTGGTCCTATTATGGAAAAAAGATGACTTTTGTCAAATTTGGGTGTTCAGCGGTCGTTTCCTTTTTGTCAGTGAGAGTTTTAAGTACGTCTGCTTGACAAAGCCAGAAGTTCAACGATCCTTAGTGAGACCGTGATTGTATGACATTTGGCCTTAGCTGTCCCTCTATTGGATTATGTTTGTGGGCCTGTTTCTGGGGTGTCTGCTGTAGAGTGTTATCGATCACTTAGGTCATTGGTACCCTTTCGCGCTCCAGTAAGAAACTGGAGCGTTCCAATATTGCCAAACAATTGATGCACTCAAGAAGTCTACAAAATAATGACTGTAATAGTCAAATAATCAATAATATTCACAAGCAGACGAATCCTAAATATGCACACAATTATCCTTTTGTTGGTTTAGAAACGCTTTTCAGTAAGCAAGCGTCTTCACGCTCCCACATATTCTTCCAAGAGCCATCAAGTCAAGTTCATGGTTTAGTAAATTTCTTGCCTTTGTGGTTCACGTCTCAACAACCACAAACTCGACATACAATCCATACACAGGACTCAGTTTTGTGACAACGAATCAGCTGCCAGTACATGCCGAACGTAGATATAATATTGGGTTATAACGCCTTCGGTGACATGTTTGAATACTTTCTCGAGATTTTTCCGTGAATCTTTCAAAAACACTGAGAAAAGCCAAATAAAATTGAACTGAAATATAATTTTAAGCCTAAACAACAACAACAACAGCAACTACCCCTCGACGAAACCTGAAGATTCGCTGCTTGCTTCGATCTGTTTTGCTATTCGCCTCGTTCCAATAGTCTCAAAATTCAAGCCGAAATGGATGTAAGATTGAAAGCTTGTAAATCTTAAAGTCATATCAGTATTGACGAAAACTAGGAAAATTTGATGTACATACATCCTGCACAGACAAAATTTAATTCCACAGGGAAATGTAAACATAAACAACGTCTGTTATCATGTTTTCATATCTTCAGTTTTAGGAAAAGGCTTAAAATTGGAGGGAAACGTCGCTTTCTAAAATTAGATTGAAATTCTATATTTACAAGGACACCAACTGAAATTGACATTTTTCTGGCATCTGAACAATTTTTATTATTAATATTTTTCTCCCCCTAACTTGCACTTGAGGTTCAGAATTTATCTTTTTCGTAGCTTTATAACCCGTTCCACTATGTTACTACATGGATCTACTGTACATTGCAATTACGAATATTTCAAGCTTCCTTTCTTGTGTAACGTTTTGGAAAGGATAAACACAGAGACGACTAAATTCGCTGTGAAAAATTTCGGAAAAGGACTTTATTTGCGATTTTCAGACGCAAAGTAAAAATCGATTGAATGCTCTTATTCGGATGCAATATTCTTATTTTTATTTTCGTTTCAATAAAAAGAAACAAACAACAAGAACAACAACAGCAACAAACTTTTGATAATTTTATTGCAGAGGAAATAGAAGACGGTGAAATTTGGTAACTATATCATCATACTGAAGGCATTCAAAACATTTAGCTAAGAGGCTTACACTAATTGATATAGTCGTCTGAAGGATGTACCGAACTGCTGTTAATAGATAATGTCCTCTTCCAAACAGCTGCTCCTTCTTTCGGCTTTCGTTTTTCCAAGGATATGCATGAAGATTTTTTTAAGCGGGTTCAGCTATTTTTATATTTTGCATTACGTTCCGACAGGATTGTGCGTTAGGGGTTTGTTTACCCTTGCTATAAGCTGATTAATAGACGCAATCATCGGATCCTATCTAAAACAGATGATTGGCATGCGGATTCTTATTTTCACTAGGCCAAGCATGAAATAATGTGCCTCAACTTATCCTGATCAATTGACTATTAGATAATTGGAAAATTGTAGTTGCTACCTCGCTGAAAAGGAAGCACAATTCGGGATTCACTGAAATGGTGGAAATTTGTACCTAGATGTCTGATTTTTTTAATAGTTAATACTTTAAGTGTCGCAACTAACGCAAGACAGCGTCCAGACGACCCAGCTTTCATTGAATACTGGTCACTCATATATGCCATCTCCAAAAATGTCCGTCGGTCCATCGACCACGTCCTCCAATCATATGCATCCTCCCGAGTAGATTCACTATCTTTGTCAAACGAGTTCGACCAGTGCTTCCTGGGGTGTCCCCCGGGTCTTCATTTGTCTGCGTTGACTGCGAATACTTTTCTACGCAATCCGATCCGTACAAGGCAGCTGACTTTTCCAGGTATTCGCTCATCGTTTACTAACTGACCAGTGCCAGCTTACCTCTTTTTTGTGGATACGGATCACAATGGATCGACACCACTCCTGGCGCTTCGTGTCTTCATCCCAGATGCATTGGGATCAGTGAGCCATATTTTATTTATTTTATTTATACCATATTTTATCATTTCAGCTGGAATCTCTTTAATTATCATCGCTTGTTTTGTTTTTCAGGCTATTGATGGACGTTTTAAATTCTGCCAAAGTGGCCAATACCACAGTAAACGCATAGAACGGATTGACAATGCTTGACGTGATGAATGCTTCATTTCTTTATTGAGTGCCTCTTTCAAACTGTCAAGCCATTGCCCTTTAGTCCTGTTTTCGCCGGAGACGATATCGAGGTTCTCGACATAACAAAATGTGGCTCTTAACTGGTGGCCATATTTCAAGCTTTTCATTAATTTTTAGCGCTATTTGGTATTATTGCCCCGAATACTTTCGTAAAATATCATTGTTTTCCTGTCAAAACTCCTTTTTTTACCAAATTATGATTGTTTAGAGTCTAAACTAAAATAGGGAAAAAGTTGAATAGTTTAAACTTTAGACTATTCAACTTTTTCGCTATTTTTGGTTTTATGTTTTTGCTCATTTGACATGTGACATGTACCTAGCGTTGTACGTTGCTCACTTCCTCAGAGTCAATTGTTTTTGGAAATTTTTACAATCTGGCAGCTAACTCATGGTGCCCCAAATTTTGTGTCGGAATGTAAACATTGAATAGCTTTGACATTTGTCGTCCGATTGATTTGACAACAAATGTGTTTTGTCACGTTTATTTTAGTACAATTTAAACTATGAATCGCTGCATTCCGGAACAAAGTGCCAAAATACGGAAGCTATAAATTGATTACATTAATTGAACAGTATTGACACAACGTACCGCCGTCCAAACAGGCACCGTCCAAACAGGCACCGTCCGATAACAATATTCGTCGTTTAATGTCTAGTTTTGTTGAGTTCGAAGTGAGGACGCTATAATGCCGTTGTGAACGTTCCACGTCATGGCCTTCAGACTAGAGACTAGATAAAGCGGTCAGAGAAAACGCTGATCAGAACCTTGCCGTGTCGTATCATCATCGCGTTTCTCATTATTCGATAGAATGATATGTCTTTGTTTCCGTATAAAGTACAATTAACACATTAAGATTGTTGAAGGATCGTCGATGTTCCTTAGAATTTCGCTAAACAGTCGTTCGAATGGTTAAAACTGAATCTGATTTTCGGATGCGAAATTGGACGATCGATAAAGTCCATTTCCAACTATCTGGTGGCGTTAAAAAGCAAAATTTCCCGCATTTGGGCATCGAAAAATCCAAACGATATCTATGAAACAAAACTGAAAACTGCATGAACAAGAAGTGATCGTTTGGAGGTGTCTGAAGTTTAAATCGTTCCAAACGCAACGTTGTCAAATTTTTGCACAATTTCTTTTTAGTAGATGGTCAAACCGAAATGAAAACCAATACGATTGCAAAATAGTCGAATATGCGATTAAGATTGACTAATTTTTTTCGTCAAATTATCCAAAAAACAGTCTAAAAGTGAAAAAATTAGAGACCATTGCATTTGCAACGACGCACACTTCAGACACCTTGGTTTGGCCTGGTGTTGTACAATTTAAAAAACCAAGTTTATTTTGCTCTTGTTTGTTCGTCTAAGAAAACGAAACATTCAATGAAACTAATATTGGAGAATGTTGGGTCAGTATGTATGCCCTGACTGTTAAAAAGGACTTGTCGTTTACTGATTCCAACAAAAGAGGCGCCACGCCCAACTACAAATCAAACATTCTGGTAACTACAACAACAGTTCCCTGGACACCTTGTGACCAAAAGAGGTGACATAATCTGGCCACCAAAAGCTTGGGATTTGACGCCTCTAGAGTTCCTTTTGTGGAATTATTTGTGAAGCAAACTATAAACCAGCGTACCTAAAAATATTGACGTGTTGAAGGCAAACATTTGCCCAGAAATCTACGCTATACTGCCTGAGATCCTTGAAAATGTAGCGTGAAATGCAGCAAAAATTTTGGCCATATTTTGGTTGCACCAATAAAGGCGGCCACTTGCTAGATGTCGCATTCAAATAATTGTACAAGTAAATTGCAAAGGATCAAACTGAATTAAAAAGGGTTTTTTTTAAGAATTTGGATATTTTGTTTCATTTATTCAATCGTTATGTACCGACTTAATAATGTCATTCCCTGTACATATATGATTTATTAAAAACACTATCGATTTCGTGGAGAAGCAAAAAAGGGAAGGAAGAATTAAAAGGAGACCCAAAAAACATAGCACGGGAGAGTATTCAAAATAAAAAATTATTTTTCGCTAATTTAGAAATGTCCTTTAGATCAGTCGGGCTTTGCTCTGTTTTTTTTTTTTTTTTTTTTTGTGTTATTTTGTTGTACGATGTCTTTTGATTTCGTCTCGTTATCAATACCTTCTTCTCTGAATTGGATGAGCCGAAGATACCACAATGATGTCAAGACTCGTCCTAGAACAAGAAATTGCAAAACCAAATGGATCTGATAAATGACTCACATACGAAAATTTTGAAAAGCGCGAGTTTCGCTGTGCAAATACGTGCCCTCCTTTCATGAAATTTTTCGAGATTGCCATCATCGAGATTCCTCATTGACTGGTCATTGTTCAAAAAATAAATGAATAATAAATAATTAATGATGATCAAAGGATTCGTATTACATATCTCCATATGTATCTATATCATATCTCAATAAACATGTACTTGACGCTAAGCGGCTATGTCGGAATTTTTCCGACTTACTGAATTATGCAGAGTCCTTCATTCAAATGCCTGCCCATAAATTTACATGCTGTCTGTTAATAAATTCTAATGCACTTTGTGAATATTAAATCAAAATTGAATCGAATCAGCTAAGCAATTATAAACGTAATTCTATATTCAGTTGAGATGCAGGGATTTTGTGTGCACATAAAATAAGCAAATTGAATTCAATTCTTCATCATAACTGATTTTCAGAACGTAGAATATTGACAATAAATAAAAATAAGGAATAAAAAGTTCATTGCTGATTGTTCTGCTCTGTTCTGTTCTAAAGGGTGTTCTTTTTATAGGTTTATAGGAACTTCAAGTTGGCAGCACATATAGAGTGACATCTGTCATATATTTTATGGTTAGTTTCGTTTGACATTTTATCATGAATATGTTAACGTCTGAGCAACGTCTGCAGCTTTATTTTGAAAAAAACGTTTCTACTCAAGAAAATCATCGCACACTCCGTCAATTTTATGGTCCATCAGAACAATTAATTCAATTAAAAGTGGATTGATTCCACACAAAACTTACTCTCACTGATAATACGCATTCATCCAGACGTCCTACAGTGCATCAAGAAGAAACTATAGCAGCTGTAGAGCGAAGTATCGATGAAAATCCAAGCGTTCCAGTCGAAATCGTGCTCAACAATTAAATCTGTGCCCATCCTTTTTATGAACGATTTTGCGAGGGATCTTGGATTGTCGGCCTACAAAACCAAACACGTGCAATTGTTGAAGCCGAACGACCTGCGGGCACGACGTAGATTTGGTGTATGGTCCCAACAACAAATTGCTGCAGGTCCCGCATTTAACGATTATGAAAATCAAAATCATCAAACAGAGTTTATTTTTTTTTTAAAGTTTGCATGCAACTGTATAACTCTTCACGTTAAACTGTAAAGCCACCACATAAACCACATTTTTTACTCGTATAATCTAATTAAACTTGACCTAAAGTAGAAAGGAAGACACACTCCCTCTGCTGCTGGTTCTGCCCACGAAGCGCAGGTGATGCTTGCCACACCCCTACCGAACGCAGGAAGAGGTAAAATGCGTGCTCTCTCCATTTGCTAGAGAATTGGTGAGCTCTCTTCAGAAAGTCTGGTAGATCACTTCGCAAGTTTTAAGGTGAGTAACTATTTTTGTTAAGTCTAATCTCACAGATAAGACTTGACACTCGTTAACTACCGTTCCTCAGTGCATTATTCTGAGATACCAGTTCACATTGAGGATCTTCAATTTTTCACGGGTAAAAACAGATTCTTGACGTTATTAGAGACAGTCCTATCTTTATGCACTACAAGCCATCACACCCCAAAGAGCCGAATCCCAATAAGCTGGTCCATCCATAGGGAACGAGGCTTGTCAGCAGCTCATGGTACTTAAATATACCGCCAGGGTTGAGATTTACGGTACGAGTCAGAAGGATAATCCAGATGGTAGTAGGTTGCTATGCTGCGATCTTAAAGTCAAGTAGGTGTGATCATATCATGACGGGCGCAATTGTTTTTCATATGACGCTCGGTTAGTTCTTTTTGACGAAGATAAATTTGTATCAAGTTTTCTCAAGAAGAGAATCCCCAGAGTACGGCCTATCAGTATAGGGAACGAGCTGGTTTAATCAAAATCAGCAGTAAAGTACCTGGGCGTCCTAATAGACTCGAAGATGAGTTTTTCCCAACAAATCAGGGCAGCAGCTGACAAGGCTGCAGCGCGTGTGATGGCACTCACCCGATTAATGGCCAACATAGGGGGGCCCACCACATCAAGGAGACGACTCTTAATGAACGTTGTGCAGTCGCTTCTACTCTACGGATCAGAACTGTGGGGCGACGCTCTCAGCAAGAAGTTATACCGGAAGCGGTTGGTACAGGAGCAGAAACAAGGAGCATTGCGAATCTCATGCGCATATCGAACGGTCTCCGGGGCAGCAGTGCTGGTAATCGCAAGGGTAATGCACATCACCCTCCTTGCGGGAGAGCGCAAAAGTATTCACCTGCGCAGAGGCGAAGACCGAAGAGAAGAGATCACCAGGGAAGAGAGAGGTCGCTCTCTCAGCGATTGGCAACAGTCCTGGGAGCAAGAAACAAGGGGAAGGTGGACTGCACGTCTAATCTCTGACCTGATGCCGTGGTTCAGTCGAATGCATGGTAAGACCAATTTCTACTTGACCCAGCTCTTAAGCGGGCACGGTTTTTTTCGGTCCTACCTGTACAAAATTGACAGAGCACGGTCTCCTAACTGTGTGTTTTGTGTAGGAGAATTGGATGACGCTTGTCACACATTCTTCTACTGTAAAAGGTGGAGACAGCAGCGAGAGGACCTCCTCAGCGAAATTGGAGAGTTCTGTACTAGGTTCTTAGGTTGACAGGGGAGGTGTTTAGTGGGTAGTCCAAAAGCATTTTGCGTCTGGGAGTCCCACACTCAGGGCGTAAACGGCTTAACCTCCCTACCACAAAAAAATGATAAATTTAACAGTAATCTCTAATTCCCTCTCCCCCTTCTATTTCCTTCGTCTGAAAATGAGACTCCTCTAACTGAAGGTACAACTGGCAAAGCAATCAAGATCTAAGAGAAACGTATTGTGACAATCAGTTTCAGCTTGGGTTTTTCGCTAGACAAGGGAAATGTTCAATGCTTCAAGGAGACAATCTGCAGCGCGCTTCCTACCATAAAAATTATTTCCCGGTTTAGAGATATTAGGAATAAACTGGATGAAAAGACCAACTTAAGGGTAATATGACTGTCCTTTTTCTACGATCGACTTAATAATTTCAGTTCGTCCATTGGTTGAGGGATGACCACAGACCTGCGCAAGCCAAGACATTGTCAATAGGATAGGAGTTTCTGAGATGAGATGGCTCGGATGAAATTGCTTTTCCTTTCTTAAATATAAAAATAAATGGGAATAGTCATGTTCTTTTGACTTTCGACCTAATTCAATCCAATCCCATGAAAGCCAGCGGTCTTTTCTGCTTTTTTGACATATTTTCATGTGGTCATAGAATTTTTAACAATGCTTCAAAGAAAAATTAAAAACAATTAAGACGTTTGACTAGGGCTCTTAGTCAAAGAAGTTGAATATATTTCAAACAGCTATAATGAATTATTAAGTAAATTAAAGACTAACTAACAAACAGTTTGAGGTTTCGAGGCTACGGTTTCCTATGACTCTTTCCAACATCTCTAACTTCAAGACTCCGCAATGTATACTCATTTGACTTGTAGCCATTTGGCAAACGAAAAAAATTCCATATTGAAAGTAATATTGAGGGTGTGGCCATTAGAACACTCGCCTTCTGTTCCGCATGTCCTGGGTTACAGAAGTTCTACATAGGGCTATGATGCTCGAACATCTGTTATGTCGCAGTATGTGTGCTGTAAAGGACGTAGCAAAGGCTTCATAAATCTCAGCTACATATGTGTCGCTTCTGGACTGACTAAGAGATTTGAAAAAAGTTCTTATTGTAAAATTGTCCAACTGTCTGATTGGCTTTTTCATAAATCCTGCTTAACCCTTGTATGTAAGTCAAACACAATTTGTTAATAAAGATACTCTTTCATGCAACTTTCTAAGGTCCATTTGATAAGTAATTTTAAGATAATTTATCAACAAAAAATAATGCAAGATTTCAGCTTTTGTAAATATTACGTATATCAATCATTGAAGCTTTCTAAAAACAAAAAAGTATTTTTATGTTGCATTCAACACGCATTTCGGCAAATTTGTCCAACCGAATTTCGTCATAATTTTGAAAGTTCAACTGAACGAACCATGCAAATTTTTGCAGGATTAAGTTCAACCAACACTAATTTATGCGGTTTATCAAAGTATCTTACAGATGTTTCAATTAGCAAAGGAAGCTTAATGTATTGTAAATTATTAATTTCGGGCAAAATGCTTGCATTTTTCTCAATTAAAACAAAGTAAGTAAGCTAATTCGTTTACCCTCTCGACGGTATGAATAAATAATTTATTCATGTTTGCATGAATAAATAAATCGGCGTGGTCTTGAAATGTCTAAAGAAAAGATACGTTTAAATGGGGAGTGCGCTCGAGGCCAAGGAGGAGCTATTTCCACGGAACTCTTTTCATGCTCAGCATTACGTTCGTGGCTTTGTTTAGCAGGAAAATAAAGCACTTTTCATTCATTCACTTCTATAATTCAACAAAGCCAACACAACGATTCTTGTACAAGCGCGTAAAACGTGCGTAACTTTTTACTTTTAACATCATTTATGCCATCTTGATACGGTAGAAAGTACCAAAGATTGTATGTTCTTATAGTTCTTGCGTTGTACCGTAAAACTCCCAACTATGATGAAAGTATCTTTGTACTAGTTACTAGCAACTAAAGTGCAATTCATATAGTGAAATTAAGATAAAGTTTTTTCTTCTATATTTCACGAATTTAAATTGAAAAAGTTTATACGTTTGTCGGCGGGAAATTTGTTGAAGCTCAGCAGTCGCGGTTAAACGATACGTGCAGCTCATATAGAACCTCCCATTCAGCCAGTGGTATAAGGTTTACACGGCGAAGGGCGAAAGCATAAAACATTCGTAATGAAAGTTTCGAATAGAAATAAAAGAAAAACACATTAACCAGCATGATCCTGAAATAAAGCTAACGAAACGTTTGCCACATTTGAAATTAAGTTATTCTGTGGCTGCATAGCAGCAAACAATTTCATAAAAGCTCTACATCCACTTAATCACACTTCAAACTCAATGACAAAATTCCATAAAGTCCTCGTACAAACAGTCCTTCTCACGCCGCCATACACACGTCCATACATACATGCAAACAATCAAATGGAATATCTCACAAATCACCTTCCGCTCGTACCTAAAATTGTAACTAAGGCAAATATCCATAAATGCGATTTACACGACGTCCAGCCCCCGCTCTCTTTCCACCCCCATTCCGTATTGGCGCTCGCTCACCATTCATTTTCAACCCTCGCCCACCCACAGCGCGTCCTCCGTTTTACAATGACTACAAACAAAAACGCGAAAAGCGAATGTTTCGACTTCTGCATCGCTACTTTTGAATCGTGCAAACTTTGCAGACGTGGAGCGGCTCGGCATGCATTCACGAGGAATTTTCCCCGGAAAATAGGATAGAAAACATTTTGCCCTTTTGCATGCTTTTTTCCGCCTGTGCTTGTCAAATTCTATTTAATTACTACACTGCATACAGTTGCATATCTTGTCCTTTTGCCAAAGCCGCGTCCTTTTTGTCGCGCCACCGAGACCCGAGAGCAATATCTGAGAGCTGCCACGACGAGCCTTCGTCCTAGCATAATAAACTTAATACGGACCCACATTACTCGACTCCCATTCTGTTACGTAAAACGGAAATCACATTTTTCTTGTGAATTTAAACAAATAGAATCCGAACCTCCTACATACGTGTTTTATTTTCAAATTAAATTTAAATCATATGGTTGGAAGGATCTCGAAAGCGAGATAGAGCGGCTGAGATATGAGCAAGGACTCTGTGCAATGTGTTATAAAATAAGGCAATTATAGAAAATCAGGAGCAGACGGGAACGTGTGTGTTTGAAGCCTTTGCCTTTGTGTCATCTTTTACGGAAAGCGCACTCCAGGCCAAGACGGTGACGAAGACGCTGTAAGGAATAGAATAACGAACGGGGTGGCGAGGGAGCCGGGGGGTTGTCAGGTGGTAATAGAAATACTTTCAATAGTAGGTATTGAATCGAAAAAAGTAATCACCTTGTGCGCTATTTGCCCTGATCGATTTTAAAAGGGAGGCGCTCGTTTCGGTGACGAAGCCAGTCTGCCAGACTGTTTCGCTGACGTAGATCTCCCGAGTCCTGATGTAGGTCAGTACTCTAACACAATAAAAATTATGCGAAAACATCTTCCCAAATTTATTCACAAGTAGTCGAAATCAAATCAACTTTGTAATGCAGTCAAGCGCGTTCAATATGTACTAGCAGCGTGGCCAGGACGTAACCCGGGGACGACGGTGGCGAGAGGACACGCTAGACTGTCTGCCGAAAGCTGACAGGCTTCCGTAGTCAGAAAGCTGTCAGGAGTTTCAAGAGCCACTACACACTACTGTATGAAAATCTGCACAATCAAAACCGACAAAAGTTTTGTTTGCTGCCCCATCCACGCTATTGTAGTTCTCATATTTTCCCTAGCACTCTTCAAATATCAAGAGTATCCTCTTGTGGAATGAATAGCCAGTGAGTGTGGTAGGTATTGTTGTTGTTGTTGTTGTTGTTGTTTATTTTATTCGTGTAAGACTACATCTTAAATGTATCTGAAAGGATGAACTTTATCATTGAATTTTCGGTTTCGGTTTGTGAAGGATTCGATTTGGCCGCTCCTTCTCTCGGGGGCTTGATGTATTTTGTATTATTTCTGGGATGTGATGATGGAGCGGTCCAATGTGGAGCCACCACGTTGGCATGAAATAGTACCAAACTTGTGTCACTGTTTTGGATTGCTTGGTCGTCATACCACTAACGGGTTCAGTACTATTCAACACACGTTGCCACAAAGTATTTTTCACCACGATACTGACCAAAGGAATCCACTGAGTGACCAACAAGTTAACAATTGGCCCGTCCTTCCGCATTAGTACAGAACACAAGAATAAGCTTAATCGAATAAATACCTTCTAATTAGGATGGTCCTCGGCGGAGTAGCAACTGTCCATGCACAATCTAGTCTAAATGCCAGAACAGCATAATCGGCTAATTCCTGTTGCCAGTCCTGCTTGCCAATCGCAGCAACAAATCGCAAACTTGCTACAAACACACTTTGTAACACAGCAAACTCAATTCCATTCAATTTCACCGTAAAAACTCGCCTTTGAATGTAACTTTTCAGGATAAACCAATTACAGTTCTCGAATCAGTTTTCATCCTTTTTCTGCACAGACAAATTTCGCCAACTAAACAGACGCGACACTGCGCTCTCACAATGCACTTGCAATCCATCTAAATCTTATTACTGTGCTCGTTGATAGCTAACACACCAGGTGCACTGGCTGATTCGGAAAACATCATTTTCCTTATCCCGAATTTCCCTATTTCGCTAAGAATAACAGAACGCGGCAAGAAGTGCCACACAAGAAGAGACCTCAGCGCTTGAGGTGTAAGGACGATATCAGCGGCACTATCACGCTGTACTGACACCTATCGCATCGAATACTCCTCGAAAACTAATCATCTGATGGTGCAGCCGTAAAGAACGGGATACGAATCCAACGGTACGCTCAAGTCCTTGGAGCTTTTCGTAGAGCATCCCTGCTTGATTCGTATCCTGGCCGTCTAATATTGTGCCGAGATTTGTAGATACCGATTTCTCGGATGCGTATTTCCAAACCAGCTATCGGCACGAAACTGTGCGCAAAAGCCCCAACTGACATCGTCTCCCTACCAGCCAGCCCTTCGTCCTTTGCCCAACCTCCGAGCCACGCCGCGCCGCGTCGCGTCGCTTTATGTCACGCTCTCCTCGCACATCCCCATGCCAATGCGCTTTGTAGCTGCACCGTCACTGATAAAGGACCAAAGTCATTGCAATTTTCGCAATTATTCACCCAGGCCCCCAAGAGTTTTCCCGAATTCGATAAGATTTTCAGCTTGTTCCGGTAATCCATGTAATGTAGCTTTGCACCCACCACACACACTCGCGCCACGTGCAAATAGGATAGATATCGTCTAGTGTGAATCAAAAAGGAACAGAAAAGCTATTATAGCGTGAGAACGAAAGGAAATAGATGTCAGCGAGAAAGCTCCACAGCCAAGGAGAGGGGCAAGGAGTGCGCACACTATTTTCCTGTAATGAAAATAAGCTCGACGAAATGGCAAAGGACGTAGACAGGAAATCAGTTTTCTGGGGTATTATGCTAATAATCGCTCCATGCTCGAACCATATATTACAGGATTTATTTCGATTAGATAGTGTTGCGTGAAACATATGGACTGACACAATGACAATGAACTTCTTAATTGGTTCATTATTTATTTATATCTTTATTTGGGAAATTGAAAATGTCATTGTTGCATGACAACTACCATTTTGCCCACTAAATTTGGAACATAAAATTTAATATTTTATTGACACTATTGCAATCAATTAGTTATTTGACTGCAACATGTCAATAAAGGTATCAGGTGTGTTTTTCGGTTATGACCCAAATATTTTATTGATCTTCTCTTATTTATTAGTTTAATCTTAATTTATTGCACGGTAGTCATTATTATATCTGACTGCTCTACAACATTCCATACAGAATCCTCCAAAAACTTCGAGAATTCCTAGTCCTTCTCAAAGATCCTCCAACTTTCAAACAGGTTTAACAAAAAAATTGACTGACAGAAATTTCAAGATCCTTTTACTCGTACTCGTTCGCATCATTTCGTTCGAAAGGATTCAGAAAAATACGGCAAATTAGTTTAAAACTGCCGGCCAAACTTCCCCACCTTGCGTTTGATACCAGCAGCTGTATATGGTTTGGGGTAGTAGCTTCGAAATGATCGTCTAATGTAGGACACTTCTAACACATTGACTGTATTAAACACGTTTGTGGGCTACATACAATTTATGAAGGTACCAATATATCATCGTTTATGAATCCCACCAGACAGACAACAAACATTTCACTGAAGGCAAGCCTCCTTTCCTAGTTGATGCTAATTGTTCCCCTTTCTTAAACCAAGAACCTTCTCGTTTGTCAACTTCTGACCCTCTTTTCACCTCGAAGTGGTTACTCGAGATGAAAAGCCCAGACAAATCATACAGGGTCCAAGTGGCACCGTCATTCGACAGTTCCTGTTGGTCGTTGGCATCCCGTGTGTGACATCTTCAACATTGCCGCCCTATCAACGGCATATTTCTATTGAACAATCTGAGAAATGATTATTTCTTTCGTTGATTGAGTCTCGCGAACACTTGCTTTGTTGACTCACTAGAGTTAGTTTATCAGCGTTACCTGTTAAGGTCTAGCCATGTCGTGATAGTAAAGCAGCAAGAACACTCCTAGACTGCCTTCCATCAGAAAGAGATAGAGCTAGCAACAATAGCTGTACATTTGATTTCTTTTTTACTCTTCTCTATACTCTTTTTTTTCATTTTTACTGTGTTTTGAGCACAGCGTTAGTACATACAGCAATAAGAATTGAGCGACTTCTCTCAGAGCGAAATGGAGAAAACACAAGATGATTTCTTATTTAAGGCAAGGCTTTGGGAGGGACACTCTTGTATGAAATTTAACAATATAGTTTGACTAATCCAGGATTTTTTGAGTTTTGACGCTGCTTATTGGGTACGTCGCGGTTTTTAGAATGTTACTCTTTGTGAACGAAATATTGCTAGAAAATTAACCGATTCAAACATAATTTCACCTGTTTCGATCGCATACCGTTAGATTGGAAAGTGTTCTCACTGTTTTGACCTATAAGACTCTCTTTGGTCATCCAAGCTATAGACCCGGGCGTTGAAGCTTTCATAGATTAACATTTTGGATACTTCTGGCTCATCAATTTGTTGCGGACGTCTCCTATTCGCTATCGACCTCGTTCTTGCTACGCATTTATATTATGCTTCAGGTTTTGTCTTTCGAAGACTTCATTTTGCTTGCGAATTCGTTTTACCGTCAAAATGACCGAATCCAATCTGTCTTATTAAGTTTTTCGTGATAGTTCAAGGAATACCCATCCATTAAACTTTACTATACTTCATAAAATCTTTTGTCGATAATAGTTCTAAGAATCTAGAAATTCTACGTTGTTTTTGCACCACACAAGACCATTATTTGCTAGGACATCTTTATTATTTTCTCCGAAATCTTGGATCATACATGACATTTTCCTTATGGTGTGGTGTAACATTTTGGTTATTTAACGCAGGGATCAATTCTAAGGTCATTTGCATCGTTTGTTTTGTCCTAAGAACGAAGGTCCGTGATTTGCTGCATGTTTCCTTACATCAGACACATACGCATTTCTGTGGTGTGCCATCTTCGGTGTGTACTTTCGTCCTGAGACAAAAACTCATCTACATCCTCAGTGTTAAAGCTTCAATCAACCCGAAATATTTCGGTCTTCTAGCTTTTAAATATGAATCGATGGGAACCAGTTGAAACAGAAAGTTCACTTTTCCATTGGACGCATATCGAACAGATCCACCCCTTTTGAAGGACCTTAGTATGACAAAAACCGTCCATGCTTCTTTTGTAATTCACGCCCACTCTATAATGTCTTTTTATCTTCGCAGTAACTTGAACAACCTTCGTATGATCAGAACACTAAGGACAGCCAATTTCACATTTTAAGACATTTACTCAGACGTATAGCCAAGACTTTTAAGTCCCAATTACACACTCACACACGGGTTCGGTTTATATTATCCTCATGGGGAATCCCTATACTATCAGAATTCTGCACGGAGACTTAACGTTGGAAGATCCCTTACATAATAAGTGTCAGCTGAGCCACTGTTTCATCTCATATTCTTCGAACAGGTTTCGAGGATAATCTTAAAGAGCATGGAATTAATTCTTTTTTTTTCTTGGAATTCTTATAATTCCAATTATATTATAATTAATATTATTTACTAATATTATTTATTTATTATATTATTTAATTTATTTACTTTCTCTTCTTTTTGAAAACAAGAATGTAAATCCACTTTTAAAAGTCATCTGTTGAAACTAGTTTAGAGCCATGTGACATAACAAATACAATCAGACAGTAACCTATTCGCCGATATGTCATATCAGGCTAACCGAAGACGAAATTTAAATAGTCTTCACAAAAAAGAAAGTCTGTTTTGATCTTTAAATTTGGCATTTTCAATGGAACATATTGGGACTGGTAGACAGTAAAAATTTAATATCAGTACCGTGTAGTTTTTGTTTGCCAGGACTATTAGTAGCACCGAGTTCAATCTGACGTCTGTTACAGGAAATGGAAAGTAAATATGAAATGATATGACGTTTGATTTAAACGATATGACGTTTGATTTAAACGAAGCTGAAAAACACTCGAAGATTTCGTTATTCTCCCTATAAATAGCGTTGGCACAGAAAGTCAAGAAGCTTTCCCTCCCTCTCCTCCCCAAGAAAACAACTTATTATTAATTATTGGCTTATTGCATGCTATGGGAAACCATTTCTTATAATACATTTCTTACATTCCTTACAATAAACTTATTGAAAGACCATGCAGTTCTCCACAGTTTCTAGAAAGTCTAAAATCCATCCCTAGACTGTAAGACTTTAGACGTAAACTTCCAAAGTCCACCAGTGGTGAAGAATTTTCATGGTTATTGGCAGCACCGAATAATTCATACGTACATTGAAACTACTAAAGCCTACCATAGAAAGCTATCTGACAACCTATGCTCAGTATTTGATCTCGGTATTATATTAAAGCTTTGACACTACACGAATAATCTTCATTTGCCGCTTACAACTATCCACAAATTTCAGTTCCATTGAAATGAAAACCGTTTCCTAAATGGTTTCAGCAAGACCAGCCCTTGTTTTATCTGTATCTGGTTGTCGTTATAGGTGTCAATCGTGTACGTACCAATCCTAATACAGTCCTGTTGATATAATGATGTCACCAAATTCATCTTCTCGGATTTTCAGAACCTAGGGCACTTTGGCTTCTTCCCTTTTTCAATTAAAGAATTAACCGGTAATTTATGCTTACATGAATACCGACCGGGAGAGGCCAAGGTAAACAGACGATGCCATGCTACGTTTGGTGGGAAATCTCCTCGTACTCTCTTGCTAGAAATTATCCAAAAAAGTCAATCCAATTCGGTCTATAAGAGGTAAGTTATTTTAAATTAGAAGAAACTTGATAGTTTCTTTCTAAACTTTTAGCCAGCAGTTCCGTTTGGAATCTTCAAAACCGGGGTCAACCACAAAAATGGGCGAGTACATCACTTACAGCCTTATTTACATTTAAGAACAATTGCCATGGTACGGTTCCTTGGAAACTAGCTGACTTAAAAACCGAACCGGACAAAAAAACCAATTGGGGTCCGAAGCTGTTCTTCATCATTTTTTTCATCAGTTCAGTACAGAGCCGTGTCCAGCTGCGTTCCCACCTCCATCCTAAAGACCGAATGGACGACGGTGATGAGGACTCTATATCAATTTTTGGATCAACTTGGATCATATATAAATTTGGAAGAACACATGACTTCTCATCAGAATGTGCCCACAATCTTCCAGGATTGGCTCAATTCATTAAGGCAACATAGTTAAAAACAAACCGAAATAGACCCAGAATCTTTCAACATTACACTTTTGTTGAGCACCTGCTAATGCTGAATAGAATGAAACACATCATCAGCCAGATTTTTGTATCTACTGATATTTTATCGTCAAGGATTGTGCTGAAACAGACTTAATACACTTTTCTTGTTTGACTTCTTGCCCTTCCAACCACATTTTAAACCACACTGTGCGAAAGTTCTATTTGAGTTTCGGGATAAACTTCAATTTCCTTATAAACTATAAAAGTCATTCCCTTTAAGCATATATTATGAAGGATGACAGTCGTCCTGACAGTATTGCCCAACTGAAAACACATTCAGCGGTATCTTTTTCATCGGCAGCCTATAATAAGCGATATCTTACAACAGTTGCTAAGGGAAATCCTTTTTGCTATTCTCAATAAGGTTTTAAGATCATTCTTCTTGAAGCTTCAGTGATGCAATTTTCATTTAGTTGTGAAACCTCTTACGCACACCCGCTTCGCTGAATTGTTGAAAGCAAATATATTCACAGAATCCTTACGTCACAGAGTCACTCTCGTTTGTTCTGGTATTTTCATTCAAGATCGCTCTGGTTACCTTAGCTATACCATTGAATGACATTTCGATTACTTGAAAGCCAAGTTAATTTTTTCTAATGTTTGACAAAAAATAATCTAGTTCGGTGATCTGTAATGAAATCCTATCGAAAAGAAGGTATATCGCTAGAATCTATGAGTAGCTTTGGTCCCTATTTCCTTCAGCAATCCAGCTTAGAGCCTTTCGATGTGATCAACCAACTGTCCTGCTGCTTTGACGTTTGACTCATTGAGTATTTTTTAGGCCCAGTTTTCAGTTAATAGGCATTTTATGTGACGATTACTCATCCTTGTCATATGACTCATGAGGTCTTTTGTTTACACGGTGGGATAAGAGAGTCTGGGATTGTATCAGCACTATTAGTTTATGCAGCATCAGACAATAAAATTCATTCTGCTATCCATCGTACTTGTATTCATCCCTACTGCGTTTAGTCTTTAATGCAATATATGGCCTTTATCATATCTTGTATCGATTTATTAGTTTTAGAATATCCTTTACCAAATTCCCATTTTCATTACAACCAAGCTTCCAAATGTCTACAGTAACACTTTCTGAGTTTAACTACTATTATCCTATCGTCAAAGCCATAGAACCCTTCTCAAGTCGCCCAAGATTTTCTCGGTCTTTTAATCGCGTCCTCCAATTTCAAAGAGTACGAGAAGGTCCGCATTGTATACGCCCCGCCATTTTCCAGGTTCTTATTAGCCTTTCTCCTTACTACGTCCTCCGTCCTCCTTCCTGCAAACTTCATTATTTTGGATACTTGTTATATCTCACTCATTTTTGGTCTTCATTGCGTTTCAGAGAAAAACTCGCCTGAGAACCTTTCTTCAAAAGGTGGTTTCCATTTTTTTGGATGTCGATGGAATAGGGTAGATGTTTCACATCTATGGCATAATACCGACCGTATAATAGATTGGTGCAAGTGGAGATTTATAATTTTCTTTTGTATAGATCCAAAAAATAAAACATCCCAAAACATTTTATATGAAGTCAGGAGTCCTAGTTTAATCTAGAGAGTCGTGAAACATATGCCGAGGAATGCAAAATTATATTCTCGATAGGCCTTGCATGCAGTTGTTCTATTAGTTCCTGTTTTCTAATGCTTCTATAGGTTCTCTTTCGGTTTTGTTTGGTGTTTGTTTTTTCCATTTTTGAGTTAAGTCTTTATAATTTTCCACTCGTAATTCGTTCGCAACTTAATCTAAGTTCAGAAAAATATTCTTCGCTGATTAAAATGAGAGCAAAATGATACTGATGTTTACTGCGTTTGACAGGACTTTCAAATCAGACTACCTCCGGTGTTCACTACGGGCTTTGTAAAGACGAAAAAATGCCAAATCAAACAGAACTGTAGAAATCATCATCCTGCTTCAGTCCATTTCAAATGTTCTGTCTACCACAAACACTGTTGTTTGACCAGCTAGAGACCAACTAAGACCTCGATGTCAAACAGAAAACCTAATCTAAAGTCGTGTTGTCAAATCATATCCGGCTAATTCATTTTATTCTAATGTTAACGAAATTTTAGGTCACAGGAACCATTCCGCGGAAGTAAGGAAGGTTTGGAGGATAAGTCTACAAGAGGATTCTCATCCTTGAACTCCTCAAGACAATTTGGTATTCAGTTTATTGATTTTGAAATAGCTCGAGGTATTGTACCATCAGTTTCCAACTGTCAACCGATGTCAGCACCCGATGGGGCTGCTGCGACCAGATTCTTCATTTATCTGGAAAACGCACAGCGCTCTCTTTCATTCCTAATGACGAATTTTTGACATGCGTTAATCTTCTCTCTGTCGCATGCAGTCTGCAGTCTAAAGATCACAACTTACCAAAAATGTTTGGACAATTTTGAAAAAATACGTTCCAGCTTAATACCAGGATCATTGTAATGTTCGTCTCATCACGCATTCGGTTATTTCACGTTCTCAAATCGTTTATTTTCCTAGCAACTCATCCTCCCGGAATCGTTGCGGCTCGTAGAGAGTGTGCCGTCCATCGCTAGCGATTTCAAATTACCTTCGTTGTCTATATCCTTCGAAGATAGATTTTGTCTGTTTGTTGATTTTGACAGGGTTTAATTTATTCTCTTCGAAAACCCGTTTCGGCTAAATTCATCCCTCTTCAGTTTGTTCTGATGTCCTTTTGATGATCAACATTTTGTTTTCAATAGGTGAAAATAATATGTTCCGTGCGAAGCGATGCATTAAGTCAATAAATGGAGAATGAGGATTATTGTGCTTGTGTCTCTTCGGGTTAAGGACTCATTTTTAGGTTCGTCATGTTCTTTACTCTGATATGGATTGGATCGGGGATTGCAATTATTAAATCGGCGTTGGCCACTAGTTCTACGTTGATCCACTTTCCACGTATTTTTCTCTTTTTTGTTGATTTCTAGTTATCCTTATGTGTCTCGTCTGGGACCTTTGTTGTTTGTTTTTGTATTAGCGTTATTGAATTGGCCATGGTATGCGATTTGTGTAAGTATTCATATAGGTGTGTTGCATAGTTTTTGTGTGGTTGTTTGTGTTTCAGCGTATGCAGTTGTTCTTAATGTCAAGTTTTTAGTTTTCGTGTCGCTATTTCTATGAAAAATATTTCAATTATCATATGTTTTTCGGCAAGGAGGACGACGAGTAACACTTCGGTGATAGCCAACACAGTGTCAAGTCAGAAACTCTCTGGTGTACGAATGATGAAGGCAGTGCTCTCTGTTGTGGTACCTGCACTGATGCCGAAGGCAGTGGTCCTTGCTTTAGCACCTGCGCTGCTTTCGCTGTAGCTTCATTCCATATAGAAACGCAGCTTCCCTTGCTGTGGGAAGCGAAGGCCCAAGCGGGGCTGTAGTGCTAAGAGGAAGAAGATGATTGCGCACGCCGAAAGTTTTTTGTCCTTTACCTCGTTTTCCATACATCAGGAAGAGGTCCCTTCCCTCCCGCTTACCTAGCCTGAACTTGACCTGTTTTATTTCAGAAAAATTAACTTGGAGTCTAACAGCAAGCTTTGAAACAGTTTTAACCTCACTTTAAAAAATTAAAAAATTAAATTAAAAAATTACCTGCAATCTACGCCAGTACAGTCACTATACATGTTGTTCAACAGCTTATCTACTGTTGAAAAACAATGACACGATCAGCAAAAAGACGCTCTGGATATACTGGCATTATCATTTCCATGTTTAGTTTTCTGAATACCCAATAGTATCGTCCTTAAATCCAACATTTTCTCATTGAAGCATCTTGCCATTATAAGATCACCAGTTATTTCGAGATCTTGTCGATTTAGTCGTTTGATATCTTAGACCCTTTATTATATGATATCTTACCTTGAAATGAAATCTTCGTGCTATCTACAAATATTATCAAGTACTACATACAAATGTTATCAATTATGGCCGTCTAGAGAAAGAACGACAAAAATTTCGTTATTCTCAATTATTTCTCTATCCTCGATTCGTAATATATGCCCTGAACATAGTGTTGTACGCATTCCAGTACATCTTGGATCTTCTACTCTAATTCGAAAACTAACTTGAATCAAAGTCCTGTTTGATAAACATTTCACTAAAAACTTCGGATAAGACGATTAGTCCCACTACTATTATCCCCACCGTGACAGGTAAAACTATGACCGTGCATATCTGCACAACGAAAAGTAATCAGGATGCTAGAGCCGAAAGCTTTATTATTTACATTCACGCTGTGAAATCGTAGCCAAATCCAAGTATCCATCCTGAAAATCCAATCTGAAAAGTGAATCAAATAACAGACTATTTCTTCCACCGTCAAGAATCCTTCAACGCTCGACGAATCAAGATTTTAGCACTCACTATCTTGCGACATAAACATTTTTCCCATTGATCTTTCCACCCCATAAATGCTACGTCTCTGCCTGATGCATTCGCAGGCACCTTCATCTGTCGCCGACAAATACTATATTCACGTTCACGCTACTATCACAGATCCTTCGCCTCCTGCGATTACGCTGTTGTAAAAGTCCTCTTTATGCCCATCTTCATCCAACATTAAATCCACACACTGAGAGCAACCGCCAATTTCGGAGTGCGAACAACGCACGCGTCAGCCATAAACTTTGGAAAGGACCATTTTTAAGCTTCGCCGAATTTTAAGCTTGCACAATTTTTAACTGTGTTTTCGCTAATGGAAATTTGAAAAGCAGCCGTGCGTAATAGAGTGAGTGAATGAGTGGATGAATGCTGAGCGCCAACGGAGGAATGCAGAAGACCCAACACAGAAGACACTCCGAACAGTGAACTGAGAACACGTCGAATTGTAACAAGTCCTGAATCATCGTCCACCACCCCGCCCTAACCTATTTCACACGTAAACAAAAACGGAGACTTTTGATCCCTGAAAAAATTGCTCTTTCCGTTCATTGGATGCTGCCGGGTGGGTGCACCAGGGATGATGGCTGGTTGCAATGGATGTTAGCAAAGGTGGAGCACCCGGCAGAGCCCACGGCTCGCAAAGTCAAAATCCAGATAGTCAAGATCCGATGCCAACCCATTGGTACATTCTGATCACAAATACAACAAACACTTGCCAAGTGTAGTCCTTTTAGTGTTGTTTCTGCTGTTGCCGCCGCTATTGCTATTGCTGGTGTTATTGTTGTTACTTTTGCCGTTGCCAGCACCATTACCACCTTCACCACCGCCATCAGTCATTTGGTGTTCGGGTGAAAATGGAAAACACTTAAAATTTTGCAAAATAATCGATAGCTGTTGAAGCAAACAGCAATAGCAACGGAAGGTACCAATAAAAGCTCTTGTGTTTATTGAATCTACGTGCGGCCGTCGGCACTTGGCAGATACCCATCCGCACATCCTGGCATCCCGGCATCCCGGCATCCTGAAATCCGTCGCATTCATTAAGATTCAACCGACATTTCCACGGAAAATGTAAAAGTATAACGCGCCACGCAAGATTACCAAATAAATCAGTGCAATTTCACAGCTAACGTTCTTGATGACCAATTAAATTCGCACGCGAATTGTAACAATCATTTGTTTCCTTGTTTTTTTTTTTTTGTTTTTTTTTTTTGCTTAAGCTCAATAATAAGTGTAGGTTTCGCACAGGACCTTAAACGACCATTTGAAAATGTTGATATGCAACATGGGAACTCCCCTTCCCGTGGGTGGCGACTGTAAACGAATGAATGTCACAGTAATTCAGGATTCGTTCGGGTGGACGACAATCAATGCGTTTTATGTTCTGGCGATTTAAGGTGAAACGATGAATTATTCGGAACGTGGGACATGTTACATTCAATCGGAATCATTTTGCCATGCTATTCCGGGAACCCTTTTGAAAACTCACGCCTAAACGTTTCGCAGATAGCACAATGACGGTTTAAAAGTATTCGAATGAAATAGGATTAGCTCTCGGGCTATAAATATATTTGAGTGTGTTTAAATCCTTACGGTAAGGATTATGCAAAATTCTAATTGATTGTTGGTTTGGTTTTGTTAGGAAATTAGGACTGGATGTTTGAAGGATTCAATTGCTCCGAGGAAAAGGCCAGAGGGTGAAGCAGGGAGTTAATAAAAATTAAAACACAAACAGGGTGAGACGTAGATTCATTTTCACACAAAAAAGACTCCTGGGACCACAAAAATTGCCATGAATGATGTCCAGATAAAATACATATAACTCCTGCAAGGAAGCTCGATTTCAACAAGGAAGGGAAGGCGGGCGAATACATCTTTGCTTTCTATGAATATTTTCATTGAACTTGTAGAGAAGCCAAACATCAATTTGGGCTCCGTGGGCTTGAAAAGTGAACATTACATCCGGATCCTTCTTCTCCTTTTGCCATTCGTCCTCTCTTCTTTCTCGTCCTGCTCCTCAAAAAAGGAACGAATTTTGCCGATGGAAACTACATGCAACAAGACTCACATAAAAGTCAAAGTCAAGTTTGACTTTGTCAAGTCAAGTCAAAGTAATGAGTCAAGTCAAAGTAATGGCAATAACTATGGATGGCCAAAGGTGATGTGAGAATCAAGGATACAGAAGAAAGCACAGGCTCAAGCTGAATATGTTCGTACTTTTCATCTGAAGATCGGTATCTCATATTTGCGTTTCTCACTTAGCTCAGTACTGTTGTATAGTTCTGAGTTTTAACTCCGCAACAAATACTGATGACCATATCTAATGTCATGCATCAATTCGATCCTGTCAAAGTTCTAAAAACGGGCATTGATCGGCTCTTGCAGCGTTACCATTAACCTCCATTGTCGTCAAATACAAACTTGTGTAAATTTGAAACGCCTTTCCAATTAACCGGTACATGTTTAAACGAAATATCATGATCCTGGTCGGTATTGTTCTATACCTCCTACTCGTTCAAATTTTTGGGGCTTTTTAAAGCACAGTTAACCTTTTTTTTATCTTTATTCCACTGTCTTCCTCTCCCTTTCTCGCCTGCTCTTCTACTCTCTCCAGCCTAATCTCCTCATCACTCTCTCGTTTCACTTCCTGTCTATTTTACTTATGATTTCCCTTGCAAAAAAGCACATACAACGCCTCCTTTCCGAACACAACTCGGAAACACAATCAGGCAATTTCTTCTGCTAGGAAGTCAGAGCCATGAGCTTGCATACTGTCCTTAAAAAGAAATAAAAGAGACAGCAACAGAATGTAACATCTTGTATAGAATTAATAATGCAGAAACAACCACATATACAACAAACTGCATTTTTAAATCTTGGAACGGATTAATGTGATTGGTGCTATTAACAACACCATCTCCAACAGCTGACCACGAGCATAAAGTAAATACAAACAGCACTAACAATTCAAATGAACGACCAATGTAACGGTACGACGACTAAAATAGGAACAGTGTGGGCCCCCTAACTTCTGCTATTCACACTATGGGTTATTTTGAGGTTGGAAGTTTGATGAGATCAATGTGACAGAAAGTTAGCTTTATGTTTGACAATCATAAAATGTTGTACTTTTCGCTCGAACTTTTCGGTAGGTAGTGAGTCTTCTACTCAAACTGTAAGAAATTTATGAAAGGAAATTTGACAAAAATAATGTGGCTAGAAACGCACGTAATGGATCATTTTGTGAAGCAAATTCGTGAAATTGTATTGTTGTTGGATAGATAGAACAACCGATGTACGTGCTCGCCCAGTGCACCCAACCGAAAGACTCGCATTAACAACCATCAAAACCCCCTCGTCTTTCTTCTGAATACTTCGTTGAGAAGAATTTTACATAAGGACGTCGGCATGAAATTGAATGGAGTGCAAAAGCTGAAGCCGCATGATCATCCGATGCATTTTTGGTTTTCTCAATAGGCCAAAGACAGCTTGATCGAAGATAAGCATTTTTACATGGAAATCATCTTTTCAGATGAAGCTCATTTTCGTCTTGGAGGATATACATGAACATAAAGGTATATATATGTCAACAATCGAAATTGTTATATTGGTAAGTTTAAAAAGTATTGAGCTTTTTTTGTCATTTATCGATTGAATATTTCTTTTATTTAAAATGGATTTTATTTAAGTACATATTGTCCTTTATTATCTATGACCTTTCGCAATTTTTTGGGTAAAGCCATTATTCCATATGTGTAGAACT
This sequence comes from Stratiomys singularior, assembly GCA_954870665.1. Classification (NCBI taxonomy): domain Eukaryota; kingdom Metazoa; phylum Arthropoda; class Insecta; order Diptera; family Stratiomyidae; genus Stratiomys; species Stratiomys singularior. Next base: position 154,100,318 of record OX940878.1, on the reverse strand, counting down.
TCTGTGGTTTATCGGTGAAAAACTTGCATAAGTGATTTTCACAGTCCCTTTTTGAAGTGAATTGATTTTCATTCATTTCAAGGAAGTTTTGCAGAGGCCGAAACAAATGGTAGTCTGATGGTGCAAGGTCTGGACTATACTGTGGATGCATTAAAACCGCCCAGCCAAGCTCTGTCAATTTTTGTCAGGTCATAAAAGATGTTTGTGGTCTGCCATTGTCATGATGGAAGACAACGCCCTTTCTATTGATCAATTCTGGGCGGCCTTTTTGAATTGCTTGTTGCAATCTAATTAATTGCTAACAGTATGGAGCTGAATTGAGTGTTTTCCCAGGTTCTAGCACCTCATGATAAACAATTCCCTTCCAATCCTGGCAATCCTGGCAATCCTGGCTTTGAAGTCGTTTGTGATGATTCCCTTTATTTTGACCATGACCTTTTCGAACGAGATTCTCGTATCTTACCCAATTTTCATCGCTCGTAATGATTTGCTTCGAAAATGGCTCGATTTCGTTGCGTTATATAAGCATTCCGCAAAGGGAAATTCGGCCGCTCAAATTTTTTGGTGTTAATTCTTGCGGCGCCCAAACATCGAGCTTCTTTGTGTATCCAGCCTTACGCAAAACTGTTTGATGGTGGATATTCAGTTCCTTAGCAATGTCATCACTGCTTATGTGTTGGTCTTCTTCAAATTTTTTTAATATTTCATCGACTTTTTCAGTGATTGGTCGACCTGAGGGAGGTGCATCTTTGACATAAAAATTTCCCGAACAAAAGCGAGTGAAATATCTCTTGGCTGTGGCTTTTTATAAAGTATCTAGACCGTAGACACCACAAATATTTTCACGAGTCTGCGATGCATTCTCACCTTGATCGTTGTGATATTGTAAAACATAACGAATTTTTTTCAGAAATTTCACTCTTTTTAAATGAATACAACTTTTGACATGAATGACGAAATATAACATAAGCATTGTAGACTGGAATGTCACCTTTCAAACGCATGTCAGTTTTACTCAATCTGATTAGTATTGCCCGATATATGATAACGAACACCATCTAGTGACAAAAAAGGTTCAATACATTTTAGACTATCCAATATCTGATCTTCAGAAAATTTACTGAACACCGTCGTACGGATTTTGGTCTGGCAGTATGATTCGGCTATTTTTCTTTGAAAATAAGCAAGCAACGCCGTTACAATAAATGGTGACGACTACCACGCCATGCTAAGGGCCTTTCTGTTTCCCAAAATTGGAGAGATAACATTGACGACATTTGGTTTCAATAGGACGGTGTGCCACACAGCAAACGAAGCAATCGATCTTTTGCCTCCTGTTTTCAAAAATTCCATAATCAGCCAAAATACGGATATCAATCGGCCGCCTCCAAGCTGTGATTTAACTCTGTTGGACACCCTTTTTCTTGTGGAGGGCCTGTAAAGAAAAGTGATACGCTAACCATTTAGAGACGATTGACGACTAGAAACATAAAATCGAAATTGTCGTTGGCAAAATAGGCGCCAAATTAATCCAAAACTGTACTGAATACAAAAAAAAGGTGCCCAATCGATCGAAAATGTACTGAAAAATTGGACTGATCGAATGGGATTTGGAAATTGTAAGCTTAGTCATGGCAGCCATTTGAATGATGTTGTCTTCCATTCCTTACCAAAAATAATATTCATTAGTTTTGAAATAATATTTGTAAGTTCTTTTTATAGCCGATTGCAATTCCAAATCTTTAATATCGCTTCGTGTCGAAATATACTCGAATTGTTAAAGTTGTTCTCATTTGTGCTTGAAACAAAAAAAAAACGGTCAAGCCACGCGACCGTAAAATTTTTGCGTAAAAAGACAACACTAACACAACTCTCCTTCGGCTTTCTCTATCTCTGTCTACGAGAAGCCGCACGCGAGTGTTAGCGCTGTACTAATTTACACTATGTCAGCAGTTACGGATCGAAAAAACGAGCAGATCTATATATGAAATAGAATAGTTGAGGGACTTCAAACGTTATTTTGCACACAATTGCAAAATCAAGTGAAAATCTTTCAACTCATTTTTTTTTTTTTTTTCAATTTCCACTCCCTCCCCTTTTTTATGGAATCTATGCATGACAAGAAGCAAAACTTAGGGTTTTTCAAGTCAGAATTGGAATTCTTAAAATAATATTCAAAGATTCTGTTTAAAAAGAGCTTGGTGGAGGCGTATCCTTTTGAGGAGATGTCAGAGCAAGGTTTGGCGCTTATTTGTCTGTTTCAATTGTACTGTTGCAGTAATCAGACGCTAATCGGAATCTTACGCTGTGGTTCCCTAGTGAATTGCTACCCACATCCTAATTAGGCCATTGTGAGAGTGATGGGACACAGAAGTTCTAAGTTCTGAATGGACACAAAAGTTCTAAGATACAGGTTCAGTTCTATGTTAATCAATCAAAACTGGAACCGCATAGGTTTCTCCATAATCATAGCCTATCAACACGTACTTGCCATCAATCCTTCAATCAATTTACTAAAATTTATCGTAGAGTCCCCTTCAGGATCGATACTAGCTTCATGTCTATCTGCAAGAGCATGTCAAAAGACATTTCGGATGGTTACCTAATCTTCTTACCCCAAGGATCAAAAAACCACTGATTGGTGTCTAACAGTGACACCTCACATTTCTCAGGTTGGATCAAAATTTTCAAAATCACAAGTTAACGAAAATTCACTCTAAAAGAATTGGTTATTCCTTTGCCCACTGATTAAAAACACAAACTTTGTATTTCCAGTTAAATAATTGAGTTTTATGTTTAAAGGATGGAGTCTAACATTAAGAAAGGATAGTTATTCACAGTGAGCAGAACTCGTCCTATTACGTGAGCCAATTGAAAAAAAGGTTGCTTTCCAAGTTTCCACGCTTGTACATTGCTGGTGAATACAACCGCAAGTTTTTGGTCCTATTTGAAGCACATTGAGGTTTTGACTTGTCAATTACCAATAGTTTTTTTTTTATCCAATTCTATCATATTTATGACAACTGATGACGGAATGTGTTTTTTTAGACTGCCTTCCTGTCGTAGCTATTTTGATCCACGCCTCGTCATGAAAGTTTAAAACAAGGATCAGTGTCAAGCGATAAAACAATCTGCTATTATTAAAAACCATCGGCAGAGTTTTCTCGAACTGTTGATCAGATGTTTGGAAGGCAATTTCTCAAAACTCGAGCAGGAGCACTGGATGATTTTCCATTCATCTTCCCAAATACGATATATCGCCTCTCTTTCATGATCTATGTGATCCAGGGAATCGATCACTCAAATTGTTGTCTCTAAACAAAAGGCCTTATAGATTGTCCGTTTCTTGTGAAGACTAGTGCTATGGTTGCTATATTTCTGCCCATTTGGACACGAAAACATATAATATGTGGGTCATCGAAATCTTTCGGGGAGGCTACTTTTGGCCTCTTGTTTTTTGCGTAACAACCTGTCATTCAAGCATTTCTTTGATTTGTTTTTTGGACCACAAATTTTCGATATTGTAGGCTTATAAACGCGTTGCAGGACCAATAGTTCAGCTTTTCTCAACCCGATTTATGCATTTAAATATTTTTTTTAAAATATAGCCATGGTTTTTTCAAATACATTTGCTATGCGTTTTCAAATCTGATACAATCCCTGCGAACCAGGGATTGAATTCGAAGATTGAACAGATTTCATTGGCTTCGTTCGGAGACTAACGACGCAACGATTGCGAAAAATAAAACAAGAAACTTGGTCACAGACAATGCAGATTATATACACATGTATTAGTTTTTATTATATAAATATATATATATATATATATATTTATATTATGTTATTTTATATTATCCACTTTTATTTATACAAAAACTGCCTTTTCAGAGGTATAAAACGACACGATGGCAACACTTTTTAATTCTTCGTATGGTGTGATAGCTGTCTTCTGCTTTAGGGTTAGTCTGGTTTGCCGCTTTTTCATGTATAGGTGAACGCCGGAGCAACGTCTGAAAACTGTGCAAATTCATTCCAGAAGAATTTCACAATTTGTGGTTGAATGGCTATGTCAGTAAACAAAATTTCCGCGTTAGGAGTGATAAAAAACCACTGAAGGTGGTCCAAACATCTTTACAACCGAAGCAAGTCACTGTTAGATGTGTTTTATGCCCGGTGTAATAATTGGTCCATATGTTTTCAAAAATGATACTGCGAATAACATTACACTCAACGGTGACCGCTATAGAGCCATGACCAATGACGTTCTCATTCCAGCATTGTTTCGCCGTAACACAGGAGACTTCTGGTTTCAACAGGATGTCGTAACATACCATACGGCTCGTGCATCTAACGACTAATTGGAAAACGTATCTGATTAGCGCATGATTTTGAGCGTTTCGTAGCTATAAACTGACACGCAAATTCTTGTGGTTTATAAATTTAATTATTGTTTGGAGTAGTCGAAAATCAGACCTCTCGTTTGAACTTCCTCCACACCAGTTGATGGAGAATGACAGACAGCTAAATGACAATCAATTATCTTTCACTACCATTTCTTTCTTTCTTTAACAAAAATGACAAAGAATTATCTTTCAAATAAACTAAACATTATGGCAATTAACATATTTTATCCGTATTTGATTTCATTTTAAAGTTCTACACCTTTTAAAAAAATGTACAGAAATATCTAAATATTAAAACCAATTTTTAGAATGCTGTAGATCGCTTCGTATTTTATTTATTCCTTCATTTCTACGGGTAAATTCCTACTTTTTCTACCTTTTAAGCTAGACTATTTGATGGAAAATCCCGAAATAGCTATTCTTATAAAATAAATTTCAATAAATCAACATGTCCCCAAAAAAAAATGACGAAAAAGCTATTACGTACGCAACTTCAAGTTCTCTTGTTTTTATGAAATTGCCACTTCATTGTGAAAAAATGGTTAAAAATTAATCATTCAAAATATTGCCCATCGCTAGCGACGACTTTTTCCCATCTTTCTGGCAGAGCTCAAATATCGCCACGGTAGAAGTGTTCGTCTTTTGAGGCTATCCACGAATCAAGCCATTTTGAGATGTCTTCTTATAAGTAGAACTGCTGATTAGCCAGACCTTGTGCCATCGAACGGTATAAGTGATAATCAGACGGCGCAATATCGGGCAAATATGGCGGGTGGGGTAGAAATTCCCATTTGAACGTTTCTAAGTATGTTTTAACGGGTTTGGCAACATGAGGCCGAGCGTTGTCATGCTGTAGAATGACTTTTTCGTACCTCTGTTCGTATTATGACCGCTTTTTACGCAGCGCTCGGCTCAATCACATCAATTGAGTCCGATCACCACTCGTAACGATACGATGAAGAAAACCCTTCCTTTTTTGCCACTAGAGCAGTTGTTCAAAGGCGAAAAACGAAAAGTTCGTCGCTTCTAAATCATTCCCAACGCATGCAAGCGCTTTGAAATTGCTTGGCGGGTAACTCCTAATACTGAAGCAAGCTCCTGTTGCGTTTGGTACGGATCTCCATCGAGCAATGCCTCCAATTTAGCGTTTTCGATGGTTTTTGGTATTCCCTCACGCGAACGGTCTTCAACACCAAAATCACCGTCTTTGAAGCGACGGAACCAATCACGGCACGTTGTCTCACCTACAGCAGTATCTCCATAAAATTTTTGCAGCTCTCGATGAGCTTCAGCCGTCATTTTCTTTGAATGAAAGAAAAAAGCATCACTTCCCGCAAATGACGATTTTTTGGCACAAAATTCGACATTTTTACACAACCAAAAGTATATGGCATATAAACAAAATTACTTATGTGTCGAAGCGGTTTGTTTACTACATGTCTAAGCTTGGTCCATGACAACTTGGTTATGTCACAATCGACCAGCACTTACTACTGGAGCCATCTCTTGAAAAACAGCGGAAACTTAGTTGCGCACCTAATAAAATATGGAGTCCCATCTCATTTAATGAAGATTTTATTGCAAAATTATAAATAAAACGATAAATTTCGTTTGTTTTAAGAAAATCTATCTTCAGAGATCAGCTGGGATCCCTTAACAGGGAAATTTTCTTTTGGTGAAACAATGCTTGTGCTCTTTACGAAACTTTTCCAAACCAGACTATGGAAGCTAGAAAAGGACCTCCTTTGTACTGAGAAAGCTGTTTTGCTTTTTGCAACACATGAGATAGTTTAGTGTATATTTTTCAAAATTTTATATATATGAGATCTTTATTAAACACCGACATCCTGTTCGTTGGCTGTCAGCCAAAAGTATTAAGCTATGAGTGGCATTCTGAGTCTTTATGTAAGAATACAAGGCCTAGGCCAACCTTTCCAATACCTGCAACATTATGAAGTTTATGGATTTAATGTGAAAACACGTGCATTAAAATGTGTGAGACGAATCTGAACTTGCTCCTTTTTCTTCGCCACTTACAACCATGGCGTCAATTCAATCAACAAGGCTTCCTCAAAAATAAACAACACAAACATAAGTTGGAACCCTCAATTCACTAAATTTCTACAATCTCCAGGAGTAAGTGAGTGAAACGGTGAGGGCTGTTTAGTCCTTAATTTTCTGCGCGCATAATTTATTTTGTTGTTATTTAAATTTATGGGAACGGTTAAGCCAGGAAAGTTTTTCGCCAAAAAAAGAGAAAAATTCTATGAATTTTCCTTCTATCGCATCGTACACATCTGAGCATTTCTTTGGTTTGATGATTTCATAAAAGAGAGCTTGCTCCTTGGAACTTTTCTTTTCTTTTACGTCTACCACAATTCAGAATTTAAATAAATCTGCCACGTGCAGTTTCCTCATTCATGCGTCTTCTTATCCATGTCAAGTACATTTTGAACGAATGAAATTTTATCCATATTAGAAACCTAACAATCCTTTGCTCGCACTTCAGCACCGTGCGTCGTTTTAATAGATATTCCGGTTCTCGGAACACATCTCGTCCTTATCAGCTATGTTTCCTTAATGTTAATCGTAGCAATAGCTTTCAAATGCGATCCACCTCCGCGCTATCAACACTTTTCCGCACACATATGCATCGTAATCCAGGCTCAATATCCCTCAACCTTTTTCCTGAATCTCATTACTTTACAGGATCGAACCCACTCACTCGCTCGCTTCGAGTAATAGTAAAAGTCCTCGTAATGTTCCCATTCACCCACTTGAAAGACGAGCCAACCATAGCGGCAAGGAAAAATCCAAATCTGAAATCTCATTACTTGATATTTTCCTTTATGCCATAAAATTCATTTCGCTATTACTTACTAACTACAGAATGTTTATCCATTAATCATAAATTCAAGTACTTTCACCATTTCTCCCTTTAAGAACTTGCCATCAAACATGATAAACTACGGCCCCGGCTATGTGTAACTGTTCGATATTTTTATGTGTATTCGCAGCTATTTGAGTGCTACAAGGAAAAATGCTCGCTTTATTGAAATTCCACCAGCAGGACCAAAGCCAGTGCTCGAGGTACCACAGTGTTGGATCTCCAGCACCGCCATCAATGGCTTGGATTTTTTCATCAATAAATCAATTCCGTTATAATTTGAACGTTGTTCAGCATCACACGCGCACTATATCGACAACTACTGCCGCCTGTCGACTACCCATTCAGGACTTCACAACGGATAACCAATCGATTAAGGAACTACGTACATAAATATTTGAATTGGCGGAATATAAAGTCATACAACTTAACTAGTTTCCAATGATGCATATTCTGTAAATTCGAAATAGATGTCATCTCGCTCGCACAAACACCTTCTGCCCCAGCTCCTTCCGCTTCCTCTTCGTCGCTGGGCCCGGTGGCTATACTTGCAAAAATAGTTTGAACGTTTCCCTTTTTCAGTGTTTTTCGGCCGGAACTGAAATCCTTTAATCCTCTTATGCTGAGAGAAGGCATCCATGCTAAGGCTACACGCTTTTTTACTTAGTTACGATGTTATGATTATAACGCTTCGTTTGAATGTATTTTTAGGATTTGGTAGAGTTCAGCTAGACGATGGTTTTGTGTTTGTGCGTGTGAATCAATCGCTTTTGAATTTGGGGACCCGTTGATAAAGGACTCATTCTCGGAAAGATGTCAAACGAATGGGATAAAATAATGCATCACGATGAATGCTGTATGGACATGTTTTGCACAAGGAGAGCTTAATAGTGCCGGGGGAAAGAATGAGGATACACAGGAAGAAAAAAAAACAGAAAAGATTTGATGGGATCACCCTGGAGAAATGAAATGGGAATATTCTATCTTTAACTTTTCGATGATATTTCAAAACGCAAGTTTTCCTCGTTTTTGCTTTTTGTTATATTCATTTTGGTTTGGAGTTTGTCCCTCAATGAAAAGGCTTAAGGCTCAAATGTCTATTATTTCATGTCACTGATAGGACTTCTCAAATGGATAAGACACTCGTTTTGAAATTTCAAAGAACTATCAGACCACATAGTGTGCAGCGTTATAGTGTATACGCGTAAGGGATCAAACTGGTTGCTGCGGTAAGACGTAGGATAGAGACAATTAGGAAGCATACAGAAGGTGGTGAAAACAAGTTCGTTTCTTCAAAAAATATCCTTGCAGCTTAAATTGCTTACGCTTAATTATGCCTATAAAAAGCCGAAGATGTTGTCTCAATTTATTCTTAAACATAACAGGATACTTACAGGATACCGCTGACGCAATCCGCGAGGGCTGCCTTGCATTCTCTTCCTTGTTCATTCATACTCGCTGAGATAATCCTTGCTAACAAAAAGCAGGCCCTTCGACTTATTCCTTTCAGAACGCGAAAGATTTCCCTCACTTGTGCTCGAAATACGCCACAGAAGGGACGAAGCAAGATGAAACACAACTACAAGGTGAGAATGTACTCGCTCATGTCTGGACCGTAACATTCTTCCATCTTCATACCAAGAATCATTTTCTCAATCTCTCTCAATCTCTTTTTCACACTCTCTCCCCGAAATTCTGAAATTCAACATAAAATGACTTTATGTGTTCTTCTTCACTCATTTTTTGATTGAAATTCTTCATCTTAGAGAGAATGTTCAATGAAAAGGACGCATGATAGTCTGATAAAGTTAGGCAACGTTTGACAAATAGTTTAATATCAGCAAACTCTTTTGCTTGAAGAAAGCCCTTTTCTGGAGATAACTTAATTAATGAAAGGATTAACGACATGCTGCAACTAATCAGACCGATCATTTTAAACCTTCAATTGACAGCCAGTAAATGAGATGTATCAAGCCCTTATAAAAAGGATCCAAAATCCGATAACATCACTATTTGAAACGTTAGTTTCAGGGAAGCCTGTTATTGGCAAGTAAACTGACACCATGGAAGCAGCCAAAGCAACATTTATATCCAAAGAAGGTTGGCATGACCAAACCAACCCAAAAGCATGCCTTCCCATACTGACTACTTTCACTAGTTCGCATTCAGAAAAAAAGTTTAAAAAATGTGATTATATGTAATGTATGAGCACATAAAGGACAATCCACTTGATTAAAATTCCGTTAAGTCCTTATCAACAGGTCTACCATATTGGAAATCAGCAAAGTCCATTACTCTCAGGAAGGTAATGAAGAAGTAGTAGAACCATGCTTGAATGGCATTTGAAAATCCTGGTTTGGAAGACCAAAACAGAGAAGCCTTTGACTCTCATTTAACAAGAGAAAGAAGAATTTTCTTAAAGAAATGCGAAACCTATCCTGACTCATTCGTGAGTGCGACCAAGCATCATCAACGTACGAGCAATCCTTGGATGTCCACAAAGAGACGTTCTTTGGCGTCAACAATAGAATCTGGCAGAAGTTCTGAAATTGGGCTGAAGGAAGGCTGAGAGAAGGCTGTTCGATATGTTACAAGAGCCACTTCGAGTTCTGAATAATTGACCCTAGAAAATAGTAATAGAAACTGCACTGGTGCCTTTAAAAAGAAGACTAAATCTAGCAACACTGATAGACAACAAGCGAACATGGAACGGGCACATAAAGGAGGCGACCTTCGCGTTTTTATAACTTTGGGCTCGGACGTCTATAAGAAGGGCACGATAGTCCTGCAATACCCCATTGAATATCTAAAGTGATCATGTCGATATTGTTCACTTCTCAAAAAGTTGCTTAAGCGGAAAAAGGCCAAGAACACAATGTTGGTCATGTAAAGGGTTTTCCATTAAGGACATAACAATTTTATCGATTAATAAAACACAGAAAATTTGAGATATGCAGTTCAAATATATTGTGGGTGTAGTGCAAACATTACGGTCATTACATTCGGTCATTTGGTCCGCTCGTTTACAGCGGTCGATTCTTTGGACCCAATTTCCCACCACTCTAGCGCACATTCCGACCGGAACATTGGCAATTTCACGCTGGATGTTGTCGTTGAGCTCGTCTAAAGTTGCTGGTTTGTTGACATTGACCACTGACTTTATCTAGCCCCATACAAAGAAATCCAATGGTGTTAGATGGCATGAACGAGGCGGTCATCCGACCTGACTATTTCACGAGATAATCGAGAATCGACTATTTCTCGAGATAGTAATAATTGCCATTCAATAAATCGATTGTGATGTGTGCTGTGTGGCTAGTGGCATGGTCTTGTTGAAATCACACTTCGTTGATGTTAAATTAAGCCCATTCTGGTCACAAATAATCTTCCAATGTACCACGATCCCGCTCTCCATTAACGGTAACATGACGGTTGTTTTAATCCACGAAAAATACGGTCCAACCACACCTCCGGCATGAAAACTGCACCAAACAGTAATTTTTTGCAAATGCAACGGTACCTCAAAAAGCCCATGTGGATTTGCTTGGACAAATAACACAGATTTTGCTTATTAACAAAGCCATTGAGCCAGAAATGAGCTTAATCGCTGAATATCTTTTTTCAATTAAATTCTTCATTTTCTTCATGTTTTTCCAGAGCTCAGTTGAAGAAGTTTCGGCGTTTCGAATCATCAAGTGGCGTTGATTGTTGAGTCAATTTAATCTTTAAAAATCTTTACGCAAAATACGCTAGAGTGTCGTTTGAGCGATGCTCAATTCTTAAGAACTTTGAATCGACTGATTTTGCTTATTTTGAATCAGTTACAGCTGCGATATTTCCATCGCTTCTAGCGGTACGATGTCTCTCTGGCACCGGAACGTCCAAAAGTAAAAATTTAAACTCGATCTTAACCACTATAGTACGCATAGCCTGTCGAGTGGGATAATTATTACGCCCGAAAATTAGAGTAATCGCTCTCAAAATTGCTATCACCTACCCAGAATTTTGGTAGTTATTTTTAATAATTTTCAAATACTGCTGGGTTGTGAAATTTACTATAATGAACGTAAGTGACTTTAACTTACGTTTTGACATTAACAGTTTATCAAAACATTTTAAGGACGCGTCCATACATATAAGATACATTATATTATGTCCCTAATAGAAACCCAATACTTAGTCAGGGTCAATTGTCTGGATGTATCGGTACTACAGGAGGCATCTACATATCTTTCCTATATATTTGCTTCGGAGAATTTTTAATTATGATTACTAATTACTATTGACATTCAATAATATTACTAAATCACGTTGGGACAGAGATTAAATGATCAATGTATCAAATGATATCAAAACTTATAGACTGATTGGTCACTGGAATCCCTTCAGAGAGAAAATACCGCCGTGGATCAGTCTTCCATAGGAAGATAAGCGAGTATGAAGCGCTTACTTCCCTATCAAACTGTGTACCTGGGACGCACGATGTCTGAACTCATAGACTCATAGTCCGCTTCAAAGAGAGGGGACCTTCAGAGAACAGCTTTTTCCTGGAAGCCTGGTCACCGCGGGTCGAGGTTTTTGCCAAGTTCCGACCAAAGAGAAAATGTTCATCCTCTCCATATCAAAAGAAACCCAATCTGTTTCTAAACGGAAGTATTTAAAAAACATTATTCAAATCCAAGTAATATTGGCAAGATGAAAAACATATAGATATTTCTGCAACCCACAATCTTGACCATACATAACTCACTTCTATTTAGCCTAGCTTTGAGGTCTCTTCGCCGACTTACTGACAGCTGGATTTCTTCAAGCTTCCCTGTCCAATCTCAGGAGCACTTTTCGCTGAACACACCTGTTTGGCTAAGAATCCTTCCACTTCACGGTTACCACGGTTACCTTCGCTGACTCTCAATAGGGAAAAACAGACAGAAAAAGCACTTCAAAAACTTTTACCCCTACATGATTAACAGCTTCCCTACCATAACTTTCTTTTCCTTTCATCCACCCTTTTGCATACATGAGAACTTGAATTCGGAGAATCCCTCTTGAAAATATGTTCCCATTTTTTGACTGATCTAAATTTCATATAAACAACGACCTTTGCTTGAACGATTTTCATTCATGGATCGTCCTGCTTTTTTGTAATTCGTTGTTATGTTTTCTATGTCGACAGAGGGTAGAATTCGATACTTAAAAAGTCCCCTCTTCAGCTAGGTACGAATCAACCTTATCCAGCGACGAAATTAGTCGGTATCCTTTCCTCTGCAACGCAGAATCACATCTGCTGAATGGAGTTGCGTTTGCTTCGGTTTAGGTTCCTTCATCTTTATCAAGACACTGATCCTCCAATATCTACTTTAAGTTGAGACATTGTTGAAGCGATGTCGTTGTCACTCCTGTTGTTGTTTTCCTGGAGTACCGCTTCGGCTATCACTTACTGGATCTATTACTCTTACTGTCGATTCTTCTTTTCGAATTTCGATAGATTTCTTCTACCGAGTAAACATTAGCCAAACTTCCAAAGAAATTGATCGGAAATATCCCTCCTAATAAAGAATCAGTCATCTGAATCGTTCAAGACAGTCTAACTGGCGTTCGTTACCGAATTCCATACCTATGCCAAACGAGCCGGTCGTAACTGAACCCCAAATCCTTCGAGAGCAGGAGTTTTGTATTTTATTCATTTTATTGTGTTGCATTTTATTCAAAAAAGTATAGATTAAACTGCCAAGAAGTATAAGTGGCTTATTTCCCTTCTGTCACGCTGGTGTTTGTTCTGTAACCCAAGTGTATTGAAGTTCCAATGTTTCTGTCCTACAAAGGCAGATTAACTCATCGAAACCTTGCTGCCAAAAGGATTTTCTGGAGGTGTGCTCTTTCATACCGATTATTAGTCCTGAATGTTGCAGGCACTACATAGGTAGCAAAGTCTGTTTTGAAGGAGCTGCGGCCTTTGTAGTGTAATGATTTGATTGTTGCTGATGGGGTTAGTAGTTCGATTTTTTGTCCTTTTATGTTAATGCAACTCAGTTTGGTCCATCGGTTGTTATAACTTCTCATGCTATACATATTGGTATATCTGCGCCAGCTGCTGCGGGCACTTTTAGTAATTTGGTGTAGCTAACCTGGAGTTACACATGCCAGCATGACAGTTAATGATGTTTTAACGACTGGCAACTAATGCTACTTTTAGGACTGGACTATGACAGTTTTTGGACTTCATTGCCATCGCGATTTACTATTCCAAGGATGAGAAAATAACACGGTTCCTAGGGTTTCATGGAGTTATTTGCTTTGGTAGTCAGCAAAAGGTAGTGAGACAGCAGATCAATAAGCGAGAAAGGAAGCTTTGACATGTTGACTCGGGTTTGAACCTGGTAGTGTAAACGATTAGAACTTCATTCGGTGCGCTATTTAGTAAATTGACAAAAATAACAAATATTATGTGGAAAGGTCTGTTATGACTTTAAACATCAACAACATTTAACAATATCAACATCACGAACTTCCTGGACACCTTCGACAAGAAGCAATCACGAAACTATCTCGGTATGAAAAAGTTAAAGCTAAGGGTCCTTCGGAGCGAAGCTAGGAAGACATCTGAAGAAACTGGTCATTAAAGCGAACGTTGCATGCAGGTTCTCATAATTTTGCATAAATTTAATATCCTACATAACATTAGTCTGCAGGAGACGAGGCAAAGTTACTTTATCGTAGAAGATTAATTGAGTCCTTAAGCTGATAAGAACTAATTTCTTTCTAAGGATAATTGACATACTTGAAGTGCTCTAGATATACTTTGAACTCATTTAATATCATGTCTTATCCAATTTATTCATCTCATTTATGGATTTCCAATATCTTTTCATACTTCCACTTAATCTATATCGTTTTTTAAACCTGCTTTTTTAGTTAACGTGTTTGCTAAATATTACCGTTTAGAGTATCCTTTTGACTCATTCCGCGAACCTCAATGCCGATGGTATACTCGTGTTGTTAGGGGTTGCTGGTAAGTTCACATCTAAATGAATGATTTAGCTTTACGAATCGTAGTGGGGGCAAGTGGTCCATATGGGTAGTGTTTTCCGTTAGAACGTGAGAAATGGCTGAAGTCCGCGCCTACCAGTATTGAAGTTATGAGACTATAATTATAAACTAAATAAGACTATAAATATAAACAAATTTTAGAGGTATTTATTATGAAATAAAGGTTTTCAAAAGGAGCGAGTAAAAATTGAACCGAAATTACACACGCTGTATGTTAAGTATTAACGAAACACTTTCCAAGATGATCAAGTTTTAATACCTTAAAATAAGCCAAAATTTGACCAACGAAATTGATTTTTGTTGACTTAGTATTTAATTTAGGGTATTGGTCATTTGTGACTAAAAGTATAGACCAACGACTTCAGGAAGCGCCAACAGAAAAAGTCTAGTAGGTTAACATCATGAGATCTAGATCACCTCTGCAAAAGATAATCATAACCTCAAATCTTCCATATAGAATGTTCATAATGGCGTCCATTGTAACACGTAGCCCCGTTACGAAGGAACCGCATGTCGCCTATCTCGGTATCGTTTAATTGGGATCTAATGAAATCGGCTATCATGGCTTTGTTACCTCAACAACGTCGTTTTTGAAAAAGTACGCACCTAGTCCGACGCCGCGACAAAGTCAAACAGTTTCTTTTTTTCGATGCATTACCACCTGGTAAACCTCGTGTGGGTTTGCGTTGCACCATGTACGGTAATCGTCAATTTTAACACGCTATAACAATTTCAAGAAAGCGGCTTGAGGCCTATAATAATTTCGGGAGTAGTTGGGGTCCGCTTATAAATACTCCGAATCCCAGTAAGCAAAAAAACGCATTGTCTATGGTCATTAAATTTATGCACCTGGATCAGATGGAGTTCGCACTACTGTAGATCTATGTCCCGACTCACTATATGTCGAATTGAAGCTTGTAAAACTGGCGAGTTCTTGTGCACGGAGTGAAATTCACAGCCTGAGATTCTCCTGGAAACATTCACGGACCGTTCCAAATGAAAAGTCCTTTATGAAACATACATATATGACAAAGATAATTGGTTGACATGAGAGAGTGCGTGAATGGAGGGGTAGGTTATTGGTAAATGAAATACGTTCTGTAACCCATTGTTAGTATCAATATCTTAATCGGGTCAGTAATCCGTGAACTATCGTCGTTCAAAGATGTCAATCAGCAAAGTTAAAGTCAGTTATAGAAAAATTCAAGCATCGCGTTGTCATTAAGTTGCCTAGCAAGCAAGGAAAGTTTGTTGAAATCATATTGAAAGAGACGGCGTCCGTTTACGGGGACTATTCTTCGATTAGAACAATGGCTTAAAATCGGCACAGTTTCTCGAAATAAAGCAAAGACTCATTTAAAGATGACCCACGAACCTGATGGTTGATCAAAGTGACTATTCCAGAAATGATTCAAAAAATCCAAAAATAAACATTGGAGATACAAAACTAAAGATTAGGCAGCTTGCGAAAATGGTTGTTATATCGGAAGTGATAGTTTTCAGATTTTTCCCGATCATCTTGGCATGACAAATGTTAGAGCTAGTTAGAAAGGTTAGAGCCGAGAACGCTTACGCGGCCCCAATAACATTGCCGCGCAGAGTATTCCCGCAGGTTTTTTGACCGCTGTTGTGAAGACAAAGATGTACTATTAAATCGAATTGCTACTGTATACAAAACATGAATTCATCATTACCAATTTGACTCCAAACAGGACTAAGGATCAAATAGCGCAAAAAAGCACGCCACCATCCAACAAGTTTAAGGTGTCACAGCTGGCTGAAAAATCCTGGCGACAGTCTTTTGAGACTCAAAAAGGTACAGGCGTCTCAATAACTGGAGAAAACTACACTTGAATCATAGAGAGGATGAAAGAAAGTCAAAAAGAGAAAAGAAGGAGAAAATTGACCAAAGGTGTCCTCCTTCAACACGAACTCGTGCCTGCTCAAAAGTGCTGTATTGCTTTACCAGTCCTGCACAAGGTTAACTTTAAGATTTTGGATCATCCACTTTACAGTCCTAGTCTGGCTCTGAATAATATATCTGACTCCAAAGCCTAAAATTTCAGTTATTTTTCGGACAAAGACAAAAACGACTTTTTTATGAAACTATACCAAAGTCAAGGGGAAGAACTAAAAAATGAATAAGAATAGCAAGTGAATACATTAAAAAGAAAAGAAAATTCTGTATCTTTATTCTCACTTCTTACCCCCTCATTCCGGGAACTTAAAAATGCACCCTCAGAAACAAAAAGATAATTTGCCATCCATAAAAATGATAACTCTAGAGATAAAACCCAAAAGCTGGAATCGAATCAAAGAAATAAATACACATTTATAGTAGTTTATAGAATTCTAAAACCACAGCAGCCCCAAAACAAGTGAATCCTCTTTGAGTATTTTTGGAATCTCGCTCGGATTCGTAATCCATAGGAATAACCACCAGGTTTCTAGGAAGACTAGAGCACTGGAAACTATTCAAATTCTTTGACAAGTTTAAAAAAGTTTAGAAGTTATCGCTAAGACAAAATTATAGTGAGGTTCGAAGATGGTTGCACAAAAAGGATAAAAAATGCTATGCAGTTATAGGGTATAACAACGAGAGCATGAACTAGGTTATTGATGAGTTTAAGAGAAGAGTCGGTAAAATTTGAGGATCCGTGAACTCAAATCAATGTAGTCTTACATAAAATCTTTCAAAGGAGTGGCCCTAAATTTATTTCGATTTCAATGTAACTATAAATACGTTTGACACAAAAGCCTTTTTCATTCTTCTTTTGTTAAACGCTTTTACAATAACTTTTTTTAGTAGTTTTTTTTTTCATTTGACAGCTTGAGCTCAGGCATATTTTAATTTCTAGTAGACTTTGTTGAATCGCAAGAGCAGCTCTCTTTGTATCAAATGACGTACTTTGAGGTCTGTGTTGAAAACTTTCACGGTATTTGCCTTGTGTTCTACCTCAAAAGCAACTTCCCGAATTTTCCGTATCGCTGAAAATCACATAAGCATCAAACATTCTTGCCAACAATAATATTTAAGCAAACCGCATATTGAATGGCATCTTCTCACTCTATACGTGCTCAAGTTCAAGTACGTTTCCACGTCAATCAATCCTTGTGTTTCAAACAAGTTTAGCTCCAGCACTAAGTTTCCTGAAGATGACGTCGAATGTGCTGTTTGCCATTGAAAAATTCATGCAAGAAGGCATTTGGTTTGGGTCTGAAAAGAAGAAAGTTGAGAGTCTTCCGAATCAACCCAAAAATATATTGATCCTTAATCTTTTTTGCGAAAAAACAAAGCGTAGTATGGGGAGTAATTTGCCTGGGAAATGTATTGCAGAAATTTAAGCTGTTGATGTTATGTCGATACGAGGATTACGATACCACTCGCACTCAATGTCTACCACTATTCAAAGGAAGCCGTCGGTGGACAAATGCTAAATGTTTGTTGCTTGTTGGCTGCGATCAGGACGAAAGGTCGTCTAGGACGCATGGTAAAAATATGATAGAATAAATATAACTTTTCTATCGGAGGTAATCTCACTACAAAAGAATCACTACTGCTGAGGAGCTTATAAACAAATGCGTTTCAGCATGAATACTTCATTATTGTGTGCTTTGATCTCGAGTCCTCCAGCCCTTCTGTGGGAAATAAACCGACATTTACTCGCTAAAAGCTATTTTTTCGTTCCGAGAACACAAAAGATTTCCTTTGACGACGTGAAAGTCACCATCATTTGAGGAAATGGCTGCGAGTTTCGCAAACAATGCGACCAACAATACTGCCGCTGTTCACCTGGAAGAGAAGGAGAAACTTTCTTTATTCAAGCAATATAATGAAATATGCCCGTCAACAAAAACTACACCAATAAATTATCTACATCCTGATTAAGTGCTCTGTAGCGAGGCACAAGGAGCGTTTTGATTCGAGTGCTATCGATATTGACGAAAAAGATGAAAATATATTGCAATCACTTATTCTTGAAATTTCCTGAAACTACCTCGTTGTCGACTGGCAATATCTGCGCTGGTCCTGGCATTTTTTCCCGATAAATCGTAACGTATCGGATTAGTACTGGCTATTTTCACAACTTTATCGCACACGTCCCATAACCATAAAATAAACAGCATAAATTTTTGTAATGAGGTGTCAACGTAAGAACAGCAGATGTCGGAAAAAATAGCGTCGTATTGTTATCGTGGAGTCGTTCAGCGACGCTCGCTAACCTAACCCACACGCTCCTTTATGTATGATTGTATATTTGCCCTTGTAGTCCTGCGAAAGCGTATTCTGTGCTCTTTGATTGTGCGCCAAAGCCAAAGTCACTTTATCCTTTCGACGAGCGCTTAAACATACAGCAAAAATAAATTTCGGCATTATTCTTCGGTTATTCTCCCCCCTCCCCACCTACTCCGCATACCTTACATACACGTCCTGGGCATGTTCGTCGAAGGGTAAGAGCGCCGTTGTTTGCAACGCTTTTGTTGTTCAACATACGCTTTCTGATTTCGATGTTATTAATGCCTCTTGAACTGGTTGTTCCTTTGTTAGGGCCATGATGATGGTCAATTTGGTAAAAAGTCCTTCGAACGCTCTCGACAGCACACACGCTTCCCTCGCATACCTCAGCGTATGTGTATATGAGAATTCACACATATCTGGCTAATTGTTGATGTCGATGCCAGGGCTAAGATGTTGCCCAAGGGTTTTGCGGTCGGAAAACTGGGTGCTGGGACTTATATTAATCGTCGGTAAGAGTGGGGCAAGGGACACAGAGGGTTGCAAGTGCTTTGAAGAGGGTATTAATTGTTTTGTAGCGCTTTAAAGCCACATAAGTGTTATATAATGGTGATGACTTTCCGGATTTGGGAAAATCTCTGCGGTGAGTTGTGAGAAATCGATTATCAATTTTCACAGCTACATGCTTGCGGATAGATTCCACGAATCTACCACGAATCCCACATGGAAAAATAAATATTGCAAATTAAAATTTTCCACATTTACAATATCATATTACAACAAAATGCATGCGAGTCTACCTACATGCGGAAACACGTACAACACGTGTAAACACATAGAACACGTGGAAAGTTTCGAGACGCAGTATTTGAAATTCGGCGAAAGTGGTTCAGTTTCAAAAGAATAGTTCCTGTGATAGAGCCATACTATGAAATGAGTTGTTTTTTCAAATCTATACATCCAAAGGATAACTTTGAGAAATGCCAAATCTCATCAAAATACGAAAAGATATCGCAACCACAGCCCGAGATTTAAATTTTCTGCCATTCATTTGATGTGCTAAATAGTCTTCATTATTTCAATTGAATAATATCAGGATTTATGACGTTAGAATCTTCGCAGGACGAAAATACAAGGCATGACCTTGTAAGTCACTCGCTCCTCTGTTGAATTTAACTTTGGGTCATGTTCAAGGTTTGGGTGATCACTGTGCACTTCCTTAGGGACCCCCCATGTATTTCCAGGCTCCTCGCAAATATGTCCTTCTAGATACTTTCCAAGCAACAGCTTAAGACCAACAAGCTCGTCACAGTTTAAGCATTGAGAGTACATATTCAACTCTGCGTTTATGAGAAAATGGACAATTTAGGCTAAAAAGAATCCTTTAATATCAGGCTGTAGCCAACCAAAAAAGCTAAAGGTAAATCAACCAACTTACTTTCAAACTAGGTGAAAACTAAAGAATCCATCTAGCAGTGTTGAAACTTTTTAAATCCTGATGAATATCGAAAATGTGAACTTTCTTCTTTCTTCTTTCATTCTGTGATATCTGGCTTTTTCGGGTTTCCTAGCTGTTTGGATCTTACATTAAGCAACAAAATCCAAAGCAATACCAGCTCGTCTTTTTCCCGTTTTACACTTTCTGATTAAAGGTTTCTGCATATTCATTGCAACCGAGGAGTCCTGGCTTAGCTCAAATGTACATAGAGAAATTCAGAATGATCATATCTATGTAGGTTTTATGATAAGAATCTGGGGCCTGTGGCTGATGACAAGTCATCAGACAAGTCGGCCAATTGCAATTGGTCTATCACTTCTACAATTACCTGCTATTTAGCATCTTTAACTCTAGCTTCTGTTGAGCTTTCCCTAAACAAGATGGAAAGAATTTTGAGGATAAACGTAGGGAGCACAAACTCCAGGTCTCCGTCAGCATGCATTTCATTATGCATGTCTGATACGTGGATACCGTCTCGCAGTCGTAGTGCTCGTGAAACTTGACAAGACAATACGCACTGACATAAGTCATGTCACTAGTGGCCTTTCACCATGGCAGTACTGCTTCAAAAATGGGTGCTGAATTAAAGACGCACCTTTAAGAACGAGACTAGGAGGACTACTTGTGGAAAGCGTTCCTAGAAACTCCAATGGACGAATCGATATTTTAGAAACCGTGGGAAACTCGCTCCAAGTACAAGATAGTCTGATTCCAATCGTTCAAAATTACCCTTGAGATAAGAAAGAAGGTCGAAATAAAATGCTTATCAAGCCAGTTGTAGTCCACAGAGTTCCCTTCGATTCGGACCTGTGGAAAGTCTTGTACGGCGTAGTATTGCCACTTGAATTGTCAGAAGAGTTGCGACTGTCACATGTTTTGCATGATTGAAGTCTAATCAAAGCCCAATGATTTGATGGATACCTACAAGAAATAATGCAGCGATGTTCAATCACAAGATCTTGTAGGCCAGTCCATAGGTCCAAAACAATATATTATGCGCTCGTCAAATGCTTTTTTGAATAAGTCGATGGATGCACGAGCTGTATGGTATGTCTCGCCATTCTGTTGAAACCATAGGTCCCCTGCTTTAGAACGAGTAAATACCGGAACCAACGGTCACCATTGACTGTAATGTAATTCTCAGCAGCAGTTTTGAAGAAAAATGGAGCAATGATACCACCGATCCCTAAAACACACCAAACAGCGATTTTCTCCGGATGTGACGGTGTTTGAACAACTCGCTGTGGTTACTCGTCACTCTAAATGTAGCATTTTTGATTACTGACGTAGCCATTCAATCAGGAATGAACCTCATCACTAAACAGAATCAGTGAAACTAAGCGTGGCATGGAAACGATACATGGTTAATCGAATTAATTGTTTTGATGGCCATACAATTGACCGAGTGCGTGATGAGATTCTCAAGCATACCCGTTTTTTTTTTTTGTTGGAGATAAATCTGCACAATTGAGAGACATTGCTTAGGCGTCAACGGATTTATGATAAAATGCCTACCAAAGTCACTATAAAAGGTATGACAGCTGTCACATCGTTTTGAAAAGTGTTGCCAACTTAAAGCTCTATCCGACAACAAGGAATCCGTGGAATATATCTAAAGGTATTTATTTTCAAACGCAACAAACCAACAAAATGTATAAATAATGATTAAGGACACCATATATGGCATTAAGCATACCAAAGATAGCTCCACCATTTAGAGCTTGGGTAGTCGCAAATAGATGTGAGTGGTCAATTCATTTGATTTCTGTCTTGATTCTCTCAATTTCTGGTCACATTCTATGTTTTTGCACAAACTATACTGAAATATTCATAGTATTTAAAGTTGAGTTCATCATAAAAAACAAATAACAAACTCGGAACTTCGTACAAGCAAATGATTTCTAGCTAATGATCCTTGCATCCTCGTGAGACTACAAAATTATTAAAACCGAATCCTCTTGCTTTAGAGTATCCTGCCGCACGTTTTAATATCAATCGAGACTCATTTTAACCACGATAACGTGTTTCATAACTTCACTGGAGAAAACAGCATATTGAATAGAAACTTTTGTGGTTTCACATTTGAGTTTTTAAAATTTAAACTTAAAATCATGTCCCCAACCAGTGTATTCAATATCTTAGCTGAAGCTTTCACGTCTGGGCCATCTAAGGCTGGTTTGCATACGTTTGCAGAGGAGAAAAACACAACCGAGCCCTTTATGTATTTTCAGTACCTCCTTGTTCCTTATAAATTTTTTAAGTCCCTTCGGTTTCGCTCATCCAATTTTTTAGTTTCTCGCACTGGCAATATTCACCGGATTACGTTTTTCGTAATAAATATAAACTTACTTTGCGCAAATGTTGATAACAACTCACCAAACTTTTTTCTCTCCTGTAATTCTGATTTATATATAGAAACTTCATAACAATCTTGTTGTTAAGCAAAGGTAAATAGTCGCTACAGTAAATCGTTGCAAGATAAAATAACATAATTCAAAAAAACGAAACGAAGGAAATAAGGAAAGATTCATTAGAAACTTTCGATGTCTTAAAGAAAAGTTTCATCATCAGAAAATAAGGATACACTTTATAAAGCAATCTACTATTCACTGGAACACAGGTCTTCTACATATCCATTAAGCCAAGCATGCTTGAAAGTAAACAAGCAAAGCACAATCAACCCTTTTTCATATCATTGCCCACTACAAGCACAAGATGGTCCTTCTAACGCTTCTAACGATGGACGAAAGGCAAGAAAAAACAACGTTAAACAGCTAAGAAGTGATTTGACTTCATCCAAGTGATGAATAATTAAGTGATTTATTGTCCAAAAAATTGGTCAAATTACACTCCAAAGGGGAATATAAATGTTCATTCTACACGAATTACTTGATCCTGGGCCAAACACATTTTCCGCCTGTCAAATTAACACTTACTTCCTCATTTGCTTCCGCTCTTTTCACATTTTTACACCTACTATTTCCTTTTATCATTTCCGTTTGCATGGCCAGTGGTTGGACAATTTTCATCAGTGGCGGTGTGAATTTTATTTTTCCTCATCCACTTGTTTGGACAGAGGGAAAGGACTTTTATGCATTATCTTATTAGTACGGAGCACGTCACAGGAACATGAGCCAGCGATTTTTTTCGACTAATTTCAAATGTTTCCTGGTAGAATGATGTCAGAACTACTTTGGCAACTTTTCCATGTACCTTCTCTCCGCTGGTACCCTGGAGATATCTTTCTCGTGGCGGGACGTGTCTGCAGAAACACATTTTTAAGGGAAAAATTACAAGATATTTTGATATTTGTTGTTGGGTGACCTTATAAGCTTTTCCGAAAATTGCAAAAGGACTCGTCTCTGAATCGTATACGAGAATGATGCACGAATTTACGACATCTGCGCTCGCGTATGTAATTTTTAATTTCTTGGTTTTATGCGAATGCTGACCAGTAAATCATGAAAATTTTCCCTTTTCAAAATGTTCACCATACATTTATTAACGTTTTAAGTGTCATCCAACCCTTTTTACCTTAAAAATAATGAATTGAAATTGACCGCTAGCCATACGCCTCAGAAAAATAATTAGGTTGATGGCTGACATGATTACGGCTGTCCTTTTTGTCTGGAATGAAACATTTTTTTTAATGAAACAAATTTAACCTGAGCAGAGAATAATTGATAAAAGTGTAAAGGTATCATTCCTCCATTTCATTACAGCATTAATTTTTTACCAACTTTTAAAAAAATTATATTGAAATCAACACGCCGCTTTCCACGAAGCTGTTGGGCAAGCACTGGCGAACTTTCATTGGTGGGTTACGTCATGTTCAACGACATAAACCTTATGTTAAGGACACGTAAAGAAAAAAATATGGAAGTTGGATAGTTTTTGTAAATTTTCCAATTTAATGCTTTATTACTAAAGGTATCCAGTAATAAGATATGCCTCAGATAAAACGCATCCTGGAGATCGTGACGATAACTAGTCATGGGGCACAATTCTAGCCCTCCCACTTTGCGCTATTTGTTCCTCAGTATCCATTCTCTCAAAAACATAGCATTAGATCGTTCCAGAAGACTGTAAATTCAGTGAATACCAGTACAAAGCATTTGAGATACACATGTCCATACACTCAGGGCAACGTCTTCGTTTGGAATACACTGGAGATGGAACTAGAGAAATTTGCCGACACACTGACGGAGAAGACAACACAATTTGGCCTCGCCGAATCTTCTGATCAGGGATCAAGACTGGCCGTTGAAGACAGTTCTTTGAACTCTACAATAAGGACCACCACGTCTGTTAATAAGGCATAAATGTCCCGCTGTTGTCAACTCAAATCACAACACAACGAAGCGAAAGTTGGAAACTCCCATGAAATGCTCAATGAGGGCGAAACCAGGACGAAAAATATGCCAGAATAGCAACACATCGGTCGGCCAGAAAATGTCTTTGCAAAGTGATTAAAAGAAATCAGGCTCGCTGCTAAGAGAACTCCCTCAAAAAGTCGAATGAGGACGCAAACGGGGCCTGAGCTGCAAGTTACAAGCTAATTTTGTGGATGCTCTGTGTACCAGGGATTCCCTGATTACATTAGGTTACAATGTTGACAAGATATTATGGTCCCTTTCGTCGCTCATCCCATCGGTGTTGAAGCAACCCTCGGGAACAGTCAACTCTTCACGAATAAGATCCTTGAAGCTCATTTTTTCAATGAAGTTGGAGACCAGACAATCTTAACCTAACAATCCTATTCCAGACAATAAGAATATCGCTTCTATATTAAGAGATATTCTAATTGGTCCTTAACTTTAACCCTAACATGCTGTTAACTACTTTAACGTCATTTTTGCAGAAAGAGTTTCTCATAAAGTCTTGAAAATGGAAACACGTTTGCTAGTCAATAGAGAGAACGTAATTTTCGACTCTCCATTTGCATACCTCCCATTATGCATGCAAAATTTAAACTCTATATTTCCGTAAGGATTGAGAAACTTAAGTAAGGATTACTTCTTAATATTATTAACGCCACTGTGGGCCTTTCTCCTCGGGAGTTCTGTGTCAACGCTTAACTTTCAATTAAGTTTCCAACTGTGGAGGTTGTGACTATAGTCTAATAGGCCGAGGCACGTAGTCGGTTGGAGCAGAATAGAAGGACCACCAACGGGTAGTGCTCTAACCGACGCTAGACACCGGGAATGATCCACTCGATGGATAGACAGGCTAGAAGCTCTGGAAAACTCAGTCCAAGCAGTAGAATACCTGATGAGGATTTTGAAAGTCACCTGAAGCATCACGGTCAAATTTAATAAGGACGACATAAGAAACTAGTCACACCTGGTTGGCCTTAAGACTGTATCCTCGATCCAGGGATGAAGAAAGTCCTGGAAAGAATCGCGACTGATCACCTCATCATGATGTTGCGACAATAATCAGCAGGTGCAAAGTTGAGCGCGCTCAGTACGCTAAGGCACCAGATAGGGACTACACACGGATTAAACTGAGCCCTAGATGAATTGGAAGTGGTAATCCTGACCAGAGTGAGAATACGGTCAGTTTCTAGCATGTATGAGTAAAGTCAAAACTACCAGTTAAGTAATAAGCCTTCACTGCTAGACTTTGAACCCAGTTTCGTGGGATGAATCAGGACAACGGATAATTGTCACCCTTTTCGGATCTCACCCTTTTTCGACTAAGCCCAACGAAAAGGCAACTGTTGATGGGCGTCTTACAATCAAAGTTTCTGTATGGAGTCATGTTATGGTATGTTATGTTGACCTTTGAGCTATGTTTCACAGGAAACTGCACTGAACTGAAACGGCTGGTGCAGATACAGAGACGAATGGTACTGCACATTTCATAAGATTACCAGACAGTCTCTGAACAAACGTTGTTAGTAATCACATGGTTGATTCTATTGCCACGCTTGCCAAAAAAGGTCAAGGAAATCACATCAAAAGTCATAAACCTAAGACAGAAGCAGTTGTTGTCAACGTGAGCACCGTCAAGAAGTGGTAAATATCTTGCAAGCGTGAGCTGAAAGAAAGATAGAATTAATGGCATATCAATGATTTTCACTAGAAAGACATCCTACCTGATCCAGTTGTGATCCTGAACCTGATCAGAACAGAATTGTTTTCAGTCTTACCGTAGGGTTTGTAGCTCAAAATCTTAAGATTGCAAATTGGGAAGGATGATACCATTACCAGTTTCCCAATATACCAGTATATACAATATACCATACAATATACCATGTATACAATATAACAGTTTCTCATTACGCGCTGGAGGTGGGAAAGATAGAATCGAGATTTTAGTAAAAGGTTGACGGAAGCGATGCTGAAATTGGCTGACAAATGAAACCAGGTGATAAATTACTCCCAGACAATTCTTATAACATAAAAAGCACACTTGGTCAGCAGAAGGTTTCGAGATTGGAGCAGTGCAGAAGCAGATAAAAGGTTGTACTATTCTGAAGTAATGAGTCAATTGGTTCAAACCTAGTTAATCTGGTAGTCAAGAGAGGAGTATAATCTATAGTTTAGCTAGCTTTGCCACTGAGAGTATAGCACTCGGGATATTAAAAGCCTTTAACTTCCCGATCAAAAAATAAAAGCGACGAGGCCTAAGAGTTGGAAAATCTAAATCTGAAACTAGATTTCATTTAAGCTTACATTGGAAGAACATTGGATGGAACTATACACTATCAAAAAGTTCCACGAACTAGACACCTCGACCAAATCTTTAATGCTAAACGCCAAGTTTCGGCTCGCCGACGATGAAGTGAAGAACTGGTGAACCTCATCAGGATCACACTCCAACAGAACTATTTTGAATTCGATCTCGGATACAAGAAACGTGATATCAACAAACTGATCGCACAGCGCAAACATAAACACTAACCATCAGACACACAAATGAACCATTTTGACATACGTAGGCAAGGAAACGTACCAATCGGCAAGCTTTTTCAAAAAATACAAACTCCATACCGCATTTAAACCAACAATAACATCGGAAACCAACGAACATCGAAGCCAAACAGCACACCATGTATGGTACGGCGTATACAAACAATAACAGTGACATATACAAACTATCATGCAGGGACTGTGACATGGTATAAGTAGGAAAACTGACACGGAAACTAACAACTAGATATAAGGAACACGTACGCTCTTTTACACGTAATAAAACAGCCTCCAACAACGCAAAACACCTACAGAATTTCACAAACGAACCCGATACCATGGCAAATACTATGACGCTACTACACAAAACAATAGAAAAGACCTAGACTAGACGTATTAGAAAAACTGGAAATCTACAAATACAAAAACCCACGGAAATATAATCAACGAACAAATAATGACCAACTCCGACGATACAGCAATGGAAATGCCCCAAAATTTTTGCTATTCCGAAGCAATCCAATAAAACAGACGTTGTCAACCCGCCCAATTTCTCTCTTGTCTAATGTTGGAAAGTTACTCGAGAGAGTAATCCTCCAAAGCATCACACAGTTCTCTGAAGCGGCAAGAACTGTGCCGGAATGACAATTTGGCTTCAAAAGAGGTCACGCAACGCTGTTTTCCAAGCCAGTATAAAACGGAACTGGCAGGGTAAAAAGGTTGTTGCAGCGTGTCTTATCGACGTAGAAAAAGCTTTTGATTCGGTTTGAATCGACGGGCTTATCTACAAACTGATCCAACTGGGCTTTGCGGTTAATGTTACGAAAATTGTAGGCAGCTTCATGAGGGGACGTACCGCCTTTGCGATGTCGGGTGGAGCTAGCTCTGAACCCTTTATCATTAATTCGGGGGTCCCACAGGGTCCATTCTGGGTCCCGTTCTCTTCAATATATTCACGTTCGACATTCCAGGGATCAGGTATGAATTTCAACCTGAAATCGAGATGAATCTCTTCACTGACAACTTACTGGTGTGGTCTTCTGAGTACAATCTCCGCTTTGCAAGGACGAGACGCCAAAGGTACGTGGACTCGTTGTCTGCCTATTATGAAAAGTGGGGGATGAGAGTTAAAGCTTATAAAAGCGAGCTGATTGTTTTCAAGGACCCACATAAAAAATCTGGACGTTGCACGAAGAGTATCTGTGACACCAGAATAAAGCTGAACGGGCAGGTGGTGCACTGCTCGAAGCAAACAAAGTATCTGGGGGTAATTTTTGGTAAGAACAACAACTTTAGTGCTCACGTGGACGCTGAATTGATGAAATCTAGATACACACAGGAGATGGTACCTCTTACCTCTTTTCAGGAAACAGTCATCAACCAAGAAGCGGGTGAAGTTACTTGCGTACAAGTCACTTATCAGGCCCATACTAATGTATGCGGTCCTGATCTGGCAGGCAACAGCGACGTACAAATGGAGCAAGATAGGATTACTGGAGTGCAGAATCCTTCGGGCTTGCACTGGGATATATAAACGGGAGGACGGACGGCCCTACCCAAACTGACTACTGTACCGGGATGCAGTCGTGGAACCAATCAACCTCTATGCTAAGAGGTTGATCGAGCGAGCGGCGAAACGTATGGCGGAGCATGAGACTACCATGATCAGCAATACGACAGACAGTCGAGCGATGGAGTAGTAAATAACAACTTATTTAAGGAATCAATAAAAAATAAAAACAAAAAAATATAGTTAGTATTGAACTCTTGAACTCATTGATTTTTTCATTGTGGCAGCCAACCTGGTAAATATATCTCCCACGGCTGGTGGAATTTTGAATATAGAGTCATCGACGCCGAGTCTGACCATCTTTTGATAGAGCTGACCATAATAGTGAAAAAGGGTGTAAGGCTGGAGGTAGCAGTCAGGACATTTTGGAGCTTCATCGCAGACGTAGCACCTTAAGAAAACTACTCTCAAGAATATACTACCGCAACTTGAATGTAGTTAACTGGGAGTATCAGAAGGTTCACCTCCTTTTGCGATCCCTTAATAGAATGATCTTGAGAAGAAAATCTGATTTTGCCAATGAGAGATTCGAACAGACCCTCGCAAACATCAGACCCGGTGCCTGGATGTTTCCCCAAATAAACAAAATAACTGGCCATAAGCGCCAGCCAGGAGTTCTCACTTATAACGGTACCATGCTCATGAATGTTAAGGCCGTTACTGACTCCATCGCAAATCATTTTGCGAAAATACTTCAAGGGGAGAAGGCAAGTAAGGACTGTGCTTTTAATTCGTTGGTTAAAAGAAGTATATCAACGTTTGACACGGACCACAAGAATCTTTGCTTCCCTAGGTTTTCCAATTCAAATCCGTCGGACGCTCCTATTGGCAGTACCCTGTTTGTAACCCCTGAGAGACTCACGAAGCTCAGGAATTTTTTTTATAAAAAAACTTCCCCTTACTTATTTTATTCTTCTCGTAATCCTTCTTAACAATGGCATAAACATTTGCTGCTTCTCTCAGCTTCTCTCAAAATATTTGTCATTCCGAAAGAGTTCAACAGTACTGCGTAGTCAATACTCGTCTTCGAATGTATCCTCTGTCCAACATAGGCAAGTTACTGGAAAGAGTAATCCTTCAAGGCATCACACAACTCTCTCAAGAAGCAGGAACTGTTCTGTAAAGATAATTTGGCTTCAAAAGAGCTCGCTCAACAGTAGACGCGTTGGCTGTTTTTCAAACCAGTATAAAAAGAAATTGGCAAACCAGAAAGGCCGTGGTAGCGTGCCTCAGTGATGTAGAAGAAGCCTTTGATTTGGTTTGAATCGACGGATTTATCTACGAACTCATTCAATTTGACTTCACGGTGAGCATTACAAAAACAGTAGGCAGTTAAATGAAGGGACGTACTGCCTTTGCGGTTTCTGGTGGAGCTAGTTCCAAACCCTTTGGTATCGAGTCAGGGGTTCCTCAGGGGTCTATTCTAGCCACTTTCTTCTTAATATATTCACGTCTGATATTCCCGGTATCAGAGATGAATTTAAACCCGGAATAGAGGCGAAACTGTCGCTGACGACTTATTGGACCGGTCATCTGAGCACAATCTCCGCTTTGAGCGAACGAGACTCCAAAGGTACCTGGACTCGTTAAATGCATACTTTGGAAAGTGGGGGATGAGGGTTAACGCTAGCAAAAGCGAGCTGGTTGTGTTCAAGGACCCACATAAAAAATATGGACGTCAAACGAAGAACATTTGTGATACCAGGGTAAAGTTAAACGGACAGGTGGTGCACTGCTCCAAGCAATCGAAGTATAAAGCGGTGATTTTCGATACACCTTCAGTGCTCACGTAGACTCCGTTTGAAAGAAAACCATTTATGGATACTATCTTCTTATGCCTTTCTTCGGGAAACAGTCAGCAATCAACAAGCAGGTTAAGATACTTGCCTACAAGTCACTGATCAGGCCCATACTCATGTAGGCGGTTCTGATATGGCAGGCAACAACAACGTACAAGTGGAGCAAGATAGGGTTATTGGAGCGGAAAATCTTTCGGACTTGCACTGGGTTGTACATAAGGGAGAACCAACGACGTGTTTATTCGTTTATTGTCTTGGCCTTTGTGTTTCCTCATCCTGTGAATTTTAACGCGTTTTTAAAACGATTTAATTGATTTAGTCAGTCATGATATGTTTGGTTAAATTTTGGTTGGAAAATATTCCTTTACTCATTCAAAAATACTCCTCTTTCGCTTATTTTCTTGCCTTGTTTCTTGATTCTCACGGATAAGTGCGGCTTTTGTGACCATGCCATCCTTCTCGATTCTCACTGCCGTTTTTTCGGCTTGTCTACTATATCACTTCTTCAATACTATTTGATGCTTCACTGATCACTTTCCATCAGATATACTGATTTTAATATCTGTTGATCCGTGAAGGACTTTGATCCTTGCGCAATTTAAGCGAATATTTGATGTCCGCATCTTGAATGCATGCGAATTTCGCGAAATCAGTATTTTATTGAACAATAAGGAATGTTCTGAGTTGTGAAGACATACTTCATCGCATTGTTGAAAAATTGCATACACTCATTCATCCAATTTTATAGGCTATATATAAATAGCGAAGAGAATATATCAATTTCAAGGTATATTAAGTGATTTTAATCTGTCAAGCTGGCACGATGGTCTACAGCCTCGTAGAAAAAACTAAACCCCATGAGATTGCAAGGATAGAATGGTAAACTATCTGAGAAAGAATCATAAAACACGAAATAAGGAAGATAGAAACAACGCAGAAAAACCAAAAGTTCATGATATTCCTCCTTTATTACTGATTTTCCAACTCCACAATCCTAAACTCCTATAAATTTTAATCATGTCGTGACATACTTAATCTTGCTTGAAAATGAAGGGTCTATCAGGTACAGCCAAAAAGATGATACCGGCTGATACTCTGACAGTTGGGCTGAAAGTCCCTCCGTAGTGCTGGTATTTGGTCAAAACCTCCCAGATATATCCGCAAACCAGAGCGAAGCAGACAACAAAGCAGACTTCCCAACAACACGATTGTAAGAAATTTGATATCCGCTTGCTATCCTTGCCTTAAATGTCGTCTATGAAACAATTTCCATAAAAAAAACTTTTCGTGTCAGAGGAAAACATCTCAAATAATGTACAGATAATAGCATGAACTTGAACATGAAGTAATCAATAACTACAACAAAAATTTAATGACGCTATATTTACACGTTGTTCTGGAAAATTTTCAGCTCGCCATCCTCATCGCAACCTCATGCATACAAGACCTGCAAGACAGGATATTTTATTTTGTTGTTTTTTGTTTTTTTTTTTTTTTTTTGTGGTGTTGGTTTGAACTTTCATCCCCTCGCCCCGCCCCCTATAACCACCGTCTTTGAATTTCCATAATCAACTCAACCGCTACTACACCGTTTTCCAAGGAAAAAAGGAAAGATGTGATGGCATGAGCAATACATTAACACTTGAACAATTCAGTAAGGAAAAAATACGGCTACGACTATGGAATTGCATAAGTTTTAAATACAATATGGCAAAAGTTGCGAGTTTACAGTTGGGCAAAGTTATTTGTAGTTCAACCTGCGTGGTAAGTACATACACTTTCACTTTGAGAACTTGTAGAACATGTTCATTGCGTTGGGCTTCAGTTGGTGGAGTTGAGACTCGTAATTCCAGGCTCCTGTCGCCCAACCCCTATTCCTTTTCTAACCTCTAAACACTCTCTCCACTATATCCTTTTTGTTTTATCGTGTTTGCGTTCTTTTCTTCCACTCTTTACCTTCCACCCTCTCTCTTTCTCTCACTCTCTCCCGCTTACGCTCTCCCTTCTTTCCTCTCCCGCTCGTGCTCACCCTCTCTCTCACTAGCTCTCTCTTCTACTCTATTCATTCGTTCAAAGTTTTTTAATTAAACTTTCTAACAATTTTTACTGTAGACGGTGAAATTAGTACCAGCATTGGAGTCTTTTGATAATATTTGTGGAGCTTTTTCGAGCTAATAAGTCAATTCTGGTATTACTGAAAACGATGAGCTTAAGATTTTTTCCTACGAGTCCGTGTCAAATGAAACTTTATCGTAATAAGCTGAAATATCAATAAAAAAAATATGACCTTCCTCCTGTTTAGCATTTGGTTTGTTATTTGTTGCTAGTTCGATTGTTTTTGTTTTCGTTTTTGTTGTTGCTCCTTTTTTGCCTATTTTTATTTTCCAGCATTCAGAATACGGAGCCAGAGATGCGATTGTTTGTGATGGTGATTTGTAGGAACGTAACAGATGGTCGAGGATTTTAATATGATTTGGAGGGGGTTAGAAGGACAACTCCGTACATTAGCGAAATTCGGGAGAGGAACTTGTAATTATAAATCTTTGCCAACCTACTTGTGTTTAATAAAACTTTGGTCCATCAACTGACAGTATTTCAAGGAAACGAAAAAATCAAATTAACTGAAAATTTCCTGGTCCTAAGTAACATAATTTCCGCTTATTAACATTATGCAATTTGTGTTAAGTAACAAAAAATTTGGAATCGACCATTGGGTAGGGACAGCAAACGTACAACAGGATATACAGTTCCAATATATTTTTACGGGTTTGCACATGTGGATTCCTTGTTTGCAATACTCAATTAATCCTAAGCCAAGGGATAGAGAGATGTGGCTTTGCCGTGCCAATTATATTGCCTGCGCTTATAACTTTGATCCACATCGTTCTGTCTTTCTTTTGGTAATCAATCATGAAATAGGATCAATGAAGGAAATTGAGCAGATTATGCTAAATTTCCGCATTGAACTAAGCATACCCCAACAATTTAGAGAAAGTAAAAGCACTTAGTGTAGCAAAAGGATTGCGTGACGATACTAATGTAAAAAAAATCATAAAAGGGCCTTTGTCAGAAATGCAGTAATCCCAAAATAAATTACAAAGATTATCACCAAAATTATCAATATTGTAACAAATTATCAAGTCTCGTTTAATTTGATTTGTCGCCAATTTTCACAATATGTTGTACTTGATAATGACATATCAAGAAGGCTATAATATCCTGAAAATTTACTGTGACAGAATTTAAAAAATATTTCCGATAGACCGTCTGTTGTTACAATGAAATCAAATTAATTTGCAACCATTGAGTTTAATTCGAAAATAGGTCCTTTGTGTCTTCTGTGTAAACAAGAAGTGGAACAAAAAAAACTTGGTTCTGACATCCGAATCGAGTTATTAATATGTTCCTAGATGTAAGCATGTCCTTTAACACATATAGTCGGGTTGTCTGACCGATGATTTCCCAATCGAAAATGATGCAGTTTTAAGGATTAGAACCTATATGACAATGATTTCGATGCAACTGTTTTGTCAAATTGTCATCAAAAGAATTTATGTGTATCCACATTCATTGACTCAAATCCCTGGGGCGCTCCCATTGACAGTACCTCGTTTGTAAGCCATTGATGTAAGCTATCTTCCTCAACAAAGGTTTGGCGCCAAAACATAGTCTTTTCCGGAAGGATCGAATAGTACAAATGTAGTCGATACCTATCCAATATCACGTTTTTCGAATATGGGCGAGTCCGCTCTATGCCCTATGGTAATAATCCCTCAGGGATCTGTCCTAGGCCCCCTTTTCTTTAATATTTTCACGTCCGATATTCCGGGTATCAGAGATGAACTGAAACCTGGGATCGAAGTGAATCTTTTGCTGATAATCCATTGGTGTGGTTATCTGAACAATCTTCACTAGTTACAGAAACTTACACTTAGTTACACAAGTTAGTTGAACTCGATAACTTACTTCATGCTAAAATGGGGCATGAGGATTAACACATAAGAAGAAGATGTGAATTTTACAATATTCATTCAGATATGACTACTAGAACATCAAAAAGAAAATAAATAACAGTTAAGGAAATTCAAAAAAAAAAAAATGAACAAAAAATAAAAGTTTTAAAATAAACAAAAAAAATTAAATAAACAAAAATACAAGGAGATGTCCGACTTTGACTGCAACTATAGGAATATGTTTCTGTTAGATAATAAAAGAAATTAAAGGAAAGATTAAACAATAAGTAGGCTAGGAAAGAAATCTGGGTACAACCCTTGGACAATCACTTAGCCACTTAGACTAAGTATCACGTTAAATAAAAAATTAATTTTAAATATTATAAATAATCTCCGAATAAATAATCTTGATCTTGAACCCAAACTCCAATCCGACAATGCCTTTATTGTTGGTGTCGCGTAGGAAAGATAGTTTCACCACGAAGAATTCTTGCCAGGAATACATCATAACAAGCAACAGCCCTTCAGTGACAACTTGATATATGCCACAAGTACAAATTAAGCAGTTTTTGGTGTTGGACACCAGTTTGCTGCAGAGCTTGGGTCGTAAGTCGTGTTAGAAAGGCTATTCCCTCACTCGAAGACCAAAGACACATAAGAAGGTAAGCTGCTCACTACCAATACTCATTTTTCAAAAACGTATTTGTACCTGTATGTCCTGCTTTGGGAACAGAAGCCTAGGTATCTGACACCATTCGTTATCGATCCTTAGCTTCACTACTATCATTCCAGCAGCACTACATCACACCCTCCTCTGAGCGATGTTTTTTGTACAGGTATTCGTACAGGCATTTGTACAGGAGATATCATCAAACTTACATACAGGATTTTTTTCTAAGTTATTTTTTACTATGATTTTCTATTTTGATGTATTTGATCTGATTCAGATTGACCTGACCTGACCTGATCCTGATTCAGATCACTCAGAATATTAGAAGAAATTTTTAAGGCGTGAAATTCGCGTAAATGTGCATCGAAGCAATTTTTTTAATCGTAAACTATTTTTTTGAAACATTTTTGTTTTAATTTTTTAAATTTATTTAAAATTTTATTCTTTGTTTTGTTTATCCTTTGGGGAGGGATATCCGTACTATTTATTATTTGTTAACGATGAGACGACCAACTGAAAGCAACTAGGTTACTGACTAGAAAGTCCTCATTTTCGGGATAGGCTTGTTAACCTTTAGATCATAGGGAACATTTTTTTAGACAGAAAAAACAGGCATAAGGGTGGCCAGAGAATGGGACTGACTATTAAGTGGTGGGTCTCTTGTTTGAATTTGTTGGTCTCGTTTGAAAAGACGTTGGCATCATGTATATCTGCAGTTCATATCTGAACAATTCGCGTATGACGACTTGCCGATTTTTTGCAAACAGGACTCAATACGGCCGTTGCTGTTCAAATAAATGGTCAGGAAGAAATCAGCCTCAACGCTATCAACTGGTTCAGAGCCTCTGATTCTTATTGAGAAAGGTGGAAAGAGCTCAAGCTGGTGTCGAACACGCGTCCCTGCCGCTTCTCGTCAAGTGCCAACTCACAGACCGGGACGCATCAATTAGCATACGATCGATTGACTCTGATTCTTGCTCTGAACCCCGTAACCTTTCTTCTGTTTAACTGTAAACTGTTTAACTGTAAACTGTTTAACTGTAAACTGTAAAATTGTCTTTCATTCAACTGATAAAATAGGATACAATTTATCGAGAATGTATCATTGACTTCCTCAACTGATAACTTTTTCCTAGTTCCAACATTTATAATTACTTATTTCTTATTCCAACAACTTACTCATGTCTACAAATAAAAGAATCTTTCACTTGCTCAGGTGAGGATGGCGATGTGTATCACCTCAGTGATTACCAACAATGCTGAATCAGAGACTCAAGCAATGGTGGTTCTGATGCAATCTAGGGTGCACCTTCCCAGTGCAGAGCACAGCTGAAAGCGTCGTTTTAGACTTCTCTAAACACTTCAGTTCGTTAATATTTTTCAATAACGAAAAAAGACACTGCACAACGTATGTAAATATAGCGTGAACCATTCGAACAAACTCCCAATCTGGACTAAAACTCCCAATCCCAATCCCACTCCCAATCAAATGGATCAAAACATAGGAACTATACTAAGGTTAGGAGATTATCTCTCTCCTTTTTACAGAAAACAAAGTGACCTTGCTGGAAGCTTTTAAATCACTAAAGAAATGTAAATCAACTTGTGCTTTTTCCGTCTCTGTCTAAAAGTAATCGCCAGAGAGTGTTAGTGCTGTTTGTAACAAAACTGTGGTCTTAGTCCGAAATCAACATAGACATGGTTTTACCGTTTTTACCTCTGGCTCTTCAAACTGAATGATAATAGGGAATATATAATAGTTAAGGATCGTTTCCTAACATGAAATGCTAATACCAAGGAATTTAGATTAAATTCCATATAGTTGCAAAGATTTCTCTTCATCGCATTCCTTGATCTACTAAGGACATTATTTCTAAACAAAGAATATAAATAAATAAATGATTCATGAATCTTGAGCTCAGCCAAAATATATATTTTTAAAAGTATAATATTTCAAAATTCATTTGGGTTGTGTTTGAAAATGACCAAGAAAAAATGAAGGGTCCTCTGAGTAGCACAAAAAATTAGCACAGATTATACCACACTTTAATAAAGAATGATCCTCTAATCGGCACAAGAATTTAAGGCAGACAATATTGATTTTTTATCAATTATTATTAATTTTATTTTTATCAATTATTTCTTCAATTATTTGTAGTAAATAATATTCAATAAATTTTGCATTAACCCTCGAGGAAGCAAGACAGCCTCAAGGCGGGTTTCATTTTCAAAACAATAAAAATGATGTGCAAACCGTTAATATTTCTTCGTCGACAATGCAGTCAGTAGTCTCATATGGCCTTCAACTACCCGCACAAATTTTGTGTCATTCTTCGGTGAAGTTCTATTTTTATCTGCATTTGAATGTCGTGAGCCATCAACTTTAGACGTGAAAAATTATTTGTGCCTTATCTACTATTTTGTGAGTTTATAGCTTGTGTTTTGTGCAGATTTTGTGGTAGAAAAAATTGTTTCGTGGTAAATATACATATCTAGAATATTGTAATCCAAATTGGATGCGAATTTGTAATTTACAATAAGAACTATAGTGTGTTGAAGAAGAAATCGAGGAACTTTTAACTTCGGTTCCATCTGACATCGAGTCGGAGCCTGATGATGAGGAGGGAGGTGATTTCGAAGGAGACAGCGTTAAAAATATGGATGACTCAGATCACGAGGACAGTTTTACACTGCCCCGACTATCTGACATCACCGGCGCTGCTGTCGCGGATTCGGAAGCGAACGGGAGGCACATCAACAGGATATTTATCTCAGGCCGTTCGTGTTTGCCTCAACCTCAGTACACTCAGTACAATCGAGTCTATGACACAACCTGCTACGCTTTCTTGCCTGTATCCAGTTGCATTAACATCTACAGAAATACATCGTCAAGAGATAATAATGTGAAAAAAACAAAAACAAACCAAAAAAAGGGATGTCCAAATTTCGAACCGGATGATGGTGGTTTTAATGGAACAGTTATGAATATCAGCATGGAGTCCACTGAAGAACTACAAATATTAAGTGGGAAAAAAAGCACATGCAGCTACATGAAAATGAAGTGGCATTTTGTGGCACTACTATTCTCCCAGAGAATATTTGAAAACCCCATATGAATTCATCCAATTTTTTTCACAGATGCATTTTTTAAACAACTTGAGGAGTTCAGCAACCTGAAAGCCAGAGTAGGAAACATCAGCACACAGTTTACCGTTACAGCTGTTGACCTTAAAAGATTCGTTGGTATTATGCTGTATTTGTTGGTGTATCGTTACCCAACGGCACAACACTACTGGAGCAAGCTAGCACTGGCTCCCATCTCATCCGCAATGACATCAAAGAGATTTTTTCTTATCCGGAGATATTTATGTTTCAATGTTTCAAATTCTCTAAAATGAAGAAAAAGGAGGAACCCGGATATGACATTCTTTTCACAATACGCCCAGTCATTGACCACCTCAATATTCGGTTCGATCTAGTTCCGAGGCAACCTAGGCTATGTGCGAATGAGCAAATGTGTGCCACCAAAATTTTGTCGAAATAACGACAGTATATGCCAAACAAACCACATAAATATTCCTATCGCTTCGAAATTTATTCTGGGGCTAGCGACAACATTATCATTGAAGGGTATCCTAACATAGGCGCGAGTGCAAATGTCGCTGCTCGTTTGACTTCCACAGTGTCACATATGGTGAACCACATTGTCTATTTTGACAATTTTTATACATCGATACCACTGATGGTGCTTCTGAGGTCGCTTGAAATATATTCCCTCGGTAATGTCCGTCGTGAACGCATCCCAAATTGCAAACTTCCAAATGACAAAGACACCAAAACGAATCATGGTGAATCTTTGGAGTTTGTTAGCAGAGCATATGGTATCGACATAACTAGTGTGCAATATAAAGACACGGAGAACGTGCGCTTGCTATCGACGTATGTTGGAGTTTTACCGACGACGTCTGTTGGAAAAAAACTTGCAAGTTGCCTGGTTGTAAAAAAGAAACTCAAGTAATTTACCTAAAGGGCAATGTGAATTTGTGTCAATCTGCTATAAATAACTGTTTTTAATAAATTCCACAATGTAAATAACTAAAGTATTCTTTTCTGAAATTCATTGGACTTTTATAATTGCTCTAATCTCTTATTCCTTTTCTTGATTTTATATTTCTTCCGTACTATCTTTTTTGCCGTTAAACGGCAGGCGGGTTTCAATCAAACTACTCCTGATAGGTGAAAATTTACCTTAGA
Organism: Stratiomys singularior; assembly: GCA_954870665.1. Lineage (NCBI taxonomy): Eukaryota > Metazoa > Arthropoda > Insecta > Diptera > Stratiomyidae > Stratiomys > Stratiomys singularior. Next base: position 154,061,083 of record OX940878.1, on the reverse strand, counting down.
CCGAAAATAATCCTTTTTTCGGTTTTCTGGGTTCAAAATTAATCAGATATAAAATTTCAGGCATAAAAAATTGGCCTCCCGAAGGGTTAAATAAAAAATTTATTAGGATAGCACAAAACTTGTGCTCGTTTGTTTTGAAAATCGATTATCGATTCTATTGACGTATTGCCTTATTGTCTCTCTTTCGAAAAAAAATTGATACAGATATACTTCTTAATTTCTCAACTAGTGATCCTTGAAATAAAAAAAACAAATGGGCAAAGACTATACTGATCTTATTGAGCTTTTGACGAGGTGCAAACCCATTGAATGGGAGTTCTATCTGAAATAAGACTGATCATCCTGTTTTCAATTCAAAATCAAAACAGAGTAATATTAGCCTGACAAAATTGTCATAATTTGCTGCAGAACTAACGTTACCTTCAGTTCGCTATACGTTGTGACGGTTTTCTATTAATATTAAAAACATAAAGAAAAGAATTTGATCTTATCTTTTACTTCTTGAGTAACGCTTATTCTTTGCCCAATTTTTAGTTGCTGATTATATAATAAATCCTGGAAAATAAATGAGGTTCGACCATCGGCTATAACCTTAACTACGATCACCACAGATATCACGATCAGACACAGATAGACTGAAAGTGTGGCAGTAAAACTCCAGAACTAAGTATGACTACCATTTGTTGGACTTGACCCCGGGACATGCGATGTTGCAAGCCGTTGCTCTGGCAGCTACCATTTAGGTTATGCATGATTTTGAATATTCAAATAAATTGTCAAATTGAATACAATAAAAATTTAAAATCAATCCAAAACAAAAGCTTAATGTAAAATTTTAAGGTAAATATATTTAAACAAACTGACAGAGTTTTCTCGATTTGCTCCCAATACTTCGCTTTTGGGTCAGGTTCTCTCTGTCTTTCGCTTATCAGCTCAAATGTTCCAAAACCTGTCACCGTTCAAGTGACAGATTTGGCAACAATCAAAGCTAGACATGAGGGCGGGCATGGTTTGGCCCGTGGCAGAAATCCAAAGGACACGATTTAAACAGGAGTATCCCATGGGGGTGTCAGTATTTATCGTATTAATTTTAACAGGATATTCGAATTTTAACGATAGTTCATATGTTTCTGTTGAGTTTCACTTTGATTTGATTAATTCCAACGTACACAGGGATCCTGCACTTTTGTAGATTCTCTGATTCCATTCGAACACATTTCAATCGTCTCAATCCTTACTCTGTTATTCCACTTCGTATTAATCAATTTCCTGGTAACGTAAATAAATTATAAGATTAGATGCTCCGAAATGGTACTGGGATCCGCAAACATTCGTCTACCTGAAACCAAATCCTTGTAGTCTGACGATGATGATTTCTGCAGAAATTTCCTATTTCGACATGCAAACGAGATAACACCCTGGAACGCCCAAACAATTAATCATTATTACTAATCATTAAAGCACTCAAACAACCAATTTGTCACCTATTTACAATGTTCCTACAAGATTAAGAAAGCAAAATACGTTCGCAAGTTACACGATTTGGAAATCTCTTCCAGCTCAAATGTGAAAATCTAAATCCTTCAATAATTACACTGAGTGTATAATTTACATGTTAGCGGTTTTTGTGCACTAAATCGTTCGCCCAAAGCATGAACATCCTGATGCCGACGGCAAGGCAAACGGGGTGGCTAGAAAACACCACTACAGAGAGAAAACGTGCGAACAAGCCATGAGGGTGGGTGGCTTACGAAGTTGAATCAATGTAGTGCAAACTTGAATATTACGTAACCGAATGTGAGAAAACAAATCTCCAAAGACATCAGGTGCTCCCTGTTGAAGTTTAACGATGTCATTTGTCTTAGCATTCAAGCGAATCTATAAAATTGCCTAGGTAAGATTTGGGAAGCGTTCGTTTGTTCAAGAGTTCATTATCCATCTGACAAGTTCGAGGGAGTGGGGAGAGCGGATGAGGACCGTCGAAATGGTAAATAAATACGCGCGAGTGAGATTAGCTCGGGTTTTAAGGCTCAGGTTGACAGATAAAAATATAATTGGAGCATATAAACTTCAAAAAATTGCCAATCCATCTCGTTATTCAGAGATAAATGTTTTGTAAAATTGATTTATTTGTCAAGTTGTTTGCACATCATTTGGTGGAAAAGTTGACTGGCTTCGTAAATTAGTCGGTAATTATTTGAATCGCCTAGCAAATGTTGATCATGTCAAAAGTTACCTATGCCTGGAGAATCCTGTCACAACATAAGGCCACTAAACTACCTACCAACTCAACATGATCCTTCGAAATTGCTGAGTTAACCCTGGTAAAAGTTCGGCTCGTTGATGTTGATGTCAATACTTTGCCATTTATTTCTGAACAGATCCAATTTTCTTCTTCACAGAAATGTGTATGTCTTTGCACTGAAGAGGTTGCGGCAGTAACTTCGCTAAGGTAACAAGGTTTCAGCACTGATGTAGTTCAAACCAAAGCGGTAATACGTATATAGCATGGAAAGCATTCTAATCTCACCGAATATGCTTTATATTTGACAGATCCAGGTAAGACCTTACAGGTCCTGCCGATCACTTTAAAGAAATTAATAAACGCCTGCAGTTCTACGTTTGCAATGCATCCAATTTTCATTTCACAGTTGATAATGACAAGCTCGGATAATGACCCAGAATCATGTAATCGAAAAAATATCACTAGAGACCTTTTGCTGTTCCTGTTCTTCTCCAGCAATTGTATGGTCCTCGATTTGTAGTGCGACGTGAATTAGCCCAGCCTGCTCTGCAATTATGTCTTTCATTTCAAATGGATTCTATGAGTGAAGAGAATTTTGTCAATGTTCTGTTGAATAGAGACTCAACAAGACGTGGGCATTGAAAAGGAAGAGACTTCTTTAAATTTTGTTTAGTGTTTCGCTCTTCTCGAAACCGATTTTCAACTGAAATTCTTTGTTGTTATTCTTCTCAAACGAAGTATACCAGCGAAACCAGTATGCAGACGTAACAAAATGGGTAATGATAGAAAATCACTCCAAAAACTTGGTCAAAATAGTTCGATCCCTTTCTAAAAGAGCAGAGTAAATTGTCAGAGTGTTATATGACTTTGTAGCCTGTTGCTTCGTTTGAGTTAAGTACAACTCCTGTTCTCACTCTTCCTTAGTTGGCAAATTGATCCTTTAAGTCATCTTTCCATCCACTACTGTTGGGGCTTAATTACGCATTCTCTACCTTTAAAAACTTATTTAAAAACTTCAATGGGAAGGATATAGCGATACTTGGTTATTCCTCTCATGAATCTTAATTTGGTACTCGTAACTTTCTGTCGTGCAGCTTCAGCAATATATCCAACGCCGACGTTAGCATTTTATGAACACGGTCTTTATACAAGCCATTTGGTTAATTTATCAAACTTTTTTAAATAGGATCTTATATAAGTCAAACTACCATTCCCCTCACCGAGGATAGCGAGCGACCTCACTAATCTGGCATGGATCGAGTTTGCGAGATTAGATTTTAGCCAGCTTGTCTTTACCACTTATCGTTTCGCAGTGAAAAGGACCGGTGACGCTCTTTTCCCGACTTTTTCTATGCTAGCAACTCATGTTATTTCAGTGTGGTTTTACTCCTTATAAGTTCACCTAAGCTCATCGGCTTATATCATCGAACCAATTTCCATAGTTTTCAGTCCAAGTTTCTGGTCCTACCAATGCTCACTTTAACATGTTTACTCACTTGAGCGTTTAAGTATCCTTTTTGTGCATAAAAATGTGAGGAATCACTATTACATGCTATCACAGTATTGAAATTGTGAAGAGTGGTTTATAAAACAGTACAAAACACATATATAAAGTCGGGCTTCATGAGAATGAGTTCCCTAAATGCTGAAAAGAAACAAGGCCTGTGCTGATCAGCACGGGTAAAAAGGATCTGGAGCAGACATCTAGATATCGGTCCCTATTTACGCTGAACGTTACTCATCAGAGAGAGACTTGTGGAGGCCATCCTTGCTGCTGCGGTCTATCTTCACAGCAGGATGGCATCAAGACTGGATGCCACGATCGGTGCAATAACAGAGGCGGTGAATACGGCCCACCGGGCGAAAAACCCGCAATACTCACTTGAAACGAACAGTTCTGTTAATAAAACTTGATGTGAGGAATACCTTCAATTTGGCTAGTTGGAAATGCGATCTCATCGCACGACAACATTTCAGGGTGCAGAATTACCTGATTTAAATCTTGAAGGACTACCATGAGAACCGGAAGCTCGTCCATGACCCATAGGGGTCGGCGAAGATTCCTGTGGAATGTTTCGTATGACAGAATAAGGATTTTGAGGCTGGGAAGCTACTGGAAGAGTCATGTCTGATCGACTATGCTGGTAGTAGTAGTATTATTTGCCGGACGTACCACCAAACAGAACGGTACCGTCGTAACCGTAAGGCCGTGGCTTTAGACTAACGTTGGAACTGACCGAGGTTATCATACTGTCTAAGAAGGTGATCTGTCCTTTTATTCCCATTCGGTTTGGAGAAACGATCATCGAGTTGAAGAAATTTTGACTCGTCAATGAGCTTCATCGACCTGGTTCCAGCATCAGCGGAAAAAGCCGCTGCGGGCGTTTCACGCAATACGGGGTGGGAAGGGGGTAAACTTGGAGCCAAAGATCTTTGGTCATGAGTGCGATCGAGCCAGAGCTGTTGCAAGGCTCCGAAATCTGCGACGCCGCTCTTAGGAAGGAGTCATACCGAAGACATTTCGAACAGATACAGGTGCAAAGAACTTAACGATAGCAGCTGCATACCGCACAGGCTCTGAGAAGGTGGTGCTAGTTACCGCTGTGATGGTCTCCCAGTATTACTGGCTGAAGAGCGAAAGTGAGTAGATTTGGTAGATTTGATAGTGAAGTTGTTAACCGAGAGGAAAGAAGAACCCTAGCCTTGAAGCAAGAAACGTGAGTAAACGAAGAACGAAGCAGCTAGGCTGCACAACTCATCAGTGACCTCGGGGGATGGTTTTGTAAAAAACATAATGACACAGATTATCTGATTATCTGAAGCAAGTTATAAGTAGGGACGAGTATTTTCAGTCTTACTTGTATAAGATGGAAAAGTCATCGTCACATGTTTGCTTGGTATATCCGGGGACAACGGATGACGCCTGCCAAATTTTTTTTTTTAAATATTGATCAAATTGTTTGAATCTCTCCGAGAAAATGAGCGTGCTCTCTCTCTCTCTCGTTAAATTACCTTAACGGGAAAGGCGATGACATCTTAAAAACAAATGGAACATCCTGACATATTACATGTAGGCGGTTCATCGTCTTACAAAGATTCGTATCACAGATCGCTTGACGATGCAGAGCGAAGCTGTATCTCTCTGACAGCAATCCTCCTTCTTCCCATCCACCCCTTAACATAAAGTTGTTGCTAGGCAATGACTAATGAGGTCTAGTTTGAACTAATACGATAAGCAGTTCCAGGCAAGGTTCTCGTTGTGGTTGGGGATGTGTTTAGTTGGTAGTCCGGTTGGCACTGGGAGTTCGACACTCAGGATGTATGCAACCTTCACCTCCCAATTGCAATAAAATGTTCTTATAATTATTATTATTAAAATCACGAATGCATCAGTGGGCGAGGTCATGTTTACATACTTCGTAGAGAATCGGTAAGCTCTCTCTGGATAACTTTTAGTAGAAAGTAGTTGTAGTAGAAATAGATGCCAGGATTAAGGCCCAAGTAGAACAGTAAGCGGCACTGCCCTCAGGAAGTTCTTCGAACAAAGAAATAAATGGGAGGGAATCACTTTTTCAGAAATCCTTCTCTTTTCCTACCATTACTCTCGAAAGAGCGATCTTTTCAACCGAAGCCCAGAGTATGGTGACAAACAGCTCCAGGCTAAGTTCAGAGTATGAAAAGGGAGGAATTTAGTCAGTAGTCAATTGATGTGTGCCATTGGGAGTCCGACATTCAGGGTGTAGGTAGCCCTCAACTTCGAACTACAAAAATAATTGTTTTCACGCACGTACGGATACGTTTATCATTGAGATTTGGTCGTTTATCTGAGACAGGGTTTTTTTCATTGCGAGAATAGCGGCAAAGCGCTTGTTATTGGAGAGCATATTCTAATTACGGAAGATTGACTCAAGAGGATAAAGAAACTAAGAAATATCTTAATAAGCTTTTTGGATATTGGAACGATAATTAAGTGGCTAATAGCAAACGTATGCCAAAGTAAACTGAAAAAACCTTTTTTCGAAAGAGAGCTAGTTATTGATTAATCAAAAACTTTAATTATTCTATGATGAAATTGTCTTGCTTCAGAATAACGCAAATAAAGAAGTTCATCTGAGGCTTTGGTATGGAGTTCTTCATTGTTTGTCTATAATTATTCTTACATAGCGTTTAACTCTCTAAGGATACAAGGTCTGGCCAATAAATAGTGAAAATACTTTTAGAAACGATTTTTATTTTGAAAATCATTCTACAATGGGCTCTTTTTTTCAATGTACCCTCCTTCCTCCGCAACATACCATTGCATTATATTTTTTCCATCGGTCAAAGGAATGCTGGTGGTCTTCTTTTACATGAGAGTTTTGGGGCTCCATAGATTTTGGCTTCACCTCTTCCATCGACTCAAACCGGGTCATTTTAAGACATCTTGATCTTCGGACACAGGAAAAAGTCACACAGTGAGAAATCAAGTGAGAACGGCCCGTGTTTAAGCAGTGGAGTTGCTTTTTCCACGACTCTAGGCGTTTCCATCGAACTTGTTCTCGAAATTTTATCAAAACTGGCAAAAACTAAATTTGGTTTACACTTAGACCCTGTGGAACCCATTCAGTCGTCACGAAACCTTTGATATTGAAAAAAAAGTTAGGAAAGTAAAAATAACAAAAACAATGTTCAAATACCAAATTTTGATTGGAGTTTTCCAGTGAATGGATTCTCACTCAGTTTCAACATCGTTTTCTGACATTCCAGGTTTCTTCATAAGTGATGATGTTTTCCGAAAATTCATATCCTTGACCTCTCAAGAAAATCTGAGCGTATATTATTACTAATGAAATTCTGATGAGAAGCGAATTTTTTCGGGACTATCTTTGCATTAAATTTTCTATAAAGCTTTATAACATCATGAAATAAAGATAAAGCAAAAAAAACTTTAAAAGCGTCTCTCTAAACCGTTGCTTTATCGGCGTTTTAAGTCTCAACAATGACCTCAAAGCTCAGACGATGATCTCCGTGCAGAAATTAATTGGTTTTATGTCACGTTTTAGCCGAGTTCAAACAGAGATCAGTCCAACTGAACGTTGGTCAAGTTCAGTGCTTTCTCGGCCTTTAGCAGCTCGTTTATGCCGGAGATATACGTAATAATAAGACTGGAAGTCTCCGCTTGCTGCAATACCAAACATTAGCATAAGTATGCTGATTCGTAACGAAAATTTTTATGGAGGTTCGGGATTTTATGTGTCCTCGCTTGGATAGTGTCTAATAATACTCGTCTGGCTATCGCAAGTTTTTCGAAAAAAAAAAAGTGTCAACCACTCACGGTCCGGAAATTGGATGAAAGGACGCCTACCTGCTTGCATAAACGACAGACCTATAAATAAGGACACTTGACATCGACAAAACCAAGAACTGAACATCACGACGATAATTGCGCATAGCCGAAACGCGTCTATAGACGAATCGAAGTAAGTGACAGAGAACGACACAGAGACACAGAGGTAATGGAGGTTCATTAAATGTAAAACATCTTTGTATATATCTTATATTTTTATTCAAAAATGCCCACAAAAACAGCCATGACATCAATAAATACAAGCCCTTTTGAAGAAATTATAGTCTTCTTTTTTCTGGGCTTTATTGAGTGAACATGTCCGGCAGATTCAGTTTCGTGGATCGTGCAATATATTCTGCTGAATTTCAATTACTTCTAGTTGGTTGTATTCAGTCTTTTTCCAAATTATACAATCAACTAAAAGCATCTTCGCTCAAACTCGGGTTTCTTTGTAGTTGTTCATCTCAACACATAGTCTCCCACTCCTCTTTGCTCTGACCGGAGGTGGAGGCCTAATCATGGCAATTATATAATAAATTAAACACGTACCTTTGCACGAGAATGAAAGGTTTGTTTTCCTTCAAGGAAATTTGCTGGCAACATACCCCAAATACCCACATTTTGTACCTTTAATATCCTTCTTTCTACAACCTACAGACCAAAAATTCTTGCAAAAAAAATAGTGAATCCTTTTTAAGTTTCAAATTGTAGACTGTAGCTACAAAAAATGCCAAAACTTCTTAGCACAAGAATCATCACATCCGGGAAACCGTGACTATTTTCCAAGCAGAATATCATGTTTAGTCGAAAAGCTGTTTATAGTCAATTTTCCAGGACATTTTTTTCCTTCAAATCAAGTATCTAAACTCACATCATTGCCATATGCTCTATTCAAATTTCCAACTAGAAGCATACTCTTTTTCTCATTGCTATCTCTTGTATATTCAAATCAACTTTGAATTTCTAGCGGGAAAAGTCCTTTGCAAGGATGTGCATCGAGATTATGGCGTTCCAAAATTATATGCCATCCAACATTTAACAACGTACGATGCATGGCTACACCTATGTAAAAAAAATTACTTTAAATTTTTTGGTTTAACGTTGTGAATGTCCTTCTCGTATTCATCAATTTGAAAACTATTTTTTTTTGATTCAACACCTACCCTGAATGTCGTGTGTGAATAAGTGTGCAGTTTCCACGAGGAAATCTAAATAATAGAATAAATTTTGTAACGAAATTATCTTCCTGGCAAAATAAACAGTTGACCTTTGCAAAAACAAAGTTCAAACAACACACCCACATTTGACTGCAAAAATGAAGTCGGCTCCTTTACTCAAATGCATGCATGTAGAATCAAATACCTTACGGCGAATGTTCACATACAGGTGTATGCAAATTTACACACGTAAATTAAATTTTTATAGTTTGTCCAAATTAACACCAAAACATTCTAAAAATAGTGAACAAACATAATAAAATGTGTCCAGTTCGGAACATTAATTTAGAGGAATTATTTTTTTATCGCTGTATTGCAGTTGAGCGCGATCCTTTTTTTAGCGTGTATGGAGGGATGGGGGCAAAAGGGTAGTTTCGTAGATACATGCATGGTAACAGTGTATTGTTATTGGTTTTAATGATATCAGACCTGTGGATGGTTGGGAATGTTGCCAGGAATTTACACTAATCAAATTGTATTTCATATTCAAATGAATGTTAATAATTTAATTAAGTTTTACTATGAATTAATTTAATGTAAATTATATTTATTATGGAAATTTTATTGAATGCTCATAATTAAATTAGCATTTAAATATGGTTTATGTGGAAATTAAATGGTAGCCAACAAAAATGATTTGAATTATTATTTCGAGAAATTCGTTTGGAAGGATGTAATTAACTTTGGTTATTCGATGGAATTCCTTTGGATTTATGGGGTAAGAAGTAATGAATTGTTTACAGGTAGAGTTTTGTGATATTCGGCTTTAATGCGTAAACTAATCCCCCTAATGAATACAATCATGATGTGATGAGTGACGTTAACACAACTTTCCGACTTTCGCGATTCGTGGCTACGTTACTTCAAGGAAACTTGTGGCAGGGAACCCTCTATTGAATGTCGACTTTTGTAAATGATAGGGCGAAAAATTTTACAACTCGGGAAATTGAATTCAAATCACTCGCTATATAATTACTGGAAACGAAAAAGCGAGGGTTGCAGACGTCTATCAGACGTAGAAAAACCGGACTCTAGTCTCTGACTCCTTATCATCCAACCATCACATTTATTCAATGGTAGGCCACTATGACAGTGGGTAATCGAATCCTGCAGATGGAAGATTTTTTTGGGGGCATGGTGTTTTGTTGTTTGAATGTTTAAAATCGTGACAAATAAAGTATTCGCTTTCTGCGAATGTGTTAATTTTGGTTTTGGAACGAATTTCGAACATTCCTCGTTTTTGATTCATTGCCATCGGTATGCCGGTATGACGCATGGTTATTAGGATCTGGACTTGTCGGTCATATACTATATGTCCTTATATCAAGGTTTTTTTTCATACCGCCGCAATGACGCAAAAGTCCTTTTATTTAGTCAGAAAACTGGTGTAATCATCTCGGGGGTGGAAACTAGTGCGAACTTCAGCACAAACCTTCTTCTAACAGTTAAGTTAAACTACGCAAGGATAATCAGAGAGCTGATCGTCCCTGAGTGTCTAGTTCCTTGTTTTTCTGTAGAAAAGTATTTTTTTAGAATGGAAAACAAATCTAGCACGATTGTCGACCTGAAGAGGTTATACTAGATCTTAAACGGATATACTTGACAGATGTCAAATCCAAAAAAAAATCCAAGTATTTCCAGTTCAAAAAACATCTTCAAGCAATCTTAGTGATTATGGAAATGGAATCTTTGCCAAACCCAAGCTACAAATGAAACTGACAACAGGTCAAAATTAGTATCGATCGACTGTTAAATCGACACATACAGAATACGCCAATCAAAAAAAAAATCCAGGTACAAATTTGCTGTCGAAAAATAAACAGATGATGAATCAGATAGCACAACTCAACTTTCGGGATAAAAGCTTGACCAGATACATCGAAAATTGAAGCTCCTGGTGATTGTGACTGCAAACGTTAAATCACTTCATCACAAAAACCAGAATTTATCTCAAAATACCTGCTCACCGTTTCGATTGTCCTTGTATCTAAGGACAATAATAAAGGAGCTTCCTTCCAGTGTCAAAATCGATTTTGAAAAATGAAACAAGGACAAAATAACTGAATACTATCGAATTTATTCCCAAAAAATAAAGAACCAAATCGAAATTCTAAGGCTCAAAGAACTTACATCTCAAAAAACTAACAAAAGCTCAAAGCAGAAAAAACACAGAAAAACCAAACCCTAGAAGCAGCCCAGCACGGAGTCATCGTCGAGATACACCAAGTCACTCAATTCCAATCTGATACTAGGTTATAGATGGTGCTTTAAATGTTCAAAGTACCCTCCATTAGATTAAAGGAAAAATGCTGGCTTAAAAACTAACTCCCTCCAAAATTCAGCAACTTAAAAAAATATTAAGAAATTTTGGGGAACTCTTGACCCAAAGAAAAAACTTCAAAGGAGTAAAACCAGGGTATGATAGAAGCCAATGAGAAATTGACGCAGAATCTTCTGCAAGTAGTAGGAAAACCATGCAGTGTGATGGCCAAATAAGATATGGATTGAGCTCTAGAGATTCTATACATAGTGTGTAAGCATTCTAGTTTTCTAAAAGTTTAGCCCTTCGAAATGCGTTTCGTGACAAGTGCTGATAAATTTGACTGCCACTGTTGACGTGATCAGCTCTGATATATTGACAAAACCTTAAACTCAGAACCATACTGTACAGGTCATTCCGAAAAAAATTTGAAGCGAAACTGATCGAGACTGTGTCGGTTCCCAAAGTGAATTCTGAAGCATACACATAAATACTTCTGAATATAAATAACAAACTTTGACGTAAAGAATTGTCTCAAGAGATACCTTACAAAATTCACGGAACTGCATTTATAACTCTGCTCAAGCATTTTTTATCGTATCCAGTTCAAACCATTCAAAACAGTCTTCAGTTGGTGGATAAACACATTGACAACTGTGTTTCTTGGTCCTAAAATAGGTCTAAATACTTAGGTCCGGAAACAGTTCCGTAAATCAGTTTTGGACTAGTTGCAATTGCACGCGTTGGACTCTGTTGTCAAATCTTGCCTGGGAAGTCAAAACTCATTTTGAGTCATGTTTTGAAATGTTGAAATTGCTCTTTTGCACTGAATGTTGGCAGTTCAATTGGGACAATGTTTTTTTTTAATTAAAATGATTTGAATTTATCCACTGCATATAAAACTAAAGTCTGTAAATAATTGCATATTATTCATGAACAAAAAATCCTTTTGGTCGCGAAGGTTAGCAAGTTCTAAGAGAATCAAGCAATACGCCCGTACGCCTAAGAAGTTCCTCGAACGCTCAAACTTCGAGCTACAAACAGAGAATAGCTCCCTTCAGACTCAATGAAAATATATCGGAGAACATGAACCTAGTGTAAGAACAAGAAGCAAAAATACTCTACAAACGGCATCTGATAGAAAGAGATAGAAAAGAAATTGTAGACATCTGTTTGTTTTTGTTCCTCTTTTAAAAGATTTACGAGCGTCACTTCTGTCAAACGAATTAGTTAGAAACACTTAAACAACACAAATAAAATTCTGAGTATTCAGGTGAATTCTGTTGGATCGGGAGTTTTTTCCGTGTGTTTTTGCTGTTTTGTGCTTACGCTATGATTAAACTAACTAAAGGCTATACATCAGACTGGTGGAATACATCATGTGATTGTCAAAAACTTAAATACACGCGTGCTAAAGTGCTAGCTGTCACAGGATAAAGACTAAGGCACTCAAAGAAGAAGGCTAGTGGGGCTTAAAAAAATAAAACAAATTTCAATATACATACGGTCCAGGATTGAAAAGTTGTGTTTTGAGGCTGGTTGGCTTGTATGGCTTCAAAAAATTTAAGGAGGCGAAGGGTAAGGGGGTGAATTTAAAAGAAATTATTTTTCCTTTCAGATGGTAGATCAACCTTGTAGCCATTTTGTATCAGCTGAAACTTTGTATGAGCTGAAACACTGAGAATGTAAAAAGAAAAATAAATCATTGAGATACTTGCCTTCACTGCACTACCAGTGAGCAGAATTTTATTACCTTATAAATTCTAAATTCAGTAATCTTGCAAAACTCTTATACCTGAGACATTAGGAATGCAAACATTGAAGCTTCATCATGAGACTTAGATCCTGCAGTCGGCTGACGTCTAGCTAACGTCAAAAGTTTGGTCATTATATTGACGTGGACCTGAGTAACGAACTGAAACCACGTTTCTTTCAATGAACCAAACTTGACAATGAGTTTAAGTATGATTCTACGACTCTTCTAGATACATTGCCAGGAAAAGATTAGTTGGTTATTCTTGCATGTAAGAAAGTGTTTTAGTTTCTACATGCCTTCATTGAATGGATGGGATTATTGGCCAAAAGACGCTTAAAAAATATCCTGTTCAAGAAAGATATTCAAATAGAATAAAACCATAATTGAATAAACAAGGTTATTATGGAGAATCTCAGGAATCGTCCAACGCCAATTATACCTAGAATTATCAAGAACAATAGCACCCTCCATCCGACTCCCTCTGGGGAACCCCAGTAACGCAATTTTCCGGGACTACTTTCTTAAAACCTCCCCTGACAGCTTGTGACATACATACATATTCTTGTCGTTGTTGTTGTTTGAAAGAAAGGGCTATTTTTTCGTGGTTTCGGCTTATATACATTTCGGAAGTCATTTGATCTCTTCTTCAGGGTCAATTGTTTTCAACCTAGCACCTAGGATGGAGCTATTTGACACATTTCTTCCAGCTAAGCCACGTTTTTCTTTAGCTACATGAGCCTTTGGATTACGGTCACCATTTCTTTACTAGGAAGAGAGGAGGAGAAGAGAATGCTAGACCCTACACTTCCTGCCTAAATCCATACGTCTCCTGTCTTGTCAGGACTGTCCGATCATCATGCACAAGGTAATTCAAAAAGTGAACCGTTGTAACCATGTATCCTGTTAAACAGTCCGAAAAGAGCTGTCTAATGTTGTTGAGCTGGTTTGAACGCAGGTTTCTTCACATATACCAAGCAAAAAAGTGCGTTTTACGCACTTTCTCCACACACATTCCCTACGATGAGGCAGTTGGGAGAACTTGACCTATGAATTCATATGATGGAATGACCCGAAAGATCTATGCAAAGTCAAAAGTTCGGTCAAAAAGGAATTAGTCGCATCATGCACTCGATGAAACTATGCCCTAAGGCTACTAATCAGAAACCTAGTCCACATTTCCTTTCGTCTTGCGCTCCCAGGACTGTTCATCAACGTTTAGAGATCGATTCCTTTTGTCGTTCACTGTTGTGTTCTCCTCTAGGCTCACTAGCAAGCATTCCCGCGAAAATGAACTCCGACAGCCTGGAGACCGTTTGATATGTTCTTGCGATCGGCAACGTTACTTATTCCAACATGAGTACCAACCGCATTTGATCGGTCAGACCTTGCTTATAGTAAGTTCTGTCCTGTAGACAAGAACAGACTGCATAGCGATCATTAAAAGTCATCTCCTTGCTGTTGTTGACCCCGATTTTGTGTATAAACTCAGTAGATGCCACTACACGTCCTATTTCATTGTCAGCAGTGGTTCTGATGTGATCGGAAAAATTTATCTTCGAGTGAATCAATACGACCAAGACTTGCACTGGTGGTTTCAAATCTACACAAAATTGATAGCGCCTACTCTGGAAACTTCTTTCAGGATGAAATGTTTTATCGAGTTTCAGCTTGAACCCACAACAAATCATCCAGTCCCTTACAGACCGTAATAGCATTTCTAGTCAGAGTTAAATTAGTCTGCATTCCGCATCTAGCACTGCAACATCTTCCCCAAATCCGATCAAGCGTGACTCACCCAGCAAGCCTAAGTAGTTCATCACTGCCGATTTTCCAAAAGTCCCGGCCAAGGATGGAGCTCTGCGTAACTACCACCCTATGGGTACCTTGCTTGGTGTAACAAAATAGGCGAGGATCCACTAGATAGTCTATCCGAACCCACTTCAGATATTCTGGTACTTGAAAACTAGTTTCAATTACCTTAAGGATATCTGCCCATCTAGCGCAGTTAAATGTATTTTTGACGTCCACAATAACCAGCAGGACAACTAGTCGTGCAGAATAGAGCTATAGGCCTCTGCTTTATAGCCCCCGCTAACCTTTTCTCCCATTATGCAAATATTATTGTATAGCAAAATATTGTGAAATCATTGGCGACAAACTACCAGCAGGATAAATCGCTCAGGCAAGTCTTCCTCCCATCGATTTTGGGAGAACTTTTCGGTCGTGTCTAGCATAAACTGTGATCGGTCTGCAGATGTAATTTCTTGTCTCTTTGCTGATCAGAAAGAACTTAGCCAATTTCAAGGATTCTGTGGGCACATCCACGAGCAGGTATGTGGTAAACGTGTTGTGGTTTCGGTCAAGACAGAAGAGAAAGACCAACTCAAAAGATCGCTTGAAATCATCGTAGTAAGTTTTCTTGAGTGGAAAATTGCAACACGGAAGAATTCAAGGCAAGTTTTCTTCGCAAGCCATGTACTTTTATGAAAAGTTAATGTTAAGAAAAGACAAACTAATAAATTTTAAGCAAGACCTGCAATGGCTCAACACATTCACAAAATTAACACGCCAGACCTTTTTTCCTTAACTGACATATTTCTACAAGGAGAAAAGAGCACGCAGCTCCGTCTTTCTTGATATTACTTTTAAAGTTCTTGAAAACACTAAAGTCAATCAGAACCAACGTGACCTTTTTATATCAAATTAACAAATAATAAATAAGGACCGGTAACCAATGATAAAATTCTCTTTGCCAACATAAGTTGCTTCGTAATTAATCAATTCAAAAGTCTCAGGCAATTCACTGATTCACTGATTTCGACGTATATAGCATTGTCAAATTTAAGTAATTTATCAAAACAGGATTCTGTCTTGCTACGTTGCATGCCCGAAGCACTTTTCCTTTTAAATGTGTTATGAACTCACCTTAATTATACATGCAAGAACTTTACTATGCTCGAATCAGTTTCCACAGGAATATCCATTCTATGTTTCTCCTGAAGTTCATTTTCTCCGAAAAATCCAAGTCAAAACTTGATGAATTGTACACCTTTATCAATTGTATGCAAGTCGTCTGCCTTGCGAATAACTTAATTAAATGCGACTTTAAACGTTAGAAGTCATAACAGCGACGCGTCCTTTGGAATACAGATACAGTACACATGAATTGAACCCCTGCCGCCATTTATACGCATTGCGCCAGCAATACCAGAGCTGAAATCAGTAACAACATGCCATTATCCTCCGTCTCACCATTACAACCACCATGAATGCCGTCACCACCAGCCGAGTACCAAAGCAAAATAAATTTCCTTGCAAAACATTCATCAACATTTAAGCGTGTTTGACTAATTAATAATGTTGTATAATGCAGGCTTGATACTCTCTGTCAGAGCGGGTCATGTTCTCGCCGTAATGGGTAATGTGTTAAAATGTAACATGATTTGTAATATTAAATTTAATATGCAACAGGTGGCCATGTACATGCGTTACATTACACATACAATTACTCGCACATTTATCCAAGACAGGGGGCGCCCAGCATTTCTACATGTGTCCCTGCATCCCGCCCCATGTATGTTTGCTGATATCTCGATATTTCTGCAGGCTTTTGTGTACTGCATGAGAGATTAGTGTCGCAATTTCACATACAGTGAAAAATCGATGGTAATTATTGTATGAATTACTCTCGTCTGCATTTCAAATATAAAGTCATAAATCTCGGCAGTATGTCATTGCGAAAAGTATAATGTCCTTTTTTCGTTTCGACGACACCCGGAGAACGGGAAGTTCAAATGTAAATTCATAAATTTATAGAGGTTCCTAGTGATAACAATCATGCTTCCTACGCAGCTAAACTCAAAATGAAATTTATTACACTTTCTCAAGGATGGAGCGTGTTTTCAACATTCCACTGATGTATTACATATGAAATTGTATAAAAGCCATGGTAAGTCACAGAGATACTAAGAAATCTCGTTTGACAAATGGCAAAATCTGTTATTACCACTTGAGCACGAATACGTTTCCCAATCGTCTGGCTGAGATTTATGCTATTTGGAAGACATTAATGAATTAACCTTAAGAGCGAACCACAGTGGAGCCTACGAATCTGTTTTCGTGTGAAAATGATGCCATCAAAAGAGCATTCCGGGTAACTAAAGAATAATAATTCAGCTGTATGTTAAATGAACATAAATTGATCTTCAAAAAATTTCAACATAGTTTAACCATAACAAACCTCACAACAATCCTTGAAAGCTGACACGTGAAATCAGCTTAAGCTTTCTACACAATGATCTTTGAGGTGTTGTTTATTTCAACTAGAGGATGCAAGGACATAGAGTCACTCTTTTTCTCTTTTGACCACTTTTCCCGAGAACAATCATCGTTAGTCCAACAACTTTGCGCAATACAAACCTAAACTTTACAAGGAGCCCGAACCCTAGAAGGACAAAGAAACAATAAAAACAATTTTGCAAACCTTTAACGTAGACAATTTTAGACAAATCAGTAAAAGGACATTGTCCCTACAGCCATAATAACACACAGGAAATGACTCACAAGCAAAGCTTTAAGTTTTCTCGGAAACACCAGCACTAGATGCACGAGTCCAATGAGACCAAACAAGCATCGTAGCCCGCATACGCAGGAACTTTGACGTGAGGAAAGATCGTAGCGATAATTCCAAGGACAATCGTCTTTTTGGTAGAGGCAAACGATTTTTCGGTTTTTCCATATGGATTTTCTTTGAAAAGTGAATCAGAAACCCTTGATCCCATTTCGGAAGCATTTTAAAAATCTTATTATCCTGACTATCAAAATGAAATCAAATCAGGTAAGATGAGTGTTTACTATACTAGAATATAAGAAGAATTTATGGAAAAATCGTGCTAACAACTCGAGCATGTTAACAGTAGTTTCAGTACTTTCGTAGTGGAGAACGATAGTTTGAAGTTCAGTGACGACCAGGAAGTTCCAAGCAGTTGACAGATGGTGATCCGTTTGTTGGATGTGATACAAGGAAGTGATTAGATGAGAGAGATAAGATAAGAGAGGTTCCAGGTCCACAGAGCTTCTACAAAGAGAAGAATCCATGTTCTAGGATAAGTGATAAAGTTGGATGCTTGGGTACCCGACGAACTTTCGCAACGAAACAAGGCTAACAGAATAACCTGCTGTGGTATACCACTTTGCTCGCCAGCCAATTGTTGACTTCTGATGACAGTCTGGCAGTCTGACAGTTGACAGTCTGACTGATAGTTATTGGAGATGAAGAAGGGTCCTGTACAATAACCTGAAAAACATGCGAATCATCAGCGCCCACTTCAAAGCCAGGCTTGTATCCACGGAGGTCATATTGCATATTTGGTGGAGTCCTCAAAGTCAATTACTGACAGCATCTGGAACAAAATCAAACGTTAAATTCGGTCTTGTACCATCAGCATATGGAGCAGCTTCAACTAGAAATGCATGATAGACATCTTACAATAGTCAATCCTCGCGGATCGGTCTTTCAGTCCGATGATGCAAGAAAGGACACCGAAGGTGTTATTCGGAACAAATTCATGGAAATTGGCTGGAGACTTTTACCCCTTCTACCATATTCTCCTGATAATACTCCAACAGATTCTCACGTCAATTTCAGAAGTTTTGGTAGATCAATTTTTCCATTTTCACTTACAACATTGTAAGTGATTTATTATCTTGCTAAGCTAACTCAGCGAAGACTCATGGGTCCGGAAGTTCTGATCAAATGTTTCGAGTACCTCGATAGTGAATTTAATATTGATAAAGGTGGAAAGAGCTCAAGCTGGTTTCGAACGAGATTCTCACGTGTTTCGGTACTTGGACAACTATCAGCAGAGAAGAGAATAGAAAACTGAGGAGGATTTTCGTACAGCTCAATCAAACTTTCCCGAGAGTAAGGGGGAGATTTCTGAAAGATAATACCAAATAGAATATGAAAGAATACAGCAAGAATGAAAGAATACAGAAGCTGCCAAAATAGAAGACAAGCCATAGATAATAATAAACATGAAATGTTAGAAAACTGGAAATAAATTAGTGATTTAGAAAAAATAATTTAACTGGAAATGAAACAGCTTATGCAGACAACCAATACATGATCGGCAGCAACATTTTCTGCATCTGCTCCACAATTTTTCCAATATTTTCGGAAGCACCAGATTTTGCTTCCTCGACGTAACGAGAAAATGAGTTGCTGTCATTACACAAAAACTGAACAGGAGCAACTTTTGGATTGCCGCGTCCTTATTTCTGCTGGTTTTGACACATTCTTTTCCTGTTTTTTTCTCTAAATTAAAAATAGAAATTTCGGTTCAAATTCTTCGTAATAAGGTTTAATTGACAGTGATCGATTGTATCGATCCTGTTGGACTGGAGCAAGGATATTATCGAAACAAAATTATGAATTCTGTGAAGTTCGAAGCATAAAATTTGACAATGCACTATGTACGACTAACAGTATTCAGTATTACCGTTATCGTCAGCATTTTTCATATGTGAATCAATGTTCGCTTCCCATGGCTGAGAAATGTGATCAAGAAATCGATATTTTGTAAGAAATCAACACCATTTTTTTCCTGGGTCGGTCCAAATTTTTATCGTGGTTGGGAGGTGAAAGCTTTATGGTCTGAGTAAGGGATTTCCAGTACCAGAAGACAACTAGACTTCTTTTCTAAAAAGACCTCCCTTGTTACGTTGAGAACCAAGACTGGAACTTTATACCACAGTACATCCGGTTAGGCCTCTGTTTCTCCGTCAATTGGCGCTTGTGGTAAGAGGAGTTACCTTGTCAAAGAAGGGAAGGTAGGGTTACAGGTTCGTATAAAGGTGACCCATATTTACTCTCCGTCAACCAGTGATGAATCATGCTGTTCTTCTTCAGAAGATAGATATGAACATAATACGCCACTTAGTTCTAATTTTCAAATGAAAATATCATCTTATCCACAAGATTTTCTGAAGACAGTTCACTAAATCTCTCGCAAAGAACAGAGTGCTCGTTTCTCCATTGTTGGCATTTGAACAAGGTGTGGGAATGATTCCACATGTTGGCATTATGAGATGTTAGACGTAAATGGGATATTTTTCGTTGCACAAAATGGGCACTGAAGCATCAAAATCTCGCAAAATCTCGCGGTCTGAAAGATAGAAATTTGCGGTAAGTCACCAAACCTGAAGCATGCAAAGCATTCAAAACCGTATTATCAATTCAATATATTTGATTTTCCAAAAGAAAGATCCCATTTCCCATTTTTCGAAAAAGATATATAATCTTTATGCAATACTGACTTGATGAAGCTTCCAAGAACAATACCGCATAGCAGATATGGTTGAAAGGAACTCACTCCTTCATGATTGATTTAGGTTAAGATTCCCGTGAAAACAACATCCTTTCCCGCTCCTACGGTCCGTCGATGCTTCGCCAAAACTCTAGAACAAGGGCCTTAGTTGGAAACATGGCGGGTAAGCTTGCCAAACTCTACTGTATAGGGTCTACTTCCAAATCGTTTCGCAAACCTCGACTCTAAGTTATATTCTGGTACCACGGGCCTACCAATTGTGAGCCCGCATCCGTATAGATGAACCAGAATATCAGGTTGCCTTTCCTGGGGAATTTTGTAGTGGCTCGTGGTGCCTTGAGATGGTATTATTGTTCAGAGCTAAAGTTGGACAACTTCAGTGTAAATTGGACGTTAGTTGACGAACCTCAACCAAAGAGAAAGAATCTCAAGTCAGTCTAAGAGACTGTGAGGTTAGAGCTGTTCAATGCAGGATCCATTATAAAACATCATACCAAGCACAATGGGAGTACCAATTTTGAGGGAAGAAGGAAACATTAAAATGCGCTCTTTCACCTCACAACATATATTAATTTTGGCAAGGCATTTGCATCGTTTGGTTCCAGAAAAGTAAAACATAAGAAGGTTTCATGGTAAAAGATATATAGAGAAGAAAAGAAGAAGACTGTTTTCTGCGTGCGCAATGTGGAGCCAGCCATAACACATGAATTGCATATAATTTAGAATGAAATATAACTTCAAAATTCAGAAGTAAGGAGAGTGCCAAACTAGTGCTTGTATAGAGAGCTTCACATACTAGTTCCGTTCTAATTTGTTGGGGGAAATATTACACATGCAAGAATATAGGAACCAATACCAAAAGTACAACATACCTACAAATTCTTGGATCATCTTCCAGAATGGTCGAAAGGGGTACCTTTTTCTGTTTTTTTCTGTCACCATCCAACTGTTGGAACATAACCCTTTCAAACCTCTGCAGACGATCAAACATCTGACCCACTGATGGTCCTGAGATAAAAAGGTACCAAGCCAGTATGCAAACAAGACTCGAGAGTAGATACATTGATTCCAAAATGAATGCAAAGGTAACTTCTGTTTTTCTGCTTCTAATTCCCTCTGATTCTAATCACGCCTGGAACCAGGAACCTAGAACCCGGCGATGCATTTCAGCTGCAATTTCAAGAAAACCGAGAATGGTAGAGATGACATAATGATAGCAAGAAATTCTGGCTAAAGCAGATAGAATACTGAGGCCCATAATTTAAAATTACTGAGTTCTCCGGTGACTTAAAGTAAATGAAACACAGCATGATGATAGAACTTAAGAGAACGAAAGTCACTGATTAAGATTCACATATAACACTCATGCTATTGTGGACATGCTAATAAAAACTATAAAAAAATTTGATCAACACTATCTTCCGTCTTTGAACATAGACCAAGGATTTGAAATCAGTCAACATAGTCAATCTCCTGAAACCAGCTAAGACCCACACATTTCCATAAAATAAGATACCATTCAACCTTCTCTCACGGATATCCAAATTAGCAGGAAAAATCTCTTCGAATTGTAAATTAAAAAGTACTCTCTCGGAAGTCAAGTCATTCAATGGAATTCCAGCTAGCTAGGGCATAGCGTAAGTACATACAGCGCTATCACTTCAAATAAGCTCTGCATCTAAGGATATTCAACGGAAATAAATGGAATTTCATTCGAGATGATAAATTTTCTCTTATATTAGGGTAAAAAGAGAACACACCTCGCAACGCTTTTATGTAACGACGCAAAGCAAATATGAATCCTCTTATGCTATGTCTATCTCTGTCTGATTGATGCCACCGGAGAGTATCAACGCTGCATGTGTGTAAACTATGGCTGAAGTACTAGCATTGAGTGGTGATAGTTTTGAATGTTTCTCAAGGACTGCTGTAGGGTATAACCTGATGTCTCTGATAATATGGAAGCATGCCATCAATTGAACTCGTTCGAATACAAGCATTTCCTAGGTGCCTACACTGCCGTCTAGGTGATGATTTGCCATTTGTACATTGATCTCAAAATTTCAGGTTTCCAGCAGAACGTGTCTGTCTTGTTTCTGACAGCCATTCAGCAGCTTCAGTAGCTGCTGAATATGATGAATCTGCTGTAAATGATTGTTCCGAGATACTTTATTTATTTGAACGCTTTCTCCAACTACTTTAGATCTATGGTGCATAGTCGGTTCATATGTCATTTTCTTGTGAACGACGACAGTGTAATTTTTTCAGGATTGATCCTTGAACTTATTCCCGGGCATCAGTTGTGAACGCTCCGAAATTCCTCCTGCATCATAACACATATTATTATTAATTCGAAATTTCTCCTACATTATATCACACAATGTGCTTTCGTCCAACTTTGTATCCAAGTTCCGACATTCAGCTTCTGATATCATATGAGCGCCTTGGAATGTAATTAAAGATCCTTGGTTTGGTCCTGAAAATTAATGAAGAGCACTCAGTCATCGAATAGAAAATATTCTAAGCAGAGTCTGTGACATCTTTTGTGAAGTAAGGATGCATGCATCGCCGTTTATGATGTATCAAACAAATGAGTACGAAATGCTAGAAACTATGACCAATTATGAGACCGACTAAGCCAAGTAGCCTTAATGTATGGAAATATCTCAAAACAAGGATAACCATGACTTTCTACATTATCTACTCAAACTTGTTCGCCAAAGTCCATTGCAATACCGTTTTCATGCATTATTCCGTTTGCTCTGAGCTAAATTTTTATTCCGTTTGCTCTGAGCTAAATTAAATTAAATTTGCATTAAAATCTCTGCTTTAAATTATTTTTGGGTGCACATGAATGCAGTACAAGCCTTTAACGTCTGCAAATAGCGAAAAATCCACCAGTGCAACTTTATCCGTGTGAAACGTTTTCCCAATCAAAGTTAAACAACGGCATTAAACCATCATATCCAGCCTAGTTTGCGTTATCTAGTCACGCGACAATTAACATGAAATCAACACTGTTTAAAAGCAATTTACTTACAATAGTTCTTAATACAATTATCATGTAATCAACATTACTAAAGGGTTTTCCGCCATGCTCATCGCACGTCCCCATTGTATACAATCTCATGTATCCACATTTTCACAATATCAATTAATAATTCCCATGGATAAATGCTATGAATGCTTGCTGTGCGCTGGATATACGTGAATGTTATTTAGCCCCGAGCACTAAACATTTTCGCGATGGTTGCATCCTTGCTTACAGCAATCCTAACCATTGTTGTTGGCAGCATCATCCCTTTAATCTGTGCTTCCTCGCTCACCTTAAGAACGAAATTTGTTGTTTATAAAACTGAACGAACTCTTATGAACTTGATGTTAAGCCCTTGCCTTACTATTACCACCCTGCAAAGCCTGAAAACAACTCACGTCATGAATAATATAACATCCTTTGAGTCATTAGGGAAATGCATTGCCTATGACATGGACATTTATGGAACAGTCGGGATTTAACTGAAATAGCGAAAGGAACGGGGGATTTGCAATGCGTTTAAAGTTATTGAGCGGTGATTAAATTGCAGGAATTTTGATAAAACTTTGCGAGATTAAAAAAGGATACCGAAACCGATAGACTTGAATCTGTGCAGCGTGATTTCATGTGCAGGAAAAACAAATCGCCTTTGACTATGTACGTTAGATCTAACAGGATCAAGTCCAACTGCCTTGCAAGCAATTCCCTTTTTTCCTGGCAAAATTCACGCCAGTTTGAACTGCATTTTACGTTTTACTCTGAAAACAGGATAATGAAAAATTCCGTAAAAATAGTTTTGTTGCAAAGGTCATACTATCCTAGAATTTTTTCCGTAAATACAATTCCGACTTATTCTTCATTCTTTTCTCGTTTCTTTAGCATTCTGCTTTCAGGAAACATAGGAAAAATATTTTAAACCTGAAATTTTTCCTTGTAAATAGTTGCTTTCTATACTATTAAGTGCCAATTTATTTCAGGTTGCACAACTTTCATATGTATTTTGATAAATTAATTTTAATTGGAAATACCATGCCAAACAATGAAAAGTGGCGCGGAAGAGTACTCGCCAGCAATGCTGCAGGTCCCGGGTTCAAGTAAATTATATGACAGTGATGTATGAATCTGATATTGTTGGGACTAGTTAACACAGGATACTCGCCATGGTAGTGAACATCAACAATGATACGAGCCTAATGATGGTCTTAAGCTACTTGGGTCAGAACTGAACTGAGATAGCCTTAAGGCAGAGACTGAAGTTGGCTCCATAACATACTCAGGGATATTTATGAAAACCTCAAACTAAAAATTTCTGCATTTACTAGATTCCATATTGTATGAAACTCATAGTTTCGCCAGAGCATTCTTTGTTGTGTTAAAACGGTCAATTATTTTGATTGTTTGGTTGTTTCATGTCCAAAAAGGAGTTCAAAAAGTTTGGCTGATTTCTGATTTTTGTTTTCAAAAATAGATATTCAATCGTATTGTTAGTAAGATCACCGATAGTTGCCCTTCTTAAAAGCCTGAAAGCTACGAGAAAGTACCTTTTCGCCTCCCTAGATGATATATTTAGTGGTCACATAAGTTTCCGTTGTTTTATAATAGATGGCTCCAGCAGCAGGGGCTGTGTAGGATTCAAATATGCACTACACATTACATATCAGATGCATACTAAGCTATGCAGCACTCGACTAGTACAATCTTCACGAGTTCTGACGCTTACACACACGATGTTCTCTCGGTTCGCGCCTTTTCCACGCTGTCATCAAGACGTTTAGCCATTTGTTAATAAATTATTATGTTATTGAAGAACACACCTTTCATTTCAACTTTCCACATCGTGTAACTGCTACAGCTGGTTGATTTTGACATATCTAAAACATCACAAACCAAGCTTAGATATATGGTAAACCAACCAGTTTAACACAGTAGTGATATAGTTTAGGCACTAAACGTAGTAAAACATTTTCAAAAACATCAAAATAGTGACATATTTGCATTTAGTGTTCGTCCAATTTGTGCTAAGTAATCCTTATATGCGGAAAGTGTTGATTTATGAGCTCATTGAAGGATTTCAAAAAATTAACGGAGATGCTTTGTTAGTGTTAATCAACACAGTGTTATTTCGATATTGACAATCGTCTGCGTCAAGGAATGCCAAAAACCTTCGAAGACGCTGAATTGGAGGTATTACTCAATAACTTCCAATGCAAGAACAGTTTGCTTCAGCATTAGGAGTTTTGGAATGGATGATCGAAGGATTTAATGCATTTGGAATGCTTCAAAAGCAAGGAATTTGGGTTCCTTTTGATTTGAAGCTAAAAGACGTTGAACGTCGAATTTTCACCAACGATCAACTTAATCAGCGCATCACATCGTGATCATTGATGAAAAAGAGAATCGTTATACCTCCTCAAAGTGAAGATTGTCATGAAGACTGCCTGGTCATGCTTTTTTGTCGTGAGCTCGGCCGATAATTCATGCTTCGAAGGCTTCCCATCCTTTTAAGTGAGACCATGTCGACGTTTTTTATTGTGAGCTGACAAACTCGAAAATCATCACTTGGGAACGCTTTCAACTCCAATTAATGAGAATGGACCGAGCATTGCGCAAATAACGGCCAAAATACGAATAGAAGTACAAAATAGTAATTCTACGGCATGACAACGCTTGGTCCAAGCCAAAGTTGTCCAGCTTGTTATTACCTATCGATCCTGAAACTTTAAAAGAAACGAGTTTCGGGCATTATCAATGGATCGAACCTGTTGGATGTGATACATAAGGACTGTTTCCATAACTCCACAGAGGCTGAAGTTCCGGGACGACGATGGCATTGACAAGAGAAGGAATATTCGGAATAGCTTATAAGTAATTATAAAGAAATGGAAAATACGCTCAAAGGGTTTCTAAAACTCCAAATATCTTAGCTCGTTTTGATCTCTATTACGATAAATGTTTAGCCTGTGTTTCACTATAGAAAACAAAACCAACTTACTTTTCATCATCTTCATGGGGCATTCCACACTCGAAACCCATCTCTAGAAATAGTTTAATAAGTGAGAAAGGAAGTGAGTTTTGAAGGTTCTATAACTTTTGTGGAGAGGATACTAGGTCATTTATTAGAACTTTATGCAACATTAATTTCATGCCGATAAGAATTATAACACTTGAAACCAAAGCAGATCAATCACTTTCTTAAAAAAATTGATGTGCTTGATATGTTCTAGGTACACATAAAACGAGAGCACATACACCTTTCTAGGTTGACATACAGCACTTCTAATCACATTACCTATAATCAATGCTTTTCTAATCACATCGCAAGTTTGTTTCCTCCGAGGTGACCTCAATAAAACAAAAGAGTGGGCCATCTAACGTTTGGAATTGGTACTATAGATAATTTTGAAGTTGAAAGGCTAGATGACACTTCTGATGTAACAGAAAGTTTGTTTCATGTTTGACATCAAATGTCACTTTTCGCTTGAAGAAAGTTGAAAAATGTTAAAAAGTTTTTTCCAAAGTGGTCAGTCTTTTGCTCAAACTGTAGGGAGTTAACTAAAAAAATGGAATAAACAATCCAGTTTGTGGATCAATTTATGAACGAATTCGTGAAACTGGATTACAATTGGAAAAAACGACCTGTGTAAGTTCCCCTCCAGTGCGCTCAACCGAAAATATGGCTGCTGTTGCTCACAGTGTGTGTATACAAACATCAATATAACCCTCTCCAATTGTTGCAAAAACTGCATTCGCATGATCAATACGTTTTCGGTTTGCTCAAAAACTACTTGATCGAAGATGAACATTTTCAGCGAAATGGATGAAGCTCATTCCCACCTCAGAGGCAATGTCAATAAGAAAATTTGCCACATCTGGGGCTCAAAAAATTCAGACGTCACCGTAGAGAAAATAATCCATCTACAACTGATGACTGTCTGGAGCTGGTTGCATTATTCAGCCATTTTTCTTCGAAGATGATCAATCTACCGAAAATCAACGACGCCATGCTCAGCGATTTTTCGTTTCCTCGAAAATTTAAGAGGATGACATAGACAACATTTGTTTTCAACAGAAGACCGCAGCGTGCAAAAGGCAACGTAGCAATTGATCGTTGCGATCTGTTTTCGAAAATTGAAAATCCAAACAATAGGAAATGTACTGAGCAATTGGTTTGATCGAATGGGGTATTGTAAGGCTCACCATGACTGTTGTTTGAATGATGTCGTCTTCCATTCATAAATGGAATGGCTTATTCTTTCTAATAAACTCAAAAGTGTGAAAAAACATTTATTATTTTTTTAAGCTGATTTGAATTCTAAATCTAAAATGGCAAACCCTCTAGCAAATACGAAACATTCCTTAGCGTATATGAGACGACGAGAAGGACCTTTCTCAAAAATCAAACCATTCGTGGTGTATCCAAATAAGGATCCCAACGAACAAAGATAAGTGAAAAAAACATCAAAAATTTTCAGATCATAAGTTTGATCATTGAAAGTTCGGTAGTTTTGGGCAAACTGAGAACGGGATAGACTATTCTTTAAATCCTATAAATGGAGAAATCCAGATCAATGAAACGTGAAGATACCTAAACGATTCGGAAAATATCCGCAAACAAAGATCAAAAACGGCGAGATCGATTCAGAAAGGATGATTAAAATAGCCTTCTTAAACTCGTGCTCCATTTTACAAAGAATGAATAAGGATAGCCTATAAGAAGCTTAAAAGGAACTGTCATAGCACGAAAAATTTCACCCTCTCACCCCATTTGAATCACAAACTCTAAAGAAATCTCTAAAGAAACAGTTTTCATACATACTCAGCATTAAACACACCACCCAATAACAATCGAAATGCTACGTTACAAGCAAATTAACTTCTCAACTGAAACCCACGCAAGGGTCTCATTTTTTCCGGGACGAACACTATTATACCTTTCAGAAAGATTTAAAATACCCATCCTCAATTTTTTTTTCGCTGTCCTTTTACCGTTCGCTTTCAGCAATGTTTACAATGGAATTCTTGTCATTTCAACTCCAGCATATTAACATGATCTTAGTCCTTCGACAAGAAAATGAGTTCCGGAGACGTTTCTGCATTTATGTTGTAGGTAGAGAATAGGTTTTGTAGTTTTGCATGCTCTCGCATTATTCCGAGCAAGTAGGCAATGCCTTACTATATATGCGCTCACTGTGTGACTGCATTATTGTCGTAGGACTAGTCTTTCTCTCCGCACATTTGTTTTCATCTCGGAACGTAGGAAATGCTCCTTTTGAATGAATGATGGAATACCAAAGGAGTCGCAGTAGGCGTGCATATAGCACAATCCCACTGGCAAATACGAGCTTAGAATGCAATGTCATCGTCAGCTCCTTCTCGTGGAAAATGATTTCAGGCGATGAGTCACGTAGGAAGGAAGCTTTGATTTTCGAATGCTCAGCATAAATTGATAGGAACGCCGTTGACGGAAGGTTTCCATTTATACTGACTCGATTTCATGATGGTTTTCACGTAAATTTTTTCACTCCTGGAAATTTTGTGGTTGAAAAGATAAACGCAATCAATGTGGCAACAGATTCTCGGGAGATTTCACAATCAAGTTAGTCAATCTCCTGCAATATTCACAGGTAAGACCAAGAACTTGGCAAATCCACCGAAGAATGTATCCCTCAGTAATCAGTTCGGGCGGACAAATAATTGCCGGTACCTTTCACTATTTAGGAGCCCGGCAAACAAATTTATATTCGATATTAATTGTGCTTAATTTTCCAGTCGGGTTTTCCTTCTCGCCCACTATTTCGTTTAGCTACCCAAAGTACGACCACCTGGAGTAAACACATCTCGAAGGACTAATAAATTGCGGTTCTATTCCTCCAACTAGCGCCACGTCGGCGTACCATTACCATTTGTCGTAGAACCTATAACGCCAACATATCTTCCTTGATGAAACAAATATGGCATTTCCAGACCGTACTATCAACAGCCCTAACCGAGACAACATCGACGTCGTCGACCCGTTCCAGCAACATTTGCATTAACTTTTAAAGAATGGCGCTCATACGCTTTTGTCTTGTGTTTTTCCACCATTCAAATAGATTCTGAATAGTTTTCGAGAACCGTTTGTCGCCTTGTGACAGCAAACAAACCGACATACATGCATAATACGAAGGACACACTTTACAACTAAAAAGGGATTTAGTAGCTTCTTGTAGATTTGCCGAAGGTGCACATCGCATAAAAATTTTATAAGGACTTGGCCCCTTTTTTCGCCTCAAACTTATTGCGGGTGTGATTTTCTTATTTATATGCAGGTCGAAGTTCAGCACCTGTGGGATATGGCATTTTTAGAATAACTTATCGATGCCAACCTTGTTTTCATGCGGCAAAGTTCCGCCGCCACCGAAGCGAATCGAGTGGATCAGCGCCAGGATAACAACGATGCCTCGACCGAATGCCAGGACGAATTCAAAAATGAAAACGGAGTGCGCAAAGAAAGTGTGACGCTGAGTGGAAAGAAGTTTTTCTTCGTTATGCTTGCACCGAAAAGGGTTTCTTTTTATTTCTTAGTTCCATTAAGCAGTGAATCTGCAGTTCCACTTCCCTTCTGGGTGTTGAACGTTCGACAAACAATCCATCAAATAGCTTGATTACAAATGGTTTTCGGTTTCTGTTCTTCTCCCATTGTAATATTTTTCTTTGCCTGGTTGCCGTGCTATGTCTCAAAAGGATGATAACGAGTATTTTCTTTTTATAAATATTTTTGTTTTTTTTATTAAATATCAAGGATTGTTTTTAAGATGCATACAGAACGTTTCAGGCAAAATATTGATTTCCTATCATTATCAATGCAAACATCCATATGCCATCCAACCGGGACATAATACAAGCATGCTGAAGAACTTTTCAGACTAATAATAGAATAAGGATATGAGAAAGACTTTGTGGTTGATTTGAAATATTGATGGAGAAATTGTTATAAAATGAATCAATATTAATAAAGGTTTGGGAGTTGCTCTTTTGAGAACTTTTTCAGGATGATACATAAGATTTTATGAGATTATATTCAAATTGAACTTGACCGAATTGTACAGACAAATCAGTTTTTGCTTTTTTTGTAAAAGTCATAATTTATGAAACGTATTGTGGAACGTGTTGTATGCTTATTACTCAGTAGTTCTACCTCGTCTAAATCATTACGCTAAAAGTAAAACGTTGGGTAAAACGCGCAGGAGTCCCTTTCCTCTTTTCTTCAAATACTCTTCAAACAATTCGCATCTACAAAAAGGGGTGAACAATCTTTTAACATTTGAGAAATCGGTGGTTAAGGTATTAGGCTACAAAACGTCATAAATTGTATTTAAATCGACAACGAACTAGCTAACAATACTCTATCGGTACATCCCAAATATGCAACCGCTTACAATACCCCTTTTTTACTTTAAACCAACCCCCCCTCCCCCCCTTCCTACCCTTTTACTATACCCGCCATATTTGGTTTCTGCGTCGAAGCGTAACAATCTGCAGGCAAATATGCAAGCATGTAAATTGTTTCCTTCTCCTCGCTTTAACCAGCATACCCCCTCTCCTCTTCGCTTTACCAAGCATAGTGTAATAAGGATACTCTATATTACCAAAATCCTCTTTAGCAGCAAACGGAAGAATTGTTTCTTGAGGATCTCGTTAAAAAACTTCAATTTATATCTATAACAATCCTTCCTATTACAATTCCTTAATATTACGAAACTTAAGTTTATAAGAAAAGATTTTAAGGCATCCTAACATTGATTTAGAAATTATTGAAATATCATTCAGAATATGCTTAACTCCAGGTAAAACGTTTCTTCGAAATCTGACAATTTTCCAATTACGAACAAATGAGAAACGTTTAATACGAAAACGCCGAATCCTTTTTTAAAGATACACACAGCTTAAAAGTACCTACACATAAGAGGTTGAAGCAGTTGCCATTAGCATGAACGATTTTTGAGCACTAGTAGAAAATTCGCGTCCTAGAAACGCTAAACAATCAAAAATGACGTTTTTTGCTACTATTAGTACTACTTCTTCTACTACTTCTACTACTACTACTTATACTACTTCTACTACTACTACTACTACTACTACTACTACTAAAACTACTACTACTAATACTACTACTATTAC
Organism: Stratiomys singularior; assembly: GCA_954870665.1. NCBI lineage: Eukaryota > Metazoa > Arthropoda > Insecta > Diptera > Stratiomyidae > Stratiomys > Stratiomys singularior. Next base: position 154,029,757 of record OX940878.1, on the reverse strand, counting down.
TACTACTATTACTACTACTACTACTACTACTACTACTACTACTACTATTACTACTACTACTACTACTACTACTACTACTACTACTACTACTACTACTTTGGGAGGTAAGGCTATTTACGCCCTGAGTGTCGGACTCTCAGTGGCACACAGCAACTGAACTACCGACTAAACACCTCCCCTGTCACACCGAGAACCTAGCCTAGAACTGTTTATCACATTACTTCGGACTAGGCCTCTTAAGTCTCGCCTATCCTCACTTCCGGATAAGAGAGATCCCTCCCTCAGTAGGGATGACTAAAAAGGAGAGGGATTGCTGAGTGAGTGAGCCCTGTTCCCTCTGCACCGACAAGCGATCGACGATGCCCTTCTTCATAGTGAGAACCGCCCGAGCGTAGTGCGTAGCATCTAGCGTAGCATCAGCGTAGCATCTTTTCCACCAGGGTATCTGGAGAGATCTCCGCTATTCTCTCCCTGAGATGTAAACGCTGTCTCACCCAGCGTTCGCATGTGAAGAAGATGCGGCTAGCATCATCCGCAATCCCAGGGCAAAACAGGCAATGAAGTCGGAGTTGTTTTACGTGGTTACCTGCCACCATTAGGCCTAACCCCACGGTCTCCACAGACGGGGTTGATACAATGTGTCAACCACCACCCCTAGAATCTGAGACAAGTCCCAGTTCTAGGTCCCAATTTATTTAAGCTACCTGGATTCCCGAACACAACTGGTGGGTGCTCATCGCCACTCTCTAGCCTTCGAAACCACAACCACCACGTTTCAGCCAAGAATAGGCTCCTCAACCGTGTAGGGGGATGACAGTAACCTGTCATGGGCTCCCCCTAACCCGTGGTTCAGATAACCTCTGATCAGGTTGCGCTTCTCTACAGACCGAGAAAAACTCTCAGTTTTTGTTCCAGGCACAAGGGACTGATAACCCTTCCTCACACCTCGGGTACGTGGGGACGGCACTCCCCAAGGACTGAATGGAATAGGCCGAAACCTAAACCATGAGTCCCCCTGCGTTCACCCGGATACCTATAGCACTAGTCTATAGGGTCCGGGTTAACACATTAACAACATATATATAGACGTTTACATCAACAATACTCACATTATCAATTTCACGACTTTAGCAGGTGTACTAGTCTCGCATAGACATCATCAACATAGTTGATGTTGTAATGCGAGCTTTTCGACCTGCTAACAACATTTTCAAACTTCGTCTACACGACAATCAGTTAGTTACATTTAGTTCATAAGTCGTCATTCTGTCAATTAACATATAACACTTTCAACAACACTTCTTCTTGCTATTCTACTTCTCTTCTTTTCTTCTTCTAATCACTTCCTCCACTAGTTACTATACTTTACTTTACTTCTATTTTCTAGTATACTTCTAGTTAACTTCTAGTTTACTTCTAGTTTACTTCTAGTTTACTTCTAGTTTACTTCTACTTCGTCCTCTTTTTCTTCTACTCTTCTTATTATTTCCTTACTCCACCAGCTTTTTCTGCATTACGCAAGAAAAACTTTCTTCTTCATATGTTTCGTACAACATTTCCTCTTCTTCTTCTTGCCACCTTCCTTCACCAGCTTTTTCTGCATTACGCAAGAAAAACTTTCTTCTTCATATGTTTCTTACAACATTTCCTCTTCTTCTTCTTGTCATTCTTCTTCTCTACTTCTCTTCTTCTAATCACTTCCTCCACTAGTTACTATATCTTACTTTACTTCTATTTTCTAGTGTACTTCTAGTTTACTTCTAGTTTACTTCTACTTTACTTCTAGTTTACTTCTAGTTTACTTCTAGTTTACTTCTAGATTACTTCTAGTTTACTTCTACTTCGTCCTCTTTTCTTCTACTCTTCTTCTTATTTCTTTACCCCACCAGCTTTTTCTGCATTACGCAAGAAAAACTATCTTCTCCATATGTTTCATACAACATTTCCTCTTCTTCTCCTTGCCACCTTCCTTCGCCAGCTTTTTCTGCATTACGCAAGAAAAACTTTCTTCTTCATATGTTTCTTACAACATTTCCTCTTCTTCTTCTTGCTATTCATCTTCTCTTCTTCTCTTCTTCTAATCACTTCTTCCACTAGCAACTATACTTTACTTTACTTCTATTTTCTAGTTTAATTCTAGTTTGCATCTAGTTTACTTCTAGTTTACTTCTAGTTTACTTCTAGTTTACTTCTAGTTTACTTCTACTTCATCCTCTTTTTTTTTCTTCCTTTCTTTCTTTTTCACAACAGTAACATACAGTTCGTCGATTTCGTCGCTTCTACCTTCAGCCTTCAGTTAAGAGTCAAATCATCAGTCCAAGGAGTCAATCGTCAGTTACAACTTTCTTCATGTCCTTCAGTACACCAGTCAACAGTTCAGCAACAGAGGCAAGGCTGCTATAACTTTCCCTCGGTACACTACGGGCCCAACCGTAAGTGACGTCTTCGGTACTCATTATAGTCAGACCTTGCCAACTGCACGTCCATCCGCCCATACAACTTTAACCTCAATTCAGCAAGACTTTTACAACATATACAGTCATTTCGTTCGTCTGTCGTCATTTCATTCTATCAACAATTGCACTCAACAAAGGACCGACACCACAACACCGTGAGGATGAGGAAACCGTGAGTTTCTTATTTTGTGCAGGTAAGACTGAAAACACCCGTGTCTGAGAAGCTGTGTCAGGTAGTAATCAGTCTCGCCATGCTTTCGGATGAGCCATGGCTCAAGGTCCCTGTTTAGGCGCGCGGTCCACCTGCCCTGTGTTTCATTTACCCATCCTTCCTGCCACAGAGCAAGAGTCCTTCTTCTCTCCTTGCGTGAAGCAGCCTCTCTACCTTCTTCTCCCCTATACACATAGAGCTTCCTCCGTTCCTTAACAAGGAGCACATTAGGTGTCGTACCCGCGATGACCAGCACTGCCGGCTCAGAGACATTGCGGTATGCAGATGCAATCCACAGAGCGCCTCGTCTATGCACCTGCATCAGTACCTTCCGGTGCGACTCCTTACTGAGAGCTTCAGCCCAAACCTCAGAGCCGTATAGCAGCACCGACTCCACTGCACGTCTCTTGGTCGCGACGGGTCCCCCAATGTTGGCCATTAGACGGCTGAAAGCCGAAACTCCATCTGCGGTCATGTCCGCTGACGCTCTGATTTGATCGAAGAAGCTTATCTTCGAGTCAGTATTTGATCGTCTTCTTGGACTCGTGGTCTCTTCGCCAATCCGGATGGGTGTAACTCTGAGTACCTGCTTTTTAGTCAGAATGACGACCTCGGTTTTTTCGAGTGCTAAGCTGAACCCGCGGTCTGACATCCACTTGCTCAATCGACGCATTATCATACTTAGTCTGAGTTGCGCTTGCTCGACAGTGCATCTGGCGACTAATGCCGCTAAATCGTCAGCATGTCGCGACTCACTCGGTAAGGGCAGCCTCAATAGCTCGTCGTACGAGACATTCCATAGGTCTGAGCCATGAATGGAGCCTTGCGCCACCACGGATGTTACGTCTTCGCCGACACCCCAATGTGTCATAGACGAAATTACGGTCTTTGAGGTAGTCATTAGATACATCAACACTCTGAAAGATTCCAGAGCACTGAGAATATTTATCTACCTAGCTGAATTGAAGGCGTTCCTTACGTCAAGCGTCACGAGTAATAGTATGCACTTTGAGTAGTGACTGTGGGCTTCTGCCCGCTGAACCGCGTTCAATGAGGTTTTGCCAACAGCGAGCCTTGCTTTCATTGATTAACATTATTACTTCTAATACTACTATTAACTACTATACTAATACTACTTTTACTACTACAACTGCTACTACTACCACTGCTACTAGTACTTCTACCACTACAGCTTCCACTACTACTACTACTACTGCTACTACTACTACTTCTACTTCTACTACTGCTATTACTACTACTACAACTACTACTACTACTATTACTACGCCTACTTTTATCACTATTTTTATATTACTATTAGTACTAATATTATTACGTCAACTGCTTCCAATTACGTTTACTGTCACATTTTTACCGTCACTTTATTTCTTTGACACTGAGATCATAATGATGCAGGAAGTTGGCTGGTGTTACAAAATTAACTAAGCTATAGGGTTCGTTATTACAATCTCTTCTCAACTAGTAAGATTTCTAATCAAGCCAGCTAAAACCACATAAAAATTCTATTGAGAAATACTTTCAATGCGCGAAAGAAACACAGGTAAGAAAGACAAAAATAATAGGGGCGAAAAATCCCACGAATAACTTTTAAAGTGTTTTTTCAATGATAGAACACTTTAATTTGGCAACGCTTTTTAACACCACGTATGGTGTGACAGCTGTCATACGTTTTGGCATTTCATCATAAATACGTTAACGGCTAAGCAAAGTCTGTGAATTTTTTTTCGGAAAAAACGGTTCAGTCCGAAAACTTAATAGCGCATACGTCAATTTGACAAATTGAGCGTCAGAAAAATTAATTTATTAAAGGTTGTTGGTTTGCGGGCTTACGAAGTCCAACTGGCGCAGGATATGATGCCAAACGACCACCGGGCACCGCGTAGAGTTGATGAACGAACCAAGAACAAATTGCTGCTAATCCCGAAGTATGTGGGATAATTTTGTTTGGCACTAAGGCTCATTTCTGGTTGAACAGCTTCGTCAACAAACAAAACTGCCGCATTTTGAGCAATCACCAACGATATTCAATTGTCGAAACAATGTTACATACGAAGATCAATGTTTTAAGTGCTTTATGGACCAATTGAATGATTGGATCATATGTCTTCAAAAGATCTGTTTTAAATAATATTAAAGTCAATGGTGACCGCTCTGTTATAGAGCCATGATCAATGACTTTCTCATTCCGGAATTGACTCGCTGTTATACAGTAAAACTATGGTTTCAATAGGACATCCCATACAGCTCGTGCATCCATCCGCTTATTGAGAGACCATTTAATGAGCACATATTTTTTGTTTTGAACGTGTGAACCGGCCTGTAAGTTCTTATGATTTAACGCCGCTGGACTATTTCTCATGGGGATACGTCAAATCTCTCGTCTACGCCGACAAGCCCGAGACCAATGACCGCTTGGGAGATATCATCCCGCGCGTTATAGCTGAGATACCATCTCAGTTATTGGTGAGAGTAGTTGAAAATTTCACCTCTCGTTTGCACTTCCTTCGCGCCAGTCGTGGCACTTACATACCCGAAATTATATTTAACTGAAAATGGCAAGGAGTTATCTTTTCAATAAAACTAATTTCATGGCAATTAAAACAATTCATCCGAAATTTCTTGTTTTTTATGATTTTAAAGTTCTATAACTTTACAAAAAAAACACTCTTTACTTCATTTTAGTAGATCCACCTTTGTCATTCAGCACCCCGCAGAAATCACATATAGTTTTGGTCAATTCACACACATGTTTCGGCGATGACATTTTTCAGCTTTTCTGCTATCGTGAACTGTGTGATGTATTTTCAAAAAAAAATATTATATAAGAATATAAATAATATAATCAATTGTCGCAACCGATAGGTCGCACTTGCAGCGAAAATAAGAACACGGTTAAAAGACAGATTTTTTTTTGAAAATACAAAGGCTGCATAATGGCGGCCGAAGGAAGTTACTTTTAACCGATTAGCTAACCGCGCGGTCGTGGGGGTCTTAGGACATTATGAAAGCCCTATTCCTTCCACATCACACAGACAGCAAATTTTTATTGATTCATTTTTTAAAAAATGTTGAATGAAAATATAGTAATAAAATATATAAAGTAAATAAAAGCAAGTAAAAATAAAATATTCAATCTACATGAGTTCTGATACGCTGATTCTGACCACCTCTGCTTGATTTCGGGACTTCATTTGAGCCTATGAATTCTGCTGCGCTGATTCTGACCACCTCCGCGTGATTTCGGAGCTTCATTTGAGCGTTTAAATTCTGCTGCGCTGATTCTGACCAAATCTGCTTAATTTCCGGACTTCAATAAAATTCTACTGCACTGATTCTGACCACCTCTGCTTAATTTCGAGACTTCAATGAAATTCACCCACGCTGATTCTGTCCAACTCTTAATACTTCTGGATTCTATATTTATCGTTACTTCACAATTCTGGTTTATTCTTTATTCATCGATACTTCCCAATTCTGGATAATTCTATTTACTCAACATTTTATTCTCCTTCTTACAGCTAGTTGTTCACAACAAACAAGTGAATCATATTGACTGAAACTTTTTTGAAAAGCGTTCCAAGAATTTTTTTTTGGTTTTTTTTTCCTACTAAGAATTTTTTTTACTCGTTTTGTTTTACTGAGATTATTTCTTTCTTATTTTTGTTTGTTTTTATGTCACCCACACAACGGAATACGTAACAACTGCCACTCATGAACTGAAAATGAAGCTTAAAAAACCGTAGACTCAAACGTACACAAAAACTGTAAACTGTAGCTGCCAATTTCCCCTCTCACGTTTTCAATTTTGTTCAGGTCCGGAGAATGTCCCGGCCAAGAAAGAATGTTCGGATTTCACTCTCTGAAATATCATCGCATTATCTTGTTGGAAAATGTATTATCCTCGTGAAGTTTTTGGAGCGTGACACGATAACTGCTCGTTGATTAGAATGATATAATTACTACTGACCATTCGATTGGGAACCCGACATCTGTTTTGCTGGGAAATCCAATTCTTGCCCATAACATGACTCCACCATGGCCAATAAGTCGATTGCGTGAAGTTGAAAATTGCTTCCACACATCCTGTTAATAATACCGCAACCATCATGTGACGGCCATGAACTGATTTTCGTCCGAAAAAAAGACTTTCCACCATTTGTTGACACACTACACTACTTGTCGTTATATTTAACGGTTTCCATTAAATAATTTGAGCTCGCTGTTCGACTCCTCTTCAGTATCCGCAGAATTTCCAGAATAGTTATTCCATCCTTTTTTGGATCACTAGCTTTGATTCGGCTTCGTTTCATTCTTTCCCTTGCAGAATATTTTATTTTTCGAAATTTCTTTAACACTGATTGAATCGCTCGCAGATCCGCTTTTTATAAAGGTTTTTTTTTGAAAAAAAATAAATTTTTAATTACATAACAACACTTGAAAAAGTTAACGCCTTAAGGTATTGACACGCTTTTGGGACGCCCAATCAAAAAAATTCCAGGGACATTCAAAACAATAGCCAAATGTCAATCATATTTGATAGTTGACCTCAGCCTTTATACCCGAATTGTTTCTCGTTTTTCTGCTCGATGGTCCTTCAAATCAATCAAATGTGTGATATGTCCTATAGCATTGTCGCGAACTGAAAATATCTTAAAGCGATGAATTAAATGTAATATCCTTCTGACTTATTTGTGAATTTTATCATTTTATCATGTTAGATTCAAGTGTTCAGTAGACGCAATTCAGTAGCTGCATGAATCGCATATTGGGACAAATCGTATACATGTCAGAGCACTCATTTTCTGAACAGCAGCTCCACAGTTCAAGTGTGAGTTACGAAAGATACTTATGCACTTTTGATACTAAGCTAGACTTTTGGCCCGGCTAACTGTGACTGTTTCGCTTCGAGTGACAATCAGGGTCTAGGATGACTGCTCTAATTACTGTTTCATATATTTTTGGACTGAAAATGAGCAGGCTCCAAGACATCTCAAGGATCTGAGAGCAATGTCTAGCAGTCGATTATTTTGAAATGAATAGTAAATTCAGTATATCTTACACAAGGGTCATGCATTGACTATTTCTGAGTAATATATTCCGCAGAACGGTTTAGACGTATAGAGGTGTAGTTCGAGTTATCCGAAAAAAAGGACTTTCTAGGATAAGGCTATCAAGACACATGTGGTCACCTGGATGCCGGTACAACAGAATCGATTATGATTCACTATGCTGTAAGTGATAAGCTTGTAGTAAACTTGATAGCGATGTCCTTTCCACTTGTCTATTAACACCATTCTACCCAAACTACACACTTACATATCTTGTAAGTATTGTTTTCCATTATTTTCCATCTGAAAATTCTTAATTTCAAGCACCAATGAATTTCCGTAATTTACAAAATCGTTTTGGTTCAATAAAACCAAAGGTTAAATCAAGGGGGAAATGTCACAGTGTTGTTATATATATTACATGTTATATGTAGTGATTTGAGTGCACGCGTGTGTATGGGAACGTTTAAGGAAGAGAGTCGGCAAAACAACTTTACCTCTTAAACGAAATCAAATGTTTTCGACGAAAGAATGAAATGAAGAAGCACGAACAACTACGGAAAACAACAAACATTTTTTTTTAAGAATCTGATTGTGAGGAGTGAAATTTTCCACTCCATTAACCCGGTTGGATTTCCTTCGTGCGCCAGTGATGTGAAATTTTCCCATTTTTTCCTTGAATTTTAATAGAAATGCTAATAGAAAACTTTCGATTAGCTAAACGTATAAGCAATAGAAGCTCCCAAACAGATAGTATCGTCTATTTTGTGTCTATGTATTTGTATGGGAATGATCTTTTTGTTTTCTGCTTATAGACTATTGGCTGAATTGATTTGTGGAAATGTGAAAGTTGATTTTAATTTGTAAACAGTTCCTTTGTTTACTTTCACGTGCGTGAGGGGGTGGATGAGTCGAAATAAAACAGCAATTCCTATTGATTTGGATCTTTAGATTGAATTTTGAGTCTCTTCGACAAAATTGAATTGACACCTTTCATTCGTGCGGAATGTTGGCTAAAATCAATTTTGACGCAACGCTTTTAAAAGGTTTTCCACCAAAAATAAATCTAATGAATCCGCAAAAATATTCCATTGAAATTGGATCCGTTTTTCCAGAGGAATCTCAAGGACCGTCGCGACGAGTAACGAAATTCATTTAGACATTTTACCCCCATCATTATAAGTGAGCATGCTAGCACTTTGACTAGATCCTCAAAGAACTACGTACATCTCTAATTAATGGGAATTCCACTCAAAATAAGTGTAAACAAGGATAGAACAAGAACGATGCGGTAACACTCCATCAATCCCGAAAAAGAAACGATGAAACTGGGAAGTTTCTTTCACGCGTCCGAATTGAGTCCTTTATCACAGTGTACTTTGCAATGGCGTGTGCAGCTGATGTGTTTGTGATCCAATTAAAAATTTCTCGAACATGCCGTGCTATTGCGGAAATGTACTCGTGCTATAAGGAACTTCCTGTATGCACAAGTGCATACAGTATTTCGATTTGTTAAGTACACTCGTGCAACATAATTAAAGACGATATGCAATTATATGATCGCTTCCTGCGCTACCTTCCAGTACACAAGCTTCTAAAAGTCGCTGACAACGTGGATAGGATAGTAGGGAAAGTCAACATTGAATTAAACCTCCTGTAAGGATGCGAATGACCTGAAATGAGTGTAAATAACACACAGAGAGCTTGATAAATGTAAAGTTAACAGCAATGAAGTTTTTACCTAATTAAATTCCAATTATTTATAAATGATGAGCTGTATTTTCTTATTTCTGCGAGGAGTAAAAAACAGTCGTCCTTGGCTTTATTATTTAAAAGATATTTAACGATCAAAAAGCAGTTTTATCGTAATACCTTTAAGTAATCTTTATTAGGATGTTCACCAATTGTACACTAAATTGTTTCCGGATTTCTTATTAGAAAATATTTAATGTACAGGCTAAGTAGAAATTTCCAACCAACGATTCGGTAAGTCCTTTCCTATCCAAATTTTAAAAATCGAATACTGAAAAATGTCATTTAAATGTATCAATCCTTCCTGATGCAGCTCTCTAGCTAATCCCTCAATACAAGGTGCTGTGTTATTCCTGGAGTCTCAACAGGGCTCAGTCACTGATTTTATCCAAAAGTAAGCTCGAACATCTACTTCACAGCTTAGGTTACGCTTGCAGCTATTATTACTGTCGTCCTCAACATTGTGAGTGGTAAAACGCTCTCTCATGCATTAATCAGCTACTCTCAGCTTTGCTGACATACCCAAATTGTGTGGTGCAAACTGCGATGCGGGACGTTAGTTCCGAATTTCCGCGCCACCTTTGAAGCAAACAACGCATATTCAAAAAGGAATTCTTTCGGAGAATTGAAGGCTGGAGACCAGTGAGGAAACTGAGGAAACGTTAGTCTGAAGGCCGAAACACAATACTGCGTGACGCATTCAATTTACAACGCACGCGATGCGAGAAACAATAATGTTCATATGACAAATGTCAAATAGGTGACGTTTCAAATGAAATTGATTTTCATTGTTTTGAAGTTTTGAATTTTGATTTTTCCTTCGTCTAGCAAACAATAGCCCCTACAAGGATTCATGAAATTTTCATTCAAAATTCATTCAGAATAACCCTAGTACTTAAAAACTAATTAACGCGTTTGAATTGCAAATTTTATTTAAGCGCCAACAAGAATTTGACAAACGTCACGCACCTCGTTGCGATGAATTTACGTTATTCCGAATATTTCCCGCCTCGCATTGACGCATCGCAATCATTGTACGATGTCGTATACAAATGCATGTTACGAAAAGTACTTGACATTTGCTGCGAGACTCTTGTCGCGCTCTCGTATTGCAGTGTCGCACTATTGTATTTCGGCCTTGACTCTGTTGACAAAGGCATTTTATCGCTGCTAGGACTTCGAAATTTTAGGACGCTGTCAATGAATCGTGACAGTTGGAGGTGCTTGCTGCAGGAAGCGAAGTCCTGAGAGGGGCTATAGTGCTACGAAGCTCAAGAGAAGAAGATTTGAAATGGGAACGCCTAAATTTCAGCGACTTAGAATTAACTAAAAGATCCGTGAAGTCTACATGGATATGGTCAATGGAGAATTGTATAACAAAATCCGAAACTGGGAGACTGGTACAAATGGCATAATAAACGATAAGGAATGAAGTGGCGGAGACTGATGAAGAGCTAGCAAGGACTTTTCAAGCTCGAAAGAAATTGCGTGAAGTTTATGGTGAGAACTGCCATACTGAACGCCAGTGTCAGCTTTGGTTTGCTCGCTTTCGTTCTGACAATTTTAATTTTCAAAATGCACCACATACAGGTCGTCCAACCACTACTGATGACGACAACTAAAGCCGTTAATCAAAATTTACCGACGTATGACAACTCGAGAGATAACAGCCAATTCAACCATTTACACGCACTTACTACAGCTTGGTTAAGTAAATAAACCGAATATTTGGATCTTTTGATTCCTCATGAATCAAAAGAAATCCACCTGACCATAGAGATATAAGATACAGACAGGCCCGAAGGCAAAATTTTTGTCCAGAATCACCAAATCTACGAATATTAACATAAATTCACCAACACCTACTTAAAAATATTCATAGATAGTATAAATGAATGGGCGAACATTTCGTGGTTTGAACTATGCTCATAGACATCACAATATTTGCTTGCTATGATTCAAACAAATTTTTTGTTTTCAATCACATTTTATTATCCGAATCCTCTTGAACAATATTTCGTCCTTAAATCATTAAAATGATGAATAAATATCATTACATTAAGCGCCCCTTCATCAACAAATTTGGGCTCCCCATGGACACAGGAGAACTACTTAACGAGAATGTTAACTCCACACGAACGTCATTTCCCGAAGAATTAAGTTCCGTCCATACCATTTTGACAGATTCTCCACTTCGGATTTGATTTGTTGAAGCCGAATGAAAACGGGGAAAATGCGGTCTTCAAGCTGAAATTGAGGCTACACTTTGTTCATCAAATATGTTCAATTCAATAAAAACCGTTGTTAACGTCATTAATGAGCACATCTTAATTCTTAATGCGAATGGGTAATAGTAAATATAAGCATATTTCATATTTTTAACAAAAGTTGACAAAGTGAAATGCATGATTAAGCGACCGATTATATGATAATTTCAACACTCAAATTTTTTTTTTCTTATGTTGCTAAATAAGGATCGTTCAGTAAAGGGCGCGTTCGTTAAAAGATCGCGTCTTAACAATCTTTCTAAGGCAATTGCTTTTGCAACTGTAATATTAACTCACTGTCAAATTTAAAACCGAAGTTATGACTGTGGCAAAAAGCCAAAGATTATATTAATTAGTTAGGGAACTTTTATGTAAAATGTTCTGTTATGATATTGATGAACAATTTCTCATTTCAAGGCAGCATATATGCTGTCCAACAAAACATGTCACAGTAATACGTTTCCAGTGACTAGTGGATGTAGTTTACATATATTTGTCTATGATTGGATAGTAGATTGTGAGTATTACATGAAAACATTGAAATTCGGGTAGAATTTCCGATATAATGCTGCATATGACATGAATAGTAGGCACGAATGAAGCCGAACATTCGAGCTGCTGATGAGAGGAAAATAAAACTTTAAACCTTTGGACACTCAAGTACGCTCATGCGCACGGGTAGGGTCTCTCTATCTCTTTGTACCTGACCGAATGCATTAACATTTAAGACTCCTTCTTGACTCTCTTTCTTGAGACTTTCGCTTATCATAACGAGTGATAAAAAATGGATTGCTAACGCAGTCCGAAAACAATCATGGACCACCCACGATCAGCATCCAAAGCCAATATTCACTAAATGATTGTACTTTCTGTGAAATTACAAAGGTATAATCACGTTTAGCTGCTTCTAAGAAACCAAACTATTGATTCAAATGTCAACTATCATCAACTATTGAAATCGAATGCAGAAATCTAAAAAAAAAACTGGCCATTGCAAAAGCATGATGCATCTTGATAACGCCAGGCGCCACATCTCTTTGGTAACCCGTCAAAAATCAATGCAACTCAAATGGAAGCTGATGCCACATCCATCCTTTATCCTTGACTCAGGACCATCAGACTTTCATTAGTTTCGCTCCCTTCAAAGCAATTTAGCTGTTTAAAATTAGTTCTTCGCTTCAATAGACCAAGATTTCTTCGAACTTGGAAAGTTTTCAACCTACTTAAAGATGGCAAAATGTCATCCAACATTATGGTCAATATATCATTGATTAATGTTTGTAGTTAATATAAATAAATTTATTAGGCATACAAATAAGTTTTCAAATTTTTTTTCATATTTAAGTTCTATTGAGAAAATCTGGTATATATCGTTCAAAATATTGCCCGTCGCTTACCACTACTATGCCCATCTTGCAGGCAGCATATGAATGCCGCGTTTAATAAATTTTCATCTTTTGAGGCGATCCGAGAATCGACCCGAATTGCTGCTCAGTCAGCCATTGACCAGAATAAGTAGTAATGCGATGGAGCAATGTCTAACAAATACGGCAGGTGACAATTTGACAAATGCTCGGTCACATGTTAAGCATTGCTATACTGAAGGATCACTTTATGTCATTTGACATATTGGGGCGCTTAAGTTTTAATATTCAAATCAATTGCATCAATTGATAACGTTCCGCAGTGACGGTTTCTTTAACCTGGAATAGCTCATAGATTCGAGTTGATCCCACCAGATACACACCATTATTTTGCCATGAATACACCACTTGGCCGTAGAAGTTGATACATGGCCGGGCTTATCCTACGATTTTCTGCGCTATGGATTGTCGTAGTGAGTCCACTTTTCGTCTCCTTTCACTATTAGATACAAAAATTCTTCCGATTATGCTTTTTGGCACGTGGAAAAACATCGTTCGACTTCTCTTGGAACCTATTGTGCTTATTTTACACTATACCCATGGCCTTAAGACGGTTTGAAATCGCTGATTGTTTCAGCTAGCTCCTCTTGAATTTGGCATGAATCTCGGTCCAGTAGTGCTTCCCAACCGGCATCTTAAAACATTACAGGCCTCCCTTTCCGTTCTTTGTCACTGATGTCAAAGTCACCACTTTTAAAACGCCGGAACCAATGCTCACATGTTTTCATTGATAGAGTATGCTCTCCATATGCTTCACATAGCAGCCAATATCCTTCAGTTCCACTTTTCTTCAAATTGAAACAAAAAAGTAGCGCTTCCCGCATAGTTGGAGTACAAATGATGCGTGTTGTTCACCCTTTAACGAAATGACACTTACTATGAGAAGAAATTGGTGACGTTGTAAGATGAATATATAAGCTACAAGATAGTCCGCTGCGATGTAATACAATTTATGTCATCTTTTGTGAAACCTCCGAAACTTTTTTATAAACGTACAACTTTGAAAAATAAAAACAAACTGACATGAATTATGGAACAACCCAACCCATTAAGTGTCATTAATTCGAATTCATTTAAAACAGGATAAAATAAATATTGAATCTGATTAATGACTAAATTCAGCCTCAGAAACGTTTGCAGCTCCTCCCAATACTTTTTTTTAAGACGTAATGATGCATGGTAAAAGCTGCAAAATATTAAGACTATTGTCAATATGGCAGATAGTGCTCAAATTTTAACTATCAAACACTGATTTTGAGGAATTGACACATACTGACGGCGGCGATATCTGCACATGCAATGCGTATGCTCAATGCCAGTTAGTGAGTTATGGTTACACAATGTAACTGCAGCGTGGCCGTTAACCAGCATGAAAACTTCCAGAAAACACCCGATCTAACGGTATTCAAGCAAAATAATTGGAATTTTGATTACTTAACTGTCTCTTATGTTTGCGCAAAACAGAGACACCCCTCCAAAGCTATTAAGTGATACGGAACACAAATATAAATCTATTAGTGCGTTTTCTCTCTCTGTCTAAGAGAACTTGCCAGTGAGTGTTAACGCTGTATATAACCTATGATAGAGCGATAGCTTAATCTTGTCCCTCGATCTGTCTTGCCCCATTACCCGCACCCTAAGATTAGTTTGAAGTGATTCATAATGTATGTAAACATTTCTTTTTCAGTCCGCAAACATTTAGTGATCCAATCACTTTTGTGCTTAATTCTATTCACTGTCACCTGAGTATAATGGACCAATGTGCATCTGAGAAGATTTACCGAGTCTGCCAAGCAGAAGCAAAACTGAGAGATTGAACGTGAAAGATGGGAGAAAACGTTTAACGAAGGATTTTTCATCGTTTTGCACACCATTTACCTTTGTGGTGCTAATATATAAGAACAGCATGATGTGCAACGTGTACAAAATATTTTAATATGCAGAAAGTGAGAAGTCATGTGTGTAATGCACGCTTCATACCATGTAATATAAATACTATGAAAAAAAAAGCCGGAACTGGCTTACGGCCAACGTACAGGATGCCTATATGCAGCCTTTCATTTTATTATCAATGGATAAGAACTCGAAGAACAAAACGAAATCTCCATAGTGAAGGTAAAGGTGATGAGGGTAAAAATGCCATCAAACTTTCCACACAAAAAAAAGTTTAGAACTTTCGGAATACATCCAACCAGGATGAGGCTCCGTCCAGAACTGTTCACGGATAGACTTCTCCTGATTTTGTTGAATGTGGCGCTTGAACAAGTTGTAGATACACACCAACTGATATGGAGGCACAACGTAACCATAGCGTAAGTACTAGCTTGCGATAACTTAAGTCATTGTATATGGTTAAAATTTTCAAGGACGTGTGAACATGCATCCAACTGGAACTTTAAGTTTTACCCGCGTCGTGCAATGTACAATGTGAAAGGATATCCTGTGCCCGTGGAGTGTGAGTTAATTCTAAGTGTTTTTGCTAGCTTATAATCACGCTATACCTTGGGTACGCTACAATTAAAGTCCACAGAATAAACAGCGTATACTAATTTAACATTTATGTAGATGCCACTGAAGCCTTCCAAGACTTAATATAAACCTAATAAACCATATAAACACCCTACAGAAGCCAGGGGCAGCCTTCTGTTCCCTGGTGGCCAGGTATTCCAAAACTGCTTGATTTCGCTACTGATACATAAAACATCCATAACTTAGGTTCAGACAATGTGTTATCCCTCTGGAACCGTAGCCATTTGGGCTGTTAACCATGAGGGTCATTTTTAAGCACAACATGCTCCCTCCTTTGGAATGACTCTTAATGCCACAACCTTGTCTCCATCGTTCCACATTTTCTACAATGACGTGCCTTTAAATCGTTGCCGTTTAGTCTCGCTATAAATGAAAACCATGAGTTTTTTAAGGTTCTTCTTTCATTATAAATACAGACCCATTCATTTTCAATTCTTAAAAACTCTCTTGACATTACTTGACAGTTCGATCGTCAATAACATCAACTCGGTCTTCAATGAAAGATTCGAGAAGGTTAGCGGTTTTCTTATTTCGCTGATTCTCTTTCGAATGTGGACGCCTTGTTTTCAGAATTTTGGGAATTCACAATTTATCCTTAATATTTCACACCTTCCGTTTGATTGAAATCAGACGGGCGGTAAAGACGAAATTGGACGGCCGACGGTAAACGAACTTGGAAATAATTACTCGTATTCTTGCTAAGTATTTCTTCATATGTCCTTCATTGAGGTTCTGTGCATTTTGTGTACAAACGAGACGAAAATGTGAAGCATCTGTGTAATCTTTACATCTGCTTAGTCTCATGTTTTCTTCATAGTTACACTGAACTCTCGACCGTGGTCCTTTACGTTTACTAACTTTGCTTGAAATGTAATTTGATTAACCTAAAAATAAAATTTTGCGTTTAATTTTACGTTCTTCAGAGACTATACAGCCGCTGAAGAAGACCGAACGATTACGGTCGAAAGTTGACTTCGAAAATTAAAACAAAACCCAAAATTAAAAGAAGAATTTCATGCTTATTTTTTTGGTTAAATATATTTTACGAATATCGATTCAATCACAAATTTTGTAATTTAACTGTACTCAAAATGCATCCCAACTTCTCTGGCTCTTTCAATTCTGTACACTTATTTTCTGAGTCCGGTGGGGTCCGCACATAGCAATAGGCCTGGAAATCTGCTTTAGACCCCAGAAACACATGATGCTTAGTGGCCCGAAAATTACGCGAAAATTTGCATGGGAGTTCGCGATGTCAGTGATTTAATTTTTGCGAAAATGTGTGAAAGGTAAGTGATCAAAGTATACAGTTTGTGATTTATTTATATTTCACTGGTACTAATGAATAAAACGTCAAAATGGTCAGGGAGTACATTTGGCTTCTAATGTCAGTAGCACCGTAATTATGTCTAAGCCGGTCCCAAACCACGTTGAAAAGAAAGAGGGAGTGATTGGATGAGTTGTTTAGTGGTTTCAATTACCGAAATTTGTACAAAACCGCACATTTCGGTATAGACATCAGTGCAATGGACATTTAATGGCCGCTGCCATTTTGTTTCATTTTCATCTCAAGTAGGACACTACTATCATTGAAGATAGGGGCTTCCTGGCCTATTATCGGGTACGGCTCTGACACGTCCCGATAGCTTAAGTGAATAATAGAACTTGATTCTCAAGTTTAATTTAAATTTTAGAATACAGACCTTAATTGGCACAATTAGTATTTATAACTTCTTTCAACAAAGAAGGCTCCAGGATAATACTGAAATTTCAAATTATGTTGAGACTAAATTCCGTCCGCAAAATCAGTCTATTCAACCCGGGGCCGTACGTAATAAAAGGTTTGGAAGTCTCCACTTACAAGACCGTTAGAATTTTCGATACATACAAACAGGACCATGAGCAATCCGACCCGCCGCCAAAGTTTGTATGAGGGTTCTATGATTGTACTGCGAACGGACCGTGTCGTAAAAAAGGAACGATGTTACCGGAATACCGTTTTATTGTCACAGTCAGCGTATTGATTGCACGCGTATACCACTTGCTGAACGCGATAGTGAAAATGAAGGAGCATTTAGTGGAAAAATAGATAAAAAAAAGTGTTGAAAATGAAAGTCTTTTGTTTACATTTCACTTATACACATGAGCGAATCAACAAGTTCGTCGCGATACACGTTTTAGAGACTATGAGCACGATAATTTTGGTGAAACTCCCCCAAACTCTATAGTCAAAACAGAAAGGGTTGGTCAAATAAGTGGTTTCATGTCTAAAATTACTGAAAATGAAGGAACTCGCTGTTTTCGGAGGTATCTGAAGTTCAAATGCAACGCTTTCAATTTTTTCACTATTTATTTTTGAGTATATGCTTAAATTTATTTTTAAACCTATTAGAGCGTATACAATTCAAAAATTCGAACAAAATTTGCCACAATTTTAGGTCAAATTTTCAAAAAACCATTCAAAAATTGAATAAATGGGAGACCGTTTCGTTTTCAACGATGCAAACTTCAGACACGGCTTTTCGGTAACTATATTTGAGTGATGGAAACTTCATGGACGCACCCATATTTTTTCCGTCTAGTAGAAGTGGGACGGCTCCGGTTAAGACTTTTCAATGATTCTTCCAAAAAAATATTCATTGTCCTCAGGAAAACTAATTTTCGAATAATTCTGAGCAGTTATTGTAATTCGCTTTGCTGATATCAACTATCAAAGGATACAATCTGCGTCGAAAATTGTTAATCGTCATCATATCATTCATTTGACAAGTACTCCAATGACTCGACAAGTACAATGACTCCAATGAGTAATTGGAGTCATATGTCATTTCTGTACATGTCATTTCTGTCCTTATCTTATTCAAACGTATCATAATAATATTTGCTCCAGATACACATAAAATTAAGGGACTTTGGAACAATGCTTATTTGCATATGATTATTATTGACTTACCCGTGTTGATATGCGTTAAACTGCACAATTTTTATGGGCTGGTCATGCGGAAAGTTCAGGGTGTGGCAGAATAAACTGAGTAGTTTTGACGGGCAGGTGTTTGGACTGTTGCAGAGGTAGGCAGCTGTACCATAGCGTAACAACAAACAGCGATAACACTCCGAACAAACGACCGATCCAGAAAAATCCAGAACGGATTTTACAGAATTGTATTAGTGTTAGTAAAAATATTTATTTTTTGCTTGTTTTGTTTACAAGCACAATGTAAACAGATAGACAAAATAGAGAAAAATAAACATTTTTACGAACACCAATGCAATTCTCCCGAATTTTTTGAATATCGTTAGATCGGTGGCTTGTTCGGAGTGTTAGCGCTGTTTGTTGTTACGCTATGGCTGTACTAGGTATCCTTGTGTTTTGCGGCATACCGATTTTAGTACACAACATGGTTTGAACCAGAGTACGTCGTGGCTCTGTCGTGTGTGCAATTCATGAAAACAAGTAATTTGTGGTTGCGGCGCTAAAAATTTTTCGGTGAAAGTTCAACATTCCGTGCAATAATGCTGAACGTGCTGCGTACACAAAACGGTCCTGGGATCAGCAGGTGGAGGAAACTGGTAATGCACTGAAGAAGGTTCTCATGGCCGAGAAAATGTGAACCCAGTGAGAGCTGCAGTCAAGCAAACTCCTAAACGTGCTGCTCATTGGCACGCTATTGCTTTGGGGGATTTCAGTCCGCAGTTTAAGGAGGCTTTGATATTTAAATTTGATGGCTATAAATTGATCCCAGCGGACTACGCAAACGACCAAAATCGGTGTGCCAAAATCAAAAAAGCATCCTGCCTATGTCAAAATTATTCAGCAGCGAGGAAGCACATTCTCACCTAATCGGGATTGTGAATAAACCAAACGCTCTGATTTGGACTCTGATTTGGACTGAAGGGCGTGGTGTGTCCTATTACAATTTGGCGATATAGGGCCGAAATTCTTTGAAGAGGGAGGCATGACATCGAATTCCTGGCGATGTGTTGCAAAATTTTCTGCATTTCCGACTAGGAGTGGTTGTTGAAGAAGGGAGAATAGAGGACTTTTGGTGCCAACAACTTTGTTGGCAAAGCCCGAAATACTATTAACACTTTAAAAGAAATGTTTCCCTGACGTTTCGTGTCCTTGAGAATTTATGTGAGGTAGCCTGCACGATCGCCCAATTAAAGCATATGCCAATTCTTTCTTTGGTGATTTCTTGGCGGAGAAAGTGTTTCAACGTCGTCCTTAAAACCTGTCCGGGCTAAAGGAGCAGATTGTTGAAGAAACAGTTCGAAACTTCAGAAATCAGGCCCAGCAATGAATTGTAGCATAAAATGGTTATTTTCACTGATTTCAATAAAGAAATATTTCTTTCAAATACAATATGGTTTCTTTTTTATAACTCTTGAAAACCGCTCAACTGGTTTTGTCGCTCCTTGGATGATAAATAACCCTGTGATTTATTATTATCAGAGCACGATTAGAGAACGGTCAGTAAGGTGAACATTTAAACAAAGGTGAGAACCTGCAGTAGATGACAAGAAACACTGCCATTCGTTATAGCTAATCGTAATCGTAGTTTAAAAGACAGAAAAGGAGCTGGAGTCGACTTATTTACGAGATTGAACCCTGAGTTCAAATGTCATGCCATTGATGATCATAACTTGAATTATCAATTCAAGTTCTCAACTTGCTCCTCCTTCTATGTTAATATACATGACCAGATGCAGATTTATGCATTGAAGTTTAAGAGAATTGCTTTGAGGACAATACATTCAAAATGACTCAAAATAGAATTTGATGCAGACAAGTGGGTCATTCCGAAAAACGGATCGGAAGCACTTAACATGAAGAAGAACGAAAAGAAGCATCGAAAGAATTTCAGTAGGAATTCCCACCAACCAACAGCAATTAGAGGGTAAAATATTTGCCAAAATTAGTTTTCAAGTTGATTAATTAGAAAATAATTTGCTTAATTTGTAATTCCATTCAGCGAACAAAAAGGAGCCATAACCCAATTCCATGATTTCCATTTAAAATAAAAAAAACAACTCTAAGCTATTTTCTCAATGATTCATTTGCAGTAATAACACTCCAGGCTGCTCCTTAACTCCCAACGAACACATTACCATTTCAAAACTAACAAATCCTTCACAGGTTTAATTTACATTTTAACACTTTTATAATGAATTGCGAGAATAAAAACTCATTTGAATTTGAAACATTTACACTCAATTTAGAAACGGATAAGAGCTCACCCGATCCGGTGAAATGCAATCCCAAGCTTACCACTAGCCACCATGAGGCAAAATACTAAATTATCCTTCGTCATCTTGTGCAACAACAAGCAAACATCACGACATGGATCATTCATTAGCAACGTTTCCAACACCTCTTCGGATTTCCCATTCAGCAGCGTGGTCCTTACTCTAAGTCGGGCCAGGCTCTTGTTCTTGAGCATCCTGGCCAACCGCTGGTTGCTCGCCTCTTATATCTCTCACGTAACAAATATACAAAAATTGTGCGCGTATGCAAATTCCTTCCACGGATTCACGGATTCGGAATGGCGCTCGGAATGCCTGTCACGTAACAGAATTTATTTATTTGAATGGCGAGGCTGCCCGTTTGTTTGATTAAGGCTAGTTTGTGCAATTCTTGCATACTTTATGGATCAAATTGAATTAGTTGGTGTGGCGTCAAACGTAAAAGCTGAGGCACATGGGAAATTAAATAAGGTAGGGATGGTTGTGCTGGTTATGTTATACATACTTTGTATACACATACAGATATAACGGTAAAAATACGAAAACAACTTTTGGCTTTCATAGCTTTCATGTTGGCCATCGTCGGCAGCTTCTTTAAGATCAAGAAACATGAAGTACACTCGTAGGTAAAGGTTCGTATCCTATTTTATGTTGTCTGTACGAGTATTTCGTGAAAGGAAGCATAGGCGACGGCCAACATGCCTAGAACAGATAAACCAACCAGGCCGGAGAGCATCCCAAGGGATTAAATGCTTTACGAGGTTACGGTAAAAAATGCATCTTAGATAAATAAATACGGAACAAGAAGAACGCAAAAGAAGGATTTCGTTTCGCCGTTTGTATTCCTTAGGAAAAACTCGACGTACCTTTATTAAAGTTAAACAGATAAATATTTGTTCGAGGATGAAGATTAGAAAGGAATCATTCGATCATTCGTTAGAAATATGTACGTGTACGTTACGTACGGAGCGTGTAAATCGTTAGAT
This sequence comes from Stratiomys singularior, assembly GCA_954870665.1. Lineage (NCBI taxonomy): Eukaryota > Metazoa > Arthropoda > Insecta > Diptera > Stratiomyidae > Stratiomys > Stratiomys singularior. Next base: position 154,007,819 of record OX940878.1, on the reverse strand, counting down.
TTTCTAGGAGCCTTACAGGAAATGACCAAGCTTGAAGGTTCTTTGGACAAATTGAATGTTCCGGCTTATTGGGTGCAGGCATATACAGGTGGAAAGACTATCGAGTGTATCATCTACAGCAGAGCACTAGTGTAAGCGTTTTCCACGCATTTTTATCATATCATAGAAATTAATCCATTAAAAAAGTTATAAACAACCGAAAAATTTAAATTTAATGTTCACTTGAGAGCTGTAGCCGTTTTTGATTTTTTGATTATGCGATCTCTGAAAAGAAAAGGAATCATTGAAAGCCTCTTGACGGGCCCAAAAAGGTATTCAAGATAAGTCTATTTATTTCCCAACGAAGTCCTTTTTTAGTTTTTAATCGTAAGTATAACTTTGAATTCGTTCAATATGGCGCGTTAGTACTCTTCATTATCAGCCTTACCCTCCTTTTTGCTTTTTATGGTGTTCGTTTTTGTTCATGGCAACAATACCACCGATTTTGTATGCATATCATAGCAAGTATTTTGAAAAGTATGTAAATTTGTCTTTCCTTAAAAAACAAAAACTATTTCTGAAAAACAAAACAGAGAAATATTTGAAAATTTTTTCTTGAGATGTTTTTCTTCTATTCAGCAATACAGACCTTCTCTGGCCATAGCTTCCTGCAACAAGCGCCTCCAACGGTCTCGTCTTTCTGTCCAACTGTCCTCCAATTTTGAAATCCGAGCAGCGATGAACTGTCTTCATCAGTGGAGGCAGATCAGCGTTTCTTCGGTTTCCCCAATGGTCTCCCCCTGAAGTTCTCCCAGCTTAAACTTTTTTGGGTACCCGTTGTTTGTCCATACGATTCACATGGCCAACTCATTGCAACTTCCGCGTCATTAGTGCCCGTCAAGCTCCAATCCTATTATCCACTTCAGGACCCGTCGCCCAAAGACGTTCAATATATTTGCAAATTCTTGAGTTAAGGTCCATGTTTCTAACTCATAGCATAGTACAGGTCTTATCTCAGATTTGTATACTTGGAGCTTGGTTTTCCCTTCTCCGGCGTATGTCGTCTTTTTTCGTGAGATGTTAATTTGTAAAATAACAAAAAGTGTTTCCTTTATGTCATTAAAATTATCTAAATATAAATCTAACTCCGCCATGGACGGTCCCAAACCCGGTTGAGAAAGGAGTAGAGATCTCTTTGTTTCCCTAATCCATAGCTTCTGTGATTCTCCAAAACCCCACAAATAAACAAACAAACAGCAAATGGTCTCGGGGTCACATACTGGGCTAACTGGTTCCCCAATGATGGGACATTAAAGGCCGAGAAACGCCAATAACTGTAAATACAGCAGTGCTACTAAATCCTGCTTACGCCTCCTTTTTTTGGTAGGGAGGTGAAGGCTTTTTACACCCTGAGTGTCGGACTCCCAGTGGACCTACTGGACTATGGACTATCCGGTTGACCTGCCCTGTCAACCGGAGCGCCTAGCCTGGAACCGTTTGACACATTACTTCGGGCTAGGCCTCCCAATTTTACTCCTTTTGGCGCTTTCGGGTTACAGGTATTCCTTCTCCAGTTGGATGGAAATGAGGAGGAGGATTGCTAGAGAAGGAAACCCTCCGCCCTCGACGCCTCCAGCCGATCAAGTATGCCTTTTTTCGTTATTAAGATTATCCGAGCGTAATGTGCCACGTGATTCCATTTGTCAAATGATTTCAGCACCTCTTCGACTAGGCTATTTGGGTGGAGCTCCCCCACTTTTTCGGCAAGATGTTAATTGAAAATCATCGTTGAATTTTCATATCATCTTATCAGATCATCATTGAATTTTCATCGTTAAAGTATTAGAATTGAATTTCCTCATCATCAGTTTCTAAATTTTCCACATCCGAGATCCTTTGTTTTGACAATTTCTCAACAATAAATTAAGGATAGTTTTTATTGATAAAAATAAATAAAAAAATATCTTAATCACTTAAGCAACGAACTGCTATTATTTAATATATTGTTTGATGGTCTTAATGTTTGATCCACAGTGATCAATGGGTTCAACTGAACAGAATTTGTTAAAGATCAAACCGTTCAGACCGCAAATGTTTAAAAGACAGCAAAGAGTAAAGAGTTCTCTGTTTGTCTATTATTGTTGAGAAAGCAACGGTATCAGCTGTCATTTCATTTGTCTTAGTTCAATTAGAAAATAAAATGTTGCCAGTAGAGTTCTTAGTTGAAGTATATCGTCGTTACTTGCAATTTCAGCGAGCCACGTGAGTCTGTTTCGGTTAATTGTTTTTCTCATACGGGGATTGAATTATTTTTTTGTACTTGGAATGTTCCGTCATCCCCCGTCACTGACTTCGTTTTGTCTACAGTCACGTTTTGCCTGTGCGCCATCTTCGGTGTGTTGATTGGTTCTGAACAGAAGAAGACGGCGCACCGCTGAAACGCGTTTTTTGACGAAACGAAGACAGTGACGAGGAATGACGGAAAGCTTCGACGACAAAAAAAGAGGTTAAAAGTCCTTACATTCAATGCCGCTCAGAAAGAAGACATAACAAATTGTGAATGATATTACTTTACGAGAAGTATTGATTATTTTTTTTCATTACTTTTCATATTCCTCGTATAAAGAACGAAACAAATGTGAATATTTCCAAAACAAATTAGCAACGCCATATATATTCGAAACACATATAAACTTTCGTACAAAGAAAAAGGATACAATCGTACTATCTCACACTTTTTTTTCTTTTCCTCATAATACTTTGCCTCGTAAAAATCTCCTTCACTACGGGCAATAACAATAAACTTGTATTTCTTTATTATTATTTCCTATGGAAATGAATCCCCTGAGAACGAAACTTTAGTTGGAAATAACCATAGTTTGTATATTGGGCGAATCTTTCCTCCATACTAACCATTACCGACTATAGTAATCAACTTTATATAGAGAAAATCATCACGTCAATCCCTTACAACTTATTTACATAGAATGCATAACTCATTGTTGCTGGTTTGGTTCGAGAAAAATTTCTGCAATATATTCGAAATTGCGTTTTGTATGTATGTGAATGGATGGAAGTGAAATGAGGAAAAAAAATCTTGTATATCCTGACTGCTAGCCACACTAGCAATAAGTTAAATAGGGTGGAATTCTTCTGCCACAAGATAGAGCATAAACAATCGCTTACAAAACTGATAAATTTTCAAAGTGAAAGGGATGGTGCAATATATGTAAGATGATGCTATCAATTTTATACATTGTTATTGTTTATAAGTTGAAGGAAATGGATAAGGCTTATGGCAGAAGATCCTGATGGTCTTTGTTCCGGAGAAGTAATTCGCTGTAAGCTTTCATTCAATTTCTGGGTTAGTAGGACGGTATTATAGTAGAACTGTTAAAATTTAGATAGTTTGTTTTAGTCCTTCGCACTCCAAAGACAATCAATCTATGAGGAACAAAAGAACGAATTAGAAGGTAATTATTAAAGTTTCCTTTAAGCTAATACTCGACCTAACATTTAATCGTCAATAGGGGAGCCTCATATCTTCATTTTCTGGTCTTGTAGCTGATGCATCTTCATGGATGTAAACTGATTCTCTTGGCTAAGCATCAATTAACAAAAAAAAACCGAATTCACTCTGGCAACTTTAAGGCTTTAAATAATGTTAAACAAAGTTAAAAAAAAAATTATTCAAATTGTACGCACTAACTTTCACTCTCATGCAAACACTCAATCTTTTAATGTATTCAGGCCCCTAAGGCCCACCACAGTCATAGCAACCTTTGACACAAAACTCACGACATAAAACTTTCACCACATTTTTTTTGCATTCAGCTTTCGTACTGAGCAGACATATTTAAAAATATATCCTCAATTTATTCAACAATCCTTGTTATTTATTGTTCACCCTGCCAGTTTAACAGGTTATGGGCCCAGGTTCGCGGAACAATAAATATTTTTGTGTCGTTTAAATTTTTTGTTCAAAATCTCGTGTTGTAAGTCCGCCCTCGTGCAACAGTGAAATTTTACAACACCACGATTGAGAACGAGTCAATTAGGATATCAAAACTAAAAGGCATTGAGAACTGGTGCACATGGAAGTTCCAGCTACGCATCGTTCTACTCTCTAGTGGAGCATGGGACATCGTCAGCGGAGAAAAAGAATTTCCAGAGGAAAACACAACCGACGCTCATCGAGCGGCACGTGCCTCATGGACCAAACTGGAAACTCTTGGACAACGTACTATTGCCACATCGGTCGATGAGAAACCGCTTCTTCACATCATCAACTGAACGACTTCGAAGGAAATGTGGGACAAACTTTCATCTGTTTACGAGCGAAAATCGGAGACCAGCATTCGCATGCTGCTTCAACAATGGTACAGTGTTCAGAAAGATCCAGCTCACAACATCGCTACACACGTCGCCAAGTTGGAAAACCTTGCACATCGTTTGAAAGTTATGGGTGAGAAAATTTCCGATCAGCAGATAATCACAAAAATGTTGATGACCCTTCCCTACACCTTCAAACATTTTATCAGTGCATGGGAATCAACACAGCCCGATGAGAGAAATCTTACCAACCTTATTTCCAGAATCTCAGTCGAAGAATCAAGGTTAGAGCCTGCAAATGCAAGTGACAATGTGGCCTTTATAGCTCGGAAGTCACGAACAAAGAATTTTGATAAGAAATATTCAAAATCCTGTCATTATTGCAAGAAGCCGGGCCACTGGATGCAGGACTGTTTGAAGAGAAAAGCAGCCAATAAGAGAAAAGCAGAAAAGGAGGGCCACTCAAACAGGAAAAACGACGCGCTGATTAGTGCTTTGACTCTATGTTCGGACAACCTGGATTTTTCCAGCATCTGGTAACTTGACTCTGGTGCTACGGACCACATGTCTCATCGGCGCGAATGGTTTTCAAATTTCGTCGAGTTTCAACGGCCAAAGTCTGTCCGAGTTGGTGATGGCAAGGCGATCGCAGCTGTGGGATCTGGAGACATCGAGGTTGAAGTTTTCGACGGAGAAATTTGGAAGCTGAGATACCTGAGTAACGTCCTCTATGTTCCATCTTTAAGCTTCAATCTTTTCTCCCTAGGAGCAGCACTTGACAAAGGCATGTCTCAGAAATCAGACAGCAAGACATGCTATCTACTGAAAGATGGAAATGTCGTTGCAGTGGGAGAAAGATCTGACCAACTCTTCGAGATGAAATTTCGAATCGTGGCGAATGAGCACCAGGCAAACGTCGTCGTCAAACAGGATACACTCCTCACCTGGCATAAAAGGTTAGCTCATCAGAATTTCGAGCAGGTTAGAAAAATTTTGACAAGGATGAACTTACCTTTTACGGAAGACAAAGTCAGAAGTGATGACTGTACCCTCGGCAAGATGCACCGGCTCCCTTTTCCAAAGAGTACCTCAAAAACCGAACGAGTTGGTGAGCTTGTCCATGCTGATCTTTGCGGCCAAATGCCTGAGGCATCAATAGGAGGCGCTCGTTATTTATTGCTGATCAAAGACGACTTCAGCCACTGGAGAACTTTGTTTTTCATCAAGACGAAGTCGGAAACAGCATAGTGCCTGAAGAAATTCCTTCTCCAAGCTGAAAAACACCTGGACAAAGGCATCAAGGTCATCAGAACTGACAACGGCTTGGAATTTGCCAACAGGGATGTGGAGAAAATCACCAGTGATCTCGGTGTGATACACCAAACAGCGGTTCCCTACACACCGGAGCAAAACAGGTCAGCAGAACGTGAAAACAGGACAATTGTTGAATCGGCCAGGACTATTCTTCATGCAGGAGAATCCCCAAAGAAGCTGTAGGCCGAGGCAACTCTCTACGCAGCTTACACTTTGAACAGGACTGGAACCAGCGGCAAGAAAGGAGTAACACCTTGCGACCTTTGGCTAGGAAAGAAACCAGACCTTACCTCACTCAGGTCTTTTGGTGAGGAAGTTTTCGTTCACATCCCGAAGGAAAAGAGAAAGAAATGGGATGTTAACGCCAAAAAGGGCATCTTTGTGGGTTACGGCGAAACGACAAAAGGGTATCGAGTCTGGTTTCCTACTGAAAACAAAGTAAACACCTATCGAGATGTGAAATTCACTGGACAAAGATTTTCAGCAGACAAGACAAGAAATGAGCCAGCAACAGTGACCTTGAGTGTCCCTCAAGTTGCTGAAGTTCACGAGGAGCCAGAGATCGTGGACGATGGTGAACATTCTGGAAGCGAAGCTGAAGAACCTTTCTATGAGCTGACAGATGATGAAGAGCCACTCGAAGAACCCGTGCCACCGCAAAACTACAACCTGAGAAACAGGGATCAAATTCGCCAACCGGTTCGGTATCCTTCTGTTTTGATTTCAGTGACAGGCCAACTTGATCCAGAGAGCTACGACGACGCCATCAACTCTGAGGACTCTGAAAAGTGGAAAGCAGCCATGGATGAGGAGATAAATTCGCTGCAGAAGAATCAAACTTGGATTCTGGTGGAACCACCACCAGATCAGAAGGTAATCGACAATCGATGGTGTTACAAGGTGAAACAATTCCCTGATGGCAGCATCCAAAGATACAAGGCCAGACTTGTTGCCAGAGGTTTCAGTCAAACTCCTGGTGTCGATTATAATGAGACTTTTAGTCCCGTATCCCGTTTCGATTCCATTCGCCTCATTCTATCCTTTGCAGCCTCCCAAAATCTTTCCCTCAAACAATTCGACGTCAAAACAGCTTTTCTTTATGGGAAGCTGGAAGAAGTCATCTTCATGAAGCAGCCAAAAGGTTATGAAGATGGTACCAGCCGAGTGTGCAAACTCATCCGAAGTTTGTATGGACTCAAGCAGGCGTCGAGATGCTGGTACAAACACCTCACGAAGTTTCTGGCCAAAGCTGGACTACGTCCAACCAGCGCTGATAACTGTGTCTTCACCAACGGAGATCCTGAGAACACGTTGATGCTGGCCATCCACATTGACGACGGATTAATTGCTGCAAAAGACGAGAAATTGATTGAGGAACTGATAAACAAACTTCGCCAGGATTTTGAGATCACCTTTGGAGATTTGAGCACTTTCCTTGGGCTACAAATCAAACGAATGACAGATGGCTCAATTCTTCTCCACCAGGAGGCCTACTGCAAGAGGATTCTGCAGCGCTTCAACATGGAGCACGCGAATGCTGTTGCAATTCCAGCAGGCCATCATCATCAAATGAGTGCCGAAATGCACAAAAATGGTGACAAGGAGGCGCCAGAATTTCCATATCGACAAGCCGTGGGAAGTCTTATGTACCTCTCCGTAGGTACCCGACCAGACATCACCTTTGCGGTAAACAGTGCTAGCCAACATCTTGAGAACCCGAAGAAAATCCACTGGAATGCGGTAAAGAGAATACTCAAGTACCTGAAAGGTACAAGTGAGTATGGTCTTTACTTTTCAGCCGAGCAGACAAACAAATTCCAGGCCTACAGTGACGCAGACTATGCAGGAGATGTCGAGACCCGAAAATCAACGTCCGGCGTTGTTCTGAAGTTTGGAGAGTCAACCGTGTCATGGAGTTCTAGCAAGCAGAAGACAGTGGCACTTTCTACTACTGAGGCAGAATATGTCGCTGCAACTCAAGCTGTAAAGGACGTCACCTGGATGAAGAGATTCATCGAGGACATTAACATGTGCCAAGATCTGGAGAGCACCCTCTTCATCGACAATGTGAGCGCCATCAAGCTCATTAAAAACCCTGAGTTCCACAAAAGAAGTAAACATATTGATGTGAAATATCACTTCATCCGCGACAGTTTCGAAAATAGAATTTTTGCTTTAGAGCATGTCGCCTCCAAGAACCAGCAGGCAGATTTGATGACCAAGCCCCTGACGAGAATTGTTTTCGAGGAACAGAGAAGGTTGCTCAACGTACGAGATACCGAGGGTCTACCAAAACTCCACTAGAGGAACTAAAACACCACCACACACAACAACTCAAACAATATTTTATCACAGAATTCACAACACAGTCAGAAAACATTGTAACTGTAAAATAAATTTGAAGTTAATTTTTAGTGGGAGTGTTAAACAAAGTTAAAAAAAAAATAATTCAAATTGTACGCACTAACTTTCACTCTCATGCAAACACTCAATCTTTTAATGTATTCAGGCTCTTAAGGCCCACCACAGTCATAGCAACCTTTGACACAAAACTCACGACATAAAACTTTCACCACATTTTTTTTGCATTCAGCTTTCCTACTGTGCAGACATATTTAAAAATATATACTCAATTTATTCAACAATCCTTGTTATTTATTGTTCACCCTGCCAGTTTAACAAATAACTTTGTATTTCATTCAAAAGGCCAGCAGGACGAGTTCGGGCATACGCTCTGACTGGTTTACGATTTCCAAGGATATAAATGAGCGAAAAAATAAATACTTACTATTTTTTTATATGAAAGTCAATCGTCGGGATCGTCATATTGGCGCTGCATTCCTATCCATGCCTAGTCCTCCCATATATGATGCCTTCCTTCATATATGATGTCATAGCTCAAGTCCTCCAAACAAAGATAGCAAATTTAATATCTTCGTTTGTCTAATTCGAACACCACTTCCTGGATTTTCCCAGTAGTCTTCGACCCTCAGCATAACCAGGGAATAATTTGCTAGGAATTCACTAGTCATTCGTCCATTGCACGTGGCCTGTTCGTTGCATCTCCTTAAGCCTTACTACCGCGGATACTTCTTAGTCGACAAAAAATTCTCACAGCTCCTGGTTGTGAGTTATTCTGTATTGACCCCCTTCACATTTTGATCCTAAAGTGCTCCTTAGGCGCACATACTCCTCCAACTGTAGTATAATACAGACCCTGTCACCACTTGCTTGTTTGCTGCTTTGTTTTTCTTTTCCGTAAGAATTAATGTCCTTTCTTAAAAATCTATCCTACCTTAAAAATAAATGAACCTGAGGAGAAGGACTTAAACGAACGATATATGTTTGCATCAATTGATTCATTTCACAAGTTTTGCAACAAAGTCTTAAAAATCCGTCTACGTTTTCAACTCTCCTACCATTCTATACTGGATTCAGTCTGTTCGGTGTAGTTTTTCTAGTTTAGACCGTTCTCTTAGTCTTGCCTTTTTTAATTCGTAGCCCTAACGTACTTGCTTCTCGGAGCATGTTCAAACAGACAGATATTTTAAGACCGTGATAAGATTTTAATATTATCTGCGCAGGTTGCAATTTCGTTCTTGTTCCTTTCATTTATAAATTCTTAGTTCTTATTTATATTCTGACGCTTTGCAATCGATTTATTTTCAAAGTTGTTGCGTGTCAACTTATTATTTGTAGCTAAATGAATTAAAGTAATTCAACGTATTATATTTAATTCATTTATTATTAATTATAATTAATTATCTGCACATCTATATTAGGAAATTCAAATTTACTTTCCATATCCTGACTGCCTTCAAAATCCATTTTATGAAATATGTAAACTAAATTATACAAAAGGAACAAATACCGTGCACAACTTACACTCGACTAACTTGAAAAATTTTTACTATGTAAGATCTCGAATGTCGCAATGTATTTTACAGTTATTTAGTGTTATTGTCTACCGACATACATTAGTATTGCCACCTTTGCCTGTGTGCCACCAATGTGAAATACGAGTTGTAGAGAAAATTAGTATTGTCACCTCCAGTGTGACAAACGAGTGCAAAGGGCCAAATCAAGCTTAAACCGAAGTGACATCTATCAATCCTATGCTTTGGGCATACATAGCTTTTTATCAAAGAATATGCATACATTTTGGTAAAAAAAATACGTAATTTTCTGGGGATTTTTTGTTTTATTTTTTATTCAAAATACTGGGCATCGGATTGTACACACTTCGCCCATCTTTCAGGTAATTTATGAATACCCTGCCGGAAAAACTGCTTGTGTTTTGCGGCAACTCATTCGTTGAGCCGCTTTCCAATTTCCTCGCAATATTAATTACAACTTGAGATTTTTAATTCATGTTCCAACTGATTTTAAAACTCTTTTTCGGGCGTTTTTATACCAAAGTTTTTTTATGCATCTCATTTCATATTTTTACGATGCTTTTTTACTCTCATGCTGATTTCCTCTGTTTTGACGATCTCATTTTAAATCCTAAAAAAAATATGAAAAGCTATTTTCTTGTTGGCCCGAAAATGGTTAATAATGACGATTGTTATGATCTTAGAAAACAAAGAAATTGAGCTTTACACATGACGATATATTACCCGCGTCTCATTTCGCCTCGAGTTACCACGTGTTTTCATCTTGTCTTCAAACAGCATTCATGAAATATTTAATCTTATTCCGTTACAATAGCTGTTCATATTTAAAAACTTAAAGCCGTTCAAAGTTCGAATTCCAAGCCATGAATTACTATGTCTGCAAAATACAAAGCTTCAAGTCAAATAAATTTGTTGATTGTTGCTTGGGTCGGCAGACGTTTGTCTTTATTATTTTCGAGGGCGCGTTTCAGCTGCATGAAGCCATCTTCTGTCGCTTGGAACGAGCTGCAAGATTCTCGACGGGCAATATGTTTTTTGTTGACCAAACAACAATAACCAAATTATTCGGCTTTAAACGAACACACAAACAACAAATTACTTTTTTATTATAAAAATCTGTTGAGAATTTTATCTCATACCATCGATTTTACTTTAAACTGAATGGAACTACAATTCCTCCTACTCATTTCACAAACTTTCAAAACGAAAGCGTTACTATAAAGTTTTTTTTTACGTTTATAGTACAAGCGTCATTCGGAACTTATCCAAGACACATTTTCAATTCAGCTGTCAAACGAAAAATAACTCGCGACGTGGTTGGCACAACTGGGCATCTTTGTTTGAAAAGTCGTTCCGACTTGCTGTTAATAGGAAATATCAAGTTTAATGATTGAATATGTCAATGTCGGAATCGTTTACCTCATACAGGCAGCCTTCAGACGATATCATTACATCCGATGAAGATGAAGTTGTTGACGATTCCTTCGAAGAAATCTCCCGCAACAGTAAGTAAAAACTTTCAAATCGGAATTTACGGTTGTAAACATTACACATTTTCAGGTAATCGGATAAGTCAATCGCGTCTAAACGTGTCACGTAAATCACAGTCTCAAAACAGCCGAGAGTCTATTGAAGGATCCATAGAAATTGAAGACTCAAGTATTGCAACCATAAGCAAAGGATGAAAGTCATGAATAACATTCTGTTTAATCGTTTCAGGTGAGTCGGATGATGAACCGATAATCAAGCCCAGAATTCGGAAACGACCGGGCATCATTGCAATATCCGAGGATGAGGATGATGAGGGACCTAAGAATGAAAGTACGGGCGACTCGTCCAATAACATGTCTAAATTGGCAGTGTCTGGCACCTCGGGATCGAGTGAGGAGTACTCGGAGGATGAGGAATATTTCGAAAAGCGTGCGCTGTCGCCTAAAACCAGGATGAGTATCACAGGGTTCCGTCCGCGCGACATGACTGACGACGAAAGCGATTACTTAGTTGAAGATGCACCAACAAGCGCCAATTCGAACCAACAATTTGGAGACAAAAGGAAGAGCAATCCAAACGTATCAAAACAAAGCGTCCGCGCGGATAGTGGAATGGCTGCAGCAAATGACAACAACTTATTCTCGGACGAGGAAGAAGAGCTACACAGCTTTGATCCCGAGCAACCGCCACAAGAGAAATCAACAAATCAAAGCACATCAAAACCAATTGATTTGACTGATGGAAAACTTTACCGAAGCGGACAATTGGGCGGGCGTTCAGCAAAAAGTGAAGTGGCTCCCAGAACAAGTGCACATTTCAATACTTCCATTGTCAATAAATTGTCTTCCACAATAATCGGATCCCGTGTGGAGAAGAAAGGAAGCGAAAGTGGAATAATCATTTGTGCAGACAGTCCATCGATAGAATCGCCCGTAACACTTCTGCCCCGAACCGGAGAGACAATAGAAATCAGCAGCGCATCGGATGGCTCGCTGGGTTCGACATCAACCCCTACACGCGGTGCTAGTAAAAGTCTCGTTCAACCGAAAATAATCGGAATGCTAGTACCCAAGTCGGAGCGGAGCTCACGCTTGGAAGACTCTCAAACGGATATAAAGTACGTGTCGCAGTCAACCTTCGAAGCTGAACTAAAGAAATTGAGCGATCTAAAATCGGAACTTTCTATATGTGAGAACTTGATCTCAACGGTTGGATCAAAGTTGCCCGACAAGGGAAAAAGGATGTCGGGACGAGGAGATAAGTTGAAAGAAGAAATAGCCGAACAAGCGCGCTACATAACAACTTTGAAAGTAAGGGAGAGCATGGACCGGAAGAAAGTGTCCGTGGGTGCGACAGAAGTTGAGCCCAAACTGCAAGCACCCACATGGGAAGAATTGGACAAAGCTGTTAATTCGATTCAGCCCACTCATACCGGCAAATTGGGAATGGCTAATTTCGTGGCGGCGAAAACACTAACTGTTGAAAGGTTAAAGGTAAGCAGGTGCTGAGTTTCACTATTTTTTAATGTGTCAATGTTTGTTATTGTATGTTCATTTCGCAGTCCTTTAACTTTAAAACTTACCTTTAACACTGACACGCGTTACTTTTTCTGATCCGAATACCTACTTTCTGCGTAAATTATCTCAACTGCTAATACTAGTTTTATGTTATTATTTAGATTGTTCAGGGCACGAAGAACTTCTGATTCGGTTACACGGTATAATAGTTATCCTCGTAGGTCAGATCCTGTTTTTATTAGGCCAACTGTCTTCAATCCAGAGGGCTACGAGTTCGATGGCATTGCCCTCAGTGATAATTGGTTTTATAATTTTACTGCCCGACCAGTTCGAACCAGTCTCTTGGGTCAAGCAAAAACTAGTAGTTTTACTGAAAGAACATAGAGAAACGCCTCCTGATTGAAAATTTGATTATGTCGAGAGTACTACACGTCAACTGTCAAAGGTTTATTATGCCCCCATTGCCAATGTACTTCGAGCGTCGCAATCAGATCGATCATTCTAAGGATAGAAAAGATCACTTGTATCTTGATGCGTTCGAATTCGCCTTCTACAAAGAAGCAGCTCCCTAGATTTCCTCTTCTTCTACGTGAAAGTGCATCGCAAGAGCTTAAACTTATCCAAACCAATGATTAGAAGCCCATGAAATATTTCTGTTGCCGTCCTTACTTGGTAATCAATCTATCCTGACTGTGTCGTAATTGTCTTTTAAAAGACTTCGAATAAGTGTTCAACATAAACCAATCTCGAGAGCTTCTATGAAGCCGAAACTAGTCCCTCAAATTATTGGGTACATGTGAAAGACAGCGGTGTTGAAGGCACGAATTTTTTCTTGTTCAAAGGAATCAAACATTAATTGCATGTCTTAAAATGATCATAAGAAAATAAATAAATCAGTAAAGCACCCCTTAATATTATACGAAACAATATGGACAAAACTTGTGGTCTAGCTCTTACGTTTACGTTTCTAACTACCCGATCACATCCCTTCTGCCATCAATACCTCCCTGCACTACCTTTGTTCCGATACCCCTTTCCCGCTCATTCTTTCTCTTTATCCCCACTCATAGCACGATATATCCTTATACTATCATGGAAACTAAATTCACATTTTTTAAATTAAGTTTATAATTTAGTATTCTTCGACGTTCGTTGCTGGATGCAGCATCGCCTATCGTAAGCCCTTGAATCCTCGCGTATGGGTTAACTTTTACAATTGGTCCATACGCTCGTCAGATTTGAATTGACGAGAACCTCCAGCTCCTCAGCGGAGTGTAGAATCCGACAGTCCATACCGACCGCTATAAAAAGAATGAACAAGAGCTGGAATATACTTTCACAATTCAATGTGATTGTTTACTGAGTCCAACTGTTTAGTGAGTCCACCCGAATCTTTTGAGACACCTGGCACAATCAATAATGGACAATGTAGAAGAAAATTCTCTACATTTTCCTCCCCGTCGCGAGCTCGGTGAACATCCACGGTGGGCATGTTAGTAATGCTACTGATATCGTTACGCTTTTCCTGGTCTTCCCTCGGAGTCATTTGGTCCCTATTTCATTGGCTTGAGACTGCTTTTTATTGGGTTTCGATTCTTTTAACTATTTTTTGTACATAAGGCTTTAGATTCAAAGATTTTCGCTGCTCGCTTTTATTGCATTTTGACCATGCTCTTGCTAGGTCATCCGCTCGTTCGCGTTCCTCCACACGTTATTTTTTTTTTACTAAAATCCACTTTACTTTCAGCTCTTTCCGACAAACAGCAGTTTTAAGCGCTTCCATACAGTCTGGCATTAGTTGCTGGTTTATATGGTTGGAGGCAAGTGCTTGCCGTGCTAAGTTGCTACCCGAAAGATTGTCAGTTTGCCGATCAAATTTTTCAAAAGCGCTTCTATGGCTGCCTCAAATGCTAAAATTTCCAGCGTAAACGCTTGGTATTTAGCCTATCAACTCGGTTGAGTTGCGGGTGGGCGCAAAAGGAAATTCTTGTTTGAATTTCCTAATCTGGAAATGCCCACTTGAATTCCCTGATCAAGCCGTTGGTGAAGATTGTGTCTTCATACACTTTTGAAATGAGATTCTGCGCTATTTTCCACTCTTCGAAAATTCATAGATTGAATCTATTGAATTTTTGGAGATATTGATTTCGCTGATACCACAGATATCGGACGAAATCACACACCGAAGATGGCATACTGCCGAAACGCGTGTGTGAACATTACAAAGAAACAAACGGGGAACGACGTAATTATGATCGAAGCACAAAAAAACAACATTTGCATCCATGAGGGACAAAACACGGAATATAGCGAAATACCTTTGCATTCTCTGCTGTTCGCATTCTAATTTGACCGAGCATATTTTGTTCAAAGAATTGAACATCTGGAGGTAACTCGCAGTAAGGATAGTCAGTTAGCCCTTTCGTGAATTTCTATCTGATGTTCACAAGCGATACAGCTCTTAGGAAAAAATAAAAAAAAAGAATTTAATTTAACGCCGCAATGTACATAACAATGTCAATTACATCGCAAAAATAAACCCAATTTCCAGAAAGCCAATTATCTAGAAAATGGGTTCGACTTTCACTCAAAAATGAATATTGCGAATCGAATATTATCGAATAAAAAATAAAACTGAAGATTTAACTTTGATCAGCCACATGAATTTACTACTTCCATACAGTGACATTTCACTTTCAAACATAAAAGTATTGTACTGGAAAATAGAAAGCATGCTTCCTGGTCTGCAGAAATCCGACCTTCACCCATTGGCTGGAACATTGCTAAAAAAGCTGTGAAGGAGTTCGCTTGAGAACTTGTGGGAGTTGAAGCAATGGTGCGGATTATACTGGGAACTAGCGAAACTGTAGCTGGAAATGTGATGAAATCTATCAACAGTCTTATCATATCTGAATGCGGCTTTTCTATGCCCCACCGACGGCTGATACTCGCTGACAGCTCGCTTTGTAATGGTGATCAGCAGGTATCGCGGAAAAGCGAAACGAACGTTGCATGCTATGGCGCAAAGTCGAACCTTCAAGGATCCAGGAAGAATCAGATTCTCGAATATTAGTATATAAGTTAACTAGGAAGCTCATGTGCATGTTGATGAGTGAGTGCAAGGTCCACAGCTGGCAAAGCCTCGACGACGAAATCAACAAGGAGCCGTGGAGTCAGGGTTGTAAGGTAAGTTATAAGAAAGCTCCGGGCCGCACAGACATTTTGTGTGCTTGAAACGGTAAAAATGAAGAAGGTTGTCGGGCCATATTTCCCAGTTCACCCCGTTCCTTTTAACTACACAAGCGTGGAAGGTCCGGTTGATTGCTCGCTTTTCTGTGCAAAGGAGCTGACCAAGGATATGATCCCACTGAAATGTAAAAGCACATACTGCTTAGCACTTTCATTGTCTGTTTGAGAGAGTGTTTCCTCAAGATGCTGCAAGGAGTCGTTACTGGTGTTGATCATCATAGGAAAAAAAAAAAGGGAATCTGGAGATCAAATTCTGATCGGCTCTTTTGCTCGCCTTTCAGTGTGAGGAAAGAGCTCGCGAAGCTCATCATCAGCAAGACTGGGAAGAGCTATTCAGCAACACGGCTTCATGGGTTGAAGAGCTATGATTGACGCACCATTTTATCACGCTAGAAAAAGGCAATGCGTTCTAGCGAATAGAAACGCACATTCAAAGCGTTTTGTATTGCTTGCAACGCCTGATGCAAGGAATGCCTTCAATGACGCTAAGTGAACAAACCCCAGATCGCTGAGGATGGATAGATAACCTTTCAATGTACCGAGCTATCCAATTCGAATTTTAATAATTTAGACAAGGATTGAAAACTTATCTACGACACCTATGGGGGTCGGCGGAGAATAGACGTGACATTGCAAGAATCTATTAGTGGCCCAGATCTATGGAATGTCTCGAACGACAATCATTTGCAGCTCTAGCTCCCGTATGGATATCTAGAACTTGATCGACTATGCCGATGGACTAGCAGTCGGCAACCACACAGATAAGGAAGCACTAGGAATCTAGGTGTGATACTACGTTGTGTGAGCCAGTGGATTCCCCTTCGCAGGTTCAATCTAGCGCTCGAAAAAATCGAGCACTGTAGAGGATCTCTAAAGTTATTCCTATGATGAACTCGATCGAATAGATCGGCTTGATGATCGCGTCGAATTGGAACTTCTTCGAACCAATCAGAGCAGTGGTGCTTATGTCTACTCTCAATCACCTTATGGTCGATACTTTAGGTACCAACTTACGTCAACTCATGAATGCAATTTCGCCGAAGGGCGCCGAAATTTTAGCTGTCGCCCTTAGAAAAGGATCGTTTCGAAAGTGTCTTATTGTGGAGAAATGTGTTGTTTCTGACTTCTAGGGTTTGTTATCTGAAAGTCCTCCTCGCAGTGCTACTGCTCAAAAACGAAACCGAGTCTACTAGTGAAGGAGAGCGCTAGAAAGAAAATGTTACTCGCCAAGAAAGAAGAAGATACTAATTTTGTGGTACTAAATATATGAAGCCTAAAGTAAGTGGTCCGCACTTCAGCGATTTGGGGTCGTGATTTAGTAGAGAGCATAATCAGGCTGAATATTTCCTGATGCAACTGCTTAGCGGGAACGATTATTTTCAATTCAACCAACACAAGATGGGTAAGTCATTGTTCCCGGACTGCTTGTTTTATCTGGATACCACCGATGACGTTTGCTTTGCTTTGCCCGGGACCGCAGATGACGCCTACAATACCTTTTTTTTGCGAAATGTAGCCCAGTGACTGATTAAAACTCCCCAAAAGCATAGACGAGTTCAACTCGGCAATTTTAGCAGGAAATACTTTGAAATATAAAGACAATGGAAATGTGTGTCATCATACATGCGGGCGTATCCTTCTTCTTCTTTTATCCTTTTCCACCACAAAAGGATCGAGGATCACTCTTTCAGTAATTTCCTTTCTTTCCGTCCATCCCTGCTGAAAAACCAACCTCCCTTACCCGAGCCACCACTCGACGAGAGGGGGAGTGATGTGAAAAAGAGTTCCAGGCTATATCCTCGGGTGTCAGTAGCTATTCGGTAATCCAGTTATTGTGTGCCACTGAGATCCGACAATCCGACACAGATAGCCTTCACCTAACCGAAAAAAAAAATTTATAGAAAAGTCCCACTGCGTGCTTTCATGTTAACGATACGCTTTAAATCCATCCTGCCCTCGGAGAGAGTAGCATCTATCGTTTTAATACATACTCTTCTAATTTCTCATAATTTTCCTATTGTATTGACTGCGAATGAAAATGTTTGACCTCATTTCACAGGACATACACGGCTCAATTGAAACGTGTCCGAATGAAAATATTTTAGCCGATGATCCAAAATATCTGAAAACAACTTTAATGAACCATCAAAAACATGCTTTGGCCTGGATGACGTGGCGTGAAAAGCAAAAACCACATGGAGGAATACTTGCGGACGATATGGGCTTAGGTATTGAAAATAATTCGTTGAACATCTATCAATAACAATGAAATCTAGTAATACTTACTTTATTTTGATTAGGCAAAACGCTAACAATGATTGCATTGATCCTGGCAACGAATTATCCGGAGCAAGATGTTGAAGAAGAATCATCGGAAGATGAAAGTGATAAAGAGAATTCCGGTTCGTCTTGGTCAAGAAAAGGAAAAAAAGAATGTAAATACCCTTAAACAGTGGAAGCAGGTTATTGAGAAAATTCAAAAATAAATATTTTTCTAGATTATTATGGGGGAACACTGGTCGTTTGTCCTGCGAGTCTTATACGTCAGTGGGAGGGTGAGGTGAAAACGTTCGTGAAGCCTGGAAAACTAAGTGTGTACGTTCATCATGGGATAAATCGAGAGGAAAAGCCGAGAAGACTGGCCAAAAACGATATTGTGGTCACAACATACAATCTCATTTCGAGAGAGTATAAAACGGAAGGAACTCTTTATGGTGTGAAGTGGGAGAGGATAATTTTAGATGAAGCCCATATGATCCGAAATTCCAAGAGTAAAGCGTCCGAAGCCGCGTGTAAGCTACGTGGAAAACGTCGATGGGCTCTGACTGGGACACCCATTCAAAATAAGGAAATGGATTTATATGCCTTAATCAAGTTTTTAAAATGTTCACCTTTCGATGATTTACGTGTAAGGAAACTATTCTTTGTTTTTAATTTTATTTTGAATTTATTTTTCGCGAATATACTCGATTGAATGACACACTCTACAGCACTGGAAGACATGGATCGACAATAAAAGCGCTGGCGGGCAGCAGCGTTTAAACACGTTGATGAAATCACTGATGTTGCGACGAACGAAACAGCAATTGCAAGGACTCGGTGGTCTCACGTTGCCCGAAAGAACTCATGAACTTGTCGAAGTAGTTCTCGATAAGGAAGAAATGGCCGTGTACCAAAAAGTTATGCTATACTCGCGAACGTTATTTGCCCAATTCCTGCATCAACGAGCCGAGAAGAATAATGACTTGGTATTTTCCGATCAGGGCAGCAGACCAACATTCCTTCAAACGAAAGCACCAAACGAAGCGTTCATACGAATGCATCAAAAATTTGTCCGATTGGATAGGTGTACTGAAGTCAAATCGCATGAAATTTTGGTTTTACTCCTCAGGCTTCGACAGATTTGTTGTCATCCAGGTCTTATCGATTCGGTTAGTGTTCATTCGCATTAGATGAGATGAACTGGCCGTAGATTAAATAATAATAAATTCATTTTGCAGATGCTTGAAGATGACGCTGAGGTTTCTGTCGATGTAAGCATCTCCCAAGGGAATAATTCGCAAGAGATCGATTTGTTAGAACAAATCAGCAAACTGAAAATCTCAAATGATTCCAATGCTGGCATGTCGGACTCGATGAATGGCTCGAAAGACGAAGCAATTTCAAAGGCATTATCAAAAGCTCTTCTAAAATCGAATCCTGTATTTGATATGTCACGTCTCAGTTCGAAAGTAATCAATTAATACAATATGCCGAATTGGAAATTAAGTTCTAACATTCGTTTTAAATTTTTAACAGATGAGGAAAGTTATAGATTGCGTCCATAAAATTGTAACAAATAGTTCTGACAAAGCCCTTATTGTATCACAGTGGACAAGTGTTCTGGAAATTCTAAAGGGACATTTGGCGCGCAAATGTATCCAAACTGTGTCGCTGAATGGTTCTGTGCCGGTTAAGTTCCGGAATGACATTGTAAATGACTTTAATAATCCTAATAGCAATAAAAAGGCAAGTACATTATCAGAAAATTGTTCAAACAATTGTTCTAACAGAAAACATTTTCATAAATCCTTCAGATAATGCTTTTGTCACTGACCGCTGGCGGAGTAGGCCTGAATTTAACTGGCGCCAACCATTTGCTTCTAATCGACTTACATTGGAATCCTCAGCTCGAAGCGCAAGCTCAAGACCGAATATTTCGTGTTGGTCAAACGAAGAAAGTTCACATTTACAGGTAACTAAACTGTTGATAAGGATGCATAATCGTTTTAACATGCAACCGTTTATTTAGATTTATGTGCAAAGAGACCGTAGAAGAACGCATCAAAGCCTTGCAAGACTTTAAAATTCAAATAGCAAATGGAGTTCTGACCGGAGCGAAGGCTAATGAAGGCAGCAAACTAACCATCGAAGATTTGAAGAGTCTGTTTGGCCTTTGAAGAGAATCTCCTATTTTTAATAGTAAATTTTAAAATGTTTGATTATTGCTGGATCACAAAATGAGAGAAATTTATAATTATTATGTGATAATAAAATGCTTTTTATATATAATCTATTTATAACAAAACTTTGTTCTAATTCTTTGAGTTCATTTGCCATGTGGAAATCAGGATGTGAGTGGGGTGTGAAAAGTTCGTTTGAATTATTGTTAATTCACATTGTTTGAAGATTAGAAAGAAAATTACTATAAAGTCAAACAAAAAGTTGCTATGCTCTATGATGGATACATCAACTTTCCAATTGAAGCAGCTCAATTTTTGAGGAGCCAATAAGAAATCAAGATCGAATGCGATATTGGTTACTGATCGCGTAACCTATAGCGCTCTATAATTTTCGCTTTTTTTGACGGTAGAATGTAATAACGTTTGGATCGATGGGAGTAACTTGTATGTACGATTCCATTCCAATTGCATCAAAAACAATGTAATCTTTATGGAGGTCGATGCAGAATTTTTAGGTGTCTGCTCAGCTTTATTTATCTTATGCGGCGATCTTTTTAATATAATTTTGTCATAGGTGACCTACTTGTCATCAACAGTATTGAATGCTCAACTTTGGAAGGTAAATAATCTACTATGAACTATATATACTCAGAGCATATTTCCCTGTCTCGACAATGGTTTAAAAGTGTATGCTGATGTTTCACTTATTTTGCAACTATCCGGGATCGATTCACGGTATTGTCCAGGATCCACTTTTCATCGCCAGTAACCATCCGTTGGAGAAAAGTTCACTAAATAAGTAAAACGAGCAAAATGGGAAACACAGTAGACGATTCTGTCTTCTTTGTTTCTTTGCGGAAGCTCGTGGCGTACCAAAGTCCAAGAAAACTAATTTCAAACTGAATACGTTATTTTTTAGCTGTTTTATTCAGGCTTCAGTAAATGATTCTACTCCTCACTCCTACTTGGAGGTCGCACCACTCGATTGTACATATGATAACACTCGTTTTGTAATGTTTATAAAATACTTTTTTAATTCAAATTTCCGACGCAGTACATTTCATGTTATTAACAAATTCATGTACAGACATCACGCAAAATTCTGTACAATTTATTCTACGTATTTAGATTCGTTCGACTTCTGCACAATTCGCGTGATCTAATGCAACTTTAACCTATTCTTCAAAGGAATCACTACGTGAAGATTAAATTGAAATTTTTCCGGACTGGGCAAGAAAATGTAATAATAAAACACGTTTTTTGTTTTTATATTTTAAAATATTCCTTCCCCGCGGTACTCAAACATTTTTGAGATCTTGAAATAAAATAAACTCCGTAAAAATAGGCATTGGAGGTAACGATGACATTTCATTGACGTTATGCACTTGCCCCCGAGCAAAGTATGCAAACAAAAAGTTGCACGAGAGCAAATCTTGAGACTACGAAAGAATTGGCACAACCTCGAAGCCGAATTCGACTAACTTGACCTATGTTATTCGGAGAAAATGGCCCGGCCATTGTCGTGATGTAAGAGCACCTATTTTCACTGCAAACAACGCCGTTTCACCTTCAATACGGTCAGAAAACGCAGCACTCATCGTGCAAATAGCTTCCTGATTTACTATAAACTTTTTAATCGACTCTCTGCAATTCATTATTTACTGTTTCTCTGGCAGCATCGTTAATTGTCATTCTGAATATTCCAATTCACCAGGCAACTCATAGTCTTCTGAATGTAAGAAATATTATATCAGCTTTGACACATTTGAATCAAATGGTATGTGTACAGTCGTAGTCAATAAAGTTTTCGCCCTACAACAACGATCCGCATTGTTTTTTTGACTTGATCAACTCTTTAATGCAATATATATGGGGTTTCAAATCTGTTTCACACTTTCCGTGAAAAACCTTGGGTGCCCGCAGAAACATTCTTTCGAAGTTCTGACTTTTATTATACCAGCCTTCTGGTTGTACCTGATCTGACCCACCACTAATACAGACTAATAATAGACACCTTTAACTCTTCAGTCTATCCTGAAAAATAATCCTAAAAGGAGTTCAACCACCTTGAGCTGAAGCACATGAGAATTTCTATTGAGCTTGTTTTTTTTTCAGGATTTTGAAGAATATTTAATGATCCACATGAACATCTTGAACAAACCAAACTATACCAAATATGGCAAAGTTACGACGAACTCCAGCAAACAACGCCTCGAAACATCTTGGCGCATTTCTTGCGTCCTCCAATTAGAAAACTGGAATAGCGATCGAGTATGACTTGTGCTTCCTGGGTCCTCCCCTGGTATTCGTCCACAGCCTTACCTGAATCTCTTACGGGTACCCGGACGCTATTTTTCCGCAGCAGATGATGTGCCCATTAAAGTTACTGCGTTTTACAATCTAGGAGACATTTTGGTCGTCAAAAGGCTTTCACATCCTGTGGTTTTAACTTATCCGTAATAAGGTACAGCTTAGAACTGAGAAGAATAAGGTTGCACTGACAAGAACGCTTTATTTATTTTCTTCTTTCATAAGTTTTCGCCAAGGTTTGCAAACTTGTCCACGGTTCCTACTCTTCGACCATTCAAAATTTTATTAGACCTTTTCGCAATAGTACTTTTTATTCGGACGATGCGCTTTATTTCGCCTTCTTAATTCGCAACCCTACCTCCTTTGCTCTTGATCTATAACAAAATTTCAGCTGGCGTAAAGGGCTGTGAGCAAACTTCATCGCCTTTTCCTAGCAATTGCTGAGCAACACTTTTTCCGTGTGCCATTTCACCTTTACAATGTTTGTGTTAGACTTTCCGAACAAGGATCACGGTCTTTTCCCTTTAGTCGTGTTGTAATGAAACCATTTCTTACTCATTTCTCTCATTTCATTTCTTCTACACAAAACTCGATCAAACATATTAGAAAGATAGTTGAAAGAATTTAAGTTGGCTTCGAACATGCGTTTCAGCAGATTCTTGTCAGGTGTCAAACCGCTGGCCTAGTGGTTTTTATGCTGGTTGAATGTTTGATGTTAAGGTTCTCTGTAATCTAACGGCAACATGACAGGACGCCCAGAGTGCACGAAAAGTTGTTTAAAGCGTTTGTTTTCGTCGGAAGAAAGTAGGAGAACTGAGAAATGAATTCATCACCATACACAACGGATATCTCTCATTTAGAGTATTTTACTTTAAAAAATAAACGTGTCATATATTCCCCTTTTTCTTTTCACTATGAACATTTTTTTACTTGCCAAGCAACTGAAAAATTTTATGAAATTTTCGGTCATAAATTAAATGGAAAAAACGAACGATTACAGTCGAAAATCAAATCCGTATAGTGAATTATTAAAAAAACACAAATCCTTTTTTAAAACAAAGGTGTTTTTTCTCAATTTTCAATAACAACTTTAAATTAAGAATGAATCAACGTCCGAAATAGATAAAGTACAACGTCAACATAGGAAGTAAAGTACTGTCTTAGACCCATGATCATCAAAAAACTACTATAGAATCCTTAAATTAAACTAATTTTTAACATTTTCAACTTTAGTTTCGATACTGACTCATATCTTTCCGTACGGTTTCTGGTTTTAACTTTTGCAACAATTTCCTCAATGATTTCGAAGTTCATTGTTCCTTAGTAAACGATTATTCTTCCCGCAGGGATTGATTGTGATATATTGCTAAGAGATCTTCCGTCGCTCCTGGGCATCGGAACACATATTGTGAATGATTGGTGACCTTCAGGGAAGGCACTGAGTATTGATACGTTTAGAAATAATGTAATATTTTTGAAGTTGATTTGAGTTCTAATATTTTTCAACAAATCAATCTCTTTCTTGGTTTTGCACAATGTATGTATAGTTTTATATTCAAACATTGATAATGCACCCTTCAAGGCATCCGAAGTCTTCCAAGTTTATTTTATTAAGTTTTTGTCTAGTTTTTCTTTTTTCCATCATAATATTCAGTTTTGCTTTCCCATGGACTATAATTTGAGTCAAATTTTACCAATTGCAAGCTCTCCAAAAGTGTCCTGGGGATTTCATTCATATATTCCAATTGGAAAGGACAAAAACCGCCATTTAATGAGCACTGATTATCGCGAAAGCATATATATGTCATCGAGTATTATGATGAGACAGTGTTGAGGATATTAGACAAATAAAAAAAGGTGCTAAAATTTAATTCCATTAACTTGAATGCGAACAAACACACTAAATTTGTTCAAAGCAGTGAAACGTTAATAGGCGTGCCAACTACATCTAACAACATTCCAATTGTTCACTTCCAGTTCCTCCAAATCTGCAGCTACACTCGCATGTGGCAGCACAACCATTTGAACTTGGTCGCGTTTGAGTTGGTTAACGTCTGCTGTCACTGCAAATGCAGAGCACTTTGTTTTCATCGTTTTAGACGAAGCTATCAAACTGGCGCGGCAATTTTTTGTGCAACGTTTTTATCATTTTTAAGAACATGATTTGTTGTGACTGTGTAACATTTGACAAGTAGCAGTGAACATTAAGCCAAAATGAACTAATCAGTGTGCATTTGAAATGTTTATGGCGCCTTTCCAGTTTTCAGTGCACTAGTGTAGAGTGCTGTCCCACTGCGCATATTAAATTTTTTTCCCATATCCCAACGAAATTGGGATACAAGATATATGGAACGCGTCCAAGCGAAATGGATTCTTGCAGCAGCATCTCATCCCGCGCCTATTCAACATTCCGAACGTTCCGAAATACGGACACGAGTAACGTGTAAAGTGTGCGTGCGTGTGTTGCGTGTATGAGTAAATGTGTGTTGTACGAAGACGTTCCGCGGTCGCGTTTTACTTGAATGTCAGAGTTTTGTGCAAAATAAAATGGGAAGATCGAAATTTCCGGGCAAACCGTCGAAGCTAGTGAATAAAAAACGTGTTAGTGTACTACAGGGAAGTGAAAATAGTGGTTTACACGAATTTAGTGAAGAGAATTCTGATTATTTACCTAGCGATCAAGTTTCATTCTGGAATAGCCGAAACGAAACAACAACATTTGGTCATGATGGCGCTGTCCAGGTGAGAAAAAAGGAATTTTACCAAGCGTCCCTTTCAGATAGCAAATGATTCATGCGGTAAATGTTTTAAAACGCTGCTAGCGAGTTGGCAAGCCGGAAAGCCTGACCGCGCTATGCCGACACCGAATCCATTTGGATGTCTAAACAAGTCAACATTAACCCAAACGCCGTCTATTTTTAATTGCAAATGAAGAGATTACACGCTTTTATAGCGTCTATTTATTTACTTCGTGCTCGACGGACTGATAAAAGGCATTGTATTTTAGTAAACTTACTTTCATTCATGTAATTTTTGCGTAATTGTCGCACGTTGAGTGATAGGGGACATTTTGGTGTGTGGGTGAAAGGATTTGCGAATTTTGACAGTTGTGTAAAATGGCGGAAAATCAGTGTACACATTCCTAAAAAGACGCATTTTGCATTAAAATTGGAGATCCGCTCGAACGTCTCATTGTTTCGCCATGCTATGGTGTTCGACCAATTTTCGACGGCAGGAAGATTTGTCGTGGTGTTTTCACGCTTTGGTTTCTATGGAATCCAGCGCGGATATGTCGCAGCCGCAATTCGGTTCGCCTTCAATGATTGATTTATTTATGTTGCCCTAGCACCTTCTTGCAAAATGCAGGTGGTAATTTGCACTTTCACAACCAATTCAAATGCCGAAGAGAACCCTTTTATGGCGTTATATTCGATTGACATGCAAGCAACTACGCACAGTGGACATCGATGTAAAAAAGTGGTTATGGGGTGCTGCTACGTGACGCCTGCCTAGTTATTAGTTTAAATATAATTTGCTCTCAACGAGGTGCAATGTTCAAACGAAATTGCAATAGGTTAAATATATTTATTATTTCTGGATCGAGCTACGATGGGCATGTTGGCGGACGGGAGTCGCAACAAATCGTGGGAATTTTCATAATATCGTCATTGAAAAGTGCTCGACCATTTGTACTGCACTGACGCTGGCTTCAGTTTAACACGCAATTAATTTTTTTGCTTTTGTGGCGAAGATTAGTCATTTGCCGGCAAATTAGAAATTCGCCGAACGCTATCGAAATTTAATCGATGCAGCTTGAAATGAAGATAGCGGCTGAGAAAAACCAGAACAATGGAAGGTTACTAAGTACGCGCAAGGTAGAAACGTATCGACAACTTTGCTCCACATTTATTTTGATTAATATTAATTTTGCATTGATAGCTAATGCGGATTAAAATTATCTTTTGTAAAATTGCCCAAAAAAAGCCGTGGAATATTAATCGAGACCGACCTAAATGTAAACCCTCGGCACTCAGCACAACGTTGAGGAAATGTAAAATGTCCTGTCTAGCTTGAGAGAAGAGCAACGAGAGCGTTGGTATGAAATGCACTTAAACGAAGAAATTCTTTCATAGGCAAAAAATTAATGTTTTGGATCAATTTCCCAGCAACAGATTTCATTCCAGATTATGCTAACTGCAGTCGGTTAAGCAGAGTCTATAATTAATTTTTTAATATTAAAAGGATAATCGCTAGCCAGAATTTTATGCGGTCTTTTGGACGTTAACGAATCCCGCACAATCAAACTATTTTCTTGCAAAGGTATCCAAAATCTCTTGATACTTTCTTTGTCAACTACCGATCGAAAAGTTCGATAGACCTTAATATTTGTCTGACGTTTCTTAGCTTTACGTTGATAAAGCTCCTAGCTCATCACGTGGCGCATCTTTCTACTAAGATAAATCTGAAAAATCTGATTAAGTACGATCAACTTACGAATGTCGATTCGCATCCACAGAATTGAATTCAAATTTCTTTTTAGCATTTAACACATCACTTCAAATCAAAAAGGATAATTCGGAATGATCAATTTCATAATTTTATGAGACCAGAGGTGAGGTTTAAACAGGAATTATCAGCATCAGGGGAAGACTAGTATCATTTTCTTAATTAAAATTTGAAACGTATCAGACCAGATAAGTTTGGAAGACTTCAAAAATTAGATATGTAATTTTTTCCCCCAATTTTCTAAGTAAACCTGAAATGAAAATTATGAAAATAAAAACTAAAAGAAGACAAAAAATTAATACCTGCAAGGAAAAGTTCAGAAAATGAAGTTCAAAACATTTATCCAAAAAAAAAAACAATCGAATTCGATGCCATCTTTAGTTACCCCGATTAGCCAACCCCCCTATTAATTTATTACAAAAATGTCACATATAATTTCACTTTTGGCCGTTTCACCTCAAACGAATTCTTCGTGCAAAATGTTTCTAGTCCTATATTAAAAATTTATTTGATTTCATGAATGGTCAAATTCGGAGTTACTGATTTCAGAGGAGACGTTTCATGTTGCTCTGGTAATTTGTAAGGAAATGACTGTTGATTTGTCGTCAAATAAAGTAAATTTATATATATATTAGCCTAAGATTGAGAAAGAAAAGTCGAAAATTATCGAAGGAAGTACGTAGTGCGTAGAACGTTCGTTTGCATCATCATTATCGTAGCGCTACAGCCTGTCTGGCCTTTGCCTGCCGTATATGGCACCTCGATCACTATTGATTCGTCTACTACATTCTCCAATTGGAAACATTATAGCGAATCATTAGCCTCCCCGATCGAGTTTGACCAACGCTTCCTGGGCTTTTCCGCTGAACCACTGAAAAATATATACGTCTGAAGTTTATATCCGTGAAACCAGAACTATGTTGAATTTTTATTCACACAATGATTTATTTCTTTTGTTCGGACTTAAGATTATGTAACTTGTTTTATTTAGTTAAGTTTTCAGACTACCAACTTTCATTTCACTACGATCATCGTCAAATATCCAAATGTGGAAAAGATTGACAACGTTTCGTTGACACCCTCTGCGTATTTCTTCGCTATAATTGCCACTACAGTTAGTAAAACTCTTAGACGTTCTATAATTAGATA